>OX421409.1:12483998-17483998 GCA_949126875.1 Lochmaea capreae
GCCAACATTAAATTAAAATCCAGAACCACTACAGATTTTAGCATATTAGATTGTTAAAAATTGATAATCATCAAATGACTTCATTTTTTTAAGGTTCTTTAATATATGCCGAGATATATGCCCTTTAATACTTATATAGATAAACATATGAATAAATAATGTCAACCAGACAAGACAATTATTGATTATTAATAAATAAACAAGATCCCTTGAATCCAATATTCAAGTAAAAATTATCCAAATAAATTATCTGAATGGCGTTGGTAAATAATGAACAAAATCATTATTTTTTATGAATAGAATCCGAGAATTCTCTGCTCTGCTACTTCTGGAGTCATCGAAGGGTCAAATATATGAAATTTCAGTTAAAAATTTGACTTAACTATAAAATAATCAAAATTTGCATACTTGCTTATTTGAATGTACAAACAAACATGAAAATTAAATTCTTATACATTAAAATCAGAAACCTTCACCTCAACTTTACCAAAAAACACTAGGGCATATTTTAGTCTGTAAAATTAATAGTTATTGAGTGTATTCATTGCTGTCATTTCATCTCCCCATTCGACTTCTGGATCTCGCTTACAGCAGGGACAAGTTGTATAACAACAAGTTTTTTGGATTAAATAAGCAACGTGTCTTTGATTAAAAATACATACATAAAGTATCAGAGGACCTTCGAATGTATTAATAAATATGTGAGCATTTACCAGACCTTCATATTTAGAAAATGATGATAAGAAAAACAACCATTGTAACACCATAACCATTAACAGTAGAACAAACATACGGAAACTGTAAAAAGATTAAAGTAAAGATGATTTATTCAACTAATTATTATATTAAGGTACTTACGTGTGTCGTAGCTTGTGATGAATTCTTCCATATGTATGCATTTTGTTTATTTTTTTCAAAGTTGTAGCAAAAAAGAACATATCTGCTATTATAGTAAATGATACTGGGACAAAGAATATAATGGTACCCAAGGATCCTAAAAGTAAAGACAAAAAATAATCTAATTTTTGTCATCAATTATACATCAATTTACCTATTTGCTCTCTTTCTTGTTCATAAGTTCTAGATTGGGAATTGACCTCAGGGTAATCCATGGTAAAATGTGCAAACACTGCCATGATTCCTAAAAATATTGTAAATGACCACGCATATCCAGAATAATAACAGTATTTTTTTCCATCAGTAATGCGTAAAAATACATTCCTTGATCTAAAATTGAAAAAATTGTAGTCTCTGTTAACGTTAATTGTATTAATAACATACTTGAACATTTTCCAAATATAATAAGCTAGGCTGTTTAACCAGAAAAATGCACCTAACATACTCAAATAACATATGGTTTCTGAAAAGAAAAAATAATTTTTGAAACTATGCAGTAATTTCTCAAAAAACTCTATTTTACTTACCAGTAATAAGTAAACTGATGTGGTTTTTAAAAACTGTTAACAGTCTTATCATATCAGCAGTTTGGCTAACTATAAGACACATACAGATTGTCGTTATTATATTTCCTGTCAGATCTCGTAAAGTTGGCATCACAAAGTATATTATTGCTACAATAAGAAGGCATACAATCGATATGCCATGTGTAATAGGATTAACTATGTTGTACATTAGAAATTCTGTACTCGTTAACCAATCTTTATTTACATCTGGTGCACACACCCATGCAAATTCACTTTTCACACCATCTTCCTTCTAAAACAAATATGTGGGTCTTTTATATAGAGGGAGAACTACATATTTATATATATATAAAAATTAATTTGTGTTGCTTCTTAACATACCTTGTCAAGGCAGTATTTTCCTTGTTCATAATCATGGAAAGGCACTTTGGTATCTTCACTATCAAGATCAAATTCATTAATTTCAGTGTGTTCAAAATAGTGTCTTAATATACCATTTGGCAGTAATCTCAATTTATCTGTTGAGTTTAAGTAATGATAAATTGGCCACCGTTGCATGCTTCCACAGTTGGGTAGTCCAATTACTAACCTGAAATTTAACTCAACTCAGTTGAATAAGTACTTGGAAATGCATTATTTTACTCACGTATAATTCACTTGAACATTACTGAGTCCTTTTTCCGTAATAAATAGAGGTCTCCATTCTTCAGTTGTCTTATTAGTTGGTGTACAATGTTGTCCTATGTAAATTTCATTCTTTTCGCAACATTTATTCACATTCACTTTCGGAATTTCTTCGAGTGTTCTAAGAACTTCGGCGTTTGTTAAATTTATGGATACAATTGCAATAAACAATTGTGTTATAATTAAAAACTTCATGTTTGTATTTGTATTAACTGTTATATAACTTGTGTCAATTGTTTTTATGCCTTTGTCTATTGGTTTTAATATCATTCTTTATGAAAAACATTTGTATTTCGTACTACTTATTCTGTAGTTTTGCTTAATAATATTTATTTATTTAAAATAGCATCACTCAGGAGAAAGTATTGTTGTTGTCATAGGTATTTTTAGATTATTGGAGTCATCAGTTAGAAGATTCACCTTTGATACATTATGCTCTCTTCTCCACCTAATAACTTTTTACAGAATGCAAGTTCAAGAAAAACCTATTAATTTTTCACCTTGAATTCACAATTTTTTTCAATAAATTGGATTAATATAAGTCAATGTCATACAAAACATAACCTCAAAGCTGATGATGAATCGGTAGTGGGTTATCTGTGGAATCGATAGCTAATCCTGCTATAATCGGAAGTAAAATAAAAATGTCTAATATTACGGCAAACGGTATCATCAATTTTTTTTGAATAATGTGTAAAGATATATTTTATTCAAATTAAAATTAATATACAGAGTGATCTTATACTCTAGACTCTAGAGTATGATCTTACCTACGGAAAAACATTTCTTATAGTTGTAGATGTAGACTGAGTCTTAGGCTGAGTCAAGATTCACATTTCAAAACTATTTTCTAATATACAGGGTGTTTCATGTAAGAGCATATCAAAGTAATGCTTTTTAATATGGAATATAATATTTTGAATTTAAATTTTGCTTATTTTCTCCATTCCTACAATAGAGGGTTTTACTAGAATCTATACTAGGTACTTTTAAAAATATGAACACTTTTAATGTGAAAATCTTAATTAAATTGCAGATCAACATCTGAGGATAAATATCTTGAGGCTTTCTCGGAAACGGCTCAATATTTCAGTTTCAAAAAACTTTTGGTTAGTATACCAATGTATGCCCAAGATAACTTCCTCCAGTTTCTTGAAAATAAAAATTTTTCGGAAATAAAAAACCAAGATAAAATTTTTAACGGGTTTTTGCAAATATTTCGAAATTTTGGGGATGTGGTAAAAAGTGCTCTTTACAAAAGTTGTAGATTTTTAATAGAACTACAAGTTTGGTTCAAGAAATTTTTCGATAGAATGTCACAGTAAGCTGGAAATTGAAAAAAAAAATACATTTTTCACTCACCGCTTTTCATCCCCCCATTTCTCGGGGATAGCCGAGTATAGGGTGCATTTTAGGGTTTATTTTTTTTATATAATAGAACCCTGATCCGGTGTTCTACTATATCACGAACTTAAGTTTTGGGTTATGCTGTATACAAAATGTGAGCTGTCAAAAATGTGATTTTGGCTTCAAAAAAATCAATCTTCAATGGTTGATTTTGAATAATACAGAGACGACTTCATCAAGATTTTCAGTAAAAGTGACCATATTTTCATTATATTACCGAAAATAATGGGGCAACTGAACGAAATTCAAATTAAATAGAAAATATAGGATGTTCCATTTGAAAAACCATAACTTTGATATGCTGTATACCCATTAGAAAATAATTTCGAATTGTGAAGCATGCTGATATCAACACGTGTTTGCTACTGAAGGGAATATTACACAACACATATACTTGATAACAAATATAGAAATATCTGTGAATAAAAAGCAATTATTCTTTCTATAGTTCAGTCTCTTTTAATATCAGTTTAATTATACGTATACATTATAAACATATTAGTATGAAAAAATTTAACCAAAAACTGTCTCATCACTTAAAATAAAAGTACGGAAAAATATTACAAAAATATTTATAAACTTCACTCTCTATAGAAAAAGAATTTACCAGACCTCCATCTTCTTTTTTTAGGAGTAAGGATAGCTTTTATCGCATTCTCAAATACCTCGTTCACCCCTGAATTATTTTTTGACGAACATTCTACATAACAAAAAGCCTGTATTCTTCTAGCTACAGCTCTGCCGTCAGATCTTCTTATACTTCGTTTTAGTTTCTGCATTTCTTTATACACCTGAAAGTCATAACGAAGATCAGATTTGTTTCCAACAAGTATAACTGGAATATTTTCACAGGCTCTCTTCAGTTGTGGATACCATTTTTTCATCACATTATCTAGAGATTCGGGTTTGTCGAAAGAGAAACATATTAAAGCTACGTCCGCATCTGGGTAAATAAGATTGCACAAGCAATCGTAATGTTCTTGTCCGGCTGTATTCCACAATGCAAGTTCTATTTCCTTTTCGTGTAAGTTTACGTCAACTACGGAATATTCCAAAATTTTAGGAACGTATTCTGTATATTGTTTTTTGGTGAACGCTCGTAAAAGACTTGTTTTTCCACAACCTTCGTCTCCTATTATTACTAACTTTTTTCGTTCTAATGGTGTGCAAACTGCAAGTTGGTTTGAAGAAACGAATTTTTGTGATGATGTAACTTCCATTCTTATAATACAACGCACAATATTTTTATATTCAATTAAATACAATTCACGTTGAATGTTTGGAATTTTGTGTATGTTTTTTTTATCAGTTCAGGCTAGTTTTTACTGTACATGTTTTTAAAAATATCATGTACTACCAACCATATATATCGGATGTCCCAGTTACTCGTAGCGCTGTTAAAATTGAAGAAATTTTCTACTTATTCAAAATATGTTCAAGGAGGTCTCCGATAGATAGAGATAGTTGTTACAAATCGAATAGCGGTTTCTGTACTTACAGTTTGGCAAACTTATCTGAAACTGTGAAAGGAATGCAACCAAATACATCCGATATTGCCACGTTTAACTATGAAAAGGCTAAAGTGCTAAGTATGTAGTGATGGTAATCAGAAAATATATCAATAATGATTAAACTTTAGTTTTTTAATGTTGTTGTTTCTTTGGATTTTGTTTATTAACATTATTTTTTCAATTTCTGAATATGTTATGGGTGGAAGGTATAACAAGGAAATTCGTTACGGAATTAAGCAACAAGAAGGGGATCCAAATACCATCACCAGACTTGGAAATAATGCCATTCAATGGTACACAGACGGTTCAAAAGCAATAGAAAGTACTGGGATAGGAGTGTACTGACCAGGAACCAAACACTCTGAAAGCTTGGGAAAAACCACAAGTATCTTTAAAGCGGTAATTCACGCCATAAGAAAGTGTTCCCAGTTCAATATTGACAAGGAGAGTTCTTGTGTAATCAGTTCCAAAATGGTGTGGGAATGCCTAGGCACACTCAATGGCGAGAACAATATAGTAACCTTACTGTGGATTCCAGGACACACTGGAAATGAAATAGCAAATAGACTAGCAAAGAAGGGGACTGGAATACGCTTTTGGGGGCCGGAACCGTTTTGCGGTATCAGCCCCAATGTACACGTAAACTGGTATCTCGTGACAAGGCGGAGCTTCCAGTACGCAGAGAGAGAACGTATTCGGCCAAACTGGGATGGAATTTACCCGAACATTAGATATTAAAATTTATACAATGTTGTCAATATGTGGATGATCGCAGTAATGTTGGGTATTTTTTAGTATGATATTTAGAGAAATGAGTTTCAAATAATTGACACAACAATTTAATTACTAAAAGGATGAGGGAATGATTTTTGGTTAGGTATGATATACAGTGTGTCCTAAAAAGTTTTATACAAAGGGAGAGAAAGTTTATCTCACATTTCACAAAAAAAATTATTCTCGATAAAAAGTTCTGCATGACTTGTAGATCCATAATCAGGTCTAAAATTTTAAAACTGTGTAGAATAGAAGGAAAACAAAAATAATGATTTAATCAAAATATAATATTTACCAAACAATACATAATATAATTATGATGTCATTACAATACAATTATATGAGGGACTTGCATTTTAAAAGATCCTAGTTGGAAAACTTACTGGTAAGTATTTAACGTTTTAAAATATATATTTAAATAAGGCAATGACTATATGATTCTTACTATCATTTTAATATTTTTAATTAATGTTTAATATAGCGCATTCGACAAAATTATTTATTCTGTTTAATTTAAAAAGTATAACATTATTTGAAAAATTACTGAAAATTCTGAAACAACAATAGCATTAATGAGTACTTAGTATATATTATTAAATAAATGGGGTTTATATAAATCAGATTTTTTTGTACTCATGGGGGTTTAGAGATCCTTGGTATCTGATTCTTCATCATCAGAAGAATCCCATTCCGAATCACTCTCTTAAAGTGATGACAAATTTTTCCATATTATTTTCGATTGTTGCTTCTTGAACCAAAAATTGTTGCCCCCATTTTTTTGCATGGTTGCATTGGCTTTGCCACTCAGTAGGAGGGAAAGTGGCAAAGAATTGTTCACATAACTCTTTTACATTATTTATATTGAATGTAATATTTTTCGATGCTACGTACGATTTTAAGCGAGTAAATGAAACAATGCAACAGTGTAAAAATATCGAGCTGCCCACTGCATAACGTCTACCGCACGATTGGCTTTGCTGGATCCTCACTTTCAAATTTGTTACGACGCATCGTCACCTCATTTCACGAGATACCGGTTGGAATATAATATTGGAAAAATAGGCAAAGCCGAAGAAAAGAGAAGATCTACCTATTGGAAAGATCTAGAAGGGCTACAAGTCAAAGCAAAACTGCACTAACAGTTTCAACAAGTATTACTGGTCTGGATCCCTGGCCATTCTGGCATGGAAGGAAACGAGAAGGCAGACTCTCTTGCAAGGGAGAGTGCCGCACGTGTTTATATCGAACCAGAACCCACAATTTGCCAAACAAACACTGAATACCTGGACGGCAAGAAGAGCATTAGACTTCTGGCATAATTTACCAGGATTGGTTCATTCAAAGGCTTTCATACATCCTTCGAAGAATGTCTCCAAACAAATGTTAGACTATAGCAGACATGACCTACGCTGTCTAACAGGCCACTGTCATCTGAATCATCATATGCTAAAACTTGGACTGTCGGAAAATCCGACCTGCCGTCTTTGTCTGGAAGATGATGGAACAGCAGAGCATATAATTTGTGCCTGCCCCGCCGTGACTCGAATCAGGTATCTGACGTTTGGCAGGGATGCTCTCTCCCCCTTGGACCTGAAATATAATTCACCAAATAAGCTAATCGACTTTGTTAAGAAGCTGAATTTGTTTGGTGAAATCTGAATAGGTGTGAGCCACAAAAGACTCTTGCGAGTCGCAGTGAAGGGCCTTATAGACCCACTCACCATAAACCCAACCTAACCTAAGAGTTTCAACAGGGATCCTAACGGGACACTGTCGCCTGAACGAGCCCTGAAAAAGCTCAAAATAGTGGAGGAAGAAGAATGTAGACTCTGTGGCATGGAAGAAGAAATTTCCATCCACATACCTGCGAATTGCACAGCACCTAGGAGATTATTGGATAGAAGAGGGACATTTACCTAAGTTGAAGCCTGCAGATATCCTAAAATTCCTCAGGGAAATAGGAATAAAGGAGCTACTAGTCTCTGAAACGATCCTCAGGAACTAAGTAGTCGTAAGGGGGTACAATACATCTTTTAGGTTTCAGTGAATGTCACCCCATGGCTGTCCTTCAAGCAGGCAGCGTCGTACGAAAACCATATTACCGCGTCCTCCGAACGAACTCAATTAGTGAAGATTGGTTGCATAGCTCGTTGCTATTGGCAATTGCGTGCGTGTGTTCTTACCTCTCACTTCGACCATTGACTGATATTGATTATCCAGTGGCGTTGGTATTGTCAGTTTCTATCATTGTATTTCCAATTTTATTGGACAATTTAAACTTTTGTATTTTGTGTTTAGTATTAACAAACTTTTTTGTGATTTTGAATAGTGTAGTGTTTTGTGTATGTTCAATTTTTATTTTCCTTTTCTCAATATATCAATTTAATACACTGTCATCCCTAAAGTTTGTACAATAATATGGTAAATTTATTTAAATTTAACTACTATAAATAAATCAAATTGGAATTTAGATTTTGCCCCAAACGATGATGATACATTAAAATTTGAAATTGAAATGATGCAAAACGCGAGCAAACAATCATGACACAGTTGACAGTCAGAATTACGGAACACCACTTTCTCGTATTTTACTGTATGATTAACATCAACTTGATAGCGACAGCTAAGATAGCCGAAAGTTTGACTGAAAGCTAATGCAAACTGGCAGTTTTTGGATGAAGTCCAACGAAACGGAATTAGAAATAATTCACATAAACTGTGTATTTAAATAGAAAAAGTTTTACAAATGTATTTGCAAGGAGAGCATCCCTCTACATAGACTACAATGGCCTTATCAAGCAGTGAAATCAGGAGAAGCTGCCGTGCATAATTTAGTCTCAGGTCTCGAAAGGAGCCTGAATCATAAAAAAGTAGCCCTTGCAGCATTTCTAGACATCGAAGGTGCTTTTGACAACACATCGATGTCATTAATAAACAGATCCCTTAAAAAAGAGGGATTAACAGCACCACATGGAAATGGATAGGATCCATGCTCGTGCATAGGAGAATAACAGCACATATGCATGATACAACCTACACCGTGAGGACAACTAAAGGATGTCCTCAAGGTGGAGTACTTTCACCACTTTTATGGAACCTGATTGTTGATGACTTGATCTTCAGGTTGAATGATCAAGGCATATGGACGCAGGGCTTCGCGGACGACATAGTGATTATCACCAATGGGAAATTCCCAGAGGTGGTTATGAATTGTAGGACAAGAAGCACTACGAATTGTGGAGGAATGGTGCCTTAAAGAGGACCTTTCAGTAAATCCAAGAAAAACCAAACTAGTTGCTTTCACAAATAGAAGAGTTATCCCGCTGGGTAGAATACTGATGTTCGGAGAAGAGCTAGAAATATCCAAAGAAGTTAAATTACTGGGAGTGACCCTAGATTCCAAACTGAATTGGAAGACACACCAGGAAAATATTACTACTAGGGCGACTAGGCTTTTCTGGCAATTCAGAAGAGTTATGTGCAAAACCTGGGGAATACGACCTTAGGTGGTTTACACAACTGTGATAAGGCCTACGATCACCTATGGATCGTTAGTCTGGTGAAGGAGGACAGAAGTGTCCTCTGCAGTGAATACATTAACTGCAATTCAAAGACAAGCCCTCCTTGGTATTACCGGCGCAATGAACAGCACGGGGACGGCATCAATGGAGGCCCTCATTAGACTCCCTCCTTTGGAACATTTTGTAAGGGCCGAGGCGAAGATCGCAATTGTCAGGCTGAAATCGGGAAACTTATGGTCACCGAACAATGTTCGAGGAGAACACACTTATACAACTGGGACAATACTAGATGAACCCATATTTCACATGAGTTTTGATAGTATGACACCGGAGAATATATTCACTGAGCGAGTGAACATCATCATCCCATCTAGGGAACAGGTAATTCTGGAGATATCGTCTGGTTCACTGATGGTTCCAAAACAAACCATGGCACTGGGGCTGGTATAAAAGGACCTAGGAAGAGAAATATCTTTAGCATTGGCAGATATACGACTGTGTTTCAAGCAGAGACGATTGCCGCTATAGCCTGTATTGATGAAAACATCAGAAGAGGATACACCGGACAAAAGATAAAAATATTCACTGACAGCCAGGCTCGGCTTAAAGCTATCAGCAACCCAACAACTAGGTCTAGACTCTAAACTGTAAAGAATCCCTCAACAGGCTGGCAAGAGGCAACAAAGCGTCTCTAATATGGGTGCCGGTACATGAGGGGATTGCAGGTAATGAAATGGCTGACTAGTTAGCTAAAGAAGGCTCTAAACGGGACTTCATAGGTCCGGAACCGTTTTGTGGAATCACAAAAGATTGCATAAGAGGGGAAATCGGGAACTGGCTAGATAGGGAACACCAACTCAAATGGAGGTCGACACAAGGGCACCTCCATCCAAAGAGTTTACTGAACCATGGGTAAGAGACATTTGATGACAGTTACCGACCTGGTGACTGGACACTGCACCCTGAGGAAACATCTGCACAAAATGGGCAAAGCTAGTGAACCTTTGTGCAGAAAATGTGATCTTCGTGATGAAACACATACTCTGCTTCTGCGAGAACTTACATGGGCTCAGACGGAAGCACTTTGGAGAGGAAACTATACAACCATTACAACTACTGAAAATCCCTCCAGTCAAACTAGTGGCCTACATAGACGACACAAACAGGGCCTATTTTACCATAAGGCCCGGGCCTTGGGCCCGGTGGACTGGGGGGCCCGTTAAAGGTTGTAAAATATTCATAATTTCAAATGTAAATTTACATAGCAGAGAAAAAAAACAGTTACCTCTGATAAGGAATAAGGAAAATAGAATTAAATAAAATAAGCTTTAGATAGTTTAGATTGATATAATTAATGCATTTTTTTAAATTATTTATAAATTTATATCAAAGATACCGGCATCGGCGATTCCCCAATCTAAAAATAACTAAATAAGTATTGCGGCACATACAGCAAAGGGCGGCGGCGGTGTTTTCTTTTACGCGGCGTTTGTGTTTATGATAACAAGAGAATTTTTGAATTTTATTGGAAAAGAGGGCCCGAATTTTTTCTTGTGCCTTAGGGCCCGACCAGATGAAAAATAGGCCCTGGACACAAAGCTTCTGGAATGGAAGTAGATAACATGGGAAATGGTAGAAAGACTCAGTTCAAGTGCCTGGGTGATATTGAAATACATTTAGCTTATTAATTTTTATTTAAATAATAAAAAAAGTAACAAAATTAATATGTTTACGATTTTATGACTAAGTATAGTTATATACATTTAAATATTAATATTAATTTTCGAGACTTCAGGTTTTACAGAACTTCCCGAATACATGAAAAAACTTATTTTCTCAGTTTTGAACCAAATTTTTTAAAAATTCTAAATTTATTTAATAAAATTTTAGTATGGCACTCGTTACTGTTAACTACTTTTATATTTCCATAGGAAAAACATTTATATGCAAAACTAAGTTTCATTCTTAAATGTTTCGTGTACTCACGAGAAATATGACAGACACTAGCATTAAATTCTTTTTAAAAACTTTCTTTTACGTTTACGTTCGAGGAAAAAACCTAAAACAAAACTCGTTTCTAACTTGTTCGGAATTGTGTGCTGTCAGTTTTTTTCGCAATTTTGACACGTTTTATATGTCAAGATTTATTTTCGCTATTTTGCTAGTTTCAAGATTAATGTCTTCATCTAATTCTTCGCATTCGCTGTCTTTTTCATTTTTCCATTCGTGTGGTAACCTCCAACGAAAAATTCTTCGGTTTGCTAACGCACTTTTTATACTTTTTCTGAATATTACCAGAACAAAGAAAATTATAACTCCTTGTAACGCATTGATCATATCTGTAATTATCCTGTAATCAAAATAGAAACAGTTATTTCTGGAATCTTCAAATAAGTCAAACTTTCATGGAGTTTGATTATATTTTGTATATTATGATTTTGCAAGGGAGAGATCATTTCAAAAAATTTGTTCAAGGAGTAGATAGGAAGCGGAAAATTGTGAACAATTTAAAATAAATCAAAAATGTCAATTTAAGCAATCAAAATCCACAAGGATTAGGCGATTTTAGCGATCAAAATAAACGCGCGGATTCGGTGAAAAAATGAAAAAAACTAATTAAAAAAAAATGGAAATAATGACATTTTACAAATATTTTTTGTTGTGGTTTAAAAAAATAGTATGGAAAATAAAAAAATAATATGAAAAAATGCTTACCATATCATTTTGGGAGTACTATCTTTAAAAACAGTTGATAGAATTTCAAAAATCCATGAAATGCCCATTAAAAAGAATAATTTTAAATACATTCTCATCCTGAAAATACACAAAGTACTTATTTTAGAAAATATCCATTATAAATAAAACAAACATTAAATCAAATCCACCAAATTATCAATAAAATTTTCTTTTTCTACTTCTGTCACTAAAACACGGGTTTGACTTTCGCAAAACGTCACTTTAAACACTAGTGTTTAAAGTGCGAAAAGTCACATCTCGTTTATCTTTTGTTTCTTAAACGTCAAGTGTGTATCTTCTGTAATTTGTATTTAATATTCCGTGATAATTTTGTAGTTCTGTGTCATTTCATTTTTCAGTCATTGTCTGTCAACTTGTTAATATTAATCAAAATATAACATAATTAAGATCCTGCGGGCGTATAAAAATTATAGTAAGCACCTAGTGTAAAAAACATCTTTAGTCACTCGTTTCATATGGCAGTGCCTCAGAAAACTCGTGACTAAAGTGACGTTTTTGTGTCAAAATCACATACATAAGTACATTCGAATTTGATATCAGTACTTATATATATCCCACTTTTTGGCAGGTATGGCATCGTCTAATTTATGATCATAGTATAGAGATGATAACTCCCTAGAATTCTGTCATACCCCACATGAGATCACACCCATAGGTCCATATTGAAACTGTACCACATAAAATTTCCTTTAATCACTTATAGTTTAAGTATTTGAAAAGCTCATAACAATTTAAGAGGTTTTTTTCCATTGTTATGTAATGTTGGTCTGTTTCTACGACTGCGTAGCCCCCCTAAGGGGCTGTCCATAAATCACGTAGCTAATTGGGGGGGGGGGGTTCGATCTAAGACTACGCTGGGTCATAAACCGTGGTGCGTAGCTAAAGTAATCAATGAGTAACTAAAAATAAAAAAAGTACTAAAAAAACGAGACAGTGAAGTTTTGTACGAACTTGATACGATGGAGCCTATTATGGAATGGTTTGAGGAAGATCTGTCAAACTTGCCTGTAATTGATAACTTGGCTTGGTTTGTACTGAACGATATCTTCGACCAATAAAGATGATTGAAAGTCTACAACTATTTATTTAAATGTAATATAATAAATTTGATTTTGAAGTGCTACGTAGTTTCTTAGAGGGGGGTGACCTAAACGTACAGTAAGCTACGTGTTAGGAGGGGTGGGTAAATATCGGTAAAACTGGAGCTACGGAAATTTTGCCGAGCCCACTAATTTTCCAACTAGTGGTAGGGATCTATATTGAGCCCAATGGACAATGGATCTGGGATCTCGATTTTACGCCTCCTCCGAAAGGCGGCATATCTATCATTATACCTCGTGCTCATTGGTATAATGCCTGCTGCGATATGCTACTCACCTTAGTAGTCTAAAATGTTACGCTGCAGGCTATACGACGGTGTTTTCCGGTGGTCACCCATCCAAACACTTACTGCGTTTGTTTATGAGATAAACATTTCTAAATTTACAAAAGTTTAGAGTACGTTCAACCCGGTTAGCGTCAAGTGAATGTCAGTCGCAAATTTTAGTATATCGGGGGAAAGTTATACGCAGTCAAGGTCATTGGATCTGACTGACAAAAATTCAAATTAGCCATGAGCTATCCACTGATCCTATTTTCATACCATGAGGTTTTGAGTCAATGAATCAATTAATTTTTCATTTGCTGTTCAATTATATTATTTGAGAACTATACCTGTATTTGAAAATTTTTGTTTTCGTACAATGCTTGGAACTCTTCCATAACACCACCATTGTCGAAATGAAAAAAACAATGTTGGTAAATATCAAAATACTAACTGGTCCTATGAAATATATTATGCTTTCTCTGGTACCTAAAATAAAATTGATATAAATAATATAGCGAGACAAATATTTTTGGGTCATCAGATAAAAATGTTTCAATAAAAATAAAATATTTCTACAAAAAGGTCAAACATAGGTTATATTTTTGATAAATTCTCTCTTAACGGCCTCGACTTTGTTTTAGGAAGCAAGCCAGAAATTGCTTGCTATGCTTTTTTTTACTCAGTCTCAGACTCAGTGGCGTAGCGACAAATTATGGGATCCCCGGCAAAAATTGAGCTAGGGCCCCCTTGCCTATATTAAGAATATAATATATAAAGTTTTGATTACCAAACAAAATTAGGCAATACTGTTTATTATTTAAACTACTCACCTAATATAAAATTTAAATTAAATATTTAGTTTGGAGAGCTTTGTAGTCTATATTAGACTATTTTGCTAGTTTATGTGAAGCATATCTTTTGCTATTTTTAATGTTTTATATATAAATACGGTAGATACGGCCCTGTTCAATTTAACTGTCCACGCGCTTTGGTTTACTTCGGGCGAAAATGAAACCTGAATGAAGTATAGGTAGAACGAATATAGTTAATTGTTAAAATAGTTAACTTTGAAAATACGGAGATAAGTGAATAAAAATAAACATTTTCATTGTTATTATATAAATAGATTCTTGGAACGTATCTAATCAATATTTTTTATAAGATCTGATCTTAGCTAACGGATTAAAATGCAAAATATTCTACGTAGATAAAAAAACCATTAAGCAATGAATTATAACTCAACGTTAGTCAATAATTGTAGCAATTAAAATTTAATACTTACTTTTGAACCAACATTTTAATTCTCCAATACCCGGGTGGATGATTTGCAAAGCCGAAAAATTTCCAAATTGTATAAATGACACCCACCAAACGGCCAATAAAGGTGCTCCCACGCCATAAACGTGATACAGAATTTTCCAATTTGTTATATTGGACAAACAATTCGGTTGTCTAAAATTAGAATTAATGTTATTAATTGTATTGAAATTGATTTAATTTTGTACTTACACCACTTCTCTCCATATATGGAAACAAAGTAGATTCAACCAAAAGAAACCGAACATAAAGGAAAAGTATAATGTGCACGCCAAAAATTCGCATGCTCCAGATGGTATAAAAGGGCTGAGATTTATTATTGTCAATGTAAGATAAGCCATTGCTATTCCTGATATCATATACAATATACAAACATTCTAAAAAAAAACAAAAATATTTAGATTTTTCAAATTTGCTTCAGTCATCTCCAATTAATATGAATGGTAAAGTCTGTTTATGTGTGTGAATCAACTAAAACGGATTATTCAATAAACAATAATAGTCCAATCAATATGTCGGAGCCCCTATGTTAAAATGGAACGAATTGTAAACAGCAAAAAAAATATGGGCACATAGGTCGTAAAAGATGCGCTAGTGCACTAGCAAATTCAGTCCGTTTCAATAAGGAAGAAGCCACCTGAAGTTGGCGTACCGACCTGCGCATAAGTCAAAATCTGTCGAGCGATCGTTCCATGCAATTGGCGTTACAAGCGATGTTTCATGCCGACAGCAATTAAATTGTTGACATTTGAGGTTGTGTTTGAAACAATCATTTACTGTCGAATGTTTTTCATTTTTGAATATTTTAAGACGTTCTGCTAGTTTATTTGTGAGTGTTGTGTGTTTTATTTGATCTAAAACCATGCCTCCTACAAAACTGGTTGGTGATAAAAGGAAAGTTATCCACAGTGAAGGCCGACAGATTCTTGAAAACGTTGCAACTTTTATGGAGTCTGAAGCTGAACATGGAATCCAAATTCCTTTAAAAAATCATCGGTAAGTCAAATAAGAAAGTATAATAATCCAATATATTACTCATGGCATTCAGATTGTTGTAAAATATCAATTTTTAAATATGGCGCTGGTTTTTACATCAAGGTCGCGCATCGACTGCAACTTCAGGTGGCTTCTTCCTTATTGAAACGGACTCTACCATGTGCAAAAAAATTCGCAAAAGTGCAAAAAACGGTTTTTTGCGTTTAAAAAAAAACTACTACTCCTAAAAGAAAAAGTTAAATGAAAAAGTTGTAAATATTAAAAATGCCTTTAATTTAATCTTTGGTTTATGAAAATCGGTTAATAATTTTCCGAGAAAAACGGGAAAACCCATCGAAAATAGCGTTTTTTATTTTTTGTAATAAAAAATTCATTTTTCAATCAATCCACTTGACACTTAGAAAAAATGTAGATGTAAGTAAGCCGAAAATCATGCTATTTATAAAAAATTAAAAATGGCAAATGGGCTCTTCTTGCCCTTGGGGTGGTCCTACAGAGTTCATCAGAAGCTTATTTTATTCCTGAAGACTTGTACTATAAGCTTTTCAATGAATTACGTATAATTTTAGCGTCGAAAAATTCATTGCGAAATAATGCAAAATTTACAGACTGGTTTTTGGATAATAACTTTTTCATTTCTTATGGCATTCGATTTGCAGTTGCACAACTTAATAGGGCTCTTTAAAACTAACATTTTGCAAAAAAAATAAAATTTACTACAACTAGATTTATTAAATACTTCATTCTACATATGAAAACAAAAATTACGATCTTTTTACCGAACATGACGAAGTAAGCTATCAACATGATCTTTTTTGAACACCTTATCGCTATAACTTTCTAATACGAAAGTGGTAAACTGAGAGCGGCCCGACTATATAAGCATAGAAATAATATAATATGTATACCTTCTACGCAAGAAAGGGAGAGATCGAATCACTAATTCGGTTATTTTCCTATCTATTATCTCTATGGCTAAAACAACGTTTAGGCAAAAAAATATAAATAATATTCACCTGAAGATGTAAGGATTTTGGTACTAATAAGTAAACAATAATGGTGAGAATGATGAAAAATATAGAAATCAGTTCCAAAATCGTACAAATATCTCCTGATACATTAACCAACTTGGAATCTGGATCTTGCACGAAGCATAAAATGATGGTTTCAAGATTTTTTGATTCTAAATAAGTTTGGCAGTATCTAAAAAAATAAAAAAAAGTATGTCAGGCTACTGAATACCAGTATGCAAGCACGGGAATGGCATTTTTGGATTTTTTTTTGCGATGAACAATACTTTTCATAAAACCTATACAAGATTCCAAAAAATGTCATAATTATATAAGCGTTGTTTACTGTTGGTAAGGAATAGTATATTCTTCAACGAGTGTAGAATGAATAATAGCAATTCTACACAAGTAAAAGACTATACTTTCTCCACGACTTTTCAACCTTGTGAATTGAACCTTGATCGCCCGCGTAAGAGTCAAGTATCTCTAAACTATCGACCACATTTGTTTAGTGAAATACATACAAAAACACACTAAGAGACGTTATTTCATCCAATATCTCTTAATTTCACGTAATTACAATCCAAAACATTCAACGGAGCTCGAAATCACTCGAAAACCCTGAGAGCAGAAAATGTTACTCCTACTTTGGGTCCCAGTGTTATACAGGGTGTTTCATAGTTAAACCACCATATGTTAATGCAAGTAGAGGACACTTTGGTGGTTCAAAATAGCCTTGTCAATGATACATTTAAATAACTTTGACATTAAAAGTTAAGCAGTAAAGCGGGATGTGCACTTCGAAAAATATTTTGGTGCCGCTCTATTTTTTCTGTTCTCTTCGAATAATCTATTGGATTTTAAAAATTCTGATATACAGGGTGTTGTTTTGGAGATTATCGAATTTTGCAAATTTTTCTTAAACCAGACCTGGATTATAATTATTTTTATTATACTATCTTATTGTGTTATCAATGCAATATATCCTTACCAAAAATGAAAGAAATATATAGGGTGGTTCTAAAGTTATGGCCTTCAAAAGCATTGGACTAAATGAATAAAACACCCTGTATCTCTGTTAATAATTATGTTAGACCAACTAACCAAGTCTATTTGGAACCACCAAAGTGTCCTCTACTTGCAGTTAACCTATGGTGGTTTAACTATGAAACACCCTGTAGAATTAATTAAAAATGTAGTTGATAATATACCCATTCAAAGCTGGAAAAATTCTGTACAACACGTTATAAAAATTGAAGATTCATACATTCATATTCAAAATAATATAGAGCCTATTGTAATTAATCATAATGATAAGTCTGACATTGAAACAGAATTAGATATAGAATAATATCAAACCATACCAAGGTGGATATTGTTTTTTACCTGGTTATAGTTTATTAAACTTAATAGTATTTAATAATCTCTCATTTAGTAGGAAGAAAAAGAAAGTTTAGAGAAATGGTCTTCACATATTAAATAAAAAACAAAGGATGTATGATAAAAATACAAAAATATAGATATTTGTGAATTTGATCCTTTTTAAAATAATTTTAAATAGTCGAGTCCGCCACTGGCGATCTCTTCTACACCAGCTATTGGTCATATGATTTTTTACAATTGGCCCATTAATTTTATGATTGCCGGCAAAAGCGAAGACGATATACTTTGAGACAAATATAATAGTACCTACTATAGAATGCAACCGGTAGAATTCTTTATAGTACTCTGTTTTATTTTATAAACTTAAAAATTGTTGCATTTTTCAATAGTAGCTACCTATATTTACTGGTAAATTATTGTGAAATATATCGTCAATTTCGAGTACAATTCTGTAATATGCGAAAAACACCTGTAAGTTTGTTGATTATCGCATTCCAATACTCTGTACGAGGATACATTGAAAAATTCTTAGCCTACTATAGAACCAAACAAAATTTCAATGTCAAAATATTTTATTTCTCAACATATTCTCCTCTTAATTGAATACATTTATTACAGCGAACCTGCAACGTCTCTAGACCTTTCAAAAAAAAAGTTTTTTCTTTCTTCGCAAACCAGACCTCCACAGCTTTTATTACCTCCTCGTTGGAAGAAAATTTACGACCTTTCAAACTTTTTTTCAGTTGAGGAAAGAGATGATAGTCGGACGGAGCCAAATCTGGTGAATAAGGGGGTGTTCTGGAAATTCAAACCCTAAATCACGAATTTTTTGCATGGAAACAAGAGATTTTTGCAGGGGCGTTGTCCTGCAAAAACAAAACACCTTTGGATATCTTTCCGCGACTTTTCTCTTTAGTTTTTCTCCCGTAGAGTGGTCAGTAATGTCGAATAGTAATCTCCAGTTATTGTTCTACCCTTATCTAAAAAATCAATCATGATTACTCCATGGCAATCCCAAAAAACTGAAGCAAGAACTTTTCCAGCAGATTTTTAAACACGAAACTTCTTAGGTCTTGGAGAACCAGAGTGTCGCCATTCCATCGATTGTTGCTTTGTTTCTGGATCGTAGAAATGTACTCAAGTCTCATCCATAGTAACAATTCGGTTTAAGAAGTCTACATCGTTTTCAAATCGAGCACAGATCGAACGCGATGCTTCTACCCTTGCACGCTTTTGGTCAACATTCAATCATTTGGGGATCCATTTTGCAGCAATTTTTCTCATGTCCAAATTGACGTGAACTATATGATGAACGCGTTCGTATGAAATATTCAGTGCTTCAGATATCCGTTTTAGCCCAATTCGACCGACGGTCTGATAAATTCATGTCATGAACTGCATCGATATTTTCGGGGACTGACATCACAGAAGCTGGCCTTCCCGATCGGTCATCATCTTCAATGGAAAATTTACCTCTTTTGAAGCTTGCAGTCCAATTTTTCACGGTCCCATACGAAGGACATTGATCACCAAGGGTATTAAGCATATATTCGTAAATCTGCTTACCTCTTAACCCTTTTAAATACAGGTACCTACTTCATGATGTCTCGATACTCCAATTTTTCGATTTTCACAATTTCGGTGGACATATTTTTTCTTTTAATTTATTGCATAACTCTGGTTTACTTTTTTGACGTCAAACTTCACACTGACACTTCTAATAAGTTATTATTCGTTGCTATGGTAACGCAATATTTTGTTTATGCATGGAACTGGTCTGGGCTAACTAGATATCAATACATCCTCGTATTAGTTATGTCTAGATTATAAATCTAGTAAAATGGAAAAAATGTGCAAATACCTCCACAACATCTGTTTTATTTCTATACTGTTTCTACACTGAACGTCAAATTAGAAAATTTTACACTATTATTATACAATAGTTCAATAACTTACTCGTTATGCTTCATTATAGTTCCATCCAAAATAAGATCTTTGCCATCCTCGGAATATTTAACTGTAGGATCATCTCCACTCAATATGTATACATTTTCGCAAGATAATTTTTCGTGAATTAAATCGCTTGTACAATTTTCATATGATTCTTCAGCTGTGAATCCCGGACAGCAGTATGATATTCCTTCTATTAAAACGCTATTTGACAGTATAACAAAGAGGAGCGCTTTGAAAATCATCTTTTAATCTGAAAACGAAGAATTTAGAATTATTGAAATTCGCAATATTTTACGATAATGAGATAAATAACAATAAAGATAAACTTCGTTTAACAGTAGTCCTAACTCAGGAAAATCGTGAAATTGCTCTACTCGCTACGAAAATATATTAAAAATGCTTAGCCTACTATAGAGCCAAACAAAATTTCAATGTCAAAATATTTTATTACCCAACATATTCTCCTCTTAATTGGATAAATTTATTACAGCGAACCTGCAACGTCTCTAGACCTTTCAAAATAAATGTTTCTTCTTGCTCTGCAAACCAGACCTCCACAGCTTTTATTACATTCCTCGTTGGAAGTAAATTTACGACCTTTTAAACTTTTTTTCAGTTGAGGAAAGAGATTATAGTCGGACTGAGCCAAATCTGGTGGATAAGGTGGGTGTTCTAGTAATTCAAACCCTAAATCACGAATTTTTTCATGGCGACATGAGATTTGTGTGCAGGGGCGTTGTCCTGCAAAAACAAAACACCTTTGGATAACTTTTCGCGTCTTTTATCTTTAATTTTTTCCCGTAGAGTGTTCAGTAATGTCGAATAGTAATCTCTAGTAATTGTTCTACCCTTATCCAAAAAATCAATCATGATTACTCCATGGCAATACCAAAAAACTGAAGCAAGAACTTTTCCAGCAGATTTTTGGACACGAAACTTCTTAGGTGTTGGAGAACCAGAGTGTCGCCATTCCATCGATTGTTGCTTTGTTTCTGGATCGTAGAAATGTACCCAAGTCTCATCCATAGTAACAATTCGGTTTAAGAAGTCTACATCGTTTTCAAATCGAGCATAGATCGAACGCGATGCTTCTACTCTTGCACGCTTTTGGTCAACATTCAATCATTTGGGGATCCATTTTGCAGCAATTTTTCTCATGTCCAAATTGACGTGAACTATATGATGAACGCGTTCGTATGAAATATTCAGTGCTTCAGATATCCGTTTTAGCCCAATTCGACCGACGGTCTGATAAAAGCATGTCATGAACTGCATCGATATTTTCGGGGACTGACATCACAGAAACTGGCCTTCCCGATCGGTCATCATCTTCAATGGAACATTTACCTCTTTTGAAGCTTGCAGTCCAATTTTTCACGGTCGCATACTAACGACATTGATCACCAAGGGTATTAAGCATATATCTTCCTAAATCTGCTTACCTCTTAACCCTTTTAAATACTTGATGATGACTCGATACTCCGATTTTTCGATTTTCACAATTTCGGTGGACATCTTTTTTCTTTTAATTTACTGCGTAACTCTGGTTTACTTTTTTGACGTCAAACTTCACACTGACACTTCTAATGAGTTATTGTTCGTTGCTATGATAACGCAATTTTTTGATTATGAATGGAACTGGTCTAGGCTAACTAGATATCAATACATCCTCGTATTTTACAAAAAACGACATTTTACTTACTACTATTGCCACAAGACCCATTAACAAAGATGTCACTTTACTTTA
This sequence comes from Lochmaea capreae, assembly GCA_949126875.1. Classification (NCBI taxonomy): domain Eukaryota; kingdom Metazoa; phylum Arthropoda; class Insecta; order Coleoptera; family Chrysomelidae; genus Lochmaea; species Lochmaea capreae. The sequence goes on from OX421409.1 coordinate 12,505,849, forward strand.
GAACACGTCTAGTTTTGTTTATCTCACCGTTTCGTTTTGGGTTCTGAAAAGTGATGTGGTCTGTTTAGGAATAGGATCTTTTGGAATGTTCAGTCTATACATAACCCTGGTTTTGAAAAGAGCAAATACAGATATAGAAAAAAACCCACTCTTAGTGTACCACTTTCGGGTTAGAAATTTACAGCCATAAGGTGTTTAGATAAAGTGCAAAAACTAAGTTAAACAAGACGAAAGTCCACAAAACTTCCACCCAGAAATCGCCGTGATCAAGTGCTCCTAGCTATACTACTAGGGATTGCACTACCGGTTTACCGATTTACCGGTTTACCGATTTACCGCCTCAAAAGTTCTTTAAATTACCGATGAAGAAATCGACATATTTTACCGGTAATTTCGGTAAAAAATTTTAAGCTGACAACAGCGCACACCAGTTGTTTCTGTGATGCAAGGGCAGCACGGACGGGAATATGAATCATAAACAAAGATTGAGCGTGAACGCAGCTCGCGGCATGTTCACTGTCAAGTGAGGATTGTAAAATATTTAAGCGCCTAAATTTGCATTTAGGACCTAATTCTGTGAGTGAATTTGCACTTTGACTATAATTATTTTATTTAAATAGTTGTTGCCAATAGCAAACAATGGATACAAATTCTGTTTGGCACCATTATAACAAAACTAAAGATGGGGGTGTGTGTAAACTTTGTTCCAGACAAATTAAAGCTGCTGGAGGAAGCACTAGTGGTTTACGCAGTCATTTAAAAAGTCAGCATGAAATAAATTTGTTAAAAAGAAGAAAATCTATACTTCTATCTGATATTTCTGAAAAACGCAACAACCAGCCTCACAAAGAAAGATCTACAATTACTTCGTATTTTAAACCGACTGTAGACGATTCATTTCCAGCAGTAATTGCACGTTTGACTGCACTGGATGGTTTGCCATTTAATAAGTTTTGCACTTCAGAAGATTTAAGAGCATTATTAACAGTAAAAGGTTATAGAGATATACCGAAATCACCAAATACCATAAGAAAAATTGTTTTGGAATTTTCTAATAAAATGCTCCAAGAAGTGATAAATGAGTTGAAAGATCATAAACTTCGGGGAGAAGTATTTAGTTTGACTTTCGATGAATGGACATCGGTTAAAAACCATCGCTTCATGAACATAAATGTCCATACAAAGGATGCCTTTTGGAACTTGGGATTAGCTCGGGTCCATGGATCCATGCCAGCAGAAAAATGCGTGGTGATTTTAAATAAAAAGCTTAGTGAGTTTCAACTTGATTTTACCAACATTGTATCGATTACTACAGACGGTGTTTCAGTGATGAAAAAAGTAGGAAAATTAATAGATCCACACCACCAATTATGTTTAGCGCATGGCATACAATTAGCCGTGATTAAAGTATTATACAATAAAACTGATTCACACGAAGCTGATAAATTACGTAACGAATATATCGATGGAGATGAAGATAGTGAGCCCGATAAAGGTAATGAATCTAATTCCGAATATTCCGAAAATGAGGAAAATGAAATTTTAAACGACAATTTGAAAATTGGATACGAAGCTGGTGGAACCATCGATCAAGCTCTGCCAGTGCCAACTTTCTCATCAAATATTGAATTAAATGGTTTAATTACAAAAATTCTTAAAGTCGTTAAAATTTTTCGCAAATCACCGACTAAGAATGATAAGCATCTACAAAAACATGTTAAAGAAGAATTTAATAAGGAATATTCTTTAATACTCTACTGCAAAATCAGATGGAACAGTTTGTTAGCAATGCTGGAAAGATTTGAAATGTTGAGAAATTGCATCAGGAAGAGCTTAATAGACACTAAATCAGAAATAAACTTCACAGAGGATGAACTTGAGTTACTATCTGGTACAATTTTAGCCTTGCAACCGGTAAAAGCTGCAGTAGAGCAATTATGTTGCGAAGATGCAAATCTTTTTATAGCTGACATTACCTTAAAATTCATGATTGATGAGCGTACAAGTCAAAACACAGTTTTAAGTATTGAACTGAATGAAGCATTGCTAGATCGTATAAAAGAGAGACGGACCATTTATTCTGATGTTCTTCAGTACCTGCATAATCCGTTCCCTGAGGAATCCAGTGTTGAAGAAATGGAGTATTTAATAAAAGCAGCCAATCTACAATAAGAAATGCAATAGTGGAAGTAATTGAGCGAATTTCAAAACAAAACCTAGAAGAGTCATCAGAAAATACAAATGGCATTGACCTTGATGATTCCTCTGATGAAGATGAAGATAACATCCCCCTCAGTCGGGTTTTGGGCCCATCAACTTCAAAATCGGATAATGCTGCATTGTCGATTGAAGAAAAACTTCAACTAGCTATAAGGAAGAAAATTAATAGAAACAGTACTCTTCCAATTAAAAGACAGCAGGCTACGTCTAATAGTGTTCATCAATGTGTGAAAACAGAAATGCAATATTTTAGGAAGGAAGGAATTCAGGGAAAATACTTGAAAATGGCTTTTGCAGCACTCATGACCACTCGGCCTACTAGTGTGGAGTCCGAAAGAGCTTTTTCTGCGGCAGGAACAATTTGTACTAAGATTAGATCGCGGTTAAGTGATAATAGTATTGATAAGCTGTGTTTTCTCAGGGCCTTTTTTATTAAACAAAAAAAATCGAAAGAGTCGTTGCAAAAATGAAAAACGATAGATATTTTTTTATTTACATAGCTATTTCGAATGGTTTGAGACTTGTGACTAGTCTTTAAGGTAGGAATATTTTTTTTGTTTACTCAGAGGTTTACTATTCTGTTGTTATTATTTGATAAGAATTGAAGTTTGGTTATTTATTTTGTGGCTTATTTCTTCGTTTTTTTTGTTGAAAAATACCGGTAAGTATCGGTAAATCGGTATTTTTTTAAATAATTTACCGAATTACCGGTGAATTAAAATTCGGTAAATTTGCAATCCCTATATACTACAAGACTACGTAAAGTATAAGAGCGACTTGGCCACAGTTGTATTACGTATTACCGAGTTTTATTAAAACTTTATTCTTTTTTAATCTGTTAATCGAACTTTTCTCGATTAACTCTGGGACACACTGTGTAATATAACGCCGACACTACTAGTTATAAATAAGTATTTACCATATAAAATGAATTCAACAGACAATATTAAAATATTCCAATGCATAAGTAAACACATCGATTTTATAATAAATTAACATTTATCTCTGAAATATAACTTTGTTTACAAAACCAATTAAATTTAAAGAGAATGATAAAAATACAAACTAAATAAATGTACTTTATTTATACAGTATGGTGCAAATGAAAGGAATCCATTTTTTAAACAGGCTATTCGTAAGGATACCTTTTTATTTTTGACGTCATCTATGTGAGCGTGATAACGTCATCGCTAAACTTTTTAAATGGAAATGTGGGTGCTGTAATACATTATTTGAAAGGTCTTTTTAATACCTATTCAGCCATATCAATATGTACAGTAATTGATTTGCATATTGTCACAAATATTATTGATGAAATTTCAACAGATTTCTTAATAAAATGTATTGGTATGATGTATTTATTGACACCCAAAAATAAATTTTGTGAAGGCAGTCACTGGTTATGAAATGTCTTCTATCTACCTACTTTTTACCTTTTTTAAAAATCTAGTTACCTTATCAACATCAACATTGACGCTTGGACATAATTAACTTTCTGTCAAGTGATTGATAGTATTATTGTATTAGACGAATTCAATAAGTCTTTGTACCTATCTATCAACATGAAGCTGACTGAAACGCAAAGAATTGAAATTCTAATAATGATTGGTTGTGGAGATAAAGCACGTATGCAGAAAGAAGTATGTACGTTATTTGATAATAAATACCCCAACCGAGAACCAATTTCACAATCCACTATTTATAAGCAAAATTGAGAAGAAATTTAGAGAAACGGGTCATGTCAAAGACCTCCCTAAAGGTAGTAGAAAACCAATATCAGAAAACAAACAACTAGATGTTCTGTTAGCCTTTCAAGATAATCCCCATACCAGTTCACGACAGGTAGCATTAGATAATGACATGGACCATTCAACAGTTCTTAGAAAGCTAAAGAAGGAAAAGGGGCATCCCTTCAAAGTAAGTTTAGTACAAGAGCTTATGGAAGATGATTTTGATAGACGAATTGAGTTTTGTGAAATTATGATGGAACAAAATAACAGAGATCCGATGTTTTTGAAAAAGGTTCTTTTCTCGGATGAAGCTACATATCTACTAAACAGTCATGTCAATCGTCAAATTTATCGGTACTGGATGCAAGAGTACCGTACTCAATACCCAGAGAAAGTTAATGTTTGGGCGGGAATAATAGGTAATAGGATTATTGGACCATACTTTTTCGAAGAAACCTTAACAGGTCCTCGATATTTAGAATTTCTTCCAAACTTCTTGCTACCCAAATTGAACCGGCTGTTTCCAAACAGAAATGATTTATGGCTGTAGCAAGATGGTGCGCCTCCACACTATGCTGTCTTGGTGCGAAACTATTTGAACAACGTCTTCCAAATCGGTGGATAGGTCGAAGAGGAACAATAGAATGGCCGCCTAGGTCACCTGATTTGACTCCTCGTGATTTATTTTTATGGGGATACTTGAAAAGTAAAGTGTACCAAAATAGACCACAAAATATCAATGAACTCAAAGCAAGGATACGTATTGAGGTTGCACAAATATAACTCCGGAAGTTATAGAGAAGGTTCAAGAAGAGTTCGCGGCACGTCTTCCTCATTGTATTTTAGCTGAAGGTGAACAATTTGAGCACTTAATTTAGGTTTCGTTGTATTTAATGAGTAATACATATTAAATATTTATCGTAATAATACAATTTTATTAATTTTTTAAACATATACAAAAATCAATTACTTGGACATATTGATAAGGCTGAATAAGTATTTAAAAGACCTTTCAAATAATGTATTACAACACCCACATTTCCATTTAAAAATTTTAGCGATGACGTTATCGACGAAATAACGAATTTATTCCTTTCATTTGCACCATACTGTATATTGAAAATAAAATTGAATTTTTATTGTACGTAATTTTTTAAAGTTTTGTTTTCGTGTAATAAAAACACTTTGACAGAAATTCTTTCCTTGACATAAAATACCATCCCACTGGTAAATAATTTATTATAATCGGTTTAACGTTTGAAAACTTTGTTCGCTGTGAAAATATGGTACTTTAATGAAATCCAATATGAAGAAACGTTAGAAAAAAAAAGATGAAGGTACCTAAATCATAATTTATCCCACACTGTATAGTATACATATATATTCGTCCATGATTTTTTCACAATTTGTTTAAAAAATACACTATATTCTTAAAATTATTGTGCCAAATAAATAATTACATAAATATCTTCTGTAAGTATATCAAAGATAGGGAGTTCTTTAAGTCAGGTATTTGCAAACATGCTTGGGAAGAGGGGCATACAATTCAATGGGATTTGACAAAAATAATATTGAAAGAGCCCAATAATAAAAGACGAGAAATCAAAGAAAGTGCTTTAATACAACTAAATGCAGATAAATGTGTAGCTAGTATTTCAGCCGAATGTAGTCAAATTCAGTTACCAATGTTAGAAAGAGAAATTTCCAATAATCAATTACCTTCGTTATCAGGATAGCATCATTAGTTTTTATCCAGGTTTTCTTATGATTTATCTTTGGAATAGTTGTTAATCGATACACACTTCAATACACACAATCACCAAACTGAGTTATACATATTTTGAAAACAAAAATAATCATACACAAAAAAGTAACAACAAACGCGTTTTTATAAACAAAATAAGCGAAAAAAAGCGCTATCTCAATAAAAACCGTTCCTGGAACGTGCACTTCACTGGATTTCATTTCTAGTGGACTACATATCGTTAGAATGTCATAAAATAAAATATTTTATTTCACTATGAATCTACTATGAATGGACCTTAATAAAATTTGACAACAAAGTTTTGTAGTCTTAAACTTAAAAATATTATTGATTGTCTAGTTGTCAAATTTTTTCGTTGTGTCAGATAGGGACCAAAAATTATTTCTTTACTGGTTAATCTTGACAACGGTAGCTGGAACGTTACCGAAACGTCGAAATAAAAAATAAAAAACATTATTGTGGTTTGATTCCCAAAAAAATAAGAGAAAAAAAAATAATAATTATATAGTTCACTGCAAAAATGCAAAACTTTTTTCCACTTAGCTCATCCTTTATAAAAACCGTTTTCCAAGTGACAAAGCGTCGATACAGAGACGTTCCTTTGTATCGTGACTCGTTTGCTGCTGATGTCAATCACTATGTTTTGCCGCATTAAACTTAATAAATATTAAAATTCATAGGTCGTTATTAAAAAATATATGTTTAAAGAAACATTTTGTAATTCATTTCAAACGAAATATAATTCGTTGGTTAATTATATCGGTCCTATTCTGTATCGCAAAGTTGCTACTGAGCAAGTGGTTTAGAACAAGGTCAGTGGTTAGGTTGCCACTTGTCTTCAATTGGTATTCTGTAGAGGCAACCAGTGGTCACGAACGTTAATTTATAGTTGCTTCTGAGCAACCACAATATTTGTGGTTGTTAACGTTAGCAACTTCAGAGAAAGGTAGAAGTGTGGCGGTATGAAGATGGATCTGTGGATTATGAACATTTTGTTAGATCATGAAATTAATGAAATACACTGGTGCCCGATGATTAAATGTCCAGGCGTTAATGGTGTGGATCCTCAGGGTCAGAGGATAAGGGCCGTTCATTGGCGACTCTGGATTTTTAAGGGTTGATGGGAGTTTGTCAAATTCGAGATATAGCTTCGAAAAGAAACACCCCCTATTTTTATCAGGGCGTCACCATCTTACTAAACTAATCTTTATCTATGAATATTTGAACACTTATAACAAAACATTCTTCTAACCTCACTTTTCTCAGTTGTCAGACTTGTTGTGGAAAAGTAGGGTCGATTTACACTATAAAAGTGACTAATCATCCTTCTTAACCACTAGTAGCCACCAGAATAGCAATTTTAATGAAAGTGGTTAAAAAGTTACTATCTATACTATACACTGTGTCCGTAAAGTATGGAACAAATTCATTTTTAGCTAAACAGGCCATTTTAAGATATAATCCTGAAACACGTCGATTCTGATTTTAATTTACCGTATTTTAAAATAATATTCCAATGCAGGGTGAATTACTTTCGAGTAATGACGTAACCGTCATTTTTTTAAATGGAACACCCCCATTTTGTCTCAATTTCCGGATTACTTTAGCTGAGCTGATTCCAAAAATGTATCACATGTTGATTCCAATTGGTACAGGATGGACAAAAATATAATAGTTTTGTGTGTGCTCATAAAGTAACGCATAACATTCTTTATTACTTAAATTAACAATATTATCAAAAATACTTATTGTCTAGCGGACAGAATATGATGAAATACATGACTTTATAAAGTAAGTAACCCAAACGATGTACAAATTCTTGTTGAACCTTGTTTATTGTGTTTTGAGAAATATTGTTTATTGCTGTCCGAATTCTCTCTTTTAATTCTTGAATATTTGCTGGTTTCGTTTGATACACAACATTCTTCAGATGGCCCCACATAAAATTATCCAAAGGATTGATATCTGGTGACCTCGCTGGCCATTCAATAGGTCCACGTCTACCAATCCACCTGTTCGGAAAAATTTCATCTAGGTACCTTCTAACATCTACAGCATACTGTGGAGGTGCACCATCCTGTTGAAACCATAAACTTTCATCAAAACCTCCAGGATTACTTTATGAACACACACAAAACTTGTATTTTTGTCCACCCTGTACCAATTGGAATCAACATGTGATACATTTTTGGAATCAGCTCAGCTAGAGTAATCCGAAAATTTAGACAAAATGGGGGTGTTCCATTTAAAAAAAATTACGGTTACGTCATTACTTGAAAGTAATTCACCCTGTATATTAGGTTATTATTTTAAAATACGGTAAATTGAAATTAAAAATCGACGTGTTTCAGGATTATATCTTAAAATAGTCTGTTTAGGTGAAAATTAATTTGTTCCATACTTTACGGACACAGTGTATAGTCAGTTGCTATATGGTTGCTTGACTGCCACTTAGATACAGAATAGGCCTGTATATCAAATTCAAACTAATGAATTCTAGCATTAATAAAAAAATTTATGTAGACAAAAGTGCACACTGTTGTTGCGTTTAAAATTGGTTCATCAGGTAAAATTTTGACATTTCGCAGCGGTTTCTGCAATTTTTGTAGTTACCTCCCATGTATTTTATTTCGCTCATGCAAAGACAATGCTAAAACTAACCTATAACCAAATAAAAAGAAGAATATTCGATATACTTCATTTGCTATTTACTTGGCAACATAGACAGACATCATGAAAAACGGATTTTGTACTGCACGAGCTATAAGTAATCCTAGCTATTTCTAGACGTTAAAAATAGTCATAAATATCCATGAACAATTCCATATTGTTAATCTGATTTATCGTATCGCCTTTAACGAACCGTTTTATTTAAATGTCTTCAACTTAAAGTGAGATAATTAAAATTTTAATGATGATTGGTGTTGGCGATAGGATGCGGACTCAACAAGAGGTTTACATAATATAATTTCATGAAAATCGTGAACGTATCCTTCAATCAATGTTTAAATTAGAGTGATGTCCAGACGACTGTTTGTAGCGAGTGACTGTGGCGACACTAAAACGCTGACAGTGTTCCCAACTCTCAAAAATTTATCTCCCTAAAATCCCAATCAAAAACCCCTAAAATCTCCACAATTACTAGGGATTCCCACTGTATACACTGGCGTCACCAGTAAAAGGTTATCAACTCTGCATAATAGATTATACTTAAAAAAAATTGATTTGTTTTGAATTTTTTTTTGATTGTGGTAATAATTAATTCATGTGTTATTAATTAAATTAATATTAAGTCGCGGAAATACGATTGCTGTGTAATAAGAATTTCATTGAAGTGACTTGTTGATTGGTAATAAACTGGTTAAAATCGAAAAAAAAAACAGGATATTATAATCTAACCAGTTTGTTTTTCTTAACAATGTGAACAATCACCTTGTGGGTATTATTTACGTCGTTTCTTTTAATGTTGTATTTTTGACGCACTGTCATTAACCACCGGTAGTATGTCTTTTTATCAACTAACCTAGCTGACGCAAAAGGGGAATATTCATTGTTATCGAATCCAGTGTCATATTTCCGTCAAATGTCAATGAAGATAAATTTGTTCACAAAAATTTAAATAAAAATTGTTTACATAAAAATATCATTTTTAGATTAGTTGTTTATTTTGAAATATTAAAATAACACGTCTATGGAAATTCCGAAAAATAAGTGTTCCCAGATAAAATTGATTATCTGAATTGCTACAAAATACCGTGATGAAATCTTTACTACTCGTTTGGTCATTGTGCAGAACAAGTACTTCTCGATTTTTACAAAAAATGTTATACCTCCACACTCCTTACAATGCCAACATTAATAAGTACTATTTTTTTTGTCGCCGAGTTTCAAATTTTTTTATAACGGGCTTTAAAGTTGCAGTTTTTCATTTTACGCAGCCAGTTTTTCAACACATTTTGCTAGCCCTTCTCGATAAAATAACCAATGGATCTGTTTTAAAACATCATATTATAATTGCGATGTTTTCAGATTGTCAGAATAATCTTATTTCTAATACTTTTGAGGTTACACTAACTTTTTATTTTTGTATATTGTTAGATATACACTTTGATCTGTGTCAGTTGGTCGAGAAGCGAAATTTGTAAATATGTAACTTACATTTTTCGTAGAATAGCTTTTGCATCCTATCCTCCCATAAAAACCATTCCTATAAATTGTCACAAAATTTTTTTCTCAAAATCGCCACAATTACCATTCGTTTTATTACGAATATGCAATAAAAATAATTCATAATATAAATATATATTTTTATCTAAATACCAATAACACATCGTAAAGGTATACATTCGTAAGATAAAAACTTCTATTGCAAATCGACACTTTAAATTTTGTAAATTCCCAACCGAAAATACTATTTAGTTTTCAGTTTTAATAGAATTATTATTATTAATATAACATACCTCGGATATATCACAAAAATCGTTTTACAACAATATGTTTATTATTTTATCACAATCGATATCAGATACGTTTATTACTTCAAACTCAACTCGGTAATGTTTAACAAAGCTGAGCATAGAATGTGTGAAAATTTAATATATATATATTTGTACACCTGCCTGGCGGTTGAGTGTACTTACTCGTGGTTATACGATTGCGCAATCTATTAACTGTCAAAACTACGCTACACGAAAGTATACTTGAAGTACATACAATCACGCGCTCTTTTTTTTATTTAATTGCAATATTTATAAACACAACTGTGAGTCTAGTAGAATATTAGATAAAATCGCAAAAAACAATAAGGGGCTCGCTAAGCTAAAATTCTGAATTGCCTAAAATAATAAATTAACTAAAATAAAAAAATACCCAGTCATTATTTTATCAACTAATTGATGTAAGATATGGGTTAATTTGGACTTTTGATGGTGTTTTTAGAAAAAATAGTGCATGATTATACCTGCTAAAAGTGATTTTATTTTGTTTGAAGGTCGTATCCCAAACTTCCCTTCTCAAAAATAAAATATCACTTTTAGCACGTATATCATAAATATCAATTATCTACGACCACCTTTAAAATTAGGCATTTACGAACCAAAAAAAAATGTGTGATATCATACATTATACATACCTACGTTAAAAAGCGTGCGTAAATGAACAACACTTTTTATATGGGACTTTCATTATAACACCCAAAACCGTGCGTAAATTACCAATGCTTTTTAAATGGGGTTTTCATTTTAACACTCTTTTTTAGCTACGTAAATTATCTAGTTGCCTTAAATTTAGTCGTTTGTTGTATAAACTTTTGTGCTGTCAGTAAAGGAGGAGGCAGCCGGCTTATGGAGAAATGGGCTTCGGTGAAATATCATGAATTGTTAGTATATTGTAGTTGACGACTTTCTGAACAATAGTGTCCATGGGCCCAACTCAATCCTATGACTAGTTTCAGAGATACAGGGTGTTGAAGTTGGAAAATAGCAATTTTTTAAAAGCATGTATTTCTTATTTTCTTCAATGTATCAAGACTTTTTTCCTGTGATAGTGTTCTAATTACAATAAATATCAGTCCCGTATGAGAGAAAGTTTCATTTGCTACAGGGATATTCAAAAATTAGAAAAACGGAACGTTGACTTGAAATATAATTCAATTTTCAGGAATTTCAATATCTGGCTGGATTTGCTTCTGGTTGGTTTATAATAATGAGATATGCAAATATTTTTTACAGGGCCAGTCAGAAAGTTCTGTATCCTACATTTAATAAAATTTTATATACTTTGTATTGCATGTTAGTAGGTGACATTAAGTCATTTTGAAATATATATAATATACAGGGCTATTGAAAAGATATATATGGAAGAATATCCGCGAATCGATTTTTTTTTGGAAATCTCCCTGTAATTAAATATTTCCTCGGTGAATTTCTGTGATACTTTCATACTACTTTTCCTTTGAGTTTGTTGGTCGGATGTTAAAGTTTTGTCAACTTGCTATGATCAGTTTTTTTAACAGTAACTAGCGAAGTAGTTAAAAAAGATTGGAAAGAACAAAAGAGACAATAGACAGAAGGAAATTTGGTATGTTCTAGTCGCCATCTTCGCAAAAAATAATAAATAATATGTACAGGCAACTGAAACATGAAAATAATGGGTCAAAGCATGGAGCTGCTGAAAGAATACATAATTGACAAAAGTTTCAAAAAAATCCATCATTACAGTTATCGGTAAAACTGCTATTGATCGAAAAAAGAGTACAGAAATCGCTAGTGCGTTGGGATCCTGCAATAATGAAAAATTGGTCTGAAACCGGTTCTGCTTACAAATTGTGAAACGGTGCAAACTAATTTTACTCACAATTATACTTCAGGATGAGTGAAACTCGTCGCTAAAACAATTCTAGACTGGAGCAGTTGCATGTTGAGTAAACCAATTTTGATAGATGCTTTAGTTTTCGTACAGATCCAAGATTCAAATTCATTAGATGTTTGTTTCGCGGACCACATGAAAATTGCCCGCGGACCACAGGTTGATGAGAATCACTGGTCTATTCGACAGAAAACGCTTCTTGTGTTTTTAGCCGTACACTTTGGCAAATACAGGAATGAATGTGAAATAGCCACGCCCGTCAATGCGCGTTACTAAATGATGGCAGTAGGGATTAGTACGGTTCCTGGAGCAGCATACTTGACTATTGTTGTCAGTTCTCTTGTGTCTGTTAGATAGTTAAGAGCACTGCCTGGGTACCTGCTTTCATTGTTTTTACTGGTTACCGAGAAAAATATTTATTGGTGCAAAATAAAGATATTATATAAAATGGAATTCAAATCAAAAGTGAAAAGAAAAGTTTTGACTGGACATAGTCGAGAAATTTTGGCAAATATAATTTACTTTATGCGCCGGGAAGCATCAGAAAATGCACCTATAAAGGAATAAGTGAATAAATATTTGATCTGTACTTTCATTATGTATTTTTAATTATTGTTTTAATGCTTTCCAAGGGTTTGAATCCCTGTTCTGACATACATCCGGATTAAGTTAAAAATATTGGAATTCCCACCACCTGCTTCTTTAAGTAAATATCTGCATTCTTATTTCGTATAGACTTGTATTGTTCTAACAGATATTATTAAATATATTATTAAACAGTAATGAATACTATTAATACCTTTATTTACGTCTCCTGAATAATTAAAGAATGTTACTCAATATACTTTAATTATTTACCGTACTAATTCACCAAGAGCATATTACCCTCTTTATCATCCGAATACTTTATCATTTTAACTTCGCGCCTCTCGTACGTTTCTTGACATTCACTCCTGTATTTTTAGACTTTTGAATGGTGAAATTTTACTCTTCATTTTTCTATAACTGTTGTTGCCGAAACCAACAAATTTCACAAAGGAGTTTCCATCACAAAAAATTGATTTATTTCCTTTTCTTTTATATCCTTGTTGAAATATTGTTGTTACAGTATTTTTTTCCGATAAATGGTTTTTTAATCGTGAAAACACCATCAGTCATAAATTTTGATATTTATAACAGTACGAAACTGTTGGAAATTTAATCAATTTTTTCAATACTTTATTGGAATTTCCAGAAACGCCCACGTTATAAAGTATCAATACTATCACTCGTAAATATCGCTTTACAATAATAAAAATGGAGTGTAATATACATAAATGATAATTGATAAGTTGTATAAAATATATTCTGCCTGCTATTTTTATATGAATTCAGATCTACACACTGTGGCTATTTGTCAATACTTCTTCATTCATATTTCCAATCACTATGTCATCCGCCCTACGCTTATTGTCATTCAACCTTCAGGTTCCCAATTATATTCCACAAAAGTGGTGAACTTTTGTTGTAAGTGTCATGCATATGTGTCGTTATTGTCTTATTCTGGATCCTATCCATGTACATGTGGTGTTGTTTATTTCTGTTTTCCTGAGGAATTTGTCATCCATTTCATGTAGTAATTATTACGTTCATGTTTTTGTTTATATTTCAAATAACGTTGAATAATGAATGAAGATTTTTTTCTCATTTCTATGCAAATTAAAAGCATACAGACGTGATGCAATTCATATTTATATCCAGAGAAATAATTAATTCGGAATTCAGTTATAGGACTGTCGGTAAAATAAATTAAAATCAAGATGTTTTCTGCATTATTTAACTTCTCAACGAATTATATTCGTAATATGGATCACACATTTTCCTTAGACTTTTTAATCTTTGATATAATCATAAAATTAATTCCATATGTTAATTATTTTGGGAAATTGAACCATCATCTTTTTTATATGTTTTAATTCAACGTTTCGGTAGCATTGCAGCTACAAGAACAAATAAGTTTTTATCCCCTATCTTTATTAGCCCTTCAAGTCTACCTGAGACATTTCCAATAATCAAATACCTACGTTAACAGGATAGTATCCATAAGTTTTTATCCAGATATTCTTATGATTTTTTATCATTGTAATTGTTGTTTAGCAATATGTACTTCAATACACAAAATCACAAAACCGATTTAAGTATACATATTTAAAAAAAATAATCATAACACAAAAAAAATAACACCTAACGCATTTTATTAACATTATTTCCGAAATAAGCAAAAAACAAACCGCCATCTTTAATAAAACCGATTCTCAACCTCACACCATTACATATGGTGGTGGAGAGTGTTGCAGGAAGAACAAGATACAGACTAAGTAGAGAGGGAATCATTAAAAAGAAAACCACCTCTTCACTTCTTAGAAATCAGACAACCTGGGACATGCCACAAGATGGTATGATGAAAAAGTATATCTTTTCAAAGAAATTCGTTACGTAATTGAGCAACAAGAAGGAATGGGATCCAAATACCATTACCATTTAATGGTACACAGACGGCTTAAAAGCAATAGAAGGAACTGGGATAGGAGTGTACGGGCCCGGAACCAAACATTCTGAAAGCTTGGGAAAAACCCCAAGTATCTTTCAAGCGGAAATTCACGCAATAAGAAAGTGTGTCCAGTTCAATATTGACAAAGGATATAGAAGGCAAAGGATTATCATAATGTCTGATAGTGAAGCAGCCATTAAAGCGCTGAGTTCTTGTGTAATCAGTTCCAAAATGGTGTGGGAATGCCTAGGCAAACTTAATGAACTAGGCGAGAACAATATAGTCACCTTACTGTGGATTCCAGGACACACTGGAATAGAAGGAAACGAAATAGCAGATGAACTAGCGAAGAGGGGGACTGAAATACCCTTTTGGGGGCCGGAACCTTTTCGCGGAATCAGCTCCAATGTAATATTGGAAGAAATAGGTAAAGCCGAAGAAAAGAGAAGATCTGACAATTGGAAAGATCTAGTATGGCTTAGGCAATCAAAGATTCTTCTGGGTGACTACAACCCGTTGAGATCAAATGAATGCATAAGTCAAAGCAAAACTGCACTAAGAGTTTTAACAGGAATCCTAACGGGACATTGTCGCCTGTATGGGCACCTTAAAAAGCTCAAAATAGTGGAGGAAGAAGGTTGTAGGTTTTGTGGAATGGAAGAAGAATCCTCCATCCACATACTTGCGAACTACACAGCAATTCAGAATCCTAGGGCACAGCACCTGGGAGACTACTGGATAGAAGAGGGACATTTACCTCTGGGAAATAGGACTAAAGGAGCTACTAGTCTCTGATACTTTCCTCAGGAACTAAGTAGAAGTAAGGGGGCACAATAGATCTTTTAGGTCTCAGTGAATGTTACCCCAAAATACATACATACATACATTAATCAAACCGTTTCTGGAGCGTGTACTTAACTGGATCCCATTCCTAATAGACTATAATATTGTTAGAATGTCATACAAAATAGTTATGCAACTAGTGTGTAAAGTAACCCTTTTTTGACGAATGTGAATATTGTCGCAGGAGCCGAAGGCGAATGCGACGATCACATGAGTCAAAAAAGCGACTTTACACACGAATTACATACAATATTTTTTCTACTGCCGAAAATTTTATCAGAATACAGAAGTTTAATATGCCGCTAGGACATTTTCGGAATATTTCCTTATTTTATTTTTCCTACACCATTCTTTAAACAAATTGTATTTTGTTTCGTAAATATTCATATATTTTTGGGGCAATAAATCATTAGAAGCATTCTGTGCTAAGTCTAAGATGTTTGGTGGTGTATTTGCGAAATGATCTTCTTAGCGATCGTCAGAGGAATCCATCTTTATAATTATATGTACCTATCTATTTAAATTTCAAATGTCAGATTCAATGCACGAAGAAATGTCAGTCACTCACAGCCAACTTATAGGAATAACTACATACAAATTGGCACTTTTTCTTTACGCACTAGTGCATAAAGTAAAGTTTTTAAAGTGTCTAAAGTACTTACTTCACGCACGGTAGTAGACAATAGTTATTTATGCAAAAAGTGTGTAAAGTACCTAACTCTTTCTTGACGAATGTGAATATTGCGACGATCATATGGGTCAAAAAGGGGGACTCACACACGAATTGCATACAATATTTTTTCTACTACCGTAGTAGATAGAAATTAACTATTTACTTTACACACTAAATTTTCAGTGGCCTTTTGTGCACTGTTTAAAATATTTGTAGGAGTATTATCAAATTCGTATATATGAAGTAAACAAACATTAATAAGAAAAACTTTTGACGTGTTCTGTAATATTGAGATTGACAGTTCTAATACGCATAGCCAAGGTTTACTTACTCTTACCAAAATCGACATCCATGGTTTAATTAAATCGCATGACATTTAGAGAAAATGTTGATGATATGTTGGACACTAAATATATAAGCAAATAGTATATTACGTAACAAGAGTTGTAAGTAACCCATAACGCACGAAGTGAAAAAGTTTAACGAGTGCATAATTGGATTATAACTCGTGTAACGTACTATACTTTTTCTACGGCCATCTATTTTCTTCTGAGTTTATTTTTCGTAAATAAGTTTAATATTTATCTGACAGCGCGATTACTATTGGAAGTTTTGACAGATGATAGAAAATAGTGCGCATGTCCGATTGGTTTATAAATTTCTTAATTTATGTTGCATGAACAGGTGAATATTTTTAATTTAGGGTGGGTATTATAAAACTATGTTGACATATAACTAAAAGTTAACTTGTAGAATGACGTCACATGTTATAGTTAACTTCAAAATGGCGGAGTTAACTTTGTCGGGTGAAAGAGATATCGAATAATGTTAACTTTGTGGAATAACCAGGTTTTCGTGATTTGATAGTTGCTCTGTTCTGTCGGTACTGTCAACAATTTGGCATTTATAACCTTAATTAATTATATTGTGAATATTTTGATTGTTTTTACTTTGTTTTCTTTGAATTTTGCAATGTTAGCAAACGATATCAAAGATATTTTTTTGAGATTTCATCCCAAGCAGTTTCTTTATCTTTCCACAAAACAGTGTCACTTCTTTTGCACTCCACCACGTCATTAAATTCTTCCACCAATGATAGAAGAGATTCATTTTCCTCATTGGAAAAGTTTATGGCTCATCTATCCATTCAGAATATTAAATTTGGGAACAAATAAAATAAAATAAAATTCGATACCGGGATGAATACACCGAACATATATAACAAAACAAAACTAGACCATAAAAATCAAAATGCCAAAACTCTAGGCTATTCTTCTTTTTATTTTAAAAATGAAACTTTTATAAAACTGACATTTTAAAACCTAAAGTTAACTTGACTGTTAAATTCAAAGATAACTTCAAGACATGTTTATAATACCCACCCTTACTCTTAAATTTTGGTTTAGTTGATGTTTGATGAATCATTTTGTTATCACTAGGAAGCTGAGTAAACGGACGTGATGCAGTTCCTCGCATCTACCTGCGTTAATCCCTTTTCGAACGGAGGGTAGGATTAAGACAGGTCTGCAGTTCCTCACACTATTGTTTTATTTATTTATATATTTCTTCCGCTATGTTCCTAACATTAGGGAAAATGTATCTATGCATTCGTGAGTTTTCAATAATAACCCAACCAAAACCACCCTACCTTACCCCCTACCCTAATCCGAATCGAAAAATTGAATTGTGTAATTGACAGATTATTATAATAATTTTCAATAATAACCCAACCAAAACCACCCTACCTTACCCCCTACCCTAATCCGAATCGAAAAATTGAATTGTGTAATTGACAGATTATTATAATAATTTTCAATGGACGTGATGCAGTATTGAAACATTTACTAGCAATATGTAAATATTACCTAATCAAAATCCCATTGTGGACCTTGCTACCTGATACCTAATCCCTTACCCTTCGTATGCTGCGAGGAACTGAACACAAATTTTGTACCTACCTGTTAATGTGCGAGGAACTAGACGACTCCGGAGTAAACATTATTTGTAATATCAATCAAATTTATTCCTCCGAAACCGAAATTCAAATAATAATCTTGGAAAACATGAATACAAAAATAACAGCGGATATGACTAGAAATATTCCTAAGTATTGATGAGATTTGAGGAAAATAAGTACAAGATGACACAGAAACGTCAAGGATCATAATCTGCTTTTTTCAAATTGTACAACTTTTACATTGAAATTGAATGTTTGTAAAAATATTGTAGGCGGGTACTACTACTTCTTATTCAAATCCATTAAAGTATAAAAGTTACCGATCCGATAATAATTATGTGTCATGTAATATTTGTTTATTTTTGTTTTGTGATTCTTTAACAGGCTGAACAGGTTTAATAGGTTCGTAATATTTAGTTTTGCGAAATAGTAATGTTCGTTACCCAAAACTCCGCCAATGAACAGTTTTAAATAAAGTGCTCACTATGTATATAGTCTTTCTAATGTGAATGTAACGACAATAAAATAAAGCAATGTAGTCAGATTTATTTTCTAAAATTCTCAGGATTACTATACAAATGTTCCCCCTACTTCAGTAAACCCTTAGTTCGTGATGTTATTTGATAGCTAGTTTGGAAATTTTAAAAAGAAATACCTAATATGAATTAGTAAGCATCAAAATAAGCCGCTTGAAATTTCTGGAAAAAGAAAAATTAATTAAAACCACTTTATGTATGCTACTATTTTTACGAAAATTTTGAATAGCTGACAACGTAGCAGCAGGTGGATTGGAAATCGAATAGTCCAGCTCCAGTAATTGGCATAATATAACGAAGTAACTGGTCAGTTATTAACGCGGTCCACTGTTTCATAAAAAAATTTAACGACCCAAAGAAGTTGGGGTTACTTATCATTCATTTCATCCAGAGGAGTGTGCGAATTGTGTTGTAGAGAAATATTGTTAATATAATATCTATTTGTTGGTTGAGTGAGTTTCGTTATAATATATTACAAATTTAATGAGTTTTGTATGCAGGTTAATTTTAATCTACTATATTAAATTCAATGAAAAACATTATTTCACAATATTCGAATTTAAAAAAAAATGTATATGCACGCTATAGGGCGGCATTTCTCATCAATGGGATTAAAAATATGGGTCATTACATCAACATTAGAATCACTATACCAAATATCATATGTTATTTCGAAGTTCATTGAATTTTTTCCGTATTACCATATAATATAAACACATGTACGCCGCTGTTATGTTACATTTTTAAGAATTTTCATTGTATATCATTATTTTTTATTTAATTGATATCCTGATTCATCCCTAATTAGATTGTGTCATTAGGATGATTATTTTTATCCATCTTGTCATTACATTCTAAGTAAACTCTAATAATATGTTTTCTATTATATTATTTGACACACCCGTGGAATGCAGAATACCATAGTATGAAGATTTTTCTATTTTTACCTTTACCGTATAAGTTGAAAATTAGTAAATTATGTTATAAGGACGAAAAATTTGGACTTGGATTTGACACCTCCGAACATAATTTATATTTTAATTCTGATAGAAAGCCCATTAGCGGTGAATTCGGAGTAATGAAATATTATCAGTTTATTTATTTCAAAGTTTTTGCAATGTATGCATGTATTAAACGTGAACGATATGTTGTCATAGAAAAAGTATAGTATGCAACTCGCAACAAAATGGGTATCATTTGTGCTCATTGCATAGTATACTATTTTCGCTCATAAAACATACGATATTTTTAATCCAAATGGCTAAAATGTATAAAAAAGTAAATCAATATAATTAATTTTGCACCCAAAAATAAATGAAACCTGCCACCTCATTTGCGAATCTATGGATATAACAAATAATTAAAATCGGAAAAACTACCCCATAATGGAATTAGAAAGTGAAGATGTTGTATCTGATGTTAAAGAAGCTACCAATGAAGTTATGTTACATTTATTGCCGCAAAAATTTAAGGAAATATAAGAAAGAGCTTATACAAAATTTAAAATAAACAGTCCGCAAAATATTTTTTGGCCTAGGACGAAAAGTGTTGCCTAGGTTATTTAATACCTCACTATAGAGGAGAGGAACACCCCCCTTTTTTTCACATACCGACCAACCTCGTTCTAGTCGCTAAAAACCGTATATTTTTATATTTTCGAGGGTGCTGAACACGAATATGATATTTATTTTTTTATAAAATTGGAGGAACATGGTCAAAATTGACTTTTTAACCGAAAAAAAAAAACGATTTTGCGATTTTCGACGATCAACTCGCGGTTTCTCGGCGAATAATTAATATTTTATTTTAATATTTTAATAGGTTATATTAATCAGTGACAAATGGATTTAAAAAAAATTATTTTAAATTTAGTCTTTGGATTAACAGAAAAAAATTAAAACAAAAATTTACTAAAATTATGCAACTTATATGTAGATACGTCACTAATTTAAGAGTGAAGTTGTCGATAGTCATCCTTTGCTGTTCTATGTTTTAGCTTCTTCTTCTTTCTCCTTCATTTGAATGTTTGAACTTGTTCAGGATAAAAATATTGACATCTGACATATATCATTCTGTTGTTCACTGCTTTGTTCAATTGGAGTTTGGGGCATTTTATAAATAAAAGGCATACTCGAACCAATAAAAATTTTGAACCAAGATGAGATCACATGCGAATGCAAACAGCTCACTAACCGATTTTAGGCGAACACAACGGATTAAACCACGGTTAATATCCCTATATCTTTGAATGACCACTAATAACATCCTAAGATTTAGGTGAATAACCAGGTGATAACCAGGATATACATCAGCATTTACGCATTTACAAAACGATGACGATAAATTGACCACTAAAACCGCGGTGTTTACGCAGCTCGGAAGCAGAGTAATTACCGCGGTTAAAAATGTCAAAGGTAGTGACGTATTTGATGGCTCAGTAATGACGTTATCGCCTTGTATGTATGTATGATGGGGTGACATTCACTGAGACCTAAAAGATCTATTGTGCCCACGTTACCGCCTTATAGGTGAAATTCTGTAAGCAAATGTTAACTTTTAACGCATGGTTAAAAATTAGACAATCTGCTAACTCCATTTTACTATTCGGTATGCATAATAATCTTTAAAATATGAAAGGGAAACTCTCAATTGGACACCATATCTGTTAAAATTCAAATTCTAATGTTGACTATATATAAATTAAAACGTAAACTTCGTCAAATATAACGGCTTGCCGTTAATTTTTAACCACTTCTTATAGAATTGATCCTTATAACCATTAATAAGAACATCGACTAAATGCGTTTGATATTTACCGGTTACTTATTCGCCTAAAATCGGTTACTATCGCTCTAACCTTCTTCTTCAATTTGTGTAACTACCCTCTCATGATTATTTTGTTCCATGTCAAAATATGTGACTAAGGGCCGCTTTTATAGGTTACTGTTAAATCTTCGAGTTAACTCACATTGGTTAACCATACAGTTAACTCTACCTGCAAAAACTATTGATGTAAGCTGTCAATTGATGAGGATAGTCACATTAAGGTTTATTACCCTTGAGTTATCAAAAATTGTCGAATCTGCTGCAGAATCAGGCCATCTACAGACAATGTCTCTTATTTTCATGTTTCCATCAGAAATTGTTTGTACATTTAATGAGAAATAACCTTTTCTATTCCTGAATAGCTCAGCCTTTTCTCTCCCGGACATACAAATCGCTATCATATGGAAACAATCCATTTATTATTTTTGCAATGTATTGCACTGAACAATTTGTTTGACATACCAGAGATTGAATTTGGACATGTGTACAGTCAATTGCTCCAATACAATTGGGAAATCGCGCGAACTGATACAACTGATATAAGTGTATTTGTTCAGGCCTTTCTCTGAATATCCTATTTCGACGGGGTGCCTCAACCATTTCAATAATATCATCCTCGTCATCTGTAATCATCTGAAATATATCTTGAATATCCTCTTACATTCTATCAAAATCGTAGACAGAAGTGAAAGGATGAAACATTATAAACCCACAATAAAAATATATAATGCTTTCAAATGTCAAATCTTCAAGTTATCTGGCACCTCATCCACCTAGTAAGTTAACGTATACATTTTCGGGTTAACCTCCACCCATACAACGCATCCGTAGGTCAAAGTAGAAGTTATGTCAAGGTCACAGATAACTGCAACCTATAAAAGCGGTCCTAACTTCAACTTATACTAGTGACGTAAAAATCTAAAAGGCAAATTTTGAGACACTTTCAAATTAGAATGTTTTAAATGGGGAAAGCAACACTATTAAATTTGTTCCCTTAGAAATAACGATCTGATTATCATTAACAAGAATTTATTTTTAATTGAACACCCTGTTGAACTAGTAGGCGCGTCACCAGATATTTGTATCAACTGTTCTTCACTAACTCCACGCTTCGCCAAAGCTGTTACATCAGAAGCTTGGAATTGTTGAGAAGAATTGACATCTCTTCGTTTATCCAGATGCTCATGAAATAGTCCCACTGGACATAAACTATAATGTTTGCGTTTTTTCACCCACCACTTTGAATCGGCAAATTTTCTTCTGCCCCTTTATGCAGTTTTGTACTCAATTTTAATAAAATTTCAATATTATTATGACACCGACAGTAATTTTCATCCCAATCACGACAAAGGGTTGATTTTCATCGAAAATCAAAGGCGATTTCGGCCCGCTTTGGTTGGTAGGGACTTTGGTTAACCAATTGGTAGGTCCTACGTCACAGGTATGACGTAAAGTACCAATTACAGGCGAAATCGTTTGGTTCTCAGTTAGAACAGCTGATTGATGAAATTGACATTTATGTACTCCATTCCATCATTACCAGACAAAAAAAGAAAAAAACGGACAAAACTGGAAGAATTTTAGAATATTGGCCAAAAATAAATTTCGTTCCAAAAACTTTGTTAATTTACAAATAAAAATCGAAACAAAAACTACTTTAGACAAGGATAGAAAGCTACCAATGTCAGTAACCGTGCTGCAGATCTCGGTATGTGATTTGACAGACCAAAAAGGGTACCAAAGTTAGATTGACGTCATCATTTTTCGAAACGAAATCGAACGGTACGTATTTGACAGACCAAAGTGGGAACCAAAGCGTGCCGAAATCGCCTCAAATGAAAAGAAGATTGTAGTATTAATTTAAACATATGTAATGAAATAAATAGTCTCATACATTTCTTCAATATTTGCTTTACTATTCTCTGTCGGCCCAAGATACAAATGTTAATTAAATGACCTTTCTTCCTTCTTGCGAATCAACTACATTTGTACACCATTGCAGTAAAAAAAAGTAATGGACAAAAATGAGATTTTAAGGGCTAACTTCACCGGTGCTATTTAAGCATTTAAGTAAGACTTAGGAACCATGTGCCGCGTCCTAAGTCGTTAACGTAATTCGAAGTGTAGCTTCTTTATTAGTGAGGTTATGTCTCGTCGGAACAAATTATCCAAATATCGAGAGGTTCTATAGTTTAGAAAATCAAACAAAATGGAATTAATAACGAATATAGAGTTTTTTTATGACATTTACGAAATGGAATTAATTGAATTTGGCAGCATCTTTTTCGCATCTTTTTCTGCTCACGTTATCCCAAGTTTTACTTAAGAAATAAAGTTTCACTTACTAAAGTATCACTTACAATAAGAAATGGTGCAGTTGGCACTAAGATTAAACTTTTATAGATATCCAAAGTATTTATATCACTCACAAAATCGCAAAACCACGTGTATTTCTTACTGAGCCACTATTTGCAGTCAAAAACCATCTGTCTTGCATTATTTACTAACATTCATATTTATACCATCAGTTCTCATTCGGAGGTTTACCTAGGAGGTAAAACCTGAACGCAACATGGCGTCATAAAGTTACTCACAATGACGATCATGTGGAAAGTTGATATGTGTATCTTTAAATCGAATTGATTTTGCCATTTTTCCATGATATTTGTGAATAATTTTTTTCTAATAATCGATTTTAGAGGTTAGATAATGGTGGATTTATGTTGGAATATTTAGCAATCATTAACTATTAGCAATAACGAAATGAGCTTCGCTATAGTAAATGATATGGACTCTAACTTATTTGAAATACAGATTGCGAAAAATCTTAGCTTGACGTACGATTTGCACAAGTACGACATGGATAATATGAACAACACTACTTGAAGAGAGAAGAATTGTTCACTCAGTCCTCTTTACCAAAACAGGTGGGCGTGTGTTCACTGCTCTTCTTACTTTTATTCGTTGTGTTTTGGTAAAGGGGACCGATCTAATTGTTAGTTTCACAAATAGAATAATTTTTGTCTTTCTCTTTCTAGTAGTGTTGTTTATATTGTCCTTATTGTCGTACTTGTGTAAATCGTATGATCTATTTAAGGTTTTTGCAATCGTATAATCGAACAGTTTTATTCGTTAGTATTGTTAGTAAAAAAATCGAATAGATCGTCGCTTTTTACAATCCTTCTCACTAAGCTTCTTCGCAATTTGTATAATTCACTGTGTATCCGCGTTGTGAACTTTGTAATAAACTCGGATCGATAAATGCACATAATCATCAAATAACTGTCAAATGCAGCCATCCTAACGAATCAAAAATGATAGATAACGTTGGTGCATCTGCATCTGTTACTTCGCCGAACATTTTTTGAATTATGGTCTTTAAAAAGCCCAATAATGCTCCAATTTCACAATATGTAACATATTTTCTCCGATTCCAGACTCTTTTTAATACTTGAGATAAAAACTAAATTGTGTTATTTCAAATATGCCAGGTGTGATTTCTTTTGATCGACGTGAGACATCCTATATAAACGTATATAAAAAGCATTTACGAGTGAAATATACTTTGTATTACAATATGAAATAGACACAATATTATTTGTTGCAATTTTTTTGCTGTTTCAGCTTTTGGAGATGTTGAAATTCTATTCCAGATTTGAAATAAGTGATGAATCAGGCGATCCACTCACGGATCATGACATGACTCAGATCCATTATTCGAAAATAACCAGCTTGCAGGTAATTCTTGTTTATGTGATAAATGTATCATAATATCAGCCGGATGGTTGTTTTCGCATCAAAAACCACGGTTGCAAAAACTCGAGATTCGCTTTTAACAAAAACATTCCTACCGCCTGTCTCAAAATTATTTTTGCAAACTTATTTTTGCGAATTTTATTAATAAAGGGAATAGTATTTTTTTAATCATTAGGTATTTTGTTCACAGAAATGTTCATAGCAATATTAATTAATCTTTTTAAATTTAATCCGCTAAAGCGCTTACATAGTGGACAAGTATTTCTTCACTCTTTTACGTATAAAACATACCGTCTGTCTGAAAATTGTTTTTTCGATGTTTATTAATAAAGGGAATATTATTTTTTTAATCATTAGGAATTATGTTCACAGAAATGTTCATCGTGATATTAATTAATCGTTTTAAATTTAATCCGCCAAAGCGCTTACATAGTGAACAAGTGTTTGTTCCCTTTTTTACTTATAGAATAAAAGGACGCACCGGAATTCGGTCCCGCTACCTGCGGAAGGGACTACCTGTAACGGATTAAATACGAAGTGTGGTCACACCAGCGAAAATGCGATTTCGGAATTGGGTCCCATGTACCTACTATTTGTTTAATTTGACTTTTATT
This sequence comes from Lochmaea capreae, assembly GCA_949126875.1. Classification (NCBI taxonomy): domain Eukaryota; kingdom Metazoa; phylum Arthropoda; class Insecta; order Coleoptera; family Chrysomelidae; genus Lochmaea; species Lochmaea capreae. The sequence goes on from OX421409.1 coordinate 12,531,665, forward strand.
TTCCTTCACATTTTTTTGGGCTTAGGACCAACAGTACACACTTATTGTTGTTGTACTGGCATGTTTAAAAATGTACGCTAAATGCGTATCGTCAAAAATAAAAACAGTACGTGAAATAATAACCCAACCAAACCTACCCCTACCAAACCACCTTCGTATTTTTAGTCAAATTTTTGTAGAATGAATTATAATAATTTTCAATAATAACCCAACCCCTACCAAACCACCTTCGTATTTCTAGTCAATTTTTGAAGAATAAATTATAATAATTTTCAATAATAACCCAACCAAACCTACCCCTACCAAACCACCTTCGTATTTTTGAGATAATGATTTTTGAAAACAAAATTTAAACCCATCTATTATTAATAAACTTTTACCCTTTTCACTCGTCATAGAGGTGAAATTAATATTTTCCATGTCAAACAAACAAACAAAATCACAATAAAGGACACAAATAAACACGTCTTACACTCTGCACTTCAGAAGAACAATTGCTAAAAATAATCTTTTAATTTCCACATGAAATCTACCTGCTTCGACAGCGGACCGAATTACGAAATCACCCTTTCGGATTTGGACAAGGTCTCTGTGAGCAGGTAGCCCTTTTGCTAGGTACCCGGACCGAATTCCGAAACACCGGAATAAAAACCTACCGAAGTAAAATCCGATAATTGCCATAAATTGCGAGCAGAATACTATACATTGTCCACGACCCTTGATTTCTTTATTAAATAAGGCGAGTGTAGAACGGAAAGTAATAATTTGGTATTATTGACAATTCTAACGTAAATTAATATATTTCAGGAGTACCTACGTCAAATGTGACATATAGAGATGGGCGTTACTGTGTAAAGTATCGATACACCGTACCGTTATAAATATATTGTTGAAAAAATATCAATATTAAAAAATACCGTTATGATTTAATAGTTTATTTCAAATTGGACCCCCATCTCTAGTCACCTATGTACCAACATTTTGTGAGCGTTGGGTTGTCATGGCATGATATTTAAAAGCAGAAGCATGAATTATGAACCATAATTCACTCTAGTAGATATATGGGTACCATATACCTTTTGTTAGGAGGTGAAATATTGACTTATTGTTAAGTGGTCGTGGACAAATAGTATTATTTGTCATTATGTGAAGTCAATCTCATCGTATAGTGATAGAAATGGCTCGTTTGGAATTGAACAATAAAAATTATCTAAATTTACTTTTAATACATGGTGAATGTCACAGAGTTGTTACTATATATAACACATGTGCTCCTACTTCCCTCTAATTTTTCCCCACAAGCTATTTATGCTTTTCTGGTATTGGGGTTGTTCACCCAAAATTTGTAATAAAAAGGTCTACACCTGTCAATTTTTCATTAAAACAATTAATATCTCGAAAAGTATTTTAGGTGAAGGGTATTTTACTCAAAGTGGCATTAAAATTCGACGTAGAATTCGAAACGTTGATAATATACAGTGTTCTTTTCAAAATAATAAAGCTGCTCACTTCCGGTATAACCAGAAGTCGTGCCTGTCAAAATATTTTCTTTGAACTCGCCATAACTTGTAACCCATGTATGTATATCAATTTTCATAAAACTCGTGTAGGTAGTTTCCAAAATGTAAATAGTGTAAGTTCGTCGCCTTTATATTTGAGTAATTATTGGAATGATTCATTTTGCAGCAAGCAGCTTTCGTCAAATTTCCGGATTTAAGAAATTTTGCGTTGGCAAATGTTGCCAGTGTTGACACAAGGAAAAATTTAGTCAAACATTTTGGACCGTTAAGGTAAGTCTTTAAAAAACATATTGAACATCTGTGGAAAGTGTTGAAAAATGTATTTCGGTTACAGTGTTTCTAATGTGAATGTAACGACAATAAAATAAAGCAATGTAGTTCCCCTTACTTCAATAAACCTTTAGTTCGTGCTGCTCTTAGAAAGCGAGTTTGGAAATATAAAAAAAAATACCTAATATGAATTTATTAGTAAGCATTAAAATAAGCCGCTTGAAATTGCTGGAAAAAGAAAAATTAATTAAAACCACTTTATGTTTGCTACTATTTTTAATAAAATTTTGAATAGCTGGCAACGTAGCAGCAGGTGGATTGGAAATCGAATAGTCCAACTCCAGTAATTGGTATAATATAACGAAGTAATTGGTCAGTTATTAACGCGGTCCACTGTTTCATGAATAGTATTTTATGCAACGATCATGTAATGATAGCCATTAAGACACGAGCATGTTGTAGGATACGAAACGAGCCGCAGGCGAGTTTCGTATATAATATGCGAGTGTATTAATGGCCATTACATGAAAGTTGCATACAATATTTTTTCTACTCCGATTAATAAGAATTATTTAATTAATAATTATCATTTATTATAAAAAAAAAGAACAATGAAAGGAACTTCAACAAATAAATTTTACAAATTGTACAACAAATAAATTAAAAACTTTTGAACATAATAATATTAATTCTTTAATCTTCTTTGTGCCTGCATACATTATTTATTGTACAATTTGTAAAATTTATTTGGGGGGCTGTCAAATTAAGTGTCACTTAATAGGTCTGTTCGCATGCAATAAAAGTGTAGCACTGAGCTATATAATTTTGAAAAATTCAGGTCTATCTGTGAAAAAATGCGTGTAAAATTGCTAAATTTGGGACTATCTATGTATATTGCATTTGTATACTGCAAGAAACATTAAAACATAATTAAAATAAATAAAATCGTATAGCTCAGTGTGCTACACATTTATTGCAGGGAACAGACCTAATATAATTAATTTCAGAAATGTCAACCAGGTATCCATGGCTATATTAAATATTGTGTGAATGTCGCATTCCTATTGGCTTAAAAATCTGTATCATAATGAATATCATTATGATACAGATTTTAGTCATTTAATAAGTATATTATAAAACAGGAGTAGAAAAAAAATTTTAACGACCTAAAGAAGTTAGGGTTACTTAGCATTAATTTCGCGTGCGAATTGTGTTGTAGGTTAATTTTAATCAACTATATTAAATTCAATGAAAGACATTTCGCGATATTCGAATTTGTAAAAGAAAATTTATATGCACGCCGTATGGCGGCATTTCTCATCAATGGGATTAAAAATTTGGGTCATTACATTAACATTGGAATAACTATACATAACAGTTTTTACATTTACAGCAAAGAGAAACTTAGAGCCATAGCTGTATATTTGAACCTGGTTCCATCGACCGAATTAGAAGAACAATATAAATGGTGTAGAACTGACGAAGTATTTTTAAAAGAGCTACTGGTAAGTAAAAAACAACAAAATGTTGACCCATACTCAAGATAAAAATTTTTTTCTTATCAATTTTCGTTTGATCTAAATTGTTTTAAAAATCTATTGACTTTTTATTCGATATCAATGAAAAATTTAAATTTCAACCGTATAATACAGATACATTTTTAACTTCTAAAATCGACCAAATATCTTTTGTTTTGATATCTTATCTGTGATATCTTTATATAAACCATTTTAGGACTACCACTCATTCACACTTCTCACTATTTTATAAAGGAGGTCACCTTTTCTGTGATTTACTCATTTTTATCTCTTTTTTATTAAATCTACAATAGTAGCAACATCTCAATTCATCTGACTAGATTTTTTGGCTATGGTTAAAAATTTAAAAAAGTCCAGTAACTATTTAAAAAAAAAACATTGAACAATTCAGCTTCTCAGGCTCATAAAAACAATGTACTGGCATTAGGAAAACGACCTTATAAACCACGGGCTACCAGAGAAACTATGTTTAAGAATATGAGATCACTTTTATATATTAAAAAAATACAGATGTAAATTATATCAATTACTACAGAATATAGCACCAAAAACTATAAAATATTCAATATTCGAACTAGCTTTTAATCTACCAACACGTTGAGATATATCCAAATAAAAAACCATCTTCAAAAAACTGCATAATATATAAAACATCCTATGAATACGACAATAGTATATTATTAAACGAGCAATTTATGATAGCCATTATTCACGCAGAGTGACGTTTCCCGCCACCCGAGTGAATATTGGCCATAAATTGCGAGTAAAATAGTAATCTTTGTCCACGACCCTTGATTTCTTTATTACATAGAAGTTAAGTAAATAATGCGAGTGTAGAACGTTAAGTAATAATTTGGTATTTGGTATTATTGATAATTCTAACGTCAAAATTAATAAATTTCTGGAGTACGTCAAATAATGTGACATATAGAGATGGGCGATACTGTGTAAAGTATCTATACGTACCGTTATAAATATAGCGTTTTAATATTATCAATATAAGAAAATATCGTTATGAAAAGTATCAATACTAAAAATTTTGATATTTTATCGATACGATATATTTCAGAAACAAATTTCCTAAACAAAATTCGCAGATTTAATAGTTTATTTCATATTGTACCCTAGGGTGTTTCAAAAAAATCGACTTTTTTTTTCAAATAGCCGGCAAATTCTCTCAGAGTATGTCAACATAAAGACCTCGTCAAAATTTGATCTCTTAATTTAATGATTTAGAGGTCGCTGATCGCAATTTTCCATTTCCCATTTAAATAACATAGGAAACAATTTTTTTTAACTTTGGAAAATTATACCTCTGTATTGAATTAACTTATGGCAAAGATTATCATTGATTTTTGTAGGAAATTTAACGCTCTACAAAAAAGGATTCTTATTATTTTTCGATTAATTGATGTCTTCCTGAGTTATTTGAGGTTAAAATTTGATTGCGAATGCAGATTTAGCTTTAATGAAAAATTTACTGTTGTATATCCAAATGAAAACAATCCTTCTTTTGCGAAAATTGCTGCTAACAAAATGTCCAATCACTTATGGTATCTGTCTGAGGAGTTAGTTGTTTTGGCATTATTCGATGTGAATGTTTCAGTTGAGATAAAAAGAAAAATGGTTACCAATATTGAAACTTCGAAAGGTAATCCAAATAATTTTAAGTGATTTGTAATAAAAGACAATGTGAAGTCACTATTAACAAGTGTTTTGAGTGATTTTGTCTCGAAACATTCTTTGTTTTTGTTACAAATATTTAATTTATCCTATGATTTTCTCGAACATGACGTTTCATTATGGCCAATTAATGAGAATTACCAGAAAGCTTCCTTGTTTTTGAGTCAACTTTAAGTGATAAATGATACAGTAGAACGTGGTGTATCTTTAATAACCGAATATAATCAAAGTTTAACCAAAAATGAAGAAGACTTTCAGTACTGATTACAAATTGTAGAAAAACAAAGAGAAATGTATCCTAATTGTAATAAAACAACGTTAATGTAATATTATCAATCAATAATTTCCATTTTCCAGAATAAAATTTATAAGTTGTTGTTGAAAGATTTTTTTTCGTTTTTTTTTAAATACTTCTTAGGTCTCAGACATAGATATGTTATTTTTTTTTACTACATTATGTTAAAAGTTGAAAAAACGAGAAAATTTTATGAAAATCAAACTTTGACCTTGAATAACTAGAAAGAATCAATTTAACAAAATATGATAGGAATCTTTTTTTGTAGAGCGTTAAATTTCCTACAAAAATCAATGATAATCTTTGCCATAAGTTAATTCAATACAGAGGTATAAAATTCCAAAGTAAAAAAAAAATTGTTTCCTATGTTATTTAAATGGGAAATAGAAAATTGCGATCAGCGACCTCTAAATCATTAAATTAAGAGATCAAATTTTGACGAGGTCGTTGTGTTGACATCCTCTGAAAGAATTTGCCGGCTATTTGAAAAAAAAAATCGATTTTTTTGAAACACCCTATTGTACCCCCTATGTACCGAAATTTTGTTAGTGTTGAGTTGTCATGGCATGTTATTTGAATGCAGTGTATAGTGAATTATGAACCATAATTCACTCTAGTAGATATATGGGTACCGTATACCTTTTGTTAGGAGGTAAAATATTGACTTATTATTAAGTGGTCGTGGACAAATTTTATTTAGGTGAAAGATCTAGACTACAGATAACCTATACCTGTAGGTGGGCATCTGACCCGAGGCGCTACCTACGGCGAATTAATTGTACAGGTGGCGCCACTTTGAGAGCCTGAGCAGTAAGCTCTAACAGCTTTGACAGGGTTGTGGCCTTTGCTAACAGCCGGAAAAAAGATTCCTGTATTTTTAGGATATTTGGCGGTAAATTTAAAATAATTGCGATTTTACGTTCATTGCAAAATGGCATTTATGGTCAATGACAAAAAAAAGTACCATATAATTCCTGAAGTGGGAAAAATTGAACAATAATCAACCAATTTATATAGTTTTATTCATTATCAAAAAAACACAATAAATAAATGTTTTTTCCTACAACCACTATGCAAAACACGCTTTTCTACACAAATTTGTATACGCAAAGCAGGCCTTTTCTTAATTCTCTTGATAACTGTTGGAAAAGTGATGCGAAAAGTACACGCTAAGGCACTTTTCCGCACCGAAATGTCAAACAAAGCTACCTATGGCCTGCCAAATTTTTTTGAAAATTCAACATATTTATTATACTTGGTGAATTTCAGGGTGTAAAAATTTTAAATTTAAACCAAAAATAAGTAAACTATTTATTTGATTGTTTATTAATTCATTGTTCACTATTAAACATACACTCAACTGATTTTCCTATATTAAATTTTCATTTTGTATGTTTTTTCTGTTCAAAGTTTTAATAAAATACCTATATAAATTTCTGTTTTTATTTCATTAATAAATGTGGTTGTAGAAAAAACATTGTGTACAACTTCTGCGCTCGTGGGAAAAGTGACGCTATGCGCACTAGTTGTACAAACTACTATTTCCATGTATTTGTAATCAGAAAGAAACAATATAAGAGCTTAACAACAATTTACTTTAACAGCTTGAAATACCGGTTGTACAGGCAGCTATATGTAACAGTGGCGGTCATAGACGGAGGGCCATGCCCCCCCCCCTAGCTCAACCGCAGTTGTTCAGAAATTAAAAAGAATAATATTAGTTGAAATTATAACATTAAATGAATTTATCGTCAACTAAGTAAGCATTTTAAATAATTATAATATTGACTGGGCTATGACAGTATACTCTTAGTCTTAGAGTCAAACAAAAAGCCGGCAACTTTAAGTTCGCACTATACCTTTTATTACGTCAACTATATTTAACAATTTAACATTTCAGGCGCTAGTATTCAAATTTGATTACCAATGTTGAAAAAAAAAATTACCAATAATCAATTACCTTCGTTATCAGGATAGTATCATAAGTTTCTATCCAGGTTTTCTCATGATTTATTGTTGGAATTGTTGTTACAATAGATACAGCAAGCGCCAAATACGTGATGGCGAGCGATTGCGCAGGTATAGACTCTCCCAACTAAATTACTATTGGATTACGATAAGCCCCTTGCCGGTCAGTGTCGTACCTATAATTGTCATTTCTTTTCATATTTTATTCAGTATTATAGGTAGTCGTACAGTTCATTAAAATGTTATATAATGATACACTTATTAAAAAATAAACTTTTATCAGTCACTATCTAAATATAAATTTTCTTCATCTTAACTGCTGCTATCGTCATTTAAATTTATAATCACTGGATTTATTTCTGTTTGAACATCTGTGAATGTTTCATTTCCCCAATATTTCCGCTCTATATCTACTACATGTAGGCATCGCTTTTGCCATTCCTCGGAAGTGATTTGATCAAACTCGTGCTCCGTCACGATCTCACTATTTGTACCTACTCGCATATACACCCACCTTTCTCACACCAAACAAACTAAACATTCATTGAATTAATTTATTCTACGAATATGACCTTGTTCTGCAAGACATCTTGCAAATCCATCTGACATTTACACACCTATTTATTCAGATTTGAATATTTATCGTTTATACGCAAAACATAATGAACTATCAAAATAAATAGATTATTAACTCTCTAAAAACCTGAAACTCAAACACTACACCTCTGTGGTGAGACCGTCTGTGTTATATGCCTCAGAGTGTCTTGTTATGACCGGGAAAGGTCAGCTCAGGAAACTAGAGCTTAAAGATCGCAAGATACTGAGAAGAATCCTAGGCCCAATAAAGAAAGAGGATGGTACCTACCGAATCAGACATAATAACGAACTGTATAACCAACTAGAGGACATAGTGACGTCTATGAGGAGAAGACCCCTAGCTTTCTATGGACACGTAACTCGTATGGCACCGCAGCGACTCACAAATAGGGTTCTCCTTGTAACAGGTAGAGGAAAAGCTTCCAAAGGCAAATGGATCAATACAGTACACGCAGATCTGGAACAACTAGGGATCTCGCCTGAGGCTGTGCAGAATAGGCCTAACTATAAACAGGCAATCCAGAAAGGAATATTCAGCCAATCACTTACAAGTAAAAAGAGCACAGGTAACAACGGCATTAAGTGGACAGAAGAGAGAAAGCAGGAACACAGCCAGAAAATGAAGGAATACTGGATGAAAAGGAAGCAAAAGACACTTGTGAAGAGTTCAAACGACCCCGTGGTCCTAAGTAGGCCCAAACGACAAGAAGAAGAAGATTATTAACTGTATAATACAAGATATTTCAAAAGTTTAGAAGGTCCATGTAAAACTCAGTATTAATGTTTGTTCATAAAGAAGACAAAGTTAACTGAAAATAATCATATCTCCTTTTGGTGGTAGAAAAAAATAATCTTCACTGCTTAAGCCAGTCCCAGACACTACGTGTATTTGGCAAACATTTGGTATTCAGACTTATGCGCGTAGCGTGTGGGAAGTTAACTTTGGCAAATATTCGTCCTTCGTCATTTTCCCGGCGCTGGTTGGAAACTAGCACGAAGTAAAGGATGCGAATATTCGCCAAATGTTTTCAAAGTCAAACCTTTGCACTACGGCACCGTGTGGGAGATCAAGCAAACATTCGTGCCAATGATAAATATTGGCCTATTCACCAAATACACGTAGTGTCTGGGACTGGGCTTTACAGATATACTTACCTCATTATAATGAAATTTTGTCTACAGTATTCAAACAATTTTTAAGATAATTATGTTATAACTGAATCAAGAAGTATTTATTTATTTTTTAAATATTTTAATCGAATGAATTTTTGATATCTAACTATAATTTATTAAAAACTATTTCTGTCATGTAATAATATTTATTGGTAACCCTTAATTCTTGCGAGACAAGCCAAAAAGTTCATCAAAAAACCATCTCCAAAATTCAGGTAGTACCTTACAAGCCAGAATGGACTGCCTAAGTCTGACGTCATAAGAGGCGTGGTCATAAAAACTTTTCACAAACCGAAAACTCATGTAAATTATCAAGAAATTTTTAACCTATCCTTGCAGATTTTCGTGTAAAAAAGTCTCAAACTGATCTCTTTTTACTTATTTCTAACAACGATCACTCTTATTTATAACTATATTAATAGCAAACCGCAAATTAAACATCTCTGATGACGTTTTACACGCGTTATCGATTTGTTTGAAAACGTTGTGACTTCAGAGCTTAGGCAGTCCATAGGCGAACAACCAGGATCTTGGTTGGGCTCGTTGTAGATCACTGTAGACTTAAAAAACGCAACATCGGATCTGAAAAGGCTTTTAGAACCCCATAAGCTTCATATTAATCGAATGTAATCAATCCCTAACTGAATTACTTAAACTTCACCCATAACACAAATTAAGTTAAAAAGTAACTTAAACATTTCACGTTAATACTAACATCAACTTTGTTTTAGATCTCACGGCACGAAAGAAGAGCCTCCCAACTAGAAGCTCTAAATGAAATGCCACTCTATCCAACCGAAGATATTATATGGGATGAAAATATTGTACCCACTGCATATTTTTCTGGGGAAGGTTGTTTAGCGTTGCCGAAACTTAACCTACAATTTTTAACTTTACACGACTATCTGTTGAGGAATTTTAATTTGTTCAGGCTGGAATCCACATGTAAGTCCTGATAATAATAATAATAATAGGTCTGTTCCAACAGCAATCAGAAAATGTCAGAAACGATCAGAAAATAGTCGACCACTGCAATCAGTGATAGGAATTAAGTAATTCTCTGATCGTTTCTGATTGCTGTTGGAACAGACCTTACAATAATTTGGATAAATTGATTCTAAAACTTTCCATGTGAGTAGGATTGCGCTGAGATCTAAAGTATCTTACTTAATGAAATCCTCAGAGACCATTCCTTTAGTTCTACTTCTTGAAGGAACTTTGGGATAACCACAGGTTTAAGTTTAGGCAAGTTTTTCTCTTCTAAGCAGTAGTCTTCTTGACTGAAGGAGTAGTCTCTGTCCTGGTGAGATTACCCACCACTCTAGAGATTTCTGTGCTACACACTTCCACCTATATTTTGTCGAATTTGCGACGCCTCCGGTCCAATTGATGGCATTGTTGCGCCTTGTCTGGATGTTTCATCCGCCAGTTCGTTGCCCTTATGACCCTCGTGCCCTGGTATCCAGGCTACCGTTGCCTTGAACTGGTCTCCAAGTGCATTTAAGGCATCTATGCAAGCTTATAGATGATCTTTATGGAATCGAGTACCTTCAGTGCAGCTTGGCTGTCTCTGAAGATGGCAACTGTTGTTTCCTGCCTTTTACTTTACCCCTACTAAATCTTTACTCTTCCAATATCCTTTCCCCAAAAGATTGTTTCAGTCAGTCTTTTTGCTTATTCATTCTTTTATTGTAGTATATCCTGTGACTCACAGATCGGTTTAAATGGTCTAGCGTTAAATTTTTCTGAAACCCCTACAAATGTAATAAATTCAATTTTATGTGTTCTAGATGAAATCAGGCAAGACATTGAAGATGCTGTTAGTAGATTAAGCCCTTGGTGAGTAATTCGTATAAAAAAATGTTTTTCTTTTTTATGGCCCATTTTTATTTAGGAAATCAGAAGATGGCAGCATTTATTGGGGCGGTTGGGCTAGAATGGCTCAACCGATCATCAATTTTGCAGTAGTCGAAGTGGCCAAACCAAACATTGGTGAAAAAAGACCTAGTAGAGTAAGAGCGGACGTTTCCGTTAACCTAGCCGTAAGACCTGAAATAAAGGCAGAATGGGAAAACTTGAGAAAACACGACGTCTGCTTTTTAGTTTCCGTAAAACCACCGAATCATATTGGTAAGTTCTTGTTACATAAAATAATTTTGTTTTTAATTAACCTCACTTTTCAGGAACCAAATATAACTACAAAGAACCGTTTTTACCACAAGTTGGTCTGACTTATATTAGAGGATGTGAAGTAGAAGGTATGCTAGATTCCAATGGTAGAGTGATCGAAGACGGTCCGGAACCCAGACCGGTTCTACCGGGTGATCAAAGAATCTATCGAGTTTGGTTAGATTGCAATCAGTACAGAGATGATATGAACAAAACTAATCAGGGAAAAGAAGACGTATACGAAGGTAAAGAACGTTTCACAATATTTCATTGACTCGGCTTCTGGCATTAAGGCTTTAGTAATAAAAATTTATAAATCCTTTATTGTACAGTAAACAGTAACAGATCCGTATTTGGTAAAATTTTGATACTAAAAAATTATTTATTCGGTAAAACTTTGGCATCTCTGTGGCTTTGTTCCCTGTTTTATGTTCCCTCCTTGACCTTCCAGAATACTTAATTATGATCATAAGAGAACTGCATCGGAGTAGAAAAGAGGAATGATCCCCGGGGAACGTTCTTTTCTATTGCCGTCAAGAATTGATGCACAGGATAGAAGAGCGAGACTTATCTAAACTAAAGCCGTCGGATATCCTAAAATTCCTTCGGGAAATAGGTCTAAAGGAACTACTAGTCTCTGAGACTTTCCTCGGAAACAAAGTAGGAGAAAGGGGACCCTATTCTTTCAGGTCTTAGTGAATGTAATTTTATCATCTATTTCCTGATCAATCAATCCGTCTTAGTTGATAGCAGCCATTTTCATTAAACGTACACGACTGATGATTTGACACCGATAACCTAACTCCACAAACTACACAAAGTAAACTTGGACGTTGGTCTTTCGTCAAAAGTTGCCATCAGACTTTTTTAATGGGGATATTTTTGTTTTTATGCTTAACAATTTCTTACTTTTACATTGCTTTCTGTTTTAAAAGAAATTGTTGTATTTTGTCCAAACAGTCAATTTGAAATATCTTAATTTAGTATGTGATCATTTTGACAACGACAACTATGTAAAAGTTCAATGGTATTATTCATTTACATTAGAAATAGGGGAAAATAAATCCATATATATATATATATATATATATATAATCAAATTCCCTTCTACCTTTCGGTGTAGGGAGATTTCTCAAAATTTCAAGATTTATCAACAAAAATTTTCCATTCTTTCCTATTTTTTGCTAATTGTTTTGCTTCCATCATTGTTTTTCCTCTTTCCTTTAATACTTTGGCTACGTTGTTATCTCAGGATTCTTTGTGTCTACCTCTGTCTCTTTTAACAATCACCTTTGCTTCCCATACATTTTTAACTAGTCTAGTATCCTCCATTCGCTATAGATGTCCCCACCAGTTCAGTTGTCTTTCTTCTATATAATCTAGCACGGACTTTATTTCTAGCTCCTCTCTTATGTCTACATTCTTTATTCTATCTCGTTTTGTTATTCCTTTCACAGATCTCAGGTATTTCATTTCTATAGCTTGTATTCTACTCTTCATTTTTTGGTCCAGTACCCACGTTTCGCTACCATAAGTAAGCATCGGTCTAAAAACTGTTTGAAATACTGTCATTTTGGTTCTTTTTGAGATTTCCTTCTTATTAATAAATCCAGGTTTCAGCATGTGGTAAGTTTTTATGGCTTTTCCTGTTCTTTCCATAATATCCCTTTCTTGGTTACCAGTGCTGTCAATTGTTGTTCCTTAGTATTTAAAGTAGGTAACCTGTTGGATTATACTTCCGTTAATTGTTATATTCAACCTTTCCTGATTTTTTGCTATCATCATTATTTTTGTTTTATTTGCATTTATTTTCATTCCATTCAGTTTTAGAGTTCTATTCCATATGTCTATATTTTTTTGAAGACCTTTCTCTGTATTGGCCATTATCCATAAACTTCTTAAATGATCATTAGAATTGAAAACAAAATTGAATATCCAATTTATAAAAAACAGAAATTACAAAAACTATGCTTTGTTTTTAAACTAACATTAGCGATTTGAATTCTTGGCATATCTACTGCCTAGTGATTGGTCAGATTGCCGTTCCTTTCACACAGATCTTTTGATACAACCGACAAAGACATTTGTCAATTTTGAGTTTATTCACAGACGAAATACAATTAAAGGTTTGAATACATGAAGAGGCTGTAATTAGATTTAAAAAATTGTCGATGCCGTACGTATCCTAAAGTCTAATGTCCGAAAGTGCTCAATTTTGGTCTCAAAGTCTTATGGAACTGGAAAATAAAAGATTTTATAACAGTTAGAGCCATTTGCACCACCTTCAGTTAAAACTTAAGTGACACTTAAATCGCTAAAAGGAAACTTAACTCTTTGCACCAAACGATGTGTCACTTATCTGCCAGTAAGTTTCCCTTAATTTAAGCGGTAGTTAGACCGGCCCTTAAAGGTATTTAAGTGGCACTTAACTTAACATTTTTGGATAACGCAAGCGAAGAGCAGAGTTAAAGAAAGAAGTAATTATGTGAAGTCTGTGTAGGTGTGCCAGTATGGAATTATTACGATTAATACGTTGATGACGATATTGAAGTCCTAGAAATAATTGCATATGGACTACCTCGTCAAATTCGTACACGTCCTGATCATTTTCATGATTTGTCGTTTTATAAAAGATTCCGTCTTACGAAACCTACTGTCTTACATTTATTAATATTGATTGAAGACCAATTAGAATATCCATATGATCGGTAAGTTGGGAGAATCTAACCACTACACATTGATGTTTATAATTTTTGGTTTATTTTTCTGAAAGCATGTTTCGTTGTTTCTAGTGCCATTTATAATCGTATTGCAATTCAGAGAATCTACTATAAGTAGTTTATAATGATAAAAAAATACGGGAAACTATAAACTAACTCAACTTTAAATTTAGATTGACAAATACTTCATGCGATAAACGACACTAATAAGAAAAACATGGCCAGTGCCAATACAAAAATGGAAAAATAGCTATAAAATTCCAACGATGCCACATCTTTATTTTAAGTGTTACTCAGTTAAACCAGGTCAAAATCTGAATGGTGCAAAAGAACATAAATATAAGTGATCCTTATAGTTAAGTGACACTTTACTAAATATCAGTTTTAGGGATAGATGGTGCAAGTAGACCTAATAAAATTAGTAAATGCGTCACCGACCTAAAGTGATAATTTTATAGAATCGGGTATTTACGTCAATTTCTGATATAACACGTAGAATCAAAGATTTCTTTCATGACAAATTTTTATTCCCAATTTTTTTTTATTCACGTAATAATTTTATTTTTACTACGTTATTTACTATGTATTAGGAAGTAATGTTTCCGCTGGATGTGTGAGAATAATGCGTGTATAATTTACCACATTCCGGAAAAGATTAATAAGGAACTGATATAATTGAAAGTAAACAATGAATATATTTGAATAAAACCAGTGGAATTTAAAATAACTAGAATTTAAACCATACGCGAACCTACAGTTCTTGAATCGACTTCACTTTGTTGGAATGACTTGGGAACTGGCAGAAATTTGTTATGTTTCATCGGTTTGTTTATCTCCAAATTCATAACCTATAAAATTAAAATCACAAAATGAAAAAATATAGATTTGTTGAAGAATATGCGTTTTATTAACTATAAACAGAAGAATAGGAAGATAAGTTATTTATTAATATATGATAGAGGTCGAGAGAAAAAGTTGAATTTTATATTTAGAATTATAAACTGTAAAAACGTTTCGGAATAAGTTCGGAACTCAATTCAATTAGAACACTATAGACGATTTTTTCTTCCATGTACCAGGCATACTTTGGTACTGTTATAGGGTACCTCGATTGTACTATCATACTATGCGTATGACATATTATAATCTGTCAGAATAGTGAAATTTCTCGTCCAATCACAAGGAGATTTAGGTCAATTTTTTAAATTATTCTCCACTTTCAGCATAAACAATAAACGAAATATCCACAGACTTCTGTAATAAAAACAAGATCGAAATATTTTTGTGGTTTAAAATCACAGAAATAAATATTAATTACAACGTTTAGGAAAATTGATTAAAAATGACAACAAAAACAAAAAAGAAGTGATTTAGTGTACTCGACTCCGGCACTGTGTATGCTTTGGTCCCATACTTCTGATACTGTTTCGCAAGTACCCATACTTGGTATACCGTAGTACACACATCAAAAATGTCTAAGGAACACAAATATTTTTCCTCGTATATAGGTAGTACATGAATTTTAATCGGAATTTTAAAAGTGACATATCGTTATGATGACTGCTTAGTCAGTTATGATTTCATCTTAATTTCAGTGAAATTAATTTTCTCTTTGATGAAATCATTTAACAAAAGTTAAAAGGTGCACTAATTTAATTGAAATTCTTAATACATCCATGAATGTAAAACATAAAAATCTAAACAAAAAATGTTTTTAATAATCTGTATTTCCTCCAAAAGCATTAATTACAGCTTGACACCGTCTGGGTATACTTAAAATTAAATTATCAATTTCGTTTTGTGTTAATAATGCCCATTCTTGTGTAAGAAGATCTTGACGATTATTAACATTATGCAAATGAGGAGCGATCCGTCTCTGGAGCATATGCCATACATGCTCGATGGGATTAAGGTCTGGTGACTGTGCTGGCCACGGTAGAAGGGTAATTTCCTCAGTATCAAACAAATCTCTTACTGTTGCTGCAGAATGTGGCCTTGCATTGTCCTGAATGTAAAGCAAATCAGGGACTGCAGCAGTGGCAAATGGATGGACAGCAGTTACTAAGATACGGTCAATATATTGAAACTGATTCAAAGTGCCTTCCGCAAAAACGGGAACAGTTCGAGATGAAAAATGATTCCAGCCCACATCATAACTTGTAGACCACCATACGGACGAACACCCTGTGCATGTCTGAGTCTTTCTTGTCGACCAGGTCCTCTCCAGACTCTCACTCTTCTTGAGTCAGGATAGAGACAAAACCTAGATTCATCCGTGAATAACACAGAACTCCATTCTTGTAAGCTCCAATGAACATGTTTTTGTGCCCACATTCACCTTAGTCCACGATTTCCATGACGTAACATGGGAACCCTCAATGGACGTCTGGCGTGTAGGCCAGCATCATGTAGTCTATTCCTCAAAGTTTGGCCACACACATTAATGTTGTTGGCATTTGCTAAGGCCCCACAAAGTTCGCGTGCAGTGGCATTCACATTTCGGCGAGCTAATCCTACCACATATCGATCCTGTCGAGGAGTAGTTGCACGTTGACGACCTCCATGTCTTTCAGAGACATCACTAAATTGTTCATATCGATGAGATAATCGCGAAATCAATCTCCGAGAGACGTCAAAATGACGTGCAACATCAGCTTGCGAAACACCAACCTCAATCATATTCACAGCACTTACCATTTGAACACGTGATAAATGCCTACGCTCCATGTCCACCATTGCTCTTAACAATCTTGTTTAAGTATAAATTTAAAGTTTACTAGAGCCTATCTTTAAAATTGGAAGAAATTTGTCTATACAACTAGAAACAATAAACCTTGTTATATGAAGCGCTGTCACTTCTGGCTTAATAAAACAATACAATTGACTGAATAATTGTCACCGCCTATCTTGATTTGTAAATAACAAATTTACGAATCGATTGGTATGTATTTACAAAAACTTTTTGTTGAAAAAAGTAAAATAATAGTCGTGTTCCTTAGACATTTTTTATGTGTGTATATGGAATATGGAGAAAAAATCGCCTTATAAGTTCAGAATAGTACATGTCCATCAATTGACGAGTAGACACTAATGACAGACGCCCTGAGGAAAAACTATTATTTGGTTAGATTTTAGTTGATCGTTTTGTATTGTTTTAAAGATCCTTTTTATTCTAAATAGTCAGGTATAGCTTTTTAAAATGCCTAGATTTGGTTCACTTTGCGCTAGTAATAATGAAAGAGACAAAATATCGTTTTATACATTCTCATATGGTTGATGATTTGACGAAAAGAAGAAGGAAATATCGATTTACAGATAGCTAGTAGATAATGATTTGATAATACAATATTTATGTAGAGATACCGAAAATCTGAAAAAAAATAATGTCTTATCAGCAGTACAAAATATACAACTTTCGTTTTGGTTGACACCACAAAGGACATTGGCACACTTTTTATAAAAGCTCGAAGTATTTAAAACAACGTCGTGAATTAAAACCAAATGGAGTCAAACGGGATCAGAATAACTATTGATAACCACGTGTAGTGCACGGTTATTTACCTTAAGGCAACTGTCACATGACGTCACGTGGAATTACGGCAAACTCAGTAAAATTCCTAAAGGTTCTAACCTGGAACAACTACTACTACTAATTTAGTCAGGCGAACCTTGGCCAAGACAAACTCAAGCCAAGGTTCTGGCACTGATGCCACTGGCGGGCCCATTGTGCCATTCCTGCTACTTATGCATCCATAAGGTCGAGTCCCTCGATGAAGGACTCAATCCTCTTCAGTGGATGCCTGCTTATGGCCCAGAGGCCATAACAGGGACTCCGAAGTTTCGCCTGCATAGCACAGCCCAATGTGGACATACGAATCAGCCATGCCGCAACCCCTGCATAGGGGTCTTTCTTCTAAACCTAGGTTACAGAGGTGTTTCCTCAGACAGCAGTGCCCTGTTAGGAGTCCTGCTATCTTTTTTAACCTACTCCTTGGTAGTTCTAGAGCAGCTCTAGCATGTCCATCAGTCCATCCCCTCAATAGGAGCTTGGAATAAACTTTATATTGTTTTTCTTTGTCAGTTTTAAATAAATAAAAAATGCCCTCCTCACTTGACTAAACAGTTTGTACTAATGTATGATGTGTAATTTCAAGGTTTCAATATCCTAATGAGAAGAAAACCAAAAGAAAATAACTTCAAGGCAGTATTGGAAACAATTCGGGAACTCATGAACACTGAATGCGTAGTGCCAGAATGGCTGCATGATATTATTCTAGGTTACGGTGATCCTAGCGCTGCAAATTATAAAAAAATGTCCAATCAAATATCCACGATGGATTTCAACGATACTTTCATCGATATGGATCATCTAAGATCGTGTTTCCCCGAATACGAGATCAAAGTTAAAACCGATGACCCTCAAAAGTTGGTGCGTCCATTTAAACTTACATTTCAAGATCTTGGAGAAGAAGAAACAGAGGAAAATAAGGAAGTTCGAAACGTTATCATTGTGGAACCTCATATAGTTCCCCGAAGAGGACCGTATTTGTTCAACGAACCGAAAAGGTAATATAAGAAAATATCGAATATTTCAGTAACTTTGAAACTAAATAATTTTTTTCAATTCCCGCAGAAATATGATACCGTTTACACCGACCCAAGTAGAAGCGATCAAATCTGGCATGCAACCCGGTTTAACCCTGGTCGTAGGACCTCCTGGTACGGGAAAAACAGATGTTGCCGTTCAAATTATTTCGAACATCTACCATAACTTTCCTAATCAAAGAACTCTCATCGTTACTCACTCCAATCAAGCGTTGAATCAACTCTTCGATAAAATCGTAGCTCTGGACATCGATGAACGGCATTTACTACGTTTAGGTCACGGCGAAGAAGCTTTGGAAACTGAAAAAGACTTCAGTAGGTACGGTAGAGTTAACTACGTGTTGGCTAAGAGACTGGATTTACTTATGGAAGTAGAAAAGCTGCAGAAATCTTTAAAAGTTGACGGCGATGTTGCTTACACTTGCGAAACTGCCGGTCACTTTTATTTATATCAAGTGTTGTCGAGATGGGAACACTTTTTGAGCATCGTTAAACCAAAAACTAAAAAGGTATATTCCTCTAATGTACTAAAATATTCATTTAATTTCATTATTCTTGTTAGGTTTTAGCTCCAACGGTTGTTTCAAATGAATTCCCATTCCACGATTTCTTCGCCAATGCACCTCAACCTCTTTTCAAACAACAATCTCACGAAGAAGATTTAGAAGTAGCAGAAAGCTGCTTTAGATATATCGATCATATATTTAAGGAACTCGAAGAATTTCGAGCTTTCGAATTATTGAGATCCGGTTTGGATAGATCAAAATATTTGTTGGTTAAAGAAGCGAAAATAATTGCTATGACTTGCACTCATGCTGCTTTAAAGAGGAAAGAGCTGGTGGAAATTGGTAAGTAACAATTTTTCATTTTTTATATTCGAGTCGTTCTCAGATTTTTTAATAAATTTGGCGCAGTTCTTTGTTTTCTGTTTATGACTAAACATCTAGTACGAAAAGTAGTTCAAATGTACCATATTTAGTGTATCTATTTTTTTTAAGTTTTTGATGTTTTGTGGCTGTATTATATTCATTACCAAGCATCTGTGGTGTAAACATATCCACTCTCCGTGTATTTTAGGTTTTAGATACGATAACATTCTGATGGAAGAATCTGCTCAAATTTTGGAAATAGAAACATTTATTCCACTTCTCCTACAAAACCCTCACGATGGTTTCAATAGATTGAAAAGATGGATTATGATCGGTGATCACCATCAATTACCTCCAGTTATTAAAAATATGGCATTCCAAAAATATTCAAATATGGAACAAAGTTTGTTTACAAGATTGGTCAGATTAGGAGTTCCTACTATTGAACTTGACGGTCAAGGTCGTGCCAGGCCAAAGTAAGTAACAAATCAGGAATTTTTATGTAAAAGTGTTCACCAAATTGATTATGTTTTTTACAGCATTTGTAATTTGTATAAATGGAGATACAAGAATTTAGGTAACTTAAAACACGTAGAAAACTGGAAAGAATATCAACTTGCTAACCCAGGATTCGTATTTGATTTTCAACTGATAGACGTTCAAGATTTCAATGGTAATGGAGAATCCGAACCGAGTCCGTATTTCTATCAGGTACGACACAAAGGAATCTGTCTCTTGGTTTGCCCTATTCCGTTTTTTTTTTTTCAATATTTCTTAAACATTTATTTTATGGATTCCAGAACCTTGCAGAAGCCGAATATTGTGTAGCCACTTTTATGTTTATGAGACTCATAGGCTATCCCGCAAATAAAATAACTATACTAACTACATATAATGGACAAAAACATTTAATAAGGGACGTAATTAACACCAGATGTGCCAATAATCCATTGATAGGTAGACCACATAAAGTATGTATTAAAGAAAAATAACAAGTAGAATTTCTATTAATCCTTCCATTATAGATTACTACGGTGGACAAATACCAAGGACAACAAAACGATTACATTATCCTGTCGTTGGTAAGAACTAAAGCTGTTGGACATTTAAGAGACGTTAGAAGACTTGTGGTAGCCATGTCCCGTGCTAGATTAGGTTTATACATATTCGCCAGAGTGTCTTTATTTAGGAATTGTTTCGAACTTACACCTGCTTTTGAACAGGTAATAGTAACACTTCAAATGTATAATTATCTTTTTATTCAATTAATATTTGATTTATTATTATTTCAATCTCTCTCTCTTTTAAAACTAAATCGTGTCCAGATTTTCGAAACCATAAAACCAATTAGAATGTGAAGCCAAGTTTAATGCCGGTAGCAAGGTCACTAGTCTCACCGGCCTACCCAGTTTGGTGAATCCCCGCCTTAATAACAAATTTTATTGTTTCAGCTTACTTCTCGATCTACCAAGTTACACATAGCATTAAATGAATATTATCCATCAACGCGCTTCAACTGTCAAAAACCTCCAGGTAAACCAATGGTTGTTCAAGATATGACCCATATGGCCAACTTTGTGTACGACTTCTATATTCAAAGAGTTAAACAGTTGAAACAGTATTATAAGGTAATTGTAAAGTTGTGAAACTATTCCATAATATTTTGTTTGAATGAAAAAATGTCTGTTTTAGTCTGATGAGAAATGGGAAAAACCGGGTGACGTACCTACACAACCTCACGAAGGGTTGATTTCTTCTCATCCTGGTGAAGATAGAGACACAGATAGTGAAGATGAAGACTCTGGGAAACAATTGCCAGTACCTATTCAGGATGAACCAGTTGAAGGATCTCAAATTGAAGCATCTCAAGAAGTTTCCCAAGTTGAGTTGGAAATTCCACAAAGTGAACAAATTGATGATAATGATGAACAACCTACAAGAGATGAAGAAATGAAAGAAAATAGCTCAATAGATACTGGAGAGGCAGAAAACGATGAATAATATGTAATAATCTTAATTTTTTATTATTAAAGCAGTTTTAAGTACAATACATGTATAAAAAAATTCTATTTCAATACTTCTACGTTATCAACATTTTCTCGTTTATTTTCTAGTATGCCCTTTATGGCAACAGTTTGATTACTATCTTCTGAGGTACTTTGAGGTGCAGGGGAGACAGCTTCAGTATCACTTCCATCTGAACTAAGCTCTTCATCTAATTCATCCTCTACCCTAAAAATTGAACAGATTACTCAATTTCCACTTAACATTTAAATTAAAATGAGTGATTGTTAAGAATACAACCTTCCCGTATTTCAAACCAAGTTTTGGAGAGAACCGTTTTAAATGACTGTAGTATGCAAGTTTCTGACAGTGCACAAAAACGCAGCTTGTCATTTTGTATTGAATTATATTATTTTTAACACAAATAGATAAAAAGCTAGTTGCATTACCTCAAGAATACTAAAAATCAAATTATCCTGACAATAATTTATTGAGCAGGGTGTGCAGCTTTAAATGCCAAAGTAACAAGAAGTTTGTGTCAACAATGGAGTTATGCTTAGTAACTGAGTAATTAAGAACAAATGTTTGTCTATAAATCTAAAAAGTTAACAATAACCTTAAAATCAACATACCACAATTTTCGTTTCTTCTTTACTACAGAAGCATCCTGCACAACTTTACGTTTTGTAGTCACTGCACCACTACTTGAGGCTTGAAGTCCTTGAAGAAGTGCATCTTCAATGGCTTCTGGAAGTTCTGATCTTTCTTTGTCATATTCTGGATCTTTGAATTCATGTTTTGGTAGCTCACATTGTTTTTCCAACTTTTTCTTCCTTCTTTCTTTTGCTTCTTTCTCCCTTTCTGCCTGCTGATTGATCCAAGTTTTCAACCTTTTTTCTTCATTAATATCTCTTAGTCTCCTTCCACTTAAATCTCTGCATGCTTCTCTATTTGTTGTTTTTTCTATTTGAGCTCCTATGGCACGTAGCATTGAACCGAAACCTCCTTTTCCACCCAAAACTCTAGGAGCAATACGGACCATAGGAAACTCTTCATTTTTTATAATAGCGTCACGCTGAACAATTCTTCCATTAAGTACCAGATAGAAGGTATCGGATGATAGGCCCTACAATAATTTACAAATGTCAAGAGAAATTTCATTACCTTAACCAATACTTACATGTATTTTTATTTTATTGTATAATTCTTCACCACTTATACACTCTGTATTAATTTCTGGTATACTATCTCTAATATCCATTTTTCCTTATAATTGGGGAAATGAAAAAACGAACCGAATTCGTATGTTTATGAATATTTAACACATAGACAAAATTATTTCTCTATGATTTAACATAGGTAACAAATTGAAACGATGGCATTCAAGGTCAAACGTCAAACCAGAGACAATCCGTCAAACAAGCAGGGATACCAATAAACATCAATGCAGAACCACAGAAAATACCAACTAAAAGGAAATACGTTTGTTAATCCTATTGGCATGGAGGCAGATGATTTATTGCTTTGCTCGAATCGCGAATCTTGCCTGCGCTAGCTAAGTACCCAAGGGGTAGAGGCCAAAATTCTGGTTTAAATTGTATCTCAATTTACCACGTCATTGTTTTGCTGATGTCAATCTTTATCAACGTTATATCTGAGAAAATTTGGTTTTTTATTATATTAAATTGGTTATTTTGCATGGTGGAGGTGGGGCAACGAAATCCCGCTTAAATTTGTAATTCTCATCTCGGCACGGCACTGTTGTGAGGGCTTTTTCAAGGCAAGCTATACAGTTATTCTCTTCTGGTCTTGGCCTTGGCTCAATAGGGTTAGTAGTTACAACTATATAGTTTGGTCATCAGACCAAGAGAGGGCTTCGAAAATATGGTTTGAGATTTGAACATTGCCTATCTATCTATGTTATTTATGGTATTTTGTGATATCTTGAAAAAATGACGAGACGTTTTCACAGAGAAAAAAGCATAGGTGAAGACTTTCCGGAAATGTAGATCACAGGATACTACGATAAGGTAGAGGGGTCTATCAATACAAACATTGTTCGATGCTGCCATCTACTAATAGAAATATACCTCTAATAGGTATGCAACCAAACATGTATTAGTGCCTGTCCAGTTGCATACCTCCTCGTCGCTTATAGTTGTACTAAAGAGTGTCCAAAAGAAATTATAGTAGGTTGTACTATATTAAAGATTCCACGTAATAACTAGTAAGAGTTGAGACTATTAACTGAAAATTCTACTTGGTTCAAACTTTTTTCAGGAAATGTATCCTCATCTCCAAAATAAGCCATGAAATTGATAATCCTACCAAAATAGTTACTATAGATTACATATTATTTAATTACAAAGTAACGAATTGAAACCACGTCTGTATTACCATAACAATATAGAAATTAAACACAAAATAGTTTGTCCTGTTATAATAAGATACTTTATACATTAGCCAATAATTTTCATAACTTAAAATTTGTTAGTTCTTGCAATTGTTCGAATAGATATATACAGGTTGGGATGGTTTTTGACAACAAAAATTACTACCATATAAAAGTAATGTTGCCGGTAAAGGATACAATCACAGAAATATAAAACTTAGCTGTGTACAATTATGAATATATCCAAAAAATAAATGTGTTGGTACTTGTTAGAAACAGCAAAATCCGATGATTTCAATTAATTAACTACAGCAGTTAATAATTTGATTGGTGTATTTAAAAATATTTGTATTATGATTACCGCAGGCAAAAAATAAATTTCAAAAATATTAATTTCCAAAAAAATATTCGATACTAATAGGTAATTGTTACATAGCAATTATTAAATTATCAAAAACCATACCAATAATCACTTAAATGTTCCACCATTCCCGGCTTAGGTATCATTTACTGCGATCATCATCTCACTCTTTTTATTATCTGGATTTTGGAAATCCCCAGGAACTGTTTCTTTTTCATATTCACTTACATGTGGTGATTGGTTCTCTATCGGATCATGCTGAGCCGATTGCGCTAAGCGTCCAATAAGAGAAGGTCTTTCTTTGCGCATTCTTAACCACTCATGTTGTATTACTCTATCCAGAGTTAACCGTTGGGTCAAATCTGGCTCTAAAAGATGTCTAACTAATGATTTAGCTATCGTAGATAGCGTGTCTCTAACTCGTGATCGAAATACCCAATTTTTGGTCATTTGATCCTTTAATAGTTTCCTTAAATTTGAATCGTCGAATGGCATAGACGCATTCAGCATGATAAATAATATGATTCCCAATGACCAAACGTCGGATAGTTTTGGGTTGTAAGGCGTTCCGTTTACTACTTCGGGTGCTGCATAAGCTGCTGAACCGCAGTAAGTTTGACTAAGAATTCGCCTATTATCAGAATCTACACAGAATCTGGCAAAACCAAAATCAGCTAATTTCACATTGAATCTTCGAGATAAAAGTATATTTTCGCATTTTAAGTCTCTGTGTGCAATGTTTTTTCCGTGAAGATAGTGAAGTCCGCTTGCCATTTGTCGAAACCAAATTTTGGCTTGTTGCTCAGGTACTACACCATTTTTCTTGATAAAGTCCAACAGGTCACCATTGTCAGCGTACCTTAAAAAAGGAAACTAAAAATCATGAGATGGAAATTGCTTTTTTTCGAAAAAATTCTAATATCTGTATGTTCATTAATTGTTTTGTTTTATTAGGAATCCAACCACAATGTTTTTCTAAATATTTTTAGACTGCAAAAAATGTTCTTAAGCTTCATTCACTGTAGACTATATTCTGTCATTAAATATGATGTGAATATTTTACCCATCATGTTAGAAAACCTGACTTATAGAACTCCACAACTTTTGATCTACTTTTTGTGTTAATTTACCCTGATTTTTAATTAACTAGATGTTTCACTTAAATAATATTTTCATATTCACTGGATTTCTATATGTGCAGGTTTTTAAACATTGTTCTTCATTTTTTGATTTAATTTTTATTAGGAAAAAAATGTACTTTCTTGTCTATAGACAGCGCCGGATTAACCATATGGCAAGATGGGCAAATGCCCCGTGGCCCAAGGCCAAACAGGGGCCCAAGAAAAAATACATATAAATATAATTTAGTGAAATAAAAAAATAATAAAATTATTTATATTATCTGACTTGATTGCAAATTTTTCCTGATGATTTGGAATTTGGACAGTGATTTTGTTGAAGAGTTTGTACACATTTTCCAGGGTTTTGTAAAAGCTCTCAAACTAGAAAATAACTGTCCCAGAGAAAATTTTAAATTAATCAGAAATCGTTCTACATTTCCCAATATGGATAGAATTTTAGGAATATATTTGTCTTTTTGTTTCTAATACATCTGGTGAACGTTCATTTTCTGTTCTAAAACGCATAAAAATTATTTAAGAAATGCACTTGGAGACAAAATAAGTTTATCAAATTACAATTTTTTAAAAAGAATTATTTATTGGATAATTTATTAGATATTGATAGACGATTTTGCAGTAGCCAAAACACGAAACGTAAAAATTTAAAGTGTTTGCAAATGTTTGAAATATAAAAGAAATTAAAATTATGAAAAATGTGCAGGTCTTTTATAAATTTTTGTAGAAAAATTTGGGGACGGGAGGGTAGAGGGCCTATTATGTATTCTGCCCCAGGGCCCAAGAAGGCTTAATCCGGCGCAGTCTATAGGCAATCTGAAGTTGGTACTACCAATATTCCAAATTTAAACAAACATTTATTTTAATAACAAATTAAAACAAATTTATTAAATTTAAAAAGCTTACCGCATAAAAATAAACACTCTTGGACCTCTTTGTAAAATGCTGTGTACCTGAATTATATGTTGATTTTCTATCTTGGTGAGAATTTCGAGTTCCCGTGGAAAAAACTTCTCCAAGAAATCTTTAGGAGCTTTTTCTTTGTCAAATATTTTACAGGCTAAGCGCATTTTCTTCGGCCCGGTGCTGTCGACATAGTCGGCTAAATGTACAGTAGCATACGAACCTTGACCAATCTTCTTCCCAATCAGATAACCCCTTTGTTCCAGAGCATTTACTTCAGAATTTCGTGGACTCAAACGAGTCGCCATATGTTTGTTAATAAGGAGGTTTTTTCTTTACCCTTGATTTTCTATAAATATCCATTCAGACAAGTATTTAGCGCACATACCCCTATTAAAATTTGCTCTCAACCCTTTTGGTTTTTCTAGACATGGAATTTAAAATACAAAAATTTGTGTAAAATGACATGTACGTTTGACAGGACAAAAGTTATTTATCTCTATGTTACTTGATACGATTAATTTTATAGGTAATTGATTCAAGTGCTGGTAATAGACCTAAATATCATAACTAAAACAATTATGTTTATCTGACACTCTTATAAGAACCCAAAGGATAGTTTTATTTTGTAGTAGATTCTGAAAAAAAGGTTTGGAAGGTGTAACCATGATCATTGATGGAATCTTAGTGAACCTTGTGCAGTAATTACTACTTCTACTTAGTGGATAGGGCATGTTCAAAAAATTAATTGATATGTTAAAAAATTTGGGTTAAGGAACTGATTCATAAAAGGAGAGGAAGACATATTGAGAGTATGATAATATTTGTAACGGAGTTAGGCATAGTATTAGTGGTAATATAATGGGAAGAAGAAGGCTTCTACCTCAGAATAATGGACATAGAATACTAGAAGAGTAAACAGACGTATTATCTGATGCCAACATAAATAATGTCACAGTTTATTTATTTATATTTTTGGAACACACAGAAATTGACATGTTTTATTTAAAATGTAATAACTATCCAATTAATTCAATTTTTTGTGGTGCCCCAGTATCCTTCAACACTTGTGGGATGAATCTATATGTGATTTATTTAATATCTGACAATATACAAAACTTCATTCATACATGAGTGAATGCTTATAAACAGGAAGTCAATCTGATGGCTTCTGTAATTCAGCATTTTTCAGTCAATGTGGCAACACCTCTTATATAGAATGTTTATGTATAGACAGATCTTTGTTTTGAATTTGACCAAGTATTTTAGGGCTGCTTTGTTCAACTGTGGTGGAACAGTTCTGAAACTACCATTGTCGTATCATTTCATGTATAAACACTATTCCTATTTACCCATTCTAATAAAAATATAATAAGTTCTCTGTATGATATTGATGCATTGTTGGTGTTAATTTAAGTAAATATCTGGGTTCCTCGAGATGCAAATCAACTCTTCAGCGATGAAAAAATTTCATTCGGGAAGATAATATTCCATTTCCATTTCTAGCGATATGTATGAGTAGTCTGTTCGAAGCTACCTAAAGTACTGTAAAGGGCATTACACCTTTTATAATTTCTTGCATTATTAGTCTTAAAAGGAACAACTTAACGCTCACAATTCGTTAGATAAATGACAAATTAAAAAATATTTCAAAAAGTTTGGAAATTATTTTTTATTCACTATATTATTTATAAACATCCATCCTATTTTGTTTTGTCACATTATAACCCAAGACGCCAAAAAAACTAGTTTATAAAATACACCTATTGAACGGTTTATATTCTTTCATTGGTATTTTCAGCATCATGCACTCCCTCGCCATTTTCAGAGCGATTAAAAACATAATAGTGCTTTTCAGTATATCCCAATAATACCTATTTGTGGTGAAAAAATTCGTAATACACTGCAAAAATGTTTCGCATTTCCGTCGACATATCACGGTTGATCCATTTCTCACTTTTACACCTAATTTTGCAGGGCAATCCTCTGGTCCTGTGCATTCTTCTACTTTTTCTTGAGAGGAAGAAGTTGATGTTTCCGGAGCACTTGTTTCAGTGGGTTCTGCTTCTTCTTGCTCTTCTTCGTCGGACATTTTGTATGAAGTTGTTTATCAATTATAAATTCAGAGGAGGAGACTAATATAAAACATAGATTTTGAAATTATAAATATAATGTGACATGTAGACAAACTGTCATTATTACAATCGCGATTAATTTATACCACAATTTTGAATACCGAACGATACATCTCTATGTTTGTCCCGAGTGACACGTCACATTCGACAATAGGGTGTTCAACTTCAAATTTTACCCCATATTTTTTTAGGCAATAAGAATAAGTGGCAAATGGGTTATTCAAACATGAAATTATTTCATATTTTCTCTGCTGATTAACAGGAAAAAATTTAAACAAAAATTCACTTAAATTATCCAACTTATAATGCAGATACGTAACTAGTTTAAATGTGAAGTTCTTGACAATCTACGTTTTGTTGTTCTATGTTTCAGCTGATTCATGACAACTAAATAATAATAATAAAATTACATTATTTTGACATCTATCACTGTCATTTACTTGTGAAAAATGAAGCAACGAGTTTAGTCTGTATTTAGTTGGTTGAAGAATTATTTTCCATTTTAATTTATGTAATGTGCTAAATTGTGTTTGAATTTTATAAATTATTATGAACCTGCAGTAATTAGATAGATCCTGTTTTGTAACATATTGTACTAATACATGAAGAACATCAAATAAAAAATTCATTATCGCGCCAAACACAGATATGAAAGTAGGAAAAGTAGATTTGAAATTGCTAAAAATGCATTTTGTAAGAACTTCAACAATTTCTTTTTGTTGTCAAGATCATTTTAATATAAATATAATATAGAAATAAAGACAGTAACTCTTTATTTCAAATATATATATTCAAATTTATTAAACCTTTTCAGCCTTATTAATAATAAATTTAGATTATTCTAACATGACTTTAAAATTAAACTAGTCAAAAAACATATTAATAAATACATTTAACATTATTTTAACATGCTATAAGTACCTACGCTCTTAGTAACCATTTGTTAGTATGGTGTTATCGTCTTTATTATTAATAGGGCTGTATGTCTTTTTCTACAAACGAAAACTAAATGCAAACAACCCACTGTCAATGTATCATAAAGTTCTTCTTTTCTCCTTCAAATTGGGTGACTACACTATCACATATGATAAGTATGTTCCATGTCAACATTTGTGCCTAGCTCCAATTAATACTAGTGACGCAATATTCTAAAAGGCGGATTTTGAAAAAATTTCAAAAAAACGATTTTTTTATTGGGAATAAAAACAAAACTACAGTATTAAATTTGATTAAATATGGCGTGATATGATTTGTTTCTTTAGAATCAACTATTTATTATGCATGAACAAGAATATATTTTTAGTTGAACACCTTCTTGTTAGTTCTTTCATGTTCAGTAAAACTCGGTGCCACCACACCGGACGCTATACTTCGGCAGCACGACTTCATCTAGTCTTGTCTATTTCCCACCCTTGCGGTTTCGCTTCGCTAATAATATTGCGGGAGTGAAAAAGTCATGGCGTTTGCCGCCGCCTCTTTTTGTATGCCACCCGGGGTAATGTTCCAGATGCCCCCGCCACGCTACGCCACTGGGTTTAAAATGCACTGTAATGAATGCATACCGAAAATATGGCGTTTTTTGATAAAAAAATACGTGTTTGAATAATATTCTGTAAATTTGGTTTATTACCTCTTCACGATATCTTTGAATTTTAATTTTTACCCTCACGATTTTGTCATTAATTTTTGTTGTAGTAAAGATTATGCATTTTCACGTTTCCAATTAACGGATATCCAAGCTTGGATATAAATACCAAACACTTTTCCATCAAATTACTTAAAAATGAATTCGTTTTTAGTATTATCAACTTTATTAACATGCTATGTTTCGGGTAAGTTCCAATTTAGCTTTTAAAATCTTCCTGTTATATTTATTTATATTTTGCAATGGGTCTAAGAGTTACTTTCCCAGATGATAGAAGTTCAGGTAATACGACTTCACTTTAGCTCATTTTTAGTTGAAAATTTCAAGTGTCAATTTTTTATTATTAGCTACAACACCTGTAAAATATTCAATAATACACCGTAACCAGTAGTAACATCAGATGTCGAAGAATAATTATTTATATTCACACTTCATGCATTTTTGAAACATAATATTTTTCACAAACAGTGACCGTTCAACTAAGGAGCAACAACTACTTCCCGTGCAATATGCACTGCTGGATATTGAATTACACCCCAAAGTCAAATGGGGTTGGTATATCTACAAGATAAAAGAATGGTTGGTTTTATAATATCTTGTAGATATACCAAGCCCGTTTGACTTGATAAATAATTATTCTTCTACATCTGTTGATAACTCACTTTATTAAATACGACAATATTACAGAAAACCGTAATAAGCTTTATTGTTTCAAGCCCACGTGACTTGTCAAAAACTTTTCGGATTTTGGTTTGCGATTGGAAGTGAAGATTTCGCTACTGTCACAATATTTACATTTCCGTTACTGGAAGGCATGTATTGATTGTGATTGAAGTGTATTCTTCAGTCCGGGATTAGAGATTCTCGGACGGATAGCACATACCTTGTACTGATGAGGCGCAAATACGCCGAAACCGGTCTACAAGTTGTGTTGTCCCTTCTAATTGCAAACCAGAAAGGTTGGTTTTAAAATATCTTGTAGATATACCAACCCCGTTTGTGTAATTCAATATCCGGCGTTGCATATTGCACGGAAAGTAATTGTTGCTCCTTAGTTGAACGGTACTGTTTTTGAAAAATATTATTTTTCAAAAATGCATGAAGTGTGAATATAAATAATTATTCTTCGACATCTGTTGATAAATCATTTTATTAAACACGACAATATTACAGGAAACTGTAATAAGCAGTAGTAACATACTTATTCTTCACATTGTATTAAAAAAAATGATCTTGTTTAGCATCTGTATTCAGAAATGAAATTATGAATCACGAAAATTGGAATCTAATTCCTTCAACGAAATGCGGAATGAAGAAACACCCAGAGAGGATAATAAAAGGGGATGTCGCCAAATACGGCCAGTTTCCATGGATTGCTCAAATATTCGAAACCAAAAAAGTAGACCGATTTATTTGTGGAGGAGCATTAATAAACAATCGTTATGTAGTTACAGCAGCACATTGCGTTCACGGAAGTGAAAAAAGAATGTAAGATTTCATTTAAAATAACTTATTGTGTCCCACAATATTTTGGATATGTTGTTTCTAGTAGTTGTACCCCCTTTTATTTACTTTAAAGTTCAATTAATTCGCAAAACCAGGTAGGTATACATATGGCATTGAAATATTAATTCCTACCACCTTTTGGGAATTAATTATCACCTCTTGATTTCCTAGCAGCGCTTTGTTACTTTTGAACGAATTGGAAATAACTAATAGTCTATTTGAAAACTTGTAACTCTGTATAATAGACTATACAGTAAAAGCTACTCAAGTGTGAACACACAGGGACTATGGTTTTAGTAAGTCTAGCATACTATTTGTTATTACACTATATCCCTGACAGCACACGTTGTCTTAAAGACGTCTCTTATTTATGTTCATTGTAAGTCTGGACGCTTAAAGATTTAAAACAGACATGCCAAAGATGTCTATAAGATGTCCATTTCATGACGTCTTCAGAATGTCTTTCAAATGCCAGACAGGATGTTTCAAACAGAAAATAGATAATAAGAAAAAAATATGTCTAAAATCCTTGGTGATTTTAATGATTTGCGTTTCTCAAACCAATAACAATAAAAATGTAAAGAATTTTCATACATATGTATTTGACATAGGACGTCTAATAATTTGCTTGATCAAAACAAGCAGGAAGACAGTACACAGAGTCCTTCAGGAACAACTTCTCTACCCTTTTCATGTTCACTGCGTACAAGGTTCCAATCCTGAAGATTATCCACACCGACTGGCTCCTTGCCAATGGTTTTTGGATCACAAAGAACCTGATTTTTCATGAATATTGTTTTCGGATGAGGCATGTTTTACGCACGATGGTTATTCTATTAGCATTATGAGCCGTATTTGACCCCTCGAAGACATAACAACAATTTTCTTTAAACATGTGGGCTGGTATTTAGTTACTACGCAGTATAATAAGTACAAACAGTTTTTTTGCTCTACAGCCCAAACGGCTCATTAAACAAAATGCTTGTTTTGATGTGCCCTATAACCCCTTAAAGATTGTCGGTATCTTTTCGGGTCACCCCGTATTTTTGAAATTCGTAATGTTATTTCAAATATTTTTTTTACAAAGAATATATATGTTGAGTTTTTTAGATATGGCTTTAATTTTAACAACCAATAAATACATTACACTGAAGTGTTGAGGACTGGGCAAATGTCTTAAAATGGTCAGACAGTGACATCGGTAAGACGTCTTTCCAAAGATGTCTTAAAGACGTTACCTTTTGTAACATCCGATATCTTTAAGATGCCTTTCTGGCGAAAACAGACATTCCTAAGACGTCCTGTATGTCAAAATACGACTTCTTATAGACGTCTTTACGATATCTTTGTGCTGTTTGGGATACAGCCACCAAAAAAATCGACCGTGTGCATGCCCAATATACCGGAACCTTGGAAAATTCTATTTGTCCAATGTTGCCAGAATTCAAAATTTCAGTTTTTAGTAGTTTATACAATTTGTCTTTCTAATTATTCCAACAGTTGTATCATTTGAATTCACTGCAGCAGCAATTTGGTCAATAGAACATTTTTCTGTCCACCCCGATTGAACAATTTCTGCGTTATTCAAAAATCTTAATTATATTATTCACAGATAATAATGAAGGGGTAGGTTTTTCAACAAATGTTGTCTCACCCTATTATTCATGTGATATCATTTTGTATTTGATTTTTTTTCTTCTAAATTGTACAAAACAAAGAACAGATCGTTTCAAGTTTCTAAGCGTTAAATAAACCGAAATGAAATTGCTTCTTGCTTGTCTATATACGGTAAAATTAATTTAGTAGCACAGAGGAACGGTATCATTATCAATTGCCCCTATTTTTAAGATGCATTCGCTCTAAACTGGTTTTAAACTATATAGTTACAAAAATCACAAACTTATCCCAATTTTGTGCTATGTTATAATAATTTTTAGTAAAAGAGTTCGTCTTGGAGATCATGTAGCTAAATACGAACGATCCATCTGTGTAGGGTGTGAGCCAAAAACTTATAAGGTAGAAAATATTACAATTCATCCAGAATACTCGGAAGACCACATTATTAATGATATAGCTCTGATTAGATTGGATGAACCGGTGGAGTATAACCGTAAGTAGAATATATACAGAATTGTCCAAAAGTATGGAACCAAGTAAATATCTTTATGAAATTTTCTAGGCAAGTACAATATCGCTTAACGTATCTCATTTAAAAATTTTTGTTATTGATATACTCCCGGTCTATCTGGAAATGCCCTAAACTTTAATTATGTAAATGTAGCTATTTAACCAACAAGTGTATTAATAAGGGCGATTAACAATCGAGATAATTTAACCCTTACCCTTTTAATACTCGTGTTAGTTACAAAGCTTTTCCGTCGGCTGTACAAGTTGTACCTATTCGTTTTTTTCAATATTTAAAAACTAAAAACATTATAAGTACTGTCAAAATTAAATAATGACATTGAAATGTGACAGAGAAGTTCGCCGGTTCAAATGTCACTGTTTTCGTTTTTCTTAAATTCTTTTTTGGATCTCTTAACACTAATAATTATTATAATTTTGTAGAATAATAAAATAGAAACGATAGGTAAGTCAATAGTCAGAAGTATTCTATGCTAGGAATCATTTTTTAAAGATGTTATTGTATGTTTGGTTGCCTACACCACAGGTAACTGTCAATATAAATGAATGTATAAGATGTGCGTTGAGTAGGTAATCAACGAGTTTGTGTACTTTAATATAGCTCATAAACGCACGGTCGACGGAAAATATGTTTATTAGATTATATTGTACATTAATTTTTATTCGGTGAAAATAAGAAACATAAAAATTTTAGTGGTTATTCGACCAATTTGTCTACCAATGAATGACGTTCTGGACGAAACATTCGTCGGTGAAAAAGTTGATATCGCCGGTTGGGGCAAGGAATCCTCAGAAGACTACCCAAGTCTGTTAAAATACGTTACCTTACCAATAAGGGACAAATGTGTATGCAGCGAAGAATACGAAAGGCCGCTTCACGAGGGTCAACTTTGTGCTGGAGTTACGAGCGGAGCTGATAGTTGTGATGGCGATTCTGGTGGTCCGATGGTTTGGAACCGAAAAGAAGCATTTATTAACAGGAACTACATTGTAGGTGAGTATTTACTCAGTTCTAGAGGATAAACGAAAATACTTTCTAGGTATTTATATTATTATTTTTTACATTCCAGGTATTGTTTCTTACGGAAAAGATACTTGCGGTGAAGGACCAGCAATTTATACAAACGTAATTTATTATATAGAATGGATTTTAGATAATATTTACGATGAACATGAATCTTCAGAAACGGATCCTTACGATACCGAAGAAAATTTGGTTGATTTAAAATTTTTTTGGTAATTAAAAACTTTCATTTGTTGCATAATACAATAAATATCTATTAGAGCATTGGATTTTGTCGTTTTTAATAGAACGCATGTTATGGACGGTGTTTGCCAGAAAGGAAATTAGATAAGAATTGAACTTGTTTCCTTTTTAAACAACTCTGTTCATTTTATTTTTTCACAACGAGTTTAAAGTATCTGGAAAATTAGATCTTTATGCACCAAACCGGATATACTACTGGATAATATAGTCAGTGGCGGCTCGTGAACTTTTTAAGAGAGGAGGCTGGACATAAAACGTTTTTGTAAAAATATACTCTATTCAGCTAATTAATTTAACCTTTGCGCAGCGACCGTACCAGCTATACTTCGGTGACAAAATTAATTGTTGCCCATCAAGAACCAAGGTGGAGGTATAAAGTTACTCTTGCCCAAAAATTTTTTTTGTTTTTTTTTATTCTTCAATTTTGGAATTTTTCATATTTTGTTTTTTTAATTGATTTTATCAACTTTTTTTATATATTAACGGAATCCTACGGTCTTTAGTTTGCGAAAAATTATCAATAATATTATCAGAAAATGTATCATTTTGTTTTAAGCGTTTTACTAAATCTTTTTCAATAGATATTAAACTAACATGGTATAAACGATTTTGGAGCATTGTATTTAGCAGGTAAGTTTTAATTCGTTTGAGTAGAAAATGATCTCTCCACCGATGCCGACGTGACAGGAATGGTGACTGTCAAACAAAACTTGTTGCAAACCATTATTTATCATAAATTTTATCATATCGGCGTGACTGTCGTAGGTACTAGCCTAAAATATCTATCGGAGTATACAACGCATAATTCATTGTACAGTGCTATTTTCTCAAAAAATGTATATTTTAGAACTAAGTTATCTAAAAGTGTATTGGAAAACTGTTTTTAAAAACATTCGAATAAGCTTTTATTCGTCAAGTCGAAAACGCACACAACACTATGTGCCTTCGTGTATCATCGCGACCGCTAGAGGCAAGCCTCCTGAAAGTGTTGCCATTTCCGCTATTTTTTACGGTATTAACAATTGGACTGGTCGAAAAAACGGCAACTGTGTTGAGCAACACCTGTTTCGGCATTGAGATGTTTGTAGAATCTAGCCTCAGGGCACTGTTAGATTCAAAAATAACTAGTGAAAACGAGGAATTAATTGTAAAATTTGAAAAATATTAGATAAACAGGAAATAAAATGAAGAATAATCAACAAAATATTTCTGGTACAAATTGTTGAGGATAGGCTCAGCCTCTTTCGAGGAGCCGCCACTGAATATAGTACTGCAAGTGCCGACAGGACCGCTTTAAGAATCATGCACAATAGAAAAAGTAACTAACGTGCTCGAGCAAGATCTGAGCGATTTCAAGTAACTTCCATCCGTCGCCAGTGACGCCATGCGTTATTTTATTTGTTTTATATCGCTAGTGTACGAATTGTGCATCTTTCGTAAATGGGGGTAATTTACATATTTAAAGGCTTGCTTCGGTAGACCCAAGAAGGCATTAAAGACCCTGATGTTGAATATATTTCAACAATTCTGTGGTCGTCGCTTAAAAGGTCATAAGTAGTTTTTTTACGAAAATAGCATTTTTATTCATAAGTACTCACAAGACTGTACGAGGATATATTGAAAAATTCTTAGCCTACTATAGAACCAAACAAAATTTCAATGTCAAAATATTTTATTACCCAACATATTCTCCTCTTAATTGGATACATTTATTACAGCGAACCTGCAAAATCTCTAGACCTTTAAAAAAAAATGTTTCTTCTTGCTTTGCAAACCAGACCTCCACAGCTTTTATTACCTCCTCGTTGGAAGAAAATTTACGACCTTTTAAACTTTTTTTCAGTTGAGGAAAGAGATGATAGTCGGACGGAGCCAAATCTGGTGAATAAGGGGGGTGTTCTAGTAATTCAAACCCTAAAACACGAATTTTTTTGCATGGCAACATGAGATTTGTGTGCAGGGGCGTTGTCCTGCAAAAACAAAACACCTTTGGTTAGATTTCCACGTCTTTTCTCTTTAATTTTTTCCCGTAGAGTGGTCAGTAATGTCGAATAGTAATCTCCAGTTATTATTCTACCCTTATCCAAAAAATCAATCATGATTACTCCATGGCAATCCCAAAAAACTGAAGCAAGAACTTTTCCAGCAGATTTTGGACATGAAACTTCTTAGGTCTTGGAGAACCAGAGTGTCACCATTCCATCGATTGTTGCTTTGTTTCTGGATCGTAGAAATGTACCCAAGTCTCATCCATAGTAACAATTCGGTTTAAGAAGTCTACACCGTTTTCAATTCGAGCACAGATCGAACGCGATGCTTCTACCCTTGCACGCTTTTGGTCAACATTCAAACATTTGATGATCCATTTTGCAGCAATTTTTTTCATGTCCAAATTGAATTGAACTATATGATGAACGCGTTCGTATGAAATATTCAGTGCTTCGGATATCCGTTTTAGCCCAATTCGACGGTCTGATAAAATCATGTCATGAACTGCATCGATATTTTCGGGGACTGACACAGAAACTGGTCTTCCCGATCGGTCATCATCTTCAATGGAAAATTTACCTCCTTTGAAGCTTGCAGTCCAATTTTTCACGGTTGCATACGAAGGACATTGATCACCAAGGGTATTAAGCATATCTTCGTAAATCTGCTTACTTCTTAACCCTTTTAAATACTTGATGATGGCTCGATACTCCAATTTTTCGATTTTAACAATTTCGGTGGACATTTTTTTTCTTTTAGTTTATTGCGTAACACTGACACTTCTAATAAGTTATTGTTCGTTGCTATGGTAACGCAATATTCTGTTTATGCATGGAATTGGTCTAGGCTAACTAGATATCAATACATCCTCGTATATTTTGAACAGGTAAAATAAGGCACGAAAAAACTTGAATAGATTTATATTGTTAGTGTGCCAAAACTTTCAGGCCCATTTTCCAAACTTAATCAATATCAACTTATTACGTTTTAAGCGCCGACCACAGAATTATTATTGGATAAACATATGCATATATCGAAAAAAAAAATATCAAAATAGTACCTAAAAACGAAGTGAACTATAGAATTAGTTTCTTACCTGTCTTCCGGCCAGCAGACAGTAAAATAATAATCCTTAAAAACATCCTGAGAAAAATATGTTAAATAATTTTGGACAAATTTGTAATGGTATTATTTTATTTACAATTTCTACAAGGATGTTAACCAGCTGGGCTATTTTGCTGTTGATACGCCAAAGACCAATAATAACCACCCAATTTTTTTAGTTGTTCATGCGTTCCCATCTGAAATCCAAACATTCAAAAAAATACAATTAAAAACGTTATTTTCAACCTATTAATAGGACAATTTTGTATCAGATTAACAAATACATTAATATTTTCTATTGGAATATATTTTGATCAAAGGATTTCATGGAACACTCAATTCCAGAAGAGAGTGCAGAAAACTGATTGCCCTCTGTAGATGCTGAAGAATGTGTGGAAAAAAAACTGGGGTCTTAACAACACAGACTGCTTCAAAGTCAACAACATATGAGCCAAATGTACAATACTGATTATTGAGGAACTAAAAGTGGATCATTTAATGGGGCAACCCAATTACGTATTAGCCACAAAATATGGAAGGTAATGGCAATGTGGCTCCATCTTCACTGACATCCATGCTACACTAAAAGCACTCGATTCCATAGATTTCAATTCTAGTATGGGATTGATGTGTCCTAGAAGCACTCGATCAAGATAGCCTAGTACACGAGAAACCACGTCAATGCTTTTTGTTGTACTGGAACCCACATAACGACGTCGTTCGTGT
The DNA here is from genome assembly GCA_949126875.1 of Lochmaea capreae. Taxonomy (NCBI): domain Eukaryota; kingdom Metazoa; phylum Arthropoda; class Insecta; order Coleoptera; family Chrysomelidae; genus Lochmaea; species Lochmaea capreae. The sequence continues at coordinate 12,570,385 of OX421409.1, forward strand.
GCGATTATCGTTTATGAACGACTTTCTCCATTTTATAGTCAACGGTAGTCGCTGTTGGACGATAAAAATGGCTACCAAGTTGTCGTCCACCGACGATACCTTGACAGCTCTCGTTGAGGAAATAAAAAGTCGTTAACTAACCTAAAATAAGGTGAAGGTCATTGTGCTCGCCTTTATTTATCTGAAGTGTTAATAAAAATTATGGCAGGTGAAATAGCTAATTTGGGTTTAGATTAGTTACAAAGGAGGTAATGAATTGGATTGTCTACATAAATATCTATTTAAAATGTTAATTTTTAATAACTTGGTATCTACATTTAGAGAAGAAACCCGAGAAATATTACGTACACTGATACCAGTAATCCTTTTGAGCTCCCAGAGCAACTTTTTAGGCAGTTATATTATAGACTGGATGTTGTATCGGCAAAAGATTTATTTGAGGAAATTTTACCTCATCTATCTACTTATGTTTTTTTAATTGAATCATTATCCTCAATAGAACCCAGAAACAGTCCCAAATTATCAAAATGGACATTAGAAGTGACACTGGAAACACAAAACATCTAGTAAAATAGTATTCGACGTACGATTTCTGTCAATTTAATAATACCAACCTTAAAATTTGCCGTTAACTTTGATCACTAAAATAGACACTGAACGATAATGTTACAGAATAGAGTTAAGAGAAATTGTCGTTGACAAATAAGTCGTCTGCGTAACGATATCGTCTGGAAACGACGAATTACAAAATAGACCCCTAAACAGCCACAAGACAGCGACAGGCACAGAAATCTCTAAAAAGGCAAAAACAAAGACAGCCGAAACAGTTCATTCGGCAAAATTTAGGGCAGTCCTAATAAGCAAAGACAGAAAAACTGTCAAAGTCTTAGTAGGTATACTAACAGGGCACAGTAGGCATGCAAGGCGAATGGGGTTGGCAGACGAAGTCATGTGCAGATTCTGTCACCTAGAGGAGGAAACTGTAGAACGCATCCTATGCGCCGACAAGAAACTACATAAAAGAAATAGTATCGAGGCCAATCAGGCTACATAAAAAGAGTCAGAATGGAGAATGTTATCTAGATTTAGAAGACAATAGATCTAGCAAAGACTAACTATAATAAATAGGAGAGATATCAGGCTGGTAACCGGCCTTATGACCGGACACTGAGAAAACACCTTCACACAATGGGGATCTTCCAAGAAGAACCCACATGTAGATTATGTGGTGAGGAGGACGAAACAGCCACCCATATAGTTTTCGAATGTGAGGCCCTACGTTGGTGGAGGTATAGACAGATAGTGCCGGATAACCATGTATCCAGCCTCACCAAAAGAGATACTGTGAAGAGACTTCTAGATCTCATCAAGGTCACAAATCTTCTCACGGACTAGCAGACAAACAGGACAATACAATAAGCCAACGGTTGCAGTGTTGGGGCCCACTAACCCGGCCTGTTTCGTCTGATCACCAACCAACCAACTATAATACTAATTAATACTTTTAGAAAATAACTATAAATGGGAATTCTTTTATAGAATTTCTAAAATAAATTTTATTTTACCTCAACTATTTTCCCTTTATTCAAAACGACAATTAGATCTGCATTTTGTACTGTCGATAGTCTATGAGCGATTACAATGACAGTTCTGCCCTTTCGAGCCCTTTCCAATGCAAACTGTACGGTTTTTTCCGATTCTGTATCCAACGCACTAAAATAAAAGATATACGCAGTAAAGCGAAAAGTACGATCACTAAAATTCAAGAAATCTACCTGGTTGCCTCATCTAACAATAAAACAACTGGATTTTTTAAAAGCGCCCGTGCAATAGCAATTCTTTGCTTCTGACCGCCTGAAAGGGTCACACCTCTTTCTCCAACAGGCGTATTATAACCTAATGGAAAATTTGTTATGAAATCATCTGCATTTGCCAAAAGCGCCGCTTCTCGGACCTGAAAAATTATTGTTCTCAGTTATACTTTATTGAAAACAAAATCCTGCCAAACATCAAACTGGTTTATAGTCACCTCTTCATCTGTAGCATCTGGTTTGCCATATCGTATATTCTCCATAATTGAGGTACCAAACAGTATTGGTTCTTGACTAATTAAACCTAATATTTGTCCTCGCAACCAAGAAGGATCCAAAGTTCTAATATCGTGACCGTCTATTGTTATAGAACCATCTTTTACATCATAAAATCTAGAATAAAAATAATGTGAATAGCTTGTGAAGATAAACAGTTGATTAGACCAAACCTTTCTAGAAGTGATACTACTGTAGATTTTCCATTCCCAGATGCCCCAACAATAGCAACAGTTTTACCCGCAGGTACATTGAGATTAAAGTCTTGTAGAATCATCTGAAAAGGTATTTAGTTAACAATGTATTTAAGGAACATTAACTTAATTTACCTGCTGACTTCTAGTAGGATATGCAAAATAAACATTCTTAAATACTATATCACCTTTAATCGAATCATATGGAAGTATTTCTCCTCCCTTCAGAGTCATTTTTGCAGTTTTGTTAATAAACTAAAGCAAAATTATGTATGTCTATATTGTCTATCATGACTCCCTAATAAATCTACTCACCTCAAAAACCCTGGATCCAGCTGCTACACCTCGTATCACTGAACCAAATAACAAAGATATTTGGCCCAAAGAACGTTGAATTGTTTGAGAAGCCATCAAATATGCCATAACCTCTCCTGCTGATAGCTGATTAGTTGATAATAAATAACCACCCATGTATAAAGTTGATAATACCATACTAAAAGTAAGAGTTTTTTCAAGAAAAATGAATAACTTACACATTTGAGAAATTTGTTACCCATTAATAAACATATTAGTTCCTGCTTGGAATAAACCAATACCCAAGCCTAAATCTATATTCAATGATTTTGCCAGATCAGCTTCACTATTAAAAAGTTCTATTTCTTGATCTTCCATAGCAAATGCGCGAACAGTTCTTATATTACTTATTGCCTCATCTGCTACAGCTGTAGTCTTTTCCACCTTAATCAAAATAAAATTGATACATGAATGAAATTTCAATATTTACAATGTTCACAAACTAGTTGTAGATTTATTGTTCAATAAAATAATAAGTTAGCAAAAAAGAGTTACCTGAGCTTGTGCTTTTCTTGAAACAGACCTTAGAAGAGCACCAAAAATTGTTCCTACTGCTATTACTGATGGTATGCAGAGTAAAGAAACTAAAGTCATTTGTGGTGATATCATAACTAAAGAAACTGAACAACCAATAATTTGTGTAGCAGCTCGTAATCCTCCAGATACAGACTGCTTAAAACTACTTTTAAAATCTTGCACATCTGTTGTTAATCTAAAATTAAGTTAAGAGATCCACGTTTAAAAATTAAAACCTATACATATATATTATGTATAAATACCTGTTAATAATTTCACCTGTTCTTTGCTGGTCAAAAAATGATACATCTTGTTTGATTATTGACTCAAACAGATCATTTTTCATTTTGTATGCCATTTTTTCTCCTAAATTAGAGAGCATAAAAATGTAGAAAAATGTACATGCACTCTGAAAGTAAAAATTACATCAAAGTAATTTGCTATTGGCAAAATAAATTATGTTTAACTATTTACAAGAGTTTTCAGATACTTACCTGTGCTATATACATGGCAATTAACTTAAAAGCAGGCTTTTTCATATCATCAATAAATAATTGAGTATCCTTACTTTCATTAAATTTTGATAGAACATTTACCACACTACCCAAAACTTGGGGTATTTCAATATTTAATAAAGCCACTACCAAAGCACCCTGAAACAGAATTGAACTTGAGAATTATGATATTTATATAAAAAATTATATCATACCATTATGGCAGCTACAAAATACCAAATATGAGGTCTTAAGTATGTCCATAACCTAATCCAATCAAATTTTGAATTCTTCTCAGATTGATTCTCATAACCCACCATTCTAGTTTTTTTTGCTTCACATAATACTGCATTGCGAGATATATATAATTTAGCGATTAAGCCCCCAGTTAATGATACTCCAAATGTTGTTAAATAGAATGGTGTAGATAAACTTGGTCGTGTATTTTTACAAGGTTTAAATGTTGCATTTTTAATATTACATTGTTTGCTTAGAAATCTAGCAATAACATATTTTTGAGAAAATAGCCTGAAACATATACAATTTATCAGTATCTATTATATTTAGTTATATTTTAGTAAATAAATCAATATCAAGATCAATTATTAGGATTTATAAAACATTTTCTGCGTACTTGTTATGTAAATTATGCTGAAGTAGTTTCCACATTATTAACTAAAAAGATATACGATGCAACACATTTAACAAAATTAGTTCAAATAAAAAAATAAAGATGTTTCAATCCCGCTTTGAGTATTTTTACATGTTTATTTGAAATAATCTTATGCTACAAAATTATTCAAATCTTTCTTTCATTTTAATTTTGAAAATTTCTAGGTTAGTTTACTCTTCTATTTCTATTTCATTTGCTTTCAGCTGAGTGTACACCATAAAACTACATCTTGTGACTGCCTTACAGAAATATATTGTTTATTTCTATGGATCTAGCTCCGACAGCTAGCTAAGTCAAATATTGGGAAATGATTTTCCATTTCGGCATGCTATTTCGAAATTTTTGAATGAGAGACGGCTTGCGAACGCTTAGATTGAAAGCATCTATCAACATGGATACATGCCAACAAAACAAATAATCAATAGCAACGTCTGTGAAAGCAAACCAAAAGTATAAAGTGTCCTTCGCGCATTAAATCACTATAGGGGAAATACAGACATATTACCTTTGTCTACAAAGACGTCAAGACAGTTTCCTAAAGATATTCTAATTCTACTACTGTTTCTAATTTATTCCACTATTTAATGAAAAAATTATGAAAATTCCAGTATTGGTAATTATTTCATATTTCATATCATCGTCAGAATGATCAATTATTATTTAGTATCCCAGAATTTTCATAATTTTTTCATTTATAAGAATAATATAAATTTATTTACATCTGCGACTCTATCAAGTTCTGTGAAAAATAATTGACAAGCAAATGTGAGTTGTCATGTCTGTTGTCATTCCAAAATTGGTTGTTTCAACTTTTCAAGGGGTCAATTGTAGTGTAAATCGTAATAAAGAATAATTAACTACATCATGTCAGAATTAAAAAATCGGAAAAGATTTCAGAAAAAAGAACATTCTACAGAAGGTAAAGAAATAAAAGGTTATTACAAAAAAAATAAGTATCCAGAATTGTTTTGTGGTTAAAAACGTTGAACAATGAACTGGCAAAACTTGAAATTTTTCATTTTCCCAGTGTTTCATTCACGTTAACTGAATGAACTATTGACATCTTTTTTAATTCCAGATGAATTTGAATATGAAGATACCATGACAAAACCACATGCAGTTCCAATAGTAGTAGCAGATGAAAATCATTCATTCAAATTAGATGAGGAAGCACTCAAAAAAGTTTTGATGAGAGAAGAGTTAAAAGATAGATTTGTAGTTGTAATATCTGTTGCTGGTGCTTTTCGTCATGGCAAATCCTTTTTGCTGGACTTTTTCTTAAGATACATGAATGCTAAGGTATTTGGACAATACAGTTAAATTGCTAATAATATATTATTGGCAAAAACCTGATTATTTATTTCATCCACAATCACATTATAGTTGGAGTTTTATCCCCACTTATAAAGCATATAAAGTACCACTAGTGGAATAATGAAAAATACAATTTTCAATCAATTACATTTTAATTATCAATTTCAATAATTTTTTTACCTTACTGCTGCTGACAGAGCAGAATGTAACTTTTTGATGAAATTTGATTCTATTGGACTGTGATTGTGGATAAAACATAGTATTGCATTTGTGATTTAGTTGCATTTGATCCACTTAAGAAAATTGTGTGAATAAAACACCATCTAAAACACTCATATAATAAATAACTATGAAAACAACAATTTTCAACTACTGTTTTTAGATAACTCACTTATGACTGAATTTAATTTAAATCAATTACCACCAAAAAATGGTATCTTATAGGTATTTTGCTTATCACAATAATATAAAATAATCTGTTATGACATTACCATATTGTTTATTATCAGATTTTATTGCATAACTCAACAAAAAATTTTAATATATTGATAACAGTATTGTTGTCATAATGTTGAATAATTATTATTGTTATTATTAGACCTTGAACCCATATTTCCATATGTATAGGTATCACAGTAGAAACATTTTAACAAAATAACACTTTTCAAGTATAATGCTTATTCTTGGCTTATTGTTCCTGAGATTTTCTCTACTTCATAGAATAAATTATCTATTTATTAATCATGTTATTTTGTGTATCTGACTAATTTTCAAAATTGGTTAAATGACTTCTGTTAGATTATCAATTCCTTTATTTCTTATATTATATATTGGTCACCTAGTTGATCGTACATTTTTGTTATATGATATTACTGTTAAATCACTTGCTTAACATATTATTTGAGTGAAGAAGTTTATTGTTAATAGTTTTTCAATTGATTTTTAAAATACTTGTTGCAAAATTTAGTTTAATTTTTCTTTGTATTTTTAGTATGTCCTAAAACAAAATACATCAGAATGGATTGGTTCAGAAGATGCCCCATTAGAAGGTTTTTCATGGAAAGGGGGTTCAGAGCGTGATACTACTGGAATTTTAATGTGGTCTGAGGTTCACACAACGGAACTCAGCACTGGTGAAAAGGTGAGGTACATTATTTCTTAAATTAATGTGAAGATTCTTATATATTAATTCTAAATTACTGTGTGAATTAGCTAATTATATTTTATAACACTGATTTATGTTATTTTTATGGGTAATTATGGTTAACAATATTTATACTAAAGTTATCTGTTTATAAAATTCATAAAGGAATTCCTAAATGATGTCTGCTCACTTCTATAAATATAATTTACTTGAAAAGTGCTTTCAGAAAAAAACTAAAAATAAAACAAATTGATGTGATTAACTCCTCAGCACACTGATGATGTAAATACTGGTTTAATACATTCGAATTCAATCAGGTATTTTCTGTGGGCGCGGTGACCTTGATATCTAAATAAACAAGAAACAATTTAAGAAATTACTGATGTGCAATGAATGATAAATAAATGCAAGTCTCAATGTTTTGACCTAAAAGTCTCTCGCTTTGCAAGTAGGGGCGAGAAGTGCGAATATATATAAACTATAGTATATTGATAATAATGTTTTAAACTTTGCATTGTTATATCTTGAATTGAAATGGTTAATGTTTTTGTTCTTTTTTTTTAAACGGAAGAATTTCGTGAATTAACAATTAGTTTTCAAGAATGTATTAATTTTAGTTGAAAAAATCAATTCTACATGTTAATGATCCAAACTTTAGTTACATTTATGTCAAGTAAGAGACAATCAATCGACTTGAAATTTTTATGATAATTGTATCTTAATATCCTTAATAAGTATACAAAAATTATAAAAAAATAAACAAGGCTCAGGCCCATGTTAATGTTCACCCCTTCAAAAGTGTCTGGCTTACTTTTTTATTTTACCTAAACTTACATTTCGAATTACTTTGGTGTATCAAACACTTTTTTACATAAATGTTTTGCAACTTACCCATATGCATTATTATTTATATCCTCTCATAATTAGATCACCAGAAATACATGCCGAACTCTCTAACAATGATGCGACGCTGGTGAAAACTGTCTTATTGATTTGATTCAGATGCTTATGAGTTATGACGTAACGAGAAAGATTCGTGACTTTTACTATACTCATCAGTTAATACTTTTATATGCAGTTTTATGATGAAACAAACACTTCATAAAACATGCGTTATGTATGAGCTGAAAGTTTTAGAATTGTTCAAAATATTTTGCTTCTCATAATTTTATTTTTATTTTAGATTGCTGTAATATTATTAGATACGCAAGGAACATGGGATAGTAAAAGTACTGTTAAGGAATGTGCTACTATTTTTGCTTTAAGTACAATGTTAAGTTCGGTGCAAATTTACAATTTATCAAGTAATATACAAGAAGATGATTTACAACATCTGCAGGTAATTCCTAGAAAATACATTCGGTGGCGTTAAATTTAATTTCTTTTCCATTTTAGCTATTTACAGAATACGGAAGATTGGCATTGGCAGATTCTGGAACGACACCATTCCAGAGATTGCAGTTTCTAGTCAGAGATTGGAGATTCCCATATGAAGCTCAATATGGTGCTGGAGGTGGTCGACAAATATTACAGAAACGTTTGGAAGTAAATGAGCACCAACACAGCGAATTGCAATCTTTGAGAAGACATATTAGTTCTTGCTTTACTGAAATAGCTTGTTTTCTGATGCCACATCCAGGTATTAAGGTTGCTACTAGTCCAACTTTTGATGGTAGACTTGCAGGTGTGTAAATAAAAAGTATTTTCCTAACATACAAACTAATTATTTTTTTTTATTTTCAGATATCGATGGTGAATTTAAAGATAATTTAAAAATTTTAGTACCGATGTTATTAGCACCAGAAAATTTAGTACTTAAAAAAATTAACGGAGACAAGGTTAAAGTCAGGGATTTTGTTCAATATTTTAAATCGTATATGCAAATGTATGAAGGCAATGAATTACCAGAACCAAAGTCTATGCTTGTGGTAAGTTTATAAAAGTATGTTTACGTCTCCAACTTTTAAAATGGTTTTATTAACCTACTGTTAAAAAGGGGGTTCCGAATTCAAAGTTTATATATATTTTTCATATTTGCCTGACCATAATTTCTTTTTTAACCAATTTCCATACATATTTTTTAATTAGATTCAGATTAGCTCTGAGATAGTCCAAGAAAACAATCAAAATCAAATAGGAGATGACATAGTGATTGAGTTACTGTTAGGGCGCGTTGTATCTCACACCTAAACTCGGTTTAATTATAACTGATGTTTAGACTGATGTAATTAATGATAATAAATAAATCAATACGTCACAGTCTAAACATCAGTTATAATTAAACCGAGTTTAGGTGTGAGATACAGCGCGCCCTTAGTTTTTGGTCAAATTCAAAACCTAACTATTGTCATGGACCCATCACCCAAAATTTTGAAATAAACAACTTTATTTTTTGATTTTTAGGCCACTGCGGAAGCAAACAATTTGGCAGCTGTCGCCGATGCGAAAGAGGTTTATGTTAACATGATGGAAGAGGTTTGTGGAGGTGCCAAACCGTATCTCAAAACGGAATTGATCGAAAACGAACATCAAAGAGTTAAAGACAAAGCGATACAACAATTCAATGCCAAAAAGAAAATGGGAGGAGAAGAATTTAGTTTGACTTACAAGGATCAATTAGAAAAGGTAATACTTTTTCAATTTGTACTTTTAACTGATTCGACTGTAATTTTTGTTAATATTTTCAGGATATTGACGAAACATTTTCCCAATTTAAGGCTCATAATGAAAGTAAAAATATATTCAAGTCCGCCAGAACGCCTGCTGTATTTTTCGCATTAGCCGTTATGTGTTATATTATGTCTGGTATATTTGGTTTCATAGGTATTTATTCAATAGCAAATCTTTGTAATATGTTGATGGCAGTGGCGTTCCTTACATTAGGTGCCTGGGCGTATGTAAGGTGAGCATTCAATTCTTATTTTTTCTTGACCAACTGTCTTTAATTGAAATACGTTTTTTTATTTTTAGGTATAGCGGTGAAATGAGGGAACTGGGTTCGTACATAGACGAAACGGCAAACTTTATTTGGGAAAACGTGAGTCTTTATATTTATTTAATAGATATACAGTTAATATACTAATATTGCATTTGTATTAATAAGTTAAATTTAGTTGTTTCTAAAATATTCAGGATTGCCGGTAGTTTCGGTTTATTTTCGTAAATACACATTGCCCTTTAAAAAAATTCGGTCTCCAAAAATTTCACGCAATTTGAACAAGTAATTTTATTTGAACAAACATGTATGAATAAGAGAGGTAACCCGCTGCATCTCAGAAACTATTTATCGTACAGCTTAGAGAAAAAAATCTGTATTACAAACTCGCATACGAGAAACTGCTGGAAATTATTTCCAAGTTTCCTACTTTACCACTAGAAGGCTTAGTTTACAATAATAACACAAAACATCTGTCGGGGAGTGAAGAGAGGCAGTATCATTGGTGAGAAGGTGGTTGTTGACATCTAACTATGACTGTCCTGTCTCCACTGACCACGAAAGGGTAAACTAACTACTATGATGTCAATAAATAGTCAGTTTATTTCAAATTGATCTTTAATGAAAGTAAAAGCTAAAGATCTTAACAAAAACACAAAAAAGAAAGAACAGTAGAAAATGTTACAATTGTTCGAGTCACTACTTGGCAACACTGTGACATCGTTTCGCGCGTAAACTAAATCAAAATGCAACAAACTTAACCGACTTATGCAATTGCAAACCAATAACGCATAAACATATTTCATCCACTTATGTGGGATACCTTTGAGGAGAGACAATTAACGACTTTGTAATAGAATAATTAACGGTGATTAGAAAGAGACAGATTTACCGGCTTTTGCACAAAGAACACGGCGCTATCAAACTTGTTGGGTAGTAGTTAGGGTGGACATTGGTGGTAGGTTCCGAATGTAACACACACTCACAATACTTTGCAGGCTTATCTAAACAAACTTAACACTGACTTCCGACTGGGGGCTCATTTTGTCTACCGTGAACAGACATGGATATCACGGTAGGAGTGCTTTTGTTGAAACTATGAAAGCTACTGACTGGTAAAATGGTTCGCGCGCGCAGAACTTCGTTGCTGGTAGGTATACGGCCCGACAGCGCAGGTTGACATTACACGCGGTTGGAATTAAATTGCACAAATTCCAACAACATCATTTTTCTATAATAAACGTACCGTTATAGTACCACAAAATTTAAATATTTGTAATTATTAGATCATTTTACGTAATTTTGCTCCAGTACCTTTTCCTCTATCTTGTAAAATAAGCAGTAGGGATGACCGGAAAAGCTGACTCAATAAAAGTGTTTTAAATGTTTTTCCTCTTTGCCAATTTTGACAAAATTAGCATCATTTGAAAGGGAATTCAATGCCTAATAAAATATCATCGTTTCATTCCAGTGGTTTTTATGGTCGCTAGGAGGCGGTGATTGAACAATTGTTTTATTTTCAATTTTTTTTTTTGGTAATCCTGGAATGCGATGCTATATTTTTTAATCATTTAGTTGAAAGAGGATGAAAACCTCAAATTAATATCTATTTTCTAAGCGAAGTTACGAGAAAACATAGGTATACATAAAAATAGGATTTTTACAAACTCAGTATCATAACAATGACCAACAATTAATTACGTAACAAAAACAGGAAAAATAAACTACATTGACCTAGTAAAGTAACCTGAAGATACTGCTCGAAATGCTTTTCATCTATTCCATCCTATTTTTTCTCCTATCTTCGCTTAGAAGATAGATATTAGTATGAAGGTTTCACCTTTTTTTAAAATTCCGTTCTCTATCAAGTAAATGATTAAAAAATATAGCATTTCATTCCAAGATTTCCAAAAAAAAGTTGAAAATAAAACAATTGTTCAATCACCGCCACCTAGCGACCGTAAAAACCACTGAAATAAAACGATTATACAATATTTCATTAGGCCCTTACAAATGATACTAAGTTTGTCAAAATCTCTAAAACGGAAGAAAAGTTATAACCGTTTTATGGACTCAGCTCTCCCACTTACCCCTATCGGTTATTTTACAAGATAGAGGAAAAAGTACTGGAGCAATCTTACGTAAAATAATCTAATAATTTCGAATATTTAAATGTTGTGGTACTATTATGGTATGTTTATTGTAGAAAAATGATGTTTTGTGTTATCATTGTGAACTATGCCCTCTAGCGGTAAAGTAGGATACTTGAAAAGTTTCTGAGTTACAGCGGGTTACCTCTGTTAATCAGACACCTGGTATAGTCTAAAAGAAGGTTACTAGACATCAAAATTGAACAAATGTACTGGCTATTAGGACGAAAATCCAAACTATCTACTAAAAACAAGCTGCTGTTATACAAAGTAATTCTAATTCCTATCTGGACATATGGCGTTCAGCTATGGGGGTGTTAAAAACTCTGTGATTAATTGTCAATGCTCCCTGGTATATAAGAAAAATCAAACTCTCCATGAAGACCTTCAAATTCTGTATGTCACAAAAGTCATTAATACAGTTTCCACTAATTATCAAACAGAATCAACTGGTCTGCCAAACGACCAAATGGAAAAGCTTACAGGGACGGACCAATCAACCAAATATTGAACAAAAACTGGCCCAAAGTTCTTCAACAACACTAGTAATCAGTGCTCTATAAATGATAGTGTCAACGGGTATTTCACTTCCAAGTTTGAAAACATTCAACTCTTTTACTGAATACTCTTATGAAGTAGATTGTAAAATGGCAATAAATGTTGCAACAACAATTTTATTTTGATCATTTTTTGTGGACTGTAGGTCGGTTTTTTTTTTTAAAAACATTGTCATATGTATATTTTCAAATTAAACTCTACATCAAAATTTCAACCACAGTATTGTTACAGAAGAATTGACCTACAGTTCACACAAAAATCGAGAGATAACCACTTTTGAAAATGTGCCAAAATTTTGCCGTCTGAATTTTTTTGACGGTCAATGTACAAAATTAACGATTTTTTTTCAGTGGAAACAAAGTAATGATATTAATTGAACCATGTAATTTATCTTGAAGCAATCCTGATTAATGATTCTAATTTCTATATAGATTTCTAACATAAGTGACTAATATCAATTAATCCCATTTTTAGCATGCCTATTTCAAAAAACGAAAACTAAGAAAACAGCGTATGTATTCCGTGATTACTTTTGCATGTTTCAATGCACATTATTGCATGTTATCACCGTTAAAACAGATATTAACACTTTTACGTTAATTAGGTAGCACAAATTGTTAAATCATTTGATATAAAACGTAAATAAAGTGATCTGATTGTATATTGCGGATTCAATATAAGCAATACTCTATCTAGTGACAGAAAATGAATCTAGTTTGTTGTATATTGTTTTATAACCTCTTTATCTGTCAAGTCAAGTTTTCCATTGTATGATTTTTTATGTTTAGAGGTTGATTTTGAATTTTTTTTCCATAGCCGTTATTATTTTTATTGTTATTTATTGGGAACATTTAAGGATTGTTTGTGGTGTTTACATTTATTTGAGGGGGTTTATCAATGATCGGTTAAATATTGTAGCCTTCAGCTAAATCTTAGGTGTTGGCCAAAGCTCGAAGTTCTAAAATCCATGCTTTTCTTCTTGGAAGTAACTCACTCCCTATTACCGTTTTGTTCAAACACGCTTTCAGGAGAAAATGCGTGAAAACTGTTTTTAGCCCAAGAACGGCACTGAGAAACATAACAGGTGTGATTGGCACTAACTGTTGCAATGGATAACGTTTTTAATAAATCAATCTAAACACAAACAGTACTTGCTTGAAATTTGGTGACTTACTGAAAATAAAATGGGACCCTGACCTGTACAAGCTGGTGCTTACATAAATTCCCTTAATACAATTAAAAATTTTTAAGGAACAACTAATATAAGTCAAAGGCAACGTCTAAACTAAAATTCAACAATAAAAACAAAGTAGTTCATTTGTCGCCACCGCAACGCTAAGATCTTAATTTTATTTCCCAATAGACTTTGAGGTTTGTCCGCAGAACATTAAGAAACTATGAGGGTTGTTTTTTATATTATAGAGCTAAAAAAGAACAGTAGATAACTTTTGAACAGCATTGTTTTTCGATGTATAATCCACGCATATTTGCATCCTTTGGAATCAATTCTGGATTCTTAATTTTTGGAATATTAAAAAAGTCGTTAGGACTGTATGGAAGAAAGTCCAACTATGTTGTTATACAACAACATACAGGGTTGGGATGAAGTATGGAACCAAGTAAATATCTTTTAAACGAAAAGAACGATATTTATGAAAATTTGCAGGGAAGTGCAATGGAACAAAATGCATCTGATGTACATTTTTTTGTTAATAATATACTTCCGGTTTAACCGGAAATGCCATCAACTTCTTTAATTTAAATGGGACACCCTATATATTTTTACAGATTTTGAATTCATACATACTGAGTTTAGTGTAAAAAAATGTGTAAAAACGAGGAATAACTCACTGTTAGTTGTACAATAGGTGTGGGTACTTCATTATTTTAGAATAATGAGAAACAAAATTACTTCAAATGTTCAAAATGCTCGCCGTTTCCTTGCTGATAATATGCCATCCTATTTACAAATTCTCGAGTCACTCTTTCCAACACTTCTCCACGTATTGGTTCATATTCATCAATAATTCTTTGTCTCAATTCCTGTAAGTTTGTTAGTCGTCTAACGTAAACACGTGATTTTAGATAACCCCAAAGAAAAATATCTAACGGGCTAAGATCCGGAGAACGAGTAGGCCACTTTATGAATCCTCTACGACCAATCTATCTTCGTTATTTAGTAGATCCAAATACTTGTCACCAATCAAGTTTCCGTCGATAAAAAATGGGCCTATAAGCCTATTTTTGACAATTCCCATCCAAACATTTAACTTCTGTGGATGCTGGGTATGTGCTTCATGAATCCAATGTGGATTCTCATTTGTCCAATACCTTGAGTTATGGCGATTAACTGTTCCATTTAAACAAAAAGTTGCCTCATCGGAAAAAACTATGTTACAAGCAAAATTGTCGTCGACATTACAGATGTCCATTAGCCGTTCGCAAAATTTCAGCCGTTGGTCAAAATCATCGTCTGACAATTTTTGAACCAACTGTACCTTATATGGATGATACTTTTCCCTTTTTAATATCTTTCCTACAGAACGTCGACTGATACCATGGTTTAGTGCCAAATTTGTGGTGGAAGTTTGAGGTGATTCTTCTAAATCGACTGCAATATTTTATTTAACAGTTTCGTTCGTTGCAGTCCGCGGTCTTCCAGGTTTTATCAAATTTTTTACCATCCCACTTCTTCATGAGTTCTAACACGATCACCATAACCGATCATCATTAAAATTTCAATACTCTCTTTTTCACTTAATTGAACCATTCTAAATTGTAAAATTTATTTCCGTCAATTAGAATTTGACACTTGGAGAACAAAAGACGTACTAAACAGTATACATACAACATCAATTAGTTTATCTAAATAGTTTTTTGCTATAATGCAAAAAACTCAAAGGAGGTTGATTAAAGTGCTATATTCCTCGTTTTTACAAATTTTTTTTATACCAAACTCAGTATGTATGAAATTAAAGAAGTTGATGGCATTTCCGTTTAAACCGGAAGTATATTATTAACAAAAAAATGTACATCAGATGCATTTTGTTCCATTGCACTAACCTGCAAATTTTCATAAATATCGTTCTTTTCGTTTAAAAAATATTTACTTGGTTCCATACTTTACCCCGTATACAAAGACAACAGTCGTATTATTTGAAACCAAAGAAAATAAAATTCATTTTAACATGTAATGGATCCAACAATACAAACTTTTAATCAAAGCTGTTAAAGTAGAAATTGAGACTCGTCCAATTGACTAGATTCAATTGACTAGATTAGATTAGAAATGGAGTAGCTCTTTGTCCTATCCCACTGTGCTGCTTGGCTATCGGAGTAGATGACGATTCTTTGGTTACCCACCTCCCGTCTCATCAACTCTTCTGTGGCATGTTTCACTAGGCTTAGAGAGATCGTGATCAGATTCTACCCCATATATTCCGGCTGCTACTCCAGAGTTTGTTTTAGAGCCATCATTGTACCAGTTGAGATTCGCTGATATAGGAGGTCCTGCTTCCCAGTCCTTTCTCTCTGGAATGACTACTGTGTATTACAGACGGTTCAAAAACACCCTCAGGCTCTGGTGCAGGTGTATACGGGCGCAGACCTAGGACAGAAATCTCAACCTCTCTAGGATCCTATGCAACCGTATTTCAGGCGGAAATTTACGCCATTGTTTCATGTGTGGAGAGATTGGAGCAGGCCAATCTCATACATAGAACAATAAAAATTTTCTCGGACAGCCAAGCGGCTTTGAAAGTACTTAGCTCTAACCGTGTAACGTCGAAATTGGTATTAGACTGCCAAAAAAGACTCTCCTCAATAGGAGAACTCAATAAAGTATTGCTGGTCTGGATCCCTGGCCATTCTGGCATGGAAGGAAACGAGAAGGCAGACTCTCTTGCAAGGGAGGGTGCCGCACGTGTTTCTATCGGACCAGAACCTACAATTGGCATCGCAATAAGTTTTGCCAAACAAACACTGAATACCTGGACGGCAAGAAGAGCATTAGACTTCTGGCATAATTTACCAGGATTGGTTCATTCAAAGGCTTTCATACATCCTTCGAAGAATGTCTCCAAACAAATGTTAGACTATAGCAGGCATGACCTACGCTGTCTAACATGCCTTTTAACAGGCCACTGTCATCTGAATCATCATATGCTAAAACTTGGACTGTCGGAAGATCCGACCTGCCGTCTTTGTCTGGAAGGTGATGAAACAGCAGAGCATATAATTTGTGCCTGCCCCGCCGCGGCTCGAATCAGGTATCTGATATTTGGCAGGGATGCTCTCTCGCCCTCGGACCTGAAAAATCATTCACCAAATAAGCTAATCGGCTTTGTTAAGAAGCTGAATTTGTTTGGTGATATCTGAATAGGTGTGAGCCACAATAGACTCTTGCGAGTCGCAGTGGAGGGCCTTATAGACCCACTCACCATAAACCTAACCTAACTGTGTATTCATTTTTAAAGCTATATTGTACAATTCCCAGTATTGGATCTGCCTTTATTTCTTCATATAGCTTTTTATAGGCCTTGCCGTGTCCTTGCCTTATCGGAGGAGGCCCCTGTAATAATCTGTGACTAACAGTTCTTGCATTTCCCTGAATGAAGATATACAGTGGCGGTAGGGTTAGTATTACATCCAGGGCTGCAGTCGGCATCGTTTTCATGGCCCCTGTGATACACAAGCAAGCTTGCCTTTGGATACCTCTTAGCCGCCTCTGCAGTGTCCTCGGCCACCAGACTACTGATCAATAGGTTATCCCTGGCCTCACGTTCTGTGTATATAACCATTTGGTCATGTTGGGATTTAATCCCCAATTATTTCCTCACATTTGCCTACACCTTCAAAGAGCGATTCTGGTGTTGTGTGTGGTTTTTTCGATGTGAGAATTCCATATAAGCTTCTGGTCAAGGATTACCCCTAGGAATTTAACTTCTTTCGCAAATGGAATTTCCACTCCGCTTATTTGCGGCTTTTGTAGACGTAAGAAATGGGTGTTGGCCACTTGGTCGCCGCGGTCAGTTTTGTCAGCGGGGGTTCCATAATGTCATCGACCACTTGGTCGCCAGTTTTAAAATGATTATGTTCACTCTTAGATTTCAATAAGACAGTTTCCGATTTGTCCACTCCAATAGTCGCTTTACACCCACGACGAGTACACTTATATAATACACCTAACTTTGTTTCCTTGTCTTTTCCAAATGTATATTTTTTTACAATTAACAACTTTCTTCCTCTTACACTTAACATCGACTTCATTGCAACACAAACTCAAAACTTGTTTTATGGAATAATTAATAAGATGAGAATCACTTTTCAAATAAAAAAATTAATCTTTTCAGTAAGAATGCAGACAACTAACTGATGAAAAATATTTTTATTTTGGTTGTCGACAGGTCACAAACCCATATTAGTATTAGAGTAATTAAATAAGCCCATAATTTTCTTGGAACCCTTAATCCAGCTTTGGCGACCAAGTGGACTGACCGCGGCGACCAAAAGCTATATTCCCTAACAAATTCCTCTTTGAAATGGATCCAACTGTACAAACTTTTAATCAAAGCTGTTAAAGTAAAGATTGAGGCTCGTCCAGTTGACTAAGGTGCAGGACAGCGTTCGTAGACCATAAACTTAAATCAGTACCAAACCGCATGTGTGCAGAAAATACTTTCAAATTTGATTTGAATAATGCTTCTAGTCCTAGGCTGTTCTATAAGCTTGAAGCATGCTCTATAATTTCAACAAAAGTTAAAAAAAAAGAATAAAATTATAAGTACAAGTACATTACTTTCGAAAGATGGGTATTAAGGTAGTACAGTCTATACCACAAGAGTCAAATGTGTGCTCATACCGCATTCCCTACATGTTTAAATTTCGCGTGCGATCTAACCTAACCTGTTACATGTAATTAACAACGAGATAAAATGTACATTTTGCTAATTACTCTTATACTATGCTCCAGAGTTCAATTTGTAAGTAAGTAATGAAAAAGCAAAAAAAAACTTGTTGATATTTGCATTGTTAGCTGAACGGTACTTTTATTGTGAAATAAAAAACAGTACTACCTTAATGACTGAATTTAAAAAATATTTCTTTGTTATTTGGACTTTTTTTGTTTGTTTTATAGTTCTTGAAGACCATAATCCAAGGTTACCTAGAAAACGGTATGCAACAGGTGGCTGCAGAAGTAGCTGAGCGAACATTAAGGAGCGCCACGCAAGTAGCAGCAAATGGTGGTAAAAAAGATGCATGATTAGTACATTTCAAAAATATGCGTAAATTATTGAAAATTCCCGATACTACTGCTATGTTACATATATCGTCAAATTAGGGAAATATGTGTAATACTGTACCTAAATAACGTGTATAGATTGGATTGTTATCTTGCCATCCTTCTTTTATTTTTGATTTTTTCACGTGTACAGATTGGTAGCCTTGCGTGTATATATGTAACATTATTTTATTATTATATTGTGATATCTTGGCAATGTTGGTATTAGAGTAAATCTTTTTTTATTATTTATTATTATATGGTATAATCGTTTTTAATTTTAATCAGATTCCGTAATAGGGAACTTTTCAATTTCTTTTATTCAATACGGTGCACACGAATTCCCGTCAGTTTTCTTAATGACTATTATAATATGCACGAGTTCCCGTCCGACACTTGCAGTTATCTTAATCCTGCACTCGAATTGCCGTCCAGTTTATTTAATCCGCTTCCAGGTTAACTATAAATAGTTCTGAAAATTCCAGTATGTCGTAATCTTGAATTCTAATGAAAATGTTGAATAACCTATTGGGGTGGCTAGGGGGTTAGGGTAGGTTACTAAAGTAATAGCGTGTGAGAGTGCCAAACATAAAACATTTATAACTATTTCTTATTTCATACATCTGAAAACGGACCTCCCTTAAAACTTTTACTGTTCACTTATTACAATATCCAATAAATACATAACTAAATATCAGATGATTCAAAGAATTAACCGCAACTACCATAAACACCTTTTGGACAGGTCAGTTTTCACCATGACGGGAACTCGAGTGACGGCTTAACGTACCCTAATTATGAAACAAGTAGACTGGTTATCCTGACGGGAATTCGTGTGCGTCCATTCAATAACATCATAAGTGTTGTCTATAAATCCTAATCCTAGAGGCTTTTTTTAAATCAATATTCATTTGGAAAGCATACTTTAAAGTTCCGTGTTATTTAAAATCATTTCAAACGATCTTCATGGCGCGCCAAAGTGAGTGACGTAGAACAGTAGTATGCATACCTAGTTTTCCAATTACTGCATTGAAGCGTATACTTTCGTCAGGCATTGCAATGGTTGCCAAGTCTATGAATGTTTTTTTCTCACAACACTGAGCCTCGTGCACTCTACCGGTGCCCTTGAAAACTAATGCACGTTCCAATTAAGCATTAACACACCTTGGTTTAGTGCGCGTCTCATTAAGGTCGATTCCCACCTAAGCCTCGCCGAGCGAGGCGTGGCGTAGCGACATTTTATACAGGCTATTCCCACCTAAGCGTCGCCGAGCTATCGCTCTTCAAATAATTTCCATTTAAAAATACATAGTAATTAATATAATATTTTAGATTTTGTATAGTTGGCTCTCTTGTGACAAATTCAATAGGAACTTACCACTTTCGTTCATTTTCTTTCCAATTTCGGACCATATATTCTCCCGTCTATTTTGATTACTATAATTTCTATTCGCCATGTTGTACAGTTCTTCGTATTCGCTTACAAGTACTATCAATTTATCAACTGCTTCCCCGTCCATATTTAATTTTATATTGCAGTCTTCACGTCACAGCTTGCTTTTGACGCGTTGATGATCCCCACTTAGGCGTCGGCAGGCAGTCACGAGCGTTTTCGACGCGAGCCAACGCTTGCGGTCGCATTGAAATTTTGAAGCTCCGTGACGCGAGTCCAAGCTTCGCCTAAGTCCAGTTTATTTACATGCAAACAATTGTAAGCTTCATTTTGAAGCGACGCTTAGGTGGGAATCGACTTTTATGCGTTGTAATTGGAAAACTACCCCAACTGTATTTGAATTTTCCGATAGTGGTTGTAGTTTTTTTCATGCCTATCGTTTTCATGCAATGTATTCTTATGATTTATAGCTAATTAAAATTTTAGTCAAGTTCCCTATTCTTCCCTAACAAAAAAAAAAGACAACTAATATGCATTTACAACGTTTAGGTTAAAATAATAACGTCGACCGAGAAAATATCCACAACGAATTCGATGCTAGTAAAGAATGTAATGTCTACATGGTGTTTAAAAAAAATTATACATATTTTTACGATTACGTTGAAAGAAACTACTGGCAATAATACAATTGAATATTGTATGAATATGTTTTGTAAGCTCCAATTAATTTATTTTGACTTTTATAGAAGTCGCTAGTTACACGATTCGTGCAGAGTTTCAAACATAGGTACGAACCGTGTAGTTATCGCCCTCTATGAGAGTCAAAACAAACTAATGGGATGTGTCAGCTTCCAAAACATACTCATACAATACAACATCGAGAAAAGTGTGTATCAATTTTACAGTATCTAGAATACGAATCCACGTTTTTTTTTAAACACCCTGTATAACAACTTTTTATTTATACTTTTTCTATTTTCTAATTTACTATTTTTTCAGTATACAATGCGGTAACAAAAATTACTCCACTTGAATATTACTATTTTAACAGGGTGGTAAAACAATTTCACTTTATTAAAATAAGTCACTCGGTATATTTTTTTCATAATTCCCATTTTGGCATTAAAAGTAAATATTTATTATGCAAAACTATGATTTTTAAACTAACTATATTAGAGATCATTTACGGTTATTTATGTACAGAGTGAGCTAAAAAAAGCGACTACCCGTTTTTAATAATTTTTCTTTAGGGTGGTTTTTTTTCTACCTTCTTTATTATCAAAACCCAAAACAGGTTGTTGTGTTTTTTCAATAATCATGTAGTACTAAAAATAATGTTATACAGCAGGGCAAAAATTAGGATAGTGCTCCCCGGTTGTTATAACAAAATTTCATATTTTTTATTGTTATTAATAATTATTAACTGTTGAAACATTGGGTTAATTATATTAATCTACTGCCATTAAAGCAAAGTAAATCATATTGTATATATTTACACACAAATTGTGACATTTTAAATTTTTTAATAAACTATAAATGAATGTGCGCAGTTTAAATCAATCTAGGCATTTCGTATGTAGGAAAAAATTTATTAACGTTTCTGGGCACTTTTCCTAACATACAGATTGCGAAAAATTTTAGCTCGACATACGGTTTACACAAGTACGACAAGGATAATATGAAATTATTAACACTACTTGAAAGAGAGAGAAGAATCGTTCGCCCAGTCCTCTTTACGGAAACAGGTGGGCGTGTGTTCACTGCTCTCCTTACTTACTGATCTAATTGTGAGTTTCACAAATAGAACAATTCTTGTCTCTCTCTTTCTAGCAGCGTTGTTCATATTATCCTTGTCGTACTTGTGTAAATCGCATGATTTTTTAAAGTTTTTCGCAATCTGTAGTCACCCATTATCCTAAGCATAGCGAATTACTCAAATTGTAGAACCGGCCCTAAGAAAGATTGGTAACATTTTCTGGATAAATAACGAAGAAATTGGAAGAGAAGCAAACAAATTTTAGCACTTTGCTCCAACAGGTGGGGAAAATATTATGGTGTTTGATATAGAATTCATTTTATTGGTAATTAGGTTCTTAAAAATGGTTAGGTTGGAGACAGTTTTGGTAAATCTCTATTATTATTATCGCAGTTATTAGATAACGTTAAGATTAAGAAACAAAACGTTTAATAGTATTTTTCTAACCAAAATACTACACAATAAATTTAAAATACATGTTGTAGTGAAATACAAAGATTGTTTAACGCCGTATATATTTTCGTTTCAATATACCTCTTGAAATTATTAACAAATTGATTATATAGTTAGTTGCTTTTAGTAAATAATATCCTTCTGTCGGATAAAAGTACTGCATCTAGAAGAATTGGTGGCAATATTTAAAAAAAATCATATCCATATAAACAGCTTATAAAAAGTAGAAAATAACCTTCCGAAATTTGATATAAAACATCACAATGTTAGTTCCTGTTTGAAAATTGTGTCAAAAGGGGAAATGAAAATAATGACTTCAATTTTTGATAAACTTCCTAATTTTTCTTCCATTTTTCTCTCTCGTGTTCTATATTAAGTCGAGTTTGTGATCTTCCCTCCTATTTTTTATTCTATGGCTGCAGTGAATTTTTTGTTGGTTTTATCAGTCTAATTTCTGTTTAGGTCTTTTCGCCTTGCTAAATTGTCTGCCAATATGTAATTCTAATTTGTTCCTGATTGAATGAGTGAGGGACTTTTCTATGCACTTATAAAGGTGCCTAAAACACATCACATTGTTTATTTTTTAAAATTTAGCGCGTTTTAGGTCACGGACACACTAGCGTTCTTTCCCGCTGATTAAGATATCGCTACATCACAGTCACACTCAGTTTGAAAAATTAGTCTTTACTAACCTAAGGCTGTGGTCAGAGTAGACAGAATTTTTAACTCCGCCGTACCCTGCTGGATAACAAAATGGTACACTGCCGTATTATCAATATACGGGCGAAACGCAGCGTGAAAAGTGTGACCGAAGCCTTAGAGTTGTTGTACCGGGTAATGACAATGACTGAATCTCACTATGTTTGTAAAATATATGCATGTAAGTAGGTTGATAACAAATATTTTAAAAGTTGTTTCTTATAAAAAAATTTACGTTTGGTTTGGCCATTCTTATCAGCCAGTTGTTATATCTTTGAGGTTAAGTTAAGAACGATGACTTTTGTTAGAAATGTCTTGTCAGTTGTTATATCTTTAAGGTTAAGTTAATAAGATTTTCCTTTGTTGGAAATTGAATAAAATTATTTTGATTTTATCAAACTATCACATATTTTTTAAATATTTTCCAACACACAGTTGCCTCTATAAATTTCGGGAGGATGGGGTTGATAAGTCTATTGCATTCATTGTAGATCCAGCCTGGTCTTCCAGCATCTTGTTCTTGTGTTCAAAATTTCTTACTACTGAATTTCAACCTTGATCTTTTGCAACATATTTGATCGTTTCTATTTTAGAGGTGTGGACGGTAGAACAATTCACGCTTGGGTAACTTTAAAGATCTTTATTCCTAACGGTAAAAAGAAAATCTAACCGTTATGTATATAGACATACAAAAAAGTAAATTGTATTGTAGTTTTTCTCCCACATCCATGTTGATATTCTTCGAAATATTTCATAGAAAAAAAGTTTTGTTAGATTTTCTTCTTCATCTATTACGATGGGATTGTTCTGTACCTTTGGAGTGTTCACGTTTTGTTATATAAACTTGTGCCAAAAAATATATTTGAGAAAATAAAAATTGTGACGAGTCATAATCCTAAAAAATATACCTTTAGTATCGTAATTTTTAATTTGAAATGGCATTTAATAAATAGAAAAAAAGTGATGCTTCTGTTGTAAAAATCAGTGGCTATCAAGATTCGGGCCTTCCCGCCAAATTTTGATAGAATATTCATACATATAGCAATCAAATCTGGAAATGGCAGAATTTTTCCTATATGTGAAATATTTTCTTTAGAGAGCCACTAATCGCAGCTGCTAGTGGTAAACATGAATTAAATGTACCTACTGTTATGCTGGTTCTCTCCAGAATACTGCTGCAGTTCTAAAAGCCATTACTAGCGCCATCTTTGGACTGCTTTTGACAAAATCTGTCATTAACGCAACACTCAAAATTTTAGAATTTAGAAACAAATTTTCAACCGATTAAAATTATTTTTTTGGCACATAGTTGGAAATTAATTGAAATTATTATTTTGAATTTTTGTAAAAATTAATAAATTTAATTTACCGGGTGGAATGAAACAATATTTATTTACCGTAAATTCTAAACACCCTGTGGGGAAAGGCTACAAAGTTTTTCTTCACAAATTATTAGGACTAATAATTAATTCTCGATATTTTGTTTTTTGTTTCATTCCCATATTTTTTTTTACAAAAGATACAAATTTTTAGAGAAATTCTAAACACTATTTTTTCTTCTTCCTCCGAGTCAGTTGAAATATCTGAATCTATCGTCGAATGTTCAAAAAATTTAGGAGAACTGTAGACTGTTCTTAAAAAAATTGTATCTTTTGTAATGAGAAAGAAATTGGAATAAATGAAAAAACAAAATATCCATAATTAATTAGACTTTCTAATCATTTACAAGGAAAAATTGTGTAGTTTGCAGTTTACCCCACAGGGTGTTTAGAATGTACGGTACATAAATATTGTTTAATTTCACCAGGCATAATAAATTTATTCATTTTTACAAAAATTCATTATTATAATTTCAATGTGCCAAAAAATCATTTTAATATATTCTTAATCAAAAATAAGCCAAATTTTAAGTGTTGCGTTAATTTTGTCCAGAGTTTACTTGGCATTTATTACAACCAGTGTCTTTTAATAAATTTTCTGGAATTGAATGGGTTAAATTATTCCAAAATTTCGGTTAAATGCTATTTTACTCAAAAATGGATTCGTAAATAATCTTTTAACTGAATATTCATTTAAATTTATGAAATAATATCAGCATGGGTCGTTTCAAAAAAGCTATTTCTTCAACCTGTTGCGTTTTATATTATGTTAGTGGTATTTTAAATATGTACTGACATTGCAATATTTGTTACACCGAAGTGCCTCATTAACCTCTACGTAGTATATTATATACTTTGTTGTTTTTTTTGTCGTACATTAAAAAGTTACTGTTGTTTCCTTTGGTCGTTTGAAAAGTCATTGTACTGTACATGTTGGTGTATTTTCAGAGAACTATCTTGAAACTAAATTATTGTCGCTGCTCAATTTTGTTGACTTTGTATTTAAATACTTATATTTTTGTTACGTTTTAGATCTATATTTTATCAAAATGTGAATATAAAATGCACTTAGCTCAAATAGTTAGTGAGGCATTCATATTATAGCTGTTTGCTACTTTATTCTTTGAACATAATAATATGCTAAATTAACCTTGCCTTTTTATTAGTTAAATGTTGTTTACATTTGAGTATACCAAGCTCATGCGATAGAAATTATCATGTATAGTGCAATACATTGTTCACCCCTCTTAATTTTAATCCATATTTGTTATTTTATATTGATACGTTTACAACTAATGGCTTTTCAAATGGACGTTTCACTATACCTTAGTATTAGTGATCATTAGATATAAATATAACATTTAGGAAATATTTTACTTACCTGAAATAATTGAGAGTCAAAATACACTTTTAGTCATGTTTAAAGATTTTATTAAAAAAAAAATGATAAAAATTAGTGGTGTTAAGCTCAAAAATTCTATTATGTAATTTAAACTGTATATTTGGTTTTGGTAATAAAATATTTTTAAATTAGTCGTTGATTTACTTACAAATTGAAAATAGTTTCTTACGAAATTCCCTGTATAACTTATATTAGCAAGGGTTGCGTAGAACGTATTTTTGAACCATATTGGCATTACCGCAAATTCGACCATTCCATTTCTCCCTTACAAAAAGCACAGATCTTTAAGACTATTCTTCGACATTTATACCTACCCAACTTTTATTAAAAAAATAGAACGGTTTTGTTTGTATACAGATACGAGGCATGTTTTTTAAGTAAGTACCGTTTTGCGATTCCGCTGCCGCAGCGCTGCGGTCGGCGTTCCGCGCATGCGCGCTGTTTACCTACATCTCTTGTCTATGCACTGACGCCATTACAGTCTAATTCTTCATTGTAAACGTTGTTTACTGAGTGTTTAAGATGCCTCCGACAATCGTGAGTCCCGTCGATTGTGAAGTACGGGCTGTTATACGATTTCTTAGTGCTAAAGGCGTGAAGCCGATCGATATTCATCGTGAGATCTGTGAAGTTTACGGACAAAACATTATGAGTGATGGAATGGTAAGGAAATGGGTGAGAACATTTAAAGATGGCCGCACAAATGTGCATGATGAATCATCCTCCATACAGCCCTGATCTGGCGCCCAGCGACTACCATTTGTTCCTGCACTTGAAGAAACACCTGGGCGGTCAGCGTCTTCACGACGATAACGAAGTCAAAACATTTGTGATACAGTGGTTAACAAGTCAGGCGGCAGAATTTTATGAGGAGGGTATTCAAAAACTGGTGCCACGTTATGACAAATGCCTCAATATTCACGGAAATTATGTAGAAAAGTAGATTAAGGTACAGGCTTTCATGTAAAAATAAAATCTTTGCACGTCTTTTTTTAATTCCAAAACGGTACTTACTTGAAAAACATGCCTCGTACATGCAATCAGAAACGAAACATAGCTGTTGTTGAAACCACACTTTCAACAAATGGTATATTCATGTAGAGTTATGTTTTATTTATTTCCTTTCATTCAAAATTTCTACCGGCGCGCCACTGCCTCCAAAATACTTCCACGTTAGCTAAAATCGAGTTTTGTTCTCTTTCCCTGGCTCCTGGCCGGCGCGTGACAGTATTAAGAGCGACCAGTAGGCGTGACCTAACACACGCTTCGCGCCAAAAGGGATTAGCGCGCCCAGCGGCTCCGGTACAAAAGAGCGATGTACGATATATCGACTATAAAATCGCGATATTCAAAAACAGCAATAGACAAAATAGCGATAGTACAAAATGGCGAGACCCATAATAGCGACCCCATTTGAGCGATTTATAAAACAGCGACAATTTAAAGAGCAATATGAAGTAAAAACAGTGATTGTCATCGTCAATGTCAAATTGAAAATATGGAAAGTCTGTCGTAAAAAAATAAGCCTGTTCTATTCCACGAGGATTATCGTAACCGAAAAGGTAAATCGTTTACTAAGACTACTAATTGGAGATGCTCCAAAACGGGTTGCAAAGGAAGGAAAAACGACACCCCATAATTATGCTCTGAATCCGGCGCAACACAAAATTGATCAATATAAAAGCAAAATAAGAAAAAAAGTGAAAGAAGCATTAGAGGTTCGGCCGAGAAGCATCATCAACTCTAGTTTGAGCAACTTAAGCGCACAAGAAATGGTGCTATTACCTTTTTATAATGTATCCAAAAAGATTATTAATAGACAAAGGGCATACGATGAAGGAACATCAACAAATTTTATATCTGCATCGGAGGTTAGTATTTTGGGGAAAAACAAAATAACGAGCAATGGAGACCTATTTCTTTTGTATGACTCTGGAGAAGATTTAAATTCCAGAATTTTGTTGTTTGGTACATACTCCAACCTAAAATTAAAAGCAGAATTTAAAAATTGGGCGGTTGACGGTAACTTTAAAGTTGCGCCACAATGCTTTTTGCAATTATACACCATTCACACGCTCATAGATAATAAAGCGCTTCCAATGTTGTATGCATTACTATTATAGGAGACAGTTACAGCCAAGTTTTTTGTAAAATCAAAGAGTAGGAATCAGCAGTCAGTCCTGACAGTATTGTGACAGATTTTGAGTTGGCATCAATTAATTCTTTAAAAGCCGTTTTCCCAAATATCGATCTTGTGGGATGTCATTTTCATCTTTCTCAAAGTCTCTGGAGGAATAACATCCAAAAAAAAGGTATGACTGCTCTCTACAAAGAACGAGAAGTTGTAAGAATTTTTTGCTAAATGCTCTTAGCACTAAGTTTCGTACCCCCAAAAGATGTGCAATTTGCTATGGAAATTATCCAAGAAGATTTTCCCCGTGAGCTGGACCCCATTGTAGCATACTGGGAACAAAATTATGTCGGAAGGAGGCTTCATAAGGTCAAACCTAAATTTCAAATTACAATATGGAATGTATACGAGAGGGTGTTAGGGAATCTTCCAAAAACAAACAATTCTATTGAGGCTTGGCAAAATGCATTCCAAAATTCCCTAGATTGTCAGCACCCAACGGTGCATAAACTGTTAGATCACATTCAAAGCGAGCAAAAGAAAACAGAAGTATTTGTCACGAGATATCGATCGGGCATTAGAGAAGCTGAAGCAAGAAAAAAATATACTATACAAAAAGACCATTTGAAGAATATTGTTAAAGAATACACATTTAGAAATGTTAAAGAATATCTTCAGGCAATTGCTTTAATTTTAGTACTTTAGATTTGTTTAATGGTATTGTTTTTTTTTGTTTTCTCTCAATTAATATATGAGTTTATTTGTATATTTTTTAATATGCTTTCCTTTTGGTCATAAACAGTATGTTACATGACAATTAAGTGTTAAAGTCCAACTAAAGTCAGTGTGATGAACCATATTTTTAATCCCCTTGAAGGAAAAAGCCGCCCAAAGGTGTGCATATAAGTTTTTTATAAATTCAAATATTGTGAAATAATAAAAAAATCAGCCTGCATACAAAATTCATAAAATTTGTAATACAATAATAACGCGTTTTCCTCTAGAACACGGAGTATCTAAAGAACAGTTTTTTGAATCGTCAACCCAACCATACTTGACAACATCATGCGTATCAAACCAAGTTTCGTCTAAATAAATTATACCTAGTTCTATTTGAATCACGATACCCTTTTATTTTGAGCAAATACTCCTGTCTTAGGGTGTGTTGTATCTCACACCTAAACTCGGTTTAATTATAACTGATGTTTAGACTGTGACGTATTGATTTATTTATTATCATTAATTACATCAGTCTAAACATCAGTTATAATTAAACCGAGTTTAGGTGTGAGATACAACGCGCCCTGAGTTCAACGATACGCCGAGATTCCATTATCTAACTTCTTATATTTAAATACACAATTCAATAAAACATTGATAAGTATATTCAGGAATATCCCGCAATTTATCACGAATCAGTTCTAAACTTGGTACTATTACTTTATAAATCGTTGTAAACCCGATTAACGTTCATTCGTGAATTCACGCGATAACCGCATTATCAGAAATTTCAGAATTTTCTTTTTTCAAACACGCGTACATATTTAAAACAACGCGTTGACACTGAACATGTAAATCTTTGTTCTTAAATTCGGCCCTATCATCGGTATCATTTATTGCTAAGTCATTTGCATTTGTTTGTGGCGCCAAATTATTAGATTCCCGCACATCATCTTGGACTGTCGTTTCTCCAAAATGCTATTCTAATTAATTACAAATAAATTATAATCATAAAACTCACCCTAACGTCTACGAACAAATAAATATTATATTGATATCAATTCACTCAACTCCACGAACAAATAATAAATATTATATTGATATCAATTCACTAAACTGACTCGACCAAGAAATAGATACTAGATATTTATACTCTATTGTCAGTGTAATGACCATAAAATAAAGCAATGTTGTCAGATATATTTTCTAAAATTGTTAGGCTCGCTACACAAATGTTCCTCTTACTTCAGTAAACTGTTAGTCCGTGATGTTATAAGAAAGCTAGTTTGGAAATATTTTTAAAAAAATACATAATGTAAATTTATTAGTAAACATTAAAATAAGTCGCTTGAAATTACTGAAAAAAGAAAAATTAATTAAAACCACTTTTTATATGTTACTATATATTTAAGAAAATTTTGAAGAGATGGCAACGTAGTTGCACGTGCAGTAAAGATCCAATCATCAACTGCAGTATTCATCGTAATATAACGAAATAACCGAAGTATAATCCGTTTGACGATTTTCGCAGAAAAAATTCTACGGTCTTGAGGGTGTTCGAGGGGGTTGTGTTGTGGTTCGGCTTATAATCCATTAGTATCATTCAGTGTCGGGTGTGAATTTTGTTTTAAAGAAATATTTAATATAATATCTATTTCTTGGTTAAGTGAGTTTAGTGAATTGTTATAGGTATTTATAAGAAAGTGTAGGTGACCTAGTGTAGAAAGGTATGCTTAATATAATACCTTTTTGATGGTGTAGTGGTTAGGTCGCGTCAGTAAATTGATATTAATATAATATTCATTTGTTCGTAGACGTTGGGGTAAGTTTTATAATATAATTAATTAGAATGGCATTTTGGAGACCATTTGAAACAACAGTCCAAGATGATGCGCGGGATTATTGAATTGTGGATTTAAATATAAGAAGTTAGATAATCGAATGGTAATAATGGAATCTCGGCGTATCGCTGAACTTAGACAGGAGTATTTGCGCAAAATAAAAGGGTACCGTGATTCAAATAGAACTATAATTTATTTAGACGAAACTTGGTTTGATACACATGATGTTGTCAAGTGTTTATTCATTTATTTGTTATTCAAACAATCCTTACGGTTTTATTACATGAATAAATATATAAAATAAAATACATTTTAACTTAATATGTAAGAAAATAGTAGTAATGATAATTATATTATAATTCAAACTGTATGAGGATATACACCCACCTTTGAAATATGGTTAAGTTGACTTGATACAAAAAACTGTTCTTTAGATACTACGTGTTCTAGAGGAAAACGCGTTATTATTGTATTACTAATTTTATGAATTTTGTATGCAGGTTAATTTTTTTCCTTCAAATTGATATAGTAGATTAACATTATTTCACAATATTCGAATTTATAAAAAATTTATATGCACGCCATTGGGCGGCTTTTTCCTTCAAAGGGATTAAAAATATGGTTCATCACATTAACTTTGGAAGAACTATACTACTATTATTTTAAATATCTATTTAAAACAAAATTCACACACGCCCCTGAATCAACACACAATACTAATATCTCTCTAATATCGCAGGCCACCCTCGGAGCTTAATTCGCCTGCAAGTGACCCGTGACTCCATTATAATATAAACAATAATGTACTTGATGATTGTATTGTCTCGGAAGTTTTTGAACACCTGCAATGCGTTGCCAGATATACAAAATTTTCTTAAATATAGTAGGCATACAAAAAGTTGTTTTAATTAATTTCTCTTTTTACAGCAATTTCGAGCGACTTTTTTTAATGCTTACTAATAAATTTATATTATGTATTTTTTTAAAAATATTTCCAAACTAGCTTTCTGAGAACATCACGAGCTAACAGTTTACTAAAGTAATGGGAAACATTTGTATAGTGAGCCCAACAATTTTAGAAAATATAGGTATCTGACAACATTGCTTTATTTTATGGTCATCACACTGACTTTAGTTAGACTTTACAAGTGTATTTCCAGCAAAAGTTCGAAAATTGTAGTACAAGGGGCAGCCGAATATTACAATGAACGTGTCTGACATTCACATTCAACCTGACTTTTGTACACTATTTTTCCTGTGTATGTATTTTATCTAATTTTCGTATATGGTCGTAGGAAAAATAGTTTTCTAAATATTACTTTATTAATTTTTTTTGTAGGTCGCCATTTTTAAATATCGCGTTTTTGTATAGTCGCTGTTTTATCATGTGGCTCATTTGTATATCGCTAGTTTATTATGTCGCATTTTTAAATTGTCGCTGTTTTATAAATCGCTCAAATGGGGTCGCTGTTATGGGTCTCGCCATTATGTACGTACATCGCTCTTTTGTATCGGAGCCGCTCCCAGCAACGGTTGAACGTGAACTACGGTAGTAGGCGAATTGTTCTAATTGTTCCGACTTCTTATTGAAAAGCTATGTACTTTCGATGTTTGTTAAGGTTATTTAAGTTTACTGGATTGTTAAAAGATACAGTTATTATTTTACACAAAAGAGAACCAGCTATTATAAAGTTCACTACAACGAAGGCATCCCTAATTTTACGATAGCAAGCTTTGCTATCATTTCAACTGATGTGGCAGCAACCGGCCTTATCAGCTGTTGAATGTATTCTCCGATCTAAATAGTCCACCAACAAAAAATTCCTATCAATTTACTTCAATAAATATCAAGTATTTAGCCGGAGAGCTGAATTCAGAGCCAATCTAAGAAACCCCGCCCCTTCTCCTTCCAATAGTTGTTAGTTATGTGGTCGTATGATGTAATCATCTAAAATTCCCGTCCACACATTACATTTTTGTGGATATTGCGTACGAACGGGAATACTTAGGTGCTTATTTTCCCGAGAACAATACCGAACGACAGATGGATTGTATTTTCTGTGAAGTGAAAATTTCGATTCATCCGTAAATAAAACGTTATTCAAAAAATTATTATTTGAATTTTCTTTCTCCATAATTTTTTCATTACGACAATATGGATCTTCTTTTGAACCATTGTACATTTTTTAAAGCAGTTTCAATGTAAACCAACTAAGGATACTTTGTTTGTTCGTTTAATTTGTATGATTTGAGTGTCGAGTGAGAAAATACAAAAGTGTTCACAAAACATTGCTTCACAGGAAAACAAATTCACAATAGTTCTGAACTTCGAGGTGTTCTTCATCTAGTCTGTTTAATAATCGAAGGAGGAAACTAACTTATCGGGGGCAAGATGTTTAGTCCGGCCGCATACTGTCAGGTCCCATAAATGATCATATATTTTGTACCGCACAGCATCGGTTTTGAGTGAGGAAGAATCACTGTAGAACGCCCACATTTTGTACGTACAATGGATTCTAGTGTTTCAATATTATATTTATAATTAGCGAGATTTAATTGAAGAGATCAAAAATAATCTCTATTTACTCTTTAATTACCTTTATTTCGCTACTAGAAATTAAAAGCCGTAATGGCCTAGTTTTTGTTAACTGTAAAAAGTAAATTACCCCAAACTCCATACTCTTCGTAATGTGTTGAAAAGGGTTCAAATTATATAAGAAAACCTAAAAAACTTTTTTATGCGCCCAACTTTTTTTCAGTAATTTTTTATTTGTTCATCTTGTATAGAGCTCATCCATTGCTAAGCCTTCGGTTTCTCAAGTATAACAACGATGGTTTACTTAATTAAGTTAAGAATTTGATATTTTTCGAGAAGGGGTGAATTCCTTATGTTTGCTGATGACCTTAAAATATTTCGAGTCGTTAATAACATAGCTGATGCATCTTTGTTGCAAGATGACCTTAAATGCTTAGCCAGTTGGTGTGAGGTAAATATGCTTTACTTAAATATAAAAAAAATGTTTCAAGATTACTTTCAGTAGGTCACGCAACCTTGTCAACTATTGTTACAACATAAACAATGTACCTCTACACGAACATAATAATATTAGGGATCTAGGAATAAATTTCGATTCTAAATTAACATTTAAATATCATATTAACGAAACTACTACTAAGGCATTAAAGTCACTGGGATTTGTACTTAGAAATAGCAAGTCCTTTTCTGTGCAAACTTTAATGATGTTGTATTTTAGTTTGGTACGATCAGTTTTGGAATCTGGTTATCTTATTTGGTCTCCTTCATATAATACTGATATTGAAAGCATTGAGAAAGTACAACATACATTTCTAAGAGTATGTGCATACAAAATGGGTTTCAATAGGCAACAATACACATATGATGACATACTTTCAATACTTAATATCTCGACCCTACACCATAGAAGGTTCGAAGCAGATTTGCGTTTTCTCCATAAAATTTTAAATGGTAGTATTCAAATCCATGAGGTATTACGTTTAATATGTTTTAATACTAATACTAGAAGAACTCGTAATACTGAGATATTTAATATTCCATTTCATACCACCAATTATGGTCAAAATGAACCAATCACAAGAATTTTAAAATCTGCCAATAAACATGGTATTCTGAATTTATTTGAAATATCTACATCAACATTTAAGAAATCAGTTAAGCTTCTAAATATTTAAGCATATTAATTTAATTTAAAAAAAAATTTTTTTTATATATATTACTCACTTATGTATGAACTCTTTATACTGAATGAACATTATTTTGTAAAAATGGTAAAACCGTAAATAAATAAATAAAGTCTTACTCCTCTGTCCCTCTTCTATCCAGTAGTCTCCCAGGTACTGTGCCCTAGGATTCTGAATTGCTATGCAGTTCGTTCGCAAGTATGTGGTTGGAGGTTTCTTCTTCCATTCCACAAAATCTACAATCTTCTTCCTCCACTATTTTGAGCTTTTTAAGGTGCCCATTCAGGCGACAATGTCCCGTTAGGATTCCTGTTAAAACTCTTAGTGCAGTTTTGCTTTGACTTATGCATTCATTTGATCTCAACAGGTTGTAATCACCCAGAAGAATCTTAGATTGCCTAAGCCCAACTAGATCTTTCCAATGGTCAGATCTTCTCTTTTCTTCGGCTTTACCTATTTCTTCCTATAGTACATTGGAACTGATTCCACAAAAGGGTTCCGGCCCCCAAAAGGGTATTTCAGTCCCCCTCTTCGCTAGTTCATCTGCTATTTCGTTTCCTTCTATTCCAGTGTGTCCTGGAATCCACAGTAAGGTGACTATATTGTTCTCGCCTAGTTCATTAAGTTTGCCTAGGCATTCCCACACCATTTTGGAACTGATTACACAGGAACTCAGCGCTTTAATGGCTGCTTGACTATCAGACATTATGATAATCCTTTGCCTTCTATATCCTTTGTCAATATTGAACTGGGCACACCTTATTGCGTGAATTTCCGCTTGAAAGATACTTGGGGTTTCTCCCAAGCTTTCAAAGTGTTTGGTTCCTGGTCCGTACACTCCTATCCCAGTTCCTTCTATTGTTTTTGAGCCGTTTATGTACCATTGAATGGCATTCTTTCCAAGTCTGGTAATGGTATTTGGATCCCATTCCTTCTTGTTGCTTAATTCCGTAACGAATTTCTTTGAAAAGTTATACTTTTTCATCACACCATCTTGTGGCATGTCCAAATACAACCCTAACAATACGAGTATATGATTACCAGTGGTCTGGTAGTAAGGAAGGGTCAATAGTCCACAAAGGTCTTAGTGGAGCACATATGCCCCTTATTAATCGTAATTAGTGTTTCTATTGATTGATAAAGGAATTTTCAGCTTGTAACAGTTTAATGTAAATCTAAAATATAATATGAATGCAAACCTATAAAGTAGGTAACATGCTTATGATCTAACTTGAAGGAAACATTTTTTTAACAATATGATTAACTCTAATATCAGCCTTTTTCAGTTCATTATTAACGATAATGAAACGTTCACTACATGCCTTATTATCGGGCTCAAGCTGCAATGCTCTAGATAAAACCTCAAAAGACTTCTCAAAATTTCTATCATTTTCATATGCAACACCTAATCTGAACAAAGCCTTAACATTATTCGAGTTGTAGAACAATACTTTTTGAGATATGTCGATTACTTTGTGCCAGCAATTATTTTTGAAATAACAAGACGATAAGTTGTTGTAGAGATTCTCTTTTAAATTGTTTATTTTAGAAGTCGGTAAGTTATCTACGGCATCCGGTGACTCTTCTGCATCGATAGGAATTGAATGGAGTATTTTTAAAGCTTTTATAAACCTTAAAGCTGCTTCCTGATTACTTTTCAATTTAAACAAGTCATTTCCTTTTTCTTTATGATACATGGCCAAGTTAAATTTTTTAGTTGCGTTCCATTCACAAATGTAGCCATCAAAAACTAATTCTTCTAAATATATGATTAAGGATACTTCTTCATTTGGTAATGTTATGAAAAATTTTGATTTTTCTCCAACATCCATAGTGATTAAGCATAATTCTATTGCTTTCCACAGCTCCCCGTCAGTGTCTCCAATAGTAATGGTAGTATTTGTAATATTTTCAAGTGGTGAATAATCTAATATTGTAATTTTACATCTACTGTTTTCATCAGGTTTTTCACCCCACTTACCCATTTGCAGCATTTCTTTTTTAATTTTACCATCTGGAGACACTAAGTTCATTTTAACACTCCGATTCTGTATTAAATTTATCGGCTAAAATTTCCAACGTTAAAGCGTAATACTCGTGAGCTATTTTATCGTTAGCAGCTATAGGACTTGGCAAAGCTAGTTTACAGTCAGAAAAATACTGACCTGTAGTTCTATTTGAGGTGAGTAAAAGGTGGAGAAGGGTTTGAGCTCCCTGTTGTGGATTTTTAATTACAAATATTCTTATGGGCCACTGTAGGGCGAATAACCAAGGATTGTTTAATGGAGGAAAGTGTTTGAAAATGGATGTTTCTACGTTACCAGGATTTGCAGCATTAATGATCACGTTTGTATCTGAAAGAAAAACATTCATAGTACTAATTTTAAGTGATTCAA
The DNA here is from genome assembly GCA_949126875.1 of Lochmaea capreae. Taxonomy (NCBI): domain Eukaryota; kingdom Metazoa; phylum Arthropoda; class Insecta; order Coleoptera; family Chrysomelidae; genus Lochmaea; species Lochmaea capreae. Next base: position 12,606,974 of record OX421409.1, read on the forward strand.
TGAACATTTGTTGATTTATTATCTAATACCTGAAGAATTAAAAACTCTTATGGTTATACCAAATAAAATGTTTCTAAATGCTTAATTTTTATAAACATAATGGTACTTACTTAATAATTTTTTGGACAACTCTCTTGTAAATAAGTTGAGGGCAAGTTTGGAGACTCTGTAAGCTGTCAGATGATCCCGAAACTCAGTTTGACACTTGGTTACTGCATTAAGATCATACACATTTACCATTCGATGACCTTCTGAAGACACATTAATGATTCGAGCATGAACAGCTTTTTTTAATAAATCTAATAGATAGTGTGTTAAGATAAATGGTCCTAAAAATGTTCATTAATTAATAAACAAATTCTTACAATTTCTTTTATATATGGAACAGTAACAATGAACTAACCCAAAGCAGGGTTATATCCTAACCATGAGAAGCTAGCTCCTTAGATAAGAGATATAATATAGCTCCTAACTCCAGCAGTACATCTGCGAAAATCGTGTGAGCTGGCAACAGCACACCAATATATATCTATATACACTGTTTACAGTGATTATTGTAGGTAGGTTAAATTCTGATGATGAAAACCTCCTTTTTGTTACTGTAAAGTCATATATCGATGCCAATTGATACAATTTTACATGGACGTTAATAATATAATAGAAATCTTTATCTTGGATTTATTTATTACTTGATGAATAAATTTTAGTTGCCCAGATTGGATGTATAGACTAAGCTCCTGTTCTATGAAATTTTTTTTCACATGACAGTCATGTAGCAACAGTTCCTCTACCAGATCAAAGAACTATTGCTACTGATTGGTGTATCAATTAGTTTGCCAGAAGTAATTGCTGAGTATCGAAGAACCAACCACCAAGACATTGCAAGTTACCACACTGTTCAAAAAATAATAGCGCTTTTATATAAGAAAAAAAAATGCAGTCCTCATTCAAAAACCCTGTTCCAACCAATAACTGCTTCCAACAACTGCAAAAAGTATTTCTTATCATGAAGAGTACTTTAAAAAACAACAGTGTTTAAAAGTTATCTACTGTTTTTTTTATAGCTCTATAGGCAAAATATAAAAGACAAATATAAAATACATATTGTAAAATTGCTTAGGTATATATTTATATATAGGATAGACAATTCAGCACAGTGACAGTTGGGGGGGTAAACTGCTGACCCGAATTGTGTACACCAACACCAATTACTATCAATTTTATTTCACTAATGTCTACCAATTCCTCAGTAATGCCTCCTAATTCCCTAGTCATTTCTAGTATTGCTAGTAATACCCAGTATTATGTACATATTTAGTTACTCCCTAATGGACCAATAAATATTTTGAAGATTTAATTTCTCCACAATATAGGTAAAAACTTAATTTGGTTTATTAAAGAAACTGCAAATGACGAAATATAGAGAGAAACCATTTTTTATGTGGGTTAAATTTTGGGGTAATCATTAAATACTATATAAATTGTGGTTGTACAAGAACCTTTGTGACTGCATGAGAAGCAGCATGAATCTGGTTGCTACCTAGATCATAGTCATTCTGACGATTAAGATATCAAAATAATTATCAATTCAATTTAGTTATCATATATTTTTTAGTATTAAAGTGGAGTTAGTTAGAAACTTTTAGTTTCATTTAAAACAAATATGAGTAGATTCCATGAAGTAAAGTAAGGGTTGAAACAGTAGGTACTTAAATACAAGTTAGATGTCAGGTAAATGGAAAGTGTATTGTTTAAGTAGAATTTTTAATATTATAATGCACAATCCAGATTGAAACATTGTAATTTTCTGAAGTCTGCTTTTTGTGATAACCATTTTGACTGCATGGTTAAAACTGATGAACTGTATTGTGAACACAACTTGCCTGATGGTCTTCAGACACCTATCTAATGGAGTAATTCTTTCCATAATCCCACATATCACACATGAAAAATTGGATCAGTAGCAGATTTCCCAGGTAACTGTTGGATCTGATAACAGATGATTGATGGCAAAGCTATGCTACCACCATACAATTTTGCTCACTCGGAGCCAGGGCTAGCTTCCCACTGATATTATCCTATTATTGATCATTACAAGTAGCAGCATATAAATTACCTTTTCAAACATACTGTCTAACTAAATTATTTATAAAATAAGTAAGTACATACCTAAATAGTTGGTTTGTAGAGTTATTTCAAATCCATCTTCAGTTAATCCTTGAGGATAGTAAAACACTCCAGCATTGTTAACTAAAGCATAAATCTCGGAAAATTCTGATTTCAAGGTTTCAGCAAATCTTACAATACTTGAGATTTTACAAAGATCAAGTTCTTTTACATAAATTTTAATATTTTTATTCCTTAGCCGTGAAAGAATATACTTCTTAGTTTCTACTCCTTTATCAATACTCCTACAGGCAAGAACAAGTGTAGCACCTAAAATATTATCGGAAATGTACAAGGATGCTCAAAAACAAAAATGTATACCAAATTAAATAGTCCTAAATTCATTTAAAATGTATGTAAATAGTTATAATTTAAAATGAAATTAAAGTACCTCTTTGGGCTAATTCAAGAGCCAAAGCTTTGCCAATACCAGAGCTAGCACCAGTTATTACAACAACTTGACTATCCAATCTTGTAGTGCACCGGCACACTCCTCCAGCAAAATATTTTCTGAAATAAATAGATGTACTTTAATGTCTATACATGCAGTAACTACAGAACTTACACAAGGCCGTAAGTGGCTGTACCTACTATTATGGAACCTGCAATGTATTTCCACATCTTTATTTGCTTGAAAGTCAACAATAAATAATAATGCAATAGTTAAGAGTTTTGTCAAAATAGGTATTAGCCCCTACCTCTTTATCAAGATACTTTTACATAAAAAATTGTACAATCTTTATCATCCAACTGTTCACTTTTTATATCTGATTTAAATTGACCCATAGAACTGACCACAAATCATGATTTGTAGAACTGACCATAGACATATGTGGAACTGACCTATACCACTATTGGCAAAGAATACACCCAAAGAATACAGTTGTTTGGTGTATTCTGTATGAGAGCCATAGATAACATGCATACTGATAGATAAGACACTCCAATGTTAAGATTTGATCCTGAATTTCAGCGCCATCTAACGCTTGAAAGAAAAATAGCAAATTTGTATCACTTCCTAGGGCATGTACACGTGACGTCATGCCCTGAGGAATCTGACATGGAACATACAACATCTGATAATAAACAAGCGTTTTTGCTCAACACGTAGTTATTTGATTTAGTCCTTTTTTCGACGTTGTTTTAGTTGCTTAGGTATTTTAAAAGTTATGTATAACTGTTTATAATAAAAAGGATCATTGAATCAATACAAAACAACCAAATTACAAAACTGAAATCTAACTAAATAATTGTTTTTCCTCAGGGGTATTGTCAACTGTCAGTTGATGGACATGCACTATTTTGGTCATAACACTCATAACCTCAAACCATAACGAAAACGAACAAAATTTGAATTTAGTTTGAAGTGCCTTCAAAATGTGTGAGGTTTTTATATGCCAACACCATAGAAAATAATATTATTATTTATTTCTCTATGGCCAACACTAACACTAACTACAATTACGATCATCATATCCTACGATATTGGACTTAGTTTATATGGCAAAAAGGGAAGAAACGGGTAAAGTGAACATAACGATATCTTCCAAATTATCTTCTACTTGCATATTTTTATTTTTTTTATCATATACTAAATAATAAACAATTCGCTAACCTAAAATTTTATGATTCACTCTCCTCTTTCCTCCACTTATTATTTTTGCGCATTCTTTTTAGGATTTCCAGCTCACTTAAGTCACCCACTTGGGTTGAAAATTAAGCGCACAGCACAGCACACAATGGTTTTGTGACACAATCAGAGACACACAAGTAAAGTGTATAACATATTGCATAGTTACAAGATCTTGTTAATTCGCAGTATTCACCCCATCTATTCGTTTGGAAAAAACTAAGAGCATGGTTGACCTTGACCCCACAAATCAAGGTGATTTGTGGTCGAGGTCAGAGATAACATACTACTCATGGAGAATATATAACACTATCCTCCTAACACGATACCAAAGTCAAAGTATGCTTGCAAAAGAAAAATTGCCTAAAATCAAAATCACAATGTATTTCATGGAAATATGAAAAGGTGTCTGCTGTATAAATAGGCTAATCTGTGACCATAAGTTATCTGTTTTGTGACTTAACCACTAACCAGACTTATAACCTTTGGGATTTAAACCATAGATAACCAACTGAATTTAACCTACAAACCAAAAATTTAACATTTGTTTATCAAATTTTCTATTTATTTGAAAAATGGTTGTATGCAAGTTTTTTCTTCAAGGAACTTGTAAATTTGGAGAAATGTGCAAATTTCAGCACGATGTTAATGGTAGAAAATAATTCAAGAAACATTTTATTTTATATTACACTAATTCTTATTTTAGATAATTTTAATTCGTATCAGAGTTCTGGACCATCAAATACATGGCGTAATTCATCAGTTTTTGGAGCAACTCCTCTGGCCCAGCCTAAGATGAACCCATTACCTGTTCATGAACAAAAAAATGTAGATATCAACACATTGGTGAAGTCTGTAGTATCTGATATGACACAAGCAGAAAAAGGTGGGCAGTGGTTGTTCTCATGTTATGCACCATTTAAAGAAAAACCTGCTTTTCCTGGCTTTGAAGATCAAAGTTTTGAAGAAATCAGATTAGGATATTATGAGGCAATTGCAAGAGGTTCAGTAGAACAGTTTGTAGGTTTAATTTATCTAAAGTAAACTTTTTTAAGTCTAGCATATATTGTAGAAGCAGCAAGTCCAAGGAATGGTTCAAGAAGTTTTGATAAAAGTAAGATCACTCCAAAACCCATCATCAGATTTAGTAAATATGCTGGTAAATATTTATAATACACCAGCATCACCACAAGCTGGTATTTACTCGGGGAACACATTTGCCAACACAAATAACTCTAATTTCACCTTCAAATCTGGACCAGTTAGTCAACAACCAATATTTGCTCAAGCTAGTCAAAACTCATTTCCAAACTCGCAACAAAATATTTTTGGTGGAAATACTGTATTCGGGAATAATCAAATGCCTCAAAATAACACTACAGGTAGTTTATTTGCAGCCAATACCCAGAATACATCTAATAATATATTTGCAAATCCAGCAAATACAAATATTTTTCAGAGCCCCCCATCCCAAGTACAGACATCAGCCAATATATTTTCCCAATCAAATAGTAACATAGTTCAAAACAGTAATTCCATTTTTAACATTCAGCAGCCAACAACAGGATCAATTTTTAGTACCAATCAACAAACAAATCCATTTATTCCACAAAGTCAATCTAATTCTCCATTACAACAAGTTTCTCCAGCAACAAACATATTTGCACCACCAAATGTTCAGCCACAAACGTTAGTAAGCCCCAATACAAATATATTTAATACAATGCAAAATCCACAATTCGTAACTAGCCAACCTCAACAGAATGCTGTATTTGGACCAGCATCCAACTTTGTTTTTGCCACAAACAATGAAACAGCCCAACCCCAAGGTTACAATACAAATATATTTAGTAATGTTCAAAATAATACTTCTCATCTCAGTGGACCACCACCTCAATTTGACCAAAGTATTTATTCAAAATTAGAAGATTTGACACAAGAAGAGATCAAATGGTTTGAAAGTGATGATCTTGATTTAACAAACATGCCTGAAAAACCTCCAACTTATGAAATGTGTTTTAAAAGATAACGTGAAATATATACTCAACTTTATTTTGTTTGAAGTATGTTTCTGATTTTGTTTACAAATTGTGTATATTATTTTGAAATAAGTTTATTTATTAAATTAGCCATAAATTACATTTCTAGAAATTTATATTTTAGTTTTACATTTAGTCAGAATGATCTATGTTTGGCTTTAAGGTAGTTGTGCTATAATATTGTCAAAAAAAAGTTCATGTTGATGGTAACAGTAGAGGGACTTGCAGCATAATGTGCCTTTATTTATCGATATCCTTAAAATATAAATTCAAAAAGAAAAAACATGTTTTAGCAAATTATTCCTCTCCAAATTGAACACATTAACATTGTTAGTTAGCTCCTGTACTAAAAACTAAAGAGTATAGACCATTTATAGATGATCTTCACTTCACTTTTACTTACTGGTAACATATACAATTTCATTTTGTATTAAATATATACATGCCATTAGACCCACAGATATTAGACCATCACTTTATGGTCACCTCACTAAATATGAATAGCCACATTCTGATTTAGATGTTTTATGAATCAATATCCAATAGAGGAGTTCAGTCTAAGGTCAGAGTGGCCAACAAAAAGAGGTTTTTCTGACAATAATGACAGTTAATGTCTACCTTTCAAAACACAAGATTTTTGCAGGTTTTTTATATTTATGAACATCTAAATTGCTTTATTAAGACAATCCCCGAAGCGTGAATCTTAAAATTTAAAATGACAATATTTCTAGGAACTTTTGGAAGTAAAATATACCCTCGAAGACATAAACCAATACCACAATAAAATATTTCTAGTTTAAGCCAGGTAAATTATCCCCTGTAAAAAAAAAAGAAGATTTCATAGTCTCTTCTTCTTTCCGTGAATCACAACAACAAATGAAGGTAGAATATCCCTTCTAATACATGTTTATTTTGTCGATAAATACACTGCCCGCCAAAATTATACTGAAAATAGAATTTACAATAACTATTTTCTTGCAAAATCTTAGAATATCGTAAAAATTTTTATTTATGAATTATTTTGGAACTTTTCTACTTTCCCCCTATACTAAAAATATCATAAAGAATAGAAAAACATTTTTCAGAATAATCTATCCTTATATTTTTAAATAGGGCGGCCAGTGTATATTGAATTCAAATCAATGACTAACACTTGTTATGTCGAATGGAGTGACTAATGAATATATTTTAAATCTCGCTTTCAGTATCGAATGAATTTTTAAATCGGACGGTCGTGTCGGGAGTGTATATTCGTAATTTACGGGAATATAAGTGTGTTTTCGAATTTTCGGGAGTGTACCTTTGTTCGAAATTATTTTCGGTAGTGAAACTGTGTGTGTCTTCGAAATTTTCAATAGTGTACCTAAGTGTAGTTCGAATTTTTGGTCGTGATTTCCAAGGATTATAATTTTATATATAAGGTAAGTCTGTATTTTATTATTTGGTAGTTATATATTAGAACTAAGTACCTAAAGACTCTATTTATTCACTATCCATATATTTTTTTCAAAAGACATGTTGTTTTCTTTATTTTGTACCCCCATATATGAACACAGTGTGTTTAAAAAGGTTTTTATGATATTTTGGATCTTTTACAAATAATTTTCATACAAAAATTTTAACCGATTCATAATTTATCAACAAATTGAGTATTTTATTGGATTTTGAAATAGTTCCACTACTATATATTAGCAATAAATAAATACACTATATTTTAAATATTTTGAATCTTATTCAAATAATTTTTATACAGAAAGTATAAATGATATAAAATTCATCAATAAAACTGATGTACTTTCTTATTTGATTTTGAAATAGTTTAGAAAACTCTTTGATACTGTAAGTTATATAGTTTCCAAATCTTTTTAGTTATTGTACAGTTGGCTACTTTTATTTTATATTATCCATTCTGTATTGATATATTTCTCAAATATTTTTTTCCAAAGATATAGTATTTCTCACTACTATTAGCAATAAATGAATACTCTGTATTTAAAATATTTTGGATCTTTTACGAATGATTTTTATACAAAAAGTTTAACAGATATAAAATTCATCATTTACTTTCTTATTTAATTTTGGAATAGTTTAGAAAACTCTTTGATACTATAAGTTATAGACTTTCCGAATCTTTTTAGTTATTGTACAGTTGATTACTTATTTTATAAAAACCATTCTGTATTGACTTATTTGTCAAATATTTTTTTCCAAATACATAGCATTTTTCACTACTACTAGCAATAAATAAATACACTGTATTTAAAATATTTTGAATCTTTTACGAATAATTTTTATACAAAAAGTTTGACAGATATAAAATTCATCCACAAACTTAGTACTTTCTTATTTGATTTTGGAATAGTTTAGAAAACTCTTTGATACTACAAGTTATATACTTTCCGAATCTTTTTAGTTATTGTACAGTTGATTACTTATTTTATAAAAACCATTCTGTATTGACTTATTTGTCAAATATTTTTTTCCAAATACATAGCATTTTTCACTACTACTAGCAATAAATAAATACACTGTATTTAAAATATTTTGAATCTTTTACGAATAATTTTTATACAAAAAGTTTGACAGATATAAAATTCATCAACAAACTTAGTACTTTCTTATTTAATTTTGGAATAGTTTAGAAAACTCTTTGATACTACAAGTTATATACTTTCCGAATCTTTTTAGTTATTGTACAGTTATGATAACTTATTTTATAAAAACCATTCTGTTTTGACTTATTTGTCAAATATTTTTTTCCAAATACATAGCATTTCTCACTACTACTAGCAATAAATAAATACACTGTATTTAAAATATTTTGAATATTTTACGAATAATTTTTATCGAGATTTTTATACAAAAAGTTTGACAGATATAAAATTCATCAGCAAACTTGGTACTTTCCGAGGTACTTTCTTATTTGATTTTGGAATAGTTTAGAAAACTCTTTGATACTACAAGTTATGTATGTATGTATGTATGTATTTTGGGGTAACATTCACTGAGACCTAAAAGATCTATTGTGCCCCCTTACTTCTACTTAGTTTCTGAGGAGAGTCTCAGATACTAGTAGCTCCTTTAGTCCTATTTCCCGGAGGAATTTTAGGATATCTGCAGGCCTCAACTTAGGTAACTGTCCCTCTTCTATCCAGTAGTCTCCCAGGTACTGTGCCCTAGGATTCTGAAATACTGTGCAGTTCGCAAGTATGTGGATGGAGGTTTCTTCTTCCATTCCACAAAATCTACAATCTTCTTCCTCCACTATTTTGAGCTTTTTAAGGTGTCCATTCAGGCGACAATGTCCCGTTAGGATTCCTGTTAAAACTCTTAGTGCAGTTTTGCTTTGACTTATGCATTCATTTGATCTCAACAGGTTGTAGTCACCCAGAAGAATCTTTGATTGCCTAAGCCCTACTAGATCTTTCCAATTGTCAGATCTTCTCTTTTCTTCGGCTTTACCTATTTCTTCCAATATTACATTGGAGCTGATTCCGCAAAAAGGTTCCGGCCCCCAAAAGGGTATTTCACTCCCCCTCTTTGCTAGTTCATCTGCTATTTCGTTTCCTTCTATTCCAGTGTGTCCTGGAATCCACAGTAAGGTGACTATATTGTTCTCGCCTAGTTCATTAAGTTTGCCTAGGCATTCCCACACCATTTTGGAACTGATTACACAGGAACTCAGCGCTTTAATGGCTGCTTGACTATCAGACATTATGATAATCCTTTGCCTTCTATATCCTTTGTCAATATTGAACTGGGCACACTTTCTTATTGCGTGAATTTCCGCTTGAAAGATACTTGGGGTTTTTCCCAAGCTTTCAGAGTGTTTGGTTCCTGGCCCATACACTCCTATCCCAGTTCCTTCTATTGCTTTTGAGCCGTCTGTGTACCATTGAATGGCATTCTTTCCAAGTCTGGTAATGGTATTTGGATCCCATTCCTTCTTGTTGCTTAATTCCGTAACGAATTTCTTTGAAAAGTTATACTTTTTCATCATACCATCTTGTGGCATGTCCCAGGTTGTCTGATTTCTAAGAAGTGAAGAGGTGGTTTTCTTTTTAATGATTCCCTCTCTACTTAGTCTGTATCTTGTTCTTTCTGCAACACTCTCCACCACCATATGTAATGGTGTGAGGTTGAGAATCACTTCCATTGCTGCCGTTGGGCATGTACTCATTCCTCCTGTTATGCATATACAGGCTAGTCTTTGAATTTTAGAGAGGTTTTCTCTCGTCGTCAAGAGGCTAGTTCTACTACTCCACGCAATGGCTCCATAAGTGATGATTGGTCTCACTATGGCAGTGTACATCCAGCTCAGGATTTTTGGGTTACAACCCCAGTTTCTCCCTGCCAGATTCCTGCACACCATTAAAGCCATTTTTGCTTTGTATGTAATCTCCTTCTCGTGTTTGTTCCACAGGAGTTTGCTGTCTAGAGTCAAACCTAGATACTTGACTTCTTGTCTCCATTCAACGTCGTTCCCATCAAGTTTAATGGTTTTGAGGTTGAGTTTTCTTTTCTTAGTGAAGGCTATCAAGATGGTTTTGGTGGGGTTGATGCTGAGTCCCACTTGCCTACACCAGCTATTTGTATAGTTCAGACCCTTTTGTACGATGTCACAAAGGGTGTTTTCAAATTTTCCCCTGGCTGTTATGACAATATCATCGGCATATCCTTGGCAGGATATTCCGAGGTCCGTCAAACCACACAGGAGTTCGTCAACCGTCAGACTCCACATTAATGGGGATGCTACTCCTCCCTGTGGGCATCCTCTGGTTGTGCAGATGGAGACAATGTCTTTGCTCGTTCTCGTCTCTGCTACTCTGGTGGTGAGCAGTTCCGACATCCATTTGGATGTTGTGCTGTCTACACCTCTTCTATTTAATGCTCTCTTGACAGCCTCATGTGGAGTGTTGTCAAAAGCTCCTTCTATGTCCAAAAATGCACATACTACAGTTTCTTGGTTGTCTAAGGCACCTCGGATATCCTCCGTCAGTTGTACCAGTGCAGTCTCCGTAGATCTGCCTGCCCGGTAGGCGTGCTGATACGGGTGGAGAGGTAGTCTCTCTAGGATTTCCGTTCTAATATAGTTGTCAATAGCTTTTTCCATCGTTTTAAGCACAAACGATGTTAGGCTAATTGGTCTGAAGGATTTGGGGTTTGTTGTGTCCCTTTTTCCAGCTTTTGGGATGAAGGTTACTATTGCCCTTCTCCATGCTTCTGGTATATAACCCAGTTCCAAACTACTTCGACTAATTCTAACCAAATGTGGAAGAATTTCGTCTTGTCCTTGCTGGAGCAATGCTGGGAAAATCCCATCTGCTCCAGGTGCTTTGAAAGGTGAAAAGGTGTTCATAGCCCATTTCAACCTATCGTTACTACAAATGTGCTTGGCCATTGTAGTACTTTCTCTCGAAGGCCTGTTATGACCTTCGAGAGGATTAACTCCTCTGTTTGGGGTACTTCCAGGAAAATGAGTTTCTAGTAAGAGTCGCACTCTTTCCTCCTCATTTTCGGTATATTTGCCGTCTGGCTTCCTCAAAGCCATATCTGTGTTGACAAGTTATATACTTTCCGAATCTTTTTAGTTATTGTACAGTTATGATAACTTATTTTATAAAAACCATTCTGTTTTGACTTATTTGTCAAATATTTTTTTCCAAATACATAGCATTTCTCACTACTACTAGCAATAAATAAATACACTGTATTTAAAATATTTTGAATATTTTACGAATAATTTTTATCGAGATTTTTATACAAAAAGTTTGACAGATATAAAATTCATCAGCAAACTTGGTACTTTCCGAGGTACTTTCTTATTTGATTTTGGAATAGTTTAGAAAACTCTTTGATACTACAAGTTATATACTTTCCGAATCTTTTTAGTTATTGTACAGTTATGATAACTTATTTTATAAAAACCATTCTGTTTTGACTTATTTGTCAAATATTTTTTTCCAAATACATAGCATTTCTCACTACTACTAGCAATAAATAAATACACTGTATTTAAAATATTTTTAATCTTTTACGAATAATTTTTATACAAAAAGTTTAACCGATTTATAATTTATCAAAAAACTGATATGAGTACTTATTTGATTTTGCAATAGTTTAGAACAATCTTTGATAAAGTAAGTGATAAACTGCATGTAAATAAATGCCTACTGCTGATTATTAACATATAGATATATGAACTTGGAATATTGTTACAAATTATGTATTAGAATTTAAATCTGTTTATACACTTATTTTCAAAAGACAGAGTAAGCTATATTGTTTTTCATATTTTCCCAATTATTTTCACTTCTTCATATCTTTTCCCAAAAGACATAGGTAGGTTAGTACCTATACCGTTTTGTGAAAATATTATTGAAAATGTATGTCCTACCTATTATATGTGAATATTTTATTGATAGGTATTTTACATACCGTTTTTATAATTCCTGACTTTGAATTCATTTGTTCATGTTTTCACATTTTCATTACTACACGTGGCCAGTATAAAACAAACTTCTGGTATGGTGCAGCCAATGGAAAAGGTCCTATGAGCTGGTGGGGAATATTTTACGTCGGTTGTAGACTTTTGGACCGATTGATTATATTTTCTACTGGCTGGGGTCATCTTGCAGCCATGGGAGACAAACTTCCATCTACCCAAGGTAACTTTCAGCCATAGGTAATTTCTCAACTTTTCAAAAGACATACCTACCTAAGTAAGCGATGTCGTTCCTCATTTTTCTAAATACTGTCCTCCATTTCTTTTACAAGATGGTTATATTTACAAAAGACATAGGTAAGCTATGTCGTCCTCATTTTTCTTAATATTGTCCTCCCTTTCTCTTTCGAATTGCTTATTTTCTCGAAAAACATAGGTAAGCTATATCATTTCTCATTTTCCTGAATATTGTCCTCCCTATCTCTTACGAATTGCTTATTTTCTCAAAGGACATAGGTAAGCTATGTCGTTCCTCATTTTCCTAAGTATTTTTCTCCCTTTCTTTGACAGGTTGCTTCTTTTTCCAACAGACATTAGTAAACCTTTTATTTTACTTGTCAAGGACGCCACATGTAACCGCTTGGTTGCTTACGATTGACTTTTTCCTTCACGGATGCACGCAGTACCACACTGTGGGAAAGTGCTCGTTCACTAGGTTGTCGGTCAGACTCGTTTGCAAAGCGGGCGGTCATCCAGATGGGGCGAGTGCGCTTAAGTGTTTTCCGTTTGTTGAATGGGTATGGGTTAACAAGTTGGGGAAATTGTTGCCCAGTATGGGCTATCAAAATATCGTAGAAGCCAAAGTTGTTACATGCAAAATGGCTAATTGGCAGTTTCTGACTACTAACTACTAACAATTTTTTTCAGCGCTTCCTTTTCAGCATACTAACACTCTCTTACAGGCTTCAAGATTTCATCGGATTTTTGTTGAATTTTTTAATTTTGTTTGATTTTCTGTTCCAGAAATTTCACCAGCGATGGATATGCTCTTCAGAATTTATTTGAAATATATCGATATATTCAAACTTTCTGATAGGCCTATCTCAGAAATTATAAAAAATTCTAGATAATTTTTTTTTTCATTAATTTAATCTTTTGTTCCAGGATCTCTTTCAGGAAACCCTATATTTAAATAATTTTTTTTTCATTAATTTACTTTTTTGTTCCAGGATTTCTTTCAGGAAACCCTAAATTTAGATAATAATTTTTTTTTCATTAATTTGCTTTTTTGTTCCAGGATTTCTTTCAGGAAACCCCAAATTTAGATAATTTTTTTTTTCATTAATTTGCTTTTTTGTTCCAGGATTTCTTTCAAGAAACCCTAAATTTATATAATTTTTTTTTTTCATTAATTTGCTTTTTAGTTCCAGAATTCTTTCAGGAAAGGACTTCTTCAATTTGGAGCTCCAGATTTTTTTACAGGACTATTAATAAATCAAAATTCCCATTTTGATTCATGTTATATTATTTGGTAAAGTAATTTTTGAATGTTTATTTTCTTAACTGCATGGGTTTAATATTTGCATGCTCAAGCTTGAGTTTGGTAAGGGGTTGGTGAAGTAGTGGTGATATTTGGGTGTTAATTTTAAAATATATTTATGCTGTGTAATTCGTGTTTGATATTTTTTGTTGAAATATTGTAATAAATGTATTCAAATGTTAATATTTTGTTGATATTTGTCATACAATTTTTTATAATTATTATTGTTGATTTTGAATTTATTTGTTCATGATTGTATATTTTTATTACTGCTCTTTGCTAGTAAAGACAAACTTCTAGCAAGGTGCAGCCGGTAAAAAACAACCTGTAAGCCGGTGGGGAATATTTTCCGTTGGTTGTAGATTTTTTTGACCGATTGATTATATTTTCTGCCGGCTGGGGTCATCTTCCAGCCATGGGGGACAAACTTCCATCTACGCAAGGTGCCTTGCAGCCTTAATTGCTCAACTTTTCAAAAGACATACCTAAGTAAGCGATGTCATTCCTCACTTTTCTAAATATTGTCCTCCCTTTCTTTCAAAAGTTGGTTATTTTTTCAAAAGACATAGGTAAGCTATGTCGTTCCTCACTTTTCTAAAAATTGTCCTCCATTTCTTTCAAAAGTTGGTTCTTTCTTCAAAAGACATAGGTAAGCTATGTCGTTCCTCACTTTTCTAAATATTGTCCTCCATTTCTTTCAAAAGTTGGTTCTTTCTTCAAAAGACATAGGTAAGCTATGTCGTTCCTCACTTTTCCAAATATTGTCCTCCATTTCTTTCAAAAGTTGGTTCTTTTTTCAAAAGACATAGGTAAGCTATGTCGTTCCTCACTTTTCTAAATATTGTCCTCCATTTCTTTCAACAGTTGGTTCTTTTTTCAACAGACATTGGTAAACCTTTTATTTTACTTGTCAAGGACGCCACATGTAACCGCTTGGCTGCTTACGATTGACTTTTTCCTTCACGGATGCACGCAGTACCACACTGTGGGAAAGTGCTCGTTCACTAGGTTGTCGGTCAGACTCGTTTGCAAAGCGGGCGGTCATCCAGATGGGGCGAGTGCGCTTAAGTGTTTTCCGTTTGTTGAATGGGTATGGGTTAACAAGTTGGGGAAATTGTTGCCCAGTATGGGCTATCAAAATATCGTAGAAGCCAAAGTTGTTACATGCAAAATGGCTAATTGGCAGTTTCTGACTACTAACTACTAACAATTTTTTTCAGCGCTTCCTTTTCAGCATACTAACACTCTCTTACAGGCTTCAAGATTTCATCGGATTTTTGTTGAATTTTTTAATTTTGTTTGATTTTCTGTTCCAGAAATTTCACCAGCGATGGATATGCTCTTCAGAATTTATTTGTAATATATCGATATATTCAAACTTGCTGAAAGGCCTATCTTAGAAATGACACTGAATTTCAGATAATCTTTTTTCCATTAATTTAATTTTTTGTTCCAAAATTTTATTCAGGAAAGGATTTTTTAGGTTACAAAAGTTAATACCCCACTTCGTAAGAGTAAGGGAGGACAATATTTAGAAAAATAAGGAACGACATAGCTTACCTATGTCTTTCGAAAAATAACTAACTTGTGAAAGAAAGGGATGAAAATGAAGAACAGCATCTCTCACTAAGGTATAGCTTTTGAAAATATAAGCGATTAAGGCTGAAAGTTACCTTGCGTAGATGGAAGTTTGTCCCCCCAGCCAGTAGAAAATATAATCAATCGTTTAAAAAATATACAACCGACGTAAAATATTCCCCACCGGCTTACAGGATGTTTTCTACCGGCTGCACTCTGCTAGAAGTTTATCTTTACTAACAAAGTGCAGTAATAAAAATATACAATCAGGAACAAATAATTTCAAAATCAACAATTGTAAAAAATCGTATGTCAAATATTAACGGAAGATACGACAAGAAGGTTTTCTGATACACAAAATGGAAATAAACACAAACTACATAGGTACCTATAATCTTCTTCCTGTCACGTGCTTTTTACATTACTCTACACTACACTTTACCTAAAAAATGACACATAAGATCTACAAAGTTGTTCGCCACTGTATTTGGAAGACATCGCTATTTGAATTTTCGAGTACCGTTCGATTCGTGTGAATTCATTCGTACGAACAGAATCCATTCGACGTACTCGCGAATAGTCGAACGTTCAAAGATACGGGTCCTATTTTCTAGGCATTTTTGGGTACGATTCAAAGTCGAGACAGAACTAATTTTTGATTCAAATGATTTCTAGATGTTCCCGAATATCTGAATCAGGCTATTGATGTTGTTACTGAAAAAATAAAATGTCCTAGGGTACTTGAATATTTACGTGTTTGCTGCATGGACGAAACCTGTCAATGTCTTGTTTTTGACATTTGAAAACAATGTAAAACAATTAGCCACAAAATAAACTAGATTAGATACTATGAATTACTCACTCAGATTATATACACGTTCCAGAAAAAACGAAACCGAAGTTAATGTCAAATGTCAAAAACAAGACATGTGTCATTAAATTGACAGCTTTCGTCCATGCAGCAAACGTAAAAATTTAAGTCCCCTAGGTTATTTAATTTTTTTCAATCACAACATTAATAGCCCGGTTCAGGGCCCGTATTCTCGAATCTCGATAAAAAATGTCGCAATCGACATTTGTCGAACAAAAATGTCGAACGAAAATTTGAGATCGTATTCTCGAACCACATTCGACATTAATGTCACCGTTCGACATTTTGTCACTTGCCCAAACCCTAGTGAGATTTTGTCGCATGAAAATTGTCGATTTCGACATTCAAGAATTCCAGTTTGGCGTTTCGTGCGACAATTTTGAAATGTCGCATGCGACATTCACCGATCGAGATTCCAGAATACGGGCCAAGATATTCGGGAACATCTAGAAACCTTCGAAATCAAAAATTATTTCTGTCTCGACTTTGAATCATTACAAATTACATGAAAAAAGAGTAATTGTAATTATTAATTACTTTTTAACCAAGAATCACCCAGCACTGCCTCTCAGTCAGATAAGTATGGGTTATGGTGTCGATCTCCAAGCCACAAAGTCTGCAGCTGAGATCCACGTTATACAGCCCCATTTTATGCAGGTGGTCTTTTAGCGTAGTATCATAATCAATTATTTTGACACAAATGTGTTCAAAGTAATTTGCGTTACTAATGTCACTTATCCGAACACTTATGTCATTTTTTGTTGGAGCTTAGACAATTGCCTACTTTGCGAATACAAATTTGTGCGTTCTCTGAATAGTGGTTGTAGAAAAAAATATATCTAGGCGTTGAAAAAGCTTATAAATAATTATATTATAAGGTTTTACGAAAAACAGTTTTTTAACCATTTATTAATCTTAATTGACTTGGAATGAAACAGTGGGTGTGAACCTCCATATATGACCCGTAGAAATCAACGAATTAACTTTAGCCGACGTCAGACTTTCTGGAGCACAGCACTGAATGTCGAGTTTGTAATGACCAGGAGTGAAAAATATGACATTGCACTCGTGATTGACTTTACCTTGAGGCTGTAACACCGAAAACGATTTCCTGCAAAATGAACAAACGTATAAAAGTAATGCTGGAACAAAAAATACATTTAACAAAAATAATGGGGATAGAAAAAGTAAACAGAACACTATGAACGGATGGAACCGAGATAATTGTCATCAAGATGTTGCATATTGCGGGGGAAAGCAAAGAGGAATAGTTTGAAGAATAAAGATGGAATGAGACTGAGCACAAATGTTTACTTACTTAGTACAACCAGCCATAGCTAACCTAGTATCCATTCTATAGTTCAGCGTACCATTTTCATAATCTTGGTAAAACTGAATGGTCATCGTAACTTGGTGCAAAGTTTTTTCTAAACTATTAACAACAGCCATTTTTAATTCCAAACATTCTCCAGCATCGCAAGTAACTTCTTCTTGAGCTTTAACGACGTCACCATTAATTTTAACTTCTGAAAAAATATTTTTACACATTTTAAAAAAGTCATTTAAATTTTTTTGTTTCCACTCACCCCAATCGAGAGGGGACATCCTCACAACGTCTAACATTCTCGGTGTTAAATGAATTCCTTTTAATGAAGCCACTCCTCGCGAATCTGTACTTAGTAAATGCCATTTTAAATTTACCAGATCTGTAACGTGTTCGGAGCAAATTTTGTTTACGTCAATGTCATTTTTTGCATCGACATGTTCGTCTGACTCTTGAAAAAGTCCAGTCAGCTTAGATAAAGGACATCTATCGACGGGAATCGGAACCCTACAGCTTTCTTGTCCTTCTATAAGCATCGTTTTAGAAGGAGTGTATTGCAACTCCATCTCTTGGGATGTTAAATTGGCTATGTCTAGCACAAGGTAAAACTGAGAATGACTAAAAATAAAAATGTTTTATTTGTTTTTGAATATTCAATAAATCTGGGAAAGACCAAGGGCGTATCCAGGATCACAGCTAGGCGGGGGAGAAAACCATGGTTGTTCAGGTTGTAACATTTTATCACGAAAAAGGTGAATGAAACAAAAATGTGTATAATTATAGCCTGGGTACGCCCATGAGAAAGACGAAGCAAGTGTTATTATTGTTATAATTTTGCTCGTAGCCAGTGTATAATCAGACCAGTTATTTTAATAGGACCCATCAGGGCCGGATTTAGAGGTCCAGAGGCCTAGGGGCAACAAAGGAGCGGAGGCCCCCGCGCCCCAAATTATTTTCCAAATTAAGTGAACAATTTTGTTCAGTCGAGTTACCAATTAGTCAATAATAATTGATTTGTTTAAGAATTGAAGTACACCAATTGTTCACATACTGCAATTAATTTATATGTATACACGGGGTTGAGATAAAGTATGGAACCAAGTAAATATCTTTTAAACGAAAAGAACGATATTTATGAAAATTTACAGGTAAGTGCAATGGAACAAAATTCGTCTGATGTACATTTTTTTGTTACTACTATACTTCCGGTTTAACCGGAAATGCCATCAACTTCTTTAATTTAAATGGGACACCCTATATATTTTTACAGATTTTGAAAGAACTTGTTATTTCGAATTCATACATACTGAGTTTAGTGTAAAAAAATTTGTAAAAACGAGGAATATAGCACTTTAACCAATCTCCTTTGAGTTTTTTGCATTAGAGAAAAAAACTATTTAGATAAACTAATTGATGTTGTTTGTATGCATAGTAATAAATAAACGAGTACTGTTTAGTACATCTTTTGTTCTCCAAGTGTCAAATTCTAATTGACGGAAATAAATTTTACAATTTAGAATGGTTCAATTAACTGAAAAAGAGCGTATTGAAATTTTAATGATGATCGGTTATGGTGATCGTGATAGAACTCATGAAGAAGTGTGTCATATTTTTAATAATTTGCATCCGGAGAGAAATCCTATATCATCAACAGTAACTAAAACATTACAACGTTTTAATACAACTGGGATGGTAAAAAATTTGCTAAAACTTGGAACGAACGAAACTGTTAAACAAAATATTGCAATCGATTTAGAAGAATCACCTCAAACTTCCACCACAAATTTGGCACTAAACCATGGTTGCTTTCGCCCGGTTGCCCTCCCCTAAATCCGGCCCTGGGACCCATACGTTTAATTATTTAACATTGATTACTCACGTTTCCGCAGGAAGGACGTCCCAATTAGTAATCTGTAAAGATGGCAAGGTTTCCAACATAAACAACACTGAGCATGTTCTACAGTACTCAGCAGCCAGTCCTTCAGATCCACTATATTTTAATTTCAATTGAGCTTCAATTTGCGAAGTAGATGGTTGCTGTTGGAAAATAGTTGTTAGACCACCTACTAAACTCGACTGACCAGAGTTAGATGAACGAATACTTGAATTAAATCGTGAAGGAAGAGATCCACCTATAAATAAAAATGAAAATAATGCTGAGAAAACAACAAAATACTCATTAGATAAATATACCGGGTAAGGAAGTGGACATACTGCTGAAAGGTCCACTGCTCATGTCATGCGGAATAGTCGGAGAGATAGCAGCGTTTGGTGCTAAGAAGTTGGCAGCCGAATGTAAATACAATGAGACAGTTACAGCAGCACCTGGAGCAATTGGTAATAACTTCTTGATATCGTCATTATTCCAACAGAACATCTGGTTCTGAAGTGATGTTTCTAAGATACTGTTAATTTCTACTTCTAACATATCTACATGGACTTCACTATTATTTTTTAAAGTAATAATACATTCGGTACTTTCTCCGTGGTATAAGCTTACTGTTCCCGATGTAACGGTATTTTCGTCATGGAAATTGGAAAATGTAGAGCTAGTGGGTAACGATGTTGATACCTGCAAGAAATGAAACTGGAGATAAAAACTTTTTACACTATAATCACTAAAACTGCAAATAGACAAGACGAAAAGATAGGTACTGCGCTCGCGATTGCCTTAGGGTGCGTTAATATGGTTCTATATTCTATAAACAATAAGAGCTAAGCTAAGAAAATTGTTCAATTATTTTATATGCGTGTAAGTGTTTATATATTTTTCAAGGTGAACCAATTCGATTGTCGGGTGAAGTAAAATATCTTGGGATTATCCTAGACCCAGGTTTAACTTGGAACCGACACATTCAGCAAGTGATCAAGAAGGCAGAGGCAACCTTCATGGTTTCCAGACGAACTAACGGCACTAAATGGGGACTTAGACCAAGCATGGTACACTGGTTGTCATCCCCAGGATAACATATTATGCATCTCTGGTCTGGTGGCCAAAGATTAGACAAACCTCTGCGATGCTAAAACTAAGCAAGGTCCAAAGACTTGCATGCATAGGCATTACAGAGGCAATGAGGACTACTCCTACAAAGCTAGACCTTCCTCTGCTACATTGTGTCATAATGTGCGAAGCAAGGGCAGCTCTAACCCGACTGGAAAAAACATCAGACCATGACGTGGCACATGGGAGAGGACACACAGAAATAAGGCACGTGGATAACGACATCTTTAAAATGCCAACAGACCACATGACCCCAGATATATATTTCGCAAGAACTTCGATTGTCATCAAAGATCGAAAGGAGCTTGAGGAAGAGGACGCACCACCACTCAGCTGAGCGAATGAACTGATCTAGTATACAGACGGATCAAGGAATGAGGAATATGAAGGAATCGTCTCGCTTGGTAAATATGCCTCGGTATTTCAAGCAGAGGTTTATGCAATACTTGCATGTGTAAGGGCAAATAACATGAGAGCCTACAACAACAGGCAGATCAGGATCTACAGTGACAGGCAAGCTGCCCTTAAAGCACTTCAGAGCTCTAAGGTAACATCTCGGCTGGTATGGGAATGCGACGAAGAACTTAGAAGACTGGCGACTCGGAACAGTGTAACACTGGAGTGGGTCCCAGGTCACAGAGGAATCGCTGGCAATGAAAAAGCTGACGAACTTGCAAAAGCAGGATCGTCATCACTGATGAACGGACCCGAATCTTCTGTGGGCATCCCCAGATGTTCCACTAGGTCATGGTTAAAAGGGTGGGTGAATGAACAACACAAAAAACACTGGAAGAATACGCCCAGGCAAACACATGGGAAGGAATTCATAAAAGAATCATCAGAAAAAGTAGCGAAAGAACTGCTCTCAATGAGCAGGAACAAACTACGCACCATAACGGGGCTTCTTAAGGGACACTTCCCACAAAGGAGCACCTGAACAAAATAGGGCTGTATAACGGAGACCTTACATGCAGAAGATGGAAAAAGGACACCGAAACAGCTCTGCACATATTATGCAGCTGTGAGACGCTGGACCACAGGGGGCAAAAACTGTATGGAAGACCCCAAATGACTCCAGAAGACTTCTACAACCAACCAGTAAAGAACCTGTATGAGCTAATACAGGGAACGGATTGGCTGAATAGGCTGAAGTCAGAACATTAGGAGAATCCACAATAAGCCCAAGAGCCTGAGGTGGGGCCGGTGGAGGGACGTCTCCTTTAAAAAAAGAGTGCTTATATCAGAGCAACGCGTTAAGACATGCACAGCATCGAAGCTCCAACATTAACATGTCCATAGATAAATAAGTTTTTTTTTGTTTTCAGTTATCGATATGGCTTGTAGAGGAGCGCAACTCACTCCTAATGTATCCTTAGAAAATGGTGGTGGTGCAGGAATAAACGGAAACAGATTGTGAAATTCATACAAATTTGTTCCGGTATATTCTTCGAAATATTTTCCCTTCAGCTGTATCCATGTGCAACGACGAAGCTCATTTCCACTTAACTTTAAGACTACAGAATGTGGAATAATTAAAGGCAGCTATGAGACAAGAAACTGCTACAATTCCGTAACGGATGATTAGTAGAACAATGGCACGCTTCCGAAAAAACCTTCAAGAGAATATACACACATTTTAAAGGATATTATTTTTGAAACATAACGTTTTAAAATAATATAATATGTAGTTTCCAAAAATAAAACACTTTTTTGTTTGCATCATTTGGTTTTTCATTAACATCCCAAATGGTACCTATCATTTTGATCATACCTGTATTTCATGATTTTAATTTTTTAGATAGACAATTTAATTCATGTATAAAAAATCCCATAAGCCGCGTGATTTTATCATTATGACAGCGAAAAAAGTTTGCCCTAACTTTTCCAGCGACAATAACGGAACCTAACTTTTCAAAGCATGACAACCAGCATTGTAAACAAATTTTTGATGACGTTATGTCAATTTTTCTCAAACTTGCGTTGTCAGAAAAGTTTTCATTTCTGGAAATGTCGCGATTTGGAGAGTCTTCGAGTGGAGAAATTGAAAAAGCCATCAATGATAATGTGCCTCGCAATACTGTGAATTCAACTACATCAATTTGGCGACGATTTGCAATGTTTTGTTTGGAAAAAAATATGAACTCATTGCAGAAACTTCCACTGAAGACTTAGCTACTATTTTATGTGACTGAGCATTCAACATGAGGAAGAACAGTGGAGAAGATTATAAAGAGAGTGCAGTCAAGACGATTTGGAACACTCAGCAGAAATGTTACAAGAGAAGTACTTTAAAGGTTATAAAAGAATTTTTAATCCGTCACGGACATACAGTTTAAGAAAGCGATAAATGCACGCGACACAAAACGCAAAATTTTAGAAGCAATCCCAGAAAAAAGGAAGGTGAGTTCTAATGCTCTCACAAAACGAGAAATGGTTGAAATGGCACTGTCCTGGAGTGAAGAAGAACTTGTAGGCCTCCAATGATAATTTTATCACATTGCTGTGTATGAATTGGCTTGGAGAGGTGGAGAAGCAGCAAATTGTGAGGTATTCTATTTTAAAATCGAGACAGACAACCGTGGAAGAGAGACCGGAAGAGTTGAATATAACCCAGTGTTTACGAAGACAGCACAAGGGGGAAATCAGAAGTTGGCCGACAGTAAATGGTTGGTAATAAACGCTGCACAAGATTGTATATGTCCAGTAAGATTGTTTAAGCAAATTATGGGAAGACGGGGAAACCATATCACATGTGAAAAGTTTTTTTAACTCCAAATCCTTTCTGGCAAAAAAGAAATTCGAAAGGATGGTATAAGAATTCTCCTATTGGGATCAACGAAATATCTAAATGAACCAAATCTTCGGCGAAAAATATTGGACTTGATATCAAGGGGGTGAAAAGTACGGACTTTTTCAGAGGCAGTTTTTTTCGTTAAATTGTCAGGCAACAAAATTGTTATTGATAGGTACATGTCAAGTTTACTTCCAACAAAAAAAGCTCTCGTGTAATTATAAGTTAAAAAAAATAACCTACCTCTAGTAATGGTAGAGCTGGCACAACTTGAATTTTATAATAAGGCGGGAAGTTCATATTAGAAGCCATATGACGCAGTCTACAGTTTGATTTTACACCTAAAGTGTGAGTACTGTATCCAGATAATTCTAGTTCTCCACTTTCCCGAGCCCAACCACTAAGAGTTAAAGAAGTTGGAACATCTGGTGGTAAAACAATTGTTTCTGGTATAGATTCAAATACTGTACCGCCTGTTAACAGTCTCATGTTGGATACTTTCAGTTCAAATGGTAACGGATCAACCAATTTTAATTGTACTTCACATATTTCATTCTGTACCCAGAGAAAATCTTAAAAATATCAAAAAGTTTTAAAACAAATGCACAGTGTCCAAAATTGGGAGGTTATTTTCACAAAACAAAAATACAACATAGCCCAACTTAAATAATTGCCATTGCCATTGATGCTCAACAGTTAAGAGTCAACAGAATGTCAGCATCCCACCTGAACACAACCATTAAGTCAGTAACATAACTGTTGCATGGGCCTGTCTAAACGCGCCCTTTATATCATTAAATTATCAAGTAATCACCATCCAACTATAGATGTCTTGGGGTGGATTTCAACAGACAGATCAAGGTAATAAAAAAATAATTTGTTGGCATTTACGAAAATTTATATGACTTAAAAACAAAATATGAATGAATAAATTTTGAGAGTATAAAATATATTGTCACTAAATATATATATTTACTTTAAAATTACCTAGCTTGGTATTAGCTTGCCTTGATTTTCTATCTAAACTACCACCTCCAAAATGAATAGGTGTGAATAGAAATGGTCCAGTATCCTGTTTATCACTTTCTATCCTTTTTGGTCTTAGATGTGGTAGAAGATCTTTAGGTGTAAAAGCAGCACATATTGGAATATCAGTAAGATTTGCAGGTGGCACTACCAAACCACTTTCAAGCACCAGAGGAACTGGAGAACCTTCACATTGTGCTGAAAGACTTTGTAATTGCACTGCTAGTTCTTTCTGTTCGGCAGAACTTGAACAAATTCAAAATATATTCACATGGATTTTATTATACGTATATCAATAATTGATTTGGAAAATGTTTAGTTTAGTACCTTAAGTGTGCCCACATGGTTTGTAGAAGGTATGTCATATGCCTTGTTGCTAAGGCTGAATGTCCAGTTCTTCTCGCAGCAACGACTAATTCCTAAATAACGCATAATTATAATTGTTATTAAAACTTATATTACTACCTTTAAAATACCTGCATGAGTTGGATTTGCAGTACTGGCCATCCTTGATCTACAACCCTCATTTCAACAGGGTCCAAGTTTAAATTGTGCCCAGGTAGACTTTGTAACATTAAAGCATAACAACGACCCCAATTAGGGGCTGTATTTTGAGGAGACACATATCTTAAAAATAGAAAAATAAAACCACACATTTAATGGTGTATAAACTTACCTTGTAGCAGCTAATCGTAAACAAAAAGCTGCTTTTCTACCAAATCCAATTTGTGAATATAAATCAGCTAATGTCTCAAATCTCTGAATTTTCTCCATTTCAGATAATTGCAAATTTATATAAACAACATTTTGTAAAAAGCTTGCAGCTTGTAAGGCATGATTTTGTTCTACAGTGATCCTGGCAGCTTTGAAACTTGCTTCCGTTTCAATAATGCCAGCATTTTGGTACTTACTATAATGTATAATAGCTTCTCTATATTTTTTGGAAATATCTTCTGGCGCTAGAGTATTTGTAATAATTTTTTTAACACTTAAAACAATTGCTGGAGGAGTTTGACTTGATTTGCGAGGTGATCCCTCTTGCAAACTGGCATTTCTATGTAATGGAATATTTCTTTGCATATCAGGATACAGCACTAAAGTTGAAGCTGCACAAAGGCCTTCATATGCGGCTCCAAGCCAAAGCCAATCATTTACAGATTTTAAAATATCTGCTGCTTGAACATAATAAGTTAAACTTTCTGTTAATAGACCAGTTTGTAAACATAGGTCTCCAAGGTGCTTAGTCATCCTCCCTGTGGAAAACATACTATTAATGTTCTGTTCAATATAAGCTAACAAAAAATTTCAGCTTTATTATTTAAAAATAAAATATTCTACTAGCAGTAAACAAATCACATCAATAGAAAATAATAGTAATTAAAAAATACAAAATTACCTGTACACCTTTTTTTATTATTCCTTGATTCCATATCTAACCCCACAAAATCTCTTTTCTCAAATGGTGCTAATAATAGAGATACACGTTCCAACTTTTCTCTTGATCTTTCAACTCTTTTAGAATCCAAAACCCAAAAAAGTGAGTTAATGAACTCATTCAACTGATTGTCTAAATCAGAACAAGCTGAAGAAATATCATAGAATAAAGCTCTAGTTTTGAAATTACTAGGTGTAGTAAATTTTTCTACTGGACAATTATTAGAGTTGTCACTGTCTGCAGAGCTACTAGATGTTGGATTGTCATCAACAGGAGAATCTATATCTTTAGTAGGACCAAACAAAATGCATCTTGAATCAAATAGAGTAGCATTATATTTGACTTTCAAACTTTCATGTACCCTACATATTTCGTTTAATTCTTGCTGTGAATCGTACTTTCCGAGAGATATAAGTCCTAATAAACGTCTATGTGTTTGAAAGTCTCCCCAATCATTATTTTCCACAGGGTGTTCCTTGATATAACGTATTATAATATTTCTAACTGCTCCAGTTGAATCAGTAATTCTGACGCTACTAAGTTTGTTAATACGTTCATAAAATTTTGAAAATATTTTTTGTTTCAACTGATTTCCTATATGTTTTACAAGAACGAGAAGAGCAGCATGATCATGGGAGTACTGATCATAATCTGGGTGAGACATTTTTGGCTCACTTATACTACTTGATAATATATAACTTACTGATGAACGCATTTGAAAACTTTATATAAATTCTTTTGGCACCTGTGACATGATTAAGCAGTAATATAGCCTAAAAATCAAAATAAACTTTATATTTTACACAATATAGGGTTTTCTCATAGATATAATAATATATCTATGGGTTTTCTAAAGTTTTGTTTTTCTATTTGACAACCAGAGATTGACATCTGTGTTGACTTATGACTTGACCATAGACAAATTATTTCTCTATGGTGTTGACCGTAGACAGCATGCTGACAGATTACGCCATAGAGAAATAAATGATTTCTCTGTGGCTTACACTCAAACATATTCAAATCGGTTTATAGTGCAAGAAGAACAAGTTATTTGGGAGCAAGTATATCGAACACGTCAACGTCAGTGTATTGAAGAGCAGTACGTACCAACGATAAATAGATCTAAGTACTGGAATAGATTATTATTCCCCTTACATATTAATATTAAATAAGTTTATTTATTGTTTATAATTATATAATTTGTTGTGATTATTTGGTTTATATTATTATCTATTCTATATTTCTGGCCACTTTCACTTCTCCGATATTGCTCGTAGAATCTCTATGGTTACACTAAAACAAGAGCGAACCTGATGTAATCTTTGGTCATAATCATATCTATGGTCATTTTCAAATTTTCAAATCTGAATAAACGGTGAAATCGTTTTGAGTTTTGAGGTTATAACATTTAAAACTGGTGTTCGTTAAGAGATGGTCGAAAGTCAAGATTATAAAAAACGGTGATTATATGACTGTAGCCTATTAGTTACAACAAAATTGAAACACATTTTTTAAATCGTGTTAGGATTGCAAGTATCGCCGAAAACATTTAAGTTAAGTTAAGTTAACTTAATTTTCGTAGTATTAACTTTGTTTTCGAAAACTTTCATGGCTCCATCCTTTCTGAGGTGAGTAATTCAATGTTATTCATTACCATTACTGCGTTGGGGTGAGAGTACCACGTAAAGGCACATTTTGTCAATATTTTTTTTACGAGTGAGAACCTAGCTCCAAAAGTTAATCTGCGACAATTGACTGAGCTGGCAACAGCGCACCAAGAATTCTGTTCATTACAATCGCCTTAGGGCTCGACCAGTTGAATATACGGGGGTTGGTTGAAAAATAATTGAGTTATATACCTATGTTTGCCATAATCCCAATGGTGCATTATTAGTGTTGTACATTTTTTTAAAAATTTTGTTTTCAATTTTTTCTACCCTTGTAGTGTTTGTCAGCGAATTTTGAAAATGGAATATGAAAGACTATTATATTATTAACCCTTTGTGTAAAATTTAAACGGGGCACATCGGTATACGGCATTACAGTAATAAAAAGAAAGTTGTGAATTTTCATGGAGGAATATCGGTATCATTTTTTGATTAAATAGCACTACAATAGCAAATTAAAGATACTTTTTTTTCAATTAATTTGTTTTCTATGTTTTCTTACCCGGATTGTTTGGTCTGTCTAATAAAAATTGTTACTCTTTTACAAATTATATTGCTTCAATTGTATATTCCCCCCGTAACCAGCGGATCCGATAACCGACCATCGACGGCTGAGCGGTGTTGTCATATAAATTTCGCTCTCTAGGAGCCATTAGCTAGCTTCTCACTGATAATTATTTACAATTTTTTCCTTTAAAAACGCTTAATGAGAGTACAGAAATAAACACAAGTTTTCAACACAATGGATGGTTTATTAGCAAACCAATCCACTTTCAATTCAAATTTTGAAATTTTACACATAAAACCTAAATTCTTTACATTAAATCTTTTAGAAGCCCTTGAGTTAAATAAACACAAATATTCAGGTATAATAACCTTCTTATTTCCTATTTAAAGTAAATAAATCATATTGACCAAATAGATATCAACCATTCTCCCTTATTAAACTTATTTACCTAGAATATAGTTCAGGAGTGATTGTTTGAATGATTTTCCAGGTAAACCTTTTCAATACTTTTGTTTATAGAAATAAAATTCCATATTTAAGAACCTTTTTTTGCAATTTATTTCCAGTTAAATATCTTTTAATACTCTTGTCGATATCCTTAAAATTCCCTATTAATGCTCTGTATAAATTAAAATGTTTCCATTATACCTTTACCTCTTTGATAAAGCTACTTTGTTAGCGAAACATGTCACAAGTTTAAGTTGAACTAGGTTCAAATATAGTGAAGATTTAAACAATTTAAATTGTACGATGAAATAAAACGATTTAATTTGTTTCAAACTTCATTATATTCGAACTAATGTTCAATTTAAACTTGTGACGCGTTTCGCTAACAGTCAGGGCCGCGTTTTGGCCTAGGCACGGGAGGCACGTGCCTAGGGCCCCTATAAAATTGGGGCCCGGTCCACAAGTAATATTTTATAGATCCCTTAACAAAATTGAAACTATTTCCTTTAAAAGATATGCCCCTTTAGAAATATTTTATTGGTTGTTTTCTGTTGGGTTTTTTTTACAACCCTGCACCCTGAATTTTTTATTTTTTGGAATGTTGGTCTAAAATATTTAAAGGCACAATGTGCATTGCACATGTTTGCGGGAGTGTAACGAATCGATTCCTTTCTAAGAAAATTTTATTAGAAGTATGGGTTTTTTACTACCTAGAGTTTAGGTAGATTTTAATATCTTCCTGTCCTGTAGGCATAAAAAAATATTTATTTTATAAGCTGATGTCCACTCCAGTTGTTCAAGTAATTTTTAATTGGATAGTTTTTAACTCCGGAATTCAATTTTATTAGACACAAATAAGGTAAGAAAATTTGTTTATTAATTGGATATGGTTGGAATTGGAATTATTTTTGAAATTTCAAAAAGAAGTCAAATTTACAAAAACTTAAAAAATAAATTTTGTGTAATATTAGATAATTGTGATGATAGCGAGTTTGAGAAAAGTTTTAATTTGATCAAAGAAGCTTATGGGCAGGACTTGGATGCAGAAGATCTGAAAATGGAACTAAGACAATTTTCTCTGCTTGGTGCTGCAGAAAATTTGAAAACTGCTTCAGAAAAATTACTTTTTATAGAAGAAAATAAAATTGTATCGGCCTTTCCAAATGTACAAATTTTATTACGATTATATCTAAGATTAGCTATTAGTAATTCAGAGGGAGAACGGTCCTTCTCAGTTTTAAAAAATATCAAAAATTATTTAAGAAGTGTGATGTCTCAAGAAAAACTAAATTCTTTGGCAATTTTATATATAGAACAAGAATCTTTTAAATCTGTAAAATATGTTTTTATAGAGAATAAAATTAGAAAAAAGAAGTTTCAAATAATAACTGATGTTTTTTGTCTTACATACCTAATTAATAGTTTAATTTATTTTCTTGACTACCTTTTAATTACACATATTATATTGTAGGTAATAGGTAAGTACATATAAAAGTACATATACATACATATGTTTATTTTATGTACATATAAAGTATCGGCGATTCCACATAAATGATCAGCGCCCTCGATGGCAATGAGAGTTGCCTATATGACATGACATACGTCATATAGGCAACTCATAATACAATTACCGTCCTCCTAAGGTTCACTTTATTGCCATCGAGGGCGCTGGTCAGTTAAGTGGAATCGCCTATATTTTATTGCATAAAGAAAATTTTGCCTCAAAGCCTGCGGGTCAGTTGGCCCGCAGTTGAAAATTTGCCTAGGGCCCGAAAATTCCTAAACGCGGCACTGCTAACAGTAGCTTTATCAAACGGGAGGAGGTATAATGAAATTTTTTTAATTTATACAGTGCATTGATATGGAGTTTTAAGGATATTAACAAGAGTATTAGAAAATGTTTACATGGAAATAAAGGGCAAATAGTGCCTAAATGCTGATATTAACAAAAGTATTGAATACGTTTACCTGAACTACCTTCTAGGTAAATAGGTTTATTAGTTTCAAACAAATTAAATTTCATCGTTCAGTATGGATATTCATGGGACACAATAAATATTTTAGGTCTCAGTGAATGTCACCCCAATATAAATACATACATACATGGATATTCATCAAGTAAAATCCTCATCTATTCAAATTAAATTGTTTTATTTCATCGCAACAATGTATTGATATATGATTTTGCTATTTATTTCCTTAGAATTCTTGGAACTAACCTCAGATATATTATCGCTACCTAACTGATTCCACTTACACTGCAAGTCTTGAATTTACTTTCATTTTCTACTTGTTTGAACACTTTTGCAATGTATTTTTTTTAATTCTAGTGCATAGTGTTTTTTAAACTCAAAAAGAGAATGGCTGCTGAAATTTCTGATGATTACATATCTGATAGTGAAGAGGACAAAACAAATCTATTAAAAAGTGTTATTTCTGAATCAGAGGATGACGGTTTGCCTATATCAACAAATGCATCAACTTTAAAAGCAAAAAATTATATACTTACTGATGATGAAAATACTCCAACCACAAGTGGAATGGTAGGTACCATATCAAAACAAGTCACTAAAGAAATAATCAGTAGTGACTCTGAAGAAGAACAAATGTTTGTAAATCAAATAAAAATAAGAAAAAATATTTTTACCAAGAATGAAAATATGAACAAAACAGAATCTTCTTGCTCTGAAGATGAATACATTCATTCTGGAAAAACTTCAGTGAAAACACAATCAATAAAGAAACATGTGATCAGTTTAGATTCTGATGAAGAATCAAATGTTCGGGATAGAATATCTCAAGATTTTAGGGAAAAGACATTATTATCTAGCACGTTTCTGGATTTTGAAAATCCACCAAAAACTCCTATAAATAAGGCAACTGGAAAAAGGATGTTGAACAAATCAATTGAGACACCAAGACTCTTCAAACAAATAAAAGAAGTGACATCCAGGTAAGCATTAGTTGCACTTTATGGTTTATAACTAAATATAATATACATAGGTGATTCAAAAGGGAAGCAGTAGGTTTACCAATTTGTTATTTTTGCAATAATTGCAAAATATATGTACATCACCTTTTCAAAATACAAACGTACATAATATACTTTGTATGTATACTATCCAGTTTATAAACTAGCCAAGTAAATACTAATTGTAAAATATATACCAAATATTTGTAACCTGTGATAATTAATGAATATTTTAATTTATAGCAGTGACATGCAAGAAATATGTGGGGGGACTTTTGTAACTCCAAAGACTTTTGAAAACCCTGAAGCTGCCTTTACTCCTAGAACAGTGAGCAAAATAATATTATCAGATTCTGATAGTGACATTATTGAAGTAAGTGATGAAAGTATGTCAGCCACTCATGCTATTAAGAAAACTAAGCAGCCAACACTTCCTGAATTGTTGAAAAAAAAGTCATTGACCCCATCTATAGCCAAAGAAAAAAAAAGTTTTCAAGAATTATCAGATGTTTTGAAGGTATGTATTTGAATATAATATTACCACAATGGGCTTGTTATCAATGAAATATTTTCTCGGTTTTTTTTACGTTATTTTGTAAAACTGAATCATCAAAATAACAGGTAAAATTTTTAGATCTTTAACTTTCCCCACTACTTAGATATTAAAGGTTGAAAATGGAGCTCCGTTAAAAATCGGCAGAACCGACTGTGACGTCACATTGCATATTGTGGTCTGATATTCGGCAGTACACATATGCAGTACACCGCTGCGTTTCACGTAAGAAAGTTGGTTCCAGCTGCAATATCTTTAAATTTCAAAAGTGTTAGTGGATTTTGCTATTAAAAATAATGTATTCAGTAGATATACTGGGTTTATTAAAGCAGATACTACAAATTTATCTGAAGTCGATATCTTTATGGTGATGGACTACTTTAATAAGAACTGTGACCGTGGAATTCTATTTTTTTGACAATCAAAAAATCTCGGTACAACTCCAGGTTTTAGTTAAACTTTTCCACTGTTCATTGTTTTAATGTATATATAATTTTCTATATCTTCCTCTACCTAATACAAACGATTTGTGTTAAACGCTATATAAAGCTTATAAGTTATCACTAATTTCAAAAATCTACAAATTTTGTTATTCAAAATAGCAAAAAGTAGACATTTTTTTTTCATTTGAATTTTTTTCAGCTCCAATAAATTTTTAAAAAAATATATATTTAGGTTATTATTTATAAAAAGGGATTATTGTTTTAGCTAATCACGAGCTTTCGCAAAATAGGGATTTTGGTAGAATATCTTCATTTTACATACCTACCTATTTACGCGAGAGCAAGTCTTTTAAGATTGTGTTTCGGAAATATTATCAATATTTTTGTAATGTACTGTGTAAAGACACCATAACTTACAATACTTTAAAATGATATTCACAGCAATACACATGCGATTTGTCAGATACAAAAACTTCACGACGCATTGCTGTCTGCAAACTTTTCTTATTTTAATGTCAGAGGGCACATTAATAAACCATTTTTCCGCCCACATCTATCTAAAGTACACATTTTCTGGCCTCATTGTAGGGAGCAAAGTCGTACTTTTCCTCGCTAGGGAGGAAAAGTAAAAGTGACGTCATGGTACGTCATCAATGAAATAACTTATTCGGCATTGAGGACCTGTACTATATAATATTATATAAGTATACATTTTACCGTTTATTCATAGAACACCCTGTACTTTGCAAAATGGTAGAAATCAGTAAATTGTTATTTTAATTTAACGGTTTTTACATTAACAATTTGACATCAATTCATAGATACAGCCGGTTTTCGAATTTAGGACAGAAATATTATATAGCATTGACATTGAGTGATTCAAGCGAATTTGAAGATATAAATAATACACCACCGGATATTTTGGAGCAATTTAATGTAACATTACAATCTTTATTGCCCAAAAGTCTAAAGAAAAATTCGAAAAAAAGTATTTACATTTCAAGCAATGGACCGAAGAAAAGCATATTCGTATTTACTCAGAAAAATGAGTTGTTATTTGAGAGAGCCGAAAAATCATATGTATAACATGGGAGTAAAATGCCTTTTCCTCCCTTGAATGATTACTGCCCTCTGCTACTTGTCGGGGAGTAAACTTCATCCTCGGGAGGAAAAGTAGCATTTTGCTTCCTTGTTACACAAATAGCTATTTCTGGTGCATTCTTGGATGTGTTAGGACAGTCAGGAACCAAACAGTATTTATTTTCCACTTTTTTCTCACTCATTATAAAATAAAATAACGAAACAGTCCAGCGTTTTGTTTCTCACACAACACGATAGGTACTTACAATATACACAGTACACAGCTCTCGACTCGCGGCGTTTCAAACGTTAGGTATAGCATATGCAGTGTGACGTCACAGGTAACCACGCCCCGTTTTCGTTCAATCCAATTTCTTTAATTAATTTGAGGGATTAAACGTTCGCGGAAAAATCTAAAATTTTGGGAATCCGTTTAAAATGAGTTTTAGTTGCGATTTTTAAATTAATATTTTTTTGTTGAACAAGCCCATTAGTTTTCTGCTCTGCAGATTGATGTATAAATAAATAATTATATTTTTTATCACCTCTATGGAAGATTCACCTACACTTTTACCTTTTGAATAGAAAATATTTTGAATTTTGTTTTTTTATTGTATGATTCATTTAAAACACACAAGATATATTATTTATTTAAAAACAAACAATAAAACTGAATGCAGGTGTGAAGTGAATATAGTAATTGTGTGCAATGTTTTCTATAGCGCTCCTTCCTTTTTTCACTTTCAACTAAAGATTTCCTCAAGTGTGCCTTTGTTTTTTTTTTTATATTCAGGACTTGCCGTTTGCACTACATTTTTTTCTGAGTCTTCTTAGTTCAGCCTTCAGCTCTCCTTGTAAGGATTTTCTCGGGGGAAAAATTTCTGTTGTTCGATGCAAGTATCTATTTTGTGTTGATACTTATTAACGAAATGTAAATATTTTGAATTAGTTTTGTATACACATATATTTGGGAATTTTGTCAAAAGAATTTTGCCAAAAAACACCAAGACTATTATGGCTATTTTATTTTAATTTTTTTATTCTCAATTAGCTGTTTTATCCGAGAATAATTATGTATTGTTTGAATAATTATTTTATCATAGTTATAGCGTTAATTTTGTTTAAATACAGTTTATATACAGGGTGATTGATTTGTGTGATAAAGTTCAGTGCCTCCTTTGTCCTTTGAGATATCAATTTGAAAATTTGAGGGTTTATGGCCATCATCAGTCTTCACATTTTTAAATTATTTACAATCTTACAGGGTGTTCCAGAATGCTGCGCCATAGCAAAGTTACATTTTTTTAAATGAAACACCCTATATTTTATCGCATATTTGGAATCAGCTTGACCTTCCCATCACAATAATATAGGGTTGTGATGTGTTCTACGGGGTATTTAAAAAAATTGTAACCAATTTTCCATAAAAAGTTCAATACCCTGTACGTTGTAAGAGAAATTCAAGAATGAAAATCTGTTGCGACCAAAGTGTTCGAATGGTAGTAAAAATTCTGGAAAGTTATTTATTTCGTTAATATTCATTGAATCTGATACAGGGTGAATCAAAATACGATTACATTATTTTCTCCGTTTTTTCAAATGGATTTTATGAGAGTATCGAAAAGTACTATCAACAATTTTTTTTTTTTATAAATTATTCCCTATACCTTAAATTGCTAGTTCTTGAGATATTTTGATTTTTCTATTCTATTCTATTCTATTTTCTATCTGATTATTTAATAATTAATTGCGAGTTGGGTGTGATTGATTTGTCAAAAACTGATATTTGACAATAACTTGACATGGCAGTAGGTGTTTTTTTGATTTAGCGGTCTGGTACATTTTTTGGTGTTTTGAAGAATTTGAACTAGGGCAAAAATGAATTTCACTAGTGATGAAATTATTGATATGATCTGGATATTGGGAGAATACAATGAAAACGCCTTACTATCAGCAAGAGAATACCATGAACGTTTTCCTGAAAGGCGGCAACCTACAAAAACAAAAACTTCTGTGACAGAAGAAAATGAAATTAATGTTTTGCTGGCAGTTACGGAAAACCCACATACAAGTGTAAGGAGCCACGTTTCATAAAAATGGTTGTGTTAATAGGCACAACTTTCACTATTATTCATAAACTAATCCATATCACATAGTGACACACAGACAAACTAGATGGTCGTTGAATGTGTGGGGAGGTATTGTTGGTGAATATGTAGTAGGACCATATTTTTTTGATATAATCAATGTTTTGCATAGAAAAATCAAAATATCTCAAGAGCTAATAATTTTAGGTATAGGGAATGCTATATAAAAAAAAAGTATGTTGGTAGTACTTTTCGATTCTCACATAAAATACAGGGTGATCCATTTGAAAAAATCAAAATATCTCAAGAACTAGCAATTTAAGGTATAGGGAATACTTTATAAAAAAAAAATTTGTTGATAGTACTTTTCGATACTCTCATAAAATCCATTTGAAAAAACGGAGAAAATAATGTATTCTTATTTTGATTCACCCTGTATCAGATTCAATGAATATTAACGAAATATATAATTTTCCAGGATTTTTACTACTATTCAAATGCTTTGGCCGCAACAGATTTTTATTTTTGAATTTCTCTTACATTGTACAGTGTATTCAACTTGTTACGATTTTTATGGAAAATTGGTTATAACTTTTTAAATACTCCGTAGAACACATCACAACCCTATATTTTTGTAATGGGGAGATCAAGCTGATTCCAAATATGCGATAAAATATAGGGTTTTTCATTTAAAAAAATGTAACTTTGATATGGCACAGCATTCTGGAACACCCTGTAAGATTGTAAATAATTTAAAAATGTGGGGACTGATGATGGCTCTAAACCCTCATATTTTCAAATTGATATCTCAAAGGACACAGAAGGCACTGAACTTTATCACACTAATCAATCACCCTGTATATTATGTCAGGTAAGGAATTGTATACATGCAATGCAATGTTAGAAAAGCATTGGTAACTGATATTTTTATATAGAATGAGGACAGTGACACTTTTTCTTTGTATCTTGCACTGTAGTTGTGTTTCACCTTCTCTAATAGATTCATATTTTTAGAAGTATAAATTATAATGTGGTATATACATATATAATTATCTTAAGTCAATTAAACCAGTTTCTGCAAATAACATATTTGAAGAGTATGTACCTTTTGTGCCATAAATGATTTTTAGAATTATTTTTTGTATCACATCAAGAGGTCTCAAGTGAGAATATATGGCACCACCCCAACCTAATATAGCATATCTTAATCATGATTCAACCAAAGAGTAGTATACAATTTTGGTTACGGAGATACATAGTGAACACCATTAGTGAACTCGCGGGAAAACTTCCCGGGTTGTCAGTGTCATATAATTATTATATATATTATGTCAATTCGGTTTTGTAGATATATTAAGTTTTGTTCAAGAATAATTATAGCATCTAATATAACTGGAATCTATTATTATTGCATACACAACAATTTTCAAGTATTGTATTTCCAAAATGGTTATTAAATACCTACAATGGTATAATAATAGTCTTATGCCCGGTTGCAAGAACGCTTATTAAAAATGATGAATGATTAACGGGTAATCAATGAAATAATAACTCGTTAATTCTTCAAATCAACCATCATTTACACAATCAAAATGCAACGGATAGGTACCTGCAATGATGAACAATCAATCGACCATTATTTTTTTCGTGAAATCGGGTTCCCATTGATAGTTCATAATTTTTTAATCAACCATCACATGATGAGAGATTTGATTAGCGTTCTTGCAACCGGGCATAAGTGTCCTTGTCCTTGTCATTTTATTAATGTGAACATCCCATTTTAAGTATCGATCAATAGTGATGCCTAGAAACTTCTAAGTTTGCATTACGTTTAGTTTGATATTGTCATAAAAATTTTTATTGTTAGATGTTTGTACTCGGGTACACTTTGTTATGTGAAAATATGATTTCTTGTAATTTTCTGTTAACAATTTGAGACTGAAACAATCCAATATTTTTCCTAAATCTTGTTCAGCTGAATTTTTCAAATTCTCCCATGTATCATCAGTATATAGAATAGCGGTATCATCTGCAAAACTTAGTGAATTACTAGCAAATTGTGAGGTTAGGATATTATTAAGATATATCATAAATAATACTGGACCTAACACAGTTCCTTGGGGCAAGCTGCAACTAACTATTTTCTTGGTACTAAGGGTATTGTTTACCTTAACCATAACTATATCACGCTCAACAGAAACTAAAACATTACAACGTTTTAATACAACTGGGATGGTAAAAAATTTGATAAAACCTGGAAGACCGCGGACTGCAACGAACGAAACTGTTAAATAAAATATTGCAGTCGATTTAGAAGAATCACCTCAAACTTCCACCACAAATTTGGCACTAAACCATGGTATCAGTCGACGTTCTGTAGGAAAGATAGTTGGTTCAAAAATTGTCAGACGATGATTTTGACCGACTGCTAGAATTTTGTGAACAGCTAATGGACATCTGTTCTACGACAATTTTGCTTCTAACATAGTTTTTTCCGATGAGTCAACTTTTTGTTTAAATGGAACAGTTAATCGCCATAACTCAAGGTATTGGTCAAATGAAAATCCTCATTGGATACATGGAGCACATACCCAGCATCCACAGAAGTTAAATGTTTGGATGAGAATTGTCGAAAATAGGCTTATAGGCCCATTTTTTATCGACGGAAACTTGAATGGTGACAAGTATTTGGATCTACTAAATAACGAAGATAGATTGGTCGTAGAGGATTCATAAAGTGGCCTACTCGTTCTCCGGATCTTGGCCCGTTAGATTTTTTTTGTTTTGGGGTTATCTAAAATCACGTGTTTACGTTAGACGACCAACAAACTTACAGGAATTGAGGCAAATAATTATTGATGAATGTGGAGAAGTCTTGGAAAGAGTGACTCAAGAATTTGTTAATAGGATGGCATATTGTCAGCAAGTAAACGGCGAGCATTTTGAACATTTGAAGTAATTTTGTTTCTCATTATTCTAAAATAATGAAATGTACATCTATTGTACAACTAACAGTGAGTTATTCCTCGTTTTTACAAATTTTTTTACACTAAACTCAGTATGTATGAATTCAAAATAACAAGCTTTTTCAAAATCTGTTAAAATATATAGGGTGTCCCATTTAAATTAAAGAAGTTGATGGCATTTCCGGTTAAACCGGAAGTATGTTATTAACAAAAAAATGTACATCAGATGGATTTTGTTCCATTGCACTTACCTGCAAATTTTCATAAATATCGTTCTTTTCGTTTAAAAGATATTTACTTGGTTCCATACTTTATCCCAACCCCGTAGATGTTCGAAGTAGTGCATGGACGAAGTTATGAACCTAACAATGAAAGAGGAACGATTAATATTTTGACGGAAGACATTGTCGCAGCATTATTTAGTTGTAAAATTTCTTACAGAAGTTCTGTTCGATTAATATCGATAATATGAACAGCCTTGGGAGTTAACACTAATGCTTTGATTCTTAACAACTGTTCATTCAATGAATACAGATCAAATCTGTATTGTTCAAACGTTTGTAGCTCTTTTGAGTTTCAAAATATAAAAGTGTGAGAGAATGTCTCGTAATATATTTTCCAACTGGAAAAGTTTTTTACAAAAACACATTTTCAGGTTACTGCAGAGCAGTATCAAAAACAACAAGAGAAAATACAAAATTTGCAGTCGGAGCTGCAAACAACTGCAACTTTAATAACAACTATCAATTTAGAGCATCTACCAGATAAAGGTATTTCTTTAAAAAATAGACAAGAAGACTTAGAAATGAAGCAACTTGAAGAAATACAAATATTATCTAAAATGGAAATAGCAGACCAAAACATACCACCAGTTTTACCATGGAATGACATTGAAGCTGGAGCTGTAAGAGTCCAACCAAATACTTTCGGTAAAAGAGCTATGTCAACTTATAATGCTCAAAAAGCATTGACAATAGATAGGTTACATCAATTGCACGGTTCATTAGAAACTTGCCCAAAAGAAAATGATATGGCGGAACCTCCGAAGGGGCTAAAAGTAGATTTAATGCCACATCAACTCAGGGCATTGTCTTGGCTGATGTGGCGTGAAAATCAGAAACCGTCTGGAGGAATCCTAGCAGATGACATGGGCCTCGGCAAAACCTTGACCATGTTATCCTTGATGCTAAAGTCCAATGAAATGGAAAAAGGACGCAGGGATGAGGAAGACGATGAGGATGAGGATGAAGAACCAAAAAAGAGACAAAAATATAAAGGAGGCACCTTGGTTGTTTGTCCAGCTAGCCTCTTGAACCAATGGTCAGGGGAATTGGAGTGTAGAACCAAGAGAGGTTTAGCTTCTTGCGAAGTTTACCATGGACCAAGGAGAGAAACAAAACCAAAAAAATTGGCAGATCATGATTTAGTTATTACCACATATAGTATTGTAAATAACGAATGCGAAAAGAACGGAACCGTTTTCAGGGTTAAATGGAGAAGAATTATTTTAGATGAAGCTCATCAAATTAGAAACCACAAATCGCAGACGTCAGATGCCGTTTGCCGACTGTCGGGAGAGTCTAGATGGGCTTTGACAGGCACACCAATTCAAAATAAAGAGTTGGATATGTACTCTTTGCTCAAATTTTTAAGGTGCTCTCCGTTTGATGATTTAGCTGTCTGGAAGAGATGGGTTGGAGATAAAAGTACAGGAGGAACTGAACGTTTACATACGGTTTGTATTTAGTTTTATGTATGTTTTCTAATAATTATTCGTTTGCAACTTTCAGGTCATATCTTCTCTTATGTTAAGGAGAACAAAACCCGAATTAATAGAAAAGGGATTGTTAAATGCTATGCCCGAACGAAAATATCAAATTGTACCAGTGGATTTGAGTAAAAGTGAACGAGACGTTTATAATAAAATATTAATATTCTCCCGGACACTTTTCGCCCAATTTTTACATCAAAGAGCCGAGAAAACTGAGGACGCGAGAGGATATCAAGGGGAAAACGCACAATTCGCGCCCAACAAGGAATATTTTTCAATGAGACAAAAATTATTGAGGTTAAATAAATTGAAAGACATTAAACAACACGAGATTCTAGTGTTACTGCTTCGTCTAAGGCAAATATGTAATCATCCATCTCTTATAATCGGTATGCTTAATGAAGATATGGAGTTGCTTGGAGATGATGACAGGGCTGCGGATAAAGCGGAAGCTTTAAATCTTCTTGATCAACTTAACAAGTAAGTTTGATATTTTATTTGTTTTAAAATTTGTGGGTTTATTTCAAAAATGGTGCTCAGATATACCCCCTAGGATTATAGCAATGTCTCTAAAATAACAAGACACTCTTACATATCCAAAAAATGTGTATGAAAAGTTCTACTATCTGCCATAATTTGACACTATTTGCGCTCTAGAGGGGCTAAGTTACTTTGGTGCTTGTCATTTTTTAATTAAATATAAATAAAAGGGAAATGTAGCCATTTTGATAGTTCAAAACTAAACACAGTCTCTGAATATTTTAGTTGAAAATCTAATTTCACGCTGTACTGGCTTTTATAACTCTAAAGCCCCTTCGGTGTACCATGTTTGACCCTATCTAATGGTACTCAGCTCTTTGTCAGTCCAACCTTTCTCTCTGTAATTGGTTCCTTGCATGGACTATAAAAGAAATGTCGTATGGTTGTGTATAGTTTGTTCTCATGTCTAGCACATCTTTTGATACAATTTTTACGATATGTGTTTAGTCTGATTATTTCCAGTCTATGGATACTTAGTTTACCTCTCCCTGTATCACGTAGCAGTAAGGGAAATAGGTCTAATAGTACTTCTGTTGCTGCTGTATTTCTCATGGCCCCCCTAATGCACAGATATGAAAGTCTGTACCGTTCTTAGTCTAGTCATGGCCATTCCTTGCTGATTCTTAAGCCACCACACCTAAGAAGTGTAAGATACAGATTGCGAAAAACTTTAATAGATCATACGATTTACACAATAGGATTACAAGCGTAATATGAACAACAATACTTGAAAGAGAAAAACAAGAATTGTTCTTTTTGTGAAACTCGCAATTAGATCAATCCCCTTAACCAAAAGAGGCTAGTTCTACTACTCCACGCAATGGCTCCATAAGTGATAATTGGTCTCACTATGGCAGTGTACATCCAGCTCAGAATTTTTGGGTTACAACCCCAGTTTCTCCCTGCCAGATTCCTGCACACCATTAGAGCTATTTTTGCTTTGTATGTAATTTCCATTTTGTTTGTTCCACAGGAGTTTACTGTCTTGTCTCCATTCTTTTTCTTTTCTTAGTGAATGCTATCAAGATGGTTTTGGTGGGGTTGACGCTGAGTCCCACTTGCCAACACCAGCTATTTGTATAGTTCAGACCCTTTTGTATGATGTCACAAAGGGTGTTTTCAAATTTTCCTCTGGCTGTTATGGCAATATCATCGGCATATCCTTGGTTAGGTTAGGTTGGCAGGATATTCCGAGGTCCGTCAAACCACACAGGAGTTCGTCAACTGTCAGACTCCACATTAATGGGGATGCTACTCCTCTCTGTGGGCATCCTCTGGTTGTGCAGATGGAGACAATGTCTTTGGTCGTTCTCGTCTCTGCTACTCTAGTGGTGAGCAGTTCCGACATCCATTTGGATATTGTGCTGTCTACACCTCTTCTATTTAATGCTCTCTTGACTGCATTATGTGGAGTGTTGTCAAAAGCTCCCATGTCCAAAAAATGCACATACTACAGTTTCTTGGTTGTCTAAGTAGTAGAGGTAGCCTCTCTAGGATTTCCGTTCTAATAGTTGTCAATAGCTTTTTCCATCGTTTTAAGCATAAACGATGTTAGGCTAATTGATCTGAAGGATTTGGGGTTTGTTGTGTCCCTTTTTTCACCTTTTGGAATGAAGGTTACTATTGCCCTTCTCCATGCTTCTGGTATATAACCCAGTTCCAAGCTACTTCGACTAATTCTAACCAAATGTGGTAGAATCTCGTCTTGTCCTTGCTGGAGCAATGCTGGGAAAATCCCACCTGCTCCAGGTGCTTTGAAAGGTGAAAAGGTGTTCATAGCCCATTTCAACCTTCAGTTACTACAAATGTGCTTGGCCATTGTAGTACTTTCTCTCGAAGGCCTGTTATGACCTTTGAGAGGAATATCTCCTCTGTTTGTGGTACTTCCAGGAAAATGAGTTTCTAGTAAGAGTCGCACTCTTTTCTCCTCATTTTCGGTATGGTCTATTAACCAGTGATCCATCCGTGATATGTCTATATAATTATCTTCGCAAAAAACGTGAATTTCCCAG
The DNA here is from genome assembly GCA_949126875.1 of Lochmaea capreae. NCBI lineage: Eukaryota > Metazoa > Arthropoda > Insecta > Coleoptera > Chrysomelidae > Lochmaea > Lochmaea capreae. The sequence goes on from OX421409.1 coordinate 12,649,868, forward strand.
GAAGTACTAAACTTTTGGACAGAACAAATCTATTTATTCAGTATGAAAGAAGTTATAAACCAATGGAGTTAGGTGATCCTTGCATTCCTTTTCTAAAAATAGGAAACGGAAAAATTTATTTGTTCGAATTTTACTACACAATCATGTAAAAAACTTTCATATGAAAGCTATAGATTTTTTGATTATATAAAAATTTTCTAACAAAAAACAGTATTCGCGCCGCAAATCGTGAATATCATTTTCCATCCCTCTCCAACTTCGTTTATACTGTTGCTATTATTCCGTCTTTTATTTAGTTTTTAGGCTACTTTGCCTGTTCTGTATTTTATTATTCGGTTTTCTATCAATAGGTTGATTATTTTGTTTGTTTTAAGTTTGACCATTGGTGAGAAGGAGGAAGAACACAACGAAACGGCCAATTCAAATTCAGAAGCAGAAGCTTTAGGATTTAATGATGTCGTTAAGAACGTTTTATCTGCTTCTGATCCTGTATTTTGCAAAACCAGAATTAGTAGCAAAATAAAGGCCGTGATAAAAATTTTAAAAATTGACGTTCTACCGAAAAATGATAAAGCTATTATAGTGTCGCAGTGGCCTTCATTTCTAAATCTTATTGCTTACCATCTTAAGGACGGAAATATTAAATTTGATCAGTTGGATGGAACTGTTCCTGTCTTGAAAAGAATGAACATGGTGGACAGGTTTGTACATATTTTTTTCTATTTAAAAAATAACTCTTTCGAGTGATATATCAAAAATACATCACTATTTATTATACTATTATAATCTACAGCCAGAGACAACCCTGAGATGACAAGTGTATGCAAAATTATAGTTCGCAATACTTCACTAGTCTACTAGATGCGCACGTCTTGATACGGAGCTAGTGAGGGTCCCTAGATCTCGAAAATATTATACAAATCAGCACAAAAAATTGTTTATTGATGAATATAACTACAAATAGGAAAGATCATAAACAAATTATTATTATCTTGCTACAACTCCTGCAGATGATCTGACAATACTTGTACTGGGGAAATACCTTAATGTTATATCAGGGCTGATGCAAGGGGCTCTGGAAATGGTGGAGATATGGTGTAGGAGAGAATGCCTAAGGGTGAACCCTTCAAAAACTGCGCTCATTCCCTTCACTAGAAAAAGGAAGCTTGAGGGACTAAAACTGCCAAGCCTCTTTAACGTGTCTAAGTCAGGATGTTAAAACAGGAACACAGCAAACTCCTGGTCAAAAAACCCTCGGAGACGCTGACCAATGAAATACTAAACCTTAGCAGGAGCCAGATAAGGATAGTGACGGATTTACTCACCGGTCACTATACCCTAAGGAAGCACATGCATACAATTGGTATATGTAGGGAAGAACCTATCTGTCGGTTGTGCATGGAAGAGGAGGAAACCAGCCTCTCACATTATCTTCGATTGTGAAGCATTATCTCACTGGAGACATAGACTCCTAGGACTAGAACATCCAAGGGAGGATTTCTCCAAGATGGACCTAGTGAAAAGACTGCTGAGCCTGATAAGGGATACTGGTCTGTTCACATAAACGGCACAACCAAGAGCACAAAAAGAGATGCCGAGGACTTCAAGCCTTTGACTGGTGTGCTGATCCAATCAATCAATCAATGACTCCCTCATTCTGACTACCTCCACAAGCCAATAAAATGATGAACTGATAATAGTAAAAGAAAATGAAGAAAACGATTAAAATTCAAATTTAAATCGTTTTCGTTTTTTACCAAGTTCGAACTAATGAAATTCAAAAGACAGCACCATAAACCACAACATTAACATAAACAAATATCGTGACACAATGTATCTATGTCAACGAATACACGGAATGCTTAGAAAGAGAAAGGCCAGAATGGCTAATGGAATTGCAGCGCTACTATCACCTTTTGGGTTTCTGAACAAAGACGTCTTTATGCAGTTCCAATATATCAGACAAATAACACTTCTCATGCTCTCATTGAACTAACTATCATATGCACTTGTGCGTTTCTGGGTTGTCTCCTGCTACAGCTTTATATTCTCCCGTTGCTCTCTACTTTTTGTTGACAGTATCGCTGTCGGTTGTGATTGTCTTCTGCCCATTGCTGTCGATAAATTTATGATAAATTATGTTGGAAACTGTCGTTTTGCAGATTCAACAACCCGAACGACAAAATGCGAATATTATTATTATCTTTAACAGCCGGTGGGGTGGGTCTAAATTTGGTCGGAGCGAATCACCTCATTCTATTGGATCTACATTGGAATCCACAATTGGAAAATCAAGCACAAGATCGAATATACAGAGTCGGTCAACTGAAACCAGTCTTTGTCTATAAGTTGATGGCTACAGACACAATTGAAAAGAGAATTTTGGATCTGCAAGTAAAAAAACTGGAAATTGCCGATTCGATGTTGACTGGAACTGTACAAGCAATTAGAAATAAGTTAACGTTGCAGGATTTGAAAATGTTATTTGAAATGTAAATTTTTTTTTAAAGTATCTAGTCATTGTGAATATGAATGTTTGTGAATCTGTTTGTTTTGTAAATATGTTTGTTTTGTAAATAAAATATCTATTGTGTCCCCTTAGATTTGTTGAGGTGGCTAATCAGCCTATTCCACTACAACCTTTTCAGGAGCCCAATTCTTGACATCACTGGCTATCGAGCGAATTCGCGGCATAACGAGCAGTAGTTAGCGAAGACTTTGCAATTCTTGAGGTGATTCGTTAAAGGGCGTCCTGAGAAATTTGGCGATACCGTAAATAAATCGTTCGCTCATCTTGACGCTGTCAAATTATTCCAATTTTATGGTTATGTTTTATATACACTCACCGGCACGAAAAACTGGCTCCCCTATAATTTTTTATTAAAGTGCCTAAATTTTCTATTTTTTTTATTGTAACCTTTGTCAATGGTAGGCACGCATTGGTACATGTTTTTAAAGTATTCTTTCTTCAGAAAATGTTTTCGGAAAACTTTTATTTCAAGAAAATGACGCCTGTTAACATTAACACAAAGAAAAGAAATTTATCAGCCGTTATACAATTATCATCATAAACACAAAAAACAATTTAAAAAAACCAGTATTTATCACTTCTCTATCTAATTAATACCTCGTATTACTTCCACGAGCCTGTATAACTGCATTAATTCTTCTAGGCATACTGTTAATTAACTTGAATACTTCATTCTGTGGAATCGTTTCTCATTCCTCTAAAAAAGCCTCTCTGAGCTGATCCAAGGTAAGAGGAGCAGGTACCCGGCTTCGAATTCCTCTACCTAGTAAGTCCCAAATATGCTCGATTGGATTTAGATCGGGACTGCGCGCTGGCCATGCCATTTGGGTTATACCAACTTCGTTGTTCAAATATTCCGTGACAATGAGGGCGTGCATTGTCATGCATCAGTATGAAGTTGTCACCTTTAAATGGTGCATATGGAACAACATAATCTTGTAGGATCTCATTTATGTACCTATCTGCAGTCACAGATCCTCTAGGGACCATGTACAATTCTGTTCGCGCCTCTGAAGATATTCCAGCCCACACCATAACTGAACCCCCTTGAAAACTTACTCTAGGGCTAAAAGTGCACTCGGCATATCGTTCACCTTCTCTTCTCCAGACTCTTTCGCGACCATCTGGTGATCGTAAGCAAAATCTGGATTCATCGGTAAACAACACCAAGCTCCAGTCGTATTCATTCCAATTTTGATGCTCCCTAGCGAATTGTAATCTGGCTACACGATGCTCTCTGGAAAGTTCGGGTCCTATAGCGGGTCTTCGAGACCTCAGATTAGCTTCATTCAACCTTCTAACTGTTCGTTCACTAACATTTACGTTCCTGACATGTTCAAGGTTGTTTCTAATCTCTACAGCAGTTGTATGACGATTTCTTAGTGCTGAAGATATCATAAAACGGTCATCTCGATGAGTAGTTCTTCCCTGAGGACCAGTTCCAGGACGTCGAGTGTAAGCTCCCGTCTCTATAAAACGTGTAAATACACGTTGCACGGTACTGCGTGATACCCCAAATCTCCTAGCCACGTAAATTTAACTTCTTCCGTCTTGAATAAGAGTAACAATAGAACAGTTTCTGCGCTTAAAGACATCTTGAAATTCACACTAATTGACATAAGCAAGTAATAAACCGTATAACATAAATAAACACTTAACTTCGTGAAAATGACTGAAAATGCATAGCCTACTGGGACCGCAGAAGTAGGTGCAAGATGATAACTTTTACATTATTGAGATTTTCGTACAATACCTACATTATGTTCAATTTGGGAAGACATTTCTTGATGAAAAATCTGCAGGGTATTCTACTAAACCGTGTTAATTATTGAAAAAACCAAATGAAAAACCGAGATTAAAAAATTAATGCATTTCATAAAAAATTATCGGGTTGTCCGTTTTTCGTGCCGGTGAGTGTATATCCATTTAAAAATGTTTTATTTAACTGGATCCAAACACTTGAAATAATGAATTACGCGGACGAGGAGGAAGGGCTTCGGAAAAGCAAAGAAATATGATGGCGGAATATTTGTAAGGGAAGGATGAAGTGATTAGTGGTAAATTCACAAAAAACTTTACTACTAAATGCTTCGAAAAACGAAATGTTTTAATAAAAGCCGCTTCATTCATTGTCGTGACGGGATTCGAAGGATTGCGCGGAACCTGTAAATTTTGAAATTCTATTTCCGCCTGCTCTAAATTATCAATTAACATTAAATTCACAAGCTCATCCATACTCGATTTCTCAAACAGAATTAAGTACAATTTTAATTTTTTTCAACAAAAATAATATCAATCTATACGCGCGCTGTCACTTTCATTATGAATATAAAGATTATGTGGTTATCACGTACAAAAATGTACTCTCTGCATAACAAACACTATCAAGTGAATGCGCAAAGCAGAGAGCGCTCAAGAATAGTTTTTTAACGAATTAGTTAGGAAGCTAGTAACTTTGAGTGTTGCGAACGGTCAAGAATTGGGGTCCTGATCTATTGTAGTCTTTTGAATCTAGATTACATTATCCAGTTTGACTCTTTTTAAATAGCCAATCATCCTCGAGACTGACCCATTCAATTAATTTCTTTCTGGTGGCTTTTCATCACCTAGTACGAGAAACTGCACTTTCGCCATGCGGTCGCACTGATATAGAATGTGCTCTACTCTTTCTTTCTGTAGGTGATAGAATCTGCACATGGCTTCTTCTGTCAACCCCATTAACTTTGCGTGCCTGTTAATCGTACAGTGCCCTGTTTGCATACCTACTATGGCTCCGACAGTTTTCATACCTTTGCTTATTAGGTCTGCCGTAAAAGTTGGCGAATGTCCTCTAATAAACTGTTTTAACTGTCTCTGTCTTGGTGAGATTACCTACCATTCTACAGATTTATGTGCCACCTACTTCCTTGTTTGTGGCCATGTTTATTGTCGACTTTGCGCAGAAGGCTTCTGGTCCAATGAATGACATTGATGAGCCTTGTCTGTTTCATCCGCCAGTTCTTTGCCATTATGACCCTCGTGCCCTGTTACTTGGGCTACCATCACCTTGCAATGCCCTCCAAATGGACTTAAGGCAATTGGAATTATGGGAATAATGTATGATTATTAAATAAAACTCCAGCAAATTACAACGCCATATTTTATTGTGCATACAATAATACAGGTATATACATATACACTTTTGAACATACTTTTGGAAAGATTTATTGGACAGAATTTAACAATAAATATTTTAAACAATAAAACAAGTCTTATTAGCATAAGTTAAAAATCGAAACTTAGTATATTTAAACGCATTTAAAGGTATACTAATGCATATCTTTACTAAAGTTTCACTTTTATTGCACTTATATTTTAATATACAGGGTGAGGTAAATAGGCGGTTATTGTATAACGAATATTAAAACTGTCAGGTATGCTGGTATCAATTTCATTCTTTTTTTTTTACTTTTCATTTGGAAATAATAATTTTAGCATGTTGATTAATGTATCTGGATATGTATATATCACACTCGATAATCTTTTGCTTTGTCCTTAAATAGGCACTTTGTTTAAATAGAATATTATGTCGATACAAAAGAAAATTTAAAAAAAAACGCATGTTGGAGTAAATTTTGTACAGTGCGCGTCATATAAAACTGGTACAGCTATAATAGTATTTTTCTAGCTGTGTAAATGGATATTTCGAAATGTGTCAATGCTAAACTAGTCGTTATGATATTATGACAGCTTAACAAAAATGTTAATAGTATAATAATAAAATTAAATTTTTTTAAAGCAATTAAACGAGGTGGAAAAAAGAAAAAATTTTTGTAATTATACAAAAACAGTAACTAGCTTAAATTTAGAAATGATGTGATATTTTGATAAATACATTGTTACTGGTTCGAATAATTTTTAAAATAGAAGATGGTTGGGTTATTAGGTGACTGACTTGAAAAATGTGGAAAAAAGGATCAAACTGTTGCTAGAAAAATAGAAAAGTAATGCCAGTTTTAACTAGAATATAGCTAGACAGAAAGGAAAATCCCTTTAATACGGCAAGACATGCAAAAGTTGCAGTAAACTATAAGAAGAATTATAAAACCTGATTTAAAGAATTGTGCATGTGTAGCCATAAAATTTCAAAAATAGCAACGAACAAAGTTTCAATAAAAAAGAAAAGGTAAAATATGAACACGAGATCCATGTAATTCATTTTTAAAGCAGTTCAAACAAATAAACTATCAGATAGATTATGGACTATGGTAGCAGAAACTGACCGAGGTCAAATAAAAACAAACAAAAAACAAATTCCGCCCATGAAAGTTTACATTCAATAATTAATAACGTGTCATAGCTCCATTATTATTGATAACTTCTGGTTGTCTTGTAGGCATTGAGTCAATTAAATTTAATGTTAAATCTTCTGTCAACCTTTCCCAGGTTTCTTCTATTAGGGTCCATAAGTATTTGTTTTATGGAATTCCCGGAACTTTTGCATGTCTTGCCATATCCCCTTGTATCAATTCGTCTTGCTCCGCTGGTATTCCAGTTTCTCTTCTTCTTAAAATTTTTTGACAGTTCCAAGTACCAATCAAATTTCCTCATTTTTTATCATGAGAACAATTTCACCCAATCATGTAAACATTACACTGATAACAGACCATGGGCTATTTTCACGTTGCTATGGACACATATTGATTTATTTCGATTTTGAATTTTCAAATATTTAATATTTCGAAATGTCACGATTTTTTTCTATAATTAGCAAAAAAAATTTCTATCCAAATAATCCTCGGACATTGATAAATGCTCAAAAATTGTATGACAACTTTCTCAAGCTTGTTGCTTGTAGGCAACAGACCTCCGCCTACGGCGTCAGTCTCTTTCCAAGCAACAAGCTTTCGAAATCTGTCATGAAATGTTTTCAAACAATTAACAATGTCCTTGGGTTATTACTACTGATAACAGTTTGATCGTTATCCCACTCTTTTTTAATGTTTCAAATCGTGGATTTGCTTCTATTAAACTCTTGGGTCAGTCGTCCAACAATCCTCTATTTTGGAAATTATCCATTTTCTATCAAACCCACTTGAATGGGCTGTCATCATGGATAATGCGATTTGACACATGTGACTGATTGTCATTTTGATTAGTTTTGTTAGGTTTAATTGGGAAAAAAATAGTACCAGTTTTATATGACGTGCAGTGTACGTAGTACTTCAAAATCTATGGAATCTCCAATTTTTGGAATTCCCGGCAAGCTTTAAAAGTGAAACCACCAAATAGTTCTTAATCTTTTTAATAAAATATTAATATTTGAAGTTGATATTGTTGATTTCAGCTTATTGACAGTTTCAAAAGGAAAACACTTAAACTACATATTTGCTAGATTATTATCTAAACATTTTGTGTCTCACCCTGTTTTTCCACAGATTGTCTACTACCTTGATGTATTTTTTTAAACATTTTTAGAAAGAAAATACAATTGCAATAAAAATATTTAGATGAACACACCGTGTATATATGACATAGTCATGAGATTCTAAATATATCACTCGAAAAAAATATAGAAAAATTTGAGCTACATTTATTGACATTTGATTAAAGGTTGAAACTTGTATTATTACTGATATAAAATGAGCACATCTTCAATATTGAGACATTAAGAATATTGTTATCATATACATATCATACCTATCAACAGATCTACATATTGAAAAAATCTTGATACACTTATTGCCAGCAAAATTAATTTTTGAACATAAATTCTCAATAGAAACGCTACTCTACCTGGTGGCAGAAAATTGAACTCATTTGTTGTGTAATGTTTTAGAATATTGTGTTTTAGCAGTTTAATTGATATAATGCTTTATAGAAGTCATTGGGGCAGTTGAAAATTATAAAATTTGGAAAGCTGTAGATCTGCCAAAGGTTTTTGTACAGTTTTTTGGATGCGTCCAAAAATCAAAGCGGTTGCAAGCAAAATTCCAAAAATGAATTACTGTTGAATATCTCTCATGATAATAATCAGTTATTTGCATAAATATATATTTTTGATGTTGTATTAAGTTTATGTGAGTGTTCGATTAGGTATATGAAACAGTTGATCTGGATACTTACAGCTAAATTTATGGTATTCTAACAGTTAAATGGGGGTCACAGCCGCATTGATTTATTTAATTTTTTTTAAGATGGAGTTAAATTTTGAATTTCAGGTACAGGTAGGGAACGATTTTTTTAGTTAATTCAATATAAGCATATTTTTCCGCAAGTCTATACCTTACAACTGCAGAAGATTAAAAAACGCAAAACATGACAAATCAATCACTGAAGTTTCTGACCAATTTCAATTTCAGTTGTTGATATCGGAAATATGCTTTGGAATTTTTGAAACGTCAGTCGAATGACTTAACGAAATGTCAAACAAAACAATTATTTTGACAGTCGCCCTGAGGATAAACAAAGCACTATTAGCACAACACGTGGTTCTTAACTCAGATTAATACATTAAAAAAATACATTTGTTTACATTTAAAAGTGAACTCAACATTACATTACTTTTCCTTCGAATTTCGACAACTGAATTATAGGACACGATAGAAACGTACAAAATAAAAATGTACTTTTAAGAAATTACATAAAACCGACTTTAAAATAATTATCCCAAGTAGTTTATGTAATAAAACTATGTTTTTGTTTGAAACTTTTGAGGTTTAAACGAAACAAATCGTGTTAATAATTTTGTCTCTCTGAAATATGGCAACAACGAGAAAAGGGCGGAAACCATTTTACTATCAATTTTACTACGAAGTTTCAACGTTCCTAGTTTATTGAAGGAAGCTTTTGTTTTCGACTTTTCAACTGATATTTGTGTGTGTGCGTACAGATATAATTGAAAACAATATTTTTTTGTGAAAATCATGGTTTGGCAGTGCCAAATTTCCAAAAAAAACAGTCGGAATTTTCCTAACCTCTCTTTTCACCTGTAAGTAAATAGTTCTATTGGCCAGTGGCACTGTCCGACTAGTCCGACAGTTTCTCCCCACCCCTTGAAAGTCATTGAAGAAAACATATGTATGGCGATAGAATGTAAGCCGTCTTTTCGGATAATTTTATGAATGACTTGCGGACTCTATTTGTAGTATTACTCTCAGGTTCTTAATAGTTATTTTTTTCATCGTATTTGAGGCCATTTGGTTTTCCTCTAATGCTTTTTTAGACGTAGTTTTAGTTGCTTTGAACTTATTCTTTTCTATAAAAAATTAACCAACATATTTTGTGGTCTCAGCCAAAATGAAACTGTTATTTTATACTGCCAAAACGTGGATAATTAATACAGTACAAAACAACAAAAGTGCAAATCTAACCAAACCCCAAGTCGAATGTCATCAGTGTCAACTTTTCAACTCAAATTGACTTAAATAAATATATAATATATACCTTCAAATACACTAATAAATGAATATGTACGTACAAATTGTTTTCGTTAAGTGGTACTGCTAGTACACTCTGACCGCATAATACGTATTCGGCAGTATACTGATGAGAAAATAATCAGCCGATACCGGAGCTACTCTGACCGCAGCCATAGAGAAAAACGGCCCAACACACTCTACGTCAGTGCGATAGCCTCAACTAAAGTTTATATTCTCCACTATTTCAGTTATTGTTACAAGATGTTCTTTTTTATTGTGGATATTTATGCGCAGCTTCTGTAGTTGTAGGGTAAGAACCGTAAAAAAAGTTGTTGATCATTTTCCAGTATATTTTTCATATTCACATATTTTCAGCTTATTGCAAACTACACGTCCCCATTCTAAGTCAACGCGATGGCGATGTAGGGGTTAAACAATTTTTTTTTTGGCAAAATCTAACCATAAAACTTGAAACACTTAAAAAAATGTCAGTTGACAATTATTATGAAAATATAATAATTGCCAAATTCTTGTATAATATATGCATTTTTGGTTTTTTAGCCTATTTACAAATATACAAGCTTAACTAAATATGTCACGTGACACTTTCTAAACTTGGCACAATCATTTTGGATTTTTCAGAGGGGGGAGACAATGCTAGAAAAAGAAATTCTGGAAACGTTTTTAGTTCGGATTATTTGCAATTCCATTGTTTTTTTATTTATACAAGTAAAGATATAAGAAAATAGAGAACGACTATTAAAGACCTTCAAATTCCCTTTTTTAGATTTTGAATAAATCAATCTAAAATATGGGTACTACTTAGAAAGCTTTATTAGGTATAAAGGAATTTGAATCAATGTTTACATTGACACAATTAGATAGTGGTAAGGTTAGTGAAACTCGGTCGTTCCTAAGCTTTATCTTGACACACAGGAAATTATAAGGATATTCATATGAGAATATATTTATTATTTTGAGGACCCAACGCGTGGTTGCCTACTGCGTACTCTCAATAGTTCGGCACTACCAGGAAGAGGTTTTGAATCCTCGGGACCTCAGCCTTTATGCTCTTGGTTGCACCATTTATGAGAAGATACAGGTAGTCCTTATCAGGCTAATTAGTATTTTCACTAGGTACTTCTTGGAGAAATCCCCCTAGACGCTCTAGTTCTAGGAGGCTATATCTCCAATGAGATAATGCTTCACATTCCTCCTCTTCCATGCACAGTCAACTGATAGGTTCATCCCTATGTATGTGAATTGTGTGCATGTGTTTGCTTAGGGCACAGTGACCTGTAAGTAATCCTGTCACTCTTCTTATCTGGTCCTTCTGAGGTTTAATATTTAATTCGTCAGCGAGTAATGTTTGTTTGAAATGACGTGCTGCTGTTTTTGATATTCCAAATGTTGGTTCCGGTTCCTTGTTCCCCGAGACTTTGTGGTTTGTCTAGGTTGAGAGTTTTTGAAGGCAATCCCAGATCAGTCTAGATCTCATCCGGGGCCAAGCTGACGATATCGGTGCTTCCTATCAGAGAGTACATAAGGATCTTTTGGCCTCTTTAGCCCCTTTCGATGTCCATTTGTAAACTCGTGGCGAGGTCATGCCCCGGTAAAGGATCACCTGCATAAAATGCGGGGCTATATAACGAGGATCTCAGCTGCAGACTTACAGAGTACAATAAGCCAACAGGCTGCAGTGCTCCCGGTACTAGAACGGCTCTCAAAAAAAGATTCTCCCGGTACTAGAAAGGTTCCCCAAAAAAAAACTCGTGGTGATGGCGTAGATTTTTGTCTGGAATACTAGCACAGTGGACTCCAACTCCTATTCCTATGTTAGTTATAGATTCGTCTGTTTTCCACACCAACGTTCCTTTCTGACTGCATGCTCCCAACCCATCCCAGTTTAGCTGGATATGGTATCGTTGATTGTCTATAATTGTGGCCAACATGTTATCACTTCTCATTACTAGTTTGTGATAACATCTGTGATTCTGGAATGACCGTGGGTTTTGGTTCCTTTGTACCAATTCCCATTACACTCCAGCAAGATTTAAGAATTTTTTAGATGTTGAAAATTTTCAATATTCTCCAGTCTTCTCTAATTTTCTTAATATGTATTATGTTTCACGACTTTAAAAAAATATACGTCAATTATGTAAGTAAGGCATTTTGCGACTTTAAACATATTTTTCGTTCGTACTAAACTACTTTTTTCAAGAATTGCAAATAAAACCTGACCTGCTGTTGAAAGTGCCACTTGGGCAAATGAATGTTTCGATTGGAGTACAGTCATTGGAATATATATATATTTATAACATTTATATGGTGATGTACAGGGAATGTACGAAAAATGTATAGTTTTTATCATCAAATCAATTAATTATTTTTTTTAATTAAATCGAATTGAAAGTTGATATTTAAAATATTAATTTTTAGTACAATCCTTTTTTGTCACTATAAACAGGGTACACATAAAACATCTAATACATCAATAGAAATTTCGTGTCAAGTTACATATCAAATAACAAAACAGAGATGAATGAGAACTTAGTTGAACTGACAGTCATTTTTTAATGTTATATAATTTTTGTAACCTTCTAAGATATAAGTTAAATAAAAACTTCATAATAAACTTCATAATAATTTAGGAAGATTTTCAGTGGTGTGGTAGTACTGAGCAATTATAAAAAATGCTTTAGACTAAAATTTTATAAATATAAAAAATAGGAGTAATTCTAATTCAACACTTTGCAGAATTTTCTTCGTCTGTTTGTAATACGAGCCCCAGATTATAGAGGCAATATTTCAAATTTGCCAAGAATCAACTTGTTGATGCCATGAGTTTTTCCGTAAAACAATAACATTTCTTCAGCTGAACTTGGAAATGTAAGTATTGCATAGTACTCGTAGTATTAGTAGATAAAACATAACCTAGAACCTAAATCGTAAAATGCTGGGTTACTCCTTGGAAGATTTAGCCACAGAATTCTAAGTTTTTATCGATGTATTATTATATATTATGGAACCGAAAGCTATCGATATACATTAGAAATCATAATTTTCTCACAAAATAAGTCAAATTAATCAAAATAAACTTTTAATTTGCAAGATGTTTATCATAAATAATCTCTTGTTTGCCTGCCTGGGCTAGTGTTACTACGCTAGACCCTCGCACAACTGCCATATCCATTCTAAAGTTTGCCAGGATCTATGTGCAGATGTTTTACTAATTTTTCGTTGCCTAGTTTTACTTTTAGAAGCCATCTGATGGTTTTTAATAATTTACTAATTACGAACCGTAAATGAAGGGAGGTGGATTAGGGAGACAAATGTAATAAATGAATAAGAACAATGTATAATGATAGTCTTGGGTAAAATATAATACACTCGCAACAAAAAAGAAATAATAACTCTTTATTATTTAACAATAAAATCATTACAACTAGAAAAGCATTCAGAAACAACAAAAATAACATTTAAAATGTTTTTTTTACACTTAAAATATAACTGGTAACTTTGAAAAATGGCCATCAGTTCTGAAGAGGTACATTCAATATAACAACAATTAATTGATAGATCTGAGCACCTGATACTTAGACTACCAAAATTCTGGCCCAGTCTGGGTAGTCTGGAGCTAGTTGGAGTGGCCCAGTATACGTAACCTACATTCTAACACCTTATAATGAGCCCAAAAAACATACAGCTTGTTTAAAAACATTTACTCAACAGTGATATTTCTAAGGTAAGCACTTAACCTAGGTTTAATGTCACTGACATTCACGTTACTGACAATATACAAAAAAAAGCGCCCTCATTGGGCGTAGTTTATAACTTTTGATAGTTATTTTTCAACATTTATTATTTATTTTAAAAATAATGTATATGAAATAAAATTGTGTAGCTGTAAAATTTTTGTTTATTATCAGTAGCATTCACATAAATAAAAAAACATGTGGATTGTCATTTTTTTAATGGAAAAAACCTCGACCGCCTCGAACTTACCCCAGACCTCTAAAATTTAAATCTAATATTATACATACAATAACATGTACAAATATTTTTATTATATCAAGTATTAATATAGAATAGATTCATAGTAATAGACTTTTAAAAAGATCACAACACAGAGTTAAGAGTACCTACCGTGCTTTTAGCACACTCGGCACCGTTTTGAGTTAAAAAAATTCACAAAACTATCGACTCGTCTCGAATTTTCTTTGTGGCACATCATCATTCATACAAAATTCATTTAGGTAGATAATTTTCTTTTCTTTACAATATTTCTAAAAAGATAAATATAACCATTTCCTAGAGAGTAAATATTAGTAATATAAATTCCATCTAAGTTCTAACTTAAAATAAATGTTAATTCGAAAATAAAAATAAACTCATTATATTGAGCAAATCCACTAGGTATTTTATTAAAATTTTTAAGTAAAATCGAGACAAGCGGACAGTTTTGCTGACGTTATATAATACGTATTTTCATTACAATATATTATTTATGGCCGTTTTTGATATTTGATTAATATTTGAGTTCAGATCTATTGCTCAAACATGTCAAAAATGATATTAACTAAGAATACCGCAAAAACTGTTACCACATACATGATATTTATAATGAACAGTGGCGGTTACACATTTGCCGCCAGTGGGTTATTCAAATTTTGCTGCCCCTACCGACCTCTACAATTCGATACCCTAGTTGACAATCGTATTAATAACTTTTTTCGTCAATGAAATTGTAACTTCATGGTTTGTGTACTATCTTCCTGATTACAACACTTTTTCAAGTAATTAGTATGATGGTGAACCAGAGGATCGATGTGTCAGCTCCTAGGTTATTTTCAAATCTCAACTATTTAATTGAAACTGCACAAGAAATAGGTTGGGCTCTGAGCCAATTCTCACTCGTGTACTACTTATAAGGTGAGGTTATTACTATTTACAGAAGAAACTAAATTCGGTAAACGTACAGTAGAAACGGTGGAGGTTTACCATCACGTGACTGTTACCATACGTATATACGTATACGAATATACGTTACTATACGTACTATACTTTACTATACGTATATACGTATACATATATACGTTACTATACGTACTATACGTATATACGTATACGTAAATACGTATAGTAACAGTCACGTGATGGTAAAGCTCCACCGTTTCTACTGTAATTAAATAAATTTAATTAGGCTTACTTAAACTTTAAAAGGTATATACGTAGTTGGGATAAAGTATGGAACCAAGTAAATATCTTTTAAACGAAAAGAACAATATTTATGAAAATTTGCAAGTAAGTGCAATGGAACAAAATGCATCTGAAGTACATGTTTTTGTTGATAATATACTTCCGGTTTGACCGGAAATGCCATCAACTTCTTTAATTTAAATGGAACACCCTATATATTTTTACAGATTTTGAAAGAGATTGTTATTTTGAATTCATACATACTAAGTTTAGTGTGAAAAAATTTGTAAAAACGAGGAATATAGCACTTTAATCAACCTCCTTTGAGTTTTTTGCATTACAGTAAAAAACTATTTAGATAAACTAATTGATGTTGTTTGTATGCATAGTAATAAGATGGTAAAAAATTTGCTAAAACCTAGAAGACCGCGGACTGCAACGAACGAAACAAAATATTGCAATCGATTTAGAAGAATCACCTCAAACTTCCACCACAAATTTGGCACTAAACCATGGTATCAGTCGACGTTCTGTAGGAAAGATATTAAAAAGTGAAAAGTATCATCCGTATAAGGTACTGTTGGTTCAATAATTGTCAGACGATGATTTTGACCGACGGCTGGAATTTTGCGAACGGCTAATGGACATCTGTAATGTCGACGACAATTTTGCTTCTAACATAGTTTTTCCGATGAGGCTACTTTTTGTTTAAATGGAACAGTTAATCGCCATAACTCAAGGTATTGCTCAAAAGAGAATCCTCATTGGATTCATGAAGCACATCCACATCAGAAGTTAAATGTTTGGATGGGAATTGTCGAAAATAGGCTTATAGGCCCATTTTTTATCGACGGAAACTTGAATGGTCACAAGTATTTGGATCTACTAAATAACGAAATTATTCCTGAACTTCAACAGAATGGGCAATTACCACAAAATGTTTGGTTTCAACAAGATGGAGCACCTCCCCACTATGATAAACGGGTTAGGGATTTTTAGGGATTTTCTGGATGCGAATTTTCCAAATCGATGGATTGGACGTAAAGGATTCATAGAGTAGCCTGCTCGTTCTCCGGATCTTAGCCCGTTAGATTTTTTTCTTTGTGGTTATCTAAAATCACGTGTTTACGTTAGACGACCAACATAATTACAGGAATTGAGACAAAGAATTATTGATGAATGTGAACTAATACGTGGAGAAGTCTCAAGAAGAAGACTCAAGAATTTGTTAATTGGATGGCATATTGTCAGCAAGTAAACGGCGAGCATTTTGAACATTTGAAGTAATTTTGTTTATAATTTTTTTTACACTAAACTTAGTATGTATGAATTCAAAATAATAAGCTCTTTCAAAATCTATAAAAATATATAGGGTGTCCCATTTAAATTAAATAAGTTGATGGCATTTCCGGTTAAACCGGAAGTATATTATTAACAAAAAAATGTACATCAGATGCATTTTGTTCCATGGCACTTGCACTTACCTGCAAATTTTCCATAAATATGGTTCTTTTCGTTAAGATATTTACTTGGTTCCATACTTTATCCCAACCCCGTATCTGATATCAAGTGAGAATCCAACGAATAATGTCGATGACATTCCATCACAGCAGGTATGAAAGTTTCACAATACCATTTTGTACATTTTTTGTACAACAGTGCTAAGGCGCTTTGGTTTTCTTTGCTTATGGTAGATCTTAGATAATTTCTCAATAGTTTCCAGCAAAGAAAGCTTTTCTCAACTGCTGTTGCTGGTGAACATACTATGCTAAATACAAGTTACGCCCATGCTCAATTTCTAAAGAGGATGGGATGAAATCAAGGGATGCAGTCTTGCCAGGATCACCCTGGGCGACCCTGGGAAGCTGGAGTCGAAAAAATATTTGGCGATGACCAGGAAAAACCTACGTTTAACAGTAGGATTTCTGACTGGCCACTGTCAATTAAGGAAACAACTCCATACAACGGGGCTAGTAGACACACCTCTATGCAGGATGTGTGAACAGGAAGATGAATCCGTCAGGCATGTCTTATGCGAGTGTCCGGAGTTATCGTCAATAAGAGAGTGTGTGTTTGGTGAGTCTTCCTACACCTGCCGATATAAAGGAGATGTCTCCTAGTGACCTGTCCACCTTCCTGGATTGGACAGGATGGACGATGACCTAGGAAGACAACTCCTCGGGAGGATGTACAATGGGTGACTTGTGGCCTAAGTGCTGTGGGCCTAACTCACCGTCCCTACTCTACAGAGAGAGAGACAAGTTGGGATAAATGTTTTGCAAATTTTGTTTCCGCAGGAACGAAGATCTTTTCAATGGATCCAGATTCCGGTTTAGCAACATTTGTGATTGGCGTAATGGATATAAGTACAGTTCCTGCATTTCCCATGATCGAATTGAAGTATGGGAGTCGCAAAAACATGTATGAAGTCAGCCGTGCCCCACGCTCCCCTACATATTGAATTGTTTGTGTGGACTTAATAACATTTAGGTATATATAAATTCTACTTTTTATTCTTGCGAGACATGAAAAAAAATGTTGGTTCCAAATTTGCTTCCCTTAAAATCTGCCGCCCTAGGTTCCATCCTACTCAGCCCATTTTTGTTCTAGAGGAATTTGGGGAGTAAACGACTTGAGAAACTAGTATATACAGCAGAGATGGACATCGGAAATTTGAAGAACTTTATAGGAGGATGGAAATGCCTAAGACAAGGCATATTAGGTGACTCCCAAGAAATAGACAAATAATCGACCAACTGGCCGGTTCTATTTTTTTGTTTATATTTAGCTGCCAGTTCCAGCTCCATTTATTAGGCGAAGGCTCGTACCTGCAATAACACCTACCTACTAGCACGTATAGTGTGCTTCTGTGAAGGTTTGATAAGCCCAAGTTTAAAAAAATGATACTGAGTAGTAATGAAGAAGTGTCCAGTCGGGAAACAGTATACACCCAATATAAAAAAGCAACCTATGAATAACCCACTGATTTTGTTTATTATACCATCAAACTCTCCTTTATACTACAAATAATTGTTTTTGTTTTAATTGACAGTGAAGTATGTTATGTTTTGAGTTCATCGTTGTGCACGTCGATGTAATAGAGTAATTTTAAATATTTGACTTGGATCGTCATTTATATTTTTCGAATTTCAGAAAAGAATGACAAAGATAATATACAGGATGAGCGTTAATTTCACAATTCTTACGTACTGTATCGTTCAGAAAATTTGGTAGTGTGGACAATTTTTTGCACTACTAAAGCGGTAACGGTGCTGCTTCTAATGAAAATCGCCAGTAGCTTCGATGAATCGAAAGAATATTGCTTATTTTCTCTCTATTACAAAACTATGAAGTTGCCAGGTACAAACAGGAATACAACCCTTATTAATACACCCTCATTAGTTATCTGATTGATTTTTATTTGAATGAAAGCTTTTTGTGTTTAAGGTTGTCCCGTCAAAAAAAGTGTCACATCCATGCTTATTTAGATTTTAAATATTAAGTGCGTATACGGAGAGTAAGTAGCATTACGCAGACAAGAATGCAGAGTTCAGAAAGACTATTTTCTGTACAAGTGAGATCCAGCATGGTGAGATAAGGTTCGAGACGATGCCTTCAACTTTTTTTGCTTCACGGAATGTGATGTTTACTCTAAACTAGTCTACCAAACGATTTTTAGTCGGCTAAGTTATCCTTGTCATCACTCGTAGTAAGAGAAAGTCTTCCTATCTTTCGCTCGGCAGCTGACTGGCTCTCCCCCTCGGCGTCCTGGCCTTGTCTGCCGCTTGAAGAGGCACATGCAACGTTTCTTGCTTCTTCCTTGTTCACACTTGAAACCGATTGAGCAAGACAAGCGCCAGAAGCCCTCGATATTTTGCTCCCTTTTCGGTTTCTAGTTTTTTGTTCATGAGCGCTGAAGACACCGTGTCTCCTGTATATGCCGGTGATTCCTGTGTTGTCTGCGGCGTGGGCACCTGTGGTACTGCCGCCGCGTATGAAGGTAATAGATATGAAGCTCTACTTATATTTTATTTGTTTTTATCATTTTATTCAGGAATGTGTGAAACATCCAACGATGCTTAATCCTGTTCCGTCACTAAATATTTTGCTCCCCAATCCCGGGCTTCCAGAATAAGTCGCCGCTGCTTAAAACTTAATATTTGAAATCTAAGCAATACTTTTTTAATGAGCAATCTAATACTATTGGATGGGGAATGAAATAATCTTCAATTTAAAAGAAATCAATCAAATAGCCGATAACCTCTCCTTTCCTGTTTGTACCTGGCAACCCCATCGTTTTATTGAACACAAAATGAGTAACCCAACTAACGCTGCATTATTATGAATAACAATTTAGGGTAGGTGATAAAAAAAACAGTTCGAATTTCACATTTAGCTAGGCAATCAACATATACGTGCAATTTATCGATTCACATATTGTCCAACATATAATCTTTATCATTATCAAATAGAAGATGAGAGTGGTTATTACTTAATCCGGATCTCGTACTGAAGACATTAGTATGTTTACTTATTACCAAATTTTCAGAACTATCCATTTTAAGTTCATTATTATGATAATAAGAGATTTTGTGAAAAGTAACAGTTTTTTCAGTATTCTTCGCATTTTGAGCACTATTTCTTATGTACCAGATCTAATGGTGTGACGTTGATGATGAATAGCATTTATGCTTTTATTTGAATAGTGTCTCACTCGACATTCGAAAAGGCACTAACGTTACATTATTTTTTTTTTGTAACGTAACACAACCCCTATTTTAATATTAAATATAAATCTCTGTTATAAGTGGTTTGTAATTTGTACACTACTATTCTATAATTTTTTACCTACGGTTTTTTTCCTAGCTTCTGAATAACAATAGTTATTTATACCATAAGGGATGTAAGTAACATTTACTAGTTGAGAACGACTTTGCGCCTGAGCGATAGCGAACGGCTGGCAATAAAGTTCGAGACTAGTAAATATACTTTCAACCCGTGAAGTATATAAAATTTTTTCTCCTCCCCGTAGAATTTATTCTTGGATTTCTATTAATTTAATTCGATACTTTTCGCATGAAATTATATGGACAGGTTTGACCGGTTTCTATAGCATTGTTATGTTATCAAAAATTGAGAGACATTTAAATTATTGATTTGTATAACGGCCAAATGGATATTGAAGAATCAACAAATATCGCTTGTCTGTCGCTGCTTCCAGAAAAATCAAGGAAGAGATATTAAGCAGCCTATCAATACTTCAAGAAATGGTGCCAAACAAAGATTGTTACTGAAGTTTCGGAAACCGTGCTTTTGGCGCGCACTCACGAAAAATCTGCTTGTCCATCAAGCTTATGTTGTGAATATTCCATGCTGAAGTCCACCCTTTTCATAGAGGAAAACATAGATATTTCCAGGTATCCTAACCTTCGAGCATTTTTAAAAAGAAGAAACCTAAAAAATCTAAAGATTTAATGATGAAGGCTGTAATGATAATGGACAATGTTGAATGCAAGAAGTCATTCCTGTTTCCAAAAACGGAATGGCACGTAAATTTGCAAGTGACTAAAAGTGACGGTGATAAGGTTTGTTTTTCCAAAATAGTTCTAAATTACATTGTTATGAGATTCCACATGACGAATTTCAATCCTCGCTTCTTCATGCGATATCAAAATGGAATGTGCTTAAATCAGCTTGTCGGGAAAAACTGGATTTCTTCAATTCCAAGTAAAATTGCTAAATTTCTGAACTTTGAGAACTTTCATAAGGGGTATACTGGGCACTACCTTAGAAGAACGTCGGCCACTTTATTATTGAATACCGGAGTTGATATCTTAGCTCTCTATCGACATGGCGGATGGAAATCTGCAACTATTGCGGAAAGTTATGTAGCGGAGTGCATGAACAATAAAAAGAAAGTTGCGAATGAAATGTTACAAAATATAACGAAGCCAGAAGTCTTTTGCAGTACAGTACCTTTTTGGTAATTGTTACTTACGTCCTTCTAAACAGTATCAAAATGCGTTGTTTACAATATAGGGAGGAGAAAAAGGTCTTTTATCATATTTATGTTTTCGAAAAAATGTGTGAGGTGGCATTTTCGATCTGACTCTTATTTTTTCATATTTTTGATTGCCCTTTACTGCTTTTTGATTAATTTTCCTTTTTATTTAAAAATGAGTATTATTTTTGCTAAGACTAAGTACTAAACGGGCTTGGCACGGAAAGTTCGTAGCTGGGGGTATCTTTTTCTTTTCTTTTGATCGGTTCAGCGTCGGGAGGTCGATGGGACTTCATATGGGCACTACGACTTTTGATTTTTGTGAACACTCTGTTGATAAGAAACATTTCAAGATTATTTTTCAAATAAGTGGTCCAAATTCAAATCATTCAATAAGAAAATCTCAAATTTTTTTATGGATAATATTTATCCATAGACTGATCAGAAAAATTAAATGAGCAGATTGTAAAGACTGTTTCTCTCATTCATTCTACAAAATATTTAGGCCAAACGTTGGAAAATATACAGGGTGTCTCAAAAGTTATAAGTGAAGAAAGTGAATTTCTAAAGTTGATAAGGCTAGAAATGGGTTAGTGCTTAGTGCTTGCTAAATTGATAATCCAGTATTAAAAACTCTATTTTGTGTGATTTGGTTTGGACCACTTCCAAATAGCATTCTTATACCGGGCGTCCATATTTATTTCTCCTCATTTTAACTGCTCATAACTTCTAAACGGTTTGAGATAGAAACATGCGGTTTTCACTAAAACGTTTCATTTTAGCACAAGCTTTGTTTAAAAAAGTTTTTTTATTCGTTTTGCCTACGTCACAACAAAAATGGAGTATGTTTGTCAATTTTTTTGTTGACTCTTGTTAATGGAACACCCAGTATATTTTTTTGGAGGACCTTTACCTATTCTTCAGTGCAAACTTTTTTAAAATCGGTTAAAGTATGACTTAGCAATTAACTTTTAAAATGAGAGATGTAAAGTGGTACTTAATCACAAAACCTCACGACAATAAAATTCAATTTTATTCAAAACAAGACTCAAACTAAAAAGTAATGGTTTCAATTAATTAAATGTTCAATGTGCCGTCCTTCTTGATCAATACACTTGTTTAAACTTGCATATAAATTTGTAAAACACTTGCGCAACATATCTTGAGTAATGGATGACGAATATTAATCTTTAATTAGTCCAAATTTTGTGGTGCAGGATTATACGCTAAAGATTTTACATATCCCCATACAAAAAAATCAGGGACTGTTAGGTCACATGAATTAGGAGCCCATTCTACTGGACCACTTCTGCCAATCCAGTTGTCACCAAATTTATTGGAAACAGAATTTCTAGTTATTGAAGAAAAATGGGGGGTGCTCCATCCTGCTGGAAATAGGTATCATTCCAATTACTATTTAATTGTACGTCTTGATCTAACAGTGGATAAAAAATAATTCCAACATGTATGTATAAGTATTTCCATTGATTGTTTTTTCAGCGAAAAAAATGGTCCTAAATTTTATTGTTGTTGAAAGCATACCATACATTTATCTTAGGTTAATCTCTTTCATATTGTTCAAACTGGTGCGGATTTACTTCAGACCAAATTCTGCAATTATGTTTATTAACTGCCCCAGTCAAATGAAATGTGGCTACATCAGACATTATTAGATTGACGTTTGGTACATTCCTCCTGAGATCCATTAACGTTTCACACATAAAAACACGCTTTTCGAAGGCCCTCTCATTCAATTTCTGATGAATTTGGATTTTATAAGGTTTTAGTTAAATTGCTTTCAAAATGTCATGAACTTTAGACTTACAATGTTGAAATGGGAAGCAACTTTTCAACGACGATTTTCGATATCTCCTAACAAAGTCATATACAGCTATGGTGTCATCTACAGTAGAAACGGTGGAGTTTTACCATCACGTGACTGTTACTATACGTACTATACGTTACTATACGTATATACGTTACTATACGAAGTATACGTATATGCGTATAGTAACAGCCCAGATAACACATGAACATACAGTGGATGTCCAATGGATATCAACATTGGACATGAGGGATATCCATAGGATATCCGTTCAAGTCCAGAAGGATATCCAATGGACATCCATTGGATATCCATTTGCCACAAAATTGGACATCCTATCGATGTCCGTTTCGTACTGAGAATGGATATACCTTGTACAAATATGGACATTCACTGGACATGATAAATAAACCATGGACATCTCATGGACTTTTCATGGACCTGAACTGGATACGTTTTGGACACGAACAGGATAGGATATGGACATCCATTGTACTTGTTATGGACGTGAACTATATATATTGTACAAGAGCTGCCTACACAGTCTCACATCAAATTATTATTTATTTTTATGTACCCACACAGATGTTCAGCCTTATTCACTGTTCCTTCTTCCAAATCAGATACAAATAGACATTTTATGTAATGCCATTTCCATTAGCCGCATTGGTCTAAACTTTCGCTACCTTTAGTTAGTTTTTTTTTCATTACATTACGAGTGTAAAAAATTATTCGAGTAGTAGATGGAAGGTATATGTATAAAATATAGCGGACGTAGTACATTTTTAATGAGTGTATATTTCGATTCCACCAAAGGATGATGTCCAATGGACGTCCATCATTCAAGTAAATTTTCACGTCCAGTGAATGTACCCCAACATCCATTGGATGTCCATTCTGTGTCCATGTCCATATGGACCAATCGTGGACATTATATGGATATCCATAGGATATCCTGTGTTTACTGGGAGTCACGTGATGGTAAAACTCCACCGTTTCTACTGTAAGTGATTGTTAACTGGTACTCTTTTCTTTCGAGATAATGACCCAGTTTCTTTATAAGTGCGGAACCAACTTCTAATTGTTTTTGAACTGGGTGGTTGTTTATTAAAATCTCTGAAAAAACTTCTTCGAGTTAAAATAACCGATTTTGTTTCAGCAAAGGTAAGTACAACATTTGCTTTTTCTACGTCTAAAAACACCATTCTTACATAAAAACAGGCAATAACAATGACTGACAATTCGCAAAGTTGATAAATTTGACATTTACGTAAAACTGCCAAAGCTTACTATAATTAGAAGTACTAAGTAAGCATCTCTCATTTTAAAGGTTAATTGCTCAGTCACATGTTAACCGATTTTAAAAAATTTTGCACTGAAGAATAAGTGAAGGTCGGTTCTTTCAAACAACAAAAAAATATACTGGGTGTTCCATTAACAAAGGTCAACAAAAAAATTGACAAACATACTCCATTTTTGTTGTGACGTAGGCAAAACGAATAAAAAAACTTGACTTTTTTAAACAAAACTAATTGCAGAATTTGGTCTGAAGTAAATCCGCACCAGTTTGAACAATATGAAAGAGATTCACCTAAGATAAATGTATGGTATGCTGTCAACAACAATAAAATTTAGGACCATTTTTTTCGCTGAAAAAACAATCAATGGAAATACTTATACATACATGTTGGAATTATTTTTTATCCACAGTTGGATCAAGACGTACAATTAAATAGTAATTGGAATGATACCTATTTCCAGCAGGATGGGGCACCCCCCATTTTTCTTCAATAACTAGAAATTCCGTTTCCAATAAATTTGGTGACAACTGGATTGGCAGAAGTGGTCCAGTAGAATGGGCTCCTAATTCATGTGACCTAACAGTCCCTGATTTTTTTGTATGGGGATATGTAAAATTTGGACGAATTAAAGATTAATATTCGTCATGCATTACTCAAGATATGTTGCGCAAGTGTTTTACAAATTTATATGAAAGTTTAAACAAGTGTATTGATCAAGAAGGACGGCACATTGAACATTTAATTAATTGAAACCATTACTTTTTAGTTTGTGTCTTGTTTTGAATAAAATTGAATTTTATTGTCGTGAGGTTTTGTGATTAAGTACTACTTTACATCTCTCATTTTAAAAGTTAATTGCTAAGTCACACTTTAACCGATTTTAAAAAAGTTTGCACTGAAGAATAGGTAAAGGTCGGTTCTTTCAAACTCCAAAATTATACTGGGTGTTCCATTAACAAGAGTCAATAAAAAAGTTGTCAAACATCCGCCATTTTTGTTGTGACGTAGGCAAAACGGATAAAAAAAACTTAACTTTTTAAATAAAGCTTGTGCTAAAATGAAACGTTTTAGTGAAAACCGCATGTTTCCATCTCAAACCGTTTAGAAGTTATGGGCAGTTTAAATGAGGGAAAATAAATATGGAGACCCGGTATACCTAATAGAAATATAGAAAGTACTGGTCAGAAACTTGAAATAAAAAGCAGCCTGAGGATGAGACAGGAGTTTTTGTTTTTATATCTCATAATCGGCATTTATCTCGAAAACTTATTACAGTTATATCGATAATATTTGACTTTTTCAATTAATGTCATTATTTGTTATATTACAATTTCAAGGCACTGGAAGTAGTTAAAAAAGTTTCACTCTTAATAGATATTATTAGTAATTATTTCGTCTACCTTACCAGAGAACCAATCATATGAATATCAAAAATAGGGCAAAAAGTTTTGTTTAGCAGCTCCATAGCGGAAAATTCCTAAAGGTCATTTTAGATTAGACAATTTCTTGTGCAATATTTAGTTCAAGTTTTGGAACAATTCAAGTTGTTTGGTCTAAAATTAAAAATTGTATTAAAGATTGTCTACCCTGTCAAATTCTAAAAAAAAATAGAACAGGTTTTATTTTCTCAACAATTTGATTGTATTGTTTGTGTTTCATGATGAAAATGTTCTATTAAAATGTCATTAATCTGGATAATTTGTGGTTATGTATTAAAATGGTTGAAGAATATTATTATGATTCTGAGTAGGATCTAAACTAATGATTGGAACTGAATTATTTCCATCTTTTAGAAAATAGACATTTATTACTTTTTATATTTATTGACAGTTCTCTATGACATATGTTATTTTATGATTAATATCAACAAGCCTAATAAAAGGTCACAACAATTCTCCCCTCCTTATTACAAACTATTTTACAATATAAAGACATATAAACATTCCTATATACTGTTAACACACACTTGAATTCTTATTTTATGCCATACGTAGTCTATGGACCAAACAGGTGGACGTTTTTCTCTTCGAGGCCGTAATAATGACACATCAGGTGTTGGTTCACCTAAATAACGTTCATTCAATAAATCTGGATTACTTTGAGGTACTGCTGGAAGCATTGGAACATTGAATGACTGAGTGGGTCCAAACGACTTTTTCCGGACTAGCGTTGATTTCAATTGGTTAACATGTCTTTTTAATGTTCTTCCCGAGTCTAAAAGGACCAGATAATGGAGTTTCCCAAGTTTCTTTTCTATATTTCCGAGCTGCCATATGTGTTTATTGTTTATGAAAACTAGCCTGGATCCTCTCCCTCACTAGAAATGAACGTACTGGTTTGTATGAAATCTGTGAGGCTTTGGGTCGATAAGGAAAAATTGCATCCAAACGGATTCGCATTTTCCGATGTAAATACAACTCTGCAGGAGATTCACCACAAACTAGTGATGTCGCGCGATACCGAAACAAAATGTTTTGGACTTTGTCTTGAATAGGTGTACTGTCATGCATACTCGCTTTTAATCTATGCTTTAAAGTCCGCACGTTTCTTTCTGCGAGTCCATAATTAACTGACGTAACGAAATTTTTGAAAAGGTTATGTCAGGTTATGTTTAGTTTATCATCAGATTAAATCACTGCGCAAAATCTTGAACTAAATATTGTTCAATAAATTAGAATAGTCTAAAATAGCTTAAAACAATTGGCCAATATTTCACACAAGAAATCTATTCCAAATATTGTTCCAAATCTTGAACTAAATATTGCACGAAAAATTGTCTAATCCAAAATGACCTCAATAAACGCCTCGATTTTAGTTTTTTACTATCTGTCACTTGAGTACTTTGACATTTCACGTGAATTTTTTAATTAAACCGTTGTCACACATGCATGCTACACTAGCTCGTGAATATAGTAGTCTTGGGCTGCTAAAGCTCATTTTTTGTCCTTGTGACACAATATACATAAATATTTTTAAACTATCATTTTATTCGTTGATTATTTGCGGATACATTTTTATCGATATCAGTAACTGAAGTTTTCGAGGTGTAGTCATTTTAGTGTCGACTAATACCAAAATCATTTTTTATTTCAGCATTACAATCGGCATGATATTTGTTGTGACTTGCCCACGTGCATTTTTACTACAACAATATTTCATTATTTCCTTGGTTAAGAAAAAGTACTTGTATATTATGTATTAATAACAATTTTTTAAACAAAACTTCTGATATAACTTCAATTCTAAGTACAAGAGCCGCTTAAAATATTTTTCTTAAATCACACATAACAAAAAGAACAAAACTCCAGTAGCTGATAGAAGTTTTGCACTAAATATAGAGAAGTTGCATGCTTTACATAAACAATAACGTTTACATTGATAAAAAAATAAAGTAAACAAAAAAAAGTATATCCCCAAAAGTTGCTGAGGAAATACGAAAATTGAAAGATTGATTCATAGTCTGACTTTTACTTGATGATTTTTTTTTCATATAATTAAATTGAATAATGTTAAATGAACAATATAGGCCGAAATGTAGAATAAAGTGGGTGGAAGAAACGTAATCGACAAAAATTTAAGATAATAATTGGAAAGAGTACGACAAAGAACTAAAAGGATGGGAGAAAAAAAGAGAAAGTGAAGAACGGAAGTAGGAGTGAAAGTGAAAGGAATATAAAAAGATGGGAGGAGGAGAAAGAGGTATTAAAAGAGGTAAAGTGATAAATTGACAGAGTGAGCGTTGGTAGGGATAAAAAGTTTGATAAAGAAAAAAAGGGAGGAGCGAGAAAAAAAACAGCGAATGTGATAGTGGAATTGGGAAAAGACGAACGAAAAGAGAAAGTGTGTGTGTATGCGCGGTGATGTTGAAAATACTGGGTGGGAATCATTATAATTTTCAAAGACCTTAAAACAAGGAAGAAAAAGCTTATTGTCAGGATGTGACGAGAATGTCAAAACTCGTCGAGTTTGTTCGTTCAGTTTATGAACTAATCTTTCGAATAAACTGAAAAAATAAAAATAAAATACCTTGTTCCGCACACTGGATGTTGTGTATTTCAAGAATAAATATAACGAAATAGTATTAGCACGTAAGCAGAGGACGCAACACACCGATCATTTACCTTTCGGTTGTTTTATGACGAATGTTGTACACTTACTTCCCGCATATCTTACAGGGGTACTCTTCGGTCGAGTCCGGGTGACATATGTTCGAAGAGGTGACATATGCTGTTCGCCTTTCTGACGTAGTCGATGACGGCGTCGGCGAATTTCTTGCCGTACCGCCGTGTATTCGAATGTGTCCATTTAACGCTGCTCGAGAATTGAAACTCTGAAAATCGAATAACATATTCTGAATCTGAATAATATAGTTTTAAATATATAAGCACTGAACGCTTAATCAATCCCTTTTCAAAATTTTATCGTACGTTCAGCAGAAATGTCAACATAAATTCAAAATGCTCCTCTTAGTTTAAAAAAAAGATATAATTGGAGTTGAACCTTGCGTGTGTTTTATGAACAAACATCGACTGATATAGGTACACTAACTTTCGATAAAATGTCGAGAACACACAAGCAAGGTTTAAAGTAGTGATTTTCTGAGGGGCCCCGTTTTAAAGCACTAATCCAGGCATCGGGTCGTTGATAAAAATATCAATTGAATAGTCACATCGCTTCGTTAAAACAGCCTGAAATCGAAGAAAAATACCATATCTCTTTCTCCCCGTACTCCACACTTAACAACAATACAAAATGATAGTATTTTCAGGAACCAATTGTCAATTAAAGTTTAACTGTATGCCCTACAGCACAATATGGACGACTTGTCGGTGACGTCATTCTGGAATGGTCTATAAATTGTTCAACGTGAGTAGAAAACTTTCAATAAATTTTATGTAAAATAACGTCAAAAAATGATCTAACAAATATCACACGACAAAACAATTCTCCAGATATTTCTTCTCTCAAACCGGTTGTCTTTTGACAACAGGTTTTCGAAAATATTGATATTACTACTGAATATTCCAACAAATTGACTTACTGCTGAACAATCGGGGAACTCGCACACAAAGTTTCTTGTATCCGGTATGGGCATCGGACAACCACTATCTGCAATCTGAAACAAAACAGATTTTACAGATATTAATTTTATTTTATTTTAATTAATTATTTTTTAAGTGAATATATAAACAAATATTCTGTGAATATTTCAAGCGTATACCTGTTGCTTTTAAATATATTTATTTCATTCTTTGTTGTTATAGCGGCAACAGAAATACATCATTTGTGAAAATTTCAACTGTCTAACTATCATGGTTCGTGAGATACAGCCTGGTGACAGGCGGACGGATAGCGGAGTCTTAGAATTTATATAATTATAAAAGGTTTTCAATCTCCAGGGTTGAGCAAAATGAGCGGAACACATAAAATTAGAGTGTCTTTGATACATTCAGGGAAGTATGACGTAACGAGAAACATTCGTGACTTTTACTGTATCGATATCGATTTACAGAACAAACACACACAGGGCCACTTGTTCAATCCGTGGTTACCATTCGAACAACAACTAACTGATTGATTCAGTCTTAAGGTTAGTCTTTACGTGACATAAACTAGGGACATTTTATTTCATAATAACACAAAAAAGTGACATAATTCACGTGAAGACTAACCTCAACCAATCTATAATATCTATCTGTTTGAATAGTATTTACACGTGGAAGTCCACAAACACAGATATAATCTATAGATATTTGGAAATTCTCTAACCAAAATCTCTAACCAAAAATCTCTATCTGCTACCGGCATTTTAAGCGCACGGAATCAACGAGATACTGATACTTCCTAATATGTATAGAAACATCCCAAACAGTGATAGGGCCGATGGCATAAACCTCAGTGGCTTTGCGAGGACCTAAATTCGACTACACCAAAACTCTGGAGGCGTAAAATTTTGGGGCTAGTAACAAGTATACCGATACCGTTACCCATATTTTATCCGACTGTGAGGCATTGGACTCAAGGAGACAGACAATCTTCGGAGAAGCCTACGTGCCGAAGCATATGGCTGCAGCGCTCCCGGTACTAGAACGGCTCCTCAAAAAAAAACAAGTATACCATTTTCATACTAAAATTGCGCTAACCAGAACAGTATACATTTTATAGCCATTTTATGCCACAAATGTGGCGCGCTAAAGAAAATACGTTCAACACGATATCATATTATAATTTTCCATAGGTACTTAACCACTTACTTCAAATTTTGACGTGCTTCTATCCAAACTCTTTCAATCCACTATGAATAAACCTTTTTTTATTATCAGTATTTAATAAAACAAGCCGCGTCAGATTGTACAAAATATTCTTCCATTTCAGTTTCAACAGCCAAATATACGTTGCGATTGGTATCGTGTACGATACTGATTTTAGCGAGAATGGACCCTTACAATACCAAGATCGATGCCTTGGTCTTGCTATGCTCATCACTAGCAGACACGGATTCAACTAATAAAAAATGTGAAAAATTTACCCCTAGAAGTTTAACATCGGCAAATAGTTTTTCATCTATATCCATTTCTGCGTGTTTGTAGTAATAATTCCTCCTCTCTCTGAGATGCTTCAATCTTCTATACTCGTCGGCGCACACTTTTTTCCAAACGTAATAAAATTGCACACACTGCTTAACAGTTTTCGTTCGAATCTAAAAATATATTATCGTTACCAGAACATCACCAGTTAGAGAGTTTCTTAAAGTAGCTGTTAAGATATTTTACCTCTTGAGCAATATTGTGGAAATCCTTATCGTACTTGAGCAGTGACTTGTGGAAGATGTCAGTTTCTGTCGTTGACCATTTGTCACTTTCGCAATACTGATACGCTAAGAGAGGATGATCGGCGGGAAGATTCGGAGAGGGTTGCATCAACCGCAACATTGCGTCCTGTAACAGATACTCATTTACTAAAAAATACAACTAATTGATTTATTAAAAACTTCTTATCTTGCAAATATTAGTTGGGTACCACCCTTGAGCATAGAGTATTATAATCAAGGGTACAACTTAAAAGGCAGGCATTTTACTTACGTGTATGTTTCCCCCACACATATGGAGAAGGTGCATTGCATATTCTTTATTTCTTCCACCGCCTGGAACAGCAGCACAACAAGCGAAATCCAGGTACATATCCACTATAAATTGAGAGGAAATTATTAATGTTATAATAGTTGTAATTATGAGAAATTTTACCTTCGTTATCAGTACAATTACTTATACCAGGATCCCATAAAAGATCTTCATACGTTGGTTCCGAGCTGCCTCTATTAGGCGCCGATGAAAAGTTCGGTATTTTACATTGGAACTGAGATCCGACGTTAACGTGAGGGGTGGAATCACTTTCTGGAATTGGGTCATTGTTCCAGTTCATACCATCCTCGCCTAAAACATAAGACAAAATACAATTTTCTTCCAGCATTTAGCAGACTAGATGGCTATACAGTTTGTCTGAAGCGAATATTGGAATTATTTCAAGCTAAAACAGATTGAAACAACAGCAAATCTGAGCAAATTGGAAGTTTGACGATAAGTATGGTATTTATTGGAATATAGAGAGTCCCAAAACAACTAGGATATAGAAGTCAAAATAATAGTGTAAAACTATTAAAACGCTTCACAAATTAGAAAATTACTTTCCAAAAGATAGACCGTTCACTAGGAAGCAACATCTACTTCTCGGGCTATATGCCCCGCAGACAATGAATTACACTTCCAAGATAAACAGGGTTGGTATATATGAAAATATGGAACCAACCATTCTGGTTTATAATTAGAAGGAATAATATGACTTGCAGACCAGTTTCGGCGTATTTGCGCCTCGTCAGTACAAGGTAGATAATTATCCGTCCAGAAGCTAAGAGCATAATCCTGGACTGAAGTGTTGCTTCCTAGTGAACGGTTTATCCTTTGGAAAGCAATTTTCTGATTTGTAAAGTGTTTTAATAGTTTTACATTATTATTTTGACTTCTATTGATAACACGCATTACTTAAATATGACAATTGATACAGGAAACTGTATTCAAGTAAATATACAACTAGGATAGTCAAGTGTTCTTGTGTGATCAGTTCTAAAATGTCATGGGAACGTCTGAAAACCTTATTGAATTTTGCAAGATCAACATCGTCACTCTACTTCTAAGACAAGAGAGGGACGCTTTTGGGGACCGCAACCAGCGGTATCAGTAGCAATATGATAAAATAGGTAATACCGAAAAACAAAAAGATCAGACCATTAGAAAGATCTACTGGGGCGAAGACAATCAAAGATACTCCTGAATCTGTATTCATGAATTTTTTAGAGGCGAACTTCACCGGGAAGTGGTTCCCCTTGAAGGGGTGATTGTCATATTGACAATGAGATAGTAAAATGAACGTTCCCAGGATTTTCAAATTATCCTCGCCTCTTACAGCTTCACATGGTTCGTACAGTACCAGAATTCATTCGAAACAGACTCTCCACAAAGGTGTTGGAAGACGATACGACAAACTAGTCGAGTCGTACGAAGACATGCATATATTTGTGAGCACCTGATTCAATTTTTTTTGTCGAATCACGGTTTGCAGTAATAAAGTCGAATTACAATTAGCCGCTATTCCTCGAAATTATTGTGACTAATTTAAGATCTTGTCGTCTGCATGTCCAGATATGACATTATGCTCGGTATTTTTGGTCTTTTCGAACAAATTGCCGGACCGGTGTCTTGTGAACGGGTTGTATCACAAGAGATAACGTGTTTCCAGCCTCAAAAGAAAAGATTTGATGTTTTGTTGATTTTGGGCGTGTTTTGCGGCTTTGCTTGGTGTGTCTTTTTTTAATATTGTATATGGGTAAATTCAACGATATAAGATATAAATATGAATCTTTTTAATTCTAAAAATATTTTGGCACCAAATTTTCCTCCTCTAAAACCTGTCGGGCTAGTACGTAACCTGCTGCAAATCCGCCAGTACTTCAGCAAACTTTTTGGCATGTTCATTTGGATTTAAATGTTTCACTTACTTCTGTGTTTAATATTTGTGTAAAGTCCCGTTCCTGCTCTTTGTGGGCTCAAGATTGGCTGAGGAGTATATCTCGCACATCCTGGAGGTTTACTTCTTGTAGCTCTAAGTTTTGATTGATGCAATACAGGTAACTGAAGGGGTTCCATTCTAGGCCTTTTTCTAGATATTCTTACAGGACTAGCAGGTATCCTAGAAACATTAGTTTTACATCAATTTTAATTTACCACTCGTAATAAGCAAAATCTCCCCCAAAATGCGTGAACAATCGATTAAGGCCGTATGACATTATGTAGTTTTCGATATCGTTTTCTGTACAGTTGTCAATGTCTACAAAAACTGTACAGTTGTCTGTACAGGAAACTTAACGCCCATTAAATTGTGTAAAACACTTTGTAGTTTTCGATATTGAAATTTTCAAAAACAACGCCTCTGGTTAGTGGTATAGAGCTGCCAAAAGTCCTTGTCAATTGACATAACGACTTCATTTCATCCTGATTTCATTGTAATATTTTCCATTGAGTATTTATTGTTACTCTTTTTAATTGATTTCGTTTCCATTTTCAAACAAAAAGTCCATAATTACAGGAAACCGAATAAAATTATTTCAACTGAACAAGGAAATCTAGGTTAGGCTGAACATAAACACATATATCTGTATCTGACACCGACACGATATTTGACCTATTGCGCAGAAACTAGCGCAGAAACTGTACAGAAATATGATGCAGAATGGTATTTCTGTACAGTATTCGATGTCGAAAACTACATGCTTGTATGACACTATACAGTTGTTGTCAACATTGAAAACTATACAGAAAACGATATCGAAAACTACATAATGTCAAACGGCCTTTAGGCATTCGAGAAGTTTAGGTGAATAAAATATTAATAAATGCGTGGAATGAATCAGTGGGTATTTTGTAAAATTAGTAGCGTCGGTTTTCTTTTTGTAAGACCTGTAATTTCCATTAAATACGAATATATGATATAACCATAAATTTCACTTAAAATTGTTTGCCATTGTAATACTGTTTTGTTTAGATCTTTTTAAAAATTAATACTAATGGGGATGGTAGAATTCAATATACAGACAAATTAAATTTTCAACAAGGACACTATCGTGTACGTGTTTTGGTAGGTCGATTTTAATGAAATTTTAATATCGACGCCGGAAGACGCATTATGTTCCATTAAGAGGAATTGTTAATGGGAAGAATTAAAAATTAACTTTCAAAGAAGGATTTTTTGAAATTTTAAATTAAACATTGTATGCAAAATATGTCTAAAAGGTTGGTAATCTCTTTGAACGTCTTTTGCGTTTTATACTGGATTACAATCGTAATCTGCTTTATTTCCGGTTCTATTTGAAATGCAGGAGTTGTAGTTGATGTAAGTAAGTCTCGTCCTCTGACAAAAAATGATTTATGTCCTTTTTGATATTGGTTGATCCCACTGAAATTTTCAGGACATAGCTCCTTAGTTTTTTCAATTTTCTAAGGTAATTCCATCAGTATCCAGCCCCCTCGTAAAGTAAATTTTCATTGCACTTCCACTGTTCTACTGTGTATAGTTGTGAATAGAATTAGTTTGCACTGTTTAAAAATAAAATAACAGTATGCGGCAAGGTCTCTTTGAGGATTAAAAAGCCGAAAAAATGAAAAAGCCATAAATCATTTCGAGCCTTGACGTACCCACACGCGAACAATTGATTCTCATTGGTGCAATGTAGCTTCCGATTGGTCTATCTAAAATGTACGTCGGCGGAGAGTCTACTTGTACTGTGCACCTGCGGGTAGGCTTAGTTCATTTTTGTTATTTACTACACATTGTGTTTTGAATAATAATATCTGTTAGCTGTTGCTGTTATTGAAGTTGTGTTTGATTAAAACTTTTTCATTGATTGCGAATATTTTTTGGTAATAATCAAAATGATGGCTTTTTGGCGACCATTCGAAGAGGAGAATATTGTTATAGGTATGTAAATATGGACAGGAAATATTTCTCCTTTTAAACTGAAAAAATGTATTCAACAAACGTAACAAAATTAGGTTCTAATATTGTCGACATATTGTATTCCAGAGCCGGAAATAGTTCCATCTGTTAGTAATGATGTGGGCTGTAGTAAGGATAGTAAGTTGATTGATTGTTGTATGTACAAAACAAGAATATTATATTTTTAAATTTTTTACTAAAGGTTCTGAAATTTCTGAAAGTGAAGAGGAGGGATTTGAGAAAATAGACAAGAAGAAATTTGGTATGTTTTTGTCCCCATCTACGCAAAAAGTGATACAAAATATGTACAGGCAACTGAAACAAGAAAATAATGGGTCAAAGCGTGGAGATACACAAATTGACAAGAGTTTCAAAAAGATCCATTATTACAATAATCGGTAAAACAACTACTACTCATCGGAAAAAGAGAATATAGAAATCTTAGAAAAAAAATATGGGTTTTACGCCGGTAATATCGTTCCTACATTTAAGATGTTTAAAGAAACATTTTCCGACATTTGGCAATCAAGAAGGGGACTGAAACACCCTTTTGGGGGCCGGAACCCTTTTGCGGAATCAGGAACTCCAACGTAATACTGGAAAAAATAGTCGAAGCCGAAGAAAAGAGGAGATCTGATCATTGAAAAGATCTAGTAGGCCTTAGACAATCAAATATTCTTCTTCCTCCGGGATATGAGACTAAAGGAGCTACTAGTCACTGAGACTTTCCTCAGGATGTGAGTAGAAGTAAAGGGGTACAATAGATCGTTTAGGCATCAGTGAATGTCACCCCAATATACAAACATTGGCAATCATTTTTTGAAAATTTACATTATGAGCCTGAAACCGGTTCTGCTTCTACTTAGATTTCTTTATCTCGCCGACAAATTGTGAAACAGTGCAAACTAATTCTACTCACAACTATACTAGCGATGCACGCCCTTAAACATATGATACATACGTTTCACTACGAACGTTTACTAAAACATAGAAGGCAATCGTCCTATTATTTTCGGTAACGCTCGGATTGATTCCAATTTATGTTTTGTTTACAATTCAATTGGGTGATTTGTCACAGTTATTTTTACAAATATTGTTTTAGTTAATAGGTTACCTTATTTTTGGTTATATAATTTAACAGATGAAAATTAGTCATTTCTGGAATCCTTACACAATAGACAAACTAGAAGAAATTACACATTGTGTGTGTCGCACACCAGTAGGAAAGTTTCCCTTTAATCAACATACAGGGTGTTTCTAAATTTATGCGACAAAATTCAGGAGGTGATTGCTGGTATTAAATTAAGATAAGTCTTTCCTATAACAAAATTTCCTCAGCCCACAACTTTCCGAGATATCACCCTGTGACTAAAATTGAGTTAATTTTGTTTCTAAAATTTCAGTGAAGCTAGAAACTTGAAATTCTGTAATCGCACTAATTTCGCTCGCATAGGACTAACCACTGGTATTTTTTCAATATTCCTGTTACATTATACGGTGGTGAAATTAGCTTCCCTTATTTGAATTCATATCAAAACTTTTTTTCTAGTTCAACTTTTATGAAATGAAATTTAACTTAAAATCCCTGTTTTATTTACAATTTCTTTTATTCTTTAATTTTTTTTCCCAAAACCAATAGCTGCAGAGAAAAATATTATGCATCGTATTACATTTTAGATCCTAACTGATTTTCACTCAATTTATTAAAAAAACTATAAATTATGGTGTTTATTTTTTTTCTGCATCTATTGGTTTTGGGAAAAGAAATTTAAGATTAAAAAAATGTTATAAAAATTCAATGTAAGTAACCACCTTTTATGGGTGATATTTCGGAAAAGGGTGGGCTGAGGAAATTTTGTTATAGGAAAGACCTCCTGAATTTTGTCGCATGAATTTAGAAACACGCTGTATATTATGCGATGCACCAAGTTTTTGAGGTGATTCATATTTTTAAAAAAAATTAACGGTGAGTAATTGACAATATGGAAAAGTCCAAAAGAATAAAACTGAATACAAGAGACTGCAAGAGAATACAGGGCGATGAACACGTGTTTTAGCTTGATTTTGCAGAAAACTTAATATAGAGAAGATTGACAGTGAATAATTGACAATTTGAAAAAGAACAAAATAATATATGTGAACACAAAAGAATACAAGAGAATGCAAGACAATACAAAGGAATACACGAAAAGACAAGAAAATATAGGAGAAAACAAGGGAATATTAAATGGAAATGTCGCAAGGTCGATGAACACGTGTTTAAGCTTCTGCAATTGATTTTGCACAAAGTTTTATTGATGTGATTAATACTAAAGAGACTGCCAGTAAATATTTGACAATGTGAAAGAGTATAAAATAATATAACTGAATACACAACAATACAAAAGAATGCAAGAGAATACAAGAAAATACAAAAGAATACAAGATAATTTAAATGAACACGAAACAATGCAGAAGAATAATGCAAACTACAGGAATGAAATTATTAGGAGCTATATAACATATTAAGAAGTTAAAATATTGGGAAATAATTAGGAGTATGATGAATGACCATCTGAAAAGGAATTTGTGAAGTGGGCTAGAGCGCAGAAGCCGAACACGTGGAGATCAGTAGATCACCAAAAACTTGGTACGGAAGAAAGCTTAGCATCACGAAAAGTACTTAGAAGAAGGTTCGGCACAGCGGATTGAACAGGACCTGGTATAATAAAAGAAGAGAAAGGAAGATATAGAAGAGTATTACAAGCAGATTTTTGACACTTCGCCATTGATGATGAAAATAAATAAATTATTGATAGTGACACTGGAACTGAAAGTTTAGTTTTTTTCTTGAATACTTACGAAGTAGGACTTAAAAAAACATCGTTGTTGTCTTCTTTCTTAATTTCATTAATTTGCTTAGGCCTGTTAATAACGTGCTTCGTTGGAATTGTGCATTGTACGGTTTTTATCACTTTTTTACATTTGTCGTCGATATCATGAGTAATCAAAGGAGTATTCGTCAACAAAATATTTTTAGTTTGAAACGTACTACCGCCAGTTTGAAAGAGTTTAATCTCTCCGTTGGCATCGACGAGAATTCCAGCAAAATTCGAGCTGTTCAATTCAATTAGGCCGTTGTTACTTATAAGTCTCAATGGTACTCCGTTGATTTCAATTTTTCTCCTCTGAACAAAATCTTTGGGACTGCTGGATAGTAAGGGATCATCCGAGTTTGGTAGCATCACTCCGTTGCACCAGTTACCAGACATGGAAAATGTGGAAGTATTCAGAGACGGTGAGAATGTTGTCGAAGGCTGAGGATCCGAAGTGCTTACTATGTTAGATATCGGTGACGGCACCGGAGTAAGACCAAGAGGAGATTGAGGAGAAGGTGAGTTAGTTAGAGGATAAAGAGGTTCTCCTGGCAGTACTTCCTCTAACGCTTCTTCCACTGCTGCCGAACTAGACATTGTTGAAGTGAAAAATGCGGCAGATAACGGTGAAGATGCTTGTGGTGGTTCTTCGTAAACACCTGTAATGAAAGAGAAAATATACAAAAATTCCCAAAGGATTTAAAAGACATTCCCACCTCTTTCGACAATCTGTCCATATTCTTGAGCATTGGGAGATACCATAGGCAGCATTGTATTCTGTCCAAACCCTGGACTTTGTCCTTCATGGCTTGCAGGTGGCGTAGGATATGCAAATCCAGGAGAGTCGTGCCTTATTAATGGACTTTGAAGTGGTGATTGTGCGGTAATTGTATGCGGCGATCGAGCATATTGTACAGGTGATTGCGTTTGGTAGCTTGGAGAAGGCATGTCGATACTGTTTGTCGAATGAAAAGTGCTGAATTCAGCCAAACTCTCCGGTAAGGGTGAATCAAGTACCGCTTGCAATTCCTGGTTGACCGAATGATTAGATTGATACGAAGGCGATTGTTGAACTACAGTTTCTTGAAGATTCATATCTTCAATTTTAAACTCTTGAATTTGTTGCTCGTTTTGATCTTGCAGAAGAGATTCAGCTTGAAATTGAATCGATGCTAGTTGATTGGGATCCACACCTGAAAAGTATTTGCTATACTGTTACATTATTCACCAAAAGAAAGTTTTTAAGTTACCTTGTAGAAGCATGCTGTCTTGTACTTGAGTAAACACGCCTTCTTGTAAACTTGAAGATATGAATTCTGCTTCTTCGGATTGGTAAGTAACGTTGGCCAAAGTAAAGGAATCATTCGTTTGGAACTGTAGTATTGGTGAAGACTGACCTGGATCAGAGGTAGTTCTTTTCACTGTAGCTTTTTCGCGTTTAAGAATGAGATCGGCCAACGCTTGAGCCTCCTGCTGTGTGGTACTGTTACGGAATGCGTCCGCTTCGGAATGTCTACGGGATTTTTCAGAGGTCTAAGCGTCGAATAAGAGCAAACATTAGTTCTTTTAGGAAAAAATATAGATTGAGAATGTTTTACCTGTTGTGGAGGTGCTGGTACCACGAACGATGAAATTTTCGATTCTAGATCAGTGTTGTTAGATGGTGAGGAATGCACGTTTAAAGGAAATAGAGGTGGAGCGTTAGACTTTTGGTCTTCATTTGGGGGTTGAGGTGTATTCGTTATCCTCTTGTTGATGATTTTTTCTTCTATAAGAGCTCGCACGCTAAAACTGGCCGTTTGTAATGGAGGACCACCCGGATCTTTCTTTTCGTTTTTTTTGTTTTCATTGTCCTTAAACAAACAAAAACATATGAAATGTCTCTACTGTTCTTTTTGTGTTTGAAAATAAATAAAATTTTGTGAGGATGTTGAGTTTTTTTATTCCGGTATACTGAGTCCAAAATATGCACTAATTCCAGTTTTTTCCCTAGTCGCAATATAAATTAACGACAGAACAAAGCTTTGATTTATTTTGACATTAAGGAGACATCAACTATTGTGATCACGTAATAGCAATTATCTGTTTGATGCATATAAGGTACAATTTCACTTTGACTATTGTCTTTACCGCCGTCTCAAATTTAGTTAATTTAGTTTAACTGCTGTTGCTTCGGCGAATTCGCCTGTTCAATTCGAACATCATAAAATTCATATACAGGGTGGCCGGACAGAGACGAAACAAAGCCATTATCAGACGATACGGATACACAAGGAACGTGAAATTAGAGTGGATTCGTATATCGAAGCGAAGTTTTGTTTATTTGTCTTTTTGAAAATTAAATACCCATTACGCATAGGGTAGATACCACTTCGCTTTAATTATGAACAATACCTAAGTGTGCAAATGTAACGGCTCAGTTATTTAATGAAAAATATCAAGATAAACAGGTCAGTAGGAAGAATGCTTTAGAGTTCGTGAAAAAATTGCAAGAGACTGGAAAGGAGAAAATAAACCGCTTCTATAGTCTGGACGGTCCCAAGAAAACTCGCATGCAAACAAATACCACGCGTATCTGACGACTCGCATTGAAATGTTAGCAGTAGGGGAACAGAATACGACCTTGTCAACCTTGTCCACTTGCTTAGGTCATTCAATATACACTGATTTCATTTTCGTGTGGTATTCCTTGAGAACGAACCGACTGTAGATAATGAAGAAGCTAGAGAAGCTGCAGTTTTGGGAAAGGTTCATCTAGATCCTAGGTTAAGTAGAAGGCAATTACCAGTTAGTGCAGGAAGTTAATGATTATGACCGCCGTTTGCAATTTTTGAGAGATAATGAGTGAGCGAGTAGCGAACGATCCACAGCTAGATATTTCTCTGACGAATGCAGCTTTGTTATGAACGGAACTGTAAATCGTCATAATTGTCGCTACTGGTTTTATTCAAACCCAAGAATTTTCCAGGCGGTGCATACATAGCAACCGCAAAAATTGAATGTACATGAATTGAATGAACATACCGATTGGTTCGCATCTTCACAGACAGACTGAAGTCACTTGATTCCATAAATTCTGAGCTACTATGGAATTGCATACGTGCCTTAAACGTACTCGGAGACTGTTACAAAATGACGGTAGCCTGTGTGCTATGACATGAGGGTCGAGTGAAATGGTCAGTCTGGGCTCATTCCGGCCATTGGACCGGAATTCTTCTGCGACGTCCCAAAATCGACAATAAACATTGCCTCAAGAAAATGGGTGATGAAACATAATAGGGGACATTCTCCAAAATTTACAGAGAACCTAATAAGAAAAGATAGTAAAACTGTCAAGGCATTAGTAGGTTTCTTAACAGAGCACTGTGAGCCTACTAGGCAAGCAAAGCAAATAGGATTAACAAATAGAGGGAATAGAAAAAGAAACTATAGAACTCATCCAAACATGTTAGTGCGATTGAGAGGCGAGTGTGCTGTTTCTTGAGAAGCCACGGCAAGAAATCTAGGTTCAGAGTGACATTCAGGTGTCATAGTAAGACAGTTTTTGTTTTATAAAAAGACATAATCACTTTCGTGGAACATTTAAGGGATATTAATAAATAAAAATTATAAATTATTCTACATAAACATTGTTCTGTAGAACTGCAATTTTGAATGCAATTCACTTTAATGTGTCGGAATTTTTAAAAATTTCTATGCAAATAGATGTATGATAGGAAAAAGACACATCGAAATAAAAAATATGTTTTTATCCCTCAACCTTTTTTTATTTTTCATATCTGATAACGCCATATTTTTTTTTTATGAACAAACAGTTTTGATGAAACTTTCTAGTTTGTTACGAATTGGAAAAATACTTCAATATTCTGAAGGTTTATTGTGTAATAATAGACGAAAGATCTTCAACAAATATAATCTGAAACAATCGGCGACGGATCATACTTGTATTGAGATTTATTGGTCTCAGGAAAATGGCGTGTTTTCCAGGAAAATTCATTTTTTTGAATAAGATATCAATCGGTATAGTTTGGAAGAACGAAAGAAAGAATAATGCTGGAAAAATGCTTTAATGTAGGCTTGGATGCTAAGAAACAATAATGCTATTTGTCTGGAAAAGAAAAGCAATTTTTGGCGACAAGAAAGTATTAATGAGAAAAAGAAGTTTGAAAATAAAAATGGAAGACGACAAAGATGAATGGAACTCCAAGACCAGAAGTTTTTGCAGCGAAGTATCAGTGTTAGTTAATATATTTTGGGTTAAATAAAAAATAAAGTGTTTATACGATAAAAAAGAAGTCGACATTTACCATTTTACCAACCTTTTTGAAATACCCTCCATGCAGCCTCATGTGACCGTTGAGGGCCGGTATATTTTTGAACTTTCGATGACACAAGTTGCACTCCACTGGTTTTGGTTCTGTTTTGCCTGTTGTAGAGTTTACTGGCGATGTGGGTGTTGACGTGGTGGTAACTTTAGATTGCGGACTCGGAGCTCCGCTTGTGGAGGTGCTGCTACTGCTACTGCTTCCTTTACTTGTCGTCTGCTGTTGTTGCTGACTTGCCTGGAATAAAAAGTGTACAGAGTCTTGAGTAATAACGAAATTTTCAAAGTTTTCAAATAAAAATCGAGGTGAAATTAACGTTTTAAAGAAAATAGGATCGTTATGTTTCGTTTAGAGGAACCAAAGAACGAATGTAACAAAAAAATATAAATTACGTTGATAGTTGACAGCCAAAAATGCCAGTAGTGATGTTCTAGAGCGAAAAACAAACAACGATATTCAAAACAGTTATTTTTTCATTTTATTTAAATATATAGTGCTATTTGAAATCACTCATGGAATATAATAATTTGTCACTTTGCTTTATAGAATTCTGAGTAACGTTGAGACTGAGAATCTACGGCTACATAAGTCTGTACTCTTTATTTTCAATGGAACACCATGTGTATTATCTATTTGGAATTATTAAAATATTATTCAATTATTGGTAGTTTCTAATCAGGCAAATACAGATTTATCGAGACTGGATGAAGTATCAATCAAGAAAGTTTCTTGAATAAATTAAACCTGATACGTGGCTGAAGAAGCCACTTCAAAATGGCTTCGAAGGGCGAGTGAAGCTCACTGAAAGGAAATAAGTGTATATATTATATATATTTTACAGAAATTGTGTAGGATATATTGTGTGAAATGGAAATGATATGTTTCAATATATACCAAATATTTTGACAGTTCTTGCTTCAACTTCTGGAGTAAATATGAATAATAATACAAACTATACAATTCATGTTAATATTCATCCTAAATAATATAAGTACTTATGTATTTGTTGGTATTCAATAAAAAATAATCCTTGTCTTTGTAGTTTTTATAAATTTCAAATTTGAAAGTAATATTCAACTTTGGAATTGACGTTTGGTTTCGCAGCCGTTGCTATGGGTAACGGCCGCGAAATTGAATTTCTCGGTCTGTGTTGAGAACGCGAAATACTGACTTCGCGTCCGGTTGCACGAAAAAGTCTTTTTTGGACGGTCATCATCCTCAATGGACGCCCATAGAA
Organism: Lochmaea capreae; assembly: GCA_949126875.1. NCBI lineage: Eukaryota > Metazoa > Arthropoda > Insecta > Coleoptera > Chrysomelidae > Lochmaea > Lochmaea capreae. The sequence continues at coordinate 12,693,587 of OX421409.1, forward strand.
TGTTAATTCCAGTGAGGATCGGACGTTTATTGGACGTGTCTATGTACGTGACTGGACGTTCATCTTGTATGTCCGTTGGTCATCCAGTGGATGTAAGTACATGTGCTATATGGGTGGATCATGGTTTTGAAAACAGTTTTGTTTTGAACAGGTAAAAACAGCTTGGACAACGACACTAATTAAACGAAAACATGCTTCCATGATAAGGGCGTATTTAAATAAAATCTTCATCCCCAATAAATATATTCGACTAAGAGCTGATATTAAGTCTTTTGGAGTCTTTCTTCGTGAAATAGAAAAACTGAGGAATCAAGGAGCAAATATTATTCGTATATACAAATCAGGGGTTAATGTTGGTGCTGCATTGCTGGAATATAAGGGAACTCAGTGACGAAGAATACGCACCGTTAGAGTGAGTTAGTGAGTTATACTGTGAATTGAGCGAAATTGAAATGATATGCAGTGAAGTGAAACGGCACGTGTCTTCTAAGACCTTAAGTTTTAAAGCAATATAACATAATATCGTTAAATGATGACTCGGAAGATGAACGAGGTTATGAAAATGAAGAGCTTACCATTTAGTAACAGTATCTAATTTAATTGAAAATTGTAGTTCTAGTGTTGTGTTGGAAAACTTCAATTATATATATATATATATATATATATATATTAATAAACGTTTGAGAATGTAATTATCAATGTAGTTGATATAATTTAAAATCACTAATAATTATAAAAGTATTGTGGAAATTATGACTATTTCATTAACGAATATTTTTACTTTAACATATTATATTGATCTAATTAGTAATAAATAACAAAAATTTTACAACCTAATTGGATATTTCATAAATTTTATATTAACTTAATTTCGATGTTAGATATATAGTGTTAACTTTACCATAATATACGGTGGATATCCATGATAGTAATTCCAATAATTCATATTGATAACAAGAACTGAACTAAACACTAAAAGTTTAACAGCCGCTATAAAGATCTTTATTACGACACTTATAGACTTTCAAAGTCTACTAAACTTTTCATATCGAATCTTTGATTAAAGGGGGATGAACCACGATCCCGTGACGTCAAGTGGTCCTGATAACCGGATCCAAGTGACCAACAGTGGCGCATAAATCGGAACGTCAATAATGTGGTAGGGATATGAATAGACGAAATTGTTATAAAACAGATATCCCGTTTTTGCTATCTTATTGAAGTATATTAGTATCTAATAATTTGCAGAAGTTAATGTAAAATTTTTTTCAAACGAATTTCGAACTTTATTACCAGCCCCCGCTATCGCTAGGGATCAAAATCGTTCTCGACTAGTAAATGTTACTTACATCTCTTATAGTATTAATAACAATTTTATCTCAAGTGAATTTTGCTAAGCGAAGCAGCTTAACCAAACTGATAATTGAAAAGATTGAGATTTATGAAAAATAAAACATTTGTGAGGGAAAAAGCAGGTTTGTGGGAAATCATTATTTTGTACAATAATTTTTTTTGTTATCCCCGCTAATCGAAGCTTGTGTTCTTTTTTTTTAAATGAAACCTGTAGACCTTCCGCAATCTCCTTTAATATCTAAATTTGTTTTCCTACAACCACTATGCAAAACACGCTTTTCTACACAAATTTCTATACGCAAAGCAGGCCTTTTCTTAGTTCCTTTGATAACTGTCGGAAAAGTACACGCTATGGCACTTTTCCGCACCGAAATGTCAAACAAAGCTACCTATGACCTGTCAACTTTTTTTGACAATTCAACATATTTATTATAGGTACTTAGTGAATTTCTGGGTGTAAAAATTTTAAATTTAAACCAAAAATAAGTAAACTATTTATTTGATTATTTATTTATTCATTATTCACTATTAAACATACACTCAACTGATGTTTCTATATTAAATTTTCATTTTGTATGCTCTTTCTGTACAAAGTTTTAATAAAATACCTAAGTATATAAATTTCTGTTTTTATTTCATTAATAAAAATGTGGTTGTAGAAAAAATATTGTGTTCAACTTGTACGCAAATCACTTTTCCCACTCGCTAGATTTGCGGCACTCGCCATACGGCTCGTGCCACAAACTTCTGCGCTTTACGCACTAGTTGTACAAACTACTATTTTTGTCCATGACAGTGTCTAGAATTAAAATACCAAGGTAATCGGCAAAAACTAGACAATCAACTTTTGCCATTTCAACTATTTTAGTATAAAAGATTATTTCCTTTAAATAATCCGTTGGTTTTTAAAAATATTTTATAAATTTATTCATTTTCAACCAACATTGTATCTTCTCGAGCAAAGTATACACGATTATATCATTTTAATATCATCCATCACTTAAATAAATTAAAAAGTTCCCGCGTAATCTCAACGTACGTCCATGCTGTAATCATCAAATTGCATCCCATTGAATGGGATTCTGTGAGAACCTCATGACCTTCGACCTCCTTTCTTTTCTAAAAGTCGTAGTAGTGGACAAGGGGCGCCAGTGCTTTTACCCCCTTCGCATTAATGTTATAGTTGTAGATAAAGGCAACAGGGGCGATCTGGGTATTGAGATTGATCAAAATCAGCTACGTCAATTAGCACGAATTGGAATTTTGAAAAAATTCACAGTCACCCACTTTAATTAGTAAATGAAGTCTACTAAATTGGCTGTAATAAGAGACATCCATTAAAATAGTTTAATTTTAACGAACAGACAATTCTAGAAGTCGGTCCTGTCATCATAGTTCTATACAACTTCGAACAAGTTCATCCCAGTTGCGTAGCGCGAAATTCTTTTGCAATTGTGCAAGGGTGGTTTTTGTAAAAATCTAGTAGAAAGGGTAAGGGTGTTTTTTTTTGCAGATTCAATAGAACTCAATAGTTTTGAGTTTAAAACGTTTTAATTTTAATTCAGTTGACCCTTCGGCGAATTTAAAAAAGAAATCAGGCAGTTGCGAATTCACATACGATTGTTAAATATTAGTTTTTAAATAATACAGGGATTCAAGTATGGGGGAACTGTAAGCAAATTTCAACTGGAAATTCGCAATTTTAAAATGTCATCAGTTCATATTGATATATGATATAGAATATAATGGATTTTGTGGGTTCCAGGACACATTGAAATAGAAGGAAATAAAATAGCAAAGGAACTAATGAAGAACCTTTGGGTATCAGCAACAACATAATACCTGAAAAAATAGGTTAAATCCATAAACGAATAGGTCTGAACTTTGGAAAATTCTATTATGACTAAGACAATCCAAAGAATGTATGTAGAGTAGCACAGTATTTAGAGTTTTGACATGACCTAATGGAGAACCTCAAAAAACTCAAACTAGTGTATCAAAAAGAATATAGATTCTTTGGAAGGGAAGAAGAAAGAGATGGGATGAAATCAAGGGATGCAGTCTTGTCAGGATCACCCTGGGCGACCCTGGGAAGCTGGAGTCGAAAAAATATTTGGCGATGACTGTTATATATTCAATAATGAAAAGACGAGACGAGACTGAGACTGAGCAAATACATTTAATAATTATAACTAACAATACTGTATTACATAAAAGAATATTGAACTGGACTGATCACTGACATACTCATGTCAAACATAATATTATCTATTATATCACCATAGCTTATTGGAGTGTCCAGTATTCAGTACTAGTTTATAGTGAACAACGTTCAAACACTGCAATGACCAGGAAAAACCTACGTTTAACGGTACGATTTCTGAGTGGTCACTGTCAATTAAGGAAACACCTCCATACAATGGGGCTAGTGGACACACCTCTATGTAGGATGTGTGAACAGGAAGATGAATCTATCAGGCATGTCTTATACGAGTGCCCGGAGTTATCGTCAATAAGAGAGTGTGTGTTCGGTGAGTCTTGGCCTACTAGTGACCTGTACACCTTCCAGAAAAGGACAGGATGGACGATGACCTAGGAAGACAACTCCACGGGAGGATGTACAATGGGTCACATGTGGCCTAAGTGCTGTGGGCCTAGCATACCCTTCCTACTCTACAGATACAGATTCAGAAGGAAGAAGAAATCTCCATTCAGATACTACAGAATCACAGGGCATAACATTTTTTGGAAGGCTACTGAATAGACAACAAAGACTTGCCTAAGCAGAAGCCTACGGATGTTCTTGAATACCTTCATGGAATAGGTCTAAAAGAGGAGGCAAAATAAAACTAAACTAAAAAATATACATACATACAAAGTATGGAACCAAAAAACCTTTTTTCATTCCGCAATATTGCAATTGAAAGAAGAAGTTGATTTTGTATGAGATAATTTAATAATAAAAATGAAAAATTCATAGCCATTATGAGGAAAAAGCAATGATGGGTTAACGAACGTATGTGTTGGTGCTCTTGATGGAAAACTTTCGTGAATATGTTTTTCGAGTATCAAGAAAAATAATAAGTTTGTTACTTAGATTAGTATACACCGAGACAATAGTTATTTGTTTTACTAGGCATAAAAGCACAAGATTTAATGCCGCGGCTGGTGTTTCATAGCCAAGCGTAGCGAGGCTATGAAACCAGCCAAGGCATTAAATCTGCTTTTCTGCCGTGTGAAACATATAATTTTTTCTTCAAATTTGTTCCAATTCCACGCAAAATCGACTTTTTCATATTTAAATTACGTTTCATTATTATCATCAGCATCATTTTGAGTTTTCTTAATGTCATTGTCAATTTTTTAATAACCAGTTTGATTCAAATTATTACTTGGAAGGTTGCCTAGCAACGAACTTTTTCTGCCTAGGCAATAAAGTGGACTTTTTCTGCCTAGGCATTAAAAGTACAACTTCTAAGCCTGCCAGGTGTCATTAAAAGGCCGCTTTTAATGTCATTTGGAGAAAAAATGATTTATACAAAAAATACGTGTAAATCCTATACAACATTGTTTGACAACAAGAAGTAAGTGTGAGAGAAGGCTACATTGCAAAGTAGTTTGTGTTCTTTCGTCGCCAGTGGTGTATAAAATAATTTTAATACCTACTCGTGTTAGTAGAATCCGTTTTTTTTAATATTTAAAAACTAAGATTATTTACTTGATTCGTAGGTAAGTACTGTCAAAAATAAATCATGACGTCAAAAGTGACAGATGTCACAGGTTGAAATGTCACTGTTTTCGTTTTTCTTAAATTATTCTTTGAATGTTTTAACATTTATAATGATAATAGTTTTGTAGAAAAATATAATAAAAACGATAGGTAAGTTGAAAACTAGAAGTCTTCTATACTAGAAGTCAGTTTTTACATTTTTTTGTTAATATTTATGTACGTTTGGTTGCCTATACCATAATCGGTTATTAATAGAAAATCGATCATTAATAGGGGTCATTATATAATGACCTATTTTGTGTACATTAATATTGTTCAATAACGTACGGTCGGCGGAAAAAAGACGATTAACAATCTAAACCATTAACGTAAAAATATCTCGATTGTTAATAGCTGTTATTAATACTCTTGTTCGTTAAATAACTAGAAAATGCTTGAAAATTATGAGGGAAAATAATTTCATAAACTATTTCCTCTACATTAACAGTTTTACTGTGTAAATATGTAAAATGATTGAGGCCTTATAATGACATTATACGTCATGACGTAGGTACTTAGTTTAACTACTAGAAGTAAATAAGAAGCAGTAACACACAATAAGAATGACACTATTACTTCTTGACCTATATACTTTTCAATAACTCTTTAATGTCAGTGAACTTGGACACCTAAATGTCAAAGTTATTAATATCTTCTGTATGTTCCTTGTGGTATATTCATTTTTCTTTTTGTTAATTTTTTGGGAAATTAAACCACAATATTTTTTATGTTTTTTATTTCAACGTTTCGGTAGCGTTCCAGCTACCGTTAACAAGAATAATCAACTTTTTTATAAAATTCGGGTCCCTATTTGACACTACGGAACTACAACTAACAACTAGTCGAATTTTTTGAAATAAAAAACATAAAAAAGATTGTGGTTTAATCTCTCAAAGTTATTAAATTTGAGTTAAATGTGGATTTTTTTTGAATTTTTCACGAAATCCACTGTACCAAGAAATATTGGACAGCTGCAACCAATTTACGTACATTATCAATAGCGAAAAGGGGTCGCGTATGCAAGTTTCATTTACGGAATGATTAATTATTTAGTCTCATTTAATTTACCGAGGCAGACAGCAAACCGTTTCGTGTCCTATCGACGGAAAATGTTTGCCAAGAAAATAAGCGGTCGTAATATGCACAGAAAATTCTCGAAACTTGTTTCTGAGCTCTTATCTTTTCTTTGTAACTTTCCCATTACCAATAACGATGTTGACTTAGGAGCTTCACCAAATAAGTATTTATAGACGTATTTACGGATTAATTTAAAATGTATGCGCCTTTTAAAAGAAGAAAAAGGCCTTGTGAAGTTTTACATAACATCACTCTTGGTTTAATTTTAATTTAAATCGAATTGGGACGGGTCGAATTAGTTTTTTTTTAGGAAATATCTTTTTTAGCAATGAACAACTCCATATTTCTCGTTTGATAATTATATTTCATTTCATTCCAATTTTTAAAGTGGGATGAAAAAAAGATCTGAGAGAAAGAGATTAAAGCGAAATGTTCACAAAATAAATATTGTTTATTTATTTAGCTTAAACGAACTTCGTTTAACCATCCTTTGCCGTTACGTTATACATTTTCCAGCTTTATCCCTCATTCATGAAATAGATGAGACGGAATTATGACGTCATTAACGTATTTCTTAACTAATGTCGACGTAAATTTTATTTGTTACTTTTGACAGTTCAGTTGTCACATTTTGATTTGTTCAGTATTTTTGGACATTTTTCATTGTCAAAATGCCTTCCCGGTATAATAAGATATAATAAGATGATTTTGTCAGTGATGAAGCTTAGACTTTGCATATTATTTCATTACATATGCTATTTCAGTTAAGCTTTCTTATCCGTTTATCCGCAGTGGGAAAGGACACTTTATTTAAAAGCTTCCTTTTCATAAAGCCGACTTTACTAACATACTATGAAATCGGCCATATATCACTGTAAAGAGTATCGTACAAATGCTGATTTTGGTAGTCTTTTAAAAATGTATGTATTATGCTCAGTATTCTGAATGTATTGTTCAAAATTAAACTCGACAAAATTGTGTAATATTTCAATTGCTTTCAATTTAAAATCCTCCCCAAATGTTCGTTGTTGATCGATATCGAACCGACGGTGAATTGTGTAATTATAATTTTTGTAGCTAATGAAATATGGATAACAACAGAGAAAACGTTTTATCCTTTGCGGTAACAATGAAAAGGAGAATCCCGTTAACTCGATGTCTCGATACGATTCGAGAATTTCCCAAGGAATGATTTATTAATACTCCACTGTATAGAAAGGGAAATAAATTACGGTGAAAATTCCGATACTCGCACAATTTATTTTATTCCGTCTTGATATAAAATAAGGATAATCCATTTTGAGTTTGCAGAAAATTTATCTCGGTGGTATTAACGGTTCAAATATGATCATTGTTCAAAATGGAATAAACAAGAAAATATATTTTCGAGAAATTTCCGTTGTATTAAATTTTTGAGCGATGATGGATGAGCACGTAATTCCTTTTTAAAAAACAACTTTTCAACAGTAACTATATTCGGTGAAATTTATACTGTGTAGCAGGGGTCCTAATAAAAATTAGTGCGGGGAAGTTAGGACTCAAACATCAAATTTTTTCAAGTCCAATCGAAAACATATCGATCGTTTTCCTAAATACTCGAATACAATCTGTTGGAGCTAACGTCGCAGCTTTCAAGCAGGCGTAGGACACTCGAAATTGGAGTCTTTTACGCTGATACCTCTTTCAGTTCTGCTGGCACAATAAAATTGTGGACATTAGAATTGTAGGAAATCTTATGTCCTATAACTTGATATACGCAAATTTTAAAAATTTCTCATAGTATTCTATCAGCACCCAGAGAAATTTGACATTCGTTTTATCGGCTTTTTTTAGGATTCTGCACCCAATGGGTAAAAAACGGACCCTATTACAAAGACTCCGCTGTATCTCACGAACCATGATACGAGTAGTTAGGCAGTTGAAATTTTCACAGATGATGTATTTCTGTTGCCGCTATAAAAACAAATACTAAAAACGGAATGAAATAAATATTTAAGGGGGCTCCCATAAAACAAAAGTGATTTTTTTGCTTGTTTATAGATAATGGTACGGAACCCTTCGTGCGCGAGTCCGAGACGCACTTGGCCGGTTTATTTTCAAAATGTGAGGTTTTCTGAGACATTTCCTCTATTCTTTTTATATTATAACCTTGATTTTGTCATTTTCATTATACTGGCCGCTTAAATAAACACAGTTTCAAATTTAACAAATTTTGAAGAATGAAACGATGAGCTTTGTTTTTTCCAATCTACTTCTATTGATCTGCATATGCCGACAAGATTTGGCAACCAATTATCTCGAAAATTACTCGAACGATTTTGTAATGTCTTTTAATCGGAATGTCAGTTGAGCCGCGTTGGTGGACAAATTTAGAAAAGGCTGAAATATTAAATACACAACCCGCAATTCGATAACCGAGATTGTCAACATATATATTGTCGAAAGACATGCCGTATTTAAAATGTTGGCAAGATGGCTGTGTGTCGTTACCAATACACCATTCCAGAACACAGGACTTTGACAGGTCGGCCATATTGTACTGGAAGGCAACCGAATAGATTAGCTGTAGTTGAGCCTTGTGTTTGTGTTCTATGAACAAAAATTTACTGATAGATTTACAGAGAGATCAATTAAATAGTGACCTCGCTTCGTTAAAACAGCTGGAAATTGAAAAAAAGATCCCCCCTCTCTTTATCCCCGCACTACACAGTTAAGAACACTTCAAAACGATGGCATTTTACATACCTTTACGATCTAATCGTAAATTGAAGTCTATTATCTGTTGTTTACTAGTAAACAATGAAAACTGTGCCTTCCAGTACAATATGGCCGACCTGTCAGTGGCGTCATTCTTGAATGATCTATATTGTTAGAAGCCACTTAATAAGTTGTCTATAGTGCTAAGAAAATTAGAAACCGCTTGTGGTGGAACAGTATTTGATTTAGAAGTGACTCTATACAAGATTTATAATGTGAGATGATTAAACCTTAAATGTTTATTGACTTATGTAAACACTTGCTGAATTTTAAGCACAAATAAATTATTTGAAATGATTTCGATTTATTTAAGAAAATGATGTTGACTTACCGTTGGTAACCATGTGTTTTTGCTCTGATGCGATTTTGACGTAGATTTGCTGCCGCTTTTGATACTGCTGCCGCCACTGGAGGAAGTTTTTGACGAGGGGGATTTGTTTGATGCCGCCGCCGCTGCCGCTGCTACAGCCTGGGATTGTCGCTGAGTTTGTTCCATTATTTGATGTATCAAATCCAGCTGCTGTTTAGTTAAGCCGTCATTGTTGGAACTGTTGCTGCCCTATAACATAAAAAGGGAAAATGTTTTTTTGTTTTGAAAATACTGTATCATAAGATTTGATTCAATTTGGCATAATTTGATTCGACATTATTCATCTTATTATCATAGTTGAGGAAATGGGAATCTTGTTTGGTAAAATCTTTGGAATTCATGTTAGCTGAACTGGATTAGATAGAATTAGTCTCGTTAGAAAGCTCTTATCAAATATCATTAGATAATTTAATATGCGAAACTCGCATGCGCTTAATACCGGGTCTGATTGCGGAGTTCGCTTGGAAAAGCACAGAGTGGTTTATATATTATAAAGGACACATACTATTCAAGGAAAAGTGTACTCTCTTAAGATTTCCAAGCTTTCGATAAATAATTAAAATTTAAAAAAGAAATAAGTCCAACTTGCATTTCAAGCCCTAGCTGATAGTCACATTTTAAAATAAAATAAAATCATTAAAAAGTTGAAATATTAAAATTGTGAGAATCCACACAATATTTTAACGTTTAATATCTTCAACTTTTCAACGATTTTATTTTATTTTAAAATGTAACTGTTAGCTAGGACCTGAAATGCAAGTTGGACTTGTTTCTTTTTTAAGGCAACCGATAGTTGAAGGCTGCCAAAACGTTTCCTGCATGTGTGACACACAACTGTTTTTTTCCTACCGAATAAACCAAAAAATAGGAAAAAAAAACAAAAAACTTAACATACACTGACGTTTAATGGAAAAATTCACGTGAAACGTCAAAGTAATTAAGTGACAGATGATGAAAAACTTAAAAAATAATGGCGTCATGAATTTTCCGCCCTATTTTTGGTGTTGGTATGATTGGTTTTCTGGTAAAGTAGGCGAAAAAATTACTAATAATATCTATTAAAAGTGAAATTGTTACTTTTGGATGCCCATCCATCAATAAAAAAAGATTGTGAATGTTAACAGTGATATGACCATTATATTGTTGACAGCCGCCACCTGTCATTTGTAAATTTATCAATGGTGCACACAGGAGTCGTTACTATGAAGATTCTTCAGCACCATTGTATCTATTCATCATTTACGTTTCAAATTGGTTTGTAGTTTCATACTATTGTCAAAGATGCTGAGAATAATGGGTCTTACTCAAAGTAATGCTAGCTCGAGCTTGAGAACGTTTCCTTCAGCCCATTATCACAAAAGAAGATTTGTAGTAGTTTCAGGATAAATTAGTCTAATTGCAGGACGATTGAACAGTTAGTGCGACCACATCCTAGAGGATGCTTATAGTATAGCTAGGCTCACATGGCGGCCATTACTATGGACTTCACTCAGCTCCACAATCCAAAGGGTTAACGAATATTTTTTCCGTATATGGGTAGGAACACGAAAGTGATTTTGGGGGGATCATAAAAGAATGGGCCAACTGATCTTAACACTCGGAGACCATTAAACAGACCACCAAGAAGAAGATACGAAAATTAGAGCTCAACATCACAGGAAAAACTCAGAGGAACATTTGTCATGAGGGATTGAACAGGACATGGCCCTGTTGGTTTCTAAGTTAGAAAAAGATGAATGATCAATATCCATACTGGAATTCACACCGTGTGACCATTTCAAAATTGATAGAGGATATAGAAGGCATGGGATTATCACAATGTCGGATAATCAAGCAGCCATTCAGCACTGAGTTCTTGTGTAATAAGTTCCAAAATGGTATGGGAATGGGCGAGAACAATATGGATTCTAGGACACACTGGAATAGAAGGAAATAAACTAGCAGATGAATAGCAAAGAGGGGAATTGAAACACCCTTTTGGGGTCGGGAATCCTTTTGCGGTATCAGTTCCTGGCAGAAATAAGCAAAGCCGATAAAAAAAGATGTGACTGTTGGAAAGATCTAGTAGTGCTTAGACACCTAAAGATACATCTGGGTGACTACAATCTGTTGAGATCAAATGAGTACATAAGTCGGAGAAAAACTGCACTAACAGAGATCCTAACGGGACATTGTCGTCTGAATAAGCACCTGAAAAAGCTGGAAAAAAAGTAGAGGAAGGAGACTGTAGATTCTGTGGTATGAAAGAAGGAACCTCCATCTGTTGAAGCACAATGAAGAATGCTTTTAAGTAATTGACCATCCTATGTTGTATATAAGTTTATGAGTTGAGTTAATAAGTAGTTAAAAAAAATAATAATGTCAATTTTGAAAGAAAAAAAATTATAATTAGACATAGTCATTATTTTTTTACGAAGAGAAGTTTTTTCTAGTTAAACGATCTGATCCACATTCTTGCGGATTGCACAGCAGGTCAGAATCCTAAGGCACAGCATCTAGGATATTACTGGATAAAAGAGGCACACTTACCTAAACTAATGCCTGCAGACATCCTAAAATTCATGTGGGAAATAGTTACAAAGGAGCTACTGGTCTCTGAGACTTTCCTCCGGAAATAAGAAGTAAGGGTCCACAATAGATCTATAGGTCAGTGAATGTCACCTCAATATACGTCATACATACATACAATTTCCAGACTGAAGTATCTCGGTCCTTGTCATTTGGTTGTACCAATAAGTGGCATTTATTATTTATTATTATTATTATTATTGTTATTCTCCTCGTATACTTCTCTATCTAGTTAGCTCGAATACTGATCCGATTTCAATATCAAAAATAAGTGTATTTACTCTGCTTCTGTAGTCTACCGTCACCCAAACAAACATCGATAGGATTAAACCAGTATTCAATATTTGCTCTTTGTGGCTTCGCTAATAGAACATCCCCGCTAAATCCCAATATGCAAAGGGTACGTACAAAGGGCTGCTTGTTAAATTATTGTCGAATTGTTACGTCTTGGCTGCTACACTGCTACACCAGATATTATACAAACTACACTTGCTAACAAGCGTTCGATGTTTGGTTAAGAGACGACATTGTTGATGTTAGTGTTAAATTTTACAAAAAATCACTTACAGTTAATTTAAATAGATTCGGGGTACGGGACATTTCCAAATTAACCGAAAACTAATTATAACATGTACTGTAAATTGAATAAAAAAAATTGTGTGGTTTTGCAGAGTATTTATTTTTAGTGGATTAAAAAAAAATAATATCGACCATTTTTATATAATTATCGCTATGAAAAGAAAAATCTGTCTAGGAAAAACTATAGTGGATTATTAATTATTTATTTTGAATAAGTTAAAGGATATAGTAGTTTTCAAACAACAGAACAGAAACCATCATTTACACAGTGATTAAGAAAAATTATTGTAATTTTAAATTTTTTCGATGTGCCCCTTTATTTCAATCAACTTCACACATTTCAAATATTACTTTTTTAAAAATCAAACACCATACTCCAAAAACTGCTTCGCATTTCTCACGACAAGGAAATGTAGTAAATCAGAACTTTGCGTAAGAGTAAAAAAAAAATGTCGCAAGACTCTTGAGAAATTTCCGTCGTCAATCAAGGACGAAATTAAAAGAAGTAAGTAGATGAATAAGCGCGCGCGTCCTATCCGAAGAAAAATATCCTACCATTTATCTATGTTTTCGCAGAGATAACTTTTTCTTGTAGAAAAATCCACCTGAAGCGACAGGATTCGCTAAGGTCCCTATTTGTAATGCTTACGAAAAGAATGTCATTCGGTCGGTGTTGGGTGTGAAGTCCCAGAGTAATCTCAGTAATGGTAATAATAAATAAAGGAACCAGATTTCAAAATACAAGTAAACAGTTTCTACTAATTTCTATTATAATGGCAATGGCTATTTCAGTACAGTGTTTTTCACTAGTCAAATACCATAGCAACGGCATCTTTTCTACTGACAATTTAATTCATGTATATGACAGCGAAAAAAGTATGCCCTAACTATTCCAGCGACAATAACGGAACCTAACTTTTGAAAGCATGGCAACCAGCATTGTAAACAGATTTTTGATGACGTTATGTCAATTTTTCTCAAACTTGCGTTGTCAGAAAAGTTTTCATTTGTGGATAAAGTGGATAAATTGAAAAAGCCATCAATGATAATGTGCCTCGCAATACTGTGAATTCAACTACACCAATTTGGCGACAATTTGCGATGTTTTGTTTGAAAAGAAAAATGAACTCATTGCAGCAACTTCCACTGAAGAGTTAGCTTCTATTTTATGTGAATGAAGAAGAACAATGGAGAAGATTATAAAGAGAGTGCAGTCAAGACGATTTGGAACACTTCAGCAAAAATGTTACAAGAGAAGTACTTTAAAGATTATAAAAGATTTTTTAATCCGTTCACGGACATACAGTTTAAGAAAGCGAGAAATGCACGCGACACAAAACGCAAAATTTGACAAGCAATCCCAGAAAAAAGGAAGGCGAGTTCTAATGCTCTCACAAAACAAAAAATTTTTGAAATGGCACTGTCCTGGAGTGAAGAAGAACCTGTAGGCATCCAAAGAGAATTTTATCACATTGCTTCGTATGAATTGGCTTGGAGACGTGGAGAAGCAGCAAATTGTGAGGTATTCTATTTTAAAATCGAGACAGACAACCGTGGAAGAGAGACTGGAAGATTTGAATATAACCCAGTGTTTACGAAGACAGCACAAGGGGGAAATCAGAAATTGGTCGACAATAAATGGTTGGTAGCAACCACTGCAGAAGATTGTGTATATCCAGTAAGATTGTTTAAACAAATTATGGGAAGACGGAAAAACCATATCACATGTGAAAAGTTTTTTTAACTCCTAATCCTTTCTGGCAAAATTCGAAAGGATGGTATAAGAATTCTCCTAATGGGATCAACGAAATATCTAAATGGACCAAATCTTCGGTGAAAAATATTGGACTTGATGTTAAGCGGGTGAAAATTACGAACCATTCTAATCGAGCTACCGCCGTAACTGAATTGTCCAGGAGTGGTATAGGTGAACAAAATAACGGGACATAGCAGCCCATCGTTATTAAAACCATACCTTCAGTTAGATGAAGAACATTATAGAGAAATCATTGGTTCCATTCGTACTACCATCCAGGAAACAGTTACTACCACCGCTCAAAATACTAGCATACAGCAAAATATTAACAAAAGACATGAAAGTTCTGAAAATAAAGCTATTTTAAATAATTGTGTTTTTAACAATTGTACTTTTCCGTTAAATTGAATAAACTAATTTACATCTTATTTTTTAATTTATTGATTTACATATTCATTAAATTGTCTAACCGAATTACACTCTAGCTTTTTTTTGAGTCGAAGTAAATTTGACATTTATAATTCGAATTTTGTTGCCATTCTTATTGATATATGTCAAGTTCACTTCGACAAAAAAAGCTCTCGTGTAATTATAAGTGACAAAAAAGTTATTTGCAAATATCAATATTTGGATGTAATTACCTGTTTGAAAGAGCTCAGTTAACATATATTTATGAACAATAAGACAAATTTATTCTTAAATTTCTCTTCCCTAGTGGTAGAGAGTTACACAATTTTTGGGCTTGCAACTTAGACCGAAGTCCCCCATTACCTTGACAAAATAGACAGCCTAAGTCTGACGTCACAACTGTGGGCGGAGGCTATTACGGTTCCAAACAAACTCTCTTTCTATGTAAAAGTCCCATAAGGAATTTTTTATTTAGTGTTTTCAACGTTATAAAGGCAAAATAAGACATCTAGTTTCCATATTGTGTTAGAGGAACGTGCCGTTTGAGTGATTTTGTATAGCTTTTTGCCAAGGTGAGTTGATTCAATTACTAAATTCAGTTGAAAACATTTTGAGGTTATGTTGGTTATGTTTTGGTGATAGGTTTTTGGATAATTTCTACTATGTATATTATTATTTAGTTTGTGACTTTAACTGAATATATTTTTAGGGCTTTTAAGACACTATGGTAATGTGCCTTGTGCTAACAAAATCATTAATACATTAGTTCACTGTATAATATTGAAAAAGGCAATGTCATACCTATAACGATATCGTACGATTTATTTTCATGCCAGCTAGCACTTCTTGTCTTATGATCATTAAATCAGAATCAAATTCCATTTTCTTTACGTGATTATAATCTAGAGCATTTTCACCCTTTTTCATAATTTTGTTATCGCCTAAGAAATCATTGATGCTTGAAAGCTTTAAGACATGTTTTGAAGCCATCCGAAGATAATAGAATATAGAAATCAAGAATACAGAATACAGTTTAGATGGTTTCAAATAAAATAAAATAGCCAACATAACCTCAAAAAGTTTTCAACTTAATTTAGTAATTAAATTAACTGACCTTGGCAAAAACCTATACAAAAACACTTAAAAAGCACGTTCCTCTAAAACAATATGGAAACTAGATGTCTTATTTTGCCTTTATAACGTTGAAAACACTGAATAAAAAATTCCTTATGGGACTTTTACATTGAAAGAGAGTTTGTTTTGAACCAGTCCAGGCTCCGCCCACAGTTGTGACGTAAGCACTTAGGCTGTCTATTCACATGTGATTTTTACAGCTATAAATTAACTCCAATGTTAAAATGTCATATACCTGGAAATGTTATTGTCACTTTGACATCGATTAAAAAGGTGAATCCTTTTTTATCATATTTAATACCACGAGAGTGAAAATTTTGTCGGCAAAATTTTTCGATTGTCAAAACAAAATCCTTACAAAATTTTTAATTGAGTGGTATTCGACATGACTATTTCACGAGAGAAAAACTAAAAAATCATAAAATTTTATACACATAGATTTGATATGTTAAACGTCAAAAAATTATGCGACAAGACAAAAAATTGCCAGTTCAAAACCTTCAAATTTTGTCAGTTATCAAATTACTCTATACCTTGTTTTTAAACTAAGAGGAGCGATTTGAATTTAAGTTGGCATTTCTGCTGCCTAGTGATTGGTCAGATTGCCACCAGTTTCACACAGCTCTTTTGATAACAATGACACTGACATTTGTCAGGTTTGTGTTTATTTATATGAAAATAGTCATTAGTTCAATCATTACTACCACGTTTGTTGTTTATTGTTTATTTTTAACAAAGTATTAGATTTTACTCAAGGTATTTGCTATTTTTATTATTTATTCCCTTTCATGAAAATACATGCTTCTTTTTCCTGTTAATAATATAAGTTTCACATCAAGTTTTACATACATTGCAGTACTATATTATGGTATTTTCGATAACAAAACTTCTGTTCACTTTTAGTGTTGCTACACCAAAGCCTCAAATGTTAAAAAAAATTCAATCATACAATTGCATTTCTATATTCTCATTAATCCTCAAATTCTTAAAACATTTTACATAAACTACTTATTATAACCTTACATCTTTTCACAATAATGTTACATTTGGTTACTACTTTCGCAATGACCTGTGGCCAATCATCATGCGATATTTAGACATGCCTTGATCCCTCATTGGCCACGACAACAGCGAGCAGTACAATACATATTTCACGTAATTTTCATTTAGTTCAAAAAGTCTGAACACGACCCTTTCGGAACACACTCCCAATCTAGTAACTTTTAGTGGTGTGGTTGAGGTTTCCTAAAATGCTCCTCCTAGTTTAAAAACAAGGTATAGTGAAATAGTCAGATAAAAACTTCTCTTCCTCAATATCTAGTAAGCGGACGTCACTTTTACACAATGACAATGAGTCGCAAGTTTGGTTACTTATAATTTCACAGCAATTAAGTGTTGGCAAAACTGCAAAAACTGTCAATTAGTCTGTCAGATTTTTGAATTTTGAATTTTGAATTTATTTTGAAGATAATTATTGTTGTTGTTTATTCATATATTCTGTCGAAAAACTGACAGTACATAAAATCGCTCCACCTTCGGTGTCGCGATTTTATTACGTCAGTTTTTCTCGTAAAATTAGTGATTGGCAAAACTGTTTCGTTGTAAAGAGAAATTTATCCGATAAAAAAAAGGTCTTGTATTTTTACTGTTGACAAAATTTTAATTTTTTCAAGGTTTGATCAAAGCAAATGTTACCATGGTTCTGATATTTATTTAAAATTTCATTGTGTTATGCCTTGTTAGAAAACGTCTAATTTCATGTCATGTCGAATACTTTTCGAGAAAAAATTGTGTAGGTAAAATTATTCTCAAGGTTTTATTCAAGTCTCATTCGCGAAATTGCCAAGCAACAAACTTTCATATATCTCGAAAAATTTGCCGACACATTTTTTTCACCTGTGATATTATATATGTAAATATTGCTTGATGGGATATTTGTAATTTTTATAGACTGGGTTGATAATATTATGCTTTATTAGCAAACCTTTTAATGTCTTCTTCACCAGATCTCTGTGGTTTCTTCCAAGGATTCATTTATATTCTTTATTTAGTCTTATTATTAATTCTTTTATAAGTTAAATTGATTTGAACTGATCAGCTTATCCAGTTGGTTTGTCCAATTCCAAGTTATCAGAAAATATTTAAAATGTCCAACGTGTTAAGGTTATCAGAAAATTGTTAATTTCTCAGTCACATTTCATATGTCTCAATTCTTGCTACTTGTTTATGCTCTCCCTTTTTTTACGAGAAATTATGATACGACACTGATAATAATATATAAACACAACTACTGGAAGCGTCAGAGTTTCTGTAAATAGGCCCATTTGAATGTAACGTGATTATCTCGTGAATAGTGACAATCATTTATAATATGTGTGAAGTGTCTAATTTCTACCTTACTCGTATTTTACAATGGATGGTACATTTTCAGAGTGGTTTTAGATAAAGAGATTGGATTAATTCCGGTTTTACAGTTTCCATTAATTTTTGTTGAAATTATACAAGATATAATTAATGTAGAGAAGATAGTTTCATACATATATTTTACATACACGTAGAGAAAAAGATGCTTTCTAAGTTTTGAAAAATATAACAAACTAATTTTTCCACACATCGTTTAGAGTTTGACAAAAATCACAAACATTTTTTGTCGATATATATTATGTGATAGATCTAAGAACCTTCGTGAGATGTTGTATTACCGCATATAAATTAGGTCTATTGTGCCCCCTCGTGAACTTAGTTAAAGCCCTTTTCCTTTTATGAACAACGGGATCTGTTTCAAGAGTTCGATTTCTCCCTTTTCTACTTAGAGTTTGCCCAGGTGTAGAAATCTCTTTAGTAAGTGCATGGGTGTTCCCCTCTTTCCTAGCGAAAACGAAATTCATTTGACTTCTTCAGCTTCACGCTAAACCAGGTGATCTTTGAGTTTACATTGCCCCCTCAAGGATTCTAGCTGGATTTTGGAAGGGACTCACCAGTGTCTCCGATATATTTTAGTTGAATTTTCCGAGATACGTTTTGTACTGATTCTGAGGCATTAGGACCAACCCCGCAGAGCCCTTCAGGTCCTACAAAGGGAGCGGCTGCTGTCTCCCTGGATCTCTTTGTTCACCAACATGGCCTAGGCAGTTCCAGGCCATTTTCGAGTAAATACACTTATTTTACACCTTCATATTAACTTACTTTTGTTGAATCTGTAGCCAACAGCTGTTGCAACTGACTTTTTCCGTTGGAAGCTGTAATGGACGTCGTGGTCGAAGCGGTAATCGACGTCGGAGGCGGTGCATACTGTATACAACTGGAACCGTGAGGCGAGGCAGCATCTCCTGAAGCAGCACCTTGCGCAGGTGATAATGTTGTCGTTGTAGTATTAACCGTTGTGGCGGGAGAGCTATGGTGATTTTCAGTATGTCTTCGTAAGGATCTCGCGTCGCAGTAGCTCTTGCCACATCCTTCTGCTTTGCACTCATAGGGCTTCTTATTGCGATGGGTTAACATATGACCGTTTCTGAAATTGAATTAACAATCAATAAATACTTCAAAAAACAGAAATACCGTTACGTGAAAGAGGCAGTTAACAACGCAAAACAAAAATCATGTTAAAAATCAGAAGAAAATGGAATAAGACAGCTATGGCAATCCAAAACTGTTTTACAAGACAATACAAATATTGAGATCAGGCAAGCTACGTAATTTCACCAATAAAGCTACGTAACATGGAAAAATATTGACACAAACAAAGGACCAACCGGTGCGATGAGGTAAGAGCATTTTGGAAAAGCATAAAAAATAAAAGTTATAAGGGAAACAGAAATTGTAAATTATGAAGAACGGAACAGAGCATTTCAACTTTCAATTGAAAGAAGTAAAAATGGAAGTAAGCAGGTTAAAAAGAGGGAAAGAGACATGATCAAATTTAAGCAGACTGAACAGTAGACAATAGAATTTGGAAGAGGAACAGAGTGGTTCCTGATCATACATATTGCGAAAGGGCTTTTCGAACCGTACGATTTACACAAGCACGACAAGGAAAATATGAGAAAAACAGCTTGAAAGAGAGAGAAAGAACAACTGTGCGTGGCCAGCGAGGGCGTGTATTTAGTTCCAGAGGCTGGCCGAATGTCCACTGCCCTCCCCCCATTTCAAATGCTGTTGCCAGAAGCGCAGACTAATTTGTACAAATGATATTTTTGTCTCGTCATCGTTGACTCCTTTTCGAGCTCATGCACTATTAGGCAAAACCAAACACCTCCATCCGACAACAGTGTCATTTTCAAATACAATGGCATGCGCTTCCAACGTGATCAACGTTTGTAGCGAAAAGACCTAGAAATAGAAATTTAAATGTGAATTCTCTCTGTAAAGGACACTGTTGCCGGATGGAGGTGTTCGGTTTTGCCTAATAGTGCATGAGCTCGAAAAGGAGTCAACGATGACGAGACAAAAATATCATTTGTGCAAATTAGTCTGCGCTTCTGGCAACAGCGTTTGAAATGGTGGGGGGGCAGAGGACATTCGGCCGGCCTCTGGAACTAAATACACGCCCTCGCTGGCCACGCACAGTTGTTCTTTCTCTCCCTTTCAAGCTGTTTTTCTCAAATTTTCCTTGTCGTGCTTGTGTAAATCGTACGGATCGAAAAGCCCTTTCGCAATCTGTATATAATATGCAATTGAGCAAATGCCCTAAAAAACCTTGGATTTAAAATATATATGACCTTTATAGACTTAGAAAAACTCTTTGAAAATAAACGTGAATAAACATTGAATAAAAATGGAGGTTAGCTCGAAAATTTTCTTTGCTAATGTTCGGTATACAAAACAAACACCCGGTATATGAGAACCATTCGTTTTTGAAGATAGGAATTTTTTAGACCGCAATTTAAAGTTCTCAATTCGAAATGAAATAATACTTACAGGTGGTCTTGTCGCTTGAAAGCTTTTCCGCACATGCTACAAACATATTTTCTTTCGTCGCTATGAGTCAGTTTGTGTTTTGCCAAGGCAGAGGCGTTTCCGAATACTTTGGCACAGACCTGCAAAATACGACAATGATTCAAGCACAATTACATTTCCATTTGCAAAAATTATATTTGGCATTTGGTAGACATGGCATAAATTTTCATTTTAGACTCGTTACCGTTTTCCAACATGATAATTCCAATGAAATGAAATGTTTGTGTAAATATTTTGCTGAATACAGTGCCAGTCTTTGATGTGAGTTCAATAAAATCGTATGTTACTTGATATATTTTAAATTACCACAAAAGCAAAGGAATATTTTCAGTAACAAGAAATTCTAGCAGGATAAATGTTACAAAAGCAGCACACGAAAATACTGTGAAATATCTCTCTGGACGTCCAATTACGATGCAATATATATTGAATTTTTTTTTTAAATAGTTCTCTCACTGCAAAGCTTTCTATAAGCGAAAATAACTATTATAGCAATGTTGCCAAACTATTCAATCATACGCTCTGACCCGACTACCGGGAAAAAGTAATATTATGGGGAATATTTGAATTATATTGAAAAAAATAATATTGCACTTTTGTGGGAATGTTTTAAAATTATATAATTTGTATGTTGGTATTTTAAAAATAGAAAGTTATTACAAAAATCCTCTTGGGCTTTTCGGTTTTATACTTTCTATTACCTGGAGTTTTGAAATAAATATTTACCAAACCTCATGAGCTAGTGTGAAAAGCAGATCTTGACTGATTGATTTATTGGTTCAGCACCACCAGTCAGAGGTTTAGAGTCCTCGGCACCTCAGCCTTCAGGCTTTTTGTGCTCTTGGTTAGGCCGTTTATGTGAAGAGAGCAGTGGCCCTTATCAGACTCAACAGTCTTTTCACTAGGTCTTTCTTGGAGAAATCCTCCCTTGAATATTATAGTCCTAGGAGTCGATATCTCCAATGAGATAATGCTTAGCAATCGGAGATAATGTGAGACGCTGTTTCCTCCTCTTCCATGCACAACCGACAGATAAGTTCCTCCCTATATATGCCGATTGTATGCATGTGCTTCCTAAGTGTACAGTGACCAGTGAGTAAACCCGTCACTATCCTTATCTTGCCCCTGCTAAGGTTTAGTATTTCGTTAGACAGCGTCTCCGAGGGTTTTTTGACCAGGAGTTTGCTGTGTTCCTGTTTTGGCACGTGTCTCTAGTACGACTGATGTTTAGTTTGAGTCCACCGAGATGTAAAACCACGTGCAGCACTTTTAGATATCCCAAATACTGGTTCAGGACCAGGGAATGCAGTCTCAGACCCCAGCTTTGCTAGGATGTCAACCTTTTCATTTCCTACAATGCCCTTGTGCCCTGGGACCCACTTAAGAGTAACTCTATTATGGTTAGCCAGGGTTAATAGTTTTTGTACACAGTCCCAGACCAGTCTAGATCTGATCTAGGGACATGCTATAGATATTAGTGCTGCCTGACTATCAGAGAGTATAAGGATTTTTTGGCATCTATACCCCCTTTCGATGTTCAATTGCAAACACATGTCGATAGCGTAGATTTATGCCTGGAATACAGATGCAAGATTCCCCAACGATGAGTGGATATTGCACCTGGGTCTAGCACCCACCATGCTTCTGTTCCAATGTCAGTCTTAGATACGTCTGTGTACCACTCCAACGTTCCTTCCTGACTGCATGCTTCCAACCCATCCCAGTTTAGCTGAATATGGTATGGTTGGTTGTAATTAATTGTGGCCAACATGATGTCACTTCTCATTCCAAAAAGCGAGTACCTGATAACATCTGTGATTCTGGAATGACTATGGGTGTTGGTTCCTTCATGCCAGTTCCCATAGCATTTCTGTCTGTATGCAGCCATTCTCGCTTCCGCCTTAACGTGTAGGGAAAGAGGCGGATCTTAGTGTTCGGGTAATTAGTCAACAATCGAGTGTCTGGGATTTATTAAATTGGATAAAGCCCCAGAAAATGCTTTATCGACAAAAACAAGGAAAAATTCACGATATTTTTTGTTGCTGACGGATTAATTGCTCTGCAATTCTAGCACTATATCTCGCTATCACCTATTCTGTAACACATTTCCAACTTTGTCGTTTATTACCAGAACACACCGTTTCCTGTTTTTTCCCAAATGATCCTGGGAATTCACGACTTAACACCTACAGATGACTTGTGTCACAGAGGAGAAATGCTATTTGTTTTTTCTCTTTACGCAAAACCCGTCGACTGCTGTGACGGAAAGTAGAGCAGTCATCAAAACAATAGAAAAGCAATATGTTCGTACGAACTACCGCAATAATGCCTCTCACGAACGAGAACAAACAATTTAATAACGTAAAAACCCACCGCTAACAATAGTGTTGTTTCATGGTGAATGCATCGAGCAGCCAATTTCTTCTAACTAGCAGTGGCTACTCGTTACGGAAGGTTCAATTCCTAGGAACAATCCACTAATGTAGATGTTATATATCTACTTCTTCACCTTCATGACAATGTTTATTTGATTGACTAATTGAAGTATAAGCAATATTTCAAGGCAAAATAATTTACTTTTCATATTATATTCGTGCTCATTTCAACTCTTTGATAAAAGTTAAAGGAAGCACAGGATTTATTATCATGTTGGATAGTTAAGCTGCCAATGAAGTGCTGAGGATTTGTGAAATCAGTTATGAAATGGTATGGGAATACTTAGGGAAACTCAATTAACCAGACAGGAACAATATTGTCAAATTGCCCTACTCCGCAGCCGACTGTAACGGTGTAAGGCGACATGTATGAAAAATTTTGAGGCGATGTAATAAAAGTTTTATTTTAAATTTAGAATATCGGACAATAGGAAGGATTAATGAAGTGAATAAGCTAGAGTAATACTGCACTAAGAGTTTCTACAGAATATTGCTACCTGAATGGATACCTCAAAAGCTCACATAAATGAAGAAAGAAAAATGTAGAAAATGTGTCTCCATTCTCATACTTGCGGAATGCATAACCCTACAGAATCTCGGACCACAGTATCTGGGATACTAACGGAAAGAAGCCGATTGTCCCGGTTAGAATTACCACACTGCGATTTATAAGATCTTTTGTGTATGCCTTACATCTATGTTTCAGTCCAAAATATCTAGGCTGACGAGAAAGCCTATCATCCGTTTTGGGGCAAATAGGCGTAATTCGTTGTCCACTCTGCCCATCTTACAGATATGGTATCCAGTGAGAACTCCTGTGATTATTTTGAGGTCAGATTTTTAAGGTTCCAAGAGCAATTTTGCATGGTATTAATAACCCTTTTTACTGTCTGACCTGGAGTATTTTTTCAGTAGCCATGACTGAGTTCCTTTTCCCATTTTCGGAATTTCTCCACGATGCGGTTTTTTGGTGTAACACAAAATGGTTCAGGTCCGATGAAAGGAGTATAGGCTCCTTCTTTAGCGAGACAATTAACAAACTCATTTCCGACAACCTTTTATGCTCTGACACCATCTTGTGTCTAGCCAACTGCTTAAGGAATTGTTTGCAGTTCCAGTTCCAGTTCCAGAAGGTGGATTCAGGTCTCAGTTCATATTCACCTCGAGCATACATAATATATTGTATATTCGTCTCATCTTATGAAGTAGTCTAATTATTGCAACCTATCTTTATAATATTAACGTCATTAATATCTTTAGTCAGTTGTTTTAATTCTCACATATTCTAAGGATCTTTGGTGAACTCTAGTTATCATAGGCAAAATTTACGCCTGTATGCCAAGATAATAAAGATTCATCTTTGAGTCAGCACTTAAAAGCATGGATTAGTCTCCCAGACTAAGGTTACCAACAAGATACAGGAATTAGGTAGATATTACTATTTAGTGTTCCTCCTGTTTGAGATAATAAATATCTGCTAGCTTTGCATCTCGTCCATGACCTGTTAGAAGCTCTAGCTACTTGCAGAAGTTGTTCAATCTACTTTCTCTATAAAGACTATAAAACCGATTAATATCAATATATCTTCTACTGAAGTTTAGTTATTATTTATATATCTTCTGTATGATCCTTGTGGTATAGGTACTCATTTTTTTTTTGATAATTGTTTGGTTTGATTTTGGGACCGCCACTGTTCAGTAGCTATCATATTACAAAAGCTATATGTACAGAACATTCCACCAAGTCTCTCTTGCGTATGATTTCATTTTCATAATTTTCAGATACTACAAAGCATATACGCGGCTATTACTGACAGTATGATGTATAAAAATCATGATACGGAAACGTAGCGAATGTTTCTTTTAAATTTACACCTCTTTTTGAATTTCACGACATACAGGAATCTGAGTTACTAAATTGACAGCTCGATCTTATGTAAATAAACTCTTGGACAAAATTAACTCACCACTTCAATTAATATAATTATTTACAATATAAACAGATAGACACAACATTTGAAAATTTGGAATAGATTATATTGAAACAATAAAGCACACCTACAATTTGGTTAACATAACATTAATTTGCCTGTTTCTTTTGAAAATTTGTTTTTGCTGGAAATGCATAAATAAACTATCATAACTTCAAATAACAAAATAAAAAACTGGACAAATGCATCTGGGTCAACACAATAATACTTCCTCTACCTCTTATCACTGCATTGATGCGTTAAGGCTTGCTTGATATCAAATGTTCAGCAAAAAGAGGATTGGGGGAATTACCCCATTCTATTATAGCGACCTCTATGAGCTGGTTGTGATTCAAAGCTAGAGGTCTACGATTTCGAATATAGTTTTTTAGGTTACCGAACGTTTTTTTCTCATAGACCATTTTCATAATTTAACTGGCTCCGCTGGACATTTCTACCATATTCCAAAACTCGACAAAAAATGTAAAAATTAGATCTAACTATGGAAATTTGCGTTGTGGCTCAGTTCCAGCCACGAATTAATAGTTTTCAAAAAAAAAGGTGAGAATTGATTGGTGAATAAGGTTAATTATTGAATTGATTGTGTTGTGAGTGGATGTTGAAAAAGTGAAGTTAGCCTGGCTTTAAATATTTTATAAATTTCAGGACTGACCATTGAACTTGGCACCCTTTCAGATGTCACTTCTTGTGTCGTTGAAGTCAACAACCAAGGCAAATATAATATTGTACTTGGCTCTCAGTTCACAATTATGTTTTTGATGGGATTGCATCACTTTTTGTACAGAAATTATTAGTAGGTACTTATTCATAAAATTAATACCAAACGGTTTTTGTTACCCTACTCTATTTTCCTACGTTTAATTGGTTTTTTTGTGTTATTTTCTATATTTTCTTGTACGTTTGAAATGTTCGAGTGAATTTCCTAAATAGTGTCCGGTATTTTTCTTACCCGATTTCTGTTTATACTCAATTTGGCCAAATCGGGGAGGTTAACTATTATAACTATTTCAGAAAGGTATAGGGTAATAAAACCTCATTAGGTATGCAAAGGGAGCACAGAGTGACCCAACGAATATTTAAGCCACTTTCATAGTTTGGCATTGATTTCATTGTAAAATTCTTTCTTTTTATCAAGTGCAGGTAGTACCACCCGGGTTGGGGTCAATATATGGGTTCAGCCTATTGTTATCCATTCACAAACACTGAAAATAGTGTGCCAAAGGCGTGCCGGTAGGATACTCGTAAAAAGGAAAGAATTTTATTTTAACAGAATAAAATTGGGCATTATGTACATAGTGCTAGGTACACCTATTTTTTATTGAACATTATACAAAAAATACATTATACAGAAATTAAATTATAAAAAATCATAATATTATTCGTCATCTGAGGAACTGTCATCTCCTCTTGACGTTATAATTTACGGGTCGACGGTCCGAACGATCAAGTAGTCAAGATCCCACAGTTTCTCCTCTTCTTTAATGACATGCTGGACTGCTTTTCGCCAGTTCTCTGGTGTCACCTCCTTAATGGCTTGATGAAACAGTAGCTTAACGTCTTTCATTTTGAATGTCGTGTTATGTCTTGCTACAGACCCTTTCACATGCGCCCACATAAGGTCTATAGGATTTAGTTCGCAATGATATGGCGGTATGCGCAGCACAGTTTTCTGCTATATCTTCCACGGCGTATTTCATAAAACGATGTTTGTGTAAATTTGCTATAGCTAATAGTTCTTATTATCTTGAAATTCAATACTTTTGGTGGTTAACCAGTCAATAATTTCTTGTTTTCTCGAAGATGAAGTTGGAGTCTTTTTTATGCGTCGAGAATGATAACTTGCGTTATCCATAACTACCACTGAATCAGCCGGAAGATATTTTATCATTTCACCAAAATAGTCTTCAAAAACATCCAAATCCATGTCCTCGTGGTAATCTCCCGTATGGCACGACTGAAAGGTTAGCAAACCTTCTTTTAAAAATCCCTCTTCGCTTCCAATATGGACGATTATTAGTATTTTCCCTTTACCCGAAGGCACCTTAATACCCGTTGACAGGCTTATAAAGGTCTAAAAATTTTGGGTAAGGCACCTTGCGGTGCATGGTTAAGCCGAATCTGAAATAGGGTTGGAATTATGCAGAGGCACTAATAAAATGTTAAACGGTACCTGTTAAACGCAAAACGTAACTGTATAATCTACTACCTAAGTAATCCCTACACAATATTTCGATATTGACACTTCAGGCCAGAAAACATACTTTTCCTAATTCTCTTACGCAATTACTTGGAATTTTAATATTACAAACAATACTATTTCAAGACCTACGCCTATGGCCGACACCGCAATTGAGCCAAACTGGACGGAATTCTCCATTTTATTACCCTACACCTTTTCAAAATAGGCTATATACTAAAAATTTGATTAACTTTCAATTCAAACTATTGCCTAAACCATACCTGCTTACTAAAAGAATTGTGATAATAATATAACCACAAATATTCCAAGTGTTTTTGAGAAAATCTATGAATTTCAAAGCATAAATCGCAATTTTATAGGTCAGGTATTGAGAGACAATCTGACTGAAAGACGGCGCTCGCGCCTGCCGCTGGCTCGGGCACGCTCGTTTTATCGCACCGCTCCCCACCCAGCTGCTCCACGGCCATTGCGCGACTATTGATGTGCGCTAAATATTGAAATAATAATGAAAACTAAATACCTATCTGGATGCCAAATTTGCACTTTCTAGGTCATCTGGAACTGGCTTAGAGTTCTGAACTATAGATGAGCCAGTAATCAAAATGAGAATTTTTGGACTTTAATATCTGAATAACTGTTTGAGGTCAGTTCATAAAATTTGGAGCACATTTGTCTCAATGTATGGGCTAGATTTGACATGTTTATGTGAAATAGTTTTTGAGGAGGTCAAAAGTGGCTACAAATGGTTCGTGTAATATAACACAGGGTACTGCTCGCTATTTTATTAGCATGAACTGTTGGTTTATTACAAAACCAATTGAATGTAGTTACTATATGGTTAGCGATAGGAATTGAAATTTAGTATAATATTCACTAGGTAACTGGGATTTTTAAAATAATAGGAAACTAGTTCTTAGAAGAACTTGGTGTAGAATTTAAAAATAATTCCATTTAATAGCCGAGGAAAAGTAGCTGGTATTCAGAAAACTGTATAAATATACGGGAACGCAGTAAAAATGACAATTTTAATTTTCTCCAAAAATACTTATTAGTTCCAATCGGAAATCTCCAAAAATTCCAATTTCTTTTTCATGATATAACAAAATTGGTGTAATTAAGATTGGATCCTGAGATATTTCAGATTATATTTTAAAAATGATCACGATTTCAATTTCACTCGTTTCAATCTGGAGCAACCCTGCCAATTTGAAGCTCGGTGCCTACAAAATAACGTAATAAAATGAACAGGGTCGGCATGGGATTTCCGAGTCGAAAATGCTTTAGCATATTCTTCAAAGTAAGATCCAAGCCAATAATTTTTGTATTTTAAAGGAAAATTGAACCTTTTTTTACACTTAAAATGGTTTAAAAAAAATTATATTTTTTGCTACAATTTGTTATACCTTACCTGACATTGCTGAGGACCCTGTCTATTTGGCGATGTGGGTTTAGGCCTGGCACGTTTTGTGGAAACCTTCACCAATTCCGTACTTAGAGATTTCTTATCATCAGATGTAGTTGTTGACACTGCAATGAAAAATATAACGTAATTATTTTCTAAAATACCAATTCTATCACAAATATTTTTTTAGTACCCTTCATCTGTCAAGAAAAATATACTTTAAGGGTGTGAAAATGTATCATCATCTTATTCTATTGGTTATTTAGAAAAAATAATCGATAATGGTAATAAAATGTAAATTAGCAATTACAGGTCAGAACAGGATGGACAACTTAAAGGCTGCATTGTAAACTCACAATGACTGTATTGGTTGAATGAATGTAACATGACAGTGACGCCACTAGAAGTCATTTATTAAAATAATAATTATCCATTTCCTCTCTTTGCTAGTTTATCTGCTATTTCATTTCCTTCCAATTCACTGTATCCTAGAATCCACAGTAAGGTGACGATGCTGTTCTTGCCTAATTCATTGAGTTTTTTCAAGGAATTCCCATATACTGGTACACGACCCTAGATTTGCTAGGGAGTCTTCCGCTTCATTGCCTACAAGTTTTTGTATGCAGTCCCAGACCAGTCCAGATCTTATCTTGGGGCATGCTAAGGATTTTAGTGCTGCCTGACTATCTAGGAGTATAAGGATCTTTTGTCCTCGATATTATTATTTTTGGGATATGTATGTCTGCAAACAATGACGAGAATCTATGAAAATACCCACTCCTTCGATTACTATACACTTTAAAATATATCGCTTGAAAAAGTGTACAGAAAGCGAGTCGGTCAATTCCACAATTCCATTCTTTGGTTAGGGTAGGGTGGGTAGGTTAGAGTACAGGGACAATATCACTTACAGACCGGTTTCAGCGTATTTGCGGCTCATCAGTACAACGTAGATATTATCCGTCCAGAAGCTCTGAGTCAATAATTCTGGACTGAAGACAACGCTGAAATCACATTAATACATTAACCCCTGCTAAGGGAATGCCAAGAATGCGATAATAGCGACATCTCCACAACTAACCACAAACCAAAATTCTATATTAACAAAAGACCATCTCGGTTTTGTAGTTATTCACTCAATTACAGTTTCCTGTGACAAAATTGTAATATTTAAGTAAAACGTGTTGTCAATAGAAGTCAAGATAATAGTATAAAACTATTATAACGCCTTACAGATTTGGAAATTACCAGTCAAAGGATAGACTGTTCACTAAGACCCAACATCTAGGTACTTCTCGGGCTATATGACCCGCTGACAATGAATTACACTTCCAAGTTAAACGGGGTTGGTGTAGAGATACATGCAATGAGAAACGGAACGAATTCAATGTATTATCCGATCTACATTAATAGTCCACCAACAAAAAATTTCTATAAATTCACTTCAAAAAATATCAAGTATTTAGCTGGACAGCTGGATTCAGAACTACTGTGAGAAATCCCGCCTCTTCTCCTTCCAATATTTGTTAGTAATGTGGTTATATGCGATTTAGTATTCAAGTGTCTTTTGATTTCTTTTGGCCATAACGGCTCCTGAAATAAAACTGAATTCGTAAATAAAACAAAATAAGATTCTAAATTGAAAATAAATTCCGAAAAACAATTTAAAATGCCTAAAACTAAAAAATTAATAGTTCTTGTTGAGCCAAAAAAAACCTATCTATTGAACAAAGATAATCTTGTATCTCTGAGCTGATTCGGTGTAATGTTTGAACAATGCTGGACAATTTTCGCCCTTAATTCTATCAAATTTTGAGCCCGTCCAAAAATTGTGCCGATACATTTCATTTTGAAAAAAAACCCATAAAAAGAAATCATTCGCGGATAAATCCGCTGATCTTGTGAGTGTCCTCCCAAATACCACGATCAAATTTCAATTTTCTCCTGAAGGGTGTACATTCAGATTTCTCTATGAATTTATTTTATTTTGAATAGTTATGGGCTTGAACAGTACGTAGATATAGACAGCTGTTTACTGACTGTCTGAGGCTGACGTTAATTGAGGACCGCCCACAGTTGAGACTACGGAGTGGTGGGAATTGTACGATATGTTGTAGGAGTCCAAATGAACGATTGTAATAATCGTGTTTTTAATATGTTGAAGCTTTACATTGGTCGACTAGTTCAAAAGCAGTTCTGATACAATGCTTTATTTAAATATGACAATTGTTACAAGAAACTGTAATTAAGTAAATTCCCCAATGATGGCATTCTCCAGGATTTCCGATTTCTTAGAAAGCGAGGAGGTGGGATTTCCTTAAATGATTCCATCTCTACTCACTCTATATCTTGTTCTTCTAATTGAAATTATTTCTTTTGTTTACAAAATAACGACTGTTCTCGTTAGATTCTGCCAGAATTATTACCCCAGCACACAAGTATGCAGACTATAACAACGTTCATATTTCCTTGATTTGAAGAAGAGTCACTCAGTCTTAGGCATTTGTCACAACACTGTGTCTTTTCAATTAACCTCGACAAGAAATGAATAAAATTAAGGCGATTAAAAGTTAAAAAGGAAATAAGAAAAAAACACACTTCCAGTCCTCGGCAAGCAATTGAAAGCTTAATAAGCGAGCACTTTCGTGATACATTCAAATTTATTCAAAAAATGTTAACCGCCGATAATGAAAATTTCAGTGTGGATTGTTAAATTGAGCGTTTTGGAATTCTCTTTGTTGTTGCAAAGTGGTGTACATAATCATCGGTGGTGGTTAGCATATCAATATAAAGTGAGGTTATTACTTTTTAACACAATATACATAAAAAAAAGGAGATACGATAGAGTACGTTTATTTCCGAGTTATTACATTATTGAACGTAGTTTCCAAATCAGATGAAAACATATTAGAAAACGGTTTACAATACTTGATACATTTGAATGGTTCAGGTAGCAGATTTAAGAAAAAGAATATTCACGGTATCCTGTTTATGATGAAACAAATGATGGAAAAACATAAAACAAAGGAATTATAAATTCATTATTGGAGCCTTCGATAGTGTACCAACCAAAAACAGTTTGCAGCCTAATTCAAAAAGAGTTCCCAGTTCAATCTTGATTAAGGTTATAGAAGGCAACACATTATCATTATGTCGGATAGTCAAGCAGCCATTAAAGCATTGAGCTCTTGTGTAATCAGTTCCAAAATGGTGTAATAATACCTAGGCATACTCAATAGACTAGGCGAGAACAGTATAGTAACCTTACTGTGGATTCCAGGACACACTGGAATACAAGGAAATGAAATGGCAGATGGACTAACAAAGAAGGGGACTGAGAGACCCTTTTGCGGTATCAGCCCCAATGTAATATTGGAAGGAATAGACAAAGCCGAAAAAATGAGAAGATCTGACCATCGGAAAGCTGCGTCCTCACCGAGTCGACACTGTCGATCGACATGGTCGATCAACAAGTCGGCAAAACTGCATCCATCCACACCAGAGTTGGCAGAAATGATGTCGATCAGACTAATCAACATGTCTGACGAAGATTCATTAGCAATTTCCATAAGGGCATCGTGCCTTATGTTTCTGTTTTTATAATTATTAGTTTTGGAATCCCATAGATTTGATTTTAATTTGTATGCCTCAATAAAAGCTATGACTTTGTCTTGTTCATGAAAACAATTCGACATGTCGATAGATTTATTTTGTCGATCGACACCGTAGATTGCAACGTACACAACAAGTCGACACTGTCGATCGACAGTGTCGACTCGGTGAGGGCGCATCAGCTATAGACAATCAAAGATTCCGATGGGTGATTACAACCCGATCAAATGAATGCATAAGTCAAAGTAAAACTGCACTAAGGGTTTTAACAGGGATCCTAACGGGACATTGCCGCGTGAACAGGCACCTCAAAAAGCTCAAAATAGTGGAGGAAGAAGAATGTAGATTCTGTGGCATGGAAGAAGAAACCTCCATCCACATACGCACAGCAATTCAGAATCCTAGGGCACAGCAACTAGGAGATTATTGGATAGAAGAGG
Organism: Lochmaea capreae; assembly: GCA_949126875.1. Classification (NCBI taxonomy): domain Eukaryota; kingdom Metazoa; phylum Arthropoda; class Insecta; order Coleoptera; family Chrysomelidae; genus Lochmaea; species Lochmaea capreae. Next base: position 12,726,393 of record OX421409.1, read on the forward strand.
GACATTTATCTAAGTTGAAGCCTGCAGATCTCCTAAAATTCTTCAGGGAAATATGACTAAAGGAGGTACTAGTCTCTGACACGTTCCTCAGGAACTAAGTAGAAGTAAGGGGTAACAATAGCTCTTTTAGGTCGGTCCCAGTGAATGTTCTTCATCATACATACATACAAACCAAAAATCAAAAGAACTTAACAATACGAATGAAGAGCCTACACAAGTATGTCAGGAAACATAACCTTTGACAAGGTAGAGTGCTCAGCCGTCTTCTGTTTATCATTATTAAGGAAACGGAAACGTATACTAAGAAGATACATATAGGTACAGAGTGTTCGTTTGCACATGACCTTATGACATGTGCACCTTGCGAAGAGCACTTTCTTAAGAATCTACAGGAAAGAAAAGTAATGTCCATTGAGACAGTTAATTAAGGAATCAATTTAAGGATGCACGATGAAGAAATCAAGTAAGTAGGCGTATTTAAATAAATTGTAGTGTAGATAAATAAAAATGAGGATGAAGATACTGAAAAGAATAAAAGGATAGGGGAATGAAATACACGATAAGCTTTTTAGATCGGACTAGGGTATTATCTCGCTCAAATATAGGGGAAGCTTTGAACAAATTATGTTTAAATTTCATTATTTTTTTCATTCGTAGTTTGGAATAAGTTAAACTTTTTATTATGATCTTAGAGTACTATAATTTCTTAACACTCTTTTATTAGCTTCACCTGTGTACGTTTGTATATTTAGATGTTTGTAACCGACTCCTTTGGACTCCATTTTGACCAACTAAACATATTCAACTCAAAATGTATACACTTGTCAAGGACCGTTGACAATAAAATATAGGGTGTCTCATTCTTTAAATCCGATTTTCACCCACCTTAAACGCTAAGATTACTTCCAAATTTTGCATACTCGTCAAGGACCGCTGACAATATAAAATCGAACTAAAAATGAGAAAATAATTCATAATTTAAATATAAAATGATTAACGAGAAAATTAATGTCATCCTGGTAATAGCGTGGAGTGCTCGAATTGTTATAATGTGTTACTAGTTCTATTCCGAAATGCAGAGTTAGTGTATAAATGTAGTACAAAGTACCCCAAGCTATTACCATCTGTAGTATACCAATTGTGGTACGCCACTGAATTATTTTTGGTTCTGGTTTTTGTATGTTTGAAGTTAAAAACTAAGCGAACGGCAGTCTAGTTTTGGATGTAGAATAGGAATGTGATACATTAAAGTTTGATGACAAGTTGGTCGATATTTTTATTTCACAACCTATCATATTATAGGGATAGTAAATGTGCATCATCACATTTTGTGGCATAATATATCGCAGTGGCGACGAGGATTTTGTTCTTAAGTTCTGCAATTAAATCGCAGTTAGTGTGAAATTCCACGTGCAGTTTTTTTTGTTGTGAGTTCACCCAAAATGGCCGAAACTCGTGAAATTATTGGACATTTGAGGGAATTCGACCCATCATCGTCAGATTGGTCTATTTTCAGTCGACGGTTAGAAAATTATTTTCTGGCAAATGCCATTGTAGAAGATAAACGCAAAGCCGCTATTTTGCTGAATGCACTTAGTGAAGAAGCCTACAAGCTAGTGCAAAATTTGTGTTTACCAGTGCAACCAGGAAAAAAGAAATATTCTGAATTGATTACATCATTAACGGAACATTTTCAACCAAGTTTAGGTGTGTTTCCGGCTCGATTAAAGTTTTATAATTCGCGGAAATTGCCGAGTGAAACAGCGCGAGAATGGTCTGCTCGGTTGAGAAGCTTAGCAGTGTTGTGCGATTTTGAAAATACGGAGCTAGATTTAGTGCTTCGTGATCATTTTGTAATTGGGTATAACCCAGGTGCGGTCCAAGATCGATTGCTGGAAGAAAAAAAGAATGTTTCCTTAAAAAACGTTGTTGAAATTGCAACGGCTAAAGCAGCTGCTCATGGTACTTTGCAAGAATTTAACCATGCTGCTGTGAAACGAGAACTGGACATCCAGTATGCGCAGGCGAAACCAAATTCGTCGCGCACTCTCCAGAAGCCATCTACGTCAGTAGGTTCAGCCACAACGCGCAGTAACTACAACGAACAAGGGAGACAGCAACAACAAAAAACTCTACCGGCAAAGGACAAATGCAAGGTGTGTGGAAGGAAGAACCACAAATCAGATAAGTGTTCTTTTCGAAATTGTTTTTGTCACATTTGCAATATTAAGGGTCATTTGGCTCCGATGTGTAATAAAAAAAATAATAACAAATCTTCAAATCATTCTAATCAAAATTATTTAGAATCTGATTTTTCTTTGTACAATTTAGATTCAAAAACTGATCCAATAATTATTGATCTACAAATTGATAACAATAAGTATGCTTTCAATCTAGATACCGGGTCAAGTTTTACAGTTATTTCAGAAAGTTTTTTTGAACACAATTTCAAGGCTAAAACATTGCATAAAACGGACAAAATTTTCAATTTATACAACGGAGAGCAAATAGTACCTATAGGATACATAGTTTGTAATATTGTTTATAAAAATGTAAACAATGAATTGAATATTTATGTTATACCAGCGGCATCTGGTCCACCTTTGCTAGGACGTGATTTTTTTAATCTGTTCAATCCTAATATTTCAAATAATTTTTACTTGGGCCTACCTGATGATTTAAAATTTTTACTAAATAAGTTTAGCGAAGTTTTTGAAACAGGCCTTGGTACTTTTAATAAGGGAGTGATTTCAATAAATTTAAAAAATGAAGAAGTTTCTCCGAAATTCATTAAAGCTCGTCCGCTCCCATTTGCGATCAAGGAGAAGGTTGAAAAGGAGCTGGAGCGACTTCAAAAACTAGGAGTTATTGAACCCATAGATTACAATCCCTGGGGAACTCCGATAGTCCCAATTCTCAAAAACGATGGTACAGTTCGAATTTGCGGCGATTTTAAAATTACGGTTAATCCATTTATAGAGATAGATCAGTATCCACTACCGCGAATAGAGGAGTTATTTGTAAAATTACAGGGTGGAGTACATTTTACAAAATTGGATTTAGCTAACGCTTATACTCAAGTTTGTTTAGAGGAAAAATCGAAGACGTTAGTGGCGATATCTACTCATAAGGGATTATTTAAATACAATAGAGCCCCATTTGGGATAGCCAGCATTCCAGCTAAATTTCAAAAAATAATGGAATCACTTTTAGGTGGAATACAGGGTGTGGCTATATTTTTGGACGACATATTAATTACGGGTCGAAATAGACAAGAGCATATGTCACGGTTAAATGAAGTCTTGTCAAAATTACAAGACGTTGGCCTAAAAATATCTTTAAAAAAATGCGATTTTTTTAAAAACAAAATTTCTTATTTAGGGTTTGTCATTGATCACGAGGGGCTACACACGTCGGAAGAAAAAACTTCCGCTATTAATAATGCTCCGGTACCAGAGAATATTACCCAGCTTAAGTCGTGGTTAGGTCTAATAAACTACTATGGGAAATTTTTGCCAAATTTATCTTCGCTATTGCATCCTTTGTATGAGCTACTTAAGGCCGATGTAAAATGGTTCTGGTCAGCGAATTGTGCAAAAGTATTTGCTAAAGTTAAAAAATTATTGACATCCGCCCCGGTTTTAGTGCATTATGACCCGAATATGCCATTAAAACTTATTACTGACGCCTCACCGTATGGAGTAGCGGGGTTGATAGCTCATGTCATGTCGGATGGCACGCAAAAACCTATCGCGTATGCGTCAAGGACATTGACAAAAGCCGAGAAAAACTATTCTCAAATCGAAAAAGAGGGGCTTGCGATTATATTCGGTATTTGTAAATTTAACCAGTATGTTTACGGTCGCGAGTTCACCTTAGTAACCGATAATAAACCCCTTACTACTATCTTTCACCCAGAGAAAGGGATACCCCAATTCTCCGCAAACCGGCTACGCCGCTGGGCTGTGATTTTGTCTAATTACAACTATAAAATAGAATTTGTTAAATCCGAGCAAAATTTAGCGGATTCATTATCACGTTTACCGGAACAGTTCAATGAAAACTCGTGGGAAAATGTGGACATAGATTTTATAAATTTTTTTGAAAATAATGAACACTTTCCTTTAAATTTTAAAAACATAAAATCGGAAACTGAAGTAGATAAAACTTTAGTAACTGTTCGAAAATATGTTATGGAAGGTTGGCCCAGAAACATTTGTAAGTTAGATTCTGAAATGAAATATTTTCATAGGATACGAGATGAGTTAAGTATCGAAGATAATTGCTTATTGTGGAACAATAGAATTATAATTCCTATGAAACTCAGAAAAATAATAATAGAGGATCTTCATTCATCTCATTTGGGTATCGTGAAATCAAAAAGTTTGGCTAGATCATATTTTTGGTGGCCCAATTTAAATAAAGAGATAGAAAAAATTTGTTCTACTTGTGAGAATTGTATTTTGTATAAAAAAACACCTAATAAATCAGTTTTAAACTGTTGGCCTTATCCAGAGGAGGTGTGGTCACGTTTACACTTAGATTATTTAGGTCCTTTTTTACAAAAACATTTTCTAATTTTGGTTGATTCTTTTAGTAAATGGATAGAGGTCTTTGCAGTTCCCAATATAACGTCTAAGACCACTATAGATATATTGAGGACTACTTTTGCAAGATTTGGTCTTCCAAATCTTTTAGTTACAGATAATGCAACAAATTTTTGTTCTAACGAATTTGAATTTTTTTTGAAGCAAAATAATATTAAACACATAACGTCACCCCCTTATCAACCTTCTTCCAATGGAGCGGCCGAAAATGTCGTAAAGACCGTTAAAAATGCTTTAAAAAAGGCATTAGGCAAAAGTATATCGTTAGATTTGAATAAAGTTTTAAATAATTTCTTGTTTGACTACAGAAATGTATCACACTGCACAACAGGAAAAAGTCCGGCTAGCCTTATGTTTAGGCGTAATTTACGTACACGCTTTGATTCACTTTTGCCTAATAGCTCTAATGGTGACCCAAGTAACAAAGATCTAACGAATCATATTTTGGCAAAGCAAAAATTGCAAAAATTTTATCATGGTGGATCTAGAAATATAGTTCTTGACATTAATGATAAAGTTATCGTAAAAAATTATGAAAATGTTAGTAAACCTACCTGGTGTAAGGGTGTAATTAAAAAAAAATTAGGAAAGTGTGTTTATTTGGTATTCATTCCTGAATTGAATATTGTATGGAAGCGCCACCTGAATCAAATCAAATTAATTAATCATGTAGAAGCCTCACTTCCCAGCAATACAAATTCAGATGGCACTACCAAAGAAATTACTGTAAGTGATGAAAGTGAAAACGAAAATGTTCGTTTGTGCGCGAATACAGAAACAGTTGAAGGTGAGCCCTTGCGACCAAAAAGGAACATTAAACCGATTGAGCGGCTTAATTATGAATCATATTATATTTGTCAAAATAATAACATTTTCTTTTGCGGGGGGGGAATACTGTAGTATACCAATTGTGGTACGCCACTGAATTATTTTTGGTTCTGGTTTTTGTATGTTTGAAGTTAAAAACTAAGCGAACGGCAGTCTAGTTTTGGATGTAGAATAGGAATGTGATACATTAAAGTTTGATGACAAGTTGGTCGATATTTTTATTTCACAACCTATCATATTATAGGGATAGTAAATGTGCATCATCACATTTTGTGGCATAATATATCGCACCATCAAATAAATTTTTTCATTTTATTCTTAAATTAAGAATTATTTTTTACTTTTCAGTTCAATTACTTATAAACTATCATTAATTTTGATCTTAAGTTATAATTTTTATTAGTTTATAGTCGATCTTTTGTAAGAATTCCGTTTCTCATGAATTTAATATAAATTTAGTTTAAAATTGTCTTCCACGCTGTATAAAAATGAAATTTTACCTCCAAACAGAACAGAAAATCGTAAAGGACGAAACATATCAATACGAACGCGAACAACAAAAGCTGTAAGTTCCAGCAAAGGTTGTACAGAATTCTGATCAAAACACATCGGTTCTCAAATTTAATTACTGTCGGTATTGCCGCACATTCACAATATATGACAAAAGCATTGAATGGTGCGTTGTGCGACCACAAATTCATCTGTTCATTACAGAGAAATGTCTGACCATTTGTTCGACTGTCCGTTCGACAAAAGCCACAATGAGACGACATATTTCACAAGTATTGTTTGGTTTTTGTTTGAATCTAAGGCAATTTTTCATGTGTTTTTATGGAAAACTTCAATTCGACGCATTAAATTAAAAATATTCCGGTATATTCCGGAATCAAGAATTTATTGATAAAAAATTTTTATATTTACAATGGTAAGTTGAAAGTATACTCATAACAAAATCTTCATCTAACGTTTATAGACTTGGAAAAAAGCTTTCGACCCTACCCTGGAACATCAATATAGAACAGTTTGGAACAAAAAGGGATAAATAACAAAATTATGAGAAAAAAAATCGGTCTACATCGGGCGACATCTTGAACAATATGTTGTGATTAGACGCACAATATATCGTATTTTCTATATCTCTTATTTATTAAATTCTGACAAGTAAATTATTTAACATTAATACAGTCTATCTATATATAAACAACAAAACAATAATCCTTAACAACTAGAATGTGAGTTAGTGTAGATTAAATAGTTAAGTATTTTCTACACTCCCCCTCAGTAACTCATCATTTGATTCCAAGCTTCGCAGATATTTCAATCGTTTTTCACCTAATGATTTGGTAAGTAGGTCTGCGACCATTTTTTCACTGCGTAAATACCTTAAATCAATTTCGTTTCTCCTAATAATATCTCTTATGAAGTGTTCTTTAATTGCTATATGTTTATGATTTCGATTAAACTATTGAGTTACTTGCTAAATTTTGTGCAGCTTGATTATCGTTAAAAATTAAAATATTTTCATGAAAAATGTGCATGTCGTTCGCTAACATTTTTAAATGCAGGGCTTCCTTGGCAGCTTCAGTCAGGCTCATATATTCAGCCTCTGCGGTTGACAAATTGTTATCTGGTTTCTTGCTTTCCAATTTATAGCTCCTCCAGTAAATGTAAAACAGTATCCTGTATAAGATCTCCTATCTATGGAACATGATCCCCAGGCTGCATCTGCACACCCAGTAATAGAATTTTCCATGGATTTTTTAAAAACTAGGCTAAGATCTTCTGTTCCCTTTAAGTATCTTAAAACTCTTTTCGCAGCCATCCAGTGTTCATTACCAAAACAGTTGTTGAACTGGCTTAGATAACTGACTGCATACGCTATATCAGGGTGAGTAGCAACTGATAGGTACATTAGTGAACCTATGAGATTCTGATAGGGTACGTCCGATTTTTCTTCTTTATTTGCTTTTTCCAGTTTTGTTTAAATTCCATCGCTGTTGCATTAGTTTTACAATTATTTTTCATATTAAATTTGTTTAGAGCGTCTTCAATATAATTTTTTTGACTCATGTGTATTGTGTCGTCTTTTTTTATAAACTCTATTCCAAGGCAATATCTTAATTCACCAAGATCTCTCATTTCAAAGCAATCCATCAAATATTCTCTAATTTTTCTTAATGGTTTTATAAGCTATAATCAAATCATCTACGTAGACTGCAATGATTATTCTCTCCCATAACCTGTTGTGATTAGACGCACAATATATCGTATTTTCTATAACTTTTATTCATTAAATTCTAGCAAGTCAATTATTTGACATTAATACATTCTATCTATATATATAAATAACAAAACAATAATCCTTAACAACTAGAATGTGAGTTAGTGTAGATTAAATAGTTAAGTATTTTCTACACAATACTCAAGGAATACGGCATGAAAATGAATTTGAAAAAAGTCTACCGTTATGGCAGTGAAACAACAAACAGTATACATAGAATTTAAAGATCAGAAAATTAAAATAGCAAATACATCAAACAAAAATCCAAAACACAGGTAATGAAGAAGAATAAATAATGCTTTAAAAACATACTACAGTATGCATGTTAGTTTTATAATTAAAAAAGGAGTCTCAAGGAAGACACTAAATGTTTACAAAGCAATTTACAGACCAATATTGACGTATGGCTGTGAAACATGGACACTTACAAATAAACAAAAAGGTGCATTGCAAGTTGCAGAGATGAAATAATTGAGGCGGGTTAGAGGTGTCACAAAGATGGGTAAGATGACGACAAGATCTTGAAATAATGTCACTTATGAAGTTCATTGAACAAAGGCAATTGAGTTGGTGGGGTCATTTACAAAGGATGGAAGATTCGAGGACATTTGGGAGGCAAAAATGGGTAAAAACAAAAGGGGGTTTGGTTTAGACTTATGGCATAAGTCAAAACGAAATATATTGGAACGGATTATAAGTACAAAGCCATTCTTATAGTTAGGAGAATCTCATAACATATTGAACTTTAGAAAAAAATAAAATGGAATCAACTTTTTGATTCGAATTCAAATTTGTACTTAATTTATTGTTGTTTTAAATGCTCTATTATCATCCATATAATTGGTTTTGATTGAAACAATGAAAACATAATGAAATAAAAATCATTTTAATAAAATTTTGTTTGATTTCCGTCAGTTAAATCAATAACCACCCACTAATTATTTACATTTAACGATTTAAATACTAGCGGAATTATTATTAGTGTTTCGGTTAATGTGTTTGTTAACATGGACATTTTTAATATTTACATTTCATTAGAGTGAAATGAAATTTGGTTAACATCAAAATATGCGATGCTGATGGGAATTAAGTAAACACGTCGGTGTATTTTATTGAAAAATGAATTCAATAATGTATGTGTATATTTACATTTAAGCGGTTTGTATAAAAACCGCCGTTTTGTACAATTGAAAACATCAAACAAATCAAATGCGTGAGCTGCGTCATCGATTTTAATCAATATGTGTCGAAAACATAATAAATATGCGAATATTTGTGCTTAATTTTCAACCAGAGATTTTAAATAACAATCTACATGACTCACTGACTGTCTGGTAGTGAAGCTTAACACCTTCGCGGACACCATAATGAGAACTGCCAAAAACCCATGACAATAACTAAGGAACTAGAAAAGTTACATTCTAAAAATACCTTCATATGAACTTCTAATACTTTCGAGATAGATTTTTCGTAGATAAAAACAACAAGCTGCAAATACTGTCCCAGATCAGAAAATCTTTTTCAGTTGGTACAAATCGCCGTTACATGATAAAAGTGCCTAAAACATTGTATTAACATTTATGAGCTAAGAAGAGGACATAAGAAAACATGGAACTACTCATTAGAGCAGGTATATTACGGCAGATTTTGCATAAGTGCTTTGATTTGTTTTTTCTCCGATGCACAGTGTTTCATATGATGGATTTAGCTTTGGGAATTGTATCCGAAAAATCTAGCCTTGAATTGGTTCGTCTCTCATCTCCTGCTAAGATAGCTGATCAGTGCGTCACGTACTGGGCCAGAATGTACTAATTTTATGCCATATTTTGTTTTATTAGATATTCTAAGGTATTATTTCAAGACGTCTTCATTAAACTGGAAGGTTTGTTTTTCATTGATTTTTTTCACGGATTCCAAACTGCTACGTTTAACATATGTAACAGAACTTTATTTTACTATCTGATACTTTTCTGGGGGTCACAAGTGAGAGTTATTAACAAGTATTAACAGCTCAGCGATTTTTATATCAGGACGGTTTATGCCGTTTATGTTTAGGGAACTTGAGAAAATTTTTAAATGTACAATAAACAAAAGAGAGATTGTGATTCCCAGTGTATGCCAACTAAACGTTATTTATTTTTGACCCTTCAACACCAAACTTCTTGTTGTTGTGTATTCTTTGCCATAATAATAAACAATGACGTAGTAGCATGTGGTGATCAACTATCAGCTTGATAGCCTCTTACTACTCTATTACAGTCAATTAAAATCGTAGAGAAAGAGTCAGATGACACATGAATTGTATTCTCGGGGAAATATAGTTACAAAACGTAGTGTTTTATTATTTCAGTTTCAAACTGGCAGTGGTTCTCAAATTTATCACTGATGTATGAAAATTTTGCTCTTTTTAATTATATACCTAATTCATCCTCATTATCAATCCAGTTTTTATCTTTTTACGTAATATATGAACAATCGTAACAGAAAACTGGTATTTCAGTAGCCGATCAGCCTCGACTGCTACGTTCCATATCTCCCGCTGTGTCTTCCTTCTCATATTTCTCACACCTTTTAATGTGTCGAAAGCACGCAATATTGAATATTATTGAATCTGGAAGTTCTTCAAACTCCTCTTCGTTATTATTGTATAAATTGTTATGGAATTTCTGTAATTTTTTTTAGAAATGTTTTCGACATCAACTTTAAGTATAACTGGCACATCAATCAAATTCTTGATAACAAAAGTTTTCAACTCAGAACTGTCTTGATAATAATAATAAACAATAGAAAGTTTAGTTTTATGAAACTTTTGTTGTTTTGTGTATGTGGATTTTGGACCAGCTTTTGATTAAGTTGTGCTTACATAAAAATATTCATTTTTTGTTAGTTTAGTTTCATTTCACATATCTTTGTATATACAAATTGTATAATACCAAATAACTAATTATATCTGTATATAGGAGATGACTAGGCAAGGAACACAGAGTAATTTTGACCTGGGTGTCGGGCATCGAGGAGTAGAGGGCAACGAGAAGGCCGACACTCTGGCAAAAAAGGGATCAAAGTCTCTATTTATTGGCATTGCGGAAAGCACTGCTAGATCAGCCATAGCTACCTGGGAGGCGACGAAAACTTTCACGTACTGGGCAGACATACCAGGGCTCTTTCACTCGAAGGCGTTCATATAAAACCCTTCGAGTACAAAAAATAAGCAGATCATGGAGTAGATCAAACCTACGCATTTTGTCGGGACTGCTTACAGGACATTGTCGACTAAATTACCACCTAAAGAAGATGAGTCTGGTTCAGACCTCGAATTGGCTGTTCCGTAATTTGGAGGACGAAATTGCGGAGCACATATTATGATAATGCCCAACTTTGGGCAGAGTAAGGTAAAACATAATCGGTTTTAGTACCTTAAAGCCAAACGACTTCAAAAAAGTATCACCAAATACAACCATGGACTTCGTCAGAAGCACAGGCTTGTGGGGTGAATTGTAATCTCTAGGGGTGATCCACAATAGACCCAACGGGAGTCGCAGTGAAGGTGGCGAGAAGGCCCCACTCACATAAAACCTAACCTATATTATAGGAGTTCATCCAAGTCTCAAATGTGGTTAAAATCCACAGTTGAGGTATGCACACAAAAAATCAACGATCAACTATCAACTTATTTATATAATTCTTGATTGACAAAAGTAAAATCTCGCATGCGAACAAAAATATCACTGTGTCTGGACGGTTATGTTAGGTTACGTGATCTGGATTGCCTAATAGTTTGCTATTTACGTTGATAGATAGCGTTGCTCGGTCGGCTTGAACAATTTCTTAATGAACCGAACTGTGTTCATCGGCTTGATAATTGTTTGTGAAGTTTTCCCAACTTAACATCATCGAAATTGATTTTCAATAGCCTCATTAGTTGTATTTTTCTTTTAAACCGTTTTTTCAATTTTCTAAATAACGTCAACCGGCAAGATTGATGATTGTTCTCGGCTTTGAAAATAACTAAGAAAAAAAAACTTTTCTTGCTTTAGACCTTTTTCTCGATAATCTCGCTTCGAATCCCTTAGGTAGGGGAAGCCGAGGACAAACGTCGTGAAAGTATAACGCCCTTCCCCAAAACACTCTAATGTGCCAAGCTCCTTTTTGTACTTTGCAGATTAAAAACGATGTTTAGCCTACAGTTTTACGCACTCTACTGTCGCTTGTTTTCTTCAAAATTAAGGAAGTTTTGATGTTTGTAAATTGAAATGTATATAAGGAGGCGATTTAAAAAATGTTAAATCGAAGAAAATTACAAGAACCGGCTTCAAACATATTGAATTTTCCATTTCATTTCATTTCCATTATATCGAGGAGAAATTTCTGAGTTTCTTTTGTTGAAATAAGAAAAATAACGAATACAAACCTACTAATATCAATAAATTATGACTAAAAATTCATGTGTATTAATGGAAAAAGTAAACAGACTAAAAACATACATCGGTGGGAAAACATTTACTGATAGAGTTTGTTTAACCATCCTTTGCCGTTATTCATGAAATAGATGAGACGGAATTATGACGTCATTAACGTATTTCTTAACTAATGTCGACGTAAATATTATTTGTTACTTTTGACAGTTCAGTTGTCATATTTTCATTTGTTCAGTATTTTTGGTCATTTTCGCCCTTTTCAATTAATTTTTCATTGTCAAAATGCCTTCCTGGTAAAATGAGAAAGAGCAAAGTTTTATTTTGAAGTTGATTAATTACTTTTCAAGATAAAGATATGCTGGAATGCCGCTTTTACCGTAAAATGCAGTCCTGTTATCATAGATCTGAATGAATGGGACTTCCACAATGATGATGAAGATGTTTTTGTCAGTGATAAAGCTTAGACTTTGTATATTATTTCATTACATATTCTATTTCAGTTTACCTTTCTTATCCGTTTGTTCCTTTTTCCTATTTTTATTGGGAAATAAATTTGTTTATTGCCTGTTTTTTCCCATACATGTGTGTTTTTTGCATTTCTCAGGAATACTTACGAAATTGTTTCTCACAATGACACAGACAATAATTATTATACAATTTTTGAATATATAAGCTATCTAATTTTAAATAACCTTTGGGTTCACCCCAAAAATATAATCGTATAATACATTTTTAATATAAATATATTATATAATTCGCGATTTAATCACGATTCGGTAATCCGTAATTTTTTAAATTCAGTAAAAAATCATGCTCAGGGGCGTTAAACATTCTCAAGCAAGAAATTTGAAACAAATAAGTTACAAAAAAACGGAGATTTCAAGTTAAATCAAAACTAAATTATGTAAAAAGGTACGCAACGCATAAAGCAAAATACAAATTTTGGCATTACTAATTTATTCATACAAACACACCTTAACACGCATCATTGAAAACAATTCTTAACATATGTCATTGATTATTTTGAGGTTAAGTGTAAAATAACATTCAACTAATATAAGACAATCTTTAAAACAGCAGAATACGTCACCGATTATGACGTAACGGCAAAGGATGGTTAAACAAACTCTATCTAAGCATTCAATTGATCATTCATTGTCTACTCAGTTTCTGAGGACAGTAGTAGCTCCCTTAGTCCTTTTCTGTAGAACCGTGCACTCCGCTAGTATGTAAATGGAGGTTTCTTCCTCCATTCCACATTCTTCATTTTCCACCAGTGTTCCCTATTTATTCTAAAATTATATGGGTGTCTCTTCGCTAGATTCCTTCTATTCCATAGGATTTGTGTTATAGGATAACTAATAATAATCACTATGACGTACTAAATTGAATATTCCTTTATCCCTGGAAAACTTAAGAAATGCCATGAATCGGGATAAATCTTTCGGGCTAGTACGACTGGTACTCCACCAGGATGAGCTTTTTGAGGCTAGGACACCAGTGAAAACTCGGCAGTTTTACTCTGTCCAATACATTTGTATTTATATTTCCAACGTTCTGATTTTACCGTTTTTCCGGCTTTTGCTATTTCTTCTAATATTATAATGGTGTTTCTTTGCAGATATTTCGATTAATTCTATTCCATAGCATTTATATTACAGGATAATCAATAATAATCACCATCTGATATTTTGATTCATTCTATTCCATAGCATTTCTGTTACAGGATAATCAATAAAAGTCACCATGAAGTACAAAATTAAATTATACCTTTGTTCCTAGAATCATAAGAAATCTCATAAATCCTTCGTGTTGGCACTACTGGCATAATATTACTTGGCTAGCTCCTATAGGTAGTAAATTTCTAAGCTCAGCACATAATTAGCCATTTTTATTCCCAGTAGTATAATAAACTATAGAAAGTTAAATTTGAAAAGTGTATTTTCCATAAAATTTAACTTGAGTACGCCTATGATTTTCTGTAATTCGTACCATGGAAATAGGTAATACGCAATAAGTAGCTTCATTAAAACGAAAACACTTCCGAGCGTCTGAGTAAAACATAAATCATACTGCGACAGTTGGGAGAGACTTAAATACATGTATAAATAGACAGACAGGCCCACAGCTCCAAGCCATCTATTCAATTTGCTAGAATTCCGAAGGACTTCTGCAAGTTTACTTTGAAACTTTTCGTCGAAATTATACAAAGTTATCTTTGAGTACAGAAAGGGGATTCAATTTGTTGGAACCACTCTATACACATATTACTTTTGTTATCTAATCAAAATAAAGGAGAAATTCTATTATAAATATATTTTGCTTGCTGCTGATTGGTCTAAAAATAAAGTAGCTGCTAAAAAATCTAAAGTCGACAGCATCTCTAACTTAACTTCCTTCAGATTTTATTTTAATCAACAAAGTTAGGATTGCAGCGAATTTAATTATTCAATAAGGATTTGAAAATAAAGCTGTTTTTCTTCGTTTTGACTTGTCTATCTCTCTTTCTGAGTGGTTTCCATAATCCTATAATGTATGCGACCCTCAGAGAGCACTTATTGATATTGACAAATGTCGTTGCCTTGGAAACGGGTAATAGACTGGCGAAGTTAGCACAAACAACTTATTTCCACTGGGAATTGTCAACAGAAGACTTCATCTCATAACTCAATTTTTATTCGAGCGGTTATCATCCCAACAGCAACCTGATGAGTACGATGCCCCTCCAAGGGCTAGAATTCTATAAAATATTTCGTCTCAGAAACGAGGAAAATTTACTTTGTGCAGTATTTTAAAAAGTTATACGATAAATAAAAGGCTTTCTTGATGACTATTTGAGTTTTACGTTGGCCGAGAAAAGGATGCAAAATGAAAAAAAAATTAAATTAATCCTCTAACCGAAAAGTATACGTTTCATCCATGATAATAATAATTATAATAATAATAAATATTGAACCAATGCCTTTCGTTAACTTGACAACAAGCGAGGTGACCGAAGCTATAAAGAGTACCAGTAATTGGATTACTCCAGGAGTTGATAATGTCTAAAACTTCTGGTATAAGAAATTTGGCAATCTACAAGAAGCAATAGCAACATTATTTTCACATTTACTGCAACATCCACCACCATTTCTGACTCTGGGTTCGACCCACTTGCTTTCCAAAACGCATCAAACTCCTACGCAGTATAGACTCATACCATGCCTTTGAATTACCTATATAATATTAACGTCTTGCATTGCTAACCATATTTACAAACATTTGGCCAAAAACAACATCTTGTTGGAAGAACAGAGAGGGTGCAGACGAGATCACCAAGGCTGCAAAGAACAACTCATCATCGATTCAGTAATACTAAAACAGCACAACATCTACACGGCTTTCGTAGATTACAGGAAAGCATTTGACAGCGTTCCACATTTCTGGCTTGTTGAAGTTTTGTAAATTTACAAAGTACGCCACAACACTGTTGTTACTTTTCTTGAATCATCGATGAAGCTTTGGCGAACTAAACTTCATTCACAAATAAATGGTCAATACCTCCAAACTGATGAAATTTCTATCCGTAGAGGGATCTTCCAGGGTGACTCCCTTAGTTTACTTTGGTTTTGTTTGGCTATGAATCCACTCTCCAATCTACTTAACGATACACGGATAACGGCTTTAAAATCAAAGCCAACAGGAACACTGCTGCAATTTTTCCCATCTTTGATATATGGATGACATCAAACCAGAGTCAGATTCAAAATTTACTCAATATCACTGAAAAATTCTCCAGTACTTCATGGTCGACATCATCACGACCTCAATCAACCATATATCGACAAGGAAACATTGAATAAGTGGCTCTCTGATGGAACATTGTTTCCAGAGACAGAAGGATTTATGATGGCAATTCAAGACCAATTAATTAATACCAACAATTACAAGAAATATGTCATAAGAGATCAAAACATCGTGTCGGGTAATTGCAGAAGGTGCCAACCAACAACAGAGATAATACAACACATCACGTCGGGATGTTAGCAACAGTTAACATTGATTACCTACGCAGGCACATCATCCATCAGAAGCTGGCCAACAAATTTGGATTGGTTAACACCAAGATATGTAACTGATGAGCGTAATCCTATTAGCGTTTACACACGCTCGGGATAGGTGGATATATATTGAAAAATAAAAACAAACCCATCTGATAGTTGCTGTTTATATCTTTGTTGTGAATCCTTGAACTTGAAAACTTTGGAATTCTGGATCTTACCAACAAAAACGTACTGTCAAATAAGTGTGACATTTGAAAAAGTTGAAAATCTTTTATATAGATACGACGAAGGAACTCTGGTCACATGAAAGCTGAAAATGTGTTTAACAGAAACGTATGTGTTCCAAAATCTTATAACAACCTTTTTCAAATATAATATAATTAGATATCAAAATAGAAACTCACCATAAATGGAAAATTCTAATCCATAGAAACCACTGCCGAAAATTTCGAACACACAATAACGTTACATTTTTTAAACGTTATGCTTTTAATGGAATTAGAATTTCTGCACCATTTATTAAGTACGGAGAAGAAGCAGTAGTATGTTGAAATATATTTTGTTCAAGACCGACCAGTTAATATACACATTATGGACAATTTTTCGTCCAGAAAATAACGTTTTGCCGATCAAGACCGGAAAATGGACGTGAGGGACCGGCAAAAGCTTTTTCCGGTCCCTGATTTTTCATTTTTCCAATCGCTCTTTTATAATACAATCTACCTTGATTTCGTTACTATGACAACAACGTTTCGATATATTGTCGAGTGATGACAGTTCGTTGATTTTTAATTTGTCGTTTATGTCAAACTTATTTCGCGAGTGCGCAAATTTAACAATGATATGAATTCAGATTTTGAATTATCCGATAAAAAATTAAATGCATATCGAAGTGTCTGTCTTAAAAAAAATATTGTATGTACGTCACACAAGCGGAAATTAGTGTTTTTCAGGTCGAGACAAGCAGACTCCAGGGCGAGCCGTAGGCGAGTCCTGGAAGCTTGGAGAGAGAGAGAGAGAGAGGTACTTTCCGGTCCTGTAACGTAAATTACTATTTTATACGAGCGTACTGAAAAGTGTATTTCCGAATGCATTTTTTTTCAAAAAGTTCTATTTCTCCGCACACCCTGCCCTGTCTATTTCGAGCCTTTCGGACAACTGAACTGAGGTATAGTATCATTTTCCGCACTTGTTCCGAAAATATCTGTCGTCCCACTTGTACATATTTTATTATATTAGCGATACTCGATGCATGCTTCCATCAAAGTAAAAGTAGATTATTTCAAAATAATAATATTTACACATTTATTTTGTAAAATTTAATTAAACCCTTTCTTGCCATTCAAAAAATCGATATGGTTTGCATGAACTAATAATATGAAATTATTATTACCTGTTTATGCGACGTGAAACAATATTCTGGCTATTGATTTTAAATTCTCGTTACTCAACGTTGGCTCGTTAATTAAAAATATGTAATTTTAGTGATAATTAAAGACCATTGGACAAAAGCGTACACGTTCCATTCCAGTTGTTTACAAAAATTTGTATGTAGCTCGTCAAATCAGTTTTATTTTATAATAAAAGGTGGCCTAAAAATATATACTTCCACAATCTGCACAACAAGAGAATGTCCACACGGAACATTCCCGTTAATGCTTAGCTTTTGTATGACCTTAGAATATCCTACCAAGAACATTGTGACTGAGCTATATGAAAAGTTGGTGTAAACAGGTAGGACTGAACAAAAATCTCACCAAAGCCATCTCAATATCGAAAAGAATATTTGGTTTGGCATGTTGAAGAAGTATAACTTTTTGATGAAATTCAATACAGAATGGAGTGAAAAAAAGGTATGGGATCCTGAGGGATCCAAATACCATTACCAGTCCTAAGGGATGCAAATACCATTACCAGACTTGGGAAGAATGCCATTTAATGGTACAAAGATAGCTATCAAGTGATAAAATGGACCTGAAACACTCTGAAAGCCTGGGAACACCCCGCTGAATTTCCTAGCATGGTATAGTAATATCTAAAAAATGAAATAGCAGATGATCTAGCAAAAGCAGGTACTGTTACACCATTTCGAAGTGCGAAAACCTTTTGTGGTATCAGCATTAATATAATATTGAAAGAAATAGTCAACTCCGAAAATAGGAGATCTGACCATTGGAAAGATCTGATAGGGATAAGACAATCAAGTATATTTTTGGGTCACTTAAACCTGTTGAGATCAAATGAATGCCTAAACCAGAGTAAGACTGCAAAAGAGTTTTGACAGGTGTCCTAACTGGACACTGCCGCCTAAAGGGGCACGTGAGAAGTTCAAACTGGTATAGCCATAAAAATGTAGATTCTGTGAAATGAAGGAAAATTTCATATAATTGCGGAATCCCCAGCACTACGGGGCATCAATTCTTGACGGTATAGTTGACGTAAAACATATAAACATATAGTGCATCTATCTAATCGTATATCGCCTTCAAGTTATGTTGCGCATCTAAACTCTGAAAGGTATTAATATTATTTACGTCTACTTACCAAACATCATTCTATATTGTATTTGTATTTTGACCCATCAGTCCATCCTTTCTTAACCGTATCGTGTGTATCGTACCAAGCTGCGTCCAAATAGATAATTGGCCAGTTTTCTTGTACTTAGTTACTTATTCCAAGTATGTATACCGCATATCCACTATTCTTCTGCTTTCCATGACTGTTTGATGTTTATTAATCGATTTAAATTTGAATCCCAATTTTTCAATCCAGTTTTCAATGGTTTTCTTACAGCAATTTACATCACGACCGGCATTTGTCAATTTATTTCATTATTTCAATCGTAGGTAACTTATTACGTTTGTAATAGTCATATATGGTAGTTTTTAATAATCTTACCAAAGACACATCTAAAGGTTTGACCAAACCCTTATCACATCGCTTCTTGCGTTCATAATGCCCATTCTTGGCTATTTTACGTATAGTTGACAGGGGAACTTTTGTTAAATCAGATACTGCTTGCATTAATTCTGTTTTTTCATCGAAACCAAACTTTTCTCGTAGATTCTTATACACATTGAAACATATTTTCTGTGCTCCCAAATTTAAATGTAGTCGAATCCTGTTTTCATTTTTTTCACTATTACTAAAATCATCACCATTATTTAAATTTTCGTCGTTGTTACACACAATATTTTGGACCGAACTCGATATTTCTCAAGGACGGATGGTAAATATATAATTCTTAACTAAAAATATAATTGCTAATAAATATATGTATTACAATTTTCTCACAAAAACACACACTTTATTGATTTCAGACCACCGACTAAAGAGAACACCTGCAACGATCTCTCAAAAATAGTTATAGATCAGTCAAACTATTATAAACAGATATCTTCTATAAGTTCCTTGAGCACTTATTCTTTTTTCTTATTTTTTTGGGAATCAAACCACAATAATGTTTTTTATTTTTTATTTCGACGTTTCGGTAGCGTTCCAGCTACCGTTGTCAAGATTAACTAGTATAGAAATAATTTTTTGGTCCCTATCTGACACAACGAAAAAATTTGACAACTAGACAATCAATAATATTTTGAAGTTTAAGACTACAAAACTTTGTTGTCAAATTTTATTAAGGTCCATTCATAGTAGATCACACCTCTGGTAAAATGTGAAATAAAATATTTTATTTTATGACATTCTAACGATATGTAGTCCACTAGAAATGGAATCCAGTGAAGTGCACGTTCCAGGAACGGTTTTTATTGGGATAGCGCTTTTTTCTCGCATATTTTGGAAATTTTGTTAATAAAAACGCGTTTGTTGTTACTTTTTTGTGTATGATTATTTTTGTTTTCAAAATATGTATAACTCAGTTTGGTGATTTTGTGTATTGAAGTGTGTATCGATTAACAACCATTCCAAAGATAAATCATAAGAAAACCTGGATAAAAACTTATGATGCTATCCTGATAACGCAAGTAATTGATTATTGGAAATTTCTCTAACATTGGTAACCAAATTTGACTACATTCGGCTGAAATACTAGCTACACATTTATCTGAATTTAGTTGTATTAAAGCACTTTCTTTGATTTTTCGTCTTTTATTATTGGGCTCTTTCAATATTATTTTTGTCGAATCCCATTGAATTTTATGCCCCTCTTCCCAAGCATGTTTGCAAATACCTGACTTAAAGAACTCCCTATCTTTGATATACTTTTTATGTTCATTTATTCGGACTTTCAATGGTCTAGATGTTTCACCTAAATAGAATTTGTCGCATTTACAAGATATCTGATATATGCAGTTTTTTGAGGATTGTTCTTCATTTTTTGGCTTCGTTTTTGTTAGAATAGATCTCAACGTATTGTTAGATTTGAAGCTAGTTTGAATATTGAATTCATTACCAATTTTCTTAATTCTTTCTGATAAACCCTTAACATACGGTATTGTGAAGTTTTTAAAAATTATGTTAGCTGAATTATTAATATTATTGTTATTGTTATGGGGTATTAACAATGAGCCCTTCTGTATATTCTTAATTTCTTCATTTACAAATTTTGCCGGGTAATTATTGGCATTTAAAACATTTTTCAGCAAAGTTTTCTCCTTTGTGAATTGAGTATCATTAGAACAAATGATTCTGGCCCTATCGTATAAAGATTTTACTATTCCTTTTTTAACGCTTATAGAATGATTTGATTCAAAATTCAAATACCTATTAGTGTGTGTTGGCTTACGGTAAACACTTGTTTCATACCCTGTAGGTGTTTTATTGATAAGAACATTAATCACCTTCATTAACAAACTAGTTTATTAAATAATTATTCACGATTATTATTTAAAATTATAACATTAAATGAATTTATCGTCAACTAAGTAAGCATTTTAAAAAATTATAATATTGACTGGGCTATGACGGTATACTCTTAGTCTTAGAGTAAAACAAAAAGCAGACAACTTTAAGTTCGCACTATATATTTTACGTCAACTGTAATAGAATAGAACATTTCCCGAAGTTCTACTCTACTAATGTTCTCTTAAGATAATAATTGCTTATTCTGGAGAATCAAGGGGGAAGCTGGAAACAGGGAACAAAACCACAGCTACTCCAAATTTCTTGTCCAATCATAAAACTGAATTTTTATATAGACAAAATGCGCTTATTTAAATCTGACATGTGAATTTTCATCAGTTTTTAATTTAAAAATTTTTATAATTGACAAATACAATTTTTGTCATATTATGAGAAAAAATAACAAACCAGTGTTGAAGTGGCCATAATAACTATACCATAATATACTGATACAGTTCCCTGGCTGATCCCTTCAATTTTCCCGGTAGAAGCATGAGGGAGTCATGCAGAAGGAAGTGGCACAATAGATATTTTAGGTCTCAGTGAATGTGTCCCCAATATACAGCACAAATTTCCTGATGATTCAATTTTAGTCATTCCTTGGCGTCACATAGCACCTGGAAGTACCGTGATACAGAATCAAATAATCTTTAAATGATGCTTTCAAAGTGTAAATAAAAATAAAATAAAATTTCTTCTGGTCTACAACTGAAATTGATTTCACCGCCCCGAACAACTTGCACGGAACTGTGGAAACAATTTCTCGAATCAATCACATGCCATATATGGAATTTCTTTCAACCAACAAAGCAAGAAAAGAGAAAATATAGAATCGAATGCAATTGAATAACAATTCCCGAGATTTCGGATTCGGAACAGCTTTTCCCGCTAATGACTACGGCTACCAGGCAATAAAACACAAGCCACGTCACTTCCTGACTGGAATTACGACATCTGTACGAATCGAGCAGTGGTGTCACTTAATATAGCGTCAATAAATGCGGAAGTTGGTATGAGTGTACAACGAAAATGTGTGCTCCTAACGAAATATATTAATAGACAATGTGCCCGTATTTTGTCGAGAAAAAGCGAAATTTCCGGTATGAGTTAAACGAAAAGTGGGCTGGAGTTACGAACAAACTTGTGATAAGTAACGTTGAATAGGTAATGAGATTGTTGTGAAACCACTACAGGAATAACATCAGAATTATATCTATGTTTTCTACAAATTTTTCTGCAAATTTTACTGTCACGTTCCTTCACATTGAACATGAGGCACTTCCTACGAATGTATGTAAATACCTGACTCGAAGAATTCCATATACTTTTACCTTTTTGTGTTCAATTACTCTTATTTTTGATGATTTCACCTTTACAAAATTTGTCATATTCGCAGGATATTGATTTAAAGATTGCTCCTCATTTCTTGGTTTGGGTATTACCAATTTTCAAAATTTTTACTCATAAAACCTTAAGTTTTGAAAAATGATATTATTGGAGGAATAAGCCCATTTCTTTTCATTGTGCTTATGGATGAAATAAAGAAAACAAATAATAAATGAAGAAAATATATGGTAAAGCGTAAAAACTTGGGAAAAGTTGAAATAACAAATGAAGCATATGCAGACGACATTGTTATATTTGCACAAAGTGAAAGAGAATTACAACAAAACAAACATTATGGAGTGAAACGTTAAAGGAGTATGGTATGAAAATAAGTATAAATAAGACTAAAACTATGGTGATTGGCGATAAAACAGAAAAGATAAAAATATGTAATGAAGATCAAAGTATAGAACAAGTGGAATCATTTCAATATCTGGGCGTAGAATTAGATCATAGTGGAACTCAGGAAGCCGAAATAAATAGAAGAGTTCAAAAAGCAAGTAATCTATATTATTCTATGAATAAAAACTTTATTAATAAAAAGAGGATCTCGAGAACAATTGATTCTGTATACAGACCAGTGTTAACGTATGGCTGTGAATCTTGGATACTTAATAAAACACAAATGAGTAGAACACAAGCGGCTGAAATGAAGTATCTAAGACGAATAAGAGGAGTAACAAAAAAAAAGATAAGAAACACAATAATAAGAGAAGAACTGGATATACAGTCAACTTTGGATTATATTGAGAAAAGACAACTGGGCTGGTGGGGACATTTGCAGCGTATGGAGGAGACTAGATTAACTGAAAAAATATGGGGAGCGAAAATTCAAAAGAATAAAAAGAGAGGTAGGTACAGGATGACTTGGGATGAGAGAAATATTACAACGGAAAGGAAAAGCTTGGATAGAAGCTGAAAAACTGAAGAAGAGGTGGAAAAAATGTATTGAAGAGTGAAATTATCACTCTACATCACAATGTGGTAGAAGAGTTATTTGATTATATATATTCGATATTGAAAATGAGTTATTTTGTATATTTTATATTAAGTGCAACACATATCTTTAGAGTATAGGGATGCTACTACCCGTTTTTTAGGTTTATATAATGCTTGGACTAAAATTAGAATACCTATTAGTGCGTTAGTGGTACAGAATTGTGATTTTCCATTTCAAAATTTATAAATTGCCCTCCTTTATTTATGTTCATAAAAAAATATTCAAACATAAAGTCATATTGGAAAAATGTCGTTCACATATATCTCCTCCAAACAATGGGATTTGATCATTGACTTTCTATTATTTATAGAAGGATTGTAAACTGAACAAATACGACAGTTCCAAAGCCTTCGAATACAAAATTCTGAATATAATATGTAAATGTAAATCTAAAACTGTTTTTTATGCATCGAAACAAGTTCACTACGCAGTTAATGATAAAAAATAGTCAGTTGGTATTAAATCTGGACTGTATGGAAATGACTCAACAATTCAAAGATTTATGCGACTAAACAGTGTTTATTTGAAACGATCTTAGACAGCTCGCATGATTGAGATGAAGAAAACACCTCTGCGTACAATTATGCAATGTTAAAATTTTTTTTTTGCAGCAAATTTAATTTACTCTTAGTATTCACACTCATTCGAACGTGCGAGGTACAATCATTGCTTTTTTGATAAGTTCGTCTTCCTCTATGTCCAAATTATTTCATTCTCTCTTTCCTTCGGCAAAAGTTGAACAGTTTACTTCAATATTCCTTCTGCTTACAGGGTGTCCAGAAACTCTCCTGCCAAACAGAAACTACAGTTACTAGAGGTGATTTTAAGTCGATTTAGCTCAAATTACCTCAATCCGAAAATGCTTCCTAAGGGAGCTACAGCCCTTTGAAGAAGACGTCCTCATATGAGTTTTTTTCAAATTATTCAAAAATACCGTTACTTAAAATATTCAAACTTGGTATAACCAATAAACAGTTACAAACCTGTCGTTCGCTGTAAATAAATTTTTTTCAGATCCATCACAAGCGTGTCAGACGGGGGGACCGACAGGTATTTTTATTAAAAAAAGTTTAATTTCCAGTTTTTTATGTATCCGACACCCAATTTGGAAAATTCAAGATAATTTTCAAAAAAAATCGATATCATGATCCGTTTTCCAGAAAAATAAATTTAAACTTTTTGTGTTTCTTACATAAAATCATGTTGGATTATAAAATTGTATCTGTAATATCAAGTTGACTTTGAAAAGTCAACAAAATCTGACAATGTGTCAAATTATTTTGATTCTAAACAGTTATTATTGTTATTGTGTGTGAAAGGTAAAAAATAATAGTTAATTTGATCAAAACGGTTTATTTTTTTAATGAAGAATATGCTGATATGCATTTAGTTTATGGGGAAGTACAATGTAAGATATGCGGAAAAATGTCCAAACAGAAGGCATCCTACTCCCGCAACATTTGTAGCCGTACACCAAAGAGAAAGTGGCTCAGTAGTACCTAAAAATACTGAAACTGGTACAAGACCTCATGTGACAATGGAATACGAAGACGATATTTCGATTGAAATCGAAAATAATCCTGAGGTTAGCACCAGAAGACTCGCTGCTATGTATCCTGGTATTTCCAAGTCTTCCATATGGAATATTATTCATAAAGAAAACCTTCCATTCCTTTCCATTTTCAAAAAGTTCATGCAATGGTAGATGGTGATTTCCCTGCCCGCATAGATTTTACAAACTGGTTGCGGAACAAAAAAAATCAGGATCCTAATTTAATTTCCAATATTTTATTTTGCGATGAATCCACGTTTACCAGAGACGGAATTTTTAATTTACATAATGCACATCATTATGTCTACGTTGGTGATAATCCTCATGCAACAGTAGAGAAAAAGCACCAGCAAAGATTTAGTATAAATGTTTGGATAGGTGTAATCGGTAATCAGGTTCTGAGACCCGTAGAGCTTCCTAGCCGTTTAACAGGACAAGAATATCTTAATTTCCTACAAAATGTTTTACCTGATTTAATAGATGCGGTTCCCTTGATGATTCGAAATAATTTATGGTTCATGCACGACGGCTGCCCAGCTCATTTTAGTAGAGAGGTTCGTCAATACCTCGACAATAACTATCACGATAAATGGATTGAAAGAGGTGGTCCAGTTAATTGGCCCCCAAGATCTCCAGATTCAAACCCCAGTGATTTTTGTATTTGGGGTTATTTAAAATCATTAGTCCATGCTGTTCCTATGGAAACCCGTGTTCAGCTGTGGCAAAGAATTCAAAACGCTTGTAATGAAATTAGAAATAATGCAGGAATTTTTGCAAAAATTAGACGATCTTTAGAGAAAAGAATAAATTTGTGTATTGAGACCAATAGTCGTCATGTAGACTGTAGAGCATTTGTTGTAAAATTAATTCTCTTATTTCTGTTGGTAATTATCTCTAACTTTGTTTTTTTTAATGTTGATTGTTGTTTTATACCCTCACGAAATAAAATTAATTTAAAATTTCCAAAACAATGTAAGCGACTTAATACTTACGACTTTTGTTACCAGTATCCGTATAATTTGTTGATTTTTCAAAGCCAGATACAGTTTTATAATATAATTTCATGTAAGAAACACAAAAGGTTTAAATTTATTTTTCTCGAAAACGGTTCATGATATCGATTTGATAGAGGAAAACATTTTTTATGAAAATTATCTTGAATTTTCCAAATTTGGTGTCGGATACATAAAAAACTTGAAAATAAACTTTTTTTAATAAAAATACCTGTTGGTCCTCCCGACTGACACGCTTGTGATGGATCTGAAAAAAAATTATTTACAGCGAACGACTGGTTTGTAACTGTTTATTGATTATACCAAGTTTGAATATTTTAAGTAACGGTATTTTTGAATAATTTGAAGAAAACACATATGAGGACGTCTACTTCAAAGGGCTGTAGCTCCCTTAGGAAGCATTTTTGGATTGAGGTAATTTAAGCTAAATCGACTTGAAATCACCGCTAGTAACTGTAGTTTCCGTTTGGTAGGATAGTTTCTGGACACCCTGTATGTGCATTAAGTTCAATTTTTTGTTGATTAATAATAATTATACAAGTCTATCTCTTTGTCTTGTTGTCATTAAAAAAAATCATTACATTTATAAGTTTGTTAATAAAAAAATAGTTCCCAACATCTATCAATCTTGTTTTAAAATTAATTGAGACGATATGATATCATTTTGGGTCTTCTATAAATAGATTGTAGTTTGAGACGATATAACTTGATGCTCATGCTTGAATCGATCTTAAGAATAATCAGATCGAACTTTCAATGGCTACTTGGAGCCAATACAAGTAATGGGTTTTAGTGGATAGCAAAGTGTAGTCTAAACTAATTCACTGGAAATACGACTCTTAGGATTGGAACTTCTGAGAGGATCCGCTGGTGTTTGTGGTTGTTTAGTCAGAAAATTAAGTTTGTCATAAAATTGCGCCATCGACTCTAGTGAGAATCAATATTCGAAAAGTAAGGAATAAACAGCGTTTAAAAACAATTTCTTTATTGACGATTATTCGGACTCAATAATACTGCTTTTACCCATGTTTACAGAGAACGTTTACAAAATAAAAAAAAACACATGTAGGCAAAAAGCGAATACCGTGAAGTAATTTTCTGCTTCTAGAAAAAGAAGATCTTGGTATTAAAAAAATGTCCAGCAGATAGGAGCACACATTTATCTGGTCAATAATAAACTTTTTTTCCGTCGTGAATACTACATTGTAAACAGTCAAGCTTTGGGAATATTTGAAATATTTTCCGAAAGGTTGAATATCGATGCAGATTAAACAATTTTATGATTGATGATCGGCAGGGCTTTATTGTTTGAAACAGCTTTTGTGTAAGGGCATCTACAAAACTAAAATTTTATTTCATATTTTAAAAATAAAAAAAGATAAAAACGCCAGTCGTTCGAAAACAAAATATAATAAATGAGTTTTATGAAATATTCTGCCAGCAACTATGAATATGGTAACAAATCAAAACTATATGGACTGCTTTTCCTGTACTCGACACGAATCGTGAACTATAAACCAAACAAAATTGCTCAAAGATAATCTATTTTATATTATTTATTTCATGCTGTTGAATATAGTCGTGTCATTTTTATTTGTTTGACGGTTTTTTATAGTCAACACCTCAATTATGATCTCCAAAATAATCTCGCATATAATTAAAGACCCAATAATGTTGGAATTATTTTAAAGTGTGAAATGTATTATTGTGTCATTTGTTAGCTGATGTAACAATAGAATATCTATCGTTTAGTTCAGGAATCAACTGTATCGAATCATTTGAAATAATCTCTTATAAATCCATTTTTAACGACTTTGTCAATCACAATCATTTTTTGTAGTGTATATTCGCTATTACAAAATATCGCAATTATAGCTTGTAGTTTTCTTTACAGTTTTGTTATTGTTCACTTCACGAGATGCACTGATTTGAAACAACACGTGCTATTATTACCGGAAATGCAATGGCGAAACAGAAACTTAACACGCGAAGAATGTGCTGAAGGATTTGCATTACGAGGATGTATTGATATCTAGTTAGCCCAGACCAGTTCCATGCATAAACAAAATATTGCGTTACCATAGCAACGAACAATAACTTATTAGAAGTGTCAGTGTGAAGTTTGACGTCAAGAAAGTAAACCAGAGTTATGCAATGAATTAAAAGAAAAAAGATGTCCACCGAAATTGTGAAAATCGAAAAATTGAAGTATCGAGACATCAGGAAGTACCTGTATTTAAAAGGGTTAAGAGGTGAGCAGATTTACGAATATATGCTTAATACCCTTGGTGATCAATGTCCTTCGTATGCGACCGTGAAACATTGGACTGCAAGCTTCAAAAGAGGTAAATTTTCCATTGAAGATGATACCGATAGGGAAGGCCAGTTTCTGTATCAGTCCCCGAAAATATCGATGCAGTTCATGACATGATTTTATCAAAACGTCGAATTGGGCTAAAACGGATATCTGAGCACTGAATATTTCATACGAACGCGTTCATCATATAGTTCACGTCAATTTGGACATGAGAAAAATTGCTGCAAAATGGATCCCCAAGTGTTTGAATGTTGACCAAAAGCGTGCAAGGGTAGAAGCATCGCATTCGATATGTGCTCGATTTGAAAACGATGTAGACTTCTTAAACCGAAATTGTTACTATGGATGAGACTTGGGTACATTTCTACGATCCAGAAACAAAGCAACAATCGATGGAATGGCGACACTCTGGTTCTCCAAGACCTAAGAAGTTTCGTGTCCAAAAATCTGCTGGAAAAGTTCTTGCTTCAGTTTTTTTGGATTGCCATGGAGTAATCATGATTTATTTTTTGGATAAGGGTGGAACAATAACTGGAGATTACTATTCGAAATTACTGACCACTCTACGGGAAAAAATTGAAAAGAAAAGACGCGGAAAGCTATCCAAAGGTGATTTGTTTTTGCAGGACAACGCCCCTGCACACAAATCTCATGTTGCCATGCAAAAAATTCGTTTGAATTACTAGAACACCCCTCTTATCCACCAGATTTGGCTCCGTCCGACTATCATCGAGGAGGTCATAAAAGCTGTGGAGGTCTGGTTTGCAGAGCAAGAAGAAACATTTTTTTCAAAAGGTCTAGAGACGTTGCAGGTTCGCTGTAATAAATGTATTCAATTAAGAGGAGAATATGTTGGGTAATAAAATATTTTGACATTGAAATTTTGTTTGGTTCTATAGTAGGCTAAGAATTTTTCAATATATCCTCGTACATGATGAGGAGGACTACTATGGAGATGGTAATTCAAAAATAGGAGAGCACTCCAGGCAGACCGGTCAAGGTGGACCTTGTGCTACAACTCCCAGTCACGATTTTATAAGTCCCTTTCCAATGAAGTATTGCACGACCTCTCATTCTATTTTTAAAATCTGATGGGGTTGCTGTCATGTGAAAAAGGGATGACAATTTTTTGTAGGTTATAAAACACCTCGATTGAAATAAAAATTGACGGGTTCGAGGATTTTTCATCTTTGACTTAAATAACGGAGTTTCATAGTGGGGTAAGATTTCATATCCGCACTGTATATACAAATATATTAGAACTTCTACGCGCAGCTGGTTCCCATATGTGCTCCAAATGTGCTCAGATGACTCTGGCTCTCAAGAACTCGCATCAACAGTAGATCATCGAAGAGCCATATTAAATTTTGCTAATGAGCATGTTAATTAGTTGGGATTTTGAATTTGTTTGTTTTCTACGATATTGCTTGTTGTTCATTCTTAGAATTAAATAAGTTACGTAGTGTAGATCTATACAGAGATAAAGAGTCAAACAATTTGTCTATATTATACACAAAAAACGTTTCCAAAGTTTCCAAAATAATCCTTATTATAGGTGGTAATATACTCTAGGTAGGTGGGTAACTTTGAGAAAAATTTCAAATTCCTTATTAAGTAGTTGGTGTACTCGCATTGTCAAACTTATACAATTGATGTCCTCATAGAAAATAATAGTTGACGCCCAATCTATTCCTGAATTCCCATGGAGAATTCCGACCCATGGAACGAGAAGTGAATAAAAATTCTCGGCCTCCAACTGTGGAAAATAAGACATTCTGGCCAGGAAAGCAAATCAATTTACTAAAGCAAGTCATTTTATATCGACAGTGCACAACCTTTTCCAATTTATTTTTACTGAAAAGGAGAAACTATATATACATCTTACTATTTTTAAGGCTCTTGAAGAAAGTTACTAAACAAGCCAAAACAGACAAAACAAAATATTTGTCGGCTTTATAACGGACATAAAGTGAAATGTCATAATTAATGTTTATTTAGGACTCGAAGCGATGGAGAACATTCAATTAAGTGTTCAGAAAATGATGTTCCTAACCCAAGACAATTGATGTATCCTTTGAAATTTTATGATTTTTGGATCACTGGTCCTCTTTTTATCCTTCTGAATTCATGTTTGCGTGAAATGAAACATATTGTCGAAGTTTTTATGGGAAAATAAGTTTTCTTTTGCATTACAATGAAAACAAGAAAAAAAGATAGGAAATCCTCAAAATCTTATGGATCGAATCTTCGAGCCATGCTTTTTATTTTGAATGAAAAAACCAACAAGTTGAGACATACTAGCTGCGCTACGAAGTCAAATTGAATCGACTCTCATAAAGTACAGCTTGTCAGACATAGGAAGCGGCGTGAAATTTTAAATATGGTCATGCCCCCTAGAGCGCGATGTAGAGCTCATCAGCCACGAGGACTATATCGACGTGGGAGGTCGCAGAGTACAGTTGAGTTAAACTGCGTCTTATCAATATTAAGTCAAAAATTATTAATAATGGATTTTAATTCTAAAGCAAAAGCCAAACTATGGAGGAGGTTGCAAACCAATTGACGACTTTAAAAAACTGCAAGAACGTACAGTCATGGCAACTGGTGTATGTATGTATTGGGGTGACATTCACTAACAGATCTATTGTGCCTTCTTACTTCTACTTAGTTCCTGAGAAAAGTCACAGAGACTAGTAGGTAGCTCATTTAAACCTTTTTTCAGGATGCTTCAGTTTAGGTGAGTGTCCATTTTCTAAACAGTAGTCTCCTAGAAGTTGATGGAGATTTCTCCTTCCCCCACTTTAAGCTTCTTCAGGCGACAATGTCCCGTTGCCTCACCAGTTTCACTCTGACTTAGGCATTCCTTCGTTCTTCCCTGTCTTCCCAGTAGAATCTTTGATTGTCTAAGCCATAAGAGATCTTTCCAAAGGTCATATCTTTGCCTATTTCTTCGAATATTACATTGGAGCTGATATCGTAAAAGGGTTCCGGCCCCCAGAAGGGAGTTTCAGTCCCCCTTTTTACTAGTTCATTTACTATCTCATTTCCTTATATTCCGTCTATCCTGGAATCCTAATTAGGGCGACTATTTGTTTTCGCCTAGTTCATTGGTTTTGCCTAGGTATTCCCATACCATTTTGGAACTGATTACACAAAAACTCAGTGCTTCATTGGCTGCTTGACTATCCGACATGATGATAATCCTTTATCTATATCGTTTTTAAATATTGTACTGGGCACACTTTTCTATGACGTGAGTTTCCGCTTGAGCTTGGGGTTTTCTCTAGTTTTTCCAGTCCTTTCTATTACTTTTGAGCCATCTGCGTACTGTTGTATGGCATTATTTCCAAGTCTGGTAATGTTGTTTGGATTCCATTTGTTGTACTTTTTCATCATACCGCCTATCTCTACTCCTCCGTCACATTGCCACGTATATTATCAAGTGCGACATGCGCATTATACCTCACGGCGCTCAATGTGTTACCTTGAAATCAGTCATTTTCATCAAAATAATGAAAATTCATTGTCAAAATGTATTTTCGTTTGTTTGTTGAGGATAATATTTAACAGCAAAATTCCAATACAATGTAAATTATGTTTAACCGACTTTTACTTTATGCTTTTTATTTTTAATGGTATCAAACTCAGAACCAACTCTATAATTCATCTGTTTTTCGAAGAGCTTGAAGACTCTTATAGTAACACTTATATATTTTCTAATACAACTTCTCTTTGACTGCGTCGTGTTATTTTTATAATGTGAAAATGTTGCCTCACCACCTACCATTTTCTTTTTATCATTCTTTTCATATTTCCACGTGCAAATAATCCAAATACTCCCAAAGGTCTTTTGTAAGACCCTTGTGATATTCAATTTTCGTTTTTGTTTTGATTCAATTTTTATTTCATCACGTTCATATTTACTGGGATTTATTTCGTACATTGCAACAATATTCAAAGCGGATATATTTCACAAAAAAATTCGCAACGGTATCGAGTATAATGAAACTACCACGTTTCTTTTAAATCAGGAAGCAATGTAAGTAAAAAGTTGTTAAATGTGAAAACAAAAATATACCCATTAAAAAAAGTCTGGAATATATAAACTTAAATGTCCACAGTGTAATGCTGTCTATATTGGTCAAACTAGTCGAAATTTTGAAAATAGACACAATGAACACTTACGAGCATACAGGTTGAAACAGGAAGATAAATCGCAAAAAATCTACTTGACACCAAACATTAATTAGCACCTAACACTGAAATATAAGTACTACATATTTGTGATTAGAAACAAGTACTATAATTCGTCGAAGAATTAGGAACTAGAAGACACTCGAGAGACTCACAAATCAACTCGTCAATGAACAGATAAACCTACGGAGCTCTCCACTATTGAATTGTCTCCTTAATTAACATGTTGTAAAGATCAGCAGATATAGTTTCCCTTCGTTTCGTATATCATTGCACAGTTACACTGATCTTGAATGGAAAAAGATATCCAAGATATCGCCATAGGGATAATAATACCTGAGCTTTGGTGTAGAACAAAATATTAAACATCAGGTAGGCATCACATCAAATGTAACTTATGTCATTCTGTCATCTTAGAATTTTCATAGTTTTTTCATTAAATAGTGGAGTTAATTGGAAAGAGTTAGTTTAGTAATACTAACTGTTAGATGCATAGCAAAATACTATCAAAATGTAGGAAATCCAGCTAATCTAATAAACAATTTATTCGAAATGTTCATAATAGAGTATTAAAGACCATTTCTGATTATTTTTGTCTTGGATACAAACTTTATTGATAGTGAAATCAATAAAACAGTAAGAAACCTTAAAGAAAATTTATAATACAGTATAGCCCGAAATAAACAGTACTGAAACTGAAACATAGGTGTCTCTATCTGCGCGCTGTCATATGCTAGTTAACTAGTATAGACCTGTCAAGTTAACCTTAAACAATTAATTAGTAGGGCCTAATTGTTAAAAATGGTGTTAAGTACAGAGAAGAAAGTGTTTCAGGTTGAGCATAATTTTCGCCCATATGGAAATGACCGACGTAATGGTGTCTGTCTGGGATACGTGTGTGATCAATTCACACATTAGTTTAATAAGCGTTATCCAGACCTCATCTCCAGACGCACACATTTGGGGCATGGCTAAAATTGCCGTTTTTAAACGGGCATCACAGACCATCGACTAATTAATGTCTTTAGAGCCTTCTTCGCGGACCTGAGACTCTTATTCCTTAACATGACGAGAAACTTAGAACATCGGTATAAAGTCTGTCTTTTAGCGAGGAGGAGCTCATTTAGAACATGTAATATAGTGTCAATAATATTTATTTTTTAAAACAATAAAATAATTACAAGTTCAGTACTGTTTATTTCGGACTGTATTATGTGAATCAGGCAATCCAGCTACTCATCCACATTCCAGAGAAAAAGGAACATATGAATTTATGTTACCAATTATTATTACAGTTTCCTGTAATGTTGTCGTATTTAATAAAGCGCGTTATCAATAAATATCGCACAATAATTATACTTCTTCTAACGCTAAAGTTTTGAAATAGTTATTTTCCTAACATGTGCGGAAAGTGATACTTTACCGCACGCGACTGCAGTTGACCCTAACGACGCGAAGCGGTCAAGGGCGGGAAAGACATTTTACGCATGAGTTAGCAACATTATTTTTTCTATGACCGTATAAACAAAAAAGTATACCAACCCATTTTTCAAAAATTATGTTATTTCAACATACATATACAAACCTTTAACCAAAAACTACTAACTATTATAAATATTAATATTAGAAACAGAATTTGTTGCATTCTGTAAATTACTTGAAATTGCCGGTCCAGTGGAGTTATTTGGTGTTAACTGGTAAGTAGATGACGTCGATGAGGATGGCATCGGTTGCAGGTCGCATAAAGATGACGATGACTGTGACGGCAACGACTACGGTTTTAAGTCATTTGTGTATGAAAGAATTTCATTTGATATATTTTTCTTCTGATTCTCGGAGTCCTCCAAATAGCCCTTATAGTAAAAAACTATCTATTAAGGTCAATATTTGCATAATTTTACTTTCCCGCACTAGTGACACTTTCAAAACTAAAATGCGTGCGGAAAAATGGGTTAAGACGCACGGTCTTAGAAAAAATGTTTTGCAAAAACAGTTACCGCCAAACTAAGAAGCAGCAACTACTTCCCGGGTATAGACCCCGACGGCTATTGAATTACACTTCAAAGTCAAAATATCGAGAATTGATGAGTTTTTCTAATCATTCGCAAAACAAAAATTGGTAGTTTTCAGTTTACCCCACAGGGTGTTTAGAATTTACGGTACCTACATAAATATTTTTTTAAAAAATATGGAAAATTTTAAGTGTTGCCTTAATTTTGACCATAAATTAATTTCAAATAATTAAATTGTTATCAAATGCTTTTAGAGCTTTTTTTTGAGAAAATAGAAAACAAATCCAATAAAAATTGTTGCCTTCAAAGTCAACCTTGTATTATTAGGTACCGAATACACTCCAAGCTTTTTTATTTATTTGCGAGAGATGTAAAAAACTCATAACTTTTTTCCCTTTTGTTCGTTTATTTGTTTGTATTCCAGGAATCAAAATATAGAATCCATGTCTGAGTAAATATCGAAAAAAAATTTGTGTAGTTGTTATACTGTAGGTTGGTGTTTATATTTCGGTAACTGGTTATTTTTTGAAGCTTGAAATATTTACTCAAATCGGATTAAATCGTGGAAATTATACATAATAATTTGTCCGATTTTGCCGATTGACAGTTAAAACAGGACCAGCAGTCGGCTGAGGTTGATACGAAATTGCTCAATTATGGAGACTAGACTCAATCTAACCTTTTGATTTCTACACAAATAGATTGCGCTGTATTACTTGGGATCGGCACATAAGACCTTTTGGTGCGGCACGGCAACATCGGTAAATGGTATAAAGGTCAACTGTTGAAAAGAGGTCGGAGGGCCAAATTAACTTTGTGTAGTTTATGTCGGTGTCACATAATCGGCCGGGTATTGCTTTAAGCACTATCAAATATCTCTGAACCATAGGCCCAGTTGTATGAAGCATAGTTAATCTAGTGTTTAAGGTTAACCCATGGTCAAAGCTATATGAGTGTTTTT
The DNA here is from genome assembly GCA_949126875.1 of Lochmaea capreae. Taxonomy (NCBI): domain Eukaryota; kingdom Metazoa; phylum Arthropoda; class Insecta; order Coleoptera; family Chrysomelidae; genus Lochmaea; species Lochmaea capreae. Next base: position 12,761,865 of record OX421409.1, read on the forward strand.
CGAAACGTGGTCAAACATTATTTTGGTTTACCCTTGAGTAAACACAATTTTCTGAACCACCAAATATAATGGTTTAACTGAACTTCATGGAGTTAATCTCAAATTTTGATACGACATATAATCTATAATTTTAAAACTTTTTCTTATGTACAATGGATTATTTTTATAAGTTAACGGTTTATTTACTTATTTTTATAAAACTTTTGTAAAAGTGGACGGAAAATTCAAGTTAGTACCAATAATTTTGATAAAATGCATAAATGTTACTAGATAAACTTATTACCAACATACAAATATTAATTTGTCAGTAGTTCAGCTGATCACATCATGAAATTCTTTCGTGCAGCGATTGATTGATTTGACTATGGTCAACAAATGAACCTGGTTCAGTTGACTTATTGGTTAACTACGCCAGAAGAAATACAAATGATGAGTGCTAGCACAGATCATAATGCGCAAAGTGCGTGAATCAATAAACTGGAGGTGTGCTGAAAAGTTTTTCTGGTTCGCATTTTTTACAAATATTCCATCACAAAGCAGAATTAGGCTTTTAATCAAAATGAACCAAAATAGATAGTATTTTCAATAAATATTTTTTATTAAAATTCAATGTATGTTTACTATATACGTTTTTTTTTCGGAATTTTATTAATATATAACTTTTGTAATATCGCTTTGAACATGTTTTAAATTGAAATGAAATCATTCAGCTTTATGCAATGCAGTAGAATTTAATATTAAAACGCGAACATTTTATCGATTTAAATAACGGTCTCGCTTCATTAATGCAAATTGATAAAAGTTATAACAGATCGTGATTTCAATTCCGAATCGAAATTATTTCTATTCTGTTTCTATCACCATTGTATTCATACAGAAGAACTTTAAACTCAAAAGTGTAACAGTACAATTGATGGTGTTACGTTTTTATGAAATTCAAATAGTTTTTCTTTTTTAAATCACAAGATGGCCCTTATTGATTTATCTGTCTTTCATTCGATGATTCATGTGCGGAATGGCTGTTTTTTTTTTCTAATTAGATAAAAGTTCAATAGATAGCAACAGAGATATTCTACAGGCACATGTTTGTATTAACCTTTGCAGGTTGACTACAACTAGGTCTAGACTGGTAAAAAATTGTAAAGAATCCCTCAACAGGCTGGCAAGGGAAAACAAAGTGTCTCTAATATGGGTGTCGGCATATGCAAGTAATGAAAATGCGGACCAGTTAGCTGAAGAAGTTTTTAAAGGAGACTTCGTAGGTCTGGAACCGTCTGGTCACTGCACCCTGAACAAAATGGGCAAAGTTAGTGAACCTATGCGCAGATAATAAGCTGAAATAGCTACTCACATACTCTGCTTCTGTGAGAACTAACAAGGACTCAGTAGGAAATAATACAACCATTACAACTATTTAAAATCCCTATATAGAAGACTCGAAGCTTCTGGAATGGAAGTAGATAACATGGGAAATAGTACAGATTTAGTTCAAGTGCCATAGTGCCGTCTGTTATTAAAACGTACAGTAAAGCGAAAAGGATCCACTCTAAAAGAAGAGTTGAGGACACCTGAACGTTGTACGTATGCCCGGATAAATTTGTCCCCACTTAACAGTCTGTTAATAATAGCAGACGGCATCCTATAGCCGTTACTATTTTTTTCCTTCTTTGGAGCTGTCCTCATGCCTGGAGCACTGCAACCTGTTGGCATATTGTTCTCAACTCCCACATTTAGTCCATCCAGCTATCCCCGTACCTTTAAGTGGACAATATAGGTCTGGACGATCACCGCTATACAGCCCCATTTCATGCAAGTAGTCTTTTACCGCAGGACATGCTAGATAATTTGTAATTATTCTATGCTGATTCCTATTGATATTTAGTAGTTCTTCGGCATGTATAACACATGTTTGAAACTCTTATTGTCTACCTATTTTGGAGTGCTCTTCCACTCTAGTCCAGCTTAGCTTTGTACTCATTTTTGAGTTTATCAGCTTGTCCATTTCCAGAAATATCATTATGTCACGGCACCCACACAAATTTTACTTTAGTGCGGTCTGCCTTTTCATTTTGTTCTTTCTGGCATTCCTCTTCCTGGATATTGCCTTGCGACTATTTTAAACCTGCAAGAGCTGCCTGGATGTCAGTTAATATATTTATTCTATTAGTATCTGTCATATATTTGTTTATTCTGGCACATAGGATGATTCTCTGCCTGAAACACAAATGTTCCTAGTAAGAAGGAGCATCCTGTGTTGTCAATTTCACTATACACCCCTGCTCCAGTTCCTTCCTCTTTGACCCGTCTTTGTACAAGGTCTCACCTCGGTAAAATGTCATTCCACTTGGGTCTTGGCTCCTTTTTGTGAGGTACGTCCTTATATTTAGGGCTGGGAAAAAGTTTATTGGCCATACGGACTATTTTTATATCTAAGATAGCTTCACTTACGATGTCCTGAATGGATTTATGTTCTGTTGCTCCAGTTGTTTATCGTTTAAGAAAATAATTTCGTCGAAAAAAATTGATTTTGCACCTCGATAACGCACTACCTTACAAAATTATCATTGTCAAAGAATTTCTAGCCAAAAACCACCGTATTTACGTGATATGGCTCTGGTCGACTTTTTTCCAAAACTTAAATTACCACTTTGACGATAGAAGACATAATAGAGAATTTGTCGCGAGTACTGAAGTGGATTTCTTTGTTGGTGTGTATTAACTTTTTTGAGATATTAGTAAGTTTTAAAAACAATCATCATGTTTCTAAATCCAATAATTCAAAAATAGAGTGCTTTTCAATATTTATTTGCAAAACAAAATCAATAAATCACAGTGAGTGCAGTCTTGAAAAATGGGACTAAATAATGTAGCTATAGTCGCCCGATTTCGCATTTAACCACCGTTTGCTAAATTTTGATTTACTGGCTGAAATTCAGTAAATAAATGATGTTTGATGTCGATTGTAAAGTCAACACAAATTTGTAAATGTGATTGATACTTTGGAAGTATTTTTATTATATTGTAAGCTACTCAATTTTGTAAACATAAATTATTATAGTTTTTTATGTGTACATTAATTAAAATTGTTATTGAAAAGTATACATGATTACATTGAAAACGTCAATATAATTAATAAAAAGTGATTGTTCCCCATTATTAAGTGAAATAGAACAAAATATCACATAAAATCGACAAATATTCCATCCAAACGTGTTATCTCTATACAGAGTGCCCCACGACGTTTTGACAGTCCAATATTGTATTGGAATCCCTAGGGAAACTCAATGAACTAGGACCAGGACACACTGGAAGAGAAGGAAATGAAATAGCAGATGAACTAGTAAGTGGGGGGATGAAACACCGTTTTGGGGACCGGAACTCTTTTGCATTATCAGCTCCAATGTAATATTTGAGGCAAAACCGAAAAAAGAAAAGATCTGACCATTGGAAAGATCTATAGTCTATTTCGGAAAGGTATAGGGTAATAAAATGGGAAATTCCGTCCAGTTCGGCTCAATTTCGGTGCCGGCCAAAGGCGTAGGTCTTGAAATAGTATTGTTTGTAATATTAAAATTTCAAGTAATTGCGTAAGAGAATTAGGAAAAGTATGTTTTCTGGCCTGAAGTGTCAATATCGAAATATTCTGTAGGATTACTTAGGTAGTAGATTATATAGTTACGTTTTGCGTTTAACAGGTACCGTTTAACCTTCTATTAGTGCCTCTGCCTAATTCCAACCCTATTTCAGGTTCGGCTTAACCATGCGCCGCAAGGTGCCTTACCCAAAATTTTTAGACCTTTATAAGTATATTTGCTCAGTTTAACGCATCAGTATTTGCTGTTAAGCCGTAAATAGTGTTCACAGTATTATAAGATTAGTAATAAAATGGCGACATTTACACCAACGAAAAGATGTTCCAATAATTCTCCTTTATCAGTGAATGAAAAACTTATTATTTTAAATGTACACGATTACATAAAATACGATTACCCGAAATTTACTGTACAAGATACTGTCGACCGATGTTCCCGAATGACAGGAGTTGGAAAGCAGAAGAAAATCTTTTATCTTGATGAGACGTGGATTAATGAAGGTTATACAGTAGCAAAAATGTGGCAAGACAAAAATATAACCAGTGCTCGCCAAGGTTTCATGGAAGGCCTGTCAACGGGTATTAAGGTGCCTTCAGGTAAAGGGAAAAGACTAATAATCGTCCATATTGGAAGCGGAGAGAGATTTTTAAAAGGAGGTTTGCTTACCTTTCAGTCGTGCCATACGGGTGATAACCACGAGGAAATGGATTCGGATATTTTTGAAGCCTATTTTTGTGAAATGATAAAATATCTTCCGGCTGATTCAGTAGTAGTTATGGATAACGCAAGTTATTATTCTCGACGCATAGAGAAGACTCCAACTTCAACTTGGAGAAAAGAAATTATTGACTGATAACCACCAAAAGTATAGAATTTGAAGATAATTTGATTAAAAAAACTATTAGCTATAGCAAATTTACACAAACATCGTTTTATGAAATACGCCGTGGAAGATATAGCAGAAAAACATAGTGTAACTGTGCTGCGCACACCGCCATATCACTGCGAACTAAATCCTATAGAAGTTATGTGGGCGCAAGTGAAAGGATTTGTGGCAAGACACAACACGACATTCAAAATGAAAGACATTAAGCTACTGTTTCATCAAGCCATTAAGGAGGTGACACCAGAGAACTGGCGAAAAGCACTCCAGCATGTCATTAAAGAAGAGGAGGAACTATGGGATCTTGACTACTTGATCGATCGGACCGTCGACCCGTTAATTATAACGTCAAGAGGAGATGACGAAGAATATTAAGGTTTTTTTATAATTTAATTTCTGTACAATGTATTTTCTGTATAATGTTCAACACAAAATAAGTGTACCTAATACTATGTACATAATGCCTAATTTTTATTCTGTTAAAATAAAATTCTTTCCTTTTTACGAGTATCCTACCGGCACGCCTTTGGCATACTATTTTCAGTGTTTGTGAATGGATAACAATAGGCTAAGTCCATATATTGACCCCAACCCGGGTGGGTACCTGCACTTAATAAAAAGAAAGAATTTTACAATGAAATCAATGCCAAACTTAGACAATCAAAGATTCTAATGGGTGACTACAACAAGTTAAGAACAAATGGATGCCTAAGAGTAAAAGTGCACTAAGATTTTTAAGTTAGGCACTGCAGGAATAGTTTACTAACCACTACATAACTATTATTATTATTAATTGCCTTTATTAGTCTGTAAACAATACAAATAATACTCACAAGAGGCAAAGTCTAGCTGAAGCTACTCTACTTAAACTCATGTTTACAAAAAAAATTTACACAAAGTATTCAACAAAGAGAAAAATTGCAAAAGGTTTAAAAAAAGAAGAATGTCTACAAAAATGTACATCACATGGAACTGAATTTGTGTTACAAACAACAAAACAATATTCTAAGCATACCTCAGAATTACTGTTGTTGCAGCAAAATTTTCTTATAATTTTGTTTCAAGTAATTGAGAGATTTGGTTTTTAAACTCATAGAAATGCTATTAAAAATTGAAACTGCATTGTAGGTAAATGACAGTTGAAATACTGATAACCTATAATTAGGTAGCATGAGACTATACAGATATCTCAGAGACATATTGTGAACATCACCACGAAATACTAATTTGGTTCTTAAATAAAAAGGATTTGAAGTAAAAACTATTCGGTATACCAAAGCGGCGAAGTGATATTTATTATACAGTAAGATCCCAGAGCGATAAGACATAATTTATTTTCAAATAGATGAAATGTTAGGTTCTCAGTAGCATCTCGTATGTTTTGAATTCCTGTGTGTTTGTGGAGCTAGCCTAATGGCACCTGGGCAGGTATCAGGTGAGAAAGATAGCTAAAAATAAGAGTTACTTAACTTAAATTCGTATGTCTGATTTTTATATATGTTTTGTAGAATAATATTCTAGAGTAGTAACATACACGTCAGACACTTTCCATGGACCAAAGCTTTTGTCAGACGTTTTAAAGCTCCACAAAAAATAAATAAACTATTATATTAATTAATGATTACTATAATGTTGGAGTTCTTCTTATTTAAAAGAGATGCAAAAACATTAAATCGAAAGCAGCAAGTATTTCAAAAATGTTTAAATATTTCACTATGGGACGCATGCGCATCGTGTTCTTGCACTCCCGGCTGATAATTTTTATGTTTAGGGGCTGTTCGATCATTACATTACAATTGGTCTTAGGCTCGTGAACTTAGACTACCCACATGACATTGACAATCTAATCCTTTTAAATTAACATGGGTATGAGTTAAAAACTTATATGGTCCGAGCTCCATTCAAAATGTGTACCTACATCCGACACGTGGACACCAAAGTACTATAAATAATACTGACTGAATAGACAGAATACATACTTCTTTCCTTAATTTAATATAAAAGCAAATGAATAACTTCAGATGAAACAAAATTGAATTGTTTCCATGTCATGACGATTATATATAAGGCGCTGACTAAAATACAAAAATAAGTAAATTGTAGTACTTATTTAAAATAACACTTCATATAATAAATAAAAATAAGTTATCTTGCAAACTTATCACTGCAATAAAATCTATATAACAACCAAACAACTAAATGAGATAAATAATTGGATAAGTTTATTACATCGTAAGGAATTATATTTGTCAGCATTGTCAAGGATTAGAACGTCAACGTTGGTTATTACCTCGAATTTATTGCACAATACATTCAAGAAAATTTCTAATTTTAACAAATTCGTTGACAGAAACTCATTTTATCATAATTTCTATTTCTCTATTGTGCGGTCCAGCACGTAATTTACAACAAACAAACCAAACTACAAATAATATAGTGAAATAGATTCACCAACCTGCATCGCTATCCGTTGGGACGCCCAGGCTGTTAGAGTTGTCATTGATGAAAGCCTCGGCTGAATTGGTGAAGGTCTGCGGAGAGAGAGTGAGATCTGGACCACTCGATGAGTCGAAGAGATCGAAGGTGGCTGTAACTGCATCGTTCCCACCTGAAATACAAAGAGGACCCTCGTGAGAATTTACGAAACTCCCCAAAGAGTTCGACGATCGTCTTTAGAGCATCAGCGTCAGTGTGCATTTAGTCGTTGGGGCGTTAATTTAATTCAGCAGGTGTTCGACTGTGTTTCGTTGGAATAGAAGATTTGGATTTTATAAAACTTGATAGTCAAAACCACTGATTTAATTATACAGTGTGCACAAAATGTGTAAAATAAACTGAGTTGTATTAATGTACACACTTATTACATCACACAGTAACTCTCCGGTCTAATAGATATATGGAAATATTGTTGATAATCTTACTTTGTTTTTAATTAGCAGTGATTTTTCAACGGTGATGAAATTTCGGCAATTAATTCACAGGCTACAGTGGTTTCAGTGGGATATATTTTATAATCTTGAAAACCATGGACAAAAAATCTTAAGTATTTATTTATGAATTGTTTTTAATGGAGGAAAGTATTGCTGAAGTGGAACAGAGGCTTCATAAGCATTATGTAGATTCTGCACAGCGATCGCATTTTCGCACGTGCTAAATGACAGTAAGCGTATAGGTTAACATTGTTTTTGGGGGTCGGAACCCTTTTGCAGTATCAGCTTCAAAGTAATATTTGAAAAAAAGATTTGTGTCCATTGTGAAGATCTAGTAGGGCTTAGACAATCAAAGATTCTGCTGGGTGATTACAACCCGTTGAGATCAAATGAATGCCCAAGTCAAAGTAAAACTGCACTAAGAGTTTCAACAGGAATCCTAACGGGAAATTGTCGCCTGAATGGGCACCTGAAAAAGCTCCAAATAGTGGAGGAAGAAGCATGTAGATTCGGTGGCATGGAAGAATAAAAAATCCTAGGGCATAGCACTAGGGGATTATTGGTTAGAAGAGGTACACTTACTTAAATGAAGGCATGCAGATATCCAAAAATCCTCCGGGAAATTGGACTAAAGGAGCTGCTAGTCTCTGAGACTTTAATCAGGAACTAAGTAGACGTAAGGGGCACAATAAATCTTTTAGGTCTCAAAATATTCATTACGCTTAAAGGGGACACTCTAACGAATCACGTCAAGATTTGCATACTAATAGGGTAGCTAATTACTGTTCGTTTAATGCAAAATCGGTCAAGATCAGATGATGTCAAGAATTCTGAAGTTTTTCTGGAAAGCATGTAAAATTATCTACAGAATAGTACAGTTGAGTTGCGTGGGGCTGAAAACACTTTGAGGATGTCGGAGAGCAGCTGGAAAAACAAAAAAGGACCTGGACGAAGAAGAGTTTCTTGGTAGATAACTCACCAAGTTTGGTTCAAGAATACATTTGCTAATCTCTTTGGTACAGCAGTTTCAAACGTAAGGATTTCCCTACTGATAGCCTCCAAGAACAGGAAAATGCGGATGAAAAATAAGTGTGTTTACAATTCTATACGAATATTTGAGCATGCGTAAGCTAGTTTCAATGCTAGTGCCACTTTTGCTTACAGCGGAACAGAAGCAACAATCAGTCGACAACTCAGAGTAATGTTTGGAACTTTTTCAACAAGACAAATATGTTTTAAGTGTTATGCTGGTATGTAACAAACATGAATAATGGATTCTCCATTAGACACTAAAATCTCACACCTTGACCAAAGATGGTAATATAAGGCAGCAGTAGACGGTGAAAATAGACAACAGACAACGAAAATATACGCCAGGGGAAAATATTTTTCTCCAATCACTCAATGTATGTTTTCTTTCAGGTGAACATTGACCGCGACCTATGGAGTCTATTGTTCCCCCTTCTACTACTCAGTTTCAAAGGAAAACCACAAATACCAGCTGCTCCTTCACTCCCATTCCTTGGAAGAACTTTAGAATATCCGCAAGCTTCAGTTTAGGCGAGTACCTCCTCCATCCAGATCCAGTAGTCTTCCAGGCGTTGTGCCCTGGAATTCTGTAGAGCATTGCAGTCCGCAAGTATGTCAATGGAGGTTTATTTTTTCATTCCACATAATCTATATTTTTCCTTCTCTACTAGTTTGAGCTTTTCGAGGAGAATGTGTCGTATGCAGTCCTACACTGGTGTATGCTTTCTTTTGATTCCACTTGATCATAGTTTTCCATCTTTGATTGTCTTAGCCCTATCAGAGACAACCATCTGGCCCTACTAGATCTCCTAAGAATAGTGAAGCGTTGGAATCAACGATTCACACTTTAAGGGAGTTTTGCTCAGATTTGAGACTCACTGAAAGATTTGATTTGTTTCTATTAGCAATTAAACTACAATACTTTTGATTGATATACAATTTCTATTCTAAATGTTGGTAATTATCAACTTACGGGAGTTTTTAATTGTCGCTTACTCTCAAAAATGAACGTCATACTTGCCGTATATAAAATATTTGAAGTGGTAACATCAGAGTATGTGCGGAAACATCGATTTTCCAATAAACCGGATAATATCATTAAGACTATCTATGAAGTAATTTGCATTAACAAGGGAGTTAATCTTCAATGCTTAATTGAAACGTAGATTGGACAACAAACAGGGTGACCAAACAAAAACAAAACAGATCAATACATTTTCATTTAAAAGTTTAAACAGAAGAAATGAGGAATTTTCATATTTTTTTAAATTCAGAATTTTTATAGACTGGTTCTTACAAAGCACGTTAGCGCAAAAATTGGAAACATTCTTTAATATCCAAATCAGAAAATTGATCTAATCTTATTTTTCCTCCCGCTCCAAAAATGCCGCGTAACGTCAGTGTACGGAGAAACAGCATAGTCGGCATACTTACTGTCTTAAACACATGCTTCTAACTTATTTTAAGACATGACAAGGTGACATAAGGTTCTTTTTGACTGATATTATTTCACCTTACTTCAGTTAATGTGATCCGAGATAAAGTGATGTGAGTAAGCACCAAAAAGAACGACACATTCAATTTAAACTCACGATCTTCGAGGGGAAGATTTAGAACATAAGACAGATTCGTATCAGCATCTAATTAAGTTATTTTCTCCTAAAACAAAACAAAAAAATAGGTTTTGCAATACAATATTTTCCACCCCCTCCTCTTAATTTCCGACTCAAGTCTATCTGATGCCTCGCAGTATCGGTAAAGGGGGAGGAATAATCTCACTTCGAAGTTGGTGAATAAAAAAGAACGTACACATTACCGAGGTGAGCTGACATTAACTGAGATCTCCGTCAATAAGAACGCACCTGCAGTAGTCCGTACTTACAAGTCATAAAGCTTTTTCAGTCTCGTGGACATGTTTCACTAATTTGTTAAAACATTTATATGTTGAAATAACGCAAAAATTATTAGAGCAATGACTATTTCTCAGCTTAGGAGATCTTCGCTTGAGCTTGTGCCAATTTCTTCCAATTTTTTGAAGTGAACTATATCATACCATCCTCAACACACTTTTCACGGTTACTTACTGTAATTATATCTTGTTTAACACTATACTTTGTCATCTTTAAGGAGTAGTTTTAATAGTTACAAAACATAATGAACTTCCTGAATGAACTATATAATAGCACCCGTTTACCCGAATCTCGACATTCCCGTTATTTGTTTCAGGTTAATTGTACGCACTATCTGATAATCAGGTTAGCATAAGCGTCACATAGTTCTACACAACAGAACCGCAGATAAGAGCAATAATTGTCAGTTTGTCTTGTCCCAAAAGCATACCTACATCTCAACCACGAGAAACTTTGACACACGATTCTCTAAGGACCAACGACAAACTCCATGGGGATATTTAAAACAGGGTCGGCACATGACGTACAACCCGCATACATAATGTAATATAAAGACAATACACAGTTTTCATATTATTGTTAAACCTTGATTAATATACCTAATAAATGTAATTTAGACGATGGATTTGAAAAGTCTCATTATCCTCTTGGCCTTTGTGTATGAATGGGGTGACATTCACTGAGACCTAAAAGATCTATTGCAACTCCTTACTTCTACTTAGTTCATAAGGAACGTCTCAGAGGTTAGTAGCTCCTTTAGTCCTGTTTCCCTGAGGAATTTTAGGATATCTGCAGGCTTCAACTTGGGTAAAGGTCCCTCTTCCATCAAATAATCTCCTAGGTGCTGTGCCCTAGGATTCTGAATTGCTATGCAATTCGCAAGTATGTGGATGGAGGTTTCTTCTTCCATGCCACAGAATCTACATTCTTCTTCCTCCACTATTTTGAGCTTTTTCAGGTGTTCGTTCACGTGGTAATCCCCGTTAGGATCCCTGTTAAAACTCTTAGTGCAGTTTTACTTTGACTTTTGCATTCATTTAGTCTTAACGGGTTGTAGTCACCCCTCAGCATCTTTGATTGTCTAAGCTCTACTAGATCTTTCCAATGGTCAGATCTTCTCTTTTCTTCGGCTTTGCCTATTTCTTCCAATATTACAATGGGGCTGATAGCGCAAAAGGGTTCCTGTCCCCAAAAGGGTCTTTCAGTCCCTCTTTTTGCTAGTCCATCTGCTATTTCATTTTCTATTATTCCAGTGTGTCCTGGAATCCACATTAAGGTGACTATATTGTTCATTGAGTACGCCTAGGCATTCCCACACAATTTTGGAACTGATTACACAAGAGCACAGTGCCTTAATGGCTGCTTGACTATCCGACATTATGATAACAAGCTTTTAGAGGGATTGGTTCCTGGCCCGTACACTCCTATCCCAGCTCTTTGCCTTTATGTAAAATAACACTTACAATTTTATTATACTGCTCTATCGGCGGAACTAATTCAAGTTATAGTATTATTTTAGATTCACTTTCTCAGTGTTTTTGCTCGGGATCTAGTCCTCTCGTCAGCTGCACCTCAGGCTGTTATCAATGTGTTCAGTTTCACAATACCCACTTCGCAATTCCAGTACCTGTACTAGTATGTACAGGTTCTTCACCGGTTGATTATTTTTTTTTTCATCCGGAGTTAGCCTGGACTGCCTATTCCCTGTTTTTAACGGTCTAATGGTTCGGTAAGTAACTGTTTGGCTGTTTTTGTGTCTTAACTACATTGTTTGCACTTGTATTGAGATGTTAACGTCATACTATTCGCGATGGAACTAGATAATATAATATTTTTTCATTGTTCTGAATAGATTGAAGATTATGCATCGAGTTTCAAAGTTTTGGGCTTCATCCTACATATTAAACCACAACTCACTCCCTGTTATTTTGAGATTATTATCACTGATCAAAGCGATGTCATCTACATAATGCAATATATGTTTGGGTGCTGAATCCTAATAGTTGTAACAGCACATATGGATTGTAGAGCAAATGGGACAGTAGGGAACCCTGGAGGAGTCCTTGTTGAGGCATAAATGTTTTGCGTAAAAATGTAATTCACTTGTGGGTTTTTATCATATCCTTTCTATTTCATAACCTCGCATACTTTCAAATGAGCTAGCAACCAATAAAACACCATGAACTGCAGTTAGATTTTTTTGGTATTGGATTAAAACTGGCGCTCTCTACCAGAAATTGGAATATATGGAGTATCCTTGTTACCTCCATGCTATTTGCGTGAAGCCGGCTAAAGTTTGAGGTTATCAATGTCAAAGTAGCAGATGAACTAGCGAAGAAAGAGACTGAAACAATGTTTTGTAGACTGGAACTCTTCTACTCAATTTTATTTCTCATGCGCAGAACACAATAATAGGAATGGATTATTCAATATTTGGAAGAGGAGAGAGGATGAGTCTGCAATGAGGATTTTTTTCAATCGAAGTAGACGGTTAGCATGCACCCGAAAATTCCATCCAAAGTTTATATAATCACTGTTTTGTCATGAAAAAATCTTTTCAAAATAACAATAACAAATCTATCGTTTGTTCTTCTCGGCTTTCCATTACAGTGATATTTTAAATTGAATTCAAAACGATGGCTTGGTGATGTAAAGAAACCAATCTCAACGAAGTTCATTTATCTTTGGCTACATCGTTGTTGAAATAACAGTAGACTGTCCATCCTAAATCCACTATTATGGTCACGTCCGAAATACAGTCTAGTTTGTTATTATCTAGAAATTTCGAGCACCGTAGCGTCGTAGTCGTCGTAGTTAAATCTGAATGGAAAAGGAAGCTGCCGGCAGACGTGCAAGAAATGCCTCGTGGGAATACTTCATCATAGTCTTCCTGGACTGGTCCAAATTACCCACATACATCACCTTATCCGTCTTTCACACTGGCTCTTCGGAATACTTATATATTTGTACACATTGGCGTAACAAACTTTTTTTAAGTATGAAGCATTTTATTAATAATATAAATTTAAAATATAAAATATGATACGACCTTATTTGTTTCAACACTACTATTGTGTATTTGTAAAAGTAAAATTGTGTGTTGTATGTATCGGGGCCCTCATAGTGTAGTGAATAGGGTAACTTGAGTCTTTTAGGAACTTCGAAAACTGTAAAAGGTACTTCAAGCCCTTTAACCCAACTGTGACTATAGAAAACTTTGCATTTGTAAATTACATGTATATTCTTTATTGATTTGCCTACCTTGTCAACAATTATTATTCCAGTCGAGATTAAAATTCACTTTACTAACTCAAGAAGTATATACACGTGGTGACTTGATTAATAATTGTAGCTGTAGCTGAAACTGTCTAATAATCATGACAACTGATAAAAATAACATCTTTAAAATATGAATGTGGTGAACATAGACAAACTAGTTAATAGAGAGATATTGCAAGTTCAACTTAACTGCAAGCACTAATGGAGCCAAGTAATTAATGAAAAATTAAAGCAGTCGCTAAAATAACACCTATTGCAAACCCTATTTTTACTTTGACATTATTTTTAACCTTAAATTTAAAATAAACATTGCACCTAACAGACATTGCAAATACAAGTACAAGAATACGAGTAGATTGATTAAATTAAATATGGAAGAGGAATAATTATAAATTGGAATTTTGGCAGAATTAAATAATGATCCTCATTTTAATTAAGAACACATGATCGATGAGGAAACAAAGAAAAATTAGTCCACATTTTCCAATGGATTGTGTGCCAAAAATGCCTTTAACAATGCCAAGTAATCTTGGTATGTGAATCGTAATCGTTTAATATTCTTAACAGTTTTCGCCATTTTCAACAATTTTAACAAAATCAAAATATAACCTATATTTTATTCAGTACATGACTGTCTTCAAACTATAACCTAAACGAATGTACGCGATCGTGACGCTAAAGTACCCGAAAACGAATAAGGTCACCACTATTTACAGTTCCTATACATACACAATTAAGGGCAGCCACTATCTTAATAATAAAGTTGGCGTTATAATTTAAGCATTCTGCGCATGCTTAGATGTCAAAATAGCTTCGCACTATGACTGCCTGATGTTATGTGAACTTGCAATATCTCTTGTTCCGCTTTCCGCTTTTATAGGTTACAGTTAAATCTTCGAGTTAACTCACATTGGTTAACCATACCGTTAACTCTACCTGCTGTTGATTTTATAAGTCCATGTCATCTTGATGTAAGCTATTAATTGATGAGGATAGTCACAGTGAGAAATCGCGTGAACTGATACATATGTAATTTAGCTTCTTATATTTTCTGTTGCGAAGATGGAATTTGAATGTAAATGGGAGATAATGATACAATTGCCCTTGTAACTTCTTGTACTACTTTACAGGTTGTGGATCGATGGATTCCCACAAAGTCACCTGCAGTGATCAGAATATTGCCCAGATAACACATAAACATGCAATGGATGTCCAATGGATATCCACATTGGACATAAGGGATATCCATAGGATATCCGTTCAAGTCCAGAAGGATATCCGTTCAAGTCCAGAAGGATATCCTATGGACATCCATTGGATATCCATTTGCCACAAAATTGGACCGTTTCGTACTAAGAATGGACATACCTTGTAAAAATATGGACATTCACTGGACATAATAAATAAACCATGAACATCTCATGGACTTTTCATGGACCTGAACTGGATACGTTCTGGACATGGACATCCCATGTTTTTGTTATGGACGTACATTATTCTCCAGTAGTAGGTGTAGATAATGAAAAGGTCACATGACACATATATATTGAAGATTTTTCATATATACAAATGACATAATATATTTTATTAAAGTTTCACCGCGACGGGGATTCGATCCTATGTCTAAAATTCCTCACTAAATCAAGTCAGAGCCGTAAACCACCATGCTATGAAGATACATGTGATAGTTTATCAAGCTGTTATATATATATACGAGTAGATCGTTTTATATGCATTGTATGATGTATGTCCAAAGCTAAAGTGACGCCTTAAATAATTAAATATATAATCTGTTCAATAACATAAGAAGTAATTATTAGTAATTAGTAGTTTTTTGTAATATGGTGTTTTAGTTTGACAAAAAAATTTATATCTAAACAGGTAATTCATAGTCGTGGACAAAATATAGTATTCTACTCGCATATAATGACTATTATTTACTCTTCTGAGGCTCGCGACATAATCGTACCATCGTGAATAATAGCCATCATTATATGCTGGTTGAATAATATACTATAGGACATGAACTGGAGACATATTTTGTACAAGAGCTGTCTACACACAGTCTAACATCAAATTATTATTTATTTTTATGAAACCACAGATGTTCAGCCTTGTTCACTCTTCCTCCTTCCAAATCAGATACAAATAGACGTTTTATGTAATGCCATTTCCATTAGCCGCACTGGTCTAAGCTTTTGCTACCTTCAATTAGTTTTTTTTTCATTACATGAAACTAAAAATATAATAGGTACTCATTAGAGGAGTGTAAAAAATTATTCGAGTAGCAGACGGAAGGTATAAGTATAAAATATAGCGGACCTAGTACATTTTTAATGAGTGTATACTTCGAGTCGACCAAAGGATGAACAATGGATGTCCAATGGACGTCCATCGTTCAAATAAATCGTCCAGTGGGGAACGAGAACTGAAGGTCCAGTGAATGTCCCCAAATGGATATCCATTGTACTAGTGGTAAATGGACATCCATTGGATGCCCATTCTGTGTCCGTCCATGTCCATATGGACCAATCGTGGACATTATATGGATATCCATAGGATATCCTGTGTTTACTGGGAGCCTGTGGCGTAAATCGTCAATGCCACTAGTAACTGTGTTAATGGAGTCAGAGCATGATTTCTAAAAGTAGAATATAGATTTTGTATAAATTAGTATATACTAACTGATGTGCTCTAAATTATCTAGTGGTTAGAATATTTACTAATACGAAATCTGTTCAAGAATTCATCATCTGACCATAAGTGTATATGTTCAGGCCCTTCTCTGAATATCCTATTTCGACGGGGTGCCTCAACAATTTCAATAATATCATCCTCGTCATCTGTAATCATCTCCTGAAATATATCTTGAATGTCCTCATACATTTTATTAAAATCGTAGACAGAAATGAAAGGATGAAAAATTATAAACCCACAATAATAATACATAATGCTTTCAACATTTACTAGTAGAGAACGAATTTGCGCCCGAGCGTCAGCGAGACTAGTAAATATACTTACAGCCCGTGAAGGTGACTTACAACCCGTCCCTAAGGGCAATCGATACCTATTTGGTAATTGTTACTTACGTCTTTCAAAACAGTGTGAAAATGCGTTGTTTACAATATAGAGACGAGAAAAAATAATTCCTGACTACGTTTCGTACAACACTCAATTTTTACGAGTTCTTGCCTAGAGTTCACTTTAAGTTCATGATGTTTTATTGGTTTGCTAGCTCAATAGACAGCTCGCGGTTCACGATTGAGATGAGTGAGGTTAGGACATGGAAATGAAACATTTTTGGTCCTCGTGTTCAAAAATATCGAAAATTGTGATCGCTTGATCGTGAAATAATTAATTTTATTTTGTGGTTGTGAATATATTTATGTTTTTACGTCATGAAAAATACATACGAATATCGCTCACTCACTCAATTTTCTAAAAGAAGATTCTGTTTCTTTTTCTCTATATAATTTTAAAAAGCTGAAACTTTATATGATTAGGCATATTATTTTATGTTCGGCATCCGCCACTGTCTAAGGAAAGCTTCTTCATGGAGCTCTTACTCAGCACTTTCTGGAACTTTCTAAAACCCTTGCAGGAATCCGTAATGAGGGCTTGAACGATTCGATAATTTTACTTACTGCGAAAACTTTTGCTTTGGCATGCAAAACTTCGACGATTATCGATTCGACGCAGTTTTCCTCGTGTGGGAAAGTTTTGTTTTGCTCTACTCACTACCCATCTACTGAAAAATATTTTCTGGGTTTTGAATTTTGAAGCTTATGCGTTCGAGTGAATACAGAGAAGAGTCACGTGCAGAAGAGCTAGTAGGAATATTCGTGAGATAAATTGCGAAAATTAAACAGTGGCGCGCACGGTGTCCTTATTTTAATCATATATTTAACGGTATTTGAGGTTTAAACATAAAATATCGATAACAATGTGCGATTTGACGAAAAGTTATTATAAGCATGTGATAAGTTTTGTCGTTAATGAGAAGAAGGGTGTTGACTTTTTTGTAATGAACGAGATCTGTCATTTATTTCGACTATAATTTTCCTTAGTGACTAAACTCGTTTCCAAAACTAATAAGAAGGAACATGTTTATACTGAGATGCCTTTGGAATTTTGACAAATATACTTTTTTTGACTACTACTTCTGAAAGTTGCACTTTCTGTATTTATTTACGTAACGAAAGTTACGTTTTGTAAATTCCATGTGCTGAAAGTGACAGTTCCGTACTACAAATCACTTTCTGGACGCTTCCTAGATGTAACTGTACCCACGTCAATGTTGACAGTTCTATTGACACAACCTTCAATTATTATTAATTTCTTGCAGTAGTTATTGATTCAATACATATTAATAATTGCCTGGAGGTACAATTAATATTACTTTTTGCAAATACATTAAATTTATCGATATTGCAAATACGTAGTTTAATTATTTTCTCGGATGAATCTTATTTTAGTAGATTTATTAAAATAGTCGCCAAAAAAATGTTATGTACGCCACGGTTGAAAGTGTTGGTTTGTTGAACCGGCCTGTTACTCGACTCGTTTCACTCGTGTCGCAATTTTCAGACTCGTCCAACAACGTAGCACTTTCAGTCGTTGGCATACAAATAACTATTATTATTCTAATTTTGTTACAGCACCAGTTGTACTTTCGCTAGTGTTCAGTTTTAACGATTCCTGTGTTTGATAATGCTGAAATGACTAATACACATTTTTTATATAGATTAGCCAGCCAATGCCTTGGATGCCAGACGTATGAATGCTCTGCGCTATCCAAATAACTTCTTTTTATGTTCTAATGCCTTCACTAACTTACATCTTCGCTTAGAAGAAACTGGATCTTACGCAAAATCAAGAAATATTATTAGACGACCAAGAACTGCAAGAACTCAGCAACTCGAAGATTAGGTTTTTCAAGTCATTGAATATCCAAGAGGTACTAGAAAAATTGCTTAACAAGTTAATCTATTGGAAATGTTCTAAAAAAGAATTTATTGTATCTATATCATGTCCAAAGTATTCAACATTTGCGACCTATTGACTTTTCAGTATGGTTAGATATTCGCAATTGAGCTAGAGTACGGGTAACCTGGATAAGTTGCCTTTATGACCCTCGTGCTTGCAATTGTTTAAGGCAATCCCATACTAGTTTAGAATCGACGTCTATGGAATCAAGTGCCTTCAGTGCAGTTTTGATTGGTATTATCGACAATTATTTATTAGGAATGTGAACAAGATTTTATTCCAGATATGGTTAGATAATGCATTGCAAGAACAGTAAAAATCAACGATCTATTATTTAGTAATAAAGTACGATAACTCCCTCATTTCCCTGGAGAGCTCACGGATTAACCAAATGTATTTGGTGAGTACAATAATTCTACTAAACAGTTCAAACTATCAATCAGGATAACCTTATGTGTATTTGAATAGATTTTTGAGATGTTTTTTTATTCGCGTTCAATATGATAACTATGGTGTGGTAACACTGTGGCAGTTTTTCCTCTTTGTGGTAGTGAATTAGTTCCTTCAAAAACATTATAACCTATGCGGCTTGGTACCCAGGCTAAAGATAGACCTTCTTCTCTACCCAACTCCGCTAGGGTATCCAAACTCTTAAGTAACTTTTTCGCGAAGTAACAGCTCAATGACTAACTTTTATACAGGGTGAGTGATTTTTTTTAAACGAAACACCCTATATTTTATCGCATATTTGGAATCAGCTTGACCTCCCCATTACAATAATATAAGGTTGTGATGTGTTCTACGGAGTATTTAAAAAGTTATAACCAATTTTCCATAAAAGTCGTAACAAGTTCAATACCCTGTACAATGTAAGAGAAATTCAAGAATAAAAATCTGTTGCGGCCAAAGCATTTGAATAGTAGTAAAAATCCTGGAAAATTATTTATTTCGTTAATATTCATTGAATCTGATGCAGGGTGAATCAAAATAAGAATACATTATTTTCTCGGTTTTTTCAAATGGATCACCCTGTATTTTATGTGAGAATAGAAAAGTACTACCAACATACTTTTTTTTTATATATATAGCATTCGCTATACCTGAAATTATTAGTTCTTAAGATATTTTCATTTTTCTATGCAAAACATTAATTATATAAAAAAAATATGGTGCTACTACATATTCACCAACAATACCTCCCCACACATTCAACGACCATCTAGAATTACTGTGTGTCACTATGTGATATGGATTAGTTTATGAATAATAGTGAAAGTTGTGCCTATTAACACAACCATTTTTATGAAACGTGGCTCCTTACACTTGTGTGTGGGTTTTCAGTAACTGCCAGCAAAACATTAATTTCATTATCTTCTGTCACAGTAGTTTTTGTTTTGTAGGTTGCCGAATTTCAGGAAAACGTTCATGGTATTCTCTTGCTGATAGTAAAGCGTTTTTATTGCATTCTCCCAATATCCAGATCATATTTATCATTTCATCACTAGTGAAATCCATTTTTGCCCTAGTTCAAACTCTTCAAAACACCAAAAAATGTACCAAACCGCTAAATCAAAAAACACTAATGTACCTACTGCCATGTCATGTTATTGTCAAATATCAGTTATTGACAAATCAATTACACCCAACTCAAAATTAATTATTAAATAATTAGATATAAGTACTTAATCAATGTTTTGCATACAAAAATCAAAATATCTCAAGAACTAACAATTTAAGAAGAAGTATGTTGATAGTACTTTTCGATATTCTCATAAAATATCCATTTGAAAAAACGAAGAAAATAATGTATTCATATTTTGATTCACCCTGTACAGATTCAATGAATATTAACGAAATAAATAATTTTCCAGAATTCTTACTACTATTCCAACACTTTGGCAACAACAGATTTTTATTCTTGAATCTCTCTTACAATGTACAGGGTATTGAACTTGCTACGATTTTTATGGAAAATTGGTTATAACTTTTTAAATACCACGTAGAACACATCACAACCCTATATTATTGTGATGGGGAGGTCAAGCTGATTCCAAATATGCGATAAAATATAGGGTGTTTCATTTAAAAAAATGTAACTTTGATATGGCGCGGCATTCTGGAACACCCTGTAAGATTGTAAATAACTTAAAAATCTGAAGACTGAGGATGACCATGAACCCTCAAATTTTCAAATTGATATCTCAAAGGACAAAGAAGGCACTGAACTTTATCACACTAATCAATCACCCTGTATATATATGAAATGGCAATGTTCTGAAAAAAATTAATTAATACTTGTATAATATTGATATACAATGATATAAAGGTATTAGTAAACATAAATATTAATGTAAATTGTATGTGTACAGTGTACATGTAATGAAGATATGACATACAAGTAAATTTCAATGAGAGTTTTATCAATAACAACCGGACCTTTTACATGTACAAACTTCCATTTAAGAATTTACTTATTGAAGCACTAAATTGTTACAGATATTTATAAAAAGATTTCAACAATATTAATCATCTGTAATTAATTTTAGTCTAGTCAGTTATTGATTTGTGTTCAAGGTTTTTTTTGGTTCGACCCTGACTGGATCTCCAAGTCGCAGTGTTTGTAAGAAGCTCTCCACAAATGTGGAGGAGAATTGAAAACATTTAAATCAATTATTTGTGACAAAATATTTGTGAATAGGCTTTTACCATCTTGACATAATTGATGCATCGTCGACAATATAAATATTTAAAATATAGCTGCGAGTATTTTAGCAAGATGCTTTTCGTTTCGACTTTCCCAGAGGACGATAATTCAAAAACCATCCTAATATTTCTCTATTCCGACGTAATAATACAACAAAAGTCCATTATCAGCACCGCAAATCACCACCACTCGAAGGATTTTGGCATGTTTTTGGCACCAGTGATCCTGAATATTTTAATTCCTAACGGCTAGAATGCATTAAAGACAATTTAAAGCTTAAAAAAGAAAATTTCTGACTTTGAGATCTATCTATGGAACTATATCTGGATTCTTTAATTCGATCATAACTCAGATGAAGCGAAAATTTGCATTTTCCTATCTTTGCCAAACTTTTAATGGAATTAAAATGGTAATTTTATTGGAGAAATGCCTGGCTATTAATTTTAGAGGGCAGATAGAGATAAGTACCTACGTTTAATACCGAAAAAACAGTTGAGGGGATAATGTGTTTGATGTACGGAGCAAACAACAAATCTCCCCAGAATACAATACAATTTCCACCGCCACTCTTTAAATGAAAACATTTTCATTTGCAAATATTCCATGTATTTGAATTTGATTCACTGCAGATAACGATAATTGCTAGACACCACTTTAGAGTACAAAAATTGTTATTCGTCTGATGTCGATTAGTAATTGAAAACTGCAAATATATCACAGGGCTGAATAAGTACGAGGGGCGATAAATCACAAACAAATTGTCCGTTCAATAAAAAACATATTTCAGGTTTTGGTGGACTTTGATGACGCCTTTATAGGTAGATATTATGTAGAGAATGAATGAATAAAGATGTTGATTTGGAGAAATATTATTTTGGTCGACAAAAAAGTAAACAAAAAGTATTGAAAGAAATGATTTAGACAGATTAACCAACAAAAAATTACATATTACATTCTATCGATACAATCAAAAGAGAACAATATTGTCCATAAATGCCTTTAGAGGTGAAAAGGAAACAAATATTTTTTTACCCAGTTCCGAAACTCGAAAAATATCAGAAAGGGATTAAAAAGGACGTAGTAGCTACGTGGGAGTTGGAAGATTATCCTTTGACAGACTCACACATGGCGAAAATTGAAGTTCATATCAAATAAACGAATGTCGGTGTTACATGCAATGTTTCCATATCTGGCTTTATATTATTTGGTGATTTTAATAAACAGTTTCCCAAAGAAGACTCTTTGTCGTCAATTTTAACCAGTTCCAGTACGTATCTTATGCAAATGTTCTATATATTTTTCGTAACAGGTTTTGAATGATTCTTTGCGTCGATCGGAAATTGAGGAAATTGTATGCTGATATCGTGCTATACGTAAATGGATATCTTATCACTAACTAGAAACCTGCAAATTGAGTGGGATATACAACGACTTTGACCTACTAGAAATCCATTTTTAAACATACCATTCATACAACTTTCTTCCCCAAGATGAATTAAGACAGAAGTTAAGTTTCTATCCTTAATATTCAGTTCATACACATGGTAGCAGAGTACCATGATGGTCAGAGCTGGGTCAAGTATTGATAAATTGTATTCGAGAGCCGGTACCAGGTACAGTTTATAATTGGAGAATGAGTACAGAGTACCTAGTACCTCACTCATTGGGTATACTCAGAGTGAAGTATTCCAAGTACAAGTACCTGAATTTCACGGGTACTTAGTACATTGGAATTATGGTGTGGGTTTCAAACTTCACTTGAATTCAAAGTTTCCATGGCGATATAAATAAAAGCCAAGGTCAAAGTTGCATGACATCCAAAGTGGAAACAATAACTTTGAATGTTCTAAATAATTAGGAAACATACAATTTTATAATAATAGTAATAATTATAATAATAATAGTAATAATATGAATTTGTTGAGAATGTACTCAGGTACAGGGTACTGAGTACACAAATTGTACTTGGGGTACAATATTAGAGTACTTGTACTCGAGTACTGCCCAGCTATGAGGATGGTCCCGACAAAGTTTCGAAAATTCCAAAATACACCGAAAAGAGTTAAAATAGAATTCATAATGAGTCAAACTCTCTAACCAAGAGCCTCAGAAAGTCCTCTACAGCGAAACTTATCGAATTTGTAGATTTTATTAAGGTACTGTTTAGTTTAAGAGGTTGCAAAGTTCCTTTTCAGGAAAAACTATAGTTTTCTTACTTGTTGAGCAAACCTAGCAAGCCAAATTGTTGCAGTTTTGAGATAATATGTTTGAAAAGGAAAGGCAGTGGACGGTTTTTCATTAGTATTTTTATTACTTCCGATAACTACTAGTATTCATTTTTTCCGCTGTCCGTGCATAGGAACAATTATAGCTGTTTTCAGTCAGTTTGGACATCTATGCCACAGGAAGATTTGCTTTGTATGTTCAGTATGATTTGCACTCCTTTAAATTTATATACTGGTCCGAAGAAGAAACTATAAGAAACAGTACGAAATATATTATCTTAATATTCTTGCTCGTGTTAACAAAATAATTGTCAAAATCGATTGGGTCGAGATCAACAGATTCGATGGAAATTCAATAAGAAGATTATCTATAATTTCATATAAGAGATCGATGCTCTACGCCCCACGCTGGGCGCCAAATTTGTCACCCCCTTTTCTCCCTTAAATTAAAACTTCACGATCCAAATATCTGTAGTGAATTTTAATTCAAAGAATAGCTCTTGAAAACCACCAACTCTATATTTATCAAACCAAAAAAAAACGACTTTCTACTGGGGTATATTTTTTTCCGTTGTTGAATTTGTTTAGGAGCTACCACAGAAAATTCACCCTTCTTCTCTCTCTTATTCGGTTGACTTTGTAGGCTTTATTATTTCCCCTTATGTTTAATTTTATTTTTATAACTCGAATGGGTTTGGAGAAGTAAAAGCCGAGGGACTTACTTAACCTCTTAGAATTCCTTTGAGAGTATTTTTGCTGAATTAATTTGTCAAAGTGAATAAGATATTTTTTTTAATTTCCAGTTAGAGTCCATTTGGAATTGGGTCAAAATTATTTTATATCATTCAAACAGCTTAATGAAAAATACGACAAACATAATGGATTTGGTAATTTGTTTTATACATGTACCGGGTTTGTCAAAAAATATGGATAAGAGCAATAGCTAGACCTCTTAATCTTCGAAAGACCCACAAGATAAAGGAACCAATTGGAGGTAACCTTCTCGAAATGAAACCAATGGATCACATGGCTTCTGTGTGCTTCTTCAACATTTACTTCGAGGTTATTATGCAAGATCGAAAGGAATGGATAGATGACAAAATCAAGAACAAAGCAGATAAAAGTATCTGATATGCAGACAAATGCAAGACCAATTGGTGCTGGAACACTAGGAACAAAGACTTTAGCATTCCATGAACATTATCTTGCACTGCGCGAGAAAGATATAAGGAAGTGTGCATTGCCCAAATCAAAATATGTACAGACAGTCAGGCGTCGTTGAAGGCACTTATGGATCCAAACATAACATCGAGACTGGTATGGGAATTTAAAGAGGAGCTCAAAAATTAACTTCGATGTGGGATTCAGGACACTGTGGCATCGAGAGCAATGGAAAAGCTGATGAACTAGCTAGATAGGGCTAATCAATTTCATATAGTGTTCCAGTACTTTCACTCGGGGCTACTAAATCGTTCATCCGAGGATGCAACCGGGACTGGGTGAAATTAACACCACGGAAATAATTATTGAAGAACCGTTAAAACACAAAACAGAAGAACTACTCAAGATTTTATATCAGATCGATCACAGGTCTTCCCACTGGTCATGGTCTAATGAGAAGACACCTACACAAAACGAGGCTGTACAATGCAAAACTTTCCTGCAAGCAATGTGATAAAGGGAGAGAAAATCGGCGAAGAACCTGACCTAACTACTTCAGGGGACTACAGTTACGGAATGAGTTTTGTGAAGCTGAGCCTGGAAGATACAAACAGCACAAAAGACTGAGGTGTAGTTGGTGATAGGACCAGCATGCAAGCAAAAAAAAGCTCGAACATTGCATGGAAGAAGGAATGTCTATTCACATACTTGCAGCATGTATGAACTACATTATATCAATCGCCTGGGATAGAAGAGCAAGAGTTTTCGGTGGATATCCTGAAATGATGTTTCTTCTTGCTCTGCAAACCAGACCTACACAGCTTTTATTACCCCCTCGTTGGAAGAAAATGTATGACCTTTTAAACTTTTTTCAGTTGAGGAGAGAGATGATAGTCGGACGGAGCCAAATCTGGTGAATAAGGGGGGTGTTCTAGGAATTCAAACCCTAAATCACGAATTTTTTGCATGGCAACATGAGATTTGTGTGCAGGGGCGTTGTCTTTTCTCCCATTTTTTCCCGTAGAGTGGTCAGTACTGTTGAATAGTAATCTCCAGTTATTGTTCTACCCTTATCCAAAAAATCAATCATGATTACTCCACGGCAATCCCAAAAAACTGAAGCAAGAACTTTTCCTGCAGATTTTTGGACACGAAACTTCTTAGGTCTTGGAGAACCAGAGTGTCGCCATTCCATCGATTGTTGCTTTGTTTCTGGATCGTAGAAATGTACCCAAGTCTCATCCATAGTAACAATTCGGTTTAAAAAGTCTACATCATTTTCAAATCGAGCACAAATCGAAGTTGATGCTTCTACCCTTGCACGCTTTTGGTCAACATTCACACATTTGGGGATCCATTTTGCAGCAATTTTTCTCATGTCCAAATTGACGTGAACTATATGATGAACGCGTTCGTATGAAATATTAAGTGCTCAGATATCCGTTTTAGCCCAATTCGACGTTATGATAAAATCATGTAATAAACGGCATCGATATTTTCGGCGACTGACACAGAAACTGGCCTTCCCGATCGGTCATCATCTTCAATGGAAAATTTACCTCTTTTGAAGCTTGCAGTCCAATTTTTCACGGTCGCATACGAAGGACATTGATCACCAAGGGTATTAAGCATATCTTCGTAACTCTGCTTACCTCTCAACCCTTTTAAATACAGGTACTTGATGATGGCTCGATACTCCAATTTTTCGATTTTAACAATTTCGGTGGACATATTTTTTCTTTTAATTTATTACCTAACTCTGGTTTGCTTTTTTGACGTTAATCTTCACACTGACTAATAAGTTATTGTTCGTTGCTATGGTAACGCAATATTTTGTTTATGCATGGAGCTGGTCTAGGCTAACTATATATCAATACATCCTCGTATGTTTCAAATAGTTTTCTTGTAATCTCTATTAATTTTATTTAACATGGCTCTTCAAATAATTGATGGAGGTGAGGATGAAGAGGACTTTGAAGCCTTTTGAAGTTGTACTCCCGGTAAGTTTTTGAAAATGAAGTATATACTAATTTATCATAGTAAGCTGATATATTACGGCGTTTAGTTTATACAGTAATTTACCTTTGGTGAACATTTATTTAACTTTAGAAATACTTCCGGTCAGCAGTCTTTGCGGCAAAGTCGGATGTTTATTAATACCATTAACCCCCGCCGTTGTACGGTAGTTCGTATTCATGTAAACTTTTGAAATATAATTTAGCTTAATTTTAACAGAATAGGTAAATAGATAGTATAAAGTTTCATTCAGCAACGAATAGAAGTGTTCAATTACGAATTCTAATCTGGGTTATCTCTGATATAAGACTGATTACAAAATAGATCTCGTGTTGCCGCGGGTTGTATATGCTGTTAGGGCTTTTGCTAATTTATTGAAGTATTACACATTGAAACTTTCAGAATTAGGTAAATACTGAAACATAACTTGACTGTTTGTAATAGGGAATTATCGTTAGTAGTTATATTTTAGTAATGGAATATGATGAAATTAATGAAGAAGCGTTTAATAAGTTCTGTTGACTAGACTGCTTTAAGGTGTTATTTACGTTGAACGTCATCGAACAAGATACAGTAGAAACGGTGGAGCTTTACCATCACGCGACTGTTACGTCAGCAACAATATTCATATGAATCAAATCAAAACTTCTGTCAACTCAATAGAAATAACATAGTTAACATCGACATATTTATTAAAACTATCGATATACTGAGTGAATAAGTTACAACGTCCAAAATTAATAAGTAGTATAATAAGCATTGTGATGTTCCCGTCTCACGGCATTTTAGGTGTTATGAAATGTCAAAAGGTAACAAGTTGATAATGTATTATTTTCGTACTTACCAATGTCAAATGGAATAAAAAGTGAAAATAGTTCTTACAAGAACTGATTTTAACAATAAATACAGGTTCAATCAAAAAATTCGCTAGAGACAAGACAATAAACTAAACTCGCATAACCTCAAATGCGGTAAAGTCAAACTCAACTTAAAGAAAACTTATACCGCTCTACAGGGAACTTTTGGATTTACTTAAGAAAGCACGCATGTACTTTCGATAAAACTGAAGCAACCATTACTAAAATATCATTTTTCTCAACACCGCCTCTTCCAACTTTCCTACCTTGTCAATAAATTTGATTGTTTATGTATCCTGGTTTTAAGAGTGACTCGAAAAGTATATTTTGCTTTCTCATTCTGTTCTTGGGATTTTATTGATACGTTCTTTCCTTTGGGTAAAATTATACTTTTCAATACCAAGCATTCGTTGATTTTAATATACAGCGTTACTGAAAAGTCTCGCAACGCGGGAATAGTTTTTGGAATCCTTAATTCGTTCTGTCGTTACGGTTAACACTATTCGAAGCATGCGCGGAAGAATTTAATGCTTTCGTTAACGTTAATTACGATAACGTATTCCGTTATCTACGGAAATATGGCGTTAAATTATCGTTAACATAATCTTTATTTTGATAGATGCTGGTTGCCAGATATATTCAAGTTAGTTTTCGTTTTTGATAGCATAATTATTTATTAAAACCCTATTATCAAAATAAGACGTAAAATATCCTCACATTGGTAATTTTCGAACCACCGACACAACTTTATCATGAAAAAATATATTTATTTTGAAGTAATAAATGCTGTTTTATTTGTTGAACGGAAATCTGACAACACGAGTAAGGGGAATGCAGCGATGTTTAATTTTGAAATAATTTGTTATTGTTTTTCACATTTGGTTGATCGTGTATACGGTGTATGTAATCTGATTATCATCTTTGGTTTTGTGCGAGTGTTACCATCCCAGAAATCTTTTAGCAGTAAAGCAGTATTCATATATTAAAAAATAAAGCAGTCTACTCTATCATCATAAATGTCGAGATCAAATCTCTCAACTTCTTCAAAATCAGGAAGATTATCGAATATATTTTGGAGAATAATTCCACGAATCATGTCTAGGTTGTGGCCATCTACATTACGATTTAATACAATATTCAGGGCTTCCTCCATCACTACCACCATTACAGTGAATTATAATAAAAAATCCAGCTCACTACAACAAATATCAAAGATTTGACTTATTTGACATTAATTGAATTCACGTTATTTTTAAGTGTTTCAAAAACTATTTATAAAGATCTCACTGAAGTTGATCATTTCACTTACTGCACTTGCGCCAAATAACGATAACGTGAATAACAAATGCTAAGTTAATGGTTCCAAAAACTCTCTAATATCACTAGTAATATCCCTAGCAAATTGATAATAA
The DNA here is from genome assembly GCA_949126875.1 of Lochmaea capreae. NCBI lineage: Eukaryota > Metazoa > Arthropoda > Insecta > Coleoptera > Chrysomelidae > Lochmaea > Lochmaea capreae. The sequence continues at coordinate 12,790,850 of OX421409.1, forward strand.
ACGAGATAATTTCATGACAATCGAAAGCTCGTACCTCAGCCTTCTGCTTTTAGCTGTTACCAAGCTTGAGAAATTTGTTATAAAATTATGAGGCATTTGTTGATGTCCGAGGGATATTCAGTGGAACATTTTTTGACAGAAAAATTTATAACTCAACACAACGAAACATTTATTTATTAAAAGTACAGCTAGTGAAGGTAAAATTAACATTAGATTTGGTGCTGTTCTTCACTATAGAAGATCTATTACCACGCATAATATTTATGATCTTGTTGTGGTGTTCTTGATCGAGTTTTAAGTATTGTTTCCTAAAATTTTGATTGCTGATTACTGCTTGTACAGATTCTAGTACCACCTTGGCACGTTTTACTGAATACCGGGTTAATTGCGATTGGTTGGAGAGTCATCGTTATTTTTTTCGATTTGCTAAAAATCCAAAAGACAAGCAACTGAGCTGCTTCGTCGTGAGAACGTTTGGGATCATCATATCCAACTAACATTAAAATTCGATTCGACCATTTGTATATAAATACTGACGTGGTTTACGTTTTTAAAAACCTACAAGGTCATATCAATAGTACAGTACAATTAAATTTAGAAAAATAAAATTGATATTGTGTTAAACATTTTGTATTGAAGTGAGACATTGCCATTATGTTTGGGATAAGAAAAAAATTAAGATGATGATGATGATGAGATGATGAGATAATGTCTTAGTCATCGTCCTACAATTTCATAACTTTCGCTTTATCCGTTCCAAAAATAATTCCGTGGTGCAAGACTTTCCAGCTGCGCTGTATAAAGGTACACTAGTAAGACATATGGGTAGTTCTGATAATAAAAGCACTAAGATTTTGTAAACTTCTTTCAATTTGCTGTGCCAACGTTATCCACCATCTCAGGAATAGTAACGTTTGTCTTGACTAAATGCGAATCAACGGAATATCAGAAACCGGAAATCGGCTAACAAGTTAGAACTAGTTTTCGCCAGCAGACTTGCCAACAATATAAATTGAAATTGTTCTTGATTAGCAAATTGATCAGTGGGTTCGACCTGCGCCGCTAACGAGTTGGCCATTAATTGGTTTGGTAGACGTGACGACCGACAGCCAAGAGCAGTGCCATCTAGTTAGCTATGAGTAAGAAACCAGTGGCGTGTCATTGAGTGAAAATAGATAATAAGGAAAGGAAAGTTCGGTTACAAATAGAACCGAAAAAAATCAAAAAAATGTAGATTACAATTCCCTTTACATTTTTCTTTCGCAAATCCTTACAGTAATATTTTACAATTAATTTCGTCTATGCTTTATTGGTGAAGGAGTACTGAATCTGGACATCGAATGGACCACTCAGGCGATGGGAGTGTGACATGGGTATCCTGATGATGATCCCGGGCTGGTTAGGTGAATGGGGATTTAGTGGACAGCTACCAGGGTTGGCTTAATGATGGTGGTATACAGGGTATCCAGCATTTAAATTTCAATTATTTTTAAAAATAAACACAATTGCTAAAAGCCAGAGAAGAACGAATTTTATTTTCTTGAATATCTTGGAAACCGGACCTGATACTGGGTACTATAAGACCTCTCAGTACTGCACTTATCAATAAACAAATTTATTTTAACTACAACTATTTTTTATTTTTCTACCAATACAATGACAATAATATGCTGTATATACATAGGAATAGAAGGAAGGAACTCAAATTAATGTAGAAATTACCTGCTACACAAATGGCTCAAAAACCGAGGAAGGTGTAGGATATCGATATTCCAGGAAGAAGTTGCATCAATAGAGCACTTTGCAGAAGAGTTTGAGGAAAGAGTTTGAGGAAAAGACCATGGCCGTATACTCCGACAGCCACAGCAATAATAAATTCCAAACTAGTTTGAGACTGCTTGAAGATGCTACAAGAGCTGGGCAGTCATAATAGATTGTCCTTATCCTGGGTAACAGGCAATTCAGATCACAAGGGCGATGAAGAGGTAGACTCACTATCTCAAAAAGTGACACGATGTGTTTCTTCTGTCAACCTTTCTTCTGCATAGCGAAAACGTCGCAAAAAACAAATAGCAATACTTGGATAAAAAAGTAGTCTCAAGATTGGTGGAACAAGGCGCTAAGAATGGGACAGGCCAAAGAGTTCATCAAAGTACCCCCCAAAATTCAAGGAGTACCTACTGTGCCAGATTAGGAGGTTGGGCTCCTGATGGTGCATTTTTTACTTAACAAACACATGAATAGCATCGGATTGGCAGACACAACCTAATGCAGGTTTTGCCAAGAAGATGAAGAAACCCCAGTACACATACTATCCTACTGCAAAGGCCAGAATTTAGACGATAGGAGAGAAGAAACCACAGTCCTCATAATATATGGAGGACCTGAGGTTTGGCATTCTAAGTTTATTAATAAGGACGGGTCTCTAACAAAACAAGAGGTTACACACAATATATCTGCAAGGGTCGTAGTGGAGAGGTCCTTAGAAGCCCCATATTTCTCTCATCTTATTGATCCTTTATGCACTTAGCAGTTACTGCAAAAATCTTATTTTTGTATTTGAAAATGTCGAGGGAAGACAATAAGGAATAAAGCATCAAATTATAAGAATTTTTGTGTTCTCTACGATTTTTTATACCCACCAGGATAACATATAAGTATAAAAATTATATTCGAATTTTAAAAATGTAAATCGATTTTACATTTAATTGAAACGGTCTCTAATATTTAACAACTTTCATAATATGGGATTTGTTAAACTTTTGTTATGTTTTTGACATGAGATTGGAGGGAATTTGAGTTAAAACATTGTTAGAAAACAGACTTTAAAAAAAAATTCCGACGAGTAAACAAAATCTTTCCATTCCAGTAATATTCTTCAGAAGATAAACAAGAAAAGTTTAATCTGGGATGGATTTTAACCCTCTCTCCGAAGCAATATAGTCCAGGAAATAGACATTGTTGCTGGATATTGCTTTTAAACTTCAATTAAATGTACTACATTGGAAGCTCTAAGAATTCAGTTGGTATTTGGATAAAGGAAACTGCCTTATTTCTATTGATATATCCTAGCTTCATCTTGTTAGAGAATGGTTTAGTTATGTTGTGCAAATATCTATATTTGTGTTAAGTTAATTCACTTTGTATATTAAAATAAATTCTTAATAACCCATTATTAATAATCAGGGAATTAAAAGCATTTGCCTATATTGCCTATATTGCCTATATGTTAAAATTTCTGCGTTTTTCAATAAAAATCTTTGCCTATATAAACGCCTTTTTGTTCAGTTTTTGTTGCCTATAAATCTGAGCTTTAGTCTTGAGTGTTAAAACCAGAGAGCGTCCAATGATGACACTGACACAATAGTTACTGCTCTCACAGATGGCGGCACGCAGTAGCGCAGTGTAAAATCGAGGCAGTGAAAGAGATTAGGCACACTACTAAACAACTGTAAACAAATAACAAAAATAAAAAACTCTAGAACGATACCAAACGTTCAATTAAAAAATATAAAAAGGATTGTGGTTTAATTTTGCAAAGTAATTATGAAAAAAAACTATAACTTGTGGATTTGGGAAACACTCATCTTTGAAAGTAGCTGTGCTACTGTGCATGTGAAACAATTTGATATTGTGTCATTGACACACTGTTGATGCAGGAGACACTGTCAGTGTCATTGTATCAATACACGTAAATTTACAGTGTTACTTATTACTAAGTGAAGTGGAAGAGTTCTGCGCATACATCTCGCCGTTAAAACGAATCTCATGCCGTGATTGGCGAAGATTGTTCATGTGACTTAAGCGGAGGGTAACCGGTGAGTATTTTCAGACGACATTTAGTGATTTGCTTTGATTTCAGAGAGATTTTTATTAAATCCGAACATATGGTGCAAATTCCAGTAATATTTTATCTTTTACCAATAGAAACTAAGTAATTGTTGTGTTATAACTTTTGGTTCAAGTCCATGGTAACACTGGAGAAGCTTGTGCCATGATACTATCTAATAAATTCAATTTTTCACGGAATGGATGGTTTAACATATATTGCAAATTTAGAAAAACCTGATGATGAACCAATTAATATCAATTCGTGCAAACGTTTACAATTTCTAAATAGTTGTGTAGGTTTCAAATAGGGGGATTCATCATACAAAAAAGTGGAAACTGGAAACTTAACCTAGGTTAAGATCTAACCATAATCTGATGGCACAGACCTACTAAATAATCTAGAAATTTTGATGTTGTCAAATTCTTTTCACCGCGCTAGTAAAAATGTTCTCTACGTATAGAAGTCAAGAAGTGTACCATTCGTAAGCATGCGCATTCGTACAATTGCAAAGAATGTCAAGAATAGCGACCCTGTTCGTTCAAATTATACTACTCTACTCGGGTCCAATGTTGCCAAGACGTGGTAAAAAAAAACTCCCCTTTGATCTATCTCCATTTTGATGATCGGAACTTTAATTACATTTATCTCGAGACCGGACAAACGGCTTAAAATTTTAATGGAAATTCTATTAATATCTTATACAAGACTCATCGCACAACAACCTTAATTGAAAATGAATAATTTCGAACAGCTTTTAATTTGTTATCCGACATTCATCCTAAATTACCCGGGCTAAATAGCCGAAGGAAAAAAGTTGAGTTCAAGCGATGACCAGCTGTAACAGCCCGAAGACTAATCCTTGGCGTATTTGGCATTAGTATGCGGGTAGATCGGTGAGGGGTAGCACCTGCCGCTAATTGGGCTGAATGTTTGTTGATTTTTGTTCCCGCAGGGGTTAAATTGAACCAAGAGAAACAATTCGCGATAACAGGATTTTGTGGAAGGAGGAATCCGATGCCCTTGGAAAGGCATCATCCAATTTGGTTTGTGCTTTTGTTATTTTATGTTGGTAACTTAATTTTTCTTCGTATGGAATAAGCTTAATTAATTGATAATAAGTATTTTAAGTTGTTTATTTATCTAGAAGTAAACAATTTTGCGTAGTCAAATATTGATATTTGTTGCATTTTTCACTACGTGTTATTCTTCTCAGGCTAACATAAATACTCTTATTCATTTCCCTCAAGATAATTCGAAATCAATGCTTCAATTCAGAATATCAATTTAATATATTAAACTACTGTGGATCAAAGTGGGTCCAAGTCTTAAGGGAATATCTGCCAAGACCAAAGCTCGTTTAATAAGATGGCGGGGATAACACTTGAAGAACCATAAAGACATCAAAAGCCCTACGTGCTCTCTTACTAACAATGCCGACGGGGAATTTGTACTGGTAATTCGTGTTGAAGGTTTTAGTTAGAGTAGAATTATAATTAAAATACCGAGTGCTCAACAATAACATTATTATGGATAAAGGTAAAACCAAGATAAGGAAGGTCAAGGTTGCAGATGTATGTCGTTGAGACAGCGTTGTTCAGTTTGTGATTTGTGACCATCTCGTAGAAAATTTCGCATTCTTTGAACTGGCAAAACATTACAGGCAAGAAGGGGCAGAGTCACAAGATACAGGCGTTCAAAATTGTAGCGTAAAAGGCAAAAAGGGGTCATGTCTGCTCGGAAAATGTCAATTGCGTCCAATAACCCACGCTGTGTTTCACAATTTGTGTTGTTGCTGTGTATAAATAGGCAAATAATAATCCTAATTAAAGCAGGTTGTTAATAGAAAATGGATCAAGAAGTTGTGGAAAACTGGTGCAATGTGGGTGAAGTAAGTGTTCCTAATGGAGAAGGGAAGAAACACGTACATAATGAGTTTGAAATACCAGGCAATTTATATGAAGTTATATGTAGATATAGACAAAGAGGTATTTGTTTAATTATTTTTGAAACACCACTCCCAATATCTGCTGAGAAGTACCGGGGCCACCAATGCTGAATGAAATTCTGTCTCAATCCCAGTGCCTGTGAATTTTATACAAACTTACCTTATGGAGAAAGGGTGAAGAAAAATAAGCGACAGCCCTGTACCCATGGAGAGGGTCAAGCGAAGAAATCGAAACTCAAGTAAATGGGAACCAAATTTTTATGCCCAGTTTTTTTTTATTACCAAAATTCAGCAATTTTAATTCAAATTTACTAATCTTACTATGTAAGTGGAAATATTACGTATATTTTGTTAATTTATAGTAGCAAACTTGGTACTTCCCCTTTATTGCCTAATTTTTCGTGTTGTTAGGGATAAAACAATAATAATTTTATTACAAAACTGCAAATATTAAAAGCGAGTTTATGTTATATTATTATTAAAAACAACTTAAAACAATTAGAATCAAACCCGTTTTGTTCTAATGTGACTAAAAATCTTAGTTTAGGCGTTTTGAACATTAAAATTGCTATACTGTAAAATTTGCTTTTTTTGACATTTCCCCTTCTTTCCCTGTACTCTTCATTTGTGAAAAGTATAACAAGCGTTCTATTAACTGTTTAGTTTCAGGTCTAATATCGTGTCCTTATTTTATTTTTGATATAGTCCTATCTACATAAGCTGCAGGGAAGGTGCGTTTGTATTGAGTAATATTTCAAATCTTTAATACAAAAAATAGAATAACATAACTCTTCCGTAATATCTCTCATAATATAAGAATATTACCTCAGAAATGATGGCAGTTGAGTTGAATAGAAAAATACAGTTTAAATTGGTCACTGACACAAAATTAAACAAAGTACGAATTTTCGGTAAATACGATGACTTGCATATAATGCAAAAACCATGGAAGATGAATTATTTTACTCATTGTGACAATTACATTTTTTTTTGCCATTGAATTCTACTTCGCCCAATTAATCTCTTCAGTCATAATTTCACGAAACTGAATTCGTCGATCTGGATTGTCATTCATGAAAGATTTACATTCCATGAGGGTGTTCCGAACAAACTAATATGGTAGCTCTGTCATTGCGGAGACTTGCCGGGTGAATACAGTAGGATCTATTTTTTTATTCAAATTAACGTGCTCGACAACTATGGCTACTTGCACAAGGGACATTACAGAAACAGTAATTACAAATGATTAAAACATTAATATATAGTAAAAGTCACGAATCTTTCTCGTTACGTCATAACTCATAAGCATCCGCATCAAATCAATAAGACAGTTTTCACCAGCGGCGCATCATTGTTAGAGAGTTCAGCATGTATTTCTGGTTATCTAATTTTGGGAGGAAATAAATAAAAACCAAATTCAACATATCATAGTTAGATTACAATTTGAAATTCTTCAAATAAATTGTTACAAAACTTACCTCTTGAATGGCATTTAATGGCAGAAGTGGTCCGCCATTAGCCAACTCCTGTTGGAAATATTCATGTAATTTTCAAATACACTCACGTTTACTTTCGTCCAAACGCTTTTGTCTCGAAAAATATCGCAATAAATGTAAATCAACTTTACCTGGTTAAAGTCATTACAATGACGACGAACTTCAATGGTGACAAACTTCAATGGTGACAGAATGATTTCCGCATAAAGTGACGTTTCGCTTTTTAAGCACAATCGTTGTCACAACACAAGACAGAGTGACAAACCCATAAGACATACGTACCTTTCCAATTGTTTTAATTTTACATACGCGGTCAGTGATATCCACATAAAATTGGATTGTCTTTGATACATTGAGGGAAGTATGACGTAGCGAGAAACATTCGTGACTTCTTCTGTACTGTTGTGGTGATTGTCTGAATTTAGTTCGTTTGCTATAGAGTTGGGATTTGAGATTGAGATCTCGTCTTTTTTAATTAAAATGGCGAGACTCAACGACAATGTGTTTCACAATAAGTGGGCACTGGCAGCTTTGCTATTTCTTGAGGTCATTAAGTAGCTGTGTATTAGTTTGGTGTGACCATTGTTTGTGACCTATTCGAAATCCTCGTAATATTAATACTTCTTGTCTAGGAGTCCAGTGGGGCCAGTAAAGAATGTAGTCAAAGGGAGGTGTACTACCATTCAGTTTTGTTGCATATCTGGTGCTTTGCGTAAGAAGCAAGTTGAACTCAATAAAAGACACATATATACCATATGGATGGTAAATTACTGATGCAAAATTTGGCAAACACAAAGTTCTCTTCACAACAATTTAAATCCACCCCATATCAATTATGGTGTGACGGCTGAAAGGATTAAATATGTTTACGCGTTGATTCGAAATAATTCGAATAAGGTAATTTCCAGCTGTTAGTGCGGAATATTCCGTAGGGCTGTGCGGATTAACGAGCAATTATATTTAGCCCAACCCTTAATCTAGTTTAACCCTATTCACTTTAGTTGGAAATTGATTTTCCCAAATGCTGGAGATAAATCGAGACTTTAAAAAAATATGTTTTACTTCGTAGACTCCAACTAAATATAATCGTTTGGTGTTCGATTTTTAACGGTTTCCATCGATATAATGGGAAACCCAACTTCGGAAAGTTACAGAAACTGGAATTGACTCCTATTGTTTTTATAACCGAAAACCCTTCGACATATTTAAACCGCTTAAAACTTTTCTATTCAGGCCCATTAAGGTCTGCAACTATTAATTTCACTATAATTTATTGTTGTATGAAGTTGCCTCGAAGACAATCGATATTTAATAACGAATTGTTAAAGGAGCATATAGATATGACGGAGCGTTCCTTTCTAGCCAGCGCCCGTACTCTCGACAAATGAGTTTTCAGTCGTATACGCATCAAAACGAATAGTTTATGTACGAGTACTTTTTTGTAGTGTATTCTTGACGATCATTCATTTTTTGGAGGTTATAGGTTTGAGAACGAGCGATCGTTGTCTTTAAACTGATATTAAATAAAATATAATCAATAAATAAAAACACCCTCTCCCACATGTCTTCATAACGACCACTCGCTGTGAACACTTACATTGAAAACGTTCACGCCTAAATGTTGACGAGTCAAGGAAATAAAACGTACGAAACTCTCAACGTGCGTATATGTCTCAAAAGTTCACTTCTCGAGAATCCGTACCTAGAGTCGAGCTTTTTTACCCACAAGCAAAGCGCGAGCCTATGGCGAATTAGTTTGATTCTCATGGGAATTTTAGTTTACCACAGTTAATTTGATACTCAGTGACCGAAGAAGTAAAACTGTCATGTATAGCGATTAAGTTTCTTTAATGAAAAACGAAAATCTTAACGATGGTGGCGCACTGCTTTATATAAAAAAAAACTTCTGGCAGCATATCAGCGGACAATAAAAAATTTCATCAGAATGTCCCCTCCACCTTTTTCTGTTTCCACAGATGTATTTACTTTGTTTATTTTAATTTCTGTAGGTCACGACTTTTTCCTTGCAGGATTCTGAGGACCTTCCGACACCTGACTGTACTTCATGTCACGACTTAACCTCTTCTCTTTTTTAAAGTAGTCTGATGTCTTCAATAACTTGTATGTCTCCACTAGTTTTTTTGATGGTGCGTCAAAGTACAAGGAATAGATTGACGTGGGCTTAATTATTCACGTGACGACTGGTAGTGTCAAGAGCACTAATCTGATCCCGTTTTTTGTGGGGATCAGACGCGACTCACTTACATTAATAAAATTTGGAGTGTGCAAATAAAGTGTTGTAAACTTCTCTACGAATGGTAACAGATGACGTAATAGTAATAGATGACGTCACAGTGCCACTCTGGCCAATAATTTTAAATATGACCTTATGGCAAGTGATATCTCGTTTGAAAGGCATTGACATTGGCTACATAGCCATACTAATTTTGACGGATACACACACACAAGTTTGAAGCAACAGGTTGAGATGCCAAACGATCTGGTCGACCAACATTTAGTGATGATAAAAAAATTGATATAGTTGCTGAAATGGTAGTAAACCCTACTTCCTCTTCAACTAAAGTTGCGTCTATCTGTGAAGCAAGTAAAAGTACAGTACAGAGAGTGTTGGCTAAAAATAAATTTCATCCATACAAGTTAAAAATGGTGCACCACCTTTCGGATGACGACCCCGACAGAAGACTCGAATTCTGTGAATATATGACAAATAAAATTAGTCAAAACCCACATTACACAAAAACAATTTGTTTTAGTGACGAAAGTACTTTTTGCCTCAATGGAAATGTGAATACACAAAATGTAAGGTATTGGAGTGACACAAATCCTCACACTTTTCGTGAACAACATACCCAATTTCCAGAAAAAGTCAATGTTTGGGCAGGTATTTTGGGAAACCACATAGTTGGTCCTGTTTTCCTAAATTCAAATTTAAGCGGTGAAGTGTATCTGGAGATGTTACAAAATGCAATTGAGCCGTTAATTCTTGAAATTCTGGAAGATAATCCAGATGAATTCGGCCATCTGTAAATAACATTTCAACAAGATGGTGCTCGTGCACATTATTATGGTGCAGTAAGACGTTACCTGGATGAAGAAAATCGAGGTAGATGGATCGGTGGGCGAGGTCATATAGAATGGCCACCTCGGTCACCAGATCTGACACCATTAGATTTTTTTCTATGGGGGTACTTGAAATCCAATGTTCATACTACGGCACCAGATAGCATTGGCGTTTTGAAAGAAAGAATTATTGAAGAATGCAATGCAATTTCGAACGAGTACGACAAGAGTTTACTAATAGGATGTATTACTGTCAGGAAGTAGACGGAGCACATTTCGAACACTTGCTATAAGAATCCATTGTTGATATTTGATTAATTAAATTAAAAAAAATAATTTGAATAATTTTGGTATTTATTTAATTTATCCGTCAAAATTAGTTTAAACCCAAACAAAATTAATATGGCTATGTAGCCAATGTCAATACCTTTCAAACGAGATATCACTTGCCATAAAGTTCTATTTAAAATTATTGACCAGAGTGGCGCTGTGACGTCATCTATTACTAGTACGTCACCTGTTACCATTCGTAGAGAAGTTTACAACACTTTATTTTCACACTTCAAATTTTATTAATGTAAGTGAGCTGTTCAAAAGATACGAGGGGGGGAGGGGACTTTTGAATAGCACTGTATATTGCAGTATAGGAAGAGGACCTAGGAATACTGAAGATTGATAACTGGGAATCAAAAGATGAAAAAAAAGTGGAAAATAATATCCAAATAAACCTGTAGTGTTTATGTGTGAATAAATGTTTTTCACTATTGCCGACATTTTTTTCTCAACCAAATTAATTATGTCAGGTAGGTACACAGTAGAAAATACTATACGATCAGATCTAGCAAGATCTTTTGTAAAGAATTTTTCCTTTATCGTTTCAATCAATATCGTATAACTAACGAATAATCCACATACTTGTTAATTGATGAAACAATTTATCAAAGGAGCTGGCAGGCGCTCACAAGAGTCGTATTTCGGCCTGAATTCCTAAAGTTTCAATTTGACTCGCTAACTAGTCAAAAGCTTCAGTTATACCAAATAGTTGGGCTCTCCACAACACTTACGCCAACTCAAATTAAAACTTGAATTCTCCTTAATTTAAAATCAAGTCAGGAAAAGTAACCAGAAATTGTTTAAATTATTCCATACAGAGGAGTTTCCAGTAGCTTACTTAATACGTTTTTCGGTGGAAAGTGATTTTGAACTTGAGCTTCGACTTTAATTATTGTCCAAGACCTTTCAGGTTTCTTGAGGTCTTACTCTTCTTCTGACGACTGCATTTCAAAGCATATTTTATAATACAAACTATCTTTATCAAGATAACGATTTTTTATTCACGAATATTTTTTACTTATCTTTTTTGTTTAGTGTGGCGTAATTTTGTTGAGCTCTTTAGACTTCCACACTTTTTGTAGAGTACTATCAGCAGTTATTTATTTCATTTTCATCATAACTTTACATGTTTGTTGTCTTTATCGCTTCGCAACTCTGATCCTTCTCTTCTTATTTCAATTCCCTTCATCAAGCTTTCTCTTGAACACTTCCTGCGATGCTGATAAGGGTTACTGGTCTTTTAACACAAGCGTTACAGCCAAGAGCACAAAAAACCTAAGTGCTGAAAGGCCGAAGACATGAAGCTTCTGAAATTGGCATAGCAATGCGTGTCGTTTCTATGATTGAACCTTATTTTTTGACAAGTCAAACAGTGATTTTATGATGATTGGAACAGTGAAAGGCACATGTTAATAGCGGATACAGTACGATGAACGAACTATGGTAACATGAAAGTTTTACATGTGACACAAGGGTCAATGTGTTGAAATTAAGCAAGTAAATTATTTGACGTTATTCAAAATATTATAAAGACCTTTTTTAAATACAGGGTATCTATTTAATGCTAGTAACTACCAGATGGTAAAATAAAAACTTACCGTAAAATTTTTATCCACTGCCGAAAATGATCTACACACAAATAAGTACACTGATGTAAAATGGTGTTAGTTAAATAATTAGATAATTATTTTCAACAAAATATGCTTCTCTGGTTAAGTAGATAAATTATTACATTTTGGTTTCACAATTCATCCTACATCTTATCTTCGTTGTTTAGTTAGTATGATTATGTAGAGCTCTTTAGACTTCCACACTTTTTATAGTGTATTATCAGCAGTTATGGCTTATTTATTTTAATTTCATCGTAACTTCGATATTCTCTTTTCATTCTTCATCTTTAATTTAGTTTTTTGTTTTTATCTCTTTTTTTAACTCTCATCCTTTCATTTAGGACCAGTCCCAATCAATCCACTTTGTCAAGCCTTCTCTTGAACCCCTGCGATGCTAAACACCTACTTTTAGACCATGTATTTGGTGGTCTGCTTACTGATTTATTCAAAAATGCTTGAGTGTTTTAACCCACTCGAATGCAGCAAAGCTAGGGTCTGAAACTGCATTCACTGGTCTTGAACCTGTATTAGGAATATCAAAAATTGCAGTATGTGATTGCACATCTCGGTGAGTTCAAAGAAAACATCAGACGCACTGGATTCACGTGTCAACACAAGAACACAGCAAACTTCTGGTCAAAAAAACACTCGAGTCGCTTACTAATGAAATATTAATCATCAGAAGGGGTCAGATACGGAAAGTGACGGGATTATCTACCGGTCACTGTACCTTAAGCATTGTTATTGTCTTTAATATTTTTATATTTGACACTATGTTCAATAATTATGTAATTTTCTGTCTCGACGACTATATAATAATGCACAAATTATTTTTACATATTTAGCTGTATAATGATATAAATTATTCAAAACCAGTGAAGAATAAAATATTATTCGCTCTCGTTAGCCAATCACATCCTATGATTATCATAATTCAGGCTACAATGAACAAATCAAATCGTCCCTTTTAAAACGTAAAATATCGAACTAGGTAAATCGTTTCTGACAGCGCGTCGTTTGAAACGTCAAAATAATTATATAATCTTAATTTTACGTATATTATATAGAGAACAAAAAGGACAACAGTTAGTCTTGTCAACATGTGCTTTTTAGGTCTAAGTTTTTAGCTCGCCTCGGAAAATTATGATCGAGGTGTCATTCGATTCGTCATCGCATTTAGAAACTTTTTGAAAAATTTGGAGTTTTGATTGCAAAAATTACAAAAGTTATAAACAATTTAGTAAAAAAAAGGGTGGTTTTGTTTTTTGCGAATATCTCAAAAAGTATTCAAAATTTTCAAAATTTGAAAAAAGATCCATAAAGAGGAAGAAATTTCCTAAAAAAAGTCCTGCCTCCCGGAACTCTAGGACCAATATTTATAATTTTTCTAGAGGGTTGAAAATACGGCCGAAAACGGCAACTCTCGCTTGCATAAGCTCCGCCCACTTTGGACCTTTAATGAATAATTATTATTTAAACTTATTAAATATAAAAATTAAGGAATGAAAAAATTCAGGCACCTATAGGATAGATCAATGAACAATAATCCGGCGATCAAAAATTTTTATCGCGATTTTTCAATTAATTATCCATTAATTAATTAACAATTTTTTGTAGCACGAACATCAACATTGAAAGTACGATAGTTGTTAAACTATTAACCTGGGATTTTTTTCCTTTTATGGAGCTATCATACAAAGGCTATAGAAAAGATTCCCGTTGGAAAAATTTAAAAATTGTTAATTTTCATTTTGTTATTAACAATTTACTTAAGTTAAAAATTATCAACCTCGATTAAACATTGAAAAAAATATTTTTTTTATAATAATGCTATTGGTCCGTTTTCTTATGATCATAAGCTACTTAAAAATGATTTTTAATAATTTTTTCTATTAACTATTTTTTTTTAACCACTTGTTATGAAAATTAAGGAACGATTTTTTTTTTAAAATCATTATTTATCTTGTTCTTCGATATCTGGAAAAAAATTTTATTTTTATTCAAATTTTAATTGTTTATACAATAAACAATTTGTTATAAACAATAAAATTTATTTTTTTTATTTTTTTTTAACTCTAAAAAATACCGTAAAAACAGCCCAGTATCCGTTTTTGGGAAAAAACTGATTATAAAAAAAATATTTTTTTCAATGTTTAATCGAGTTTGATAATTTTCAACTTAAGTAAATTGTTAATAACAAAATGAAAATTAACAACTTTTAAATTTTTCCAACGGGAATCTTTTCTATAGCCTTTGTATGATAGCTCCATGAAAGGAAAAAAATAACAGGTTAATAGTTTAACAACTATCGTACTTTCAATGTTGATGTTCGTGCTACAAAAAATTGTTAATTAATTAATGGATAATTAATTGAAAAATCGCGATAAACATTTTTGATCGCCGGATTATTGTTCATTGATATATCCTATAGGTGCCTGAATTTTTTCATTTCTTAATTTTCATATTTAATAAGTTTAAATTATATTTATTCCAAAGTGGGCGGAGCTTACGCAAGCGAGTGTTGCCGTTTTCGGCCGTATTTTCAACCCTCTAGAAAAATTATAAATATTGGTCCTAGAGTTCCGGGAGGCAGGACTTTTTTTTAGGAAATTTCTTCCTCTTTATGGATCTTTTTTCAAATTTCGAAAGTTTTGAATACTTTTTGAGATATTCGCAAAAAACAAAACCACCCTTTTTTTTTACTAAATTGTTTATAACTTTTGTAATTTTTGCAATCAAAACTCCAAATTTTTCAAAAAGTTTCTAAATGCGATGACGAATCGAATGACACCTCGATCATCATTTTCCGAGGCAAGCTAAAAACTTAGACCTAAAAGGCACATGTTCACTAGACTAAGTAGCGCTAGTGAAGATTTAATATGTTTAATTACGTATTTATGTTATCTCTCTTATTACGTCTAATAATGTGATAATTTCATTAAAAAATCCAAATGTTTTTATCACAAATATAAGTTACCTATATTTACGTTCTTTACGTTTCAAAAAATAAATATGGTTGATAGCTCACTGGTAGACACGCGTGACTCTTACGCGGGCGATCGAGGTTCGATTCCCGATGGAATTTTTTTTCAACCATAGTCGTGTTGAAAGTGTAGTCTTTTACTTGTGTAGAATGGCCATTATTCTACACTCGTTGAAGAATATACTATTATACATTTACGAAGCATGCTAATTTTTGAAATGAAATATACTGCAGTAGTGGCAAAAAGAGTATAGAAAATTGCGTTTTACTCACCATCTACAGCAACAATTGGAATATTTCATTTTACCTGTAACAAAAATAAAGCCGTGAGCAATTCAATTGATTTCCATATCTCTGTTATATGAATCTCACATTGATCCTGTGTTATTTCTCTCCGTGAAATTAAATCCGTTCCATTGGAAACAAAAATAAATTTCTCAATGTCTTCATTATGATTAAAGCGGAGGATTTAGTGGTAT
The DNA here is from genome assembly GCA_949126875.1 of Lochmaea capreae. Lineage (NCBI taxonomy): Eukaryota > Metazoa > Arthropoda > Insecta > Coleoptera > Chrysomelidae > Lochmaea > Lochmaea capreae. The sequence continues at coordinate 12,806,609 of OX421409.1, forward strand.
AACAAAATTTGAATAGTTTATAAAACAACGACAAATATTGAATAATATTGGAAAAGTATTTTGATTGTTCCATGTAAATTCTTGCATCTGGCAGCTAATAAAAACAGTTGTTAATTAATAAAAAAAAATATTTTCAGTCAACTTCAGCTCTTTTGATTTGATTAATTCATTAACTACAAGTTTTTTTGGCATTTTACAAATTAATTAACACTTGACTTCTTTACTGTTTACTTTCACGAAATTATATCGGTTTCTAATTACTGATAATCTTAAAAAAATTGCTAGAATTATATTGAACTTATAGGAGTTTGTTTGTGGAATGTCAAGGCCTTAGATATCTTAGTATTTTTCCCACGTCTGGAGTACCTCAGGGGTCAAATCTTGCTCCCTTTGTGTTATTTCTACTTCATGTTGATTATATTTGCTCCGTCATAGATTCTGAATCATTGTTGTATGCAAAATATATTGAAAACTAATCATATTTTCGATTGCATTGTATATGAGCAGTCAATGAATCAAATCATTTTTAGAAACTTTAGAATTGATAATTTGCTTTAAAACCGATTACAATTTATCCAAATTCATTAAAAAACAACAAATCTAAATCTTCAAAATTAAACAAATCAGGACTTTATAAATTAAAATGTGGTAATGACAACTGTGATAAAATTTATATAGGTAAAACTATTAGGAATTTTAAAACTAGAATTAGATTCCATCTACTACTCAAATCATTTATGAGAAAACCAACACACTTTCGATTCAAATTTTGAAATTTTGCATATATAACCTAAATCCCTCAAATTAAATCTTTTGGAAGCTCTTGAGATAAATAAAAACAAATATTCAGATAATCTTCTTAACGACCAAATAGATATCAACAATTCTCCCTTCTCTCTTTTTAATAATGAAATAAAAAAATATTTTTCTTGTATTTTTTTTTAATGACTACCAAACTAGTTATGGTCAGAATATGTAACAAAAACTATTCTGTGAAACAGCAATGCATCTAAAACATTGAGAAAAGATTGTTGAAAATACTTTTCCAAACTTGTGATTTTATTAACATAAGAATTGATGACAATAAAAAATAAGATAGGTAGTTACAAATTTAAACAATATACATAATTTTTCACTACGCAGCCAACAAATCACAAGAGATGTTCAAAATTTTGTCCATTTACATTTAAACATAAACATAACAACGTTTTCTGATTGAAAATCGCATATTTTGGAAAGATTGGGTGATTACCGTAAATAATTTATGTAGCTGCATGGATTCTTGCTATCAGTTCCTCCTTCGTTTCTAACCATAACTAGTTTGGTAGTAATTAAAAAAAATACAAGAAAAATATATTTTTTAATTCATTAGTAAAAAGTGATCTTGCAGACTTCAAGAAAACATTAAATATCTTGAAAACTATACATCTTTTGATATGTAAAGGTTATGCGTTTTTCACGTGAAAACCATTGAGGAATACAAATTTGAATAAAAATTGCTTCAAATGCCAGTGGCGTAAAAAATGGGAGGGGAAAGGTGACATATTTTTCTAAATGTACACCACTGGATCAAGAATTGAAAATTGTTTTTCCATCAAAATATAGCCTTTTACACTTTAAAACAACCTGCCAAATGTCAAATCAATTTGTCCATCCATTTTAAAGTTATCAAATAAAAACATTTAATTTTTCATAACTTCAACACCCCGTATCTCGAAAAGTAAATGAGCTGGACCCCTCATTCCTTATATCATTTTGTTCAGTTTTATGAGAGGTATCTACATGCAAACGTTGTAAGTGTCATTTGAAAACACCCTGTATAATACAGATGTTTTATAATTTTGTAAAATTTTTTGTAATTTATTTTGATGATGATGAATAAACTTATTATTATTATTATTATTATCTATCTATCTCAGAATTAGATTGAAAATGTTGTTAAAGGTACGTAATCTTTATCGGTTTGTTGAGTGTTTGAGCCTTAAGACATAAAAATTGAAGTGTAATAGAAAATTTTTAAATATAATTTGGAGGTCGAGTTGTATTTGGGTAGATTATATTTGTTTCATTAATTTGTGATAACAAGAACTTAAGATTTTATTAAATTCAATATTATTTGGATTCATTCCAACGTCAGAATATTTGAAATGTCATAACAAATTTTTAACAGTTAGGATACACGTTTATTAAATAAAATTACGCATTTCTATTGGTCAAAATGATAAAAACGTCATATTTGGACGTATGAAAAAATAAACAATATTATATTTGGAAAAATATAGTGAGCTACGAACACATGCAATTTCATAATGGCTTATTATAATGCGATCTGCTATCACCGATGTGACGGCCTGTTTCAGTCACAAAGAAATTAAAGTTGACGTTAGTTTGTATTCTCTTTTGTATTAAGAATGATGTAATATATTGCATACGTTCAACTGTATCCATGGGAACGTACACATCGCACACCGAGAAAAGTCACAGGTTCGCTTTTAATAAAACTCACATTTAGAATTTCTGTTTATATTGCCACAATAAACCGAAAGGATCAATAAGGCAATCTCCGTTCAGTGTCGTGCCATTGCTACCTCATGTACGTCTTCACGTTTTAACATCTGCTGAGAGTATATACAGGGTTAGTATAAAGTATGGAACCCCCTTAAGTATCTCCTCAACGGTTTAATATTTTTGAATGAAATTGCTCATCCCATTCTAAGGGGATCCAAGGAATTCAAAAATGCTATCAAATTTAATGTAGCATTTCCGGTTAAACCGGAAATGCATGTCAACTTTCTTATTTTAAATAGAATACCCTGTATATTTTTACATTTTTGAATTCCTTGTGAAATTCTGCGTGAAGTAAAACTTTCCATCCATATTTTTGATGAATTATTGAGGCTTTAATCAATAGTTTATCCTTTTTGACTAAGTTAGCCAAGGATGAAATGTCAAACGGTGAGTAAGGCAAACTTAATGTATGGAAACATCCTAAAAACTTGGCAACATAACAATTTATTTATTTTAACAAAAAATAACGCAAATTAAGGAAATTATAATAAATGTTCAAAATTACGCCCTTCTGATATTTGACAATATCCTAAACGGTCTTCAAATTCTTGTGAAGAATTTTGCAAAAATTCGTTTGGCACTTGCAGCAATAAGTTTATTATTCGTAACTCTGTCATTTAAATTTGTGGGTCTACTTCTGTATACTTTATTTTTTAGATAACCCCACAGGAAAAAATCGAGAGGAGTTAGATCAGGACTACGAGGTGGCTATTCGATAGCACCCCTACGCCCTATCCATCGACCTGGAAAAACTTGATCTAAATACTGGCGCACAATTCTAGAATAATGTGTAGGTGCACCGTCTTGCTGAAACCATATGTCTTCAGCAGGAATTAGAGGATTATTTGGATGAGAATAATAATATCGATGTCCAGTCCGATTAACTTCAATGAAGAAAGGTCCAATAATATTATCGTCTATCATTCCTGTCCACACATTTATTTTTTGCGGATATTGCGTATGTATTTCCTTCATCCAACGGGGATTATTTCTAGACCAGATACGATAGTTATGTCTATTCACTTTACCACTTAAGCAAAATGTTGCTTCATCTGAGAACACAATTTTTTTTGATAAAGTTTGGGTTTGCGATACATCTGTTCTGAATGTTTTCGCAAAATTCTGTTCTGCGATCTGGATCATCTTCAGTTAATTCGTGACAGAAGTGAAATTTATATGGTTTCAATTTCTCGGATTCCACTATGCTCTGGCTTATGTCAAAGTCAAGAGCTAACTGGGTAGTTGATGGTTGTGGATTTTCTTCAAGTGATAGTAACACATCCAACTTTACATTGTCATTTGTCGCGGATTTTGGTCTTCCTGACTTGGGTTCATTTACTACGTGGTGTGTTCGTAAATAACGCCTCACAATTTTCACAACTGCTGATTTTGTGATTTGGTGACCTGGATTAACTCCATTGAATATGTTTAAAACTTCCTTATAAGAACGCTGTTTGTCTTCATATCCTCGCATTATTAAAATTTCGATACGTTTTCCTTCACTTAGATACCTACACCATCATAAAAAAAACAATAGTAACAAATAACACAGAGAAATATTATTACACACCTTGTAGATTACTCAATAATTAATTTTGTCCACGACTATTTGATAATTTTTACGTTTTACGTGTGTTTCTTCAAGTATAATGACGTACATTATGTACCAGTGAATAATAGGTGTGGATAATGGGTGTGGATAATGAAAAGGTCACATGACAAATAATTATATTGAAGATTATTTATATACAAATGACACAATATATTATATAAAAATTTTCACCGCGGCGTGGATTCGATCCTATGTCTAAAATTCCTCTTTTCACCAAGTCAGAGCCGTAAACCATCAGGCTATAAAGATATATATGATAGATTATCAAGCTGTTGTATATATACGAGTAGATCGTTTTATATGCAGTTTTTTATCTAGTTTGTATGATATACGTCAAAAGCAAAAGTGACGTTTTAAATAATTTATTGTTAATTGCAAGAATTTCAATAACTATACTGTTGTTTAATTTATATTACTAGAATTTTTAATATGGAAAGTGAATCAGACAGTGAATTGAATGTTACCCCGCCAAACATAAGAGAAGCAGCACAAAAATAGTCTCCTTAAATTTACTGCCAGAAACATCGAAAAATAAATGTAATAACAAGTAAGTAATTAAAAGTCGTGGACAAAATATAGTATTCTACTCGCATATAATGGCTATTATTCACTCCGGTGTTTATGTCACTCGCCTGCGGCTCGCGACATAAACGCACCATTCGTGAATAATAGCCATCATTATATGCTTGTTGAATAATATACTATAAATGACAATTAAAGGTTTGACATTTCATCCATTGTTAACTAAGTCAAAAACGATAAATTATTGATTAAAGCGTCAATCATTCAATGAAAATATGAATGGAAAATTTTACTGTATGCAGAATTTTACAAAAAATTCAAAAATGTAAAAATATACAGGGTGTTCTATTTAAAACAACAAAGTTAATATACATTTCCGATTAAACATTAAATTTGATAGCATTTTTGAATTCCTTGGATATTCTTAGAAGGGGATGAGCAATTTCATTTAAAAATATCAAACCGTTGAGGAGATACTTAGGGGGTTCCATACTTCATACTAACTCTGTATGAATAAATAAAGTTTTCGAAGAACTACTCTCTCTTTCAGCTTGTTTCTTCTTGTTTTTAATTATCCATTCACTTTGGTCACTCTGCATACCTAACAGCTCAAACTTCTTAGAAGCTTTTTAATGTTCGTGCTCCCTACTTCCTCATTTCTCTGTTGTTCAGTATTATTAGCACTCTTTCAGGGTTATACTTCATTTTTTATATAGATTTTTTCAAATAAACTGAACCCTTTCACTTTATACAATCTTCTTACGCCATAAAGGTGCTTGTTAGGACCGATTTGAATTATAGATGTGCTAAAGTTCGAATAATAAAAAGAAAAAAAAACGTCGTCTGAATTCTTCATGTGTCAATAAACCCGTTTCCTGAAGAGAATCTGTAACGGTCAAATATATTTAATACGTATCGGGATGCCTCATACATATTTCAGTCTGAAATTAAATTTTATTGAGCCCTTGCGAAGTTTTGAGGCTGATACCGACCAATAATTCCTAAAATATCTTCATTTCGATCGTAAAAATGCAAAACGTGTAATCATTCTTTAGTGCCCCATAAACAAGCACCTTTAAGGTTTATACGGCTAGGTCGTGTACTGGAAGTTAATTTTGACGGAATTGGTAATTTGGGAGTTTCTGCCATTCGTTGATGGAGTTTCAACTTCGCTTCGTGTACGACGATTGAGTAAGGCCCGAGTATTTTTGAGGGTATTAATTTTACTACAGTTGCAGATACTAATCGAAAAGTTTAAAACACAATTAACGTGCTGGTTTGATAGTAGCTTCACATGCAATCGCTAATGAAACTAGTTTGCTTCGCTGGGCCCGTATTCTGGAATCTCGATCGGTGAATGTCGCACGAAACGCAAAACTGGAATTCTTGAATGTCGAAATCGACAATTTTCATGCGAAAAAATCTCACTAGGGTTTGAGCAAGTGACAAATTGTCATTTATGCGAGATTTTAATTTGTTGTGGTTAGGTTAAGTGTAGAAAAGGACGATTTTTCTTAAATTAAACATGGAAGACTAAAAAGAAGAGGTTGTCGCTATTTAACAGGAAATATTACAAGAGCTGTATCCTGAAGAAGGATTTGGACGTGGAAGTTATGTTTTCCAAAATGCATTTAATATGCATGAGAAAATGTTTAAAAAACATTTTCGGTTGACGAAAGGTTTAACGACTAACTTAATAAATTAATTAATTAATTCTTCTTTTTGATTTTTGTTTGACTTGATATGCGAATACCTGACGCGCTTTCATACATTTACAGCATTGCCACATGTACATATGCGACAAAATGTCGAACGGTGACCTTAATGTCGAAGGTGGTTCGAGAATTCGATCTCAAATTTTCGTTCGACAAATGTCGATTGCGACATTTTTGATCGAGATTCGAGAATACGGGCCATGGAGTTCACAACAAAATGATAACGATACATTCATGTCAGTTGACACGTACTTGATTAGGAATTTAAACAATAATCAGCCCGTTGGTCCTTTTCAAATGCTGAATACGAAGTATCAGCGGTTCTTCACTCTCGATTTAAGTAGTGAAAGGTGCGAAAGCGCTATATGCGTGCCAATCCAATCTCGAAAAGTTAGAAAATCCCTCGATTTCTAAAACCATTCCCTGTTCTATATAGACTATTCTTGCAGCATAAAGTGACTTATAGACTAGCACAGGATTGTATTGAAGAGCTGAAGACGTTAACCTAACGGAATAAAGTCAAGCTAACGAATTTGAGTCAAAGAACACTTAACTAAAACAAATACAGATTCTTGGAGCATGAAAATTACTCGATGAACATCTCAAGACAACTGCACCGTTCATAAAAGATCCATGCCTGGAACGTACTGCGGAACTGCTCACACTGTGCAGGAATCAGCTGACACCTATCATAGGTTTCATGACAGGCCATGCTTCAATAAAGGAACACCTGAACAAATTGAAACCATCAGATACTAACAGGTAGCCGTGGCCTGAAAATATGACGGAAAGTAAAATACATTTTTGAAATGTCATACTTGATATGAGAGTATAGAAAACCACTCATCGCTTTTTAGAAATCAAAACACTTGGGACATGTCACAAGATGGTATGATAAAAAATTACCACAGTCCTCTACTGGTGAGCTTTCTGCCACTCGTAGTTCCATGTGGTAACTAATAAGGCGATGTTAAAGAAAACAATGAAGAAGTCTGTGAAAAAGGTGATGAGCAAGATTATGACGAAGACTATGAATAGGAATGTGAAGAAGAGGTCTGAAATATGAGAGGTCAATAAGAGAGATGAGTGGGTACTAACCTTGGATGTAGTGTGACCTCAAAGTTATATCATTTTTCCTGTTGGAAGCAAATAATACGCACACTCATACTTGCGGATTGCTCAGCAATTCAGGATGCACAACACCTAGGAGACTACTGGGCAGAAGAGGGACACTCACCTCAACTAAAGCCTGCAGACGTCCTAAAATTCCTCCGGGAAATGGATCTGAAGGAGCTATTACTCTCTAAGACTTTCCTCGGGAACTGAGTAGAAGTGAGGGGGTCTATTTAAAAAAAACTTCACTACCTAATATATATGTTTGGTAACTGAAAATAGGGAACAGTACTGGTCCAATGAGGTCCAATCAACACTGACGAAATTTCCCGTTTGTACCTACATTTCAAAAAATAAAAAAACCAACGTAATAAATCACAATGAAGGATGAAATATTTTATGGTAGAAAATCAACAAAATACGCGAATTACTTTAAAAGGAAAAATACTTGCTGTTTTTTCAAATCTAAAACAATACTTTTGCGCAAATAAAAAAAAAATTGCACAAGCGGAAAACTAACCAGCAAAAGGCTGGCAGCGTTGAAAAAGCGTTGAATCAACTTCAAAAGAATACGTGCTTTAAATAGAAATACAAAGAAAATATTTAATTGAAAAGTATCGAAATGTGTGTCCGCGCCAGAACCGAACTTGCACCATCGGATATTACTGAGAATAATCATTGAACAATTTTATCAACATACGCCTCAGTGATAAATTCACTTGGCAAATAAAGTTGAAAAAAGTGAGCTCCAAGTTTTTGGTCGTTATTGACAACTTTCACTGGTTGCCGTCCATTCAGTTGATGTTCTCTTTCCAAATGTGCAGTAGTGGATCCATGTTCAATCCATACTGACACAAGACATCCTTTTATTCACTATCGGCTAGTAATATATAGATTGCTTGCCTTTAAAACTCAAATATCAAATTTTTATTCCACATGAAGTTTTCCAAAAAGGGAAAGTGAATACAAATTACTTGATATGCATGTCTATTTAATATATACATAGTCGAATATTTATCACCTTCCCCTTTTTGAAAGACAGATTAAATGCGCATCAATGACATTTCTTGTAACAGAACCCTTCTGCAGCGTCGCCAAATTGGAAATAAACGTGGCCACAAGAAAGCGAAGGTTCAGACGAAGAGATTACAAAACAGATGAACTGGAAAGAGATCGTGGGCAAATATAAGTCAAAAGCGGAAAAAACTTGGAGAATTCCATTTATTCGAGAGTTGATGACAAGATGAGAGACAGTTTTCTCAATACTTTAGAATATTCATTCAGAAATTTTCAGAACTTCTCGATATTTTGTAGCCAGAACTAACATTGCAGAATACCACGAACATCAAATTCGTTCGTGCGACTGATAAAATTTGCATGGTAGCCGAGAATATCGGGTGCTCGGAATCCCGTCCGTCAACGAATCTGGCCTTCCGTAACGTGCCGGATAAGTGTGCGTATCTATATTTATTTGCATATTTTGTCCTCTCGGTTCCATGACGTGCTGAGCCGGGAAAGTGAGCAGCAGCCTTAAACGTTCTTATCCTCTCTTCTAAACCGGCTGTCTTATTATCCTCATTTTATATCCAAAATAAGAGAAAATCGTTTTATTCAAACTATTTTCTTTAAAAATAGCGCAATATATCATTGGACTAGTTCGTAAAGTAAGTTTCTAGGACTCAGTAACCGTTGACTAGTTTATGTCCTTCCGTCCAATCTGAAAATGCTCAACGAAAAACAAAAGTTCACAAAATATATTTTTCAACTAGGAAAAGTTTTAAAAAGTACGAACAGGATATACGTCTAAAAGGTTGCGAGGATATCGATCAACGTGCTCTTTTTATACACAAAACCTAGTTTTTATTGTTTTTCTCTGTTCATCAATGGGTGTCTGCAGGCTATCCAGAAAGTTTGTATTAAACAAATCCGTTAAATTTTCATAGCACAAAACAAGAATTTTATAGAGTTGGAAAATTGTTGACTTGTTTACTCCCTTTTCCGAATGGAAAATGTAAACTTTTATAAAACTTTCAGCATCTCCTATCAAACCAATTATTTTAACCATCACTTTTGGTAACTAGAAGGTCTAAACTTTAGAGAAAAAGAGTTTTCAGTTTAGTGACCTTATGCTTCTATCTATCTACCTAGAGGTCGAGGAAAAGTGTACCGAAAGCAAAACAAATGGAAAAGGACACCAAAAGAAAGTACAAAGACGCTTGAAAAACCAGCAGTTTCAAGCGAACACTACTGCAAGAACTTTATAAGGGCATATACACAATTTCTCTACTATATATTATTTACACCACATTACATCCAGATATGTAGCAAGGAGTAGTGTCTCCACGAAGTAACAGATGGCAAGCTGGTGGCCGAGGAGGTACTATCATAGTACCTCCGGTAGGAGTTTTGACCAGTGGACCATCTGCAATTTGATCAAATACTTTGCAAAAGGCAGGCCACTCGTCTCAAAAATGGAAAAAAAAACATGCGGGGTAGTCTTTAGGGACTGCTGATAAAAGTGAAAACTAAGAACCTAACTTGTGAATTGTATAGTCGAGCTATTAGATTATTATTTTTGGTTTAATCGAAGTATTAATGACCATGATCATGCGAGACAGCTGAAATGTATCTATCTATACAGATAAATGCAAAGAGAAACAGTACATAGGGATTTTAAGCATTATATCAAGCCCATAGCTATCCAAAATAAAATAAATTCGTAGAGAAATCAGAATGTACACCCTTCAGGAAAAAATTCAAATTTTATCGTTGTATTTTGGAGGTCACTCAATTAGGGAAATGGTAAATTGATTCGTTGCTGCTTTTGAAAACCGACCAGCGTGAGCGCCTTCACAGTTGATCGAATAATTGAAAAATTTCGTAAATGTGGATGTTTACAAAACTGCAACAAATGCCTGGGTCAACCACCTGTAAGACAAATGTGAACAACAAATAAATAGAGAAATTGATGTTTGTACAGTGGATGAAAATAGTGAGCCATGTTCGAGCAGGGAAGTTGCTGAAGAAGTAGACATAAATCAAAGTATAGTTTGACGTATTTTGGAAAACATGGGTATCGGTGCTATAAGGTGCAAACTATACAAAAGAGCTATTTCCCGACGACAATATTAAACGGATTAAGTTTTGTGAAGAAACGATGGAGAAAGAAAATTCAAATAATTATTTTTTAAATAACGTTTTATTTAAGGATGAATCGACATATTCGCTTCACAAAAAGCACAATCCAACTGTCGTTCGGTATTGGTGTCGGGAAAAATAAGCACCTGAATATTCCCGTTCGTACGCGACATCCACAAAAACCTAATGTGTGGACGGGAATTTTAGGTGATTACTAACAAATATTGGAAGGAGAAGGGGCGGGGCTTCTTACAGTGGATCTGAATTCAGCTAAATATTTGATATTTATTGAAGTAAATTCAAAGAAACTTTTCGATGGTGGACTATTTAGATCGGAGAATACATTAAACAGCTATGTTCTGTTTCTCATTGCATGTATCTGTATATATGTATAGTAAAAGTCACCAATGTTTCTCGTTACGTCATAACTCATAAATAAGCATCCGAATCAAATCACCAGCGGCGCATCATTGTTAGAGAGTTCAGCATGTATTTCTGGTGATCTAATTATGGGAGGAAATGAATAATAACCAAATTTAACATATCATAGTTATACTACAATTTGAAATTCTACAAATAAATAGTTACAAAACTCATCTGTTGAATGGCATTTAATGGTCTGCCATTAGCCAATTCCTTTTGGAAAAATTCATGTAATTTTCTAATATACTCACGTTTACTTTCGTCCAAACGTTTACCGGGCATTTTGTCGAAAAATATCACAATAAATGTAGTAAATTAATTACACTTGTTTAAAGTAATGACAATGACGTAACGAGAAACATTCGTGAATTTCACTATATGTACCAGCGATAAACATTTTTCTCCACGAGCTTACTTTTTTTTACACTTCTAAATACTCTACGATAATATAAGTCAAAATAATATAACTATTAAAACGCTTTACAAATTAGGAAATTATATTTCACATTGATGAGTTAATTTTATGGCACAACATTTGTAGCTACTCCAATTAAAAAAATCAACAGAAATTGCGTTATATTGTACTGACCTCTATTCTTGTGGCGAGTACACTCTCCTACAGTATGGAGTACTATATGATATACACAGTATACATAGCTCATGGGAAGCGTGCGGTGACGATGTCACGATTGTTGCTTCCTAGTGATTGGTCTCTGTAAGTGAATAACTACAAAACCCAGATGGTTTTTTGTCAATGTAGAATTTGTGGTTTGTGGTTAGATGAGGGGATGTCGCTGTTATCGCTTTCTTAACGTTTCCTTCTCAGAGGTTAATGTATTGATGTGCTTTCAGCATTTTTCTTAGTCCAGGATTATACTCTTAGAGCTTCTGGACGGATAATATCTATATTGTATTGATGAGGCGCAAATACGCCGATACCGGTCTACGAGTGATGTTGTCCCTTACAAACCAGAATGGTTGGTTGTATCGTGCAGATATCCCACCTCCGTCTAAGTATAATTCAATGTCCGCCGGGACACATAGCCCGAGAAGTAGTTGTTGCTTCTTAGTGAATGTTCTCTGTTCTTTGAAAAGTATTTTTTATAAACTGCCGTAAGACATTATAACAGTATTAAACTTAGACATCTATACTTCCCTTGTTCGGAAAAGCTGAAAATACGTTTTTTCTCTTATAATTTCCTCTCCGTTTTGTTGAAATTTAATAATCAGGTTATTTTTCCGATTTTATCCATATTCCAACGATAAATTATTTCCTCGCAGCCCGTTAAACTGTATAATTCATTTCCAGGGAAGGAAAATATCTCGGCTGGTCGCGGATGGAAGAATGAAGTCGGTAAAGTTTAATTTCCTTTTCATAAATATGAGGCATTAGGCAAACGCCGCACTTTGCATGCATATTGGGGATTCCTTGCACCTTAATATAAATATACATTAGCATAGAAAGGCTCCTCCTCTCTATAACTAACCCTAAAACGGTAATTTCCAAGAAAAATGCTTCAATAAAAAGCTCGCCTTGTTGGAGACATTTAGTCAGAGGTTTATGTTGCGTCGTTTCAGATAAAAAAGGATAATTGTTAACATTGAGGTAATATTAATTTATTGTACATTTGTGAAATTCACGATTTACTTATTAAATATACAAAGAAAAATGAAAAATAGGAAAAACCAGCAAGAAGGAGGGCTGAGACCCTTTTGGAGGAGAGATGATGTAGTGAGGCGTAGGCAGTCAAAGATACTCCTAGCAAACGAAAATCTGTGAAGAAGGAAAAGTGTATATTTTGTGGAATGGAAATAAAAAACTCCATTCGCATCTGGGCATCAATTATTGACGGCAATACAATGGAACGTTCCCCAGGGATCATTCCCCTATTTACTCTACTCCTGTTCTCTTAAAATCATGATTACGTATTCTGGAACATGGAGGAAGGGAGCATATTATAGCAGGAACAAAGCAACAGATATACCAAATTTCTTAATCAATCATAGAACTGAGTTTTTTTATTTACACAATGCGGGAGACATGCCACAAGGTGGTATGATGAAAAAGTATAACTTTTTAAAAAAATTCGATACGAAATTAAGTAACAAGGAGAAATATTGATAAATGAAATAGAGGCAAAGGACTAGTGACAAAATCGAGCATAGAGGAAAAATTATGGAAAAAATACACAACTTTTTATAGGCTATGGTCATCAGAATACCATGAAAGGGGATAATTTCATTGGTCTTTTGGAAAGATTTCAACTTTTTTTTTTCTGTGACTGGAGTAACATGGTTTTTATTTTTCATTTTCGATAAAAATTTACATTTCTCAACACGCCCTCTATCGACTGCCAATATATTCAATAGGATCTGTTTTCTTCGTCGGATAGAAGTAGAGAAAGCATTTTTAAACTAACAAAGTTTATTGGAGCAAATGGAGATTTCAATACAAAGTGATTCAGAAATGATTTAAGATTAAAAAAAAAATTATATAATTTTTAATTCGAACTGTTTCAATTGTACAAATTTTCCAGCACCCTGCTAGATTAAATCAAACTCAACAGACCATTTAAATTATACGACTTCTGGATTTACAATACTGCCTTTTTAGTATATTTTACATTGTTTTTCAAGCTCGTTAGCTTTTTGAGAAACGGATAAAAGCTGGTTGATTTCCAAACTCGGTCAGTCATTTAGAATTTGATGTTTTCGTTTTCGAAGCAAGTTTATGTTTCAACTATAATGAAAACAAATCGATGTGTGTTTCGGGCACCCTTGCAATACAATTGTTTCATGTTTTATATCACAGAGTGTTTTCCTCCGGCTTTACATTGTTGGTCGTATGAAAAAGAAATTCTCAAAAGGAGAAGTATTTAGGAAATTGGACAATAAATGGTTGTTCGTGTTGTATTGTATCGTCCATAGGGGAAGATAACCCACGCATGTGATGAGCTGGTGAAAAGGAAACCACTATTTTTTTTATTTAAATACCTTATAAGAGTGTTTTGCCTTGTTTTCTTTGTAATAATTTTTTTAATGTGAATGAAAGTGTCTCAACAAAAGGAAGCCAAAGCGTAGCAAATAAAGGCATGACAGGAAATATTGGGATGATTTCCAGTACTGACTGGAATCTTCAGGATTCTAGTAATATGATTTTTGTAGGCATGAGCCATTAGATGTTATCTGGCAGTGTGGAACCTATGTCACATTATTAAAAGTTTCTTTAGTTCTTATTATGGCGTTATAATTGGAAGTCTACTCAGAGATTAATTTGGATCATTCTGTTTTTTTTTTCAAATTTCCCAATTTTATAAAAACTTTCGGTAACTTTAGTACTGACTTAGAAAACCTTAAAAAATGGTTGAAATTGAAAAAATTGCAATCGCTTATAACCCGAGTTATAACCTAACAAGAATTTTTCGTGTATATATAATATAACGTATTAACATATCCTTTTGATTGCATTTACTTTTCAATTGAAAGGTTGGTAATCAACTTCAAAGCAAACTTTGAGTTACCTTGTTAATAAATCTCTACACGACATTCAGTTATGTAGCTTGTGTATTTTAACGAGTTTCGTTTAAAGGGAACGTATCAATTTTGTATACGTGAAAAAATTGAAGCCTTTAATATCTAAGAAATATATATAAAAAAAAAATGTATATATTCGCTACATTTTTTATCTAAATAAGTTTGTTTTTGAGCAGTCAACGCTAGTCTAGTGACGACCACGAGGCTTAAAAACAGCTGTAATTATTGATAATGCTTCCGTTTTTAACTAATACCAAATCAACTACAGACAAGCAAAAAAATGACACTTCCATTTCAGTTTGCTTCAACTAGCGCTTAAAAAAAATTGGTAAATTGGGAAGCAATCTACTCACTATAATGTACAAATGAAAAGAAAAAAAAACAAACAATAAAATGGTATCACATGGTTAATACGGTAAGACAAAGACATGGATTATTTTGTGTAACACTTAATAATAGGCCTGCCCTTCAATATTCACTGTGTAAACTATAACTCATAATAATTATGACACAGAAATGATCGTCTTGAAAACAAGATTCAACACTTTCTGGTGAGCAAATTGCTGTTGCAGTGAATTCAAATACTACAACTGCTGGAAGAATTCTGAAAACGTATTTACATTTAACAAATTATAAATATCCACGACCATGCTCGTTTTTTTGCTGGTTCAATTTATCGTAGATCGGTCGGTAGTATGAGGACGACAGTAGACTAGAGTGGCTTGTACTGTATATCTAGATTGAAACTGTTTTGAATTTGAGAGCAAACTTTCAATATGGCAAGATAGGAATTTATTTCCTGGTAACGTGAAGTAACCTTAAGAAGAAACAATTCCCAATACCCGGACGGCATCTGTTTTTGAAGTTTTACTTAAACTTTTTGATGTTCATCAAATATTTTATTTCATAATCGTTTGCACAAAAATATTTTCAATTTGCGTACAATTTCCGGCTTAAAATTGAAAACAACTTGTCGCGACATCTATGAAGAATAGATCGAAATGAGGTTTTCTATAAAGATACAAAAATATTTTCACCGACGTTAAATTTGCTGTAAATGTATTTTTATCTGAAGACAGTTTTGATTGAAAGAATACGTGTTCAGTTTATTTTATTTCGACGTAGGTGTAGCAGACGATTTTGTCGTTTATTTCGAGCTCTAAATTTATTGTTCGAATCTGCTGTTACTGTATATTCTATATTATCTAATTTCACTCGAACTTTATTAATTTCATTTTGGAATATATCAAAAAGATGGCCACTGGCCAGCATTAGAAGTCTTTGTTAGTGAGGAAAATTCTAACCTCTTCTGAACAATGATTGGGAGAAAAATAGTGTGTAACCAAAAAAATGGCAATATGTTATAAAACAGACCTTAGTCCATCAGAATTGTGGACTAATAATTATGATGCACTTACTGGTGGATCAAACATGACTGGAAATGTGGTAGAAGAGAAACTTTGGACTTAAGTTCTCAATATAGGTTAGACTAATGGTGGATCTACTCGGCCTTATACTACGACTCGCCTGATTCATACTCCAACAAACAAATTAAGTTTATTCACAATGTATGTATGTATGTCTTTTGGGGTAACATTCACTGAGACCTAAAAGATCTATTGTGTCCCCTTACTTCTACTTAGTTCCTGAGGAAAGTCTCAGAGACTAGTAGCTCCTTTAGTCCTATTTCCCCGAGGAACTTTAGGATATCTGCAGGCTTCAACTTAGGTAACTGTCCCTCTTCTATCCAGTAGTCTCCCAGGTGCTGTGCCCTAGGATTCTGAATTGCTGTGCAGTTCGCAAGTATGTGGATGGAGGATTCTTCTTCCATTCCACAAAACCTACAATCTTCTTCCTCCACTATTTTGAGTTTATTCACAAAGCCGACTAGTGAATTTGGTGAATGACATTTCAGGTCCAAGCTAAGCAGTAAGTTCTTTCCTGCTTTTAGTTTCTTCAACACTGTGGAAAATCGTTGCCACTTCTGGCAGCAGCGGTTAAAATAGGGGGCACTGAACACACACCCAACTGTTTTTGGTAGCTGGAACTGAACACACGCCCACCGCTGAGCGCACAATTATTCTTCTCTCTCTTTCAACTAGTTTTGCTCATATTTTCCTTGTCATACTTGTGTAAATCGTATGGCGCGAATAATCTGTATAATATACAGTGATGGGCAAATGTGTGGAACCAAGTAAATATCTCTGGAATTATTAGAGATATCAAAATGAAATTTGGAAGGTGGATACTACAGTAGAATGCCTATTTCTTTTCATATTTTTTAACAATTTTAAACTTCCGGTTTTACCGGAAGTAATGTCGATTTTAGAATTTGCAATGGAACACCCTATATATTATTTTAGTTTCCGATGAAACATTTTATTAGGAATACAAAAATATCGGGTTCGATATTTTTTATTTCAATACCTACCGAGATATTAACAGAAAAGTAACTAAGGAAAGGAAAAATTTGATGGTAGCTATAGTCCATGAAATTCATTGTAGAAGTAACAGTAGTTGTCAAAATAAGTTATTAGTGTTTGTATTTGAACGTGAAAAAATTGTATTGTTTTACTTTGATCGTAAAATGGCCGAATTAAGTGAAAGAGAAAGAATAGAAATATTAATGATGATTGGGTATGGGGAGAGGAAAAGGACGCCTTTTTAACATTGTTCATCCGAATGCACAAATATCCCGTTTAGTAGTGACGAAAACTTTGCGAAGGTACGACACAAGTGGAAAAGTAATTTACCAAAAAGTGGACGGTTAAAAAGTGCAAGTATAATGAAGATGTAGCTCAAAATGTTGCTATATCTTTGGAAGAACATCCTCACTTATCCACTACCGACCTCGCAAAGTGCATGGAATTAGCCGTCGTTCAGTAGGAAGGATATTAAGGCGGGAAAAATATCATCCATACAAAATTCGCCTCGTTTAAGAACTATCCGAAGACGATTTCGACAGACGTTTACAATTTTGTGATACGATGATGGATATTTGCAACCGTGATAATAATTTTATAAGAAATGTGGTGTTTTCAGACGAGGCTACATGGGCGCAAAGTAATCCTCATTGGGTACAAGAGGCTCATACACAACATCCCCAAAAATTGAACGTTTGGGCCGGCATTTATAACAACAGAATCGTGGGACCCTTCTTCTTACAAGAAATTTTAAACGATGATAGGTATTTACAGCTCTTAGAGACACAAGTGATTCCGGCATTGGAGGTGAATGGACAATTACCAAATAATATCTGGTTTCAGCAGGATGGAGCACCACCCCATTACGCTCGCATTGTTCGAGATCACTTAGATAGGACATTTCATCACAGATG
Organism: Lochmaea capreae; assembly: GCA_949126875.1. NCBI lineage: Eukaryota > Metazoa > Arthropoda > Insecta > Coleoptera > Chrysomelidae > Lochmaea > Lochmaea capreae. The sequence continues at coordinate 12,824,571 of OX421409.1, forward strand.
GATTGGAAGAAGGGGTACTTATGAATGGCCTGCACGAAGTCCCGACTAGACTATTTTCTGTGGGGTTATTTAAAGTCCAATGTTTATGTTGATAGACCGAATAATTTGCAAGAATTAGCTGCAACAATAACTCAAGAGATCCAGAGAATTCCACCAGAAGTAATAGCTGTTACTAGAGAATTTACAAACCGACTTGCCTATTGTCAAGATGTAAACGATACTAAATGATTTGAACATCTAATACATTAATTTTAGTTTAGTTAAGTTTCAATGTTTTGAAAATCACTTAGTTTCAGTTAATCATTATGATTATCTCTTTAATGGATATTAGATTTTTCCTTTCCTTAGTTACTTTTCTGTTAATATCTCGGTAGGTATTGAAATAAAAAATATCGAACCCGATATTTTTGTATTCCTAATAAAATGTTCCATCAGAAACTAAAATAATATACAGGGTGTTCCATTGCAAATTTTAAAATCGATATTACTTCCGGTAAAACCGGAAGTTGAAAATTGTTAAAAAATATGAAAACAAATAGGCAATCTACTGTAGTATCAACCTTCCAAATTTCATTTTGATATCTCTAATAATTCCAGAGATATTTACTTGGTTCCACACATTTGCCCATCACTGTATAACACGTGTTGGGTAACATTCTTCGAAGCATGTATGAAGGCACTTGAATGAGCAAATCCTGGTAACTAATTGATGAGATCCCAATGGTAGATTCTGGTCCAATGAAATCATCCTTAACAAAGGATGTCGTCATCCATAGTACAATTACCAGACTGAAGACAATTTATTTATTCTTTTTATTGATGATAGTCTTCTTTGGCAGTTCGATAACAGCATCGCCGTTACACGATAAGAGCTAAGTGAGGTTGATTATCTCCAATCTCTGAACACTTGAATAAAGGCATGCATTTGCGCCTGAAATACAGGTTGGTTGTTTTTGAACCATCTGTATATCAACAGTTACCATGCTCTTAGCACTTTCTCCTTTCGGATGACTCAGTCATTCCCATTACGGGTTAGGACGGTATAAAGCAAGTCGTAGTTTACTATTTTCACAATAAGGAGAGGGAGCAGCTATAACAAGTATTTAACCTAAACATAAGCAGCATTACCAAGAGCCAGAAGCTGTAGCTGCTCCTCCAAACTCACCTATTCTTATATATACGAGAATATATTGAAAAATTCTTAGCCTACTATAGAACCAAACAAAATTTCAATCTCAAAATATTTTATTACCCAACATTTTCTCTTAATTGGATACATTTATTACAGCGAACCGGCAACGTCTCTAGACCTTTCAATAAAACTGTTTCTTCTTGCTCTACAAACCAGACCTCCACAGCTTTTATAACCTTCTCGTTGGAAGAAAATTTACGATCTTTTAAATTTTTTTTCAGATGAGGAAAGAGATGATAGTCGGACGGAGCCAAATCTGGTGAATAATTCAAAGCCTTAATCACGAATTTTTTGCATGGCAACATGAGATTTGTGTGCAGGGGCGTTGACTTGCAAAAACAAAACACCTTTGGATAGCTTCCCGCGTCTTTTCTCTTTAATTTTTTCCCGTAGAGTGGTCAGTAATGTCGAATAGTAATCTCCAGTCATTGTTCTACCCTTATCCAAAAAATCAATCATGACTACTCCATAGCAATCCCAAAAAACTGAAGCAAGAACTTTTCCAGCAGATTTTTGGTCACCAAACTTCTTAGGTCTTTGAGAACCAGAGTGTCGTCATTCCATCGATTGTTGCTTTGTTTCTGGATCGTAGAAATGTACCCAAGTCTCATCCATAGTAACAATTCGGTTTAAGAAGCCTACATCGTTTTAAAATCGAGCACAGATCGAACGCGATGCTTCTACCCTTGCACGCTTTTGGTCAACATTCAAACATTTGGGGATCCATTTTGCAGCTATTTTTCTCATGTCCAAATCGACCGACGGTCTGATAAAATCATGTCTTGAACTGCATCGATATTTTCGGGGACTGACACAGAAACTGGCCTTCCCGATCGGTCACCTCTTTTGAAGCTTGCCGTCCAATTTTTCACGGTCGCATACGAAGGACATTGATCTCCAAGGGTATTAAGCGTATCTTCGTAAATCTGCTTACCTCTTAACCCTTTTAAATACAGTTACTTTATGATGGCTCGATACTCCAATTTTTCGATTTTCACAATTTCGGTGGACATCTTTTTTCTTATAATTTACTGGTTTACTTTTTTGACGTCAAACTTTACACTGACACTTCTATTGTTCGTTGCTATGGTAACGCAATATTTTGTTTATGCATGGAACTGGTCTAGGGTAACTAGATATTAATACATCCTCGTATTTTCTCAACTCCTTGAATTCATATAGTATCTGTATTATTTTTTTAATATTTATTAACCAAAATATGAAAACCTTGTGATACTTTTTTGTATCCCAATGAACCCTTCCGATATTAATCAACAGCTCGGTTTTCCGCAAATCAATTCCGATATCGATCTTGTCAAAAAGTACATTCCCTACGCAGAGCTTGCAAGAAAAAAACTCAAGTTGAACTATTTTAATTTAAAATAATTGATTGCCCCTACTAACCATGATTTATTCGCGGTTCTCGTTAAGTATTCCATTTTCTTTAGATCCCTTGTCATAAAAAATGAAATTGTGATAAGGAGCGAGTTCCGAAATCCTTCCATCTCGACAAAAACTCAATAACCCGCAACTAGATAAATGACAGTGCCATATTAAAGTCACACGCCATCAATATGGTTTATTGGAGTTGATGGGGCTGCCTTTTCAGAGATGGTGTTAAGACACGCCCACGGTAGTTGTTAAAAGACGAGTTTTACAAAAAATAATTTTTGTTTTACCACTATCTTCATATATATGTATATACAGGACAAGGAACTCAAATGGAACACAGGGACTATTAGTTTGTAAGCAAAAAAGTCGATCATGTGTGTGAAAGGATGAAATTTATTATATCACTGGTGGTCCTTACCAAACATCGATATGGAACAATTCTCTATGTGACTGAATGAAAAAATTATTTGTTCTTGATCTTGAAAGCAGTGGTGTTGTGATATTATTTCACATTAACGCATTTGACTTACAATTGCACATTCTGGCACATTACTAATCCTTCTTTTGACCCAGGTGAAAGAGCTGATGCTGAAGCTGTCCTCAAATCCAATGAAGAGCTGGAGATGTTGGATGGCTCCATAAAACTGGAATCGGCAAAGGTTGATTGATTCCTACTATAAAGTCTATCCAGTGCTTCTTCTTTGGTTCCTAACTTATACAAACCGAACTCATGGACACTTAGAACTACGACTAGAACACTCTTGAGAGCAAACCTCCTTCTGTCGACGTCTGGAACTACGACTACTATATTTAGTTCGCACTTGGTTTAAAACAATTTTACTCGTGAAAAAGCTAAAATTTTCCAAGCTTGTTTGTCCATTCCTGCTTCAGCTTCTTCCATAATTGGAGCACTCGGCGATCAGTCGATCCATGAAAGTTTTGAATAATCCACAACGCGTTCTGGTCGTTAGAGCAAGTTCACAACGCATTTTGGTGAAAAATAACGGACATAACAAGAAAAATAAATGCATATCGATGTTTAGTCATTTGGTACTGATCACAACGCGTTGCGGCCTTTTTTTAGCTTATTGAGCGTTTTTTATGTTTGTGCGTAACATATAAATTTGATCAAATTAATTTTTTCTTTAATATGTAAACGTCCTTTGTAAACTAGTAGCTACCTTAGACCTATTTTCCGGAATAATTTCAGGATATCTGCAGGCTTTAGTTGAGGTGAGTGTTGTGCAGTCCGAAAGTATGTGGATGGAGGAGTACTACGAGATATTTTTTCAATAGTCAGATCTTCATTTCGGCTTTGCCTATTTCTCCCAATATTACATTGGAGTCGATACTGCAAATTCCGTCCCCGAAGCGGGTGTTCCAGTACCACTCTTTGCTAGTTCATCTGCTACTGCATCTTTTCCCATTCTAGTGTGTCCTGGATTCCACAGTAAGAAAACTATACTGTGTTCACCTAGTTCATCAGGTTTGCCTAGGCATTCCCCTACCATTTTGGAACTGATTACACAAGAATTTAGTGCTTCAATGGCTGTTTGACTATCCGACATTATGATAATCCTTTGCTATCTATATCCTTTATTAATATTGAACTATTCTACGGTGTGAATTTTTTTGGGGTTCTGCACAAGCTTTTGTGTTTCCTGGCCCGTACAATCCTGTCCCAGTTCCTTCTCTTCCTTTTGATCCGTATGTGTTCCATTCAATGGCATCCTTTCCAAGTCTGGTAATGGTATTTGGATCCCATTCCTTCTTGCTGCTTGATTCTGTATTAAACTTTTTTGGAAAGTTATACACATTTTGTGGCATGTTTCAGGTTATCTGATTTCTAATAAGCACGAAGGTGGTTTAAGTAGTTAAATGCAATATTAAATAGCCTACAATTTGTCATTATCTTCAATTTACCCTTCGTTTCAGTTATAATTTTAATCAGTTTGATTGTACTTCGTTCTAGACCTTTAATCAGCTTTATAATACTATAAAACGGAGATTTTCCTGATTTCAAAGTTCACGAATATTCTGAAAGTTGGCAACACAAGCTCATTTAGCAACGAAATCCAATATAAGTTTTTCTATTTGTCGAATGCAATTCCTATGTTAGACTTTTCCCTAAGAAGAATTCTCGGCAAATTTAAAACAGCAAGAAGTACGGTTTCTAATAGCATTTCCTCAGCATGCGGAACATACAATGAATTGTAACGATACATTGGGGAATTCTAAACAGAAAATCAATAAGAATCAGCAATATATAATGAGAATATAATCGTAGAGCAAACGTTAGTTCACTATAGATAGAGGCTTAACTTTACCAGATAGTGACGTTTCACTATGTCATGGAGAAGCACCATCCCATTACACTCCTCATGTTCAGGCTACTTAAATTTCGTATTTTGTGTAAATGAAGGAATAAAATTGCACAACAATTCATCAAAAGTGTGACTGACGAACTGAACAGCATTATTGTTCGAGATATGGTGAATAATTTATCTGTATAAATGTATTTCAAGGAATTTAAAAAGAAATTAAAGGTAGCGGTTGCTTTTTAGAATATTTCAAGTATGAATTCAAGTGTACAAATGTCGCTATTGTTGATATAACTTTTCTACATAAATTTCAGAAGAATTCATTGAAAAGACGAACTCAACCGGCAGAGTAAAAGTTAACGGTATATATCTATTTCGTTTCCGTTTCTTTCCTTTTTGCAATTCTTTGTCGTGCGCCATTATTTCATTATTTGTCAGGATCATTGCCTTTTTCTTTATATAATTCCAGGGGTTGGAGTCGACAGGGTGAATTTTAGACAATTTCATTTGCACCTGCTGCTTTTTATAAATATACTATAATTTAAATGTAGGAAAAGGGGAGGAGTCGTGTTGTCTCCGAAGACTGGCAGGTAGAGTTTTATTAGGGCGAGTTGTCTCCGGACGAGTGGATAGTAAAAGTAAATCTTTAATAAACTACAAATTCTACCATTATAATATTATTTCACTTGCCTCAAGTATTGATTTGTTGAAGTGTAATGTTCCTTGCCCTCACAATTAATCATTAATTTGTTGAATGTGGAATTGAAGAGAGTATACCTTAATTAAATGGGAGACAACTCTCGGACATCACCCTTTTCGAAGACAGGTTATAACGCCCGGCTCGGGAGACAACTCAACCCCGACCAGTTATTTATACTATAAGGAATGTGAGTAAATATAATTACATCCCATGAAGTATATAAGATTTTTTTCTCTTCCCCGCAGAATTTGCTCTTGGGTTTTTATTAATTTTATTCGACACTTTTCGCATCAAATGATTGACAGCTTGTACCGGTTTCTATAGCGCCATAACCACTATTGCGGAAAGTTATGTAGCGGAGAGCGTCAACAATAAAAGCAAGGTTCCAAATAAAATTTTATACAATATAACGAAGCCAGAAGTCTCCTGCAGTACTTCAAGAGTGACAGAAAACTTGGTTAGAGATGGAGGAATTATGGAATCAGAACATTTCATACGGATTGAGAAAAAACGAGAAAACATTGATCCAATCTTTATAAATAATGTTCATAATTGTGATAATTGTACTGTTAATATTCATATAAAAAAATAAGATAGGTACACGTTTTATATGGCATAATTTATTACCACTCACGTGGTAAGTTTGACTTAGAACCTGGCAATCGATACCTTTTTGGTACTTGTTACTTACGTCTTTCAAAACAGTGTTAAAATGCGTTGTTTACAATATAGGGAGGAGAAAATGGTATATTATGCAACGATCATGTGATAACCATGACATGAGAGTTACATACACTATTTTTTCTGCGAACAAGAAATTTGATTTGAAAAAATATAAAAAACGTACTAACCTGGTATGTACTGATCGAGAAAAAAACTTATGCGGCACCTTTGCTCACTGTGCTACGGGCCCACATTGTTGAACTGATAGCATAAAGAGTATATACTGTTATACAAAATTAGTAATAAATTATTGTTAACAAAAATTAATAAGTTTAAATATGTATTTACCTTGGTTATTAAGTATTTTTGGTCTGGTACTCGACATTTCTTTTAAAAACTAACGCAAAAGATTTAAACTGTCATAAAACACTCGAATCTCTTAGAAACTGTCAAACATTCTACAGAAAATATTGGGTCTGCCTACTTGGTTATTTAAAAATCTAGATTTATATTGGTCAATTTTCAGTTTTATAATGAAAACCAGTGTTATAATGAATATCATTATGAAACTGAAAATTGGCATTTCATTAACAACTTATAGTATAGGAGTAGAAAAAGTATATTTTTGCTACAAGATTTTATTCAAACCCGGACAAATATTTTTTTTTTCATTAACATTATTAACAACACATCTATAGTGAAGGAAATTGAAGATGTTAAAAATATCGAAGAATCAGAGTTATAGTCTTCTCCAACTAAGAAGAGAAACTAGAAGTGATCCTAACAACAGGGAACCTAGTGCCTCAAATGATAGAGAGTAAGAAAAAGTGGGAAATAGTACAAGGATTCATTAGAGCTATTATGAAACAAAAAGAAACCGACCATAGGAACCAAGAAATCGAAGGTTAATAGCAGACACCGCCATTCCGAAGTTATGCTAGACAGCAGTCCCGGAATGGAGGGGAGGAGGGGTTTTAGTCGGAGTAGCGCCCGACACTGTTAGATGCGTCGAGACTAGCATCTATCGCCATGCGGTTTCCCCTCGACAAAAAAAAAATAAAAAAAAAACTAACTAACTAAATATTTGCTATTTTGTAATAGTCGTAGGAATGTTTTGGCGATAAACATTATAAAACAACGTTTTTAAAATGTTTATAAAATATCTATAAACACAAAATGGGCACAATTTATAAAACGTTTTGTTTATATAATATATTTTATAAGTACTCCAGTGACTACTATATAACAGATATACAATGTTAATAAAAATTCAATAAAATTGTTTTATAAAATATTTATTTAAAGTGTTTAATAAACGTGCTATAATAGTATCAATAAGTCAACTTTGTTTTATTAATTTGTAGGTAACGTTAATATTAAGAATAGCTGGAGCATGTCAAAGAGAAGAGTTGTATAAAATAAAAATTGATGACATTGAAAATATGGGGGAATTTCTACTAATCACGATTCCAGATTACATTACATTTTCATACAAGTCGGCGTTTTATGGTTATTGGAAAATCCAGCATAAACATTAAATTAAAAGTATGCTAATCCGAGACAGAAAAACATTTTTTTCCAACACATAGAAATGGCAAATGTACAAAATATAAACACGTTTCTATGTACATCGGCACCACCACTAGTTGATTCTTCAATCAACATCGTGGATGGACATCCACTGCTGTTTCCGAAGGGTATGTGAACAATTCTCTCAATGCAAAAATGAATTGTACTCCACGAATTTTCCAATGGGCTAATGTCAGCAGTTTTTCCAACCAACCTTCAACATCATAATATGAGCATCAAGCAGAAACGAATTTGACCGTTCCAAATATTCACAATTTAAATGAATCGAACGGAAACAAACGTGACTGGATCAAAAATTCACATTAGTCAACCAAATAATTGCGTTTTCAATATTCACATTGCGAAATTTAACTAAAATACATAATATAGTTGTTATTTTTTCTTAATATTATTGTGATAACTTACTGAAAAAGTGTAATCGAAATATTCTGAATTACTATCTTGATTTTTTTATATGTATTGGGCTGTATAAAAAATATTGTAAGCAATATATGCATAAAGAGTCTTTTTTTTCCATTAGTGATAAAAAGTACCACTTTATGCACTGGCTGCATAATTTTCCACTCAAACGATATTTCTTGAGCATTAATTACATTTTCTCTACAACGACCATAACTTCTTAGACTTACGACTCAATAGCCAACGATTATAACGGGTTACACTAACGTAACCTCGATGGAACGGTCCTGTTAATAAATCCCAAACTTTGCTAATCAGTCCCTGCACATCCGACAGACCCCAACTTTGAATCCAACAAAACTGTCCAACTTTTCATTAGATTATCTACAGTTAAAGCCAAACTGCATTGAGGTTTAAAACAATTATGTTAAAACGGACGTCAAACGTCATCACTTCGCTATTGTTCTCCTGTTTGATGAACAGATGGGTCTAATTGGCTGATATTAGTTTAAATGAGGAAAGGATGTTTCGATTTTTAAAGTCCCGGTAGGAGATCCGGGAAAATTCTTATTGTGGTACCTTATCGAAAGCATTTTCCAAATCAATGAAACCGATATAAGCTTCTTTATCTTGTTGTAGTAATTTTTCTGCTAACAATTTAACTGTAAGAAAGACGATCTTGTATGATTCTTCCTTTTTTAAAACCATTTTGTTATTCTTCTAGTGTACTTTCTATTATGTGGTTTCAGTTTCTTGCCTATTACTTTCTCATATACATATTTCCATAGTCGTTGTAGCCATTAAATTATTTTATATGATGAAATCTATCGATAAAGACAAACTACTTGAAGTTTTGAAAGCAGAGAATGATTTTCTTGTATATTTTTTTATTAAAATGACTCAATTATAAGGTAAATAAAAGTAACTTATTTAAAGTTGTGTGTATTTTCTTTCAACAAATAAAACATGAAACAAACTCCAAAAGTGACCACAAACTTATTTCATCGTTAGGCTTTTAAACAAGAACAAGCTGTAGGAAAACCGCAAGGATATTTATATAGCGTACACTTCAACCAACGACTAAGTTTATTTCCTTTTTTATCCTTGCAATTTCTCTGGAAGAGTTATATTACGCTTTAGCAAGCTTTGAGTTCTTTATATATCTGGTAGTCGAGAAACCAACCCTAAAAACACCTTAAACAATCCTTAACATGCTCAGAACAAAATGGAAGATGTCATAAACAACTTTTGACGGCTTACGGTATTCTTTTTGCTCCTTCCATTCCTGCTTTGCTTTGGAGAAAGTTGTTCGGGAAGTATTTTCAACTAACCTTACTTCAATAAAGAATATTTCAATTGACTCATTTACCGTTTAGGTTTTGATAATGAGAAAGCAAAAACCATAACCGTGTTTATTTATAATTTTTAACATTCTTCCAAAATGTATGCTTGCAGAATAGCATTTCAACTCAAAATATTTAGAGGACCGTTAAAAACTTAATATGCCTCTAAATTTTGAAGGATTATATATAGAATAGATTCCATATAGGGTTTATTAATTTGTACTCCTGGAAATGATTGGAATGCTTTTAACAGAAGAATTGGACAGGGAAGGGTTTGCTTATTCTTAGAAAGATAAACGACAATTTAATTTTTGAATAGCGTATAATTAACGTTAACATTTTCTTCCAGATAAAATATGATATTTCGTGTTATTTTAATTTAAAAAAAAGTTAAATTATATTTCCTAAAAACCACAAAAACTTTCCGCTTCTTTTCTCAGATTGAAAATGTTTTTATGCGTACATGGATATTTTTCTACAGAAAAATAAGAAAGGTTGATAGACCCACGGGTTCTCTATATCAATTTTCTTGATAAAAGTTTTTCTCCTTCAAACAACGAACAGTGGACAACGTGTTGACGCTTTCCAACTTTTAAGAAGTTTTTCGTATACTTAATGAAGTTGGAAGTTGTTATCAAAGCCCTCCAAGCTCCTCTAAGTTCCCGAAATGATAACAGGAAAAAATAAACAGTGTAAGCAGTGTTGTGTCGACAGATTAAAAAAGAAATTGTACTTAGGAAATTTTTAAAGTGGAAAATGAATGAGGTGCTGGGAAGTTTCGAAGATTAAAGAAAGTTCTGTTTATTTTACAGTAAAAGAAAACTAAATGCAATTTAAAGTAGATAAAAATTGCGTCACAGAAAAAGATCAAAAAATATTCAGATAATGTGAAAATAAATCTTGATTACGTATTCCACTATAGATCTATTGTTGGTTGATAAAAACGAAACACAGCATGAAAGTCTGGTGAATATTTATAGCAATTAGACTTAGTATTTATATCTTCCAACATTCAGAGTTAAAATCTAAGATTAGTTTAAGATTAATGCAGCTGTTCTGTCAGTAAGTATTTTTCATGTCTTCTTCGTGATCACATATTTATTAAAACAATGTAATGAAGTTGGACTTCTTTACTTTATTTATTTATCCAAAATATGTGGAAAAAGTATTTGGCGAGTGAAAGTTGTTCTTTATACATCACCTATTCATTTTTGTTTCATATTTGTCTAGACCTTTTTCTTGTTTTTTCCTTTATTGTACTCTTGCTTTGACCGTTTCACTAGCGTCCTGGGCACTCTGTAATTTGTATTTTGAGGAAAAAGATGAAGAATAAGGAAACGAAACGAATCGCTATACTTTGGTTAGTGGTACTCTTTAAGCGAATCTCTATCGCCTCGGTTATAGTTCGACAAGATTCGGGATCATCAATCGGAAAGAGAATAATCTACTTATAATTCAGAAAAGATTATGCAAATTTGACTATTTTAGGATAAAAATAAAAATGAACAAGAAATTTGACATTTATCTGTTAGCTGTTAGCTTTAGTAACCTTACATTTTCATTCATGACACTGCTATTTACCTATTTGCTTGGTGCATTATTAATAACATTGTTTAGTGATTTTTTTTAATAGTTGTGGCAAAGAGTAGACATTCTGTTTTGTTAATTTATCGGGTTTTGTTGAAAATCTTACCAGTATAATGATTTCTTATAAATGAAATCAAAAACATTGCAAGAATTATAGTTTTTTTCAGGTAGGTATAATATTATTTCACAAACAAAACCTTTGACACAACGAACCCTAGAGAATTGAAATTAATAACAACAACACCATAACCTCTTTTCTTCTTTCATCGAACAGAGATGAAAAATCTTACACATTGAGTAGAATAAGACAGAACGATATGTCTCTTAAATAGAAAGACCCTTGGAGTTGTCGCTATCGCATCTTCGTTCATGTTAAGCTAGGCTCAGAAACGTCCGAACTCAGTTACAGAGTACGAAAGAGCAAATAGAAGAGAATCTTTATCGCTGTTTTGTTACAGAGTGCCAATCCTGTTGTCCATTCTGTGTATGTGACCTAACCAGCTTCTCTCAGTTTCATATGTTTCTAATTTTGTTCCCTCTATGCTACGATAATTATGAAAATCGAGCTTTTTTAAAAATAAATAAGTACAGCGCACTGCATACAGGGTGATTCATTAATGCGATAAAGTCTTATATCTTGTTAATCCTATTAGGTATTTAAATGAAATTTTGAACGATTGTAGCGAGCGTAAAAACCAATATTTTAAAACTAGTTGCTGTTGTACAGCGTATTTTATAGTTCCAAAGGGCTTAACAATCGGGATATTTTAACTCGCTTTGCTCGCGCGTTAATGGTTGAGATTGTTAATCGCCCTTTTAATACTCGTGTTAGTTACAAAACTTTTCCGTCGACTGTACTACTTGAATCCTTTTTTTAATATTCAAAAACTAAGAATGTTTAGGTATTTGATTCATAGGTAAGTACTGTCAAAAATAAATCATGACACCACAATCGGTTGTTAATAGAAAATCGGTGATTGATAGGGGTCAATAATGACCTATGTTATGTACATTAATATTGTTCAATTACGCACGATCGGCGGAAAAATGATTAAATATCAATGAGGATTTACAAGATATTGGACCTTATCGCACCCTGTATGAATACGTCGAATAAATCAAATTTTGATGTTAAAAATAAATACGCTTCAAACAAAAATATTCCGCTCCTGACTGTATAAATTTGAAAATTTAGAATTGACTGAATTTCTAATTCGTTGCATGGTAAAGCTTGCTTGAAACAAAATATCTCTTCTACAGTTACGAAGGCGTACAATTTGTAAGTCCAATGTAATTATGACTCTGGTAACAAGGTATGAAGTTCCTTCGACGAAAACTTCTGTTTAAGTTATAAATTTTAAGAACAAACCCGGGAACAGAGCAAAATAGGTAAGCAACTTTCGAAAGAGAAACTTAGAAATACTGACATATAGATTCGCTTAACAAGTTTTGGAATAATTCCTCAAAATAAACTACAGGCAAATTTACAAAACTGCTGCAAGTATAAGAGGAGTTTAAGCTTCCGTTGTTGAAGATTTTGATTTAATTAAAAATACAGCCGTTAGGTAAAAGTATCGTTTCATTTATTTTTACATGCGTCTGTGTTTAGGAGTTACCAGTAAATTGTACATGTGGCTGTAGACAACAGTAGATTACAAATCCATATAGAAATAGTATATATTCTGTCGAAAGCGAATGTAACAGCACGAGGTTGTAGCTTGACACAGGAAAGAAATTTTCCACCGAGGTCTCATTTGCAATGGGCCTTTTCAGTAGATGCTCAAATCTCAAAACAAATATGTTTATTTGGAAGCTTATTGATAATTTGTTCCGAGTATAAATGTCACAAAGTTTAATAAAAAAGCCAAACAAATATTAGGGTAACCTAAACACTCGTTTGACCTTGGGGTAAGTGTCGTAATATGGTCTGGAATTATGTTGGCAGTATTTGGCAGAGTGGCTGGCCAAAAGCTGCTACGGCCGAGGCCAAAAAATCCAACGAAGAACAACCTCAGCTGACAATTTTGTTTTTGTGATTGTGTATTGTGTTGGTTAATTTGTTTCACTTTTCGAATATTGTACTTTTGAGTTGTATGTGTATATTATTGGAAAGAACGGAGGCAGGATTTCCAAAGGGTAGTACAGAAAATCTGCCAAAAGTTGATTTTAGCAGGGAGGACGAGTTTTACATGTCAAGTTCAGAATATTTATAATTAGAAGTCAGGAATATTAAAACAAAACGGTAAGTAAAATATAATAAATTATTTTCCTTCAATTTATTTATGGATATTCACAACAGCAAATGTTGCTAGTTTTGGTCAACTTCTTTTGAACCTTTGCTGTGTCGAACCATGACTTTCGACGGTTTTCATCTCGTGGGGCATAAAGGAATATTTTGCTTGGGCAATTTATATTGTTACTAGTGTAAGTTGGTACGAAGCACTCTTTGAATATTTTGGAAACACGACCGCGAAACAAAAACAAATAATCCAAACAACAGCAATAACAAGGAGAATATCGATTTCGAGATTAGATGAGATATCAACATTCAAAAACCAGGGAAGCAAACCTTACAAATCCTACGGAAATAACGGTTTGTACTTTTCAAGGTTGTAGGCTCTTTGATGTCACCAGGGAGGGTAGAGGGACATCACGTACAAAGCTAGCGATTGCTTTCCACAGTTTTTTTAACTTTTTTAGGATAGAAATCCAGCTCTAAAAAAAGGCAGATTGTTTTCGTTATTTCTTACTTTCCCAAATCCTTCTTCTTTATCAAAATTATTATTTTTGCTTCAGGCTTCAGGTAATCATATGCAATGTTGCCAAATGGAATAATCAACTGTTGTCATTGCTAGTTGAGGGACGAAAGTGAAATAACAATGGGCGCGTTCGGTTCTACCATTGAAAAATAAGGTGTTCCAAGCTTCTTCGCTAAGGCCTCATCGTCGCCGTTCGCGTTTTCCGCGTTAGCTCTACCCCAGCCAGTTAGCTCGTCCCTAGCCGAATTGGCTACTGGCTGGGGTCGAGATGTCTTCTTTTTCGCTGTCGGTGTCTTCTAATTTTCATTGGTTCAGAAGACGCTCTGCCACTTTAATAGCAGACAGTGGCGCTATTTAAAAACTAAGGAGACAAGGAGGCTGGAAATCTAGCTCTGTGACGGAGACATAATATGATGAAAATTGCATTGAAAATGAAAAACGTATTCCGCAAGACATACTTGGTGAAACATACGGGGTTGGGATAAAGTATGGAACCAAGTCAATATCTTTTAAACGAGAAGAACGATATTTCTGAAAATTTGCAGGTAAGTGCAATGGAACAAAATGCATCTGATGTATATTTTTTTGTTAATAATATACTTCTGGTTTAACCGGAAATGCCATCAACTTCTTTAATTTAGAAGGGGCACCCTATATATTTTCACAGATTTTGAAAGAGCTTGTTATTTTGAATACATACATACTGAGTAAAGTGTAAAAAAATTTGTAAAAACGAGGAATAACTCACTGTTAGTTGTACAATAGGTGTACATTTCATTATTTTAGAATAATGAGAAACAAAATTACTTCAAATGTTCAAAATACTTGCCGTTTACTTGTTGACAATATGCCATCCTGTCACTCTTTCCAAGACTTCTCCACGTATTAGTTCACATTCATTAATAATTCTTTGTCTCAATTCCTGTAAGTTTGCTGGTCGTCTGACGTGAACACGTGATTTTAGATAACCCCAAAGAAAAAAATCTAACGGGCTAAGATTCGGAGAACGAGCAGACCACACTATGAATCCTCTACGTCCAATCCATCGATTTGGAAAATTCGCATCCAGAAAATCCCTAACCCGTCTATTATAGTGGGGAGGTGCTCCATCTTGTTGAAACCAAACATTTTGTGGTAATTGCCCATTCTGTTGAAGTGCAGGAATAATTTCGTTATTTAGTAGATCCAAATACTTGTCACCATTCAAGTTTCCGTCGATAAAAAATGGGCCTATAAGCCTATTTTCGACAATTCCCATCCAAACATTCAACTTCTGTGGATGCTGGGTATGTGCTTCATGAATCCAATGAGGATTCTCATTTGACCAATACCTTGAGTTATGGCGATTAACTGTTCCATTTACACAAAAAGTTGCCTCATCGGAAAAAACTATGTTAGAAGCAAAATTGTCGTCGACATTACAGATGTCCATTAGCCGTTCGCAAAATTCCAGCCGTCGGTCAAAATCATCGTCTGACAATTCTTGAACCAACTGTACCTTATACGGATGATACTTTTCACTTTTTAATATCTTTCCTACAGAACGTCGACTGATACCATGGTTTATTGCCAAAAATTTGTGGTGGAAGTTTGAGGTGATTCTTCTAAATCGATTGTAATATTTTGTTTAACAGTTTTGTTCGTGTTCCAGGTTTTAGCAAATTTTTTACCATCCCAGTTGTATTAAAACGTTATAATGTTTTAGTTACTGTTGAGGGTGATATAGGATTTCCCTCCGGATGCAAATTATTAAAAATATGTCAGACTTCTTTATGAGTTCTAACACGATCATCATAACCAATCATCATTAAAATTTCAATACGCTCTTTGATTTGACACTTCGAGAACAAAAGACGTACTAAACAGTATTCGTTTATTTATTACCATTACACAACATCAATTAGTTTGTCTAAATAGTTTTTTGCTCTAATGCAAAAAACTCGAAGAAGGTTGATTAAAGTGCTATATTCCTCGTTTTTACAAAAATGTTTACACTAAACTCAGTATTTAGGAATTCAAAATAATAAGCTCTTACAAAATCTGTTAAAATATATAGGGTGTCCCAATTAAATTAAAGAAGTAGATGGCATTTCTGGTTAAACCGGAAGTATATTATTAACAGAAAAATATACATCAGTTGTATTTTGTTCCATTGCACTTACCTGCGAAATTTCATAAATATCGTTCTTTTCGTTTATATATAGATATTTACTTGGTTCCATACTTTATCCCAACCCCGTATAATGAAATGTGCACTGCTTCCCAAATAGCTACGATCAATAAAACAAGTTTTTCGCCTAGTATTAATAACTGCGATAGTTGTGTTATCAATATTTATAATAATCAATGGATTTATCATTTACGTCCTGATCTTGTCTTATAGCAGTTAGGTGAATGGCTTAAAAAAAATCTCTTTTAAAATTAATTTTTCGTCACCATTTACAATATATTTCACTTTGTGTTACAAGTTGTACAAAGTGTGACATTCCATAACGGCAATCGGTTTTAAAAAGATGTAACTTTATATGTGAAATTTTTAAAAATTACTATTTCCGTTTATTAAGGTAAGATGCTGTTCGCTACGATGGTGTAATAAACACGATTGCTCTGTAAAATTTATCTTGTAGTAAAGTAGACATTTAGTCAGTCAAGAATATAGAGCTTTTATTTTAAAATCTCTATTTCTTCTTCAGTGTTTGTTCTTAACAGCAACGCCGTTATTAACGATAAAGGTGTTGAATTGTTTTATTTTTATTTTTGACATGCTGCCACTGACGACCGGAAAACTCTTAGTTTCCACCGTTATTTTTGATATAAAACTTAGAGGACCATTAAAGCATTCGACGCAACCGTTCTTACATCGCCTCTCATAGTATTCTCTTCTGGAACTAATGCGCACTCACTTCCACATTCGTTCTAGGATAAATGGCTTTTTTATGAAAAATTGTTTCGCAGTCAAGCATTTCAAGAACCGAAAAGAATTCTTGAGTAGGTATTGGAGGGGCTTTTTTTCACGAAAAAATTACGTTGCGTGAGACGACATTTATTTGACAAGGAAGTTTTATGCATGTCGAAAAGTTTTAACGAGTTTAAAATGTCGATTGTTTCATGGTGGAAATGAACTCGGGAGAAATATTTTTTGAAAAGTTCTTCCTTATTTCACATTTTTCCAACTTTTCGTAATAATTGTAATAGTTTTTTCCTCGGTCGGGAGTAGAAATCAGTTTCTATGACATCAAAGGTTATATAATGCTCCCAAGGGAGTTTACATTCTGGAGAACGTTTTTCATTATACTCCCTTGGAAATAATCGACTATTTCTGTTTTAATTGTCATAGAAACTGATTTCTACTCCCGACCGTGAAAAAAATTGTATATACCATTCGGGAGAGATGCTATTTTGTCCTCGGTGTATTGTAGCCCTCGGGCTTCAAATTGCACCTCTGCCAAAATAACGCATTTCTCTCCCTTATAGTATAATATACTATTATCTATAATTTCACAACAGTGTTCTTATAGAAAACCTCTCTTTCACGGTAAATAGACTTTATTAAAAGCACATGCTTATGAGTAGTGAAGTGCATCCAAAAACAATCGAGAAGTAGCGAAAGATTTGCTTCGCTATGGCTGGCCACCAACGTCTTCAACTGAACTTAGCCTTGCTAAAATGGAGGAGATGATGGCTTAAAATTATCGTATAAGTTTGAGAGACGTAGCCGTTGGAATTTACAATCGGTATATATAGGGAGGAACCTATCTGTATGTTGTGCATGGAAGAGGAGGAAACAGCCTCTCACATAACCTTCGATTGTGAAGCATTATCTCATTGGAGATATAGACTCCTAGGACTAGAGCGTAGAAAGGATTTCTCCAAGAACCAAGAGCACTGAACAAGTTTCATAACTCCTAGAATTAATAGTTTATTTTTTATTTCGTAATTATATTTTGGAAGGCGTTTTAAATACTTAGTTAATTTCTCATTTATATTATATTATAACCGTTGTAGATTTATCACAGCCACAGCTTAACAGTTATTTCAAATGTCGCGCATTTTTCAATAGCAACGAAAGGCCAAGGAATATATAAGCGACCACGATTGAGCGCATAAAAACAAAAAGTACTACATCGAGAGACCTAAGTACGAGTAGTACTATCGAATATCGCCGTATGAGTTTTATTTATAATTTAGTTAGTTTAGTGTGGTAGTTATTAAATAATTTAGAATAGTAATTCAAATCCACGGTGAACTGTGGGAGTACCGGTAAGTCGTTTTCCAGTTTTTTCGTTGCCACGTTATATATCTTCTTTTGTTGTTGTTTCTTAAATCCTTTTGTTTTAAACACTGTGGATAATTTACAGTCCTAACACAGCTTCCATTCTTCTTGAGCTATTGCTTGAGTGGTCCTTCGAATGTTTTTTTTAGATAAACTATTGCCCCTCGAAATCAAGCACAAAAAGGCTAAAGGCTGAGGTGCCGAGGACTCTCAGCCTCTGACTGATTGTGCCGAACCAATCAAGAAATCGATGAATCAATCAAGGGAATACAAGTTTCCTGGGATTACAGTTTCTGGGAATACAAGTTTCCGGGAGCACAGTTTTCTGGGAATACATTTATCTGGAGCACAATTTTCTTGGAGTACCTAAAATTTTCTCGGATCACAGCAGCGCACCAGTCTCTTTCAGAAGAGTGTGCTTATCCTGTCCGATAAGGGCGCTTCTTTAAGGATAGTATATACCTACAATTTTTGTATAAGTCAGAAGGTAGAAAAACCGCTAGTTCTGAAGATAATTTTTTTTCAATTGTTATAACATTTTGATGACCATTTTGTATAATATTAGTCGCTACTAACCTTTCTAGTTATAGTTATTGTTTTGTACACAGTCAATCTCAAATTTGTATGTCAATATATTTACCTATATTAATTTTTTTAAGTGAAAGTTTCATTTATTAAACCACCTTCTACAGTTTTTATCTTAATTTTAAATTAGCTTAATTAATTTTGAGAAGATTGCAACAGTTGAAAGCTAGCTGATTTTTGTATTTGATCTTTTTTCTAATTTTGTTTTAAATTTCTTATCTCTTCTTAACTATTCTCGTTTCCCAATTTCCGTTAGATAACAAAGCCCAGAGAACTGGTTTTATTATCCCCAAATATAAAATCAGTTAGGTAAGAACCTGCCCTATTAATTTTTCAATTTTTTCCACAACTTTCAACGCCAGGAAGTGTTTCAACATGCTTGTTCTCTTCCTCTCCAGCGTTGGGTATTTCCATGAAAATTTCCTGGAAATGTTTGCTCGTAAGATCTGCTCTTCTTACATTCCGGTTCAGTGTCTAATATTTCTCAGTCATGACAGATTCTTACGACCCATACACCTCCTGCCTTCAACTGTTCCTTTGATAATTATTGTTTATGCTAATATCACACCTTTGGAGAAACACTGACACAAACGCAAATTCATCAATTGTTCAAATCAATTTATTTTTGGAATTTGGCAGTAAATAGGAAAATCATGCAAATTGTTAGTGTTGTTGTGTATATTTCACGAAAAATAGATATTTTTGTTTTTCCTGCAAAATAAACTCCATGAAATTTTGGAAAAAGTTACAAATGTGTCATTGCTTCTCTAACATTTTTCTGAATTACTATGAAAAAACAAATTTATGGTTGATTTTGTACTTCATGAATAATAAACTCAAAACCAATTCATAACGAGGCTTGTAGTTGTGGATGTTTTTTCACGGATTGAATTAGAGGCCGAATTTTATTTTCACTGACATCCATTCTCAACTATAACTAGTTTTGTAACGGTAAATATCATCTGTTAGCGACCATGCCATAAGACATATCCGCTTTATGGCACGAGTTACAATTCCGTCTTTGTTGTACCGTATAAAGTTGACTTTAGAAATAATTTGACTTCATCAACTAATTTTTTAAAATGTTTGCAATTGTGTCACTGCTGTTTCTCCAAATGTGCGATATGAACAAGGAATTCGACTTCGCCCCTTTGAATAGTGCATTACAGTTCTGGATCTTTGTGTAGCTGTCTAAACCTTCTTCAATAATAAATAAAGTATGTGAGGTCCAGGACATTTTGAAGATTCTTCGATAGCACCACATTTCAAATGTCTCTATTTTATTCATGGACTCAAGTTCCAATATTCATATCTCACATCAATAAAACATGATGGGATAAACGGAACAGCGTAGTACTCTCAATCTTGTGCTTAATGCGAGACTTTTATTAGTAAAAATCCGTTTCCACTTCCTGCCATTTTTCTTCGTTATTTTGCCAACGAGAGTTAAAGTTGCTATAACGAGATTTAAAGCCATTGACTCTTAGAACTAACTAGGTACCCAACACCCGGATATAATTAAGGAAGAAATGCTTATTTTGCTATTTGACAATTTATACAATATTTGCTCATATGTTTTTCATCAAATTTAATTAGTCTGATTTTTATATCCAAGTCCCCACATTCATAAAACGTAATGAAACTGGCGATAAGACATGGGTTAACGTTAACATGAAACCAGTTAACACATTTTCAATTGGCACCAGCCAAAACGGAAAAAGAGATTGTGATAATTGACAGTTTTTTTTGTTTATCGCGGTGTTTTGCAGGAAGGTGAGACGGCAATTAAATAATAATATCTAAGGGTTATGATGCGGCGTTTAAAAAAGCAAATTATAGAAAAGAATTTAGGATTCTGGATAGAAAGCTCTCGGATTTTGTACCTCCATAACGCAACTTCCGATAAAGTTATTATTGTGAACAAATTTTTGGTAAAAAATTGAACAAATCTAATCGAGCGACCTTTATTTCCAAAACTTAAATTTCATGAATATTTCAAAAGATGCTTTATAGTTAGCAAAGATTGTTTCAAACGTGCGTCGGTGTGTAAATAACAATATATAGAATAAAAGCCTTCAGTTTGGAACGTCTTCGTTTTCAATTTGAAGTTGAGCGCCTCCGTCTTTATTAACTTTCACATCCTTCTTAGAAGTGTCGGTTCATTAGTCATCCACATCATAATGAGTGAGGAAAATGTAAAGCATTCAATGTTATCTCATATTAATCTTAATAATGCCCGACCCTAAGTTCGCGGTTTTGAACTTAGCAAGTAGACAAGTATCAAAGTGACAAATTACCATAAAAGTAGTTACTATTTGTCCTGCAGGCGTCTCTCTTACAGAACTTCCAACTTCGCAACTTCCATTTAGCGATAATTTACAGCTAGCTCTCATGTTCGAAATACCATTTTTAAGATATGAAACTTAGCAATGGGAACAAAGTCATAACTTTTCCTGGACATGCAATAAAGAAGTGGAGTTGAAACGAAAGAGGAAAGTGCTTTAAACTGACAAATGTAGTTTAACGTTCAAGTATAACAACTTTTAATTTCAACTGCTTAAGGCGTTGATTAAAGTGAATATTTCAAATGAATTTGATGACTTTGATAGATCGGCCATATTGTTCTGGAGGACTTTTTCCCGAATGACACCAGGATGTATGTACTTCTTTATTGTGCCAACCTAAATTTATAATAAGTGTACAAATAAACAGGGTTTCCAGAGTTGGCACATTACAAAACAGGCAAATCTTGCCTAGGTTATGATGCCAGGTATGGAAATTTTGATATATGTTTCTCTGCTTATTGTGTTGTAAGTACTTAATTATTGACTAATAAATTTGATTTGATTTGATTTGATTTGATTTAAGTCATAATTGTTACTATTACTGATTCGAAAAATGGAATGGCACTTAAATTTACAGTAACTAAAAGTGACGATGAAAATAGTTCGGAAATACATTGTTATAAGACGAATTGTAATCCTCTCTTCTTCAAGCGATATCAAAATGGAAAGTGGTTATACCAGCCTGTCGGGAGGAAAAATTCGATTTCTCCAATTCCAGAGTAAAATTACTAAATTTCTGAACTTTGAGAACTTTAAGGAACATACTGGACACTCCCTTAGAAGAACGTCAACGTTCTATTAGCAAATACTAGAGTTGATGTCTTAGCTCTCAAGCGACATGGCGAATGGAAATCTGCAACTATTGCAAAAAGTTATGTAGCGGAGAGCGTCAACAATAAAAAGGATTAGGTAAGAATAGATTAGAAATGGAATCGCTCTTTGTCCTATCCCACTGCGACCTTTGCAGATCTATTGTGGTCCTCCCTATCCTTAGAGCTCGATATCTAGCTTTATTCTTTTTGTTAGACCTATTAGCCTGGATACCGCCTCCCTTGCGTAACTCTCTGCCCTCGGTTTTTCTTCTCCGAATAGGTGAAACCGCACCCTTACTAGGCCTTTGCACTCACAAAGTATGTGCTCCGCGGTTTCGTCTTCTTCCTGGCAAAACCTACATAGGCTGTCATCTCCTAGGCCAATTGTGTGCATATGCTTCCTCAGCTGACAATATCCGGTCAGCATTCCCACCATTATAAAAAGGAAGTTGCAAATGAAATTTTATAGAATATAACGATGCCAGAAACAAAACCATACAGCGGATTTGAGAATCATGACAGGTTTCATGACTGGTCATGCACCAGTAAAGGAACACCTGTACAAATTAAAACTATATAACGGAGACCTTACATGAAGATTATGCGGTAAGGAAACGGAGACAGTGAATCATACGAGGATATATTGAAAAATTCTTAGCCTACTATAGAACCAAACAAAATTTCAATGTCAAAATATTTTATTACCCAACATATTCTCCTCTTAATTGGATACATTTATTACAGCGAACCTGCAACGTCTCTAGACCATTAAAAAAAAAGGTTTCTTCTTGCTCTGCAAACCAGACCTCTACAGCTTTTATTACCTCCTCGTTGGAAGAAAATTTACGAGCTTTTAAACTTTTTTCCAGTTGAGGATTGGGATGATAGTCGGACGGAGCCAAATCTGGTAATTCAAACCCTAAATCACGAATTTTTTGCATGGCAACATGAGATTTGTGTGCAGGGGCGTTGTCCTGCAAAAACAAAACACCTTTGGATAGCTTTCCGCGTCTTTTCTCTTTAATTTTTTCCTGTAGGGTGGTCAGTAATGTTGAATATTAATCTCCAGTTATTGTTCTACCCTTATCCAAAAAATCAATCATGATTACTCCATGGCAATTCCAAAAAACTGAAGCAAGAACTTTTTCAGCAGATTTTTGGACACGAAACTTCTTAGGTCTTGGAGAACCAGAGTGTCGCCATTTTATCGATTGTTGCTTTGTTTCTGGATCGTAGAAATGTACCCAAGTCTCATCCATAGTAACAATTCGGTTTAAGAAGTCTACATCTTTTTCAAATCGAGCACAGATTGAACGCGATGCTTCTACCCTTGCACGCTTTTGGTCAACATTCAAACATTTGGGGATCCATTTTGCAGCAATTTTTCTTATGTCCAAATTGACGTGAACTATATGATGAACGCGTTTTTATGAAATATTCAGTGCTTCAGATATCCGTTTTAGCACAATTCGACGTTCTGATAAAATCATGTCATGAACTGCATTGATATTTTCGGGGACTGACACAGAAACTGCCCTTACATGTCGGTCATCACCTTCAATCGAAAATTTACCTCTTTTGAAGCTTTCAGTCCAATTTTTCACGGTCGCATACGAAGGACATTGATCACCAAGGGTATTAAGCATTTCGTAAATCTGCTTACCTCTTAACCCTTTTAAATACAGGTACTTGATGATGGCTCGATTCTCCAATTTTTCGATTTTCACAATTTCGGTGGACATCTTTTTTCTTTTAATTTATCGCGTAGCTCTGGTTTACTTTTTTGACGTCAAACTTCACACTGACACTTCTAATAAGTTATTGTTCGTTGCTATGGTAACGCAATATTTCGTTTATGCATGGAACTGGTCTAGGCTAACATCCTCGTATACTGTTTACATTCGAGTCTCTTGATTATTATTTGGCCAGCCGCAAGGAAACGCTAAATTATATAGCAAACACCCAGCTAAGAACCTGTACAAACTGGTGCAGGGAACAAAGGTGCTGGAATTGGTGCTATGAGAAAGCACGAGCAAAAGTACAATAAACCATTAGGCTGCAGTGTTATCGGAGACTTGTCAGACGGGCTCGGGAAAAAAAGCGAGATGTCTCCTGCAGTACTTCAAGAGTAACAGAAAACTTGGTTACAGATGGGGAAATTATAGAATCAGATATACAATTCGAGAAAAAACGAGAAAACATTTATACAAATTTTGTGAATAATATTCATAATTGTAATAATTGTACTATTAATATTTATATAAATTAGTAAGATACACGTTTCATATGTCGAGAGTTATTACCACCAAGGGTGGTAAGTTGACTCACAACCAGTCGTCAAGGGCAATAGATACCTATTGGGTGATTGTTACTTACGTCCTTCAAAACAGTGTCAAAATGCGTCACTTACAATTCAGGGAGGAGAAAAAATATACGTCCATTCAATTCAGTGGTAACGTCACTGACCGAACACTAAGGTAAATGAAACACAAAATATTTACTCATTCAAATATCATTTTAAGTGATTACATTTGATGAAAAATGAAGGCGAATCCGCGATACGGTATTTTTCATTAGTCGCATCATTTTGAGCAATTTATAACTATACTAACTCAATTTAGAAACTGACATTTTTCATTATGAACCCTCTCTCGAGAAAGGTATATGGATTGGCAATTTTGAAATATTCCTCCGTTATTAGTTTTCCCGAATCGAAGGGTTGTTATGAAACGGATTTGAAACACCGTACGAACTTTTTTTAATGAAAGATGGTGATGAGAAATGGACAATTTTGTCAGTGTTCATTTTTTTACGAAAGTTGTCGTAAAAAGACTATCACCAGTGTGTTGAATGTGATTGGAAACCAACTGTATCTTTTATTAATCTAACTATCAATTACTTTTCAGGGTTTCTCACGTCGAATGGAAAATCGGAACTTTTGTCTAGTCTTGATGACAGTAAATTGAAATAGTAGTTTACGTTACAAGTCCGGGAAATGGCTTATTAAAGTACAAGTCTAGATGTCTACGCACGAGGCGACGAAGGAGCCAAGTCTGGAATTTCTAGACGAATACTTCAATGACAGTTTTTATCATTGTATTTTTAATTTTATTTGGCAACTTAAATTTTTCTATTTCGTGTACCTCCCGTAAAAAAATATGACTAACCATTTTAAATTACTAACAAAGCATCTAAAATTATAGATTCCATAGTCGACTCTACACCTACGGATGTAGATAACTCAATTAGCTCGACGGTGACGTCACCGGAACTGTACGAGCAGCCAGCCACGGCAACAGTAAACTCACCAGGAGTGAGGCCAGCCCCCAAAGGAGGATTTTGAGATTCTCATGTAGTTGAAAAACTTGTTTCCGTCAGCTAAAAGTTCATCAAAAAGGGTATAAAATAATCCTTTTGTTTCTCTTAAAGATAATATCGGATGCACGTGCATTTTCCTTGTCCGTCTCCTCCTTTTCCTTAACAAAAGAGCAAGAAGTAGCATTCCTTTATATTTTCCGACATTGCGTCCGCTCACTACACTGGCACCAAATATTCTGAAAATTTGTCCGTCTCCTACTTTTTATTGACAAAATAGCAAGAAGTAACATTCCTTCAAATTCTTTCGACATTACGTCCGCTCACTACACTGGCATCAAATAATCTGAACTTGCAGAACAGAAAAATACAGTGGCGACGCATTTGATTCTATACCCAGCGACAATTCTTGGTCACCAGTGGTGACTTGTCTGGTCACGGGGCAGAGTTACCGGTCAGTCACCAAACGCCGGTGACCATAATGTAATAAGCGCCATAAGAACTAGTACTCACCAACTAGTCAGGTCACCGGTGACGTCGCCTGGTGGCCAAGTCTAATCGCACACGATTCGAAGATCGTATTTTTGAATTTTCTTCGAAAATGTATTTTATTTTATCTTAAATATAGTCTGGTGTTGTGACAGGTACTTTATACATCTGATCTTTAACAAAACCTCAAAGAAAAAATGGACTCAAGTCTGCTACTGATGGTGTTCAGAGAACTGGTCCAGCTCGTACAAATCACCTTACAGAAAACATATCATTCAACTGACTCTGAATGCACATACCACATTCGTTGACAAACTAATTAGCAAAGTGTGAATGTTTATTGATATTCCAGAGCCTAGTTCCTACCTACCTAATTACTAAGAACGCTAATAATAATGAGGTTAAATTCAACTATTTAGAAAAAATAAATAAAAAATCCTACCCCTATAGAGTTGTGGATTGCTAAATCAAATTTAAAGTATAGTAAAATCTTTATACGATAGGGCCAGAATCATTTGTTCTAATGATAATAAATTTACAAAGGAAAAAACTTTGCTGAAAAATGTTTTAAATGCCAATAATTACTCGGCAGAATTTGTAAATAAAGAAATTAAGAATTTAGAGAAGGGCTCATTGCTAATACCCCATAACAATAACAATAATATTATTAATTTAGCTAACATACTTTTTAAAAACTTGACAATACCGTATGTTAAGGGTTTATCAGAAAGAATTAAGAAAATTGGTAATCAATTCAATATTCGAACTAGGTTCAAATCTAACAATACGTTGAGATCTAACAAAAACGAAACCAAAAAATGAAGAACAATCTTGAAAAAACTGCATATATCAGATATCTTGTGAATGCGACAAATTCTATTTAGGTGAAACATCTAGACCATTGAAAGTCCGAAAAAATGAACATAAAAAGTATATCAAAGATAGGGAGTTCTTAAAGTCAGGTATTTGCAAACATGCTTGGGAAGAGGGGCATAAAATTCAATGGGATTCGACAAAAATAATATTGAAAGAGGCCAATGATAAAAGACGAAAAATCAAAGAAAGTGCTTTAATACAACTAAATTCAGATAAATGTGTAGCTAGTATTTCAGCCGAATGTAGTCAAATTTGGTTACCAATGTTAGAAAGAGAAATTTCCAATAATCAATTACCTGCGTTATCAGGATAGCATCATGAGTTTTTATCCAGGTTTTCTTATGATTTATCTTTGGAATGGTAGTTAAGCGATACACACTTCAATACACAAAATCACCAAACTGAGTTATAAATATTTTGAAAACAAAAATAATCATACACAAAAAAGTAACAACAAACGCGTTTTTATTAACAAAATTTCCAAAATAAGCGAAAAAAAGCGCTATCCCAATAAAAACCGTTCCTGGAACGTGCACTTCACTGGATTCCATTTCTAGTGGACTACATATCGTTAGAATGTCATAAAATAAAATATTTTATTCCACATTCCACCAGAGGTGTGATCTACTATGAATGGACCTTAATAAAATTTGACAACAAAGTTTTGTAGCCTTAAACTTCAAAATATGATTGATTCTCTAGTAGTCAAATTTTTTCGTTGTGTCAGATAGGGAGCAAAAAATTATCTCTATACTAGTTAATCTTGACAACGGTAGCTGGAACGCTACCGAAACGTCGAAATAAAAAAATAAAAAATAAAAAAACATTATTGTGGTTTGATTCCCAAAAAAACATTAGAAAAAAGAATGAGTAATGCAACAAGGAACTTACAGAAGTTGAAGTATAGTACAGTAACTTTCATATACCCATACAAGTAAACTGGTATCTCGTGACAAGGCGGAGCTTCCAGGATGCAGAAACAGAACGTATTCGGCTGCATAACTGCATAACGTCTACCGTACGATTGGCTTTGATGAATCACCACTTTCAAATTTGTTACGGCGCATCGTCACCTCATTTCACGAGATACCGGTTGGAGTGTACCGATAAAAAATACAGGGTGATCCGTTAAAAAAATTCAGAAACCGATGTATTCGAGTTTGGACTCGCCCTCTATACAGTTTCTTAAATACGGTAGCAGGTCTAGTGAATTATGTTACAGACGTATGGCTATGGAAGATTAATTTTAAATTGTGTAGTTTAAATTATACGGAGCGTTGAGCTCATTCCATTATCAAGAATAAATCGTTAGAACTTTTTAAATACACTGTATAACCTATATCAATGCAAAAGCGAAGTCAAGTGATAAAATTTGAAGTAAAATACAGGTTGCTCCATTTGAAGGAATGTACCTTTTATCTGGCACGACGTTCTGGAACATGCTGTACAACTGCGACTAATTTTAAAATATGGTCGAAATTTTATGCAATACCTTCAAAGATATACAAAATATTGGACTTTATGGCACCAGCGAATAAATCTGTATACCGTTTTTAACGAATTTAAAAGAAAATTTATCCGTGACTTTATTCCAGATAAAGTAATGTAGGAAATTGTTGCACTATTGCCAGAATACTCCCAATGAAGTTAGTTACATCCAACAGTTAGGTATTTACTGCACAATAACCGAATTAAAATGTACTCAAAACGTTGCAAGAAGATAAAACCAACTACATCCTATTCTCAATTCCATTATCTGCTTCGAAAACTCTTATATGTCGTTTATGAAAATTTGCATAATTGTGGCTGGAGTTGGCAACTAAATCGAGCAGTTTTGGCTTGATGCTACACCGTTAAAAATTGAGTTTTGATCAATATATCGAGAAGAAATATAAAAAAAAATGTAGACAAGTTCCCAATAATATCATAAAATAATTTCATGCAAAGATTGATGCCCGTATTTATAAAAAAGACTTACGGCCGATTTCATAATAAATAACTACAGTCCACTTTACCAAAAGGAGACTTTATACTAAAGTCCCCTTTAAAGTAGCTGTTGACGTCGTTTGGTGCCATAATGAATATTAAAGTCATCCAATAACTATCAATAGAGAAGTTCAGTCTAAGGTCAGTGTAGCCAACAAAAAGTGGTTTTTCTGACAATAATGACAGTTAATGTCGACCATTCAAAACATAAGGTTTTTGCAGGTTTTTTAACATTGTGAACATCTATATTGCTTTATCAAAACAATGAATACACCCCCGAAGCGTGAATCTTAAAATTTAAAATGACGTTTTAGCTGGATAATCAACGCATCAATGACCAATAATTCCAGAAATTTTTGGTATGTCACCATTTCATTTCTGTTATTCTGTCACTAGTTATGTCAGATGTCAGTTTTATTTGTTTTTATTGACATTCGTTTAATCGTTCATGTTTATTTTCAATTAGACTTTTCTAGTTCTAGTTAGTTGTATCTCTTAATTCTCCTAATTGCTTTTTCCAGTGACATTTGACATAACTAGTGACATAATGACAGAAATGGAATGGAGTATTCCTAGAAGTTCCTAGAAATATGGGCCACCGATGCGTTGAGTATTCAGCTAAAACGTCATTTTAAATTTTAAGATTCACGCTTCGGGGGTGTATTCATTGTTTTGATAAAGCCATTTAGATGTTCGTAATGATAAAAACCTGCAAAAATCTTATGTTTTGAATGGTAGACATTAACTGTCATTATTGTCAGAAAAACCGGTTTTTGTTGGCCACACTGACCTAGACTGAACTCCTCTATTTCACGTAGTTACGGTCCAAAACAGTCAAATGAGATTGGAATCACTCAAAAACCGTCTATTACACTGAAAAGCACACAAGATGACTGAATAAGTCTCAAAACCACTCAAATCTACCTAAAAACGGAAGTTATCAAGCAATTGGACCATTTTCCATCCTATTCCAATCAAAAACATACGAAAACACACAAGAACACTGAATTACAGTATAAAACGATCGAAAACACACAGTACGACGTTATTTCATCCAATAACTATCAATTTCACGTAGTTACGGTCCAAAACAGTCAAATGAGATTGAAATCACTCAAAAACCGTCTATTACACTGAAAAGCACACAAGATGACTGATAAGTCTCAAAACCACTCGAATTTACCTAAAAACGGAAGTTATCGAGCAATTGGACCATTTTCCATCCTATTTCACTCAAATACATACGAAAACACACAAGAACACTGAATTACTGTATAAAACGATTAAAAACACACAATACGACGTTATTTCATCCAATAACTATCAATTTCACGTAGTTACGGTCCGAAACAGTCAAATGAGATTGAAATCACTCAAAAACCGTCTACTACACTGAAAAGCAAACAAGATGACTGAATAAGTCTCAATACCACTCGAATCTACCTAAAAACGGAAGTTATCGAGCAATTGGACCATTTTCCATCCTATTTCACTCAAAAACATACGAAAACACACAAGAACGAAGTGTTGGTTAACCTGGAATTCATGGATTTTGACATGAAATAGAAAGATCTGTCATATTTGGCACGTTTTTCCGTTCGTGTCTAAATAAATAAGGTAAAGTTTTGTTAAAAGTTGTGGCGTTTGTATTATTTGTAGAAGCGATTTATTTGGAAAAAATGGAAATTTTGAAAAATAATGAGAAAGTTCGCTCTTCAAATTTTTCCTGTTCCTTCAAATTTTTCCTGTTCTTTTCCTATACACTTTTGGTCTTTTAATATAAACAAATTCTTTATCAGATGAACTTGAACTAAAACTGGAGGTTTGAAAATTATTCATATTATGATCAACGACTAAACTAACACAAAACTAGCAAACGTAGCTGGTGGCACAAAAAATCGTAAATATAAAAATTTTGAGATTATATTGTATTTTAATTAAATATGACACTTTAGCGAGTTAAAGTCGAGAAGTTGACACTTTAACCTTAAAGGATACTTTACGTTTAAAACATACTTTAAATTGGTTATGAAATCAATAATATTTATTAAATGATCCTTTAAGCTTGAAGTATCCTTTATGTTTCTTTATGAAATCGGCCGTTACGGCTGAGCACGGACTTGAATATTCGTTTTTGACTCTCCTTCCATGTAAAATTTAACGAAAAATGATGGCCAAGGTCGTGCTCAACCTTGAGTCTTGTTTATAAATAAGGACATTCGAGTTTTCAAAACTGTTAACAGTGGTAACGTTTCGGATTTACGCTTTTATCATCCACCTCAAGAAATTACTAAATATACATTGAATGTGGTTAAGCAGTTAACGATGATAATAATAAGTATAAGGAATAATGCATTAGTGAGATAGAAAATGGATTCACAGGATAAAAGATAAGGTAATACCGATGAAATAATAGTGGAAATAAGTAAATAAAGAGAACAAGAAAGACAATGTTTATTTTTAACAGTGTCGAACCGCTCGCAGCTTCGATTCGACTGAAGTGGAATGCTTTAGTTTCCACTAAATGATGTTACGTACAACTTTCCTTAAAATATTCCTTTTCGTCCATTTACCTAGTGTAAGCGTTCAAGAGTATAAATGTTTCCAGATAAAGCTGTAACTCATCCTGGAAAGCTTTCCACTGTTGCAGCTATGCCAACCGTTGTTTGATAATATTCAATTATGTTTTTATGTTGCAATAAAAAAGAACATAGAAATATTGTTACACGGCAAAATACTCCATTCAATAATTTTTTCCATTCCTGAGCAGTCTGCATTCAGTTATGATCTTATGGATCATTCCTTTTTCACGAACCTGTTTGACAAAGTTCCTGATATTCACTGTATTTTTTCACGTCACCTTGCACTTGACCAGATAGTGGCAATATGTGTTTGTATGTTGTATAGTCGGCTTGTAAGGCCTCCGTTGTATGAAGTTTCAATTTTTTCAGGTATTTCTTTAGTACATAACCATTCACAGTTCCTGCACAGTGTGTTCAATTCCTCTGTACATTTAAGACATTCTTTCATGCATTTGTCTTGATATGCTTACCCAGTAATTTTTGTGTTGCTCCCTAATCCAATTCTTCACAAATCCTCGTACTATCCTGGCTCCGGCTGAGTGTCCTCTGACCCCTTTTTTTGTGAGCTTGTTGAATTTTTATTTGGCCTCGATACCCCGGTGAGAGGTTAGATTGACGCTATTCCGTTTGGCTAACGTCTTCCGTTCTTCGATGCAATATAAAAGTCACTTACTGGCTGAAGAGAGTCTGGAGAACCGACTGTCTGACATGATGTATGCACCAAATATTATACAAACAGATGTCGATTTAAAAACAACTAAACGATATTTAACATTGAAGAAGTTGCAGGAGAAAAATATGTAGGTATAAATACGATTTTTATGTTCGATTCGGGTGGTTTTTGATGTTTTTCTTCTAATGGTTGAGTGATTTGGATGTTGTGAAAGTCGTCTAAATATACTATTTTGGAAGTATAAGTATAAGTTCCACTTTTCCGCACGCGATTGCAGTCAAGTGAGGAAAAGACACTTTCCACACGAGTTAGGAACACTATTTTTTCTACGAGCGTGCGGAACATGTAGTTGATCGCTGATGCTATTAGTTTTTTTGGTTCAATAAGATCGGTTGGTGAATCTATTGCTGCTTCAATTTCTTGTGCCGAGAGACTGGTTGTGACAAAATTGTTGTTGGAAATAGTAGCCCCATATGCATGTTCTTTGTCGGTGGATAATATTTTGCTAGACATTTTTCTCCGCAATTCCGTTGATTCTTCTAAATACCCTTCAACCACGGCTGTCGATTTCCAACCTCCCAATCTTTTTATACTGGTACTGTAATACCGTCTCCACTATCTGCCAATACGGTAGCCGAAGACCGCCGAAAACTGTGGGGTTAGGAAGTTTCAGGAAAGCTGCAATTTCGGACGGATATTTTTACCGTAGCTATTCACGCCAAGACATTGGACGGTACAGGCTCCTTGTCTGTAGTTTACGAAAAATCTGTTGTGAGGAGTATTGGGTTTTCTCAGATTTGAGTATTTTCTGTATGTATCTGCCGTTGTTTACATCATTTGGAATGACAAAACTTCTACTGGTGTGATTTTTCGAGTCTGGTTTTTCACAATCAAAAGGCCCTCCCTTTGACGCGTTCCCCTAAATTTGGTATTATCAATATAGAATTTGCTGTGTGACAAATGTGTATACTTTTTTTGATATTTTTCTAAACTAAATTGAGTGCGGAAAAGAGACTTTTCCGCACGGAAGCAGAAAAACAATCTCTTGATTTATCAAAATTTTAATCCAATTTTAACGTTATTAGTGCTGTTAAATCATGGAACTGATAATACAAAATCGTACTATTATTAAATATATAACCCAATACACATAAAGATTGATAACTCATTACTGAAAATAACTATACTCTAACAACAATAGTTAACCAAATCAAACTGGAAACATGGAAATTAATTACGTTTTCCATTTATTCGACTAATTCCAATCAACGAGTTTACATGCATGGAGATTATAATTAACAAACCTATATGTACACGTTGTAGAATTTAACTCAAATAGATTTTATAATGAGTTATTTTTTATTTATTTTTCGATTAAATTTCCTGACAAAAAAAATAACTTGATTGGAAGTTATACACAATAGGTTCATTCAGTAATAATTCTTTATAAACTTTTTAATGTTATTTCCGCGAATATATTGCTAATTGAACTGACAAAATTGATGAGACTGTGCCAAAATATAACAGTGAGATTCCGTTGAGGTGTGACCGGCTTCGACAAACAAGTAAGCAGGTTGTCAGCATTTGCTAATATCTTAGACTCCGTTTCACATAAGAAGAAGCCACGTGAAGTTTGCCAACTGTCTTGCGCAGGAATCAAAATCGGTCTTGTTTATTTATGTCGCCTCGTAACGACAGTTTCATTGCATTGGTATGACAATCGAACATCGCCGATTTTTAATTGGAAGTATAAATATTTTACGATACCAAGTATTTTCATATACCAGTGTCTGTTGTATGTGAAAGTATCTCGAAAAGCTTCACGTAATTCCCGAATATGTTTTAATTAAACTGTACATACGATAAATACATTTTTAATATTGTTATTTTATGTTAACCTACAAAATATGAAAACGTCAAGCAAATGATTTGGAGTCGAATGTCAATTTTACAATAATGTTGCTGGTTTTGACAACAAGTTCGACTGCAGCTTACGTGAAACGAAGTCTAACAGGAATTACAAGACATTCGTGTAGAGTATAATCAATAATTATTTATCGTCTTCATTGCGTTTATTATATTAACAGTTTTATATGTGATATAACTACTATCACAGAACAATTCACTCGCTAAGTAATGACACTTTCGTTCCTATTTAAAACAGCCTATTGTATGGGTAACGACTCGAAAATCTTTTGTTCTGAAGATGAAATAAGTGGGGATGGGCAAGGAATATTCTTTGGTTATAGTGTTTCTAATGTGAATGTAACGACAATAAAATATACCTAATTTGAAAGCATTAAAATAAGCAGCTTGAAATTGCAGGAAAGACAAAAATTAATTAAAACCG
The DNA here is from genome assembly GCA_949126875.1 of Lochmaea capreae. Lineage (NCBI taxonomy): Eukaryota > Metazoa > Arthropoda > Insecta > Coleoptera > Chrysomelidae > Lochmaea > Lochmaea capreae. Next base: position 12,858,803 of record OX421409.1, read on the forward strand.
CTTTATGTATACTACTATTTTAAAGAAAATTTTGAGTAGCTGGCAACGTAGAAGCAGGTGGATTGGAAATCGAATAGTCCAACTCCAGTAATTGGCATAATATAACCAAGTAACTGCACATTTATTAACGCGGTCCACTGTTTCATTAAAAATGTTAACGACCTAAAGAAGTTGGGGTTACTTAGCATTAATTTCATCCAGGGACGTGTGCGAATTGTGTTGTAGAAAAATATTATTAATATAATATATATTTTTTTATATATTTTTTGGTTAAGTGAGTTTAGTTATATTATATTATGAGTTTTGTATGCAGGTAAATTTTTATCTACTATATTAAATTCAATGGAAAACATTATTTCAAGATATTCGAATTTGTGAAACAAAATTTATATAGGGCGGCATTTCTCATCAATGAGATTAAAAATATGGGTCATTACATTGACATTAGAATAACTATACATGAAGCTAGCACAGAGTCCATAAGCGACAACAAGTATAAATTCTGTGTATTACTCTTTTTCTTTAACAGGATATCATAAACAGGGACATAACTGTTCACTCGATTGTAAGGAGTCTGTTGTTGTCGTTGATATTTCAAATTTCAGCTAATTTATAATTTCATGTGAAATTCTATGGTCAACTGATAGTAATCATGCCATTGATGAGTAAAAAATCGAAGATCCAATATTTTTATTGGTTATAATATGAAAAACAATAAATCGACGATAGTGACATTGTGTAGGCTACTTTTTGAAATAATGTATTATTGCAATTCGACAGTTAGATACTGTAGGTACATATAATAAAATGGCAAATGAAGTTTCCCTGTTGCTTCCGTCGCTTTTAAACCAATTCTATTACAAAGCTTCGGATAAACGGTTATATCCATCTCGTTTATTATTTTTTAATTTATTGACATGTATATTTACATCGTTGCACTAAAAACTGACATTTTACTGTTGACTCTAATCTTGAGTAGGTACACTCCGTTTGACATAAGAAGAAGCCACGTGATGTTTGAGAACTGACTTGCGCAGAAACCAAAATCAGTTTTGTTTATCTATGTCGCCTCGTAATGACCATTTCATGCCATTGGCGTTACAAACGATGTTTCATGCCGACAGCAATTTTATTATGAACATTTATTGTCGAATATTTTTGATTTTTGAATGTTTTAAGACCTTTCGCTAGTTTATCTGTGAATGTTGTGTGTTTTATTTGATCTACTTACAATCATGCCTCCATGATGTCAAAAAATATTTCGAATACATTTCTCGACGGCATGGCAGCGTTACATAACCTAACCGATCGTGCTTCATTCCGATTTGACTGCTCGACTTCTATTCAATGACTCATTTTCTTTGGAGTCACATAATTCTTGTTTATCGTGACAATCTTCATAGTTTTTATTTAATTCGCAGCACCCAAGTTACGGAAACACGTTAAAGCACGTCCACACTGCGTTTAAGCAATAAAAATATTCTCAATGCATCTCAATTTTCTTCGATGTTTCCCGTTAAATATCAAAACAAGGTGAAATTCTGTAACCTTAAACAATAGGGAACCTAAAGAAACATTCAGAAACAACAACCAACATGAACACATGTGTTGCTTTCGGTGTGGACGTAGCTTAAAGTATTTTGGAAACTTGCCAAAATCCACTTTCCCAACATTCTAAATCTATTTTATGTTATTTCGCTGATTTGCCTGAAACGATTCAAAAAGTTTGGATTGTGGTTTAGTCTAATTTTTCTTTTTGTTGACCTAGTTTTGGGAAACTTCCAGTTCCACTTGAAATCCATTTTTACGGAAGAAAAGTGTTTCAGAAATTCTAAAATAGGTTTTCCAGTTATCATAGTAGGATTAAACAGACCACAAAATAAAACGATATTTTTTCACTGCTTTCATCGTTCACTCAAAACAAATCGATTTTTTTCCGAGAAAAAGGAAGTTGAACTATATAAATATGAATCTACTAGTGCTCATAGGGATTACGAAATAGTTTATTTCGATTTTTGAGAAGGATTTAGTCGAGTATCAAATCGTGTGATCGTCTTATAACTTTTGTGTTGACTTCCCGTCTCAAAGGACGTATTCCATATCAAATATATATTGATTTTTATGAATTGGACAAAGTGCTTGCTGGAAATCTCTGAAGGAGTACATATTTTATTCAGTTTTATAACGTTATTCTATATACTGTAATACTGATGAAATCTGGTCAGGAACATGGCAGATAAGTTCATTTAATCAATAAAAATTCATATAAAAAAACTATATTTTACTGTTCTATATATTGCAAAGAAGCTGAATTCTTCTTTTTTTTATTTTATTCCATTCATTCGCATTATTTCTAACGACTCTAGAAAACTGTGCCCAGTACAATATTGATTGAAAATATAGAAAGGGAAGAATTTTCATTATGTCGGATAGTTAAGCAGCTTTTGAAGCTGGAGTTCCTTTGTAAGCAGTTCTAAAATGGCATCGGAATGTCTGGAAGAACTTAATGAACTAGGCAAAAACAGTATCCCAAATAGAAAAAAATAGAAGTAAACGAAATATCTGATAAACTAGCACAGATAGGAGCTGAGACATCCTCTTGAAAACCAGAACCTCTTGATGAGACTAGGTGAGATCAAAATAATGCCCGAGCCAGGTCAAATTGTTTGTTCATTTGGGGTCAAAAATATCAAATATACGTGTAGGAAGTATGAACCATCTATTAAAATTCAAACTTTATTGTATAAACCAGTTATTAGACTGAGATCAGCATGTGAATGTTGAATTTAGATTTTTCATAGGAAAACTATAAGTAGATATGTTAAGGCGGATTCTCATGCATCCGATATCCGACGATACGATGATCCGACAAACTTGCTATTGGTCAGAATGATTTGGCGCCTTTTGTTCGAACGACGTCAGATGATTGTTAAAATTATATCAACTTTTGTCCGATATCGTATGTCTCCTAACCTCACTGTTCGTTTTTTGTGTAAAAGCTCGTTCGCCATTTCTGTGTTATAACATACTATGAAAATGAACGTTTATCAGCTCCAACAATGGAGAAAGCTAAATAATATATTACTTTTAACCATTTTATTGCTCAGAAGGAGAAAGAGACAACGAACAAGAAAAGTTTGGGTCCGGGATATTTATAAAAACCGAATAAAACAAGGGGTCTATCACAATTTGTTAAAGAAGATGAGATTATCGGAGCCAGACAAATATTCTTTCGGATCGTCGAAGCTTCGGATATCGGATGAAAAATGCCAGCATTTGAATTCTCCAACCAATCACAAATCCATAACTTCAATCAAATAGAATGATTTTCGTATCATCGTATCGTCGGATATCGGATGCATGAGAATCCGCCTTTAGAGATTTGGAAATGGGGAATTACCAGAAGAATTGTAGGTGCTGAGAAAGTAGATGATCGTTACCAGAGAAGTAATCCTACCATGCAACAAATAATCAAAATGAGAAGAATGCAGCGGCTACGGAACACGGAGAGGATGGAAGAAGAAAGGATACCAAGAAGGCTAGCGGGAAAATATAATGGAAAATTTGAAAGTGAGGAATATGAGAAAGTGGAGATCAAAAGCGTAATATAGCTAAGTATGGGTTTAAATAACCTTTCTCCCAAGTTAATGTGGGAAGAAGACGTTTTGAGAGTAGTGACTAGAAATTTCCAAAGACATTTGGGTCTGATTTAGTAGTTGGTTATAAAAATTAGAAAACATATATAAGTGGCGAAGAGTCAGAAAATTCCAAAATAGTGCACGTAATATCAAAAGTAGAAAGTAAAAATTTCAAAGAAGTGGATATAATTTTAAAAAAATAAAAAAGTTGACTTCTTTTTGAGATAAATCCGAGACACGTATATTACAAATTAACTGATATCGCCTCTATCGGTAACTATTTTTTCTTCTTAATTTCGTCGCGTTTCATAGCTAGTTCGATTGTCACGCTCCAATCGGCATGACCGTCGCTATTTTCGATTTGGTTCACGCATCAGACAACACGTACGCACGCCGTAATCGATTTGCACAGAAACTCGCTGAGACAGAGTCGAATCGAGAGGAATTTCGTTCTTGAATTAACATACATTAGTGTTTGTAGCTTTCAACTGTTCTGCACTTATATACAGGTTCAAGAGCAACTCGACACTTTGTACGCTAATATACAGACAGCGCCTTCATCTAGTAACGGGTAAATTAATTATACTTCTATTGTACACGTCCTCCTAGATCACCCTGTAGTGTACTTCTTATCACTGCTGTGCTCGCAAGTTTAAAGATAATTAATAACCACCTACCTGGCCCGTACCTAGTACCGTCATTATACTTCTTGCGCTGTATCGTGCACGACAAGCAGTGAATCGTTAAATTATAAATAAAATATTGAAGTGTGTGCTTAAAATCATCCAGCAAAATGGGGAATAAAAAGGCCCAAAAAAGGAAAGCAGAAGGAGCGTCTAGAATTCGCAGGAAAATGAGACGGTTGGAAGAGAAACTTAAAAAATATGAATCAAGTAAGTAAAATTTTAACCGCATCAATCCTTCATTATTTTTAGTTGAAAGAGAACCACCAAAATGTCAACTCACAAGACGAATAAGACCAAAGGAAATAGCATTTTCCGCTACTTGTCGAAATCTATGATTCATGCAATCCGATTTTATCGACAAAAATAGTCGATATAGGTACTAATATGTTTACCTTTTTTCTTTCCAAGCGATAAGCCGGCGAACGAGGCCAAAAAACGTATTTAAATGGTTTGGAGTTTTGCATTGATAGATAACTGTGAAATATACAGTGTCTGTAGAAAGTATCATGGAAACAAAATGAATTTACATCGGCTTTATACATCTCTGTGAAATATACAGAGATAACAGATTAATGTTTTAAACATTGAGTGAATTTTCACTCTACGACTAAACTCATTAACTGACGAGCCTATACCTACGTAAAATAAGCTGGGCCACAATAAGATACCTTTCAAATTAAACTCTTATACACCCTGTGAAATATACAGGGTCTTGAAAACAAAGCTAAAAATACTTTATAGGCTTCTGTGAAATAGACAGTGCCGTAGTAATATTAATTTGTCTATAGAACAGTTTTTCTTCACAGGCTCAGATTCTGACTCATCCACGTCATCGACCACCAGTAATGTGTGCAGTGAATCGGAACATGGTTCTAGCAGCAGTAATGGCGAAGTGGACATAGATAACATGACACACATTCTTGGAGAGGATCCCTCTCGGGAAAAAACGTACGGAGCAGAAATATATGGCAGCCTAGCAAGCAGATGGACTAGCTACTTGCGGCAAGGTATAGAAAAGGAAATCAAATCAAAATTGTTTGACAGTCGACAGATTCCAAGCAATTGCCTTTCCTTGGAAGCCCCCATACTAAATCCGGAGGTTCAAGCAATGATCCCCGCAACAGATGCGAGAAAAGACGCATTTGTCATGGACTTACAGAACCAACTAGGTAAAGGTATAAGTGCATTAGGTGCAGTGCTATCTAAATCTCTAGAGAGCACGGAAGCAAACCCCAATACCCCAGACCCAAACCTAGTAGACCTTGTTGAGGCGGGGAAGATGCTATGTTCTATTCACCACGCTATGACCAATCACAGGAAGTTCCAGCTGTACCCAAACTTCAATAGCAAAATCTTAAAAATAGCATCTGATCAAAACAGAGATAACATGCTATTTGGAGAGGACTTTGGTGAAAAATGCAAATCGGCAAAGAATCTGGAACTATCAGCTAAGGAAATGCGAGCTTCTAATCCCTCAAACTCAAAAAACTTCAAGGGCTACGCCTCCAAAAGCCGATGGAAACAAGGAAAGAAAGGGGGGAAAACCAACTACAATGGAAACAAGACGTTAGCATTCAAGAGAACATACGCCAGAAGCAACCACCCGAGAGCGAAATACAGAGGCGACCAGTACAAGTACAGGCGACAGGAGGGAACCAGATACCAATAGAGGTAACTTTAGAGACCAAGTATGCTGGGAGAATAAAGCTGTTTTATAATGAATGGGAAAAAATAACAACCAACCAACAAATACTTGGCTGGGTAAAGGGATACAAAATACCGTTCACTAAAAGGCCCTATCAATATACACCGACTAAGCCACAAATATTCAGTAAAAAATCAGAAAAGCTTTATTCGAACAGCATACAACGCCTCATTACATCTGGGGCTATAAAACGTGTCGAAAAATGCAAAGGTCAATTTCTTTCAAAGTATTTTTTGAGGAGAAAATCTAATGGCGAGTACAGATTCATATTGAATCTCAAACAACTTAATGCTTTCTTATCTCCTCCTCACTTCAAACTTGAGGATATTCGAACAGCAAAAAATCTTATGTTCAAAAACTGTTACCTAGCATCCATAGATTTGAAAGATGCTTATTTTTTAGTACCCATCGCCCAAAAGTACAAAAAGTTTTTAAGATTTGTATTTAAAAATTCAGTATTCGAGTTCCAGTGCCTCCCCTTTGGTCTATCTACAGCGCCTTACGTTTTTACAAAATTACTAAGGCCTGTAATAAGGCATCTCAGGGAGCGAAACCTAATGTCGGTTTTTTACTTAGATGATGCACTACTTATAGGCAAAAATAAAACAGAGTGCTTTGAAAACATATCTCGTACTACCGAGATTTTCAGGAGATTAGGGTTTTTAATAAACTCGGATAAAAGCTGCTTGTATCCAACACAAAAAATACAATTCTTAGGTTTTAATTTCAATACAAAAACAATGACTATATATCCAACAAGAGACAAAAGGCAAAAAATTCAAATTATGACTAGTAAAATATTAAACCAAAAGAAAACCACGATAAGGCGTTTTTCAAGATTCATTGGACATTTAATCTCTATATGCCCAGCCACTCGTTATGGGTGGTTATACACCAAAGGGTTCGAACGACAAAAATATCTCGCTCTAAAATTGTCCAATGGAAATCCCCTGTAGTCTAAATAATGACTTAATGTGGTGGTTGAAAAATATTAATAATCTCGAAAATAACATTAAAAGTCCAAGCTATAGTTGCACTATCTTTACCGATGCTTCCAAAACAGGATGGGGCGCCATTTGCAATGGGAAGGAAGCAAGGGGTTGCTGGGAGTCAAATGATACAGAGAAGCACATTAACTTCTTAGAACTGAAGGCAATACTGTACGGGTTAAAAACCTTTGCCAAACACTTACGCAATTGCCATATCTTGCTACGGGTAGACAATAAAACAGCAATCTCATATATAAATAAAATGGGAGGTGTCAAATACAAAAAACTAAGTAAAATAGCAAAGGAGATATGGCAATGGTGCGAAGGGCAGAATATTTCTATTTTTGCATCTTATATTAACACAAAAGACAACTTTGAAGCCGACAAAGCATCACGAGCCAAGGTTACAGAAACAGAGTATTCTCTGCATCCAAAAGCATACCAAGATATAACACAAAATCTAGGGACCCCAGAAATTGATTTATTTGCCAGTTATTTAAATGCAAAGTGTGAAAAATTCATATCTTGGCATCCAGACCCAGAAAGCTCCGGGGTAGATGCTTTCACCATGTCATGGAAAAACTTAAAGTCGTACATTTTTCCGCCTTTCTCACTTATGTCAAAAGTTCTCTCCAAAATGCAATCGGATGAGGCGGAAAGTATAATAGTTTTTCCCATGTGGAAATCACAAGCATGGTCCCCTAAATTGGAGAAAATGCTAGTTTCTAAAATTATAATTTTCAATCCGAGGCCTAACCTTCTTTTAACTCCTTGCAGGGAACCTCACCCACTCTGGCGCAGCCTTACCCTGGGGGCTGCAATGTTTTCAGGGAAGCCTACAAGAGAAAACAAATCCCAGAAAATGCCACCGAATTAATAATTGCTGCATTAAGTCCTAGCACCATTAAGCAATACAATTCAACCTTTTCAAAATGGTGGACTTTTTGTCAAGGACAATCAGACAAAATATATCAGCCCAGTATACAAGATGTTCTAGAGTTTTTGACCCAAGAATTCCAAAATGGATCAAGCTACTCAACTATCAATACACACAGGTCAGCGCTAAATTCATTATCAGAAGCAGGAAAAACAAGTGTGGTAGAGCGGTTCATGAGGGGAGTATTTAAATCCAGACCATCTTTCCCAAGATACAAGGAAATCTGGGATCCCCATCCAGTGCTGCTCATGTTAGAGAAACTTCACCCTTTGGCTAGCCTGGATTTTAAAAAGCTAACGATTAAACTAACCCTATTGTTAGCGCTATGTACAGCACAGAGGGTGCAAACGCTGTCTAAAATAAGAGTTGGAAACATCAGAGCCACGGAACAAGGGTTGGAAGTAAAAATAACCGATATACTTAAAACATCGGCACCTAAGAAGATGCAACCCCAACTAATATTTCCTTTCTTCAAAGAAAAGCCAGAGCTTTGTGCTGCGACTACCTTACTTCACTACATAGACCAAACAAAGGAGGTTCGAGGGAAAGAAGAACTTCTCATACTAACTATCAAGAAACCACACCACCCAGCTTCGACGCAATCTTTAAGCCGTTGGATAAAAGAAGGACTAAAATGGAGTGGCATCAATATTGAGAAGTTCAAGGGGCATAGCACTCGTCACGCCGCCACCTCCGCTGCCTTAAGAGTAGGGACAGATATAGAGAGTATAAGAAAAGCGGCAGGCTGGTCCCAGAAATCAAACACTTTCTGCAGGTTCTATAACAGACCTGTATCGGTTAATGAAACGACCTTTGCAAATTACATAAATGAATTATGCACTGGGAAACAAACCACAATTCACTGATATTTGTTGTTCATTGGTTTGTAATGTTATCGTTGTTTTTGTAATTCTAAGTTGTATTTATTACTATAGTTAAGTGTTGAAATGCTCTTATAACAGATGCAGTTATACTCGTTACTTTATATACTTTACATACCTTTATATACTTTACTTTACACACCTTTATATACTTTACATACCTTTATATACTTCATTTATATAATATATATTTATATATTACAATATATTATGTTTCGCAGAAACACCTTTGGATGTGTATTATTTGGGTATCGCCTACTTATATCTTTAAACATCTACAGGGTGATCTAGGAGGACGTGTACAATAGAAGTATAATTGAGGATTAAACGACTTACCTGTAGGAAGTTCAATCCTAATTATACGAGATTGGACACGTCCTCCTAGATCAAACCCTCCCTAAAATTCATAGCAAAATAACACATGAAATGGGAAACTAGGCTATGATAAACCCGGCCCACAGGCGATCCCAACCACTCCAGAAGTATAATGACGGTACTAGGTACGGGCCAGGTAGGTGGTTATTAATTATCTTTAAACTTGCGAGCACAGCAGTGATAAGAAGTACACTACAGGGTGATCTAGGAGGACGTGTCCAATCTCGTATAATTAGGATTGAACTTCCTACAGGTAAGTCGTTTAATTCTCAATTATCAGCTAACTAAACAGTAATGTCAAAAAACCCCAGAACAGGTCGAACTTCTCATTTTAATTTACTATTTCGTAAAAAAATAAAATTCTATAATATATGACATTTGACAGACTTATATTTGTGTTTTAGTATGAACTGGTTATATATAACCATGGTGCACAGCAGACTGTACGTATTGGGGTCCAATTCTAAAAACAAAACGACTAGAAGTGGCTGCTGTGACACTATGAAAAATTTGCTAGTCTAGGTGTCAGTTTGTTCGTTCATTCCTTTATGATCTCAACTCATCAAAGCATAGACGAGTTATTTGTACGTATATATCACATGCTTATAAACTTTGGAGGCTACTCAGTTGCCCTTTGCTAAAAAGGATGGGTTCTTCAATAAAGAAGAATCTTGGGAAGATCAGAATTTGCTGGAATATTTGGGAGCTGAAGCACCTGAAACTCGTTTAAGCTAAACATTGAAAAATCGAAACCATCGGGACTCGAACCCGAGAATCCTCAACCACGAAGCCCTCACAAAACTCCTACCTACCCTTCAAAGTTCCAATCGATTTTCCAAGCTACCAATACCGCGGCTGCGTCTTAAACACGCATAAGTACCTACCTAGTGGAGTATTGTGAACTAAGGCATGGGCTGACTAGTAATGTAGTACTTTTCTTCAATGATTATTTGACTGGTATCAATGTAAAAGTGGTACCCTGTTTAATGTATTTTTAAGAAGCTCTAGTTTAGTTAATGATATTCTCGAAGATAAAATACTATGCTTACCAAAGATTTTAACTTTTTGTTGTCCACAATGCAATTAATGTTGTTGCAGCTGCCTTCATATTTCAAAATAACACACATTTTAATTATACACGCTTTTATCTGCTAATTTTAAAGCTGACTAATAACTCTGTCGAATTTAAACTTGTGAAATACGTTTATTATTACGCGTTCAAGGATAAATATCTTGTGTTTTGAGTTTACTAGAACCCAAATATTAGTCAAAATTACATAATATTGTATAGGGTCTCACAGGACTTCGTTCCTAAAACATGGAAGACTAAAATTATTATAGTACCTCCTCTTAAGTTGATTATTGAGAATCGTTTTTTATTTATTACTATTGAATGAACACCATAATTGCAATTCAGGTTCGGAGTATGTATGTATGTATTTTGGGGTATACTCTAACTATTGTCAGTGTAAAAACCATAAAATAAAGCAATGTTGTCAGATATATTTTCTAAAATTGTTAGGCTCGCTACATAAATGTTCCCCTTACTTCAGTAAACTGTTAGTTCGTGATGTTATAAGAAAGCTAGTTTGGAAATATTTTTAAAAAAATACATAATATAGATTTATTAGTAAACATTAAAATAAGTCGCTTGAAATTGCTGAAAAAAGAAAAATTAATTAAAACCACTTTATATATGTTACTATATGTAAGAAAATTTTGAAGAGTTGGCAACGTATGTGCACTGATTGTGCAGGTGGCTCAAGATTTCCGAACAATCCAATCATCAACTACAGTATTTATCGTAATATTATAACGAAATAAACGAAGAATACTCACTTGACCGTTTTATCACAAAAAACTCTTTGGTCTAGAAAGGGTGTTCAGCTAATAGTCCACTATTTGCATTCAGTGTCGGGTGTGAATTTTGTTCTAAAGAAATATTTAAAATTCTGAAATTTCTGATAATGCGGTTACCGCGAGAATTCACGAATTAACGTTAATCGGGTTTACAACGATTTATAAAGTAATAGTACCAACTTTAGAACTGATTCGTGATAAATTGCGGGATATTCCTGCATATATACTTATCAATGTTTAGAAACACTGCGCGCGGTTTTATTGAATTGTGGATTCAAATATAAGAAGCTAGATAATCGAATGGTAATAATGGAATCTCGGCGTATCGTTGAGCTAAGACAGGAGTATTTGCGCAAAATAAAAGGGTACCGTGATTCGAATAGAAGAATAGAACTAGGTATAATTTATTTAGACGAAACTTGGTTTGTTACGCATGATGTTGTCAAGTATGGTTGGGTTGACGATACAAAAGTGTACTCTAGATACTCCGTGTTCTAGAGGACAACACGTTATTATTGTATTACAAATTTTATGAGTTCATCACACTGACTTTAGTTAGACTTTAACATTCACTGAGACCTAAAAGACTAAAGGTCGGTTATGTACGGCGTAGAGGGGTAGGCTAGTTCGGAATCGGACGGGATACACTTCGTTTAGCGGGCACGTCTCGAGAACGAACTGCGCATATAGTAAAAGTCACGAATCTTTCTCGTTACGTCACAACTCATAAGCATCCAAATCAAATCAATAAGACAGTTTTCACCAGCGGCGCATTATTGTTACAGAGTTCGGCTTGTTTTTCTGGTGATCTAAATATGAAAGAAAATAAATAAAAACCAAATTTAACATATCATAGTTAGAATACAATTTGAAATTCTACAAATAAATTGTAACAAAACTCACCTCTTGAATGGAATTTAACGCAAATAAGCCAACTCGTTTCGGAAATATTCATTTTCTAATACACTCACGTTTACTTTCGTCCAAACGCTTACCAGGCATTTTGTCTCGAAAAATATCACAATAAATGTAAATGAACTTTACCTATTGAAAGCAATGACAATGACGACGAACTTCAATGATGACAGAATGATTTCCGCATAAAGTGACGTTTCGCTTTTTAAGTACAATCGTTGTCACAACAGAAGCCAGAGTGACAAACCGATGAAGAAGTAATGGCGTAGCTTAATTCAGGCACAAAAGACATAATTATGTACCTTTCCATTTGTTTAAATTGTACATACGCGGTCAATGATATCCACATAAAATTAGAGTGTCTTCGATACATTCAGGGAAGTATGACGTAACGAGAAACATTCGTGACTTCTACTGTAAATTATTTTTCCATTATTGTCGTGTCAGTTAATTATAGTTTTATTAATTGAAGTTCTGATAAGTTTTAGGGTGTTTATGTTTGACCCTCACAGCAGTTTACATTAATGAGAATATCGTTTTAAATTGTTTATTTATAAAAAAACTTTAATGAATTGGAAGTTAAATTTAATAAAAGTTTAAAATAGTAACAACAAAACCCTGGAAAATTAATAACTACAGTCCATTAACATAAAAAAACGGTTTACCAAATCACCAACTATAATAAAAAAGTGAGTTTGGTAAAATTGCCCGTATCTCTTAAACCCTCAATTTTATGGACATGTTAAAACAGGACTGTTTTCCTTAAAAAAGTGCTTAACAATAAGTTAATTGTTGCATATTTAACTGAAAAAATTTATATTGAACAAAAAATTGCTGAATCAATATTGAACTTAGTCCGTACCTGAGTTCACATCAAGTTTTATGATGACAAAAAGTGTGCAATTATGATGTTCATAAACGGTTGAAATTTCAATAATTTCTATACAGCCATTCAATAATTATGAAGTACCACAATTATTTTCAGTCTCCTATTATATCCCAAGTTTTTAGTCCTGGGACAACCTGTATATACAAATATTTCTTTTTTTATTTTAATTTTTGATTTTGCATTGGTAATTATAAATTTTGAAGGGTATTAGAGTCTGTAAGTAAATCATGTATCGACCAAGTAAGTCCATTTCTGAACTACGGCAATCCAAAACTAAATATTCCGCGCCACCAAGCGGAAACTTAAATGGCCAAAAGTGGGGCCGTGAGCTGTGTTAAAATGTTATTTTATAACTATCGCTCGACAAAGTATAACGTACTTTCCTTGCCGTGAAGCGGAATTTATGTTCTACGATGTTTTGCAGCTCCGCCTTTGCGGGAAATGTATTGTTTTGGGTGATTGAGTTCCAACTGGAGGTGCATCAAATCATTCACGATTCTCGATTTCTTTGTTTCTCCTTGCTTCTCTTTCAAATTGTGAAACGCAGAGTGATCGAACTCCGCGTCGTTTTCCCTTTATTTCTTTCTCGAGAATCTATTATCCGAAGAGACAAGGTTTCAATCTACATGTATTCTGGTGGGAGTTGTTTTCTGGAGATTTACAGCCCAAACTTCAAAACAACACTACATTTAATCAAGTAAAAAGTTTTATAACGGTATAACGAGCATTAAACTCCAAAATAATCAAATTATATTCAATAAATATCGAATACAACAGCGTATTTGTTGTATTATACAGAGACTACCAAATTTCTAGCTCCTAAGAACTTTGAAATTCATTAATTAGTAATTTGTTAATGGGCACTCACCTGAATTTGCTGGTCCTGTCCCCAACAACACGTCGATGCCTTCAGACAAGATGTCAGTGTCCTGATACGATATGGAAAAGGTGGCATCATCCTGAAGCTTAGCTAACATAGCAGCTAAGCTATTTTTATCGAGATCATCGGGCTCTTTGAGCTGCAGCGTGACGTTACCATCAGAGGCCGTGCTGTACATGAATACAGCGTGACCTCCTGGGTATGGTTGTAAAGGAAGACGGACGCCTGCCAGCTCATGTATACCCTGGAAATAATAAAGCATATTTTGTAATGAGTGTTTAAATGTAACTGCACGAGTAGAAATTCAAGGTCATAAATAAGAATTATTAACAAAAACCACTTGAATAGAATTGAGAATTGTTTATTTATATGTACAATATACGAGATGTAGAGTTGCTACCGAAAAAGTCGAAACACAGGTACGAAAAAGAATATGCAGCTTTTAACAAGTGGTGCGAAAGTCATCAGGTGAAAAGTTTGAATGAGGAAGTGTTTTTGGCATATTTCATACATCTAAGCAAAAGCTACCGTCCCAACAGATTATGGTCCAGATATTTAATGCTTAAAAATGTTATTAAAATTCAAAACAACGTGGACATCGGTCAATATTGTAAGCTCACGTCTTATTTGAAGAAACAAAATGTAGGATTTCAACAAAAAAAGCCAAAATTTGTACCAAAGAACAAATTTCAAAATTTTTGATGGAAGCACCAGATAAACATCTAATAAAAGTAGCAACTATTTTTGGGTTAGCCGGCGCATGTCGTCGTGATGAACTCACAAAAATCACCACTAATGATATTACGGAAAGGGAGTGCCTTTTGAATGTGGAAATACCAGACTCGAAGATTCACACCAGCACAAGTTTTGTCATTTCAAATGATGTAAACGACGACTTAGATCTCTACAGAAAATACGCAAATCTGAGAAAACCCAATACTTCTCACAACAGATTTTTCGTAAACTACAGACAAGGAACCTGTACCGTCCAATGTGTTGGCGTGAATAGCTACGGTAAATATCCGTCCGAAATTGCAGCTTTTCTAAAACTTCCTAACCCCGAATTATATACGGACCACAGTTTTCGGCGGTCTTCGGCAGTGGAACTTTCCGCACTAGTTAGGAAATATACTATTGTAACCGTGAATGGATTATTATCGCTATCAGATTAGTAGTAAAAGTCTGGTGGCCAGGTGAGTAAATTTTTTTATTTACACACATTTAAACACATCCTTACCAAGAGTTATAAATCAACCTTAGGAGATTTTTTAGTATCAAATAAATTTAAATACAAAACTGTCAATAAAAGCCAAAAATAATGAAGAGCCCACTATTATTAAAATGCGAAACTATAATCCGGTCCTGGGAATCTCTTAAGAGACACACTCGTTCATCGCATATCTATATTTTGAACAATAGGTAATAATGAGAGCCTTCGGCTAATATTGATTCACTACCTTCTTGGATTTCTGGCTTTACTTTATATTATATTATCACTATACTAACGCCCATTTAGGGATGTATATTTTTCTATATGATGGTAAATTTTTGACTAGAGCGAAGCAGACGTGAAATTAATGGGATCTGGAAATAAGTTTTACTATGTTGAATGTATTTAAAGTTTGTAACAAAATATATGCAGCCTGGAACATAAAATTTGGATCACGTATACTTCTCATAAAGACGTCTACAACTGATCGATTTTGATTATATTATACCCTAAAATAAGATAGACGCTTCATTCTCCAGAAATTTTAATAGGAATATAAAATTTCACATAGGGTCAAGCAGTGAAAATGTTTTTAGTTTTTATAAAACCTGATATACCTGAATTAATGAATAGTTTCATCAGCAGAACATTTGATTTTTCTCCGGGGCGATTTATTGAACCATTATAGGAACAGTTGAAAAACTGAATTGCGTTTTTCAATTTGAGTCTAAGTAATTTAATGCTCCAGCCACCCATGTAGTAATCATTCAAGTTTTGCTGAGTTAGCTGTTACCACAGTTTTTACACTTCGAGAAAGTGATTTTTCATTGTAGATGAATTCAAAAAGCAGTTTAAAGTTTTTCTACACAAACTCCTACGACAGTTTTTATTGAAAGACTATATCGTTGATGTACTCATTAAAAGTATAGTTTTGGATTTCTATTATTCAAGCATTAAACTTTTTTAAGTGAAGTAGGCCTAGTAGCCTAGTAGGGTATAATATTGGAGAAGTGAATAAATATTTCACATTTGTATCATGTCAGTGGATTGTAAATGTATACGGGTTGAGATAAAGTATGGAACCAAGTAAATATCGTTTAAACGAAAAGAACGATATTTATGGAAATTTGCTGGTGAGTGCAATGGAACAAAATGTATATGATGTACATTTTTTTTGTTAATAATATACTTCCGGCTTAACCGGAAATGCCATCAACTTCTTTAATTTAAATGGAACACCCTATATATTTTTACAGATTTTGAAAGAGCGTCTTATTTTGAATTCATACATACTGAGTTTAGTGTAAAAATTTGTAAAAACGAGGAATATAGTACTTTAATCAACCTCCTTTGAGTTTTTTGCATTAGAGAGAAAAACTAATTAGATAAACTAATTAATGTTGTTTGTATGCATAGTAATAAATGAACGAGTACTGTTTAGTACGTCTTTTGTTCTCCAAGTGTCAAATTCTAATTGACGGAAATGAATTTTACAATTTAGAATGGTTCAATAAAGTGGAAAAGAGCGTATTGAAATTTTAATGATGATCGGTTATGGTGATTCATGAAGAAGTGTGTCATATTTTTAATAATTTGCATCCGGAGAGGAACAAACAAACGAGACTACGCAAAAATTAAAAGAAAAAAGATGTCCACCGAAATTGTGAAAATCGAAAAATTGGAGAATCCAGCGATCATCAAGTACCTGTATTTGAGGTAAGCAGATTTACGAAGATATGCTTAATACCCTTCGTATGCGACCGTGAAAAATTGGACTGAAAGCTTCAAAAGAGGTAAATTTTCGATTGAAGATGATGACCGATCGGAAAGGCCAGTTTCTGTGTCAGTCCCCAAAAATATCGATGCAGTTCATGACATGATTTAATCAGAACGTCGAATTTGGCTAAAACGGATATCTGAAGCACTGAATATTTCATACGAAGGCGTTCATCATATAGTTCACGTCAATTTGGATATGAGAAAAATTGCTGCAAAATGGATCCCCAAATTTTTGAATGTTGACCAAAAGCGTGCAAGGGTAGAAGCATCGCGTTCGATCTGTGCTCGATTTGAAAACGATGTAGACTTCTTAAACCGAATTGTTACTATGGATGAGACTTGGGTACATTTCTACGATCCAGAAACAAAGCAACAATCGATGGAATGGCGACACTCTGGTTCTCCAAAACCTAAGAAGTTTCTACTACTCTACGGGAAAAAATTAAAAAGAAAACACGCGGAAAGCTATCCAAAGGTGTTTTGTTTTTGCAGGACAACGCCCCTGCACACAAATATCATGTTGCCATGCAAAAAATTCGTGATTTAGGTTTTGAATTACTAGAACACCCCCCTTATTCACCAGATTTGGCTCCGTCCGACTATCATCTCTTTCCTCAACTGAAAAAAAGTTTAAACGGTCGTACATTTTCTTCCAGCGAGCAGGTAACAAATGCTGTGGAGGTCTGGTTTGCAGAGCAAGAAGAATCATTTTTTTTAAGTTCTAGAGACGTTGCAGGTTCGCTGTAATAAATGTATTCAATTAAGAGGAGAATATGTTGAGTATTAAAATATTTTGACATTGAAATTTTGTTTGGATCTATAGTAGGCTAAGAATTTTTCAATATATCCTCGTATATGAGGTCTTATTATATTACGCTACGATTCAACTCACCATCTTCACAAATATTATAGATTGATACTTTGGGTGGGTATCGACCGTAGTTATGAAACTTAAATTTGTCTATTCACTAGGATTCTGGAGCTGTCAAGGGCTAACAGAATGTGTTATATCTGCCTAATTCCACTTTGGCTTAACAAGTAAGCCTGGCTTAAAGAATTAAGCTCGCTGCAACGCCATTCAAGAGAAGCCTTTTAACTCCACGGAATCTCAAGCATAGCTTTGTTCATGGCTCATTTTTAAGCACCAGATATGCGACTGCGCGTTTATACGTGCTCTCATGTTCCATGATAATTTTGATTTAAACATATGTGTAACTTGTGACAATCTAGCTAGTATATGACTTATTTTTTGTGTTGGTATTTATAGACCATTCCAGAATGACGTAACCTACAGGTCGGCCATATGACTGTGAGCCCTCAAGTCATATTCTATTTAATTTTCATTGTATACTGGTAAACAGCGGATGACAGTTAGTAAAAAGTTTTTGAAATTATCTAAAATGCCATCGTTTTGTAGTGTTGGTAAGTGGAGTGCGGGGAGCAAGAGATAAGATATATGTTTTTTATTTCCAGCCATTTTAACCAAGCGAAGTAACTGTTTAATTGATCTTTCTGTGCACTTCAATCTCTTGCTCTTGAATCAAGTAACTCCTCTGTTAATTGCTTTTTTCCTCGTCTGGAATTTGAATTATTATTTAATTCAATTCAAAGACAGTTTACTGACTGCGCCATGTGTTATTTTTGTTGTTTAAATAAAATATATATTCCAATGGCATTGGTCTAAAAAGTCTGTCTGACAACCAAATGACTTACACCACATGTCAAAACAAACAAACTTCATTTCCAGTTTATCGGGGTACCCAGCCCAATATGGCCGACTTGTCAAAATCAGGTGATCTGGAATGGTCTATTAAATCTAACTGATTAATTCAGAAGAAAATCTTACGAGTCTTGATGAAGAACTGAGTACTTCAGCCTAGCTGTTTAATTCTTCTCAATTTTCTTCCGTACGCTACTTCTTTTCCTTCCCACTTCACCACGTCCGTCTTTTTGCATTATATTATATCTTTATATTTTCAACCCAATTTCAGGTAAATCATGTTTTCTTCTGATATGAAATTTGCCGATGAAATTATCTTTTAATTTTCCATAATAGAAGTTGGATTATTTGGATTGAACAAATATAGTTGAAAAATATTAAGAAGGTTATGTATCTATCTATGGTATACTGGAGCTGCCAAGTGAAAATATGACAGCCTAATTAAAGTTCCTATTATACTCAAGTGAAGACATGCAAAATTTGTCTAATCGTGACGCTTTCTTAAAATTTCACTGTTAATTCTGATCTACTTGTCGATTATCGTCGCATGGAGAGTAGGCCAAGCATTATTATACTTGAATGACTTAGTGCTTGAAATGAAGTTGTAGTTCAAGAAAAATGTCGTATGGTATTTGACCGTTTTCAACATTTGAAATTTTTAATTGACAGTGTAATAGTGATTAAAATAAACAAGCTTTCTATCTTCAAGATAATTTGAAATCATGGTCTTCGATGTTTTAGAGGCTGTAAAATCTCGATTTCTTGCGTCAGTTATCCCTACACTAAAATAAAGCAGGAGCGCCTCTCTGAGGACAGTTTAATCGGAAATATAAAAAGCCATGTAATGACATTGGGTAACGTTTGAAGAAATGCTCGTAAAAAAAGTTTTACTGCTATACTGGCATAAAATACTTTTGGTATTACGATTCGGATACTACGGCGGTGGATGTCGTAAAACTTTTTTTTGTTTGACCAATTATAGTCCCAGTCTACATCAAGGAAAAACGAACAAAAAATAATCATGATTTCTAATTCCAGCTCTTTTTAATCGAGTTGTTATTGATTGGGAGTTAAAGAAGATAAAGTTTATACAATGTATTTTATGGACGATTTCAAATAGCTCATTAGGGACACTGACAACACAAAAACATTTTTACGTACAGTCTGTGTACAAAGCTCTAACAAATAAAAATGTTTGGTCACGTAGCGTTTCTCACTCGATTACATTCACAACAAAAACAATAAGTGCAGTATTCAATTTACGATGAAAAATAAAGCCGATGTCACGAGCTAAAAGTAGTAATAACGTATGTACAAAAAGTTTTAACACAAAATATTTATCGGATTTTTTTTAATGAAGAAATTCATTTAAACACCAACTGGTTATCATAAATAACAACTAAATATTTAACTTAATTATACTATCGAGTTATGTAGAGTGGCCCAATCAGATGCAAATTTATTCTAATGTCTCTCATGAAGTCTTGGACGGAATTCATATTAATTTCTCTCAGTTTTTCGTAAATATGGCGTTTTAATTGTTCTTCATCTTTTGGTTCTCAGCCTCCATGACAGTAAAGCCCAAAAATCCACTATTCGGCGAACCCTGCGGCAAGTTTGGAGGATTATTGTTTTTGAAAACAAAAGGTTTGTGGTGTTGTATAAGCCAGTTCAGTAATGGCATGATCCTAGGTATGGCCAAAACATGGTATCGTCATTAGCATGATATTCGTGAACAAACTGAAGTAATTTGGAAATGCAGTTATCAATATAGTTCTGACTATTCAAAGCTTCACTCCGCAATCATCCCTCAAAAGGTCGAGATACACCCCTGTTAGAAATTGCGCACCAGACAAGGATTTTATCTGCAAATTTCGCTTTATGTTTGTATCTAACTTTGTCAGGGCAATCATCTACGTTGTCCGTATAAAATCCTTTCATTTCAGAACTAATCGGAGAGTATTTGGGGCACTTACGGCTCTTTCGATATTTTAGACTATTCCTCCTCAATTCCAAGAAAACCGTACTCCTAAAAGATCTGTATTAACGAGCCAGTCTCTTCGTTGACAATCCAATCTAGTTTTTTGCTCTTCATACTGACCTCTCTCTGACCTCTGTTCAGAAAAAGCACGTGGTCTTCCACTTTTTGAGAGATTCAGACATGGTCCCTGCTCGCAGTCTGCTATTGCTCTACTTATAAATGGTTCGAAACCAAATGTTTTCATCCTGGAATATTCGACAGATTTCAGCTTTGGGTACCCGCCCAACCAGCTCGTAGATACATGTTCTTATTTCTAATTTATACGACATCTTTAAATGAATACTTCCAAATAAATAAATCTCAATTGACAATAAACAAAGTTATCAAACTTATGTTACCAAAGGCAAGAAACATTTTATGCCAAAACTTTCAGGACATTTCCTACGCGCGACGAACCAATCTGTAACTACACTTTCATGACATTGGCGGCATTTAGAAAACAAAAACGATGAGTTAACGATGAGAAATCGGTCACGTGACGATAACCAATATCGATTACTTTTTCTGAATACATCTGAGATCCCCACATCGAAATTTGAACATTTTGGCATAATATACGTGTGACGTTTTGAGGTTAGGGTAATGCTGTTGATTATAAAGAATTTTTAAATTTTCATGTTTAAAGTTAAGTGTAGTATCCCTGATATGAATTATAAAAATGGATGCTATAATTGAACAGTCTTTTTTACGATGACGCACTAAACCTAAACATAGTCGGAAATATTGTGGATAATCTTGCTAGACCATCACCTCTTTTGATAATAGAACCCATACCCATACAAGTGCGAAATAAGGATTATTTTGATCAAATCATTCCGATATAATATATATGGACTAACAATTTTTTGAACACTTTAGATAGTCCAGATAATCGGCAGAAATAAGTCATGAAATTCTTGACTTTCCCTAATTGTGTGAATGATATTGTTCAGTACATACAAATACATCACTTCAAACTCCATTTCATAGAAAATTTTAAACAACACGGTTGAAAGTTAAAATTCAAACAATAAACTAATCGTTAATCGCGATAACTAATCGCATTTATCTTCCGATGGAAAAAATGGCGTCCGATTGATAATTTTCCAATTACTCATTGTTCGGTTTGACACCGTTCAGCAAAAAATTTCTCATCTTTTCTGAATGCGGCCATTTAAACTAAAACCTTCTTAGTTTAAATAATTTCAAACCAAAAATCACCACAGCAGGTATTAAATTTGAGCTAGAATCAAATATACGTAAACTACAAGTTCTTTTTATAATCAAAAAGTATTTTCCAACGTCGAAAATATTTATGATTATTTAAAAATGTAGTTTGAATGAGCAAATTTACCAATACCGACGAGACGAATCATTGAGATTACCCAGTTTAACGTGTATCATGGAGATACCCCTGTCTTAACTGAGTACATGTCGTAGGTACAATCTACAAGTGCCAAAGATAGACAAATCATAGTGAAAGTTGAGTTTAAACGTAGAGGTGGGTGTCAATATAGAAGAAGAATCAAGCTATCAAGAAACTTAATTAATGTCAAAATAGACAGAAAATGATTTTTTTGCTGAAGTGTCTTTAAG
This sequence comes from Lochmaea capreae, assembly GCA_949126875.1. NCBI lineage: Eukaryota > Metazoa > Arthropoda > Insecta > Coleoptera > Chrysomelidae > Lochmaea > Lochmaea capreae. The sequence continues at coordinate 12,880,883 of OX421409.1, forward strand.
TTAAGGGCATCGTCCAGATGGAGACCAATGCACTTAATGTAAAACGTTCTCGGAAAAAAAATGGACATTTGATTTGGGTGATCTATGAATACAAATAAAACATAAATATTTTTGTTGTACTATTCGATATTATAAAATATTTTCCATTTGAAGAAAAGCCTAAAGGATCAAATCAGGGCTCTACCCTGAGGATTATGAGCAGTTCATTGATTTTTATATCTTATATTGTATCCTGTTCTTTTTAAAAATTGTACTTATCGCACACCTTTATTTGCACTTTTTGTTAAATACATGAATTTAAACTGCAAGTTGTCTAAGCAACTTAACATCCATTCAACTTTTCTGAATTTGATAAATTTCTCTTATAAAATCAATAGCTTTAATAAAACTCGTACGTCATCTAACGCTGAAGTTTCCGTTGTACAAAAACTTATAATGTAAATTTCATTCAGATCATCCTTTTTTCCCAAGGGAACAAGTGCAGCCCATATATTTCTGAAAACTCAGAAAAAGAATGAGATTATTGAAAGAACCATAAAACTTTTTATGAAAATCTTATTTCAGCCCTATATTATCAAAGTTTGCTGGTGCACCACCGATCTACGACAGATTAAAAGTGCCGTTTTTCAAGATTTATATTAAAATTTTTAAAAGACCACACTAGACATTCAAATTTATGAAAGTATAATACCATTTCTTTTTAAATTTATAGTTGGAGTATAATAATAAATAGTTTCTGAAGTCTTACCGAATATATAACTTTGACAGTTATTAAAAAAACGTCAAGTTTGGGGTTATTAATCTTCAATTTATATAGGATGAACCAATAAATCACCAAATAACCATGTTTAATACCCGTTAAAACTATCAAATACCTTTAAAATCTCATTGTATGTTATGATAAAATATTCCCAAAAGAAAGTCCGATGCCATTTATCAAATAATCTACTATGTTTTGATGTTGAATCGATATCAAAACAATAAACAAAGTTCGACAATAAATCAGCGAGTTCCAAATTAACCAGAAACCGTTGCGAAAAATTCACTGTATCATATTTCTTGCAGTTAACGATGATATATTGTGGATTGCAAATAAAAACGTTCACTAAAATCAAAAAATTAAATTTTCTCCCAAATCTGAACCAATAAATGTCATACTAGAATAGGAGCTAGCAGAAAATTATGAATAAAAGCAGAGGTTTGTTCATCAACGCGCAATTTCTCTGAAGAACAATTTATTGAGAAATAAATAAAGATTAATGGATTCAAACTTAATTAGAAGTGGATACATATGAATAAATAATGGTTCCAAAATTTCTGGTATTTTTTGTATGGGGTGGGCAAATAAAAATTACTTATTAGGATTGGATTACTCTACCATGATGGACTCCTCAAAATTAACCTTGATCCTATCAATAATGATTTCAGTACGAATGGTCGCGTTCATCCCAACGAAGATAATCAGGTAGCGATTTTTATAGTAGCTTAGGTTGGGTTAGGAGGTGGGTAGAGCTTGCGTTAGCCTTCAGTCACTGAAATCTGATGATTTATTGTGACGCTCTGATTTAATTAAAGTACGTCGTCTAGCTTTAATCTCATAACGAGTCTCCATAGCCTAAACAAAGACTTTTCGAGGTAGCTTGTAGCCATAGGTTTTTCCTTGCCAAGTTCTAGAAAACGCAGTCCTGCGAGGCCTTCACAGTGCACAACACATGTTCTGCTGATTCCTATTCCTCTTCTTCTTGACAGAACCTGCAAAGGTCTGTTTCTGCCAATTTTATAACACTCATATGATTGTTGAGTCTGCAGTGTCCTATCAGTAAACCTACTATGATTCTAACAGCCTTTCGGCTTTTTAGCAGCAGGTCCTTTGCTACTTTGGCCTGTCTCTGTTCAGGGGTTGTTCTCCACCATCCCAGAAACTAAATTTGCTTCCATTTTTCAATGGCTGCCTTTTTGTATATGTGTTGGCTACACCCCAGAAGGGTTCGGTGCCAATACAACGAGCATTTGCTCCTTCTCGAGTCAGTTCGTCAGCTTCTCAATTGCCCTTGTGTCCTTTGTTCCCTGAAATGGTATGTTATGACTTGCTAGCTCAGATAGGACACGATCGCAGTCCCATACCAGTTGTGAATTGACCTGGCAGGAATCTAGTGCCTTTAGTGCAGCCTGGCTGTCCGAGTAAATCACAATTGTTTTGTTATTCACTCCCTGCCTTGCTATTTCTCTTGCACAGTGTTCAATGGCAGTTACGTCCGCCTGGAACACTGTGGTAGAGTAGCCTAACCTAGTTTTATTTGATATATAGCTTTAATAATTATTTATTTCAAGATACAAATGTCTGAAATATCTTCAAATGCTATGTCATTTTATATGTTTATTAACATAATATTTGTCATAAATAATAGTCAATTCATCATTGATTGGTAGCGTAGTGTATTTAAATTCTGATGGGAAAAATGGACACTGCTACCACAGAGCTCACATCAATCAGTTGACAAAACACGCGCTCAGCAGGAAATTGATTATCACTCTGGTAGCGCTACGTTGGTATGAACGCAACGAATATTACTGTCACCGGTAAAGTCAAATACATAATATATTCTCGATACACCCAAGAGGTTATATGTTATCAATTGAATGATTATTCTTTTATGTGACCGTTTGTTTGTTCTTTAACGCGATTCGTTTGGAGTTTTAGAATACAAAAACAACAATTTAAGGTTCTGTATATTTGTAATTAATCTATTACGGCTTCCTCTAATATCAATTAAAGCCAAACAATGCCTCTGCATGCTTTCAAGGTCGGTAAAGTTCTTGGAATATCTGTGGGGGTGGTTTATAGGAATTCAAGGGTCTTTGCAGCTAGTCCCAAGCATGTAGGACGGGATTGAGATCGGGCAATCGAGGAGGCGGTACCAAATGAGGAGTACTACAGAAGTAGTCCAAAGTGACATCGACTACTCTTACTCGATGCGGTTGAGCATTATCGGATTAAAAGGAGGTAGTATGTTCAATAGTAGCATGAAAGAAACGAACAACTTTGTCAATAGCTAACAATTATGTACGCCTATTGAAACAAATTCCTTCCCAAACAGCAACGGTTCCATCTCCTGCACGGCTCTTCGACTTTTGAACACTAGAAAATGAGTCCTTATACTAAGACGCCAACTATCAGAAAACGGTCCACTCATGGCAACCCTTTTGATCGATCACTTCCAGGTTTTTCATCCACATTTCCAGCTGCTAGATATCTACATGTCCACGGAGAAGCCGAAGAACGTCCGAAACTAATGGCCACAATCATACCAATAGTTATCCGCACCAAGTTAACATCTAGGAATTATTCAAAACAAAATTCTAAATTCCAAATCACAGTGGACTGAACGAAGTGGAGACAATAACAATAATTCTTGAAAACAGCTCGCCTTTAACGAGTATTGTTTGGTATTTGAGATAGGGGGAATGTCGATATGATGGCAACCAAGGTATGATGGCACCCTGCCAATTTCAGCGACTTTCATTTGAATTTAATCGAATCCAAACCCACTGGAGGTGCTAGAGACCACCACAAATCTACTGTAGCGGCGGTGTTGACTACAAGCTGCCGTTGGAGTTTAACATTGACATTATTTGTATATACGAAAGTTTTCAATAATCTTCAAATTTCACAGATGTGAGGGTGGATAGTTATATATTCTGCTGTTTCTGATAGATCGATATGATAGTATGAATAATAGTATTTCTAAACATGAATAACTTTATCAACCATGTTGCCGTTACAGTGTCAAAATTTAACATAGTTTATAAATGCCAATTTTTGATAAGATGGCACCCGAGATTTTTAATGTGGTGGCATAGGGTGCCATCATACCAAATGGATATAGGAAGTAGTTAAGTTTGTTGTTATTGTTCAATAGTACTAACCCTGCGAACGCATATCTCAACAGAGTGTGCCATCTTATCAAAGGAGTTGATATGAACGCACACTTTTCATGAAATGAGAAAAGTTCTATAAAAATAGACGTCAAAATAATAGTGTGAGAATATAATAATATTTCTGTATTTTAATGTATTTTGAAGTGAAATTTATCTAGATTAAGGTATTCTTGACCTGATCCATGGATGAACGAATATATTAGCTAGACATTGAACTCTGTGATTTGAAAAAAGGGTGCCATCATCACCGAGCTTCCCTTACGTTGAATAACTGTCAAATGCTTTGTTATTATGTTTTCTTGATACCGCTAAGAAAGAAGATTAAGTATTTTTTTTGAGGTATTATGATGGAGTCACACTTAGCAAATTAAAACGTTTTTTTACCAGGAAAATTGTATAAACCTGATTATCTCAAAATTGAAGTGAAGCTCAAAAAAATACCATCAAATAAAATCAACGTTGATTGTACCCTGTATACTTTGAACTATCCTCAAATTATATTATTTGTATATACAAGATACAACTACATTGCAGATTAGGAACTATTACACGGGTCAACACCAAATTTGACTTTGACAGCAAAGCATAAAATTTCGATATTTTAGATCGTAATTAGACGAAAAAAAAATACATGGCATGAAACAGTTTGCTTTTGTGTTTAGGAGAGCTTTAATAAATTGACCACATATGAAACAAAATGCATCAGCATCGTATTTACACTTTCGTGACATTTTAAGTTTTTCTGGGCTTGTACAAAAACACCTGATCGTTGTTTATGACTCGAGTGCCATCTAGTGGCACAGTGTAAACGTAAACACCCCACTCTTATAGCGCAGTTTTTTTGAAAGTATTAAAATTAATTAAAATTTATAAAAAAATTGAAAAATGAGTATTATTACTATAATATCACAAAAGCAAACTTTATATCAAAAAAAGGTATTTTATTTTCGTTTTTGTAAATAATTAACCGGAAAAACCTAGTATAAACGTTAGGACAAAGAACGAACATTTTTTTGTAGAGTTGTGTTATCAATAGAAACTAATATTTTTAATCAAAAACCGTTCTGGTTCTCTGTGAAAAATTAATAAAACCATTATCATTTGATGTAATTTTTAGTTTATGTCCCGTGAACTATTCTGATCCAAATTTTTTAAATAAAATGTATCTTCTCACCGCAAAATAGGAACAGTACTATACGCATACATTATCAGATTATCCAAAATATGATTTATGACGTAAATTTCTTGCCAACGACCGTCGTGAATCAGGTCACGGCGAAATTGCTCATTTAATCCGAGTCCAACAAGTGGCAAAATTGTCGCGTGTTCTAGAGCCTCATCGTGACGGGGCGTCAAGAGTCATAATGAGCTAATTGCATATTAAAAGCAGTTCGCGTGATATTTTCTATGAACAGTAACGTCGATGGCCCACCGAATCGACGACATCGGTGATAGGGGGCAATCGTTATTATTATTATTATCCTCACCTTACCGCCGTTATTACTTTTCCTTAATTGTAAAACACTGAATATAGCATCGCTTAAAAGACTGTGAACTCGATTTATACTATCAAACATATTGATAATATTCGAAATAATATAATACATTAAGATCTTAATAGATTTGATACAAATTTACATGGGAAGAATTAACATTTGTATTTCAATAATATTTTCTTGCAGTAAATTGTTCTCACTCATATCTGTAGAAAAGCTGGTAGCTCCTTTAGTCATATCCCTCAAAGTAATTTTAGGATATTCCTAGGCTTCAGTTGAGACAAGCCTTTCTCTTTAATCCAGTAGTTTTTCAGATTTTGACGTGTCCACGTGCATGGTTTTTTTTTGGTGGGGTTGTGTCGTAGTTTGCTTCCTAAGGGTAGTCCTCTATTTGTTTCCTATCTCATGTAGTCTTCTTTTGTGTATCTCGTCATGTTTCTTAGCTCTGTGTTCGGATGAGATCTAAGCCTTACAAATACACCTCTCGCGTCCATTATCTCTAGTACCTTCTGTGGTTTTAAATCGTTGTAAATGTCTTCGTTTCTAATATACCCGGGAGCATTTATAGACTGCCTGATCGAGCTGTTCAGCTGTGCCTATAGTTCCTTCCTGTTGCTGTCGCTGGTTTGTCACTATGCTACCGATGCGTAAGTAAGTATTGGAGTTCTAATATTTCTTATTAAACGTAGTTTTGTCTTCACGTCCAATTTGCTCCTCCTCTGATCGCCTTTTGGTAGAACTATTTGTGCTGTCTGTGACCGGGTTATCATCTGTCTGGATTAAGTCACACCTTACAGTAGCTAAGCGAGTGCGTATGATCGACTCGAGTGTTTTTGTTACTCCAAATAATGCTTCAGGACTGCGGTTCTAGACCCTTGCTTTACTAGTGTATCTTCCGTTTCTTTACCTACTAAACTCTTGTACATCGGGACCCACTAATTTAAAGATTAGATTTTCCTATGGAGGTCCATCGTGGATACTTGTATGTCCATAGTATATTATCAGAAATGCTTAGTGCGGTTTTACAGTCTAATTGGAAATTGTAGAAGGAAATTGAAACAGAAACAGAAACAGAAAATATTTCATATGCTGTTCCAATTTACTTGAAATCAATATATTAAGCATTTGGTTTCATTTACAACAATGCTATACTGCTATTACGAAAATCTATTTTTTGTATCGTAGTTGTATAACCTCCAGTGGCGTTTCAGCATAATGTAATGGATGTATTGTCGATGGATACTTTGGTAGATTATAGGTGTGGAAGTGCCTCTGAATAGGTGGTGTTGCGGGTCACTTGGAGGATCATCTCAAGAGGAATGAAACAACTACTTCTTGCACTGGGATATGTTTGATTTATTTACTAAATAGATTACATTACTTACTAAACCAATACTATGCATAAGTACCTAGTCGTATAGCATACTTATACGTAATGGTTAATAATTACTAGTAGGTGACTATTCAACTTTACATATAGAATAGTCTTCTTCAAGTATTCTGCATCGACTTCTCCTTTGATCAATACTGAATGTATATTTATATAACCGGTTCGAGCAAAACAGATAAACATATAATTGTTTTTGTCTTGCACCACGCTCAAACTTGACAATAACTATAAATGTTCGAACGTTTTGTTGACATTAGATCAAGGGAATTTAATTCTTATTTTAAATATTTATTATCATATTATTACATTGGGCCAAAAGGCATCACAATAATATAAACGTATTTCCTTCATGGATATATTTATTTTTCGAAATTTCATGCAGGTATTTAAAGCGTTCACATGTACCAGCAAGACTTGTATAGTTTAATGTACTAGCCACGGTCAGAAATGGATTTCGCAAGATATAACAGTGTACTGGTGAACCTTATTTGACATGTGATGACAAAGAAATTTTTAAATCCTTTGAATATGAAAGGTAAGCAGAACTGATACGTTTTCGTAGCTAGTCCATAGACTAACTTTATGACGGTCGTGCAAGAAAAATTGATAATTTTGAGTGCTATCAACATGAAACGTTCAATTTCACGTGGTGATATCTTTGTTCATAATGATCAAGTCTTTATGCCAAAATATCAACAGGGTGGCTTAAAGTCATCTTGTTGAACTGTAGCCATGTTGTAATATTCTCAGTCTTATGTAAATTATTTTAAATAGTGATCATTTCATGTGTAAAGGAAACCGATTTGTAAGAGAAAATGTTTCCGAAAAGATTGAGGATCTCTGTTTTCCTCCAAGCCGACTCAAAAGTTTACTCATATAAACTTTGAATGTTCTTGTAATTCTACAATTTGTTTCTGTGAGTGTATTTTCCGCAAAGTTGGTACCTACTGCAAAGGGCGCGGCAAGACGTATGAACTTTGTTGTTTTTAGGGCTCTTACGCATATTTATGAAATATGTATAGGAGCTAGGGCTTAATTAATTTCCGGGAATGGGTACGAAAATGTTTATTCATTTTCCAAATAAATTCTAAAAGCCCGGCGTGTAATTTAATTAAAACCACGGTGTCTTCCTGTAGGGGAGATTTGTGTAAAGCTAAGCTACAGTTTATACGTAATAAAGTCCCATTGTTACATTATTAAGAATGCTTTTATATACAAAAAAAATGTAATAACTGGCATATAAAAAATTACAGGATTATCTTTTTAGGGGCAAAAATTAATCATAAACATGGACGAGGTCGTATACGGGCCACGGTGTAATACCTTGTCGTGTGAATATACACATATGAAACTACCACTATACCTTTCGGTGTTTTTGTCATTTAGATCAAATTGTCGAAAAAGTGGACGTCCGAACAGGCATGACACAGGAGAATATATTCACTGAGCGAGTGAACATCACCATCCCATCTAGGAAACAGGTGATGCACCCAGGTAATTCTGGAGAAATCATCTGGTTCCAAAACAAACTTTGGCCAGAAATCCCTAAAATTTGTTTTTCCACCACTTTTCCATCCCCCAACTCCACCCCGTAACTCCGCAGAAGTTGGAATTATCTTTGATATGTTTGTAATAACCCTCCCTACCACTTCCCCAAGGCAGCATTTAGATAACACTTTTCTATTTCAAAAATTTAATTCGCCTGGACTATTACAAAATAGACTATTCCAAAACACATGACTGTGACCGGTCGACCATATTGTACTGGAGGGCAACCGAATCAATTAGTGAGAAATCGAAAAAAATATACGCTTTCCTCCTCTCCGCATTGCACAATCATAAACACTACAATACGATAGCATTCTAGATAATTTCAAGAACTTATTACTGATAAAAGTCTAACTATACTTTTATCCGCTGTTTATCAGTAAGCAATGGAAACTAAATAGAATATGACATAAGGACCGATAGTAATATTGGAATGGTCTATAATCGATAACAGATGTATAACCTTAAATATGTTTCCAGTACCACTTTCTTTATTTTTTTTTAATATAAGTAGTTGGTAATTTCAAATTAATTATGTATATTTTAATTTAAAAAATCGTTTCATTAGAAAGGTACGAATGAGGGTATAAAACGTATTTATCCTGACAGATTGTACTGGAAAAAAAGTTACCTACAAATCGCGTTGTCTGTATTTGAAATTCAGGAGAGGATAATTATTGCGGCCCGGCAAAAAAACACAAGAGCAATTAATAAAAACGGTCACAGTGTTGCAGATTCTGCATCATTTATCAGGCATAATTTCTTGTATTGTACTAAACATCCGAGCGAGTGGAGCGACAACTGAATTGGTATTTAAAGAGGATAGAGATGGAGATATTTTTGTTAAAATTACAGTTTTGACCGGTTCAAAAGGAAATGAAATTAAGATAATTAAATATACAATGAAAATATTCATGGTGGTCTTCTTAACGGTAGTATAATTTAAAGTTCAGGAATTCGGCGAAATTGTCATGTTCCTCCAATTTGAAGAACCTGTTGGAATGTTATTTTTGCCAATAACATTCTAAATATGGAAATATTCCAGAATTTCTTATAAATTATACTTTTGGTGGAATAGACAATAAGTGTATTCGGAGTAAATATCAATGAATATACACACACCGGCATATTTAAAGGAACAAATACAAAATCTAATGATTTTCTCCATAGTGCACATATTTTTAGGATTTCACAAAAATATTTGAAAACAAAGTAAGGTAAAGTAATTGAAAGAGGTATTACAAAATTTCTACCACGTGCTACCTGTTGAAGAAGAAAACACCTCGATGAAGGACTCAATTCTCTTCAGTGGATGCCTCCTCCGAAGATTCGCCTGCGTAGCACAGCCCAATGTGGACACAAGAGGAGTACATGGTCCGACGTTTCGTCAGCCATGCCGCAATCCCTGCATAGGGGACTTTCCTCTAAACCTAGGTTACAGAGGTGTTGAAAACAAATGTTTGATGTAACCATATAAAAATACTTAGATTTGCTGGTCGGAATGAAACATAATTAAATAAGGAGCAATTTTTATATCTATCCAGCTTGTTTTTATAGAGTTGGCGGAGAAGAAATGAATGTGAAGATATGTGAAGATAGTGATGAATATGATGATTATATGTTTTGTGGTGATTTTGAAGGTACACCCGGTATTCTGGTATTCCTGCTATACATATAATTTTTATATGTAAAAAAACTGAAGATATCGCAAAATAAGTTATTGCCCACCTCTAGCATTCTCAGAGACGCACGTGTCGGATATAAACTGAAAACTAGAAACTATATTGCAGGAAGCTGGCGAATTGGTGCACGTATTTTTTGACGAACAAGCCAGCGTGGCAAAACTAAACTTTTTTAACTTAAATCAGAGCGAAAGATTTACTGTAGCAAATCTTAGACACGCATTGTTGACTGGTATTTTTGTGAAGTCTCTTAAAGCGGAAATGAGTTTTTGTTTCGTGGAAATAGAGCTAATCGTATTACACAGCTATTGAAACCTAATTTAAATTAATCTATCTACGTCATGACCCAACTCATATCAATATGTCTACTCTTTACCGGAAAGATCACACATTTTAAGACATTTTAAACCCCAATGTGAAACTGCGAGAGACAAACTTACTACATCGAGCAAAACGATTAAGGTAAGTGTTATAAATGGAACTGTTTCTTACGAGTCGCAGCGGAGGGCCTTATAGACCAACTCACCACAAACCCAACCTCTTTCTAATCAATTACACTATTCAATGAAAAAATATATAGATAATTATTTCGAAATTGGTGAATCATCGCCAGAATGACACAAGTGATGCCTACCTGATGTTCAATATTTTGGATAGAACTTTATATATATGAGTATAAAAAAGATATGATAATACAAATATTGAAGTTTAGGTATTATTAGCCCTGTGGGGATATCCTGGATTTCTTCTTTCCTATTTTAGATCAGTATAACTGAGCAATGAAAACTATATCAGCTGATTTTTACAATTATTGTTACTCAAGAAGCCAGTTTAGTAGTGGGGAGCTCCCTAGATTTATCAGTTCATTACCGAAAAAATACATTCAGCATATCCCCACAGGGCTAATAATACCCTAACCTAAGCTTCGATATCTGTATTATCATATCTTCTTTTTTATATTCATATATATATATATATTAAGTCAATCACAAGATAGGTCATTCTAACGATGATATGTGAATATCGAAGTTTGAGATTAGAATAAAGGTAATGTGCTTCTAACAGCCTGTCTTCTACGACCTTTTCGGCTCTATTGTGTATGCACTTATGTTACGCAAGAGTTGCTTGTCTAGTCCCGTTTTATATATATTTCTGCTCCTACACCTCCTGCATTGATTAAAGGTCCTTCCTTAGATGCCTCTCTATATGCTATGAATTTCCATTATGGGGTAGATTTCCAACGCAATATATATCGTTATACATCTTTCCATTTAGTCTGCTAATGAGCGCTGTTTGAAGTGGGGAAAGTGGAAACACTATTCCAAACATCACAAACTGAAAGCAGGAAAGCAGTATATGTTAGATTCCATGGAAGACAAAGAACTGATAGCTACTACCACTACTAATTTAGTCAGGCGAACCTTGGCCAAGACAAACTCAAGGTTCCGGCACTGAGGCCACTGCCAGGCACATTGTGTCATTCCTGATACTTATGCATCCATGAAGCCGAGTCCCTCGATGAAGGACTCAATCCTCTTCAATGAGGCCATAATAGGGACTCCGAAGATTCGCCTGCGTAGCACAGCCTAATGTGGACATACGAGGAGCCATGCCGCAACCCCTGCATAGGGGACTTTCCTCCAAACCTAGGTTACAGAGGTGTTTCCTCAGACAGCAGGGCCCTGTTAGAAGTCCTGCTATCTTTTTTAACCTACTCCTTGGTAGTTCTGGAGCAGCTCTAGCATGTCCATAAGTCCATCCCCTCAATCGGAGCTTGGACTGCCTGAGACCAGGTAGAGCCCCCCAGTGAGCAAGGTGCTGATTTCTCAACTAGTTCCTCATCTCCTTACAGAATACTTTCTGGTAACTTGGAATAATCATAACCAAGGTTATGTTCAAAACAAATGTTTGATGTAACATATAAAAATACTCAGGTCTGCTGGTCGGAATGGAAACATAGTTAAATAAGGAGCAATTTTTATATATATGCTGCTTGCGAAGAAGAAATGAATGTGAAGATAGTGATGAATATGATGATTGTATGTTTTGTGGTGATTTTGAAGGTACACCCGGTATTCTGGTATTCCTGCTATACATATAATTTTTATATGTCAAAAATGATGGATGATATTAGATCAGTTAGAAATGTATGGGAGGACAGGATTATTGTTAAAAGAGACAAAGGTGAACCAGAAAAAACTTGGAATAACAGTCTAAATATTAAGGTGAAGGGGAAAGTAATGATGGAAGCAAAACGATAAGCAATAAAAAAAGGAAAATGGAAAGCCATTTTGTTGTAAGAACATAAAGAAACTAAAAAAAATACTCTTGATGAGCTAGGTCAGAACAATATTGTCAACCTTCTTGGGTTCCAGGACACACTGGAGTAGAAGGAAGCGAAATGGCATCTAAACTATCAAAGAAAGGTGCTGAAACTCCTTTTTGGGGATCATACATTTTTTGCGATATCAGCACCAATATAATGCTGGGAGGAATAAGACAATTTAGAAAAACGAGAAGATCGGATGTTATGCTGACTTAAAAGAAATGCCTCAACTGAAGCATAGGGATAACTACTAATAATTATCTTTCAGGTCTCAGTAATTGATCAGTCTAAACGCATGCAAACACCTCCCGAAATACTTCAAATTCCTGTTACGTTGATATAATTTTGAAAATCCGCTTAAACTTGCAAAAATATTGTATTTATTCTCTTTCATTTTCTTTGTAAGTAAACTATTTGAAAATTTACAGTAGAACGTATAAAGTATGTGAATATTCGATCATTCCACATGATTGAATTACCAAGAGGTGGATACCTGGTCCATGTAATGTAGGTAACGTTCAAATAGAATGCAAATGAACTAAGCCGTTAACAGAGGTTGTACCTTATATTCTCTGATATATACCAGGTATATAGAATAACTTTGTTCTATAAATATTCATCAGTTGTTATGGCTGTACTGATTTGAATTCAAATAATATTTAGTCTTTTTTTATTTAACGAACAGGGTAATTAGTATTTCCAATTTATAACGGATGACTGGAATAAGAGTTTTTTATACTCGTGCTACTCGCCACATTTGTTTTAAACCAGTTTTATCGGGGATGTACATTGAAGTTGTTTGGTTTCGATGAAACAGCAACAAATTTTTGTTTGTCGCGAAGAAATTAGAGTGAAAAATAGACAGAAAAGAGGTTGATAATTTTCATTGTATTTGATTGACATTTTCCATAAATGGAAAATGGAACTCCAACTTGATGATGTGGATGCACATTTGGAAAGCGCAAACATTACGTTAAATACTATTCTGTCGTTTTTCGACTAGTGCTGCTCTGAAACATCTCACGAGCTAACTATAAGTGCTGAAATGTAATGAAGCTCCAGTGTCGCAATGAACCTCATTACGAAACTCATATCAGTATCGTTATAACTGACATTACATATTGATAGTTGGTAAAAAATAGTAGAATAACCTATTTTTCCCATGAACAAACTAAAATTGAGAATTTCGCGGTTAGCGCATCGCATTAAGGTGATGATTTTGCACAACGAAACGATTTTAAACGTACACATTCCGACTGTCATGAAAACGCTCTAAATATGAAAACTCCCAAAAGTATATGACCGCAACAGCTGACATATGTTAAGGTTAAAATTAAAACTGGAGCATTCGGTTTATCCAGCTGTGCACACTGTTTGCATATTAATTTATTATTCTTCATGGCTTACTCGGATGCTACGCGCCGTGCCTCGACACGTTCCCCACGAATTATTTCGCGGACGTTTTATGAAAATACTGCAATTTTAAGCAGGGTAAGACAAAAATGTTGTTTAAGTTACGGCCTTGGCATTAATAAATTTTACAAGAACTCCGTTGCATCTGCTTCCTTTGAAATTTAGATAACTTCAACGTTTCCTTTGTTGTTCAGGAACGAGGAGTTTCTTTAACTTTTTAAGGTTTGTAGCTATAGTGATTCTCTGAGGTAATATCCACAAATAATAAATTATTACAGTATCCGGTTGGCAAATAAGAACGAACATTGGCCATATCTCAGGATCGGATTGTGATAAAGCTTAAGAAAAAGAAATTCTATGATAAGAAAAAACTGGAAACTATTAATAGACTTGCTAGTCCACCGCTAAAGGGCGTAATTGAATTTGATATGTCCAAGTATCCTAGTTTTCGAGCATTTTTAAAAAGGAGAATCCTAAAAAATCTAATGTGTTTGACAGAGGGAAGATGTGAATAAATTCCTCTTTGAAGCCACCGATTATACCTATTTATTTAATGACGAAGGTTGTAATGATAATGGAAATTGCTTGAGCGTGCCATTTCAGTGAACTGTGTGCAACGAAAAATGTTGAATTAAGGCATGTACAGAACTGGCTGGCATTTCAATTGCCACAAAGGAACTAACCAGAAAAGGAATTTCTGGCAAAAACATAATAATTTGCATTGATAGCAGACAAGCTCTACTAGCCTTGAACAGACTGGGGTGGGTCAAGGGGCACGACAGGAGCAACGGTAACCGCATTGCTGACTCTTTAGCCAGGGAAGCGGCTGGACTAAGAATTCATGGACCCGGCGACACCTACGGCCTGACGAATTCGACAATTGCGGAACTAGCTAAACGTTACACCCATGCTCAACCTCTAAAGAGATGGGATGAAATCAAGGGATGCAGTCTTGCCAGGATCAACCTAAGAGACCCTGGAGTCGAAAAAATATTTGGCGATGACCAGGAAAAACCTACGTTTAACAGTAGAATTTCTGACTGGCCACTGTCAATTAAGGAAACACCTCCATACAATGGGGCTAGTGGACACAACTCTATGCAGGATGTTTGAACAGGAAGATGAATCTGTCAGGCATGTCTTATGCGAGTGCCCGGAGTTATCGTCAATAAGAGAGTGTGTGTTCGGTGAGTCTTGGCCTACACCTGCCGATGTAAAGAAGATGTCTCCTAGTGACCTGTACACCTTCCTGGAAAGGACAGGATGGTCGATGACCAAGGAAGACAACTCCTCGGGAGCATGTACAATGGGTCACATGTGGCCTAAGTGCTGTGGGCCTAACTCACCCTCCCTACTCTACAGATACAGAACGCATGAAATCATGATTGTTACTATTTCTGGTTCCACGTGAATTTACAGTGACTAAAAGTGACGATGAGAAGGTTTCTTATCTCAAAATAGTGCGGAATTACATTGTTATAAGATCCCCCATGACGAATTTTGATACTCGCTTCTTCATGCGATATCAAAATGGAAAGTGCTTAATTCAGCCTGTCGAGAAAAACTCGATTTCTATAATTTCAAGTAAAATTTGTAAATTTCCGAACTTTGAGAACTTTAAGGGAGTATACTGGACACTCCTTTAGAAAAGCGTTGGCAACTTTATTAGGGAATACTGAAGTTAATATCTTAGCTCTCAAGCGACATGGCGGATGGAAATTTGCAACTTTTGCGGAAAGTTATGTAGCGGAGAGCGGCAACAATAAAAGGAAAGCTGTAAATAAAATTTTATACAATATAACGAAGCCAGAAGTCTCCTGCAATACTTCAAGGGTAACAGAAAACTAGGTTAGAGATGGAGAAATTATGGAGTCAGAAGATTTCATACCCGTTGAGATAAAACAAGAAAACATTAATCCTAATTTTGTAAAAAATAGTTTTCATAATTATTGTACCATTAATATTCATATAAATTATTACCACCCAAGGGTGGTAAGTTGACTTACAACCTGTCGTCAAGGGCAGTCGATGCCTTTTTCGTAATTGTTACACCCACGTCCTTCAAAACAGTGTCAAAATACGTTGTTTACAATATAGGGAGGAGAAAATGAATATGAAATTGGCAATAACCAAACAAAACAGTGAATATTCAGCTTAATCAAGACTGAGGGCTATTTTCATCGAAAATCAAATGAAAAGCACATATTACGTTAAATATGTGAATTGGGAAAATAGTCACTAGAACAATAGAGAATTTATTCCTTTTTTTCAAATTGCTGTAATAAATTTGCAGTTATTATCCAATCCAATTTTCCCAGTCTGGGTTTCCAATTTCTATTTCCTTAGAAATCACCTGTTGAATAGTAAGCATCAGATAATATATTTTAATACCCGTCATAAAGGAAAATTCGTATTCAAACGTGGAATTTAAGAGAATAGATACAAAATCGATGCTCGTCTGGCAAACAATGCCTACACAAGATGGTATCCAAGGAAACATATAGCTTGAAGCATAGGAAATTCTCGTATGGCCGAGGTTTGTTAACATGCGAATTTTTCCGTAGGGAATAAAATTTACATAGGCCTACTGCTCTGTTTTTACCAGTAGCAGACGGGGAAAGAATTTTGCATATTTTTTTTAAGAGAAAAAAAACGGATGTCAATCATTGTTTCCGATCACTTTGATCTTTCGTATAGAAAACGTAGAGTTTTGACTTCGTAGAATTTTTGAATAAATACGTACTTATAGATATTTTTGAGAGCTTAAATTATTTTCGTAAATTTTCTTAAAATATTCGTTCCCGAAAGAAAATTTCCGGAAATAATATAAGCTTGCGTGGTATTCGGTAAGAAAATTTCACACCTTAATTTAGAAAGAAATTATTAATCAAACCTGACATTTTAAATTAATTTCACTGCCTGTCAAGTTGGGCATGGTATTGTTGTTTTTGACATAGGTAGATTTGTCATTTTTGTGAAACTGGATCTGTCACAAAGCTTAATAATGACTAGTTTAAAACGTCTGTATGTTGATCAACAAAAAATTAGACAAGAAATTTTACATTATTTACAGGTTCATCTACATTCTTTAATAGTTGTAGATCTTTTGTTTCTACTGTCAAAAAATTCCCACATAAATATCGTGGCGCCTCGAAATAATTTCTGGAGATTTTTTTAGTTGCCATGGTAACTAGTCAAAATTCGGGCATCTTATTGTTTGAAAAGTAGTGGTGTGAAATTTTCATTGTTATTGATTTTTTCACTTTCAATTGCCTCAATTATCCATGCACTTTTAAGGTTAGTCCGCTTGGGTGCTGCTAGTCTTTTCTGTGAGGTATCTTTACTTCATATCTAAGACCAGAGACAGCCTGGAAACAAATATAGGAAAAAAACGCATAGAAATAACTAACTGGCTGGAAAGGAAGGAAGTGTCTATTCAATTTTGAAATATTTATGAAGAATTGAGTTGAGAGAGTTGCGAGTGCTTTAAAACTACTACCATTAACCTGATTTTCTCCACATCATTGTTTAAATTTCATCTCTTTGACATAGAACATTAAAATCACATCAGTCGTTTCAATATCATAAACGCAAACATATTTCAACAAAGTTTATGCCAGTCAAAGAAAAAAACGTAACTTAATGAAATATTCGCAAATATAATTCGCTGTTCGCTGAGTTGTAACAGTGTATTTAGGCGATACATTTTGCCAATAATATTGTTATAATAGTGCTTACCGGTGTATCGCTGAAACAAAGTTCAGTTATTATTTGCAGACTCTTTCATGCACACAACAGCTACCTGCATATTCTATACCGGATGTTTGATTAAGAGAGGTGAGTGGCAGTATCTCAGAAAGTATTGATCGTACAAGGTTAAGAGAAGAGATTTCATCCTATTTTGGTTACCGTTAAATATACGAGGGTCTTCTTCTATATTTTGTATGAAGAACTAGAAAAAAAACAGTTTTGTTTTACGAAGTATACATTTTTGCATCTTTTGGAACCAATTATGGAAGCAGTTGTTCCTCTTGTTTTTTGTAGACTGCATCATCTGGGAACTGTAACCTTTGACCGCGCAGTTCATACTCAATTTTTGGAAAAGTAAAAAAGTCGTTAGGTCTCAGGTAGGAGCTTTATGGATGATGGACCTACGATTCGATGTTTTATTTTTCAACAACTCAATTGTTTTTCGAGCAGTGTGGAAACTTGCATTGTCTTTGAAAAACTTAAAGTAAAAACTCGGCTTCAAAAAGGTTTGCGCGATTGATGACAATTTTTTTTTAATTTCAGCTCTCGTGATAAGCTATCAATTGAGATACTGCGATTTTCAAATTTCGCATTCCATGGGTTTTTTCAAGAGGCTGTAAGTTATGGGAAGAGTTTTTTATTAATATCGGTAAATTACTTTGCGAATCAATATTTTTCCATTATAGGAACATTCTACAGCTCCTTATATGCAGTGTAAGAAGAAAACAAATCAGGAACATTTTTTTATTTTACTGACAATTTAATTCATGTATAAAAAATCCCATAAGCCGCGTTGGGGGTTACTGCTTCGAAACTCAGCAATTACTTCCGGCGAACAAATCGATATGTACCAATCAGCATTAATGGTACTTTGATGTTGCAAAGAAATTGTTGCTACTTGACCCGCTTTTATAGAACACAACAAATACATAATATTTCATCAAATACTTCATTTCCTTTCAAGGTAAATTCCCTGTGAGATACAGTCGCTCACCTATTTCAATTGAACACTTGGTACATTAAAGCGTTTTAAACAATTCACCAAACCACTACGGGCCCTATTTTCCATTTACAAAACACAATTCTATAACAATAGTTATGATAACCTACGATTTCCATAACTTTTCGTGGGGTGCAATTTTCGAACACGTATTATAATGAAATTACCTTTACAGCAAATATAGAAGTCCAACCGAGAACTTTAAATTGGTTATGGCATACGTACCTGAAACAAAAGAAAATACGGAATTAGGGAATGTTAATTAGAGCAGCTGTTTGTGTGGATTACATTATGGGAATAATATAAATTCAAAATAAAATAACGTGGTTTTTGATTTATATTAAAAAGTAAAATCAGTACAAATGCGATGTTACAAGAAAATGAGCTTAATTCACTACGTTTTTGTCCATAACAAGTTATTTTTAATCAGAAATAAAAACTATCAAGCGTTCTTTGAAACCACACCGTTTCTCTGTATACGGTTAAACGAGGGTTTCAGCCAACTTAAAAAAGAAATATCTGTCCATCCACTGGCACGTGTCGCCGATTCGGAATAATTATTAATAAGTTTGCAACAGCAGTTTTGGAAAATACCACTACTACAATAGCTATTTTTTATTTTTCTATTGTACCTAGCTAACATTTTTTATTTTTATAACGGAGTTGCCTAGGTATTTGTTACCAGAAGTATCTGCATATTTTTTAAAATATCTAAGTATAAGTAGAAAGTAGTACTTATATATAGATACACAGTGTATACAGATGTATACACTAGGCAATATTTCTGTTATTTGTTCCTAAAAAAAAATTTGATTTTTAGTTTTTGGTTATTTTCTAGTATTTATGAACAACGTGTCTGTACCCCATTAGTTAAGTAAATGCTTTAAAATGGGTGTGAACAAGAATTTATTTTAATTTATTTTGTTATGATTTTATTCTGTTTCATTTTGATATTTTAGTCTACAAATAAATATGACTTCTAAAGTTCAGTTTTTTGCTATATTTCAAGCACCTACCTACCTACTTTCAAAAAAAAAATGAAAAAAACATGGTCCAAAATGCATTAAGGGGCGCGGGGCGCTAAAATACTTTTTTGCATACAGGCGCCAGTAGCCATTACGGGTGCCCTGCCGCCGAAACTACCTTTTGTACTTGCAGTAAAAAATTTTATTACCAAAGTAGTCAAGAGAAAGTCCTGGAAACTATTTCTAGGTTTCCAAGATAACCGCCATCTGAAACTTTTAAAGTAATTTTTCATTGAAAACACATAGTAAATTTAGCAAAAATTATATGCTTTTTAAAACTAAGCTTTATTTGAGTATATTTTGTTCCACTTTTTGACATGTGCATTAAAATGGAGTAGTAAGGAATGATTTGTATGTATGTATGTATTATTATAGACCTGAAAGATCTATTGTGCCCCCTTACTTCTACTTAGTTTCTAGTCCTATTTCCCGGAGGAATTTTAGGATATCTGCAGGCTTCAACTTAGGTAACAGTCCCTCTTCTATCCGGTAGTCTCCCAGGTGCTGTGCCCTAGGATTCTGAATTGCTGTGCAGTTCGCAAGTATGTGGATGGAGGTTTCTTCTTCCATTCCACAATATCTACAATATTCTTCCTCCACTATTTTGAGCTTTAAGGTGCCCATTCAGGCGACAATATCCCGTTAGGATTCCTGTTAAAACTCTTAGTGCAGTTGACTTAAGCATTCATTTGATCTCAACAGGTTAGAAGAATCTTAGATTGCCTAAGCCCTACTAGATCTTTCCAATGGTCAGATCTTCTCTTTTCTTCGGCTTTACCTATTTCTTCCCATATTATATTGGAGCTGATTCCGCGAAAGGGTTCCGGCCACCAAAAGAGTATTTCAGTCCCCCTCTCCTCTAGTTCATCTGCTATTTCATTTCCTTATATTCCAGTGTGTCCTGGCATACACAGTAACGTGACTATATTGTTCTCGCCTAGTTCATTAAGTTTGCCTTGGTATCCCCCCTAACCTAACCATTTTGGAACTGATTACACAAGAACTCAGAGCTTTAAGGCTGCTTGACTATCAGATATTATGATAATCCTTTGCCTTTTATATCCTTTGTCAATGTTGAACTGGGCACACTTTCTTATTTCGTGAATTTCCACTTGAAAGACAATAAAATTATTCCAACTGATTCTCATACCTTATCAAACTTTTTCACCAGAGTATACCTGAATACTTTTTTCTTGTTGGATCATCACCCTCCCAAACTTACATTATTTCTAAAGATGGTCAGTTGAATGATTTCTAATTTACCTAATCCAAAACCCGTGTAAGTTTACCGAATAGTGTATACTTCAGCAATTGCTTAGAGTTTCCAGGGAAATTCAAACTCCAAACTTACGTTATACCTTCTCCTGTTCCTGAGTAGAGTCCCCGAACAGCGCAAGTTATTCTTCTCATAGCTGGAATCAATTCTTACTAACCAATTTAAGTAATTGACTTCCGAGTATTATTTTTCGAAACAGAGAGGTGAAAATTACGTTTGATACAAAATAATAATTTGCTTTCTGCCTATCTGTCACCGGTTGGTTGATAGATAACAAAGTTACGTTTAACAAGAAACTTATCATAAAAATGACGCCTTTGAGACATGCGCATACAAAAAAAATATTGTTGGAAGCTGTAAGCTCCGGTTCTTGTTTGATGTGTATTCTTTTAATGACCGGTTGACACTCATTTGTGTCAGTTTTGGAAGCAGATAGTCGATGCGAATAAAAATTTTCCTGAAATAGGGAAGATAATAGCAGTGGACGTAGACACTGAAGTTTTTTGTACGTTCATATTTATGTTTGTTTGGCACAAGTTAGACATTGAGTTTGACACTCCCACTGAACTTTTCTATTTAAACTAGGCCGTCGTCACTACCTGTCCTTTAATATTTTTTATAATCGATAATGATTGTTACGGCTATAAATCCTAATAGAACGTCATTTGTCGAGATAGAACGAGATATTTTCTAGCAATCAGAGTGTCTTCTAAACCATCTTTCTGGTAAAACAGTATTTTTATTTTAGATACTTATAAAGTGAAATCAAAAATAGTATTTTTTCTTCTCTTTTTTTTCCATCATTAGATGGCACTGGACAAAACCAAAAGACCAGGCGAATTTCTTCTCTTTAAAAGACAATACTTTCTTTTTCTATTAAACGATGGTTCAAGGTGATATTTAAAACCATTCAAAGTCCTTTTTTTCATTTATGATGAAATTAAATGTTTGTCAAAATTAAATTTGAAAGATTTTTTTATGAACATCGTAAATGATTTAATTTCAAAAAGCAATCTCTTACTTCTATTCGAAATATTTTCAGCATATTCTTTTGTTGAAGATTCTTCAACGTTGAGTACAAAATTGTCAGTTTAATCAATGATTTGGGCGGAAAAAAATACTTGGAAATCCAAGAGTTACGTGCTTAGACTCCAAAGATCCCAACAATGTATTGATTTTCTAACGAAAAAAAGGAAAATGCAACTAGTTTCGTTACAATATCATAATTAGGATAAATAAAGGAAAAAACATTGATATCTATAAACTCTTTAAGTAAATATTTGCTTAAATGTGTTTCCACTTATTCATTGGTAGTAGTCATTATGTCCAAATGAAATAAAAAAAAATTAATCACAGAATTTTATTTTTCAGCCCTAAATCCTGAAAGTTAATTTTTATATCATTAGGACACGTTGACCAGACTATAGTTATATTAGCATTTTGTCTAAATAAGCAGCAATTAACAAAGCATCATAAAGCGTTTATCTGTATTTAATAAGTAGCACACTTTCCCCTATTTACAAGAGACAAAATTCGAGAGAATGGTGCTATCTATGCCGTTCCGTAAGCCACATGTTCGCTGTAGAAGTGTAGTTTAAAAAAAATTACCCATTGTCACGATCGTGTCGGACAGATTTGAGCAAAAGTCAGATCCGTAGCAACAACATATTGATCCTGCTTGATTAAAATATCCTGTTTGCAATTTTTATTACTGTCTTTTCACTTGTTAGCTTAGGAAAATAAGTTGCAAAGTATTTTTCGATATAAATTCCAGACTTTATTTATATTATGAAGACATAAATCAGATGATGAGAAAAAGCTTCAACTATTTTCAAATATATAAGAGACAGAATAAAGGGTATTAGAAAAATTGGACTGTCAAGAAATGTAAGAATAAGAATAAGAATTTAACAAAATGTTGAGTTTTAGGGAGTAGTGGAGTTTCTACTACTAGCTTGGACATAAAAATATTTTTTGAAATTTATTCTCAATTTTATATTACTGGAAAAAGGATCTTGTTCATAGTCAGGACTGGATTAGAATTATAAATACACTAAAATCACAAATGCTCAAAACCTGATTACTTCAAACTACTCACCTTGAATGGATTAAAATGTGATATTGAAAGTAATATTCTTAATGGTAACGGAAAATGGGTTGTACCTTCATACATATAGTATTTGTATTCATGATTTGAAATTACCTATTTAAATTCACTGAAATGTAATTTATTTTCTTTGTCATAAAAATTGTAATTTCTGGTTTCTACACAAAATGTTAATATTAAATCATATTGGATTCGTAATTCTCATCTTGGCAATGGATTTCTCACTACTTAAATTATTTTATTTGTAGTTTATTCTGTGGACCCTTACTTTGTGGAATCTACTGATATTACTTTTTTAAATGAAATAAATAATTCCACTTTAATGAAAAAATATATATGAAAATCCTAATTTATTTGATAGTTATTCCGATAAGTAAAATATCATCTTTAGAATGACGAAAGTTACATTTGATGTAGTTTGTGTTAATTTTTGAGTTGAATCCTTAGGTATATGAATTAAGTACCTATGAGATCAGTTGTTCTCATTGTGATGCAGGTTAAATCGGTGAAGCATGAAGCACTTTTGAAATAATATAAAGTGAACATATTACTTGCATTCAATTAAATAAAATCATCACAGTTATCGAAACTATCACAGACTAAATATCTTAGAATCGTTCGAAATTAAAAAGTATGTTCAATACAATCTTAGAAATGAATGAATTTTCTTGAAGAACCCTTGTTACTTGTTTATCCATATCAGTATATACGATGTATATTTTATAGTATGTGAAACCGGTCGAGTAATACATATATTTTTGTTGTACTATTTGATAGTTAATGGTTTAATCCAGAAAATATGGGGCGATTCCATGTAGTACATACTAACTTATTAATATTATGAACATTTCCAAATAGAATATTTGAAGATACTTTCCATTTCTATACAATTTAATGCCTTCTAGTTGAATATTAGAGTATAGTTGCAAGTTTATCTGAAGCCGTGAAAGGAATGCAGTCGAAAACATTCGATATTGCCACGTTTAACTATAAAAAAGATAAAGTGCTAAGTATGTAGTGATAATAATTAGAAAATGGACTTTTTATTATTGACAATATTAACAATATGATTAAACGTTAATTCTTTAATGTGCTTGCTGCTTGGATTTTGTCTATTAACATTATTTTTTCAATTTATGAATATTGAACGATGAACACTTTTCCAAATTTGTTATGGGCTTCTTCAAGCTGTGGCAGCGTTGTGCGAAAACCATAATTTTCAGGGCCCTCCGAACTAACTCAATTGGTGGAATTTATCGAAAGGCCTTCGTTGCTTAGCGACCAGCTGACTTCCTATTGGCAAGCGCGTGCGTGTTTCTTCCCTCTCACTTTGTCAATTGTCTGACATTGATTATCCAGTGGCGTTGGTATTGTCAGTGTCAGATTTCGTATCCATATTGAATTCAAGTACGATTCTTAACATTATTTGTTTTTAACAAATACTGTGTTTTGAAAAATACCAGCAAAGCAGCAATCAGTTTCTGTATATAATTATTATATAATAATGATTATTATTTTTAATACTTTTATAAAAATAGGTACCTTATGCCATTGGTACGTTTTTGACTGATATCCGCCATGTTTCCTCGCCCCTTACCGCGTAGCTTCAGAAAAACTTGCCAGACTCTCAAGCTGTCAGTCTTCTTATTACCCAGATCATATCACATAGCTTTCATTGTAAATAATGATGTCTTCGTCGGTTGAAGTTTTAATAGCAAGTAGACTACAGGATGAAAACTAATATTTAAGCTTCAAGTCTAACACTAGTTTAACTTAACACAAAAATAATCCATATTAAAATGGGTTCATTTGATTGAAACTTACGTTGTGACAAAGTTGTAGCAGTTCAGCTTGAATCTATTTTACTAGGGACTCTTTTACACCTCTTCATTTTATAACAAGCCTTGATTAAATTACTAACTTTTGTAAGACCTGCGTTTACGAGCATAAAAAGATTATTTAAAAATTTAAGATTGTATACTTCATCCGGCCCTGAATAGCGATTGCATCATTAGCACAAGTAGCGTTCCTTCATAAACCGTTTTCTAGAAGACACGTCTGCACGATGTCATCCAAAGCGGACTCAGATTAGCATCGGCGCGCGTTGCAGAAACAAGAAAATGACATTGTACGGTTTTTATGCGATTCGCGAGTTGTGAGTTACTGTACAAAAAAAATGTAAGTGCAGTTAAAACCATCATTTGAAACAGTGTGAATAATTGGTTCAATTAGTGATATTTATTTACAATGTGTCCAATTAAGTCGGAACCAAAAGGGAAACTTTTTTATTTTTATTTTTATGAAAAAAAGTTATCTGTATAAAAAGTTCTGCATGGTCTAAAACTCGAAATTAAATCATCAAATATGAAATTTCTTGAGCCGCTTACAATATACAGTGAAGACGTTTAGGTTGGAATAAATTCAATATTTTTTTGTCTAAAGCTATTATAACAAAACGCTTGCACAGGTCAATTTCTATTTTCAATTGCTCATCGTACTCTATCATTGGATGTACGAATGACGTCACCACTTTCGCGTACATGGCATCATTTTTATTTTTTTAAATAGAATAACATATTTTTCTCTATATTTTTGAATTCCACAACAACAGACGATTACAAAAATGTATAATACTTACAAAGCATTGATTTGTGAATTAGTGACAAAACATTGTATCAGAAATTTTTAATCAAAACATTTTATTGAGAGGACTGGACTAATAAATTTTCAGTTATTATTTTAAATAATTAAGTAAATACATTCAAAAATTAAGATAAATGTTCGAAGTGCATGCAGTTGACTATCTGGCAATAACCAAGACGGTTTCTAAATTCATCCAACACTTTATTTAATGTTTCCCGGTGAATGAGCCTCACCTCATGAAGAATTCTCTCTTTTAAATCTTCGATATTCTTAGGCCTATTGAAGTACACTTTAGAGTTAAGATAACCCCAAAAGTAAAAATCAAGGGAGGCTACATCAGGAGATCTTGCTGGCCACTCTATAAATCCTCTCCTACTTATCCACCTGTTGGGAAAAATAGTATCTAAATAATCAAGCACTATTAGCGCATAATGTGGTGGTGCGCCGTCCTGTTGAAACCATATCAAATTGCTCGGCATGTTTCGATTTTGATTGTCTGGATATAACGCGGCAATGGCTGCAATAATATCATTTTCTAGCATTTCTAAATATTTTCTAGCAGTCAACGTTCCTTCAATAAAAAATGGTCCCAGAATGTTGTTGCCAACAATTCCTGCACAAACATTAACTTTTTCAGGATACTGAATGTTGGCCTCCATCAGTCAATGAGGATTAGTGTCTGACCAGTATCTACAGTTTTGCCTATTGACATTACCATTTAAACAAAATGTTGCTTCATCTGAAAACACTACTTTCTATAAATTTTTCTTCTATTTTTGATACAGTGGATTGACTAATAGAACGATCTGGATATTTATCATTCCACAATTCACAAACTTCTCGCTGGGTTCGGGACTTGTCACCACACCCACACATTATTAAAATTTCATTTCTTTCTTTTTCGCTTAAACATACCATTATTGAGAAATTTAACAACTGCAGTAATGGTAATGATAATGAAATCCTATCATCTTCATTAGTCCAGTCATTTCAATAAAAATTTATAATTAAAAATATCTGATGTATGTATGTATGTATGTCTTTTGGGGTAACATTCACTAAGACCTAAAAGATCTATTGTGCCCCCTTACTTCTACTTAGTTCCTGAGGAAAGTCTCAGATACTAGTAGCTCCTTTAGTCCTATTTCCCCGAGGAATTTTAGGATATCTGCAGGCTTCAACTTAGGTAACTGTCCCTCTTCTATCCAGTAGTCTCCCAGGTGCTGTGCCCTAGGATTCTGAATTGCTGTGCAGTTCGCAAGTATGTGGATGGAGGATTCTTCTTCCACTCCACAAAACCTACAATCTTCCTCCTCCACTATTTTGAGCTTTTTAAGGTGCCCATTCAGGCGACAATGTCCCGTTAGGATTCCTGTTAAAACTCTTAGTGCAGTTTTGCTTTGACTTATGCATTCATTTGATCTCAACAGGTTGTAGTCACCCAGAAGAATCTTTGATTGCCTAAGCCCTACTAGATCTTTCCAATTGTCAGATCTTCTCTTTTCTTCGGCTTTACCTATTTCTTCCAATATTACATTGGAGCTGATTCCGCAAAAAGGTTCCGGCCCCCAAAAGGGTATTTCAGTTCCCCTCTTCGCTAGTTCATCTGCTATTTCGTTTCCTTCTATTCCAGTGTGTCCTGGAATCCACAGTAAGGTGACTATATTCTTCTCGCCTAGTTCATTAAGTTTGCCTAGGCATTCCCACACCATTTTGGAACTGATTACACAAGAACTCAGTGCTTTAATGGCTGCTTGACTATCAGACATTATGATAATCCTTTGCCTTCTATATCCTTTGTCAATATTGAACTGGGCACACTTTCTTATTGCGTGAATTTCCGCTTGAAAGATACTTGGGGTTTTTCCCAAGCTTTCAGAGTGTTTGGTGCCGGGCCCGTACACTCCTATCCCAGTTTCTTCTATTGCTTTTGAGCCGTCTGTGTACCATTGAATGGCATTCTTTCCAAGTCTGGTAATGGTATTTGGATCCCATTCCTTCTTGTTGCTTAATTCCGTAACGAATTTCTTTGAAAAGTTATACTTTTTCATCATACCATCTTGTGGCATGTCCCAGGTTGTCTGATTTCTAAGAAGTGAAGAGGTGGTTTATCTGATACATTTGTTACTAATTCACAAACCAATGCTTTGGACATATATTATGTAAGTATTATACATTTTTGTAATCGTCTATTGTTGTGGAATTCAAAAATGTAGAGGAAAATATGTTATTCTATTTAAAAAAATAAAAATGATATCATGTACAGAGTACGATGCGCAATTGAAAATTAAAATTGACCTGTGCCAGCGTTTTGTTATAATAGCTTTAGACAAAAATATATTGAATTTATTCCAATCTAAACATCCTCACTGTTTATAATGGCTTGACACCCCATGTGGGGTATGCTTTCTAGATCCACTTATTTTGGGTGGATCAGACCCCGTTGTCTGTTTAAATTCTTTCACTTATATCCCTCCATAATCCCGTATTTTTTGTTTTTTCTATTCAGTTTGCTACTCCTGATCTATTGAGGTCCACCTCTACCTCATTTTGCCACTGTGACCTGGGTCTACCGCGTCTCCTCCTTCCTCCTGGCTTCCACTGCAAGATACTGATTTAGCTCCATCTCTCCACACGTATCCTAGCCACTTAACTCGTTGTACTTCTATTCTTTTTTCAATTTCTTCACTTTTCTGTTCGTCCAAAATTTCACGGTTCGTTCTAACTCTATATTCATTCTCATTTCTTTTCACATGCCCCAATATTGTTCTCATGATGTTCTTCTCAGTTATTCTTAGTTATTCCTCTTCCCTATTTGTTTACGTCTTTGTTATCATTTTATATATATTTAATTTTGTTTGTTTTGTTAACATTTTGCTTTTTAGTTTCTTATTAGCGTTGTAGGCTCTATTATATCTTTTCATCAGTATCATTGCTTCTATCTCCTGTGTCGTTAACCATGACCCCTAAAAATTTATATTTCTTAACGTTTACAAGGTTTTTTAAAAAAATATGAATCTTACTCAAGAGTAAAGTACCTTTATTCTTCAAAATATTGACAATAATTGTTGAAAATTACAATTAAATACTATTATCAGATATCCAATGTTATCGTAAGCAAATATCTTTGGTAACCATATAAGTAGTATGCCTGTATTTATAAATCCAAGGACAGTGGGTTCTCTTGAATGGTGACTTCTAGATTTTTAATATATCTAAAGTATAACATTGACTTATGAGGTATTTTATACATTTTTCAGGCTCTGGAAAATATTTTTTTTTATATTACCGTTACTTGGTATGAGTGGAGGTGAAACAAGAATTTGTAGATGTTGGGAAGGTTATAGAGTCGATCTAAGTGAAAATGGAGCACAATGTGTAGCTATTAATCAGTTTCATATCATGCCTTGTAATATGATAATGTCACCAAAATGTGAATGTTCTGGTAGAGTCAGCAATATATTGAAAGATAGAACAGGTAAGGTATTACTTTCAGATATGTTTAATTCCTAAATTTCATTAACGAGTCAATTCCTAATCGATTCAAGCAAATCCACATGTATCTACAGGGTGCGGCAGATAAAACGTGAAGCATTTTTGAATATTTTCCGACCCTCCCTCCTCCCTAATCTTAAATGGGATTTCTCAATATTCATGTTTTGGGTGTGAATGCGTTGGATGTATTTAAAAAAAACAACTGGCTCAATTACTTTGATTTAAGACTAGCAGACACTAGTATTGGTATTATTATTGAATCATATTTTATTCAAGACACGTTTTTCAATTTAATATAACTGAACTTTGAAGCAATTTTACATGGGATTCTAATTAAAAAAATTACGCGATATTTGCCAAGACCCCTTCACCACCAAGTAAGATTTGGTAAGATTCTCCCCGCCCCTTGAACACCTCACGTAATTAATGGACGCCCCCTTATAAAAATCACAGGCCACTCAAATTCAATCAATTTGTTGTATTTAAAAAAGACAAAAACACTTTAGGGAAAAATTTGTATTGGACTTCATGAGTTCAAACAGTTTTTGAGATTGGAATTCATAGCTCAAACAACTCTATAAAAATTGTAAGAGAATCGATTTATCCTTTTTATCTGTAGTAATTCTAATTTTTTATTTCCAATTAAAGTTAGGGTAATAAATATATTCGGAAATACGAGACGAGACAACTGATGGTTACGAGAGGAGACCGAGACTAATTTTTCTCCAGAGCTGACGAGGCCAGATTTTTTTAGAATATTGTCTCGTCTCGCTAAAAAAAACCCAAGAATGTTAAATAGTTGTAAAAATAGAGTGAATTCAAGTAAAAACGCATTTGTTTGCACTAGTGAGAATATTTCGTGTTTTTGACAATAATTATACCGATTGTAGAAAAATGTTATTTTTAGGAACTTGGTGTACCCGATATAAAAAAGGTAAAGAATTCATGCGATGGCCATGTGAGAACGTAGACGAATGGGACGACTTTTTTCGAAAACATCCAGATTTTATATAATGTTTTGTAATGCTGTTCCAATACAAAAAAAATTGTTCTGCTGACTTAAATATAAAGATGTTGTCTACGATTAGAACGATTCCTTTTTTGTTGATGCTGCAATCTACTGATATACGTAACAAAATTGTGATGTTTTAATTCATTTTATTATTAATAATTTATATTGTATTTATTTGAATAAATTATAATGTGATCATATTTATTTATCTGGAGATTTCTTCTGATTTAGCTGTTACTGATTATTATCTCCAGTTTATGACATTCCACGGTACCTACTTATTCTCGAGCTGATTATTATTATTATTCTGGTGAAAAATTTCAAACAAAAGAAATCCTATTATAATACAAGTCCTCGTTAACTAGTTTCTACGTAACGATCTATAAAAGCAATTATTTTAATGGCTTAAAATTCAACGCTTGTACTAAGTACACCATAACAAGAATGTAATTTCTCTAACAGGCTTTACCCTTTTGATTGCACAGCCCTCATGAACACGAACTCCCTTTACATCTACTGTCTATCCTTTCCTTTACCATCCAATTATTACATAGTTTGTAATTACCTAACTAATAAGTTTATTAAATTCCTAAAAATAACAAAATTGGGAAAGATGTCATCATTTTCTGTCTATTAGATTTTAGAAAAGTTAATAAATATCCGGTCACGGCAATTATATATCGATTATAATAAAAACTGAGGCGCTCGAGAGCAAAACTTGTCTTATTTATTTTTTTGAAGTTCGGTGAGAATTAGGCGAAAACATTTCTGTATTTCACCTGATAGTAGGAAAAATCTGAATAAGTATTAAACGGTCACTAGCTTCCTCCGTTACCCGCCACGGTCTGAAAAATAAGCCAGGCCCTGTCCAACGAATCGACAAAACGTACGAAAAACAGCACCTGGAGTTGGTTTCTGAGAAGAAACCATAGTACTTATACCAGTGCTAACCAATGCAACAGTGTACCTTTCCTACCATGACCCGTACCAGATCAAATCGATGACAATGACGAAAAATGTTCTCCACTTTGAAAGTACCATCATCATCTTCTAAAAAATCTTCCAATCCTTCGGAGACGCCCTCCAGCTGAACCAAACCACGCCCGTTGATGGAAACTCCTGTCACACCACGATTTCTTATTCATTTTTTAGACTCATCCACACTTCCTCAATTATTCGACACTGACACCATCCATGAAAATCTCTCGCCAAGAAAAGCTGATAAACTCGTCCGTTCAATGAAAGAAGACGTCCTTAATCAACTACCCAACAAACCCAAATTGACACTTAGACGGCTAGGCAGCCAAATCGCCCACTCTTTCTATCTAATCTTCTCGCTCTTCTCAGGCCTCCTCATCAAATAGAGCACCCATTCTTAACCAAATTGAATAAGAAGCCTCTTCATCCAAATCATACACCCACGCTTCATTACCACAATTCCATTTCAAACCTTCAACTTTCGGACTTACATCAAATGATATTATGAATTCCATGAAAATCATAATGGAGTTCCAATTTTTTGTATTCAAATATTCAATTTAGTGAAAGTTTCAGTATTTGGCATGCGGTTATTTGGATAACGCAGGATATACATACAGATTGCGAAACACTTTAATAGGTCATACGACTTACACAAGTACGACAAGGATAATATGAACAACACCACTTGAAGGAGAGAGACAAGAACTGTTATACATATGAAACTCACAATGGACTGCCTAAGTCTGACGTCTTAAGAGGCGTGATCATAAAAACTTTTCCAAACAAACCGAAAGCTTGTGTAAATTATCAAGAAATTTTTAATTTGCCGTTTGTTGTTGATTTTGTTATAAATAATATTGATCAGTATTAGAAATATATGAAAAGTGATTAATTAAGGAAGTTTTTGAAACTAAGTGTAAATCTGGAAAACGATATCCATTATTTTGTCGATAAAATTTACATAACTTTAAATAAAAAAATACAGCATAAGCACACATAACCTCAACTATGTTTACATTGTTTTAAAAACTCTTTGCAAACCTTACCTTGCAGATTTTCGTGTGAAAAAGTCTCCAACTGATCTCTTTTTACTTATTTCTAACAACGATCACTCTTATTTATAACTATATTAATAGCAAACCACAAATTAAAAATCTCTTATGACGTTTTACACGCGTTATCGATTTGTTTGTAAAAGTTAATAGGAGCCTTCTGTTGTGACGTCAGAGCTTAGGCAGTCCATTAGATCAGTCCCATCTACCAAAAAGGATGGGCGTGTGTTTTTTGCCCATTTTACTTTTAACCGTTGTGTTCTTGTCTCTCTCTTTCAAGTAGTACTGTTCGTATGATTCTTGTCGTACTTGTGTGAATCGTATGACCTAATAAACTTTTTCGCAATCTGTATGTCTGGACTCAAAGGCACTACCATTGGCTAATCCATTTAGATAATGCATATTCGTAAATACAGCCATCATCACAAACGAAAGCAGAACTGGTGCTACAACAAAATTATAATGATACAAATTTTTGTTTGCTTTGGCGTTGAAGATTAGGTTTGACAGAGTAGGTAGTTTTTAAACTCCTAAGGACACTGAGGTTGAACATGTTCTTTTTTATAAGTTTTGGAAAGCAGTAACGTCACTAAGAAAAAATTATGGTCAAAATAAATATCTCTTACAGTCAGAGCTCGCTTATCACAAAAAAAGTGTACACTACACCGTATATTTCATTAACGACTATGTTTTCAGGAACTGTTCGTTAATTGAATGACGAGTCGCACACAAAAATTATTGTTATTTGTTGTTATTAATGAGATATTATATCTCATATTAACTATGATATTAAATAACCTCAAACTCCAGCTGGTTTTACCCAAATAGAAAAAGATTAACGTCTTTTTCTAATACTTGTACCCTCTTTCTTACAAATCAACGATACGTGCTTCACATTATTCTGATCAATGCATTATAGTTTATTAAAAACAAATTAATAACAATAAATCTAGGTAAAAATACTTAAAAATTGAAGTAGAAAATAGATTAAAAATAAATTCTTCTTGAAGGATGCGAGTCAAAATATGTGTTCCATTCGTTGATAGGACCGCAAAAGATGCTGTCGTAGTGTTTGTCAGGGTCGGTACAAGAAGTTTCACCAATATCTAAAACGGATTCCTTTCCTTTAGTGTAACATCTACAAACTGGTGGTTTATCTTCGCCACAACTGAATATTCTGTGGTTTTTAACACCTCGGCATAACCAGTGACCATTTTCCTTTTCTGGTTGGAACTCTTCAAAGCATTTACAATCAGATCCATCGTCAGCGGAAGTTACAAAGGATACACATAATAACAGGACGGTTGCCATTATTATTTCCTGTAAGTACATTGTGTTATTGTAGATAGAAACCAAACGAAAATGTTACTAGTACTGGTAGCTTTTCAAGGGAAGGAAAAAATGTGATCCACCTGATAAGATAAAACATTATTTTCTGTATGTTCCTTGTGGTGTATTAATTATTATTTTTCGTTAGGTAATTTATTGGGAAATTTAATTACAATATTTTTTCTATTTTTATTTCAACGTTTCGGCAGCGTTCCAGCTATCGTTATCAAGAATAATCATATTTTTAAAAATTTTGATCCATATCTGATCCTTCAATTTTGTCTTCTCTTATCTAAATGAAATTTCTTCATCTTACATCCGTCAGATAATAAAGCCCTGAGAACTGGCTGTGTTATTTCTAAATTTAAAGTTTGGCAAGAACCTGCCCTATCAATTTTTTAATTTTAATTAACGAGCAACGCCGTAAGCCAATAGTGTTTCCCTATCTGATAGGGTCCAAAAATTTTAAAAACTGAATTATTCTTGATAACGGTAGCTGGATCGCTACCGAAACGTTAGAATGAAAAAACAGTAAATATGGTGGTGTAATTTCCTAATAAATTACCGAAAAAGAAAGATGAAACAAGTTTGTGAAGAGAAAAATACAGAGAATGAATCATTTGTAAGAAATAAACGATGCAGTTCGAGTGATTTTATTAATGGGATTAAGAAAACCGTCTAAAAGACAAATAATGAAGTAGCTGATATTTTTAGGTACTTACATGTTTATTTAACTTCATTTTCCCAAATACTTAAGCACCCAATTCTTAAATAATGCCGAATGCGTCTATGAGACTATCGAGCGTCAGTTTAAACAAACTACAGACACATCAATTCATTGGTTTTATTCGATTAATACAAATAAACAAAAAGTATGAGATATCCAAGGTCAACAACAAAATAGTAAATAAAATACCGGTTTCGATGTATTGGTATTATTATCATGATCATCCTCATAAATTTTATTAATAAACATTTAAATGCAAAGTTAATTCAATTGCATCAATTATACCTGCACGCAATATAAAATAAGTCCGTAACAAACACATGAATACATAAGTTAGACTTCTATTTAGTTCTTAGTAGCGTTAAGAACCCAATATAGGTTACATAACTGTCAGAAATGGATAAACATTTTAGGGAATCAGAAGATTCAACTCCTTGGCGACAAAAACTAGAAAATGAAACAAAAAAATTCAACAAAAAGGTTAATAGGCCAGTTATAATTGTGTAAAAGGCTCTAAAAATGGTGAAGAAGCAAAATTTCAAGTTACAAAATTGTCAAAAGTGTATAAAAGGCTTATAAATCGAAAAGAACTACTATCGGGCTAAATGGGACATCAGAAATTAAACATATTTGGAGAGAAGAGCTACTTTGGTAACGTGTGGCTTTATTGAAAAACGTAGGTAGCTAAGTTGAAGAAGCCAAAAATATTTGTATTTACTGTTTGGACCCTTACTTACTTTATTCATGAAAATTCGATTGATAATTATTTCGATATTTAAAATAGATTAAAGTTAAATTTGATGTGATGGCTCATTGTATTTTTGCTCGTGCTTTCTCATAGCACACAGTCCAGTACCTTTGTTCCCTGCACCAGTTTGTAGAAGTTCTCAGCTGGGTGTTTGCTATACAATACAGCGTTTCCTTACGGTTGGCCAAATAATAACTGTCTTTTGCGATCAAGAGACTCGCATGTAAACAATATGTTTCACTGCCTCCGTTTCCCTACCGCTTAATCTGCATGTAAGGTCTCCGTTGTATAGTTTTAATTTGTACAGGTGTTCCTTTACTGGTGCATGCATGACCAGTAATGAAACCTGTTATGATTCTCAGCTGATTTCTGCACAGTGTTAGAAAATCCGCTGTACGTTTCAGGCATGGTTCTTTTATAAAAGTTTTCCCATGCATTTGCTTTGGACGTTTACCCAGAAGTTTTTATGTTGTTCTCTGATCCAGGTGTTTACAGATCCTCGTACTACAATTTTTGTTATACCGAGATTCTGTCCTGGTTCAGGCTGCGTTTCCTCTGGCCCTCTTTTTGCAAGTTCGTCAGCTTTTTCATTGCCCTCGATACTCTGGTGACCTGGTAGTCCAAACCGAAGGAGAAGTGCTGCGGAAGCTGTTGTAAGGAAAGTGTACCGCAAACAGCTGGACCGAAGCGACGATCCATGCTAGGAGGAATACCGAATACAACAAAAAGCACTTTTTAGTGTATTGTCTCGGGTACTTTTCAGCATCCGAGACAATTTATGAACTATGAAAATTTCTATAATAATAAAAATAGGTATAAATTTTATTTCCTATCCTCTCCTACTTTTACCGGGATGATGGATGCAGGTTTTCTGTGGTATTTTTTCTGCATCTTAAATTCTGCAATTGTTGGAACTGCGACAAATTGTGGAAATTAACGAAATGGCCATCCTTTGGGTGTACAGCCACAGCTGTCCTTACTTGCTTTAATATTCAAATTAAACCCCGAAGAGGATTAATCTCCTATAGCAGGGTATGCAATTAAATTTTGGCAATTTCCAGTAAAGGAAAATTCAAATTAAAATTGAAATCATGTTCGAACAAAAAAAAGTGCAATGATATATGAAAACTGCTGATCTTCACAAGTGTTACTCAAGAAGACAATTTAATAGTGGAGAGATACCTAGATTTATCTGTTCATTGATGACTTCATATTGTGGGTTTCGTAAGTGTTTACTTTTTAATTCTTCAAGGAAATCCAGTTCTTGCTTATTATCACAACTATGTAGTACTTCCAGTTCTGGTTAACGTGTTAATTAATGTTTGTTGTCAAGGAATTGTTTTGCGTAATGTGTTGTTTTAATATGTATGCTCGTAAGTGTTCATTGTGTCTAATCTTAAAACTTCGAAATTACATTCTGGATATTTAAATTCATATATCCCAGATTTTTTTGGGGGATACTTTTGTTCAACAGATGTCGAAGAATAATTATTTATATTCACTCTTCATGCATTTTTGAAAAATAATATTTTTCAAAAACACTGACCGTTCAACTGAGGAGCAACAACTACTTCCCATGCAATATGCACCGCCACCCCAAAGTCAAACGGGGTTGGTATATAAACAAGATATATATGTGAATATAAATAATTATTCTTCGACATCTGTTGGATAAATCACTTTATTAAATACGACAAT
The DNA here is from genome assembly GCA_949126875.1 of Lochmaea capreae. Taxonomy (NCBI): domain Eukaryota; kingdom Metazoa; phylum Arthropoda; class Insecta; order Coleoptera; family Chrysomelidae; genus Lochmaea; species Lochmaea capreae. Next base: position 12,917,520 of record OX421409.1, read on the forward strand.
ATTACAGGAAACTGTAATAAGCTTTTTTGATACTTTTGTTTTTACATTTAAAAAAACTTCACTTATATTGCTTTCCGTTTTGAAAGAAATTGTTGTACCTATTTGTCGCTGAAGATATTATATTTGAACTATTATTAAACATATTACCACCATATATGATTTTTTAGTAATTTTGTGTTTCTTTTGTTTTTTTTTTCAAGAAATATTAGTTGTAATACCACTTTCTCCTCTTTTTTATTAATCAATTTATTCATAACATGCAATGGATATGGCTCTTTGTTTAATGATAATAATTTTTCTATCAAAATTATATTTGTTCATAGGAACTGTGAATGCTTTATGTATCATTGAATTTTATGCTGCTAATTTATGTGACATGGAATTACTGGAATTATATAGTATAGTCACAACAGTATTTGTTGGTTTTCTGTAAATTGAAAAATCGAGTATATATTATTGATTCATTGAATTTTCAAATCAAGGAAATTAATTCAGTTATTTTCTTCAACTTCTAATGTACCTAAATTAAATTTTTGGGTGTAAATTATTTAATTGATTGAATAATATATCTGATTGTCGTTCCCTACCTTCAAAACAAGCTACATACCTATACCTACCTACTAACTATACCAAAATAGTATGCAAAGTCAGTATTTTGCGTCCTCAGCATAGTCCGCGAAATTTAATTTCGCGGCCGTTACCCATAGCAACGGATGCGAAACCAAACGTCACTTCCAAATTTAAATATCACTTCCAAATTTGACATTTCTAAAATACTACAAAGACAAGGATTATTTTTTATTGAGTACCAACAAATACATAAGTACTTATATTATTTAGGATGAATATTAACATTAATTGTACAGTTTGTATTATTACTTATATTTACTCCAGAAGTTGAAGCAAGAACTGTCAAAATATTTTGTAAATATTGAAACATATCATTTCCATAGCACTCATTGCTAAATAAATTGAACTGCTGTTGATTTTAGAGCAATAATATATTTATTTACAATTATCTAGTTTAATAATTCTAACAATTGCACTGAAAATAGTGTGTATGCCATGGTCGCGAAACTTTTTAACGACCTCAAGATTATCTTGCCTCGGCCGCAAGCGGCCTCGGCGATAACTGTTCTTTTGGTACGTTAAAAAGGTATTTCGCGGCCTATGCTATATAGTTTTCGTTGGTTTATCATTGCGCTGACCTTAAATGGGAAAAATATATACAGAATAGCCCCATAGGGCTAATAATACCCAAGCTTTAATACATTTGTAATGTATTTGTAATATCATACTTCTTGTTTCTATTCACTATTTGGTCTAGCCAAAATATTAAACACCAAGTCATCGTATCAAATTGAACTTCTGTCATTCTGAGGATGATATTTTAAATATCGAAATAATTATCAATAGAAATTTTATATATTTTTTATTAAAGTGGAATTAATTTGGAGCAGATAGTTTCATTTAAAATAGTAATAAGAATATTTGTATTAAAAGGCACTAAAAAAGGCTCAAAAGCCCTATTTTATTATATAAAATTGTGAGAAATGGATAAAGAGTCTTCAGGAACTACTCTACTGGCCGCTGCAGTTCTAGCTTTATTGGAAAACTTCATACAAAGTTGAATAAGTCAACAATATTCATGTGAAAAGGCACTAAAAACACGTTAAAAATGGCTCATAGTCACAATTGTAGGATAAAAAGTTGTTAGACATGGATAAAAAGATTTATAAATAAAAAAATAGGTGTAGTGTCTGAAATTTATCAGAAAATGTATCATAAAGCTATAAAGTAAAAACATTTGTTTAAATAGCTCTAAATACAAATTTTGGTTCAAACACGTTTTAAATTATAACAATCTGCTTTCATAAAAGAATAATTTTTTGTGAATTCTACGTGAATACTGAGCAGAAAATTGAAACAAATAAGTCCTTTACAATCCTTTATTTCAGTAGAGAAGTTGCCGGCCCATAAGTTGGCCTCTGTCACTCTTAGAGTCGGGTCTTTAGTTAACCGGCAAAACTTTCGTATATATCTCATATTTCGAATCTCCCGCAGGGCTCCCAACCATTATTGAATTATGAGTTATTGTGCGGGTCACACCCTAAGAGAACTTCCTTTTACAGAAGGCCGGAATTTAAGGAATTGGCGTAGGACAGAAGAGGGCAGAAGCCTCAAATTCTCTCGGAACGATTTCTGGAAATACACATACGGACTTGATAAAAAGTAGGACAGGTTAATTATAACTTAACTGAGTGCAAATTTGTTTTCAGAAACTTTTTCAATCAATATTTCTTCAACATATAAAGCCTTCCTTGCTTACTTAGGTACCTCTTGTGCATGTCTCGTTTCCTGGAAAACTTGAAAGTTCCAAAGACTTTTAGTTCGTTATTATATTCCATGTTATACAATGTTAAGGATCTGGGAAAGGATAACTTTACAACATCATTATAAATTGTTATCCTTCCGTAAAATAATATCTCGACGACTATGTAGTACTATATTATTTTCTTCAGATATTACTATAAATTGACTTGACATTTACAGAGGTTTTGTCAGATTCCAATGGAATGTGTTTTGCCTACCGTTCATGGCTCTATGCTACCGTTTTCAATTTATGAAATTCAAAATAAGGCCAGCATACACAAGAGATTCTGGAATTTACAAGTGGGAAGCGAAATTATTTCAAGAAATAGACAAAAGCCGCATTAAAAGACGGAAAGGAGAACATTTCCTTAATAACGTAGTCAATAAAATTGAAATTGCAATCATTATTAGCTCACTTACTTATTACCTGTATTCACTTTATATGTTTGTACGTAGAAAGGAATTTCCAATCGTTTAGAAATTTCTCTAACTTTCACATTCCGTTTGTGATTCGTTGTGAATCAATTGGCAATTTTTGTTTTACGAACGGGTGGAAAATTTTGACAGTAGAGAGCATGACGCATGATTTTCAATCAATATTATCTAATCCTATTCATCTGAATGAATGAAGCGGGATTTATAGTTTGACGGACTGTAAACGTAGACTCACTGTGAAAAGATCAACTATAGAATTTACGTACCTTGTTTACAAAGGAACGTAAGTGCATGACGTAACGTAAAGGGAACGGACTGGAACGGAAGAGTTAGCCAAATTTATCTTTTTACAGTGCGTTCTTACGTCCGGCCAATCAAAGGAAAGAATTTTGTGTGATGTCTGCGTGGCTATCAGCTGTCATTTAATGTTGTGTTTTGAATGTTTCATAGATTGGCATAGATATCCTTTGTTTACTGTTTAGTTTAGCGTCGTTTTTCGAGTTTGTGCTTGTCGACACTTTTCCAATGCTACTGCACACAATAGTAGTCCCACGGCTCCAAGAAGTATATCTTCATGTATTTCGTAATCCATTGTGATTCAAACTATATAAATATTTGGATTATAATACAAAATTTAGAGCTCAAAACAACATAGGACACAGGCTGTAGATAATTTGTATAATTTCTAGGTTAATTTGAATGTCGCGAGTACGTTACCTCTGCCCATGCGCAAAATTTCCGTTCTGTTTATTTATAACTGCAACAATTTTTACATACCGTTCGTAACATATCCAGTACGTCTACGTGTCTACGTGTGGTATACGTTTACAGTCCGTCAATCTATAAATCCAGCTTAACTCTCAATTCAATTTATGGTCGACATTCAAGGTATGTTTGTACTTTTCAAACCTAAACTATATTTTAGATGGAAGTGGTTTGCTATTTCGTTGTTTTTTTCACAATAAAAGAAAAACCTGTATAAGAATAAAACCTGTATAGGAGAATTGGACAATGGGACTGTAAAAATTATGTCTATATAAGCTGGTTTCAGCTAAGCTCAGGTTTATATATATTCTCGGGAAAAAAGCAAACGAAGGACCACCGAAATTTAGTTCGAAAATAACAAATACCTCGTTTCTTTGATCGATCACTCCCGTCACCAGCCACCAATGCTGAAATCAGCACTTTATAAATTATAATAATAGTTTCTAAATAATAATGTTGATGCCTTAATTTAAAACTTCCCCTGAGAGCTGAGAAAAACTGTAAGTTCTGGCAACATCGCATTAAAGTCAAAATGTCGAAAAGCTTAATCTGAATGGAGGTGAGTCCATTATGTTTCCAATCCATCAAACGTTATTTATAAAAGAGTTGATCTTACCCATCAGATGGTATAAAACACTGGATCACTAAACTTAATAATAAATTATTGCACATTTTAATAATTTTACTTAATATACTTAGAATAAAAGAAATTAGCGGCATTAGCGAGGACAAGCATGTTGACTGGAACTAGAGCAATTTGAGAGAGAGCTTTCGGGTAGCGGGCGGTGGTTGTATAGGCTATATTAGCAGTTCGGATATCTTTCGCCAAGGGTCGATAAGGTTCGGTCAAAGGTAATAGATTACTCTATGGATTAGCGCGATAAAAATTGATTTTAAACGTAATATGGACCGGACTACATCACGCGGAGTGAGAACTTTGTTCTAAAACGAAAGTTTTTGAACAAAACCAAAAGATCTGAGTTTAAAACCAAATACCAAAAATATGTCACTACACTTGTCACTTTCAACAGCATCACAATGCGCATGCTTCTAGCTGAAAATTTGATCCCGGTCAGCGAATTATTCTGATACTTGGCAACTGGTCCGAAGCTGCAAATTTCTTTCTTCGAACAAAGTATTTTTAAATCACGAACTGCCAAATTGTTTCTACAAACGCTTTTTTTAATGCGCATACATCTGACGGTTTCTGAAAGTTTCTGAATGTTCTACGAACAAACCTTATTTAAAAATATTATTATTAGTTGATTAGGTATATGACGGCCATTTTTCATCCACTAATTCATAATGTAATTCTCCAAAAAAGCAAAAATAATGTACACTAATACCTTGAGTCGTAACTTAGCTATCACAATCTCAAACAAATTTGATCGCATAAAGTATACTCAGCTGTTTTTGAAGTTGATTACGCTATTCGTATATGCTTTGGCGAAATTTTTACGATTCGCAGCGACACAAGTTGTCTGGATTCAGAAGGCGTAAACAAGCTGGTCATAAAATGATGACGCTTAAATTTTTCTCCTGGATATAAATACACTGCCGTTCGAAAGGACTTTTCGGAAGTTTGCGATCTGGAAATCTGGAAATCGAAACTTTTGATAAGAAAAAGAGTCAGATGGATTCTGGAAATATATTTAATTCTCATTAAGAGAGTAAACTTACTACCAGAAATTGCTTAATTAAACATAAATATGTTTTCGTGCAATCGGACGCGAAGTGAGTATTTCGCGTTCTCAACACAGTCCGCGAAATTCCATTTCGCGGCCGTTACCCATAGCAACGTCTGCGAAACCAAACATCACTTTGAATATCACTTCCAAATTTGACATTTCTAAAATACTACAAAGACAAGGATTATTTTTTATTGAATACCAACAAATACATAAGTAGGTACTTATATTATTTAGGATGAATATTAACATTAATTGTACAGTTTGTATTATTACTTATATTTACTCCAGAAGTTGAAGCAAGAACTGTCAAAATATTTTGTATATATTGAAACATATCATTTCCATAGCACACATTGTTGAATAAATTAAACTGCTGTTGATTTTAGAGCAATGATATATTTATTTACAATTATCTAGTTTAATAATTTTAACGATTGCTCGAAAAATAGTGTGTATGCCATGGCCGCGAAACTTTTTAACGACCTCAAGATTATCTTGCCTCGGCCGCAAACCGCCTCGGCGATAACCGTTCTTTCGGTACGTTAAAAAGGTATTTCGCGGCCTAAGCATACAAATAACTATTTTCTACACAATATCTTTAAGCAACCTTGTTTCTACCATTTGAGACAGCTCCTTATGGCTAGGATAGACAAACTGTCCTTCAAGCACTGAGTTATTGAGTAATCCTATAATATACACGGTACTTTAAAGATAGGGCGTGAGGCACAGACCTCTCTAAGTTACACGCCAATTTTCAGTCACCATTTCCTTTATTATAGCCATGTTGAGTTCGATTGAAGACGTTGGTTGATGGCCGGGCATCTTCTACCACATCTCGACCACTTTTGAATACACTGAACCACTCATTCGTACGTTTTTATACGTTTATCAACCGTCGCCTTATGCCGTGTACATACAAACCGGACAAAGCAAAAGCACAACATCAACTTAATTATTTTTAACAATTTGGCAAAAAAGTGGGAAACTTATAGCCTTTCCGTAGCTTTTCGGTATACATCAAAGGATTTTTGTTTTGTTTTGGCAACAAAGTCGGTGTGTACTTGCTTAATTGAAAAACAAAAACAAAAACATGCATGAACAGCTAAACAGCTCTAAAACTGAATCCTGATCCAGATCAAGCAGACAAAAAGGTTTTGGGAATAAAGACAAAATTAAGACAAACTGTCCATACCACGAGGACAAAAGTTCAATAAGGTTCAGTTGTTGGGGATCAGTGATTGAATTCGAGAAATATCACTGGCTTCTTACTACAATTAATACACAGTCCACCTATATTGATCGAACGTTTGTCGTAGGTACCGCGAAGCTCCAAATTCGGGAATAAAACAAACATATTGCAGTGATGTCTTGCGTTTTTTGCCGAAAACGCGAATGTTTCTATATTATTTTTGTTTTTTCTGCTTGATTTGGGCTCGACATAAGAACTCAGGTACTTCTCTGGTGTTTCTGGATGTTTTTGTTTTGTCGGTACCATTTGCAATGCAAAATTTATATATTTTAATCCATTTGAAAAAAATTGCCAAAGATACTTGGGATGAATTGATAAAATGCAAAACTGTAAAGAAACAATTTGACAAATGTTAGCTCAACTCTTTAGTTAGTAGGTAAAGTGTATAATTTCGATAACCTGTTTTGGTGGAATCTTTGAATTATATATTCTCGGTACCTCTGTTACGAAAAATATTTTAATTCCTTCTAGCCCCGTCAACGTACGTCTTTGCTTAAATATAGTGAAGCTCGGAATGTCAATCTCAGAAATGGGTAGTATAGTATATTTCCACTTTTTACTTCACTAACATTGCGTCATTCTGGTTTTACGACACAAACTTTTATAAAATGCCTTACATATATACACACACTTTCATTTCTTGATTTATGACCTTTTCCATCGTTTCCTCCACCCATAATTTTACTGACCGGGAAATACTGGGAAAACACTATTAAACAAACATCTTTTTCGTTTGTTCAGTAAGTTGATTTTATTAAAGTGACCTGAAAAATACTTTCTTTTTTCCAAGTCGGTTAACGAAAAATAAGGCAAATAGAATGACAAATCTTATAAATTGATGTAATTTTCTTAACATGACGAGTATTATTTATTAAAAATTTCCAGTTTTAGTGCTGGAAATACATTTTTCAAATAAACTTTTTGATTAGCTTAGGTATATAACTTTTCTCTATGCTAGGTGTGTTATATACAAGCCCAGTCACATTTAATTTAGCCCAATAATAATAATAATATTCATACGAGTGTATACATAAGTCAAAAGTGATAGGTGACATTATTAAATTGGTTGAATAGTATCTACTTATATAAAATAAAGTAGATATAGATATATAAAAAATACAATATTTAAGTAATAAAACAAATACAAATGGTTCACAGAAAATCTTCAAGGAATACTTTGAGTGAATAGAGGCATTAATATGTTGATAAGTTTCTAATTTCCGTTTTATAACAGCTGAAAAAGTAAATTTTCTCGAGGAATGTATAACTTCATTCCCATAAATTCAAACCTATTTTCTACTTTTGAGTTTTACGGTGGGGTAATCGAAGGGTGTTTGAGTGTCTTGTATGGTAATAATATCCATACGATTTAGTTTTAAAATGAGTAAACGGTCTATCCTTTGGAAAAGTAATTTTCTAATTTGTAAAGCGTTTTAACAGTTTTTACTCTTTGACTTCTAGAAAAATATTTATCCAAAATTTTGGGGAAAGTACAAGTTGTGGGTCTCGATAGGCCAAAATATGATTCAAGATTTTTATCAATTATAGTTGAAAAATATTCTGCAAAAACATTAGCGATATCGTCAGCGCAAGTCATATAATGTACCATCAGAACAGAGAATTATATCGGTTCTTTCTGTTTTCTACCTGTTTGCTTATTTACCAAATACCATGTCGTTCAAGATATGTTATCTGAATTTTCAATAAGCTGATCATTAAATTGCCTTCAACATTTTTGATGAATTAATTTACCATATTTATTTTTAACTCCTTTATACGCATTTTGTGAATTAATTCCTCCAACATTTTTGTATAGAATATTGTGCATTTTTTAGATCGTGACTGTGAAATCAGTTTTGCAATAACATTAATATTGCAGTAAAAAAACTGCTGAATGAAATAGATTAGATTAGATTACCAGAAGGTCGACTGGCCCGGTTGGCATTACCACACTGAGACCTATAAGATCATTTGTGTATCTTCCCAGTAAGTTCCTTTTACTGGATCTGGCTTCCAAAACAAATTTACCTTCTTGTGTCTATCCAGCTGTTTAAGAAATTGTTCGCAGCTCCAGGCTGTTTTAGACTCATAAGTCTTAATGAATTCATACAGTTTATTTATTGAATTCATACAGTTTATTCATTGAATTCATGCAGTTTATTTATTCAATTCAAACAGTTTATTTATTGAATTAATACAGTTTATTTATTGAATTAATACAGTTTATTATTTATTGAATTCATACAGTTTATTTATTGAATTCATACAGTTTATTTATTCAATTCATACAGTTTATTTATTGAATTCATAAAGTCTACTTATTGAATTCATGCAGTTTATTTATTATCATTTTCATATGACAACTAACAAATTGATTTCCATAACTAATTCATCAAGTAAATCTGCAGAGTCTACTTAAACGTATCAAGATACACCAGCAGTTGAAGAGTAGGTAAAAGCCAAGAAATTATACCTACATCTTTGGTAAGTTATTTTGGACAAGATTGCGGTAATGGTGGCAGCAGTATAAATAGGAAAACCTAGTTTTGTCTTCAACGTAACAAAAAATCCTCTGTATTGATATACATTTTATTTTCAAATAATGAAAGTAATAACAAAATACATCATCCATAGTTCTATTGCCGTGAATTTTATAATTGCAGCGTTTTTTTGATTGGGCCAAACTCAATGGGACGGGGCTCGTTTTAGTCTGATTAAGATGTTTATCATCATGAATTGAAAAAAATATTCATTTTACATTTGCTTCAACATTCGTATAATTGTCGTAAACGCATTAAATCAGAATAAAGTTGAAAGAAAGTTAACAAGTCAATAAAAAACGCTCGAAAAACTGGGGGATATTCGTTTCCATAGAGGGGTGTAGAAGACCCAATTAGTATAATTTAAAATCAGAGAGATGTAAACTGGTGAATATTCAACAAGAGTTGTAGGATTTTGGGACGCATCCAACTGTTACTAATAATGTGAATTGCGTTAATTTTAAAACGATTTTGCCCCCGTCTGCGTTAATGCAGATGCCTATTAAATTAGTAACTACACGTTAGTTAATTCAAACGTGCTGGACATTCACTGTAAAATGCTATTTTAATTGCCCGATTCAAAATGTTATAATTAATTTTATCGACGACGCAATAACAACTTCAAAAAGTCAGGACGATTTCCAAAAAGTTCCATTATATCATTTTCAACTGTGTAACGTGTTTTTCTTCCTAAACGTGGTTCCCACCACACGAACACGTCACTATGGACATTGGACACCCTTGATTGTTCAAATCTCGGGCGCCAGATCTTTTAACGTGGTTTGCTTCACGGCCCCCTGACTTAGGCGTCAGGATTTCCAGATACCCTCAGATGGAGATTACAGAATATTCCAGGGGTCTTGTTGAATTCACTTTAACCAACAAATTACAACACGAACGAGCCAAATATGGGTCCTCCAATTAAAAAGTTAAGTTTAATAAAGAAGGAAACAGGAATTCAGTCTAGTAATATATTACGTACGGCTTAGTATATACAAAAGCACAATAAGTCGTTATACAACAAAAAAACCTTCTGTCTATTAATACTCTGTGATCTACAGTGACAAGCAAAATAACAGGGAAAATAAAATGAGGTATTTATAACATTATACTTGGTAAGGAACGTTTCACAATATTTCGTTGACTCGGCATCTGGCCTCAAGGATTTAGTTAGTGATAAAAGTTTATAAATCGATCACTGTATCTACAGTAAACATTAACAGATCCTTAGTCGGATAAATTGAGTTTATTTTGTAAAAAAAATCACTATATGTCTAAGAAACAAATTAAACTTTATCAATTATTGGAATTGAACAAATTACACTATGGAAACATATAGGGTGGCCCACCGTATTCGCTTGGATTTATTACATGTAATTGACAGATGTAATCAAAGAATGTTTCAAATGAAAAATATGTAGTTTAGTGATGGCCACATTTTTTAAACATTTTGTACTATACAGGGTATCTGCAAAAGAGTGGAAGGTATCAAGGTTTCATTTTTGAAATAATTGTTATTATTTAACTTTAGAAGTAATATAAACCAGTAAATTTTCTTCAATAACACCTTTTATTGCGTAGTTACAACAATATTAACATTTTTGTAATCAAATAATACTCAAAAATACTGTCAATTATATTTTTTTAAACAAAACTAAAAATAAATAGAATTTGAGCGATGGTCCTAGTGCAACCATACCAGTTCCGCTAGATAACACAAGCGCACTGCTATTTTGACACCGCACGGCCGCAAACATCTTTGAGGCGTTAAAAATATTAACTGATATGAAATTGAAATAAAATCGAAAAGGAGCAAAGTTGCTGTTGATAAAACAAAAAGGCTAGCACTACGTTCCAGATTTATGATTCGAGTCAGTAACCATACCGTTCGAACCATGATTTATTTTAGAATCGTTATTAGACCGGTAAACACTTGGCGACTGCGTAACAAATCCCTAAGAACGATATCGATATTGATTCAGGAACGATTACAATTTGTATGTTGGAACAAACATATAAACTAGATACACTGAAAATTGATAAAGCGAAACCACCGGGGTATCTGTATCTGTAGAGTAGGGAGGGTGAGTGTAGGCTCACAGCACTTAGGCCACATGTGACCCATTGTACATCCTCCCGAGGAGTTGTCTTCCTAGGTCATTGTCCATCCTGTCCTTCTCAGGAAGGTGGACAGGTCACTAGGAGACATCTCCTTTATATCGGCAGGTGTAGGCCAAGACTCACCGAACACACACTCTCTTATTGACGATAACTCCGGACACTCGCATAAGACATGCCTGACAGTTTCATCTTCCTGTTCACACATCCTGCATAGAGGTGTGTCCACTAGCCCCATAGTATGGAGGTGTTTTCCTAGTTGACAGTGACCAGTCAGAAATCCTACTGTTAAACGTAGGTTTCTCCTGGTCATCGCCAAATATTTCTTCGGCTCCAGCTTCCCAGGGTCGCCCAGGGTGATCCTGGCAAGACTGCATCCTTTGATTCCATCCCATCTCTTAAGGGATTGAGTATGGGTGTAGCGTTTAACCACCGGGGTAGAAGTCAGCAAGTCATTCAGAAAACCATCCGAAAAGACGGCTAACATTCCATCGCCATACATATGCTTTAATCGATGACTTTCAAGGAGTGGGGAGAAACTGTCGGACTAGTCGGACAGTGCCACTGGCCAATAGCACTATTTACTTACAGGTGAAAAGAGAGGTAAGGAAAATTCTGACTGTTTTTTTTTGCAAATTTGGCACTGACGAACCATAATTTTCACAAAAAAATATTGTTGTAAATTATATCTGTACGCGCACACCCAAATATCAGTTGAAAAGACGAAAACAAGAGCTTCAATACACTATAAACGTTGAAACTTTGTAGTAAAATCAGGTAAAATTGATAGTAAAATATTTTTATTACATAAACTACTTAAAATAATTATTAGAAAGTCGTTTTTAAGTAATTTCTTAAAAGTACATTTTTATTTTTATAAGTTTCTATCACGTCCTATAATTCAGTTGTCGCAATTCAAAGGAAAAGTAAGACATCCGGCAAAGGGTCGGCAAGTTACCTTAGAATGTGATGTAATGGTGGGTTCACTTTTAAATGTAAACAAATGTATCTGTTTAATGTATTAATCTGAGGTTTCTACCCATCAATGTTCTGTTCGGTATTACGCTACCATTTAACCGCGCCTGCGTTTCACATATAATAGTATTTAACTATTATCATTGACATTTATTGATATCACGGTTTACTAAAATGAGAATTTTTCACAGGAAACTGTAATCAAGTGAATAAATATGGGTTTAAAAGCTACATGTGAATAACCGAATATTTTCCCATAATATGTTGAAGCTTACAACGTTTACACCATTCAGCAAATGATATAAATAATTTTCATTGTGGTATGGTAACATTTTATCGAGTTTAATGTGATCCCGAGCCGTCACTGGTGTAAAATACGATACCTAATCGTACGTTTATATGCAGATGCTTTTTATCTCTGAAAAACGTACGTGTCATCTAGGTAACAAATAGTGCACCATCATTCTTTGGACTACACACACACATCCGGTGATACAGAACAAACATTTTCAGGAAAGTAGAATAGAAAACTAGCATTTGTCATGCGCTGGTGAAAAATTACCCAAGTTTGCTGCTCGAGCATATATTACAATGAAGATTGTATTTTTGTATATTCCAAGATATGTGTAGGTCTTGGAAGATACTTCGCGGTTATGCAAAAAGGGGTTAGGTTATGAATTTTATCTCGGGAGAATTGGAACGGCCGAATTGGAAGATATAAATTTAGAGTTAGTTGTAGTGCGACAGGCATTGCGTCAGAAAATTTTCACTTCTCTATACTTATTCGGGATATTATGATAGAATTACGATTAATTCTAAAACCGATTGACTGTTTTTACCTAGAGATAAACGTAATTGAAATTCACAAAATATAGCCACGCGAAGTTTGAAAAAATATGAATAATATACATGCCGGGAGATCGAAGACTGCGGGACTGCAACTTCTGGAAGTATTTGTGAATATGTCCATATGAAAATTATATGGGTAACGTCTGTGACGGAAGTTATTACGCATTATGCAACAAGCCCCTCCACTGTTACCATATATCTCTGATCTGATCTAATAAGTTGGGATGGTAGGACAACACAACACCTAGGCCACATTTGGCCCATCCTACTGAAAGTCGTTCTCAGTACGTCAACTAAACGATGGTTTTGACATAGTGTGTTAGCCAAATCTCGTTGAACACGAGTTTACCAACGGATGAAAGAGCCAAGCGATCAAAGAGGATATACTCTACCTGTTCGCAGCCTCGACATAAGGATGTGATTGATATCCTTATTCTATGAAGATGTTTGTTTAGTTGACAATGTGTGATTAGAAACCCTGTTGCAAGACGTAGGTCCACCGGGTCATCGTTAAAATTATGTTTCTGCTGCAACGTCAGAATCATCCCATCTTTTTTTGAACATTGTAAGTATGTTCGCGCACTAGGCTTGCTACTGTTATCTTAGATATGAACTCGTTCAATCAATGATTTTTGGGATGGATGGGAGGTGGCAAGCTGCAAATTAATAGCAAATGAGGCGTAGAATCTACAGAAAAACCAAAGTGATAGATGGTGACGCTGTCAAAAACCTAATGCGGGATAACCGCAAAAAGCTATGCCTTTTTGAGGAACACGGGCTCTCATTTTAGCTGAGTTTATAATTTTGATTATAAGTACTAGTAGTTATTCTCATTTCTCTTAACTGCAAAGGACAAAATGAAATATCGAGTAAGTTTAGCGACAGCAAATCCATTTTCTTGAAACGAAGTTTTAAAAACGCTTCACCCGTAAATTATGATACATTCTTAAAGAGAAAATCAATATTGAGGTCCGAGTTACGAGCTTCGGTCGGTTGTCTACTGGAATCACTAAAACTGACCAAATTGGAGCAAAGGAACTCCTTTCATAAATCTTTACATAAGATGCAGAGACACTAAACGCCTTAAGGACGGCGTAAGAGCTCCCCAAAGGACCTTAATCCCTTCTATCATTGCGCCCTACGGTCGGCCAGAGACTATTTCAAGTGATATCTTACGGGTATTAGTGTACCGTGTCTTAATCAAAATCCTACGTTGCAAGTTGTCTTTGAAACGAGTTTTTATAACCCAAAGAAGTGATTTTTATGGAAAATTCACTACAATATATTTAAATAGGAACAATATATGATTCTGTACATTGAAAATTCACGTTTTTAATTCAAATTTAGAGCATGATTTAAACTTATGTTCACAAGTTTTGTAATTAAACGTAACATTTGTGATATATCATCAGATCAAATATTATAATGGTGAGCAGATCCGGTGTCGAGAAGAAAGTTTTAATTTTAATTTGTTATCTTATTTTATAAAGTTTTTTTTTGTTGCAGAGGCAATCAGAGCGAGACAGTTGTGCTGGTAGTACAGGGCCGGTTCTTCGAGTTCCAAGAAGAAGTCTATATAATATGGTAAAATGAGAGAGATAGGCAGAGAAATAGAAAGAAAAAGTCTTTAGTACCTTATAGATTATATAATAATATGAATAATGAAATATTTTGTTTTCTTCAACCATTAACTATAATTTTTAAAATTGTCTATTTGGTATAGAGGTTACAAACCATTTTACGAGCATTGAATTACCAAAGTTACTTCTTCAGTCCGGCTGGGCGAGTCCTGATTTTGCTATATGGGAATCATATACATCGCACTGATGATTGCACAAATACAACGAAAGTAATGATGCCAGAATTCCGATAAATGCAACTTAATGCTTGCCGGGGCACTATTTTGTAAAAAATTAATTTCTTAAGAAAGCTCCCAAGAAGGAGCAGAGCTTCACGATATTTTGTTGATTTTTTGGCATTGGAGATGATGTCATTTTCAACTGGGTCAGTGTTGGCCACTGATGAACAAACATTTGAGCATTTTTGTTCCTGTAGTATAATTATGAATTAATCTTTAAGTGAAATTGTGGATGTTTTTATATCTCTATGTACATGTACAGACCATTTAAGGTAATCATCAATGTAGAAACCAATAAATTTACCGAGATCTTTATACACTGTGTCCGTAAAGTATGGAACAAATTCATTTTTAGCTAAACATACCATTTCAAGAAATAATCCTGAAACACTTCGATTTTGGATTTCAATTTACCGTATTTTAAAATAACATTCTAATATACAGGGTGAATTACTTTCGAGTAATGACGTCGCCGTCATTTTTTTTCAATGGAACACCCCCATTTTGTCTCAATCTTCGGATTACTCTAGCTGAGCTGATTCCAAAAATATATCACAATTCCAATTGGTACAGGGTGGACAAAATATAAATTAACAATATTATCAAAAATACTTATTGTCTAGCGGACAGAATATGATCAAATACATGACTTTATAAATGTTCGAACTGCAGCCCTTGCTGTATTTGACAGTAACCCGTACGGTGTACAAATTCTTGTTGAACCTTGTTTATGTGTCTTGAGAAATATTGTTTATTGCTGTCCGAATTCTCTCTTTTAATTCTTGAATATTTGCTGGTTTTGTTTGATACACAACATTCTTCAGATGGCCCCACTTAAAAAAATCCAAAGGATTGAAATATGGTGACCTCGCTGGCCATTCAATAGGTCTACGTCTACCAATCCACCTTTTCGGAAACATTTCATCTAGGTACCTTCTAACATCTACAGCATAATGTGGAGGTGCACCAACCTGCTGAAACCATAAAACCTCCAGGGTTACGACTGCTGGGAAACAAATTACGTAAAGTAGGTACGAGATACCCCCTTAAAAACTCAAGGTACGTTGCCCCGTTTAAATTACCTTCGATAAAGTAGGGTCCGATCATTCGATTTCTTACAATCCCAGCCCATACATATACCTTTTGCGGGTATTGTGTATAATGCTTACGCATCCAGTGGGGATTTTCTTTTGACCAGTATCTACAATTTTGACGGTTAAAATCGCCATTTAACGTGAAAGAGGCCTCATCAGAAAAGATAATGTTTTGTATCAAGAGAGGGTCTCGGTGACATTTATCCATCATTTTTTCGCAAAATTGGATTCTTCTATCGGGATCATCTTCCTTTAATTCCTGTACAAGTTTAATCTTATAAAGATGCCATTTTTCAAGCTGTAATAGTTTTTGTACCGTTGTTTTGCTAACACCGATATCGCGACTAACTTTACGCCCAGAAGTGTGCGCATCTTCTTCAAAACTAAGTAAAACACTAATGCTGTATCCGCATATGCGGATACAGTTACAATTTTGAGATGTTACAATTACACAGTTACAATTTTGAGATGTTATGTTCAAACAGGAAGGGTAGTAGTAGCGTTTCTATGATATTTGACAAGGTTGGTAATGAAGAAATAGGTCGATCAATATTAGTATTGTTTTTTTTGTCGCCTTCACGCAGTAGAGCAGTTATGGAATAGTTATGGAAGAGTCCATTTTCAAGGGATCCATTGATATGAGAAGTTGAAACGTTGATGACCACATCAGGGAAAGTTCAAAAATATTCTAGTAGATAAGTTATTTATACCTCAGGACCATTTGTTTACGTATGATTCGCGCTGGTCTTAAGCAGAAATAAACTATCAGCTTCTCTCAGAAGTTAGGAACGAACATTCAGGGTTTTTCCATGTGAAAAAAATTATAATCAAGTCATTTGTCATTTGAATAGGATTTTTTCAAAGTATTCTGTATGAATATTGCAGGTTGAAGGAAGACAAACCCCCTAAATATATAAAAGTGGCAAACATAATTTTAGGCTGTGAATTATTATGAGAAAATAATAAAAAATATGACGCGGGTGATTTTTCACTTTTTTCAACACAAAACCAAAATATTACAATAGTTTCCTTAAAAAAAACAAAATCAAAATCCTTGCACGATTAAAAGGACTCTAATATAGTCCTTGCTATTCTACAGAACATGAAATGGCTAAAACTTTATCTCACAAGCCACTCTCTCTCCTGACATTTAGGTGCTTCAAGTTTTTGTCTTTTTTTCGACTCTTCCGGAAACAACAGTGAAAACGTTTACTTTAATGAGCATTCCGACAATCGCCGAAATTTATAGTAGTTAGTTTAAACAGCTAGTAAGCCAGGAAACGAAAAATGGCTTCATTATGTAAATGTTTCAGCAGGTACTTATCTGTTTTCGAAATAAACTAAGCAGAAAAAGCATCAACAATAAATAAATGTATGGGTCGGTAGGTATGTCAAAGGAACAAGAATAATAAATGTTTTTTCAATCATAATAATAACAAATAATTTTGGAACAATATTTTGTAAAATGTTGCCTCAAGATTTTTTCAAAAGTGGTGATTTCATTCCATTTTTTGTGCCAAGATTTTTTTAGTTTCTTTTGCTTGGTTTTATTTCACTAGATCCTTTTGATGTTCTTGTGTTAAAAATATCGAAATATTATCTTTTTATAAAATACGATTTTACTTGATATTTCTGATAAAATCGGATTTATCAGACTGAAAATACAAAGTATAACTACAATTATCACTAGGACGATCCGCGCACGGTAATATCAAACGTCCGCGCACCCACTGCGAGAGCCGCGCGGCGAGTGCGCTCATCTTAAAATCGCTCTATTTTATTTTCCACTGCATGTTCATAGCTCAAACTTTTTCAAAAACTTCTTCGATTTCTAAATTTCAATAAACCTCCTCATTAAATTTTTGTAACGTTCGTTTAGTTTTGATTGTATTTTTCATCAATTCACTAGTAGATAAAGTAGTTTTTCATATGCTTCAAAGTTTGGATAAAACTACAATTATAATGTGATTGTGTATAAAAAATAGTTTTTTTTTTAAGATTTGAACGGGGATATGATCTACTGTGAATAGGCATTAAAAATTTGACAACTTATTTGCAGTCCTAAACCTCAAATTATTATTAATTGTTTAATTGTCCAATCTTTTCGTTAGTGAAAATTCGTTGAATTAAAGAATTTGAAAAAGATTGTGGTTTGATTTCCCAAAATAATTAGCAAAAAGAATAATTTTTACACCACAAGGAACATAGAGAAGATTTATTCAGTTGACTTTGAGACAAAAATGATAAAAACCCAATTTGACTCAGTTTCTTTTAGTGGTGATATATAGGAAGGGTGTCGGCTGACCCCCATCACTTTTTAATACCTGCAATCAGCTACTAAATTCAGAAACGCCTTGTATGACTTATGTCCGTTAATCTGAAAAAAATCAAAACTGAAGGGAATTAAGAAGAACATTTCAGTAACATCCAAGTTTTTCCTTGTCTGAAGAATGACTCAGTAAAGCTCTATATTAATTAATTAAAGCAGTTACTTATATTAAAATTTACATAAAATATGGTACATTAGAAGTTATAAAAAAATAAGAAAGAATTGAAGGAGATCTCAAGACATCTCTTTTATTATTATACTGAATACGAATTTAAAACTGTATTTAGAAAATTTAATGAAATACTTGGATGAATTTATCCGACACAAATTAAAAAGCAACAATTCAGAAAAGCTTTTTTATCAACGGGATTTCAATGATTATGCTGAAATATTTATATATTTACAGAATGAAGCGGACCAGAAAATTCGGTATCATTCGGAAAATACTTTTATCCCCATTTCTATTTGTAACGCAAATTTCGAATTTAACAGGCGACCTAAAAACCCCTGGAAATATATTTCGTATATGCACAATGAAGTAATTTCCTACAAAACACGACCTTATATAATCATTTTGTTTGTTAGGATCCAAGGAGACAGAGCTGGACTTCATTCAACTTGACATAATATAACGAACAGGATCGATTAAATGGTTTAATAAAAATTCAACACTAATTACAGACGACATTCCAATAACAGCTTTCAACCAACTCCTAAGAGAAGCCGGTTCAGAGAGTAGTACCTGAAAGTACTGAAATTAATAGACACCCGGATGTACGAATGATTATATTTTGGACGAAATAGAACAGAAACCAGAGCTTAGTATACTTCAACTAAAGTCAGTGTGATGACCATAAAATAAAGCAATGTTGTCAGATATATTTTCTAAAATTGTTAGGCTCGTTCAAAGAGTTTACTAGAACCCAAATATTAGTCAAAAGTACATAATATTGTATAGGGTCTCACAGGACTTCGTTCCTAAAACATGGAAGACTAAAAATTATTATAGTACCTCCTCTTAAGTTGATTATTGAGAATGGTTTTTTTATTTATTACTATTGAATGAACACCATAATTGCAATCCAGGTTCGGAGTATGTATGTATGTATGTATTTTGTGGTATACTCTAACTATTGTCAGTGTAAAGACCATAAAATAAAGCAATGTTGTCAGATATATTTTCTAAAATTGTTAGGCTCGCTACGCAAATGTTCCTTTTACTTCAGTAAACTGTTAGTTCGTGATATTATAAGAAAGCTAGTTTGGAAATTTTTTTAAAAAAATACATAATGTAAATTTATTAGTAAACATTAAAATAAGTCGCTTGAAATTGCTGAAAAAAGAAAAATTTATTAAAACCACTTTTTATATGTTACTATATTTAAGAAAATTTTGAAGAGTTGGCAACGATGTACACTGATTGTGCAGGTGGCTCAAGATTTCCGAACAATCCAATCAATCAACTACAGTATTTATCGTAATATAACGAAATAACCGAAGAATACTAACTTGACCGTTTTATCATAAAAACTTCTTTGGTCTAGAAGGGTGTTCAGCCAACAATCCACTAGTTGTATTCAGTGTCGGGTGTGAATTTTATTTTAAAGAAATATTTAATTTAATATCTATTTCTTGCTTGAGTGAGTTTAGTGAATTGTTATAGGTATTTATAAGAAAATGTCGGTGATCTAGTGTAAAAAGGTATCATTAATATAATACCTTTTTGATGGTGTAGTGATTAGGTCGCGTCAGTGAATTGATATTAATATAATATTCATTTGTTCGTAGACGTTAGGGTAAGTTTTATAATAGGTATAATTAATTAGAATGGCATTTTGGAGACCATTTGAAACAACAGTCCAAGATGATCCGCGGGATTATTGAATTGTGGATTTAAATATAAGAAGTTAGATAATCGAATTGTAATAATGGAATCTCGGCGTATCGCTGAACTTAGACAGGAGTATTTGCGCAAAAAAAAGGGTACCGTGATTCAAATAGAACTATAATTTATTTACCCGAAACTTGGTTTGATACACATGATGTTGTCAAGTGTTTATTCATTTATTTGTTATTCAAACAATCCTTACGGTTTTATTACATGAATAAATATATAAAATAAAAAGACGATACAAAAAACTGTTCTTTAGATACTCCGTGTTCTAGAGGAAAGCGCTTTATTATTGTATTACAAATTTTATGAATTTTGTATGCATGTTAATTTTTTTCATTCAAATTGATATAGTAGATTAACATTATTTCACAATATTCGAATTTCTGAAAAATTTATATGCACGCCATTGGGCGGCTTTTTCCTTCAAAGGGATTAAAAATATGGGTTATTACATTAACTTTGGAAGAACTTCACCAGAAGACCCTTTGCTATTTATCCAGCAATTTCTAATTTCTCAATATGGGATATTATTGATTTAAGGAAAACTTTCAAAAAGTGCACTCCTCAAAGTTTTAGATGACAACAACAAACTTTGCATCTTAATCTTACTAGATTACTCTAAGGCATTATTTGATAAAATTAATCACTCTTTGCTTCTGTCATTATGTAATTATATATGTGTTTTGATAAACAAGCAAAAAATTTTGCAGTTCTACTTAGATCAAAGATCTCAAAGAGTATTTCTAAATAAAAAATTGTCGAAGAAAATTTACCTAACACGTGGGGTTCCGCAAGGATCCATCTTGGGACCTTTACTATTTTCCCTATACACCTCCCAATTTCCAAGTTACCCGAAATGTATGAAGGATCACTATTAGGTGGACGGCACACAGTTGTATATGAATTTTAATGAACCAGAAGTTGTAGACGATTGTTTGAAAATTAACCAAGAACTAGAAACTATAATGGAGATTTCAAACAAATTCTGCATAAGAATAAATCTTTCGAAATCGAAAGTCTTGCTATTTGGTCGTAGAATTGAGAAAAATAGAGACAAAAGTAAAATACACTTGAGAATTACACAGTTTAACCATTGTGATGTAATATATGGACCGGTCCTAACACAACTTGATCAAAATCGTCTGAAGCGAATTCAAAATATGTGTGTTCGTTTTATTTGTGGCATCAGACGTCGAAATCCAACCTCTAAACATCTTGCAGACCCTGGCTGACTGAATATAAAAAATAGACGTATTCTTCATGGTTCAGTACTATTTCAAAAAATTATGTTAACCAAAACTCCTCATTACCTATCGAAAAAAATTAAAAAAAGGATCAGGAGTACACAATATAACTGTGAGACTTAAAAATAAAATTGGTATGCCGAAACATAGAACCACGTTATTTCGATCTAGCTTCTCATATAATATTGCTAATCTGTACAACATGATCCCCGAAGTCTACAAAACGTTATCCATTTCTCGATTTGAACTTAATCTTAAGAAGTATCTTCTTAATAACAGCATAACATAGAAATTCTAAGTCTAAGCAGATGAAACGGGCCTTATTCATTTTAATATTTAATATGCACACAATTGGCCTAGCAGATGACAGCCTATGTAGGTTTTGTCAGGAAGAAGACGAAACCGCGGAACACCTACTCTGTGAGTGCGAAGGCCTAGTAAGGGTGCGGTTTCACCTATTCGGAGAAGAAAAACCGAGGGCAGAGAGCTACGTAACGAAGGCTAATAGGCCTAACAAAAAGAATAAAGCTAGATATCGAGCTCTAAGAATAGGGAGGACCACAATAGATCTGCGTAGGTCGCAGTGAGATAGGACAAAGAGCCACTCCATTTCTTATCTAATCTAATCTAATTTTAATATTTACAAAATTAGGTTACTTAACTTTTGTATTTGAGCATGTAAGATATCACTGTAGGAAAATAATACTATTTTAATCTTTAGTTTTGTGGTTGCGTGGAAGAGCTGGTGCTTCTCGTATGAGAATATTATTTAAGAGCGAACGTCGCCTTTGCTTGTATTGTATTTTTATAACAATTAGGTTCATGAGATGCTAGATGGTTATTTTCCTGCTCGAGTAGTTTTTACAAATTGGCTACTGCACAAAAAGAAGCAAATCAAACTTTTTTCTCAAACATTTTATTTTGCGATGGAGCTATATTTAGTCAAAACAGAATTTTCAATTTACATAATGCATATGCCTACATTGGTGAGAATCCGTACGCTATAAAAGAGACGAAGCATCATCAGCAAAGATTTGTTAATAATCTTCATTTTTCTAGTGAGCTGGA
The DNA here is from genome assembly GCA_949126875.1 of Lochmaea capreae. NCBI lineage: Eukaryota > Metazoa > Arthropoda > Insecta > Coleoptera > Chrysomelidae > Lochmaea > Lochmaea capreae. The sequence goes on from OX421409.1 coordinate 12,940,002, forward strand.
AAATTAAAATTGATCCTCCTGGAAAACGATGCGTAATAGCGAATTCGAACAAGAGCAAATTTCCTTAGGAAATGATGTGAAATTTGTCAAAAAACTGAGACACGAAAAATTCAACCAAATTTACCCGTTCCACTCCCACTTTAAACGTCTGTGATGGGAATAAAGAATACAGGTTTGTAGTGCACAAAAGAGTTACGGAATGTACCAAGTTTGAAGTTTGTTGGTAGCGGTTTTCTTAAAATGACATGTCATGGGAACTGTTATATAAAATAAATGTTGCAAAATTCGTTTTTTATATTCTTTATTAGACAATCTTCAATAAGGATGCATTATTCAGCTGGAGTTCTTGAAAACATACTATTCATATAAAAAAAAAATTATATTGCCTTGGTAGGAATGTGAAGATTTTGAATTGTTTGAATTGTTGGTTGTATTTGATAATTATGAAAATATATAACGTTCAAAACAATAATTTGATGGTTATATGTCTTTAGAAGATTTTTCTTTTAATTCCATCAAACAGAGTGGGATGGAGTATATACAAAGTCCCTTCAAGGAAGCCAATGTCAGTGTTGCCTTTATATTTGTTGATTTGAGTGTAATTGATATGACCATATCACGATCCAATGGAGCAAAAAACTGTGGAAAGTGGATACAGTAAATTCCAATTTGTATGTTTTATCTCTTACAACCGAGAACAATAAAGGATAGATATAAACCAATGAGCAAAAACGAAATCAAATGAGATTGGAGCGAAATATCCAGTCGTTAATTAAATTAGAGTTTATTAATGAAACACCATTATAAACTAAATCCTTGAGGAGATGTTTTGTGATGACTGAACATATTGTTTGCTTAGATCCCACAATTTTCTAGAAAAAAAATTGTCTAGTCTGGCGCATACATTGAAAATTATTACAGATAGTTCGTCAAGTGAGTTGTTACTTTATCTATCGCGCTAAAATTTAGATATTGAAAGTTGAGGTTTGATAGAAGTTAGTTTTCTACAATGATATTGGTGGTGGAGAGTGTTGCAGAAAGAACAAGATACAGACTAAGTAGAGAGGGAATCATTAAAAAAGAACCACCTCTTCACTTCTTAGAAATCACAACCTGGGACATGCCACAAGATGGTATGATGAAAAAGTATAACTTTCCAAAGAAATTCGTCACGGAATCAAGCAACAAGAAGGAATGGGATCCAAATACCATTACCAGACTTGGAAAGAATGCCATGCAATGGTACACAGACGGCTCAAAAGCAGTAGAAGGAACTGGGATAGGATTGTACGGGCCAGGAACCAAACACTGTGAAAGCTTGGATATAGAAGGCAAAGGATTATCATAATGTCTGATAGTCTAACAGCCACTAGAGCTCTGAGTTCTTGTGTAATCAGTTCCAAAATGGTGTGGGAATGCCAAGACAAACTTAATGAACAAAGCGAAAACAATATAGTCACCTTACTGTGGATTCCATACTGGAATAGAAGGAAACGAAATAGCAAATGAACTAGCGAAGAGTGGGACTGAAATACCCTTTTGGGGACCGGAACCCTTTTACGGAATCAGCTTCAATGTAATATTGAATGAAATAGGTAAAGCCGAAGAAAAGAGAAGATCTGACCATTGGAAAGATCTAGTAGGACTCAGGCAATCTAAGACTCTTCTGGGTGACTACAACCTGTTAAGATCAAAGTAAAACTACACTAAGGCCCGGTTGTACATTTGAAGTTAAAAATTGAGTTCAACTGACCTGGGCTTGAAATATAAGCTAAGCTCAACCCTAAACCTGTTGTACACACATGGTTCAGTATCAGCTCTACTAAACCTATATTCGCAAGTGTTAGTAGAACTCATTTCTAAATGACGCATGCGTATGAAGTAAATTGGCCAAAATTTGTTTGTCAAATGATGATGTCACCTAACTAATTTGACATTTGGGGGGATTGTTCGTACCTATTAGGTTTGCAATGAAATTTCCTCTGATATAAATTTTGTCACAAAGCGAACGGTTTCTTTAGAAAGACGAAATATTTGAATAAACTCATGATCCCTCCAACATTCAAAGTGATTTATACGCTCTTTATACACCCGAGGCCTTCTCGGGTGTTGTACGATTAAAATAAGATTCAAAAAATCTTCATCATCGGTTAAAATTAAAATATCCATATTTAACTTTGATAAACTTTTAATTTGAAAATAAATTAAGTACAGGCTATGTTTGCATACCATTTATTTACATTTAAGTCATGGAACATGATAACAATTGCCCTCTTGAAGGATTGTATGCGACTATTGTAAATAATGTACCTAGTTTGCTTTGAAATAAATATTTGGTTACTTTCCTAGCAATGTTCCATTTACTTCTCTGATAAAAAACATGTGATGGTATTTTGGAATATTCCAAATTGGTGGTATTCCAAATTAACTGGAAGTTACGTAGTCTGAGTTTTTAGACACTTTTTTTCACTCGTGTGAAAAATCTTATACAATGTTTTAAATAACATGAAATTTTTGATAGAACATATGTAGATCTTAAGACATGTTTCTAATTTTAATCAAAGTACTAACATTCAAATTTTTTGCAAATCTTTTTGAAACTACTATTCCAAAATACCTTCACTTCTTCTACTTAAAATGAAGTTAGTGAAAGTCAGTACCGACGTTGTAACGACTCAAATTTCTATTCCCCATGTAGGCGAAAATTTGGGTTATGACGTGATCACTACATCGTTGGGTTGTCTAGCTCAACGTTATATAACCCGAAACATCCGAATGCTGCTTGAGATTTGACTACTCTACTAGGTAGGGGAGACTGGAAAAAAAGTGATGAACGAGATTGATCTTTGTCTTGCATTAACTAGAAAAAGAGAAGACTCACTTAACTTTTTTTTTATCTGGAAAACGTTGTGAACTCCTATAATTCACAAAACAATAGAGGTTTTATGTGTAAGAAATAGTAGTATTTAGGATTTGTCAAGAATGACAAGAATAGCAAGATTTTTGCAACCAAGGCAATATACGAAGCTGCAAGGCTAAGACCACGTATGAAAAACAAGACCAAGGCGAACCAGTGTTTAGCTCATCCCTATAATAGTAAACCCTTATAGGCTGAAGGAATATACGAACAGTTCCAAGGCAGATGTAGGTACCTATAGGACCCGAAACTGTACTGCTGCGTTGAATGATAATCTAAGTTGAACACCCCATATATTTTTTATTCCATGTAAATGCTTAATCATTTTACTTTCCACGAACGTATTATTTGTTTTAGTTTAATTAAAAAATAACTTTTGAGAAAAAAGTTTGTTCCACCCGATACTTTATAAGAAATTACAAACCTTTGCCAATCATATTCTACCTTTCGGTTTAAGTTTACGACAACTTTGAAATATAATTTAATATTAATGGAATTGAAGATCAACTAGGGGTCGGTTTCCACGTTTTCCGCGTTCCTTTCGGAAATTTTCAGTCGATTGAACATAATTTGTTCAACAAAACGTGAAAATTCTAATTTATTTGACAAAAACCACCCTGTCTAACTAACCGTTATCGTCACACGGTAGAGACCGTTCGCTTCCAATTGGCGAATTTCTCTCTCGCTGCCGAACATCAAGTCATAGAGTTGTAACTGCAGCGTTCAATTGTTTCTTCAATTGTTTCAACGACGCCTATTGAAATTCTCGATTGTGCTATTCCAGTGCCTGATGGCGGCCCAGCAGCAAAACTCTAAATTACTACCTTCCACCATTTCCTTTTCATTCTACTAACTATATAATTTAATGGAGCCATTAGGAAAGGGTTTGAGGCGGTTAGCGGGATATATAAAGGGAGATAACAACATCTGATGACGAATTTAGACCTAAATTCCTTACGTTCAATCTTTCTTTTTGTACATTTTGTTTATTGCTCTCCAATTAGATATACTCTGTTCAATTTCTAGATGTAAAACGTCACTTTAAACACTGGTGTTTAAAGTGCGAAAAGTCACATCTCGTTTATCTTTTACTTCTTAAACGTCACATCCAGTGTATTTTCTGTAATTTATATTTAATATTCCCTAATAATTTTGTAGTTGTGTGTCATTTGATTTTTCACACGTCAGTCATTTGTAACTTAAAAGTCCCAGGCTATAGCACTCCACCTCAGGGAGTGGAATTAGGCACCAATTAAACTATTTTATTTGCTGTCACTGGGATATACAATTAATATTATATTGGATGCCACCAGCTTTTTAATCGAACGAAAGCAATGAAAAACAGAACGTGTATCCAATTTAATAAATATTGAATAATCAATACAAAAATTTATTGAATTATCCAAAAATTCGCATAAATTGAATACTCAAAAAAACCGAACGAGTAGGATACCAAATTATAATCCAGCACGTTAAATCCAAATTTTACACACGCTAAAGAAAAAGGAACTTATCCTAGAGGGCTGGAGATGTTTTGCAGCTGTTAGCGCGACTGCGGCGATGACTTCAACAGGATGCGTACCTCGTGCACGGGAACGAGAACAGGAACAGGAACTTGATGATTGTCTCAAACAAGACGTACACTTGCTGAAACGTAACTTGCCCAAATGTAACTAGCCTTAAACTTGTGACGTAAACTTGCCGGCTGCAGAGCAACCACACGATACAAATTTGTTCACCAACAACAAATTAAAAAATATATTCGAATGTTGCCTTGTTAGTGACAGTTAAAGGAAAAAGAAAGAGTTCCAATGGAAATAGAAGGGGAATTTGAACTAAATTAATGTTTTATTTTGCAGTGACTAACGAGACAAGAAAACGGCATGTTTAAAAATTTAGTAGAAATTTGGGAGGGAGTGACTAATGACACGAAAAACGTAACAGGCTGAACAGCATGTTACACATTGTCAAAGTTGAAGTAACGTTTTTGACACTTGGACTCAACATACTATTATCACTGCTATTATTCTTTCTAATCATGTCATACAGGTTTAAAAGTAAAGTTTGAATTTTTTACTTGATAAACCCTTATGGTATGTATTTTATTCTAGCTCTTTCCATTCAATCCTGTTGTCTTTTTCGCAATATTTATCAAATACCTTCCTCAGATCTCATCTTATTTAGTTTCTGATCGATTTTTGATCCTTTTTGCTTGGTCACATCAAACGAATTTTTGTACTTCTGTATAAATATTGTTACACCTGCTCCATTTTTGTTTTTCTTTTTCATCCTTCTGTAGTATTCTTTCCTTCTTATATCATTTTCTCCTCCGAACATTCCATTGTATCATCACTGTGTTAACTACATTTTTCCATCGGTTTTTCTTCACACACCTTGTTATACCTTCAATATTATTTTTCTCAAATATCATTTTCTCTTCCTTTCTTTCCACTGTATCATCAATTGGTTACCTATTTTTTATTTCTTCTGAAGTAATTTAGTTCACTTGTTTTGTTATAAATTTAAAATCGCTTATCTATTTTTCGATTTTATCGAGGAATAACGTTATCCAACAAGACTCCGGACTATAAAGCTGTATCCAGATAAAGGAGATAACGCTGACCCACTTCCATTGAGACTCATCCATCCGCTTGTGCTTGGAGGGTTTTGTAAAACTGTCAAAATTCTTCTTGTTTCCTGTACCGTTTCATGTATTTATTCAAACCCACGGACATGGAAAGAAAATCTTAAAAACACTTTTCAGTCACATTTTAAATTCAGTTCCTATTCGAAATTTAAGCATCCATCGATTTTGAAAATGCATTCGAGTATTACCTACGATTTATTTTGATTCTATGCTGGGACAGAAAATGTATTTTTCAACGTTTGATCTTTTAGTTCTGTAGAGGGTGGCCACTGTTACAATGTTTTTCATTGGAAACTATTAGAGTTATAGAATCGGAACGGAATAGTTATTTTTTTAAGACCGACCAGAAAATATACACATTCTGGACAACTTTTCGTCCAGAAAATAACGTTTTGACGATCAAGACCGGAAAATGGACGTGAGGGACCGGCAAAAGCTTTTTTATTATACTTAACAGAAAATACTACATTTTCAACTGTTTATAAAATACAGTAAATATGACATTTTCGGAACAGCGCACGGAAATTTTTTCCCGATCCCTATTTCCGTGCGCTTAATAATAAACTTAGATATCCATAATACTAGATATCCTATGGCAACCCGAAGAAAAAAAAGAAACGAGTAATGTGTCTATAGCAACGATTTATTTATTAATGACAAATTTTATTTTCTGTCAGTGAAAATTAAGTATTTATGTATTTATTACATTTTGCAAAAATGAATTCAGATTGTGAAGAAAATCGGGATATTCCCGAAAATATCTTACAGCGAGCGGCAGAAGTGAGTGCAGATTTATTACCAGTGAAATCCAGGTTGAGATATGAACAAGAATATAACAGTTTTACCGAATGGCGGACTCAGAAACGAATCAAAATTGTGAGTGACGATATTCTTTTAGTATATTTTTCTGAAAAAGCCAACACTATGAAATCCTCCACTTTATGGAGTCGATTCTCTATGTTAAAGAGTTGTTTGGCAATAAAATAAAATACCATCAATATCCAAAAACGATTGCTTTTTTGAAACGACAAGCTGTAGGATATATACCAAAGAAATCCAAGATTCTTACAGCAGAACAAGTAACCAAATTTTTATGTGAAGCTTCAGATGGAGAATATCTACTAGCAAAAGTAATTTTAGTGTTTGGCATCTTCGGTGCATGCCGCAGAGATGATTTAATACGTTTGAGTTTAGATGATGTGGAAGATAATGGGCGTTTCCTTGTCGTGTTCTTACGAGATGGAAAAACTCACAGGTCAAGAAGTTTTACTATTACCAATGAAAATTGCAAATTCGATCCCTGTACAATTTACCGTAAATACGCAGATCTCCGCCCTAAACATATGGAGAGTAGAAGATTATTTGTTGCATACCGAAACCAAAGATGTTACGCTCAACATGTTGGGTGCCATACTATCAGTGGTAATCCAAAACTTGTTGCAAAATACCTAAAACTAAAAAATCCCGAAGAATATACCGGACATGGGCTAAGGCGCTCTTCGGCAACCATGTTGGTGGAAAGCGGCGGTGATTTGCTCACTTTGAAAAGACACGGAGGATGGCTTTCTTCCAATGTAGCAGAAGGATATATAGAAGAGTCCATACAAAGAAAAATTGAAGTATCACGGAAGTTGTTTAGCCCTTGTAACTTGGAAACTACAACATCTGTAACAGTCAATCAAGAGAACCAAAGCACACACGAACACTCCGCTTCAACATCTTTAGCAGAGTCTTTAGTTCAACAAAAAGAAATGCAAAAGGGATTGAGCTTCAACAATAATACGAATTGTACAATAAATATTACTATTAATAATAACGGTTCTGTCCAAAATTAATTTTCTTAGAATTACCTACTTGTATTTTTTTTGTTAATTTGAGTTGTATGTACTTACATTTTTACTGTTTTAAAAATAAAAATAAATATTCCCGATTTTCTTAATAATTTTTTGCGATATTTTTTGTTTATGTTGATTTCAGGTACCTAAGTATAATAAAAAATATCGTTCATTACTCGTCCAGAAATGGATTTTCCGTTCTTGCATGACTTCCCGTGTTCGGCTGCGCCTCACACGAGAATTTGTCACGCGCGCACGGAAAAATCCTCATTTCTGTACTGGTAATGAAATATACTATTTCCGGTCCCTGATTTTTCATTTTTCCAATCGCTCTTTTATAATACAATCTACCTTGATTTCGTTACTATGACAACAACGTTTCGATATATATTGTCGAGTGATGACAGTTCGTTGATTTTCAATTTGTCGTTTATGTCAAACTCATTTCGCGAGTGAATTCAAATTTTGAATTATCCGGTCAAGAATTAAATGTTTATCGAAGTGTCTGTCTTAAAAAAATATTGTACGTCACGCTACCGGAAATTAGTGTTTTCAGGTCTCTCCAAGCTTCCAGGACTCGCCTACGGCTTGCCCTGGAATCTGCTTGTCTCGACCAGAAAAACACTACTTACCGGTCTTGTAACGTAAATTACTATTGTATGCCATGGACTGAAAGTGCTACTTTGTTGGACGACAAAAATTGCGAGACGAGTGAAATGAGTCGTGCAACAGGCGAGTCCAGCAAATTAACACTTTCATCCGTGGCGTACACAACTTTTTTTCTTGCCACGATTTAAATAAATCTACTAAAATAAAATTCATCCGAGAAAATAATTAATTAATACAGACACAATTCATTTTATATTATTTAAGAACGTAACCTAAGTATTTGCAATATTTACAGATTTTATTTATTCGCAAAAAGTAATATTAATTGTATTTCAATGGCAATTATTAACATTTATTGAACCGGATGGAAAAGGAAATTAATAATAATTGAAGGTTGTGTCAATAGAACTGTCGACATTAACCATTGACGTGGGTACAGTTACACCTAGGAAGTTGTTAAAGCTGTTTACACCCCAGAGCGTCCAGAAAGTGTTTTGTAGTACGGAACTGTCACTTTCAGAACATTGAACTCACAAAACGTAACTTTCGATACGTAAATGAATACAGAAAGAGCTACTTTCAGAAGTAGTAGTCAAAAAAATTAATTCCATGTCACTTAAAGTACATTAAGGTTGAAAGAATGATACAGTCTGTTTTCATTGGAATAGGATTGTAATTTTGAAAACTGTAGGTAAGACCTAGAAAGTATGTTGAATAGAAAGACTGTATGTTATAAATTAATAGTTAAATCTTCTTTTAGTTTTCCAATATCTTCCAAAAACCAAAAGTTTGTGTATAGATATAATCTCAAAGGGCATACTAACCAAAACAAAAAAAAAGGAAAGACCAATATTAGTGATGTCTCTCACCAATGCATGTGTATAAAAATATATAATAAAAAATAGAATTATTTATTTACACATAGCAACAATTAATTCAAAATACATAGAAGACAAAACAAACGACGTTATGCGAAATAAATATTTACACTATGAAATAAAACATGAAAAGTTTTTAATTTATATACAGTGCATTGATAAGGAATTTTACGGATAAAAGTATTATAATCTATTTACTTGGAAATAAAAAGCAAAAAATATGGGATTAACTACAGTATTAAACAAATTTACCTGGAAATTCATATTTATCTCGAGAGCTTCTAAAAGATTTAATTTCAAGGATTTAGGTTCTACATGCAAAATTTCAAAATTTAAGTCGAAAGTGTGTTGGTTTGCTAATAAATGATTGGAGTAGTTGGAATCTAATTTTTGGTTATCATAGCTACGTTTGTGTTCTGAAATTCTAGTTTTAAAATTCCTAAAAGTTCTACCTATATAAATTTTATCACAGTTGTCATTACCACATTTTAATTTATAAACTCCTGATTTGTTTAATTTTGAAGATTTAGATTTGTTGTTTTTAATGAATTTGGATAATTTGTTATCGGTTTTAAAGCAAATATTTAAGTCTAAAGTTTCTACTTTCGACTCAAATTTTGAAATTTTGCATGTAGAACCTAAATCCTTGAAATTAAATCTTTTAGAAGCTCTCGAGATAAATAAAAACAAATATTCAGATAACCTTCTTAACGACCAAGTAGATATCAACAATTCTCCCTTATTAAACCTTTTTACTTAGAAACTTCCTGTACGATTGTTGTGAATGAATTTCCAGGTAAATTTGTTTAATACTGTAGTTAATCCCATATTTTTTGCTTTTTATTTCCAAGTAAATAGATTATTTTACTTTTATCCGTAAAATTCCTTATCAATGCACTGTATATAAATTAAAAACTTTTCATGATACCTCCATTCGTTTGAGAAAGCTACTGTGTAGCGAAACGCGTCACAAATTGTATTTGAACATAGTTCAATTGTAATGAAGGTTTAAACAAAAATTTTTCTTTGTTTTATTTCATAGTTAAGTATGAATCTTCATCAAGTAAAAGCCTCATCTATTCAATTTTTAAATATTTACACTTGCGAAGCCTATAAGGCTTGTTTGCAAGGGTAAAATCGGGGTGATATTCACTGAGACGTAAAAGATCTATTGTGCCCCATTTCTTCTACTCAGTTCTCGAGACCATTAACTCCTTCAGACCTTTTTCCCGGAACAATCTTAGGTTATCTACAAGCTTTATTTTGGCAAGTGTCCCTATTCTAGGTGTTGTGTCTTATGTGCTATGCAATATGCGAGCTCATTAGTAGCCAGGAGAGTTACATCACAGCTTCTTAAAATGCGATTTTTGAGAGCTTCTAAATATAAAATCGGGGCTACGTGAAGGACTGAGGATTAGGTCCAGGCGACGTTGATAGCCATAAGTGTTTCTTGCAGTTCGAGGTCGTCCAATAGTACTTAATTCAGCAGGTATCATTTATTGTAAAAGAAACTGCAGTTGAATGAACAAGAACATAGACTCTGAAGTACTATCATTGACTAATCCATACCAAAATTGCGGAGTAGCCATTTCAGCAGCTATCGTCATCAACTGAACACAAACGAAATCAGAACTAACGCCACTCGGAATTAAGATGAAAAAAAGTTCTTTGTGTTTTCAATTAAGATGCTTTTTCTTATTAACGACAGAACTTATCAAACATGTATATGGAAATTTTTCGTCTTTGAAGGAAACGAGCAGCCACCCACGACAATATTCCAGACTACTTTGGATATAATTTTTTTGACTAGTTAAAACCTCATGAAACCTCCATGTCGATTCTAGCCTTCAGCGACAAACAATAGAATAGATCAATATATCACTCAAAAATGCCTAAAGGGTCTAAAAGCAAACTTTTTGACAAGCAACTAATTTTATACGCGAGGAACTGAGGCACCGAACAAGTTGTGCAGTGGGTCTATTTCCATAACTGGTCTGTTTTTTCAAAATGTTTTTATTGAATAAATTAAGTGACCGTTGGTGTTGGCATCGACTAGAATTTATTTATGAAACAATGAAACGACTTTTTGTGTTCAAGTATGATAATATTCAAAAAAATAATCTCTTCTATAAGCAAGTTTAATTAGCGAATAACTTGGTGGTTGTCGCCATCCAATAATAATAGCATGTCATGTTATGATTACATTTTCATTTTAATACAGCCGAGAAGATTACATTTCAAGAGAGAAAAAAAGTTGACAGTAACTTAATAATGTTTCAGTATAACGATAAGAAGCGATTTTGCTTAGTTGTTTGGACCAATGGTAGCGTTAGAGGAATAATAAATTCTTATTTTTCACCAAACGTTGATTTTGCGTCAATATTCAGAAATAATTCAAATCATCGTGCAAGAAACTAATGTCTTAAATAGACGTAAAAGATAATAGTTTATTATTATTATTATAAGCTTTTGGAAATCACTTTTCAAAGAACATAGACCGTTCAGTAAGATGCAACATCTACTTCTCGGGCTATGTGTCCCAACAGACATTGAATTACACTTCCAAGTTAAACGGAGCTGGGATATTTGCACGATAGAACCAACCATTTCGGTTTGTAATTAGAAGGGACAGTATTTTTGCGCATCATCAGTACAAGGTAGATATCGTCCGTTCAGAGGCTCAGAGCATAATCCTAGACTGGAGACAATGCTGAAATCACATCAATACATTAACCACAGGAAATGCTAAGAATGGGATAACAGCGACATCCCCACATCTAACCACAAACCAAAATTCTATATTAGGCTCTCCAAACCACGTGATCCAATATGGTGTCCTGGGGCAAACAAGTTGAAGGTGTGAATTAGGTTTGTGGAAGTTTTTGTGTTTATTTGAAATATTACCGTGTTCGTTACACTTTATTTTATTATCAAATACTTTTCGACATGCAGAGTAAATATTTGAAGACTTTAATGCAGGAAAATCTAGATGTGGGTGAACGGTATGTTTAAAAATTTTCAGTTACTGTTTGTTTACATTTTTCATCTTTATTTCTTCAACAGATATCTTCTAAAATTGAAGCTTATAAATAACGTTGACCCCTTTACAATAAACGTGCATGAAAGAAACTCTTCGATTCAAGCAGCTCCGCCAGTCACATACATGAATATAGCTGCATATTTAGTTTTGACCCATAGTTTTTACATAAAGGAGCCAATGGAAGGAAATTAATGAAAAATAATGAAATATCACCTATAATTCAATGGCCACATGATACAACTTCTTTTAATAAACCGTGAAAAATTCTTCTCAAGAATGGAGCTTATTTGAAGGCTTACCTGCAATCAAATGCTTGCTACAGACCTTCTGGCTCTTTAGTTTAGACTCCGTGAGATCGTCTCGCTTGATTGCTGCTAACCAGAGTGCTCTTCGTTCTCTGGATAATTCATTTTTTCCAGTAAGAAATTTAAAGTTTAAAATTGTGGGCACTGAAAAAACCTCACATCATCCCTGTTGGAACGACTTCCACAATCAACTACAAGACACGTTTGTGGCATTTTCAATTCAAAATAACACTTATAAAGTCAACAAAATAAAAAATAAAAGAGTTTAGTCACAAAACAATCACAAGATGCACTTTAAAAAGCTTTAAATCCTACACTCTCAATTAGGTATATAATTATCTTAAAAAATTATTTTTCTACTATCACTATCGAAAGTTGTCTTTTGTGCCTTGAAAAGCAACTGCAAGGTTGATGTTTTCCGCGAGCTGTCATAATTTGACATTATTGGCGCTCTTAAGCAGAAAGTAACTTTTAAGCACGCCCAATTTTCTGGGAGCTGTCATAATTTGACATTATTGGCACACTTAAGCAGAAAGTAACTTTGGCGCACGCCTAATTTCATTTATTGATAAAAGAGGGCTAGTAGTTAATTTTGGTGTGATAGTAGAAAAAATCTTGTGTGTATTTAGAGCAGAAAGTCTTTTGGTAGTTTCGACAGATTACCGGCAACTTTCTGACTCGACTACCAAACTACTACTTTCTGCTCTTGATACACAAATAGCTATTTCGATGTAATATAAAAAACAGAATAATATAAAATGAGAAAAACAGAAAATTTTAGAAATTTTAACGAGCTGATATGAAAAATTGAACGAACGTTAGTTTCTCAAAGCAGAGAATAGCTATCAAGAGCAGAAAGTAGTACTTTGGTAGTCGAGACAGAAACGCGTCGCGCGGCAAACTGTCGAAACTACCAAAAGACTTTCTGCTCTAAATACACACAAGATTTTTTCTAGTATTACACCAAAATAAACTACTAGCTCTCTTTTATCTATAAATACAATTAGGCGTGCGCCAAAGTTACTTTCTTCTTAAGAGCGCCAATAATGTCAAATTATGACAGCTCACGTAAAATTAGGCGTGCTTCAAATTCACTTTCTGCTTAAGAGCGCCAATAATGTCAAATTATGACAGCTCGCGGAAAATATCAACTTTGCAGTTGCTTTTCAAGGCACGAAAGACGACTTTCGATAGTGATGGTAGAAAAAAGTATTTATTGTATTGAAATTAATTTATAATAAAACAGAGAAAAAATGTAGAATTTCAATATGTGGAATAAATGGTGTATAACAATATGTGGAAGGTAAAAAGGGGACAAAACAGCGATGGTATGAGAGAGCAGATAAAAAACACGTCACAGACTTGAAAATAAAAGCATAAAAGGTTGCACAAGGTGAATGGGTGTCATTGGAAAGGAATCTGACAAGTCCTTGGGATATACAGTGTGCCAATTTTAATACTCTTATGGCCGGTTGCAAGAACGCTAATCAAATCTCTCATCATGTGATGGTTGATTAAAAAATGATGAACCATCAATGGGAACCCGATTGCACGAAAAAAATAATGGTCGATTAATTGTTCATCATTGCAGGTACCTATCCGTTGCATTTTGATGTGTAAATGATGGTTTATTTGAAAAATTAACGAGTTATTATTTCATTGATTAGCCGTTAATCATTCATCATTTTTAATAAGCGTTCTTGCAACCGGGCATTAAAGTTGCAGTAGCTTAGGGAGTGATTGAACAATAATTATTCAAATCCATCGATTGGAAGAAGAGATTCAATTGAGGTTACTAGACCGACTGTTTTATTTTGAGAGGATACGTTGTCAAAAAGTAACTCAAGCCCAAGCTTGTGATATTACTGAAGTCATTTTGAGGACGTTCTTATAGAGCTTGAAAATAGGTTAAACCATTGTTACATACAAGACAATAGAAACCATTTTGAAAATTTGTTCAATGGATTAAAATGTTTTCTACTCCACATTGAATATTATTGGTTGTCAAACCCATTTTTTTGATATATTGTTACACCCTGTTACTTATTCCTGTGAAAAGCATTTTTTTCGAACTTTCCAACGACTTATCACATGTAGAGGGTTGCCATTTGTGTTTTTGTGGATGGTGTAAGTGGGGGTTAACGGGAGTGCATTATGCCCTATTAATCTTCTTATTTCAGTAATGAAGTTTTTTTGGCGCTTCTCCTTTTTCATGAGATAAAATCCTTAGTGAGTTTCGGAACTATGGGTTTTTGGGGTGGACCTTGGGGTGGAAAGTCATCCTTGGAGTTTAACGACAATCACAGGTTTCCGCTTGTTTATTTTTTAAATAGGACAAATTGCGTGTAAACGATACACTCACTGTACCTAGTTTTAATCCGATTCAATACAGAAATAAAACTTTGGAAAAAAAAATAGTAATGTGCTTTCTACTAGAACAAATCCTCTTTCTACGAATTACATCGTGTGCATTATTGAAATAAATACCAGTACATAATCCAAAACACTGGACGTTAAAGCCACTTCGAAATGGGAAAATATATATCAAATCTGAAGCGAGCTCAACTGGGGATGGGTTTAGAGAATGAGATAAAGAGTTGGGTTTTTAGTTGTTGTCAACAATCATCACATGTATTTACTTGTCTGTAAAAGCTTACGTTGTTTGTATAAAATGGATCAGGTAATGCATTATTAACCGAGTTTTGTGGGATGCGTGGATGTTTTAAAAGCTAATTTATATTCGAAAATTTCCTGTGAAATGAAATACCCGCGTTACACCTACAATACAAAATAATTTTAGGTTGTCTAAGTCTTTGGTTCTCGGGCACACTGGCATGAAAACAAAAGAAATAGAAGTTGAGCTATCAACAAAAGGGGCTGGAGCAACCTTTTGAGGACCGGAGCCCATTTGCAGTATATGGACCAATATAATTTTGGTAGGAATGGGTAGAGCCAAGGAAATTAGAATATTGTACAGTGAAAAGATCTAATAAATCTGAGAGAATCAAAAATGCTATTGGGAAACTACAACACTAAGGCTGCACTAAGTGGTTTGGCAGGTATCCTAACAGGACACTGTGACCTAAATGGGTACCTCAAAAGTCTTACGATGGTGAGAAAAGATAAAAATTTAGGATGAAAATGTAAAAGAGGCATTCACATATCTGCTGAATGTGAGGCATTGCAGAATCCTGGGGTGCAGCATTACTAGTAAGTGAATGAAGATTTGCCCAAACTGACGATGCTTACGTATACTCCAAAATTCCTTCAAGAAATAGCACTACTAGTCTTTTCTCAGTAGGTAGCTGTAGTAAAAAGTTAATGTTCACCTCCCAAAAACCAAATGTTGTCACTATTGATTGATGATTGATTGGCCCGTCACCGTCAGTCAGATGCTTAGAGTCCTTGGCACCTCAGCTGTTAGGCTTTTTGTGATTTTGGTTGTGCCATTTATGTGAAGAGACCAGTGGCCCTTATCAGGCTCAACAGTCTTTTCACTAGGTCCTTCTTGGAGAAATTTTCCCTTGTATGGTCTAGTCCTAGAAGTATATATCTCCAATGAGATAATGCTTCACAATCGAAGATAATGTGAGAAGCTGTTTTCTCCTCTTCCATACACAACCGACAGATAGGTTCCTCCCTATTATATGCCGATTGTATGCATGTACTTCCTTAGGGTATAGTGACCGGTGAGTGATCCCGTCATTTTCCTTATCTGGTCCCTGCTAAGGTTTAATATATCTACTAATATATGTATATATCTACTAATACTATCCATACTTATTGTTTGTTCACTATTGCTCTCGATATAAATGAATTTATCTTTTGCAAATTGAGTTTCTACAAACTCACTTGGTCTTGTCCACTATTTCTTATTGAACGCTATAAACATAAATGTCAACGTAATCTAGTCATGGTATATCAGAAAAATTTGAAATGGCAGGAGCAAATGAGTCTTGGATATGCTACGGAGTGGGGTTGGACAAAAACTCCTCGCGGTTCAGCACCAACCTACACCTGCCCTGGAATAGTTTCTGAATGCGATTCTATGAAAGTACAAGACAATTTCTGGCAGAAGAGGATGTCTATGTGTTCGTTTTCATGCCACAGCTGCGGCTAAGAAAGTTGCGGGAATGTGCCAAAATAACGATGATGATGCTAGCGACATCGAAGATCCATCATCATATGCTTTGATCTCTGATACATCTGGAATTTAACATATAGAAGTTCCAGAGGATCAATTAGACGATATTAATTGGGCAGGACCATTGACCAGAGAAGGGTAACTACATAGCTCGGCAAGTTAATGAGCCTTATTTTAACATAAGAAGAAAAATCGTTTATTAGGCTTATTGGGAATAGCATTAAATCATGAAACTCGATCTTTATGGTGGTGTAGAGAGCAGTCATCCCTGGCGTACGACCAAAATTGCAAGAAATTTGATCATGTATATTTATACTGCGAAATTTGAAATGAGCAAGATAATGCAATATTTTCAAACTGATACTTTTTTTAGATTTTATTCAATATATATTGATATTAGAAGAAACATAGTAGGAGCTAAAGTTGTAGAGAATTAACTTACCAACAATTTCTGTTCCGATGATTTTTCGTCAAAATTGAAAATGTTTGGGTTATTCTTAAACTTAAAATTTCGAAAAATGCAAATGTAGGAATTTACATCACTAGTGTATCCTTCTTGTCCTTCATCAAGAGGATTTAAAGAATAAAATCTTGCTAATCAATTTAGGAGGTGGGTCGACAGTCTCGATTCGTCCAATTAATGATGATGAATACAAAATGTTTGATTATTTACATCCATGAACTAAACACCAATTTATCTTTATCAGCCTTGAGTGATTTAGAGATTTGATCAATTTCCTTAATAAAATACACGTGGCTATTATTCTTTAGGGTCCCTTTCAGGATGAATACTATCTTTAATCACAGACACTAATCTTCAAGAGTGAAAAATAGACTCTATTAGTCCTTACAAATTGCTAGTCAATCTCTCGGAGTACACTTCATTTCAAAAACTCTTCAATCAACGAGAGTATGAGATTTTCACTTGTTCGAGTTTAAAAATTTAAAAATGTTTGAGTTAATGGAAGCAAATTCATTGAAAAAAGCTGTAAATCTGAGAGATGGGAGATAATGGTATCAATAATTTCCACGTCTGTGAATCTGTGAAGTATTCCGCAAAAATAAGCTTATTTTTATAGGTTATATTTTTAACGTTATAAGCATACCAATTTATGAGAATCAAATGAAATCGAAGGAAAATGTTTTTTTTAAGATACAAAGTACTAGATAACTAATTGAACTGTTCTTTCGATTGATTTTATTATTACAAAATATGTTGACTGTCGTCATCAGAATAATTAAATCAATATTTTGGATTTTGCTACTACGGCTACGGTTGCTTTATCACGTATAATAATAATTTTTTCCACAAAAAATAACTAATAAGTGATACATAAGTTGAATAAACATGATACGAGGGTTGTCTTTCAGATGCAGCATATAACAACATAGTTGGCCCTGTAAACAAATATCAAATAATGTAAAAATTAACTGTCATGTTCAGTTAACTCAACGTCAAAGTTTCAGACAGTTTCGTTTAGAGCTGTACGTAAACTGATCCAAGAAGATCGAATTCTCACATGTGAAATTGGAGCATATCTGAGCATTCCAGAGACCACAATTGAAAAAATTTCACTTGGACACAGAAAATTAATAAAAATAGCTCATTTAAATGATAAAATTTATGAAGACTGCTATTTTATACAGAAAAATTGATGAAAAATGCTTATTCAAATGATAAAATTTATAAAAACTGCTATTTAAAACAATAAAATTGATGACAAATGCTGTTTTAAAATGTGTAATTCATGAAAACTGCTATTTTGAGCTATAAAATCGATGGAAAATGCTATTTTAGAATGTAAAATTCACGGAAACCGGTCGGGTCTAAGTTTTTTGTAAAACTTATAAAAACATATTGTGAAATAAAAATAATGAGTATTTTTAATCAATTTACGGAAACAGTTATTTTAAAAAAGAAAATTGATAAAGAATGCTAAATTAATTAAAACTGCTAACTTAAACAAGAAAATAGATGGAAAATACCGTTTTAAAATATAAAATTTATAAAAACTGATATTTTGAACCAGTGAATTGATGAAAAATGCTGATTAAACTGCTATTTTAAACAACAAAATTGACGAAAAATGCTATTTTAAAAAGTAAAATTCATAAAAACTGCATTTTAAACCAGAAAGTTAATGAGAAATGATCATTTGAATGATAAAATTAGTTAAAACTGCTATTTTATACTAGAAAATTTATGAAAAATTATCATTTAACTGATAAAATTCATAAAAACTGCTATTTTATAGTAGAAAACTGCTATTCACTTGATTACAGTTTCCTGTATCAGTTGTCATATTTAAGTAAAGCGTGTTATGAATAGACGTCAAAATAATAGTGTAAAACTATTAAAACGCTTTACAAATTAGAAAATTACTTTCCAAAGGATAGACCGTTCACCAGGAAGCAGCATCTGCATCTCGGGCAATATGCCCCACCAGACAATGAATTACACTTAGAGCTTCTGAACGGATGATATCTACCTTGTACTGAAAGGCACAGATACGCCGAAACCGGTCTGCAAGTGATATTATACATTCTAATTATAAACCAGAATGTTTGGTTCTATATTTTCATATATACCAACCCCGTTTATCTTAGAAGTGTAATTCCTTGTCTGGCGGGGCATATTGCCCGAGAAGTAGATGCTGCTTCCTGATGAACGGTCTATCCTTTGAAAAGTAATTTTCTAACTTGTAAAGCGTTTTAATAGTTTTACATTATTATTTTGACGTCTATTCAATAAAAACTGCTACTTCAAACCATAAAATAAATGAACCATGCTCATTTAAATGGAATAATTCATAAAAATCGCTTTTTCAAACAACAAAAATTATGAAAAATGCTATTTTAAAATGTGAAATACATTAAAACTGCTATTTTATTCTACAAAATTAATGAAAAATGCTCATTTACATGATAAAATTCAAGGAAACCGCTATTTTAAACAACAAAATTGATGAAAAATGCTACATTAGAATGTAAATGAACTACGTGGTCAAAGGCTCCAGTCTCCAGGAGGTGCAATCTGCGCCTCCAGAAACTCTATTTTGAATGTACCTACAAGCGAGTGGAATAACTGCTTTCAAAACTGATTCCAAACGCAAAAATGCATTTATCTGGAAAATACTTCTAAAAACATTGGTGTTTGAGAGTTATCTACTGATTTTTTCCAGCTCTATATTCCGAATATAAAAGACAATCCCCCTAAAAGCATAGAAGTATAAGATGCTGTTTGTATAGAGGGGAAAGATTGAAAAAAATTACCAATATGATATAAAGTTCACATGACTATTAAAATAAATTGTTAACTTTGTATATCCTTGAGCAACAAAACAATTCCATTGTTAACTTTTATATGAAATTTTGATAACAAACAATGCTATTTAAACTTAAACCATTTTTCCATTTATACCGACAACGTGAAGATGTCTTTGAAGCGGTAGTTTCTATATAAACCGGAATACAAAACGTCTGCCACCATTCCAGTCGTATAATGTCGACTGAAATTGAATAGAATTTTCTTATTTCGAAATATTAAATAAATATAGGAAATTTCTCTAGGACCTCGTTGCGCTTTTTAGAAATACACATTACCCCATTACCTTAATGGGATGACATTTAATACCTTTTTAGCAAATGTATAATGTACAAGCTTACGATTCGATTACAATTTTTCTCATTAGTCGTCCCTTTAGTCAGAACACAGGTACATACTCTCAAAGTAAATTTGCACGGTAAAGATCTAGTGAATTTCCTTGACGGATATTTTTAAATATATATCTTTGCTCTCAAAAGGAATGCATTGAACGAAAGGAAGCAGATCACGTAAGCAGTAACGATATTAAGGAATTCCTACGTTCTCCAGTTTTAATATCATTAAATATTATTTAAAGAAGAGATACTATAAAAATAAGTTTGAAAACTATAAAACCTTCTGTCTGGACTCGGGCTTTATAAAAGGAGGATAGGCAAGAAAGTTACAGAAAATGAGAAATAAAGATGAAAATATGAATATTGAAAATACATAATTTGAGGAGAATATTCTTTTGGTTCTCGAGCATCTGAGAAAGAGAGCAAAAAAGTACTTCCTAATAAAAAATCCTCCATCAGAGAAATCCCAATTTTGAACAAAAAGTTTTAGTACATTCTCACAATGTGATAGATCGATTCATGCTTTCAAACCTCACTATACATTGTTTTTTAACTTTTAGAAGAGTGATTTGAATTTAAGTTGGCATTTCTGCTGCCGACCGTTTCACACAACTCTTTCGATTCAACTAGCAACGGCATTTGTCAGTTTTGTGTTTATTAAAAGACTCATCGGTGTTTGTTGTTTATTGTGTTTTTTCAATAACGTATCATATTTCAACCAATTTAATTGCCTTTTTTATTAGGTATTTATTCACAACCTTTTCGGAACACATTCCCAATATAGTTACTTTTGTGAAAGTGAGTAATCGAAGTATAAAGTCAGCTTAAAAATGGACCAGAAAGGTCTCAACTGCGGGAGAAAGTGCCAGGAAAGATTCGGAGTTTCGTTGACCAAGCTCATAATTGAAAATATGGTACAGTAAAAATATTATAAGTTTGTATTTTAAGCATTGTATCAAAACTGCTTTTGAACTAGTCGACCAATATCAAGATTCAACAAATTAAAAACACGATTATTACAATCGTTCATTTGAACACCTACAACATATCATACAATTCCCACCACTCCGTAGTCTCAACTGTGGGCGGTCCTTAAATAGCGTCAGACAGTCAGTAAACAGTAGTCGACATCCAAGTACTGTTCAAGCCCATAACTGTTCAAAATAAGGAGAAATTCGTTAAGAAATCAGAATGTACTAATTTGAAATTTTACCGTGGTATTTTGGAGGTCACTCACAAGATCAGCGGATTTGTTTCCGAATGATTTCTTTTTAAAAAATGAAATTTATTGGCACAATTTTGAACGGGCTCAAAGTTTCATGGAATTAAGGCCGAAAATAGTCCAACATTGTTCAAACAGTACCTACACCGAATCAGCTCAGAGATACAGGATTGTCTTTGTTCAATAGATTCGGTTTTTGTTTGGCTCAACAAGAAGGACTATTTGAACCTTTAATTCATAAATTTTTTAGTTCTAGCATTTTGAGTTGTTTTTCGGAATTCATTTTCAATTTGTTTTAATTTAAAGAATCTTATTTTGTTTTATTTACGAATTAATTTTTATTTTAGAAGCCGGTATGGCCAAAAGAAATCAAAAGACACTTGAATACTAAATCGCACATAACCACATAACTATTGGAAGGAGAAAACGCGGAGCTTCTCGCAGTGGTTCTGAATCCAGCTGTCCAGCTAAATACTTGATTATTTTATATTTTATTGAAGTAAATTTATAGATATTTTTTGTTGGTGGACTATTTAGTTCGGAGAATACATTAAATCCCTATGTTCCGTTTCTCATTGCATGTATCTGTATGTCAAATTAGCGAGTGATAAGTGCTTCTACAGAAATATCTTGACAAGAAAATTTATTTATATTGCAAGAAGAACTGGAGAAAAGAAACTCGAAAATTAATACTGATAATACAAATAGGGAAAAAAACAGAAATTAACGGAAAAAAAATAGAACTGAAAGAAGAACTCAAATCTCAAGGAATCTGGAAAGGTATAGAAAAAAATATGGAAAAGAATAAATACTGCAACAAAAGTATACTACAATAGTTATTGAAATGAAGAAAATGAGCAGGAGCACAACACAATCTTCAGAACATCACTTGCACATGGAAGTAAAAATTGGATTAAGATTAATATGGATTCTTCAGAATTGAAAAAAGAATGAAAAATGAGGTTTTGTCTTATCCAAAACTATTTTATTTTAAGGCTCCACTAAATGACTAGAAAACTTACCTTATAAAACATTCGAGTGGTGGTGGTATCACATGTTAAAAACTTACCTGGAACAAAAACAACAATAAATATTTCACAACTATGCTTTTTGAATATTGCCAAAAATTGAGACTTGTGAAAGTACTCTTCTATTTGAACAAAACAAGAACATGGTAATTTACTAAATACATTGACAAAAATTCATGTTTAAATATGAATGAAGAACTTAGGTACCGCTGAAATTTAATTTATGAGCATAACAATGAAAAACTGATTACAAAAACAGTATATGTCCATATGTCCCAAGAGAAGAAACAGTTTATTTGTAGTTTTAATGAAAAATGTAGTTCTTAGTAGAAAGTTAAGCTTATTCTGAAACCCCATTGAAAAAAATGAAATCTAATTTTCACAAAACCTGCTTTATTCTATAGTCCGTTTTATAGAAATACGATGAATCTCGAAAATGTAATAATAATTTAGTAAAATTATAATTAGTGAAGTTAACAATATACCTAGGAAACTGTCAACTCCGGTAAATAGTTTTCAAATTGTCATTATTTTTCAACAATGATAACTCTTCAACAAAAATTATATGGTTTCATTATTTTTCAACAATGATAACAAAAATTATATGGTTATGGGGATGCTTTGTACAAGTATGTAGTTCAACTATTTAATGAGAAATATCCAGATGTACTCGTTACGCGGAATGGAATTGTTCTTTAACATAACTGTTGGTATTGGGCTAGTTGAAATCCTTATCACTGAATGTTTAGTGTGCTGTTTTACCAGAACGAATAATCGGTTGCCCTCCAGAACAATATAGTCGACCTATGAAAATCATATGGTTTGCAATAGTCTACAGCATAAAGGTAAAAAGGTTTGTTAAGTGTTGGTTGAGCGGCAGGGGTGTTGTTTAAGCAGTTACAGGTACAAAACACACAAACTTATAGAAGTGAAAGTTTATAGGATGACCTTGAATGAACAAAATGAGATTTCAAACCAATCCACCTGAAGCGCTACTTGCAGTTGATTTGTTGAAGCAGGCCTGGCAGCTACTGCCTTTAGCACGAAAATAAGAAAGACATTTTAAAATACAATTTGTTCATCCTAGCTGTTGCCGCCATTGACTGTTGCTTATATGTCAATGGTTGACACACAATATACTGTTAATTTTTGGATTTTTGGATGGTGAAATCGGGCATTATTCTTTCAAGTAAACAAACAAAACTATTTTCACAGCAAATACAGATTCCATTCTGCTATGAAATAGTTATGAACCCATCCACTGCGATCACTGAAATTCTACTTTCATACCTTGACACAGGACTTTCACTTCTATAGGTTATTCTGAGTCTGGTTTTTGTGGCCTTAGCTGCCTTGCCTATTTCGACTACTCGATTGCGACTAGCTATTCAGGTAGATGGGTTTGAAACCTCATTTTTTCATTCTAGGTACTTAATCCTATAAACTTTCACTTCTATAGGTTTGTCTGTTTTGTGGTAACAGGTGTTGGTTCAAGTGTGACAGATGTCGCTATTAAACCCAAAGATTTGCGAAAAATTGCTCAGCGTGGTTAAAGAAGTTTTCACTTGGAAGATAAAGTAATTGTTGTCCCAATTATATTATTTGATCTTTTGTATCCATCTGAATAATATCAGAACATGTACACTGTTAAATGAAGAAGTATAGGTGACGTAAAAGATATAGTGCCAGCTATCTAATCGTATATCCCCTTTAAGTTATGTTGCGGAGCTAGTCTTTGAAAGGTATTTATATTATTTTTGTCTACTTACTCACTCGCTATCGCTCGTTCGTGCTTTGAACAGTTTCGTTTATTAATCGCCTTCATTAACAAACTAGTTTATTAAATAACTATTAACGATTATTAGTTGAAATTATAACATTAAATGAATTTATCGTCAACTTACTAAGCATTTTAAATAATTTCAATATTGACTGGGCTATGACGGTATACTCTTAGTCTTGGAGTCAAACAAAAAGCCGAAAACTATACCTTTTACGTCAACTATACCTTCTATATTTACATTTCAGCGTCGATATTGACATTTTGTTTTGTGGAACTACAAAAATAACCAGTAAATAAATCCAATTGTGAAATACTTTTATCGAATCGTGCAGTTGAAAACGATCTTGTTATGTACCGCACGAATGAGTTGAACTGATAGATCGATAGGATCATTCAAGACTTCACAAACATCTGTTTTCGTAATTCAAAGACAAACATATTTTGCTGAAAAACCAAAGATCCGTCTTATAAGCCTTTTCCATCCTTCTTCCAATTAGACATTGCTCGATAAATCCAGCCGATTTCCTTTTTTCCACAAAGAGAAAGTGAAAATAAGAGATCAATAAGAATTTCAAGGCGAAAGATTGGTTTCTCGTTATCTCTTGGGGCGCAGGGAACTGGTCGAATATTCGAAGCATGTTATGTTTGATTGCGCGTACAGACTCGCTAATGCCACACTTTGCGAAAGTTGAAACTTAGAACTTCTCACCCTTAAGATACAAAGGATTTCGTGCGAGCTGTTAACTTCTACCCCAACTCTAATCTTCAGTCACCGCAAGTATAGTCACAGTCCGTTTGGGACTTCCAAGAAACGGTTAAAACTTCATGATAGATTTCAATGTCGGTCACGTTTGATAACATTTTATGGACAAAAAAACATCTTTTGAGTTCCAAAGTTTTGACCGAAAAAAAAATGATATTTATAAATAATCCGTTTGGAAATGGTCCCTCTGCATATTAGAGATGTACTCGTACCATCAGATTTCACTGGGATTGTAATTTAGAAATAATTTGTTATGGACTCGGACCTTTTTTTCCCGACTTGATCTTTTTCCACCATAATCTGGACAAATAGTCGATCGAAATGAGAAATTTATTTAATAGCGACCATGAGGGATAATCCCAAATACTCTTTAGAAGAAAAAAAGTAGAAAGAGTAATGTCTTCGGTCGAGTAATCCTTTCTAAACGTACATTTTCTAGAGGATTCAATTTATTTCAAGACCTTTTACTTGGATAACAATAAAGAGCTTCTTCTGTAAGAGTTTTCAAGAAATAGTTGTTGAAATTACTGAAATTAAAGGACACGATGTCATTTTAAGCGTCTTTTCTTAAAAGATCGAAACGAAAGTTACAAAAGACTTTTAATTTAAATTGAAATGGAATCTTGAACGCTTCAACTGTCTCTTTACATACAGTCTCTGAACTAATTTTTTTCCAAGAATAGCTCAACACTCTATTTAATGAAAAATATCTTTGAACTATCTTCGCTAAAGTTCAATAGCGATAATATCGTTGAAAAAAAATTTTTTCCTCTGTTAAGGACTCATTTACTCCCGACGTAAACAAGAGCACGTGGATAGTTAAATTGATAAGGGCGGCCATTTATTTCAAGAAAAATGGTTTTACATAAGATGAAGCCACGTAAAGTGTTACAAACGAACGAAAGTATAAACATTTTAACGATACCAATTATTCACATATAACAGTGTCTATTGTATGTGAAAATATCTCGATAATCTTCAAATAATTGCTAAATATGTTTTATTTAAACTATACATATGATAAATACATTTTTAATATTAAAATTCAAGTGGATTCTTCTTACGTGAAACGAAGTCTATCTAACCTTCCATGAATAATATGAGAACAGAAATTTCAACCTCTCTAGGATCCTATCCAACCGTATTTCAGGCGAAAGCTCACACACATTAAACAATGAAAATTTTCTCAGGCAGCCAAGCGGCTTTGAAAGAACTTAGCTCCTATCTACGAAATTGGTATTAGACAGCCAAAAAAGACTTGCCCCAATAGGAGAACTCAACAGAGTATCGCTGGTCTGGACCCCTGGCTACTCTGGCATGAATGGAAATGAGAAGGCAGAGTCTGTTGCAGGGAAGGGTACCGCTCGCGTCTTTATCGTAACAGAACCTACAATTGGCTTCACAATAATTTATGCCAAACAAACAATAAATACTTGGACTGCAAGAAGAGCTTTAGACTTCTGGCACCGTATGCCAGGATTGGTTCATTCAAAGGCTTCTATACATCCTTCGAAAAATGTATCTAAACAAATGTCTGCTATATCAGGCATGACTTACGGTGTCTAGCAGGCCACTGACATCTGAATCATCAAATGCTGAGACTTGGACTGTCAGAAGATCCGACTTGATATCTTTGTCTGAAAGATAATGAAATAGCAGAGCATATAATTTGTGCCTGCCCCACCGCGGCTCGAATCAGATATCTGATGTTTAGAGGGGTCTCTATCTCCCTCGGACCTGAAATATCATTCACCAAACAAACTAATAGGCTGTTAGTTACTCGTGGTATTAGTGAATAATAAGTTCCTGAGTTCCAGATATTTATCAGTACTTAGACGATATTTTTTTCTTTCAGTTTGCATAAATAGTATGTAGATTTATTATAGATTATAATCCTGTGCTGTAACCATACATTGTTACATCTTTGGAGAATATTAATATTGGGTCCGCTAGTGTCGTATACAAATGAATATTTTAATTTTTTTCTATTTTTAAAATATACTTAGAAACTAATCTAAATATTTTCTGTTTTGTTTGCCTCATAAATAATTGGCAAACAAAAAATAATATTAGTATTATGTATAATGAGGAAAGATGATTGATTTTGTGTTTGTTACGATCTACTCAACAAATTTCACCGAAAACTACATCTCCTCTCGGAGTAGCCGGGTCGGGTTGTTAGTAATGTATAAAAAATGCATCTCGGCGTAGATCGTCTATCATGAAAAGTTGTATTTATCAGAGATTTTCACCTTATTAATTAACTAACAATATTTTAAAGTGACCGTATCAATATTAGACATCTTTAGTCTTGAATAATAAAAATGACTTGGAAATCTTACACGTCAATAGAATCTATAACCTCCAATAAAATCAACCCAGTGCTAGCAATTCTAAAGCTATTCAAAATGGTAGGAGCATGCTGGTACTTAACTGATTGAGTAACAATTTCTGAAAAAGTTGTTGGATGGACATGTTTTTACAGTTTATGCTTTTGATGGGATCTACTATTCCATTCCAATTTCGCATAAACACAGTGAATGGTAAATGTGAAGAAAGAAGTATGGAAAAATTGCTTGTTCAATCCAACAACTCCGCATGTAATTTGTAGTAGGCTTTATTGGTTTTAGGTACCTATATGATAAATTATACATGTCAATTGGGAATGTGGATATAGCGTTAAAATAATTACCTTTGGGGTTTATTATGATTATATTTAACGTAGGTATTCGAAACAGTGTTCGTTTAAATTTAGATTATTCATTTGCACATTCAATATGTACATTAAAAAATTAGTAAGCAATGAATATTTTTAGAGAATTATCTGCTTTACATCATACATTGAACAGACTTGATAATTGTTATTAAAAAAATTCTGCTATAGCTCTTTTGAAACTCGACTTGATTCCTTCAGAATTAGTTTACTAACATTCTAAAGATTAACTACATCATTCACCAAAATTATATTTACAGAATTCACAACCTTGTTACAAGATTAAGGCATCACTTCATATGAAGATCTACAACTCAATGACACAAACAGATTTTGGTATTCCATTTAACCAATATTACAACAATAAATAATAAATTCATGAACTGAGTAATGTGTTGTATCAATTTCAACAAATTCTGAGCTCAGTTGAAGCACACTTTCCAATCCTTTTTCTTCTATGAAGTGCAGGATCTATTGTTGTTCCAATAAGAAAAATTTCTCTCTGTATTTCTCCCACTCGGTGTTTATGCAAGTGGAGAAGTCTTCTCAGGTCGCATTCCAGCAGTGTTATCCTTTCCTGGTGACAGAAGCGATATTCCTTCGACGCCTTAAGCTCCATGTGGCACAGGAATTGATTCAGTTTACAATGTCCTGTGAGAAAACCACTCAGGATTATTAGTTGGTTTTTGGCTTAGCAGTACCTACGTTTGATGTTTAACAGTTGTAGTTCTCGAAATATATTTTGGACTGATTCCTTCCCAGAAGTATGGTCTGCTTATGAAGATTCGGTCTGGAGAATGTAATCTAGCTTCAGAGGATCTGAAAAGGTCGCAATGGTATAGGCCAATTCGCCACATCTTCAAATCTATCAATTCCGTTGGCTAATCATATCTTAAAAACACTTTGTCTCAAGTTTTATGGATTAATTAAATCCAAAAATAACAGAAAGCAATATCGATGAATATGCTCGTGACTTTGGTGACTTAAACTGAAACAGCTCGGTATTACGACAAGAAGCACCTTTAAAAAATATTTGCTAATAATTTTTTATGAATGAATCACTGTAGCGGTTTACGTAGCTAATTTAAATTGAACAATTTGGATGCCTTCCAGATTGCCGAAAAAACGCAATTCATGAAAGATTTATGAACCTCCTACGTTAAACGCGAGAATCGGGTGAGATGAAATTAGTATCTTTAAAACCTTCTTATGAGAATCGATTATAAACAAATTTGAAGTTTCAATCAAATCATAACAAAATACTATTGAAAACCGATTAGAAGCTATTAATGATAAAGTCAGGGATCTTCGACACGATGTTACCAAAACTGATAAATAGAAGAGTTCCTTATTTTGCATAATTTATTAGATTCGAAAAATTGGAGATGTACATAATAATCGGTGTTGGCTGTGTTTTGATCGAAGGATAGTCAATTTCACCAGATAATAAAAGCCAAAAGTATTCTGTCAAATTATTTTTCGGTCTATTTCATCTGGGCAGTTGTAATGAATGAAATGCAACATTTTGTTGCGGATCATCAAGTAACATTTCTAAATCCACATTTCCTTCAGGACAGAACAGAATTGTCGCTCAACGCATAAAACATGTTTTGATTCATATTGGGCCCTTATTATTATCAAGAATCCATTTGATATTACTTTGTTTTTGTTCTTGGAATTTTTTGTCAGCTTCCAGTGACCAACTACACTTCTACAAAGTCTTATTTTTTTATTGGTTTTGTCAAGCGATGTGTGGTTATACATCTTAGATTTTCCTCATGCTTCAGTTCTTTATCAGTTTCTTTACTAAGGATTACTAGCTTTTTTATGGTTTTTCTCACATTGTTGTACTCTCGTTTTCCTTAATCAATTGTTTCCCCAATTTCTTTTTTTTCACGTTTACTGCGTTGTTTTTCTAATTCCACTATATAGTTTTTATACCCTTGAGTAACTGAATTATCAAATTTTTTTGAAATAGATACTAGAGGAGGTTTTTTGTTCAACTATTAAAATCCATTTTCAATATTCAACCTAGTATTTGGTATTTTTAGAAAATTGAGGCCTTATAATTCATTAAAACATATCCAGATCCAAAATAAAATCAAATTCAATGTCTGCACTTCTATGTGCGGAAGACAAAATCCATTTGACAACTACTGTACGAAAGGCGCTCTAAAAAACATTAATTCTTTCCTTCTTGGGAGATTTAAATGTTGTAATATTTTCTCCTTGGTCAAAGAGTCGCCATTCATCATGCAATACAGAAAATGGCATATATGGTTAGTATAGCTGCCACTGTGCAGTGTCTAATGACACGGCCCGAAAGATTAACCATAGACAACAAAAACGATGCAGTTGATTCATGTTACTACCAATAATTGGAAAAGACAAAAGCTTACTTCCATTGTGAAATAGTGAGAAAAGTGTGTGGGCATCATCTAAAAGCATCACACATTTTTATGTCGTGAATTTAAAGCTGAGATTCTCACCATAATAAAGTGTGCTCAGTTCCATATTCATAGAGGAGCAGCCATTGAAGTGCTTAGTTATTGTGTAATCAGGTTTAAAATGATATAGTAATGCGTAAATGAACTTAATGAACCAGGCAAGAACAGCATCGTAACTATACAGTGGACTCCAGGACATTCTGGATAGGATGGAACGAAATAGCAGATGAAGGATCGGAATGATAATATGCTGAAAGTAATTTTTACAACTGATATTTCTAGGTTTAATTTCCATGATGGTAACATTTTGTTGAAATATGATAAGCTCCCAACACAATCAGGAATCAAAAAAACATTTTATCCTGTCCTGTCACTTTTTTTATTAAAACTATTTAACCTGTCGAAGAGTATTAACGAATCGGGAGTTTAATGATGAATAATAGTATATTTTTGAAGTGAAACAAGCAATGCATATTTTACAAACACTGATTCACTTCACATACTTTACCCGTTGAATATTTCAATTGAAACATTATATGAATTCGCGATAAATTCGATATGGCACTAATTTAATTGTAAGAGGATATATTGAAAAATTCTTAGCCTACCATAGAACCAAACAAAATTTCAATGTCAAAATATTTCATTACCCAACATATTCTCGTCTTAATTGAATACATTTATTACAGCAAACCTGCAACGTCTCTAGACCTTTAAAAAAAATGTTTCTTCTTGCTTTGCAAACCAGACCTCCACAACTTTTATTACCTCCTCGTTTTTTCAGTTGAGGAAAGCGATGATAGTCGGATGGAGCCAAATCTGGTAAATAAGGGGGGTACTCTAGTAATTCAAACCCTAAATGACAAATTTTTTGCATGGCAACATGAGATTTGTGTGCAGGGGCGTTGTCCTGCAAAAACAAAACACCTTTGAATAGCTTTCCGCGTCTTTTCTCCTTAATTTTTTTCCGTAGAGTAGTCAGTAATGTCGAATAGTAATCTCCAGTTATTGTTCTACCCTTATCCAAAAAATAAATCATGATTACTCCATGGCAATCCCAAGAAACTGAAGCAAGAACTTTCCCAGAATATTTTTGAACACGAAACTTCTTACGTCTTGGAGAACCAGAGTGTCGCCATTCCATCGATTGTTGTTGTTGGTTTGTTTCTGGATCGTAGAAATGTACCCAAGTCTCATCCATAGTAACAATTCGGTTTAAGAAGTCTACATCGTTTTCAAATCAAGCACAGATCGAACGCGATGCTTCTACCCTTGCACGCTTTTGGTCAACAATGAAACATTTGTGGATCCATTTTGCAGCAATTTTTCTCATGTCCAAATTGGCGTAAACTATATGATGAACGCGTTCGTATGAAATATTCAGTGCTTCAGATATCCGTTTTAGCCCAATTCGACGGTCTGATAAAATCATGTCATGAACTGCATCGATATTGTCGGGGACTGACACAGAAACTGGCCTTCCCGATCGGTCATCATCTTCAATGGACATACGAAGGACATTGATCACCGAGAGTATTAAACATATCTTCGTGAATCTGCTTACCTCTTAACCCTTTTAAATACAGGTACTTGATGATGGCTTGATACTCCAATTTTTCGATTTTCACAATTTCGGTGGACATCTTTTTCTTTTAATTTATTGCGTAACTCTGGTTCACTTTTCTGACGTCAAACTTTACACTGACACTTCTAATGAGTTATTGTTCGTTGCTATGGTAACGCAATATTTTGTTTATGCATGGAACTGGTCTAGGCTAACTAGATATCAATACATCCTCGTAAAATATTTATTGCATAGCTTTTTTCTTTACTAAGTAATACTCCATGCAACGTATTAATCGATATATGAGATGCAAAATATCACTTTATAAAAAACATTTTGAATATATTTCATAGATCAAAAGTATATAATGTCCTCTTTGAATCTAAAAGAAAGTAAAACCAGCTGAATTTTCCGGAAAAAAGCCATCTGACTATGTATATCCCCTAAAATATAAATTTTCATTGTAACTCTACTAAATCTCGTTCTCTACCTAAGCACACAATACCGAGTTTTTCTTTTGAGAAAAGAGAGAGGCCATAATATCGAACGTAGACCGGACCTTTTGTGATTTCCATTCCTCGTTATTCCTTTCCTGACACGGAAAGGCACAAAAAAACGAATGTAATGAGAGAAGTGCTGACGTGCGTGCAAGAGATTTCCATCGACCTGATCCCGTCGCCTTGGATGATTAATGAAACGGAAATAACCCGCGAACTTCCAAATTCATTGTCGTTTCTATTGGTGATTGTTTCGTTCAAAAGAGACAGAAGCTCTTTCAGAAGTGGACAATTATTTTTTTTTCAGCTTCCAAATACCTTTAGAGTAGGAAATGGATTCGAAAACTAAGAGACACGGTTTTGCACATGTTTTTTTTTCAATTTTACGATAATAATCTATATCATTGATAAATACAGGTTAGGCAAATATTTATCTTCCGTAAACAGAATATCATGTAGGAGCTACAGTGAGCACTTAAACATAACATTTTATATGTCCAAGAGAGAACAAAATACTTTCCCTCTGGACTACTTTGGTAGTCAATGGAACCTTTCTATTGCCTTAAAAATATTCGTTTCAAGTCAATAACTAAAGAATTGGTGAGAAAACGGTCCAATTATTTATCATATTCATATTATTCACTTGATTACAGTTTCCTGAATCAATTGTCATAGTAAAGCGTGTTATGAATAAACGTCAAAATAATAGTGTAAGATAAACGGGGTTGGTATATATGAAAATATAGAACCAAACGTTCTGGTTTATAATTAGAAGGAATAATATCACTTGCAGACCGGTTTCGGCGAATTTGCGCCTCATCAGTACAAGGTAGATATTATACCAACCCCGTTTATCTTGGAAGTGTAATTCATTGTCTGGCATATTGCCCGAGAAGTAGATGCTGCTTCCTGGTTAACGGTCTATCCTTTGAAAATTAATTTTCTAATTTGTAAAGCGTTTTAATAGTTTTACACTATTATTTTCACGTTTAAATTTATATTAATTACCATTTTGAGTGATAAATTCGCTATGTCGAAATAAGACTCTTCCAATGTTCCACCCGACCATTAAATTTCCGAGTAGGATTAAAACCAAACGAAAAAATCGAACAAACGGCGACAAAAACAAACCTTATTTACGCTTGTCCGTTTCCCGTTCAAATCCTCTGGCCTATATTTCAAGTAACGACTTTGTTTTGGAGCCGTTTCACAAATAAATTCGGGGTAAGAATAAGAAGAAGAAAACAATCATTCATGAGTTTTCCCCTTTTGCAAAATTCGAGGTCACTGGCTTACGATTCTCCCGCTTTTTCAGCCGATAAAACCCAAAATAACGACAATTTGGAACAGTTAATGTGATACACATCGGTGACTTGTTTTCACTTTATACAAAGCTTACTACTTTAAATGCGTCTCAGGAAAAATAGACGCTTTAATTCGCTGATTCGATAAATTTTTTCCTTTCGATTGAGTTTAAATGGAAAAAAGATTGTTAAATAGTGTGGAATTATTCAATACTAAATCATAATTCAACTCTTTCAGTTTTAGAAAGTAATTAAAAATACATTATTCAAACAAATGTTACTTTCGAAACAATCTTTGTGCTTGAAAAAATATAACTTAAAAAGGATAATTAATCAAAAACCTCTTTCTTTCCTTCTAATTATCCAAGAAAAGGGGGATATCGTATCTCTGGTGGTAAAAAAACTGTCATTCTTGTGAGTATAAAAGAGCAAATCAAAGGGTAAATCCGGACCTGAAGTTTAGACGACTAAGACAAACTACCGCCACGATGTACATCCTTTCACAGCTATTTATCAGACGAACCATTATTCTGAAGAGATGTCCGTTCTCAGTTAACCAAATGCAAACATTTTCTCCACGAGATCGACTCAGACAACAATAAGAATTTTACGTTCGGTTGTTACATTGTATAATACTTCAATCTATAAAAATAACAAAATAAAACCAATCAGGTGAACATTCTCAAGCTCTCTGAACTTTATTTATGTTTTATCGAGTTCATCAATATCGATTCAAAGTATTTGAATATACGAGAAAAAGATCTACGCTATCCGAAATTAATGATATAGGAAATAGGAACATGTTGTGAGGTAGCAGTTGTGCCTTTTTCAGATCTTTTTATCTAGACAGTCCGACTCTCTTAATTAAGCTCACCAGTTTCAATCCTTCATATAGTTTTTTTTTACAGTGGCTTTTTATCGCTTGTGGCAAAGAAGTTTGATGATTTTTTTCCTCTATTTGCACATGTTTTGTCTGTCGATCGCATTAGCATTAGTACATACAGGGTTGGGATAAAGAATGGAACTAAGTTAATATCTTTTAAACGAGAAGAACGATATTTATGAAAATTTGCAGGTAAGTGCAATGAAACAAAATGCATCTGATGTACTCTTTTTTGTTAATAATATACTTTCGGTTTAAGCGGAAATGCCATCAACTTCTTTGATTTAAATGGGAATATATTTTTACAGATTTTGAAAGAGCTTATTATTTTGAATTCATACATATTGAGTTATGTGTAAAAAATTTGTAAAAAACGAGGAATAAATCACTGTTAGTTGTACAATAGGTGTACATTTCATTATTTTAGAATAATGAGAAACAAAATTACTTCAAATGTTCAAAATGCTCGCCGTTTAGTTGCTGACAATATGCCATCCTACTAACAAATTCTTGAGCCACTCTTCCCAAGACTTCTCCATGTATTAGTTCACATTCATCAATAATTCTTTGTCTCAATTCCTGTAAGTTTGTTGGTCGTCTAACGTAAACACATGATTTTAGATAACCCACAAAGGAAAAAATCTAACGGGCTAAGATCCGGTGAACGAGCAGGCCACTTTATGAATCCTCTACGTCCAATCCATCGATTTGGAAAATTCGCATCCAGAAAATCCCTAACCCGTTTATCACAGTGGGGAGGTGCTCTATCTTGTTGAAACCAAACATTTTGTGGAAATTGCCCATTCTCTTGAAGTGTAGGAATAATTTCGTTATTTAGTAGATCCAAATACTTGCCACCATTCAAGTTTATGTCGATGAAAAATGGGCCTATAAGCCTATTTTCGACAATTCCCATCCAAACATTTAACTTCTGTAGATGCTGGGTATGTGCTTCATGAATCCAATGAGGATTCTCATTTGACCAATACCTTGAGTTCTAGCGATTAACTGTTCCATTTAAACAAAAAGTTGCCTCATCGGAAAAAACTATGTTAGAAGCAAAATTGTCGTCGACATTACAGATGTCCATTAGCCGTTCGCAAAATTCCAGCCGTCGGTCAAAATCATCGTCTGACAATTCTTGAACCAACTGTACCTTATACGGATGATACTTTTCACTTTTCAATCTTTCCTACAGAACGTCGACTGATACCATGGTTAAGTGCTATATTCCTCGGTTTTACAAATTTTTTTACACTAAACTCAGTATGTATGAATTCAAAATAACAAGCTCTTTCAAAATCTGTAAAAATATATAGGGTGTTCCATTTAAATTAAAGAAGTTGATGGCATTTCCGGTTAAACCGAAAATATATTATTAACCAAAAAGTGTACATCAGATGCATTTTGTTCCATTGCACTTACTTGCAAATTTTCATAAATATCGTTCAAAATATATTTACTTGGTTCCTTACTTTATCCCAACCCCGTATTGAAATTACAGTGCCTAGTTAGCAGATTCACCACAGATTTCACATTGGTTTTTTTCTTGACTCATTATGTCTTCCCTAAACTTTGAAGAATGATTTATTATAAACTGTTTCGCTTATCTTTGAATGTGTCCAGCTTTCCATGAATTCGTTGGCGTCCCGTTTCTGTAGCCTTTTTGTCGCCGTTTCAATTTTGCAACGTTTCTGTACCAACGAATGGCCTTACAGAGCCTGGTTTGGAAATTAAATCTGTTGATCTGTTGATTTGGGTACCCAACCATTTCTGGAAACTAACTCTGGGGTCTTGTTTGGATTAGTTTGGAACCTCTTGCGGCTTTCGGAACACTTTTCGGAGTAATTCCGCTGTTTCGGCGCGTGTTGGGTGTGGGTGAGGTTGTTTTTTGTGTCCGAGGATAGGAGATTGGCAAGAAGTTGGAAAATACCTTGTTGCCCCGTCCTTGAAGAGAGCAGTTTTGGTTGTGGTAGGATGGTGTCAGGTGACGAAGCGTCTCGATCATCATCCTACGGGAGGAAATAATTGCGTTCATCAAGATAACTCAAGTTATCTCGAGAATTTTTTGGACTTCCGAAGGGAAGTCGAATGAAAGGCATTTTAGGTTTTGGGAGAGTGATGGGGGCTGTTGCCTCGGATTTTGAGGCTGGGATTTGCCTTTTCGGGCATTTTGGGTGATATGTAGGGTGGTCGCCACCACAGTTTGTACAGGAAGGTTTTTTATGTGTGTGTGTGCGTTGCGCCAATTATTATATGCGCTTCCAGTTCCTAGATCAGCCTCCGATGATCGTTACCAAGTGTTCGATAATTTAGTAATCGGCACATAATGGATCTGGTTTCGCCTTGTATAAAAATGTGCGTTGTTGGCAGGTTCAATAGTACCTCCATCACCGCTGTAGGGGTGGTGACATTGAGACACGCAATTTTCAGGATAATACTAATATTAGTGGAAAATAATATTGGAAAGAATATCTAAGCGAAAGAAATTTTGTTTTTGTTATTTATTTGATTCATAACTTTGTGATAGTACAACACTGACTTCATAAATTCGTTTCACATTTAAACGCGTATATTTTCAAAATATTCTCGCAGCAGCTACAAACGCACCCTTTTAAAATCGGTGTAAGTATTCCAGAAACGTCGCATGTATAAATATCAAGTTACTCTTCAGACTTCAAACGAAGTAATGAGTTTATTCGCCGGTTTACTATACTACGAACAAGTAGCTGCTTCAAATGTCTTGTAATTTTGAATAAAACGGTTTTCATGTTGACGAATGCCGGTTTTATCAAAAGAAGTGCCGATTTCAGTTTTGTTTTGTGAAGTAAAGGTTTACAAATGAAAATAATATTTACGTCGTGAAATATTCAACTATTGAAATGTATCTAAATGTTTGAAAATACAATTCACAAGCTTTAATATATTACAATATTTTTCTGTCAGATATGGGAAAATGGAGGTAAGTATGGCATATTCCTTGAAGACGTGAATTCAAATACATTTAAAGGGTGGAGAATATTATTTATCATTGTTCGAAAAAATGTTCAATGATAAAATTTGTCGGTTTACTTGTAACCTTTTTAACTATTAACCAAATCTACTCGTGGTTGTTATCAAATGGTCTGGAAATAAAAATTCAACTCGGCGTTCAACGCAAACTTGTCCTGGAAGTCGGAAAAAACCTGTGAAAATTGATTCTTATTCCAGCTCATTACCTTCTCCATCCAAACAAAACCGAGCAAGTGGTACACTGGCTCTAAGCGCCATGGGTTTGAAGTCCGAGATATCCTCAGAGTAATAGATGGACCAGTAGATACTGTTGACGAAGAATAAAAAGCTGATGTTCCTTTCTGAAATCAAGAAACAATAAACTGATGTTCTTTTGAAATCAAGAAACAATATTTACTTTATGGAAAGTCTTCACTGGTTTTTAAATAATATACTGCTCGTTTTAATACTACCTTCCTCAGTTTTTTAATTCCGTCATGTATCAGTAGTGGCGTGACTAATGTATGTAAATACCGTGCTGATAAAAGCAATTTCAATTAAACTTCATCCTCAAATTGAATAGGTGCATTATCACAAATTATTTATATTTACGCCCATGGTCGACTTTTTTGCTAGTTCAATTTCTTGTAAATCGATTGGTGGTGTGGGGAAGATAGTAAACTAGACATTCGCATTTGAGTGACTTGTACTATGTATAGCTTAATATTCTCAACTTTCAATATCTAGTGTAGCTGAATATTTATTATGGACATATTTCACAAAAAGTACGGGTTGAGACAGTCATTATGACTTATTGAATTTCCTCTATTGACAGGCGTTCTTTCTTTTGATTAATAATTTAATAACAGATCTGAAACATACGAAGATATAATATATTAAAAAACTGAACCCAGAGACAAAAGTGTAGCACAGTGATTCAGCTGTACTTCGTGCTACGAATAACTGAATAAATTTCAAACAAAAGACCATTTCGTCTTTATTATTTTAGGGCGCTAACTTTGTAGACTGTACGCACTGAATTTGAAAACGGCAAGATCTCGAGGAGCATTCGAACAAAGTTTCGCTATGAAATAAAAAGGGATTTCACATCCTTAAACTTTATTTAGAGGGTTTGTTAGTTTTCTGTCTTATGCATTTTTTTCTGTACTCAAGTTCCGATCCCTTTCTACTTGTGATTTTAAAAGTTTTTAACGGTAAGTGTAGTTGGGAAATGTGAAGTGAATTAAATATTCAAGTTTGGTGCTTTTCCTCGAACACAACTTTTACAACGTTCTTATATTTTATATGGATTGTTTGTTAGTTTTTTCTCTTTAACTTTTTTATACTCTAGTCTTCATCAGTGGCGTAGCTAGAGGGACAAGGCCCCTGGTGCATAGGGAAAGAATCGGGCCCTCCTCCCTTCTTTACGCGTAGCTTGAACTTATTGATAGGAATAAGAATAGGAAACAGTGAGCTGAACTTATCCCTAGTAGGCAAAATCCATACGTCTTCTCAATTAGAATGTGTTTAATAAAAGTAAAATGGAATAAATAAACAACGACGCACATGACAATATAGATTATTTATTATACAGATGATATTATTTAGGGGAAAAAACGATTTTTAACAGAATTCCCCGTCCAATTCACATCCTTTGCGCAAATTCGTCTATAATTTCTCTCAAATCCAAGTTTGATGCCGCCTCATTTTTTATTGCAATTAACGATAAATGTCGGAGGCGATCTTGTCGAATGCTGTTTCTTAAATGATTTTTTATAATCTTCAGTCTACTGAAAGATCTTTCTGCTGACGCGAAAGTAACAGGAATTGCTGTGTACACTCCGTAAGGTCACATTCGAGCACGCCAAATTTCGTTATAATTTCTTTGCAAAGCTGGTGAATAGACCACGTCTCCATCAATTGAGGGATATCGCAATATTTCTTCTGAAATTGATCACATTTCCTGAGTATTTATTTGAAAGATGGTCTGACGAACAGGTTTTGCCTAATATTCCGCCAAATTCGGTAATTGTTATGGACAATGCGTCGTATCATTAATTTTTTTTTTCAAAGCTGAGGTTAGAGGACCCCCTGATCTCCGTGGCCGTGGTGCACTGCACCACCTGGCCCTATGATAGCTACGCCACTGGTCTTCATCCATTCCAATGTGTGTTTTCATAAGTTATTAACCAGAGCAGCCTGATATTAACAATCAAGACCTCA
Organism: Lochmaea capreae; assembly: GCA_949126875.1. Taxonomy (NCBI): domain Eukaryota; kingdom Metazoa; phylum Arthropoda; class Insecta; order Coleoptera; family Chrysomelidae; genus Lochmaea; species Lochmaea capreae. Next base: position 12,979,455 of record OX421409.1, read on the forward strand.
CTCTCCAGTGACTATCAGGACAACTAGAGGGTACCTGCAGTGTGGAGTACCTTCATGGCTTTTGTAGAATTTAATTGCAAATGACTTCATCTGCTCAAATGGTCAAGGCATATGGACGCAAGACTTTGCGGATTATAGTGATTGTCATCAACGAAAAATTCCTTGGGACAGTAATGAAGGTCGTGCAAGTATCATTAGGAATTGTGGAAGACTGACGCCCTAGGAAGGAGTAGTCAGTTAATAGAAAGAAGACCGCACTAGCTGGTTTCACGAAAAATTCACCACTTGCTACGAATTGCTTCCCTATATTAAGTTTATCTCCTTCATTTGTCAAGTATTCATGTAATATTTCGTTATAGTTCGCATAATTCTTATACCTATTGAGCCATAAGACGCAATATTCAACGTGTTAACCCCAGTTCCACGAGTTCACAAAATATACAAAGAATCATCATCAAAAGATATATTCCTCAGTTGACCATATTAACAAAACCAACTGGAGTGATGAAATAATGAAGTTGATATTTCGATAAAACTTTGAAATATAATAGCACTAGAACAAAAGATAATTATTAATCGCGTAATTGCGGTTGTGGCGTGTACTAGATACTGCCTTTTCAACATAGGCACTAAACAAAGGGCTTTCATCAGAAATTTTGTGTATCGACGGCGTTCACTTGATATGCCAAGAGCACGTATCAACTACATGATACATCATGTGTGTAAGCAAACTATGGAGCTCACTATATTTATTAAAATGTAATTGAATCTTCAGGTTTGATAACATCGTGACATGAATAAGCATTAGAAACCATTGTTTGCTTTATATCGGAATTAGTTAGAATGATTGATATACTACAAAAGCTACAGACAATTTTTTGATTGTTTAAGATATATACAGTAGTAAAAGAAATATTGATATACCAACTAAGAAAATCTATTCATTATAATATTCCGTTTATTTATCGTAAATTTGCTAAGATATTTTGTCATATATTTCCTAAAATAATTGATGAGGGAGAGAAAGGGAACTTGCTGCATCTGTCACTTATTATATAAATACCCAGTTTAAAGTGATTTGGAACAAACTTATACACTGAAGAAGATATGAATAATCAAGATACCTAATGCCTCACTAAGTTTGGAATTCTAGAACACTGACACTATACACTTTCTGTCGTTTTTCGATAAGCTATCGTCTTCAGAGACGGAAGGCAAAGTTCATAGAAAAACTGTCAAAAACGAATGCCCAAGGACGTGCTGAGTATTGTTCATTAATTATATTATATTTGATAAGGAGGCTAATAATTCTACTGCGACTATTTCATATACATGGTGGCTCTCCCAATCTAGTTTATTCTCCAGCCCGATTCTTTTCATACAGCAAATCAGACTCGAGACTGAGCATGTAGTATCTTACCAGCATCTCTTCATTGCTTAGTGCAGGAAACCGCACATTCGACAGGAAGTCAGACTGGCATAGGATATACTTTGAAGTTTCCTCTTTAAATTGACATAATCTGCACGTGGCATCAGGTGACCTACCCGCTGTTTTAAAGAGTTCTGTTCCACTCACTTTCATGTGGCCATGTTTATTTTAGATGTTAATGAACTTTGTCTGGCCATTTTAACCGCCTTTTATGTGTCACCCAGAAAAGTATTTGTTTCACCCAGACTGCTGAAACTCGATAGTCGGGGAGTTTTGCCAGGTTGTATGTCTAATTTGGGTTTTTGTTACTTTTTGGCGTCCAACAAATATTTTCTCCCTTTTCCTATTGATTTTGCCTACTAGTAATAACATTTAGGCTGAAGGAAACTAGATCCGTGAACTGATCTAAATTACTCCCCAAAAAAGGACATACAACCTGGCAAGACTCCACGACCATCAAATTTCAGCAGTTTGGGTAAAACAAATACTTTTCTGGGTAACATATAAAATTTAACCGTCTTTTGTGGTACTTATTACACTGTTCATGCAAAAAACTAAAAACTAGAAATAGATTTGAATTAAAACTAAGAAAGCTTTTAACTAAGAAATTAATTTCTTCCATGAATTTGACAAAACGCATACGTCAAGCCCTGACCACAGATCACTTTTCCGCACGAGTTAGGAACGCTATTTTTTCTACGAGAGTGGAGAACATGTAAAAATAAAGAAACAACATATTGAAATTTTATTAATTTTTATTAAAGCATAAAGAGAAACTACAATCTATTCTACTCCTTATGATTAATATTAATAATAAATTGGCAATTTGATGCATTCTGTAAGTTTTTTTTTGGTTCAATAAGATCGGTTGGTGAATCTATTGCTGCTTCGATTTCTTGTGTCGAGAGACTGGTTGTGACAAAATTGTTGTTGGAAGAAGTAGCCCCATATGCATGTTCTTTGTCGGTGGATAATATTTTGCTAGACATTTTTCTCCGCATTTCCGTTGATTCTTCTAAAAACCCTTCAGCCACGGCTGTCGATTTCCAACCTCCCAATCTTTTTATATTGGTAATACCTTTTCCACTATCTGCCAATTGCGAACTGCACAGTATTTCAGAATCCTAGGGCACAGTACCTGGGAGACTACTGGATAGAAGAGGGACAGTTACCTAAGTTGAGGCCTGCAGATATCCTAAAATTCCTCCGGGAAATAGGACTAAAGGAGCTACTAGTATCTGAGACTCTCCTCAGGAACTAAGTGGAAGTAAGGGGGCACAATAGATCTTTTAGGTCTCAGTGAATGTTACCCCAAAATACATACATACATACATCTGCCAATATGGTAGCCGAAGACCGCCGAAAACTGTGGCCCGGGGGTTAGGAAGTTTCAGAAAAGCTGTAATTTCGGATGAATATTTACCGAAGCTATTCTCGCCAACAAGTTGGACGGTACAGGCTCCTTGTCTGTAGTTCACGAAAAATCTGTTGGTGAGGAGTATTGGGTTTTCTCAGATTTGCGTATTTTCTGTAGAGATCTAAGTATCTGCCGTCGTTTACATCATATGAAATGACAAAGATTCTGCTGGTGTGATTCCTAGAGTCTGGTATTTTCACAATCAAAAGGCCCTCCTTTTCCGTAATATCATTGTGGTGATTTTTGTGAGTTCATCACGACGACATGCGCCGGCTAACCCAAAAATAGTTGCTACTTTTATTAGAAGATATGTCTTATCTGGTGCTTCCATCAAAAATTTTGAAACTTGTTCTTTGGTGAAAATTTTGAATTTTTTTGGTTGAAATCCCACATTTTCTTTCTTCAAATAAGACGTGAGCTTACAATATTGACCGATGTCCACGTTGTTTTGAATTTGAATAATATTTTTAAGCATCGAATATATATCTGGACCATAATGTGTTGGGACGGTAGCTTTTCCTTAGATGTATAAAATATGCCAAATACACTTCCTCCTTTAAACTTTTCACCTGCTGACTTTCGCACCACTTGTTAAAAGCTGCATATTCTTTTTCGTACCTGTTTCGACTCTACATCTCTTGCTGCTTTCAGTATTGACTCGGGCAGCTCATCATCAGATGAGTCCATGATAATAATAATGGAAGTATTTTAACACAATATCATTAACGCGTCTTGCTTTAAGTTAACGTTTTTAATTTATTCGAATTGTTGACAATATGTTAACAGGGCGATAAAGGCAAAATTTGACATATATATACGCTAATTGTTATAACTGACACTGACGTGTCATGCTTATTGTTATTATTAATAGCAGTTATTGATATTTATGATACTGGGTGTCCTACATTTTTAGGTATATTTCTTTTGTATAATAATTCTTTAATAATTATAATCAGTTTTCCGCTTTGTTATAATGAACATGACGCGTTCCCCTAAATTTGGTATTATCAATAAAGAAGTTACTGTGTGACAAATGTGTATACTTTTTTTGATATTTTTCTAAACTAAATTGAGTGCGGAAAAGTGAACTTTTCGGCACGCAAGTAGAAAAAGTTATTGTTCACATGAGCATGTTTGAGAATTTTTATATTTCACAAGAATATTTTCCGTAATCAAGTTGGTTTATATTTAATGTTTATCTTTAGTTATCTGTCAGCTCGATTACTTTTGGAAGTTTTGACAAATGATTGGAAAGAGTGCGCATGTTCGGTTTGTTTTTTGTTACTATTTCAATTTATGTAGCATAAAATAGCTGACCATTCTTAGTTTAAACTTGATCTCAATCTCAAATTAGTTTCAGTTTAATGGCTGTGCATAAATCCACCTTAAGAACAATGTCTATTCATATCAAGCATCTTCATCTGACTTGGTTGTAAGGGTGAATATAATAAAATTTATCAGTAGGTAACAGTACATCTCTTTAAAACTGGCCTACTCTCGCAAAATTGATAATAAACTAAAATACAAAAAGGGGAGATGGCGTTCCCTTTTCATTGGCAATCTAAGGGTGCTCGTAAGAAAAGCTCGTTATTTTTAACGATCCCTCCTATCTAACCTTGTTACATTATATTGTATGATGATGAAAACTGTTGATTAAATTTACCTATCTTTCTAAAAAACAACACTTCACTTCTCTTTCACTTTTACCAGCAATATTTCAGTGCCATCATGACATTTTTATTCATTACTTTCATAGCGCTTGAATAACATGCCGTGCTCAACTAAAAAAATGTTCAAAAATGTTCAATTCATATAATTTATTGTTTATCCTCAGGAAAACATACGAGAGACGGCCAAAAATTACTGACACAATCCGTGGGTTTTGAATTTTTTCTACAAAAAAAATATCCGCATATTATAACAGTAAACAAACTATAAAGATATAAATATAGGAATACGTAGAAACTAAGGACCAGTCAGATTCATACAACTGTGTATAATACAACTCAAGTAATTTTTTTCTATTTATAATTAATGTGTGATAGCTTAAGTTGTCCCACATTTCTATATGATTTATTTTAATGAAAAATTATTTCATTTGTATCCCCTAGTAAACTTGGAAACAGTACTACCTGATGTACGAATTTGTTGTCTAAAGCATAGAACGGAATATCTAGTATCATGCATAGCCAGAATCTTGAGCTACCAATTGAGAGATAATTTGACGATTGTATATGTCTGATTCCAGGACTTCTTTGTGTTTCACCAACATAAACTGCATTGCAATGAGACCATTTGGTACCCGGTTTATGTAAAAAAGGTTCATTGTGTCAATTGTGTTCGATTTATACTGTTTTTCTTCATTTTGTTGTGGATACATGGAATTGATGCCAATTTAATATCTTTTTGAGAAAATTTCTGATCACACTGTTATTAAGCTTATTTTTGATAATATTCTTCATTATCTACGTAATCCTCGAACCAGAATGGTATAACTAGCGCCATCTTTTCTCTGCATTGATTCAACTGAATCCTGATTATTTTACAACAGGGATGTTTGGCTAATAAAATAATATTTGTGACTAATTTTTCAATTTATTTAATTATACCATTATTCATTTGTGCTTCGGAAAATATATTTCCGAAATAAAGTTGAAAATATTTTTAACGATAAATGGTTGACCTTCTTATTTGTAAATATTTTAATATGAGGGTGTGAATATAAAAAGAGGATTCTCTTCTGGTTTCCTTTGTCTAACCTGTACTGCACCTACCCACTGTATTTCCAATGCCCTTTTTATATTACCAAATAATAACAGCAGTTAATGGAAAATTCAAGTGTATTTGTTAAAAATTACCTGTATTTTGAAGAATCATACAAAAAACCTGATTTCTTACAAGTTTTAGCAGCGTTCAATATCGAGAAAAGATACGTTTGTGATACTATCCCTGAAAATATGGGCCAGTATTACGACTTTTACCATGTTTTTGCATATTTAACCCTACAGAATACATGTGACATCAGCTAAAATCCAGAGTTAGATTTGAAAACGGTTTACCCCCAATGAATTCAAGTGTTATACAGTTAATTAAAAAGGTAACAAATAATATTCCTATCAATAGCTGCAAAAATTTGATTAATCATATTAATAATGCTGAGGTACCTTCATAGAAATGCTAATGTCGTTGCGTATACCCTTAGTTATTAATTTAAATGTGGACGATCGTGGTACTGAACTAGATTTTGGTTGAATGATTAGTTGTGAATAATATAGAATTAATCTTATTACAGTTTCCTGTAATATTGTCGTATTTAATAGAGTGAATGTATCAACAGATGTCGAAAGAACAATTATAAATATTCAACACTCTTTGAATTTTCGAAAAATAATATTTTTCAAAAACAGTGGCCGATTAACTAAGGAGTAACAACTACTTAAAATATCTTGTAGATATACCAACCCCGTTTGACTTTGGGGTGTAATTCAATATCCGGCGGTGCACATTGCACGGGAAGTAGTTGTTGCTCCTTAGTTGAACGGCCACTGTTTTTGAAAAATATTATTTTTCAAAAATTGATAGAGTGTTGAATATTTATAATTATTCTTTCGACATCTGTTAATATAGAATTAGTTCATTAGATGTAAGTAGGTACCTAATGTATTGACGTAAATAATCTAAGTATATATATATTTTTTCCTTTATTTACTGCCAGCTTTTTCGATTTATTTAGTCATAGTCCATGTACTTTGCTTTTTATCCATTTTATCTCAATTTCATCAGTTATTATCAAAAAAATGTTTAATGATGGCTTTTGTAGCCATTATTAACAAATTTTTTATATGAAATATTTTTTGATAACATCTGCCAATTAGATAATAAATCCAAGCGTGAGCGGTGGGCTACCCTGTATGTTTCAACAGTTTAATTTGTTCAATTAGATATAGTTAAATTTGTTTTAGTAAAATTTGCTTATTTTCCCACAACATAAATTTAATTCATGTTTTAGTATCTAAATTTTACCGGCTACGGATCTGTTACTGTTTACCGTACATGGAGTGATTCATTAACCTTTATTACTAAATCCCTAAGGTCAGATGCCGCCTCAACGAAATATTGTGAAACATTCTCTAGTTAGAGAAACAATTTCTCATTCTAGCTTTGGTAACATATTAAAACTTGAACAAATTTGAAGTCGAATGTTGAAATAAAAACAAGTCTATAGAAATATTTCTATCTGTATTTTTCTCAAAGCGACACGCTCACAGAACATCAAGTCACCCGTACCTTATGTATATTTTTGAATAATGTAACATAATAAGGGTTATGACAGAAGTTACGTTCACGCCAGTCTCACGATTTTCGAAATAAGGCCGCAAAACCGGCGAGTCTGGGTAATATAGAGAGAGAATCTCGACTTGGCAGTTGGCTGCAATGGGAATTCAATTCTCACACTAAGAACGAAAATTGAATTTCAACATTTCGCACATCTATGTACACACGGCGTTGGTAACCAGGTTGAGTAAACATCGGCATCGAACAGAATAGTAAATCAAGATGTAGTAGCGAAAAGCAGGTGGCGCACTATGCGGTTTTTCAGAGGACAAAACTGTTTATCCAATAAAATGTAGACACAGTAGAAACGTTACTGTTACCTTCATACGTATAATGAGAACATGTAAATACTTTTCTCGGAGAATAAAAACGTGTTCTAGAAAATGGTGATTCTAAACAAACTCTATAGCATGTTATCAGTACAAAATACTTTAACTAATGGTCTTTAAGTGAAATCTTAAGACCCAACACTTCAATAACATTTTGTCCTTTTTTTGTGCCAACAATATTTGAGTTGCTTCGCTTTTTGCGAGCTTTAATTCTCCAAATAACTACAAACAACAAAATCTCAACTCAAATGAACTGGCGGAATTGAAATCCATGATATTAATGTCGAAAATATTGACCATACAATGAATGATCACATTATTCATTAAAAATTATCGAGCCTCTCATATGACAAGCGTATTTAACAAAAATAACATAGTAAGCTTAGATGTAGGAATAAAACTATTTAGATCAAACTAATAATTTGATTAGAAACTTATAAAACGAAACAAACTAGAGGTAGTTGATGAATCTACCAAAAGAAGAAATCTATCCTAATAAAAACTCAACCAAAAAATGAAAATTTGTGTTCCAAAAGCTGTATATATATAAAATATCCTGTGACGTTCCATATTGCGTGCCATTTTTGCTATACGCACTAACTGGCGAACTGACGAAACCCCAAGCGGGGCTTGCGATCATAGAAAACATTTGAGTTAGTTTGTTTGCTACTTTCAATGTGAAAACTATAAGATAATGAGTCACTTTTTACTTAGTTTATTCTCTTGGAGAGTTATTTTTCATACAATTTAATGAGAAACCAATTTAACTAACTTGTCCTGATTCTGCAGCTGTTTTCAAATAATTCAATATCCAGAGGAATCATGAAACAACACACAAAACAAAGTACACTCATTTTACAGATAAAGCTCGCGAATATCCGTTGCAGATATTAAAAAAAAGTTTGAAGACGAGACAAGCGCTGTCAAAAGTATATTTTCGCGACAGGTAGGAGGAAGGGTTACATCAAGTTATTAGATCGCTGGTCTTATTGCAAAAAAACAACAAGCGCTCAGCTGTGGCGAGTTTATAAAGTCAGCTGTTGAAGTAATAGCCCCAGATAAATTAAATCTTAAACTTGAAGAGCAAAGTGTGTTGTTTCGTTTGATGGAATATCTTTTCCAAATTGACAAAACTACAGTTTGGAAACATTTTCAAATGGAAACTATATAATTAAAAACCAATACTTATCTTAATGACTTGTACGAAGAAAACCGAAAAAAACGTGCCCAACTTGCATAAAAACCTTGCTGAGGAGAGTTTTCCCGAAAGAAAAAAACTGTCGAAACAAATTTTTTCAATGTTTGGGTCCAAATATTTGTGAGAGAAAACATTTCCAAGAATGAAGTACATCAAGTGCAACGAAAGGTTTAGCCTCACAAGACGATCATCTTCATTACCTACGTCACCATAAAATTGGAACCTGATATTAAGCTGGTCCTATAAAAACAAATTCAAGTGTCGCATTAATTTTACTGCTCTGTTATCACAAGTTTGCAAACCTTTTTCGTTTTTTATTCTAGAAATCTCAAATTAGCTCAATCACCGCATGGCAAAGGCCTACGAGCCAAAGGTTGGTTGAGAATCAGTATAAATGAAGACAAGAAGTATAGATAGTATATTGAAGGTAGGGAGTTCTATGTATTAGGTATGTGCAGAAATGCTTGCGAAGAGGGCATCATGTTCGATGAGATTTAACGAGTTGTTAACCAATAAACATTTTGATACACCATATATTATTTATTAACATAAACAATCATGATATTCCATGAAAAATATTGATAGACGCGTAGTATTAACATTTCTAAAAGTAATTGATAGGACTGGGAAAGAACAGTCCAAGAACCCAACAATCCCACAGTTTTAGAAAAACCCCAAGTATTTTTTAAGCTGAAATTCATGCCATAGAAATGTGTGCCCACTTTAATATTACTAAAATATATAAATAAAAGGCAAGGATTATCATTATCATTGTCACCTTATTCTGGATTCCAGGACTCACTGAAATAGAAGGAAATTAAATAGCAGATGAACTACTGTAGAGAGAGGCTGAAACACCTTTTCTGGAGCTGGAACGTTTTTGCCGCATCGGCGTCAATTTTATATTGGCAGAAATAAGTAGATCCGACCATTGAGAAGAGCTAGTGACAACTAAGACAATCATATACACTTCTGGAAAACTACAACGAGGTATGAACAAATGAATGACTATCGGAGAGTAAAACTTCTCTTGGAGCTTTAACAGGTGTCTTGACATACATTTCTGAAAGTATTGGTACGTTCACAATCGTTCTTATCAAAAAACTGTAAATGGACTCTAGGAGAATTTAACCAGAATTCTTTGTTCAAAATATTTTCATTAATTCTATCATAAAAAAATCATTCTCAGAAACTACAGATAGAATGCTTCTTATTCAACTATAACAACCTATTTTACCCACGTAACGTCTGATTAATAGTAGCTTACTTGAAAAAAAAAACTATCATCATCCGAACAATATGGAACTTCTTTTTATCACAAAACACAACAGATCTTTGTACTGGATCCGATTAAAGGAATAGATAACCTTTTTTGCTCTAAAAACGAGAAATTGATTACATTTTTTATTGATTGAATTTTTTTCGTGTTATTGTTATAAAAATTATTATTAATTGCCTTTATTAGTCTGAAAAATACAAACAATACTTACAAGAGGGGAAGTCTAGCTTAAGCTACTCTACTCAGCCTCATGTTAGAAAAAAACAAATTATACAAAGTATTATACAAAGAGAAAAAAAATCACGTAGGCACTTAGGATATTGATTATTTGTGTAAAATAGAACATTTTATAGTTCTGTGATTGAAAACCGGTGTGAAAGTTTATTTTGGACACAATAAAAGTCAGTTTATAGATGTATTTGTGAAAAATGCAGAATCAGATTTTTTTCATATTCCTCAAAACTCGTTTGAGATAAAACTGTCTACAACAATTTTGAACAGTTACTTGACAGAAGCTTTCGTTTTATCAATTTGATCCTGATAATCTTACTCAACAAATATTTTAAACAGTTACGGTGCATTTGACGAACTGTACGATGGATCAATCCCCTACATACTCCATGTTCGGTGAATTATTTTAATATAAGCAACAGTAGATAACCAGATACTCACTTTTATGCTGCTGTAGATTCTGCAAACATATTATTTTTGTGTATTGAAAGCAGTTTCCATCATCAAATATTGGTTAAATGTCTAATGAAATATTTCATACGTTGTTACGTCTAGTAAGAGAGTAACTAGTGTCTTTCACTTCATTCTCCTCACATACGTAGGTTTTACCACGAAGCTACAGTGCCACCGTGAAAGCCCAACTAGGTTTTTGAGATTGGGAAGAAAAACCACCACCCTATGAAGAACGGAAAGGACAAGGAGCTCAGCATAACATGAGGCACACAGAATAAATGTGCAAAGGTCGTAGTGAAAAGACTATAGAAAGCAGGTAATTAATCTTATTCTCACTTTGCTTTTTACTCAGTATTATTTACTACATTTAGTTTACAGTAGATTTATTTTTTGCGTATTATTCGATCAGTACGTTTTTATGTGTTTTAGAATTAATGAAAATGTCAATAACAACATAAATAATGAACATTTGAGTATAATTATTCAGTAAATGAAGAGGAGGAACAATAGAGAATAAAAACAGCTAAAGAAATGATGGAACCAAACAGTTTTATTTAAGTGTGCATATGTACAAATAATTTATTCACTCTACTGCTTTTACAATTTGAAAATAATGAGGAATTGAATTTGGAAGGAAAGAAGAGATAGGTGATAAAGGATCTATGTGGGCGATTGGTGGAAATGGGGCTTTTCTTTTTGTAATCTATGTCATTTTCTAGTGTTGCGTATCCAAAGGGTATAAAACAGACCCTATTATACACCTACACAAATTCATTTCAACTCTGAGATGCGCAAACAAAGAAGCGAGAGGGAGAGACATCATTCCCGCGGAATAAACACATTTACACTCGGCGGAAAAAGTTTACTTAGTTGAATATATCCTATATAAAATCCTGAGAATTTGGTTGTGCCTCCAATGTAATAAATTTAAAAACATTATGCACTATTTCACGACTTTGCGCACTCAAAATCTTGTGTTTCACAAGCGACTTAAATTCCATATTGAAATTCCCACGCGGATTGTACCACTATCAGTTCAAATGGATCTTTACAGAGCAACGTTCTGCCTAGGACTGGTAACTGCCGACATTGTCGTACGCGTGATCTACGCGCATCCGAATCTCATGGCTGAAATGAGTTTGGTCGAGTTGTACTAAGACTCCGCTATCCGTCTGTCACCAGTATCTCATAAACCGTGATAGTTAGACAGTTAAAATTTTCACAAATGATGTATTTCTGTTTCTTCTTTAACAACAAATACTAAAAATACAGTGAAATCAATATTTAAGGGGATTCCCATACAACAATCGTGATTTTTCTTGCTCGTTTGTGCTCTATAGTGATAACGGCAACAGGTAGACGCTTGAAATAGTCACAAAATATTAAGTTATATATTTACCTATAAATAAATAATTAAATTGGAATAACACAAATTTTTGAGGGGGGCTCCCATCAAACGTGATTTTTTTTTCGTTTTTATAGATAATGGTACGGAACCTTAAGTGGGCGAGTCCGACTCGCACTTAGCCGGTTTTTTTCTGTTAAACATGAATGATCTCATTACATTTATTAAAAATGGTGCCTTGAAATATATTTCTCCCATGTTTAGCGATGTTTGGACAACTACACTTACGTGCGGAAAAGTATCACTTTCCACTCTAGCTGGGAAAAATAATTTATATTGTCAGAATTTTTTTCCTAAATGTACCACTTTGTTTTTTCTCAAGTGAATGTCTTAATTTTCCAACGTAGAATCCGAGAAGGCAACTTAAATCAACTGAAAATTCCACCTCTACTTCAACATAAACTTTGATGATAATGATCTTCGTACCACTTCCAACAAACATAATGATCACCATAGCCATAATCTTATAATCTCTTTCCGTTTACTGCTTTTTCTCAATGACCTAAATATCCCATTGTATTAAACGTAACATGAAAACTTTCCAAAGCTTTTTCCATTATGCCGCTGGAAGCAACGTCGACTAGTGAAAGTTTTCCAGCCCCAAGATGCGCCTTTGTTAATATTTAAATAGTTGCCTGGTTTATTATGTGTTATCTACCAGCTTTTTGTTGTTTCCCTTTAGTGAATAAATTTCGGTTGCTAATTGGATCACTTAAGAGCTTGAAAGCTCCGAATGAAATATTTAACAAGTCGTTTTGTCATTTACTGAAAATAATGATGTCGACCGAAACGCACCTTCAAAAATAATTATTATTTCACAATGTCTACCTCCCAGCCAAGCAGCTTTCTCTTCTACACCAGTTAGTGAAACTTCTTAGCTGGGTGTTTATTATACATATTTTCATGTCGCCTTGCAGCTGGTCAAATATTTCTTTTAGGATCAAGTTTCTCGCATGCATAGTACTGTTTCCGTTTTGAGGTCTCCGTTGTATAGTTTCAGTTTGTTCGGATCATTTTTTCCTGGTAAATGACCATTCATGAAACCTGTCAAAATTATCAGCTGATTCTTACACAGAGAGAGGAGTTCTGCAGTAGGTCTCAGGTGTGGTTTTTTATTAAGGCTTTTCCATACATTTACCGAATGATTTTCTAATTGCTTCTTGATTCAGCTCTACACAGATCTTCCTACTACGGTTTCTGGTATACCAAGAATCTGTATTACGTTAGCTTTGTCGTTGCCCTCGATACTCCGGCGACCTGTTACCCGTGTGAGCTTGTCGTCGAGATCACATATAACCTACTTATAGATAAGCATCTGACACCATCTTGAAAAACCGGTAGTAGGTATGGGTAGCTACTTATATGTATTACAAAAAGCAAGAAACACATCGACTTCTACAGGTTGCTCACTGAAAATATGGACGTAGGAGACTGAGCCAAAATAATGATTGCATTGGTGAAGATCAACAAGACTAGATTGTCACACAAAAATAATGCCTGCTACCAGGACAATAAAAAATGATGCATATAAATCCAGTAGGACCTTGAGACATTCTTTGCCATATTATTCAGAAGTTTTGTTATCTCCAGATATGAGTGAGCCAAACATTTTTCAGCCTGTATTTGGTTGGAGGTATGTATTGCTGGAAAGTCTTTTGAGATTTTCAGTTATCAAAGTCTTAAGCGTCCCCAATTCATTCAATTCTACTTTGTTATAAATCTACTGGAAATGACATTTTGTTTTCCATTTCTAAGATGACATGTGGTAATTTCACATAGTAAGTTATAAGTGTTTAACGTGGAAAGTTGTTATTGGCCAAATAAAAGTAAACTACATCGCTTGATGAACCAATTTACTTAGATAGTTTCGTAAAAGTATCAGATTTCTACGATTATTCGAAAATAAAATTCCGTTGCTTTCCTTTATATGTTTATATACGAAAACGGGAGAGGTAAATTATTTGTTTTGGAAACCTACATTCTAACTTTTACGACCTACCACTTTGGTTATAGTTCTGTGGATATCTCTTCGGCAAATTAATTTGTTTGGGCTGGTCTGCTAGTTATTAGATAACGTTGTTCTAGGCTATACAACCCCAAAATAGGAAGGGAATACAGTTAACCTTTGTTATCTTCCTGTCTTGCTACACCTACTTGTCGCTAAGGCAACCTTATCTCCAGAGGCGTAGCATGATTTGTTCACGTCCGAATAAAAGTAGAAGAAAATGGGAGAATTAGTCCATTTTTATGTAACGAAAAAGAATATTTTCCAGTATCGACTGACTTAATCCCTAACCCAGTTTAAAAGTTGTTTGATGGCACAATGGACTAACTCAAAATAATACTACAGCAACTGGAGATTTTTTATCCCCTGAAAGATTCAAGCATACGTTGTATATAACAATGCAGATAAAAAGAATCCCAGATATATACAAAAGGACGATTTAACATTGAACGGTAACTTTGGGTCAAAGAACATCGCGTTTTTATAATGTAAGTCGATATCCCACCCTTATTTCTGCAATGTTTACGGTGGTAAATAAGTTTAAGGAGATAGAGTATACAAAAGAATGTATTTTAGTGACTTCAAAAGATTTCGAAGGTTGGAGTATTTTTTGATCAGTTAACTGTTTTTTAAACAAAAAAAGGATGATCCTAAACTAAAACAGACTCAACCCAACTAACTAAGACCACAATAATTCCATCTTCTTTGCTTATCAATATATGTCCTCGACACCCCCATTTCCGTGTTCAACTAGCATTCCAGCTCATGCTTCCACGTAAATGCTCCACTTCATCCTACAATTCGATCCCTCACAGAAACGTTATTTGCGTTATTTTCTATAACAATTGTCATCTATGAGTAAAGCGTGTTATTTATGGATGTCAAGATAATAATTATAACGCCTTACAAATTTGAAAATCATTTTTCAAAAAGTAAACTGTTCACTGAGAGCAAAATCTACTTCCAGGGATATATGCCCCGACAGACAATTAATTACACTTCTAAGTTAAACGGGGATATCTTCATGATATGACCAACCTTCTGGTTTGTAATTAGAAGTGAGGATATCACTTGTAGACCGGTTTCGGCGTATTTGCGCCTCATCAGTACAAGGTACATATCATCTGTCCAGAAGCTCTAGGAGCAAAATATATAAGTGATATAAGTGATTATAAATCGGAATTGTTGGTTATATCGTGAAGATGTCCCAACCCCCTTTGATTGTCTGTCGGTACATTTAGCCCGAGAAGTATATGTTGCTTCTTAGTGAACGGTCTACTTTTGGAAAAGTTATTTTCAAATTTGTAAGGCATAATTATTATCTTGACATTGTTTTTTTGTGACATGTCTGTCTATCTCAAAAGCACCAACCGTTAAATTCTATTTCTACCAGCTTCTAGACGGTAGCAAGGTAGCTTGGCTTTGGCACTAGGGTCATAAGGGCAACGAATTGGCGGATGAAACTGCCAGACAAGGCTCATGCGGCTTCTGCGTACAGTAAGTATGGTCATAAGGAAATGGGAGAAGCAGAAATTTCCAGAATGGTAGGTTATATCACCAGGACAGAGACAGGCGAAACATAAGAGGATATTCGCCAACTTCTGCGACTTTATGAGCAAAGATAAAAAAAATTATCAAAGGCATAGTAGGTATGTTAACAAGGCACTGTGAGCTTAACTGGCACACAAAGCTAATGGGGTTGACAGATGAAGCTATGTACAGATTCTGTCACCCAAAGAAGGAAACTGCAGAGTACATCCTATACCAGGTCGATTGCATGGCGAAAGTGCTGCTTCTTGTACTAGGTGATGAGCAGCCACCGGCAAGGAATTAGATGAAAGATTCAGTCTCGAGGCGGCTGATTGACTACTTAAAAAATAATCATAATAGATCCGAAAGGGTTGCAGTGGAATCGGCCAATTAGCCACCTCATCAGATCTAATCATGGTTGGCATTTGAAAATTTTCTCTGTCAATAGTCTTATATCTCGTCAACGATGTGCGATGTCTTTTAAATGTGGATACATTATCGTGTGGGAACAAAGAAGAAGTTGTTCTAAAATTGTGTGGTCAAGCCAAAAAAACAAAGATAGGTAGACATAATCACCAATCCCAATTGAAATGCTCATCCGAAATTGAAGGGTAACACCATGGGAATATCGGGAGAAGAGTTTATGAGAATATGGTTTAACATGTAAATTTTTGAAAAGTATTCAAAATTAAGAAACGATTTTAAAAAGAACTGTGGGAGCTACAAATCTACATAAATATTATGTGGTAGATTATACCATTGCTTGGCGAGTTGAAAGAACGGGAAAGGAAAGTATTTCAGATCCAAAATGTTAATTTTAAAAACGAAAAAAAGTTTTATTTAGTCTTAACAAATTATAGAACTGAAATTAAAATTTTTCTTACGTTTCCGAGTGCCTTGTTACGCTGGAATATCTTTTTCCGCAAATAAATTTACTTTGATGTTATAAAAAAATAATAATATGAAAATGACAAACATCCAATTTCAGCTTCACTTCTATCTCTGAAGATGATCTCTTTGTCGCTGTGTTACATTGGAAGAAGTGTGAGTGTTGAATATCGCCGAAAGCTAAAAATTCATCAACTTTGATCAAATTTTGCATGGTATTAAATAATGGAAAATATAATTTAAATTGCAAACACTAACATTTAATTGTTTTCAGTTTACAAGAAAATTGAATGTGTAGGTAACCATAGAATGTATGTATTTATGTATGTTAACTAGGGAAACATTCACTGAGACCTAAAATATGTATTGTGCTGCCTTGTTCCTGAGTAGTTCCTTCAGACCCATTTCGTGAAAGAATTGTCGACTCTCGCAAGTTTGGGAATGGAGGTTATTTTTTCCATTTCATAAAATCTACATATTATATGAAATATAATATATTCATTTGAAACAGTTGTTCACAATAAATGGTTCAGATTTTGGATATGCACGTTTTTTTCTTTTTTTGTCCGGCAAACTTATTTATTAAATCATCCATAGCTGAAGTTTTCCAAGAATTCCAGCTTATATAGATAATATTGAGGAAGCCTGATAGCTGCTTATGTCCTATAGAAGTTCTAAGGTACTTTTAAATAAATTTGAATTTGGAAAACCTTCTTCCAGCTGTAACCGGAAGCGTTAAAAATAGGAAGCATGCAATTATTGAACCCTATGATCTTTTATGATCGGATATTATTTTGTTCCACCATGGCACCAGATAACCAAGGTATCGTCAATATTTCGGATCCAATTGATTGGAGATTTGTAGGTAGCCTGTAGAGCTATTAGTTCGTTTTTTTCAGTTACTTTTGCCCTATTGCTACTTATTATGATCAGGTCGTGTTTTTATAATGTAATTCCACATAAAGAAATTACAAGAACTCATAACAAGTGTTTAAAATTTCGTCCTTGAACCTCCAAGCATTTAGTATGCCTTTTTATACCTTCGTTTGTTGCATGCCTAATCCTTGCTGCAGGGAGATAATTGAATGCATTGCAAACTCTACGTTCACAATCTTTAGGCTACATTCGTAATCAATTCGCTGGCCAAGTGGTACTTTGGCACGCAAACTAAGCAAATCTATTTTAATGTGATCGTTCACAACGCAATTTGACGTCGTCGAAATTTCTTGCAAGCTGCAAACTTTCACTTCGACTTGCACTTCGTGCCGGCTATGGGACATGCGCATTCATTTTTGTTTTTTGATATATCTGACATCTGTCTGATAGTCAGATAGTCTAATAGTTTGACATTTTCATCGAATTGATCATCATTGAATTGATATTTCGCGTTGTCCATCACTACTAAACTTCAGTATTTATATACTGCTATAAAAAATTAATCCAACTTATATATTTATAATCTCCAACCTGAGACTGAACTAAATACAGACATAATCATGCTTCGACCATATGTTGAAGGAATCCTGACAATTATTTAGGTACGAACGCGCTTGAGTTGAAGTCGATTTTGAAGTTATTGTGAATGGCAAATATCGTGTCGACTTGCGTGCCACTTGGCCAGCGAATTGATTATGAATGTAGCCTTAGTTGTTAGAGAATGGAAATACAACTCATTTTTTTATGTCGCCTCATATGAAAAATTCTAAAGGTGTTATATCTGGTGAACGAGGAGGCCACCGAAAAGGACCATTGTTAGCTATCCACCTATTTCCAAACGTCTCATTTAAAAATTGGTTTACCATTCTGGAACAGTGGAGGTGCTCCATCGTGAAGGAAAAGAATATTTTTAAATTCATACGGTGGTAAGCGATCTAAATAATTTCTTTCAATATATCAATACAATCCTTTTATTTTTAGAAAATATTAAATTTGAAATTATGTT
This sequence comes from Lochmaea capreae, assembly GCA_949126875.1. Classification (NCBI taxonomy): domain Eukaryota; kingdom Metazoa; phylum Arthropoda; class Insecta; order Coleoptera; family Chrysomelidae; genus Lochmaea; species Lochmaea capreae. The sequence goes on from OX421409.1 coordinate 12,997,896, forward strand.
ACCACAATTTCTGACTGTTGAAGTTTTCATCATAAAACTGGAGCTACAACCTGACTGTCCCTGATCGCTGATCCCATCGCTCTTGGAAACCACGTAATCTGGTTAATTGCTGATTTCCTTCGCTTCAGTAATGCAATTGTGCCTATTGAACATTCTATTTTTTACATTATATTCTTGACATTTTACCAACACAAATTCTGCAAATTCCATTCTTCTATTATGGTCTGTTTGCTTTAAACTTTGAACTGGGTTGAAAAAGTAGAAAACTCTTATTTTTTTAAAATTTGTTGAATGGATACCATTGGTACACCTAAATCTCTTGTACCACAACGTAATGACTCTTCGGGACTTGTTCTCCATGTATGCCAATTTTTATAGAAACCTTGTGAATCTTTAAAATCAGTAAAGTAGTTTTCAAGAATACCGATTCCAAACAAATGCAAAATTAAATATTTTCTCTTCATTATTAATATGATTTTAAAAGCTCTGTAACTAGTGAAACCAATAATTTAAAATGATTTTTTTTTGATAATCTACTAAAGTACGTGGTGTATATATCAGCAGCATTCAATTTTTAATAGACGGTCTTTACTTTAGCACACTCTGGTTCTTTCTACAACAATAACCATAGACTTACTCAAATTTGATTCAGATCGAACAGACTAGCAATCAAATAGAGTGCTTTACACATGTGTTTACAAAAAATATGTTTACTTTCTTAAAAAACTAACGAATTGTCGAATTACAGGGAAATACGATTGTGCCCTTATTACACAAACAGCCCTATATTAACTATTGAAAAAGGAACGGAATAAATAACAAATTGGTTTAAACAAAAAAGATCAATAAAAATTACATAAATTCTCAACATCGACCACTTTTACGAGTTTTCCCAGGATAAAATGAAAATCTAAACAATCTCAAGCTACTTCTTTGCGCTTAGAGCAAATTCAAAGCGACGCTTATTGAAATTTTAATTAAGCTGAAATCAAATATTTTATGAGATTTTAATTCAATTCTCTAAGAAGCAGATATCAGATCCGACGTCGGTGTCAACGTAATATTTTAATTATAATTTGGGACAATATTTCAAGGGTCTATGATATTTGTTCATTATTTTAACAGAGTGTTTGATGTTACAGTTGATTTGATTAAAAATTCAAAATTAAATTTACAATATTCACGATTATATGGAAGCATTCTCTTGAAATAAAAGAATTTATTCTCAATTTAAATGGCAACAAATTATAGATTTTTGAATAGTGAAAGAGTTTAGTTTTCAGAAAGGAGTGTGTTATTCAGTGTGTCTATGAAGTAACGTATATTGAATAAATGAGGTTTTTACTTGATGAAGATCCATACTAAACTATGAAATAAAACAATTTAATTTGTTCACATCTTCATTATATTAGAACTACGTTCAATATATACTCGTTTGAGAAAGCTACTGTGTTGGCGAAACGCATTACGAATATATATTGAACGAAGTTCTAATAAAATGAAGATGTGTACAAATTAAATTGTTTTATCTCATAGTTAAGTAACGTATACATTAATTATGAAATAAATTAACAGAAATATCCAATTTGCTGTTTGGATCCTCACCTTGTGGTATAATTTTAATAGAGAGATTGAAACAATTAAATACAATAAACACGTACTCTACTTGACACCTAACATCCATTAACACCTATGTATGTGACATTCACTGAGACCTTAAAAAATCCATTGTGTTACTTCTACTTAGTTCCCGAGGAACGTCTCAGAGACTAGTAGCTCATTCAGGCTTATTTCCCTGAGGAATTTTAGGATATCTGCAGGCTTCAACTTAGGTAAATATCCCTATTCAATCCAATAATATCCTAGGTGCTGTGCCCTAGGATTCTGAATTGCTGTGCAATTCGCAAGTATGTGGATGAAGGTTTCTTCTTCGATGTCATAGAATTTACATTCTTCTTCCTCCACTATTTTGAACTTTTTCAGGTGCCCGTTTAGGTGGCAATGATCCCTGTTAAAACTCTTAGTGCAGTTTTACTTTGACTTATGCATTCATTTGATCTCAACGGGTTGTAGTCACCGATCAGCATCTTTGATTGTATAAGCCTTACTAGATCTTTCCAATGGTTTCTTCCAATACTACTTTGGGGCTGATACCGCAAAAGATTTCCGCCCCCCTCTTTGCTAGTCCATCTGCTATTTCATTTCCTTCTATTCCGGTTTGTCCTGGAATTCACAGTAAGGTTACTATATTGTTCTCGCTTAATTCATAGAGTATGCCTGGGCATTCCCACACCATTTTGGAACTGATTAACACTTAACCAGAACTAAAAGTACTACATTATTTGTGATAAGAAACAAGAACCAGAATTTCTTGAAGATCTAGAAACTATAAGACACTTAAGAGACCCACAATATGATATCGTCAATAAACAGATAAATCTAGGAAGCTCTCCACTATCGAACTGTCTCTTTGAGTAACAATCGTGATCAGCAGATATAAATCTTGTTGGTTCCTATATCATTGCACAGTTATACTGATCTTAAATGGGAAAACAGATATCAGGATATCCTTATAGGGCTAATAATACCTAAGCTCCAATATTTATAATCATTACCTCCTTTTCTTTATTCATATAATATTAAGTCAATCACAAGATAGGTCACTATTTAGCCATGTCCACACCAAAGAAACACAGAGGAACATTTTATTTCTGGTTGCCGCAACCTGTTTATGGAAACAAAAACAACAGCAAAAGTTCCGTAAAAATTCTGTCTACACCAAAGTAACTCATTCGTGAGATTGTTTCTTTGTGTTGCTGCAACAGGAAACGTTGTGTCTACACCAGTGCAGTGTGTGATCCTAGTTTCTAAACAATGTGGTGCGACAAAGATTCACAGGCAGCAGCAGCTGCAATTGTAATTATTTAACAAAAACAGAAAAAACGAGTCCGTTAATGTTGGACTAGACCAAGTCTTTTTTCTTTCTGTAGAACTGTGCCACCAAGTTTTTCATTTTTCTTTCAACTTCATCAACACTAACACCATCGCCAATCCCATTACATATCTCCACCCACAAATCCTGTTTTTTGTAATGGTCTTTATACATTTTATCCCGTGGATTCCACAAACACTCGGCATTTTGGTATAATTCAATTAAACATAATATATTTTCTGATGTCCATTTAAACGGCATGTTTTTTATTGTAATGTTTTTATTATTAATAGACTAAATCAAGTTGAGCGATATTTTCAGCAACGACGCGTCGGCTTCACGACACAAGTTTCGAGTGAGGAACAAGCAACAACATGTCCACACTGATAAAAATACCGTTGAGAAACAAAAAATATTTACCAATGTTTCTATATCTCCTTTGATTTTTGCCGCTAAATATGGAAACAAGCAACTTATAGGAACTTTTGTTGCTGCAACAGTAAACAACAAGGAACTTTAATAAACTTTTGGCAACATTCAGAAAAAAGTTCCAGGAATAAGCAACATAAACAGAATGTTCCTATGTGTTGCTTTCGGTGTGGACGTGGCTTTTGGTCTAGCCAAAATATTAAACATCAGGTAGGCATCACATCAAATGTAACTTTCGTCATTCTGACGATGATTGTCAGTATCGAAGTAATTAAGTATAAATACATATCTTAGAATTTTCGTAATTTTTTCATTGAATAGTGAAATTAATTAATAATAGTTAGTTTAATTTGTAAGAGTGAACAATGAGATGTAAAAATTCAAAAACAGGTCGATTTTTGGTTTAAATTTAGTAGTACTATTTTTTAAGATATTTATTCATCATACAGGGTGAATAACTTTTGAGTAATAATGTCGGCACCAGCTTTCTTAAATGAACCATCACTTTTTTTCATTTTGCAGATTTGTCTTTCTGAATTGATTCCACAAATTCAATCCTATCCGCTCGACTGAATAGAAATGATACGAGTATATTGTGACACTAGGGCAGAAAATGAGCTTTAGTTGCCCGAGACTATTAGCTGCACGAGCGACCGTAGCGAAGCAAGATAAGGGTTGTTAAAGCTTTTCCTGCGTGAGTGACACCAGCCGCAGATAAATAAAGAATAAATATACAGGGCGATTCATTAAGAATGGGCAATCTCTGAACTGGGGATACTACATACCAAAATATGGCGATTGAGCTTAACATGTCTTATACAAATGTTGTAGGCTTACGAGATACAGGGTATTTGAAATTGGAATTTTAATTTGAAATTTCTTAATAATTTTGTGATTTCAAGCAGCATTGTCTTGAAAATTGGCAACTTTATGTTTTTTGGCTTAAAAATTACGAATGTTATGCTGAATTTAGCACTATTCATACAGGGCGTTAGTTACACCCTGTTACTTAGTTAGATTACAACATATATGTTTCTTCTATATAGGGATATATAGAAGAAACATATACCATTAATATCCAGGGATTTGAATATTGGAGTCTTCAGTAACAAATATTTTTGAATGGGCATAATAAAAGCCCTATAAAGTACGTACCATCCATGAGTTGGCTGAAGATTACTGAGGTTCCAGAACTGAATTTTGTGAGAACATAAATCAAAACAATGATTGACACTGCTCTATTTATTGGCTCTGATGCAGATGGTACAATTTTTGAAATACCATTTACATTGATCTCGTTGTTATATTTTTATTTAGCATGGAGTTGTCCAGATAAATTTCTGTCACAGCATCTACTAGAAGGGTTGGCGAGATCTTCGAAAACAGTTGTCGAGTGGTCAGTGTATTTATTTGGATTTGAAAGTTTTAAATATGTGGCGATTTTCTTAGGAGTATTGCCATTATATTATATGCTTTTTACTTGTTCGCAACACTCACCTTATGTATCTTAAAAAAATATTTTAATCTTGAACATTTTTTATATATTTTTCACATATACTTAGAAGGTACCAGATACAATAAGTGAAGGGTCAGTAAAGTTTTGGTATCGAGAACTATTTTTCAGTATATTCAATCTCCGACATTCTAAATTTCCTAAATTCTTGTTCGACAAGCACCACTATTAATTGCCATAAATTTGTATAACCTAACATTGATAGTAGAAACAAGTACTTTTGGACATATTGCTCAATGTACGTAGCAATACTCTTTTTTACTTTTTTTTTAATGGAAATCCATTTTGCTATTGACATTTTTTCACCAAATACCAATAAAGATAAGATTTCAACGTAGCCTAGATATTAATTGATTAATTTTGTGTGAAAATATAATTCAAAATGATATAGAAATCCCTTCTAATGTGGTAACATGCAATTCCCAATACAAATTAATTCCTCCCCTTGAACAAACTGATGAAGAGATCAACCCTTCCATCCGTCTAGTGCGCACAGGCACTCAAAAAAATTAACATATTCATATTCCGTTCATGTTCCTCCCGACAAGGAACATAAATGGATGGTATGTTTACATAGTTTGTTATTTTAAGGAATTGCAAATAGAATTTGGAGATTGATATGCATATATTTAAATAATTGATTCCCGCACAGATTGCAATGACACGCAGAGCGGGCGAATATTGAATTAAAACTTCAGGAAATTGAATTTGTTGACAATCATTTGGTATTGATGGAAAGTGTTGTTATGGTTGGTGAATACTATCCATAGGTAACTGGAAAAAATCAATTTGAAATGTGTACTTTCGTGTTGTGCCGACTGAATTGTTCAAACAAAACGAGTCTGGTTTTGGTAAAATATTAACTGGGCTGCCATGAAGCTTGTTAACCCGGAAATAAATAACAATTTGTAGTCGCTTGATTTTTGAGAAGTGGATTTTTAAAAATTATAGTGGAAGATTGAAAAAAAAAGCCCACAAATGTTGAACATGTTAAATCTATTTAATTATAATTACTTTGTTTATCACTTGATATACACAAAGGTCTTCTTTTTGTTTTAGATCGATACCAGATACAATTTTTTAATGGAGCATTTTTCCAAAACTTACTAGTCTTTTCATCAGTTGATAAATTCAAAAATAGTTGAGTTCACGGTTACAACAAATAATTTTTTTGTTCCTGTGGTAAAAAGCATTCTTGAAGGACAAAAATGGAAATCATGGAAATAAGACCAGCTCCTGTATCTTCTGCTGCATCTACAAGGGAATGGATGGAATATAATACAAAGGTTGAGTTTTTCACTTAAGGAGATACTAATGGATTACTGGTACCCACAACTATTATGACTGAATAAGCTCTTCAAAAAGTTATTTACTTGATTACAGTTTCCTGTAACAATTGTCACAGTAAAGCGTGTTATGAATAGACGTCAAAATAATAGTGTAAAACTATTAAAACGCTTTACAAATTAGAAAATTAATTTCCCAAGGATAGACCGATCACCAGGAAGCAACATCTACTTCTCGGGCAATATGCCCCGCCAGACAATGAATTACACTTCAAAGATAAACGGGGCTGGTATATATGAGAATATAGAATGGTTGGTTGTAGATGTTGCTTCCTGGTGAACGGTCTATCCTTTGGAAATTAATTTTTTAATTTGTAAAGCCTTTTAATAGTTTTACACCATTATTTTGACGTCTATTTTTCAAAAAGTGATGAGATTTACTACTGCCAGAAGATAATCATGAGCTATGTTCTGAGTTTTCCAGTTATAAACTGCAAGCAGGTGATAGCATTGCAACACACATATCAAAGCTGAAAAATCTCTGGCAAAAACTTCAACAGAAAATCAGCAAAAGACAAGTTAGTTTTTTCAAATGATTTCACTGTTATCTATAAGATACACCACCAAAAGAATATTTTCTATTTAATTTTAGAAGGAAGCTAATGTCGAAGTCTGATAGAACAGTAGACAATCTTACAAGCCCATGAAAAAGCATTATCTAATAAAACGGATAGTGGAAATTAAGAGACCTTTAATGCAGAAAGAAGAACGGATACACGTGAATTCGAGAAGAAGTAATATAGAGTATGTCACTTTTGCATGAAAGTGAGTCATAAAGTCAAGTGAAAAGCCGATAGAAGACCTCCGAAGCAAACAGCTAACAATAATGGTGATAGATTTGAATAGAGGAACTGAAAATTGTGCACCAATCATTAAAAGTGACCAATCAGGGGAAAAAAATTGGAAAAGTAGGTTAAAGCTCTCCTTGTAGGCAGGTAGTTGGAGCTGTAATGTAGTTTATCGTAGGAACAGAACCAGATAATATGTCGTATGCAGTAGAAGCTGCCTCGAGAACATTAAAAAAATCCATCATGATTATTAATTCCGATGTTGGTATTACCTATACGTGTGGTAAACGATTGAAACATCTTCTAGGGTTTAGCGACGCCGGCCGTGGAGGAGATCCTACAACCATAAAATCAACTACAGGTGTTATTTGTAAATATGCTGAAGGTGCATAATCTCATGGCTAAGTCAAAGACAGTCATCAGTAGCACTCTCAACAACAGAAGCAGAAATAGTTGCTGCAAGTGAAGGGGTCAGACTATTGATCTGGTTGAAACGAATTTATCTAGAAATTATTTGCAAACAGCTACTACATCAGTTGACAATGAAGCTGCTAAGTTAGCAAAAAACCCAGAAAATCTCCGAAGAATGAAACATTTCCAAATCAGGAATTTGTTTGTGAGAAAGTTGGTAACTGAAAGATGTATTAATATAGAATACGGAACACCAATTCGCTGGTATATTGACGGAGTCATTATTTAATCCACGAGTGGATTGAATTTTTAAAAGGATTGGACAAGTGAATATCAAAAGTAGGTATAATAAATATTTCTTAAGACTTTAACAAGTGTAAAACAGCTGATAATATAAAAAAAATCATATTATTCATTTTTTCATAAAATCCTTGAGTGTTTTGGAACAATCAAAGAGAAATCGATTTGATAAATTTTGGTTTTTCAACAGAATTTTTTTATTTGTTAAGAACGTGTACTTTTCAACTCCAATGCTAGTTTTCTTCAACTGAATGTCCGTCACGTTATATTTTACACGGCATCCGGTCATTTATGACATATTATTGGAAACCAAAAAACCTGGAAAAGACATTCCAGGGAAACAACGACCAAATGAAATCAAAAGAATTCTTTAGCCAGATTATGTCTGCACGAAAAGTTGTGACAGGAAGCTGCCCTTAGAATGGACACCTCAAAAAATCTATACTAGTAGAGAGAAAAGTATTAGACTAGGTTAGATATTAGAGCAAGTGCTACAGAAATTATATCAATGGAATTTTTTTTAATAATCATCTCCTGAATGAAACGCTGACTACAGCGATATATCTTACCAGGCTGTACCTTGGTTAAATATTGATCAAACCGCGATTGCTGGAACAAATAAAAAATATTGTTTTTTTTTTAGTTGATCAGATTATTATAAAATTTTATGACCAACTTTCTATAAGAACTGACTTTATATTATTTAAAAAAATGAATATTTCTCAAATTATTGCCGTTTAATCAATTGAGAATGTACAATTTACCCTAACTTTAGCACGTGAAAAACAAAACAACTATGTGAATGAAACTTTCTTCACCCTTCTTGCTCCACTATACCTTGTTTTTGAACTAGAAGGAGCATTTTAGGAAACCTCAACCACACCACTAAAAGTTACTAGATTGGGAGTGTGTTCCGAAAGGGTCGTGTTCAGACTTTTTAAACGAAATGAAAATTACGTGAAATATGTATTGTACTGCTCGCTGTTGTCGTGGCCAATGACGGATCAAGGCATGTCTAAATATCGAATGATGATTGGCACAGGTCATTGCGAAAGTAGTAACCAAATGTCCCATTATTTTGAAAAGATGTAAGGTTGAAATAAGTAGTTTATGTAAAATGTTTTAAGAATTTGAGGATTAGTGAGAATATAGAAATGCAATTTTATAATGAAATTTTTTTTTAACATTTGAGGCTTTGGTGTAGCAAAACTAAAAGTGAACAGAAGTTTTGTTATCGGAAAAAACCATATCTAATATGCAATGTATGTAAAACTTGATGTGAAACTTATATTGTTAACAAGAAAAGAGAAGCATGGATTTTTTTCATGGAAGGGAATAAATAATAAAAATAGCAAATAGAGTTTGTTTAACCATCCGTTGCCGTTACGTCATAATCGGTGACGTATTCTTCTGTTTTACGTTTGTCTTATATTAGTTGAATGTTATTTGACACTTAACCTCAAAATTATAATCAATGACATATGTTACGGTGTGTTTCTATGAATAAATAAGTATTGGCAAAAATTGTATTCTGCTTTTTGCTTTGCGTACTTTTTTACATAATTTAGTTTTGTTTTAACTTGAAATCCCCGTTTTTTCTTAACTGATGTGTTTCAAATTTCTAGCTTGAGGATGTTTAACGCACCTGAACATGATTTTTTACTGAATTTAAAAAATTACAGACCTATAATATATTATATTAAAATTGTATTATACGATTATATTTTTGGGGTGAACCCAAAGGTTATGTGAAATTAGATAGAATATCTATATGCTCATATTTTTGTATAGTAATTATTGTCTGTGTCATTGTGAGAAACAATTTCGTAAGTATTCCTAAGAAATGCAAAAAACACATGTACGGGAGAAAACAGGCAATAAATAAATTTCTTTCCGAAAAAAGCTCCCAATGAAAACAGGAAAAAGGAACGAATATAGGTCGATACTTACATTATAGACTGCATTTAACGGTAAAAGCGGGATTCTAATGAAAAATTAATTGAAAAAGGGCGAAAATGACCAAAAATACTGAACAAATCAAAATATGACAACTGACCTGTCAAAAGTAACATAGATTTACATCGAAATTAGCTAAGAGATACGTTAATGACGTCATAATTTCGTCTCATCCATTTCATGAATGAAAGATAAAAAAAATTTACAAAGAGAAATAATAGTGAATATAGCTGTCCACACATTTTACATTGTTGTCATATTTATGATTTGCTTAGCATGTTATAAGTACGCTCTTAGTAACCATTAGTTAGTATGCTGTTATCGTGTTTATTATTAATAAGGCTGCCAGTGTTTGATTCCCAGACTAGTCTTGATCAAAGCTCGACAATTATTGTATGTTCATACTTTGGGGAATTTGAACGAAAATTTTAACTGTGTAATGTCAAGGCTGTTATTGCAGTGACAAGATACATTCCGCAAACGAACAATCGCAAAAACAAAGGTCGATTCTTTGTACGTAGAACATTTCGTGTTCGGCGTGACGTAAATGGGTCGTCCGTGACAAATTTCTCTGTTTGTACATACGAAAAACAAAGGAGACTAGAATGATAAATTTATTTACTGTATGAAGAAATATTCCATAAAAAGCTGACCTGGAACAGGTTAACTTCCTGGGTGATGAGTTTGAGCTAATTTCTCTGGAGACGGGCTTGTCAAATTGGAATATTCCGCAGACATGATAAAAAATTGGTAACATATCGAAAACTTCTTTTTTGTCTGATAAGAAAATTATGAAAAGTTCAAGTTTAAAAATGTTACACATCTCTATTCTTTCAAATGAAACAACCATATTTTTATTATTTGTTCACTTCTCTAGTTTAAATTTAGGTTGGCAGTTCTGCACCGTAGTGATTGGTCAAATTGCATCCCGTTTCAAACAGCTCTTTTGATACAACTGTTTTGTGTTTATATGAAAATATTAATTGCTTCAATCTTTATTGGGTTTGTTGCTAAATTTTTAAAAGTATTATATTCCAACCCAGCTAAGTGCTATTTTCATTATTTATCCAGTTTAATAAACAAATTCTATGCTTGTTTTTCTTGCTAACATTACAGTACAATATTATGGAATTTTTTGATACCAAAACTACTGTTGGCTTTTACTTTGCGCTCAAATGTAAATGTTGCGGGAATGACTAGAAAAAATTGATTAACTCGTGGAGTCCAGTACCTATTGATATTCCAAAATTACTTGATGGAATAGGACCAAAAAAACTCATGGTCCCCGAGAAGGAGAGTGTGTGTGTGTGTGGAAGAGTGTGTTGGCATTGGAGAACTCCATTTGCCACAGACTTTCCGAGTAGAGACACAATAGATATTTAGATCTCAGTTTATGTTCACCTCCAAAAACAAACGTATATAAATACGAATGAAAATGAAAATGTAGGAAACCTTCCCAACAATAAATCTATCTAAAGAAATGTGCTCGAATACAAAATTCAATATAGATGATCAACTAAGATTCGCGATTTCATTAAAACTTTATTATTTTGCAAACACAACATTCTATTTTTGGAATAAGGCTGTCGTAAATTTCTAGGATTTTGTCAGAGCAGCTGTTTACACTCGGCAATCCGAATAAAAAAATGTTTCTGTAAAGAAAAACAAAAATCTATTTATAATTCGAAGCATAATTGTATCTTCATTCGTTTTCCAGATTCTATTTTTAATTTTTAAATCATTCAACAAGACGTAATTTGATGAGTATTATTTAACTTTTTTACGAGGATATTTTTGTTACCGATATTTTAAGCTGTGCTTTTCGAATTAAAAATATGGGTTGAGGGTTTTTAAACCCTCTTTTAAATTATGTAGAAGGAGTATTATCCGAATATAAGAGGACCCACGAGCTCTATACATCAACTGCTCTTAAGATGAAACGATATTTGGTTCTGGTAGCGCTAGATACAAAATGTAAGAAGAAAAGACGTTTGAAGATGAAACGATATTTGGTTCTGGTAGCGCTAGATACAAATTGTAAGAACAAATAACGATACCAAAGCCAAGTAATCGTCTTAGGTGCAAATGCAATACGCATATATACAGACGGCTCAAAAACCAAAGAAGGCTCAGGATGTGGAATTTGCTCCAGATCGCTAAGCCTAAGGATTAAGTGGGGAATGGAAAAAAACACCAGTGTGGTTCAAACAGAACTGGCAGGTATTTCAATTGCAACAAAGGAACTAACCAGAAAAGGAATTTCTGGCAAAAACATAATAATCTGCACTGATAGCAGACAAGCTCTTCTAACATTGAACAGACAACGTGTTACAAAAGGGCTAGTATTAGTGTGCCATCGAGATTCAGCTAACGCCTCGGTAGATAACAATATTCTCCTGAGGTGGGTTAAGGGGCACGACAGAAGCAAAGGTAACTGCATTGCTGACTCTTTAGCCAGGGAAGCGGCTGGACTAAGAATTCTTTGACCCGGCAACACCTACGGCCTGACGAATTCGACAATTGCGGAACTAGCTAAACGTTACACCCATGCTCAATCTTTAAAGAGATGGGATTAAATCAAGGGATGCAGTCTTGCCAGGATCACATTGGGCGACCCTGGGAAGCTGGAGTCAAAAAAATATTTGGCGATGACCAGGAAAAACCTACGTTTAACAGTAGGATTTCTGACTGGCCACTGCCAGTTAAGGAAACACCTCCATACGATGTGTGAACAGGAAGATGAATCTGTCAGGCATGTCTTATGCGAGTACCCGGAGTTATCGTCAATAAAAGGGTGTGTGTTCTTGGCTTACACCTGCCGTTATAAAGGAGATGTTTCCTAGTGACCTGTCCACCTTCCTGGAAAGGACAGGATGGACGATGACCTAGGAAGTCAACTCCTTGGGAGGATGTACAATGGGTCACATGTGGCCTAAAAGCTGTGGGCCTAACCCACCCTCCCTACTCTACAGATACAGACAGATCATCTTAGCTCAATAGATCTAATCTTTACCATTTTGGGGAATGGGAAAAATGTAGCTGCAGGGGGCCACCTGAAGTAGCTAAATTATGAAAGTGATCTATAAGAAAAAAAGTTTGGGAGCCTCTGCTCTAAGCAAGGATCTCCTATCAGGTTAAAAGATTGCTATAGGTGGAGAGTTTGGATTGGAGGGAAAAATTAATAACAACAAAACCACCGTTATACGTTTCGTAGACCTTCAGAAAGCTTTTAGTAACTGAATATTAGCCAAGCTAGATTAAAGGTGAGTTGGTTTGCTTGGCTTGGTTTCCACTGCAACACATGAGGGTATATTATTCCTTACACTAATTTTTCCCCCAGCTTCTTAACGAGAATCCTATCAGTATGGAAACATTTTTGGGATTGACCAGTCCTGGAAAATTTTCAAAAAAGTTCCAGGAACGTGACATACTGTTTCGAATGGTCTCAGACTTCTTACAACGTTGGCTAATCACAATAAGGTTACGGTTTTTATGACACAAAGGTATTGTAGGCAATGAAATGCCAGGTGTCCTAGCAAATAATGGGTCTGGAACAGAGCTTACAGTACGTAGGTTCATATATTGGTGGATTCAAATGGAACATAAGATGTTCCAGAGCCACGTGTCTAAGGAGAGACCTGTCAAACGCCTATTCGAAAAACATTCGCCGCTAACCGATGGAATACTAATCCCAAATGAAAGGACAAAAAGCCTAAATACTAAGATGTTAAGGACTTGAAACATTGATTTGGTGTTCTTAAGTCAATCAATTATCGGTATGGAAATAAGACTTCTTCAAATCTACCTTGGTAGTTGAAGAGGAAAACTGGAGAGATTTTTCAGTTTTAGCTAAGGCTAGAAAACATTTGATTTTAACATTGAACGGAAAAAATCTGCATCTTAGAGCATGATTTAATCTTTGGAATGGTAAGCTTATTTTGCTGCTGTCTCCAAACAGTCATCATAATAACAGTTTTAATCCTTTTGATTGAATTTTTTTTAACGTTATTGGAAATACGTTTTACAGTGTCCACTGGTACAGATGACAAAACACTAATAACAAAGAAATAGCAACATTTACAGACGAGAGAAGCCAATTTCGCGACAGTCTCGGAAAAGTGAAACAGATTAAAATACGTAAAGTAGAACAATGATTGCTGGTAGCAACTGTTAACTGAATTTTCACCTGAACTGATGTTTAAGATTATGGCTGATTGTTATGCAGGACGCATACTTGGAAACAAAGGAAACTGAGATCAAAGTTACAACACGAAGCTTACAGTTGATAAGTTTAATACGAGATTGTAACAAAGTGTTACTTGTTTTGTTATATTCAATATCTGAATTTTTTATAGGTTAAAATAAGGTAATAATTAATAGTAATGTACACAGTAATGCTTTTATGGAACTTCCATCACTGACTATTCACAGTACCTACTGCTCTTGGAGTGACAAATCATACGGGGTTGGGATAAAGTATGGAACCAAGTAAATATCTTTTAAACGAAAAGAACGATATCTATTTATGAAAATTTGCAGGTAAGTGCAATAGAACAAAATGCATCTGATGTACATTTTTTTTGTTAATAATATACTTCCGGTTTAACCAGAAATGCTATCAACTTTTTCAATTTAAATGTGACGCTCTATATATTTTTACAGATTTTGAAATAGCTTGTTATTTCAAATTCATACACACTGAGTTAACTCTAAAAAAATTTGTAAAATCGAGGAATATAGCACTTTAATCAACCTCCTTTGAGTTTTTTGCATTAGAGCAAAAACCTATTTAGATAAACTAGTTGATGTTGTTTGTATGCATAGTAATAAATAAACGAGTACTGTTTAGTACGTCTTTTGTTCTCCAAGTGTCAAATTCTAATTGACGGAAATAAATTTTACAATTTAGAATGGTTCTATTAAGTAAAAAAGAGCGTATTGAAATTTTAATGATGATCGGTTATGGTGATCGTGTTAGAACTCATGAAGAAGTGTGTCATATTTCTAATAATTTGCATCCGGAGAAAAACCCTTTATTACGCTCAACAATAACTAAAACATTACAATGTTTTAATACAACTGGGATGGTAAAAAATTTGCTAAAACCTAGAAGACCGCGAACTGCAACGAACGAAACTGTTAAACAAAATATTGCAATCGATTTAGAAGAATCACCTCAAACTTCCACTACAAATTTGGCACTTAACCATGGTATCAGTCGACGTTCTGTAGGAAAGATATTAAAAAGTGAAAAGTATCATCCGTATAAGGTACAGTTGGTTCAAGAATTGTCAGACGATGATTTTGACCGACGGCTGGAATTTTGCGAAAGGCTAATGGACATCTGTAATGTCGACGACAATTTTGCTTCTAACATAGTTTTTTCCGATGAGGCAACTTTTTGTTTAAATGGAACAGTTAATCGCCATAACTCAAGGTATTGGTCAAATGAGAATCCTCATTGGATTCATGAAGCACATACACAGCATCCACAGAAGTTAAATGTTTGGATGGGAATTGTCGAAAATAGGCTTGACAAACAGGAATGGAAAAAAAGAATTATTGATGAATGTGAACTAATACGTGGAGAAGTCTTGGAAAGAATTTGTTAATGGGATGGCATATTGTCAGCAAGTAAACGGCGAGCATTTTGAACATTTGAAGTAATTTTGTTTCTCATTATTCTAAAATAATGAAATGTACACCTATTGTACAACTAACAGTGAGTTATTCCTTGTTTTTACAATTTTTTTTACACTAAACTCAGTATGTATGAATTCAAAATAACAAGCTCTTTCAAAACCTGTAAAAATATATAGGGTGTTAAGGGAATTGAAGAAGTTGATGGAATTTCCGGTTAAACCGGAAGTATATTATTAACAAAAAAACATACATCAGATGCATTTTGATCCATTGCACCTACCTGCAAATTTTCATAAATATCGTTCTTTTCGTTTAAAAGATATTTACTTGGTTCCATACTTTATCCCAGCCCTGTTTACTGGATACGAGCTTTATTAACAGTAGTGGCTGGTTACGAAATTTAACGAGCCTATTGAGTGAAGTAATATGAATTTTTAGCATTGAAGAAGTTTATTATCAACAAATTATTTCCGGAATATCTGAACGTTTTTTAATAACATCTTCCGAATTTAATTTCATACCCACAAATGAAATTTAAAGAGAGCACAGAATATCATTTTATTGAAATTAATTGCATTTATTGTGAGAAAAATACTCATAATAAATATTTTCTGTGAAGCTATTGAAATATAGGCTTATTTCCATTCTTTAACTCCTGTATGTGATATTACATTTGAGAATTTCATTTTACCTTATGAAATTCTAACTTTTCAAGCTTGAAGTTTCATTACTCAAAAAAAGGTCATTCATGAGAAATTCTTCCAACAATTTTACACTACAGAAGCCAGAGGCGTAGCTCAGTGAAAATCTTTGTTTGAAAAATGTTAATTATAATTTTAAATTTCTACGATTATTTTCGCGAATTAAAATGCAAGTAAAGTCATTATAATACTTTTCCTAGCAGCAGTTTAGGCAGGTATATTATTCATTTTGAAAAGCTGGGACGATTTATGACCTGCAGATTTCCTGCTGCAGGTGTTTGATATCACAAAATGCTGTAATTATGATAGTACATCACCAATGCCCCAGTGCCATGAGCTAGGTGGTCTGTAGCTCTTTCATGCACTGAACTTTATTCCGTTAACTACCAATAACCATTTATTCTTCCTCAATGCTGTTTGACTTCCACGATGGATTCAATACTTTTATTACTTAATATCAAAATGTTTCGGTCCATATTGACTTATACTGTCTGACTCCCACTGTGTTTTCAATAACACTCAGACTTAATACAAAAAATGGACTAAAAATTGTATGGTTATGAAAATTTGTGAAGATCAGTAGTATGTCCAAAAGTATCTTCACAGAATACCGGACCTACAACTGTGTATCAAGTCCAACATTCTCACGAAGTAATAAGTAACGAATTTTTGGAAAATAGATGTGTATGTTATGTATAGTATTATTTCATTTTCCGTGAATTGCAAAGATTAACCCTAAACTTGATAGAAAACTAAAATATTGAAGAATTTAGCAATTATCATCAATTCAAAACAAAACCACCTTCTGCAATTATTGACAATTAAAAAAAAATATTGTTCTTATTTTATGACCACTTTCGGATCATTGTCACTAGTGATGGTGTCAACAATATCCATCAATGTATGATATTTGCACACTTTCTTGCGCTTCTCTATAATTGCGAAACTTCGATCGCAACTAAGAAATGTGTGAATGATTTGATCAAAAACATTATTTGCCAGCAAGATCAAATACATGGCGATCATTAACTGATTTTTATTTTGTCCACCGCAATTATCGGACCACAAAATAAACTTTTTCTTTTCAAGAGTGTTCATTTTATTAGTAAGGTAAGTCCATTTGAATAGACTTAAAACAAGTACCGCCACGAAAAAATGTTGAGTATAGCACTCAGTTCCACTCGGGTTGGACTTAATAACACATGAGAATCCCCATCTCAGAGCCAAACAGTAAAATGGGATTTAATTCTACCCGAAACTTCCAGACATTTGAATCTTATTGGAACCATATATCAGAAGCCCATTATCATGGACTTAATACTATTTATACAGTACTATATCCAAAAATAAACTGCCTAAGACTTAATTGTGTCTGGCACTGAAAATAGCGCGCAATTTTAGGTGGAAAGCAGGTAAAATACCATTTTTTATAAAAAATGGACTTAATACACTGCTCTGGGGAACAGATTTTTCTATATAGTCTCACGGCGTCTTGGGCCATTTAAGAGAAAATTACCTTGGATAATTATTTAATTTTGCAATAAATTTCTGGCGAAGGCTAATTATTAATTATACAAAATATATAATTATTTACGAGTTTTAAAATAACCTTCTGGTCGAAAATAAATCGACTAGTGACGCCGATGTTCGGTATGCATCTGCGATATGAGATGTAGTCAAGAGTGAAATATTTTTAGACACTGCAACTTCATTAAGTGAAGTACGAGAGGCATACGTTTCTGAAAAATTCCTGTAGCATATTTGCTACAAGTTAGATATACCTTCTTTTTTCATAAGACCCATACGAGGCATTCCTACCGCTCACATTTAATAACGTGGTTCGACTAGTTGGAACAAGTTTTGAAACATTTTTATTATTCCGAATAATTTTATAAAATATTTTATTAAGAGAGATATTATATCGAAAAATATTTCAAAAATTATCTGAGATAATTTGTTTTATCTGAACATGTTATTTTTATAAACCAAAAGACAAACTTGGTGATTGTTAAGATACAAGAGGAGATGACGGAAATAGTAGAACAGTATAACATGGAAAAAGTTTCTATCAAGGTAAGGTTTGCGACTATCGCCACCTTAGACACTTGTCTATGGTGGCTCACACCTATTCATTGAGCTTTTCAATAAAGCCAATTAGCCTAGTCAACGTACACATAAAACCTCACAAAAACTTGAAAATTTAAAATTGGGTATTTAAAAGGGTTGTGTTTAACATGAGAAAAACTTTAAGATGTTAGTCATGCGATTTTCCGGAAAATCGTCGAGTGAAAACTTTTGTTTTTGTTTCGTCGCTCTAATTGTTTAAATAATAAATGAAAAGAAAAACCTCCCATTCAAAATTTGTAGCTGATGCATTTATCTACAAATTTTGTCCAAAAAGTTTTCCTGTAAATTAAAAAGTTTACGAGATAAAATTAATTTTGAGTGGTAGTCAATTCGTGGTTACGTGCGAACGGCCCGTGAGCCAAATTTATTAACCGCTCGACTTAAAAGTTAATAATTTTGGGCTTATAACATTCTGAAAAAATAAATGAACTCATGTAAAATGTGAAGAAAGATCTCAACTTTTAGATAGAAATAATTTCAAATTTAAAAAAGTAGATTTTCTAACTGTAAAATCAGTTTATTTATAAAAAAACTATAGCCAAAAAGTCAATAAACAATTATAATTCCTATTTAATTAATACTTATCCCAGCGAAAATTCCTTTTGGATTTAGCATTGCAAATGAGCATAAAAAATTATTATTATCAAGGCAAAGCCATCAATATTTAGAATTGCAGACAAATGCTTCTTAAAAATTTGTTTTTTTGCATGCTTTATTTTAATTGTTTTTTAGACTTCAATTAATTATACCTTTTTTCGAAATCAACATAATTCAATGAAACTTTACCACTAAACACTTTGAAGCATGTACTCTCGAAACTACTATACAGTTTACCTATAAATATCAAATTTTCCAAATAATAGACAATTATTTACAATAAATACTTAAATCAGAGGTCTTTCAGCAAACCTATAACTTTTTATACCGTTTATGATATTATCTAAAAATTTGTGAATTTTATAATGAACCTATTTGGAAGTGATCGCAATACAAAAGAACACACATATGGCTCAGGTAAGAAAAAGAAGGGAGCACAAACAAAGGTGAAAAAGCAAATGAGAGAGCGGCTTAAAAAAAGAATAATAACAACATCAACAATAATAATAATAAAATTTCAACAACAAAAATATTTAACAAATTACATTAAAAATAGAGGCTGTTATTATAACAATAATGAAAATAAAGTGGGGTGAAAAATACAGATACAAAAAAAAGTTTCAAATAAAGTTTTAAGATTTAACCATGATTTTTGAAGTACGTTATGTTATATAATTTAATTTTTTTAATTTATTAATGTAAATTGAAGGTAAAAAAAACGACTTTTCATTTACGTGAAACATCGATGATAATACATTAGAAATTTTGGGTCTGAACAATGGTGCGAATAACCTTGTCTTCCATCAGATACCTGATTCGGGCCACGACGGAGCTGGTACAAGGTACTTAATTATATGTTCTGCTGTTTTATCATTTCCTATACTAAAATGGCAAGTCAGTTCTTCCGATAGTCCAAATCTTACCCATGATGATTCAGACAATAGATACTAGTTGAAAGGCCATTAAGATAACGTAGGTCATGCTTGTTGTATAGTCCAACTAATATTTGGGAACTTTCTTTGAACAAATCCTGGTAAATTATGCTTAAAACTTATTGAGATTCGAAGAACAGGTTCTGGTTCGATAAGTCCGGGAGTCTGATTTTCTATTGTGATCCATACCAGAATGTCCGGGGATCTAGACAACAGCTGAGTTCACCAGCTTCTTTCGAGAGTATTCAAATAAAAGCTTGTTTTTGAAAATAATCTCACTACGTATTCTATTTTATATGGTGAATAAAAAATTATTATTATATTATTATGTATTTTTCAGTATAATATGTTTCAACGATATTTATTTGAAAATTATTATTAGCGAGCATATAAAAAACTAGTACATTAAGATGTTCTCCAACAACTTTTTCAATTAATTGGAATACCTGTCCGTTTTTACACAAGGTAGGTACTAAACTGTCAATTTCTCCTTTTAGAAGTAATTTAAATACTTCTATTTACACAATATCTGCAACCGCTTTAATTGTTTCAGATGTTTTATACTCAACTTCCCTCAACTTCTATTATATTGTCCTTTGAGTTTTAGCCGAGTTCTTTCGTGTTTTACATGAAAACTTCCTCGAATGCATTCTGAAGCTAAAT
Source organism: Lochmaea capreae (assembly GCA_949126875.1). NCBI lineage: Eukaryota > Metazoa > Arthropoda > Insecta > Coleoptera > Chrysomelidae > Lochmaea > Lochmaea capreae. The sequence goes on from OX421409.1 coordinate 13,018,234, forward strand.
GTGCAGATGCTAAGATGAATTTAGGTATGCACAGCTTCTGGCGGCTGCCATTTCTCATTATTATCACACCTTTTGAAGCCGTATTTTAAGCGCTGTGATGAAAAATATAATATATATACCTATAGGCAATTTCACGACGAGCTTACACCGTCTGAATAATATCGGAGACTACTTACACGATTTCTATAAAAATTGATGTAGAACAAGTTATGGCCAAAGTGAACGACAACTTTCTTATTTTAATTATAACACCCTGTATACTATTAACTATCCGGGTTAATTAGTAGGACGATTAAGGTTATTGGTGACATGTCGAAAACTTCTTTTTTGTATACACAGTTGTTAAAAAAATGATGAAAATTTCAAAATTATTAATTTTCTTTTTTTGGATGGAACAACCATATTTTCATTTTTTCAATTAATCCTAAGGTCGAATATAAAAGCATGTACGTATTTGAAAATATTAATTATTTCATCCTCATTATTGCGTAGGCGTAGGCCTATTTTGGCAGGCTGTGTACTTACCTGTCCTAATTAAATAATATCAATGGATCTTGTAGCAGCTAAGGCTCCTTGACCCTGATCACTAATCAGCATGTAGAATCCGAAAAGTTAATAATATACAGGGCATTACATTTAAAATAACAAAGTGGTCATTCACTTTCGGAATAACCAGCAGTGACAAGTATGTCAAGATATTTTCCATAAGTTTGCAATAGCCTCTCCATCCATGCCAATTTTAATGGAAATCGTATGAGTAGTCTCCTATATACAGGGTGCGGCAGTTGTGCAGCAAACTTTTATTATACCTTTCACACAACGGCATGCAACAAGGTGACTACTAAACATTAACAATAACTGACATTTGTCAGAATATTCCATAGGCGACTTGGTAAATTAATTTTTTGTGACAAAAATGTATAAAGCTGATTTATTTGAAAACTGCAGGAGATAGGTATAGGGAACAGTACATATCGATAGTGGGCAACGTATTCTTCTAAAATAAATAATTATACATACAGGGTATCCCATTTGAAAAAAGGAATTACGCGAAGATTGTGGATTCCGTTTTTATTCCAATTTTGACAGTACCCTGTATAATAAAAAAGGTAACTTCACAGTGTAAACGATAAAACGGTATGTGGTAAATGGTTCCTAAGAAATTTAAACCTTTATTCAAATTACATTAGAGGATATTGAATTTTGTGTACATGGTAAAAAAGTGTAATTTTCATATAAAAAACATTACAACTCAAAAACGGTTCAAAATAGGTATAGAGAAATATAAACAAAAAATGTTCAGAAAAACGTAAATATTTCTAAAATTGAAAAATATACAGGGTCTTTCATTAAAAATTACAAAGTTATGTGCAACTTCCGGTATAACCGGAAGTAGAATGGTGAAGGCAATATTTTCATTGAATAGATCATTATTCAAAACCCCTTTATGCCAATTTTCATAATTCAGATACCTTAAGTTCTCGAGATATTTCTAACTGACCGTTTATCTGCCGCACCCTGTATAGGTAGTGTAAGCTCGTCGTGAAACAGTCTGTACAGTGAGGGTATCAAGGTTGGCATGTCTACGTGATAACATTAATATTTTTAACATTCATTATTTTATGCACCTAACAATGAAAAAACTACTTATTTTCAAATCCTAAAGTTTTAGTTTATCCGTATATCGAATAACAGCTTCGTGATAGAGAAAACGCCTGGAAATCCGATTCTGTTCAAGCTTTTTTTTAAAAAAGTTATGGTTCTTAAAATGAGCTTTTCTCCCCCAACGAAATATTTATAAACCTTAAGCAATCTAATCAGTAACATGAATGCTATAGAAAGCACTGTTTCATTTTTTTCGCAGATGTTGAATTCCTTACTGGAATTATTAAATGAAGACAGAGATTTCATATACGTTTTTTAAGGATGTTGAATATTTTTTATTAAAAGTGGATTTGGTAAGATTGTTTCAACTAACTTAGCAGTTTTTGTAGTAATACTAATACATAAGAAGACATAAACTAATTCCAACTAGATTATTTAGAAAAAAATTGGTCTAATGTAACCAATGCAATGACCTTTCTAGCCAGAATAAAATTGTAATACGTATTTGGGCGTTAATTTGTGATATTGAAAAACGGATCTGTCTGTAAGATGCTTTGGATGCCACTATCTTTTAGACATCGACAAACAATTTAGGGACGTTATATGAAAAATCGAATAAGATGAGAAAGGTGGGAATTATTTTTAGCATTCAAATGAAGATAGTTGAAGCATAAAAATGGAAAGTCACATTGATCCAGCTGTCTATAAGATGCTTTGGGTGCCACTACCTTTTAGACATCGACGAACAATTTAAAGACGTTATATGAAAAATTGAATAAGATGAGAAAGGTAGAAACTCTTTTTGGAAGTCGAGTGAAGATAGTTAAAGCATAAAAATGAAAACTCACATTGATCCAGACAAGTTTCCCATACCTTTTATAACGGGGTAATTGACTGCACTTTTAAGTACTTATCCTATATATTCTTTCGAAGGAATTGACTGACTCTAAGGAATAAATGTTTGCCCATTAAAATGGTTCCATCCTGATGGTTCAACGATACCCACTAGCTAGAGGATGTTTCAGGGAAGCCGTCGGCTATGCCATATAGTTAAGGTGCCCTAAGCTGTATTTTAGGGATGGACTACAAGAGGTTCCCAGGATGTCCTAAGGTTGTGTGCGTCCTGGAGCTGTGCTTACCACAGCAAATAATTGAGAAAGGAGTTGGTTCATATAGATATGGTTCTGAGACGGCTGTAACTGAAAAGAGGATCGTTCGGCGTTAACATGACGAAATTGGAAAGATCATTAAGAGCTCTTTTGGTAAGGGTTGGACTGGAAGTGACTGGTGGTCGAGCAAATTTTTAGGCAAGATGAAACATGTCGATGGACATGCCACAAGCTGCTTACTTGATACACGGAAATACTTTGTTAAATTACAGAAAATTGAAGTTTTGCCGTGGTTCCGAACTGGTTTTCTCATTAGGGAATTGATTTTTGAGAAAATTACTCTGAATATCTTCTATAGTGGAAAAAATAGTGACATCTCTTCTAAGCTTTTTCTCATCATTATCGCAATTAACAGCAAACTATTCGTTGCTTTTAATCGTCTTTAATGATCATTATTATAATTAATTTTAAAATAATATCCCAACAAAAAAAGCAGATCATGAGAAATTTGGGTTAAATCGGATCCGATGATGGATGAAAGTTGAACATTTTCAACTTCTTCCCACGACGGACGTGAGTTGAAACTTTCGGACAAATATTTGGCGGCTTATCAATTTTGAATTTTTCCACCAATCACACAACTTTTGGATGATTTTATCATTGGATGACGGATCTATGGAGATCCACATTTAGGTCAAAGGATCTATGCTTCTGAGAAGGCCTGTTACACGTTTTGGAAGTCTGTAGCCTGATTAGGCTCTAGGTAGAACTGCTCCAGGTAATGAGTAGGCTGGTGAATGATTTCTCTGCAACTGCTGATAATGTGCTCCGCCATCTTCATGATCCACTGTCCCCTTTGCTTATCTTTCAGAGATGGTAACTGAGTAAGTAGTGTCTAAAGAGAGTTCCAAGAGCAGTTCAGCGTAGAGAGCAGAAGGTCGTAATAACCTTTTCATCTAGTCTATTTCTCCAGTATACTGCACTAAGTTCATTTTTCTATTTTAAAACATACTGAAGTTACTTTGTCATGCCTAGCTAGCTGCTCAAGGGATTGTTGGGAATTCCAGACAGTTAACCTGAGAGTTCAGCTTAAAATTTGGAGAAATGTAGGTCTTTGATTGAATCAATCAGTTCACCTCCACATATTAAATGTGCAACGTTTCCTGTAATAAAGTATGTTACCAATAGATATCGTCTTATAAAGTATTTGGAAAACATTTTTCAAAAAACAATGTGAGTTCAACTAAGAATTCACAACTACTTCTCAGGTTATATGCCTTTGAGTTGCACTTCAAGTTAAACGGAGCTGGTATATCTACAAGACATCACTTGTAGAACGGCTTCGGCGTATTTGCGCGGATCCATGAAATAAGCCTCAAAAGACATGAATTTGGTGAATTCCATAATCTATTCCAAGCAAAAATTTTTCAAGTACTTCCGAATGTCTAGTAAAAATTTTTACGATTTGTTGAAAATGCTGGACATTCAGAAACAAGATACAACATTTCGTAAAGCTATAAGTGCAGAAGAAAAATTGGCATTGACTTTGAAGTAAGTACATATTTTTATTAAATTATAATAATTTTATTATTTTATGAATATGTATAGATGTTATCGTTCTCTATTGTTACCAAACAGTTAAAATCGCTGCGGAATCGTAGAAGAATTTGCTCAGTGTGCAATCCAATAAATTCCGTTCCATTCCAATCCATCCCGCAGTGTTCCGATCCGCGGTAGTGTGCGGCCTGCTTTATTGTACAATTTGTGATTCTTCCAAAAAAATCAAGTGACGGTTCTAATCTTGTAAAATTTATTAAATTGCACTTCAAATTATTAAGTGTTGTCATTTTTTATCCTTATAATATTAAAACGTGTGGCTCATCTATATAAAAATCTAGGCAATTATCACGTTAAAAAACAGATTGCTCATTTTTTTTCCACCATCTGAAAAACCCCCACCGATGGTGTTGATAGTTAAAATCTGATCAATTAGATCGATAAGTAACTTTTTGGTAGCCTGACAATATACCTAAGATTTACTTACTAGCACTCCTTAATATTTTCTAATTACTAATACTATACTAACTGACGTGTGTACAATCACTGCACCAATGCATCATAACGGCTCGTGAGTAGGTTTAATCCTCTAGAGCCTTATCGGCTAATTGCTTCAGTCGTTGTGTCGTGACATTTAGCAAATTTGCTAAAATACTCATTAACAGTGATAATTTCCAAGTCCCTGTGGAGGTCACTATTTCTGAACAACCAGGAACATTAACAATGCACCTTAGTACTTCTTTTTGATATTGTTAAATCATATTTAAGTTAATTTTGCCAACACAATCCCACTACTGGATGCAATATGTCCATACGGGCTTGAAAAATTGTTTGTATAGACGTACTTTGCCACATACTGACAAAGTGGAATTTCTTCCCTATTAGTCAATACATTTTTATAAATTCGTTAGTTGGCTGCTCTTTCTCCTTTTAGACGTGAGCTCTTTAACGTAATACCCAAATATTTTGCTGTATCAGCATCCTACATTTGTGGAATTGAAATGAACATCCCATTTCAAACCCTATGAGTCCAATCAACAATTCTTCATCAACAGAAGTTCACAGGCTAGTTAATGCTTCTTCGTTACCTCTGCCTACAGCCCTTATAGCAGTAAAGTCAACAAATGCTACTATAATATATTGTGGAATTGAAATGAACATCCCATTTCAAACCCTATGAGTCCAATCAACAATTCTTCATCAACAGAAGTTCACAGGCTAGTTAATGCTTCTTCGTTACCTCTGCCTACAGCCCTTATAGCAGTAAAGTCAACAAATGCTACTATAATATAGTGATTTAATTGAAAGATATCACTAGTTTATATTAGATAAAGTAGTGCACCTGATACACTGCCTTCTGGTACTCCTGTTTCACTCTGAATGTTCTATCTTTTATATAAGATTCAAGAACCTGCTCAAATCACTTGGGTGAAAACTTGATTAATAGTTTAATCCTTCATTCCACACTTTTTTAAAAATATGTATCACGTCGAGAAGGATAAACTTTTTCATGTTCTTATGTGATTCCAATAATATCTGCAATTTTATTCACTTAATCTATTGTTGGATGCTGTTTTCTGGAGCAAACTTGTGATCTGGAATTATTTTTTAATCTCATTAATCGGTTCTGGTCTTTTGAGAAAACAAGATTCAAAATTAATAAGGAAAATGAAAGTTTTATTGTAATATTTCGTCTATAAAGTTTTGGTGGATGAACATTCCAATCATATTGCTATTTTTTTTTGTGAAAAATTGACTTTTACGTTTCAAAACCCATAGTGTAGATGATCCGAATATTCCCGTAATTCAAAAAATGCCCTTTTTTTCAATAAACATTATCTCTGCATATAAAGTCAGTCACCCGATCGATATGTGGCGAATTTTAAATGGATACTTTGAATATAAAATAATGTAAATGAAAATAGTTTGAAAATCTTTTGATACAGTTCGTTCTAGCCATGCCGAGAGTGCCAGTAACATTTTTCCTTTGTGATTACGTTATAATTGAAATGGTGTTTTTATGTAGCTTACAATGAAAAGATTGAATGCCTATTTTGCATGCGTGCGATCGCATTGAATATCAATATCAATCAATTTCAAGGAAATTTCAATCAAATTATTGACTGGAATGAACGTAAGAGAAGATTATCAAATTGAGGAACTTGCGAATACAAAAACTGCAATTCGAATTGATCATAGTTTTTTAATGAACAGATCGCCTAAGGATAACTAGTTTTTTCAGATGACACAACATCTATAGACAACATAGCGATTTGTAACGGATCTCATTTGATGGTACTCTCATACCAAACGCACAGTATAGGAACATTCAAGAGCAGCCAGAAAAATAATCTGAAACAAGTTACTGGATGAGAACTCAAGAGGAGAGAACAAATGAAAACAGAAGCGACTAAAAATCATGCCGAATTGGAAATAATCGTGGAAAACTATAAAGAAAAACCGAAAACAAGCAGTATTCTTCTATCTTCTATATAAATACATAAAATACTTCCCTTTTGTATCAAACATATTGTGAAGGTAACGACAAGCGTTGTAGATATCCGATATTCCGAGAGAACACAATCAAGCAGCTTATAAGAACTTCATGATAATGGCAAATTTGCTTATGAACTGATTGAACCCCCAGTAACTAATCCAGCAGCTAGACATAGACCTGTAAGATATCCCCAGTCTTCTAACAGTACGAGAAAAACCTTCTTTTTGGAATGCAGAGCTTACACAAAGAAGAATATTAGTAAGATGATATAAATATGGGGCTTATGTGTTTTCAAAATCCTATCTACTTAGACCTTCGCAAATCTATAACCTGTGCCGTCCTGTTATGCTAGAGTTCCTTGTCTAGACCCGTCCCTATAACTAGTCTGCGAGTTCTAAACCTCAGGGGGGTAGTAGTTTTTCCGCCCCTTTCGTCGAAAACCTAGCCTAGTCAGGCATTCTTAGTAGCGCAGTATGTGTGCTTAGGTTTTCTCATCTTCTTGGCAAAACCTGCATATAGTTGTGTTTGCCATCCGATGTTATTCAGGAGCCCAACCAGAATCCCGATTGTTCACATACTCTGGCTCAGTAGCCTTCGTGAATTTTTGAGAGGGTTCCTCGATGAGCTCTTTGGAATGCCTAATTCATGGCACCATTTTCGAGACTTTTTCTTTATTCAATTTCTGCTGTTTGTTTTTTGCTGCGCTTTCGCTATGACATAGAAATGTTCTGGGCCAATTGGACCCCTTCTCGGGCTAGTGAGTCTGCCTCTCCATTGCCTTTGTAATTCAAGTGCCCTAGTACACAGGTTAAGGACAACCTATTGTGACTGCCCAGCTCTTGTAGCATTTCCAAATAGTCCCAAACAGGTTTGTAGTTTATATGCATGGAACTGATTGCTTGTATAGCCGCTTGGTTTTTCTCAAACACCTGCCTTAATTGCTCTCCTGCACAGTGTGTTGATGTATTATTGCAACTTCTTCCTGGAATATCGTTACATATTTGCCTAAGGACAGTTGGACTCCTGTCTTTGGCTTGGCGATATATTATCCTGCTCGTACACCTTCCCAGGTTTTTGAGCCATCTGTGAAGCAGACCATTTTTGCTTCAATTGGAGGTCCTTTCTTCTATGCCTCTTTGCTTGTTATGATTTTTTGAATGTTTTCCCAAAGCCATACTTGGGAATATTCTCGATGATGTGGGGTCGATTCCCAACTCATCGTATTGCTCGTTATACACGTTACCATGTATTAGTATACATGAAGTGGCAGCAGGTTCAGCAATACTAATGCATTTGTTAGGGTTGTCCTTGTGACTCCCGTGGCGACCAGGCATGCTTGCCTTTGGATGCAACATAGCTTTTGGGTCACCCCAGCCCGGAAAGCATCATTGAGTAGACAAGATGAAGTATCAAGGCTGTCCTAACAAGCAATCAACATGTCCAGGCTGTTTCCAGGAATATCAAAATCAGGGTAACATATAATAGTGTGAAATGTATTATAATAATAGTAATAGTACACTGTAGACTGTTCATAAACATTTATCCACATATGATGCCGGAATATTCTATCTAAATACTTTAGCTCCAATTTATATTTGCCGTGTAATTGCAAAATTGCGAACGTGCAGTGAAGAATGGTTAAGAATAACCTCACGTGGTATTGTGTATTTTGTGTGGATATCTGTACAATCTGCAATCTACAAGTTGCTGAATCTCTTACTCATATATTGCTTGAATGCCCAATATATAATGGTGTTCGGGACACGGAGTTGTTTTCAAATTTGAAGAATTTAAATGATTTGGTGCTACTTCTGGATTCGGATGATTTAAATAAGCAATAGTTTATAGTATTTTTAGTACGTTAAAATTGAAAGCGTTTATAATGAATGAATAATTCACCTATTTTATAATGTACCAATTGTATCTAATAGTACATTGTATATCTAGTAGTGAAAGCATTACATTCCCAAACGACAATTTTATTTTTTTAAAGTCCCCAAAATATATTGCAGGTTGATTTTCCCGTTCTGATATACACACTATTCTGACTTCAGCTCCATCTCCTTCTGTCTGAAAAATAACCTAATCATCTTGCGTACAGAAATGGAACTCATTAAAAAATATGCTGTGCACAGCGATCATGGTTAGTTAATGAACAGAGGAAAAACTCTCATTACCCAATTTGAATAAAAGTCGCCTCCAATTTTGAGTTGAGGTTTTTAATAAACGAACAAGTAACAAGCCGAAAATGCAATATCTGCATATTAATTAAAATACTAATTAGCGTTTGGTTACGATTGTGATGGGTAGAACCCTGAAAAATTTCCGGATAACTGTTATAAATTTTTTCTTTTTATTGATCCCATTGTCCCATTATTGGACAGTTTCATTAACCGTCAGCAAACATAATTAGCAAGCGAGAAGTAATAAAACTCTTGGAAAGCAAATAAAATCCAGCTGATGCAATTGAAAATATAGCTGTTTCTAACAACTTTTCCATAATTAAACAGGGTCGGTTCGTTGGATATAACAAAAATTAAAGTAATTATCATTTTGGCAATTCAAACGAGGTTCTGGAAGTATGGTGAATGCCTTGATTCCCATTTTTGTTGAATTAATTTTTGACTTTTGACGCTTTTGGTATCTTATTATTCCCCCGAGTGACGAAAAAACATTCTAAAATGGAATGCTCAAGAGAAGGATATTCTCATATTCAGTTCTAGCGAAAAATATCCACCCCTGTTCCCAGGAACAAGTCATCTATCTAGCTCAGGTATAAAAAAGTTGTACAACAAATCCAAATATAATTCTTAATTCAACGTATCATCCAGAAAATGGGGTTTGATTATTTGATCTTGTAAAACAGTTCACTAAACATTTTACTTTTCCAGCGAACTCTTCTACCGTTGCAGTGGTGGCGCCCTTCAGATTTTGACAGAATATTCAAGTTTGTGAGAATATCAGGTAACAACCTGAGATGATAAATCATATAGACAGAAGCTGGGATACGAGTGGAAGTATGACGTAACGGGAAAGATTCGTGATTTTTACTGTATATAATTTCTTATGATATATTTTTATGGTATCGACACTACACTCAAAGAAAGTAATTTTATTGTATGATGTTATATTGGTATATGTTGGAAAACGAAAATATGTTTCGAAACCAACGCATATTTATAATTTCAATAATTGTGTACATTGAATAACATTTTATTTTTATAATACTAATATTTCTTGGTCATATATAAAGTATAAAAAAAATGTCTTGGTGGGCCTTAAATTACGTGAAATGATATATATTTGATAGAAATGAGAGAGAAGTCGAAAAAGAACAGAAAATATATCTTGATAGTTCAAATCATGGAGACTATATATAGTCTCCATGGTTCAAATAGTGGAATATATAAAATCATGAATATGCCATGACATTATATGTGAAGGAGAAGTTATATAATGGAATGTCCGTAATTAAATACAGTTGGTGAGTTATTCTCAAACATTTTGCTTTGAAGTCCCATTTATAACATAATATTTACTAAGAAATCATTATCAAAATTCATAAACATTGAATTGAAGCATAATTTGAACGGATAGGACGGATTTTGACATAAGTTTTTTTTTTAAATGACAAATAGTGCGAAAAAATTTAAAAAACCAGTAAAACTGATTGAAAAGTGACTAGAATTGGTATTAAATAAAAAATATGAAGTTATCCATAGCGAAATGTTCTTTTCGCAGGTGTAGTTTTGCCAAAATAGTTGAAACAAGGATCAATTATACGGAAGACTGTTCAAAAGGCATTCACATTTATTTGTTGTATGAACTGTTGTGGAGGAAAATACGTGAATAAATAGAGAGATATTGCCAATTGCAATACCGCACACGTTGTTGTATTTATGTAGCGCTATTTTAATAACGGTCTACCTAAAATTTATTTGGAAATAAGAGCTATTGCCATCACTACAATTTAATAACGTATATTTATAATTTAAAAAAAATCAAAAACCAAACAACCTTACTATTTGCATATTAAGAAACAATGAAAGAAATGAAACATGGATGAAGCTCTCGAAGCGGCGATCTTAGCTGGAGCTAATGAAAATGATATTGGAGTGGAGCAAAACCAAAATAGAAGATCGCTAAGGCTCTATTATTGAACTCGATTTGGTAAATATGCAGAAATCCGATGCGATTTGTTCTATTTTGTCAACTGCGCAGGACCATTATGTGCCGTATTTACAATAACACTCAACGGTACGTAACCGTAAATTACGCGACGCGCTAACGTTATTAGCGTTAGAGACGTAAGAAAGTGAATCGCGCATTTAATAAACGTCAAAATACTGCAAACGTAATTACCGCAAACCATTTTTTAACAAGCAATATCTCTCTATTATTGAACTGATATATCAAATGAAATTAGGTTATATTGTTGTATCATGATTAGCGCTTCAACCAGCCTAACGTGAAAAACTCGATTTTTTCAATTCTTAGTAAAATTGCTGAATCTCTGAAACTTTAAGGAGTATAAATACTAGACACTCCCTTAGAAGAACGTCGGTCACTTTATTAGCGAATACTGGAGTTGATGTCCTAGCTCTCACACAACATGGCGGATGAAACTATTGAGGAAAGTTATGTAGCGGAGAGCGTCAACAATAAAAACGGAGTTGAAAATAAAATTGTATATAATATAACGAAGCCAGAAGTCTCCTGCAGTACTTCAAGAGTAACAGAGAAGTTGGTTAGAGATGGAGAAATTATGGGGTCAGAATATTTCATACAAATTGAGAAAAACGAGAAAAGATGTATCCAATATTATATTTTACTACAAAATGATCACAATTTTCGGTATTTTTGGAGACAACAACGAATTTATTACTCACAGAATTTTTAACTTCTGTTTTTTATGCTAACCTTACATACTATCAAATGAGCTAGCACACATTCAAACACCATGAACTCAAAGTGTATTCAATGCTTATGATTGGATTTAATTGTTTTGCAGTCAGATGTTTTTGGTATTGGATTTCCACTGGCGCCCTCTGCCATGACCAGAAATTGTAATCCATGGAATCTGATCTCATAAAGTCTCCATGCTATTTATGCTAAGATTAAATATTTTAGAGAGTACAATGAAAAAATAGTTTGAACAAACGTAATTTTGATGTATTTTATTTACAGTTGGCAATAAGAGAATGACATAAAGGTTTGGATACTTGAGGTACTAGTTTTGCTTGCTGGATATTTTGACATTTCATACATTTCAAATCTTAAATTCTCACGTCAGCGTAATCGATAATTGTAGTACTAAATGCATAAACCTTTCTTTTAACTATTAAAATCATGCATAAGAATAAACCCACCACAGTACTTTTCCTGTAGCTTTTCCAATGTGAAAATTTGATCATCAGTAAGTATGGCGCTCTTCCATTTAATATATCTACCTAGGATGAACTGCTTTATTTTTTTGAATTATTTGCTCCAATAAACCAATAATTTTGTTATGATTGCTGTTTGCCAAAAAACATTGAGGAACGTGTTCATTGATGGAACAAAATCACATAATATTTATCTTTGGAATATATTTTTTCAGTCGACTCTGTTTTTCAACACAAACTAACAAAAACTAACTATTATTTACAACGGTCTCGTTACTTTTTTTGAATGTATATATTTTTTCTGCTTTTTTTGGTTTGACTCGCTTCGGATTGTTGATGGTCATCACTGTTAATTAAAGAACCATTGTTAATGCGTTTATTCAAATAAATTTTATCACTAGAAGTGCTGCGAAACGGGTTTCTATTCATACAATTTCGCATTCCGTGGAGGTAATTAATTTTTGTACGGTACGCTGTAATTACTAATATAAAACTGAAACTTGGAGACTGCTTGAAAATCTGATAACATGATAAAATCGTATTTCATCTATATTCTATGTGAGTCTCTTGTACACTAATACCAACTAATTTTTTAACTTGAGGAATTATTCGCAGCTACAGATTGTTTTTATTTATATCAGGCGTAAATGAAATCTGAACATAGTAAAAAACGTTGTTGAACAAGGTTAGGTACTCAACAATGCTTTAATCACTAGGTGATGGCACTGAATCGGTTTGTGTTCATTTTTCAATAAACTTCGAAGCCTGTTTAGTTGTTAATAATGACAAATTCAAAGTAAAATTCTGACGTTTCAATGTGTTACGACAAGGAAGCAGTTTAACCAGTATAATACCGAATGATTGGCTAGAATAATGTATTGCTATTGGTTGAAACCACCAAAATGTCAGATTTTGACAAGTGAAAAAATAATCCTTTTTAAATCATGTGGAAGTTCATCTTCACTACGAACGTTCTTATTTGAACAAGGACCAGAGCCTTCGCTTTTTATGTTTTTCATTATCGATATTAATTGTTAGGAATAAATACCCTGATAAATTGTCTTCGTCGTTAAATAATTCTTACAAGAATCAGTCAGCAGCTAACTGAACAAGCCAGTATAGTGTGGAAATTTAGTTCAGCAGCAAGGAGTTGAATGCTATGCCGTCGACTGGTTTAGCCCAGTTTGGTGAAGCCTCGCTTTCATAAGAACACTTTTCAAGCTTAGTATTGTAGTAAAGACATATTATATGATTCAAATAGATAGAGATTGTCAGAATGGAAGTTGGTAGTCAGGTATTAAAAATTATTTTTCAAAAATGCATGAAGTGTGAATATAAATAATTATTCTTCGACATCTGTTGATAAATCACTTTATTAAAAACGACATTATTACAGGACACTGTAATAAGCTTTAATAATAAATAACCTTATTTGAAACAAACAGGACAAACAAAAGAGAAAAATCAACATCACATCCTTTGTCGTTCAAATATGAAATCAATTTCACAAATTTATCAAGGTTTTACATTCCCCAACTTTCATAAAACCCCTTGTGATATAACTAAAATATTAATAAGAATATTTATGACTGGAAAAATACTTCTGGTAACGCAAACAACTACAGTGCAAAAGACACAGCTGTCACGTTTCCCATCACTTAATGCAGCGACCCAAAAAGCTGCTTAAAACCCATATTAACCATCTTCATGTATTATTCCGTTCCACTTAAACGTGTAGACGGCCCCCATCCTTCCTTAAGAGCAGTTTGTGATTATAGCCAATGTAAGAATCTTAATTGCAGATATATTTAGTAGAAGTTTTGCCTGAAAGCGTATTTATCAAATATTCAACGAGACTAATTAAAGTTGGAGAGTAAGAGAACGTGAAAGAAGAAGGTTAAAGTAAGGATTCGGCTTTTCGGTTGATGAAATTATATAGGTACGTGCTGCAGAGGATTTTACAGGAGATGATTAGGACTCATACTTGAAGGTGTGGTAGGTGAACTTTATTACTTTTTCCTCGATGAGATCAGTAAAAAAAAATAAGATAAATGTGACTATAATTCAAATCAAATAGTTACAAGATAAAATCGGAATCGAACATTTAGAATAATGTTCACAGCTGCATTTAACGAATCAATGAAGGGTATGGATTCAACTGAAAATGTATTTAGTGTAATAAAACATTTTCATTCAAGCAGAGGACTTACAACAAAAACAAAATCTACCATATGAATCGATTTCGAAAGCTTAAGCGATTCCGGTGAATCACCGGGATACTTATAGTTGATAGACATTTTGTAATTCTCAAAAAAATTTATTCATGTTCTATTTTGCATCTTTTTTTATTCGCATTATTCCTAACCGGAAATTTTGCCAAACCCACTAGTGGTCCAACTAGGGATCTTTATCGAGCCCTACATCCATGGACTCGGGTCTTCAGTTTCACGTTTCAACCGAAAGACTGCATATCTACATTATACCTCGTGCTCATTGGTATAGTGCCGGCGAGCTGTAATATGCTACTCATCCTAGTCTAGAAGGTGTCGTTGTACGGTCCGGGCCCTACGACTGTGTTTTCCCAGTGGTGCTGTGCCCTAGAATTCTGAATTGCTGTGGATCCTTCTATTCCAGTGTAGTTCATTAAGTTTGCCTAGGTATTCCCACACCATTTTGGAACTGTTTACAGAAGAACTCAGCGCTTTAATGGCTGCTTGACTATCAGACATTATGAAAATCCTTTTCCTTCTATATCCTTTGTCAATATTGAACTGGGAACACTTTCTTATTGCGTGAATTTCCGCTTGAAAGGGTTTTTCCCTAGCTTTCAGAGTAATTGGTTCCTGACCCGCACACTCCTATCCCAGTTCCTTCTATTGCTTTTGAGCCGTCTGTGTACCATTGCATGATAGATGGTTCCATGTTGGAAAAACACGATTACACAAAAAATGTTGCCTTGTCCGACAAGAGAATATTTCTTTTTTCAATTTCCATTTGTGTCCCTGAAGCCGATTATCAGTGTCCACATTGAATATGCTTCTTAAGTTACCATAATTAAAATTTAAAATCCGAAAGGTGATTATCATGTCCCCACGAAGACGACCTTATACGCCCGAATGATAGTCTGGTTGATCGACCCTGAACTTCTTCGAGAAGATCTTTATCCCGTGCTAGTTCCGGACACCATACAGTTCCACAATACTCCATAATTGGGCGAATATAAGTTTTGTATAAACGAGTTGAATTATGCAATGACATCCTTCCGAAAGACTTGCTGAGGAGGTACAGCTTACTTTTTGTTGTGCTGGTAATACTTACCAGCTCAAATCCGTAGTAATTGTAACACCGAGATCATTATAAGAATTCACTTCATTCAAGGTATGACCGTTTAAGAAGTATTTATTACGCGCATTGTTTTTGCTCATGTAAAGAGCTACATAATTATCTATAGAGGCAACATCCAGTCTGAGCACCACTTAGAGATCGAATCCAAGACCTCTTGAAGATTTATATGAAGAGATGAATCAGCGAATGTTTTCGAATCGTCGGCATAGAAAATTCGTTGCATTGAATATGAAATTTGAGGACACTTGCGTATATTATGAATAAGAAAGAACCCAGCACTGATCCCTACGGAACACCGCTTAATAAGGGTTTCTCAGCTGAAAAACAATTTCTCACTTTCACACAGAATTTTCTGATTGTTAAAAATGAGTCAATCCACTCCAGTAGATTATCTCGTATGCCAAGTTGTTCCAATTTATACCGTAATCTTCGGTCGAACGCTTTCGCAAAATCTAGGTAAATGATGTACGTTGGGATTTTCTTGTCTAGAGATTTTGTCCATTCATTAACACACCAAAGTAGATTCGTCTTTGTTGAACGTCCTTTTACCAATCCATGTTGTTGTTAGTAGTTGTATTATTTCAATTGTAGATAAAATTGTAATGCTTTTGTAAGTAATTTATTTTGATATAAACGCAAATTAATAATTTCATTTAAATAATTCAGCTCATTTATAAGAACTTTAGTGACAGCTTAGTTTGCTTGAACCCTCCAAAATACTATCATGCAATGACAAGTATACAGGGTTAGTTTAAAGTATGGAAACATCTGAATATCTCACAAACGGAAGAAGATAAAAAAAAGATTTTAACACGTGTTGCAAGGTTGCCGCAGGAGCATGTTTTCATGATACAACAAAACTTACAGGGTGGTTATGAAAAGCGTAGTGACTGCAGATATTGATTTTTTAAATGGAACACCCTGTATAATATATCATTTTATGAATCCTTTCATCTTCTAGATTAACTTTTCTAAGAGGTACCCTATTCCCAAAGAAGTTACACGCATATTTAATGAATTGAATCCTCAACACGTTATTAACAGATCAACCGTTTTCAAAACTGTCAAGAGGTATAAAGAGACTGGAAATGTTAGAAACTGTCCTAAGCCTGGCAGGCCGAAAACTGCTACAGATGATGAAACCAAACTAAATGTGCTACTCCAAGTTGAGAAAAATCCTCAAATATCTTCAAACCAGTTGGCACTAGATAACAATATCGCTGAAACGTCCGTGGTAAGAATTATGAAGTCAGAAAAAATGAAACCTTATAAAATTCACTACAGTCAAGAACTTACAGAAGATGACCCAGACCGCAGGTTGCAGTTCTGTGAAATAGTTGAAGAAAAAAGGAACGTTGATGTTAATTTTGAAAAAAAAATTGTATTTTCTGATGAGGCAACGTTTTGCCTCAACGGAGAAGTAATTAGACATAATTGCCGGATTTGGTCTAGAGGTAATCCGCGTTGGACACACACAGTGGCCGCAGAAAATAAATGTCTGGGCGGGGCTTATTAATAATCACATAATCGGACCTTTTTTTGTGGAAGGTAATTTAAATGGTGACAGATATCTGGACTTGTTAAGAAATAATATTGTGCCAGCTATAGCAGCCATATTTCCCAATCCTAACAATCCAATGTTACCTTCTGATGCCATATGGTATCAACAAGATGGTGCTTCCCCTCATTACACCCGAGCTGTACGTACCTATCTAGATACAGTGTTTCCACAGAGATGGATAGGACGTCGAGGAGCAATAGAATGGCCGCCCCGGTTACCAGGCTTGACCCCATTAGATTTTTTCTTGTGGGGATACCTTAAAAATAAAGTTTACAAAGATAGACCAGTTGATATACAAACTCTACAAAATCGTATTTTGGAAGAGATAAATCTGTTACCACAAACATATTTACGTGATTCAATTGGACAATTTTGTAAAAGACTTGAATACTGTCAAATCGTAAATGGTTTGCACTTTGAACATTTACTATAGAATTTGTTCAGTTATTTTTCTTCATTTCTTTGAATGTTGATTATTAGATATTATTATTAGGATTCAAGATGTAATACTAGAATAAACATTTAGGGGCTTACTGGCTACGGTTTTCATTACCACTCCGCGTATTTTATATTTCCGTGGCAACCCTGCAACGTATGTGAAAAGATTTTTATTTGTTTATTTCCGTGCATAAGATATTTATGGTTACTATTAGTTTTATCAATACATGTAATGCAATAATTAAAGTGCCGATATCTGCGTAACCATAGAATTTGGGCATAGGGTACTTAATAACAAAGTTAATCTAGAAGTCGAAAGGATTCATAAAATGATATATTATACAGGGTGTTCCATTTAAAAAATCAATCTCTGCAGTCACTACGCTTTTCATGACCACCCTGTAAGTTTTGTTGTATCATGAAAATATGCTCCTACGGCAACCTTGTAACACGTGTTAAAATCTTTTTTTATCTTCTCCCGTTTGTGAGATATTCAGATGTTTCCATACTTTAAACTAACCCTGTATATACGGTCAAAGCAAGTCAGGTGCGAACGCGGGACTTGAAAACAGGGGCAAATGATAATGCTTCCGTTCGCCACTACTATCACATCAACTTTAGACAAGCAAGAAGCGGCACTTCCATTTCACTTTCCTGTTATTAGACCTTAGAAACAACAGTTAAAATTTAATAAAATCTGTTCATTGACATTGCAATTTACAGATTTGTGAATTATTATTTGCAACATTTGATGATACGTTTATCGCTTTATTATTAACTGTGTAAATAGGAGGAATCTCCTAGCATATGATGTTGATACCAATTTTTCCCAAAATAGTTCTGGTCTCCAATAGTATATTTTGTCTCGAGTGCAGAAATCGAGGTTTAGATGTACGAACAAGCGAAGCGGTAGCTGATAGTTAAGGACTATTTTTCGCCTACCGAATAAATCAAAAAATAGAAAAATATAACAAAAAACTTTGACATACACTGACGTTTCATTGAAAAAATCACGTGAACCGTCAAAGTAACCAAATGACAGATGATGAAAAACTTCAAAAATCGTGGCGTTACGAGTTTTCCAGCCTTGGGCTGCTAAACAATATTTTCTGCCCTATCTTTGGTATTTATATGATTGGTTTTTCGGTAAAGTAGGCGAAAATAAATTGTTTCAGCTCGTTTTGCTGTATCTTTTCTGTCTATTCCAGTATATCCTGGAACCCAAAATATTTTTACAGACTAGGTACTTGAAATACTACTTTTGTATATAGTGTTTGCTGCTTAGCGTGGAAAGTAATTAAGCAAACGTGAGTTTTGAATTAATATAATAACTTTAAGTTTCCTCTATAAGATTATGGTCATTTTATCAGATGTTCATCTCAATAAAATTTTTATATACTTAATCGATATTTCTTTTGAAACAGAAAATTTTCAACTTCAAAGGGAAAAGGGTGCAATGAAAAGGGAAAAAATGTTTCGTACTCCTTTGAAATCGTTATAACATCTCCCAAAGCACAGAAAAGTCATCAAAGACTTTGTGACAGGACAATAAATGAACTTTTGCTTGATAAAGAAAATCTTCGAATTTGTATACAGTTAATTTTAAAAGCTTTTTTAAAATTAGATTCCTTCATGAATTCAAGTATGTCCTAGTAACAGTTTTTGAGCCTTGGTACAAAAGTGAACTTCATCAAAAACAAACCATACCAATTAACAATTTGTATGAAATTGAAACTAGTTGAAAAGTTGCGATTCAGAAATTGTATAATATAACTCATGTTGTTCCTAACATTTTACGGCTTTAGCGCAAAATTTATTTCGGAACTCTGTTTTAAACTAGCTATTTATGTTTTCTGTTACATGAAACTAAGGTTGTTAGGATTAATAAGCGTACCGAGTGGGGTCAGAAAGTTTCTTTTTCAAAAATATTAACAACTTTCTAATTAAAATCATAATTAAACTAAGCTAAAATCATAGTTAATTCAAATACTTTTTTTCAAACATGATCGTTTGAGAAATATTTCCTAAATGAATACTGGGGAAGGTCGTCTACAATAAGAAAAATACACAAAATCATTGTTCGAAAACATAATCAGATAAATGGTTACTGGGTAGTATTATAACATGTTACGAACTGGTGGTCTTATAAGTCACTTCCACGTACCACAAGGCGGGTTAAAAAAATATAGCCACTTTCACAGAAAAATCGCTGTACACTTAGAGGCATTTTAACAATACACCAGAACGAAATTCATGTGTGACGTTCCATGGCTTGCTTTAGGGCCACTAAATATCTTAATAATTCACCAGAGGTTAATTATGTATGTTAATCATTATTTTAAATGTCTTCATTATTGCGAAATAATTATTAATTATTATTATTAAGAAATAAGGTCTAGTGTGTTATTAAAATTAATACTAGATATCCTTTTTTAAAGTTTTTTAATGTTTAAATCATACTTTTTGTTATTTCATAAAATTAATAGTAATTTTTCTGTGAAATTGGCTGAATTTTTTTAACCACACGGTATAGGATAGCAAAACACTAAATTTTCTCAAGGCTTAAAACGTGATCTTTTTGAATCTTCCATTAGAAAGATCCATTTGAAAAGACAAAGTTCAGTTCGGTACGCAAAACTGGAACACCCTGTATATTTTAAAATATTTTCAAGTTATAGTTTGAGTTGAAGTAAAATTTGTGGTATGAAAATATTTTTTATATTTTTTTCAATACTTGTCCGTTCCCGGACTTTTGCCGAACTCTGTATATGATTTCATCCAACAAATTGAAAATGCTTGAACCCTTATGAATATAAAAGTTAGGACTGCCTATGGATTTAGCAAAACTATGAAACGTACATACATGAAATATTAATGAAATAAGCTGCTCACAAACATAAGATGCTGTTACCTTTTTAGAAACTTTAAGTGGTAGAACTAGGGAAAATACTCTAACAAAATTACAGTTCTAAACTTAACACAAGTTATGTGTATCTACATGAGTCGTATTATTATAAATACTAGGTAGAGATACTTCTTGCTGCATATTATAATTATCATTATTTTAGTCAGCTATATATTTAATTCAGGAATAAAATATGTTAGTTAACGTTTGACAAGACTGTAAGCTGATCTTTTATTCACTAATATCTGTGAAACTGTTTTTCTTCGAGTATGTTGAAGATGAATCAAATCTTTTGATCTTGTTTTGTATAAACTGTAGCTGCTTTCGAAGAAAATCGTTACCTTTGTAGCAAAACAGAAACTGTTTTCGATAAAGAGCCTCGAGAAAATTCAATATCCTGCGCCATCTTGCGATAAGTAATTCAAAGTAAACGGTTTTCCTTTCATAATTGCCTTTCCCAGTTTCAGTTTGGGGGTACATAGGAAACAAAATTGCGACAGAAACAATTTTAAAGTTTCCTACAGTTTAGTAGGGTTAATTTTTGATATTTTACGACCATATAAAATTTCAACTTTCAAATTTACTTTGCTGTAAACGGAACGGTCTAATAACTGACGAGTATTTTGTCTCAATTTTGAGATGTTCTGGTCGGGCATAATTTTTTATTATCACATCAATAAATAAAGTTTATAAACACACTTCACTAACGTGTAGTATACACAATGAATATATCACACTATTTTCCCACTTTTTTATGGTAAAATTTCCATACACGTCTCTAAAGACTTATTTTAAATTACAATTCACTGGAAGTCTTCTTGAATTATTTTTGATGAATCTGTTACCTTTGGAGCATTTCTATAATTTCATAGGGAAAAGGTGCTTTTTACATCGATATCATCAATGAACAAATCCCTCAAAAAAAGAGGGATAAACAGCTTCATATGGAGATGATAGGAACCACGCTTAAGCATAAAATGGCGGTCTATATACATGACAATAAAACTTTCAGCTCTGACACAACTGAAGGGTGGCCTCAAGTACTTCCAACACTTTTTGGAATTTAACTATGGATGACTTGATCTCCAGGTTGAATAATCTGACTATGAATGCAGGGTTTTGCAGACGATCTAACTATTGTCACCAATGGGACATTCTTTGGGACAATTATGAATCCTACAAAAAGAGCTACGAACTGTGGAGGAATGGTACTTTGAAGAGGACCTTTCAGTAAATCCAATGAAATTCAGACTAGTTTTACCATCCAGGGAAAACGTGATGCATCTAAGTTATCCTGGAAACATCATCTACTTCACCAATGGTTTTAAAACAAATTAGGGGTGTCAGGAAATGAAGTGATTGCAGGTGATGAATTGGCGGATCAGTTAGCTGAAAAATTCTCCATAGGATACTCCATAGGACCGAAAGCAACCGTTCTGTGGAACCAGAAGGGATTGTATTAGAAAGGAAAACCAAAACCAACTAGACAAAGAACGAAAATTCAAATGAAAATTGAAAGAAGGCTATCTTCATACAAAGTTACTGAAAAGGGCAGGCAAGGAAAAATCTTCCTCAGCTCAACCAGCTGCCTATATAGAGGACACGAAGCTTCTGAAATCGAAGTAGCTAACATTCAAAGTGTTATAGGGATTATTTTTTCAACTTTTGGCGCTTTCATCAAATTCCACTCATTTGCAAAAGTAACGTCACCAATTTAACGCTTTACGACGGAAGCTCCTATGTACAAAATTGGTGTTCATTTAATTTGCCCTACATGCTTTCACATTGTGTCCACTTTTCTTTTAAACTAAAAATAAATTGGTTCTCGACTTACCGCATTGACAGCTGTCATGTCTTTTGAAGCGGGTTCAGAATCGGCTACGCTATCATTCTGTAACAAAGGAAAATAACCATTTATTAACAATTATCAGGAAAACAAATTATTTTAAATATTTTTGCTATATTGGCCAGGGAATAGAGACGTATTTTACAACTAAAGCCTTTTTAAATAATTGCTGCCATTGTTACATAATAACTTTTTCTTGAAAAATATTCATGTGTTACCTAGTTGATAAAGAGAGCTACCGATAAAAATGATTTCCGTGTCACAGATCGTCAGTCAATCAAGTGTAGATCGGAAATCAGTTAATTTGTTGATAAAGCTGTAACTAGCAAACTATTCCACTTACAGATTTCAGTTTTCGTACATATTATTTGTTGTTAACCACTACGTAAAAACTATTTGCTACATACCAGTTAATGTAAGTTGGTGAAACTGAAACACATTTGATTCGATAGTGGTGGTATTACTGACATTGTTTATGTGTACCTATACTAAGGCACTAAAGAGTCGAGTATTCTCATCCGCCATTTTGATGCCTGAATTTTATTGTTTTGTGATGTGTCGAGTTGACATATTGTGTTGGAAAATTTTGGATATTGAACAGGACATTTTATTTTACCAACTTTTCTTCAGACTAGTATAGGTGGAGCGCTGTAGACATAGGTATTCTCGTTCGCCATTTTGGTGCCTTGTTGTACGTTGACGTTGTTGTGTTCGTCAAGTATTTAGCATGAAATTCGGTATTTCTACTCAGAGACGTGGCCAGCATCCATTCGTTGCACTTTCTCAATTTTCTGGTGTTAATAGTCTGAAGGAAAGTTGGTCAAATAAAATGTCCTGTTCAATATCCAAAATTTTCCAACACAATATGTCAACTCGACACATCACAAAACAATAAAATTTAGGCACCAAAATAGCGGATGAGAATACTCATCTCTTTAGCGCCTTACCTATAATCTTCTTGTCAGCTCTAAAAGTTATATAAGACTCCTGAATGGTTGTGGACATTTTAATGGAGGCAATACATAGACAAAAGACACGATTTTACTCAAGAAATCTCCTCTAACGTCAGATTTGGGTTGAAAAATCTTTCTAGGAAATTTTTTTTTTCCAAAACTTGACAATAAGACCTATTCTAAATATAGGGGTTATGGTGTCCAGCTCTTTGATTTTAAAAACATTGTTTGGTATATCCATTAGGTATACATTTGCAGCAATTTAGATTAAATTTGGATACCCGTACCATTTTCCTGCTTATCTGTCTGAAAAGTAATTAACTATAGGCCAATTTCTCCACTGATCCCTTTTGATGGAAATCAAGTGCTGGTAATAGCTCCCCAGGTTTAAGCTAATATCGAAAACTGATACAAAATCGTATATATAGTATTTGGTTCACGTGCTCAGTATCAAGAATTACTAAATAATTTCTCTGATGCGAAAACAGGCCCGGAAGAAAAAGTGGGTACCGATATATCTTCTTCCATTTAGAGATAAATGGAAAGTATATACGACTATGGTCTGTTAGTGACTGAAAACTATGGTGTGTGTTTGGGAGAGGAGCTCTGTTATTTCAAACGATTGTTTGGATATGAAATGTGTTACAGTTCGATTAGGGCCTGAATTTACTGAAAAAACTCAATCAATTGAGGGTTGACAAAAATATTATTCGCGACCCCAAGTTCATGAAACTAATTATTGTTGGTTGGTTGGTAATCAGACGAAACAGGCCGGGTTAGTGGGCCCTAACACTGCAGCCGTTGGCTTATTGTATTGTCCTGTTTGTCTGCTAGTCCGTGAGAAGATTTGTGACCTTGATGGGATCTAGAAGTCTCTCCACAGTATCTCTTTTGGTGAGGTTGGATACAGGGTCATCGGGCCCTATCTGTTTATACCTTCACCAACGTAGAGCCTCACATTCGAAAATTATATGGGTGGCTGTTTCGTCCTCCTCGCCACATAATCTACATATAGGTTCTTCTTGGATGATCCCCATTGTGTGAAGGTGTTTTCCCAGGCCGCAGTGTCCGGTCATAAGGCCGGTTACCTATTATCTCTCCTATTTAACTTTAGGATTTCCTCAGTAAGTTTTGGTATGAGTTGTTTAACCATCAAGTTACTGTGTTTGAGCTTCGGAATTGTTTGCCAGTATTTGAGGTGTTGTTTGTGCACCCACTGGTTTAATGTGGTTTTCACCGAAGCCTTTATTACACCGGTTGCCGGCTCAGGGCCGGTGTAGCCGGTTGCCGATCCTTCTCGTGCTAGTGCGTCTGCTTTTTCTTTCCCTTGTGACCTAGCTCCCATTTCAGGGTTACCTTATTTGTGGCACTGAGTTTTTTGAGGTTTTCTAAGCATTCCCAGACATGTTTGTATTTTATTGTACTACTATTAAGTGCTTTGATCGACGCTTGACTGCCTGAGCAGATAAGAATGTTTTTACCGCTGTATCCGTTCCTTATGTTTTCTCTCAGACATGAGTCAATTGCGTAGATTTCTGCTTGGAATACAGTGGTATGTACTCCCAGTGAATGACTAATGTCACATTTGG
The DNA here is from genome assembly GCA_949126875.1 of Lochmaea capreae. Lineage (NCBI taxonomy): Eukaryota > Metazoa > Arthropoda > Insecta > Coleoptera > Chrysomelidae > Lochmaea > Lochmaea capreae. The sequence goes on from OX421409.1 coordinate 13,043,023, forward strand.
TGGATTGACCGTATATTCCAGCGCCAGTACCACTGTCCGTTCTGGAACCGTCAGTGAACCAAACTATTTCTTGTTTGGGTGTTTCCTTGAATTCTCCCTTCCAATCTATTTCGATGTTAAAGGGTTTTTCTAGTGATGTGGTCGGCGTCATATAATCAGTACCAATATAGTTAGTATGGGATTTATGATTATATTGATAATTGTCGCATGCCCATTAGGGTGAGGCTTCCAGTTATTGTTTAACTAGAGACGATATGCCCCAACTCTAGCCTCCGCTATGACGATTAGGTCAATTGCTGGGAGGTTTAGAATTTATTTGTGCTCCAGTGATGCACTGACATGCCAGTCTCTGGATTTTGGTTAGCTCTAGGACTAATTGTTACCAGTGGTAAAACAAATTGTTACAAATGATGAAACATGGCAATGCCACGCAAACTAATCAACAAGAAAGCTCAATAATTTTTACCATAGTAACACACTGAAATTTCAGCTAACTTCAGCAAATGTGATCTGCACTCAATTGAAACGCGCGATCTGCCGGTGCATCAGAATTCAAAGAAAGATTCAGAATATAGGACCGATTTGTATCAGTATCTAATAAAGTTATCGTTGCCATAAGCACATAACAATCACTTAAAACCAAAGTTGGTTTATGTTTTATGTTGTTTGAAAACCAAAAAAGTCACAAATCCAACATTTCTTCATCCCGTCCACTTTATTTTCGACTCAGGTCTAACTGATACCCATGCAGCGTCGAAGGAGAGGGAGGAAAAATCTTAGCTCACTTCGAAGTGAATAAATCAAAAAGAACGCTCAAATTACTGATGTGAGCTGAGATTAACTGAGATCTCAGTGGAAAAGAACGCACCCATAGTTATAGTAAACGAACTTCGGCCAAAAACTCAATAGATGCTATCGAATAACCACCGCATTACTCTGATAAGGCTCCAGTAGAATTTTTTTCTCTTCAGTTTTTTGTTGCGTGACCACAACAAAACTTTATGTACTACATAAAATTTTTGCAGGCTAGTTCGTATACACAATACACATACCTGTATAATTATAACCACAACATATTAAGTGCAAATGCATGTTAAGGGGTATACGAAATTGGAAAGGTTTCGGCTGGAATGGCAATAATATTTCGTTTTCGTGACTGCATCCAATTTCGAGTAACATGAAAAAGCCACATTAAAATTGGTTTTAGTGTGGGAATTACACTTTAATTCTAATGACTCTAATACTTAACGACTGTAAGTGGTTAAAAGTTTCACAGAAATGTATATTTAATGGTTTCAAATTTATTCAGTTGTATTTGTTTGGAACGAAAATCCATCAGGGACAAGAACTTAGCACCTGTATTCACAAATTAGGGTGATGAAAAGAACTTAAAATACTTAATTGTTATTGCTGCCAAACATTATTGGTCGCGTTCATCCCGGCAAAGTTGATCAGGTAGCGATTTTCGCAGTGATCTGTCGTTTTTTATTCTGCTGAATGTGCCTTTATTTATATAACAACATAACCTAACTTTATTTGATGTGTGACTTCAATAATTATTTATTTATTTTTGATTACAATTTAGTTTAATAGTTCCTAGTTATGTTTATTCATAATAAAAGATACAAATATCCAACATATCTTCAAACAAAAATATGTACCATTTTATATATTTGTCCACGACCACTTAATAATAAATCAATATATTACCTCCTAACAAAAGGTATATGGTACCCATATATCTACTAGAGTGAATTATGGTGCATAATTCACTAGAGTGTATTATGGTTCATAATTCACTAGAGTGTATTATGGTTCATAATTCACGCTTTTGCATTTAAATAGCATATGTCGCTATGACAACACAACAATCAAAACATTCCGGCGCATAAGTGAATAGAGTTGGGGATAGAATATGAAATAAACTATCAAATCTGTGTATTTTTATGGGAAATTTGTTTCTGACATATATCGTATCGATAAAATATCAAAATTTTTAGTATTGATACTTTTCATAACGATTTTTTCTAATATTGATATTTTAAAAACAACATATTTATAATGGTACGGCGTATCGGTACTTTACACAGTATCGCCCATCTCTATATGTCACATTGTTTGACGTACTTCAGAAATTTATTAAATTTGACGATAGAATTGTCAATAATACCAAATTATTTCTTTCCGTTTTACAATCGCATTACTTACTTAAGAAATCAAGAGTCGTGAGCAAAGTATAGTTTTCAACTCGCAATTTATGGCCATTATTCTTTCGGGTGACTTGCGTCCCGAGCCGTAGGCGTCACCCTGCGTGAATAATGACTATCATAAATTGCTCGTTTAATAATATACTATTCTGATATTGATAGTTTTAAAACAATATATTTATAACGGTACGGTGTATCGATACTCTACAGAAATCCAGAAATTTATTAAATTTGACGTTAGAATTGTCAATAATACCAAATAATTACTTTCCGTTTTACACTCGCATTATTTACTTAACTTTTATTTAATAAAGAAATCAAGGGTCGTGGACAAAGTATAGTATTCAACTCGCAATTTATGGCCATTATTCTCTCGGTTGACTTGCGCCTCTTGCCTACGGCTCGATACGCAAACGTGACACTGCGTGAATAATGGCTATCATAAATTGCTCGTATGATAATATACTATTATTAACATGATATTTGTCATAAATGACAGTTAATGTATTATTGATCGAAAAATGGCGACTGCTACCACAGCGCTCATATCAATCAGTGGACAAAACACGCGTTCAGCAGGAAACTCATTATAAATTGAATAGATGAGGCTTTTACTTGATGAAGATTCATACTTAACTATAAAATAAAACAATAAAATTTTTTGTTTAAACCTTGAAATAAATCTTTTAGAAGCTCTTGAGATAAATAAAAACAAATATTCAGATAACCTTCTTAACGACCAAATAGATATCAACAATTCTCCCCTATTAAACCTTTTTACTTAGAAACTTCCTGTACGATTGTTGTGAATGAATTTCCAGGTAAACCTGTTTAATACTTTAGTTAATCCCATATTTTTTGCTTTTTATTTCCAAGTAAATAGATTATAATACTTTTATCCGTAAAATTCCTTATCAATGCACTGTATATAAATTTAAAACTTCATGATACCTCCATTCGATTGAGAAAGCTACTGTCATGCTCTGGTAACTTCAATTAGCGTGTTAGTTCACTAAACATTGTTATTTCCTAAACTCACCAGAGGGCGAAAAAAAGCTCCGCGATTGCGCATTGAGTACCAGCGTTTATCAATCGATCAGCTGAGAGGTAGAATACAGCAACAAGTATTATTTTTATTTCATTATTTGTGTTTGGTAGTTTGATTTGTGCCTTAAAATTTTTGTGTTATTCTTTTATTTGAAATCCGCAGTTTTTTTTGTTATTTAAAATTTAAAGCTTATTAATTGAGAACATTTTCGACATGATTTTTAATTGTTGCGTCAAGTGTTGTAACAATTAACAAGGATGCCCAAATGCATATTTTTCCAAAAAAACAAGTGGTAAGCGAAAAAATATTCCATTAACTTTATCTTAACATTCATGTTATACATTCTTGCCCATGAAGAAACTAAAATTTTGAATATAATTTAAGTATTTTACCTATGTAATTATATACTTAGTGTTAATAAAAATAATATATTGTAGAGCTGTTTTATTTCCTTTACATAACGCTTGCTTTCCTTAATCGAAATGTTCAAAAATTAACCTGAATATTGATTTGAAGTGAAACTTTTAAACATCCCGCCAAATCTATAGTCGGTGTTATTTCCTAAACCCGCAAGGTGGCGCTGTCCGCAGTGTTCAAAAATAATGTGAACAGTTTCCTATCTATCTCGTTATATATAATCCTTTATCTATGGCTACTGTGTAGCGAAACGCGTCACAAGTTGTATTTGAACCGTTGAGTGAAAAATACTTTCACTCAACGATTTGAACATAGTTCAATTGTAATGAAGGTTTAAACAAAAAATTTTATTGTTTTATTTCATAGTTAAACTCATAATAGCTCCGGTAGCGCTACGTTGAGATGAACGCGACCATTATTAATGAGTGAAAAATTAAGCTTTGGCGACGCGACATACAGGGTCCGGCAAACCTCTGTCGTAGCTCTATAACTCTTATTGTATATAACTTACATATTTATTTAAAAGGTATATGGAAACGGCAATTAAAATCAAACATTTTGAAATTATGTTCATGTATACAGGGTGGTCCATTAGTAAACTGGACAAATGACGTAATTTGTTTCAAATGCAATGCCATACTTTTTTTCACATTTTAGGAACCGAAATAGTTAGTACTGTACACTCCCAATTTTTTTTTGTAAAACTCCTAGCCATCTCGGAGAAAACCACCTTTTTCCCAAAAAATTTGAATTTGCACATCCCTTTTTAAAAAATCGCAACTTTATAAGATTTAAAGCTAAAACTTCAAAATTACCAATGTACAATGACAAAGGACTGAAGATTTTTTTAGACTCAGTTTGAAATTTTTATTCTGTACAGGATGGTCTTGAATGAATTTTACATTCCAAAAACTTAAATGGAAGTTATTTCAGTTTTTTCAAATGGGACACCCTGTGTAAATATTCATCAATGGATACTGAATTTTATCTCCTTCAACTTTGCTATTCACTCTCAGTACCTAACTTCCGTCATTTAAAAGTTATTTGAAGAACAACACATTTTTGGTAAAAAAGTATTATTTTCTGATGAAGCTTCATTTCATAAGAATGGATTCGTTAACAGGCACAATTTCCATTATTATGTCAAAGAAAATCTCCATATAATCAGAGAAACGCACAGCCAAGATCGATGGAGTGTGAATGTTTGGGGAGGTATAATTGGGCTGCATTTTTTCGAAGGCAATTTAAATGGCCTGATGTATCTAGATTTTTTGGCTACTTATTTTTCTCTTTTACTTGAAAACGTTCCTCTAGCTGTAAGACAGTCAATGTGGTACCAGCATGATGGAGCGGGAGAGCATTATTTACGTGAGGTAGCTGATGCACTACATCAACAGTTTCCTAATAGATGGATCGGCAGAAATGGTCCAAAAAAATGACCAGCCACCTACAACATCTGAAGATATGAAGGAGCGAATAGTACAAGCATTTAGATCTATTACACCTATGTACCTATAAGAGAAAATGGCAGACATTTCGAGCACCTTTTATAAAATAAGACTGTAGAATTTTAAAATAAACTAGAATTGTTGTTCTTCAAATAACTTTTAAATGAGGGAAGTTAGGTACTGAGAGTGAATAGCAAAGTTGAAGGGGATAAAATTCAGTATTCATTGATGAATATTTACACAGGGTGTCCCATTTGAAAAAACTGAAATAACTTCCATTCAAGTTTTTGGAATGTAAAATTCATTCAAGACCACCCTGTACAGAATAAAAAAATCAAACAGCTTTAAATCTTATAAAGTTGCGGTTTTTTAAAATGGGATATGCATATTCAAATTTTTTGGGAAAAAGGTGGTTTTCTCCGAGATGGCTGGGAGCTTTACAAAAAAAAATTGGGAGTGTACAGTACTAACTATCTCGGTTCCTAAAATGTAAAAAAAAGTATGGCATTATATTTGAAAAAAATTACGTCATTGTTCCAGTTTACTAATGGACCACCCTGTGTACATGAACATAATTTCAAAATGTTTGATTTTAATTACCGTTTCCATATACCTTTTAAATAAATATGTAAGTTATATACAATAAGAGTTATAGAGCTACGACAGAGGTTTGCCGGACCCTGTATACCAGGATACGTATAAAAATGAAATATCTTAGTAACAAGTTTATTTTCATAATTTATACACCTGATGATTCAAATCTTGCAATTTTTTTGGAGTCGGTCTAATAATATAAGTTATGCTTCTGTTATGGGATTTGTTAATTACTGGTTTTATTTGATGAAGTGGTAGGTAGTGAAAAACCAGTGATTCATCATACTTTTTATTATTAATGATGATCATTTTTGAAATCTATGTACGAAATAACTGAATAGTTGTTGCCAAAATGATCTAATAAATGTCTTAGTAGCTTTTCCTGTTTAAATCTGACTGTTTACAAATAGATTATGATTGTAAATATAACAGATGGATGTGCTGTTGGACAACACAAGACTCTTATTAGAGCACTGTAGACATAGGTATTCTCGTTTGTCATTTTGGTTCCTTGTTGTACGTTGTTGTGTTGGTCAAGTATTTGGCATGAGATTCGGTAGTTCTACTCAGAGACGTGGCCAGTATCCATTCGTTGCACTTTCTCAATTTTCTAGTGTTAATAGTCTGAAGGAAAGTTGGTAAAATAAAATGTTCTGTTCAATATGAAAAATTTTTCTACACAATATGTCAACTTGACACATCACAAAACAATAAAATACGGGCACCAAAATGGCTGATGAGAATACTCATCTCTTCAGTGCCTTACTCTTATAGTACCAATATATTATGAAGGCAAAGGCAGTAAAAAGTTCTGCATTATTTATAAAGGAACTACTCCACTTTGCACTGCCACGAAAATATTTGAAAAAATAATAGACAAAATGAGATACGTTGGTTGTGTCGCAAAGTAGCTCTAGGAAGGGCAGAAGCAATCAAAATAATATTTTTTTTTAAGCAAATAACTGAAAAAGAATGGCAAGTGAAGAAAAAGATATATCTAGCATTTATTGACTCACAAAAAGCATTTGATAAATCTCAAAACAGGAAGCAATGAAATATTCTTAAAAAACGCGAAGTTAATAGTAAGCTCATAGAATCAATCCAAATGATTATACAGTGCTATTGAAAAGTCCCCTCCCCCCCTCGTATCTTTTGAACGGCTACACTTACGTTAATAGAATTTGGTGAAAATAAAGTGTTTTAAACTTCTCTACGAATGGTAACAGGTGACGTAATAGTAATAGATGACGTCACAGCGCCACTCTGGCCAATAATTTCAAATAGGACCTTATGGCAAGTGATATCTCGTTTGAAAGGCATTGACATTGGCTACATAGCCATATTAATTTTGTTTGGGTTTAAACTAATTTTGATGGATAAATTAAATAAATACCAGATCGTTTGGCATCTTGAACACTACCTGTTGCTTCAAACTTGTGAAGAAGCTCCCCCAAATAAGTTCTCGAGATAGGGCGATCTGGGTATCTCTCATTAAATAGACGTTCCGCTTCATTGAGACTCTTTCCAGATTCACCAATTATTAAGATAGCTGCTACTTTGTCGGCTTGAGTACGTACCATTTTGCCTATGTACTCTTAAACTCTTAAACGTTTCGTTTAACAATAATGAAATTAAATATTTAAGCTATTTAGAAAAACTTTGCAAAACAACAAACCAGAGGCGGACTGAAAAATCTTCAATATTCAAATGTGAAATAATTTGGTATTTATTCAATTTATCCATCAAATTAGTTCAAACCCAAACAAAATTAATATGGTTATGTAGCCAATGTCAATGCCTTTCAAACGAGATATCACTTGCCATAAGGTCCTATTTCAAATTATTGGCCAGAGTGGCACTGTGACGTCATCTATTACTATTACGTCACCTGTTACCATTCGTAGAGAAGTTTACAACACTTTATTTTCACACTCCAAATTTTATTAATGTAAGTGTAGCTGTTCAAAAGATACGAGGGGGGGAGGGGACTTTTGAATAGCACTGTATAGTCATAATACTAATTTGGTTATAACCAATTATATACAATCGTCATTATTTGGAACCGCAGAAGGATTGATACTGGAAGGTACCTTAAGCCCAACTCTATTTATCACCTATATGGAGATCATAATAAAGACATGTGAAGAATAAAACAAAAAATTCAATATGTTTATCGATCTTAACAAAGTAGAAGTTTATGCAGGAGCATTTGATGACGATATAGTTATTTTTGCGAAAGCTAAAGATCTGAAACACAATGTAGAAACATGAAATATAATCTTGAAGGATGACAATGAGTAAAAACAAAACGAAAATTATAGTTATAGGAGAAAAGCAAGAAGAAATAGGTATAGAAATTGAAGGACAAGTTATAGAGCAAGTCCGAACATTTCAATACTTGGGAATAACAATTGATCAACAAGAAACACCACCATACGATGAACAAAACATTTAAAAACAATAAAGAAATATCAAAAAATACCGAGCCAAAATATTTAAAGCAACATACGCCAACATTAACTTATAGACGTGAAACGTGGGTGCTAAACCAAACTCAGAAGAGCAGAATACAGGCTGTTGAAATGAAATACTTAAGAAGAGTCCAGGACGTTACAAGAAACAGAAAACTAGGAACGCAGATGTGAGAAAATGGAAATAGAATCCATACTAGAGTTGATAGAATACAGACAATTGGGATAAATTCAAAGAATGGGAAAACAACACATACTTGAAGAAGGAAAGAATGAAGGAAAAGTAAGACCAAGAGAAAGATGGTATAAAACTATTTTATAAATATTGAAGAATAGATGGAAAGCATGGCAAAGCTTTATAAGCATTCAATTAATGGCTCATACTCTGACAACAATTATTCGGTGAATAAGGTCCCAATATATAATATACTGTTTAGAAACGTGTCTCCTGATTTTATAAATGATTTGTAGCCTGAAAAGAAGTAGACTGAGTTGTTTCATAAGCTGGAAAATAATACAATCTCATTTTGAAATCGGTGCTAACGCTTTTAATCGGGTTTCCTTTGTAAAGTACAATGGTTTATCTAGATAATGTTCTTTATTTTCCTACGAAAAAGGGTATAGTGATGAATTTATCTTGGTGAATTCGCGACATCTTTAACGTCGTAAAATGTGGTAGAATCGTCAAACTACACAAATATTTCAACCGTCAAGGAAACGTAATTATCTTAAAACCCGGTCTCACCAAGATAGCACCGAAAAGAATAGAAAACTAATTAATTTCAGATTGAAAACCGTAAAGCCCTTACTATCGCACCGTCAGCATTAAATCAAATCTTTCAGTTCTTGGGGTTTGCACCTACATCTCCACGATAGCGTCGGCTTTAGGAAAATAAAACGACCTTGCCGAAGCTACCAGGACTGGTCGTATAACTTTTATTGCCCTGTTTTATGCGTGTACATTATTTATTTTTGTTTGTTTACAATTTCGATGAGGTTCTTGAACTTTGCCTGGATTGGTCTTGCCGGTATAGGAGTATTGAGTGATGGTTAGAAAGTTACATGCTTATTTTATCTTTACTTGACTTACATATTGATACAGGGTGAAACCCATTTAAACAAAAATTTCTAGCTTCTTTATAAAATTGCTTAATTCTTTTGTTATTCTGATTCTTTTTGAATGTCCCCTAAAGTTACGAACTAATAAGTAGTATTTTCTTAAACTGTTAGCATTTTTCAATCTTTTTATCGCTTTTAATTCAAATATACGACTTTGTTTGTAGTTACAACTTGGTTCGGTCCTGTGTTCGAAAAGAAAATAAATCGACCTTTCTTGAACTGGAACGATTCGATGGGATGCCAGACTTGAATGCCAACTATTGTTTTGGGGAACAATGAGGTTAGAAAAAAGGAAAGAATATTCGTTTTTCTAATGGTGTGTGTTTAATATCCTGCGGCCGAGACAACCAAACACATTTTTCCACGCCAGATGAAAATTCCGGAATAAATTGAAGGATTCTATTTACAAATTTTCACAATTAAAAAAAGCACTAACTGATTCAGAAATCGCTGGTAGTTTTTCAAAAGTGGGAACTGTAATTTTTTATTTTGAAAAATAAAAATATTTGTCTTATACCAGAAAGCATAGATACATGATTAATGATTATGTTCCTAAGTAGGAATCTAACTAATGTACCCTTTTGTTAGGAGAACTATTCAGAATGCTTTGGTAGACTTGAAATTCTCTGAATTTCACGTATCTACGAAATATTATAATCCAATTATTGAAATAGGAGAATAAAACATTTCAACAAATAGGTAACTCAAATAAAATATTATGAATATGACCACCATGCTGGTTTACCACTTATTGTAATCGTCTGCACCATGAAGTGATACCCATTTATTAAACCTTGCTCGAAATTGCTCCAAGCAAACAGCAAATTGAACAATGAACAGGATTTGAATATGTACTGTTAGTACACAATTTTCATTCAAGTACTTACATTATTGTACTTCGGAAAGTTTGTTGGAAAGCGGGATTATTGTCACAAACTCTCCCAATTTTTGTTAATGGGTGAATAAGAATATGTTATTGGTATGTTTGTGAATTTAGTGTTACGGCATCAACAAATATTAGACTGCACATACACATTAAGACAATATTGATGTTGATATTGTTTCAATCGAAAGATGCTCTGATAGAATTTCCTCTTAGATGTGTCATTATAGTTTCATACCTGGAATTACCTACGAAACCATAAAACTGGAAGAAAATTTAAAACCGTAAGAAATTGAGAAGAACTTTTCAATAACATCCAGTTTTCCTCAAAATGCTTTTTCATGCCAAAAAAATAATTCAGCGACCGTAGAAAGTCTCGATATTGCCTTGAATATTTTCGTCATTCGCGAATTCGCCAAGCAACAGACTTTCATACCTATCACAAATTTTGCTGACAAAATTGTGATATTATATATGACAAGAAATCGGCTGGTTGATTTAAAATTTTGGAAAAAATAAATTATTGTTGTTTAATCTCCAAACACTTGTCTTGTTAATACCACAACTGTGAATATGCAACTGAAATTTCAGTAGATATAGTCAAAAGATCAACCTACCGCAATACCATTATCTGAAAGGTTTCCATTTTATAAATCGTCACAGTGAAAATATTGAGAACACTAAGATATTAAAAACAATGCGTAACTCCCACAATTCAACAATCGAAACGTTGTTATGACCACCAATCGACAGAGTATGTTGCATACTCACTGTGGAAAGAAGTGGATTATTCAATAACTTATTACTTTCAGGCCGGCATTACTTATTACCTTTTAACCGGAAATGGCGGAAATCAGTATCTCCTTAAGTAGCCCTCAAGAGTAGATGTGGTAAAGATTTAAACAAACGTCTTTGCTTGTTGCAAATGAAACTCCTTCTTTTCGCCGTTCGGTCTATATTGATTCTTTGTTGTTGGAGAAATAAGCTGGAAGTTGTCTAAATAAAATTAAATAAAAACTTAATCGAAATAATAATCAAAAGTTCAGTTCTATATTTAGTTAGAATCAGCAAGAATCGTAGAACAGAGAACAAATCAAATACTGAACTTCTAGCAATATAGTGATTAATGGTATCAAATATTTGCGCAAATATAATCAACGGAAGCAGAGTCAACTGGAAACCGAGACATTTAATAAAAAGAGGTGAAATTAATATCAGAAATAGAAAGAACTCCATTCTGCTTTGATAGCTTGGTCAGCAATTAAATGATAAATTCGGAGTTGTTTTTGGTTTTGTTAATAGTAAACAGAAACAGGAAATTGATACAGTAAATATAAAAATATATATGTGTCAATAAAGAAGAAATATTATAGAAGATTCCGATGTAGTTGTGGATATATAGATAACTATCAACTTTTTTTATGAAAAAAATTATTTTCTTTCCATAAATTATAGTTTATGATACGGATTTGAATGTTTTTGAGAAATTTTCGTTCTATTTGCAAATATATATTGTAGGTAGGGGAGAAAGGGGTGATACCGATCAAGGCGAACTATTTTATTCATGTGAAGAATGATCTACTGTACGCCTGACGGAGGTTGTTGAAAGCTTGTATATACAGATTGCGAAAGGGCTTTTCGAACCGTACGATTTACACAAGCACGACAAGGAAAATATAAGAAAACAGCTTGAAAGAGAGAGAAAGAAGAACTGTGCGTGGCCAGCGAGGGCGTGTATTTAGTTCCAGAGGCCGGCCGAATGTCCACTGCCCCCCCCCATTTCAACCGATGTGGTTAGAAGCGCAGACTAATTTGTCCAAATGATATTTTTGTCTCGTCATCGTTGACACCTTTTCGAGCTCATGCACTATTAGGCAAAACCAAACACCTCCATCCGGCAACAGTGTCTTTACAGAGATAATTCTACATTTAAATTGCTATTCCTAGGTCTTTCGCTACAAAAGTTGATCACGTTGGAAGCGCATGCCATTGTATTTGAAAATGACACTGTTGCCGGATGGAGATGTTTGGTTTTGCCTAATAGTGCATGAGCTCGAAAGGGAGTCAACGGTGACGAGACAAAAATACCATTTGAACAAATTAGTCTGCGCTTCTGGCAACAGCGGTTGAAATGGGGGGGCAGTGGACATTCGGCCGGCCTCTGGAACTTAATACACGCCCTTGCTGGCCACGCACAGTTGTTCTTTCTTTTTTTTTCAAACTGTTTTTCTCATATTTTCCTTGTCGTGCTTGTGTAAATCGTACGGTTCGAAAAGCCCTTTCGCAATCTGTATATTATTGCACCAGTCTGCCTTGTGTCGTTGGTGAGTTATGGTCATTTCTGTCGGCCATTTCGATCCGTTGTGATATTTTGACGAATTTATTCTAAGGTACCTAAGAGCCATTTTGAATCATGTTTTTGATTCGTATTCACTATATATACACCACTGAATATAGTTTGAGCTCCAATTCTGATGTATCATAACTAAATGATCCGAGTTACTTGTTGTCAATTTTTTTGTGCGGGTGGATTTTCTAGAAATGGCGATCAAAACAACTAACAATTTGCTATTTTATAATAGTCGTAGAAATTTTTTTTGCACAATTTATAAAACATTTTGTTTATATAATATACTTCATAAGTACTCCAGCGACTACTATATAACATATATACAATTAAAAATAGAATAAAATTGTTTTATAAAAGATTTACAAGTGTTTAATAAACTCTATTGCTATTCTAGTAGTAGCAATAAATCTAAATTGTTTTCAAATAATTATATTCCAGAGTTGCTGGTGATAATATAAATGCAGCACCAACTTTAGAAAGAAAATAAATATTTCCGACTGTTGTCACTTGAATTTGATTTTTGTGCATGTATTAGTTTCCGACAGAAGAAAGTTTTTGATGTAGTAATATTTGAGACTACTAGCTATATTTTTCTAAATTTGTTTATACTTAATGTTATTTTAACATAAAACTATTTGTAAAAGTGAAATATATTTTTATCTTTAGAGATCTTAAAATTTTATCTATACTTGATTATTAGCATGGCTGCCAGTAATGTAACAGTTTAGTGGACAAAGTAAGTTTTATAAAATAATTTACCAACATTTGTGATAATTTTAAAACATCTATAAAATAAACTTCATTTTCAAAAGGACCCTACAAAACAGGACCGTATTTTAAAAATATAATAAAGAATTGATAAACAAATTCTATAACATTTTTAATACGACTAAACTAAAATTTGGCGCTTCTAATGATAAGTTATCATCTTTGGTTTCTTTTTCTGGCATAGTATCATTATTTGTAATTATTATTGAGTGATTCATAATTACTTTTTGTGGATGACTATCTGAACATGCAGGCGTATTATTTAATATTTCTTTATTTACTTTCTTTATTTTTCTCCACTCCTTTCGATTTTCTTCCACTACATTAATTCCGACATTTTACACGGTTTGTTTTTCTAAAACTGCCAAGCCAAACCTAATATATTTATTAGTTATTTCATTGAAGCTACATAACAGCTTCCAATGTAATAATTATATAATTCTTTCAAAGCTGTGTCTGTAACAATAACAGTAACGAATTGCTAAACAGGCTCTTATGGAATAAACTTTATATAATCAGTTGCATTCCTGAAAGCAACAATATATCAACATTAAAATAAAATTGTTATATAAACCAAAAATTATAAAACAACTTTGCTAGTTGGGGGGTTATACCGATCTTGATGACCCAACAAAGGTTGATATGCAAAATTTTCATTACAGATGCCAAGAAATAGAAAGAGAACTACAACTTAGGGAAGTTGCAGGACAGAAGAGACACATTAGTCAATGCATTAGCATATATAGAAAATGGAAACTCAATTCGCTCTGCAAGTAAACAGTTCAATATCCCATATTCACCACTTTATACGATAGAAAAACAAAGGGTATCAAAACAGGGCAAAAATTGGGTAGAAAAAGTACTTTTTGCAAAGATGATGAGAACACTATGGCCACAAGAATAAAATTCATGGCCGATTTATTTTATGGTTTATCACCACAGGAGGTGAGACGCCTCGCATACGAATTTGCAGATTCGAAAGGCATTCGGCACAATTTCCGCAGAATACGAAAACTTGCAGGAAAAGATCGGTTTTATAAGTTTTTGAAGAGAAATCCAACAGTGAGTGTTCGAAAACCAGAAGAGACCAGCCTCAATCGTGTCATAGGATTCAACAGACAGGAAGTAAAATTATTCTACGACAATTTGGAATTTTTAATGTCCAAATTCAAATTTGAACCCAGTTACCTCTACAATGTAGATGAAACGGGCATATCGACCGTTCAAGATCCAGGAACTGCTGTCGCACCAAAAGGAAAAAAAAAACGTGTTGGATCTGTTACTAGTTGGGAACGGTGTCAGTTATATGAGCGATGAGCGCTGTAGGAACTTATATTCCTCCGATGTTAATTTTTTCAAGGAAGAGGATGACACCTCTTCTTTCAAAAGATGCTCTTCCTCGTGTAATATATCACTGCTCCCACAATGGATGGCAAAATGAATTTCTTTTTGTGTAGTGGCTCAGACATTCCATCAAACATTCGAGAGCTAGCTCAGAAAATCGTGTGTTGTTGATATTAGACAACCATGGGAGTCACATAACTTTGGAGGCTTGTAACTTACGCAGAGAAAACGGCATCTCAATGTTGTCTCTTCCCCCTCACGGGTTAAAATTTTTAAACCCAACGGGTAATAAATGATTTAAATATTATAGTTATGCATTTTTCAGGGGGAACATTCATTAATATTTCTGGAATTTTATGGGTGAAAGACATTCAAGTAATCTCCAATATTCCTGCCATTATTACTTGGTGAGCTATACTTCCTAGCATATCGTTTGTCACTAATGTTTTTAAATAACTTTCCAAAGTACACCAATAAAACGTAATTACTATCCTTGCTTTAGAATGAGAAAATCGATTTAGATGTTGATTGTGAACAAAGTTTATTGTCAGTACTTCAGATTATTCATTTCTGTCTGTCTATTGATCGGAAATATTTATAGTATGATCAGATAAAAGGAATGGCCTATACTATACTAACTCGGCTTGTTTCAGTTTCAACAACTTTTTGGGGCCAATAACTTTATCATTGAAAGCCTTTTATTGCATTCACCGCACATTTCCGCGTTAATCGATTTCAATATCAGCAAATTAAAATTATGTATAGAGTACTACAACCACAGCTTATTACGAAAGCTTTATGAAACCTATAAAATATAAATTAGTGGTCACTTACTAACGATATAATAACGTGGCCCTATTAATATACATGTTATATTGTGTTGAGCAATTAACGAACCGACATAATCAACCAACCAATTTGAAAAAATTGATATTGTTCGATAAACTAGTAATATCCGATATTTTAGTATGAGAGTGGATTACTGGATACCATCAATTATGGGGTACACTCAGAAAAAAAATGTTGTTTGAATGGGAAATCCAACTTTTGGAAGAAACTGCTTAACACACTACACGCCCTTCCCCTGTAGAACTACTGCTTTCTATCTTACATACTTTTATGGAAAGGAGATAATTTTGGTAAGTTTTTATTGTACCAAATCGTTCTTCGTTGATCAAAGTATCCTTATTGCGGATTCCAGGACACACCGGAATAGAAGGAAATGAAATAACAGATGGACTAGCAAAGAGGGGGACTAACAGACTCTTTTGGGGGCCGAAACCCTTTTGCGGTATTAGCCGCAATGTAATAGTCGAAGAAATAGGCAAAGTCGAAGAAAAGAGAAGATCTGACCATTGGAAAGATCTAGTAGGGCTTAGACAATCAAAGATTCTGATTTATTTATTTGTTATTCAAACAAACGTTACGGTTTAATTACATGAATAAATATATTTTAACTCAACATGTAAGAAAATAGTAGTAATGGTAATTATAGTTAAAACTGCATAAGGATATACACTCACCTTTAAAACTGTTCACATAGATGTCAGTTAAATGATGGGTGACTACAACCCGTTGGGATCAAATGAATGCAGTCAAAGTAAAACCACTAATAGTTCAACAGGGATCCTAACGGGACATTGCCACCTGAACGAGCACCTGAAAAAGCTCAAAATAGTGAGGGAAGAAGAATGTAGATTCTGTGGTATGGAACAAGAAACGTCCATCCACATACTTGCGAATTGTACCGCAATTCAGAATCCTCGGGCACAGCACCTGAGAGATTATTGGCTAGAAGAGGGACATTTACCCAAGTTGAAGCCTGAAGATATCCTAAAATTCCTCAAGGAAATAGGACTAAAGGAGCTACTAGTCTCAGGAACTGAGTAGAAGTAAGGGGGCACAATATATTTTTTAGGTCTCAGTGAGTGTTACCCCATCATACATACATACAAACATACATACATCAAAGTGTAGAGTCAGTCAAATAATGTTGGGAGGGAAAATAATAAGAATGACATTGTTGGAAGTGATGATAATGCCCATGTTTACAGCGTGATTTTTGAGAAAAAACTGCCAGTAAAATAGGTACGAACGCAGTTAAATGTTTCAATATGCTCAATTAGCCTAAATCTGGATACAAATCTACAGAAAAAGTTTTATTTCAACGAAAAACTGTTGGTGGAGGTATTATCTCGTGTGCAAATGCTTTTGTCAATTCTCCTTCAACGAACGGGCACCCTGGAGAAGGTTTTTTGTACAACAACCGATTCTGGACAAGCTTTACGAATGTCGTGTGATCCATGGTATAGATTGAATTTTGTGAACTACCTATATAGGTACCAAAGTGAATGTAGACCAAGGTCAAATTATTCATTATACTGTGTACAAAACAATTTCCTTTTGTTCTAGGTATGTATTCATTTGATATGCCTTACTTTTTTTTTATTTAGTTATTTAACGTCGGTCTATGCATTACTCAAACCTATGTTATTTTTTCATAGTAGAAATAAAGGTACACTAAGCAAAACGACTCTCAAACTAATCAATTTATCATGAAGGGTGAACCCATATGAAATTATGACAGTTCCATTTATTCTTTTCCACAAACTGGTTGTATAGTGATGGAGTCCAAAGGATTGATGAACATAAAGCTGATACTTCGTGAATGGCTTCGTTTCGACGAGGCGCTCAACATTTTATTCTCTGAAATTTTTTAAAAACGGTGGCGCAATTTTCCGAAAGCCGTGAAATATGTCGATTTGGCAGGTTTTAATTGGTATCAAGCTTATTTTCACACTGTCCTTCAAGTTTGGTGCAGCGATTTCATATTCAGAAAAGGGATATCGGATACAAGAGTACTACTACTATCACACTTTAATTTTTTGGGTGATTCGATATTGAATTGTCTTTGAACCAAATGGGTCTCCGTCCATCTCTTTATGGTAGTCTTCAGTATCTTTAATAGCATGAAAATCCAAGCCAGCACCTTCAACAAATCCATGTTTGTTTCCTATATGGGTTACAACAACTATTGGTTCTTTTTCGCTTGGATTTGAACCTGTTGTAAGTCCATTTACAAAAAAACCTTTGGGTCAATCGCCTACGATACTCGATGCTGGTGCGTCAAAATTTGAAAAAGTTACATTAGATTATTTCCTTAAAATTGCTAAAATTTTCCTGTATTATAAATATCACGGCAAAACGTTAAAATCGATTGAATAGTACTGAGTGAAAAGCTGATGACCCCAGTTATAAGCACACTACACTAGCTGCAATTTCTGTTAAATTCTCGGAAACGTTTGGAAATTAAATGCAGATGTCGGTTATGGTAAACACTGCTCTGAGTGCTGCAGTAATAATAGCTGAAAAAGAATAAGTTTCAGTTAGTTTACTTGCAATTGACCAACAAAATGGAGCATTGCGTCGGAAATGGTTTTGTGTTAAGAATTTTAATGCTTCCAGAGTTATAACGGAAATATCTAGATTTTCGTGGATACAGATGTAGTCCGAAGTTTAAGGACTTAATTTAAAAAGTGGGTTTTCAAAAACTTGAAAATATATTCGGTACAACCATTCACGTAATATGAAGGGTGAATGAGAAAGGAGGATATTGTTGTCTACAAATTGAATATGAACAAATTGGAAATGGATATTTGCTAAATGATATACAGAGTGAGTTTTAAGTAAGGGATACCTCAATTATCTCGGAAACTGATCGCTACATTCACATTATCTTTGCCGAAAATAGAATAATATGATGGGTATGATTGAATAAACCCGTTCAATTTGAATAATTAAATTCTAATACGAATGGCATAACAAGGTCAACTGTCAGTAAACTAGTGAAAAGTTAAATGAAACTGGTGCAGTAAAACATTTATTTTAATCATGGTGCAGAAAATCTACAGAAACTAAAAATAAATCTTGAAATGTTAATTCCATGTTAAAGGTATGTCCACATTTCTTCTTATTTCTGAGTTAATAATCCTATCTTTCAGTTCCTGAATATGGATTGGTTTTGTTTTATAAACGATATTTTTTAAGGAAATAGTCTAAAAGGTGATCGATAAAACCAGTCATTCCAATCCATCCTTTGGGAAACACATTATTGGTATTGCTTCATCACACGCGCATAGTGAGGTAGATCACCATCTTGTGGCAACCAAATATTGTTGTTTGGGATATTGTTATTCTCTGAAAGGTTCGAATAATGAAATTTCTGAGTCTAGATACTCCGGACCAGTTAAGTTTCCTCAGTGAAAAAGGGACTAACTATTTGGTCACCTATTATTTCAGCCCATACATTCAGTTCAAAAAACACCGATTGGCATTAACTTTGGATCTTATCTCATCTAAAGCCAATATCAAACCATCGTAAGTCCAATGAAGTGGCAATGTACAGTTAAAGAGCAAGATTTTCAGCACACAATAAAACAGATCTTCACTAGATCTATTCTATTCTTGAAATCCCCGTTTTATTTTATCAAAAGTATAATTTGAGGCACCAATTTTTTTATTGGACAAGGAAACCCTTTAAAAAATATATTGTCGGTGATTCTGGCATCAGTTACTCGTTATAAACAAAGCACTGCAGTGTCTGTCGCTAGTAAATCTGCATTCATCATGCTTACGTTCTGGATAATCCTTACTGATGTTGTTCGCGGCAAAACATGGATAATAGGAAAAGTTGACGCTGGTTCTTTGTATTAGACGGAGAATGAATTATTTTTATTCACAAATTTATGTTGAGATCCTTAGAGATACAAAAGTATAAATTCAGCTTGATTAATATAGGTTGTGACATAAATATACACAATAAACAATCATAATTAGCAGTAGAAATAACGTACACTGATAAAAATGTATAATTACATCAAGATATGGATAGGTTTGATCTGCTCAACCAGATATGGAACAACTTTGAAGCTGGAAATTTGAAAGGCGATCGTTATTTGGCACTGCTTCATTATTATGTCATTTTTGGTTTGGCAAATTTATATCCTGATCCAGGATGCCCTCAAGTTCCAGTGTATACGATACGGTTTCAGCAGGATGGAGCACCACCACATTACCAACGCAATATCCGGCAGTACCTCGATGCAATATTTCCCAATCGGGGGATTTGTAACCGACTCCTTCGTACTCGATTTAGATCTACTTTGAACGAACACATGTAATTCAAACATTGTACACTCGTCAAGGACTGATGACAATACAATATGGAAGTAAAATATAGGGTGGTCCATATGAAAAAAAACATAACTTTGATCTTGTAGTAAATGGAACTAAAAAAGAAAAAAATAATTCTTAATGTAAGAATTACATGATCAACCAGAAAATCAATGTCATTATGGTAATAGCGTGAGGTGCTTTGCACTATTTTTATACACTAGCTCTGCATTCCGGAATAGAACTAGTAAGAAATTATAACAATTGATATCGAGCACCCCACGCTATTACCATAATAACATTAATTTATTTCTCAATTAAGAATTATTTTTTACTTTGTAGCTCAATAAAGTGTGTTTTTCAGTTTTTTAAACTATAATTATTTATTCTTGACAACTTATTTCATGTATAAAAAATCCCATAAGCCGCGTGATTTTGTCATTATGATAGAGAAAAAAGTTTGCCCTAACTTTTCCAGCGACAATAACGGAACCTAACTTTTGAAAGCATGACAACCAGCATTGTAAACAAATTTTTAATGACGTTATGTTAATTTTTGTAAAACCTGCTTTGTCAGAAAAGTTTCCGTTTGTGGAAATGTCGCGATTTGGAGAGTCTTCGAGTGGAGAAATTGAAAAAGCCATCAATGATAATGTGCCTCGCAATTTTGTGAATTCAACTACATCAATATGGCGACAATTTGCGATGTTTTGTTTGGAAAAAAAATGAACTCATTGCAGCAACTTCCACTGAAGAGTTAGCTTCTATTTTATGTGATTGGGCATTCAACTTGAAGAAGAACAATGGAAAAGATTATAAAGAGAGAGCAGTCAAGACGATTTGGAACACTTCAGCAAAAATGTTACAAGAGAAGTACTTTGAATATTATAAAAGAATTTTTAATCCGTTCACGGACATACAGTTCAAGAAAGCGAGAAATGCACGCGACACAAAACGCAAAATTTTACAAGCAATCCGAGAAAAAAGGGAGGTGACTTCTAACTTCAGAACGAAAAACTTTGATATGTCACTGTCCCGGAGTGAAGAAGAACCTGAAGGCATCCAAATAAAATTTTATCACATTGCTGCGTATAAACTGGCCTGGAGAGGTAGAGAAGCAGCAAATTGTAAGGTATTCTATTTCAAAATCGAGACAGACAACCAAGGAAGAGAGACCGGAAGAGTTGAGTATAACCCAGTGTTTACGAAGACAGCATAAGGGGGAAATCAGAAGTCGACAGTAAATGATTGGTAGCAAACACTGCAGATGATTGTGTATGTCCAGTAAGATTGTTTAAACAAATTATGGGAAGACGGGGAAACCATATCACATGTGAAAAGTGTTTTTTAACTCCAAATACTTTCTGGCAAAAAACAAATTCGAAAGGATGTTATAAAAATTCTCATATTGGGATCAACGAAATATCTAAATGGACCAAATCTTCGGCGAAAAATATTGGACTTAATATCAAGCGGGTGAAAATTACGAACCATTCTAATCGAGCTGCCGCCGTAACTGAATTGTCCAGGAGTGGTATAGGTGAACAAAAACTTGTGAAAATTACGGGACATAGCAACCCATCATCATTTAAACCGTACCTTCAGTTAGATGAAGAACATCATAGAGAAATCATTGGTTCCATTTGTACTACCATCCAGGAAACAGGTACTACCACCGCTCAAAATATTAGCATGCAGCAAAATATTAACAAAGGACACGAAAGTTCTGAAAATTTTTAATAACTATGTTTTCAACAACTGTACCAAACCTACGGACTCGTTATTTTCTAAGAGGGAGGCAACAAAATTCTAATTGATACATGTCAAATCTATAATGTACGTTTTTATGAAGGCACAACTTAATCAAAAGTGACAGTGAGAAAAATTGTGTACGCAACTTACATTTATTGGCTATTAAGACTTAAGATTATCCATTTCGACACCGACCATCATAGATTCTCATTGCATGATAATACTATTTTGCAGTTTGTAACTATATTGGAGTTGAGTTTCCACAAACACATCCACAATGTAAAAAATTCATTTCGTTTAAATTTCCAGTAACGTTCTCGTACTTTTTCCTCGGTCGTTTATAGCATCTAAAAGTAGAACCCATCGGGAGCCGTCAAAGATTCTATGATATTTTTGCGACATCGACTTACTTTGAACTACTGAACTTCTGAACTACTAAACTTTTATATTGTTAAAGCTTTTATGAAGTACAATTTCACCGGAACGTTTACTGGACTACTGCGATTAGTTTTTCCAACTTCCAACTATGCTGTAGCTCGGTATGCACCTCTTTTATGGGCACTAACGTATAAATATATTTCTCTATTTGGCTCCGATTGAACTCTTTACATATTTTATAAAATGAGAACTCGTGTTCGTTGGGTTGTTTTTCTACATTCTGATCCTAACTATTTCATAAAATAATATTTTAGAAGGATAGAGTTGTTCATAGTGTTAATGTTATAGTTGTCTTGAATTTTTTAATACTTTCCACCAGTGCCAGCGCCCATTCACCTAACCATTTATTCAAATTATAATTGTGATTTCTCATTTTAACTTTAAGCCATTTTTAAGCGGGAGTTTATCATACTTGTGAGTGGTGTTTCCAATAAATATTTCAATGTTTTATCGCTCTGTACTTTTGGTTTGGTTTTGGATTTAGTCTTTAAGGGATTGTTAAACCAACAAACCTATTAACTAGGCTTAACTAATCCAGGTTTAAAATCCTAAAAGAGTTCAAATTCTGTGGGTCACTAGCATTAAATAGCTTCACTAGCTTAACAATATAGTGCAACACAAATTTCACATTCAAACCAGGTTTTAGCTGGAACTTGGTTTAAAAGAAGTCGGTTCAGTTCACTGAAACTCCACAGATCCTTCGTAACATATTTTTATTTGGAAACTAAAGTGGGTTAACTTTGCTTAAAATTAAATACAGAAGAGAGGAAGGGTGTGAAAATTCATAACTGAAGCAGGGAAAAGAATGCAGTCAAGGAGGGGTGAGGTTTGAAATAAGAGAAACTATTTTCATTTTTTCGGTGTATCTACTGATTTTCGTTGAGTTGGAAGAAAAAGTTGTAGATAAATGAAAAACGTACCAATTGTGCTACCAGTAGTTTTTAACAAACTTCAAAATTGTTAAGTAGTATGCAAAAAACGGATTTTAGGACCAAAACTCTTGAATGGATTGTTGTCAATGTCAAATGAGCAGATATTTTTTGTCTAAAAATTCAGTTAGTTTTTCAGAAATTCATAATTTTCGGGAAAATGCCTTTTTTCCAGTCTCTGGAAAAGCTTTTTTTTCTTGAGAGAAAATCAAGAAGAGTACTGACAGGACCTATTTTTTTTAATACTTCAACTTTCATATAAAACCGAACTTAACTATTCCAATATAAAATATTGTGTAAAACACACTGAAAATTTGATTTCTGCTCCAATTCATATTTTTCCTTTAGTTGAAAATTTGATATTATTATTTGAAGTAGGTAAGACTTAAAAATGTTATTGAAGTTATTATCATCAATTGATTTCTGAATAGGATTCCAGCCCCATTACCAGACTTGGAAAGAATGCCATTTAGTGGTACACATACGAATCAAATGCAATAGAGGCGAATGGGAAAAACGTGTGGGCAAGGAACCAAACACTTCAAAATCTTGGAAAACCCTAAGTATGTAAAAGATGAAGGAGGCAAAGGACAGTCTTTATGTCGAATAGCCAAACAGCCATTGAAGCTCCGAGTTCTTGCGTAACCAGCTCTAAAATGTTAGGACAATTCCATGGAAGTTCAATGAACTAGGCGAGAACAGTATCGTCACCTTACTGTGATTTTCAGGGCACATTAAAACCAGATGAAATGAAATAGCAGGTGAACTAGCAAGGAGAGGAGCTGAAACACCCTTTTGGAGGCCGGAACCCTTTTGCGGTATCAGCTCCAATGTAATATTGGGAGAAATAGGCAACGTCAAAAGAAGAGAAGATATGACATTTGGAAAGAGCTCGTAGGGCCTAGACAATCAAAGATACTTCTGGGAAGGCAGGCAAGGACAAATGAATGCCCAAGCCAGAGTTAAATTGCACAAGAATTTTTACAGGTATACCGAAGAGACAATGTCACCGCAATAGCAACCTTCAAAATGTCAAAATTGTGGAGCAAGGAAAATGTAGATTCAGTTAAATGGGAGAAGAAGCTTCCATTCACATACTTGCGGATTGCATATTATTATCAATATACAATACAGACTCCTAGGAGACTAATGGATAAAGGATTATTTTCAAATTCCTTCGGGAAGAGGGTCTTCAGTCGTCGGACAAGGATTCCGGTTCCCCTAGTACTCATTGCTTCCACTCTTTTCAGTCTTATGTTCATTTTTTCATTTCATCTAAAGTGTTTCCTTCCTTATCGCTTATCTCCTTTATTTGGTCTATCCACTCTCTCGGTTTACCCCTTCACCTGTGGAAAGTACTGCCCGCTTCCATCACCTTTATTATAACTCTGTGTTCTCATTGTGAAAATATGTCCATACCAATTTAATTGTTTTCTCTTTATTTTTCTTATTATTGGTTTTTGTTTTGTTTGTGGTCTTATCTCTCCATTTCCACATTTGTCCCACTTCATTTCGATTGTGTTCACCTTGGCTTCGTCCTCAGTGTCCAATTTTCTCTTGCGTTTGTAATTATTGGTATTGTTACCGTAATGTGGATCTTCATTTTCAGTTTTAAATCAACATCTCCATGTCCCAGTATTGTCTTATTTAGTATGTAGTATAGTCTCGTTGATTTATTCTTCCCATTTGTTATTTCTATCTCTATCTTTACATCTTCTGTCAGATATTCATACCATTGATAAATAAACAGTTAAATTATATGCAAGCATTGGAAAACAGAAAAATCCAAAGCAAATTTGGTACAAGATAATCTGCCCTTAGTGTATGTCCCAACAGGTATAACCTTGTATATATAATTTATGTCACACGGACAAGCTAGAATTTTGGTTTTGTGTTCGCCCTGTGTTAATTAGATGATTTCCATAAATTAATAATCACCACATTCAAAGTTTCATGTATCAATTTAAACTTCAAAAATTACAAAAGTTTTTTAAAAAATAAGCAAACATAGTCAAAACAAAAACATTTACTTACAAGCCAACTCAGCATATTCCATGAAAAGACTTCCAAAACAAAATGTTGTTTATCCCGAAGGAAAATTATCCTCAGTTTGCAGATGAAACACAAAATTTCTTGTTTACTTTCTACGTTATACCACACGAACGCATTTTTGGCACATAATATTCACAATCACCAGAACAAACAACGTTTGTAGGTCACATCTTCACACAATTTCATTTTAAGTTAGCGAAACGATTTTTTTTATTTCTCTGTGTAGTTTTCAGCACTCGCAAATCATTTTCTGAGAGCGGATTGTCAAATATAATTATACTCGTTAATGTTAAGTGACAAATTCGATCTAATTTTGTTATTTTTGTTACTAAAAATCCTTCGGTTGTGATATATTATCGAGATTTTTATAATTTCTCATTCCATGAAAATTTGTAGACCGCTGATTTATCTTTTACTTAGTTCAGTCTCAGTTTACGTAATTTGTGAGACAAATACTAACCTAAGAAATTTCAGTTTTATTTACACATCCACATGAAAATAGTTTTTATGACACGAACTCAAAAATATGTCGTTTTAATCTGTTACAATGTAAAAAGTAGTCTATTTAAAAAAAATGCTATAGGCGAATTAGTTTCTTATCAAAAAAATTTTTGCTTATGGCAAATTCAACAACGTGGGGATGTACATAAAGAAAAACGAATATTATGAGTTAAGTAGGTATATACAAAAACGATCTGTTTCCCGTGGAAATGAGTACCATTGTGTGCTCGTTAAACAATATACTAGTTGTAAAAGGCGGAAATTAGAATGTTGAGAATACACCACCTTCGCAGTCAGTCAAATAAATCCAACGGATCAATAAAGGACTGACGATATTGAAAGGTGGTTAAGGAAAATAAGTAAAAAAGAGAACCGACACGTGACGGGGATGAAAGATTGAGTAAAAAAAGTTCCGCGAAAAAAGCAAATATAATAATTATTATAATATGCGGACTTTACATACGAACTTCGCCAAACTGGGACACTATTAATAACCGAACATGTACACGAAAAAAAACTATTAATATTAAACTTTGACGTATGACATATAATCACTTTTTAGATCACCTCGGTTAAATCGTTGCCAAAGAAATGTAGGTTACACGCATTTCGCGAACACTTGTACGTTTTCGTCTAAGTTTTTGGGAAGCGTCTATGCGGCCGACGACTTTTCCACTGAACGCGTTTGTTTAAGCGTCGCGACGCTTGCTGTTCGCTCCCACTTTAGTACTTACTATACGGTCAAAATATAGTCGGAGTGATAGAATTGATGATATAAGAATTTTATGGTTATTTTGACTATTTCGAATGGAATTTCAACATAATTTATTACATTTTCTCTTGAAATTAAGAAAAACCAGAATTTGAATATTTCTCCAGTAAATTGGGAATAAACTCGATAAACATACAGGAATGATAATATACAGGGAGATTCATAACTATGGGAATGAAGGATAAAACGGATTTTTTGGGCCAAAAAATATGCATAAACAAAATATTGCCGTGGAAAAAGATACTGGACATAAAATTTGAAACATTTTTCGCTAATAATTTCAGTTTATATTTATAAATCGTGTGATGGAAGCATATAGGAAAATATATTAAGATCCTCAATATACCTGAATGGTACACAAAGCGGATTTTGTAAAGGATACAGTACTCAAGATCATTTGTGAAAGGAAATTGGTACTTAAATCAACATTTACAATTATATAATTTCATAATGCAATTCTCACTTACGGGAGCGAAAGCTGGATACTGTCATAGAAATCCGAAAGTTGAATTCAAGCCGTGGAAATGGAATATGAAGGGTATATCCGGATATAAAACGAGGATGTGAGGAAGGAACTCGACGTACTAGAGAAACAATTGCTTAAGTGGTTCGAATACCAAATAAGAATTATCAACATGGAATGGAAAGAAGCAAGAAAAATGGCAAGAAATAAAAAAACAATGGACCAATTGTATTTATGAACTAAATTTTTAGATGGATACCTACCCTCAGGTACACCACTTTTAATTATTATTTTATTTATGAAGAGTGTGCTTTACTGTCAGATAATTTTTGCTGGTGAATTTTTTTTCCTGTCAGTGAATTATTTGTGCTGTGAGATTGCAGTATGTTGTTTCATTTTTTTAAAGCTGCCATACCCCGTAGCCAACCAAATCACAAAATCTATTCCATCGTCAAGTAAAAAGAAGATGAAGTTCACTCCATCTGTCAGCAGCAATAGTGGTCTATCATTAGAATTCTAGCAGCAGCAATATTAGCTATGTTTTGGTTCAAATAATCCGCCCTCAGCCTACGTCACAATAGCTATGAATTACCCTGCATAATAATAATATCGAAGAAACCTCATTAAAAATAACACTGATAAACAAATACTAAGAAAAGCTTAGGACGTCTTTACTCCACTCAACATTAATTAATTAAAACATCCACAACAAATATTAGAAATATTTTGAGCAAGCAGCCTGAATTAAAGCAAATGAAATGTTAAGCTGGAATGATGGAAACTGCAGTACATATAGCCATAAAATTAAATTAACGAGTATAAGAGACATTTTTAAATAAGAATCATATAAAACTTAATGCCAAACGAACAGGTGTATTTAAAACCGATCAAGTCGAGAAATTTTATTGCGGAAGTAATAGTACAAGCGCTGGGAACGTTTTTGACAATCGATCTCAGTATAGCTAGTTACAGTTCCGTACCCAAGAGGATCGTCTAAATGTAGCTCTGCACCAACGTTGCCAAGTGTAGTCCTAAACTAAAACGTTTGTGTTTTGGAAAGTAAAAATATTTTAATAATGATATTTATCACAGTTGATTAAAAAGCAATGTGTTAAGAAATCAATATTTGTCATTTTTAAAATTATGTTTAGCAAAACGTACTGAAAATTGTTCGAGTTTACAATACAGAATTATCATACAAAAAGGAAAACTCACGAATGCATAGATACATTTTCCCTAATCGAAAAATTGAATTGTGTAATTGACAGATTATTATAATAATTTTCAATAATAACCTAACCAAAACCACCCTACCTTACCCCCTACCCTAATCCGAATCGAAAAATTGAATTGTGTAATTGACAGATTATTATAATAATTTTCAATAATAACCTAACCAAAACCACCCTACCTTACCCCCTACCCTAATCCGAATCGAAAAATTCTTCGTATTTTTAGTCAATTTTTGAAAAAAACAATAAGAAAATAAAAATAAAAATATCTTGACTCGGACACGACTCGAACCTGGTACCTCTGTGTTAGGAGCCCAGCACACTTACGCTGGGCTAATCTCTGCACACATTAATGATATCGTATAGAAGGTTAAAAGCTTTAGAACCGTCGCATGAAAGCCGAGCGCCACCGGAGATACTCGATGGCGCCCTTTCAGTTTAGGACTACACTTGGCAACGTTGGTGCAGAGTTACATTTAGACGCTCCTTACCCAAGTGGTGAAAGTCGGACCCCATTACTAAGACTCCGCTGTCTGCCGTCCTAGTCTGTCTGTCCGTCTGTCTCTCTGTCTGTCTATCACCAGGCTGTATCTCATGATCCGTGATAGTTAAAAATTTGAAATGTTCACAGATGATGTATTCTGTTGCCGCTGTAACAACAAATACTGAAAACAAAATAAAATGAATATTTAAGAAGGTTCCCATACAATAAACGTAATTTTTCTGCTCGTTATTCCTCGATATTGATAACGGCAACAGGTAGACGCTTGATATATTCAAATAATATTCAGTTATACATTCACTTTAAAAATAAGTATTTAAATTGAAATAAAACTAATATTTGAGGGTGCTCCCATACAACAAACGTGATTTTTTTCGACACAATGCGTCTGGCACCTGGGATCCGTTGCGTTCATCCGGTTTGTGGTTGATGATTATCATGAATTATTCCATTCATTTCTTTGAGAAGTATATGAAAATTCTATTCCCACCTGAATTAGTTTCAGAATTTAATTTTTTTCTGTTCACCTAATTTCCATTCAGCTTGTTTTCCATCTACTTGCTTTTCCTGCTCTTCCTCGTCTTCATTCATTCGTACATATTTTAATCTGATGTCCTTATCTTGGTCTATAGAATCTACAACAGATGGTTTCCGGTATCCGTGCAATTTTCTAGCCCATGACAATTATAACATAAATTTAAACACTGCAAACCACGTTTCTCGTAACTGTATATCAGGAAGAGGGTAAAGATCTATATGATTTGAACTGCGTAAAATAAAAATTGCTGGCAGCTGAGTCAGAAAAATACAGTGGATGAAGGAGCATTTAATTCAACTTTGATATTGTAATGGTTCTTCTTTTGGGTTTGATTTTATCGTTTTTCCAGTCATATTCTGCCTACTCAATTTTGTGCTAACTTTGTGTAACTGAGGGTAACGATATATCCATAATGCATCGATTATATGATTATATCAGTTTTCCCAAACGACTTTGATCTTCCTCATCAAAAAATACAAATGCAAAATAGTGAAAACAATATCTTCTTATAACTTTAATATGCCTTCCATTGAAGCATCGAGCTGTTCTGTAAATCAGTTTTTAAATGGTAAACTTAATGAACCAGGCTAGAACACCATCGTCACTACCGTTGATTGTAGGACGCTCTGGAGTGAAAGAAAATAAACTAGCAGAAGGAAAGAGGCTGAAACACTCTTCTGGGGGTTGGAACACCAATGTAATACTGGAAAACTGCTGGTAAATAAAAGATCTGACCATTGATTGAATGGACACCTCAAAAAGCTCAATCTAGTGGAGTGAAAGTGATGTAGTTTCTGTGGAATGGAAGAGGAAATCTTCACTTACATACTTGCAAATGCATAGCAATACACAACTCTAAGCCATAAGACTTCTGGATAGAAAACTGAAGCCTGCTAGTCTCCGGGATTTTCCTCAGAAATTGAGTAAAAGCAGCATTACTTAGGCTTTCCAAAGCAAACTTTTTTCATATTCTGAAGAGCAAAATGCCAAATTTGTGCGACCAGTGCTCTAAGCAATCGTATTGATTGTTTGTATTACCGTATACCAGAAAACCACTCCTGTTATTTGTCTCTATGGAAAAAAGCCGAATGGCCCTTGTCGGCCATTTGGTAGGCCCCAGCGGTGTTTTTTTTTTCATTAAAAAGCGAAAAACAAAATTTCGAAACCAAATTCTATTAA
Organism: Lochmaea capreae; assembly: GCA_949126875.1. Taxonomy (NCBI): domain Eukaryota; kingdom Metazoa; phylum Arthropoda; class Insecta; order Coleoptera; family Chrysomelidae; genus Lochmaea; species Lochmaea capreae. Next base: position 13,073,202 of record OX421409.1, read on the forward strand.
GTAGTTTTTTATGAGTCGGAAATGAATGAGTATATTTTCTTTAAATAACTTTGGCTATTTCTCAGCTTAGACTTTTTGTTGGATCTAAATATATGACGTTAATATCAAAGTTTTCCAATATTTGGTGATTAAAGTTGGGATCGTTTTCATTACCAATTATTAAGCTTTAATTCAAAATTTCTGCAGCCGAGTAGCTCCAGAGCCAGGTAATTCAATGATCTAGTGAATCCATAAAATAAAATTACAGTAATCGAATTTGTGTTTTTTTTTTGTTCAGCTCGAAAAACAAACAAATAAATGTAACAAGGAGGCAAAGATAAACTTACTTGAACATTTAAATTGGTTTAATTTAAAATTGCGCTGTTAAATTGGACAAGTCTTAACAAATGCTCGAGTAAAGCAAGGAAAAAACTCTATAAATCTTGGGATTGCACAATTTACTCTGGTCTCATAATAATTAATTTTGAAAACACAAAGCATTACTTCATACACAACTGCGGATGCCAAGAAAGTGTACAATGTCCTGTCAGCAAAAAGGAATGTAGTTTTACAAGATTAATTACATCGGTATGCAACTAATGTAATTAAAAGACGGCGGTTCATTTTACTGAAGGATTTTTCTGTCTTAATAAATATTTTTTTTCTCAATTTATCAAAAATATATCATTTACAAAGCACTCACATTTTGGAGGAATTATAATTTCTATCTTGCCAAATGTTATAAATATATTTTTGTAATTAAGTTACGAAATATCATAATTTTGACACTTATTGTAGTTTGTAGTAGGCACGTAAATATTACAATGAATTTCTCAAAAATTGTTAAGTAATTTGAAATGTTGTTTATTTAAGCAGCAAGTATAACCAAAATGACAAAACCAAGGTGAAAATATTAGAAAATATAGCGGAAATGTTAGTGTTTTTAAATTTTGGAAATTCGGAGTTATATATAGCTACATCAACATCTTCGCCGAAGTTGAAATAATACATTTGGTTGTCTATGATTGAATAAACTCGTTTCATTTGCATAATATTAAATAATTTATATCCTAATAGTGTGTAAAGTTTAACGACACTGGTGCAGAAAAACATTTATGCAAATCATGGCACAGAAAACCTACAGCAACTAAAGACAAATCTTTAAATATTTGTTTAATAATAGAGGTTTGTACACATTTAAGTAGCAGAAAAATAAGGAATTTTAGAAAACATATGGTAAAGGATATTACAGCAGATGATCAAATTGTTTACTTCAATACAACAAGCCGTGCGACTTTTAAAACTTTTCCAGTATACCTGACTGCTCAATTCTCGTTATCCCTGTGGCAATCCTATTTTTTAATTCCTGTATATTGGCATGTTTTGTTTTATAAACTATGTTATATGAATATAAAAAACTATCTAATTTGACTACAAAATAATAAACTACAAATGACACCATTATTCTTTTGAAGTCGATGAACTCCCTCTTTGAGTGTTATTGTATATCACCATGCCTTTGATATTGTAGCTTAGAAATCTGGCAGGAAATTGGATAACGTGGTGTAATAACAGTATACTCCTTTTGTAATTTTGCTGTAGTAGATAAACAATACAATATTAAATTGGATTTATTATACATCTCGAACTGAAGCGAGACATTGTATCATTCCGTCAAATTGATATTCTTCCCTTTTGTACGAAACAGAACTTATTGAACTCCTTTATATACAGGGTGTAACAAATTATACCACTTACTAGAGGTCAAAAATAAATCGATTGAACAAGAGAGTCAGTCGGCTAGTTGGCCTTGGGGCCCGAGGAGAACCGGGAAATTAAAAAATCTTTACAGACTCTTACCTTGGTGGGAGGGTCATTCTTACCTAATATTTTATATGTCGAAGTTTTATTTTAATTCTTTTTTCATTTTATAATATACTATTGAATTCACTCATTTATAAAAAAATTATTGCCCATTCAAATTTTGAATCCTCAAATATGTCATTGAATTTTGTCTATTAACATCATTTTTTCAATTTCTGAATATTGAAAGGTAAAAGTTTTTCGGATTTCCTTCAAACTGGCAACGTCGTGCGAAAATCATACTACCGCGTCCTCACATTCGAAGATAATGTGAGAAAGTGTTTTCTTCTCTTCCATGCACAATCGACAGATAGATTCCTCCTTATATATACCGATTGTATGAATTTGCTTCCCGTCACTCTCCGCAACTGGCCCCTGCTAACGTTTAATATGTCGTTAGTCACCGTCTCTGAGGGTTTTTTGAGTTTGCTATTTTCCTGTTTTGGCACGTGTCTCGAGTACAACTGTTGTTTAGTTTGAATCCACCGAGATGTACATCCACGTGCAGATCTTTGATATCCCAAATACTGGTTCAGGACCGGTGAATGCTGTTTCAGATCCTTGCTTCGCTAGGATGTCTGCTTTCGCATTGCCTACAATATCCTTGTGTACCGGGATCCCTCTTGTGTTGAGTTTCAATTATTTCGTTTTAAACCAAAACAAATAAAAATCCTTGAGCTGCGAAAACATTTTTTCCGCCCACCTCTATCTAAAGTATACATTTCCTGGCCTCATGGTAGGAAACAGTCGTACTTTCCCTCCATAGTACTTACTTACTTCACGTACATAAGTATAAATAATTACTCTACCACAAATATGTAGGATGCAATAACGTGTCTATAAGTTATACTGTACCTTTTTGCTCTTCAATAAATTTTGTTTGTTAGTTTCATGATAAATTATTTTAAAATGACTTGTTACTTGAGGGAGGCGGGAGAATCATATGTATAACATGGGGGTAAAGTAGCTGTTAAACAGTATTTGATCATTGTATACCCTTTCTTTGTAATCTAGAAAAGCCAGTTTGTGTATTTTTATAAAAATTTATACATAAGCAGTTGTGTCACGTTGTATTATTTAGATTTGCATCAGTCATACTCAATTACTGAAATTATATTTGTGTCGGTGATCGAGTTTACGATTCATTAAAATAATATGTCAAACTAATTATTTTTTTCTAACTTCGAGTTAATAAAAGACTGACAAGTAAGAACAATAAATTGAGAAACTGATTGTTCAAATTACGTTCGTGAAAAATTGGAACGTAATTCCCCCAAACACACGGCCAACAATTTTTCCAAACAGTCAAAATCATTTTTAATTCGTTTAGGCGTATTTGAAGAAGGAATACTTGCCAGAATTTCAAATCGTTAATATTTATAAGTGAATTTATGATAACTTTTCATATATTTTATAATGCATTAATATAAGAGCATGCCATTAACCTATCTTACCATTTGTTGCTATGTTTTTAAAGGAGCTGGATAACTAACCTGAAAAAAAATGAAATTAATCAGTTTTTTCGGTAATATTCCAAGAAATATTTAAAAATACGTGACTATAGTTCGGTACCACCAGTTAAAAGAACCTCATCCTCTAGGCTTTCTGTGCTCTTGGTCATATCGTTTAATCGTTTATGTGGAGATACCAGTAGCCCTTATCAGTATTTTCACTAGGTCCTTCAGGAAGAAATACCTCCCTTATGCTCTTCAGTCCTAGACTTTGCTAAGGTGTCATTGCCTATAATACCCTTGTGCCCCGGGACCCACCCTAGGGCTGAGAGTTTTTGAAGGCTGCCTAAATCTGATTTGCGGCGTCCTAAAGATTTCTGGGCTGTCTCAGGGATCCCGTGGATCATCCTTCCGTATATAAACCTACAATTTAATTTAACTACTTCCAGAAAAAGATCTGTTTCCTATCGCTCGTTACGGAATTAAGCAACAAGAAGGAATGGTATCCAAATACCATATCCAGGCTTGGAAAGAATTCCATTCAATGGTACACAGACGGCTCGAAGGAACTGGGATAGGAGTGTACGGGCCAGGAGCAAATACTCTGAAACCTTGGAAAAAACCCTAAGTATCTTTCAAGCGGACATTCACGCCACAAAAAGTATGCCCAGTTCAATATTGACAAAGGATAGAGAAGGCAAAAAATTATCATAATGTCGGATAGTCAAGCAGCCATTGAATCACTTGTGTAATCAGTTCAAAAATGGTGTGAGAATGCCTAGGCATACTCAATGAACTAGGCGACAACAATATAGTAACCTTACTGTGGATTCCAGGAGACACTGGAATAGAAGGAAATGAAATAGCAGATGAACTAGCAAAGAGGGGGACTGAAAGAACCTTTTGGGGTCCGTAACCCTTTTGCGGTATCAGCCTCAATGTAATATTGGAAGAAATAGGCAAAGCCGAAGAAAAGAGAAGATCTGACGATTGTAACGATCTAGTAGGGCTTAGACAATCAAAGATTCTGAACCCGTTGAGATCAAATGAATAAAGTCAAAGTAAAACTGCACTAAGAGCTTTAACAGGTATCCTAACGGGACATTGCCGCCCAAACGGGCACCAGAAAAAACTCAAAAAAGTGGAGGAAGGAGAATTTAGATTCTGTGGCATGGAAGAAGAAACCTCCATCCACATATTTGCGAATTGCACACCAATTCAGAATCTTAGGGCAAAGCATCTAGGAGATTATTGGATGTATGTATGTATGTATGTATTTTGGGGTAACATTCACTGATACCTAAAAGATCTATTGTGTCCCCTTACGTCTACTTAGTTTCTGAGAAGAGTCTCAGAGACTAGTAGCTCCTTCCTTTAATCCTATTTCCCGGAGAAATTTTAGGATATCTGCAGGCTTCAACTTAGGTAACTGTCCCTCTTCTATCCAATAGTCTCCCAAAATTATTGGATAGAAGAGGAACATTTACCTAAGTTGAAGACTGCAGATATCCTAAAATTTCTCAGGGAAATAGGACTGAAGGAGCTTCTAGTCTCTGAGACGTTCCTCACGAACTAAGTAAAAGTAAGAGGGCCTAATAGATCTTTTAGGTCTCAGTGAATGTCACCCCATCATACATACATCGCTCGTTTGGCAGCCATTAAGGCAATTTTCCCTTTATTTGTGAGCACTGTGAGCATGAAAGAGGAGAAGCCGGACACGGGAGGTAATGCAAGCATTTCCAGCGATTATTGGTGTTGGCTATAGGACGCGGACTCAATAAAGTAAAATGCATCCTGATCATGATCGTATCTCTGGGTCTACGATAAGCAGAATAGAAATGAGATACAGAGAATTTGGACACGTTCGGAATGTGACTAAAATATATACTGGACGCCGTCCTTTAAAAAAACAAATGAAATGTATCCTATATAAATATAATGTTTATTCTGTATTTGAATGATTCATAGTGACAGTCATTTGTTTCTAGAGTATAAGGGGTATCATCAATTTGAAATATGGAAGTTAAAAATGATAATACGTCCTTGACGCGTGATTTCAAAAATAAATTTATGTTATTAGAGACATCTTAGCCTAATGTCCACAATAAGATACATTCATATAGATAGACAATATGTAGATCTGGCATTTACCCAAGTTCTATAAAAAGAAACTGACAGCATCGTATGCTGTTGTTGACGAGGAAATCTTTTAAATTCAAACGACGATGGCGAACTCAACATGTATTTGTTTGAGACATAATATCTGCGAAAATGAAAAACAAAATTATTGCTGATTATTAACAGGTTGGATTAGCTCATTGATACGTATTTTTTCTGAAAACGAATCGTCACGTTCAAAATTTAATACAAGGTGATGTCACGAAACCAAACTCCATCAAAATTTAGTCAGTTTTTCCCATTCTTACGGATTTGAATGAAATTAAAGTTTATCCAAAATCAAGAGGCACCAACGTGAACAAAAGTATAAACAAATTAATATGAAAAAATAATAATTTGAATCTGAGAAAAACTTATCAAAGAGAAGGAAATTTCCAATAGAAAAGTCCGTACTTCTGGATCTTTACTTTCATTGCTAATAATTTTAAATTAACGCTGAAAACTGGCCTCCAAGTGGCTATTTCCAGATAAGCGCGGTCTCCAAGAAATCACATAAAATAATTTTCATGTCATACCAGTACATTATTGTGTTTTTAAACCTTAGATCCCATCGTCATAATAGGTGTGTTCCAGCACGCGATGAAACTAATTCAAAATTGTACTGCGTTTGCGCCGTGGCAATTTGCGCCTATTTTTGAGAACTAGTAGCTACGCTGGACCTTTAGAGTAGTACTACAAATAGAGTCAGCAAGTCATTCATAAAACTATCCGAAAAGGCGGCTAGCATTCTATCGTCATACATATGTTTTCATTAATGACTTTCAAGAAGTGAGGAGAAACTGTCGGACTAGTCGGACAATGCCACTGGCATATGGAACTATTCACTTACAGGTCAGAAGAGAGGTTCGGAAAATTCCGACTGTTTTTTTTTTGCAAATTTGTCAATGACGAACCATGATTTTCACAAAAAATATTGTTTTTAATTAAATCTGTACGCACACACAAAAATATCAGGTGAAAATACGAAAACAAGAGCTTCAATGAACTAGAAACGTTGAAACTTCGTAGTAAAATCAGGTAAAATTGATAGTAAAATGGTTTCCGCCCTTTTCTCGGTGTTGCTATATTTCAAACAGACAAAATTATTAACACGCATTTGCTTCATTTAAACCTCAAAATTTTCAAAAAAAAACGTGTTTTTATTACATAAACTACTAGGATAATTATTTTAAAGTCATTTTTATGTAATTTATTGAAAGTACATTTTCATTTTGTACGTTTCTGTCGTGTCCTATAATTCAGTTGTCGCAATTCAAAGGAAAAGTAAGACATCTGACAAAGGGTCGGCAAGTTACCTTAGAATGTGATGTAATGTTGAGTTCACTTCTAAATGTAAACAAATGTATCTTTTTAATGTATTAATCTGAGCGCTGGACTACTAATTCGACGTTCCAGCAATTTATCAACATACAATAGAACAGTTCGATCAGTTCTTGTTCTTGAGCAGGTATTCCAAATTCTCTCTTATTTCAGGCAAGCCCAGCGCATATTTCAAATTTGTTTTGATGTTAATTTTATAATTAATCGAAATCTGTACAATTACAACAAACTTTCATACGAACGCATACGATCTCTTATGAATATTCTGTAATTGTATGTAAATATAAGGTAAGGGAGAAAGTTTTTCTTTCACTTTCGTATATATGCTCCGAATATAATATAATCAATTTTAAAAAGTTTCAGTACTTTCTTAAAGTTAGAATTTTTGTTTAGTTTTTCTTATAATTTTTTTTAGCATGTCTGATATTTCAATATCAGGCTCAAGCTCTTGCGAAATGTCATTTGACGATGATGAGCAGCTTCTGAATCTATTGATTATTAATATATGTGTTCCAGCACCAACAAATTCCAAACTAGTTCGACTTATTATTTGAATGGTCATGTGCAGTGAATCAGTTCAAGTTTTGTGTTAAAACCATCCTGCAACTTGTTGCTGGAACAAACCTAATGTATGACTTCATGCTGTAACATTTTTGCCCTCCATTGAAACAAATCCAGTTAAATGGCAAGAGTTTTATTTTCCAACTCCACAACACTTAAGGAAATTTTAACTTTTTTGCAACTTGGTGACGATCAAACAAATATGTTTATCTAGAAGCTAACTGACAATTTTTGACCTTGAGCAAGTTTCTTTGTGAGAAAATGGATAAAGGATTTTTAAATACGGAACAAAAACATATAATAATCTAAATAACAGCAATAACAAATAGGATTCCAACTGTAAGAATCAATTGGATAACTTTCAAAGCAACTTCTCAAAATCCTACTGAAACACCCATAGAGATACTACAGATAGAGATCAGCTCGAACTCGTCAGCATGTAGGGCTTACACTATTTGCGCGCATGCTCTAGACACAGACAAAGACAGAAAAACCTTTTATCCTATGTCTCTTTCTCTCTTACCGGAGTTGGGACTTACACAGTGGACTGTAGCTTTTTGCTTCTATCTGTAGTATATTTATGAAAACAACGTTCTGGCGCTTTCCAGGCATAGCTTTTTTGTACAGATATAAAAAGGGTGAACTCATGTTAGAGGCCACGCGAGCATCCCAAAAAGCAATGCGCAGTCCTCTTTACCGCATATATTTAAATAATATTAAAAAAAATATATTTCATGTAACTACGCGTATCCCGAATTAACTCGAATGAATTGACTTGATTAAACTTGTTTACATTACGTTGTTTACCGTGCTTCTGACTTTTCAATGTACTTTAGATTGTTACTAAATAGTGGGATCTACAAGAAAGGGATTCAAACCTTTTCTCACCTATACACGATCTACTTTCGCCCCTGCTTACAATAACATTCTTCCAAGTATACTGTTATAATGTTCTCGCATAAGGTAAGAAGATCACAAAGTGAAATTGATTTTTATGAATAAATTGAAAAAGGCATTTCAAAAATTTCAAATCAACTCCCGCAAATCTATTTATAATATTTCACAGTGAATATATTTAAATTTATTTGCTCACTGATAGCCTAGCTACCTACTGCGACATGGAAGTGAATAATGATGAAATTAGTCAAAACACAGAACACGTGTTACTTACTTGATACTTAAATAAAACTTTCAATTTAAATAGAACACTTACTTGCATGGCACAACCCCTTGTTATATCAGAGGACTTTTAGCCCAACCACGCATTTCAAATTCGGGAAGGTTGTATTATATAAAACATAATATATTATTATATAAGAAGTAATAATTCGTATAGAATAGAAATCGACATCCCTCCTTGTACTCGAAGACCTTGAACACATACTGATGCTAGTCTGCCCGTTGTATTAAAGTTTTTGAGATACTTTATAAAACCACAAGGACCGGTGGCGTACCTAGGGGGACAAGGGCCCAAGCACATAGGGAAAGAATCAGGCCCGTCTTCCCTCTTTCCGCGTAGTTTGAACTTATATTGGCCTTCAAAATTATTGAAAGGAATAAGAATAGGAAACAGTGAGTTGAACCAAGCTAGTAAGCTAAATCCATAGGTCGTCTCTATTAGAATCTCCATGTGATTAATAGAAGAAAAAGGGAATAAATAAACAACGACGCACATGACAATATAGAATATTTATTATACAGACGAGATTAATTAAGGGAAAAAACGATTTTTAACAGAATTCCTCGTCCAATTCACAATCTCTTGCACGCTTTAATTTTTGCGAATTCGTCTATAATTTCACTCAAATCCAAGTTTGATGCGGCCTCATTTTCTATTGCAATTAACGAAAAATGTCGGAGGCGATCTTGTCGAATGCTGTTTCTTAAATAATTTTTTAAATCTTCAGCTTACTGAAAAATGTTTCTGCTGCCGCGGAAATAACAGAAATTGCTGTATACACTTCCGTAAGGTTACATTCGAGCACACCAAATTTCGTTATAATTTCTTTGCAAAGCTGGCGAATAGACCACGTCTCCATCAATTGAGAGAGGATCAGATGATATACATTAAGAAATTGGAGCGAAAAATTGGGTCCAATTATATCGCAATATTTTTTCTGAAATTGATCACATTTCTTGAGTATTTATTTAAAATATGGTTTGACGAACAGCTTTTGCCTAATATTCCGCCAAATTTGGTAATTGTTACGGACAATGCGTCGTATCATTCGTGATTATAAAATAATAATTTTTTTTTCCAAAGCTGGAGGTTAGAGGGCCTCCTGAGCTCCGGGGCCCTGGAGCACTGCACCACCTGGGATCTATGATATCTACGTCACTGACAAGGACTCCCGGATGAGTTGTGTGATTTTATCTTCTGCAGATCCCATAGTGCTTACTAAATTGTATAAGTTTATGGTAGGAGCAATGATATTTCGATCATTTAATTTTAATGAATGATCCAATTTTTAGAAAGAACACAATCATTCAACATACGGTGTTTTTGTAGTTTGTGATATTGTTTATTTGTTCATAACTTTTTGTTCCTTTTATTATATATACTCAGATTTTTTATAGCTCATGGTATTATTCATATATTCACAATTAACGTGTGAACAACAAACAATGTTTATTTTTATTATTGATTCAAATTTATTTCATTTTATAGTTTATAAATATTTTCTTCTGAATTTCCTTTAACTGTAAATCCTCTTAAAAGTTGCTCTTTACTCTAAATAGCAGTAAACGTTAAACTAATAGCGAAAATTCAGAGACTCTATAAATCTAATTTAAGGATACTTTCCTTCCTTGATTGAAATTTATTTTCAATTTACTCGCGATTTCGAATATAGCTCATGTAAATTGTGTACAAATGAAGTACTTTAAGTGATGTACGGTTATTTGCAGGGCCAAGTTAACATTTTGCAATCAATTTAAGAACGTATGGGGTGAAGTGAAAAGATACAAGTCATTTTCGCTTTTTTACTTTCATCTTATAATGAGACACTTTAAGAAATTTGTTAAATTTTCTGGAAGTGTAGAGTGAGTTACTTACGATGATAAATGAACTCAACGTTCACTTCCAGACCCATTATTTATCAATATATTGGTATTTTATTAAATAATCTCATGACTTGAGCAATCTCTTCTCTGAGGTTTGTTTTCTCATCCTAAGTACTGATGTACAGGGTGCTAACTACTTACTTTGATGCTTTTTGGAGTGATGTGGGTATATCAAAAATTCCTTAGTCACCAAGTATGTACTTAATCAGAGTGCCCGTTCATATTACTGTATACATTTGAAGAAATAGAGTGATGAACTGAACAATACAATAAAATACAATATAGTTCCCAAGTAGTACTATTTTTTTTACAACTTTTTTTAGATTATGCAGACTAAAAAATCTGTTAAAATTAATAAAACTGGTACTTCTACTATAAAACAACTGAACTATAAGCGATACATTGATTAAAAGATAATGGGTTACACAACCCCATATGAAGTAGCTTGAGCTAAAGTTAAGACTCCAAAGGGACACAGTCTAGGAAGCGCACTAAACCAGGCAGGACTATTAACTATTACAGGAAATTAAAGATTGGATCTAACTTGTTTTTAATGAATACAGCTTCAATGCGTACGTGTTCTTCTTCTCCGCAATAATAATCAAGTACCAGCCAAAGCCTCTCGCCGTTTATGTCAAAGTATGTATCTGCTTTGAGCCGATCTAGGAGGTCATGCATTAGTTACTGTCTCTGGGAGGTTGTAGAACGTGCGACCGGGAAATATTGCTGGATAGCAGTAAAGGAAAAAAAATAGGGCCGTAGTTGGCCTTTCAGATAGGTAGTAAAGTATATAAATCCACTAATGTGGGAATCAATATTTTACAAAATACTTTGTCTACTTTTCCAGTTTTGGTTTTAATAATTCGATTTCAATCGAAATTCACTGAGACTACGTGGCCCAAAGAAAACCAGTCTTTTTGTTATGACCAAAGAAAGAAACAAGGAACAGAACACGTAAATTGTCAGATCTTTTAACTAGGAAATTAGTGGTAATCAATTGATCAATTAAACCATAACTAAAGTAGGCACGATTATGTTAATTTGAAAATTTTGGAATAGAAGAAGAACCTTTGTCAAGGTCAAACTATATAGTAATTGACAACGTAAATATTGTGAGAGGTTAATAAATAATTGAAAACAGTTTTAGTGGCTTGATTGATAGCAGCGGTAAGTGTTTACCCTCTCAATTTAATTTGAAATAATGTTAAATAATTCATGATTTTCTTCAAACCATAACACTGACCAGCATCGCAGGAGATAAGTCAGGGTACCGGTAAGTCGCCTTCCAGTTTTTTCGTTGCTACATTATATATTTTTTTGTTGTTTCTTGAATTCCTCTTTTTTCTTTCAAATTATCAGTCTTAGCGAAACATGTTAATATTAATCAAAAGTTTTGCTTGTTCTAAAACCTCATAAAATTTAACAAAACTTAAGTTTCTCAAAACCTGCTTCATTTAATAGAAAGAATAGAAAAAGTGAGTCAATACAAAAAAAACTATAGTCCCAAACAACTTTAATACATCTCTACATCCTATTTATAAATTCTTCGTGATTTCGTTTTACGGGACTAGGCTAGGAGGAACAACGAGCAGAGTGGCAAGTAAAGCAAGAGAGGCAGCAATGACTGAGAGTTATGGTAATAACATAGCAGCCAGGTTCACCATAGGCACATGGTATATGAAAGTATAAAAATATGTAGTGAATTTTATCATTTGTGTAGATAACAGAACTACGCCAGAATCTAGGAAAGTTCCAGTATCTCTTTGATCGTGGATTTTCAGGTTTTGAGGAATATGACTTTCTTATTTCATGCCAATGAAATTAATTCTCGAGAGAAACTGCGAAGGAAATAACGAATTGCGGTTAATTTCATAAAGGGACAGAATAATATTCTTTTTGAAGTCCTTCAGAATTAGAAAAGGCATAGAAGTCCGAGGAGGCCACGTGAAACATTTAATTTAAGCTTGCTCTTTTTATGTTAAATTATCCTTTTGGGTTTATTGTCGAAATAAGGCCTAGTTTTCTCATTATCCGTTACTTGAAATTCCCTTCTGAGACGTTGAACTATTTAATTGCATTTTTTTTTGGCAAGAAAACCAATATTACGCTGGACTGATGTTAACGTTATATTTTTTTATTAAAATCACTAAATAGTTTTGTCATAAGCAATAGTGGGGACTGGGACAGGAGTGTACGGGACAGAAACCAAACACTTCGAATTCTTGGGGAAAACCGTAAGTCTCTTTCAAGCAGAAATTCACGCTGTAGGAAAGTGTGCCTAGTTCAATATTGATAAAACTGGATTAAAAAGACATGCTATAGCAAATGAGCTAGCAAAGGCAGGAGTTGAAATACCCTTTTTTGATCCGAAACCGTTTAACATTATCAAATCCAATGTGCTATTAGAAGAAATAGACAAAGCCGAAAAAATGAGAAGATCTAACCTGTGGGAAGATCTAGTAGGGCTTAGACTATACTTCTGGGTGCCTACAATCAGTTAAGAACAAATTAATGCCTAAGTCAGAGCAAAAGTGCACTAACAGTCTCTATAAAATAATAAGAAATAATATTCATTGCCTAAAATTATGCATTTGATACAATTTTAATAACAAGTGATAAATATACAGCGAAATTATTAGCAAAAAATAAAAATCCGCTTTAAAATGAAGGTTTTTAAAAACTTGAATTTTATTCAAGGAATGCATTTTTGGCTTGAAATGAAAATAAAGGTGCTTCATCTATTGGAACACACTGTATAATTTTGTCAAGCCCACTGAACCAAATTAACTCGAAAAACAATTTCGAAATTCACAATTATAACTATTCAATCGTGTTGGTATCGCAGAAGTGCTAGACTAAACGTTTTTTCCTCCGAATGGACCTCATACGCTTATTCCGTATAAAGCCATCAAATTTTGTATTCTAGTTCTCCATTACATATTCCGCAATGGCAAGTCACAATCTGTATTATGTTTAAATCCATAGTCGCAGTAGTCATAAAACAACTTCATAAAACAAGCAGTTACCGCAATTAAAAAACGTTACTAATCGGTCGGAAACGATCGTGTATTGCATTTCCGATGGGAATTTACATAAATCAGATTTGTAACATAATGCTATGTTTAGAAGTGAAACAACATATCAAAATTTAAATAATAATATTTATACCGACATCAATCTAAAAGACAATCGCATATTATTGTGTCTAGCGGTAGAGTTTTGTAATTTGACTGTTGTTTTAAAATGACCAGGCTTTGTTCAGTAGTTGTCCCAGGGCAGGTATCGTGGAATATAAAATAAAAAACGATATACCGCAGTTTATGTATTTTCTCGGACCAGCCGTAAAGTGAATTTTTTGTAAAATTTCCAACCTTTTTTGATTTACATTATATTTTTCTCTCCATGTTGACTTCTATATTCTACTCTTACAGATTGTGGAGATTTCTAAGAAATCCACCCATCTGCTTCAGTAGCATCACCAATTTAACGTCTTTCGAAGGACATTCTTCGTACCGAGTTGGTGCTTTTTAAGTTTAGCCTCCATACATCAGCAGTATTCATGCGACAATCACAGGCATCAGAAGCAATTAAATTTTGGTTCCAAGCGTGAAAGTATCCAGAAACAAGAATTTAGTGATAGGGATTCCAAATTTGACCAACGTTGCTGCGTTTGAAGCGGTACATGGAACAATCACAGCGTTTGAACAGCCTAAGAATATGAACAACTATATATTTGTCAAGGTGGAATGAGTAGGAAAAAGCAAATTGTTGCGTTTCAAGCTGTACATGGGACAACTACAGCGTTTGAACAGCCTAAGATTATGAATATGGTTATATATTTGATTCCAATGCATAGGTATGTGTCTTTGCGTATGTTCTGCTGATCTAACCACACAACAATTTGAGAAGATTGATTGGATTCTTGATGACCCTGCTCATCATTGCAAGAAAGTCAGGCTTTCAATTGAGAGTCTGAGTAAATCGCACTCCCAAATAGGTGACCTCTTTCAGTAAATCCAGTCTCTCACACCAAAGAGACATAAAATTCGTGGATTCGGGTGTAATTTAGTTTTTGTGTGTGCTGAAGTGGTTGAATACTGTGAGATGTGTTTTGTGTCGGTTCAGTGTAATTCTTCACTAGCAGCACCATTCAGAATATCGATTTAGCAAATCCTGAGTGTTTATTTAGATTGAATGTATCTTTTGCAGTATTAATGAGAGCGTAGATTTGAATATGTTGGTTTTGTGTTGCTGGTGTGTCGTATAAGTAGATGAGGAGAAGGAGAGGAGCGAGAATAAAGCCCCGAGGGACGCCTCTGCCAGAGAGAGGAAATTTGAATGTAAAAGTTTATGGGATACTTAAAACATGAATTGATTGAGTTTAGGAGCACAGAAGCATTGAGGCAGTGAAAAAGTGCTTTTTGGTACACTTTTTCTACTAACAACCATTATTTTCAACAGCACTTTTTGCAGCTCGTGATTGATAGTAAAATTCTCAGTTGAATAAATAATAAGAACTGTTTAAAAAAAAAATTGAGATGAAACTTCATACGCCCTTGTTTTTCTATTGGTAAAACCACAATTACATCGAATGAATCGATTATAGGAATAGAAAGGTCACGTAAAGTACTAGTTTATCAAGTATTTGATAGCGTGATTGGCTTCGACTGCCCAAATAAGTGTGAAGGTATAATTTGTAAAACAGTCCAACGGCATAATAGACACCCTTCCCATAATTTGTTCCTCATTAAACATGTAGATTGTTAGTGTTGGCAAATAGCATGGAGATTGTACGAAAACAAATATTATTTGGGATAAAATGGAAAATGAAGTTGGAAATAATAAGAAACACGTGTCCAAACTTCTATTTGCGTGAGTTCATAACCTTTGCTATTGTATGGAATACGTTAATATTAAGTAACCGATGGGTTATCTTTTATGTTAGATTGACAGTTCAACCTTCAAATATTAATCACGGTTTTGCGAGGAAAACAACGAACAAAAAATAATTAATTGATTAATTATTTATCTTCATACAACTCCAAGGCAAAATAGAGTGAAAATTAACATTATAAAGCAAACAAACTTATACCAACAATGTGAAATATTTAATTAGGTAAGGGTATTTCCGAAAGCTTCAAAAATATTCTTTATTAACTCTGTCGAAAGTTAAATACAGTTTGTCTCAAAAAATGATACCTATTTCACAAAATGATATTAGTGTTGAAAAGTTCTAGATCTGTGAGCGTGAACAAAATTTTCAAAGCCGTGGCTGGAATACAAAAAAAAAGATGTCTTGGATAAAATTTTGAAAGTCGTGGCTGGAATATAAAAAAAATCGATGTCTTTGGATGACAGTAAAATACGTGTTATCCTCTCCGATAGTCAGGCAGTACTGGAATACCTAGCATGCCCCTAGATAAAATCTAAGATTGGTCTGGGACTCCCTTTAAAAACCAACCTAATCCTGGAAAACCACAATAGCGTGACTTTTTGTGAAATCTAGAACGGCAGCACAGGGTTAACATATATATTGGTAGGTCATCATGCCGCCAGCACTGGAATGTTGGTAATGATCAAAGAACTCTGTGCAGGAAGGCGGGTAGCAGACACACTGATATACAGAGTGCGGCATAAGTTCCATCCCCATTTGGCACGAAAAAGCGAATAATAGAAAAAGCAAATAAAATAGAATTTAATGAGTATGCTACAGAAAATAAGATATTTACAGCTTAGAATAAGTTGATAACAAGTGTTCAATTGGTGACCATCTTGGTCAAAGCATCTGCGGCACCGTGTGACGACAGTTTGGCACGTACGACTGAACATTTCGTAATGTTCCCTGATGTCGAACTCCTCCTCGATGATTCTTCTCAACTGCTGGGCTGTTCTTGCTCATCTTGCGAACTCTTGATCCTTCACCAGGCCCCAGAGAAAAAAGTTGCAGGGTGTTAAATCGCAAGACCTTGCTGGTCATTCAATTTCCCTACGTCTTCCTATCCACGCTCCAAAGTGATCATTGAGGAATTCCCGCACAATTAAAGCGTAATGTGGGAAGGCACCGTCTTGCATAAAGTGGATGATGTGGACCAAATCTGGGCCAGCATCCATTTGACCTCGTAGATCCTCTAGAAGTTCCAGATAGGTTTCTGCAGTCACTGTGGCATCAAAAAAGTAGGGACCAACTAGTCCTCCAGCATGAATGCCAGACCATACGCTGACGCCGGGTGCATTAAGTTCTTGATGAATGGTTACGTGGGGATTTTTGGTAGCCCAATAGACAGAATTTAAAGTTAGTTCAATTTAAAGGTGGCTTCGTTACTCCATAAGATTGACCGGTAGAATTGATTGTCGTCTTCTTCGCAACCGATAAACCACTCACAGAATTCCAAACGCCGATCGAAGTCGCTGGTTCAATTGACGCTCACCGATTTTCATAACAGAATTATTATTATCAATTTTCTTGGTAATATATTGTGAGAATTTAGGAATAAATGGCGATAATTAATTTTAAAATGGAACAAAGACACACCGCTATATTATATTAACCAGTTGACATACTCTAATGGTTGATACAGGACGACAGATGTTTCTTATTTAACGGAATGGAAAATAAATTAAAATCTTCCGCTTCCGTCTACTGAAAATAGTGAACGAAGTAGATACATTTCCAGCGACGTTTCCCGAAACCGTCAAAAAACGAAAAGGGAAAAATTAGTTTTGAAACTTGAAATTAACAAACTACATAAGTAGTTTTGTCGATATTCTCTTTTTTCTCATTGGCTATCCTCCTTCACTCACTCCTTGCGGCGTTAGGGATTTGTTTCCATTTATTCATTATTCAAAGTTTGTTTCCTTGATAGTTTCTACTACTTCACCACTGTTGCCACACATTTATTGGTTAATGCAACAAATGAACAGGTGCCACAAGAATATATCGATAAATGAGAGCAGCTTTGGAAGATAAGACAATAATATAACTACTGATATGAACAGCCTTAGTAGAAAATCTCCTCACGGAATTGTCCACAACAGACTTCCACTGTCTTGGATACGCCAGCGAAGTCATCAGCAAGCTTGAAATAGATGCAATTGATAATTGGTGCGAAAGACTGACAGACCATGCTTAGGAAACACAAAATATCAAACTTTACGAAGAATACTGAATCCAATAGTGCTGTGAGAAACGGTGATCCTATTTACCAAAGGGACAAAGTACCTAGGAGCTTATTTTGATCAAAGACTTCCATGGAACACTCACTTTCAGAAGACCACGCAATGAACATTACTTTCGTCGGATGCAGAAAATTGAGGAGAAAAAACTGGGGTCTCGTCTCAAATACGACCCATCGGTTATACACGAGGGTTGTTAGACCAATGGTAGACTGCGGAACAGTGGTGCGATGGACGAAGTCACTGCCAGTGGAAGCTATGGGACTGTTAAGCTGCACAAGGATTGTTTTCCTATGTAATACGATGGCCATCAAAACCATAGCTTCATATTCCTAAACAAGACGAAGCCAGATCTTCAACGCACAAACTGCACATGAGCCAAACACACACAGCTGACTATCGAAAGGTTATCGAGGAGCTAGAATTGAACGCCCCAAGATGCAGCTCTAATAAGTTCCAACTACACTTACCAAGTAGGAATACTGAAAGTTGAACCTATACAGGCTAAAGAAACTTTGTATACGAACGTCTTCAAGGCAAGGGTAGGTGTAGTAGCCGGAATTGTGTGGCTAAATAAGCAATAGCTATTCCAATACGGCTATTCAAGGATGTCATAATTTTCAATGTTTAAGTCGATTAATCATTGCGTTGAACGAATTGAAAGGCGGAAAAAAACACACCGTTCAGTTGCCATCGTCACAGATAACCAAGCTGCAGTGGGGTCACTTGATTCCATTGTGATAAATTATGAACTAGTAAGGAATGTCAATCATCGTACCAAAACTCTTTTTGACAATAATCATGGCAACAAGAGAGTGGGTGGTACAGGAATCTCTCGAATTCCACCAGCATAAAGACAGGTGAAACATTTTGTCACGAGACATTCGCACATAAATCTTTTTGGGTTGTTTCAGTTTGTAGCAAATTTTGAAGTTGTTGAATAAATAATGTATATCCAAAAATACACTCGCCAAAAAACAACTGATGATTTAATGAATATCAGAAAATGTTAGACGACACTAATATTTCTATGGAACCTATTAAATATTCAATAACCTCAAACTACAAAGAAAAAAGTTCAATTAAACTGTATCAGCTCTATTCTCCGAATATAATTATGCTATGAATAGCGACCATTCGAATGTATCAATATAAATCCATAACCTATATTGACATTGCTAAACGCAATGAATGTGATTATACTGCTTTTGTTTCATTAGTTTTGTCATCCACAATATATATAGTCTAAAATCTCCAGTATGGAATGCGTACTATTCAACAATCGATTAGTAGCTTGGACCAATAATTTTAATAGCCGAGAGCAATTAGTTTTTGATTAAGTATACAGTATGGTTCCATCACAATAGCTTTCGGTCATTACTCAATTGTGACATAAATCGGAGGACTTCCATCGTCGATTATGAAAAACACGTAAGCGTAGTCACAATAATTCCAGGTGATACATAAATATATCCCAGGGTTGAGTCGTATCATAATTAGGATGTTAATATTGAGAGAAACTTTGGGTGTCAACTTATTTAAGGAGCATATAGTAAGAAGAAATGTGTGCCTTGATATGCAAAAAGCATAGATATGATAAGAAGCACTATTTCCACAAAGAGCACCAAAAGCCTCTTCACAGTCCAGTTTATAATGTTAATAATCGTCAGCAGTATTTCCGATGGTTATGATATAATCTGTAGTCATTCCTAAATTACAATGGTAAGTAACCTCTTTCAGATGAATTATGCGGCACCTTAGGAAGACATCTGGAGATATACAAAACAAGCGAGTGCTACAGGTAATCAAAAGTAATTGTAAGGCAGGATTTAGCAGGATAGCTATATTGAGGTATGTCCCATATTCAAGTCCTTCAAGCACCGACAGACCAATGGTCCAGATACTTTGTGTCTTCTATGTAGGCCACTAGTTTGACTGGAGGGATTTTCAGTAGTTGTAATGGTTGTATAGTTTCCTCTCCAAAGTGCTTTCGTCTGAGTCCCTGTAGGTTCTCGCAAATTATTCCACTGTCACTGGAAGATTTATTTAATTGAATCTGTACAAATTAGACTTGTTTTTGGGTTACAAACACGGTACTTTTATATTTTTTCCAAAATTCTTCATCTTGAAAGTGAAATTCGATCGAAAATCGGTTTTGTTCAAAAACTGAAGCAAGTCATGATTGCAGCGACATTAAAAACTGACGCTGTTGTCGACGACTCCGATGTTGGCTTGCTTCATTACTAACAGTAGCTCAACGTCCGTTGAACGTAATAACCACAATTACGTGTTTTGTAATCTGCGTGTATGTGCTCGTCATGGCAGTTTACGTAAAGCTTATAATTTGTGTTTCTGGTTAATGTCAAGTTTTCTATTTACAGGCTATTACCAAATCGTATTAATTATTAATGGCAGGAAGGTGTATAGCAAATAGCGAAGTGAATGAAACGAGAGATTGAAAAAATATTTGTTTATATTACCGGAAATATACGACTCAGTTACAAAAATATATGATTTACTAAGTAAACAAGCGGTTTATTACTGGGCTTCTGGATGTTTGGTTATAAAAAATTTAACTGCGGAGAAAGTGAAAAATGCAAAAATCAATTTTGTTGCTGTCCCATATTTGCATTCAATGAAATTAAAAATGATTCCATATATTAAAACACAAAGAAGACACAGTTTGGTATAAGAGATTAATAAATTAATTTACCAATAATATGGAAAAATATTAGGTTCACGTGAAATATTAGATAGATTGCGGAGAATATTTCGAATTGCAACAAACCCAACCTTCACCTGAAGCGGAATTACCAGATTATGGTGCCCAAGAGTGCTTCAAAAAACGTCTCAACTCGACCCAACTATTAATTAGGCCTTGAAAGGCTCTGAGGTACACAACTTATCGAGGATGAAATAGTCACCAGCTGTCAGTCTGAAACAGTCTACGGCTGTCAGCCGATAATCTCGCAAAAGAACGAGCTTGTAATACTTTCATCGGGCTCGAACTTGTGTTATTCAAAAACAGACAAAAATGTTATCACAACCTTCTGCTTGCCACGCTAAATTGCTCTTGGACCTTAAGAAATTTGATCTACAGGAATATGTCTACCTAGAGCCTGATAACGATACAGGCCTAGCTACAAAGCAGATAATAGGCTTTCTCAAGAGGCTAGATATTTTGGACATTAGCATAGATGTAACGCATGGCCTGGTTGCTCAATATAGAGACCATAAAAAATATGCTCATCGAGTGTTGATTGCGGAAATATCGTGTTAAGTAATCAAACAGATTCACATTAAATCAATCAAAAAGTGAATACAAATAAAATAAAACAAATAATAGCTTAAGAAATCAAATAAATATGTTAATTAGAATTTTAGCTCGTGAACCAGAATAAACCGATTTCAACAAAACAATTCTTGGAGTATAGAGGGGGAATTAACATGATAATAGTTATAGTGTACTCCCATCAACCCACCTTGACCCATTCACCCCACGGAAAAAATTCAAACGGTAACCTTTTAGTTGTATTACGTTGTTGGAAAGTTTAATAGGTCATAATATTTAAACAAGAATTATTTTGTGTGAAGCCCTATGTGAAACTGACAATTAGATCAGGTGGGCGTGTATGTGTTTATTGCCCTTTTCACCGTTGTGTTTTGGTGGAAGGGGTAATTGAGAGCTCACACATAGAACAATTCTTGCCTCTCTCTTCCAAGTAGTACTGTTCATATTATTATCCTTGTCGTACTTGTGTAAATCGTATGACCGATTAAACTTTTTCGCAACCTGTATATATCAAGTGAATGTTTCTATAGAAAATTCCAGAATGACGTTACTGACAGGTCGGACATATTATTATGGAAGGCACAGGTTTACTGGTGAATAACGGATAATGGTTAGACTTTAATTAGTAATAAGTTCTCAAAATCATCCAAAATGTTATCATTTTGTAGTGTTGTTAAGTGTGAAATGCGGGGAGCAGCACATGAGTTATCATTTTTTTGATTTGCGATATACATTTTTCTCCCGAACCCGTCTGACAAGTCTCTCATAGCACCCAGTCCAGCACCTCTGTCCTCTGCACCAGTTCTTAGCTGGGTGTTTGCTATATAGCTCAGCGTTTCCTTGCGATTGGCCAAATAATAACTTTTGCGATCATGCAAGAGTCTCGCATGTAAACAGTATATGTTTCACTGTCTCCGTTTCCCTACCGCATAATCTGCATGTAAGGTCTCCGTTGTATAGTTTCAATTTGTACAGGTGTTAGCAGTTCCGCTGTACGTTTCAGGCATGTTTCTTTTATAAATGTTTTCCCAAGTCTTGGGACGTTTACCCAGAAATTTTTATATATATTCTATAGACAAATTGTGCCAAGCTTCTCCTATTTTGTGCAAGCTCTTCCTTCCAGCTCTTGTTATATTTTTCCAGGAAACCAGCTATTACATCATCCCATTTTCTTGTAGACCTGCCTTTAGATATTTTATCTATTGATTTGGTTCGCCATATCGACTTGACTTGTCTTGAAATGTCCATTATTATCATATGTACAAACCACTTTAATTGTTGACACTGTCTATGATCGACTCGACCGCTAATACCTTCCTAACTACCACTTCCCACTCTATCCTTTTTTGCGATGCCCTTTATGTCCCTTAGAAATTTCATTTCAATGGCTTGTATTTTGCTTGTTTGTTGTTCTATAAGTACCCAACTTTCACATCCATAGATCAGGATCGGCTTAAATTCTTAAATATTGTTTTGTAAACGAACAGATTTGTCCTCTTAGACATTTCTTTCTTCCTTACAAGCGTGTTATTTAATGAATAGTATGCGCTTTCTATCCTGTTTCTGCCGTCTTTGAAGTTATCCGTTCGTTCTAATACGTTACCGACAGACCAACAACAGTTTGAATTTCGTTTTTACCGATCACCATTTTTTTGTTTTATTTACAGTTATTTTTTATTTGTAAATAAACAAAGTCGTTGGAATGAAGTTTTGTCTCTCTTTTTCTCTCTAGTAATATTGGAATGGAATCCATAAACATCAATTCCATCAGTCTGCTGTAACAGCTGAGAGCCAAACGATTCGCCTGTAATTGGTACTTCACGTAGGACCTACCAATTGGTTAATCAAAATCCCTACCAACTTGTGATGCCTTTTGGCATTAAATAAAAACAAGAACTAAATTCATTGAAATTAATTACAAATCAAAATAATACGTTCAGTTTATTTAAAACATTAGTTGTATCACGGCAAGGTCAAGTTGAGGTGAATCGCTGACAAGACGTGTCTCTAAGGTCAAGTAATTATCACGTGATATTTACACAGACATGACCTAGAACATATATGAAACAGACGGCAAAGTAACAATAATAATTAATATTTGATATTCTATTAGTCAATTTAGACGCTATTAGATTATAATTTATTCCAGTATTAGTATATTTTATCCAGTTTTAATGATAAGATATAGTTATGATATAAATAAACCAACAATCCAGTGAGTTTTCCTACAAGTTGCGAGTGCCCCCACCGGACCAGGGAATCCACATGGTAAAGTAAAACGCCCAAAATTACAAACCAAAGCGGACCGAAACCGCTTCATAGTTCTAGGCGAGAACTATGGTGGTCGATGTATTACCAACATGTCAAGCGCTTAGATGCGTCCGAATTAATAACCAGTGACGCTCGAAAGTTGATTTAAGCATATTGTTCCGAAATATCACGATATGTGTATGTGATTAACTGAACAATCATAATAATCGGTAATTATAATAATAAATAAGTGTCATAGTTTTTTTCAGTAAAACAGGAAATGTTCCAGTAGATCAGTGGATCAATATGCAAATCAGTAGATCTACTTCAACTATTTTCAAGCTGTTAAGGTGCCTTAAAAACTTCAGTTTATTTCTTGCTTATGCATTCTTTTGATCACAACCTTTATAGTTTCCCAGGAGTATATTTGTTTGTCTCAGCTCTACTGAGATCTTTCCGATGGTTCGATCTCTCTTCCAGTTTTTCATATTTCTATCTATATAGTATTGGTGCTGATACCACAAAATAAGTGTCTCAGCCCCTCTTTTTGTTAAGTCATCTGATATTCTATGACCTATTTTTCGAGTATGTCCTGCAATCCAGGAACATTAATAAGCAGTTGGTTTTAAATATTATGAAATGAAGATTAATTATTGAAATTATCGGCCCAAAAAAGTTGATAAATAGACAAAAAATGTGGAGCAAATTCTGAACAACTGGTTGTAACGTTGCGCCGCTGGATATAAATCGGAAAAAAATACTGATTGCGTCGGTCGGTCCAAAATATTTGGCAAACTTCAACTGGGTTAACGTCTACTACAATAAAGAAGGTGCACCTGTTCCTGAATAGATTTTATTAGAATCATTATAGTTTTAAAAAAAAGAGAACATCCATTATTCAACCGTCTTGTAATAATTAACCATTCCGAGTCCATTTGCACAACCACATTTGTTTTATGTTCTAATTTCACTGCTGGTGCTCTTAAACTAGTTGAGGACAGAGGCGTACAACCAGTTAATACTATTCTCGAAGGGGTCGTTAAAAAAGCTGAGGACGTTGTTAATCCAGAGTTAAATTAATACCGTTGTTACGGTATTTAAAGCGGATCAAGTAGGTTACATTATGAACTTTACGAGATTAGAGAGGGATTGTATTTATTAAACGATAAGGTGATTTGTCTATTTCAGAAATTGGTGCATTGGTGCTGCCACATGAAGCTACTTGGAAAAGGGTTAATTCAACTTGAGGAATAATGGACACATTATATGCTTTAGCTGCTGTGCCGTTTATAAATATGATTGGTCAGAAATAGAAACAGAGGATAACTATTTGGTACAAATTAGATTTAAGCCTTTCAGTCTAACAATTTACCTACCAGAATTGCATTAAATGAAAATAAAACTCAAAAACTAGCAATTTTATGTTTCCAAGAATGCCTACAGCTTACAAAGGGCACAGCGGTATATATAGTATGAACTTAAATGTTACTGTAGCATAATATGTAGGTATAATGGGGTGACATTCACTGAGACCTAAAAAATATGTTGTTCCCTCTCTCCTCTACTTAGTTCCTGAGAAAAATCCAATCCTGCGGACTTGTTGTTGGACCTATTTCACGAAAATGTTTCAGGATATCCGCAGGCTAGAGTCCCCCTTCCCTATATCCAGTAGCCTCCTAGGTATTGTGCCCTAGGATTCTGTATTGCTATACAATCCGCAAGTATGTGGATGGAGAATTTACTGTTACACTTTGTGGAATCTACTCATATTACTGTGATGATTGGAACTAACTGTTTCTAATCAATTCCACTATTTAATGAAAAAACTATTATTATACATATTGATAATTATTTTGATATCGTCAGAATAACAGAAGTTACATTTGATGTGATGCCTACCTGATCCTCAATTTTTTGGTTAGACCAAATAGTGACCTATCTTGTGATTGACTTAATATAGAAATATGAATAGAAAAAAAGATATGATGTCACAAATATCAAAGCTAAGGTATTATTAGCCCTATGGGGATATACTGTATCTATATCTTTTTCCATTTAAGATCAGTATAGCTGTGCAATGATGTGCAACCAAGGAAAACTATACCTGCTGATATTTACAATTGTTACTTAAGAAGACAGTTCAATAGTGGAGAGCTTCTTAGATTTCTTTGTTGATTGATGACTTCATATTGTGGGTCTCTAACTCGACAAGGAAATCTGGTTCTTCTTCTTTATCACAAATATTTTAGTTCTGTGCTGGGTGTTAATGAATTTTTGGTGCCAAGTAGATATTTTGCGTAAAGGGATTTATCTGGCTGTTTTAATGTATATGCTCGTGAGTGTTCATTAGCTTTAATTTCAAAATTTCGACTAGTTTGACATAGATAGACTGCATTCCATTCTGGACATTTATGTTTATATTATATTCCACACATTTTAATAGTGATATTTTTGTATTTACTTACATTGCTTTATGTTTAGGAAGGAATTATTAAAGAAAAAGAAACTGCTAAATATATTATTAGTAATATTTTCAGCAAATGTGATGATTTTATACTTATGTATTTCCTTAGTTTTTTCAGGAATTGTTAGTTGCCACTTTTTTATCTTTTTTATTATATTATTATTGGACATGGCTATTTGTTTTATTTGATTTCTCTATAAGAATTATATTTTTTACCAGGAACAGAAAATGATTTGTGTATCATTGAATTATATGCTGCTAATTTATGTGACATGGGATGATTGAAATTATATGGTATAATCGAATCACATCAGTATTTTTTGTTGGTTTTCTGTTAATGGAAAAATCATTTATATTATTAATTTTTTGAATTTTTAAATCAAGGTAATTAATTGCGAGTTGAATACTATACTTTGTCCACGACTATTGATTTCTTAAGTAAGTAATGCGAGTGTAGAACGGAAAGTAATAATTTGGTATTATTGACAATTCTAACGTCAAAATTAATAAATTTATGGAGTACGTCAAATAATGTGACATATGGAGATGAGCGATACGGTGTAAAGTATCGATACTCCGAACCTTTTTAATATATAGTTTTAAAAATATCAATATTAGGAAATATCGTTATAAAAAGTATCAATACTAAAAATTTCGATATTTCATCGATACGATATATTTCAGACACAAATTTCCTAAAAAAATACGCAAGATTTAATAGTTTATTTCATATTCTACCCCCATCTCTAGTCACTTATGCGCCGGAATGTTTTGATTATTGTGTTGTCATAGCGACATATGTTATTCAAATGCAAAATCGTGAATTATGAACCATAATACACTCTAGTGAATTATGAATCATAATTCACTTTAGTAGGTATATGGGTACCATATACCTTTTGTTAGGAGGAAAAAAAATATTGACTTTTATTATTAAGTGGTCGTGGACAAAAGATATTTTTTGAAATGCTACATTCAACGATTTTCCCTTCTAAGCTGTCCATATAAAAAAGATTGCCAAAATTGGTGATATAGGGCTTCCCATTGGTAAACTTTCATTATGAATAATCTTATTGTCGAAAGTAAAATAGTTCTGATTCATACATCAAACAAATCAAGTACATCTGATATTATTCCTAGATTCATATTTCAATCATTTAGTTTTTTTCTCACAAGTTGGAAAATATAATGGTAACACTAGATGAAATGAGTTCACAGTTATCTTGTAAGTTTATGATTTTTTGATTAGTTTGATTGAATCTTCAATTGAGTATTCAGATGTACATCCATAGCTGTCGAGTAAGTATATTATTCAGTTTTTTACTATTATTAGAAGTATTAATGTAAAAACCACATGTCTAATAATTGGTTTCGATACTATATGCTGCTTAGCTGAGTTGTCCTAGGCATTCCATACCATTTGGCTGATCAAGGAAGAACTCAGTGCTTTATTGGCTGGTTGACTATCAGATATATGATGATAATTCCTTGCTTCCTATATCTTTTATGAATATTGAACAAAACGCACTTTCCTATGGCATTAATTTCCGCTGGAAAATACTTGGGATTTTTCCATGCTTTCGGAGTATTTGGTTCCTGGCCCTTACATTCCTATCCCAGTCCCTACTACAACATAACTAATAGCTACTACAGGGAGACACCCATCAATTGGAAAGAGTCTTGATACTTCAAAGAAAAATATTCCACTTCCAGATGCTAGGAAAACAAGTGGATACAAAGTATGGCGATGAGCAGGCAATATTTGGTTTTTATCCAAATTAGTAATTATTGTCTTGCTGGGCAATGGTTGAATCGGTATTCTTTTTGTTACCTACTAGTAGACAATACTTTCACGCGCGGAAGCGAAAACTCCATTTTGATTTGTTTATTTTGTATACTCTCACTTATGAAAGTCTTCTTTTTATTTAAAAATGGTTTTAGGTGGAGAGAGGTTGAAATTGTATTTTTTTTGAGGCTGTCGAAATTGTCTTGATATAAAAAGTAAAAAATTTCAAGTATTTTAATTAATAGTTGATTGAGTTTTCTTGAAGCTGAAAGTATTATTTACTTTTCGTTTAATTAAACAAATTCCAATTGGATTATAAACCGGGTAACTTCGAGTAAATATGTTATTTATTTAATGGTGCCGATGAATCGTATCTTCCGTTTCGATCCCGCCTTCTTTTCCTCCCCTTCGTGCCGAGTCTAAATGTTCATCAATCATCTCTCACGCACTAACTGTTTCTTTCCTTTATGTTGGAAGAATCATCTGTTGGGAATTGGGATGGTAGCGTATTACTTACATTTGCCCTATATTTATATTCATCCGTAAGAGTGCGCCATCTCCCTTAGGGTTTCATGTGATATTGAAAAGAAACACCGAATCGCCCCAGGCGTGAATGTATGTTAATGAAAACAAACCGATACGTCAGAAGAAAGAGAAACAAGAACGAATCTAGCAGTATTTTATTTTACAAGATGTTTCCAAACCGACAGGAAATATTTTATTGTCTAAAAGACGCTTTTTCAGTTTTCAACTTTAGGAATTATTTAAAAACGGTTAAAATATTCACACATTTGAAAGAGTGTACCATTCCAATGCATGATTTTCCTCTTCGGTTCATATTCTCCAAGTATTCACTAGTATAACTCTTCTTGAACAGAAAATATGTAAGTACTCAATGTTACTTTGTCCTCTCCTAAGAGATTTCAGTTTCCCCACTGACAGTAAAACCTGAACTGATGAATAAAGTGGACCTGATACAGCAAAATGCAAAGTACATTTCAACAAACTACCCATAGGAAAAGTATTATAAAATATATTGTGGAAAAATATCTGAGCACTGATAATGTGCGGCGTTTTAAAACAGCTTCAGCACACACAAAAAGGCGTCCACAAATTGCATGAACATTTAACAAGTCCACCTGGAATATCAGAGCTGTAAGTTTAAATTTCTGTGTCCAGTTCTGTGACCAGCTAGAAGGCACGTCATTTTTTGTAACGTATAAAAGTTGTTTTTTCATTGATCAGTGAGTCATTTTTCAATCCTTCCAGCATAAAGAGATCATCTTTGATGTGGCAGGCCAAAATAAGGTACTGGTTTTACTAATAGGTCAATAATTGATTTTTGAAGTTCGATCAATGGTTCCATTTTATTCCTCTATCACTTGCTAGTTCCTTTGCTAGTCCTCTTAACCAATGAATATTCCAAAGTGAAACTTAGATAGCAGCTAGGCTGACATTATAACAATATTAATCTCCTTCATTTCTTTTCAGGCGCAAATATCTATTTCAATTATTTAGGCTCCAAAAATTGTTGGATTGTGGTTGAAATATTGACAAAACGTTTAAAACTGGGAAATATCTACATTATTGATAATAACTATTTTATAACAGCTAGGCTGCAATACTTTAAGATCCAAAAGTTATAATTGGAAACAAGACTAATCTTAAATCAACTGGATGTATCCAATAAAGTTGTCCAGGTCAAATTAGAATTCTGGGTAACGAACTAGTTGACCAGCTTGCCGGGAGAGGAAATCAGTCCCAGTTTATAGGCACAGAACATCGACTGAATACTCCTTAGGTTAGATGAACTGGAAATTCTACTGAAATGAGATACCAGACTTGAGGAGGCCAAATCCTTTATCAAAGGACCTTCGAAACTATAAGCAGAAGCTTTGCTTGAAATAAAGTGGGAGGAAATCATGTCTATAGCCGGAATACTTACCCGACACTGCTGACTAAGCTATCAGATGAGGACTGGTCGAAAAGAGCCATCTTTGCCTAGAAGTAAAAGCAGACTCCAGGTCCAGCAGCTGCATTTGTATGCAAATTAACTTGTTCCTACTCATATTATCAATTTATTTGTGAATATTCAACTTGAAGCTATAAGCTATATACTGTTGATATAAAATTTCTATCATAAGCATTTATACACAGTGTGTCCCGTAAATAAGTACCGTAAATTAGAGGCATGATAAATCGTTAAGAAATATTTAAAATATCCTGTTAAAAGGTGCAGAAGAAACACACATTTTATTTCATATCTTCTCGGGGGATGAAAGTACAAATTTAAAATTTTTTGTAGGGTATTGTCTCTTCAAAACACATCAATAGTATTAATTATGTCAAATTCTAATCAGCCAGTAGCGTGGTACGAGGGGTTCGTAGACTTTTATTTACCATATTTTTGGAACACCCTGTATTTAAAGCTAAATACTGTTGTCCGCAATTCTTTATTCAATTTCCTACATAGAAGGTACTCTTTGTTGAACTCGATTCAACACTCCATTTTCAAGATTTTTAACTTTGTATTGCTGTAAGACTCAACACTCGTATCAGTTGAAATCGTTAAATATGACACAAATTTTGATACAAGCGCAAGAAAATTTAATTTTGTTCATAAGTATAGCCTATGCATTGTCTTAAAGCAGTCAATGCTATCTAATGAATAATAATTACTCTAAAAAATATTTAACGGGTATACAGTTATTGTACATAGTATTAGATAGTAGTAACTACCGTGGTGCTTTACAGTTTTGTGCAGTATGCTGATAAGCATTTAGTACTAGGAGAATGTCAGGGTAGTTCAAAGAGTAAATTATAATAAAATAAAGTTATTTGGTGAAATAATAGATTTATTTCTGAAAGAAAAAACGAAAATGAAGCCAATTCAAATGAAAACAAGTTCTACTACTGTAGTTCATTCTGAATACTATACACTATAATCATGAATCATGATATCAAGCTAATTAACTTTTATGAGAGTGAAAAAAGCAATTCACACAGAATGATTTTTTGCAAGTAGAGCAAGACCAGGTCGTTGTGGTTTTATTTTGAGCCTCTTTACGTCAAAATTCAGCAATAAATCTCTCGTAGCACACTGTGCAACTCAATCGCTTGCCAGTTTGCTCTAGTTCATGTCGCTCAGCTTTCAAATGTGGTTAAGCTTCGGGCTCCTGAAGATATATTTGTTTTTTGATAATGCGTTTCATAATATATTTTTTAATTTCCGTATTGCTTTTTTTGTCTTGTGTCAGATCTGAATAGGTACACCACATAAACGTTTACTAAAGTAGTTCCCAAAATAATTTCGACTGAAAAAAATTTGGCACGGGGGGACCAAATTTTTCCTTCTCATGGCGGCAGCCAACGTGTTAATTGAAGAACTAAGAATTACAAACCCATAAAAAAAGTAGGTAGTACCAAATAAAAAGAAATAAAAAGTTAAGAAAATCTTGAAAATGGAGTGTTGAATCGAGCTCAACAAAGTGTACCCTTTAAGTGAGAAATTGAATAAAGAATCTCAGACAAAAGTCTTTAGATCTAAATACAGGGTTTTTCAAAAATATGGTACAATAAAAGTACGTACCACGCCACTGGCTTATTCGAATTGACATAATTGATACTATTGATGTGCTTTGAAGAGACAATAACCTACAAAAAATTTTAAATTTGTACTTTCATCCCCCGAGAAGATATGAAATAAAATGTATATTTCTTCTGCACCTTTTAACAGCCTGTATCTCACAAACTGAGAGTGTTAGAGAAAAGTTGCATTTGGGTATTTTAAATATTTCTTAACGATCTACCATGCCTCTAATTTACGGTACTTAATTACGGGACACCCTGTATAAATAGAATATTCGATTTATCCGTACATACTTATTAATATCATGTATACTTTAATGAAACTCAAGCGAAATGGAAAAGTGAGTGAAATAAGAAAACAAGCCAAAGCGGTATTGTTCCATGCCATAATGGCACATACGCGAGCATCAGATCTTCTATGATTCTGACTTTTATTCGGTCTATATGTCTGGAACTGCATTTTTTATGAGTCTATAATACAACGTAACGGTCTCATAATAAAACAAATATGCACTGGAAGGAATTTGCAACGCAAATCCACGATAATACAATTGAAACAGCTGCTGTTTCAATATAAATTCTTGTTAGGTTTGAGTTTAGTTAAAGCGAAGCACCCATAACTGTATTCTCCGACTATAACGGAATTGAAAACTTGGAAAAGCTTTACGATTATGCGCTATATGATGACAATTTTCTTTGATCAGCTTCGATTATGGGACTCCATTAACGTTTCCTTTCCAAATGGATTTCGGAAATGAACAGAATACTTCACTTTCCTCACAATTCTGACATCCTTATTTAAAAACCATAAATTGGAATGAAACTAAAAACTTTGAATAAACAAATTCTTGTTTAAATCGTTCGGTGCCAATCTATTCGTAGCTAGTAGAAATTTCTGGAGCAGGTCAATGTTTCATGCACCTCTTTGGTATATTCTGCGGTGATAATGGAAAATAAGAATAGACAGTGGATAGTAAGGAAACGATAAATACTAGTCTCAGATGAAAATTTGACAGAGGTTCGAAGGACATAGGCATAGGAAAAGTTGAACAAGGTATATTTCGTAGTCCTTCAATAACATCAAGTCTTCCATGGGAAAAGTGTTACTCTAGCTGCATTATCAAATTTGGAGTCGAATTTGGGAGGGGATATATTTTGCACAAGGAATTAACTAACACCATTCAAAAATGACGGTTATAGTGTTTTCGTAAGATACACAACTTGACGAAAGCAACGTAACTGTAAGACATTTGCAATTAGCACAGGATGTACTTGGCAATTCAATTTCTCGCTTCATACCAAAAGTGTTAGCTTGTGAAATATGAATATGATGCTACTGGATTCAAAACGAATAACTGCTGTAAAGTATAAATCGGAAACCGTTGTTTTGAATGTATATGCGATATTCGACGAAGTTGAATATTTTAAAAGCGTCAAATGCAATATAGTCTTGATAAATTGTTGGGTGTAACCATAGTAGCCGCAACAATACATGATCAAGCAGCTTATTATTGGTGAAAGTTAGTAAAGCATTACGATTCCCATGATTCCAGCGCAAATGACCGGGTTTACAGATTGTTACAGTACTTTTTGACATCTAAACTAAGGAATTATACGAATACAAGTTTGTTCTGAAATCATGAATGGGATGAGCTGCTAAATTCTCCGATATACTGGGTGTAAATTTTTGGAGATATTTCGTCTATCCTGTAACATTTAATCGATTACAGGTTTGTGTTGTTGGATGTGAATTCATATTATATTCAAACCGAATTCCCAATTGATTTTGCCGGTAATAAAGCAAGTAGATTTCGTGCTTAGGTTCGTGGCTAGGAGACCAATGAGATATATGTTAAATACTACGATAAATTGACAGTAGACTGTATAAATTATCAGCATCCCGTGAAATTCATTGGAATAATAATGGGTGACTTGGCCGTTCAAATTTCCAGGAAATCTAAATATAATTAAGCTGTATTTTCGGTACACAAATATTATAAATTTTATTGTTTCAAACCCAGACAAAATATGTCCAGCGTAGTGTAATTGCAGTGGATTCATGTAAGCATAAACTAAAACTAAAACTACGAACATAAAACAATGTAATGTACCTAATCTAGATATTAAAACTGAAAGAGATGGCCAACTTTCAACTGAAATGTTAATTCATTTCATGAATTCAAAACAAAGCATGCATAAGTGCTGACCTTGTCGGAAAACCACCGTTTGGGTTATGTTATGGTTTACATGAACTTGTTTAAAATAGGTTTCACAGCAAACGACTAAATATTCTGATCCTCAGATCACTATTGCACTCATTCACGCTTTTTCATAGATATAGTAATTAGATTTGATGATGTGGCTACTTGGCCATTTCCATATCTATTGTCCTCTGAATATGGATTACATTCTCCAATCAGCCTCGAGACAGAATTCGCCATGCAGTCGCACTTACATAGAATGTGCTAAGGCACTAAAGAGATGAGTATTCTCATCCTCCATTTTAGTGCCTGAATTTTATTGTTTTGTGATGTGTCGAGTTGACATATTGGGTTGAAAATTTCTTGATATTAAACAGAGCATTTTATTTAACAATTTTTCCTTCAGACTATTATCACCAGAAAATTGGGAAAGTGCAACGAATGGATGCTGGCCACGTCTCTGAGTAGAACTACCGAATCTCATGCTAAATACTTGACCAACACAACAACAACGTCAACGTACAACAAGGCACCAAAATGGAGGACGAGAATACCTATGTCTACAGCGCTCTAAATGTGCTCTGCAGTTGCCTCCTCTTGGGGACAGAATGTGCACATAGTTTCTTCTGTCAACCCCATTATCTTAACATGTGTATTAAGTTACGCCTGTACAATCGCACCGTGACCGATCCGAGTGTCGGTCGAGTGTTGTGGAAGGAAAACGCAATGTTGAAGTGAGTATTCCCTCATGATCCTGGATGTCTAGACTGATGTTATTACGTCAACACATAAATCAGTCACGGTGCAATTGTCTATGTCCCGGAATTAAGAAAAAATAACTACCAGAAAATAATTTGACGTTAGCTAGTATAATATTTACGTCCAAGCATTTACCAAGTAATTGAAATAAATGCGCATGTCTGGTAGTTTATGAATTTCATTCCATGTTTTAGTTGAATTCCAATCTCAACTCAATTGCAATTTAGTTGATATTGTATTCATTTTATAGGAAATAAAACCATTGGCTTCAATCGCTATACAATAACGTAATGGTATTAGTATATCAAGTGGCCGGGGAAATAGAGGATATGCAACTCACATTGCAACATATTATTGTGTATATTAACGTCCGTAAACGTGATATATTGGTCGGTATTTAGTTCGAGATAGGCAAATTTCTATAGATAACTACACCCAGGACGAAGCCAGTCATTGTGAAAATGAAGATGATACAGGATCTGTGATTTAATTAAAATACACCGAGCGAAATAGATTTGGATTGAGTTTTGATCCGGAAAGTGGAATTTGGAATTGCTAACAACTTACCATACAACAGTATTAGAAAATGGCCAACCTATAACTTCTTAATTTAAGTGATATAATACAGATCCCTATTGCACAGACCTGCCAAACATTTTAAAAGTTCAGCAAATACCGTTAGTACTTATTGAGTTTGATAGCCAGACTGATTTAAAGGTTGTAGAAACTACAACTTGTGACTCTAAAACAATCTGGAAATACAAAAAATCCCCAAAGTCACTGGCTAGACATAACAGAGTTATATATAGTCATTAAGGAATTGTCGAAAATAATGGGAAGGAGTGTTGGTGTGGTACTGATATAGGAACAGAAGCTGGAATCCACGGTGCTAGACCCAGGTGCAATGTCTACTCTATTGTATATTTGACTATTACTATAATAACTCTAGAGTAACTTTAGCCACGACGGACAGACTGTCTGTCATTCTGTCATTCCAAGTAAAGTGGTTTAATTTTAGACTATAAGTATCATAAAACATAACACACGCATCGTTGGGGAAGTTAGTATCCGCATTACAGGCTATCGACACGTGTTTGCAAATGAACATCGAAAGGGGGTACAGAGGCCAAAAGATCCTCATACTCTCAGATAGTAAGACAGCACTGAAATCTTTAGCATGTCCCCTGATCCAGACTGATCTGTGACTGCCTATGCAGTATTGAAGGCAATGAAACGGCAGACACCCTAGCAAGGCTAGGGTCTATAACAGCATTCACTTGTCCCGAACTCGTATTTGGGATATAAAAAACTGCTGCATGTGGTTGTACATCTCGGTAGACTCAAACTAAACATAGACGTACTGGAGCCACGTACTGAAACAGGAACACAGCAAACTCCTGGTCCAAAAAACACTAGGAGTTGCTGATTAAAAAAATATTAAATATCAGCAGAAACCAGATAGGGCAAGTGACAGGATTACTCATCGGTCACTGTACCCTAAGGAAGTATATGCATACGATTGGCATATATGAGAAGGAACCTATTTGTCGGTTGTGCATGGAAGAGGAGGAAGTAGCCTTGCACATTATCTTCGAATGTGAAGCATTGTCTTATTGAAGATATAGATTTCTAAGACTAGAATACCCTGGGGAGGCTTTCTCCAAAATAATACTGTTGAGCCTGATAAGGTCCGACTGGTCTCTTCACAAAAACAACATAACCAAGAGCACAGAAAGCCTAAAGGCTGAGGTAGCGAGGTCTCAAATCCTCTGGTGGTGTCGAACCAATCAATCAATCACAGGAATTTCTACTGGAAACTAATCACTTATACCCCTTCTAGTCCAAGAGCCCCAACCAAAAACGTAGGTTGGCTGTGCAACGTACTAGCCAGTGGATTTTTTTTTGGAATATGTTCAGGGGTGTCCCCTGAATGTAGATACATGTGGGCGTCATGAAATTGGGGGGGCGTCAGCCGCCATCTTGAAAAACACGTTTTATTAAATATCTCGCGAACCGCGCATCGTACGACAAAAACAGTAGAGATCATTTTTATAGATAATAGTATTTGCCATCTTTTTTATTTGAAACTTTTTTAAAATAATCTAGTTCCATGCGGTATGACTCTTTTTTGCTTTTCTCGGTTACTATAAACATTATCTACTGTCGGTCTTTTTAAGAACTTGTATTGTTATCTGAGTGGAGTCTAGTTTTTATATCATATAAATTGTTGAAAGTAATGAATAATTGATGTGTTTGATTCAGTTCAAAACTCATTTTCCACTTCTTAATGCATTCAATCCAAAGCTTTTTAAACTCTGACATACGATAATAGTGAGATTTAGCAATTGATGACCAATGGTTACATCATTTTTGACTGTGGACTAATTTTTCCTGTCTTTCTAATTCATGTCGCGCATAAAAAGGGGTTGAATGTGTAACATTTTTGTACATAATTATTTTCTTTACAAACTGGAAGATTATTGAATAAAAATAACAATAACTATAAGAAATGTAGTTCTTCCTAGGCTCGGTTGTACAATTGTAGCTTAGTGAAAGCTGAAGTGTGAACTCAGGTTCAACGACAGATTGCTGTTGTACAAAGTAAGCTTACGGTTGAGCTTGATTTAAACCTCAAGCTTAGTAAAGCCTTCAAGAGGGCAGGTTTAATGTGAGCTTAAGCACGAAACATAAATTGTTATCATGTTCCGTGGCTTAAATGTAAATAAATTGTATGCAAACATAACCTGTACTTAATTTATTTTCAAATCAAAAGTTTATCAAAGTTAAATATGGATATTTTAATCGATGAAGAGGATTTTTTGGAACACTCGAGAAGATCTCGGGTATAAATCACTTTGAATGCTGGAGGGATCATGGGTTTATTCAAAGATGTCGTCTTTCTAAAGAAACCGTTCGCTTTGTGACAGATTGTATATTACAGGAAATTTCTTGCAAATCTAATAGGTAAGAACAATTCCCCAAATGCCAAATTAGTTAGGTGACATATTCATTTGACAAACATATTTTGACCAATTTACTTCATACGCATGCGCGGTTTAGTAGAGCTGCTACTGAACCATGTTTGTACAGTTAGATATTTTAAGCCCATCTCAGTTAGGCTCAGTTTTAAGCTTCAAATGTACAACCGGGCTTTAGTTCTGTAATACGAATTTTGTAGAATATGAAACGTCGTAAGTATAACTGCACAATTAAACTTTGATATTTTCAATGTGAAATTCTCAATAAGATTCTACGTTTGTCTTGGCACACTGACATAATTTATTCATGACTTATCCCGGTGCTTTAACTATGTTACATGTCGTTAACTTTAAAAGCAATCTCAAACTCCAGTTAATTCATAACAACTATATTGCTATGCTGTACGATTTGTAATTTAATCTCCAAAAAATTACTTTTTGCCAATGTTCAAGTTAGCACATACGAGATAATTAACCAATGAAAGTAGATGAACAAAGCTGCTTCTGGCACAGCCTTAGGAATATCGCTTTTGACAGCTGCCACTTTTGACAGCTTTCGACTTTTTCAAAAAGCTGAAAAAAAATATTACCGTTGGAAAAATTGTGCTTTCAACATTGAACCTTAACAAAAATCTTAGAATTAAATCCATTCCACAAAAAATACGATTCAAATTGCAATGCAAATGGTATTAACGAGTAAAACAAATTGTTTGAACATCTCAGTTAATCAATAACTGAATTTCGGAGCATGTGATAGTCAGCAAGTAATTGGGAAGAGTGTACTTCTAATGCCGTTGTTAATTACATGTGGCAACACCGAGTTACTGTATGAATACTACCATGGGCAAAAGGGTCAGAACACATATTTGGCACAGTACTACATAAGACAATAACTATGAGAAATTATCGACCAATTTTTTAAGAAAATGCACCACATAGTTTTTCCTGTTTTTGTTAAAGTGAAACTTTTATCAATTGATCGCATGTTGCGTTACAGGAGACCACGGAGTAGGGATGAAGTGAAAGCGCAAGCCGTACATGGACAATGGATAGTAGGTTCATTCGTCGTTGGCACTTTCATGTAGCCAAAGAATACACACAACAACAAGAAGTGGCGCCCGGCGAAAATCCTTTGATGTTGGAGGGACAAAAATGAATAACCGTGAAGGTGACTGCTAACTATGGTATACACTTAGAATTATAATAAATAGTTACAGCTTTATTCGAATCACACTGAGAAAGAGTATTTTAGCATGAACTTGTATTTCATCAATATAGTTATTTCGGAAAATTATTCTATTTAGGGTATTAAAATCGCGGTTTCAATATTAACTTAATAATTGAAAAATGGGAATGATAATGGGAAATCAATAGTAGACCAGAGAGGAATCTGTTCCACTTACTAAATACTTGAGAGGAGTATTTGATCTTAAAATGAAAAATGATGGAAATATACCAACCACGAGGTATGAAATACGACGAATGATGCGGTTTCTTCTGAATAAATCGAAAAAATGAGATGTAGGTCATTGTTCTCTTATTTGAGTTACCATAAAATATTAGTTGATTCGAAAGTAGAGCTTAGGTTGTTTCGGCATGAGTTTCAATATGAATAAGTACAGTGAAACGGCTGAATCTTCACCCGCATGATTATCAAATTCGTTATTTTTCTGGACTATCCTCTTTTATCAATCCAAAACACACCAAATAAGATGCAATAGCAGAACAATATCACTTCTGCACAAGAGTAGCTACGAGATTTATATAAGAGTTTCTTAAAATTGGATTCCAGTTATCAGAAAAAGAGGCAACAATATAACTGACATGGTAAATATCACTGATTGTCACTGAATGTACGAAATTTGTTAGTAGTCACCTTATTTTTTGCCCTTTGGGGTCAACTTAATGATATAAAATGTTGGCATGAACTGGGGTGGATAACATCCGGTCGTTCGTCCAGGAACCGTTTTCTGGACTGAGGGAGTAGAACTTCACAAGAGAACACATAATATTATCTTTATCTTTCTAGTTTACTATATCATAGCTGTAACGAATATAAAATATATGTTCTTTCTGAAAGCTCTACTCCCACAGTCAAAAATTCGGCCCCACGATAAATCGTACTTCACTTCTTCATCCTCAATACTAAATTCCAACAATTATTTCCTTTCGCTTAACAATATTGTAATTCCTTTAATGAAAATATAATATAACCAACAAAAAACAGGGTAAGCACTAGACAACATATTTTCTGGATTTGGGCACAAATTTCAATAACAAGACAAAATGATCTTCACAAACTTGAAAAATTGAATAAATGGCACATAGAGCAGGCTGTATCCAGTTTTGTATTTTGATACAGTGATTAATAATAATAATAATAATTTACAATATTTTTTTGACGATGATGATAATGATGATGATGAGGTACCTATTGAAAGTAAAGGGCTCAGTTCATTTCCTGCAATGACAGTATCATTACGAAAATGTTCTTCCACTTCTGGTTTTAGTTCTAGGAATAAGCGATATAGAAAAGATTGGAGCAAGAGACCTTCCACAATCGAGTAAGCTTGTTCAACAAAATGTTATGTGTATTTGTCACGAAAATGTAGTGGGAATACGATTTCGCTATATACTTCTTAATTTTTGACATTTCAAATTAATGGAAGATGATTTCTCTAACAAACAATGAACGAAAATTAATTTATATTTGATAAAATTATTTCAATTTCCTTAATTCCCGATTAATAAAAAGAAGGATCTTGTGGAAGGAAGGGTAAATGGCGTATAAATAACAAAACGAAGAAAATGTAGCGTTTCTACTGTATCTGAATATAAATTCTACAAAAACTAGTAACTAGTGTGTTAAGAAACATAAAGTATATTCGTTGTGTGGTGTAAAATCGCCTTCGAGAACTTTATTCTAGAAAATATTTGTGCTCGCGAAATTGACGCAATATTTTTCGCCCGCGAACAGATTACAGTAACAACCAAACAACCTGTCAAAACACAAATACCATGCCATTGTCACCCACACTTCCACAACCCATTTTGTTTGTCTGCAAACAAATAAAAGTCGCAGTTGGCGTTGTTCCAGTGGAGTAAAATGCCGCCGATAAAAAATATCAAGTGGCAGACGAGGGCACACGACAAAAGGATGGAAAAAGTATACTTGAATGTGTTTACCCTTAAATTGAACTAAGAGTTACGTTGGCATTTTATAGAAGGAATGTAACTATAGTGTGATCAGAGGCGTACGTATTTTTTAAATACTTTAATGGGAAACAATTTAAATTAAAATATGTAGTGGCAAGTCGGTTGTTCACCCAATTTCATGAGAAACCATTGGTCCCACAGGGATACACCAAAACATGGAACAATTCATATTTTAAAAACCTATTGATTGAATTTCAGTGAGTTTGTGGTTGCTTGGAATAAAAAATGAAGACGGAATTATTTAGGCGGAATATGCATATGGTACTATCCCCAGTATTATAGTGATGAGTTTTTATAGGCTTCTGAAAGAAATAATATTAAAAACAAATCGAATTGATCTCATTGACGCCAATTTTTATAATTTCAAGTTTTATTTAGTAAATGAAATGTATTGTTTTCAAAACGTTGTTTTATTGATGAAGTTCTTTTTACCCAAAAGCAACAATACAAAGTAACAACTTTTATTTTCGGTGTTAAGAGACTTCAGAACGGATGATTTTTGAAATAAAAGGGTATGAATTTTAAATTTACCACCATTATCATTAGAAGATTTCTGCTTAACTATTTCTCTTAATATATGATGACAACCGTAGATGGCACCACACTTGGCAAATACAAATTTTTTTATTCGAGGAGGCAGCCTTTTGATTGTATCTGGTCTGTGCTTGAGACGAACTGACAAAATAGAACAGTGCCAACAATCCAAATAACAAATGGTGAAGATAAATCGTTATTCAGCTATCTGATATTTTATTTGGAAATAACTCTTACAACTGTGATTTAACAGGTGCAAAATAACGTCGCAGAAAGACGCGATGGTGACTGAAACTGAACCTGTCGATGTCGATACTACACGATCGCGCCACTGCATTTGAATTGATACATTTTCGTTACACACTACTGTCGTTGTTACCAGTAGTACAGCAGATACTAAAAATAAGAAGCAAGCACATTTTTTGTATTCTACTGCTTTCGACAAATAAAATTTGAAAATAATCACAACGTGATATACATTTTTCAGTTCTTGCTTTGACGTCTAGTGGTAACAAGAAATGCATTGTATACTTTTGTGGTTCGATAACAATACGTGTTTTAGAACGTTTTTCACAAGGGACGGAAAAACTGATATTTCAATGTTTTATTTAATTCCGATTTAAGTCATTTCATAGCTTAGTTAAAGATAGTGTGTTTTTACCATGAAACGACAACATTTGGATGAGATGAATATGGCGTTGGAATTCCTTCAAGCTGGTATGTGACAAACCCAAGTAGCTGAACAGTTGGGAGTCTCGCAAAGCGTCATAAGTCGATTATGGCGTCCTTTTAGAGACACTGGGAGTCCAGCCGAGACATGGTCGTTCTACAACCGCCGCTCAAGACCGGTATTTAGCTTTAACCGCTAGAAGGCAACCGACAATAACAGCATTTTAGTTGTTTAATGAATTACAGCGTACACATAATGTGACAATTAATAGTAATACGGTGAGTAATCGTCTCCGTGAAACCAATCTTCGTAATCAGCGACCAACGAGATGTCCACCTTGCCTAGAGGCAATCGTGCTGCACGATTAACCTGGTGTCAAGAGTTTCTGAATTGGGCTGACAGTGACTGGGCTACAGTTTTATTCACCGGTGAGTCTAGATTTGGATTTCATCCATATTCTCGTCGGAAGAGAGTGTGGAGAACGCTTGCGACATGTGCAGGAAGTGTTCACATACAGAGGTGATACATTAATGATATGGGGCGGAAGCATTATTGACGGAAAAACTGAGATCTTTTTCCTACGCGGCTTGCTCACAAGTCAGCATTATTTGGATACTATTCTCCAACCTGTCGTTCATCCATTTGCTGGTGCTGATTACAGGTAAAAACACGACTACTTATAAAATTATCCCTAGACTTTTGCGTTGTGTGTATATACACTTAAATCAAAATTTCGGTGATTCTGGATATGCGATTGGGTGTTTTTTAGCTTTGAAGTAAATCGAATACGATACAAGACAATTTCACAAAAAAACACAACAATCTCATGAATGCAACTCGGACATATTTCACGAATCCCATGATATATTGCTTCAGTTGGTTCAGGCTAACCCAGATTGCCTTTTTGTAAATGCTTTTAAAGAATATTGTCAATGACACATCTTGTTTATTGTAAGTAAACTTTTCGGAACATTGTTACGACCAATAAAACAAAAATATTCCTTGTGTGCTGTTTTCTAAATGTGCCTTTGTCTTTCACTTTTCCATATCTATTCTCCGGAGATAATGAAACAAATTTTTCTTGACTTGGAGGCATATGCATTCAATATTTATAGCCCAACCTTACAAAGAAAGGAAATATGTCTGTGACAAAGACGTCATTCTACACAAAAATGAAATGCTTGTTTTTAGGAATATTTTCAATAAAAAAATGTTTTCTTTTTATAAATAATGAGAATACTAAAAACACAGCTTTCCCAGGAGCTCTGGAAACAAGCTATACTCAAAAGCAAATTCCTGGATCTTTTTGAGCTTCAGAATCTCACCACTGTAAAATATGGTTTTTTATAAAGGAAGGTCTTCGTCAATCTCCCCTAAAAATATCAATTTCCACCTCTTTCTTAGATATTTTTGAAAATAAAACTGGAATATATATATCGTAGCCCTCGTATAAAATTTATTTGATCTTTTTATAAATTATATTCGAAGTTCAACCCTCGTATTCGCTACTTGTTCCAGGCATTTGAATTTCAAAACTACGGGCAGCCATAGCCTATTACGAATTGAACCGTTGTTGGTGTTTTTGCTTTAGAACAACGATGCAAAGGATGTAGAATCTCAAAGCAGAATCTATCATCCAGTAAAAACTTTTATGGCTTTAGACAAAACATATTGCTAAATTATGAGGTTAGGTTTCTGTATCTCGAAAATAAATTCGTTATATACGCCCCGATTCGAGAGATTTACTGTCGGCGTTCGTTATGTTCAGACGGCAGAAAATGGGTTATCTATGTTTGTTTGGTTTTGGGTACATATTGGAAATTTTTTATAAGACATCATGGATATTGATGTTACAGTTTTTGAAATATTCACAAATACTACATATTGATAAGCTGCACACAAAAAAGTAGATAACCGGATAAATCGTTTCTTGTTTCCAACACAAAACATTGCAAACTCGACATTTTCAATCTGGTGGATTCAGAAAAGGTTATTCAATTATTTGGGACATTCAAACAGTAATTTTTGTTTTAATTGTAGAATGAAATGCGAAAAATCGATATTTACGTTTTTCATTTTTCTTTTACCAGAAAATGATTCTAGGATCGCCAAGGTCGATAGTATTGTAGCTTTTTTATTGCCGAGTCAGCAAATTTATTCTTGTTAAAACGTTGAGGGGTTTTTAATGAATACACACTACTACTACAAAATACTACTTCAATAGAAAAAAAATTGTGTAAAGTGCAAAAACCTGAAAAATCGAGCTCTACTCTATCCATTTTCTTATAGCTGTAGAACACTTGATATTATTTATTGTAATACGACTCAGAAGTTCATTTTAATATGGATATCAATTTTACTTTTGAATTACTGAATAATAATTTACAGAATAACGATAACGAATTCGATTTTCCAGATTTTTAGACAATACAGAATATTTTCATTGGGCTGGTACAGTTTTTTTGTTTTTATATGAAAGTAGAACCATTTTCCCAAAAAAGTATGAATAACGAAAAAATGGATTTTTCGCATTTTACTTCATCATTTTGCGGTTATGTGAAAAACTCGTACATACAAAAGTTGTAGACATACAAGATCTACATTTTCCACAATAAAATTTTTAAACAGAAAACAATATTTACGCCGCAATGTCCATTCCTATTCTGTTCGACTTGGCTCACTTTGTTAGGATTTTTTTTATCAAAAAAGTGATTAACAAGTTTTCACTAATTCTTCACCACGATTCTAGTTGAAAATTTCTTTTTTTATTGACAGTAAGTAAGCTCTACGGCTCACACCCTCCTATACCTAGCACAACCTGACATACATTTTTCACAGCTGTTGTCAGATTTTCAGTATATTCTATATCCACGTCCTTCATCGCATTAAAATTTGACCCCAATTTAAAGGTTTTTCAATGTAAAATTCCAAACTATTTGTATTGTGTATTTGAATTGAAAATCAATATAAACAATGAGTTAATAACTATCAGTTCAATAAAAACAATATAAGAGATGATTTTCTTGTTTTTCACTTTTTGGGACGAAACCTCTGATGATGCCGTAACCGGTAAAACCGCTAAGGCAAATTTTATATTTATAAATGCACTTTACTCTCATGACAATTTGTATTCTACCAATGACGTATTAAAGATAGACAAGCCTTATTTACATTTTCGTTGTCCCCAACATATTTAAGACGAGACTCTTCTTACATGATTCCAAATCTCGTATAATAAAAATCTTACTTGATGAATATATTATTTTAGATTTTAGCAGCATTTTCTGATTAAAACGTAAGAAAAAAGTGGAAAGCATTTAAAATAGGTATGACCAACCTTCGGTCCAGCTCACCTTTTTGTTTTTTGGTTACATTTTTTATGTTCTATTAATGCCGTAAGTAAAATAGTTCATAAATTTTTAGCTTGGCAACCTCGAACTACTTCTGTCATTTTGGTGAAGTTTGTCAATAATATTTTAATTATAATTGTGTTTTTATTTGGTTTCTGATTGATATTTGTATATTTAAGTGCTTTTAAGATATTTATGATGGTGAGAAAATGTATATTGTGTGAAAATACTTGGAATAAGAATGATAATCTGACATT
Source organism: Lochmaea capreae (assembly GCA_949126875.1). Lineage (NCBI taxonomy): Eukaryota > Metazoa > Arthropoda > Insecta > Coleoptera > Chrysomelidae > Lochmaea > Lochmaea capreae. The sequence continues at coordinate 13,118,135 of OX421409.1, forward strand.
TCACAGGTGAGGTTATAGGAGCATGAGCGTAGTATAGGTATAAGACAACATTGGTTTTCATAATAATATTGTCTATTTTTTTTATTATCGAACAATAAAATTAATACTTAGAATTGTCAAAATATCTTCGTTAGCATGATTATCTTTCGGTTTATTTTTTGAGTGAATATACTAAAGATGTATGTAGTTGCTTAAAGGTATCTATTAAAAAATAACTTGTCGATAAGCTACGATATAATTTCCACTTATTCAATCGAAAAAATTAATTACGTAAATAATTTTCATAAAATAGTTTAAATGAACCCTTTCGAAATATACGCTTCTGTGCGTTGTACTTTCCATGATTTATGTTGCGACCAAAACATTGTGTAGGTAATAATGTGTGAAGGCTGGTCTATCTTTAATACGTCATTGTATTCTACATACACATTATCATTATTTTCAACTAAATACATATTTTGTCTGTGGTTTGGTTGAAGAAGACGTTTTCATATCCTTCTTTCAATTTTATCCTATATTTATCCTTTGTACAATTTGTGGTTTACACCTTCCATTATTATCTGTATTCTTCGTTATATCTCTGTATATCCTAAAATCTTCTTGTCGATAATCGCTCCTAGGGATCTGAAGTCCTTCATTGCATCATATCCTAAATTCGGTTATTTATCTCCAATCACTTCCAGGCTGCCTTTTTGGCCCTCATTTACCATCGATATGATACTGTTTTTTTTTTCGAAACTAATTCAATTAGTGTGGTTACCACTTCTATATTTTCTCTTTGTTTTTAAAATATCCTTTTTGGATTAATTCATCGTTATCCTTGGTATTTTCCTTTTCGCGATGGATATCAATCGCAATATGAGGCAGTAAAAATTTTTACAACCATGATGGAAATGAAAATATATTTCATGGCGGAAATCATTGGAATTGAAATCTACAAGATAATAATCTGGTTTTTGGAAACAATTCAAAACAAAAGATTGATAGAAAATAAAGCGTTTCCTAACAAACCGATCATTATGAATGAATTGCATCGTTGAGATTACCTAATTCCTTTAATAAATTCGATATTCTGGAACAAGTCCAAACTGGAATCAATAATAGCTAAAGACGGAACTTTAACGTGGAATCGTAAATTTTTTTCCCACGTAAACTAGAAAATGGAAATAAAATAGAGATGGTATGATGAGAAAGACGGCTCAAAAGCAATAAAACGAACTGGGATAGGAGTGTACGGACCAGGAACCAAACACTCTTTCAAGCGGAAATTCACGCAATAAGAAAGTGTGCCCAGTTCAATATTGACAAAGGATATAGAAGGCAAAGGATTATGATAATGTCTGATAGTCAAACAGCCACTAAAGCGCTGAGTTCTTGTGTAATCAGTTCCAAAATGGTGTGGGAATGCCTAGGCAAACTTGATGTTGATTCCAGGACACACTGGAATAGAAGGAAACGAAATAGCAGATAAGTTAGCAAAGAGGGGGACTGAAATACCCTTTTGCAGACCGGAACCCTTTTGCGGAATCAGCTCCAATGTAATATTGGAAGAAATAGGTAAAGCCGAAGGAAAGAGAAGATCTGACCATTGGAAAGATCTAGTAGGGCTTAGGCAATCTAGGATTTTTCTGGGTGACTACAACCAGTTGAGATCGAATGAATGCATAAGTCAAAGTGAAACTGCACTAAGAGTTTTAACAGGAATCCTAACGGGACATTGTCGCCTGAATGGGCATCTGAAAAAGCTCAAAATAGTGGAGAAAGAAGATTGTAGATTTTCTGGAATGGAAGAAGAAACCTCCATCGACATACTTGTGAACTGCACAGCAATTCAGAATCCTAGGGCACAGTACCTGGGAGACTACTGGATAGAAAAGGGACAGTTACCTAAGTTGAAGCCTGCAGATATCCTAAAATTCCTCCGGGAAATAGGTCTAAAGGAGCTACTATTCTCTGAGACTCTCCTCAGAAAGTAAGTAGAAGTAAGGGGGCACAATAGATCTTTTAGGTCTCAGTGAATGTTACCCCAAAATACATACATACATACATACATAGTATACAGAGGTTGGTTTAAAATCAATCATATTTCAATGAATACTAACAACCCACTTCGATTTGTCACAATCAAAGGTATAAAGCGGATACCTATGCCCACCACCTAATTAAAAAACGTTGATACCACTCGCTTTAAAATATTTTATTCTAAAATTGAGCCGCCCCGCCAAGGCTTTGCTAGGAGACGCGCACTTCGCATTTTTTATACCCGTCGTAACTTCTAAACGGAAGGTTCTATTCGAAAAAGTGAATAAAAGTACTATGAAGTAGGCTATTTACTTACCTATCGTAGGAGTTATAGTTACTGGTATAAGGTTCAACTTACCTAAAACAAAAAAAAACAACTGTAAAATTGACAAGAATAATAGTATATGACATATCAAGGTGACTAGAGTTTTTTTTCTGTGGGTAGCTCGGCACAGAAAAAAAACTTTCAACCGATATTCACAGCCCTAGTGAATTTCTTATAAAAACATAATTATTGGAATAATAGTGGAGAATCCAAATTAGAAGTGACCCTCAGCTGTTTTTATCAAATTTACAATGTTGAAAAATATATCGCAATTGGGTGGACTGAAAAATTCTTGGTTAAACTATGATTAATAAAAAAATAAAAAGTGACTTTTTATCAAACATTGCCTGCAGGGAAATCGTCAGTGTCACACAAAAACTCTTTTTAGCCATTTTTTGAATCATTTCTTGCAGCCCTACATAAACAAGAAACGATAGAAAAACAAGAATTTGATTTCAAAAATACAAAAATACTCATACAAGACTCTAATAATCAGAAACTTATAATTAAAGGAGAAAAAAGGAAAAAATACTGTGAACGATCAACAAGATATCAAAAACTTTAGTCAAATTTATTATAATTTAATGAAATAACATTTTCTCATCTCACTTATACATAACTAAATAGATAACCAAACATAGTAACAATTTTAAATAAATATTCTACTACATTGTGACATTTTTTTAAATAAATCATTGGAAAAAGCTTTTAAAGAAAGCGAAACGTCAAACATGTTTTAATTGATTTTTACCACACAAGTTTCTAAACAAACCCAAGAAAACAAATCAAAGGAAGATGATATATATAGATTAACGTTCTTATAATGTATAACCCGTAACGGATTTTAACGAACAAAAACCTCCGTTTGAAGAGTGTGTTTTATCTTTCCCTTCAAACAACAATAATAACAACGCTAAATATCAAAAAAGACTGAGACTGAGTCTTCAGCAAGCCATCGCAAGAATATATTTTCTCGTTTTATTCTAAGAAAAACCTTTTTCTACCCTTTACCCGCTAGCGTATCTTTTTCTCTTGAATAATTCATTCCAGTCGACCGCAACCTGACCGTAACTTTAACAGAGCACTTCCACTCTAAAAATATTCGTCGACATGCCGAATAGACAAGTAACTTTATTTGGTCGACATTTTATGTATGTTGCTCTCGCCTAGAACCCTCTGTTATTGCTATATAGCTCTTCACCAGCTAACTTTAAATCTAGCCAACAGCTGTTTTTAAACCTATCTAAAATGTGGCTCTCTATTTTACAACTAACAAAAAAGAGAAAGATGTTTGTTGGTAAACTGTCTCGAGTTTTGTTAAGATGTTGGTTTTCTAGGTAAAAAGTAATTCTTTGTTGATATTAGAATTAGAATACATTTCAAGGAGCTTACTATTTATATAGACCATTCCAGAATGACAGGTCGGCCATACTGATGTGAATCCTCACGTTATATTATTAAGTTTTCATTGTTTACTGGTCAAAAACGGATGACAGTTAGACTTCAATTAGGTCGCGTTAATCCCAACAAAGTTTATCAGGTAGCGATTTTGAGAGTCATTCATCGTTTCTTAATTCTTCTAAACGTGCTTATCTTGATATAGCAAGCACGATAACCCAATTTTATATGTTATTACTTCAATAATCATTAATTACTTTTCAATTCCAATTCAGTTTAATTATTCCTACTGGTGTTCATTCATTTTTGATACAAATGTCTAAAATATCTCCAAACAAAAATATGTGATGTAATTTTATATGTTTCTTAGCATAATATTTGGCATAAATTACAGTTGATGCACCATTGATTGGTAGCGTAGCTTATTTCGGTTCTGATGAAAAAAATGGCGACTGCTACCACAGCGCTCACATATGATCAGTTGACAAAACACGTTCAGCAGAAAATTCCTGATTCTCCGGTAGCGCTACGTTGGGATGATCTTGAAAGTATCTAAAATGCCATCGTTTTGTGGTGTTGCAGAGTGTGGAATGCGGGGAGCAAGAGATAAGGCATCTTTTTTTCGATTTCCAAGCGAGGTGACAATTTAATTGATCTCTCTGTGACCTCAATCTGTTGCTCTTGAATCACATAAGTCGTCTGTTGATCGCTTTTTTCGTCGTCTGACATATTAATTATTATTTAACCCAATTCAACCCAACTTTTGTTTGGTTGTACCGGGTCAACCTACTGAAAGTTCCACCATATGGGACAAGTTAAGAACGTTTTTGCTAGTTTTATCGTTACTTCACCTGAAATTATACATTTTTTGGTCAGAAGTATGTACCTGAGAGTTGGTCGAAATCCAAAAAAAGACTAGATTGGATGCCCTGTATGATAATCACTTTGAATTTATCAAAGAATGCTCATTGAAGTACCTACAACAAATTGTGAGAAAAAGACGTTAAAAATTGTTTTCTCTTCTTTGAATGTACACATGCTAACATAAAAACTGATCGTTATCCGAGTATACAGAAAGGGCTTTTGTTAGTAAAAAAAAGAAAAAACGACGCGTCATTCAGAATTCCAAAAGGTATCATTGAAAACGCATTACAACTAACAGCGGTAACGATCATTATTGTCGACATCTCGAAGTATATAAAAATAGATCCAAAAGGCTTTCAGCCTAGACTTAATGCAGACTCTTTGGGTAAAGGGCGATGACCTGCAAGTGTTCATACACACCACGTTCAGTAAAACATGAATCTTTTATTGACACCGTAACAGTAATAACACATGGACTGAAAAGTCCCGGGCCTAACAAAGAAAACACTTTTTTTTATCAAAATTAGTTTTCTCATCAACGTTATTTCCATCAAGAAAAACGCAATTATTCCAGCGCCGCTCTAACATTTCAATACCACTTTTGTAGAATGATTTATCTTTTGCCTCAAAATAGTGTCTGCGATAACCTCTTCATCCGAGCGAAATTTCTTACCGGCAACAGTTTTTTTAGGTCTGCTAAGAGCCAGTAGTCTCTGGGAGCCAAATCTAGCGAATACGGTGGATTGGGAGCAATTCGAAGTTTAATTCATGTAATTTTGCCATGGTTTCGATTGACTTGTGACACGGTGCGTTGTCTTGAAACGAAATTTTATTCTTTGCCAAATTCAGCCTCCATATGCTCCAATAACGCTATATAATATTAACTGATGATGGTATTTTCCTTTTCTTTCAAGATGATTATTACATCACGTACATCCCAAAATACCGAGGCCATAACCTTTCCAGCTGATTGTTGTGCTCCAGTTGCTGCCCACTCAAGTGACGATCGTTTTGATTCCGGAGGGATGGATCCATGTTCCATCCATTGTCACATATCGACGCAAAAATTCCGGTTTGTTACTTTTAAACATGGTCAAACACTGCTCAGAAGCATTAACACTTTCTTGTTTTTGGTCAACAGTGAGCAAACGCGGCACCCTCTTTGAACAGAGCTTTCTAATAGTCAATTGCTCATGCAATATAAAGCCAACACGTTATTTTGATATCTTCACGATAACAGCTGACTCACGCAACTTCACTTCTCGATCATTCGATTTTGTGGATTTTTTGACGTTTTCTGGTGTTGCCGCCTCGTTTGGACGTCCACTGCGTTCCGTTTCATCGGTGTCTCTACGACCACGTTTGAAGTCAGCAAAATATCGTTTTATTGTTGTTTCTAATGGAGTGGAGTTCCCATAACACTTTTCAAGCAATTGCTTCTCTTGAACGGTATTTTTTCCCATCAAGAAGCATTGTAAAATTAAAACGCGAAATTGTTTTTGATCCATTGTTTCGAAAATATTAAAGGTAGCGTCACTCTTAGCACCATAGCTCACGAACTAATGGATAGAATATCATGAAATTTTGACAGTTGTCTTTTAAGGTTAGTACTATCTGAAAAACAGGCCATCTATGTGTCAGGCCCGGGACTTTTCAGCCTATGTGTTAAGTACCTAACAGACTAATGAACATGAATAAACCAAAAACCAAAGATTTAACAGGAGATCTTAAAATAATGAAATGCATGGAGATGTATTGTTATAAAAATTTAACAAATTATCAATCTTAGCCCTCAACTCGTTGAATCTCTTTATAATTATAAAAAAAGTTAATAACAAATACCTACCACAACGGATATATAACACTTATTACTACTGGTTTCACAAATCCTGTCGATGAAAATGTAATTTATAAGATGTATTAGATAAAATCACTGAATAATACATTTTTTAAGCCGGACTAATGAATCTTTGTTGTTAAATTTTTTTTCGCATAAACTTTCGTCATTCAGCCAGCTGCAATTGTATTATAAAGCTCCGCCAAAAAGCAGCTATTCCTAAAACAAATTCGCAGAAAATTATTAGATGAGGTTCAAAAGGAAGAGTACTGGGTGACTCGCTTCTTGTCTAGGGCCCATCAAGACATTTTTCTCAGACAAACAAAACTAGGCCACGAATAGTTAGGTGTTTTTACACTAGGTATTTCTACAGTCGGTAAAAAGAAAGGACACAAATCTGACATATTGCTTAATCGTATGGGGATACAATTGTTTGCACCTATACCAGCATGCAATTTTTATAACACTACGTAAGTATTTGACAAAAACTCTATAATGCATCTATATACTTCCTTGTTTACTGTGGATAATGAAGACTGTACATTATATGAAGTCGACGTTAATCTTATTGAATTTTTATGAAGGGAATTGGATTCTTGTAAATATTTACTGCATTCAAAGAACATATGGTCGAGGTCACCTATTTTGCCACAATGTTGGTAGTTTTCATTTTCGCCTCTATTAAGTCAAAATAAATTACTCGGGTAGCAAGCATGTCCAAATCGTATCCTATTTATTGGAGTTATGTATTTAAGCGGTAAGTTGAAGCTCTTAAACCAAGTGGCTTGAGGGATATTTAGGGATATATCCTGTAGGGAAGGTGAAATTTGTATTCGGGAAACAGTTCTATTTTCTTAAGCAAGTGGCTATCTGCCTTATACTAATGCACCACACAAACATGCTACTTTTTATGTGTTTTGGTAGCCTTGGCTTTCGCAAGCGTCAAGATGCACTTTATATGACTTTATACAGTCATAGTTGAGTGCTTTTAATGCCGCTTAAACCACAGATCACTCCATAAAAAGGATTTGGTTTGGTGAAAAATAATTTAGAAATAGGTTAATAACACCCAAATATTGTTAACAGATCGAATTATTGTCCTCATTCTAACAAAAGACATTTTATTGTTTTATTTCTGTCCCCACAGGATTTTAATTTATGAAATAGTGATCGACCGCATGTCTGTATCTTTATTATACATATATTTTATTGAACATCAATAGTGTCAACGTGTCTAAAACTATCTTATTTTTAACGTACATAAATTTCCATCAAAATGCCAGCTTTGAGCAATATAGTTGTTTCCTAACCGTCTAACCGATATTGAGGATCATAAACTTTACATATAGAAAGGAAGATCACTTATATATTCGCCTCGAACATAATTTTCAGCTGTTGTCAATAAACTTGATAGTTCGCAGTAAACTCACAATTTCAAAATCAACGCAACTATGTATAAAGAGTGTGGGATACTTCTAATGCTATAAAACGTTTTATTCAAAATTATATGGACAAACAGAGCATTTCGATGTAAACTATCCACCCCACATAACTCTGAAGGTGTCAGTTTTATGAAAAAATAAAAACACGTCAAAATCATAATATAAAGGAGGACTTTTTTTGATCATATGTAACCGTTATCATTTTTTTAACCCCCTCCCCATATGGTCCCACTCCCAATTTTTTAAATGGAGCACCCTATACGTTAGTAAAAGTGAAAAGTCAATCAGTTATTATGTAAAATATGCCTTTACTGCGGCACTAACTATACTCAATTGAGTAAACAATGTTTATCTTGGGGACAAAAACTAGTGTTTGACGTTTTATAAATAAAGTGTCAAGTTGGTAGCTTAATTTTTACATAAATGATGTATACTCTACAAAATAGAATTGAAATTGTGGGATTATACTTCGAAAACAATAAATCTTCAAGAACCACAGCTGAACAGTTTAATACTGCTCATCCCGGAATAAATGCCACACACGTAACTGAATTAAAGCAAACATTTTTTGAAAGGGGATCAGTTGCCAATAAAAAACACCAACCACAACGAGGCTATGGAAGTTGCCGTTTTAGGACAACTTACGTTAGAAGAACAACAGTCAATATCACACATTTCTAGTGCAGTGGGTTTTTCTCGCAGTTTTGTGAATTGATGAGTGAACAGCTGCACGCCACTCCAGCTTTATTGTACGATATCTGCTTTTCCGATGTTCATTTGCATTAAATGACAGAGACATAATTGTAGATATTGCTCAGAAAATGACTCAAACGTAGTGCGGGAGTTCCATAGTCAAACACCACAAAAATGTACTGTCTAGTGTGGCTTTTTTGATAAACATACGTATTGTTCCACTATATTTTATTTAGGGAAGCTTGAAAGGTGAGTCTTATCTACAATTACTCAGAGAAGCTATACCGGTCAAAAGATTTGCTAGCGTTTCAACAAGATGAGACACCTCCACATTACGTTGTCGATGTAAGACGAATCATTTCCTGCTCAGTGGACTGGTAGACGAAGATCAATGATGTAAAGTCCACCTAGGTCACACGATTTAACACCCCTAGGCTTTTTTTTTATCTGAAAACCAAAATTCATGCCACTCAGCCAGCATCTATAGATTAATCAGTCAGCGACTTATTCGAGAATGTCCACAAATAACTCCAGAAATATAAAGTATCGAAATAATTGTCAAGCATTAGTTTCTTAGAATGTTTAAAAAAAATTTCATTAAATATGGAATTAATTAGAAGCACTTAAATTGATTTGTAAGAGAAATATGAGCAGATTCCACAAAATAAGGATCCAAACAGTAAATTCGATAGTTTTAATGAATTCCAAAAAAAAAATTTGCGTATATTTCGATTATTACATTCAAGTCTCGAATACATGAGAGTTATGTTATATTGGAAACCATTCAAATTCCACTGTTACGAATTTATATGTTAAGCTTCGCATTCCACACGGAACTTTTATAGATACTAAACCATATTTCACGAGTTAAATCTGTTTTCTCTTTCCGTAATTAGAAACCTTTCTACAATCTGTTGGCATTTAGAATGTATCTAAAGTAACCAGTCCACCTGCTGCCTACCGCAAAATTCTGTACTTAGACGGTCACAAAATATTCAAATGTTGCCAGATTTTTGGAAACGTTTAGCGGGAATGGAAAATAAAGCCTTGGTCTTGGTATAAGTGAAAAAATTATAATGGTAGATGAAGTTGATTTCAAATTCATTTGAAAAACTGTTCTACTCAATCTGTGAATGAGTAAACTCACTATTGTAAGAGAGCCTCAAGGAAAATTCTTTGGCCTAAACATAATGAACCCTAGAGGAGAAACGACGATGGTAGTTTTCACGAAGAAGAAAGTACGGAGAGGATTGAAGTGCCAAGTTTTTCAACGAACCTCCAATTAATCCCAAAATGGCCTACTACACAGGTGGATCAAAAAAGGAGGAAGTTGTAAGAGCAGGAATACAAGTCACAAGCCAAAAACAAGAGTCTTACTGTACTCAGGAATGTTATCAAAAGAAAAAGGAAAGGACCATTGCGATACTTACACAGCCACGCGGCCATAGGAACAATCAGCTCGAAGCAGATACATTTTAAACTTATTTGGAACTGCTTGGAATCTTTACAAGACTTGAGCAGTCAGCATACACTGTCCTTAGGGTAGGTACCAGGACACTCAAATCACAGGTGCGATAAAGAGGCAGGAAAGGTAGGAAATTTCAACCCACATTCTGTACTAGTGTGAAGGCATAACTAGGTTCAGGAGGGCATACCACAACCCTTCGGCCAAAGGAGTTTAGTAATGAGGACGGGTCTAGACAAAACAGCTCTAGCATAAAATTAAGGCACCACAGATATAGTCTTAGATAATATCGACAGCTTGTTCTTATTGCTTTTGAATGAAGCTAATTGTTATGACATTACAGAATAGTTATCGTTTAGAATAAGGTCATTGAGACTATTTGAGAAAATGACAACATAGTATGAACTTTGTGACTTCAATTATTTAGTTTTCCACTCCTGCTGTCTGCCATATGCATGTCCATATTACTCCCTATAGCTATCTCTGTTCGATAATGGTCGCCACGGAGCAAATTAGCAGTAAGGAACAATACATTTGAAGTGCTACACGGAATTTCATGTTGCCGCTTTGGCCGAGCATAATGGACTTTTTAATGGAAAAGGCGGATACAGGACCTTTTAACAACGAAATTTAGATTTTATTTTTAATATTTCAACCGTAAACTGAGGCTATTTCAAAATTTTAACGGTTGAATACTAGAATTTAACTGAAAGTTTTGAAATAACATGCCCGTCTGTTCAAAAAATATTGCAAGCGCTCACTCGCTATCAATAATTATATTCTAGATATTTTCGTTTTTTATGTCTACAAAATCTTCCAAATTTCTCCATCTTCATTTACGATTTAAGGGTGCTGAATTGTATCCAAATATCAAAAGTAAAGTCACAACTGCATTATTTTTTTTATTCTTCGGATTTCAACAATCAACTCTTAATACCTCTTGACAAACAATGTTACCAGACTGACAATTTCATTTCGAATTTTAAAGATGAGAAATAAATCTGGATGGCATACAAAAAATAAAAACAGACGAACTGAAGCTGAGACGACACGTTTATTGTAGCGGAGATTTTCCTTCACGAAAAATAGTGAGTCATGTAATGTATAATAACTATTTATAAGTGCACTTGCAATCTCGTATATTGCCGCCACTTTTTTCGAACGATTTCCCATCTCCGTCTTCAAGTTTTGATGCCAAAAATTGTTTTATATTCTTGGGTTTCTAGAAAACACGGTTGCGACATGTAGTGTCCTTCTGGAAATTACCTAATAACATACTTCCTTCTATAAATACGTCTTTTCATTTTCCTCAGCGTGAAGAGTATCCCTGTGTAATCCAAAGAAAAAATAGAAAAAAAAAATAAGAAAAAACAAACAATTGAAAAAAATAAAAAATAAATGAAGAAAATGAAATAAAAAAAGAAAAGAATAAAAAAGAAAATTGTAAAAAAAAATAGTATTTATGTAGCTTAAGGTATCGTATTATAAAATATTGTAACATTATGGAATAGCCTTAATAATAACGAGAATTATTTTATAGTCTAGAAGTTAAATATATCAAAGGTTAGAATCTGAAAATAAACAAACAATTAATGAGGTTATAAGATCTGTGACACTTGTGACAGTATTTGTCAACTGGTCTAGTTCAGGTATGAACATTGAATTACCAACTAGAACAGAAAGATAAATGTCAACATAATTTGAATATTTGTGTTAAAGAATTTTTAGAAATAAATTAATGCAAATATAAAAACAAATAGGTAATTCTTTTAGAAATATAAAATATAATACTGTATATTTAAACAGTAAATCTAATGTTTAATATTAAGAAACCTAATTTATAAACAACCATGAGTTGATTTGATTGGGTAATGATTGTCAAACAAATCTAAGAAATAGTAGGCAGATTCATTGTTAGAAAGAAAAATTGAATCTGTTAGGTTGTTGATTTTTAAAAAAGGTTGTGGAGATTATTAACTGGCAAGAAGCACATTATTTATACCTAAAACAAAAACTGTAAAATTATAATAATAAGCAGAGTGAATAGTGAAACTTACGTTTTCAAATAATCCATGAATTAAACATAAACTATTAAAAGTCTTAGTAAGTAGATTACTCCAAATAAACCGTTGATTGATTCCGCCAAAGGTTAATTGGACCATAAGCCATCTCCTAAGCAATAGAAGAACCTAAAATAATCGAAACGAACTTTAGTCTAAAATCTTTGAACATTATTGGAAGAAAAAGGTATTCTTTTTTGGAACATTGCTGGAAGATAAAAGGTATTCCATTTCTCTTCATTGTAAATACAAAACTCACCAGTGTGTGAACATAAAATGAACTAAGATATTCGATAACCCTGGATAACAGTATATCGCCTATTTTCTAAATCTTTTAAAAGCGATACATGTTACCAATCTAGTAAAATATAAATTTGTATATAAGTTGCATACTTACCTGTAATACTAGTAATAGATTCTCACTGGTGTGAATGTTTATTGTATGAAAGACCATATTAGATAAGTTTATTTTCTCATTTGCTGTGAGAAATAATGTGTTTCTTTTGATATTTTATAAAATAAAATTGATATCCGTTGAACAAATTAAAAAAAAAAAAAGAAAACGTGAACCCAGAACCCTGAGAAGCCGGATTTTTAGAAAGTGAAGGTGAGTGCGTTGAATGGGACCTATTAATTATACAAATAATCAAAATATTAAATTATACAGAGCATTACAACCATAACAATGTATATATCTAGATTTATTGTTTAAATTAGATTTAAAAAAACTATTAATGTATGGTAAAATTATGGTAAGTCAAATAATTGGTTAGGCTAATGGAACCGTAAGGATTCGCAGTCAATATCACAACCTCACACACACACATTTTCTGCACCTCTCTTCGCTTGTTTTTTTTTATTGTTGTCAGCCACCATTCCCAGGAGATGTAAGAAAGAAGTGACCAGCAGACATCACCTTGAGTTGGGTCCACGAAATTATCTTCCCCTTCCCTCTCCCAGATTTAAGTCGAATATTTGATATTCAAGAAAGCTCCTAGATTATCTAGGACTGACTAAGTTAGGTTAAGTGGAGTGCGAATCATCAGGTAAAACCTCCCATCGCTTTTCATAGATAAGAAACCTGTTACCAGCTACTCCAAATCGAATGGAAAATGAAGAATGTAGATTATGTGGAATCACAACAACCAGTAGGCAGTGCAAGAGCTAGTGTTAGACTGGATTAAGGCTGAGTTGTACGAAACAACGTCCATCAGTAGATCAACTGAACTGTTAGACACTGGTGATCTCAGTTCAAAAGAAAGCGCGTTGTTCCAACTCATATTGAATTTAGTTCAACTGATCGGCGATGATGTGATTTTTTCTAATGTTGGTAGTTATATTAATAGAGCCAAAAACCTCAATGTTAAAAACACATCTTCATGCTAGTTTTAGTTTTAAAATAATTAGGATGCATACATATTTGTCTTATCTTCTCTACAATTTGTACAGCTTGTTTTGATGACCGAAATCGGAATTTAAAATCCTGATTATTCCACTTTGTAAGATGATGTGAGCGTTCTCTATACGTCTGTCTCAATCTCGGATTTTCTATGTTATCAATTAACTCCAAAAAATCTTCATCATCAGTTAATTCTCCCAAAAAATCCATTTCATATAATATATAGGACATAGGTATATTAGAATTATGTTACAAAATGAAGGATCAAGCTTGAACCTACAAGGTATCAGCGTTCAGCTGATCTTGTTTATGAACTGTCGATCAACAGTTAACGAGGTTTGTACAACTTAATTTTGTCATTAAACCACATTCAATATTGAACTGTTTGTGAACTTGGAATGTACAACTGGCCCTAAGAGTTTTGACAGGTGCATTATGACTGCCGCATAGATGAGCAGCCTCAAGTAGCTGATGAAAACGGAGTGCATAGATTGGTGATTAGGCAATTTAACTATGGTTCAATTGAGAATGGGCACTTTCATATTCCAGCTAGGCTCTTTATCTGAATGGTTACTCAGTAGTATTGAAATAATCAGTCAAAAATTATCAATGGAAATGGAAGTCGTAACCTTAGTTGAAGATCAACCTCGCATTCTCATTACATACACATATATAAGTAATTTTTAGAAATAACAAAAATATGTTGTTCGGCCTCTACTGGTTTTAATATTAATGATAACAAGTAGCAGTATAAATTAATTTGTTTACCTTTGAATTTATTTTTGTCGTGTATTTGTACAGACGTTGTATATACATTTTCAGGTACAATGTTGTTTCAGCCATCGTTCCATTTCGGCCTTCGGAACGAGCGCTATTCAGTATATTAGTTAATTGTGTTTAATTTCATGGGTCGAACAAAAAAAACCGTTGGCGCCGTTAGTTAACCTGAATTTTTCAATAATTTACTTTTTTTAAAGCGCTGCAATTGTGAACAATAAAGTCAAACAAGTATTTTTTTCTTGTAAATTATTTACCTCAATGAAATTGTTTTCTACCCAGAAAAATCCCCAAAAATATTAATAAAACAGAAATAAGTCAAAAACCAGTGAAAATATTGAAAAATTGTGAAAAGAACTCATAAATATTGGAAGCATTGATTAATGACGGCAAAGAAGCTTAATATATTCATAAAAATACCAACCAATTCAAATGGAACGTGAAAAAATATCAAAACATGGCGATAAGTCGTCAAAACAGGTCAAACAGTTTAAGGAAAGATTAGGGGGTTCTAGGAAATCTCAAAATATATCATAGAATATTAAAAAATTCCTAAGAATCTATTTAAACGTGAAAAAAACATGGACAAATTTCAAAAAATATTGAATATTACTAAAGAAACGTCGAAACCTGGAATACCTGGGAAATTTTTAATTAACATTAAGAAATGTCAGATAATATAAAATAACAGGAAATATTGGAAAATTGGTGAAAATTTAAAAAATGTCAGAATGAATAGAAAATCCCAAAATTATTGGGAAAAATTCAAATTAACACCAAGGAATGCTAGCCAATTTGAAAAAAATTCAAAAACAGAGGAAAGTTTGTCAAAAACGGTAGGTATAAAAAAGCGAGGAAAAAATATCAAAAAAGCGGCGAACAGTTGTCAAAAAGTATAAAAACATGTTAGAGTTTCGGGAAAGTTCAAGGGATTTCAGGAAATCTCAAAATATATCAAGGAATTTTAAATAATTCCAAAAAATCTCAGTGAACGAAAAAAAAATGAAAAAAAGGTGAGGAATTGCAAAAGATATTGAATAATACAAAAAGGATTTAAAAACCTGGAGTATAATATAGAGGAGGATAATATAAAATAACAAGAAATGTTGAATAATTGCCAGAGTTATCCATTGTAATCACTCCTCACTGCATATAAGAAATCTAAGAAAAATCACACAAAATTATTTGATAACTTTATAAAATGACCCATGATTTTTTGAAAATATCAATATTTCGAACAAGATTTCACCAAAAACTTAATGAGAATACAAAAAATACACTTCTCGTGTCAAAATAGTATATGAATCAAATGCAAAATTGAAGTCACCAATGCAATATTTAAAAAAAATCAAAATCTTTGCCAAGGTCGAAACCCAGTATTCGAAGCTGAACACTTCGCCAACAAACGTGGCAGTCCCACGTCAAGTGTAAGTACTCTTACAAGGAAACCTTAATTTTTCTTATATTTTTATTAATAAGCACCTGAATACATCCCTGTAACATAACTCTGAAAGAAATCGCGAACCATGCTTATACTTATCCCTGCTTATACTAGTGTTAAATGATGTATACATGCTAAAAGTATTCATTCACATTTTTGTTCAAACTTACATAAAATCGGTGCACTCGCGCTTCGAATATAGTTTATGCGTTTGAATATTTCACTTTTTTTATTTTTAGCCGCGTTACTCATTAGAGAGTAATGTCAATGTAAACAGATTTCATTGAAACCTATTCACGCCTTGCGTAAAGAAACAATTTCAGCAAAATATCCGACATAAGGCAGAAGGAATTTAAGAAAGAACTGCATTCTATAAACAAACAAAATTTAATGGAATAAATAAACATCATATTCCTAGAATATAGTAATGCATAGCATATTTGTTTCGTTTTTATGAAGCTGTTTGTGGAAAATAACCGTATTATTGAGTAAAAGGTATATTTAAGTTCCATATTTTCCAAAATGAAAGACTGTATACAGGGTGTTCGATTGGCCTGAGAGACCTAAGCTTAAAATATTAAGATGTAACCCAAAACACTTGGGCAAAGTCTTGCTCCTCGCCGAGATACAAGGTACATATTCGATTATAAGTATTTAAAGTATTTAAAATTATTTATATTTTTTATTCGTAATTGGCGAATAATTTACATATACTAGGATATTTTAAAGAGCGGTGAAATGCAGTGCTTTTTCATAACCAGAGGCGTGCGGTAGGCATAAATATGAATTTTCCATTTTTCTCTGTATAATCGACACCACTGTCGTAATAATAATTGTTTCGTGATGTTTTTTTTATTAAGCTGGCGAATGAGCTTAGTATCCGCAGCCAAGGGAAACCAAATCACACACATAATTTTTTTTTATTCTTTGTTTCTTCCTATGTAAATATTATCCTCTTGTCTTCATGCGATGAAGCAGTATCCATTTGCGTTTATATGGAATATCTGGAATAACCAATTTTATATTTTTGATATCGTACGAATCAACACATTTTCACTGATTTAGTTTTTTAGTCTCTAAAGGTTTTTAACATTTATGTTTATTCAAGTTTTCACTTTCAACTTAATAAAATTTTTAAATGATTTCATATCCCTACCGTACGCCTCTGGTTAAAGCGGAAAATATAATCAAATTTCCGTTCTGGTATTCAAAATCAACTAAAAATGGTTTCATAACATACAATTCTTGTGAACATTTTTCTATAAATCAATCAAATTTTGTCATTTTGTATCATAGGAAACAATTTCCCCCAATCATGTCAACATTAAACTGAAAACTTTTTGACAGTTCCAAGAACCAATCAAATTTCCTCATTTTTTATCATATATCATTTTCACGTTGTATGTATGTATGTATGTATGTATTTTGGGGTAACATTCACTGATACCTAAAAGATCTATTGTGCCCCCTTACTTCTACTTAGTTTCTGAATAGAGTCTCAGATACTAGTAGCTCCTTTAGTCCTATTTCCCGGAGGAATTTTAGGATATCTGCAGGCATCAACTTAGGTAACTGTCCCTCTTCTATCCAGTAGTCTCCCAGGTACTGTGCCCTAGGATTCTGAAATACTGTGCAGTTCGCAAGTATGTGGATGGAACTTTCTTCTTCCATTCCACAAAATCTACAATCTTCTTCCTCCACTATTTTGAGCTTTTTAATGTGCCCATTCAGGCGACAATGTCCCGTTATGATTCCTGTTAAAACTCTTAGTGGAGTTTTGCTTTGACTTATGCATTCATTTGATCTCAACAGGTTGTAGTCACCCAGAAGAATCTTTGATTACCTAGGCCCTACTAGATCTTTCCAATTGTCAGATCTTCTCTTTTCTTTGGCTTTACCTATTTCTTTCAATATTACATTGGAGCTGATTCCGCAAAAGGGTTCCGGCCCCCAAAAGGGTATTTCTGTCCCCCTCTTCGCTAGTTCATCTGCTATTTCGTTTCCTCCTATTCCAGTGTGTCCTGGAATCCACAGTAAGGTGACTATATTGTTCTCGCCTAGTTCATTAACTTTGCCTAGGCATTTCCACACCATGTTGGAACTGATTACACAAGAACTCAGCGCTTTAATGGCTGCTTGACTATCAGACATTATGATAATCCTTTGCCTTCTATATCCTTTATCAATCATTTTCACGTTGCTATGGACACATATTGACTTATTTCAATTTTGAAGTTTCAAATATTTAATATTTCGAAATGTCACGATTTTTTTCTATAATTAGCAAAACATTTCTTTCCGAATAACCCTCGGATATTGATTAATGCTCAAAAATGTTATGACAGCTTTCGAAATCTGTCATAAAATTTTCCTTGGGTTATTACTACTGATAATTCTCTACTAAATATAGTAACCAATCAAATTACTTAATTTTAAGTCATGTGTCAAAATTCATCCACTCACCTCTGGATTACAGAGATAATACCCGACATGTGGTGTTTTCAGTTTGGTGTTTTTTTTTATTAAAAATTAATTGTACGTCAAGCTGACAACTGGTTTAAAAATTTCGGGAAGGTTTGGTATTGCATCTGACAATCCGTCAACGTCGGCAAACTCTTCTTCCAATTTAACATTTACCAATTGTACTTTTCACAACTGTAGTTTTAAATAAAAATGAATAATATTTCGTCACTTTAAAAGTAAAACTCACTAAGTACAATAACCGACTTTTGAAAATTTAATATTCGATAATTAATAAAATACGAATTATACATTTCACTTATATATTTTATTGTGCGTCTGATATTCCTGATGTTTTTTTGATAATACTTCATTGTTAGGTTAGGCTAGGTTAGTTAAACCACCTACTAAGTGGTAGAGTTCGTTTAATAGCCCTCTTGGTGTGCGTCATCGTTTGTGTCGTGTATCCGGGTTTTGGGCATGTCGTTTATTTTATTTGCTATTTTGACATATAGCTAACCTTAAATTTGATAAATAAAATGATCAGGATCGTATTCAGCCAAATTCGAAAATGCTATGAAATTAATAATACTTGGGATATGAAAACACTGCAAAATAAAACAAATTGTATATTCAATTTACATATTAAAATTATTTTACATTAGTAAATATAGTCCTGCAACTAAGTCTGCACCGTATGGGACCCTATTTTATTCTAAACTTTCATGTTATGCAAGATTTGATTTAGAAAAACACAGAAGTGAAGTTAAATAAAAGTGTGTGAAAATGGTTCACTCATCGGACTAATTAAAAATGTCAGATGCATAGAAAACATTTTTCTACACACCTTCACTAAACATTCTGTATATACTCGTCCTAATGGCATGCTCGTGTTTCTCTCGGATTGTGGGACCCTTCGACATTTTGACAGACTTACTCATTTTAGTGGTATACTCTGAATCACTGTGAATACCATTTCTTGCCAAATTTGCTACAGTTGGCAAGGATATTCCCAATGCATCTGAAATACAATAGATGAAAATAGAATATTTAAACAATCCCAATGAAATAGGATTAACTAGATTTGTATTAATTTCACTTATTGTTATATAAAAAATACTTACTTGGTTCACTGAAGTTAAAGGTATCAATGGTTTACCAGCTTCTTTTTCTAACTGAAAATATTTGATAACTATCTATACCTTGTTTTTAAACTAGGAGGAGCATTTTTGGAAACCTCAACCACACCACTAAAAGTTACTAGATTCGGAGTGTGTTCCGAAAGGTCGTGTTCAGACTTTTTGAACTAAATGAAATTTACGTGAAATACGTATTGTACTGCTCGCTGTTGTCGTGGCCAATGAGGGATCAAGGCATGTCTAAATATTGAATAATGATTGGCCGCAGGTAATTGCGAAAGTAGTAACCAAATGTCACATTATTGTGAATAGATGTAAGGTTCTAATAAGTAGTTTATGTAAAATGTTTTAAAAATTTGAGTATAATTGAGAATATAGAAATGTAATTGTATGATTAATTTTTTTTTAACATTTAAGGCTTTGTGTAGCAAAACTAAAAGTGAACAGAAGTTTTGTAATCGAAAAATGCCATAATATAGTACTGCAATGTATGTAAAACTTGATGTGAAACTTATATTATCAACAAGAAAAAAGAAGCATGGATTTTTTTCATGAAAGGGAATAAATAATAAAAATACTAAATACCTTGGGTAAAATATAATACTTTGTTAAAAATAAACAACAAACGTGGTAGTGATGATTGAACTAATGACTTTTTATATAAATAAACACAAAACTGACAAATGTCAGTGTCAGTGGTATCAAAAGAGCTGTGTGAAACTGGTGGCAATCTGACCAATTACTAGGCAGCAGAAATGCCAACTTAAATTCAAATCGCTCCTCTTAGTTTAAAAACAAGGTATAAATCAGATGCTGCTCTTTTTCCGTGTATCTAGGCATATTTTTGTATTATTTAAATAAATAAAATGCTAACAATAAGATTAATATTTACTTTTCATAAATAATAATTGATCGTAAACAACAAAGTACAGACCTGACGAGAACTGTCAGTGGGACATTAGAAAAAGACGTAAGACACATTGCCGCTACGAAGGGAACGTCTACATCCTATTTTGGAAGATATAAATTCGCCCGATTGATAGGTTGCGCTTGCACGTAAACTAAACATTAACCAATCAAATTTTTCTGTCAAAGATTAGGGTTAAAGTTTGTAATACGTTTAAACAGTTCATTATTGTGATATTTTGATTACGATTAATCACAGACCTGCCTTTTTTCCATTTCTTCCAACGTAATGTGTTAGAAGGACATTAACAATCAATGACGCACTCCAAAAAGGCTATTATATGAACTCTAACGTCTTTTGAGTAGAATTTTGAAAAAAATGTCACTTAGTGAATTTTCCCTTCAAAATTATTAGACGTCAGATTGACAATCAATTTTTTGATATCTACAAAGTAAAAAATTATCTTATCGAATACTCCTCGGGCCTTGATAAATACTCAAAATTTTGTCATAGAGAATCCTTCAAGCGTGCTGCTTAAGGATAATAGACCTCGGCATGCGGCATTATCAAGCAGCACGCTTTCAGCATACTCTATGACAAAATTATCTCGGGATTATCAATACCCTAGGGGTATTACTACTGTTAATAGAATTAAGTGAAATTATCAATCACTATGACAACACTATTGAGTTTGGTAACTTCATTTCAAATAAATTTCAAAATGTCACGTTTGGCAATGCGAATGTTCAAATTATAAAAGCGCTAATCAAAGAAAAAATTGAATACAACCTACAGTCACAAATATATTTTGCTGCGAACGCGAATATGAAATAAATGAACATGGAAGCTTAGAAGAATTGGTGGTGGGCGGGCAATATGAGAAAGAACGACGGGACCGAATTCAAAGGAGCGGTGTATACAATGTGGAACGATTGGTACAAACTTTCACAAGAAAAGTACTATAATGACTATAATTTTATTATTGACTCCTTTAACAATATAGTATTTCAACCTGTCCAAGATGTCCGCGGTGCAATCAGGAAGAAACTACAAGCAGATTCATATAAACGTCCAGTTCAGTTTCGTTGAATTTGTCTGAACATTGTCATGGGATGAAAATACTCCTGAAGGTCTTATATGTAAATTTTACTATATTTTTGTTGTAGAATTAGCGAGGCGAGGAGGAGAGGGAGTGGCTCGTCTGGTGGATTTTCTTCAAATCGAGAAAAATAACGTAACTCTCAAACAAATTGTATTGAATAAAATCAGGTGTTCAGTAAAACGTGCAAAGGTGGTTCGAAAAGCTGTACAAGTAGTGAATGGTTGGTTCCTAATAGTGGAAGACAAAGCTGCCCTGTGCGTCTTTTTCATAAATGAGGCGACAATATTACCTCACCACGAATGTACTTAAAACCAAATCGATACTGGAGAAATTAAACTAACAGAAATTACGATAATGTACCCGTTGAAAGGAATAGTATAAGTCGCGTTGTATCAAACTCAGTTTAATGATAACTGATGTTTAGACTGATGTAATCGATTGATAATATAAACATCGATCTGCCACAGTCTAAATATCAGTTATCATTAAACCGAGTTTAGGTGTTTGATACAACGCGTCCTAAATGGATGGACTGAATTTGCTGCAGATGCAATTGACTTGAATATAAAGGACAAAAAGATAACAAATCACTCGAATATATCAACTGCTGTAGCGAATTGAAGAAAAACAATTGCTGAAAATTACTTGCCATAAAAATAAAAATTCTATAAACATCACAAGATCATAAATATTATGCGTGGTGATAGATCTTCTATAGTAGAGGACAGCAACAAATCTAAGGTTACGTTAAATTTTAATAATTGTAATTTCACTAGCTTCACTTTTGATAAATAAATGTTTCATTGTGATCAGTTACAAATTTTTGGGTCGAATATCTCTCGGACATTGACAAATGCCTCTTAATTTTATGACAAATATCTCAA
Source organism: Lochmaea capreae (assembly GCA_949126875.1). Taxonomy (NCBI): domain Eukaryota; kingdom Metazoa; phylum Arthropoda; class Insecta; order Coleoptera; family Chrysomelidae; genus Lochmaea; species Lochmaea capreae. The sequence continues at coordinate 13,140,350 of OX421409.1, forward strand.
GCTTGTTACCAAGGAACGAGCTTTCGATTATCATAAGTTTGTCTCGTTTATTATCAATGTCTTAGGGATACTATTACTGATAATATCAAGGCAACTTTAGGCTTTCTTAATCCTGAATTTTCTAAACAAATTTTATCTGTGAGACTCTACCCATTAAAAAAGTTGTCTGAATTCTTAAATAAATTCAAATAGTCAGACGTAAAGGGTAACGTAAATTGAAATTCATCTGACATTCAGATTGGCAAATCGATGACAACTGACAATTTCATGAAAAATTACGGTAAAATTCACCTGGCCCTTTTTCTATAATTTAACGTCAATAACTTCCATTTATAGGTACGTGATTCCCAACGTCCCAAACGTAATTTGTTATATTTGACGAGTAGCGAACACTATTTTGTAGTAGGCAGCTGAAGTGTTTTATAAACTTATCATATATCAATAACATATTTATTAAATATTTTATAAAATAGTCACAAATTGTTGTTTTGGTAATCAATTTAAAACTATATCAGGGTATGATATTTTCAATATAATCTGAGAACATCAGCAAATTTAATTGATAACGTGAATATACACTTGCTGTCGCTAACTACATTCACCAACAGAATATTTGAAGTGAGTTAGCTATTTATATTAGAGATTATAGGTACAAGTCGGTCTTAAGCAGTGTATGAAATTAAATTCAGTATAAATGTTGGTTCCAGTATCAGAAACAATATAAAGTGAAGAAGTTTACTACCACATCACTAAAGTGACATCGTGCTTCCTTCTTGTGAATAATATGATATTTATTATTGTAATAATAGTCTCCTTGCGTCTTTATTGAAATTTGTAGTATGAACTATGTTTAAAGTGTTTGACATTGTCTGTCACAAAAGATTGTCATTTTGTATTCATCACTGCGTTGTATTTTAAAGTTGAATAAAGCCAATATTCTGTTTGGTTTAGCTATTATCTGTATCAATTTATTCAACTTTAAAATACAACGCAGTGATGAATACAAAATGACAATCTTTTGTGACAGACAATGTCAAACACTTTAAACATAGTTCATACTACAATCTTCAATAAAGACGCAAGGAGACTATTATTACATTCGCCCCCTCTATGAAGAGATGTAGTAGGCTGGAGGTCTCCGGTTTCTGCACGAACGCCGTGGTTGACTGTTACCTACATCCGAAACAGCATCATCTGAATCAGCAAATATATTTTTTTCTTCTTGCAGATTGAAGGAGTTTTTTGAAACTTCCAAAAAGTACCAAGGACAAACAACTGTCTATTATAAATAGTCCAGGTGCCCACGCAAGCAAGCAGGCAAAAAATTAGGCAGTTCTTCGCCGAGGAGCATATTATATTTTTCCTTCGACCTTCACAAAAAAACGTACCAATTTTCACAAGATACATTTCGTCTGGGGCATCACGAAGAAATCTGTTTCGTTTTATCTCGACTGAATACTGTATTTTCCCGCTTTTTACCCAACGCCTTGTTTCTTTAAAAAAGAAATAAGTTTCGGAAATTAGGATATGTTAACATTTTCGCGGACGAAAAGAGTTTGCGGACTAAAACTGTTTGAAGACGAAAAATACTTCAAAAATAAACGGTTTTTCATTCGGGAATTAGTACGTGAAATGCGTTTTTTGTGAAGGTCGACGAAAGAGTATATTTTAAAACGCATATAAAACTATAATAAACCTGTTTTATGATGCGGCTGTTATATTTTCTTAAGAGTATCGAAATGCGTAGTAAAAAGTTTTGTAATTTTTGCAAGCGGCTTTATAAAACATCAACGAAGACGTGTACTCTATACCGTATGAACAAATTGGGAACATTATTGAAAATATTGAACTGCTAGTTGGGAATTGACGAAAAAATTTATAAAGAAGCGGGAATAGTAAATACGGTTCACGATAAAATTGAATACACTTTGTGTATTGCCAATAGAATATAAATATATCGTCGTATAAACGTCACAAAGGAATGAGGAATTCAGAGAATTCATTCATGAGCTACTGATTTATATTTTGTGTGTATATTGAAAATATTTAGAGTAAGGCGAATTGAAGTAATTTCTGCAATATATATATATATACGCTCTGAAACTGTCGTAGCTGTTTTATGAATTATGTTTTTACTCACTTTGTAGTTCCCTGAAGATGTAAATAAAGATTTAGGAAAGCTTGGAAAACTAAAAAGAGTACACTTTTCCCCTTTTTGCTGCTAACCTCAATAGTATTTGTCTTCTTGTAAAATATATTTTTTTATATAAATACCTTTTGTTGAATATTCATCGAAAACCGTATGTCACTCGAGTAACCGCATTTTTTTCAACAATAAAAATGTGCCCTTTGGAATAATCCTTTCCTTTTACCAATTTACCAGTCACCCGAAAGATGAAAAGTATCACGACATCAAAAGCAGACGAAAAATATCAAAGGTTCGTAATTAAAATATCTTGAATGGCTCGTGTTGCAAAATCAAAAGTCTTGTGCACGGTCGGACTGGTCGCATCATATACCTAATCATTTTATAGCCATGTAATATGATGTAGTGGTGAACTACTCGATAATTTGGTTACAGATGAAACGTTAACATGAAATTACTTCGTTTCGACTTGCCAGAAACTGTTTCAGGCTCGTAAAACGGACACTAGAGGGTGTAATTGCTTCAAGTAGTGAAAAAATGGATTCAATAAATTTACTCCTGAAATATTTGGTGAAAATAAGGATGAGAAACGCAGTGGTTTCTTTTGTTTGTATAATTTTATCTCACATTATTCAAGGTATTAGAGATAACTTTTGGTTCTGTGAGTGATGCGGTTTATTTCCTAGATTATTGAAGATATTTTCGATTGAAATCTGTCTGATTTTGTCATCTAGCATGTTAATAGTAATGAAGTTTGGCCGGGGTCCCTTCTAAGTTGTACTCTCCATACATTAATGTAAACTGCGTTTTTGGATCATGTTAAATTCATCAAGCATGGAGAATGGGAAGTATCATGTATTGGTTCATTCATAAGAATATATTGAACATATTTTTCATAGTGTAATGATAATATTAAATTTAGTCCGTGATAACTGTAAGAGTTTCATGGTATTATTTAATGTATGGTGATAATTTGATAGAATCATGTGCTATGCATAATTAAAATAATTTTATAAAACTATTAAAAATTAGAAAATTACTTTCCAAAGGGTGGACCCTCACTAGGAAGCAACAGCTACTTTTCGGGCTATATGCTCCGCAGACAATGAATTACACTTCCAAGTTAAACGGAGTTGGTATATGTATATTATGTGAAAATATAGAACCAACCATTCTGGTTTATAATTAGACGGAACAATATCACTTGCAGACCGGTTTCGCCGTAGTTGCGCCACATCAGTACAAGGCGTTTTATACTATTATTTCGACTCCTATTGATAACACGCTTTACTATGACAATTGTTACAGGAAACTGCAATCATGTAAATACATAATTTGGGTGTTGGCATTGTGCTGGTGGCATAAAACCTCAGGACAAAGGCACGCTAAACTATTCCTTAAAGGACCTTCGGCCAAACTGTCACACAATTGGCCTAGCAGATGACAGCCTATGTAGGTTTTGCCAGGAAGAAGACGAAACGGCGGAGCACATACTCTGTGAGTGCGAAGGCCTAGTAAGGGTGCGGTTTCACCTATTCGGAGAAGAAAAACTGAGGGCAGAGAGCTACGCAAGGGAGGCGGTATCCAGGCTAATAGGTCTAACAAAACGAATAAAGCTAGATAACCAGCACTAAGAATAGGGAGGACCACAATAGATCTGCAAAGGTCGCAGTGGGATAAGACAAAGAGCCACTCCATTTCTAATCTAATCTACCTGGATGTTTATTTCTATACCATAGTTTGGCCGATATAAAGTTAATTACAATGAGAATATTTATTGTTACAACCTGATTTTTATGAAAAAGGTTATTTTTCTTAAGCATTGGTTGAATAACACCCAATATTTTTGCAATTGTGAAATATTATTTCAATTTCGTATTGAAATAATCAAATTGGTAGCCATTAATTCACATCTTTTTCTACCCATTATTTTATCAATTAAATTTTGAGTATATCCAATCCATTTGATATTGCAGTGTTTTCAATTTCTTTCTCAAAATTTCAATACGTTAAGATTAGAATTCTTTCCAGCTATGGTTAGACGCAGCTAAAATAATGTGTGTGACATTATCTTATGAAACAAGGTTTAAACTTCCAAAACTAAGTTGAATCCACCCCTGACCAGCTTGCCAACACCATCCAAAAGAAATTCATTATCAGACGACCGGGCTTAATTTTTTTTTGGCACTAGACGTATAAAGGAAAAATTCAATTGAATTTTGCAGTTGAATTACCAGCTTTTTTTTTTTTGGTTGAAGTGCTACTTCAATATCTTGAGCTACGACGTTATTACGCTACAATGAGGACTAGAGATTTGAATGATCGATATATGATTACACTGTTTTTTATGAGTTTTGAGTAACTAGCATGATTTTTGAGGAGATAAATACCAATTTCTTCATTAGTTCAGCTCTCTGCTATTGTTATTTTAGTGTTCCATGGTGAATTACTGGTAAATGCCTACCCCCTTTTGTAATTTTTGAATATTCCACCTCAACTTTAATCTATGGAACTTTTTGTTATGCTATGGTCAAGTTTATACTAAAGTTAGAAGGTAGTTACGTATGTTTATGCGTTTTTACTTATAACTAGAGTTTTGCGTCATTTTGTCACGAATAAAATACTCTTCCTAAAATTCTAATATTCATAGTTCCCAATAAACAGCTTGAAGATCGGCTTATTGGTTCACCCAGTACACTGTAGGTATAGTTGACGTAACAGGTATAGTGCGTACTTAACTTTGTGGGCTTTTTGTTTGACTCTAAGACTAAGACTATACCGTCAATATAATAATCATTTAAAATGCTTACTTAGTTGACGATAAATTCATTTAATGTTATAATTTCAACTAAAAATCGTTAATAGTTATTCAATAAACTAGTTTGTTAGTGAAGCCGATTAAAAAACGAAACTGTTTAAAGCACGAACGAGCGATAGCGAGTTTGTGCCTTTAATAGTTTGACTGAACTATCACTATTTTTGAGGGATGATTGCAGGTGTTCTCTTTAGTCGGTGGTCTGACATCAAGAAAGTGTGTGTGTTTTTGTGTGGAAATTGTAAGTAAGTATACATAATACATATATTCATTAGCAATTATCTATTTGGACGAAACTCGGTATGATACACACGATACGGTTAAGAAAGGATGGACTGATGGGTCAGAATACAAATAGAATATAGAATTATGTTTGGCAAGAAGACGAAAATCATATAAATACCCATCAGAGTTTAGCTCAGCAACATAACTTAAAGGGGATTAACGATTAGATAGCTGGAACTATATCTTTTACGTCAACTATACTATCAACAGTTTGCACTTTCTTTAATCCGGCAACGCCGCTAGTGCCTACTGTCTACGATTTAAACTTACGGCTCAAATTATACTACTACACTCGGCTCCAGTACCACAAAATGTTTCTGTTTGACTTCATGGCATCTCTATTCTACAAAATGTCTTAAACTGTGCGTTGTTACATCTTCACAATCAATAATAATTTCTGTCTGATCTTAAGAACACAACACCAGTTCACTAGAAATTACAAATATTCTAATATTGTGGCCCCTTTCAACTATTTAGATCCCGAGAAACGCCTCAAAGACGTGAGTCTCATTCCCTGGAGCGATTCAAGAATATTCAATTTATATACGAGTACCACTTCTATATACAAATCTTGGAAGTGTTCAGTTTCTAGCCTTGAATATTAGTTTGACATATCACTCCCTTCTAAAATTTAGTTTGACAAGATTGCAAATACTGCAGAATTCAATGGTGGAAAAAAAATGAGCGAATAGAGCACTGACAATATTGAGTTTAAAATTGGATGGAAAATAGATATAACATCACCTCAGATCTATTATATTCCACTGGAAAACTTGCACAATAGATTTTAATAGTATTTACATATTTTTACTTTTATAATGCTTCGATATAAACAATTTTAAAAACTTGAAAGAATTTGGCATCCTACCAAAATTGAATGGAAAACTTTTTCGATTGTAATCAACCAAATTGAGTTTTTACCTCACGACAAATGTATCAAAACATTTTCCTTGGTTTTAATATGCTTTCCAAACTTTTCCCAGTCGTAACAACTTGATTTTTTAGAGAAATGGGATTTTAATAACAGCGGTATATATAATCTGATAAATTGTGTCAATGATTGTTCGGTTAGGAGAGTAAATTTTATGACAAACCAAACTGCATCAAAACTTTTTATATTTTCGATGGAACAAACGAAGCTGCTATTCATGAGTAAAACTTGACTTCCTCATATATATTACATTCCAGAATGATGTCACTGACAGGTCGGCCATATTGTTTTGGGTCCTCATGTCATAGTCTATTTAGTTTTCATTGTTTACTGGTAAACAACGGATGATAGTTAGACTTCAATTTACAATTAGTTCCTAAGATTGTCTAAAATGCCATCGTATTATGAGTGTTCAGTGCGGAGAGGAAGCGATAAGGTATATTTTTTTTGAATGACAGCTGTTATAACCAAGCTAGGTAACTATTTAATTGATCTCTCTATGCACCTAAATCAGCTGCTCTTGACTTTCGTTGGAATCACATAACTCCTCTGTTGATTGCTTTTTTCGTCGTCTGTCCTTTTAAATATTATTTAATTCAATACAGAAACAGTTAACTGACTGCGCCATGTGCATTTGTGAAGTTTTTTTTATTTAAATAAAATTACATTTTTATTTTCACAAGAAATGAATGAAAAGAATAATTAATACACCACAAGGAACATACATTGAGATTGTTCTACAAAGTCTGTCTGACAACCAACTGACTCATCACATGTCAAAAGACACAAACTTCAACTCCAACTGATCGGGAGACCCAGCACAATATAGCTGACCTGCAAAGTCAGGTGTTCTGGAATGGTGCCTAGAAAGTTCAAGCTTTTGTTTCAAGTGACATCGATCGATTACTAGTTCATTAAGTGAATTATTCAAGTAGGAAAGGAACAATGAAGAGACATCAAAATGGAAAAACATACTTGTGCCAAACAAACATTTTTTACACCAAAACTGTTAATATATTTATGAAGTCAGTTGAATTTTTTTTGTTTTCTGAAGAGTCTTCTGGGTAAGGCTAGGTTACTTTCAAGCTATCGGCTTATCACGATTTCATGCTTCACTGAATACATAGTATGGTTTGGCAAACTTATCTGCAGGTATGAGAGAGATGCGGCTGAAAACATTCGATATCGCCACGTTTGATTATAAAACAGCTTAGGTGCTAAGTATGTAGTGATAATAAATAGAAAATGGTTTTTTGATTATCAATAATGATTAAACGTTAGTTCTTGAACGTGCTTGTTTCATTGGATTTTCAATTTCTGAATTTTTCCAAATATGTTATGGGTTTCTTTCAAGCTGGCAACGTCGTCGTCGAAAAACATATTAACGGTTCGTCCGAACGAACTCAATTGGTGAAGATTTGCCGAAGAGTCCGGTGCTATGCAGCCACTTGACTTGCTATTGGGAAGTGTGCTCTTCCATCTCACTTCGACTTTTGATTGATATCTATTATACAGTGGCGTTGGTATTGTCAGTTTTTATCATTGTATTGTCAATTTTATTTGGCATCTTTTGTATTTTGTGTTTAGTAATAAATCAGTATACTCGTGAACTGGACCCTGCACCGGGACGTTTTTATAGAGTTTGCGGATGAGAAATTGAGGATACTGATGAATATGATGATTATTAGTGTATGACTTTGAATTATTTCGTATACACGATTTTTAACTATATCTGTTTTTACAAAATACCGTGCCTTTTAAGGAAAGCATAAATCGTACGCCATTGGTACGTTTATGACAGATATCTCCCTCGCCCTCAGTTTCAAGTATTTTAAGAAGATGGCGAAATGATGGAAGAATTAATAGAACTCCAGGCTCAGGACGTCCGAGAAAGTCAACTGCTGAACAGGATGCTGCTTTGATTAACCATTTAAGAGCAAATCCATTTGAAACAGTAGTTGAAGCTGTTCCAGCAACAAATTTTCCATCATCCTGTCGTACGCATAGTAGTACAGTCTGAATTGAAATGCCACGTAGCAGCAAAGAAACTATTATTAAACAATAGTCACAAACAAGCAAGAATGGGGTTTGCTTTAGAGCATATTGCTTATGACGAACAATTTTGGAATCGTGTTATTTTTACGGATGAAAAGGTTTTCCAATCGTCAAATAGCGGCAATATTCGTGTCTATCGCCATCCGAATACACGGTTTGACGAGAATTATGTCAATTTCACAAATAGAAGTGGTCGTTTTTCTGTAAATATGTGGACATGGATATCTACGCAGGAACCTGGAGTTCTATGGCATATTGGCGGAAGATTTAATAGTGAAGCATATATCAGAATTTTAGAAAATGTTATGCTTCCTTCTGTTGAGATTCTTTTCCCTAACAATGATTTTGTCTTCCAACAAGATAACTGTTCAGTGCACAACTCTGGTGTAGTGACCGAATGGTTTCGGGCACGTAGTATTAATGTTCTTAACTGGTGTAGTAAAAGCCCAGACTTGAATCCAGTAGAAAATGTTTGGGCAATGTTAGTAAGAGAAATTCGAAAGGCAAATGTAAGACCGAGAAACGTTGAAGGTTTGTTGGAAGTCATAAATAATGCTTGGGAGAAAATAACTGGAGAATATTGTTCCACATTATATAGATCGATGACCAGTAGATTAAGAGAAGTCATTGAGCATAATGGCGTGATTACTAAATATTAATTGTTGTTTTGTATTGGAAATTAAAGATTATTCAGTAGCCTTCGTTATTTAATAACGAAAAACAATATTATTTATACTTTAGTGTTAGTATCATTTAAATATACGACAAAACTATCCCATTTTTCCTGGAAACGGAAAAGTCACATTAACACTAGGCAACAGCAACTGTCCCATTTTTTTTTGGCCGCAGTCCTACAAATATTACTGGTTGATAGTATGTACCAAAGCCTTGGATTAGACTGGTTAATTTGCCAGAAGCTTGAACCTGGTAATGTGGACTGGTATGTGTAGCGATAGTTTGGTAGCTAGTCACCAACTTTGACATTGATGGATAAGAGTCAAATCTAGACTCATCGACTTTTTTTTAAAGGAGCCGTCCCTTCGTCGGCTCCACCTCAGCCTCTTGGGCTTATTGTGGATCCTCCTAGTGTTCTGACTACAGCATATTCAACCAATCCGTTCCCTGTATTAGCGCATACAGGTTCTTAACTGGTTGGTTGTAGAAGTCTTCTGGAGTCATTTGGGGTCTTCCATATAGTTTTTGCCTCCTGTGGTCCAGCGTCTCACAGTTGCATAATATGTGCAGAGCTGTTTCGGTGTCCTTTTTGCATCTTCTGCATGTAAGGTCTCCGTTATACAGCCCTATTTTGTTCAGGTGCTCCTTTGTGGGAAAGTGTCGCGTAAGAAGCCCCGTTATGATGCGTAGTTTGTTCCTGCTCATGTGGATCAGTTCTTTCGCTACCTTTTCTGATGGTTCTTTCATGAATTTCTTCCCATGTGTTTGCCAGAAGCCTGAATCTGGAAATGTGGACTGGTACGTATAGCGATAGTTTGGTAGCTAGTCACCAACTTTGACAATGATGGATAAAAGTCAAGTCTAGACTCATCAACCTAGGTAACTGAGAATATTTGAATTGTTCAGTATTATGTTGATTTTCTCCACACCATTTTGAAAATAGTTTGAAATTATGAAATAGGTAGTTTTATTGACAAAAATTATACTGAAAACTACCAAGATCATTTTGTAAAGTGATTTTAATTACAAGAGACACAGAACAAGACTAGAATTTCTTTATGCTTTGAAACTTTTGTTTACTTTTAAATTCACATTAGAATAATTCTTTTTAAAACGATTTTCATTAAAAGAAACGCTACAATTAAAATTTCACGCAAACTTTGTCTGCGAATTTTAAAGCTGAAAGCTTTTTAATGAATCTCAAAGTTTTCTAGAGGCGGTATTTTTCGTTGAGTAAAAGAAATGCCTTATTAATTTGTCAAATTACTTTTCGATGTTATTTTCCTAAAAGAATCTTAAATAATCGATATTCGTAAAAAACCGACAGGAGTTTTGATGTCTCCACAAAATTAGAATTCCATTTCCTTTTTTTTAGAAGATAATTAAGAGTTTTGTTTTTTGAAAATAAATTTAATTACTATATTTTTTATTGCACCAACACCAGTGAAATTCAATATTATTCCACATTATGAGTAGGAGAGCTGGTTACCATATATTCTCAGTGTTACTCCACAGCGTTTTTTTTTTAACATAACTGAAACTACATTAAAAACATATAAAAACAACATGGATGGAAAATGTTTCATCATGGCTTGTTAACTATTTCCATCTACCTTCCAGTGTTAACATGCAAATGTAAATACACATATAAATTGGAGAATTTCGTGGAGCACATCTCTCCTGGAATTTAGAGCACAAGTATTATATACGTTTAACAAGTATGTGGGCTAGTTTCAAAGCCAGACAGCATACACGATTAATGTATGACCCTTTTTAAGACTAAATATATACTCATATACATGCTGAATTATATTATGGTAGAGATAATAATAATGAATGCTCTTATTATACAAATGAAAAAGTCAAAAAATAGTTAATAATATTTCACAGCAGTCTGCCAAATGGCATTTCTTGAATAAATAAAAAATTTGCTCTTCCACTCAATAACGCATATTTTCACAGGCTGCCCAGAAAATATCTGTATGAAATGAAAAGGCCAATGCGAATATTAATTTAAAAAAAACACCACCTGGATATCAAATAATGCCCCATGCTAGTTCAAGAAGGGGATATAGTTTGAAATCCTTAAGTATGCTACATTTAAAATTCAACTTTATGCTGCATGTTGGGATTTTTGCGGTGAACATTCAGTGAAAGCTGAAAGATTCATTGTTCTCCTCTTTCCTATCCAGTTCCCAAGGAAAGTCTCGGAAATAATTATTTTTTACAGCTCTATTGTTGGAAAAATTCCAGGATATCCGTCAGCTCATGCAAGTCTTCCTATTATTTCCAACAGACTCCTAGTTGCTGTGCTCAGTGATTCTGTAGCTCAAAGCATTTCCAAGGTTTCTACTCCGATTCCACAGAATTGTGCTACGTTACTACCTTGTCCACAATGCCCATTCACGCAGCAGTGTCTTGTTACGACCTATGTCAAAAACTCTGTTCACTTGGTCGTAGACTCTAGGGGTATCTCAAAAAGTATTAGCCAGTGGTTCGATATTCTTTGAACATCAAAGCAGCAGTGTCTTTTTACGACGTATGTCATAAACTTTGGCGCATTATTTTGATTCTACTTGGTCGTAAGCTCTAGGGGTATCTCAAAAAGTCTTGATCAATGGTCCGATATTCTTTGAATCGAACCTTTCAAATTATTTTTTTCTGATTCATTGGCACTATCAGAATTGAGAACAATGCTAAAATGTGAAGTCACATACGTGTATGTAACTGCCAAATACATCAAATTGATTAAAAAATTGATAACATTAACTTTGGAATTCCACCAAGGACTCGATTTCTATAGCATACTAAAGTTTTCATAGGCTTTTCTTATAGCTTCTAGCTGGTGATGTGTCCCAACTTAAGGTTTTTTACCATATCCCTTCCAGAAGTCGATGGGGGCTGGTCGATCAGCTTTAAGTAGGGTAACATAAGCATCTGAAATGTTTGAAATGTATCGGTGAAGCAGTTTTTAAGTTACCATTTGCAATTTATTCGATGTCTATATGTTTCCTGAACGTCTCGATGAATTAAGGTTGTATTGGAAGGCAAAAAATTACTATTATGTGGGATAATTTGGAAGCTATTAGAGAACTGAGTTATTGTGTAATCACAGCATGATTTAGGCAAGAGCAACATCGTACTACTACTATAGACTCCAGGGAATGAAAAAGCTGATGAACTCGAAAAGAGAGAGGCTGAAATTATTTTGGGGTATGAGATCGAACCATTGGCTGACACTTTTTGAGATACCCTTAAAGCCTACGATCGAGTGGAATCAAAAGAATGCGTAAGTCAGAGTTCTGACATACGTCGTAACAGGACACTGCTGCTTGAATGGGCATAGTGGAGAAGGAAGAAAGGTAGCACCCTGGAACTACAGTATCATAGGGCACAACAACTAGGAGTATGTTGGATAGACTAGGAAGACTTGCACGAACCGGAGCCTACGGATATCCTGGAATTTTTTCAAGAATAAAGCTGAAAAGAATGTTTGTTTCCGTGACATTCTTTGGGAACTGGGTGAGAAAGAGGAGCTTAAAAGATCTTTTAGCTTCCACTGAATGTTCATCGCAAAAATCCCACCATGCAACATAAAGTTGAATTTCAAATGTAGCAACCTTAAGGGATTCAAACTATATTCCCCTCTGAAACTGGCCTGGAACATTATTTGATCTCCAGGCGGTATTTTGTTTTTAAATAAATATTCGATTTCATAAAGATAATTTCTGGACAGCCTGTGAAAATATGCATTATCTCTACCATTATGGAATTCAGAATGTATATGAGTATATTTAGTTAAGTTATCAGACAAAACCATTTGCGAGAAAATCGAATCAATTAGTCTCTCAGAAATGAGGTCTTGTTATATTACCTCCTATAAAACGCACAGCAGTAAATAAACAGTAAGTAATTAGAATCACAACTTTTTTTTGGACAGTCACCTCCTCCAATCCAATTAACATTTCATGAAACATTTACTTAAGCTACTCAACTGTAAAAAAACAGTTTAAAGTTAATTCTCCAGTATTGGACGTTTAAGTTTAAACTGGTCCAACTTATAAAATAATATACCTAATCTCTGGTGTATACTAATTCAAAATTATAAACTGTCAATTCTTAAGCAAGCTTAAGTGTATAACAGCCATAAATAAACCAAAATGGAAGTTGAGTGAGCCGATAATTGGAAGTGAATTATTCGAACTGGAAGATCAGTAAATAAAGTTGAAATCAAACATAAAAAAGTTTAATTATCGAATAAATAGATACTTAAAGTTTTTGTTGATCTTGCCAAAAGTCTATTTTTCGGGATAAATACTATCTCTCTCAAACAATTATTATACTACTATTGACTACACATCAATGAATGATAATAACATAAACAACAACTACGACAATATTGGTACAGAAAACTTTTGGCAGACATTTATATACAGCCTGTACAACACAAATCCCACGTGACATCATTAGAAATCAAATCAATGACGTTAGAATAGTGTTGTTTATTTACCTAAGATCGTTTATTCCCTGCTTCAATCAAATGTCACTGAAGTTTAATGATTATTGAAAGTTATTACTTGTTAGCAGGTCGCATGTGATTGGAAAATATGAAATATTTTATCCACTACTTATTTATTATTTGTTCATTAGGTATACATAAGTTAACTAATTAATAATTATATCCATAATGCACTATTGGATAATGTTTTCTACTGGAGATCTGAAGAAACACATTAGTAGGGCTTTGGTTGATATAGTATATTACGTAACGAGTGCGGAAAGTGACATTTTTCACACGAGTCGGAAGTATTGGGATAATCCCACGATTGTGAAAAATCACTTTCGCACAAGTTATGTACACTATTTTTCCTACTACCACGCGATATACTTTTACCGAATCAGACATGTACAGTCTTGCGTTTTTATGTAGATGTGAGAGGTTTTACATATGAGTATTTGTAATTACTTCATATAGTTTAGATTACTAACCTTTGAAAGTGGCCCAGAAAATTGTGATTTTCATGCATGAAAAAGAGTGCCTTCATAAAAAAGTTAGAATAAATATTGGTACACAAAATATTACGAATATTTATTTTAACAACTAACAACAATTGGAAACAGAACGTCAGATAGATGAATATGGCGATTTAGAATTATTATATTATATGGGCAAATCAACTTAGGAAATACGCATTTGACATATACATAAATTTGCGGGAAAATAGACTAGCATTTCAACATTCAATTTAACAGCTTTTTTAAACGTACACGTACGGATAAGTTTTTTCTGTACTCGTATGAATAAAGGCCACAGTGCGATATATGTCACTTTCCTATGTTATCGTAGGAAAACAATATTGCAGCAAAGGTGATAAAATGATTTATAAACGGTCAAAATATTCCTAAAATTCGAAATCGATCATTCACCATAGTTTTGGCCAAAATTATTGAATAGTCGTGGATGAAGTATAGTATTTTACTCGCATAGTATACTACTCTCGTGAATAATAGCCATATGCTGGTTGAATAATCTATACATATAAAATGTTTTGTCCAGAATGACTGACGCACATCTTAAACCGCTGATCCTGGAGACCTGAAACTTGGAGGGTGTATTCTTTGTATGACGTATCCGATAAGAAAGGATTTTACAAAGTTCAACACCCAAGGGGGTGAAAAACGGGCAAAAGTTTGCATTTGACAATGTGATTCCTTTGTCCAATCTATTTCAAATTTTGCATAAACATTTTTTAACAGAATTGATGGAAGACGTGTTTCGTATTTTATCAAGTTTGTTCCAACTGGCGATAGAACCGTTTTAGGAATCGTTCACGCAAGATTGCTTTACTTCTTTCACGTTCCTATTGATTATGGTATCGTTCTTGAACGGTACAAAAAGTACCTTCTAGAAAGGGTGATAAATTTGAAGTGTCCCTTCCCAATTCGAGTTTACGCACTAAACAGTACTCTATACGATTCCCGAACGGTTCCTGAATGCCAGTTAGAACAAACCCATTGAAACTCGTCACCTAACGAGGTTAAAAAGGGTAGAAAGTTATTTGGGGGTGATTTGCGTCGCAGTTGATATCAATACTCCTTAATGCTCTTGATTTAAATTACATTTTATTTTGACACGTTCGAAAACTCGATCCGATTGTATTCAAAAAACGTTGAACTCACTTAAAAGCTTGGTGGAATGCAATACTGACATTCATAATAACGTAGAAAACTGATTTAAAATTCTATTAGGAACTAGCAAAAGCTAATATAGGTACTATAAAGTAGCGTTTTGTATCCAATTCCATACCAAATACAAATCGTTGGCTAATTAAACATAAAACTAAAACTAATGACAGCCTAAGTTGATATTGGTTAAATTTTATATATTGCCGCTTCATTGAACTTGTGGCATACTCAATCGATTATTTTGGACAAGGACGTGGTAACAATGGTCCATTACTACCAGTGAATGTTGTAAGATAAATAAACCACCAAAAACAATCAGAAATCAAACTGCTTGAGGCCGAATGAAAAAAATAAAAAAAGAGAATATTGGATAACTTTATCTGACATTCACCAGCTAATTATGATGACAAAATTCGATTATGTGCTATGGGATTTATCAAGTATAGATGAAATTCAAATCTTAAACAGTCACCTCACACTTCAGAACATATTCACTAACGACGCCATCCATCTACTTTCTTTTTCTCATGCCATTCAGGTGTCATTAGAGTTGGGTGATTACCGCTGTAATCATTCATCGGACTTGGACAAGACGTAATATAAGTTTGACACTGCAAATTTTCGTCCTCTTTGTTCATTTTAGGTCACGCACCATGTTTTCTCCTATCAACCCACTTATATCGCACATGATTCGAATAATGTGGAGTCTACTAAGCTATATTTTCGTTTAAATTGTAAGGGGAGCACAAAATTTCACGTTTCGCTATTTTACTATGAAGTACTTCATGCGTACTATTTGAACTGTTTCCGGGAAAATTCATTTTAGTTGTCAAAAGTATAATTTTATCGAAACAATAAAGCTTATTAAAGTTTCCTGTAATATTGTCGTATTTAATAAAGTGATCTTGTAGATATACCAACCCCGTTTGACTTTGGGGTGTAATTCAATATCCGGCGGTGCCAATTGCACGGGAAGTAGTTGTTGCTCCTTAGTTGAACGGTCACTGTTTTTGAAAAATATTATTGTTCAAAAATATGAAGTGTGAATACATAAATAATTATTCTTTCGACACCTGAAACACTTTATTAAATACGAGAATATTACAGGAAACTGTAATAAGCTTTATTGTTTCGAGCCCACGTGACTTGTTGTCAAAATTTTTCCGGATTTTGGTTTGCGATTGGAAGTGAAGATGTTGCTACTATCACAATCTTTACATTTCCGTTACTGGAATACATGTATTGATTGTGATTGAAGTGTATTCTTCAGCCCGGGATTAGAGACTCTCGGACGGATAGCACATACCTTGTTCTGATGAGGCGCAAATACGCAGAAGCCGGTCTACAGGTTGTGTTGTCCCTTCTAATCGCAAACCAGAATGGTTAGTTTTAAAATATCTTGTAGATATACCAGCCCCGTTTGACTTTGGGGTGTAATTCAATATCCGGCGGTGCCAATTGCACGGGAAGTAGTTGTTGCTCCGTAGTTGAACGGCCACTGTTTTTGAAAAATATTATTTTTCAAAAATATGAAGTGTGAATGTAAATAATTATTCTTTCGACATCTGTATCATTTTATTGTAGATACATTACTTAGGTTGGGTTTTCTTTGAGGTGTTTGGCTTTATTTGGCCTTTCTCTGCGTTTCGCTAAAGTCTATTGTAACTTGCACATTATTCAACCAAAATACTTCTCAACAATCATGTGGTAAATTATGACTCAGCCCTATGTGGGAGGGATCTCGCTAAAGAAGCGGTCTCAGGTAAATCCTGGAACATTTTAATTGCAAAACAAAATTATGAAACAGTGAATCAATGTGTTGAAAATTCATTGTTCAACTTCACGCTAACTCAATTCTGAAAGTAACAATGGAAGAATTGATCACCCTGGAATTTTTGAAGAAGTAAATGTTTGCATACATCAGGGCCCTCTAACAGCGATAGATTTAGGTACCACGTTCATTCTTCACTGGTGTGAAAAATTTATACCATTATTCAGCTAAATATGTAAAAATAATTTTTGCATTATTATATAGTTGTGGAGAAATAGCTATTTGTATAACAAGGGAGCAAAATGCTACTTTTCCTCCCGAGGATGAAGTTTACTGCCCAACACGTAGCGGAGGGCAGTAATCATTCAAGGGAGGAAAAGGCATTTTACTCCTAAGTTATACATATGATTTTTCCGCCTCCCTCAAATAACAACATTTTTAAATAATTTATTTATGAAACTAACCAACAAACTTAAACTATGAAGGAGGTACAGTATAACTTATAGATACATTATAGCTTAACACACTTTGTAACTGTTAATCTGTCAATGGACCATATAATATACTATATAATATTTCTGTCCTAAATTCGAAAACCGGATGTATCTATGAATTGAAGTCAAATTGTTAATGTAAAAATCGTTAAATTAAACTAACAATTCACTGATTTCTACCATTTTGCAAAATACAGGGTGTTCTATGAATAAACGGTAAAATTTATACTTATACAATATTATATAGTATAGGTCGTCAATGCCGTATAAGTTATTTCATTGATTGACGTACCATGACGTCACTTTTACCTTCTCCTCCCTAGGGAGTAATAGTTATTTGTTTTACTAAGCATAAAAGCACAAGATTTAATGCCGCGGCTGGTGTTTCATAGCCGAGCGTAGCGAGGCTATGAAACCAGCCAAGGCATTAAATCTGCTTTTCTGCCGTGTGAAACATATAATTTTTTCTCCAAATTTGTTCCAATTCCACGCAAAATCGACTTTTTCATATTTAAATTGCGTTTCATTATCAATACCCAGCATCGTTTTGAGTTTTATCAATGTCATTGTCAATTTTAATAACCAGTTTCATTTAAATTATTGAAAGGTTGCCTAGCAACGAACTTTTTCTGCCTAGGCATTAAAAGTACAACTTCTAAGCCTGCCAAGTGTCATTAAAAGGCCGCTTTTAATGTCATTTGAAGAAAAAAGTACTTTTCCATCCTAGGGAGGAAAAGTACGACTTTGCTCCCTTCAATGAGGCCAGGAAATGTATACTTTGGATAGAGGTAGGCGGAAAACTTATTTTATATTTAATTTGTATACAAAATTTAACTCGTTTTGTGCTTCTTACTGATAGATATGGACTGGTAATAAATGGACCCAATTATTCGAAGGCACTTACGAGGTCGTAAAAGATTTGGGTTGTAATGTAAAAATAATAAAATACTAAAACCTTTTACACTATATATAAATAGTTCAAATAACTATTAAATTTCACAACTTAGAATTTTTGATTCAACTAGGATTCGAAATTTACAATTCCTCCTTTCACAGCTACGAAATTTCATCGCACACAGAGTTGCTTAAGTAATTAAGTCGTTCTAAATAACTAAGTTTATGTAGTTAAGTTAAAGATGATCCTTTCGTAACTTTCACGGGAAAGTTAAATTCCATCTAACAAAATTTATTTCTATTATAGTAAGTTACTTCGCATTTAGGCTTTGTCACAGCTCAAAGGCTTCATAGTTTGTTAGAATTTAGAAATATAATTTCACAAAAGGTCCTTTTGAATCTAACTTGTGGAGAAAATTGTGGCGAACGTGTTGAGGACGATTTGTTAATTGGGGTAATTTATGAATAAGCGACTTGAGAAGTTTTTACTCGTTGAATATAATATTCACGTTGAAACAAAAGGTTCAAAACATTGTTTTTGGTTGCCAAGGGTTTTTCGAAGTTGATGGAAAGGATCAAATTGCGAATTGTCCATTCCCAAAAAAAACAGTCTTCACAGATTTTTCAGTCCATTTTTCAATGTTACAGCTACATGTATGTAATATTGTGAGATATATTTATGAAATATCAAATACACAAATATGGTTATTTTGTGTGAATGTTTTTGAAAATAATTTTTGACTTGGTATTTTTAAAATCACAAAAATTATAATTTCGTTTGTTTATAGGAACCAAATTAATTAATAGTGGGTTAATACTGGATCTAACGGGCCAGTATGGCAAGGTACAACAATAAAAAATCCTCAACAGGCTTTTGTATTAATGAACTTACCAGTGGCTAGAATTTTGCGGGTGCGAAAGAGTAATGTAATGGACAATGCATCCTCCGCTGACTGGCCTCTTTCAACTAAGGAAACACCTCTATATAATGGGGCTAGTGGACACACCTCTATGCAGGATATGTGAACAGGACGAAACTGTCAGTCATGTCCTATGTGAGTGCCCGGAGCTATCGTCAATAAGAGAGTGTGTGTTCGGTAAGTCTTGGCCTACACCTGCCGATATAAAGGAGATGTCTCCTAGTGACCTGTCCACCTTTCTGGAAAGGACAGAACTGACGATGACCGAGGGAGGACAACTCCTCGGGATGACGTAAAAAGGATCACAATTGTCCTAAGTGCAGTGGGCCTAAACTCATCCTCCCTACTCTACAGGTACAGATACAGAATGCATCTTATCATTCTAAAAAAAGGTTTCCCAAACAATATTTGGTGAAACGTCACTATGACCCATTAATTTATTCATGAATATTAAAAATTATTTACTTACACGTATCTTATTCATACCAAGGATTTCGTAAAGACGGCCCTGCTTCTCTTACAAAACTTCCTTGTAAGACTTACATTGGCAGTAGAATTGGCAATGCTCTGCTATCATCTGAATACGAAGTCCACAATGGTATATTGGTATTTCAAGAATACTTTGCTGAACTTTCAACCCAATATTCAGTTTTGTGATTTTTCCTCAGTTTACACTGGTTTTGAAAGGTATCTGGTTGAGATTGTATCTGCATTTGATTATCAATTTATTATAGACCAACTGTTAGATAATAATTCTAGTATAATTGGGTTTATTAATGTTCTCCTCTTAACTGAATTCCACCAAACTGAACATCTAAGTTATTAATTAGCCTAAACTTTGGTAAATATCAACAAACAAAAGCCCAAAACTAGGTTAAGAGTATTAGTTTACTTGTATGCTCATCACCTTCCTTCATTCAACTTTTGTTATTAAGTTTACAAATTAATAAAGTGTGTAAAGAATTGGGCAAATAATTGTTTATTGCTTTCGGTAAGAAACTCTGACTAGATCAATGGTCAATATCAAAATATTTTATTGACAGCTGTCATAAAGTTTATTTATAGAAAAGGACTCTAACTTCTGACTCCACATTTCGAAATGAATAATAAAAAGAATAATGAATAATATAATGAGGAACATACCTACAGAAGATAGGAGAAGTAGGTTTGAATCTGCTTGAAATGCAGTAAAAACAATTTTGTAAGAACTTCAACAAGTTATTTTTGTAGTCGAGATCATTTTACTATAAATAAAATATACAAATAAGAAAAATAATTCATTATTTCAATTATATACAGTATGTCGCTAATGTATGGAATAAATTCATTATTTCCAAAATAAACGACTTTTGAAAAAAATTCAAAAACGGGTCAATTTTTATTTTTTAATCGTCATCACATGATGTAGATGTAACGAACATTGCGTCATCACTATTAACGTGGTGACGTAATCGGCAATTTTTTCAAATGAAACCATGTGTCTCAAGACACCTCATTGGAGAGGTCTTCTAATCGTCTTAACTACGATATAATTATTTGAATATTCATTTCTACAGGATCTGTTTTTGGTTAGGTTACTGACAATAGTATTAAATTCTAATTTAACCCTAAATGATGTGTATCAGTCAAGTGTTCAATAGTTAGAATCTTTAAATTAACATAATTTAGTAATGAAACTTACAGAAACTGAATAAATCGAAATATTAATGATGATTGGCTATGGAGATGGAGTAAGGACACAGAAATTTATTTAATGCTAAATACCCCAACCGTGAACCCATTTCTCAACCAACAATTAGTAAAATCGAGAAAAAGTTTCGAGAACCGGCCATGTTAAAGATCTCCCCAAAAGTGGTAGAAAGTCTATTTCCGAAGACAAAAAAGTTGACGTTTTCCTTGAGTTTCAAGAAAATCCCCTCACCAGCTCGAGACAAGTTGCGCTGGATAATAATTTACACCATTCTACTGTTGCTAGACTGCTGAAAGAGGAGAAGTGGCATGCGTTTAAGGTACATTTGGTCCAAGAGCTGTTAGAAGATGACTTTGATAGGAGAATCGAATTCTGTGAAACAATTATGGAACGATGTAACAGGGATCGTAATTTCGTAAAGAATATACTTTTTTCAGATGAAGCAACTTTCATGCTCATCGGCCATGTAAACTTTATCTCTTTACTGGGCAAGTGAAAATCCCCATTGGATGCAGAAGTATAGGACACAATATCCTGAAAAGGTGAATGTTTGTGCCGGCATTATAAATAATCAAATAATAGGGCCATATTTTTTTAAGGAAGCTTGACTGGTCCTCGATATCTTCAATTTCTTCACATTACCACAATTAAATCAACTATTTCCAAATAGATGTGATTTGTGGTTTCAGCAGGATGTGGCACCCCCACATTACGCCTTTGATATACAAGCCTACTTAAATGCCGTTTTTCAAGATAGGTGGAAAGGAAGAAGAGGAAAGATCGAATGGCCACCAAGGTCGCCAGATTTGACACCTTTAGACTTTTTTATGGGGATACTTGAAGAGCAAGTTTATCAAAGCCGCCCAAATGATGTAGAATATTTGAAGGATCGCATCAAAACGGAGATTGCACAAAAACGCCTGACGTTCTCGTAAACGTTAGAGACGAATTTATTGCTCGGCTGTCTCATTGAATTATTGCTGAAGGTCATCAGTTTAAACATTTAATATAATTTAATTGTTTTTTACTAAACAGTTCTCTGTATTTTAGTAAATAAACAGTTTTGGACGACCCTGTATAAATGAATATTCAAATAATTACATCGTTGCAAAGACGATTAGAAGACCGAGGTGTCTTGAGACTTATGGTTGCATTTAAGAAAATTACCGATTACGTCACCACGTTAATAGTGGTGACGCAATGTTCGTTACATCTACATCATGTGATGACGATTCAAAAATTAAAATTGACCTGTTTCAAAAGTCGTTTATTTTGGAATTAATGTACTGTATGTTCATATTTATTAAACCTAATTCTTTTTCCAGAAACCAACACTAAAAGCAAACATTTCACTGTCAATCTGACCTAATCTTCATTCCTCATTCAATTTGTACCTAACTTCAATTCATACTAGTAGTGACGTAATAATCTAAAAGGCAGATTTTGAAAAGATTTGGTAATACTTCTTTCAGTTGGAGATGAAAACAAAACTACACTATTTTTTATTGAATATGGCGCGATGTACTTTGTTTCTTTAGAATTAACTATCTGTTATGCATAAACAAGAATCTGTCACTTTTATGTTTAGTTCGTAAATCAATAGGACGGAACACAATATGACAGCCGTTAAGTTGAAACAAGAAATAGAATAAACCGTAGGTACTGCTCACCTCCTATATTAGAAGAAAATGGATTGCTACATTTCCAAAAATCGTAATGATTCTTCTAACAAAGTACTTATTTTTAAATCACCAAGCTGTCAAATTATTTCTACAAACGTGTTTTATTAATGCGCATGCCTCTGACCGTTTTTCACTTTTTTACGAACAAACCAATAGATGATGATTTTCAACGCAAATATTCGTCAATTAAAAAAAGCCCATGTATCTCGAATAATGAAATATTTATCGAGCAATAGACGGAAAACAGAAAAAACATTCTCGTAAATCATCCCAGCTTATATTAAAAAGTTAATATTCATGTCAAAATCATCCTTGGAATTTTTAATGTTAAAATATGGCCGTTGCATCAACGTACGTAGTTTTTCTTATAATAATATCCTTGAGATGTTATTAAAATAATATATCATAACGTATAGAGCTCTATTCACGTGAACAATCAATTATAGAGCCTGTCGTACTGGGTGGGATGTGAGAAATATCAAGTGGGCAATTGAAAATGTTGATTCTCTGAAGTAAATTAATGAAATAATAGTTTGAAAAACTAAAATCAAGTTGAATAGATGAGGATTTTACTTGATGAAGATGACGATGATATAAAACAATTTAATTTGTTTAAATCTTCATTATAATTGAGCTAAGTTACAATTCGTGACGCGTTTCGCTAACACAGTAGCTTTCTTAAACGAGTGGAGGTATAATGAAAAGTTTATAATTTATACAGTGCATTAATAGGTAATTTTACGGATATTGACAAATGTATTATACATGGAAATAAAAAGCAAAAAAGTGTCTAAATATGGGATTTACTAAAGTATTGAACAGGTTCATTCATTCAAAACAATTTTACCGGAAGTTTCTAGGTAAAAAGGTTTAATAAGGGATAATTGTTGATATCTATTTGGTCGTTAAGAAGATTATCTGAATATTTGTTTTTATTGATCTCAAGAGCTTCAAAAAGATTTAATTTCAGGGATTTAGGTTCTATATGCAAAAGTTCAAAATTTGAATCGAAAATGTGTTGGTTTGCTAATTAATGATTTGAATAGTTGGAATCTAATTTTTGGTTATCATAGCTACGTTTGTGTTCTGAAATTCTAGTTTTAAAATTCCTAAAAGTTCTACCTATATAAATTTTATCACAGTTGTCATTACCACATTTCAATCTAAAACTCCTGATTTGTTTAATTTTGAAGATTTAGATTTTTTGTTGTTTTTGATGAATTTGGATAAATTGTAATCGGTCTTAAAGCAAATATTTAAGTTTAAAGTTTCTAAAAATGATTTGATTTTGAAGGATGGTATTCCAAAGTATGTTAAGCTTTTAAATTGGTTATTTTTGATTTTATCAGAAAGAAATACTTGTTCTAAAGTATGTTTTAGTATCTTTTTATTTATATTGTCAATTAAATTTGGATCGTAATTATTATTAACTGCTATTTGTTTTATGATATTTAATTCTTTGTTGTAATTGTCAGTATTTAATGGAACTGTTAAAAGTCTATGTATTATACACTATTGAAAACTGCTAATCTATGACTGAATGGGTGGACCGAACTATTATGAATTGTAATGTCTGTATGTGATGGTTTGTGAAATATATAAAAATCATGTTTATTATTTATATTTGAAATTATTGTAAGGTCTAAAAATTTTATAGACTTATCTTGTTGAATTTCTACGGTACATTTGATATTTTTATGAATTGAGATGATAAAACTAACTCATACTTCTAAATTCATATCGTTCGATGTAACAAACGTTAGCGAAAAGCGTCACGAATTTCAACTTAGTTCAATTATAATGAAGATTTAAACAGATTAAATTGTTTTATTTCATCGTTAAAATCAAGTTATTAAAGCAGATCGGCCTAAAAAGTAGAGAATAATTTTCAAGCGGAACAAAATTAAATAATTTTTAGGTAGATAGAAATATTAATAGAGTAATAAAGAAAAAAAATTCAAAAAATGTGGGGTGCTTAGTTATATCTTTCAAGTTTAAGAATTATCTTCCAAAATATATACAGGGTGATTTATAACTATTGGGACATATAAACCACTAAAAATACCTCCAGTCAAATTACTGCCTACATAGAGGACACAAAGCTTCTGGAATGGTAGTAGATAACATGGGAAATGCTACAAAGATTCAGTTCAAGTGCCTGGGCTGATGAGCACAACCCAACCGAATGATGAATAGATTAAGTGCGAATTATTTGGACCAAAATATGGTGATAATGCGAAATATATAAAATTAAGTATTTTAAAAACATGAGCTAGCAGCAAGGGAGTACGTGTACAAATCAAACAATATCTTGTGTGATTGTGTTTTATAATTATTTTAGATACCGTTAAGAACTAATTGTGAATTAACGTCTATTTCCATTATCCCGTTGTTTACCACTAAACAATGAAAACTGTGCCTTCGAGCACAATATAGCCGACCAGTCATTGTCGTCATTCTGGAATGGTCTATACATATAAACAAATATAATATATCGCCCTAAGACATCCTACAAGAAGATTAATTACTCATTGACAACAAATGAACGTGGCCCAATAATTTTCCACACATATTCACAAATTTGCCTGGCATCAACTAAAATTTTGTAATGTTTTAATTAATGTCTTCAAACTCTGCAAACAAGAAATGTTTTGTTTCCATTATGTTTAGATGTAGGGTATTTATAAAATATTGCTCTGGGAAAAGATACAGGGCGTTGAATTTGAAAGTTTTTTCTCATTTTTCGCAGATAATTCCACTGTATATTTATCTATTAATAGTTACTGTTTATTATTTAATATTTTGTTACAGGAGACGAACTAATCCGTATTTTAAAAAAAAAGTGCAAAAATCAAATATCTCTGCAGCGGGTTGAGATTAAGATACGTGCGACGGCGTAAATGAAAGGTCTTTGACTGCAGAATTGAGGAAAAATAATCATAAAATAATATTTTCAATGCTTCACCTTCTAATTATTGGTCAAAGTTGAGTAACCACGAAATTTTTATGGTTTTTCGATTCTCAGAAAGTCAATACAAATTTTATTTCGTTTCTTAACACATTTTTCTATGTAATTTTCAACGACAAACCCGAATCCGTGATCAAGAAATTTTTTTTTTTCTAGCACCGAAAAAAAATGCTTTAGAAAAGTGTTAAATGCAGATTTTTTTTCATCTTTATTACAGCTGAACAAGCTAAATAATGGATAAAAAAAAGTTATTGAGGTTGTACGTGGGCAAATGTATCTATATTTCCAAGTTAATAGCAAATAAACTTTTATTAAGCGCAAAATTCAAATTAGAAATTATAGGTTAAACAGAGAAAATATGACCATAAATTTTAAATAGCAAATACAGTATATAATATGCTTTACATGTTAATACAGTGAGAAATATAGATACATTTGCCCACGTACCTCAATAACTTTTTTTTATCCATTATTTAGCTTGTTCAGCTGTAATAAAGATGAAAAAAAATCTGCATCTAACACTTTTCTAAAGCATTTTTTTTCGGTTAGATAATTAAAAAAAAATTTCTTGATCACGGATTCGGGTTTGTCGTTGAAAATTACATAGAAAAATGTGTTAAGAAACGAAATAAAATTTGTATCGACTATCTGAGAATCGAAAAACCATAAAAATTCCGTGGTTACTCAACTTTGACCAATAATTAAAAGGTGAAGCATTGAAAATATTATTTTATGATTATTTTTCCTCAATTCTGCAGTCAAAGACCTTTCATTTACGCCGTCGCACGTATCTTAATCTTAACCCGCTGCAGAGATATTTGATTTTTGCACTTTTTTTCTTAAATACGGAATAGTGAGTCGCCACGTAAATGATTTTTGATGAAAAAATCAACTGGTACCTTTTTTGATAAAACTTTCAAGTGATTTCCGTAAGAAAATATGACGTTATTGTAATTTCCACCTATTATTGGTATTATTTTTTAAACATGATCATTTTATCCATTTTCGAGATAAACGCAATTAAACAGTTCAAAGTATCGGAAGTAACAGAAAAACTTTGTCTTCTACGCCTTTTCTAAAAAAAATATAATTTCGAAAATATCGGACAAAATAGTTATCACCATTGAAATGTTGAGATTTATTTTTTTTTTTATTCTACTCTAGAATTTCTGAATTTTTCGCAAATGTTTCGACGGATAATTGTATAGTTCACCGGACTCGTCACAAACAATAAAAAAACCTTCCACGTATGGCTTTATTTCGAAAATAAAATCCCTGACTTCTGTGCATTCTTTAATTCTTTTATAAGGGAAAATCTATTCTATCCCCTTAAAAAATCAGCTGCCTTTTGTATTATTATTTTAATATTGATATATAAAATTATAAGGACTTATAAGGTTTATAATCAGGACTTCAAACCATCATTGATGAAATATTCCACCTAGATAATTTATAATAACTAATGGGAAATGCGGAGGAGATCCATCCTGCATGAATCAATCATATTTTCCTTTTTTATCTAGCGACAGATAGTCCAAAATACCACTAAAAGTATTTTTGTTTCAATAAATAAGAATCTCAAGCCAATAAAAACGTTATGGAAAGAAGGTATAGAATATAACACAGTCTACCACTTAATATCAGTAACAATAAGAAGTTATAATTTCAAAAACTTACAAACATCGACGAAAGCCATTCATTCTGCAGGATTTTTCCATTTTCGAGAAAAAATTTCACTATAAAAGCCAAAAATTCACAACAGAACATTTGTTAATAGTTAATTAAAGTCTTTTTTCGAAAAATACACTCCCGATCCACGTACAAAACCGTCGATTATAAAATTCGTATAAGAAATAAATTACTCCGATAACAAAATACAGGCAAACTAACCGAGTACTGTTTATTAATCATACTCGTCGTTTTTTGTAAAAAAAAACAATTTACTGATAAACCGAGTTGGTTCTTCGTTTTTACGTCGCAAAATCATGTTAAATATATTAAGATACAATAAAATTAAATAACATTTTAATTCTTGAAAACCAGCAATTAGAAAATATCATAGACGTGCATATTAAAATTAAAGAAAATAGAAACATACCTCCACGAAATGAATGAATCGGTAATTCTAGTCAGGGTATTGGAAAATAATTATTAAATTATTATTAAATCTGACGTTTTTGAGTCAATGGAAAATTAGCTTGAAGATTCCGTTATCTACAGTGAGTGAGTTTTAAGTATGGAACGCCTCAATTATCTCTGACCGTTTTTTTTGGAAATATAAATAATAAGATTTGATATTTGAAATAGATCATCTTGAATATTCTTCAATTTTTGGAATTCAGAGGAAAATTGAATACTTTTCTCCTGCCTAACTACAAATAATAGATGTGATTTCGGTCCAAACCTAATTCACCTTAAAGTAAAAGCTCAGCATAAGGGAGCTAGCGCCATTTGAAGATGATGCTGTTAAGTCAGTTTTTCAAGCAAAACTCAAAAAACGCGAGTTTGTGATAATATAAAATATAAACAATATAAAATGTCATTATTTATATACAAATTGTCAAAACTGATACTAATTTCAAATAATAACGAAGGTTAAGAATAATGGCACATTTATCGGAAAAACAACGAATCGTTATCTTAATGTTAGTGGGATAAGGTGATGCAAACATGCCCACGACGAAGCAGCTCATCTTTTTAACGATTTAAATTCTGAATGCTCTTCTGTAGTTAGATCTACAGTGACAAACTAAATAAAAAAATTTAATTAAACTGGTAGTGTAGAGGATATTTCATGGTCTGGTAGACTGAAAATTGCAACCAATGAAGATAAAACTTTAGATGTTCAAAAAAGCCCCAAAACATCTACAGGTGTTGAGCATGATACAGTAAAAGTCACGAATGTTTCTCGTCACGTCATAAACATCCGAATCAAACCAATAAGACAGTTTTTACCAGCGGCGCATCATTATTAGAGGGTTCGGCATGCATTTCTGGTGATCTAATTATGAGAGGAAATAAATAAAAACCAAATTTAACATATCATAGTACGACTACGAATAAATTGTTACAAAACTCAACTCTTGAATGGTACCTATTTAACGGCAGAAGTTGTCCGCCATTAGCCAATTCCTTTTGAAAATATTCATGTAATTTTCTAATACACTCACGCTTACTTTCGTCCAAACGTTTACCAGGCATTTTGTCGAAAAATATCACAATAAATGTAAATAAACTTTACATGTTCAAAGTAATGACAATGACGACGAACTTCAATGGTGACAGAATGATTTCCGGTTAAAGTGACGTTTCGATTTTTGAGTACAATCGTTGTCACAAGAAAAAAAAAACCGATAAAGTCGTAATGGCGTAGCTTAATTCATGCACAGAAGACATACGTACCTTTCCGTTTTTTTGTTTTAGTTGGACATAAGCGTCAGTGATATCCACATAAAATTAGAGTGTCTTTGATACATTCAGGGAAGTATGACGTAATGAGAACCATTCGTGAGTTTCACTGTATTTGTAGACAATACAATACAATAAAAACTATTTAGCATAAAAATAACTTCCATCCGTATAAAGTTCACCATCCCCAAGAATTGGCTATGGATTATTTTGATAGAGAGTAAATTAGGAAACAATTTCTTTATATTTTTTGGTATTCAGTGAAGTAGCCATATTTTTATCGACACAATTGCGGTACTGGTGAAATTGTAATCCGCACTGGTTTGTGGTGGTTTGAGCACAGCGTTTCCTAAAAGTTAATGTGTGGGTGGGTATCGATACTTTTCACTATATACATAAATAGCTATTTTCCATTGAATCTGTTGGAAAATAATTTGTTATGCGGATAATACAGTTATTTTTTATTTGGACACTTCGTAGTAAAAATTAAAAGAAATGGCAGAAAGTGAACTATCTCAGATATTTAATTGGTTAAATTATAAAAAACTATCAATGAATTATAATGAAACTGTTTTCTAACCATTTGCTTCTAATTCTTTGGGACTCGCCAGCATTTGACCAATTAAACGTAAACAATGGCCAAACTGTAAGCATATTATTCTCTACAGACAAAATTAAATATCTTGGACTTTTTATTGAGAAAAAAAGGTAAGCTTTATTGTCATGAGAAATTTTAAAATTTTACGGACAGGGCGACCGGCATTTGAAAATAGATAAAATACAAAGATACAAATTCACAACAAAATATATATTTAACAAATAAAAATTCAGACTATACTATACTAACAACACAAAACATAATATAATATACAAATAATTTAATATATTATAATGCAATAGGTATAATATCTAACGCTATACTAAATATTGAATTATGCCAATGTAACTCAAAAGTATGGGGTGGATTGTAGAGTTCTGCCACTGGATAATATTGTTTTGGCATTGAAGGTATGGTTTGTTTTAAGCGTAGCATAACGTACGACGCAAAAATACGACGGGAGTACGCTTACACATCGGGAGGTGTCAATAAAGCGGAATCGGCATGTATTCGTAGAGAAGCGTTCTTGCCTCGTTTGCTCCATAGAGATAATAAACAGAGTAGGCAACCTATAGTCGGAAGTGTCCACGCAATAAAAAAAGATGGCGAATGAAATTGGTGATGCGGTCTCTCTCTAACATCGCGTGATGCACATGCGCGAAGACTGTAACACTACTAACCTTTTAAGAATGTATGCGCTATTAAAAAGAGAAAGCAATACAAAACTGGTTGTCCATCTCTTTCTAATGGGTGGACGAATACGCTTACACGAGCCTCTATGGTATGCCTACTCTATGGTTTCCTCTCGAACTGTCTTGTCAGTTGTCAAGCGTATGCGTCACTAGACATAATAGACACTTAAAGCAATGACTAATACGTAAACGTAGCGTAAGTTCTTCTCATCATAAAGAAACTGCCATCATCATCAAAATTTCTAACATATTTTACATACCTAATATACAGAAAAAACTATGGAAAAAAAATAAAAACACGCACAAAATCAAGAAAAACCATGAATAAATAAAACAATAAAGTTAGGCTAGGTGAGGATTGAAATGTAAACAAACGGTGTCAATTGCCTTAACACTTTTACGTAAACGTATTGGAAATGCGTCATGTCAATACATTTACGTGTATGTGCTGCCTTAAGTGTATATTGTATACTAATCGCTTTCGTACGACACATGGACAAAATTTAAGCGTAAGCGTATCGCCACTTTCAATATGATACGCTGACGCGACGATATATGGACAGTGGGCCTTACCAGATCAGAGATGGGCATTGTTGAATAAATATCGAAATTTTTTCTTCTACTGAACGATGAAATAAAACAATTTAATTTGTGACACAGAAGTGACACTGTTTTGGCAATAATAGATATTAAAAACAATAATTAATACTTAATTGCTTGAAACTTACTTCATTGTATACATATATCTATTTTGTAAATTGGTGGAATGTCTATATTTTTTTCGTCTTGCTTTGTTTCAATGTAACAAAGCAGGCTATGTGACGAGACATAGCCGTTATTTGCCACATACAGGCTTGCCTCTGTGGTCACTCTTTTGTTTGTTCATTCGCCATGTTTGTGTTACTTTCATCTACTATAGGTACTATTTTAAAATCTTAATATCGCATAATGTTGTATTACTTGTATACTTTAAGTGAATAAACATTATTAAACATTAACCTTATTTTGATAAAGTATTTGCAACTTAAATTAATGTTTAGTTTATAAAATTCTGTAACATACAGTTCGTCTGTTTAAAATTACAATTTTAATATTTTTGTTACATTTTTATTTTGATTTCAGAGTAAAGTGATACATTGCTATTATTTTTGGGAAAGAAAAAAATTAGCTTCTTTGTGATACGATTTAAGCTGCCGCTAAGCGCTGCCGTCAAAAACTTTTGACATTTGCTGAAAAATATGCAGAATAAAGTCCCATTTATCGTCCTAAAAAATTTCAAATATTCCCTCTATTCGTTTTAAAGATAATCTCTTGATGCCAGACTTTTCAGCAACGTTGTATATGCATGGATGTTTTTGCGGTGAACATTCACTCAAATCTGACAGATATTTTACACTCTACCCAGTTCCCGAGGAAAGTCCCATAGTCTAGTAATCCCTTCAGCTCTATACCCTAAAGGAATTCTATGTTATCCTTAGGTCTCAGTTTGAACAAGTCTTTCCTTTCTACCATTAAGGTGTAGTGCCTTGCAACCTGCAAGTATGTAAATGGTGGTTTTTTCTTTTATTCCAGATAATCTACTTTCTCTTTTCGCTACTTTCCCTATTGGGGTGGCTGTCTCTCATTAGCATATCTGTCGAAAATCCCCACTTTGGTTCATTCTTTCTTTTGATCTCACCTGATCATATCTTCCTATGAGAATTTTTGATTGTCCCACTAGATCTTTCCAATGGTCTGATCTAATTTTTTATGAGTTTACGAGTGTCAAACAAAAATTGGTTGTCAAAGTCCCGTCTATGCATCCACATACCATAGGCATTCCTCCTATAGCATAGAACTGCTGCACAACATCTTCCATATTGTCTGGCCATTTAACTAATTGACGAAACATATTTGCTACGATCGCGTTCACAACACTTGCCACACTCCTACACACGCTAGCCTTTGATACTCCATGCATGTCTGCGACAGCATGATACTGTGCCCCTGTTCCCAAAAAATGTAATGCAATTGCAACCTGGATTCTTGAAGAAAGTGCTTTGCTGCGACGTGTTTGCCTCTCAAAATGAGGCTCTAGACGGTCCACTAGATTATAAAATTTTTGTGCTGGCATTCTAAATCTTTCATTAAATTGATACGTTTCTTTGATTATTTCATAATTAATTCTTTCTTTACATATTTTGGCATTTCTCACAAGAACTGCATGTTCGTCATCTGAACTCTCAGAAGCGGACATTTCTACAGATGTACGACTTGCTGGTGGGAAAATTTTAAAGCGTTAACAGTTACAGATAGTTGTATTTATAAGTGTCACCGGACTTATAGAAAAGTCACTTATAATAATAGTAACTTTTATTAGTTGACAGGTTTTAGAAACAAAATAGCTATTATTACTAGACTATTGCACTCATAAAATGTTCTACTAACTATCAACTATTAAAATAGGTTGTCAGTTTCGAGAAACGCTCTCTATTTAAAATCACTAATATTATTAGTTCCCTGACTATTATTAATAGTTATGAGTGCTTTGAGAAACAGGCCCCTGATCCTTGAACGGATATTTCTGTCAATCTTTTCACTAGTATATTTGATATTTCGCTCCTTTCCCTTCCGCTGTGTTCTGGAACCTGGTGCAGTAACAATGTTAATTTTATCTAGTGCATTAAGCTTTCATATGCATACCCATATATATCTTTACATAAAGAATCAGCGATTAATTGGCTTCTTGAATATCTGACATGATTACTAAGCACACTTTTATTTGACGTATGTTTCCATTTGGAACATGCTTGTGGTTTTTCCCTTTGTTTGGTTCCATTACAGTTATACCTATTGTTCCGATTCATTACATACGTGATATTTCAGTTCCATTGCTATTGATCTTCGGCTTATTTGAAGAAAAAGTTTTTCATGAAAAAACCGACACGCTACTGAGTATAGTGGTGAAACGATACGGAGCGGTAAGTTTAGTGTCAGGATATTTTATTATTGTTTGTGGCGCAAGCGAAACACATCATGAACATTTGCGTCTAATTATAACTCTAGAATCTCGTAACGGATATCAGAACGAACGAACACAACGCTTTGAATAAGTCTAGAGGGAATTCTGATGACGCTGCTGATGTTTGTGCTAGTATGAAATGGAGAAAAGCAGAAACGGATTCAAAACTTTGATAAATTAATAGTGCGTAATATGAGAATGTTAAAGTTTTTGCTTTAAAAATGAATTTTTATGTTATAAAACTGGGTTGTAATATTAAACGTAACTTGGTCGATTGTCAATTCCAATATTCCAATCTCTATCGAAACGATTTTGTAAATATGTAGCATTTATAACTCGCCCAAATTTTCTCGCTGCCCTTTGTGTAACTAACAAAATGATATCCCATGTAATAGTAGTCCTTTAATGCATATATCACAGTACAGGTGGCAGTAAGGGACATAATTAGGTTAAGTTACGTTACTTATCATTGTCAGTTTTTCATTTTCATTCCAAACTTCTCATGGCATTATTATTGAGTAACAAAAAGCATTGAAGCAGCTGTAGTATGATGAATTGAAAAACCAACCCTAGCCTTACCATTTTTTCATCACCTCTATACTGTGATATTTGCATTATTTGTTTTTTGTAAAATTATTCTCATGTGGGAACTGCTGCCACACTTCTGCTTTCTTAATATAACTTTATATGATACAGGTAGCTTTTTGCAACTACACTTGTATCACGGGTTTGTCGGAAAAGTAGGCACGGCTTCTTTGACTCAATTAATAACTCTATGGTGTAACATCCTCAGATAGGCTGGAATAGCTATCCTTCTTTATTGGTATACGAGCTTGCTTCAGCCTGTATGGGTACACCTTTTTTTCAGTCTTTCCTACCTGATATATATAATTATTTGAAACTCGTAGCCCTTTCGTTGCGTCATTAAGACATCTGCTTTTAGCTCCTCGATAAGCTTTCGATAGTCAACACCGTGCGTTTGGCTTGTGTGTTGTTAACTTTGTTGTAGTTTGTGGGTTGCAGATCTGGTTTTGCCTTGTATAAAAATGTGTATAGTGTAGGCAGATTCAGCAAGACTCCATCGCACTTTGGGAGTTGTTTTTGGCTCCCGTAATAGACAGGCAAGCAAGCCTTTGTGTACAACTCAATAGCCTTACAGCTCTCACTTGCAGTGTCTTTGTCCACCACACTACTGATCCATAAGCTATTATATGTCTAACAATCCTTGTGTATAGCCATTGGATAATTTTTGGGGTAAGCCCCCAGTTTTTTCCACACGTTCTTCTGCATCTGCCAATGGAAATGTTAGCTTTGTGGGTTATCTTTTGAAGGTGAGTGTTTCATGAAAGCCTTTGAACAAAATGTACCACTAGGTACTTTGTTTCTTTGGCAAAATGAATCACCCTAGGACTAAATGAGATCCAAACGCTGCAAAGGCCAGAGTGAGACTAAACTGAAAAATTGTACCTAACTGGTGCCCTAACAGCACACTAGAAGCTAAAACTATTGAGGAAAGATGAATGTATAATCTGTAAAATGAAAGAAGAAACCTCCATCACAACATCCAGGGGACTGCTGGATAGAAGAGGGATACTCACCTATAAACTAAAGGCCAGTGGATATTTCAAAATGCTCTCATCAGCATACAGGACTGAAGGAAATAGTAGTCTCTGGGAGTTCAAGGACGTTCTGGATACATGTTCTAAGACTTGAACAAGACCAATTTTCGAAACGGAAAAAATCTTCATATAACAAAAACTCAAATTGATTTGTACCTACTTCTGAAGTATAAGTATATATATACAGATAGATATATATCCACTGTTAAGTAGAATACAATACAAATCCTCTATATCGAATACAAAGATCAATACCTTGAAACAACTGAAATCGACAACGTACTGCCTATGATATCTTATCAGTGCTTTATGGGAGTGTCTATGGTTTTTAAATTATATGATTAAACGAATAGAATGGGGAGGCGTTTACAGCTGATAAATTCAACATGGTAGCCTCCTTTGTTTTAATCAGTTAAACATTAAATATGGAGTGGAAGTTAATGAAGCGTGATGAATTGGGAAGTTAAAAAACTGAATTGCTACGAAAATATAAATTCCTCATCCTTACAAAATTTGATGTATCTCGCTGAAGTGAAGTGGAGTAGAACATATTCACTTACACAAACAATTAGCTAATATTACAACGATATTAATAGAATTTAAAAAAAAACATTATGTGGAGCATTAAAATATTTCCTGAACGTTCAGGGTCGTGTTAAATTTTCATTTAGTCATATCTACTATGAATACAAATATATGAATCAAAGAAATATAATACTTAAAATGCTTATTTCTGGTTGGATAAACTTATTCTGGAGTCATGTCGACTCATAAGTCGAAAATATCAATTTTACACTGGAACCAAAAAAAACTTTATAATATACAGTATTGATTTAATTCATTAATTTTAAATTCATATTGCTATGAACCAAACGAAATAATAAAGTTCATTCCACAGACCGGTTAACTTTAGGGATTAGTATTTATCATCATTTACCATGGAAATATTTAATATTATACCTAATGTTTCTTCTTCGTATTCTATTATATCTGGAATAAGTAGTGTTTCTAACATTTTGTGATGACGGCAAATTTAAATGAGTTTGTGGAAAACATCCGGTATTAGGGATAACATAGAAAATAAGTCCCCTTTTTTCTCTTTGGATACTTATAGGTACTGGCTGTTCAGTTATCACGAAAATATGAGAAAGTACCGAACATCTTCTTCGAACTAAATAGAATGTTTGGCAGGGTAGCTCTCTATCCAAAGAGTCTTTAAAAACAATTACACCAAATTCTTTCTCATACCGAAACCATCTTTTTTCTAACCATTTTCATTTTCTAACCACCTGTAAGTATCCCTGACGGCAGAACGAAGAAAGGTCTAGAAAAATTCGAATTCCGTGAAATTTCGACTGCTGTACTGGATAACTTGTATTCAATCATGGGGATGGTAGATTTGTAGTTCCGTTTTCCTTTTTTCGATAATCCCATGATCTGTATCTGCTTCCAAATGACTATGTCCAGGTAAGTACCTATTATAAATTTATGATATATTCTTTCAATGCTTGTTTTTTGTAAAGCACAAGTGAACATTGAACTGACGAGTGAATTTCTATTCTGACCTGAACACGGGTCCGATTAAAAGATAACATGTTTAGCTGATTTGCTCCTCATGCTGCAGCAGCTTCGTACCAAACGTAACATAGCGCTATTCCAGTTTTATTGCTGAGTACAATTATTAAGTTGTATGTTCACCACTGACGTTTATGAAACGCAACAGATGAGCTAAGAGTTGAATGGAGTAGGAAGACATTGTTATAAGTCGAGCGTATAAGTTTGTAAAGAATCACAGTTTTTATATAACTGAGTTTTTTATTATCATAGGTTTGATCTGCCAACATTTTGTGATATTCGGGCTGATTTTTGATTTCCAGTTTGGTCTGGTATGTGAATAAGTCAAAGTAAAACTGTACTAAGAGTTTTAACAGGGATCCTAACGGGACTTTGCCGCCTGAACAGCTCAAAATAGTGAAGGAAGAAGAATGTAGATTGCTTGGAAGAAGAAACCTCCATCCACATGCCCCTTCCTTGACCCCTTCTTGCTTACATCATCCTCTCTTTCCTCTTGTATATCTAAAGATTGTTATATATATATTATTTTAATTACTCCTTGTCTAAAATTAGTCATTTTCTTGTTGATATGTATTGTTCTTTTAGTGTTAGTTTTATATTTTATTGAGTAGGTAGTTTATATTTTTACTGGCATTGGCGGAAGAGCAGGGAAGGACTACTCGTCTGAACCTGAACCAATCTAGCCATTTATCCACATCAGTTGGAATCATTCGAAAAATTGTCTCTATATTGTACCTAATGTTCATCTTACACTATATTAGAGAATTATGGCACTTTCTAAAATACTGTCCGTCACTATTAATGATCGGTCTAATTTATATACTGGCGTCAGTATTGTCATCGTGTAAAGTGAGCTACGGCACCTATAATTTTGTGGTGGGTGGTGGTTATTTTTATTTTATTATTTTACCTATAACCTCACTTTTCTGTGGTTTGTGCTTCGTTCTTTGTTTATGTCTATCAAGTTGTCAATTTTACTTTTGGAATCTCTTGGTGATCTTCACGGATTCGAATAATGGAAGAAATATTACAAGCTGCCATTCTAGGAGGTGCAAATGACGAGGATATAGAGTTTGTAATATTAGAATTGTGTCCGCCACTATCCAGTCACAATTAAGGATAGTCCGTATTTAATTACTGACCGCCCTTATTTTTATCTACAACTACGCATGCGCACTTGTCAACAATGCCAAAATAAGGACGCATCTATTAGTGACTGTCACTATTTGAACCTGCCATAATTCTCTATAGTGTTCCTGTTATATACTTAATGTGGATAATAAATGTATTATTATTATTATTACATACTTGCTAATTGCATCCCAATTCAGAATCCTAGGGCATAGCACCTAGGAGATTATTGGATAAAAGAGGGATATTTACCTAAGCTAAAGCCTGTAGATATCCTAAAATTCCTCAGGGAAATAGGACTAAAGGAGCTACTAGTCTCTGAGACGTTCTTCAGTTACTAAGTAGAAGTAAGGGGGCACAATAGATCTTTTAGGTCTCAGTGAATGTCACCCCATCATACATACATACATACATTGGTCAGCTCATCTTCAGTTAACATTATTTTGATTTTGAATTTATCAGAATTGACGTGTCAACATGAAGCTTCTTAAAGGACAGCTGCAGTTTGCGGAATTCTATACTATACATTTCAATAGAACTGGGATTGTTATGAGTCTTTTTATATAAAGCGTACATTTCTTGCAAAACTATGTAGGAGGGCAGATATTTTTTTGGAGAACTGCACCTCACAGATCAAGCTGAAGCTGAAATATTTTTCTTCTACCCACTGAAAACCTATATACCCCTATATTCCCCTGATAAAAAAATGAATATCAAGTCATTGTATATACTTATTTTAGACATGCTCCCATATACAAAAAATAAGGTGACTAATTTTCATTCATTTAGTACCAATTATTAACTATACGACATGTGGCAAGAACTCAAGATGTACTACGCCGTTGTAATAATTGAAGAGAATGATTTGGTTTTGGTTTCGACATAATAACCATACAACTACCTATGTTCTACCTATATCCTGCTTTATACTAGGGGAAGAAAACTTTAGTGTGTCCAACTGTACGCTTCTCCATCTGATCATGGTCTTCAATGCAATAGAACTGGAATATTTCATAGAGAACCATTAGTCAGGACATTGTTTTTTTCCCATAATCAATTTAATTGCTGTATAGTATTTTTTTAACGTCCAGCTTGAACATTCAAAACTTCGTGGTACCTGGTAACTTTCTCATTTTTATCTTCTGTAAGTTCCTTGTGGCATTACTTATTCTTTTTTCTTATTTTTTTTTTGGGAATCAAACCACAATAATGTTTTTTATTTTTTATTTCGACGTTTCGGTAGCGTTCCAGCTACCTTTGTCAAGATTAACTAGTATAGAAATATAATTTTTTTGGTCCTTATCTGACACATTGTTATATTTCTATACTAGTTAATCTTGACAACGGTAGCTGGAACGCTACCGAAACGTCGAAATAAAAAATAAAAAACATTATTGTGGTTTGATTTCTCATTTTTGTTTGTACAGACTGCTTTAAGAATTTTACTGATAACTATTTTTCGTTCATTTCTCACGAATAAGGTGAAATGTTTGTTATTTAAACATTTCTTTCCAATGTTTCATACTATATTGTGCCCCAAATACATTCAGCGCATTTATCTTGTTGTCTTATTTAGACGTCTTAAATGTTCTGTTTTTTAAACTAGTTAAACTTTCCTTTGTATTAGATCGAGTCCACTATATTTTATAGATTACAAAACCATTTCCACAGGGACCACAGGCACATCAAATATTGGTTTATATTTGTTAGCTTTTACATTTTTTGTTTTATTTCAATGAGGAACAATTTTTCAAAATTTGATGCAGCCAGTCAATGAATTTGTTCAAGAATAACTTGTGGATGCGACGAATATAAGATAGAGTATCAAATTTATTGGACAAAGGAAGGAAAACTAATATACACATATACAAATATAAACTATAAAAGAAAACCCACCGGTATGGAGGCTTTTTCCTCGGTGGTGGCCTCCCCATTGGGCGGCACATGTCCAGCTTTTGTCACTAGCCCCGCTGGAACACGCACTGTGAGGCAGTCTTTGACCCCCCACTCACACGTGGTCGCTTACAATAACAACACTCAGTACATCACCTAATCACTCTTCACCACGTCGCTGTTGTAGTCGACACTAGAACGCGGTAAACATCCGACACGTGACACATAACCTCTAAAAATCTCCACTTTATCAGTAAAAGGTTTCAGTTTGATTTGTTGACCCTCCTCAGGCACGTTTCTCTTCCGGTAAATGTGTGTGTTGTGATATCGCGTGTTGTTTCGTTTCTGGATCAGGTGAGCACCAGACGCCGGGGCTGGTTGTGCGGCACTAACAACGACGCCGCTATCGAACGACGCTCGCGTCACGGCGCAAGTTCACGCGCCGACGCTTCGCAATCTACTACCTGCTGCTTGTCGCGTCGTTTGCGCGCACTTGAAATCTCGCATGCTAATAAATTATTGCGATTTCGGCTGTTTTATCATATATTATCGACAGGGTTGGTTTGCGGGGTTAGCGGCTTTGGTACTCGGTGATGCTGAGGTGGGGTTTACACCCGCGTCGATTATCCCATCCTAATCCGATCACATATATGTTTGTTTTCAATATGTTGTAACAAAGAAAATGAATGCTGTTTGAAGCCCACATCTCAACAGCTGTGGCATATCCCAGGACTTTTCATTTGGTACGAAGTCCTGGTTCACGCCGTATAAGTGATTTTAAATCTTTTGCATTCAATATAATTTTGATATTATTTCACTTTTTGTCGAATAGTTTGGAATATTTTAGTGTTTCCATCTCTTTGGTTGGAACAACTAGCAAAACTAGTGAAACTCAAATCAGCATAAAAACAAATGGAATGACCCATGTAAATAGCGCTTGTTGTTGAACTACCAAATGAAATTATAATGGTTAAAAAGCTTTAGTTTCGTGATGAATAAAAAAAACATTTTATTGCAAATTTTTTTAAAATAAAAGAGTAGGTGGAGTGGTGGAGCCTAACGATTCTTTTTCTAACATATCAATAAACTTTTCGTGCAATCGCACGCGAAGTCAGTATTTCGCGTTCTCAGCACAGTCCGCGAAATTTAATTTCACAGCCGTTACCCATAGCAACGGCCGCGAAACCAAACGTCACTTCCAAATTTGAATATCACTTCCAAATTTGACATTTCTAAAATACTACAAAGACAAAGATTATTTTTTATTGAATACCAACAAATACATAAGTACTTATATTATTTAGGATGAACATTAATATTAATTGTACAGTTTGTATTATTACTTATATTTTCTCCAGAAGTTGAAGCAAGAACTGTCAAAATATTTTGTATACCTACGGGGTTGGGATAAAGTATAGAACCAAGATAATATCTTTTAAACGAAGAGAACGATATTTATGAAAATTTGCAGGTAAGTGCAATGGAACAAAATGCATCTGATGTACATCTTTTGTTAATACCATACTTCCGGTTTAACCGGAAATGCCATCAACTTCTTTAATTTAAATGGGACACCCTATATATTTTTACAGATTTTGAAAGAGGTTGCTATTTTGAATTCATACATACTGAGTTTAGTGTAGAAAAATTTGTAAAAACGAGGAATATAGAACTTTAATCAACCTCCTTTGAGTTTTTTGCATTAGAGCAAAAGACTATTTAGATAAACTAATTGATGTTGTTTGTATCCATAGTAATAAATAAACGAGTACTGTTTAATACGTCTTTTGTTCTCCAAGTGTCAAATTCTAATTGGCGAAAATGAATTTTACAATTTAGAATGGTTCAGTTAAGTGGAAAAGAGCGTATTGAAATTTTAATGATGATCGTATTAGAACTCATGAAAAAGTGTGTCATACTTTTAATAATTTCCATCCGGAGAGAAATCCCATATCACGCTCAACAGTAACCAAAACATTACAACGTTTCAATACAACTGGGATGGTAAAAAATTTGCTAAAACCTGGAAGACCGCGGACTGCAACGAACGAAACTGTTAAATAAAATATTGCAGTCGATTTAGAAGAATCACCTCAAACTTTCACCACAAATTTGGCATTAAACCATGGTATCAGTCGACGTTCTGTAGAAAAGATATTAAAAAGTGAAAAGTATCATCCGTATAAGGTACAGTTGGTTCAAGAATTGTCAGACGATGATTTTGACCGAAGGCTGGAATTTTGCGAACTGCTAATGGACATCTGTAATGTCGACGAGAATTTTGCTTCTAACATAGTTTTTTCCGATGAGGCAACTTTTTGTTCAAATGGAACAGTTAATCGCCATAACTCAAAGTATTGGTCAAATGAGAATCCTCATTGGATTCATGAAGCACATACCCAGCAT
The DNA here is from genome assembly GCA_949126875.1 of Lochmaea capreae. Lineage (NCBI taxonomy): Eukaryota > Metazoa > Arthropoda > Insecta > Coleoptera > Chrysomelidae > Lochmaea > Lochmaea capreae. The sequence goes on from OX421409.1 coordinate 13,182,185, forward strand.
CCACAGAAGTTAAATGTTTGGATGGTAATTGTCGAAAATAGGCTTATAGGCCCATTTTTTATCGACGGAAACTTGAATGATGACAAGTATTTGTATCTACTAAGTAACGAAATTATTCCTGCACTTCAACAGAATGGGCAATTACCACAAAATGTTTGGTTTCAACAAGATGGAGCCTCCCCAATATGATAGTAGGGGATTTTCTGGATGCGAATTTTCCAAATCGATAGATTGGACGTAGAGGATTCGTATAGTGGCCTGTTCGTTCTCCGGATCTTAGCCCGTTAGATTTTTTTCTTTGAGGTTATATAAAATCACGTGTTTACCTTAGACGACCAACAAACTTACAGGAATTGAGACAAAGAATTAATGATGAATGTGAACTAATACGTGAAGAAGTCTTGGAAAGAGTGCCTCAAGAATTTGTTAATAGGATGGCATATTGTCAGCAAGTAAACGGCGAGCATTTTGAACATTTGAATTAATTTTTTTCCTCATTATTCTAAAATAATGAAATTCACACCTATTGTACAACTAACAGTGAGTTATTCCTCGTTTTAACAAATTTTTCACATTAAACTTAGTATGTATAAATTCAAAATAACAAGCTTTTTCAAAATCTGTAAAAATATATAGGGTGTCCCATTTAAATTAAAGAAGTTGATGGCATTTCTGGTTATACCGAAAGTATATTATTAACAAAAAAATGTACATCAGATACATTTTGTTCCATTGCACTTACCTGCAAATTTTCATGAATTTCGTTTTTTTCGTTTAAAAGATATTTACTTGGTTCCATACTTTATCCCAACCCCTGATATTGAAATATATCATTTCCACAGGACACGGTGACATTGTTAAATAAATTGAAGTGCTGTTGATTTTAGGGCAATTATATATTTATTTACAATTATCTAGTTTAATCATTTTAACGATTGCACGAAAAATAGTGTGTATGCCATGGCCGCAAAACTTTTTAACGACCTCAAGATTATCTTACCTCGACCGCAAGTGGCCTCGGCGATAACTGTTCTTTCGGTACGTTAAAAAGTTATTTCGCAGCCTAAGCATACAAATAACTATTTCCTGACATTAATATTCCTTAATAATAAATATTTCCACTCCAGAAATGTTTACCAGCAATGTTAACGTTTTAGACTATTAAGTGGAATAAAGTCTCCTCGAAAGTCCCTGATACGTCATTGGGAAAGAACTTTGATGACATCGACAACAGTTTTCACAGTAGGTACTGGATTATCTTTTGAACAAAGCGAGGTATTGCCTGTAAACGATATCTTGGGACATGGTGTATTATTGTTATCTTGTTATCATAACAATCGATAATTTCCTTTCCTAAGCTCTTAGTTCGACATTTTGTTTGTTTTAATTTCCTTTGTAGCTTTATAAATTTTAACGCAATCCAATCGTCGTCCTACATTTCTTTGCGAAAACAAAACAAACAAGACAAATAAAAGAAGAATCTCATTTAAGCCTACTTCCAGTAATACTCAAACAAAAGGTCCATCATCAAAACGAAATTGTGTCTTACACTCGTCTGGTCGAATTAAGAAACTAGACTTGCTTTTCTTGTTCTCATCGTTCAATCGTTCTCTGAAGGAAAAGAAAAAAAAATTCCAATTAGGAGACTTACCCAGAATCTAACTGAGCAATGAGAGAAAACATTGAATAGTATTTGTAATCCTTCGTTACGGACACTTGTGAAGATTTTAAATTATTAAACTTTATAGAATTTCGTCCTAAAAGTTTCGCAATTAGTCGCTCAACTTCAAAGAAACGGTCTCTCTTTAGCGGAAGAAGCTACATTTACACCGAAAAGGGGAATAAATTAACATTAAAGTTTTTACGTCTCTCATTTGTTTGTTACCTATAGCAGAACAAACAGTTCCAATTTCACAAAGTCCACTTTATAGCGGTCTTTTTTAAATACAATAAAATTAGACAAGAATGCACAGAGCTGGATGTCAAGTTAAGTAATTGAAAACTAACAAACAATCCAAGCTGCACTAGCAGACTTTACAAAAACAAATACTTGAAGTATCTAATGACTGCTAAAAGTCTCTACAAAAGACACTTCGAGCATGAACATACAGGGTGATTTTATTCGATCATAATAATATTTGTTCACATCGGCATAAATATTATACATTTGTCTCGAGAAGCAATTAAATTAAACAATGTACATTTAACAAATGAATATTGAAAAGTCAAAAATTTCAACCACTAATCGACCTATCTAAATATAAAATCCAAACCACAATATTCTCATACAAATAGACACATATACATATAAAAATTCAGTAAAAAATCACGAATCTTTCCCGTTACGTCATACTTCCCTGAATGTATCAAAGACACTCCAATTTCATGCGAATATCAATTAAACCAAATGGAAAGGTACATATGTCTTTTGTGCCTGAATTAAGTAACGCCACTACGTCTTTATCGGTTTGTCACTCTGTCTTCTGTTGTGACAACGATTGTACTTAAAAAGCGAAACGTCACTTTATGCGGAAGTAATTCTGTCACCATTGAAGCCGTCGTCATTGCCATTACTTTAAACAGGTAAAGTTCATTTACATTCATTGTGATATTTTTCGACAAAATGCCCGGTAAACGTTTGGACGAAAGTAAACGAGAGTGTATTAGAAAATTACATGAATATTTCCAAAAGGAATTGGCTAATGGCGGACCATTTCTGCCGTTAATGCCATTCAAGAGGTGAGTTTTGTAACAATTTATTTGTAGAATTTCAAATTATAGTCTAACTATGATAGTGTTAAATTTGGTTTTTATTTATTTCCTCTTATAATTAGATCATCAGAAATACATGCCGAACTCTCTAACCATGATGCGCCGCTGGTGAAAACTGTCTTGATTTGATTCGGATGCTTATGAGTTATAACGTAACGAGAAAGATTCGTGACTTTTACTATACACACTATGAATGAATTTTTATGAATAAATTAACCCGAAGGTCTGATGGCCAAAGGTCCAAAGACTTGCATGCATAGGCATTACAGGGGCGATGAGGACTACTCCTACAGCGGCGCTGGACACAATGCTAGATCTTCCTCCGCTACATTGTGTCATAATGTGCGAAGCAAAGGCAGCTCTAACCCGACTGGAAAAAGCATCAGACCATGACGTTGCACATGGGAGAGGACACACAAAAATAAGGCACGTGGATGACGACATCTTTAAAATGCCAACAGACCACATGACCGCCAGATATATCTTTCGCAAGAACTTCGAGATTGTCATTAAAGATCGAAAGGAGCTTGAGGAAGATGACGCACCACCACTCAGCAGAGCAAACAAGCTGATCTGGTTTACAGACGGATCAAGGAATGAGCTCGGCACCGGAGCGGGTATATACACCAAGTCGAGCAAATATGAAGGAATCGTCTCGCTTGGTAAATATGCCTCGGTATTTCAAGCAGAGGTCTATGCAATACTTGCATGTGCAAGGGCAAATAACATGAGAGCCTACAACAGGTAGATCAGGATCTACAGTGACAGTCAAGCTGCCCTTAAAGCACTTCAGAGCTCTAAGGTAACATCTCGGCTGGTATGGGAATGCGACGAAGGACTTAGAAGACTGGCGACTTGGAACAGCGTAACACTGGAGTGGGTCCCAGGTCACAAAGGAATCGCTGGCAATGAAAAAGCTGACAAACTGGCAAGAGCAGGATCGTCAACCCTGATGAACAGACCCGAACCATCCGTGGTCTTTCCTAGATGCTCCACTAGGTCATGGTTAAAAGGGTGGGCAAAAGAACAACACAAAAAACACTGGAGGAATACGCCCAGGCAAACACATGGGAAGAAATTTATAAAAGAACCATCAGAAAAAGTAACGAAAGAGCTGCTCTCAATGAGCAGGAACAAACTACGCACTATAACGGGACACTTTCCCACAAAGGAGCACCTGAACAAAATAGGGCTGTATAACGAAGACCTTATCCACAGAAGATGCAAAAAGGACACCGAAACAGCTCTGCACATATTATGCAACTGTGAGACGCTGGACCATAGGAGGCAGAAACTGTATGGAAGACCCCAAATGACTCCAGAAGACTTCTACAACCAACTAGTAAAGAACCTGTATTAGCTAATACAGAGAACGGATTGGCTGAATAGGCTGTAGTCAGAACACTAGGAGGATCCACAATAAGCAAAAGAGGCAGACAGTGTCGACTTGTTGTGTACGTTGCAATCGACGGTGTCGATCGACATGTCGAATTTTTTTCATGAACAAGACAAAGTCATAGCTTTTATTGAGGCATACAAATTAAAATCAAATCTGTGGGATTCCAAAACTAATAATTATAAAAACAGTAACATGAGGCACGATGCCCTTATGGAAATTGCTAATGAATCTTCGTCAGACATGTTGATTAGTCTGATCGACATCATTTCTGCCAACTCTGGTGTGGACCGATGCAGTTTTGTCGACTTGTTGATCGACTATGTCGATCGACTCTGTTGATCGACAGTGTCGACTTGTGTACATTGCAATCAACGGTGTCGATCGACATGTCGAATTGTTTTCCATTGACTGTCGGTAAACATGAAAGAGCTGTCGATCGACTTTAGTGTGTGTACGTGTTTTCGACGTTCGACATTAGACAAATTGAGTACTCAGTGACGGCGTGACGTTGACGTTGACATCGTAGTCACGTATTTTCGTTGGAAATGGAATCAGGACACGACAAAGTTATAGCTTTTATTGAGGCATACAAATTAAAATCAAATTTTTGGGATTCCAAAACTAATAACTATAAAAACAGAAACATGAGGCACGATGCCCTTATGGAAATTGCTAATGAATCTTCGTCAGACAAGTTGATTAGACTGATCTACAACATTTCTGTCAATTCTGGTGTGGAAGGATCCAGTTTTATCGACCCGGTGAGGACGCAGCTTTACGTTACAGGTTCTACAGCCATCCAGGATTATTTTTGAGATATAAGTATTTCTAAGTAGAGTCTAGTTGAGTTATCGCGCACCTGATGATGGCGCTTAAATACTGATTTATGTAAAACGAGGAGTTAGGTGGTTTCATAATTAGGGCCACGAAATGTCATTAGAAGATTCAAAATTTGACTGAAGGATTTGGATTGAAAATTAATCAAAAATATAGAAATCCTAGTGGCAATTAGTACTATCACCACCAAAAATAGAACTTTTAAAAAGGTAGAACCTATTCAAGACAACTTAAAAGGGCAGAAAATATCCATATTTGAATTCAAAAAATAGTTTTATCTCACTCATCCCGTTGCAGACTTAGATGAATAAACGTTCTGAATTTCCAAATTTAAATTTATTTCTTTGCGCCATTTACTCAAATACTCACGATTCACTTGCTTAAATTTGAAATTATTAAAACTTTTAAATATGATTTTGGGAAGTTTCACAATTAGTCGAAAAAGTTCATAGAAACGACTGATTTTTTTAAATAAAACTCACAATTCGTGTTAAACTTTTTCAAGAAAATTGGTGTCTTCAAGAAAAACTATTTTAATTGGTAAAGTTAAAACGTTTTCTCAGGCATAAAGCTTAGTATTTTTTTCAATGTAATAAGTGTTGCCTTTATATAAATTTAGTTTTATATCGTCACTGGAAAGATAAAAGGTCTAAAGCGACATATTGGTAGTTTTCCAGGGAAGCATTTTAAACGTTAAAATTTTGAAAAAAAAATCATAACGAATTGCCTAGTAAATTATTATTTGGTTTAAATTGACTATCAGATATATCGAATTTTTTAGAAAATTGTTATAGGAATGATCGTCTCTAAAACCAAATAATTCAATGTATATATTTATGTCGTTTTAGCAAATACTTTAAAATATAGGTACACATTTCACGGTGACTAAAGCGCCAGCTAAGTGATCAGAATGCTATAAAACTTAGACAGTTCGACGCAGAATAAAAAGGGCTTTTTAGGCATGTTTATATCACATTTTTCTTTGAGGTGGCGCTTAAGACCTTTTACCTTTCCAGTGACGATATGAAACGCTTGCAATTTTTTTCAAATTTACGTTAAATAAAGAAATTGATAAAGTTTTGAATAATAAAAATGTGCTATAAACCATGAATATATGGAAACGTCTGATATCAACAAAAAAACCCAAATCATTTCAAGCAGCTGTAACTGCGTTCCTATTGCATATGACGTCAGTCAATATAACCTCAGTACAGCGCCCATACGATAAGAAAGGTATCTATTATGTCTGACAAGTGACACAAGTTTAAACTTCTTATGGTGATCATTTAGGCGGTAGTATCCTGTCGAGACACTTGTCCAAACTCTTTGGCAGTCTTACTTTGTCTTTTCGGTGTAATTCATTTCCTCCAGTTTTACATTGGAGCTGATGCCGCAAAAGGGTGTTTCAGCCCCTCTTTTCCCTAGTAAATCTGCTATTTCATTTCCTTCCATTCAAGTGAGTCCTGGAACCCAGAACGAGGTGATGATGTTGTGCCCGAATATCTGAAGAGCGGAAACGACCCAATTATCACAAACCGAACCAATCCATTTTATACACCTACATTTGAGAATTGGACGTATTTGTCACCGCATTCGGTATATCTAGACACGCGGTAGCAATGGACAATTCACTAGAACGTTTCAAAGGTACGAGAAAATAACACAAAAAAGACAATTATACCCCATGAACGTATGAAAATGCAGTAGATCAACAGAAACCATTTGGTAATAATTTTATTATGAACAAATACCTACCTATAATTTCTGAACAAAATGTAAGAATATCCCATCAACACATAAATTTCAAATGAGAACCAAGTTCAATAATATACATGCCTTCGTTGTTGACTTCAATGACAAAAGAAGAGAGATCTAAATGGGTGCCAAATTCAATGGTCAGTCCTGAAATTTACTTATAACCACTAAAATATTTTATAACAACTTAAACTATCATTTCTTCTCATAACTAAAAATAATATTTTGAAGCCTAAGGTCTGCCTAGTTTTCATATACGAATTATATTATATCCTTCGCAAGTTCTAAGACTGTAAGTTCATATTTTAGGGCTCTTCCATGACCAGCCAAGTCAGACCTTAGGCTTCAATAAATTATCCTAAGTTATAAGAAGTAATAATATTTTAAGTTGTTATACTAAATAACTTCTTGTTTAATAATTTCCGAAATGGTATAGGAGTGCTTAGGCAAACTCATTGAACTAGGCGATAGCAGCATCGTTACCCGACTGTGGATTCCAGGAATAGAAGGAAATGGAATAGCCAGAACCCTTTTTCTGTATCAACTCCAATGTGTTATTGGGAGAAGTAGGCAATGCCAAAAAAGATAGAACCATTGGAAATATCTGGTAGGGGATATACAATCAAATATTCTGCTGGGTAACTACAACCCGCTGAGATCAAATGAATGCCTAAGTCAGAGTAAAACAGCTCTTAGAATTTTGACAAGTGTCCTAACGGGACATTGTCGCCTGAATGGGCACCTGAAACAGCTCAAAATGCATAGCAATTCAGATTCCTAGTAGACCACTGTATAGAAGAGTGACAGTTACCTAAACTAAAGCCTGCAGATATCCTAAAATTCCTCCGGGAAATAGGTCTAAAGGACTTTCCTCAGGTATTAAGTAGAAGTAATGGGAAACAATAGATTTTTTTAGGTCTCAGTAAATATCACTCCAAGATACATACATACATACATGCAAGTATTGGCTAACTCAATCAAAATATTCCTCTTTTTTTAAATTCACATTGCTTTTACATAATGTTGTTGCGTTGAATCATTGCTGACGTATTTCATTAAAAAAAATTATTCGACAAACAACAATTTGACACTTCTTTCTAATATGTTTTTATTTTAAAGATACAAAACTACTTATTTTATGTCCCGCACCCTGTACAATCTCCTAGATTTCCTAGAACTCATCGACCCTGTACAAATACCATCTGAGACCTATCAAAGAAAATACATGTAACTTTTCTCATTAATAACTTATCAATCTGTTGAAGAATGGAAATATTTATTCAGAAGTAATTCACCCTGTGAGTCGGCCGAATTGTGTCATTTCTGGAGGCAACAGTAACGAATCGAGGACAAAGGACAAAGATTCGAATGCAAACAAAAATTCGAACAAAGGTTCAGTTATCTTTGATAGATTTTCCAGTTGATTTCAGTTTGCGTATCTCTTTTTCTACACTATACCAAATCAAATAATCGGAAAAATGATAAAAATGGAATTCACAATACTTATTACGTTTTAGAAAATTCAGAAATGTGTATCTCTAATGCTCGATTTTTACCAACCTGATCTCAGGTACTTCCTAACTAAGTAATTTCTAGGCTAGGAAATGCCTAACTATAACAATTCCTACAATTTAATATATACTTATTCGGGTACTTTCAGGTAAAGTTATCCTACAGATAACATTCATTCATTCGATTGGGTTGTGCTCAACAGCCCAGGCACTTGAACTGAATCTTTGTACCATTTCTCATGCTATCTACTTCCATAACAAAAGCTTTGTGTCTTCTATGTAAGCCACTAGTTTGACTGGATTGATTTTCAGTAGTTGTAATGGTTGTATTATTTCCTCTCCAAAGTGCTTCCGTCTGACTCCATGTATGTTCTCGCAGAAGCAGAGTATGTGAGTAGGTGTTTCATTATAAAGTTCACATTTCCTGCACATGGGTTCACTAACTTTTCCAATTTTGTGCAGATGTTTCCTCAGATAACAATCCAACGATTGTATTATTAGACACTCCCATACGCGACAACTGCCAACCTAAAGATATAAAATGAACAATGTAGGCATCTCAAAAATGCTATCTGCTGGACAGAAATAAAACATTATATGACGGCTAGCGTCAAATGGAATGTATATTGACGTTTTAAGGGGTAATGATCATTTTGATTGTATATATGTATATATTTTATTATATTGTATTGTGATAAATACTCCAATTATTTCAATAATCAAACGTGTTGTTGTGTGTGTTGTGTAACTACTCTGGGATGGGAAAGAAGAAACGGGTTCGAGCCGCCAATTTCACAGCTGATTGCTGTTTGGCAATAAACGAAAAACATGTGTTGGAAAATAGATAAACGGACTCCGAAGAGTGGAAACTTAAAAGTGAAACCTGAGAAAGAATTGCAGAAGTTTTCAACGCATTTTCAGGTATTTTTTTTTGTGAAATGTTAGACTTGCAAAATAATAATAAAGTATTCATTCAGTAGCTCTAGATCCTCAAATAACTATGCTATTTTCTTAGGTTATTTGTCAAATAAATCCTTACTCATAAATATAAACGTCAAATAATTTATTTGTCGATAAGGGTAATTTATCCGAGGAATACTTAACACTCCCAATAAACATTTTCGTTTATATAATAGTAACCGTAAAGTTACCATCAATATTTTATAAAACTGCAATTTATATAAGCTAAGCATAGTAATATTTCTGTAACTCTTATAAACCTTTTACAACACTTAAATGGAGAAATTTATAAAAGTTGCGATCACCTTTATTTAGTAACGTTATAAAACCCATAAGTCTATAACTAAAAGTAACGGAAATATTTCCGTTACCTTTATAAAACTTTCTAAAAGACTTCTTCTAGGAAGAGGATGTAATGATATTTAGTTTTATTACTGACTTGGTTACTCTTATAAACTTTGCCTATAGAGTTGTTGGTAACCTTACCATTACTAAATTATTTCTTTGTTAAGCTGTCACATTTCCAATATGTGTTTTCTCTTTTTAGCAAACATTGGTTATTATATTGTTTCTTTTTGTTGATTCCACAATTTTAAACATCAGGCAGTATAGTAATTCATTTTTTTCTCCATGTTTATATGATATTAAGATGGATGATGTGATATATTATCTGCACCTTAATACTTGTCACATCATTCCCACACATAAGGCTAGACCAAAATTATATTGCCAATCATTTTTTACTGTAAATGTTAGCAAGGCACTTCTAAAAAATTCAATGGCCTTTCAAATATATATTATTTATATTATTTAATTATTTTAATTTTTTAAAATTTGTTCACAAAACAGAATCAATCATATGTTCTCATAATATAATGTTAAATAAGAGACCAATCTAAATTCAGTTTTCCAAAATTTTGTTAAATATTTAATTTTCTATTCCTGTTTATATCTGCGTTTAAGAAAATTGTCATGGCGGATAGAACCTACTCCCTTATAAAAATTGGTTACCACAAAATTACTGTTGGTAATACTATAAAACTTAAAGTAACACTATATATCCATAAATGGTGATTCTATAAAACTTTGAGTCTACTATAAATTGTTAGTTGAGTGTCACAGCACACCACAAGTGATAGTTAGAAAACTATTGGTGGTTATATTCAACGGTAAAGAAGAAAAAGAAAAATTTTTAACGTCATTTGTTGATAAAGTGGAACTGGAAGATACCTGTCGATTAACGAAAGTGGTGCTTTTTAATTTAACAAAAGATGCTGGCAGTACTTGTGTTATTCTGGTAAAACGCCTAGAAAATTTTCTGCAAAATGTAATGCTGTACTTGATTTTTTCCATGTGATATGGTTTCCCCGTCTTCCCATAATTTGTTTAAACAATCTTACTGGACATACACAATCTTCTGCAGTGTTTGCTACCAACCATTTACTGTCGGCCAACTTCTGATTTTCCCCTTGTGCTGTCTTCGTAAACACTGGGTTATATTCAACTCTTCCGGTCTCTCTTCCACGGTTGTCTGTCTCGATTTTAAAATAGAATACCTTACAATTTCCTGCTTCTCTACCTCTCCAAACCAATTCATACGCAGCAATGTGATAAAATTTTCTTTGGAGGCTTACAGGTTCCTCTTCACTCCAGGACACTGCCATTTCAAAAACTTCTCGTTTTGTGAGAGCATTAGAACTCACCTTCCTTTTTCTGGGATTGCTTGTAAAATTTTGCGTTTTGTGTCGTGTGCATTTCTCGCTTTCTTAAACTGTATGTCCGTGAACGGATTAAAAATTCTTTTATAATCTTTACTTCTCTTGTAACATTTTTGCTGAAGTGTTCAAAGTCGTCTTGACTGCACTCTCTTTATAATCTTCTCCATTGTTCTTCTTCATGTTGAATGCCCAGTCACATAAAATAGAAGCTACCTCTTCAGTGGAAGTTTCTGCAATGAGTTTATATTTTTTTCCAAACAAAACATCGCAAATTGTAGCTAAATTGATGTAGTTGAATTCACAGTATTGCGAGGCACATTATCATTGATGGCTTTTTCAATTTCTCCACTCGAAGACTCTCCAAATCGCAACATTTCCACAAATGAAAACTTTTCTGACAACGCAAGTTTGAGTAAAATTGACACAACGTCATCAAAAATTTGTTTACAATGCTGGTTGTCATGTTTTCAAAAGTTAGGTTCCGTTATTGTCGCTGGAAAAGTTAGGGCAAACTTTTTTCCCTGTCATAATGACAAAATCACGCGGCTTAGGGGATTTTTTATACATGAACTAAATTGTCCTATAAAAACCTTAATTTTTCCGCGAAACAGCATTTTTTTGGATAAAGCTTATGCGCACCAACATCGTGGAGCAATTTTTCAAAATCAGTCATCATGCCTATTGTTGGTGATATCGGGCAGAAACGAGATATTTGTGAGTAATTATTTTCCAGTTTTGAGAATTCAAGCACTTTTAATATATTTAATGGACAGGGAAGATATGATTTGTATATTTTAATTTTATTGAAGTAATAAGCGAAGTTAGGAAAACTGTCAAAGTCGTTGTAGGTATTTTAACATGCAATTGTAAGCTTCACAGACACGCAAAGGCTATGGGGTTGACTGCGACTGCCTGGGGAATGTGCGGTTTCTTGTACTTGGGGATGAAAGTCGTGCTGGAGACTGTAATTCAGATCCAGAGGACCAAAGTAGATCTGAAAAACTCGCAGTGAAATAGGCCTATTAGCTCATAAAATATATCTCAAATGGACAGTTTTTATTAATGTATTCAAAAAGTTTGGAATTATTTTTTTATTTATAACACAATTTGTTTAATTTTTCCAATGTTTTCCGAAAATGGAGCTACTATATTGAAAATTCATCATCTTACGTCACAGTTTTGAGATTCATGTTTCCACCAAATTCAACTTTTCTAATTTTTTGCTGTAAACACAACATAATAACGAATTTGTTTGCAGTTTCTTGAACCAAAATGGAGAGGAAGATCTACCGTCTTATTTTAAAACTACAACAGACGAAATTCGATAAACATCGTCCTCCCAAGTAAATTCATTTCCTTCTCTGTTGTTCCTATCCGTACAATACCGTACGATCATATCTCCCAGGGTAAAAAAAAAAATTCTTGAAACAACGCCAATTTAGTCGAGATATAAAGGCCAATTTTTTTTTAGGGTAGGTTATATTTATAAGAAAAATCCAAACAAAAATGTTGCTTGAACTTTCATTTTGATGAGACAGTTTCCAGTTTACAATTATACAGGGATCAAACGACGAATAAAGGTCACCTAAGCGGTGGTAAGGTACTCCATTTATTGGGTCTTACGAGGGAGTTTCGTTGATTTTCTCAATTTATTTTGTTAATTCATAACTAACGAAGCACCTTATATATAAAATTAAGAACAAATTCCAATTGTGTAAGGGTAATAACAATCTGTAATATGACTCAGATAACATTATTGTCGAACATTTAATGACTTTTGCTTCGTTTGTGGAAAGTGACTTTTCATTTTTGCAAGAGAACGCTGTGGCCAAGTGGTAGACAGAATGTTGGCCTCCTAAATAATGTAAATATTACAGTGATTACCCAACATTACTGAGATAAATCCTGCAGAACATTTATAGGACTATTTCAAAGGAAAAATGTTGCCAATTACCACCAACTTATTGGAGAAGATTCATCAAGCTTCTGTTGAAAATTTGACGTCTGAATGCAGAATAAAAGTGCACCAAGCGACGGGATTTTTCCAGAAATTGAATGAAGAAAATGTAATTTTACTTTGATAGAAAAAATAACATAAAATATCTAACGAACCACTAACAAACATAACAATTCAGCATTTTGAAATAATCAAGTAGGTACACATCAAACACAAAATCGTTCGGGAATATCCCCTTGTTAAATATTTACCCTAACAACGTAACAACGCACATATCTGTAGCAATTATACAGATTATTAATTAGTTTATCATGAATTCAGAGATTGTGTAATTTCAAAATCGAAATAACTTTCGGACCATTCATAGCCAACTATATTTCATTATCTGCCTCACATGCAATCGGCATTGCGCATCATTTAACATATCACCAATTTGGATGGGACGGTTAACTTTTTCATTGTTTGCTGCATGATTTACAAGCGAGTTATTCGAAATGAAAAACTACCGAATGCGATACCTACTACTAAATGTGATTTAAACTTTTGTTCTACATTGTGTAAACTGCACTATCGAATTTTTTAGTATGCGTTTTGATCGAGATGAAGTTATTTTTTTCAACCTTCAAAATAGACAGGATATTAAATTTAATCGTTTCTCACTCCAGAGCGGAAATTGGAAATTTTCTGATGGAAAATAGCCTCAAAGAACGTATCATTTTGCACTATAAGCTAGGACGAGAAGCAATATTTATAATGAAAAGGAAACTTGACTTTTGAAAGACGAACAATGATATTTCTCATCCTGGAATTGTTTTTTGCTAATTTCATAGTAGTGCAGTCATTGGAGGTGAAAATAGGCTTCTATCCGACACAGATATTGTTGAAAAAATTGTTGGAAACTAGTGATGCAATACAGAAACCTACACATTCTTCACTGATGCAGTGAAATCAAGTGCACCCAGCTGTTTGGATAATTCAGAAGAAGAATGGATATTGGACTCACAAACAAGGAAAAATTTCATTTTGAATAGTTACCATAGGTATTTGACGAATGAAATGTTAGTTTTCATAACTGCCATCTGCATTCATAATTTACATCGGTTTCTTACATCACCTACGCAGGCACTACTTAAGGAATTTTATTGTTTATACTGGTAGAATGGGGTACAATTTTATAGGACCATTATCTTCATTGAAGGAAATCTAGCTAGCCCTTGAATTGTAAGCCAGAATTTCCACTAAGGCTTTGGATAACTAGTAGAGGAACTATCTTATGACCCGCAAAGTCACCAGAATTGTCTCCGTTTAATTTTTGTACTTGCAATGTTATCAATTAGACGACAGGCTTTACAAGTGTCAAATTTCAAATCTATTCTAGAACGTTCTACCTCCTTTCACGAGCGATTCTTTTCGGATGAAATACATAGAATGAGTAAAGTCAATTCAATAATTAAAATCGTATGCAATACCAGTTTATTTGTAAAAAAAATGACTGACCTTAATATGTTAAACCATTTAAATGCAAATTAAATCTTAAGTTTTCAGTAGATCGACCTCAAAAAAGAATTCATTATTTTCTAGATTTATTTATTTTCTGCTATTTTTTTAATATGACTTTGCTCTGTACGATTTTTGAGGTTGAGTATCAAGGTTTAATAGCAAACGATAATGATAATAAGTTTGGTATTCGAATTTTCACAGCAATAAAATCATTGTTTACGTGTTCGATTGGCATGTAGAGTTTGTTTAACCGTCCTTTGCCGTTACGTCATACATTGTCCAGCTTTATCCTTTATTCATGAAATGGATGAGACGGAATTATGTCGTCATTAACGTATCTCTATGTGAGGTTGAGTGTAAATAACATTCAACTAATATAAGACAAACGTAAAACAGCAGCAAAGGATGGTTAAACAAACTCTAGAAACGTCTTTTTCAAGTGATTTGATAATTTCGAAATATACAATTAGTAACTTTTCTTTCGACCCGGGTGGAAAGTTCGTACTTTTCCCAGAGGTTAGTTGATTGTTGCACTTGACAAAATTACATATACACTGTGTCCGTAAAGTATGGAACAAATTAATTTTTAGCTAAACAGACCATTTTTAAAGAAATAATCCTGAAACACGTCAATTTTTGATTTCAATTTACCGTATTTTGAAATAATAATCTAATATACAGGTTGAATTACCTTCGAGTTGCACAAATTGCACACTTCCATCTGAGTTACCGTTCTGTCTCCATAACCAATCATCATAAGTATTTTTGTTTTACCCTTAACTCCATTTCTACTTCAAATTAAATCTAAGCAATAATTAAAACATTCACGAATACCAAAAATATTGTAGTACTAAACTGTCACTGAGCAAATAATGACATTTCACAAAAAACTAAACGACTATGTTTTTTTTTAAATTGATAAGAAATAATTTCTTTCATATTCTGTCTTCTAGACCACAAGTACCAAACATGTTTGGAAACAGCTCATTTTTATTAATCTAAAAATGTAATAAACTACAGGGTGTTACATTTAAACCAATTGCCGCTAGACAAAAAGTATTTTTTATAATATTGTTAATTTAACTAATAAAGAATGTTACGCGTTACTTTATGAGCACACACAAAACTATTGTATTTTGTTCACCCTGTACCAATTGGAGTAATCCGAAAATTGAGACAAAATGGGGGTGTTCCATTTAAAAAAACTGATGGTGACGTCAGTACTCGAAAGTAATTCACCCTGTTTATTAGAATATTATTTTAAAATACGAGAAATGAAAACCAAAAATCGACGTTTCAGGATTATTTCTTAAAACGGCCTGTTTAGTTAAAAATTAATTTGTTCCATACTTTACGGATACAGTGCATAGGACACCCAAAAACCTTCAAAAACTTGTGAACTGGATATGTTTAAGAAAAAAATCTTATGTTTATCACATCCATGTGCTGTAAGGGCAACAAAGATACATGCCACAAAATTTAATTTACGAGAAAATCATATATGAAATTTTTAACAAATTCTTGAAATAGCCAGAAATTGGATAAAATCATTAAAACATTCGCTACACTTTTCCTCTCATAAAAATATGTAATAAGGGAAAAAATGTGGCTTATTGCATCGAAAAATAAATAAAAGTGGTACATAATAATACTTTATTTAAAGTGAACAGTAAAGTTATTTAGTGTCTACGCGTAGTAAAAATATCAACAGACCTATAGTCTGTATCTGAATCAGTATTTGAAATTCCAGAATAAAGGTGCATTTTCATGGTGACACTCGACGCTGGCTTCAAGCGTCACGTGACTCAATCTCGACCGGAGTGCGATCGCGTCAAAGCTAAAGATTCTGACAGTTCTGATAAGTGCAATGAGCTGCTAGGTGAGTTTCCTATAGTAATGTTAATAACTTCAACGATATAGTGTATTGGGCCATTCAAGTTAAAAATAAAATTGAAGAATTATTGAATAAATTATTAACTAATACCTACCTATTTTTTTTATTTTTAGGTTTATAATAGGTTAACAGACTATTGAGGAGTGATATATTTTATTATGTTTGTTTTTTCCAGCGTTTTGAAGCTTGACGCTCTTATATGTAATTCAAGATTGCGCTCCGATCGAAATTGAATCACGAAATTGAAGCCAGCCTTGACCAACTACTGTATTAATGGCTGGCCAACAAATGAGCAGCAAGAAGTACCAGATCTAATTAAACTTTATTTCAAACTAAAAGATAATCTGTTTGTATCTGATGAATTATTATTGTTAGCTAAAAAAATTGTGGTACCTTGGCCATTGTGTACTGAAATGCTCAGGTTATTTCATAAGGGCCACATTGGAATTGAAAAATCTAAAGCTCGTGCCAGACAGATTTTCTATGGCCAGGAATCAATGATGATATAGAAAAGTTCATTAAATCATGCAAAATTTCTGAAGCCAACGGCCGCAAGCAGCAGAGAGAAACATTGAAAATGTTTCCAATGAGAGAGCGACCATTGGAGCGTCTGGGTATAGATATATTTTCGTATGCCGGAATCAGCTATTTAGTCATTGTTGACTCATATTTAAACTGGTTAGAACTGTGTAAATTGAAAGACAAATCAGCAAAATCTGTTCTCAAAGCGCTAAAAAAGGTATTTGCTGTATTTGGCTCCCCAGATTATGTATCATGTGACAATGAACCATTTGACAGTTTTGAATGTAAAAAATTTGCCAAAGAATGGAATTTCAAAATCATCACAAGAAGCCCGTACTACCCGCGTGCAAACGGCCTTGCAGAGAAGGGAGTAGGGATATGCAAAACTATCATAAAAAAATCAGTAACGGGAGGTGAATATATTAAAATTGCATTATTTCAGTACCGTAATTCACCTCTCAAACACATTGGCTATTCACCGTCCCAATTACTAATGAGTCGAATCTGTAAGACGAAAATTCCAATTAGCGCGGACTTGTTACAACCAAAGTTATGTGAAAATGTGCGTGATAAGTTGAAATATCGGCAAAATACGTGTAGTAAGCATTACAATAAAAATGCTGAAGAACTACATCCATTAAAACTTAATACTAACGTAACTGTATACAATCATATTCAGAATAAGTGGGAACCTGGTCAGATACTTAGTGAACAAAGTGTTCCACGTTCTTATTGGTTACAGAATGAATCTGGAGACACTATTAGACGCAACAGAATAGATATAAAAGATTCTATAAATGAGTACACACCCAGACACAAATCTTTTTCTGAAACTGATCTAGAAACTATTGTACCACAATATAAGAGCAATGACAGTACCAGCCTCAAACACAATTACTAAATTCACCACAGAGTCCCAGCAAAGGGAAATGCCAAAATGTTACCTCAAAAACCGTTGCTCATAAATTGTCCCCGGCTGAGCCGGTACCAATTGGTGAGCCACTGTTAAAGACAACTAGGGCTGGTCGTGTCATAAAACCCCCAGCTAAGATTATGTGTTATAAGGTTGACTACTACATAGTAGGCAACCACTTCTACTGAGTAGGTTGGCAACAGTGCACAAGGCAGTTGTTGTGGTCAGTCACTAGAGACCACATGTGTTTATTAGAAGTCAAATAAAGAACATAGTTATTATAACATCATTTCAAATAACTCCTGACCCTACATAATGATACAGGAGTGTCGCAAGGCCCTCAACAGAGTGGGCAGTCATAATAGAGTGACCCTAGCCTGCGAGCCAGGTCACCAAGGAATAAAAGTCAATGAAAAGGCCGATGAATTAGCCAAGCAGGGAGCGACTGAGGTCATGATAGGGCCAGAACCTTCCTGTGGAATTGCAAAAAACCTCACTAAGGAGAGCATCCACCAATGGGTAAACAACCAGGCGCTGCGCTGGTGGCATAAAAAACCAGGACAAAGGCACGCTAAACTATTCCTTAAAAGCCCTCCGGCCAAACTGTCACGCGACCTACTATGTCAAAGGATGATGGTGGGAATGCTGACCGGACATTGTAGGCTGAGGAAGGACATGCACACAATTGGCCTAGCAGATGACAGCCAATGTAGGTTTTGCCAGAAAGAAGACGAAACCGCGGAGCACATACTGCGTGAGTGCGAAGGCCTAGTAAGGGTGCGGTTTCACCTATTCGGAGAAGAAAAACCGAGGCCTACGCAAGGGAGGCAGTATCCAGGCTAATAGGTCTAACAAAAAGATTAAAGCTGGATATCGAGCTCCAAGGATAGGGAGGACCCCAATAGATCAGCATAGGTCGCAATGGGATAGGACAAAGAGCCACTCCATTTCCAATCTAATCTAAATTATATAAAAGCTTGTCGCGAGATTTACCTGTGTAATAACTAGTCTTGCTTGACGTACTTATTTTAAGTAATTCTATGAAAGAAAATGTTTTCTATAAAATATGCAAATCTCCTGAGAAGCTTTTATATCAATTAATAAATTGGGTAATACATTTTCTAATAAATGGATTAGTTTGATTTAATTTTCTTCTTTTTTGGGCAATTGAATAAAAGCTTGTTTTTAAAAAGTTTTCCACTATTAATTTATTTTTTATTTATGACTGGGAATGTTTCTTAGTTTGTGCATTTCATTTAATGCGTCGTTGTTACATATGGTCGTTTGTCTTCTCAGGTACCAATGTGTTTGCTGATACTGAAACTGCACATGATTTGTTTTGAAGACTTTCTGGCGGATATCGTTGTTGCTATAAGGTCATTATTTATGAAAAATGAATTATGGTTGTAAATGAAATAGTATAAAAACATCGATGGAATTTTTTTGTGTAGGGTTATAACAATATACTCCACATGAAAGAAATTCTTTCCACCTGGGTAAGTAATCTGTGAGAAATAAATAAATGATTCAAATTTCCAACGTTGGGTCAAGGTAATTTGCGCCATAACTTTTGTGGTAGCTTTGTTGTTCGGAGATTACGAACCCGGTAACAAAAGAGCCGGTGGAATTTGGAGAATTCCAAAAATATCAGAAAAGCTTTTTCGATGAGAACATAAAGAGTGTCAAGTTGTCGAAGCCTATTTGATATATTTAAAAAAAAATTAATGGCTGAAACATTCCGGTAAAATTCTCGAGATCCAACGTAGGAATGGAAATGACAACAGGCACACATATACGCTTTTATCTGAAAACATCGCCGGAGCCGGTAATGGCCGGCATTGTGCCCGACTAATTTATGACTCAATATCGCAGCGAGAGGCCCGATCGAACGGTAACGTAATGTTGATAATCTGTAGTGAACCAGAACGGAACGCATCTTCCGATGTCCCCTCCTTATCCCGGTAAAAGATCCCCTCGTCAGGAAATTTCCTCAAATATATTAAACGATCTAGAAGGAATCGATTTTAAGAAGTGTTAAATGAGGACTATCGACATTACTCATATTGTCTTGGGAAGCTTGTTACTTTCGAGTTAGGGAGGAAAATTTATTGCCTTAACTACCACGCAATTAAGATTAGCTATGCAAAGCTGTACTGATATATCTAGTACGTAAGATTAATATTGGAAGCAGTTATTTGGGATATTTACTTCAACGAATGCTATTTACTTTATAAATTTAATATTGAGAATATATACTCAATTAATAACACATATCTCGAAAACTGTCCACATCATAACTAGTACGGAATTGGAAAACAATTCCTCTCCTACCACTGATAAACCCATAACCCTTGTCAACCCAAGGTTCTGGTATGAGCGTCACATCATATTCCCTCATCACTTTCGTAAGCATGCAGTGTTACTGTGCTGTAGGCTCACTTGTATTATTCGAAACCTCGCTAACCTCCTTAAACTCGGAGAAATACCCTTCCGAGGCTGTAGTATACTCGGAAGCCCACCATTTCCAGAGCCCTAGAATCGATCGAGGTCAGCATTTGCCCTTCCCAACGTCTTTCCTTCCCTTGAGGGACCATGCACCCGTTTTAAAGCTAGAATTTTGACTAGCCAGATGGTCCTTCAGAATGAATACTTCCCACATGCTTCTAGGAACGTGCCCTTCTGGAGAGGTTTCTTGATTCAACAACTGTTTAATAGCGCCATCCCAGAGTTCACCCAAGCCTTCCACTGCGTTCCTGTATCTTGTATACTCATTCCCACAGGTCATCCAGTAAAATGAAATACGTTGAAACTAGACTCGAAGCGGCTGTTGCCCCGAGATTGGTTGACTGGAGATCGAATACCCAGCGACTAACCAGACTGTAGGATCGGGGGGGATAGAGCGTGGTCTACCTCATCCAAGTGGTTCGAGCGATTAAGTCTAATACTGCATATCTCTCACCCGTGTGGAAGAGTCACTGCAGCATCAGGCAATTTATGTAATATGCTTTATAAATGGCTTAATTTGGGATAAATACTCTGTACATCTGAAATATATGACTTTGTTAGAATTCAGGACAAAAAAAACTAATACTTTGTTTCAAGTTGACGATTTTCCATTATGAAAACTGGGGCGGTTCTAGAGCAACAAATATTATCAACAACTTGAGTAAAAAGGCTTTTTACTGAATTTTTCATGTGTGTTTGCCAGGTCTTTGAATAATATATTTGGTTGTTTTTGTTTCCTAAGAAATATTCCATTTAGCCATAATCTCTCATTAAAAAAACGTTCATTACAGTTTTCATAACAAATGAATCAAATGATGGTTTTTAAATTTGTTATTCATCAATAACAATTATTACACTTAGTATATTCTATACAAGGAACTCTTTTTCAATCAAATATACTTGAAAATAATGATTTAACTAACCTCGCTATGTAAATACTATCATCTCAATACTTATTGCGAAAGGGCAAAACAATTTTTGAACTATCTCTTGACCAAGCTATTAATTGTTATTTATTTATGGAAACTTCCACTACATTTTGTAGGGTTTCTCAGGTACTTTTATTTTATATATAGGATATTGCAAATATAACATTCAAAATGATAAACTCGAGTATTACCTTGCCTACTAATACAAAAACTCAATTGACTCTCAGCTCAAAGCCAATTTCAAAATATTTGCAGGCATTTGAATTTTTGAAAGCCTCCTGGTGCAAAATCTGTGAAAATATCAAATAACTATTTATATACATATCTAGGAGTTCATCCATTTCTCAAATATGATTAAAATATAATGAAGGTTTTTAAAGAAACACAAAGTCAAATCACGGCGTGTGCATAATATACTAATAAAACACTGTTTACCTATGAATAGATGTTTTCCCTGAACGGTGAAACGTTAACTTTGCGGTTAACCTTCCAGAAAATAAAAATATCCAATAATCACTTTAGAATTTTGATTGTTGGTGAAATAGAATGTATAGATTTCCTAAAAATGTTGCCACCGAAAAATTAATAAATTATTTCACATTTGTGGTGGAATAAATTAATTAATCAAAAATCAATATTCTAGAGAAATTTTACCGCGAAATTCAAAATTTTCAAGTGTCTTTAAATAAGAACGGAGAAGGCACCGGATTCTTCTCGCATCGTCAGTTGACGAAGTAACAAGTGAGAAACTGTGCAGTAT
This sequence comes from Lochmaea capreae, assembly GCA_949126875.1. Lineage (NCBI taxonomy): Eukaryota > Metazoa > Arthropoda > Insecta > Coleoptera > Chrysomelidae > Lochmaea > Lochmaea capreae. The sequence goes on from OX421409.1 coordinate 13,204,117, forward strand.
TCATTAGATTTTTTTTTTTTCTGCATTTAAATACAATAGTTTCCTGAAGTACCTATACTTAATAAGAATCTGGATTACTGGTATTTTATTACAGTATATTGTTTCTTTTGAATTTTAAATTTTGTTATTGAAAAATTTACAATTTTTTTTGCCAAAAAGTAGTTAGTACAAAATGGATACCCATTTTGGATGCCACATGGATTTACCTTCATTATCCTTGAGCAAAATTTTCCCTATAAATATATAATTTTTTTCTTTTGTCAAATTGTTCATACATTTTTTTATATAAATCAGGAATCCTAAAGTTATAAGTTATAGTATTCAATTGTATTCATTATTAATTAATCTTCTAGATTCTTTATTTTTTTTATTTTATCTGTATATCCTTTAAAGCACAGTTTCTGGGAATACAGCTTCCTGGAGCACAGTTGCTTAGAGGGCTGTTCCTGTGATGATCACAGTTACCTGGAGTACCTACAGTTCCTAGTATCATTGCAGCGCAGCGGCGCACCAGTCTCTTTCTGAAGTGTGTGCTAATCCTGTCCGTTAAGGGTGCTTCTTTCAGGACAGCATACAAATTTTTTTTTTTGTATAAGTCAGAAAGTAGAAAAACCAGTTCTATCTGTTCAACCCATCAAGAATAGAAGAAAGAGGTTGTATCACTCTATAGATCGTATTTTCATTTTTTTTAAAATAGTTGTAGTTACTATCCTCTTTCAGTTTTAATTTGTTTTTGTTTTTTTTCAAATATATATGTCAATATATTTATCTATATTAATTTTTGTGTGTGAAAGTTTTATTTATTAAACCTCCACCAACAGTTATCATTTCATTCCTATTAGCTAAATTATTTTCGAGTAGATTACAACTTGTTTAGAAGTTAGCTATTCTTTAAATTTGACTTTATTTCTAGTTTTAATTTAGGAAAAAAAACTAGTGGTGCCCTAAACACCTTTCTCTCTAGTTTTCCTTACATTTTGTATTTCTTAACATATAGCTCATAACAAAGTCCTGAGAACTTTCTTTGGTATCCACTAAATTTAAAGACAGTTAGGCAATAACCTAAATTAGATTTTCCATCATTTTTTTTTAAAGTCTCATTGGCAATCAACTATAATTGTTTTAATTGTCGCCCAACAAAATAGTGTTTCAACGGTCACCTGATCTGGATAAGAACTTTATTACAAAAATGTTTCCAGAACTTGAGAAAAAATTGTATATGTTACTCGGCGATGGAGCCTTCATTATTTATGTTTCACCAAGTTATTCTGCCTTAACAACACATAATTGGTTTGTTCGTAGAGCTATCCCAAACGGTTGGAAACTGGACGACCAACCATTTGTGGATGCTCTACGAGCAAACCTAATAAACGCCTCCTATTTCCAGTTATATAATATACTATTTGTTAATAATATAAATCGTGATATTTAATCCTATTTATTCAACCTCATTTTTCAAAAATTACCTTAATTCAGTTCCACCTTCACTTTCCCATTAGTATAGAAAACATTCAAAACATTCTACCAAACATAAAAGTATGTATCAAGCGATTTACTGAAGGATTTTATTTTTGTGGCTAACCTGAATTCAGAAACTTGAATTTTGGATCAGTTTCCGGAAAATTTGCTGAGCAGTCTGTTACAGACCTATCGCTCTTTTATTGCCAATGTTTCCGACAAAAGATTTATTTCCACGATCGTCCAAAATAAAATGACAAACGTGTAGGTGGCGGCTGCTTACCGTGCATTCTTACATTTAGTTTTCTTAATTCATTGACGTCCCAAAAACACCTTGAAAACTGGAGTTACTTCAAAATATTGTTTGCTATCGTTAATTAAATCCCATGATTTTGAATTCATTATCCAGCATTTTTTCCGGGAGCCAATATTTCAATACAATAAACTGTATTTCATGTTCGCCTTCTATATGACAAAATCTGCACAGAGCATCGTCTGTCAAGCTCATTAGCTTTGCGTGCCTATTAAAGCTTGCAGTGCCTGTTAGCTGATCTTCTGCAACATTTACATTTTTTTTTATCCCTACTCTGGTGAAATTCCTACGATTCTAGAGATTTCTGTTCCACATACTTTCTTGTGGCTATAGTTATAGTAGATTCTATGATGCCAGGCTCTGGTCGATTTAACAAGTATTTTCACCACTGTTGTGTCCCGATTCAACCTGGTATCCAGATCAATACGTTCCTTACCCGAACTATACAAAAATAATGCATCGGAACCATTTTCATTATTATTTACAGCTTTCATTGATGAGCTTGTCAACAGAAATGGCAAAACTACACATGGAACACAGACAATTAAGAAGAGTGCAAATATCAGAAGCAGATGATTTAATAATTACTATCGCAGGAAAAGAGAAGGATTTACATAAGAGTATGGAAATATGGAACACGGAATCGGAAGAATTTGGAATGACAGTCAATCAAAATAAAACAAGTTTTGATTATAGGACCGAAGGTGGAAATTTACAATAGAGAGAATCAAAGTTGTGAGTTGAATTTTCGTCAAGTTTTATGATTTTGTTAATTTTATACCATAATTTTGTGGTTTCCCTGATGATGGAAATAAAGAAATCCGAAAGCTTGGAAAACCTTTGAAGAGTCTTTTACTTTGCTGTATTTCCCACTATTTACTAGTTCGTTTCTAACTAGTCAGCAACGACTACTTTTTTCCTGTATGTAATTGTATGTATATATTAGGGTGAGCCAAAAATACTAACCTATCGAATTTATAGCTTAAAACGGACCTATCTACCGAAAAAAAAATTGAAAATTTTGAAAGGTGTCGGTAGCCATTTGAAATTTTCGATTTGAATAACACGTAGGAAAAATTTCTTTGATTGTAAATGCTATAACTTTTGAACAGTTTGGGATAAAAATGATGATGATTCTACAAGACTATGAGAGGAAATATTCAAAAGTTATAGAATTTTTGATGAAAAAAAAATTTTAACGTGTTATTCAAATGGGAAATTTCAAATGGCTACCGACACCTTGAAAAATTGAGCTAAAATTTTTTCTTAGTTGAAGGTTTTTTTCTCAGTATACAGTGCTATTCAAAAGTCCCCTCTCCCCCTCGTATCTTTTGAACGGCTACACTTACATTAATAAAATATGGAGGGTGAAAATAAAGTACGAATGGTAACAGGTGACGTAATAGTAATAGATGACGTCACAGTACCACTCTGGCCCATAATTTTAAATAGGACCTTATGGCAAGTTTGAAGCAACAGGTAGTGTTCAAGATGCCAAAAGATCTGGTCGACCAGCATTTAGTGATGATAAAAAGATTGATATAGTTGCTGAAATGGTAGTAAACCCTACTTCCCCTTCAACTAAAGTTGCGTCTATCTGTGAAGTAAGTAAAAGTACAGTACAGAGAGTGTTGGCTAAAAATAAATTTCATCCATACAAGTTAAAAATGGTGCACCACCTTTCGGATGACGACCCCGACAGACGACTCGAATTCTGTGAATGTATTACAAATAAAATTGGTCAAAACCCACATTACACAAAAACAATTTGTTTTAGTGACGAAAGTACTTTTTGCCTCAATGGAAATGTGAATACACAAAATGTAAGGTATTGGAGTGACACAAATCCTCACACCTTTCGTGAACAACATACCCAATTTCCAGAAAATTCAATGTTTGGGCAGGTATTTTGGGAAACCACATAGTTGGTCCTGTTTTCCTAAATTCAAATTTAAGCGGATAACACTTCAACAAGATGGTGCTCCTGCACATTATTATGGTGCAGTAAGACGTTACCTGGATGAAGAATATCGAGGTATATGGATCGGCCGGCGAGGTCCTATAGAATGGCCACCTCGGTCACCAGATCTGACACCATTAGATTTTTTTCCATGTGGGTACTTGAAATCCTAGGTTTATACTATGGCACCAGATAGCATTGGCGTTTTGAAAGAAAGAATTATTGAAGAATGCAATGTAATTTCAGCTGACACATTCGAACGAGTACGACAAGAGTTTACTAATAGGATGTATTACTGTCAGGAAGTAGACGGAGCACATTTCGAACACTTGATATGAGAATCCATTGTTGATATTTGCTTAATTAAATTTAAAAAAATAATTTCAATAATTTTTGTATTTATTTAATTTATCCGTCAAAATTAGTTTAAACCCAAACAAAATTAATATGGCTATGCCTTTCAAACGAGATATCACTTGCCATAAGGTCCTATTTAAAATTATTGGCCAGAGTGGCACTGTGACGTCATCTATTACTATTACGTCACCTGTTACCATTCGTAGAGAAGTTTACACTTTATTTTCACACTCTGAATTTTATTAATGTAAGTGTAGCCGTTCAAAAGATACGAGGGGGGGGAGGGGACTTTTGAATAGCACTGTATAGTTCCGTTCTAAGCCAAATTCGATAGGTTAGTTTTTGCAGCCACTTTCAAAAGATAGGCATGGCTGTAAAAACATTTCTGCCAAAGCTAGCTCTTAGTTTATCATATTTTTGATTCAGGTTCGTGTTAGAGAATCTATGAGTCATACTTGTAACATTACAGCACATGAAATCCATCTTCTCCTACTTGAACAGGCTGATACTGCACTTTGTATCTACGAGCTGTTGTTTTTGGTCCAGTCTGAGCAAATGTGGCACCCTCTTCGAAAGCAGCTCAGACATTTTCGTGAAAAATTGTAAACACGCTACTTTCTGATATCTTTCAGATATCAGGTAAACTACTAATTTAGCATACCATTCAATTCAACTATTTTCATTAAACTCGTAAGTTTTCATGTATAAAATGGAAAAAATATACATATAAGAACCACATACACTGTATTTAATGTTCCTTTTTGTAGACTAAATTTTTCTGACAACTTTGATAAATAGAGTGAAAAGGAAATATCATTATGAAGCTTATAGACTGTTCTTTGTTCTTATGATGTTACTATAAACGTTTTCCCCATCGACTGAGGTCATTGAAGATGCTACATCATGGCTGGAATTGATTTCTTAAAATCGATCAACAAATAACGAAAAGTTGCGAACGGAAGGAGAAGTTGAAAAAGAGGATGAAAAATGCAGCTTTAATTTGTTGGGTCTTTCGAGTGTTCGAAGAATATAGAAACGAACATAAATACACTACACATCAACGCCAGATTATAAAGGCTTTGTGTATGAAAATTATATAAAACGAATGTGAGAGTGCACTTTCAACATCTTAAATTTTAAGAGCAATTCGTATTGAAGATATGGTGTGAGTTGTAAAATGGATTTTTTCTGGTACAAAAAAATAACGAAATCAGCAAGTAGAGGAAATAAAATGACAACTATATATGGCTGATATTCGTAAGCATCGCTTCACCTCACAGTTTATTTATTTAAGAAACAAACAGCCAGAGCCTTTTTACATGTTTCTCCATAACAATGGTACTAAAGAATGTACAATAATAAAAAAAATAAAATACAATAAAAATGCAAAAGAAAAAGAAAGAAAGTATTATAATTGTAAAAAAAAGTAGATCAGTTCAGCCATAAAATATCCTCAATTATCAATACATATTTATTAAGTTAATGAAATAACTATTAAGACTGTTCTAATATTTTATGTGTTGCAAGCATACTCTGAATTTTTGCAGGAATACATCAAATATTACCAACTCATTATATTTACTATATGTATTGTAAAGATCAGATATACGATGTAGCGACCCAAATAAAGGGCTTTTGAATAATTTTTGGGGTCTTGTACTGCACAGAGAAGTGTAAAATGATATTTCTCTTAGAAGATATTCTGAATTTGTAATTCCATTAATTAATTTGAATAAGAACAGTGAACTGCGATTCTTCCTCCTATCTTCCTAACGAGGGACTTTAAATTCTATCCTATAAGAAGTATATGAAGTAAATTCCGGATTCTTACGATACTTTTTATAAAACAAATATCTTATGAAATAATTCTGTATTGTTTCAATCATTTGTATTAAATTTTGTTTTAGGGGATTACAGACAACACACGCATATTCTAGTTTGGCACGAAAAAGCGAAAAATATAATGATTTTATGGCGTTTATATTCCAAAACTGATAAGTTATTCTTCAAATAAAGCCCAATAATTCGTGAGCCTCTCTTGTGATCATTGATACATACTCAGAGAATCTAAAGTTACTCTGAAATAATACACCAAGATCAGTGATTTTAGTAAGTCTCTCCAACATAACATCTCCCATCTTGTACACGACTTGATGAAAATTCACTGCTTTACTATAGGTCATAACTTTACATTTATTTGAATTAAACAGTAATTTATTGGAATGTGACCAACTATAAAGCTTATCCAAATCATTTTGCAAAACCAGATAATCACTAAGTTCATCGATTTTTCTAAATATTTTATAATCGTCTGCGTACAGAAGTGACTCTGATGATACACAAGATGGTAAATCATTAATGAAGATCAGAAACAAAAGTGGGCCAAGGTTTGAACCCTGCGGTACCCTAGATACCGCCAAAAAGTTATGTGACTGTTTACCACGAAAAGTTACAAATTGTATTCGATTTTTTAAATAAGAAGTAAAAAATGTGATACGAGAATCACTCAATCCAAACAATTTTAATTTTTCCAAAAGTATGTCATGATTCACTTTATCAAAGGCCTTAGAAAAGTCGGTATATATGCAGTCAACCTGACCTCCCCTCGCGACTGACACTTCTGATAACTGTAGGAAAGTGAGTAGATTAGTTTATACAGATTTTTGACGAGTAAATCCGTGTTGTTGAGCAGCTAGTAGATTATTTACTGAGAAATATAATTTTTCATAAATAATAAATTCGAAGAGTTTAGCGGGACAGTTGAGGATTCATTATGAAAAAACACGTATGCTTAACTGTTCTTTCCCAACCGTACCAGGTAGCGGCTGATACCATTACGTTCTTGCCAAAATGCAAAATTTACTAGACCCTTCTGCAGAAAAAGGAATTCATGCATCCAATCGCACACTTCAGGATGTCATTTACACCTTGAACAATCCAAACAGTTAAAACGTGATACTTCCCGCTCTAAGCGCAACAATATAATTCATTCGAGGCTCAATGCTTTCCTCTGAATTTCAACTGTCTGGGTATTATTCTTCTTTCAACTTATTTATCACAAAAAATGGTAATTCCCTCAAAACATCTCAATTCCAACCATTTTTTTTCACTCAGAAGCCAGTATAAGCAGTAATTTGCTGACTTCTTGTGTAATCAGTTCCAAAGTAATGTGGGAAGGCCTAGGCAAACTTAATGAACTAGGCGAGAACAATCCCCTTACAATCACCTTACTGTGGATTCCAGGACACACTGGAATAGAAGGAAATGAAATAGCAGATAAACTAGCGAAGAGGGGGACTGAAATACCCTTTTGGGGGCTGGAACCCTTTTGCAGAATCAGCTCCAATGTAATATTGGAAGAAATAGGTAAAGCCGAAGAAAAGAGAAGATCTGACCGTTGAAAAGATCTAGTAGGGACTAGGCAATCTAAGATTCTTCTGTTGAGATCAAATGAATGCATAAGTCAAAGTAAAACTGCACTAAGAGTTTTAACAGGAATCCTAACGGGATATTCTCGCCTGAATGGGCACACTAAAAAGCTCAAAATAGTGGAGGAAGGAGATTGTAGATTTTGTGGAATGGAAGAAGAAAACTTCATCCACATACTTGCGAACTGCACAGCAACTCAGAATCCTAGGGGACAGCAGCTGGGAGATTACTGAATAGAAGAGGGACAGTTACCTAAGCTGAAGCCTGCAGATATCCTTAAATTCCTCTGAGACTCTCCTCAGAAACTAAGTAGAAGTAAGGCACAATAGATCTTTCAGGTCTCAGTGAATGGTACCCCAAAATAAATACATACATACATACATACATACAAGCAGTAATTTAGTGTCGTCACATAAGTGGTTGGCCTCTAAGCGATTGTTCATAGGATGAGCTCTCGCTTTCTAAATAGGATAACGGGTAGAGATCAGTCCTCATCCTCGGCCCAACATTTTACTTGTTCACTGATTTGCTACCATTTAAAATTTATATTTTCCAAATTTTAAAGCAGTCCTAATAAGCAAAGTCATGAGAACATCAGTGATATCGTAACAAGGCATTCTAAGCTTAATAGGTCTCTTAAAGCTAGCAGGGGTGACAAACGGAATCTTGGGCAGATTCTGTCACCTTGTTGAGAAAATTGCAGACAACACCCTATTTCAGTGCCGTAGCACGTATAAAGTAAACAAAATTGTTGGCTTTCAATATTATTTCAAAAAATACTATGTAATAAACCTACAGTGAGAATTTAAACTGATGAAATCCGCCATTTTATAACACTTTAATTAAGTTATTTATATTGAAGTGGAGTTGAAATTATATCAAACCATGAAATAAAAACATGAGTGAAGATGTGGTAATTTTTTTGCTGACAGCTCATTAACTTTAAATCACTAGCGAATGACTTAAAATTATAAATGATGTTTCCTAAAGGAAAAAAAATAATGTCATAGAGATTTCAAGTCTTCGAGCTAAGCAACCAATTTGAAGATTAATTTATAATCAAAGTCAACGAAAGCCTTTAAGCTTACTACGCGATTTGTTTAATTCTGTTTCATCAAAGATTTGTCTTTTGAAACTTGATTAATCTGAAGTAATAACTGTGCGAATAATGTAAGCGAGAAGCTTTCGTCTAACTAAATAGTTATCTCACCCAAGGCTGCTGCTTGTTCAAAAAAATAGATATAAAAGAAATTGTGGTATCTTGAATCAAAATCAGCCAAGTTTATTTATTTATTCTGCTTGATTCCATATCGCAGTGAATATAATAAGTTGTTTGATTGTTTGTATAAAACATGAATATTTTTTGATAAAATGTTTCACCAAAAGATTTGAAATTTCTGAAAGTGGAGAGTAGGGATTTGAGACAATAGACAGAAAGAAATTTGGTATGTTTTAGTCGCTATCTACGCAAAAAATGATACAAAATATGTACATTAAACTGAAGAAAATAATGGTTCAAAGCATGGAGCTGCTGAAAGAACACATAATTGACAAAAGTTTCAAATAAATCTATTATTACAGTCATCGGTAAAACTGCTATTCATCGGAAAAAAAAATGCAGAAATCGCTATTGCGTTGGGATCCTGCAATAATGACAAATTTGTCTGAGACTCGCCGACAAATTCTGAAACAGTGCAAACTAATTTTACTCACAACTATAATATTGTGAAATATGCGAATAAATTTAGGAGCATTACACACTGTAGTTCTGACTTCCAAAGATTATATTGAGAGGCGATTTAACCTTTCAATTGACAGTCTAGTCGATGATCGGAAAAAATCTTAGACCCGCAACCTTACATAAAAAGTTCCAGATTTCTTAGGTAATTGGTATGAAAAAAATTACGTCTGAAAGGAACTTTATCGATTTGCATCAAAAGAAAACTCGTACACAAACAAAAAGAACAACGAGAAAAGAATGAATAAATAGAAATGAGTGATTAACTTTTCTGAAAAAACATCGTTATTATCATGTATATCGTACACAAAGGGACCCCACAATAATTACACATGACGCTTCCCTTTTATTGTTCATGGTTTTTCAACCGCTAAAAAAATAATTTCGAAAAAAGCCATGGATAATCCCTGTGGTTGAAACTTTTTTCTGAATTACCTTAATGTCACAAAAGAGCACATTCACAAAGCTGACGATTAAACATTTTTCATAGCTTCATTTGCATGAGTGCCAGAGACAATGATAATTTCACGGTCGGGCACGCATGTGCGAATATTAAAATATAAAATTAAATTATGTATAGTTGACGTAAAACGTATAGTGCGAACTTAAAGTTGTCGGCTTTTTGTTTGACTCTAAGACTTAGAGTATACCGTTATAGCCCAGTCAATATTATAATAATAATTCAAAATGCTTACACTTTGGCAAATACAGGAATGAATGTGAAATAGCGACGCCCGTCAATGCGCGTTACTAAATGATGGCAGTAGGGATTAGTACGGTCCCTGAAGCAGCTATACTTGACTATTATTGTCAGTTCTATTGTGTCTATTAGATAGTGAAGAGCACTGCGTATGGGTACCTGCTTTCATTGTTTTTACTGGATAACGAGAAAAATATTTATTGGTACAAAATAAAGATATTATATAATATGGAATTCAAATCAAAAGTGAAAAGAAAAGGTTTGACTGGACAGAGTCGAGAAATTTTGGCAAATATAATTTATTTTATGCGCCGGGAAGCATCAGAAAATAAACCTATAAAGGACATTCAAAAAGTTCAAGAACGTGTTGCTATTGCCACAGGTGTCAGTGTGCAAACGATTTCAAATATTGAAAAGGAGATAAGGCAAATAAAAAATGGGAAATCTTAATCATTTTCTACTCCAAACAAAAAAAGAAAAATATCAAAACCCAAAACAGGCTTGGATAACTGTGATAAAGGTGTTCTAAGAAGATATATTTTGGATTATCAAGTGACCCATAAGAAAGTAAGAGGCCTTGCGCAATATACATAGAATATTTCTCGATAAGTATAGCTACACAGGTTCAAGGGGAAGTTTAAGAAAAATTATGCATTGCATGGGATTTTGGTGGAGGAAAACTAAAACAAATAGAAAACTTTCAATGGAGAAACCTGATATTAGACAAAAGATTAAATTTTTTAAGAAATATATACAAATTTCGGGCAGAAAATCGGTCTATACTATATATGGATGAAACGTATATTCATTCTTAACATACACATAACAAATCTTGGAATGATGATACAAACGAAGGACTGCGTCAGCCTGTGTCGAAAGGTAAGCGATTAATCATAGTACATGCAGGTAGTTCCAGTGGTTTTGTTCCTAATGCTTGCCTAATATTTCAAGAGAGAGATGAATTACAGTAATTATAAAAAATGGACCGAGGAAAAATTAATACCGAACTTACCACCAAAAAGTGTTGTTGTCATTATTAACGCACCTTACCACAATGTGGAAATCGAAAAGTGTCCAAATTATAATAACAGAATAGCAGACATGCAAGAATGGCTTAGACAGCGAAACATTATGTTTACACCGGATATTCTAAAAGTTGATTTATACCATTTGATTGAACAGCACAAACCATAATTTAAAAGGTATGAAATAGATCAGATTTTAAACACAAATGGTCACGAAACCCTTAGACTTCCGCCTTATCACCCTGACCTGAATCCCATCGAGCTAGTTTGGGCTTCATTTAAACAATATGTAGCAGACAGAAACGTCAATCATTGTACCAAATTTTTTAATACGTTCGATGAAAATGAATGGAAGTCACGGTGTAACCATGCAATAAAGTATGAAAAAATGTTTATGGACATGGAACCTTGCCTTGATGTAGCAATAGACCAAATTATAATTAGTCCACAGGACGACGACAGTGACACTTTAGATTTAGAAAGTGATGAAAGTGAAAGTGACATAAACAATTAATAGTTAGAGCGACGTACAAATATCTATTTTTTAAATTAATTTAGTGAATTAATATTTAATCTGTACTTTCATTATGTATTTTTAATTATTGTTTCAATGCTTTCGAAGGGTTTGAATCCCTGTTCTGACATACATCCGGATTAAGTTGAAAATATTCGAATTCTCACTACCTGCTTCTTTAAGTGAATACCTGCATTCTTATTTCGTATAGACTTGTATTGTTTTAATAGATATTATTAAACAGTAATAAATACTATTAATACCTTCATTTACGTCTCCTGAATAATTAAAGAATGTTACTTAATATACTTTGATTATTTACCGTACTAATTCCCCAAGCGCATATTACCCTCTTTATCATCCGAATACTTTCTCATTTTAACTTCGCGCCTTTCGTACGTTTCTCGACATTCACTCCTGTATTTGCCAAACTGTACTTATAGTTGACGATAAATTCATTTAATATTATAATTCCAAGTAATAATCGTTAATAGATATTCAATAAACTAGTTTGTTAATGAAGGCGATTGATAAACGAAACTGTTTGAAGCACGAACGACCGATACCGATAGCGAGTGAGTGCCTTTAATAGTTTTCCCGATCTTCGATTTTTTTCCGTGCGGTAAATAAAAAAACTACAAATGAAATTAATTATAAGAAAAAACAATTATTCATTTATAATACTTTTCTGAAAACAACAACATAATTAGTATATTTAGGAATCGTTGGTATTAATAGTAACATTTATTGTACAATTTGTATTATTGCAGAAGTTTCGTCCCTTCGGTATTTCATTCTTAAAGGCCGTATAACATTATGTAGTGTTCTGTATAGTTTTCAATGTTGACAACAACTGTATAGTGCCATACAAGCATGTAGTTTTCGACATCGAATACTGTACAGAAATACCATTCCCCATTATATTTCTGTACAGTTTCTGCGTAGTTTCTGCGCAATAGGTCAAATATCGTGTCGGTGTCAGCAAACTCTATGAGCTTTAGGGCAGCGACTTTCGTCCAAGACGTAGATAGTTTTTGTTTGAAAATGGAAACGAAATCAATTGAAAAGATTAACAGTAAATACTCAATGGAAAATAATGTTTCTATAATATTACAATGAAATCAGAATGAAATGAAGTCGTTATGTCAGTTGACAATGACTTTTGTGCTTTGGCGGCTCCATAACACCAATCAGAGACGTTGTTTTTGAAAATTTCGATATTGAAAACTACATAAGTGTCTTACACAATTTAATAGGCGTAAAGTTTCCTGTACAGACAACTGTACACTTTTTGTCGACATTGACAACTGTACAGAAAACGATATCGAAAACTACATGATGTCATACGGCCCTTAGAGATAAAGATGTTGAAGCAGACGGTTCGCAGATGTTTTGATTTTCCTGATGGAATGTCGCAGAGCTTGTATTTTGCAAGTGAGAAGGGTTAAAAAATTTTTGTGATTTTCTTGGTATGGATTCTTATATGTATCCTTCTGCTACGTTGGAAGGACGCCATCCTCCGTGTATTTCCAGAGTGTGCAAATCAGCGCCGCTTTCTACCAAAATGGTTGCCGAAGAACGCCTTAGCCGGTATATTCTTCGGAATTTTTCAGTTTCAGGTATTTTGCAACAGAAAATAAAGACAATGCCGATAATAAACATATCGTTGCTATGGAAATGTTAATCATGTTACCATCATGAAGTATTATGATCACTTTGAAAATAAAATACTGTAAGTTTGGTTCTTATCCTTTTTTGCGTTGTCTTCAGATAAGTATAATAAAAAGTATCGTTTATGATACGTCCGTAAATGGATTTTTCCGTGCGCGCGTGACAAATTCATGTAAGACTCCCATGAAATATACCATTATGGATACGGCACTTAAACAATCTAAATTTGTTAAAGTAAATGCTTCATTCCTATTTTCATTCGGCAATTAGTTCTGAGAGGATAAAAAAAGTAAAAATTAATAAAATGCTAACAGAAATCAGCAGCGTACTGCACTAATTGTACCTCTAATAGCCACTAGGCCCCAAGAAAGTTCATAACGACGTCAGCGGAAAATTAATATCATTTTAATTCACTGGAGGTGACATTATGCAGATGCGGGTATTTTGCAGAAATGTTTCGCTCCGCCATCACTTTTATGTTAGTCTAATTTAGATTTTATGAGTTACACTGTCCAATTTTCATCAATTACAAATGCAAATCTGACGAAAAACTACTAATTATGTTTAGTCGAGGCTAGATGACGAAAACTAATTGGAGTTTCATCGTCTGATACGTCAAAAATGGAGAAGTAGTTTCTTAAAACATTTATACTCCATTTTAAGTTGAAATCTCGGATTGTAGAGACGGAAAAAATTGTCGTACAGCTCGCAAAAATTAATGAGCGGCGTTAAAAAAAATAAGCAGTTTGATTGTACTTTCGTGACACTTAGAACGGAACTTCATGCGGTCCACAAAGAAAAATTTATCGTTAGTAACACGAAAGTGTAAAACTTCCGGAAGTTGTTTTTAATTTATCGTGTAGTTAGAACGCGATTATTCTGATACCACTTCCAAACTTGTTCGTCGATATACGTTTAACCAATGAAAAGTCTCTATAAAGTTCACACGAAACGCGAATTTACTTTTATAGTGTATTTTTAAAATATTACTCATTCGATACCTAGAAGTTAAAAATACATTGTTTATAGGAAAATATGAACAAAGTACTACAAAAACGTTAGATATGATTGAGATAAAACAATGGCAGACACTAAGAATTGCTAAAAAAATTATTTGATATAATTGTATAGATTACAAAGATTCTAAAATAATCACTTATTTTTATATTATAACCGTGACTATGTTGTTCATTTTAATAAAAATATAAATGCAAAATATGATAATCCGCCATCTTGACTATAACACCGATTACAAACGTGTGACGTCAACCTTTTGCATATCGTTAGAACTTAAACCGTATTTTCAGGTGTTGCATTGTTTAAATGATAGTTACTCCTTAAATATTTCTTGACGTCACACCAAATGATTTAAAATGGTGATGAGAACAAATTTGTGTGTGGAATATTTACAGAAGTGTGATGTCATAGAGACGCCATTAGGTACTATTCTACCGTTTTGGTAGGAAATTTGGCGTTCCGTCAAATGTTATAAATTGTGGATATGATGTTGTACTCGACTTCATGACCAAAAGTGTCCACGGGACCAATTCAATCCTATGACTAGTTTGCGATATACAAGGTATTAAAGTTGAAAAATCCTTGTTTTTCGTGACCACGTAATTTTATTATTAACAAATAAATATGTATTTTTAGTTGATAGTACCATTGATATGTTCTAGTTTATCGTAAACTTACACATAAATAGTTCAAAATGTCAACATATACAGGGTGTGACTCAATTATATAGGGACGAGTTTTTGGAATTTTAGGAAATTCTTATAATGACTGAAAACAAGGTCAGAAATAAAAAGTTAGTTCATATTTAATGTTCTGTCATCAAATATACTAATTTTAGAGGTATTCCATACAGGGTGATTCTTGATGCTTCTTGAAATTAGTTTTTTTCTTTATGAAATAAATAAGTTACACCATGTATTTCAAAATTAGTTTTTGATGTTGAAAACGTATTGTTTACGTAGATATTAGTACTTTTCTTATAATACTGGGTAATTTGCACATGCATCTTGTTATTAAACCGACAAAAATTAGAGAAAGTATACTTTTTCTGCAAAAAACTAATTTCAGGTTGCATTAAGAATCACCCTGTATGGAATACCTCTAGAATTAGTAAAATATTTTGATGCCAGAACATTAAATATGAATTAACTTTCTATTGCTGACCTTGTTTTCATTCAATATAAGAATTTCTTAGAATTCCAAAAATTCGTCCTTATATGTATAATTGAGCCCCACCCTATATTTGTTGACATTTTGAACTATTTATATGTAATTTTACGATACACTAGAACGTATCAATGGTACTATCAACTGAAAATACATATTTATTTGTTAATAATAAAATTACATGGTCACGAAAAACAAGGATTTTTCAACTTTAATACCCTGTATATCGGAAACTAGTCATAGGATTGGATTAGTCCCATGGACACTTTTGACATTTGACCGAACGCCACTTTGTCATAAGAAAAGCGCGGGGTCCTTTCTCCTATCAAAAACCTTCATTTTTTCAAGAAACAATATTTTTTTTTATAAAGCTTATGCATACCATCATTCAGCCTGCTTATTCACAGAAAACAAGCGACCTTAACTTAAGAATATTAATTAAATAGCTACATATAATTTTAGCAGCACTGGGATCTACATCGTTTATTTTCTGAACAAATGTTGTATCGTTTTGAAGGTAGTCCGTATTCTCTCCTTTCGTAGCAATGCAATGAAAAATGGAACATAGATATTTTAAGCATTGTATCAGAACTGCTTTTGAACTAATCGACCAATATCAAGCTTCAACAGATTAAAAACACGATTATTACAATCGTTGAGTTGGACATCTACAACATATCGTACAATTCCCACCTCTCCATAGTCTCAACTGTGGCGTCAGACAGTCAGCCGACATCGAGTACTGTTCAAGCCCATAACTATTCAAACTAGAATAAATTCGTAGATAAATCAGGAGAAAATTGAAATTTTATCGTGGTATTTTGTAGGTCACCCACAATATTAGCGGATTTGTACCCGAATGATTTCTTTTTATGGGGTTTTTAAAAAAATTACATTTATTGGCACAATTTTGAACGGGCTCAAAATTTGATAGAATTAAGGGCGAAAATTGTCCAGCATTGAGCAAACATTACACCGAATCAGCTCAGAGATACAAGATTATTTTTGTTCAATAGATTCGGTTTTCGTTTGGCTCAACAAGGAGGACTATTTGAACTTTTAATTCAATAATTTTTCAGTTTTAGCATTTTAAGTTGTTTTTCGGAATTTAGTTTTAGCATTTTAAAGTTGTTTTTCGGAATTCATTTTCAATTTTTTTTAATTTAAAGAATCTTATTTTGTTTTATTCACGAATTCATTTTTATTTTGGAAGCCGTTATCGCCAAAAGAAATCAAAAGACACGACAATGCGCTCTGATTCACCCGCGTAAGATTGGAAAGCTTCGAAATTTGGAGGAGGACAGACTCTGATTAAAATCCAAGCGTTAAACAAGGTGGGAGTCAGTCAGTACACTCTGTGCAAAATATAAGTTTAAAGCGAAGATTTATGTACTGCAATTAGCCAACTGTAATATTCCATTTATTGTCGAAATTACCTTTAACTAAACTTGTTTGAATTACTATAAAATACATACATGAAATTCAGTAGGCCACATCAATAGAGATATCGAACGTCGCTCATACGTCTTGATTGCTAAGACGGACAACTTATTTCAGATGGGTTAGACGAGTAGGCGATAACATTTGCATTTTCAGAAATAATGTTAACTGGATATTTTACTATTTTGTAAGCGACTCTAGTTCGTTGCAGTAGTACGAAGTCTAAATGACTATTTTATTATGAAATTGTTTATGGTATATTGATATTATATGAAAAAATTGTAGCCTTTATTGTTAAAACGTGTCCAAATTGAAAATTATAATAATTATGATTTAAGTGCCCACTTCTCATTTGTTGACTTGTAATTTAAGAGTCAATAATGACTAAATAAATTAGAATATAAAAGTAGAAAATATGATTGAGTAATAATAATAATAGTCTTTTTATTCATTAACTCAAATACAAAAAAAGCAGATACAAATTTTAAAGATATAAATGCATAGATAACCATAATAATAAAAGTTTACTAGAATATAAAAAAAATAAATGATACAATGATACTCGATAAGCCAGCAAACGCTTTTTTCGAAAAAATGTAAAATATATACAAGTACTTACAATACATAATAAATAAATATAGTATTGAAAAATAGTAATTTAATGTGAAATCATAAAAAATTTGAAATATCCTTATTTAGCTTGGTATTAAGATATTTTTATAGACAATTATACATAGGCAATTTTCAATATATTCTTTAAGTTTTCATCATCATCATTTGGTATAATGTGCATAGTAGAAATACGATCTTTGAGTAGGTTACTGGTTTTAGCATTAGTGGTAAGACGTAATTTTGCCTTTGTCGTGTATTAGAGTGGTGGTTTAATACTGGATTCGGAGGTTAATTGACATAAAATGTAATGCTACAACATAAGAGTACAGTTGCCTCAATCCAATAAACAGGGTGTAACAAAAAGGTAGGTCATAAATTAAACCACTTATTCTGGAGCTGAAAATAACTCGATTGAACCTAACTTGCCTTAGTACAAATGTGCATACAAAAAATTACAGCCCTTTGAAGTTACCAAAGACAAATTGATCTTTTCGACAGCTGTTTGACATATTTCAATGAAAATTTACCAGTTTTTTTCTTATGAATTGAGCATCTTCCAAAACAAAAATGACGTATTTAAAATTTTAAGGAAGTTGAGATCGATCCCCTAAACCTCACCACCTCCCCAAATTTTGTTTACTTTATATGAAGTTTGTCAATTCCATTTAAATTACGGATCAATTAATTACACCCAAATATTTGATTTTTGTTCCATGTAGATAGATGTATCAATACCATCAATTATTTTTGGTTCATTAAAATAGTATCTCGAAAAGTACCTAGCTTTACTACAGAACGATCCACCTGAATAATATTTTGAAACAATTAAAAACAACATAGATAATATAGGAAACTCAACTTTTACTCCATTTGAGAAAGAACATCGATAATTTTTGTTGGTTTATGTGAAATTAAATCAATCGTACCTACCTATTAAGTAGGGCGTTTTATAATTTCTGGCATGTAGAAGGTATTTTTTTCTCCCAGAAATTATCATCTTTTTCGATTTTCTGAATATGAACATTTATTGGACTCCAAACCAAAAAATAACAAAATTCTCGTTGAGTTATATGGAGTTGCCCTTGGATTTGATAATAGTAGTTATGATTTTGTTTTAATGTGATTTCACCATTTTCATCTACTTGGAGGTACTTTATTTTTTTGTTGGCAATTCCCTCTTCAACTCTTAAGTGTTGCAGAACTGCGGGACATTTTATTTCTATTATCGAATCATTACCTATGGTTCCATCAGGACTAACACCCAGGAAGAACTCATCATCATGTCCAACGAACAATCCACAATTCTCAACTTTTAAGTTTGTTATTTTTTGGAATGTTTCAATAGCTACTGGTTCATGATCCAATCCGTATTTGGTGTTTATATTTCCTGTTTTTATTTCCTCATTTGATAGGATTTCTGACCCGAAAAATTTATCTAAAATATAACAGTACTGTAAACGTATACCCACACTATTACAATATCCAATACACACTATTCGAAAACAGGCATTGTGTAATACCACAGTAGATATTGTCTTCCTTTAACGAAATACCGATTAAGTATCTAGAAGACGCTCGAGCTAGTTCTCCTCTTACGTACTGTAAGGCATGTATTATACAAGCTTGTTGATTTACAGCTGGTCCACTATTTCGTGGAATAAAGTAATGATTCAGAACGTAAGTAATGATAACTCCAGTTACTCTGTACAAACGGTCAGTGATTTGCAGCAGACTGTACTCCGTGAGATGTCGCTTCAGATCGTACCATTAAAATTCAAATTTTTACGCAAATTCAAACACAATTTGCTCATTAATTAATTAACGTAATAATTTCAAATTTTGACAGTATATTACTAGTGTGTAGCTTCGGAAACGGTGCATATTTATAACTGCACTGATAAAATATTAACAAAATTTATTTCCAATTTCACAGCAAGGACATTTTTTTTTCAAAAAATAATTTGCATCGTCTCTTCACTGTAATGGTTCATATAAACCCTGACATTTTTAACGTATTATCTCAACTAATAAGGGAGATAAATGTGTTTGAAGGAAAAATCACTTATTTTTCAAATTTAAAGCAAATCTTAAAATAATTTCTATTTCTGTCTATACAATTTTATGTATTGAATAAGTACCTATCAAGTTTCAAAAACTAAAAAATAAATACACATTCTACAGAGTCTTTTAGTACATTTTAGCTTTTTTGGCGAGATCGCACACAGCGCATTGCCTCTTAAATACTAGCAAATATTGGAAGGAAAATAGGCGGGGTTTCTTATAGTAGTTCCGAATCCAGCTATCCAGCTAAATACTTGATATTTATTGAACTAAATTTATAGAAATTTTTTGTTGGTGGACTATTTAGATCGGAGAATACATTAAATCCCTATGTTTCGTTTCTCATTACATGTATCTGTATATGACAGTCAAATAATAGATGGCGTATGGTTTCTAGATCTTTCATGTTACATAATATATATTGTACAAGCTTTTTGTAAAAGTGAAATTCTTAACATTCTAGCTTGGCTTAAAAGACGCACAAATTTGAACGGCAAATTAAGACACAACTATTTGTGAGGGTTTATTATTAGCCTATTAAGCAGAATAATTAATGAGGATATTCCTAGTATAGCTTGCGGCAAAATGATCGGCACATTTATTTTCTCTCCCTACATTTTACTTGAAAACCCCAATTATATTTACTTAAGTGTTGTTGCTGTTTGAAGTCAGAGACGTAGAGTCCTCGACACCTCAGCCTTTAGGCTTTTTGTGGTCTTGGTTGTGCCGTTTATGTGAAGAGACGAATGGTCCTTATCTGACTTAACAGTATTTTCACTTGGTCCTTGAAGAAATCCCCCCTTGGAACCTCTATTCCTAGGAGTCTATATCTCCAATGAGATAATGCTTCACAATCGAAGGTAATGTGAAAGGCTGTTTCCTCCTATAACATGCACAACCGACAGATAGGTTCCTCCCTATACTTGGTGATTCCTGAGTAATCTAAAATATTGTAGTGGGTGCTTCGTCACTCCATTTTAAGAGGAAAAGTTCTTATAAACATGTGTGATAAGTCTTGTCGTTAATGATATACAAGGTGTTGTTTGTAATAAATGAGCTATGACTGTAAGCAAAATTTATTTTTTCTGGAAACATCTTCCCTCCATTTTTATTGTTATCTTTTGACTTTTTAGTAATATAACAATAAAAATGCTCTCAAGTTGTTTCCAAGGCAATAAACCCTCATGCATGATTCTACATGCACTTGATTTATTACTGTTAAAGATTATAAGGCTGGGTCGCTATTCTTGACATCCTTCGCAATTGTACGAATGCGCATGGTTACGAATGGGCAATTTGCGAACACTTTCTGAAAATGGTATTCTTGACCTCTCTTCGTAGAGATGTGCGAACATTTTCATTCGCGTGGTGAAATGAATTTGACAACATCGCAATTTCTAGATTATTTAGTAGTTCTGTGTCATCACTGTCATCAGATTATGGTTTGATCGTAACTTAGGTTAGGTTTCTAGTATTTTGATACGATGAATACATCTCAGATGAATCCCCTAATTAAAAATAAAAGAACTACTAATGCGTCCATGGAACAAAATTAAATATTATTAGAATTAATGAAAAATCATCCAAACCAAGTTTCCGGGAAATTTTCAAATGAGTTCACCCACAAAGACGCACAAGGGCTTTGGCAAGAGGTGACAAATATATTAAATAGTTGTGGTTTGTGGTGCAAATAAGGAGTGGAAATCGTGGCGAAAAGTATTAAATGTATTCTGACAGTTTTTCCATTCAGTAAGATAACATTTTAAATTCATTCCAGACATGGCAGGACATTAGGTCCACAAATTGATATTCACTTAAAATATGAAAAGGGACAGTAGGATTGAAACGATTATGTTGAGTAATTGGTTCATCTTCAAGATTTTCCAAATTTGCAGTATACATATGGCAAATCATCCATTTCGTACAAAAATTTGATACAGTCATTTTGATACCTAAATAAAAGTCAAAGAATACACACAACTAAATATAACCTATAAATTGTGGAAAACGCATACGCAAACCGTTTGCGATCAAGAAATACCACTCGTTGTAAAACACGTATGTTCGCTGGTGTTTCGAATGGTCAAGAATACCAAATGCAAATGACATTCGTAAAATTATGAGATGCGCACGACCTTGCGAAGTACGAACGGTCAAGAATAGCGCTCCTGTTCATTAACTGTCTGACTTAAAAATATTAAAGTTTGTGTGACAGCTTTCACATAACAAGAATGTCTATAGATGAAAATACAGAAACTTGATTCCATGACTGTTGACAGTACGAATACAATAATTTACCGCTTTTATTATTATGACATGAAACGATTACCATATTTTTGTGACTACTGTTAAACTCCATACTCATATTAATTTTTTTTTTCATAAAGCTTACTTGGAATATTTTTCTATTACAGTGACAGACAGAAGTTTATGCAAAGCTCAGAATACATTAGCAGTATGTACAAAAATTGGGAGGAAAGTGCTTGTAAACACCTTTTTAATAAAATCTCTTCAAAGAAAATCTACTTAAGAATGACATTCCCTTGAATTGTCCGACAACAATGTGATATAAGTGACAATAGATTAATCTTGGAAGGTGTCGGGAACAGAATACGCTGCTTCGCAGGTCCGTAATCGAGTTATATTCAGTAGTACCTGCACATAAATGAAATAATTATAAATATCAAGAATGATAGTGACATAATAAGATTTTTTTTACACTTGTTCAATACCTGCGTCACCATAAGAAACTAAAATGAGTTATCAGGTCCATTGGATCCTTATTGACGAGATGAATTGTATTTCTAGACAAAAGAGATACTACAAAAGGCACAAGCTATATTTCGTGGTTGAGCTAGGTCCAAAATTAACACCAAAAATAGTAATATTGGGTGATATATAATGTGACTGTTTGACCTATTCCCTGTAGAAGAAAATACTCTGCAGTTTCCTCCTCTAGATGACAGAATCTTCAAATCATTTCGTCTGTCAAGTCCATTAGTTTTGCGTAGCTATTAAGATTACTGTGTCTGGCGAATCTCATCTGATGAACTGATTTGCCAGTCTTCGTCCTGGTGAGATTACCATTCCAAAGATTTCTGTGTCAACCACTTTATTGTTACCATTTTTATTATCGGTTTTGGAGCCCCATATAAGGGTTCTGATACAAAATATGTTATTGATAAGCGTTATCTAACCTTATCAGTTTATTTCCTGCTAGATTAGGAAGCGTACCTCTTCAAATGCCTTCCAGGACTGAATCAATGCCAGGCAGCTCTTAGCATAAACTACAGGACATTCGAATCTCAATCAACACCTGTGGTGTTTAATGATTGTCACTTCTGTCAGGGAAAAAGGAGAAGCACTTACCGACAGAATGTTACCCTCTTCCATAATAGATAGTTCTCCACTTGTGCCAGAGATCTGAGTATAGAAGGGGCACAATAGACTTAATTTGGTACACACCCTACCTGATTAACTCACCAATTAAATGGGATATAAATAACTTTCATTGGTTAAATTCAAGATTTCTTGACTACGATCCTGTTTCCTTCTCTCACCACGGGAATTCTAGTCTCGTTTCAATTTAGGTGTGCACCCGTTCCCTTTCTGTGTCTATCCTTCTCTAACGTAGACAATATTATACCAGGACTCTAATGAGCTATTCACTGAATGGATTCAGTACATTCGATGCCTTCTATTGAATTAATCTTTTGTCTTTCTTCCATTAAAAGGAAAATTATTGAGAATTCGATGAATTTAGATTTTTTGATGGAAAATTTATGATTATATATTTATTGTGCTTAAAAATGTGTCGCTTCTATTCCTTGAAAATTCGAAGTACGATCCAAAAAATTATGGAAATATCGCTAAAATTGCATTTTAAACAATATTCAACCGAAGTGGACTAAACAAGGAAAGTCGATTGTTATATAAAGTTTAGATTTTGTTGATATGTCAATTGGGAAGTTTATAGAGGGAATTGAATCATTGAAATGTGTCAAAAACAAATTTAAATTAATACTTTAATGTAGAGAATAAACCTCGATCTGCCTAAGGCAAATGAAAAATTAATTAATTAATCTAAAGTTCTCTTTAAAAGTTTTCAACTTTATTTCAGCTGTCTGTATGCAAATGAAATATTGAGCGAGCTGGAATCAAACAAAAACTTTTACGATTGAATATTTTGTTAATGTTTTAAATCGGATAATTTGCTATTCCGGAATAAAAATGATCCAAGTGATTTTTTTTACGGATACATGGTAGGAAATATTTACTTTTTTAGTCAAACTAAAAATTTTGCAGCAGTTGATCTTTAACGAAACTTTAACTCAAGGTACCGGAAGTTGATCAATTAAAGAGATTGTAATGATGAGGTGTTAAAAACTCAACAAAAATATGATGTTTTCTCAATATTGATACGAGTAGTTAGTGGTGAAAAAAATTAAAATGGGAAAATGTATTCAAATAGATCGCCACTTATGATATGACGTACATAACATAAAAGAGAAGCTAGCTACATTAGGGTTGACATAGGACCACAATTCTGTCGTCTTCTTTTTTTAAATCGTGATGAAGTGTAGGTTATGTTTATATCGTAATACCTTTATTTTTTTATAATATTGAAACGTCAAACTCGTGTAAAGTGTAAACGAAAACAAACAAAACACTCATATGCAGGGTGTTTCAAAATTCATGCGACAAAACTCAGGAGGTGACTTGCAGACCGGCTTCGGCGTATTTGCGCCTCATCAGTGATATTATTCCTACTAATTATAAACCAGAATGGTCGGTTCTATATTGCATATATACCAGCCCCGTTTAACTTGGAAGTGTAATTCATTGTCTGCGGGGCATATAGCACGAGATGTTGCTCCCTAGTGAACGGTCTATCCTTTGGAAAAGTAATTTTCTAATTTGTAAAGCGTTTTACAAATTTAGTTTTACACTATTATTTGGACTTTTATATAGTTAACAGGTTAACTGTGGTTATGGTTTGTGAATTCACAGTGGAAAAGTCTTAAGGTAACCATAAGCGTTTCGGCGTGCGGATGACATAAAAATAACATGTATACACAAAAGTGACATAAATCATAATATTATGAGATAAAAATGAACTTTATTGCTAACGGAGAATAGACTACATCGGAAACAAAAACGTGCACATGATTGGTACAGTACATTTGAAATCAACGTATTCAACTGAACTCAACATCACTAGAATAGAGGAAATGGTAAATGGAAATCCTTGTTTAACTTCAAGGAAGGTAGTCGCTTGAAGCTCTATGTCTCATGAATCAAACGATACGAAGGATTGCAAATCTTGAATTTCGAAATCGATAATTCTCATGCGACAAAATCTCACTGGTGCTTAAGTAAGTGACAAATTATCACGTGAAGCTGCAGTCGTATGCGTAAACTTGTTGTCAAAAATACCGGAATATTGTAAAATTGACATTCGACTCCACATCAGTAGCGTAACGTTTTCACATTTTGTAGGTTAACACAAAATTAGAATCTGTTGGCATTGACTGTGAATAATTTTTCCTTTAGCACCAACAAGTTATTTAGGAGGCGTGGTCTTAGATCAAATAAAACGAACAGCACTCGGGTCATTCCATGTCAAATCGACAAATAGTTGGACGCGACCCCCACCGATTCGGATGATTTTTGGTGGAGAGTTTTGTCTCATTATAAAACGAAGTTCTGCCAAAGGAAAAAATTTTTAAAAATTTTTCCTAAGAGATATTCAATATCAAAAATTTCATTGTTTTTCCGATTTTATGAGTTTAGTTATTTAATATTTCAGAGACTACTGAATATTAAAAAAAAAACTCTGGTACATTTTCAGAGGATACTTAGAGGTATATGAAAAAAATTTTTTTGAAAAAAATTTTTGAAAATGATCAAAATTAAAAAATTTTGAATTTTTCAAAATCGTGAAAAGTACCCATCGCGGGAAAATTTTGGCCTGAAAATTTTTTATATTATACTTATAACATATCTAAAGATATTCTGAAATTTATAGAGGGGTGTTCTTTTTCGTTTCATAGATATGAATTTTTGAATTTTGACAAAATAATTTTTTTTTATTTTTATAATTTTTTTTTGTTAAATATCATTATTCTACTACATGATTACTAAAATTTGAGGTCTAAAATATTTTTTTTATGTTAATGGGATGTGAAAACAAAAATATTTCAAAATTGTATGTAATTATCTGTTTATTTAGAATACTATTTAACATTTAAGGCTTCCGTGATCAAATGAAAGGATTAAAAGCATAAAGGAAGTATTTAATTTTTAAGACTTCCTCTTGTCCTTTCAGAGTTTGCTGCAGTTTATTTCGTACGACGTTTTTTGGTCACTCCCTTTTCTGAGGTTGATGTCTCAGACCTTTTTCTCAATCTTGAAAGAAAGAAATGATATCAATTTTAAAATAAAAGATTAATTGCCATCAAGTAAAAAAACTCGAAATTCTGATTTTCCTACCTGGTTTTCATTGGTGATTCATCGATGATATCATAAACATCAGTGTTTTTTAGGCGAAAATATTTTCCTTCTCGTGATGATGATAAAGTTTTCATTTTTATCACATCCCTTGAAATAGGAACAGCAGCATGACAGCTACGTATTCCTTGAACCGGTAAAGCATCTTTAAATCTTTTGCTGAGTTTTTTTTCGGCCAGCTGAATTTGATTGTTGGAAACGAAACGACAATATACTCCTGGAAGATTATCTTGGCCCCATTTACACATTCCCTCAGCAGTTTGTATTTGTTGATCAGCTTCTTTTTGGAGGTTCGCCCGGGTAAGTAAACGCTTGATAAGTCCACCCAACCCATCACTTGGACCTTTTCCGTGAGAAGTTGCATGGAAATGCCATTCGGCTGGTATTTTAAAATCTTCTTCATGGTGGAGCAAGTTAACTAAATTGTACCGATTCTTATATTGAGATGCGGCACCATCCGAAAAATAAATAATTTTTGTAATATTGGGAACCTTAGTTTTAAGAAACGATGTTAATTCCTCTTGAAAACTGTAAACGGCAGTAGTGTTGTGCGTTAAGTTATCCGAAACTATTATCAAACTAAGGGGTATTACTTTGCTCTCATTTCCATCAACAGATTTATAATAGCAAGCAAATGGATGAATTGTTGCTTGTGTATTATTCCAATATACTCCTTGAACACTATTTTGTAGCAAGAACGAATAGTTTTCAGAAAAATCAGCAACCACAAGAACTTGTCCAACTTCAAGATTACTTTTTACGGTTTGGAAATATTCAGCTTGTTGTTTAGCAATAAAATCATGTTGCAGTACTTTTGGAATTGATTCTATAAAAAAATCAAAATATAATCTTCAGTTGATTTAATAATCGTCTCCAAAGAACATCTATCAACTTGAGTCCACTGATTACATTTGATTTCATCCAAAAAATTATCCGCGAAAAGATTTTCCAAAATTCTTCTTAATTTTGTTGAGCCTGGACAGTGAGTACAGGTACCAAAATAACAGTTTTCTGTAGGTTCTTGGCATATAACCATTTTCATACAGTCTCGATATGACGATAATGGTTGACTATCATCTCGAAGTTTTAATTTATCAAGTTTCGCACCGTGAAATAAAAGCTTGAAATTTTCATGAATAAGACAAACACAAACAACGTGAGTGCCTGATGCGCCAGCAAGAACACATTCAGCCGGTCTTAAACTAGCAAATTTTGAGAAACCTATCTTTTCAAATGGGTACTTCTCTCGAAACAGTTGATAAATTTCAGTAAGGTTACCTAAAATTAAACGTTTTTGTTTCTGTACACGTTGACCATTCTCACACACAGATTTATAATCTTTTTTGCCAGGTAATTCTCTACTGATATCTTGACTTCTGAAAAATTCTTGGACTCTTTCTTCTGTAGTCTTCAATAGTGGATGACCTTTATTGGAGTCAGGAATAAACAGAATACCATCTTGTTTTACTTTCTGTTTCACTTTTCTTACCATGTAAGAAGATGCTTTAAAGGTATTTACAATTTTTTCTATCGACCAACTCGATGGAAGAACAGATAAAATTTGTAATTTTTCACTCCATTTACTAGTATTATCAAATTTATTTTTTAAGTCTTCTACTATTTCTTTTCCGGTTAGTTCTGGATCATCGTCATTTATCGAATTACTATTATCTTCAGCTGAATCGAAAACATCTGTTACATGTTCAAAGCATGATCGAATCTTAGATTTCATGTCATGTAATTTCCTCCGAGCATAAGGTTTTGATCGATCTAAATCTTTTTTTTTAATCGGAGATAAATTCAATGTTTTTGAAACAGTATTTAGACGTTCAAAGTAAATATCTTGTGGAGTGAGAGTTTCACTATTTGAGCTGTAAACTTCAGATGTTGATGTTGTAGTATTCGATAAAAACAATTTTTCAGATAAATTAGATGACATTTTTTCCTGCATCTCAAGTGAGCTTTGAATGACTACTGAAGTCTCCTCTGCATTGGCTGTAAATGTTTCAGATGAATCAAGATCAAAATTTTCTGAAATCTCTTCAACCAGTTCACTTTCTTCAACTTCGACAGTTTGTTTAACTACACTTGGATCACTTTTCTGGTTTTTTTTTAAATCACTATTGATTTTTTTTAAACAGGTTATACATAGTTTAGTGCCAGGAACAATGGAAGGCAAACTATGCTTACTCAGATTGTAGAGCTCAAAAGAAACCACTTTTAACGATTTGAATACTTGCACTGGATGAATTTTATAAGGATCAGTACAAACTCTTTGATTCAAAATGTAATGTACACGAAATTGCTTGTTATGTTTAGCACAAATAAAATTCACGACGGTACCACTTCTAGCGTTTAGAGTAATGCGGTCTTCATCTGAAAAAGACTTGCAGTCTATGAGACCATCTTCGGAGCACATTTCTTTACTAGATATACCGATTGAACACTGTCTTTTCTTTTCCATAATGAATTTTAATTTTATTTTGTTTATTCTCTTAGAAATTCAGATTCACGAACAGACTCAGTTATTTTATGTTGTTGACGATAAGATACAACAAGTTTGATCTTTATAGTAATAATAATCATAAGCGATAGGGTGCTCTAGTGAATTTTGGCATGGGCTCTATCGATAATAATGATTTCATAGATGGAAACATAGATGGCAGAGTGTGACACTTTTAACATTATTTAAGAGGAGCGTCTAAATGTAGTCTTTTACCAACGTTGCCAAGTGTAGTCCTAAACTGAAAGGGCGCCATCGAGTATCTCCGGTGGCGCTCGGCTTTCATGCGAAGCGCGCACGGTTTTTAACCTTCTATACGATATCATTAATGTGTGCAGAGATTAGCCCAGCGTAAGTGTGCTGGGCTCCTAACACAGAGGTACCAGGTTCGAGTCGTGTCCGAGTCAAGATATTTTTATTATTATTTTTATTTTCTTATTGTTTTTTTCAAAAATTGACTAAAAATACGAAGAATTTTTCGATTCGGATTAGGGTAGGGGGTAAGGTAGGGTGGTTTTGGTTAGGTTATTATTGAAAATTATTATAATAATCTGTCAATTACACAATTCAATTTTTCGATTCGGATTAGGGTAGGGGGTAAGGTAGGGTGGTTTTGGTCAGGTTATTATTGAAAATTATTATAATAATCTGTCAATTACACAATTCAATTTTTCGATTAGGGAAAATGTATCTATGTTTTCCTTTTTGTATGATAATTCTGTATTGTAAACTCGAACAATTTTCAGTACGTTTTGCTAAACATAATTTTAAAAATGACAAATATTGATTTCTTAACACATTGCTTTTTAATCAACTGTGATAAATATCATTATTAAAATATTTTTACTTTCCAAAACACAAACGTTTTAGTTTAGGACTACACTTGGCAACGTTGGTTAAGTTCTACATTTAGACGATCCTTATTTAAGTTTTGATTTAAAGTTGAATCTATAATATATAATATATTTTGAAATATTTTTGTTTTCACATCCCATTAACATAAAAAAAATATTTTAGACCCCCAATTTTAGTAATCATGTAGTAGAATAATGATATTTAACAAAAAAAATTATAAAAATAAAAAAAAATTATTTTGTCAAAATTCAAAAATTCATATCTATGAAACGAAAAAGAACACCCCTCTATAAATTTCAGAATATCTTTAGATATGTTATAAGTATAATATAAAAAATTTTCAGGCCAAAATTTTCCCGCGATGGGTACTTTTCACGATTTTGAAAAATTCAAAATTTTTTAATTTTGATCATTTTCAAAAATTTTTTTCAAAAAAATTTTTTTCATATACCTCTAAGTATCCTCTGAAAATGTACCAGAGTTTTTTTTTTAATATTCAGTAGTCTCTGAAATATTAAATAACTAAACTCATAAAATCGGAAAAACAATGAAATTTTTGATATTGAATATCTCTTAGGAAAAATTTTTAAAAATTTTTTCCTTTGGCAGAACTTCGTTTTATAATGAGACAAAACTCTCCACCAAAAATCATCCAAATCGGTGGGGGTCGCGTCCAACTATTTGTCGATTTGACATGGAATGACCCACTCACGTATAAACTAGCTAAACGTCTTAAAATATTCCAAAATCAAAAATACTCGACAGTAAACACAACCTCTAATAAAATTTCTGTTGGCATAAAACAACCTTTGTTATACCAATGGCATGAAACGGTCGCTAGGAGGTGACATAGATAAACAAGACAGATTTTGGTTTCTGCGCAGTTGGCAAACTTCGCGTGGCTTCTTCTTATGTGAAACGGAGTCTACAGAAGGTAATTTTTCTCTTAATTGAACATGGAGTACTAAGTAGAAGAGGCTACCGCTTTTTAAGAAGAAATCTTATGGTTAAGTTATATCCTGATAAAAAATTTTATAGGTTTAGACATAAAAGTTATGCATCTCAGAATGCATTTAAACTGTCTGAAAAAATGATTGAAATACTTTTTCGCTTAACGAAAGATATATAACTACTAATTTAATTAAATTAATTAAGACAAGTTATTGATGAACATAGTAGGACATCAGCCCTTCGTGAAGAATCAAAAGTAAAGACGTTTAGTAAATAAAATAAAGGTTGTACATACAGATTGCGTAAATTACATCGGAACCCTGGCCTCGGATTACACAAGTACGACAAGGATATATGAAAGAGAGAGAAAGAATAATTGTGCGCGGTCATCACTTTGTTTCATCTTAGGGGTGTATACTTATTTCCCGAGACTGGCCAAATGGTCCTTTACAGAGAGAGTTCACTAGTTGGTGGTATTCAGTATGCTCCCGACATGGGAGGAGTGAGGGTGTTAAAGAAATAAAAAAATACAATCGTTATTACGTAACCTGTACATCTTAAAATTCATTTTTGTGAACATGATCATTTCAGACCAGGCTGACAATTTCTTACTACAATAGGATATTATTTTAGCCATTGTAACTTGAAAACAAAACAGCATTTCTTGAGAGAACCATAATTAATAAACTAAAAATCTCTTCCATTAATAAATTGAATTGAAAAAATAAAATAAGTAGGTAGGGACCTACACCTATTCTAAATATAAACTTCCTGAAAAAATAAAAATAAAATCCATTCTAAAGGTAAACATAATTTTAATGAATTAAGTGCTCAAATAAACCACCTTCCTGTGCCAGACAATAACCAAATCTGTGATAAAGATTTGATCTCATATATCTAAGATTATTTGGCGTAATGCTGGCACAAACGTGCTGTATTTTCTCCCTCGAAAAAAAGTCAACGATAACGTGACAAAAATATCATTTGTACAAATTAATCTGCGCTTCTGGCAACAGCGGTTAAAATAGGGGGGCAATGAGCACTCGGCCAGTCTCGGGAAATAAGTATACACCCCTAAGGTGAAACAAAGTACACGCCTTAATGACTGCGCATAATTATTCTTTCTCTCTTTCAGCTGTTTTTCTGTCGTACTGGTGTAATCCGGACGGTTCCGATGTAATTTACGCAATCTGACTTTTTCACACTCGGTTACCATGTTTAAAATTAAATAAGTATATTAATAGAAGTAACGACAAACACATACGAAAAAAGGTTAAAAACGTTATTAAAACTCTTCTTTTTTCATTTAAGTTTGACTTTATTCAGGAATAGTAACATAAATTCACATCATTGCCACATGTACCTACATATGGGACAAAATGTCAAAGAGTGATATTAATGACAAAGGTGGTTTGAGAATGCGACCTCAAATTTTATTTTCGGGCGACGTTTTTGTTCGACATTCGAGAATAATAGCTCAGGAGCGTAATGGAGGGTTTGAGGGAGCAAACTTGTCGAAAAAGATGAGATGTACGTAAAGAAAAGTGATGAGTTTTGCAGCACGATAACGCACCAGCTCACAGTGTTATCATTGTGACCAAAAACATAACGAACAACCACCGTAATGCCATGATATGGTTCATGTCGACTTTTTCTTTTCCCAATCTCAAATTACCACTTCAAGACATCTGTTTTCAGTCGATAGGAGACACAAACTATTAGAAAGTGAGTGAGAAATAACACAACGGTTTCTATTATTTTGCCTAGTGTAGCTCGTATTCATATAAAATCAACTATACTTAGAATAACGACGTAGGTAACGAAAATAATGGTGGAAAAGAAAAGCAACATTACTTTCGCAATCACACCTGTTATCAGTTACTGGTTATTTATTTTATTATTTGTCACCTTCGAGGTAACCTTATGAAACTATATATTATTAGAGAATGAACAGAAACAAAAGGAGATTGTTAAATAAAAGGAGAAATGCCGAAAACCGTCAGAGATATGAATGAGCAGGTGGCCTGGCTGCCAACTGAAAACCGGAAGTCATTTCTCAGGGAATTCTATCCGGAGGCGGTAATGTGTGCCGCTTCCGTTACGAAGAAACGCCAGCGCGCCGAGGAACTGTCGAAATAACGAGTTTTACCAACTTCCAAAACTAACCGCAAATATATCTAGAATTTAGTGGATACGACCCACGATTCACATTTTCCTATGAATATATCATCAGAGCAGACGTTCTAAGCATTTTAAATTATTTCTGTTCAAAGAAATATTTTTTTGTATCTGGTTTATATTATATTCATGAAGATTTCCATACTATTATTTATACCGATTTTTGTTGGTGAAAAGAAAGATCGCGTTCATCCCAACGTGGCCCTATCGGAGCAATCAGCAATATCTTTCTGAACGCCTACTTTGTCAACTGATCAGATGTGAGCGTTGTGGTAGCAGTGTCCATTTTTTTTTCAATAAATTGATAGTTTCAACCCTTACACTGTGAAATTCATACATATCAATGTTTAAAAATACTCATTATTTTTATTTCACAATATTTTTTATAAGTTTTACAAAAAACTTGGACCCGACCGGTTTCGATGTTTATACATCATTTTCAAGGGGTGGAATGAAAACATTGTTTTTTATGTAACTAAGAAAATGGAAGGAATACTTTTAGGGTAGGATAGTAATATAGGTATCATATAGATTGTGAAATTAAATAAAGTAAACAAGTGTATTATTAGCCAAGTTAAAAGGTGTATATATGTACATATTTTCGCGATGATCAGAATTTAGAAAAGATAGGTGGAATCACATTAAAATATATCGGTCAAACAGTTTAACAAAGGAGATTGTAAAGTATCTATCTGCTTATTTACAAGAGTATACTGAGGATCATTGGAGTACCTTCTTATTTCTAAAGACTCTAAAAAGTTAAGTTTACTATAATTCTGACAGTCATGTAGTAACTGTATTATGATTGTTCAAATTTGGTTTGTGGTTTTGTTCTAACAA
This sequence comes from Lochmaea capreae, assembly GCA_949126875.1. Lineage (NCBI taxonomy): Eukaryota > Metazoa > Arthropoda > Insecta > Coleoptera > Chrysomelidae > Lochmaea > Lochmaea capreae. The sequence continues at coordinate 13,237,416 of OX421409.1, forward strand.
ATGTTTTGCGTAATTTGATCTGTCAGGGTGCTTGTTTCTGTAGGCTCCAAGATGCTCACTATACCTTATATTAAGATTTCTTCTTGTTTGACCAATATATACTGCATCACATTCAGAGCAGTTGATTTTATAGACACCAGATTTCTCAAGTGAGGGCGTCTTCTCTTTAACATTACTTAAAATTGAACCAACTTTTTTTATATGTTTTTTGTAAAACTTATAAAAAATATTGTGAAATAAAAATAATGAGTATTTTTAAACACTGACATTTTTTTTTCATCAGTATTGAAGAACACCACGCTACCGATCAATATTATGCATTAAATGTCATTTATGCCAAATATTGCTCGCGTTCATTCCAACAAAGTTGATCAAGAAGCGATTTTTAGAGGGATCCATCGTTTATTAATTCTTCTGAAAGTGCTCATCTTGATATAACATTATAACCTAATTTTATTTGATATAATTATTTATTCAATTTTGATTTAAATTTAGTTCAGTAGTTCCTACCGGCGTTCATCCATTTTTTGGACAAAAATGGCTGAAACATCTTCAAACCAAAATAGGTTATGTCACTTTACATATTAATTCAGCAATTGAGATTGCGCATAGGGTACAATTCCATAAAACCGTTCGTAAATTACCGATGGTTCATCGTACAAACTCAGCTAATGAGTTCATAATTTCACTTTAAATTAATCGAGCTAGTCATCACAATCATCGAATTTAAAAGCTGATGTTTCCTACGGACTCAACATTTATAGGTTAGAATCGATGATCATTTGTGCGGTGCGATTTGTACAGTGTTGAGTCGAGATGGAGGAAATTTTAATCAATAAAATACATCCTTCAAGCAGTAACAGCAGCAGTAGCAGCTCCGATTCGGATTTAGAAGAAGAATTAAGAATTATTGTAAGGGAATGTCACAAGAAAAATAAGGGATATGGGATATGGAGACTATATAAGGAGATCAAACTTCATGTATTTCAATTTTTGGTAATGGTAGAGGGCGCCAGTGCCAATACCATACCAAAAACATCTGACTGCAGAACAATAACAGCCAATCATGAGCCTTGCATACATTTTATTTTATTGGTTGCTAGCTCATTTGACAGTATGTTAGGTAAGTGAGGTTAGGGAACAGAAGTGACCAATTTTATGGGTGAGAAATCCGTTTTCGTCCTCATCTTTGAAAATATCTTAAACTGTGATCGTTTGGTAGTAAAATATGATATATAATGCCAAAAATATGTCTCTTCGGCATAGAATTTTAGAAGACTTTGGTCTATAGATTCAGGACTCAAATTCGCAATGACTTCACCAGCATGATGGTGTGATCAAACTCAGTTTGTTGCTTATTTGACCGTGGGACACAGCTCTTAGGATGAATTAGCTCCTGGACTTACACTTCAGTGGATTGTAGAGTGGAAGTATAGATAAGGTGAAAATAAAATAAATAACATTATTTGAAAGCCTCTTTTCGTCCTTTATTTGAAAACCTGTAACTATCAAGCCAAGCGTAGCTTCACCTAGCGGTAGAAAATTGGAGGCCACTTTACGGTATCATGAAGGTCGAGAGAAAGCCAGGCCTTCCTAGTTTCATTTAAGATATTTTTAGATGCCATCCCATTATTTTTAGAAAATCCTCTAAAAACTCAAAACAGGAGAGAAATATAATCCAAGTAATTAATTGAAAATTCAAATTTTAAGCACCAGTTAAAGTCTTCCTCAACAAACGTAATCAACGTCTTGTGTACTCTACACAAAGCCGACAAAATAATATCAGCCTAATATTTCACTCGTTCCACTCTTCTGCATAAGTAAGTGTCTTCAAATCGGCACTCATCTATCAAGAATATTCAAGGCAATACATAATTTGAACAGCTAAACCCGATATCCGAGAGGGTTTCAAGAGACGATAGACCAAGAGCAAGGCAAGCAGACACTCTCTCTCCGCTTAATAATAACGACCCTCTGAGTATCCCGGAGTGTAATCCAAATTAAAGTCCATTTCGGCTGAATCTAGGTCGATGTCATTACTTATCGTAGATCGGGCTATGTTGTCGCACAAAACAATAACGAATATCTCTATCTCTGTTATCAGAACCATAATTGAGAGTGTATTGAACTGTTTTGTTTGTTACGTTCACGTATATACGACAAATCTGATAACGTACTTAAGGGTACAATGTGGATGAACCAGACCTCTATTATAATAAATTGGGAGGTATTTACAGGTTGGACCTAAATCTTACAGTTCTGGGATCAGTTTTTATCTAATTTTGGCTAGGAATCAGTTTTCTAATATTTTGAAAAACTAAAAAGAAGAATTACCGAAAAATATTGCTCCTAATCCAAGAGACCACAAAAATAATTACCAAGTGCAATTCAATCATTGATTTATGTTTCAAAATTTTAGTAGGTGACTATTCAACTATATAGAATAGTATTCTTCAAGTATTCTGCATCGACTTCTCCTTTGATCAATACTGAATGTATATTCATATAACTGGTCAAGTTCGAGCAAACAGATGAACATATAATTGTTTTTGTCTTGGACCACGCTTGAACTTGACAATAACCTTCTTTTATATATATTTATATAAAAATGAAATGTTCGAACGTTTTGTTGAAATAAGATCAAGGGAATTTAGTTCTCATTTTAAATATTTATTATTATATTGGGCCAAAAGGTATGACAAGAGCATGTTAAGACAATTCCAGGTAATTAAGGCTCTTGCGGATAATTATCCTACAATTGCAGATGGTGTGTTTTGTCGTTTCATCTGCAACATCGCAGATTCTGAAAGTTTCACTTTTCACTTTGTCTATCTCACAGATATTGCATCTTTGCAGTGACTAGTGATAATTCTTGTCATTACTCTGTGGTCAGATTTCTGAAGCTCCAAGAGCAGTTTAGCATAGTAAGCAGGGGGTCGTTAAGACCTTTTTGCAGGTCTTTGTCCTGGAGTGTTACCATATAAATTGCTAGATTCAATAGGGTGTCCAACTTCAAATTTTGATAATAAAATAAAAACAGAAATTCACTAAAATTAGGCAACTTATATTGCAGATACGTCACTAGCTTGAATGTGAAGTTGACATCTGACATTTCATGATTAAAAGTTATAAGACTTAAACTCGAACTCAAAAATTCAAAAAAAGATGAAACCACATGGGAATGCAAACAACTCACTGTCACTCTCACCCAAACTTCTTTTCTTCTCGAATTTGGTTAGCTATACCCTCTCTTATGATTATTTTGTTCAATGTCAAAATATGTGACTAACTTCAACTAATACTAGTGACGTAAAAGTCTAAAAGGCAAATTTTGAGAAACTAGAATTTTTTAAATGGGTTATAAAAACAAAACAACACTGTTAAATTAAATTAGTATATTAAAGTATAAGTGGATATTAAGGTCTTTAAAACACGCGCGATTTTTCGAGCACGACGGCGAAGCCGGAGTGCTCGAAATAGAGCAAGTGTTTTAGAGACCAGTTATCCACGAATACTTTACGCTATTTTTTTTTATTGGTGCTCTTTGAAATTATAAATATATACTACTACAACAACAAGAAATGGAAATAAGAACTAATAATGTAAAATGGTTGAATTCGTGATGCTTGCGTTGTCATGGAAATGAGAAAAACATAAACTAATTTGCAAATTGTCTTTATGTATGTATGTATGTATTTTGGGGTAACATTCACTGAGACCTAAAAGATCTATTGTGCCCCCTTACTTCTACTTAGTTTCTGAGGAGAGTCTCAGATACTAGTAGCTCCTTTAGTCCTATTTCCCGGAGGAATTTTAGGATATCCGCAGGCCTCAACTTAGGTAACTGTCCCTCTTCTATCCAGTAGTCTCCCAGGTACTGTGCCCTAGGATTCTGAAATACTGTGCAGGTCGCAAGTATGTGGATGGAGGTTTCTTCTTCCATTCCACAAAATCTACAATCTTCATCCTCCACTATTTTGAGCTTTTTAAGGTGTCCATTCAGGCGACAATGTCCCGTTAGGATTCCTGTTAAAACTCTTAGTGCAGTTTTGCTTTGACTTATGCATTCATTTGATCTCAACAGGTTGTAGTCACCCAGAAGAATCTTTGATTGCCTAAGCCCTACTAGATCTTTCCAATTGTCAGATCTTCTCTTTTCTTCGGCTTTACCTATTTCTTCCAATATTACATTGGAGCTGATTCCGCAAAAAGGTTCCGGCCCCCAAAAGGGTGTTTCACTCCCCCTCTTTGCTAGTTCATCTGCTAATTCGTTTCCTTCTATTCCAGTGTGTCCTGGAATCCACAGTAAGGTGACTATATTGTTCTCGCCTAGTTCATTAAGTTTGCCTAGGCATTCCCACACCATTTTGGAACTGATTACACAGGAACTCAGCGCTTTAATGGCTGCTTGACTATCAGACATTATGATAATCCTTTGCCTTCTATATCCTTTGTCAATATTGAACTGGGCACACTTTCTTATTGCGTGAATTTCCGCTTGAAAGATACTTGGGGTTTTTCCCAAGCTTTCAGAGTGTTTGGTTCCTGGCCCGTACACTCCTATCCCAGTTCCTTCTATTGCTTTTGAGCCGTCTGTGTACCATTGAATGGCATTCTTTCCAAGTCTGGTAATGGTATTTGGATCCCATTCCTTCTTGTTGCTTAATTCCGTAACGAATTTCTTTGAAAAGTTATACTTTTTCATCATACCATCTTGTGGCATGTCCCAGGTTGTCTGATTTCTAAGAAGTGAAGAGGTGGTTTTCTTTTTAATGATTCCCTCTCTACTTAGTCTGTATCTTGTTCTTTCTGCAACACTCTCCACCACCATATGTAATGGTGTGAGGTTGAGAATCACTTCCATTGCTGCCGTTGGGCATGTACTCATTCCTCCTGTTATGCATATACAGGCTAGTCTTTGAATTTTAGAGAGGTTTTCTCTCGTCGTCAAGAGGCTAGTTCTACTACTCCACACAATGGCTCCATAAGTGATAATTGGTCTCACTATGGCAGTGTACATCCAGCTCAGGATTTTTGGGTTACAACCCCAGTTTCTCCCTGCCAGATTCCTGCACACCATTAGAGCCATTTTTGCTTTGTATGTAATCTCCTTCTCGTGTTTGTTCCACAGGAGTTTGCTGTCTAGAGTCAAACCTAGATACTTGACTTCTTGTCTCCATTCAACGTCGTTCCCATCAAGTTTAATGGTTTTGAGGTTGAGTTTTCTTTTCTTAGTGAAGGCTATCAAGATGGTTTTGGTGGGGTTGATGCTGAGTCCCACTTGCCTACACCAGCTATTTGTATAGTTCAGACCCTTTTGTACGATGTCACAAAGGGTGTTTTCAAATTTTCCCCTGGCTGTTATGACAATATCATCGGCATATCCTTGGCAGGATATTCCGAGGTCCGTCAAACCACACAGGAGTTCGTCAACCGTCAGACTCCACATTAATGGGGATGCTACTCCTCCCTGTGGGCATCCTCTGGTTGTGCAGATGGAGACAATGTCTTTGCTCGTTCTCGTCTCTGCTACTCTGGTGGTGAGCAGTTCCGACATCCATTTGGATGTTGTGCTGTCTACACCTCTTCTATTTAATGCTCTCTTGACAGCCTCATGTGGAGTGTTGTCAAAAGCTCCTTCTATGTCCAAAAATGCACATACTACAGTTTCTTGGTTGTCTAAGGCACCTCGGATATCCTCCGTCAGTTGTACCAGTGCAGTCTCCGTAGATCTGCCTGCCCGGTAGGCGTGCTGATACGGGTGGAGAGGTAGTCTCTCTAGGATTTCCGTTCTAATATAGTTGTCAATAGCTTTTTCCATCGTTTTAAGCACAAACGATGTTAGGCTAATTGGTCTGAAGGATTTGGGGTTTGTTGTGTCCCTTTTTCCAGCTTTTGGGATGAAGGTTACTATTGCCCTTCTCCATGCTTCTGGTATATAACCCAGTTCCAAACTACTTCGACTAATTCTAACCAAATGTGGAAGAATTTCGTCTTGTCCTTGCTGGAGCAATGCTGGGAAAATCCCATCTGCTCCAGGTGCTTTGAAAGGTGAAAAGGTGTTCATAGCCCATTTCAACCTATCGTTACTACAAATGTGCTTGGCCATTGTAGTACTTTCTCTCGAAGGCCTGTTATGACCTTCGAGAGGATTAACTCCTCTGTTTGGGGTGCTTCCAGGAAAATGAGTTTCTAGTAAGAGTCGCACTCTTTCCTCCTCATTTTCGGTATATTTGCCGTCTGGCTTCCTCAAAGCCATATCTGTGTTGACCCTACTTTTCGCCATGACTTTGTAAAGTCTTGCCGCAGCAGGTGTTGTGTTTATATCTTCACAGAATTTCCTGAAGCTATTTCTTTTAGCTTTTCTAATTTCCTTGTAGTAGGTGTTTCTCACCTCGGTGTATCTCTGCCAGTCCCCGGTGAATTTTGCTCTATTAAAGAGGTCCCGGGTTTGAGATCTTAATTCTGACAGATGTTTGTTCCACCAGGGTGCATCTTTGCTGCTTCGTTGTTCTTGAAGAGGGCAGCTCGATTCAAATGCATCGATTATTGCCCTGTTCAGATCCTCAAGCTCATTTTCCAGGTCGAGATGGTGCTTAGCCCTTCCTTTTCTCTGGATATGTGCTAGAGTTCCTTTCAGACAGGTGTTATAGTTGTCCCAGTCTGTTTTCCTTGGTTTTCTACGGAGGCTTACCTCAGGTATACCTAGCTCTAACTTAAATGTTATGATACTATGATCGGAGAGAGATGGTTCACCCGATACTCTCCAATCTTTTACTGTATGTTTTAGATCACGAGTTGCCAGTGTGACATCTAAAACTTCTTGCCTTACCCTTGTTACAAATGTGGGGGTATTCCCTATATTGTGAATATCAAGGTTTTTATTAAGGATATATTCTAAAAGTTGCTCACCTCTTTGGTTGGTGTTGCTGCTGCCCCAAACGGTATTGTGTGCATTAGCATCACATGCTAGAAGTAGAGGTAGTCTCTTCCCTTCACAGTACTCCACCAGCCTTTGTACCTCTGGGGGTGGTGCTAGCCCATTTCCCTCGAAGTAGCATGATGCTATTACTATCTCCTTGCCCTCCTTCTTATGTTCGAGGTGTGCTCGAACTGGAACGAGGTCCCGAGTCATGTATTCTGAAAGACAAAAATAGTTAATATTCTTCCTTATCATAATACATGTTCTTGGTATATCACTACCAGTGTGATATACTATTTTAGCATCTTTACATGCTAATCCTCTTACCTGGTTATTATTGACCCAAGGTTCTTGGATCAAACACATCCCCCATTGGTCCTTGGTGAACAATCTTGTGATCACCGCCGAAGCTCCTTTGGCATGGTGGGCATTAACTTGAGCTAAGTTAATTCCCGCCATCCTGTTGGTTTCCTTCTTGGGTATTTCCCTCCTTCGTCAGGGTGATGTCCCCTTCAGTAGGAGTACTGTCCCCTTCCTCCGACACAATCTCCATTCCCTCCTCGGACAGCGGCGACTCCTCCCCAAGGAGTTTGGTAATGTGTAGACTTTCTACACTACCCGAGTCGCAACTGGCCTTGGAGGAAATGGAAGCCTTCTCCAGGTCTCCTTCTTCTTCCTTTCTGAGGCCATGTACGGGGATTTTCCCAAACCGGTAATGGATGGTGAACCCGTTGTTCTTGATTTTTTGGCAGGATAGATTGTCTATTCCTGCCCTCAAGACTAGGCCTTTGCCCTCTTCTTTGAGATTGAGGACCTTCCACTGGTCTGTTTCCAAACCATCGTTCTGCGCTTTGATCAAGCGAAGCAGCTTACCTTCCTCTACGCCTTTGCTTCTTGGGAGGAAGATCGTGGCGGTATGCATTTTTGGGATGTCATCTCCCTGGCACACCGTCAGTTCTACTCCCTTCCAGCTTTCCAGCTGTGGTACTATCAGCCGGAGCCATTCTGCAGTCTGTGGTGTTTCACAGTCGATTAGAACGACTCCTGGTCTGAAATGTATGCCACTAAACTGGAGCTTATGCTCCCATCCATCATACATTTCTTCTATTATTGCGTTCTCCAGCAAGGTTTGGTCGTCCGCACTGAGGGAAGTCTCAGGGTACGCCCTAGGGAGAACTGCCATTCTTATCAGCTTTGCTGCAGCTGCATAGCTGCCAGCTGAAGAAGGGATGGATATTCTGTCCTCCTTTTTCTTCTTCACCTGTACTTGCGGTGACTGGGCCGTCGCCACTTCCCGCTTACGTTTTCCTCCTTTAGGAGGGATGTTTTTCTCCTCTCCTTGTTTTTTCCGCTCTGTGGCCTTCTTTCTTGCTTCCTCCGGTGCAAGTCCCTGTTCAAGGAAGCGAAGATACCATCTTACCCCCGCCCCACTAAGTCCACGCCTTAGTGGATCGTCCCTTCCTCCGGGCTTGCCCAGTTCTGGAAGGAGGGGGGTCTTCTTATTCTTTATCCAGGGTTTTTCCCGGAGACTTTCGCCAGTTGAGGAGGTTGAGGGTATAGGTGCCCCTGCCTTTCTCCTCTCCTGCTTTTTTCTAGCTTCCTCAACACGAGGTTTGCTCGCATGTGAGGAAGATGCTGTATTTTTGGGCACTGTGGATACATTGCTCCGACTTGTGCCCGAATGCGGTGCTTGCCCGCTTGATTTCTTTTTTTTTTCTTTATTCATGGTTGATCCCACGAGTAGCTAGGGAAGTATAAGGTCCACTCCTGCAGAGCCCCGCATGCAGGAGTAAGGGTATTTAAACTGGATGTCCCCAGGTATCCAGAGTCCGCATATTAGCGATCAAGCTTCCCCTTGACCACGCAGTCCTCGGCATATGCTGTTCCACCTTGACTTGGGGGGTTTTTATTGTGGTCTCCTTCCACTTGGCCAGCTGTTTAAGGCAAGCCCCCACATCTAGTGAATATACCTCATCAACCACCTTCCACTAGATACGGTTTATATCAGGCAGGTTTCCACAAGCAGTCTGCTGCTCCGATGACCCCGCTGACTCCGGCAACTGACCGGTTATCAACAAACTCATTGGGACAACAGTCCACTCTCCACGCTGAAGATCCTGATATCGGATTTCTGCATTCCACAGAGATCCGTTGAGCTGTCCTTGGTTTCACGTATTCCTCTTGAAGAGGAACAGCTACTCGGCTCCCCCACCAACGACCAGGTCTCACAGCTCCTTGGGGGAGAAATTGTCTTTAAGATTTATTGTTGTCACCGAAGTGCATAAAAATGAATTCTAATATCAATTTTTTAAGTAGTAAAGCAGAATCGCGGTTAATACCGCAAAAATCTTCTGATGTGTATAAAAAAAAATGGAAATTTTCAAATATTGTTCGAATAAAGGTTTTGACGTTACAAAGTACTCCTGTCAGATCAATAATAATAAAATTGTCATTTAGACTTCGTTTCTCGAGTTGTTGATGTTGCCATGGTAACTTTAAAAAACGCGCGTTTTTGAAAGTTCAATTTAAACACGCTGAGGCGTGCTATAAATAGGTAAAATGGTTCACCAATAAAAAAAAAATAATTTGTTTCCTTAGAATAATCGATCTGCCAATCATTAACAAGAACTTATTTTCAGGCATGAAAAAGTATTGTTGTTTTTGATTTCCTAGAGAATTATTCATTCCAAAGAGAAAACTAAACATAATTCTGGAATATTTTTGAATATATGCCGGAGAATAGTTCCAGTATGAAATATGTTGAGTTTGTTAATTAAATCCCTTTATAATAAAGCTCAGAAAACAATCTTCTGAGTGTACGAGAATTTCAGAATTCTGATTTTATATCATATTTTATTATCCTACTTGAAAATAGGAAGCCGTACTGGTTTATGACACGATAAATTTGTTCTAAGTGACAAAATTCATTTTATGATTGCCAAGAATTTACCCAAAACGATCAAAAATTCATATTATGAATTGCAGCTTCTTCAAATTGCACTACAGTCAAGGATTATAAACGCTTAAAGGGTGAAGAAACTATTGTGTATGACACTTGGGAGATTTTTTGTACTTTGCATGACTATTTAAATATTTTATGTACTCACCTGATAATCACAAATGTGAAGGGTGGCATGATTACGATGATCCAGACCCTAGATAACAGAAAAATTAACTTTATATTAAATCTAACAAAAAAGCATAAATTAAAAATGAACTGTATGACTGCATTTCAACTAATGCTTTGAGATGACGTGGACTAGGTTTCAAATAGTTTTTTTGGCCAAAAATCACCACCAAATCAAATGTTTTTAGATAGTGAACTCCTGTGGAACAAAACGAGAGGGAGCTTACATACACATAAAAAATGGCTCTTACGGTGTGCACAAACTTGACAGGGAATAATTGAGGATGTAACGCAAGAATCCTAAGCTGGATGTAAACAACCATTGTGAGACCAATCATCACTTTTGGGGCCATTTCGTGGAGAATTGTAACTTTGCCTATTGGGGACGAGAATTCAAAGTCTAGTCTGTATATGCGTCACACGAGCAAGAAAAACATACCCAGTGGCGGCCATTGAAGTGGCTCTTTGACTCACTACATATGGTGGTGTTAAGTGTTGCAGAAAAAACAATATACTGACTTAATAGGCACAAGAAGGTATGGAATCCCAACACCATTACCAGAATTAAATTGTCTACATATAGCTCCAAAGAAATATTATATCCCATATGTATATCATCGTATGTAATTATTTTTAAGTCCAGTAAGGGTGTTGGTGTTCCATTTTTTCTTCTCTCTTCTGTATTGAATTTCTTTGAAAAGTTTTACTTCTTTATCCTGCGGTCTCGGAATCTCTGATTTCTGAAAAGCGAGGAGTGAAAAATGTGAGGAAAAGGTTAGAGCAGACAAATTCACGGACATTTTTAGTTTCAGAAAATGAAATATGATATGGAACGTTTGAAAAGGTAGAACATTTCAAAGACTAGTGAGACAATGTGTTGGTAAGGACTTGTTACTGGTTATGGTGACTGAAAATCAAACTTTTGGGGGACAATTCTCAAATTTAAAAGTATTGCCTGGATCGACGTAATTTAGAGGAGATAGTTTTGATTTGAGCAAAAAAGCAGTAACAATAACCCGAACATTATTCGTTGACAGTATCTCTATAATTCGAAATTTTGTTTGTCCCTATCTTCATCGACCATACATTTTCCACGAACCCTCTCTTCCACAGTAAAAAAGTGTATTTAAAGATCGTTTATCTCAAGCATCCACTATCTTTCCGCCTATACCCCTAAAAATCCCAAGCTTTGCAACCTTGCTTTTTATCTAAATATATCTCTGACGATGTTTGCTACAGAATTATGAACACTAACTGTAATAATTAAGAAAATCTCATCTGAACCGCGTATCAAACAGTGCCAGATATCACGAAATGTCACCAGGAGGTCCCCCTTGACGGAGGCAGAATCTACGTCCTAGTATTGTCTCGAGAGGAGATCGTCCTGCGAGTTATGGCACTCACTGTCCGGACATTAATTTATGGGGTCGAATATCCGACCGCGTGGTTCGGTTTCCTTGTTAGATACGTTCTTGCTCTTAACAGTGCCGGATTTAACTTAACCGAAGTTGAAATGAGGACGATTTAAATCCTAAATAAACAGGGTTAGTCGTAAGTTGGAAGGATCACAACAGAGCGGCTGAATAAATAATAATAATCTCCGAAGTAAAGTAGATAAGTTGTTGTGACATTGAATTAAGGTAGTTTGATTGGTTTTGATTGATAATGAGAACAAAATTTTATTAAAAATACAAAAGATTCTGCCAAGGATCATGCTTCGAGGGGTATGTCGGTAATAAATACTAAAAAGTACCGCCATTGTATCCAGCTAGTAAATATATAGTGCACGGCTAAATTGTGGAGCTATTTAAATCCAAAAATAGGTCGATTTTTTGGATGATTTGCGAAAATGGTAGGAAGGTGAATACGAAAGATGACAAAATGAGTCATGCTGTCTGACCTACTTTCACACTTTTGCCAAATGAAACACCTAAGAATGTATATAGGGTAGATCGAAACTATCTTCGAGTAAATGAAAAAAATTCATCACATATTACATTAATTGCTAATAGATCAATGGAAAGGAGCAAAATCATCTTTACGATCATTAAAAACATTTGTATATCATAGAGTAAATCAAACATCCTCTTGTGCCCTTTTGCCTACATATATCTTTAAATAAATAAAAAAATAATTGTTAATAGAGTGAATAAAAGCTTGAAATATATATTAACTAACAGCAATTCCAATGATAAATCATAATAAAACCGGGATAAAAACTTATGATATTATCCTGATTACGAAAGACCAAGACTAAATAAACAACCGATAGTTTGGTCTTGCTTTGCCCATCACTAGAGTACAGTAGTCACCCGTTACAATAATTCTGCTAGTTGATTGTAAATTATTAATAATTTATAACAATGATCTTTAAAAGTAAAAAAAAGGTAGAGTGAACAAGACCAAGACTTTGTGCGCAAGACCAAAACAAAGACGTTTTTGGCAATACCGAATAAGCAAGACGAAGACCAAGGCTACCCGAGTCTGGTACTGGGTCTTGTTTTGCTCATCAATAATTGGAAATTTCTCTCTCTAACATTGATAACCAAATTAGACTATAGTCGGCCGAAATACTACCTACACATTTATACTTATTTAGTTGTACTATTAAAGCACTTTTTTTATTTTTCGTCCATTACATATGTCATATCGTACAATTTGCTGAACATTTTTTATAATTCAACTTGCCCTCGAAAACGAATCCCTGTATGCAAAATTATCCGTTACATATCTGTGTTTGGAACAGAGATTTATATTTGTACCAAATTCCTACTATTTTCCTGTGTACAGAAGAAGAATTTCGTAAAGAATAGATAATATGGTTAACAGTCTCTGATTTTGGCAGTGGCTGTTACTTGAAAGATAGTCGTAATGGAATTGGTTTTGGTACATTCATATTTCAAATAAATGAAACGCTTGACCTTAAAACAACTTTGTTATTTTTCCACCAAGATTCATGTTTCGGTGCTATAGATAAATTGTTTCAAATATATGATTATGGTAATTTAAAACTGCAATGATTTATGTTTATTCTCTTCAAAGTTTTTCGTTATTGAGATTCTTCGGAATTCAATTTGTTTTGTCCTGAGTTATCTGAAGTCAAATGTTATTGTGAAAGTGATAATAATGATAAAATCTGTACGCCACTGCGACTTCTGGAAACTGAAAAAGTTACATATATTTGTATAGTCAAGGGAAAGTATAGTCTTAAAATATTTTTTATTTACTGGGATTGTTCCAGCAATTTGGTGAATCCTAACCATCAATGTTACTTTGTTGAAGAATGTACCATCTCTAAATTATCAGCCGGAGAGTCTTGTTTCTAGTCTCGTTAAGATGTTTTCTATATCGTCTTCGATAATGTTAATTCCATGATATGAATCCCATAGCTGGATCAATAATCTTCTGAATATCAAGCCATTATTAATATTGAAATGTCAATGTAATAGCTTGATACTATCATAACGCCATACAAATTTGAAAATTAGTTTTCAAAGAGCAGACCGTTCACTAAGAATATATAGTAAAAACCAAATAAAGTTGCGTTTACGTCACCAAGGATGTATTTCTATCCCATGTGTGGCTACATTTCTATCGAAAAGCATATACTTAAATTTTTTAATTAATCGGTTCTAAAGATAACCCAATCAATAAAAAAACTTTTGTACCAAAATAATGTATAAGCAATATAGCTTTATTGGGTTTAGACGTCCCTCGATGTAAAAATTTGTGTTAAAATTTTCATAAAGAAGCCTCCAATCATTGACGGTAAAATAGTCACTGCCAGAAATAATGTCATGTTGCCGCGTTGTTTGTGACTTTTCTACTCGTGTATTGTCATAGATTTTTGAGGTTATAGTTACGAGCTTTATAAAATGTTCTTGTGACAAATATTTATAATCAAAACTGTTTTCTTTCAAAACAACAAAGCATTTTCTTCTGTGATTGTTAAAATGTCCAAACAGCTGAATAGCCGATGCAAAGAACTTGTGGCTTCATTAGTAAATCATTTTGAACAAGGAAGGAATATTAATGGTTCTTTGCTGCCCTTAAATGCTGTACAAGAGGTAGGTAATACGTGAATAAAATATCCTTACTTTACTTTACGAAAATTTCTATTATTTTAGCGTGTAGCTGCTGCTTTAAAAATCAGTGTAAAAACGTCTTTCTCCTTACCATTGCATATTCAACTCTATCGAATTAATTTGGGGCATAGCAAAAAATTACTAGAATAGGCATACTGGTAGTGATGGTAACAGTGCGAATAACTGCCTGAACATGTGGAACGAGACACTGCACATGATAACTCCTGATTTGTGGAAAAATTCTATACAACATACTGAAAGAGATATATTTAAATGGTATGAGAGGGAAAGAATATTTGATCGTCCAGAAATTAGTCCGATAGTTATAAATTTTAATAGTGAAGAGAAAGACACTGATGTTGAATCAGATGAAGAAAATGAACAAGAATTTGAATCTGCCTAGTTTCATTTCACAATATGTTGATTTGTTTAATGTTAGTTTTTGTCTTTGAAAATACGTTCATTATTAAACATATTTTATTTTATTGCTTGTATTTTTATTATATTTATTTATTAAAAGATTCGGTAACTCAGTAATAACCTTACCACTTTTATTCTAGAATTCCTTACTTTGTGAAATCTATTCATAAATTTAATTAACAAAAAACGTAAATGAAAAAACTCCACACTATATTAAACGAAAACTATCAAACTATCGATAATTTTGTAGTTTTCATTTATAATATTGTGAAATTTTCTACATTTACGTTTTTTGTTGACTTCAGTTGCTTAACACTACTTATAAGATATTGACCAATCTAATAATAATAGAACTAAATAAACAGGCTGAACCCAAATTAGGTCAATATCAACAGGGATTTAGAAAAGGAAGATCAACGATAGATGCCATACATTTACTAACACAAACAATCGAAAAGTGCTATGAACATGACATAGAACTACATATACTATTTATTGACTTTCAGCAAGCGTTTGACTCAGTCAACAGAAAGTGGCTAATATCTGATATGAGCAACATAGGAATTTCAGAAAAACTAATAAGACTAGTGAAAATGACAATGAAGGATGCGATTGCAAAGGTGATAACCAGAGATGGGAATACAGGAGATATTAACATCGAAGTAGGTGTAAGACAAGGAGATAGTTTGTCTACAACCCTTTTTAACATAACACTAGATGGGGTGATTAAAGCAATAGGCATAAAAGGAATGATCAGCCACAGCTCCACACAAATAATAGGATATGCCGATGACGTAGCTTTGGTTACCAGAGACAAAGAAAACCTAGTGAATACATTCAATAACTTAACAAAAGAGGCAGCAAAGAGAGGGCTGGTAGTCAACCAAGAGAAGACAAAATATATGCAAATCTCGAGGAAGACGGACAACGCAGCCACTATAAATATGGGAGATTACACTTTTGAAAGAGTAAGTCAATTTAGATACCTGGGAATAATAATTGATGAGAAGAACAACAGAAGTGCAGAGATCAAAGCAAGAATAATCGCCGGAAACAAAGTGTATTGGAAGTATCAGAAACTACGAAGGGACAAATGCATCAGTAGAAAAACCAAGATCAAAATTTATAAAGCTGCAATTCGGCCAGTAATAACATATGCCGGAGAAAATATGAGACTAACTGATAAAGACGAAGGAAATCTCAGAGTTCTAGAGAGGAAAATCATGAGGAGGATAATAGGCCCAAAACATATTCCGAATGAAGGGTACAGAAGGCTATATAACTTCGAAATAGATCAATACATGAATGGTGAAGATATAGTCAGACATATAAAGGCACAACGACTAAGATGGTATGGGCACCTTCGAAAAAGGAATAAGGACGATCCAATAAGGAAAATCGCTGACTGGAAGCCTGCAATCCAGAGACCCAGGGGACGTCCCAAACTCAGATGGGAAGATCAAGTGATTGATGACCTAAAGAAAATGGGAATCCGTGACTGGGGTAGAAAAAAACAGAGGATAGGAAGGAATGGAAGACGATTACAAAGATGGCGAACTCACACCGCATGCTGTAGTAAGCAGAAGATAATACACGGACTGATCCACCGTACAAAAAGGATCAAAAGGTAACTTTTGGTTAAGTTGCCTCATTGGTATCTTTTTTTATTAACAGGAGGCTGTATGCATAAAGCGACATAATAATATGATAAAATTCATGCACCAAATCAATTTGAGCTCTGTGAATTTTATGAAAAATAATGGACGAATTATTAGATCATACAGAAAGAAACGTTGTTGGCGCAAATAAAGGAGTCTTGACTGGTAGGAGAGAATTGTCAAATTACATCAGTAATTTTCGTTTATCTGAAACATCATTCAAATTGATATATTTTCGACTGAAAGAGTATTTATGTTCCTTTAACTGTGTAGCATACTTTTGCATCATGTGCCGAGTACAGGATTATTTCAAACCAGTTTGGTACACATAAGTGCATAAATGTCTATATGCGTTTTGTGAGGCAATAATTAGAGAATTCAGATGCCGAATGAGACTAGCTTTCTATCATTTTTTGTTCGACCGTTTTGTAAATTTCAGCGTTTTTGTATCGCTTTCCATCGAACAACTTCAAAATGTTTTCTTCCTGGAATATTTCCAGCAAGCACTTCACTTCTGCATATTTCCACACATTTCTAGAAGATGACATGCACGACATATTAAAACAACAAAATAACAAAAAAAAAACCTTATTTCCACAAAGTGTTACAAGAAAGCTAGAGTAAACTTTTATAGTTTGAGTGATTTTGAGGTTATATGTTTTACAGCCATAGAGATACTATGGATAAAGACAACAAGCCAGCTCGAAACCCGTCAGCATGTGAGAGAGACAGAAAGACAGAAAAACCTCTGATCGTCTGCCTCTTTCTCTTACCCCGGAGTTCATACGGACATTCCCACTTTCACAGTGGCCTATGGCTTGTTGCCTCTATCTGTAGTATATAATACATGCTTACAGCTGACATACATTTGACAGCGAATGTCACAGAATGCGCATGTTTCAATACGATCTCGGTTTTCATGACATATTTCGGTTTTTCGATCTCGATACAATCCCAAAAAGTATCGACTTTGAAACTCAATTCGATTTCAATACTTGTTTTTAATACGGAAAATGTATCCAATTCGAATTGAATTCTGCATGAAAACGTAGTAAATATCAAACTATTATCTTTGACATCTATTGATAACACTCTTCACTAACATGACAATTCTTCAGAGGAAACTGTAATTATGAACATATTATTAGCTTATCTATAATCATAAAACTTCGTAACATACTTAACACCAATCAAAATGAAAAGTGTGTTGCAATTGTACATATAAATTGCGTAAGCCATTGATTCAAACTTCAATGATTGCCCACGGCAACCGTATTTCTACGTTCAAATAAAATCCTAAGCGAACTATTCATAAATGCACATCTTCACCCTACGAAATCTTTAGACCTACTAAAAAGATCTAGATATAAAGAAACCAATCACAAACTTCATGATGTCATTCTCCTTAACACTGGTAGGCGCGATATACCTTATTTACCACCCAGATCCTGTCCAATACGTACTGTTAGTAATAATTTAGTTTTACCACTGAAATTCCTCCGTTTCAACTTACTTTTTTTATCGCAAATCTTGATAAAATTTCTTGTGCCTTTGTATTCATCGCAGTAAAGCTTTAAGGTAATTTTGGATTAGACAATTTCTTGTGCAATATTTAGTTCAAGTTTTGGAACAATTCAAATTGTTCAGTCTAAAATTAAAAATTGTATTAAAGATTGTCTACCCTGTCAAATTGTGAAAAAATAGAACAGGTTCTATTTTCTTAACAATTTGATTGTATTGTTTATGTTTCATGATGAAAATGTTCTATGAAAATGTCATTAATCTGGATAATTTGTGGTTATGTATTAAAATGGTTGAAGAATTATGATTCTGAGAAGGATCTGAACTAATGATTTGAACTGAATTATTTCCATCTTTTAGAAAATAGATATTCATCACTTTTTATATTTATTGACATAATATGTCATTTTATGATTAATATCAACAAGTCTAATAAAAGGTCACAACAATTCTCCCCTCCTTATTATAAACTATTTTACAATATAAAGAGATAATCAACGGTCACTGGGGTACCTGAGCATTTTATTCCCATAATCATAGGTTTGTAGCTTTCTGGTAGGCCTTCCAACAATATGGTACCTATCCATTCGTCGCTTACTTTTAGACCAATGTTTGATAGCTTGTGAGCAGTGGTGATAATCGTGTTAACGTAATCTTCTATCGAATCCCTGTTCTCTAGCGAAGTTGTGATCAAGATACACAAAAGTCCGACACGTCTGGTTAAACCACTGTCCTGGAAAACACTAGCAAGGTTTTCACATGCTTCCTTTGCAGTTTTGGTAGACTGAACATGAACGTAGTTCAACGGATCAACCAAAAGAATAACTTTGGATCGTACCTTTACGTCTTTCTTTGCATCTACTGCAGTACCTGTTACCGAATCCCATAACTCTTGATGCTCCATGTATGTTTGAACTGCGAACTTCCAAGTATAGTAGTTTTCTCTTCCTCGAAGCTTTTCTATCGGCGGCAGCTGATATCCTAACATCGTGCAGTGAAGAAAAAATTAAAAGTTCGTTCAAACCGGTACCTCTGGCACTACTTAAAATACCCAAAATGATTCCCAGAGACTTCAGAAGCTCTTGGAACGTCTGGGCCCATAACCTATTGTAAAATTTGTACCATAACCTATTGTAAAACTTGTAGGATTTATAATAAAGATACGAAAGTTTAGGCAAAAAACTATGTGACATTTATTATCCAATAATGACACTTGCACACACTAACTTAACTTCTATCAACTAACTCATTGGGTCAAAGCTAATCAAATTATTTCAAATCAATTTCAACAATGTCAGGTTATGTTTATTTTATCATCAGATCAAATCACTGCGCAGAATCTTGAACTAAATATTGTTCAATAAATTAGAATAGTCCAAAACAGCTTAAAACAGTTGGCCAATATTTCACACAAAAGATCTATTCCAAATCTTGAACTAAATATTGCACAAGAAATTGTCTAATCTAAAATGACCTTTGAAGACCAGTGGTACAAATACATCTGCGAGGGTGTACATAATAAAATGGGTCAAATATCCAAGTATACTTGGTACCTCAGGATATCGAGACAACAGCTGAACGGAAACGATAGAAGCTGCAAAAACGTTAGATCTCCATTGTAAAGCTCTGTGGAAAAAACTTGTACTGTATACCATTGAAGGAGTGAGTTTTAATGAAATGGCTGCAAGGCAAGCAAGTTCATTATATTTTGGAGAAGAGAGCTAAATTCCATTGACGAACAAAAAAAAAGGAGTGGAGGATGGCGTTCAACTTAGCAACAAGAAAACCATATCAGATATCTGGTTTGGGTGATATTTAGAATAAGTATTGAAATAAGATAAACTACATCTCTTCATTATTCATTCTTACAATTTTCATATTTTTTCAATAATAATTGTGCACTTTTAACAGGCTGTAACTAAAATGTAGTTGTTATAAGAAACCTTTTGGAATAATACATTTTTTATAAACACAAATTAAATGGGTAGACCGTATTTTCATATTTTCCTCTAAATCCAAAATTACTGTGTTTCGAATTAACTTAGATTTTATCACAAATAGCTGAAGAAGTCGTGTGGAACACCAGTGCCACACACGTTATTCAACCAAGTCTCTATTAGAAAGAGTTGAATTTATTTTGCTGACACTATATAATTTTTTAGCACGTTATTCCACCTGATAATATTAACGGTTTCGTTAAACCTCTACAAAAAGCTAAATTGAACCTTTCCACTGATTTATCGTCTACATTACTATCACTAAGTTACAGAAGCTCTTTTTTTTAGATAGACTAAAGAACGTGAAGTATATAAAACAAGTGGAACATATGCTTAGATAAATATCTACAACTATCTTCTGTGACGGAAGTAAAAGTGCGCGCAGGTGCCACAAACTCTCCTGTCGACTATTAAAGGCAAATAGATAGTGCGTTCGGAACACGTCGTAGCTACCGAAAAGAGCTACTGCCGTTACACAAACAACACACACTTATTTTGCCATTTGAAACACCGGGAGAACATTATCTGCGAGGCTATTAATCCCGCTCCTTTGTTGTGAATGTTTTTTGGTGGGCGTCGTTATGGAGACGACTTCCGGTTGCTTAGCAACGCGATGCTTCGACTATATTCCCATCTCTAGAGGTGGGTGCGCACACGGAACGAATCATTGTAATTTTGGTGAATGCGTAAACGTGTCCGCCAAAAATTAGAATAAAAATTCCAATAAAACGAACGTGCATACAAATAATTTAAAGGACGCTTCTGGCTACAAGAATATGTATACCTCAGACTTGATCATATAATTTTTCTGTACTCCCTTTTTTTGGGAGAATACAACAAATTACAGAAAGTTAGGCTGAAATTTCGAGAAGCTAGTTTCTTAAGTATCACAATTTCTCTGTAATTCAATAATATACGGTGTGGGCGAAAAAAAACATTCCAGCCCGTTATTTATCAGTATTCAGTAGACTTGCTATAGGAATACCGAGACACTTCGATTTTTGTTACGAGGACGACACATTTTTACGATACAAACTTCTGTCGCTACCTTCAACTTACCCAATTGCTTTATATTCTAGGAAAAGGATTGGAAAAAAGGGCTCATTAAATGGCCTGCAAGATCTTCCGAGTTAACGCCCCTGGAAATCTATTTGCGGGGTTTTTTAAAAAGCAAAATGTATGAAACCGAACCATCTTCGTTAGAAGAACTGAGACGACGATTAGTACTTAAACTGTATGAAAGATCATTTTAAACAAGTACTTACACACATCAAAAATGTCTAAGGAACACAAAGATTTTTCCTCGTATATACATGAATTTTAATCGGATTTGATTCATTTTAATTTTAGTGAAATTAATTTTCTCTGATGAAATAATTTAACAAAGGTTAATTTAATTGAAATTCTTAACACATCCATGAATATAAAACATAAAAATCTAAACAAAAAATGTTTTTAATAATCTGTATTTCCTCCAAAAGCTTTAATCACAGCTTGACACCGTCTTGGCATACTTAAAATTAAATTATCAATTTCGTTTTGTGTTAATAATGCCCATTCTTGTGTAAGAAGATCTTGGAGACCTTGACGAGTATTGACATTATGCAAATGAGGAGAGCGATACGTCTCTGGAGTATATCCCATACATGCTCGATGGAATTAAGGTCTGGTGACTGTGCTGACCACGGGAGAAGGGTAATTTCCTCAGAATTAAACCAATCTCTTACTGTTGCTGCAGTATGTGGCCTTGCATTGTCCTGCATGTAAAGCAAATAAGGGCCTGCAGCAGTGGCAAATGAATGGACAACAGGTTCTAAGATACGGTCAATATATTGAAACTGATTCAAAGTGCCTTTTGCAAAAACGGGAACAGTTCGAGATGAAAAATTATTCAAGCCCACATCATAACTTGAAGACTACCATACGGACGAACATGTCTCTTTCTTGTCAACCAGGTCCTTTCCAGACTCTCACTTTTCTTGAATTAGGATAGAGACAAAACCTAGATTCATCCGTGAATAGCACAGAACTCCATTCTTGTAAGCCCCAATAAACATGTTTTTGTGCCCACAATAACCTCAGTCCACGATTTCCATGACGTAACATGGGAACCCTCAATAGACGTCTGGCGTGTAGGCCAGCATCATGTAGTCTATTCCTCAAATTTTACTCACACACGTTAATGTTGTTGGCATTTGCTAAGGCCCCACAAAGTTCGCTTGCAGTGGCATTCACATTTCGGCGAGCTAATCCTACCACTTATCGATCCTGTCGAGGAGTAGTTGCACGTTGACGACCTCCATGTCTTTCAGACACATCACCAAATTGTTCATATCGATGCCATAATCGCGAAATCGCGCCCCGAGAGACGTCAAAATGACGTGCAACAACATCTTGCGAAACACCAACCTCAATCATATTCAAATCACTTACCATTTGAACACGTGATAAATGCCTAGCCTATCTTCAAATTTGTCTATACAACTAGAAACAATAAACCTTGTTAGATGAAGCTCTGTCACTTCTGGCTTAATAAAACAATACAATTGAGTGAATAATATTGTCACCGTCTATCTTGATTTGTAGATAACAAATTTACGTATCGATTGGTATAATAGTCGTGATCCTTAGACATTTTTGATGTGCTAATTTCATTATTACTTAGAGTAAACTATTCAATGTTTCATTACCGGTTAAAGGATTCGAGACCTCGGCACCTCAGCCAGGCTTCCAGTGCTCGTGGTTGTAACGTTTACGTGAAGAGACCAGTAGTCCTTATAAGGATCAACTTTTCACTAGGTCCTTCTTGAAGAAATCCTCCCTAAGATACTCCATTCCATGGAGTCTAATGAGACAGTGCTTATGTCGAGGAGGACTGTTGTACAATTAGTTTAAGTGGAATTAATGGTAGTTTTTTATATATTTTGTGAAGAGAAAATTAAAATTTTAATGTTTGGAAACCCCTTTTTTTTCATTCGAATTTGTTTGCTTCGATTATTACACTACTTCTTCACGAATCAAACAGATTCCACAAATAATTGAAGGTTATAATAGATACAACATTAATTTCACATTTTACTGTTAAGGTTTGCTTCTTTCTGGAACGCTGATACGTCTCCTGTCTTGCTATTCCTTGATGTTTCATTTGCATTTGCTGGTAATCTAATAGTGAATGTCCAACAGTAAGTGTCAGAGACTTGACAAATGGAAGATTCGTCTGAGCTCTTTAGATAGCCATGTGTGAGTTAGTGTGACCAATTCTAAGTCTTCCAATGATCTTTGCTCTTTTGCTTGTTAATTTGATGATGAAGGTGCTTTTGGTGGCTTGAAAGGTATAATGACAGGTGCCAATCTTCTTTCCATGATATTCCCAGAAATAATTAAAAGTTAACGTCTTGTAGTCAGAATCAATGCCTTCGCTAAGTTTGATCGTGCTAAGTATGGTGATATTAAAAATGGCATTTTCTCCTTCAACACGTTGATCTGCAGTTTCATTTCCAGTAATTACAAGGTGAGATGGCAGCCAGATAAGTAATAGCTATTTGTATTACTAGGGAGAAAAGTACCACACATTTCCCCCCGCAGGATTCGTCGGGCAGCAAACTACATCCTGCCAGAGGAAAAGTGCTACTTTCCTCCCTAGAAATACAAATATCTATTTCTATAAAATATAAAGATGATGGGTATATAAAATAAAAATGGTGATATGTTGAAAAAAAAAATAATTTATGGTGGAATGGAAAATATTACCCAGATTTAGTTAATGACCGGGCAAAATTTTAAGAACACACGGAGAACAATAGCTAAGTAGATGCTGCGAGTCTTAAGTTTTAGCGGAACACCAGAAATGTAAGATACAAGCGGCATAAAATCTCAGTAGAGCCAGAGGACTGAGAAAAATGAATTTAGGAATGCAAATTTTAAAGAAAATATAGAAATACTGGACTTCATTGAAGAGTGACAGCTTGATCGGTGGAGACAAAGTAGGATCCTTTTTTATGGCAAGCAAAAATTTACAATTTAATATTTCAAATTTTCTCCAAATCTAGAAAATAGTTTTAACTATCTCAACTACGATTGATAATATTTTTATGGTATGTTTCATCAATGTTAAAGGTTAGGATTGTGGCTTGCGTTCGACAGGTCCTTTCTTCTTCTGCTTTTGTTATTGTCCTACTAAATATTACAGATTATAATCTGAAGTACTAACGAATTTTCACTGAAAACCTTGTTTTATTTAAATGAAGAAAGGTAAATTCCGTTTTTTTCATCTGGAACAAAGAGTTTTCAAATTTTAAGAGTTGAAAAATGAGCTAATAATTAATTTTTTCACCTTTTCTGACTCCCAATGGACAAATATATCTTCATCACTTATAGTGAGGGAGCCTTAAAAGCGATTGTTTTGAAAAAAAAACAGCTATTGTAAATTTCAATTTTTCTTTTAAATGTGTCGACCATATCTCACCCGGTACAAGAGAAGTGGTGTCGTCTTCTTTTTTGTTTTGCCTCATCAGCCATCGCTTAGGGGAAAGCCGTTCCATTTATACAACGGAATGAAGAAGAACAAAGTTTAACCGGGTAATGCGACAGACGCACACGAAATTGGTTGCTTAAACAAACCAACTAAAAGAATTATGAAACATACATTTTCCTCTTCGCTAACCTCATTTTTTAAGAGGAGGAAAAGGGAGACAACAAAAAACAGTGAAGCAGTTAATTATTTGGAAAAAAACGCAAAAACCATGGCAATTACACAAATTGTACTTGAAAATTGTACAGTTTGGGAGGTAGAGACAATTTTCTTTTCAATTATAAACATTGACATCATTAAAAAGTATGAACATGACTAAACCAACCGTAAAATGAACATTGAAATGATTATATAGTCTAACAGAGCTTGTATATAGCCTATATTAATTTATAAAGTAATA
Source organism: Lochmaea capreae (assembly GCA_949126875.1). Taxonomy (NCBI): domain Eukaryota; kingdom Metazoa; phylum Arthropoda; class Insecta; order Coleoptera; family Chrysomelidae; genus Lochmaea; species Lochmaea capreae. Next base: position 13,262,077 of record OX421409.1, read on the forward strand.
AGGTCAAAAACATTTTTGAACTTTCGCTATCAAAGTTTGTCGCGTCGGTCGTGATACTAACACCCTGTATAACTTCTCACTTGAAAAACTATTTTATAAGTTTGTAGAGAACCCCTTGAAATTTCAATTTTCAAATTCCCACATTTCGTGTGAAAGATAACGGGGCACTGCCGAATAGTGATTTTAGCGGGCGCCCATGCCAAACCGAAAAGAAGAGGAAAATCGGGGTCACTCGTGTCTTTGCCAGATTTACTAGGATGCGAAATGTAGGTCGTTAACACAAGAGGGGTTGTTTACCGTTAGAATTTTGCTCTAGAAATTCATGAAAAGGAAAAATTATCTTAGCATTTTATTTGTAGAGATCGGAAGAACCAAAAAGTAGTTCAGACACGTGGCGGAATTTAACAAAGTGATTATATATTTAAAGAGTTGGAGTACGGTAATATTTTTGATCACAGATTTTCCTTCAAGCAATGGTAAATGTGATTTTTGAAATGATTTTTAAATAACGAGGTTGTCAATTCAAAGTCTACGTAAAATTTTCATGTACCTAAGCTCGGGCCTAAGCTCTTCCGTTTATAGATCGATTTCAATAAACTATAAATGCATCCAGTATAGCTCCAAGGTAGTCCTAATTTGGTCGAACCACGCCAGAAAAACGTTCAAACTGATTTAGGGACGTAAAAGATATAATGAGAATGTTTTGCGAAGACTGACTTAACTCCTTGGAGATATAAAAAACCTCTTCGTTGTATGCCCGGCTAAATTTTGTCTCGTCTCACAGCACATGCTGAACGTACTGAAGATGATATCGACATCGCTTTGCATCATTGAACATTGACCCAAAAGGGTAATCAGACTAAAAACAGATGGTGAAACAAAAGAAGGTGAAATAACAAATCCAGTACTTCTTCACCTGAAATTTTTGATGATACTCACCTCATGTAAACGTGAATTCTCCTATAATTAGTTACAAAAAACATGCCTGATTATTTCATCTAGTGGCTCACAATATTTATAAAGAAGTCAGTAAATTATTTTCCCTCTGTAAAAGACGCAGATTCCATCTATGTTTCAGCAATTGCCTGGCTGCCTTTTTTTTAGGGTGGGTTTCCAGTTCCCTGGAAAACCTACAGTTCTTTATGTCTTCTCTTATAAAATTTGTTGTTTGTCGGAATATTATTTTGCTATAAACTCATTCTTCAGAAATTTGGAAGTGCAGGAGCTTGAGGTTCTGTTGAGTTTATCACATTCCCAAGACAGGGTTGGGACCTGATTATCATCTGCAACGTATAGTGGACGTAAAAGATATAGTGCCAGCTATCTAATCGTATATTCCCTTTAAGTTACTGCGCTACCTCTGTTGCAGGCAGCGAATGATGCAATTGAACCCAGGTTTGTGTTTAATAAACCCTACAAAGGCTCAGGATGTGGAGTTTACTCCAGAGCACTAAGCATAAGGATTAAGTGGGGAATGGGAAACAATACCAGCGTGGTTCAAACAGAACTGGCTGGTATCTTAATTGCCACAGAAGAACTAGCCAGAAAAGGAGTTTCTGGCAAAAACATAACAATAACTGATAGTAGACATGCCCTATTAGCCTTGACCAGACAACGTGTTATATCGGGGCTAGAATGCTACCAAGATTTAGCTAACGCCTCGGCAGATAACAATATTATAGTTGGGTTAAAGGGCACGACAGGAGTAAAGAAAATCGCATCGCTTTAATCAGGGAAGCGGCTGGACTAAAAATTTTAGGACCCAGTGACACCTACGGCCTAACGACTTCGACAATTGCGGAACTAGCCAAACGTTACATCCCTTAAGAGATGGGATGGAATCAAAGGATGCAGTCTTGCCAGGATCACCCTGGGCGACCCAGGGAAGCTGGCGCCGAAGAAATATTTGGCAATGACCAAGAAAACCTACGTTTAACAGTAGGATTTTGGCCACTGTCAGCTCCATACTATGGGGCTAGTGGACACACCTGTATGCAGGATGTGTGAACAGGAAGATCAAACTGTCAGGCATGTCCTATGCGAGTGTCCGGAGTTATCGTCAATAAATGAGTGTGTTCGGTGAGTCTTGGCCTACACCTGCCGATATAAAGAAGATGTCTCCTAGTGACCTGTCCACCTTCCTGGGAAGGGCAGGATGGACGATGACCTAGGAGGACAACTCCTCGGGAGGATGTACAAAGGGTCACATGTGGCATAAGTGCTGTAAGCCTACACTCACCCTCCCTACTCTACAGATACAGTTTCCCTTTAAGTTATGTTGCGGAGCTGAACTCTGAATGGTACTTATATTTTTTTCGTCTACGTACCTTAGATAATTCTAGATTGTATTTTGACCCATCAGTCTATCCTTTCTTAACCGTATCGTGTGTATCATACCGAGTTTCGTCCAAATAGATAATTGCTAATAAATATAATATGTATACTTACTTACAATTTCCACACAAAAACACACAAACTTTCGTGATGTCAGACCACCGACTAAAGAGAACACCCGCAACCATCCCTCAAAAATAATTATAGTTCAGTCAAACTGTTAAAGGCACTCACCCGCTTTCACTCGTTCGTGCTTTAAACAGTTTCGTTTATTAAGAGGCTTCATTAACAAACTAGTTTATTAAATAACTATTAACGATTATTATTAGTTGAAATTATAACATTAAATGAATTTATCGTCAACTAAGTTCTCAACTAAGTTCTCAATTAATAAAAATTGTGTATAGGTACTATCTTTAAAGAAGCACACCTTCTTCTCAAAGAGACTGGTGCGCCGCTGTGATCCAAGTAAATTTTACCATGTACAGGAACAGTCCTCCTGTGAACTGTACTACAGGAAACGATAGGTACTCTAGGAAATCATGCTCCGGGAAATTGTATTCCAGGAAACTTGTACTACAGGAAACTACTCCAAGAAACGGTGTTCCCAGAAACTGTGCAGTAATCCAGATTCTTATTAGATAAAGGTAGGTACTTCGATCATTTATATGCACAAAAGATAAAAAATATTTGTATAGATTACTGCACAGTTTTTTACTTGATTCTTCGTCGACTGACGATACGAGAAGAAGCCGGTGCGGTGCCGTCTCCGTTCTTATTTAAAGACCTTTCAAAATTTTAAATTTCGTGGTAAAATATCTCTAGAATATTGATTTTTGGTTAATGAATTCATTCCACCACAAATCACAAATGTGAAATAATTTATTAATTTTTCGATTGCAATATTTTTAGAAAATCGATACATTCTATTCCACCAAAAATCAAAATTTTAAAGTGATTATTGGATATTTTTATTTTCTGGAATGTTAACTGCAAAGTTAACGTTTCAAGGGGTTTTATTTTTTTTTCAAAGAATCGGGGTCACTCCTGCCATTGGCAGATTCACCAAATCGTCCGAAGTAGGTCATTGAACAGTTCTTTAAAATTCACACGAAGACGTAAGTCCTGAATCCCCGTTCGCCATCATTAATTTTGTCAAGAGTTTTGAATAGCTTCTCGGGAGGAACTTATATTTCTTTATTATATTTTTGAATGATTTATGAAAGAAATTTGAATTTTCGGTAGAAGCCATTTTGAAAACTGTTGAACCATAAGTAAAAAGGAAATCGTATTGAGTTATTTAGCTCGATATCTGCCAAACTGAAATTAATGTACGGTGAATTTTAAGGTATCAAAAATAAAACGAAACATTCTTGGTATCGAATACACGTTTCTCTATTAGCGCTTTGTTGTTTCGAAACTCGTCAGTGTACGGAAAAGGCAGTCAAGTATTTAAAATTGAAATTTGAGTAACCGTGACTTGAAGAACATTAATTTTAACGAAAATTATGACAATGACGAATATAATAATCTAAATGATTGAATGTGTTGATAATAGTAAATTAAGGTCTTATAAAAAAGAAATTTATTTTTCAAAAACACATACATTTTTTTGCACCACATTGTTCAAGATTCATATCTCTCCGTTGTCGGTTTCTGAAAGAACTGTAAGGACAATAGAATCTGCTTTTCCGACTAATAAACAATATAAAAATCAGCACGAGGACGGCTTCTTGATCTGTGGAAATTACAATCGAAGAGACGACGTCAAAGACATTCAATTACATCTTATTTAAGACAGTTTCGAAAACCTTTTCTGTATAAATATTCGACTTCTCTACTTTTTCCTTCTTACGAAATTATTCCACAAATTTTAAGCCTCATTACAATAAAAATATTTTACAGAAGTTATGGTGAAGCGATCTTATTATTACTGTATTATAATTTTGCATATTTGAGAGCAAATGTCAAATGTTTTTGACGTCAGCGCTTGGCCTACGACCATCCTCTTGAATGTTTTGAAATGGCAGCATGGGTTTTCAAAAATAGCAATGTATCACTTCAATACAAAATGTCTTGTAAAATATCAGTTTTATTTTTTTAATTAAATTGTACTGTACTGTTACGTCGGTCCTGTACTGAGGATATGTAGAGCTCCATGAATAAAAAGAAGAAGATATACATCTAGAATCATCTAGAGATGATTGTGCATACTATATTTATATGCCAATCTGTAAAATTCTGCTAATTAAAACATTTTTGGTGTTTTTTTTTTTTTTTTTTTTTCACTGGCCCTGGCCTGATTAACGATGTTAACAAACAATTCAATGTGAATATTGACGATTTTAGTATAGTGGAATTTACTTTTGGTTAAATAAACCAGTAGATAAGCCTCTGTAAGCACCAACATCGCAAATATGTCTAAACAAAAATAAATTTCTGGTTCATGAAAACAATGTTTTTAATTCTAAGGGCAGCAATGAACCGAAAATTATGAGATAAAAAAAAAGTTTCAAATCCGACTAAAACGTCGTTAACATATTCCATTGTAATCCTACAATCTGGAAAAAAATTATTCCTATATGTTTCCTGGCATGCAGGGAACCCTACTTGAATAACGGATGGACAAATATCAAAATAATCTACTCAAAAAAGATATAGCTCACGTAAACAATACATTAGGAGCATGAATGCTTTTTTCAGTTTCGAGTGGTTGTCCATTAGGCCAGTTCATTGACGATAGATTACTATCAAAAGCGATAGAAAATGTAAAGAAGAAAAATACAATAATTGCTGTTTATTATTGCTAGATAAATTCGTACCGCCATTGCAGGTAGGGTTTTATCGCAATGGTGATGATGTATATCCAGAATTGTACTAGGCACCGTTATATTTCAACCTAGACCTTATTTTGACAGGTCTCTGTTCAATGCTTATAGCAAAACCGTCAATGTAACCAGCCGTAATATGATAAAAAGGACCCTCTTTACTCTTGGTGGTATCCAGAAATCAAATTTTTGTTGAACGGTTCCGTTAAACGAGGATATATTGAAAAATTCTTAGCCTACTATAGAACCAAACAAAATTTCGATTTCAAAATATTTTATTACCCAACATATTCTCCTCTTAATTGGATACATTTATTACAGCGAACCTGCAACGTCTCTAGACCTTTCAAAAAAATTCTTTCTTCTCGCTCTGCAAACCAGACCTCCACAGCTTTTATTACCTCCTCGTTGGAAAAAAATATACGACCTTTTAGACTTTTTTTCAGTTGAGGAAAGATATGATAGTCGGACGGAGCCAAATCTGGTGAATACGGGGGTGTTCTAGTAAGTCAAACCATAAATCACGAATTTCTTGCATGGCAACATGAGATTTGTGTGCAGGGGCATTGTCCTGCAAACACAAAACACCTTTGGATAGCTTTCCGCGTCTTTTCTTTTTAATTTTTTCCCGTAGAGTGATCAGTAATGTCGAATAGTGATCTACAGTCATTGTTCTACCCTTATCCAAAAAATCAATCATGATCACTCCATGGCAATCCCAAAAAACTGAAGCAAGAACTTTTCCAGCAGATTTTTGGACACGAAACTTCCTAGGTCTTGGAGAACCAGAGTGTCGCCATTCCATCGATTGTTGCTTTGTTTCTGGATCGTAGAAATGTACCCAAGTCTCATCCATAGTAACAATTCGGTTTAAGAAGTCTACATCATTTTCAAATCGAGCACAGATCGAACGCGATGCTTCTACCCTTGCACGCTGTTGGTCAACTTTCAAACATTTTGCAGCAATTTTTCTCATGTCCAAATTGACGTGAACTATTTGATGAACGCGTTCGTATGAAATATTCAGTGCTTTATAGACATCCGTTTTAGCCCAATTCGACGGTCTGATAAAATCATGTCATGAACTGCATCGATATTTTCGTGGACTGACACAGAAACTAGCCTTCCCGATCGGTCATCATCTTCAATGGAAAATTTACCTCTTTTGAAGCTTGCAGTCCAATTGTTCACGGTCGCATACGGAGGACATTGATCACCAAGGGTATTAAGCATATCTTCGTAAATCAGCTTACCTCTTAGCCCTTTCAAATACAGGTACTTGATGATGGCTCGATACTCCAATTTTTCGATTTTCACAATTTCGGTGGACATCTTTTTTCTTTTAATTTATTACGTAACTCTGGTTTACTTTTTTGACCTCAAACTTCACAGTTATTGTTCGTTGCTATGGTAACGCAATATTTTGTTTATGCATGAAACTGGTCTAGGCTAACTAGATATCAATACATCCTCGTACTTGGTCGCATTCATCCCAACGTAGCGCTACCGAAGCGATCAGCAATTTCCTTGCAGCATTTCATTGTGACCGTACCAATATAAAACATCTTTATTTCTCTAATGAACATTACTTGGTTATCGTACCCGGTTGAAAAATCTCAATACAACAAAATTTACCTAATAGTGGCTCTATTTATGTTTGGGTATACATACATTTGGCCCACTAGCGCTATGATTAATATTGGCAAATGAAAATAGTAGATTATTGTTATTTTATTATGTCGCCGTATGTACTAGTATAAGCCTGTTTTCCCATCCCAAGTGGTTGCCTATTTTGAAATCCTAAAGCGAATGGAAAAAGTAATTTGATATGATGTAAAGCAAACGAAATCGTTTATCGATATTCTATATAAATTCGATGTCTGTATCAAAGTGGAATTTCATTATTATAAATTAATAATGAAGTTTCAGCTAATATAAATATTTATAGTACGTGTCCTTTTTGAAGTCCTGGATTATTCTCCCTAAAATTTTTTTTTTATGAAAACGGCTACGGCTACAAAAGGAAGCAGGACTGATAGTTGAGAAATTAATATTGGTTCATTGATTGAGAAGCTTGATTCACTCTTACCAATGCAATTATCCGTTAAATTATCGAGACCAACATATTCTATGCGGTTATATAAATAATACTCTACTCTATCTCTGACTCACAGTCGAATGCTGCACTGAGATCAAAAGATATATCAATAGGACACTCGCCTGAAACTCATGGCGAATTCTACTGGCGGCCCTAGTGCGCACTAACAACACTGAAAGCACTCTCTCTTGGTGCTGGTTATTCGATTGACAAAGTTCTGCACTGGTTTTGGAAATATTTATGTTCGCCTCGGACATGCACCAATTTAGTGCGCTTCTGGTGAGAATTTGGCTGGCTTGTACTCGGTGCGGTTTTTTAGCACTCGGTGCAAAAATTTAGGCTTGTGCTGCTAGTACAGTTCTAGAGGAACAATCCCAGTCGAATCGATGTCGGTTTAAGTACTGCACTGGTGTGGCTCGCATATCTTTAGTGTCGCTTGGTAACTCCATCGGATCCGAGCTGGAGCAACTTTAGCACGCCACTGAGAAAATGCGAATGGAACAGGGGTAGGACGTGCGGATCGGCGTGCTCCCCAGTCGAATTCGCTATAATAGATTAATTAAACATTAAGCTATAGTTGAGTATTAAGCTAATGAAAATATTGAAGGAACAGTAATGGATAAGTAGTCCATTCAGTTTTGCCACTACACAGTTTTCAGGTCTAAAACGACTGACATTTTCTAAGCTTTTTTGGGTACGATTTAAAGTTGAAACAGAAATAATTTTTGATTTAAAGGATTTCTAGATGTTCCTGAATATCGGAACTTGACTTTGAATCGTACCCAAAAAGGCTTAGAAAATTTCAATCGTTAGTTTGAAATACTGTTCTCTTCACCTTTTTTGTTCTTCACTATTTGAAAAAGAATTCATTTTCAACAAAAATACTGGTATATCATCAAAACCATAAGATCTTTTATTTTTCAACTTAAGTTCATATAATTCATCTCTATTGTGTGGGCACAAAAAAAAATTTGTGTAAGGTTTAACTAATCAATACACTTTAAATCTATGCCTTCAGGATCACACGATATATTTGAAATTATGACATATGGAGCATTTTTTAAAAATACATTAAATATATTTGCAATTTCTCAAGGATCTTCAATCAAGTAATACTGATCATCCAGTAGTGCGACACGCTGTACTCTACCACTACCAATATTTTGTGGGATTTTCTGAATTAAATTTTGATCATGTTGTTTTCTGGTGAATTGTAAGGATTTCATATATTCTGTTTATGAAATTCTCTCAGTTGAGGGTGAGCCCTTGATAAGGCATTTTTCAAATTATTACTGGATTTATGAACAACCTCTCCACCCCGATTAACTTGTTTTTTCCGTAATGGAAATTGAACATTGAGATGATAAATGAAAATATTCAAGTATTAAATGCATGATTTGTTACAACGGTGTAGTCATTAAGTGAACGACGTCACCAAGCAAAGCAGCGGATCACTACTAAGTTTAGCGAAGAGCAGTAATCATTCAAGGGAAGAAAAGGCACTCTACCCCCATGGTATACATATGATTTCACCGCCTCCCTCAAATAACAAGTCATTTCTGAATTATTTATTTATGAAACTAACAAACAAAATTTATCAAAGAAATAAAACTAAGAAGTAGTTACAGTATAACTTATAGGAACGTTATTTTCATCCTTGCATCCTACATACTTTTCCTTCCTAGTACTTACACACATTACGTACATTAGTATAAATAATTACTCTACCACAAATTGAAAATATTACATGGTCTGAAAAGTCCCGGAAAAAATACCGTTCAAGCGAAGCTGACTTCAAACGTTGCCGTAGAGATGCGGAACGCAGTGGACGTCCAAATGAGGCGGTAACCCCAGAAAACATCAAAAAAATTCACAAAATCGTTTTGAATGATCGAAAAGTGAAGTTGCGTGAATTAGCTGACATCGTAAAGATATCAAAAGAACGTGTTGGCTTGCATGAGCAATTGACTATAAGAAAGCTTTGTTCAAAGTGGGTGCCACGTTTGCTCACTGCTGATCAAAAACAAGAACGTGTTTATGCTTCTGAGCATTGTTTGACTATGTTTAAACGTAACAAACCGGAATCATTGCGTCGATATGTGACAATACATGAAACATGGATAAATCAAAACGATCGTCATCTGAGTGGACAGCAACTGGAGAACCTCATCCAAAGCGCCCGAAAGCACAACAATCAGCTGGAAAGGTTATGTTATGGCTCCGGTATTTTGGGAGATACGTGGTGTAATATTCATCGACTATCTTGGAAAGGGAAATACCATCAACAGTGAATATTATAATATAGCGTTATTGGAGCTTTTGAAGGCAGAAATTGCAAACAAATGTCTGCATATTGCAAAGAAAAAAATTCAAGACAACGCACCGTGTCTATCAAAACAATTGAACTTTGAATTGCTCCCACACCCACCGTATTCACCAGATTTGGCTCCCAGATACTATTGGCTGGTCACATACCTAAAAAAATGCTCGCCGGTAAGAAATTTCGCTCGAATAAAGAGGTTATCGCTGACACTAAGGCAAAAGTTAAATCTTTCTACAAAACAGGTATTGAAATGTTAGAGCGGAGCTGTAATGATTGCGTTGTTCCTGATGGAAATTGTGTATAATTTTGAACAAAAAAAACATGTTTTCTTTGTTAGGCCCGGGACTTTTCAGCCCATGTTATGTTGTATGCAAGAATTAAAATAACGCGCCTTTAAGTTATACTGTACCTACTACTTAGTTTGACGGTTTCATAAATAAATTATTTAAAAATGACTCTTTATTTGAGGGAGGCGGAAAAAGCATATATATATATATATAACATGGCGGTAAAGTGCGTTTCCATCCCTTGAATTATTACTGCCCTCAGCTAAACTTCATCCTCTGGTGGAAAAGTAGCACTTTCCTCCCTTGTCACACAAATAGCAATACCTATACTCAAAGTGTAATTTTATATTTTCAATCACTCTTGATTAAACGAACTACACATAAAAACTCGTCTGTAGCTAATAGTGCGGCATATTCGTTGCATTTCATATTACTGAAGTAAGCAATTTTAGATTTTATTTTCCATGCACGTTTTCCACCAAAAAAAACTGACACTATCATAAATGTAAAATTCTGTTGACAGCAATCAAAAATGCTGATTCGGATAGAAGGGCTCATTTATGGCAAATGTTATTATATAAAACGAATAAAATTTCAGTGCCGAACCCTCATTCAAATACAATCGATTTTATTTCAACCACAATTCGTGTTGTACGACATATTTCCCATCCAGAGTCCTTCAATTCACAACGAACTATAATACTCTGAACTACGGCGGCCGTTACATCTTTTTATTTGCATATAACAAAAGTAACATTAGGAATTGTAAAAATGTAATGCACTATTCAGATTTGTTGGAAATTTTATTTTGTTCATATAAAAATGTCCAAGTTAATTATATTTGTCGCTCCAAAATATATTAGTTTAATTGTAAAATAACCATAAAATGCTATTTAAAAACAAGAAAAATAAAATTTCACCGTCGATTTATTTTTCTTCAAGATGATCTACCAATACACTTAAAATTATCTGTAGTTGCTTCCGTCTTGCTGCGTAAAAGCTTTCAAAGCACTCAGACAACGAATAAATATTTTTCTCGAAAATACCTTCCGAGTAGAAATTATTCCAGCAGGTGGGTTTTTTATCATGAAATGTAAATAGGAAGATGAAAATAATCTGCTCTTTTTCCCAATATTTATCTACCTACCTTTCTCGACTTTGCAGTACTCTTCAGAATTCGCACACTTCGACAGCGGCGGCACAAAACGGGTACAAATTTAATAATATCCACTACAATGGAGAAAAACATTTTCATATTCAAATACAGAGTAGAAGAAAGTGTAAAAACGCTCATTTTAGGCCAATATTTTACTTGCATAGTCGTAAAGCAGCGGAATTAAACAAGAGAAAACACCTGGGTAGGTATTTTTTTGTCAAAAGTTTGTTGTAACGTTTGGGAACACAAATTTTTCTAGAAAACTTTCAACAAACGAATTCAAGAACTGGAAATATTGTACTTTTATAAATTGAATTATATTTCAATTTCCTCAAGATGATTGATGCTTTGATTTATTTCTCCCATTGTTTTTGAAGATGGTTCTAGAGTTTGTCATTCAATTCTTTATAAAAAATAATAAATAATCGAATGTTAATAGAAATATAAAATGATTGGTTATAGTCTTTCTTGTGTTTTAAAATGAATATATACTTAGATTGAAAAATCTGAGAATATCATACAAGCCTTTTATTTGTAAATGAACATATTCAATTTATACCTTATTACCATGTTAATAATTTACACCTAAAAATTAAATTAATTTCTTTGATTTGAAATTTCAAAGAGTTAATAATATAATTGTACCATGAACGGACTGGAATTACTTTTACCCATCCTCATTAAACTGTATAGTGCTAGCCTGGCGTGGAATTACATACCAACCAGTTGGTTGGCGGCTAGGGTGGTATATATACCGAAAGTGGGCCGCACAGACCCACACCCTAAATCGGTCAGAGCAATGAGCCTAACATCTTTCCTGCTTAAAGGACTTGAAAAAGTACTGGATTGCTATATCAGACGGGTAGCTTTATACAGGGTGGCGCACCGAAAACGAAACAGATGCATTTACTGGCAGATGATTCCTTTTTAAAAAAATCCCTCGGACCCGTCGATTTTGTTTTCGAGGGGGACACAAAATTGGCATAAAATCACAGTAACATTTGCAGCCCCCTAAGCGGGGGTGGCACCATCCCTAAAATCTTAAATGGAAAGGGGGGTCGAATGATCCATCATTTAAAAGGTCTTTCAACTCCCTTTACAATGATGTAAAATTCATGTACTTCAATTCAGTAGTTTTGGAGATTTATTGATTTAAAGTTTAAATACATCATCGTAAGAGGAGATCAATACATAGCAGCAAAGTTGTTAAAAAATAAAGAATGAACTGACCTGTCAGCCGAGTAAATGTTGAAAATGACCACCATTACTTTCCTTGCAATAATAAAGATTTTGCTGAAAACGTTGCCGGACATTTTGCAATATTTGAGGAGTAATTTGATGGCACTCATTCACAATTCTTTGTCGCAAATCTTCTAAGGATGTTGGCTGAGTAGCATAGATTTTGCTTTTTAAGTAACCCCACAAAAAGAAATCCAAAGGTGATAAATCTGGCGATCTTGGGGGCCATTCAACGGCACCTCTTCTACCAATCCATTGACCTGGAAAGGTCTGATCTAAATAATGCCGAACTCTTAATGCGTAATGTGGTGGGGCACCATCCTGTTGGAACATCAACATATTCTCAACGTATCGACCATCATTCTGATTTTCAATTATATCTGTTAGCGCAGGATCTATGGCATTTTGCAGTAATTCCAAATACATTTCACCAGTCAAATTTCCAGGTAAGAAAAAAGGACCAACCAAATGATCGCCAAAAATGCCAGCCCAAACATTTAATTTTTGTGGCTGCTGTGTGTGTACCTCATGGTAAATTCTGGGATTAGAGTCCGACAAATATCGACAATTATGACGATTTACTTCGCCATTTAAAAAAAAGGAACATTCGTCGGAAAAGCAAATGTTAAATAAACATTGTTCATCGTTTGTAATTCGTTCACTCATAACTTCACAAAATTGTAATCGCTTATCAAAATCGTCTTCATTAAGTTCTTGTACAAGGTGAATTTTATACGGATGAAAATTATGTGCCTTTAGAATCCGTTGGATAGTACGTCGACTAACACCACACGAAGTTTGCAATTTGCGGGTACTTAATGTAGGATCTACAATAACTTGCCCTAAAACCCCCACTTCTGTTGCTTCGTTCCTTATAGGATTTTCAATATTACGTTTTTTATTGGCGACTGATCCAGTTTCCCGAAATTTAGCTACAAGTTCTATAACATATTTTCGGTGCACATTATTGTTCTCATATCGCTCATTAAAAATTTGTGCTGTTCTATTAGCGCACTGATTATTTCCGAAAAATATTTCAATAATTTCAACCCTTTCTGCCGTGGAATATACCATGGTTAATTTATGTAAAAGCAATAAATGATATTTTAACAACAAAGATTGGTCAAATCAATCGCAAACTAATGTACTATTTCCTATTTAAAATAAGTACGTGGCATTCTCTACTTATCTTTCTTCAAGAAACAACTTTTTTTGTCACAAAGGACACTTCAATTGCTATTTTTATTATTAATAAACCATGGGCGTAGTAAATAAAAGCATTTACTTATCAAGAAAATGCTTTTACTCAAATTTCTTCTGAAAGAAGTACAAACTAATTTGATGTACCTATTAAAGTCTACTTTAAACTTTAAATCAATAAAACTCCAAAACTACTGAATTGAAGTACATGAATTTTACATCATTGTAAAGGGAGTTGAAAGACCTTTTAAATGATGGATCATTCGACCCCCCTTTCCATTTAAGATTTTAGGGATGGTGCCACCCCCGCTTAGGGGGCTGCAAATGTTACTGTGATTTTATGCCAATTTTGTGTCCCCCTCGAAAACAAAATCGACGGGTCCGAGGGATTTTTTTAAAAAGGAATCATCTGCCAGTAAATGCATCTGTTTCGTTTTCGGTGCGCCACCCTGTATAATTCCCCCCTGAGCATCCACAAATATGCATATCAAACTGGCAAATCAACAGATTTAGCGTTACACAACCTTGTTGAGAAAATCACACAATCCCTTAACAACAAGGAGAATGCGGTGGCCATGTTTCTTGACATTGAAGGAGCATTTGACAATGCACTACTGACCTCCATTGGTACAGCTTTGACTAAAAAGGGCATCAAACCAACCATTACCGGTTGGATATATGCCATGCTCACTAATAGGACAGCCACTACATCGCTTCAGGACGAGACCATCAGCTTTAAGGTTTCCAGGGGCTGCCCACAAGGCGGAGTACTATCTTCTCTACTATGGTCACTCTTGATGGATAACCTGCTTAGCGCTCTCGAAAGAAGAGGGGTAGAACTGCAAGCGTATGCAGACGACCTTGTCATGTTGGCAAGGTCCAAGTCAGGAAGGGTAGCATATAATATCCTCCAAAAGACGTTGGACGATGTCCACAGTTGGTGTCAGAGGGAACAGATGTCTGTTAACCCTGGTAAAATAGTTTCCTTCACTAGGAAAAAAAAAGTTGGAGGATCTTCCACCACTTTCCTACAATGGTGAAGTTATTCCATTTGCAGCGGAAGTGAAATATTTGGGGATTATCCTAGATATGAAACTTACTTGGAACACTCACTTGAAAAAAATTATCCATAAGGCCAGACTATCCTCGTGGACATGTCGTAGGATCTGTTGGAAAATCTTTTGGCCTGGGACCCAAACAAATCTATTGGATATATGTGATGATCGCTAGACCAATGATCACATATGGAGCTATTGCCTGGTGGCCAAAAGTTTTACAGCGAACGGCCCAAGTAAAGCTCTCTGGTTTACAGAGACCGTCTTGCCTGGCAAAGACTGGTGCTATCAGCTTTACACCGTCAGCAGCCATGGAAATCCTTCTGGACCTACCTCCTCTCCATCTGTTCTTGGAAAGAGAGGCTAGATGAACAACATACAGAATTGTGCATATTTCTAAATGCACAAATCAGGTTTATACGGAACGGAGCAGAATGCTAGTGGACACTGAAAGTCACAGTATTCTGGGAATGACCTCTGACATAATGCCCCCAACAGTAAACTACGACCTGCCTTATACCGTCCTAATTCCAAATAGAGATGAATGGGTCCTCCGTAAGGATGAACTTTTAAGAGCTGTTGGTCCACTGACGGTTCAAAAATACCCTCAGGCTCTGGTGCAGCTGTATAAGGGCGCAGACCTAGGACAGAAATCTCAACCTTTCTAGAATCCTATGCAACCGTATTTCCGGCCGAAATTTACGCCATAGTTTCATGTGTGTAGAGATTGGAGCAAGCCAATCTCATACATAGAACAATAAAAAATTTATCGGACAGCCAAGAGGCTTTGAAAGCACTTAGCTCTCACCGTGTAACGTCGAAATTGGTTTTAGACTGCCAAAAAAGACTCTCCTCTATAGGAGAACTCAATAAAGTATTGCTGGTCAGGATACCTGGCCATTCTGGCATGGAAGGAAACGAGAAAGCAGACTCTCTTGCAAGGGAGGGTGCCGCACGTGTTTCTATCGGGCCAGAACCTACAATTGGCATCGCAATAAGTTTTGAGAAACAAACACTGAATACCTGGACTGCAAGAAGAGCTTTAGACTTCTAGCATAATTTACCAGGATTGGTTCATTCAAAGGCTTTCATACATCCTTCGAAGAATGTCTCCAAACAAATGTGGGACTATATCAGGCATGACCTACGTTGTTTAACAGGCCTTTTAACAGGCAACTGTCATCTGCTAAAACTTGGACTGTCGGAATATCCGACCTGCCGCCTTTGTCTGGAATATGATGATACAGCAGAGCATATAATTTGTGTCTGCCTCGCCGCGGCTCGAATCAGGTAACTGATGTTTGGCAGGGATTCTCTCTCGCCCTCGGACCTGAAATATCATTCACCAAATAAACTTATCGGCTTTGTTAAGCAGCTGAATTTGTTTGGTGAAATTTGAATAGGTGTGAGCCACAATAGACTCTTGCGAGTAACAGTGGAGGGCCTTATAGACTCACTCACCATATACCTAACCTAACCTAACCATATAATTCCAATCATCCCATGTCACATGAATAAGCAGGATATCATTCAATAATACGTAGATCAGTTCCTATGAAAAAATATAATTTCGACAGAGAAATTAATACAATTGAACAAATAGCCAAATCCAACGGTTATCCATTGCATATAATCAATAAATTAATTAATTAGAAAGAGAAAAAAGTGGCATCACAACTGATTTTTCCTGAAAAAATCTAATGAAATATAAAATTACAAACCCATCACATATGATGGTAATACTTCTAATAATATTCCAAAGTGTACATCCAGCCCAGGATCCTTGGGCCACAAACCCAATACCTCCCAACAAAAGGTGGTTAGGAAGCTATCACTTTGGTCTATCCTTGTGAAAGTTTGAAAGTCAAAAAGAAGAGTACGACAGTGTTTATTTGAACTTGGCGTAGAAAATGATGTAGAAACATGAAATAGTGTTTCCAACAATGGATATAAAAGATTTTTCTATATTCTCATCTAGGTCTGCTATTGTCTGTTAACGTAAATGGAGAAAACGTTTAAAAAAAATCCTATATTCCATATCAACGTATATTTTTGTACATTTCCAAAAATTCTGTAAGTATTAACCCAGAAAATATAGTCCTATCGAAAGAAAGAAGCCTACGCTTCTGTAGGGCGTATATTCATCCGCTTCTTCGCCTATTTATGCGGTCTCACAGCCTCGATACCACCCGCTGGTGCTTACTGCCTCTCGCCAGATAAATATCTCGTCAAAACACTTTGCGATCACATCGGTCAATCGATACACTTAGTTCGGCGTGAACGGTTTCGCGTTAAAAGAGAGACTTGTTTGTGATAGTTGGCGTTCGACAAGGATTAAAAATCAACAAACAAGTTAAGTATTAATCTACGAGTCGGAGGATAACAATTTGTCTGGAATAAAAATAACAGCTTATTTATAAACCGATTAGTTTTCCTTAAATGCGTGGCTATGCGATAGGGATTGAATTTTCACGTTGCTTCCTTGGCTGCAAAACAGCAAAATCAAAACATTCTGAACAAAATTTAACTAGAAAAACGCTTGTATGTTGTATGAATGACTAGACATTGTAACGTATGCAAAAAGCAATTCAAAATCACCAATTGAGTGCACATGTATGTATATAATGTATGTATATTGGGGTGACATTCACTGAGATCTTAAAAAATCTATTGTGACCCCTTACAGATAAGATAAGATAAATATGGGGCGTAATGTGCCACTATGAGCTTTGCAGATCTATTGTGTGTGCCCTAATGTTATTCAAGAGTTTCTTGTATAGACCCGTCCTGGAAGGGTTGTGGTTTTTCCTACCCTATCATAGAAAACCTCAGCCTAATCATGCTTTCGCAGTAGCACAGTATGTGTTCTGAGGTTTCCTCATCTTCTTGGCAAAACGTCCATATGTTTGTGTCTGCCAATTCGATGTTATTCATGTGTTTGTTAACTCTACAAGGCCCTGTCACGATCCCAACCAGGATCCTGATTGTTTTCCTATTCTGGCTCAGTAGATACTCTGTGAATTTTGGCGAGGATTCCTTGATGAGTGGCCTGGTACCCAGGCTAAGGACAATCTATTATGACTGCCCAGCTCTTGTAGCTTCTCCAAGCAGTCCCAAACAAGTTTGGAATTGTGCTCCCCTACTTCTACTCACTTCCTCAGGAAAGTCTCAGAGCTTCTTTATTCCTATTTCCCGGAGGAATTTTAGGTTATCTACAGGCTTCAACTTAGGTAAATGTCCCTCTTCTATCCAGTAATCTCCTAGGTGTTGTGACCTAGGATTCTGAGTAGCTTCCATGCTACAGAATCTACACTCTTATTTCTCCACTATTTTGAGCTTTTTCAGGTGCCCATTCAGGAGACACTGTCCCGTTGAGATCCCTGTTAAAACTCTCAGTGCAGTTTCACTTTGACTTATTCACATACCACACATCAAAAAAAGTTGAAGGTTTGGAATGGAAATATTTAAATCAAAGTGATGAGTACTTAGACCTGCTGAGTAGAGCTGGAGAAAACAGTAGATAATGTTCAAACAATATTGTTTTTCGAAGTATTCTCCAAAAAGAAAACTACATTTTTGCATCCTTTGGATCCAATTTTGATAATAGTTATTTCATTCCCATGTTGGTACATTCAAAATAGAGCTTTTTAATGCGTTGACTGCATCTTCTGGGGACTAAAACCTTTGTCCACGCAGTTCATTCTAAATTTTTGGAAAAGTGAAAAGACTTACGTTGGTACTGTCCACCATCTTTTTGGAAACACTTGGAGATCGGATAGCTTTTGTCGGTTTTGGTTCTTGGAACACCCAAACTGCCGACTAAGTTTAATTTTGGGCCCATAAGAATAAATCCAGGATTCATTACCACTGAAATTACTGTAAATATTTTTTGAATCTTCTGTTTAGAGTTTTTTGACACCAGACTATAATTATTTTCTGTTCTTCCGTCAACAGATTTTTCATGTATAACTTGTTTAATTGTGGTCTTTGGAATGCATCGATTTCACAATATGCGACATGTCGATCTTCCTGGAATAGCTTACATACAGCATCGACATTTTCTTGGGTGACTGCCGTTGTTGGTGGATCTGTTCCTGGATCGTCGCTAAGACTAAATCCGTTCACGTTAAAATTCCCCGTACCAACAAGAAATTGTCGACTGAAGTGAAGCTTTTCTCAAGAAAAACAGAAACAAACCCGTCCAAGCATTTTTGTTGAGACAACGAAAATTGTTAATAATTATTGGGCGAAAATATTCTTGACGTAATTCCATTTTTCGACTAACTCATCAACTTTCAAAATTTAGCTTAAGTACACCTTTAAACGAAACGGCGTTAAGTTAACGAAACATGACAGCAGTTGTAATATGCAACACTTAAAATACAAGCCTCATGTCTTGAAATATTTGATTCCAGCATAATGATAGACGGGCTAGAAATGTATTGAACGCAGAGGATTCATAAAGGCATCCATTAGATTTTTTACGGCTACTTTTATCACGTGCTTAGATTAGACAACTGAGCTGGAGCTCAATCAGCTCCTGATAATATAATCTACTATCATCTAATTATTTTCTTATGCAATTGTGTAAATGCTATTTTTCAATTTTATGTTATCTCGATTTCTCGAATAAAATAAAGCTCTTCTGTATTTAATAAATCCATCAACAAGACGCGGATTAACTTCCTTCCGAGTTTTAAAACTCTCCAAAGACCTTTAAGCGTTTGCTAAATAGGATAAAACTAATCATTTTCCAGTGGAAGCAATCGACTACGACTCACTCAAAATACAATTTCTTGGCTATTTCATATTCTCACCAGGAGTTATTCCACTATATATTTATCTACTCTTTACAGGCTATCCTCTGAACTTAAGGAGGGATTTGGGACTTCCCAAAACCGCTTCGGACTAAAGAGATTGACAATATTAACTCTTTCAGCACTTTAATAATCGAGGGATAAGAGGATCATAGTGGAAGAGAAATAATTAAATTTCACTCTAGATACGAAACATAATTTTTTGTTAGTAAAGATTGAACAAATTAATATGACAAATTTGTATGCCTGAGAAAATTCAGTAATGAGGTCAATATTAAAAAACTATATGAAGATTTAAAAGGAAAATAAAATGAATATATTTTTTTGTTTGTGTTTCATTTATAAAAATTGATGATTGCCTTCAATTTCCGTATACAGCGTTCCAGGACTTCCAGAACTTTATTGTAAAATGAATACCTGATAAAAAAAATAGCCAATGTGAATGTAACGACAATAAAATAAAGCAATGTAGTCAGATTTATTTTCAAAAATTGTCAGGATCACTATACAAATGTTCCCCTTACTTCAATAAACCTTTAGTTCGTGCTGCTCTTAGAAACCGAGTTTGGAAAAAAAAATTAATTAAAACCACTTTATGTATGCTACTATTTTTAATAAAATTTTGAATAGCTGGCAACGTAGCAGCAGGTGGATTGGAAATCGAATAGTCCAACTCTAGTAATTGGCATAATATAACGAAGTTACTGGTCAGTCATTAACGCGGTCCACTGTTTCATAAAAAATTTTAACGACCTAAAGAAGCATTAATTTCACCCAGGGGCGTATGCGAATTGTGTTGAAGATAAATATTATTAATATAATATCTATTTGTTGGTTGTGTGAGTTTAGTTATATTATATTACAAATTTTATGAGTTTTGTATGCAGGTTAATGTTAATCTACTATATTAAATTCAATGAAAAACATTATTTCACGATATTCGAATTTGTAAAACAAAATTTATATGCACGCCATAGGGTGGCATTTCTCATCAATGGGATTAAAAATATAAGTCATTACATTAACATTAGAATAACATGCATAATAAATATCAAGTAGATACCTATATGAGAAATGGTTTCAGGTTTTTCTTTAAGCATACTTAATTAGCAAAATTTTTTAAATAAAATACTAGGTAATATTTGGTATTTTCTGGTAATTTTTGGTATTTTAAGTTGATAATTTTGGTATCATTTGTCAAATATGGTATTTTAGTGTACAACTTTTGGTCAGCTGTTCATCCCTCGAATCTTCCCCTCTTTTCAATAATGAATTATTTTGTTTCTTTTCTTTAGTCTAAGGTTATTTTTGGAATGTATTTTTGTGGTTTCGAGCTCCCTTCAATTAATGTGAGAAGGTACGTAACTGTGAAAAGTATTAATTTTTTTCCCACGATGTAATAAAGAACCCTGATCGCCTGTTTCAATCACCGAATAAACGAAGACAAAAATCGATGGTATCCAATTTATTTCCACATAATAAAGAAATATGTCGAAAAGAAAATCCGTCAGAAGCAACAACCCGTTCGTCACTCACATTATGTGAGGTTTAAAACGGCTCCTCCGTTTCCCGAAAATCGATAGAAATTGCATTGCATACTGCAGGGAAGGAAGTTACATTATGAGCTATCAATATTTACTAACGGCGTATAAGCAAACCAAGACGATATTTACTCGTGTCTCCGAAAGCAGTCTGTAAGGAAATGGTGTAATGCTTAGCGTATCCATCATCGTTGGCGTAAGTAAAATCTGCAGACTTGGAAATTTAGTTAAACTCGTATGATATTCACACCAAAGACGTGTCACAATTTATTATTAAAAAAAAGTTTAAATTCATATATTATACATTAGACATTAATTATAATTGTTCGATGAATTATTTTAACCAAAAAAATTATTTTATTCTCTCTCATTGATCAAAATATATTTCATGGGGTATACAGGGTGGACCGGATTTAATTGACGTATACAGAGATCTCGTAAACCGCAATAGATACAATATCGATAAAATGAAGAAAAAGTTTGGTATATTAATAGGAAATTGGATAGTTCAAAAAAAATTTCAATATCTCGACTAGTTGCCGAGATATTTGACAAAATCCGAAAATGGTCCTTTTCGTTTTTTAAATTTGCCGTCGTTATTATGAAAGATATCAAAAAAAGTATTCTCAACTTTTTCCAATAAACGAGGTTTTCTATAAATTACCATACCAAAAACTTCATCACGACGTTTCGTATTTACAGGGTCACCATCAACTTAATTTTTTTAAATACAGACCTTGATTTTTTATTGCAATATTTTTTACGTTTTTTATAGATACATACAATGATATAGCATACTCGACGATTCTACCACGTTTCGTCATTCATAAATCATCATCTTTTTTAAGTAAAATTGATAATTTTAAATATTGGGTATTAAATAAGAATTTTGGAAGAAAATGAATGCACTAAACATGTGTCCAGAAATCTGTTAAATTGGTTAACGGGAAATGTATGAAAATCGGTTAATAAAAACTAGGTGTTACGTGCCGAACTAAATAAAATCGTTTTATAACTTCGTAGTAGTACCTAACTTCTGAAAATTTAGGAAGAGTTGTACAGTATACGAATATTTTGAAGATAATTGGATTGGTACCAACGGGCCGACAAGATGGCCCCCTCGATCCCTATGTCTTAACCCCATAAATTATTTTGTAAGGGGCATCATAAAAAACGAAGTTTCCAGCAAGAATATGCCGAATAATATAGTAGATATGCGTCTCATATGCCAAGAAGGTTCGAATTATCTATTGCATAGAACGGACGTCAGTTTGAACAACTTTTATAACTGTTTTTTTATTGAATTTTTAAATTTATTTTTAACTTATTATTACCTTAGAGTGTCTTTTGTAAAACCATCATTATTTATTCATTGTCATTGAGTTTCAAAATAAATTGTTGAATTAAATCATTTTCTTTCAAAATTTAATGCCCAATATTTAAAATTATTAATTTGACTTTAGTAAAGAAGACTGGACTTAATTGATTTTTGAAAGACGAAACGTGGTAGAATAGTCAAGTACGCTATGTCATTGTATGTATCTATACAAAACGTAAAAAATATTGCATTAAAAAATCCAGGTCCGTATTTAAGAAAATGAAGTTGATGGTGACCCTTTAATTACGAAACGTCGTATTGAAATTTTTGGTATGGTTATTTATAGAAAACCTCGTTTATCAACAAAAGTTGAGAATCATTTTTTTGATATCTTTTATAATAACGACGGCAAATTTGAACATTTAACATAAAATCATACATCAATTATTACTGAATAACTTTAAAATTCTCATTACAAATCAATACAATTCAAATAAATTCCGACATGTCTTAGTGACATTATTATGGATTCATTTTTTAGTGTCAAACCGACATTCTTTATTGAGCTGAGTACTATAATGATTCCTGAAGACTATGATTAATATACTTCAGCAACTGTGTCACTTTTCCATCCACTTTGACGTTTATCAGTGTGAAGAACTACTCCGGAATCAGCTAACAATAAAGCCGAAGATCTTCGAAAACAGTGACCTGTGTGTGTGTACAGAATAGTTTTACTTCAAGAAAGAAGTATCCCATGGTATCAATACCTAGGGGCAGCTTCGCATATACGTTGTTTCTGAAAAACAAAAAGAAACGAGAAGCACGTGTACTTACTTCAGCAATACCAATACTAAAATTGGAACGATACAGAGAAGATTAGCATGGACGACGAGAAAAAACCTCTGAAAAATTCAAAGATTAGCCTGTATATGCATTACCCATGCCCATGCCCAACGGCAGCCATGGAAGTGGAAGTGGAAGTGGTGGTAGAAAGTGTTGCAGAAAAAACGAAATACAGACTAAGCAGAGAGGGAATCATTAAAAAAACCACCTCCTTACTTCTTAGAAATTAAAAAACTTGGGACATGCCACAAGATGGTATGATGAAAAGGTATAACTTTTCAAAGAAAGCCGTTACGGAATTAATCAACATGCCATTTAATGGTACACAGATGGCTCAAAAGCAATAGAAGGAACTGGGATAGAAGTGTACGGGCCAGGAACCAAACATTCTGAATGCTTGGGAAAAGCCCCAAGTAACTTTCAAGCGGAAATTCACGCCATAAGAAAGGGTGCCCAATTCAATATAGACAAAGGGTATAGAAGGCAAAATATTATCATAATGTCGGATAGTCAAGCAGCCATTAAAGCTCTGAGCTCTTATGTAATCAGTTCCAAAATGGTGTGAGAATGCCTAGGCATACTCAATGAACTGGGCGAGAACAATATACTAACCTTACTGTGGATTCAATGAACTAGGCGAGAACAATATAGTAATATTACTGTGGATTCCAAGACACAATGGAATAGAAGGAAATGAAATAGCAGATGAAATAGCAAAGAGGGGGACTGAAAGAACCTTTTAGGGGACCGCAACCCTTTTGAGGTATCAGCCCCAGTGTAATATTGGAAGAAATAGGCAAAGCCGAAGGAAAGAGAAGATCTTACCATTGGAAGGATCTAGTAGGGCTTAGATAATCAAAGATTCTGATGGCTGACTACAATCCTAACAGGGCAGTGCCGCCTGAACGGGCACCTAAAAAAGCTCAAAATAGTGGAGGAAGAATGTAGATTCTGTGGCATGAAAGAAGAAACCTCCATCCACATACTTACGAACTACACAGCAATTCATAATCCTAGGGAACAGCACCTAGGAGATTATTGGATAGAAGAGGGACATTTACCTAAGCTGAAGCCTGCAGATATCCTGAAATTCCTCAGGGAAAAGAGCTACTTGTCTCTGAGACGTTCTTCAGGAACTAAGTAGAAGTAAGTGGTCACAATAGATCTTTTAGGTCTCAGTGAATGTCACCCCATCATAAATACATCTTCCTTTCTTAGCTCGCTTTTTTAACTCGCTCCAAAGCTGGGCTGAATGTTCCGCTACGAACTTTTGTGAAAATTGACTCTTGTAAAATTAGTTGGGATATTAGTGGAAGTTACTATAATGGAAATGAAGCCCTATATTCTCATAATAAAGCTTAATGTTTTAAAATCGAAATTTCAAATCCGGTTCATCATTATAGTACAAACCATATACCAAAAAAAGGTAGATACCATTGGTAAACATTTTTGGTAGTTCTTTGTAAAACCGAGCAGGTTTTTTCTGGATAGAAATTATAACCCTCCACTTAACTATGGATACGTCCATGTGCCGCTTCCTCTATACACGTCGCGAGTACATGTTTAGAGATTTAGATGAGTTGATCATCTTTCAACGTCAATTATTACAACTTGTTGTTCAGGTTCACAGATATAATATTCCTCGTTTGGAGTAATCTAAACGTGACAGATATATCGCATGACAAAATATATAACCGTGTATATATAAAGTTACATTAGACATGCGCGTTTTCAATTACAATTTTGTATTATGATTAGTTCTTTAAGTCATGCGTAAACAAGCGATAATGGATACGTGAATTGGATCTAGATTAGATTTCGTTTGCTGTAGGGGCGAATTTTACATTTTGTACACTGGAAGACGTAATCTGACGTGATACGAGTGAGATAAACTTAATAATTGATGATACTTTTATCTTTAAATTCCCGCATTGAAAGCTTAAATCACTACCAGTGCTGGTAGTGATCGTATCATAGGGGCAGAGATATAATTGAAAATAGTTGTAGTGTATGGAAATCCCTTGATGTGAAACTCTGAACGTTCAAGTGCTTTGGAAAAAGTATCGACTTGAGATAGGATTAAATGCATTTTAAATTCCCTGGTTAGCACTGAAATCCTTAGCATGTTCCGAGATCAGATCCAGACTGGTCTGCGAGTACCTGCAGAAACTATTATCCCTGACAATAATAGGGTGAGTCTTGGGGCACAAAGGATAGAAAATATATTTTTATGGAAGTACTACCATCACCTTATTGCCAGTGCCCTATCTGGCAAATACTTACATTGGCTAGTAAGAGAGATTGTCAATAGCTTAAGCTATTTTCAATAATTATGAGATGAAATACATGTTAAATGAAAATCCTCAATCTCCACAATTATATGGAACCGTTAAATTACATATAGTATCGAAACCAATTTATACCTGTAGTTTGTTACGTAACTAATAAGTAAACCAGAAAACTAAACAATTTACTTAATAGCTATTGATGTATATCTAAATACTCAAATGAAAATTCGATAAAACTAATCAAAAATTACTTACAAGATAAATCTAAACTCATTTCATTTGATGTTACCAATTATGTTTTCTAAAATTCCTCCAAAAGAGTGCATAACATTTGTAAGAAAATTACTATGGGATAAAAATATTAATCCAGAAATAATATGACGTATACTTAATTTGTTCTTTTGACAATAAGATATACATTTCAAATGAAGGTTCACCAATGGGAAACCCTATATCACCGATTTTGGAAAACCTTTTTATGGACAGTTTAGAAAGATAAATCTGTTAATGTAACATTTCAAACAATATCTCGTTTTGGAATAGGTACATAGATGACATATTAGTTTGTTTTGTAGGCCGGGAACGTCAATTAGAGATATTTTTCAATCATGTGGATAACTTGTATTCAAATAGTATATTAAAGTATAAGTGGATATTAAGGTCTTTAAAACACGCGCGATTTTTCGAGCACGACGGCGAAGCCGGAGTGCTCGAAATAGATTAAGTGTTTTAGAGACCAGTTATCCACGAATACTTTACGCTATTTTTTTTTATTGGTGCTCTTTGAAATTATAAATATATACTGGTATCTATTACTACTACAACAACAAGAAATGGAAATAAGAACTAATAATGTAAAATGGTTGAATTCGTGATGCTTGCGTTGTCATGGAAATGAGAAAAACAAACTAATTTGCATTTTGTCTTTAAGATTTATTGTTGTCACCGAAGTGCATAAAAATGAATTCTAATATCGATTTTTTAAGTAGTAAAGCAGAATCGTGGCTAGTACCGCACGAATAAAGGTTTTGACGTTACAAAGTACTCCTGTCAGATCAATAATAAAAAAATTGTCATTTAGACTTCGTTTCTCGAGTTGTTGATGTTGCCATGGTAACTTTAAAAAACGCGCGTTTTTGAAAGTTCGATTTAAACACGCTGAGGCGTGCTTTAAATAGGTAAAATGGTTCACCAATAAAAAAAAATTATATTTACATTAGAAGCTGAAAACAAACACATACTGATGTGACTATACCATATAATTACAATCATTCCATGTCACATAATTTATCAGCATAAAATTAAATGATACAATTATAACTTTGATGATGAAATTAATACAATTAAACAGCCAACGGTTATCCAATGCAAGTAATGAATAAATTAATTAATAACAAACAGAGAGAACTGACATCACAACTAATATTTCCTGAAAAACTAAAGAAACACAAAATTACAAAACCATGGCATATGCTGGTGATATATCCAATGATATTTCAAAAATAATATCTCTGGCAAGAAATACAACAATTTATTTCAAAACAGAAAGCAATGTAAGTGAAAAATTGTTGAATGTAAAATCGAAAATATCCCGATCAAAAAAGTCTGGGATATATAAACTTGAATGTTCAGAATGTAATCTCTACATTGGTCAAACTATAGTCGATGTTTTGAAATTAGACACAATGAACATTCACGAGCATATATGTATATTGAAACATCCAGATTAATGCCATTACGAAAAACATCTACTTGACATCGAATATTCATTAACACCTACCACAGAACTAGAAGTACTACATATTTATGATATGGAACAAGATCTAGACTTCCTTGAAGAATTAGAAATTGGGAGACACCTAAGAAATATGAAGTCGTCAGTGAACAGATAAATCTAGAGAGCTCTCCACTATCAAACTGTCTTCTTAAGTAACAATAATTGTAAAGATCAGCAGATATAGCTTTACTTGGTTTCCTATATCATCGCTTAGCCATACTGATCTTAGATGGAAAAAACGATATTCTCAGAGGGCTAATAGTAACTTCTTAAAATATTTTAAAATCAAAAATATTCGTCAGTAAACAATTGCTTCAAACACAACCAAAATGTCAATAATAAAATTGCTGTCGGCATGAAACATCGTTTGTAACGCCAATGGCATGAAATGGTCATTGCGAGGCGACATAGATGAAGAAGACTGATTTTCGTTTCTGCGCAACTCAGTTGGTAAACTTCACGTGGCTTCTTCCGTCTGCATATTGAGTCAATCAAAAAATAGGTCACCATTTGGTCTAGCCAAAAAATTCAACATCAGGTATAGTTTGGCAAGTTTATCTGAAGCCGTGAAAGGAATGCTGTCGAAAACATTAGGTATTGACACGTTTAACTATGAAAAAGCTAAAGTGCTAAGTATGTAGTGATAATAATTAGAAAATGGACTTTTTATTATTAACAATATGAAACGTTAATTCTCTAATGTGCTTGTTTTACTTGGATTTTGTCTATTAACATTATTCTTTCAATTTATGACTATTAAAATATTGTTCAAGTTCTGGCAGCGTTGTGCGAAAACCATAATTTTCACGCCCTCCGAACTAACTCAATTGGTGGAAGTTATCGTTTCTTCGCGACCAGCTGACTTCCTATTGGCAAGCGCGTGCGTGTGTTCTTCCCTCTCACTTTGTCAATTGACTGACATTGATTATCCAGTGTCAGACTTTGAACTATTTCGTATCCATATTGAATTCAAGTACGATTCTTAACATTATTTGTTTTTAACAAATACCGTGTGTTGAAAAATACCTTACCTTTAAAGAAAGCAAAGCAAAAATCAGTTTCTATATATAATTATTGTATAATAATTATTATTATTTTTCAGTTTTATAAAAATAGGTACCGGTATGGCATTGGTACGATTTTGACAGATATTCGCCATGTTTGCTCGCCCCTTACCGATGCCGCGTAGCTTCAGATAAACTTGCCAAACTATAGGTATCACATCAAATGTAACTGTCATTCTGACCATGATATGTCAATATTGAAATCATTATCAACATCTTGGAAATCTTATAATTTTTTCATTGAATAGTTGAATTAATTGAAAGCTGTTAGTTTCATTTATAACAGTAATCTATACACTTTTTACATTCCATTTATCTCTTTAAGAATGTTGTCCATTTTCCTGCCTTCCAACAAACTACTAGTGTTTTGGCTGAAATATTATTTATGCAAAACACATTCACACAAGAAAGTTTTTTTATCTACGGTTCTAATTGATTGATTGATTGGATCAGCAAACCAGTCAAAGGATTGATGTCATCGGCACCTCAGCTTTAAGGCTTTTTGTGCTCTTGGTTGTGCCGTTTATGTGAAGAGACCAGTAGCCCTTATCAGGCTCAGCAGACTATTCACTAGGTTTTTCATGGAGAAATCATCCCTTGGAAATTCTTGTCCTAGGAGTCTATATCTCCAGTGAGATAATGCTTCACAATCAAAGACAATGTGAGAGGCTGTTTCCTCCTCTTCCATGCACAACCGACAGATAGATTCCTCCCCATATAAGCCGATTGTATGCATGCGCTTCCTTAGAATACAGTGACCGGTGAGTAAACCCGTCACTATCCTTATTTGGGCCCTGCTAAGGTTTAGTATTTCATTGGTCGTTCCTTCCTGACTGCATGCTTCCAACCCATCCCAGCTTAGCTGGATTTG
This sequence comes from Lochmaea capreae, assembly GCA_949126875.1. Taxonomy (NCBI): domain Eukaryota; kingdom Metazoa; phylum Arthropoda; class Insecta; order Coleoptera; family Chrysomelidae; genus Lochmaea; species Lochmaea capreae. The sequence goes on from OX421409.1 coordinate 13,291,119, forward strand.
GTATGGTTGGGTGTCGTTACTTCTTGCCAACATATTGTCACTTCTCATTCTAAGAAGTGAGTTTGTGATAACTTCTGTGATTCTGGAATGACAATGGGTGTTGGTTATTTCATGCCAGTTCCCATTGCATTTCAGTCTGTATGCAGCCATCCTCGCTTCCGCCTTAACACGCAGAGCAAGAGGCGGAAGATTGAGAATTGCTTCCATTGCCGCAGTCGGGCTGCTTCTCATGGAACCCGTTATGCAGAGACAGGCAAGCCTCTGAAGTTTTGATAGCTTCAATTCAGTTTTCTTCTGATCTGTTTTTGGCCACAAAACTAAGGCACCATAGGTGACCATGGGTCTCACCACAGTTGTGTACAGCCAGTGTACGATCCGTGGATTTAGTCCTCATGTGTTCCCTATTGCCCGTTTGGCAGCCATTAGGGCCATTTTCCCTTTATTGGTTTTATCATGAAGGTGTGAGTTCCAGGTTAGTTTTGCATCCAGAATTAAACCCAGATACTTAACCTCCTGACGGTTCTAAAACAAAACTACTAAATTCGCACCTATTTTCCAGACTATAGTTAGAAAGTTACATAAAATATAACTTTTTATTTATGAATTTACGTAAAAAAAAAATAACAAAATAATCAAGAGATAGAGTATTAGCTGGAAAAGGGACTTTTCATGTGTTTCCAATTAAGCTCGTAGATATTTCTCATCGAAGAAATCCCTTTTTGGTGCCGCAAGCACCCAACGTATTAATCACATCCCTTTGAAAATCCACATAGGGCACATATATAGAGTGCGGTAATGGTCGGCGCGTCGTTATTAATGCCCTTTTTGCATGTAGAATTACAATTGTCCTTTTTTCTGTACTTTTGCTGACTTTTTGTCGAATAGGGCGACAGGACCGGTGGTGTCCATACAGTTAATGTTTAACATTCCCCGCACCCTTTTTTTGGTATCGAAGATGAAAAAATTTTAGGAATTGTCTGATGTGTTAAAGCCTCTGGAAATATTTGTAACAACGTCTACGGTACTTAAAAATAAAATATTCAGTAAAAAGGAAATAATCCTTTCCCACATACCGACAACAATTGGATTTAAACCAACCAAGTTACAATTAAATGGAAGTTATAAAAGAGCCAGTTGCTGGACTTTTATACAACTTTGAGGAAGGACTGCCTAGAATGAAGTATATAACCTACTTTATGTCGGCATATGGCAAATCATACGAAAAAGGGAGGAGTACATTAACTTTTGTAATTAGTTTCAAAAAAGTTTGAGATTTCGAAGCATGAGTATTATATTACAAAAATTTAGCTGAATGGGTCCAACAAATGTTGAATACTGTATTAATTAGCTTGGACCAAAAATTGAAAAAAAAAACAATAGTAACTGTTTCGATATAAGACCTCAACTTTTAGATAATTATATACAGATAATTATATACCTTCAATGGCCATGCTCATCGATAGCGATAGAAAGCAGTTTACACACAGACTAAACACCAAACGAAAGTCGAAAATAATTGTAAAGCAGTCCACTGTTACAAAGTTTATAAATAAGAGCGTTAATTGTTAAAATTACACTAACTTTAGTAAATCACCACAAACAAAACACAGTTGAGCAAACACATCCAAAAAGCACATCAAAACGACAAAGACGGATTAAGCACGTCACTTTTAAGTCTTTTACCGCTTAGAACACCAAACAAACTTTGTTTTCTAAGGTTTGACGTTGTGTCAAAAATTCCATGCTCCTACTGCCATCTGCGCTTACTTACCGAAAATAAGACAAAGACGTGACATGCCCTAAACTTATGAGCTTAACAAGAATAGAGCTAGCAGGACTATTTTATTTGCCAATCAAACAATAATTCTCATGTACTTGGCCGTCTCTGGTAACATCACAAATTATTTTTCAATTCCCGCTCGAAACCTCACTAGCCACTTCCAACTTCCAACCCTGACCATGAGACAATTGCCATTTGACAACCACTGCTTCCGTTTCAGCAGCGCAACTTCCGAACTTCCTCTGGCCGCCACGTGTAAAGCTCCTTTTCACTGTCGAAGTTTTTGGAGACAAGACATACTTTTTTATTTATCTATATTTTAATGCTTATCTCTTGTGTTCTTCTCAATAAGAATACCCTCCTTGAACTCACCCTCTAGGATACATCTGGAGCTTTATTACGACAAGTATTGGAACTTTTCCTGAAGCCATCTTCGAGCCAGTCCTCCCTTATAAAAGGGAGAAATTTGAATTAAGTTCTTGAAGTACAGGTTTCGTTGACCTGGCAGAATAAAATTAATGTATTGATTTTTTTTATTTCAATCTAAAAGGTACTGGCACCTTCAAGCTTCTTCTTCTTCTGATATGCAGCACACACATGGAGTCGAACCACCCTTGAGAAGAGTCTTATACCAGCATAAATCTTGAACGGCTTTCAACTAGCACCCAAGTTTACTTTAATTTACAATATGCATAATCGAAATTGTCTGTTGGCTTCTGCAGCAGGTATACATTGATGCAATATTTCATCAATATTATCAATGAAGCAATTTTGTGAAGTTTAGCTTCAGTGTAGCGTTAGTTAATATATTTTTATTTTTATTTGTTGGGACTAATTACGGATCTGTTTCAGTAACTCTACCAAATTGATTTCATAATTCATATGAACCGAAAAACGCATTTCGAATTGTAAATAAAAGTAAATGAAAAAACGGCATTCATTACTGGCCATTCATTCAGATGAATTTATAAAATCGGTAATTTTTATACAGTTAAGGCCAGCAGAGACATAGAAAGGATATAAAATTAAAATTCCGTTTATACCCGCTTTTAATCTACATACATATATCCTATTTCGTTGACGCTATGACTTTATTTTTTTTTTAAAGAAATAAAACAGCATCTCTGGTTAATGTTTTTTTTTATTTGAAAATGAACGTTCTGCCGTGTTGAAAAAAAAATACATTAATTTTATTTAATTAACGTTAACAGAACTTTTGATGTCCAAACAATTAAAATCAGATGTTCGCGGAGTTTCTCTCATGTTTTATGGCTTTTAAATTAATCAATGTATGACAATTCACCTAAAATAAAATACCTGTTGTGAATAAGTAGAAAACAAGCAATAAATTGGGAACAAAATGGACGCATTTTGTAAATGATCTGAAGCTTCACAACATTTCACAGTGGTTAATTTTGTTGATAAAATTTAGTGTGCCGCTATACAGGGTGTCATACGTCGAGTTAAAACTATCTGTATATAGCAAAATACTAATAGTAAAATCATAAAAATTTCTAAGACTAGTTTTACAATACAGCATTTTTTAAGGAAATTGCTAGCAATTCAATTGCTGGCCTTTTTTGAATAATAATTGCGCATGCGTTCCAGCCATTTTCACTGCAACTTTCAGGCTTGAAAAATATAGAAATATTCCTAATTTTCAAGGTTATTCACGCGCAACTTTACATATTTTTAGTGATTTTAGATTTTGACAACATAATTATTGTGTTGGTAATTCGGTATAATAGCCGACTATAAAAAATAGAAGAAGAATGTTTCGAAAGAAAGTATCAGTTTTCTTTATTCGATGCTCAATTTTTTCTAACAACTTATCGAATGTTGGCTCATCCATTCTCAGGTAGTTTTTAAAGGCTTTCAAGTCGTTACAATCTTTGAATTCGTTTGTAATTCCTAAGTTTCCCATTGTTTTATTTAACCATGGTTTGTTCCAGCAAGATCTATTCCTCCTGTTTTTAGTCCGTCTTTTTATATAAGTGGCGAGAACTGCAGTAGTAGTGATTGCCAGAAGTAAAACTTTTGTTTTTTCTGTATTCATTTTCAAAGTGAATTTTCTAATGTGATAATAATAATATCAAATGTCAAAAAAATCTTGGAAAGTTGCAACAAATAGGCTGAAATGTAAGAAGACTGGATTTTAATTTTGCATGCAATATATATTGCCTGCAATAAAGTTGCTGCAAAAAGGCTGTAATGTAAGACTAGTTTAAGTATGGGATACGGTCTTTTCAACCAGAATATTTTCAAGGATGGCGAACATCCGGTTCTACCGGAAATAGACTATAACTTTGTTATTTTAAATGAAACACCCTGTATATTAATACATTTTTAAAATCTACGTATAATTTTAGTATACTCTCGTCTGAAAACTTTTTTCGAAAAATGCATACCTTTTGGATTATTAATTTTTTTGTAAAAAATTTGACCGTTGCAGAACCTTATAAATTATTTTTTTACGAGGATAACCTTAAAGATATGAAAATAGTTTCTGTTCGGTTGCTTTTAGCAAGATTAGACGTGAATTTATGTTGGAAAATTTTTAATTTCATACAGAGTGTGTATAAAAATTCTTTAACTTCATAAATATCAAATTTCTTTATTTTTTTAAATAGAAAAACCCGGTTTTTTTCTATTTTAATGCATTCAGGGGTACAAAATAAGACAAATTCATGTATACTTTCCTATACCTAAACCTCACCATTATCCAGATATTAAATGTTTTATGTACATTTTTAGAGATGCAGGTGTGGTCTAAATTTTATTTTGATCCGTTGATACAAGCACTAGACTTTCGCTTCAAATGAACCATGATAAAACTGCTTCCTCATCGATAATACCTTGTTTACATTGAAACGTCAAAATTTTACTTTGAATTTGTCATTTTTGACAACTAAAAGTGCTTCGAAGTTTATTGAAAAATGAACACAAACCGATTCAGTGCAAATTGTTGAAAAAAATAATCTTCCCAAATAAAAATCGTTCTTCAAATTTTATCACATAATTTTTTATTTTCATCACTCAAACTTGTTTATTTGACGCAAAAACATTCAAACAAACCGAATTTAGATAAAATCACTCTTTCATAATCAGTAATAATAACAAATATAACAAATATAACAAATAGCCACTCGAGCCCTGCGGGCTCTCGTGACTATTGCCGGGCAACAAGTTTGAACAAAATCTGTCAAATTATTTTCTAATTTATGGAACTCGCGAGTTATATTTGACTGGATTATTTTCCGATTCACAAATTTTTACAATAAAAAAGATCAAAAAAACTATCATAAAATTATTGAAAAATAATATAATTTCTTTCTTTGGTGAAGGTTTTAAATTGTCTCCATATAGACTGATTACTTATTAGAGTATTTTTTGAAATAGTTTCTAAAACCTTTTTTGTTATTTCTCCATCAGAAAAGGTACAAACCAATAATGTTCACCCATTTTATGTATCGCGTTGACACAATTAGGTAATTATTTTGACAACTATCTGACACTTGCTAGGCAAATAAAAGCCACAGTGATTATTCCCGAGAATAATCACAAGAGATTTGTTCCCACTATAATAATGACATAATTGGTTGAAACTTACCCTTGTGACAAATAAAGAAGCATTTCATTGGTTTTAAAAAACGTCAAAAAATAATAATCGATAAAATTTGAAGCACTCGTGGTATTACCTTTGATAAAAACAGAAGTCGAAAATGTAACCTTTTGAAAACTGGAGAAACTGTACTGAACACGATGCAAAAATTGGAAACTTTCATCACTGTATGTATGTAAATAGCCTAGAACTTGTTAAAAGAATTATTATTAATTTGGAAGATTGTAGTGATAGCGAAATTGGTTTAGAGTGCGGTATGGTGTGTTTTATTTTGTTCTTTAATGTAATATACTGTTAAAATATAGTGTTACTGCAAATTTCAGTTTGTTTATTCAATCCCCAAAACCAACTTCACACATTAGTAAGGGGAATATAAAAAAAATTCAATTTACTTAGTACTTTTTCTTTTCCATCAGGTATAGTGCGGCCCTGCACGGTAAATCCGAAAAGTTTTATGGTTTTATTGCATATCAAGCCAAAGTCAAGTCATGTCAGTGTCTTACATGTTGAAATAAACTATACCAAGACAGTACAAGTTCTCACGATTCTGAATGTATCAACAAGTGGGTGGAATAACTATTTCCAGAATTGGTTGTAAAACTGCATTTCTCTTCGTAGAGAATACCTACTTTGAAAAACGATAGTTTTTAAAAGTTGTTTACTGTTTTTTTCTACCCCTACATGCAAAATATGAAAGATCAATGAACAGAGTAGGTAGATCTGAATTAATTTGCATTACTTTGTATATTATTCAATTGTTTTTTTTTTAAAGTTTTTTATAGTTCAATATAAAAATAATTCCATGATAATGAATTACAAAATAAATTTCTCATGAAGGTAAAAACTGAGCTTAGTATAACCACTAATGTCATTAACCAAGGAGATATATAACGAGAAATCCCTTATATCTGCAGATTCCAGCTTCAATAATCTGTTAGATATTGCCGTGAAACGTCATTACTGTATTATCTGCGAAGAGTCCAGATTAAATACACTCATCCTGCTTTTGCTACCGAAATATGAGCGCGCTGAAAACTTATCTAAATAATTTGGGATGAATTAAAGGATTTAGTGAACAAATAGTTGTAAAAAACAATTTCTATTTTTCATTTCAATAATATGGAAACATGCCTTGGAATTTTTTAGAAATTCAAATAGGGAACAATACTATGGAAATACTAAGATAACACATGGGATGAAAGGTGCCGGCCTAACAAAGGAAACACATTGTTTTGTTTTACTAATCAACGTAATTTCCATCAAGAACATTTCAATCGTTCCAGCGCGGCTCTAACATTTCAATACCACTTTTGCAGAACGATTCATGTTTTGCCTCAAAATACGCTTCAGTGTCAGCGATAATCTATTCATTCGAGAGAAATTTCTTACCGGTGAGCATTTTTTTTAGTTTTTTTAGCCAGTAGTCGCTGGGAGCCAAGTCTGGCGAATACGGTGGATGTGGGAGCAATTCCAAGTTCAATTCGTGTAGTTTTATCTTTGTTTTGATTGACTTGTGACACGGTGTTGATTGTTGTGCTTTGAAATAATATCTCTACCGGAGTATGTAACAATCCAGATAGCAAATGGTGAAAATCTTAAAACTAATGAGAAAGGAACCTTAAAGTTTGAATGCCAAGGACAAAAGGTGTCTGTTGAAGCCTTAATAGTACCTAATATGCAGCATAATCTACTCTCTGCATCAAAAATGACAAAAAAGGAATGCAAGGTAATCATGGAGAAACATAAAATGGAGATAAAAGGAGAAAATTTCCTTCTGAATTGTAAATACTCAAAAGGATTGTATATTCTAACAGCTGACAAAATTGTGAATGAGGAAACACTTGGAATTAAGGGTGAATATGGTACAATAGCTAGTGATCTGTGGCACAGAAGACTAGGCCATCCCAGTAAAGAAGTTTTAACACAGCTTGGCTAACCAAATTTGGACCAAGTGTGTTCAACATGTATCGAAGGTTATGGGCTCAGATTCTTGGCCACTCTAGAGATCCAGTGAGAAGAAAAACGAGCTGAAATCAGTGACGAAAAAAAATGTCGGGGCTGTCAAGCTTCCCTGTTCCAATTTTAGAGGCAAACATGTTCAACAATTGGTGGTTCAGAATTCAAACAATTCTGAGACGAGAACTATGCGAGGATATTTTGGAAAAAAAACTGAGTGAAACGGCAACAGAAACTGAAGAAAGGACTGGCGTAAGAAAGACACAAAAGCACAATCAATCATAGTTCAGGGACTATCTGATGAACATTTGGACATTGTCAAAGACTGCAAAAGTGCAAAACAATAAGTTAAAGCTCTAAAAGCTGTATTTGCCAGGTCGAGTTCTTTTACCAAATTATCAACTTGGAGAAGGCTAATAAATCTTAAGTCAGAATCTGGAGAAAAATTAGAAGACCATTTTGTGAAGTTTGACTCAGTCATCCGAGAACTGAAAGATCATGGAACTGTTTAAGATGAAAGTGATAGAGTATGCCATTTATTTTTGACATTACCACCAAAATATGGCACAATAGTAACAGCTTTAGACACAGTAGATAAGTTCACCATGGATTTTGCAAAAGCTAGATTATTAGATGAAAAACTAAAGTTACTATCACAGGAGTGTCAAAAGAATGATAATGAGACAAGTTTCAAGGTTACCGATAATAGAAGATGCTACAGATGTGGAACTACAGATCATTTTATTGGGAAATGTCCTAAAAATACTAGAGGCCGGGGTAGAGGAAGACCAGGATATGGAGGTACGAGAAGTAGAGGATACAGGCAATATAATCAGCAGCAGGCAAATAACGCTGATGAGAAACAAAATGAAACTGAAATACAGTTGTACGCAGCAAATTTATGTAATGTCAAAGACAAGTTATACTTTGTCCTTGATTCAGGAGCAAGTAACGGTACCACTTTATGAAAGAGGATATTGAGAAACATATGACTGTCATATTTCAGAATAATAAATAGTTTATAAAAAACTATTATAAAAGTTGTCTTCATTTAAACAAATATCTAAAACGAGGTTCTCCAGTTGCTGCCCACTCAGATGACGATCGTTTTGATTCCGGAGTGAAGTGATCGACGCAAAAATTCCGGTTTGTTACTTTTAAACATGGTCAAACACTGCTCAGAAGCATCAACACGTTCTTGTTTTTGGTCAACAGTGAGCAAACGCGGCACCCACTTTGAACAGAGCTTTCTCATAGTCAATTGCTCATGCAATGTAAAGCCAACACGTTCTTTTGATATCTTTACGATGTCAGCTAACTCACGCAACTTCATTTTTCGATCATACAAAACGATTTTGTGGGTTTTTTTATTTTTTCTGGTGTTATCGCCTCGTTTGGACGTCCACTGTGTCTCTACGACCCCGTTCGAAGTCAGCAAACCATCGTTTTATTGTTGTTTCTGATATAGCGGAGTCCCAATAACCACTTTTCAAGCCATTGCTTCGCTTGAACGGTATTTCTCCCATGAAGAAGCAGTGCCAAATCAAAATATTACGCATATCTTCAAATTAAAAAGCCCGCGTCTCAAGTGATAGTTCATACCTGTAGCCAAGGTAGGCACTAGCGGTAAATTTATGCCACAGAACGCTACACGTTTAACTGCTCTCTTATTATTTATTTTTCTATGTATAACAGCTGCTTTTTGAAATTTATCCTGGCCACTTATACTGAGAAATCGTTTTCCTAAAAATCGGCTTATCGGTCTACCCGGTACACTTTGTAATTCTGTTCATCGCCACTGAAAGTTCCAAATTATAATAAAAGTTGATAAATTTCGAAAAATTGATGATAATAATCCATTTCAACTTTGTTGAAAGCAACCAGAAGATTACTTTTTTAAGTAAAATACCAATATTTTCGTTACTCGTAAGGAAATTTCAAAAATTTTAAGTTCGACTTTTATATTTTTCTCTCTCGAATATTCCATGGCAGATAAAGTTGTCGACAATATGGTCGGTCGCGTTAAAACAATGAAATATAACGAAGCAAGAACCAAAGAAGGAGGAAAAAATAATTCAATTTTCGAAAGTTCCGATTTTGGACAAGTTCATCCAGTAGAAACGTTCGACTGCAAATTTGCTGGCGGCTAGAATTAGGAGAAATTGAGAAAGAACCAAGTCTGTATGCGATTTTTACGAGGATGCTACAATATTATTTTAAAACCTCGCTCAAAAATTATACATTGAACTATATGTTGATTAATTAAATATTAAAGTCAGAAGATAACTTTTCTTTTTATTGGCTACCAAATCTAAATCTAAATTATTTCCATACCTTTTTAAACTTTTGTTGAATTTCCATATAAAATTAATCTTATATTACACCAACAAAGAAATTACTTCCCCGGAAATTACAGTGAACAAAATGAAATTGTAAAACCCACAGTCGGGCCCAATTCCATCAATTGGTCCAAGTAAATTGAGTTATGAAATTGTAAAAACGATCCAATCAGTTCTAACGGTTTCAGAATAGAGATTTACGGATGAATCTCTTCGGCGTGGTAAAACATGCAGATGTAGCCTGCTTTCTGGGTAATAAATAAACAGAAATTTCCATGATGGTCAACGAACGGTCTGCTGTGGGGATTATGCAAATGTAATGATTGCATCGAGCCCATACGTAAATTTCCTACCAACGTCCTCTATCACATTCTGGTGCGGTCTTGGACCGATATAACTGAATTAGGACCAGGGTCAGAACGGATTCAGAATATAGAGAGGATTTCACCAAGGATAATACGAAGAATATCCTTTCTTATGAATAACACAATTTCATGTAAGTAAGTATTTATATAGGTAAGTAATAAATGCATTTAATAAAACATTTCAATTGGAATAATTAACGCATTTGAGACCTAACCAATATTTAAACCTGTTTCCGATTGGGACCACTCATGTTCAACTTAGTTCAAAATCGCGCTTAACAGTTGAGGCACCCAGAACCAGAACGGCCCAGCCCCGTAATAGCTGTTATGGAGAAAATGCGAAAAGAAAAAAAATGCATTTCTGTTGATAGTCTACAAATTAGCCAAAACGATTGTTATACTGTTTTTTTTATATAATGGTTTTGAGCAAACTGATTGTATCATGGATCAACCAAAATAGGCCAGTAATACTAAGAAATAATGATTGTGGGTTAGGCCACTTTGGCATTCAAGAAAATAAATTTTTCGACTCATCCAAAGTAAACTAGGTTTACATAAAAAGTGATAGATATACACAAAAAAACAAGTTTCAATCGTTAAATTACGAAAAAAAAATATTTCTTTTCCAAAAAAGCATATAAACTGATATTGATTTGAAATTATTTTTTGTTTCGTAATCAGACAAACGTTTAACTTCACTTCCAGCATTAGAAGGAACATACTCTGATCCTGAACTCTCAAACGTTCAAAATATTTTGAAACATTATAAATATCAGCTATGCATACCATCTAAATCGCTTAAATCCATTTTTTCCTATTATTCTTTATGTACAAAAAAAAACAAATGTTACTTTATAAATAAATTCGTTCACCTGGTGTAGTTGGTACCAGAGTGGCCTAACCGACAAAATTGCTGGTTAGGCCGTACTGGTCCTAGATTGAGTATAGCTTTTTTGAATGCCAACACGAACCTGTGGGGCCATCTATTACCTAATAGCGAAAGGTGGGTTAGGTTAATTTGGACCTAATACATCACTGCTTTTAGTAGTTAAATCTGTATATCTCATTTTTTCTTTGATTTGTGACTTAGGCTGCTCTGGTTCTAGGTTCCTCTGTTGATTTAACCTGAAAAAAATTTGCTAGCAGAACTTCTGTTTTATGCCTGCGCTGGGCATTTGATATATCGATACAAAGCCTAAGCCGACAAATCACTAATAGGTTACTAGTGGGAATAAATCTCGATTGGGTAAACTGTGATATGCAAACCAAAATATTTTTCATGTTGGTATGATTTTGGCGTACAAACTTTGAAGATACCGTAACAAAATCGATATTATGATAGCTTGCGCATTAGTGAATAGAAGCTCGACTTCTAAGAGCCTCTTATCTTTCGACCTTTTTTGTTGCTAACAATACCAGAGGGTTTGTTTCAAACAACGTATTTGTACTAACTGACGAGAGCAGCCTTAACAGGCAAATATTCAGAATTCAAAATGTTCAAAAAACAGCCCAGTGAAGGAAAAACAGCAGGGTGAACGAACTTAGAGATGGTGAGAAAAGGCAGGAAAGTGCAGGTGAAAAATTCACCATCGACAAAACTATAATACTTATCTTCAAATTGTCATTGGCTGGAATCGCACTAATTTCAACATCTTTTGAATAAATCAAGTTTGAACCTATAGGTCGAAATAACGACAGCAGATTAGAATTTGAACGAGACGGGGGAGAAGAGTGAGAATAAGAATAAGAGGAGGATCAAGAATAACGGAAGTGAGAATAGGAATTATTTGAACATAAGAAATTGGAATTCTTCTGGAATTTCAAGATGCAATCTTTGCGAAAATTGAATCTTTATACCAAACTATGAAATAAAACTATTTCATTTGTTTAAATCTTCATTATATTAGAACTAGGTTCAATATATATTCGTGACGCGTTTCGCTAACACAGTAGCTCAAACGAATGGAGGTATAATGGAAAATTTTTAATTTATACAGTGCATTAATACGGAATTTTACGGATATTGGCAAATTATTATAATCTATTTCGTGGAAATAGAAAGCAGAAAGTGTCTAAATATGGAATTAACTAAAGTATTGAACAAGTTTACTTGGAAATTCATTCTCAACAATCTTACCGGAACCTTTCTAGGTAAAAAGGTTCTATAAGGGAGAATTATTGATATCTATTTGGTCGTTAAGAAGATTATCTGAATATTTGTTTTTATTTATTTCAAGAGCTTCTAAAAGTTTTAATTTGAGGGATTTAGGTTCTATATGCAAAATTTCAAAATTTGAATCGAAAGTGTGAGTAGGTAGTTCTGCACTTCAGCCAGACAGTCGGTCTTATCAGTTCATGGTCAGACATCCGGTCAGTGGTCTTATCAGTTGCTGGGAAGAACAGGTATTAAACAGGTCTGAACAGGTCTTGAACAGGTCTGAACAGGTCAGAACAGGTCTAGAACAGGTTGAGAACAGGTCCGAACAGGTTTTAAGTGAGTTCACAGTTCAAAAACTGACTGGAATAAAAAACAAAATTTCTTTTATAGATTTTATTTAAACAAAAAACAAAAATCTCCTACACAAGTGAATATAATTTCAAGGTTCTGGAACATAATCTACCATTTTGTTTTTTACTCCAGTCAGTTTTTAAACTGTGAACTTACTTAAAACCTGTTCGGACCTGTTCTAGACCTGTTCTAGACCTGTTCTAGACCTGTTCAGACACGTTCTAGACCTGTTCTAGACCTTATACCTCAATACCTACTAGTGTGTTGGTTTTCTAATAAATGATTTGAGTAGTTGGAATCTAATTTTTGGTTGTCATAGCTACGTTTGTGTTCTGAAATTCTAGTTTGAAAATTCCTAAAAGTTCTACCTATATGAATTTCATCACAGTTGTCATTACCACATTTTAATTTATAAACTCCTGATTTGTTTAATTTTGAAGATTTAGATTTGTTATTTTTAATTAATTTGGATAAATTGTAATCGGTTTTAAAGCAAATATTCAAGTCTAAAGTTTTTAAAAATGATTTGATTTTTAAGGATGGTATTCCAAAGTAAGTATGTTAATCCCATATTTAGATACTTTTTTGATTTCTATTTCCATGTAAATAGATTGTAATACTTTTGTCAATACCCGTAAAACTCCGTATTAATGCCCTGTATAAATTAAAAAAATTTCATTATACCTCCACTCGTTTGAGAAAACTACTGTGTTAGCGAAACGCGTCACGAATATATATTGAACGTAGTTCTAATATAATGAAGATTAAATTGTTTTATTTTATCGTTTAGTATGGATCTTCATCAAGTAAAAGCCTCATCTATTCAATTTTTCAACGAATGCGTAGAACGCAGCGATCAGAATATAATTTCAAGGTTACCCATAGCAATGAAAGTTCATCCATCAACACAATCTGGGATGAGTTCCTGTTATTTTAAACCTTGGTAGCTGGTTAAAGTTTTGGTTAACCAAAAACATTTTGAATCACCCGCAACTGGAAAATCAGTCCTAAGTTGTTAACAGTTTTCGTGATCTTACAAAGAAACTGTGAAACAATATATTTATTGCAATTTCAAGTATTATTTCTTTTTGATTTATATATAATTTATCTGATAAACCCCAAAAAAAAAATTACGTTTCCTCTCTGATCCTAGATTAACTTATATTACGTTGGGGACTCTATCCAAATCCTTTCCTGAATCCAGTTTATTGGACAAAATGAACAAGACCCTATGGAGTTGTCTGTATGAATATTAAATAGTTTAAAAAGTATTTTCTTACGGCGTCCACTTTAAAGTCTTCTGTCTCGTGTTTCAAATAAAATTATTTAAATTAATTTACACCCTTCACAAAAGAGATTGTCTTATAGATTTCTTAGTTTCGTATTACATAATTTTTTTCAAGTATTTATAAAGATTCGTGGGAAACTTTTTATATTCCCAAAATTACTTATCTGATGTTGAATCCAGTACACATTGGAATAAAAGTATTGGAAGAAACAGGCAACTTAAATAGCTCAAATTAATGAAGAAGGAGTGTGGAATATGTGGAGTGGAAGAAGAGCTCCACATTTACATGCTTGAAAAGTACATGGCACTACAGAATTGTACAGAATTCCATGGGACAGAGGCAAGCGAAGCAGTTCATAGTAGAACACTCGCCAAAATTTACAGATCTGATGGCCAAAGATAGGAAAACTGTCAAAGCTGTAGTGGGTCTGTTAACGGGACATTGTAAGCTCAACAGGCATTTAAAGCTGATGGGATTGACAAACGAAGATATGTGCAGGTTTTGTCACCTAGAAGAAGAAACGGCAGAACACATTCTATGTCAGTGCGATAGCCTGGCAAATGTACGGTTTTTTGCATTAGGCGAAGAAAAGCCATTGGCAGAGAGCTATATGAAAGGTTCAGTCTCCACGCTAATAGATTTTTTAAAAAGTCAGGCTGGAGAATGTAATCTAGAGTTTAGGGGACCACAATAGATCTGAAAAGGTCGCAGTGGAATAGGCCAAAAGCCACCTCATGAAATCTATCTATATCTATCTATAGCGAAACCTTGGCGGGATATAAGAGGATAATCTGACCAAACTGAAGCCTACAGATATCCAAAAATTTCTGTGAGCAATAGGACTGAAGGACTATGGAGGAATAACACCTGGGATACTACACGATATAAGTGGAAGATTTTACCAAACTGAACATATTAGTGCGTCATCCGCATAATGATGACAAACTATTTTTCGAAAACAAAAGTGGTATAATTATAAGATGGGAGGCCAATCTAGATCTCTTGCAAACCTTGGTTAACCACCAAACATTCTTAATCTTGATCTTATAAAATAACTTCACTAAATCGTTCCATGATCTAGAATACCAAAAGTTTCATTCTAAAGCTGCGTCCTCACCAGAGTTGACAGAAATATTGTCGATTAGTCTAATCAACATGTCTGACGAAGATTCATTAGCAATTTCCATAATAGCATCGTGCCTCATTTTTCTGTTTTAATAGTTATTGGTTCTGGAATCCCATACATTTGATTTTAATCTGTATGCCTCAATAAAAGCTATAACTTTGTCTTGTTCTGATTCCATTTCCAACGAAAATACACGACTACGATGTCAACGTCAACGTCAAGACGTCACTGAGTACTCAATTTGTCGAATGTCGAACTTCGAAAACACGTCCACACACCAAAGTCGATCGACTGCTCTTTCATGTTTACCGACAGTCGATGAAAAACAATTCGACATGTCGATCGACACCGTCTATTGCAACGTATACACCAAGTCGACAATGTCGACTCGGTGAGGACGCAGCATAATCTTACAGAGCCAAACAGGAAACCTAGTTTGTGTCAGTAGCCTTGAAGATATCATCAGTGATTGACAGTAGCAATGTGATTGTACTGTGTCTATTCCTAAAATCAAGTGAGATATTGTCCCGAAATGGATGCTTTAAAACCCTATACAGTGTTTTAGAAGTAACAACAAATTTGGAATATGATAGTACTGCATATAAACTTGTGCCTCACTTTCTTCGTCAACCAACTACAGTCTATTAAAGTTAGAAATTAAAAATCGATTTTTAATTATAATTATCAAATGCCTAGTTGCCGGCGTTATAAACTTCATTACCCTTGTGAACTCAGATACGGACTAGGTTCAATGGTTAATGATACGTATGTACTGCAAACGCCAAACGTGATGGCGAGCCCTCCCCCATACGCACAAACTCATTTTCAATGCTACCCCCCACTCTTGCAAGACATATAAATGCTCTGTACAGAGGCGTTTTATTAGTTACTTCTCCAATTCTGTTGGCGTTTGGCATTGTCTGAATAATGTTTGTGTTGTTTCTGAAAAAATGTCATCGCCTAACAAAAAACCAGTTATCAAGAGTCAGGCAAGTAAAATAATTTTTAAAGGGATAAAAAACTGATCATAGCAAGTTGACAAAACTTTTACATCCAACCAACAAACTCAAAGCAAAGGTAGTATGAAAGTATAACAGAAATTCACGGAGGAAATATTTAATTACAGGGAGATTTCCAAAAAAAATCGATTCTCGGATTTTCTTCCATACATATCTTTTGAATAGTCCTGTATATTATATATATTTTAAAATGACTTAATGTCACCTACTAACATGCAATACAAGGTATATGAAATTTTAATAAATGTAGGATATATGTCGATTCAACTGTCTGACTCGCCCTGTACAAAATATTTGCATATCTTATTATTATAAACCAACCAGAAGCAAATCCAGCCAGATATTGAAATTCCTGAAATTTCAATTATATTTCAAGTCAACGTTCCGCGTTTCTAATTTTTGAGTATCCCTGTAGCAAATGAAACTTTCTCTCATAAGGGATTGATATTTAGTGTAATTAGAACACTATCACAGGAAAAAATTCTTGATACATTGAAGAAAATAAGAAATACATGCTTTTCAAAAATGGCTATTTTCCAACTTCAACACCCTGTATCTCTGAAACTAGTCATAGGATTGAGTTGGGCCCATGGACACTATTGTTCAGAAAGTCGTCAAATACAATATACTAACAATTCATGAAATTTCACCGAAGCCCATTTCTCCATAAGCCGGCTGCCTCCTCCTTTACTGTAAGTTATTATTTATAAGACAGCCACTTTTTAATAATGTTTAAAATCATTTTCGGCTATTTCCTTGAGCCGCTCCCAGGTGTTAGAGGTATAGAAAATATCTGTATCATCAGCGACAATATATAGGTAATTGTTTATTATATCTAGCTTTTTACACTTTCTTCCAAATGTCACACCTAATTCATTAGAAGATTTTAAAAAAAACGGAATATGGATGATTTTATGTCGCAACAAATATCAACTAGCCTACAAATATAAAAATTAACTACATAGTTGTACTTTTTACGATGGTGATGTGAAAAAACAGTAATGCGAACACCCTGTATTTGATAGTCCACGATACTACTTAATTATTTTGAAAGGCGTATAATGTAAAGACCTCAATTTATCGAAGGATATATCTCAACTCTCAAAAGAAACGCCTCTATAATTCCTCAATTGAATTACCTTGTCCGAGCTTGATTAAAGGCAGCTCTCAGAGAGTATCTGTCCTTTACTTTCGAAATGTTACTTCGACAAGAATTAGGCTAATTTTATTCGTACCGCCGCCATGCCGCGCTAAGGGAAGTCTAGTCAGCATCTCGTTATTATAACAAAAAAGCCTAGATTCAATTATAACTTTGAGGGTTTAGAGATAAGTCAATAAATAATTGATTTGGTGGATGGTGGAACATTACGAAAAGATAGAGAGGTAATTTGGATGGTTTAGTTTACTCTAGATTGTTTGAGAAAAATTGATAAGTAATTCAGTAATTAGCACTCGTTTATAATATTGAAAAAAATTAAACATAAACACGAGATTATAAAACACGAGATTATAAAATTAGATAAGTAATGTACCGGTTGTATCTTAGGACAGTCTAGAGAGAAAATTTGTATCGCAAACTCGCATACGAGAAATTGTTCCTACTCCACTGCTAGAGGGCGTAGTTCACAATAATATCACAAAAACAGCATTAAATTACGGTACTGATAAATTCATATTAGGTATTTTCTTTCAATATTTCCAAACTAGCTTTCTAAGAACATCACGAACTAACGGTTTACTGAAGTAATGGAAATCATTTGTATAGTGATCCTGACAATTTTAGAAAATAAATATGACTACATTGCTTTATTTTATTGTCGTTACATTCACATTAGAAACACTATACCATCCTACAAGCCGTCCTCATTGTGGTGCTTAAAAGTACTGTAACATCGATCAAATTCTAAACATTAAAATCCAAATGAACATAGTTCCTGAAATACAAATATGAAGAATATCAACCCAGCAGAATGAACTATATATTCTTAAATAAAGGTAATAGTTAAAGGTTTGCTACATACCAAGACTATAAGAGATCTACAAGACTTCAGTCTTCAGACTTCATTTGTATAGTGATCCTGACAATTTTAGAAAATAAATCTGACTACATTGCTTTATTTTATTGTCGTTACATTCACATTAGAAACACTATACCAACTGCCACTTTCACAATTGATGTAGAGTAGAAAACTTGAAAATAATTTCCAGCAGTTCCTCGTATGCGAGTTTGTACTACAAATTTTCTCCTTCAAGCTGTTCGATAAATAGTTTCTGAGATACAGCGGGTTACCTCTATTAATCAGTACCCGGTACATTTTTCTTTCCGTAAAAGTGTTACCAGCTCCCGAAATAAAAAATACCAGATACCTATAGTTTATTTATTCTTTCTCCAAAAAATATCGAATAACAACAAATCTCTATGGAGTTGAACGTCTTGAAATCGTTCACTCTTTTACCAAAGTTTTGCCGTTTTTCTACCGTACTATCACCGTTGAACGTTCCCCTGCGACAAGCGAGATAACTGAAATGACGACTGACCCAACAACGCGTTGTCTTCAGAATAACTTTCGGAGAAAGAGGCATCACATTGACATACCGCCCCTAGGTAGCAATTCTTTGTGACCTGAATATTTCTCCTCGTCTCCGGCGTCACTACGCAATTTTGACAAATACGTAGTGATGACAAAAGACGCCGCTAAGGGAATATCTATTTTATAGAGGTAGTACACTTTCATTACATACTTTTTTATACTTTTCGAGCTAGAAAAGAAAAATTGGATTAATCGATGACAGTGATGAATTTCGCCGTTTCCGTACATTTCTTACAAAAATAAAACAATACAGGGTATTCAAAATTGTGGGTAGCGGGTGGCTAGATAAGAATACAAAGCTCTATATCTCGAAAATTATTCGTTGTAGAGAATGAAATTTTATCTTTGCCGATAAGATATGAAATATAAAAATATTCCAAACTGGATTTTTTATCTCCAAATTTCACTATCAGTCAGGCAAAAACCTTCGCTTTTCAATTTCTATTTTTTTTATTCATTAACTTCAACACCAAGAACTAACTTTGTTCCAAGACTGAGTGAGTGAGAAATGTTTTGACTACAGTAGCCAAAAGAAAACCCTGGAAATGAATTTGAGGTTTCCAATGTAGCGCTAAAACATGGTGTCCGTCTGACCAAGTTTCCGCTCAACAACTGGACGAGTAACAATAGACAGTGAAGCATAGGCTATTGCACATCTTCCGTGCACAAATAGAGCTCGGACTGCACACTAACGCACTACAATTTATTATGAATACGCTTATATAACTTATCTCTGTAGCTGTTTCTATACAAGTTACATCATGTCATCAAAAAGACCGAACTTATCAAGTCAAACCGAAATAGTTTTGTCGGAGCGTAGCCACAAGCAGTCAGTTCTGCCAAGCTCTCGCTAGAATGGACGAAACAACGTCAATATGTTACGCCGCGATGGTTTTATTGTAACGAAAAAATACCAGTAAAAGGATGCCGGCAAAGAGACAGTATTATAATAGTCCTCTTCATCGATGTTACAAACTAGTTCCTGTAACTTAAACAGCTCAATGAATCCAGTAAAAGCTACTTTCACCACGAGACCATTTTTTTCGGCAGGATTCCCACATCTAAAAGAATAAACAACAATCATAAATGCATTTGTGATGCTCAAATTCAAACGCCGCGTGCCGACTGAATTGGCCTCCTTGATTCCGCATACATTCGGTCTAGCGAAATTGCGGCAAAACTAACCATGTATGAGAGTTTTAAGAATTTAGATAGTCTTTCCTCAGATCTTGAAAGAGCAAAAATAAGGATATAGGTATCTAGTTTCTGGTAAAAGATTAACCCAAATTTATCTATTATGTTTTCTTTATAAAAAATTAAATAAGTAAGTTTTCTAAGTTTACTGTCATTCATGTTCAGCTGCAAACTGAAATACAGCACCACAAGATTGTAGACTCAACCGAGCGATCTTTTCATCGGACGAACACAATACCAGCGCTGAGCTTTAAATTTCTTCTTTATTCCATTCTATTCAAGGTCAAACATATTCTCTAGCTAACCTATTTTTAAGTTGGGAAATTCTAAAATTTGAACAAAAATTGATCGTAGTAGCATCGATGCAAAAGATATTTTCGAAATTGAATTAATAAATTACAAAAGCAAAATAAATATTTATTTTGTAATCTTTGGCAGTACACAAAGTTTTGTTTACATTTTAATAAATTTGTTGTTACACTCCGCAGTTTCTCTTCAACTTGGAGTTTCCAACGAGCTGTCGACTCTCGGATCAAAGACGATCAGTTATAGAAAATGACGTATCAGCACTTGTTTCAAAGCCGTCTGTTGGGTAATAAGATGAAGGCAAAATATGTTTTATCCTCGATCGGCTGGATAGATATATCCTTCAACATTCGTGGTCCTATATTTATCTTAAACGGATCGGACTATAATAGGAGATCGAATCACTGGTAGTATCCGACCAAATATTGTAAATATCAGTATGTGCCGGAATGTAGTGAGTGAGCTATTTAAATGCAAAAGCTTACCATATTTCACTCTAGTGATATGTGGGTACCAAATACTTTTAGTTAGGAGGTAAAATATTCACTTGGATAAAAACATTATTAATTATTAATAACTGTAAATATTGTCTTCAAAAGCTTCTGAAAAGTGGTGAGAGGCGATGGACTTGTACAAATAGAAAGTGCAAAATATTTCTTCTTGCAGTTACAAAACATATACAAGAACATTCTCATGATGCAGTTGTGCACGACTTGAATCGTAAAGTTTTCCAGTTAACGAAAATTTATAGATACCTGTCCTGAAAATGTGTGAAGATTATTCGAATATTATTACATAAGAATGAGCCGATCCATATGTTTCTTTCTGTGTTTCGTTCTACTTGGGAGGGAAAATATTATAATAGGTTTATTAAAACTGGCATTTATAAACCGATCTGGAATCGTTTCGAGAACTGTATAGTGCGCAAACTCGAATTAGGGATGAACACATCAACTTTATCACCCCTTCCAAAAGGTAGTTTCTGTACCGTCCCAAGAACGATACTATTATCAATTATAACTCGGAAGAAATCTTACTTTATTTTGGATAGTAGAAGACTGTAATTATGTGTTGACCTCGGAAGAATTTAGAAATCGGTTTAAAACAGGTAAAATTGTATTAAAACTAGGTTTCCAATTATTTTACAAAATTGAATGTGTTTAACAAAAACCACAATATTTTTACATTTAAAAGTAAATTTTGAGTCGTTATTCACAAGCATTAAGACACGGAGAAATGTTAAATCGCGAAATATTTCCTTTGCTTGGAAGAAAATAAATTATTTGTGACAAGAAAAATGATGAAAATTCGTGAAATATAGGTAAACTAATTTGGGAAATTCTCCACTTGTGAACTGGTTTTTTTTTAAATTTTTAAAACAAACATTGTCAATTTCTTGTTTTCCGTGCATTCAATTTTTTCCAGAATTTCAAATAAATAAAATAGATCTGTATTATTAAATAGGTCTGCCCCCCATCCCTGCACCATTATCCCATCTACTCTTTTCCTTCACTTAAGAAGCAGTATCGCTTCAGATTTAGATATTAGTCAGAAACAAAACATATCAATTTCTCTATTACACCAATCGGATTTTCTCAGATGGATCCGAAAGCGCTTTCGCCAGTTTACCAGAATCGAAATATATAGGGAATTGTTTATCATATTTATGGTTCAGTGAGAGGAGCTTTACTGGGAGTTATTGTTTTCAATGTTCGAAAAGACTTTTTCTTCTTTGATGTGTTTTTTTCTCGATGTTATTTATCAGGCATAAAAAGGAATATAAATCAAAACCGGAATCATTTGGCTTTGATGCAGATAAAGTACAGTCTTAACAGCTATAATATTCTCTTGCCAATAATATTTTATTTATCAGAGCTTTATTTTTTTGGAAATTTTCGAATTGACAAATTTATGCACTACTGAATACCCAATGTTATGTCGAATGGAAAGAAAGTCATATTTTCATAAATAACAGTTTGTAGTTATGACCCTAACTTTAGAACTGAAATCTTGCCAAAATATTCTAATAAATAAAATTCTCGTGTCACGGTGTTAGAAATTGAACTCCTCCGAAACGGCTCTACCGATTTTCGTGAAATTTTGTGTTCATATCGGGTAGGTCTGAGAATCGGACAACATCTATTTTTCATCCCCCTAAATGTTAAGGGTGGTCCACCCCTAAATTTTTATTTTATTTTTTTTGAGAAAATTTTTTGTTTTTGTTTTTTTATGATACAGCATACAAAAATACATACAACCGTAAATTTTCATCTCTCTACGATCAACCCCTATTTTTAAATTGCGATTTTAATATTTTTTCTTCTCATCCACACAATATGAGCAATAGGGTTGCAACGTGGCAATCGAATATAATACATTCTTATTTTAATCTCCAGTTTATATTCATAATATTAGTCCCGATTGGTGGCGCTGCAATCGGATTCCAACTCCTAAACGGATGGACCGATTTTGATGAAGTTTTATGTGTGTTTGAGTAAGTAACTGGATGGTTTATATTAACAATTAGTCCCGGTAGGTGGCGCTGCAATCGGATTCATACTGAACAACTCCCAAACGGATGGGCCGATTTTGATGGCATTTAGTAGTTTTTTTTTCATTTAAAAAAATTGGGTTGTCCGAAATATTGTAAGAAAATTTAGGAAAGTCGAATTTTCAGAAAATATATTCCTTTTATCAAAAAATTTACTTTTATGAAAATATACTCGAAAAGCATAAAACTTCCTAAAAAATAAGTTCCACTTATTAGAAATGTCCTAGGGCACAACACCTAGGAGATTATTTGATAGAAGAGGAACATTTACATAAGTTAAAGCCTGCAGATATCATAAAATTCCTCTGGGAAATAGACACTCACTGGTCTCTGAGACTTTCCTCAGGAACTAAGTAGAAGTAACGGAGCACAACAGATCTTCTAGGTCTCGGTGAATATTCCAAGATATATACATGACACACACAATGAAAATATTCCTTTTTTATTAAGTCACATTGCTTTTATATTATGTCGTTGAGTTGAATCATTTCTGACGTATTTTATTAAAATATTTGATTCGGCAAACAACATTTTGACATTTCCTTTTAACATGTTTTTGTTTTAGAAATACAAAATCGGGTGGTATATAGTTTTTATAAAGTACCTACATTAGAAAGTATTTTCATTTTATTAAATAAATGAAAAAGGCTTTGTAGGGTGAAAACCTACCTGACAAAATCTGCCTTATAAAGTAGTTACACACTAGAAATATCTGCAGAAAAGAGTTTCATTAACAAGTATTTCACGAACTTATGATTTATTTTATTAAATGAATTAAAATTGTTGCAGAGGGTGAATTCCTGCCCGAAAAAATCGGTTGGTGTATAGTTTTTATTGAGTACATTAAAAAGCAAGACCATTCGAATTTGAAGTTTGAAGAACTGTCAAAAGTATATAATATACAGGGTGTTTCTAAATGCATGCGACAAAACTCGGGAGGTGATTGCTTGTATGAAATTAAGATGGGTCTTTCCAATAACAAAATTTCCTCAGCCTACCCCTTTCCGAGATATCACCCTTAAAAGGTGGTGACTTAAATTGAGTTTTTCTAACATTTTTTTTAATCATAAATTTTTTTCCCAAAACCAATGGCTGCAGAGAAAAAAAATAAACACCATAATTTAGTTTTTTTAATAAATTTAGTGGAAAACAGTAAAGAGGATTCATAATATTTTTTCTCTGCAGCTATTGGTTTTGGGAAAAAAATTTAAGAATAAGAAAAATTTGTAAATAAAACAAGGATTTTAAGTTAAATTCTATTTTATAAAAGTACAATTCGAAAAAAAGTTTTGTTGTGAAATAAAGTAAGGGATGCTAATCTCACCCCCATATAATGTAACAGCAATATTGAAAAAATACCCGTGGTTAGTCTTATGCAAGTGCACGAAAATTACAGAATTTCAAGTTACTAGCTCCACTGAAATTTTCGAAAAAAAAATAAAAACTCAATTTTAGTCACTATCTGTTAAGGATGATATCTCGGAAAGGGGTGGGCTGAAGAAATTTTGATATAGGAAAGCCCCACCTTAATTTCATACGAGCAATCACTTCCTGAATTTTGTCGCATGAATGTAGAAACACCCTGTATATGTAATACAGCATAGTATATTATGGATATAATCGAATTTAGTCAGCTATTTTCCAGATATATTGCAATTAATCATGTCAAGGTAGCTGGAACGCTACCAAAAATATAAAAAAGATTCTGGTTCCATTTCCCAAAATAATAACAAAAAGAATAATGAAAACACTACAAGGAACATACAGAAGAAAAAAAAATATGGTTGTTCTATTTAAAAAAAGTAGGTACATTTTTGAACTTGAACTTTTCATCATTTTGTTAAGAGCCCTATATATACAAAAAATAAGTTTTTGACATGTCACCAATCTTCCTACTATCAACCCTACAACATGTTTTTTATTTGATATTGAAGATGTTCACACATAATTTTAAATATGAAAACATGTCAATTTTATATTGAAAAAATTAATATCTCGATAGGTAATTGTAGATATAGGGTATTACACACACAGTAACATTAATTGAGTTAATAATATACAGAGTGTTACATTTGAAATAACAAAGTTGTCGTTCACTTTCGGTATAAACCGGAAGTGACATGTATGTCAAAATATTTCCTATAAATGTTTCTCCGTCTATACCAATTTTTATAGAAATCTGGGCGCGTACTCTGTAACGTTTCTATCGACAAATGCTACTCTCTATGACTTTTTCCTGTAAACTTCGGGCGAGCTCGGGTAGAAGGAAACGAGTACTATCTAACTTGAAAACATTTTCAGATTTTTATATTCTGTGATGCTTTTAACATTTAGTTGCCAGTAATATCAATTATTTCCATTTCTGGGTTTTGTTTCGATGTCTTTTCATCCTGCCATTCTATACAGAATGTTTAACTTTTTACCAATCTTTAAAAACCGAGAGGATACATTTGTTTCATGACTAAGAATTATTGAATTATAATATTAATGTACTTCTTGATTGCGATGGGTAATCACTTGGATTGTACAGCGAGGGTCGTAGGTTCAGGTCCTACCAAAATCGTTTTACTCTCTATTTTTTTTTATGTTTTTATATTAATTATCATAGTTTGGCAGAATAATATAATAAAAATGATATGTAAGTCAACCAGAAGGTAGTCTCAAAAATTAGAAATAGACGAAAAAAAATCTATTACCTAAGTTTATTTAATCATCATTTATTTAAAAAATTACCTATTCATGTATAATTAAAAATAAGCAATAATCAGAACCTAATCATAATCAATAATCAACATAAACAATGGCAAAACGGGATAAGTATGTATATGTATATAAAAACAGATAGAATAGTTATTTATGTAACTAGTGTGTAAAGTAGCCTTTTTTTTGACGAATGTGAATATTGTCGCATGAGCCGCAGGCGAATGCGACAATCACATGAGTCGAAAAAAAGGTCTTTACACACGAATTGCATACAATATTTTTTCTACTAGCGAATATTTAATCAAAATACAAAAGTTTAATAGTAATTTTCTTTACGCACTAGTGCGTAAAGAAACATACTTTACGCACTAGTGCGTAAAGTAAGTTAAATTTTTCTTTAGAAGAATCCATCTTTTTTTTTATAATAATCTAAAATAACATCATAGTTTTCTAAAAATATTCAATTCTTAAATATAAAATACAATTGCTTACCCTAGGTATAGTCGGAAGATCTCAATTTAAATTTTAAATGTCAGATTCAATTCACAAAGAAATGTCAGTCACTCACCGCCAACTTATGCCTATTTACCGTATTATTTCCAGTACTCAATAATTATTTAACAATAATTATTAGGTTACTTTACCGAATTCTATAGGTTTCTATCTCTAACTTATGAAAAAAACTTAGATTTAATATCCGTTTATTATACCTATATTTTTATAAGACTAGATATCTATAACTACATACATATTGGAATTTTTTCTTTACGCACTAGTGCGTAAAGTAAAACTCTTTACGCACTAGTGCGTAAAATAAAGTTTTACGCACTCGAAAATGTGTCTAAAGTACGTACTTTACACACGGTAGTAGAAAAAGACCTTTGTAGCCGTTTCTATTTCTATCTGCCGAATATTCATACGGAATTACTCGAAAGTCTCCGAATAGACATACGGAGTAACTTTACAAGAAATTTCCTGACATAGAAAGAAATGTCCTTTCTATTCTGTTACAGAGTTCACGCTCTGTATAGTTACGCAGAATAGTTATAAAATAAATGTTATTAAATACTTCTAGTATTGCAATTAAATACCTTAGTTCACATCCACATACTTGCGAATTCAGAATCCTAGGGCACAGCACCTAGTAGATTATTGGATAGAAGAGGGACATTTACCTAAGTTAAAACCTGCAGATATCCTAAAATTCCTCAGGGAAATAGGATTAAAGGAGTTACTAGTAGGTATCTGAGACGTTCCTCAGGAACTAAGTAGAAGTAAGGGGGCACAATAGATATTTTAGGTCTCAGTGAATGTCACCCCATCATACATACATACAAATACCTCAGTTTGTGTTAGTATGGATATAACAAGCAAATGAGAAATATTTTATGATTTGGTATATTCATTAATAACAGTTTACAGGGGATATAGCTTTCTTTTATCTGATTTATTTCAAATGTTGTTTGGCTACTATCTCCCAGGCATGCTACATAATTACTTAGGTAGTGCTTCTCGATTTTGACAAAAATTTTTGAGACAATCTATAGGAATTGCTTTTATAAATAATGTGTTTAAAGTTAAATTTGTCGGAACGGCGTAATTTACAGTATAGGGAGTGAATAGGGGTGCTGTGTGAAAGAAAGGATAAAAGAAAAAGGATACAAAAGCCATACGAAAAATCTACGTAAGAAATATGTTCACAAACTGTTATATGTTATATGACCAACTGACACAGATCAAAGTGTATATCTAAGAATAACAGCAACAAAATTTAAAAAGTAGTAGTGTAGCCTGAAAATACGAAGATATTAAAGTATTGGAAATAAGATTATCCTGACAATCTGACAACATTGCAATTATAATATAACGTTTTAAAACAGATCATTGGTTAATCTATTAAGAAGGATTGAAGAAGGTACAAAGAAAAAGTTGAAAAATTGAAAAAACTGCAAATTTCGAATGCCTGTTGTATAAAAGCAAGAAAAATGGTACCTATTAATGATGGCATTTTAAGGAATATGGAGGTATAAAATTTTTTGTCAACATCGAGAAGCACGTGTTCTGCACAATGAACCATATTTGCCTCAATCTTTGTTAAAAATAAAACGATTTTTTGATGTACAGAGGTTTTGTCACGTTACCCAATAGATCTTGTACATCAATTTGGACTGTGATATACCGAAAAAGAAGAAAATATTCCTAAAATATTGGACCAAATACCCTAAAAATCTTATTTTAACCCAAAGGACAATTTTTTTTATTTCACTTTTTCATCACAATTATAGGTTCGTTCCAACCAACAATTCTGTTATTGTACGTAACCAGTAATTGAACTGTTTAATACGCATGTGTAAGAGAAATTAGTAAAGTTACCGGTAATATTTTACCAAACGGTTGGAACGTATTTTGAACTACTTTAGTAGATGTACCGAATTCTGTGAATTTTCACTCTCACCACCGACTGCAGCTTGAAGTGATTGCTCCCTCATTTTACATCTTGGCCACACAATAAGAAATTCTTCCAGCCCTACTTGTACATAACAAAGATATTCATTAGAAATAATAAGATATGAAAAATATAGGTAGGTATTTCCATGGTATTACTTTCGGAAACCAGTCTTCCCTTCTTTTTTTACATCAACAACTACACAAAGAAACAGTCATAGATAAGAAACAGTCAGTAAGAAACATTGTTTTCAAAACAATTCAAAAACTAAAAACCCACTTCCATAACCTATTTACACTTTCTATAAAAAACAAATTCGAAATTTGACAGTTTAAAACAAAAAGGTTACCATTGCGCATGTTCCCTAATTTCAGAACTTTCGGTACTCGCTAGCCAGCAAGAATCGTTTGAGCGGTAATTTTACTGGTCCGCAAATGTGATGGAACAGAGGACTGACAGTAATCAAGAGTTCTGAACCAGTAATTTCAGGTGGTTGGAACGGTTTTTTTCAACTGCGCCCGTGTAACGTTACTGTAAATTACTGGTGGTGGGAACGAACCTTATACTTGTGGCTTCCCAAATATATATAAGATTATTCCAAACAAACACTTACCGTTAAGCTCTACTGCCACACCCAATATCCATATACTTTCGATCAAACCATTTCACAGCAGCTCTCACGAAGAAAAAAGTTCACACTACACGTTTTAATATTTCTCAAGTCATTTTCCGATGCCATCCGGAAGCCTTATTCTCGACAAAATCAGTTTAACCGCTTTAAAACGAATAGTTGCAGCACGAAAGAATATTTGTGACAATTATTATTACTTCCTTGAAAGGAATTTTCAATCAGGAAAATTGAATAAATTACTGAATTAAACTGTATGTATCACCGTCAATCATATTGCTGAAAATCAGTAAATATTCAACCTTCGAAACTAAAAGCCTATATATTATTATCAATGTAAACACCTTTAACTCACGCACAAAATTATACGAATTGCTGTAAACACCTTCTTCAAATGAATTAACGAGTAAAAAATGTCAAAACATACGAAGTACGCATACGCATACACACGAAATATTCACTTGTCGAAGCTTGCCTACTTGGCGACCGGCAAAAGACATTAAAACAACCAATATTTTCATACATGAATCACTTGTTTTGCTCGATACTTTTAAGCAGTGCTGTGCTTTTTTGTGGATGGGATTAAATTGATTGAATAATCATATTATTTTAACACGATTTTGACCCACTTTAAACGCTCATGTTCATCCAAAAATTTTGTTTACTCACTTGTCAAGGACCGATGACAATACAATAGGGTAATAAAATATAAGGTGTTCCATTTATAACGCAACCTTTAAACTCAATGTTTACCCACTTTAGACGCTAATTAATTAAAAAAATTTACTTGCACAGTTGTCAAGGACCGATGATAATACAATATAATAGTAAAATATAGGGTGTTCTATTTATAACGCAATGTTTTAACTCGATTTTCACCCACTTTAAACGGTCAGATTATTTAAAATGTTTTCTTGCAAACTTGTCAAGGACCGATGATAATGCAATATAGTAACCAAATATAAAGTGTTCCATTTATACCACAACCTTCAAACTCAATTTTTACCCACATTAAATGCTCAGATTAATTTAAAATTTTTTATTGCACACTTGTCAAGGACCGATGACAATACAATATAGTAATAAAATATAAGGTGTTCCATTTATAACGCAACCTTTAAACTCAATGTTTACCCACTTTAGACGCTAATTAATTAAAAAAATTTACTTGCACAGTTGTCAAGGACCGATGATAATA
Organism: Lochmaea capreae; assembly: GCA_949126875.1. Lineage (NCBI taxonomy): Eukaryota > Metazoa > Arthropoda > Insecta > Coleoptera > Chrysomelidae > Lochmaea > Lochmaea capreae. Next base: position 13,320,741 of record OX421409.1, read on the forward strand.
CAATATAATAGTAAAATATAGGGTGTTCTATTTATAACGCAATGTTTTAACTCGATTTTCACCCACTTTAAACGGTCAGATTATTTAAAATGTTTTCTTGCAAACTTGTCAAGGACCGATGATAATGCAATATAGTAACCAAATATAAAGTGTTCCATTTATACCACAACCTTCAAACTCAATTTTTACCCACATTAAATGCTCAGATTAATTTAAAATTTTTTATTGCACACTTGTCAAGGACCGATGACAATACAATATAGTAATAAAATATAAGGTGTTCCATTTATAACGCAACCTTTAAACTCTATTTTATCCCATGTTAAAAGCTTAGATTAATTTAAAAATTTTTCTTGCACAGTTATCAAGGACCGATGACAATGCAATATAGTAATCAAATATAAGGTGTTCCATTTATAACGTAACCTTTAAATTTAATTTTCACCCATTTTAAAGGATCAGATTAATTAGAATTTTTTTTTGCACCCTTGTCAAGGACCGATGACAATACAATATAGTAATAAAATATAGGGTGTTCCATTTATAACGCAGCCTTTAAACTCAATTTTCACCCATTTTAAACGATCAGATTAATTCGAATTTTTTTTTGCACACTTATCAAGGACCGATGACAATACAGTATAGTAATAAAATATAGGATGTTCCATTTATAACGCAACCTTTAAACTCAATTCTTACCCACTTTAAACCCTCAGATTAATTCATAAAATTTTTGCCCACCTTTCAAGGACCGATTACAATGCAATATAATAATAAAATATATGGTGTTCCATTTATAACGCATCCGTTAAACTCAATTTTTACCCATTTTAAAAGATCAGATTAATTCGAATTTTTGTTGTACACTTCTCAAGGACCGCTACGCTCGCTCGTGCATCTAATAGTATCGGGCTGCTAAAGCTCATTTTCTGCCCTTGTGGCACAATATACTATTTCATTCACGTTTGGGGTATACTGCCGTGTTAAGAATAAGAGTCGTATCTGCACCTTTTGGCAATTTTGAGATTTTCTGTTATTTCTCATTATATCAAAGTTTTACATCTATTTGTTAGATCGAAATGTCTTAAACATTCATGACTGGTCATTAAACTATATTTTTCAAGGATATTAGTACTTAGGATGGCAGAAAGACAAGTAGTTTTTTTCTTATTTTCTTAAAATATTCAAATATGTAGATAGGGCTCTTATGCTTAACAGGGCAATATAGCACAAACTAAAGTTAACAGAACTTTTGATATCGAAAAATACTATAATATTATACTGTAATGTATCTGAAAATGGTCAAAATTAAAAAAATAAGACTTGGAATCCTATATTATCAACAAAAAAACAAATATGGACAATTAATCAGACTGAAAAAATCATAAAAATAACAATTAACTTAGTTGGAGTATAATACTTTGTTAAAAATAAAATGAACAACAACAAAGGCAAGAAAATGGTAATGAAGATTGAACTAATGAATATTTCCATATAAATAAATACAAAACTGACATATGTCAATGTCAGTTGTATCAAAAGAGCTATGTGAAACGGGTGGCAATCTGATAAATCACTAGGTAGCAGGTATGCCAACTTAAATTTCAAATGCTCCCCTTAGTTTAAAAACAAAGTATAGTTTTTTCTAGCTGTTGATTGAAGTTATGACCAGCTTTGTTTTAGGATGAACATTTACAGGTGCATAAGCACTAAATCAATCACCCCGTATATCAATGTTATCCGGTATCACAAGACTCTTATGAGTATAGTTTTGATTTAATTTATAAAATACATTCTCTTTATTGACAGTAATAGTATATTACGTAACGTGTGTGGTAAGAAGCATTTTACGCACGATGCCGCGTAGCGGCGAGTGCGTAATTCCGTGAGTGCGTAAAATGCTTTACAACACGAGTTACGTACTATACTTTACCTACGACCTACTTGTACTTGTATTTATACTCTTATTATTAATAATACTTGAACAACATCAACATTTTTAATAATTTTATTGTATAACATTTAATTCCATAATACCTATTAATTATTAGAATAATTGTTTATAGTAACATTGCAGTTATTGAACACAAATGGTAAATCGCTTCCTTTGCTTGTTGAAGCATAAGAAACAACATTTACATTAGAGGTGCTTGGTAAACTTTCATCTATATTACTTGCACCTGCTATATTTTTTAATTGAATAAAACTTTACACAAATACACAAACCAGTTATAAGTTATAAGGATAATAAAAAAGTTTTTTGACAGTTTCTTGACAGTTCGTTCGCAAATCGCTATTGCGGCCTACTAAAGTTTGATGTTTTGACGGCTTATGCCATATTTTTGAATAAAATGGCGACGTCTATTGACAGTTGCTAAGATGTTGCTAGGGAAGCCGTGCGATTTACTTCACAGCTGTGCGTTTTTTTTACCGTGCGTAATAGACGTCATTACATTGAGGCCGACTGTGTGTTATTGACTGATTACAGGGGGGGTCGTAGGTAAAAACTCTTATGCATGAGAACTCTTAGCCTTCAAAACATCAGGCGGTTTGTTAAAAAATTTAGATCGTTTTGATTTTAATATTGTTCCATCAATATGTCTGCAAACTCTTCACTTCTATCGAAATCATCATCTGAGAACTCTTGAGCTAATTTTATCTTGAATGGATGGAATACCAATTTATTGAAATGTTAAAGTTTTTATTGTAGCAATCATAAGCCATTCTAAGTATTATAACTTCTGCAATGATAATGTAAATTTAGCTATAACTCCGAAATTATGACAATTAGGTATAGGGAGTGTGGTATTTCTGAACATGCTCCTGGGCAATATTGGAATAGTCCATTTATATAAACGTTTTCACATCAGTGTCATTTTGATAGACTTTCCAATATGACATGGGAAGTTGATTTTTAGACATGCAATACATTTTTCACCAAGCTTTTGTAGTTGATTTCCAATAAAGAGTTTACCTTGAAACTACGTGGTTTTGTCATACGCATAGCATTAACAATATTCAGTGTTTCTTAAGGATTTTAAAATGCAAAAGATATACGGGGTGATCAATTTGGAATAATAAAGTTCATTCTTATTCCGAAAGAAGGTAAGATATGACAACAATGTAAATACCATCATAATATCGGCCTCATCACAATACCCTTACACACCATTATCTTCAAAAATCGTGCTATCCCCTTCCAAGATGATGTATGTATGTATGTATTTTGGGGTAACATTCACTGAGACCTAAAAGATCTATTGTGTCCCCTCACTTCTACTTAGTTCCTGAGGAAAGTCTCAGAGACTAGTAGCTCCTTCAGTCCTATTTCCCCGAGGAATTTTAGGATATCTGCAGGCTTCAATTTAGGTAACTGTCCCTCTTCTATCCAGTAGTCTCCCAGGTGCTGTGCCCTAGGATTCTGAATTGCTATGCAGTTCGCAAGTATGTGGATGCAGGATTCTTCTTCCATTCCACAAAACCTACAATCTTCTTCCTCCACTATTTTGAGCTTTTTAAGGTGCCCATTCAGGCGACAATGTCCCGTTAGGATTCCTGTTAAAACTCTTAGTGCCGTTTTGCTTTGACTTATGCATTCATTTGATCTCAACAGGTTGTAGTCACCCAGAAGAATATTTGATTGCCTAAGCCCTACTAGATCTTTCCAATTGTTAGATCCTCTCTTTTCTTCGGCTTTACCTATTTCTTCCAATATTACATTGGAGCTGATTCCGCAAAAAGGTTCCGGCCCCCAAAAGGGTATTTCAGTCCCCCTCTTCGCTAGTTCATTTGCTATTTCGTTTCCTTCTATTCCAGTGTGTCCTGGAATCCACAGTAAGGTGACTATATTGTTCTCGCCTAGTTCATTAAGTTTGCCTAGGCATTCCCATACCATTTTGGAACTGATTACACATTCCAAGATGATTGAAGCGTTCCATATTTAAAACTCGCTTTCTATATGAATGTGAATGGGAATATAGACAAGTGAAAATATATCTTAAGCGATGTTGAATGGAAAAGTAGAAAGCATTGAAAACCATACACATACCTTGACTACAATTTTTTTTTCATTTTTTTCTGAAATTTTTAAAACCTTATAACGTTATCATACTCGGTTTTAATTGAAGTTAATGCCCCTCATTTATATGGAAATATTTACTCCTCCATGTGATCATTTTGCGAGGAAGCGGTGAACACGTTCCAAACTTTCTGAATTTCTGAGTCAGATTACGCGATTTTGGACTTCACCGCACAGTGTTTCGAGAGTAATTTCCAAGTTTTTATGTGTTGACTTGTAGTTTATACCGAGTGTGAAGCGAATAAGCAAATAGCCGTGCAGTGCATTAACATGTTTTAATATAATTTTTAGTTAAACTCGAAGGAAATTAGATACTTTGTCATTTTATAACTTCGCTTTTGCAATAGACAATGTAATCTTCTGGGTAGTCGAAGACGCTTAATTAAAACTGGTATTTATGATAAAATTATTAAACAGAAGTTGAATGTTTGATGAAAATTATGTTAATGTTATAAATGAAACTAACTGTTTCTAATAAATGAATTATGTAAATTATTAATATCTTATTAATTACATTTGTAACGCCGTTGAGTAATTCTAGATATTTGCGCATGTGTCATATTGTAGTTTCACGCTTACGCCATTTAACTAACATTTCTTTAAAGCTAAAAGAATATTATCACCTATTGTGGGTACCCGTATATTCAAATACTAGCTTTCTAATAGGATTTTCAATCAGTTTTTTTACATTATGAATGTCATTATTACATTGCACCAAGCTTTCAAGTGAGTTCAACGTTTTTTGAATAAAATCAGATTGAGTTTTCAAACTTGTCAGAATAAAATGTAATTTAAATCAAAATCATTAGGGAGTATTTATATCAACTTCGATGCAAATCACCCCCAAAATAACTTTTCACCCCTTTTTAACCCCGTTAGGCGATGAGTTATAATAAAGTACGAAACACGCCTTCCATCACTAATGTTAAAGAATGCCTTATGCAAAATTTGAAGTAGATTGCTTGGTCCATACAAACTTTTCCCCAGTTTTTCACCCCCTTAAGGATAGAATCTCGCCATACAAAGAACACACCCTTCAAGTTTCAGGTCTCTACGATCAGCGGTTTAGGTTGTATGTTGATCCGTCAGTCAGTCATTTAGCACAAAGCACTTTATATGTATATATATTTGTGTGGTTACTTACATTAATTCTGATACTCGTAGAAGCCGAAAGGGATTTTTTTTAATAATGTATAGTAGAAGTTCACTGCAGTCTTCCTTTGACTTATAATATTTTTGTGGTTTTTTATATAAAATTATTTTTCCATTCCATAATATGCGTGGCTTACACCTTTTTCTGTTTTTCAATAGAACATTTCCAAGTGGCGTCATCATCCCACGCCATGTTGTCCTAAACACACTTCCCGCTTGAAAGATACTTGTGGCTCTTCCCAAGCTTTCAGAATGTTTGGTCCCTTGCCAGTTTTTTCTCTGAGTTTCGAGCCGTCTGATCCCGTGCCTTCTAGTTGCTCAATTCCGTATTGAGTTTTCTTGGAAACCTATTCGTTTCCATCATAAAATCTTGTGGCATGTCCCAGGTTTTCTGATTCCTTAAAAGCGAGGTGGTGGATGTGTTTTATGATTTCCTCTCTACTTAATATGTATCTTGTACCACATCTACTGGTGTGAGGTTTAGTATCACTTACATGGCCGCTCATTGCTGCTATAATGCATATACAGGATAGTCTTTGAGTTCTGGGAAGGTTTTTTTCGTCGTCAATAGGCTACTACTCCACGCAAAGGCTTCATAAGTAATGATTGATCTCACAAGTGCAGTGTACATCCAGCTCAGGATGTTTGGGCTAGAACCACAATTTCCACCTGTCAGGCAGCTGCACTTAGTATATAATCTCCTTTTCGTGCTTGTTCCACTGGAATTTACTGTTTAGAGTCAAACCTAGATATTTGACTTATTATCTCCATTCAACCTCACTCTTATCAAGTTAAATGATTTGAGATTACTTTTCTTAGAGAATGCTATTACGACTGTTACTTCCTGCAATGTCAAAACTCCAGCGTTTTGGGTTGTCCTCACATCCTTCTACTACACCGTTTCAGGAACTGTCTCACTATTGATTATTATTATTATCCATCAACCATTATATTACAATAACTTTAATAAATACGTAGACTACCAAGTGGGTAAACGTAACACATCGGAACAATTATCAAAATGTAGTTTCAGGCAAAATGCAATCATGATATTTCATACGCCATTCCTACACTAATTAAGTAATAGAGAAACTCGTTTGCAAGCTGTACACGTTCCTTATTGTAACAATGCCGCTTGCAGGTAAGTTTTGATTGAGGCGTAAATCCTTCGGTTAAGCCATTATATAATGACCGGACCTAAATTATTATGGATGCTAATCCTTTATATATAGAAAGGACAATGGAAAATCAACAGAGAATTTAATCTCGACAGAAAATTGAAGCAATTGTGTTTAGTGTGGTGTCAAAAGATAATGAGGATATTTATAATTTAAGCTTTCAATAATAGATTAACTTGTTTATGGAGTTATTCGACGATGGGGTGAGGGTGATCGTTTTGGGGGTTGAAATAGCTATTTGTATTACTAGTGACAAAATTGATACTTTCAATTTTCCAGAAACAGTAAATCTCGAATTCCTGGGTGCCTATTCACTAAGAAGTGAGAGCTCCTAGGGGAGTAAATTGTTATAAAGTGCGCATGGGTGCTCCCTCAAAATTGCAAATACCGTATTCACTGAGCCAAAGAAGGAGCTCACATACTCCTATGCGCCTATTCTACTGGGTAAACTCAAGAGAGCGTGGAGTAGACATATGCATTGCACATCAACGACCAAAATGTCAAGAAAAATATGACACCACGTTTACCTAACTCCACTCCTCTCTTTTGTTATTTTATTCTTGTTATTTTTTGTGAGCACTTTTTTAAAAACTAATAAAATAATAAGCCATCCATTTTTTTGCAATCCAAATCACAAGTCAGAATCTATGGTTATGTACGCTTATTAAACAGTAATGAAGTTAGCATTCAGCATAAATCACTTCTGAAAATTATGCAACACTGCGTAGTTACTGATAGAGTAGCTGCACCATCGTGAATAAGGCTTAGCACAAGGTGTATACACGGCCAAGGTCAAACCATGTTTTTGGTTTCTTCCAAGCGAATAGATGGCGCGAAATAACAAGCTCTTTGAACTATGCAATGTGTTATACACTTTACGTGAATTGTTGCCTATACTGTTATAAATTTTGTTAGCATCATGTAGCGTTCATAACCTTCAGCCTTTTTTATCTTTAGATTAATATATTCATTTTATATTATTTCATTATGTTTTGGTGGTAAATACTTTTATGAATTCTTGAATATAATATTAATAAATTTGAGATAGGTATGTATGCTTCAAATTTTTTTCTTTAATATAAGTAAAACCCTCAATATCATCAAATAGGTATATTTGGAACAGTTTGCCTATTAAACATATTTATCATAAGATTCTGAGAGGAACATTAATTTTACAAATTGTGTACACAATAAAACTTTTAAAAAAGTATTAACCTTAACATTGGAGTGTCCTATCTATCTGTATGTATGTTATCTATGGTTTAGCAGTAGTATGTGAGCTGTGCCAGAGAGAATGATCTCATAGGAGCAAGCTCTCAGACGACAGCTCTCTCGAGTTAGTGAATGGGCACCTTGTGTAGTAATACGCCCCTTTAGTGAAAACATCACGACTGTCATATGTCAAGTTTTTGGATGCAAAAAAGTAATAATAAATATATCGTGTTCATACCTTTTTAATTGTTATATATTATTAATACAATAATACAGCAAATATATTTCTAAAACACTTGTAAAAAGAATAGCCAAAACTGATTGCTTGCATCCAAAAATTTGACTAAATGCGCATATTTTAAATGTCAACTGCCATCTGTTAATAGACTACTGAACAAACTTGACTGCGTGGGAAGTTCCAAAAACCAACTGCCCTCGTATTCGTCCACACCAGTTTTTATTTAATCCATACTCAAGGCAAAACCGGAAAAAAAGTAACCATAAGAAGCACTTTTATAGTGAGTATTATTGAAATGAATATTTTATTAGATTGATTACTACCAAACATGATAGATAATGTATTATTTGTGTATATAAATCAATAAATAATGCAAACAAAAAATACAAAAACGTATGGAGCGAACGACCTCACCGATACAAACACTAATCCAAAATGGAATCGGAATATCGTTTTTAATAGATGCGTATAATTCTGAGAATCAATTTTTATTAGGGACCGCAATTTTTATACAACCGTAATTAAAAGTAAATAATAATCGTAATAAAATAGTTGAGCCATTGTGTGTTAACGTCATTTTATTAGAGTATGTATTGAAGAAGAATAAATTTAAAGTCGAAAGTAATAATGATATTAAAATTTACAAGCTACAAAATTGGATTGATATGATTTTTAAATTGAATTAATCATACTGTACACCTAATCAGTTTTAAGAACTTGCCAGGTATATTTTAATATTGTAATATAAATTAATAAATTCATTAGACATTTATTAAAAATTTGAGATAAGAAAAAAATGTCAAAGTGACAGGGGACTGACTGTCATAAAAATTGGAGAGGAGACAAAAAAGATTAGGATCTCTCCAAAAAGTTGTATGGTGTGATAAAAATAATATAAATTAAACTGATACTGCTAGATATAGAGGTAAATTGTTAATATATTCTATAATTATTTGAAGAATTCAGAAATTAAGAAGAAAAATTAAGTATATTGTTGACAGAAGTCACTGGGGTTATTTTATAAATTGAACCATTTGGATTTTAAGAAGAAAGCATTTCAACATAAATTATTACAAGAAATTTATAAGAGAATTGAAGTTCCTAAACTATCATCCAGCAATAAATTGTGATTTTGATTAAATAATAATTTAAAAAAAAAAGACATTCTTTAGAAACTAATTTAGGGGGAAAATTGGCCAATTATTTATCATTATAATAATTTAAAAACATAATAGATTTGTTAATAATACATTGAAAGGTTTATAAAATATAGTATTGTAAATGTTTGATGCCTGGTGTCCAATTTATTTTTTGTAATTCCAAAAATTGAATAGGTGAGAATCAATTAGGTAAATTAGAAATCTACAGTAGGTAAATCTATTGTCTAAATCTAAATATAGAACTTGCCCCTATGCAGAGTCAAATCATGCTAGAAAAACGTAAATCCAAATTTTATTAGATAGTAAAAGATTATTTGAGCTAGCCGAGTTTAAAGAATTTAAATTGTAAGACAAAATATCATCACAGTATGTATGTATGTTGGGGTGACATCTATTGTGCCCCATTACTTCTAGTTAGTTCCTGTGGAACGTCTCAGATACTAGTAGCTCCTTTAGTCCTATTTTCCTGTTCCCTGTTAAAACTCTTAGTGCAGTTTTACTTTGACTTATGCATTCATTTGATCTCAACTGGTTGTAGTCACCCAGAAGAATCTTAGATTGCCTAAGCCCTACTAGATATTTCCAAAGGTCAGATCTTCTCGTTTCTTTATTACAGTAAAACCAGATGGATTATTTGGAGGTTATCAAATGCTGTAGGTTCTCAAATATGAAAATCATTGGCGTCTGGCGTAAACCACCTAATTCTGAAGATTGCTTCAATATTTTTAATATTTATGTGAATTTGCTACAGTACAAACTTACCATCGTTCTTTCGAAACTTTAGCTTTAACAATTTCATGACATTTGAAAATCTCCAATAATTTCAGCCGGTTTTTCCCAAAAAGGATATCGTTATAGTATATTATTAAACGAGCAATTTATGATAGCCATTATTCACGCAGGGTGACGTTTGCGTCCCGAGCCGTAGGCGAGGGGCGCAATTCACCGAGTGAATAATGACCATAAATTGCGAGTAGAATACTTTACTTTGTCCACGGCCCTGAAAATTGTGATCTTTTATCTATACGATATATTTCAGAAACAAATTTAATAAACAAAATACGCAGATTGAAATATATATGGGTACCATATACCTTTTGTTAGGTGAAATATTGACTTATTATTAAGTAGTAGTGGACAAACGTCATTTTTTATTACTTGTACTCTTTTTTTTAATACAACTGTACTATATGCGAATCTATACTCTTGAAATGTTATTTCGTATTCTCTCTACGTTGTTTTGAGTAGGTATTGGCTCTTATTGCACAAACAAGACATTCAATCCATCCATAGAAATATGAATTGTTTTACCGAAATTGTTTCAGAAATATAGCCGAAGTAGCCATTCTTATTTTTTGTATACATTCAACCTAACAGCAGCAATAACAACATTTTCTTTAAGTCTTCAACCGAATGAGGTTCGCTTAACGTTATATTATTTTCGTTTAGTTTGCTTAGACGAAAACGTTATTGAGAAAGTGGGTAAATGTCTCGGTACATAATTAAACTGCCTAGGAGAAAACATATTACCCTTCCACGTAAATTAGTTTAAAGTATACATGTACCCATTTCAATTGTTTTCCTTGAAGAAAACAGGGATAGTGAAGGCGCTTAAATGTCAGAACAAATCCACTGTACAAATGTCTCCAAAAGTACGTTGGTGAAAGTTCTATGAAGAACTTCGAAAGTTCGCTTCCGTTAGAATTTTGAAAAATGGAATTAAAATTGTTACACGCCATGCTTATTACTTTTATCATTTTAAAAATATATAATTTTGATAATTTTTTGATAATTAATAAAAAAATGTAGGTTCTCATGTTTGGAATAATGAAGAAATGTATTTGGGCTGGACCCAGACGTGGCGAATGCAACTACAGCAACCATTGTCAATGGAAGCGAAAAGAAAATTTTGATTTTAAATTGACACTGGCATAATGTTGACATCTAGATTTGTTGGAATTGGTACAATCTTACTGTATTTTGAGACACCATACCAAATTATGTTGACATCTACTCCTTCTTTTCCATTAAAGTTGTTGTGTATTTATATGGCCCCACGAAGTAATCTTAACATAAAGGTCATAAAGTAGGTGTGGATATCACCGAACCGAACCGAATGTTCTGCTACCGCGATTTGTCGGTTTATCCTGAACAACAGCCACTCCAAAGCAAGACATTAGTTTCCATATTTGTCTCTTGATAGTTAAAATCAGTTTTAAATTATTTCCTTTATCTATTACTTGAAGGAAACCATTTAAATACATTTAAAACTGTTCGTGGTAAACTGTTTTTCCATTTGCCTGGTTGGAAGCTCCTTATTTTATGTTATTATCTTGTGTAGTGACTTCTATTTCAATTAATTTCCATTAATTCATTCATAACAGATCACTGTTGCTATATTACACTTGGTTATCGGGTTTTATTATTATTACAACCTAAGCTCCTTTCCACATGATCTATTCAAGCTATTAGTTTCTTTTCTAATATTATTTTTTTCCGCAGCTCTGCGGACGGCAAGTTCTTAGGCCACGTTTAACACAAGCTGTTTGCCTAATTTTTGTTTTTGTTTAAGCTGTAACGTTCCTGTTTCTTCCGTAACTGCTCTTTTTTTGGGAGCCGTTCTAGTACCAGGAGCACTGCAGCCTGTTGGCTTATTGTACTCTACTCCCACCTTTATTCCACCCACCCAGCCATTCCCGTTCCCTCAAGTAGATGATATAGGTCAACTGAATACATGCCATATGCTTCAGGCGACAAGTAGGCCTCTCCGAAGATTGTCTGTCTCCTTGAGTCCAATGCCTCACAGTCGGATAAAATGTGGGTTACGGTCTCGGTCTCCATGCCACAAAGTCTGCAGCTGAGATCCCCGTTATATAGCCTCATTTTATGCAGATGATCCTTTACCAGTGCATGAACCGTTAGATAACCTTCTTAGCTTGTTCCTACTAGCATTCAGTAGTTCTTCAGCCCGTTTTACACATATATCACCTATGAAGGTCTTACTGGAGTGTTTTTCCACAGTAGTCTATGTTGGCGTTGTACTCATTTTCGTATTTGTTATTCTCGGAATACCTTCTTTGTGGTCCCAAGAACTGGTTCTGGTCCAACATATATCGTTGCTGAACCTCTTCTCGCGAGTTCATCAGCTTGTTCATTTCCAGAAATATCATTATGTCTCGGCACCCACACTAGTAACTGCTTGTACAAGATTTAAATATGGCCTTGTTATTTTCCACATTTGGTTTTGTGAAAAATTAATTTATTTTCTTATATAGGAGATTTGAGATAGTTCAATAAATGATTATTAGTTTGCTGTAAATAATTAGTGTATTTTTGTGCCAACTTAACGCTAGTGCCAAACTTTTTATTTTAGTTATTAAAAAAAGTATAAAAGCCATTCTTTTCCAAATTCAGTTCAAATAAAACTTGAATCACATCGTTTTAGGGTTTTTAGGACATTAACTAAACCGGTTGTAATCCAAAGAAGCTCTTTAAGTTCCTTCAGTGTTTCCTATGAGCAACTAAACAATGTTTTATTTCTCCAAACTATTCCTCCATTAGCCCGTTCTTGAAATGCCTCTATGCACCCGCACCAGCTTTTATGTGCTTGGAATAAGTGAGATTTACTTCTGGTAGTTTAACTCCCTTTTTTTGTTATTTTCAAAACTCCCTCTCTTTCTCTAGTTTTAAACGTTGCTCTCGTATAAGCTGCATTTACACGTGTAATTATTTTCCCAAATGAATCTCATACTTAATTAATAGTTTGTTTTAGATAAAATGGAAGCATTTTAGTCAGGTGGATTTCAAATCATTTGGTAACAATTTTTGTCAATGTTTATTGTAAGCACGGAGCAGGTTATGTAGAATAGAAACTTTTGGGTGATACATTGAGCAAAAAAAGTTTCCAGCAATCTTAGGAAATAATAAATATTGATTAGAAGATAAAAGAATGAGTGGTTGGTCGATAGCAAGTGTGTGGCTTCACCAAACAATTACGAACTAATCTGGGTTGTTCAAGCTTCAGTACAGTGTATTCAATATATTAGCAGCTAGTTCTTGCCACTTCTTTAGATAGAAGGAAGGTATCTGGAAGTATTATTCATAGATTGGTTTTCATTCAAATTTTTGAAAAAGTAAAATCAATAGAAAAAGTAGTGAACAATGATTATATCTAGAGTATATATAACATCGTTCGGTTTCTAATATAGGCCAGTTAATTTAAACAATGTGCTGGAACTGACAACAATCAATTGATATCACAACCCTAACTCTTCACTTATATTCAATACCTTCCCGTGAAAAATCTCTGCGCTAAGCAATCATTCTAATCCAATTTTTTTATGAATATGCTGTTTCATCCTATAGCTTAGGTAATCACTCAATCAGTTTGTGTATTTAATCAGCTTGTCCGGTCTAACTAAGCCGACCGTTATATTCCGTTAACACCAAAATATAACGTTCTTCGATGAGTTTTGGCCTATAATCGATTAACATCCTTTTACGGCTAAATGTACCTTCTCAACCTTGGTGTACTTTTCTTTCTGTAAATTATTTTTCATAAACAGCAATACTTTGCTTAATAATCATCTTCTTCGATTCCTCTCCTAACAAATTCTGTATAGCCACATAAAAGGTTGGCCCTCGAAAGATTGTGTTATAAAATGGGCCAATACATACCAAAAGCTTAAAAACAAGTAAAAAATAGTTCATATACAAAATAAAATTGAATATAATCAATAATAATGTTTAATGTTTATTTTAAATTATGTGAAAATATTTTGGTTGCCTGGGGGAATGGAAGGTGAAATGTTGAGCACTAAGTGGTTAAGTGGTGGAGGGACCTCAGCTAACTCTCAGTTCGTCATCCTTCCATTTTTTCCAATCAAAACTAAAACTACAGTATCCTGTTTATTGGGAAAAATAGCCCATTGAAATGTTGTATATTGAATTCTATTCTATTCACGCAGCTCATACAGGTCTTTCAAACTGCAAACCTAGTTTCATGCAATTGGTTTCTATCCTAACAACACCCTAAAAAATCAGTACAATGCAATTTTTTTTTGACCCAACGCAATTTGGTTATTCACGAGTGCTGCCCTAATAGGCCGATATAATTATATAACCAAATACAGCGCGAATAAATAATACCCGCCCCAATAAATTCTGATACATCTAATGTAGTTCAGGAGACACTGCTCAAAATATTAATAAATTCAATATTCTACTTAGGAAGTTTCCCTGATGCCTTCAAATTCTCTGAAGTTTTTCCATAACATAAAAAAGACATACCTCTCAGGTTGACAACTATCGTCCAATTTCAATTAAGCATTTCTATTTTTAGTAAAATCATTAAGCCGTGAAAGAAATGCAGTCGAAAACATTTGATATTGCCACGTTCAACTATGAAAAAGCTAAAGTGCTAAGTATGTAGTGATAATAATAAGAAAATGGACTTTTTATTATTAACAATATTAACAATATGTTTAAACGTTAATTCTTCAATGTGCTTGTTTCCTTTGGTCTATTAACATTATTTTTCCAATTTATGAATATTAAAAGAACGTAGACTCTATGCCATGCAAGGAGGAACCTTGGGAGACTTCTTGATAGAACAAAAAGACTGACTTGAACTAAAGTCTAGGAATATCCTGAAATGCGTTCAAGAAATAGGACCAAAGAAGCTACTAGTCTCTGAGATTTTATTAAGGAGTAAATGATTCCAAAAAACATACTTACGTGTGACCCAAAACAACATGTATGTGGTGATAATAATTAGAAAATGGACTTTTCATTATTAACAATATGATTAAACTTCAATTCTTCAATGTGTTTGTTTCATTGGATTTTGTATATTAACATTATTTTTTCAATTTATGAATATTAAAAGATGAACACTTTTCCAAATTTGTTATGGGCTTCTTCAAGCTCTGGCAGCGTTGTGCGAAAACCATAATTTTCACGCCCTCCGGACTAACTCAATTGGTGAAATTTATCGTTGGTATTGTCAGTGCCAGATTTTGAACTATTTCATATCCATATTAAATTTAAGTACGATTCTTAAAATTATTTGTTTTTAACAAATATCGTGTTTTGAAAAATACCTTGCCTTTAAAGCAAACCAAAAATCAGTTTCGATATATAATTATTATATAATAATAATTATTATTTTTAATACTTTCATAAAAATAAATACGTTACGCCATTGGTACGTTTTTGACAGATATCCGCCATATTTCCTCGCCCCTCACCGATGCCGCGTAGCTTCAGATAAACTTGCCAAACTATACCTATATGATCACTTGAAGAGAAAATATTTTTTTGTTATTCGCAATATTGTTTTGAAAAAAACGATTGACTACTCAAGCTGTTCTAAATATTGTTAGTGATTTAGTTAGTGCATTGAGAGCGGGAAGCATACTGCCATTACATTATGCGATATTTCTGTGTTTCTCACAGTATAATGCTTCGTAAACTTAACTACTATGGTATTAGAGGTGAGCCACTCCAGTTAATTGAGTCGTATGTAAGAAATCGTTATCAGGCTATATTATGAAGTAATTCTTTATCCGATTTCAAACCGGTTTTTCTTTATGGCGTTCCTCAAGGGTCAGTTTTTGGACCTTTGCTATTTATTATTTATATAAATGACTTACCCAAATTCATATATCCTTGTAAGTCTGTTTTATTTGATGAGTTATATCTATTCCGATAAAAACTTCAAGTTAATTTCGGATGATATTGAAGACAAATTTTGAGTTTTTGTACTTCGACAACTTAAGCGAGTGAGAGTAGGGACGTGCCAACCACTGGCCTCTCGCGGCTTCAATTGTGATTCAGACTGTCTGCTAGCACGTGCTTTCAAATAGAGTGAACGGACGAGAAAGTTATTAATTTGCTAAATCTATGCCGGGATCGTCCTGTGAACATTATGCGACTAAACTAAATGAAAGCCAATACATATGTAGACATTTTTACAGCCGCTGGCCTAGCCAACGGCTATTCACGACAATGTGTGGACGCGCATTCTATGTTTATAGAAAATGTTGCTCATAATTACTCACTGAACAATTCTATCTATGTTTACTGATTGTTCTCCTGCTCGATTATTATTTAAAGCCACGCGGTGGGAAGAATAAAAAATTTACATTATTGAAGAGTTATTTATAAATCCGGAAAGGTATAAAACGCACCTACTTTGCCAAATTTCCATCCTCTATTAGGACCGCTTCAACACAGAATTGATTAATCATATTAATGGTGGGTTGGTGGTTTTAATTAACGGATATTCTATAATTAGTTGACATTGCAAATTGTGGTTGGTCGAACATGCAGCCACCGCACCGCTTTGATTGCGGTAGTATAAGCTCAGCTTTAATTCCTTTCGGTAGACCGGTACACATTCTGTGGGATTTTTACTCGACAGAAGGTGTTAGATACGATCTTAACCTTTTCTATGTGAAAGGACTGAAGGAATAAAATCTTGTACATCATTCTCTAATCGCAAATCATACTGATTGATTCGCATTTTAATAGTTTTTATTTAAGGGTTTACTAAATCCGAATTCACAAACAAACATTCAAACGTAGTAATTTTTCCTGAACTTCGTCGTTGAATTGGGTTTTTCTCAAGGATTAAGATCCTTTAAGGGATAATATAGTTTCGTAGTTTCGACAAAGAACAAATGGATGACGTCAATGGAATATGATAAAACGGAGCAAACAGGATAAGACCGATAATTCTAGAGCTAAACCTATGGGAATAAAAAAGTGAATATACAAAGCAATTCAAAAGATTCAAGAAGTACCGAAAACTGGACAGATGAGGACTGTAGCAAGAAAATATTAGAAGAAAGCAAATACCCATATTTTACGTGGAAGAGTTGCAGGGTATTTATAAATACAATAAAAAAAAATACGTACATAGAGTAACGAAGAGTCCAATATTAACAAGAAAGGATCAACAGCAGATGGGTTACCCGAAACACCAAAGTGTAAGAGCAATTAACCAAAACTTACAGAAAAACAATAAGAGTAGATATATACAATGATAATGAAGATAACAATTGCAATAATAATGGACATTATCAAATAAAGCTGCAGAAAAAGTTACGAGCAAACCAAACTCACTGGACATTAAAGACATGGAACGTCAGAAGCATACCAGGGAGAGAACATGAATTTAAACAAGAGTTTGAAAGAATATTTGTTAGGCATAACAAAAACTAAAGTAATAGAGACAGAACAAAAATTATTAGACGGGGATAGATGTTGATATATAGCGAAGTAGCAACAAAAACAAAGAACCAGAAAAGGTATCAGGTACATTATACTACAGCAATACATCCAAAAATATGTAAGGAGCTGGACAGGAATTTCGCGGAAAAATTCCGGGTAAAATATAAATCCATCATCATCTACATTGTTTTGTCCTCCACGGTAGTGACAAAATTGTGATTCTGAAGTCCTAGAATTTGTTAACATTTTTTTCAAAGTGATTAAAAAGTTGAAGCTCTCAAAAAGGATTTGTAGAAGTGTATGCAATTTTGTATGGTAAATAATACTGCAGCACGGGGGTGTATAAATATCTCGGTATAGCAGAAGTACTAGGGCCACGTGCCTAAACATGAATACCTTCAGCAAAAAACCATCGGAGTCAAAGTGAGTGGATTATTTTCTGGTCACACCACCCTAAGAAAGCACATACTCATGGACATATACTATATCTCGTGAGCAAAAAGGTATGTAAAAACCGTAGGAACGTATCTGTTGGTTGTGCATGGAAAAAGAAGAAACAGCCTACAAAACACTGAGGGGATATACAGTGCTATTCAAAAGTCCCCTCCCCCCTCCCATCTTTTGAACGGCTACTCTTACATTAATAAAATTTGGAGGGTGCAAATAAAGTGTTGTAAACTTCTCAACGAATGGTAACAGGTGACGTAATAGTAATAGATGACGTCACAGTGCCACTCTGGCCAATAATTTTAAATAGGACCTTGTGGCAAGTGATATCTCGTTTGAAAGGCATTGACATTGGCTACATAGCCATATTAATTTTGTTTGGGTTTAAACTAATTTTGACGGATAAATTAAATAAATACCAAAATTATTGAAATCATTTTTTTAAATTTAATTAATCAAATATCAACAATGGATTCTTATAGCAAGTGTTCGAAATGTGCTCCGTCTACTTCCTGACAGTACTCGTTCGAATGTGTCAGCTGAAATTGCATTGCATTCTTCAATAATCCTTTCTTTCAAAACGCCAATGCTACCTGGTGCCGTAGTATAAACCTTGGATTTCAAGTACCCCCATAGAAAAAAATCTAATGGTGTCAGATCTGGTGACCGAGGTGGCCATTCTATAGGACCTCGCCGGCCGATCCATCTACCTCGATATTCTTCATCCAGGTAACGTCTTACTGCACCATAATAATCTTGTTGAAATGTTATTTCCAGATGGCCGAATTCATCTAGATTATCTTCCAGAATTTCAAGAATTAACGGCTCAATTGCATTTTGTAACATCTCCAGATACACTTCACCGCTTAAATTTGAATTTAGGAAAACAGGACCAACTATGTGGTTTCCCAAAATACCTGCCAAAACATTGACTTTTTCAGGAAATTGGGTATGTTGTTCACGAAAGGTGTGAGGATTTGTGTCACTCCAATACCTTACAGTTTGTGTATTCACATTTCCATTGAGGCAAAAAGTACTTTCGTCACAAAAATAAATTGTTTTTGTGTAATGTGGGTTTTGACTAATTTTATTTGTCATACATTCACAGAATTCTGTCGGGGTCGTCATCCGAAAGGTGGTGCACCATTTTTAACTTGTATGGATGAAATTTATTTTTAGCCAACACTCTGTACTGTACTTTCACTTACTTCACTTTATTTTCACACTCCAAATTTTATTAATGTAAGTGTAGCCGTTCAAAAAATACGAGGGGGGGAGGGAACTTTTGAATAGCACTGTATAAACTAGTGGGATTTTTCAAAAAGAATGTTATGAAAAAACTGTTAAGCTTGATAAGGACAACTAATCTTACAAACTGAGGTGAGTTTGAGGTACCAAGGACTGAAAACCTTGAGAGTATGTACTAAGCAAATCAATCAATAAATGGTATGTAGGAAAAGTTCTTTAAAAGTGCGGGCTTCTTGTGTTTTCCCTGATCTGAAAATTTTTTAAAAAAGAAAGGAATTACAACAAACTTGAAGTAAGCTTGTGAATAAACGTAAAGGAAAAATGCGCGTGATATATAGTCCAATTATAAAGCAAAGGCAACTGATTCTTTCACAAAACAGATGGTAATTATAAGATTAGTAGTGAAACCTTCTATCTATTTTATTTGATTTCTAGTCAAAGACAGATATAATAACTGATTGAGAATCATATGCAATACCTCATTATCCTTAATTGTATAAAACAAGTCTTTTCATTTAAGTGAAAACAAACTTGTTATTGTATAGAGGCAAATGTAATAAAAAGCAACATAATGGCAAAACTCTTTTAGGCACATTGTTTTGACGCTTTTTGAAAGTTAAATGAAAAGACAAACACCTGCTCCTCTTCATTCAACGAAACGACACTGGAAAATGTAAAAAACCTGTAATTCGTCAAGTGATGGTGAAAAGCACTCCTGTTTTCCTAATACGATAAAAGGTGTGTCTGTTACAAAAAGCGTTTTTATTTCATTAACGCTCCATTTTAAATAGAAAAAGAAAATTTTGAAACTTGAAACTAATTTCGAAAGTGATGTCATGAGACGTGACACTTCTGGTGATGTATTACTGACTGTACTGTCCTTCAATACTGGTTATGAATATGGATCTTGTATTTTTTTTCACTTATACCAAGTGGAATTCTTTCAAGAGCGCTTTTTACAAGAAATAAATCATCTGTCACTTAAATTAGATCTTTGAACATATCTGAAGATTGGTTGGAAGGTTTTAGTCGAAATAATGTAACTGCAACGCTACTGTGTTTTGAGTAACAAATATAATGGAATGGGTAATCCGCAGGATAATCTCCATGTATGACACATGAAAATAACATACTCAAACATCAAAGCAAACACAAGCTAACTTTGTTACAGAAAATTCAGCAAACTAATAAAGCAACGTAAGCAGTTAGTAATAGTATTAAGTTGTAGTAAGTGAACCTAGAATATTATCTTAGGATATTGTGGGAAGCACGGTAAATGGGATCAAGGAAAGGACGCGTGTAAAATTTTGGGTTACTTGTATAAGTTACCGAACTTCTGAAGGTACTTTAATAGTTAAGAAACAACTCTGGAAAATTACACTACACCGATTTCCACAAATTGAATTGAAATTTAACACACAAACTCAGAAAATAAAGCTGAAATTATAAACTGTGTTGCTTGTTATTCGTTGTTTGTGATTCCATCTGCTCGGTAATGGAACATACAATATGTTATTGACTTGGTATCTGCTAATTATGTCAAAGTCAAACTTACCTATGTGACCAATCAAATTTGAACTTCCCAACAACCAACAACAAAACCAAAACCGGAGAGCAGCGAGCTACGGAGATAACCGAGTTTATAAATGCAGCTAAGACACTGAATAACATCAAACTGTGTTAAAACAAAAGCCATTTTGAACGTCTGTGTTAGTATGAATCGGCAATGATTATTCTATCGACCACATACAATCGCGGATCATCCAGGACAATTATTAACAAGTTATTGAGATAATATTGACGTTTTAAGTTAGAAAAGTTGCAGGGACTGGTGTTTTAGTTTCAGCGGACGGATACATTTGTTGGAATAATTCCTATTTTTTTTTTAACTAAAACTCACGAGTTGCTTAAGCTCGCGAACTTTGGTCGTCGTTACAATCTACGCCCAGCATCTCTACTGTGAATTTTCGTCTTCCTTTAAACATATTTTCAATAGTAAAATCTCCATATTTTCACAGTTTGAAGAATTACAGATTCAGATTTATATAGAGTTATACAGGTTGATCAATTGAAATCTAGCCCACATTGTGTTGCTAGGTCAGCAAGGCGTTCACGACATTCAGCAGCAAGCCCTGAGTTGATGGTATATCCACTCAGGGACTGACTGTCGGTGTATATGGTTATGCGTCGATCCGTATAACCTTTGTCTAGGTTCATCTGCACACATTCCAAGACAGCGTATACCTCAGCCTGATATGCAGACACACCCTTACCCCTTTTCAATATTGTGCTTCACGTTAGAGATATCGAAATAAAAATGATTGAAAAAGGCTGTACAGAATATTATGTTAATCCCCCATACGGGTTTATTTTGATAATTATTGTGCCATGTAAAGTAAAACATTGATACAATGTCATGTACTTACTCAAATATTTCAGTGAAGTAAACAACGGCTCGGGACGCAAACGTTACCCTGCATGAATAATGGCTATCATAAATTGCTCGTTTAATAATATACTATTATTACTATTATGGATTTTTATAATTGATTGAATCTAGGGAAAAAGTATCAAACAATAACTTCCATAATACAAATGTCCTCCGTCTAATCGAATATATTTCCAATTTTTCCACGATTTTGTCTAGCTACTCGTCTTAGTACCGGGATACTAATTTTTAACAGGCTTAGCTTGTTCTGGCAGAAAGATTTTTGGGCTTTATTTTATACTTATTACCATTCCCGGAAAATGAGAATTAAGTGGTTCAACATCGGGAGACCTCGGAGGCCACTTTTTTTGTCCTTTCCAGCGCCTAGGATAATTTTGGATCAGCTTTGACGAACAAGACTTGAATTGTGGATGATGGATGCACCGTCTAGCTGCAAATATCCTGTCGCATGTCAAAATTCCCCACCGAGAAAATTAACAGCAGTGAGGATTATCTTTGACTCAGTATCTACAATTTTGAGAGGATACAACCACATTAGAGCTGAAAGTAGCATCATCGTTAAACATAACAAACAAAATTATCTTAGGCCCAATAACAATGGTCTAATCTTTTAATATCATCACCCTCTTCCAATGTATGTAGGTACTTTGGTATATAGGGCTTCATCTTGTGACGTGAAAAACATCTACTTTTATCCTTACTAATATTCAGTTCAGACTGAATTGATGGAGTTAATATCCTTTTGTTGTTGATTCTTCTTAAATGTGTGCAAACCTTTTACATTTCACATGTTAGTGAAACTTGTTCGATGAAATAACTCAATATTGAATAGTCCTGGTACATTATTAGCCTAACCACAAAAATTCAGATGTAATACCTATAATGAAAAGTAGACCATTGATTAAAATGTATCGATCGCTTAACCAAAAAGCGGTCCGACGAAAATACCTATAATCACTATCGAGTTTCATGATTAAAGGAGATTAGTTAGAGATGCCTTCCAAGGGTCGGACCTTCATGTACGCATCATTAAATATGAATGGTAATAACTAAGCAGTTAGAGTTCGGCCACAGACTGACGTACAATTGATTAACTCGTCCATCACAGACCACAATAAACAATCGCATTGGAACGTCAAAGGCTATCCTCGTTGTAGAAACCAAATGATTTTGACACAGGCATTAGCGGTCAGCTTTGTTTCTCGATTGTTCTATAAAAATATTCACTACCGGTAAACCGTTTCGTGTTGATTCGATGCAGCAGAGGTCTAATTAAAAATATCTTCTGTTCAATTTTATCCAAATTCCGTAAAGTCACTTTTTCTCATTGAGTTTGACATTTTAATCTTGGAAACCTGTTCAGAAAAATCTAAAATATGTAATTATTCAGAGCAACAAAATTTCTCAACATACTCGACTGGTCGCCGTGTGTGGTACACTTACTGTTGGCTGCTCCTGAGTCTCTAAGTTTGTTCGTAATAGTTGTTGTCACGTGTCAAATAAATTATGTTTTGTTTTTATTAAAACCACAGAGCTAAATGGATAATCTAAACGAAAATGATTAAAATATCGGAGAGAAATGTGAAATTAGCAATACAAAATGTTATTTAACATTAACTTGCCAAGTATAACTTAAATTTAGGGAAAACCCCGGCACATTTTGAACCTAGAACAGACGGATTGAAATAGTCAACAGGTTAATGCAATTAGCTGTTCAGTTGAGAAATGTCAATACCTTTCTCCATTATTTGTGAATTTTGTCGAAGAAATAAAAATATCTGTATATACTGAATCAGAATAGTATCAATTATTTTTTTCCTAACTAGTTACCATTCCTGAGATATCGTGATTCTAAGAGTCACATTATACATGATAATATGCACACATTTCCACGCCACCTGTGAGGTAGTGTACTCGGCGCGGTTTTTTTTACCGTGGTTTCCCCTGTAGGCCTACTTCACTAACTGTCATGACAATTTCAGGATATTTTAAGGGTACAACACCCGTCAAGTTCTAGATATTACCTTATTATTGATATTGCTATTGATTATTGGGGTAACCATTGTTTTGATTTCTTTAGATACTTTAATCAGATTCATACTCTTGAAAGTCTACTTCAACAGTCATCTCTTCTTCGATTTCTTCTTCTTCCTCTTCATCTTCCTCTTGCTGGACGTCCATAAATTCAAATGTGGCTGAGTCATTGGTCTCTTCATTGAAATCACAGGAATCTTCCTATATACTGTTCACAACTGGACATTTGAGCAAGACTGACCTTGGCAATTGGTACACGCTGGAGAACAAAGCAACCCGACATTTTTACAGCCATATATGGTACTACATTTTTGTGCAGTTGCAAAAAATAGTGTTGAGGAGTTTTTCTGGAGCAGGTGAGAGTAAAGTTTGAATCGGTGGTCCCAGAGTATTATCTATCAATTTCCAACCCCAGTCTTCTGTGTTCAGTTGATTGACTAGCCATGTTTGAACTTGATAGTATACTCGATACAAGTGTTGAATAGCAGATGCCGATGTTGGAGGAAGACATGATATTTGTACTTGTTTCTTGTTTCGCGTATTTTTTACAAAAGTTAAGTATCGGTATTTATCAATGCAAGTAATTTTTTTGGAGCTCCATAAACCGCAAGAAGAAAGCGAATTATTTCCCTAATTATTGTTTGAGGTGTGGAATCAATTTCTGTAAACACTTTAGCACAGTCAGTCTTAAGTGCCTGACTATGTATAAATACGCGGCTTATATGTGCATATAATGTACAATGTGACTCTTAGAAACGCGATATCTCAGGAATGGTAAATCTTAAGAAAAAATCATAGAGACTATATTTGTAGAGAACTTTAAGATCTACAAATTTAGTTTGATTTTTTTTTCATAAAACTCACCGTTTTCGAGAAAAATCCAAAAAGCTTCAAATTTTGACCTTTGTCCACGAATAACTATTGTAGCACACATAGCATCGATGTGGATTTTTAAAACTTTATTTTTAGTGGTAAACCCCAGCTCTCCACCAATCAAAATAATGAAAGATCAAGTATGTCTAAGACAGTAATGACAAAAAGCGAATTAGTTTTTTGAAATTGTATAATGTGTTGCCGACATTTAGGGGCATGACTCTTTTAATCTAAAATTTATTTTACTAATGCTAAGAGCTTTTATGTTTTTTCAATTGGTTAATAGTATATCACGTAAGAAGAGTTGTAAGTAGCGTAATGGGATTACAACTCGTGTAACGTACTATACTTTTTCTACGCCCATCTATTTTCTTCTGAGTGCTCATAATTTCATATTTTTCACTACTAACAGACATATTCTTAGGTAACGTTGAGAAAATGTTCGGATACTATAATTTGTTACAAAAATTGACAGCATAAATGAGATGACGTTTATTCCCATATCAAGAAAAACCGAATTATTTTTTTTGAAATTGTAAAATGTGTTGCCGACATTTAGGGGCATTACTATTTTAATCAAAAATGTATTTCACTGATGCTAAGAGCTTTTATGTTTTTCAATTTATTAAAAGTATGTAAATAAACCAAATAAAGTAGTACGTGAATAAAAATTTGATTGCAATTTGATTCAACAAAGAAATTTGAGGTTTTCTATCTAAACGCACGTGTATGTTATGAGATTTTTATTACGTGCATGTTATTGTTAAATGTCACTTACAAGTCAGTGCGATTTTTGACGTTTACGGACATGAGCGTAGAAAAAAGTATGTAAATAAACCATATAAAGTAGTATGTAAATAAAAATTTGATTACAATTTGATTCTACAAAGAAATTTAAGTTTCTCATCTAAACGCACGCGCGTGTATGTTATGAGATTCTCATTACGTGCATGTTATTGTTAAATATCACTTACAAGGAATGTTGTCAGTGCGATTTTTGACGTTTACGGACATGAGCGTAGAAAAA
This sequence comes from Lochmaea capreae, assembly GCA_949126875.1. Lineage (NCBI taxonomy): Eukaryota > Metazoa > Arthropoda > Insecta > Coleoptera > Chrysomelidae > Lochmaea > Lochmaea capreae. The sequence continues at coordinate 13,346,072 of OX421409.1, forward strand.
AAGTAAATTATCACTCCAATAATACAAACATACTAATAAAAGGGAGGTACAATCCTCGACCTTTTGCACATGTGCATTCCAAAATTTATCCCTAAATTGGAGATGAAATATGTTACCAACGGTTTCATGCAGCTAAAACTGGTACTTAAATGAAAAATGCTAATTTCCATATTATTATGATTACTTTTATGTTCTTAATTACTATGTACGGTTTTAATTTTTTGATAAAAATCCAAGTGCTTGAAATAATTGAAAAGTGCAGTCTAGTTTAAAACGGGAAAAAAATATCCGACATTTGCCGATCTAACTAGAACGGCTTTCCCAAAACTCGCAAAGAACAAAAATTATGTAGATGAACCAGAAGCGAGTCTGACAAGTAATTATTAAAAAAAATGGACGGCGACGTCTCACAATGAGCCTTGTTACGTACAGAATAGATGAACAAAACAAACGTTTGTTAGTAATTTGAATAAAAAGAGTCGGTCGCGTAGCGTCGAGCAGCCATATTTGCATATTCAAATGTTGTGGTCGGTGCAATTACGTCATAATTGAAATGGCAAAAAGAGACAACGTCCGCTGTAATTGATCGTTAGTAACTTAGCGACGTGAAGGCGGGAAAAGAAACACTGTTTAGAAATAATTTACATATTTTACACCGTGCTTTGAGATATATTACAGGTTGGGAAATTAATTTTGGCAGTTGACGATGCGCGAAAAAGCCTTACAGCTTGACAACGTTGTGAACTCAGTTACCGGGAAGAGCAGGCGACGTACATTCCGCATGCAAAGTTTAAAGGTTGTGAGGCTAACGAATTCTGCCAGCGAAGTGAGCTCTTGCAATCCGCATACGTCTTTGCTACGGCGCATCGGATGTTTCCAAACTTGACTGCCAAAATTAATTTGCCTACCTGTATCTACTTATAACTAATTGTCAATGTGTTAAGACTACAACTAAACATAGAAAACATTAAGAGTAGATAAATACGAGGATGTATTGATATCTAGCTAGCCTAGACCAGTTCCATGCATAAACAAAGTATTGCGTTACCATAGCAACGAACAATAACTTATTAGAAGTGTCAGTGTGAAGTTTGACGTCAAAAAAGTAAACCAGAGTTACGCAATAAATTAAAAGAAAAAAGATGTCCACCGAAATTGAGAAAATCGAAAAATTGGAGTATCGAGTACCTGTATTTAAAAGGGTTAAGAGGTAAGCAGATTTACGAAGATGTGCTTAATACCCTTGGTGATCAATGTCCTCCGTATGCGACCGTGAAAAATTGGACTGCAAGCTTGAAAAGAGGTAAATTTTCCATTGAAGATGATGACCGATCGGGAAGGCCAGTTTCTATGTCCACGAAAATATCGATGCAGTTCATGACATGATTTGATCAGACCGTCGAATTGGGCTAAAACGGATATCTGAAGCACTGAATATTTCATACGAACTCATTCATCATATAGTTCACGTCAATTTGGACATGAGAAAAATTGCTGCAAAATGGATCCCCAAATGTTTGACTGTTGACCAAAAGCGTGCAAGGGTAAAAGCATCGCGTTCGATCCGTGCTCGATTTGAAAATGATGTAGACTTCTTAAGCCGAATTGTTACTATGGATGAGACTTGGGTACATTTCCACGACCCAGAAGCAAAGCAACAATCGATGGAATGGCGACACTCTGGTTCTCCAAGACCTAAGAAGTTTCGTGTCCAAAAATCTGCTGGAAAAGTTCTTGCTTCAGTTTTTTGGGATTGCCATGGAGTAATCATGATTGATTTTTTGGATAAGGGTAGAACAATAACTGGAGACTACTATTCGACATTACTGACCACTCTACGGGAAAAAATTGAAGAGAAAAGACGCGAAAAGCTATCCAAAGGTGTTTTGTTTTTGCAGGACAACGCCCCTGCACACAAATCTCATGTTGCCATGCAAAAAATTCGTGATTTAGGGTTTGAATTACTAGAACACCCCATTTATTCACCAGATTTAGCTCCGTCCGACTACCATCTCCTTTCTCAACTGAAAAAAAGTTTAAAAGTTCGTAAATTTTCTTCCAACGAGGAGGTAATAAAAGCTGTGGAAGTCTGGTTTGCGGAGCAAGAAGAAACATTTTTTGTGTAAGTTCTAGAGACGTTGCAGGTTAGCTGTAATAAATGTATCCAATTAAGAGGAGAATTTGGTGAGTAATAAAATATTTTGACATTGAAATTTTGTTTGGTTCTATAGTAGGCTAAGAATTTTTCAATATATCCTCTTATATATATAATCAAAATCCCTGTTACCATTAAATGATGTAGGGTAAGTGTTAATGTCTGTATTGTTAACAATCTATTTTTAATGTCTGTACACGAATTTTGCCCATGCTATTTTGTTCTTTGCTAGCGCCTTGGCCGCTAACCATGTTATCTCTCGTTTCTTCATTATTTCTCCTAATACTTCATCCCATGTTTACCTCGATCTTCCTCTTTTTCTAGCTCTTTGTACCTTGGACTCCCACACTTGTTTGACATTCATTCTATGGAGATGCCTCCACCAGCTAAGTTGTCGTTTTTCAATGAATTCCTGCATTGATTCTATTTCCAGGTCTTCTCTTATTTTTGTACTTCTCATTTTGTCTCTTTTTGTAACACCCTTCATTTCTACGGCCTGAATTTGACTTTTATGCCGCTGTGAGCACCCATGACTCACATCCGAATGTAAGGATTGGTCTAAATATGGTTTTATAAACATTTATTTTGTTTTTTTTTATATTTACTTCTCATTTATAAATGACCTGTTCACTACATAGTATACTTTCAAAGTATTTTGTATCCAATTATTAATTTCAATATCTTGTTTTCCGTTCTCTTGAATATCCACTTCTGAGTATTTGAAGCTTTTCCCCTGCTCAATATTTGCTCCATCTATTTCAATTTTCATTTCTCTACTGTTTCTACATATGTGCATCACTTTTGTTCTATTTAAGAAATGGTATTTAAATGGTTTTAATAGCAACTGATCGGATACCCTGTAGTTGAAAGTGGAGTAAAGTTAAATAAACTTTCTACAAATCCGCATACAACGGGATGTAAACGTCTTAAAAAGATCTCTGTGTGCAACTTATATCGCTGTATATCACGCAACACTAGTCTTCAGTTATCAGCATTCTATTTAAACCACAAAGGGGTCCTTAATTTAAAAAGTTTCGCCAACTTATTTAATAACCCCAGCCTGGCTTGGAACATTCACTTAATTCTTGTTCCGTAATATTTCCAATAGTATTTTCTTGGCACAAAATAGTAAATCAAAAGCAACACAATTAAGAAACTCCGAAGAATAATCAAAGTTTATTAGTGCGATTGCTCATATAAAATAGGGACTATTTGTTATATTTTTTTTGTGGTGGGGACAAAAAGGTTTCTGCGACAGTTTTGAAGAAAGTTCAGCAGGTTTCAATGGAAATAACATGCTGATAGCTGACTTCCGGACCCGAGCGCACCAATAAAACAAAAACGAGTGTCGAAAATAGGTAAAATGCAATATTCCATTGAAGCACATATTATATTATTATTAATAATTGCTCCAAATCATTAGTAAAAAGATTATGGGCCTGAAAACAAAACAAACAATACTTCCAGTGACGTTTCTCAGTGGTATTTCTTAGAGACGGCAAAACTCACAGATCAAGAAGCTTCACAATTACATCAAGGGGGGAATCATTAATAGATGTTACCCTATGCACTTTACGTGTCAGGGAGATGATACGCAAGTGGCATGTATCAGATGAACTATCTTTATCCGATCATGCCTATATATACTACGAAATTAATGAAGAAAAAGCGGCTATTAGAACATACAGGCTAAAATCTTATAAAGAATCCCTCAACAGGCTGGCAAGAGACAACAAAGTGTCTCTAATATGGGGGCTGGAACATGAGGGGATTGCAGGTAATGAAATGGCTGACCAGTTAGCCAAAGAAGGCTCTAAACGAGACTTCATAGGTCCGGAACCGTTTTGTAGAATCACAAAAGATTGCATAAGAGGAGAAATCGGGAACTGGCTAGATAGGGAACACCAACTCAAATGGAGGTCGACACAAGGGCACCTCCATAGAAATAGTTCACTGAACAAGGTAGACAAGGAACTCTCAACCAGGCTATTGAAACTGGGTAAGAGACATTTGAAGACAGTTACCGTCCTGGTGACTGGACACTGCACCCTGAGGAAACATCTGCATAATATGGCAATGTTAGTGAACCTATGTGCAGGAAATGTGATCTTCATGATGAAACACCTACTCACATACTCTGCTTCGGCGAGAACTTACATGGACTCAGACGGAAGCACTTTGGAGAGTAAACAATACAACCATTACAACTACTGAAAATCCCTCCAGTCAAACTAGTGGCCTACATAGAAGACATAAAGCTTCTGGAATGGAAGTAGATAACATGGGAAATGGTACAAAGATTCAGTTCAAGTGCCTGTGCTCATGAGCACAACCCAATCGAATGAATGAATGAAACTCCACAATTATAAAGCGAGGATGTCTCTTTGGCCAATACACTTTGTATTGTGCATATATTAATTTCAGCCATAAAAATGGAGAGAATCTAAGACGACAAGGTGGTTGGCGTTCCTCGACTGTAGCTGAAGGTTAAATAGAAGAATAGGTAAACGAGAAAATCGAGATTTCCCGTAAACTGCTTAATCATCCAAAGTTCGAAGTCACTTCCCGAAGACATTGTAGTTCATGTAGAATAATGTCCCATCCACCTCAACAACAATTTCACAAAACGAAGTACTAACTAAAGTAGTGTATATTATTAGTGTATAACAACTCAAATTATAGTATAAATATTTCCTACAGTAAAAATTAAAAATCATATGAGCCTTAGGCTCATGTTTGTTCATTTATGTTGGAAAATAAAAGATTTCAGTCAATAGTTACTTGTTTTTGTTTTCAGAAAGGTATAATAAATAGTATCGTTCATTACACATCCATAAATGCTCTTTTTGTACTTGCACGACTTCCCGGAAACCCGTCGCGCGCACATAGGGAAATCCTATTTTCTGGACTCGTATTCAATTTATCATATTTACCCGATTGTTTTAAACTTTTATCAATCCCAATGTCAATATTAAACTATCGCAAGAATTCATATTTTCCAAAGATACAGTTAGACTACGTCTCACATAAGAAGAAGCCACGTGAAGTTTCAGTCGTATGCGCGAACTTGTTGTTAAAACCAGCGCTATATTGTGAAATTGTAACGTTTTTACATTTTGTAGGTTAACACAAAATTAGAATATGCCGGACTTACTGTGGATAATTTTTCCTTCAACTCCAGAGGCATGGTTTTAGATCAAATAAAATACACAACACTCACAGATAAACTAGCTAAACGTTCTAAAATATTGAAAAATTAAAAATATTCGACAATAAATGATTGCTTCAAACACAACCTCAAATGTCAATAATAAAATGGCTGTCGGCATGAAACATCGTTTGTAACGCCAATGGCATGAAACGGTCGTTACGTGGCGATATAGATGAACCGATTTTGGTTTCTGCGCAATTCAGTTGGCAAACTTCACGTGGCTTCTTCTTATATGTGAAACGGAGTCTACAGAACATGAACCTGAACAGAGTTTAGTGCTGCAAGTAAGATATCAGAAGTAGAATCTCTCATTAACAAAAGTTGAGGGAAAAAAATCAATGCTACGCCATTGAGTAGGGTGAAATTGTCATTTTGGATTACGATGCACGTCTTTGCTAAAACATCGACAGGGCTGGATAAATCGTCGCCTTAGACTTCACCGGTCGTGAATACAGAAACTTTCTGAAGCAAAGCAAACCGAAAAGACATTATATAAATCAATGTCGACTGAGAATACGAGAAATCTATAGGACTATAGAAAATCTGTCAAACGTGAATTTAATAATGGCACTATCAATTAAAATTCCAATCAAGAATCTATTTTAATTAGATTGTCACTAGCAATAATATACCTGTTTTGTTTATACGGTTATTTAAACATAGAATTTTGCTGAGTCTGCGAAATTAATTACAGTATCCTGTTGTACACATGAGGAATAAATAGTTTGTCCGCTCACTTTCTAGATGCCTTCTAGAAACTTTTGAACATAGGATTAATTCATAAACTTGTCGGCTAGGATACCATTCATTACAGCGCTGAATTTCACCACCACAACGCCGTAACATTAAATTATCCTGTGAAACATTTTCCATGCACATTGTCACTAGTTCACCAAAATCCTGGAATATATTAGTTCTTTTACATGTGTTTATCCAAAAAAGTGGAATACTTTTTCTGTAGTTTCTTTTAAATGGTGATTGTTTTATTCTCGGCATCTCTGAATCAACGTTTAATTCAAAACGCCTACTAAACAATTTACTGCAAGAGAAGATTTACGATTCCTTCTGTTTCCTAAATGGCTTTTGAAACTGCAATTTCCGGAATAAAATGTTCTGCAAAAAGTAAACTAATGTTTCTTGATGCTACAGTAAAGCTCCTAATTGTAATTTTATTGTAAATATACAGAGCATTTGAATGAAAACCATCCACCTCACATAAGTCTGAAAGCGTCACTTTCATGGAAAAATGCAAAACCATGTCAAAAATCATATAAAGGGGGACGTCATTTTCCTCATATGTAGGCGTTATAACTTTTACCCCCTATGGTCAGCCTAAACTAACTAACTAGAAGCCAAGAAAATCTCAAGCCAAGGTTCTGGCACTGAGGCTACTGGCAGGCCCGTTGTGCCATTCCTGCTACTTATGTATCTATGAAGCCGAGTCCTTTTATGAAGGACTCAATCCTTTTCAGTGGATGCCTGCTTATGTCCCCAGGGGTCATAACAGGAACTCCGAAGATTCGCCTGCGTAGCACAGTTCAATGTGGACATACGAGGAGAACATGGTCCGACGTTTCGTTAGCCATGCCGCAACCCCTACGTAGGGGACTTTCCTCTTAACCTAGATTACAGAGGTGTTTTCTCAGACAGCAGTGCCCTGATAGGAGTATTTTTTAACCTACTCCTTGGTAGTTCTAGAGCAGCTCTAGCATTTCCATCAATCCATCCCCTAACCAATTTTTTAAATGAAACACCTTATACATTATTGCATTGTTGGATTCTCCTCTACAAAAATGTATAATACATAAGTGAGAAGTCAATCAGTTGGGCGTTACGAATAATTAAAATTTACTAACAGTAGCATTTTAATTCGTAACAAATCAGCACGACAATAGTAAATTTTTTTATAAGGTGCTTAAATTAACTTCCATTGGTTTCCATACAATGATACAAAAAAGCCTCAAATGAGTTTCGAATATCTTGTATCATTTCTGGGGTTATTTGTCGACATTCTTGAATAATTCGTTGACATAAATCATCTATATATGCTGGCGTGGTGGCATAAATTTTGGTTTCCAAATATCCCCATAATAAGTCTAGGGGGGTTGCATTGGGTTACCTAGGTGACCATTCCCACATTGGGCCTCGTATTATAATTTTCTGTATTCGTGTTATTTCCGGATCAATAGCTTCTCTGGGTAATTATAGATAAGACTCACCATGTATGTTTCCCTCAATAAAATATGGTCCAACAATATGGTCACCAAAAATGCCACACCAGACGTTTAATTTTCATGGGGTTTGACTATGAAACTCCCGCATACGTGTGGGTAATTTATTGCTCAATATCTAAAATTACAGCCACCATTTAATGCAAATGAACATTCGTCAGAAAAGCAGATATTGTACAATAAAGCTGGAGTGTCGTGCATAAATTCACAAAACTGTAGAAAACGGTCGAAATCGTCTTCAGGTAGCTCTTGGACTATGTATGTATGTATGTACAATGGGGTGACATTCACTGAGACCTAAAAGATCTATTGTGCCCCCTTACTTCTACTTAGCTCCTGAGAAACATCTCAGAGACTAGTAGCTCCTTCAGTCCTATTTCCCTGAGAAATTTTAGGATATCTGCAGGTTTTAACTCAGGTAAATGTCCCTCTTCTATCCAATAAACTCCTAGGTGCTGTACCCCAGGATTCTGGATTCGCAAGTAAGTGGATGGAGGTTTCTTCTTCCATGCCACAGAAACTACATTCTTCTTCCTTCACTATTTTGAGCATTTTCAGCTGCCCGTTCAGGCAGCAATGTCCCGTTAGGATCCCTGTTAAAACTCTTAGTGCAGTTTTACTTTGAATTATGCATTCATTTGATCTCGATGGGTTGAAGTCACCCATTAGAATCTTCGATTGTCTAGGCCATAGTAGATCTTTCCAATGGTTAGATCTTCTCTTTCCATGAGCTTTACCTATTTCTTCCAATATTACATTGGGGCAGCTTTTGGACTAATTTAATTTGGTAAGGATGGTATTTGTGTTTATGTTAAATTATGAAAACATGTGAGTAGTCCTGAAACAGCACTTCCATATCCTCTTTGTCAACTACTCGTTGTGATTGGTGTTTTTTTAGTGACAACTAATCCTGTTTGAAAAAATATTTGAATTAAACTGTCTAGCTGCGTTTCTTGCAGATTTATTGTTTTCGTAGTATAGTCCTACAATTTCAATTCTATTTTGCAGAGTATACATCATTTTTATGAATACTAAGCTATACCTACTTAATCCTCTATTTAAAAAACGTCAAACACCAGTTTTTTGGTCGCTGTTTTTTCCCCAAGCAAAAAATCGTTTAAGTATTGTCGAATTTTTGGTAAATCCTTTTTAATGTAAGTGAACAATAAGCAAATTTTCTAAAAGCGCTGTATAATAAATTTCACCTAAGGGTTATATTTAACATGAATAGAGATACGGAATCAGAATCTCATTCGTCCATATATATTCCCACTTTTTTTAAACATTCAAAACGGGTCGAGCTGGAATACCAGTTGTATACAAATTTCATTTAATGGAGATATATATCTTCGTATTCTCATGTTTTCTCAATAGAAAAGGGTGACAATTTCGGACTATTTCAATTTTTATAGGTCCAGCAACCGTAATCTTGACTTTTCGTCGTAAATTGCTGGAAGGCTGGTTCAATTGATTCGTGATGTAGTATTGGAAATCTGCTGATTATAGCATGAAGTTCCTTTTTTTATATGGAGTAACTGTACATTTTGTTGGTGTTCGTTGTTGAAATGTGTAAGCACTAAGATAGGGTGGAGTACAGAAAACTAAGGAAAGAAAGTATCTAGCTAAGAAGGCGGTTATTGAGAATTTCATAAGTGAAATAGAAAAAGAAACCTTGAATGGAAGCACAAAAAGTACAATTGAATATAAAATAACAGGAATAAAAGATGATCAGGGAAAATAATAGAAAATGGAATGAAATATGAAGAAATATAGATGCAGAAGAAATAGAGAAAGTATTAACAAGGGAAAAATTATTACGAAGCCAACAATAGAAGAAGCAGCGGATATAATCAATAAATGTGAAAATGGGAAGGTGCTAGGTAGTGATGAAATGATTAATGAACTTATAAAATGAGAAAAAGTGGAGCTGATACAAGCAATATATCAAATTATAAGAAGAAGAATGGGATATGGGTCAAATAATAACAGTAAATAAGAAGGGTGTTTAGCAAATATGCAGCATCACAGAGGAATTATTTTTCTTAAAACAGCTACAAAAGCTGTCTCGAGACAAACCTAGAAATTGTTTACAAACTGTAGTTCCATCGTTAGAGTGCGCAATTAAATTTAAGAATTTCAAAATAAATATATTCCCCGTTTATTTTGATCGTTATTTATACTATAAGGGATATAAGTAACATTTACTAATCGAGAACAATTTTGCACCGGAGCGATAGCAAGTGCTGGCAATAAAGTTCGAGACTAGTAAATATACTCACATCACGTGAAGTATGTAAGATTTATTCTTGGATTTTTATTAATTTAATTCGGTACTTTTAGCATTATACTATGGACTGCTTTGACCGCTTTCCATAGCCTCATAAGTAGTGTTTTTGTAATTTTATTAACAACGTCAAGCTGACAGTTTATTATTAAAAATTGCTGAGAGAAATGGAAATTATCGATTTTTATAACAGCCAAATGGATTCAGCAAATATCGCTTGTTTGTCGCTGCTGACAAAAAAATTAAGGAAGAGGTATGAAGCAACGTATCAATACTTCAAGAATTGGTGTCAAACAAAGACTGCTACTGCAGTTTCAGAAACCGTGCTTTTGGCGTACTTTCACGAAAAATCTGCTGTATTAAAGTATCCCTCAAGCTTATGGTGTGTGAATATTCCATACTGAAGTCCACCCTTTTCATAGAGGAAAATATAGATATTCCCAAGTATCCCAAACTTCGAGCATTTTTAAAAAGAAGAAACGAAGATATAAACCCAAAAAATCTAATGTATTTGACAGGGAAGATGTAAATAAATTCCTGTTTGAAGCCACTGATGATATTTATTTAATGATGAAGGTTGTAATGATAATGGGAACTGCTGGAGCGTGCCGCTCTTAGTACACTCTTTGCAATGAATATGGACAATGTTGAATTGAGGCATGAAGTCATTATTGTTACTATTTCTGATTCCAAAATGGAATGGCACGTCAATTAAAAGTGACGATGAGAACGTTTTTTAATTATAATATAAAAATGGAAAGTGCTTAAACCAGCCTGTCGGGAAAACTCAATTTTTTCAATTCTAAGTAAAATTGCTACATTTCTAAACTTTGAGAACTTCACGGAATATACCGGACACTCCCTTAGAAGAACGTTGGCCACTTTATTAGCGAATACTGTAGTTAATGTCTTAAATCTCAAGCGACATGGAGGATGGAAATCTGCAGTTATGTAGCGGAGAGCGTCAACAATAAAAAGGAAACTACAAATATAATTTCATACAATAGACAGAAGTCTCTTGCAGTACTACAAGAGTAAGTAACAGAACACTTGGTTAGAGATGGAGAAATAACGGAGTCAGAACATTTTATACAAATTGATAAAAAACTAGAAATCATTTATCCAAATTTTGTAAATAATGTTTATCATTGTAATAATTGTACTATTAACATTCATATGAATAAATAAGATAAACGTTTTATGTGGCATAAATTATCACCACCCAACAGTGGTAAGCTGATCATAACCAGTCGTCAAGGACAATCGATTCCTTTTTGGTAATTGTTACTTACGTCCTTGAAAACACTGTCAAAATGCGTTGTTGACCATATAGGGGGGAAAAAAAATATCTTTATTGAGTGCCAGACCGTAATTCTAGTATTTTGTCTTTTTTAAAAGCATCATTCATTGCCATCGTTGTCCTTCTCCTGGATTCCACTCAGATGGTTGTTGTAAATACTTTTCCTTAATATAGGATTAATTTTTATTGTTTTATTGATATGAAAATAAAACGAAATGATTCAATTAAAACGGTGATTCAATGTTACAAATGAAAAATAAACAGTTAATCTAGAAAGATGATCGCTGAGTGATACATAAATATTCGAATCTGAATTTCTTTAGAATTACAATTTAGAAAAATAACTGAAATTGTAAAAAATCTGTCGGTTAGCGTCATTTTGTGTAAGTCCGTTCATTTCTACTTGTACATTTTCTGGATGTACGAGGTTAATAATAAAGTTACCTAAAATATATCCTTCAAAAACCCACAGAAAGTGGCGGATGTAGTGAACGTGGGGTCACTTTAATGCGTGCAGGACAATGTACTCATCAACGTGGGTCGCCTCTGGTTAACACGTGAGGAAGTCTAAAGAGCCCTTTTATCATCACAGCTATAATGAAAGGCAACATCCCAACACGATTCGGTCGATAATTAAATTGAATACGAAACGTGGAGTTTTTGTGGAATTTTTTTTTTATTAGAAAAATTCCAAACCAGTGATTTTTAACCAATCAAAACATGTTTTTTTGACAGATCACAATGGCAATAGATGAATTTCAGTGGACATCTTTTCCTCGTGGGTACCCAACAGCGAATTATACCAGAAATTTTTTGACATTAATAATGACAGAATATTTTTTTAACAGCCTGGTTTTTATTTATTCATATGATAACTTTGATACATTTCAATTACAAAGCTACGAAGTTTTCTAAATTCTTTGGACACCTCCTTTCTTCTTAATGACGAAAATGCAGGACTTGGAATGGAATGAATTGAATTTCTATGTCTAATTAAATATATTGTATGATATCTTCTGTAAGTTCCTTGTGGCATTAGTTATTATTTTTTTGGGAATCAACGAAACGTCGAAATAAAAAACATTCTTGTGGTTTGATTTCCAAAAAAATAAGAGAAAAAATATTGTATGATATTTAGACAGTATTTTATTCATCTGTTTTCCATTTAGCACTTTGAATTTTGAGTAGATTAGATGCAAATATTCGTAAACAATTCGAAACAAATTTTCTTTCTCCATGTAGGAGCCACAACCCTCTATCAATGCAGGCACGATGATTGATCAGGGATTTTTCAAAAATGATAACAATACTGTTTGTATTTAAAACACGAAACATTCGAAATGTTAGCTGCTATCCAATACAAGAATATCATGTGGGCATTTCTAATTTGATAGTACACTTCCTTTAGTGACATACCAATTTAAAAATCATAATTTGAGTCAAATCATAACAAGTGAAACCTGTGTGCCCAAAAACTAGATGTAAAGGAACAAAAGTGGAGTTCATTTCTGATTTAGGGCGAAATAATGAACCGTCTTCATTAATTTAGAGACCAGTGTTTGTACTGCCACTACCCAGCGGTTTCCTGTTAAGGTCCGTCCACACTTGTTACTCAACATTGTTATCAACAATGTTATTCAACATGTTACCAAAGTTTCGTCAAAAAGCAACAAGTTATTTGTTTGTTCAACAAGTTATTTGTCAAATCAAAGAATGTTGATAACATTGTGTTGGCAACATGATGCCATTGCGTCCACATTGGCTTTTTGTATTCATTCGTGTGTGGTTAGTTCTCAGTTTTGTTTAGACCAGTAATCGGTGTACGGAAGGTCATCAGTTTTCAAGTCATTTAATAAATCACTATAATTTTTTCGCGAACGCAGGGTGGGGCGTATCCAAAATCAACTTTTTTGTTTATTTTTTTTCCCGGTGCGTGCTAAAATTACGCAAACTGTAGCCGCGAGAAGAACATCCTTTTCGTTAGACATGTTGGACCGGACTAATAATCAAAAATGTTACTTGTTGCCTGCAATCTTGACTTTTTAAATGAGGACGTCCTAAAAGTTTAGTAAACTTGTTACAGCAGCAAGTTTTCCTAACATGTTACTAAGTGAAGACGGGCCTTTAGAACCCTTTTATAAAAATAGGCGAAATAAAGAAGTGTCACTATTAATTTAGAGACTACTGCTTGTGCTGCCATTTAATTCATGATTACTTCAGTGGATTAGGTTTTTTGGGGGAAACCACCGTTACTACCTCATGTGTGTGGTGTACTAATACTTTATATTTTCTTATTTAAATAGCGTATTACATCATATTTATTTTAATAAAAGTATCTATTCGAGTTTTAGCACTTCAATGATGTTTGCCACTGTACGAAGCAATTATATAGTATAATGCAGTATAGTTATTTGAGTCAACCATATAACCAAGATATCACCACTATTTTTCATAAATAAAATTTCATATTTTGTGTTTTTTTTTCGCTTTTTTTTTAAATTAATATAAGAACGTAATTGGATCTTAATTTATGGCTGATTTCATCGAATATCGCCAATCATTAGCTGAAAATATAAATATTTTATCGATACCAAGAATTTTCATATACCAGTGTCTATTGTATGTGAAAATATATCGAAAATCTTCAAAGAATTCTTAAATATGTTTCATTCAAACTATTAAAAACATTTTTAATATCTATTCTAATTTTGTGTTAACCTACAAAATGTGAAAACGTTACGCTACTCATTTGAAGTGACAACAAGTTTGCGCATACGGTAGCAACTTCAAGTGGGTTCTAGTTAGTTCTAGAAATGCTATGGAAACCTCTCTGTGGCTTCCAGGGCACACTGAAATAGCAGATGATCTAGCAAACCACTTTTTGAGAAGGGATATCAACACCAATATAATAATGGAAGAAATAGAGATAGGATTGAAAAACGAGAACATGTGGACATTGGAAAGATAGTAAAGATGAAATAATCGGAGATTATTGGTGAGATACGACCAAGTGAGATCAAAAGATTGCATGAGTCAGCGTAAGAGTTCTGACTGAACCTCAAAACGCTCCAACTAGTGGTGAAGGAAGAACGTAGACTCTATGCCATGCAAGGAGGAACCTTGGGAGACTACTTGATAGAACAAAAAGACTGACTTAATTTAAAGTCTAGGAATATCCTGAAATGCGTTCAAGAAATAGGACCAAAGAAGCTACTTGTCTCTGAGATTTTATTAAGGAATTGAGTAAATGATTCCAAAAAACATACTTACAAGGTGTGACCCAAAACAACAAGGAAAAAACTCAGAAAACAAACACTTCACACTATTCTCAAGAACTTAGTGGAAGAAGGAGGACAAATGAAATATTTAAAGAGGTCTCAGAGGATGTAGGTGATGGTGATATCTACAGTGTATTATAATTTTCTAATACCACAGGATTGGATGATCCGGGTATTTATAGTTTGGCAAGTTTATCTGAAGCCGTGAAAGGAATGCAGTCGAAAACTTTCGATATTGCCACGTTTAACTATAAAAAAGCTAAAGTGCTAAGTATGTAGTGATAATAATTAGAAAATGGACTTTTTATTATGAACAATATTAATAATATGATTAAACTTTAATTCTTTAATGTGTTTGTTTAATTGGATTTTGTATATTAACATTATTTTTTCAATTCATGAATATTAAAAGATGAACACTTTTCCAAATTTGTTATGGGCTTCTTCAAGCTCTGGCAGCGTTGTGCGAAAACCATAATTTTCACGCGCTCCGAACTAACTAAATTGGTGAAATTTATCGAAAAGCAGTGTTGCTTAGCGACCAGCTGACTTCCTATTGACAAGCGCGTGCGTGTGCTCTTCCCTCTCACTTTTTCAATTGACTGACATTGATTATCCAGTGGCGTTGGTATTGTCAGTGTCAGATATTGAAGTATTTCTTATCCATATTGAATTCAAGTACGATTCTTAACATTATTTGTTTTTAACAAATACCGTGTTTTGAAAAATACCTTACCTTTAAAGCAAAGCAAAAATCAGTTTCTATATATAATTATTATATAATAATAATTATTATTATATATATAATATATTCGCTATGTTTCCTCGCCCTTTACCGATGCCCCGCAGCTTTAGATAAACTTGCCAAACTATAAATAGCTATTATTGTAGTAATCACTTATGATTAGATACGACTTTGTGTACATATTTTGGAATTGAAACAAACATCAAAGTCAATCAAAAACATCACAAATATAAGTTCAAAAGAGGAAAAGCTGTAAACTAATTAATTTTTACTGTATATTTTCAAAGGAACTTTTGTGGAATAATTCACGTTTGACAAAATTTGTTATTTCCAGACTAATTGGGAGATAGTGAACCCGATACTGTATCAAAGCCAAAAATTTGATAATGAAAGGAAAATTCAATTGAATGCAAAAAAGTAGACATACACATTAAGCACTACAAAAAAAATAATAAAACACATCGGTCTAGTTATTTATGGTATCTGATTTAAACAAATATAACACAAACAAAGAGAGAAAACATCGAACACGGAATCCAATGGACATCATTCAGTATCCGACTAAACAAAATACAGTTGAACTCCAATGACGTGTAACTGCATCGTAGATAACCATGAGCATTATATTCAGCTTTTATGTATTGATATTGATTTCCCATTTCATTTATATATTCAGTTCGTTTGACTAATTTACCGGCGAATATCTCTCTATGCGTACAATTTATATTTCTATAGATACGGTACAGAAAATCAATCCAGACCAATAGGTAAATGTTGAATGCGGGGATATTTACATTACGCCAGTTTGCCGGTCATATTTGGATAGGCGAGGAATACATTTTAACTCGTTTCAGACTTAATAAGGATGAAGGTAAACTAAACAATCCACGCGTATTTGCAGTAGACGGTGAATAAATATAATGTATGAACCACTACGAACAGTGTTGTAACGTTGCTTTTGAACGAGTTAATGACGTTATATCATCCCTTTGAGACACACGATATACTACAACTCCAATTACTATCCACAAACAGTGGCCCTAATAAATCACAGACGACATTTATCAAAGTTTTTAATAAAAGTTTTTAAATTACCTCTAAACGATGGTGTCATGTGTCATCTGTCACATAAGTTAACGTTTGTTTTTTTTTTAAACCACAGAACTAAATATTAATTGGATATTGATACATTAAATTAACAATCCGAATATTGCTTTTGACGTGAAACTAACATCTTAGGCAGCATGTCAATTTAAATTCAAGGAAAATCGTTATACCAATAAATGTTGGACATAAAATGGTCACCGTGCTGTAAAGTTATATTTCAGAGGACTAAGCGATGTGACCAAGTTTGGCTATAAGTTCGTGTGTGTGTCACTATTGACCAACAAATGTTCATTGGGGTTTTAGCGACACTTACGACAATGGAGATGGGCTCGTTAATCTTCCATTAAAGTACTAGTGAAGATGGTTCGGCATGTAGTGATCTAGTTATAAGAAGAAATAAATGAAGACCAAATTTAACATATCATAGTTAGACAAAAATTTGAAATTCTACAAATAAATTGTTACAAAACTCACCTCTTGAATGGCATTCAACGGTAGAAGTGGTCCGCCATTAGCCAATTCCTTTGTGAAATATTCAGGTAATTTTCTAATTTACTTTCGTCCAAACGTTCACCAGGCATTTTGTCGAAAAATATCACAATAGAGTTATGACAATGACGACGATTTTCAATGGTGACAAAATGATTTCCACATAAAGTGACGCTTCGCTTTTTAAGTACAATCGTTGTCACAACACAAGACAGAGAGACCGATAAAGATGTAGAAGCGTAGCTTAATTCAGGCACAAAAGACATATTCACCTTTCCATTTGTATTAATTGTTAGTGATATCCACATAAAATTAGAGTGTCTTTGATACAGAGAAGTATGACGTAACGACCAACATTCGTTACTTTTACTGTATACCACAGCATCCTTGAAGTCACAAGATCCGGGGAAGACATTTCTAGAAAAATATAGCAGCACCACAACCCTCGCAAAATAATTAATCTCACATTCAAAGCTCTGATTGCTTTGCTTTTCCTTGTATTTGATTTAAAATCCCACCTAAGCTTTCGATTTCTTCGAGGTGGTTAGAGCTTAGTAAATATAACATATATTAGATTTCACAAATAACATTTGCATCTTCCGAAGTCAATTATAATTTACTATAATTAACTACTGACGTTGCAAATGTAGTTTGTGAAACCGGTTAAGTACCTAATATATGTTCCGGAATTGATTTTAGCTAACAATTATGGAAATATTCTACGTGATAAGGGCTGAAGCCTTTTCGAGATCACTTATTTATTCATCACGACTGATCACATTACGGGAATAGTACCGCAACTGGTGGGCAACTCCTGGAAACTTCAAAGCTGACTTCCTTATCCTGGAGAGATGTAGTGTCTGATCTATTCGTGAGCAGTTAGTAATAGTTAGTCTTATGTCCTTTTCAGCAAAAGCTGAACTTATGGAGGTTGGTAGTGCATTGTTAAATGTCAAGCAATATAGCCACCACAATCTAATTGCTGTCAATTTGCCAGTTTGATAAGCATATTAGTGAATGCTCAGAGGGAAGTTATATAAGGCGACCCGCCTGATATGTCCACCCAGTACTCTTTCAGGTCCTTTCAGCAGGAAAGGTGATAGACCAATTAGTCTAATAGGACGTTGGTCTGTGAGGCTCCCTTGTGGTATTTATCAATAAGGTTAGATAAAAGTAATTCCGGTTCATTTTTCTGTAGCGCTGGAAATTTACTATCCACACCGAAAGATTTGGAGTGCTGAAATTATTTGATAACCCATTAAACAGCCGGTGCTTCCGGTTCCTTTTTGACGCCTGGCGCCCTCATAGAGAGAAGATCGATAGTTGTTTATAGTAAAATTTACATGAAAGTAGATTTTCTATCGAAACCTTCCACATTTTGTTTCTAGAGATCATGAATATGCCATTAGGTCGTTTTATCGACCACAATAATGTTAAGGAGATTTCTTCTTCCCTTCCACCGAATCTACATTTTCCCACCTGGAAAAGTTTGACATTTTGTGTCCCCATTTAGACAGTGTTGTCTTGCTAGGACATTTTTCAAAACTTTTCGTGGAATGTTAGTATTCTGGCTTCTACGATTACATTCTGTTAATCTCACCCTGGTCGTAGTTCCGCAGGAGGATTATCTCAAGCCTACAAATACACAATGGTCGGAATTTTTCGTTTCAGTGTTACCTATTTTTTCCAATATTGTATTGGTGCTATTACCTTATAAGGGTTGCGGTCTTCAAAAGTGTGTTGCCGTCCCTCTCTTTGCTAATTTATCTGCTATTTCGTTTACTCATATCACATTATGTCATGGATTCCCTGGTAGAGTAACGATGCTGATCTTGTCTACTTCATTGAGAATTTCTAGGCATTTTTATACCATTTTGGAGCTGATTAGACAAGAACTCAGTGTTTTAATATCTACTTGACTATCCATTATATCTAGTATTATCATATAGCGGTGTAAACCAATTCAGGTAATGTAATTCTCATGAATGGTTATTTTTAAGTCATGATAACACTGTTGTTTTATCTATTGAATATTCATTATGACTAAAATTTGAAAAAAATTCCATAATAAAACTTAAATATATTAATTGTTAATCACACTGAGCAGTATAACCTCTCCATATACTACCGCCTGGCTTCAATTTTTATAATAGACGATATGGCATGTTTTTGTCAAAAATCTCTTAGCCTAGCTGGTGATTTTATAATTTTATGGACTGTAACTGTTTTCTGTGTAAGTTTCTGTATTTTCCGAACGCTGTATATATTGTATTTAAACTGTCGATAAAACGATAGAATCGCCTGCGACACCGCCAACATCACCAGATGTATCGTCAGCACTAATTCAAATTATTTCTATACAAAGTGGCATCGTTTGTCTGGTTGCACGACCAAATGGATGTCGTTTTGCTTAATTAAGGCACGGACAAGAAATTGCATCGAAATCGTTGCCGACATCAGCTATACGTTTCGAATCCAATATGATTTCAATTAAAATTCAGTTATACAAGAAACGTCCTACTCTACAGCAATTACTGGAGATTAGGGATAGATCGAGATGGATTGCAGTAAACTTTTTATTTGGTCTATTTCTAATTGGGATCAAACAGAAATTCGCCAATAATTGCATAAACTGTGTCTAAATACTGAGTGAACCGTTGGCTTCTTTTTCCCAAGTCATTAATATCTACTTATCTAATGCGAGCTCCGGTATATAATCCACAAATGTTCAATAAAACAAGTCTGCATTATGAGTATTATTAATTACCTCTTAACCCTGAAGGGACACTAATTGACATTTCCATATGTATGTATGATGGGGTGCCATTCACTGAGACTAAAAGATCCATTGTGTCATAAGTTCCGTCAGAAATACTTTGTACCTATGTTAAGTGATAACCACCTAGGGTTGCCTACTTTTCACAAAGAAGCCATTAATGACAATTTTAAAGTATGGACACCCAACGATGGAAACTCATTTCAATAAGAACGAAGCTGTCTCTTTTGTGAGAGTTAGCTATAAACCATTCTAGAACACTTGACTTTGACAGGTCGGTCATATTGTTATGGAGGACAACCGATTAGTTGGAGCTGAAGCTTGTGTTTTTTGGTATGTGCTCATTCATTCATTAATTCGATTGGGTTGTGCTCAACATCCCAGTCACATGAACTGAATCTTTGTACCATTGGTATATGCTGTAAGTCATTTGGTTATCATACAGAGTATGTAGAACAATGTCAATGTAAAGGTGCGTCCTCACCAAGTCGACTCTGTCGACAAAACTGCATCCGTCCACACCAGAGTTGACAGAAATGTTGTCGATCAGTCTAATCAACATGTCTGACGAAGATGTGAAGATATGCCTCAATAAAAGCTATGACTTTGTCTTGTTCTGATTCCATTTTCTAAGAAAATACACGACTACGATGTCAACGGAAACGTCAAGACGTCACTGAGTACTCAATTTGTCGAATGTCGAACGTCGAAAACACGTCCACACACTAAAGTCGATCGACTGCTCTTTCATGTTTACCGGTGTCGACTCGGTGAGGACGCACCTTTACATATAATAAAAACTTATAACACATGGCGCAGTCAGTAAATTGTCTCTGAATTGAATTAAAAGACAATTGAAATGTCAGACGAGAAATAAAGCAATCAACAGAGGAGTTATGTGATTCGAGCAGCAGATTCAGGTGTACAGAGAGATCAGTTGAATAGTCACCTCGCAGGGTTAAGATTGGAATCGAAAAAAATATACCTAACCTCTTGCTCCCCGCATTCCACACTTAACAACACTACAAAACGATGACATTTTAGATCATTTTTAGAACTTATTACTAATTAAAGTTTAATTATCATCCGTTATTCACCAATAAACAATGAAAACTAAATAGAATATGACATTTGCCCTCCAGAATAATATGGTCGACCTGTCAGTGCTAATAAATGTTCAAAAAATACCGGTGGTTGAGTATTGCTACGCAATATTTCCCTCTTCACCAAAATGTGAGAGAAAAAACTCAATTTTACTAATCGCCTGTTAGGGGTGATATCTAGGAAGTTGTCGTAATTTTATACGGGCACCTCCTGAATTATTTCGCATGAATTGATAAGGATGTTCTTTGTGATAAAACTATTTATAAATTGATTCTTGTTGTAGTTCGATTGAATTTTATGTCTGGAATATAATATAACCGACAACGATTAGTAACAGACAAATGTAACACCTTCCCTGCGTGCGTGTTAAGTTTATGCAGAGTGGTCGAGGATTTACAGTACTAATCAATATTGAAGAGGAGGTAGGCAGAAACGTCGGCTTTACATTTTACTCATTGTGTCGACCGAAGTTGTTGTTGATTCGCGTTGTTTAATGAGCGAGAATTATGCTTTATCCGTTTCTCTTCTGGTTCGATGAACAGTTGTGTTTCGTCGACGGTACAAATTTAAATTTAAACGCGGTAATTACTGGTAATTCAATCTATCTAACCCAATTACCATCGTCATGTTGACGGTATTGTCGAATTGTTAAGAATTAATGCGAGAAATGAGTAGCTTTTATCTTTTGTATGGGGAAAACTTCGGTAGGTAGACGGGTATTAGAGTTGCTATTAAGTTTATTGGGTATTTAAAATTTCTAATGTGATTCAGTACAATGGAGATAATTCGCTTTACGAATACAAGAATTTTATATTTCATTATATCTAATAGTTTAGTCAGTGCTTATTTTGCCACGTTTTGCTTTTTATAGTATGCTTATAGACGGAGGAACAATAAGGAATATATGGTATGGAGAAATAAAGAAAAATTTATTGATTTTCACAAATATACAATATTATACCAGTTACTTATGAAAATAACAAACACATGTTTAGAAACGTCAAAACAATAACACTAACATGAGTACATTCATGGAAATTTAATTTTTTTTTATTTTAAAAGATTAAATTAATCTTCTGTAAGTTCCTTGTGGCATTACTTATTCTTTTATCTCTTATTTTTTATTGGGAATCAAACCACAATAATGTTTTTTATTTTTTTATTTCAACGTTCCAGCTACTATTGTCAAGATTAACTAGTAATGAAACAAAGTTTTGTAGTCTTAAACTTCAAAATATTATTGATTGTCAGTTGTTAAATTTTTTTCGTTGTGTCAGATAGGGATCAAAAATTATTTCATTACTAGTTAATCTTGACAACGGTAGCTGGAACACTACCAAACGTCGAAATAAAAAAATAAAAAAATTATTGCGGTTTGATTCCCAAAAAAAATAAGAGAAAAAAGATTAAATTAATCTTCATATCAATATCTCGACCATTCAAAATCGAATCCTCCTCAACCTCATAAAATGCCTGTCCCACTATAAATACGGTCACAATGCTTTGCCATGTTTTTCCTTCAATAGTTTGCCTATGGGCGGAGGGACAATAAGAAATATAAAAAAAAAGTATGGTATGAAGAAAGAAAGAAATTTATTGATTTTCACAAATATACAATACTATACGAGTTATGTAAATAACAAATATAACATATTAAGAGACGTCAAAATACTAAAAGTTCAAAATTAATTTACTTACATCTAGCATGATCACATTAATTTCATAATTAAAATGGGAATTTAAAAACTCTTTTTTATTTTAAAATATTAATATCTCGACCATTCAAAATCTAATACCTCCTCAAGCTCATAAAATGCCTGTCCTACAAGTGCCTGTCTCACTATAAATGGAAGAGTGTTGTACAATATATCTTACAGTAATAGAATTCTGTTTGCCTTGAAGTACCCCCCTGATTCATTTTACAGTCTAATCAGGTTTTTGTTTTTGGTATTGTAGTTGTGTATCATTCAGTGTATCATTGAGTGGTATAGGTACTTATGTTTATTTTTATGAACAAAGATGATATTTTTGCCGTGTTTGATACAAATAAAGCAAATGCATAAGTCAAAGTAGAACTGCACTAAGAGTTTTAACAGAGATCCTAACGGGACATTACCGCCTGAACCAGAACCTGAAAAAGCTCAAAATAGTTGAGGAAGAAGAATGTAGATTCTATGGCATGGAACAAGAAACCTCCATCCACATACTTGCGAATTGCACAGCAATTCAGAATCCTAGGGCACAGCACCTAGCAGATTATTGGATAAAAAAGGAATATTTACCTAAGTTCAAACCTGCAGAAAGCTTGAAAAAGTGGAGGAAGAAGAATGTAGATTCTGTGGCTTGGAAGAAGAACATCCACATACTTGCGAATTGCACACCAATTCAGAATCTTATGGCAAAGCACCTAGTAGATTATTTGATAGAAGAGGGACATTTACCTAACTTGAAGTTTGCAGATATCCTAGAATTCCTCAAGGAAATAGGACTATAGGAGCTACTAGTCTCTGAGACGTTCCTCAGGAGCTAAGTAGAAGTAAGGGGGCACAATAGATCTTTCAGGTATCAGTGAATGTCACCTCATCAAACATACATACATTCATACATACAAGAGTGGTATTTATTAAATTAGTTGTAATGATTGTGATATGAAATATGTTGGGCAGACCGAGAGATCTGTTAACGTTCGTTTTGAAGAGAATATAGGCGTACCAAAATGTCGAGACTTGCTAAATATGTTTTAAGCTGTAATCATCAAATAAGTTTAGATAGTGTAAAAAAATTGTTAAAAAATGTATCCAATAATAAAACTCAATGCGATTTCTACTGGGGAGGTGTTGTGAGTGCAACACATTTTTATCTAGAGCTATATTACCAACGTCGTCCTGTTCGTTAGTTGATGAATAATTAAAGACTCAATAGTGTTTTCCAGAATATTGAAATATATTCCACCGTTCAAATTTTCTGGATAAACAAGGGATCTTTGCCCAAATATTTAGTTTCTCAGAGTGTGGCTTTTTTTAATCACATAGTTATTTTTATCACTCCAATAACGACAGTTTTGTTCATTCACCCAATAATTTAAAAAAGTACACTCAAAACTGAAACTAATATAAGAGATAACTAGTTTTGAAAATGTGTCAAGTTTTTGGTGGATGGTTTTTTTACTATCACTGTATTTACCTTTAAAAAAACACAAAAAAAAGCTCTATCACTTATAATATTTTAATAAAACTAACTAAACATAACCTCACAAATTAAAATTTCTGATCTCCTTCGATAGGAGGTCTGGAGTAATAATTTTCAAAATCTTCATATATATCCTCGCCTTCAGCTTTTCCATTTTCTTTGTAGCCAGTACTCTGAACAACTTGAACAGTTGGAATGGACTTGAACTGATTTTGATCCTTTTTCAATCCAACTAATTCGAAGTTCCTTTGAATGCACTTGAGAGTCATAGCACTACTCAAACAATTCAGCATATAATACTTCCCGTCACCACTCCTTGCAGGAATCCTTTTCAACGTTAGATAATTAACAACGCAGTTGTAAACAGCCCATAGTAAATTACATATCACATAAGTTATTAAAGCCGCGATAATACCCTCACCGTCCATATTTAACTCTGTTCAATTTCAGATTCAATTAACGATTGTAATGCACTAACTAACATCGTTTTCTTGTACACTTGTACTAAACTATCGATCCCTTATGTCGAACGAAACTGAATAGAATACGACTTAGATTATATGTCTAGTTATTTGAACATAATATAACTTATCTGATAAAAGCAGTAATAAAGGAATTAAATACTATAGGGAAATAATCAATAATAAAGTTTTATTAGTACCTATATAGGGGAATAAAACATTTACAAACAATAAAATGTTATATGCGCAAGAGATCATAAATACAAATTATCATAGTGATAACAATAATGATGTGTCCCACATAAATCCATTCTAAACTATAATCTGGGCAGAGTAGGGCTGATCTGATGGAAAACACTGAGTGTCGTCTCTGCCTAGAAGAAGATGAATCGGCTGAACACATTCTGTGCTACTGTGTGGCTGCTGAACGAATCCGACCGTTGGAGCTCCGTTTGTGCAATCTGAAGATGTAGATAAACTTACCTCTTCATATATTACTTTGGAAGATTGAACCCAATGGGGTAATTTAATTTGGAATGGGGCACAATAGACAGAGAAACTGTAACGCTGTTAATAATTTTTAAATGTCTTTCTTGACAGGGAGTAAACAGGGATACTGGGAGGAATGAATGAACGTGATTAAAATGATTAATTTGTGTTCTTTCAATTAGGAAATCCAGTGACCTTTCAAATAAAATTCAATATGACGTCCCAGGTCAAACAAAAATATGGTTTTGATCTTTTGGTATACACAAAACATTTTATTTTGGAGTTATGTTATTTGCCTTTGATTGTCTTGTGTTTTTATTATAATAATAATCAATAAAAACTTCAGTTTTATAAATCTTTTGTGTTGCATATGTGGATTTTGGACCAGCTTTTAGTTAAGGAGTACCTACATAAAAACATTCATTTTTCGTTAGTTTAGTTTCATTATTGCGCCTCATTGTATTTAAATAAGCTAGAGATCTAAAATCTTAAGCAATAATATGAGAACATGAAATACAATATTACATGGGTATTTCAAATAGACGATTTTAAATGTATTAATATCTTTAAAATTACAGGAATTTAAAAATAATTTCCATTCATTTGAATTACATTCCAATAAAAAATTAAACTTCTTTCAAACACACTGTAATACCATGAGTTGCATGGAAGAGTTTTTTGAAGTAACGCAATCAAACTGAATGTGCAAGACCAAGACTACAAGTATTTGAGCAAGTCCAAGAGCAGACAATCAAACCGAGACCATTAACAAGTCTTTCTTGGTTCTTGCTTTGCACATCACTACAATACGGTTTGTTTATAACCAACTTCCAAGCGATTCTTTCCCACCAAAAGAAGGATAGCAAAGTTCACAGATTCCAAAAACAGTGCGGTGATGTATTCGAATAGACTGAATAATGTTATTAAAATTTTCGAGTGATAATACAAATACTTTTTTAAGATTCATATATTGCTCGAGGAATAAATTTTAGTTGTTGTCGACCATTCATTCATTCGGTTGGGTTGTGCTCACTTGAACTAAATCTTTGTACCATTTCCTATGTTATGTACTTCCATTCCAGAAGCTTTGTGTCTTTTATGTAGGCCACTAGTTTGACTGGAAGGATTTTCAGTAGTAATGGTTGTTTTATTGCTTCCGTCTGAGTCCTTGTAAGTTCTCGCAGAAGCAGAGTATGT
Organism: Lochmaea capreae; assembly: GCA_949126875.1. Lineage (NCBI taxonomy): Eukaryota > Metazoa > Arthropoda > Insecta > Coleoptera > Chrysomelidae > Lochmaea > Lochmaea capreae. The sequence continues at coordinate 13,372,088 of OX421409.1, forward strand.
GAGTAGGTGTTTCATCATAGACTTCACATTTCCTGCACATAAGTTCACTAATTTTGCCTATTTTGTGCAGATGTTTCCTCAGGGTGTAGTGTCCAGTCATCAGGTCGGTAACTATCTCTTACTCGGTTCCAATATCCTGGTTGAGAAATCCTTGCCTACCTTGTTCAGTAAACTCTTTGTGTCGACTTCCATTTGAGTTGGTGTTCCCTATCTAACCAGTTCCCGATTTCCCCTCTTATACAATCTTTTGTGATTTCACAAAACGGTTCCGGACCTATGAAGTCTCCTTTAGAACCTTCTTTAGCTAACTGGTCAGCCATTTCATTACCTGCAATCCCCTCATGTGCCGGCACCCATATTAGAGACGCTTTGTTGTCTTTTGCCAGTCTGTTGAGGGATTTTTCACAGTTTTTTACCAGTCTAGACCTAGTTGTTGGATTACTGATAACTTTAAGCAGAGCCTGGCTGTCAGTGAATATTTTTATCCTTGGTCCGGTATATCATCTTCTGATGTTTTCTTAAATACCGGCTATAGCGGCAATCGTCTCTGCCAGAAACACAGTCGTATATCGGCCGAGGCTAAAGATCATTCTCTTTCTAGGATTTTTTATACCAGTCCCAGTGCTATGGTTTGTTTTGGAACCATTTGTCAACCAGGTGATTTCTCCAAAATCACCTGTTCCCTAGATGGGATGATGATGATGTTCACTCGCTCAGTGAATATATTCTGCGATGTCATACTATCAAAACTCATATGAAATATGGGTAATACCAAGAAGGGCTTGTCTTTGGATTGCAGTCAATATTTTCACTGCAGAGGACACTTCTGCCCTCCTCCATCAGACTATTGTTCCATAGGTGATCTTCGGCCTTATCACAGTTGTGTAAAGCCAGTGAACCACCTCAGGTCGTATTCCCCAGGTTTTACCCATTACTCTTCTGCTTTGCCAGAAAAGCCTAGTCGCCCTTGTAGTAATATTTTCCAGGTGTGTCTTCCAATTCAGTTTGGAATCAAGAGTCACTCCCAGATATTTAACTTCATTAGATATTTCTAGTTCTTCTCCGAACATCAGTATTTTACCCTGCGGGATAACTCTTTTATTCGTGAATGCTGCCGACCATATTGGATACAGACTCTGCTCCTGCTTCAACACATTTTTTTCGCCTGTCCCAACTATCATATCACTTGAAATGAAATGGCTAGATCACAGTCTAGCTTCATTCGAAATATTCTCTTTTAAAATGATACTTTTCCTTCGATGAAGTTCATTAGTAGCTCGATGAAACCAATTAACACCAACAATCTAACAATACCAAAAAGAATTTATTGTATCCTTATTATAATGAGTGAATAATATTCATATATCAAACGATACGATACTGTTGGTTCCAGAACTGAGAAACTTTTCAGAACTTGCCGCTATTTATAATTTTTTTTTTCATACTATTCAACGATTCACCGTTTTGTAAATATAATTTGAGGAATGGAAAAAGTAGGTATTCTCAATTGATTTTCATTCAAATATTTTCAAGATATCTACCACTACGTCCTAGTGGCTGTCAAATGAACGATAGGAAGCTTATGGAGACTAAATCTACAGATTATACACTGACTGTACTCAACTGTGGTGAGAATCATGGTTACCTATGGAGCCTTAGTTTGGTGGCCAAAAACAGATTAAAGGAAAACCGAGCTAGAGTTATCAAAACTTCAGAGACTTGTCTGTATGTGCAAAACGAATGACCTTCCATTCTGTACACTTTTCTTTTAAATTCTTTAATTTTTTTCTAGAAACAATATTACCGGTACTTATCGTCTATTTGTAGATATAAAAGATTACTCTATCACAAATAGATTATCACTACTCAATTATTTATTATCATCAATTTCCAAAAATACTTATCAATTGGTAATAACATAAAAATGATACTAGAACTATGAAATAATACAACATGTTTATCATATTAATAATTTTACTACTGTACACGATATTTTATGTGATTCGTTTTTATATTGACGTTATACAAAATTACCAAACACTTCGAAGAATTCAGAGCAACTGTAAGAAAGGCAAGTACTACATTTTTAATTGCTTGAGCAATTCTATGACAACAAAATGCGTTTTTCAATATTTTGAACAAGAAATTAAAATTATGAAGATTATCCAAAAACAACAACCAGTTTCTTGGATTCAAACTGAAGGAAAAGAAAATCACGAAGAAGCTATTTAGGATGGTTTTATACGTTCGATGGCATGAATTTTTTTTAGATGGTATTCAATGAAAATCTTTATGTTTATTGATTGTTTAAATAAATAATATACTTTATATTCTATTTATTGAATTTTTTTTATTAAATGGTTCATACAGTGGGTTCATGAAGTGTGGAAACGGTCCATTATCTCGCCCTAATGACTGCCAAACGGGCGGTAGGAAACACATGGGAACTAAACCTACAGATCATTCACTGGTTGTACACAATTGTGGTGAGATCTAATGTTACCTATGGTAGCCAAAAACAGATCAGAGGAAATCCGAACTAAATTCATCAAAACTTTATAACGATAGCGATAAAAAGCAGCCCAGATCGACTGCGGCAATGGAAGCCATTACAATATTCCGCCTCCTGCTCTGCATGTTGAGGCGAAAGCGAGAATGGCTGCATACAGACTGAAATGTGAAGGAACTTTGGTGTGGTACACAGATTGATCTAAAATCTAATGTCCACGCATCGTTGGGGAGGATTGCATCCGTATTCCAGGCAGAAATCTACGCTATCAACACCTATTTGCAAATGAACATCGAAAGGGGGTATAGATCCTTATACTCTTAGATAGTCAAGCAACCCTGAAATCTTTAGCATGTCCCCAGATAAGATTTAGACTGGTCATGGACTGCCTACAAAAACTCCTGAACCTGGCAAACCATAACAGAATTTTTTTTTAAGAATAGAAATTTCAAATAAAAAATGTCAAAAATTAAACTTAGAAAGAAAAATTAAATAGTAGGACAAAGTCAAAAACAACTAAAAGATTCAGAGCTTCATTTTAAACAGACGATTTCCAGGTACACTTTAAATGGAAAAATACATTCATCAGTTCGTTTTCTTTCAACACATTTTGTGAATTCTTTTCAATTTACTGTACAACGACAAAAATTGTCCGTCGATTCCACCGTTGCCGTCGACTGACAGACTAAAATAAAATATTTCCTTTTTAACTTTTCAGTCATCTGGGTGTTTGTTGTCTCCGAGAAATGTCACACAATACGAATTCCAAGTTCAATTTAATCACAGTAACATTCTTATATTTTATTTTCTATAGGTACCAAAAAAAGACAATAGAGTATGAAACGAGTATTGAAAAAGATAATAGAAATGAAGTCTTTCGCTTGTTTTTACCAAAACATCGATTTTTGTTTATTAAAAGACTCTAAGACAAACAAAATTTTAATGAAAAGTACTCGTTATTTTTAAACGTTTAATCTGTTCATTGTCGAAGAGTTCAATTTTTTATAATTCGAAAGTTTATTGCCTCTCACACCAAATACTTTGTAAATTTGGGAAAGCAATCAACTAAAGTGTGTCCAGTTCAATTTTGCTCATTATTACGTTGGATAGTAAAGCAGACATCAAAGCGATGATTTCTTGTATAATAATCAATTCAAAAATGGTATGGAAATACCTGGAAAAAATTAATGAACTGGACAAGAAAAGCAAATGCTATAGGACTAAAGGGAACCACTAATAATTTCTCTTGAAGAATGAGTAGAAGAAGGGGGCACAGTAAATCTTCCAGGTCTCAGTGAATCTCCATCCCATAAACATACACTAGAGCCTATATTTCATCTTGTGCATATGGTTTTTGAAGCTGCACGTCCTAGATTAGATTAGATGTTATGACTGGCCTACGACCTTTACAGATATTTATCTAGATTACTTTGCTCAGCCCTACTTTGTCAATGAATTCCGAAGCTTCATGTGCTTATCGAGGCTACAGTGCACAGTTAACAGACCTAGGTACATCCTTTTTTAATAATCTTATACCTTCAAAAGGCTTTGGAAGCTCTTCTGTTTTGGATAGTTCCAGCTAACTCTTGCTTAATAAATGTATCGTGTTCCTCCCTCTTACATTTTAAATAATTCCATAAACTAGACTCTGAGAGGCCAAGCGAAAAAAAATGTAGGTCTATCCGATAGAACGTTTAGACGCAGTGTGAAGTGAACTGTGTGAGGTAGATAGTCAAATACAAGATTTTTAACAAAACTTTGACTTTTGTTGAAGAAAGCTCAAACAAAAATGGATATTATATTCTTTAACTAATAGTTTTAATATTGTTCATTCAACAATGAATATTAAACTTCAAGATACCTCGTAAACTGTGTACGGAAGGGGGTAAAACTCAAATAACTGAACAAACTTTGAATATCGAGATATTTGCGCTTAATCTTGTGGGTGGACAGTCTAATGTTCATAAATTACGTTTGGCAAAACGTATCGACTGCTCAAACTGTCGACGTGGAATGGGCGGGAGTCGAACAAACGTACATTTATTATTGCCTCTTGTCTGGGGATGTTTTATAGTGAAAAAATATACTGGTTCTGGAAATAATTCGATATACAAAATACATTTACTTTATTTCAGTACATTTTTAAATATTTCCAGACATTCTCCCAATTTACGTTATCAACCTTAGCTTCCCTGGTATTAAGTCATGCATTACGCTCGTTTTAATGTGGTGTGCGTGTACGCTAACACATACGCTAATATAAAATGTCTCAATATTGGTCAGTCCTGGCTACAACACCAAAATGCCATATGTTATAGATGACTAAGATTCCAAGATGCCGGAATTTCTCTATAACATTTTGAAGTGACAGAAGTATTTTCATTACGTGACGAGCTCATGTGCAGCCGACATGTTGACATCATAAGAGAGGGAGATTGATTGATTGATTGATTGGATCAGCACACCAGTCAAAGTCCTGAAGTGTTTATTTTGAGTCCACCGAGATATACAACCACGTGCAGCAGTTTTGGATATCCCAAATACTGGTTCAGGACCAGTTAATGCAGTCTCAGACACCAGCTTTGCTAGGATGTCTGCCTTTTCGTTTCCTACAATGCCCATGTGCCCCGGGACCCACTTAAGTGTAACTTTATTATGGTTAGCCAGGGTTTTTAGTTTCTGTAGACAGTCCCAGACCAGTCTAGATCTGATCTGAGCACATGCTAAAGATTTTAATGCTATCGGAGACAATGAGGATCTTTTGGCAAGATTCCCCAACGATGCGTGGATATTGCACCTGGGTCTAGCACCTGTTCCAATGTCAGTCTTAGATCCGTCAGTGTACCACACCAACGTTCCTTCCTGACTGCATGCTTCCAACCTATCCCAGTTTAGCTGGATATGGTATGGTTGGGTGTCGTTACTTCTAGCCAACATGTTGTCACTTCTCATTGTAAGGAGTGAGTTTGTGATAACTTCTGTGATTCTGGAATTACTATGGGTGTTAATTCTTTCATGCCAGTTCCCATTGCGTTCCAGTCTGTATGCAGCCATCCTCGCTTCCGCCTTAACGTGCAGAGCAAGAGGCGGAAGATTGAGAATTGCTTCCATTGCCGCAGTCGGGCTGCTTTTCATGGAACCCGTTATACACAGACAGGTAAGCCTCTAAAGTTTTGATAGCTCCAATTCAGCTTTCTTCTGATCTGCTTTTGGCCACCAAACTAAGGCCCCATAGGTGACCATGGGTCTCACCACAGTTATGTACAGCCAGTGTACGATCCGTGGATTTAGTCCCCATGTGTTCCCTATCGCCTGTTTGGCAACCATAAAGGCCATTTTCCTTTTATTGGTTTTATCATGAAGGTGTGAGTTGCAGGTTAGTTTTGCATCCAGAATTATACCCAGATACTTAACCTCCTGACTTAGACACAGCTGCACGTTAAAGAGGCTTGGCAGTTTTAGTCCCTCAAGAGAGAGAGAAAAACTTTGTTGTTATGAGAAATTATATAATTTAATGGACAAAGCGACATAATTTGATAATAGATAAAATATAAAATGCAGTAGTAGTTAATGGTTGCAATGATTTGGAAGCTCCAACTGTAACTGGCAAGTTATTATAAATATTTGTAATACTGTAACTAAACGAACGCTTGAATAATGCATCATAATATAGCAGAGGAGTGAGTGTACCCTTAAAACGGATATTTAAATTATGCACATCAGTTCTGAATTTTACTATCCTGGCAAGGTAAACAGGAGTTTTAGGAGTTTTATAAGAAATAAGTTTATAAAAAAAGCACCCAGAATGTAACAATCTTCGTTGTTTTATTTTTAACCACCCTAATTTACCATCGAATTTACTAATTAGATCATACTTCTTCGCTCCATAAATAAACCTCATACAAATGTCTTCCAATTTTTGTATCCTATCTTCATCAAATTCACTTATAATGTGAATTGTATAAAACGTCAAAGTAATTGAATGTTGATAACACTAATACTAAGGCACTATACCTCGTTTCAATACCAGGAGGAGTAATTTAAATTTAAGTTGGCAATTCTGTAGACCTCTGATTGGTCAGATTCCGCCCATTTTCACACAACACTTCGTAGCATTGACATCAGCTGATAATTTATTAATTTCCATTTTTGACAATTCTGACAGATGAGTATGCTTATTTTTGTCATTGCATCCGCTGTTGTTATTTTATTATTATTACTTAGTTTCCACTCTTTTTCGTTAAAATTGTTCCTTTAAAACCTTCAGTAAGCAATTGTATTGAATATCTGCAATTACGGATCCTTCTACTTCGAGTACAGCTCTTCGCTTATTAGGCCGGCAAATCAATGTAAACGCTGAACATAGGGTATTTAGGACTCTCAGAAAAACAATGTACAATAAATGTGTGTAAACAAATATAATATATTGGATGAAAAACCAAAAATATTCGTGTTAAATCCAAAATGTCTTAAACAGTTGGTGTCGTGGCTGATTTCTTCGTCCATCAAGGCATATTTAATAGATTTGGAACACGACTGTTGACTACTTTCTTGGAACACACCCTTTAGTAACTAAGCTGGTATCTTTTAGTGGTGTAAGGCTTTTCAAATTACTCCTCCTGGTTTTTATAAAGAGATGAGTATTCTCATCCGCCATTTTGGTTCCTGAATTTTATTGTTTTGACACGTGTCAAGCTGACATATTGTGTTGAAAAGTTTTTGATATTGAACAGAATATTTTATTTTACCAACTTTCCTTCAGACTATTATCACCAGAAAATTGAGAAAGTGCAACGAAAGGATGCTGACCACGTCTCTGAGTAGAAATACCGAATCTCATGCCAAATACTTGACCAACACAACAACAATGTCAACGTACAACAAGGAACCAAAATGGCGGACGAGAATACCTATGTCTACAGCGCTCTACCAATTCTTCCGATAGTATCTACTGTTTTTAATTCACTTGTTAACATATGTTTGATTTTATAAAGTACCTAGGTGTAAATTTTTATCTGCTTTTTGTTAATTTTTAGAAATCTGCTTTGTGTAACGAAGATCTTGGTCTAAAATTATGTCCGGATCCCTAATTTGTTCCTTTATTTTGATATGCTGCTTGTCAATTGACATACTTGTATTCAACAATTCAGAGGATACCTGAAATTACCGTTGACGTAATAGGGATGAGAGCTAGGCACTAGTCTACAGAAGCTTTATTCAAATTACTAAGATCATAATTAATTGTTGCCATTGCCTTGTCAAAATCTTCTGAATGAAAAGACAAATTGTCTTTAGTATCGTCAGCATAGAAATGTTTTCTACAGGATAAGAAAATTTTGGGGAAAAATATATAGACGGAAAAACAGAGGGCCCGAAATTGAGCCGTAGGATCACCATTGGAATTATATGTATAAGAAAGAATACAATTTGTTTGACATGGTTGGAAGAATACTCATCTCAAGTCATTAAGAGATGACGGATTTGAAACTTTGGGTAAGGTGATAACTATAGCTTTTTTTCAAGCTGCAGGAAATAGTGAATTGTTCAAACAATAACTAATGATAAAATAAATGGAATACAAAGATAAAGGGTGAGTATATTAATATCCTCCAAGTCAGTTGCTTCAATTTAACAATAAGATATCTTTTTCCGTAACACTTTCAAAACCAAATGATTGTAGGATACCCAAATTACTATTCTTATAAAGTGATAAAACATCACAATTGGGTTGAATATTCTGTACACATGAAATTAAATGCTGATTCAAAAATGAGTGTTATGTAATTTAAGTATCAGGAAATGAGGGGATATCTTTTCTATTGGGAATTAAATCTAATGATTTAGCAGTATTTCACGAATCTATCGTATGGTGATTTTGCTTTGCCTTTCTACATGCTCAAAATTAAAAAAACCTATTGTGCATAAATGTATGTCTCAAACACTCCAGGGCCGTAAGATAATTAAAGCACCATTCCACACGTCTCAATCTGCCAAGTTATCTCCGTAAGATTATAAGTTTTACTCCGTGCATAAAATGCTTTAAGCACAATAGTAACTACGTTCAAATAAGCTTCAAAGTGCTTTTTAATCTGAAGCATCAATTGCTTGTTACGATTTAATTCCATCAAAGGGTTCGTTCATGGTTACTGAGTCCTTCGCAGCTGACACAAATAGTCATTAAAGTCCTGTTACGATCCTGTCAAGAAGTTGTAATAACAATATAAGTTGTCCTAAAGTTTCGAGATCTTGTACGAGCTCCTGCCTGATGGATTATTAAAAGTTTTCATATTTTCTCACTGTTTGTTCATCACAGAACACTTATACTTACTTTAAAACTCATCCAATCAGGGTGGAATGAAAAAAATCTCCTTTGTAAAACTCTTAAATTGGCTACAGTAGCAAATTTATACATACAAGGTGGAGCCATCTTAAGAAAAAATACAAATTGAAAACAGTTCTTTGTAAAAGCGTTACGAAGCAGAAACATCACATTTGCAGATGACATGTTGAAAGTTGAGTTATATAACAGTAGCTTAGTTTACACCGTGTGGAGCAATTTGGTCCGTGTACCAAATCGTGGACTTATTTAGTTTAGAACATAAGTGTTTAGACCGACTGTTTTGCTGGATTAAAATAGTCCAGGTTTAAAGCATGGACCAAAATTGACATTTCCATATTAAAATGACATAACCTTAAATCTTTAGGCAATTTGATGATATAGTTTTCGATTTTATTTGAAAATGGTTACAAAAATAGTTGCAGTGGTAATAGAGTTCCTGAAAAAAAAATATTCAAAGATTTAAATTAAAGTTATCGAAGTCTCCATATTTAAGAAGCAATTTAGCTTATTTGCTTATAACTAGCAGTAATTTTGTGGGATTGTTAAACACTCAAAGAATATGGACCACTTTTAATATCCTTTTTTGGATCCAATTTCTAATATTATTTGGTATTATTTTTTCAGTATTTATCACAGTCAGTTTTTTTAGGTTATTTTGACCCGACCTTACGTGACAGCTGACGTATTTTTACTCTGTGCTTTCAGCAAACCGTCACTTTGGTTCACGAAAACGAATGTGCCGTGTTTACACCGTTGAAAATTGAATTTAAGCTACCCTATACCTTGTTTTTAAACTAAGAGGAGCGATTTGAATTTAAGTTGGCATTTCTGCTGCCTAGTGATTGGTCAGATTGCCACCAGTTTCACACAGCTCTTTTGATACCTCTGACACTGACATTTGTCAGTTTTGTGTTTATTTATATAAAAATAGTCATTAGTTCAATCATTACTACCACGTTTGTTGTTGTTTATTGTTTATTTTTAAGAAAGTATTATATTTTACCCAAGGTATTTGCTATTTTTATTATTTATTCCCTTTCATGAAAAAAATCCATGCTTCTTTTTTCTTGTTAATAATATAAGTTTCATATCAAGTTTTACATACATTGCAGTACTATATTATGGTATTTTTCGATAACAAAACTCCTGTTCACTTTTAGTTTTGCTATACCAAAGCCTCACATGTTAAAAAAAGATTTAATCATACAATTGTATTTCTATATTTTCATTTATACTCAAATTCTTAAAACATTTCACATAAACTACTTATTATAACCTCACATATTTTCACAATAATGTGATGTGGTTACTACTTTCGCAATGACCAGTGGCCAATCATCATTCGATATTTAGACATGCCTTGATCCCTCATTGGTCACGACAGCAGCGAGCAGTACAATACATATTTCACGTAATTTTCATTTAGTTCAAAAAGTCTGAACACGACCCTTTCGAAACACTCTCCCAATCTAGTAACTTTTAGTGGTGTGGTTCAGGTTTCCTAAAATGCTCCTCCTAGTTTAAAAACAAGGTAGGTATAGATGAGATGGATCATATTCGAGTAGGTACCAAATTTTACTCCTTGGGTGTTTACACCGAAAGTAAAGTACACGTAACGTCATTTAGACCTCAGACTAAAAATTTTGTACGCTTGGTGTAAACGTACTTATTGTGAAAATGTATAAGCCAAGATTTGAAACGTACGAAGTTGACAAAATCTTAGAACAGCATGGTCATAATACTTTGAGATTGCCACCTTATCACCCTGACCTTAACCCAATTGAACTTGTTTGGGCATCCCTTAAACAATACGTTGGAAGTAAAAACACCACATTTATATTGTCAGATGTGGAAAAGCTATGTCATGAATTTTGTGACAATTTTTCACCACTAGAATGGCAAAGTTTCTGCCAACATGCACTCAAATGTGAAAAAGAGTTTCTCAGCTTGGAACCAGCCTTAGATATAGTAATAGATGAAATTATTATCAATCTTGGAGATGTCGATTCCCATGACGATGACGATTATGATATTGTAAGTTCTGAGAGTGAAAACAGTGATAGTGAGTGACAGATTTGTTTTAAACGGTGTCTCCGTACTGTAAATAAACAGAATAGTCGTTTAGATTGTGTGTAATTTAAAACTGATGTCGTTAGTGTAGTATTGTAAATATTCTTTGTTAACTATAGGCTGCTTTCTTTAGTGTATTTAGAAAGTTTGGACATCTTTTTGTATACAACTTTGATAGCCGAGAATTTACTAATTGGATTTGATCAGGTAAACAATTTGTTCGGGTAAACAATTTAATCAGGTAAAAATGTGTACTTATGTGGAATAAATTTCGTTTTTATGTGTACCCAGTGCCATTTTAAATATATACAATATTTAATATTTAGTTTGTAATTGAAGTTAATCGATCCTTTGACAACACTGTGTTGCGAAACAATTGTAATTGTAACAATAATTGTTAGTATCACAGTAGAAATTAAGTTTATTAAAAATCGAATTTTATTCAGTTGTGCATATTCCTCGATTCAGAAATATAAATTGAAATCCACATTTTTTACACTGTTAATAACTAAAATGGAATTTATAACCAAACTCTCAGGATTTTATTCAAGAAATATTTAACTAAGTAAACAGTGTACATGCGTTTATTCCGCGGGAGTTGAAATGAATTTGGTCGAGGTGTACTCGATTGGTCAGAACAGTTCGCTGTGCTGTTCTCTAACCCAAAAGTAGGTACCCGTAATACACAAAATTAGCAATCCCGTTCAATTTTCCACTTTAATCCCCTTTTTCCATAAAATCCAGTCATGGCAAAAAGCTTTAGGCAGCATAATAACTGGGTGAGTTTAAGTAAAGTTGTGCGATGTGTATGTATGTTTATGGATAAAGTTCAAGGTACCTGTGGAATAAATAATGTGGGTTTTGATAAAAACAAAATAGGGCAGGCTTACGTTAACTTGTCAGATTAGTAACATATTGCATAGTGATAAGCACACTCACAGATTTAGTCATTTCATTCTAATGAATTGAATGAAATAAGCGCACTAAAAAGCTACAACACTTCAACGTATATAGGATACCGTATAGCCGCATTAAATTTTCTGCATTTGAGCGATTCGCGAATTTGCTGTCAAAATGGAAGAAGAGCTATTGGTATCTAATAACGGAGATGCCCTCGGAACCTCAGCTCTTAAGCTTTTTGTGCTTTTTCTTATACCTCTTACTGAAGACACCAGTTATTATTCTTATCATGCTTGACAATCTTTTTTACAAAATGCTTCTTGGAGAAATCCTCCCTTAGACACTCTGGTCCCAAGAGTTTATATCTCCAATCAATTTCCATTGCCTTGTATCCTGTATCCTTGTAACATGCAAACAAACATGTTGAAGGAGCAGATGCAAACAATAAACAGAAGATGATATGGGTAATCACTGTTGCATAGAATGAAGAGAAGGAAGAATTGTGTAATTTGTGAAATCGATCATATAGAATGTGTTTATTTTTGTATATTACTAGCTTAACCAAAGCTCTTTTTCGTTTTCCACTCTTGACCAGAAAGTAGAGTGAGACTGATTAGTTAAACAGAATGCAATAATTCTCACTTCATCATCAGCAGCACTTACATTCTGTAAAAGTTTTTCAGACTCGAATGTACTTATTTGATGGGAGTTTTAACTTTCTGCAAACTAATTTCTGTTAGTTCGTTAGTGAAACGAGAAAGCAGATCTAATTAACGGGCATTCAGAAAAATATCAAATCGGATATTTAAAAGTTTTGCTACAACTTGAGAAAAGTCATTAGTTTACTTATAGTACGAGGTAAATTGTTTCCTTTTCGACGTATTAATCGTAATAGATCATAATTGCAAAAAAAAACAAGTTTTCAACTATGAAAAAAATACTTTAAGATATTTTTGGCTGTTATTTTTCAAACCTTACTTAACACCAATTGTACGAGGTCTGCTTATGAAAAATAGTTCTATTTCATCAAATTTACCTACTCCTTTTCCCACACACACAATGCTGGAACCCTGAGCATTTATGAGCTTCGCCGATTTTCCTTTCACCTCTTTCACTGACTGGAACTGGGCTCCTTTTAAGACAAATTTGATCTTCGGAAACAAGAAGAAGTTACAGGGTGATAAACCAGTCGATTATGGCGCGTGTTCGATCACTGAGGTGCCTCTAGCGGCAAAATATATGGCTTCACAGACAGAGCGTTATGGTCAGGCGCGTTGTCCTGCTGCAAGATCATCGACATGTTTCCACAACTTCACCCGTTTTTTACAATCTCGCTTTCGCAGTGTTGTCAAGACTTGCAAATAGTAAGATAAAGCATTAAAGGCATTTTTTTTTAACATTGACTGCTTGAAGATTCCACAATTTAAAGCTTAGTGTCAAAGTTTTCTATCTCCCTTCGTAACCGAACTAACCTTTGTAACCATTTAAAAACAATTCTGTTTGTTGTACTCAATACATTTCACGTACATATATATATATATATATATGCATATGTAATAGATGCGGATGCTTTCATAATTACATCCCTGATTTCCTCGAGCCATTTTCAACTAGGTACGTAATTCAAAATTAATTTTGAAATGTTTTAATCAATACCGAATATCTAACTAAATGGATAGTTTCAATATTAACCCAGTTGAAGTGCTATCGGGTTACCTACCGTCTCTAAAAGCTACGATGTTCTCCAATTTAAATCTGAAATAACAATGGGGAATTTCAGAGAGGCTAGATTGGAGTGTATTTTAAATATATTCAGAAATACACAGTAGCTATCTTATGAAAGAAAGAATAGTAAAAATAATGATATTGAATTCGTCATTATAAATACATACACCTACCTAATACAAATTACAACCCATAAACTTTATAGTTAAAAGCTGAGCATAACACTTTAAAATATTCCTTAGTACAGCTCAGCACTTTAAAATATTCCTTAAAAGGTAAGTATAATGGCTCATATTAACGTATTCCTCAACGGAATAATAAAACGTTTTAATAAAATAATTTTTAAATTTTTTTTCAAACAAATAGATGCTATATTGATATTCTTAATTTTAACGGGAATCTTATTATTAGTATATTATGCAACGATCATGTAATGATACGAAACTCGCCTTTGGCTCGTTTCGTATCCCGGTTAATGCTTGTGTATTAATAACCGTTACATGAGAATTGCATATACTATTTTTTCTACGAATAAGAAATTTGATTTGAAAAAAATATAATAAAAACTGTCATAAAACACACGAATCTCTTAGAAACTGTCAAACATTCTACAGAAAATATTGCGTCTGCCTACTTGGTTATTTAAAAATCTAGATTTATATTGGTCGATCTTTCAGTTTTATAATGAAAACCAGTTTTATAATGAGTATCATTATGAAACTGAAAATTGGCATTTATTTAGGTATAACAACTTATAGTAGGTATAGGAGTAGAAAAACACTTTTACAGTTCTGAATTCGATCGGCACCTCTCTCAAAAAACGCTGTTCTATGAGAATGTACTCTTAATTTTTGTGAGGTTGTTGTATATATCTATGTTCCTCGTAAACAGATTGCCATTGCGTTTTCCCAAATATCGCCAGATTATACATGTATAATAAATAATGTTAGTGAGTGACTCCAGCTTTTTGAATAAAGGTCTACACGAATATATCTCTAGCAATACACCTGATTATCCTTTTCTGAGATGTGAATGCACTTTCCGCAGCAAGTGCGAGCCTCCTCAAAAGATCAAATCATAACTTAAAATAGATCGATAACATGCGCATACTAATATATTTTCACAACATTCTGATCTACTGAACAGCCCAGCTTCCGCACAGCATAGCAAGCTTGATTCAACCTTTTGACAAGCCCAGAAATGTGCAGTTCAAAACACATACCCTCATCAAGGACTACCCCTAGAAATTCAGTTTCTCGTTGAATAGGTAATGACTTACCTTCAACCCTGATATAAAGATCAGGTTTAATTCTATTATGAAACTGATTTGCAGCTGTTTTTTGGTTATTTAATATAAGACCATTCTCATTGCACCACTTAAGCATGTTATCAATTATTCGAGAAGACCTATGGAAGACTTTTGCATCTTCGGGGTGTCCTCTTTTAGTGTAGGGTGGCATCCCATATCTTCTAATGGCTCGGTAGAAACTTGCAAAAACAATGATGGTTTGTGATTTTGAATAAGGTGGTTCTAGCTGGTAGTTTTTTAGCGTGTGTTGCTTGAAGGTGTTTCCATCTTTTTGTAAGGTAACTTCATTAACTTTCCTTCCTATTATTTCATATTCTTTGTTTAAGTATTTGCTTTTCAGCTTGTTTGTGGTCGTCATGTTTTGGGTGACCACTTTATCTCCCGGCTGCATATCACTTTCTTGACATCCTCTTACTTTAGCTTCCCTTGTTTTTCCTTTTTGCTTATTCATTATAGGTGTCCCTATATTTAGTTTCATCGTTTTTCCGTTACCGAAACAGCATTTATGGATGATATTTTGTCTCTTATAATCTTTTCAAAAAGCAATTCAGATAGAGATTTTTCATTTCTGATGCCGTTTGGTGCTCTTGTCATGGCCCTTCTAGTTTTAATAGTACTCACAGTTCTAGTTTTATTGGTGCTCACAGCCCTTCTATCGTCTCACAGCGGTTCCCCTATATTTACTTATAAGAGTATCGGTTGTTTTATACAATTAAAGTATGTGATTGTTTCCCTACCTGTTTATTTGGAATGGGTTAAAAATAATCCTAGTCGCCAATTTGTGGTACTTCACACAAAACATAGTTTACGAATGATTCTTTTTTTTTGTTGTTTTTTGGCCTTGATGGGCGCTGGTTACCCTTTTAGCAACGAACATTTTCAAGCAAACTATAGAATCAATCGTAAGAGTGAAGGTCCTAAGTTAATGCATGCGTTCAATCATTCATACATCGATCAAACTATACCGGGTGTCCGAGACTAATTATCCAGGCTATATATCTTAAAGGAATAGAGATTTTCGAATGGAACAAAAACTGATATGTTCCATTTTTCATACACTTTAATATGGCGTAGAAAAAATCATCCCTTAGTTACAAACCCCCAACTTCAAACTTTTTAATAGCACTCTGTGCATTTTTTTATAATTTTGGATGTGGTCTTCCATCGTCTATTCAACAAATTTTCCAAAAATAAAATGGGTTCGTAAGTAATCTAGAAAATATCAGTATATTATTTACAGTAGATAATCGAATTGTATAGTAGGTACACCTGATGCAGCACATATTTCGAACAAATAATATTATTTTGTTAATTGCTATTTTTAGTATTATTTTTTTTTCATATAATTTTTATTACAATTATTTTTATTGTTCCTTTAAGTTTTAAGGTTACCTTAATTAATTTTACAAAAATAAAAAATAAACTGATATGTTCTTGATTATTTACAAATCTATGTTATTTTTGGAAAATTTATTGAATAGACGATGGAAGACCACATACAAAATTTATAAAAAAATGTACAGGGTGCTATTAAAAATTTAGGGGTTGATCTTCCTGATGGGATGGCTTCGTTCCGGAAAAGAAAGTTTAGAATAATTCTTCATTTTCTAACTTGATTACAATTTAAATTCTGACAAATCTACCTATCTAGTATATCTATCGTTCTGCACGGTCGTACCAGGCTTCGAGACCGGTCTCCACAAATTCAAACTCCTCCACAAACAGCACGGGAATATATAAATTATTGTTTAGGTAGATCAAAGATATAAAGCCTTCCTGTGAGTGAGCACAGTTGAATAATGTTACGCATAACATGTAATACCTATAAGTAGTTGATAATAATGAATGACTCTGTTGGAAACAACACCGTGTATGGCATGTACCCTTAAATTTAGTACATTTTACAATAACCATAACCAACAGGTATTTTAGTTATAATAAAACGGCCATTTCTGTGGCACATTATCATGTTCGTTTAAATGGGTGATTCGTGCACGTTTTAGAAACCTCGCTTTATCCATTCACTAACTACATGCCCCTATCTCATATTTTATCTAAAACTACATTATGCATTTGCATGTTAATTGTAAAACACAATCTGCATGGACTGCTCTGATATACTTGTAACCTCGGAGTAATATATTTTGTGTGGTTCTTCGTTTTATTGTTCGCATTATGCAGTCAGGTTGGTACCTACCTAATGTCAAAAAATTCCAACCACATTTTAAATATAAAACACTCCTGTGTAAGGCATTTAGCAAAAAAAGTGACAAATGAATAGCAATTTTCTATAAATCAAATAAAATATTCGATATTTTTTGAAATATGCTGGCTGGGCCCTTTCATTTGATACCCAGCATGGCATAATTAAAAAATTTCGTAGTTGACGACTCCGTCATTTAAAGCGCTATAATCAATTTAATGTGAGATCACATTATGTAACCAGCGAGCGGACGATCAGAACCCGTATCTTTGAACGTTCGACTAGTCGCGAGAACACCGAACTGATTTTGTTCGTACGAATGAATTCACACGAATCGAACGGTTCTCGAAAATTCAAATAGCAATTTTTTCCAAACACAGTGGTGAACAACATCAAATGCCCTTAGTATGTTCTACGGAGATCCTATTAAGATCCGTCACAGCATGTTCTAAAATGTTCCTAGTATATTCATAGAACGTACTTAAAATTATGTTTTAAAACGTATGTGCTAAGAATGTACATAAAAGAAGTATTATACGAAAAAATTCCTGTCAAAAATGAAACTGAATTGGAGGAATTTTAAAGTTATTTAGCTGATAATGAAAATTTCAAAGTAATGGTAAGCAATATAATATTTTAACTTCTACTGTCATTAAATAAGTTAGTCTCATGCTTATAAATTATATACAAATCATTTGATTTGCTGTAGAAGAAAATTTAATGAAATTTAAAACAATACCAATGTGTTTATTAGATTAGAATTATCAAGAATTGGGGGTAGCAATGTGGGGCAGAGTGTACGGAAAATTTTATACAGGCTGCTTACAGATGGGGTAGCTCTTCTATTTTCCTGGGATGGAGCCAGATTAAAAAGACCATTTAAGAGCTTAAGATTAGCTAAATGTATTCTTGGTATGTAGGTAAATTATTATATTTTAATTTATTATATATATTCCAAAATTCAGTTATTTAAGTATCTTGATTATCTATTTTTTGTTTTAGAATCTATGAAAGTTCAGTTTATAGAATCCAAAGAACAGGATATAACTGCAGTCATAAAATCGTGGCTGGTTAAGTCTAGAGAAAGAATAACTTATGCTCACAAAAAGGCAGAAAAATAATCTGTAAAACCTTTTGGAAAAAATAAATATTTTCAAGTTGTATATTTTTTTATTGCTGGGTGATACAGGGTGTACACTAATTCATAGGAACATAATTCTCTTGAAGTATGTTTTAGAAAAACGGTTTTAGGGTTCAGGTTTTTTTATACTATGGATCTGGATTTTCTTTGATCCAATCTTTACTAATTGGTTTTATGATTACAGCTAGTTTTAATGGTGACCTCAGAGATATAAAACAATTGATATTCTATTTGGACTATTTTTAAAACTTAAATTTGTAGAATGGTTTTAATGATAATTGTGTACAATTTTTTAATCTTCAAACAGTATAAACCTTTAAAGTGGGGAGAATAAGGGGTGGCCTGAATATAGATAAAAATATTCTAATACACAGTAGAATACAATTGCAGAATATTCTAGTCACATACTGGATGTCGACTGAGCATCTTCTATATAGTATATTCTATTCACATACTGGCCTACATTCTCAGCATGTACTTAGAATGTGGATAGGGCGCTCCGTAACATGTACTAAGGATATTCTAAGTACGTTCTAAATGAAAATAACGCACGTGCTTAGCATATACTTCTTCTCAAAAAGTATATTCTTAGAATATGCTAAGAATGTGAAATTGTTATATGGGTTTGTAGATCTTATGTGTCATTTTTTAGGTAAAGTGTAGTGTAGAGTAGTATAAAAAGTACGTGACAAGAATATTACAATGTAGTTTGTGCTTATTTCCATTATGTGTATGAAAACATTTTTGTCGTATGTCGTATCTTCCGCCATTTCCTTAGCACCTTGCAAATCATCAATTATTTGATGCGTTCATTGTTGTTCAGTAGTATTATTTATCGAAAAACTTAGTATAATGATTCCTATGATTTTCTATCTCGCTATATCCACAGGTTATGTTTGATGTCTATTTGTTTTTCTAACGTTCTACGCAAGACTCTACTCGCTTACTCCCATGTGGGACTGATACGACTGATAAATTCATTCGTTTGCAAGTAGAACATTCGAGATTTCAAAGATACTGCTCGAACATAACAAATCCACTCCCATCACATGAAATACCTTGGGAACATTTGGTCGAACGTTCAAAGATACGGCTCCAGGACCGCGCTTCCAGCAATACCTCATATATGTCAAATTATGATAAGTACCAATATATAAGTAATGTAGAAGTTATGAGGGAACAGATCAACAATACATACCGGTCTAAATAGTAACTATCCCTTTTGCTTCGCTGTAGTCGGGCAAAAACAAGTTCTTACCAAGTGATTAGGCTCAAATATATAATTTTAGGGAATACAGTTAAAGATCAGTTGTACCCAACACTGGCTTACAATATTTTTGTCAGTTGCAAAATAAATAAATTGCATTTTATTATATTGGAATGAATTTAATATATCATTCGTTTGGGTTGTACTCAAAAGCGCAGGCACATGAACGGAATCTTTGTACCAAATTCCCATGTTATAACTTACATTCTAGAAGCTTCGTGCCTTCTATATAGGCCACTAGTTGGACTGGGAGGTTTTGAGTAGTTGTATTATTTCCTCTCCGAGTCATTGTAAGGAGCAAAGTATGTGAGTAAGTATTTCATCATATAGTTTAGTTACCTCATGGTGCATGTGTCCAGTCACCGACGTCGCGCGTCGGTAACTGTCTTCAAATGTGTCTTACCCAGATTCAACAGTCTGGTTGTCTACCTTGTTTATTAGTAAACTTTTTGTAAGGAGGTGACCTTTTGTGTCTACCTCCATTTGAATTGAATATACCTACCTAATTATTATAATACAAAGAATTTGACACAATGATTTTCTTTGCTTATGGCATTTGTAAGACAAACATTGAAAACATACTTCACACCTTTCCATTTGTATCACACTTTCAGGTTTAACCTCCAATTTAGTTACAAATCTAGTGGGTTTTGTCATAGCCTTCATGTTTAAATTATTGCTCCTTATTCCAGACCAGCCCTGTATCATTGTTACAACTGACTTAGTATGCCTATCGCTTTATTGCATTACTAATACACTAATACCATATCTGGAGCTTTTATTCATTACTCTCAAACTATTCATTATCGATATTCGATATCTACTTTTCTGTTTGTTTGCATTGTTATACATGCAATTATTAATTTTAGATCTGATTGTACACATCAATCGATTACATGGATTTAGTCATGATGCCCTACAATTGATTTATACGGTACTTCCAGGCGTTATGTCGTGGACGGCCTTTAGCATTCTTGAGATCTTGGTTGTACTCTTTATGTTAAAAAAGTATTTCTCCTTATCCTTATATCTTTTCACTAGATCCTTCCTGGAGAAATCCTTTTTAAGGCTTTCTAGTCCTAAGAGTTTACATCTCCAATGAGTGAGTGTTTCACATTCGAAGATATAATTTGTGAGGTTCAGTATGTAGGGTACAGTGATATTGATGTGTAATCCCATCACTTTCCTTATTTGACCCCTGCTGAGGTTTAATATTTCATTAGTGCGAGCGACTCTTACTATTTTTTTACCAGGAGTTTGCTGCTTTTTGCAGTCTAGATTTCTAATCTCAAGATTTCAGTGCTGCCTGATTTTAAAATATTAATGTTGTTATATAAAGAACGTAACGGAACCAAAAAAGGTGACCGATAGGTGAAGCGTGATGTAGAAAAAAAAGCAATGCACAATTGGAAGTTTTATTGGTAGTAAAGTACAAAAATTAAAAATCTACAATTTATACAAGAATTTTTTTTAAATTTAGTATCGTATCATTTCCCATGTTATAATAATTATTTGGGAATAACCTTTATGGGACGCCTATGTCAACAGTGATGTTCATCACCAACAATAAATATAAAAAAATATTTCATTAAGAAGTTATATTAATATAAATTTTTATACTTAACTGACACTTGACGGTTACAAACTAATGGAAATGCTGTAATTTAGAAATTTACATTTTTATTGTGTTTTATGAAACCCTTTAACGTGTTTCTTCATACTTCCAGAATCGTAGAATCCTCTGGAACATATCATACATTGGAAAGGCGTTTCTCCTGTATGTATTCTTATGTGTGACTTAAGATTACTAGCCTGAGAAAAGTTTTTGTTACAATAGGTACATTTGAACGGTTTCAATCCTGAATGGAGCATTTCATGACGTTTAAGATGAGGTTTTTGTTTGAAAGTTTTGTTACATTGTTCGCATTTATGTAGACGTTCACCTACAACCAAAAATCAAATATGTAAATACTGCTTATTGGCCAATCGATAGGGGTCACAACTACAAGTAATTAGCAATACTGCTGTTTTTTTTTCAAGTATCTTAAAGTATGTAGATTAATATGAAAAAAAGTTTACCAGTCTATCGATTTCCCAAATTAAAAAAATTAAAAAACTTTAACTTTAACTTTAATATTTCGCGCTGGGAGGAAGGTAGAGAAAAATAAAAAAAACACCACCGTGTAGGGGAAGTGTTTTGCAATAAAAAAGGTTTCTTGCATTTTATTCGACCGACACTTTTCATTATCTTGTAAATTTGAGGAATCTTGAATTTACAAGTACTGTAATTTTAATAAAACTAAAGTAATTTTAATGGAGTTTGCCTAGAAATGTTGGGAAAACTTCTAAGATCAAGAATATATAATCACAAAATTAATTAATTTACATACATACAACCTTCTTTATTTTTTCAAAATAAAATTTGATTCTCCTGTAATATAAAGATGAATATTCAACGAACAGAATGTATATAGTGAAAAGGTATAAAAGTATCCAGGTATAAAGTATTTTATAAATGAAAACAGGTATAATAATGCACTATGATGCAGATGATTAATTTATAATTTTAAGATATAATTTTTTGCATACCTTTCTCCAATAAAAATATGTAAAAATTAATTTATTACCTTTTATTTATTATTTACAACCTTGACTCTTACCAAAAATAAAAAAAATTCTGATTAAATATTTCTTTTTCCGCAGTGCAGCAGAGTCGCTCGGATGCGGAACACATACTTAGTTTACCGAATTTTTTCCGGACAGACCATTGCTCGGACGAAAAGAACGGAACAGACCTTTTTTATTGAAAAACGCTTCCCCTACACGGTGGTGTTTTTTATTTTTCTCTACCTTCCTCCCGGCGCGAAATATTAGAGTTTCAAAAAAAAAAGTTTTTTGATTTTTTTTTCAATTTGGGAAATCGATAGACTGGTTAACTTTTTTTTATATTAATCTACATGTAATTACTTGTACTTTTGGTCTAAAATTTCCCCTACGGACTGGCCTATTAAGTACCTTGTTTGTAGAAGAGTTTTTTATTCCGGGTAATGTAATTAATTTCTATTTTCACTCAAAGATCGCAGCCGATAATAAATTTCGTCTCAAACGACATGTAAAAACTGTGAACCAAATTAAATCAAACAAAAAATTATTTATTGACAAAAGTGTATCGGTGAAAAAACATCTTGTTCGCTATTTATTTTGTGCTATTGTTTATCACCAATCACTTGTTATTATTTGCATAACCAAGTTTCTAAAAACTGTGAATAGGTACACTAGCAGGAACACATCTTGTATGAGTTGGAGCAACGTATCATGCTCCAAGAACTTTCCAAGAGATAATAATCTATATTGGAATGAATAAAAAGAAAAAAATGCTTTCTGATTGAATAGTGATCATCAAGTTCAGTTTATAAAATACAGTTAAGTACATTCACCATTTTCAAATAAAAGTTTAGAACAGAAAATTCCAAACATCACAATCTCAATAAAATATTAGCAACATCTTAGTGACAATTTTTTCTGACCAGACTATGTTGAATAGTATAAAATTTCAACAAATTCACTGAAGGAGATCGATATAGCAAAATTTGAGATTAGTACAATAAATACCTTTACAAACCAAATAATTCAGCAAGCAGAAACAACTACACAATACCTACATGCTACATGTATGCAACACATAAAGCACAATAATTATATTATACCCACTACAAGACAAATTGAATAATAGTGACTATCTCAGCACCTCAGAGGTAAAGTGTGGTAACAAGTTAGTCATCTTCACTTCTGGATCCGCCTTATTAAAAAAAATTATATCTAATGGAAAACAGATTTAACTCCTAGTTACGTCATTTCGTCCAAAGGGTCGGTCCAGTAGACATATCGAGGTGTACTTTGTTAATGTCATTCGACATTTCTCGTGCGTGCTGAAGCGTGGTCAGAAAACCTTTAACATTCAGATTCTGGAAGAGTAGAGGATATTGACGATTAAAACCTGTTATTTTGAAATATTTTTCGCCTAGTTTACCAGAAAACCAATCATATGAACACCAAAAATAGGGTGGAAAGTATTGTTTAGCAGCCCAAGGGCGGAAAATTCATAACGCCAGATTTTTGAAGTATTTCACCATCTGTCACTTGAATACTTTGACGTTCACGTGAATTTTTTGAATTGAAGGTCAGTGTATAGTAAAGTAAGTCAAAGACGATTTTTGTTATATTTTGCTATGTTTTGGTTCATTCGGTTACAATATTTAATCAATTAAACGTCTCTGAAAATTCTTTGGAACAATAAGTAAACTTATCATAGCTCTCCCCAAAATTTTAGACTTTGTTACTTACCTTACCTTTGAGGTGATGATAATGGATATGGAGACTATTAAGGAGATCCGACTACAAGTATTCCAATTTCTCATCATGGCAGAGGGTGCCAGCTTAAATCCAATATTAAAAATATCTGACTGCAGAACAATAACAGCCAATCATGAGCACTGCATACACTTTGAGTTCATGGTGTTTCATTGGTTGCTAGCTCATTTGACATTATGTTAGGTAAGTGAGGTTAGGAAATAGAAATGAAAAAGTTTATGAGTATGGAATCGGTTTTTGTGCTAGTTTTCAAAAATAAAGAAAATTGTGATCACCACTACTGCAATAATTTTCAACAACACACACCCTGCTTATTTTCAGTTTTAATCTTTCTATATCTAGTTCTTACTTCTAGTTTTTATTATTCATTATTATAAGTAATGTTAACAATTTAACTACTGTCTTTTTTAAAAACTAAGGTTAGATGGTATAGAATTTGTAGTGGCGACTCCGCGGTGAAAAAACAAACTGGTTAGATAGACGATTTTGAGGATAGGTTTTAATTTTTCCATAAGGGTTCGATCTCCTTATCTAGCCTCTATCATAATGACATTACAGTTTACCAGATGTCAAAAATCTTATGTACCTGTTGTTTGAAAACAAACCATTTGTATTCGAACTTGCATGCCATCACCTTACCCCCTTTTCTCATATCCTAAACAAATTTGCCTCGTCATAGTAACTAAAAATTGTACCAGTGTTCCAGTAGGTGAGCAGTTAGAATTATCTAATAAACTGAATATAATGTAGCCGTCGCTATAGAGAGAAAAATAGTTGTCTGTCAAGTTTGACAAATAAAAAGTTTTTAAGTTCCCGACTATTTTTTTATATAAAACCAATTAATCTTTATCAAAACTCATCGTAGTAAGTACCATTACCAATAAAAAACCCAATCCTCTTCCTCAGCTACTAAGCCTGTGATCGAGGCCACTGGTCATTGATCATAAGCGAGTAAAAACCAAACCAGCGTAAAAAAATATACAGTCCACTCAGCTCATTTCCCAAATGGAGGAGAGAAGTGAATGAAAACCAATCCTCCACCTGTCACATTTGAAATAGTATATTACTCAGTATATTATACATCACTAGTGTGTAAAATGGCCCATTTCACACCAGTGGGAGAATGTTGTCATATGAGGTATTAGTGCTGAGGAAAGTATATCCATTAAGCTGTTAGAGTGTGAATAAGCAATAAAATATGCATACATTATTCACAAATTATTTAACAAAACGTATACTAACCTGTGTGTATTATCAAGTGATTGTTATAAGATGAGGCTTGTCTAAATTTTTTCCCACACTGTTTACATTCA
The DNA here is from genome assembly GCA_949126875.1 of Lochmaea capreae. Classification (NCBI taxonomy): domain Eukaryota; kingdom Metazoa; phylum Arthropoda; class Insecta; order Coleoptera; family Chrysomelidae; genus Lochmaea; species Lochmaea capreae. Next base: position 13,397,236 of record OX421409.1, read on the forward strand.
TAAGGCTTTTCACCAGAGTGAATTTTCAAATGAATATCCAAATAACATTTTTTCAAGAAATTTTTGCCACAAACTGTACACAGGAATTCTTTCTTGCCCTCATGGATAACCATATGACTTTGTAGTACATATTTAGAAGAAAACTTTTTATTACAAACATTACAGCTGATATCAAAATTTTCACTAGTTATCTTGTGCCCTTGTAAATGTTGTTTGTATTCCAAACGACTTGTAAATGCCTTCCCACAATGTCTGCAGGAGAAGTATATGATACTGTTAGGTTTTTCGAAAGAATGAACTTTGAGGTGATATTTTTTTCTTTCGAGTCTTGAAAACTCTGTAAACAGAATTATATACATTACAAATATTGTCTAATTTTTCAAGATAATTAACAACAATTTTTTTGGACCTCAAAATAATGTTTGTATTGCAAGTAATTATACCCTATTTGAAAATTTTTGTTTTATTACGGAATAAAGTCATACCTTTTCCACAAACTTCACATCTGTATGGTTTTAAGCCTTTATGAGTTGATCTATCATGTCTGGAAAGATTCTGAGAAAATTTAAATTTCTTGCCACAAAGTTTACATTCAAATGGTAATTCATCCAGATGTTCTGCCATTATGTGTGCTTTTCTTTTGTACTGGAAACTAAATTGTTTTCCACAAAAGGAACAACAAAACTTTTTGAATTTACAGGTTTCATCATTCTTTATATGATCTGATAATAAGTCACAAGTTGTAAATGACATATTACAATATTGACATTTTAATTCTTCTAGTTCTTGTTGAACATTCTTAGTTTTAATGTTATCATTACTTTCTTTGAATATATCAATATCACTGGTATCATTATCTGATATTACTGTACTATTATAACTGTGTTCTGTTTGTGATATAAGTTTCAACTTAAAATCAATTAACTTAACATTTAGGAAAAAGGTTTCAGTCTCTTTAAGTATCTTTATACAATCTTTACAGACATTTTCTGGCAAACTCTTGTGTTCATCAACCTATAATCAAAATTTCAATTAAATAAACTACCCCTAACGCATTACATATTGAAGTTCTGTTTTTAAATCAGAATTTAGCCTTAGAGTTTTTACCTGAATATTAGTAAAATTTTTGAAAATATTTTTCAAGGGTTCCTCAAAAGATTGTAGATTTTCTCGTGATAAACATAAGCGACAAATAAAAGGAAAATCAAAAAACGAAATGTTAACGTTGTCCATTTGATTTCTTTGTTGAAATTTATGGGTTTTTCATTACATAGTACCTATACAATATTTGTTTTCACTTATACCATCATGGATGAGTAAACCATAGAGAAATTTGTCTATGGAGTAAACGTTGTATAGAACATCTGTGGTATAGAACGCCTAGGACTAGGGTATATAATCGTTGTGTACAACCAACATTGAACTGTATGGAATAAGTGGCAGCCATTGCCATATGGTGGCAGCATCGCATTCAAAGTCAAACGTCAAACCAGAGACATCAGTCAAAGAAACAGGGATACCAATGAATATCAATGCAGAACCATAGAAAACACCAACTAAAAAAGGAAAGACGTATGTAATCCTATCCTACTGGCGTGCTTTGCTTGAATCGCGAATCTTCCTTGCGCTAGCTAAGTACCCAAGGGATGGACACCAAAAAACTGATAGAAGAAATTTCAGTTTTTTCTCAATTTCCCACCTTCTATTTTCCAACAGTGACATTTTTGTCGCATGCATGTTCAATTGCATACCTACTAGCAGTGATGGGTAATGTTAATAACCATCTTTGTTATTATGTTATTAACCAGTTTTTAGCGTAACAAGGTATAGGTACTAAGCATGAATCAGAAAATAGTTAAGACTGGAGGAGCTCCTGTTATTGCTTATTCTTATTGTACATCTGTTGTTCTACAATACCCTACTGGTCCAATAAAAATGGTACTCTGGTTATTGAAGCAACTGTATCGACCAAAACTATATATCTAAAGTAAAATAAAATATTTACAATTATTACAAAGAAATCGTGTGGGAAGGAGATCTATCGGTAATCTATGATCCAGCCCTTTGGCTTGTCTAAAAGCTTATAACATAGAGAAATAATATATTTATTTTGTCTATGGCTTATAATTTAAATCGTAAATATAGTTTAGCAGATCTTATTTCTTCCTTGATGTTATATATCTATCATATTATTAAGATGAACAATTTCCACATAATGATTAAAGGGTGTGAACTGGTATAGTAATATTAATGAAATTTTGTGTTTTATAACCGTACCCTAGATCTGACTCATGAATGGATGGATTGATTGATTTTGATATTGACAGAGACAATGGTTATTGGCATAGTTTAAAACAGAAAGTATTGGTTGTACAGGACCATAGATTGGGGGAGGGATACAGGACTTACTGATCTCTGACTCACTGAGCAGTTCAGGAAAAAATAGATTACTGCTTGAATCCATAACCAAGAATAGGCAACTGACATTACTCATGTGTATAGCTGATCACTGATATATAGGCAACATACTTCAATTTTTTTAAAGCACGAGTGGTATTTCAGTTCAAAAAAAGAATAAGAAATGATTTAATTAACCTTAAAAAGAAGAAGAAAATAGCTTTGTTATTTGAAGTTTAGTGAGATTTAAAAATGTTTAACAAAGTATCAGTTTTAATATTATCTGAAAGGTTTTTCAATATCACTCAACAGTCTCGTTGTTTGGCTAGATGGATAAATCGCTCACCTGTTAATGTAATTCCAAGTGAGGAATATGATGAGGAGAGAGATACTCGAATACCTAATAAAAATAAAAAGATAACTAGGTGGAATGAAAATTATTTTATAAAAAAATCTACCGAAAATGGAGATGTTAAACCACTTACAATTTTGAAACGTGTTCCGGCTCCTAAAATTACTGTGGATATGTTAGAAACAACAATAGATCAGGACGGTAACTTTATTTATACCAAACTGGACAATAATGATGTAAGAATTACTAAAATACTCAGCGAAATCAAGTCAAATAAAGAACAAGTCAAAAAAGATCTCATTCTTCTTGAAGGTAAAAGATTAATTAAAGATGCACTAGATGCCAAATGTAGGCTGGAGTATATATTATTTAGTCGATTTGATGAAGTAGAATACTTGAGACCTTCACTTCCAAAACTAGGTGCTAAATTATACAAAATGCCCTACAAAGAAATTCAAATGTGGTCTGATTTGGTTACCAGTCCTGGTGTAATGGGAATTTTTAAAATTCCTGACTTGGAACTGTACATACCTCCAAAAAATGTTTTACCATTAACTCTTATTTGTGACAATATTCGGGAAGCTGACAATTTAGGTGCTATTTTAAGAACTAGTAGTGGTGTTGGCTGTCAACAAGTACTTCTAACCAAAGGTTGTGTTAATGTTTGGGACTCAAAAGTACTAAGAAGTGCTTGTGGTGCTCATTTTAAACTTAAAATCTTAAAAAAGTGTGACTTTGAAACTATTAGAAATACTTTACCACCAGACTATAATATATTTATTGCTGACAATAAAACTGTTTCTCTCAACACACTTGATGAAAGTCATGATAAAGAAGCATTATCTGATATAGTGGGATCTATACCGCTTGTACCATACTATGGAGTAGATTTCAATCCACATAAGCATAATGTTCTTATTATAGGAGGGGAAACTGAAGGAATTAGTGAACAGTCATATAAATTAGCTTCACAGTTAAAAGGTGTTAGATTAAACATACCTTTAGGTAATGAAGTTGACAGTTTAAATGTTGGAACTGCTCTTGGAATTATTGTTTTTGAAATGAAAAGGCAATTTTTGCTTTCAAAATCACAGGAAAAGATTCCATCTAAACCCATTGATCCTTGATATTGATTTACATTTAATCACTTGTTTTTAGATAAAATAAAATTATGTTTATAAAACCGTAGTACTTATTAGCATCCTTAATATAAACAAAAATATTGAAATCCTAGGTATGTTTAAAAAAACACTCATACTATGACCTTTTATTAAAAACTTTATATAGTGATATTCATAAAAATAAATAATTACAAACATAGTACATTACATAAATATACAAATTTTCACTTTTTAGTAACTTGAAAGAAATAGGTGAAAATTGTTTAAAAATCCATAAATAATGTCGAATTTTATGTACAGTTATTAAAAAGACAAATAGTTCTTTGAATCATATTTTTTCTAAGTAATAATTTAGTCTTAAAATACAAAAAGAGTCAAAATTATAAACATTAAAAAAATTAGATAATTATTCTCCTGAATAAATTTGTTTTCACTATTATCTGTGTTATGGACAATATATTTTTTGAAGAAAAGGTCCACAATACTCTAATACAACAATAAAGAAGTCTGAAGACGCAAGAATATATAGGGAAAGGTATATACAGATTGCGAAAATCTTTAATAGGTAATACGACTTACACAAGTACGACAAGGATAATATGAACAACACTATTTGAAGGGAGAGAGACAAGTTGTTATACGTGTGAAACTCACAATGGACTACCTAAGTCTGCGTTATAAGAGGCGTGGTCATAAAAACTTTTCCAAACAAACCGAATAAAGTTCTGTAAATTATCAAGAAATTTTTAATTTGCCGTTTGCTGTTGATTTAGTTATAAATAAGATTGATCGATATTAGAAATATGTATATAAAAAAGAAGTTTTTAAAACTAAGTATAAACCTGGAAAAGGATTTCCATTATTTTGTCAATAAAATTTACAAAACTTTAAACACAAAAACACAGCATAAGCACACATAACCTCAACTATGTTTACATTGTTTTAAAAACTCTTTGCAAACCTTACCTTGCAGATTTTCGTGTAAAAAAGTCTCCAACTGATCTCTTTTTACTTATTTCTAACAACGATCACTCTTATTTAGAACTATATTAATAGCAAACCGCAAATTAAAAATCTCTTATGACGTTTTACACGCGTTATCGATTTGTTTGGAAAAGTTAATAGGAGGATCCTTCTATTTGTAACGTCAGAGCTTATATAGGCAGTCCATTAGATCAGTCCCATCTACCAAAAAGGATGGGCGTGTGTGTTAATTGCCCTTTTTACTTTAAACGTTGTGTTCTCGTCTCTCTCTTTCAAGTAGTACTGTTGGTATGATCCTTGTCGTACTTGTGTGAATCGTATGACCTAATAAACTTTTTCGCAATCTGTAGGTATATGTGACATTGAAAACGACTATATAGTAGCATTGTCTATTTTTTATAAATATGAAGAAGGTTAAAAGAAAAAATGTAATTTCTCTTCAGTGGTAAAACCAGAAAAATCTCCATCCAACTTTAAAAATGTCCATTAAAAATTGACCCATTTTTATTATAAAAGTGAAATATTGTTTTCATCTTTAAATCACTAGATTGTTCTATATGGTTTTTTTGTTAATAACTTATTATTCACGATAGATAGTTCATCTGGCAAGATAATATAACAACTCTAAAATTACAATAATAAATACTTTACAAATAACATAATTTGATCTAGAAAAATGCCTAAAAAACTTCCTTTCTAAAATTAAAACCATATTGATCACATTTTACTCGTAAAATCCTCGCCAAATGGGGTGGTCCACAATAAAATAGGGTAACTTTTCCTTTCTTTTGATCCAGTATTTGCTTGAAGACTTTATCCCAGTTAGGACGACCGGCGTTGGTTCGAGTCTTCAGACCTGTTATCAAATCTCGTTTTTCCTAAAACAAATTTTGATACAATTATACTACTATACCCATAAATGTCAGAAATAAATATTGCATAATTGATAAGAATGAATAACGAAAAGTGGCTACCATTTGAATATTTGAAAATTTAAATATTATTAAATTATTTTCTTTCAATTCAACAAATTTTTAAACTGTTTATAATTATAAATACAAGTACAATAGGTAGCGCTATTTTTTTACTTTTCACTACTCTATACACTGTGTCCGTAAAGTATGGAACAAATTCATTTTTAGCTGAACAGGCCATTTTAAGAAATAATCCTGAAACACGTCGATTTTTGATTTTAATTTACCGTCGAGTATAATGACGTCACCGTCATTTTTTTAAACGGAACACCCCCATTTTGTCTCAATTCTCGGATTACTAGCTCTAGCTGAGCTGATTCCAAAAATGTATCACATGTTGATTTTAATTGGTATAGGATGGACAAAAATATATTAGTTTTGTGTGTGCTCATAAAGCAACGCGTAACATTCTTTATGAGTTAAATTAACAATATTATCAAAAATACTTATTGTCTAGCGGACAGAATATGATGAAATATTTGACTTTATCAATGTTCGAACTGCAGCCCTTGCTGTATTTGACAGTAGGTCACCCAAACGGTGTACAAATTCTTGTTGAACCTTGTTTATTGTGTCTTTAGAAATATTGTTTATTGCTGTCCGAATTCTCTCTTTTAATTCTTGAATATTTGCTGGTTTCGTTTGATACACAACATTCTTCAAATGGCCCCACATAAAATAATAATCCAAAGGATTGAAATCTGGTGACCTCGCTGGCCATTCAATAGGTTTACGTCTACCAATCCACATGTTCGGAAAAATTTCATCTAGGTACCTTCTAACATCTACAGCATAATGTGGAGGTGCCCCATTCTGTTGAAACCATGAACTTTCATCAAAACCTCCAGGATTATTTTATGAGCATACACAAAACTATTGTATTTTTGTCCATCCTGTACCAATTGGAATCAACATGTGATACATTTTTGGAATCAGCTCAGCTAGAGTAATCCGAAAATTGAGACAAAATGGGGGTGTTCCATTTAAAAAAATGACGGTGACGTCATTACTCGAAAGTAATCCACCCTGTATATTAGATTATTATTCCAAAATACGGTAAATTAAAGTCAAAAATCGACGTGATTCAGGATTATTTCTTAAAATGGTCTGTTATAGCTAAAAATGAATTTGTTCCATATTACGGACACAGTGTATACTATAAAACTCAACTTTAAACAGCCGTTTTAAGCTATACAAACCTAAAAATACAACGTAGTTCAAGAAAAAAAGTCTTGTCTTACCTTTTCATGCAATAAATCCAAAGCAAGCTGTAACCCAACGGCTTTCATATCGGTTTTTTGTAAAGCACTGGTAATGTACATATGCATTTCCAAAAACCTTTCCATGGCACCTCCCAGCTCTGCTTGCTCAATTTCTAGCTGAGACAGTAAATTGACAAACCATTCAAACGACCTTTGATCTCTGTTTATCCAAAAGAAATCAACCTAAAATAATAATTTATTAAAACATTGTTAAGCCCTAATTTTTTTAACACCTACCTTTCTGAGGTTCATAACTGTCGCTGGGATATCGCTAGCCCATGAAAACTTGCACTTAGGACAGGTGTGTCTAGCTTTCCAATATCTATGCATTATGGATTGAAGAATCGATGCGAATGGAGTTACACCTATACCAGTTGCTATTAGAACGGCATGTTGAGCTCTAAACATATGACTCGATGGTGCTCCGTATGGTCCATCTAGATAGATCTTAAAAAAAATTGTCAAATCATTATGGAAACTACACGCAACTGATAAGGGAGAGCTATATTTTTCTCTGGTATGGGAACACATCTGAATGTGTTGTGGAGGGGTGTATGATTTAAATGGTTCAAGTTGGTTTTCATTGTATCGACCTGAAGGGAAGTAGATTAGAATTGATGGCTAATTGGCCTATTCCACTGCGACCTATTTTGTGGTCATCTTTATCAAAATTACTTTCGCCTGCCCAACTAACTTAATGAAGTCTACTAGCTTTGTAACTCAATTTTTCATATAGTTATTTGTGTATAAGTGGCTTTTCGTCGAACTGCATATTTGCTAGGCTATAATCGCAGTGAGACTGAATGTTTGTTCCTGTATTAATTGACAGAATCTGCACTTGACTTTGTCTGTCAATCCCATCATCAGCTGTAAGTTCCTATTGAGCTCACAGTTTTTGTCAGTATTATTGTAGACTCATTATATCTGTTTGTAAACTTGCGGTTTTACTAAGTATAACCTATTTCGCTTATTATCTTTGTCTTAGTAAAATTTGTCCACCATTCCATGAATTTGTGGGCTTACCCACTTTTCTGTAACCTTCTTTGTTGTCGATTTTGCAGCACCACAGAAAGGTTCTGGAACCCAAGTACATTCAGAGAGCACACACACACAATCCCATATTAGTTTAAAATTGGTAGATTAGATAAGTATGTGTAAAGGATGTCATTCGTATCATGTACAATCCATTGTACTTCATTTAGGTTTTAAAATTGAAGCAGCAATAGCAACACACAACACTATATATTTATTAGTAAATCGAACTATAAAGCTGCTTTTCCGTTAAAAAACATTTTAAATATCAAGGTAGGTATATGACTTTAAATTCAAGCAAAAATATAACAGTTATCGCTTCTTAAAAATATTTTTTCCGCCTACCTCTATCCAAAGTATACATTTCCTGGCCTCATTGTAGGGAGCAAAGTCGTACTTTTCCGACCTAGGGAGGAAAAGTAAAAGTGACGTCATGGTACGTCAATCAATGAAATAACTTATACGGCATTGACGACCTATACTATATAATATTATATAAGTAAAAATTTCACCGTTTATTCATAGAACACCCTCTATTTTGCAAAATGGTAGAAATCAGTGAATTGTTATTTTAATTTAACGATTTTTACATTAACAATTTGACTTCAATTCATAGATACATCCGGTTTTCGAATTTAGGACAGAAATATATATAGTATGCTATTGTCCATTGACAGATTAACAGTTTCAAAGTGTGTTACGCTATAATGTATCTATAAGTTATACTGTACCTACTTCATAGTTTTAGTTTGTTTGTTAGTTTCAGAAATAAATTATTTAAAAATGTTGTTATTTGAGGGAGGCGGAAAAATCATATGTATAACATGGGAGTAAAATGCCTTTTCCTCCCTTGAATGATTCTCGGGAAAAAAGTAGCATTTTGCTCCCTTGTTATACAAATAGCTATTCCGCCTACCTCTATCCAAAGTATACAGTGCGGATATGTTAAGTCTTACCCCCCCTAGGAAACTCCTTTATTAAATACAAAGATGAAAATTCTTGGACCCGTCAATTTTTATTCTAATCGAGGTGTTTTATAATATACAAAAAATTGTCACCCCTTCTACCCCCTACACTTGATAGCTACCCCCTCAGATTTTTTAAATAGCAAGGGGGTCGTGCGATACTTCATTGGAAAGGGTTTGAAAAGCAGAACTCAAAAATGTATAATTTGGAAATTTTGGATTTAACAACTAATTAATAAGAATTAACAAAAAATAATGTATTACATTAATATCTTTAAAATTGAAGGGACTGGACAAATTATCCTAAAGAAAAATTTATCTACTACAGGAGATGGTCGAAATGTTCTCCATTTACTTCCTGGCAGAAGTGGATTCTTTGTTTCGTTACCTCCCTAACCTTTTCTAGGGTCTGAATATCAATCCTATTCCATTCTTTCGTTATTCTTTGACGGAGTTCAGCAAGTGTCCTTAAATGGCTCACATACACTTTGGATTTAAGGTGACCCCACCTCAATTAAAATAAAAATTGACGGGTTCGAGGATTTTTCATCTTTGTCTCAGATAATATAGTTTCCTAGGGGGGGTAAGACTTAATATCCGCACTGTATATTTTCTGGCCTCATTGTAGGGACCAAAGTCGTACTTTTACTCCCTAGTTCTTACTTTAATAAATCTTGTTTGTTAGTTTCAGTTATTTGAGGAAGGCGGAAAAATCATATGTATAACATGGTGGTAAAGTGCCTTTTCCTCCCTTGAACTTCGTCCTCAGAAGGGAAAGTAGCACTTTCCTCCCTTTTTAAACAAATAGCTATTCCTTTGCTAAATGGTTAAAACGTGTACCTTGTTATTTGAAATATTTCCAAAGCATACAGTAAGGCAACACAAACTTCACATATAAAATCACCTGCGTTGGTTCTTTATCCAATACTTCAATTCGTATGTCATCTGTTACTTCTTTAGTTGCTTTATTTTCTCTCGCTTTCTTATAATTGACGGATAAAATAGATTCGTGATTAGTAAAATCGAAATTGATAATTTCACAAAAATGAACAAATTTTCTGTAATCGCCCCTGTGCTATTGGCCATAGTTGCCGAGCACGTTAATTGAATAAAAAAAATGCCAATATTCTAACGTAAAATAGTAGATATACATACACAAGTGAAAAGAGCTTCTTTTCTGCAGAGAGCAGAGATGACAGCTGTTATAGCTCGATATAAAAAGGAAAATGTCCACCGAGGTTTGTACACTATTTAGTTTTATAGGTCATACGATTCACACAAGTACGACAAGGATCATATAAACAGAGCACTACTTGAAAGGGAGAGACAAGCCTTGCTCTATGTGTGAAACTCACAATTAGATCAGTCCCCTCTACCAAAACACAACGGTTAAAAGTGAAAGGAGCAATATGAACACACCCCCACCTGTTTTGGTAGAAGAGAGTGATCTAATGGACTGCCTAAGTCTGACGTCATAAGTGGAGTCATAACTTTTCCAAACAAACCGAAAGCTTCTGTAAATTATCAAGAAACTATTAAATTGACGTTTGCTGTTGATTTAGTTATAAATAAGATTGATCGATATTAGAAATATATAAAAAGTGTTTAATTAAAGAAGTTTTTGACACTAAGTGTGAATCTGGAAAAGGATTTCCATTATTTGGTCAATAAAATTTACAAAACTATAAATACAAACACACAGCGTAAGCACACATAACCTCAACTATGTTTACAATTTTTTAAAAACGCTTTGCAAACCTTACCTTGCAGGTTTTCGTGTAAAAAAATCTCCAACTGATCTCTTTTTACTTATTTCTAACAACTATTACTCTTACTTATAACTATATTAACAGCAAACCTTAAATTAAAAATCTTTTATTACGTTTTACACGCGTTATCGATTTGTTTGGAAAAGTTAATAGGAGGATCCTTCTGTTGTGACGTCAGAGCTTAGAGTTTTACACATGGAACAATTCTCGTCTCTTTCTTTCAAAGAGTATTGTTAACATTATCCTTGTCGTACTTCTATAAATCGGATGACCTATTAAACTTTTTCGCAATCTGTAATATTGAACTATTGAACGTTGAAATTTTAACTGAATTATATCCAGTTCACCAGTAGGCTAATCTCATTGATAGTTACAAATTATTATTTGACACTTCAACACAGAAGACATGAATGTTTTTTAACTTCGGCAATAATTAATTTGTTGATCTTTTTGTGTAAAAATGCCATTCAGTGACGAATCAACGGAATTTTAATTTACTTGCACACCTCTCGGGGATGAAAATATACAGCAAAAGCTGAACAAACCTTATTAACGGAAAAAAAGTAGAGCAATATGCTTTGAGGCGTATCAAATGTCAAACGCAATAATCTGATATTGCCAGGCCAAAGTACGACCTATCCACCAGGGTCGGTAGTAAAAGTCAACGATTTTATACTTTCCAAATTTCAAATCAGTCAAAAATTATTTCAATCAATGTTTGTGTTATTTGCGAATACAACTACACCAACAGTGTGACTTTTCACTATCATGTACGTTTTGAAATTTTTCTGAGACAAAAGCTGGAATAGCTCAGTACTGTTCTTACCTCTAAAGGTTTGCCAACAGGATAATTCATGGGTTTTACTGATCCAAAATTAGGTGAAAACTGAGAGTCTGTAAATGTTAGTTCCATCCGTCCTTCTTCGACTTCTCTCTCTGGCGAAAACGTGAAACTTTTCTGGCTGATTTGTCGAACTGAAAAGAAAATATTAGTCAGTACGATAATTTCGAAATTTTTTATTTCTCTATGGTTCAATCTATTGTCTATCATAATCCATCTAATTGTGATGCCTTTTGGCCTAAACATTAAGTCATTAATTATTTAAAATATTATCGAATAAATTCCCTTCAGCTAATTCCAATAAACCACGAATTGTTTTATAAATAATAAATATAAAGGTTACACGTACGAGTCAATGTCAAAGCAAATAAACATTATCTAGTATCATGTATGTTTACTTATAGTGAACTTGACTCTTTGTATATATAGGTAACAATAGTATTTTAAGCATTCATTATTAATTCATTATTAATTCAATATTAACTCATTATTGATTCATTATTATTATTAAGTCATTATGATGGTCATTCATGAAAGGATGATTACAGTCAGTATCATTCATTCTAAGTAGTAATCTAAGAGTAGTCAATTAGTGTTAGTGGTTAATGTATAGTAAATATTAAATAGAACATGTCCCAGTGAAACAGGTAGTTGTTTTATTCCTGGGGGATGACCCACCAAGTGACCAGCAGCACCACCTAGTCAGAGGCCCTTCTACTATCCTACTACACCCAGTATCCTCATTACATTACACATTACATGGCGATCCTGCAAACAATTGGAGTTCTGTAACAATGGGTGGTAAAGCAACGAAACAAGCGGTCCAAGAAAATGGCGTGGTCAACAGTAATTTTATAGTACAAGAAGAGGAACTCAAAGCAGATCTGGAGGTGAAGATTCTTATCTACATTATTGTGGTTGTTTTGGTACTACAATTTGGATGGTCTATATATAAGAATCATAGAAGACAAATGAAGAGGGAGATAAGAAGAAATCTACAGCAAAGCACGCTAAATCTGTAGGATGGTGAGAATATTATTTTTTTTGTAAACTTTAAGGGTATATTCTGTTTTGTGGCTAAAATTTTTTTTTGATAATTGATATTTCATATTTTTATTTCTATTGACAATGAATTTTAAATGTCCTCGAGTGATGGAAATGCAGTAACGTGGGATGAATTTGAGATTAGATTGAATTTAATTTTAGAAGATATACGTAGGAATAGTAAGCGTGTGTTAAAAAAGGAGGTTCCAAAAAGCTCAGATAGTCATATAGATATAATAAATAAGTTGTGTGATTCATTTAATAGTTTCTCTAAGTTAATAAATAAGAATTGGTATAAGTTAGAGGAGAATCAGCAGAGTACATGTATTTTATATTTTAACAAAATTAGAGAAAAGGTAGAGAAAGCATTTCAAGTGTTAGATTGTCAGTATGAAGTTCCGTCTCAATTAATTACGCGTAATAATTTAATTAATAAATAAATATTAGAAACAATGAGCAAAGATAAAAAGGAGAAAATGGCATTAAGTATGAATGATTTTTTCAATTTAGCTGGTAAGATATTACCAAATGAATTTAATGGGGATATAAGCAAATTGCAATCTTTTGTAGATGCTATAAGTTTGCTACAGGTTGGTGCAGCAGAGCATGAGGAGAATGCTGTACTATTTGTGAAAACTAGGCTAACTGGAAAGGCCAGGAGTCTAATCACCACCGAAAAATCGTTGGTAGAAATTATAGGAACCCTAAAAAAGGGACTAAAGGGAGATAGTGCTAGTTTAGTAGGAGCTAAATTAAGCAAATTAAGACAAAACAATAAGGATATAGTTGAGTATGCTTCAGAGATGGAGAAATTAACAGATCAGTTACAAGCCGCGTATTTGGCAGAAGGAATGCCAGTACATTTAGCAACTAAGTATACAACAGAAGCAGCAGTAAAATCACTGATCGACAACTCAGCATCAGAGCGGATAAAAACCGTTATAGCAGCTGGGAATTTTACGACACCGCAAGAGGTGATGACTAAATTGGTTTCCATTAATGTGGGAAACAATCAGTCAACAGGAAGTGTTCTGCATTATAAGGCAGATAGAAATAAGTTTGTGTCAGGAAATACCTATTTTCCACAACGAAATACCTATTTTCCTCAGCGAAGACACTCTTATGTAAATCATAATGGAGAAAATAATTTCCATAGGAAAAATAACTACGATAACAGTAGGAAATTTCACGCCAATCAAGGCAATAGGAGATTTACTGGTTACAGGGAGAAACCAGAAGAATATAGGAACAAGCCTAACAATAGGTTTAACAATGATAATAAATATAGAAATGTAAGAATGTGTGAGAGTGGAGAGACGAGAGTGGAAGATGAACAGAAAGAATTGGGGTTTTGAAAAAGAAAGGTGAAAAATCCAAAATTTTAAATAACTTGCATAATAATAATCATTACATTTATAACTTTGATTTAACTCTTTCAAACTTTGTGCAAATTAAAACTGACATATCGGATAATATAGATACTTTTATATTAGATACAGGTGCAGATATATCGTTATTAAAAATTTCAGATAATTTTCCACATCACTTAATAAAGACAACACAAATCTTAAATATTAAAGGAATAACTCAGGGAGAAATTAAAACTTTGGGTACAATAGAAACTTTTCTTTTTATTAAGGGTGTAGCATTTCAACATTGTTTTCATGTAGTAGAGGAAGAATTTCCTATACCTACGAATGGAATTCTAGGTAGGGATTTCATAAGAAATTATAATTGTATTTTAGATTATTCAGAATTAAAATTATACATAGATTGTAAATCTAGGAATACAGTAACATTAGAAATTCTTGACAATCCTGAATATGATACTTTGGCAATACCGCCTAGATGTGAAGTCTATCGGTTGGTAGAAAGTTTCAAAAACTTAAGACAAGATAAAGTTGTTGAGCAACAAGAACTATTACCAGGAATATTTATAGCAAGATCTATTATATCAAAAACTAATCCTTATGTCAGAATTTTAAACACAAATTATGAAAGCAAGTCGATAAATACAAACAATATTAAAATATTGGATTTAAATTTATTTCATGTATATGCTGTGAAGAATGAAAGTAAGAATAGGTTGAAAGAATTAAGAAAAACATTAAATTTAGAGGTACCAGAATACGTGAGGGATAAGCTAATAAATCTTTGTGAGAATTTTTCAGATATTTTTGCTTTAAAGAACGACATTTTAACGCATAATAATTTTTATGAGCAAAAGCTATTGGTAAAAGATGATACTCCAGTATATATTAAAAATTATCGCACGCCACATTCTCAATCTTCAGAACTTAATAATCAGGTCCAAAAGTTATTAGAACAAGGTATAATTGAATCTTCAATCTCAGATTATAACAGTCCAGTTTTACTTGTTCCCAAAAAGGCAATCAATGGAGAGAAGTCTTGGAGACTTTGTATAGATTTCAGGCAATTGAACAAGAAAATAGTCACAGATAAATTTCCATTACCCAGAATAGATTCGATCTTAGATCAGTTAGGGAGGTCGAAATGGTTTTCAGTCATAGATCTTATGTCAGGTTTTCATCAAATTCCTTTAGAACAGTCTTCAAGGAAATATACATCTTTTAGCACAGAAAAAGGTTCTTTTCAGTATACAAGATTACCATTTGGTTTAAATATAAGTCCAAATAGTTTTTCAAGAATGATGTCCATAGCATTCTCAGGATTAACTCCAGAAAAAGCATTTCTTTATATGGATGATATAGTCGTAATAGGGATGTCAGAAAATCATCATTTAAGTAATCTCGAAAGGGTGTTTGACACATGTCGGAAATTCAACCTTAAATTAAATCCACAAAAATGTCAATTCTTCAGGCGAGAAGTAACGTATTTAGGACACAATTTGTCCAGTGAAGGGGTTCTACCCGATAAGGCAAAATATTCAGTCATTGAGAAGTATCCAGTGCCCAAAAATTCAGAAGAATCTAAAAGGTTCGTAGCATTCTGTAACTATTACAGACGTTTCATTCCAAATTTCGCTGAAATATGCATACCTCTCAATAAATTATCTAGGAAAAATGTAAAATTCGAGTGGTCAGAAGACTGCGAAAAATCATTCCAAATACTAAAATCGGCATTAATTCAGCCGCCTATTTTGAAATATCCAGATTTCAATAAAAAATTTATATTGACAACAGATGCTTCAAATATTGCGTGTTCTGCAATACTTAGCCAGGAATACGAAGGTATAGATCTACCTATAGCTTATGCATCGCGAGGTTTTAAGAAAAGTGAATTAAATAAACCTATAATCATGAAAGAACTGTTAGCTATCCATTGGGGAATTAATCATTTTAAGTGTTATTTATATGGTTCTACACATTTTATTGTGAAAACGGATCACAAGCCGTTAACACATCTTTTTTCGATGACAGACCCAACTTCGAAACTTACGAGAATTAGACTAGACCTAGAAGAATACAACTTCGAAATACAATATTTGAAAGGAAATTCAAATTATGCGGACAGTATTTCAAGGATATCCATAAATGAATTAAAAGACTTGTACATTGACAATGCTCACATTTTAGCAATAACGAGGTCAAAAACTCGTCATAATAAAGCTCAGCCTATAGGAGAAGATAAAATAGTTTCCACAGAAATAAAGGAAGATATTCGTAAGCCAGCAGTATATAAAGTACTGAATAATTTAGAGGCGCATAAATTACCAATTCTGCAATTTGAAAATAACCGTGTTTCGTTAAGGATGAACATACGGATCAAAAACAGGATGAGATTTAGCCAAGCCTTATTAAATACCGATATAGTTAACTTTGATTTAGATCAAACGTTAGTTCAGCTTGATAAGCTAGCGGTAAATAATGGTATAAAAAGGATGAAAATTTATATGAATGATATTATTTTCACACAGTGCACTATAAAAGAGTTTATGGAAAAAGGAAACAATACGTTAAAAAACGTACAAATATGTATTTGCGATATACCTAAGATGGTGGAAAAAGAAAAAGAAAAGCAACAGATTTTAGAAACTTATCATAATGATCCTTTATTTGGAGGTCATGTAGGAAATAACAGGCTATTGAAAAAATTAAGAGCGAATTTTAGATGGAAAAACATGGAAAAAGATGTAAGAAAATATATTAAGCAATGTCACAAGTGTCAGGTCAATAAAGCAAAGAATAATCACAAGGAAGAATTTGTATTAACGGATACAGCAGAAAAACCATGGGATATAACATATATAGATACGGTCGGTCCTTTTCCACAAAGTGAAAATGGTAACCGTTATTGCATCACAATGTTATGTGAATTAACGAAATATGCAGTAATAATTCCAGTTAAAAACAAAGAAGCGAACACGATAGCTCGTGGAATTTTTGAAAATTTCATACCAAATTACGGTCTAATGAAACAAATTAGGACAGATTTAGGCACAGAATATAAAAATGAAATATTCAACGCTTTAACTAAAATGTTAAATATTAGGCATAATTATTCAACAGCATATCATCATCAATCTATAGGAGGTTGTGAGAAATTACATAGAACGCTTAATGAGTATGTGAGACACTTTATAAATGAAAGTAAGGATGATTGGGATGAATGGTGTAAACTATTTGCTTATTGTTATAATACGACTCCAAGCTCGTATCATGGTTATACGCCATTTGAATTATTGTTCGGTAGACGTGCTAACTTACCCGAGAATCTAACAAACGAGATTGAGCCATGCTATAATATTG
This sequence comes from Lochmaea capreae, assembly GCA_949126875.1. Classification (NCBI taxonomy): domain Eukaryota; kingdom Metazoa; phylum Arthropoda; class Insecta; order Coleoptera; family Chrysomelidae; genus Lochmaea; species Lochmaea capreae. The sequence continues at coordinate 13,414,707 of OX421409.1, forward strand.
ATGAATATCAGAATGAGTTAAAATATAAACTGCAGGTAGCTCATCAGAGAGCAGAGAAATATTTAACCAAACATAAACTGAGTAGACAAAGTCAAAATAGTAAGGTAGCTAATCCAGTTGATTTTAAAATAGGGGATTCAGTGTTAGTAAAGAGGGAAAATAGAACCAAATTCGAATCTCAATATATAGGTCCATTTACAGTCACAGAGGTGAGCGATGTTAACTGTAAAATTAAATTAGAATCAGGTGTGATAAAAGAAATACACAAAAACAGAATCCATCCTTATTGTAAAATGAATTAAAAATTGTAAAATTGGAAGTGCGAGTGAGTTTATAAACATTTCCGAATAATAAACAAAAGTGTTATAACAAACATTCAAAACATTGAAGTGAAAATAATTAAACATCTAAGTGATCGTAAACAATTTTTAAAGGCAATGAACATTCATTTATTTATGAATATATTATGTAATCGTAGGTTAGTGACATTATTTAATAACCATCTACCATTTATTTTTAGGATAATTGTAAATTCATTTCATTAGGGGGAAAGGAAGCTCAACGGAATTTATTCTTTTTGTAAAAGGGGAAGGTGTGATGCCTTTTGGCCTAAACATTAAGTCATTAATTATTTAAAATATTATCGAATAAATTCCCTTCAGCTAATTCCAATAAACCACGAATTGTTTTATAAATAATAAATATAAAGGTTACACGTACGAGTCAATGTCAAAGCAAATAAACATTATCTAGTATCATGTATGTTTACTTATAGTGAACTTGACTCTTTGTATATATAGGTAACAATAGTATTTTAAGCATTCATTATTAATTCATTATTAATTCAATATTAACTCATTATTGATTCATTATTATTATTAAGTCATTATGATGGTCATTCATGAAAGGATGATTACAGTCAGTATCATTCATTCTAAGTAGTAATCTAAGAGTAGTCAATTAGTGTTAGTGGTTAATGTATAGTAAATATTAAATAGAACATGTCCCAGTGAAACAGGTAGTTGTTTTATTCCTGGGGGATGACCCACCAAGTGACCAGCAGCACCACCTAGTCAGAGGCCCTTCTACTATCCTACTACACCCAGTATCCTCATTACATTACACATTACATAATCAAACGAACTTACCCATTTGGCTTAGCGACGTTGTAGAATTTTTCTTTCCGCAATCCTCCAAACTGGGAGTCTTAAACGCTATAATTGTCGGTTTATTTCGCATGTAACGGAAGCTTTGAGCCAAACTCTTATTTTGCGGACTCAAATACGCCAATCCCAACGACTTCAATCTTGCTCTTCGTATCTGGCACTCGTTAAAACTTTTTTCCGATTCAGATCTCATGTATTCTCTCAATCTAAAGTCATCGAATAATTGGAAAAATGACAAAAAAAAATGATCCTGTAATATTTGGAAAATATACTTACACCATCATTCGTTCCCTTTTTTTTGCTTTTGTTTGCATGTCTGGCATTGACAGTGATTTCTCCAAAGGAGCTTTATTCGTAAACAATAACCTATGCAACTTTTTTTCGGGAGATAATTTTCTCAATCTCGCATGGGGCAAATCTGAGAATAATAATTATATTGTTATAACACAAATTTTGTACAGAACCTAAACGATATTAGGACGATGTTGGACGAGGCACCTACACCTTTTTTGATTTAGACTGTGGAAACAATAACTTTTAAAACCCTACTTTTTTATATAAGAATTTTCGTTTATGTGTTTTTGTGTTTATATGTGTTAATATTGTTTATTAGAAGGATAAAATGTTATTTTTGAATGGTTTACAATGTACAACCTCAGTTACCGTCACCGACAATATAATTATTGGAAAAGATTTAAAATCACAGTTCAAAAGAAAATCCAAAGTAACATGACAGCAGCATTGGGACACTGTTGGCACAACCCTTCGTCAAATACAGCACTCTATTGGTCATCCCCAACCTAGGTGCTTCGCAGGTCTCTCACGGCAACACTTAACTTTGATAAGAAGAATAAGAATCGATCATTCAAGACTTACCCATGGATACCTAATGTCTACTACCCCCAGACCCATTTGTTCCAACTGCAACTCTAATCTAACCATGAAGCACATTTTGACCGAGTGTCACAAATATACCGTCCAAAGACAACAGTTTCAGCTAAGCCTGAACTACAAAGAAATCCTTAACAACTCTAAACAAATTACCTCTCTACTCCAATTCCTCAAAGATGTACAACTTTACCATAAACTATAGACCAATTCTGATAATGTGCATTCATTTTGTATTATTGTAATAATGATCTATTTTATACTTCATATTATATTGTAACCGCTCCCGTGCAAGTGGCCATAGTAGCCGAGCGCGTTAATTTAAATAAAAAAATAATTTTCATTTTTAGTAAGCATTTAATTTTATTTTCATGAAATTGCGAGTATTTCTTTGATTTTAAATCAGAAAAAAATGGAAAGTTGTGAAGTATATCAGTAAGTGGTTTTACATTACAGACTCCCTAATCTAAACACTTTTCTTAATATATTGTAGCAATGTGTAATGTAACGCCTTCGTCGGGTTACTTTACACACTTTTGTTTAACAAAAAATTAGGTTCAAATCCTATTGATTTATGGAAACCAATAATATCTACCGATAACTAATACCTAGATATAGCACATAATATGTCTATCCAACATATTATGTTGGATAGACTAACGTATGTTGAATAATAATAATCATTTTGTTACAAAACATGTAAAAATCGTAGTAAAGTATCACCACTCTACTGTATAAAGTCATACCACTTAATATTTCTTCAATGTAGATAAAAATTGATCTTACCTGAAGTACTGCATGTTGCTCTATTACTCAACTCAATCTCTACGCTACTATCCTTGTTAGATTCGTCATTTTGAAAAGTTCCGTTAGTAAATCCAACTAACTGTATTCCAGGCTTTTTATTTTGGTTCGACAATGTTCTAGTAAGTGTGCTGTGTAGTTTTTTTAAAGGACTTTGAAGACTGCTGTGAGTGCTACCATTTGACAATCTTTTGACGGCATTAGAAGAATTTGCAGCAGGAATTTCACCGTTATGAAGTTTTTCCTGTTCCTTTTCAAAATATTCATATAATCGGTTTGTCCACTGACCTACACCCCGAATATGAAGCCACATGTAATCTAAACACAAAATATGGTAAAAAAAAATAAAAAGGTAAAGTAGAAGTAGAATTCTGTAATTTCCTAACTATACACGTGACAGTTTTAACCTAATATAACGATTTAAGACCCTCAAAGATGTGGAAAAAATTTAGGGCTGTAATGTTTATTATGAAAGCGAAGAAATTACAGAGATTTTTCTCAAGCTAGATATGTACCTTCTTGTTCCGGAGCACTGCTTATGGTAAATGGATGCCATTCGTATTTGGCTATGGCAGGAATTTTAACAAAAATATAATCGCCAGGGTGAAAATCAAAACTAACTGGCCTTTTAATAACCAAATGTGTAACTTTCGATGGTAAAAGTAGACCGGAACTAATATATGTTTTTCCTCTTTCTGTAACTAAGAAAGTAGATCTATACGCTCTTTCTAATCCATAAGCTATTCCGGGTATGATGAACCATTTCCAGAAACTCGGACCGTGAAGCATGAGCAATATCCAAAAAGGCACGTACATGAGATGAGTGTAATAAAAAACCTTAAAAAAATAAGTTGAAGTTTACATTAAATAGAATAATTGAAAGTTTTATGATGACAATTTAAGTCATGTATAACAAATCGCATATGCCACAGTGCAATTGTCACTTTGACAGCGGCAAAAGTTAGCTTTAACTTTTACAGCGACAAATACACTAGTGGTTTTCTCACTTATTCATTTGTTCATCAATTATCGCGGTGTTTGTTACCAGAATAAATAGTTTGGCATGTTTGTCAACAACTTATTGAATTTTCAAGAACTAACTATGAGTCGATTCGGTGTGTCTACGAACGCCGAAATTAGTCAAATTGTTAATACCTGTGTGCCTACTAATACAGTTGCGACGCAATCATCAATCTGGCGACAATTTTCTACGTTTTGCGATGCAAAAAGATACACATTTGAGCCAGATACTTCCATCGAGAAATTGAATGTAATATTGCAAGATTGGGCATTCAATATGCGAAAAAGTAACGGAGAAGACTACAAAGAAGCGGTAGTTGCAACAATTTGGAACACCACCGCTAAAATGCTACAAAGTAAATTTTATAACGAATTTAATATTGTATTCAACCCTTTCACCGATGTTCAGTTTAATTCATCACGAGCTGCACGTAATGCTAAACGTAAAATCCTACAAGCACAACCCAAAAAGATAAAATGTAGTGCATCAGCTCTTAATAAATCTGAAGTATTTGCAATGGCCAGATTATATAACGAAAATGAACCGGAAGGACTTCAAAAGAAATTATATCACATTTTGGCGTTTGAACTAGCTTGGCGCGGAGGAGAAGCCGCTTACTGTAAAACCACTTATTTCGTATCTGAAATTGAAAATAATGGAAAAGAAACTGAACGTATCGAGTATAATCCTCTATTTTCGAAAACGAGACAAGGCGGCAACAATAAATTATGTGACAGCAAATGGATCACGCCTAATATTTTCGACGAAGATATTTGCCCAATACGTTTATTCAAAAAGTTATTGGAAAAACGAAACACTTTATAACTTCGGACAGAGTATTTCTTACACCAAATCCCTTTTGGAAAAAGAAAAATTCTAAAGGTTGGTACAAGAATTTGCCGATTGGAATTAATGAAATTTCCAAATGGACTAAACGCTCAGCACAACGCATTGGTTTAGATGTCAAACGTGTCAAAATTACAATTCACTAAAATCGAGCGGCAGCAGTTAGCGAATTAAGTAAAAGCGGAATTGAAGAACAAGCTCTAATAAAAATAACAGGACACAGCAATTCATCATCAATAAAACCATACTTACAAGTTGACAAAGAGTATCATTCAAGCATTATTTAATCAATTCGTTTGGAAAATGAAAAAATGCAACAACCCAAATTTACCCGATAAAATACAAACTACTTGTGCAATTATAAGTGGAAAATCTGCTGCTAAAAATAGTTAGCACTTTTTATTCAGACTGGCAGAGCAAAAGGGCAAGAGAATCGTCGTCAAGATCATTTCCAACAATTTAGACATATTTTGGAACTAATAATAATAATTGTCATAAAATACTGAAAAATCTGCTCCAAATATGGAAAATGAAACAAATTCACTATATTGGCAACATCTTTAACACCTCTGGAATCCTCCAGTTTGACTAATAAAAGACCATTGTCATAAACTTCTGAAAAATCTGTTACAATAAGGATTCTAACTTTAAAAATTATTCTCAAGGATCTTGTCAACATTTTTGACAACTCTGTAATCCTCTAGTTTACTTAATAAAGGATCATTGTCATAAAATACTGGAAGATTTGCTACAAAAAAAGATTAGAACCTCTGTCAATAATTGGATTTGCGGAAAAAGGAAGAAAATGATTATCAACATTTCAGACAATTCGGGAATGCCCTAGATTGGCTAACATAGCTCCATTGTCATAAAATACTGAAATATTTGTTACAGGAAAAGGATTGGGACTTCTTTTACTGATTGGCTCTGCTGGAAAATAAACAAAATCATTACCAAAGATCTTCTCAACATTTTAAACAGCACATAAATTCTTCAGTTCGATTAAACAGGTCCATTGGCATAAAATGTACTCGGTAAATCTTCTTTCAATTTATTTTAAGAACCAAAGTAACCCTCAATCTACGACATGTGTGTTTGTATGTTTCCCGTTCGTGGCTGTTTTAATCGACGAATGTCAGATGACAATCTTTCGGGACAGCAGAATCGTGACAAAGTCTCAACAAGTGCTTTCTGTGAACTATTAGTCGATTTAGAGATACTAAAATCCACGAAAGGTGATGGTAATGGCAAATAGTTGATCTTTAGTTGACATCAAAGAAGTAAAATTGTGTGTGTTAGATGGTTAAAATTACGAAAGTTAGTTGAGAGATTAGGAAATCGTGTCGATTTGTCGAGGTGACGAAAGCGACTAAATTAGGGTAAAGTACCTGTCCTCTTTTCGTTTTAATACGAACCTTACTGTATGAAAAATGCTATGGAATCAAGAAAATAGTGGTAAGAGGACATTAGAAACAAGAAATATGCTCAAATGATATGAAAAATGATTTTGACACAAATATTTAGATGATGAGAAATTCGCAAATATTATGCCGAACCTCCCAAGCCCATATTTTTAAGTCAATTAACATTTGAAGGATTATTTCATTGATAAAATGTTGAAGCATATTAGATAGTCCTTAAATCAGATTAGAAAGGAAGCAAAAAGGAACGAGTGAGTGAAAAATCCTTTATTAGAATTAACTAAATAATTTGGTGTATAAAGTTTAATAATAATGAAATATATTCACCTCAAAGCATCCTCCTCTTCTAACAAAAGCTTGGGAACTAATTACTATGGCGATAAGTATTACCAAAAGCGCCATTCCGGTCGGATTAGCGACTCCATTTATTAGGCCAAAAAGACCTGGTTTACTGGTAAACAACCATTCAGAAGCAGTAAAATTCCTATCATTTATTATCGAGTCGTTCACGATAACAAGACCTGGAATAAGTGGAAATTTGTTTGTCAAATGTTAACAATGAAAACTATTTCAAAACGGATTGGAAATTTCTCAATCAAAATTCAGAAGTGGCAATCTTCACATTCTCAAAGAAAACGAGAATAATATCTTTATCATTATGTTCGTTAGTATTGATTGATTTAATGATTGGTTCGGCAACACCAGTCGGAGGCTTCGAGCCCTCTTGGTTGTACCCTTTATGTGAAGAGACTAGTAGCCCCTATCAGTCTCAACAGTATTTTCACTAGGTCCATCTTGGAGAAATCCTTCCTTCAGTACTCTAGTCCTAGGAGTTTTTTGACCAAGAGTTTGCTGTGCTCATGCTTTGGCACGTGGCTCCAGTTCGCCTGATGATTTGTTTGAACCGATCTGTACAACCACGTGCAGCAGATTTTGATATTCCAAATACTGGTTCAGAACCAGTGAATGCAGTTTCAGACCCTAGCTTTGCTAGAGTGTTTGTCGGTTCACTGCCTGCAATACCCTTGTGCACTGGGACTCACTTAAGAGTTACTCTATTATCGTTTGCCAGGGTTAAGAGTTTTGTAGGCAGTCCCAGACCAGTCTAGAGATCCGACCTGGGGAGATTTCAGTGCTGCCTGACTATCTAAGAGTATAAGGATCTTTTGGCCTCTACACTCCCTTCAATATGTTCGCTAGTAGAAACCTTCTGTTTTTCTTTTCTTATTTAGTACCTAAGAGTGAAAATACCTACAGAGAGTTAATCCATAAAAATATACTTACTAAAGTTACAGACGTGCATGACAGTGTGAATAACGCTGTATCCAAAAATGAACATCCCGGTCAGTTTATGAAAATAAATATGTTGGTCTAAAGGTAAAACTGAACTATATCCTCTTGTTCGAAGGAATGTTATAGTTTGCCTTAACATCAATATTAATATGAATGTACAGTTGAAGTTTAAACACTGTCCTGGAAAAATACTAGTTAAAGGATTGGTCCACATTTAGTTAGATAAAAAAAACATTTTATGATGGGTTCCAGCCCAGAAGAGTACCTAAATAGATGATAAAGTGTGTAATCGCATAGATCGTGCGGTTAAATATTTTTGGAGGTTATGTTTAATTCCTCTCCGAAGAATCTGTGAAAATTTAACAACATTTCTATCAGATATTATATATGCGCTTATTTTGGATATGTAGAATAAGCGATTCACGTTTCAAGAAGTTTTTAGGTTAAAAAACGAAAAGAAATAGGACATGTCCAACAACTGACAAGTTGATACTAATGTCAGTCTTCCTGAGGATAAGCAATCATTTGGATATATTTTAGATTTGTAATTTGGTTGTTTTGTATTGATTTAATGATTTTTTCATTAGAAACGGTCAGATATAGCTTTTAAAACACGTAAGCTATTAAAACAATGTCGAAGAAAGTACTCAACAAGATCAAGATAACTATAAGAACCACGTGTTGTACAAAGATCGCTTGTTTATTATCAGATTCATCAGGGCTTGACGTCACGTGGATTTGCCTTATTGCACAAAAAATATAAGCTTTTGTGGACGATTGTATTTTTTACATGCCTGAATTTTTGTAGGTCGTTATATGTAATCTCTAACCGGTGGTAATGGAAACGCCGGTGGCAATGAAAACTAAACTAGATTTTAGACATTTTCCGTTGAAAAATAAAGGAAATTTCAACTATTTTTGTTTCTAAGACAGAAAAGGAAACTTCGTAGCAAATTGTCACACTCTTAATAAGACAACTTAATGTTACACTCACCACAGGCTCTGGCAAATATCGTAAACCAATTTGATCCTGAGTATTGAATTGATCTGGATATGAATAGAGCAGCATTGACTAGAAGAAACCCTAATAGAAACGTTAAATAGACGTAGTTGTTTTTAACATAAGGAAGTGTAAAATAGTACGGTCTCCAGGTCCTAATTTTCTTCAATAACGACAATCTTTTAATTTTATTTTGCGGTGGTACCAGCCAACGATCAATACTAAAACAAATACCGTACAGTACCGTATACATTTCTCGCTCAATCTTAAAATAAAAGATGGTATACCTGATTGATAAATTTTCTAAGAGTCCTCCATGCTTTTCTAGCTGATTTTTTAGAGCTTCGTACGTAATAGCTCCTCTGTTGTTAGAATCAGCGTCTTCAAACATGGCCATAGTTAAATCGCTGATTTGTTCTTCGCTGAACTGCATTCCATTTTCCTCCATACAAGCTCTCATAACATGTTGAAGCTCTCTATGCTGTATCAAACCATCACCTACGGAATTTTATTACATCAAGTGTGTAGCGAAGGTATTGGTAGAGAAAAAGAATCCTGGTAAGCTCCAAGGGAAACTGCTGGTATGGCAACAGACCATTTGATCGCTAGGAGAAACTTTTGGAAGAAGATACTTTTCCGAACGAGAGAAGACTGGGATAAGGATTCAATATTGGGAGAAGGCGGAATCTCAGTCTGTCATGAAGACTGGCATAGGAGTGGGAATATACTCCACAAGATTAAACATCCAGAAGTCATGTTGACTTATGAACGGAAGCGATTTCTTTCAATAGAAAAAGCAGCAAAACAAACATTAGTGGATCACTATCAAAGGTAGTGAAAAGTTGTTAACTCCGTAACTGCGAAGGGGTCCAAAGTCTCAGTAATGTGAAACGATGAAACATATGTACTAGCAAAGTAAGGAAGGGAAGTAGATAGACACTGCAACGGCAGTAAATACACCAACAGGATGAGTGATGGTGCAGTTAACTATTTAGCCTTAGCCTTGTGGTCCAGGAGAGACAAGAAAAAAATGAAGAAACTCTTGGAGGGTCAAAAGCCTGTAGTGAACATAATAAATAGTACAATCGCAATACTTGTACAGAGGAGTAAATGTCCGGAAATGAAAAATTTCAAATGATGACTTCTGTAATGAAGGTGAAGAAGAAACTATTGAACACCTAAAATAAATATTTTGTGCAAGACCCTATAAAGGGATTTAAAAGTGGAACACGAGATTCGCAAAATACTGGTTGTGTCTTAAGTGAGATGATAAAGACAGGTGAATTGGTTGAGTATAACAATGGGTCTAAGTCTTCCATGGAAATGGATACAATTGCTTTCACGTCCTTATAACCTAACCTTATCTAAGATACCTTTGTAGAAAAGTAATTAGATTGTTGTGAGATCAAAAACAAGACCATTAAAAAGAAGGTTTTTTGTTGTAACGAATTATATTAATTAGCAAAAAACTATCGAATGCCACATTTAAAATGGCAAATTTCATAAATTATGGTCAAAAAAGTGAGGTCACATCAGTTGTAACATATAGGTGTGGATTTGGATTGAAACACAAACCTATCAAGGACAGAAATGTACACACGAAATTCATAGAAGGTGATTAAATTGTTGATGATGATGTTAAAAGAAAGTGAAAGCTATTGGTAAATGATACAAAAATTGTAAAATAAGGTGAACTAACTAACAAAGTAAAGAGATATTTATTTTATAATTTTTCAAATACTGATTCGGACTTTCGAAAAGGTAGTGAGTGAAAACACTGTAGAAATGTTTTCAACCACTTTCAGTACCTATTTTGAGAAAGTTTACAATTTACAAAAGAAAATACATTAAACTTCTTAAGGAGTTCTGAAATATCGTGTATGAAAAAAAATTTACTCACCATCTAAGTCGTAAACTTTAAACAAAAATTTAATTTTATCATCTGGCGATTGTCCAGCAAATTGGTGCATCGCATCCAAAAACTCTTGTAATGAAATAGATCCTGAATTATCTTTATCGAATATTTGGAAAACTCTGTCGGTAAAAAATGGCTGAAAAAGAATCCAATTATTCCAAAAATTTAATAAACAATCATTTATTTTTGTAATTGCAATCAAACACATCCCAAATTGTTGATTCTTACGTTTTTCGAGACGACAATATTTTTAAAGTCCTCCTTTTTAATTTCTTTTCCTTCTCCAACGGTCTGTCTAAAAAGTTGCTCTAGTCGGTCTATGCTATTTTTATCAAAGCCTGTGCGAGGCCTGAAAAAATGAAAAATGCCAAGAAGAATATTAGCAAATTTTTAACGTATTTTTATGCAAATGAAATTAATAGCAGCATTGTAATGTACTGCACACTTGGAGACTAATAGTTACGTCATCTATCCTTGTAAACTATAAGCTCAATTGACATACATCAGTGTTTTTCAACCTTTTTCATGACACGACCCCACTAGTATCAAAAAATATTCCGCGACCACCAACCCTTTTTTCCATGTATGTTAAAAATATGTAATACTTACAAACAATTTAGGCGTTTGCGTTATTTGCAATCTGATGTAAACATATAATTAAGTATTAAGTACGTAAAACATATAATTTTAAATTGAATACGTGGCCATTTGATAACTAACAAACAAATGCAAACATATTAGATGTATATAAATAAATAAAATATATCGTTAGTGCCTAGACTCCCAGCGCCATATGTTGGTAACACTAGGAACATATATGCCAAACGCTTGTCGGATGCATTGCTTTCTCCATCGCCAAGCTCTTGCAGCCAAATCCTTACCGCAAGAATACAGTCAAGTTCTTAATATTATTAAACATTGTAAATTCTATTAAAGGAAAAGCGTTGCAGACTCGATTGTTTCGAATCATTTGCGAAGATATGGGGACACTACATCGCAATTTACTGTACCATACAGAGGTTAGGTGGTTATCAAAAGGCAAAGTACTGACCAGAGTTATGGAACTTCGCGCTGAACTATTAGTATATTCACAGCAAGCCAAGTCACATTACTCTGAATTCATTTCTGACCCGGAATTCCTTTTAAAATTTGCTTTTCTCTCTGACTTATTTGAACATTCAAATAACTTGAATAAAAGTGTTCAAGGGCGTGATAAAAATGTTATTACAGCAAAACACAAACTCCATGGCTTTATAAAAAAAATTGAATTGTGGTCATCATCTATAAATCAAAACAACTTTGATTCATTTTCATCCACACAGTCTTTCATTGAAGAAGTCGGAAGCGAGATCAACATCAACTCTCACTGCAAGAGATATCGGATAACACTGGGCAAAGATGGATCTTAAATCCGTTTTTAAATACAGCTATAAACGAGGCAAATTTAGCAACTAAGTTAAAAGAGAATCTGCTGAAACTATCTGCCGATGGGATGTTACACTTGGAATTCAAGTCTGAAAATTTGGATACGTTTTGATTAAAAAGGAGAACAGAATACCCGGAATCAACAACCGAGGCTTTGGAGTGTTTTATTTCATTTTCTGCCTCGTGCGAGTTGGTATTTTGATCAATGGCGCGAATAAAATGTAAACTAAGAAATCGCTTAAATTTGGAAAACGATTTAATACTTAATGTGGCAAAAACGGATCCACGATGGGAGAAATTAATTAAACAAACTCAAGCGCAACCTTCACATTAAAATGAACGAAGATAAGCAAGCACATATGTAATCATTTTCTATTCCAACACATTTTTAATATTTATTTTTTTTGTAATAACACGTTTTAAACTAGCATTTTTCTGACTTGTGTGATTGATTATATGGAAATTTTGTTGAATATAATAATTTTAACTCTTATCGACTTTTTATTTAAGTCTCACAAATTATATGTTGTATAAAAAAATTGAAGTTTTCTCGCGACCCACAGGTTGAAAAACACTGACATACATAGTTCAAAATCTTATAAAGACAAATAATCACTATAAATAAAATTAACCTTGAACTCGTTACGGAGCTTAAAAATTCCATTATTGCTTCAGAAGATATCACCCCACAGTTTTCTTCATCTATCAGACGAAATAATTTATCCACAATCTAAAAAACCAGACAGGAGATGAATGGGTGCAAATTGTGAAAACTTTAGAATTATTCAAATAAAATTCAGTGTTTGGGAATTTTTAGTAGGTTTACTCACCCCTTTGGTTAGAAAAATTAAATAAAAGTGTTCCAAGTAGATAGGTTTTTCCCCACATAGACAATAAGCTACACTTTCTAGTTGTTCGGCAAAGTCGATTTGTGTTTCATCTCTGAAATTAAAAAAAACATTTTTAGAGATGCCTCATTCTAATATAACGGAAAATTTTAGTTTTCCTTATTTTGTTAGGTGTTAAGAGGGCGTTAAAGCATTTGCATCTGTTCACTGGGTTACTTGAGACCCATTGTTATTTCCAGAATTTGCTCCGAACCAACATACTTTTGTTCTTCAACTTGGCAATTGCCAAGCTCGTTATCTTATCGACTCTCAAATATGTCACTTCTTCAGTCCCTTTTATAAAATCCTGTCACTCTTTTTCTTCACATTACTTGCAGAAAACTTCACTTTAAATTTTTCTGGACCAGTATGGATCTGATCTGGAGGCATGCTGAGGATTTTAGTGCTGCCTATCGTAGGTAAGTATGAGGAACTTTTGGGCCTCTTTAGTCCCTTTAGATATTCATTTGCAAGCGCGTGCTGATAGAGTAGATTTCTACCTGAAATAATGATGCAAGCTTCCCCAAAAATGCGTAGATACTCATAGCACCCGTTGTGCTTAGACTGGCAAGTCTATGCAGTTTTGATAGCTTCAGTTCAGCTTGGTTTTGATCTGTTTTTGAGCACTAAACCAAGACACCATAGATAACCACGGGTCTCACCACAGAGCAGATGTTAACTCCAGTTAATTTTTGATCTAGAATTATAACCAAACCCTCTGGCTTAGAAACAGCTGCAATTTGAAGAGTACATCTACTTTGTTGTTTCTCTCCACATTACTGTGACTTGGAATCCAGTATAGCTCCACTTTGTAGCTAAGGACCTTTGACAAGGATTCAGGTAGTTCTTCACCGCCTTCGAACGTGTCCCTATTGCTGTCTAAGATTTCAGTGCAATCTTAGTATCTGATAAGTGTATTGTATTTTTTATTTCTATCTCTACTTTATTCATCTGCTTTTTCTATTGCAAGAATAGAATATTTTGTTTGGTATAACTGATTATTTTTATTAAATACTTTCCAATATTTCGGAAACTGTCGGTATATTTTAACTTTAATCTTTAAAAAATGCACTTACGCTCCAAAAAATTCGTTTGAAAGGTTTATTAATTGTTATGAGAATCGATAACAAATTTTGTTGATGCTAAATGCTGTAAATTTTATCACCAGAAGTAACCTTCAGCTCATAGCATAATACATTATCCTGTCCCATTTACCTTTATAGGAACGTTTTTAAATGCATAATTAATTTTATGGAAGTTTTTCGATTTCATTTAATAGCGTTCATATCATACCGTTATCTTTATGTGGTTGATTAATAAATGATTATCACAAATAAATGGTTAACTTACATTAATCTCTGCTTCAAGAATTCTATCCAATCTTCTTGCTCTAAACACTGATTTCGGTCTTGATCGAATAATTTAAATAACTGCTCCAAAAGCTCCTGTAAGTACAAAAAAGCATCATTAATATTCAGTGTTAATCGCGGCTTATCTTTTCATAGAATGTTTATTTTTATTTTTTTGGAAACGAATACGATTATACATTTTTTATTTACTTCATCTTCAATGGTTATTCTACGACAAAACACAGCTTCTTTTTCGTAAATATTTGCTGAGCATCAAATTATATTTCAATCAATAATCTTAATGTCTTACAATAAAACGGGCATTCAGTTTTATAGTGAATGTGATTTTATTAACTCATAATAGTAAGGATTTCTTCTTTATTTGTGAACAGAAGGAGATAATAATCTTTAAAGGCTTGATAAGATGTTGAACGTTAATGTACACAGAATTTCATCAATATACTTTAAGGTTGAGTTGCGTAAAATTTGTGAGTACACAAAAAAACCAACTGACAGGATTGGTAGGAGATAGATATTGCTTTACATTGAGAATGTGGTTATGTATGTAGGTATAATGGGGTGACATTCACTGAGCATTTCCGCTTGAAAGATACTTGGGGTTTTCCCAAACTTTCAGAGTGGTTGGTTCCTGGCCCGTACACTCTTATCCAAGTTCCTTCTATTGCTTTTGAACCGACTGTGTACCGTTGAGAGAATGTGGTTACCTGGAAGCAGGAAGTTGAGGAAAAGTACAAAATTAGAAAATATTCACTTGAAGATTTAGGTAGCGAGCTTGTTACGTTTAACAGATCCTGTTTGTTACAAAACATGGAGACAATAATGTTTGGTTTGACCACTTTAGTACCGTTAAGAAGAAAGCTGATTGGCACTGGTTTCAAAATTTCCTTGAAATAAATAGACTATTCATTCGAATTCCAGAAGCAAGATCATCCGCACGTGCGTGGGGTACACTCCAAAAAACCAGGTGACAGCTACAGCTACGCACTGGGAAAGTACACCTCTGTATTTCAGGCAGAGGTATATTTAATCTTGCAGTGCGCGAGAGAAAACAACAGGAGAGCTGCCGAAGGCAAGCAGATCCATATCATGTCAGATAGTCAGGCAATCTCAAGCCAGAAAGTGACCTCTAGACTAGTATGGGATTGCATCGAAGAACTGAAGACGTTAGCTGAACGGAATATCGTCAAGCTTACCTGGGTACCAGGTCACCAGGGTATCGAGGGCAATGAAAAAGAGGGTCAGAGGATACGCAACCTGAACCAGGATATATTCTCGGTATACCGAAAACTATAGTACGAGGATCTGTAAAGACCTGGATCAGATGACAACATAAAATATTCCCAAGGCAAATGCATGGGAAAACCTTTATAAAAGAACCATGCCTGAAACGTACTGCTAACACTGTGCAGAAATCAGCTGAGAATCATAATAGGTTTTATGACTGGCCATGCACCAGTAAAGGAACACCCGTACAAATTAAAACTATACAACGGAGATCTTACATGCAGGTTGTGCGGTAGGGAAACGGAGACAGTGAAACATATACTGTTTACACGCGAGATTCTTGATCGCAAAAGACAGCTATTATTTGGCCAACCGCAAGGAAACGCTGAGCTATATAGCAAACACCCAGCTAAGAACTTGTACAAACTGGTGCAGGGGAAAAAAGTACTAGACTGGATGCTATGAGAAAGCACGAGCAAAAATACAATAAGCCATTAGGCTGCACTGTTATCGAAGACTAGTCAGACGAGCTCGGGAAAAAAATGTATACTGGGGTGACATCCACTAAGACCTAGAAGATCCATTATGTCTCCTTTCCTCTACTCAGTTCGTGAGTAAAGAGACTAGTAGTTTCTTCAGACCTGTTTCCAGAAGGAAATTCAGGATATCCGCAGGCTTCAGTTCAAGTATGCGTTAACTAAGATGACGTTCAACGACGTGCAAAGTGACTAACAATATGTAACTGATTTCCAAAAAGCAAAGCTTTTGCCAAGATTGGAGGTGGTAATCCTGAATGCTTTTATTGGGGATACCATTTTAGTGAGATTAAAGAAGGAGAAGGTTAAATTCGATGTGTTAGTAAGATTTCTCCCGCACGCCTCTGTGAATAAGTAAAGAAATCGGGGACATCCCATTTAATTACGTCTTGTACTGTAAGTAATATGTTCTTAGCGTGAAGTATGTAAAATATAACACCAATGAATTATTACCGCAAATTGTATCTTAATAGTACACCGGATGATTTATTGAAAGCTTGAATGAAAACTGATATAATCATAAAATATGAAACAGGTTAAAGATGTGTTACGCCTACGATTGGGGCCTTGTAACTTTCAATAAATATCGATTTATATGGCATTTAGACATACATTAACTCCAAGGAAATGTTTAATATATGGAGTACTTACACGAACAACCTTACCGTGATCTATTTGGGTTAAGTAACTGGAAATACTTTTCTTACACGAAATTATATCTAATAACATAATTACGAAAAAAAAGATAAGAACAAGAATTTCTTTGTTTGCCGCGAAGATTATTTTTGATTCATTCTCAAATACTGCTATGAAAGTTATCCAGAAATCCAGTATTTTGAAGCTAGCCTAATAGAAAGCTTATTTGTTACACATACGGTTCCAGAAAACAGGAGTGGATATAAAAATAGCTAATAAGTAACAATGTGATATTTTTTATTCAAAATAAAAACAGTCAAAATTTGTATAATATGATAAGACGACAGGACAACGTCTGTCGGGTCTGCTAGTTGTATTATATTATTGAGTATTTCCGACCTATATTTATTATATTCCATTCGGTTTTAATCAAGTGAATAGCCCCAAACCAAATGAACTGCTGCAAATTATGCCGACACCAGTCCTCAACTGCAAATGATTTCGATAATGATCGCAGAAATTGTTCGCGAAACAAAACCAGTAGGTGGTCTTATAAGAAAATTGAAGATTGCTATCGTCGTCGATTTTTCACGCCATTGCGTTGGTTTGATTAATACTTAATTCAAGATTTGAAGAGAATTGTCCGATACCGATCGTACCGCCTACGAAAATATAGAAAGCGTTACTGACAATACAAAAAAATTAAGCTAGGTTTTTGTTCTCACCAAGTACTGATGTGTTCTTTTCATATAGGATACGAATCTTTATTTCAATAATTAAGAATTACTAAAGTTTGTTGCTGATATTTTAAGCATATTTTGACATATTTATACACGAGAGGTCTTTGAAAGAGAATTTATCTACTCTACTGGCCAAGCGGACAAATAGAAGATATTTGAAATAAAAAAGTTATTGAACAGATAAGCCTACTCATTATAAGAATAACGCAAAAATAAAATTGGGAAAATATAAATGAATATTTCAAGTAAGACGGTATGAAAAACGTTTGAAAGAAAATAACGGAATTGAAAACTTTAAAAGACTCGATCGAAACTGGACACAGCCAAAGTAGTTGAGATACGTGAGGCAGAAGGTGTGTATGAAAAAAAAACTGAACGAATAGAACAACTAGATTTTTTGAGTTGATGAATCAGTCAAAAAGTCGAATTGAGTAGAGAAAATTTTCGAAAGCAGTTGTCGTAATAAGAATCCCACATCAGTAAAGATTTTCTCGTTTTCCAACAACGGCAGTCACCCAGGATAAAGTTGCTGCTGTCCGTAAGCTGATCCAAGAATATCGACATGTCATATATCGTGAAATTGGAGCATCATTGGGATTTTCAAAGATCACAATTTAAAAAATTTCAAATAAAGAATTATCTGTATAAAAAAAATAGTTTCTCATTGGATACAAAAGTACAGAAAGTAATTAGAGTCAATATAATCTTTATGCACTTATAATTAACAATGAATGTTTATTATATTGGTATTTTTAATATACCATCTATCAGTGCTCCGTATGTTGTCGAAGAATTATGATCTATATTCGATCCGTACTCACCTAACAGCAATCATTCCCAGGAGATTATGTTGTATTATCCCTGACAAGTCAGCAAAAAACAGGGTTACATACTAGAGGCTTTAGACTATCCTATTTAATGTGTGGTGATTGAAACGTTTCAAAATATATGTACACTCATTCATTCTTCACCCATCCCTATTTACACTTGCATTCACTCTCTCCCATCCGCATCCGATTCTTAAGTTTAATGTATTATACAGTGCTATTCAAAAGTCCCCTCCCCTCCGTCGTATCTTTTGAACGGCTACACTTACATTAATAAAATTTGGAGCGTGAAAATAAAGTGTTGTAAACTTCTCTACGAATGGTAACAGGTGACGTTATAGTGATAGATGACGTCACAGTGCCACTCTGGCCAATAATTTTAAATAGGACCTCATGGCAAGTAATATCTCGTTTGAAAGGCAGTGACATTGGCTACATAGCCATATTAATTTTGTTTGGGTTTAAACTAATTTTGACGGATAAATTAAATAAATACCAAAATTTTTGAAATTATTTTTTTAAATTTAATTAATCAAATATCAACAATGGATTCTTATAGCAAGTGTTCGAAATGTGCTCCGTCTACTTCCTGACAGTAATACATCCTATTAGTAAACTCTTGTCGTACTCGTTCGAATGTGTCAGCTGAAATTGCATTGCATTCTTCAATAATTCTTTCTTTCAAAACGCCAATGCTATCTGGTGCCGTAGTATAAACCTTGGATTTCAAGTACCCCCATAGAAAAAAATCTAATGGTGACAGATTTGGTGACCGAGGTGGCCATTCTATAGGACCTCGCTGGCCGATCCATCTAACTCGATATTCTTCATCCAGGTAACGTCTTACTGCACCATAATAATGTGCAGGAGCACCATCTTGTTGAAATGTTATATCCAGATGACCGAATTCATCTGGATTATCTTCCAGAATTTCAAGAACTAACGGCTCAATTGCATTTTGTAACATCTCCAGATACACTTCACCGCTTAAATTTGAATTTAGGAAAACAGGACCAACTACGTGGTTTCCCAAAATACCTGCCCAAACATTGACTTTTTCTGGAAATTGGGTATGTTGTTCACGAAAGGTGTGAGGATGAACAACTCCCTCCGCACATACGAATCTTACAGTATGCCGATGATGTCGCAATATATGTAGAAAATGAATCAATTGACACTTGTAACAACTTCCTCAAAGATGCAATTAATAGCATAGTAAAATGGACAGCGAACAATAATTTGACAATTTCAGAAAGCAAATCAGCCATTGTGACATTCACCAGGAAACGCTATCACCCCCCCAGACTATATTCAATTTGACAATTTTAAAATACCTTAAAAAACTACAATAAAATTTCTCGGCGTACTATTAGATTCTAAATTAACTTGGAAAGATCATATAAACTACGTATTGCGAAGAACAGAGAATGCAATGAATATCATCAAGACTATAAGCGTCAGTAATTGGGGAGCTGATCCAAACGTCTCAATATTATTATACAGAAACTTATTAAGATCGATCTTAGATTATGGGTCAATATTTTATGTATATAAAATGTACAAATTCAATGCATTTTATTCACAAAGTGTTTTAATTGTATTGGTTTTATGTATAGAATATGTATCTTGTAAGGAGCTCCATCTGAAGTAGTTATAATACCTCTTTTCCAGAGTGGTAGCATAGAACATTACGGTAAGCATGTTGGTTTCTTTATGAATCGATAAGTTTTTTGGAAGTCGGCTATAACGCATTCCTTCTCCGACATTTGTCTCAAAAGCTATAGTCAATTTCGGAAAGGTATAGTGTAATAAAATGGGGAATTCCGTCCAGTTTGGCTCAATTTCGGTGTCGGCCATAGGCGTAGGTCTTGAAATAGTATTGTTTGTAATATTAAAATTTCAAGTAATTGCGTAAGAGAATTAGGAAAAGTATGTTTTCTGGCCTGAAGTGTCAATATCGAAATATTGTGTAGGGATTACTTAGGTAGTAGATTATACAGTTACGTTTTGCGTTTAACAGGTACCGTTTAACCTTCTATTAGTGCCTCTGCCTAATTCCAACCCTATTTCAGATTCAGCTGCTTAACCATGCGCCGCAAGGTGCCTTACCCAAAATTTTTAGACCTTTATAAGTATATTTGTTAAGTTTAAGGCATCAGTATTTGCTGTTAAGCCGTAAATAGTTTTCACAGTATTATAAGATTAGTAATAAAATGGCGACATTTACACCAACGAAGATGACGTCAGATGATTTTCTATAATTTAATTTCTGTATAATGTATTTTTTGTATAATGTTTAATAAAAAATAAGTGTACCTAATACTATGTCATTTATTCTGTTATAATAAAATTATTTCCTTTTTACGAGTATTCTACCTTTGGCACACTATTTTCAGTGTTTGTGAATGGATAACAATAGGCTAAACCCATATATTGACCCCTACCCGGGTGGTACTACCTGCACTTGATAAAAAGAAAGAATTTTACAATGAATTCAATGCCAAACTATGAAAGTGGCTTAAATATTCGTTGGGTCACTCTGTGCTTCCTTTGCATACCTAATGAGGTTTTATTACACTATACCTTTCTGAAATAAACTTATAGTAATGTTGCAGCAATTCCTCTACAAGATCAAAGTACTGCTACTGCCGATCAGTGCATATCAATTTGTTCGCCAGAAATTGCTTATCTTCGAAAAACCAATCCCCAACGACGAATAATACTGTACCAAGATAATGCATGTTCCTACAGAGCTCGAAAAATAATGTAGTTTTTAAAGCAAAGAACATCGAATTGCTGGACCATTCTCGACCTTAGTTCCAACGTATTTTTTAGTTTTCAATTATAATGTTTGACATACTTTGAAATACCATGCCTAAAAATTAAATAATTTTTGGAAACTTTAGACATTAATATTTGCTTTAAAGCCGATTATAATACGAGGATGTATTGATATCTAGTTAGCCTAGACCAGTTCCACGCATAAAAAAAATATTGCGTTACCATAGCAACGAACAATAACTTAGAAGTGTCAGTGTGAAGTTTGATGTCAAAAAAGTAAACCAGAGTTACGCAATAAATTAAAAGAAAAAATATGCACCGAAATTGTGAAAATCGAAAAATTGGAGTATCGAGCCATCATCAAGTACCTGTATTTAAAAGGGTTAAGAGGTAAGTAGGTTTACGAAGATATGCTTAAATGTAGACTTCTTAAACCGAATTGTTACTATGGATGAGACTTGGGTACAGTTCTAAGATCCAGAAACAAAGCAACAATCGATGGAATGGCGACACTCTGGTTATCCAAGACCTAAGAAGTTTCGTGTCCAAAAATCTGCTGGAAAAATTCTTGCTTCAGTTTTTTGGGATTGTCATGAAGTAATCATGATTGATTTTTTGGATAAGGGTAGAACAATAACTGAAGATCACTATTCGACATTACTAACTACTCTAAGGGAAAAAATTAAAGAGAAAAGACGCGGAAAGCTATCCAAAGGTGTTTTGTTTTTGCAGGACAACGCCCCTGCACACAAACCTCATGTTGCCATGCAAAAAATTCGTGATTTAGGGTTTGAATTACTAGAACACCCCCCTTATTCACCAGATTTGGCTACGTCCGACTATCATCTCTTTCCTCAAATGAAAAAAAGTTTAAAAGGTCGTAAATTTTCTTCCAACGAGGAGGTAATAAAAGCTGTGGAGGTCTGGTTTGCAGAGCAAGAAGAAACATTGTTTTTGAAAGATCTAGAGACGTTGCAGGTTCGCTGTAATAAATGTATCCAATTAAGAGGAGAATATGTTGGGTAATAAAATATTTTGACATTGAAATTTTGTTTGCTTCTATAGTAGGCTAAGAATTTTTCAATATATCCTCGTATATCCAAACTCATTAAAAAGAACAAATCTAAACAAATCATTAGTATATAGTTCACATTTGGTAGTGACGACTGTAACAGAATTTTTATCGGTAGAACTTTTAGAAAATTTAAAACTAGAATTTCGGAACACAAACGTAGCTATGACATTAAAAAATCTGATTCTAACTATTCAATTCATTTATTGGGAAACCAACACACTTTCGATTCAAATTTTGAAATTTCATATGTAGAATCTATATCCTTCAAATTGAATGTTTTAGAAGGCCTTGATATAAATAAAAATAAATATTAAGATGATCTTCTTAACGACGAAATAATATATACCGACTATTCCCGTATTAAATGAATGAATTTCCAAATAAACCTTTCCATATTTGGGAATATTTTTTTGCACTTTATTTCCAGTTAAACATTTTCTAATACTCTTATCAATATCTTTAAAATCCCTTATTAATGCACAGTATAAATTAAAAAATTTCATTATACCTTCACCCGTTTGATAAAGCTATTGTGGTAGCGAAACGCGTCACAAGTTTAAGTTGAACATAGGTTGAGACATTACTAAAAAGTTTTTATTCCTCACCCTGTACATAATGATATAATCTGTACCATCTGATTGATATTTACTAATAAGAAGGTTCGTTGATGATAAGAGCGAAAAAAAATGCAGTAGGCACGTTCAATCAGTACATCGAATACTACAATATACTAAAAATTTAGACAATTTCACCGAGAACCATTTTACCTATAACAAGTGCGGGGTCCTTTAAACAAATTGAATTGTTTTATTTCATTGTATCAGTTTGGATGTTCATCAGTTTTTTGAGTTTGGTGTTAAAAAAATTGTTAAAGATGTAAAGGACAATCTGTATATAACCTAAATGAAATGACGGTTTGTCTTTACTGACATTATGTATGTATATATATATCAAAGTAGCTATTAACCAAACCATGAATTAAGTAGCCAGCAATTACGTCTGGTTCCCAATAACTACTTTCACCAACTTTATTGGTCGCCCTCCACAGAAATGCCGGTCACGTATGAACCACCACAGGGCGTCTTGGCAGGTACCGCTCCATAGTACCTACTACGCGGTTATATAAGTACCACAACCCAAACGGCAGGTCAGTTCTTGAGGATCTTTCAGGCGGCTGCAATGCGAGTCTTGATTATCTTCCGCAGTTTACGAGTATCCAAAAAATTTTTAATTTATTTTTTTATCTCAAAAAATGTTTAATGTTAATGATAATAACTTTTTTCAGGAGACAAATAACTTCCTATGAACTTATTCAATTTTATTTGTGGCAATTCTACGTTCAGTCGTAAAATTTCCATAAATTTGTAAATCTGCAGCTTGCGATTATCTGCTACTTTTGTGATTATGATTATAGAATAGTGAAAATGGCCATTCTGGAATACTTTATGTAAACGTCTAATTTACACTCACTTACGATAGTACATAGCCTTACAAAACAAACTTTTTGTCTTAATCATCAATAAAATACAGGAATAGCAAGCTGTAACAAATGCCAAAAGTTTAAACTTCTCCAAATTCCTAATAATAACAGATTCCCTCAGTTCACTTGAGTCCATAAAAAAAAAATTGGGAGCCATCCTATTTCTCTCTCCATAAAAAGAACAGAAGAGGAGCTACACACAACCAACAAAAAGGTACCATTTATGTGGATCCCATCCATCATCGGAATCCTGGGAAACGAAGAGGCAGACCAGCAAGCAAAAGAAGCCACCTAAAGTGCAATAACAGTGCAGGAAATGACGGTTAATGACCTAAAAATCCACTTCAAGGAAAATTAGTGCGTGGCTGAGTCAGTGGCAAGAATCCAAAGTGAAGTTACGCGAAATAAAAACCGAAGTGAAGCCGTGGAAGATAATACCTACAAAACGCCGTCACCAAGTTTTATTAACAAGACTAAAAATAGGTCACACCCGACTAGCCCACCAGCACCTGTTCGAGAAAACGGAATCACCCAAATGTGATCTGTGCAGATGTGACATAACAGTAAAACATTTTCTAATTGACTGTCCTAAGTATAAACTACAGAGACAAAACAATAATCTATCCCAGAACCTTAAAATTTTGTTAGGAAATGACTAAAGTATACTCTCTTGTCAAGTACCTGAACGAAATACATAAGAGTACCGAGTCGCTAATAATTTCATTGCCAAAATTTTTTTAAACCTTAAGGGTGTGTTGTAACTCGGTAGGTTAAACCATTGTTATAGTTAACCATTGGTTAACTTCAAAAGGTTGTTGTAACTCGGTAGGTTAAACCATTGTTATAGTTAACCATTGGTTAACTTCAAAAAGTTGTTGTAACACGAAATTTTAGACGTTCACCAACTGGTTAACCTTTGAAAAGTTTACCATCAGATCTCGGAAAGTTAACCTATGGTCAAACACGGAACGATGCAATTTTACTTGTTCTATCTGTTTGTCTGTTTTAATTTGACAATTTATATTTGCAATTGACGTTTTATAGTTATTTTTGTTAATAAGTAAAAAAAGTAATTTATATAAAGATATATTTATCCCGTTCAACATTAAGTACGAATTGTTATAAAGAAAATGGGGGAATTGGAAGAAGCATGAGCTGATTTACAAGAAGTCACAGATGATGAGTTGTACGAGCCGAAAATGATTCCTAGTGCCTCTAGAAACCTAACCATTATTTAGAGGAAATTAAAACTAATAAACTGAACTGAAATAGCTATATTTATAAAAAAAAAATAAGTTAAATTATTTTACACAACGCTTATTTCCCATACCAAATACAATCAAGAACACTTTAAAACACCCAGCATTGAACTAAATTACTAAATATTAATGACTACAACGGAAACGAAAGGTTGAAATGTCAACTGAAATCTATTGGTTACGTGACCCTTGATCGACAATTCGTGTTACAACGGAAAAAGGCTTAACTACTGAGGGCGCGTTGTATCGAACACCTAAACTCGGTTTAATTATAACTGATGTTTAGACTGATGTAATTAATGATAGTGGTTAAACATAGTTTAACCACTGGTCTTGTGACCAGTGGGTTAACTTACCGAGTTTCAACACACCCTAAGGGTGTGTTGTATCTCACACCTAAACTCGGTTTAATTATAACTGATGTTTAGACTGTGACGTATTGATTTATTTATTATTAATAATTACATCAGTCTAAACATCAGTTATAATTAAACCGAGTTTAGGTGTGAGATACAACGCGCCCTTAGAGGGCAGGTTTAATGTAAGCTTAAGCACGGAACATAAATTGTTATCATGTTCCGTGGCTTAAATGTAAATAAATTGTAAGCAAACATAACCTGTACTCAATTTATTTTCAAATTAAAAGTTTATTAAAGTTAAATATGGATATTTTAACCGATGATGAAGATTTTTTGGAACTTATTGAAATCGTACAACACTCGAGAAGACCTCGGGTGTATAGAGAGCGTTTAGATCACTTTGAATGTTGGAGGGATCATGAGTTTATTCAAAAATTTCGTCTTTCTAAAGAAACCGTTCGCTTTGTGACAGATTGTATATCAGAGGAAATTTCTTGCAAAACTGATAGGTACGAACAATCTCCCCAAATGCCAAATTAGTTAGGTGACATCATCATTTGACAAACATATTTTGACCAATTTACTTCATACGCATGCGTCAGTTCGAAATAAGTTCTACCAACACTTGCAAATATACGTTTAGTAAAGCTGCTACTGAACCATGTTTGTACAACAGGTTTAGGGTTGAGCTAAGCTTATATTTTAAGCCCAGCTCACTTGAGCTCAATTTTAAGCTTCAAATGTACAACCGGGCCTTAGACTTTGTTGGTGCCCTAGAGTTGTCCTAGATGTGTTATAGGGTTGGACTACAAGCTGCTCCTAGTCCTGCACTACAATTTGTTCCTAGAGTTGGACTACAATCTGTTCTTGGATATCTTTAATTACGGTTTTATATAATTTTAAGTATTTTTTCCCTACTAGTATAATAACATGTTTTCTATAGTCTACGAATAACAAGTATCATGAGTTGATAAATCGTATTATCTCACAGCTATATTCCATCTTTAAATACTTTAGTCACGAAAAGCCGTCATTTCTATTGTCTTATGAAACACGATTATATTTTTATAAATAATAATTATAATAATTTATGTTGAATAATTATCAGGTTCTATTTTTAATACTTGAAGATGTTTGTAAAAAATATTTTGATTCAGTTAACAAACAACATTATATCGCTCATATATCATTAATAGGAATCATTTCGTATTCTGTCGGTATTAAATAGACTGGTCAATAGTATGATTAATAAAGTAAATGTCACATTAATGTTAAAAATATATATATATATATAAATAAATATAAATATAATAGGTATTTTATGTAATATTGTTAATAATTTTAGGATAAATAAGTATGTAGAAAATGCAATTGTAGTTTAAAATTATTCTTCAATAACACTTGAGGCTTAGATTTAGAACAAAATAAAAGTGAACAGTAAAAACTACATAATATTGTACCAATAGCCAACTTGGTTGCAGTATAACAATAAACAAAAAACGCAAGAAGATAGTAATAGAGATTAAACTAATGAATATTTTTATATGAATAAACACACAACCGACAAATGTATCAAAAGAGATGTGTGAAACAGGCAGCAATATGATCAATCACTAGGCAGCAGAATGCCAGCATAAACTCAAATCGCTCCTCATTATAAAAATAAGGTATAGTAGCTGATTTAAGCCTGTTTCCTGGGGGAGTCTTATGATATCTGCAGGCTTTAGTTTAGGTAGCTTCCCTAGGCATTCCCATACAAAAACTCAGTAGTTGTTTAGGAATTCCCAATAAGTCTATTTTTTCTAGAAGAAACACTAGCATATGCTTTTATTTTCAACTATTTTATAATATATTTTGGTAAATACCAAGAGAGTATCAATTTCGGGATTTAAAAAAGTTTTTCCCGTACTTTTTTCTTTTATTTTTTTTTTATTTTTTGTTCTTTCTTATCGTGTTTTACTTATGCCCGGTTGCAAGAACGCTAATCAAATCTCTCATCATGTGATGGTTGATTAAAAAATTATGAACCATCAATGGGAACCCGATTTCACGAAAAAAATAATGGTCGATTAATTGTTCATCATTGCAGGTACCTATCCGTTGCATTTTGATTGTGTAAATGATGGTTGATTTGAAGAATTAACGAGTTATTATTTCATTGATTAGCCGTTAATCATTCATCATTTTTAATAAGCGTTCTTGCAACCGGGCATTAGTCTTCCATTATGAATGAAAACAGTCTGATAAAACAAGGTGCTTTGTGTATATGACATATAACCAAACTTTTATCTGCAATTTTTAGGCGGAAACGTCAAATTTTGTACATTATTTTCATAATGGATGGTACATTTACGAAAACTATCGATGTTAAGTAATCACTAGTAAAAAGTAGCTGACACATGATGATAGAATACATTTTTTCCTAACCTTAAGGTAAACACCTGACCAGTGGTTGACAAACTCTCACTTTTGACCAGAGGTGATAGAACCAGACCTTAGTAGAGTTTATATACGTTGTCAGTTGGACAACCAACAAAAATACTTTTTATTGGAATTTCTTTTGTTATCCAACTGATATCGTATAAACTATACCACACAAATAAAAAGCTTCTTTCATACTTAGGTCAGAGGTGTTGTATTCTACAAGATAAAATAGACCGTTGTCTACTATCATTATCTGATCTATTATGATATATACATAATAAATTAAATTGTATCTTAATGCAACCATGTGGCTTGGGTTCTTTCGCCTAATAAGCAGAGGTGTACCCATATTTAAATATTTTAATATTAAACAACTTTCTCTAATCGGATTTAACACCTGTGCTTGAAATGCCTACACCAAATATTTGCTTTTTTAATTATACTAGATATATTTACGATTTTTTTTAGATCGAAATAGATATGACATAATTCAGTTGCCAAATAATGTGCTGATATAAGTTTCAAGGTATTGTCTAATCATTAAGGCTGCTTAAAAATTTCGGTTGATAATCACTAACGAGCAATTATTTACATATTAATGTGATGAAATTTTTTATTAGATTGAACATTCCGCAACATCGGTGTCTCTATGACCACGTTGGAAATCAGCAAACCGTCGTTTTATTGTTGTTTCTGATAGAGCGGAGTCTCCATAAACTTTTCAAGCGATTGCTTCGCTTAAACGGTATTTTTTTCCATCAAGAACAGTGTAAGATTAAAACACAAAATTGTTTTTGATCCATTGTTTTTAAATTATTAAAAGTAGCGTCACTCTTAGCACAATAACCATAGAGATACTACAGATAGAGAAAACAAGCCAGCTCGGAACCCGTCAGCAAGTAAGAGAGATGTAGAAAGTCGGAGGTTTAGGCTGTCTTTCTCTAATAGCGCGCATGCTATAATATACAAAAGCAAAGACATAAAAACCTCTGATCGTCTATCTTTTTCTCTCTCACCGGAGTTCGGTGGGACATTGCCACTTAAGGCTCGTACAGACCAAAATACAAAGTTCGCGAGTTGCTAGTGAGCAGCTGCCTAATTCAACCAATCAGCTCGCGAACTCATTCGTCCACACCAGGAGAGTTTCCTTTAATCCCTCCTACTCGTGTACAGTTCGTCGAATTCGCTTAAGTGTTCCAGATATTAAAAATGATATTAGAAACATTCAAGAAATAGTTATTTAATTATAATCTATAAAAATGAATAAAAAAGAATGTCATCGCTGGAAAGCGATGAAGAAAACGATGAAGATATCGATGAAGAAATCGATTAAGAAAACGATGAAGAAAGCGATGTAATAGTGGCTTGTGCAGCCTATTTTTTATTAAAGCAAAGTGTCGAGTCGAAAAAGAGAAAACGTAAGAAAACTAGGCGATGGTGGCATAGAAGTTTATTCAAAAATAGCTCTAAATATGGAGGAATTCCTTTGCTCAGAGATTTACAAATGGAGGACCAATGTTTATTCCATAATTTTAACCGTATGGCTGTAGCCAATTTTGAGAAGATATTGGTACTAGTAGAACCGATAATATCAAAACAAGATACAAATTATCGGAAGTGTATTTTATCTAGGGAAAGATTGGCCTTGACTTTGCGATTTTTGGAAACAGGGGATTCTTATATAGGCTTAATGTGTTCTTTTCGCACTACCACGAGCAGGACATTTTAATAAATAATAACAACATTTCGCAGCGTCGACGTTAACGTCCACATACATACTAAGCTCGCCACCTGTTCACAAACGAACCCTTTGATTTTACCGACTTGACTCGAAACCCACAACGAACTGCCGAGCTGTTCTAGAACTATTCGCGAGTTCGCGTACATACAAAGCTCGGAAAATGTTCGGAAACTGTTCGAGAACTGCTCGCGAAGTTGGTTTGTACCCCGCTTTACACAGTGGCCTATGGGTTATTACCTTTATCTGTAGTAACTCTATGACAATAACTCACGAACTAATGAATAGAATATCATAAAATTTTGACAGCTGTCAAGGTTAGTACTAACTGAAAAATAGGCGATTGCAATAAAACTAGCGCCGTCTATGTGTCAGGCCTAGGACTTTTCAGCCCATGTGTGTGCAAAAAAACAAAAATTATAAAATGCTAGTTTCTTATGTACAATAATTATTTTCTAAGATATAACAGTGTTAGATGGTTGTGCCTTTTATGCTGAACAGGGATGTTTGAAATAAATAATGTGGAATTTATATTAACTCTCATTTTTCTGCTGAATAACTGATTATTATGATAGTTAATACATATTCATTATTTTGAACTGATCAATAAAAAAATAGTGTTTAAATATGATAAATGGTGACAGAAGTATTTTATTCAGAAAAATCTAATTATAATAAACAAAATTCTTTGAAATTTAGGTCAAAAATTTCGGAATTTTAATAAATTTTTTCTGTAGTTAGAAAATTATTCAGTTGTTAACAGAAAGTGACATTCAGAGAGATAAACGAGCACTTCTTCTTTCAAGTTATTTATTTTGGAATTTAATATATGGAAATATATTCAAAAATATTAAATGAAAGCTTAATTTGTCA
The DNA here is from genome assembly GCA_949126875.1 of Lochmaea capreae. NCBI lineage: Eukaryota > Metazoa > Arthropoda > Insecta > Coleoptera > Chrysomelidae > Lochmaea > Lochmaea capreae. The sequence goes on from OX421409.1 coordinate 13,444,695, forward strand.
CTCGATGTTTGGTATTTGTCAATTCAGATGGTTATCAATTAAAATATTTTTATATCTTCAGTCACTTTTATTGCTTATTATTGTTATTTTATTCCATTTTTCATTGTACAACGATTTGGATAAATAACACGTTTTTATCCCTCACTGTGACCCATAGAATTCGAGATTGACATTGTCTCCATTACTTCGAGTAACTGCGTAAGCAACTAGGACTCAGATCATCACACTCGTCGACATATCCTTTGGCTGTTGTTGAAGATCACCACCGGCATCAACCAAAAGAGTGGCAGAAGTTCGTCGTGAACAGTTACCTGTGAGCTTCATTGAAAAAAAAGTTTTATTTGATCAGGATGTAAAATTTTTTATTTTTTGTTTCTAAAAACTTCTGATCGTCTTTTTAAATAAACTCGCAATTTCGGATAATTTTCAATGTTAACATTATTTTCCAACTCGCTTTTGTAGGTTATTTACTTGATAACAGTTTCCTGTATCAATTGTCATATTTAAGTAAAGCGTGTTATCAATAGAAGTCAAAATAATAGTTTTACACTATTATTTTGACTTCTATTATTTTCCAACACTTCTTAACATAGAATGTATTGCCCATGATGAGGATCGTTTAAATTTCTTAGCAACTTCTCCAAAATGAGTCAAGAAAATAAATTTACATCATTTGTTGTACCTACACCCATTCTCGATAATGTTCGCAATTAACTGCATAATATTGGGAGGTGTACTACTAAATTCATCTTCACTATTCAATGAACTAATTTTATTTTTTGGTATTTGTATTCACTGACAGATTATTAATTCAAAGCTGTCAAAATAACGTCTATTAATTCTTTTCCATGGAACCTCGACCAGCTGACGTAAAAATGGCTTAAACGGTCCGGTTCTATCACCTCTGGTCAAAAGTGATAGTTTGTCAACCACTAGTCAGGTGTTGACCTTGAGGTTAGGAAAAAATGTGTTCTATTATCATGTGTTAGCTACTTTTGACTAGTGGTTACTTAACATCGATAGTTTTCGTAAATGTACTATCCATTATGAAAATATTGTACAAAATTTGACTTTTCCGCCTAAAAATTGCAGATAAAAGTTTGGTTATATGTCATATACACAAAGCACCTTGTTTTATCAGACTGTTTTCATTCATAATGGAAGACTAAGTAAAACACGATGTGAAAGAACAAAAAATAAAAAAAAAATGTAGGGGAAAAACTTTTTAAAATCCCGAAATTGATACTCTTTTGGTATTCACCAAAAAATATTATAAAATAGTTGAAAATAAAAGCACATATGCTGTAACCTGGAAGGCAAAGCATTAATGTTGGGATAAAATTACCGATGAGCTAAACAGTTCCGACATTTATTTTATGGTAGAAGGTCAGCAACGCAATAAAATTTGCACAGTTTCTTACTCCAGAAGAAATCTCATAAAAAGCTGATCGGCACTGAGAATTTCATAGTTATTTAACCTTTTTTGGATAAATTTTGGTCTCTGACTCATCTGAGCCATCAAGTCCGGGATCAATCATTATTTCTATTATGATAGGTACTATATTATAGGATCTATATCAAGCGCTAACGTCTTTTATTTACAAACAAAATATTTGTAATATAAATGGAGATGTGCTCGGACATTTATTTACAATTGTCAAGATTGTAAAGTCAAATGTCACCAAAATTAGGTTAACCAGTGGTCACAGTCTTAACAAGAACTCAAAGTGCCTGTTACTTTATCCTTTGGTCAAAGAACTTTAACCTATGGTTATAACGAAGCAAGCGGTCATATAACAGCAAACCTCTTGTCAGATCTTGTTAACCATAACTAGAACTCTAAGCCAGAGGTGATAGAACCGGGCCTTATACGATATATTACACATTTTTATAGAACTGAAGCGAAGTTTGTGTTATTACCTATGTGTGAGTAGTTGTTATGATATAGTTACTTAGCATCCAAATAGTAGTTCTCACTCAACGGTAATATGCAATTTACTTGTAAGAAAGTAGAAAAAAAAATGAATGTAATAGTATACTTTCCACAAAAACCCAGAGATTAATTGCTATCACACTATGCAGAGGATTCATACCCATTTTTTAAATTCAGTAAAAAATCATGCTCAGGGGCGTTAAACATTCCCAAGCTAGAAATTAGAGACAAATCAGTTAAAAAAAACGGAGATTTCAAACAAAACTAAATTATGTAAAAAAGTACGCAACGCATAAAGCAAAATACAATTTTTGGCATTACTAATTTATTCATACAAACACACCTTAGCATGCATCATTGAAAACAATTCTTATCATATTATGTCATTGATTATAATTAAGGTTAAGTTTAAAATAACATTCAACTAATATAAGACAAACGTGAAACAGCAGAATACGTCACCGATTATGATGAAACGGCAAAGGATGGTTAAACAAACTCTATTACTTCGTAATGAAAGAGATGAAGTGCATGGCTAGAGTTGAAGTTAAAGAAAGCTGGTAAGTGGAAAAAACGTGGAGATATGACAAATAATATGGGTGTAGTGAGAGGAAACGATGGGCTTTTATACCCTCTTCTCAAATGTGGTTAAATGTTACGAAATAAAATCCACGAACATAACACAAGCAATAACCGGTTATAGATTATTTATGAGCCGAGAATACGAAAATGAGAGAGGGAACGGCGGGAAATTGGAAAAAAGTTAAGCATACAACTGGCGAAAGAGAATATCACAGAAATAATGATAATAGAGGAATAAGTTGGTGTGCAGTTATTTCAGCTGAAATTTGGATAAGAAGCGGTGACATAAAAAAAGAGAAATGGGATGGAATGATAATGAGCAACATGTCGAAATTACTGCTCATGGAATGTCTTTTAGTCTGTAAAAACTGGACACTGACTTGTAGTGCGTTTGCAGTTCGTATTTTCGTAGATTTTCCATGTCTTATTGAAAGTAAGATATTAAAACTCTTCCAACACAGTAAGAAAAATCACTATAACTTTCTTTAATAAGCAAATACCGAATACGGTGCAATAATTTTTTCCTACGTAGCCCACCATTTTTATTGCATCTACATTCCAAGTGCATTTCAGAGTCCGTTACGTCGTAATTTTGGCATTAATTATCTTATTAAAGCCAGAGACTTTTAGCTCTAGGGCTTCAATCTTTGATTATCAATGCCAAAATGATGTTGAGACAAATTTTAAAACCTACGTGAAATTTCGTAGCAATAAACGTAGTAGCTGATTTATCAAGGTCGTGTTATATTTATTCCTTGATCCAATACCATTTCTAAACGTGTCAGAAAATATCTAGCAATGAAACAAATAGTGAGTTTTTGTCATATAATATTGAAAGCACAGTTTAAAAACTTTCAAGATTGTCAACAGCACTGTGTTTGTCGTATTAGGGACGGTGTCGTATAGAAAAGAACCAATCGATATTATTTTTAGTTTCAGAAAAAAAGCAAATTTGATATTGATAGGCAAAAAAACAATAATTTCTTAAGTATAGGCAAGTATCATACCATTAGTAGTTCTTTATTGCAGAATAGCGTTCTTTAAGTAAATACTGAAGAGGAAGTTCATTTAATTTTACAGGCGAATGAAAAAGAAATTTCAATTTCAAATTAATAAATAGAAATTTCCTTCTGCCAAGTTTATATTAAAAACATTACTCCGAATTACGTCGTAAATATCAGACAGTTTATTGTTCGTGCATTTTCAACCAAAACTTTAACTGGCATCACAATGGCGAAACATAAAATTACCCCATTAATTCGTTGTACTTTGATACCTTTACGAGCATTTGTCAGTTCAGGGCTGTAAATAAAAGTAATCGTTTTTTCAATTAAATCATAGCCAATGGGCTTTTGAAACTTCTTTATATCTTCACGAAATTATACGTAGCGCTATCTTGTCGATAATCGCAAAATGAACTATTTTAATACGTTTACAGCAGGTGCAATATTCAATATTGAAGTACAAACTACATAAATGTGTTGATCATAGAGTATGTAAAGTAAAATTGATTTAATAATAATATGTAATGTTATATCTATATCAAAACATAATATATTTTTTCGCCTACCTTATTGAAAAGCCAATCATATGAAAACCAATATAGGGCGGAAAGTATTGTTTACCACGACTTTTGAAGTTTTTCACCATCTGTCAATTGATTACTTTCACGTTTAACGTGAATTTTTCAAGTAATCGTCAGTGTATGTCAAAGTTTATTGTTATATTTTCCTATTTCCTCGATTATTCGGTAGGCGAAAAACAGTAATGTGTCACACATGCAGGAAACGCTTTAGCAGCCTTTAACTATCAGCTGCCCTCGCTTCGCTACGCTAGCTCGTGCATCTAATAGTCTTGGGCTGCTAAAGCTCATTTTGTGACCTTGTGACACAATGTGCTTACTAGAGTTTGTTTAGCCGTCCTTTGCCGTTACGTCATATATTGTCCAGCTTTATCTCTGATTCATGAAATGGATGAGACGGAATTATCACGTCATCAACGTATCTCTTAACTAATGTCTACGTAAATTTTATTTGTTACTTTTGACAGTTCAGTTGTCATATTTTGATTTGTTCAGTATTTTTGATCATTTTCGCCTTTTTCAATTAATTTTTCATTGGAATGCCACTTTTACCGTTAAATGCAGTCTACAACGTAAGTATCTACCTATATTCGTTCTTTTTTCCTGTGTTTATTGGGAGTTTTTTTCAGAAAGAAATTTATTTATTGTTTTCTCCCAAACATGTGTTTTTTGCATTTCTCAGGAATACTTACGAAATTGTTTCTCATAATGACACAGACAATCATTACTATACAAAAATATGAGCATATAGATATTCTATCTAATTTTACATAACCTTTGGGCTCACCCGAAAAATATAATCGTATAATACATTTTTAATATATATTATGGGTCCGTAATTTTTTAAATTCAGTAAAAAATCATGCTCAGGTGCGTTAAACATCCTCAAGCTAGAAATTTGAAACAAATCAGTTGAAAAAAACGGGAATTTCAAGTTAAAACAAAACTAAATTATGTAAAAAAGTACGCAACGCATAAAGCAAAATACAATTTTTGGCATTACTAATTTATTCATACAAACACACCTTAACATATGTCATTGATTATAATTTTGAGGTTAAGTGTGAAATAACATTCAACTAATATAAGACAAACGTAAAACAGCAGAATACGTCACCGATTATGACGTAACGGCAAAGGATAGTTAAACAAACTCTACTTTTATGTTTGTTGATAAACATGTATTTATTCAGCATTATAAAAGTATTTCTTATGTAATGGGATTTCATTAATAACCTATACTAACTTTAAATATACACGTATATTCAGTTTCAATAAATTCATCACCTAAATGAAAAAGACTCAAGTATTTTTTTATTCATTCCCAAACATATTCAAATATTTTAAAGATACTAATTAAATTGTTACGAATTAAAGATGTTTCTAAGAAACACCCTTTAATCACGATTTCTATATTATAATAGAGGCGTTCCTTTTACCTGTCTTCAAAGTAATATTTATATATTTATATGATGATGAATTATTTATTGGGGAATATTTTAAATCGTTCATCATATTACGCTAGATGAGTCAAATGAAAAATTGTGTAGAATATGTATCTAGTCTCATAGTTAAGATTAAGAGTTTCGGAGTAAAATACCCGATCAAAATAATTGTAGTCAAAAGAGGAACGTTGAAGCTATTTTTGAAACTAATTTCCAAATATTTTCAGCGCAAGTGCGGTTTGGTACTGATTTCAAACTCTGATTAAAGATGGTCTACGAACGCTGACCTGCTCCTTTGCCAACTGAAATATCCTCGATTTTCCCGTGGACAGCTTTGACAATGAAGAAAATTAAAGTTCTATTTTGTTTTTAATAAATTTTGGTTTATGTAAAATCCATTTCAAGAAATACATTTTTTTCGGCTTTGATTATTATTTAGATGTACTAAACGCCCAGCCAGTGTAAAACATTAAAACATTCAGTAGCATGCAAGCTGTAGTCGTGGACAGCCTATTATTATTTAAACTTGTCAAACATTTTTCGGATTTTGGTTTGTGATTGGAAGTGAAGATGTCGCTACTGTCACAATCTTTACATTTCCGTTACTGGAAGACATGTATTGATTGTGATTGAAGTGTACTCTTCAGTCCGGGATTAGAGACAGACGAATAGCGCATACCTTGTACTGATGAGGCGCAAATACGCCGAAACCGGTCTACAAATTGTGTTGTCCCTTCTAAACGCAAACCAGAATGGTTGGTTTTAAAATATCTTGTAGATATACCAACCCCGTTTGACTTTGGGGTGTAATGCAATATCCGGCGGTGCATATTGCTCGGGCAGTAGTTGTTGCTCCTTAGTTGAACGGTCACTGTTTTTTAAAAATATTATTTTTCAAAAATGCATGAAGTGTGAATATAAATAATTATTATTCGACATCTGTTTATTATTATTTAAGTCAGGAAGCAAGTCTGGAAATTATCACCACAAAATAAATTCTCAAAATTACAGAGAATTGGAAAAACGCCACTGCCTATCAGAATATATTCATCTGACGACTAGATGTTGCTCGGGCGGAGACATAATCTCCTAAAGCTCATTAAAATACATCTAAGTAACTATATTTATACATTGCTTCAAATTGAAATTGAATAAGGGCCATTTACACCACCTTCAGTTAAAACTTTAGTGACAGTTAAATCGCTAAAGAAAAACTTAACTCTTTGCACCAACGATAGAGTGATAGATGTCAGATGACAACATTTTTGTAATAAACAAGCTCAAACATCCCAATGGAGAAGAAAGAAGAAGAAGCTGAAACATGGAACAGCAAAGGAAGACTATCGACAACTTCATTCTTAAATTAGTGACGTATCTGCATATAAGTTGCATAATTTTAGTAAATTTTTTGTTTTCAATTTTTTTTTGTTAATAAAAGACTACGTTTAAAATAATTTTATTTTTTAATGTCCCAATTATTACTTATTAATATTACCTAATATAACATGGGGTCAACACCCTATTAGGTCGGTATTTGTAAACCATTTTGGGTCCCGTCTCCAAAACTATGTTCCTGTAATAGCAATACATGAACTGGAACATTGGAACACCAACTTCAACCTCTTCACCAATGGTAGCCTCGTTTCACTTTATATAGCAATATTGAGGTTATTGTTTCATACCTCCGATATCAAAAACCGTAATTTTGATATCCAGCTCGACAAAATTAGTTTCAAATCTGTAGCAAAGTCAAAAGGATGTCACATTTTTCTCGATTCTTCGTACAATAGCTATTTTTCTACTATCACTATCGAAAGTCGTCTGTTGTGTCTTGAAAAGCAACTGCAAAGTTGATGTTTTCCGCGAGCTGTCATCATTTGACATTATTGGCGCTCTTAAGCAGAAAGTAACTTTGGCGCACGCCTAATTTTATTTATAGATAAAAGAGAGCTAGTAATTAATTTTGGTGTGATAGTAGAAAAAATTTTGTGTATTTAGAGCAGAAGATCTTTTGGTAGTTTCGACAGATTTGCGCATCTTTCTGTCTCGACTACCAAAGTACTACTTTCTGCTCTTGATACACAAACACAATAGTATATTGTATAATTATAGTGGGAAAAGCATAATATTCCCAAACGACTGTGATAATTACCAGAGGAGGAGCGTAGCGACGAGTCTGGTAATACAGGTGTTTGGGAATATGCTTTTCCCACAAATTATACATACTATTTTTTCTTCGATCGTTGATTTACATTTAAGTACAATTTACAAATTGTACAGACTGTACAATAAACGTAAATATTAACAACAATTAATTTGTGTTCAATGATATCGTTATAAAAAAGATAGATGTTTCTTTTATTTCTTTCATAACAACTTTATCAATATAAAAATTAAAACCATACTTTGTTTCATTTTATTGTAATAATCCATTTGTAATATTACCGCACTGTTATTTTCTAATTGCTTAGCAACTGCCCACTATTCTGGAATGTTGAGCTTTGCGCATAGAAAACGGGTCAAAATATTGTCACTTTTCCCACGATAGGAGAAAAATAGCTATTGTGTATCAAGAACAGAAAGTAGTACTTTGGTAGTCGAGACAGAAAGGTGCAATCTGTCGAAACTACCAAAAGACTTTCGCTCTAAATACTATCACACCAAAATAGACTACTAGCTCTCTTTTATCTTTACTTTCTGCTTAAGAGCGCCAATAATGAAAAAATTATAACAGCTCACGCAAAATTAGGCGTGCTTCAAAGTTACTTTCGCTTAAGAGCGCCAATAACGTCAAATTATGACAGCTCGCGGAAAACATCAACTTTGCAGCTGCTTTTCAAGGCACAAAAGACGACTTTCGATAGTGATAATAGAAGAAATAATGAAATAAAAGTAATAGTTTTTCGATTTTTATTTTGTTAATTTTATTTCTGTTAGCATTGAAAATAAATGAAAAGATAAATGTCAGTAAGTACGAGTACAATAAAAATGACTAGATGAATAACGCAGTAATCACACATAAAGATGATTAAACAAAATCGGTTGATCATTGATCATTCTGAGCGATCTAATTTATATGGCAGACATACACATGTTTCGATAATCGAGGCAACAAATTAAATTACCGCTCAACAAGAACAGCGCAAGTACCTCGAATTTAATTAAATGTTTGACAAGGAAAAAAAATTGAACGTTAATGTTGAAAGATGTAGTCATTTACAAAATAAAAAATTGTTATTTTACTACACATAAGTACATGTAGAATATTGTTGAAGCAATTAAATGAGCTTCTTATGTTTAATAAAACATAATCCATTGTTTTAAAATTGGAATTATATCAACGTTAATTTTTTCAGGGTTGAGCGACTAATTATTTGGTTCATAAAATCGGGTGAATATGCAGGTCAATTAATCCTCCAGATTTTAATAGTTCATATCATGCACCTATATTGTTCGAATCTTCATTATATTAGAACTACGTTCAATATATATTCGTGACGTAAAAATATGAAAATAGTAGATTTACTATTTCTAAATTAACATAATGAAAAACAAAAGATGAGGCGTTTGTCAGGAAAATCGCTCTCTTGAGTAGACACAACTGAAAAGGAAATAAAAATACCTGAGAAACTAGTTTATAAGAGATTTGGAAATTAGGTTCCTACAACAAAAGTAAATGTACAAATCACACATAGTGAAGTTTAAACGTCTCTAGAGTAGTAAGTAGAGTCCGACCACAATAACTTTGGAACACTACGTGATTCAAAGTAGGGCCGCCTCGAATGCGATGCCGATCTCTGACTGGCTGCGGCTTGGAGCCAGCTTCGGAGCAACGGGAGCTTTATTTTATGTAGCTTCTTCGTTTTCATTTCAGTGTTGACAGCAGACCAGACAGTACTTTGCTTTCGGTCTTCTTGTGCGATATTGTTGTTGCGAATAGTGAATTTTTCATGTCTTGGAACTTTTTGTGTCATGTCCCCCAAGAGAGTGAAACAAGGAAAAGCTTTGAATGGTCAAAGAATATGAAAACTCACAAATAGAACGAGAACACATCCTCGATAATACGTTGGATCATTTATGTCTTAACGTTAATACTGGCTCTTCTGATGAAAGATTCTCAGATCTTGATAGCGACAGTAGTACACCTGCACAACCATTACAATCAGCTGATGCCTCAGATTAATAATAAGATTATATTCATGATTTTAAGTTGACATGATAGACATCATTTGTAAAAGTGTTTAGTTTTGGAATATATTAAGTTTAGATTAGGTAAATTGTTTTCTTCCTTGCTAATTATTTAATGAATTCAAAAAAGGCCCGTCGCCTACCTGCATTAAGCGATAGATACCATTATGTATTATTCTACAGGTATCCAAAACCATAAAGTTTGATACATATATATTTGAAATAGATTCCTAAACATAAATTTAGTATCAAAATTACATTTTCATATGCAAGTCAGTAACACCACTGACCGATACGCCACAACCGCGACCACGTGGTGTCCCAAAGTTATATTGGTCGAGCTCTATTAAGGGTCAACTCACGAAACACCTCTCCAAGAGCATAAAATTGCTAGTCCGGAGTATTTATCACGATAAACGGTGTAATAGGCGTTCACTATATTAGGCAAAGCATGCACGATGGAGCTCCAGTACATTTTCGTCAGAATTCTAGGCTACACTTAGATGATTAGTCGAGAAGGGACGCAGCACTGTACTCCTCGATCACCAGAATAAAATCCAAGTAATTTCTGGTTACGAGTTACCTTGAGGCAATTAGTACAATCCACAAGTGAAGTTGTCAATTCTAATTACAAGCCAGAATGGTTCGTTGAAACTTGTAGATCCTACCAAACCCGTTTAACTGTAATTGAATGTTTGTCATGGTAGCCCTTGAAGTAGTTGTTACTTCTTAAGTGAACGGTAATTGTTTTTTGGAAAATATTTTCCAAACACTTTGTAAAGCGTTAGAATAGTATTTAATCTATAATGATATTGTATCTTATTGTTTTAAGTGTTTTAAGACGACACAGATTCTATATAATTTTCCATTTCACAAAACTCAAACTCCAAAAAAAGATTTGATACTAAATTAAGTGAGGGTTGATAATTTCACACCTTTATAAAGTAATAGGAATGTTGAAAAAATTACCATTTCTACTTCGATTAGAGAACAAATTCTGCTCCATCATCTTTTAGGAGTTTTATCTGGGAAGGGGGTTGGCTGGGAGATTGAGAAACTTTATTTCAAAAAATTTACCCCAAATGAATTCAAATTATCCCGTTTTATTTCATTAAAATTAGTTACGGTTACGTTTCTTCGTACTGATCTTTTGTTATTTTGCATATCACAGTTCTGTTTCTTTTATCTTTTCTTTGAATATTCTACAATTTTGTTTAATAGTTTCTTGTTTTGCTTTTATTAACATCTACGAATCTGTTTTTTAGTGTGCTCCGTAGATTGTTCTTAAGATTGGTTAATTGTAACGAAATTGTCACTTGTATCTTAGTCGTAACATTGACATACTTTCAAAGCAAATAAAAATAATTGCGTTGCCGTTTATTTTTATTTGTTCACCAAATAGCAAATTCACGTAACGCGCCTTATGAGTTGATTTCTATTAGAACTATTAGGTTTACTGTTTTTCAACTCTTTTATTGCTTGATAATTACTTGGAAATAATTTGCAATTATAGAAAAAAAATGCCCTCGGGCTTATCTATTGCATGTGCTCTTTATGGAAAACAAAACAGTTATTAGATTCATCTTATTTGTAACCTCTTCTCTCTTGTATATAAAATCTTATTCTTTTTATGACTCTCACTATATATATAGTATTGCTCACTTCCAGTATATTCCTCTTTACTATTTTGAGCTTCTCTTCTGCTTCTTATATTATTGTATAACTCATTTGATCATATTTCATTAGTAATCTCATCTTCTATCATTGTTGGATACATTATTTCTGTATATCTACATAAACTTCATCCATTGTAAACATGGAACGTTAAATTCAATAACAACCTTTTAAATTATTAAATTAAATAGTTTTGCAACAAAATACACAATTATTTTCTATGTATTTATCTAATCATATATGTCATACCGATTACCATCAAATCAAATTCCTATACTTTGGAGCACAATGGAGTTTTGAAAGGATTACCCTATATATTAAAAACATTTGCATACAATGTACCATATGGTTTATAAGCTATTGTTTATCATTTCATGCTTCAATTTGGATCAACAAAGGCTTTTTTATTCCTTCATATGGTTTTTAAGATCGAGTTGTTGCTTTGATTCGAATGATCTGTGAATGATAGGTGAGAAATTTTAGAATGTAAATAACGTCCAAACATTTATTCACAGAGTGATATAGCTGGTATAGTCGTGTTTGAAATATGCAGATGGGCTTTTGTTTGGAATAAAACCCCAATTATCACTTAGACCATAAAATATCCCGAATTTGCCATATTTTAAGGGTCGCCGTTTCAATATCTACGTACCTAACGTTAGTTTTAGAGTATTACAGAGATTTAACTAATGTTACGTTAGTGCTTGGTTTGTAGTAGAGTAGAGTATATATTTTTTTGTTTCATTACAATGTGGCGTTCATTGGCTTATGCTGATAATGAGAAATCTTATAGTGTCACTTTCACAAGAAAACATTTATACGTAATAAAAGATGCTAACGAATCTTTGTTGGTGAGGAGTTTTAATTCAAGTGATGCTTCAGCTGAGATATATGATTTGGCAAAGACGCCTTCATCTTTATCAAAAGATATGATACAAAAGCCTATAGTTCACAGTATATATAGTACCTACCCTGGTCTCCCTTAAAAAAAACTAATCAATCACGAAACGCTCCTTCAAACAAGTGCAAAAGGACAACTATAATCTAGGTAGAGTTTGTTTAACCATCCTTTGCTCTTACATCATACATTTTCCAGCTTTATCTCTCATTCATGAAATAGATGAGACGGAATTATGACGTCAAAAACGTATAAAAAATATGAGCATATAAATATTCTATCTAATTTTAAATAATCTTTGAGTTCACCCCAAAAATATAATCGTATAGTACATTTTTAATATATATTATATAATTCTAAACTTAATCACGATTCGGTAATCCGTAATTGTTTAAATTCAGTAAAAAATCATGCTCAGGGGCGTTAAATATTCTCAAGCTAGGAGTTTGAAACAAATCAGTTAAAAAAAACCGAGATTTCAAGTTAAAACAAAACTAAATTATGTAAAAAAGTACGCAACGCATAAAGCAAAATATAATTTTTGGCATTACTAATTTATTCATACAAACACACTTTAACACGCATCATTGAAAACAATTATTAACATATGTCATTGATGATTATAATTTTGAGGTTAAGTGTAAAATAACATTCAACTAAAATAAGACAAACGTAAAACAGCAGAATACGTCACCGATTATGACGTAACGGCAAAGGATAGTTAAACAAGAACTAGATTCCGAAAATGACTTGATTACGGATTGTCTGCTGCTTTCAGCTGTAAATATAAAGATTACCCAACTACCCAACTATTTGAAGATTGGTTTGAACAACGACTTTTAATATATTTACCACAAAAAAGTATCATTATAATGGACAAACATAGTTGTCAAGTGAATCAATTTTGTTGTTGTAGCAGTACAACTTGCAGGATTTTATGATGTTAACTAATGGCATATATTTAGGAGAAATATACAAATAAAGGGATCTCTTAGAGCTACCGAAGGCTTTTAAATAGAAGTATAAGTGTATAAGTGTGATACCTTTTCAAACAAAAGTGGACATACAGTGTTGTGTTGAACCCTTTATAACAAATTTAGATGAAGATAGTGATACAGAACTGAAGTTAGTTAGAGTAGGATACAATTTTGTGTTGCTGTTTATATTTATTATACGTTTAAACAAAAAATTTTATTGTTTTATTTCATAGTTAAGTATGAATCTTCATCAAGTAAAAGCCTCATTTATTCAATTTTTATACTTTAGTACTTTGATAATATTATTTTTGCATATTATTTTTCTACTATCGTACGTAAAGTAGGTACCTACATACTTTAGAAACAATATGGAATGCGTTAAACTTTACGGTAAAAAAGCTCCAATATATATGTTGTTATAGTCTTATAGAGATATATATAAATGGATATTAAATCTGAGTGTTTTTGTAAATCATAATATATTGAGGCATATTCAGTAAAGTACCTGCCTAAGTAATATTGGTGAATATTAAAACATTTCTGGTAAATAATAATAGAATTATAAATTATAAAGAGAATTAAGAAAAAAATTCTTTATGAAATAGGTATTTGTTTTATAAAAATTACGGTAGTAAGATAAATATTGCATGCACTTTTTATTACTCATGGGATTCTTGTCTCAACCAGACACACAAAAATTCAACAAGTAGACAATCATATTTTGATGTTTAAGGCTACGATTAATGGTTGTCAAATTTTCAAGGTCTATTCACAGTAGATTGTTATATTTTCGATAATAACGTCAACAAATCGATTCGTATGCACTAGATAGTTCGTTTGCTGTTCCAAACCTCTCCTCTATTAAAGCACTGTACTCATAGGTAATCTCGTCCTCCATTTTGGTGCCTTGTTGTACGTTGACGTTGTTGTTGTGTTGGTCAAGTATTTGGCATGAGATTCGGTGTTTCTACTCAGAGACGTGGCCAGCATCCATTCGTTGCACTTTCTCAATTTTCTGGTGTTAATAGTCTGAAGGAAAGTTGGTAAAATAAAATGTTCTGTTCAATATCAAAAATTTATCAACACAATATGTCAACTCGACACATTACAAAACAATAAAATTCTGGCACCAAAACGGCGGATGAGAATACTCATCTCTTTAGTGCCTTACCTATATCTGACTGTTTTGTCACTTTAAACCTTTGTTTGACATTTCAACGGTTTGGCAACATATTCTACTCGGTTATAACGTTCATGGAGTTTATGTTTTACCAAGTATATACTTGAGTACACCTTTAATCCCCAAAATCTTGTAATTTCTATGATTTTTAAATAGTAAAATATTGTATAAATCTTTAAATACTAAATACTAAAAAACTTGCAGTCATTTATTCAATGTGAAATTTGGAGGTTTCATTTTTAAATACTGTTTCGTAACACTCCACTATATTAACATGATTAATCGTCTGTTCAAACGGTAGCTCTACTATCATTAATTTATTTACAACGATTTTCTCAATAAATAGTAATATTCCCTTCTGTATTACATTGGGATATTTTATTTCTTCTTCATTCTATATGACCTGTCGTCATTCAGTTCATGCAAATTAGTTAAAACATAAAAGTGTCTTCGGATATTTTATACGCCGTGTTTAGTAGTTCTTGACATGTTGGATAAAAGAAAAATATATTTGATTTAGAAATGTTTGCAACAGTTAAAATGTAAATTAATACAAATTTGCTACCGACTTTTGAAGTTCCTGAATTAAATCCTGCTGTTTTTGCTGGGTTGATGGCAGGTAGCAATAAACTTTTTTAAAATACGAGTTTAAGAGCATACCTACATATTTTTTACATGTGAAAAGATTCATTTATCTACAGCTAAAACAAAGCCAAAATCGACATGTCCATTTCCTTTGGAGAACGTGTGAAGTATGTACTTTTACTTAGTCTTAAATTGTTACTAGGATTTTTGTCATGTTTATTTAGTTGTCATGTTCAATTTTGTTCATTAAAACCTACATGAGGTTTCCAAATTTTATTTCCATTTAATGAACACCTTCTTATATACATACTAATCAAGGTTCCTCCTTCATGTCCCGTGAAATTAAGTCCTTTCTACAACTTCTGGGAGTAGCTACGAGCAGAACTACTCCATACAATCCCCGTGGAACTGGCCAGTGAGAACGCTACAATGGTATTATATGGAAAGCGATTAGATTGGCTCTTCAGTCTCGTAATCTTCAGATCAATCAATGGAAACAAGTACTGCCTGAAGCTCTTCACTCTATCCGATCATTACTATGCACAACCACTAACTCTACACCTCACGAATGAATGTTCACCCATCCGAGACGCTCAATGAACGGAACCTCTCTTCCGACTTGGCTGAGTACTGGTCCCGTTTTAATGAGAAATTTTAATCGGACAAGCAAGAATTATCCCTTAGGTACTTGAAAAAGTAAAGCTTGTCCATGTGAATCCTCAATATGCTCAAGTACGTTTATCTGATGGAAGAGAAACCACCGTATCTTTGAGACATTTAGCCCCTCTTCAAGTTTATGACACTCTACAAGTTTCAGAAGAAGATTCTTCTCCGGTCGCTCAAGATGAACAAAAATTTGGTGAGAATGAACCACTCCCAAAAAGGTCCACTGTTATTCAAGATCCACGGACTAGTGTTGACGATGCTGTAACACCTCCAATCGTTTAGTTGACCATCAAATACCCGAAACGGATACTATACCTTCCGTGCAGGATTACGATAACATTAGACCTACTAGAGCAAGAAGACCTCCTACATTCCTGGAGGATTACATTCATTAACTCAGGCGGGAAGAATGTAGTATATACTTTTACTTAGTCTTAAATTGTTACTAGAATTTTTGTCATGTTCAATTTTGTACATTAAAACCTATCTTGAGGTTTCCTAATTTTATTTCAACGTGTTTATTTAAAAGAAAAATAATAATCTCACAAAAAAACTCGTCCACTAGACAAAAAAAGATTTTCACAAAGTTTTTGTTGAACATTAAAGTCTATTTAGTTCAAGAATTGTGGTAAACAATGGTAAGTAAATCTGAAATGACAAAGAATCAATTTCAACTATTGATATTTTTAATAATCATTTTATGTTTGTATGGGCTTTTTCTGGTAAAACTCCAAATGTAATCTGCATTATATTCTCGTTGTGCTGCCCTTGGTAATGTCGTTCAAAGTCCATCACATCTTGTTGAAAACACTATTCCTCTGAGTACGCACTCATTATTGTCTTTAGATTGATTCAGGTGAAAACCATTCACTACTTGTTTAAGACTTTACGAGGCTTAGAAGTGGGATTCAATGTCTATCATGGCATATACCCAGAGAAGTAGTTGTTGCTTATTAGTGAACGGTCTGATCTTTGAATAGTTATTTGTATGCCAAGGACTGAAAGTGCTACTTTGTTAGACTAGTGTCAAAATTGCGAGGCGAGCAACAGACGAGTCCAACAAAGTAGTATTTCAGCCGCGGCGTACACAACATTTTTTAGACGACGCATAAGATCCAAAACTTTTTCAATTACACTGAGGAAAGAAAATAAACAATAGAGAATTATAAACATTTTATTTATTGAACAATATAATGTACTTAATGATATTTACAATGTCAATATTAATTTATTAATTATTTGCAAAAAGTAATGTTGATTGTACCTCCAGGATAATTATTAATATTTATTGGATTGGATGCAGATGGAATATGTATATCTCTACTAGATGTTGATGGAATCTCTGTAGATGTGTTTGCGATTTCGATACAATTTCTAGATGTGTTTGAGTCATCGATAGAATTTGTTGATTGATTCGTATTTGTGGTGAAAGAAAGTATTCTATTAGCAATTTCAAACTGTCAACTGTCACATTGAAGTGGCTAGAGTCACATTTAAGGAAGTTAAAGATGTTTACTCCAGAGCGTCCCGAAAGTGTTTTGCAACTGTCACTTTCACTACATGGAACACTCAACACGCAACTTTCGATATGTAAATGAATACAAAACGAGCAACTTTCAGTCGTCTAAAAAAGTATTTTTCAAAAACTTTCTAAGGTGTTATGATAGTATTTCACTATTATATTTGACATCTAGTTTCAATTATTAAAAATAGTATCGATTTCATAATCGCATTCCTTGAATATGTTGTTATATAAATATATATAACATCGAGTCCTGTTTTTTTTTCTTAACAGCTACTGACCTTCCTATCACAACAGAATGAACAGTAAACAACAATTATACAGAAATACTGTAATACCAAGAAACTTTAAAATTGTGGTACAATTACGAAATTCCAAACAACTTATTCAAACAAGATTCTTCGATCGATTGACCTAGACACAGTTGTTGGGATTTGCTCTGTCCATTTCAATAAAAAAGAATTAGTTTGTTGATATTGAAAAATTATAGGTTGTATTTTTAAATAGACGTAACTAGTTGATCTATTAACGGACCTTCCAATCATTAATAATTTGCATTTTAGGAAACAGCGTTGAGGTATTTTAAAAAAATTATAGCTTGTTTTGGGGGTATGAAATGTAAATTCACAATTATAAGACTCATAAAACAGGGTAGGCAGCTTGAAGGTTATATTGCAAACTTGTGATCCAAAGAAATCCAATAATAAGTTATAGGTGGATTCTTGCAAGCCAAAATTAAAACTTAGGTTAATTTAAAACTAAAACTAAGAAGATAAAACCATGTAATGTAATGTAGATGTTCATGCAAGAAACTAAGAAATTAAGATTTAAATTAAAACTAAGAAAGATGGCCAACTTTCAACTAGGAAATGAATTTCTTCCATAAATTCGACACAACGCATGCGTCCATCCCTGACTACAGATCACCTACTGGTGATTTGTGTTAAGTTATTGTTCACATGATTACATGTTTGAAAATATTGTTATAGCTTACAACAATTTTTTTATAAACAAAGTTATTTATATTCAGCTCGATTACTATTGGAAGTTTTGACAAATGATTGAGAAGACTGCGCAATTATCACCCCAAATTAAAAGTATATAGGTTAAAGTTTTGTTAAAAGTTATATTACCTACCTATGTCGTGGAAAAATCAGAATAATAAGATACATTTAGGTAAATAAAGTAGTAGCCAATTACTTAGATCTACTAGGCAAGTGAGACGATATACAGCTAGTGGTTAAACAAAGTTGAGCCGATCGTTTGTAGAGTTAACCTAAAACAATTTAAAAACTACAAGGGGCAGATTCAAGTTTGAAAATAAAAAAGTAGGTACACTCCAACAATATAAAAATAGATAAAATAAAAATTATTGCATAGAACAATAACCTTAATAAGGAATTAAAAGTAACGCCGCTGTTAGGTTACTTTAATTCAGCAAACTCCTCTTTCTATTGTTTGCAGACTAGGATCGATTCACCGGTGTGTAAAAAATCTCTGAACCAAGCAATTTTTTAAAACTACCTATCATTCAAAATTTACAAAACTTTGAAATTGTCTACCCTGTTTTATATGCACTATCATTGGCAATATACATTTTATTATGTTAATTAATTTTTTTATACTTCTAAAATCAAACGCGTATTAAATAAACCTTATTATTTGCGAAGGCATTGACCATCTTGTACCAAGACTGAAAAATAATGAAGATTTTGGCCTGGTGCATTCCAAAACACTCGGTTGAATGCACGAGTAGCAAAAATGCATTGTAAGTTGACTTGTAAGACTTTTAATAAAGATTGATTGCAAAGTGCTATCGGATCAGTGGATCACTTAAGGATCCGGCTTTTGGAGAGAAAATAAATACATTTTACATTGAAAGCAGCCGCAAAAAATCGTTTTTTAATTGTGTGCTTTCTATAAGGAGATATTTATATTAAACAGAATATAATGCCACTTAATATTTAGAAGTTTCAGTGTTGGGTGCACAGTTATCTTTTCGCAGAATGAAGAAAACATTTCAATTGACCGAAAGTAATTTTCAAACTCCATGACAGAATGAAAAATAACCAAAAAAGGGATAATCTACTTCCAATTTATTGTTTCATGATGATTGTATCGAAAAACATTAACGGATAATGATGACTATTACTCGCGAGCGAAATACTATACTTTTTCTATCATTTTTGAACAGTAAAAACGATGCAATATTTCATTTCATTTATTCGCTTTGAAAATTTATAGATGATATAATCCAAATCAACAGTACCTACCTAGTATTCATATTTCTACTTGTCAACTGGTTTCCCGTGTAGGTTATAGTAAGTTGACTTGCTGTAGCCATCTTATTTCGTAATTAGTTATTGCTACTGATTTTGAACAAAGACAATATACACTACCCCCAACAACCAAAAGGGTAGCCGACGATCGTCGAAAATCATGTCCAGTATTAAGAATAAGATTTTGCAATTCTAAAATTGTAGTTTGTATAACTAGTGCGCAAAGTGTACAAATCTAGCAAAAGTGACGCTTTGCACACTAGTTGTACTCAATATTTTTTCTACAACTACATTTATTAATGAAAGAAATACAGTAACTTATATAGTTATTTTATTTAAACTTTGAACAGAACGAACTTACAATATGAAAATAAATAGAAAACTACTATTTTGATATTTCTCTTTCGAAACCTCAGGTAACAAATTTCGGTTACAGTTCGAGCCTTTTCGATTATATTTGGAGGAGTATTTTCAATGTCCGAATTGGACAACTCAAAAGATAAATTATTTTGATCTTGGTTCATAGTTTCTAAAATAATACTTAATGGGTTACTGTTTTTATAATTAATAAATTAAAATAATTCTTTTGGGTTGATATTCTTCATATTTGTATTCCAGGAACTATGTTAATTTGGATTTCAATGTTCAGAATTTGGTCGATGTTAACAGTACTTTTAAGCACCACAATGAGAACGGCTTGTAGGATGGTATAGTGTTTCTAATGTGAATGTAACGACAATAAAATAAAGCAATGTAGTCAGATTTATTTTCTAAAATTGTCAGGATCACTATACAATTGTTCCCCTTACTTCAGTAAACCGTTAGTTCCTGGTGTTCTTAGAAAGCTAGTTCGGAAATATTTTAAAAAAATACCTAATATGAATTTATTAGTAAGCATTATATTAAGCCGCTTGAAATTGCTGGAAAAAGAAAAATTTATTAAAACCACTTTAGGTATGCTACTATTTTTAAGAAAATTTTGAATAGCTGGCAACGTAGCAGCAGGTGGATTGTAAATCGAATAGTCCAACTCCAGTAATTGGTATAATACAACGAAGTAACTGGTCAGTTATTAACGCGGTCCACTGTTTCATGAAAAATTTTAAGAACCTCAAGAAGTTATCTTTAATTTCATCCAGGGGCGTCTGTGAATTGTGTTGTAGAGAAATATTATTAATATAATATCTATTTGATGGTTAAGTGAGTTTAATTATATTATATTACAATGACACTTTTTTATTGGCTAAAAATAATTCAGTAGTGGAAGAGAGCTTATTATAAAATAGTATCTAATGGGAAAAAATATTTTTTATTGTGAATTTCGTACTTATCGTTGAATTGCAATATAATAAAAGCTGAAATAAATGTTTAATAAAAGCGGTAGGAATAAAATAATATTGACACCGATCCCTGTCGCGCACGCGGTCGCTGTAATTGGCATGCTAGGTACTACTGCAAAGGAATATAAAACAACAAATGGTAGTGTCTCGTAAAGGAAGCTATAAAAGTGTTAGTAAGTCCAGATTTATCTTTTTGTTGAATACAAACATCTACATTACATATAGTCAGTGCAAGAAAAATGTTTTTTATTAAATAAAAATTAGCCGCTGGCTAAAATACAATTAGTACTAAGGCGATTTTTCTTTGATACGTACTGCATTCAAATCATCCGATTTATTCTAAATTAGTCGCTTGATTGCATTGGAATTTAAAGCCGTAGAATATGAAAAAAATATACGTAGCCATGGAGGTTTTAAGTTACTGATGATTAAAATCTGTTGAAAGTACAAAACTTCAGCTTGAGTGAATTTTATATGAGATTAATGAAATAAAATAATTTAATGAGCGTTTGATGATATCTATTAAGGGACGAGAACTAAAATTACAAAAATAGCCGCTGGAGAGTGCCCTAATAGTCATCAAATGCAACTTGCATGCACTATTTTTTCTACTCCTATTCGCGGAAATTTTTCCGATAGTGGGCGCTTCAGTATACTGTCAAAGCTGTCAGTGGAATGGGGAAGACGACAAACACATCCATAAATTTCTGTTTGCCTTTGTCCATTTTATTCAATTTCGAATTTTGAGCGATAAAGGTATTTTGTGAGAGATGGTGCTTGTTAAAATTAGCCGGCCGATGGTGGGAGGCGAACGGATGTTCAAAGCATTAAATAACACTGAACATCAAAATATATTATTGAAATGAGTGAAATTACCTTTATAATGTTTCTAACAAGCGCCTGCTACACACTGACACGTATTTGGAAATAGGTTTCCCAATTTTTTAAAATGTTTTGCCATACTTTGCATAATTTTGGATATGTTGGGAAGATATGTATTGATACATTTGCATGTTTATACTGATTATAGTTGTGAGTAAAATTAGTTTGCACTGTTTCACAATCAAATAACAGTATGTATGTATGTATGTATGTATTTTGGGGTAACATTCACTGAGATCTAAAAGATCTATTGTGCCCCCTTACTTCTACTTAGTTCCTGAGGAAAGTCTCAGAGACTAGTAGCTCCTTTAGTCCTATTTCCCCGAGGAATTTTCGGATATCTGCAGGCTTCAACTTAGGTAACTGTCCCTCTTCTATCCAGTAGTCTCCCAGGTGCTGTGCCCTAGGATTCTGAATTGCTGTGCAGTTCGTAAGTATGTGGATGAAGGTTTCTTCTTCCATTCCACAAAAACTACAATCTTCTTCCTCCACTATTTTGAGCTTTTTAAGGTGCCCATTCAGGCTACAATGTCCCGTTAGGATTCCTGTTAAAACTCTTAGTGCAGTTTTGCTTTGACTTATGCATTCATTTGATCTCAACATGTTGTAGTCACCCAGAAGAATCTTTGATTGCCTAAGCCCTACTAGATCTTTCCAATTGTCAGATCTTCTCTTTTCTTCGGCTTTACCTATTGCTTCCAATATTACATTGGAGCTGATTTCGCAAAAAGGTTCCGGCTCCCAAAAGGGTATTTCAGTCCCCCTCTTCGCTAGTTCATCTGCTATTTCGTTTCCTCCTATCCCAGTGTGTCCTGGAATCCACAGTAAGGTGACTATATTGTTCTCGCCTAGTTCATTAAGTATGCATAACAGTATGCGGCAAGATCTCTTTGAGGATTGAAAAGCCAAAAAGATCAAAAAGCCATAAATCATTTCGAGTCTTGACCTACCCACAAGCGAACGATTGATTCTTATTGGTGCAATGTAGCTTCCGTTTGGTCTATGAAAAATTCACTTGAATGGTTAGTTCACATGGACCGTTAACGCCCCAGGGTGGGCTTAGTTCATTTCTGTTATTTAGGAGATATTATTGACGTATATACTAGAAGAGTGAACAGTCGTATCATTCTATGCCAACATAAACAATATCAAAGTTTATTTATTTATTCTGCTTGATTCCATATCGCAGTGAATATAATAAGTTGTTTAATTGTTGTATGTATAAAACATGAATGATTTATTGTTAAAAATTTTTACCAAAGATTTTGAAATTTCTGAAAGTGGAGATTAGAGATTTGAGACAATAAAAAGAACGAAATTTGGTATGTTCTAGTCGCTATCTACGCAAAAAATTATACAAAATATGTACATGCAACTAAAACTAGAAAATAATGGGTCAAAGCATGGAGCTGCTGAAAGAATGCATAATTGGCAAACGTTTTAGCGCGTTGGGATCTTCTAATAATGAAAAATATGTCTGAAACCGGTTCTGCTTTTGCTTACAGATTTCTTTATTTCGTCGACAAATTGTGAAACAGTGCAAATTAATTTCACTCACAAATATACATTGCGGCACAGAATAATATAGGTACCTCTTGCACTTGCTGGTCATTATTAGAGTCTAAATAAGTATTCTGATACAACAAACTTCACCAATCAAGAGAACAGTATTAATACTTTGCTCACTATACTCGTAGGTACTCTAATGGCGATTTCGTTTGTTTTCCCCATTCCAATGTTATAAAATTTTACCGGTTGGTGTCTTCGCGAATACTTTAATTTTATCATTGGATATGCACAAAGTATAAGAGCTTACGAGTAAATTATAGAGAGATGTTTGATTTAATTGAAAGATCTGTCAGAAAGAGAAAGTCCCATTGGATATAAACTTGTATCTCAATCAAATATTTGTCTCTCAATGGCTGTCATTCATTACAATACAGTTCCTGCATATCCGTTGATGAAATTTTTCTAATGCATTTTATTTAAGCTGTAGTTGTATTGTGGTTTGACTTGGTGTTGTATTGAACCATTTGAATTTGATTATTTGCAATAGAACTGTTAACATAGTTTTTAAGTACCGCGCTCAACTCTTCTTCACAGTATAAATTATTTCAACAGTTTTCACAGTTTATGTAAGGTGCTGATACTATCATCAATGCCAAATCAAAATCGCTAGCCCTGGCGAAAATGTATTTCTCATGGAAACGTTAAAAGGTGACTGAGTGAGTTACTCTGTGCCCTGACTAAACACGAGAAGTAGCTGTTGCTTCTTTGAAAAGTAATTATAAAAAACGTTGTAAGGCGTTATAATACTGTTCTATCACCTTTGACGTTTAAAATGGACCTGATTTCTTTTTATTGAAAATACTTTTCACTGGTGTATGTTTTTATAATTATTTGTTCCAGATAGCTTAATTGATATAAAACTTGATCCAAATATAAAAAACAAAGGTTAACTAAACTTTTTTTCAACTGTTTTTTGTTGTTGTATGTTTAAATTGATGTATTTGAGCTTTTTAAAGTTTTTTCTTTCAGTATTGCTCTCTCATTTGTTGGGTTGAAATTTCTGTCGAGGTGTTTTGCAATTGCCCGACCTTCATCGGATTGTTTTAATGGCTTTAAGATTGTTACGATTAAGTAATTCTATATATTTTTTCACGTTCAGCTGTGAATTTTTATTTTTTGTACACACAAGCCTATAATTTATAAAACTCCGAAGGACTATGTATTAAATAAATTAAATTAAAAGCATTTCAACATTAATTCGTTGTGACTAGCTAGTTATCTTCAATTACAATCCAATCATTATAAACAATTTACTTTACACATCGTAAAAAACTTATTTAATTTTAATAGTTCTCGCTCTAGCATAATGTCATCCACCGTCTCCAGCATACCCAATGCTAATTATAATTAATTATTTGTAATGGTACATGATCGTTAGGAATAGCTTCGGTAAACTATTTTATACACTTGAGAGATATAACAACTAGAACCGGTAGATATTTGAAGATAAAGTCCATCGGGGTTTAAATGAGGTTTATCCGAGATACATAACTATTTGAAGCACTTTCAGTGCTGCTTTCTTTAGTAATGATAAAAAAATAAAATGGCAAAGAATGTGGGAGTTTGGTAAAGTAGAGTGAAGTAAGGATTTCAAAGTTTGCATAGTTAATTTTCAATGTAAAATATTTTATTTTTAAGAGAAATAATTTGTTTATTACTTGTTCGTTTAAAAATAAATGAAAAATAGGAAAGAACAGGGTAAAAGAGAGTTGTGACAGGATTTTTAGAAGTTTTTTTAAAGTGAAAGTAAGTGATGGAATTGAAGGCATGTCAAACACTGTTTCCAGATTTGATATCGAACACAAGCTACGCTACTTCTACACCAACCGTGACACTGTACACTCGTCTTTAGAGAACTGGATTTGTTCAGTTACGTATTTTTTAATTTTAAGGTCACTGTAATGTTTCCATTACTACGCCTATGTTAAGTTAATGAGATCTTGGAATAATTTCGACTATCTTAATCAAACTTAAATAGAAATTACTAGACAAAATAAACTAATAATATTTAAATGCAATGTTTAGTGAATAAATACTCAATTTATTCTTTGTTACAGTCATAAAACATCTACAAATGTGTGTATTTGTACAGAAAGACGCTGTTTACACAAAACAATGTTTCTCATAGATATTATTCATATTTAAATTAATTTAAGTACGACTATGTTGGAAGTAATGTTTTAAAATACCATTCCAACATCAGTCAAAACTCATTTCTAGTTCTGCTCACGTTATTTTTAGTACAAGTGTAGAGGTTAGTATTGTGAAACCTCTGTAGTATTAATTTGATAAACAGTTTATACAAATAAAGGGTTCCCTTTCCTCCCGGCACACTACCTACTTGACCATTTGAATGCGACGTTTTCTATAACGTTATAAAATATTAGTAATGTGTATTTTCTTGGGTACTAAAAAAATTCCAAAGTTATTGAGTTACTAAAATGAGGATCAGATTTCAGTATGATAATTATTCAGAACCGTAATCTTTCAATTGGCTATAATTGAAAATGACAAGATATAAGAACATTACGACTCATTAAAGTTTATCACGATCGACAGCGATTCATTGGCGACAATAACTTTTAACGTGATTTGGTATTCATAATAATGGGTTTAATGTCGTCTTATCTAACGTCGGACTACTGAAGCTGCGATTAATTTTTACAAACTGTCCTGCTTTTTATATCTTTCCCATCTTCCAGATACTTTTTCTGAATTTTTTGTTTCTTTATGGAATTTACACCAGTACTATTCGACATAACAATAATATTGCAAAAGAAGAACATTTCTGCATGCACGTCAAATAGTGTAAAACTATTAATACGCTTTACAAATTAGAAAATTACTTTCCAAAGGATAGACCGTTCACCAGGAAGCAATATTCGCCGGCGGATTTTCCGAGGGAAATATTTTGTCCTTCATTATGCCCCAAATGTATGCGTCAGGGGGCGTCAGATCAGGTGAATGAGAAGGATATTCGAAGTCTGTTCCCCGAGAAATTATTCTATTATCGAAATGCTGACGGAGTAAGTCTAAGGTGCGCACAGCTGTATGGCTCGTTGCACCATCTTGTTGGAACCATTGTGTGCGAAACTGTAGATTTCGTGCACGGCAAAAGTTATTTAGATCTCTCACAAAAGGTATAATAATTTTCTCTCTATAACGCTCTTGGTTGACAGTAAGTGGATTCTGATTAACATCTTCAACGAAATAAGGACCAATCATTCCATGACCAGATACCGCGCACCAAACGGTAACTCGAAGACTGTGGAGTGGTTTCTCTACAATGACATCAGGACGTTCAAATCCAAGGAATCTGGTTGTTTGTCGATTAATATAGCCGCTAAGATGAACGTGACTCTCGTCTGAAAACCATGTTTTTCAAAAATTCGGGATCTTCGTAAACTACACTCAACATGCGACCACAGTAAATTTCTCTTGCACGTTTGTCCGCAGCATTTAGTCGTTGTCCAACTTAAATACGGTATGGATAACCACCAATTGATTTGAAAAAGACGTTTCACTAATGTTTACATGCAGTTCTTACAAGACTTATTTGAGGTGATTGCACAACTTGGTTAAAAACACGTCCTTCATTTTCGTTAGTGCATACTGTTTTTGGACGACCTGAAGAACTTTTACGTTGACACAATACACTACCAGTGCGACGAAATTTTTCAACAACAGCTAACATCACACTTTTACTAGGAGATGCTTTATTAAATTTTTGTTGATATTTTATTGACACCTGTTCTAAGCTTGGACCATCATTACGACCTTTTCCGTATGAACGAAAATAATGCTCTACCAAAAACACTTTTTCTTCCGTTGTAAGAACCATTTTTAAATCAAATTTAACTGCAGCGTACTATTGACAATTAAGTCAAATATGACAAATCCATATTACATAAACAACTCCACAGCACTCTCTGTTTTGGTACTGTTTATTTCGGAGGATACCGTATAAAAATATAGAACCAACTATTCTGATTTATAATTAGAAGGAACGATATCACTTGCAGACCGGTTTACTTAAGTATGACAATTGATACAGGAAACTGTAATCAAGTAAATATTGCTGCATTCTGTTCGATACCCTAAAATTGTCTTGCTATTGCTGCCAACACTGACAACCGAACCCAGAGTAGAAACAGAAAACAGTATATGATTTTCCTAATCTCGAAATATTTCATTCAAACAATACATGATATTATTTAAAATGAAGATAGCGAAAGTGAGAAAATCTTATAGAAAAAAATAAAGTAAAGAAGTAACGCTTGCGAAACGTCAGTCACCAGAATTAGTTGATAGACTTTTAGTTTATTGATAACTGGAAAAATTTCTCCCAAAAATTGCCTTGCCTTGAAGGCAATATAGGTAAATAGCAAATGACACCAAACCAATAAAACTGCAGGGGATTGCAAAAATACATCAGCTGGGTCTTAACTGCACATACCTTTGATCAAGATCGTCTTGCATTGGATTGTAGTTTGTATTGCTCACTGTCAAGGGGTCTTAAGAAAGTTAAATCTATTCAATTATTTTCATACCCCTGGGAATTAATGGAAAAATTCCGCCAACTAAACTTCATTCATTCATTCGATTGTGTTGTGCTCAACAGCCCAGACACTTGAATGGAATCTTTGTACCATTTTCCATGTTATTTACTTCCATTCCAGAAGCTTTGAGTCTTCTATGTAGGCCACTAGTTTGACTGAAGGGATTTTCAGTAGTCGTAATGGTTGTATTATTTCCCCTCCAAAGTGCTTCCGTCTGAGTCCATGTAAGTTCTCGCAGAAGCAGAGTATGTGAGTAGGTGTTTTATCATTGAGTTCACATTTCCCGTACATAGGTTCACTAACTTTGCCCATTTTGTGCAGATATTTCCTCAGAGTCCAGTGTCCAGTCACCACATCGGTCACTGTCTTTAAATGTCTCTTACTCAGCCTGGTTGGGAGTTCCTTGTCTACCTTGTTCAGTAAAATCTTCGTATGGAGGTGACCTCCGACCTCCATATTAGTTGGTGTTCCCTATCTAGCCAGTTCCCGATTTCCCATCTTATGTGCTTCCACAAAACGGTTCCGAACCTATGAAGTCTCCTTTAGAGCTTTCCTAACCTAACCTAACCTAACTGGTCAGCTATTTCATTACCTGCAATTCCCTCATGTGCCGGCACCCATATTAGAGACATTTTATTGTCTCTTGCCAGCCTGTTGAGGAACTCTTTACAGTTTTTTACCAGTCTGGACCTAGTTGTTGGATTACTGATAGCTTTAAGCAGAGCCTGGCTATCAGTGAATATTTTTATTTTTTGTCCTGTATATACTCTTCTGATGTTTCCATCAATACAGTCTATAGCGGCAATCGTCTCTGCTTGAAACACAGTCATATATCGGCCAAGGCTGATGATCATTCGCCACTTAACCTTATCTTTGGTATTCTTTTTGTGCTTGGAAATATTGCTTCAAACTTAAATTTCTAAGTAAATGTTTCTCCTGTTTCGATTGGTAACCATAAGTACTTTTGTAACTGTTCAATTATTCGAGTTTAATTATGTGGGTTTTTGCTTGTTGAATCGGTTGACGGTTGTCTGTATACCACAAATATCTGCTAGTAGTTCTCTATCATAAGTACTGTACCTGCATTCTTGGACTTAGTTTTCTTGAGATAAAAACCTAATGGTTTCCATACTCCATCCTCTTCTTGTTCTAGTAGGTACAGCACCAATGTCATTTTTCTTGGAATTTTTTAAAAATTCGTTCAATGGGGCTTGGAGATCAGCTGCATTTCTTATGCATTTCCTGTAGTAGTTGTTGTGATTCTCAAAGGTTTCCACTACTCTTACTTAGATGATTTATAAAATGAAAACCATTTCAGTTATAGAATCACTAAATTTTTTTGTATTAGATTTGTCTTCCAAAAGTACTAAATCGAATTAAAGTTCGTCGTATATATAATACTTTTTGAGATATGATGGTAAAAAGTAATTAAATTCAGCTAGAACATCGAAGAAATTGCAAATATTTAAAATAATATACAAAGAACAGCGGAAATTTTATGTAGACGAATTATGTCCTAAAAACCGTCTTTGAAATTCAAAATTTTTAAATGTTACGACAGTTAAATTGTTTACATCGAAAAGGTTTCTTTCCTTGGCTCATTTATACCGCTGCTGAGATGATAATAAGAATAAGACGAATGGGAATATTCTAGTAAGGTTAGTCAAGATCAGTTATTAAAATGTAATTATCATAGAAAGCTTTAACCCGCAAGCGTTGATTGATGAATTATGTCATCTTTTGTTTTCAACACAATATTAAATGAAATTATTCAAGGTTATTTGTATAATTTGCATTTAAAAAGATTAGAAATATATGAACTCACAATCTTAAGAGTAGAAAAGGTTATAGGCGGATTTAGCGGATGCATAAGCATAATATTTTCATTAATGCATAATCATAACTATTACAACTTAATATAGCGCTTAACAGATGGAATATATGGAATATGCATTACAACTAACTGTTACGAGTTGGATAAACCGTCTCATTTGCAACTACCGTGTTCAACTTTTATGAGTTATGCATTAAAGTTATGCTAACACAAAAAATTATGCTTATGCATCTGCTAAATCCGCCTTATATCTCTAAATAAAATATCAAAATGCAATCAATTGATGCAAACCACTACGCAAAACACGCTTTTCCATACAAATTTTTATACGCAAAGCAGGCCTTTTCTTAATTTTTTTGATAACCACTGGAAAAGTTCTATCTGTTTAAAGTTTTAATAAAATACCTATACAAATTTCTGTTTTTATTTCATTAACAAAAGTGGTTGTAGAGAAAATATTGTCTTCAACTTGAACGCAAAGCACTTTTCCCATTAGCTAGATTTGGGGGACTCGCCTTACGGCTCGTGCCTCAAACTTCTGCGCTTGTGGGAAAAGTGACAATTATTTGCTCACAAACTACTATTTCATTCTACCTTACTGAAAACACTTTGTTAACATGCCTATTTAGAGTACCAAAAATGATATTTATTTCATACTGTACCCTAAAACATACCTTTACGTACTTGATTTCAATCCGGAAAATAGACTTTTACGGGATAGTAGCACTTAATGAAATATTACGTGCTACTATCCCGTAATGAAATTTTACAGGCTTTTACATATTAAAAACTAATTAAAACTCAGTTATGCTTCGAAAGTATGAATATACATTTATTGAAATTCAACAGCAAAACAATAAACAATAAACTTGCTTATTGCCTATATTAATATTAACGGTTATATTTTCGTTGAATATGGATTCCAGGAATTTCATTAAATGAATTATTTATCAAAGATTTGCTACTTGCTGTTTTTTAACAGTATGAAATAAAATGTTGTACGTCACACGTCCGGTAAACTTTTACAGTACTCGTTTCGAAAACGTCTCATTCATACTGTAAAAGTGTACTTACCGGCCTGGTAACGCAAATATCTATTATTCACAACCATATACAATAATGCTATCATTACTAACGTCATTGAAGGTTAGAAAGTGTCACCTCTACTTCCCGCCCTCAAAATTGTTAATATTATATATTTTAGATGACTATTTTTTATATTTAAAAATATAACACATTGATAAATATTATAATACCTTTTTCTGGAGGGGTACAATCCATCAACTCTTAAACGGAGTACATTTTTCTTAATTTATCATTCGCGAACTTAATATCCATCCGACTTTATCTTACATTTATTTTTATTGGTGACAGTTGTCAAATGTAATATTTTTGGTGTGTTCAGAACGAAACAAAGATTTATTGATTTTGATCGGGATATGATGATTATAAATAAAATAGTATACAAACCTCGGTAGGAAGTTTCATTCCTATCTCGAGATAATAGCTGACCTCGACGCTTCGCGTCTCGGTTAACTAACTAACCTCTCGACAGTAATGAAACGCTTTCCACCTTGGTGTGTAATATACTATTTCCTGTGCGTTAAAATGCGATACTGTTTATTTCCTTTAGCAACACTGAACATCAATTGTATTATGACAGCAAATGTCAGTGTTTGTTGTTCTTCATTATCAAAATGATTTCTCATGAAAAACAAATATCGCTAGAAGCGGCAAAAGGGTCCAAAAATTGTGCGAGAGGCGGTAGCAAAAAAATGTAAATACCAGTAGGTGATGATATTCTTCTGGTATATTTGTCGGAAAATGCTAAATCCTTCGAAGCTTCAACTTTATGGAATATATTCTCAATGATAAAAAGTTGTCTGGCAATGTCAAAAAGTATTGGATTTCTCCAACGACAAAGTGTTGGTTACACCCCGAAAAAAATCTAAAGTTGCCAAGTTGCCAAATTCATCCTTGAAGCACCAGATAATGATAAGTGGTTATTAACTAAAATAATCTTAATATTTCATATTTTCGGGGCATGCCGAAGAGATCAAGAAGTTTCACAATAACAAAGGTTCAATATGCTAACAGTTAGCGCACGTACAATCATAAACATTTATGTTCAGCTTTTATTACGGTACATCGTATTTATGAGCAGTTCATGGCATAATTCCTTGAAATCATAGCTTCATTTTTGTAACAATCCAACAATAGACATATTACACGAGTATTTTCTGCGCCAAACAATATTATTAATAACAAATTAATTAGCCGTATGATCTTTTCTTTCTGAATCAGTCTGTGATTAACTAAAATATTTAAAGACAGCAAATGGAATAAAACACCAATCAACTAATGAATCTCGCAACCTAAAGCAGTAAATTTCAGCGCCAGTAGCTTGGTTACTCACATTAATACTGACCGAAATTATACGAATGTATTCAGCTTGTTGTGTGAATCTCAATTAGCGGTCTGCGCATAGGTGACTCATAGCTCATGAGAAATTTTGCGGACTCTACAATGTAGAGGAATATTTATTTTGATATAATATCAGTGCAAGATATTTCAATACGTTTTCATAGCAATTAACCGTAAAACAATCTTCAACTATAATTTTTCCACATCTCTAGTAAGAATTAAAATGTTACCTTTCGTTTTCTTATTCATTATTGAGTAAAAATTTTAAAATCCCGTTGAAATTCTGTCGGCTCTGATAAAAGCCGTTTCACTCTTGACAAGCCCCGTCTCGCTTGATGTGTTCTTGTCTGCAACCCATCACATATTTTGCATCTTTACGGCTTTGATTACCAGAACTAACACGTTCTATTAGCATTCAACAATTTAAACCAGTCAATCGACTTAGCGTATACAATGTTATTAAAAATCTTGGAAGTAAAATGCAGAAAATACATAAAATGGTAGAATTATTGTGCGTTAAGTGATAGAAGTGAAACTTCCTGTAAAGATCAGGTTTGCATGAAAAAAATCACACATTAAGGTATCAAAGGACTCTTTTCAGGTAAATGTAAAGATGAAAATTTTGTATACTTATCTTAACAAGAAAAAATAAGTACCTGAAAGTGATAGGAAATACATAATATTATTACTCCTAGGTATAAGAGAATTTATTTCTGTTTGTCAAATGAATTAAATAAATAATTGTAACCTTTTGTTTCCCATATAATCATTTCGCCTTTTTTTTTAATTACCTGTGCACATGTCTGAACGATTTTTTACGCTTACGCTTAAAATGTCAAAGTTCACTTAGTAACGTCGGTTTCACGTGTCCAATTCAGTGTTATCATTTTCTCAAAGTACATTTTCCACGTTGCGACAAAACGCAGCGACTTGTCGCTGGGACAAATCGCTGCGAGAAAAAGTACAATCAGCACATCGATAGTTTGTTGCTGCGACTCATCCAGGCATAGGGGAAACGTTACGTGTTGCCAGCTTCGTTAAAAAATTGACAGTTTTGGTTTCATAACCTCACAGTGTGAAAAAAATTAGTGGGTGAAAATAAAGCAAATAGGAGTAGTTTCTCTAAAATCAAGTCTTGAAGTTAACAAAATGGATGAGGAAAACATTGAGGGCATTGTTTTAGTAACAATAATTAGTATTATGGCCTGTGCTGCTCTACGAGAAGAAAACGTAGAAGAAATCCTGTGACAGCAATGTCAGAGCGTAGCAGCCAATATAAATTTTGGGTTGGTGCGACAAAATCCACCAAAAAAGTTACCAAGTCGAAGCGACTTCTCGCTCATAGAAAATAGAGCAAGTTCTAATTCATGCGACCGACGCGTCCAACGAAAAAAAACGCCAATTTGCATGCAACTTTTTCGAGCTGCAGCGTCAACTCGCACCGTGGAATATGGACTTAAGAAGAATCGTTATATTTATAACATAGCCTTCAATTTTGTGTTATTTAATTTGATATTCATGCTTCACTTTTTAATGCATCAGTAAATTAAATTAATTTAGTCAAATATGGATAACCTTGAAGACCACCAGTCTAGTCGGTTTTTTATATTATTGTTTCTTTCTTTAATCAATTTCGTGAGAAAAAAAATTATACGGTTGTGAACACGCTTTATTCATCTCTGACTACCATGAACAATTGGTTTGATCGATTTGGTCTACCAGCGGAATAAAAATATAAAATTACCGCCTTTAATGTCATTAAGAAGCGTATTGGGATGGTGGCCAAGCGGAGCAAATGAATGAAATTTTAAAATGCGTATAGTTTCTTATATATTAGTTTTTAATCATATAAATTCACCGGCATAGGGAACAGTCTGATAATTTTGAGAAAGTATATTTGAAAAATTAGATTAATATATTATCAAAATTGGTTCCAATTCCACTCTGTCTATATATAATAAAATCCTGTTATAGAACGCTTTAAAAAAAAGTAGTAAAGAGCTCTGCCAATACGCCTTAGTACATACTGCCGGAATAGTCGCCTTTACCAGGACTTGGAAGTAGATACAGTTAGTCAGACTATTGCCAAATTTGCAACATGTCAGGAAGGAGGACCCTTGATACACGTGAATGTTGAGGCTATCCATTTGGATTGGTTAACTCAGTGTTTGGGCTGGTTAACACAGTGCTAGCCCAGCAAAGGTGCTGATTTATAAAATAGTGTTACTTTTATCTATATTAGGTCTAAGGAACTACAAAAAATAAGTGATTCTGTTAGTTTAAGAAACCAAAGCAAATTGTAGGAGTTAAACTATGCTGCTAAAACGTTTTGAGTATTGCTAGTAGCATCCAAGCAAGAGTGTTGAAAGTGGGCTCCAAAATTAAGAAATGGTAAAACAGAACAGGATAAAAATAATATACCTATAGAGAACTATTATTCAAAGAGGAATGTTGTGTATTGGGTATGCATGAAGAGAGGGAATAGAAGGTTATAGACAAGACAGGAAAAGGAAATAACTGATAGCCACCAATGATAAAAGGCAGAGCAGACTGGAACGTATATCCAAAAGAGATTGTTCATGATGGTCTATGAGAAATGGTAGAAGAAAGCGATAAACGAGGAGTAAGTTGAAGAAGTAACAAGTCTTTAGGCTTTTGTGCTCCGGTTTTGACAGTCTTTTCACAAGATCCTTCTTGAAGAAATCCTTCCTTGCGCATTATAGTCCTGGAGTTCATATCTCCAATTAGTCAATGCCAAAGCTTTTCCCTACTCTTCCATACACAATCGACAAATAGTTTCATTCCTGTGTATTCTAATGGCATGCATGGGCCTCTTTAGGATGGAATTGGTACATAGTCCTGTCACTTTCTTCATTTGACCCCTGCTTAGGTTTAATATTTCGATGATTAGCCACGTCGAGGGTTTTTTTGACAAGAAATTTGCTGTGCTTCTGCTTAGACATTAATTCACCGAGATAAACATCTCCAAATACTGGTTTAGAGCCCGTGAATTGGGTTAGATACCCTTACTCTACTGAGTATCAGTCATACTTCATTGCCCACAATATCTCTATGCCTTGGGATGCACTTATATGGTTGGCCAGGGTTAAGAGTGTTCATAGCAGATCAGTCTAGTGGATTAAATCTGAAGATTTCAGATTTCAGTGCTGCCTGACTGTCGGAGAGTGAAGTGCTATTACTTTCTTCACGTTTAACTGCTTTCAATGTTAATAGCAAGTGTAGTACTGTCCTTTATACACTTCTTTGTGGCATCCCTATATTGGTTTCTTTCAGCCTCTTTCCTGTAATGTAGGCTTTAATAAGTTGTATTCAGATATTACACAGATTATGTTTTCATATCATTGTAACACAGCGCATGATCAATTTGAAAAATGTCTTTCTACAATATCTGACCAGCACCGTTTATAAACCGAATTAGGTATCCTTAGTTCCCGTTAAAGAAATTTAACGACATACTACAATAATTTGAAATGTTAATCGACTAGTTGCCAATGAAACACGAC
Source organism: Lochmaea capreae (assembly GCA_949126875.1). Taxonomy (NCBI): domain Eukaryota; kingdom Metazoa; phylum Arthropoda; class Insecta; order Coleoptera; family Chrysomelidae; genus Lochmaea; species Lochmaea capreae. Next base: position 13,480,338 of record OX421409.1, read on the forward strand.
AAACGTTAGTTGTACTTGTGCTACGAATACATATTTATTTCACTTAAACAGTTACGCAATATAGTCGTAGGTCAGGTCTGCAAAGAGTCGTTTGCAGGTGATTGGTGAACAAAATCGGATTTTAATTGGTCAGCCGACATTCTAATGAAATGTTGATGCCCTTCGATTCGCTCCAGATCAACTTTTACACTGTTTAATGTGGATAAATAAATTGTAACGGACAAGCGAGTAATGGTCAATAAAATTTTGTTGTTATTTCCATTATTATTATTAATCAGTACCGAGCTGCAATGAAAAAAAGTTAAAATATTAGATACTCGTATATTTCAGTCCATGGAAGAAAATTATGATTTTTCTGTAGAATTCCAGCAATTAGAAATATTTGATGATATTTAGCTCAAACAAGATGGCTACCCTGTCCATCATTACAATCCTGTTCCTAAGAATCCAAAAAATAATTCTTCAGGTCATTTAACAACTGGCAAAGTATCTGATGGCTCGCATTATCACTAGATTTGTCTTCTCTGGATTCCTTTTCACGGAGGTATCGCAAATCCAATTTTCATGGCCAGGGCAACAGGCCTAACTACTTCTTTGGTAAAGTTGCGTATGCGAATTTGACAAATTATCCAAAATATTACACCTGCATCTTATCAAATATACATGCTTTTACAACCGATTAGGGAGTAGTGTATTGGCACGCTCAAGGACGAGGACTTTTTGAGAATATACTTTAATTTTGTTTTTCATTCGTTTTGTTAATATCATTTCGTCTGAGAATATACTTTTTGTATCGAAAAACAATCACATTGAATCTATTTTTCGTAATTTCCATAAATTCTCATGGTGGAATATTTAAAATCACCAAAAAATATAAATAGGACCTTCCTCGTTTTTTTTTCATTCTGTCTGTTGACTGTTTTGGACCGTAACTACGTGAACTTGATAGTTTGGATGAAATAACATCGCATTCTATGTTTTCGATCGTTTTATACTGTAATTCAGTGTTCTTGTGTGTTTTTCTATGTATTTGGGTGAAATGGATGGAAAATGGTCCAATTGCTCGATATCTTTCGTTTTGAGGTAGCTTCGAGTGGTTTTCTGGATTATTCAGTCATCTTGTGTGCTTTTCAGTGTAATATAGAGGGTTTTTGAGTGATTTCAAACTCCGTTGACTGTTTTGGACCGTAACTATGTGAAATTGATAGTTATTGGATGAAATAATGTCGTATTGTGTGTTTTTGATCGTTTTATATTGTAATTCAGTGTTCTTGTGTGCTTTAGTATGTATTTGAGTAAAATAGGATGGAAAATGGTCCAATTTGCTTGATAACTTTCGTTTTTAGGAAGATTCGAGTGGTTTTTTGCATTATTCAGTCATCTTGTGTGCTTTTCAGTGTAATATAGAGAATTTTTGAGTAATTTCAAACTCCGTTGACTGTTTTGGACCGTAACTATGTGGAATTGATAATTATTGGATGAAATAATGTCGTGTTGTGTGTTTTCGATCGTTTTATATTGTAATTCAGTGTTCTTGTGTGTTTTAATATGTATTTGAGTGAAATAGGACGGAAAATGGTCCAATTGCTCGATAACTTTCGTGTTTAGGTAGATTCGAGTGGTTCTTAGCATTATTCAGTCATCTTGTGTGCTTTTCATTGTAATAGAGGATTTTTGAGTGATTTCAAAACTCCGTTGACTGTTGACTGTAGACCGTAACTATGTGAAATTGATAATTATTTAATGAAATAATGTCGTGTTGTGTGTTTCCGAGTTACCCGACAGACGTAAGTACCATATGGTGATAAGTAATAAAGTTTTATCCCCAAATTAAATAACTGTTACTATTACAAATTTTGCTGGTTCTTTTTGCTAATGATTGGTCACTGAGGCGGGGCTTCACCAAACTGGAGAAGGCCGGTGGCACAAACGGCCTTGCTTGATTTCGAAATCATTTATTCTTTCAAGAAAATTATAAAATAAGTGGTTTTAGATAAAATATAACGGAACTGAAGATTCAAAGTACATAAAGCCGGAAATGATTTGATTATATTATGAATAAACGTCTTTAACTTTGAGTAAAATGAACATGAACTTAATTGTTTTTAGTTTCTATGAAAGTTCCTTCTTCCCATAGATTTTTTTCTTACGAATTCCGTTTCAGTGCAAGTGTAATAAACAAGTCGAAGTAACTAGCATCTTTGCGTGATGAAAACGAAAGAAAATTGTCATTTTTTTTCTCGTCTAAAACCTTATAGGTATATATCGTAAAAAGACATGTACAACGTCATAAAAGCTTCATAAATCTGTACGTTTTTTACGCTTCACCAGCGACATTTTCAACCGAACGGAAAAAGTTTAATATTTTATGGCTTCTATAAAAATAGTTTCCTTTCTAACGCTGTCGATCCTTTGAGAGAAACTGATTTATAATATGAAGTGGTGCAGTGATTTTTATTAATTGAATCAACTTTTTAAGCACGCACTGTTGAGCTGGACGTTCAGGAAGTCGATCTGATTGATTCTGGTCTCTTGACTGAGATGTGTGAGAGTTTCTGCCGCCTTTTGAACGGCTTTCATAAATTCAGTATAATTGGTTATAAAATATTAATGGCCCATCTCTATCTTCTTACATTTTGAAGGACGGTTAAAAGGCGCACACGTTTTTATACCAAAAAAAACATCAAACACAAACAGTGATACAATAAACTGCTAGCTTTATATATTATATACGCAGACAGGACTAGTAGGATTTAAAATATTTACAATGAAGTGTCCTCAGAACAAGTTTCAAAATTGCCTTGCGACCTCTTTTTTTTAAATTCATTTTTATTGTTTTCTTTAAAAATCTCTTGACGAGCTAATAAATATTCTATCCTGCAATGAAGTTTGATGTATTTGCAAAGATTCAACACTTTTTTACTTTTAACGTCGATTCCCATCTTAATACAAGCTATTCCCACCTGCGCCATTTGGAAGCAGCAGAAACGAAACAGATGCGTTTGAGTGTTGGTGTATCAATAGTGCGGACATGTTTAGTCATTCAACATCCTCATCATCGGACGATTTCATGTTTGTCGCTGCAGTATGTAACGTACATGAACAGAGAAAGAGAAAAAAGAAGCGACAATATTGGGATCACAATATATTTCGAGCAAGGCTAGAAGAAGGCGAATTCCACACACTATTTAGGTGACTTCAGCTTGATGAACGTAATTTTATACTGCAGTTTTCAGGTCACAGCTTGCTTTTGATGCGTTGATGATCCCCACTTAGGCGTCGCACAGCGTCGCTTTGCCACCCAAATTAATATACGACTCACAGGATTGATCCGTTTTAGACGTGCGTCACCTTAAAATGTTCGTCTTGAGTTTGCCTATCGAACCTTGTTCCAGGATTTTTGATTTCGAATTTTATTTTTCTGTAATTTGTGTCCAAAAATTTACTTTCATGGAAAAATGGCGATTTTGGGTGCAAAAGTCATCCTAGCGAACGCAACATTGAGTTTTTACGAAACTTTTTAAAGGAAACTCTTCCTCTTGACAACCCCTACAACCCCTGTCGGAAATGACGACCTTTATGAGAAACTTGTATTGAACGAAAAGTGTTCAGTATCACCTAAAGAATATGTCCGAATTTTTACAGAATTTTTGGAAATTTTCCGAGATCCTGGAATTTGGCGATTTCCTGGCCAAATTAAATGGCCAAAAATATCCTCAAACATTCTGAGAAAATTTGTACGTATTGCTGGATTGATTACAAACACTTTTTATTGAAACAAATTTAGATTTTTGTTCCAATAGATTTTTGAGGAACAATTTCCTTTCGCATCAATAGTTTTGGATCACTATGGTCGTTTTTAGACATGACGGCCAATTTATCTTGCAATTTGACGTACACAGGGTTGTAGGGTTGTCAAGAGGAAGAGTTTCTTTCAAAAAAGTTTTGTAAAAACTCAATGTTGCGTTCGCTAGGATGACTTTTGCACCCAAAATCGCCATTTTTCCATGAAAGTAAATTTTTGGACATAAATTACAGAAAAATAAAATTCGAAATCAAAAATCCCGGAACAAGGGTAGATAGGCAAACTCAAGACGAACATTTTAAGGTGACGCACGTCTAAAACGGATCAATCCTGTAGAGTAATTTGGGTAGCACAGTGGCGCTCCGCGCCACTGTGCGTCGGCACGCAGTCACGAGCGTTTTCGACGCAAGCCAACGCTTGGGGTCGCATTGAAATTTTGAAGCTCCGTGACGCGAAGCGAAACAAAGTAACGGCTGATATTTGCGTTTGAATAATTTATTGACAGTTTCGACACATTTTAAGCCGGGCTCAGACGACTCGTGTACTTGGCGAATAATCATTACTTGTTTATACTTGGCATGTCGTGTGAATGAGTTACTTGTACCTGCTGGTACAATTAATTGTCACGAGTCGTCTGAGCCCGGCTTTATAATCATAAACTAATCACTGTGTTCTCCTAAACGATCATGTCGCTGAGAGGTGCCACATTATTATCACTGGAACTCCAATTTTCTTAACAATGCATTTCTCCTTTAGCTGGACGATCTTTTCTTTGTTTTATTGGCTGATTTGTCAAGAACTTTATCACTTGTGAGTTCCATTGGTCACTTAGTGTTAGCATTAAAACGTGATTTTTCTTAGAAATGTTGAGCACTCTTTGCAATTGCAAATGAAAATTAGCTTCAAATGCCAAATCTTTGGTTAATATTTGTGTCTTTTATTCGCGTCATTATCTCTATTATTAGGGAAGACACGGTTTGGGTTAAGCCATAATAAAAACTACTGAGTTCAATCCAAGGAACTTTATGTTAATCTCAGAAAAATCAAGTTGTGTTATAAAATAATTAATTTCCATTTGCTTTTGCTGCTGATTACTTACACCACACACAGAGTTTCGTGAGACCATATTTCAATGCTAAATACTTGAATGAATGATTACCAAGAAATATTTCCACACCATTATTATTTTGAAGGTATCTACCAATTCGAATGGAGTATAAATTTGATTATTTATCCGAAATATTTTTAAAATGAACTAAATTCTATATTAACAAAATTGCCAAGAAATTCATAAAATATACCAAACAATATAATTTGGGTTCGTTAAATAAGAAATTTTCGAATAATAAGCACTGTGATGTATTTAAGAAGTAAATATGAAAGTTGAATTGCACTAATTTAGGTTCCCATCAGTTTCGTACCAGAAACCATTCACAATTGTTAATTATAAAATCCTCGGACATTATCTGTCGAGTATCTCTGCAGTTAATTATCCAAAAACGTTTTTTTTTGGAACGATATTAATGAAGTTGATAAATAAATAAGAAAAACAAGGCACCTTTTGGAAGTCCGAAAGCGCCGGATTTCAGCTTGCAGATTGTCCTGTCACTTAATGGGGAAAATAAGTCTAAAAATTAACTGTAGATATGCAACAAGAAATTGCTGTTGGGATTTTACTTTACTTGAACAAAGTGGAAATCAAATGCAATATCATACTCAGGATACAAAGAAGCTGAAGAAATAAACTGAGTGGACACAGAAAAATTTTGACACGTCATAAAAACAAGCAAATATTATAAAAACATTAAATCAGATCTTAATCACTCCCTATAGTATACTTTTCCTAATATCCATTAGCTACAGATGCAATTTTATCATATATTATTATAAAAAGAATAGAATTTTCGAAATTAAAAGACCACCGGTTAAAATTTTTCAACTTTAGAAGAACCTGTTTCCGATAGCATTCCTAAATAAAAGCTTAATCGACGTGCTACTACAAAATGAATTCCTCAGCACGTGTGTAATTTTCTTGATGAAGACATTATTCAATACATGCAGCTTATTTAATATCGCACTAATCATAGAGGATATGTCATCAAATGCCATTCTCTAAGACACTGTCTCGATTTAATAAGAAATATATCATTGAGAATTAGCATTAACATCAATAATTCAATGACATGTTGCACCATATGAGTTTATTACAAATCAAAGTTAGAATGATAATGAAAAACATCATAAAGAAGAAGTTTCCAATTGTTCATGTTCGGAAAAAATACAATATTTAGTTAATTTAGAGTATAGAGTGATGATTAGAGGAAGAGTAAAATTATTTGATTATAAATATTCATCTGGAAGGAATATTGAGTCATGAAAATTTATTGTTACTTTGTTTATCAGTTGTTCATGATTGTTAGAAATGCTGACAGCAGCAATTCACCACAAATTTCAGCGATATAAAAATATCTTCCTTCCACTCATCTGGTGGCTCAAAGATAGCGTCAGTTTTTGGAAGGGAAGGACAGTTGTCCATTGTACATCCTTTTAAAGAACCAAAGGACATTCTAACTATCTGGTTAATCTCTAGTTGATCAGATAATTCATGACTGAAAAGAGGGAATGAACCAGATAGCTTACATCCTCCACAAATAAATATTTAATAGATCTTGATTCATAGTAATTACCTAGTAAACTTGCAGTCTATTGTGTTCTTTTCATTTGGAATATTTTTTATTGATCAGGATCAGGTTTCATTAGCTAATGCATTCGCTATGGAAACAATTATAGTGACAAAAGGGAATAAAATGGATTCAGAAGTAACGGAATATGGATTGTCCTTAGCCTGGGTACCAGGCCACTCAAATCACAAGGGCATTGAACAGACAAGCCCGAGAAGGGGTACAATGTGCGCCACTTAGCACTTAGCAAAAGCACTGCAAAAGATAAATAGTTAACTCGAGAATGGTGAAACAAGGAGCCTATAATGAGGAAGCCCAAGGAGTTCATCAAATAACCATCGTCAAAGTTTACGGGATACCTACTAAGCCAGAATAGGAGAACAATCAGTATCCTAGTTCTGCTCCTCACTCAACAAACACGTTGGATTGGCAGACACAGCCTTATGCAGGTTTTGCCAAGAAGATGAGGAAACCTCAGCACACATACTGTGCTACTGCGAAGGCTGACCAGGCTAAAGTTTTCCCTTATCCCTTCCAATATACGGAGGACCTGGTATTCGAAATATATTTATAAGGACGGGATTATACAAGGAACTCTAGCATAACAGGAGGGCACACACCATAGGTTTGCAGAGGTCGTAGTAGATATCTATTTACCTATTTAACGGAAACGAAAATAAGAAGAGCTACACTGAGACCAAATATTACAAAATATGTAGAAGAACGACAAAGAAAAGGACAAATGCAGGAAGTGATTGGAGAAGAAAATATAACTGGATGTATAAACGCACAAAGGGTGAGGACATTATAAGGCATAAACATAAATAATGGATTTGATACTATTATAACGTATTACAAAGCATTCCAACAGAAATTATTAGGTAGTTAGCTGACTAGATCCCAATATGACGAAGAAAAATAGAAACAAAAAGACAACATGGAATTCTTGGGTTTCGATCGACATTAGACCAAAATTAACTCAATAGGAACATAAAACCTTCTGCTACGTCCTTAAATGTATCATAATCTCACTCTGATTTAAAAGTTTATTGATCAACTCTGGTATAGTGTATCTATTTTTGTACATAGTCTGGCGTCGAACAAGTTTATTCATGTCGTGATATATAATTAATTTTCAATTGTTTCCTGAATACGACAAATGAGTTGTATCCGAACAAAAAAAAATTAAAAAGTTTATTAGCCCGAACTGGTAATCAAATAATAAATTATGACACTATCAACAAGTCTGCACCTAATTTGTCCATATTTAAGACGATAATTGCATGACCAAATTTGTAAAATCCATTATTTTGACATGAAAAAAAAGGTTGAGCAATTCGATGCATTAAGAACTGAGAAGTTTGCTATTTTGGATTGGATGTTGACAGTAAGATATAAAACATTCTTATTTGGCTATTTTGTCATTACTTTTTATCAGTTGGTTGCTTTTGATGAATATAATTAAATTCTTTTCTGTCCTTATATTAGGTAATCATTTAAAGAGTGAAAATACTCAAAGCAGTTTGTTTGAGGGTACAAACAACGGGAAGACAGAATAAAACGTTTTTATATTCCAGGAATTAGTCGTACTGTTGTTGTCACGTAAAATTTGCATGGAAGACTTAAACCTGCAGATAAGAATTTTTTGAGTTTACGAAGTGCTGGAAGGCGAGGCTCGTCGTGAAATTTTGACGGAAGGCGAAGTTTTTTAAACTTTTTAAATATCAATTAATACATTGCAGCCGACCTATGCCACCCCATATAGGGAGTGTGATCGAAGACATTCATTTCAGTATTACATGAGTATCTAATGTTACTGTGGAACAGAAGGAAATAGAAGATGAACTAACGAAGAGAGGGACTTAAACACCTTTTTGGGGTGGGTCATTTTGCGATATCATAATATAGGAAAACATATGCAAGCCAAAAGAAAAAGTAGATCTGACCATTGGAAAGATCTAGTAGGGCTTGGACAATCAAAGATACTTCTGGGTGACTATAACCTATTGACATAAACTGAATTAAGAGTTTTAACAGGGATCCTAACAGGACATTGTCGCTTGAATGGGCACCTGAAATGCTCAAAATAGTAGAAGAAGGAACCTCCATCTACATTCTTGCGAATTGCACATCAATTCAGATTTCTAGAGCACAGCCTGTGGGAAATAGGTCTAAAGGAGATACTAGCCTATGATACTTTCCTCAGATACTAAGTAGAAGTAAGGGGGCACAATAGATATTTTAGGCTTCAGTGAATGTCACCCAAATATTCATATGTGTATCTGTATTAGACGAGTAATTCTAATGGGCTTATTCTGAACAAACATGTTAGCGATAACAACGCCGTAAATTTTCAAGGTCGAGAGATGTTACGAAAAAGCTATTCTGTACGCTTTTGATGTAACTTACATCGATGTATAACATGTTCGCTGTTAAAATAAGGCCGACCACAACATTCGACGTTAGGAGTGTTTTGACACTGTTTGTTTAAAAGTTAAATTTTCAAAAAATAAATCAAAATTACCGACAGATTACCGACGGTAAGTGTGTATTAGCAATATGGAAACAAAAAAATAAGCCAAATTTTAGGTTGGTTTCCAACAATTACCCAGCAACTCAACTCCAGGAATGTACCTCTGGTAGTAGGAGAATGGATACTCAAGATGCTCTCTAGTAGAGCAATAAGTATCAATGTAGAAGACATCACAGTAAGAGGACTGGTCATGAGGGGATGTCCGCAAGGAGGGGTCTTATCACCCCTTCTGTGGAACATAGTCCTGGACACCCTGATTAATCACCTCAACAACAATGGAATCTACACAATTGCATACGCAGATGACATAGTTATTTTGCAGACAGGCAAATTTGTGAACACACTGTGCGATAGAGCGCAGGATGGGCTCAAATTAATTGAAACATGGTGTAAGGAACACTCACTTTCGATCAATCCCAGGAAGACTGAGATGGTCCTTTTTACCAGGAAAAGGAGTTTATCGGGTTTAAAATCCCCCGAAATCTTCAAAAGCAAACTAAACTTTTCGGAAGAGGTGAAATACCTTGGTATTACCCTCGACAGGAAACTAACATGGAACTCTCATCTACACAGCAGAGCAATAAGAGCATATGTGGCTTATGAACAGTGTCGGAGAACAGTGGGACGCACATGGGGGCTGTCACCCCGAGTGGTCTCCTGGATCTACACTGCAATAATAAGACCTATGTTAACGTATGGAGCAATTGCATGGGGACCGAAGGTTCTACAAGCAACGGCCATTCAAAAACTATATCAAATACAGCGAATGGCCTGTTTAAACATAACAGGAGCCATGAGAACAACACCAACCGCAGCAATGGAGCTTATTACTGGTCTGACCCCTCTGGACCTGTATGTCAAGGAGGTTGCGTTGATGGCCATGGTACGATTGCGCAAGGCTGGTGTAAACCCCGAAGTAGGAGTGGGCAATTTGCGGTTAAGCCTATGGCAGGAAGCGCTTACTGCGCTACCTCTGCTGCAGGCAGCCAATGATGCAATTAAACCCAGATTTTTGTTTAATAAACCCTACAAAATACAAATAAAACACAACACAGAGCCAGATGCTGCAGATGCAATACGCATTTATACAGATGGTTCAAAAATGAATGAAGGCTCAGGATGTGGAGTTTACTCGAGAGCACTAAGCCTAAGGATCAAGTGGGGAATGGGAAACAATACCAGCGTAGTTCAAACAGAACTGGCTGGTATCTCAATTGCCACAAAAGAACTAATCAGAAAAGGAATTTCTGACAAAAACATAATAATCTGCACTGATAGTAGACAAGCCCTATTAGCCTTGAACAGACAACGTGTTATATCAAGACTAGTACTAGAGTGCCACCAAGATTTAGCTAACGCCTCGGCAGATAACAATATTATCCTGAGGTGGGTTAAAGGGCACGACAGGAGTAAAGGAAATCGCATTGCTGATTCTCTAGCCAGGGAAGCCGCTGGACTGAAAATTCTTGGACCCAGTGACACCTACGGCCTGACGAATTCGACAATTGCGGAACTAGCCAAACGTTACACCCATGCTCAATCCCTTGAGAGATGGGAGGCAATCAAAGGATGCAGTTTTGCCAGGATCACCCTGGGCGACCCTGGGAAGATGGCGCCGAAAAAATACTTGGCGATGACCAGAAGAAACCTACGTGTAACAGTGGGATTCCTGACTGGCCACTGTCAACTAAGGAAACACCTCCATACTATGGGGCTAGTGGACACATCTCTATGCAGGATGTGTGAACAGGAAGATGAGACTGTCAGGCATGTCCTATGCGAGTGTCCGGAGTTATCGTCGATAAGAGAGTGTGTGTTCGGTGAGTCTTGGCCTACACCTGCCGATATAAAGGAGATGTCTCCTGGTGACCTGTTCACCTTCCTAAGAAGGACAGGATGGACGATGACCTAGGAGGACAACTCCTCGGGAGGATGTACAATGGGTCATATGTGGCCTAAGTGCTGTGAGCCTACACTCACCCTCCCTACTCTACAGATACAGATACAGGTTGGTTATAATTTGAAATATTTTTTTAGGAATTATATGCGTATAGAAAGAAAAATATTACGCGATTCACAAAATCCGTTTGATATACCGGAAGACCTTTTCATTCCCTATTACAGGCTAAATAAAGAAATTGTTAGGGAATTAATTTGTTACTTAGAGCCACATGCAAAAAATCCAGGAAATGCAAACGCCTTGCCATTTGGATCTAAGTACTTAAGGTTCACATGATGTGTTAGCAAATTCATCCATTTTTTAAATAAAAATGATAAATAAATAAACCCACTAATAAAGTATCTGCATATAATATAACGATAACCTTAAAAATTCTTCTTCTGGTTCCTTGGCCTCTTGCTTTACAGCATCTTGCCAATAACTTGAAAATTAGGCAAATTCTACTACCCAACATAATATAAGTTAAGTTAGCTGCGATGTAATATTGCGCTGTCAATAGTGTTCAGAATACGATTTTTAACCGCGCTGTTGAATTTGATTTAACATTGCGATTTTAACTACATAGATGTTAAATTTATAGCTGTTACGGATAGTTCTACAGAATAAGCCCATTAAGAACAGATTGAACCCTTGGAAATGACCCGAAAAATGTTTGTCTTTCCGGTTCATAATTCTGGGTATTTTTGTCTCATCTTGTCTCGTCTCCTTAATTATCGTTATTATGCAGCATAATTTCAAGATAATTCGAAGCACAATAATTTTACCCACAGTAGTGTAACTTTTATGGTTTCGTAACAATTATATCTTTTCCAGCAGTTCTTTGCTACACTTATCTGTCCTTGATATCCACTCGATCAGCTTACATATCCATCTCCCATATCTCATTAGAGCCACATGAACCGCCCAAACATTTTTTTTAACTTTTAATGACGTTGTATTACGATAAAATAAAAAGCAGAGCAAGTATTTTTCTTTAAAAAATAAACCGAGATAAAATCCACCTTATATTGATTGTTGTTTATGGTTAGTAGTAAAGCTCGATATAATCCATGGTTTTATTGGAAATAAAAATTATTTTCGAAAAAAAAACGCACAATATCCCTCAGCAACGAAATAATCAAGAACCAGTTAATGTTTTCGAGATTTTAACGTCATATTAAAGAATTACTTCAATAAATTCGATAATATTATTGGTCTACCAGAAATTGAAAGCTAGTTAGTGATGATTATTAACGAGATAACCACAACAATTATTTAAATTTTAAATGATGAAGCAAAAGTGACCACAAAACATAATTGGATAAATATTCACAAATATGTAATGTATGTTCCATGTATTTTGTTAGGAGATTTGTCATAGTTTGGATCACCCCACATCAAAAAGAAATGTATTTATGTATACTGGAATAGCACTCACTGAGTGTTCTCTTTTTTCTGCTTAGTTCCTGAGGAAACTCAGAGACTCCTCTAGACCTATTTCCAGCAGGAATCCTAGAATCTTCGTAGACTTCAGTTTAGGTAATTCACATTCTTTTTGCTCCACTTGTTTGAGCTTTTTGAGGTGCTCTTTCAGGTGGCTGTGTCCTGTACTGTCAAAAATCTTACAGCCTTATTGATAATAACGTTAGATTATTCTAACATGACTTTAAAATCAAACTAGTGAAAAAACATATTAATAAATACATTTAACATTATTTTAACATGCTATAAGTACGCTCTTAGTAACCATTAGTTAGTATGGTGTTATCGTCTTTATTATTAATAAGGCTGTTACTGCTCTGGCTCTGGCATTCATATTTGCTCATCTGGCTGTGGTTTCTCAGAATTATCTTAGCACTAAGAAATCTGTACGATAGTCAAATCTTCTATTTTGTAGATACTCACATCACGGACTGGTGCCACATTGATGATGTGTGATGTTCATCTTCCTATTTCTTCGATATGAAAAAGCTGAGGAACTCACAAAAAAATATTTAGAGCACACACAGCCTGAACCAGGATGAATGAAAGATTACGAGAATCCATGAAGAGCTGGATCAGAAACAACACAATTCAATTCAAAGACCATGCCAGAAACGTAAAGCGAAACTGCTCACACATTGCAGGAATCAGCTGATAATTGTAAGAGGTTTCATTATTGGTTATGTGTTAGTAAAAGAACACCTGAACAAATCAAAACTATATAATGGAGACCTCACATGCGGATTATGCAGTGGGGAAATGATGTTTACGTGTAACACATACTGTATACATGCGGGAAATTTTATCAAGAAAGGCAGTCACTATAATATTGAGTCAATCGCAAGGTGACGCAGAATACCCAAACTGATGCAAGGGATAAAGGAGCTCGTCTATGAAAAAGCCCCACCAAAATTACAACAAGACGCTTAACTGCAGTGTTATCGAAAAATTTTTCAAGCGAGCTTGTGGAAAAAATGCTTTCTCTCAACTTGTTATCCAGAAGTTTTCTAATTGATTTGGTTTTGTCATGCGATATTTTATGACATTATTAGGTATATGGCTGTAGGAAAGGTTCCTACTGCTAGATATGTATCCTCAAGTAATGATAGTTGAGCCAAATGTTTATTTCTCCTGCAACTCTATAGTAGAGTTTTTGTATCTTATAAATTAACTGAATTGAAAAAAAGTAAGATAAACACGGCGTTTTTTTTTTGTTTGTTAAATGTTTTCAGGCATTGTAGGTACTACCCGTTTTGCATCGACTTTTAAGACTGTCTAAAAAAGAAGGCTCTTCATTTGTGAGTGCATTGCCCTTAATGATCGGTTTCTGATTCAGAACCGACAGGCAGTGTATTGGTTTCACATAACTTGCCGGCCATCATTACCATGAAATATATATTCATCGGTTTCTTTACCAACTAGTAATTGCGCCCGCTAACTGAAGATTGTAGCCGGCAGACTAAGTTGTTTAAATTAGCCGGATAAGGCTGTGTAAACAATTTTGGTAATGAGCAGATTTTACATTAGCAGACCTCGTTTTAATAAATTAATTTTTTTCTTCGGTACTTCAGTTTATGGACATACATACAGTGTGTACCTGTATCTTCCTTTTAACTTACTGTGAAGTATCAAACTGTTATGGAAAGTTCTCCTTAATTCTTTCCGATAGACAAACGCTTGGCATTTTTATTGAACTGTTTTATAAACTTTTTTCCAAAGGAAAATTTCAAAAACTGCATACCAGTAGAAGCAGCTTCGAGTCACAAGGTTGATACAAGAAAAAAGAAGAAACTGAATTATAAAAAATAGGCATAAGAATAAAAGAAAAGTTAGTTAATTCTAGGAATAACCATGGAACTCTCAAAGATGTAAAAAAAATGTAAAAGTGAATAAGACATTGTGAAAAATGTATAAAAACAGCAATACAAGATATTGAAAAATATATAGTTTGGCAAGTTAATCTGAAGCTACGCAGCATCGGTAAGGGGCGAGGAAACATGACGGATATCTGTCAAAAACGTACCAATGGCGTACGGTACCTATTTTTATAAAGGTATTGAAAATAATAATTATTATTGTATAATAATTATATATGAAAACTGATTTTGGCTTTGCTTTAAAGGTAATGTATTTTTCAAAACGTATTTGTTGAAAACAAATAATGTAAAGAATCGTACTTGAATTCAATATGGATACGAAATAGTACAAAATCTGTCACGACAATACCAACACCACTGGATAATCAATGTCAGTAATTATACTACTAATGTACTAAGAAAACAAATTACTTAATGCTATGAGAAAAATGGTTACTATTCAATGTCAAAGTCATCCACCTCCTCTTCGGACGCCTCTAGAAGAGGATTTTCTTTGGCTTATAAATTTGAGCTAGTCATTCTCGACAACATATCCACATTTGGTTTAAATTTTACGCAATTGCCTTGTTGAGCCACACATTCGTTGGCTAGTAAGCAACCATTAATCGTACTGGTTATCAATCTTTTTCTAGATTTTGTTTTAATGTTGTTTGTCACTATTATCACTAGAATGACTAGACATTTTTGTGTTATTACAGCTATTTTCAGTCTTTTTTAAAATTAAATGATTGATGTGAATAGCATCGACTGCAAATGTTCTAAATGACTTCATTTTCTTTACATAACCTCGGATTATATATTTGCACCGTTTTTTAATAACCGAACAAAAACAGCAAACTTATCGACAGTTGGCTCATACAGACTATGTTATGCTTTTTACCGCTAGATGGATACTAAAATTAGCTGAATATGTGATTGCATAATTATAGGAATGACTATTTTGTTGGAATGAAAAATATTGGAAAATACAAAACAGTGAAATTCTTTAAATCCTCAAATCTAAGCGAAATATTCATAGCCAATAATGTCATAATGTCATAATGTCAAACAGACTTCATATTGTTGATGTCTTTAATTTATGTTTTACGACACCACTGCATCACCCGAATATTCATTAAACAACAAGTTTCAGCAAGTCATACAAACACACCTGTTTATTATTTTTGGCAGCGTCCTTTTCGTATAAACCGGATTAATATAGACTTAACTTCCTCAACGAAGCTCTGACACGTTTTTATACAAGTGTTATGGCAATTCTTAATTTTCCAATACCACCAAGCGGTACATCAAAGAACCGAAACGATCTATTGTAGACAGTATCTCGATAACGCACGATCGAGATATTATCTTCGCGGGAGGGCGTACCATTACGTGACGTTTGTAGACATATTCATTCGTTCCGATAAATAGAGTGAAGCGAAAAGAATATATTAAACAAGAATTCTGCTAATGCTAATGAAGGAGGTAGTTGTGATGAGAGAATAGGTTTATAACACATGGGCTGAAAAGTCTCGGGCGTGTTTTTTCAACGTAATTTCCATCAAGAACAACGCAATCATTTCAGCGCCGCTCTAACATTTCAAAACCACTTCTGTAGAACGATTCATCTTTTGTATTAAAATAGTCCTCAGTGTCTTCATTTCATCTTCATTTAATTATTGGAGAAAAGATATAGGTACCCGATTCTGGAGTATCCTCAAGAATATCAGGTGTTATGACTACATCTTCATAAGCTTCCAGCAATTGATCACCTGAAAACCAGATCATTTTGAACTTTTCGTCGACAACTTTTCATCCATAGTCCGTTGGTGAAAGATCAGTAACTTTTGCATTATGGGTATTACTCCATAAGCATGCAATGAACCTTGTGCGTAACACTTACTGGAGTAACTCTGATTGACCTGGTGGCAAGCTGCACGCATCGTAATTCCGGACACTCAAGGAAAAGGGTTGTGACTTGTCTTTTACCTTCTAGGTCTTATTGAAGATGGCAATCCTGGCTTCACTGACATCATGTAACTCATAGAAGTGGCAAGGTAAAGTCTGTATGATGTTAAAACAATCCTGCACATTATGCTTCTTTGATCCCAAATCCAGAAATGATTTTTGGAAAATTTCTTTTTCCCTCGACGGTACAATCCCGGATTGAAATCGCAACCAGTGAACGCATGCAAAGCTGGAAGCGCCTTCAAAATTTTTGTATTAAAAGTTATCGAAGGATTTTTTTAACTGCAACTTGGGAAAAAAATATATATTTTTCGTCATCTTTGAATTCTTTCCTTTAAAATAAAAAAAAAAAAAACCATGCTCGAGAATGTCGAGATGATTTTTTTTAACAACTTTGTCGCACTCCCAAATTGTCAGATTAGTGGAATATACACTTCTTATGATGTAATTAACTCACCCTACCTCAATCTGACGCGCTCGAGAATTTCTGATGATCAATTTTTTTTACCAATCTGATCCTTTATCCTTGACGGGCGGCCATATATATGGAGCTCATATTTGGTGGAGGTACTTAACCCGGTACAAGGTATCCCCCTGTATATCAATCTGCTACGCTTTAGTAAATCCCGAAATCCCCGCTTGGTCTCTCCTACTATCAAGATAGTCGATTGTTATGCTGTTGGTCGCTTTGGAAGAGGTTCTTCAGTTGCTGCCTACGCAGATGACGATCGTTTAGATTCCGGAGGCTAGACACTTATTTAACACGTTTTATAGTTTTTTTTTTCAAACCCACAGAGGGCGCAAATAACAATAGTTATAACTATGCAATTCTCCCTATACGGAATGTCCCTATATCTCTACCAAAACCTTTAGTAGATGTTAGAGGATAGTTAACAAGGGTAGTGCGCATGATCTATCTGTCTTATAACGACAAAAAGTGTGCATGAATGAAGTTTATAAACATTGAAATTTTGATTAATTTCAAATGTATAGCTCTTCTCTGAAATTAGTTCCTTCCAAGCCGCTAGAATGCTAAAACTTCAAATCAGGAACTAAACATTATAATTAATTAGCATGAGATTTTTGAGTCCACTATACAAGTGTCATTGTTATTAATATCAATAAACTAAGAATGTTTAATATCGTTCGAAACTTACATCATTGTTTTGCACAATATTTAAACCGTGAAAAAATTTCCAATAGAAAACCCGATTCACTTGATCTATATTTAAAAAAACTTTATAAATCATTTATCTTGCACTATCGACTATACAAGTCTATATTTCAGATAGATATCTAGTACATATGTTGTTGTCGATAATGTTCTATGTGAATATTTCTTTGGTAACTATTCACCTAACGGGGACGTCCCAAAGTCATGAATATGCTCGTGATCGATATTCAGTCTCCATCATTTACTTCACTTTATGCTAATACATCTATTAAGACGAGGACTTTGTTATTTCTTTGGTTAATTTATCACAACAATAATCAACTTTCGTTAAATACATGAGTGCTTCAAATTTTATCGATAATTTTTTCTTTTACGCGAAAACTTGTTTATTTGGCAAAAATATGAAAAGAAACCGATTGATCAAATCACGAGTCCGTTATGACGAAGTGATTTTATCTAAATTCGGTTTATTTGAATGTTTTTGCCTCAAATAAACAAATTTGACTGATGAAAATAAAAAATTATGTGATAAAATTTGAAGAACGAGTTGTATTTGGGAAGATTATTTTATTTTTATTATTATATTGAGTTCTGGGTAGTATTTTTCCTGTATCAACTTGGCTGTTACATTCCATATGGTTTTCAAAGTATATTCTTTGTAATCTTAGCCGTTACATTTTTTCATATTTGCTTCCCAGTCTTCTAGAATTTTTGCAATTTCTTGAATACTCGTATTTTTTTGTAGTTGGTAGTTTCTGATTCTGCAAAATGCTTCAAACTGATTCAATATACATTTTTTGGATTTTATTGTGTTTTGTGGAGTGGAATTTTGTATTAAATGTTCAATATTCTCTTGGGTGATGGCACTGAATCGGTTTGTGTTCATTTTTCAATAAACTTCGAAGCACTTTTAGTTGTCAATAATGACAAATTCAATGTAAAATTTTGACGTTTCAATGTAAACAAGGTGGAAAGGAAGCAGCTTTATCAGTATAATACCGAATGATTAGCTAGAATAAAGTATTGCTATTGGTTGATACCACCAAAATGTCAGATTTTGACGAGTGAAAAAAATAATCAAGGCTATTATAATCTTTATTTAATAGTGATTACCATGGAAATTAGAACAATTCAACTGTCACGTTGACAATAAACTGACAGTATCAAAGATTACAGAGCCTTAGGGACGAAATTTCAACGTAACATTTTTATTATTCAAAGAGCTGCTGCTTGTTTTTTTGGGTAATTGTACGTTGTAATATTTTTGGTTTGATTTTTCCAATCCCCCATCTCGTTTTAATCAATAAACCTTCTGATAACTATGAAAAACTTAAAGTACTAATGAAGATTATTTCCAAAATTTTACTGATTTACTGATCATTAATGTCACATTTTAAAATATGTTATCAACCGCAGAGCCAGCTGCATATTTTCTTTTTTCAAAAAACTGGTACTATTAAGTCGTTTATTCAGGCAGTATAATTTTCTCAATTTTGCTGTTCCGTTAAATGAATACAAAAATTACTGGTATGCGCTTAAAAACAAGAAAAAACATTCAGTCAATCTTCAAAATGTAGTTGCAACATAAAAATAATGAGCGTATGCAATAATGAGTCATAACAATTTATCAAAAATATATAATCATTAAAAACCACAATACAAGCAAACTTTTTGTCGGATTTTTGGCAATTAATTGAAATTTTTTTGAAAATTATACTATTTAGGGAATCGAAATTGACTTTAAAATCTTAAACTGATAATTAGAAAAAGGGAATGATAATGGAAAACAATAGTAGAGAAGATATACAAATATGAGTTTTAATTTCAGTCTGCGTATTAGTAAACAGAATACGTAATATATACTATCATTCGGATGATAAACGCATGTTAAAACAATGTTAATTTTAAGCATTGAAACATTTTTAATTTCAATTATCCTATCAATAACTTCATCGTAGCCAGAGTCTCACAGTCTATAAGTGTAACTAATGGTTTATGGTAACTAAAATAAGTGAACAACATGATTTTTCCAATGTGTCTATAGTTCATTTAAAAACCAGGAGGAGTAATTTGAAAAGCCTTACTCACACCACTAAAAGTTACCAGATTAGTTACTAAAGGGTGTGTTCCGAGAAAGTAGTAAACAGTCGTGTTCCAAATCTATTAAATATGCCCTGATGGACGAAGAAATCAGCCACGCCACCAACTGTTTGAGACATTTTGGATTTAACATGAATATTTTTGGTTTTTCATCCAATATATTATATTTGTTTACACACATTTATTGTACATTGTTTTTCTGAGAGTCCAAAATAACCTATGTTCAGCGTTTACATTGTTTTGCCGGCCTAATAAGCGAAGAGCTGTACTCGAAGTAGAAGTATCCATAATTGCAGATATTAAATACAATTGCTTTCTGAAGGTTTTAAAGGAATAGTTTTAACAAAATAGAGTGGAAACTAAGTAAAAATAATAAAATAACAACAGCGGATGCAATGACATAAGTAAGTGTGCGATTTGAGGGAATTTTCTTTTGTTTCCCTTCAAACCGTACTGTGTAAATGAGCTGCTTCACCATTCATTCCAGACTCATTCCGAAATGAAACACTGGATTTAATTTCACTAAGTTTACTAAACTATGTACATAAAAATATCACAAACATACAGCTGGTAGCAACTGGTGACTACCTGAGAGCGACACTTTTCTTACTTTTTTGGTAAAACACTTATACCTAACCGGCATGGGTTACGTGTGAAGCAATATAGGGGAGATGCCAATGCTTCTCGCTTGAGTTCTGACGAGATACTGGTTTTTTTGGGTTGGGGCGATTAGCTGGTTGGAGAGTAGGGGTGGTAAGGGTCTGTTCCAGATATTGCCTTTGTGCAAGGTGCGAAAGAGAAGATGTATTGGAAGATTTGGTTCGTTGGACAGGGATGGCTAATTAATGGGTAGTACGTATTTAATATTGATTTTTGGTGGAGCATACGTTCGCTGTGAGAACGATTGCGACGTTGTCAAGAGTTTCCGTTTAGTTGAGATACAAAATAAAAGTTATTTTCTCAGTGAGAAATGTGAGTTTTCGAACAGTAAGCATATTCATCTGTCAGAATTGTCAAAAATGGAAATTAATCAATTATCAGCTGATGTCAATGCTACGAAGTGTTGTGTGAAACTGGGCGGAATCTGACCAATCAGAGGTTTACAGAATTGCCAACTTAAATTCAAATTACTCCTTCTGGTTTTTAAATGATGTATAGAAAGAACCATATCGATCGTAGTAGCATTGTATCCCGTTTTAAGATTAAATACTTCTTCTCTCAAGTATTAAATTTTTATATTCTAAGATATCCATGTGGATTTGTTTTATTCTATTCATATACAAATATTTTATTTATATAATATAGTAGAAGCTATTCGAATCAATGATTCTAGTTTATTTTTTATAATTTGAGGTTCCCAATTGAATAATAGAACGTACCGTGCATGTCAGAACAATATCGTTTTTTGAAATAGTTCTCTAACAATGTACATTTTTATCAACCCCGTACCAAACACCCCATCTATAAATCAACAAGCTATGAAGGTAGTAATTCGCGCGACTCCTATCTATATGAAGCAGGTGTCTTCAAACGAACGCGTTTCGGCATGTCTTTATCAACGCTACGTGAAAGTGCCGACAACGAGCGAACCTACTATTTATTGTCTATGTACGGTGACTACACGGTCAGCTGATGCGAGCCATAGTAAAACAGTAAATTATTTTAAATTAAGTTCAATTTTTCACATCTATTTTTAACCTTTTTGTTTTTGATTCACTACGATATTTTTATTTTTGTGTGAAAATTCGGGTTTTCTTAGAATATATCCAATCTAATAATTTTTCACATGAAATACTAAGGTTGCTGTGCAGGATGATAGTGATAGCTTCCATTTTTGTGACATATACGAGTTTTTCAGAAATAAAGCAAACGTATTCAACAAAATTTAAAAAATCCCCATGAAACCATCATAGAACTTCTAACTTAAATCACAAAAATAGCACGCGTGAATTTAATAGAAATAGTAAAAGCTGTAACAAATAACGCAATAACATGTTTTATCCATGTGCTTGAATGACAGCCTCGATAAACCTTGATAACACTTCAATTCAAGCAATGGCTCTGGCAATATCAAGAATAAGACTTAATGACGTTTACTACTCTTGCACGTAATACTGTGACCTTCCATCCTGAATTTAGGCAATTGTTCTGGCATCATCAGTATAGCAACACATATTTATAAACAAAAAACTATTTGTTATCCTTTCAAAGACATAAATTACATAACACAGGACGTAAAAGTTGATTCAACAAATCTGTCACTGTCATCCTTCATAGCAACCTCAGTTTATGGTACAGAAGAATAGTTGGAAATTGGAATGTTTTTATTAAAGATCCATATTTCAGACAATAATTAAGATATTGGAAAACAAAGAACAAAAAAGTTAAGAATAGATGTAGCTTGATAATTATAACCCAATTCAAAACAATTAACTGCTTCTCCTCTCCAAAAAAGAATATTTTTTCATTATATTCGTAAGGTGTTAAGAGCCCCTTGTATATTTATTTTACAAAGAAACTCATTTTGTAATAAATCTAAGCTAAATTTGAATTTCAAATTCACTTAAATGTAATAATAAATAATAACTACATTCAATCAAACAATCAAGAAACCATTTAACTAATCAAAGAATAGAGTAGGTGTTCAACAAAATACGTGCATCTTTAATTTTTCCCACGTTTAGTTGAACCATTAACATAGTAATAGAGACGATCCGATTCAAACAAACATGATTTCATTTTATAATACAACTGCATCTACCCACGGTTAACAGAACTACAAAAGTGGATGGATTTGGTAGATGGGGAAAATTTGAATTATTTTCTAAAGATGTTGATATTGGCATTTAGGCTCGAAATTTGGCTGTTACAAGTATAAACAAGTGCAGCATATTCTAGGACATTCCAGGGGACTGCTTTGCACAGACATGTGTACGTGCTCTGTTTTGACTGCACTGGTAGGACTGAGCATGTAAACGAGCCTATGAAAACAGCTACAACGACAAACAAGTAACGGAGATGAACATATTATGAACAGCTCTAGACCAAATAGCATACAAGATGGAGGAAGTATGATGGAAAAATAATGAAGAAATAGTGGAGGTTTTTGGGGGAGAAAATATAATTGGATCTATGAAGGCACAGAGGCTTCAATGTTCAGGACATAATATAAGACGAAAACCGACAGAAATTATCAGGGTGGATCCCAATATGGACTAGAAATGTAGGTAAGCCAATATGGAAAGGGAAATATGCTATAGAGAAAACCGCAAAGGTAAGGCAAATGAAAGGATAGGATAAAGTGAAAAAAGATAAAGAGACTATCCAGGACTAGGAGCAGACCACTCTAGGAATCCTCTACGTCCAATCCATCGATTTGGAGAATTCGCATCCAGAAAATCCCTAGCCCGTCTATCATAGTGGGGAGGTGCTCCATCTTGTTGAAACCAAACATTTTGTGGTAATTGCCCATTCTGTTGTGAAGTGCAGGAATTTCGTCATTTAGTAGATCCAAATACTTGTCATTCAAGTTTCCGTCGATAAAAAATGGGCCTATAAGTCTATTTTCGACAATTCCCATCCAAACATTTAATTTTTGTGGATGCTGGGTATGTGCTTCATGTATCCAATGAGGATTCTCATTTGACCAATACCTTGAGTTATGGCGATTAAATGTTCCAATTGAACAAAAAGTTGCCTCATCGGAAAAAACTATGTTACAAGCAAAATTGTCGTCGACATTACAGATGTCCATTAGCCGTTCGCAAAATTCCAGCCGTCGGTCAAAATCATCGTCTGACAATTCTTGAACCAACTGTACCTTATACGGATGATACTTTTCACTTTTTAATATCTTTCCTACAGAACGTCGACTGATACCATGGTTCAGTGCCAAATTTGTGGTGGAAGTTTGAGGTGATTCTTCTATTGCAATATTTTGTTTAACAGTTTTGTTCGTTGCAGTACGCGGTCTTCCAGGTTTTAGCAAATTTTTTTCCATCCCGGTTGTAATAAACGTTGTAATGTTTTAGTTACTATTGAGCGTGATATAGGATTTCTCTCCGGATGCAAATTATTAAAAATATGACACACTTCTTCATGATTTCTAACACGATCATCATTAAAATTTCAATACGCTCTTTTTCACTTAATTGAACCACTCTAAATTGTAAAATGTATTTCCGTCAATTAGAATTTGACACTTGGAGAACAAAAGACGTACTAAACAGTACTCGTTTATTTATTACTATGCATACATACAACATCAATTAGTATATCTAAATAGTTTTTTGATGTAATGCAAAAAACTCAAAAGAGGTTGATTAAAGTGCTATATTCCTCGTTTTTACTAATTTTTTTACACTAAACTCAGTATGTGTGAATTCAAAATAACAAGCTCTTTCAAAATCAGTAGAAATATATAGGGTGTCCCATTTAAATTGAAGAAGTTGATGGCATACCCAGTTAAACCGGAAGTATAACTAGGCATATAGTACTATAATAGATAAAAATAGGATTTGGTTCACAGATAGAGATCAGTCCGAAAGATCTCCTCTAAGTAAACTTTACCAATGGTCGATTATTTCATATTCAGGTGGACGAAATATGAAGGTTATTACAATAGACTATAGCTGGTACCCTCTTTTCAACCATACGTTCATTTGACGTAAATTATTCGAATTCAACGTATATAATCAATATTTTTAATTGTGGTATATTAATGGACGAGTCTTGGTCTGTAAACATAGTTGTCAAAACGCATCACGAATAATTTCTTATTATGGTCTACCTCGGCCATAAAATTCAAGATTAATTATTGTGGCCACCATGAAGTACAGAAGAAAAATAGTGGCAACATATAATGAAGTTAGCGAAAGCACCAGTTGGCTCTGATATATGTACCATTAATTTTCAACAGTGCTGATTTAGAGTTTTTTAAATGTTTGGTAACCGTTTTTACGAAAATACAGTATAATTAAATGTCTATGTCAGTCGACACGTCAGTATTTTCAAAAACACTCATTTAAACGCCAAAAAAATTAAAATTTCTCATCATTATACCTTTATATACATTATATCTGTTTGAAAGCCTCGTGTTCAAACAATGACAAACTCACGTTAATTCTATTAAACAGCATTTCAAGTTGACAGAATAATAAATAATCACATCTTATCCGCAATGGTACTTGGCTTTAATCTTCGTATTAGAATGTATAGAAGTGTTAAGCTGAACTAATATATGATAGTCATATGGAAATTGTAAAGATGTTAACACTTGAGTAAATGTTTATAATTGTTTGGCTCTCTTCCAAACAAAGTATAAAATAAACGTTAAAATGATTTAGCAGAAGAACCAGTCGAATTAAAATATTATTTTGCATTTCCTGGTAACAATTAATTTGATAAAATATTATAACTAGTCTAATTCAGAATACAGAAGCTGCTCCAGATAGTTAAAGAAGTGTACATAGTTTTTTCAATATAATATTAAAAAAATTGTAAATTTCCAATATCAACATACAGTTTGTTGTTTTACAGGAATTTATAAAATTTTCGCCTCCTCTAGTCAGGCAGCAGAATAAAATCACGAAGGATAGCGCCAGCCAATTGATTAAAACTAGACAAAGTTGACTGTGGCTATTGCGCTGACATTTTTGAAGTAAACTTTGTTTCTCAACCTTTACGATATTTCTACTTGTATACTATAAGCAACTGTATATTTATTGAGAAGAAATACTACCTCTCATTCATCAAAGACCACACAAAACAGTTAAGAAGTGTATTTATTCTTCTACGTCTTTGCTACTGGTATCTATTTATCTCGACATGCATCGCTTAGTAAGAATTACTTTTGCCCACGCCGTATTCGTTTGCATTCTTCGATTTCTTCAAATCGTTGCAGACAATCTTCGGGCTAGATAAAATAGTAATTAAGTCGAATGAAGTGAAACGCAGGTGAGCATTTTAGTGTTGGCGACGATATATTTACATATCCACTAAGTGAAAATTACGAAACTTTTCCATATCAGATAGTATAAATGTCGAATATTGAATCGTCAACCTCTTAAGTTGCGTATTCACCAAAAAACCGAGCACGAGCGAACAAGAGCGAGCGAGCATTCTGTATCAATAATCTTCAAGTGAGCACGTTCGAAAAAGATCGAGAGGAAGGCGGTACATCAAAGAAAATACTTGTTCGTACTCGTTCAGAGTGGACGGGATTTTATCTTCAAAAGTGCTCGCACTTCGATCGCTTGCGATGCTTGCGTTTTGCTGCATGTAACTTGGCCGGGCCACCACGTGGAAAATTGTTATTTACATTTTAAAATCAATTATTATTATCGGGTTGGTTTATGAAATTGACCGTACTAGGTATAGTTATAATATATACATTTTTAATTAAACATTAATTTGGTTATTTGTAGGTATTTTCAGTGACACAAATTTAACATGGAATGGTCTAATGATAGTGTGTGCTATATGTGTCGTCCGTTCCGAGACATCTTAAGGTTACAGTTTGTCTTTATGCCGCAGGAATAGCTCTCCTGTAGTTTGTATCATTTTTCATTATTTTTGGTTCCACCAGTTCTAGCAAAGTTATAAAATATTCAGGGGACATTCCGTAATCCTGTTCTACTGTTTAATCTCGCAATAGACTACTGTCACTATAAATATGTCGGTTTCTAAATACAGTTGCTTGCCAAAATCTTTTCTTCCTTTTTTTTTTATTTTTCGATAAAGTCAATACAACGAAAGCAGCACTAGTTAATAATAAATAATTTTTCATGGTCAGCCATGTTTACCGCGCTCGCACTGCTCCCACAAAGTAGATGGATCAACTTCGAACTTGAACATATTCGCTCTGGTGTGGACGAGATATCAATATGTCGAGCAAACACGAGCAAACATACACGAATGTTCGCTCGTGCTCGCTTTTTTGGTGAATAAGCACCTTTATATTTCCTCTTTCGGTTATTGAATTTCTTCTTTTCTAATTTTGTATCATATTTTCACAGTTCTTATAATTTTTTCAGCTCTTTTTGATAACTTGTTTTTTAAATCTGACATATTGAAAAAAAAACATAAACTTATAAGATCATCATTACCCGCATATATTCCAGTCTTAAAAATTTCAAGTAGATGAATGTATTAGACATAAATTAAAACGGAATCGGAGTATATAAATTCTTTCTTATAAAAATGTTGATTTAACTTTTATTGAAATTTTAATAAGGTTTGATAACTACGGTAATAAATAAGTTGATATACAGATACATACAATATTGCGTCCACCTAGGAGGCATTTACACCAATAAAAACACTTTGCAACAAACTACTACACAGTAGCGCACCCATTAAAAATTATATCAATAATGTGCCCAGGTCAATATTTATGAAAGATATAGGAGAAAACAATGATTATCATGTCGTATAAATGAGCAGCTATTGAAGGACTGATTCACTGAAATAGAAGAAGAACTATCAAAGAGAGGGGCCGAAACATTTTGAAACAAAGCTTGAAGTCCTTTAATGAATGTTGAGTCTGGGAGTAGCACATTGAAAATCTTTGTCTGTTAAGAGGCTTTAGTCGGAGAATAAGGTCACTGTCGCTTGAGTTCTCATTTCATTTGTGATTTTATTCCGATGTTTTCTTTCCAGAATTTTAGCTCTTCAGTTGACCATTTACATTGTTTTTTGTCATCCTGCAAGTGCTCCAACTATCTCATGTGTGGTCTGTTCCAGGACTACAGTCTGTTATGGTTTCTGATAGTTTTTGATTGCGGTTGGAACAGAACTTGTTTCCATGCTTTATGTCGCATAAGCCGCTCTCTCACCTGCTTTTTCACCTTTATTTGTGCTCCCTTGTCTTTTATACCTGAGCCATAGGTATGTTCTTTTGTATCGCGATCACTTCTAAATAGGTTCATTAAAAATTTCACAAATTTTTAAATATTATCATAAACGGTATAAAAAGATATAGAAGGTTTGCTGAAAGACGTCTGATTTAGGTATTTATTGTAAATAATTGTCTATTATTTAAAAAATTGGATATTTATAAAAAAAACTGTATAGTAGTGTCGAAAGTAGATACTTCAAAGTATTTAGTTGTAAAGTTTCATTGGATTATATTAATTTCGATAAAAGATATAATTGAATGAAGTCTAAAAAAACAAGTAAAATTAAGCATGCAAAAAAACAGATTTTTAAGAAGCATTTGTTTGAAATTCTAAATATTGATGGCATTGCTTTTATAATAATAATGTTTTATGCTCATTTTCAAAAGGAATTTTCGCTGGGATAAGAATTAATTAAAAAGGAATTATAATTGTTAATATACTTTTTAGCTCCAGTTTTTTTATAAATAAACTGATTTTACAGTCATGAAATCTACTTTTTTAAATTTGAAAGTATTCCTATCTAAAAGTTGAGATATTTCCCTATATTTTACATAAGTTTATTCATTTTTTCAGAATGTTATAAGCGCAAAATTATTAACTATTAAGTCGAGCGGTTAATAAATTTGGCTCACGGGCCATTCGCGCGTAACTACGAATTGACTACCACTGAAATTAATTTTATCTCTTAAACTTTTTAATTCACAGAAAAACTTTTTTGATAAAATTTGAAGATAAATGCATCAACTACAAATTTTGATTTGGAAGTTTTTCTGTATATTTATTATTTAAACAATTAAAGCGAAAAAACAAAAACAGAAATTTTCACTCGACGATTTTCCGGAAAATTGCATGCCTAACATTGTAAACTTTTTCTCACGTTAAACACAACCCTTTTAAATACTCAATTTTAAATTTTCAGGTTTTTTGTATTTTTTGCGAGGTCTTATGTGTACTTTGACTAGGCTACTCTCCATTCCGAATATTTCATATTTCATGTTTCATGATCGGTCTGAAATCTCCTTGCTCCTTTTTTTTTGCCAAATATTTTGCTCACAATCTTTCTCTCTAGGATTTATTAATTGCTTTTCACTGTTATCTGGTATACACATGGTCTCTGAACCATGTAATTACTGATCTTATTGCTACTTAGATTTTTACTTGGGTCGCTTCATTAGTATACTTATCTATGAAGAATTTGTAGTATCTCTGGTATACTATGTTTCCTGCTTTAATTTGTTAATTTGCAATCTATACTTATAAGAAAATAGATGGCTATTCATTCCGTTTGTATAGAAAATTTCAATCGGAATGTTAAGAATAGATATTTTAGTTTATTCAATTTAACTACTGCACTGGTTCTCAAGCATAAATTATATGAATTAATTCTATAAAATATTCAAGTTTCACCGTATTAGGATCATAATCGTGATACGTTACTTATTACCCACATGCTGTACTAATGATGTAAGAAAAATTTTAATAGTTACGTTTTTTCCAACCTCATCGATTTTATGACAGAAGAATGAAATAATGTACTCACCTAATTTTAAAAAAGTCTGATTAAAATGTGATAATCTTAGGGACATATCCCTGCGGGTCACAAGTTACAGTGTCTTCAAAAAATAAGAATTTTTTAAACAGTTGCGTAAAAATGGAATGACACTAATTTAGGTGATGCAACTGTACCTGGAAGAGATCAAATTCAAGAATTAACAAAAGATCTAAGAAACTATGGACTACTCGGAAGAAATATTACCAGATCCTTTTTTTATATATATTTTTAATAAAGTTGATCCCACCGTATGAGAGACGTTATTTACGAAATTCTCACGACATTTTAGGAAACAGACTGAAAAAATTTAAGAAAATGAAAATTAGCGATTATCAGTTGGAGTTTTGGAAGGGTAAGATCAACGAATGATCAAGTTAATTCTTGATAATAGCAATGACCACACTTAGTAGTTGATGAGCTTAGCGCTCTTGAGAGAAGAGGGGTAAAACTGCAAGAGTATGCAGACGACCTTGTCAAGAAGGGTAGCATATAATATCCTCCAAAAGATGTTGGACGATGTCCACAGTTGGTGTCAGAGGGACGACCTTGTCATCTTGGAAAGGACCAAGTCAGGATGGGTAGCTTATAATATCCTCCAAAAGACGTTGGGCGATGTCCACAGTTGGTGTCCGAGAGAACAGATGTCTGTTAACCCTGGTAAAACTGTAATAGTTCCCTTCACTAGGAAAAGAAAGTTGGAGGATCTTCCACCACTTTCCAACAATGGTGAGGTTATTCCATTTGCATCGGGAGTAAAATATTCCAGATATCCTAGATATGAAACTTACTTGGAACGCTCACTTGGAAAAAGTTATCCATAAGACCAGACTAATCTTGTGGACATGTCGTAGGATCTGTGGAAAATCTTGGGGCATGGGACCCAAACAAATCTATTGGATATATGTGATGATCGTTAGACCAATGATCACATATGGAGCTATTGCCTGGTGGCCAAAAGCTTTACAGCGAACGGCCCAAGCAAAGCTCTCTGGTTTACAAAGACAGGCTTGCCTGGCAATTACTGGTGCTATCAACTCCACACCGTCAGCAGCCATGGAAATCCTTCTGAACCTACTTCCTTTCCATGTATTTTTGGAAAGAGAGGCTAGATGGACAACATACAGAATGCAACCGTATTTCAGGCAGAAATTTACGCCATTGTTTCATGTGTGGAGAAATTGGAGCAAGCCAATCTCTTACATAGAACAATAAAAATTTTCTCGGACAGCCAAACGGCTTTGAAAGCTCTTAGCTATCACCGTGTAACGTCTAAATTGGTTTTATATTGCCAAAAAAGACTCTCCTCAATATGAGAACTCTTGCAAGGGAGGGTGCCGCACGTGTTTCTATCGGACCAGAGCCTACAATTGGCATCGCAATAAGTTTTGCCAAACAAACACTGAATACCTGGACGGCAAGAAAAGCTTTAGACTTCTGGCATAATTTACCAGGATTGGTTCATTCAAAGGCTTTCATACATCCTTCGAAGAATGTCTCCAAATAAATATTAGACTATAGCAGGCATGACCTACGTTGTCTAACAGGCCTTTTAACAGGCCACTGTCATCTGAATCATCATATGCTAAAACTTGGACTGTCGGAAGATCCGACCTGCCGTCTTTGTCTGGAAGATGATGAAACAGCAGAGCATATACTTTGTGCCTGCCCCGCTACGGCTTGAATCAGGTATCTGATGTTTGACAAGGATTCTCTCTCGCCCTCGGACCTGAAATATCATTCACCAAATATACTAATCGACTTTGTTAAGAAGCTGAATTTGTTTGGTGAAATCTGAATAGGTGTGAGCCACAATAGACTCTTGCGAGTCGCAGTGGATGGCCTTATAGACCCACTCACCATGAACCTAGCCTAACCTATCAGTTGATGAAGTATTTATCAACCCCAAAAAGTGATGAACCTAATTGAATTTTCTCTGAGAAATACACACAATACAGTAACAATGGAAGGAGAATATTCTGAATGAAGAGTACGATAAGGTGATCTTCTGTCTACAACATTGTTTTATTTTATATCAGAGAAAACCTTGAAAAAAGTAACATACACACAAAAGAAACAATTCACCACCACAAGCACCAGTGTTGAGTGTTAAATTCTCAAGAGCCTTGAGTTTGCGGCAAGAAGGAAGGGATGAGAAACTGACACCACCAAAACAAAATATATGGTAAGTACACAGATAAAGAAATAAAGAAACATGCAGATATCTTGAAGCACATATAAATGAGGAACCGAAGAGCATAATGAAGTCAAAGCAAAACAAATACCAAATCGTCATCCGAACAGTTCCTTTTTGTGGTTCGGAACTTTGCACTTTGAACAAAAAAGATCAAGCTTGATACATGAGAAAGGAAAATACTGAGACGCAACTATAGCGACAAAAGAGTACGGAAAACAGGACCAGAAGAACTGATAAGGAAGTCATGGAATTATATCAGACAGGGCAAAAAAGAGGGATTTAAAAGGAGGAACAGTATGAGAAAAAGAAGGAAGACTAAGAAAAAAATGGATTCCTGCAGTAGAATAGGATTTAAGAGAACTGAGGAAAGTTGAAAAATATCCAGCCTAACCTTATTCCTCGACTGCCTGTTAAGTTGATATAAGTTACATAGAAAACTGTTGATTGTTTTTCGAAAACCTATTGTATCTTAAAATTCAATGAATCACCGTTGTTTTGTCGACTGAAAATAAAATTTGATTCAAGCTCCCATCGTGCGTAAAGAATTTTCCGTAGAATCAGACACTTTTATTCTCCAACAGAAACGAAAGTTTCTTTCCTCGATAGTCGTTTCATTTCTATTTATAATACAACGTAAATATTTAACTGGAAATCACATTATTTACACTTGCAGAATATAAACAGCCCAGCTGACTATTCTCACTAACATATACAACGGATTTATCAAAAATGCTAGACCAGTACAGTGAAGTTTTGAATGCATATTCAAATGCAATAGGCGAATTTTCTAAGAATACTTGTAAATGTTGGGGTTGGTAAAACGTACCTATACCTATATGAAATAAAAAATTTCCTATAGAAAAGTGAAGAGTACTGTTTGAGAGAAATTATTTAAAAGAAAAAAATTTGCTGCAACCGTTGGACGTGTCTTTTTTTGGACCTTTTAAAAAAGTATTCCTCAAGGAAAGGTGAATGTATAAAACCTAATATTCTAATGAACTGTTTAAAACGAGGTTAATATTTCTTCAGTTAATTAAGACTCCTGCAATGGGATATTTGAAAACAAATAGAACAATGGACTAAGTCTATCCATTCCTAAACTATTTCGTAAGTGAAAATAAACTATTTCCTCATACATTTAACTACTAGTAGATTGGTAAAGTTCACCGTCACGCATATTATTTTTAGAAGCATCTTATAATAATAATAACAGAAATTAGCTTTAAAAAACGGTTTTATATGCAATAGTTTAATGTTTAAGTCTGGTATAATTGTAATAAATGTTTTAATATACCTGATTCTTAGTTTCCCATCACAATTTCTCTATTCCAAACACTTAAAAACCACACAAACTTCTCAAATTTGAACTGTATTTATGCATATTAGAACAAAATTTCATCTGCTAAAATAATATTGATAGCGTATAAACAATTTGAAACAAAAAGTGTTTGTTATATTTCCAAAACTAATTAGCAATGGTCGTAGTGTGTTATTTGCTAAAGCCCAATATACACTACTCCTTCAAAATAACGTATAATGAAATATAAACCGATGATTTAATATAATTTTTTTTCCAAATTAACCTGTAACACTCTCCAGCGCTATTAAATATATAAATGGTTAGATTTACATATAATTATTATGAAAGTTACAATTTAGAGAACTATTTATCTTAGGTAAGGTTATGGCATGGATGTGATACCCTGAAATTGCTCTTATCCCATACCCATGGAGGTCAAATAAGCAGTTTGAACTTAGAGGGAGAAATTGACATAGCCTGTCCTCAAAATCGTCTACCTAAGCAGTTTGTTTTTCCACCGCTAATTCGCCACTGTTAATCTAATACCATTAAACCTTAGTTACCATAAATGACAGTATTCAAATTGTAAACATGATAATGAATAAATAAAAATCAAAGTAAAATCTATACAGATTAAAATTGTTTAAAATTCAAAATGAGCAGAGTGTGTGTTGTTTAAAATTATTGCAATGGTGGCTGGTAGTGCAGCTAATTTAAAACGAAGACGTGAATCGAGTTTAAGAAAACCAGGGTATTTTCAGTTATAGTCGACGTAAAAGGTATAGTGCGAACTTAAAGTTGCCGGATTTTTGTTTGACTCTAAAACTAAGAGTATACAGTCAAAGCCCAGTAAATATTAATTAATTAATTATTTAAAATGGTTACTTAGTTGAGGATAAATTCATTTAATGTTATAATTCCAACTAATAATAGTTAATAGTTATTTAATAAACTAGTTTGTTAATGAAGGCGATTAATAAACGAAACTGTTCAAAGCACGAACGAGCGATAGTTTGACTGAACTATAACTCTTTTTGAGAGATGGTTGCAGGTGTTCTCTTTCGTCGGTGGTCTGACATCAAGAAAGTGTATGTGTTTTTGTGTGGAAATTGTAAGTAAGTTTACATATATTTATTAGCAATTATCTATTTGGACGAAACTCGGTATGATACTCACGATACGGTTAAGAAAGGATGGACTGTTGGGTCAAAATACAAATACAATATAGAATTATGTTTGGTAATTGGAAGAAAATAATATAAATACTTTTCAGAGTTTAGCTCCTCAACATAACCAAAAGGGGATATACGATTAGATAGCTGGAACTACATATTTTACGTCAACTATACAAAGATGATTATAAATATTCGAAGATAAATAAAATTCCATGCCGAGGAGAAATATTTTTGGTGAAACGTATCATATTTCATCATCAAACTATCGCAATTCTCAATATATTTGAAGAAGAGTACAAAAACGGATTTCTTATTCACAAATTTTCCATTTCTGTTTCCTAACCTCACTTACCTCACATACTGTCAAATGAGCTAGCAACCAATAAAACATGATTTACTTAAAGTGTATGCAAGGCTTATGATTGGCTGTTATTGTTCTGCAGTCAGGTGTTTTTAGTATTAGATTTAAACTGGCTCCCTCTACCACGACCATAAATTAGAATACAAGGAGTTCGATCCGCCCATGAAGCCTTCATGTCCATAGCCATTGATCCCTATCCTGTTCCAAAATTTCAGAACGGATTCCTTTTATTGCCTGACAATGCCATAGTAGGTGTTTAGTTGTTCATTCTTGCTCATCATTTGAAGTTTTCCACAGGTCTCTGATGTACAAGAATTTCTGTCATTTTTAAAAAAGTGGCAAATGTTATTACAAAATGTGGAACAAACATAACCCCCAAAATTCATAACATAACATAACATAATCTATCTCACATATCTGGAAAATATACATTTATTAGGTATACTTGAAGTATAATTTTTCATGGATCCCTCGTAGACGCTAACAGTTATCTATAAATATATTTTGGAATTTCATTAGTTACTTCTGCTGGAGTAAAAACAATAAAATGTTGTTCACCCAACTGGAAGATAAGAACCAATGAAATCGATGCCGTCTTTTGATAAACTTTTTCAGTCGGTAGTCAGAAATGAGATCAATTAAATTGTAAATCTCATCTGGCTGGATGTTAGCTATTTTATAATTGGACATATCAAACTGTTTCCAGAGACGTATTATCGTCTGATGGCATAACAAAAAAAATAATGTTTTTGTCGACCTTTACCTTAAATGACATTTTACATTTTTGGATAAAATATCGTCTATTCACCACGACGGCTTGTTTTGGAAAACGCCGCGACAGCAAAACGTTACGGCGGTGCATGAATAGACGTTCAGTAAAAATCACGAATGTTTCTCGTTACGTCATACTTCCATGAATGTATCAAAGACACTTTGATTTTATGTGGATATCGCTGACCGCGTATGTCCAATTAAAACAAATTGGAAGGTACATATTATGTCTTTTGTGCCTGAATTAAGCTACGCCATTACGACTTTATCGGTTTGTCACTTTGTCTTGTGATGTGACAACGATTATACTTAAAAAGCGAAACGTCACTTTATGCGGAAATCATTCTGTCACCATTGAAGTTCGTCGTCATTGTCATTTCTTTAAATAGGTAAAGTTCATTTACATTGATTGTGATATTTTTCGACAAGATGACCGGTAAACGTTTGGACGAAAGTAAACGTGAGTGTATTAGAAAATTGAATGAATATATCCAATTGGAATGGGCTAATGGCGGACCTCTTCTGCCGTTAAATGCCTTTCAAGAGGTAATTTTTTTGAAGAATTTCAAATTGTAGTCTAACTATGATATGTTGAATTTGGTTTTTATTCCTCTCATAATTAGCTCATCAGAAATACATGCCAAACCCTCTAAAAATGATACGCCGTTGGTGAAGATGCCAAACCCTCTAAAAATGATGCGTTTTTCGTCCGTGGTACATAAATAACTATTGTTAGATGATAAGAAAGTTACTTCAAATGGGCACGAAAAGAGTGAATTACACAAAATTCGATTTGGAATACTTACAAAAGATGAATGGTCAAGAGAAAAAACTCCATTCCGTTATTTATCTCCATTTGACTCTTCTTCTTGCTCTGTTACTGATTATAAGGATCTTCCTTTCTTGCTTCTGGCTGCTCCAAGTGCTCTAATCATCATAACCTGGGCTGTATTTTTAACTTGATCGAAAATACTCGTAGACGATTAATTTCGTTTAAAAAAATGTCGCTCACGAATAGAAAACCGTTTTTTAATCGATTAACAAAATATAACTTATAACTTGGCAGCATTGCTTGTCAAATATTCCTAGATTTTGTCACAACACAAGAGAGAGTGACAAACCGATAAAGACGTATTGGCGTAGCTTAATTCAGGCACAAAAGACATATGTACCTTTCCATTTGGTTTAATTGACCATACGCGGTCAGCGATATCCGCATAAAATTAGAGTGTTGATACATTCAGGGAAATAAGACGTAACGAGAAACATTCATGAATTTTACTATATGCACCAGCGATAAACATTTTTCTCCACGTGCTTACTTTTTTACACTTCTATTCTAAACACTCTACGATAATAGAAGTTAAAATAATATTACTATTAAAACGCTTTACAAATTAAAATATTACATTTCACATTATTTATGAGTTAATTTTATAGCGCAACATTTGTAGCTACTCAAATTTAAAAAAATCAACAGAAATTGCGCTATATTGTGCTCACCTCTATTCTTGTAGCGTGAACACTCTCCTACATAAGTATGGAGTACTATATGATATACACAGTATACATAGCTCATGGGAAGCGTGCGGTGACGATGTGACGATTGCTTCCTAGTGATTGGTCTTTGTAAGTGAATAACTACAAAACCCAGATGGTTTTTTGTCAAAGTATAATTTGTGGTTTGTGTTTAGATGAGGGGATGTCGCTTCCTTCTCAGAGGTTAATGTATTGTTGTCGGTTACTATCTTCACACGTATTGTTAGGTTAGGGTTACCCCACTTTTACAGATACAACATAATCCTGATAATTTGTTACAATCATCTGACCTTATTGAACCAAAATAAGTATTTAGAAAAGAACTAATCGAGAATCTTAGCCAAATTATTGAGATCCATCATTTTGCTTTGCACTTCAGTCGTGCTAAGAAAAAAATATGTGCTCTAACATAGTAACAAGTAAGCTGAGTTGGTCTTGAATAAAAAATATTAGACCTAAGCAATGATCAATTCATCAAAATATAGAAAAAATTATGTTGAAGTAATCGCTATTGTTCATCTAGTTAAGTATCCCATTTAATACAGGTTAAATTTGTAGAAAGAGTTAACGATGAATATAACCGTAACAACGATCAGTCCGTTCCTGGCCGTTAAATAATTATGGTGATGAAATTTTTTAAAGAAGCTGCCCACTCATTAACTTGCCAAACGATTAGAAAATAGACAATATGTAATTACTCGATAAGTCAGCAACGTGGGCTGTTTAGTTTTGAGAAGAAACCTTGTGGAATATAGTACCTCACATTCATTAGAAATAATCGATTTATTAAATGGAATGACAAATTGGATGTTGTGAAATTATTTTGAAGTAGTCGATTGTATCTTGTTTATTATTTTTGATTTAAAAAACACTACATGAACACGAATTTAAATTTGACAGTAATTAATAGACCTGATATAAATTGGTTATACAATTGAAGAATTTTAATGTTTTTCGTTCGTAGACTATTTAAAACAGGGTCGAGCGTAATAAACCAAACTTGTTCAACCATTGCCAGGATTTTAAATACTTGTGTTTGAATAACTGACGTCGTATATTATTCTCTCCTTTTTCACCTTCTGATTGGTAATATAAACAATAGCGTTGTACTGAATACCACAAGTACGACATGGTTATCCCTGTCAAACGAGGATTGAAAAAAATAGCCTCAGTTTAAATGCAGGATTATAGCATGGTAGATGTTTTTGGAGCAACTAATACCAATAGGAAAGCTATAAAGATTCTTCTTCAGGGCCTTTCAACTTTTCCAAGCAGCTCTACCAGGATCACTCCATCGAATATGACAAAATTCCCGAGGCTTCTAGTCACAAAACAAAATTCGTGATAAGATTATTATTCCGTAAAAATGTATCCAGTAAAATTAACCATTAATCAAAATTCGTATGCGTAACATTTGCTACAACCTAAAACTTCTATTGAAGACCCGAAAGAGAGTTTCAGAGACTAGTACTTTCCCTTTTCCTATTTCTTGAAGGAATCTTAGTTACCTCCTAGTTGTTGTGTCCTGGAATTCTGTAGTGTCTTGAATGTCAATAGACGTTTCTTTTTCCATTCCGATCTAACTTGATCGTAGTTTATCAGGAGTTTCATTGTTTGTCCTAGTCCTACAAGATATTTCCAATTGTCCGATCCTATCGCCTTTTTGGTGCTGATACCACAAAATAGTTCCGGTCCTCAAAAGGATGTTTCAATGTCCTCATTTTTCTAGGTATACCCCAACCACTTTAGAATTGTTACACAAGAACCCAGCGTTTATGACTGCTTGTCCATTTGAGATGAAAATAATCCTATCCCTATTATATTTTCCCATTTTGAACTGGGCAACCTTTACTATGCCATACATTTCCGCAAGCTTGTGATTTTTTCCAAACTTTGGTTCCTGACCTGTACACTCATATCCCAGACATCTCTATCAGTTTGGAACCATCTGTGTATGCCATTTGAGAATCAAAGCTTCTATATGCATTTTGTATTTTTTTTTGTGATTTGGTGAATAAAAAAAACCGCTACTCGTTTGGCAATACATCAACCGAAAAATTGATATACCTAAAAATGGATTATAATAGTAATAAAATACCTGCATGCGAAAAATCTAGCACTGATTTTATCCCAAAAAACCAGTTAGTTTATTTTTGAAATACAAAGTCATATTGGGAAATGAAACAACAATAACTACATTTTATATAATGTCGTGAAGGTCCTCATCATAAAAAGTCAGTTTCTTCAATAACGTCATCATCGTCAGTTTCATCTTGATTGTCATTTCGCTCACGATTGACAGCTAAACATGTTAACTTATGATATGTTGTCCCAATTTGCCACTGACATATCCACCAACAGTCTTACTTATCGAACCGTAAAATGTGCGTACGAATTAATCATACCGTCGATAACAGGTGCGATCAATACTACTCTAGTTGCGTCGATGTTTAATGCGGAGTTCCTCAAGGGTCTATCTTGGGACTAACATTATTTCTTATATATATCAATGATTTGGTTGTAAATTTTCCAAGTGCTTATTTTTCTCTTTTTGCCGACGATACAAGTATAATTGTCAGCGGAACAAACAGAGATTCTTTATTACTTTCTTCTACTACCGTCATGCAAGGCGTATCGGGCTGGTTTCTCGCTAACAGACTAGCATTGAACATCGGTAAAACTCAAAATATATCCTTCAACCTATATCGAGACTCTGACGAAGTTGCTATAAATATAGGTCAACAAACTATCACCTCTTCTCACAACATAAAATTCTTAGGCATACACATTGATAACAAGCTTGACTGGAACTTTCATATAAATCAACTAAATAAATCTCTTAGCAAATATGTATTTGCATTGCGAGCAATAAAACAACATACTAACATATTTGTAGCAAAAACGGTGTATTTCGCTCAATTTCATAGTATAATGCAATATGGTATTGAATTTTGGGGGACTGCTGTATCCGCAGGCTCCGTATTCATGGCTCAAAAAAGAGCAATTAGAGCGCTTTTTAACTTAAAATCTAGTACTTCTTGTAGACCATTCTTCAAAGTAAATAGAATAATGACCATGACAAACGCTTATATTTACAAAACTTCTTTATTTATTGACAAGCATCAAAATGAACTTCTTACCCCAAATGACAGACATAAATATACTACTCGGAAACAAGACATAATACCTCCAAACTATAAATATAGTCGCACTCGAAATGGCCCTTTATATTCAGGTATTAAAGTATATAACCATTCACCTTCAGATTTGAAAAATCTTACAAACAAAAAATTTAAAATAAAAATCAAACAACTACTACATCAGTATGTTTTTTATAATATCTCAGAATTCTTTTTGACAAATTTTAAGAAAAAAATTTTTTTTTCCTTTTGTTTTTGGTATTTCCAACGCTACATAGGCCAAAACCACTGTGTATTTTATTAAATTTCTATATGCTTTGTAATTTATATTGTGATTTTGTGGAATAAATATCTATCTATCTATCTAGTTATGGGATTCTTTGGAACTTTTTTTCAATATTATTTTGAGATGTTTTAATATCGTTTTAAATCATTAAATCACAATTCCTAAAAATGGCAATTAGTCCAACACGGAAAGAAAAACTTTTGATGTTAGTCGCATATATAAAGTACCAAATATTTTTATGATTCAATTTGCATGGGACAAATTGTATTTATATCGTATTTTGTGGCATAACATTGTAGTTTTCTGTGTGTAGTTGGCTACGCCACCGCCGTCTTTGGTTGAAATGTTGAAAAAGTGGAAAAAACATACAGATCGTCTGCCACTCCTTAAATTGCATTTTTCCTGATTAAAATGTGACATATATACAAGACATTGGTTTTTACTTTTTTACAATGAGAATCAGTTTTTATTTAGACGATTTCTCCGTATTCATTGCTATAATTCCTGTATGCTTTAAAATGTATCGACTTGTAACAAAACAAGTCCAAACAAAATTTATCTGGATCTTTTTATAGCGGTATTAATTGGAAACAATGTACAATTGCTTGTTTGACGATCAACATCTAATTTTATTCTTGAAAGCATGAAATTTTTCTTCTTGTAAAAGACAACCGACGTGATATGGGTATAAAGTTGGATGGCTTCCACATGAACAAAACCAAGGGGAAACAAATAAAGAAGGTTACTTTCAACAAAGATTTCGACAAGATTTCGAAGGATGTGAATAGATTAAATAACAATTCGGAATCCTAGGGCACAACACCCAGGAGACTAATGGAGAGAAAAGGGACACTTACCTGAACTAAAGCCTACAGATATTCTAAAATTCCTTGTAAAAACGAGGAATATTGCACTTTAATCAACCTTTATTTAGATAAACTAATTGATGTTGTTTGTATGCATAGTAATAAATAAACGAGTACTGTTGAGTACGTCTATTGTTCTCCAAGTGTCAAATTCTAATTGACGAAAATAAATTTTACAATTTAGAATGGTTCAATTAAGTGAAAAAGAGGGTATTGAAATTTTAATGATGATCGGTTATGGTGATCGTGCTAGAACTCATGAAGAAGTGTGTCATATTTTTAATAATTTGCATCCGGAGAGAAATCCTATATCACGCTCAACAGTAACTAAAACATTACAACGTTTTATCACAACTGGGATTGTAAAAAATTTGCTAAAACCTGGAAGACCGCGGACTGTAACGGACAAAACTGTTAAACAAAATATTGCAATCGATTTAGAAGAATCACCTCAAACTTCCACCACAAATTTGGCACTAAACTAAAGATATTGAAAAGTGAAAAGTATCATCCGTATAAGGTAGGTACAGTTGGTTCAAGAATTGTCAGACGATGATTTTGACCGACGGCTGGAATTTTGCGAACTGCTAATGGACATCTGTAATGTCGACGAGAATTTTGCTTCTAACATAGTTTTTTCCGATGAGGCAACTTTTTGTTTAAATGGAACAGTCAATCGCCATAACTCAAGGTATTGGTCAAATGAGAATCCTCATTGCATTCATGAAGCACATACCCAGCATCCATAGATGTTAAATGTTTGGATGGGAATTGTCGAAAATAGGCTTATAGGCCCATTTTTTATCGACGGAAACTTGAATTGTGACATGTATTTGGATTTACTAAATAACGAAATTATTCCTGCACTTCTACAGAATGGGCAATTACCACAAAATGTTTGGTTTCAACAAGATGGAGCACCTCCCTCCCTGATAGACGGATTAGGGATTTTCTGGATGCCAATTTTCCAAATCGATGGATTGGACGTAGAGGATTCATAGAGTGGCCTGCTTGTTATCCGGATCTTAGCCCGTTAGATTTTTTCTTTGGGGTTATCTAAAATCATGTGTTCACGTTAGACGACCAACAAACTTACAGGAATTGAGAAAAAGAATTATTGATGAATGTGAACTAATACGTGGTGAAGTATAAAGAGTGACTCAAGAATTTGTTAATAGGATGGCATATTGTCAGCAAGTAAACGGCGACTTTTTGAACATTTGAAGTAATTTTGTTTCTCATTATTCTAAAATAATGAAATGTACACCTATTGTACAACTAACAGTGAGCTATTCCTCGTTTTTACAAATCTTTTTACCCTAAACTCAGAATGTATGAATTCAAAATAACAAGCTCATTCAAAATCTGTAAAAATATATAGGGTGTCCCATTTAAATTAAAGAAATTGATGGCATTTCCGGTTAAACAGGAAGTATATTATCAACAAAAAATGTACATCAGATGCATTTTGTTCCATTGCACTTACCTGCAAATTTTCATAAATATCGTTTTTTTCATTTAAAAGATATTTACTTGGTTCCATAATTAATCCCAACCCCGTATTTATTATATATTATTATGAATTAAGAGAATTCGTGTGTATTAAACACGTGCAGTAGTTGTAGTAATAAAGAAAAATGCATAATCTTTCTTGAATGATTGCTTGAAATAAGTATCAAATAACCATTACTTTTTACTGATATACCCGCAAATTCTATCGGGTTTATATTTATAAAATTATTCATAATGTTTTGGAAATACTCATTCAAAGAAACCCATTTATTTTGCACTTGTTACTAATGATAAAGGCTAAATTAATTTATAATTATAGAATTCGATACTCGATGCTGTGTAGGTATTTAGTTACATTGGCAAATGTCTTGTATTGGGATTTATCTGCAGATGAACATGTGGATAAAACTAAAAGTCTTATAATATGTAACTATAAAATAGATAAGCCTCAGTCTGAAATGTTCTCGATTTGTTCCAATGTGGTTGTATAATTATGATGATGCTGGAGCTATTTCTTTATTCATGAAAATTATTTACACTAAGGTGAAAATTAATACTCTTATGTATAGCATAGGGAGGATTATATTATACAGGCTGTAACAAAAGATTTTATAAACTAGTATTCTTCATAAATATAAATGTACTTGCACGTCATCAAAGTGAAAAAATCATGCTGTTCGTTTGATTCAGTTCATTCGTTTGCTGCTGTCAATCAGTACGTTTTGTCACTGTAAACTTATATTGGAATTTGTAGGTCGCATGTTATTAAAACATATAAATAT
Source organism: Lochmaea capreae (assembly GCA_949126875.1). Lineage (NCBI taxonomy): Eukaryota > Metazoa > Arthropoda > Insecta > Coleoptera > Chrysomelidae > Lochmaea > Lochmaea capreae. Next base: position 13,523,252 of record OX421409.1, read on the forward strand.
ATATCCAAAGTAACGTTTTGTACTTAATTTCACACCAAATTGTGCTGAAAACTTCATATATTGGCTAAAATGCGCGTGGTTTATCAGGCTCAATTGAACGTCTACTCTCGATTTGAGGTTATATTTTGAGAATTTCAATTTGTTCAATTAATTATTCGATTCTTTTATTCGCGGCTTACTTAAAACTGCAAAGAACTGTGAATGATATTTCTGAGGCCGTGATGAGTTATCAAAGTTAAGGGTGTCTCCAAAAAAACGTATAAATAGAACTATTAAGAATACTGCTACTATTCATTATACTATTTACAGCAGGCATAAAGCATAAACCTATACGACTAATATAAATTTTATTATCCACTTTGTTATAACTATTCAACAATTTTTATTATATTCTGTTATATTGTTTATAATGCTTAGAAATTTTATCTAAAAATGTATTTTTTCTACGCCCATGTCCGTAAACGTCAAAAATCGCACTGACAACATTCCTTGTAAGTGACATTTAACAATAACATGCACGTAATGATTAGATTAGATTTCTCTGTTGAATCAAATTGCAATCAAATTTTCATTCACGTAATACTTTATTTGGTTTATTTACATACTTTTAATCAATTGAAAAACATAAAAGCACTTAGCATTAGTGAAATACATTTTAGATTAAAAGAGTGATGCCCCTAAATGTCGGCAACACATTTTATCTATGAATATGACTGTTAATAATGAAAAAAATTATCAGCACTCAGAAGAAAATAGATGGGCATAGAAAAAGTATAGTACGTTACACGAGTTGTAATCCCATTACGCACTCGTTAAATTTACGCACTCGCCGCTGCGCGGCTTCGTGCGTAAACCTTTTCACTTCGTGCGTAATGGGTTACTTACAACTCTTGTTACGTAATATACTATTACAGATAATCATGTTACTTCGGTTCCAGGAAAAACAATAATTATTCAATGTAAAATGTCTCCGAGTGGTTCAATAACATATGATTCACACCCACATAATACTTATGTGAAAATGTTAGTACGCAAAATTATTTTTTTAAAGATATATTGTACAAGTCGGAAATGAAGATGGGATTTTCAATGGAGCAGAACAAAACGTTTCTATCACACATAACCTATTCTTAAATTATATGTGGTTCCTTCTTTCTCATTTTTTTGAAATTATCTGTGGTTTAGCTGTAGCCAAATAATAAGAAAAATATTATATAAGCTTTATTTGACGTTTAGTAGATTCTCATACTATTTTAACTGTTTGGCAACATGTATGTATGTATATATGTATGTATGTTTTTTGGGGTAACATTCACTGAGACCTAAAAGATCTATTGTGCCCCCTTACTTCTACTTAGTTTCTGAGGAGAGTCTCAGAGACTATTTGCTCCTTTAGTCCTATTTCCCGGAGAAATTGTAGGATATCTGCAGGCTTCAACTTGAGTAACTGTTCCTTTTCTATCCAGTAGTCTTCCAGGTACTGTGCCCTAGGATTCTGAATTGCTGCGTGCAGTTCGAAAGTATGTGGATGGAGGTTTCTTCTTCCATTCCACGAAATCTACAATCTTCTACCTCCACTATTTTGAGCTTTTTAAGATGCCCATTTAGGCAACAATGTCCCGTTAGGATTCTTGTTAAAACTCTTAGTGCAGATTTACTTTGACTTATGCATTTATTTGATCTCAACAGGTTGTAGTCACCCAGTAGAATCATAGATTGCCTAAGCCCTACTAAATCGTTTCCATGGTCAGATCTTTTCTTTTCTTCGGCTTTACTTATTTCTTCCAATATTACATTGGAGATGATTCCGCAAAAAGGTTCCGGCTCCCAAAAGAGTATTTCAGTCCCCCTCTTCGCTAGTTCATCTGCTATTACGTTTCCTTCTATTCCAGTGTGTCCTGGAATCCACAGTAAGGTGACTATATTGTTCTCGCCTAGTTCATTAAGTTTGCCTAGGAATTCCCACACCATTTTGGAACTGATTACACAAGAACTCAGCGCTTCAATGGCTGCTTGACTATCAGACATTATGATAATCCTTTGCCTTCTATATCCTTTGTCAATATTGAACTGGGCACACTTTCTTATTGCGTGAATTTCCGCTTGAAAGATACTTGGGGTTTTTCCCAAGCTCTCAGAGTGTTTGGTTCCTGGCCCGTACACTCCTATCCCAGTTCCTTCTATTGCTTTTGAGTCGTCTGTGTACCATTGAATGGCATTCTTTCCAAGTCTAGTAATGGTAATTGGATCCGATTCCTTATTGTTGCTTGATCCCGTAACGAATTTCTTTGAAAAGTTATACTTTCTGATCATACCATCTTGTGGCATGTCCCAGGTTGTCTGATATTTAACAAGTAAAGAGGTGGTTTTCTTTTTAATGATTCCCTCTCTACTTAGTCTGTATCTTGTTCTTTCTGCAACACTCTTTACCACCATATGTAATGGTGTGAGGTTGAAAATCACTTCCATTGCTGCCGTTGGGCATGTACTCATTGCTCCTGTTATGCATATACAGGCTTGTTTTCGAATTTTGAAGAGATTTTCTCTCTACGTCAAGAGGCTAGTTCTACTACTCCACGCAATGGCTCCATAAGTGATAATTGGTCTCACTATGGCAGTGTACATTCAGCTCAGTATTTTTGGGCTACAGCCCCAGTTTCTCCCTGCCAGATTCCTGCACACCATTAGAGTCATTTTTGCTTTGTATGTAATCTTCTCGTGTTTGTTCCACAGAAGATTACTACTCTTCTTTCAAAAACTCCGTAATTATTCTGTTAATGAATCAAAATTATGTATTTTATAATTCTAATACGCACCATAATGAAAAACATAATAGAAATTGTCGATTTAAAATTATTAAAATCATAATGAAAATTCAATAATTAAAATTATTAAATACTTAAGAAAAATCAGAATTCGAATTTCTATTATGTATTGAGATTTTGCATCTTGTATTTCAATGCAAAATTGTAGGTAATGCACAATGAATTTCTATTATGTTTACCATAATTTCAAATCGACAATTTCTATTATGCTTTTCATGACATAAATTCGTGTATCAAAATTATGAAAAACATACTACATAACGGAAATTCAAGAATAACATAATAATACTTAATTCAAGAATTAAAATTATGAAATGTATAATACAAATTCAATTTCTATTGTTTTTCATAATTTTAAATATTGAGTTATGATTATGTTTTTTATAATTTCAATTCCTCAATTTCCTTAAAATTCATTAGGAGAAACATAAGCAAACAAAAATTTAATAAATTACACTGTGATTCTGATTGTTTAATATATTTAACTGAAACTACAAAAGAAAATCATTTATTGCTTTTGTAACTAGCAAAAATATACTCATATATTACATTTTTCAATATTTCTAAGAAAAATATGAAGATAATTTCCAAATTGAGGACATTCATCTCTTTCATTTCTAAGAAAATAAATATCCATTATCCAATTTAATCTTCAGCACTAGGTTAAACATCACTCTCTGAAAGTTACATAAGATGTTATGCTTTCACATGTAAAGATGTTATTTTAATATTTATAAGATATTCTAAAATTAAGTTCCATCATATTTCATAGTCGCATTCTCCTATAACTGGGTGATTAACTCAAATATTTTTATAATTAAGTTGTTTTTTTTTTCGCCGATACAAATTTCTATAATTTGTATACTTTAAGTACGATTTAAAATAAAACATTTTATTGAGGAAATGTCAGATCATTTGTAAGGTAATAAAAATTGATATTAAACCATGAAGAGTTGTGTATCTTTCTCGTGATCACATTGAATTGCTTCTTAATCACATGTTTTTAAATACTGATATTTTTTTAGCTCCATTTATCTTTTTTTGTGGTTTGATTATATACCCATTGACCAGTAATAAAAAAAAGCAGCCGATGCTACAAAAGTAACTTCGATAAAGAATAAATGAAATAAAAAAAATGCTCATATACCTACCACGTTTTGAAAACGAACTAAGGAGTAAAAAATCATTTTTCTTGCTCTCGTGAAAAATTTAGACCTAACTGCTATAACTGAGTATTGGCCGCTCATTGTGAGCTCTTTTAATTCGTTTTGTACGGTGGATCAATCCGTGTGGTATCCTCTGCTTACTACAGCATACGGTGGGAGTTTGCCAACTTTGTAATTTGTTTCCCTTCCATCCTATCCTTTATTATTTTACCCCAGAAACGGATTCCTATTTGCTTTAGGTCATCAATCACCTGATCTTCCTATCTAAGTTTAGGATGTCCCCTAGGTCTGGTATTTGCAGGCTTCCAATCAGATATTTTCCTTATAAGATCGTTCTGATTCCTTCTTTGAAGATGCCCGTACCATCTTAGTTGCATCGCCTAGTATCCTCCGCATGATTTTCCTCTCTAGAACTCTGAGGTTTTCTTCTACTTTAACAGTTAGGCTCATCGTTTCTCCAGCATACGTTATTACTGGTCGTATTGCGGCTTTACAAAGTTTAATTTTGTTTTTTTTTTACTGATGCCTTTATCTTTAGTAGTTTCTGATACACTTTGTTCCCGGCAATTATTCTTGCGTTGACCTCCATACTTCTGTTATTCTTTTCACCAATTACTATTCCAGATATCTGGAATGATTCACTCTTAAAAAAGTATAATCTCCCGTATTTATAGTGGCAGCGTTGTCTGTCTTCCTAGAAATTTGCACACTAGTTTGTCTTCTCTTTGTGAACTACCAGCCCCCTCTTTGCTGCCTCTTTTATTAAGTTATTGAATGTATTTTCTAGACTTTCTTTGTCTCTAGTAATTAAAGCTAAATCATCGGCATATATTATTATTTATGTGGAGCTGCGACTAATCATTCCTTTTAGGTCTATTGCTTTAATCACCCCATTTTCACTAGCATTATCAGCTTTTCTCTAAGTTCCATGTTCCTCATATCAGATAATAGCCATTCTCTGTTGACTGAATCAAACGCTTGCTGTGTTTGTAGCTGTATGGCATCTACCGTTCATCTGCCTTCCCTAAATCCCTGCTGATATTGACCTAATTGAGATTTTACCGTAATTTATACTATACTGGATGGTTTTAATAGAAGCATGAACATTCCAGAGCAAATGATCAAAACGTGCGCTTATAGCTAAAATACAAGCATCTGCTATACTTTTAATGGATCCCCGAAGACGTTAAAGAAAGCGAGGAGTATTGCGAATAACAGCTTCACGTTATTTTGAAGATCTTGTATATTCAATATCAGGGTTCTGTTAACGAGTGATGTTAAATATTCCCACACATATAAATCCAAAGAATTTTGTTCAGGTGACCTTGGGGCCATGTATGTGGAGATCCTCGTCATAACCAACGCTCTGGAAAACGGTTATTTGAAAACGTACAATTACTGCAAAATGTGGAGGAGCACCGTCATGTATGAATCACGTACGTCTTCTAATTATGACTTATGAGAGATACATCTTCCGAAATAACTGTTCATTTTCAAGAATATGAACATATGTACCTTTGGTAAGAATGAATAATCATTGACTATAAAAATCCAAACATTGACCTAAGAGAAGTGCTGGAATTGTGCTACAACTGTGGCATGTGACTTTACATCAGTCCATGTGTGATTCTCATGGAAATTTATATGCCATGTCATGAGAAGTTGGTTTCATCTGGAAGCAAAGCTGTGGTAGCAGAATTGGGATTGCTTACATTTTTTCTTTAAACCCATTGGCAATACTGCATGCAGAGCGGTTAGTCACCATGTAGCAATAATATTGACCACGTTGGACATGACATGAATACAAATAATTTTTTGTTGGCTCGTTGCAAACAGTTTTGTGTTTAGCATTTACCTGTTGAGCAATTATTCTGGTACACGTTTCTGGATGTTCGTCAAGAACACAAGCGAAATCAGAACAAAATTTTAATAATAAATATTACTTGTATGTTTTTGTGATGGATTTCAAGTTTGACACAGGAACAGTGCTGGATTCACCAATAGCCCGCGGCCTAGGGCCGCAGCGTTTTGTACAAAAAGATTTTAGAACAAAAATTGAATTTTTATTATCAGAAATTAATGTGAACTACCTACTCGTATATGACGAAACACCAACTCACATACTCTGCTTCTGCGACAGCTTACATGGACTCAGACGGAAGAACTTTGGAGAGGAGATAATACAACCATTACAACTACTGAAAATCCCTCCAGTCAAACTAGTGGCCTATATGGAAGACTCAAAGCTTCTGGAATGGAAGTAGATAACATGGAAACTGGTACAAAGATTCGGTTCAATTGCCTGGGCTGTTGAGCACAACCCAATCGAATGAATATAAAAAATAAATATTAACGCTTGCCAGGGTATAGGATGCTATAGAGTGAAGGTTCTAATGTTCGCACTACATTTGCGGTTCACACATCTTCAACGTATCTTACCGCACTTTAACCGCTTGCGTTACTCATTTATTCAAACTTTTCGATGCAAAAAATACTATTTTTTTTATCACTGGAATTTGTTGTTTAAAGGAATACAAATAGGTATATACCTTTGTTTTGCTGATTGTATAATTATTTTATGTATTTTTTTTATCTGGTTTTGAAGTACTAGTACTAACCCGAGATAACTCGTCATTTTGGAATTTGGCGCATATTCACGAAATATTACTAAGTGAAACTCAAACATCTACCAAGTGAAATAATATATTGATATAAAACATACAAAATCGGGTTATAATAAATCAAATTATGCAGTATGATAGTCCTTGAAACACGGTACTACGCATAAGCCTACATCACAAACGCTGCAACAATAGCGACTCTCCCTTCTTATAGGTTTTCCGCAATTATCCCGTTTTCGGGAACACATTACGCATCTTCGAGTTGGACACTGTTTTTTTTCAGTGGCGGGAACATAATCCGGGTAGTGCCCTTTTGACATTCGAAGAGGATTTGGCGATTTACTTGGACGGCCAGAAGTGGAAGGAAGCAAGTTGGGGTGGTACTTCTCGAACATTTCCTTTATAAGGCATAGTCTATATTGTAAGGGAGACTTTACACCACCACATTTTTTGTAAAGAATGTAGGAATTCCAAAGGGCTAATTCTAAAAGGTGGAAAAATATTTTTTTGTAATACTTTTTTCCACGCTTTCGAGTAACTGGATAGTCTGACAAATGCTGATCTACCTTATCTACTCCACCCATTGTATAATTGTAATCAATTACCAATATTGGCTTAGTTCTGTCCTTTCCTCTTTTTTCATACGTCTTTGTTTCTATGTTATGTATTGTAGACAGAAGAGTAACATCCTTCTTATCTCTCCAACGCATAATCAAAACTTTACCCCTCTGGAAAGCTACTATTTCTCCGGCTTTCAATTTTTTACTTCTGAAAGCAGGAGGAATTTCCTTTCGATTAGTTTTCATAGTACCATACGTGTCAGTCTTGTTAGAAATCAAAATATCTGCTAATTCTGGTGACGTGTAAAAGTTGTCGGTAGTGAGGCAGTATCCTTTGCATAGTAAGGGCTTCATCAGTGACAGGACAACCTGAGAACCCATCGGTAAGTTTTGATAATCCGCATCAAAATTGGTACCTTTACCAGTATATATTATGAAGCCCCAAACGTATCCACTTTTTGACTCACATAGCATGTAAGACTTTATTCCGAACCGGGCCCGTTTCAAAGGTATGTATTGCACCCAGCCTAACCTGCCCTTATATAAAAGAAGACTCTCGTCGATTGTTACATCCCTCTCTGGAGTATAGAGACTTGAAAATTTTTGAGACAATTTCGAATATACAGGCCATATTTTATTCAACTTTGGGTTCGGGTGATTTTCAGCATCATAATCTGCATTATTTGAAAAATGCAAGTACTGTTTTATTGCTATAAATCTTTTATACGACATGGCTTGTCGAAAAAAGGGCGTATCAAGAATATGGTTTTTGGTCCAGTAGTCTTGAAGGCATGGTTTCTTTACGACACTTTGTAAAATATTGAGTGCCAAAAAGATACGAATTTCATCACTTGTTACATACCTCCACTGATTTGTCGGGTTAATACCTGACCTAACTTGCTCAGCATATGTATTTGTTTGAACAGCAATTTCGTTTACTAATTCATCGTCAAAAAATGCATTGAAAAACGCCAACATATTCTCTAATTCTTGAAAGTCCACATTAGGAGAAATTCCAGGTGTTCCTAAAATATAATTTTCTAATAGCATTGATTGTACACACGAATTATTGAATAATATTACCCATAAAAGGATACCGAGGAGGAGGAGCAGGCCCAACCGGCAACTTCGCGTCAACCTCCATCCACACCCTGGCTTGTAACAAATCATCAGGATTCTCACCATCAGAATCGTCAGATAACTCGCTCTCCGAAGAACTGCTTCCCGACTCTTCTAACTGATCATCGGGCACAAAATCGTCTCCACTCGATTGTGAATCGGAATCATATTCCATTTTCAAATATCAATAAAGTACGCCAAAATTCTCTGGCAAACAGAATCTAAACGTAAACAATGCCCAGAAAAACACCACTATCGCAACAGTGCACAACAGCGACTAGGAGACTAGCCTGACTGATTCGTTACAGCACGTACGGGTTCTATCGAATGCCTCCCCTCCCTTTCCGTTCGCTGCCGCTGAAAACACCAGATTTATATGGGTGACAAGTTATTTCGGCGTAGTACTTGATGTTACAACGGCAAGCAACGAGAAATATCGGCTTAGAATTATTCGAAATGACATGAGACGACTGAGACGAGTTTACTCGTCATTGTACAAACCTGTATAAAAAGTCATGACGACATAACTCGGCATAAAACGGCAAGCGGTTAATGTATTTGCTTTGGAAAATTCAAATTTATCTGTAACCAATAACTTACAATCTTTCTCACTAAACATTGAATACACTGGAAATGATTTCATTTTAATCAAAGAAGGGATGAATGAATGAAAAGTGATTTCTAAACTAAAATAATTATTATGACCAATTTGTTAAGACAAGTACCTACCCTACCTAACATTACATTAAAATATTATTAAGGGCTGCTAGTAGTTAATCTCTTGGTTTCATATTCTAGGCCCAACTGAATGTTAGGATTATGTATGTATGTATTTTGGGGTAACATTCACTGAGACCTAAAAGATCTATTGTGCCCCCCTTACTTCTACTTAGTTCCTGAGGAAAGTCTCAGAGACTAGTAGTTCCTTTAGTCCTATTACCCCGAGGAATTTTAGGATATCTGCAGGCTTCAACTTAGGTAACTGTCCCTCTTCTATCCAGTAGTCTCCCAGGTGCTGTGCCCTAGGATTCTGAATTGCTGTGCAGTTCGCAAGTATGTGGATGGAGGATTCTTCTTCCATTCCACAAAACCTACAATCTTCTTCCTCCACTATTTTGAGCTTTTTAAGGTGCCCATTCAGGCGACAATGTCCTGTTAGGATTCCTGTTAAAACTCTTAGTGCAATATTACATTGGAGCTGATTCCGCAAAAAGGTTCCGGCTCCCAAAAGGGTATTTCAGTCCCCCTCTTCGCTAGTTCATCTGGTATTTCGTTTCCTTCTATTCCAGTGTGTCCTGGAATCCACAGTAAGGTGACTGTATTGCTCTCGCCTAGTCCGCCATTCCCACACCATTTTGGAACTGATTACACAAGAACTCAGAGCTTTAATGGCTGCTTGACTATCAGACATTATGATAATCCATTGCCTCCTATATCCTTTGTCAATATTGAACTGGGCACACTTTCTTATTGCGTGAATTTCCGCTTGAAAGATACTTGGGGTTTTTCCCAAGCTTTCAGAGTGTTTGGTGCCGGGCCCGTACACTCCTATCCCAGTTCCTTCGATTGCTTTTGAGCAATCTGTGTACCATTGAATGGCATTCTTTCCAAGTCTGGTAATGGTATTTGAATCCCATTCCTTCTTGTTGCTTAATGTTAGGATTAGGAACTACCTGAGTTTTTGGACTAACTGACATATTACGATCCGGCACTTACTGGCTCGTGTGACAGTAACTGTCAAAATGCCTAAGGCCACTGAAATGAGAATAAATTCCACTTGGTCTACTATTTTCAAATAATTTAATGATAACGGTAATTTTTATTATTATTATGGTAATTTGATAATGGAAAAGAGTTATATTAAATGTGTTCTTTCTTTCAGTATCAGTCTCTTTTTCGTTCGCGCACCTACAAAGCGCCATGCTAAGTTTGTCCAGTTATAAAATATAGCTGCCAGCTACGTTTTCCGTTGAAATATGCTTTTTCCTATCATTTTTCTTTTTTGAAGAAATTAAGCAGCATAAAAATCGTTTTTATGTCAATTGAAACAAATTATTTATCCAGCTTTGTATAAAATCACTTAAAATAACATTCCCTCGTATCTATACTGTTTATATACAAATAGCAGCTTATATTTTATTGAATATCCGTCCAAACTCGGCTGGATATCGATGAAAATCGTCTAATATGAACAGCAAACATGTTTTGAGATATGGGTAAGAAATATCTCAATGTTGTCCAAAGTAATTGCCTCCTTATTAGACGTATCTCAAGTATGCAGTTAATTATGTTTTCCAAATAAATGTGCCTAGTGCAATAAACTTCTTGTTTTGGTGACTAAAAAGAACGTATAAGGAATGTGGTTAGAAGTGAATATGGTTATCTCATAATGAAACTCCGTTATTAAATAACAATTATTGAAATTACAGTAGGTAGTGGCTGTTTTGTTTTAAAACTAGTTTATTTAATTCCTAGAAAGAATCGTTTATACGCGAGTGTATTTATAAGCAGAATCCAGCCGGTTATCAATTTTAGAAAATACACGAATTAAAAATCGTTTAAAATAGATAAACATCATTATATCGATGCTACAGTTCTGTTCAAAAACTCATTTCAATATGATAAATATTCATTATTCTATTCTATTCATAATAAATCGACTAAGAATATAGAACTGTCAATACCTCATTATTATAAATGGTTATTTTTGTAAATGGCTACCTAATATTATTTTCGATTGTTCCTAATGGTTATCACGCTGTGCTCTTCTAGAAAGCCTACATTTGTTTATATTCTTTATAGTTAAATATTTCATTCATCGCTGCTCCCAAATACGTAAAATTATTTACTTTTACCCACCTTGTACTTGTTTCAAGACATATTTAGTCAAGAAATAGTTAAGATATCATTGGAAATATATGTCTACATTTAAATTTAATTTCTCTGCTTCTACAAATAGTTCGAAAGAGTAAATTATATATTTTATGTTCGATTTGATTTCAATCTACACAGTTTACGGTTGTAGGTGTAGGTGGCACCTTATGTCGTTTTTATTCGCTTAATTGGCTTATTATTTTGAGAAGGGACACCTGAATTCGGTCTTAAAATTCGAAACCTGCTTTTAGCGGTAAGATTACGTGACAAAGATAAGTGAAGTTAATATGTTGCAGGCGTGGTGGATATTTTCTAAGATTGCTTTAATAAAATGAGGGAAAAAAGTTAAAGGTTTTTGTGATGAATTAAGCGAAATAATGATAAAAAATTTTTATTCGGTTACTTAACGTCGGCATATTTCTGCGACTGATGATAATCACCGACGCCGGAAGCACTCTATTCCTAACCGGAAATTATGCCGTAACCCACTAGTGTTACAGCCAGTGGTAGGGTTCTTCATAGAGCCCAAAATCCGTGGATTCAGGACCTCGGTTATACATGTCGACGAACTCTTGCTCATTGGAATAATGCCTGCAAACTGTGATATGCTACTCTGCTGCAAGTTGTACAGGCTCTACGACGGTGTTCCCAGTGGTCACCCATCCAAGTACTAACCGCGCTCGACACTGCTTCACTGTGCAAACTTTTTTTATCACAAACAGCCACTAAAACCAACTCAAAATTCAAATTATTCCAAGCGAATATTAAACTAGGTTTACGTTATTTTGTGAAACAGAGATAGTGCCTATTGTGTAACTCTTCCTCTAAAATTTAGAGGCTGCTAAAAGTTTAACCGTCGCTAAAATGAAATCGGTATTCGCTAACCACATTTCTGTTAAAATTTTAAAGGATTCCTTCAAAATAACCTGTTAAAACTATTATTTTCAACAGATGTCGAAAGAATAATAAAAATATTCAACAGTCTATGAATTTTTTGAAAAATGATATTTTTCAAAAACAGTGGCCGTTCAACTAAGGAGCAACAACTACTTCCCGTGCAATATGCACCGCCGGATATTGAATTACACCCCAAAGTCAAACGGGGTTGGTATATCGACAAGATATTTTAAAACCAACCTTTCTGGTTTGCAATTAGAAGGGACAACACAACTTGTAGACCGGTTTCGGCGTATTTGCGCCTCATCAGTACAAGGTATGTGGTGTCCGTCCGAGAATCTCTAATCCCGGACTGAAGAGTACACTTCAATCACAATCAACAGGCAAGAACAATACAGTCACCTTACTGTGGATTCCAGGACACACTGGAATAGAAGGAAACGAAATAGCAGATGAACTAGCGAAGAGGGGGACTGAAATACCCTTTTGGGGGCCGGAACCCTTTTGCGGAATCAGCTCCAATGTAATATTGGAAGAAATAGGTAAAGCCGAAGAAAAGAGAAGATCTGACCATTGGAAAGATCTAGCAGGGCCTAGGCAATCTAAGATTCTTCTGGGTGACTACAACCTGTTGAGATCAAATGAATGCATAAGTCAAAGTAAAACTGCACTAAGAATTTTGACAGGAATCCTAACGGGACATTGTCGCCTGAATGAGCACCTTGAAAAGCTCAAAATAGTGGAGGAAGAAGATTGTAGATTTTGTGGACTGGAAGAACAATCCTCCATCCACATACTTGCGAACTACACAGCAATTCAGAATCCTAGGGCACAGCACCTGGGAGACTACTGGATAGAAGAGGAACAGTTACCTTAGTTGAAGCCTGCAGATATCCTACAATTCCTCCGGGAAATAGGACTAAAGGAGCTACTAGTCTCTGAGACTCTCCTCAGAAACTAAGTAGAAGTAAGGGGGCAAAGTAGATCTTTTAGGTCTCAGTGAATGTTACCCCAAAATACATACATACATACATAGCTATTGAATGACAAAAAGCACTGTTGCCAGATACTTTACTAGAAATTTTAAAGGAACCCTTTAAAATAAATAATTTTCAATAATCCCCTAAAATGTATACTTACAGAATAGCATTTCAACAAAAAAATTTTAGCGGCCCGTTAAAAACTTATTTTTAAGAGGCGTCTAAATTTTAAAGGATAGTTACAGAATAGACCCCTATACCCTTTAACTTAGACTCAAATTTGAACTTGGTTTAAACTTAGATTCTACAACCGAAGTACCATTTTGAACAAACTGCCAACAATAAAAATTCAACGCAAACTTACGATATTGAAACAGTAAATTATTTTGACAACTAGATCTTATCGAGATACATTACAAATTCCCAATAGTACCGTGTATTCACGATGACGACGAAGAGAGTAAAGCAAAACAGGGCCACGGACAGCTTTATGATAACATATGAGTGTAATGTGTAATTATTAATAATTATAGAGCATTTAAACAGTACCATTGAATGCATGCACGTTTCTAATTAATCGTTAACGATTGGTTTCTTTAATTATCGCTTTTAATTTTTTTACACTATCCAGTGAGTCAACGCCAGTCGGATACGTACCCTGCGGGTATAATAAACATAGAATAAAGCCCGCTTTACAATTCGCAATTCTTCTTGCAATGTATTGCAGCAACACTTTCACCTTGCTTGCAACTATAAATCGAGCCATATCGATTTGGGACAAGAGCTTAAAATGGCAAATTATCGTCTACTGCGCATGCTTTCGATCAAGAATATTGCATGTTGCAAGTAAAGCAGACTTTACTTAAAACTGTATGTGCAATTGTCGAAAATCAATGCTGGAACTGAAGAAACTAGTACTCAATTTGCTTAGGGTGTAGAATTCCATCATGGACATGTTTTCTTTTTCTACAACATAGCTTTTGATCGTAGAATAATAAATAACAGTAATCAAGGTACTAAGAAATGGAAAGCTCACTGGTCCGACAAAATTACAGCGAAAGAAAAAGGAACCTTACCAACAGATTGGCAGAGGTCACTTATAGTATCCATCTTCAAGAAAGGAGACATGAAAGACCTACCAAGTTCTTACGTTATCAAATTAAGCTATGAAAAAAAGGGTACACTGGAAGAAGTGAAGAGCAAATTTAGAAATGGAAAAAATAGCTACACAAGACCAAAATAAAAGATATTATTTCACTCCTCTCTCTCTCTACTTAAAGGGAGTGGGCCACTATAGGAATGCCGGAACCTCTTCAGCCAACATTGGAAAGAATATGGATTATTGGGTTCATGGTATGAGAGTGGAGGGATTGGTGGTAGGTGCCTGAGAGGTGTGTACTGACCTAGCATTCGCCTATTGCTACAAATATACATCTGACAATTTAATTCATGTATAAAATATCCCATAAGCAGCGTGATTTTGTCATTATGACAGCGAAAAAAGTTTGCCCTAACTTTTCCAGCGACAATAACGTAAACTAACTTTTGAAAGCATGACAACCAGCATTGTAAGCAAATCAAATAAACTAATTTACCTCTCATTTTTCAATTTATTGGTTTACATATTCATTAAATTGTCTTACCGAATTACTGGCTTTTTTTGAGTGAACTTGACATTTATAATTCGAATTTTGTTGCCATTAGGTAATTCAACTCAAAAAACTGCCAGAGGCAGTTTTTTTCGTTAAGTTGCCAGGCAACAAAATTCTTATTGATACTTGTCAAGTTTACTTCTAAAAAAAAAGCTCTCGTGTAATTATAAGTGAAAAACCTCAGCAAGTCAGATTGGCCTGGGATTTGAACTATCTGGTCCTTCCCATTGCAAGCCGATGACTTAACCACTTCTTCGGTCAGACCATGTATTCACATGAATCACCTTCGAGATTTTTTTATCAAAATTCTCACAATTTTCCTATAGACGTAGAAAAACGTTGAAACGAGACCAAAGCTTTGTTTTAGATTCAAATGAAAACGCCAGGAACAGAAACACTCCAGAGATGTTGCTGGAAAAACTATAAAAAGAGGTGGCGGAAATAAATCCACAGTTGTCATAACCTAAGGGTAAGGCTAAGTGAAAATAAACTTGGTCTTTTCAAAGGAATTCTCTTTAGAAATTGCCAGTGCAATGGACAACTTTAAGCAGAGTGCATATTCCGCGATGAAAAAAAATAAAACTAGTATTAAGTAGCTTTAAGGTGCCAGACCTAACAGGTCATAAAATGAAAAAGGGTGGCTTAGTAAATTTCAGCACACTCCACATTCAGGTTTTTTGAAGGAGTAGAATTAGATGTCAACTATAAACATTGTAAGGGAATAAGGTTTTCTAAATTCCAATACATATTCGTGTAACTAGTGAAAAAAATGAATATTTGTTGCACGGTGCATGAAGTTGCATACTGAGTGCAACTAATATGTTTTTTGCACACAACATTTCTCCTACGGTAGAATAAGTTCATCTGTACCAAGACCTAAAAAAACTTCTTTAAAAATAGCACCTACTTACGATGGCAAGAGCACTGGAACAGAACCCCTTCGAAATTACATGAGATCCGTCAATTCGTCAAGCCATTCTACCTCCCTTCTTTACCAAGAAAAGATAAAATAATTATCAGATTACTACGAATTGGACATACCAACGTCACACATTGCCATCTAATGACATCAGAACGTCCTCCTTCATGCCATCATTGCAACACCATTCTTTCCGTCAAACATATTATCACAGATTGCCAACAACATTCAGAAAAAAGAAGGCAATCAGAACTATTGAACACCCTAACAGAAATTTTGAACTGTCCGGACCAAATACACAATGTTTTAAATTACTTAAAAGACATTAACTTCAGTACCAAAATGTAATTAGCTCTAAGAAGTCAACAATGTAACTATTTATTTTATCTAAAAATTGACTATACTCTGTAATATTTACACTGTAACTGTGTCAATGGCCTCTGAAGCTGAGACACATTAATTTAACTTAAAAACGAAATGGTATTCATTTGAAAATGTAACAACATTCAACTACTTAGGAGTGACGATGGGACAAACAGGAAAAGAGCGGGTGCAAGAAAGAATACTCAATGGAAACCGAGCTTACTGCAGAAATAGAAAATTTCTGAAAAGTAAAGCCATAAATAAAAACACCAAAATAAAAATATACAAAACACTAATAAACAAAAAGCAGCAGAAAACTTAAAAATCATAGAAATAAAGATTCTTAGAACGATACTGGGGCCGAACATAACAAGAACTGGGGAAAGGAGACTCAAAACTAACAAAGAAATAGAAAGCAATGAGAGAATCGTGAAATATATAAAAGCACAACGCCTAAAATGGACAGGACATATTATGAGACTAAAGCCTGGAGAAATGATATGAATAATAACACAATGGACTCCTCTATGGCCGAGAAGAAGGGAAAGACCCAGATAAAGTTGGAGGAATCAGATAGAAGAGGATACAAAAAGGATGGGAATCAAAGAGTGGAGAGAAAAATGCAGAAATAGAGCAGAATGGAAGGAAATAACTTTTGAAGCCAGGACACACAAGAAATTGTAATAATAAGGAGTGAAAAGGGAGTAATCCACCCTAATAAATGGATTTAAAAGCGCATTAGCGTTAGCCACAATCTATTAGATTTAAAGGCTTGATGACGATGAGGATCCAAGTACCAATGATTACCATGTTCATACGTACACTCAAATTAGAAAAAACAATGTTAAAATTGAATAAAATCAAATAGTATGCTAAACAATGTCATCTTTAGTTAGTATCAAAGTAAGTTAAACTTTTAGAACAATAGATAATGCAAAAAGTAGTGGACCACAGAAAATACAATACTTCCGTTGTCTTTCAACTTGTTATAAAGAAATGTTGGAATAAATAATGAAAAGCACATGAAATAAAAACAAAACTAATATAAACAAATACAAACAGTATGAATAGTAACGATTGCATAAAAGAACACTGTTAGCGTATAATGCATACACTTATTACAATGAAGTTAGCTCAGATTTCAAATAAAAAGATCTTTAAACTGTCTCCCGAGTAGGCTTGATAAATGATCACGTCAACTACGTCATGTTTAAGTGCATTACATTCAATCACGCCTAGAAAATGTATACCAGAGGAGCTGATAGGAAATCTCATAGCCTTTTTAAGCACATTATTCCGTTCTAGAAATGTTTAAGTACATTATGTTGAAATGACAATGCAAATTAACATGTCATTGGTAACGTAACGTATGTTTTGGTGTATAAATGATACGTGTGATCAATAAAAAAAACGGTATTTTTAGCTCAATTAGATGGTAACACTGGAACAAGGTTGATATTTTTTTATAAAATCATCAAATTTTTGAGATTATATCATTCAAAAATAGCACTACAATGCCGGGGTGATGAAATGCTGTACTGCAATGTAAGGTATTCTGAACGTGTCATTTAGTGAAGTGTGGTCAGTCAGTTGGAACGAATTTTTGGAGTACACTTGCGGAACTCGCTTGTACTCCCAAAATGGACTGCCTATGTCTGACGTCAAAAGAGGCGTACTTAATAAATATATGTTTTAGCATGGGGTCCTTTCCAAAAATTCTGAAAATTGGTATAGTTAAACCCCTATACAAAAGTGGAGAAAAAACAGAAATGGTTAATTACAGGCCTGTATCACTAGTATCTAGAAAAACATAAAATTTCATCCGATCGTCAGTATGGCTTCAGAGAGTCTAGACCGACTGAAGATGCGATATATAAATTAACTTCTCTTGTTTATGACTTGCTTGACAGGAATATTCCTGCTATATGTGTCTTCTTGGATCTCTCCAAAGCTTTTGACACCGTCTGTCATACATTTTTATTAAATAAAATGGAGAAGTATGGAATTAGAGGCAATACATACAAAATGATAGAAAGTTATCTATCAGATCAAATGGTTCAAATCGATGGTGTAATGAGTGCACCACATAAAATCACATGTGGTGTACCTCAGGGAACCGTTCTTGGGCCAGTTTTATTCCTTATATACATTAATAGTATGCTTTACTTGAATATTCAGGGTGAGATCATCAGCTTTGCAGATGACACAGTAGTATTTTATAGTTCCTCCACATGGCAAGACCTAAAAAATACAATAGAAACCGATTTTCCTAATATTGCTAGATGGTTGCAATTTAATAAACTAACTCTTAACTCCAGTAAAACGAATTACTCAACTTTCTCATCTTACATAACTGGCATACCTAATAACTTGGGGCCACTGAACATCGGTGTAACAAACTACATTGAAGAAACAGAAAAAATAAAATATCTCGGTATTACAATTGATCGACATTTGAGGTGGGATCTACAATGTAGTGAAATAGTAAAAAAAAATAAGAGGCAATCTTCCAAAATTCAAGTATTTTAAAGAAATTCTTGAGCATAAAGAATTAAAAGTTTTATATTACTCACTGGTGGAATCATTGATTTCTTATGGAATCATCGGTTGGGGCGGAATGAAAGACTGTTTCTTAAATAAAGTTCATATTTTACAAAAATGGTTTTTAAGAATCATCTTTAAAAAAAATATTTTATATCCATCGAATCAACTGTATATAGATGCCCAGGTAAAAGATGTACGTCAACTTTTCATTCAAAAAATATTGTTGTTTATAGTTCAAAGTAAAATAAAATTTGTACATCATGAACATTCTTACAAAACTAGGGGATATGAAGGGATCGTTTTCCCACGCAGTGGAAAAACTATTGGGCAAAGAAATGCTGATTATTTAGCACCAAGAATTTACGTACTGTCATATGATATAAAAAGTTCAAAAAATTACAATTTATTTAAACAGCGAATTAAAAAATGGATTATGGAAATAGACAGACGATTCTTTAGCAATATAGTAAATCAAACTCTATCGTATAATTAAAAGTATCCATTTCAGAAATATTTGGGTGTTTAACAGTTAATATGGTACCCCTTAATAGTTTGTTATAGAACTCGACGATTTACTGGATTTGTCTTATTACCGTATTTGACAATTTACTATACTTGACAATTTACTGGACTTGACAATTTACTGGAGTTGACAATTTACTGGATTTGACAAAAAACTGATTTGTTCATGTTTTTCGGTCACAATACAAGTAGTAATAAAAACTACTTCTGTGACCTAAACTGTTTATTCAATTTATGCTAACTTCTATGTATCAATGTATTTATTTTTATTGAATAAATTATTATTCTTATTATTATTATTAATAGATACATCTGTATGCTCATAAGTGCTCATCGTGTCTTATTTCAAAATTTCTACTGGTTTGACCAATATAGTCAGCATTACATTCTGGACATTAAAGTTTATATATCCCAGACTTTAATAATGGGGATATTTTTGTTTTTACATTATTTACCATTTTACCAATGTTTCCTTTCTGGAAGAAATTGTTGTATGTGTTGCTGAAGATATTATCTTTGAAATATTATTAGAAATATTACCCGCATATGTGATGGTTTTGAGAATTTGTATTTCTTCAGTTTTTTCAGTAAATATTAGTGTTAATGTCACTATTAAACTGAAGTAACAATTGTGAAAGTCCGAAGATATAGTTATCCTCGGTTTCCTACATTATTGCACAGTTATAGTGATCTTAAATGGGAAAAAACATATCCAGGATATTCCCATAGGATTAATAATAAATAAAGTTTTAATATTTGTAATATATCTTCTATTTTTTATTCACATATTATATTAAGTCAATCACAAGATAGGTCACTATTTGGTCTAGCCAAAATATTAGACATCAGGTAGGCATCATGTCAAATCTAATTTCTGTTATTCTGATAATAATTATTAATATCTCTTCATAGTTCACATAATTTATATATTAAATAGTGGTATTAATTAGAAACTATAATACTTCGCTCAATATATATCCCGAATTATTGTTTATTCTTAAAGTCCCATATATTTTTAAAACCTTTTTACTATTCCCTTAAGATTTGCATCGTCCACAGTAATAAATAAAATCATAAATCTTCGTTATTACAAATAATTAAATTAATGTATTGCCTAGTATTATTCAAATTATTGCAGTTTCCTGTAATTAACATTATCAAAGCTCGTTTAAACCACGCGCATAAACAAGCTATTAAAGCTTCTTGTTAAATTATTATAGCCAGACTTTAGTTTATCAAAGCATAAATGTTTGAATTTAAGATTACCCTGAAAAATTAATCACTCGCTGTGTTTGTATTCAAAAAATAAAGCTATAGAATATATCTACAACGCTTACGGTAGACATAAAATAGCCGTAGACAGTTCCATAGAATATAAAGTGTACATTTCCCATAAGTTTTTCAAGTAAATAACCATTTTTATAAATTACTTTATTAAAATATAAGAAGCAGTTCACTTATCAGTGAAATCATGGTAATTAAAATGATATATTTTGTTTGAACAAAAAGCGCGTGGCTTTTGATAATAATTTCGGCGATTTTCCGCACAATGTTCATTCGACTAATGAGAACGGGTTTTTATGAATGATGACCAAAAACGGTAGATAAAAAAAGATTGAAATAACATTTTGCCGAAGTACGTCCACTAATACCATCGTACAGCTTTTTGTATCTGCCTTTTTTGGAGTTAATTAGTATCTAAAGCAAAAAAATGTACTACAAAATGAACCAACATCGGTAGTACGATAGTAAATACATAATACAGGCAGTTCAAAAATTTGCGCTGGTTGAGATTTGTTCGTTTGGGACAAAAAGACCATGAAAACAAATATGGTAATGAACAAGCCTGGATCGACGTGTCCTGAAGGACTGGGATACATTTGGGTAGAAAGCGCTTAATATGAAATGATTAATGACGAATATGTCATTACACTTTTATTTTATACACTGAGAAAAGTGGGTAACTTTTTATATTCACACAATGCTGACGTTAAGCATATACATTGACATTTAATCTACTCTACTCTTTCTTCTTAGTATGAGAGAATGTCAGTAAGTCACTGGTGACAAAATCTGGGTTGCATCCTGGATAATAATTCAATATGAAGTTCTGGTCGATCAAAAATGCCTGAATCTCGTTGTGTCGGACGACAATGTTGCAATATCTGCACGAACTTAGTTTTTAGGCGCTACGACACAAAAATCAAGCGAGCTAATGTCTGCCTCCGATATACAAAGATTTATTAATGTTTTCCCTTTCCGAACATCGAGATAACTAACCAATACATTATTGACGATAAAATTCACGTTTAAAATTACAAAAAATTATCGATATAAAATAGCCACGTAAATTTATGGTCGAGCCAGAGCCGGTCTTAGGGTTTGCGGGGCTGTGTGCAAAATTAAATGCGGGGCCCAAAAAAATTAAAGTGTGAGTAAAATTGGGATAAACAAAATTAAGTTTATTTTCAACTAAATAATCTAGAATATTCAACAAAGACTTGTATTTATCTTTAACAATTATAAGTAAAGATTTCAGCTCTTCATAGAATTCAACGCCATCTATATCACAACTACTGTCATCCTTTAATATTGTGTGAAGGTCCATACAGTTTTTCAATAAATCTTCATTAGAACTTGCACAAAGAATTTTAAAATTATATAAAAATCCAAATGATGACCGATGAGTTTCAAATAATTTATTCAAATCTTTGGTTAAAGGATTCAATTGCACGATCTACAATTAAAAGAAAATAATCTACTCGATATTTATTTTCTCCGTCAGATATACCCTAATCCATGCTTTCATATTCAAATTGTCTTTTCACTTTAAAGGATCTTTTTTGTGAAAATAAAGGATCAATTCCATTTTCCGCAGCAATCTTCTTCGCCATTTTTAAGCTAGATTTATATCCAGTGTTTCTAAAGTTATTTAACATTTTATCGTTATTGTCCAAATGTGATAGAGCTACATCTATTTGCATATCCCTTTGTTGCATAATTTTTGCTTACTCTGTTTACTTCAACTAACAACTTGTACCATATTACATTAGAAAGAATAGAAGAAAAAGAACCGATTTCTTTTAGTGAAGAATTCGCTTCACTCGCACTTTTGGGATCCTTAGAATCCTTTTTAATCCCTTCAAAAACCTGAAGAATGTCTTTAATTTGAAATCTAATTGCCTTAATAATTTCGAAGCGAGATTCCCAACGAGTTTCCGATAATGCTTTTGGAGTAATTGATAAATATTTTTTTGCGACATCGTATCTATAATTAGAGGCAGAAAGGAACGTATAAATAAGTTGAACAATTCCAAAATAGGTTACTGCTTTAGGTGACACAAAGGCAATATCCCCCAACAAAAGGTTCAAATTATGATATCCACAAGGTGTAAAAAAAGCTCGAAGATTCTGTTTAATTATTTGAGCCTGGACTCCAGACTTAAAACCCTTCATGTTCGCCCCATTATCGTAAGCTTGGCCTCTCCAATCAGATAGTTTAAGACCCAAATGTTCTAAGTGTGATACTAATGTATCAGCTAAACCAGCCCCAGTGTTTCTAAGGTAATTATTCCCTTATCGTGACAAAGACACGCTAGCACGGGGCCGTGTGCCGTGCACACTTTGCCCCCCATATATCCGGCTCTGGGTCGAGCTGGTGAATTTTCCCAAACAAAGTAAACAATGTTTTTGTATTGTTTGAAAAAAAGCTACTCGTTAAAGCTAGCTTTAAATTTGAATTCAATCAGATGGACCTACAACATAAATTGCTAATATCTCGATTGGATATCACAAAGAGGTGTGCTACTTCGAACACTGCAGTTGTTATCTGCTAAGTTAATTTATTTTTAAATAAAGACTTCCAGTAGCTCACAGCATTTTAAATGGCCTGAATATTGATCATCTGCATTGTAGTGTGATAAATTTAAATATGTTAATTGACATATTTCAAAACGTATATGAGATGATTTTTCACATGAAATTTTTCATTCGAAAATTGGAAAACATTGAGAAAACATCTTTTCTAGTTTTATCTGAAATGAAAGGCTGGGGAAAAAACACATCTTATATAGGTACAGTGAGGTGGAACAAAATCGAAGAGAAATAATTCTTAACATCGAATTTGAAACGGAAGAAGAAAATAAAACAACATTGTTAGTGGTATATGGAACAGAAGATGAAAATAAACAAACGAAAGTAACAGTAGCCTGAACGGAAGATGGAAGATATGAAAGACGTGCTAATAATAATGAAGATGAGGAGACGAAAAATCTATAATATATTATATTATCTAAAAAACATACTGGATACGAAAGAAACTGGAAAATGAGAATGAAAGAAAACGTGAGCAAGAAAAGATTATAATGAACAGAGGGAAAAAAGCATTCGTTATCTTAGGTAAAAAGAAACAAGGCAATAGGACATTACAGATAATTCTTAAGAATCTGGGAAGCAATGACATGAAATTGTGGCATATCTACCACAAAGCGACAAAGGAATCGCGAAAACATAAAGACAGTGAGATACAACTATTAATTCCAATTTTTAAAAATGGCAACAAAGGTCACTGCAAAAATTACAGAGACATCACCTTATTGAGCATAAATATGCTATCTCTGCTCTAATTTCGACTGTCATCTTTATTATTTATAATTTCCGACCACATTATACATATTTGACAAATTTTTTGCACCTAAAATTCAATCATTGGCTAAAACTTATTATTTATGATATCCTGTGAAGGAAAAACATTTCATTAATAACCATTGAGAAATCTCACGCTGTCTACGTCGTATTACAATAAGTAATCATTATGTAGAAATACTCAAATTTTATATGATGTCAAAAAATTACATTTCTTATAAGGTTAATTAACACTATGTTTAATGAAAATATTCACACAAAAAAACATCTTGAACTCATGTTTCAAGTAATTTTTATTTGCTTGTGAAAATAAATTTGTGTTTTGAATAAATTTTTTTGTTTACCTATCAGAAATTATTGAAACAAAAAAAGTTAAAATATTTGTTTTAATCTAAGTTAACATTTTTCGATTCTAGGAAGGAAAAAAGTATGTTTAGTGTGTCAATAAAGCAAAATCGAAGCAAACCATCCACAATGCACAAGAAGACCACAGCACCTTCCTCACAGGCGAGTAATTATCGTTTTGGGGTAGCGAAAGAAAAACATGGGTTCCCATACCCCCAACCTTCTCAACTGCTTAGAATTTTCAGAAAAGGGCCTGGAAAAAAATTAGTAGAAAAACCCCCAACCTTCCCGAACTTGGTAAACCCGGAGGAAAGGACAACCGATTAGGGCGCAGACTTAGTGGAGAAGGAGTTGGATGATATCTTCGCTTAAAGGCTCGAAGGAAGCAGAACTGACGCTCTGCTGGAGAGACATCATCCCAAAAATGCAGACCGCTACGTTCTTCCTCTCAAGAAGCAAAGGCGTGAAAGGGAAAAAGTTTCTTAGTTTGATAAAAGTACAGAATCAAGGTTTGACAACAAACCAATGGAAGGTCCTCAACCTTGAGGAAAAAAGCAAGGGCATAGTTTTGAGGGCAGGAATAGACAAAAAGTAAGAGTAACGGGTATACACCAATCACTACCGGTTTGGGAAATTCCCATACTTGACGTTCTTCAAATTTTCACGACTCATTTTCAAAACATACTTTGTATTAGACGTGCAAATAGCAAATTCTGTTGGAAAGTAGATTCAGATGTGCAGAATCCACATTAGACCAGTGTGGAAGCCTTTAAAAATAACACAAAGTGAAAAAAAAGATTAGTAGGATGGAACCCATTGGAAAAGGAGGAGTATATTATAAAAATAAAAGGAAAAATAATTTATGGGCCATCTGAGGTCGTGAAGGTAAAGGGGGTGAGTTTTTAAAGGTAAAAAACGGCTTAAGATTTCCAGCAAAACTATAAGTCGTATGGAAAAAATTCGAATGGCAAAGTTGTAAGTAATAAAAAGATCCACAACTTTTGTATTCACATAACCTAAAAAATTTTGTGGAAAATTAAAAAAAACAACTACTAAAAAATATTTTTTTTCATGAAATTGGGTGAAAACTTACCTTTTCATGTCCCAAATACACAGTAATTTATTTGATTTGAAATATTTATTTTTTCACCTTATTTTGACTTAATATCGATAATGCACCCTAATTTTCAATCGAAAATTCACCCGTCAAAATATCTGCTTCTTTCAAAAAGTTGGTGTGTTTTCTGTTGGTTGAAATCTCTACTTTCCGATGGTGTAAAAAAAGATATTATTCTAGTAAATCTTCTCAGAAAATGCAAAAAATCGAACAAATTCCGAACTTGAAAAGTTTTCTTAATGCCATTTTTATACAATTTCATCTAAAAAATTTGTCTGCTGCAATTTTTTTGAATTAAAAATTTGATTAAACTCTAATTATATTTATGTCATAGAAAATCTCATAATGTTTAAAAATAAACGTAAATCGTACTATTGAATTTAGATACTGTATTATGATTACGTTATTCATTACAATATTTTTTGCATTTACTGAGAAGATTTACTATAGTGATATATTTTTTTCTTACACCATCGGAAAGAAGATATTTTAACGAACAGAAAGCACATCAACTTTTTGAAAAAAGCTGATATTTTGACGGGTGCTTTTTCGATATTAAGTCAAAATGAGGTGAAAAAATAAATATTTCAAATCAAATAAATCACAGTGTATTTGGGACATAAAAAGATAACTTTTCACGAAATTTCGTGGAAAAATTTTTTTTGTAAGAGATAAAAATGAAAAAAAAAAACCAAAAACTTCGTTTTTCTGAATTTACCATCTTACCATCTTTTCATTACTTACAACTTTGTCATTCAAACTTCTTCCATAGGACTTATAGTTTTGCTAGAAATCGAGATAAAAACTCACCCCCAACCCCCCAAAAATTATTTTTCCTTCCATTTTTATAATATTCTTCTCATTTTCCAATGGGTTTCAACCTACTATTATTTCTACATAGGATAGGATTTAAAAAGGGCAGAGGAGTATTTGATAGTGTTGAAAATAGAAAACCACCACATACTGCTTACTTTCTAAATACTACCAAGGAACGAAAAAAATTACAAATAAACGTTACGAAATGCATCAAATCATTTGTTTTAATAAACTCGTTAATAAAAACAACAAAACTTTTAAAATTTTAAAGTGCATTAAGTAGTTGACGTTCAAACAAACATTGACTGACAGGTATCACGGTAGCTGTTAGATCTAAGCATTGAAAAAGCACGACAAGTTTACTTGTTGATGCTGGTTTCTAGTTAGTTACAGAAAATATTTTAACATATAAAAGACGTTCATTCAAACAACAGGTAGTTTAAAAAAACTGTAGTTATGTAGACAGAGCCGAACTAAATTCATTTCGTAAAATGAAAACAATCAACAATGTTTTCTTACTCTGGACTTTCACGAAGTAGTTCTATGAAATATTCTACGGTAATTATTATTTTAGCATTGAGTTTGAAGAGAATTAAGACGAAGTTTGGGAAAGTTCTCCTATACCTGTATGCTGGAATTTTATACCCTACAGTGCTGGGCAAAAGTCTCTTCTCTTTTGAATTATTTAACTTGTCTCAGATCCTTCATTGATAGGAATTCTTTCTTTCCACATTTTCAAATCCTTTAATGCCTTGTCAACCTCACCTGATTCATTTTGTTATTACTTATCGCATATGAAACTGTTTAAAAGTTTTTCTACTATGTTCCTGTTATTTTCGACATTTGTAAGATCCAAGCTTGAATATGGAAATGTAATTTGGAGTTCTATATATAATAATCACATAACGTTACTGGAACGTATTCAAAGACGTTTTTTCAAATAATTTTGAAGCGTTTTCTTAAAGAGAACCAATCATTTCTCACTACAAACACAAAAGAGATTGATTTGTGTTCAAACCTCATTAAGAAACATTAAAATCACGTTAAACGTGCTTTTGCTTGAACAAGTTACAATAATAAATATTTTGATGAATGCAAATGATGTTATTCGTCAGTTTCTGTACGAGCCAAATCGAAATTTGTTAATTAATGATGCAAATACTTTCAATCCTAAAGACTAATCATTGAAATTGATTATGTTTTGAGTAATAAATGTTAATTTAAAAGTCAATACAGATTGATTAGTTTATAGTGCGTTCTTATAACTTCCAAAATAATTCTTATAATAGTAAATGTTGTCAGTGTCTAAATAATTGCACTGAATGAACGAACTGTGTGGGAAGATAAATTCCGAGTTTTCACCTTCCATTTGTTTGGAAAAAATTGTTCAAAATAGCATACAATATAGCCTGTATTGATGAAAACCAATCAGTTATCAAACAACTAGGTCTAGACTGGTAAAAAACTGTAAAGAATTCCTCCACAGGCTGGCAAGAGACAGCAAAGTGTCTCTAATATGGGTGCCGGCACATGATAGGATTGCAGGTAATGAAATGGCTGACCAGTTAGCTAAAGAAGGTTCTAAAGGAGACTTCATAGGTCCGGAACCGTTTTGTGGAATCACAAAAGATTGCATAAGAGAGGAAATCGGGAACTGGCTTCATAGGGAACACCAACTCAAATGGAGGTCGACACAAGGACACCTCCATACAAAGAGTTTACAGAACAAGGTAGGCAAGAAACTCTCAGCCAGGATATTGGAATTGAGTAAGAGACATTTGAAGACAGTTACCGACCTGATGACTGGACACTACACCCTGAGGAAACATCTGTACAAAATAGGCAAAGTTAGTGAACCTTTGTGCAAGAAATGTGAATTCTATGATGAAATACCTACTCACATACTCTGCTTCTGCGAGAACTTACATGGACTCAGACGGAACCAATTTGGAAAGGAAACAATACAACCATTACTGAAAAAATCCCTCCAGTTAAACTAGTGGCCTATATGGAAGTCACAAAGCTTCTGGAATGGAAGTGGATAACACGGGAAATTGTACAAAGATTAAGCTATTGAGCACAACCCAATCGAATGAATTATTGAGCATAGGATAATTCATATTATTTCTTAAATTTTTGTTTTCACGCCACAGGACGTTCTCAGAAACTGACGAAGATAAATGTAGCTTCATAGCAAAATACAATTTTTGAGAAAAAATTGGGTACTTGGGAAATCAGCATCTAGCAACACATGAACTTTTTGAAAGTGGCACGGATTGAGGTTTTCTTTATGAATAATATTCCATTTGGAGGATTTGAAAATTGCAGGATATATCAGTTTCACTACTTCTAGGTACTGCTGAGCCGGTTTCTTCTAAGCTTTGTTGGAGAGTCTTCAAATATTGATCCTAGTCCTAGACTTAGTCATACATTAAATGCATATCAGCATAGGAATAATTAGCCATTTTGATAAAAAGTTGAAATTACTCTACTTTCTTTACGCAACGACAATAATAATAACTACTTCACTTGAAAGCAACTTGACCTAATGTTAATTCTTGTTAATTTGTCAGAGTCTTTCTCAAAAAACACTGTGAAGATCGCTTAGTAATGAAATAATGAATTGAATTCAAAGAAGAGCCCCATTTCACCTCCCACGTTGATGGCGATAAAAAACACGGATTTGTATTAAACAATATATCACTGCAGGGTTATACAGTGTATCAAGTTTTAAGTTTGTGACTGACATAACATCGTCATATTCATGGGCACTATACCCCTTCCTTAGGAGGAACACTTGGACAAGTGAAAATTAGGTTAGATAGACATAGAAATACATCTTGTATCTGTAGTTGGAGCGTTTGGCTGGAGAGCTTTTGGGCACCCTGTTTATTTATAAGATATTCCAGCAGATGTTTTGTTTTCTATACAGTTACACACTTTATTGACCAAAGAAAATTTTTTTCTCAAGGCCCGAATTTTACCGCCCCAGAAAATAATTTTTTTTTTCTCCAAAATTTGCTTATCCTAAATCTATTCAAAAGTAAAACTTTTGAAATGAAAGAGAAAAGAAAGAACAATTTTCTGTTAGGACTATAAGATTAGACTGCTTGGGAATATTCTCGAGTTGAATAATAATAAAACTAAAAATAAACTATTATATATTTATACACAACCCGCATGATTATTCGTGGAATAATCATCAAAACCAGAAAATCAGGATATAAATGCTCCCGTCTTTCTTCAAATAAATTTATGATATCGTCCTTGGGTTCATTAAATCTTCAATTAATTAAGGAAAGTCAAAGATTTGTAACGCGTGATGCCGCCTTGCATTTGTGCATCACTCTTGTGTTGATTGCGTATCAATAAAAAGATATGAATTTAAAAGGCCTGCCGTCTGTTGGCGTTATTAACGATTTTTTTCCCGAAGGGAATGCGAAGAATTGACTTCATACGCAGCGAGAGAAGCGGTTTCATTTACATATTCGATACCCACCATTCGGTACCTAACGGTTGCACGAATAGTTCTTTTTATTCGACTGTATTGTTAGTACCACTTTCAACATCAAAACAACAAGAATTACTCTTACCTTATTCTGAAATAATCTTCTAAACGTTTCCCTGGAATATTTCTCCTCCATAGACACAATTTCCTGACATTTCTTCAAATGCGCCATCCGCAATCTTTCCCTTAAATTCTCCTCTTCCATACTCGACATGGGCACTAAAGATTTCCGACGTCGAGCAATACGCTCATCCACCGATATTTTATCAGGCACGCTACTAATCGTCGGGATGATTGGTTTCGACGCCGATACTTCATTGTTTACTTTTTCGATACAACGGTCAATTTTACTTTGTTTTACAAGCTTGGCAGCTGTTCCGGAATTTCTACGGAGTTCCTCGGGGTTCGGTTTTATCGAATCTTCAACTAGAGTTTCGTTTTTGTTTAAATTTTGACAGTTATCTAGTTGTTTTTTGCCGTTCAACATTATTGATATGTTTTCACGTTTTTCTTCGATGTCCTTGCAAGTCGGGGGAATTACATCGGGAACCTGAGATGATTTTTCTGGAGTGTTTACCTGTCGTAGACTTGCAGCACCTTCGGAACATTTTTCCGAATTAGTTCCTACATCTGATTCAATTGGTGGCATTTTTTTCACTTTTTTAATTCAAATCTTTACATTAGATGACACTATGTTTATCAATTTTTTCACTTTTTATAAAATATCCTGAATAATAATAATGATGTGCAGTCAAAAAAGTAGACAAGACACGTTACTGTATTGAGTGAATTTCATAAGAAAAATTTTGTATTACAAATGGAGGTATATTTTAAGACATTATGTATTTTTTAATTATTTTCTTAACCTCTTTCCAACAAAGTACCAATTTTTTGCTACGAAAAATCTGGCTCTAGTTACCTTTATTTTTATTGCCAACATTTCTAGAAACGATAAGACACAATTTCCCACACAGATAATTAATATTCAGTGAGGCATTTAAAAAAACGTCGATAAACGCAAACTTTTGAACTCAATTGTAGATAATATGTTCTCCGAACAAAAATTTAAATTTAAGTAGAGAGTGATTCAGAGTCGATACTGTTTATTTTTAATAGAACATCCAGTATATCATTATGATTCGTTGATGAGATGGATTAATCAAACTATAACATTCAGAGTTCATTATGAATAATTACCTCTGCTTTTGAATCATCCTAGCACATATTTATCTTAGACTAGATTTAGTATCAATGTATTTGCAGCTGAATTAACGACAAGAGTTTATTGGAATGAAGGATTGAATGGTGAAAGCGTACTTATCTTCCCCAATAAACGAATTGGAAGAAGAAGTACTAATAAGTGGCCAGGTAGATCTCCAGACATTATGCTGTTTGATTTTTTCTGTATGGCTATCTCAAAAACAAAATATACGAAACACAGCCAATTAGCATTGAATTTTTAAAATGAAATAATTTCATATTTTCACCTCACTTATACTAGAACATGAATAATGTTATACTTCATTGAAACCAGCTCATTGAAGATGTTTCTAAAATATAAAAATACACAATGTGTTCCATTAAATTAAGAGTGCTGACTGTGCCAAACTTACATGATTCACCTTGTATGTTTTAATTTTTGTTCGGAGATTGGATTCAAAAGATGACGAAAGATATCAATAAATAATTATTGAAAAAATTGTATATTCAAATATATCTTAATTTGAATTTTCTTAAATCTCTGCCAATATTACAAAATAAAGTATCAAAATTGCATATATTTAAATTCAATTTCTTATAATAATTAGTACGAAATATTTAAAAAATAATGTGTTTGATTACAAAGCTTATCTGTGTATACTTTTTGAATATAAAACTGGCTAAAAAGAGAGTAAATATTAGAGGCAAATAGATTCCCACATTATTTCTCATTTTACAATTAAATTTTTGAATCTTTTCTCAAAAATATTTAATTTCCATATAGTTTTATGAAAAATTACAAAACTAAACTTTTAATTTCAGTCGTGTTTTATTTTCAAATTTGAGTTAAAGTATTTTAAAAATTTAGGAAATTTTATAAAATTAATATTTTTCATACGATTTTTCCGAAATATTCAGCACAAACCGAAATATGGAAAAAAACATCCACTGAACGTATTCAGTTCACTAGGTTAAAACCCACCGAAATAAAAAAAAACACGCGCAAGGACCAACTATCGCGCATGCGCTTGAATCATAAGAAGAAAAAACGGTACGGGGTTGACACGCTACGGATTAGTTCTTCAACTTCTAATCGGAGATGAACTGGTGGACCGTCATCAGGAGAGAAAAGACCGTGCCGTTCACTGGTTTCTTCAATGGGGTGGGATTCTCTATACCGTGGCTATACTGATGCTGGGTGTGAATTGTGGTGGTCTAGTTGGCTGTGATTTGTGTAATTTCAAGGTTTTTGGGGATATTTTGCCTT
The DNA here is from genome assembly GCA_949126875.1 of Lochmaea capreae. Lineage (NCBI taxonomy): Eukaryota > Metazoa > Arthropoda > Insecta > Coleoptera > Chrysomelidae > Lochmaea > Lochmaea capreae. The sequence continues at coordinate 13,555,191 of OX421409.1, forward strand.
GTGAAAGGTAGCGAGAGTGGTTTTTTGATTATTGGTCAAGGGTTTATGAATGGTGGATTCAAACTGATTTATGTGTATTATTTTTTTAATGACAGAAAAAAAAATATTAAGAAAAAGCATGAATATTTTTTTGTAGGTTAAAATTATTTTATAATTAATTAGAAAACAGATATTTTAAAATTACACGAGCTCCGTTGTAGTAAATTTGGCCCAATCTAGTATTACAATAACATTAATATAAGGTAGAAAGATCTAGTAAATGATATAGGTAAAGTATACAGGGTTGAGATAAAGTATGGAACCAGTATATATCTTTTAAACGAAAGAAACGATATTTATGGAAATTTGCAGGTAAGTGCAATGGAACTAAATGCATCTGGTGTACATTTTTTTGTTAATAATATACTTCCGGTTCAACCGGAAATGCCATTAACTTCTTTAATTTAATTGAAATGGGACTTCCTATATATTTTTACAGTTTTTGAAAGAGCTTTGTTATTTTGAATTCATACATACTGAGTTTAGTGTAAAAAAATTTGTAAGAACGAGGAATAACTCACTGTTAGTTGTACAATAGGTGTACATTTCATTATTTTAGAATAATGAGAAACAAAATTACTTCAAATGTTCAAAATGCTCGCCGTTTACTTGCTGACAATATGCCATCCTATTAACAAATTCTTGAGTCACTCTTTCCAAGACTACTCCACGTATTAGTTCACATTCATCAATAATTCTTTGTCTCAATTCCTGTAAGTTTGTTGATCGTCTAACGTAAACACGTGATTTTAGATAACCCCAAAGAAAGAAATCTAGCGGGCTAAGATCCGGAGAACGGGCAGGCCACTCTATGAATCCTCTACGTCCAATCCATCGATTTGGAAAATTCGCATCCAGAAAATCCCTAACCCGTCTATCATAGTGAGGAGGTGCTCCATCTTGTTGAAACCAAACATTTTGTGGTAATTGCCCATTCTGTTGTGAAGTGCAGGAATAATTTCGTCACTTAGTAGATCCAAATACTTGTCGCCATTCAAGTTTAGTCGATAAAAAATGGGCCTATAAGCCTATTTTCGACAATTCCCATCCAAACATTTAACTTCTGTGGATGCTGGGTATGTGCTTCATGAATCCCATGAGGATTCTCATTTGACCAATACCTTGAGTTAAGGCGATTAACTGTTCCATTTTAAAAAAAAGTTGCCTCATCGGAAAAAACTATGTTAAAAGCAAAATTGTCGTCGACATTACAGATGTCCATTAGCCGTTCGCAAAATTCCAGCCGTCGCTCAAAATCATTGTCTGACAATTCTTGAACCAACTGTACCTTATACGGATGATACTTTTCACTTTTTATTATCTTTCCTACAGAACGTCGACTGATACCATGGTTTAGTGCCAAATTTGTGGTGGAAGTTTGAGGTGATTCCTTTAAATCGATTGCAATATTTTGTTTAACAGTTTCGTTCGTTGCAGTCCGCGGTCTTCCAGGTTTTAGCAAATTTTTTACTATCTCAGTTGTATTAAAACGTTGTAATGTTTTAGTTACTGTTGAGCGTGATATAGGATTTTTCTCCGGATGCAAATTATTAAAAATATGACACACTTCTTCATGAGTTCTAACACGATCACCATAACCGATCATCATTAAAATTTCAATCCGCTCTTTTTCACTTAATTGAACCATTCTAAATTGTAAAATGTCAATGAGAATTTGACACCTCGAGAACAAAAGACGTACTAAACAGTACTCGTTTATTTATTACTACGGATACAACAATTAGTTTATCTAAATAGTTTTTTGCTCTAATGCAAAAAACTCAAAGGAGGTTGATTAAAGTGCTATATTCCTCGTTTTTACAAATTTTTTAACACTAAACTCAGTATGCATGAATTCAAAATAACATGCTCTTTCAAAATCTGTAAAAATATATAGGGTGTCCCTTTTAAATTAAAGAAGTTGATGGCATTTCCGGTTAAACCGGAAGTATATTATTAACAAAAAAATCTACATCAGATGCATTTTGTTCCATTGCACTTACCTGCAAATTTTCATAAATATCGTTCTTTTCGTTCAAAAGATATTTACTTGGTGCCATACTTCATCCCAACCCCGTATTTATTATTATTTCCATAAAATTACCATAAGAAGTGTTAAATAATATTTCACATATTCTGACAGAGAAATTATTATTTTGCAAATATCCGTTTCTACCGATTTTCCATGGACCACTTTCGGTTAAATTGAAGTATTTGGCGTGGGAATAGTTTTGACAGATTAGTTAAAATAATTAAAAAGGAAACTATTTGAATAGAACCTCGTTTTGCAACATCATTCATTCACCTTGATATAAATTCTTCAAAAAGTAATCATAAAAGTAAAACGGAAGACATAATTCATATTTCTATTACTAGTCGCCGTAATATAATTGCAGTATTTATATGATTTGTACAAACTCAATGGGACGGCGCTTTTAGGTATAAAATAAAGTTGTAATTTTATAATTACCAAATTTTAACAAAGTTATCTACAGATGAATTGTAAAATTCAATTTAATTAAATTCAAATTTTCAATGAATTCGTTATAATTATATTTCGATTAACATGTAATTCATGACTACGTTTCTGACTACTGAATATACAGGGTAGATTTTTCCATCCCAGGAATATGCGATATTATATTTTATTTCAATATTATGTTTTGTTTGCCTTTGTTATCGTTACGATTTAAATGCTTTTTGTTTTTGAGAATGGAAATTTTCAAAATAAAAAATAAAATATTATTGAAGGGGGCCTAGGTAGCAATTGAAGTTATTGCGGAATGTATTGAATTATCAAATCAAATAACATGGAGGCTAGATAGGGAGATCGAACTCATTCGGAAAAAAACTGTTCTCAAAATTGTCTATATAAACAGTTTGCTTTTTCACCCTTAGTGTTGGTAGTCAAATAATAAACATTACTTATGATAAAAGCTCAAAGTAAAAACTGGAAATATTAAAATTGTTAAAAACTAAAAACGGGCAGGGTGTCCGTTGTTAAAAATTATTGTAATAGTTCAGCTTATTTAAAACGAAGATATGACTTGAATTTAAATTTTAAGAAAAAGTATATTTTATCTAATTTTGACATTTAAAGCGACATTTTTCAAAACTGACTAGCGTTATCAAATGGCACATTTTACGTAACTGGTTACATAATAATAGTATATTATGTAACGTGTGTGGTAAGAAGCATTTTACGCACGAATGGAAAAGTTACGCACTATGCCGCGTAGTGAGTGCGTAAAATGCTTTACAACAGTAGTTACGTACTATACTTTACCTACGACCTACTTGTACTTGTATTTATAATCTTATTATTATTAATACTTGAACTACTTCAACAATTGATATTTTTAAAAATTTTATTGTATAACATTTAATACCAAGATATTAGTTATTATAATAATTGTTTATAGTAACAGTACAGTTATTAAACACAGATCATAGATCGCTTCCTTTGGTTGTTGAAGCATAAGAAACAACAGTTACATTATTAGAGGTGCTTGGTAAACTTTCATCTCCATCTCTATTACCAATGAAAGAAGCACATTAAAGAGCTAATGTTTAATTAATATATTGTTGATAATCAAAAGTCCATTTTTCAATTATAATCAATACATACTTAGCCCTTTGGGCTTTTCATAGTTTAACGTGGCAATATCGAATGTTTTCAAATAGTAAATTTTGAATAAAATGGCGACGTCTATTGACAGTTGCTAAGATGTTGCTAGGGAAGCCGTGCGATTTACTTTACAGCTGTGCGTTTTTTTTACCGTGCGTAATAGACGTCATTACATTGATGTCGACTGTGTGTTATTGACTGATTTCAGGGGGGGTTTAGGTAATAGATATTTACGTTACTAGTCCGGTAAGTACACTTTTACAGTACGATGTTTACGGACGAGGCTACAGCCGAGTCCGGAATTTCGAAACGAGTACTGTAAAAGTTTACCGGACGTGTGACGTACAACATTTTATTTCATACTGCTAAAAAACACAAAAGAACAGTGAAAAAATAAAATATTAATAAATTTATCGGCGTTCGCTATTTTTGAAATTTGCATTCAATGCCAAGATAGCTGGCCTGTAGTTAATATCATCACCAGTTAATGGAAACAAGACAGAAAAGAAGAGAGTTTTATGTCGTATTCTATAAAATTAAGGACAACTAGAACTGATAAGGTCCATCTAGAAACTTATAGAACATATTTACTCTTATTTTATGAATTCTAAACATGTATGACACAATGTGAACAGTTAGTTAGATTAATTCCTGAAAACGTAAAATTCATGGAAGTGGATCTGATTTGATGATTCATAAAGGAACTTGAACTTGCGCCTGATTCACCAAGAATATCAGAAGCAATCAGTTTCTTATTTTCTATGGAATTCTCTACATAACCCTCTGCTACAGAGCTTGACTTCCAACCTCCATGCTGTTTCAGCTTTAAAATATCGGCACCAGAAACTGCCAACAAGGTAGCTGACGATCTTCTGGAACAGTTTGTAAGAAACTTAGTTATAGTATGTATTTTCGTCAAAATTAGATAAAATCCTGTATGGAACACGTTATGAAATACTTTCTTATGTAACTCGTGGCATGTTGCGGGAACTCGTTACACAAAATGATGCATTTCATAACTGGTTGCATAAATAGCTATTATAAACCTGTGCATAAATTATTGTAATTAGTAAGTTGGTTTTTCAAAACTCAGCAATCACTTCCGGCAAACAAATCGATATGTACCAATCAGCAGTAATAGTTCTTTGATTTTGCAGAGGAATTGTTGCTACATAACCCACTTTTAAGACAAATGTCGCCATATTTTTGGAAACACTTCGAGAATGGATGAGTTTAGTCGATTTTTGATCTTCTTGGAACAATTTTTGGGGAGTAAATCCAGAAATCATCACCACTGATAATACTATATATATTTTTTGAGTTTCCTGTGTCTATTATTCTTAGAGTTTTTTTACACCAATTGACTCTAATTGCTTACTGTTTTTCCATCGACAAACTAATTTTTTTTACAGATTATTTTTTGACGTTTCTCGAAACCAATAGAAATGCTCAATTTCAGTAATTCATATACGTTCTAGCCAATCAATACATTATTCCAGTGAGAATAATTCAATAATTTGACGCGTCTGTCATAAATTTGTAACGTCAAAAAATAATCTATCTAATACCACACGAGAGATCGATAAATTAGATAATAATTCTCCAGGCATTTTCTCAAACTTGTTGCCATTTGGCAATAGCCACTCGAGCCATTCGGGCGCTCGTGTCTATTGCCTGGCAACAAGTTTTCTAAAGTCTGTCGAATTATTTTCAATTTATTCTCATTCTCTTGTGATATTACTACTGATAATTCTTCATGTAAAATTTCTTGAATTGTGTTTTTTGAAATACCCAATGTAAGAAATTATTTAAATATATTTTGTATTAAAAACCGTTGCATAATAGTAGATTACGTAACAAGAGTTGTAAGTAACCCATTAATGCTGCGCGGCTTCGTGCGTAAATTTCACGAGTGCGTAATGGGATTACAAGTATTACAACTCGTGTAACGTACTATACTTTTTCTACGCCCATCTATTTTCTTCTGATATTTTCATTACTAACAGTCATATTCATAGGTAAAGTTGAGAAAATGTTCGGATACTATAATTTGTTACCAAAATTGTCAGCATAAATGAGATGACGTTTTTCCCATATCAAGAAACACCGAATTATTTTTTTTGAAATTGTAAAATGTGTTGCCGGCATTTAGGGGCATCACTCTTTTAATCTAAAATGTATTTCACTAATGCTAAGAGCTTTTATGTTTTTCAATTGATTAAAAGTATGTGAATAAACCAAATAAAGTATTACGTAAATGAGAATTTTATTGCAATTTGATTCAACAAAGATATCTAAGTTTTTCTATCTAAACGCACATGTATGTTATGAGGTTTTCTTAACGTGCATGTTATTGTTAAATGTCACTTACGAGGAATGTTGTGCGATATTTGACGTTTACAGACATGGGCGTAGAAAAACTAATGTCAATAGTAAGTTCCTATTGATTAAAAACATATTGTTTTTTTTAATGTTATTAAGCAAATTGAGCAATCATCCTACACATGTTAAACCATTTCTCTATTCTATTTTTTCAGCTCATCCTCTGTTATTTTGAGATTATTATTACTAATCCAAGCGATGCCATCTACATACTGGAACTGTATGTTCACAATTTTAAATGTTCTGGTGCTAAGTCATAGTTGTAACAGATTGCGAAAAGTCTATTCGAGCCACACGATTAACACAAGTACAACAAGGAAAATATGAGCAAAACTACTTGAAAGAGAGAGAAGAATTATTGTGCGCTCAGCGATGGGCATGTAAAAGTTTAAATGTGAATTCTCTCTGTAAAGGACATTGTTGCAGGATGAAAGTGTTTAGTTAACGATAACGGGACAAAAATATCATTTGTACAAATTAATCTGCGGTTCTGGCAACCGCAGTTAAAATAGAGGGGCACTGAACACACCCCTAACTGTTTTTGGTAGCTTTAACTGAACAAACGCCCATTGCTGAGCGCACAATTATTTTTCTCTCTCTTTCAAGTAGTATTGCTCATATTTTCCTTGTCGTACTTGTGTATATCGTATGGCGCGAATAGACTTTTCGCAATCTGTATATACATTGTAGAGCAAATGGGACAGTGGGGAGCCCTGGAAGAGTCGCAGTTGAGGTATAAATGTTTGTACGTAAAACTGTAATTCACTTTTTCTTTTGGTTTTCTATCATATTATTTCTGTTCCCTAACCTCATTAACCTCACATACTGTCAAATGAGCCAGCAACCAATAAAACATTATGAACTAAAAGTGTTTGCAAGGCTTTTGATTTATATAAGAAATGCATAAAAAACTAAGCAAAAACTATTAGAAACCAGTCAGTATTATTTTTATTATTAACAATGATAAAATTATTTGTAATAATATTTGATTCAATACTTGAATTTACTTGAACTTGTGACGTAGATCGACCGGATATTTTTGAAATGTTTTTATTCCATTGTAAATTGAATCATCGATATTTAAATTCCCTTCATCCACGTCACTACTTGTCCATTTTCCATTTTTGAATTGTGAAAATAGACAAGTTTGAAGTAAAAATACATCATTTAAATTAAAGTGACCGATTATATTTATGTTTTGTTATTATTTTTCGTTTCAAGAAAGTACGATAGTAATGAGTTCTTCAACAGTAAATCACAGTAAATCTTTTATCGTAACGTTTCATTATTGTTAGATATCAAGTCACGTGTCACTAACTTCAGTTTTCATTATTCAATTTGGAGCAGCGACAAAAAACTGGGAAACTACCATCAACACGACAACAACGGTTTATAAATGCATGTGCCTATGTGATACCAATGCTTAATTTTACAGCAGGAATCACAACAACGAATAATGAACAACAGAGTTTATTTCGACCGTTTTTACGTTAACTTAAAACTTTTATCTGTCAATCTCATGTAACTGTTTTTAGAGGCAATCAAAATAATTAATTTTAATAAAGACCTAGCGGGGAAGTAGATCATTACAGCCCAGGCTTTGTTAGAAACCGCGTAGCGCCGAGGGTCGCTAAAAGCCGCTATTTTTTAAGACCAACTAGAAAATATATAAATTCTGGACAATTTTTCGTCGAGAAAATAACGTTTAGCCGATTAAGACGGGAAAATGGACGTGAGGGACCGGCGAAAGCTTTTTCCGGTCCCTGATTATTCATTTTTCCAATCGCTCTTTTATAATTCAATCTACCTTGATTTCGTTACTATGACAACAACGTTTCGATGTATTGTCGAGTGATGACAGTTCGTGGATTTTGAATTTGTCGTTTATGTCAAACTTATTTCACGAGTGCGCAAATTTAACAATAATATGAATTCAGATTTTGAATTATCCGATAAAGAATTAAATGTATATCGAAGTGTGTGTCTTAAGAAAAATATTGTACGTCATGCAACCGGAAATTAGTGTTTTTCAGGTCTCTCCAAGCTGCTTGTCTCTGTTAACACTACTTTCCGGTCTTGTGACGTAAATTACTATTCTGTCATGGAATTTTAATTTTTTTGCTCAAACAAGTACATAATGTCTTATTTTGAATTAACCTGTACTCCTCCGGAAGTCCAAGAAGCTGCGGTTGAGGAAGTAATTCCGTAGAAAAGCAAAGAAAGGTATTAACTTTTTTTTAAAACCAGCTTTACACAATATTGTCATACTTCAGAAAAGTGACACATGCTTCTAGCCGGAAAGGTACTTTTCCGGCTATAGCGTGGAAGTGAAAGTAAGTAATGAGTCACTTCCCTACCGTTTTAAAGGTAAGAAATGTCTATATTACTGACCGATTGCGAATAAACAGAATAAAGTTCTTCTATTAAAATTCAAAATCACTTAAAATCAAGTTTGATAAATGCGAGAACAAAAATTTATTCATTAAAAATGTCACTTATTCACAAATTGAATTATCTATGTGTGCCAGGCACGTAGGAATTTTGGAATTAGGCATACAGAACACTTAGCTTATAGGTAGACGGCTAGACAATACAAAATAAGTTATTCGTGAGCTCTAAAAAATGTCTAGTCTGGTTTAAATAATATTTACCTCAGTTTGTATGGAAATTAACCTACATTCTTTGGTAATTATCCGTTTCCGCACCTCAATGTTAAAGGGTTGCGAAACGTAGACCTTAGATTTTAAGTAGTAGGCGTTAGATCGAGAGAATCGGGAGGCCACTCGGCAAATAATTGCCTTGTTAAAACCATAAATGCAATTAACCGAGCGTTTTGCATTGATACTTATTTAATTTATTAGGGCCATGGAAGTTGACGTTACTCTTTTTTTAGTTTTCTAACTCTCCTTTTAGAGGTTATAAAATATCCTTTCTTCAGTCTGTTTTAAGGTCATTTTAAAAGTTTCAAGTTTTTCCCATCGACTTATATTTAATTTTAGTCTGATTACATTACAATTTTATTAAAAAAAACGTCTACTAATGATGCAGGCAACTCGAATTTCACAAATTCGCAAACATTTCGATAAAAATCCAGGTCAAGTCCAATAAACCTCTTCCAGCTGTCGATTTTATGATAAATTTATGCGTGGTTAGTTTTGATTATGTTTATACAGCACACTTTTTTTAATCAGCTACAATTTCTAATTAATAAACAATTCGTCATGCTGGATTTGATCTACCGTATTATACAATCTCATGATTCCTCGTTGTTTTATAATAATCAATTTCAACGTTAACTAGAAGTATTTTCTGTTTTTATGAGTTCATTTTAAACATATGGGCGGATTTTTATTGAGTCTATAAACTGGTTTCTTTTTCTACCTAGATATTTGATTTTTTATGCGTAAGACATGATATTAACTGGATCGTTTCTTAATTGTTTGTACGAGGCTAATTTGATAAGTCAGTTAAAACTATTAGAGTTAACTTTATATATATTTTTTAAATATGTACTTTATAAGCAATCAAAACATGTATTATACAGTTCTTTAAGCTAATGGGATGGCTTCAGAGCATGTAAGCTCTACTATGGCGCGATGAGGTCTTTTCCAGAGGCAAGTCCTCATATCCGTTTTGTAGGTCTGCTGGTCAGTTTCTTTTCAGTCTTCTACCCTCTTGCAGTTTTGTAAGTGGATGGAGAAACGTGCTTTCATGGTTATCCAGTCGTTCATGATGTTTCGTACTGTGTTCTTTTATGACATCTTTGACGACAAATACCATGGAGCATCAGCTATTCTATTATGCGAAGTATTTTGGACTGACTTCTCTGTATAATAGCTTTATTAGATTTATTAGCACAACCCCAGGGCTCGATACCTTACACCCAGATTGGCTTGATTGTAGTTTCATAAAGTAGGACCTTAACTTTATATCTAACAAGGCTTTTGTCAGCAGACAAATAAATAGGAACAATCCACCATCATACTTTGAGTTAATTATACCATAAATAGATTCAATAATATCAGGGCCGTGCCAGGTGTTTCTGCCGCCGTGTACAAACGATAAATGGCATCCCCCTATTACCATTACACAAAATTAAAGACAGTGATAGAAATTCAAAGAAAAAGACATTTGAATTTATTAATTTTAATAAAAAATATAAAATTATTACATTTTTCTAGCACAAATCAAATAACGGATAAACAATAAGAAACCTTAGACAAAACATTAAACTTAAACAACTAAAAAATAATATATCATTATGTTTTATAGCAAAATGCGTAATTTCAACTAAGTAGCAACAACTACTTCCCGTGCAATATGCACCGCCGGATATTGAATTACACCACAAAGTCAAACGGGGTTGGTATATCTACAAGATATTTTAAAACCAACCATTCTGGTTTGCGATTAGAAGAGACAACAGAACTTGTAGACGGGCTTCGGCGTATTTGTGCCTCATCACCACTTTAATCACAATAGATGCCTTCCAGTAAAGGACAGTACCGACATCTTCACTTCCAATCGCAAACCAAAATTCGAAAAAATTTTGACAAGTCACGTAGGCTTGAAACAATAAAGCTTATTACAGTTTCCTGTAATATTGTCGTATTTAATAAACTGATTTATCTACAGATGTCGAAGAATAATTATTTATATTCACACTTCGTGAACTGTAATAAGCTTTATATAAAATTTATTCATTATTGAGTGGGTGTACTCACTTTTCTCCCTTTCTAATAATTTATTTATTTACACTTTTTAACAATCAACGTTGGCGGCAATTTAAAATAAATAATTAAGTAAAAATCACTTATCACTCAGCCTTAAAATGCCTACCTTTCTGTAGGAAAAATATTAAGCTAATATACCCAAAACAAATGCATTAAAACTTAGCCCAATTCATAATATAAGTAGGCACTATGTATGTATTCCTAGAAAAGTAATAAAACCGATTCAGGAGATTGCAGGTAATGAAATGGCTGACCAGTTAGCGGAAGAAAACTCTAAAGGAGACTCATAGGTCCGCAACGGTTTTGTGGAATCACAAATGATTGTATAAGAGAGGAAATCGGGAACTGGCTCGACACAAGGGCACTTCCATACAAAGAGTTTACTGAACAAGGTAGACAAGGAACTTTCAACCAGGCTATATTGAAACTGAGTAACAGACATTTGAAGGCAGTTACCAACCTGGTGGCTGGACACTGCACCATGATGAAACATCTGCACAAAATGAGCAAAGTTAGTGAACCTATGTGCAGAAAATGTGATCTCTATGATGAAACTCCTACTTACATACTCTGCTTCTGCGAGAACTTACATGGACTCAGACGGATGCACTTTGGAGAGGAACAATACCTACAACCATTACAACTACTAAAAACTCCTCCAGTCAAACTAGTTGCCCATATAGAAGACACAAAGCTTCTGGAATGGCAGTAGATAACATGGAAAATGGTACAAAGATTCGGTTCAAGTGCCTGGGCTGATGAGCACAACCCAATCGAATGAATGAATGATGCAGGCAAAAGTTTATTCTTATTGGTGCCAGCATATTACTTAAGACTTTAGAAAAAACATTTTTGGATTTAGTGCCGACAATAGTTTGCTGTCCAGACCTGATAACATTTAAAATACAAATTTTATTTTTTTTTCTGCAATAATTGTATTATCCAGTGGTGGTCGCCGCCCTTTTAGACATGCCGCCTGTGTGCACCCATTGCACACGTGGTTGGCGCGGCCCTGAATAATATCTATCAATATCTATGCTTCAACTTAGGAAACATAAAAAGATAACTGAGAACCAGTTAAAGGATGTTGAAATCATTGACCCTCTTAGCAAACCAACGTTTATTACCCATCATAAGACAGACACTCTAGATTTTGATTACAATCCCATGTACTTCGACCAATGTGATATGATCTTTTAGTACTCTTAGATGAGTAAAGACCTGTTTGAGAAGTTTTATTGGAAGAAATGTTAACAAGATCATGTTTGATGGGAGCAGTTCGAAAAAATAGTTTTAAATGATTTCGCTACAAATCCAAGAATACTTATTAAAACAAAAATTGTTCTGCTTACAGATAAATAATGTGGTTATTTATAACTAATAAAAAGATGGAAAACCATTGTGCTTTTTTTAATTCTCTGACCTGCCCCCTACTTGAAATTCTTAGTTCACTCTCGAAAATGGTTAAATTAAAACTTTTCAATTTTACATTGTGCATGTTTCCAAGCTTTTACTGTATTACCAAAACTAATTTTAATTTTTATTTCTCCTTTTTCTTAGGTCAACATTTGCCTTTATTTCACTGTCTGCACGTGGTACCCCTGAATAATCAACTGGTCTTTTTTGGCATTCAAGTTTCATGGTTCCAAATATCTTTGAAATTCAATGGGTCTTAATGTAAACGTAATATTTGTTTAAAAATACAGTACCTTCAATGTTGAAAACATCAAAGGTCTGTCCTATCAATAATAAAGACATTGACTTTACGTTCAACTTTAGGCCCAGTACTATTATTTGCGATTCTGCTGATATATTTCAGATTATCTTTTTTTTTTTTAAAAAAAGGAGCCGTCCCTTCGCTGGCACTACCTTAGCCTCTTGGGCTTATTGTGGATTCTCCTAATGTTCTGACTACAGCCTATTCAGCCAATCCGTTCCCTGTATTAGCTCATACAGGTTTTTCACTGGTTGGTTGTAGAAGTCTTCTGGAGTCATTTGGGGTCTTCCATATAGTTTTTGCCTCCTGTGTTCCAGCGTCTCACAGTTGTATAATATATGCAGAGCTGTTTCGGTGTCCTTTTTGCATCTTCTGCATGTAAGGTCTCCGTTATACAGCCCTATTTTGTTCAGGTGCTCCTTTGTTGGAAAGTGACCCATAAGAAGCCCCGTTATGGTGCGTAGTTTGTTCCTGCTTATTGAGAGCAGTTCTTTCGCTACTTTTTCTGATGGTTCTTTTCTCAGATTATCTTATAAGATGTTATATATGCTTCTCAATAAAAAATTACTATTTCTCAGCATGGTTCCATGAAAGGATGGTCCAATAACACGAATGTGTTTTATTTAAAGCAGCCTATTGTAGGTAGTTCTTATTTATACTTTCTAGAATGATTTTCCGATCTTCTAGAAAAATGAAAAAGAAGCTGAATGTGCTTAGAGCAAATACAAATACAGTTGTTCAATGAATACCTTTTTTTTTGAAAACATGAATGACACTTAAAGTTATATATATCACCACTAACTGTGGTAACTGTCGACACACGTCAACCACACTCAAGAACTTGTAATACAACCAGCTAATAACTGAAATTTCAGAGGAAAAATAAAGCGCATTGTAGTCTAAAAATTATTTATTAAATGACAGTTTTCATTTATAAAAAAAATAAAATTATTATTTAGTTTTTAACTTGCATTCATGTTCTAACTCATCACATTCAGTCCAAAACAGATCAAAGTTGATGAAATATTTATTTTAAAAGCAAAAAGGTTACAAATATATCACCACCAACTGTGGTAACTTTAGTGTATTTTTACAGTTTATGTACAAAATCACCAATTTTCCTTTAAAGGAAAAAAGAGAAGTTCCTTGTGTCATATTATTGATTTCTTCTCTATTTTAAACGCCTATTTAATAAAATTATTCAACCCAACAATTTTCTCTAAATTTAAATCGAAAACAATACCCATTAAGACCTTAGCTTGGACACTATCCAAGGTACGTAGTTGGCTACTTTAGTATAAACACCAGGCCAGTTCTCCATACCACAAGGAGACGGTCCAAAGGAAACTACACCAATAATGTACCAGCCTGGTTGACCCTCATCATCAACTCCGTAAGTCATAAGGGGCCCTCCGCTATCGCCTCTGCAAGAATCTTTACCTTTTTCGCCTCCAGCGCAAAGTTGACCAGAGTTTACTTGGACTCCGGCTTGGCGGTAGGTTCTCGAACAATCGTTGTTAGATTTAACTGGAACCTAGAAACAAACATTTTTTTATTTCTACTAGATTAAATCGTGAGCTGCTAGTTCAATACCATTTAAGAGTAAGTACCTATAGTAGGATTTTGGTAAATGAGGGATAAGGGAATTCATGTTTGTATGTATATATTATGTGACATTCGCTGACAGCTAAGATCTCTATACTTTTCCATTATTCAACTGAGTTTCAGAGAGAATGCTCATAAGCTAGTAGTTCCTTTATCCCTATTTCTTGAAGGAATTTTGGAATATACACAAGCTTAAGTTTTGGTAGTATTCTTCTTGTATCCAGCAGCCTCCCAGGTGCTGTACCCTGATATTATGTAGTGCTATCCATTTCGCAAGTATGTGAACAGAGTAGCCGTCAAAATAATAGTGTAAAACTATTAAAACGCTTCACAAATTAGAAAATTACTTTCCAAAGGATAGACCGTTCACCAGGAAGCAACTTCTACTTCTCGGGCAATATGTCCCGCCAGACAATGAATTACACTTCCAAGATAAACGGGGTTGGTATACATGAAAATATATAACCAATCATTCTGGTTGATAATTAGAAGGAACAATATCACTTGCAGACCGGTTTCGGCGAATTTGCGCCTCATCAGTACAAGGTAGATATTATCCGTCCAGAAGCTCTAAGAGCCTAATCCTGGACTGAATAAAATGCTGAAATCACATTAATACATTATACCCAGTGAAGGAAATGCCAAGAATGTGGTAATAGCGACATCTCCACAACTAAATATAATCCAAAGTTCTATATTGATTAAAATTCAAACTCAGCAGTTCCACGCAATTTTCTTACTATTTGAGGGTTTGTGAGTGTCCAACAACAACTATAATGGTCAATTTTAAATGAATTATGGTTACATGAAACACCTACCAAGATCTACCTACACGTTCAAACATTATGATGTGTTTTTGAAGAAGCTTTCTATACAGAAGCAAATCATTTGTGGTACTACCAGCCAACTTACGATTTGTAAACGGCATCTGTTTGTAGAAAAGCCATCTGATCTAATGCTTTACAGTATAAAAGGGATTTGGTAATTTTTAACAGGAATTTTGAAGTCACTTACGTTTAGTTTAAGTTTAACGTTGCTTTCTGATCTAGTTTCAGTTTTACCCCAACCAGCTACGACCAAATTCTTTCCAACGTATTGTACAGCTTGGTTAGAAGCAGTTTTTGGAAGACAGATAGGTTTAACATAGTCTATAATAAAAAAAATGTGTTTTAATAAAAATTAAGAACAATATAATATATTAAGTCGTCTTACTGGTAAAGGTAACTGCTCTACTCAATCGAAGAAGAGCAATATCATGGTACTGATTAGAATCGTAAGCATTGTATTGTTCATGAGCAATTCTTTCTTCTACTGCCACATTAACCGGGGGTGGAGCACAGTTTTGTGTTCCTTTGGGTGTTACCTGACAATCTTCTTCTGTGTCGGTGTTGTATTCTCCTAATCGTACACCTACCCTGTAAAACATAATCAAATGGATAAACGCAATATGGTTTTCCTCTCTCTTCACCGATGCTGCATATGCTGATGGGGTATCAGTTAGACTTGAGTCGAAAATAAAGTGGAGGGGATGAAAATATTTGGTTGGTTTGGGTTTTGAAAAACATAATTTAATTTTGTTTTGTTTTGAGTTAATGTTATCTATGCGATTATGGAAGGAATATCTTCATTAGATGCTCATATGAATATGTCTTATATTTTAACTCTTTTTTTTTGAAGATGCGTTGGCAAATCGAGTGTTTCACTTGAGTTTGTCGTTCTTTTTGGTGCTTACTCACATAACTATATCGCACTGAAGTGAGCTGAGATATCGGGCAAAAAAAGCACTTTTGAATAGTTTAATAAACACAAAGCGATTCTTAGCGAGCTACTGGTTATAACCCAGCGGATATTTGCGGTAACAGGCGAATGATAACTGTCTAAAATGAAACGGTTACGATAATTGGTTGTAGATGTCCTCAAGAAAAATATCTGATCTTGTATAATTTATCCTTATATTTACCATTCGTATTTTCTCCAGCTACATTATTATATCTGCATATAAAAAAACTGAAAGTCAAATGGGAATCCACCACGACGATCGTGCTTAAATCAACATAACCTCACATCGGTTTCAAAACAAGTGTGGGAAGTAGAACCACTGCCAAGCACCCATCTCTTGACCAAGGTGCCTGAAGTTAGTACTCTGGTAACTGATTTGGTTGGTTGATTTCAGTAGTTACCGTTTGGGGCGATTTTAATTTAGGTATAGTAACCAGTGTAGCTCGCTGAAAATGGGTTTTTGTTTCCGTTCATTTATAGGACAAGCATTAAAGTGATCGACAAGTTTAAAAATGACAAAATAATGAGAAATTTTAATGAAACATTATCACAAATAATTATAAATACGTTAATCATTCTCACTTAGTGATTAATCAAAAAAGTAAATAGGTTAAAATTTATAATATTTTCCTATTTAAAGTACGATTTACTTTTTATTTATACTTTTTGGAATTTGGTTGTTTTGTATTGATTTAATGATCCTTTTTATTATAAACAGTCAGATATAGATTTTAAAATACCTAAGCAATTAGAGCAACGTCTAAAAAAGCACTAAATCAAAATAAAAAGTATCCGAACACGGACAAAATAACTATTAAGAACCACGTGTTGTACAGAAAACTATTGTTTATCTCAGGGCGATTGTCAGATGACGTAACGTGGACTGGCCTTATTAGGCATGTCAACTAACCGTTGACACTACTCACAGTTGTCCGAGAAAAACTATTATTAGCTTAGATTTACACTTTTGTTGTTTTGTAATGTTCAAATAATCCTTTTAATTATAAACCGTCACCTATAGGTTTTAAAATTGAATAGATTTTATTCAGTAGTTGACTGTGGTGGTGGAAATGGAAGGTATAAAATATCGTCTCATAATTGTTCGTCAATATTTGCCAACAATGACGTTCTGGTCGAAGAAATATGGAAAAAATGTATAACACCAAAAGAAAAGTCAGATAACGAAGTTGTGGTAAATCTAACAAACTTCTACTACATATAAAAACTAAATCCATGTGTTCTGTGCAAAAAACGTTTTGTTTATCATTAGAGGGTGACTGTGAAAATAGTTTTCAATATCACATGGACTTGTCCTGTACTTATAGTTGTGAGTAAAATTAATTTGCACCCACAATTTGTCGGCAAGATAGAGAAATCTGTAGGTAGAAGCAAAATCGGTTTCAGATACACTTTTCATTATTGCAGGATTCCGACGCACTAGCGATTTCTGTACTCCCTTTTTTTCCATGAATACCAGTTTTACCGATAATTGTAAAAATGGGTTTTTTTAAAACTGTTATCAATTTATGTATTCTTTCAGCAGCTCCATGCTTTGAACCATTATTTTCTTGTTTCAGTTGCCTGTACATATTTTGTATCACTTTTGCGTAGATAGCGACTAGAACATACCAAATTTCTTTATGTCTATTGCCTCAAATCCCTACTCTCCACTTTCAGAAATTTCAAAACCTTTGGTAAAAAATTTTAACAATAAAATATTCATTTTGTATACATACAACAATCAAACAACTTATTATATTCTCTGCGACATGGAATCAAGCAGAATAAATAAATAAACTTTGACATTGTTTATGTTGGCATAGAATAAATACGTCTCTTCACTCTTCTAGTATATTCTTTAGAGCTGATAACAATATCTTCCTCTTCGAATGGTTGCCAAAAAGCCATAATTTTGAATATTACCATCAAAATAGTTTTAGTCAATATAAAAAAATCTCAATCACAGCAGCATCTAAGAGCTCATTATCTCGTAAATAACAGAAATGAACTAAACCCACCCTGGGACGTTAACAGTCCATGTAGACTAGCAATTCAAGTAAATTTTCATAGACCAATCGGAACCTACATTGCAACAATGAGAATCAATTGTTCGCTTGTGGGTAGGTCAAGACTAAAAATGATTTATGGCTTTTTTATCTTTTCGGCTTTTTAATCCTCAAAGAGATCTTGCCACGTACCGTTATTTTATTGTGAAACAGTGCAAACTAATTTTACTCACAACTATATTTGGAAATATTTATACTAATATCAATTATTAATACAAAATTTACATAATCGATATTGAATAGCTCTCTAAATGAACTGGAATCTATATAATAATATTTTCCACATCTAGCTTGAAAAAAATATATCAGGTTTGAGAATCATAACCTTCAAAATACGGTTACAAAGTTATTTAGTTTCCGATATTGTTCTGTCAAATAATTATGTTGTCCAGTATATTTATATTTCAACGTCGTGCTTCGTTGATTATATATAATTATTTTTATATACACAACAAATTAAATAATAGCGTGCTTTATATTATGCATAATTTCTAGTAATATAAGCAGCAATAATAAAATCTCATATTATATTTCTTACTAATTCTCAATAATAAACTTTTTACTAAATAAAAAAATTACTCACAGTTTCCACGATTTGGGAAGATCTTTTCCTTTCAGACAATGAGCGGCGGTCAAAACATATCTGTTATTGATTAGTACACCTCCGCAATAAAACCCATGTCTTCCATTATCTGAAAAAGTTCAATAAAATTTTAATCTTTGTAGCAGCAATGTAATAGAATGTTCTACAGCAGGATTGTTCAGCATGATGCTCAAGAGCCGCATGTGCGCTCCTGGCGGTCCTCTTAATGTATGAATTAGAAAAGTATAAACTGTGAACGTGTGACGCCACTGGCGACGGACAGAAGATCGCAGCGAAGGTAAATCCAAAGTTAATGTGATGACCCATATTTTTAATCCCTTTGGAGGAAAAAGCCGCCCAATGGCGTGCATATAAATTTTTTATAAATTCGAATATTGTGAAATAATGTTAATTTACTATATCAATTTGAATGAAACAAATTAACCTGCATACAAAATTCATAAAATTTGTAATACAATAATAAAGCGCTTTCCTCTAGAACACGGAGTATCTAAAGAATAGTTTTTTGTATCGTCAACCCAACCATATTTTAAAGGTGGGTGTATATCCTCATACAGTTTTAATTATAATATAATTACCATTACTACTATTTTCTTACATATTAAGTTAAAATGTATTTTATTTTATATATTTATTCATGTGATAAAACCGTAAGGATTGTTTGAATAACAAATAAATGAATTAACACTTGACAACATCATGTGTGTATCAAACCAAGTTACGTCTAAATAAATTTTAGTTCTATTTGAATCACGGTACCCTTTTATTTTGCGCAAATACTCCTGTCTAAGTTCAGCGATACGCCGAGACTCCATTATTACCATTGGATTATCTAACTTCTCATATTTAAATCCACAATTCAATAATCCCGCGCATCATCTTGGACTGTTGTTTCAAATGGTCTCCAAAATGCCATTCTAATTAATTATATTATAAAACTTACCCTAACGTCTACGAACAAATGAATATTATATTAATATCAATTCACTGACGCGACCTAACCACTACATCATCGAAAAGGTTCTATCATTTCTACCTTTCTACACTAGATCACCTACACTTTCCTATAAATACCTATAACAATTCACTAAACTCACTCAACCAAGAAATAGATATTATATTAAATATTTCTTTAAAACAAAATTCACACCCGACACTGAATGATACTAATGGATTATAAGCCGAACCACAACACAACCCCCCCGAACACCCTCAAGACCATATAATTTTTTCTGCCGAAAACGTCCAACGGATTATACATCGGTTATTTCATTATATTACGATGAATACTGCAGTTGATGACTGGTTGTTTCGAAGTCTTTATTGCAGGTGTTACTACGTTGCCAACTCTTCAAAATTTTCTTAAATATTGTAACATATGAAAAGTGGTTTTAATTAATTTTTATTTTTTTAGTAAATTCAAGCAACTTATTTTAATGTTTACTAATAAATTCACATTATGTATTTTTTTAAAAATATTTCCAACCTAGCTTTCTTATAACATCACGAACTAACAGTTTACTGAAGTAAGAGGAACATTTGTGTAGCGAGCCCAACAATTTTAGAAAATATATCTGACAACATTGCTTTATTTTATGGTCATCACACTGACTTTGGAAGCACTTTACTGGACATCGCGCCGATCTTTCTCGATCACCTTCTAATATTCGAGAAGCCTCGTGCATGTATATAAGAAGGCTGAGTCAAGACTAGTGTGCGGAACAGGGTTCCCAGCTTAGGGGTTTTCCCCCCAAATTTAAGGGGAAAAAATGTGGGTTGGGATTTTTTTACGGGTGCCATATTTGTAAGGGGATTTTTAGGGATTTTTATATGTCAATATGTATGATTTTAAAAAGTCAGAATCTGAAGACAATTATTTGTTACTTGAAGTTTTCGATAATACATGAATAAAGAATTTTAAAAAATGATGCTGCTGAATGAAATTGTTTATTGATTGTTTGAAATTTATTATTTGTTTAACGTTATTTTATTATTTATTAACTATTTTTAATGTATTATTTATTTTAAAATATTTAAATATATAAATATAAATAATAAATTTTTTTTAGGGGGAATCAATAGTAAATGTGAGGATTTTAGTGGTTTTTGATTGAGGTTTTAGGGAGATACATTTTTGAGAGTTGGGAACACTGGTGTGGATAGCACGAATTTCCAGGATTTTTCAATTGAAATATGTCTTCGCGGAAATATTGTCCTGAAAAGAGCATAATCCTGCTACAGTTAACGTGAATATGAAAATCAAATACTCGATACTCAAAAATTCAACAAAATTATCCCTTGAAATTCGTTTTTTTTTTACTATAAACGAGGCACAGTATGTTTAAATAACCAAAAAAAAAAATTGCAAAAAACCGCTTGGTTACCACCAAAAGCACCGACAAGCGTTTGAGATAAAATGATTTTGGCTCCTTAACTGAGATGGTATAAACTATATATTTTCGTTTAAGAAATATAGAGAGCTGTTAAGAAAAAAAGTTCTTCGTAAAAGAACCTTATGTATTAATTTAACGTATCTTATGTATTTTATAAAACCACGAGTAAATAAAGATATGTCTAACATGATATTTGTATATTTACCTCTTTCATATTCCACCAAAACCATCCAAGGGAATTCATCGATGTCAGTGATGTTTCCTCCATAGATTCTGTTGTCAAAATTGGCTGCTCCACATACATCCGTTGTTGGCAAAAGACCGCTGTCCGCAGGCTTCGCTGAAAAATACCAAAAGTACAGAGTTGTCATGTGAATAAATATCAAACTTGTTAGTTCAGTGAATTTGAATTTCATTTAGGTAAGACTAAAATTACAAGAATAAAACTGGGAAATGTTGGGAGCGGTCTTGAAAAGTCGGAAAATAGCTTACACTGTTGAAAAACCCAAATCAGAAAAAAATACGATGTGTTGGAATAAATTGAAGTGTAATAAAGATGGTCAACAATTACCGCGTTTTACATTCAAACCTGAATGTAAAAGTGAAAAAATAATCTTAATAATTTGATAATGTAATGCTGAATTGGATGGAAAGTGTAAACATGTGACAAAAATATTTCATTGTTATCGGTAAGTTCAAAATTCCTAACATTTTTTTTCATTTTGTGGCCTTGTGCCTTTTAGCCACGAAAATTAAATGTATTTTATTTTACATTATAATCATAATTGATTCATTCAGTAACTCAACTCAACTCAACCTAACCAAATAAACAAAATGCTCTAGCTAGAGGTTATCCAAACTTAACAGATAAGGTATCGTCAGTTTCTATTTTACAATTTCTCATGAACTAGAAATACTCCAACTCACATTTTTAATTATATTTACAATACTGTTCACATTTGAGTGATACTGTTCACAGATGTGAACAGTTTGTGTTCACTCGACTATTGTGAGCTATTACTAGTTTGATTTCTTACCACTACTCGTTGTGACTTAATCAGTTATTTTCAGGTGAGTCGAACGTCCACTGTCTAACTACTTTTTTATGCATTTTAGTTATGTATTTATGGTTATATTCAAATATTCTGCTTATTGGCCTTCAATAAAAAATTAAGTTGTTTTTTATACTACTTTTTCTAAAAATAACTAGTTTCCCTAGTAACAAGATAAGTAACTAGTCCATCTCTACCAACTAAAAAGATGTACCAATAATTCAGTATGTAAAAGATCGTTTACCGAAGGAAATTATTTCCAAAGAAATCCCCAATATATAGTAAATATATGGTTTATTAAAATTTATTTTATTGCAAAAATAATCTCTAACGGATAAATCTTCTGACGGTTGATTTCTGCTCCAATCCACTGTAGATCAGTATATTCTGCTAGTACACGCTACTACAGCCAGTATTCCAATTTTTTCGACTCCCCGATAAGTCTTTTCACCCCAGTTAAATATTAACATACACTTAAAAAACTTTTGAATTCAATTCCCTATCAACAGCTCGTTGGTTGATATATTGATTATTACAGTACTTCGTCAAAGTTTCGAGTCCTTGCCACCTCCGCCTTCAGGTTTTTTGTGTTCTTGGCTGTACCGTTTAGTCCCAGGAATTTAAATCTCCAGTGAACTGGTGCTTCGCGTTCTATGATTATGTGTGATGCTGTTTTTTCCACTTCCTTGCACCTCCCTATAGAGATTCGGCAGATAATTATGTTCCGTATTGCTTGCCACTCTTTGAGTGAAAGAGAAAAAGCTACAGAACGACAGAGAGACAATGTCGCATTCCCTCTCCGGAGAGGGTATCGAGACCAATCGAGTTTAGAGTGGTGGGTGTTTCATGGAGGAAAAGTATTTTGTTCTCTCTTGGACACATGGAATTTTATGTATAAGTGCTCACTGTTGCTCCTGTATGAGATTATACATACGAAGATAGATATTTGTCCATGGTTTTTATTTCCAATGATTCCCGGGTATTTTTAAATGGTTAATTGCAAGAAATTTGGAGTGGAATTAATTCAAATCCCAAAACCACTATTCTTATTCACAGAGGAAATGTTAATAAATATAAATTACGTGATGTAAACTACTTTAACCCGACTAAAACGGGAGTTTTCGAATTCCTTAGAAAGTGGGTAAATTCGTTTGGTATATTACAATTTTTTGCTGCTACCGGATAACTTCAACCGCACAAAAAGTGTACATTACTTACAGGGGTAGTCATCAGGAACTGTAGATTCTCCTACCTTATATTGAGATTTTAATGGGGAATATTAAATTGACATTAAAATGGTCTCCCCTTACGAGGATATATTGAGAAAAATTCTTAGCCTACTATATAACCAAACAAAATTTCAATGTCAAAATATTTTATTACCCAACATATTCTCCTCTTAATTGGATACATTTATTACAGCGAACCTGTAACATCTCTAGACCTTTCAAAAAAAATGTTTCTTCTTGCTCTGCAAACCAGACCCCCACAGCTTTTATTACCTTCTCGTTGGAAGAAAATTTACGACCTTTTAAACTTTTTTTCAGTTGAGGAAAGAGATGATAGTTGGACGGAGCCAAATCTGGTGAATAAGGGGGGTACTCCAGTAATTCAAACCCTAAATCACGAATTTTTTGCATGGCAACATAAGATTTGTGTGCAGGGGCGTTGTCCTGCAAAAACAAAACACGTTTGGATAGCTTTCCGCGTCTTTTCTCTTTAATTTTTTCCCGTAGAGTGGTCAGTAATGTCGAATAGTAATCTCCAGTTATTGTTCTATCCTTATCCAAAAAATCGATCATGATTACTCCATGACAATACCAAAAAACTGAAGCAAGAACTTTTCCAGCAGATTTTTGGACACGAAACTTCTTAGGTCCTGGAGAACCAGAGTGTCGCCATTCCATCGATTGTTGCTTTGTTTCTGGATCGTAGAAATGTACTCAAGTCTCATCCATAGTAACAATTCGGTTTAAGAAGTCTACATCGTTTTCAAATCGAGCACAGATCGAACGCGATGCTTCTACCCTTGCACGCTTTTGGTCAACATTTAAACATTTGGGGATCCATTTTGCAGCAATTTTTCTCATGTCCAAATTGACGTGAACTATATGATGAACGCGTTCGTATGAAATATTCAGTGCTTCAGATATCCGTTTTAGCCCAATTCGACGTTCTGATAAAATCATGTCGTGAGCTGCATCGATTTTTTCGGGGACTGACACAGAAACTGGCCTTCCCGATCGGTCATCATCTTCATTGGAAAATTTACCTCTTTTGAAGCTTGCAGTCCAATTTTTCACGGTCACATACGAAGGACATTGATCACCAAGGGTATTAAGCATATCTTCGTAAATATGCTTACCTCTTAACCCTTTTAAATACAGGTACTTGATGATGGCTCGATACTCCAATTTTTCGATTTTCACAATTTCGATGGACATCTTTTTTCTTTTAACTCTGGTTTACTTTTTTGACGTCAAACTTCGCACTGACACTTCTAATAAGTTATTGTTCGTTGCTATGGTAACGCAATATTTTGTTTATGCATGGAGCT
Organism: Lochmaea capreae; assembly: GCA_949126875.1. Taxonomy (NCBI): domain Eukaryota; kingdom Metazoa; phylum Arthropoda; class Insecta; order Coleoptera; family Chrysomelidae; genus Lochmaea; species Lochmaea capreae. The sequence goes on from OX421409.1 coordinate 13,579,746, forward strand.
GGTCTAGGCTAACTAGATATCAATACATCCTCGTATTGTTCACTAACCTACAGCTTGTCAGACGTAGGAAAAGATGGAGTTTACTTTTTTTTTCTGCAGCTATTGGTTTTGGGATAAAAATTTAAAAATAAAAATACGTTTTAAATAAAAGAAGGATTTTAAGTTAAATTTTATTTCATAAAACTTCAACTCGAAAAAAAGTTTTGATATGAAATGAATTAAGGGCTGCTAATTTCACCCCCGTATAATGTGAGAGGAATGTTGAAAAAATACCCGTGGCTAGTCCTTTGCGAGTGCACGAAAATTACATTATATCAAGTTTCTAGCATTACTAAAATTTTAGAAAAACAAATAAACACTCAATTTTAGTCACCACCTTTTAAGGGTGATATCTCGGAAAGGGGTGGCCTGAGGAAATTTTGTTATAGGTAAGACCCATCTTAATTTCATACGATCAATCACCTTCAGAATTTTGTCGCATGAATTTAGAAACACCCTGTATATAACTGCTCTTGCAAAAAAAAACTAAATCAAAAAGATCTTTAGTTGAGTTGCGATAGAAATCCTTCTACAAAAAAGTCATCGAAATAAAAGCGTGAAGAATTATTTTTCATTAGACTTACTCAATGATCGAATAATTAAAAAAACTACTTACCATTTTCGTAATTGACTTGCTTTTCGGTGGATGTTTCACGCTTATCATTAAGAGGACAGCATACCTTTGGCAATGTACCTTCGAATCCACATTGCGACTGCCTCAGTGTATTAGCATCAGCAGCCTTAATAGGCCGAACTTTTAAAATATTAAATAAACTTTCACATTCGGTAAGTATTTTACAGTCACCCGTTTGTCCATGTGGTGGATTTGTACAGGGATCAGTCTCTGAAAAAATAAATAAGTAAATAAACTATCCTTCATAACAACAAAACAATAATTTGTCTTTTCCTATATCCAACATACAAACTGATATTTTAATATTTAACGAGAAGCAATAAAGTGATCTTATAATATTGTAGAATTAAACTCGATATAAACTTATTTGTGGAAATTCCATCTTACAGCTACCTACTTATAATAATTAAACTGATCTGTAGGAAAACGACAAGGTATTTCCCATCGTACGGCATGTAATTTCATATCTACTTTGTGTAATGTTCAATAACCATGAATATTCAGATTAACATTGTTTGTACAGGGTGATACAACAGGATATTTTGCCACAATGAAAATGAGGAAATTAAAATAGTTGTTTTATTACATTACATTATTACGTTTATGACAATGACATGTTTACTACTCTGGATACTCCTTGCCCATCTGCTTATAATTGTCCATTTTTTTAAGACATTCGTAATACCCGCTATAACATGTGTTTCTTAGGCATGGTGGCCAAAAACTCTACTGGGAATGGCTATGATAAGACTAAGTAAAGGCAAAGACTTCATGCTTGTGCATCTCTGAGGCCAGCAGAAATGTAAGTAATATTAGATCTACCTCCCTTTCATCTTGTAATACAGGGAGAGGTAAGACCAGGTATCCATAGAACTGACAATCATAGGATAAACAATAAACATATTAACTGACAGCCAGGCAACCCTTGCAGCTTTAAATAGCCGCAGGATAACTTCTAGACTGGTAGAAGAATACCAGAAAGAACTAAATGAACTGACAGAACACATTAAAGTAAGATTAGTGTGGGTGCTGAAAATGAACAAGCTGACGAACTTGCTAGAAGAGGTTCAGCAGCGACATATGTTGGACCAGAACCAGTTCTTTGGTCCGAGGACAAATACAAACATTGGTACAAATCCAGCATAGACTACAGTGGAGGAACACTCCAAAACAGGTACACAGTAAGACCTTCATAGGTGGCATGTGTTAAACGGGCTGAAGAACTACTGACTGTCAGTAGAAATAAGCTAAGAATTATTACAGGTTATCTAAGGGGTCATGCCCCGGTAAAAGATCACCTGCATAAAATGGGGATCTCAGCAGCAGACTTTGTGGCATGGAGACCGAGACCGTAACCCATATCTTGTCTGACTGTGAGGCATTGGACACCTGGAAACAGATAATCTTCGAAGAGTCCAATGTGCCGCCTGAAGCATATGGCACACATCCACACATCGTCTACTCGAAGGTACGGTAATGGCTGGATGAGTGGATAAATAAATAAAAATAAATAAAAAAAGGTATCCATAGACTAATCGCTCGATCAAATCTCAAAAAAAAAAACAAATAACATTTATGTTAGCCTGGAAACTGAAACTTCTGTTTTTCAGGCGTTGTTATATGTAATCCTGCAATGCGTGGGAAATTATGTCAGACAGTCAGTAAGCACTTAACGCTATTTCGAGCCAGAAAGTAACGTCTAGCATGGGATTGCATCAAAGAACTGAAGAAGTTAGCCGAACGGAATAACCACAAGCTGACCCGGATACCAGATCACCACGATATCGAGAGAAGTGAAAAAAACTGACGATCTTGTAAAAATATGGTCAGATGACACACATTCCGAACTAGAGCTGAGATTTTTGGTATACCAAAAATCGTTGTACAAGAATCTGTAAAGAGCTGGATCAGAAAGCAGGACAAGAATTACTGAATAAACACCAGAAGACAAATTAATAAGAAAATCTTCATATTGTATTATGACCGTGAAAGACAGATACTATTTGTTCAACTACAAGCTGACGCATGCCGCCGAACTATATGGAACACATCCAGTTAAGTGCAAACTGGTGTAGTGGACCAAGGTGTTGTATAGTTCTATTAAAGAGCATGTGCCACTCGGCTCCAGTGTTAACGGAGATTTGAACGGACGGTCTAGTGGTAAAGAACCTCTTTTTTATACGAGCGTGTGGAAAAGCATAATTGTGGTACCATTCCAGCGGAAATTATAAATCTTCAATCAATCGCTACTGTTTCACTGAACACTCGTTATCATATATTTTTACCCTTTAGCAAGGCATATCTTGTTCAAAAATATGCTCTATACAATGATTTTATCATATATATGGCTGAGATCTCAGTTAATCTCAGCTCACATCGGTGATGTGCGCATCTCAGCCCACATCGAAGTGAGCTGAGATTTTTCAGGCCTACGCTATGTGGGGGTACCTATCAGTTAGACTTGAGTCGGAAATGAATTGAGGGGATGAAGAAAGATTTGATTTGTTTCAGTTTTAAACACATAATCTAATATTTTTTGGTTTTCAGTCAACGTTATCTATGGGATTATGGAAAGAATTACTTAATTAGATGCTGGTACAAATCTGTCTTATATTTTAAATCATTTTTGAATTAAAATTTGATACGACGGCAAATCATGCGTTTCAATTGAGGGAGTCGTTCTTTTTGGTGCCTACTCTCATCAGTTTATCTTAGATCACATTAACTGAAGTTCTAGATCGCAGTCAAAAATAAAGCACCTAATATGATGCTATAATCAGAAATCTACCGATAATTTATAAATATTGTTTTTTAAATAGAAAAACCTAATTTCAACATAATATATGTTGTTATTTACCTTAGTTTGTCAATTCAAGGTTATTCCTTTCTATTTTGATTAAACGAGAAAAATTAAATTGAATCAACATGTATATGTCACTGTACAACTTTTTATTTAATAATAATGACTAATCAAAATTAAATAAAGAAGAATACCTTGTAATATATAATACATTTTATTTTCAATGTGCCATATATTATATTATTTTATTTTAAAAAAAAGTGTCCATAATATTGGTAAAAAACCTTTCGTTGTATTAATACAATAAAATCAATATAAATAGTTATTATGAATATGAAAAAGTGTATAAGCATAAAATATTTCAACTCTCGCTATCATCGTGAGAGGTCAAGGAATCGAAAAGACATGATAATAAATACCCACCTAAAATATCATATTAAGAAACAATTACTAAAATTATTAGAAACTACATAGAAATACTTACGTGCTATACAAATACTGAATAATCCAAATAAAACTACAAAAAGTGTTAAAATTTTCGAATCACAATCCATTCTAACAACTAATTTATTAAAAATCACAAATTATTGTAAATACATTCGAATCAAATTTAAAGAAAACACTGAACAAGTTTAAAAGTTGATTCGCTGATGACCCATGTTGATCTTTCGGTCAAACGTTAGTTACCCAGCCAGCCTTGGAAATACCAAACACCAGCGTCTGAGGTAGTGGCTTAACAGGAAACGTAATTTTATGTGACGTATTATAGTTGCTTGAAATACACTAGTCAGCAAATGAAGTGTACTAATATTTACTATTAAAATTTCTGTAATGAACATAACAACATTATATGGGTAGATGACATACTAATTATAATTATATATAGAGAGTGGTCCAAACTGAAAAGGAAGATGCTCCGTGTCAAAATATTACGCAGCTTGTTTCAATAAAATATTGATAATAAAAAAGATACAGGGTAAAATGTGAAAAAAGTTTTTTACGGTAAATTTAATATGCCATTATCGCCAAAACCGTTAGTAAAAAATATACCTTTTTTATGTTAAAATGGTGTGGCTTCGACCAGTGGCGCAGCTATCATAGGGCCAGGTGGTGCAGTGCACCAGGGCCCCGGAGCTCAGGGGGCTCTCTAACCTCAGCTTTGAAAAAAAAAATTATTTAATATTCGCCAATGATACGACGCATTGTCCATAACAATTACCGAATTTGGCGAAATATTATAGGCAAAAGCTGTTCTCAAACTTGTTCTTTGGACTAAACAACGGATACATTGAAAAAGTATAGAAATGACTTCGAGTCCTTCAAATCCAAGGCCACCGAAACCGCGAGGAAATACGAGTTTGTAAATCGTTCGACTTCCTGATTCCAAAAAATTTGCTTAGCTGGAATGAAACCATTTTACTCAAGAAATGTGATCAGTTTCAGAAGAAATATTGCGATATAATTGGACCCAATTTTTCTCTCCAATTTCTAAATGTATATCATCGGATCCTTCCTCAATTGATGGAGACGTGGTGTATTTGCCAGCTTTGCAAAGAAATTATAACGAAATTTGGCGTTCTCGAATGTGACCTTACGGAAGTGTATACAGCAATTCCTGTTACTTCCGCGGCAGCAGAAAGATTTTTCAGTAAACTGAAAATTATAAAAAATTATTTAAGAAACAGCACTCGACAAGATCGCCTCCGACATTTTCCGTTAATTGCAATAGAAAATGAGGCTGCATCAAACTTGGATTTAAGTGAAATTATAGACGAATTCGCAAAAATTGAAGCGCGCAAGAGATTGTGAATTGGACGGAGGTTTCTGTTGAAAATCGTTTTTTTCCTTAATTATTAATCTCATCTGTATAATAAATATTCTATATTGTCATGTGCGTCGTTGTCTATTTAATCCCTTTTTCTCCTATTAAACACATGGAGATTCTAATAGAGACGACGTATAGATTTAGCCTACTAGGAATAAGTTCAACTCACTGTTTCCTATTCTTATTCCTATCAATAATTTTGAAGGCCAATAAAGTTCAAACTACGCGGAAAGAGGGCCCGATTCTTTCCCTATGCACCAGGCCCTTTGTCCCCCTAGCTACGCCACTGGCTTCAACATTCTTCAATAAAATTGCCGCTAACTTGAAGAGCAAAAAAGTAGTTTGTGCACATTTATTATACAAATGTAACGTGGTGCCCTTTAGAAAATTCTGGATATCATGTTATGATTTTTCATACCTCAAGATCCCTATGTTCAAATGAATTGTACGTATATCGAAAATCTTCCAAATTATTATGGAAAAATATTTTTTTGTATTCCAACTATTACTCTGTATCTCTTTAATTATCAATAATTTATTGAAGCCAGTTGCAACAGATCTTATTATTTTGAGCCGATGACGATGAGCATCTTCCATTTCAGTTTAGACTAAAGAATTGATCTGTGATACACACAACAACAAGAAGTGAAGCCCGGCGAAAATCCTTTAATGTTGAAGGGTCAAAAATAAATAACCTTGAAGGTGACAGCTAATTTTAGCATACACTGAGAATCATAACAAATGGTTACTTGTAGCTTTACTCGAATCACACTGAGAAAACGTATTTTAGCCCAAAGTTGTGTTGTTTTATCAAATGTATTATAAAGGTATTTTTCCATCAGTAGCTACTCCTGCACTTTCCGTTGACAATATACACGTGAAATATGTCATTGGAAAAATAATTTCAACCTACAAGCCAACTTTAATCTAATTTGGGTCTGTAAAGACTATAAGAAAGAGGATCACATGTTAGTCCATTGAAATGTTACAATTTAAGGACCTAATATTGCATTTTTTAGAGGACGCAATTTTATTTTTGGGACATATGTGATGGGTTGATAGAAGCTTAACCCCAAGTTTGTGCGGTTGCCGCCATCTTGGAAAAAGGGGTGAAAACAACTACTATGCGTCCTACAAAAAATTCTTGGAAAGATAAAATTTGTAGCAAATCGCTTTGTCTACCAATATGTTCATATAATTAATTTTTTGCCCTAAATTTGAAATTAAAGAAGTTATAAGCAACAAAGTGAGAAAATTTCTATAAAAATTTTCTTTCTTGCTCTATAACTTTTTTTTAATACATTTTGAGGAAAATTTCGCTTATTGTTAGTGTATTCTTTTGTTTAGAGCCTTACTTACGGTCTAAATATATATTTATGTTGATAAACAAAGTAAATCATCGATTAGAAAGATCTCGAGAGCTGAGGGTGTTTGAAAAGTGAATGTACATAAAATCTAATATTCCCCGCTCTTGCGTAGATGACTGCTTGAAGTCTACGAGACATACTTTTAATTGAGTTGAGAATCACATTTTGCTCGGTATTGGCCTATTTTTTCAATATCAACACTCAATTCCTGTGAAGCTAGAGAAGGTGTGTAGGTATGTCTTCGGATACGTATCTCCAGCTAATACCTATTCATCCTGTTTGTACTGCTGTCTGACCAATCAAACCCTTATACCGTCGTCATCTATATACCCCTGGAAACACTGGCTACTTGCGGGATAGCATTAAATCGAATGCAAATGCCATGCTCGCTCATAGTGATCATGAAAGGCATAACATGATCTGCTAGAACCTGTGAAAAGTACATATGACCTGTCAGGGAGTTATTCTCGCTAAAACCAAGTCTGTACGTGCTTTTGAAGAAATTCCCGTCCAAACCATCACCGATCCATCTCCAAATGTAAGTCACTCGTCATTACAAGCTGTATCTCATATTTTTCTGTCTTATTTTCACTCGCCAACGTATGTTTGATCCATCAATGAGGCAAAAACGAGACGTATTGGAGAACAGTTCCTTGCTTCATTTTGCAATTCAATGCCGGCGCTCCAATGGACCTGTAGCTGTACTCTTTTTTTCAAGATTGATTAGTGTGATAAAGTTCAGTGCCTTCTTTGTCCTTTGAGATATCAATTTGGAAATTTGAGGGTTTATAGCCATCATCAGTCTCCACATTTTAAAATTATTTAAAATCTTACAGGGTGTTCCAGAATGCTGTGCCATATCAAAGTTACATTTTTTCAAATGAAACACCCCATATTTTATTGCATATTTGGAATCAGCTTGACCTCCCCATTACAATAATATAGGGTTGTGATGTGTTTTACGTAGTATTTAAAAAGTTATAACCAATTTTCCATAAAAATCATAACAAGTTCAATACCCTGTACAATGTAAGAGAAACTCAAATTCAAAAATCTGTTGCGGCCAAAGCATTCGAATATTAGTAAAAATCCTGGAAAATTATTTATTTCGTTAATATTCATTGAATCTGATACAGGGTGAATCAAAATACGAATACATTATTTTCTCGGTTTTTTCAAATGGATCACCCTGTATTTTACGTTAGAATAGAAAAGTACTACCAACATACGTCTTTTTTTATATAGCATTCCCTGAAATTATTGGTGCGTAAGATATTCTGATTTTTCTATGCAAACATTGATTATATCAAAAAAATATGGTCCTACTACATATTCACCAACAATACCCCCCCGCACATTCAACGACCATCTAGTTTGACTGTGTGTCACTATATGATATGGATTAGTTTATGATTAATAGTGAGAGTTATGCCTATTAACACAACCATTTTTATGAATCGTGGCTCCTTACAGTTGTGTGGGGGTTTTCAGTAACTGCCAGCAAAACATTAATTTCATTTTCTCCTGTCACAGAAGTTTTTGTTTTGTAGGTTGCCGCCTTTCAGGAAAACGTCCATGGTATACTCTTGCTGATAGTAAGGCGTTTTTATTGGATTTTCCCAATATCCAGATCCTACCAATCATTTCATCACTAGTGAAATTCATTTTTGCCCTAGTTCAAATTCTTCAAAACACCAAAAAATGTACCAAACAGCAAAATCAAAAAACAATAATGTACCTACTGTCATATCATGTTATTGTCAAATATCAGTTTTTGACAAATCACAATTAATTGTTACATAATTAGATGTAATCAATGTTTTGCATAGAAAAATCAAAATATCTCAAGTACTAATAATTTAAGGTATAGGGAATACTTTATAAAAAAGAAGTATGTTGGTAGTACTTTTCGATACTCTCATAAAATATCCATTTGAAAAAACGGAAAAAATAATGTATTCGTATTTTAATTCACCCTGTACCAGATTCAATTAATATTAACGAAATAAATAATTTTCCAGGATTTTTACTACTATTCGAATGCTTTGGATGCAACAGATTTTCATTATTGAATTTCTCTTACATTGTACAGGGTATTGAACTTATTAAGATTTTTATGGAAAATCGATTATAACTTTTTAATTACCCCGTAGAATACATCATAACCCTATATTATTGTGATGGGGAGGTCAAGCTGATTCCAAATATGCAATAAAATATAGGGTGTTTCATTCAAAAAAATGTAACTTTGATATGGCACAGCATTCTAGAACAACCTGTAAGATTGTAAATAATTTGAAAAGGTGAAGACTGACGATGGCTATAAGCCCTCAAATTTTCAAATTGATATCTCAAAGAACAAAGGAGGCACTGAACTTTATCACACTAATCAATCACCCTGTATATATTAAGAAACGTTGCCATTGAAATTTACGTCAATTGTGTTTTCAACCAATTTTTGTAGACAATAACTCGGTGGTTTTGGTGTTCCTAGAGCTTTGTCCAGATAACCCTCTCCTAGAGACGGCCCTACCTGTAGCCACCCACTGATCTGGAACTGCCTTAAAAAATTCTTAACTCTGGCAAACCAGAATGGATAGACACTTAAGTGAGACCCTGGGCACAATGGTATTGTAGGCAATGTAACGGCAGATAACTGAAACTGCATTCACTGGTCCTGAACCAGATTTTGGGATTGATTGATTGGATCAGCACACCAGTCAAAGGTTTGATGTCCTCGGCACCTCAGCCTTAAGGCTTTTTGTGCTCTTGGTTGTGCCGTTTATGTGAAGAGACCAGCAGCCCTTATCAGGCTCAACAGTCTTTTCACTAGGTTCTTCTTGGAGAAATCCTCCCTTGGAAATTCTAGTCCTAGGAGTCTGTATCTCCAGTGAGATAGTGCTTCACAATCAAAGATAATGTGAGAGGCTGTTTCCTCCTCTTCCATGCACAACCGACAGATAGGTACTTCCCTATAAATGCCGATTGTATGCATATGTGCTTCCTTAGAGTACAGTGACCGGTGAGTAAACCCGTCACTATCCTTATTTGGGCCCTGCTAAGGTTTAGTATTTCATTGGTCAGCTTCTCCGAGGGTTTTTTAACCATGAGTTTGCTGTGTTCCTGTTTTGGCACGTGTCTCCAGTACGACTGGTGTTTAGTTTGAGTCCACCGAGATATACAACCACGTGCAGCAGTTTTGGATATCCCAAATACTGGTTCAGGACCAGTGAATGCTGTCTCGGACCCCAGCTTTGCTAGGTTGTCCGCCTTTTCATTTCCTACAATGCCCTTATGCCCTGGGACCCACTTAAGAGTAACTCTATTATGGTTAACCAGGGTTTTAAGTTTCTGTAGACAATCCCAGACCAGTCTAGATCTGATCTGAGGACATGCTAATTTTGGGATAACAAAAACTGTAGCGTGGGGGTGTAGTTACATCTCGATGGATTCGAACAAAGCATTATATTCACCAAAGCAAGAATTCCTGATCAAAAAAAACGTCGTAATCGATGACTTACAAAATAAAAAACCTCAGCGAGGGTCGAATAAGGTAAATGACGGGATTACCCACTTGTCTCTGTATCCTAAAGAAGCACATGCATACAATTGGGATACAAGGAGGAACCTATCTATTGGAAGACGAGGAATCAGCCTTGAACATTATTATCGAATGTGAAGCATTCATTGGAGATATAGACTCATAGGACTAGAGTGTCCAAGGAAGGATTTTACTAAGGAGATCTAGTGAAAAGGCCGTTAAGTCTGATAAGGACTACCAGTCTCTTCACATAAGCGGTAGAACCAAAACCACAAAAAGCTTAAAGACTGAGGTGCCAGGGACTCGAAGCCTCTGATTGTTGATACTAATCAATCAGTCAATCAATGTTGCTTTTTTGTTCATTCAATTCTCTTCGTATCTCCTATAAATAAATATAATAATGTGTTATCATTTGATTTCAAAGAGCTGATTAATTGTTTTCTTTTATTTACAATAATAAAATCCACTGTGACATATTCGACAAAATCAATATAAAGTGAATAGTATTTATTGCGTTACGGCATCTAAAATTTCTTTCAAATATTTAGCGACATAAGTGTATACAGCAGGACCTTTTCCGCAATCCTTTTTTCCATAAGAAACAATACCAATCAAGTAAAAATTAAATTCATGATTCAGTTTCATTAATTTAGTTACTCCACCTCCGGAATCTCCATTACAAGAATCTTTTCCTAAAATTATAATAGAAAGCGATAAAAACTGATCAGTATAAATATAGGTACTTTGCTTGTAATACCTGCAGTTCCTATACATAACTGAGAAGATGTCAATGTACGTCGGTACAAAGCATCGCATTCACTTCTGTCAACTACTGGTAGCGTAACATACGTTAATGTGGTAGCTGCAGTAAAAGTATCGCTATCCACATAACCCCAACCGGCAACTTGAACTTGTTTACCGGTTAAATCTTTGTCAACTATAGTGTCTCGGGGTAAACAAATAGGTCTTACAAAATCTGTAAAAAAAATATAAGTGTTGTTACCTGCTACCTAATATATTTCATCTCACTTCAACTCCTTCAGATTGAACAATATCTAGGCATTTTAAAAAACTATATCTGACTGTTTAATAAAAAGGATAATTAAAACAATACCTACAAAACAACCAAGTTACAAATCTAAAATCTAACTAAATAATTATGTCTTCTCATTAGTGGAACCGTCTCAGTTGGTGGGCACCAGCCTTCTATCTCTTAGAACTTGGTGTGGCATTGACTTATGGGATAACGGTCCCTTTAACTCAACAAACTCAAGAAAGGACTATGCACTATTATTATGTACAGGCTTACCGTTAATGACAGCTTGTTTTTTTAAACGTATTACAGAAATATCATCAGTTTTATCACTTTTATTATAATTATTGAAAACATATTCCGCTATTTCGATATCTTGGTAAGTAGAACAGTATTGTTCATCTTCATCACAATCGACTTCCATAGTAGAATCATATTCACCCAATCGAACTCTGTAAAAAATGAAAAAAGGATTTTTCTTTTAAGTACCTACATCTCAAAAAATTATAAATAAATAAGGTACTTACATAGTGTGACGAGTTCCACAATGGCCGGCTGTTACTACATAGGATGGAGTTATTAGGCTTCCCGCACAAGTAAACAAGGGTTCGTCCTTATTATAATCTGGAAACCATCCTAGTCTCACCATCCACGGAAATTGACCGATTTTCGCTTCGTTACCTCCAATTATTCTACCGGTAAAAGTTTGATAAACTGTTTGTCCACAATCTTTGAATGAAAAATATTTCCAGTTTGGATGTTCGTCTATCGTTTCGTAGCAGTTTACTGAAATTTCAAATACCCACATAGCATGCGTTGGAGATGTAGATATAGTATAGGTACCTACCTATGCTATGAATGTACATATCACATCAAAAATATCAATGCATATATATAAAATAGAATATACACGTATCCAGTAATTGATGTAGAATACTGTTTGTTTAATGTATAAGCATTGCATATATCATTTTCATAAACATAGCATACGTTACGTTCATGTCTGCATATACATATCCATCAAAATATACATGGCATGTAATTTTGCTATGTGGGAATAGACCACTTTGATAAAAGTGAACTATAAAAAAATGCTCCCAAGTGCAACTGGACAAAATATAATAATTAACTTAGGTATAATCAGTTGCGCCATCAGACCTAAATCCTCTACTGGAACTCACATAGTAAAATTACATGCCATATGTATGTACAGCCGTTTCATATTTTGATGAATATGTATATATGCAGTCATGGACGTACGATAATATATGCTATGTACGTATATGAAAATTCAATACCTTGTATATTTTATGTATATGCATTTGCATGGCAGTCCACACGTCTATATGATTGGTAGATACATACAATCTACTTATGTATATGCTATGTATATTCACTGAATTTACTTGGTTTTGAAGAGAACTAATCCTCTCAGTTTAGTCATCCACTTTTGTTAATGCATAGGTATAGGTACTATTCTTCAAAGCACGTACACTTCGAAATTGTATTTTTCAAAGATGATTTATCATTAAAAAATATATCCATATATTTATGAAAAATGTATATCCACAGAATATACTTGTTACATTTGGGTGTACATAGTTATATTAAAATTGTACCTAAGTATACCTACGTAGCCTTTGCTATAAGTATGTATATTACATCCTGATATATGCAATGCATATACATGCATTAAACAAACAGTATTGTACATCCATTACTGAATATTTATATTCTATTTTATGTATATGAATGGATATTTTTGATGTAATGTATATTCATAACATATACATCTCCAACGCGTGCTATGTGGGGTACCTAGGTATAAGTATAATTAATGTTAAAAAAATATTACTTTTATCTCTATATCACCTTTGATAAAAATTAGAATATATAGAAAATACTCGTACATACATACCTTTTGTTACATATAATACTAGCAAAATAAGTAAGGCCATTATTTTACATGACATAAGTATTTTCAATAACTTTATGCCTATTCAATATTTGATCGAAATATGAAAGTTTTAGTTACAATTAGTTTTAACTGCCAAATGTAAAATTATCGCTAATTTAACATAACAATTAAATAACAAACTAATATAATTTATTTTTATTAGTTTTAAAGTAAGATGTTCCAATGTAATAAGAGGATATATATACGAGGGTAGTACAACAACTCATACCCTTTTGTAGCTTTGAAATGAAAGATGGGAATTACTAAGTCATATTGGGGTCAATATGTATATAGACATATCTTATGGACCTGAACTGGATACGTTTTGGACATGAGCAGGATAGGATATGGGCATCTCATGTGTACTTTGTTATATATGGACGTGAGCTATATATATATTTAGGACTTGGACTGGATACATTTAGGACATGAACTGCATACCTATACATTTCTAGGACATGAACTGGATACATTTTGTACAAGAGCTGTCTACACAGTCGCTAACATCCAATTATTACGTACCTCGCTATACCTATGTATTTTTATGAAACCACAGATGTTCAGCCTTATTCACTCTTCCAAATCTGATATAAATAGACATTTTATGTAATGCCATTATAGCCGCACTGGTCTAAACTTTTGCTACCTTCAATTAGTTTTTTTTTCATTACATGAAACTAAAAATATAATAGGTAGGTACGAGTGTAAAAATTATTCGAGTATAAGCAGATGGAAGGTATAAGTATAAAATACAGCGGACCTAGTACATTTTTAATGATTGTATATATTTCGATTCTACGAACAATGGATGTGTCCAATGGACGTCCGATCATTCAAATAAAATCTTCACGTCCCGTGGTGAACGAGAACTGAAGGTCCAGTGAATGTCCCCAAATGGATATCGTGGTAAATCCAATAATGGATGTCCATTCTGGGTCCATGTCCATATGGACCAATCCTGGACATTATATGGATATCCATAGGATATCCTATGTTTACTGGGATACGTGTAGGTACCTCTACCTATAAAAATTTCATCCTAAGTATACTTATCCCTTATACTTACGAAGTGATAAAAAGGAATAGTTACTATATACCAAAAGTGGTACTTCCTGCTTAAAACGTTGGAAAGAAAGGTATAGGTACATTATAGAGATTGGTTTTTTTTATTAACAAACCCCCTCAACGATCGCTAATATGCAATATCAGAAAGTTTATACCTACAGAAATTAATACAAAAACGATCGGCCTCAAGCTGTGCAGAAGACTGTACAGGAAAAGATGGAGGCTACAAACAAACAAAAATATCATGTGGCTAAATACCAGACTTAGGAAATGAAATAGCAGATGAACTAGCAAAGAGAAATATTGAAACACCCTTTTGTGGTATCAACTCCAAAATATTGGAAGAAATTGGAAAAAATCTATTAGGATTAAACAATCGAAGAAACTTCTGGGTGACTACAACCTGTTGAAAGCAAAACCTGCACTAAGAGTTTTAACAGGGGCATTGTCTTCTGAATGGGCTTCTGAAAAAGCTCTAAATAGTAGAGAGGAAGAATGTAGTATGGAAGAAGAAAATTCAGAATCCTAGGGCACAACACCTAGCAGACTACTGGATAGAAGAAGATGGTCACTTATCCAAACTGAAGCCTGCAGACATCCTAAAATTCCTCTGGGAAATAGGTCAAAGGAGCTACATACTATAGCCTCAGGAAATAAATAGAAAGGGGCAGAATAGATTGTTTAGTTATTAGTGACCGTCACCCCAATATACATACATATACCAGACATAGTTTAAAATAGATTACACAACTTTTTGCTTGTATGTCTGATTAACTTGTAATTTTGATGATCAGTGACCAATTTAGGGAACTTCAAATTGAAATATTCAAAAAAGTGCATTTGTTTGTTTTAGCTAGACCTAGCATGTCCCCAAATATAAACTATCTTCATTCAGCAGGTAAAGGTTTCATTTTAATATCAAACCAAAACACTCAAATTAAAATTTTATTTGAAAACTCTTAGAAATACAATTTATATTATAAAACATTAATTCAAACAACTTAACATACACCTTCCAATTCCTTCTTCTCTTCCATATACTTATAATGTAAATCATTACAGTCATTGTTATCAATGTGAACCCAACCAGTTTCCTTCATGTGGTACACTCTTACAGTACCACCAGAATAAGCATCTCTATGAGTGGCATGATAAATTGATCTACGAGCTAAATCATAAGCATCTTCATCTTTTAAATCCCACTTATAACCTGAATCTAGAACACCAAAAGCATATATTGAACCAGATCCAACACTGAATACTTTGCCAGTTGTTCTAAGGCCTTCTGAATCAACGTAGTAGAGTTGAGGTCCCTAAACAGAACAAATCTTTAATCACGCTGATATTTATCGTTAAACAATGATTATTCATACCCGTTTATCCCATCCTGCTAACATCATGCCCATAGATAATCCCATTCCTTTATAATTGTAGACCATATTAGCCATCAATTTAGAAGCTGCAGCTACTGAGATACGTTCTCTATTTCTAAGTTCATACATTCTACATTGTTTTGCTAGAACTCTGTCCCAATATACACAATCTGCTGCACCTCCAGCCAATGTTCCTGAAATAGTCAAAACATAAATTTGAATGATAATTAATTATTATTGCAAATTTACCCAATAAAAAATCATTGATCTCTACAATCTTCTTCATGGTCTGCGAACCAATAAATTGTCCTCCGGTAGCTCTCGAGTCTACTGCAAGAACTACACCTCCTTGATACATGAATCCCAAAGTGGTTGTACCGTGATCGAAGTTAATTTTCAGTTCACGTCCAGTATCATCTTTTGTGAATCCAGATAAACTGTTGGCTGGCTGAAATTAAACACAATTAGATTTTATGATTAACTAGTAGATAAGATGGTTTTTACATCACTGAACGGGGGCACTTCCAAACTCATGTTACTGTTAAAGTTACTACAGAAATGATGCAAGTCATTTTTAAATAACTTATTTTCATTTGAATTGTAGTCCGACATACCACAAACTTCTGCTAAACTCATTTTAAATTTAATATCTTTAAAAGCAGTAGCAATAAAATATAATTTAATTATTGGTTAGCCGATGATGGCAATGAATAAACAGAAATTAAAACTTCGAAGGTATGTCAATGTCACGCATCAGCTTGACAGCTTCTAGTTTTTGGAACCTAGCTATGTACGACTATACAGTCACGTCACAATTTTTATTTATTGTTCAAGCTCAAGCAAATTAGATTATATTTACCAAATCACAGAGATATCAATGAGTATGAAATGCAAAATTCATCGTCTGCATCACATTTAAATTTACATGGCTATCGGTCATCCTAACAGGTATGCAAACTACCTTACATTTATTGATAAGTGTAACTGGTTGAATACAACTATTTTGTTCAAATTTAAACAGCAAAAGCAGTCTGGCAAAAGTAAAACTTAAGTATCAAACGGATTAGCATTTTTAAACAATATTTCATATTTTTTATTGAGTACCTAATTTATAGTTGCCGGTCGAACGCTCGTCGAATGCTGTAGTCATTGGCGTGCAGATACAAATAGTTTTTGTGTTATTTAACAATTATAAAATAATATCGATTTCCATTCTATATTTATATTTCACACATTTTTTTGTTATGATGGTTATTTTCCATTTTTTTCTAAAATGATTAAAGTGCTTATATTAAATTTTTAGGTAAAACCATGGTATAAGACTTTCCGAGGCGCTTATGTCTTTTGTTTAGTACAATAAGCAGATTTTCTATGTATCGTCACCGAATATTAATAAACATATTCGGTGGTATCGTCCATCGTATTTTGTAGAACTTTGACCATAAAATGTTAAACAAAAGTGTTTGTTTTGTTTAATTACCGGTTGACGGTGGCAAGATATTCAGTATTTCATTTGTGATATTGCCAATCTCTGAATAATTTATTGGGATTAAAGTTTTTGATGCAGTAATTTTAAATACCTGGACATGGGTGCACATATTTTGTTATTGATATTGACCTTCATTTCTTCAGGTAATTCCATAAATTATATTATATAACGAGAATTCGAAGAATTGATATTTTGAATTGAAGAAAAATAAATTATTGAAAGTCATTTATAACAACCAACATAGGTAGATACCTACCTAAATTCAATTTTATCGCACAGAAAATGTTTCTGCATTCAATTGAAATATATAAATAGATTGATAAATAATCTCTTTTAGGTTTAGGTGACCCAGATCCACCATCTCCTGTTTGGAAGAAAACATATTCCGTAAAAGGAGTTTTGAACATTCCATATGCCGAGATACAGGAACCATTCTCTGTTTGGTATAATATTGAATTCACTAAATTGTAAAATGATTTAAAACAGCTATTCCTACTGTCAAAAAATTTAAAACTATGGTACCTAAATGTCAAGATAAATGCATAAATTTTGCTATTCCAGAACATTAAAATAACAGTAATTGGTTGAATTCACAGTCTATTTGAAAAAATTAATAAACCAAGATTTAACAACAGTAAACATAGAAATAGTTTCAGTTAAATTTACATTCTTACTTGATAACTGTTGAACTTTAAACTGTATTATCAACATTTTTGTTCTGATATAGGTATTTTGTCCAAAACATACAAATACATTTTAATGTAAAAATTATTTTTCCCCTCTAGTGAATATATATTTATCTGTTATAATAATGATATTAGGAATTCAAACATTTTGGATAACTTTAAATATTTCATTGAATACCTTTTATTTTACAACAAACAGCACAACAGGATGCTTATTTTATAACAATTTCTTTTAAAAAAATTGAAACCAGGTACTATATATGATACTAGGGAAGTAATGATTTTATTAAAAACACATAATGGATTGAAACCAGTATATCACCCAGCCATTGGACTCACTGGACAATAACCTGTTGACCTATCTGATTTAGCAAATCATTCTGGCAATGTTTTATAATAAATTTCTATAATACTATGACAAGTTTTTTGTATACAGGGTATATCTTAAATTTGGTTCATCAATCTTAGGTATGATGAACCTTCAAAACAATCCCGAATTGATTACTATGGAGACATGGTACAGACTTATCAGTTGGGTGGTAAAGGCTATGGAACTAGTTTGAAAGTAGCACCAATCACAACAGAAACAGAAGAAAATGTAAGAACTTGTCTTCAAGTTAATGGAACTGAAGATAGTCAAATTACCCCTCAAAGTGTATTGCCAGATTTATCTCAATTCAAAAAAGATGGTATTGTATATTGACATACTGTAAAATAATCCTCTCTTTAAACAAACTTATTGCAGGAACTGAGGTAATAAATGGATTTGAAACAGAAAAATGGCTTCTAATTGAAATAATTGGACATAAAGTAAATAAATACAGTATGTGGATTACATCGGAAGGAGTTCCAGTGAGGTTAGTCAAAAATTGTTAGTTTCACTTAAATAGATTACCCTGTAATTTTTAATTAACAACTTTCTCTTCCTAAAAATCTACGTATATAGTATTGACATTTACTCAAGTTTTTAGGGAACATTCACTTTTTCAGGTCAAATTAATTTTTTTCTATATTATTATGTATATTATTTCAGATATGAAATGAAGGGATTCAACTCCCTATTAGGCAGTCACTATGATCACTATTATTTAGATTATGTATTCTATGACACCGGTGCTATTCCAGAAGATGTATTCAAAGTGGCTACTGGTAAGCAATTATCATGAATATACACTTTTTATGCATAAAAAAATTATTATTTTCATAGATTTGGTATGTGGGTCTTTCCCTGGACCAGGAGACAAACACATTTACACATTCAATCCCATGGCTGAATTCATTAAACCCGAATACACCGGACACCTTGATTTTGAATTTAGGAAGTTTATTAATAAACATAGAAAACAATATGCTGATGAAAAAGAGCACACCATGCGTAAATCAATATTTACACAGAACATTCGATTCATCTATTCAGTCAATAGACAAAATAAAGGTAAATAAAAATGAATTTTAGTATATAATGTTTTTATTAATTTTATTTATTTATTTTGTAACTAACTCCAGTATAATTTATGTTATAAAACCAACAATAGGGTATTCTCCAAAAACTTTATCCCATTTTTTTTTAGGTAATATGAATAGGTAAGATGGCAAATGGGCTATTCAAAAATAAAAATTATTTCATATTTTCTCTGCATTTAACCGTTGATTTATAACTTATCAATCAACGATTTAACCAATAAAAAAATTTACCGAAATTATGCAACTTATAATTCAGATACGTCACTAGGATAAATGTGAAGTTGTCAATAATCTTTGTTTGCCGTTCTATATCCTTAAGCTCTTTCATGACAAATAAATAATAGTATGTTGACATTATTTTGACATTTATCATTGTCATGTACCTGTTAAAGTTGAAGCAACTGTATTTTTCTACTATCACTATCGAAAGTCGTCTTTTGTGCCTTGAAAAGCAACTGCAAAGTTGATGTTTTCCGCGAGCTGTCATAAATTGACATTATTGGCGCTCTTAAGCAGAAAGTAACTTTGAAGCACGCCTAATTTTCCGCGAGCTGTCATAATTTGACATTATTGGCGCACGCCTAATTTTATTTATAGATAAAAGAGAGCTAGTAGTTAATTTTGGTGTGATAGTAGAAAAAATCTTGTGTGTATTTAGAGCACAAAGTCTTTTGGTAGCTTCGACAGACGGACGACTTTCTATCTCGACTACCAAAGTACTACTTTCTGCTCTTGATACACAAATAGCTATTGTTTGAAAGATTATTTTCCATTTATTTAATGGGGTGTTAAACCGATATCCGGCTTTTGGTATTTTATTAAAGTATGTTGGTACTACTTTGCAAAAATTAATTTACAAATTTTTTAAACCGAATATTTTAGGAGAAAACTGGAAATTAAGAATTCCTAAATGTTTGCAACTTTCACTACAGATACGTCACTTCACTAAATATTTCTGATTTAGATGTTTTATGAACTAATAACCAGTTACAAAAAGGCTATTCGAATTTGAAATAAGAAGAACTGTCAAAGTCTATAATATATTTGGGTGTTTTGGTTTTGTTTACATTTTATTCAAGCTTGACGTTTCAGTATTATAAAAAAATTGTGTCAATACTTTTTTGGTTGAATTTAGTTAGTTTTTCTCCACAATTTTTCATGTTGGAATAATGTCAATATCGTATAAATCTTGTTTTGTATCATACTGCACGAGCACAACAATTACAACGCCTGATAAAAAGTTTGTAACTGTGCCTGCAGTAACAGTTAAAAGAAAATTTGGTTTGAGGCTGCTAGAAGCAAATATAAACAGACTAAAACTAATTACTATTTCTGTGAAGATCATTTTTATGTAAGTAATTGTATAGGTGTGTGTATGTTTGATTTTTAGTTTGAAAGTGACATGGACAAATTATACCCAACACTCGATGATGGGAGGAAAAAAAACAATTCCTAAGTCACTATAACAGCAATATGACATAAGTATAACCTATAAAGACTTCATCACATCAGAATTGTGGTCCTATGTCAACCCTTATGTAGCTAACTTCTGTTCTAGTGAGCATACGTCACATTATGAATGGCGGATTATTTAAATCGCCCAAACGTTGAATTTTCAAATCGGCATAAAAACCTTGTGAGAATGAAAATATTAAAAATAATCAATTCCCATTATGATTTTGTCCACCACTAACTATTAACATAGAGAAAACATCATATTTTTGTTAAGTTTAACACCCCATTGTGTGCTGTGTTATTTTGTCTGAATTTTATAAATTATTATGAAAGCAATAATGAGATAGATTGTGTTTTATAACACATGTGCTAATAACTCTCGTCTGTAGCCCGTGGGACGTGGTGCCGACCTCGGGCGCCATCGAGTATCTCCGGTGGCGCTCGGCTTTCTCGCGGGGCTGGTCGTCTGGTGCCAGGCGCGCGAGGGATGTGGTTTGGTAGGGGTAGGTTTGGTTGGGTTATTATTGAAAATTATTATAATTTGAACATTATCTGACTCGAAGGCGCGGAGGAGGGTAGAATTACGCTGTCAAAGATAATTAGTGGGTGTTTATGGGTTTTTAATTGATATTATCGGCCCATCAGGTCTTCTTTAAAAAAAAACATATCCCCTTCACATTTAGCGCAGACTTAGGACGAATCTGTCAATTACACAATTCAATTTTTCGATTCGGATTAGGGTAGGGTGGTTTAGGTTAGGAATTGACTTGCTTTCTATACACTTTTTCAAACGATATATTTAAAAAAGTGTATGGAAAGCGAGGAGATGTTCTTTTCATAGATATCCTAGCTTTCTATACACTTTTTTAATGGATATTTTCCAAATTGTTGTAAAGTGCATTAGAAGCGAAGGAAATCCAACCCAACCTACTCTACCCTACCCTCCTCCGCGCCTTCGAGTCGTCGACGAGAGCGACACGGGGTGTTTGAACCGTGCGCGCCCCGCATGAAAGCCGAGCGCCACCGGAGATACTCGATGGCGCCCGAGGTCGGCACCACGTCCCACGGGCTACAGACGAGAGTGTGCTAATACATGAAGAACATCAAATAAAAATTACTCCGCCAAAAACAGATCCTAAAATAGGAAAAGTAGGTTTGAAACAAATACATTTTGCGAAAATTTCAACAAACTATTTTTGCTGTCAAGATCATTTTAAAATAAATATAATAAACAAATAAGGAAATAACTCATTATTCCAAATCTATATATTTATTAAAACTATTGTCTTTTCACACAAACCACAACAAAATGCAAACAACTCTCTGTAAATCTATCCTGAACTTCTTCTTTTCTCCTTCAGTTGTGGTGACTACACTATATTATCATAATTATGTTCCATGTAGGTACAATTTGTGCCTAACTTCAATTTATACTATTGATGTAGTAGATGCGCGATTTTATTGCTACACTGAGTATTTGTCTGCACAGGTAAATTATTTGTTTTAAATGTAGGAAGTTTTAACTTATAATTTTAATTATTTTTTCATTTCTTATTCCAAAATATGTTATATTTTTAAGGTTATACCTTAACTGTTAATCACCTCGCTGATAAATCAGAAAACGAATTGAAAGCTCTTCGTGGTAAAAAGTATACAGGTGTCTACAATGGTGGACAACCTTTTCCCTATGAAACCACTAAACAAGATGATGTTCCTGATCAGTTTGATTGGAGAATCTTAGGTGCAGTTACTCCAGTTAAAGGTTGGTACAATTTATCCTTAAATCAATGGAAATTTAGTGTAAAGGTTCCTAACGTGTATTCTGTACCCAAATGCAGATATTCTCTTCATATCTGTCCAGCGTAGTAGTTTGTCTACAGTATCGGAAATTATACCAAACAATTTGACAACTATGACTTTTCAAAACAATTCATTGATGGGCCCTATAATTATTGTCAATTGAAATGTTACAATTTAAGGACCTAATATTGCATTTTTTTAGAGGACGCAATTTTATTTTCAAGACATTTGTGGGGGGTTAATAGAAGCTTAACCCCAAGTTTGTGTGGTTGCCGCCATCTTGGAAAAAGGGGTGCAATATCTCGGAAACTATACTTCCTACAAAAAATTCGTGAAGACATAATTTGTAGCAAATCGCTTTGCCTACAAATACGTTCATATAACTTTTTGCCTAAATTTAAAATTTAAGAAGTTATAAGCAAAAAAGTGAGAAAATTTTTATAAAAATTTCTTTTTTGCTCTACAACTGTTTGCACCCCTTTTTCCAAGATGGCGGCTGGGGGACAAGGGCGGCAATCCCACAAACTTGGGGTTAAGCGTCTATTGACCCCCCACACATGTCCCAAAAATAAAATAACGGCTTCTAAAAAAATGTAAAGCTCATGTAACATTTCAATGGACTAAGTGATTTTATATCATTAATCGATTTTCGTATAGGCAAACAAACATACACGAACACTTCGCATGTTTGTATGATTTGACGAATAAATGTTATAAGCTGTCGAATTAACCTACTTTTTACTGGAACACCCTGTAGAGTCGATGGAAAAGCTTTATAAATAAAGGTCTGCATACACGATCAATCTTTCTCACGTGCTTACCTGTTCAAACCAGTCAGCACAAGTTAGAGCGTGCGGAATGATAGCAAGACGGAAGCGCGTTAAACGCACGGCCAGTGCATTCGTTGTATAATCGACGCTTTGCTTGAATTGGACGTTCAAGCCGCGTCTCTGTTCGATAAAGTTCTGGTACTGAGTATCTGTATATGGTTAAGTAATGTAAACACTCCTCCATTGGCCACATCGCCTCAGCTCTTCCAAACTGAAATTTTCACAGGTCTGTAATGCCCACATTTGTATGTGTGGTCACTGTTCTGTTCTGTCTTTTTTATACAAACTGAGAGTGTATTAATAAGGAATATTAACAGTCTAGAATACTAATAAATATTGGTTCTATTGTTACTTTTGTTTTAGATCAATCTGTATGTGGTTCGTGTTGGTCGTTTGGAACAGTAGGAGCAATAGAGGGAGCATATTTTTTGAAAAATAGTGGTAATCTAGTTAGATTATCTCAACAAGCACTCATTGATTGTTCTTGGGGGTAAGACAAATGAAATACCTTTTATTACCGAATTACTTATCTAATATCTAATTTATTTTAGGTACGGTAATAATGGATGTGATGGTGGTGAAGATTTCAGAGCATATCAGTGGATCCAAAAACATGGAGGTTTACCCACTGAAGAAGATTACGGTCCATATTTAGGACAGGTAATTAAAACAAATAATTGTTTAATCTTAGATTAGAAATGGAGTATGGTCCTTTGTCCTATCCTACTGCGACCTTTGCAGATCTATTATGGTTCTCCCTATCCTTAGAGCTCGATATCTAGCTCTATTATTTTTGTTAGACCTATTAGCCTGGATACTGCCTTCCTTGCGTAGCTCTCTGCCCTCGGTTTTTCTTCTCCGAATAGGTGAAACAGCACCATTACTAGACCTTCGCACTCACAGAGTATGGGCTCCGCGGTTTCCTCTTCTTCCTGTCAAAATCTACATCGGCTGTCATCTGCTAGGCCAATTGTGTGCATATGCTTCCTCGGCCTACAATGTCCAGTCAGCATTCCCACCATCATCCTCGTCGTTTTTCGACTTTGACATAGTAGGTGGCGTGACAGTTTGGCCGAACGGCTTTTAAGGAATAGTTTAGCGTGCCTTTGTCCTGGGGTTTTATGCCACCAGCGCAGCGCCTGGTTGTTTATACATTGGTGGATGCTCTCCTTAGGGAGGTTTTTTGCAATTCCACAGGAAGGTTCTGGCCCTATCATGACCTCAGTCGCTCCCTGCTTGGCTAATTCACCGGCCTTTTCATTTCCTTTTATTCCTTGGTGTCCTGGCACCCAGGCTGGAGTAACTCTATTATGACTACCTAATCTGTTGAGGGCCTTGCGACACTCCCACACCAGATTTGACGTTGTCCGATATGAACTTATCGCCTAGTGCTGCTTGACTGTCGGAGTAGATGACCATTCTTTGGTTATCCACCCCCCGTCTCATCATCAACTCTTCTGCACAGCATTGCACCGTCATTACCTCTGCCTGAAAGACAGTGGCATGTTTCCCTAGGCTTAGAGAGATCGTGATCTTCTCTTGTACCCCATATATTCCAGCTCCTACTCCAGAGTCTGTTTAATCTTTGTGTTTATATGATTAATTTTCAGGATGGTTATTGTCATGCAGCTAGTTTACCTAAAGTAGCTAAAATTACGGGTTGGGTGAATGTAACTTCAGGTGATGAAAATGCTTTACGATTGGCTTTATTCCGTCATGGTCCCATTAGCGTTGCTATTGATGCCAGTCATAGAACTTTCAGTTTCTATTCAAATGGCGTTTACTATGATGAAACCTGGTAAGAGTATTTTCGATTAAAAATGTTATTAGATAAAATAATTATTCGATTTTAGTGGCAATAAAGAAGAAAATTTGGATCATGCTGTGCTTGCTGTAGGGTACGGAAGAATAAATGGAAAGAACTATTGGTTGGTTAAAAACAGTTGGTCGACTTATTGGGGAAATGATGGATATATCTTAATGTCGTCGAAGGATAACAATTGTGGTGTGATGACAACACCTACTTATGTAACTATGTAAATAATAGGACAAGTTTTTTTCTTTTTAAGTGCTCTCTATTTTTTATTTGTAATCAAAGTAGGAGTTGAGATTTTGCTATTTTTTGTTAAAAAATGTTTTTAATTCAATAAATTGTAAGATTAAACTCGTTTCTATTTACTTTTTTGTGGTATTACAACCTATAAAGGTAAGATTGATGTAGAAACTTATTTTAAATAAATTAAGAGAGACTAGTTGTTCTTATCATTCTCCTCTTCCATGCACAAGTGGCAGATAGCTTCATCCCTTACGGTACAATTAGTAATCCCGTTACTTTCTTCTTTTGACCCCTACTAAGCTTTAATATTCCGTTGGTCAGTAACTCCGAAAGTTTCTTTGACCTGGAGCTTTCTGTGTTCCCGTTTTTTCACGTGGCTCCGGTACGTTTAATGTTTTGTTTGAATCGTCCCCGTGATGCAATTTTTCACATCCCAAATGCAGGTTCAGGACACTCCTATATCATCAAGAAATGCTACCAGTTCTATTTATTCATATCCTACGACAGCCTCAATTTTTAACACCAATTGTACTTTCCCTACATATTGATTGGCATCTTGGCTAAATGGCCTTTCAAAAAGAGTTTTCCCCAATATAAATTTCTCCATTAACGTGAAAGAAGACACGAGTTATTGACCTGAATAGCTAGGGGGACAAGGGCCCTGGTGCATAGGGAAAGAATCGGATCTCTTTCCGCGTAGTTTGATCTTTATTGGCCTTCAAAATTATTGATAGGAATAAGAATAGGAAACAGTGAGTTGAACGTATCCCTAGTAGGATAAATCCATACGTCGTCTCTATTAGAATCTCCAGGTGTTTAATAGAAGAAAAAGGGAATAATAAACAACGACGCACATGACAATATAGAATATTTATTATACAGATGAGATTAATAATTAAGGAAAAAAACGATTTTTAACAGAATTCCCCGTCCAATTCACAATCTCTTGCGCGCCTTAATTTTTGCGTATTCGTCTATAATTTCACTCAAATCCAAGTTTAATGCCGCCTGATTTGTCGGAGGCGATCTTGTCGAATGCTGTTTCTTAAATAATTTTTTATAATCTTCAGTTTACTGAAGATCTTTCTGCTGCCGCGGAAGTAACAGGAATTGCTATATCCACTTCCGTAAGGTCACATTCGAGCACGCCATATTTCGTTATGATTTCTTTGCAAAGTTTTCGTCGTCTTCATCAATTGTGGGAGGATATCAGACATTAAGAAATTGGGTCCAATTATATCGCAATATTTCTTCTGAAACTGCAATTTCTTGAGTATTTATTTGAAAGATGGTTTGACGAACAGCTTTTGCCTAATATTCCGCCAAATTCGGTAATTGTTATGGACAATGCGTCGTATCACTCACGAATATTAAATTATTATTATTATTTTTTCAAAGCTGAGTTTCGAGGGCCTCCTGGTGCACTGCACCACCTGGCCCTATGATAGCTACGCCACTGAAGCTGTTGGAATGTTTCCAGTTATGCTCTGAAGAGTTTGCAAAGTATTGAAACTAGATATATTTCCCCCTGCTGCAGATGCACTGGGATTACTACATCTAGTCCATATAGGTTTGCAAAACTCAATCGAGACAATTGCCCACTTCAATTTGGGATATCACTTTGATAGAATCACTCCAATTCTCGCACGAGCTAGCGGAGTTGGGAGGTCTAGTGAATAGTTGCGTTCCTGTCTCTACAGAATCTGATAAATGTGCCTACAGTAGAATCTGCAGAGTCTCACTTTCAGATTCTGAGTATGATCTAGCTGTTGGAATTGTATTGCTTATAGGATCCACAGCATATAGCCAAGCAGGGAGCGACTGAGGTCATGATAGGGCCAGAACCTTTCAGTGGAATTGCAAAAAACCTCACTAAGAAGAGCATCCACCAATGGATAAACAACCAGGCGCTGCGCTGGTGGCATAAAACCCCAGGACAAAGGCACGCTAAACCATTCCTTAAAAGCCCTTCGGCCAAACTGTCACGCGACCTACTATGTCAAAGTCGAGAAACGACGAGGATGATGGTGGGAATGCTGACCGGACATTGTAGGCTGAGGAAGTATATGCACACAATTGGCATAGCAGATGACAGCCTATGTAGGTTTTGCCAGGAAGAAGACGAAACCGCGCAGCACATACTCTGTGAGTGCGGTTTCACCTATTTGTAGAAGAAAAACCAAAGGCAGAGAGCTACGCAAGGGAGGCTAATAGTTCTAACAAAAAGAATAAAGCTTTATATTGAGCTCTAAGGATAGGGATGACCACAATAGATCTGCAATGGGATAGGACAAAGAGTCACTCCATTTCTAATCTAGGATCCACAGAATTTTCTACAAGAATCTCTCTTTGCTTTCCTAATCTGTTCATTGTATACAGTCATGAGTAGAGCAGCTCTAATATAACCATATCTCAAATGTTCTTAGAATCCAAAAAAGTTTAATAAAATACTAGTGGTATGACTTAGAATTGAATTGAACATTTTCAAACTAGAGTAATTTGGTAAGCTCCCCACTCCACTAGGTTAATTTATTCCTGGTGGAACGGGTTTCCTCAAAACTGCTGTGATAAGTGAGTTCAATAGCCTTGCTAAGTTGTTTGGAGACAAGCTCTATACCATCACTGTTTTTCCTTTACTTACATTTGATATAATATTAAACAAACTTATTCCCCTTTTCCTTTGAACAAAATTAAAACAATGTAATACTGATATATTTTATTACTATGCTGAAATACTAGCTACAAAAGTATTATCTTCATTATCTATAGTTTGCGCTCCTGGCATCCTTGCTTGGTTCTGGAATTAAAAATAAACAATTAAATGACACATTACTTTTAAAGACCCACTGACAGACTAGTGAGACATTTGACAGTCTTAAACACTAGGTGATAGTTATTATTAACAATTAATAACTTGAATGAATACATACCAGTAATCTAGCTCTTTCCTCAAGTATACCATAAGCAAAATGATTTAAAACAAGTGTTTTGGGCAGGGCCACTCCTTGAAATCTGTAAATAGGTCCACCAGGTAGATCGGTATTTAATTTAATCACATTTGCTACTGTGATTCTGCCTAATTGATTGGTATTTGGTATCATAGGTCCTTTAGAAATATCTATATGGGTACCAGTTCTAAATAATGTTACTTTACCACTATTGTGTTCTGCTATACTAGGTATTTGTTGAGATTTGTGAGGATTATTTTTGAAAATATCAAATGCAAGATCGGTAGAAACATCTAAATATTCAAAAGGATGTTCTTGCTGGCAAAATTTTATCATTTCTATTGATAATACTTTTAATTCAGCAGCTGTAGGCTTCCAATCATCTAATTCTAATTGTACATCATATACAAAGCTTCCAGATTTTACTACAAATACATTATTAGTTCCACATCATTTAGAAATTAATTCAACTTACCGTTTGGACTAGGAAAACTATGTAAGCAAGCATTAACATTATCTTTGAATGCTTGTACAGCCACTGCTCCCATTAGAAAACTACAGCTTCTCCAAAATGTTTTATTAACTAATGTTGGGTTTTGTGAGTGATAGTGAAGAAAATCTAATTTGCAAGAATCTGGTAATGGTTTGTGCATGTGCCATAATGCTTCACCATTTAATAAACCAACAACTGCCTTATTACACAACTGATCTCCCAAATCTGTAAAATGAATAAGATAAGAAAATATATTGCTATAAATCAGTAGATTAGTTTTACGTTTGGCACAGTCGTAAGGTGTGGAGATATTTTTATTCATAACAAGTACTTCATTTTTTGGAGTGCCTTCATAACTGATTTCAATTTTTTCTATTCGCCCAATTGCTTCCTTCTGTCGAGATTGTTCAACGTTAAAAATATCATTTTGTTGTTTCCTATCATCTGAGAGAAATCCTGAAAACAATACTATCATTCATAGTTCTCTAAAAATGTTATTACATATACTTTTCATATGACTAAAAATGGGTCTCTTCAACCTGTTACTGACAGTACCAACAGAATTCATTTTTATTTCCTAATAATTAAATTAAGTTATATCTGAAAGAATATAAATGTTTATATGTAATAGGTTTTAGGTTATAATGATCCATGGACACATGGACATCGTAACTAAAATCCATAGATAACCTATTTACTTGTCGGTAACCACAAACCAAGTCCACGTCCATGTGACAGTCGCCCTGACGAATCTGATGATATACAAGCTTTCTGTGCATAACACGATATTTCTTTGGTCGTGTTTTGAGTTCGTTTAATTTTGATTTGGTGCTTTCTTCGACATTGCTTTAATTGCTTATGTATTTTTAAAGTTATATCTGACTGTTTATAATGAAAAGGATCATTAAATCAGTACAAAATAACCAAATTACAAAATCTGCCATGTGCTCTGCTCGCCATAAAAAAATGCTCCCATTCAAAAGAGTGACGATACGAAAACAGCGTAAGCTGGAAGCTAATTTTTGAACACAAAAAAATTATTAAACTACTAGATCCTATCCAAAGATTATATACACATCCTATCAGCTTACTATGCAGGCAACAGACGGTTCAGCATGCTGCAGTGGCAAAATTAGCAAGATAGGCGCTCGAAGCCCAAGGATGTTAGAAGGATGTATTCTCATCTAACATCCTTACTCGAAGCCTTCGATATTTTGTGTCCCATTCGGATGCGAGCAGTTTTTTATTCTTAGGAATCCTGTTTGGTACTTACATAGACAATTAGAACATACCTAATGTGCAGGTCACCTTTAGGAGCGCTCAATTTAGTTAGAAGTCCCATTGCGAACTAGTTCGCTCTTTTATTTTTATTTCTCTGCTTGTTGCACTAGTTTTGAAGTGCTGCACCGATCGGGATGTATCGATCTTATCTCGAAATTGTGGATTTCGATTCATTGTTGGTTAAAATCAGAGATAAGTAGCCTTGTTTATTACTTATCTCTGTTAAAAGAAGGGTAAGTGCATAACGTGCAGTTCAAAGTTCTGGTATATTTCAATAATAGTTCTGATGTAAAGCAGGAATTTAATAATTGATCAGTTGGTTGCTAATACAGCACCACTCCATAATAAAGTAGATGCCAGAAAAATAAATTGTAGATGAATAACCAAGAATTGGTTCATCGGTGAACTAGTTCGCCCAGTTCAACAAAGCCTGCTAATGTGGCATATTGTCATTGTAGTGTAAAGTAGTATGTGTAGTAGTGTAAGACATGTATCATGAATTCATCGTGAATAGTAAAGTTCATCTAAGTATATCTTATTTTAAATAAACAATCCACCAATAACTTAATAAACATATGATAAGAATATTAAACATGGTGCAGCGAACAGGTAGAGTATAAATAGTTGAGTATATGGTATATCCACCAACCACAGAACTGAACAACAAGCTCTGTGCCATCAACTGACAAGTTGGCACTAGTGACAGTAGTCCTAAAGGAAAAACAAAAACTGACAAGTTGACACTAATGACAGTAGTCTTGAGGAAAAACAATCATTTTAGATTTGTAATTTGGTTATTTTGTACTGATTTAATGATCCTTTCCATTATAAACAGTCGGATATAGCTTTTAAAGTACCTAAGCAATTAAAACAATGTCGAAGAAAGCACCAAATCAAAATTAAATGAACTCAAACTCGATCAAAATAACCATTAAGAACCACGTGTTATTCAAAGAACGTTTGTTTATATTCAGATTCATCTAGGCGACTGTCACATGACGTCACGAGGACTTGCCCTATTGCCCCATTTGTCGCTGTAAACGTTGCAGGTAACTTTTGTCGCTATCAAAGTAACAAAACTGTGCTGAGGTATATTTCTTTTTACATATAGGGGCAAAGCCGTAAAAAAACAAAGAAATATACTAAATTAAATTATATTAAAAAGTCTTATAAGTCTTATAAATAAACATTAACTTAATATTAAACTAAACTATGATCTACATTCTTCTCTGTCAGAATTTGCAGGCCAATCACAGACGTTGAGACCAGTGTGGAATACAGTACCAGGTTCGCAATTGAAAACTGTTGGTTTGCCATGATCACAGCGAATATACTAAAAAAAATAATTGTATCTATTTATTATTATTATCCTTCTACACAAGTTACCTAAAAATTATTCATTGACAAAAGGTGCTATTTTTGATCGTTTGACAATACTTGTCTTTATTAACTTGAATATATTTACTTCCAAAATATTTGGAATACCATGACGTATTAACTCACTTTATTACAATCTTTATGTGGCATGAAGTCAGCTTCACAATCAGTTAAGTTGTCAGTATCATCTGGATAACTTGGTGTTGATGACGGTTGGTTATTAGTGGGTGCAGAGCCATGTGTCGTTGTTTCTTTTGAAGTCGTTGAAGGAACTGTACTAGGATATGTAGGCTTTGGTTTCGGCGTGGTTATCACTGGAGTACCATCTGAAGGGGTGGTACTTTTAGGCCTGTCCCATTCCGGCTAGAAGGAAGTTATAAGAATTAGAATATGAGTACAATTATTTTGTATAATAGAAATTGACTTTGTGCTCTTAAAATATTTTTACCCTGGGAGTGGTGGAAATATGTGGTTCGGGAACGTCATACGATTTCATATTGGCGTGTAAAATGTGAATTAAGGCATTTTCCGGTCCACATAATCCACGAAAGTCGTCCATGTCTATGGCCCAAGTCATTGCGCCTGCGTATCCCTTGGATTTGATCCAATCCATTTTGATTTGAATCGATACCGGATCTTCGTAGCCTACCCACTGAGTTCCTGTAAGAAAAATATATTTAAATCCATCTCCATTTTCTTTTTTACCTATTGAATTACCCTTATAAGCATACGGAACTTTTCCTTGTTCGTCCCACTTTTTAGTCCAACCATTACTTTTTTCTAAGAGCTCTGCACAGATCTGAAAAGTAAAATAACAAAAAATTAATATTATTAATTCGTTTTCTCTTCCCCTACTTTAATAATTTTTCAATTAAAAAACACTATTAAATACAAGAAAATATTTACTTCGTAATATGCTAAAAATCCAGTTGCGTTAGTGAAAGGACCAGGAGCTCCACCTCCAGCTTCTTTATTTATGTAAGTTCCAAGATTATAATTGGTATTTCCAGCACTTAGAGTAAAACTTCTTCCATAAAATGGTATACCAACAACAAGTTTCTTTGGAGAACAACCTGAATCCACCCATAATTGTAGTCCATCATTCTACGACAAATTATTTCTTAAACAATTATTATATTAAGGATTTAATCAACTTACAACATTGAGCTTTTCATATGCCCATTGGTCATGTGGTCTTTTGTAAAGGGGACTGTGAGTATCGGCAAAACCAGCCCAGTTTCCTCTTAGATCGTAAGACATCACATGAATAGCGTCCACTAACCTAAAAAATTATTTTAGAGTTCAGGAAGCAAGCGTGGTATTGGATTATTTACTTACTCGCAAAGTTCTGGTACGTAATAACCTTCTTGAAGTCTGAATTTAGCCATTGGTACTGCCATAGTTATCTCCCAACCTTTTCCTACTTTATTAAATGCGGTTCTAAGCTCTTCGACGAAATAGAAAAATGTATCTTTGTCGGAGAAACTACCACCTCGATCGGCAGCTCCTGGGTATTCCCAATCCAAATCGAATCCATTCAAATTATATTCATTCATGAAGGCTGGAAATAATGTAATTATTGGTAAAAATTACACCATTAACAACATTTTTTTTCTCACCAATAACACTGCTGATGAATGTATCTCTTCTGGATTTTTGGGCAACCATTGCAGAGTATTTAGAGCCGCCTTCTGCCCATCCTCCAACAGCAACTTCAAGTTTTACATTTGGATGCGTCTTTTTAATATCACTGAAATTTCTGAAACCGTTCTGTTCGACGTCCAGCTGAAATAAAAACAATAATGTTCAGGCTAAGTATAGCTAAGAAACACCCAAAATCATTCCATGGTTAGTCTATTGAAAATTCAATTTAAATGGTTAATAAATGGCCAAAAAAAATAACTTAACTATTTGGATCAACATTTTTGAAGAAGTCCACAGAACACAGGACGCTGTAGGTAGCCAATTATATTAGAACGGAAAGCCTAGAGAGTATACCTCTCCATCCACATCAACATGCTTATATATGGAAGGCATATCTACGAAAACTTCACTGGTGAGGATATTTTAGATAACCAAGAAAGTGGAAAGGTGGAAAGAATTGCCAAAATAACAAAATACGGACTAAGAAGAGAGGTAATCATTAAAAAAACGTTAAACAGAAAGCCAGGAACATGCCACAGGATGGTATGATCAAAAAGTATAATTTTTCATAGAAATTCAACACAGAATACAGCCACAAGAAGGAATTGGATCTACTATACTTGGAAAGAATGCCATTCAATGGTATACATACGTACGAGGAACCAAATATTCTGAAAGTTTGGTAAACCCCAAAGACATTTCAAGTGGAAATCAAGCCATAGGAAAGTGTGACCAGATCAATATTAATAAAATTAGTAGAAGCAGTGAGTCTAGATGGCGGCAAATGGTTTGGTGCGTCACAAAGTACCTACTTATATTATTTATCAAAGACTCTCCAAATGCAACTGAAGTTATACCAAACCTGGGCAAGATCAACATCCTTGATAACTGCACTAACAAATGTTTATGAAACTGCAGTAGATTACCTTTAAGTAGCTCATTTTACGTCAAAATATAATTGTCATTTTTAAGTATACACTGTAACTATCTTACCTCAGGATCTATCACCAGTACAGTCCATGATGTGTCATCAACACCAATGAATGAATAAATTATATGTGTACAGAGATCTACCGGAAGGTCTTCTAAACCATACCTTCCAACACCCGGTCTATATATGGCCCAGTTGCTAAAGTAACATACTACTTTTGCTGGAGTTGCCTCTTTAAACATATAAAAAAAAATTTGATGGGTTTTTCATTTCAAATTAACCATATTTATATAAGTAAAGTCTCAACTGTTACATAAACAAGTTAGGATGATCATTTTTATTAAGAAAATTAAGTTGTAAGCATATTTTATAAACCAAGGCTAAGAAAGAACTTTCATTTACTTTAAAAAAATGTTTCTACAGAAATAAATGATAGGGAGGTTTAAAATATATCTTATTTATATTGTAGTTGAATTGATTAATAAGCGAATTATATTTGTGTCATCCTGGGATCCATTTTGAAAGAACGCAATTCTATTTGTTTCTATTTGAAGTTGGTGGAAGTAAGTCTAGAACGTACCAATAATTGCCAGACACGCCTGTCTCTGTATAGAGAGCTTTGCTTGGACTGTTACGTGTAGTAAACTTAATTAAACTGATAAAATTTCAAATTATGAATGTGAAGAAGAAACAATTGAACACCTGCCATTGACACTAAAAAAAATTGAAAAAAGATTTCAAATAATGACTTGAAGAAGTGGCTCAATTGGGGGTCAATAGAATACCTAGCTTCAGAAGATGACGGGGCGGGTGATAGTGAACTCTAGAGGGAGAAGATATGAGATGGGAGCTGGAGTGCCACTGGGCTCGGTTCTGGGACCGACGCTCTGGAATCTGGAAATGTGTTTGATGAGGTTTGTGAGATAGTATGTGGAGAGGGATGTGAGATTACGGTGTATGCGGATGATGTATGTCTGGTATGTACGGCAAAGGAAGAGGCGGAGTTACAAAGAAAGGCGGGGAGGATGTGCAGGAAGATTGTGGAGAAGATAGATCGGTGCGGACTGGAAGTGGCGGAAGATAAGACGGTGGGGCTGCTAGTGAAGGGACGGAGCAAGACGAGGGAAGTTGCGGTGACGGTGAAGGGAAGGAAAATTCGTATGGAAGAGTCTGTGAAATACTTAGGGATGTGGTTGGATAGCCAATTATCCATCAAAACACACATGTCAAAGGCGGCACAGAAAGCAAAAGTAAGAACAGCAAGGCTGGGGAGATTGTTGTGTAATGTGAAAGGGCCGGGAGAATGGAAGAGGAGGGTAATTGGTAGGACAATAGAGCAGATTATGCTGTACGGTGCGGAAGTGTAGGGTGAACGAACGGGGATGAATGCGAGGGTTAGGCCACTCCTGCGGGTGCAGAGAGGGATACTCCTGAGGGTGATACAGGGATACAGGACAGGCTAGAGCCAGGAACAAACGCTGGAGGGGTGCGACTATAGAGGAAATGCAGGAATATATTGAGGAGGAAATGGAGAGAAGATGGAAGAAGTATGAGGAAGCGCTAAAAGGAGCGATTGGGAGTAGGAGAGATTGGATGGACCGGAAATTGGGGGAGGTGAACAACTTCTTGACACAGGTGCTCACTGGGCATGGGTCGAGAGCAGGGTACCTCCACAAGATTGGGAAAAGAGAGACTGGAGTGTGCGAGAGGTGTGAAGTGGAGGATGATGTGGGGCATGTGTTCAGATGTTGGAAGAACGTGGAGGAGCTGGAAAAATTGGAGCAGAAACTAGGGGAGGCAGTGTATTGTGAGCACATGGTGGAGATAATGTTGAGGGGAGAGGAAAAATGGATGGAGGTAAGTCGCGTAGTGGAGAGAATGATTAGGGGGAGAGAAGGAATTGATATGACATGAGAGGTGGAAGTGATAGAAGGGAGAAGATGACGGAGGGACAGCCGCCCGTCTCGAAGTATGCTAGGGTAGTGATTCCGAGGCGGGAGTAACGGCGAGCTTTGAGGTGGGTTTGGTTGGTAGGCATCCCTTGGGATGAGTCCATCAACACTGTCTGGGTCATGTGATATGGCCCATTTAAACATGAGTTTCCCATCTCGGCCCGAAAAAAAGCTTCAGAAGATACTGGAAGTGTCTCAAAACGAGGGGATGGGTATTTCGGTCTGGTTTAGAGTATCAGAATGGGCCTCTTGCCTCCGAGTTTTACGATGCTGTCATTCCTATCCTAACAATTTACCGAATATTATTATCCAAGACTATTAAAAACATGTTATGGACTTGGGAACATGTTTTTTTCACAACGAAAGAAATTTCAGAAAAAAACTTGAGGATTTATAGCTAACATCAGTTGAATTTGATAATTTGAGTAGTTTTGGAACAAAAAGTTATGTGGTATAATAGTAGCTTACTAGGAATTTATGAATTGAATTCTTCTCCACCAAAATGTATTGAATCTTTGATGCATTATACTTTAACTGTAAAAAAACTTACCCAATCCTTGTAGTGTGGCAAAGAGACCAATTAGTATCACAGTAAGAAACATTCTAAAAAAAAATCTAGTAATAGTCAATAAGATTAGGAGAGTTCCTCTTTATATACCACTAATGATAATAATAATCAATAATGCATTAATGTATGAAATTGGATCATTGGAAATTTATTTCCGTTGATAAATATTTTTTAGGAAATTATTAATAATAATTGTGTTTTGATTGATGTCGATCAGATAAAGTTATCCTTTAATCACTGTTCCTAGATTTAAAATAAAAATTATTTTTCTAGTGATATCAATTCAAACTTGAAAAAATCTAATTTACATGACTCATTTTTTAATCATTTGTAATAAACAATAAATAATATGTTTTTAATGTCTTAAATAATGAATTTAAATATTTCCCAGTTTTCGTGTACAAATTTTTAAACCAAATATTGTATAACATGATTAAAATTCTTAATGAAATTTCTTTAATATGGGTAATGGGACAATGAAATATTTTAAATTTTAATTAATAATTTTAAATCACTTATAAACGCGATACTTTTAAAATATATAGTGTCTTTGGGGACTTACCTTTTCAAAATGTTAATTTTTAGGTACCTCAACTCAAAACCAAAAGATGCACTGCATAAAAATAAGGTTGTTAACTTTTCAGTGTCAGCTCAACAATATTATTTATTCAAAGCACCTCTTTCTTTTATACGATCCAAGATGGTTAACACTTTTTTTGTGTCATCGACATCAACAGGAACATCATGTAAATAATAATAAAAAATTATACACTGAGAAACGTGCGGCTCAAGAATAACATTCGTTACACAAACATTTAATTCAACAAATAATTAAGGCTTGTATTATTAGAGTGTTACAATTTATCAGAATATGAAGATCAAAAAAATGTACTTGGTAAATACCTACTCTTCCCTCACAGGATCGTTATTCTTGAAATTCCCTGAAATTTTTACTCCCCAGGGAAATGTTAACATTTATATTCTCACAAAATTTCGCTGGATATCAAAAAGCAGTTTTCTTTAAATCAGGGATTAGAAATGACTGAGGGAAAAAGGAAACAGTGTTGTCTAAGCTCTCAAAAATGTACTTCCAATCAAAATTTACATAATTTTGGCAGTATAAGTAAACTGTGCTGTTTTTGCCATGAATTTTAACCAAATACGAAGAAGATGTTTTCAACTTCAAGCTAACTTTTTTGCTTCGCGGTATTTTTGGTTTTGTCGTTTGTCCATTGTGTCCATTAAAAAATGAGTAGTCAAAAAAAAGTAACTAGTGAACAAAAGAATATTATAATAGGGTTAGAGAAATCCGAAATGTACCTGGGTAGGTTTACTTCCCAATTTGCAAAATCTAAGGCCAAAGAGCTATGGGAATAATTAACTGTAATATATGGTGTCACCATTTCAATAACGTCCTCAACAAGAGGTTTTGTTAATCTAAACATTTGTACAAACTTTCTAGGAGAAAGTTGTAACGGATTTGTCTGTGGAAGAACATTCCTTCCATTATTCATCTCTTCCCAAGCCTCCTCAAAATCATCAATTTTGGCATCATGCTAATGCAAAAGTTGGTAGAATTAATCCTTATTGCACTTATTTACCGAAAAACAATGAAAGTCTACAGAAACCAAGAATAAAATATCTTTATCATTGACAAAAAACAAGCCAACGATAAGTTTTGAAGTTAAATCTTAATATTTTCACATCATTTTGGCTTGTTCTCCCAATAGAATGGTAATCATATCCCTCATTTTTCAACAGGAATTTTTCAAGAATACGGCATTTTAAGATTTGAGGGAAACACGCCCACTTTCTATCATTTCCCCTCTAAATTTATTTTCCCACAAATTCAAGAAGAGTGGCCAAGAGCCCCGGAACTTATCGTTGGCTTGTTTCAGTGTTTTTCGGTAAATTAGTGCAATATGGATTAATTCAACCAACTTTTGCATTAGCATGATACCATGATTGATGATTTTGAGAAGGCTTGGTAAGAGGATGTTCTTCCTTAGACAAATCCGTTACAACTTCTTCCTAGAAAGTTTGTACAAATGTTGATGACGTTATTGAAATTGTGGCAGTTAATTAATTCAATGGTTTCAACCCTTACAATGTGAAACTGCATTTAATTGAGTAGGTGAGTAAAACCAATTATAATTAAAAATTCCACAATATTTTATTATATTTATTTTGGTCCTTTACCGGTTTCACGAACATTAGTTCGCATCATCATCGTCTTATTTTATCACAAGAGTAGCTACTTGAGTCCCAAAGAAGATTCATTTCGAAATATTAGTGTAGATTGTGACAGGTCGATTTGTTTTGTTGTATATTGTTTGAGGTTAGTTATCGTTATAAAGTAGACTTTACCGTCATAAGCAGGCACGTATCCAGGATTTGGTTTGGGCGGGTGGTCCAGCGAGAAAAAGAAATTGCGCCGCAGGAAAAATTTTTTGAAGAGGTCAAGGTCAAAGGCCTTAGAAGAAAAGTAGAAAATTGTCAAGGTACAAAACCACACGTTAAAATACAGGTTTTGTTAAAAACATTTTTAATCTTCTGTTAAAAAAAAAGTTATTATTATTACCTATAGTTACAAACAATCTCATAATTATAAAAAGTATAAGTGTGTAGTAAGAATAATAAATTGTCAATGTCAAGTATTTTATCAGGAAAAATATCGATGTCCCAGTGTATTGAGAGTGACATTTTATTTCTTAAAAAGGTTTTTACCCTTTTAAGAGTAGAAGAAGATCTCTCCACACTGGCTGTAGCAACAGGTAAAGTAGAAAGAATAACCAGTAAATGATGAAGAGCAGGGAAAACATTTTTGTTACCGTGCTCCAAAGCCTTTAGGGTTTCGGTATTTCTGGCTAAATCTTCACCCATTTGATTGCACCATAAGTAGTATTCACCCTGAAGAGCAGACAGCGAGTAATTATCTTCAATTTACATAGAAAGCTGCTCTAGCTGACTTGCATTTTCATTTGAGGCAAATCCTGGTAATAAGCTTTGAAAAACTATTAGTTTGGTTGAGTTTGTTTCAAAACGATCTTGTAGATTCATTATAAGTTGATCGACGATAAGTTCCTCTGTGTTGCCAATAGTTAAACAATTGATTTTTATTTTTAAACTTAAACAGACATTTTAAAAATAATATTTTCAAAACTGTATG
This sequence comes from Lochmaea capreae, assembly GCA_949126875.1. Taxonomy (NCBI): domain Eukaryota; kingdom Metazoa; phylum Arthropoda; class Insecta; order Coleoptera; family Chrysomelidae; genus Lochmaea; species Lochmaea capreae. Next base: position 13,619,523 of record OX421409.1, read on the forward strand.
CCACTCAATATGTCTATACATTTTTACTTTACTGCCTGTACTTACATAAACATTATGGAATCATCGTTTTTCTACTACGTGTTTGAAAACATTTCAGGGGGGTGTCCGGACCCCCCCTGGATACATGCCTGGTCATAAAGGCCAGAACTCGGCACTTTACGGTTTAAATCGACTTTACATTGTTCTGAATCCCTATTATGACTTAAAGTATGCTTTTCGGTTTAAAGTCTCCTTTTAAAATTCTTGTGAAACCGGCCCTTAGACATTCATTTCTTTTCACCTGGTTGTACTTTTCCAGGAGTAGGTGTTTTTGATTGTACTAGACCTACTAGATCTTTCCATTGTCATTAGAGAACTGATTACACAAAAGTTCAGAGCTTCAGATTCTTCTTCAAAGACCTGTCCAAAAATAACTCAACAGTCAGATGGTTCTCCAATTAGCTCGCTTCTATTACATATATGAGGCTACAAAAGAAGTACCAGCAATACATTTTTATTTCCGACACTTCTGTACAATGTTAATTCAATTTATTTGAAGCAATTTACTGATTTAAATGTTATGCTATTTACAGGACAAACAAAGAAAATACTGCATATACGATATAATGAGCATCTAGTGATTTTACATTCATTAAAGACCTGCGCGATGTTCACCAAAGTACTCTTATATTTTAGATAATTACTAAAGGTATGATATACTTGACTATATTGTGATTAGTAAGCCAAATGGGTTTTTTAGCAGACTTCCAGTAACCAAAACATTGTTTTCTCGTGCTGGTATTTATTATTGTTAATTTTACTTAATGTGAATAGTTTCAATAAACATCTTGAAAACAAATCCCAAACATTGAATCTGCAAAGTCTAGATTATGGATAATAAAATTAATCAATAAATATTGCAAGTCAATTCAATTATCTGCTATTCTCCAAAATGTCTATCAATAATTATAATTATGAATTAGCGTCCTGATAATCTATTGATTATTAATCAAGTGTAATCTCAGATGATGTTCTAATTTCATCACAGGCAATCGGAATTTAATTAATCACCTATAATAAATCGAGTTAAGCGAAAACCATCGAATATGGAATTAAAGAGAAGTATTACTCAAAACGATTGTAACTCCAAACAATGTTTTCATTTGTAATGTTACAATGGATCTAAGTGAATTTTTTTCATTCCTTCACAGAAACTATTGAAACTATCGATCCATTATAATACTCAACGGTATACTAAATCTTATTATATTATACAGAGATTAAATTTAATGAATTTTTTATCTTCGTGTAAAATATAAAAGCTGAGAGAACAGCCTCAACATCGTTGCTGCACTCAGCTGGAATGTTAATCCTGTCGGCTTTAGGCGGACTGGTTTAGGCTTTAAAGTTTCGAAGTAAGTTTTTATTAGAGCAGATTTTTCTGTTCGAGTTAATGAACCCTCTCTGAATTCAATGGTTTTATGAACGGAGCTTTTTAAATATTTAGTACTTTGCTGATGTGTTACATAAAATATTTTGATGGTTTCAGTATCACATTTTCATTACGTAAAGTTAAAAAATATTTTTTAGAAAAAACGTTTAAGAAGCTATTTTTTTTAAAACTATTTGTGCATGCAACTAGCGATTTTGTAATTCTGATGCTAAATATTGTAAACACCCTTCTAGATCATTTATTATTATAGTTATCTAATTTAAAAATATTTTTTTCCACATTATGCTCATCAGTATGAAATACACGCTTTCCATCACCTTCCTAAGCTGATTAGATTTCCAAATAGATATTGCGGAGGTTCTTCCTTTAACAGAACCTTCTTGCAATATTAACAATATTGTGTGGCTCGAAATACGTAAAATTCTCAGTGAATTTAATATACAGGGCGGAAATTTGAAACTTATAATATGAATATGATAATGGAATTATAAAATTAACGAGATAAATCCAGTGCTACAGCCCTGCAGTATCACCTTTAATATTGATAGAAAAGGATCATTCAAAGTGTTTATAATACACGCAGAATGATTTTGCGACTTATGAGGCGACACCCTTTAAGGTTAACAAAAGGTGTGAGTCATCGTGTTAACCATCTAGCACCCGTCCTCTTTCAGGAATTTTCCAAGAAATAATTTCAATGGGTTGATTGTCTTGCCATCACTTTGACTTTGTCACACCTTTTCGGAATATTAATGAAGCAGAAGCAGCTTATTTTCATGAAGGAAAAAGCTAAAATGAAGATAAATTATTTAAATAAATATGTTGATGTAAAATTGGGATTATTTATTTTTTAATAAGGAGCGTTTGTAGACAAGTTTTTGTCAAACTACTATTCCTGGTTTCTCAAAACATTTGAATTTGTCCATTATTGGCGTAGGTTAACAATAAAAAAATAATTAACCATTTCAATAGAGAAATTCAACTTCTCAGCTGGCTAGAAGACGCAACAATTGTCAACTTCACACCTGGTAGTGGAAAATAAAGTTATAAATAAAATAGTAAAAAAGAGCCAAGTAAATAATGAACAAAATCTATATTTAAGAAAATAAGAAAACCAAAAACAGCTAGGTACTGTTACTGAAAATATTATCTCAACAATGTGGCATACCTAGAAATGCACAAACATGTGGATGAAAAAACATGCTTTTCAACAGGACAACAATCACATCCTTATTTGGAAATTCCATGTAGGTCTCGATAATGTGAGAATGCTCACAGGCAGAAGTATTATCACCGCTCTTGTGTGATATCGTCATAGCCGAACTCCTGGAATAATTAATCAGTAAGGGATAAGTAAACGCTCTGACAATACCTACTTGTAATGGAAAAACACATTATATTGGAGATGATTCAAGAAGCTCTGAAACCGTGAAGAAATGGTATATAAAAGAAAGCCCAACGCCTATTCAACGTACAACTGGGCCTATCTAGGTATAATTCTGGATTCTAAACTAACCTAGAATTCTCAACTACTGAATAAAACCAACAAAGGAAGAATGGCCCTAATGGATCGCACACTGGCTGTAAGCAACTGTGGTGAGACCCATAGTTACCTATGGAGCTTAAGTGTGGTTGCCAAAAACAGAGCTGAGGAAATCTGACCTGAAGCTATCAAAACTTCAGAGAATTGCCTGTCTGTGCATAACGGGTGCGACCAGTAGGAGACCGACTGCAACAATGGAGGCCATACTCAATCTTCCGTCTTTTGCTTCGCACGCCAAGGCAGAAGCAAAAATGGCTTCGTATGGACTTGAAGGTGTTGGAAACTGGTACGAATGAACCATCACCCACAGTCACTCCAGAACCACATAGCAACCATACAACATCCAGCTAAAATGGAATGCAGTCAGGATCGAACGAACACTTAAACTGATGAAGGAACAGGAGCTGGAATCCATGGTGCACATCTTTGCGGTAGTTTACATCCGTATTCCAAGCGAGAAACCAGGCTATCGACACGTGTTTCCAAATGAACAGGGAAAGAAGATATAGAGGTTAAAAGATCCTTATTCTCTCCGATAGTCAAGCAGCACTGAAATCATTAGCACGGCCCCTAAGTACAACTGGTCTCTTCACATAAACGTTACAACCAAGAGCACAAAATGGCTGAGGTGCATAAGACTGGACAGATACAATTAGCGCCTTCCACCTGAGAGACTTCCTTGGACATTCAACTTGTAAATTGTAAAAATGTTGAATATGCATTGATGCTTCCACGACACGAACTATCCCACTCACCCCCACATAATTACGCAGCGACACAGCTCAGCACATTACATTATTACGCGAAAGAGAAGAAAGACATGACGTAAAAAGAAAGAATGCTATGCATTCTGTTGCATAAAATTGTTGGTTCTAATCACACCAAAGTTTTATTTTTTCTTTTATTACCTGTTATAATTTGTAACTCAAAACTGAATGAAAAAAGTGCAATTTCAGGAAATTGAAACTTTTGAGAATAGCTTAAATGAACATCATATACAATAAGTACACTCTTTTCATATATTTTTTGCAGGCTGCATAATTTTAAAAATGGTTCAGCACCTTATTTTTTTTTTAATATTTCGATAAAGCCGTTAAACCATTCTCTGGGTCAAGCTGTTTGCAATAACTGTTCTATTGTTTGAATCAAATACATTTTTTTTTTTGTTATTTCGAACTGTATTTTTTATAAGAGTACCTATTTATATTCATTTATTTTAAGATCAAAGACCTTGGCATTGTTAGGTTGATTGATTGTCATAAGAAATTTGAATATATTATTTAAATATTTTAATATGTGAACTCATCTAGAACTACTAGATCACTGTGCTTATCTAGTGGCACATTTAAATTGAAGATTATAGATGGTAAGATTATTTATTTATTTTTACAGTTACATACTATACCGATTGTCCGCTATATCTTTTTCTATGAAATACCTTAAACAGTATTAATTTTTAGCTGATGAACGTTATTGAAGAGTGTTCTGTAATTTTAATATAATGAATATGGATATTTATAACATGTTTGTAAGGAGAATGCGATTTAAAAATAGGTATAAAGATTTTTTTACCGAAATTCAAAACACCATGTAGGTTTCAGCAGCTACAGTAAGGGGTGTATCACCAAAATGTATTACCGTGTTTTGTGAATATTTTGATTTTTTTGACGGTTAGTGTATATATTTTAAGAAACGTTTTGTATTTAATTCCATACCAAACACAACTCGTTAGTTAATCAAATGTATCAAATACAAACTTCTACCGCCTGAGAAAAAAAGTTAGACATACTTTATTGAGACATCCTGTATATTCTAAAGATATTTAAAAAAGTAGCCTTTATCAATAATCGAACTACTGAACTGAAAAAAAAATTAAAACTTTTACAGTTTCGCTATAAACTTCCATTCCACTTGTCATGATTTTACCTGTATACAGGGTGTTTCTGAAGTAATCTGAAATATTGTGGGCGATTCTTCATTTAATTTTAAAACCGAAAGTACCTGTAAACATGTTTGGTAATTTTTGTCGATAATAAGATATAGGGTGATAACGTTTTTAGGAATTTATTTCGACCATAATTTTTTTTTAGTGACGTTGGAGCTGATTCCGCAAAAGGGTTCCGGCCCCCAAAAGGGTATTTCAGTCCCCCTCTTCGCTAGTTCATCTGCTATTTCGTTTTCTTCTATTCCAGTGTGTCCTGGAATCCACAGTAAGGTGACTATATTGTTCTCGCCTAGTTCATTAAGTTTGCCTAGGCATTCCCACACCATTTTGGAACTGATTACACAAGAACGCAGTGCTTTATTGGCTGCTTGACTATCAGACACTATGATAATCCTTTGCCTTCTATATATCCTTTGTAATATTGAACTGGGCACACTTTTTATTGCGTGAATTTCCGCTTGAAAGATACTTGGGGTTTTTCCCAAGCTTTCAGAGCGTTTGGTTCCTGGCCCGTACACTCCTATCCCAGTTCCTTCTATTGCTTTTGAGCCGTCTGTGTACCATTGAATGGCATTCTTTCCAAGTCTGATAATGGTATTTGGATCCCATTCCTTTTTGTTGCTTAATTCCGTAACTAATTTCTTCGAAAAGTTATACCTTTTCATCATACCGTCTTGTCTTGTCCAGGTAATAAACGATTTTTCTAATGTTCACTGTAGGTACTTAAATCGCAAATGAATTCCTTGATTTCTACTGATCAGCTAAGTTCTGTGGATCCTGCTTTCCGAATATTTCTTTTCATTCCAGTTTGTCCGGGAACCCATCGTAAAGTGACGGCATTGCTCTTGCCTAGTTCATTGAGTTTCCCTAGGCGTTCCCATACCACTTTGGAACTGATTACACAAGAAGTCAGTGCTTTAACGGCTGCTTGACTATACGACATGATAATAATCCTTTGCCTCTCATATCTTTCATCAGTAGGTAGTTCCCCAAAAACTATTACTAAGTGAATAAAAAGAGCTAGGATGGGATAGAGAATAGCAGTTTTCACTGGCACAAAATTTAGTTATGCATGGAAAAAATGGGAAGAAGTTGAATAATATAAGAAGATTTGGAAACTAGCAGTGACGACATACTGAAGACATGAAAAAACTGGAAAAAAAACTATAACAAGGATAATGATAGGTCATGGGCATAGGAAGGAAAAATAATATGGGGAATCTCAAGAGGAATAACAGGTTGTCTGATTTCTAAGAAGTGAAGAGGTGGTTTTTTTCAATGATTCCCTCTCTACTTAGTCTGAAGATCCATACTAAACGATGAAACAAAACAATTTAATTTGTTTAAATCTCAAACGAGTTTGAGAAAGCCACTGTGTTAGCGAAACGCGTCACGAATGTATGTTGAGCTTAGTTCAAATATATAATGAAGATTTAAACAAATTAAATTGTTTTATTTGATCGTTTCCCAAAAAAGAATGTATTGTCCAACGTGTTCAACATTTGCTCATTTCCATAATAATAAATTCTCATACAGTTGTAGCACGCTTTCAACACTCCGTTTCGAACATTGATTATTGTTTATTAGGATTTTTCCTTCCTGGACAATTGAACAGTAATATAGATATATCTTCATTTTTGGAAAATGAACTTCCAGTTAATTTGAAATTCTCTTAACTGGAAGAGGTGGGTATATGGTTCACACATGTGGAATGTTCAATTCTTAAAAAAATACACAGAGTAGATATGCACTATAAAATCTAAAAACAATCCATACAACAAATCTTTAATGTACATACAACACTATCTTCGGCTTTGAGAATATTATAAATTTAAATTCTATTGTGATAATATTGGTCTGCCATTTTTTCAAAACACTCGAAAATTTATCTCCACAGTGAAATGAACCATCAGTTTTCCGTGAATGCATCATTTTTTGTAGCGTTATTTTGAAATAAATATTTATCAGAATCAACCTATTTCGTTTGGGAAAAAATGCGTCGTAAATAAAACCCACAATTAATAAAGTAGCGGTAGTTGACGATTAAAATCCCCATACTAATGAATCAATTAAATTATTTATTAATTGATAAAACAAGTTTTACTCTTAGACGATCCTAAAGAGATTACGGAAAGAAATTATAACGATATCTAATGTAGTGAATGAATGAATTCTAATTAATTAATTAATCAACATTGAAAAAACATTTAATATATTATTTAACTGTACACAATATTGAGAGCACCTGGTATACAAAAACTGTAAGCAGAACGCTTTTTAATACAGTAAAGTTTTATTTGTAGTTACTAGATGTCACTGCATGTCCGATGTTTTTAGTAACATCGATTTACAGCAAGTTTAGATGTTCCTTTATGAATATTTTAACAATGGAACACAATATTTCCGTTCCGTTTTATACAGAAATAGAAGGAAAATGTAAAATTCGATATAATTAGACAAAAAAAAACCAGCAGCGTAAAAACTGTGGATTGCATAAAGTGTTTATCATTTTTTTTAAATATGCAAAACTGTAAAATACGAGGAAGGTATCTTTTAACCAAACTAAGAATGCAGATGTCAAAAATATTAACAATACCTAGTGCAGAATTTAAAGCATAATATTATCTTGTTTCTTCACAATTTATTATCATCGCCATTGAATGTTTATAGGGCATGTCCACCAACTGACAGTTGACAATACGTCTGAGGAAAAAGAAACATTTGGTTAGATTTTAGATTTGTAATTTGGTTGTTTCGCATTGATTTAATGATCCTTTTTATTATAAAGAATCATATATAGCTTTTAAAATACCTAAGCAATTGAAACAAGCACTAAATTAAAATTAAATAACTATTAAGAACCACGTGTTTAGCAAAGAACGCTTGTTTATCATCAGATTCATCAGAGCGTGAGTTGTGCCTCACCATCCGCCTACGATTGGCATGTTAGTGTTGATCTTCCTCCTGCTGTATGCAATTTGGGGAGGATTAGTAACATATATCCGGGAAAAATAGATTTGTGCAGGTCAAGACTGCTAATGGGATTTGTGACCGGCCGTTGGTCAAATTATGTGCATTACCATCACAGTAGTAATGTTGGTACTATTTATATTATTTAAATTGTCAAGTTGTAGGCATTTATCAACAACTTCATGTAGTAACCGACAATCTCGGACCAGACCCGTCGTAGCCTGTGTTTTACTCACTTCGAAAAGAAGAAGTGTCATAGCAAAAATAGCGCGAGTAAGCAAGTGCGTGTGTGCGATAGTTCCGGTGTGGACAACCTACCTAGACCATTAAATCGAAGTGGACGGAATCGACTTATTTCAAGGTAAGTGGTTTGATATTCTATTTGCGCGGCTTTTGGTCTCACGATTTAATACATGTTTCAATTTAACCCTACCATCAATAATTACGAAACATGAGTATATACCTATCAAATTTCACATACTTGTTCAATTTTCTTTTATAAACTTTCAATATTTATATTTTTGTTTGTACCAAATGTGTGAAATATTTTTCATCAAGAACTTTTCACAATTCAACAACTTTTTATAAAATTTGTCGTTTGCTGTTCTTTTTCTTCTGAAACGTATTTTAACTCTTCTCAATTCCATATTCCTCAATAATATAATGCCTCCAACAGTAAACTACGATGATCCTTGTACCATCCCAATTCCAAATAGAGATGGCTGGGTCCTCTATAAGGAGGAACTACCATTTGCAAATAGCTGTTGGAATCAGATGGCTCAAAAGCAATCTCAGGTTATGCTAAAGATGTATAATATACTTGATAATATAGAACAAAACTATCAACCTGCGTAGGATTGAATTACTGGCCATTCTGATATGAATGGCAATGGAAAAGAAAATACCAAAACATATCATGGATATCCAAACAAACAATAGATACATGGACGGCATGAAGAGAGTTCTAGACTTCTTTATAATTTACCAGGATTGGCTCATTCGACGGCCTTTGTACACCCTTCGAAGACTGTCTTCAAACAAGTGTTAAATTGTAGTAGGCATAACCCGTTGTCTTACAGTCCTTTTAACAGGCCACTGCTGCAAGATCCGACGTGCCATATTTGTCTGGAAGATGATGAAACAGTAAAGCATATACTTTGTGCCGTCCCGTCGCGGCCTTAATCAGGTATCTGGTTTTGACTGGGCCTTTCTCTCGCCTTCAGAGCTGAAATATCAGCAACCAAATGAACTTATCGGCTTTGCTACGAAGGTGCATTTATTTTGTGAAATATGAATAGGAATGAACTCCAATAGTGGAATAGAATCACTCACCACAAACCTAACCTAACCATTGAATATATATATTATTTTGTTTGCGCTATTTCTCTGAAACTTAAACAATATCTTTTACTATTTTTTATAACGCAGTAAGTACATATTTTTGATTATTTATATTTTCTGAAAGTTTCTAAATTAAAGTTTATACATCTCAAGACGAAAATCTTGTAATCTTTTCTTTCTTCCACTGTCTGTTGAATTTATTACCCGCTATCACCTCGCACTTCACGAGTTCAAGTACCAAAAGGTCAAACTAATTAAACTATATTATTAACCATCCAAGTCCTGTTTCCGGTAGCGCTGGTGAACAAGTTGAAAGATTGTCGTAATATTACCATTACTTATTCGGCTTTAATTCCCAAGCAAATTACTACATCTGTCAACTGAAGATTGGAATTTTAAAGAATATATATTTCTATTTATGGGCTTCTTGGAAATGTAATAAAAATATGTAGCAATCAAAAGATATTGTATACCTGCATTTACATACAATTAAAACGTTTCGCCTATGTTTTGTAGGTATATATCGATCGCCAGTCTGCGGGACTCAGTGCGTCACGACACGTCACTATTTCCACTTTTGCTATTTCCATGCGACGGAAAAAGAATGCCTAATTTCTTTCAACAACCTACACTTTGAAAAATAACTCTATTCCGTTTTATAAAAATGTCGGAACTGACTGAATCGCTACGATTATCCAGTCGTTCAATAACTTTCGAAGAAAAGAGTAAACGTATTTTCAGAAATAATAACAGCTTTTGGTGAAAATTTGTTCATTTAGTAAGCTTTTCATACATAAATATGCTTTAATCTTATCGAAAATTCATAAACCTTTCATAGACAAAGCCAATAAAACCAGTAAAAATAAAAATAAAAAACCTAACATGAAGTTAATGACAGTATAACTCAAAAGAGTTACAAAGTAGAATTCTGACACTGTGTAATATGGTCTTTCTCGAGGCATATTTTCGTGGATGCTTAACGTGTCAAACATCAAGAACGTCCTATGTCAACTGTCAAATATTGTCAAGCAAAAAACAATATAACTTTAATAAGTAATTTCTTAATGTTGTTTTCTTGCGTTACCTTTAAAAAGGTTCTGCTTGATTCAGAACTTGAAGTGAAGTTATGTCGGTAGTCCATTACTTAACCACTTGCTTCTAGAGTAGCACTAAATAATTTAAGATCATTTGCGCATTCACTGCTATGTTTATTTTATTTAATTTTTTTTTGACTTACGATTCCAAATTCTGTATCTACGTGAATTTATTAAGACCAAAGAAAGACTTCTTACGATATGGAAAGATATCCTTTTCTTCGTTCAATATACAGAGTGGATAATTTGAACATATAATTAAATAATGAAAAAATTACATGGCAGTATTGAAAACAATTGTAATTATATAGGAGCTTTATGATAACTATGTTATGTTAACCTCAATGGAATACGTGATTTGCTGAACTAAAAAAAATACAGGTCCATATTTAAAAAGATTAAGTTGATTATGAATTATCGATAACTAATATTTATAATAAGAAAGTAAGCATAGACTATAACAGAGTTCTTCTACCGTTGTAGCTGAATTCTCAACGCATCGGTGGCCAATAAGTCTAGAAACTTTTGACAAGTCACCATTTCACTTATGTCATCATATCATTTATGACAGATGTCAGTGAAAAAAGGAATCAGAAGAATAAAGAGCCAACTACAAAAGTATAATGGAAAATAAACGTAATTAATTATAGTTAAGTAGTGACAGAATGACAAAAATAAAATGGTGACTGACCAAGAGTTACTAGAATTATTGGCAACTTCGTTTTAAATTTTAAGATTTACGCTTCGGGGGTGTATTCATTGTTTCAATAAAGAAATGTAGATGTTCGCAATTCAAGAAAACCTGCAAACATGTTTGTTGTTTTGAATGTCTGTCATTCTTGTCATAAAAACTGTGTGTCAGCTCAGACACACGACAGGAGTTTACCTTTAAGGCAAAAATATTGGCCCTAATAATGATTATTATTATTATTGATTATTGCCAAGATTTTTGCCGCAATTGTAAAATGAATAGTTTAAATTTTTTATATAAATTTGAAAATATTGGTCCTATATAAAAGTTATTCTTATTGAAGGTTATTAATATACAAAAGTCACAATATAACAAATAAAAGAAATAATCTCCGCAACCCGCACTCGAACCTTACGCCTACAATTCTTAATTTTCGCAGCCAGACCCATTAACCACTTTGCTGTTATATATAGAGCGTATGATGTTTGTCAAAATTAAATAAATGACGTTTAACGTAACGATTTTAGTTAACACACGATTATACTCCTCATAAAAATTTTCATACCGCGTGCTAAAAATGAAAAAACGTCTTAAGGAGGTAAACTTTTTTTGGCCACACTGACCTTGAACTGAACTCTTGTATTGAAAAGACATAAACAGTTACTAAGTTAGTTTAAAACGCCTTGGAAAATTGTTTTGTATTTATAAATGCAAGACAAGACAGTAGGTAGTTGTCAGTGGTATAATTACTGTCGTTTGAATTTCGTTAATTGCAATTCATAAAACATCTGAAATGTATAAAATAAGTCTTACTACAGATTATTGGTTACGAAGATAACACCAACATACAAATGGAAGTAAGTTACTTGAGAAATTTCCTGATTTGACGCTTATATTCCAAGAGATATTTGGTCAAATAGAAAAGCAGTTTAGCGATAATACCAGATTAAATGTAATGCTTGAGTTTGAACGAAACCCACATTCATCGAGAAGACCAACATCAACAATTTATAGTTTGGCAAGTTTATCTGAAGCTACGCGGCATCGGTAAGGGGCGAGGAAACATGGCGGATATCTGTCATAACCGTACCAATGGCGTACGGTACCTATTTTATAAAAGTATTAAAAATAATAATAATTATATATAGAAACTGATTTTTGCTTTGCTTTAAAGGTAAGGTATTTTTCAAAACATGGTATTTGTTAAAAACAAATAATGTTAACAATCGTACTTGAATTCAATATGGATACGAAATAGTTCAAAATCTGACACTGACAATACCAACGCCACTGGATAATAAATGTCAGGCAATTGACAAAGTGAGACGGAAGAACACACGCACGCGCTTGCCAATAGGAAGTCAGCTGGTCGCTAAGCAACGAAGCCTTTCGATAAATTTCACCAATTGAGTTAGTTCGGAGGGCGTGTAAATTATGGTTTTCGCATAACTGTGCCAGAGCTTGAAGAAGCCCATAACAAATTTGGGAAAGTGTTCATCTTTTAATATTCATAAATTGAAAAAATAATGATAGACAAAATCCAAGCACATTGAAGAATTAACTGTTAATTGTTAATATTGCTAATAATTATAAGTCCATTTTCTAATTATTATCACAACATACTTAGCACTTTAGCTTTTTCATTTCATGTTTTCGACTGCATTCCTTTCACGGCTTCAGATAAACTTGCCAAACTATAAAATTGACGCTTTTCGGGATTTTCTATCAATATGCCCAGTAACTAAAATCATGAATTTATTTCGTTTGGCTTTTCTACATATTTTGATGAAGTACAAAGATTAGTGTCATTCAAAAGTTGCTCCATATGTCTATTGAACAGTGTTGTTTACTTAAACATAACTATAATTTATCATAAACTCTTAGTAGAGCCTTAATCAGTTTGCATTCATTTCAAAAGGCTAATGAACGAGGTTATTTAGGAACAAGGTTATGAAAGGCAATTAAAAAAACATTGTTATACTGAAAACAATTTACGCGTCATTAATCAAATAAACAACTGAGTTTAACATACGAAAGGGAAAACGCATAAAAACCTAAACAAAAATGTCTTACGCAATATAATTCGTTTAGTGGTTATTAGTCCGATAGAATTACTTTAAAAAACGAGAGATAAAAACCCTCTTGAGACAATTTTATGGCTTTTGTACTTTATTGATGACTTTGTTCGTCCATACACCTTTAGCGTTTTAAATTTTCTTCCTGTATCTACTGTATCTATCACTGCGCTTTTTGGCGAAATGAAATATATTCTACGATCCTATTTAGCATTGGAGAGTGTTATGCATCTCAAGCTTGGTAGCGAAAACATAAAGAAACAACCACTCAAGCAGGGATGACAAATCTGCAAATACTTCCGTGTTTGGAAATTACGGAAGTAATGCAAATGTACTCTATTATTACGTTAGAAGTAATACTGGTCCGGCTGCATCTCACTTTAATTTAAATGGGCATTTATTAAGGATTTGAAAGTGAGGATGAATACTCGACATTTTATGAAGTGGCTAATCTGCCTATTCCACTGTGAACTTTTCCAGATCTACTGTGGTCCTTTAAATCTAGATTATTTCTCCAGCCCGACCCTTTTTTAATTAGCTAATTATCCCCGAGACTGAACTTCATGTAATTTCTTGCCGGTGGCATCTCATCGCCATGCAGTCGAACTGGCATGGGATGTGCTCTGCAGTTATCTCCTGTAGGTGACAGAATCTGCACATGGCTTCGTCTGTCAACCCCATCAGCTGTGCGTGTCTGTTAACATACCTAACTTTGTTTTTCAGGTCTGCCGTAAATGTTGTTGAATGTTCTCTATAAAGTGTTTCGCCCTTGGTTTCGCCTGTCCCTGATCTGGTGAGATTACCTACCATTCTAGTGGTTTCTGTACCACCCACTTCCTTGTGGCCGTATTTGAAGTCGACTTTGAGTCTTCGCAGAGGGGTTCCGGTCCAATGTACGTCCAAAGTACGTTTAAGGCACCTATGCAATCCCATACCAGCTTAGAGTTGACCTCTATGGAATCGAGTGCATTCAGTGCAACTTAACTATCTGTGAAGATGGCAACTGAGCGGTATGTTTTTTCCAGCTCGAGAGTATCATCTTTCATAAAGGGACATGAAAGGTACAGAGACAGTTTCAATACAGGTTGATAGTTATAATAGCTATGGGAGAATTAATTCAGGTTCTTCTAACTTGACACTTAGTCTCTATAGTTCCATAGCTTAAAACTGCTTGGGACTAAAAAAAATTCCTAGGCTAGCTACCAATGAAAAATAAGCTGGTGCTTATATAGCAGGTGAATAAACAGATCCATTGCAATAGGAGGATTCCTTAACATGCATTCTTCAATAAATACATTCCTCTGACTAGTTGAGTAGATATACCACACCATCATGAGCTAATTAGGTCAAAGATGGTCAGGTAGACGTCGCTGTGTCACATTTGACATGCCGTGTGTGGATCTTGATGTGACATTAGTGACATTTGATGCGCCGGGATATTCTTGTTTTGTCAAATATCACTCACGTCTCTTCCAACGTCACACACGCCGTATCAAATGCTATTCATGTCAGGACAAACATGACACACGTCGCGTCAAATGTCACACATCGACATCCAGATCATGGCGGTGAATTTTATCTACTTTAGTGCCTTAGTAATTCCAGCGAATTAATTGTTTTTGTGTGTGCAAATGATGAAATTCCCACTGTAATTCAATATGGAAATTTTACAGGCCCTTAATTTCATTAGAGTATTTTCGTTTCAGAGAATCACAATAGTGAGCTGGGTCCAATTTTCAACTGCCCTTTGTGGGCTGAAAGGCAGTTGAATTAATGAGAACCTACTTAACTTCCAAATGATCCCTCAGTAGAAATCGTCTCTGATAGTCTATAGTATGGGCAACATTATTACATAACAAAAAACGGTACTTACTAATATCCCGACAAGTATTATGTACATTATATTATAACCTACATTATATTATAACCTATAAAACTGCTTTTGAACATGTGAGTATTTAATTACGAAGACCAGAAACTTCATCTAATCACATACGAAACTCTTCGTTTGACTCCATTTTCTAGTACACACCAAAGTATGCTTAGTCCTTGACGATATTTATTAGCTTCTTTTCTTAAAACATTTAATTTATATTATTATTCTAGTTGAAAAATGTAGGTATTGTAGGTAATGATAGTTTTTCATCAAATAGAGTCAACTTCATTAAATGGACTGAATCTATTCATTTTCGTAACAAACTCGAAAATTTTAAAGATTTCATAGTTTATTTTGAGTGGAAAAGTTGGGTACAGATAATACATAAAATATTCCAAAAAGTAGTTAAATTACTCTAAATGTTCATGCATTTATTTGAACTATTTTTTTCGCTTAAGGTAACGCCATAGGTGCAATATCAATCAAATTTCATCCGCATTAGGCAGCCCTTTAACCCTTAAGCACGCATTAAACTCGTCATATTATAGAAGGCCGCAAATAATAGCACCAATGTTAAGAGTTCTTTCCTCCAAATCCGTCATCGGCGTCCGTTTTGCGCCTGTCCCGTCGCCGCTTAGCGTCGTCGGAATCCAGTCTACCGCGAGCTCTTCACCATGTCGTTACGTATGACGAGCTTTCCGTTCAAATAAATGTCGAGTCCTACCCAGGAAGCGTCGGCGTCCACCGGACATGACAACCGCGTCGTCGAGGTGGAGGACTCTCCGGTATCGTCCCCAAGGTCGCGACGACCTGTATCGTATCCTTGCGGACCGGAGAGTAGTGTTGAGCTGGACACTTTCAATCCGCAGAAGAGACTCTCCGATCCGCTGCGCCCTCCGCCACAGAGGAGTAAGACCCAGGTGAAACCGTTTACGAAGGAATCGCTTGAAAAGCTACAGAAAAAGACTGTGCAATTAGTGCGAGAATACGGATTTCAACCGAGGAGGAAGTTGAGTGTCGAGGATGGATCGCGATTACCGGCAAAGTTTGAACCTTTTCCCTCCAAGCTCTATGGCAGGCCATTGGAGGAGATCGACAATTTTATCTACGATGAGGTGGGTACGCACATGCGCAGATTTGTATGCATTTTTTCATGAATTGCATTTTTCTAATTTTTTAAACTGGACCATATTATTTGTCAACAAGTTTTAATATTTTTATGCCGAATCTACATTTAAACATTATTTATGTACTCTTTTGAAAATTATCTTGATAACTTAAAATACAGAATTAGAACAATATATTATTTGAAATATGTTTAAAAGAATATTGATTATTTGTTTGTGAATATAACAAAAATGTTTGATTTTCATCGTCTCTCAAAATTTTAATTTCTTTAGTTTATTCTGTAGACCAAACAGTTTCTGGTAACAAAACCGTTTATAAGAACAACTCTTTTTTTTTTAATTATTCAATAGTTATACTGTGTAACCTGTTGGATAGTGAATTTTTCTCCTTCCATTATTTGATGTAAATTACTTACTAACAAGTGTTCTGTGTTATTAAGTATAGCTACGGTGTCTTTCGTATTGTACTATACATTGTTACATGATTTTGGCCTCCTCCAATCTCTCGACAAATAAATCAATTGCCTAAATTTTCACCTGAAGTACAGTTTCATAGGATCCTGCAGGTTAATATTTTTGTCCTAGAGCTTGAGGACGTAGTTCCTTCTTACGAAGGTGAGTGTCAGTTTTCACCAGAAATTTGCTACGCTCCGTATCGGCCTGTTTTGAGCAATTGGACATAAATATGCGCGATTGTAGGTTAGGTTAGGTTCTATGTGAGTGGGGCCTTCTCGCCACCTCCACTGCGACCCCCGTTGGGTCTATTGTGGCTCACCCCTAGGGATTACAATTCACCCCACAAGTCTGTGCTTCTGACGAAGTCCATGGTTGTATTTGGTGATACTTTTTTGAAGTCGTTCGGCTCTAAGGTACTAAAACCGAATATGTTATATCTTACCCTGCCCAAAGCTGGGCATGAGCATAATATGTGCTCCGCAGTTTTGTCCTCCAAATTACAGAACCGACAATCCGACGTCTGAACCAGACTTATCTTCTTTAGGTGGTAATTCAGTCGACAATGTCCTGTAAGCAATCCCGTCAGAATACGTAAGTTTGTTCTACTCCATTCCAGGATCTGCTTATTTTTTGTACTCAAAGGGTTGTATATGAACGCCTTCGAGTGAAAGAGCCACGGTATGTCTGCCCAGTACGATTGTATATGTCAATCTAGCCACTCTTTTCACAAAAATATCTATGCAGAGGAAGTAGGTTCAGAAGGGTTTACATGTCTGCTGACGGTGAGGTGCTAAGGGCAACAGTAATTGACAGAGAAGCCGGCCTATAAACGACGGAGACCTTTGTTTGGTCCGATCGCTGTGAAGCTTTTGACCACCAAGCATTGTGTATATCCAATATATTTCCTATGACACTTATTTCTCAAAAAAAAAACGAGAGACTGCGCACAATATGGGGCCCCCGCTGGGGGCCTTACTCTTCTACGTACTAAGGATGCAGGATCATCCACTACTGATTTTCTTTGTTTCTCAAAACTCTCCTGTAGTTTACTGTTGTTTTCTTCAGGAACAATATTTCCCTTTTGTCCCAATTTGTTCAGAAGTTTATACAATTATTTTAGTTGATTTGATCCAAAAACGTCTTCACTATAGACTGGACCAAATTTTTAAAATCCTGGGGAATGTAAAATCCTTCTAAAACGCAATAAATTATATTCCACTTCCAAATTCCATCAATTCAACGACAAGGGAACGCTCAAGACCTTTCGGTTATTCAATAATTGATTCAATAAACTATTATCATTTAACTTATACTACTAATAAATCGGAGGAAATGCCGAGAATAATTTTCTAACCCCTTGAATTTCTGGAACTCCATTTACCATTACAAATTATTAACAACTATTAGTAATTTGGATCTGAGAAACTTCGGTCCTACCTGAATCTCAGAGGGAATTCATTATCAAGTGTAGCTCTAATAATATAGAGATTAGAGTGAGTAATATTATTTCTCCACAACCACTTAATAATAAGTCAATATTTTACCTCCTAACAAAAGGTATATGGTACCCACATATCTATCATAATTCACGCTTTTGCATTTAAATAGCATATGTTGCTATGACAACACAACACTCATAATATTCGGGCACATAGGTGCCTAGAGATGGAGGTACAATGTGAAATAAATTATTTTTCCTACGACCATATAGGAAATTAACATATATCGCACTCTCTACTCTGGCGGAAATTTTCTCATATCATCATAGTGACGCGAACCGTGCGCTATGATATCACCCTAGTGTGATATCATATCGCACGGTTCGCATGAATTCGACTAACGTGATTTTCTTATTTAAATTTACCTACGTAATAACTACAAATATAGCACAAAACACAAAATCTATTCAAAAATTATTAAAATTCGCCAAATTTTGTGATAAAAAAAAAACTACGGCCGTGAGTCTACTCCAGCATTCTCCGAATTGTCATGACGCGTTAACCACTGAGCTACTATAATATAGCTATCAAGTGTTCTTATTTTAGGTATATCTATAGTATAGCTGTGGGAATTTAAAAAAATCAAATTATTAAGAATTAAAATGTCTTCTGCGTTATTTTGAAAATATTTTGCACTACAAACTGATTATTTTCATACTATTACGTTTAATTTTTATGCTGCTCCAGAAAAAAATAACATAAGTACTTAATATCGATTTCATGAGTTTAATTTTTATATTCTTGCAGTTTGTGCTTAGTTTTGTTTCTAATAAATTTCTCGTTTCGTTACTCTAGTTTTCATTTCATTATACTATTATTAGATATGATTTGACTCTAGTGTCATATGCGAACTCAAAAACCTAAGGTACTTTTTAAATATTTACCGCCGTAGGAAGAATAGTGTACATAACTCGTTGAAAAGTGAGTTTCACTCATTTCATTTCCGCACTCACCGATGTCAACATTATTTTCAAAAAACTATCAACTATCACATTAAACAATATTTGTTATAATTATCGCATGGTCGTTGGAAAAATAGTGTACATTACTTATTCGAAAGTGATTTTTCACACTCGTGGGAGTGTCATACTTCCCACTCGTGTGAAAAATGTCACTTTTCGTACTCGTTACGTAATATACTAAAATCTGCGTATTTTGTTTAGGAAATTTGTTTCTAAAATATATCATGTCGATAAAAATTCGAAATTTTTAGTATTGATACTTTTCATAACGATATTTTCTAATATTATACGTAGGTTTGCTCTACTCCATTCCAGAATCTGCTTATTTTTTGTACTCAAAGGGTTGTATATGAACGCCTTCGAGTGAGAGAGCCCCGGTATGTCTGCCCAGTAAGTGGAGGTTTTCCTCTCCGCCCTGGTAGCTATGGCTGATCTAGCAGTGCTTTCCGCAATGTCAAAAAATGGTTCGGGTCCGATGAATACAGACTCTGATCCCTTTTTTGCCAGAGTGTTGGCCTTCTCGTTGCCATTTACTTCTCGATGCCCCGGCACCCAGGTCAAAATGACTTTGTTCTCCTTGCCTAGGATTTCAAGTTAGAAGTAAGTTTCTTCAAATATCAGTTGGACAACTTTTCACAACACACGGTTTCCCCATTGTCAATTTATTTACTCGTACTTCACTCTGTCTTTTTAACCTCTAGCTACTCCCGCGCCATCTGGTATTTACTGCTTACCGCTGAACACTTTTTTGATATTTTTCCTATGCTAGTTTATGTTCCTCAACTATAGTTTCCATGATTTGGTTATTTAGAGCCGGCAATACTTTCTAGAACATAATATCAAGTTTCTTTTTATTTTTTAGTCATTTTTGGAACAAAAAGTATTTTCCATTTGAAAATCTCTAGTTTTAAATCTGTTGTTTCCACTACATTTTTCGTATGATTATAACCTTCGATCTACTTGTATTATATTCTGTCAATTCTTCTTCAATTCACACATTTGATCAGCCTCATATTTGAAGGAAGTGAAGAAGAGATACAGATTACTGGAGAAGGTACGAGAAGTATCACGCATTAGACTTGTTCTGAAAGTTTCGTTTAAATCTAGTCATAATTTTGTCTAAATAGAACTTGAATTAAAGTTTGAAATATCAAAATTGCCGTTCTGGGATGCGGCTCTGTATTGGATATGTGAACTATAAACAACAATGCCACAATCCTTTGGGAACAGATACTTGTCGTTTAATGTTCTCCAATTCTCTGGTTGTTCTAAACTAGCCTGTAGTCAATTGATAAATGATATTATTGACATACTCTATTATTCCAAAATGAAAACGTCTGAGATCCGATAGGTGGGTGATCATTACTTTCTTATGCAAGGTTTATCATAATGAAGAATGGAAGTGAATTAGCATAAATATTTTCTGTTAACTTTGTATACAATCAAAACGTTTAAAATATACTTTCTGGTTTTTATTATTTATCTTCAGTGTACCGAATAAATTATAACCTGGGTTTTTTTTAGTTCATATTTTCACGAAGAACCCATTATCCGTTTTTGAAACAAACAAAATTGAGTTATTTACCATAATATGCTCTTTAATCTACAAAAATGTAATAAAAAGTTCTTCTTATTACGCCCTGATGCTTAAAATTTAAAAATACCGGCGTTAGGGGACTTTAATTGAAATATGAGAGGATTAAATATATTTGTTGTTTATTTGAGTACCTATATAATTTAAAAGAGAGTTTTGAAAAAAACACGCTGGAGGAATTTTATTAGAGAATAAAACTGATGAGTGTACGTACACAATTAATTCTCAAAAGATCAATGAACTCTTGCTCGCATTTAATCCAATTTTTGAGGAAGTGACGATTTTGGGTTTTCAAATATTCTTTCTTTAACCAGCAATCATTTTTTTATTTTTAAAACAATTTTTAGTGGTATGGCAAAAAATCTACACAAGGACCGTAGCTTGAAGTTGGTGCAGTAAAACTCACGAATGTTTCTCGTTACGTCATACTTCCCTGAATGGCTCAAAGACACTCTAATTTTATGTGGATATCACTGACCGCGTATGTCCAATTAAAACAAATGGAAAGGTACATAAATATTTTGTGCCTGAATTAAGCTACGCCATTACGTCTTTATCGGTTTGTCACTCTGTCTTGTGTTGTGACAACGATTGTACTCAAATAGCAAAACGTCACTTTATGCGGAAATCATTCTGTCACCATTGAAGTTCGTCGTCATTGTCATTACTTTAAATAGGTTCATTTACATTTATTGTGATATTTTTCGACAAAATGCCTGGTAAACGTTTGGACGAAAGTAAACGTGAGTGTATTAGACAACTACATGAATATTTTCAAAAGGAATTGGCTAATGGCGGACCAGTTTTGCCGTTAAATGCCATTCGAGAGGTAAGTTTTGTAACAATTTATTTGTAGAATTTCAAAATGTAGTTTAACTATGGTATGTTAAATTTGGTTTTATTTATTTCCTCCTATAATTAGATCACCAGAACCGAGCCATGTAACAATGATGCGCCGCTGGTGAAAACTGTCTATTTGATTATGAATTATGACATATCGAGAAACATTCGTGAGTTTTACTGTAGCAGTTGAGTAAGGTTATAATCAGAATTAATTGAACAAAATCTGACTGCGTCAAACTTTTCTATAAAAACCGATAGCAGTGTAACCATGTTCAAAAATATGAATAGTAATCATGGTATAAGCCCAGAAATATATTTTTAACCACCTCCAAGACGTACTAAATATTTTCTTGCTGATTTTTTTCATGCTAAACCACTTAAATTTAATTAGTAACTTCAATTATCGTCAGATGTCGAAAGGAATAATTATAAATATTCAACACTCTATGAATTTTTTGAAAGATGATATTTTTCAAAAACAGTGGCAGTTCAACTAATTGTGATTGAAGTGTACTCTTCAGTCCGGGATTAGAGATTGTACTTGTACTGATGAGGCGCAAATACGCCGAAACCGGTCTACAAGTTGTGTTGTCCCTTCTAATTGCAAACCAGAAAGGTTGGTTTTAAAATATCTTGTAGATATACCAACCCCGTTTGACTTTGGGGTGTAATTCAATATCCGGCGGTGCATATTGTACGGGAAGTAGTTGTTGCTCCTTAGTTGAACGGCCACTGTTTTTGAAAAATATCATTTTTCAAAAAATTCATAGAGTGTTGAATATTTATAATTATTCCTTTCGACATCTGTTGATACATTCACTCTATCAAATACGACAATATTACAGGAAACTGTAATAAGATTTATTGTTTCAAGCCTACGTGGTTTGTTGTCAAAAACTCAAGGTTTTTGGTTTGCGATTGGAAGTGAAGAGGGCGCTACCGTCACAATCTTTACATTTCCGTTACTGGAAGACATGTATTGATTGTGATTGAAGTGTACTCTTCAGCCCGGGATTAGAGATTCTCGGACGGACACCACATACCTTGTACTGATGAGGCGCAAATACGCCGAAACCGGTCTACAAGTTGTGTTGTCCCTTCTAATTGCAAACCAGAAAGGTTGGTTTTAAAATATCTTGTAGATATACCAACCTCGTTTGACTTAGGGGTGTAATTCAATATCCGGCGGTGCATATTGCACGGGAAGTAGTTGTTGCTCCTTAGTTGAACGGCCACTGTTTTTGAAAAATATCATTTTTCAAAAAATTCATAGAGTGTAGAATATTTATAATTATTCCTTTCGACATCTGTTGATACATTCACTCTATTAAATACGACAATATTACAGAAAACTGTAATAAGATTCAATTATCGTATGAATTTAATTCAATTACCTGAAGAAATAAAAACAATAATATACTGACGTAGTACAATATATCAAACTCAATCAATGCTGCAGATATACTAATTCACGTTTATTCCTCTCATAACAAAGAGATTAATTGGTTAGTAATGAAAATAAACTGAATTCCGATGTAGTTGAATCTGTTAATCGGCACATTGCTTTTTTAAAATTAGTATGAATTGGATTCTTTTATTTTATATTTATCAGGTTCATTTCGCATTGTCTGCAGACACTAAATTATTAATCATTTATTGAATATTTCCAGCTTTATTATTTTATAGCGACCATAATATCTTGAAAAACTCACAAATATGGAGGTGGTTGATATTAATGAGGGTAGTAATGAGTAACGAAACTCTAGATTCAGACAAACGTAAATTATTCTAGTCTAATGAGTAAAAGTTTATGAAGATATTTTTATTGTAATTTGGTTGATGCTTAGGTATACCAGTACTAAATCCAGTTTGTGGCACTTTGACAAAAATTATTGGTAGCTTGAGAACCAATTATAAATCAGAAGCATTAGATTCTGGCAAGAGACTGAGATGAAGCTAAGCGAGATTGAATGCTGGAATAGAAAAACTGCGATACAACTCTAGTGGGATGAGGTAATGATTATAAGAAACTCGATAATCCAAAGTCCATAGTTTGTCATTCCTCTCCTAAGCAATTTAGACTGCTTTGAATATATTTATGAGGATTTTATGAGGATGTATGTATGTACAGTTGTTTTTATTTGAGGTGAACAAATTTTAAGATATTCGTGGGCATCTTTGGGCAAGTATTCCTCTTCTATTCAGTAGTTCCTGAAGTGTGGTTTGCGGAGAGGAAATAGTGGCATGTGTTTTCCAAATACGTGAACGGAGGTTACGTCTTTCACTCCATACAATCCACATTCTTCCACTAGTTTGTTCTTTTTGCCAGGACACTTGTTAAACCTCTTGGAGCAGTTTTATCCTGGCCTATACATTCTTTTAATATCACTTAGTCGTAGTTTGCCAGAACTATCTTTGTCAGTCTAGATACTTTCCAATGGTCCGATCTTATTGTTTTTTTTTGGTTTTATCTATTTCAATATTTTGTTGGTGCTGACATCGCAAAAGGCCCAAGTAACATTTTTAAGTCAGGCAAGTTTTATTTATGTTTTATTAGAGTTTTATAAAAGCAGAATTATATACTCTTGTTTTAAAAAGATTATGATATATACTTTTATGACTTAAAGGCAATATTGTTTTATAGTATAGCTTTAAAAACAACTTTAAAGTAAGTCTTAAATCCAAATGATCTTAAAAATATTGTATACTTATTACTCTCCTATTAGTATCTTACAACTTATAGTGATAGGGCAGTTTACTCTTATAATAGTCCTAGAGATCATTTTGTTTTAATAACGTTAGATTGATTGTAGTTCCCTTATGAAAGTTTTAAAAGCTAGTTTTAAAAAGTGCAATATGCTTAGTTTCCTAGATAATCAACACTTAAGAGTTGTAATCTTAAAACTGGTATAAATAAGTAAATTTTAAGAGGTGAATACGGCAGTATGGTTTTAAAAAGTACTCTTCAATAGGTAATTAACCCAACTTTTTAAGTAATCGAATAAGTGAATATGTTTTTATACCATATCACAAAATGGCAACGTTTTTAGATAAATGGCATTAAAAAAAAGTGGTAACTTTCACCGTAAGTGGAAAGAAATTAAAAAACAGTTTTAAACCTAAACAAGTCGTAAAAACGTTTGTAAATACAATTTGTGATCTGATGTCTACTGATAATTTAAATAACGATTTTGAACCACTGATTGTATATAATGCAATTTCGAATTGTGAAAGAAAAAACTGGTTGTTCTCTTGATTTAATACATTCTTTTCTTAGTCAAAATTACCTTAAAATTGCATAAAATAAATACATTTTTAGAGTAAATAGTTTTAAGAAGGTTTAAATTTATGCCAAATGGTTTTTACTCGTTCTGGCGTTAGAAGGTTGGGAGTCGACATTTTTTGTGGTAGTGGCTATTGCTCCCAACTATTGTATTTTATTTTAATCTACCGTTATAAAATCACAAATTTAAAATCGTTCATAAGAGTTATACATATTGCTCAAAGAGAATAACTATTATGAATATTATTCTATGCACGCAGAGGACTATTTATTTTCTGTACGATTTTTTGACAAAAGTTAATCTTTATAAATTTTTCTGCTTATTTTTATAATAAGATAATAGTCCTCAGGACCATGCCTTGTAAGAATATTTGTATTACCTACCGTTGAAACTTCGGTTTATGTGTTTTTTTTATGTCGAGTCGAATTGTACTACGAGAAAATTTTTGGATGGGGGGCGGCTTTTAGTGGTGTCGGAATGTGGAAATGACCGAATATATTTTTCGACATTTTTTTTTAATAACAAACACTTCCGATTAAATTACCTTCCTCCTCTCAGTTTTAACGACCATTGACAAATATTTATAGTTCCGTTAGATTTCTGATGATTTACTAGCCACTACTAATAATTTCTTCAGTAAAAAATATTTCAACTTTTTATCAATTTTGATTAAAGAAAACAACAAAAATAGTGTTGCAACGTAAATTAGTTGTAAATATACATATAATATAATATAACATAAGTAAATTAACAGAAATACTTGCAAAAATAGCAGTAAAAAAATGTTACTGTGGAAACTTTTTTTTTAAATTTTATAAAAATCAATATTTCACCTGGCGCGTCAAAATATATGTCCCATCATACTAAGTTTTAACAGAAAAGTAGTGTTCGTTTAAAAATTTATGGAACCAGTAAGCTTTTGGAAATAATTTCATCAGCCATTTATGTTATCGAATACATTCTTCAAATAATTTGTTTATGTTTAGGACATCTTTGGAAATAAACTGGAGATAAGAGTACCATAAAACCGAATAATATTATGAAAGATTTTCTTTAAACTATTTTAAGAGCAAACACATTTATAATTTATAAATTTAGTCTTACTATGCTCTTATCGTTCAGCTTTATCACACTCCTAAAGCAGTTCTGGTATTTGTTACTCTTATAAAAGTTTCAATAATAAGTTTTATGGTTATTCTAAAAACGTTATGCAAGGCTTCAAAATTCAGCTAGGAGGTTTAAAAAATGTCTTTCAAATTACTCCTGAAAACCCTCTTAGGATTCTCCCTTTTCTCTTAAAGCTTACTTGTGACAGCTTTATTAGTATCCTGTAGAGAAAAAAGTTTTATGAAAATGGAATAAAATAAGCTTTATAGGTATCCTCTATACCAAGTTAAAATTCAAATTGTTACTTGGGGGGTTCTGGTCCCCAACAGGGTGTTTCAGCCCTACTGGTTCATCTGGGACAATCACTTATAGAATTATAGTAATAACTGACACATAATTGAGGTGTTAGGTGTGAAAAACATGGAAAGAAGTGATTTAGTTTCAAAATTTAGAAGAACGGGTAATTTGGTGAATAAAAAAACGGAATGCTTCAAGGGTACTCGACAAGCAACATTTGCCAACGTTCGTATGGAGTTTTAAATTAGGTTAAATATTTTTTACGAAGCGATGGAAACCATTTTGAACATTAGTTTCATTATTTGAAATTCTTGTAGTTCGACATGGACCATTATCTCATGTTGTTTTCAAATGATTTTTTTTGCTTTATTGTTACACACCTATTTATACCTCTTGAAGTTATTTTTTAAGAGATTTCTAACGACGTATAAGATGTAGGGAGTTGTCGTTTAAATGGTTTTGGTATTTTTTTTCGTTAAATTTTTTAATTGACACACTGTATATACGAAAACTACTTGTTTATTATCCTCTGTTTTACCATTGAAAATAATATGTAATAAATTTCTCATTTCTACTCAGCTAGACTCAAATTATCACACGCCTAGTAGAAAGAAAACTTTTATGTTGATAAATGATGTTTATATCAAGTTTCATTCTGTGGAATAAATCTCAATTTCGCCCATACTCGATCTGTTAATTTGCCAGTCTTAAGCATCTGTTTTCCCTATGATTGATGAACGAGTTTACGCTTTCAGTAAGATATATCGGTTCTACCTATATAACTACGAAGTTTTAATAGGTTAATAAATATTTGAGGTTAACGAGATAAGAGGAATTGACTTTTAGAAGCTTTGGATAATTGACGTTTGATTTTAGTTACTTTAAGGTGCGCTTTTTCAGTAAGAATTTTTTTTAATAGAACACATTCACAACAACTACTACTACTAATATATTAATAGGCTTTAAGGAGTTGAAAAAATCAAAAATTGATAGAAACATAGACTTCTGGACAAAGAAAGATGGACTTCTGGACAATCGTGGAACATTTACATTTTATAATTCATGATCGCTAGTCAATTACAAATGTTTATATTCCAGAACCTACTAGTAGGACCAGGCACGGATTTCCGCTGCATCCTTAGACAAATAATTAAATTTCCCATAATGAGGAAATATATAAGTTTGAAGAAAGCCGCCTCTCTACTTCTTCTGTATGTTCATTGGGATATATTCACTAACTGGTTTCTTTTTATTGGAAACTAAATCATAATGTCAACTTCAAAATATTTAAATTGTCTACTCGTCAAATTTTTCTGTTAGGGCGAGTTCAAGATTACATAAGCAGATTTTAGGGGTCGGGAGCTCCGAACATGAACAAAATTGCTTGAAAGGTCTACTAATGTATTCGTATATGGAGAGAATCTGGAAAAACCTGCTACAGATTGGCTTAAGAGTCTTGAAAGTGCAGCTATTGTACACAAATGACAGAAAGAGCTTATAGTGGAAACAGATTCAAATGATTGGCTCAGCTAGAAACATTTTAAAACAAGTGTTGAGAAACTTGATATTTTAAACGAATTCAAGGTAAAACAGACTCTGTGTACCTATCCCAATGTTTGAGATAAGGTGTTGCTTTGCAGATGTTTGGGCTGACTGAGGGAGTTATGATATTATAAATCTTACATATGATCAACAAAATTATAAAATAATGAAAGGCTAGGTCAGAAAGACAGAACACAGCTAGTGAGAGAAATCATTCTCACAAACGCTATTTATGAAAATATCCCAAATTAAAGTCGCAATAGATATGCATTCCCTTTGCTTTTACATTATGTCACTCGTCGAATTCGCAGGCTAGATTTTAAATTTGTTATCAGCCACAGAATTTGTAGCCGGCCACTGCTTAGCGGCTAATTTTATATTGCGATATATGTCACTGAATCCCCTACAAACAAAAATAGGAATCACACTTACTGATTGGAAGTCAAGTCCGGGAATAAATGATCAACTTGTCCACAAACGTAATTGCTTTGATAAGCTTTTATCCACTGCTTAATTATTACTTCGATCAGAACCTCGATGTTCTAGTATTTTTTGAAAACAGTAAAAATGGCTCTAATGGTGTGCTGGAATCTGGCAGGGAGAAACTGGGGTTGTAACCCAAAAATCCTGAGCTGGATGTACTCTGCCATAGTGAAACCAAATAACCCTTATGGAGCCATTGCGTGGAGTAGTAGAACTAGCCTCTTGACGACGAGAGAAAACATCTCCAAGATTCAAAGACTAGCCTGTATGTGCATAACAGGAGCAATGAGTACATGCCCAACGGCAGCAATGGAAGTGATTCTCAACATCACATCATTACATATGGTGGTGGAGAGTGTTGCAGAAAGAACAAGATACAGACTAAGTAGAGAGTGAATCATTAAAAAGAAAACCACCTCTTCACTTCTTAGAAATCAGACAACCTGGGACATGATGAAAAAGTATAACTTTTCAAAGAAATTCGTTACGGAATTAAGCAACAAGAAGGAATGGGATCCAAATACCATTACCAGGCTTGGAAAGAATGCCATTCAATGGTACACAGACGGCTCAAAAGCAATAGAAGGAATTGGGATAGTAGCCAGTAGCCAGTAGCCAAACACTCTGAAAGCTTGGGAAAAACCCCAAGTAACTTTCCAGTGAAAATTCACGCAATAAAAAGGTGTGCCCAGTTCAATATTGACAAAGGATATAGAATGCAAAGGATTATCATAACGTCTGATAGTCAAGCAGCCATTAGAGCGCTGGTGTGGGAACGCCTAGGCAAACTTAATGAACTAGGCGAGAACAATAAAGTCACCTTACTGTGGATTCCAGGACACACTGGAATAGAAGGAAACGAAATAGCAGATGAACTAGCGAAGAGGGGAACTGAAATACCCTTTTGGGGACCGGAACCCTTTTGCGGAATCAGCTTCAATGTAATATTGGAAGAAATAGGTAAAGCCGAAGAAAAGAGAAGATCTGACCATTGGAAAGATCTAGTAGCAATCTAAAATTCTTCTGGGTGATTACAACCTGTTGAGATCAAATGAATGCATAAGTCAAAGTAAAACTGCACTAAGAGTTTTAACAGGAGTCCTAACGGGACATTGTCGCCTGAATGGGCATCTTAAAAAGCTCAAAATAGTGGAGGAAGAAGATTGTACATTTTGTGGAATGGAAGAAGAAACCTCCGTACACATACTTGCGAACTGCACAGCAATTCAGAATCCTAGGGCACAGTACCTGGGAGACTACTGGATAGAAGAGGGATAGTTACCTAAGTTGAAGCCTGCAGATATCCTAAAATTCCTCCGGGAAATAGGACTAAAGGAGCTACTAGTCTCCGAGACTCTTCTCAGAAACTAAGTAGAAGTAAGGGGGCTCAATTGATCTTTTAGGTCTCAGTGAATGTTACCCCAAAATACATACATACATTGTCAAATGTAACGGCCAAATGTAAAACTGGCGTAACCCCCAACAAGATAGTTAATTACTGTTAGGAAGCGGATAATTATTTTATCGGAATGAACAAGTGCGAATATTATGCGTAAAATTGTAAGCGATATTGCCAGTGCTGATATTTTGCTATGAATTTTTTATTGGATAAATGAAAAACAGCGAAGTTATTTTTGGTTTTCTAGATTTCATCATCAGATATGTGAAGAATTCGGCCTTTTGTTCATTTAGTGTGAACATTTTTCCACAACGTCTTGTTAAAGAAATACAAAGTTTAAAAAAATCCACTTCATTGTCTTCAGATAATTATCCAACTTCATACTTTTGATATCGTGACTGGAATATTTCAATGTCTACTTACTTTAAACCAATTTAACTAGCACCTTCTGAAATTTATACTACATTTTATACGTTTTTCACGATCCTACTCAACGTCGTTTCGACTATGTCACTCTATAAAATATTCAAGTATTATTCAGAATTCCGCATTTGTTGGAAGTTTTTAATAATATAAGTGGAATTTATTATAATATACCTTCCGACGTCGAAAAAAGAATAAGTTTTATCTCTCGGATCCACCAGTTTAAGCTGTTTATTTGTGACCTTTAAATTTTTTGTTTTCCTTCAACTACAGTTACAGGCATTTTAGAAAAATCAATTTCAAAGTAAATCAAAACATTCCCTAAATAAATTACTATCATTTTTCACGAATATTTTATATAATTGTCTCTTGGTAATTAAACCCTCTTTTTCCATTTATTTGAAAATGTTCATAATTTATGGTCTTCTTTGGAAGAGTGGTGGAATAATATGCCCTAATTTTATTTGTAATTAGGGCACTAGGCGTGAGGAACTGCAAACAATAAATTTGAATTAATCGAGTTATTGTTTGAAATTGAATGGAGAAGTAGAGAACGGAGCATCATCAAATATTTTCGTGCTTTTTGGTTCCTAAATTCAATATAATTAAAGAATTCCTAGGCACTTGAATAAAATGTATAAAGAGAAAAATGTAAATTCATTAGTTACTGTTTATTTTTAAATTTCACATTACTCTAATTAAGGAACTCTGACGTAGGACTAAAAAACTTGTTATACTAGGCCCAATAGTGCAATATAGCACATAATTGCAACTAAGCAATGGGGCCATTTTCGATAATTTTTTTTTATTTTAGTTTTAAAAAGTTCTCTACTCGAAAAGACAATTGCCAAAAAATCACAATTTTATTCAACCGATTTCACTCTCAAATTCAGTGTTAAAATATGGCCAGCTTTGAAACGGGGCGTGTCCATCCTGTGACGTCAAATCAGCCTACTGGCGGCGAGCCCGGCGGCGGCGGCTTACGGCTTCATATAACCGAGTACACTTAACGTGTGAATGTTGGTTTAATTCGGTATTTTCGGCGAATTTTGGACGTTTATGTTTGTTTTTAATCAATAATAATTATAAAATGAGTGACAAAAAGAGCTTATAAAAGTATTGCATAGTACCAGATTGTCAAAGTACAACCGTGAAAACTTTTTATTACGTTACCTAACGATAGAAAAAGGATAGAAAACTGACAGAAAGCTACATTTGTTTCTAATACGGGATCAAAGTATTGTTGTGAAGAATTTTCTCGTTGTTGATGCTGCAGCCAAGCTAGACTTTTTCCAGTAGTAAGCTTTTTCCGTAGGAGAAGGATCCTCTGTTCTTCGGTGTAGCCACATTAAGAAGACCACAGCATGCTTGCAGCCCCCCTCAGACGCAGGACAATCGTGGCATAAAACTTTTTCCACACAATTTTTAATCGTATCAATTTTACACGAAACATTATAATTTTTAGATTTTATTTTATGTTCTGGAGTGATCGTTGCTTTAACAAAACAATAATATTGGTCATGTTTTACTTGAACATAACCAATGGCGTTATCACCATAAGTCGTTCTTGCAGATCTGAAATGAAATTGAGCCCAAAAACAGCTATATCCAAGTACATAAAAAAAATCGCATAACATGAATTGATAAGACAGATTTTTGTGTTTGTTTACTCTTAAAAAAACCCTGAGTTCACGCCAAAAAAGCAGTGATATTGACAATCACATGATAACTCCAACTAATTTGTTAGAATGTGTTCTAGGATTAGATTAAAATATCAGAAATAAATATGCAAGTTGAAGCGCGCGAGAGCTATTTAGGTTATTCCACCTCCACAGATATTCTTTATATTCCAATTTTATCACCACCCCACCCTGTATACGACCTCACGTGTTTATTTTTTAAATTTTATTGGCCTGCTAATAAATTGTACCCATTTACGTTCACGATAACGAATACGATTGCGAACACTTAGGTACTTTTCCATTTTCACACCTCTTAATTCTGCACTGATAGGTATAGTCCTTATTTTGGTTAAAATACAGCATAAAAATTATTACATCCATCATCGGCAAATTGCCAGAATCGCCTTTTAAAAAACCTTTTTCTAACGAGACCATTTCGGATGATTAGATTTGCGTACAAAGCCGTTCAACAATTTAATTATTACACTAGTCTCTACGCCTGGAACCTCCATACTGCCGAGCAGCCGAGCTCCACGGCTGGTGTGAACTTGCGTCTGGGGAGTTCGGTACACAAATTAAAATAATAGTGGGGACGTCGTCTAGCGAGAGCCGGCGTTGCCAGATGGTTCCTATTTTACCCATGACTCGAGTTGAATGATTTTTAATTCCCTCGTATGAGGGAAGAATTCAAACGAAAAACGAAATAGATTTTATCATTTCTAACAAAAAAGAAGTAGTAACCGACGTAACAGTGCTGAATAACTGTACAATAGGAAGTGACCACAGAATGGTCAGGGCAACGGTTAGTATAGTCCTGAAAAGAGAAAGATCGGTCCGACGAAAGAAAAACACTAAATGGATTCCTCCCTAACATTGACTCCGAATATGCAGATATCATCACATCTACCTTAGAAAAGACGACTTCAAACAACAAACCTGATACTGAAACCATGAATACCAATCTAATTAGAGCCATTAAAGAAGCAAAAAAACGGCATTGTATTCACAATACTCAATTAAAATGTGTTTTAACTGATTTTTCCTCAATGTAGTAGCTTTATAGTAATGAGGAGATAACTCGGGTCTAACTAGATTAAAATTATGAAGTCCAGTGGCGTTGACCAAGATTATTGACAAAATAGTGTATGCCACTGACTTTCTTCTCATTCTTTTAGATGAAGCTACTAAAAATACAAACGTTTCTTGATTTTTTTGTCTCTAGCTTCGGTTTCGAAATAAAAAAAAAACGACCATCAATACAAATAAATAATTTAATTATTTTTTCAACAAGAGCCCTACTGCATTCTTATTTATTTCAGCGGATGTGTGACATGGAATTGTTGTCTTCTTGTTCCTTTTCTTTTTTGTGGAAAAAAGAACTCTTTGGGGAACAATATTTTTGTTAGCCACAAAATCTGTTTTTTTTGGAAAGGAGGCTACATTTTTTTCTCTGACAGCCGCTAATAAAGGTCCAGCTTGAGAAAGAAGATTTTCCATTGCCTCAACTTCTTTTATGCTTGAAATTGAGCCTACAGTTTCTAAAAAGGTATCCTGTAGCTTATTTTTTCTTATATCAAGATCTTGACAAAAGGGTTTATTTTTGCTTAAGTCGCATATAGCTGATGCACAATTGTTGTTGTTCTCTGATTCAGCTATTACCAATGAATCACTGGTTTCGTCAATATCCTCTAAAAAAGAATAACGATTTAATTATACTCATACACCAAAATTAACATAGCTTTTACTAGATCAGACCTTCACCTAATACCATCAATAAAATACAAAGCTAGTCGTTAAGTCTAAATTAAAAAAAAGAAATACCACAAAATCTTTCAAAATTGGATGTTAGCATTCAAGTATTGTTTTTTTTTCATTAGCTCATCAATGAAACTGAATGAAATTGAAAACTTGCCCACTATACCAATAAAATACCCTATAACCATAATAATTAAAAATTACAATTTCCAAAACCAACTAAATAGATAACAAACCAAAAAATATACATTAAATCAAACCAAATTCTTTCAAGCATTTCATCAAATGCTTGTAAAGATGTAGAATAAAAAATTGAAAATAATTGTATCTACCTTTATCTGAGATTCCTGATAATGGGTTCTTGTTTAATTTAGCTACTAGGTGTATGTGTTTACACATATTATATTTAATTGCAGAGTCTATACATGAGCATTGAAACTGATGTATACATACACAACAATCCAAACACACTAGTTGACAATTGCTGCAATTAGCTTCTTGCTTCTGGACTAAATACATTTCTTGACAAGTTTCTGATAAAACTTCCCAACCATCATTAGATAGTAAGACTTTCGATGGGTCAATTTTTTCCATAGTACGATGTCTTGATCTTATATTCGCAATTTTGCTAGAGATTTTTCCTTTATTATTCACTAAAATAAAATCTTATATCATGTTATGTACTTTTACTATAAACTTAATAGGAAGAGTGGTCAATAATAAAGTAACTACCTAAATATGTAGTCAAACTTCAGAAATTTCATGTTTGCCAATTTTTAAATACAAAATGTTGTAAGCATAGATCCTAACTGAAGTAGGTACCTAATTTTAAAAATACAGATGGCTTAACTGATTCACGCTGTCCAAAATTTCCAATATTATTCTTACCTATGACCCTGTTGATTAATTTATCTCTAACATAACGCATTATAGCATGAATTCCCTTGTCCAGCCTCTTCACATTTTTGCCCTTTAAATAGATGTATTTTATTGAACGATGCATCCTCTCTAAATGCATATTAGTATTTATTCCTGCATGTAATCTAAAAGAGTATGCCCAATATTCATAATTACTGGCATAATGTTCTTTGAAATATTTAATAAAAGGTAGACATTCTTCATCATTAAGTCTACAAAATTCTTGTAACATTTTTTCAAATGCAGTTTTGTCTCTTTCAGTTAGGATTGTCCTTAAATGTTTATAAATTGAAACCTAAAAATTAAATTAATAAATTAATTCTATGTAGAATATTAGGGCATACAAAATTAATAAGTATATGAAAATAATAGTATACTACCTGAGTGTCCCGAGATTTAATTTTGTTTAAGTTCTTCCTCCAGGATCTGTCAACATGCCAAGTGCAATAGAGTCTGAAAGCATTTTGGAAAGAATAAAAATTAGATAACTAAATTTTTAAGGACTGAATTTACCTTTTTTCTGGAATACCCATTACGCTGATCCATGCATTATAGAAAGTGTCTGCTAAATCCGACATAAACACTTTTGGCTTGAGGACTTCATTTAACTGATCCTTTAATGTCTGAAAGAAAATTTCTAGAACATGCGTATCTGATCGATTAGATATGAGAAAACCACAGGGAAACCCTTCTCGTAGCTCGTCCAAAACTAATATTGTGTTCAATTCGAAGTCATAACTATTTAAGCCATGAGTACCATCTAAACAAATGACGTCATTTCCATATTTTCTTAAAATATCCAATTGTGCCTCCGTAATAATGATTAATATGAAATCTTCTGACTTTAGATATGGGTGTTGTTCTGTATAGATGCCTTGGGGTTTATAAAATAAAACACATTTACCTTCGTTTTGCATTTCTCTAACCCAAGCATCTACGCTTATAGCATCATCCCTATGCCGAACTGCCTTTGATTGCAAATTATATGCCGTTTCAATATTGTGTAAGTCTTTACGGGTTAAGAGGTGTATCCTTTGCACAGAACAGTCATAAATTGAATCTCTGACTTCATCCAATATATCATCAAAGGGGATTTTCAGGGCAATTTTCTTTGCTAATTCCTGTTTTTCAGTAGGGGTTAATGTTAGGTACTTTAGTTCATTTTGATGGCCTATATGCCTAGGAGAAAAATAAATAATGCAAGTGCCATTATCCTTTAGACATTTTTGTTTAATTCTTGAAGGACAAAAGCTATTTATTTTTACACTTCCTTGTGTTTTCAATGATCTTAATCCTTTTCCTCTCGTAATGTAACAGCCAGAACGATGACAATTAAAGTTTGTGATCGTGTGCTTTGAAAATTTTTCAGTTCCTTTATTAATATACTTTGAGTTTGTATCAGATTCTATTCTGCTTTTCCACAACAAAAATTCATTTTGACTTGCAAATGTATATGTTTCCTCAACAAATGAAATATTATGGACAATTTCAAAATGTTTTATCATTTCATATCGAAATCTAGCATAAAATTCACACAAAGAGCAACGTTTATTGTTTTTTTCTAATTCTAAGTGGGCTGGTTTACTTTTTACCATTATGGAAGGGTCATTATGAACTCTTTTCCTGTGTGCATTGAAATGTTTTTTTCCAGTAAAGTTTCTTCCACATTCACAATTGAAATTATAATTTGCAGGATTTTTATAGGATTTTCGCTTTTTCGATACCTGTTGGATAGCTGGAATATGAGTCGTCTGGACTGTGGTTGGAGTAGGATCCTCATCCTCCAACTTCATATCTTTTAAAAGAAAATATAAGTTTACAACTGATTTTCAATTTAAAATCCTACGTACTTACCTAACTGGTCTGTTTATTTCACTTTTATTAAGGCACTGCGCATACGAATATAATGTGATTTCCAAATAAACCACCAGCACAAAACAGTTTATTTAAATAATTTTAGACACGTTACTTTGACTCAAAAATAATTAAAAACTATTGACATTTACATAACCTCTAACATTTTCGCAGTATGACATTGCAGTCAAACCGTACAAGTGAAAATTGGCAACACAGGAAGACATAAGATAATTGTGTACCGAACTCCCCAGACGTAAGTCTGGTGTGACGTCTCGTTAGCGCCTTTCGTTCAAGGGGCGGAGCTAACTTCACATTCTAATTTCTCGGATAGTTTTGATTCAACCCATTTAATTTTTTCAGGGTAACTATAAATGGAGCGGATTTATTGGAATTTTAAACAATAATGTAAAAATTTATTTGACCTAAATGGCCCCATTGATTAAAACTAAAACCTCAGCTTCACATATCATTTAATATTTACCCTCGAAAATCATATTACAGCATACTCTGAACGGACTCAATTGATGAAGATCCATCGCACGACACATTGCTATGCAACCACCTGACTAGCAATAATTGACTGTGCGTATGGTCCCTTTCCTTACTTCGCGTATCGATCGATACTGATTATCCAGTGGAGTTTGTTTGGTTAGCTTTTATCATTGTATCTCCAGTATTATATGGCATCCCAAAGTTTTGTATTTTTTTACTTTTTTCTGATTTTGAAAAATGTAGTGTATTATTTCTATCCATCTTTTTGATTATAAAATGTTTTTAAACTTTTATAAAATACCGTACCCCACTGGTAATTTTATGAATAGAATCGCCCATGTTTCCTCACCACTTACTGACGCCTCACTGCACTGTGTCGATCAAGTTTTCCCAGTAAATATACTACCCCATTGTAATGAAATGATATGTGTACTCTTGTCGGTTCTTCCAAGGTTAGGCCATAGAGGGTATATAATTAAAAAAACAAGTTAACTCTATCAACTTAACTTTATTACTACCTCAAATATATTCCTTGAATATCGAGAATAGCAAAAACGTATAACCTGTTTGCTAAACGGCACATGCTGCTTACACAGCATTACCCATTTCTCGATATTCAGCTCAGACGTATTGATACATACATATTACAAAATAATATTTTATTGCAATCAATTTCCTGATATGAACCTGCGCCACATGACATGGTACTCGGGTCGCTCACCTTATAAATATAGTTAGTATTGTAATATAGAACTTTTATTTTAAATGAAATATAAATTCTTAATACTATATCATCTCACCATAATAAATAAACATCCTGTTAAGGTGTTATATTAGCCTTCGAAACCTTATGGAACCAGTCTTGTGAATTATTTTTCACAATCACCGATACTTTAATTAACAAAAGCCGGTAACAGTATTTCAACAGTGTAGCCACACAAACTTTATTATAATATAAACAGATCGGTACATCATTTGGATGAAAAAATGTATGTGGACTAGCCAACTAGAAAATCTAAATCGTCTGCCAACTAGCATTTCCACTTAAAGTAAAAGCACTCTAGAGGTGTACACGTACACTATCTATCTCCTACGTTAGAGAAAAGTTTTTGTTTAACTTTAAACTACAAACCGATCGGTTGATACGAAAGGTACGGTTAAATTTCTTTTTTGTAAACTACTCTTCAACAAATGTAAAACTTTAAACGACATTTTTGTCTCTTGTTCGAATTTCTGGTTAATACGCGCCCTAAGCTTTCACTTGGAATATTCGCTCAGGCTCATGACTAGACTCCGTTTCACATAAGCAGAAGCCACGTGAATTTTGCCAACCATCTTGCGCAAAAACCAAAATCGGTCTTTTTTATCTACTTCGCCTCGTAACGACCGTTTCATACCGACAATTTTATTATTGATATTTGAGGTTGTGTTTGAATCAATCATTTACTGTCGAATATTTTTGATCTTTAAATATTTTAAGACATTTAGCTAGTTTACCTTTCTGTGAGTGTTGTGTGTTTTATTTGAGCTAAAACAAAATTGTTAGTGTTAAAGGAAAAATTATCCACAGTCAAGGCCGATATATTCTAATTTTGTGTTAATTTACAAAATATGAGAACGTTACGCTACTGATTTGAAGTCGAATGTCAATTTTACAATATGGCGCTGGTTTTGACAACAAGTTCGTGCAACTTCACATGGCTTCTTACGTGAAACGGAGTCTTCTTGCGTTCTTCTTATATATACGGCACAATGTGTCATAAAAAAGAGTTGTTAATATTTTTCCATTGTCACTTTTGATGTTATGAACTAAACTTCGGCAAATTAAAAAAATCATGCCATAAAATCAATAACACAAACGCTTTATTTACGTATACAGTTAGAAGCAATGGAACAATTTTGAAACAACTTCAAATTGGTAGCAGGCAACTCTTGATTCTATTTAGTTATTATTAGGTTTGTGTTTACTAGGAGTTTTAGAAATTGCTGTGTAGAGGGATAATTCCCATTTTGATGTTAAACATCCCGACAGATGCAATACATAACCTCAATTTGCGAAGAAAGAAAATGATTTCCACAACATCGATGAACTGTAAATCCTTCGTGTTCTCTTAATTTTGAAATTAAATCAAACATTATTCATAATTAGTCATTCAAATGTATTCCAATAATATTAAAATGGAGTTTATTAAGAAATTGTAGCAAATTTCGAGGAAAATGATTACATAATTTCTAAAAGAAAATTCACGGTGAAGTTTGTAGTGAATTAAGTGAACAATAACAAATTTATAAATGGATCTTTTGAGTCCTACATTAATCTATACATATAAAATGCTTTGTCCTGAATAACTGACTCACAAAAACCGCTGATCGTATAGTGTGTTCTTTGAATGACGTAGGCATCCGATAAAAAAGCATTTTCCGAAATTCTTCCCATGAGGGGGTGAAAAACGGGGACAAAGTTTGTAATTCCTTGGTATAGTCTATTTCAAATTTTGTGTAAACATTCTTTAACAGAATTGATGGAAGACGAGTTTCATATTTTATTGAAATTCATCGTCTGACGGTGTTAAAAAGGGATAAAAAGGGATAGAAAAAGGGATATCAATACCCCTTAATACTTTTTATTTTAATTACCTTTTATTTAGACACGTTTGAAAACTCAATCCGATTTTATAAAAAAAAACTTAATTAAAAGCTTGGTTCAATGTAATACTGACATTCATAATAACGTAAAACATGAATTAAAAATCCTATTGGAACCATTTACTACTTCTACGCGGACGAAGTCGCGGGCAAAAGCTAGTTCAAATTGAAATCGAAATAAATAAAGAAAAAGAGACGTAGTACATTCGATTTTTCGATTTTTCGAGGTGCGCATTCCTTCTTGACTAGCGACCGTCTGGTTATTGGGAAAATCACTTGCTGATGTCTATGACTACATCGTTTTCGATAATCTACGGGCTCAATAGATAGTAAGATTTAACATGTAAGAAATGAGATCAATCTTGTTCAACTTTGGTATACAGGAATAAAGCAAGCTTTAGTAGGATTTTCGCTCTTAAATTTTGTTCCATCAGATTGGTTTGAGCAAATATTGAAAGAACATTTTATAACTTGGACTTATATCTTTAGTAATTTAGTGGATACGATATTTACATTATAATTGGAGATCAAGCAACATCCCTTTTATTACTACGTACAAAATAAATGTTTGTTCTTGTGAAATTAGACCTTTTTAAATATTAAAGTTCATACAAATAACCAAAAAATGTATGAGTTTCGACTTTCGTAAATGGGTTTTGGCAGAACACTAAAAAGCAGATTTTTCCGTGTTTCTCACTGCTGCAGTTGAATTATAGCGTTTTTTGGATTTTCCAAAATAAATGTTTGATAAATGAGAACACTGGTTGTGATTTTAAGTATAATGAATTATTACACAAAGTAAAAATTAGGTAGACAGGTTAGCAAAGCTTAATTTACAATTTTTCCACAGCCAGCTGTTAAGTCTGACCTCCTTTTCTGACAAATTAGTCCATACAAGGACAACCTTATTGATTGCATTTAGTATCCCATCCACATACTTGCGAATTGCACAGCAATTCAGAATCCTAGGTCACAGCACCTAAGAGATTATTGGATAGAAGAGGGCCATTTGCCTAAGTTGAAGTCTGCAGATATCCTAAAATTCCTCAGGGAAATAGGACTAAGGAACTACTAGTCTCTGAGACGTTCCTCAGGAGCTAAGGGGGCACAATAGATCTTTTAGGTCTCAGTGAATATCACCCCATCATACATACATACATCCCAACCATTTTTAATTGCAGCTTTTATAACACAGTTCCATTATTGCAGATCAGATCTACCAACTTCCTGTAATAGTGAAACAGCAACTTATCAAATCAGTCCAAGTAACATTTACCCAACTTCTACACCAGGAGGACGTCAAATACTTAGGAATGCAGCTTGACAGAAGATTGACTTGGAGGAAACATATTTTCACAAAACGCAAACAAGTTAGTGTTAAAGTTAAATAAACTATACTGGATTGTTGGACGTAAACCTAAACTGTCCCTAGAAAACAAGCTGTTAGTTTACAAAACAATTATAAAACCCGTCTGGACCTATGGTATCCAGCTATGGGGAACTGCGTCGCTATCAAACATTGAAATACTAGAAAGGTTCCAGTCAAAGATTCTTCGAATAATAACGGATGTCCCCTGGTATGTGCCTAATCACATTATAACACGCGATCTAGAATTGACAACCGTCAAAGAAGAAATTAACAAATTTGCTCACAAATAAGACTTAAGATTGTAAAAACACCCTAATGATCTAGCAAGAAGCCTCATGTTGCAGCCAGTACAACGAAGACTAAAGAAACACATTCCAACTGACCTGCTAAACAGATTTTAGTGAAGATTATTTATTGGCCACGTCAAAAACTTATTCCAAGTGAGGTTTGTGACTCAATAGGACAATGTTATTGAAATGTTGATCCTTCGTGTTAAATGTATATTGTCAAAAAAATTACTAATTGTAACTATTTATTGCAGATTGTAAATAAATAGGGAGTCAAAAAAAATAATCATCGCTGACTGACAATCCGACAATATATTTATTGACCCGCTAAACTAGCCGTCCTCCATCGTCCACCCAACGCACAGATCAATGACGGAAAACTTCAGATTGAAAGACTGTTGCATGTTATCTAAAGCTCAAAGTCCAGCCTTTGGTCGGAGCATCAGGCATTGGCTGCTATCTTGATAAATAATATAACTGACTATTTAAAATTTATCTCTACAACAATGACCAAATTTGACTACATTTGCGAGAATTAGTGGTTAACTTAGCTACGGAAACGAACAAGGATGGTAGAGCTTCACAGGATTCTAGAAGAGGATCAAAGAACTTACCGTAGAATTTGCTGGCTGCAGACTAAAGAAAAAACTGGGATGAGAAACGAGAATTAATTGTTTGGGAAGGAACGAATTGATTGAAAATATTGAGTAAAAAGGAGCTTATGCTAAAATGCTTATAAAACTTGAACTACACGTGTTACAATACCTATAACTTAACAGAGATCTGTTTAAAATCAATGTTCACCATAAAATAATTCAAAATGTATGCCTTATTGATGGCAGTTAGAAAAAAGAAAGAGTTAAAATCCATAATTTGAAACTGAGTTTGACTATCCAAATACAGAGGAAGGGGTATAAATGTCAAGAAATTTGGTAGAATTTTAGAAGGAAGTGACTAATAAGCCACTAAAATTAGCTAAATAAAATATTTTTAGAACGAAAAACGTTACAAGCCGAATGTCATGTTACACGTTTAAAGTACCTTCTAGGTTTTTCTGTTGTTCACTGTTGGGTTCATTTGAAATTATGTTCTCCTTATTCTATTGAACAAGATACCCTTCTTCACAAATATGTTTGCAAATACTTGATTTATAGAACTCAATTTTTCGTGTTGCTTTATTTTGATTCTTGATGGTCTAGATGGTTCACCTAAAACCCAACCTCATTTTTAATCTACAATATCAGCTATAGTAACAAGTGCTTGAGGTTATACGCTGTTAATATCTAAAAGAATAATTATATATTGATATGTTAGTTTAATTGGGTTTGTGAACATTTGTCGAGGCTATCAATCGTTTGATTTATTAAAGCTTGTTAATACAATTAAATGGAAAACAAATTACACATAATTGATAGCAATTGCTATTAATTGTTCATAATCCAAAAATAATCTGGATTTAGCGAGAAATATTGACAGGTCTTTACTATCGGTAACGGCTTACTTTAATGCTTGAAACTTTCTAAGCTAAGTATAATTTTGGACTAAATAAACGAAT
Organism: Lochmaea capreae; assembly: GCA_949126875.1. NCBI lineage: Eukaryota > Metazoa > Arthropoda > Insecta > Coleoptera > Chrysomelidae > Lochmaea > Lochmaea capreae. The sequence goes on from OX421409.1 coordinate 13,662,067, forward strand.
TTTCTATTTGATTGATCTTCAATCAATTAAAGTAAGTTACGAAATTAGAGTCATTGGGTGGAAAATATAAATATTTGATTATACAATGCAAAAGGTGATGCATGCAACAAAAATTTATAACATTATTTGCAACAAAGAGATTGCATAGAGATCTTGTAATTCGCGCCATCTATTCGCTTGAAAGACGCTAAAAACATAATTTGACCTTGGCCATATGAGTATTCACCCTGTGGAATGGACCTACATACTTTTATCTCAATCTTAAGGTGCCTGTCCACATGAGAGTTGCTCTCAAGAGTACTCTCACGGCTGTTTTCATGTGAGAGTATTTTTATGCAAGTTCCACTCTCACAAGCAGTTCAGATAGTAGCCGAAGAATTACTCTCAGGACCATGTCAACTGGAGAGCAAGTAGCTTATGAATGTTCCATCGCAACTCGTGTCAGTATCAGTCGAGATGTCTTCTCATAAGCAACGAACCGCTGCAGCAATAATAGTTGCACTCGAAATTATTCTTAAAAAAAGGAAAAAAACCAAAAGAAGCTGCTGGGTAACAACATGGGTATTGCGAAGACAACAATTCGGTGTCGCTAACAATCTTGCTCGTGAATTGAAAATCGAGGACAGGTTTTATTGTTAGTAAAAAATTTATATTTCTGGATTTTTATTAACCTTTTTTTCATAACAGCTATTATCTGAATGTATCCGTATATTGACTTACCTGGTTTCGCAAATTATACAATTTGCGTTGGATCTCTTCTTTTGTACTGTGAAATTGCAATGCAATTTTCGACAGCACCTCATTTTTCAGCTCCCTATTGCGGTACTCCTCGCATTTCATATTCCAAAGTATTGGATTTTTCTCGTATGCTTCGATTAACGCAGTAAGTATCTTCCTTGGTCCAAGTGCGTCGTGACATGTTCATGGTTCTGAGAGAACTGTCACAATACCGACAACGGACTGCAGTCGAATCTTTGCGAGTTGCTATCCGATAGCGTGTCCACTTGAGAGTAAGCTTCTACGAAAAAACTATCGGCGAGTTCAACGTGACTGTCTGCGAGTTACTCTCAGGAGCGTGTCCACTGGCGAGTACTGCTCTCGAGAGTATTACTCTCATGTGGACAGGTACCTTTACTCTTCTACGCTTGTGTCTAATAGCCATTCTACGCAAGTAAAAGACTATACTTTCTCCACGACTATGTTTATAAAAAATTCCTTCGGGAATCGAACCTCTATCGCTCGCATAAGAGTCAAGCGTCTCTACCAGTGAGCTAGAAACCACATTTATTTTCTGAAACGTGTAAAGAACATAAATATAGATAACTTATATTTTTGATAGAAACATTTAGTTTTTTTAATAAAATTATCACATTATTAGAAATAATAAGAGAGATAACATAAATATTAAATATACGTAATTAAACATATTAATCTTCACTATCGCTACTGTTATCCATTTTGTTCTCTATATATACCTACGTAAAATTAAAATTATATAATTATTGAATAGATGAGGCTTTTACTTGATGAAGATTCATGGTTGGTTGGTTGGTTGGTTGGTAAACAGACGAAAACAGGCCGGGTTAGTGGTCCCCAACACTGCAGCCGTTGGCTTATTGTATTGTCCTGTCTGTCTGCTAGTCTGTGAGAAGATTTGTGACCTTGATGAGATCTAGAAGTCTCTTCACAGTATCTCTTTTGGTGAGGTTGTATATAGGGTCATCCGGCCCTATCTGTCTATACCTCCACCAACGTAGAGCCTCACATTCGAAAATTATATGGGTGGCTGTTTCGTCCTCCTCACCACATAATCTACATGTAGGTTCTTCTTGGAAGATCCCCATTGTGTGAAGGTGCTTTCTCAGGCCACAGTGTCCGGTTATAAGGCCGGTTACCAGCCTGATATCTCTCCTATTTAACTTCAGGATTTCTTCAGTAAGTTTTGGTATGGGTTGTTTGACCATCATTTCACTGTGTTTGAGCTTCGGAATTGTTTGCCAGTATTTGAGGTGTTGTTTGTGCACCCACTGGTTTAATGTGGTTCTTACCGAAGCCTTTGTTATACCGGTTGCCGATCGTTCTCGTGCTAGGGCATCTGCTTTTTCGTTCCCTTCAATACCCTTGTGACCTGGCACCCATTTCAGGGTGAGAAGATTCATACTTAACTATGAAATAAAACAATAAAATTTTTTGTTTAAACGCGTCACAAGCTGTATTTGAACATAGTTCAATTGTAATGAAGGTTTGAACAAAAAATTTCATTGTTTTATTTCATAATTATATAATTATTTTGACTTTTCAAATGACGCGCTGTCAGAAGCGATTTACCTAGTTAGATATTTGACTTTTCAAAGGAGACGATTTGATTTGTTTATTGTAGCGTGAATTCTGATAATCATAGGATGTGATTGGCTAACGAGAGTTAATATTTTATTCTTCACTGACGTGAAGAATGTATATCATTATACAGCTAAATATGGAAAAATAATGTGTGCATTATTATACAGTAGTGGAGAAACATATTTAGGGGAGAAGTTCTACATTTATTTCAATATTTTATACCCTGCTAAAATATTCTTTACAATTTAGAAAATATTCTTGGTAGCTAATCAAACATTTACTCTTTTTATAACATTATTTGTATTTACAACATAATACTACTCACCGAATTTCTTCATTAATCTGCTCACTCTACACCGCATACTATTAGATATAACATATATTACTGGGCTCTCGTAATAACGCATAATTACTGAAGTTCTGAAATAAAATTCCGCAAACACAACCACCTGATACCTTCTACCACCAAACTCCACTATCAAAGTAATATGTCGGGCTGGTAAGTTGCCAGAAACTACTTTGATGTGAACATAGACGTACTTAAGAAGTTTTCTATCGGTTAATTATATAATATTAAATATATCAAGATATTGCGAAATTGAAAAGTTTTTGGGATAATTATTCATGGAAAATAATGTAGATGCACTGAATATTGTAAAAAAAACTCATCAAAACACTGCTTCAGTCTGACTTGTAGAAATCAGAAATTCTTGGACATACACTAGGTGGTATGATGAAAAAGTATAACTTTTCAAAGAAATTCAATACGGAATTATGTTACAAGAAAGAATGGGGATCCTAACACCATTACCAGACTTGTAAAGAATGCCATTCAATGATATACAGACGGCTCAAAAGCAATAGAAGGAACTGGGATAGGAGTGTACGGGCCAGGAACCAAACACTCCAAAAGGTTGGGAAAACCCACAATTAAGTTTCAAGCGGAAGTTCACACCATAGGAAAGTTCAATATTAAACTAGGCGAGAACAACATTGTCACCTTAGTGTGGATTCGAGAACACACTGGAATGAAAGGAAAGGAGAAGATTTGACCATTGAAAAGATCTAGTGTTTAAGTCAGAGTAAAACTGCACTAAGAGTTTCAACATCAACAGTTGTCCTGACGGAAAACTGTCGTCTAAATAGGCACCTTGATAAGCTCAAAATAGTGGATCAAGGATAATGTAGATTATGTGGAATGGAAGGAGAAACCTCCATCCACATACTTGCGAATTACACAGCAATTCCAGAATCCTGAGATAGAAGAGGAAAAATTGCTTGCGGATATCCTAAAACTCCTTCGAAAAATAGGTCTAAAGGATCTACTGGTCTCTGAGAGTTTCCTCAGAAATACATGAATATCTTTCTGAAGAAAAGCTCCCAGGTACGAAATATTCTCAATATTTTATATACCTACATGGCAGCAAACGCCATCTATTCATTACCAAATCAATTTTAATTGTCATTATCATCCTAGCTCATAAAATATTTATAAGTAAGTCATAATATTAATAATATTGGGTTTCACCATAGCCAGTACACCTTTGACAGGGTTTTTAAAACTTCACCCTGGTTTATTACTTTGAGATGCTTTTAAAAACTTTGGAAAGTTCGTTCAAAAATACCGCGCTCGATATATTATACGTATTTATATTTATATCTTATCTGATATATTGATTTGTATTTCATGTCTTCAAGTGATTTTATTTTCAATTCTATGTAAAAATTTTTAAGTCAATTTAACTGCATCATTTCGAGAAAGAAAAAACAAGAAAAAATAATATACTAAAGGCGAAGTGAAGTGAAGACATGAGAAAAAAGCAAGGTTGTCAGAATTATTTTCTAAAATTGCTCACTATAAAAATGTGTTCCCTACTTTAGGTGGTGACGTTTTTAGATGGCTAGTTTGAAAACATTTGAAAAAAAAAAATATATATATGTACATTTATAATATAATCTTGATTTGATTTGTTTTTTTTAGGTTTGGTTAATAAATTGTATGATAAAAATAAATTGAAATATTTTGGACGTTTCGCTTCCAGTTTAGAAGCTTTTTTCAAAATGTATATTTCAAAAAATGACATGGTGAAGTGAAATATGTACAATTGTTACTGTAGAATTTGGTTAGTTATGTAGAAGTATTATGGAAGTATGTATGGCATTTTGGAAACCGTTTGAAACGACATTTCGAGATAATCTATCGCGGAAATCTGATAATTTATAAAAGATAAAAGCACGCCATTGGCTGGCGTTTGTCATCAATGAGATTGAAAATCTTTATCCCCGCAGTAATTTTAAAAACAGTATACCGAGAGTGCGTAATTTATCAACAGGTAGAGATATTTTTGTTACACAGTATATTTTAGTTATCTGTGTAAATTTCACATAAAAAACTCTCTTGTACTTCACAGGTGTCGTCATTCATTTTACCAGAATCCAATTAATCCAAGAACACTGAAATTTACTGCTTAAATTACAGTCATTTATTCAATATGTCTGTTGCGATTTACTTAGTGGCTGCAAGGTAGATCTGCATTTCCGTACAAATGCAGCAACTTAAACACCTGAGGTAGAAAATGCAATTCTTCTCTGCAGTGCAGCGAGAAGTTAATTTAATAGAATTTTTCATCATATAAGAAAAGTAAGTTTGTAGAAGGGTAGACATTTGAAATATACATGATCTGAAATAACCTAATGTTTCTGTTGAGGGAAATTTGAAATTAAATATAAGTTTTAATGCACTTTTCCTCGTAGAAGTGTTTGTATTTTTTTGTAGTTCCTTCAATCCCATTCCTTGAAGGAAGGTTGAGGATATCCGAAGGCAAGTTTTCCTCTTCTATCTTGTAGTCTTCCAGTTGTTGTGTCTTTGATTTTATAGGGTCATGCGTTTATTAATTTTGTGACTGGAGGTTCTTTCATATATTCCACAAAATTTACTTTCGTTTCCTCTAGTACAAACACCTGTCAAAACTTTTGGTGCAGTCTCACTGTAGCTTATGCATTTTGGTTGTAGTTTTCCAGGAGAACTTATCTTTGATTGTCTCAACTCTTCTGGAACTTTTTTGGACCGATCGCATTTTGCTCGGTTTACCTATTTCTTCGAATATTGGTGCTGATTCTGAAAAGGGTTTCGGTCTCCTAACAGGTTTTTCAGACTTTCTTTTAGCTATTTCATCTACCAACTCGTTTCTTCCTATTTCAGAGTGTTCTAGAACCCACAGTAGGGTGGACGATGTTGCTTTTGCATACCATTTTAGAGCTGATTACACAAAAACTCAACGCTTCAATGACTTCTTTATTGTAAAACATTGTAATTTAACTATTTTTCTCCTATATTGAACTGGACACAATTTGATATGGCGTGAATTCCCACTTGATTGATTCGGCACCACAAATCAAAGGCTTCGAGACCTCGGCACCTCAGCCTTTAGGCTTTTTCCATCATTCAATCTCTTCTTTTAATTCAAAAAGCACCACATACATCCTTCTTTATCAACTTTTCATTTCTTAATATATTCATGATTAGCCTACAGTCCAATAAAGTTGAATTTCAGTTCAAAAAAACTTTAATTTTCAATTTAAAGGAAAGACGGTAAAAGCTTAAGTTTTCCAGTTAGCTCCAGGTTTTGTTTTTTAAAAGCTCAAATTTTCTTGTACCGAATTCGTTTAATTAAGTAAAACGAGTTGTATATTCGAAACACGTACATAATCTCGACACGTGAAAAACGATGCTGTAAGCACCTTTGGAATTTCAACCAGATATTCGAACATCTGTTTTGAAATAAATGAGTCAATACGTAACTGCAATTTGTACAAGCATAGTTGAGCAATGCTTGAGTATTTGGATGATCCAAACTGCTTGGTGTGTGACTGAATTTTAATCATGTATTCTTGAACAAACTCAGTTTCCGTAAGCAGCACTGACTGCGTGTACTGAGAAGCTGAATTTGTAAAAGAGAAGAAGATATACTAGCAGAATTCGTTAAACATTTTGAGATACTGGGACTAGATCAGAAAAATCAAGGAAGAGGTATGAAGCAGCGTATCAATACTTCAAAAAATTGTGCCAAACAAAGACTGCTACTGCAGTTTCAGAAACCGTGCCGTATCCATCTAGTTTATGGTGTGAATATTCCACGCTGAGGTCCACCCTTTTCATAGAGGAAAACAAAGATATTTCCAAGTTCCTAAGCTTTGAGCGTTTTAAAAAATAAGAAATGATGAATATACATCCAAAAAAGCTATTGACAGGGAAGATGTGAATAAATTCCTGTTTGATGATATTTATTTAATGATGACGGCTGTAATAATAATGGGAATTTCTGGAGCTAATGCTTCTTGGGATATTTAAGACTCAATACTAATTAAATGAAACTCTAGGTGGCCAGATATACTTGTTAAATAACTAAATAGCAAGCAATTTTGCTTGGAAACATTTTTTTGATGTTTTTTTTTTTGAATTAATTGCTTCATTGACTGAAGGGAAAGCAATGGGTATACGCAGTAGAATCCAGCTTTACTTTAATAATATGTACAATATGATATAGAGTCTGGCATGCAGACTGCCCACTATTGAATAATGTCACCTTTGAGTACTGCTACAGGCTAGAGGATAATAATAATGGACACAGTTTAGACAGTTTGTCATGAGAACGATGTAGTTATACGTGGACGTTACTTCTGATGATTGAGGGTTTCAATTTTGATGTTTATCACTTTAACTAGACATGTACTGTATGTTGAATTATTTTTTCAAATATTACACCTTTTATTTCCTCGGATATAGAATTGTGGATAAAAATTTTAATCGTTTTTCCGGAATTGTTGCAAATAATTGAAGAGATATTAAAGATATTTTGTACCATATCCCGTATACCATAGCTCAGGGCAAATGATAATTTGTTCAATTGCAAATTTCAATTGTATTTTTTGGTATGCTCTTGTAAAGGGATTTATATCTGTTGGGCATTAAAGGCTATTATTATTATTATTATATCAGTCCAGGCCTGCCGTTACTTGACGTTCCTTCCGTTTATCTCGATTAGAAGCTTGGGGCTTTTAAAATGGCCATTAAATAATATGAGACTGTCAGCGATTGTCATTATCCGATTTTCACGAAATGGCTCAATATCATTTCATTCCTGAGGACATTTTGCGCAAATCTCATGAAGCCACGGGGCATCTGATACCCAACAAATCGTCGTCCCGTTAATATGTAAAAGCCTGTAAAATTTAATTACGGGATAGTAGCACGTAATATTTCATTACGTGCTACTATCCCGTGAAAGTCTATTTTCTGGATTGGAATCAGGTACGTAAAGGTATGTTTTAGGGTACAGTATGAAATAAACAGTATATGTTTCACTGTCTCCGTTTCCCTACCGCATAATCTGCATGTAAGGTCTTCGTTGTATAGTTTTAATATGTACAGGTGTTCCTTTACTGGTGCATGACTTCTGCACATTGTTAGCAACACCGCTGTACGTTTCAGGCATGGTTCTTTTATAAAAGTTTTCCCATGCATTTGCCTTGGGACGTTTACCCAGAAGTTCTTATGTTGTTCTCTGATCCAGGTCTTTACAGATCCTCGTACTTCAGCTTTTGGTATGCCGAGAATCTGTCCTGGTTCATGCTGCGTTTCCTCTGACCCCCTTCTTGCAAGTTCGTCAGCTTTTTCATTGCCCTCGATACCCTGGTGACCTGGTACCCAGGTCAGCTTGACGTTATTCCGTTCGGCTAACGTCTTCAGTTCTTCGATGCAATCCCATACTAGTAGAGGTCACTTTCTGGCTTGAGATTGCCTCAAGTGCCGCCTGACTAACTGACATGATATGGATCTGCTTGCCTTCGGCAGCTCTCCTGTTGTTTTCTCTCGCGCATTGCAAGATTGCATATATACCTCTGCCTGAAATACAGAGGTGTGGTTCCCCAGTGCGTAGCTATAGTGCTGTCACCTGGTTTTTTGGAGTATACTCCCGCCCCAGTGATATTTGCAGTTTTGGACCCATCTAATGGTACTGAGTTTTTCGTAAGCCCGTTCCTTTCTTTCTGCAATCGACACTTCGAATTGACTATCAAAGGAATATCGTGCGGTTGTATAGTCTGTTCTCATGCTTAGCACGTGCTTTGACACAACTTTTACGATATTCATGTGCCCTGATGGTCTAGCGTTTAGGCTTCTTAGTTGAACGGTCACTGTTTTTGAAAAATATTATTCTTCAAAACTGTGTGAAGTGTTGAGTATAAATAATTATTTTTCGACATCAGTTATCCTATTAGTTTTATTTCTATACTATGGCCGTACTGATTTTTTTCAAAAAATCTGATATAATTTGGCTATTTCATTAATATCATTTACTTTCGTTTTTCACTAATATATCCTACATTTGTCTGTTGGCTAATTGATTTATACGATTTTCTAGGGAGTCAAGATTTCGTGGGTATTGTCCCATACTTTTTATTTAAAATTTGTATCCCTGAAGGGTAACGTCATACCAAAACCAACATCTGTATAATATTTTATTCATGAAGTATTAGGAAGTAAATTACATGTTGATTAAGAGTAAAATATTAAACTAATTTATTTCCTCGGTCGTCCTGCTGAAAATGAAATCCATGGATAATTCGGCAGATGTACATATTAGCACGACGGCTGTCAACTGACTCTCCAGAGAGTAGAAAAGGATCCTTTTCGGGACTTCTCTATTCCCGTGAGAATTCAGCGACAGGTGATGCGTTAAAAACAAAAACAAAGACGTATTGAGGCGGAGCAGTGTAACGTGTCACATCTTTAAACTCGGCGAAGCAAAATATTACGACATCATTTGGATTTGGAACATGTGAAGGAGACGTTTTATTGTCGGAAAAAAAAGAAATAATGAAATTTTTGCCATCAAATTACTGGAATCGATCAACAATTAATTTTTCTTTAAATCCTGTTCATCGTTGAAAAATGGCAATTACAATAATTACTTGACCTAACTCCGTCAAGACATACTTCAAAAAAAGGTTTATTGCTATGTTTAACTGACAAAAACTTTAAAGTATGAAGTACAATACGTTTTTCACCCACTTTCAGGTGATCAGCCAAATTAGTCTTGCTTCTATAGTTGTGATCTTGGACTTGTCAATTTTGCCAGACAAATTTAACCAAATGCGTATGACATAGCCTCTTTCATTTTATCTACTAGCTCACATATAATTGTTAGTTTTATGTCAATGCGCGCACTCTCGATTGCTGATCAGATCAACATCTGTAAACCAATCTGACTAGTGTCTGATCAGTAAGAATTGTTGTTGGAACAGAGTATTCGTAGTTTCCAACGAGTCTGCAATACTTGTTTCAGCACTTAATAACATCTGCACATAATCCGACGATTCCTGACTGCTGGGAATAAACCTATCCTGCTGTTTTCCTTGAAACTTCAAATTAAATTCAATAAAGTGAAATGTCAGGTATTTTGAAAATGTAAGATTCCCTCCAATTGATTTTGGTGAAAAATAGTGCTATTTGAAATTGACCTTTTCACATTGTTCTAATGGTATCGCTGTCGTATTTTTTGGCATTTAGAACAAACAAGCTACCTTTTGATTTTTGTGCCAGCACAGTAGATTGCATGCTTTTGTATCGATGCTGTACACAATATTTGAAGTACCAAAAACGAATGATTCAGAGGAGGAACTTGGTGGTAAATCGCAGCGTCTGCAATGAACTACTGTGGCGAATATACACAACACTCTCCCTCATGAACTACTCGTGTCGGTGACTTTTACAAACATGGACGTAGATCATTTGATTTGGATTGTCAGGGCAATAAAGCATATCCACTGGAAGTGAAACAACGTGGAAAAGCAGTTCGAAATATTCCAGACTATCTCCGGCTTATACTTACACTCATTTTGTTCTTGACTTGACTTTATTATTTTGGCGTTGAAGAAAACTTGAAAATTGATTAACCGTAAATTTTGACATTCGGAATAAGTTGAGCCTAGCTGTTATGAAGCAAAAAGATTACACAAAAGTTAATTTTCCCGAAAACAGTCTAAATGTTAATTAGAGTTTTCGATGTAGGGAGTATTAAATAGGAGTTTCGGGGTTGAATTGAATATTTATTGGTTTTCGCTCGTTTAAGTTAAAAGGGTATTATGTTTCATTATGCCTCGAAATATTTGTGTTTTGTGTAGTAATTATTCTCTTGATTGTCATTTTAGTAATTCATGATGTTAATAAATTAATTTTATTTGTAAAATAATTATAATTGTATGATAATTATCTATAAAGCTTGGATGGAATGAAAATCAAATTTGAAAAAAAAGGAAATAAGTATAAACAAAAATTTCTGACGGAGAATTTTTGAAAAATGGTGTAATATGGATAGAAAAAAGATCACCGTTAAATTAGGAGGAAGGAAAAATAAGAAAAAGAAGCGATATTAAGCGAAAAAGAGAGAGATTTTTTGGCATTGAAGGTGAAAGAATTTTTCAACCGATCAGAGGTGAGCATTGTTAAATAAATATCAACATTTTTCCTTCTTGTAGGATGACTAAGAATTGGTTTCTCAGTTAATTTGTGCAAGTGTTCTAGAACCAATCACAAGGATTTCGAAATTAATAGAGCGAGAAGAGTTAAAATTTTGTATTTTCTAATATAGAATTTGCAATGCGTCCCACTACTTGAAACAGAACCCAGAAAGGTAAACCATAGCGGACGTGGGATTTAAACAGAGAGTAGTTACTATAGTAAGTTGTTAAAGCAGTAGAAGAATCAAGCTGTTCAGAGGCAGATGGTAAAACAGGTAGAGGATCATTTTTTTGCTAAAATGTCCACATGTACTTTGCATGGTCACGTCAGTATGGAGACCAATCAACTTAATCGAATTTGAAGATCTTATTAAGTCATTGTTAAGTTGCAAAAAAGTCTTTTGTAAGATAAAACTAAATTTTTTCAGTGTTCAAACAAATCCCGTTCGAGTCAGACGAGGACTTGATAGTAATGAGGTCTTTGAAATCAGTGAATGGATATGGATAAGGAAGAAGTGTAAGAATGTCGAAAATTGATTGTCGCACAAGAACCAAAATTTATGCATAAGAAACCAAAGAAACTGTTCCAGAGGATGTGAAGATTGAATTTTTGGGGTAGAGTTTGACCAGACTTCTAAGGATCTGGCAGAAAACGCAGTTGAAATACCAGGAAAATTGTTGAGAAATAAGAAATCAGCCTTTGCTAAATTATTTACACCAATTAATAAGAATAACGAAAAATATGAGTATCTGCCTGTGATCGATATTGTCGTGTATCCAGCACCCCTGTTTCCATCTACGAACAGGATCAGCTTTATTTTCAATAGGAAATTTAATTGTAGGTCAGTTTCGGAAAGAGCCATCGCTTTTAATGTTGAATACGCTTCTCAAAAATTTATTGCTTGGGGGACCCGCCGGTCGTCCCTTTTCAGGACTCACGATCGTTCTCACTGGAAATATCTTTAGTGCGGTCACTTATTTTGATTGTCTGCTTAATCTAAAAAAGAACACCCAAAGAGCAGTTATTTTCCTAGTTTCTGTTTTTTCTTATTTGCGTAGAATTGGATAAAACAGTGAAGATTTTGTTATTGGATAAATGAAAACGGAATTGTTGATAGGATTAATGTTTTGAATTGAATCTTTTTATTGAATTGCTTTTATTTCTTCACTATTGAAGATACCGAAGTAACTCTCACCATGGGAGAATCTCAGTTTCCTCATAATATACAGTGAAGCCACTCGAGTGCGATCCAGCAAAAAGTCGACCATGGGCATTTATAAAATTTGTAATAGTGCACCTCCATTTAGATCCAAGGATGAAACTTTATTGTAAAAACTTGGATTATCACGGTTTTAACCAATGACCAAATTGATTCATTCAGTCATTGGTATTAACTTACGTTTTACTGATACTTGACGGAATGAAAAAGAAACAGATATTAATGTCTTTAGGAATTTATGAAAATTACTAAAAATAAACTTAATGTACAAAGCGCATAAAAAATTCAAATATAAAATAATAGGCAATACCTCAATGGGTTGTGAAAAGCCTGTCGTGTATTTGATAACATTGCGTGTAAGATTCTGGATAATTTGTGACATTCAGTAGTAGTTTTGTTTCCATAACCATAATAACCAATACCCCCTGTTGGAATTTAAATAAAAATGCAACTAGGAGTATACAATTATTAACAAACACAGCCGTGAGTATATTACCAGGCAACCCAGCAAAGCTTAGCAGCACAGGGCGGCTTGCCATTTAGTGAACGAATTCCGTCTTTCTGTCAATCACAAGAGGCTGGCATCGGCTGAATATTCTTTAAGAAAGAATGAATATTTTAAATTTTTCACATGTAGCAAATTTAAAATCCTTAAAACGTTTGACAGTATAGCTTGTCGTATTCCATTTTTCGTACGAATTCAATATTTCTATTGAGAACTGTTGATTTCTGCTCAAGTGGTTGAAAGAAATGATTTAAATTCATAGCGTCACCGCTTTACAGTAGCTAAGAGACGCGACTATTCACTAGAAACTCGATAGATTTCAGCAAACATTATTTACGGCTCCAACCACGATTGAAATTGTGAAAAATTGTTGCGTAATAATATCCTTTATTCAATTCAAGGTATCATTGAATTATTTATAACTTTTCAGATTTTTTTAAGCACAAGTTCTTGATAATTAATACGCCCATACTATTATCATAAGGACAAACCATGATTATGTTTTCCCTAAGATATGTTTCAAAGATTACATTAATAAAAATGCACGACCAGATACTTAGGGATCCGCCACATTTTCTGGGTGGATGACAGCAGAATTGTTCGAGCATTTTATAACACATACTAATCAACAATCAAAGACACGTTTCTTCAGTACCTATGTATTAAACTGACAGGGGAAAATAATATAATTTTTATTAACCATGCAGCCACATACTAGCCATCACCTTCAACTGTTCGAGTTAGCAGATGAACTAGCAAAGAGGACTGAAACACCTTCTTGTGTAATCAGTTCCAAAATGGTGTGGGAATGCCTAGGCATACTCAATGAACTAGGCGAGAACAATACAGGAGCTTAACTGTGGATTCCAGGACACACTGGAATAGAAGGAAATGAAATACCAGGTGAACTAGCAAAGAGGGGGACTGAAACTACCTTTTGAGAGCCGGAACCCTTTTGTGGTATCAGCTCCAGTGTAATATTGGAATAAATGGGAAAGCCGAAAAAAAGATCAGACCATTGAAAAGTTCTTGTAGGGCTTAGACAATCAAATATTCTTGTGGGTGACTAAAACCTGTTGAGATCCAATGAAAACATAAGTCAAAGTAAAACTGAGCTAAGAGTTTCAACAGGGATCCTAACGGTACGTTGTCGCCTGAATGAGCACCTGAAAAAGCTCATAATAGTGGTGGAAAAAGAAAACTCCATCCACATACTTGCGAATTGCACAACAATTCAGAATCCAAGGGCACAACTCCTAGGAGATTACTGGATAGAAGAGGGACATTTACCTAAGCTAAAGCCTGCAGATAACCTACAATTCCTCCGGGAAATAGGACTAAAGGAGCTACTAGTCTCTGAGACTTTCCCCAGGAACTAAGTAGAAGTAAGGCGGGCACAATAAATCCTTCAGGTCTCAGCGAGTGTCACCCCAATAAATATACATATATACATAGATACCTTACCATTCGAGATGGTCCTCTAAAGAAAAATTATTTGCGTGGGTGTTGAAGTTGGTTATTGAAGAATAGACGATACAGCAGATATTCTGAAAGACGCTTATCCACTTGCTTTCCCACCAAAAAATGTAGAATCAGCTATTTGGGTCGTTCCATTCAACATTGACAATTTTAACTAGGACGATGTTATGGAAGTACCAGTAGCAGATATGTCAAACGTTGGTCAAGGAGAACAAGAACCAAACAATTTAAATGTCAGCGAAATACCAAAAATAATGAGTCCCTTTTTTAAATAACATGGTGTCAAAATAAAATAACAGATCCAAACCAGTTACACCTGGAAAAATTAGCAGTTTCCAAGGAAACAACTGCAATTTCCTCTTGTGTTACTGCAATCATACCCTAAAGTGACCTCGATAACTTTAAAAAAACAAAAAAGAGAGGAAGTCTGTTTCGACTGAGATGTCAATTTATTGGTTTGGCTAGGTTACAGACGTAACAGCAGAAATAAAAGCAAGGTAGAATATAATCAAGCAAGTTAAGATAGCGTTGAGAAGAAAAATTGATAGTTCAGTTAGGCCGGCTAGATACTATATGCTAATAGGGCACTGCAAGCTTAAAAGGCAAGCAAAACTAATGGGACTTACCAAGTGCCCTTGCAGATTTTGTTACATATAGAAAGAAACTAAAAACCACATCCAGTGTGACTGCCAGACGAATGTGCGGTTTTTTCAACTAAGCGATTAGAAACCATCGACGTGAATAATCATGAAAAGTTTAGTTTCGAGTCTGATTGGGTACCTACATGAAAATAGTCGAGCTGAAGAATGTAATTTAGACTCAGAGGACCACAGTAGATCTGAAAAGGTCGTAGTAGAATAGGCTAATTACCAACCTCATAGATCCTCATCCGACTAATACAAAGAAAAAAGTTGATAGCAGTAATAATGATTGGTAATTGTGGATTCCGAAGATGTCAGTATACTTCCAGAATTAGATAAAATGTCTAGACAAGACAAAACCCCGCGAATGGTGAAGGTGGGTTTATTGATTCTGGTGAGATTTGATACCAAAAAAACTTCGAAATTTTATACTGTTCAACTTTACAATGAGAAAACTACTTTGAGTCCTTAGTAGGTTTCTGCTAATGCTTACTAGTGTCTTTAATCTCTTCAGGTTGTAGTTCCAGAGAGATATATTAGACTCTGAAGAGCCTTTCCTGAGATATGTATATTTCTCTTCCTTCTTGATTTCACCGTGAAGGCATTTGAAAAAATTTCAACTTATGGTTCAGGTCCTACAAAAGGTGTAAACGCTGCCTTACTGGCTAGCTCGTTCGCTATTTTATTCCCTTGTTCACAGCAAGGAGACTGTGATGTTGACTTCTGTTCCACACCATTGATGAAGTACAGCCAGCCAAGGTGTCAATCCTCTGCACTTCACTCTTTTGGCTTTATTTGCTTTTGATTGCACTGTTTATGAAGAGAGACTGTTTTTTTATTAGTCTTTTCACAAGGTCCTTTTTGAAGACATCCCTCCTTGGGCAAGCAAGCTAAAAAAAAATGTATATCTCCAGTGAGTCAGTGCCTTGATGGTTGTTTGATTATCTAAGAGTTTTGAATTTACTACAGGTATGAAAATGGCAAAAGTAACAAAAATACTACCTAGCTTAATGAGCTGTGGGATCTCCAAGCGAACAAAGACTGAGGTAAAGTGAGATGAAGAATTTGTTTGTAAACTGACTCTTAACAAAATAATATACGACTGCGTTATCCAGTATTAATTTTCACGTTGAATATTTTCTAAAAACTTTGTCATGAAATGAAAAAGCAAATACCATTTTATTGCTCTGTTGAGCTTGCTTCCTTTTTCTTATGTACCGGAAAGGTAGGCTTCGAGATTTCAGTAGATCTACTGTCGCGAATATTTCTTCGGGTGGAAGTAATACGAGTGAGGAGTTAAAAGCCGAAAGAAATCATAAAATAAATTTTTTTTATTAAGTTTGATGATAATATTAACCTTTGAAATCACGAAAATCGTTGAACAGTTTATGAGCTGCGAACAATATATTTTATTCTTGTAAAATAAACTAAGAGTAACGTACATAAAGTACATTATATTTAAGCATATTTCTAACTGTTTCCTTTTGCCTTATTGACTTCATTTTTCGATATATTTCAAGCTTTAAAATGATTTTTGTTCTTAGAAAACCTTTATTCAGTTACAGAAGGCATCTCAACAATTTTAAAATAATTACTTTCTACTTCTGTTGATGACTATCGACCAACTGCGTGATATAATTTTATCTACCTTCTAACAAAAACCCAATGTTATATTAAGATAATAGTAGCAGCTAAGTAGAAATACATTTTTAGTATGAAAACAATTGTCTGCGCTATATACACGAGCTAGAATTTTTTTAATAAGGAGTCGCAAATTGCCGCGTCTATTGCAAGAATGCTTTGTTTGGTTTTCTTTTAGAGAACTGCCACCATTTGTGCAAAATAATTAAAACTCGGAAAAAAGAACCCTCGAGAGTCTCTTCTCGACAGATCTGAAACGAGATAGCGAGGGAATCACGAAATTTTTTTCAGCTTTTATGAAGCGACCACTTTTCCGCATGTGATGATGAACTACTTGAAAAAAAAATAGATATAGATATATATACATATATAGAGGGCATATTTTCTACTGTTACTACCAAAACTAAGTTTTTTTAATGCTTTTGACAAGCTGTATATACAGTGCTCATCTAAATTTTGCTTTTCATGCATCATAAAATTTAACTCAACCACTTTAGCATGCAATTAGAAAATGTATTCATTCATTTAAGAGTAACATAACGTCGCCGGGCTGCGAATACCTCCAATGTAACAAAAATATGTGAAATGAGATGAATACTCATTGAGAATTCTATTAGTATTCCTCAAAGTATGTAATATATCCGAAATGATGTGGAATCGCCAAACTTGCAGAGAAAAATTAAATACATTTCTCCAATGTAACAGAATTCAAATTTTAGGTAGGTATTCCTTTGGAAATATATCCCATGTGTTTATATCAGATTTATAATAGCACATTGAAGATATTTCGCCATAACATGTATGCACATAGGAGATATTACCACAAATGTCAAACTGCTAACCTCACTTTAATTTAATTTTTTATTGATTCGGCAAGAAATGTGTACTGTGCAGGTAGATGCCTTCAAGCTAATTTGCAGTATGCGATAATAATATTATGTGAGCTGGAATATCTCCAATGTGGTCTGGTCTGGAATGAGCAATATCTCCAAAGTAACACTTTTTCCGATTTTCATTGAAAATATCACCAATCAGCAAGTAATCGAGTATAACTTGATAAATACATTGCTATATATTACAAATCATGAGAAAATTATGATATTACTTTAATATCTAGTGATAGAAATGTTTTTTGGTTCTCCTGTAAAATTGACTTTTTATGACATTGGAGGTATTCACAGACCGGCGACGCCGACGATAATACCCAGTCTAAATTTCAAAAAATTGTATCTTTTAAACGGTTGAAGATTAAGGCTTCATATTCAGGCATATCAAAATACAGGTGTTTCTCTAGGACTGGCTGCATGTACAGCAATTGATCTTATAGCGTTTTCAAGATACGACCTTGAAAATCTTTCAAAATCAATAGTTTTCAAAATCCATGCAGACAGCCCTCACTAATAAAAAAGTGAACACATTACTTGAATTTCAGCTTTTAATTTTCAATCGTTCAGTTGTAGGAATTTTTTGAAAATTAGTAATCTTACGTCCGAGATATGGCTCCCTCTGCACTACTAGAAACCAGTGTACAGTCTGAGCGAGAATCGCAGCCGCTCCGGCAAAGCAGGCACGTTGCGGATGAGCAAACATTATTATTGTGAAACAAATAAATATTAGGACCCTATTGTCTGTCTCATATTATTAGTTTGGTTTTGGACTGTAATTGAAAAGTTCAATTATAGTTTGTAATAATCTTTTTTTTTGTATATGCATAAAACTTAATAATTTCAAAACAAAAAAACAAAAAATATAATCAGCGTTCTATAGCATGAAAGAATCACCAGAACAACATACGCACCGGAGTTGGTAATTTGGTCACGGAATTTCAAAAGGTAATTTGTTCCCCATGGGTGACAGGTATGAATTCCCTACAAGTAATTCAGTCCCCACAATCAAATAGGTAATATGATTTCGGTTCAAAGAATAAATAAAAACAAAACATGAAAATAGTTTAAAGGTTTTAATTTCAACTCTATGGTATGCACTTATAAATAATATTACGAAAATGGAAATTTCTAAATTTTATACACTTAAATGAAATATTATCTATTTCACAGGTTTTGTATTTTTCTATAAGGTTTTCAATTAATTTTTGACGATTTCTAACTTTAGTATCTCATACATTATGTTTCAAATCAAGACTTTGCAACTTGATATAATTTTTGATTTGGAAATCATTTAAGGTTAGGTTAGGATAAACGTTGAAATGTCCGCAACATGGCACTGTTCGGATGAAGTTTTAGTCACGAATATTGCACTTGTACCTAGTGTATAGACACAGGCGTTACATTTTCTGTTGGGTTTTATTTCCATCTAAACTACCTATTTTTTCTAAAAATTTCTAAGAAGCAGAATTAATTATAAAAAGGGTAACGGGTAAAGATTGCAATAAAATTGTTTGCGTAGTACACAGGAACTTCTTCCACCTTTTTTTCGGGCTCCTTATAGGACACTGTCGATTCAACAAAAACAGAATTGTGCAGATTATAATAAGAAGGTAGGAAACCTCGGCACACAAAATCTGCTACTCTAGGTCTGACTATGCTAAGGAAAAACCACAACTTTCTCAATAAATAAAGTACCTCAGGTCTAGCCTATGGAGTAATAAAAACGTGTCTAGACAAGGAGCGTACACAATTAATCTATTAAGGTCGAGTGGAAAGACTCCTAGAAGTACATAAGCCCAATATTAATCTTAATCCTTTTTTCGGCGCTCCACACGTCTACCATCTGGTATCGAAATGTCACGGCAACGCCCTCTTGAATTCATGACATCGATGTCGCGACATAACATCATTGTGACTTCTTTGGTTTTAATAAAATGAAATATCGCAAAATATAATGTTTTGACTTGAAAAGTCACGACTTTATGTGACGTGAAATGGATCCTTGAACTTCATACTTAATGTTTGTTATTAAGGTGCCCATTCACTTAACGGAATCTCTCCGGCCTGTGTCGATAGTACTGGACTGAAGGCATGAATGGACGTTGCCCACACATTCACGAAATAGATAGATGTGGATTTAGACTGTCCAATCCAAAACGACAGTTAGTCTGCCGGTTTGACAACTACAGTGTATTCCGGACGAAGACCTAAATATGGCTAAAAGGAACAAATTGTATGTGTATGGCAAAAATTGGTCGGACAGCTCCAGGATTGTTGACATAGGCCTGTAAGGGAATGGGCCCATTGCTTGAGTTTTTCTTTAATCAATGTTGAAGTTTCAAGGTCCAGAACTTGTTTTTTTTTAAATTTACTTCAGAAAGTTATTATCCTACAATCATCTGTGTACGCCAATGTGCAGATATTTTTAGTTTCTGTTGAAATAATCCTAAAAACGAAATTTTCAATATTATTATTCTAGGATACTGTTCGTTTTAGAGAGTTCAAGCTCTCTACACACTTACTGTCTTTTTTTTTAAACAACATGTAAGATTATCTTAAAAGACGTGAAATCTTCGTTAATTGGATTTTTATCTCGTCGCCGATATTAAAACACAAATCCAGAGAATTCGTCTTAATTAAACACAACAAAAGTGGCTATAAAATCCCATAATCCTCTTGTTTTCCATTAAAAAAATGTCTGGATGAACAAAGATCTCTTATCAACGAAACTTCGTGCTGGAATAAAAAAAAATTTAAGTTGGTCGATGTTTTGATGAATGTCCAAATATCACGGAAAAGTTGAGTGGAAAACAGTTCTATTAAATTTGCATATAGGCCTAAACTTGCTCTAAGTAATCAATATGGCCGCGTTGGTTTTTACCTCGACCGACCTGGGGAAATTCTATTTCGGTGTTTCTAGAATTTTATGACATGCTCACCTGTATAGGGATTTTTATCGAGGTTTTACTATACCGAACAATATTTTTATTTTTCCAGGTGGCTGTTGAACCCGATTCTATGGCATAAATAAGAAATGTGAAGCTTCTCTGAGAAATTGTATTAAATTTTTGATCAATGTGGAGTGTCAGCTTGATTTATACATTTTTATTTGAAAAATACCTTATACATTTTCTACCACTAAAAAAATTCTCACAACTAGTATACAGTATCAGTATACATTGTCAACGCATTTCATTTTGATTTGTCCGGAGTATTATCAATCCCCTTTTGATTCAGAATAACGAAATGTCAAATGCATATCCAATGCACTAGTTTCCAAGCTCTATTTTGCCAGGAAGTATAGCATGATCTGAATATGCTATAGGAATATACAGGGATTCAGTTTTTTATTGGTGAAATGTTAACAATAAGAGATAGGGGATAGTTGTGATTAAAACTCTGCCTATTCATAAGTACAATAGACGGGCGTTTCAAATCCCTAGGTTTTTTAGAAATTCACCCGCAGTGTGTTTATTTCTAAAAATGATGAGAAACGTTATTAGTAGTTTGTTTTAAATTTCATGCAACTTAAGTTGTCACACTTGAATTTCCATTGCAGGGCTTTATCAAGCGGGATTTTTAAATCTCTTCCTTAGTTTACGAAGACCAAAGTTAGGTTATCTCAAAAGTTAGTGGGTCTATTTGGCCCTCCACTATGAACCGTCACCTTACGGAAGGTTCCAGGACACAGGAATAAAGAGAAATTATATAGCATCAGTGTCTAGAGGTTGATACATCCTTTTGGTTGGCCAAACCTTTTTGCGGTACTGTATTATTGGAAGAAATAGGCAACGCTGAAACATAGGGAAAAATTGCCCTTTGTGAAGATCCAGTAAGGCTCAAATGTATAACAATACAGATTCTTAGACTACAATACCTAGAAGGTTGCTGGATAGAACAGGGACATTTACCTCAACTGAAGCCAGCGGATATACTAGAAGTTCTCCAGGACATGAATTGGAGGACCACCTACAAGATTTTCCTGAGGAACTAATTCGCAGAAAGACGGCACAAAATATATTTTGGGTCCCAGTCAATGTCACCCCAAAATACATACATACCGGACAGATTACACACCGAGACTGAAACCCTGCAAAATTGATTAAGGACACAATTAGACAGACTCAGATTATGTTCTCTGCTATTTTATCTGCTTCCAAACAAAGACAGTACGTTGGATCTTCCGACAGACTTGGAAGAGATCGTTTCTGGTAAATTTTACTAGACTGCTTTTATTTGGTCCCTTTTTCACATCTAGTTTTCAAATTCACTGTATGAACGCTGCTTATTTTTTTTAAACATAAAAAGTTTTGGAAACCTCTTCTTATTTTTAAAGTTGAATAAACAACGAAGGATTAAATTGTTAAAACACTTTTTACTTTGCAAAGTTAATGTACTTTTAAGAAATGTTATGTAGTTGGCTAGCTTTCATTGTTTTACATCCGGACCCGTTCCATATGTATATATTGTTAATTAAAAGCTGGCTCTAAATTAAAAATTCTGCAGGTTTCCCTCAACCTGCACGGCCTTTTTCATGATAAATACTTAAACAAACGACCGTAAATTTAGGATGAAGAAAATGAAACAAAATCTTATTCTGGGAAGTTGAATGGCTTGTGTTTTGATGCTAGAATTATAAATGCAGGATTAAAAAGAAAATACCTGCTCATTTTTCTGTAACAATTTCCACAACCAGTGCCAAATTGTTTGAATTCCCAGTCCCACTGAATTATAATTTTTTTTAACTTAAACAACATACTTTATGATGAAAATCAACAAGTTTAATCTCCAAAGTAGAAAAGTGCGCTCAATGTTACATCTTTTATTAAGCAACAAGAAGGAATGGGATCCAAATACCATTACCAGACTTGAAAAGAATGCCATTCAATGGTACATAGACGGCTCAAAACCAATAGAAGGAACTGGGATAGGAGTGTACGGACCAGGAACCAAACACGTTGAAAGCTTGGGAGAAACCCCAAGTATCTTTCAAGCAGAAATTCACGCAATAAGAAAGTGTGCCCAGTTCAATATTGACAAAGGATATAGAAGGCAAAGGATTATCATAATGTCTGATAGTCAAGCAGCCATTAAAGCGCTGAGTTCTTGTGTAATCAGTTCCAAAATGGTGTGGGAATGCCTAGGCAAACTTAATGAACTAGGCGAGAACAATATAGTCACCTTACTGTGGATTCCAGGACACACTGGAATAGATGAAAACTAAATAGCAGATGAACTAGCGAAGAGGGGGACTGAAATACCTTTTTGGGGGCCGGCACCCTTTTGCGGAATCAGCTCCAATGTAATATCTGACAATTGGAAGTGACTACAACCTGTTGAGATCAAATGTCTGCATATGTCAAAGCAAAACTGCACTAAGAGTTTTAACAGGAATCCTAACGGGACACTGTCGCCTGAATGGGCACAGTACCTGGGAGACTACTGGATAGAAGAGGGACAGTTACCTAAATTGAGGCCTGCAGATATCCTAAAATTCCTCCGGGAAATAGGACTAAAGGAGCTACTAGTCTCTGAGACTCTCCTCAGAAACTAAGTAGAAGTAAGGGGGCACAATAGATCTATTAGGTATCAGTGAATGTTACCCCAAAATACATACATACATATTTTATCAAAAAATGGGCAAA
This sequence comes from Lochmaea capreae, assembly GCA_949126875.1. Lineage (NCBI taxonomy): Eukaryota > Metazoa > Arthropoda > Insecta > Coleoptera > Chrysomelidae > Lochmaea > Lochmaea capreae. The sequence goes on from OX421409.1 coordinate 13,684,945, forward strand.
ATGACATGCAACTTCTTTTTGACAATAATTGTTTGCCACAATTGCTTTTAATCAGTTTTATAAGCGTTGTTATATTTTTCAAATTGTGATGCTACGCTACAACCATCAGCACAAAAAGCCTAAAGGCTGAGATTCCGAGGTCCGGAAGCCTCTTATTGGTGGTGAATCAATCAATCCACATCTTCTCACGAACAGCATGTGCAGTCCTACACAAAACTTGGACGTTGTCAGCAATTTCTGCGTTTGCCTTCACTTCACTAAACAGTTTTTGATACTTAAAGTATAAAATCCATTTTCATCTTCAATTTCTGATAGTGACAGCCACCAATTTGGATTTAGAGAAAGTCTACATTGAATAAGTAGTTTTATAGAGAATACATCAGAAGAAAAGAAGTATGTTCTACAACATTTTTATATGGGGCACAAGCTTTCGAGTTTGATACCGATTGAGCTGTTATCTGTCTAAGCAGTACTCTACACTTCTTTATTCCTACATAATTGGAAGAATTTTCATAATAAAACAAGCAGAAGCATATACTGAAATCGAGAAATCAAAGTAGTATTAGAGCCAGTATTATTCTTACTACATACTAATTCTTGAATCTTGAACGATACTGCAGTAACATTTACCGATGAGACAATGGAGCAACAACCAAACTGCAAGTCGCTGTTGATCGGATCTACATTTTGACCTAACGATGGAGGTTGAAGTTTAACGAAACCAAATCTAATCTGTATCAAAGTAATGAGAAGCGGCTTGGTACTGGCGAAATACTTATCCTCATGGGTAGCTGGAAGTAGACAGTATTAATCAAACGATTACCAAATTTGTCACGAATAAAAACTCTTGAACCATGCGAATGTTAAGGCCGTCCGGTCCCTTCATAACACAACCAGATGAGAATATTTGAGAGACAAAAATCCTAACCTAATTAATTAAGTTTTAGTGTGAAGGAGAACAAAAGTGCGGATTAACATAATAGTGTAGTGTTTATTTTTATAAGAGCTTAAAGAACTACTAAAGGCTTTTAGTTTAAGTAACCAATTAGTAATTTAAGTTATATAGAAACTGCTTAATCACAAATGATTGATCTCAGTGATGAAAAAAATGCTCCACTTTATCCCAATAGCTCTGCAGTAGCTACGGTTTTTTGTGCTGTGTCAGGATGTATTTAGAGCTCACTACCCTTTCTTGTATGACATTTCTTCGAGAAAATTATTTAAGTAGTACCTACCTAACATATGAATTACCAAAATGATGATTCCTTTTGGGGTAATCGTAATTTTCTCCCAAGTTAACAAGACAATCCTGAAGTTTATGTATTTGAAGCAAAATAACTTATACTATCTGAATATTCATAACGACAAATGATTGCTCAATCCATAAAGTGATTGCATTAAAACGATTTCTCACCTGTTGATTTCTCTTAAAGATTTTTCGCGTATTAACTGAAGCTAATAAAACCTAATACGCTCTCGATGAGATAAATTATAGCTTCATTTTAGTCAAGGATATAAAAGAGAAACGGTGTTACTGTCGTTATTTTGCAAGAAAGAACATCTCAGCTTCTCTTTAATGGAAAATCTCTAAAAGAAAGTTTTAAGATGGTAAAGTGTTTATTTGCAACATTTTATACTAGTTAATGATCAATAAAAGGATTCTTTTCTACTTAGTAGTAGCCAATAATGTAATCTTATTAACTAAAAGGAACTGGTACGAGGTACACCGAAAAATATGCGGATGAAAATTACATTTAATGAAAAAAAAAACAGAAACAAAAATAGTGTAGTGTTAGTGTAGCAGTACGGCAACTAAAGCCAATAATAATCAAAGACCTGATACCTACTTGTAGCAAATAATAAAGCCGAGCTAGAAAAGGCGATAAAACTCTGGAACAAATCTCAAAGAATACGAGATGAGAATCAACTTAAATGAAACCGAGATAATGACAGTATCCAGGAAACACGAAGATATAGAAATCAGCATAGATGGATACACAATGAAGGCAACAGAAAGCTTGAAATACTCAGGAGCCATATTGGAGAGTAATGGCAACTTGGAACCAGATGTAAATAATAGAATACAAGCCACATCTAAATTATTCAATGCACTGAAAGGAGTATTTTTAAACAAAAGGGAGGTTAATGAATCAACTGAAATAAAGATTTATAAAACTGTTTTTGTACCCACCTTAACGTATGGTATAGAAGCAGTAACGAAGCTAGACAGATTAAAAAACGAAGAAATTAGGGCTAGACTTAAGGTGGATCCTATAATATCAATTATAGAGCAAACTCAACTAAGATGGTTCGGACACTTGACAAGAATGGACGAAGATAACATAGTTAAGCAAATATGGGAGGCAGGTTGGGACGGAAAGAAGAAAATAGGTAGACCTAAGAAAAACTGGAATCAAGAAATAGGTGACGTACTGAAGGAAAGAGGAACTTCTTGGGCGGAAGCAAAGAAAATAGCAGAAGATGGGAAAAGATGGAAAATATACTGCGGAACCCGCAACCCCGACACCTAACGGTACAAGGGGAACCGATATATATATAAGACTTTCTTCCAGTTAGATAATAAATTTCTTGTTGTAAATGTTCTAATTATTTAGTGTCATATTAAAAAAATAAGATGCCCTATTTATTGTTACCATAAAAATTCAAAACATAGATACGAGTGAATTTGTGGTTGTCAAAGTTTTATAAGAATTGAAATTCTTGAACAGGTCTAACAGAGAACGACCAAAAATCAATGCCAAGTTAAAGCTCGGTTTCATTAGAGTGTTCGCTCTCTATTCTCAAAATACAAATGAGGCAAATGACAATAGGAACAATGCATTACAACAGTTGTACTTCGTTGTTCAGTCTACACACACACATACACGGCTATTGTGAATTCTGATGGTGTAAAATAGAACCAGTATTAAGAAACTGAAATTTACTCTTTCGATGTATTAATTTCTAATAAATCATTAAACACGTATTTAAAATGAGGAGATTAAAAGTTATAGGCTTATAAAGCATTTGAATTTTCCATCTTTATTAATATTAATCCCTAATAATTTGCTAAAACTTTAAATGGTAATTTTGGAAATATATGAATGAGACTAAACTTTTAATCTGGAAGATTATTGAAATTCTTACTGCTTGTTCTGGCTTAGTTTGCTAGTTTCATTAACAGTCTTCCCAATTCACGGGTAAAGTTTGATAAGTTGGTTTGTTTTGTAAAAGTACTTTGATTGGTGTTAAGTGGAATCAGCAAAATGGCTTGTAAATATTATTAACGTTTTGGAAGACGGCATGTTAAAGTTTTGTTGTTTTTAGAAACTTCGTATAAGCTCTCAAATATTGAAATGGGTATATAATTAGTAGTATTGGAAAAAGAGGATGAAATATTGAACAGAATTAACAAAATTGCAATAAAACGTTTCCTTTTGACATAAAAAGTATATTGAAAGAGAAAAATTAGTGGATTGAAAACAAAAGATTTTGTCTTAGCTGTATGCCTTCATGTCTACATACAAGGCGTAGCCAGATCAGTAACCAATAGATTGTCCGGAGGAAAAGCCATACCAAGAGTTGAAATCTCCATAATGGGAATGCCATGGTAGGAGATGCTTTCCAAGTATCCTATGTCGTCGAGGTTGCCAATTTGTGGTAAATATCCACAATTCAAATAATAATATTTGAAATCGTATTAATAAATTTATTCTGGATTGTTCCAACAAATCCTTGGACAATTTCAGAATGTCATTATTTTGCACTACCATAAAAATCACAGATACAAAGGTATGAACAGCATTGTGCAATAGAAAAAAGAGAGTGGGTTGAAACCGTTTGGGGATCGCAACCGTTTTGTGGGATCAGCACCAATATGTAAGAAATTAGTGAAATCGTAAAAACTAGTAGATTCAACCATTGGAAAGGTCTAATAAAGCTAGGACAATCGAATATATTTCTGGGAAACTACGACAAAGATATATCAAAGGAATGCATAAGGTAGAGTCATAATCTACTGTTGCAATTTAACCTGCTATTACAGATGAGAGCACAACAATCAATCAAAACTACATCGTCGATTTATTTAATAATCCATTCTTGTAGATTTCTGTTCTTTTAGCGCCGTAAAAACAAAATTGACTAAATATGCAGCAAAAAACGTTAACGAAAATATGCTTTGTCACGACGAAAATCCACTGGCAAAGAACTACGAGTATATGGAAAATTCAATATCAAAACTGGCGGGCTTGGTTAAAAGAGTTCTGGTAAAACAGTCTTGATGAAGAGAATCACAAACGATCTGAAAATTTCGATGTGGAATAGGCCAGTAGCCACCTCATATTATATAATCTGATCCAATTTAATTTAAAGAATAAACTATGTATGAAACAGTTTAACGAAATTGTCCCCGGTAAAAAGACGATATTATTTTGGACAGGGGAAGTTATGAAAAGCTTGTATCAACTCCATATCAGTCAATTTCTAAAACAAAGCAAATGACCAAAGAATATTGAGATAAAAGAAACAATAGAAAACTTGTTTAAAGTAACAAAATGTAGTTCGAAGATAATTTAATTGGGATATTCTGTGAAGTTATCACTTTTAAAAGGCACTTTTAAATCGACGCAATTAAGGCCATATCCACCAACAAGCGAATATTATGAAAAATATGTTTTTATAGTCTAAATTATGTTTTTTATAGAACCTATACAGACAGTGACACGACAACATCGAACTATGACATTAATCGTAGTTGTTGCATATGACCCCTTGACCTACTTCTACACACGCTCGCTTTGTAGAAAGCTTTACATTTTATATCGCTACCTATATTCCATGAAATTTATTTCAATATTAACATCACGTATATTTATATAAGAAGTTTTTGTATTTTATTTTCACATAACATATTTTCGTCTTTCATCTTAGCTCAAACACCATTTTTATTCGAATTCCAAGCTTATTTACTATTGGATTTTGGTTCCTTTTGATATTCGGTATAGAATAATTCGGATTATTGGTGAAAATAAATAAAAAAGTGTGAAAAAATATAAATTACTTGTTTCAAGGATACGATCCCGTTTGACAAACACTGAAAACACATCGTGACGGCTGCTAAAACGTTTCCTGCATGTGTGACATAAATTTTTTCCATCTACCACTGGCGTTCAATGTAAAAAACTACAAAATCGTGGCGTTAAAAATGTTCCGCCATTGGGCTGCTAAGCAATACCCCCTTATATTTTGTGTTCACATGATTCCAGTAAGGTAGGCCTTTTGCTTAGGTGCAGAGGCTCAGAGGAAAGTATCAAAGCGTAGTAGTTCCATTAGAGACCTGAGTATTTGTTGAAGGAATTTAAGGATACCCGCAAGCGTCAGTGTCCCACTTATTAGAGCAGTCTCCTAGGTGTTTTGTCCCAGGAGTATCTCCGCCCTACTCGATCTTTCCAATGGTCAGATCTTTTCTTTTTTTTATTTATCCCAACTTTACGTTGGTATTTATACCGCAAAAGGTGCTGGTCCCCGAGAGAGTGTTCCAGCTCCCCTACCTACCTTTTCATTTCCTTCTTTTCTAGTGTTCTTGAACCCACAGTAAGGTCACGATGTTGCTTTCGCTATGTTCATTGAGTTTTTTCCTGGCCATTTCATCCAATTAAGAAGAATTCAGTTCTTGATTGTTCTAAATGATGATAATCCTTCGCCGACATTCTCTTTTACATATATTGAACTGGGCACCATTCGATGATATTCTTTCCAAGTTTGATAATGGTGTTGGGATCCCATTCATCCTTGTCTCTGTATTGTATTAAATTGATTTGAACTTTTTCATTATATCATCTTGTGGTAGGTACGTCTCACTCAGGACTTCTGATTTCCAGAAAGCGAAGGGGTTTTTTAATTATCTCTCTACTTGGTCTGTATCTTGTTCTTTCTGCAACATTGTGTGGCGTTAAGAACCGTACCACCTCCATGGTCACCGTTGGGCATGTTTTCGTCGCTCCTATAATGTTTATACAGGCTAGTCTTTGAAATCTGGATATATTTGTCCTTCTACTTCTCAATGTTTATATAATTGATTCCACTACATCCATCTCAGAATCCTGGAGCTACATCTTCAATTTCTACATACTATTAGAGCCATTTTTGCTTGACTTCTTGTCCGTATTCAACATCGCTTCCATCGTTTAATGATTTTGTGGTTGAGGTTTCTTTTCTTAGAACTATTAAAATAGTTTTAGTGGGGTAGTACCGTCTGTCAACTACGTATATCTTTCAATCCATCAACATTATCATTTAGGTAAAAGAATCCAACGAACTATTAAGATATTAGTAGTCAAGCAGACATTAAATACTTTATGATTTATAGCTATCGATTGTATTAGATTGAAATAGAACAGTATATAACTAACTATTTATGCCTAAATTATGGTATGATGGAGCGTTTGATTCACAAATCATGCTAAAATGGGGTTATCGATTTGGCGATTATTAGTGACCACAAAACATGGTGTGGGAAGTGATTTTACCGCGCTGTTAAAACAGTGATTTCACCATTAGATATGCTAGTTTAAAACTTTGTTGGTTTCGGAATTGAACAATAGCAACACATACTTGTTTCTATGTATCCGGTCACCTGTTTTTATCGAATAATTGATAGGAGAATAATGTTAAGATAAATATAAAACACAACTGATTGAGAGAACATTCATCAATATTAACAAATCGATTGTGAGCAGATATGATGTTCACTATATCTTATTTCAAAATTCTTTCGTGTTTCACCGATATAGAGAACTGCAGTTTCAATGAGAAAATTTGAACTCAAATATGCCTTATTTTTGCGAAAATGTTGACTTTTCCTTAGCATTCGAAGGAGACAAATACAAAACTAATTTCATTTGATACAAGCAGTAGGTATGTTCTCAAAAGTTACTCCAAAAGAATACACCCCTCTTATTTTATAACTACAATGTTTATGGAAGATCCGATATCATCAAATTTTGCAAACAATATTTAATTTCCGTCTACATAAGTTGATGATATTCTAGCATGTTTTCTAGGTACTTCTAGAACAGTAGACATATTTTTCTAGTTTATCAATAACTGAATTCACATTAGAAATGAAAAAAAATCAATAAATAGAATTTGAAACGAAGTTAAATATTCAATTTATAGAAAACCAACACACACAGACATTGCAATACCATCCTTATCGCCTTAAACCACCCTTTGTCACACAAACTGACAGCATATCATTATGATACATAAAAAATACCCAAGAGTGATAGGTATTACTTTGCGCGTGGTGAAACGTAAATTACAATTAGCAATTCCCAAATTCGATTTAGGAATTATCTATCTTTAGCAAACGGTTGGTCAAAACATGCATTAGCTTTTTTTAAATTAGAATATTAGAAATTAAAAAATATGAAAAAGATGTTGAATATACTTTTATAAATGAACAGATAGATACTCTCCATTCTCCCTGTCTAGATTGCATAATAAAGGTACAGCTACTAAAGTGTCTGATATAGATCATAAGATACCTAAATGTGATTTGATTATATTTAATAGGGTAGCTTATTGGCCTATTCCACTGCAACCCTGTCAGATCTATTGTGATCCTCTATATCCTCAACTGAACCTTCCATGTGGTTTTTGCGGAGGTCAACCACATTAGTTTTGCGTGAGTAATGTCCTCTTTATTGAACAGCTTGACCTGTCTTTGTCCTGGTGGTATTTTCCATCAATCTAGAGATTCCTGTGCCACCCACTTTCTTGTGACGATCCTTATTATCCATTTAGCAACGCCGCAGGACGGTTCTGGTCATTGATGAGCCTTGTCTGTCCAGTTCATCGTTGCTCTTATGATCTCTGTGCCATGCTACTCCGATTTCCAGTGCCTTGAAGCGGAGAGTGCGTACAAGACGGTTACGCAATCCCATACTAGCATCGAATTCCTTTCTATGGAATCGAGTGACTTCAGTGCAGGCTGGCTGTTTGTGAAGGTGGCACTTGAACTGTTCAGTTGTGAGTTGCCGTCACTTTCCCTTGGATAGTTGTTAGTACAGTTATCCTTTGTTTCAGCCCCACAATTCTGGCTCCTATACCTATCTTCGCCTTGTGCAACCCGTAAATCATATGACATCTAGGTTCCATAAGAAAATGAGATAGGTACTTGTTTATTTATATCATTTTTGATAATTTACCTTTGACGATGCCTTCGAGTAATATACGCTATTTATTGATGATAGGACCTTTATTTTCTTAAAGAAAAATATAAAATAAGTAACGGCACTTTCCTTAAACTTTACAAAGAATACGCTCGTGTTTTTATTTTTTAGGTATAAAACGAAATGTAAATGATACAATAACGTATTGCTTCAAATATGTCAATGGATGTGACAAAAGGACATGGCATTTTATGTTAACAGCTGGCTAGGTTCCATAGTATTTCTAGAACAATGGAAAGCTTCGCAGTTGCCGGAGATACATACCTATTCCATCTAAATCGAGAGAGTTGCGAAGTGAAAATGGACGGCAGTTTTCAATGACAATAATTCCGAGCTGATGGCGTTTCAAGCAAACACATATTTATCTTCTCTCTTTGTTAGTTACTTTATTGAGCTATCGTGAAAAGTACACTGTGAAAAAGGTTTACACTATTTTGATTCCGCTTAGATACATTAGAGCCTGAAATTAACAGATATAATTGAGACCTTTCCAGATCTATCCTGGTTTTTCAAATACAGAGAGATCATCAACTCTCTTGTTGTCTTCGATTTCTTGGTTACTTTGGTTAGTTTGTCTTTGTTCTGACTGGCCACAACAGTCCAATATTTCCGTTCATGTTATGCGGTGTGAGGTCTTGGCTTTGAAACATCTTAGCTCTATTAACTATTCACCCCAACCAAATGTTTCAAGGAATAAAATATAAGCTTAATCTCTACCTGAAAATAGTAGCATGCTAAATAAGGCTCTTCTTGGCTATTCGACATTTATTATTTTCAGTATCACGCTTTCGGTTTTTCAGATGTGTTTTCTATCACTTCACTTATTCTTTGTTCCATTGTTCCATTGTTCCTATTGTGTCCAATATCTTCTCTGATTTTATTAACAGTACCCAATTTATGTACAGTGTCATTGCCAAGAACTTTTCAAGAGGAAATTTGCGCCTTAGGGAATTGTGTCCAATTCTATGGTTAGGTCGATGGATAAAGGCGACTCTGAAGGAAAGGATAATGGGTCAAGTCACCATAAAGCCAAAGACGGATGGAGGATGTTCACAATGAGGAGTGCTATCACCACTTCTATGGGCAACCTTAGTAGACGACCTCCTCACAAAACTGTCCTCATCAGATTTTTACTGCGGTGTTGCAAAGTCGACATTAAATATGGCCACAAAGAAGTGGGCAGGACATAGACAGGTGAAACAGTTTATTACAGGACATTCGTAAACATTTTCGGCAGAGCTGATAAGCAAAGATAGGAAAACTATCAAAGTTGTAAGCTGAACAGGTCAGCACGCAAAGCTAATGGGGTTGACAGACGAAGCCATGTGCAGATTTTTTTATCTGGAGGAGGAAACAAGGAGCACGTCCTATGGCAGTGCGACTGCCTGGAACATGTGCGGTTTCTTGTATTAGGCGATGAGAAGCCATTTGCAAATACTGCATGGAAGGTTCAGCATTTAGCTGATCGGCTCTTTTAAAAAATTTGAGCTGGAGAATGGGATTTAGATTCAGAGGACCACAATAGTGTTCTGATCATGTCGGGTATACTCGAGTATTCACTACCAAAATGATATGTGAATGCCCGAGAATGTGCAAATAGCGAGAGCTGATGCCATTGCTACCAACACACAATGCCCGAGAAACTCAATTTACTAGGAAAGAGCAACATCATCACTCTACTGTGTGCTTCAGGACAGATTGGAATAGGAGCATGTGAAATAGCAGAGGAACTAGCAAAAAGAGGTATCAGCAGCAATATAATATCGGAAGAAATATTTACAACCGAAAAAACAGGAAGCTCGGACCATTGGAAATATCTAGTAGGGCTAAGACAGTCAAAGATTCTCCAAAGAATTTACGACCAAGTGAGATAAAAAATTGCATCAGCCAATAAAAGATTGCACTACGGGTTTTTAAAGGAACAAGAGACTTCCACCTAATTGGGCACCTCAAAAAACACAAACTAGTGTAGAATGTGGATTCTGTAAAATGTGAAAAATGGCTTCGTCGAGTTTCATTAGTATAATACGGTACCGATAAAAGTGAACAGCAAAATTAATCTGCTGATAAAAGTAAATTACAGGGCGCATTATAATGTTACTCACAGAACATACAATGTTACCCTTAAACTTATGGTCAACGTTAGATATCATTTCGAATAATAACACGTTACCAGAAAATACAGAATTCTATTAATTATTTTGTGGAAATTTAAGATAAAGCTTTAGTAATTAATAATTTGAAAGTGTTTCGGATGCAATGCCTTACATAATTTCTCTACAAAATCAACCGAATAATATATATGTTGTCCGAGCAACCTCAATTATCCCTGTACGCTGTCCTGTCAATGATTACAGCACGATCGCAATAGGGTTGTTATTTTAATTAATGGCCACAATATAATAAATTCCATATTGGGTTCCGGCTATCCAGACGACATAATAAATTACAAAATGTACATGTGTGCAAGAACGTGATCATTTAGAACTAGTTGAAATTGTAAATTCGTTTATTACAATTCATTATGGAGGACACGACTATAAATTAAAATGCCGATATTAAGACAAATGGTTATTGTTAGCTGGATAGATAAACATTTTATAAACTAGAGTTTGTTTTGGTTTGGTTTGTGATTTCATTAATAATGATACATTAAAGCAGAATAGAGATAAAGGGATATTATCAGATGAAACAGTCAAACAGCTAAAGTTGGATGAAAAAACTATAAAGATGATAATAATAGAAGACAATGAGGTTCATTCTGGATTAAATCAGGAGCGTAAGAGTAGTTTCTGGAAGGTTAACCTTTGTCTTAACAAACAATACCTCTAGTAAGTGTTTTTCAGAAAGTAGTCAGAGCTTCGCTTCAGTGAATTCGTTGGTAGTTTTCAGAATCCATTTTGCCTTTTAAGTAATTAAATCAGGTTATACAATGACACGTCGCGCTGCAAAACGTGGGTTTAGATGAAGCAAGACCGTGAAACAATGTAGAACGAATAAGTTTGTTCTATCCATTTCATTAAATTTGAACATAACACTAATTGAAGAGGATATAGACGCAGCTTTTGTAACATCTGTAAATATCTGTCTTCTCTTATTTTTAGAAAATTAATATTAATGGATGATGTTATGTTCAATTTTGAGTGTACTTTGTCGCTTTAGGGGTAACTTGTGGTGGTATTAAGAATAAGCACATAATTATTCACATAATAAGAGTTCATCAACTATAAAAAATATTCAAAATAGTGTGTTTTGATCAGATTTAAAGTTAACGATTTCCCACATATCGCTGTAAATTTAGTACTCTCACGGATTCAAAATTTCTTTGCTGTTTTCTTCGAGCAAACTATAACGTTATACCTGCAACTTTTTTCTGGCAGAATTTCACAAATCACAGCCAAAACCGTAACCACATCGGCGATCAATACTCGTTCCAAAACAATATTTATTTTGTCCAGGTTGCTGGCTCGTTTGCGCCAGCGGCCAAACTTCTGTAAAGATCAAAGGTTTCTCTGCGGGTACTTTGATACACTTTTATTCAAAATAGTTTGTTGTGTTTGGTGGTTTGGTTGAGCAACATTTAATTTCGCAATTTTCAGTCCAATTAGGCAGAATTAGTTCTAGAAAATCTCAACCAGGCACGAGACCATAACCTTTTAATTCATGTATAAGTTCGCTTCCCTGATTTTATGTTTTTCATTACCAATAATGATTTTAGGGCCATTTCCTCTAATAGAATGTCATCGTCTTCATTACATTCTCGACAAGAATCAGTCAGCAACGAACTGAAAAAGCCAGTTCGAATTCACTTCCGTAGCAAGACGATGAATTTTATACCAACGCCGAGGCCGCTAGTGCAGCCGGCGCAGTCCAGTTTGGTGGAGCCTTGTTTTTAGAATCAAAATGGAAAAATTATTTGAAACTCTGCTCTGACAAAATTCAATTGATTTAACAACATAACAATCAAATCATTTATTTGCCCATGCACGTATGGAATAATTTACAGATCCCATCTTCATAGGTATCGATCGAAAACTCTTAAAGTTAGGTAAGGCTGAAACTTTGTTGAAGTCGACTTAGATTTTTCATCGTATATTTTTTTGAACGAGAAAAATGTTGGGATTATTTTATAAAACAGCGAGAAGGGTAGCAATCAGGCTGCATTGCGGGGATTTCAAAGAATGTTGCGTGATGATTTTACTTAGAGATTATGGTCTGCGTCACACACTTCTCCTTATATTCCTTTGTAGCCTTGTCGTATAAATTGTAAAATTCTGTCAAACAATACCATTTTCAATTTTGAAACGGTTGTCTAAAGAAATTCATCATTTTACCCAATGGGAATTGAACGATTGACAGATATATTTTCGTAAGAAAAGGTTAGAGCATAAAAATAAGTAGAGAAATATCAATAAAAGCTTGGGAGAAAGAGAAATATTCATTGTCATGTTCAAAGTGATAGAGATAGAGAAAATATATTATATTACGATATAAAATAGTCATATACTAATATGGCAACTCAAAAGTCTAAAGAAGAATGTAGTATTCTTCCACAGTATACGTTCTTTAGTGAGGAAATATGTTCATATATCTTACTTATTGCCTTCTACTAACCACTTTCAATTCTGGAGGTAGCTGGTTGTATGATTTTTTGGCATTGAGCAGCTTATGCAGCTGGACAATTTTCAGTCAATTAGAGAAGAGTCCATTTTTAAATATTTGTTTAAATAAGTCATTTATGCCACAAAACGATTTATTCTAAATGCTGAGAATGGTCTGCTCTAGTACTAATTTATCAACTGGTCTAGAGAAGGAACTATCGGTAACTCGTTTAGAAGCAAGAGGGAAAGAAAAGCACCACGACTATGAGATGTATTAGAGCAAGTATTATTACTCACTGATTGTCAAGTGATCTGGGTCAAGATCAACAAAATTTCATGTTTTGATCTTTATATCATTAATAACAAAACAATTCTCTCTGGATGAATTTACAGCTCTAGAGATACTATTGTTATGATAGTTTTGCTTAATAGATTTGTTAGTTTTTCTGTAGAATATTCTATTGTTATTGATTTAATTTAGTATAAGAGAATAATGATCACCTTTTGCGCTTTTCTGTAAAAGGATTATACCAAAAAGTGTTTGATCATCTCGGTAAACGCTTAAACAACATTTCCACGCTAAATATAATGAATAATATAGTCTGAAGTGTCTACAACTCTTCAGCCTTTATTTTTTCATTTTTCCGCAACTGGCTCAATTTCCAACTTTGTACTTCATTTTCGCGAAATGAAAAAAACCTCGAAAACTGCTACCGTAATAATGGAAGGTTGATTGCGCAGAAGGAATAAGTTTTAACGCTGCTGTCTTTATTTCGGCTAATAAAAAGAGATATGAAAGTGAGTGCATAGAAAAATTGTTAGAGCAGCAGTTCTATATTATGCGAAAATTTGTATTGCTGAAATTGCGGTTGTGGCTATTGTTATTGCGGGATGTTTTATTTTAGCAGATATTAATTTCTTTTTAGAATAACTTTTTAATTCGAAAACATGTGTTTGTGTGAGTAGTACTGCAGTTTTCACTTCGCTTCTAAAACAATTAACCACTGACGAAATATGCGATGCGTATGTTAGCTAATTGTTTAAATGTTTAAGAAAATCTTTGAAAGGCCAACCGTTTAGGTGGTTCACTGAAATTGTACCGGTATGGCTGTTGCTAGGCAGTAAGAGAATAGGAGGGAAAAAAAGGGTTATTATATATTGAAAACAAAAATAGAAGGAAGAATAGTACTCTAAGGCTGTAATAGTTACAACAGGAGTGGAAAGAATAGAGAAAACCTGTACATTTCAAAGTTGAGCAGTAAGACATATAGTTTGGCAAGTTAATCTGAAGCCGTGAAAGGAATGCAGTCGAAAACATTCGATATTGCCACGTTTAACTATAAAAAAGCTAAAGTGCTAAGTATGTAGTGATAATAATTAGAAAATGGACTTTTTATTATTAACAATATGATTAAACGTTAATTCTTTAATGTGTTTGTTTCATTGGATTTTGTATATTAACATTATTTTTTCAATTTATGAATATTAAAAGATGAACACTTTTCCAAATTTGTTATGGGCTTTTTCAAGCTCTGGCAGCGTTGTGCGAAAACCATAATTTCCACGCCCTCCGAACTAACTCAATTGGTGAAATGAATCAAAGGCCTTCGTTGCTTAGCGACCAGCTGACTTCCTATTGTCAAGCGCGTGCGTGTGCTCTTCCCTCTCACTTTGTCAATTGACTAACATTGATTATCCAGTGGCGTTGGTATTGTCAGTGTCAGATTTTGAACTATTTCGTATCCATATTGAATTCAAGTACGATTCTTAACATTATTTGTTTTTAACAAATACCGTGTTTTGAAAAATACCTTACCTTTAAAGCAAAGCAAAGCAAAAATCAGTTTCTGTATATAATTATTATATAATAATTATTATTATTTTTAATACTTTTATAAAAATAGGTACCGTACGCCGTTGGTACGTTTATGACAGATATACGCCATGTTTCCTCGCTCTTTACCGATGCCCCGTAGTTTCAGATGAACTTGCCAAACTATAGGTAAATTTGGATGAAGGATAAAGTGGTCCATTTATATAAATTCGGATTGGCGTGGTCTATGAACACGGAAATGGGGGTGTAAAGGACAAGTATTGAATAAGTAAAGAGATTGAGGTTGTGAACTTGATGAATTGTGAGTCTCAACTGCAATTATATGTAAAATTTCAACAGCTACTGTTCTCGCAATCAAGTGTTAAACTTAACTAAAGTAAGATATTCATTCTATGTTGATAGTTGTTGACAGAAGTATAATGGTAGATCTATTATTTATTTATTTACCAGTTTGAAAATATACAAGGTATACAAGTATTGTATACCCTCACAGAGGTAATCACAGTTACCTGTTTGTGAGGCCGGTAATTAACTCTAATATTACAATTAAAACTAAATTAATTTAATTCCATAACTTTCGTTGTTAAACCATTATAATTATTATTTTTTAGTCGTCTCATGTCTTGCTCTTTAGTAATTGTTTTTTATTATATATTCTTTCAATTGTATTTTCCATTTAATTTTATTTTCAATTGTTTTTAGTTCTTTAGGTAAGCTGTTAAAAACTAGAATCGCTTTGATATAACATCTTTTTTGACTTTTTGTGCTTGTTGATTTTCTATATAAATCAAAAAAAGTTTCATAATGATACAGTACTGATTCAAGTGCAAGTTGTTGTTTAATTGTGCAAGGTGAATTTTCAATAAAATTATTTTCACTAATTATTTTTGGAATTCGGTTTTGTCTTCTTTGCAGTAGAGAAATTTGAGTAGTGTGCCGAGCTGTGATTCAATAGCTGAGTACACTATAAAATAGTGCATAATAAATTATCATTAGAGTTTTGTAATTCATGATTTTTGCTAACTTAAAAAATATGAAAACCAAATATTTTGTGTTATTTAATATATTGCCTATATGTAAGTACCAGCTTAATCTATAATCTACAATTAATCCAAGGTATTTACAACTTTCAACAACTCTTTTTACTTCCTGATTCTTTATACTCACATTCAAACTTTCAGGTACACTATCACACTGGCTTCCAAACTTTATATATACAGTTTCATCCACATTTAACGATAATTTATCCAACACAAGCCACTCAGATATTTCATTCAGTTGTAAGTTAATTTTTTCCTTCACTCTCATCCAATTTGATTCTGCAGTTATCACTGCTGTATCATCAGCGAAAGAGACAATTTGGCCCTAAGGCATATTTATTGGATCATTAATGTAGAGAATGAAAAAAAAATGGTCCCAGGACTGTTCCTTGTGGAATCACTATAAACCCCATTTATTCTGACCCTCTGAAGCCTTTCACTCAAGTAGCTAGAGATCAACGGTATCAAAAGCTTTAACAAACTCTAGGAAAGTGATGGCAATTGGTTTACTTTTGTCAAGCTGAAGTAGTATTTCATCAATAATAAAATTTAATGCATCTTTGGTACTTTTGTTTTTTAAAAATCCATATTATTTTAAATATTTCCATTCTCATAAGATTTTTATGTCTATTTTAAAAATCAATTAATTACTTTTATTCATAAGACAATCGTTATTGCATGCTGTTTCTTCGGATAGAAGATAGTCACTGTACCTACTCTAAGGAAACATTTATAAAAACGCAGAAGGTGTGAGCTGAAAGCCTTTTCACTTACTCATTCTTCTTTGGGAACTTTCAAAGTCTCAAAATTTTCCCAGTCAAACTAGTGGCCAATATAAAGGACACGAAAGTTCTCGAATGAAATTGAAAATATTGGAAATCGTACAAAAATTCAGTTTAAGTGTCTGAGTTGTTGAGCAGAACCCAAGAGAATGAATTTATGAACTACCGAAGTGAACTAGAAACTGTGAATATCGTTGATAGGTAAATTTGAATCGCTGGAAGGATCTGCTGTTACTAGCCATGCTTTGGAATTGAATATTCGATTCAAACAAAGTTTTCAAGCACTAATATCGAAGAAAATAGTAGCCTAGTGCCGTGAAAAAAGGGGTTAATATTAAAAAAACTACTTCGTTATAATATTTAACGACTTTCATTAAACCCCAAATTCATAGAACGCTACTAATGCTCCCTTGTAAGCTCATTTTTCTTGCTAAACTGTATTCGCTGCATTTACTTCAACTGAATTTCTTGCATTAAATTATTTCGTCAATTAAAAAATTACTCCGACGCTCCAATTACTTTAAAATAATAGATTAAATAACACAACACCGACTGTAGAGCTCAACGAGACGAATATTTCGAGTTTCGAAATTAATCCCAAGTTTTAATAAAGGAAAGCGAACAGCGCGACTAAGGAAGCGCAAAGTTTACTTTGTTCGTAGATTAGGCAAATCTGTAATAACTCATCTGTTGCAGGATATACATACATATACCGCATACGTTGTAAATGGTATACTCTTTAATCATATCTTATCAACAAGTATTTACACCCAAGGTTAAAAATTGGTCATCCAACATTCTGGCCGCATGCTAGCAAGCCACAATAACATTGTATTTAATCAGAGCTCGCATTACCTCGAGCAGGCAACAAAAGTCGCTATTATCCGAGTAAAATGCGGCCAAGGAAGATTGTTCTTTAGACTAGAAGATCAAAAAAATTATGTGGAAACATAAAGAATATAAAATACTTTGACAACAAAGAGAAAGCCAAAGGAAATCGAGTGCAAATGGCGCAAGCAACGATTGTGATCGGTTTGAACATATTCACGCTTTGCGTCCATCATTTAACTGATAGACATCTTGCTTCAATTATTTTTCTCCCACGTCTTAACCAAAATGATCGCCTCTCTGCTGCGTTCTCTACATTGGCAGGTGAAGATGTCTAAACACACGCTAACGATTGTACGAAAGGGATAGAAAATGCACGACATATAATATGATGTACCATTTTACATAAAGGGGTCCGTTGCTTTTGTTGTCTTTGCTTGAAATAGTTTTTCTTGATTTCTCGGTTTATATTAAAGGATGATTTGAAACAACCCATATATCGTCGCTTTGGTGGTGAAAAGAGCTAAGCCACATTTTTGGGTAAATTTTGCCGTACCCGCTGGTGTTCCAACCAGTGGTAGGGTTCTTTATCGAGCCCAACATCCATGGACTCGGTTTTACGTCTCCTCCGAAAGACAGCATATCTGCAGGCTGAACGGGCTATTTATACGACGGTCTTACCCAGAAGGTCACCCATCCAAGTACTAACCGCGCTCGACACTGCTTCACTGTAATTATCGCGTCAGAGGCGTTCCACTACAGTGCTTGGCCGACGCCCAATAAATAAATAGTATGCAGATGAATAATTATTGAGTAAAACTTTACTGTCCATTTTCTACAAACAGCAGTCGTGTAGCTTACCTCACTCTTCTCCAAGACGACGATATATTCTCGAAAATTTTCGCAGCTAGTCTCATAACCGATGCCCAATGACGTGTTGAAGGCTTGTCTTCATCTGCCCCCTTTCTGATGTGACAGAGGATAAATTCGGATATTTATATCGGTTATATCCTTTTGCAGGAAAATATTCATTTAAGGGGATTTATAGGACAAACAATGGCTTGCGTAGTTCCTGCATTATTGTTGGTATTTCTCCCAATATTACTTCGGAGCTTATTGCTCAAAAGGGTTCCTGTCTCCAAAATGTTGTTTCAGCCCCTTTCTTTCATCTGCTATTATATTTCCTTTTTTTCCAATGTGTTCTGGACGATGCTCTTCTCGTCTAGTTCATTGAGATTTCTCAGGCATTCCAATTCAATATAGAACTCAGTGGTTTGATAGCCGCTTGACATACTGATAAATTTTTGCCTTCTATATTAATAAATTAACTAAAATTTATAAAACTGTTTTTGTACCCACCTTAACGTATGGAAGTGAATCATGGATACTTACCCAAAAACTAAAATCTATGATCATTGCAGTGGAAATGAAAATACTGAGAAAAATAGAAGGAGTAACGAAGCTACACAGATTGAAAATTCGGGCTAGACTTAAGGTGGATCCTATAATATCAAAAATAGAGCAAACTCAACTAAGATGGTTCGGACACTTGACAAGAATGGACGAGGATAACAAAGTTAAGCAAATCTGGGAGGCAGGTTGGGACGGAAAGAAGAAAATAGGTAGACCTTAGAATAACTGGTTTCAAGAAATAGGTGACGTACTGAAGGAAAGAGGAACTTATTGGGCGGAAGCAAAGAAGATAGCAGAAGATAGGAAAATATTGAAAATATACTGCGGAACCCGCAACCCCGACACCTAACGGTACAAGGGGAACCGATGTATATATATATATGTATATATAGTTATAGTAGATATTTGCCGAATAATAATGTACTCTTTTTACAATTTTGCCGCTTTCCCAATATTCCTGTCCTTGTTTTTTCTCAGTCTTGAACCCTGTCCTATACGTGAACTTTCGCTTGGAAGATACTAGGGGTTTTCGGATCTCTCCTTCTTGTTTATCGAATTTCTTTGAAAAGTTATACATTTTCATTATACCATTCCATGACACGTCTCTGGATTTCTGATTTTTAAAAAGCGTGGAAGGGGTGGGAGACTTCTCCTTTGCACAACGAAATTACTTATTTGTGAGTGAATTTCTCTATTCCGAGTATTTTTACAGCTGCCGTTTTTGCTCAGAATCCTTTGTACACCAATTTTTATAATTACAATCTTAGCAAGTCGGAAGTTATTGAATTGAAGTGTTTAACACAGAATATTATGTAACTAACAAGGAAATATATGTTTATGAAAGGCAAAAAAATTGTATATTTTGGTTATTGTTTTTTGTAGGAAATTAATTGCCTTACTACAGGAAATGTTCATCGTGGAACACGTTCCACAACAGAAACATAGGTAATACTGGATTAGGAAAAAGTATCAGACTCAGCAAGTCGATTTAGCTCCTGAATACCCTCATATATCTAAGTAGACCGGGAGTTGCAAACTGATGAAGATAAAACTAGATATAATATTAGATGTTCCATACAACCCCAAGTTATTTAGGAAATTAACAAAAAGTGGTGTAGAAGAAAAACAATGGGGTGTTAAACCGATATCCGGCTTTTGGTATTTTATTAAAGTATGTTGGTACTACTTTGCAAAAATTAATTTACAAATTTTTTTAACCGAATATTTTAGGAGAAAACTGGAAATTAAGAATTCCTAAATGTTTGCAACTTTCACTACAGATACGTCACTTCACTAAATATTTCTGATTTAGATGTTTTATGAACTAATAACCAGTTACAAAAAGGCCTTTCGAATTTGAAGTAAGAAGAACTGTCAAAGTCTATAATATATTTGAGTGTTTTGGTTTTGTTTACATTTTATTCAAGCTTGACGTTTCAGTATTATAAAAAAATTGTGTCAATACTTTTTTGGTTGAGTTTAGTTAGTTTTTCTCCACAATTTTTCATGTTGGAATAATGTCAATATCGTATAAATATTGTTTTGTATCATACTGCACGAGCACAACAATTACAACGCCTGATAAAAAGTTTGTAACTGTACCTGCAGTAACAGTTAAAAGAAAATTTGGTTTGAGGCTTCTAGAAGCAAATATAAACAGACTAAAACTAATTACTATTTCTGTGAAGATCATTTTTATGTAAGTAATTGTATAGGTGTGTGTATGTTTGATTTTTAGTTTGAAAGTGACATGGACAAATTATACCCAACACTCGATGATGGGAGGAAAAAAAAACAATTCCTAAGTCACTATAACAGCAATATGACATAAGTATAAATAAATATAACCTAAAAAAACGAGGAAGGAAAGTAAGGGCCACAAATGGTGGAACAAGTCTCTAGACTCGCTACGGGAACATACCCGGCGCCTATTTAATAGGGCTAGGAAGACGAAGTCGGATCTGGATTGGGAGCAATACCGCCGGAAACGGAATGAGTACAAGAGTGCTGTTAGGTTGGCTCGGAGAGATGCCTGGCGGGCCTTCTGCGAGGATATCGTATCGGTACCTCAAATGTCAAGGCTGCGCCGGATCTTAACGAAATCACCGGACAGCGCTATAGGCTGCATGGAAGTCGAACCGGGTGTTTTCACCGAAACCCCAGTGGATACCTTGCGGCATCTACTAGAGACACACTTCCCCGGTTGTGAGGGAATCGAGCGGGTGTGTCCTGACATGGGATATGTGAACATACAGCGACCATGTAAAGAGGACTATCTTCTAGCAAAAGGAATAGTCACATACGAGCGGTGTACTTGGGCGATACGGTCATTCAGACCGTACAAGTCTCCAGGAAAAGACCAAATCTTCCCGGCTCTGCTTCAACAGGGCTGGGATGCAATTGGCACAATCTTGGTACATATCTTTCGGGCCTGTCTGGCACGCAGGTATGTCCCTGAACAGTGGAGGCAGGTGAGAGTAGTCTTCATACCCAAACCGGGTCGTACCACATATACGGTGGCTAAATCCTTTAGACCCATTAGCCTAACATCCTTTGTGTTGAAAACATTGGAGAGGGTGGCTGATCGGTACATAAAGGAAAAAGTTGGGCTAAGGTATCCCTTGCACAACAATCAACATGCGTTCAGGTGTGGCAAGTCAACTGAAAGTGCCTTACACCAACTGGTAACCCAGGTGGAGAAGGCGCTGGAAAATGGCATGATCGCCCTGGGAGCTTTTTTGGATATACAGGGGGCGTTTGACAGTACCTCTGTAGAATCTATTTGTAGGGCTGCGACAAATCATGGAATAGAGCCAATGATCACTCACTGGCATGGGGCCATGTTGTGCAATCGTACAGTAGAGGCCACATGGAAAGACCATGTGGCAAAAGTGATCGTCGCTAGAGGATGTCCGCAAGGGGGTGTTCTCTCGCCCACATTGTGGAACCTAGTCATTGACGAGCTAATAACTCTTTTAAACGGTGAAGGCTTTCTAACGATAGGGTATGCCGATGATATCGTTGTCCTTGTTGTTGGAAGGCATATTACCGTTCTCAGGGACCTCATGCAAAGGGCTCTGAATAGGGTACATGGGTGGTGTAACGAACACGGACTTGCAGTAAATCCTGCCAAGGCTGAGATAGTTGCTTTCACCAAAAAAAGAGGTATAAGACCTGAGGGTCTAAATCTTGATGGAGTACCACTGCCTGTGGTTGAGCAGGTGAAGTATCTGGGAGTGATCCTTGATAAATCACTGACATGGAAGGCTCATCTTGACAGTCGCCTAAGCAAGGTGACAAACACGTATTGGGCCTGTAGGAGAGCCATTGGTCCGAAGTGGGGACTGACCCCCAAAACGATCATATGGTTCTATAGAGTGATCATGCTGCCTATGCTCACATATGCGGCTCTGGTTTGGTGGCCGAGGGTAACCTTGGTCACGGCTAGCTCGCAGCTGACACGCCTTCAAAGGGTGGTCAGCTTGGGGGCAACTGGCTGCATGAGAACTACACCAACTGCTGCGATGGAAGTGATCCTTGGTCTTCGGCCTCTTCACCATGTGATCGAGGCTGAGGCGGGGAGGGCTTTTCTGCGCTTAAAACAGCTGGGATACGTGCGAAGAGGGGAAGAGTGCAGACACGTCAAGAAGCTCCGGCTACTGGAAGATATTCCAGTTCTGGCTCGAGCACCTGATGAATGCCTGCGAAAGTACTACTTCGCAACTCCGTACAGGGCCATGATCCGGGATAGAGAATCCTGGGAAAAAGAGAGGAATACACAGCCTAATGGAACTGTCTGGTACACAGATGGCTCATGCTCCGGTGATGGAGCAGGGGCTGGAATTTACTCTAGGAACCCAAGAACACAAGTTAGTGTACCATTGGGTGATGGTGTATCTGCATATCAGGCCGAGATATATGCTATCTTGGAATGTGCGCAGATAAACCTAGACAGAGGTTATGTGGATCGACGCATAACCATATACTCCGACAGTCAGGCAGCAATTAAAGCCCTGAGTGGGTGCACCAGCAACTCAGGACTTGCTAATGAATGTCGAGAACGACTTGCTAATCTTGCAAGGCACAACGTGGTGCGGCTAGAATGGATTCCAGCCCACTCTGGTTTTGAAGGCAACGAGATGGCGGATGCACTGGCTGCGGAAGGGGCGGCAGCTCCCTTCTGCGGCCCGGGCCCGACCTTGGGCCTAACAAAACAAAGAATACGCTTGGAGACGAAGAAGTGGCTGAAGAATCAGCACCTCGCTCATTGGAATGCTATGCAGGGTCCTAGGCAATCCAAACTTTTACTGAAGGGATGGACTGATGGACACGCTAGAGCAGCTACTGAACTACCAAGAAGTAGGCTAAGGAAGATAGCAGGACTCCTAACGGGGCACTGCTGTATGATGAAACACCTCCACAACTTAGGAGTAGAGGGAAGTTCCCTATGCAGGGGTTGTGGCATGACTGACGAAACGTCAGTCCATGTTCTCCTAGAGTGTCCACACTGGGCTGTACTACGCAGGCGAATCTTCGGAGTCCCTGTTTTGGCCCCTGGAGACACAAGCAGGCATCCATTGAAAAAGGTTGTGGCCTTTATTGAAGGGCTCGGCTTTATGGATGTCTAGGTAGCAGGAATGGCACAATGGGCCCGCCAGTGGCCTCAGTGCCGGAACCTTGGCTTGAGTTTGTCCAGGACAAGGTTCGCCTGCAAACTTAGTAGTAGTAGTAGTAGTAGTATAACCTATAAGTACCTCATCACATCAGAATTGTGGTCCTATGTCAACCTTTATGTAGTTAACTTCTGTTCTAGTGAGCATACGTAACATTATGAATGGCGGGTTATTTAAATCGTCCAAAAGTTGAATTTTCAAATCGGCATAAAAACCTTGTGAGAATAAAAATATTAAAAATAATCGATTCCCATTATGATTTTGACCACCACTAACTATTAACATAGAGAAAACATCATATTTTTGTTAAGTTTAACACCCCATTGGTGAAAATAATCGGTCATAGCAATCAAAATTTTATAAAGCAATACAAATCTCTATCAAGAACACCAAGATGATAAATATTATGCGTGGTAATAGATCTTCTTTAGTGGAGAACAGCAACAAATCTAACGTTATGCCAAATTTTAATAATTATTATACACTTTTTTATTGTAAAATAATGTTCAGCAATGACAATTGAGTAATTTCACGGATATTACAGCTTATAATTAGCCCTCACATATAACAACAATTATTAGAGTCGAAATCGTATCATATGCTGGAACAAAAACAAATCAGTAAATTAATGGAACCATCCAACCATAGTGACACGCTTTCATGAACACATGCTGTCAAATGGTTGTATTTTCATGTTCGTCGATTGTGATCATTTTGTTCTTTGCACTTATCCTGTTTGCAGCTCAGTCAAACATATAAAATTTTATGTTGTTTATAAAAATAAGAGTCGAGATTCATTCAATAAATTAATTAATATAATATTGTTGATAATCAAAAGTCCGTTTTTCAATTATAATCAATACATACTTAGCCCTTTGGGCTTTTCATAGTTAAACGTGGCAATATCGAATGTTTTCAAATAGTAAATTTTGAATAAAATTTCGACGTCTATTGACAGTTGCTAGGGAAGCCGTACGATTTACTTTACAGCTGTACGTTTTTTTTACCGTGCGTAATAGACGTCATTATATTGATGCCGACTGTGTGTTATTGACTGATTACAGGTGGGGGGGGGGGTTGTAGGTAAAAATAATTACACTATAGTAAGTATAAAACCTTCATCTACCGCCGTGTATAAAAATAGCGATCTCGCCTTTTTTCACGATAAAACTGAGAGGCTTTTATATAAGAGAAAAAAGAATGAGTGATAGATCGGATGAAAGCAACAAATCAAACTTAAATGTTCTTTTTGACGGATAATTGTACCTTTTGTTTTCATTTCGCTTTCTTGGCTATATTTCAGATTCCCTTACGATATAAATGAGATAACATTTTCAATTTATCATTAAACAGACTATTTTTGAAGTGGGAGGAGCAATTTCAAACGTCAGAAATAGTTTTACTAACAAAAAATTTAGATCATTTTGGATTGAATCAAAAATAATAATTAATAACGGTCTGCTGCGGGTAATAGCCTACTAAAGTTGGGTTACTTCATGAAATCCATAAAACCATCGTTATTCAGCAGTTTCCATTTATACGGAATCGCTTTCACTACTTTTAAAAAACAATAGGAGTAAAAAAATGAATACTAAATCTCGATAAAAGCGCAATATGAAAGTTCTAACAGAGATTAAATCAGCTATCCGTTTTATACCGTCATCCTGAAATCTTTTATGTACCTATCTACGTGAATTCAAAAGTATTTTTGACAAGTTCACTTCAGAAAGGAAGGAAATCATTTTGTAATAACAGGTGTGCTTAACTCACAAAGTTAATAGCAAGTTACACTTGCAGCGTTGTCGATTATCTATGAAATTTTATGAGATCCGTGAAGAACGAACAAAATTAGAAGAAGATGTAATGTCTAGCTGTTCTGATTGTAATAAATATCAAAGAAAAGCATTTGGATAAGAAGATGTTAACCAGTCATTTTAATCTATTTTTCTAAAATGTTGTGGAAGTGAACTTGAGAAATACTATTATTTAAAAGTCCAGCATCGTAGAACGATGGATTTTGAATATGGTTCTTAAGTAATATTTTAAGATGGAAGCTGAATTTCAACGAATTTTCACAAAAACTTATGTTAGAGAGAAAAGTAGTTATGTTTTTATTTGTGGTGTGTGTATAATATTCTTTCTGGACCTCATATATTTAGGTAAACATCTAGAATTTAATATCACTTTGGTACATATTTAACTGAAGACCAACTTAATTAACTATTTCCGCCGACCGTGCTTTATTGTACACAAAATAGGCCATCAATGACGGATTTTCTATTAATAACCGATTGTGGTATAGGCAACCAAACATACAACAATATTAACAAAAAAAGGTATAAACCTAACCTAACTTCTACTTTTTAACTTACCTATCGTTTTTATTACATTATTCTACAAAACTATAATTATTATTGATGCTAAAACATTCCAAAAAGAATTTAAGAAAAACGAAAACAGTGACATTTCAACCGGTGACCTCTGTGACATTTCAATGGCATGACTTATTTTTGACAGTAGGTGAAAAAAAGAATTCAAGTTGTACAGTCGACGGAAAAGTGTTATAACTAACACGAGCATTAAAAAGGCGATTAACAATATCAACCATTAACGCGCTCGCTTTGCTCGGTAAAATATCTCGATTGTTAATAATAGCCCTTATTAATACACTTGATCATTAAATAACCATTAATATTATCATTATCTTACCATCAAACAATACGTATATTAATAATTATATCTAACATCAACTTTCTCATGTAACTATTTATATTGTCTATTTCGAGATAGAGATAGGTATTAAATATTAGACATCAAATACCTTGAACTGATCTTGCTAACCACGTAGGTTCACGTTCGGTCAATATTCTTTAGCAACAAATATAATTCATAGGCTATGAATTTATTTTTAACTATAACGATTCAAAATATTATTAATAGTAATGTTGTCCAAAAGGGATTCACTACATGATATTGAATGCATTATACATTATAATGAAATTGTAAACGAAACCAAGGAAGCGCAGCGAAGAAAATGGAATGGTCTTGAAATATGATCAAAGCAATATCCTAGTTTCCATACACGTAAAAGGAAGACAAATAATGAGGCCATGACTTTGTTTTTAATGAAATTTAAACCCAAGAAGTTTCTGATAATAAAAAGCAACTGATATGGAGAGAAAAGGTTGCATACGGCGACTTGAAGAACAAAGTTTAGGTGAGCAACAATAATATTTGGCTACGTATACCAGATCAGGTCGTATAGCTTGTCGGAATGTGTCAGCAATCATTATGGAAGAGGTCTGTATATTCTTGGCAGTAAAAATGGAGAATTGCAACGACATTGCAGTCGAAATAAATTTGAATTATCATCTTGCATGCATGCTTCTGCTAACATGCATCAACAGGATTTACAAGATCTAATTGCCTGAAAACAATTGCTGTGAAAACAAGTAATTTTTGTATATTTTTTCTCACGATGTGTGCAAAAAAACATTAATTTAACGTTTTGGGTGTTACAATTTAGTAATATTAATAAACACGTTTGGTGTCTTATGTTGGTGAGAAGGATAGCATCTGTGCGGTAGACTCGGTCGACGAGAGACCACCGCTCGCCTTACATACGCGTCTTATGTATTTGCCCTTCACTCACTGTGACTGTAACCAATGCGCATCATTGGGTGTGGCCGAGCCATGACTCGAGCTAAATTAGGTCGGCTGTATTAAGTAAACATAGTACTATAATCTCTCCTTTTTCCACATTATTTCCTTTAAAACCACTATGTATTCATATTCGAGATGTATTGAAAATTGCCAAAATATACAATACAGAGTGTTCCATTTGAGAGAAAAATCACAGCTAATGATTGCAAGGTTTTATAAAGATCCTCATATTCGGTTTAAAGATATTTACTTCATCCCAACCCTTAAGACATTGAATATTAGTTACAATTATTTCATTTTTTTTGAATGTCGATGGTGATATTGAATTTTCACACGAAACCTACAGTCACATGTTTGTATCCAGTGAATCGATACTTTTCCGTGACTAAATTCATTGAGAACGTATTGATGTTGTGAAGGGTAAGGGTATGTAAACTAGGTAGCTGTTATTATTAGTGCCAGTGGAGCGTTGGTAGGATAATCATTTAATTTTATGGTTTTTGTCTGATACGTTTCGGGTCTTTGAAATAGACAGTTCGTAACCGCGATCGACCTTGACATCAATAGAAACGGCCTGGGTGTTTATTCACTAAGAATTGAGAGCTCCTAGGAGAGTAAACTCTTTAAAGTAAGCATGTGTGCTCTCTCTAAACTTGCAGTTTTGATATAGCGCGCATGCGCACTTTAAAGATTTCACTCTCCTGGGAGCTCTCACTTCTTAGTGAATAGACACACTGGTATTGTTGCTAATCACAAGTGATGTAAATGATTGATAATAAATACATTAATCATTCACAGTCTAAATATCAGTTATCATTATACCGAGATTAGGTGTTTTATACGACGCTCTATTACAGAAATAGTACAATGAAAAAGGAACTCAAAAGTAAACACAAAGCTACTGAAGTTTTGAATGATAACTGTTTAGTAACTTTGACTACAAAAACTACTTTTTCCATTAGTATTATTGATTTTGATGTACTATATCAAACAGCGATGGAAGAAATTAAGGAGCTAGATTTTAAAGTCCTCTCACATGCAGATGATCTGACGCACAATTCAGATGCTCAATTGCTCCAAAAAATAATCTATAAATTGCAAGAATGGCTAAAACCAGTCGGAGAAATATACCAAGCTATTTTTTCTTTTTCTATTATTTACTTATGAAATGTATGGAACAAAAAGTTAATGGATTTTTGTCACGTCGTAAATTAATATTAATGTACGAGGATGTATTGATATCTAGTTAGCCTAGACCAGTTCCATGCATAAACAAAATATTGCGTTACTATAGCAACGAACAATAAATTATTAGAAGTGTCAGTGTGAAGTTTGACGTCAAAAAAGTAAACCAGAGTTAAAAGAAAAAGATGTCCACCTAAATTGTGAAAATCGAAAAATTGGAGTATCGAGCCATCATCAAGTACCTGTATTTAATAGAGTTAAGAGGTAAGCAGATTTACGAAGATATGCTTAATACCCTTGGTAATCAATGTCCTTCGTATGCGACCATGAAAAATTTGACTGCAAGCTTCAAAAGAGGTAAATTTTCCATTGAAGATGATGACCGATCGGGAAGGCCAGTTTCTGTGTCAGTCCCCGAAAATATCGATGCAGTTCATGACATGATTTTATCAGACCGTCGAATTGGGCTAAAACGGATATCTGAAGCACTGGATATTTCATACGTACGCGTTCATCATATAGTTAACGTCAATTTGGATATAAGAAAAATTTCTGCAAAATCGATCCCCAAATGTTTGAATGTTGACCAAAAGCGTGCAAGGGTAGAAGCATCGCGTTCGATCTGTGCTCGATTTGAAAACGATGTAGACTTCTTAAACCGAATTGTTACTATGAGATGAGACTTGGGTACATTTCTACAATCCACAAACAAAGCAACAATCGATGGAATGGTGACACTCAGGTTCTCCAAGACCTAAGAAGTTTCGTGTCCAAAAATCTGCTGGAAAAGTTCTTGCTGCAGTTTTTTGGGATTGCCATGGAGGAATCATGATTAATTTTTTGGATAAGGGTAGAACAATAACTGGAGATTACTATTCGACATTACTGACCAGTCTACGGGAAACAATTAAAGAGTTTTGTTTTTGCAGTACAACGCCCCTGCACACAAATCTCATGTTGCCATTCAAAAAATTCGTGATTTAGGGTTTGAATTACTAGAACACCCCCCTTATTCAACAGATTTGGCTCCGTCCGACTATCATCTCTTTCCTCAACTGAAAAAAAGTTTAAAAGGTCGTACATTTTTTTCTAACGAGGAGGTAATAAAAGCTGTGGAGGTCTGGTTTGCAGAGCAAGAAGAAACAAAATTTTTTTGAAAGGTCTAGAGACGTTGCAGGTTCGCTGTAATAAATGTATCCAATTAAGAGGAGAATATGTTGGGTAATAAAATATTTTGACATTGAAATTTTGTTTGGTTTTATAGTAGGCTAAGAATTTTTCAATATATCCTCGTACATTGGCAATTGTCAGAATAATATGTTTTAAGCATTCATCATATAATATGTTCAGATAATTTGTATTGTTTGCAGCAATCAAAGAAAAAGGAACATACCATTCCAAAAAATTGTTCCAAGCCGGTTACAAAACATAAATAAACATGGTCAAAAGAATTACCGACGAAGGAAAGATGTTCATGAGGAATTTTTTCGAAAACTACATCGATCTTTCAGAAAATTTAAATAATTAAGTCAGCGACTGAACTAACTGCAAAGAAGTTGGGGATATAAAAAAAAAATGTATGGAGAAAAAATGAAGATTCTCAATGATGTCGAATTCGAAAGAACTCTGGGAAAGTTACTGATTTATTATCATTATTCTTGGTAGTTTACTATTCGTGCATGAGATGCACGACGAAAGGAAGCTTAGGGCAGAAATAATTCCTGAGTGGTTACGAGAAGAAGTGCTTGATATACAATGTAGGAAAAGAATATTATTAACTGGATACATGAGAAAAGCTAATAATAGGAGCTACAGTTTTTTAAAAAATATTCCGAACAAAAAAGTACCAACTTATATAAACCCGAGGATTTGGATGAAAGGTGATTTTTTAGCAAAGATCGGATGAGAAAAACTTGACAAGATAATACTGTATTTACTCATTGCAAGAAAACAGGCTCCCAAGATATACAACGGGAACTATATGGAATCAATTCCAACTTATAAATTTTTCGGGATCCATATTCTGTATATCCTTTTTTGCATCCCTGACAATGTGAGAACAAAATTTCATAATAATCGATTTAGTAGTTAAGGAAAGGTGTAAACAAAATTTCATGACGATTGGTGTCATTCAATTGAGTAGGTAACAATATCTGACTAAGTTGAATAGATGCTTCCATAGTCTTAGGTCATAGACCTCCCAATTTATTGCAATAGAAGATGTGTTGACAAACCTTTTATGTTTTTGATTTTTAAGAACTATAAAATATAGATGTGAGCTGCTAGACAAATTAAATTTTCTTAGACTTGGTATCAAAATTAATGGGAAAGATGACCAAAATATATTTCATCATCTCTTCAAGTTTTTGGCAAGCAGTCGAAAACATTCAATTTAAGAATATTAAAAGATGAACACTTTTCCAAATTTGTTATTGGCTTTTTCAAGCTCTGGCAGCGTTGTGCGAAAACCATAATTTTCACGCCCTCCGAACTAACTCAATTGGTGAAATTTATCAAAAGGCCTTCGTTGCTTAGCGACCAGCTGACTTCCTATTGGCAAGCGCGTGCATGTGTTCTTCCCTCTCACTTTGTCAATTGACTGACATTGATTATCCAGTGGCGTTGGTATTGCAGTGACAGATTTTGAACTATTTCGTATCCATATTGAATTCAAGTACCTACGATTCTTAACATTATTTGTTTTTAACAAATACCGTGTTTTGGAAAATACCTTACCTTCAAAGCAAAGCAAAAATCAGTTTTTATATATAATTATTATATGATGATAATTATTATTTTTACGCCATTGGTACGTTTTTGACAGATATCAGCCATGTTCCCTCGCCCCTTACCGATGCCTCGTAGATTCAGATAAACTTGCCAAACTATACAATAAATTTTATTTGATAGTTTAACTCAAAACCATTCAAATAATATCATTAAGTCACAGATAAAACCATTGGGAGCCAGCTTATAAATTAAAATCCTACATGACTGAACCTTTCGCTATCAAAATTTATGAGTAAGTCAAAAAACCATTATAGAAAGCTTAATATTTTATGGGTGTCATAGTCATCAGTTTTGTTTATGATACACTTTTGTGTAGTTTGGGTGTAAAAAATTATAGCTGTCGAACGGAGCACCGGCATCCAAATGAAATATTGTTAATTGGGCCTCAGAGACATCGTCCTAAATTAAACAAAGCTTCAAAATAAAACTTCAAATCCAGAAATTGAAATAGCGTTTTTATTGGAACTGAGGTTTGAAATTCACATTGTTTTACACTTTTTTGCTCACTCTCTATTCTATGAAAACGAGTAGCTTCATCGAATGTTACCTGTGAAATATTGAATGATTTCTATTCCATATTCTGATTCAAAATCTTATTTCAATCTCACGAGTTCAGTCATCGGAATAAAACGGATTTAATTTCCAAGGTGTAAGTTGATTTCTCTGTGGAATAGTAGTGGAACTAGAAAGCATCTCGCTCTTCAGATGCTTATTTATTTATGGACCCAACGTTTATAGTTCTGATATAAGCCCAACTTATTTACGATTTATGCTGCGCCTCTCCCTTTTTACCACAAATAGAAAGTATTATTGGTATCTAATGGTTAAACAATACTACTCAGGGCCGGTTTATCAGTTGCAATTTATCTGTCAGATAACTGTTAACTAACAGTTAGTACGGAAAGACGGGTTTACCGACAACAGGATAATTCCTATCCGGCAGTTAAAGTGTCAGATAGATATCTTTTAGTTGCAACTGGCAGATAAATCAGATAACTGATAGATAGCCCGTACATACCATAGAAACAGGAAAGTTAGAACTGACAGCAGTGACATCTGAACCTAGTTGTGTTTTGTCAATTCTATTTGGAGTGTGTATTGTAAAAGCCTGATTTATTTTGATAAAATGGAAATTAATAATAAAAAACGAGGGAGCAATTTCACTCTGGAAGAAAGAAATTTACTTTTAAAACTGGCCAATAAAGCGAAGAATGTAACTGAAAATAAAAAATCTTGCATGAAAATCTTGCTCATCCCATTTCTCAAACTTTCTCTCACTAGGACTTCCACTATATCAAAGTCCTCATCACTATCTAATACGTAATCCACAAAATCCATAGTATTAAAATATAAAAGAAACAAATATAATAACCCAACAACGATCTAAAGTCGCTAATAAAGCATAAAATGTTATTTTGAAGAATGCCAATATAGTAAAAACCATGGTGAAGCAAACAACCAATCAAATCTTTTATATTTATCACTCACTATTACCAACATTCTTTATCTGACAGTTGATAAACTAGTGGATAAAAAATATCTCAAAAACCCAACTGGAACTTTATCTGCAAGTTACTTTTATCTGACAGATACCTAACTGCTGGATAAAAACTGCAATTGATAAACCGGCCCTCAGTAAAATACATTAAGTGGTGAGATAACATTTCATATATATGCCACTAATATTACTTATTTGATGGATTCAAAAGTATTGTATTGCGGCAAAAAAATAATTTTTTGTATCACTTTAAAAGGAGTTGAAATACAATTTCAGGATCACGGAAACGGAGGAAACTTCATACCCGTTTCATATGAAAATCGATATTCTTCATAAATACAGGACGTGAACGAAAATAAATGTCAAAAAAGCCTCATTTATAGAGTAGACAGGGGAAACCGCAATGATATAGAAGAAAATGTACTCCCATCAACCACCCTATACAAGGAGTCTAAAAAATTTCCTGCGAGACGCAACTTAGAGACACTAGTTCTGATTTTATTTTTTTCTGACCTAATTTACGTTGATCGAAAAGTTCCAGCGACGTATTACAAGCACATGGCTGGGATTGAAATTTTTGTAGGTGGTGTAGGTAGGGCATAGGGGGTCGATAGGAGGAGATTATCTTATTTTAGTTACCCCTCTCTACCTTAAAAACAGTTCTACACTGAGGACAAAGTTTATTCAGCATTATTAAGAATTAACTTGTATTAGGTAAAAACTTTAATACGTATTAGGACACAAAAAATGTTTAATTATGACAATAATAAGGGCTTTAATTATCGTTATCAATTTCCGTCAACTTAGGGTAATTAAAACACTTCAATACCAATTAAAAACAGTAACCGCTAATGACCAAAAATTAATTATATTAGAAAACAACATGTTTGGGAGTGTTAATGAACTATTTCACTTACTACAACTGAACCCGTTAATTACAGCAATGGAACTGGTTGGTAACAGTGATTAGACCTGTGAATAACTAGTTAATAATGATAATTAAATGGGTTATTTACTAATATTACTATGTGATTGTTAATTGAGAACTTTCATTTCTTGATTCTTTTAGTATAGATGACGTTTCAATCGGTAATTATCTGAGCCATTTATTGAATAATCGAAGATAAATCATAACGAGCAAATTAAGCATTTTTTCTACCAGAATTTGTCGTTTCTGTTCTCACAACAGTCATATATTCACGATTGAAATTCCCATGGAATTCTACTCAAAAATCAAGCTTTGATTTGCCTGCGGCAACTTCTTAATCAACAGGCAGTAAGATTAAATATCCATGAATTTTACACATCAATATAATATAAAAAACTAAACTCGTACCATATTTATGAAAAGTCATTCCAGCAAGTATTTCCAAAAAACAATAACTATGTACATATATAACCAGAGTCAACGTATGTGACTATATTATAACAAGTCTATAAGGCATAAATATTATTCATGCTTCAACAAACCATTCATTTCTTAGCATTAGCCCAAAGCACAGAAACATTTGTACTCAGTTGACGATTTTATTATCATGAAATCTCAACAATTGGTGACATAAAATTATTGTTGGACTCATTGATACTAACAAAAATACACTTGGTATAAAATAATTTATTACCTTGAGAGTTTTAATTCTGAAGTCGATAAATTACCACACCAAACGCATCAAGAAATTCAAATAACTCCTTCATCAATTTGCTTGAATAAATTGATACCAAATTATCTATGTTTGTTCGGTAAATATATCAGTTTGAAACTAACAGTAATGGAAACCTCTACAAACAGCGCTGTAGAAAAAAACTGTTACCAAAACAAGAGTATTCCGATCAATCAAAACAATATTAAGCCGATCAATCAAAGCACTCGTATCAATTTACTGTTTAAACTGCCAAAGAAAATAATCCATTATTCACATAATGGTTAACTATTCTCAAGATTTCTAGACGAAAACCGTTTCTGAGAGGATGACATTTAGAGCGTCTTGATATACCAGGTGGGAATTCAATACATAAAATATGTATTATTAAATACATCAGTCTAGGTAATTCAACTCAATTGGATTTTACAGGTGCATTAAGGTCACTGCCAGTTTATTTGAACGCGCTCGTGAGAAGAATGTCTGAGTTATATTTCATTCATTACTTTAGTTAGGATAACGATCTATTTTTGGTACTAAAAGTGGCAGTAATCATTTATTTTATTTTGTAAGAAAACCCTTTTAAATTCTTGTGATATTTGCGACTCCTGCTTAGGATACAACGCCACGGTGTATAAATTTAGCATTACAAAGTGACATTTCTAGTACTGAAATGGTAGCTGCTTGTTGTTCATTGAGTAATCGTTGTGTTTAGCATATTATACATAACAATCACATCAACAAAAGCTGATACAATAGTTATATTTGATACAGAGTGATTCAGAATCGTTGAAAAACTCGAATTACGTTTGAACACTGCACTTGAATGGTTCGGGAGGCGATGCTGTATATTAGCGAGACTATATATAGAAAATACACCCTGTATTTTACTTTAAAATCGTAATCTGCTTCACAGGGTATTTTAAAAGTGATCACCAAATTTCCGTTAAAATCGTGAGAAGTACAACGCCTGTATATACAATATTTATCAGATTTCTATATCTACGTACCACAAGTAACAAATCCCTGAGAACTGGCTTTGTTATCTCCAGTTAGGCAAGAAACTGTAACGCCAATCCAAAGAATACACAACAACAAGTATTTTAGCATAAAGTTGTGTTCTATCAAATGTATTATACGAGGATATATTGGAAAATTCTTAGCCTACTATAGAACCAAATGAAATTTAAATGTCAAAATATTTTATCACTCAACATATTCTCCTCTTAATTGGATACATTTATTACAGGGGCGTTGTCCTGCAAAAACAAAACACCTTTGGATAGCTTTCCGCGTCTTTTCTATTTTATTTTTTGCCGTAGAGTGGTCAGTAATGTCGAATAGTAATCTCCAGTTATTGTTCTACCCTTATCCAAAAAATCAATCATGATTACTCCATGGCAATCCCAAAAAACTGAAGCAAGAACTTTTCCAGCCAAGCCAAGTCTCACCTCATAGTAACAATTCGGTTTAAGAAGTCTACATCGTTTTCAAATCGAGAACAGATCGAACGCGATGCTTCTACCCTTGCTCGTTTTTGGTCAACATTCAAACATTTGGGGATCCATTTTGCAGCAATTTTTCTCATGTCCAAATTGACGTAAACTATATGATGAACGCGTTCGTATGAAATATTCAGTGCTTCAGATATCCGTTTTAGCCCAATTCGACGGTCTGATAAAATCATGTCATGAACTGCATCGATATTTTCGGGGACTGACACAGAAACTGGCCTTCTCGATCGGTCATCATCTTCAATGGAAAATTTACCTCTTTTGAAGCTTGCAGTCCAATTTTTCACGGTCGCATACGAAGGACATTGATTACCAAGGGTATTAAGCATATCTTCGTAAATCTGCTTACCTCTTAACCCTTTTAAATACAGGTACTTGATGATGGCTCGATACTCCAGTTTTTCGATTTTCACAATTTCGATGGACATCTCTTTCCTTTTAATTTATTGCTTAGCTCTGGTTTACTTTTTTGACGTCAAACTTCACACTGACACTTCTAATAAGTTATTGTTCGTTGCTATGGTAACGCAATATTTTGTTTATGCATGGAACTGGTCTAGGCTAACTAGATATCAATACATCCTCGTATAGGTATTTTTCCATCAGTAGTTATTTCTGCATTTTTCGTTGACCATATTCACGTGAAATAGATCATGTAAAAAAATAATTTCAATCTACAAGCAAACTTTATTCTAATTTGGGTCTGTAAAGACCATAAGAAAGAGGCTTACATATGATCGTATAACATATGACAACTAATTTAAAAGATGGCAGATTCGTTTTTTCGCTTCTTGTCTGTTGGAGTATTCTTCGACCAATTTTATGTTGCAGCTTCTATTTTTATAGATATTGAACATTAAATTTGTTGCCAGATAAATGAGAAAAATTATTATCTAAAGGAATGTTGATAAAATTGATAAACGATTTGAAACATTTATCGGTAAATTGGAATTGAGTACAACTTTCTAGGAATCGAAATAAATTCAACCTGTTAACGTTCAGAGAAGTAATTTAAACTTCGGGAATAAATTTCAAACTACCAAAGGAAAACCGACACTGACAAAAAATACAGCTTCCGCATTTGGATTTATAATTACA
The DNA here is from genome assembly GCA_949126875.1 of Lochmaea capreae. Classification (NCBI taxonomy): domain Eukaryota; kingdom Metazoa; phylum Arthropoda; class Insecta; order Coleoptera; family Chrysomelidae; genus Lochmaea; species Lochmaea capreae. The sequence goes on from OX421409.1 coordinate 13,721,741, forward strand.
CCCACAACCACATTAAAAATTTAAATCCTGGAAGGCATTTGCGCTTTTTTTATTCCACATTTTCGTTCGGAGATATCCGAGGAGGAATTTTATATTTTAAGTTACGCTAGTGATAAAACAATTTCCAATCATCCACATGTCTCCCTGAAATATCCTTGGAGTTTCTCCCAAACTTTCAGAATGTTTGGCTCTTGGCACTTACATTCCTATCTAGTTGCTTCTATTACTTTAGAGCCATCTGTGTACTATTGAACGGCATTTCTTTCCGTCTGACAATAGTATTAGGATCCGATTCCTTATTGTTGCTGAGATCTTGGAAAAGTTATACTTCTCCATCCTGTGGAATGTTCCAGGATTTGTAAAAATCAAAGTTGTTTTTTCAATAATTCCCTATTCACCCTATTAGATTCCGCATTAACGGTAACGCTACTCCTTCTTGTGGATATCTTTTGGTAGTGCAAATTAAGACGATTTACTCATTCACTCGTCCTCGTCTCTGTAAATCAAGTGGTGAACTTTGACATTTATTTGGATGGAGTGGTGTTTATTCAATGCCATTTGACAGTCATCATATGTGGCTCCTTCTTTGTCCAAGAACGAAGATATAGTAAAAGTAACCAATGTTTCTTGTTACGTAACAACTCATGAGCATCCGAATCAAGTCAATAAGACAGTTTTCACCAGCGGCGCATCATTGTTAGAGTTCGGCATGTATTTCTGGTGATAACATATCATAGTTAGACTACAATTTGAAATTCTACAAATAAATAGTAAAAAAAATCACCTTTTGAATGGCATTTAACGGTAGACATTGTCCGCCAATAGCCAATTCCTTTTGTAAATATTTATGTAATTTTATAATACACTCACGTTTACTTTCGTCCAAACTTTTGCCAGGGACTTTGTCGAAAAAGATCACAATAAATGTAAATTAATTTCACCTGTTTAAAGTAATGGCAATGACGACGAACTTCAATGGTGACAGAATGATTTCCGCCTGTTTCCGCATAAAATGACGTTTCGCTTTTTTTGAGTAATATCGTTGTCACAAAACAAGACAGAGTGACAAACCTATAAAGACGTAATAGCGTAGCTTAATTCAGGCACAAAAGACATAATATGTACCTTTCCATTTGTTTTAATAGGACATACGCGGTCAGTGATATCCACATAAAATTTGAGTGTCTTTGATACATTCAGGGAAATATGACGTAAGAAGAAACATTCGTGATTTTTACTATAATTCATATTCATCCTTCATTATTTTATCTAGCATCCAATATTTGAAAACTGACTTGAACATCTTCAACCACAGGTTGGTCTTAATGTATTTCTTCATTAAATGCTGATAATGCAGCTTTTCTGCTCCTTTTTAATTCCTTTAATATTGCGTTTATCATTTTATATGAACCAAATTATTAATAGATGTCGAAAGAATAACTATTTATATATTCAACACTCTATAAATTTTTGAAAAAAAATGGTTGAACGACCACTGTTTTTGAAAAATACTATTTTTCAAAATTTATAGAGTGTTGAATATAAATAATTATTCTTTCGACATCTGTTGATAAATCACTTTATTAAATACGGCAATATTACAGTAAACTGTAATAAGCTTTATTGTTCCGAGTCTGCGTGACGACAAGAATTTAGGATTTTCATTTGCGATTGGAAGTTAAGATGTCGCTACTTTCACAATCTTTACTTTTCCGTTACTGGAAGACATGTATTGATTGTGATTGAAGTGTATTCTTCAGTCCGGGTTTAGAGATTCTCGGACGGACAGCAAATACGCCGAAACCGGTCTACAAGTTGTGTTGTCCCTTCTAATCGCATACCAGAATGGTTGGTTTTAAAATATCTTGTAGATATACCAACCCCGTTTGATTTTGGAGTGTAATTCAATATCCGGCGGTGCATATTGCACGGGAAGTAGTTGTTGCTCCTAAGTTGAACAGCCACTGTTTTTTAAAAAAATATTATTTCTCAAAAATTTATAGAGTGTTGAATATAAATAATTATTCTTTCGACATCTGTTGATAAATCACTTTATTAAATACGACAATATTACAGGAAACTGTAATAAGCTTTAAAATTATTAATCTTCAATCGTAATAACAAAAAATATCTCCTGTCACGGTCGCAACAAATGTGATGTTTAGGATGAAAATATTTAAATAATCATGGTCACTTTGGTTATTAACGTAAATAACAGAAAAGAAAAAATATAAACTTTATTGAATTATTTTTCAATTACATCAATTTGTCAAAAATGCATCAATCTGACATCAATGATAATAGTAAACAAACTGAAACTATTTAAAGTCATCAAAAAACAGAACCAACTTCAACCTGAAGATCACTAATCTTGATTCCTTACAACGACTTCATATTGTGGGTCTCTTGAGTATAGTAAAAGTCACGAATATTTCTCGCTACGTCATAACTCATAAGCATCTGAATAAAATCAATAAGACAGTCTTCACCTGCAGCGCATCATTGCTAGAGAGTTCGGCATGTATTTCTGGTGATCTTATTATGAGAGGAAATAAATTAAAACTAAATTCAACATATTATCATAGTTAGACTACAATTTGAAATTCTACAAATAAATTGTTACAAAACTTACCTCTTGAATGGCATTTAACGACAAAACTGGTCCGCCATTAGCCAATTCCTTTTGAAAATATTGATGTAGTTTTTTAATACAGTCACGTTTACTTTCGTCCAAACGTTTACCAAGCATTTTGTCGAAAAATATCGCAATAAATTAAATTAATTTCACCTGTTTAAAGTAATGACAATGACGACGAACTTATTATTTCCGCATAAAGTGACGTTTTGCTTTTTGAGTACAATCGTTGTCACAACACAAGACAGAGTGACAAACCTATAAAGACTTAATAGCGTAGCTTAATTCAGGCACAAAAGACATAATATGTACATTTCCATTTGTTTTAATTGGACATACGCGGTCAGCGACATCCACATAAAATTAGAGTGTCTTTGATACATTCAGGGCAGTATGACGTAACGAGAAACATTCGTGAACTTGACTGTACTTCAGTTTCTTGGTCTAAAACACACTGACGTTCAATAAAAATTTACATTTGACGTCAAAGTATGCAAATTAATGACTGTCAAAGATGTCTAGACAGTTACAAACTACAAATTCCTTTCCGTCGATTTATATATTCTAAAGAATATTTCACAATCCTTTTGCTACGTATCTAGTGCGCAAAAGTTTATAGTCCATCAAATTATAACCTCAAAATGTATTTATATGCGTTAAATTGTTTGAAATCAATCAAAACTACCTGGTTTAATGTTAAAGAATTTATTTTTGTCAATTTATATTACTTTTAATGGAAAAATGAACATTTCCGTTCAGGTTTCTCGTTCCAAAAAGCAGAATAGGTGCAATTAATTGAAAGGTCGAACAAAATAATGGAATATTTAGAGTGAAAGCAAATCAGTGAATAATTACTCAAACATGTATTTTTTATCATTGATTAAATACAGCTTATTCAGGATTTATTATTCAGGACATATTGAGTACACTTCAAATAACATAGCTTTACACATTCACATGTAAAAAAATTAGCAATTCACCTATACTTTAAAATAATTTTCCATCTTCTACTTAAATTTTTGGGAAATGCGCCTCGCCTCCAACAAATATTCAACTGTATGAAACTGTTATGCAGTGGAAGTCGTTGTAAGATTATGATTTCCCTGGCAATTGTAATGTTCTCATTTCTCGGTAGTATAAAACTCTGCATTCAAGTCTCAATCTCAGCTTCGTGGTGTGATTTTGAATACCATTATTTGCGAATGTTGAAGTTGTCGGCATGTTTGCGTCTACGCCGTGAGTTTAGCTGCAAGAGAAATAGTTAAGATTTAAGTTTTATATTGAAAACTATTTAGGGAATTTTCCATACAAATCTCCCAATAAGAATGAACTACAGAGATTTTATAAATTTATGAAAAATAGCAGTGCACGGTTTTCTAAATAACGCCAAATATAAACGGTACAGTGCGTTTATAAAGTAACACATGAGTTCGATATTAGTTAAATGAGCTCAATATGAAAAAGTGGCTGACAGATCGATTTATGATTTTAATTTACAATTTTTGTATTCAATGAAACATCTTTTTTCAGCTTTTTGGATTTCCTTTGCTAAGCTGATTCCAAAAATCTATCATAAGCTGATCGAAAATGGTACAGAGTGGACAAACATGCAAAAATCTACCTGTGATTTGATTAGTTAGCAGCATTTCAAATTATGCTTATCACACATCGCATGTGGTTTTTTCACTTATAATTGCACAAGTGGTTTGTATTTTATCGGGTAAATTTGGGTTGTTTAATGAGAAACTGTTTCCTAGCAATTTGACGGGAATAACTGTCAACTATTAAAAACACGACACCGAAGGTGGAGTGTTTTTAGCATGGAGACTATATAGTCTCCATGGTTTTTAGGTTGACAGTTATTCGAGTCAAATTGCTAAAGGAAACAGTTTAGAATTTGAACAACACAAATTTACCCAATATCAATACAAACCTCGAGTGTAATTCGGCAGGACAATTTCATGAATGAGAAATTTGGAAACATATCAATGCAAACTTTATTTATGAAACATTAAAAATAAACACATTTTTATTTTAATGTACAATTATTAAAAACACAGTTATTGAAATTCATACTAGGAACAGTGATATTGCTGCGGGTGCCACAGCTAATCGTTTCTGTAGTAGATGTTGACGTTTTTTCCATTTTCCAAACGAATTAATTGAATAATGCTTGAATGATACTCTTTGTCAACTGGTAAGTATGGTTTTATTGATGATGAATTGCTGTGTCCTGTTATTTTTATTAGAGCTTGTTCTTCAATTCCGCTGTTACTTAATTCGCTAACTGCTGCCGCTCGATTTGAGTGATTTGTAATTTTGACACGTTTGACATCCAAACCAATGCGTCGTGCTGAGCATTTAGTCCAGTTGGAAATTTAATTTATTCCAATTGGCAAATTCTTGTACCAACCTTTAGAATTTTTCTTTTTCAAAAAGGGATTTGGTGTAGGAAATACTCTGTCCGAAGTTATAAAAGTGTTTCGTTTTTCCATTAACTTTTTGAATAAACGTATTGGGCAAATATCTTCGTCGAAAATATTAGGCGTGATCCATTTGCTGTCACATAATTTATTGTTGCCGCCTGTCTCGGATTATACTCGATACGTCCAGTTTCTTTTCCATTATTTTCAATTTCAGATACGAAATAAGTGGTTTTGCAGTAAGCTGCTTCTCCTCCGCGCCAAGCTAGTTCAAACGCCAAAATGTGATATAATTTCTTCTGAAGTCCTTCCGGTTCATTTTCGTTATATAATCTGGCCATTGCAAATACTTCCGATTTATTAAGAGCTGATTTTCTTTTTTCGGGTTGTGCTTGTAGGATTTTACGTTTAGCATTACGTGCAGCTCGTGATGAATTAAACTGAACATCGGTGAAAGGGTTGAATACAATATTAAATTCGTTATAATATTTACTTTGTAGTATTTTAGCGGTGGTGTTCCAAATTGTTTTAACTACCGCTTTTTTGTAGTCTTCTCCGTTACTTTTTCGCATATTAAATGCCCAATCTTGCAATATTACATTCAATTTCTCGATGGAAGTATCTGGCTCAAATGTGTATCTTTTTGCATCGCAAAACGTAGAAAATTGTTGCCAGATTGATGATTGCGTCGCAACTGTATTAGTAGGCACACAGGTATTAACAATTTGACTAATTTCGGCGTTCGTAGACACACCGAATCGACTCATTGTTAGTTCTTGAAAATTCAATAATTTGGTGACAAACATGCCAAACTATTTATTCTGGTAACCAACACCGCGATAATTGATGAACAAATGAATAAGTGAAAAAACCACTAGTGTATTTGTCGCTGTAAAAGTTAAAGCTAACTTTTGCCGCTGTCAAAGTGACAATTGCACTGTGGCATATGCGATTTTTTATACATGAATTAAATTGTCTTAATAAAATTTGAAAAAACTACCACAGTAAATACACTACATACTATATTGGAGCTTAAAGTCTCTCAAGACAAGACCTAGCGGTGCTGAGAAGAGTAAGAATCGGGCACACTAGATTTACTCATGGCTACCTTATGTCATCCAACAATCGACCATTCTGTTCAACCTGTAACTGCATCTACACCGTTGAAGACATTATTTTAGAATGCCAACAGTACACAGCTAGAAGACAACAGCTCAACCTCAAAGGAAGTCTTCAGGAGATACTCGGAAATCCAGATAATGTCCTTACCGTTCTCCAGTTCCTGAAAGATGTCCAGCTATACCACAAAATATAACATATTTATTGTATACTTTACTGTACCTGTACGAGTAGCCTTAGTAACCGAGCACGTTAATTGTAATAAAAAAAATACACAATCTTCAAAATAAGGCTGTTTATAACCTCCACATCGAACTATATACTTATATCCTGAAAATGTGAATTATCATTTAAAGGGTACAGAGGAAACATTCAATTTCTATGTGGAAATGGAGGTTATTGAACATTGTCAACAACACCCACACGAGAGAGTATAACTCATCGGAGAAAAGCTAGAGATATCCACAGATATTGAATTGAAGGACACACCTGGACAATATTACTACCAGGGAACTTAGGATTTGCTGGCAAATTATGGGCAAAACCCAGGGAATACGATACAAGGTGGTTCACTGGCTTTACACAGATGTAATAAGGCCAAAGATCGCCTATCAACAAAAGTGTCTTCAGCAGTGAATATATTAACTTCAATACAAAGACAAGCTAGTCTTGGTATTACTGGACAATGGACGCTATTACTTGCCTTCCTCCTCTTGATTTTGTAAAAGCGATTATGGCAATTCTTGGACTGAAATCGGGAGGCATACCATTAGAACTACTCAAAATCCCCCCAGTCAAACTAGTGGCCTATATAGAAGGCGAAGCTTCCGGAATGGAACTATAAAGTATGGAAAATGGTAAAAATATGTTTCTACTATCACTATCGAAAGTCGTCTTTTGTGCCTTGAAAAGCAACTGCAAAGTTGATGTTTTCCGCGAGCTGTCATAATTTGAGCGCTCTTAAGCAGAAAGTAACTTTGGCGCACGCCTAATTTTATTTATAGATAAAAGAAAGCTAGTAGTTATTTTTGGTGTGATAGTAGTATTTAAAGCAGAAAGTATTTTGGTAGTTTCGACGCGTAGCGCGGCAACTTTCTGTCTCGACTACCAAAGTACTACTTTCTGCTCTTGATACACAAATAGCTATTAGTTTAAGATCCTGGTCTGCTGGACACAACCCAAACGAATGAATAAAAAATAAGTGTAGGAGTATGAGGAAACGTTATTATTCTCATTCTCGTCAATCCCATAAGTAAAATTGATTTTTTAGTAAATTTAAAGTACTTTAAATTAACAAAAATATACAGAGTGTCGCATTTAAATTTAAACAATTGAGAATATTTTCGACAGAGATCGAAAAATTTGAGTAAATTTTATAGAATAGAGGATGTCGGTTGTCCCATTAGAAGTATCCAATTTTAGAAACACCTAATTAATAATTTCCTGGAAAATCTGTGTACAAAATGGTGGAGGATTATTTTAGCGATGTCAGACCCTGTACACAATTTAACTCTTATTCCTATGGCTCATATTGTGAGACTATGAAAAGCAACGAATTTTATAGTGAAAGAGAATTAAAATAATTTACGTGGTTAGTGAGAAACAAACATATTTTTCCGACCAACGCTTCCAATAATTTGAAAATATAAAATAGACAAAACTCTATACCCATAACGCTCTGCAATTTGCTCGGCTGATATACGATACGATGCCAAATATAGCGAAAAACCATAAAGGTATAAATATCACGTTATATAATATACCTATATGGTTACTTTTGTTAAAATTGCTAAAACGCTGTGAGATCTTGTTGACTGAACGTGGCTAATGGCTCTGCTGTATATTTCGTTCCACTTTTCATGGATCGCACGTCTGTACTCTATATGACGCAGCGACATGCTAGTGCTACTGCTATGAGTCGATTCCTGCGACGATTGGAATTTTAAGGATTCATGAATTCAGCATATTTGTATAAAAACGACTTTATTTATTCATATATCATGTAAATGTGTACTAGCGCCGAACAAAGTATTGAAAAATGTTTATCTCCTGCATTTAATTGAAATAAAATGGATAGCAAGTCAGTTTAAAAGTTAATTGAATTGTAGTTCTAGTGGGCCTACTACCCACTTGTATCCATTTTTCAATAGATAGTACGGTGTTTAACTAAAATCTAAGGGAACAAATTACGTCACACCATATATCATGAGAGAGGGTAGTTACCCAAATTGAAGAAGAAAAGAAGAGTCTGAATTCGCATCTGGTTTCATTTTGGTTTAAATTTTAGATTAGTTCGAGTTTATGCCTTTTATTAATGCTTCAAATTAAAAGTAAATAAAAGGTGTTTTCTTGCGCCTTTGTATTTGAATAGAATTCGCCTGGTATTTGAATACATGCATTTTGGCGTTGAACTGATGACGTCACTTTGAAACTGATTTAAAACTTAAGCTGTCAGTTTAAAAACCAGTATGAGAGTGCTTTTTAAAACGTATTTCACTCACATGACAAAAATGACAAAAAATGTTTCAAATTAATCTTTGAAAATTTTTATTAAATGTAGATTTTGAAATACTGCAGAGTTTATAGGGTACTGTATATGTTTTTTCTAAACATTGGCTTCAAGTATGATTTTACATATCCTAATTTCGCTGCCGGCTATCTAAAAAGAAGATGAGCAGCAATTCGGGGATGTAGAACATACCACTGTGCAACATCGTGAGCAACAAATTCGTGGTATTGTGGAGGAAGAGAAAAAAAAGAAATTTGGAAATCATCCAAAAAACCCACCAGTCAAGACAACGAAGCTACGCATGTATTCCTTCCTCATTCTGAATAACTGAAAAAAGTCGTAATTTATGTAAAGCTCTAACCATTCCTTACTAAATAAAGGGATTCTGCTGTTCTTCCCTGAACGCCAATAAAGTAAAATAATTCTGAGGAAAACATACATAAATTTAAAATATTCTGGTACATCCACGTCTCTTCTTCCTCTATTAATTGCAATACTGCTGTAAGTAGTCTAAGTACTTTAATATTACCCATTTTAAAAACAATAAAAATGGTCATTAAAAAAAATATATCTACAGCTACGCACAGATATAATATACACGGGGCTACGCAAACTTTTTGAGGTTGTTTGTTTGACAACAAAACAAGTTTTAAAACTAAATATGAGGGCGACATTTTCTCGTTCTATAGAAATGTTGACGTCACAAATCATCATTTTCAAATATATATTCGAATAGACATGGGTACAAGAAAACGTCTAAGGTAAACAACAGTGATATAGATGTCATATTTTTTGTCCTGAACAAGCTATAACATCCTAATGAAGGAGAACGAAGAAGACAAAAGCAAAGGAAGACGATCGACAACTTCACATTTAAACTAATGACGTATGTGCATTATAAGTTGCATAATTGTAGTAAATTTTTGTTTTAATTTTTTTCTGTTAATATGATGTGAAGACTAAATTTAAAATAATTTTATTTTTGAATATCACATTATTGTCACTTATTAATAATACCTAATAAAACATGAGGTCAAAATTTGACGTTGAACATCTGATTCCGGAATTTGAGGTTAGAGTTGAGGGATTTCTAACTCCCAGGGATGATTTCTGAGTGCTAAAATCTACGGCATGGCATTTACAATTGATTCATTGAAATCTGAATATATTTGAAAACAAATCCCTCGTGAATAAATTTTTCATTAAGAAACTGAAACCAATTCGTGCAAACGTGAAATAAAGGCCAATTTTAGGTAAAATGGCGGTATCCAAAAACAAATTCTAGAACATGTAATTGATTGTTAGTTAAATACCAATAATATTGTCAATTGAGGCACCTGACTTTTTAACTTAACTTAAAAGTAATTTCTCGCCCCATTTTATTTATCTCTATTGAATGGTTTTTTAAAAAACCTTCTTTTCTAATGATACAAGATTAATTGACACTCAAATAAATATAAACGCAAAATCCACTTTACAAAGATGCTAATGCCATTCTTTTCTGTTCCAGGTAATTGGAGAGATCAGGTTGTAATTATAGCTACACTAATCCAAACGGACACGTTAGAATTACATGGAATTAGGTAAAATAGATAGGTACGGCCACGACATGCGGTAGTAGAGTGGTTATGGCCTCACATGGATTATTTAAATTCTCATTACTTCCAGTTTATGCCACTCACTACCCAACATGTATTATTTCAACCCTACACTTGGTTTTTGTAGGATGTAATCGCTGAAAGAATTAGTCTTAATAATGCATAAAAGTAAAATTATAATTAAAATTTTAACGGGTACGAACTATTTAATTTAGGTAGCTGAATTTATATTATTATCTTATCAAAAGGCTGTAAAATCAAACCCCCAGGATTTCAGCTTCATAAGTATTTTTTACTTGTTTCAGTATTTATTCCCTTTTTAACGGCATTTTCCACTACTGTATTCTTTCACTTTCTTCTTGGCCTCTCCTTTTCTTACCTTCTGGTATTTTCCATACTACCACTTTGACGTTCAGATAGCCTAACCACTTTCACCTTTTGAACAAATTACCTTCATTAATTATTATTGTCGACTCATTGTTCACGTACAGCTCATTTTAGTAGTTTGTACGAGTGTTACTTTTCCCACGAGTGCAGAAGTTTGAGGAAACATAACTTTGTGCACATTTTGTACACAATATACTTTTTCTGCAACGATGGTTTTTATAGATTTCTTATCTTGTTATTTTTCTCCAATCCATGCATTTATAGAACTCCTATTAGTACTGTGTCTTTGAAAAATCAGGTAATAAAGTTGTTTTGTGGCAAAGTATCTACTTTTCCGCAAACATATGTCGCTTTTTGGTTGAAGTAGGTATGGACAATTTCTAATGTACAAGTAAGGTATTGGAACTAATCTCTCTCGTTTCACAAATAGGTCATTTATTGTTGCCTCAATCATAAACTAGTCAGTTACAAGATGTGTTTAATAATGAATCGTAGCCCACTTATTTGACCTAACCGAAACTTCTATATATTTGTTTATTTGACGCTTTCAACACAATATTTAATACTTATATTAAATATTGTTGTATATCTAAATGCTGACGCTGCTGGTCCTCGACCAACATATCTTTAAATGTTTAATCACTACGAATTACTTGATATACAGGGTACAAATTGCCTACTTTGCAAATGAAAATGTGTGCTGGAAAGTGTTGTGGTGATAAGCTTATCTCTTTTCATTTTAACAATGACGAAAAGTCCAAAACAATGCTGCAATAAGGATGTGAATTCCACTATAGATATATTTCTTGAATTTATTCCAGAAGCTCCGTTTTACTTCCCCTCATTACATGTTCACGTATTAAACTGGGCCTCTCACGCATTGATATGAATAAGCTAACACACGTTTTCTCACTTCCTCTCTTCGTCATGTTTACACACGAATATTTATAGTGAGCTTGTAATTAATATCCGAGATACTTTATTGAAATCTCATATTAAACTGGCTTATTGTAAATAACCGTTGGGGGTATCTAATATTCAAAGCAGGGGATAAAAAGATTATACTATTTCAGGAGCGTACTTTTTAAAACCAATTACCATAAGGAAAAATAGTATTCTCAAAAAATAAGATAGAAAAAAAGTACTTACAATAGATTATGACAACAGAAAGATCAACCAAAGTCTATAAAGACAAATGAGAAAAAGTAAAGCTCAAAGGACGCCAATAAAGATTAAAAGAATAAAAATCGAATTCCTGCTAGCGAAAAATCTATCTTGACTTGAAAATGTCTTTAGTTTAGTTGCCAAGAACGCCGCCAATGCGTTTTTCGCAATGTGTTGCTTCAGCCAGCAGAAAAGACGTAGAATTGAATTAAACATAGTTACAGGTTTACCGGAAATATGAATGGATGTGTTTGGAGCTTTCACATGCAAATTTTCAGCGATGAGTGTTGAAATATGTAGCGGAATTCCATTTGTTTTTGTTTCATGTGCACATCATACACAATACCGAAATGCAAGCGACATACAAGTTCACAAATTAATTTGTATCCAGTTTGATCATCTTCGTCGGAGATATTATTATCGTTCTATGTTCATACATTTTCTTCAATTTAAATGGTTCATTTACTGCGAAAATAATATTCTATTTATCAATATATTGGACGTTATGATGAGATTTGTACCCGAATATTATTTGTTGATCTCATATTCCAAAGAACAGTCTTCCCAGCCACTCCAGCTGCTTAGCGCAAGGTTTTTGTTGCTCTCTAGTGAAGTGCTATTACAAAAATTACACGTAACCTCACAATTAGGCATTATTTGGATGAAAAACTTTGTGCTGTATAGTAAAATGCATCAGCGAATACAATTCTTTCGGCTAGTGGATAGGAAAATCTCTTAAAAAACTGTAAAGAATCCCTCAATGGGCTGACAAGAAACAACACAGTGTCTTTAATATGGGTACCGACTCATAAGGGGATTGCAGGTGATGAATTGGCGGACCAGCAAGCTAAAGAAGGGTCCAAAGAATATTTCGTAGGTCCTGAACCGGTCTTTGAAATCACAATGGATTGCATAAGAGAGGAAGGTTGACAGAAGGTCACCTTCATACAAAGAGGTAGACAACGGAGTCTCAACCAGGCTATTGAAACTGGGTAAGAGACATTTAAAGACACTTACCAACCTGGACTTACTAGGACTTAGAAGGAAGCACTGTGGAGAGACAATAATAAAACCATTACACTACTGAAAATTCATCCAGTGGAATTAATAGTCGATAAAGAAGAGCTGCTGAAATCAAAATAGATAATACTGGAAACTGTACAGATTTAGTTCAAGTGCCTGGGCTGTTCAACAATACTGGAAACTACGTACTAACTTATGTTTACTATTAAGTTTAGTTCTAGTTCGATTTAAAAAAAACTGTCATGTTTTAAGTAAAAGTTGTTATTATCGCTTTTTGTGTATTCATCATCTCTGCTAAGAATATTCATTTAAAAACTTCTTATAGCGCACTCTATAGAATTTCACTCGAAACATGATTCAGTTCCTACAAATGAGCTTATTCGAAGCATTCTCAACTCTAAATAACATCCTGAACGGGAGTTGCATTGGTTATAGATCTCCTACGGTTAACATTTACATAGTCTTCCCAGAATATGTTAAGTATAAATGAAAATCAAAATGAACTGTTTAATTGAAAATGGAAGAAGATGGAGAAATGTGAAATATAAATAGTTTTGCTAGTGACATAGAAGATGTAAAGTATATTATATTTGGAGTTTCCTTGTGGACTTTCATTCAGTTCGGTTTAATCTGTAACAAACAGTATAAAAATGAAAAAAATATCATTTTTTACCGTGAAAAGATAATGCAACCTATCACCTGCTTTGTTGGGTAATTTTTTCCACATAAATGAAGTGACGTGAAAAATAAGGTAACTTAAAAATTATTCTTGCTATCCGTCATTGTAATTACTGCCGCTTCAGTTCTCTCTTGTGGAATTTCATGTTTTTGAGCACATATCGCAGATTGTGATATATTATTTAACTTGGATTTTTTTAGAAAAAAAAAGAATATTAATAGCATTACATTTATCATTTCACGTTACCTATTACCATAAGCATTCGCTTAAACAAACATTAGGACTTCAGAAGGCTGTTTATTGTTTCGTTTTTGCCACAAATTCATTGAATACACTCAATGGAATGGATATAAGCATTCAAAATAAATGCAGTCAATGACTATCTGCATATGTTCTAGATAAAAACAAACTTTAGTTATGTTTACATATTATTTTGATTGCGAGTTCAAGTATTGTGGTTGGACTTACTCCTGACAATAGAAGGGACTGGGATAGGAGCGTACGGGCCAGGAACCAAACACTCTGAAACCTTGGGAAAAACCACAAGTATCTCTTAAGTGGAAATTCACGTCATATGATCCAATAATGATCAAAAATATAGGATTATCATAACGTCGGACAGTCAAGAATCTATTAAAGCACTGTGTTCTTGCGTAATCGGAATAGGAATGCCTGGGGAAACTCAATGAACTAGGTGAGAACAACATTGTCACCCTATCGTTGATTCCAGGACTCACTGGAATGGAAGGAAAGTAAATAGCAGATTAACTAGCAAACTTGAAACACTCTTTTCTGTGCCGAAACCTTTTTGTAGTATCAGCTCCAAAGTAATATTGAAAAAAAATTGGTATTGTCGAGAGAAAAAGAAGATGCGACCATTCGAAAGATCTAAGGTCTAAGACAATCAAAGATACTCTTGGCAAACTGCAACTAAGTGAAAGCAAATGAATACCTAAGCCAGAGTAAGACTGCACAACAGTTTTGACAGGTGTCGTAACAGGACACTTTTTCCTGAATGGGCACCTTAAAAAGCTCAAACTAGTAGAGCCAGAAGAATGTAGACTAGGTGGAATGGGAGAAGGAACCTTTATTCACATACTCGCTAATTGTAAAACAATACAGAATCCTAGGGCACAACACCTACTGGATAGAATAGGGTCACTTACCTAAAACCTATGGATATCCTAAAATGCCTTCGAGAGATTGGTCTAAAGGAACTAGTATTCTCTGAGGCATTCCTCAGTTTACCTAAACTAAACAAAATGGAGGCAGAAATGGAAAAGAAGAAGGATGAAACCAAAAAATATCCTAAATAATAAATAAGACAACAAATATTTCATCGAGCATTAGATTTTTTGACAAATTTATCAAATGGGCACTAAGCTACACCACCGTTTTCTAGACTGCCACTAGTTATCAATAGCAGGTGTAAAAATGCAGAAATTAGTACAAGCTTTTATAGAAAAAACGTTCATTCACCAATAAAACTGACAACTGAATAAATCAATATCGTTTACTTGAACCTAGAGTTTTTTCTTTACGCTATTTCATTTTTGTTTTTTTTTGTGTTGGCATGTTGAAATTGATGACTCGCTGCTTCGTGGCACCGATAAGTTGAAGTGCATCTCTTAACTGGCAGCCTTTGATGCCGAACCGCATCAAAGCCGTAGGATTTTTGATTGAATAAATAACCTAGAGTGCCTTATCAACATACCGCGTTGATCTTTAATTGAATTCGATGTGGGTATACAGGATGGACCGGATTGAATTGATGTATACAGAGACTTCGTAAACCGCAATAGATACAATATCGATTAAATGGAGAAAAAGTTTGGTATATTAATGGGAAATTAGATGGTACAAAAAATTTTAAATATCTCTACTAGTTGCCGAGATATTTTTACAAAATCCGAAAATGGTCCTTTTCGTTTTTTTAATTTGCCGTCGTTATTATGAAAGATATCAAAAAAAGTATCCCGAACTTTTTTCAATAAACGAGGTTTTCTATAAATTACCATACCAAAAACTTCATTACGACGTTTCGTCTTTATAGGGTCACCATCAACTTCATTTTTTTAAATACGGACCTAGATTTTTTATTGCAATATTTTTTACGTTTTGTATAGATACATACAATAATATAGCATACTTGACGATTCTACCACGTTTCGTCTTTCAAAAATCATCAAATTTTTTAAGTAAAAATGATAATTTTAAATATTGTGTATTAAATAGGAATTTTGAAAGAAAATGAATGCACTAAACATGTGTCCAAAAATCTGTTAAATTGGTTAACGGGAAATATATGAAAATCGGTAAACAAGAACTAGGTGTTACGTGCCGAACTAAATAAAATCGTTTTATAACTTCTTAGTGGTACCTAACTTCTGAAAATTTTAGAAGAGTTGTACAGTATATAAATATTTTGAAGATAACTGGATTGGTACCAACGGGCCGACAAGATGGCCCCCTCGATCCCCATAGATTATTTTGTATGGGGCTTCATAAAAAACGAAGTTTCCAGCAAAAATATGCCGAATAATATAGTAGATATGCGTCTCTCATATGCCAAGGAGGATCGAATTATGTATTGCACAGAACGGACGTCAGTTTGAACCACTTTTATATCTGATTTTTCATTGAATTTTTCAATTTATTTTTAACTTATACTTTAGAGTGTCATTTGTAAAACCATCATTATTTATTCATTGTCATTAAGTTTCAAAATAAATTGTTGAATTTAATCATTTTCTTTCAAAATTCTTATTTAATGCCCAATATTTAAAATTATTAATTTGACTTTAGTAAAGAAGACTGGACTTGAAGAGATAATGATTTTTGAAAGACGAGACGTGGTAGAATCGTCAAGTATGCTATGTCATTGTATGTATCTATAGAAAACGTAAAAAATATTACAATAAAAAATCCAGGTCCGTATTTAAAAAAATTAAGTTGATGGTGACCCTTTAAAGACGAAACGTCGTAATGAAATTCTTGGTATGTTAATGTATAGAAAACCTCGTTTATTAAAAAAAGTTGGGAATCATTTTTTTGATATATTTCATAATAACGACAGCAAATTTAAAAAACGAAAAGGACCATTTTCGGATTTTGTTAAATATCTCCGGAACTAGTGGGGATATTTCAAATTTTTTTGAACCATCTAATTTCTCATTAATATACCAAACTTTTTCTCCATTTAATTAATATTGTTATCTATTGTGGTTCACGAGATCTCTGTATACGTCAATTAAATCCGGTCCACCCTGTATACATTACAATTAATTCTTGTGAAATCTAATTGGTAGTTCTAGATTAGATATAAGAAAATGCAATCTGGTTACTAAATGTATGTTTTAGTTTGTCTTTTCTTTATGTGGTAAAAACTGATTGTATTGAAAATTTGTAGCTTGTATGTCCGCTAGAAGTACATTATAATTATAATGATTGGAGAGTGAGTGAATATGTCAGTGACAAAAAAGTAGATTTGATTTGCATAACTTCTTAAACTACTGACTTAAATTGAATGTTATTCGGGAATATACCTAGATGTATCATCTTCTCTTCTTAACTGAACATCTGGACGTCTAGCTTCATCCACAACGAAGTGATGTGTTCGAGAAAAGGATGCTAAAGGGATCTTTTTTGGTTTACTTGGTGAGGACAGTACCTTGATTCTAGGTAACTAATTTTGTACAGGATTCAATCAGGCGTTTTGAAAATAAACGCTATAAATTTTATTCTAAATCCCCGTAAAGATTGGGAAGATTGGGATTAAAATGTAAATCTTGAGAAGTTTTTACGCAAGTTCAAAAGATTGTAAAAAGTTCTTTTTTTAGAGCTAATTTGAGGATAAAAACCATTCTGGAAAATGTGTTTTAACGGTGTCTCGATAGCCAATATAAAATTTAATAACGAGTATAACTCAACAAATTGCAGACGTTGTAGAAATAAGTGGCTATAAAATTGGTACCTTTATAGTTTGCGAGGAATACAGGGCTAGAAAAAAATTCATACGTGGTAGACAAAATGTATAGTATTTTCATTTGAAACAGACATTTATGATAAAACTGAAATTGTGCAGTTAAAACATCACTTCCTTAGTTGATATTTCAGTCTATAAACAATAGTAGCAAACACATAGCGTACTCAACCAATCTAATCCAACCAATTTTCATCTGGTAAAGTTCCAGTCAATAACTTCGAGAAGGTTCATCGAGGAAATTACTTAATTGCGTGAAAGCCAGGAAAAGAACGGTTTCCTTCGATATTTACTAGGATTGTAAAGGAATTTATGCTGGAACCAGAGGCGCCCTAAATTTGATTGTAATTCAGATCTTTGTTACACTCGCTTTTGGTTATATCCTTTTAGATTTTGCAGTATTCTGAAAAAAAAATAATTCAAAAATAGCATTTTATCTGCTATCGAGAGTTTTGAAATTTTTTTCCCCTGTCATTGTCTTTAACTGCGTTTTTATAAAATTATTTAATTATTTGTCATTCAAATGTCTGAATAGAAAATTCCTGGATTTTCCTGAAGCCGAACATAGCTCTCCTCGACGTACCCGACCCAAAACCTCAAAACATATATTGTTGACCCAAAACATCTATTGTATCATTTTTTACTCAGTTTCTGAGAGAGGACTCAAACACTAGTAATTACTTATTCCTTGTGTAGATTTGTTCGTTGCTTTCAATTTAGGCAAGCCTTCCTCTTCTAGCTAGTACTCTTCCAGATGCGGTATACATTCCTCAATTATGTGAGTGGAGCTTTCGTTTTCATTCCACTCCATCTGAATTCTTCCTTCTCTCCTAACCTGAGCTTTTTGTGGAACTAATGCTCTGCTATCTCACCTGTCAAATCACGTTGTGCAGAATAAGTCTGGCTAATTCTTTTTTGATTCCACCTGGGGTTGGTTTTACCTATTTCTTCTTTTACATACCGCTAAGGGTTCTGATAGTTCAGTCTCTCTCTTTGCTATGAATCCACCATATTGTTACTTTCCATTTCAGTGTGTCCTGGAACCCACAGCAGAATAACGATGTTTTGCTCCATTCGAAATTATTGAGATTTTGTAGACATTCCCATACAATTTAATAAATGATTACATAAGATCTCGATGCTTTAATAGCTGCTTGACTATCCGACATTATGATAATCTTTTGTCATCTATCTGATTTATCAATATTAAAGGAAACGAAATAGCAGATGAACTAGCGAAGAGGGGGACTAAAATACCCTTTTGGGGGCTGGAACCCTTTTGCGGAATCAGCTCCAATGTAATATTAGAAGAAATAGGTAAAGAAGAAGAAAAGAGAAGATCTGACCATTGGAAAAATCTAGTAGGGCTTAGGCAATCTAAGATTCTTCTGGGTGACTACAGCCTGTTGAGATCAAATGAATGCATAAGTCAAAGTAAAACTGCACTAAGAGTTTTAACAGGAATCCTAACGGGACATTGTCGCCTGAATGTGCATTTTAAAAAGCTCAAAATAGTGGGGGGAGAAGATTTTACATTTTGTGGAATGGAAGAAGAAACCTCCATCCACATACTTGCGAACTGCACAGCAATTCAGAATCCCAGGGCACAGTACCTGGGAGACTACTGGATAGAAGAGGGACAGTTACCTAAGTTGAAGCCAGCATATATCCTAAAATTCCTCCTGGAAATAGGACTAAAGGAGCTACTATTCTCTGAGACTCTCCTCAGAAACTAAGTTGAAGTAAGGGGGCACAATAGATCTTTTACGTCTCAGTGAATGTTACCCCAAAATACATACATACATACATATCAATATTAAACTGAACACATTTTTCTATGACATGGATTCCTGCTTGAAAGTTGCTTGGGGTTTCCCTTTTTAATTTTGTGTGCGAGTTTTTTTTTTTTTTAAATTTCTAATAGCTCCCTTTGTTTCATTTTTTGCAATGTCTCTACCAGTCTACCAAGAAAAGTGGTTTTCGCCATCAATACAATTATTGCGAACGTGACTTCTGAAATACTGCTGTGAGTACACTAGAGAAAAATTAACGAAAGGTATGGTGGAATACGTGACCATTAAACCAGGCTTATAAAGTGAAAGTATTCAATTATGTAAGGTCGTACGAATAAATACTCATCTGAAAATAAAAAAGTCTTTTGAAGTACACTGGTTATTAAATAATGTTCGTGGTGACTATCAAAAGAAGCAGCGAGGATTGATCTGGATACTGGATCTTTTGATTAGTTTTGCTTGTCTCTTATGACCGTGTGACGGATAAACTAGTTTTAATGTCCAATAAAAAATCTGGTTCAACAATTTCAAATATGTTTTTCAAGTAGTCATACAGGATTCATGTCAGTAGTGTGATAAATAGATATTATCATCATTCAGCTAGCATATAACCTATCCAGGAACATGGGGACGAAAGTTGTACTGATTGAATCAAAAATTAGGTTCGACAATCATGTTTTCTAATTCATAGAACTCGTACGTATAGGAACCTCGAAGCAAATTCCCCCCCAATAAAATTTTTAGCCACCAACAAAAGGTACTTTGAAAGAGGTGTTGCAGATGGCAAACTTTTCTCCTCGCCAGACACGTTGATGTCGATCTAGAGCTAAGGCTAACTATAGTTTTATCGTAGGGCGTAACTTATTTCCAATCATTGGTGGTCCAATTCTGATGTGTTTAATCTCTGAACTTTGAGAGCAACAGTTAGGTCAGGACACACATCCATTGAGGACATAAGTGAAGCCATTTTAGATATGATAACAGAGTATATGTCCAGTAAACTTCTTCCCAGCCCTAAATATAAGGTAGAGATATCGCACAGATAGGAATGGCAAGACCCAAGCAGACTGAAGTTTCCCCGAGGAGAGACCTGGTATACAGACGGGTCAAAGACTGGGGAAGGGACAGGAGCAGGGGTGTATAGTGAGATGAGGAGCACAAGGTGTTCCTTTTCACTCGGAGTACATGCCTCTGTATTTCAGGCGGAGATTTATGTCGTCAGAATTAACAAACATAGGACTGACACTCGTAGGATAAACATATTAACTGACAGCCAGGCAGCTCTAAATAGCCGCAAGGTAACATCCAGACTGGTAGAAGAATGCCAGAAAGAATTGAATGATCTGGCAGACCACAGTAGAGTGAGACTAGTGTAGGTGCCGGGACATAATGATATTTCTGGAAATGAACAAGCTGATGAACTCGCGAGAAGAGGTTCGCAACGACATATGTTGGACCAGAACCAGTTCTTGGGACCACAAAGAAGGTAGTTCGAGAACAAATACGAAAATGGGTACAGTGCCAACATAGACTACAGTGGAGAAACACTTCAAAGCAGGTACACAGTAAGACCTTCATAGGTGATATATATGTATAAAACGGGCTGAAAAACTACTGAATGCTAGTAGGAACAAGCTAAGAATTATTACAGGTTATCTAAAGGATCATCTGCGTAAAATGGGGCTATATAACGGGGATCTCAGCTGCAGACTTTGTGGCATGGAGACCGAGTCCGTAACCCATATTTTGTCCGACTGTGAGGCATTGGACTCAAGGAGACAGAGAATCTTTGGAGAGGCCTACGTGCCGCCTGAAGCATATGGCATGCATCCTGTTGACCTATATCATCTACTCGAGGGTAAGGCTGGGTGGAATGAAGGTGGGAGGAGAGTACAATAAGCCAACAGGCTGCAGTGCTCCCAGTGCTAGGACGGCTCCCAAAAAAAAAAAAAAGGGTTTTTTTGACCGGTCTTCTGACAAATAGCGATATTTCGAAAATCTGCTAATTAATTCCAGCAGATTGCTAGTGACTCTCCTGTCTCTAAGAAGACGATCTCTTGAAAAACGATCCGTCTCATTATGTCGTCTGCTAGAATGATGTCCTCCTAACAAACCGCATTTCGTAGTGCAGTAAATTATAAATAAATGCAAAAAGATACAAAAAAACATGTAATATGAATTTTTCATAATTTTTTTGTTGATACTTTCACATAAGACATACTGAAAATATAAAATTGTATTGAAAACAAAAAGCTATGAGTTGGTTTTTCAAAACCTGCGGTACCTTGAATGTGTTTTGTAGGAATAAGAAACCATGAAATAGAGGTCTTTTTATTGAGTGTATCGTGCTCATTTTATGTTTATTTGAATTTGATTTAACACAGTCTTAAGCGACCATAACCCACCCCTAGTCTTCATAAAGATAAGATAAATACTTCCTGAAAAAAATAGCATTAGGGTTTTATCAACTAACGACTTCCTCTCGTGTGCGTTTGTGAAAGCTAGTCATTTTTTTTATCATACGACTTAGAGATAATTCGCCTCGAACAATTTGTAACCACCAGAGCACACTGGAAGTTCCTATTGGTTTCAAAATGAAGGTTTTTTTTCTTCCGATAAAACTTTGATTTTGAGTATTTTCTCAGTGTTTAAGCAAAGCTCGTTCGAGCCAGATGCATGGATAAGATATACACTGAAAGATGATCATATCTGAACTACTCCAGGATATATTAGTGTTATCGGCAAATGAGATAAACGTACAATTTATTCATAAACCTTTGACATCGTTAGCGAGTTACAAAAAAAATAATTGGACCTAAAACTGAACCTTGCAGCACATCTCTTCTACTTACTACTAGATTTTCACAATTTTCACCGTATGCCCGTACTAGTTATTTTTTACATTCAAGGTGAAATGTAACCATTTCGAAGAAATAACTAAGATGCCATAAAATTGTAGCTTTTTTGTTTAAATTTTATGATCAACATAGTCAAGGCGCTCACAAAATTACAGAAAATTGAAGGCATAGAGAGTATCAGGTATCAGTTAGCAAGCAGAATGGTTGCAATTTCAAGATGTTTCATTAGTCTTCCCATTATTTTCGACACCAGGTATTTTTTTTTGCCACCGTAGCTGTTTGCAGAGAGTTGGGAAAGAGACCATTTTCAAGGGAACGATAATATTTTTATGTTTGGCAAGCCACATGCATGCTGTGGTGCCTCCATACCTAAACAGTTGCGTGTTCATAATAGCATGTTAACGCATGCAAAATGATGACGTATTCGCTAGTTTCGTTCGATAAACCTTTTTTTTTTCTTTTTATGTTGTTGGTAAAACAGTTTTTGTATTAAACTCGGCAAATAAATAACGGGGAGTTGGATAAAACAGTTTAGGGACGTTAGTGAATAAATACTTCTATTTTTTTATGGTGGCTATTTTTTTCATACTTTATTTATATATACAATCAATAATTCATTTCAATTGAAGGGAGTAGCTTTTTGTATGTATGTATGTATGTATGTATTTTGGGGTAACATTCACTGAGACCTAAAAGATCTATTGTGCCCCCTTACTTCTACTTAGTTTCTGAGGAGAGTCTCAGATACTAGTAGCTCCTTTAGTCCTATTTCCCGGAGGAATTTTAGGATATCCGCAGGCCTCAACTTAGGTAACTGTCCCTCTTCTATCCAGTAGTCTCCCAGGTACTGTGCCCTAGGATTCTGAAATACTGTGCAGTTCGCAAGTATGTGGATGGAGGTTTCTTCTTCCATTCCACAAAATCTACAATCTTCTTCCTCCACTATTTTGAGCTTTTTAAGGTGTCCATTCAGGCGACAATGTCCCGTTAGGATTCCTGTTAAAACTCTTAGTGCAGTTTTGCTTTGACTTATGCATTCATTTGATCTCAACAGGTTGTAGTCACCCAGAAGAATCTTTGATTGCCTAAGCCCTACTAGATCTTTCCAATTGTCAGATCTTCTCTTTTCTTCGGCTTTACCTATTTCTTCCAATATTACATTGGAGCTGATTCCGCAAAAAGGTTCCGGCCCCCAAAAGGGTATTTCACTCCCCCTCTTTGCTAGTTCATCTGCTATTTCGTTTCCTTCTATTCCAGTGTGTCCTGGAATCCACAGTAAGGTGACTATATTGTTCTCGCCTAGTTCATTAAGTTTGCCTAGGCATTCCCACACCATTTTGGAACTGATTACACAGGAACTCAGCGCTTTAATGGCTGCTTGACTATCAGACATTATGATAATCCTTTGCCTTCTATATCCTTTGTCAATATTGAACTGGGCACACTTTCTTATTGCGTGAATTTCCGCTTGAAAGATACTCGGGGTTTTTCCCAAGCTTTCAGAGTGTTTGGTTCCTGGCCCGTACACTCCTATCCCAGTTCCTTCTATTGCTTTTGAGCCGTCTGTGTACCATTGAATGGCATTCTTTCCAAGTCTGGTAATGGTATTTGGATCCCATTCCTTCTTGTTGCTTAATTCCGTAACGAATTTCTTTGAAAAGTTATACTTTTTCATCATACCATCTTGTGGCATGTCCCAGGTTGTCTGATTTCTAAGAAGTGAAGAGGTGGTTTTCTTTTTAATGATTCCCTCTCTACTTAGTCTGTATCTTGTTCTTTCTGCAACACTCTCCACCACCATATGTAATGGTGTGAGGTTGAGAATCACTTCCATTGCTGCCGTTGGGCATGTACTCATTCCTCCTGTTATGCATATACAGGCTAGTCTTTGAATTTTAGAGAGGTTTTCTCTCGTCGTCAAGAGGCTAGTTCTACTACTCCACGCAATGGCTCCATAAGTGATAATTGGTCTCACTATGGCAGTGTACATCCAGCTCAGGATTTTTGGGTTACAACCCCAGTTTCTCCCTGCCAGATTCCTGCACACCATTAGAGCCATTTTTGCTTTGTATGTAATCTCCTTCTCGTGTTTGTTCCACAGGAGTTTGCTGTCTAGAGTCAAACCTAGATACTTGACTTCTTGTCTCCATTCAACGTCGTTCCCATCAAGTTTAATGGTTTTGAGGTTGAGTTTTCTTTTCTTAGTGAAGGCTATCAAGATGGTTTTGGTGGGGTTGATGCTGAGTCCCACTTGCCTACACCAGCTATTTGTATAGTTCAGACCCTTTTGTACGATGTCACAAAGGGTGTTTTCAAATTTTCCCCTGGCTGTTATGACAATATCATCGGCATATCCTTGGCAGGATATTCCGAGGTCCGTCAAACCACACAGGAGTTCGTCAACCGTCAGACTCCACATTAATGGGGATGCTACTCCTCCCTGTGGGCATCCTCTGGTTGTGCAGATGGAGACAATGTCTTTGCTCGTTCTCGTCTCTGCTACTCTGGTGGTGAGCAGTTCCGACATCCATTTGGATGTTGTGCTGTCTACACCTCTTCTATTTAATGCTCTCTTGACAGCCTCATGTGGAGTGTTGTCAAAAGCTCCTTCTATGTCCAAAAATGCACATACTACAGTTTCTTGGTTGTCTAAGGCACCTCGGATATCCTCCGTCAGTTGTACCAGTGCAGTCTCCGTAGATCTGCCTGCCCGGTAGGCGTGCTGATACGGGTGGAGAGGTAGTCTCTCTAGGATTTCCGTTCTAATATAGTTGTCAATAGCTTTTTCCATCGTTTTAAGCACAAACGATGTTAGGCTAATTGGTCTGAAGGATTTGGGGTTTGTTGTGTCCCTTTTTCCAGCTTTTGGGATGAAGGTTACTATTGCCCTTCTCCATGCTTCTGGTATATAACCCAGTTCCAAACTACTTCGACTAATTCTAACCAAATGTGGAAGAATTTCGTCTTGTCCTTGCTGGAGCAATGCTGGGAAAATCCCATCTGCTCCAGGTGCTTTGAAAGGTGAAAAGGTGTTCATAGCCCATTTCAACCTATCGTTACTACAAATGTGCTTGGCCATTGTAGTACTTTCTCTCGAAGGCCTGTTATGACCTTCGAGAGGATTAACTCCTCTGTTTGGGGTGCTTCCAGGAAAATGAGTTTCTAGTAAGAGTCGCACTCTTTCCTCCTCATTTTCGGTATATTTGCCGTCTGGCTTCCTCAAAGCCATATCTGTGTTGACCCTACTTTTCGCCATGACTTTGTAAAGTCTTGCCGCAGCAGGTGTTGTGTTTATATCTTCACAGAATTTCCTGAAGCTATTTCTTTTAGCTTTTCTAATTTCCTTGTAGTAGGTGTTTCTCACCTCGGTGTATCTCTGCCAGTCCCCGGTGAATTTTGCTCTATTAAAGAGGTCCCGGGTTTGAGATCTTAATTCTGACAGATGTTTGTTCCACCAGGGTGCATCTTTGCTTTTTGTAGCAGAAACTTCAAATATTTTTTTTTTTCGAAATATTAATGTTCTTAGTTAAATATTCCAAAAACTGAAAATTATTGGTAGTTTTAATAGCTAATATTCGATTCAGGAAGGAGTTCTGAAAATATAAACAATATTGCGTATGATTAACTTAGAAGCGTATAATAATATGTTGTGCCACCCAGTTCCTTGTATCATTTTTATTGTTGACTTTGCGACGCCGCAGACAGGTTAGGTCCAATGTTGAGCTTGGTCTAACCGTTTCATCCGCCAATTCGTTGCTCTGATGACCCTCATGCCCTGGTACCCAGGTTACGATGACCTTGCAATGGTCTCTAAGTACGTGTAAGG
Organism: Lochmaea capreae; assembly: GCA_949126875.1. Taxonomy (NCBI): domain Eukaryota; kingdom Metazoa; phylum Arthropoda; class Insecta; order Coleoptera; family Chrysomelidae; genus Lochmaea; species Lochmaea capreae. The sequence continues at coordinate 13,747,737 of OX421409.1, forward strand.
CGCCTATGCAATCCCATACTAGAATAGACTACATTCAGTGCAGCTTGGTTGTCTCTGAACATAGTAACTGAACGGTATGTTCGTCTTTCCTGGCTTTTAATTTATTCAACGCAGTGGTGAATCACCGGTTGGAAAGTCGTGACGTCCTTAGATATGCTTATTGGAAAAGCTATCCTTTGTTTTAGCCCTACAATTGTGTCTCCTACATCTAGACCCACCTTGGAGCCGTCCGTATACCGGGTTGTCTTAGACTGATTGGGTACTTCTTTCTTCCAGTCTTCCCCACCTGGTACAGTTATTTGGAACTCTTTATTGTATCCCTTACGTGAATGGGTTGCCCCATTAAGACATCCGCTTTTAGCTTCTCGATAATCTTTCGATAGTCAGCAACGTGCGTTTGGTTGACTTTGTAGTAGTATATGCGTTACAGATCTGGCTTTGCCTCGTATAAAAATGTGTACTGGAGGCAGATTCAGCAAGACTTCCTAAACATAACAAATTTTTTCTAAAATTTCCCTTAGCCAGTGGTGAATATTCCAAAATTTTTGGGTTGGCAAGCTTATTTAGAGAATGTTGTCATCAATGCATACATACATAGGGAATGTAGTGTGTGGTAATGTGATAATTAAAAAATATATTCATGGATTTCTCTTAAAATAGTCTTCCGTTTGTTGTTTCCTTACATGATCGTTATCCTGCTTAAGCATATAGAGGTAGTATATGATACCAGTGAAATAATGTCAACGTAGATACAGGACCGAAATGATTCTAACCCTTATTTAAAATTATAATCACTAAACATATTTGCTTAAAACTTGTAGCCTAAGTGAAGTTTCGACACAGTTTAGAGCCATAACAGAGACGAAATTAGAGCAGGGCTGAAGGGTGGCATTGTATGCGAATCGATTTGAGAATATGCAAAGGCAACTGGAAATTTTGGTGAAATACGACTAGAACTTGACAAAACAAATTTTGTAATTAGTAATTTACATTAGAATTTAGGTGTTAAGAAGCACGGAATATACAAGGCGTTATAAAATGGTATGGATATGAAAATAACTCCATGTGAGTATCTTAATGAAAAAGAAGAGAATTACGTCTCAACCCCTAGAGCAGGGATGATATTTTATGCAATAATGTGGAACATTGTATACAATATTTTATAGAAACATTTTGTATATTATTAGCGAAGGATGTCGTATTTTATTTATATTTTGAAGATTTTTGTTAGACGAAGGGGTGTATAAAATATGACATCATATCTCTAAGCTGTCCCGGTAGCAGCTAGGAAACATTTATATTTACCGTCAAATATTATATTGTGTTTTTAAAAAATCAATATATCCCAATACGACGTGTTAAAGTTGGATTTTTTTTATATGTGGAGTGGAATAAGGGTAGTATAGCAGATGAAGAATGATCGTTCGAAGGAGATTATTTTTCCTTATTTTCTGTCACTTGATTTATTCTCCATCTATCCCTATATGTCCCTGTAGGGAATATGGTAACTTATCCCACGTCATTTTCAAATGTTCACTATCCAAACACTTTTTTATGAGGAATTAGTAGATCTTATGTTGAGTTTCCCTATAATGTAATTAAAAAGTTTTTCAGCAACAGCACTAAATCGCCGACAAAACAATTATAATAGGTGAAAATAATAATTTTTGAACCAATGCCTTTCGTTAACTTGACAACTTCAAGGTAATTGAAGCTATAAAGAGCACCAGGAGTTGACCATGTCCAAAACTTCTGGTATAAGAACTTTGACAGTCTGCATGAAGCAATGGCAACATAATTTTCACATATTCTGCAACATCCAGAAGATACACCACGATTTCTGACACTGGGTTCGACCCACTTGCGTCCAAGCTGAATTAAACTTACGATACCATGCAGGATAGATCCACAACATGCCTTCCAACTATAAAAACAACATTACTAACCGTATTTACAGACATGTGGACCAAAACAACATTTTGTCAGAGGAACAGAAAGGTTGTGGACGAGATCACCAAGCCTGCAAAGAACAACTCATCATCGATTCAGTACTACTAAAACAGGTGCAAAAGAAACAGCGCAACATCCACACGACTTTCGTAGATTACAGGAAAGCATTTGATAGCGTTCCACATTCCTGGCTTGTAAGAGTTTTGCAAATTTACAAAGTATGCCCCACTCTTGTTACTTTTCTTGAATCATCGATGAGGCACTGACGAACGAACCTTCAAATAAATGGTCAATACCTCGAAACTGATGAAATTTCTATCCGAGGGGGGATCATACAAGGGTGACTCCCTTAGTTTACTTTGGTTTTGTTTGGCAATGAATCCACTCGTCAATCCCCCGTCAAACCCAACAGGAACACTAGCTGTACTGTTTCTCACCCCTTATACTTGGATGATATCAAAATAAACGCATCAAACCAGCGTCAAGCTCAACATTTACTTAATAGGTATCACTGAAAAATTCTCCAGTGATATACAAAAGGGATTAAGTTCACTGAAAGAGTAACTTCTTTATTGATATCCTAGTTGAACGTAGGAAATCTTGCCAAAGCAATTAACACCTACGCCTTACCGGTCCTGACATACTCATTTGGAATTCTGAAGTGGACAAAAATGGAAGATATTCAAAGAACAACGCGTACCAATATGACCGACATCATCAATTATTAGGACGACATTACCAAGAAAAGAGGGAAGCAGAGCTGTAACGGACATAACGTTAATTCACATAACAAACAAATATCTATCCTCCAAAAATGTTTCATTGGCAAGGCTCATACATCCAAATTGCATGAGGTGGTCGCGAAAGCAGATAAAAACTATTCCCTTTAGATCTTGTAAAACCTGATAAGAAACTTTGAATAGTTACAGACTCTGACAAACAGGTGTAGTGGGCCCAGAAAGCGCTTTATGGTCGACATCATCACGACCTCAATCAACCTTATATCGACAAAGAAACATTAAATAAATGGCTCTCTGATGGAACATTGTTTCCAGAAACAGAAGGATTTATGATGGCAATTCAATACCAAGTAGTTGATACAACAATTACAAGAAATTTGTCATATGAGATCCAAACATCGTGTCGGACAAGTACAGAAGATGTCAATAGAGTCTATACAACACATTATGTCGGGATGTTCAACCATAGCTAACACTTAGGTGATGATAATAATAATAATAAATAATGAATTATAATAATTTTTTTTTACATGAAAAATAGATGAAATAAAGAATTAACTAGCTGCACTGTTGGAAGAAGAAGAAAAATCTTGAAGACTCTCTTTTCAGATTAAGTCTTTTTTATGCTCTATCAGTGTACGTAATAATATATTGCATAACTCTTTGAACAAGTGGTATATTGCAATTTACAAATGTGGTTTTAAATACTCATTCCCCAGACACATGATTTATCACAGCCAAATCTATCAACAAAACAAACAGCATTATTACGTGTGATCATCATTTAATAAAAAAAAAATTATTTTCACTGAAATCTCACCCTTCTTACCTTGTCAAACAATTTTCCGCATCGACCTCGCGATCTGGGTGAGTTCATATTTTTCTACACCTCTTTTGCCGTCTTCACACGCAAAATCAGCCACTACAAGGGCAAACAATACTCGCAACTGTATATTAACTGGACTATGTTATTTTTGTAGGCAACAAACTAAAACAGTGCAGCTCAATCACGAACTAGGGTTGATTTTTGCCGAAAATAAAGTGGAAAGCGCATTGTAGTATTACGTTATAGACTAGGAACCGGGTACATTTTCGGTCAATTATTTCTTCTCGAGAGAAACTTTGTAAAATTCATGAACACTCGCGACCGTTAGCTGCGACTCCGTGGGAGGGGCAGGCAGTGGCAGCCTCCCACGCATGGAGAAAAAAAAGATTTTTCAGTAATTTCCTCTCATTTGAAAAAATTTGGCTGGATACGATCCTGATGATTTTATTTATGAAATTAAACGTTAGCTTTATATCAAAATAAGAAATAAAATATCGACATACGCGGATATACGTCACAAACGATGACGCACACCAAGAAGGCTATTATATGAATCCTATAAATTAATTAATGAATAATTTATTGTAGCATATTTTTTAATTGATTAGTTTTTTTGCAAAAAGTCACATGTTTATTTTACACTGAACTGTTACCATACTAACACTCTTTTCGACTAAACACGTTTCACTTCCAATTTTACATGTAGAATTTAAATCCTTAAAATTAAATCTTTCAGAAGCTCTTGAGATAAATAAAAACAAATATTTAGGTAACCTTCTTAACGACCAAATACCTAGATATCAACCATTCTCCTTTATCAAACCTTTTTACCTAGAAAGGTTCCGGTATGATTGTTGTGAATTGATTTACAGGTAAACTTGTTCAATACTTTTGTTAATATATTAAAATTCCATATTTATGCACTTTTATTTACATTTTGTCAATTCCCTATTAATGCACTGTATAAATTTTTCATAATACCTCCACTCGTTTGAGAAAACTACTGTGTTATCGAAACGCGTCACGAATTTATATTGAACGTTGTGTAATTAGGGACCTGCCATTATAACGATCATTGTGGTGGATAGTTGAATTTATTTTTCTCTTTGTATATGCAAAGAAATTGTTTTAAGGATTTTGATGTTTCATGTCATAAAAGGTTTTTTTTACTCGTATGTCATTATTAATTAATTCCAAAAAAGTCAAATTATATTGAACGTTTTATTTTGGATTATTGAGTATTTGTGCTGTTTCACATCCATATATTGTCCTTCACTAACGTATTCAGTCACCGGGTAGGTGAATTTTCGAATATCTAACAATCATTGTTATATTATGGTTAATAAATAAAATATTTCCTCCCGGGCGAAAATTTATTGGGGAGGATTGTTAAAATATTCTAGTAAATAATGAAAAAAATCAGCAAAATGTAAATCTAGGGAAAAGTCGTCAGCTGATAAGATTCAGTAGGCGATCTTTCCACTGAGATACAGCAGGCTGCCATTAATTTTCATTCATAGTAGCATATAAACGATCACCAGGTAAATTTTTAGTTGAGAGAAAATCATTGAAAATATAATTTTTTTTATGTTCAAGCAGCCAGCTGATGTATAATCCACCGTGTTATGGTCAGCTGACTAAGTTTTTCTTTCAAAATACTAGGTAAACTATAATCTTAAAAATTTTCAAATGAGAGAAAATTACTGAAAAAACTCTTTTTTTTCCATGCGTGGGAGGCTGCCACTGCCCGCCCCACCCACGGAGTCGCAGCTGACGGTCGTGAGTATTCATAGTATAAATCCCTGATGCATTTCACGAATTTTCGATTGGGAGGGACTTGGTCATGAAAATTTGTCACTGGCTCCTGGGCTATTAACTATGTACATGGGGGAAATAGTCAGCAATTTTGCATGCACTTAATATATTACTGTTGAAAATTGCGTGAGATATATTTTTTGATTGTGAAATATAATAATTTCTTCTGGTAAAATAAATGCGATACTAAAATATATGTATTTTATTAGGTTCCAGTAAGTAAACTTTGGTATTGGTGAGTAATTTAAAACAGCATAGAGAATGCAAAGAGAGTTTGTTGTTAAAAAAAGTAAACCGGAAGTCAAATTGCAATAAAAAGGTTCATGCTTTTAAATCATGCCTTGTCAGTTTAAACTTGTATTCGTTTTCAAGTCATTTATCAAAACTTTCATTAACAAACAAGCTTTGAGTTGAATACATGAAGGGATCTTGAAAATTTGAATGGAAAATTCTCCATTCAAATGATAAAAATGTCAACTGAAAATTTAATTATTTTCATAACTTATAAGAAAGGGTCAAAATAATATTAAATATCTCTTATACTTTTCAATGAATCTTTATAACTAAGGTACAGGATTTTAAAAATGTAATATAAGAAGTAGTATGTATTTTTCTATAAAAATTCATTTTTTTATTTCCGGTTAAATAATATTTAAAAAAACAACAACACAAACTCTCTTTACACTTTTAATAAAGCATCCAAGTAGAAACTTTTTTCTACAAAGTAATGTAGATAAATTCATTTCTCAAATTCTTCTTGTAGATACAAAACCTGTATCATGGCACACTGACACCAAAATACAGTTTCTTCTCACTTTTGCCTGTGTAGATGCAAAAAAGGTAAAGTTATTACTTACTTCGTTTATACTTTATTATTCTTTCATATTGGTACAGGGTGATTCTGAAGAGTTTTATGTATTAATCATTATAATCATCCTGTATGAATATTATACACTTGACTTATTATAAGTAAACTAGTAGGTTATCTTGTGAGGTACTTTGTTATAGGATCGTTCATATATTTCCATTTTTATATATATTTTTTCTTGTAAAGTTACATTATCTAAGAAAATATTGTTGGGAGAATATCAATTAAATATTTTTTTCCACGCCCATGTCCGTAAACGTCAAAAATCGCACTGTAGACGTTCCTTGTAAGTGACATTTAACAGTAACATGCACGTCATGATAATCTCATAACATACACGTGCGTTTAGATAAGCAAACTTAAATTTCTTTGTTGAATCAAATTACAATCAAATTTTTATTTACGTACTACTTTATTTGGTTTATTTACATACTTTTAATCAATTGAAAAACATAAAAGCTCCTAGCATTAGTGAAATACATTTTAGATTAAACGAGTGATGCCCCTAAGTGTCGGCAACAAATTATACAATTTCAAAAAAAAAAATAATTTGTTTTTTCTGGATATGAAAATAAAAGTCATCTCATTTATGCTGTCAATTTTTGTAACAAATAGTATCCGAACATTTTATCAACTTTACCTACGAATTTGTCTGTTAGTAGTGAAAAATATGAAATTATGAGCACTCAGAAGAAAATAGATGTGCGTAGAAAAAGTATAGTACGTTACACACGTTGTAATCCCATTACGCACGAAGTGAAAAAGTTTACTTACAACGCTTGTTACGTAATATACTATTTCTCATTTCTTATTGTTATACAAAGCGGGTTATTCTGTTCATTGAATTTTATAAAAATTCTGAAACAGGTTGATTTTTATTTGTTTTTTCAAATAACAACCAAATATTTAAGGTGAACTACTAATATGTGATGACGGTATCACCATTCTTTTTATATAAAACACCCTATACATTTTCCTTGAGTGAATAATTACGCAAGTTGTGGAAAATCCTATTTTCTCCGCTTTTTTGTCGTTTTTTTCTTCAATATGGAATGTATTGAAAGGTGGTCAAAAAATGAGGAATTTGTGAACACCCTGTATAAATTATCTCCTTATTACGATTGAACAAGAAAATAAAAGTTGTGACAGAGACACGCAAACCGTTTTGAAAATATTCAGGAGTTTTGTCAAAAAAACGAACTGAAGTTGAAAAAATATATTTTTTAAATGTAAATATTCAGTCAACGCCCTATGTTTGGAATATTTCTGAAATCAGCTATTCAAGAAAATATAGGAAATAGGAAAATCATACATAGTAGTTCATGCTAAATATTGGGTTATTATTTAAAAACACAATTGAAATCATAATCGACCTGTTTCAACATTTTCTTAAAATTCAATAAATATTGCCAAATAATACTAAGGAGTTTTTTTGAATGGTTCACTCTGTATATTTAAAAATAAGGAAAGTCATTTTCTTGGTGATCTCAAGTTTATGAAATACAATGGACTATCATGTTCACTCTTTTATAGTAGGTATTGCAATGTATAAGATCAACTTGGGAAAATATTTAAATTGAATAAACTCGAATTAAGTTTTCCAAAAAAAGTTTTTATTTTCAATTTTTTCGTAAAATTTAGTGAAATATCACCGAAAAAAACCAAAAAATTGGCAATTTGACAATGTATCCAATATTATTATACCCACAAAATTGTGCATCACTTTTTCCGAATCACTTTTCCGAATTTCCTGAAAATTAATTATTAAAATTGAACAAAGGGCCTATTAATGGACTTATAATGCAATATTGGGATCAATGGATTTTAGTTAGCAAATAAAAGTAAATCTTTTTTACTATTTTTCTGAACCTGTAAGCATTGCTGGGTGAAGCAAAAAATTAAGTCAAACGAATTTATATGCTACACCATAAAACTCCATAGAAACTAAAGACTTTTCTACAATTCTTCACTAAATTTTCTCGATAAAAAGTAGGTAGATATGTTTTTTTGAACTACAACACTTTGTATTGCTGTAAGACTCTTTTAACAATTTGATATTTCTGTAAACAATCACTTTGTAGTAGTAGCAGATGTTTTCCAAATAATTTGATCACAAAAGGCTCTGGTCCCCAATTATTCCAGCCCAAACGTTAATTTTAAACCTGTGCTTTGTCAATTTATAATACATTGAAAAAATCGCCATTCCTCAATATTTGTTGAAACTAGGTTTATAATTAGTATCTAATAGATCCTGCACCTTTTGCAAGTAATAAGGGTGTAGCTGAGTTTCTTTTAAAACTCTCCTTGCTGTCATTCTGGAAATTCCAGTTTGAGGATGCTTCTACTGTATTAAGTACCTTTACCTCATTTCTCACAATACGAATCCTCCTGATTCCTCCAGCACGTTTAAAACTATTATAGGAAAATTATTCTATATACTGATTTTTATGGTTTAGGATATAAATTCGTTTGACCCAATTTTCTGCTACTTCCAGTATACTTAAGGGTGGCGTAACGGTAAAACAAAAGTACTGACTTTTATATGCTAAAAACCATACTAAAATTACGAGAAAATCAATACAATAAAGTATTTGCCTGGTCCTTTCAAGGAGTGAATCAATCAAACTTTGATAATGTAACTTTTAACTGCAACTATTGTATATTATTAAATAAAATATATATTTTTCAGATAAAATTGAAACATTACCATTATCAGGAACATTTTTAAAAAAGCACCACACTTTCGACGAGGTTCCTGTTAACAGATCTTTTCCAATTTTATCCAGTCATACTTTTTAGATGCATGTTTATTAGATTTTCTTCTACTTATTTTAAAACTATGATATTATCTTCTTCAGATCACATACTTTAAAATATCTACTGAACTGTCTAATTTCAAGTAATTGAGTGTTGTTGCTAATGGAAATAAATTAGTTTATTTGCAGAGAAAATTAATCAAGGACATCGCAAAGGATCTCTAAGAATTCATTGGAAAGATCTTGTTTTGTTTCACGATTGTGAATATTGACAATTCCTTTATGTAGAGTTTTTGGGGGATTCCATTTTTTTTCCACTCTGAAATATAAAGTAGTAATTTAACCCAAACTTCAAAATCAAATAATATGTTATTCACTCAACGCGCCATCTATTGGTGACTGTGAAAATGTGCATTATTAAAATAATGAAAATTGCGATTAACAAGTCATGGTAAGTTTGCGGTAAGTCCAAGAATGTATTGGTACATTCTGATTGGTAGATTTAGGATATTTGAAAGCTTACCCATGAATACTTTCGTTATAATTTGCAGGTAATATGGTATGTTGTAAAAATACACGATGAAAAATTCAACAAGTCTCTCACACTACCAAGTTCACTAGATATTTCTTAGCAAAACTGCTTTTCAGTAATAAGCCTTTCAATATTTATATTTATTTACAATAAACTTTCATCCCTCAATTGAATATAATTATTACAAATAATTCAATATTCACGCCCATAGACGATTTTTTGCTGGTTCAATTTGCTGCAAATTCGTCGGTAGTATAAGGACTAAGATCATAGTCCCCCTGTTGTAAATTTTATTAAACAAAATAAGGTGCAAAACTTTATTCAGATAAGAACATTTAGGTTAGAAAATTTATAGGTAATAAATATTAATTCTAAATTACGAAACCATTGTTTTATAAGCAATATTTAAATGAAACTTCCCTGGGTATTGTAATATAATACAATGGAAATATTGAATGACATTAATTAATTTATTATAACTTCAATAAAAATCACTTTAATATTCATTATTATGCGCACTATTGACCTGTTCGAATGCACAAATATAAAAGAAAAAAAGAGCCAGAAGCACTCTTGAGTATTTAAACAGGATGTCCCGTGTTTAAAAAAATACTTTACAAAAAACTTTGTACCACTAAATCGAAGAGAATTTTTCAGATGAATTTTTGGTGCAATTTAAAAAAAAAGAAATGCATATCCTTTATACTTTTGATTCAAGTGAGTAACGATCTCTTTATGCTCTTAATCCTCCTGATCCTTTTGAGCCTCTTGATCTTTTTCCAACGAAATATGAAGTAAAAGAGAACTCAGCTTTATCTGGAAGATTTTATCTTGGCGGTAGTATTCTTGTGAATATATTCCAGACTTTTCCAATATCCAACCATATGAGAAATTATAGTGAGTTCAAAACTAGGTTGATTCCTCCGCTTAGCCGCCCTCTCACTATTTGTAGGTATTTGAAAATGTGTTTTTTTCTCAACTCTAGATTGTACCTTTTGATTTCTGGAGCACACTAACAGTGAATTTAGTGAGGCTGTCACATAATAAACATAAACCAGAAGCCTCACTCTGCGGTACTCCTTTTGATAAGGCTTTAAGTGGAACTTTTCCTGAGGGGAAACAAAGTATACCCCAAAAGCGTGGAATGTAAGAAAAAACCTAAAACCACCCCACTCAATTAGCGCACAGGTGTAGCGAAATGCGGTAGCGTGCCATCCTGTTGAAACCATATTTCTCGGTGTGAAGTGTTGACAGAACCTATCCTGTTGAATATGGACCAATATTAGTATTTCTCTTAAAATCAGCCAAGACGTTGATTTTTTGTGTTCTTTGTGTATGGAATTAAAGCATCTAATTTGAATTTTCATCAGACCAATATCGGGTGTTACAGTTTTATTAGGTCGTATACGGGTCACCGTTTTGTCAAAAGTAATATTTGTCTACTTGAGATCACTTGTAAAGGAAATTCTTGGAAAAACGTTGCCAGCAGAAAATCGGCAGTTTGTTTCAAATTTGTTTCATTATTAGACCACGAAAACGGAGAAAAATTTGACGGTACAGTGTGGAAGAATGAGATCTACAGATCTATTCAGCACCGCCACTGTTTGTAACTTATTTCATATGGTTATGATCCCAGATAACACATGGACATACAATGGATATCCAAATTGGACATAAGGGATATCCTTAGAATATCCGTTCAAGTCCAGAAGGATATCCTATGGTCATCCATTGGATATAAATTTGCCACAAAATTGGACATCGCATGGATGTCCGTTTCGTACTAAGAATGGATATTGGTACCTTGTACAAATATGGACATTCACTGGACATGATAAATAAACCATGGATATCTCATGGACCTTAAATTCGAAACGTTTTGGACATGAACAGGATAAGATATGGACATCCCATGTACTTGTTACGTACTTGAACTATATATTTAGGACATGAACTGGATATATTTTGTACAAGACTTGTCTACACAGTCTAACATCAAATTATTATTTATTTTTGTGAAACCACAGATGCTCAGCCTTATTCACTCTTTCTTCTTTCAAATCAGATACAAATAGACATTTTATGTAATGCCATTTCCATTAGCCCCACTGGTCTAAACTTTTGCTACCTTCAATTAATTTTTTTTTTCGTTACATGAAACTAAAAATATAATAGGTACGCATAACGAGTGTAAAAAATTATTCGAGTGGCAGATGGAAGGTATAAGTATAAAATATAGCAGACCTAGTACATTTTTAATGAGTGTATATTTCGATTCGACCAAAGGATAAACAATGGATGTCCAAGAGACGTCCATCATTTAAACAAATCTTCACGTCCAGTGGTGAACAAGAACTGAAGGTCCAGTGAATGTCCCCAAACGAATATCCATTGTACTAGTGGTAAATGGACATCCATTGCATACCCATTCTGTGTCCATGTCCATATGGACCAATCGTGTACATTATATGGATATCCATAGGATATCCTGTGTTTACTGGGATGACGTTAGGTCCAAGAACGCTGAAAACAACTCTACAAATATTTATTTTTATCTCCTGTTCTATGTCATCCAGCTCCTTTGAATTGTACATGACATCAGTATTTTCGAAATTCTTTATTGACAAAACTGGCGATTTGTCAAAGTCACCGACGAATGAAAAATTAGAGAGAATTAACACATTTTTTATTCAACTGGCCGAAGCATTAGGGGGTTGGTTGTATTTCACCATTTCCTGCCTTTTAATTTTGCAGAGTGTTTTAATGGTTCGTGAAAGCCGTCAGCGATTATATTTAGGTTTGTGTCTGTATCACAGGAAGAAGTCAGAAGAGGGCTAAACAAATAGAACTGAACAAATTAAACAAAATTAGACACCTAACGTGTGACTATTGCAAATAAAACAAAATGTTTGATCATATGAATAGTGAAAAATATTATACCTTTTTTACTTTAATAAGATTGAATCAATTTGGCAATAGTTAGTGGTACGTTTTTTATTTCGAAACACATTCATAAATTGAGATACGTAGATGACACAGCAGCACAAGAAATCACTCAATATTTACAAAAAATGAGTAAATCTCAAAGAACAATCTAATAGAAATAATAAAAATAATTAAACTAAATAAAAAAAAAATAAAAGCAATGAACGTCGTTAATGTTTCCACAATAAGTTCAAAATTATGAAAGAATGAGCTTTCGAATTAATTTTTATTATTAACACAGCTACAGCTGCTTTTTTACAAAAAGTATCGATATTAAACTCGGTTTTAAAAACTTTGGAGTTACATTATTAAAACTAAAGTTTCTATTTAATATTCCACGTATTTTATGATAATGGTTAATACAAAGTTTTCCCTCTGTGTAGGTGATTATTCTAATGAAACTTATGCTTTTGCTGATGGAAGTAGAAAGATCCAACTTCGAGTAGAGATATTATGACTATTACGATTAAAACTAAAGTTTTATGACTATTATTTGTTTGCAAAGGATATATTCTTAGAGTAATAGTTGTGTTTTGATTACTTCCGCCATAAATATTATTCGTCTCATTTAAATAACAATGCAGGGTAATTAATCTCTTTTAAGCAAACCAATCTAATTTAAATTGAGTGACAATAAACACATCATGCAAAATATTTATAATAAAAAGGTTTTCCTAAGAGGAATATTACCTATTTTTAAAAACGTTTCATTTGAAAATACTTCTGTTTATTAATTTTTTTCTTTCAAATGTATATCGACAAGCGGCTTTTCCCGATTACTTCCAAATTCGATCATCCTTCCATTGTTATCCAAAGATATCTAATTTATTACATTTGTTTGGTCACACTAAAAGTTTTTCTCGCCTGATACATCTTATTCTTATTAGAAACTCAATTATTCAGTGCACTGACATAATAATCACTGAATTTCTATTCAACGAACTAACCTAATTGACAAACTAGGCGATATATTTTAGTAAAGCACAAAAGCACGCAACTCAACCTCGTGAATTGACCCCTTGTCGTGACGTGAATAAAAACCAATTCACAATATTTTGAGATATTCTTCGACAAAAACGTTCGTTATGGAAATTCGAAGAGAAATTTTAAATTAGATATTCCAGTCTGACGTAATTTTAAAAAGCTGTGAAAGGGGAATTTATTCAGGTGTAATTTTAAAAAAATAAAAATTATTGAAATAATTGTATGAAATATAGCGTTACTATCTTTGAATATTTTAATGAAAAGTAAAGTAACTTTGTTACCTGTGACATGACACAAGATGGTATGATGAAAAGGTATAACTTTTCGAAGAAATTCGTTACGGAATTCAAGCAACAAGAAGGAATGGGATCCAAATACCATTACCAGACTTGGAAAGAATAGCATTCAATGGTTCAAAAGCAATAGAAGGCACTGAACGGGCACCTGGAAAAGCTAAAAATAGTAGAAGAAGACGAATGTAGATTCTGTAATATGGAAGAAGAAACCTCCATCCACATACTTGCGAATTGCACCGCAATTCAGAATCCTAGGTCCTGGGGCACAGCATCTAGGAGATTATTGGATAGTAGAGGAACATTTACCTAAATTCTAGCCTGCGGATATCCTAACTTTTCTGAGGGAAATAGGAGTGAAGGAGCTACTAGTCTCTGAGACGTTCCTCAGGAACTAAGTAGAAGTAAGGGGGCACAATAGATCTTTTAGGTCTCAGTGAATCTTACCCCATACTTACATACATACATACATACATAAATACATACATACAAATTAACTTTGTAAGATTAATTTAAACAACAAGCATATTTAATTCAGTTACGTTCAGAAAATACCAGGTGTTTTAGAAGTTCCTGGTCCATTTTAATTGAAAATATTCCCAAACTTAATAGAGAGCTGCGATTTATCTGCAGAATGTCTTTTTGTATAAAGTAATTTTAAGTATATACGTTTCTTCGTTATGTCATATATACTGGGTGTTTCAGGAGTGCCAAAAACTTGATAGATGATAGAGAAACTGAAAATAATGATAGTACTTCAAATAAAATGCCTCACTCAATTAAAAATTTGTTTTGATTTTTAATTATTGAACCAATTATTGGAAATTTATCAAAAATTTAACAGTTTATTAACACCATAAATGCACATTTGCATCTTTGTGAATTTAAAGGAAATAATGTCCTTTTGTAACATCTCGATCAGAGATATGGACAATTTTATGCCGCACTACACAACGTATAGGTAGTCTTCATTTATAAATAAAAATAATCTTTCACATTTTTCTTACCGTTGTATTATTAACAATTAATAGTGATGTGAGATGATATTAATGCAAACTAATACATCTATCAAAAATTCGGTACGCAGTGCGACATAAAATTGTTCACATCTCTTGAACCGTAAGTTTTATCTAGATGTAACAGGATAACGCTTTTTCTTTCAAAAATGTTCGAGTGAATGAAAAAAAAAATGAAAATCAGTTGCATCATCAACCATTGATCTTGGTTAGTACCTGAGAACACAAAGATAGTGCAGATTTGTTTATGTCGCTAGCTAGTGTACACAGAGGTCGAGAACTATCGATATCCGTACCGATAGTTATCGATAGTTTTTTCTTCAACCTCGATAATTATCGATAGTTTTCGATAGTCTGTAAGACTGGTAATTTTAAATAATTTAAAGTGAGTGGAATGTAAAACACAGAAACAGTAAAACTAAAGTACGCAAAATGATACTAACCACTAAAACTCTAAAGTGAGTGAGTGGAACGTAAACACAGAAAACTGGAAAAGTAACAGTGAAAGTGAAATTCACTTCATTAAAAAACAAGTGAGGTGAAATATGACAGGACAGACAGGTGACGGTTAGTTAGTTAGGTTGAAATGTTAAAACACAAAATATGCCACAATACGACAAAACCAGAGATAAAACACGAAAACAGATACTTCGTCTTCTTTTTTCCTCCTTTGTTCATATCAAAACATGTTTCGACATAATGTGTGTCTGCTCATATACCACTATCGAAAACTATCGATTGTGTTCGATAGTTTTAAACATCGATACCTATCGATAGCGCTATCGATAGTTCTCGACCTCTGAGTGTACGTTTATGTGCCCCTCTATCATCTACTCGTACAACGTTTTTAGTTTGAACCTAGTATAATCTTATAAAAATTGGCTTCCTATATTAACAAATTAGTAGCTTCATTTCATCCCTTACTACGAAGAATATTTCCATAAATAAAATTAATAAATAACATTTGTTGTGAAATTTTTTATTTATTGATTTTATTCAATATCACTTTATATTAATAACTTTTACATTTTCTTGATACTAACATTTTGAAAATTTACAACCATAATTTCAACATTAATCTATCTTTAAACACCAATAAATTATACATTTTTGGGAAGAAGAAGAGATTATCGTTCAGATGAAATTAAAATATATAGAGTGTTCCATTAACGAATACACAATATTTACAATTAAAAAAGAATACACTCAAACAATATTTTTTGGACTTTAGTGATAATATACAGAAAACAACTTTCTGCACGGGGAAATTAACTGAAAACCACATTTCATTATCACTCGTGGTCGGCTATATTAGCCATTAAAATAGATCAGGAATACACGGTAGTATAGCCATTTTCCAATTGTCAAAAAAGACGGTGAATAGACTCCATAGATATACTGGGTTGGAGCCATGTAAATATCTTAAAGAGGAAAAGGATGATATTTATCAATCTCTGCTGGCAAGAACAATAGCGCATAACTTGTTATCAATGAACTTCCGCTTTAACCGGAAATTCCCCCAACTTTAATTTTGTAAATGAAACAGCCTGTATATTTTTGCACATTAATGTCACATTGGCTTGAGGCTTTTACAATGTAGATAAACAAATGATGTTTTGTATTATTAGAAATTAAGCCCGTCTAGTGTAGGTTATTGTTAACAAACTGACAAGTTAACTGTCCTTAAAGAATTATTACAGTTTCCTGTAATATTGTCGTATTTAATAAAGCGATTTAACAACAGATGTCGAAGAATAATTATTTTTATCCTAACGCTTTATACAGTTTTGAAAAATATTTTTCAAAAACAGTGAACGTTCAACTAATAAGCAACAACTACTTCCCGTGCTGTATGCACCGACGGATATTGAATTATAGTACTCCAAAGTCAAACGGAGTTGGTGTATCTACGTTGCTTCTTAGTTAAACGGTCACTGTTTTTGAAAAATATGTTTCAAAACTGTATAAAGCGTTAGGATAAAAATAATTATTCTTCGACATCTGTTAACTGTCTTTCACAAACATTAATTTGACGATTAAAAATGGCACAAAAATATACAGTGCGTTTTATTTACATAATAAGAATTGAGAGGTTTTCCGGTTATTAACACAAAATTCAGATACGTCATTGTACTTGCCTGCAAAATTTCATAAATATAATCCCCTCCATTTTAAAAATATTTATTTGGCTCCATAGTTTTGGACAATTCTGTATTCATTAATCCTTTCAAATAAAATCAGCAATTGATCTCTTATAAATGTAAGTATAAATTTAAGCGAATTCCAAAAATATTGCCAGTGACGCAATGAAAAAGTCTACTTCACTAGAAATTCCAGTTCCTTTTATTTACATTACTTTCATCATAGTAAATTCTTGAATTCCGTACGTTTAACATAAAAAGTATTTGTCATGCTGGAACTGGCTTTTTTCCATTCATATACCGACTCCGATAAATTAACAATTTGAAAGCTGAAAGCTTTTATAATCCATGAGAAGTAAAACAAATATAAAAGCAAACAGTGATTTATGAGTCTCCTGAATAATTCAGTAGATAGGTATTCTCCTTATGCAGAAATACATTGAAAATACGTTTTACCGTTTTGCATACGGTATAAAATATTTGAAAATGGATTGGGGGGAATGTGAGAATAGTATACCTGCATCTTATCTAGGTCAGCTAGATTGCAAAGCGTTAAGATGTTTTATACATTATTTGTTGTTGTTTGTTCATTATCATTATCAAAATCAGCATCACCAGCATCTATCTGTGACCAAAACTGGACAACAGTCTTTCTTAAAACTTTCCTTTTGTACTTCTTGAATGAATATTTTTGCGACTTTATTCAGATCGATTGTCAAGCATCCTCCCTGTAATTTCTGTTCCATTTTCACTTCAATTCATTGGTATCTCTTATCAACAAGTCTTTATTTGATTGTGGTGTTTTGCTGTAATATCTGCAAAACTGTATTCGTGCAGACGACAAGTTCATACTTGTACCATGAAGCTCTAAACAAAAAGGAATCCCGAATCATAAGACAATCACCAGACTTTAACAAGAATAGTTAATAGATGGTTAAGACAGAATAGAAAGAGCTAGGGTAAGAGTGTAATGGGACAAGCAAAGCTGGGGTCTGAGACAGCATTCACTGGTCCTGAACCAGTATTTGGGATATCCAAAACTGCTGCACGTGGTTGTATATCTCGGTGAACTCAAACTAAACACCAGTCGTACTGGAGACACGTGCCAAAACAGGAACACAGCAAAGTTCTGGTCAAAAAACCCTCGGAGAAGCTGACCAATGAAATACTAAACCTTAGCAGGGCCCGAATAAGGATAGTGACGGGTTTACTCACCGGTCACTGTACCCTAAGGAAGCATATATAGGGAGGAACCTATCTGTCGGTTGTGCATGGAAGAGAAGAAAACAGCCTCTCACATTATCTTTGATTGTGAAGCATTATCTCACTGGAGATATAGACTCCTAGGACTAGAATATCCAAGGGAGGATTTCTCCAAGAACCTAGTGAAAAGTCTGCTGAGCCTGATAAGGGCTTCTGGTCTCTTCACATAAACGGCACAACCATGAGCACAAAAAGCCTTAAGGCTGAGGTGCCGAGGACATCAATCCTTTGACTGGTGTGCTGATCCAATCAATCAATCAATGGGACCAGAACCAAACAATATGAAAGTTTAAGGAATACCCCAAATATATTTCAATGTAAAATTCATATCATGGTAAATTGTAGGCAATTCATTATGTCGAATAGTCAAGCAGCATCTAAAGCACTGATTTCATGCGTAATATATTTTATTTTAAATTGATATATAAGATCATCACCCTAAAATTGGTACCAGCGCAAATTGGGATAGAAAGAAAAAATCTGACATTGGAAATAACAATTAATTATAATCCTGTGGATCTATGGCCAAAAGAATATATAAATCCGAGAATGACTGCTCTAAGAATTTGGATAGGTGTCCTTACACCTGACTGCTCATTTCAAAATACTCAAACAGGTGGAAAATGAAGAATGTAGATTCTTTGGAATGGAAGAAGGAACTTTCATTCATATGCTTGCGAAAGGCATGGTCCTGCAGAGTCACAGGTCTCAACACCTGGTAGACCAATGGATAGAAGAGGAAGCCTGGGGATATTTTGAAATCATTTCCTCCTCAGGCACTTAGTGGAAAAAGTGAGTTTTTAAGGCTTCAGTTCACCAAAAAAAACATAAATATACACCTAATATTTTGTAGTTAAGCTACTTGTTCTCCTCTCCGAGTCCACCTTAAGATAGTTTATTGTATTTTGGTTAGGTTCATATTCTTTATTCCCCATCGATATCTACCACTTTAATCAACACAATCTAAAACTGGGTTGTGATTAAAATTATCTTGGTAGTTGATCAAACTTTCTACCTTTTAAGCGCATTCAAGCTTTTGACATTCAATGATAAAGAGGGATTATTCATTGCTATAATGAATTTTCTATTTGTCCATGCAGATTTGATGGCATCAACAGTAAGAACGATACATAATTAATAAGCAGTGGAGCCATTTTCCGCACCTGTCGATCCCAGAATAATATAAAATTTAGTGTATTCCAAGGGAAATTTTTAATTTGCTCGGAAACTATCTGCTACAGTTTTCGAAATGAAGAACATTCAGATACTGCAACGTTTGCTGATGTTTAAAAACAAATAATAAATTTTATTTTGTTTCCTGTTAATTAAAAAGTAAATTGGAATTTGTGAATAAACAAATTTTAAGTTACTACCAAATACCAATTGCGTTATTTTTGAAATAACGAATATGGAAATATCATTAGTCACAGAAATGAAAACAATTGGATTCGTGACAAAAAAAATTTGAATATAACGAAAAAAAAGGAGACGTTAATTCTCACGGCCCAACATCGATTTACGCATGCGCGTATTAAGAATTCTGCAGACATTTTTATTCAAATTTAAACGTAATAAAAAATTATGACTTTTCTTTGGAACTGTTGATTTTTTTAGGTTGAGGCAGATATAACGTAACTAATTTCATAATGTATATATTTATTCGGTGCTGCTATTGCCACACTCCACGGATATTTCCGTGCCTCTAATTTCAAAATAGCCGAAATCAGTGGTTTTATCCGTGACTGTAATAGAGACGGACTCATCTGGCTTAAAATGTTCCGTGACTGTAATATCTCTAGAAATATCCGTGCACTTTTTACATGTAAACTAGGCGCCACGACCGAAGGGTCATTTTAATCCTATGTGTATTTTGGGCGCTAACCGACTGAAGTACGTGATTTATGAAATACAGTTATTTATTAAATCAACGACATTTATAATAAGATATATTTTTGTAAAGTAAATTATAATAATTTTCAATAATTACCCAACTAAACCTATCCCTACCAAACCACCTTCGTATTTTTAGTCAATTTTTGAAGAATAAATTATAATAATTTTCAATAATAACCCAACCAAACCTACCCCTACCAAACCACCTTCGTATTTTTAGTCAATTTTTGAAGAGTAAATAATAATAATTTTCAATTATAACCCAACCAAACCTACCCCTATCAAACCACCTTCGTATTTTTAGTCAATTTTTGAAGAATAAATTATAATAATTTTCAATAATAACCCAACCAAACCTACTCCTACCAAACCACCTTCGTATTTTATTAAAATAAGAGTTATTTTATGACTCGACCTACCTGCACTTCTTAGCGGCGAAAATACATGTCGGATTATCTACCCTTCTTGGTCAGACAGGTAAAGAAGGATGGTTAGTGCCTAAATTACACCCGCCGGGTGAGTGAGTTTGATTAAAATAATCCATACAAATTAACAACAAATACTAAAAACAGAATAAAATGAATATTCAAGGGGACAGGCGCGGACATTATCCGTGTCTCTATTACAGTCACGGATAAAAATTACAGACACGGACATTACTTTTACAGTCACGGACGTTATCCGTGTCTCTATTACAGTCACGGACATTGTGCGTGTCTCTATTACAGTCACGGATAAAGCCACTGATTGCGGCCATTTTGGAAATTACAGGCACGGATATTGTCCGTGGAGTGTGGCAATAGACACTTCGATATTTATTTGAAGTCTACAAACTAGTATCAAGTAGAACATAAAACATGAAATACCTAATAAATCAACTTTATTTGACAAATGAATAAGCATTTGCCCTGAGAAGGGAAAATTAACTATTATTGAGGTTGTAAGGTATTGCAGAGTAATCACTCTCGTTTCAACAAATAGGTCATTTATTATTGTCACAATCAAAACTAATCAGTTACAAGATGTATGTAATAATGATTCGTAGCCAACTTATTTGACCTAACCAAAACTTCTATATATTTGTTTTTTTAACGCTCTTAACACAATATTTAATATAAATTTTAAATATTGTTATATGTCTCATTGCTGACTCTACTGATCCTTGACCAACATATCTTTGAAAGAATAAAGAATTACTTGATATACAGGGTGTTACAAGCTTCTAACCTTAAAATCAATAAACACAAAACAAAACAAAAAATGTATTCAAAAATAAGTTATTGAGCGCAAAATTGCAGTCACACTTATACAGGGTGTCCAGAAACTCTCCTGCCAAACGGAAACTACAGTTACTGGAGGTGATTTTAAGTCGATTTAGCTCAAATTACCTCAATCCGAAAATGCTTCCTAAGGGAGCTAGAGCCATTTGAAGAAGACGTCCTCATATGAGTTTTCTTCAAATTATTCAAAAATACCGTTACTTAAAATATTCAAACTTGGTATAATCAATAAACAGTTAGCCAATCCACCAACAGGTATTTTTATTAAAAAAAAATTATTTTCAAGTTTTTTATTTGGAAAGTTCAAAATAATTTTTCGAGAAAAATAAATTTAAAATTCTGGATTATAAAATTGTATCTGTAATATCAAGTTTGCTTTGAAAAATCAACAAATCGTACAGATACCGCTAACAAAAGTCGTAAGTATTAAGTTGCTTACATTGTTTTGGAAATTTTAAATTAATTTTATTTCTTGAGGGTATAAAACAACAATCAATATTAAAAAAAAAACCAAAGGTAGAGATAATTACCAACAGAAATAAGAGAATTAATTTTACAACAGATGCTCTACATGACGACCATTTGTCTCAATGCACAAATTCATTCTTTTCTCTGAAGATCGTCTAATTTTTGCAAAAATTCCGGCATTATTTCTAATTTCATTACAAGCGTTTTGAATTCTTTGCCACAGCTGATTACATTGGAACAGCAGAGACTAATGATTTCAAGTAACCCCAATTACAAAAATCACATGGGTTTAAATCTGGAGATCTTGGGGGCCAATTAACTGGACCACCTCTTCCAATCCATTTATGGGGATAGTTATTGTCGAGATATTCACGAACCTCTCTACTAAAATGAGCTGGGCAGCCGTCGTGCATGAACCATAAATTATTTCGCCTCTGACAAGCTTGTGATGGATCTGAAAAAAACTTATTTACGAACGACTGGTTTGTAACTGTTTATTTATTATACCAAGTTTGAATATTTTAAGTAACGGTATTTTTGAATAATTTGCAGAAAACTCATATGAGGACGTCTTCTTCAAAGGGCTGCAGCTCCCTTGGGAAGCATTTTCGGATTAAGGTAATTTGAGCTAAATCGACTTAAAATAACCTCTAGTAACTGTAGTTTCCGTTTGGCAGGAGAGTTTCTGGACACCCTGTATTTATGTAGATATACATACGAGTATTTCAGACACACGACAGTTAAACAAATCAACACAAATCAAAATTACTTTATGAAACTGTATAAATATTATTCTGTGTAATTGACTTGACCTTAAATTATCCAAATTCAATTTTTCCACACATTCAATTAAATTTATGTCTAGTTGTAAACTGGATAGGTTGTGAAAAACCGTGAATTTTCCGGCGTTTGGGATACTAAACAATATTTATTTCCGCCCTATTTTTGGTGTTTGGTTTTCCGGTGAGGTAGGCAAAAAAAAATTATATTCAACTTCTTGTTTTTACTTTTTTATCAGTAAAGTCATTAAGTTATCTTACAGTTTCAATGAACAAATCACTATTCATATCAGTGTCGACTCGAAGACTGTATTTTGAACATATTAATATTTTTATTCTTCCAATAAAATGCCAGAATCCTATAGCCCTATGATTTCCTACTCATGAAGGAAACCTAATTCGTCAAAAGTGTCACGCAGTAACTTCAAACTCACTCTGTATTAAAATCTTTTCGCATTCAGAAAATCTACACCCTCACACTGCACTAGACTTAATTCCATTATCACGCAAAACTGATTTTTCTGCTCCACTACCTACTACAATCTGAAACAATAAAAATAACATAAACGCAAAGCCTTTACTTTGCTTGATATATTTCGAGATTTACAAAGTAACTCCAAAACCATAGTGAGCAAAGTTTGACCTAAGATTTTTTTTCTTTCGTTCAAATTCACTGCGATTTTCAACTGCATCGTTTTCCTTTTTATAGAATCAATTCATGAACATTTTTAACCACTCCATACGCTGCGTTTATTTCAATATTACCTAAAATTGGTGTATCTTCTAGCACTCCAGAGAAATTACAGTCATAAATTTATCGAATATGAATTACAAAAAACCAGTGGATTCTGCAAAAGCATTCCGTTAAGCCGGAATTATGTAGAATGTATGTTCGATTCAAGTCAATATATCTTTCTTTAACATAAAATTACAGCCAGTAAATCCAAATAGGAAACTGGCAGAGAAATACTCGCAAAATTATATTATCACCAACGAGAGATTTCGGTAACATAAAATCTGATATTTAATTCAGTTATGTGAAAGAAAAATTTTATACAGCATCATAAAAATAAAAGACTACTTAGTAATAGTAATTTTTCCACCACTATTACGCCTATAAAACCAATCACATATTATCGATTTCACTCAATAAATCAAAACCAACTTAATCTCTATGATTAACGATCATAAAATAAATCTTTCCATTTATCATTTCCCTGTCGCGCTACTGACATGTTCCACCGACAATAATCAACACCAGTGTAAAACTTAGATTAATACTCTGTCTACGTTTGTGACATGCTTGTAACAATAATGTGGGTGACATGATTCAATTAGAGATTTGAAACATGGATAACTTTATCTTCATTGAGGATCCTTATAAAATAAACAAAGTGAGTCTGAACTTTCTTTATACATAAATTGTTTTTTTAATCTCGAGCTCACATGTTTTGTTTATAAAGTTCTTAGTTTGTTTTGAATATCTTTGATATCAACCTCACATTCTAGAATACCAATCAAGTGTACTTTTTAATTAGTACGTTGGGTAATAAAAGCTATATCTTTCTTAAATACAGTACGTCCTTAAACTAGCGAATAAAAAATCTCGAAACAAGCCTGCTTTTGAATTTAAATTTACTATTTTTGTTAAGAATCCATCATACAGGATGAATAACCTTTCAGTGATGACGTTAGCTCTGTGATGTTGAGAAGTTCACTGGAACATGTGAACCTCCTGGTCCTACGGGAGCACTCACAACTTGCAGTGAAACTAGGGTGTCACTGGGAGATTGTTTTATCTACACTAACTACATCTTAATATTAATAGTATAAATTAACTAATACCTACTAATACTTGAATAATAACTAATGAATTATTAATCCATGATGAATAGAATATAATATTAGGATATCAATAATCGAATAAATATTAAAACTTAATAATCAACACTTTAGTCTCGTTCCCACTAAATATATATCCTAGGTCACGTACGTATAAACTTTGTCTAACCTCTTGAACATCAGATATTGCTGGAGAACTGCTGACCATGATACAATTTATGTTTAAGTAAATAAACCGTATTGTTTTTTATTTGTAATAAATTTCAATGAATTTCTTCTTGCTTGTATGTAATGCCAAAGAGACATCACACCTTCCCCTTTTACAGAAAGAATAAATTCACTTGAAATTCCTTCCCTTCTAATGGAATGAAATTAATCATAACTTAACCATACTATATTAAATTTCTAACAATAACACGCTTAACCAATGATAACCTTTAGATGTTTTATTTGAATTGTCTGTTTATTACTCGCGCACAATGACCTTCACTTTTAGTTAACAATTTTACTTTTTACAATAAGGGTGTATTCTGTTTTTATGCACTTCTTTTATTGTACCTGAATCTATTTTTATTTTACAATTAACCTCGCTCACTTCTGTGATTTCGAATGAGCCAATATACTGAGAATCAAATTTTTTCCTATTTTCTCTCTTTACTAAAACTAAATCCCCTATTTTAAAATTAATTGGCTTCGCTATTTTGCTATTGTGACTTTGTCCATTCAATTAAATATTTTGCTGCTGTCTGACGCGCTAACTGAAGCTTACGTTTAAGTTCGTTCTGATACACATCAATGTTATAACATACTTCTATTTCTTCAGTTAGATTATCGGGTAGGTTACCATACAATAACTCAAAAGGTATATAACCATATATGAATTAGGAGTGGTATTGTAACAATAAGCAAACATTCATCCCAATCATCCTTACTTTCATCTATGACATGTCTCACATACTCATTCAACGTCCTATGCAACTTTTCGCAACTTCCTATGGATTGAAGATGATAAGCTGTTGAAAAATTATGTTTAATGTTTAGCATTTTTGTTAAGGCATTGAACAGTTCGTTCTTGTATTCTGTCCCTAAGTCTGTCCTAATTTGTTGGTGTAAAATTTCCAAAACCAAACGGTAGATATTCAAATTGTTCTCAATATACTACTAAAAAATGACTTTCACCTGGTAAAGTGTGTCTAAAATAAATTCCAGCTACTATTCCTTGACGATATTTGCCGATCAAAGGAGAAGTCGAAAAAGGAGACGAGCTTTAGCAATAGATAATCCCCGCACTGTACACTGAGGATCGTCTAAAGTGTGTCAAAAATAAATTCCAGCTACCCTTATCCTTGCCGATATTTTCCGATCAAAGGAGAAGTCGGAAAAGGAGACGAGCTTCTGCAAATGATAATCCCCCGCACTGTACACTGAAGATCGTCTATTGCCAACAAAATTCCATCTATTATATTCATCATGATAGTATTTAACGTCAAATTAAGAAACATTGCTTAACATAATAGTTATGAACGAAATAATGAACAATCCAGGAAAAGCGACGTAAGCTTCAATAAGTTACAATAAGTACATACTAATGAGCAGGTGTATATTTGCTGATAACTTAGTAATAACAGCAAATAGTAGGAAAAACTTACAACACAATAATGAAATGTCTAATGGAAAAAAAAATGGAAGTAAACACATAAGAAACTGAAGTGATAGTAATATCAAACCGTGAAAAAAATGTGACGTTTTATCAATAAAACAAGTAGAGAACATCAAATGTTTAGTTACGGTAATTAACAGCACAGGACGATATGAAGCAGAAATCAATAGTAGAATAGAATCAACAATAAAACTATACAGTGCTATTCAAAAGTCCTCTCCCCCCTCGTATCTTTTGAACGGTACACTTACACTAATAATATTTGGAGTGTGAAGTGTTGTACACTTCTCTACGAATGGTAACAGGTGACGTAATAGTAATAGATGACGTCACAGTGCCACTCTGGCCAATAATGTTAAATAGGACCATATGGCAAGTGATATCTCGTTTGAAAGGCATTGACATTGGCTACTTAGCCATATAAATTTTGTTTGGGTTTAAACTAATTTTGACGGATAAATTAAATAAATACCAAAATTATTATTTCCCATTTAAATATTGAAGATTTTTCAGTCCGCCTCTGGTAAGTTGTCAAAAAAGTTGACGTTTTAAATTTAATAGTATTTGTTGCTTTGCAAAGTTTTTCTAAATAGCTTAAATATTTAATTTTATTATTGTTTAACGAGGCGTTTAAGAGTTTACATAGGCAAAATGGTACGTGCTCAAGCCGACAAAGTAGCAGCTATCTTAGTAATTGGTGAATCTGGAAAGAATCTCCATGAAGCGGAACGTTTATTTAATGAGAGATATCCAGATTGCCCTATCTCGAAAACTTATTTGAGAGAGCTTCTTCACAAGTTTGAAGCAGCAGGTAGTGTTCAAGATGCCAAACGATCTGGTCGACCAACATTTAGTGATGATAAAAAAATTGATATAGTTGCTGAAATGGTAGTAAACCCTACTTCCTCTTCAACTAAAGTTGCGTCTATCTGTGAAGTAAGTAAAAGTACAGTACAGAGAGTGTTGGCTGAAAATAAATTTCATCCATACAAGATAAAAATGGTGCACCACCAATTTCCAGAATAAGTCAATGTTTGGGCAGGTAATTTGGGAAACCAAATTC
Organism: Lochmaea capreae; assembly: GCA_949126875.1. Taxonomy (NCBI): domain Eukaryota; kingdom Metazoa; phylum Arthropoda; class Insecta; order Coleoptera; family Chrysomelidae; genus Lochmaea; species Lochmaea capreae. The sequence goes on from OX421409.1 coordinate 13,774,891, forward strand.
TTGAACTTCTGGAAGATAATCCAGATGAATTCGGCCATCTGGAAATAACATTTCAACAAGATGGTGCTCCTGCACATTATTATGGTGCAGTAAGACGTAACCTGGATGAAGAATATCGAGGTAGATGGATCGGCCAGCGAGGTCCTATAGAATGGCCACCTCGGTCACCAGATCTGACGCCATTAGATTTTTTTCTATGGTGGTACTTGAAATCCAAGGTACTACGGCACCAGATAGCATTGGTGGTTTGAAAGAAAGAATTATTGAAGAATGCAATGCAATTTCATCTGACACATTCGAACGAGTACGACAAGAGTTTACTAATAAGATGTATTACTGTCAGGAAGTAGACGGAGCACATTTCGAACACTTGCTATGAGAATCCATTGTTGATATTTTATTAATTCAATTTAAAAAAATAATTTCAATAATTTTGGTATTCATTTAATTATCCGTCAAAATTAGTTTAAACCCAAACAAAATTAATATGGCTATGTAGCCAATGTCAATGCCTTTCAAACGAGATATCACTTGTCATAAGGTCCTATTTAAAATCACATGGCCAGAGTGGCACTGTGACGTCATTTATCACTATCACGTCACCTGTTACCATTGGTAGACAAGTTTACAACACTTTATTTTCACCCTCCAAATTTTATTAATGTAAGTGAGTCGCGTCTGTGCTCTTGACACTACCAGTCGTCACGTGAATAATTAAGCACACGTCAATCTATTCCTTGTACTTTGACGCACCATCAAAAAAACTAGTGGAGACATACAAGTTATTGAAGACATCGAAGACTACTTTAACTCCAAATTTTATTAATGTAAGTGTAGCCGTTCAAAAGATACGAGGGGGGGAGGGGACTTTTGAATAGCACTGTATAAATTCACTAGAAAAAGAATCGTAAATAGAAAAGACAGAACATACAATATGCTGAAAAATATATTTGCCAACACTGCTTTTTGGAAAAACGTTGGTACTAATAATAGAAATAAACTACAAATAATGGAAATAAAATACCTAGGAAGAGTACCTAGTGAATATGATTTTAATTGATAAACTAAGAAATTATGGAATATGAAGGAAATTGGGAGTTGACAGTGATCGGAAATACATAGAAAAATCCCAAAGATAATAAGACAAGTTAAAAAAATATGGAATGCAACAAAAACAGTCAATGAGAGGAGGTTAACCTAGAATTAAAATCTCACCAACGTTAAATTTTAAACCAGAACTATTTAACGTAACAGCTTTTGTTATGCAATCATTCTTGTTTTCATTGGCAGTTTTATACCGTTATACGCTATTAACGTAAGAAAATAACGTTTACGGTACTACCGGCTACGCTTGCGATATCTCTCTAATAGCCACTTAAGGCAGTACATACACGTAAACGTATCGATTCGACGTATACCCAATACCTTTACGTATTTCATTGCATATTAAAAAGAGTTAAGGTAATTGACGCCAAGTTTGTGGCTTGTTTATATTTTAATCAATAGAGAGAGTTCACCTAACCCACGTTTGTTGTGTTATTTCTATTTGGTTTTTTCTTTTTTTTTGTGCGTGAGTTTTTGTTTTTTTTTGTATTTTGAGACCTCGGCTTTACACACTCCTTATGACGAGGAGAACTTGAGCATCAGTACACTCTACTTATAATAAAAATAAACAAGTGAAATGACACGTGAAAGTAAATCGTTTATATTCCAGTGTTCCGAATGCCTAGCTCTGCTCAATAAAGCCTACGTTCATGGTATACGTAGAAACAGGCAAGTCTTCGTTAAACGTATCTAAATACGTCCGAGATGTACATTCTGCGCACGCGTTCTTGTCAACTACTCCCTTTACGTTTAACGTATTAATCATTCCCTTAAAGTCGGGTTCTCACAGCGCGAAAAGCGAATTCGCAAAATATTTGCGTTCTGTGTCATGATTAGTACAAATATGTTCAAGGTCATTTTAAACCAAAACTTTAGCGAATTCACAAAATTTGAATTGTGGTAGGCGGGAAAGTAGGAAGACTTCCAACTTTCTGCGAATTCGTTCAAACATCTGACAGATTTTATGTTTTATTAGGTATCCACGTGGTAAAAATGTCAACAAAAGTGACATTGGAGATCATACAAACAGGTAATCACCATGCTGTTCACGATTTTGAAATATTTTTTTCTGATATGAAACCTCCTCATCTTCTTGCCGGAAATCCATTGAACGACAATGATAAAATGATTTAATTATTTTTAACAGACCGGTCCAGTATATTCAGTAAAAACAGATTTTCGAATCATTATTATTAAGACAGGCACTATTTACAACTTTACACTATTTAAAAATTAAAATACCTATATTTAGCGATTCTTGTGTTAATATAAAGTTTTTTTGACATTTCTTTCCTTCAATATTTGCGAATTCGCTTTCGCTTTTCGCGCACTGAGAACCCGCCTAAAGTGTCTATTAAATTCCTGTGTCACTTCATTTACGCACTGTTTTTATTGACAGTATTTTTACCATAGAGATAATACACATAGAGTAGGCATGCCATAGGGGCCCATTAAAAAGAGATGGACAACCAGTTTGGTATTGCTTTCTCTTTCCAATAGCGCATACATTCTTAAAAGGTTAGTATTGGTCGCGTTCATCCCAACGTATCACTACCAGAGCGATCAGCAATTTCCTGCTGAACGCGTGTTTTGTCTGATCAGATGTGAGCGCTGTGGTAGCAGACGCCATTTTTTTCATCACAATTGAAATACACTACGCTACCGATCAATGATGCATTAACTGTCATTTATGCCAAATATTATGTGAATAATAGTATATTACATACCCAGCGGGGAAGTAGATCATTACAGCCCAGGAGCGCTATTCTTGACCGTTCGTACTTCTCAAGGTCGTGCGCATCTCATAATTTTCCGAATTTAATTTGCATTTGGTATTCTTGTCCATTCGAAACACCAGCGAACATGCGTGTTTTACAACGAGTGGTGTTTCTTGATCGGAAACGGTTTGCGTATGCGTTTTCCAAAATTTATAGGTTATATTTAGCTGTGTGTATTCTTTGACTTTTATTCAGGTATCAAAATTACTGTATCGTTTCAATCCTATTGACCCTTTTCATATTTTAAGTGAATATTAATTTGTGGACCTAATGTCCTGCCAAGTCTGGAATAAATTTAAAATGTTATCCTACTGAATAGAAAAACTGTCAGAATAAATTTAATACTTTTCGCCACGATTTCCACTCCTTATTTGTACCACAAACCACAACTATTTAATATATTTGTCACTTCTTGCCATGCCCTTGAGCGTCTTTCTGGGTGAACTCATTTGAAAATTTCCCGGAAACTAGGTTTGGATGGTTTTTTATGAATTCTAATAATATTTAATTTTGTTCTATGGACGTATTAGTAGTTCTTTTATTTTTAATTAGGGGATTCATCTGAGATGTATTCATCGTATCAAAATAATAGAAACTTAACCTAAGTTACGATCTAACCATAATCTGATGACAGTAATGACACAGAACTACCTAACCTAACTAAATAATCTAGAAATTGCGATGTTGTCAAATCCATTTTACCACGCGAATGAAAATGTTCGCACATCTCTACGAAGAGAGGTCAAGAATACCATTTTCAGAAAGTGTTCGCAAATTGCCCATTCATATCCATGCGCATTCGTACAATTGCGAAGGATGCCAAGAATAGCGACCCAGGCTTTGTTGAGTCCCGAGGCGCATAGCGCCGAGGGTCGCCAACAGCCGTGGATGGAATGATCTTTCCCGCGTGGTATGAATACTATTTTATTCACAATCGCTTAGTTACAAGCTTTTAAAAACATTCAGCCTTATTAATAATAAATTTAGATTATTCTAACATGACTTTAAAATCAAACTAGTGAAAAAACATATTAATAAATACATTTAACATTATTTTAATGTGCTATAAGTACGCTCTGTCTTATTTTAAATTAACCTGCACTCCTCCTCCGGAAGTCCAAGAAGCTGCGGTTGAGGAAGTAATTCCGTAGAAAAGCAAAGAAAGATATTAACTTTTTTTTTAAACCAGCTTAACACAATATTGTCATACTTCAGAAAAGTGACACATGCTTCTAGCCGGAAAAGTACTTTTTTTTAAGACCGACCAGAAAATATACACATTCTGGACAATTTTTCGTCCAGAAAATAACGTTTTTCCGATCAAGACCGGAAAATGGACGTGAGGGACCGGCAAAAGCTTTTTCCGGTCCCTGATTTTTCATTTTTCCAATCGCTCTTCTATAATACAATCTACCTTGATTTCGTTACTATGGTAACAACGTTTCGATATATTGTCGAGTTATGACAGTTCGTTGATTTTTAATTTGTCGTTTATGTCAAACTTATTTCGCGAGTGCGCAAATTTAACAATAATATGAATTCAGATTTTGAATTATCCGATAAAAAATTAAATGTATATCGAAGTGTCTGTCTTAAAAAAAATATTGTACGTCACGCAACCGGAAATTAGTGTTTTTCAGGTCCCTCCAAGCTTGGAATCTGCATGTCTCGACCTGAAAAACACTACTTTCCGGTCTTGTAACGTAAATTACTATTTCCGGCTATAGCATGGAAGGGAAAGTGAGTAATGAGTCACTTCCCTACCGTTTTAAAGGTAAGAAATGTCTATATTACTGACCGATTGTGAATAAACATATAAAATGACCTAACATATTTTTGGTTGAAGGTATTTGCATCTTAAAAATGAATGAACACCAGTAGCAACTATTAAACTGAATTGAAATCGAAAATTAATGAATAATTATTGAAGTCATACATCAAATAAAATTAGGTTATGGTGTTATATCAAGATAAAAACGTTCATAAGAATCAAGAAACGATGGATCACTCTAAAAATCGCTACTTGATTAACTTTGCTGGGATGAACGCGACCAGTGTTACAGTATTCGCGCATGTGCATCACGCGATGTTAGAGAGAGACAGCATCACCAATTTCATTCGTCATCTCTTTTTATTGCGTGTAAGCTTTCGACTATAGGTTGCCTACTTTATGTTTATTATTTCTATGATTTTGATAGGTCTACCTTTTTCTTCTTCTGGTATCTTACATTTGAATATATTAATGGATATTTCACCACTATTTTTTTCATTATATACATTGTGCCCATTTAATCCTTCTTTATTTTCACTTCAACATCTCAATGGTTATTCATCTTACAATGTATGTTTTACATCAAGAAATATGTTCATTATATGTTTTTTATCAAAGATTATCTTTCAACAATCAAAAACTTACATTTTCATCCAACCAGTCTAGTTTCGAATTTGTAAGTTACCAACAGAGATGATAAATACAAACTCCCAATACCTACTTACATTCTAGTAAACCTAAGACGTTGATCGAGGGTCGAGCCGTATCAGTTTAATCCTGTTGCATATACGGCTGCTTATTCAAATAACTGTTGCTTGTACTCGATGCGGCTTAAGAGGTCATTATAAACATAGTTTTGGAGTTTAAGATGAACTAAACCGCAATGCGTAGGAAATGAAAATTAAATGAAGGGATTTTGTTGAGATTATGTTATACAGTGTGAGGCACGACAACAGAACGGAGTAAGTTTTCAAAATGTTTGTCACTCCAATAGTTTGTAGATTGATAAAGGCTTTTTTTTTAAATTACTTTTAAGTATTCATGATGTTCCGATAGTTTATTTATTGTCAAACTATTGCACTAAAGTGCTTTTACAGGTCAGATATAACAAAAGAGAGAAAAAATATTAGCACAAAGCTTACTAGGTAAAATACTAATGGTAGCAATACATAAGAAGACAAACATTAAAATATAAAGACGAATACATTTACATATTAAAATCACTTTCTAGATACTCCTCGATGGAATAGAAGGCATTTTTTAAAAGATATGTTTTGACTTTGGTTTTTAAACTGTTAAAATTTAGGTTTCTTATATCCATTGGAAGAGCATTAAACATTTTTTTGCCGTAGTAATCGGCGCCCCTTCTTGTAAGTTGTAACCTGTGGTAGCTGATGACTAAATTATCTCTATTTCTAGTTGAATATAAGTGAATATCACTATAGTTTGTAACTTATAAATATCAACACACGTGACTTCTGTCATAACTGGACTATATTGCCAAGCTCTTGAAATAGTATGAGAATCTAGTAAATGTCAAATGAAGTTATCAAATATTCTTCTTTTTATTTGGCTATAGGTTAGGTTTAGTTATATAAACAAACTTGAACTTATTTCTGTTTAAAACTTTTATTTGTATGTTAAAAGTACAGCACTGAGTAAGAAATTATTATTTTAAAACCTACTGAACCTAAAAAGGTATGTATGAAATAGTTGGAAAATTCAAGATTCGTTTTAATAAAAACAAATTCATATTGTGGTTTATTTTTCTTGGAAATCCACTGCGTGGATGTGTGTCATATTTTAGGAAACTTTGATTAGGAACATTCTACATTAAATAATTGTTCTTCCTCCAATTGCAGCAGTAACATTTCTAAAGTGTAATGGATTATCTGTAAATAAATTGTGCAAATATAATTGCTAAGTATTATGAATAGCGTAACAGAATACAATAAATACAGTTGATTGAGTATAATATTAAACTCATACTTACTTGCTTCATACATACTGTAAATAGTCAGGAATAGATGAATAGTAAATACATCAACTATTGCAGTGTTATTAAGTTTCATTTATACGTTAACTTTGATAACTCATCACTGCTTGTGAAAATTTACTCAGTTTTCCGCAGTTTTTTATAACAAGGAGATGAAATAATCGAAAAATTGAATGATCAATATAGGGCATGTCCATCAACTGACAGTTGACAATACTCCTGAGGAAAAACAATTATATGGTTAGATTTCAGATTTGTAATTTGGTTGTTTTGTATTGATTCAATGATCCTTTTTATTATAAACAGTTATATATAACTTTTAAAATACCTAAGCAACTAAAACAACGTCGAAAAAAACACTAAATCGAAATCAAATAACTATTATGAACCACGCGTTGAGCAAAGAACGCTTATTTATTATCAGATGTTGTATGTTCCATGTCAGATTCATCTGGGCATGACGTCACGTGGACATGCCCTAAACTGCCACAACATAACCTTAAAAATGTCAAGACGTCAACTGTACCAGATAAACCATTTTAATCGCGGCAACAGTGCGCATTTTTGCCAACATAAAGTTTTTAGTACGACTAATGTTAGTTTGAGTTTAATAATTAAGTAACCCACGAGTTGTATTACATATGAAATCAATTACGAAACCTTTCTTTAAGCATATATTCATATTTTTTGATAACATGCGACCTATAAATTTCAATATTTATTAGGATAAAGGCTGTAAAACATACTGATTGACAGCAGCAAAAGAATGACATAATTCAAGCGAACGTCTCTTTTTTGGCACTTTGATCACGTGGGTCGATATTTATAAGTTACGAACTATATGTGATCTGAAGTTTACTAGGTTCAGTTTTATGTTGGCTAGTCAGTGAAATATAAAAGTACATGGAAGTGTAAGCAGTTTCAGTTGTGCAAAACTATTTCTACAACAATCTCGCTATAATTCTGACACAACGTCTCCGTAATTTAAAGATTTGAGCAGTATTGGGGGAATGACCCCTGTTTAAAATTGCATAGAATAAATTGGAATTGAAGTATCCATGGTAAGCCGACAGTAGGATACATTTTTGGAAAGGCTTCTTATTAGGAAAGTTATTTTGGACAGCTTGGAGCTTAGATGATTAATATGAATGTTCCAAGTCGACCCTAGATCTAAGTGGACCCACAAAAATTTAACCGATGCCTGACTTTCCAGGTTTGATGAAGAAGTTTGCAAAGTAAAGTTCATATTATGTGTCTTGTCGGCATTTAGATTCAATTTGTTAGCCAAAAACCAATTCTTAATCTGGTCATCTTTATTTTGGGTCCATTGTAGTATAGGGTCTGAGAGGTGGTAACGCATCAACGTAGTGGTGTCGTCTGCAAATAAGATTATAAGCAGAGTGATGACATTAGCGAAGTTAGACAGGTCATTTATGTAAATAGAATTAGTCCTGGTTAATCAAATTTTCATTTTTTTATGGGCAACCCTGCATGATTAACAAAAAAAAAGAAGTTTACTATCCTTGTTGAATAAATTGAGTGCTACTGGTGAGAAAAATTTCCAATTTTTCTCATTCAATAATGTCATTAAGTTACGTCTAAAAACTTTATCACCAAAAAGAATTTTCAAAGATCAATATTATCTTTGCAAACAAAGTATAAAGCTCCGCGCTATGCTAAATAATTTCAAACGACGTCCAAAGCTCGCCAAGCCGGCTGACGTCCTTCAGTAGGATTTTCTCCAGCTGCAGGTTGCAGGCACATCGTATTGTTTGCGCTTGTAATTTATGTTCTGCTGTGTTCTTGTTTTGTAGCACAGAAATCTCTAGAATGCTGGATAATCTCTCCTTGACAAAGACAGGTGAAACAGTTCACTAGAGGTTATTCGCCAACTTTCACGGCAGATCTAATAAGCAAAGATAGTCGTAGTAGGTATGTTAACAGGGCATTATAAGCTTAACTGGCGCGCAAAGCTAATTGGGTTAACAGACAAAGCCATGTGCAGATTCTGTCACCTAGAAGAGGAAACTGCAGAGCACATCCTATACCAAGTGCGTCTGCCTGGCGAAAGTGCGCTCCGGCAAGAAATTACATGAAAGATTCAGTCTCAAGGCCGATTGCGTACATAAAAAGAGTTGGGCTGGAGAATGTCTAGATTCAGAGGACCACAATATATCTGAAAAGGTCGCAGTAGAATAGGCCGATTAGCTACCTCATCAAATCTATACGGTCGGACGTCACAAGCAATAGCAGAGCGTTCATACCCGTATGGAATAATTGTAATTTTTGCGCATTTTGAATTTGTTTCAGTGGCTGTTAGTGACCAAAAAAAAATCTTGTTGATGACAGATACATGCTAATATTTTTGGTCTTAAAAAATTTTATCAAGTTCCCTATTAGAACCAGTTACAAGTGACATCGCCAACGCGATTATGATAATCGCTTAAAGTTTTGTTCACATACGCATTTTCTTTCCACAATAATTGTTTAGTGAATAAACAAAATTTTCACTATTACTCATATTTTAAAATCTTTCATTTCAATCTGTCTATTGAGATATCCTCAATTTGAATGTTCCATTAGGGTTATCTCATAATTTCTTGTTATAAGTTAAACCTTAAAAGTACAATTACTATTTTTCACAAAGGATTCCGAATTCACCTGAATTCTTAATTTCAAGTTCTTTTGAACGAAATCGCTAATGGAGTATTTCAAATTAAAGGCTTCCTGAATTGGCATTTTTTAATAAAGTTTGGAAGCGGTTCTTGATTAAAGGTTACGGCGTGATTAAAATATAATGTTTTAGCTTTTAATTATTAGATTTTGTTGGTTCTAAATGAGTTCTGATCAAACTAATTTTGTTTTAATGCAAATTAGGATTGTCAGCAGTATGATAAAATGCAATAATTCACTTCACCGAAAAACTTTATACCAATAAAGCTACTCCTATAGAAAATAATTTAAAGAACATTGCACTAAGACTGTTGATTAATAATTAGTGGTATTTTTAAGCAGTACGATGGACATCTTCAAATATTTTCAACCAGTCACATTTACGTAGGAAGTATTTTTGAAAAAACGTAATTTTGAAGTTTTTCCTGGTTGCATGTTCAGCTTTAATTTTATCTATTCAATATAAAGGGTGTTCCGTAAATAGAAAGCGTCTGATAGCTTTAAAAAGTTGATAGTGTTGTATTGTAACGAGTTCAACAAAATTTACCGAAGAAATAGAGACAGAAGACCCATGATACCACGTCACTGGCGCATTAGAATTGTACAAAATTCATACTATCGATGTGCTTTGACGAGACTGTAGCCTAAAAAATAATTTTTTTCTACTATCACTATCGAAAGTCGTCTTTTGTGCCTTGAAAAGCAACTGCAAAGTTGATGTTTTCCGCGAACTGTCATAATTTGACATTATTGGCGCTCTTAAGCAGAAAGTAACTTTGGCGCACGCCTAATTTTATTTATAGATAAAAGAGAGCTAGTAGTTAATTTTGGTGTGATAGTAGAAAAAATCTTGTGTGTATTTTGAGCAGAAAGTCTTTTGGTAGTTTCGACAGATTTCTGTCTGTCTCGACTACCAAAGTACTACTTTCTGCTCTTGATACACAAATAGCTATTTTTGTATTTTTATCCTACGAGATGTGCAAAAAAAAATGTATTTGATCTGCACCCTTCATGACCCTGTATCTCACAAACAAACAAGGTTAAAGAAAAATGGTACCTGAGTATTTTAAATTTTTCTTTACGATCTACCATCGCTCTAATTTACGGGACACCCGGTATATAAACATTTAATATTGATTTTAGTAATCAATTTTAATTTAAAATCTTGTGTTTAAAAAATGATTTACAATATTATGTTTTGTTACAGACGTTCTGTGTAGTGTCGAAGAGATTTCGAAAAAACTACATCCATCGATTCACCGCTACGAGTTCTTTCTTCTATTTTAGTCCGTTTAGTCCAATCAGAAAAACATGTATATATCTGTGCACCAATCAATACTTCGATTATTTGGTTATGGCTACAATTTTGCTCAACTGCGTCTTCCTTGCCATGGCCGAAACAATTGAAGAAGCCGAGTAAGTACATCTCTATACAAAACATAACGTTTGATTGATATTTTCGCTGCTTTTTGATTAGGGCTTTCTTCTGCACTGAAAGAATTATTTGGAATTAATTTTTTGTTTATTTTAAATTGGCTAGCGTACCTCCGTTTAATACGATTCTGTAGCTATGATTAAATGAAATTCTTAATATTAAAAAAAAGTAATACTTAACCTCACTTAGTTGCAACGCTTTCTCGAATAAACCGAAAATATAGTTTCAATTTTTTTTCAGGTATATTTTTTTAGCAATTTATACCCTCGAGATGATAATAAAAACAATTGCAAAAGGTTTTATATTGAACAAATACACATATCTGAGGAATCCTTGGAATTGGTTGGATTTCCTCGTCATCACCAGCGGATACGCTACAATCGGCATGGAGGTGGGAAATCTTGCTGGACTCAGAACATTTCGCGTCTTAAGGGCCTTGAAAACGATATCAATATTACCAGGTAAGAGCTGTTTCTCTAAAAAATGGTTCCTTTGTAACCTCATGTTCGGGTCTGTCAATTTCTCATCTACAACTTTTTAAATGTTTTTTCTGATTCCTCCGACAAAAAAGTCTGTGTATAAATTTTCACCCAAGGTATAGAAATATACATTCTACAATATTCACGATTTTGTACATATAGGTGACATTTTCTCTCATATCGATTGGTGACCCTAACAACGTGGTAACTATCCAATTATTTAACGTATAAGCTCTTTCGGTTGATAGTGTAAATCCAGTGTATCATGCGCGGTCTCAACCCAACCCCCCAAGTTTTGCCACAAGTACGCCTTTCCATCATGTAGTCTCCGATCTTGTCGCTAGTTTTTCCAGTTGCTAATAATTAATATCCATCACCAATGGAATTTCCTTTGAGGGATAAAGATCTCAATCTCATTAGGTCTCTTCTTCTCGTGTATGGCACTATGTCTTGTTTGATGAGACTCACAGACCACTAAACTCTATACGTTCCACGGCAATATCATATAATTGGACCGATTTTGCTCCCTCTGCTGATCTACATCGGAAATAATTAAGGGCGGGATAATTAAACTGGGAGTATCTTTTTCAAAATATGTTAAAAAATAAAAATAATTGCATGTTAGCTTAGTTTCTCATTACACAACGTTAACATACAAGATAACATAATAATATTAGAACAATTATTATAATGAAATAATAAAAATAAACTTTGTACAATATGTAGCAGTAGTAGAAGAAAACGTAGTACACAGAAACAAATAATATAATAATGCACTTTGAACAAGTTTTATGTAAACTTAATTCCAAAACTATGGCACTTTTTTAACGACGACCATACTAATACACACGCATCTCACACACCATCTTATTATTATTTTAAATAAAGATGAATCAAACACACATTGTAGATGCTTATAATTATTGAAACAGCACGTCATTGATTGAAGATTATATATACAACACGTGAATAGCACAATCATTTTAAGAGGTTAGATAAATATGGTAATATTTTGTAGAACAGACAATAGTAAAAGAAGAAGAAAACAGCTAGAGACACCTACTGATCTGTCCCTGAACCATGTATTTGGTTTGATCTTCGGTAACTTGCGTGGGATATCTAGAGATTAGTGATTTGTGGTTAGACTTATATTCAAACCCACATTTTCCGTCCATTTTGCTACAATTACGTGCGCACTCTAACTGTAGTATTGAATACATCTTCAGCATATCCAAAACATTGTGGTGTTCCTCTTAAAGTCGCCTAATCAATTACAAGAATCCATACTAGAGTAAATAGGACTCCTCCCTCAAGGCATTCTCTTAAAACCTGGGCCGCTATTCTTGAATTTGTGGGAATAGATATTCAGACGGGAAATGATCGAAAGTAAGCGTGGTTCCCTCAAATTTTAAAATGCTGTGTTCATGAAAAATTTCTATCGAAAAGTGAGAGAAATGATTGTTCTATTGGTGATGACTGAGACTGAAAATAATGTGAAAATATTTAGATTTAACCTCAAAATTTATCGTTGGCTTGTGTTTTGTCAATAATAAAGATATTTTATTATTGGTTTTCGTAGACATGTTTCAGTGTTTTTCGGTAAATTAGTGCAATATGGATTAATTCAACCAACTTTTTCATTAACATGATGCCATGATTGATGATTTTGATGAGGCTTTGGGAAGAGATGAATATTGGAAGAGATGTTTTTCCACAGACAAATCCGTTATAACTTTCTCCTAGAAAGTTTGTACAAATGCTTAGATTAACAAAACCTCTTGTTGAGGACGTTATTGAAATGGTAACACCATAATATTACAATTAATTATTCCGATCACTCTTTGGCTTTAGATTTTGTAAATTGGGGACTAAACCTCCCCATGTGCGCACGAATTGCGGACAGATGCATGAACTGCGGACAAGTGCCATGCCGTAGAGGTCCGTTAATCACTGCACGAATTGCGGACAAGGGTCGGTCAGGTAAAATGTACAGGTAAAGGGTTAGGGGGTTAGGTTAGTTGAATATTATTATTCATATTTTTATCACTCAACATCACTTCCATTTTACCGATTTGTTAGGAGAAAAAAATCTAATTGGAAAATCAAAAAAACAAATACAAAGATATAAAAGGTATAAAAATTTTGTAAAAAAACTCACCGTACCACTAGAACTAGATACTCAGCACACCACCACCACTTAACACCACCTAACAAGAAAGTGAAATGATTTGTGACACGAAATACCTGGATACGTCCCTAGAGATGTTTTTCTAAACGATGCAATTCAATTACATTTCTGAGAAGAAGGGATGCGGCGGTTAAGTCCGCAATTCGTGCGCTACCTGCTTTCAACCTATCGGTTGTCCGCAGTTCATGATCACCCAAGCTCCCCATGTACATTTCGGGTTTCTCTTTATTATTTTGTTCACTAGTTACTTTTTTAATGGACACAATGGACAAACGACAAAACCAAAAACACAACTAAAAATGCCGCGAAGCAAAAAAGGTTATGTTGAAATTGAAAACATCTTCGTATTTGGTTAAAATTCATGAAAAAACAGCACAGCTTACTTATACTGTCAAAATTATGTACGTTTTAATTGGTAGTACATTTTTGAGAATGTAGACTTTTTCCCTCACTCATTTCTATTCCCTGATTTCAAGAATACTGCTTTTTGAAATCGAATGAAATTTTGTGAGAGGGGAGTAAAGATATTAGTCATTTATAGTCCGTGTGACTCAAGGCGAAAATGAAGTCATTGATAGAATAATTAAAGTACAAAATGATTCAATAATTTAAATAAATATTTTTCACAGTTTGTAACAGTCTGAATGATTGTATTTATTATGTTCTCCGTATTCTAATACGCAGATTGGAAAGATTAAAAACGCGATTCTAACACTGTTAATAGAATAATTTTCCGAAAATTTTCAGCTACAATCTGTCAAAACGTTTCAGTCCCTCCATGATTTTTAAGTTAAAAAAAACATGATTCCTTGAAACTACAGAAATGTTTCAGTAGTTATCATCGAGTTTTAAGGGTATTGAAATATGATTAGATGAATTGTATATAATTTTTTAATATTTTGCTTCTTATTAAATTTAACAAAAAATCTCATTTAAAAGTTTCGAACATAAAAAAGACGTCATGGTTATCCGCTATTCCCTTATTTATATATGAGCGAAATATATTCTTGTCATGTTCCTGAAAACGCGTGAAAATATAAGACAATATAAGTCTTGAATCTGTAACAACTTGTTAAGAAAAAAAAAAGAAAAAAAGAGAATTTCGCAAAGAAGTTTTTTGCTTTTTGCTGATACACAGATGCCACACGAAAATAAATTAGATTATTCTACACTGAAGACAAACTCTTGATTGATCTTGAAAATATTTGAATTGCAAATGTTTTAAAATTCAACTGATTAAAATAATTTTGATTAAATGGATATTGTGAGACTAAAATTATACAAAGGGGGCTCCAAAATTACTCATTTTAAAAAAATACTGAATAAGTAGGTCGATTTTTTATTTTATTTCACTGTTTTTTAAACCTATGATACTCTGTATAGTTTTATATTTTCTGAATTTGAGTGTTAAAAATCACATTTTTACAACTTTAAGTCGTTTTTTTGACAAAACCACTGAATTGAACTGCTAACGTACCCCTATTTGTCTCTGCTCCTATCTCAACGTTTCTTTTCCCGTTCAATTGTAAAACGAAAAAATTAATACAGGGTGGTCAAATGTCTTCCATTTGTTGTCCATAAACATGTATTAATTTCTCCTGAATATCAGGTTATTATTTAAAATAGTAAATTAAAATAAACTTTCAGTATTTTCTTAAAATGCAATCAATACCCAATGCTAAATATCGTGGTGGACCCCATATATCAATCAACAGAAATTATTGAATTGAATAGATTAAATACTTATGTTTTATTGCAAGAGAAACCTAGCTTAGAGAATCAACTACCTCATATATTCATGATAGGGAAAAATGCTGAAATCTGTCTATAACTGATGAGGTATGACAAACAAAGAGAACCTCGTTTTTCATTCAAGTATATTTTAAGGTGTGTTGGAAGCAAATATCCGAGAAAGTAGTTGTTTCCTTGACGCTAGACGGTATCTATTCAATTGATCATTATTAATTGAAGTCAAAATTGAACAATATAGATACAGTTTTTAACATAATTTTCGAAATAATGACACCAATATCACTCTGACGAAGCTTTGAGATAAAATCCTACGAATTGAGAAAAAGATAAGATTTAATTTGTTAAATTAGTTTGTTGACTCATAATAACATTTCCTCTATTTTTCTGTTAAAAGCTACTTGAAATAAACTCAATAACCCCATTATATTGCTTTCTCGCGAAATTCCTCTGGGTAGCAAGTAGGATCTTATTTTATTATTTTTTTGTCCCTTTTTACCAGCAGTTTGTTCTTTCGAGGTAAAACGGCGAAGCCATTATTCTTGAACAAATCGCCAGATTATTCTATCCTCTTTCATCGCATTACGTTTTTTTCGTTTTAAGAATTACTTTAAAAAATAAATATTTCCGTGTGTCCGTTCATTTATATTTTAAATACATACCTACTGTTCATAAACACTCACATATAAGCATATCATTAAAATACAAATAACTTTTCCAATTAAAACTCAACAAAAAGTACATTTTCTAATATAAAATACAGATATTTCCAAAAAATCACTTCATATATAACTTAATCAGTTGAAACTGCATCTCTTTATCTGTGCTCGAAGATAATTGCTATTAAAATGCGTCAGAAATTTCTAGAGCACCCGGTATTGTTTAATTGATTGATTGATTCATTGATTGATTGATTGATTGATTGATTGATTGATTGATTGATTGATTGATTGATTGATTGATTGATTGATTGATTGATTGATTGATTGATTGATTGATTGATTGATTGATTGATTGATTGATTGATTGATTGATTGATTGATTGATTGGTTGATTGATTGGTTGGTTGATTGATTGATTGATTGATTGATTGATTGATTGATTGATTGATTGATTGATTGATTGATTGATTGATTGATTGATTGATTGATTGATTGATTGATTGATTGATTGATTGATTGATTGATTGATTGGATCAGCACACCAGTCAAAGGCTTAGAGTTCTCGGCACCTCAGCCTTCAAGCTTTTTGTTCTCTTGGTTGTGCCGTTTATGTGAAGAGACCAGTAGCCCTTATGAGGCTCAGCAGTCTTTTAGCTAGGTCCTTCTTGGAGTAATCCTCCCTTGTATGTTCTAGTCCTAGGAGTGTATATCTGCAGTGAGATAATGCTTCACAATCGAAGATAATGTAAGAGGCTGTTTCCTCCATTTCCATGCACAACCGACAGATAGGTTCCTCCCTACATATACCGATTGTATGCATGTGCTTCCTTAGGGTACAGTGACCGGTGAGTAAACCCGTCACTATCATTATCTGGCTTCTGCTAAGGATTAATATTTCATTAGGCAGGATTTTTTGACCAGGA
This sequence comes from Lochmaea capreae, assembly GCA_949126875.1. Lineage (NCBI taxonomy): Eukaryota > Metazoa > Arthropoda > Insecta > Coleoptera > Chrysomelidae > Lochmaea > Lochmaea capreae. The sequence goes on from OX421409.1 coordinate 13,791,649, forward strand.
CTTTGCTGTGTTCCCGTTTTTGGCACGTGTCTCCAGTACGACTGGTGTTTAGTTTGAGTTCACCGAGATATAGAACCACGTGCAGCAGTTTTAGATACCCCAAATGCTGGTTCAGGACCAGTGAATGCAGTCTTAGAGTATAGCTTTGCTAGGATGTCTGCCTTTTGGTTTCCTACAATGCCCTTAGGCCCCGGGACCCACTTAAGAGTAACTCTATTATGGTTAGCAAGGGTTTTAAGTTTTTGTAGACAGTCCCAGACCAGTCTAGATCTGATCTGAGGACATGCTAAATATTTTAGTGCTGCCTGACTATCGGAGAGGGGCACCAGGTATTCAAATCTAAATGTTTTTGGTTGCTTTCTCAAACTATCTCAGTCCAGAATTGATGATTAACTTATTCCAGCAATCAGATTTTCAAGACTAAACCAACATACAACATAAATAATTTTTGGCGTTCACTTTTAATAGCTTGTGAGTTCTTAAATAGAAAAATAAATCCGACCTCTGTGAAATGAACTATTAACGCCAAACGAGAACACGCACAGGATAGTTTTCTACCGTTCGTGTCGGATATAAATTACACAGTATCATATTATTTAATAACAGTCTTTGCGGCATATATGGCATGAATCCAAACTGTAACTGCATTGTTGCAAAATTAATTTATATTGTACATAGTCGGCCACTTGGAATATAAAGTTTAATCCTCTGAAAATTATGTAGCAAAGTTTAATTACTTTTCGTTAGGGATAACGCTCAAGCCAACTACAAGAAATGGATTTTGTTATAGTATAGTTTGAAACTGTTGAAGATAATAATAATTAATTGAAATGAAGTGAATAGTTAGTTCTATAATGGCGAGCAAAGAACTAAGGTCAATCACAGAGTTGCATGGAACTCTAGGTGATGATTGTAATCATAGGAGCTAAATCACACACATTCGGTGGATTTTTCAGTATACTGTATTTAACCGGTGATGTCTCCTATCGATCGTGAGGTTTACGGTTTATTTAACAAACAATATACCTTCAGATCCTACTGCTATGTCGATCATTGTAGCGTTGTTGTGTGCGCGTTTATGGTACACCAGCGTCATCAAGAGACTGATGACTAAAATACCCAAGCGAAAAAGAGTCCACCATCCAAAGGGATGACAGTTTTTTGGTGCCCACAAGCTTGTGGAATAGAACGGCTACCGCAGTTTCACTGCGAAATCACTTGAATAAGTTGGGTATGTAAATGTTAGTGATTGGAACGTTAAAAGGAGATTTAATGCTATGGATTGTCTTGTAAGAGGATGGCTACTAACCACTGGAGCACCGGTACCAATTGCAAGATTACCTTTTGATAACAATCACCTGGCATGATATGATGAGGACTGGAACTAGATACTGTTCTCAGATGACTCCCGTTTTCACCTCACTGAAGAATGGAAAACATACGAATTGACCCATTAATGGTTTGGAAGCCTTATTGGATAACCACGTACAGAGTTTATCAGTGTCGACAATGACTCCCTGACAACTCACAGGTCTGAAACTGCATTCACTGGACCTGAACCAGCATGTGTATCAAAAACTGAACCACATGGTTTTACATCTCGGTGGATTCAAACAAAATATCACGCGTACTTCAGCCACGTGAAAAAGTAGGAACACAGCAAACTGCTGGTCAAAAAACCCTTGGAGTAGCTGGTTAGCCTCAGCAGAGGGTAGATAAGGAAAGTGAAGGGATTACTAAACGGTCACTTTATGGAGGACGAGGAAACAGCCTCATACATTATCTTCGAATGTGAAGCACTGTCTCACTGGAGATATAGACTAGAGCGTCCAAGAGAGGACTTCTCCAAGAAGGACCTAGTGAAAACCCTGTTGAGACTTATAAGAACTACTGATCTCTTCACATAAACGGTAAAACCAAAAATACGAAAAGCCTAAAGGCTCAGGTGCGATAACTCAAAGCCTGGTGGTGCTATGCTTTAAATGAGCACTATGGGTAAGTATGTCATTTTTATGCATGATATAGCTAAATGGCATGTAGCCAGAGTTTCCAGGGAGTTTGTGAATGACGTGGGAACTAGGCGATTTGATTGCCCAGCCCGCAGTCCAAACATGAAAACCCATCGAACATATGGGATGAGCTGGGACGGTATATCCGAAGACATACACCAGCTCCAAGAACTTTCCAGAAGCTGAGGGAGCTGCTTTTGTAAGAGTGATATAATATCGGAACAAAATGTGATCCTTAACTCAATTAAAATATGCCTCGTCATCAACGCAAGAGGGGGGGAGACAAGTTATTGAAAATTGTTAGTAATTATTAGTGTTTCAGTTTTCTTTGGTCCATATAGTCGTGAATTAACGAAAATTCGACATTCGTTTCCAATGTGAATTTGCTGCTTTTTTAGAATAAATCAGTAAAATAAAAAATTTGTTCACAAAATACAGTACCGAGTGATTCAATAACGAGGTACTATATCTGAGAGTTTGGGGAAAAAATTTTTATCAGAAAATCGGCCCCAAAAAAATTATTAAAAGTGTTTTTGAGTCCATAGTTTTTCGCTTTGTGGCGCAATCTATCACTTACAAAATATAAATGGATCGTTTACAAAATATTCCTCAATTTAAGTTGGTGAATAATAACAACTTTAGAAACTACCTTATTTCACAACTTTTCTTAGTCATTTTTCTGTATCACCAATTCTGAAGTGGTAGGAGAAGTGTTCTTTCATTGACATGAGAAAGACTGTAACTTCCATTACCATAACCGATTTTTAAAAATATATACAAAAATATAGAGCATTCCAGAAAAAAATAATAACAACACTTAGGCAAATAAGATGACTTATTGACCTGTCAAAACCGTAATTGTTGAATCACCCAGAAAGTTGTAGGAGAAATTCTGATGCTAAAATTGATTTGAAAATAAAATATCAAGTAAAACATATCACAAAAATATTTATTAACATTACATAATAGAACAAAAACTAAGGGAGTTGCTCAGAAATTTACAAAATCTAATTATTTTAAATACTCAAAATGTTTGCCATCATTTGCTAGCTATGCACAAATGCAGTCTTTCTGTAGTTGACGTGTTTCAATAACTTTTCTACCCACTTTTCACATCAACTTCTAGCAAATCTCACAACTTCTCAACCATGCCATTATTAAAACCGTTCCCTTTGATTTTATCACAGCTCTTGACGGCGTTAACCTCAAACAAACTAGTCCCCTACCTATACCCTCTACTCCCCCATGGACTATCAACCTTCCTAAATTTAACACATCCCTTATGAGACACAACAAGCACACAACACCCAAACAATTAAAAATGATTTCAATGACATAATAACCAATATGATTTAGTATTATACACTGATCCATACATACCTTAATTTGGTTACCTTCCCACATTGGCATCGAGGGCAACAAACTTGCTTACCAACAGGCAAAAATTGCAACTTCAATTACCGTCACCGACAATATAGTTATTGGAAAGGATTTAAAATCACAGTTCAAAAGAAAATCCAAAGTAACATGGCAGCAGCATTGGGACACTGTTGGCACAACCCTTCGTCAAATACAGTACTCTATTGGTCATCCCCAACCTAGTTGCTTCGCAGGTCTCTCAAGGCAACACTTAACTTTGATAAGAAGAGTAAGAATCGGCCATTCAGGACTTATCCATGGATACCTAATGTCTACTACCCCCAGACTCATTTGTTCCTACTGCAACTCTAATCTAACCATGAAGCACATTTTGACCGAGTGTCACAAATATACTGTCCAAAGACAAACAGTTTCAGCTAAGCCTAAACTACAAAGAAATCCTCAACAACTCTAAACAAATAACATCTCAACTCCAATTCATTAGAGATGTACAACTTTACCATAAACTATAGAACAATTCTGTTACTGTGCATTCATTTTGTAACAATGATCTATTTTATGTTTAATAAAACTACGATTTTTCGTGTAAATTTAACGTCAAGACTAGAAGGCACGACTATTTTGGTCTTTTACTGTGGCTACAGTACATATCGTTATTTTTTGAAAAAAAGACCTTATTAGATCCTTTTTTGTTGTATTTTAACCTTTCTATTCTGCCTACAAAGCTTTGGTGGCTAAAATTACATTCTCTTGCTTCCCATACATATTTTTGGTTTTACTCAATTTATTCGAAAAAAAAGGGATGCAGTCTATGGCTGTAGTTTTTTTTTATATTCCTTTGTATAGTTGCCAGAAAATATCGAGGATTTGTGCCTATTTTAATGTGGACTAATAGTAAGCTCCTATTTATAATTAAAACAGTCGACCTCGCTCTGTGTTCAACGCTGTTAATTACCACACACGAATACGTTAAGACCGAATATTTCCGGAACGGAAGCTGTTTGCAAACAGAAGGGTGTTGAATTTATTCTGAGGATTTTCTAAATCTCGAAAAACATTGCTATCTGGATAAGCGTTTTTTATTAAGCTAAAGAACATCTCACACCGAAAGATTTTTTTTTATTTTAGTATATTATTTTGGATTTTCTTTCATTGTACCGACACTTGTAGCCATACAAAGTGATTCTGAAGAATAGGTCAAACATATAATAAATTTTTAAAATGGTTCAAAGTTAATTTCCTACCACTTAATCTATTTTTTCTCAGGCAGTCTCTCACTGTTGATAGTATATTACATACCTAGCGGGGAAGTAGATCATTACAGCCCAGGCTAAAAGCCGTGGCTGGAATGATCCTTCCCTCGTGGTCATTGGCGCTGGAATGGGGGGGCTAGGGGGGGCTTAGCCCCCTCCAGATACCATGGTAGCCCCGTCCAGTATCGATATCACTTTTACACTTCCGAACCGCCGAAGCCGAACCGCCGAACAAAACCTTGATCTTATCGTGATCGTAATCATGCGATACGCGCCAGCATGGTCTCTGTTGTTGCTTGTCTTGCTGGATGCACATGTGGACTATTGTCCCTCTTGGGCTTGTTTACGTTTTGTGTTGTTTACAATCTGCACTGGTCTAGTGAAGCATCACTCACCCCCTGAGTGAAGTTTTTCAAAATCCTAATGCTACGTTGGGAAAGGCTAGCCAAATAATAACATCTACTATTTCACTTTTAAAAGATGAAAGGAACAGTTTTTCAAAACTTTGGTCTAAAATGGTCAAATTTGCGGACGATAATACGTTATGTCTTGAACCAGTTCGTATGTCAAGAAAAAGAAAAACTCCAAAGGTTTTATCAGATTTTGTAGTAGAAAGTTCTGCAGGTCATGAAGAAACAATATTGGGGGTAAATGTCGAGGAGCATTGGAGGGTATCTGTATTTTTAAGTGCCATGGATGCTGTGACAAATCAATTTGTGGAAAGGTTTGGTGACTTAGACTTTGCCAAAAGTATTGATAGCCTTTTAAATCTGTCTTTTGAAGGTGGAAATACCTTTATTTATCATTATTCACAACTCTTTAAAATTGATATACCACTTTTAGAAGCAGAAATAAAAATTACAAAACAAATGGTTAAAAAAGAGGACAGCACCGAGTTTTCTATTTTGAAGAAATATGTGACACCGGATGTCTAACCCAATCTATACAAACTGTTTCAGGTTGCAATAGCTATTCCTGTTAGCTCCGCCGGCTGCGAGCGCAGTTTTTCGGCTATGAGAAGAATTAAAACGTGGTTACGCTCTTGCATGGATCAAGATAGATTTTCGCAACTTTCCATACTTGACATTGAAAATGAATTGGCTAAAGATATTGACTCTTAAGAAGTCTTGAACATTTTTGCGGAGAAAAATAGAAAAATGGTCTTAATTTAATTTTGAATGTTCTTTTTTTATCTCAACCTAGTAGGTACATAAGTATCTAAATACATACCTACATCTTATTTTAAATTTATAGAAATACGCATTAAAGTTTTTTCACATCTGCATAATTATTTGTTTTATTTTTCAAATATGCATAGATAAACCCCTTTTATATTGATTTGTATTTAATGGAAAAGTACATTTTTTAATGGGGCTAAAGCCCCCTCCTAATAAAAGTTATTCCGCCGCCAATGCTCGTGGTATGTATACCATTTTATTCACAATCGCTTAGTTACAAGCTTTTAAAAACAGTAATTTTAAGAAAATTTGTTATCACAATTTAATATTTTTTTCGACAAAGAATGGAATGGAATGGAGAACGTTTTTCATTATTCTCCCTTGGGAATAATCGACTACTTCTGTTTTAATTTTGATGTCATAGAAACTGATCTCTAATACCTCTCTTTGCTTTTCTACGGAATTATTCACTCAACCGCAGCTTCTTGGAGTTCTGGAGGAGTACAGGTAAATTCAAAATAAGACATTATGTACTTGTTTGAGCAAAAAATTTAAAATTTTGTGACAGAAAGAATCTTTTATGACATAATTGTCAAAACCAATAAATTAGTAATATTGCCTAGCAATAGATTCATGAAGTTCTTTGTCGAAAGAAATATTAAATTGTGATAACAAATTTTCTTAAAATTAATGTTTTTAAAAGCTTGTAACTAAGCGATTGTGAATAAAATAGTATACACACCACGCGGGAAGGATAATTCCATCCACGGCTTTTAGCCATATATTTTTTCCATATTTTTTATTCATAATCCTCTTAAATAACATGTTTTGTTTTTGTTTTGTATCGGTTTTTATAACAAGCACTGCATTTTCTTTATATTAAATTAGAGTTCAAAGAAAATATCCATTCATTGCGTTCAAACCATATATATTATATATGACTGATACGACTCTTAACGAGATACCTACCATCTATCATTATGCTTTATTCGAAATTTTCATGAAATCCAATCAAAATCAATTTACGTAATAAAGAGACTCGTTTCTGATGCTCGTTATCTCTATTCAAAATGTCGTTTGTGCCATCGCGGTCTACCCAATGGAAAAACTTTTTCAATTAATGATCAGTACGTATACAGTGAAAATATAGTTCCGTTTTCATTACAGCAAAACTAGATATATCTACACTATTATAATAAATGCTGGTTATGGGAAATTTTAAAAATAAAACAACTACAAAAACACGAAGGTTATGTGGGTAGCAAAATTGGATTTCTTAAAAACAAAAGTCCAAGCACCAGTTTTTTAATAAAATCTGTCTGCTTGGAAAAAAGTGGGCTTATCCGTAATATAGTATTCAACTCTGCTAATCTTTTCACAGATAGATCTCTTCAAACAAACTTTTCATTCGTTTCAGGAATTGTTTTTCAAAATCTCGAAATATAATAAATACTATTCGCCAAAGAGAACATCTTGAAATAAACGTGAACAGTAAGCAGACAAAAAGGAGATTGATATTTTTACCTCTGGGATTTACAAAATCAATCAAAACGCATATCTAGCGGCAGTTTTATTGTGAGAAACTTTCCCAACCAAAACTTGTGTATGTTTGTGTGTGCATATATAATATTCACTGCACAAGTTGTCACTAACAAGCTTTAATATATTACAACTGCACAATGGGTATTGTAAAATTCTTCAAACGAAAATCTCGAAGAGAGTTAATGATGAAAATCATTAAACATTTTACGGTTTTCCACAAAATTCTCATTGATTAACGTTTCGATGTACTTTTTCCAATCTTACTGTGCCTGTAGTGTGAATGTCTTCTTCAGAAGTTAAAAGTTCTCGATGAGCGAGATCTGTCTTGTAAAATGTATGACTCTCTAAACTTACATTGTCATGGTAAATAATAATTATTCTGGCAAGCCAATTATTGTATACCATTTAGAATTGACCGTTCTACTATGCGTTTAGGTTATGTCTTCAACATGTAGGTATACCATTTACTTCGATTTGACCACGAAAATGTCAACTAGTGTTATAAATTCCTGTAATATAAACAACAGTTTATTGTATCTATAATATTGTAAACGTTATAAAATAGATATTTTTTAATTTTTATTTTTCTAGTTAACTTGCTATTCAATATTACATTTTTATATTTTTTATTTGATTTGAGTATATTTATATCTTTTTTCAGGCCTGAAAACCATCATCAATGCTCTCCTGCACTCCTTCAAGCAGTTAGCCGAAGTCATGACTCTCACGATATTTTGCCTGATGGTATTTGCACTGTTTGCCCTTCAAGTGTACAAAGGAGAACTCCGTAACAAATGTGTGCTCAAAATGGATGATCACAACGCTTCCTATGAAGTCTGGTTCAAGTAAGTCTTTTTATTTTTCAACGAGGTAGATTTTCACTACGTAAGTCGCTATTGAGATTCGCGAAAATATGATTATCAAGCCGATTTACATCGTTGTGTATTTTCTGTCAAAATGGATTTTTAAACAATCAGATACTTTTTCAATTTTGGGTAAATAAATTAAATGACCCCAAATGGATGATTTTACTTTTTGTTTTTGAATAACAATAAGTCCTTACCTACGAGAAATTGTCGACTGATGTGGTACTTCATTGCCGAAAACAGAAACCAACTAGACAAAGCATTCTTGTAGAGACAACTGTCTTGCTCGAAACTTTTTTCGACTAGTAACTGGAGAAACCGTAGTTGGAAATACGAAGATTCCACCTATAACGCTCAAAGGTGAAAAGCTAATGCTTGAACTAACGTAATATTCCAAAACATCGTCAAAAATGTATTTAACATTATTATTTCCCATATAAAATGATTATCTTCAATGAAAATCAGGATAAACGTTATATATTGTTTCAGCTGGACCTCAGACCCGTCTAACTGGTTACGACGGAACTCGACGGGGGATCCATATCTATGCGGTAACGTAACCGGCTCTCGGCACTGTCCCCCGACGCACACCTGCCTTTGCACCGGCGGAAATCCCAACCATGGTTACACCAGTTTCGACAATTTCCTGTGGTCGATGCTAACTACGTTTCAGCTCATTACCCTCGACTATTGGGAAAATGTTTATAACATGGTCAGTATTATTGTTCATTGACGGCTTTAATTTTAGAGATATTTTCTTATTTTTAAAATTGTAATTATAGAGTTCGATATTCTTAATGTACAGGTTCTTTCGTATGTGTATTTTATCAAAAAATTGTTGAGAAGGGATTTAAAATTTCCATTAAATTAGATGAATTTACTTTCGTACTTTTCAAATGTGGTTGTAAGTATGTCCAGTTAAAAATTTGTTATCACCCATAATCTGAAACAGGCGTATATCCTATACAAATAAACTTAATAGTAATAGTATGAATGAAATAGCTATACTGTAACTTGTATATTGGGTATCGACCCAGCACTGTAGTGGAACGCCTCTGATGCGATAATTACAGTGAAGCAGTGTCGAACGTGGTTAGTACTTGGATGGATGACCACGAGGTGAACACCGTTGTAGAGCCCCTACAGCCTACAGCGAAACACTTTAGACTAGTCGTGTGTAGCAGTTTGTTGCGCTAACACCTTTTTGTGTGTCATGGGTGTTGAAACCAGAGAGCGTCTAATGATGACGCTGACACAGATGGCGGCACGCTCTCAAGCAGTATCGTGGCACAGTGTCAAATCAAGGCAGTTTTCGCGATCAGGCACACTACTAAAAACTGTAACAAATAACAAAAAAAACTCTGGTACTCTCCCTAAATCATCTCACGTGTGGATTTGGGAAATACCAATCTTTGAAAGTATGCTGTATTGCAAATCGTGTCGGCGCCCTCATGATTCTCATTTTCGTAGAATTTAAAACGTGTGATCTTGTAACGATATTCTAAAAATCTAAAATTGTATACATTCAAACATCTAGCTTTTAAAACTTGTGGCGCGCCATGGCACACCGCGCAACTCACCTATAATATGTGATTTTGATGTATGAAGCTATGAGCCCGAAACCTGTAGCTGTGTTGGTGAAACAATCATACATGACACAATTGTGTTGATACGGGAAACAGTGTCGGTGTCATTGTATCAACACACGAAAATTTACATTATTACCCATGACTTCTTTAGACTACTAGGGCGAGTAGCATATTGTATCTCAGCTCGCCGGCATTTTACCAATGAGCACGAGGTATAACGTAGATATGCTGTCTTTCGGTGGAGACGTGAAACCCAGTCCATGGATACTAGTTATCTGTTTATACTAGGCTCGATAAAGATCCCCACCACTGTTTGGAGCACTACCGGGATCGAAAAAATTTCGGGTTAGGGATAGAGTAGGTATTCACGGCGTCGGTAATTAGCATCAGTCGCAGAAATAGACGAAGTTAAATAACAAAAGAAAAAAAACTTGTTTATTAAACATTATAGTGGTAGTTGACTAAAATTAAATTTTCTTCAATATAATATATGGTACAAGATATTTTGCATCATAGAGTACATTTGAAATTTTCAAGGGCGCTTTAAATCCTGCCATGAGAAGATCTATTCATTATGCAAAAACTACAAAGGGCTGATCGTAACCCCAATTCGTAAGGCTTACAAGGCATACTTCATCTTTAAGCGGTTTATAATTAGATGCATTATTAAATTCAGGAGTTAATTTGTCCTAAAAAGTGTGCAATGAAGTTTTATCGAACTTCACCGGAATTCCTGAAATTATGTATGGAACTGATCCAATTAGGTGACAGTTATTCGAAATGAATGAAGGGATTGTTGTGATGAACTGTTGATTTTGATCATTACTTATTTTGAAATTTTTCGTAAAATGCCGACGATGAAAGAAAGTTCATACTTTCAAATTCAGGATTGGATATAGTTATGTTTCTACTTATTGCGGAAGAGACACTTTCCGCGTGTGCTAGGAACAACATTTTCTCTTGGAGCGGGCAGAAAATGAAAAAAATTATCATTATATACAAACTACCTAACAACTTTAGCTACCGTCTGGTTATTGATGTAATCATTAATGTCTATTAACGCCATAGTCAACAAAATTTCAAGAAAACGGAAAAAATAATAATAAAATACCTAGCGCGCGGTAAATTAGAACGTTCTGAACTAAAAATGAGTGCGAAAAAGTGCATTTTTGTTAACTAAAAGTGAATAATGTGAATATTATAAGCACTTGAGATTGATTCCAATTAATTGCTCCATGATATTGAATCCTCTTAAAATTCACAAACTCTGCGATACGTGTCAGATATACAACTTCTGTGTTTATATAACGAACAAGTTATATGTAAGCGTGGAGGCACATTTTTTCCGGTATTTTTACTTCGCTACTTTCACCCCCTAGCGAGGGTAAGCATCACTTCAAAATATTTAAATGGCATTTGGGGTCGAATAACGTTTTTTTAAAACGTTGACGCAGTTCCTAATAATGGCTCTGTTCCATTTTCGTCTGGCCACCGTTTCCTACGTACTTTATCTTGATATACGACCGGACATGAAAAATAACCAAAAATTGATTGGGTATTTTGTTGGCTAAAAGAAAATAGACAATACTGACTTATACTTTCTTTCATTTCACTTACCGTTGAAGAATAATAGCATAATATTTCTATATAAACTAAATTAATAGAATCATTTTTCTTTTCAGGTGTTGTCAGCGTGTGGTCCGATCAGCGTTTCATTTTTTACAGTCGTTGTGTTTTTCGGATCTTTCTACCTTATTAATCTAATGTTGGCTGTGGTAGCTCTTAGTTATGAAGAAGAAGCAGAAATTACTCAAGAGGTAAATCATATTCAATTATATTTAATTTTAAATCGGTTTATTAAGAATATTTGCAAGAGAATTTCATGGTTTGAACATTTTCCAGGGAAGGAAGAGGCCATGTGTATAATATTTCTTTAAATTAACTACTCAATCTTGAACCTGTTTTTATTTTCAGGAGAGAAAAAAAGAATTAGTGGACCACAGGGAGGACTCCACGTTTAGTTTCGATCCTTCGACGTTGAACGTCAGGAAATTGTCGAAGCAAAAAATAAAGAAGATCGACGCAAGGAAGGGGGTACTTTTGTCGTCTTATACAAGAAAAAAGACGCGTCGTAGAAAAAGAAACAGAAGTTCGACTAACGCAGCCAAAGCGGGCGCAACAGAAAACAACGGCAATAAACAAGAGACTAAAGACTCTAGTATATTTAAGCTGTCTCCAAAGAAAAACAGTCGAAGGTAATTTAAAGATAAACATTGCAAATTTGTTTGTTTATTTTGTAGATTAAATGGTTTGTTTCAGTAAAAACTTGGTGCTTAAACAGTTTTCACTTGACCATTTTCTATTTTAAGTCGAGAGATTTGGCCTAATAGTGTATTTTCTCTACAACCAAAAAAAAATTTTTATTTCTCCATTGGAGACTGATGCATTTACTTAATGGAAAAATGTTTGCACGCTATGACAAGTATTTACACGACGATATTTAGCCTTCTAAGATACAAAAAGAAATAGAATGGAAAATACCATTTTAACAAACACTTACAAAAACTCATGTTTATCGCAAAGTTTTCTATTCTGTCCTAACCCCATATTTTTTTTATTTTTATTAGTCGCATGAACCTCTAGGATTATTGTAGTTTATTTCAGAAAAGTATAGGGTAATAAAACCTCATTAGGTATGCAAAGGGAGCACCAACGAATATTAAAGCCACTTTCATAGTTTGGTATTGATTTCATTGTAAAATTCTTTCTTTTTATCAAGTGCAGGTAGTACCACCCGGGTTAGGGTCAAAATATGGGTTTAGCCTATTGTTATCCATTCACAAACACTGAAAATAGTGTGCCAAAGGCGTGCCGGTAGGATACTCCTAGAAAGGAAAGAACTTTATTTTAACAGAATAAAAATTAGGCATTATGTACATAGTATTGGGTACACTTATTTTTTATTGAACATTATACAAAAAATACAATATACAGAAATTAAATTATAAAAAATAATAATATTCTTCGTCATCTGAGAAACTGTCATCTCCTCTTGACGTTATAATTAACGAGTCGACGGTCCGATCGATCAAGTAGTCAAGATCCCACATTTTCTCCTCTTCTTTAATGACATGCTGGACTGCTTTTCGCCAGTTCTCTGGTGTCACCTCCTTAATGGCTTCATGAAACAGTAACTTAACGTCTTTCATTTTGAATGTCGTGTTGTGTCTTGCCACAAATCCTTTCACTTCCGCCCATATAAGTTCTATAGGATTTAGTTCGCAATGATATGGCGTGTTCGCAGCACAGTTACACTATGTTTTTCTGCTATATCATTTCAATTTCATCGCTTTCCAGTAAGTGCTTCACGGCTATGCTTCTTGTACAGTAAATTTCGTGTAATCGTATTTTATGCAATCGTGTACATTTAAAATAATAAGTTTTTCATTCACTGATACTGGAGAATTATTGGAACATTTTTTCGTTGGTGTAAATATCGCCATTTTATTACTAATCTTATAATACTGTGAACACTATTTACGGCTTAACAGCAAATACTGATGCGTTAAACTAAACAAATATACTTATAAAGGTCTAAAAATTTTGGGTAAGGCACCTTGCGGCGCATGGTTAAGCCGAATCTGAAATAGGGTTGGAATTAGACAGAAGCACTAATAGAAGGTTAAACGGTACCTGTTGAACGCAAAACGTAACTGTATAATCTACTACCTAAGTAATCCTTACACAATATTTCGATATTGGCACTTCAGGCCAGAAAACATACTTTTCCTAATTCTCTTACGCAATTACTTGAAATTTTAATATTACAAACAATACTATTTCAAGACCTACGCCTATGGCCGACACCGAAATTGAGTTTAACTGGACGAAATTCCCCATTTTATTGCCCTATACCTTTCCGAAATAGACTATAGCGACAATATTATGTACATTCAATTATTCTACATTACAATTTGGATATCATATTTATGTCTTTGTAATCCATTAGATTTTGGACATTACAATTTACCCCGAGTACTACATGTAATTTATTGCTAATATTATTTTTCATCCTTGCATGCTTGAAATTTGGACAATGTTTAATTGGCAATTACATAGTTTACACTATGGAGGTTTAGTTTTTGTAATAATATAACTGTAAGTGATGTTGGTATGGCCTAATCGGAGTCTTGATAATATCACTTGTGATGTTCTATTAAGATTAGTATATGGCCAATGTTTTACTGTTGTTTTAACATCATGTTATTTGGATTGTGATACATGCCACTGATTTTGCCACAATTGTTGCACTTTTAACTTCACGTACAGTTTTGTGTCCTGTAGCACTGAATTTTGAACTTCACTCGCGGTTTCACTGGTAGTGGCCTCTCGAGCAAGTCGATCTGCCTCATCGTTTCCTTGTTTGCCAATACGGGAAGGTATCCATAAAAGTGTCACTTTGATGTTGGATTGCTGGAGATATGACATAGTTTGTTTTATTTGTAGGGCTAATGGATGGGTGGTGTAAATTTGATTAATTGACTGGATAGAACTGAGAGCTAACCACATATTCAACGAACATATTTACCTTTAATCTGCATCCATTAACTACGTATTTACTTTGCAGTTTTGAAAATAAAAAATATTAGTCAATTTACTTCAATTAATCTCACTATCACATTTTTGCACCAAGTTAATAGTAAATTATGATTTGATTGATTTTGTTCAAACTTCATGGTAGGTATACTTTACGCTGTCACCTTCAAAAGTTTTTAAACATTTAAGAAACTAAACTTGCAAACAACTATTCATGTAGTTAGCAATAGAAACAGGCCAGTTAAAATGAATTAACCAACTCTGAGTTGGGTAAATTTGTTTTATTCCTTGTTAACTCTCGAAAATCGTGACAGCGTAGAGGCGGATATAAAATTTTGCTTTTAAATTGGAATAAATTGTAGTTTTGTAACTTTCTTACAACAAAACCAAAACATAAACTTCCTTTTCTGACAAAAATATATACAAAAATCCATAATTTCATTACTGTTATTTAAAACACGCACAAAACTTCAAACTCACCGAATTTAACCATAATTGACCTATAAATATGGAGCAAAAAACCTTTTTTCCTCATGAAATGAACAACTACAAAATGGCTAATAATAACGGTTTGATATGTTTTAGATCCGTTACTCCAAGTCGCAGCCCTAGTCCAAGACATAGTACGCATAGTCAGCAGAGTCAAGAATCTCCTAGACCTCAAGCATTACCCCTACCTCATCCTCTTCCGAAGCACATACAACTCAACGATCCCAAAAGAACAGATACTTTACACCCTCACAATACATTGGGTGAGTGAGATTTAAAAAAAATCACTAGTTCTTAGTTAATTTTAAATGTATCTCAACTCAGACGTGGTATAAAGAACAAGAGGTTTGTCATATCTATGACTCACCAGATATTCATTGGAAAGTTTTAAATTTTAATGCACGTTCCAGGTCGATATACCTATCAAATAAATTCCATAGGTCATATAATTTCGTAATTTGACTTCATTCCATCATACAAAAAACTTTTTTTCACAGGTCCAAATCCTAATAGATTAGGTTTTCAAAGCAGGCAGGCTAGTAGTAACAGCGGAGAAGGAAATAATAGAGAATCATCGCTGGATGATTCTGGAGTAGTTGACGATCACGAACCGGAGGGTGATGCTACGTCAGAAGAAGTTACCTCCCACCTTACACCAAGTAACAGGGTAAATATATTTATTCGTTTGCGATATTTGATACTGAGCATGGTTCATACTACCACCATTGACCATTGACCGCTCCACTCACAAAGAAGCGACACCGTCGTTTATATTAAAAATATCCATTATTAGGTGCCGATACTATGATTTTATTGTTCACGGTTGCTATGTTGAAAGTAAACAACCCACACCATTTGCTCACGTATCAATTTTGAATGTGATTCCCAGTGATTTTCACTCTACTTTTTCGTTTTTGTAGTTTTTGAGTTTATTTGCAATAAAACTGTTTACATAGTTATTAAGTTTGGTTATCCAAGCCACGCAAATCTTTATCGCAGTTACTGCAGATACTGTCATCAATGTCAAATCAAAATAGTTTATCCTACCAAAATAGTTCTCATGGAAATGTCAAAAGGGGTTGCTACTGTGTGAGTGGAGTATGTTTAATGAACGAAGATTCTTTTCCATCAATATAAAAAATAAGCCGATTTTTTTTAATAATTCAAGTAATAAAAGTAGAATCCGTCTCTGGCCTATTCCGTCTTAAAAATTCCTCATGACACAAGCTTCACTTGATGAATTTTATTGATATATTTCCCCACATAGTTTTGCTTACGAAGCTTCTCACGATGAAGCCACTTATTTAAATTCTACGAAGAGTTTCCTACAGCCAGAATTTTCTGCTATGGTTTTTTTTTGTAGACGGTGCTTTAAATTTTCATATCATTTTCTAGAAAAAACAGGAGATAATAAACATTATTGGTATAAACAGATGTTTAATTTGAAAAGTTTTAGATTCCATATACTTTATTGTGCTTTTATTAAACACTTTATACGGACTAGTGACTTACAAATACATTAATTATCGCATTCTATCAACCAGAAATTTTTTACAGTTGTTGAATTTTCAGTAACCGAAATTCAAATTCAGCCTGATCTGAAATAAAAAAAATCAGGCTAATTCGAAACGCACACAAACAAAAGCTTTTCCACATCAACCACCTGCAAAGCTATTAGTTATGTTTATTCATTGTTCCAATCAGATCTCGGCAACGAAATCCCAAGTCGATTACTTTTTTTTTGTATGTTAATGCCGAAAGATAACTTTTCCCAGTTAATCATGACCTGTCTGCGGCAGGACTAAAATTATTTTCCTCCACTTTGGATATACGAATCTGGGAGTAGCTGATGTTGTGTTTATTGGGAACAGTTTGTGGGTTATTTGTTTAAAATGTTACAGCTGTCGACATATTTTTTGCCGTAGGCAATTAGCGTTCAAAAAAAGTACGGTAATTAATCCCGACTAAATTTTAGTTAACGAAATATGTGACAACAAAACTGTACGCCAATATAACTTTAGATTACAAGGTAATTTATTGAAAATTTTATACGCGTACATACAGTGCAGTCATAAAGTAATGCATAAACTCATTTTCCGACTACCCATTCGAAAAACGTATTAATTCTTACTGTAATCACGCACTAGTGCCAAATTTAACGATACTGTGATAAACATAAAAGTACTACATTGCAGAGCAAATGTTCAAAATGTGCACCTCCAGCTAAACACACAAAAATCTAAATGATTGTGATCAGGTGACCTTGGAGGCCATGGATTTAGATACTGGTCCTATCCAAGGGTTGGGAAAACGGTAATAAAAACTGCCGTACGATTTCTACAGAATGTGGACGAGCACCATCATGCATAAACCACTTACGTCCTCTAATTATGAGAGGTACCTATACCTTCCAGAATAACTGTAAGTTTATTTTCTATAAAATGAAGATGAGGAAGGTAAAATGGTCCTAACAAATAATGGTCGATAGTGCCATTCCAAACATTGACCGAAAAGAAGTGTTTGAACCGTGCTATAACTGTTGCATGTGGATTTACATATCATCCCATGTGTGTGGTTATTGTGAAAATCCCTAATGCCATGTCTTGCGAGAAGTTGGTCAGTTAACAAAACAGTGGTTGCAAAGTTGGGATTGTTTACATTTGTTTCCATTGGAGCGGATAGTCATTAGGTAGCAAATATTGAACACGTTGGACATGATATGGATATAATAAATTTTCTTTTAGAACATTCCAAACAGTATTGTGACTAACACATGCTAAGCACAATTTGTTTGGTACTTGTTTCTGAATGGTCGTCAATAGTTTGAAGAGCCTGGGACTCAATTCTTGAAAATATACGGAATTCAGTAACATACGAATCTTAATTCTTGAATGGTATGCGGAAAAGTTTCCGAATACGGATGTTTTATTCGAATAAACAGTTTGAGAACTTCTCTTTTCTTTTTTCTATCTTCTTTTTTGGGTAATATCTCGGCGGATTTTTCTCAGCATATTTTCTTCTTTTTTGTACGTGTGCCGAAACAAATGTACGATGTGTTAAGAAAGAAGAGCAAATAAACCAAAATTTCTCCCAATTTTATTTACGTTTTTTTGCTTGTTTTTTATTTTATCCTTAATACACATGAATTTAAAATCTCAGGTCGGTTGAGTGCATTGGTGACTTCATCAACAGCACGGCTAACAGATGATTGGGAAACCCCATGCATCACGCTGTGTCCAGCATCTGTTTGATATGATCCTGCAGCAAAAAAACCTAATGCTGTAAGGATCTGGAAAAACTTACTCATTTACTAAATATTGAAATTACCTTTCTTTCAATATCTAAGGCTGGCAATCTTGTTGGATGTCATAGATTTGGCCCTAACAAACCAATTAACTCCGTGGCAAATGGTTTTGATGGCCGATAAGTTTTAATAAACTGATTGTCATTTAGTTCTTCAAAAGCTTCCCTATGCTGAAAGACTATTACGTAGATTATTGTCATCAATTTCGACTTCTTCCAATCTCCCCCTAAAGGACAAAATCCTCCAATAAACCATACACAAACCTTAATACCTACCAATCCATCGAAAGTAAAAAATATGAACAAAGTTAAGTTCGTTGTTGGTTACCAAAAGAAAGTCTTCATTCACTGCTCACTGATATTTATCTCAAAACCGTTATTCCACATAAACCGAGATATTTGTAAATTTTTCACAAGTACAAATACCTGCAAAAACTCAAAAGTATACAGAAGAAAGCAAGTAACAATAATAAAAATAAACAAGCATCTGTAAAAGTGTGGTTGGAGGTTTTGCAATATTCAATTCGTATACGTAAAATCAAATTCGCCTAGCTTGACCCATTCGATGTCAAATTCGTATAACAAAAGTCGCATACCGATTTCAAGAATACAAATAATCGATTTCATTCGAATTTTTTCCGAATATCGCCAAATCCGTATGTGGATTTATTTCAAGAATTGGGTCCCTGATCTTCGAGTTGTTCAGTTCTCGTACTTCTAGGTCGTACAATATTAGGTTTGTTCGTAGGGCTACCACAAGCGGCTGGAAACTGTACGACTCATGCGCAGAGCCTCTACGTGAACGGTTTTTATTCACTGCGCGTGAGTCGTCCAGTTTCCAACCGTTTGTGATTGCTCTACGAACAAACCTAATATACCTTGATTTTGAAAAAGTTTCAGTCACTTCAGCATTAGTAAACGTCACCGTTATTAGCTGAACACAAACTAAAACATTACTGGTGCTACAACAAAATCAGAATGATAACAATTCCTTGTTTGTTTTTGCGTCGAAATTCATGTTTGACACGGGAATTGAAAAAACACCAAAGGTACCTAAAAATAAAGATGTTCTTTTGGTATAAGTTTTGGAAACCAGTAGCGTCACTAGGGAAAAATTATGATCGAAATAAATTTCATCAGTTACAGTCAACACCGTTTAGTTTTAAGTGTTGACAATTTATTTATTTAAATAATCATCATGTACTCACCGAATTCAGTTTTGCGTGTAAGTCTCACTTACTACTACTACTAAGTTTGCAGGCGAACCTTGTCCTGGACAAACTCAAGCCAAGGTTCCGGCACTGAGGCCACTGGCGGGCCCATTGTGCCATTCCTGCTACCTAGACATCCATAAAGCCGAGCCCTTCAATAAAGGCCACAACCTTTTTCAATGGATGCCTGCTTGTGTCTCCAGGGGCCAAAACAGGGACTCCGAAGATTCGCCTGCGTAGTACAGCCCAGTGTGGACACTCTAGGAGAACGTGGACTGACGTTTCGTCAGTCATGCCACAACCCCTGCATAGGGAACTTCCCTCTACTCCTAAGTTGTGGAGGTGTTTCATCATACAGCAGTGCCCCGTTAGGAGTCCTGCTATCTTCCTTAGCCTACTTCTTGGTAGTTCAGTAGCTGCTCTAGCGTGTCCATCAGTCCATCCCTTCAGTAAAAGTTTGGATTGCCTAGGACCCTGCATAGCATTCCAATGAGCGAGGTGCTGA
This sequence comes from Lochmaea capreae, assembly GCA_949126875.1. Classification (NCBI taxonomy): domain Eukaryota; kingdom Metazoa; phylum Arthropoda; class Insecta; order Coleoptera; family Chrysomelidae; genus Lochmaea; species Lochmaea capreae. The sequence goes on from OX421409.1 coordinate 13,811,570, forward strand.
TTCTTCAGCCACTTCTTCGTCTCCTTGCGTATTCTTTGTTTTGTTAGGCCCAAGGTCGGGCCCGGGCCGCAGAAGGGAGCTGCCGCCCCTTCCGCAGCCAGTGCATCCGCCATCTCGTTGCCTTCAAAACCAGAGTGGGCTGGAATCCATTCTAGCCGCACCACGTTGTGCCTTGCAAGATTAGCAAGTCGTTCTCGACATTCATTAGCAAGTCCTGAGTTGCTGGTGCACCCACTCAGGGCTTTAATTGCTGCCTGACTGTCGGAGTATATGGTTATGCGTCGATCCACATAACCTCTGTCTAGGTTTATCTGCGCACATTCCAAGATAGCATATATCTCGGCCTGATATGCAGATACACCATCACCCAATGGTACACTAACTTGTGTTCTTGGGTTCCTAGAGTAAATTCCAGCCCCTGCTCCATCACCGGAGCATGAGCCATCTGTGTACCAGACAGTCCCATTAGGCTGTGTATTCCTCTCTTTTTCCCAGGATTCTCTATCCCGGATCATGGCCCTGTACGGAGTTGCGAAGTAGTACTTTCGCAGGCATTCATCAGGTGCTCGAGCCAGAACTGGAATATCTTCCAGTAGCCGGAGCTTCTTGACGTGCCTGCACTCTTCCCCTCTTCGCACGTATCCCAGCTGTTTTAAGCGTAGAAAAGCCCTCCCCGCCTCAGCCTCGATCACATGGTGAAGAGGCCGAAGACCAAGGATCACGTCCATCGCAGCAGTTGGTGTAGTTCTCATGCAGCCAGTTGCCCCCAAGCTGACCACCCTTTGAAGGCGTGTCAGCTGCGATCTAGCCGTGACCAAGGTTACCCTCGGCCACCAAACCAGAGCCGCATATGTGAGCATAGGCAGCATGATCACTCTATAGAACCATATGATCGTTTTGGGGGTCAGTCCCCACTTCGGACCAATGGCTCTCCTACAGGCCCAATACGTGTTTGTCACCTTGCTTAGGCGACTGTCAAGATGAGCCTTCCATGTCAGTGATTTATCAAGGATCACTCCCAGATACTTCACCTGCTCAACCACAGGCAGTGGTACTCCATCAAGATTTAGACCCTCAGGTCTTATACCTCTTTTTTTGGTGAAAGCAACTATCTCAGCCTTGGCAGGATTTACTGCAAGTCCGTGTTCGTTACACCACCCATGTACCCTATTCAGAGCCCTTTGCATGAGGTCCCTGAGAACGGTAATATGCCTTCCAACAACAAGGACAACGATATCATCGGCATACCCTATCGTTAGAAAGCCTTCACCGTTTAAAAGAGTTATTAGCTCGTCAATGACTAGGTTCCACAATGTGGGCGAGAGAACACCCCCTTGCGGACATCCTCTAGCGACGATCACTTTTGCCACATGGTCTTTCCATGTGGCCTCTACTGTACGATTGCACAACATGGCCCCAAGCCAGTGAGTGATCATTGGCTCTATTCCATGATTTGTCGAAGCCCTACAAATAGATTCTACAGAGGTACTGTCAAACGCCCCCTGTATATCCAAAAAAGCTCCCAGGGCGATCATGCCATTTTCCAGCGCCTTCTCCACCTGGGTTACCAGTTGGTGTAAGGCACTTTCAGTTGACTTGCCACACCTGAACGCATGTTGATTGTTGTGCAAGGGATACCTTAGCCCAACTATTTCCTTTATGTACCGATCAGCCACCCTCTCCAATGTTTTCAACACAAAGGATGTTAGGCTAATGGGTCTAAAGGATTTAGCCACCGTATATGTGGTACGACCCGGTTTGGGTATGAAGACTACTCTCACCTGCCTCCACTGTTCAGGGACATACCTGCGTGCCAGACAGGCCCGAAAGATATGTACCAAGATTGTGCCAATTGCATCCCAGCCCTGTTGAAGCAGAGCCGGGAAGATTTGGTCTTTTCCTGGAGACTTGTACGGTCTGAATGACCGTATCGCCCAAGTACACCGCTCGTATGTGACTATTTCTTTTGCTAGAAGATAGTCCTCTTTACATGGTCGCTGTATGTTCACATATCCCATGTCAGGACACACCCGCTCGATTCCCTCACAACCGGGGAAGTGTGTCTCTAGTAGATGCCGCAAGGTATCCACCGGGGTTTCGGTGAAAACACAAATAATCATCATGTACTCACCGAATTCAGTTTTGCGTGTAGGTCTCACTTGCTTCGGTACATCATAATCCTCTGTATCTCCTTTCCATGCTACTTACGTAGATTGAGAGATACATTCATTCCCGGAAACATTGTGCATAGGTACCTATTGTTGAGTCCGCATCCTGTCTCAAACATCAATCATCTTAAATTCTGTCATTTTAACAAAACCATTTGTTATATACGATATGATAAATTGAATTAACATTACGGAATTCTACTTGGATATTTGACAGTTCTCGATTTCCTGAAATCACATTGCTCCGTCTATTTGGTCTCCTAACCTTTTTGGCTATGCTCGCTAATATTTTTCCTGGTATACTCAATCTCTTGATAAATTATTCGATGGTTTCTTTATTTGTTAATCACGGGTTTCATAATCTCTAAAAAAGTCCAACAGAGACGCATAGTAAATATTTTCCACCAACCATATCCAGTTATCACCAAAACCGAATGAAAGTCCACCAGGATTAACGAGAAAATGCAATTAGTCTATTACCTTTTAATGCAGATACACGCAAAAGCAACAAAGTTTTATCTCAACAGCTGAATTTACATGAATAGCAATTTTGTAGCGATTCCCGATTACCATCATAAAATTATTTTGTGGTACATGCAACCAAAATGCAAAATATTGAAGTAGAGAGGAGTGATTAGCTTACTTCACCTGTTAAAATAGATTACTGACCACGAGAAAGAACAAAAAAGTAGTTTTTTTTGTAATATGTACATACATCTTAAAATTCAAGAAAATTGATTTCGATAAATCTTGTTGGAAGAAATTTCAAGGTTAAGGTTATTTTTCCAAATAGAAACCCATTTTTTTGACCACCAAATTGGAAAGGACGGAATGTTTTTGTTTCTGATTCGACCTTAACTCCTCCTTTAGGTACCTTTTGGTGAATGATAAGCTTGAAATAACCTTCACGCACAAGGTCAAGGTGAAAAAGTGACTTGTGGAGAGCCAGAAAATTTTACTTTCATCGTTTTTTTGTGTCCGACATGATATTCCGCCGTACCAGTACTTTTGGAACACCCGGTGTAACCCTTAATATACTTTAAATACAAATATTTTTTTAGTTATTTGTTTCGATAATACATAAAGCCCGAATTCGTGATCCTTTAAGTTATCCCCGCCCATAAATAACGAAATATATTTCCTCAGTTACATACCTCGACGTCGGAAGTTAAATATCTTTTGCAGTTTTACGTCCCCATATAATGTTCGTGAAACGAATACCTATCGTAAATATATAACAGTAATCTATATTGCTAACATTTCACTGTTGTTACAGAGAATTGAGGTGACACCTGTTACGGTAGCTGTTAGCCCAAAGGAAATAAAAGTCATCAAATGTAACGGTGTGGGAAGCTGTAAGAAGAAAGAAATGTATACTCTCCAACCTGATTATCTTTCACATATTGTTGTTATCAGTAAGTAATTTACTGGAAAACTCACCTTTTGTGCTGGGTTTCTCCTTACTTCAGGTATTTGTTTCCAGATCAAGAAATTCCAGATAGAAATTGCAATGGTTGCGAGCAGTGTTGTATTGATTACGATGGATGGTTGCAGTTTCAGCAAGGACTTTATCAAATTGTTAAAGATCCTTTGTTTGAGCTTGCTATTACGGTGTGTATCGTACTCAATACGATGTTTCTAGCTATGGAGCATCATGGCATGAGTGAATCGATTCTTAAAGCCTTAGATATAGGCAATAAGGTAATCTAAAATGTCTTAATTATTGTGCTCTTTACTAACGTGGAGTTTGTCTGACATTTATTGTTCAGTTTCTGGACAGTGCACCATTTTTTATGTACATTCCAAGTATGTTTTGCGTTTGTTATATAGAAATAGAATCTGTTTTACGTTTTGCGTTGTAAATAAAATTTCGTATGCCGAATGGCTGAAAATCGACTTGATCAAAAACATGTTTGTAAGAGTGGCTCAGTGTACCTTCAAAAGGGATGCAGATGTAGTGAAAGATTTGCGTAGCTAGCCTGCCGTCAACATATTCAACTGCACTTGAGATTGTTCAAATAAAGGGAATCGATTCGTATCATTACTGCGTTGGGAAATTGTCAGGTACTTTTCAATTTTGTCAAGTTGTCTAAAATATTGAAAATTACACGAATCTAATAAATGAACGTAGCAAAATTTAAAGTATCCATTAAAGTTGTAACAGAATATCTGAAAGTTACAAGTAGTCAAAATAAGAAAGATCAGAAGTGCGGAAAGAAAACTCATAGCTTAATTGTGCAGAAATTTCTGGACAAAAACTAAGCAAATCTCATCGAACATTGTGTTCCACTAATTTGAACTGCAGTTATATTTTTGACATAGAAAAATCTTACACCAGTAAATAATATTTAAACATCCAGTAACATACACTAGCAGGCATGAACAACGAAGCGAAAAAAAGTGTTTTTGAGTTAAAATCATTCTATTCTAGAAATCTTATAATATTTCTGTTATAGAGTGACAAGCGTTGAGTGCAGATATTATCCCCATAGACTATATTTAGAACATGCTTGGGATACCTACTTAGGATGCAAAATAGTGTTCCTGCTTCTTTAACTTCAAATTATGGAGGATACAGGCAGTAACTCGAGTACAATTTGTGCTTTTTTGTGATATTTTTTTCACATTTTCAATTAATAAAGGTTTAATTGTTTTTACAAAATACTTGGAACATATTGTTTTGCTTGTGTATGAAATATTATAATAATAAAACATCAAAAAGTATTAAAATTTGTAATTTGCCAAAAAAAATTCAACTGCTCTGTTTTTCGTGCCGGCAAGTTATGAAACAAAAAATGAAAAATAATTTTAAGAAATCACTGACTCCAGCCCTTTTCTGTAGATTCTTACCAATTTGAAATTTTTATGCTTGTCTTTTTTTGAATGTGAAAAAACTGATTCAAACAATCTCTCAAAAACAAAAAATCGCTTTTTCTTATTTTTTACATGAAATTTTCAGGTTTTTACTTCCATATTCACCTTCGAATGCTGCCTGAAGATAATGGCTTTAAGCAAAGATTTTTTTCATTGTGGCTGGAATATTTTCGATCTAATTATCGTTTCTGCCAGTTTATTAGATCTGATATTCGAACTGGTAGATGGACTTTCCGTTCTCAGAGGTTTACGTTTGGTAAGTACACAATTTATCACTTATAATTGAACAAGTGGTTTGTATTTTATCGGGTAAATTTGGGTTGTTTAATGAGAAACTGTTTCCTAGCAATTTGACGAGGAAACAGTTTAGAATTTGAACAACACAAATTTACTCAATTTCAATACAAACCTCGAGTGTAATTCGGCAGGACAATTTAATGAATGAGAAATTTGGAAACATATCAATGCAAACTTTATTTATGAAACATTAAAAATAAACACATTTTTATTTTAATGTACAATTATTAAAAACGCAGTTATTGAAATTCATACTAGGAACAGTGATATCGCTGCGGGTGCCACAGCTAATCGTTTCTGTAGTAGATGTTGAAGTTTTTTCATTTTCCAAACGAATTCATTAAATAATGCTTGAATGATACTCTTTGTCAACTTGTAAGTATGGTTTTATTGATGATGAATTGCTGTGTCCTGTTATTTTTATTAGAGCTTGTTCTTCAATTCCGCTTTTACTTAATTCGCTAACTGCTGCCGCTCGATTTGAGTGATTTGTAATTTTGACACGTTAGACATCTAAACCAATGCGTTGTGCTGAGCGTTTAGTCCATTTGGAAATTTCATTAATTCCAATCGGCAAATTCTTGTACCAACCTTTAGAATTTTTCTTTTTCCAAAAGGGATTTGGTGTAAGAAATACTCTGTCCGAAGTTTTTCCATTAACTTTTTGAATAAACGTATTGGGCAAATATCTTCGTCGAAAATATTAGGCGTGATCCATTTGCTGTCACATAATTTATTGTTGCCGCCTTGTCTCGTTTTCGAAAATAGAGGATTATACTCGATACGTCCAGTTTCTTTTCCATTATTTTCAATTTCAGATACGAAATAAGTGGTTTTGCAGTAAACTGCTTCTCCTCCGCGCCAAGCTAGTTCAAAATGTGATATAATTTCTTTTGAAGTCCTTCCAGTTCATTTTCGTTATATAATCTGGCCATTGCAAATACTTCAGATTTATTAATAGCTGATGCACTACATTTTCTCTTTTCGAGTTGTGCTTGTAGGATTTTACGTTTAGCATTACGTGCAGCTCGTGATGAATTAAACTGAACATCGGTGAAAGGGTTGAATACAATATTAAATTCATTATAATATTTACTTTGTAGTATTTTAGCGGTGGTGTTCCAAATTGTTTCAACTACCGCTTCTTTGTAGTCTCCGTTACTTTTTCGCATATTAAATGCCCAATCTTGCAATATTACATTCAATTTCTCGATGGAAGTATCTGGCACAAATGTGTATCTTTTTGCATCGCAAAACGTAGAAAATTGTCGCCAGATTGATGATTGCGTCGCAACTGTATTAGTAGGCACACAGGTATTAACAATTTTACTAATTTCGGCGTTCGTAGACACACCGAATCGACTCATTGTTAGTTCTTTAAAATTCAATAATTTGTTGACAAACATGCCAAACTATTTATTCTGGTAACCAACACCGTGATAATTGATGAACAAATGAATAAGTGAAAAAACCTTAAGACTAGAGACTCTTGTCTAAAGAAAAAACCACTAGTGTATTTGTCGCTGTAAAAGTTAAAGCTAAGTTTTGCCGCTAACAAAGTGACAATTGAACTGTGGCATATGCGATTTTTTGTACATGAATTAAATTGTCAGTAAAACAATACATATTTGCACTTTTTACGAGCTGCACGTATGAATTTTCAGAAAATCGACAAAAAAAGTATTTTTATTTCGGTACATTCGGTGAAAGAGGCAGTGAATTTAGTTTATCGAGCCGTTGTTATCTATGATTCGAAATCAGTTCTGCTGGAAAAGTTGTAAAAAACGACGACTGTATCACGTGAATTATTTTCTTGGAAAGTGGCTTCCGCAGTAAAGGGCATCAGAGGATTGTTTCAATAAATTGTTATTTAGGTCAATTAACCTCAGCAACGTGAAACTTTTACCACTTTTTATACTAAAAAACTTTTAGTAGGTACTTTGACGAGATTAAAGGGTATACTCTAATCAACTGGGTATTACGAGCAGGTTAAATATTTTTTCAAAGGTCAACTAATAAATATTTGTTACTTTTTCTACTTAAAACCATTTATCCACATTCTTAGTTTCTCTAGTCATTAAAACACTGGATTGTTCACTATTCACCCGCCCACTATGCTCTACTTTTCAATAAAACACTACATATACTCATGCGGTTTGGTTCCTTTCAATATTCGGTCAATATGCTAACCGATTCAGTAGCTAAAGAGCTTATGCGTTGTCGTAAAGGTGAAGCCATTACTCATGCTCCCTTGATTGATTATTTCAGTCAGAGGCTTCGAATCCACGGCACCTCAGCCTTTATGCTTTTTGTGCTCTAAATTATAGCGTTTATGTGAAGTGACCAGAAGACCGTATCAGGCTCAACAGTCTCTTCACTATGTCCTGCTTGGAGAAATCCTCCAACCCTGTTTCCTCCAGTGATAGATAGCTTCATCCCTATCCATGTCAATTGTATGCATATGTTTCCTTAGAGTACAATTACATTGGCGATCTAATTAGATACTCATTAAATTGTTGAATGTTTTTGTCTATATTCTAATTGATCATCCAGAATTATTCGAGTATTTTACATTATTACAATATTTATAATGTTTTAAAATATTTTTTTTCAGTTGAGAGTGTTGAAATTAGCTCAATCGTGGATAACCATGAAGGTACTTCTCAGTATAATTATAAGTACCATTGGGGCACTTGGTAACTTGACGCTGGTTCTAGCAATAGTAATTTATATATTTGCAGTTATTGGAATGCAATTATTTGCCAAAGATTATACAGAGGAGAAGTTTTTTCCAGATCCAGTTCCAAGGTAAAACATTTTATTCAAATACTTGATAATTATTATTCCAAAATCTATATATGCGTGGTATTTTAAATTTGTTCGTTTTCCCAACCGGTCGGCTGTTTATACACTCTCGTTCCAACTTTTTATCGGTTAGGGGATGTTTTCCTCTAAAAATGCCGCATAGCCTAAAAACCAATTTTGGTTCGGAGGAATTTAGCTTTGTTTTTATAGCTAAAATTTTCTCCGTTTCATTCCAACTTGATATTACCATCATTTTTTATTGAAAATATTTCGAATAAGACAATCCTAATAAAACAATAGACTAGTTACGGTTTTGTAAAAGTGTACAAGTGAAAAGAAACGTCGAGAAAATGGTACATTGTGTCACACGGGCAGAAAATGAGATTTAGCAGCCCGAGACTATTAGATGCACGAGAGAGCGTAGCGAAATGAGGTCAGCTGATAGTTAAGGGCTGTTAAAGCGTTTCCTGTATGTGTGACACACAACTGTTTTTCGCCTACCGAATAAACCAAAAAATAGGAAAATATTACAAAAAACTTTGACATACACTGACGTTTAATTAAAAAAATCACTTGAAACGTCAATGTAATAAAGTGACTGATGGTGAAAGACTTCAAAATTCGCGGGCAGTTATGAATTTTCCGCCCTTGAGCTGCTAAACAATACTTTCCGCCCTATTTTTGGTGTTCATATGAATGGTTTTTCGGTAAGGTAGGCTAAAAATTAATAATGAGATCTGTCGAGATAAATTGCTAGAAAGTACCGCGTATTTCAGAAGTGTAACTGAAAATATCTCCAAACGATAAAAAGGTGCGATTTTCACTGGAGAATTTCTCAGTGAAAGGCGGAAAAATGGTAATTTCTGGTAATATAATTAAAACTTGTTGAAAAATTACTTATATGACGTTTCACAGCCACACTATTAACTTATTACTAGAAACATTTGAAGATATGTTAAGTTGAAAAATATAAATTTAAATATAGAAAGATATTTCCAAAAAAACTTACCAGCTCTTTCTTTCTTTTTATCTTAAGAGGTGAATAGCATTTTTGCTTTTAATACACAAATATCCATTTGAATCACTTGTAGTGAAAATTATTTAAAAAAAAGTAACTAATTTTCATAATTAACATCGTTACTCTTCACAAAACATCAATGAAAACGCCGTTGGCGCAAAGTAATAGCTTTTTTGTTAGTGAAATATTGTTCCTTAATGAGCTTCTATAAAGCCTCCAATTTTTCAGGTGGAATTTCACGGATTTTTTTCACTCCTTTATGATGATTTTTCGAATTTTATGTGGAGAATGGATAGAGCCACTTTGGGATTGTATGAGAGCTGAAAAAGCAGAGGTAATTATAATAAAATTAAAAATTATCTTGAAAACGATAATGTCTTAAAAATATACAGGGATCTGGAACGTGCCTGGCTGTATTCCTTCCGACATTGGTGATGGGTAACTTCATGGTGCTGAACTTGTTCTTGGCCTTGTTACTCAACAGTTTCAATTCAGAAGAGTTAAAAACTAGGAAGGAGGTATAAAGTTGTATATTCATTTATTTATTTATTAAGTATGTTAGTTTTGAAATGCATGTTTATGTTTTATGTGTAAAAATTATTCATGAACTAACGTTTGATTTTAATAAATCGGCCGAAGTTAAAGCATTCTTGTGACAGTGACTTCAAAGAAAGGTATCTTTTTTATGGTACGTACATACTCGCAGAGCATATAAAAGGAGGTAACATACAGCTTTATTTTGCATGAATCTTCCTACCCCATGAATCAAAGTAAAACTAATTGGTTATTATTTAATATTAATTGTTAATTTAATCTTATTTCTTATATAATTAGTTGTTCAGGGAAAAAACATCATGTTATATGGTGAAGATAATCTATAGCGAAACGGTAAAAGTTTTAAAATTTCGTCACTTTGTATATTGATAGGATGGTGTTCTTTTTACAGAATTTGCTCGAGCAATTCAGTTGCTCTGTTCACTTGAATGATTTTGCGTATTCTTTTTCAGCGCTCGTTTTGAACAGAGCTGAACTATCGCTTCCCCCCTTTCCCCTAACTGCAGTACCTCTAGAGGTGGCTCGGTTCTGATTACTTGCTCTGTTCAGTTGATCATAACCTCAAACCATAGACGAAATTATATAACATTTCTCTATGCCTCAATCAAACCATAAGGAAAACAACCAGAACTTGATTTATTTTGAAGCGGTTTCAAAATGTGTGAGCACTTATATGGAAACACCAATAATTTCATCACCATTTTATAATACACTTTTCTCTTTCCTCCACTTATTATTTTTGCGCATTCTTTTTAGGATTTCCTGCTCACTTTGGTCACCCGCTCAGGTTGAAAATTATCTCAACAGAGCTGAACAGAATACTGTAAAAAGAACACAACAAAAGGCTACATTATAAAATAATTTTGAAATATAAAGGATGTGTCAATAAAGTGTGGAATCTCTCAGTTATAGTGAAAAATAAGCTAGTCTTTGAGAAGGAGTGTTCTCAATAGGACAGGCAAATTAGAGTGTCCCAAATTGTATGATTTTGCAAGGTATGTGGAAAATTAGAGGCGATACAAAAAAAAAGGTGGTTAAGACATCATCACTAAAACCGTAGTTCAATCAGATACTCAGAAAGCTGCTTCATTTTCGGGATATAGGTCGATTTTCCAATATTGACTCAAACTACCATCTCAATTGTATTCTTTATCTTAGTAGATATGAAAAAAGTGCAAAATAACTTTAGATGGAATAACCGAAGGAGAGTTCAGTTCATTTGCCATTTGTTTTTTTTATATATGTTGACATTGTAGGTAGTATTTTTTCAAGTAAATACCATAATCCTTTATTAAAGTACCTTATTTTCACAGACACTGAACATTTAATAAAGTACCGTGTGCCCCACAAAAAATATAACTTTTATAAGTATGCCACACTTTATTTGGATTTCATATATATCGGAAAATAATTTCAAAATAGCACTCACAAATTACTAAAATGACAAAAATCTTAAGACAAAGCTTTCTTATTAAACTTTATCTCGCTGGTTGAGATCTATCATATGTATCTTCGATCATTAAATATACTTAATGGTATTTTTGTGACAGATTAAGAACCTTATACTTATTTTCAGATAAATACTAGTTGACATAGTTAACCATAGTTTTTGCATGATTTTTAAATGGCATATTATTATATTATTTTGTATATACTCAACTTAGTCACAGGTAAGTATGTTTTCCGCTTTTATTTTTCCATATTTGTTGTTAGTCTGTGATTTAGTGCCAGCCAGCTATCATCCCAAGAGTGCTCATCCCAGCTGTTCTTAGGAGAGTTCTTAGTCTTAGCCCGGGGAAGTTAGGACACAAACATCAAATGTTTCCGAGATAGAATGTTATAATCCTAATTAAAAATATATATCGAATTATTTTCCTAAGCTCTCGGATAAATTCTGCTGTAGCTTGCAAGCACAGCGTAGAGCACTAAAAATGAGTTTTTTGTGCTATCTTTCAGTTGTGCTTGCACAAAAAAATTGTAGACATCATAATTCTAATAAATCTTATTCCCTATAACATACTAAAAGTAGATTCGAAAAAGAAAATATTTTTTCCAAATCTTGTTTAGTTGAGCGTCAATATCAAGTGATAATGAAGATATAGAAAAAATTGTTTTTTAATTTTGAAAATTCCAAATCCCCAGCTAACCGGTGACGCATGATGACGTTAGAAATACGTCATTTTTGGGTCATTATTCATCATATTGGTCATTCGTCAAAAGATGACGAATGATAACGTCAAAAAGGCGTAATTTTTGTAATGTTCCCACGACGTCATATTTTGACGTCAGGTTGACTTTGTTTGGCAGTCATTTCATGACCAATGCTTTTATGTTTAAAATGTATGAATACAAGAATAAAATTTCTTACATATTGCAAATTATTGAGGATATTAGATATTATGTGAAAGCTCATATTATCAGACTAAAAACAATAACTCTAAGGAAATCTTTTATTTTTAGACAAAACTATCAGTCTATATGGATACGATATATTATTGAAGAATGTTCATTATTTATTCAGTTATAATTAATCTGCATTTGCTTCATACTTTTATCCCAACGGGATAACTTCTAGTTATTACTTTAAAATCGATTTGTGCGTTTGGCGGTCACCTTCTGACGTCACCAAGGTATATCAATGGATGACAGATGATAAACGTCAGCTGCTAACGCCACCAAGGCGTCAATGGATGACGAATAATTAACGCCAGCAGCTGTCGTCACCAGGATGTGACTTTTTCACGTGATTGATATGTCATAAATACGTCAGTTGCTAACGTCAACTTGATGATCTGATGACGCATAAATGACGTTCTTTTGGCGTCATCTGGTTAGCTGGGTCGCGGCTGTACAAACTGACTATATATTTTTTTCCATCGCTGTTCATTTTGTGAACATCAAGAATCTTGAGATGCGGCTTCTTGCACTCGACAAAATAAGAGTTGTAGTTTAAAGGCATATATGAGCTGAAGTTTCAAAATTTTATTTATATATTTTTTTTAACGCTTAATCTAAAAAAAATATTTTTCTCACATACATTTTTTCAAGATTTATTGCAGAAAATTAATTTCAACTTCCCTTTCGAATTATTAATGGATAGATTTTCAAAAGTTTATGTCTTACTGACAAGCATTTCTAATATAGATATTGTTGTTAAATAGTCATTATTTTAATAGGAAGTTGGCGATGAATCAAAACTGGCACAAAGTTTTCAACGAATCAGGGATCTTGTGCGAAAACGGAGAATGGAAAGAGAAAATGAGAACAATTCGAGATTAGAGCAAATTGTAAGAGAAGTAATGCAGAGACACGCCGAAGAGGAAGCTCTGAGAGCAGGTAATTTTCAAATAGATTAACAAAACAACTTATTCAACAAAAAAATGGTATATACAGGGTATTCCGGTAGTAACAAAAAAGCATATACAGGGTGTTTCTAAATTCATGTGAAAAAATTAATTCAGGATGTGAATGCCCGTAGAAAATTATGATGAGTCTTTTCTATGAAAAAATTTCCTCAGCCAAATAAGGAGACGAATTTAAAATTTTAACTTTGTGGACCTATAACTAACATTATTTGTCTAAACCTTCACACTCTCGACTTTTTCACATTAGTCCCTGAACTAATTGGAAGAAGTAAACTGTAAGCGTTATAGGACTATAATTTGAGCACCTTTGTTAGAGAAATGATCTAAAATTAATGGTTTCAGCTGAGAAGACGTCAAAATCGCCTCCTCAAACAATAGTAGGCTTCCCAAGAGACAAACGCAGCTATCAGGAAGCTATGAATAGACCCATTTCAATAATAAGTTATGATCCTCCGGAATATCAGGCAAGTACCCGAGAAGTTGCTAGGAATGTGACAATGATTCATGTGTATAGTTCACAGAATGGAGAGATTAAACTTTTAATTTGTATTGTAGATGTTGATTTCAGTTTGGTTTTGTTAAAAATAACTTACTGCTCTAAAATTTAATCAATAATGAATAAATTTTTCAGGAAAGAATTCCAGAGGGCGAAAGAAGTAAACGATCCTCAAAATTATATTCCGGCTTAGCGAATACTTCGAGTGAAACAGGCAGTTTGAGAAACGAGAACAAATCTAGACAGTCGAAACTTTCACAAAATATGTCTTCAGGTCTGGGTACAACTAACAATAGCAAAGGTAGTTTATTGTTGTTGTAAAGAATTAGACTAATAAACTAAATAGACAAAATGAATAGTTAATAAAATGCGTGTAAATCCGTTTGAAAACAAGTGATTAGGAAAGAAAAGGTCGGAAAATAGATATGGGTGATGTTTCCTAACCCTGAAAATTTAAACAGTTCGGTCTCTTGTTTATTTGGTCTATTTTTAACCCTATGCGCTATTTTAAAGGATAATATCTTAACAAAAGGGCTCAATATAATTTATTTTTCCCGGATAGGACCAATTAACTTGCTGCTACTAGTTTCAGTGATATATTACCATTATAAAACATAGAAATATGGTAGACTTAATATAAAGATCTAAAATGGTATTAATTTTATGTCGAATTTCAAATAAATTTGAAACATAATGAAAGTAAATACAAAGCGGGGATACAAAACAAATATTATAATTGAACTTGAATTTTAATTTCATCAATTTTTTCTTAATTTGGTGAAGCTCAAGTATCACTTCAAATTTAATATTAATCTTATTTATTTGTATCGTCAATAATATTATAATATTTGTATTTACTTTCATTATATGTGTCAAATTTATATGAAATTTGACGTAAGAATAATACCATTAGATCTTTATATTAAGTCTACCATATTTCTATCTTTTATAGCCGGATGATGGTAATATCTTACCGGAACTAGTTGCAGCAAGTTGATTGGTCCTACTTGCGACAAATATATTATATTGTGGTTTGACCTAGACTTTTATTGAACCCTTTTGTTTGGATTGTAACCACATGTAGATATGGATGATCTCTTGGAGATAATATCTTATATTAATTATTTCAGAAGAAGCCAGCCAAATTAACCCGAGCGTCAACAACCAATCAGTAGATTCAGAAAGCGAAAGTACGCGAACACCGAAACAAAAAAATTGCGACAACATCTTCGATGGTGGAGATAAACCTTGGCAAACTTTGGTATCTTACGTAGACGAGCTAACAGTCGGAGGTAGAAGAAATTCCAAAGGAGAGTATATCGATGGAATGGGTAATTTTCCGGGGTTTGGGAAAAAGAAATCGCCGAAAATAGCACCGGACTGCTTTCCCAGCAACATTTATGAAAGATGTGTTTGTTTAAACAAATGTACAAACTCCAAGGTTGGAGTGAAATGGACAAGTCTAAGACAATACGTGATGAGTATAGTCGACACAGCAGGATTCGAATGGTTTATATTGGTTTTGATATTCGCATCGAGTGTGACGCTTTGTTTTGAAGACATCCATTTAGATGAAAATCCTGATCTTAAGCTCGTTTTATACTGGACGAATCTTGCTTTTTCTATCATATTTATTATTGAAATGTTCCTCAAGTGGATCGCCTTGGGTTTTCATAAATATTTTACGAGTTTTTGGACGTTACTGGATTTTTTAATAGTTTTTGTAAGTAGAATTTAATAACTTTTATTGAGTTTATAATAAAATCTAGTTTAATACTCGCCAAGGTATACCATTGATACCTTTTCCATTAATTGGCTATGACAACTAGCATTGTTTATCACTATTATGTTGCTTGTGAGAAAATTTGACAGTACCTAATCGTTTTTATAACCGATCTTCAAGTGGTTCCGCCATCGTATCATCTCCATGCATTCTGAAATACGAGAAGTTCTTACACAAAAACCAGAGAGCAAAATAGAGAAAAATAAAATTACCGTTTACAGAAGAACTTTTAAGATAGATGGAAATTTTTAAAGATAAAACTAAAATTAATGGCTAGCAAGAAACGACAATTTTGCTCCTTCTCAACATTGAAATAGTGAATGTTACAATGAATAATGTAAAAAATAGAAAAGCCTGGAAAGTGTTTTAGTGACTGATGGATCTTATTGTTGTATCAAAAAATTTAGCAGAGTTATCTTTTCAAATATTCAGTGTGATTCATCAATAGGTGTTAAATACGAAGATTGTAAGCACTTAAATGAAATATGGTCCTATTCTGTATTTCAAGAACCTTGAATATTTTTTTATCATGCTTAAGCATATAAAAATACATTTAGGTGTAGTAGATGATATTTACTGAAATACTACACAGGGGCAAGGGGAGATTTTGTCCTTCCTACATTCCACACCACCGGTGGAATTGTCGTTTCATAGAATTTTCCGATTTTCTTATACTTTTTATGTAAATAACCTCTGCTCTCTTGGTACCGATTAAGGCAAGTATTCGCGAAGTATTTACAGTTAAATATGATCGTGTAAGATCTTGTATTGCCATATCTGAAGGTATGTTTCATAGTAGGATTTAGTTTTTATCATGAGACTAAATTCAATCGAAAGTTAATCGCTGGAGACCTTCTCCATAGAGCTACAGTACCTCAGGTACTTCTGAAAGTTCTAATAATCAGTTTAAATATATCCTAGGGTCGGATTTTCTCTTAATGAGGAAGTTGTTTACAGCTTGAATGAAGACTGGAAATGATAAAGATCATTTGGGCGTCAACTTATTTATGATTATCTTCTTAAATAAGTAAAAGAAAGGTTTACCAGATCCTCCTAGCAGCGAGAAACGACAAGTCAAATGCAGATGATAAGAAAAATCATCCTTCGTTATCAGTTAAAATAAAATAGTATGTTGTTTCACAAGGGCAGAAAATAAGCTTTAGCATCCCGAGACTATTAGATGCACTAGCTAGCGTAGCTAAGCTGGTAGTTAACTGTTCTTCGCCTACCGAATAAACCAAAAAATAGGAAAATATAACAAAAAACTTTGACATTCACTGACGTTTAATTTAAAAAAATCACTTGAAACGTCAAAATTACAAGTGACACATGGTGAAAAACTTCAAAAATCGTGACTTTATGAATTTTCAGTCCTTGGGCTGCTAAACAATACTTTTCGCCCTATTTATGGTGTTCATTTGATTGGTTTTCCAGTAAGGTAGGCGAAAAAATATATTTCGGATTTTAATGGTCGCTGATACGCTGATGATAACGCCTTTCAACGTACTTATAGTATTAAGCATCGGGATTTAGCATTGATAGGTTATTCTAAATAAAGAACTGAATTAAGCCTTTAAGTTTAGCAGGCCGATGCGCTAAATTCTACGAAGGGTAAATGAGAACAACGTTAAGAAATTTCAGAACATGACTAAGTGACAAAGGGAAATGTAAAATTCTTATTGGCTGAATTGAAGTTGGCTCGGTCAATCGACTTAAAATTTTAATGTCAATTGCACAGGATAGAATTGTGTAGGATATTCCTGATAAGTTTACGGGATTTTACAATTTTCTGGCACAAGACCCATGGCACAACAACTGATTGAACAGTATACTTTCCTTTTTTATTTTCCTTTTTCCTTGTTTATTTTTAGGTATCATTATTTAGTTTGTTAATAGAAGAAAACGAAAACCTCAAAGTACTACGATCTCTACGAACTCTTAGAGCATTAAGGCCGTTAAGAGCCATAAGTCGATGGCAGGGTATGAGAATAGTCGTAAATGCTCTTATGTACGCCATACCCAGCATCTTCAATGTGTTATTAGTATGCTTGGTGTTTTGGTTGATATTTTCCATTATGGGTGTACAGTTTTTTAGCGGAAAATTTTATAAATGCTTAGACGATGAAGGAGAAAGAATTGACGCTTCTGTAAGTATATTTCCTTTCATTTAGATTAATATCGATAGTTATTGTAACGTTTGGTCTTATTTTTATTTATTTAGAAAAATAGTATAAGCAATAAGCTTAAAATAATGCAAATTTTGCACGAATATAGAAGTTTGCATTTCATACGAGATCAAAATATCAATTTGGGGCGAGTTTCACACTATAATTTTCCTACAACATATTAAAACATATTTGATAAGCAATTTTGCCAAGTCACCAAAATAATCCATTGTACTTATGTTAATGAGAGATTATAGGCGCTTTTCTACAGTTTCCTCAACGTTTCGGGTAATAAATTTAATTTTGTTACCTTTACAGCTTAACTTTCCATATTGATAATATAATTAATATAGATTCATGCGACGTAACTAGGAAATTATGCATCAAGTACAAAAACGTTCAAAGAAACAAACTGACAAAACATTTTATCAATATCGCTAAATGTTACAATTTGCAGTATACAAAATATTAAATGTACATTTTTCGAGATCGTCGTAGAATAGTTATTTATGTACCAGGGACGGAAAACTATCTGTTATAGTCGAGTCTGCAAATTGACAAGACAATATACAATTATTCACCGATCTTTACAAACAATTACTAACTTCCGAATGAATAATCGACTATATTTGAAGGCAATTTTTTTATGTCTGCAAACTCTTTTAGTTCCCTGTACAAAAAATATAAGTTTCATCCATCACTATCCATTCTTGATTATTACGAACACTAATATTCACACCACGGCCTTATTCACACGTAACATATCCGAAACGTGCCGTATCATATAGCGTCAACAGCGGACGAAAAGAAGTTCATGAAGTTCTTTGTCGAAAAAAATATTAAATTGTGATAACAAATTTTCTTAAAATTAATGTTTTTAAAAGCTTGTAATTAAGCGATTATGAATAAAATAGTATACATACCACGCGGGAAGGATCATTCCATCCACGGCTTTAAGCGAGCCTCGGCGCTACGCGCCTCTGTTTTCTAACAAAACTTGGGCTGTAATGATCTACTTCCCCGCTAGGCGTGTAACATATACTATTTTTGTAAAGGTCGACGAAAGTTAATTGTGTATTTAGAGCTTAAAGTAACAGATTGCCGCTTGAGAAAGAATGTTGCCGTGCGACGCGGAGCGATCTTTTTAAGGCGGCAATTTTACTTTACACATAACTTTTTCTACAGTCGTACTAACTACCATATTATAGGATTGTTACTTTACGCTCTAGAGCAAAAAATTAATCTTTTTCACTCGCTTATTTCATCAAATTTAGCCATGACGAAGGAAACAATAAATGGACGTCAAGTTATCAGATAATACTATACTAATACTTTATTAATAATTTTAATAGGCAATTTGATGAAATAAGCGAGCGAGAAAGATTCCTTGTTTTTGCTCTAGAGCGTAGATTAAGAATCTTCGGCATTTGTCGACTTTACGATTTTATCTTCTGTAAGTTCCTCGTGGCATTACTTATTCTTTTTTCTTATTTTTTTTTGGGGAATCAAACCACAATAATGTTTTTTATTTTTTATTTCGTCGTTTCGGTAGCGTTCCAGTTACGATTTTATTTGAATATTGTAGTCATTTTACACGCGACTGTAGGAAAAATACTTTTATAAAGCGATTTCGATCCACTTTATAATTTATACAATAACTGCGAGTGTATTTTCCGGTAGATAAACTTTTTTTTCAATTTTCTTGCAGATTGTGGATACAAAATGGGACTGTTTAAGACAAAACTTCACTTGGATGAACTCCAAAATATCATTTGACCATGTGGGTATTGCTTACTTGGCTTTATTCCAAGTGGTAAGTATATATACGATCCAATTCTATAATATTGATATGTGTTTTGCTTAAATTATCTTGAAATATTCATGCTTTCATCACTAACACGACTACCCACAAAAAAAATATTCTTCGACAATGGTATAAATCTGTCAATTTTTATAAATACATTTTTTGACATCTTTTACGATAACAGACCTACTGAGCTTTTCTTGTTATAGGCTACGTTCGAAGGATGGATGGAAGTGATGGCGGACGCTGTTGATGCTAGAGGCGTAGATTTACAGCCTCAAAGAGAAGCAAATCTTTATTCTTACATTTATTTCGTGATTTTTATAGTTTGTGGATCTTTTTTCACTCTAAACTTATTCATAGGAGTCATTATCGATAATTTTAATATGCTCAAGAAAAAGGTGAACACTCAATAATTATTAAGCAATAAATCTATTTATTTTTAATGTTAATGTTTCAGTACGAAGGAGGAGTACTAGAAATGTTTCTCACTGAAAGTCAGAAGCATTATTATACAGCTATGAAAAAATTGGGAAGAAAAAAGCCACAAAAAGTGATAAAAAGACCAATGAACCAGTGCTTGGCCATGTTCTATGACTTGTCGAATTCTCGCCGGTTCGAGATAGCAATATTTGTTTTAATTTTTTTAAATATGCTCAGCATGGGCATCGAACATTACGGCCAACCGCATTCTGTGTTTTTTGTTCTAGAAGTTAGTAATGCATTTTTTACAACGGTTTTTGGATTAGGTAAGTTAAGCATTTTTTATTCTAATCATGTATTCTTAATCACATTACCATATCGCATAATACAAAACAGGAAGTTTGAAAAATTGTACGTTCAAATAAAATTTCATAATTCGAAAGTTTGCATTGGTGTGTGTTTCTCAATTTCTTATTCATGCTCCCTTAACAACTATCAATCAAAAACGCTCCACCTTTAAAACATTTAATAAATTATGGTTACAACTTTGCCACTTTTAAACTCTTTTATAACAATTTTCCATCACACTGACAAGCAACATATTTTGCTTCTCCTCTACAAATTCTCAAAACATTTGTGCTCTAAATTTACAAGGATTTATAACCCTTCAAATTGTTACACTACATTTTTTATGAATCTATTAAAAATGGAATTATGTAATTTTGCTAACGAAGCTTTTTTTTATTTTCAGAAGCAATAGTGAAAATAATAGGTTTAAGATACCACTACTTTACTGTTCCATGGAATGTTTTCGATTTTTTATTAGTTTTGGCTTCCATTCTTGGTATTCTCATGGAAGATATCATGATAGATTTCCCTGTATCTCCGACTCTTCTTAGAGTAGTTAGAGTTTTTAGGATAGGAAGAATTTTACGATTGATTAAAGTAAGTACATTGATTCACATCTTATACAAAATTAATTTGACTCAAAACTTTTTATAAAGTACTTATTTATATTTCCTTTGTTGGTGGTTTTTTAAAAGATTTTCATGTTAAAAAAAAAGAAAGATATTTCTTTGTGAATTAAAAGCTTTTTCTTCAGTAACGACAAAGCCTAATAACAAAGGAAATAATAAACAAACATAATATTAACAATTTACTATAAACTTCTTGGTAAAATTGCTTACTGGTCTACTATAGTCATTTGTAAGTATAACCTTTTAGGTATACCATCCCAAAGCTGTGGTCAGTATTATTTTAACGTATTGTCTGTAATGTGTTCCCCTTGACCGTTATTGATAATGTTATGTTGGTGTTGTAAACTGTATAATAATTTTTGCTACCTTCACGCTCAAACCTCATTCTTTAACCCCTACTTTCAATAAAAATGAAAATTTGAGTAACTTGAATATAAAAATGGGTAGCTTTAGACTGTTTGGTGAATGGGTTTGTTCATTGATGTTTTCTGTTTCCCAAAGATAATTTGTTCAAACTTGTGAGTGATACACTAGTCGACAGCTAAATCATAACTTGCAACAACTAACACAGCTTCGATTCGGCTGTCTAAACCTTGACTTAATAGCACAACAGTTATTTTCCAGGCGTTTTTACATTTCTTATAGTTAATATTCTTACTACCAAAAACCAAAAAGTTACTACATTCATTTCTATAATGTGTGGTAAGTTTTACTGGAAAATTACTACTATTTGCTATCAAGTCGAGATCCAGATTTACACAGCTCTTTTATTGGGAATTGGTAATTAGGTTCCCGGTAGGTAGTGGATTAGATATCAGTTTGAAATGTCTGCCAATAATATGTAATTTAGTTCCCAGCCTCAAAATTGTCATTGTTAATTTGGTTCACTGACATTAGTGTAGAGAGAGAAATAATCTGTACCATTGTATCATCTAAAGGTCAAATTTTTCTAAATCTAACACATGAAGTATAAAAAAAAACAACAGTAGTAACTATAATAATAATAACAATGCGGGGGTCGCAGTGGAGTTGGCAAGAAGGCCCCACTCACATAAAACCTATAATATAATAGAAAATTGTAGAACCATACTCTATTAAGGGTCTACAAATCATTTTATAAATGTTGGCAGCAGTTTTAGGCTCATTTATCTCATTCCTATAAGTTAGGCTTCTGAAGTGCACTGGTTATCATTTCACATTTTATTCAACATGGTTATTGTCGGAGAATTATCCTGGATCCTGTGCATAGTTAAAAATTATTAGTTTTGTCTCAGCAGGATCTATTGTTAATCTCCATCTATTGGCACAAGATCATTAACTTGCCGTTTGTTTGTATTGTTATAGTTTATTGCAAAGTAATTAACTATTATGTGCTGGTTCTACGAATTTTACTTCTATTTAGAGTTGTACTTCCTCTGTGACTTTCAGTTGTGCTTGCTCATTCACTTTTCTTTAAAGTTGTGTTAAACTCCCCCCATCAATTGACAGTTTTATATCACAGGCCCATTAAATTTATGTATACACGAACACTACTCAGTACGATACATTTTGTTAATCAGAAAATAAGTAACGTCTGGCGGCCCTGGGCTCTTGTTCTATAAGTGACTTAACACTTTAACATAACTTTAACACGTTAAATCTTCCTGCAAACGAAAAGCTGTACAGTACCTGTCCGAAAATCCTGCGAAGATTATTCGTAGATTATTACATGAGATTATCCCAATCCATATGTTTCTTTCTGTGTTTTTGTTAATATTTTTTGTAGAAACTTTATGTTGTAAATTTCATTGCTCTCCGGCAACCAAATTACTAATAAAAATAGGTATACACAAAATGTACCAAATGAACCAAATTACCCATTTTTTCTTCTTAATGTGGGAACCAAATTACATGTACCCCTTTTATTTAACTAATTCTAATGAATTTTTTAATAGTATAAACATCACTTTTTGTGTTTGTTAAATCTTACATCCCTTTCATTTTTGTCTTCGTAACAATTATAAAGTATAACATCATATCTAGTTTTTCAATTGGAAGCGATAAAATCTCGAGTTTTAATACTAAAGCTTGAAGCTATAAACTCCGATACATTAAAAAATAAAATCAACTCTATGTTTTGCTCTCGAGAACGAAAATAAGTGGCAGCGAATTTATGACATCGAAAATAGTCATTTGGATCCTAATTTATGTATAAATAATTGCATCTGCAAATTGTCACTTTTACAGCAACAAAATATGCAATCCGAAACTTTCTTCGTTTATCTTCGACTGACTATATTTATGTTAAAGAGATGCCGGCTGGGTATAGACCAACAATTGCCTTTAGGGTACCTTGAGCTCGAGTGGGCAATCCCAAGTGAACCCACGACGATACGTAATATTGATGTGCAAATACGAGTGGGCATCGTTAAGAGAACAATGAACATTAATACCGACGAGTGTTATGCCCCTGCAATCCGTCGGAGCTAGCTTGCCTCGTTTATATGTGTCCCTTGCAGTACCCTTTTCCTGTCTACATTGGTAGGGAAAGATTATGACCTGCTCATGTTCCTTAGAGGGAATTGCCAAATGTGTACTTCTCATTATCTTCATTCTCGGGACTATGTAGAGATTCTACTGAGCAGTAAGCATATTCTGACCAACGAAAATTATCCAGAATAACCATATGATTGTAAAATAATAACTTGATCCTCTTCTAAGAGAGTTATAGTTTTTTCACTTATCCATTTTTTGTCAATTATCGCGGTGACCTGCTTTACCAAAATAAATAGTTTGGCATTGTTGTCAACAAATTATTGAATTATTAGGCACTAGCACTAAGTGGATTCGTTAAGTCTGCAGCTGGAAAACCACCGGCAGCAGCATTTTGTTGTGAAATGTTTCACATTTCCTTCAGGACAGAATAGAACTGTCGCCCACCTTATGCCTCGCAATCGAATGCGATGGTGGAGACCATTGTCATTGACATCTGAAGAGGGATGATATTTTGTCAAAATCCATGGTGATATTATTAAATGTGAAGTCAAATAATTCCCTCCAACAAATGTCAACCCCAAATTTTGACTTATATTTTATTAAAAACAGTTTCTGCTTTTATTTTCGAACATTCTGTTTATCTTTGGTCAGTGATTGGTGAACACAAAAAATGTTGACTAGTGATATCAATGTCGCAGATGCTGCTATATATTTTCCAATATTTGATTAAATTTCAATCATGTCTTCTAAGACTTACGCATTATCGATTATTCACCATTCTTTCTGGTGGACCTTCTCGCAATGTGTATAATGTGCACGATTTGATCGATCTATCAGTTGAAACGGAAAAATTCCCGGTTGATAAAAATATCGATATATGGTAGATGTAAAATCTAAATCCCAATAAAGCGATTACTCATGTCAAATTGCTGAAATTGTAATAAGATACTTTGTGGATATTCAACGATTCACCAGCTGGGTTGTAACAACAAAAACGGTCAAAACCTACATATAGACTACCGTATCGGGTGTAATCGATTCTATACAAACTTTTTTGTTTGAACTGGTAGCTGTATGTGGAATGAACAAAAAATGTCGCTAATTGAATAGACGTAGGTATACCTCCGATAGTTGTAAGGATATTTAAGGATTACTACAACTTTCCTTTGGAAAAAATTAAATCTCATTTCAATTGATTATACTGTATATAACATTATTGCTTTTTTATGTTAGTTGTTAGTTATCCCAATAAAAGCATTTCTCATCAAAATATTTTTTATTAACAAAAACTTTGTTTCCTTTCAGGCTGCCAAAGGTATAAGGAAGCTCCTATTCGCTCTAATAGTATCTCTTCCTGCATTGTTTAACATTGGAGCTCTTCTTGCTCTAATTACATTCATTTACGCTATTATTGGCATGTTCCTTTTCGGCCATGTGCGCCAACAAGGAGCGCTAGACGATATGGTCAACTTCGAAACGTTCGGAAGATCTATGCATCTTCTTTTTAGGCTGATTACATCAGCAGGTAAATATCATCAGTTATTTCTCCAATTACTATAATTTAAACTATTCAGTTGCGGGTATCACTACACACTACTACAAACCTTCAACATTTTTCAGTTTTTAATAACTTTAACAAGGATAAATGTTCAGCTTCTGTCCTCGTAAAAGATAACTATAAGTATCGAGAAATTATAGGAAGATACTAGAGATGTTAGTACTGATGTAGTGGTAACGTAACTAAGTTTGCTATCGAATGTTACGAAGATTTTCCAGAAATCTCCTCTCAATTCCCCATAGCCTATCAACATTCATAGAAACTCCTTCGAAATAATTCACTCGAAAGCTTCTTAGCAAATGCAGGAATAATCCTTGAAAACATTATTATCCCTCACCGTTCCACAGTAACTAACTGTAAACCCTTTGAAAAGCACTATAGTAGTTTCCAAAGAAGAATCTTCTTAGAAGATTGAAGTCGCCTGTTCTTAACAAGGTGACTCCAATTGCACAAGAGCAAAATGCTTGGGAGTCATTCATGACACTTGACATGGAATCAATACATACAGAAAATATTCCAAAAAAGTACGATAGCGCTTAATCTGTTCAGAAGGATGTGCAGTAAAGACTGGAGCTACAACCAAAAATGGTCATATTGCTATAAACCAAAGTTATCAGATCCATGATGGTTCAATAGTGGGGCCAACGACCATGCAGCCACGGTAGTTATGAGGACAGCCCCAACAACCGCATTAAAAGTATTGCTGAACCTACCCTTCCTGTCTACATACAAGGCGACGCCAGATCAGTCGCCAATAGATTGACCAGAGGTCTTAACAGGCAGGGAGACATGGAGGAAGAAATTATTAAAAAACTGAGAAGGGTGTAGGAGCAGGAATATAAAACCAAAACAAAAACAACAGTTTGTTTGGGCAAACACACGTGACAACATTCCAGGCAGAATTTGCAGCAATTCATAACTGTGCAGGAGAGTTTTATTAATGTAAAAGTTTAAGAGAAGGTCCAAAAGCTTTCTGTGGTATAGCAAAAGTGCTACAAAAAATCCAAAAGCAGTCTCGAGAATAGTGGAACAACGCACTGGAAATAAGTTCATCAAAGAACCATCGCAAAAAATCAAGGAGTACTTACCAAGCCAGAAAAAGTGACCAATCAGGATCTTGGTACACTTAACAAACACATGAACAGAAGAAGAGAAGGAAACATCAGCACGCGTATTTTTATACTACTGTGAAGGCTATGAAAAACCACAATCCTCCCAATACATGGATGACCTGAGCTCTGGCCTTTAGTTTCTAGTAATAAAGACGGGACTGGACAAGGAACTCTACCACGAGCGCATACACAATAGAGTTGCAGTCACAGCTCCCTGAAGCACATACACATTACATTAATCTTAATCTAGGAAGACTCTTGAACATTTAACATTCTCCTGCTATTTTCAACACATAATTTTAAACTGTGGATGTACTCTTCGTTTTACTTATAATGAATTTGTTTTAGGTTGGAATGATGTTTTAGAGTCGTTAATGATCGAGTACCCAGACTGTGATCCACATTATAAAAATCAGAGTAATGGTGATTGTGGTTATCCACTATTAGCAATAATATATTTTACCAGTTTTATTATTATAAATTATATGATAGTGATCAACATGTACATTGCTATTATCCTCGAGAACTTTAATCAAGCTCATCAAGAAGAGGAAATCGGTATTGTAGAAGATGATCTGGAAATGTTCTACATAAGATGGAGCAAGTAAGCATTCAATCGACTCATGTAGCTGAGACATTTTTCTCACGTTGAATTATTTTCAGATACGATCCACACGCAGCGCAGTTCATACGTTTCTCTCAGCTGTCGGATTTCATAGCGTCTTTGGATCCTCCGTTGGGCATATCAAAGCCGAATACGGTGGCCTTAGTAAGTTTTAATTTGCCGATAGCGAAAGGCAATAAGATACATTGCCTGGATATTCTACATGCACTAGTAAAACACGTACTAGGACACGTTGAAGAGACTGACAACTTCCGTCAGTTACAAGAGCAGATGAGTATCAAATTTAAGAAGCAATTTCCTACAAGAAAAGAATTGGAGATTGTATCGTCTACAAGAATTTGGAAGAGGCAGGATAAAGCTGCTAGGCTCATACAAAAAACTTATAAAGATTACCAAAAGTAAGTGAAAAATTAGATTAATATTTATAGGTGTATAAACGAACAAGATTAGAAAAAGTAATGGAAAACATTATCGAAAGTCAGTCGATGTAGCAAAGTTAACTTATAAAACGTATTCTACAATTGTGTTATTTGCTTTAGACGCAAAAAAGAAAGAGAACGAGAACAAGAAGATGAAACGACGCAAACGTCATCACCTGGAACTGGTTGGCAAGGGCGTTTATCTGCCTTCTTGCATGTGCATCGAGGGAGTCGCGCTTCCTCTCGCAAGTCCTCTAGGGCGTCTGACGCTAGTGATCTCAGTGAACTTGGCGGCCCTTGGCTGAATTTACCGTTGCTGCTGCTCTCCAGCGCCACCAACATGTCCCCCGAGGAGTTGGATTTGACGCGCGACACCGCCGATGTAAGCATCAAGGTCAGCGAGGCAACACCAGAATCTGGTAAGTATTTTATTTTTGAAAAGTAAGTAGAAATTATACCGAGCAATCAGCAGAAATTCTATTGTTGCAGATTAAAATATACACACCTTATTCACTTTATTATAATAAACCTGGTTATAAGCAATGAATCAATATTACTATTTATTGATTAAAATAAATTAATTCATTAAGGTTCCACATATTTAAAAAAGAAATTATTTTCACTTGCATAAAAATGTTAATGTGCATGCACTTATACACAAATTATCAAAAAAATATTTTTTATCTGTAAATTTGATCTTAAAACCTGTTATCCTACAATTCCTTCTCTAACAATCTACTTTATACCCAAAAAACACCGGTTTTATGCTTTTATGTGTTGATAAATAAGCGCATGCCACTCTTTTATTTATTTAACTATCTTTATCTCCAATTATATTCTCGCTTCCTAATTCTTGTTTTTCTTTGCTTTTTATAAAGCTTTACGAACCTATCTACATGCTTACCACATTCATAATACAAAAGTACATCTTCACTTATCAACACAACAATTACACTCTTGCAATTGAGAGTTTTTTGGCATCAGCAGCAGCATAAGCTCTTCACCAATTAAACAACAAACTGTTTGTACATAAACCATTGAAATTGGATCCTACAGCAACATTAATTCTGGAAGAGTACTGATCATAATGCATAATCCACTTTAAGTATTACTCTCGACCTGAAGAAGGCGTATACGTAGAAGCTTTCCATGGAAGGAATTGAGATATCACATTTGAGAGGGTAGTGAAACCCACGACATCCCAAGAGCAAGTCTATCGTTTTATCAAGAACTGTGTGTTGTCTGTTTTATACTTCTATTGACTGTTCTGCACCTTTTCTTGATTTTATAGCACTTTTGATCATTATTTCTATGATTATATCTTTATCAGATTGAACTTTTTCGTTGACAATTGAGTCAATTAAAGGTCAACTAACAGTGTATATGCACATCCTTTCCAAATGTTAGAAGCTCAGAGAAAATTATTGTATGGTTAGATTAATATGATGCTTCTAGTAGGCAACATATTTCTTGGTAATTGAGCCATCTGTGATGCAACCCACTTTTGCATTAATAGAAGGTCTTTCCTTCCATGCCTTCCTACCCGTTATTACTGTTTTAAATTATTTCATTCAATGGCATTCTCAGTATGAGGTCGGTTTCTAAATTTTTCTATCGTCGTCTTACGAGGCAGTATGTCATTCCCTCAAGTCAATCTATCAGTGACAGATTTGGCTTCGCCTTGTATGAGGACATACAGTGGAGGTTAGATAAGATATAATAAATATGGGGCTTATGTGCTTCTGAGGGCCTCTCTACTACGACTTTTGCAGATCTATTATCTATTCCTTGTCTAGACCAGTCCTTATTTCTAGACTTCGAATGCAAAACCTAAAATCCACCGTATATTCGAAAACCTCAGCCTAGTCAAACCTTCGCAGTAGCACTGTATGTGTGCTGAGGTTTCCTCATCTTTTTGGTACAACCTGCATATGGTTGTGTCTGCCAATCCGATGCTATTCATCTGTTTGTTAAGTCTACAATGCCCCGTTAGGAGCACAACCAAGATCCTGATCGATTTCCTATTCTGGCGCAGTAGGTACTCCGTGAATTTTGGCGAGGGTTCTTTGATGAACGTCCTGCCTCATGTTTGGAGCCTTGCTCTGTGCCAATGGGAGCCCATCGTGTCTCTACTCGGTCTAGTAAATATCCTCTTCATTACCCTTAAGATCTGAGTGGCCTGGTACCCATCCTATTTTGACTGCCCAGCTCTTGTAGCTTGTATCTGCATATAACTGATTTATTTTATAGCCGCTTGGCTGTCGGAGTATATGGCAATGGTCTTTTCCTCAAACTTTTGGATTTAAAAGCTCTCCTGCTCAGAGCTATGTATCGCTGTAACTTCTACCTGAAATATCGTCACATATTTGTCTAAGCAAACTCTTGTCTTTGGCTTGGCTTTATATATTCCTGCTCCTAGCATGCCAGTGGAGGTAAACTCAGCAAGACTCCTAATGCGGCTATTGGGGTTGTCCTCGTACAGTTACATCATCAATACTTCCCACAAATATAAGTTTTCCATACAGAATATATGTATAAAACAATGTCTTTTTTAACTCATTTCCCCTTTCAAGATATTTTATAACTTTCTCTTTTTTTCAATTGACTCCTATTTGGTTCTATCACTTCAACTTTTTTACACATTTGACAAGTTTTTTCTGAAGACTGTATTTTGTTTAGGCCTTTTTTATCGAAAAAATAGAAAAATAGATCGTATCTAAGTATTACCAAGACCGAAGTTTCAAGTCCTTGGCATTACCTAACATCTTTCAACATTATATTTATCACTATTTTAATGTGCTTCTGGTAAAATAAATAACTAGGACTAAACTGAACAAAATTATAAAAATCATCATCTAATTTAACATGGATCTATATTCAGATCATTCGCCGAGATGACAAAATGCAAGAAATATACGGGGCAAGCTGTGCTATTTGTAACTCGTTTGATTAAAAATGTTAACTTTATATCTTCTAAAAACATTGTTTTGTTGTCCGTTTTTCTTTTGTGTTTTGCTTAACTATTGTATGTTTTGCACTTTTGTGAATGTTTCTTCTAGTTTGTCTTACTCTTTTCCATCCCAAGATTTTTATATTTTCTTCGTTTATTTCACAGTACTGTACTCCTGTTTTTTATTCGTTTTTTCCCTCCTTTTTCAATAATGTGCTTTCTACTCAATTCACTTAAAACCACCACAACTAGACTTAGTATATAACTGTTACACTTTATTTTGCTTCTAGGTACAGCTCCCACAATCCCCCTTCCTTCGTCCCAACCCCGTCGTAGAAGTATTTACAGTTTCCCTTTCTTTTTACGTCATCAAGACGCTGTAGAAAAACCTGACGATAAGTCATCTTCTCCCCTTCTCGGTCACAAAGAATTAAAAGCATCCCAAACTCTTCACCCTACTGCAGCTGAAGATGCTAAGCCCAAACGAGGCAGCGTTATTCGAAGAAAAAGGGCTGGCTCTGTCAAATCTCGGCCTACATCAATGACCGGTGGAGGGTGCCAAAGGACACAGTCGGAAAAGTGTACTAGGTAAGTTGGTCATTGTTTGTATAAAAAAATATGTATAAACAATAATATGGTGACAAATCTTAACCTTGGTATTCCAGTATATTGTAATTATTTTAGAATATTTAGATTGCTACTCCTCATTATCTCCCCATTTTTATGGGAGATCCTGGAATTGTTAGGGTGCTCGGGGAATACTAACTATAGTCATAAGTATACAGATTTGGAGAACTAGAAGATGAAACCATCAAACATTTCATGTATTGCACAGGCTGGATAGAAAAACTGCATCAAGATAGCACACTTTTTTTTGAAAGGCTGTGTCATTAGTTTACTCCAAATATGTTGAATAGCTTTCCCAAAAAAAATGGAAAGCTTTCCTATGGTTCTGATGTGAGAAAACATGCCTATATTTTCTTCTCTTCAAAGTGTTATCTTGAGTGAAATTATATTCACAAACATACAGAAGACTTTTTGAAAAATTATCTTTTCGACGAACCTTTATTGGAAGTAGCACGTAATATACTAGCACTGCACTCACTCAAGCACAACACACTGCACGGCAGCATGATAGAGTAACTTTATCATAAATCGGAGCATTTGGAAATCTGGTGTGAGAATCTCTCTTTTTTGTAGCTCTAAGCAGATACGCTCGATTATCGTATCACCATGACATGAAGGCAGAAAGAGTAGCAGAGCATAAATGTTCCATTTTTATAATTGGTTATTTGTCTATCTGAACATTGTGGTATGTAGCGTTATCAATCACAAGAATGATATTTGGAGGTTGGCAGTTTAACTGAACTATAATTTCAATGAATGTAGGTACTCTGCGATCTTTAATCGTCAATATACCTCTAGCAACGGATGAATTCAGTCGCTGTCCATTGCGCTCTAGAGTGGTCATATTTGAAAACTGTCTTTCTACGTTTGACAATACTTACAATACTGATTTGCCAGTCTCGTTAAGGAATATCTTTACTCCTCGAGTTACGATTTCAGCTTTTTTATTGTGAATCAAGGACAAAAATAGACATGTGTTTATACTTACAAATTTACTGAAACTCAGTGCTACATACTTTTTTTGTTCTTATACATTGTTCTAGCGGAGCAAAGTAGAAAAAGCTGTTAATTTCATTTTCTTCAAGTTCAAAGAAAATATCAAAAACGACCAGTATCGACCAATATTTCAATAAATTCTTCAGTTGAAAAGTGAGCTTTTTTGAAATCGTAAATTTTCCAGTTTCAGTTCTGATGTAAGCATCTTGGTAACAGAAGCTTCCCCTGAAAGCCACTTGACAAGGCCACCTTTAAACAGACAAAATAGTGAATCAACCGTAGTACAAGTCTTGGTGCATAGAGAAAGTGAAGAATACAATAATGAAGAGGAAACAGGAACAAGCTGTCCTATAATAACCGAGGACGATAATCCACCTTCAGCTGAAGAAGTGCCGACTGATGTAGTTGTAGACTTAAATGACATAGAATCGTGTAGCTGATCTTTACTTAACAATCCAGAATCGGAAGATTGAATCTCAAATAAAATATCCCACAGCATTTGATGATCTATACATTCTTGTATCACTTGTTAAGCTATTCATTTACATTCTCATGATCTTCCCTGTTTTAAGGTCTTCCTTTTATCATACTAATCACTGTAATTCAGGCATTCTTAATGTCTGTCGTTTAAATTTTAATCGGTATATTCTTCCGGAGTGTTTGTCATTGAAGTCGCTTAACACATACGTACTCCAACAAGGGTTTCATGTATTTTTTTAATCGTTTTCTCGTGTTTCAAGGGGTTTTGTCAGTCAGTATAATTTCTAACTTAGTATAAATCAGCACTCTACCAAAGCAAACTTTTCGTTTTTCTTAAACAGTTAAAGATCATAAAATATAGTGTTAGCTTTATTCAACGTAGTTATGCATTAAAAACACTTATTTGACATTTGCATTTGACAGATGCGTATCGGGATTATGTACCAAAAAGGTTATTGAGATGTCAAAGTATCGATTGGAATTTTGACTTGGCGTTAATTGTTTATTATTAAGAACAAACCTACTTAGTGTACTTATCGAATGCTATGGATATCTTGTTACTGTAAAAATTTCAATACCTTTGTACAATACCAATGTAGTTAGAATTAGAGCATATTGTACCACTGTAAACTTGTTTCCAAAAATGACAATCAGTAGAAAATGATAGGTACTATTCTGATGCAAAATATATATGACAATTTTCCTACAATAACATTCTAAATTAACTTTTCTTCATATTTATCTTTAAAATTAGCTTATCAAAAAAACAATTTCTGCCTTTCAGCATTTAGTATATTTCTACATATGCACTTTGGGTCCAAATTTTAAACTGTTAATGCATATCAGCCTTGATCACAATAGAGAGCAGGTTGAAAATACGTCTAAGTCTTAGATATCTTGAAGAATAACTAAAAAAAAAGCACATTCTGTCAGATCAGGTAAATAAGTGAGTAGAAATGACGTGGAATCTCAGACACCAGAGAAATTATTTATTATTTAAGATATCAACAACATATTTATTATATATACCAAGTATGTGGAATAAAATATCAAAAAACTATTTAACACCTCCTTTCTATATTTATTGCTTAATAATAAGCTTGTAGTGAATAGTCAGAGAGTACCTAGAACTTCCAAGTAGCTGCAAATTAGAAATGTCGTACAGTATGCTCTGTGATAGCAGGAAGATAATTTGGTGCAAGAGAGACAAGCACAAAATTTGAGAAATGTTAAAAGGAAGTGAATGTTTTAATTTGTTATTGATGTTTGTTGAATTTTTTGTTAATAAACTTCTCTTTATACAGGGTATCTAGCTTTGTTGAAATGTAAACAATAAGAGATAGGGAATCCTCAGCATCAGGTCTGCAAATTCAAATATACTATAGGAACAGACTTGCAAAAAATAGACCCGAAAAAAATTTCACGGAAAATATTGATTCGGATAGTCCGAAAAAGGTTGACACGAAAAAATACACTCCAACTAACATTCCCTTAATTTTAAGAAATGAACACATTGTGACTAAAAAACAAAAAAGAACCAGTATTTTCTTGCATTTTTTGGAAACCGGACCTGATACTGAGATTACAAAACGTATAGCAATTACTAAAAAGGCAAATTTTTCTTAATTACAACTTTCGCCTATATCTACTTGTTCACATTTCACCAATAAAAAGCTGGATACTCTGTATAAGTGAGAGGCTTCTTTATTAACTTGGTTGATATATTATATTGTATCGTTCATTTATCTGCATCTTATTGATTCTCTCTGGAACTTATTGAACTCTTATTATTAATTATGAACATCGGGACTGTCTTGTACCAGTTGTAGTCCTGCTCGATTTTGATAAGTAGAAATATCCGTTTTAATTTCGTTTTTAAAACAATTCGCGTCCGCCGAAAATAATCTAGATAGATTTTGAAAAATACGCCTTGTAGATTTTTAAATTTCATGATATTAATAATAGTAAAATTTAAAAAAGACGTTTTCAGCGAATGCGATGGGCTATTTTAAGTTGATTTGTATAAAGCAGTAGGTTAAATTCTAAAAAGTAAAAAATTGCCGAGTGGTGCAATCAAAGATTTATAAATATATATGTATAGAGAAAAAAAAAGGTTTAAATCGTTACTAGATAATAGTTCATATTTTATAAGTTGTTTGTTTTTTAATTTAGTACATTTAAATAGAAAGTTTTGTAAAAATAATAAAACGAAGGTAGTTTTCAAGATAGTTACATACGTATATTTTTAGATTGTGTCATTATCTCTTCAAATTATATAAATGCCAACAAAATAAATCGTCTTAAATATACCTATTTGAATAAAAAAAATGGTGAACCAGTGCAATCTTATGGAATATTATACATATATATTGGTTGATTTTGAGATTCACTGTGTTTTAGAAGTGAACCATCCTTCCTATGGAGTGAATATTCACAGGCATCTAAAAGGCATATTATAGTATAATAAGTGTTTATTCACAATCGGTTAGTAATATAGAGATATCTAAACGTATGCTGCAATTCTGTGTAAAAATCTTAGCGATCGTAACGATCTATATGACTCGTAATATCGGAACGGATACAAGTTTGGTATATATACTTACAGGTTTTAAGGTTTAACGATTTTACTATTTGCGTACACAGAATTGCAGCATTAAAAACGGTAGGGAAGTGACTCATTACTTACCCTCACTTCCAAGCTAGCCGGAAAAGTACTTTTCCGGCTAGAGGCATGTGTCACTTTTCCGAAGTTAAGCAATATCATGTTAAGCTGGTTTAAAAAAATAAGTTAATACCTTTCTTTGCGTTTCTACGGAATTATTCGGTCAATCGCAGTGTCCGCAGCTTCTCGGACTTCCGGAGAAGTACAGGTTAATTCAAAATTAGACATTATGTACTTTAGTTTGAGCAAAAAAATTAAAATTTTGTGACAGAAAGAATATTAATAATATTGCCTAGCAACAGTTTCATGGAGTTCTTTGTCACTTATACTTAATTACACGAGAGCTTTTTTTTTGTCGAAGTAAACTTGATACATGTATCAATAAGAATTTTGTTGCCTGCCTCTGAAAAGTCCGTAGGACGAGTAATTTTCTCTGGCAGTCTTTTGAGTTGAATTACCAAATGGCAACAAAATTCGAATTATAAATGTCAAGTTTACTTCGACTCAAAAAAAAAGCTAGAGTGTAATTCGGTAAAACAATTTAATGAATATGTACATCAATAAATTGAAAAATGAGATGTAAATTAGTTTATTTAATTTAACGGAGAAGTACAATTGTTAAAAACACGATTAATAAAAATAGCTTGATTTTCAGAACTTTCGTGTCTTTTGTTAATATTTTGCTGCATGCTAGTATTTTGAGCGGTGGTAGTAACTGTTTCCTGGATGGTAGTAGAGTTAGTTTAAAACCTCATGGGTCCTCCGTCACAGATGTGCAGATGACCAAAATCGGGACAAAACCGCATACATAATCGTGTTTCGCAAGTCTTGGGTGAAGCGTTTAACTTATAGCTTTGTTAGTTCTTGCACGCAGTTGTCAGTATACATCATACATCATTTCTATTTTTCCAATAAACACACATAGGTACGTTAAATATATCAATTCTACTGTAAACAATGTTCTCAAAATAATAAAATATAGCTTTGCGCTACCCGGAGCAACCACATGAATGAAGTAACCCAACTACATCGGGATATGCGATGGTTTTGGAATTGACGATTGGCCGATTGCCGGCTTCACTTGGCGCACAGGGTTGCAGTTCCATAGCCCATGATATAATACACTAACTCTACGAATGAAACCAATGATTTCTCTATGATGTTCTTCATCTAACTGAAGGTACAGTTTTAATGACGATGGGTTGCTATGCCCCGTAATTTTCACAAGTTTTTGTTCACCTATACCACTCCTGGACAGTTCAGTTACGGCGGCAGCTCGATTAGAATTGTTCGAAATTTTCACCCGCTTGATATCAAGTCGAATATTTTTCGCCGAAGATGTGGTCCATTTAGATATTTCGTTGATCCCAATAGGAGAATTCTTATACCATTCTTTCGAATTTTTTTTGCCAGAAAGGATTTGGAGTTAAAAAAAAACTATCCACATGTGATGTGGTTTTCCCGTCTTACCATAATTTGTTTAAACAACCTTACTGGACATACACAATCTTCTGCACTGTCGGCCAACTTCTGATTTCCCACTTGTGCTGTCTTCGTAAATACTGGGTTATATTCAACTCTTCCGGTCTCTCTTCCACGGTTGTCTGTCTCGATTTTAAAATAGAATACCTCACAATTTGCTGATTCTCCACCTCTCCAAGCCAATTCTTACGCAGCAATGTGATAAAATTTTCTTTGGAGGCCTACAGGTTCTTCTTCACTCCAGAACAGTGCCATTTCAAACATTTCTCGTTTTGTGAGAGCACTCAACTTCCTTTTTTGCGTTTTGTGTCGCGTGCATTGCTCGCTTTCTTAAACTGTATGTCCGTGAACGGATTAAAAATTCTTTTATAATCTTCAAAGTACCTCTTTTGTAACATTTTTTCTGTAGTGTTCCAAATCGTCTTGACTGCTTTCTCTAAGTATATAATAAGTTTCTGCAATGAGTTCATATTTTTTTTCCAAACAAAACATCGCAAATTGTCGCCAAATTGATGTAGTTGAATTCACAGTATTGCGAGGCACATTATCATTGATGGCTTTTTCAATTTCTCCACTCGAAGACTCTCCAACATTTCCACAAATGAAAACTTTTCTGACAATGCAAGTTTGAGAAAAATTGACATAACGTCATCAAAAATTGGTTTACAATGCTGGTTGTCATACTTCCAAAAGTTAAGTTCCGGTATTGTCGCTGGAAAAGTTGGGGCAAACTTTTTTCGCTGTCATAATGACAAAATCACGCGGCTTATGGGATTTTTTATACATGAATTAAATTGTCGAAAAAAATATTAAATTATAACAAATTTTCTTGAAATTAATGTTTTTTAAAACTTGTAGCTAAGCGATTGTGAATAAAATAGTATACATACCACGCGGGAAGGATCATTCCAGCCACAGCTTTTAACGGACCTCGGCGCTACGTGCCTCTAACAAACCCTGAGCTATAATGATCCACTTCCCCACTAGGTATGTAATATACTATATCTGTAAGCTGTAAGGTCTATTGTCTCATCTACTGACAGAAATAAATAATGTCCTATGTCAAACGATAAGTTCTACGAGCATACTTACAATACTACTACCGTACATCCGACACGTTTTGAGGAAACATTTACCATGTAAATTCCATTTTGTTACCTAATTTATTTCTGTGACACTTTCTACTTCGTTCCTGAGGAAATTATCAAAAACTAGTAGCTCCTATTTCTTGAAGGAATTTTAGGATATCTCTAGGCTGAGGTTTAGCTCTATATTAGATTTTTCTAATGGTCTTATCTCCTCTTTTTGTCGGTTTTTCCTATTTAATTCAGGTGCAGATACAGCAAAAGAGTTCCGGTCCCCAAAAAGCGAGTTTCAGTTGCTCTCTTTACTCCCCGTTAGGTGACGATGTGATTCTTGCCTAGTTCATTCCATTTTCTAGGCATGCCCCTACCATTTTAGAACTCATTACACAAAGACTCAGCGCATTAATGGCAGCCGGTAATAATAATATTTTGTCAATATATTGAACTCGGCATACTTTCCTTTTGAGGTTAAGTGGAAACGCAAATTATTATTGATGACTTCGTTTTGCGTTTAAATATTATTTGATTTTTAGAGGGGAAAAAGTAATAAAGCTTAAAACTAACTTCTATGAGTAGCTTTTTCATTCAAATGTACTAATACACGAGTTGATAAAATATATCATATAGATACCTACAGGTTATTATAAGGTCAATTATTATTAAAAAAAAAAGAATATTGTTAATTTATATGAATTATAAAAAGAAATGTACCTATACAATCATAAAAGTATTAGAATAGATGATTGAAAACTTAAATAAAAATAGTATTTTAATTATTCTTGTCTTTTTATCGTTATAACATTATATTATAGTATGCTTCGTTTTTTACAATTTGTTTTACCTATATTATATGAAAATGACAAATAAAAGTATAGTTAAGTTACAGATATTTATTCATTTCAACCTTTCCCGTCTTCGATTAACGTTTTCCTGCTAGTTTTACTGAATTTCTATTGTTGAAATTTTGATAATGTAACTGTCTTGATGCTGCGGTCCGAATTGCGCGCAATGCTCTATCTATCGTCTCTCGAACTGAATTAGCGCACTTGGGACTGTTGACGGTGACTGCATCTTCCCAGGTTTTTCGTGGTCTCCCCCTCGTCGTATTCCACATGTTTTTGTTTGCCATATCATTTTTGCTTGTAGCTTGTTTTTCATGCGTACTAAGTGGCCACACCACCTTAACTGATTCCTTTCTATGCTTCTTTCTAGGAGTTCTACTTCTAGCTGTTCTCTTATATAATCATTTCGAATTTTGTCCCTTCTTGTGATTCCCAATACTGCTCTTAGATACTTCATCTCAACCGTTTGTAATTTTCTTTTTGACTCTCTCGTAAGAAGCTTTCACTCGCATAAGTTAAAATAGGTTTAAAAACGGTTTTATAGACTGTTATTTTTGTAATCTTTGACACTTCTTTCTTGCGAATGAAAGTATTACTTACTGCATAATATAGATTGAGGGCACTTTCAATGCGTCCATTATAATCTCAGCGTTATTTTTTTCCTTCTTTATGAATTTTCACTCCCAAATATTTAAATGTATCCACTTGCTTTACTTGTTCTTCGTTTAGCTCCATTCTTGTTTTCTTGACCTATTACTATTACTTTTGTTTTCTCTGCATTTACTTTCAGATTTATACTTTGAAGAACTCTTTTCCAGACGTCCAGATTTTTTTGAAGATCTTTTTAGTGCTGCAATTCTGTGTAAAAATCTTAGCGATCGTAATCTATAAGACTCGTAATATCGGAACGGATACAAGTTTGGTATATACTTACAGGTTTTAAGGTTTAACGATTTTACTATTTGCCTACACAGAATTGCAGCATTAGCATATACCACTAAATCGTCAGCAAAGGCACATTCCGAGATCTGTATAAGTTCCATATTTCTATAACCCACAGTGAATTTCTTTACTTGAACTTTTACCTCTTTTATTATATCGTCCATTATCACATTGAACAGAGTAGGACTTAAGACTCCCCCCTGCCTTAAACCCTCTTGTGTAGTAAACTATTCAGATTGTAGGTTTCCGGTTCTTACATAGTTCCTCGTATTTTTGTATATACTTTTTATACCCTCGATTAAACTCTGGTTTAAATATTAATTTACCAACCGTAAATACAATTTATACTTAATGCTATCAATTTACAGTCTCCGGGGTGGCAAAACTTCTAGACGTTCTCATCTTTTGGTAGAATAAAATTCTTCAGATTAGTTTGACATTTAATGACATTTGATTATCGTCTTGGTATTTACAAGATTTTTTGGTGTTTTTGAATTAACAGTTTATGTGTAGGATTAAAAAAACAGTTATTTTCATACCAAATTATTCAGACAAATCTGCAGTGTGTAGTTAAACGCATTGAAATGCCCAAGCCGTTAATCAGTAAATGCGAAGATATAATTATTTTGAACGAAAATACCAAAGTGGGGACCCGCTACATGCTGTAAATGGTACACAGGCGGCTCAAAAGCAATAGAAGGAACTGGGATAGGAGTGTACGGGCCAGGAACCAAACACTCTGAAAGCTTGGGAAAAACCCCAAGTATCTTTCAAGCGGAAATTCACGCAATAAGAAAGTGTGCCCAGTTCACTATTGACAAAGGATATAGAAGGCAAAGGATTATCATAATGTCTGATAGTCAAGCAGACATTAAACCGCTGAGTTCTTGTGTAATCAGTTCCAAGATGGTGTGGGAATGCTTAGGCAAACTTAATGAACTAAGCGAGAACGATATAGTCACCGTACTGTGGATTCCAGGACACACTGGAATAGAAAGGAAATGAAATAGCAGATGAACTAGCGAAGAGGAGGACTGAAATACCCTTTTGGGGACCGGAACCCTTTTGCGGAATCAGCTCCAATGTAATATTGGAAGAAATAGGTAAAGCCGAAGAAAATAGAAGATCTGACCATTGGAAAGATCTAGTAGGGCTTAGGCAATCTAAGATTCCTCTGGGTGACTACAACCTGTTGAGATCAAATGAATGCATAAGTCAAGGTAATACTGCACTAAGAGTTTTAACGGGAATCCTAACGGGTGCCTGAATGGGCACCTTAAAAAGCTCAAAATAGTGGAGGAAGAAGATTGTAGATTTTGTGGAATGGAAGAAGAAACCTCCATCCACATATACTTGCGAACTGCACAGCAATTCAGAGTCCTAGGGCACAGCACCTGGGAGACTACTAGATAGAAGAGGGACAGCTACCTAAGCTGAAGCCAGCAGATATCCTAAAATTCCTTCTGGAAATAGGACTAAAGGAGCTACTATTCTCTGAGACTCTCCTCAGAAACTAAGTAGAAGTAAGGGGGCCTATTTATCCGGGTCATGTTCATGTACTGTTAAAGGCCGGTACACACATAACCACGTCGTGTCAGATCCGAGTGTCGGTGGAGTGCGGAATATTAAAATGCTCAATCGTGTCTGAACGAATGCTTTCACACAATACATTGCCATTCTTCAACCCAGAGATGTTCAACATTCGAATCGGGCACGGTAAGGTTATATCTTTCCCCCTGCACTAATACTACAGAATATCACGGTATAACAAAACACCAGTTGGTTATTTAAAAAAACTTCGGCACATTACCGGTAGTTATTTTGTTGTTCGCTATCATAACCACAATATCGTATGTAGAGAAATTTTCCTTGGAGGGGGCAGCCAGCAAGCTGATCAGCTTCTATAAGACTTTACTTTCGGTAATCCAACGAAAGATCAATTTTTTGAGTTAAATAAAAAAATAGTGAATGAATTTCATTGAGTATGAAATGCTACTTCGTAAAAATAGTATTAAATTTTTGTTTCAAGATGAAAACAAAGAGAACGGTATATTTCTTGAATACTGTCGATTTTTCTAGGGTGAGCAGGGCACGCTCATGAACAGCTCGGTAGAAAATACTGGACTTTGGGTAAGGATGTTGGGATAACATAGATATAAAAAACAAATGCCTTAATATACCTTCATTTTATATAAAGAATAA
This sequence comes from Lochmaea capreae, assembly GCA_949126875.1. Taxonomy (NCBI): domain Eukaryota; kingdom Metazoa; phylum Arthropoda; class Insecta; order Coleoptera; family Chrysomelidae; genus Lochmaea; species Lochmaea capreae. The sequence continues at coordinate 13,852,757 of OX421409.1, forward strand.
TATAACTCACATAGTAAAAGTGGTAAGATTAAATCGTCTAATGTGTAAAGCTAGAGGACATGAAATAAAAAAAAGTGTGTTCACATCGTTAAATAAACTATAAAAACGCCAAGTTTAATCAGTAATTTTTCATGAAACAAGTCAATTTTGCTTATTCCATGTCAATATTTATACTACAACAATAACATTGTACGGAATGATTTAGGTGTCGGCAATGATTACGTCCTAAATAAATGTGGGCTTAGAAAAATTTACCAACTAAAAACTGATTCTTAATAAGTAAATTTTTATCGAGTTTAAATTCCATCAGCATTCGTTTTTTTAATAAAGAGCACTCAAGTTACAATTGAAATGATCTAAGTTCTCTCAAGTTATATGTTTAGATTTGTCCTTTATCGAATTAATTGTATTTAAAAGTTCTGTTTCTAAACCCTGAATCCTATATAGCTCGGTTTAACCAGCTACATACGAGGTGGGACCCATAAGTTCCGGGAAGTACGCTGTGGTGGGGTGGGAGAGTGGGGGGAACCTATTGTTTGACCTTATGTCCGTTAGTGTCACGCCACCTGCGTCAGTGTGCAAAGTTGTGTCGCTGTGAGTACATCGGTTCGCCTGTGAGATTTTTTTTAGTAAAACAACTTTTTACATTTCGGCGAAAACGTAATGGCAGATTGTCGAGAACAACGCGCGGCTGTGAAATTTTGTTTCCTGTTGGGGAAATCGGCCGCGGAAACTATTGTAATGCTTAAGACTGCTTATGGGGATGCTGCCTTAAGTAAAACAAGAGTTTACGATTGGTTTTCACGTTTTAAAAATGGAGAAATGTCTATTGAAAACCAACCTCGTTCAGGACGCCCCTCAACGTCAAGAACTGATGAAAACGTCGACAAAACAATACCCTCGTTCGTGAAGACCGTCGCCGAACCATTGATCAACTCTGTGAGATGTCCGGAATGTCATTGAGTTCAATTCATAGAATTTTATCCGAAGATTTGCACATGAGAAGGGTTGCAGCCAAATTCATCCCGCGCCTTCTCACAGACGAGCAATAGGAGCGTCGACTTCAGGCATGTTTTGAGCTTCAAAATCAGCTCGAATAGGACCCTGATTTGTTTTCCAAGGTGATTACTGGTGATGAATCGTGGTGCTATGGATACGACCCCGAAACAAAGCAGCAATCAAGCCAGTGGAAGACAGCTGGCTCTCCTCGTCCCAAAAAAGCTCGCCAAGTGAAGTCAAATATCAAGACAATGCTCATTTGTTTCTTCGATTGCAGAGGTGTTGTGCACGCGGAGGTCGTTCCCCGGGTCAAACTGTCAACCAGAAGTTCTACTTGGAGGTTTTGAAAAGATTGAAGGAGAGTATTCGGAAGAAAAGGGCAGATCTTTGGCGCACAGGCGACTGGTTTTTCCATCATGACAACGCCCTTTGCGTGAAGCAATTTTTGACCAAAAACGCCATGACACCGATTGTCCACCCTCCATACTCACCGGATCTAGCGTCCTGTGACTTCTTTTTGTTCCCCCGAAAAGGAATATGAAAGGAAAGCGTTTTGCCACTGTGGAGGAGGTGAAAAAAAACGCAGGAAGGCTTAAAGGACATCCCGATGAGTGAATTTTAAAACTGTTTTGAACAATGGAAGAATCGTTTGGAGAAGTGCGTTGTGGTAAATGGCGAATACTTTGAAGGTGATTAAAATTTGGTGTTAAAATAATGAGAAATAAAGAAGTTATGACGAAATTCCCGTTTTTTTGGGTCCCCCCTCGTATATCTACATTACAATAAAGATGTTGACTATTTTCGGGAAATTGTTCCTTAGTATCTAAATATCGCCGCAAATATTAAATATTATTTTTTTAAATACTACTCAGGTGTTCAAAATCATGTATTTTAAATTCCGTTTCAAATTTCACATGACCAATGAAGTTAACAGAGAAGGACAACGATCCTCATAATCTGATATTAGCCCGCCTGTCCCATAATTTCGAGAACTTTTAGATGGTGAATAATAAAATTATAAACTTTATAACAACCTGGCAACGAAGTCTTTCGACAGAGTCTGGCGACTTTTGGGGACGGATGACGTCATATATACACTGATTGGTGTTCAATGTAACAAGAGTTGAGACTGATTTGATAAGATTTCATTTATTAAATATAAAAATGAGGAAAACAGTCAACACCCCAATTGAATCGTAACAATCAATATATATTTTTAAAAAGTAACAGTAATAGTGTAATATACATGTTATACTAATGCCGACCTATCACAGTTAATGAAGAGAAATGTTTATAAAGCTTAACTAGTTTATCTGAAGCTACATGGCATCGGTAAGGGGCGAGGAAACAAGGCGGATATCTGTCAAAACGTACCAATGGCGTACGATACCTATTTTTACAAAAATATTAAAAATAATAATAATTATTATAGAAACTGATTTTTGCTTTGCTTTAAAGGTAAGGTATTTTTCAAAACACGGTATTTGTTAAAAACAAATAATGTTAAGAATCGTACTTGAATTCATTATGGATACGAAATAGTTCAAAATCTGACACTGAGAATACCAACGCCACTGGATAATCAATAACAGTCAATTGACGAAGTGAGAGGGAAAAGCACACGCATGCGCTTGCCAACAGGAAGTCAGCTGGTCGCTAAGGGACGAAGGCCTTTCGATAAATTCCACCAATTGAGTCAGTTCGGAGGGCATGGTAATTTTGGTTCCGCACAACGCTGCCAGAGCTTGAAGAAGCCGATAGCAAATTTGGAAAAGTGTTCATCTTTTAATATTCACAAATAGAAAAATAATGTTAATAGACAAAATCCAAGAAAACAAGCACATTAAAGAATTAACGTTTAATCATACTGTTAATAATAAGATTTTCTAATTCTTATCACTACATACTTAGCACTTTAGCTTTTTCATAGTTAAACGTGGCAATATCGAATGTTTTCGACTGCATTCCTTTCACGGCTTCAGATAAACTTGCCAAACTATACATATGGGCACAAAATACCTACGAAAAGATACCAAACAAGTTTGATTGGTATATTGGCAATTCAGTCTGTGAATACATAAATAAAATACAGTAACTGACTATTTCTAAAAATAATTTATTTTAATTAACCCAAATTAAATATCAGTTTTGGTTCTTAGGCTATAAAAATCACAGAAGTTTGAAAAAAAATAAAAAATCAATGCATATATTCATATGAAAAACAAAATAGTAAATACATAAATAGTAGTAGTAATATATATGGGTTGTAAAAAGGGTTGTATAAGGGTTGTAAAAATAGTTACATAACTTAATAAAAAAATTGATACAGCTTGTAACACAATTTCTAATCAATACATGTGTTAAATTTATATTAGTATTAATGTTGGCAACATTTATATAAAATGACATGAGTTCAACTCCTACTGACTGCGCCATGTTTACAACACTAAACTCGCGACGGTATTTTCTCAAAAATTATCAACAAGAACAAAGAATATCTGGTAACAGTGGGATCTAGCAAAATATTTAAAAGTCATATAAAGCTCTACACCGATAAATAAAAACAAAATAAGGTAAAATACAAAAGTTTTTAGATGACGTAGGCATGTCGAATGAAGAAAAAATTTCCAAGCGATTTCTGAGGGACCTGAACTATAGCAGTAAGATAGAGTCTGCAGAAACTCACGAGAGCTGTGACCTTTAGAAGGTCTGTCCCATACACAAGTGCAAAATCAGTAAAGTGTAAACGAAAAACATTGGTATGTGATTGTGACATTTCCACATTATATATTCTGTCCACGACCACTTAATAATATTTTACCTCCTAACAAAAGGTATACGGTACCCATATATCTACCAGAGTGAATTATGGTTCATAATTCACTTTTCATAACTATATTCTCTAATATTGATATTTTTATAACACCATATTTATAACGGTACGGTATATCGATACTTTACACAGTATCGCCCATCTCTATATGTCACATTATTTGACGTACTCCAGAAATGTATTAATTTTGACGTTAGAATTGTCAATAATACAAAATACCAAACTATTACTTTCCGTTCTACTCTCGCATTATTTACTTGACTTTTATTTAATAAATAAATGAAGGGTCGTGGACAAAGTATAGTATTTTACACGCAATTTATGGCCATTATTTACTCGGGTAACTTGCGCCCCTCCCCTACGGCTCGGGAAGCAAACGTTATCCTGCGTGAATAATGGCTATCATAAATTGCTCGTTCAATAGTATACTATTGTCAGTACAGAACTTAGCAACTCAATGCGATATACTGACGGAAATTGTACGTTCTACACATATGTGACTCATAGCTCACAAGAGTTTCTGTTCTCTCTAACAATTTTATTTTCAGCCTTCTACTAATTGGTAATACATTATTTGTGATGAGTATTTTACAAAAATGAGGTAGAATTATACGGGATGTATGTGAGTCGTAACATACCAAAAAGCCTGTAAACTCTCAATAAAATGACTAAAAACTGAAAATTAAAGTTAACTAAAAATTATCTGACAAAATACTGGTAAGGTGGCGAGTTAATCAAGTTGAACAAAGAGTACTTATAGAATAACTTCAGGTAGGAATGTATTAGGCTTTGGTAGAATTATTATTAATGCCACAGCCATAAGAATATGCCAAAAACTATGTAAATACTTATAATTGTTTTCGGTTTGCAAAAACGCATAACAAATTAAACCTACAGTTACCAAAGTCACCCCAACAGGTATTTGATAAAACAAATACCGTCTGTTAGCAAATCTCTGTTTGACTTTACGATATTTCATAAACCAACTAACAGCTACAATTATCAAACCCGTAACGACTGGTAGAGCGAAAACCCACAATGAAGTCTTGTTAATTGTAGTACAAAACGCTAAAATGATCGCTCCCACCATGTGACACATAGAAGTCAACAATTGAGGTATGTCTGCTATAGCTACAAGTGTTACCCATATGGCTAAAATGGCACAAAAAAAATCACCAAATTGTAAAGCTGAAAGACGTACCAAGCAGAAGTTTATCAAATTTTCACCTGCATCACAGGCATGGTAAAATATTGAAAAGAAACATATAAAGATATAGGTAACGGCTTCAATGTAATATTTACGTTTATAGGCAACATAAACTGCTGGCAGGAACATCAAGTTGCTGAATACCAAAAGTAACAACTCTATTACTACCATAAAGTAAGGAGTTGCTTGGGTGTTGTCAGAACAATCCCAACCTGAAAATAATTGAATAAAATGAGTTATCTTCCTGCCTTAGTTCCTTGTGGTATATTTATTATCTAACTTACCTCTATATTTATTCATGCAGGAACATGTAGAAAACACCACTCCATCAGAAACGACGAACATACACCTTCCATTCCTCGAACATTGTCCAAAAATACAAGCATGTGATCCAATATCAAAAATAAGGCTGGTGTTACAAGTAGAATTTTCATTCTTCAAGCAAGGCCCTTCACAATCACAGCCTTTGCATTCATCAAGGTCTATAATATTATTGCTGCAATTTGTAGTACATTGTTTGCACTCCCCAGGCCCCGGACAGGAGAGTTCACAATCAATGAGGCATTGTTTGTACTGTTTTTGGCAGGAATCTGGACAATTACAAGGCACACACTCTCCACAAAAAAGTTTAAATGTGGCATACCATATACCGCTTTCGGGGTAAGGTATCAGAATTGTGGAGTTTTCAGTGGTTTTGTTTAAAATTAGTTGCGATGGGCTTTCTATACTATTATAAACACACTTATTGGGCCATGTTGGTACTTCTATGCCTTCTCTTCTTATACAAGCCACCACTACATGGTTTTCGGGTTCATTTACAAAACCAAGGTATTGATTTTTCAATATCCTTGGTTTGAAGGCTAAAATAAATTGTAAAGTTCCTCCAACGTCCGTTCCTTCACGTATTTTAAATTTCATTAGAGAAAAATGCGAGCTGGTCATATTTATCGGAATCGCTATTTTAGATTCTAATTCTTGTTCTAATTCAAAAGAGAATAAAAATGTTTCCGAAGTAGCTTCTCGGATTAACTCGTATTGTTTGTAGGGTACCAAGTCGGTAAGTCTGTAATTGTGAAAAGTTTTTGAAAATGAATTATTGAAGTATGTTTCGTTTTGCAACAATTCATAGTAAGTAGAATCTTCTGGGAGTTCATTGGAAATAAATTTAAGTTCAAATGTAAAATTGCCACTGGTAGCCTCATCATATTCTCCTTCAAATTTATACTCTACGTAGTGCCATGAATCGGGACTAGTAGAAAAGAATACCGTACTAGAAGTTACGTTAGAATAAATAACTTCTTGATTATGGTGAACCTCATCAGATGGAGGTTTATTAACTTCAATTCTAATCAGCAGTTTCTTAACATTGTCTGGAAAAATTATATTCTGGATGTAGAGTATGCCCTGGTCATTGGAAGCAGGCACATAAAATTTAAAATATCGACTTTCACTGGGATGTGAAATTAACTGAAATAAACTGTCATCTGTGACCATCAATGGATTATCAATTTTATTGATAAAAAGAGTTGCTTCAACGTTGGAGTAACAGTCTGCACGTAAACCTGAAAATATTACAAAAAAAAATAGATCATTTGACATTTTCAAATCAACTTATTTTTTAGAGAAGCTACCTTCGGTTAAATGGGATATTGGATAAGGAGAGGATTCTATGTTCATACAACAAATTCAGGAAGATTGCACCTAAAAAATTTAAAGGAAATAACATTTCAAGTCAATAGACACAGATAACTAAATATTAAATGTACTTGGCTTACCTTGTTGGCTGATAGCATTATATTTTGGATCCTGATATGCCAGAAAAGCAACTACAAAATATGAACCAGGATCTGGTGAAGTGATGTTGATAAACTTTTCTTTTTTGTTTGTCTGTATTTCTGTGTTGTAAGTAGGGCATCTAGTGATATTTTTGAATGTTTTAGGAAAAGGTGAACCATCAGGATTAACAACTGGAGGGGCACCATGTTTCATGTACAAAGAAACATTTCTAATTTTGCAGGCTAAAATATAAATATAAATGTATCTATCTGTTCAAAAAATCCAATAACAAAGGATTATTATTCACAATTTATTGTAATTACTGATTGGAAACGATTGAGTTCAGGGGTTATAAGATATTAACGAAGCAGAAATAATTCAATGATCTATTCTAGATTAAGGAAATTATGAAATGTATAAAATTAAGTGCTCTACACCACTGTTATTTTTGTTTAGAGGCTTGTTCCTTCAGAACTTATTATATTATTTTAAAAGTACAATACAAACACTACTTATTAATAATAGTATGAAGGATCTTACGAAAGATGGACATTCTTGTTTCATCTGCAGTAAACTTGAAGGAAGCAAAAAGTGTATCTTGAGGTACTTTCAAATGTATCATTATTATATCTTTGTAGGATTTGTACTGTTCCAAATAGGATGTAACAGTTCTAGATGTGATGGTAACATTAGAACTTGTCGTTTTATAAACGAAAATTGTTAAAATACAACTTACAATATACTTGTTCATCACACCCATCATTGTGAAACTGAAAAAGATAGTATCTAGTTGTGTATTTAAAATAAATTACTTACATCCTACATTTTTAAATTGAAAAATAACTTTACGATTTTCATATATTAGACATTATCAGCAAAGTTCTATTTGATTTGTTGAAATAATCAATAAGCGAGAATTATTAATCCCATTAATATATTATGTTATATACAATAACAATAATTGGGAAAGTACCCAATTTCTCCGAATTGTCACTCGCAATCGTAACGAAAACGATCATGTTCGTTTAGTATTATTTATGTCAATAAAAAAGCGTCAAATTGAACTAATTACCATAGATATGGATGTATAAATATCTAGAATCACAAGCTACGCATCAAGGCTCGTTTTCAGAGACGCGAAATTCGCATAAACCTAACCATTAAAATTGAAAAGTCATTTAAGTTAGGTGTCATAACAAAATTATAATCATAAAACCAAAAGAAAATGGTGTTCCGTGGTCATATTTAGCGATATTCGCAAAAAAGTTGAAATTAATTGAACTTTCAACGAAAATTCGCGTCGCCAATTGCGAATTTCGCGTCTCTGAAAACGAGCCTTTAGTTGATCACTATATGTTAAAAACAAGAAGATAATTCTAACCTATCATAAGGAAACCATAGAATACTCACTTAATCAATTTCGCGACAGGGCGGGAGCATTGATTTTATTATCTTCTATAAGTTCCTTGTGGCATTACTTGTTATTTTTTCTTATTTTCTTGGGAATCAAACCACAATATGTTTTTTATTTTTTTATTTCAACGTTTCGGTAGCGTTCCAGCTACCGTTGTCAAGATTAACTAATAATGAATTAAGGAAAAAATTTTTGGTCCCTATCTGCTAAATAAGTATATTTGTTATCTGTCGCTCAGCATTTTGTGTTTATTGACTAAAAATCACCAACCTTCTAAAAAACTAGTAAAACTACAAACTCTTCTATTCTATTCTCGAATAAATACCACTTTTAAAAATTATCCATTTTTAAGTTAGAAGTGAGGATATTGTTGAGAGGTTATGATTTTCAAAAATGACTGGTCGTCTTTTCGTCGCTTTAAGTAACGTCCGCTAGGTTGGCCTTGCGGTAGTTGGAATATTTAGTCATTGGGCCATCGAGCCAACTTTCAACTGACATTGTATTCACATACCGTCATTTGAACGTTTACTAATCGTCTAACGAAAAGGAAAGTCGGAAAAGGTCGCAATTAGGTGTGGAAAAAAGGTGTTCCTGTCCAAATAGGTAGTATTCTGGTATAGATTAGGTCACTTAACAAAATCCACCATGTTGGCATGTAACTAATTTGGCCGCCATTGTTTAAATCACGAATTTATTTGAAAAAAAACTATATTCTAATGAACTTTTAAAAGTTTTGAGACCAGCATTTGTATTACTGGAGACTTTGTATACTATATTTAAATATAAATGCAGCCATATTAAGAAAAATAATAAATGGCATAATTTTATTTCGCTTTTTCCTAAAAATTTTTGAGGCCCGTTTGTTTTTTGCCACAATATTGGCCGTGGTTTATCAAAAAATTGAACTTCGTTTAAGATTTTTGTTTTGCTGGTAATAAAAATATGTATATTATACTGTTCATCATTTACATGACACTAAGAATCAGATTGTAAGTTAAAAATACTTCCATCTTTGGTCGAGTTTCAAAGACTTCCACATTTCTTCCAAAATAAATACTTAAAACGAAGTTGATTTGCGAAACGTTAATTAACGTTGGATTTGGTCGAATACATAAGACATTCAAAGTCAGTGCCGACGTCGTAACGACTCGAATTTCTATTCCCCATTTAGGTGCAAATTTGGGTCGTGACGTGGTCATTATACAACGTTGGATGCCAACGTTGGGTTGTCTAGCCCAACGTTATATAACTATCTCGCAACGTCCAAATGCTGCTTGGGCATTTATCTCTCGTAATCTTTTTTTATTCTGCATACTTTTTTTTTCACTTCTTTGTTTGGTAGTCTTACAAGGCATGTTTTCTCTCCCAACTTTACTTTACTGTCCATGGTAGTTTTTATGTGTACTTTAATTTCCAGGAAACATTCTATCCCGATTTTCAGTTCCACTGTATTATCTGAATTTCTCTTCATTCCCTGTACTACTATATTGTTTTTTCTTCTTTCATTCTCTACCCGTTCCAGTCTGTTGTCCATGTCTATTAATATCTTCTTCAGTTTACTATTAGGTCTGTTCTAACAGCAATCCAAGCTTCTGCTTGTCTCGACTTGAAAAACACTACTTTCCGGTCTTTTGTAACGTAAATTACTATTTTTTGACTGCTACTTCTGAAAGTAGCTCTTTCTATCAGTAGGTATTCATTTAGGTACGTATCGAAAGTTACGTTTTGTAAGTTCCATGTGCTGAAAGTGACAGTTCCGTACTACAAAACAATTTCTGGCCGCTCTGGGGTAGACAGCTTTAATAACTTTCTAGATGTCACTGTACCCACGTCAATGTTGACAGTTCTTTTGACCCAACATTATTAATTTCCTTCTTCATCCGGTGCAATAAAAATTAATAATTGCCCTGGAGGTACATTTATTAATATTGGATACTTGGCTTGGACTTGGATAATTGGCCGAAAACTGTTATCGGCACAATTACCTTCAATTCAATTGTTTAAAAATTCTCTATAGTAATTCGTTTTTTCTAATTTTTCAAATTCTGTTTTTCTAAATCCAAAAGATATGCATATATTATACTTAGATTATTTAGATCAGTTTTTTTGTTTATACATCGATCTTCTTGAGCTATATAAGCTGTCTCTAAAAAGATCCGTTTTTTATCATTTTTCTCTGTTGATAAAATTTTGGCATGTTCGTAATTCATTATATGACCTTCAGAAAATACGTGTTCAGCAAGTGCACAATTTTCTGGGTGAAGTTTGCTGTCACTTTTATGAGATGTAATTCTATTATTAGATTTATTACATTTTTTACAACATTTTACCATTTACCATTGATCTCACTCAGATATATGTAAGTATTATTTTATCTGCTATATAATTTATTTCATCTTATACATTTTTTAGTCCTTGAAAATGAACACGTAGTTGTTCGAAAGTTCGGAAATAAATTCTTAAAAGAGTACACTTTGGTATTATTGCCACATCCCCACAAAAATTCCTATCATACAAATAGTTGGCAGAAGTATGGATGGGACCAAAGCATACACAGCGCCGAAGTCGAGTAGGTGCACTTCGTCTATCACTTCTTCCATCTTGTGTTTATTCCAGTAGTCTATATTCGTTTATATAATATTGTGGCTTAAATTCACAAGAAAATTAAAAAAATAAGAATACATGCAGTCATATATAGCTTTTAAAATGCCGAAGCAATTAAAATGACGTCGAATAAAGGCACTGAATCAAAAAACTATTACGTGTTGTGCAAAGATTCATCAGGACGTGACGACACGTGGACTTGCCCTATTGTGTATGCTGAAAGTAGAGAATAATGTAAAAAATGGATCTTAATGACAGATTTTATGTCATACGTATATAGTACTGTCGAGGTACCCTATAACCTTTTATAACATAATAGTATTTTATGCAACGATCATGTAATGATAGCCATTAAGACACGAGCATGTTGTAGGATACGAAACGAGCCGCAGGCGAGTTTCGTATATAATATGCGAGTGTATTAATGACCATTACATGAAAGTTGCATACAATATTTTTTCTACTCCGATTAATAAGAACTATTTAATTAATAATTATCATTTATTATAAAAAACAAGAACAATGAAAGGAACTTCAACAAATAATAAATTTTACAAATTGTACAACAAATAAATTTAAAACTTTCGAACATAATAATATTAATTCTTTAATCTTCTTTGTGCATGTATAAATTATTTATTGTACAATTTGTAAAATTTATTTGGGGGGCTCCTATTTTTAATTGAATTAAAAATTTTATTCGATACATTTATTTTATTTTGGATACCTTCTTCAATATAACCCTCTGCAACCGTAGTGGATTTCCAACCACCGCACCGTGTCTTTTTAAGGTGGTAATATCACCGCCGCCATCTACCAATACGGTTGCAGATGTTCTACGAAAGCAGTGTCCCGTATATAAATTGGGATTGGGAAGCCCTAAAAAGGTGGCAATTTGCGTGCCCAAGTTTCCGAATTTGTTTATTCCAATGTCAATGTCAACCATATCCATGGCTATATTAAATATTGTGCGAATGTCGCATTCCTATTGGCTTAAAAATCTGTATCATAATGAAAATTTGTATCATAATGAATATCATTATGATACAGATTTTAGTCTTTTAATAAGTATATTATGAAACAGGAGTAGAAAAAACATATTCTAAGCCTATAACGATACTAAAGTATGCCTGGTGTACATGCAAAGAAAAAATCTGTCTATTTGATTTTTGTTGTTTTATTTGTTGCCTAGTCATTTAAGCCGGTGACGAAGTTCTCTGATTTAGCTAGGTATTAAATGACGTTAAGTAATACAATATAATTATTAACAGTATAATATACAATTTCAATATGAATGCAACATTTAGTATTTTCTAATGTAATTGTCAGCAATACTAACTCTACGAAAGTGTTGATCAACCCTGCTAATTTCTTGATAAGTCTCTTTAAGTTTCTTTGCACTACATAGTGGTGCATCAAAAGCAACTACCTGTTTAAATTTCCTATAATCCACTATATAACCTCCTCTGGCTTCATTATAGTCAACGCATGGTTTGAAACGATGACCCCAAAGTATATCACAATTCGAATAAGATATTCGGTTTTGCGAAACTTGTCCAGTTATATTGGAGCTTCCTTCTGCCACCGCTATTATTTCAAACCTGAAACACAAGATACATTGTGTGCAAAATCATATCACATTTTTTAGTGTACTTACTTACCTTGACTGTAAAATGTCGAGTGGACGAAATGACCATAATGGACTGTATTCGTTGATCACATGTTCTATTTCCAAAGGAAAAATTAACAAACCGTGAGGTTCAATGTTCATTTGGACGATCTCAAACTCGGAATTAGGAAATATGATTTCTTTATCCATAAAATATAAAGATATATTTGTTCCACACCAAACTTTTTTGTTAAAATCGTGAATTCTGAAGACAAATCGTAGCTTACCATCTCTCATACAAACCTAAAATTTCAACTGTGCAGCAATTTTTCAAAAGCAAATTTTATGGATTTGTTTTTACAGACGATTCGTTGATTTATTTTTCCGTTCACCCTGTATTTTTGAATGATTTTTGAAAACTTTTGAATTATTATCCGTTTATTTTGAGAATATTCTTGATACTCATAAAATTTGGTAAATTGAATAGAATTGCACTTACAACTGCTTTTTTGCTAAATAATGATGTAGCTGTAGTAGTTATGGGCTTTGTAATTTTCACATAAACTATACTAACTAGTGTTCCTTGGACTGCCATACCAAATAAAATTTGTATTGTTTGCATCAACCATCCAAAATCACAGCGTTCCGTTGGATATCGATAGCCGTATCCTATAGTTGTTATTGTTTCTGCACTCAACAAAAAATACCCTGTAAAAATACTATATACTTAGTTAAACGGACAAAACTCTACCAAAACAAGCAACTCTAGCAGCAGATGTTTTTATCCGCCAATATAACTTCCCCGCTGGACCTCTGTTCGCAATTGGAGATGTTGTTTTAATAAGGCGTAAATGACATTTGAACAAAGTATAGAATGAGTAATTGTACCTACCAACCTGTTAAAGTAACTGTATTTACAATACAAGGGTCTGTGGCATTCGTTTCAAAATCTCCACTACTACGAGCGATTATCGACCATAACATACCAAATATTAAAAAGCAGCCCATGTTGACCAAAAATAAAGTGATAATTATCCAGCGCCATCGTATACCAAGAAGTGTGTTGCCTAAATCTCTCATAAAATATATATTTTTGTGTGACAGTTGTTTAAGGAAGATGTTTATTTTACCAGATTTACTGATTATTCTTGCAAGATCTGTGGTTTTGGTTCTTATTTTCTTTCTGTATCATAAAATCAACTGAATAAGTTCAATATTCTCTATTTAACTAAATATGAAATCAACATATTGAAGAGTAGGCAACCAATAAAACATAATATGTAACACCAATAATTTAAAATTAGAATGTATTTGACGTAAATGTGCATTTTACAGATGTAAGAAGAAAGAAGACGTTACTTTTTTCTCTTTGTTTTAAATATTAAATGAGTAAATAAATTGGGGATGAGATCTTAATTTAATATTATGAACCTCATAGTTGCCTATTAAAATCATATTTGAGTCATAAAACGTTACAGTTTTTGTTGTAAGTTTAAGTACTTACATTCTTTTTCTTCTTTTTAAAATCAACAATGGATCAATATGATATTGGTCTTTACTATCATCTTCAGAATCGTCGGTAAATTCGTTAAAGCTAACTTTTGTGTATTGGTCTAGAGCGCTGTCGTATTCTAATTCTTCAATCATGATTCTAATACATTTTAATCCCTTAATGATTTATTACGAACTGATTTTGCTATTATTGCTAATAATACCCAGGTAATTAATTGATTAGATAATGTATAATGATAACATATTTTCAATTCAATGCCATTTTAAATCCCAATAATATTTACCTACTTATTATCTTCAGAGTAATCTCTTACACTCTGTTTAAGGAGGTAATCTTTTTCGCTTACATTAAAAACAATATTTTCAATATAAATTGAACTAAACAGATAGATGACTTAATGCTTAGAAGAAAAAGCTCACAAAATAATTTATTGGTTATACCTAGATCATCTAGAGTCGCTTGTCGGTGCTTCTGGCGGTCGACAAGCGATGCTTTGAAACTTTTTTTTATTTCTTCTTGAATCTAGATTAGATGAACTTGTAGGTACACTAATATTATGCATTTTTCTACTAAAGTTATCAAAATGACAATTAACAAGTATAAAGGGATGCCCAAAAAACTTATAGCCGGTTAGTGTTTCAGTGAATAATCTTCATAATAGGTATCATAACTGAAAACCCAATAAAAAATCCTTGGTGTCTTTGCGATATGCTGCCACCTTCAATCAGTGAGACTGTACATACTAGCTTATGATGCATATTCATACTAACGTCTGCAATACTGTTATCATTTTCCTACCAATATTGTTACAAAAATGATTGAAAAGAGTGCACATTTCCGATTGGTTCATCAATTTCTTAATTTATGCTGCATGAACAGCTGACAATTCTTAGTTTAAATTTAATCTTAATCTTAAATTAGTTTTAATTTAGTTGATGTTGCATGAATCCACCTTAAGTCATGTAAATGATGAACAGTATAATATACATATTTTTATTACCAGCAAAACAAAAATCTTAAACGAAGTTCAATTTTTTGATAAACCACGGCCAATATTCTGGCAAAAAACAAACGGGCCTCAAAAATTTTTAGGAAAAAGCGAAATAAAATTATGCCATTTATTATTTTTCTTAATATGGCTCCATTTATATTTAAATATAGTATACAAAGTCTCCAGTAATACAAATGCTGGTCTCAAAACTTTTAAAAAATCATTAGAATATAGTTTTTTTTCAAATACATTCGTGATTTAAACAATGGCGGCCAAATTAGTTACATGCCAACATGGTGGATTTTGTTAAGTGGCCTAATCTATACCAGGAACACCTTTTTTCCACACCTAATTGCGACCTTTTCCGACTTTCCTTTTCGTTAGACGATTATAGTAAACGTTCAAATGACGGTATGTGAATACAATGCACAGAGTACACCAAGATGGTGTACTCTGTGATACAATGTCAGTTGAAAGTTGGCTCGATGGCCCAATGACTAAATATTCCAACTACCGCAAGGCCAACCTAGGGGACGTTGCTTAAAGCGACGAAAAGACGACCAGTCATTTTTGAAAATCATAACCTCTCAACAATATCCTCACTTCTAACTTAAAAATGGATAATTTTTAAAAGTGGTATTTATTCGAGTTAAAAACGGCTTGGGTTCCTTGGTTTACAATTCTTTCTGGACACAAGTTAGTCTACAAACCAGTTAAGGTATTTTAGAACTATGTCAATAGATAAAACCATTTGGAGGTAAACACGAAACCAAACCTGTGTGTCCAAGCGGAGTATAGGTAACACTGTTAAATATTTATGTTTGTCTCATACTAATAGTTTCTAGAAAGGTTTACAGTTACTAAAAAATATATATATTATTTAGTAACTGTAAACAAAAATCTATAATTACATTAAAAAAAAAATGAGGTTAGGTTGTAGATTGTGCCATTGACATATAAAGATTATATTAATATGTCAATGGATTGTGCGAATATTTGAACTACTTTTAAACGTCCGCCCGTGGGTCAAATAATAGAAACATAAAGTTTTAGGCGTGTTTTTATGACCAAAATTGTAACATGCGCATCTAAAAGTTCTTAGAACGTCGTCTTGTTCCAGATTAGTCCAAAGACACGGAAAAGGTAAAAATGAACGTTGAGGGAACGTTGTCTGTCTAACAAAAAATAAAAATAACGTTCGATTTGCTGACGTCGAGTAGTCGTTGGCCCTATCGATTTCGAAGTTCCAACGTCGGATTAAGTGTTATGAACTGATGTTGTCGGTGAACGTTGATGCAAACAACTGAATAATACCCAAAACCAACGTTGATTTAAGTAATCATTAAGTCGGAAGTCAGAATAATGCTGCTTAGGTGAGGATGTTTATTCAGGATGACCTATTTCAAAAAGATAGAGAATTCCAAAAAAAATCCGAATGAGAGCAAACGAAGAAAGTAATAATGGAAAAAATGTGAAGATAGGCTTCAGGAAAATATACATCGACCAAGAAGAATTGAGATGGAATTTGGAAGAAGAAAAGCTAGAAAAAAAGGAAAACGACTTAAATTCAAAAAACAAATAGCTGTAAGTACAAACAGATGCAAGAACGAAAGTAAAACATACAAGGCAATGAAAACGGACCAACAATACAATAATTTCATCAATGTACTTTTGAAAGAAGCTGAATATTTATTTGAACAAGAAAATATTTTTTGTAATTTAGAACATATATTATAATTTGTAAGAAACACCAGGTACTCCACAAAGGCGAACATTAATCCAACAAATAATTAGATGTTATGGTTCGATTAGACTACATAGTTTAACAACAAAAAATATAAATTTTAGTGTAAAAGGAAAAATGTCGAAGAATAATGTCAAACTTTTTTCCCGTCACAGAAAAATAGTTATTTTTGTATCTAGTGCGCGAAATGCTAATTTGGTGATCGAGAATTGAATCAAAAATTATTCGAGACCACCAAAATAGATCGCGCCGAGATGCAAACAATATTTTTTCTACAAACAAAATCTATATTTTAAAAATATTATAGAAAATAGTGTTGAGCTGGCTTAAAATGTCCTAAAATTAGCACTGTTTCAACTCCCAATATCCCGAGCTGAACCTGAATTATCTAGTTTAGGAATAAATATTGGGTCGTGTACTGGTTGTACGATTAATGCTATTATTGTAAATAATAACTAAAGTTATTGTAAAATTCTATCATTATTTCAAAAGTTTTGAATTGTTATTCATTAAAAAATAAATAATAATTTGGAGTTTTGCTTCATTATTTCAAAGATTTAAATACAAAAGTCTTATTAATTTACATGCAGCGGTGTCATGGTAACGTGAGAATCCGAAAAAAAGTGTCACTTCACATACTGTCTTTTTTTGACGTTTGTAGAAATAGTTATTTAACCAACAAGAGTATTAATGAGGGCCATTAACAATCGAGATAATTTAATGTTCCTGTTGGTTACAAAGCTTTTCCGTCGACTGTGCAAGTTGTATTCGTGTTTCTCAATATTTAAAAACTAAAAATATTTATTTGTTTCATAGGTAAGTACCACGGAATATAAAGCAATATGTTCCGTGTAAGTACTGTCAAAACTAAATCATGACATTGAAATGTAGAGTTGAGAGATGGTCGCTGGTTCAAATGTCACTGTTTTCGTGTTTCTCAAATTCTTTTTGGGATGTCTCAACACTAATAATTATTATAATTTTGTAGAATAATAAAATAAATCGATAGGTAAGTCAAAAACTAGTAGTATTCTATACTAGTAATCGTTTTTAAATCTGTTATTGTATGTTTGGTTGCCTAATCCACAGGTAACTGTCAATATAAATATAATGTATAAAATGTGCGTTGGGTTGCCTGCAGAAAATCGTTGATTATTGAAAATCATGCGTTAATATGGGTCAATAATTAATGATTTTGTCTGATTTAGAGAACGTTGTTAATACACGGTAGACGGAAAAGTATATCTATGAATGCTAGGAAAGTAGTCGCAAAGTAGCAAAAAATTGCATTTATGAACGATGCTTGTCAAAAAGTGTGAGAAATGTGTACTCTGTAACGTTTATGAACCCACTCCTGAACGTGTCTATTGTTTGCTGAACGCATTCCTCTAATGTCATCCTATCTGTCAATTATTGTACTTGACAATTTAAATTTTTTAAATAACCAGAAAAATTTGTTATTTATTGTTCTGTTACCGGTATGAATATTATATGTGTTATCTGCAGTGAATTATTTATTCCTGGAGAAGACTTCTATTTTACCCAATGTGGACATGTATTTCATTATCACTGTTTAATTAATTGGTTAGAGAGGTAAACGTACTTCGGATTAATGCAGTTATAGCTACAATTTGATGTATTTTTTCACATTTACCAAACGACCAAATACTGTAATATAATTAGTTTTTGTATATTATTTTTGTGACTTGTTTTGACATTGAAACTGGTAAAAAATATTTATAGGAACTAAAAAGAATCTCCCCACTATTATTTATGGGTAATCTATATTGAAAATTCGTTTAGTTTAATTATATTTTAGATCTAAAACTTGTCCACAATGTAGAAACAGAGCATCTGAAAAAACGATACATAAAGTTTTCTTTAATTTTTGTAATAAAGACTCAACACTAGATGCTACCACCTTAATGTACAAATTAGAAAATGTTAACTTCACCTTGTCATTAAAAGAAAAAGAAATCAAGAATATAAATGAAGCCAAACTTAAATTAAAAGAACAGACTAGATCACTACGAGAAGAAATAGCTAAACTAGAAAATAATGGAAGAGGAATGGAATCAACTGTACTTGCTCTTAAAGAACAAATTAGTTATTTTAAATCAAAATCCAAAGAATCTGATAGGTTGGCTGCCGAAATTTTAAGATTAAAGAATAAAATAAAAGATATGGAAAATGTAGAGGTGGTTATAAATGGGACAAGGGACCAAGTGAATGATATTTTAAGAGAAGAACAGAATACCGAATCATTGGCACTCTTGACAGCAACTTTAAAAAAGTAAATATTTAACAAAAATCTGATTGTTCCAATTGAACCAAAGTAAAACAAGTTTGACCATATATGAAAATATTTTATTTTCTAGGGCACTTCTTGAATCTGAAAAAAAAGTAAGGGATTTAGACCACAATTTGAAACGATATAAGCATGAATTGAGTAAGCACAAGAAGGAATATTCATTTTTGGAATCACAAAACGCAGATATAAGGTATACTAACCAAAATTATTTGAATATCTTAAAATGCTCATTATTATAGGAGAGATTTGCAACAAATTAAAATGAAATCTGAAAAGGAGAAAACAATTTTAAAACAAAGGATAACTGCTGCAAAGAATAGCTCTAATAGGAATAATATTGTTGTTGCTAATCCCGATGCTGGTTTAGAGAATATTAGTTTAAGTAAATTGAATGAATCACATCCAAAAACATCACAAAATGAAGAAGATTTCTCCGTTTATGATACAACATTTTCAGTGGTAAGTATTTTAATAAATACAATCATTGAGTTGTGGAACATAACAAAACAGTATTGAACTCTGTAACAGGAAAATACTTTGCTCAAATGGTTTTCCTCAGTTAGAGGAACTGCAAATTTGACTTTTTCAGGCTGAACGAGTAGAAACTATAGTAACTTCTGATTCACCATATTTACCGGTGAAAAAGAATTTTGGGTCTTTTTTAGACACAAAGTTTCATGTTCCTGCTACCAGTTTATCCAGTAAACCTTCAAGTGCTCCATTAAACAAAGGGGTAACAAATTTCCAGGTGTTTGTCAAATTCTATAGTTTTGTATTATTTTTAGTATTCAATATTCAAGTCGAACCAAAAATTATTGTTGGATGGGAATAGCGCACCTAAAAATTCGGATGTTGCATATAATGGATTGGGAGGATCTAGTAAAGAAGATATTTATCCATCGCCAAAGAAAGTGCAAACCGGAATTAAAAGAACCAAATTGAATTCCTCTGTTTCGTCGGCTAAATTTAAAAAACTGGCTCCCATTCCAGGTAAAGGGATATTTAATGAAACATTCAAGCATACCCAGGAATAAAATTGTTTAGTTTACCTTTTTTTTATTTAATTATACATAAATATATTTATTTTTCTAATTAAGTCATTTATATATTATATATACAATTCAAATTAAAAGGTATCAATATGGGGCTTCTGTGCTCCTAATAGGCTCTCCACTACAACTTTTGCAGATCTATTGTGTGTGCCTTCATAGGTGTGCACAGACTTTTTTATTAGGAGGGGCCATCGATTCATGAGTATGCCCATTAAAAATGATAATTAAGCACTAACGCTGCCTTCACTATAACGCAAAAGTCCATTGCAGGCTCATCGGCGAAATAAAAAAACGTCGTTGCCCTATTTCTAATTAAAAGATTTAGTAATTACGCAATTAAAAGAAAAACAAAACGTAACAATACATGAAATCCAGAGGAAAAAGATAGATAATGATAATATCCTATCAACTAATCTACAAACGCATTCGTCTTGTTGCTTCGGATACCACTTAAAACTCGTCTATTACATTGTCATAATTCACAGTCGCCGTTTTCTCTTGTTCAATGAATAAAAAGAGAAGTGAATCGAGTCTCTGTTGTGACATGGTACTTCTCAGTTTTGATTTAACTTGAACCATTTTCGAGAATGAACGTTCACAAGAGCTACTAGTAACTGGTATGACAGCAAACATTTTTAAAAGCGTGAAAAAGCCAATGTATATTTTGTAGTTGTCTGAGGAAAGGATCCAAGCCATCCAATCATCAGGATTAACACCTTTAGGAATAGAATTATCAAATTTTATTACATTCAGTCCGGCAAGAAGTTCTTTTTTTATTTTCAATTAGTGAAATTAAAGTGAACGTTAAAATTTAAAAATTATAAAATGTTTTTAATAGATTGATATTTTGAGGAATTGGGGTGGACCGATTAGGGTATAGATTGATATTTTGAGGAATTGGGGTGGGCCATGGAACACCCTGCCCCCCCCCTGTAGGTACGCCTATGTGTGCTTTCATGTTATACTAGAGCTCTTTGTCTAGACCTGACCAGAGGTCCCCTCCATATATTGGGAGTTGCGGTTTTTCCTACCCTATCGTCAAAAACTTCCTCCCACTCAGTGCTTCACAGTTTATGTACTGAGGTTTCCTTATATTCTTACCAAAACCTGCAATGGTTATAACTGCCAATCAGTGTTTGTTAAAACTACAGTGCTCTGTCAGGAGGCCAACCAGGATACGGGTTGTTTGCATAATATATATTGATGGGTATAGTTGTGAGTAGAATTAGTTTGCACTGTTTCACAATTTGTCGGCGAGATAAAGAAATCTAAGTAGAAGCAGAACCGGTTTCAGGCTCATAATGTGAATTTTCAAGAAATGATTGCGAATGCTTGTATATTGGGGTGACATGCACTGAGATCTATTGTACCCCCTCACTTCTATTCACGTCCTGAGGAAAGTCTCAGAGACTAGTAGCTCCTTTAGTCTTATATCCCGGAGGAGAAGAAGAATATTTGATTGTCTAAGGCCTACTAGATCTTTCCAATGATTAGATCTCCTCTTTTCTTCGGCTTTAACTAATTTTTCTAGTATTACATTGGAGTTCCTGATTCCGCAAAAGGGTTCCGGCCCCCAAAAGGGTGTTTCAGTCCCCCTCTTGATTGCCAAACAAGTTAATCATCTGGTGAGCTTTGTTCCTCACTCGTGTCATCCAGCTCAATGACAAATGAATGAACAGGAAAACGCTGTCTATAGGTTTCTTCTACATCTTTTACATGCTTGACGCAGTTATACCACACATCGGGGCTTACTTCAGAACAAACATCTCTAATAAGTTTAATCACACTTTCAGATAAAGTTGGTGAAACATTTTTTTTTTCTTATTCCCTGTTTGATGTTAGACCAAATTAATTCTATGGGATTAAACACACAATAGTAAGGGGGTAAACGAAACACTTCTTGACTATGCTGCTTTGCAAATTCAACCACTATATATTTGGGTTTTAAATTGAGCTCCCGTAATAATTTAAGCAAATCCTTTTTAAGACACTGAGTTGGAGTGCTGACACCCATTTTTTGCAGAAATTCTGCAATTACTTGTTTCCTAGCCTTTGGTTTAGGAATTTTTTCAGTATGCCTGGAATGGTAAGGAGCATTATCCTCGAACCATTTCTCAAATAACGCAGCATTCATATCCTGATGGTAATCCGCTGAACAGCTTGAAATTTAAACACTTTGGAGACCCATCATGCCAACCTTTTTTGATAACATCGTGGGAATCATACCACGTTTCATCGAGATATAATATGTTTTTCTGCAATCGTCGACAATGTGTAATTGTTTCTAAATAAGAATGTTGAAAGCTCTATTATTCTCGAGGACTCCATCATTTTTTGACGGCTATTTAATTTTCTAAACCGAAACCCACAAGATTGCAAAATCTTTTTAACGGTTTTTTCAGCTTTGTAAGGAAAACCAGGAATTTCCTTTTATTTTTCTTTAATCATCTTAAATGTAGGAACGATATTACCGGCGTGAAACTCATATATTTTTCTTCTAAGATTTTCCATTATTGCAAAATCCACACGCACAAGCGATTTCTGTACTCTCTTTTTCCGATGAGTAGTAGTTGTTTTACCGATAATTGTAATAATGGATCTTTTTGAAATATTTGTCAATTTATGTATTCTTCACGCTTTGACCCATTATTTTCTTGTTTCAGTTGCCTGTACATATTTTTTATCACTTTTTGCGTAGATGGCGACAAAAACATACCAAATTTCTTCTTGTCTATTGTCTCAAATCCCTCCTCTTCACTTTCAGAATCTTTAGTAAAAAATTTAAAAATATAATATTATTGTTTTGTACATACAACAATCAATCAACTTACTATCCTTACTACAGCCCACATCATCACTAACAGATGGAACTATTCCAGGCTCTGAAATACAATATGTCGGCAATATTAGAACCTAATTTTGTTGCGATTTTTTCAGTTTAAAAGGAGAAATATTTCCTGTCCATATTTACATACCTATAACAATATTTTCCTCTTCGAATGGTCGCCAAAAAGCCATAATTTTGATTATTACCAAAAAATAGTCGCAATCAAAGAAAAACTTTTAATCAAACACAATTTTAATCACAATTCTTATTCAGAACACAATCTGCCGTAAATAACAAAAATGAACTAAGCCTACCCCGAGAAGTTTACCGCAGGAGCATTGTACGTGTGGACTGTCCGCTGACGTACATTTTAGATAGACCAATCGGAAGCTACATTACACCAATGAGAATAAACTGTACGGTTGTGGGTAGGCCAAGGCTCGAAATGATTTATGGCTTTCTATCTTTTCGGCTTTTTAATACTTACTAAAAGAGACCGTGCCGCATACAGTTATTTTATATTCACAACTATACTCTGCGAGTGTTGGCAATGGTACTTTGATGAACTCTGTGGCACTGTGACTCTTGCCTTAATAGCTCTCCATCATAGTGCAGCTTCTTCTTGAAATATCAACACATGTGACACTCTTGTTTTTAGTTTTATTACCCATATTTCTGCTCCTACACCTTTCTCGGTTTTTGAGCCAACTGTGTAGCTTTGCATTAATTGGAGGTCCTTCCTTCCATACCTCCCGGTATATTTAGCATCGATAATAGGTAGTTTTAGGAAGAGGATAAAGTAAAAAAAAAACACAGATGAACTTGTTAATCTTATATATTCATATTTATATAATAAGCCGATAAAATATGATATGATTACATCCTAAACGTTATAATCTTATCACAGATCATCTGCAGCGAAACTTTACACAACAAAACGTGCCACCAAATTTTGTACATTGATATTAAAGCTTTTCACAAAAACACCAGCGGTTTTTTTTTTATTGAGGAAAATGTTCGAGCATTTCGGGCGAGTTTTATATCAAAAGCCGACGAACGCTCGCATCTGCGACTGGACAACTTTTTTTTATCTCTGAGAGGACGTACAGCCATTTATCCAGAGCAAGGTCTAGAATGGTAACGATTTTTCAACTTTTTCCAAAGTATGTCGTTACTTTCTTGCCCTTGATGATTCCGTTGTCAAAATGGAAGAATTCTGAAAACAATTCAAAATTGGTACAAACAGTATAGGTAAATAAAGTAGGTACTACTAATACATTGAATGGATTCTAACTATTGAGATACTCTCTTTTTTGCTCCCTTTTTTACTGTGACACTTCTCGCTATCCTCTATTCATTAAGTCACTTTCTGTCTATTCGCTCTCAACATTGACAGACTTATTTTTACTTTTTCTCTACACACTCTCTCATTACACACTCTACCTTTTTCTCCATTTAACGATATATTTGAAATAGCATTCAATTTAACTCACCATTTCAGTGGTAAGACAGTTGATAGCGTGTTCTACTGTTTTCTTGTGATGAGATTTTGAAGACGAATGGATGCCTTGTCTCAAGGGTGTCGTTGGACAACCTAATACAACACAATTTTAAATGAAAAAGTCATTCATGCAGCTTATTTTTGAGTGATAAAATAAAAATAAGACTAAATTGATGCAGAAAAATCATAACATTTTAAATTCTTCATCAATATATTGTAAGGTGCAATCAACAAAAAATATTAATTGAATAGATTACTATATTTTCGCCACATTACGCAGTTTGAATAAATTTCAAAACATCAACCGTTTAACGATAAAGAAACAGCTACTCTCCAGGCTCTATACCCCGACAAGTATTGACTATAGTTTGGCAAGTTTATCTGAAACCGTGAAAGGAATGCAGTCGAAAACATTCGATATTTCCACGTTTAACTATGAAAAAGATAAAGTGCTAAGTATGTAGTGATAATAATTAGAAAATGGACTTTTTATTATTAACAATATGATTAAAAGTTAATTCTTTAATGTGCTTGTTTTCTTGGATTTTGTCTATTAACATTATTTTTTCAATTTATAAATATTAAAAGATGAACACTTTTCCAAATTTGTTAAGGGCTTCTTCAAGCTCTGGCAGCGCTGTGCGGAAACCATAATTTTCACGCCCTCCGAACTAACTCAATTGGTGAAATTTATCGAAAGGCCTTCGTTGCTTAGCGACCAGCTGACTTCCTATTGGCAAGCGCGTGCGTGTGTTCTTCCCTCTCACTTTGTCAATTGACTGACATTGATTAACCAGTGGCGTTGGTACTGTCAGTGTCAGATTTTGAACTATTTCGTATCCATATTGAATTCAAGTACGATTCTTAACATTATTTGTTTTTAACAAATACCACGTTTTGAAAAATACCTTACCTTAAAAGAAAGCGAAGCAAAAATCAGTTTCTATATATAATTATCATATAATAATTATTATTTTTAATACTTTTATGAAAATAGGTACCGTACGCCATTGGTACGTTTTTGACAGATATCCGCCATGTTTCCTCGCCCCTTACCGATGCCGCGTAGCTTCAGATAAACTTACCAAACTATATTTAATTGATACATTTAAAGTCCACCATATTCAAGACTGAATATCCCATATATCCCATGCAGTTAGCAGACTCGCAACAGTTTTGACAGTATTTATGTCATTGTTCTATTATGAACTGTATCGCTTTTCTCTGTCCTGGTGAATTCCATTCCATGGATTTGCTACACTTTACTGTACCCCTTTTTGTTTCCGCTCTTTTCCAATGAACGACATCGACGAGCCTCGTTTAGTAATTTCTTTTAGGTCTGGTACTAGGTGCCATTTGTTAAATCTTGTAAATTAAGGTTATAGATAGAAATGAAATACTAAGAAAATAAATAAATTCAAAGATCTATTTCTATTTTTCCAACACATCACACATTCATTCCCTTAAGTACGATGGAAGGGATAGCCTAGCGCAAGTCAATAGAATACAGGGTACTATTCTAATGGAAAACATACCATGCCTGTAAGACAATATCCACCAAATCCCTTATTCAAATTTGCAAAAAAAGTTACACTCTTATGACTGTAATGTAAATAAGACTCTCAAGGCTGAGCACGGCTTTGAACATCAGTTTTTGACACTTTTACATGGAAGGATAAAGTATCCATGTGTTGTGGGCATCGACCCAACCTTGGTTTGTTGAGGTCGTGTTTTCACTAGCTATTTTATATGAAGTTGTTGCCAACTCCAACTTCTTCTATAACACATCCTAGTTAAATTTCGTGGATGTTAATATCTAGGGTTGGAATTGAAAATTTTGACATTCCATCTGTTTCAAGACGCATTCGTGAATATATTCTTTCTGGTGTTTCAGACGTTTTTTGATGGCTTAAAAGGTGGATATTTACTTTACGAGATCATGGAAGGTTAAAATGTTTTTGAAGGTTTCTTATTGAATTCTTCTTTACACAATGATGTCACAATTTAGTATATTTTTGAATACAACTTAAATTTAATTTACCATCCGTTTGAAAACTAAATTGGGACACCTAAGAGAAGTAATATGAAGTACAACAATTCTGGCGAAAACCGAAACACTCGTCAACAGTCGACGGTAACATCACTCACCCATATCTCCACTACTTGATGATTCGGTAAAAGAAGGTGTACCTTCAGTCCAGGTCGGAGTGGAGCCTTCAACGGATGTTGGGGGCGTCCATGCCAACCCCCTGGAATGACTCGAATGTCCACCCGCACCTGAACTGCCAGATTCTACGCTAAGCGATGAAGATTTGTTTTCTGGCCGAGATTCTAACTTTATGTCACTAAAGCTACAATAAAAACACAATACACAACATGATGATTTGTTTGAAATAAATGATCTATGTTTGTTTCGATTCAAAATCTAAATACTTCGAGATAAAAACCTCAAGGTAAAGTTTGTTAATACTTATAGTGAAGTGACTATACCCTTTAATGAAATACCCGCGCAATTATTATTCTCCTTATTCAATATGTATGACACAATTCGCCCAACTCTGTGGTGGGATATTAAAAACTTTCTATAAATTCTATTACGACGAATGACAGATTCCACGTCACTATAAGTATGTACAGAAGTAACAATTTTAATTATACAAATATTTGGTTGAGTTATTTAGGGCCGTTTATCATTCAAAGCTTAGCAGGTTCAAATAAGCCACCTTCAACTCCTAAGCACAGCTTAATAAAAGTTGACAGTTCTACATGTCAGGTGATAGGAGAAATATTGTTGTAGGAAGTCTCGGAGACATTTATATGAATTTCTTATAAATCTTGCGCGTTCACCCCAACAAAGTCGATCGGGTAGAGATTTTTTGAGCAATCCATCGTTCCTTAATTCTGCTGACCGTGCTAATCTTGACAACAGTATAACCTAATTTTATTTGACATACGACTTCAATCATTATTTATTCATCTCGGATTTTGATTTAGTTTAATAGTTCCTAGTGGTGTTCATTCATTTTCAAGAAACAAATGACATCAAACAAAAATGTTATATGTTTTGTCATATAAATGACAGTTAATGCATCATTGATCGGTAGCGTAGCGCATTTCAATTCTGATGATAAACTGGCGACTACTACCACAACGCTCACTTCAATCAGTTGAGAAATCACACGTTCAGCAGGAAATTGATTAGCGCTACGTTGGGATGAACGCCACCATTATAAAACCGTTGTGAAATGGTTCTTATTTCTTCTTTTGAAGGTGTTTCTTAAATTGGTTGTGGAGGCCTGCAATAGGACTCGTAACTTTCCATATTATTCGGTTTCCAGTGCCTTTAACTTTATCAAAAAGAACCACCCAAATAAAACTACCAGTTGCATAAAATCTCAATGACGAAGTATTCGTTGAATTACCCTAAACTTGCTTTAAGCCACCAAATACGACGGCTTAATTACAAACGTCAAATTAAACTTGGTTTATGACTTAACTTTATTTTGTGCAAAGAAGCTAGGTTCAAATTAAATTATACGAAAGAACTCATAGATCACTTGATAGTATTTTAAGGTTAAAATGAAATTAACATGGACAATTATCAATGAGTTATTAGCAAAATATTATGCGGTAACAAGCTCCCTAATTTATAAATATTACGAAATTGTATGTTGCGGTGTATAGTATTGAGGTGGGATCTAGCGACGCGTGTCGAAAGTAGCTATGAGGTGGAAAAGTAGGTAACCAGAGAGTGTAATTAGTGTGCGACCATCTATTTTCACTCACTTAATAATGTCAATGTTCAATGCCATGTTTCAATTATTATAAACTAGGTATTTCATTATTCCTGTGAGACACCAAGACAGACACACCTTAATAGATAATTTATTTTCCCACATATCAATATCATCGATATATATTTCTTGGTTTTTCACAGGAAGAATCAAATATCCAGTTTATAATAAATTGAAATATGGCTAATTACATTTTCTGGTTGCCTATTTTTCTACCAGAGACCAACTTTCGACACACCTAGATCACACTACAATACGATCCACTGCAACATGGAGGTATCTAAAACAATCAAGTGAAATTAAAACTCACCTAACAGGATCCTCTTTGAAGTTTCTAACAGCGATATGATGTAAGGATACGTACGATTGGGTCGAATGTGAGGAATGAGATCCCGAATGTACTTGAGAAGGTAATGAGGATGCTGCTCCCATGGCCAGTCTAACGTGAGACGGGTCATCGTCTAGGCCTTCGTACGTTGGCGGTGGAGTGCTACAGCAACTCGGAGCTATGCCTATAAAGACAGAATAAGATCTTTTTTAAATGTAGTTGTTACGTGATGCTTTAAACAATATAAAACGTGAAAACTAGGTTAGGTAATTGAAACCAATAACTATAGGTGAATTTTTAGCGAGTTACTGGTCATGAAAAGTTAAAACCGTTCAATTCTTTGCCACAAACGGTAAATACCAAAATGTCGAATCAGTGACCACAGTAATAACTTCAGAGGTGGGTAACTGGCAGTGGTTCAAACCCCCCCACTCTTGTTTTAAAACGTGAATGTGTCGAATATTAGCTTATGTGGGATTCTCTTAAATATTCACTTAGGTAATATTACTTTGGCTGACGAATATCACAAGGGAATAAAACTATTTGATGATATATACCATATATTGGACAGCCTCTGATGTATCAGTAATGTTAATAGCAAATTCGACTGGTGAGCACGATCCGAGTATACGGCCTACCCCAGTTCCATTCGCATTTTCTCAGTGCCATGTAAAAATTGCTTCAGCTCGGATCCGGTGGAGTTACCAAGCGGCAATAAATAAATGCGAACCGTACCAGTGCAGTTCTTAAACCGACGTTGATTCGACTGGGATTGTTCCTCTACAACTGTACTAGCAGCAGAGTTCTAAAATTTTGCAATGTGTGCTAAAAAACCGCACCTAGTGCAAGCCAGCCGAATTATCTCCAGGAACGCACTAAATTGGTGCATGTCCGAAACGAACTTGAATATTTTCAAACCCAGTGCAGAACTTTGTCAATCGAACAGTCAGCACCAAGATAGAGTGCTTTCAGTGCCGCCAGTCGAGTTCGCCATAAGAGTTTTGACACATCCAAAACATCTTTTGAGGTTATGTTGTGACATTTACAGCCAATTATCGAAACCACATAATTTTAACGAGTGTTACCGCAAATAACCGTTGGTTTATAACCAGCATCTCACTAAAAATGACCTTATGTGTTAAAACTAGAAAGAAAAAAAATCGAGGGCTCTCAGAGTGTCTTGTATATATACGGTTATATCGGTTTGAAGCCCTCGAGCAACGGCACAACCTATAACACATCAAGCAAAACTGTGCGAAAATTGGAAAACATACAAAACAATTTACGAAATCGAACAGTGCCATCTTCCCTGCCGTGCCGTACTTGAACCTAGCAAATAAAAAAAGAAATGAAATTAAACAACAACATGCTATCATGTAACAAAATATACAAAATGGGGTTTTAAGAGATACCAGAACTTTTTAAGGTATTAGATTCGTTTCATGTGTTCGGTTTCATTGTTTTAATGGTATTTGTAGAAAAAAAAGGTAGTGGTTAAAATTACTTTACTGGTGAGGATTTTCCAAAGAATAACTGTGCCTAATCTACTTCTACTGTATAATCTAAATTTAGCACTAACTATATTCAATCTTGAGATCACGTAGTTCGGGCACATGCCAGCCAGAAGCGTCGTCTACTAGGTTTACCGGCAACCTCGCACCTTTATCAGAGTGTTCGCCAGCGCCGCGCTTCACTTTCGGCGTTCCCCGAGGAGGTACAGGCGGTGGGACTTTGCCCTTACATTCGCTGTTCGATCTTCCCACCAAGACGGCGGGGTAGGCCGATGGAGGTGACGTTAACGATGAGGCGGGAGAAAGGGGAGTACCGGATGTTGGATAGGAGGGTGGTAGTGGAGTTTTCGCTGATGCTACCTCGGGTTGAGGAACTGTGGAGGAAAGGGTTAACAAAATGATAAATAGTCCAAGTTAGGCGGCGTGAAAAAATTTGGTTCGGTTTATTTTCAAAATTACCACGTCATTACAGAAGTTATCATAAAACAAAAAAGTTAAGTAAGGATATTAAACTAATAATAACAAATATTTTTATAAAATCATAATTTTGTTTATATTAACCTCTGTTAACCGTTACAAAACAAAAACAGCCGAATCAATATTCTACGTCAAACTGTAATAAAAAACAAAATATTCTACATGTAACTTATGACAGACAATTTCAAGACGTAGTAATTTCAATTCCAAATGTTATTCTCTCTTTCCTTTGTCGAAAAGTATGAATAGTAATGGATATTTTTCGAAAAGAAAAATATTTTGACCGGACTTACACTCCAACCGGTATCTCGTGAAATGAGGTGACGATGCGCCGTAACAAATTTGAAAGTGGGGATCCAGCAAAGCCAATCGTGCGGTAACGTTATGCAGCCGAATACGTTCTCTCTCTGCGTTCTGGAAGCTCCGCCTTGTCACGAGATACCAGTTTACCTGTACATACTAGCCCCGTCTCACTGAATTTGGCCCTAACAGAAAGAATATAAATATAAAACTAGATTTCTATGAACCAAAATCCGAAAAGGACTAATCAACTGCTTCGTAGCCCTCGGCATCCCGCCAACCGTTTCAAGTATCCGCTCACAGCCCAGTCTTGACCTCTTTTTCTTTTCACTTTTCAAGTTTTATTGGTAACATTCCTCCCTTACCCCTATGTAAAATCTTGGGTTGTTCAAAGTTTAACGTACTTTTACTATTATCCAACCTTAAGGTATCTCCCTCGATTTTTCAGCATCTCAATCTTTAAGAAATCTTCTATTACTCTGTTTCCCCTTATCCACCTAAAAATCGGTCATGCCAAGCAGCTTTAGGTAGCGAAATATGAAGTGGTAGTAGGTAGTTTTTATTAAATAGTCATCTGCCTCTTCTACCGACATGTGATGTCCTTTGAATTCCTACGTATGATAAATTCAGCCCGTCATATTAATGTTACACATTGCATTTCACTACCTGCCACAACAATTGCCCTCCAGTTACCATTGATGGTGTCCCAGTACCAGTAAAAAGTGATGTGAAATACCTGGGCCTGCACTTAGATCGGAGATTAACTTGGGAGAAACATGTACAAACAAAAAGAAGGCAGCTAGACATCAAATCCAAACAAATGTACTGGCTATTGGGCAGAAAATCCAAACTATCAACCAAAAACAAGTTGCTGCTATATAAATTAATGTAAAACCTATCTGGACATATGGTGTGCAACTGTGGGGCTGTGCAAAACCTACCAGAATAAAAACAATCCAAATATTCCAGTCGAAAACGCTGCGATCAATTGTTAATGCTCCCTGGTACATTAGCAATCAAACTCTCCATGAAGACCTGCAAATCCCGTATGTCACAGAAGTAATTAGAACAGTTTCCACCAATTACCAAATGAGACTGACTGGCCACCCAAACGACCGAATAGAAAACTTGTACAACGATGAAGCAACCAACCGAAGATTAAATAAAAACTGTCCCGAAGATCTTCTCCAGCAACACTAATACTGATTAGTGCTGTATAAGTGAAATGGACATTTCACTTCCAATCTCGATAACATACAACCCTTTTACTAAATACTCTTGTGATGAAGTAGATTGTAAAACGACAGTAAATGTTAAAAAAAAAATATTGCATGAAGTGTAACCCTTCGAGCGCGCACATCATTAGGGATTACCATTTTTGGTCAATAATAGAAAATAAAGAGACCTAATTCTATTATCTAATCGTTGTATATCTCATAAATTCAACGTTTCTGCGATTTGAACAAACTCAATGGGATGGGGATCGTACAATATGACACATCCAAACAGTTTCTTCAATGGAATAATGGTTAATAGTAGGTATTAGTAAATGTTGTCTAAATAAATTATTTTTTAGAAAAGTACATTTTTGTAGCAGTTTCGCGAATGAATCAAGCTGCTAAGTGTGGAACATATTGTGCCCACTTCCAACCGCAAAGTACCAATTCATTCATTATCAATAACCCAATCTGGTAGCATTTGTTCAAGACTATTCAATGACAAGACTTTGCAACTGTATCTAACAGTGTTCTCTTTTTGTAGATAATTCATTTAAAACAAATCAAAATGAAGTTATCGAGATTTGGTTTGACGTAAATTATACCAACGGCCACAAACACCACTTACCAGTTTTATTTCCTCCATGAGGTACAACGTTATTCACCTTCACTTGAACAATAGCTGCGTATATATAGCAATAAATTAATAGAATAAGGAAAAAATAAAAATGTATTAGGTAGTTTGACGAGAGTTAATTTGAGACAGAAAATCTAGCGAAATTACTTACTTTCTCTTTCGTTTGTTTCTTCGTGCCTTCCCAAAGGTCTCGACAAAGATTTTCTTTTCGACGGAGAGTGTTTCAAAGCTGTAACAATTTGAAAATTACGCTTCTTTAAAACCACCAGTTTACTCGACCACACTTTTTAAATGTCGATTTTACAGTTATGAAGAAAAATAGATGGAAGCTCCACACTTTGTAGTGGATATCATTACATTTTGTTTTAACAATAATAAATATTGGAATTATTTTCATAAATAAAATAGTTTAATGCAAGGAAATCTTATTCATGCAAACATGCTCCTATAAAAAAGTGCCAATAGCCATTGGTATAAGGCGATTTATTAACAGAAAATGAAATATTATAAGCACACATTTCCAGGATTTATTTCAGAATCTCCTACTAAGGTTTTGAATATTTTTGCTGTAATCACTGCATAAAATAAAACTGTAGAAGTAAGTGAAATAAAAAACAGTAAGTACCCACTTAGACACTAAACTATTTAAATCCAAGAGTTCCACTGTAGAACTAGATGGCGTTGTGAGAAAAATAGGAGTAAACCAATTGCCAAAAACTGTCTAAACTATTTTTAATCAAATAAATACTTACAGACCTACTAGTCTTGATAGTAGATTTTTGTTGTTATAAAAGAGCATGCTGATTACACAGATTAAATAATAACCAGAAGACTATCTCATCGCATTCAATCGTATTTAGTTTCGTGACCTTGTCGTTGCTCTATTCTGAAATGCTGTATCTGAAATGGTCAGTGTAGTATCTGTAGAGTAGGGAGGGTGGGTTAGGCCCACAGCACTTAGGCCACATGTGACCCATTATACATCCTCCCGAGGAGTTATCTTTCTAGGTCATCGTCCATCCTGTCCTTTCCAGGAAGGTGAACAGGTCACTAGGAGACATGTCCTTTATATCGGCAGGTGTAGGCAAAGGCTCACCGAACACACACTCACTTACTGACGATAACTCCGGGTACTCGCATAAGACATGCCTGACAGATGCATCTTCCTGTTCACACATCCTGCATAGAGGTGTGTCCACTAGCCCCATTGTATGGAGGTGTTTCCTTAATTGACAGTGGCCAGTCAGAAATCCTACTGTTAAACGTAGGTTTTTCCTGGTCATCGCCAAATATTTTTTTGACTCCAGCTTCCCAGGGTCGCCCAGAGTGGTTCTGGCAAGACTGCATCACTTGATTTCATCCCATCTCTTTAGAGATTGAGCATGGGTGTAACGTTTAGCTAGTTTCGCAATTGTCGAATTCGTCAGGCCGTAGGTGTCGCCGGGTCCAAGAATTCTTAGTCCAGCCGTAACTACGGTTGTAAGAACAGTTCTGATTGCAGACAATGAAGATTTGAATTCACCTTCAGCTTCAACTAAGATGCGTGTGTTGGGTTTTTAAAAAATAATAACAATGTTGTGGTTGTTGCTAGTTGATATCAGTGAGTGTAGAGTGGTAATCATAACATAAATAATGGTTTTGCATAAATACCAAAACACCGTCTATGCTATGGGTAAAGAATACCACCTTTGCACGTGCCTCCTTTTTAGGTTTTCGATTAATGTTTTGAAAAATGCCGCCTACCACACCTAGCATAGTGCCGTACACTCTAGCAATGACCCTGGCAATAAATCTAAAGTCATTTATTAGACATTTGACACTGCTGTGTTGACACAAGTGTAAAATGTATACATACCATTAGATGCTTCTCTAGAAATGATAATTGCACTCAGGGGTACCATAAATTGAGGTTTCTGGTTATTATTTATTCTTTTCTAATAAACTATTTTGAAGGATTGGTTATTAAGCTAAAAATGTATGCCGAAATAATAAAATAGCAAAAAAGAAAAAATTTGCACCTATTCAGACAACAAATTACGAATGGTTAAATTACCTATGTAGCTGGTTACCAGGTTACGGAACTTGCGGTGATTGCCTTTTATTTCAGGTAAGTCCACTACATGAAGCATTGAAACATATGGTTCGTTAGTTATGCTTTCACGTAATTAACAGTGAGAATTTATAAACTTTCGGTAATTATACTCAATATTTATCATCAAATTAACTGAATTGAATACTTCCTGGTATTCAAGTTATACCAAAAAATAAAAAATATTCCACATCACAGTTACAATGTTCTAGCACAACTTGTCTCGTGGATGTGCAATATAAATATTTGTTGTAGTCAATCGAATGTCTCTAGTACGAAGAGCTATTTGAATTCCTCATTTACAACCGGAAATATCCAGCCAATTCCATTATGGTAGTTAGTATGTGAATATTAAAAATATTCTCCGTTGTGGAATGTTTATTATTGTATTGTTGATACCATGTTTTACAATATAACAGTAAAATTACAAATCCAACTAGTGTTCATTGCCCTTTTTACCGATTTAATAAAAAAAATGTAACAATTCACAATAATTTATCCCAGTAAGGATATTGTACTTTATTCAGTATTGTCACTTCAACATTTTTATAAGCTTTAAGCTACGTTTACATTCAATTTAAACTGAAATTACTTGACAGATGATTGTCTAATCACAGAGAGCACCAGACGTCTTGAAGACGTTTATCTTTCCTAATATAATGAGAATTAAAAAAAAGTATTGTATTCTATGTAATAATCTTCTAATGCGTATTCCATATTTGAGGTTAACTGAACAAATAACAAAACAATAGCTATATTTAATATTTGTTTAAAATAAAAATGTAAATTATATGAAAAAAATTGCAGTTTGTGTACTATAAAATACTTTTTCAATTATAATCATGAATAGATCAATGGACGTGAAAATAAGATTTTGTGGATTTTTTTGGGTTGGTACATAGTAAGGATTTCATGAACTTTCGGTTGGCAACTCTATTTCTATGACTTATGTCATTGTGCTGGTGACAAGTATGTACATTAGCATATTGGTTTTTTAAATTGTTGTTATTAAAGGAATTATTATAAAGATGTGTCTTAAAAACAGTCAGAGGACCACAATAGATCTGAAACCACCTCATGAACATAAACTGCACTCAAGTAATGATTTTAGAAAAGTAGACTTTAAGATTCACAATTTGAACATGTAAACACACAATTAGGAAATCCAGATCACGTGAATAAGGCCATCCAAAGCAAAACATTTGGACACCTGGTCAGTTTCATATTGTCTATTCAATGGTAAACAGTGTTGAATATTTTCATTAGTGTGTTTTATATATGTATACACTGTGGTTTGACTTTGTGTTTCTTTGAAAACCATCATTGGATTTTAACCACATTTGAGAAATGGATGAACAACTCGATATGGAAATAAATAGTTATTTGGGATTTTCACACAGTTTTTGTACCAAAGATCAGATGGAGGCTTTCAAAAGTTTACATGCCAAAAATATTTTGAATTTGGCTTTGTGCTGAAAGTATGATCTACTTTTAAAGAACGGAAGATAAGGTGAAGTTTACAGGAACTCCTGGGGATTTCCCTAACAATTTCAACCATTTTCTAAGCACATCCTGTATTTTTAAAGATTAGTCGCTAAAGAAAATATGTTCTCATAATTCAAAATAGATATTTTTAATGTTCGTGTTCAGTGAATGGAAAATAAGATGAAGTTCACAAGAACTCCTGGAGAGTCCCTGCACAATTTCAACTGATTTCCAGACGTACATACTATTTTTTGAGATTAGTTGCCAAGGAAAATATTGGATTGCCTAATGCATCAAGAACATATAACCTTATAATCCGCTAAGCTGCTTTGACAAATATAAATTGGGCGTGGAAGTGGCCTCGAAGATAATTTGCAATATAAATGACGTAACACTATTTCATTTGGCAACTACATAAAATTTAGCTTCCATTTCCAATTGAAAATGAATGTAAACGTACCTTAAAAAGTGTCAATTTTCATCGAAATTGTTGTAGTGGCAAAACTGCATCAATGTTTTTAAAAGAAACTCGAACATACTGAGACCGTTATTGTTTAAATCTCACAAGAATGTGTCAATGTGTAACATATTTATTGTCTATGTTAGTAATACATAAAACACTTCTCAAGCAAAATCAAACTACACATATACATTACAAAAATCCAGAAGGAAATCTTTATATAATTTATAATTTTTTTTCAAATTCTTGTATGTCAACGCCGAAAGCTTTCCTTCTATCATTTCATAATTAAAAACAGTTAAAAAAGAAACAACTTATTCTTTTTGTTATCATCTACCTTTGACTTCAATGTTCCACTTACCACCCCAAACAGTACTTCTAAAAGACAATAGTTTAAACAAAGATACATCAATGGGAATTCAAAAAGCACACTCATAGATTTAACTGAGCCACAAAATCTACAGGGAATCTTTTAATTACTACTCGAGAGGAACATTTAAAACCGCACAAATTTCTTTATTAATTACTGATATAAAATATATTTAATTGTAAAAAGCGAGGGTGAAACTAACCCACCAAATTCACCACTTCGACAACTTTATAAAAATCCAAGTGCCATAACCACATTTTTTTCCAAATCTGGTCAAAATTTGTACATGTTCAGTTCAGCTAGTCGTGCTATGCCCTTCCAACCGGTCTAGTCCTGTAGATACCGGAGGATGAGGATATGTTGCACCCAGAAAACAGATCCAATCAAAAGGCGATTCGAAAACTCCGAATCATCAACCAACGGGGAAAAAACTTCTTATTTGGAGTTTAAGGGATCCAAATTCACGATATCTTAGTTTGTAATTGTGTATCCAGTGGTGGAAACTCCTGCTCAAAGTACATATTAAATAATCCATTTTGCCCTGCTAGTATTTTATGATTTTCCAAATCTATAACGAATATTCATAAACGACAGTTTCTTCGATAGTTGAATCCAATCGGCGATGAACATGTTAAATATATGATAAGCGATGATATCAAAAGAAAAACAATGTAAGAAAACTAACTAGTTTAAAATAAAATAAAAAGACTTACGGGATGGAATTTTTTTGAATACAGTCTGCGACATGAATTTCTGGAATCTCTGTGCATAAAAACTAGGTCTGTGTACAGATACAGTGTCCTGTAAAACAAAAATATATTATACTACATTTATTGTTTGAAATTATACCGTATGTACTTATTTTTTAAGGTGTCATTAAAAGATAATTATAGGCGCGTATTTTTTTAAATTAGTTGTCAAAGGAAATGAGTTTTTCGAATTAAAACTGGATATTTTCCAAAGTTTGCTTTAATAGAATGAGAAATAAAGTGAAACTCACAAGAACTCCAGGGGATTCACCGAACAATTTGAACAACTTTCCAGGAACACCCTGTACATTTTAAGATTAGTTGACTGAGAAAATAGGTTTTAAAAATTTAAAATGGATATTTTTCAATGTTTGTGTTCAAAAAATGGAAAATAAGCTGAAGTCCTCAAGAACTCCAGGGTATTCCCCGAACAATTTTAACAGATTTCCAGGCACACCGTGTATTGTTTGGGTTTAGTAGTCGAAGGAAATGTGTTTTTTCAAATAAAACTTGATGTTTTTTATTGTTTAACTTCATATAATGGGAAATAAGGTGAAATTTACAAGAGATTCTGGGGATTCCCCAAAGGATTTTAACAAATTTCCAGGTGTATTTTTCAAGATAAGTTGCCAAAGAAAAGAGATATTTCAAATTTGATCTTCATAGAATGAGAAATAAGTTCTCAATAATGAATTAAGAACTCTCGGGGATTCCTAGTTCTATTAGATTTCGGAATTTTCTCATAAATAATTAAAATTTAACAGATGGAAAAAAACTCAATTATACTTACACCGTCGTGAATCATCGACTTCCAAGTATGTTCTAACTTTTTCTTTAGCCTATAACTCTGTAAAATATCTATAATTCCTATAAACAACAGAAGACGTTCACCTTTTGCATTCCTTGCAGGAATTCCGCCAGGTCTAAGACAAGAAGAAAAAAATAATAAATATAAAAGAACAAATAAAAAATAAAAAATCATTTTGAGTAGCTCAACTTACGGTGTATCATCGTCTTCATCTATAGGTTCAGATTCAGCCTGAATACTCTCCATAGCCGTGGAATGTGCAACCAGCCTTTGCCTGTTTATCGATCTACTACGGTTCAATGCACCCGCAGTATTCAACCTGTCTTCTTTTTCTCTCTCCCTTTCTTCGATAATCATATTGGCACTCGTATCGCCCGCCTGACCCTCCTGCATTAACTTATCCAAATGACTTTGAGATTTCCTTTCCTATAAAAAAATTCCTTTTAGTTGAATCCCGTTTGTCAAACTAGTACTTACCATTTTTTCTTTTTGCGCCTGATCCAAATTATGTATGGCTAATAGTAAACTGTAATCCATAATTTTGAAACTTTCTAGTACCCTACAATCTCTTTGAATTGTTTTAGTTAAAGCATTGTAAGTATCAGCCTCCATGAAAATACCGTCTGGATGGTGCTCCATAAAGTC
Organism: Lochmaea capreae; assembly: GCA_949126875.1. Classification (NCBI taxonomy): domain Eukaryota; kingdom Metazoa; phylum Arthropoda; class Insecta; order Coleoptera; family Chrysomelidae; genus Lochmaea; species Lochmaea capreae. The sequence continues at coordinate 13,892,008 of OX421409.1, forward strand.
CAGATCTTTATATGTAGGCGCCCGTTTCGCCCTTTCCGCTTTTGAAGCCTACAAAAAGTTTAGCATCAAAGACTGATACAATAACAATCATTGAAAAAACAACTGTTTACTTTTTTTTAACGACACAGAACCGTTTATTGAAATTTTACAATTTTACTAGAACCTTTATAATTAGTCCAAAAGGGGAGGAAGTCAAAGTGTCACTTTTCCAAATGAAGAATTGTACAAAATTTGCACCGAGTGACCAACTAGTTACCCAGACTTTAACATCTTAAACATTTTCCTTTGGTATTATTAAAAACCAGTTCAAATGAAGAAAAATAGTTAAATTCAACAAAGAAAAGTATTGAAAAATATCATAAAGTTAGAAGTAGGTTGAATTTAAAATTCTACTTACCTTTCTCTTACACGTACTACCTTTCAGATCATACTTTTGGTGCATTGTAATGCTACTAGGTAATAAATTATTCATTACGACCAGTCTTACGTTTTTACTATTACATTGATAACAATAAAGTCCGAAGAATTTTGGCAACAACGTCCTAGGATTCTGATTTAGATTCATGTAATAACCTGGAACAAACAAACGTATATTAATTTACGTAAAACGGAATAAATTTGACAATTACAAGATTATCTGGCGGCAGAAAACGGAACTAGATTGTAGCATATTATTTTATAACCTCATTTTCTTTGCCATACGTTTTTCATTGCTTGATTTCAGTTTAGAGGTTGCCTAGTATCTACTTTGCGTTGTTAAGTTTCAAACATTTTACAATTATATCTCACCTGCAATAATTTCACAAACACGACAGGCTTTTTGCAACTGTTTAGGGTGTTGCCTATTACTTTTTGGCTTATTCTCCTAGCGGTAGAGAATTGAAAGATTTGGTATTCCATCAATTTAAAAAAAAATTATATTGGATATTTTTCATGAATTCTCATCGTGAAATATTTGTTTCATCCTTAAATTAAATGTGTTTGCAATATAAGAAATTATAGCCCATGGTAGACTTTTTTGCAGGTTCACTTTGCTGTAAATCGATCGGTAGTGGAAGAAAGAAAGTAAACTAGACTAAAATCATAGTCCCTCATTTAATTTTGGGGTCTTATTGACCATTAGGTGGGACGCTAAAGTTTACACGCGGATGCTTATATAATATATGTCCTTAGTAAATACAATTAGTAATACGAATAAGAAGAATAAAAAAACGAGAAAAAAAAGCCAAGAGTAACGTCTAATTTACAGTCAAACAATAGAAGTCTTAGGATAAAGAGGTTATATAACAATGCACATCGGCATCTATCAGTTCACTTATATACATTTTGTTCCGAAAATATTCAACCATACTATTGTGAAAATTAAAACTATGAAATTATTAACGCTGGGACCGTCTTATTCATTATTTGTGTCAACCCTTAAGCTACGTCAACGCCGAAAGCATCACATAGGAACATTATGTTTATGTTGTTTGTTCTTGGAACTTGTTTTTGTATATTGCCAAAAGTTTATTCAAGTTCCTAATAGTTTACGGTTGTAGCAACAAAAGTTCCTATAAGCTGCTTGTTTCCATATTTAGCGAATGAAATATAGTAACATTGGTAAACATTTTTTGTTTCTTTCATAAGTGTGGACTCGTTGTTGCTTGTTTCCAAAACTCGAAACTTGTCTTGTGAAGCTCAAGTTGATTTGATTAGGTAGTTAATATTAATAATTAATAAAAACATTAAGTGATAATAAAAAACATTCCGTTTAAATAGACAACAACAAGAAATTTAAATTGTACCGGATTGCCGAGTGTTTGTGGAATCCACGGAATAAAAAGTATAAAGACCGTTACCAAAAACAGGATTTGTGGGAGGAGATATGTAATGAGATTGGCGATGGTGTTAGTAAAGTTGAAAGAAAAAAAACCTTGGTGGCACAGTTCTACAGGGAAAGAAAATATCGCACATATCAAAAATCTGATGCTGGAGCATATTTTGTTATCAAATGGTTTGACTACAAGCACCTGCAATTTCTATCTGACAAAAATTCAGTTCGTGGTTGCACCGAAAAAAGATATAATATTATTATTATTTTATTTTTTCACTAAAATAACAATATTATTTTAATAGTTCTTTTTGCCATGGTACTAGTTTCTGTGGTGATACAAAAAAATCTGCGTAGTCTTGTTGAACATTTTTAGCTTTGGTAATGATATCATTAATGATCAATTTATGTGGTTTCTCGATGTACCGGCTATCAATTTACCAGTATCTTTGTCTTCAGTATTAAAAATTGTACATCATCTTTCTTTAATGAACTTAGAAGAAGTATGACTTTCTGTCTAAAAGACTTGGTCTTCTCCAACATTTACGGACTGTTTCTGTTTTTGTAAAATAATTACAATTGTAGCTGCGTTTGCCTGAAAATGTTCGTTGCACACACTGCACTGGTGTAGACACAAAGTTTCCAGTAGTAGGAACACAACCGAACATTCACAAGAATGAGTTACCTTGATGTGGACAGAATGTTTACGGAACTTTTGCTGTTGTTTTTGTTTCCATAAACTGGTTACGGTAACCAGCAACAAAATGTTCCGCTATGTTTATTTGGTGTGGACATGACTTAACAATGCACAACATAGTAATTCACTTGTCGCCAACGCGACGCGACGATCTTAGTTCAATCAGGAGCTAATGTTAACGATTGTACATTAGTAATCGAAATAATATGACCGAGTGATTTCATCAACATACATCAATTTTAGTGTATGTATCAGTGTTGTCAATGCGAGGATAATTACTCGGTTTTTAGACAATTTCGTTAATTTGGATCCAATAGTTTTTAGAATATTTTGCAGAAGGGATATATGTATGTATGTATGTATGTCTTTTGGGGTAACATTCACTGAGACCTAAAAGATCTATTGTGCCCCTTACTTCTACTTAGTTCCTGAGGAAAGTCTCAGAGACTAGTAGCTCCTTTAGTCCTATTTCCCCGAGGAATTTTAGGATATCTGCAGGCTTCAACTTAGGTAACTGTCCCTCTTCTATCCAGTAGTCTCCCAGGTGCTGTGCACTAGGATTCTGAATTGCTGTGCAGTTCGCAAGTATGTGGATGATATATAAAATGGCTATTGTTTTTGGGGATTTTCCATATCGACTAGGGTCGAAGACTTTATTTAGATAACCACTGTGTCCTTTTGGTAATTTTGACAAATTCTGATAATTTGAATCGTTAGTTCGGGTAATTTTTATTTTTGCATCGGCAACACTGGACTGCATTCTATTTGATGTCAGCTGCCATTTATGTGTAAGCATATTTTGTTGCTTTCAATACAAACTTGACCCTTCTTTTTTATGACACTACTACAGAGTCATGAAATTTGATAATATAGACAATTTTTTTATTAATATTTAGAGTTAAATTTTTAGCAAGTTTGACTTTCTTTACATATCTCTTGACAGTTATGGTATCGATTTTTGGTTATCGATTCAAAATCTCGATTGTTACTACAAAAATACAACTACAGCGACATGAACACGCCCACCCAGGGCTCATGTTTGCTTCTGCCGACTATATATATGTTAGGATCAAACACCGATATCGGCCAATGGTCGAAAAATACGCCCAAAACGCGTTCTGGCCACTAGTATATTGCAAATGTCAGAAATATTGTTTTCCGGTCGTTTAGTGTAGACCAGAACGCGTTCTGGAGCCTTTGCAATTGCCAGAATGTGTATTGACTTTCCCAAGTTAGTCTGAAAGAATTTTGTTATTCGTCTACGTATAATTCTGGTGACTTAATGGCATACTTAAAACATCTACTTGTTTTTACACGAACTATTGTTATGACACTTGCTGTTACATAGTACCCTTACCCTTACTTACAGAGGTAAAGGTAGCAAAAGCTTGTAAAAATAAGGGTAAGGGTACTATGTAACAGCAAGTGTCATAACAATAGTTCGTGTAAAAACAAGTAGGTGTTTTAAGTATGTGTCGTTTGCAAGGAGACATGCACAAAATCGGTTTTTGGACGGTTTAATTGTGTGTTAGACGCGTTCTGACAATCGCAAAAGGTCCCGAATGCGTTCTGGTCTACATGAAGCGGCCGGAAAGCGTAATTTCGGATTTTGGCAATATGCTGAGGGCCAGAACGCGTTTTGGGCGTATTTTTCGACCATTGGCTGAAATCGGTGTTTGATCCTAACATATACATTATGTTCCAAAAATATTTTACCATACTATTGTTAAAATTATGAAATTATGAACGCTGGGACTGAAATATTCATTACTTTTGTCAACGTAAGTGTATAAACTACAAAATTTCTAATCAACAATGTCGAATATCTTCTTGCTATAGTAAAAACTATCTTGATAATGAATTTTTGATTATTTGAAAATTCTCGCTGTTCAAGTATTTTGGTATTTATTAATAAATATTTTCTACGTTTCTGAAAATTTTTGTTATTCCAGATATCAGCAATTAGTAGAATTCCAGCTTTAAATACACTTCAATCGAGTTTAAAAATAGTCGTTTAACGATCGAAGATATACGTATATTTGAAGCACATCAAAATCGACCGTAAAAAACGTTCATGTTACTTCCAATATAAATATTTACCAGAACTTACCTGACATTAATTAATTTTTAGGCTTTTCTGATAAATAAATTTCATTTGTTGTTTCTATTTAATTATAGAAGTTCTACCGGTAAAAATCGAAGAAATATTTTAGAACAAATCATTTTTTTCTCATCAATTTTCCTATATACGTAAATGATACTTATATATTCATTTGCGACAGACAAATCTTCATATTTCGAAATATATTACTTAAAATTAAGAAATCTCTATATTAAAGTACTTTTACATTTGTAATACCCCTCGTAAGTAAGTTTGGAACATGTGTACTCATATCTTGTCACTAATCAACTCACTATACCTCTGGCAACATTATTTAATTTGTCTGGTAATTTACAATACATTATTTCTTAATAAAAACTATTATTTAATTTGAAAGTGAAGAGAAAGGAATTAATACCACTTAAATACGTTACAAAATTTGACATGTCCATGACTGCTTTTGTTAATTATATCATCTAGTGAAACAACAAAGAAATAATTTCCGTTACGTATCGAATGTATTTTTAAATTGATTTGGTTTGTTATTATATACATTGTTTAAATTATCATGCCGTATTTTTGTTAATTTATATCATTGTTAACGTTTAAAAGTATAATTTCGGAGATTGAAAATACGGAAGTACGAAACTGTAGTTCTTTATAAACGTGATACTTTTTTAAAATTAAGTATATAATGAGTCACATAATCGTGAAGTTTCGGAGCAACAGTAACAATAACATTCTGGTGTAAAACATTACCTAAAACAGTATTGTAGGAATAAACATGTAGGTACTTTTCTACCGAATTATTTATTCTTCTTCTTGTTAATCGAGCGGGATAAATAAAATTTTTAGTTATTTTTAGACAATCTCATCAAGTTGTAAATTAAAATCCCACATTATATCCGGTCATCATTATACTCGTACAGTTTGGTTTTCCATGTATTTAGATTTATATAATTTTATATTCAAATAACAGTGTATCTCGCAACTAAATTAAAGATGAATCATTCTGTTAAATTTCCTATATTAGTGTGATTTAAATATTTATATTTTTGTTTTTATCTATTACACGACATATTGACAGAAAAGAAAGAACGGACTGGCAAAAAAATAAGTATTAATATTAAGTAATAATAATTAATCGATGAGCAATTTGTATTGATCTATAAATGGTTGGAAATTGTCAGTGATATTCAAATCAGGGTTGATGAGGGACTAGACAATTGGAGAGTCTTCGAAATAATTTTTTATTATTAATTTTATACTGTAACCAGCACTGAATAATTATTAGTATTGGCGGAATTTTTATTTATTGTTTTTTTAAGACTAGTTATATTTATCCGTTATAATATAAAATTAGTGACGCAAAATTGGAATCGAATAACTTGTTTTTTTTTCAAGGTTAGATAAATGGAATATCATTAAAAATTTTATCACTACGTCCTTTATTTATTTATACAGTAACTTTGTTTATTGTACATGTCCTTACTAGGGTAATTTTTGAGAGCAGAATCCAAAATAGCCGTCAGATTTCATCTAACTGGTCTAGTTTTTGAGATGGGCTAACTTTATTGATTTATTTTTTATTGCTATTTCTATTAACCTATATCTAAAAAAATAAAGTTAATGGACTAAATCTGATGGAATTTATTAATAATAATTCCATCAATTCGAAGCCTTAAAAAATTTCTATCTAATTCAAAAACGTGTTAGTTATTGTAATGGCTCCTAAAAATTTGAGCAATAGCTCATTCGATCCGAAATGACGTCTAGAAAAATGTTTTGAAATGTTTAAAGAACAGAAAAAAATTGTAAAATTTATAAGCAAATTAAGATAAAAAAAGCATAGTATTTTGCGAATAACTCGAAAACTATAAAATATAATCTGCAAAAAGATTCGTAAAGACGAGGAAATTTTCAATAAAAAAATCCTCTCTCGGAAATCTACAATTTATTTGTAACAAATTTTCATATATATTTATGTAAATCTCCATTTTGTAAAAATTACAAAAGCATAAACAGATTAGAAATTGCGGAAAATACATTTTTTCCAATGGATTGTTATTAATTAAAGTATCTAAATGCTAGAAACGGGAAGTGTTAAATTTATTTATAACATATTTAAAATGGTTTTAAATTGGTAACAAAATCTGCTTGAAATGGCACAAAATAGATTGCCAAGAAAGTGTTTCATTCGGTAGTTAGAACTGAGTAACGTTGATCCAAAATTCAATTGGACACTGCATGTTAAAAAAATGTTTTATTTTTGTGATTCACTTTATTATTGGGACAATCTTTCTGCTACATTTTTGAGACGCAATCGCAATCTGATTCTATCTCGCAAGTTTCAAGCACTTCGTGAAAAAGATTTAGCTTTTATGAGTCGAAGTTCTTATTTAACATTATATAGTTCACTTAAGCTACTCAAAGGCTCTCAAAACTATTTAAGGTTGAAACTTCCCATACGTGTAGGTTAGGTTAGGTTTATGGTGAGTGAGTCTATAAGGCCCTCCACTGCGACTCGCAAGAGTCTATTGTGACTCACACCTATTCAGATTTCACCAAACTAATTCAGCTTCTTAACAAAGCCGATTAGTTTATTTGGTGAATGATATTTCAGGTCCGAGGGAGAGAGAGCATCCCTGCCAAACATCAGATACCTGATTCGAGCCGCGGCGGGGCAGGCACAAATTATATGCTCTGCTGTTTCATCATCTTCCAGACAAAGACGGCAGGTCGGATCTTCCGACAGTCCAAGTTTAAGCATATGATGATTCAAATGACAGTGGCCTGTTAAAAGGCCTGTTAGACAGCGTAGGTCATGCATGCTATAGTCTAACATTTGTTTGGAGACATTCTTCGAAGGATGTATGAAAGCCTTTGAATGAACCAATCCTGGTAAATTATGCCAGAAGTCTAATGCTCTTCTTGCCGTCCAGGTATTCAGTGTTTGTTTGGCAAAACTTATTGCGATGCCAATTGTAGGTTCTGGTCCGATAGAAACACGTGCAGCACCCTCCCTTGCAAGAGAGTCTGCCTTCTCGTTTCCTTCCATGGCAGAATGGCCAGGGATCCAGACCAGCAAAACTTTATTTAGTTCTCCTTTTTTGGCAGTCTAAAACCAATTTCGACGTTACACGGTTAGAGCTAAGTGCTTTCAAAGCCACTTGGATGTCCGAGAAAATTTGTATTGTTCCCATACGTGTAACGCGTATTTGCTCAACTGAGGATGTCAAATATATACAAGTTGAAATTTACCTTAAGTGGTTCAACTTACGCGTTAGACCCTAAGCAGGTATATACCATTTGAAATATGAAAGAACCAGAAACGCTTCACCATATCTTATTCGAGAGAAAATGTTGATAATTTCCTGCCAGCTTTAGACAACCCAACGTTTACTGAAGCTAAATCAATTTTTGCAAACATTGCAAATATCTTAAAGTTGCGTTCTTTTATATTGAATAAGTAAAATATTATTATTATTTTTCCTTTCTTTGTCTCTTTCCCCTTTTTTGTTGTAATTTGTGATACGGAGTTCTTTATTATTGGAATGTACTTTGATAATTCAATTATTTCTTCTTCATTTATTGTTTATTATTTTTTTTATCTATAAGTTACTATGTATACTCACGGATAAAAACATCCAAACCCTTGCTATAACATGTATGTGTTTCAGAAGCAATAAAATTATTATCATTATAAATGGTAAAGTCTAACTAAAGTCAGTGTGATGACCATAAAATAAAGCAATGTTGTCAGATATATTTTCTAAAATTGTTGGGCTCACTATACAAATGTTTCCCATTACTTCAGTAAACTGTTAGCTCGCGATGTTCTCAGAAAGCTAGTTTGGAAATATTTAAAAAAAAATACATATGTATTATAAATTTATCAGTAAGCATTAAAAAAGTCGCTCGAAATTGCTGTAAAAATAGAAATTAATTAAAACAACTTTTTGTATGCCTACTATATTTAAGAAAATTTTGTATATCTGGCAACGCGCGTTATACAATCATCAAGTACATTATTGTTTATATTATAATAGAGTAACAGGTCACTTACTAAGGCGGACTAACTATAACTAAAAAAAATTAAACTCCGAGGGCGGCCTGCGATATTAGAGAGATATTAGTATTGTGTGTCGATTCAGGGGCGTGTGTGAATTTTGTTTTAAAGAAATATTTAAAAAAATAGTAGTAAATATCTAGTATCTATTTCTTGGTCGAGTGAGTTTAGTGAATTGATATCAATATAATATTTATTTGTTCGTGGACTTGAGTGAATTGATATCAATATAATATTTATTTGTTCGTAGACGTTAAGGTGAGTTTTATGATTATAATTTATTTGTAATTAATTAGAATAGCATTTTGGAGAAACGACAGTCCAAGATGATGCGCGGGAATCTAATAATTTGGCGCCTCAAACAAATGCAAATGACTTAGCAATAAATGATACCGATGATAGGGCCGAATTTAAGAACAAAGATTTACATGTTCAGTGTCAACGCGTTGTTTTAAATATGTACGCGTGTTAGAAAAAAGAAAATTCTGAAATTTCTGATAATGCGGTTATCGCTAGAATTCACGAATTATTATAACGTTAATCGGGTTTACAACGAGTTATAAAATAATAGTACCACGTTTAGAACTGATTCGTGATAAATTGCGGAATATTCCTGAATATATTTATCAATGTTTTATTGAATTGTGGATTCAAATATAAGAAGTTAGATAATCGAATGGTGATAAGGGAATCTCGGCGTATCGTTGAACTAAGACAGGAGTATTTGCGCAAAATAAAAGGGTATCGTGATTCAAATAGAACTAGGTATAATTTATTTAGACGAAACTTGGTATGATACGCATGATGTTGTCAAGTATGGTTGGGTTGACGATACAAAAAACTGTTCTTTAGATACTCCGTGTTCTAGAGGAAAACGTGTTATTATTGTATTACAACTTTTATGAATTTTGTATGCAGGCTGATTTTTTTCATTCAAATTGATATAGTAGATTAACATTATTTCACAATATTTGAATTTATAAAAAAATTTATATGCACGCCATTGGGCGGCTTTTTCCTTCAAGGGGATTAAAAATATGGTTCATCACACTGACTTTACTTAGACTTTACCTGAATTATTTCGCTACTAAATATTCATATTTCCACCTTGAAAATTGAAATAAAGAATATTGCAGGTAAGTTCCGAAGAATAAGACTTTTTTTTAGGAAATTCCCTCTTTCTGGAAAATTTCGAATATTTATAATTTTTTTAATTTTTACTAAATTGTTTATAAATTTTTCGACCATGTCTTCAATTTTTTTTAAACCTCGATCATAATTTTCAGTGAGGAGGACGGAAATTCGAACAATTGGTACGTGACTAAGTCCGGATCTGAAAAAAATGATGTACACGTGCTGCCTTTGTATATTTCGTTGCGGTAGGTGCCTCTTGGTCGTGCATACACTTTAGTTTAATATGAAACTTCAACTTGCCATTATTTTCGACGTGATAAGCATAATTAATTTTATAATTATTAAACAAAGTCCAACTAATTAACCTGTTTCTACAGCTATACAAATTTTAACACAGTAGAATTTTATTTCATCGACAAGTTTTAAGGCGTAAAAGCTTGATAAATATCAAAAAATCTAACAAAAATAAATAAAGGTTGGATCACACAGAGCGGCACCGTTTCCGATGCGAGTATTGTGGAATGTTATGGTCCGATATTAATAAATAAATAAAGGAAAAAAACCTACTTACCGGCTAACAATTTCTGCAAAAACTCTCCTTCTTTATGCTGTACAGTCTTAATAATAAATTCATCGTCAAAGGTGACGTAAAATATGGAACCACTGGCGCCGGGATTGGATAATTCCCTTAATCTTGTATTACACATCGACATCTGAAAATAATATATCAAGAAAAATGTGGGAGATATTTTAAATACACGCAAAAAACAAAATTTGATAAAATATTGATTATTTTAGATCATTTCGGTCGAATTCTAGCAAATGTGTGAACAATCGATGAAACAAATATGTTTAGTGTTAAGATGAAATGTAAATAAAAAAAAAATTGATGTTTTAAAAGAAATACTTACCAAAAAATCATCTGGTTGTATGCCGAACAAATCGCGAAAATACCTGAAAGCTATGGGTGCGTAATTTTTGAACTTGAATTCCGAATAATGATGCGCAGGTGTATGATTTGAACCTTCGCTAGGAAAATTTGTCGTTTCTACTGTCATAAAATCTTGCATTAAAAGATCTCTTTCTGGTTTGGAAGCTAAACCGCCGACAGCGTGTTGTATACCTTTAAAAAAATGACAGTTTTAGAACACAAGCTAATAAGAGGATACAAGAATGTTTCATAAAACTTACAATTGTGGGGAGTTTTGGAACTAACAATAACGTTATACATAGTTTCAAGATGTCAAACTGTCAGAAGTCATTTTGTCAAATATCATAATTACATATTAGTGAGTTAGTGTAACGTTGATGGGAATTAAACAATATTACGAATATTTTTACAGTCGAAAAAATGTCTGCAAATCAACGACTTGTATAGCTCATCCATTATAAAAACTGTTTTTTCCACTGCTAGCTGTGAAGTTGACAATTATTGCGTTTTCTAGCCAACTGAGAAGTTGAATTTCTCTATTTGTGGTTAATAATTTTTTCTATTGTTAACCTAGGTCAATATTGGACAAATTAAAATGTTTTTAGAATCCAGGGATAGAAGTTTAACAAAAACTTGTGCAACATAATTTTGTATACCCAGGAGGTTGTCTTTAACATATTTGCTGCTTGAAATTACCTAATAAGATGAAATTATTTGAATAAAGATGCCATTAGTTTGAAATTCGAGATCAACCAAAAATGACTGATGATATAAAGAGTGCGTTCAGAATATATGGGTTAGGTGAGGAGCGAGTGTACGTGTCAGTCGGACGACGGTGTAAACGCCTAGGGAGAAATCAGCTTGAACGATTAGGGCGCTCCCTACCGATTTATAGATCGATACTGTCAAAATTTGATTTTGACATTGAAATGTGTTGTTTAGTTTACGTTGATTGCAGAAAAACATGGATCGAGGAATGTTTTTACCTTTAACATTAATAACAGTGGAATTTTAAAGTTATCTACTGATGGAAACTGGAAATCACGCAAACACAATAATAACAATCGTTGTTTGAACATAAGTTTTACAAGTGGAAATGTCAATCTGCATCATACAACTAGATTTCTGTTTTATTAGTGGAAAATCGAATTTATATTCATATGCTACTTGATTTTGATAGTAGTGGAAAAAATTGTATGTACACCACGGTGGTGAAGACATTCATAAGCCTCGCACCTTTTTCCGCTAGGAGCAAAACACCTCCCGAAATAATTTTGGTACTCGGTCAATAATAATAGTCTTCATCACCTTGGGAGTATAATATACTATTCCACGGGACAAAGTGCATATACAGAGACGTTCCTTTGTATTATGTCATTCGTTTGTTACTATCAATCACTATGTTTTGCCGCTTTAAGGGCTTTTCGTAAACTATGATCGGGATAACCCGATCATGATCTGAATGTTCGGAAAGTAATCCTGATCACGATCACTTACGTTCGGAAACTGAACGAATTGAGCGGATCATAGTCATATGATTGGATCCTTTCTACCCAAGTATACCGATGGGTAAATGCGATCAGCTGATGTGTTGTTCCCCTCTAACCTAAAAGTCATGTAAGCTGCGTAGTTGACAGGTGTTTGAAGTTTGCTTAATAATAATTATTGATCAATTAAAATCTTTTTTACAACTGAATAAAGGGTCTCTGATAAAGGTCTATAAACACAGAAAAACTATGAAAAATCTATCCACGAAACTTTTAATAATAAAAGGTTAGTAGGTTAAGTTTTAAGTTTGACATTTCCAAAAAAAACAGATCGCGTCGTTCGGAAACTCAGATAAAAATCGCGTTCATGATGGTTAGGATCCGCAATCAGCTGATAGGTGATCTATCTGATCCAGGATTACGGTTTCCGAAAAGCCTTTTAGACTTAATAAATATTGAAATTTTTAGGTTCCATGTTATTAAAAAATATAAATATGTATTTAAAGAAACATTCTGTAATTAATTTCAAACGAAATATAATTCTTTGGATAATTATATATCAAATTCAAACTAACGGCAGTCATTAATACAATTTTATATGTTCGCAAAAGTGCACACTGTTGCCGTGTCAAAATTGGTTCGTCAGATAAAATTTTGACATTTCTGAGCTGGTTTCTGGAATTTTTGTGGTTACCTCCCACGTATTTATTTCGCGCAGTCAATTTTTTTTACTTGTGCGTTATTAAATAACTGTAAAACTGTTTATATTAGTGCAAATATGCAGAAATTTAACAAATTTTATCGTAGAGTCAGATAGGGACCAAAAATTAAAAAAAAAACTCAATTATTCTTGTTAACGGAAGCTAGACGCTACCGAAACGTTGAAATAGAAATATTAAAAAATATTGTGGTTTAACCCAAGAAAATTAACCAAAAAAGAGTACAAATTAAAGTGATAATAATTCTAAAACGTATTATTTATCCAAACAATTCATTATTAATTAATATTCCTATCTCAAGTTGTGACGTAGGTATGCAATTGTTATTTAACAGATTTATTATCTTTATCTTACTAGGCGTTTGATTGTTGTGGTATGCTAATCACTTAAGACGGCAAAAAATGTTTAAAACGGTGTTATCGAAATGCCTCCCGTTTTTTCAGGTACCTATTTTCATAGATGAAATGCCTCCCGGGTACAATCGAAATGCCTCCGGGTCCTTAATCATTTATGGTAATATTTTGTGTGCTTAATCTTTGTATAATGACACAATGTTGCCAAATTATAATTTGAATAGGTAAATATATATCTATTTTTATTTTTCTAATTCTTATGCACTGTACATAAAATCTGTTAACAAAATATTTCAGAGTACGACATTTTTGTTTAGAAAATAAAATTGTTTACAATTAAAAACAAAGCCGAAGTACACTTAGTATTCCAATTGTTTATAGTTGTTTATAATAAATATCCTTTCTATAATGATGTGATTACTTAATCAGTGTACATTTTTGTTTAGAAAATAAAATTGTTTACCATTAAAAATAAAGCCGATGTACCTACACTAAGTATTCTAATTGTTTTGATCTAACACGATTCTAATCTCTAATCTATTCCATGAATAGGGTAGTTTGCACCTACTAAATCTGGTAATTAGTTGTTTATAATAAATATTCTTTCTATAATTATGTGATCACTTAATTTTTGTATAAATACTTCAAGTTTATTAGTTCTTGTCTCAGTTTTGTCGATTTAAAGCTTGTATCAGTTTGTCAATTTTAAGTTCAAATTGTGTTTAAGTGGATTAAGTTATAATATTCGAAATAATGGAATCAACGATGTGTTCGAGTCAAAAGGGCAAACCTTTAATATCAATTGATGGTTTCACATTCGGTTTTCAAAAAATGTTGGCCAAAGATACGGTAAAGCGATGGACATGTACTAAGAAAACCTGCAAAGCATTTGTGAAAACGCAGGGATGTGACAATTCGATAATTGAGTCGATATTAGATCACAATCACGAGAAGTTGTCTGCCGAAGTGTCCAATAGGAAAGCCGTAAGCAATTCGATAAAAAGAGCAGCCGTGGAAGATATCAACGAAAAACCAATGAAGCTCATATGTAAAGAACTTAAGAAGACGAATATAGAGACATTTACTACCAACGATATCTATAGGGTGAGACAGAATTTATATTACGCTAGAACAACTAATTCTTTAATTAAACTTCCTAAAAGTATATCTGAATTTCATATTGCTATCGATTCAACTTCGATTATTACAAATAGGAACGAAAATTTTATAATTAAAAATGACAAAGATAATCACATTGTTATATTATCCTGTTCTTCAAATCTTTCTTTTCTTTCGACTGTTTCCAATTGGTATGTCGACGGAACTTTTGAGTACTGTCCTCGCTTTTTCACCCAATTGTTCACTATACATGGCTTAAAAAATGGACATTATATTCCTCTCGTCTTCTGTTTACTTGAAGATAAAAAGTCATCTTCTTATTATCTCGTGTTTAAATATATCATAGAAGAATGTATTAAACTCAATTGCCCTGTATCCCCTAAAGTAATAACTTCAGACTTTGAAATTTCTATACATAATGGTATCCGTAAGGCATTCCCTGAAGCAGATCTTCGTGGATGTCGTTTTCATTTGGGTCAGGCTTGGTATAGAAAGCTTCAAGCACTGGGCTTAGCTCCAGAATACCAGAAAAAAGGTGCTGACTCAAGTGAAATTACCCATTTTCTGTCATATATTTTTGGCCTATCATTCTTAGATCCTGAAGAAGTTGGCGATTTTTTTGCAATAGATTTGTCCGAAATTAAACCAGTCGATGAAAGGGTCACTCAGTTTTGTGATTATCTTGTGGATAATTATATATCGGAAAATTCGAAATTTCCGCCACATCTCTGGGCTGAGCACTCTTCATCTTTAGAAAGAACCACAAACCCATGTGAAAGTTTCCATTCCAAGTATAACTCGTCTTTCTACTGCCCTCATCCAAATATAAATAATTTTATTGAGATTATTTTACAATTTCAAATAAATACCTATATTAAAATAAATTCTGTCTCGGTACCAAAAAGAATTGTTGAGGAAAGTACAGCAAAAATCAATTTTGTAAATGAAAAAATATTACAATTAAGAGAAGGTACAATAAATAAATTAGAATTTGTGAAACTAGTGTCATACAAATTTAGGAAAAATAATTTGTAAGTTTGTAAATTTCTTCTGATGATTTGTATATAAAATTGAATAGTTCAGTCTGCAGACTGAATTTTATTGTTTGAGTCGTAATTTTCTTAAAAATTGGTGTTTTTAAATTTTCTGCGATGATAATATTATGTAATTTTGTAAGTTTCTGCTGATGATTTGTTTTAATAAATGTATAAAATACTTATCATGTCTTTATGTTTTTGATCAAAATAATCAAAATATTAAAACCAAAAAATAATGGTTAATATTGAGTTATTAACGAAATTCTATAAAAGGACGAAAGTTTGGCAACGTCTCACCTTCGTACAAAGATTAGAAGCTGGTAATTTATTTAGAGCTTAGGAGGCAATTCGTATGTGACCCTTTTAGCGACAGGTAAGAAACCCTTTTTCGGGAGGCATTTCGTATCCGGCCGTTTAAAATATTTATTGGGAAAATAACAGACGTCACGTGTAAACAAAAAGATTATAATGTTTTGTGTAAACAAATTGAAACGATCGACAGATAATAGTAAATATTTTCCAGAGTCGGACGATATTTTGTATCGAAGACATGGAGAAGGGACAAAATATATTTTTTTCAAAAATCATTCGATATTTTCGGCCAATTCTAATGTTTTTTTCCTTACTTACGGCAATACCATTACCAAACTTGGAAAGAATGCCATTCAATGGTACTCAAAAGCAATAGAAGGAACTGGAATAGGAGTGTACGGGCCAGTGTACTCTGAAACCTTGGGAAAAACACCAAGTATCTTTCAAGCGGAAATTCACGCAATAAGAAAGTGTTCCCAGTTCAATATTGACAAAGGGTGTAGGAGGAATAATATTATCATAATGTCGGATAGTCAAGCAGCTATTAAAGCACTGAACTCTTGTGTTAGAGGTGGAGAACTATAGATAGCACTATCGATAGTTTTGACAATCGAAAAATATCGATATTTTTTTTCAACTATCGATAGTATTCGATAGTTTACTTTACTGTCCATTACTGGGCTAAAGTTAGGTTAGAGAAGATCTCTGCGACGAAATACTCCTCTCCTGCTATATAATATATGTGTCGACTATTAGTGTAACAGAAAATTTATTATTTTGTGGCCCGGTCCAAGATTATCTATGGTCCGGTCACTTCGTCATTTCACTTGTCAGTCTTGTCACTTGTCTACTTATGTCTACTTATGTACAGCTTGTACTTTGTACTTGCTAATCACAACAAGTAATAGAAGTATTTTGTGTAACTATTTCTCTGACAGAAGATTCCGACTAAAATCCAAAAATGTTGTTCTTGGCTTTCACAAAGTATTTATGCTTTCTAAAATATTGGTAAAATTAAAGATTTTTTTATATATGCCTAATACCCTATCCTGCAGAATGCAAGTATTAATTAATTTTCTTACTATCGAAAACTATCGATAATTATCGATAGTTGTGACTATCGATAGTTCTCCACCTCTATCTTGTTTTATCAGTTCCAAGCAGGTGTGGGAATGCCTAGCCATACTCAATGAACTAGGCGAGAACAATATAGTAACCTTACTGGGGATTCCAGGACACAATGGAATAGAAGGAAATGAAATAGCAGATGGACTAGCAAAGAGGGTGACTGAAAGATGCTTTTGTGGGCCGGAAACCTTTTGCGGTATCAGCCCTAATGTAATATTGAAAGAAATAAGCAAAGCCGAAGAAAAGAGAAGATCTGATCATTGGAAAGATCTAGTAGGACTTAGACAATCAAAGATTCTGATGGGTGACTACAACCCGTTGAGATCAAATGAATGTATAAGTCAAAGTAAAATTGTACTGAGTTTAACAGGGATCCTAACGGGACACTGCCACCTCAAAAGGTTCAAAATAGTGGAGGAAGAAGAATGTAGATTATGTGGCATGGAAGAATAGACCTCCATCCACATACTTGCGAATTGCAGAGCAATTCAGAATCCTAGGGCACAGCACTTAGGAGATTATTGGATAGAAGAGGGACATTTACCTAAGTTGAAGCCTGCAGATATCCTAAGATTCCTCCGGGAAATAGGAGAAAACGAGGGGTGAACCGCTGATGGAATTTTGGTGTACACTAGTATGGTATTTTTTTTAAAAACTTGGTATTATTTGGTAATATTGGTATTTTCATAGGAATTTTGTGGTATTATAGCAAAATTTTTAGGATAATGATTTAATATGCACGTGCGCACTAACATGTATAATTAAAAAGGACACTTGCATTGAAATTAACGGTCATGTTACTAAAATTAATCAGAATATTTAAGACAGATGAAAACCTCAATGTTAACCTTCTTATACCTTGGCTTTTTAGCAGCCAACCCTGCGAGTCTTTGATTTGAGCTGCTAGATCAATGTCGTCTACATTTTCGACTAAAATAAATTTTTCTTTTAGAGATTTCATATCACGCATTGATAGAATTTCTTATGTACTTACTTAAATAGTGTCCTAACTGATCTCAAAGAAACATTTGTGTTTCCCAGGGAAACAAAAAAGGCTGAACAAAAGTTATTGGAGTCAAATGGGGAGCTTGAGGAAGAACTGCTAAATTTTGACCTTGATTTTATTATTGAAAATGCGATAAACGACGCTTATAGGGGACTCAGCTTCGTTAGGAATAATCTGCAGTAAAGAAGCTGCATACACACTAGATATCAAACTTCCAGCTGAAAATCCGCCATAGACAATAAGCAATTTTCAAGATGAACTAGACGATAAGTTTGAAGCCGAGTTTGAAGCTGATTAGGCTAAGGTACAACCGAGCGTACAACTCAATGTTTCTAACAATGACACAGTGGTCCATTCTGAAGACTCTGTGGATATAATGCTGTATATATTTGGTAATAATTGGTAATATTTGGGGTAATGTTGGTATTTTCTGGTAATTTTTGGTATTTTAAGTGTTGGTAATTTTGGTATCATTTGTCAAATATGGTATTTTAGTGTACAACTTTTGGTCAGCGGTTCAACCCTCGGGAGAAAAGCTTTGTCTCGTGGCTGATTTGCTGCGAAAAAAAAATCGGGCTGGTAAATGTAATCCAGACCACAATAGATATAGTTAAGAAGAAAATCATAAACAAGTTTGCGACCAAACAATTTCTCAATATAAACAAACCTGTTTTCACAAATTATTGCTTGATTAAGTTATGAATTCAGCCCTAGGGTATCTATCACAGTTTTATCGTATTTCAGCTTATATGGAAAGGAACGTACAAATTGTCCCTGGGTATTTTGTAATACGATTGTTGGACATTTTTTTAGGCAGTTTTCTCATTTTTTTTTTATCAAATTTTTAAAGAAATGCAGATTTCCTGTGGTGATTATATATCCGGAACACGAACACGATATATAACAATGATTTAATGAAGGTCGGGTAGATATTCAACTTAAAAACATTTAAATAAACATAAAGCAAAAGTTGTATTCGTTTATTAAAATGATAAGATTGCCTTTCTGTAGCAATATTAATCAAGAAAAAAACTTTTTTTGTGAATTTTACTCAAATTAATATACCTACGAGTTAATTTCATAGATGGCGTTATTGTAAATACTTACCCAGTTGAATCGAGCCCATAATTTGTGTAGATTGAATTTTCTTGTACGTAATTTCTCCCCCCACTCCAACCCTCCGATGACCAATCTTCCTTTCTCGTTCATTTTTGGGTTTATTATCGTTTGAGAGTGTTTTTTGGTTAATCTATAACAAAAATGTATAATCAAAATGTTAGATTATGGAAATAAAAATTTGTGAGTCAATTTATATTAAAACGAATTCTTCAACATCAATTAAACGCGAAAAAAATGTATACGATCCATTTTTCAGGACTTTTTCTATCCTTTTCCATACTTTCCAAAAATATCGACGTGGACAGTGGTTTTAGCCATTTGTTGTAATAGAAATTTGAATCTCAAGATAAGTCTAGAAAAGTGTGAGTAGCCCATTTCTAAAGGACATTTTTTCATTTCGATTATTTATAATCAGTTTCAAGTAATTCGTGTAAAACAAAACCCATCTTCTATTTTTACTAAATTGTTTGTAACTTTTGAATCTTTTGCAAGCAGCTCATTGAATTGTTTAAAAATGTCTAGATGCCATTAGTACCTAAACGAAAACTAAAAAAAAAAGTATACAAATTTACTACTTTCTCTAAAATCTCCTTTTGTTTTCGAGATACATCTTTATCAATTTGGGACACCTTAAACACTCGAATATCCAAACGTCTGTAAAATGTTTCGGTGACGCTGAAGGTGTTTTAAATTATTCAAAACGCATACTATAATGAATACTTTTTCTAAAAATATATATTGTACACTACCAATCACGCACCATTCACCGCCAAAACAAAACTTTTAACTTCAACCAATCAAATCAACACACGCGTTTCTTCCTACTATGGATAGTAGATTTTGTCGTTATATTATTATAAATAGTCTAAAAGTTTTTTTTGTTTTCCTAAAAAATCTATTTACTCTACCAGAAGGGGATTGAATGTCTTAATCATCTCTATGTGTTACGTTAACAATTCACGTAAATTAACAAATGTATTATGGTAAATATGCTTATACCAGTGGCGGACCGTTGTAAATAAAAGAAAAGAAAAGATGTTAAAGTCTAACTAAAGTCAGTGTGATGAACCATATTTTTAACCCCCTTGAAGGAAAAAGCCGCCCAATGGCGTGCATATAATTTTTTTTATCAATTCAAATATTGTGAAATAATGTTAATCTACTATATCAATTTGAACGAAAAAAATCAGCCTGCATACAAAATTCATAAAAGTTGTAATACAATAATAACACGTTTTCCTCTAGAACACGGAGTATCTAAAGAACAGTTTTTTGCATCGTCAACCCAACCATACTTGACAACATCATGCGTATCAAACCAAGTTTCGTCTAAATAAATTATACCTAGTTCTATTTGAATCACGATACCCTTTTATTTTGCGCAAATACTCCTGCCTTAGTTCAACGATACGCCGAAATTCCATCATCACCATTCGATTATCTAACTTCTTATATTTGAATCCACAATTCAATAAAACATTGATAAGTATATTCAGGAATATCCCGCAATTTATCACGAATCAGTTCTAAACTTGGTACTATTACTTTATAAATCGTTGTTAACCCGATTAACGTTAATTCGTGAATTCTCGCGATAACCGCATTATCAGAAATTTCAGAATTTTCTTTTTTTCAAACACGCGTACATATTTAAAACAACGCGTTGACACTGAACATGTAAATCTTTGTTCTTAAATTCGGCCCTATCATCGGTATCATTTATTGCTAAGTCATTTGCATTTGTTTGTGGCGCCAAATTATTAGATTCCCGCGCATCATCTTGGACTGTCGTTTCTCCAAAATGCTATTCTAATTAATTACAAATAAATTATAATCATAAAACTCACCCTAACGTCTACGAACAAATAAATATTATATTGATATCAATTCACTCAACTCCACGAACAAATAATAAATATTATATCAATTCACTCAAGTCAACGAACAAATAAATATTATATTGATATCAATTCTCTAAACTCACTCAACCAAGAAATAGATACTAGATATTTACTACTATTATTTTAAATATTTCTTTAAAACAAAATTCACAAATGCCCTGAATCGACACACAATACTAATATCTCTCTAATATCGCAGGCCACCCTCAGAGTTTAATTTTTTTTAGTTACAGTTAGTCCGCCTTAGTAAGTGACCCGTTACTCCATTATAATATAAACAATAATGTACTTGATGATTGTTTAATGCTGAACACCTGCAATGCGTTGCCAGATATACAAAATTTTCTTAAATATAGTAGGTATACAAAAAGTTGTTTTAATTTATTTCTCTTTTCACAGCAATTTCGAGCGACTTTTTTAATGCTTACTAATAAATTTATATTATGTATTTTTTTTAAATATTTCCAAACTAGCTTTCTGAGAACATCACGAGCTAACAGTTTACTGAAGTAATGGGAAACATTTGTATAGTGAGCCCAACAATTTTAGAAAATATATCTGACAACATTGCTTTATTTTATGGTCATAACACTGACTTTAGTTAGACTTTATCACATGTTTTAAACAGCTTGTATTGCAGAGTTCTCCTGAAGCTCAACTATAACCATAAATAACAAATGAAACGCTGAAATTATATGTGTGTCTTTTAATTTTAATGAACACAAGTAACAACCCCTTCGAATTAATCATTGATCTTGTATACAACTAAAAATGTTTCATTGTATTTTTTAGTGGGAATGATGAACTGGCATTATAGAAAAATGTTTCCACTTTATACTGCAACATTTTTAATCTTGGGGACGAATTTAGGTACCACCCCAAACATAGGAGCTGAAGTAAGACGTTTCTCAGTAAAGGCATTTTAGGTTTTGATAGTTCAAGAAAAGGATTGATCTTCTTTCTTGTCATGAAGATCAGTGATTAAGGAGAATATAGTAGAAAAATCTTCAGTAAAACGACGATACCTTCCAATAAGACCTACCTATGAGACTAATATCTCTGAGGCATAATTCAAAATATTAGAGACTTTTTCGTTATCTGTATTGTACGTAGAAATTATAAAATGGTAAAGCAGGATGCGTCCTTGACCAGATTTTACAATCTACAAAAATAAGCCTTCGATAAACTAAGTATTAATGCATTATCCACATCTATTGGTTGTTTTATCCATACCGTATTCAAATTGGAAACCGACTGAACGCTGGGATCATTTGTACTTATTTTGGAAGACTTAAGGAACTTTTGTCTCGCACGAAATTTGAATATGTCAAAGCAATGGTCACAGAGAGGCTCTGCGAATGAGTCGTCCAGTCTCCAACCGTTTGTTATCACTCTACGAACAAACCTAAACATAAGGGTTGTATATGTCATAATGCTGCACATTTTGGACATCATTTCGTATACCTTACTCATTAGACTTGCTTGGTACGTATAATATACACAATTGTTTCAGTTACTTTAAAATGTATCCCTATTTGTATTTATCATCAATTTAAATGGACTGGTTCATTGGGAACGGCGGGCGTAATTTCGGCCGGTAATCCCTTGGCCTACCTGCATAAATCAAGGGGTACCATTTATGACAGGGGTAATTTCGGCCGACCTACTTAAGATTATTCCTTTAAATGTATAAAATTCACAAATAACAGGTATACAATTATTATAGCTAGTCAGTATTATAACTTATCTTGAAGCTACTAGTCGATAGAAAGCATAAAATATATTATTTGTATACGATGGCATCAGTTTCAGTAATTAAGAGTTCACGCGGTTGTAGAAAAGTTTCAGTTTTGTAAACAGGACGTATTAAAAAGTGGTGAAGTACGTTGGAGGTGTATAAAGAAAAATTTAAGATGTTTAGCCAAACTGTACACTGTTGGTGCGGAATACACAGTTACTAGAAGTGAATTAATCCACAACCACGAGTCCGATGAAACTACGTTGGAGAGAAAAATAGTGACGACTTCATGCAAGCGCAAAGCTGAGGATGACATATCGGAGAAACCTTCAAAAATTATTAAAAGCGTTCTTTCAAATCATTTGCCAGATAATTTGTCATCGATAGATGTCAGTCTAATAAGAAGAAATTTGTACAACAGCCGCCGTAAGCTCTTACCAGCCCTGCCTAAGGATATTCACGATGTACATTCTGTACTCGATAGTTATGGACCGAAAACCACAACAGGTTAGGTTAGGTTATTAAAATAAAGAAATATTTTAATATAAAGCATTCTGTTATTTTATTTGATTTGCGGACGAAAATACCTATGAGATAAGGAAGCAACTTAAAACCTCCGGCCGAATTTACCTACCGGCTTTTAGTACCTGCCCTTTTTCCGGCCGAAATTACATCCGCCCCATTGGGAATATACCTTTTGGTCGCCGCGGTCAGTTTTACCCAAATTTAATCCTTTCACTATTCGAAAGGTACAGACCACTTGATCTCCAAAGCTGGATTAAGGATTCCAAGAAAATTATGGGCTTATTTAATTACTCTAATACTAATATGGGTTTGTGACCTGTCGACAACCAAAATAAAAATATTTTTCATCAGTTAGTTGTCTGCATTCTTACTGAACTGAACTTATTTGAAAAGTGATTCTCTAACCTAACCACAAACATTTCGATTCTGCTTTTTATTTAGCGCATCCCGATATATTCAAATTTGTGGATGTAATTCTCGATATTCAGTTAAATACTTATGTGAAATTAAATAGTACACACATACCTAACAAAATTAAAATCGCTAATTACAAAAAACGGCATGCATATTTAACGAACGTAATTTTACAACACAAAAATAAGATCCCTGTTTTTTTTAATTTGGTTTTATTCTTTTCATGACCCACATTCTGTACCATTTCATATCAGTTAAACTATTTTCTTCTTAAAAATATTATTTTCAATAAATCGAATTAAATACCTTTAATGATTGATAACTACGGCGACCAAGAGGTCGATGAGATTATGGAACCCCCGCTGACAAAACTGACCGCGGCGACCAAGTGGCCAGCACCCGGTTCATTAAAATACATCATTATAATCTAGTTTTTGTTATTTAGATTAAAAATTACCACGTAATCTAGGTCAATATCAACAGAAACTAGAATTCTTCGAATGACATTCTTTCCATTCGATTACAATGAAGAGAAAGTTTTATAAAAATAGTTGTAGTGGTTACTTACGTCTTGAACGCTTTTGAATGCTACCGATGTATCGTCTTTATCTGGAAAAAATAAACAAATTATTAGTGTCGAGAAAAAAATTTGTAGCTCTAATTTGTAAATTTTTGTTATTTACTTAAAACCTTTCCGAAGCGTCCTAATGTGAAAATTTATAATTTCCTTGCACTCGCAATTAAAAAACTGGTATTTTTTCAAAATTTTTGTTACATTACAAGGGAAGGAAATTAACAACCCTTACTTTATTCAATACCAAATATTTTTTGAGATTCGAGTTTTGTGAAAAAATATATTATTTAAAATTTCCTAGTTAGAACCTTCATAACAATGGACCTCAACTAAATCGTCACTGGATCTTAAAACTATTACGCGATTTTTTCTACAACGTTTTTATAGTTGAGAAGGTTTCAGAAAATTTGCGACAACCTGTAATAGTTTGTACTTAAATTTATTTCTTTATAAAATAGTTCAGTAATGTATTACTTACATTCCTCTCGTACTGTCGCAAACATTATCCTTAAATTACAAATTCTTGTTGCTTTTAACCTACAGCAATAAAGTGAATTGAAAATAAGGTAGGTATCTAGCTTTGCAAATATAACTGTTATATAGCTGCAGTTTGAATGTGTATTTGCAGGTCCTTATTGTGAAAATTCAAGCCCGAAATGGGTTCTAATATTTATTCTCAAAATTGAAGGATTCAAAGATAGGTGGGGTAATGGTTAAATTTCATCTATTTACACGTACGTGCCCAGGTCTTAACGCACCTTAGTTAATCAGTACGCGCTGTAACCAAGTGTTAAAGGCGAATTTATGACCAAATTTGGTTGTTTAGTTTTTCTCATCCTTACGAAATTTTGGGAGGAGATTCCAATGGTATTTTAACCAAGCACTAGACCAAAATCATTCTTTATCTTCTGAATGTTCCTTGACATTATTATTTTTGTTAATAGTTGAAAAAATAAAATCTGCCCTTATAATTCATCTAAAAGTTCACTTCCACTGTAAACTTTTGACTTTTCCGGTATATTTTAATCATCAACGTAAATTCATTTATAATTAAGTCGTTTTGAATTTTTGTTTAATCTTTTTAACTTCTTTCCAGTCGTAAGTTTTGTTTTGTGTCTCAGACTGAAATTTTATAGATCTCTCAACAAAATGTGCAGTTTTAGCATCTCTTAAAACTTATTTTATTTATCTTTTGATAGCAGAAAACTATTTTGTGGCGTAAGGTCCTGTAGGTGATGCTTCTGGCAAGACTTGTGAATCTTGAACAGTAAGAATAAATGTAAATTGTAAGTATGAATTGCTGGAAGTTCTAGTTGCCCCATTTCTGAACGAAACTCTGTATTCGGCGCCAAATCTATGTTGTCTAACTTTTTAATTCAAACAACTATATCATACTCTGCGGGTTGATGGGATCGATACGAATATGTTCGCTAAAAATACGGGTGATACGCGCTTTGACCCGCGTAATTGCCTGAATTTTATTAAATATAGTTGAAAAGATATTTAATTCCACGAAGTCGACCATCAGAAAGGTCACGCAATTGGATCATTTTTTTACATGTACCGGAAATTGCTCAATGAAACACAAAATATTTAGTATTCATCCAAATTTGGTGTACCTATCGCCTTCAAAGTAATAATACTCTAACGCCAGTGAATACCAAACATTTTTTTAAAGCGCATTTTCATGACTCAGTTTCAGTATTAGCGTTGATTGAGGAGTTTGGGTTATCCTCAATCAACGGTATTAGTCGCGAATTCTCTTTTAAGTCTTTTATCGACTGAAAAATCGAAAGGGACAAGCGACATACAATGACTCCTAACCATTTATCATCTCAAAACAACGCGCTGTTGCCACATCTTTTACAGGAGCTTACTGAAGGGAATTTCAGAAAAAACAACTTGAAACGACTTATTTTAATGCTAACTAATAAATTTTTGTCGATGTAGTTTTTTAACCTATTTCCAAACTAACAGTTGACTGAAAACAGGGAAAACATTTGTATAGTTAGAGCTCAGCAATTTTGGGAAATATATCTCGACAAATTTGCTATTTGCTCCTGTCTTCACATTGACTTTAGTAATAGTACTTACCTGTACTTGGTTAAATCCAAGAATTGCTGTTTTTACAGTTCGGATTAAATCAGACTTATACAATCTTGAGTTTTAATCCAGAAAAAGTATTCGCTAGATTGTCTCCATCGAAATTCAGGCATAAAAAGTAGGAATCTTTAAAAAGGGATAAATACCTGGATGCCTATAGTCACTAAATTTAATACATTGTTGCCATGATACGGATTTTTAATGAATACCATCACGAATTAATACCATACCACACCCACACATAAAATCATCGTCAGTTAGTACAGTCATTTTAGTCTGGTTCACATGTAACATTTTTCATAAAATTTTTGTACATATAAATATATAATGATAGGAATTTTTGTGGGGATGTGGCAATTATACCAAAGTGTACTCTTTCCTAGCTTTCGAACAACTATGTGTTCATTTTCAAAAAATACATCTAAGTGAGATTAATGGTAAAATGTAATAAATCTAACATTGGTATATAAATATAAATAAAAACTCAAAAAACAATATAATATACAATTTGAAAAATTCCTATCATATAAATAGTTGGCAAATATTGCTTCATAAATTATAAATATATATATAAAATGGATACACTCCTTGTAGGGCTGCGCCGCATAAATGCTTTCTAGATCCGATTATTTTTTCATCTATTTCCGATCTTCGTTCCCGATTGTATAGTTACCGAAAATTACGATCAAGGTGTCGTTCGATTCGACAAATCAAGTAGAAAGTTTAAGGAAAGGTCCCAAAAGGGGCCGATACAAATTGGAAAAGTTATAAACAATTTATTAATAAAAAAAGTAGGAGTTTGGTTTTTCTCTAATATCTCGAAATTTATCGAAGATATTCGAGAAAAAAAAATCTGAAGAGATGAGGAAATTTCATAAATAAAAGTTTAGACTCTCAGAACTTTATTCCTATTATTTATAATTTGAATTTAACGCCGAAAATGGTCATTTTCGGTATGCAAAAGCAAACAGGTCACGTTAAATAATTGTTAATTTAAAGATTTGAAAAGATTATATATTTTGAACACTTCGAAGAATTAATTGCCGTTGGAGAAAATTTTTAAAGTGCGTCGACCCAGCACTGTAGTGGAACGCCTCTGATGCGATAATTACAGTGAAGCAGTGTCGAGCGCGGTTAGTACTTGGATGGGTGCCCCACTGAGGAAGACCGTCGTGTAAATAACCCATACAGCGGAGTAGCATATCACAGCTCGCAGGCATTATACCAATGAGCACGAGGTATAATGTAGGTAAGCCGTCTTTCGGAGGAGATGTAAAACCGAGGTCCCGAGTTCATGGATGTTGGGCTCGATAATGAACCCTACCACTGGTTGGAACACCAGTGGGTTCGGCAAAATAGACCGACGTTAAATAACCAAATAAAATGTTTAAATTTCAACAAGTTAGGCAATTGTGAATTCACAAAATGTTCTTGAACATCCTTGTTTATTGTAAATAGAAAAAATGTTTAAATTATTGTCTTACAAATGTTTCACGTCATGGAGCCCCTCCTAAATACATACTTAACAGGATCACGTCATAAAGTTAGCATAAAACGGCAAATCAGTCATTTGATGTTAGCTTGCTGCGTTGAATTCAAATGATAAATAATAGAGATAGAGTTCTGGGAGTTTAAACTGTTTTTATTGAATCTCCTCCTGTTTTCAGATCTCTTTTTTCATTCCGAATATCTTCGATAGTTTTCGAGATATTCGAAAAAAAAACAATCCTTTTTTTTTAATAAATCGTTTGTCACTTTCGCAATTTTTATCGGCCCCTTAAACTTTCTACAATGAAACTCCGAATCGAATGACACCCTGATCGTATTTTTGATGACTATACAAAATTTTTATGAAAAAATGGTACATGTGAACCAGACTCTTACCTTGAAAGTTTTCAGGAAGTTCCGGTGATTTTATAGATTTTGATGTACTCTTTCCAAATTTCTACTTTGCCACCTCTTATCTTCGCCGTTTGCGACGCCAAATTCGAAAAATGTTGAATATATTAAATCACCAATTTTCAAAACTCAAGGTAAACTTTCCAGGCTACCTATTCTTTTCACACCAAATGACTGCTAAATAGTATGCAGGTGGAAAGAAAATATCACATTTTTTAGTATGTTGCGCTATGAGGAGATTCTTACGTTGCAGAAAATTGAAATAACACAGAAATACCTTTCAAAGAATATCAAATATTTATAAATCCACCCACATTAAAGCATATTGACTAATAGGATTAGGAGACTCGATATCTCGCTCGAAATATAGCATTTATTCACTCATTTATACTATATATGTATTTCATATACATTTCACTATATAGATATAGAGGATACCTAATTAGTTAATTAATTTTTTTTGGCAGAAAATCTTTCTACATACTACAACTAATTACAGTCGTTATCCCAATCCCTCATCATTAATATAAATAAATAGGTAAAGTCCCATTCACATCCGTAATGCCCTGTATTAATAACAAATGACCTCATCAATTTATTTTTATTCCTCCAAGCATTCTAAAAATTAGAATAAAGCTACCCTCCATCTCTAATATTTCTGACTGTGGGTAACCAGCAGTTTTCAAACACGCTACTAGGAAATTGATTTCTTCTTCTCAACCTTCTCTCTTCTTCTCTTGAGCAACAGTTTTAGAGTTCGTTTCAATCGCGTTCTTAACATTTCAGTTTCAAGGAGTTTAAAAATAATTTCCTAAATAACACAAAAAAACATAAAGGAATACTTAGTGTACCAAGATTTTTTTAAATAGACTATCAAAAAAATGTGGCATTTATAATTGCTTGCAAGACATCCCCATTATTAGATATAACACAATGTTGGTCTTCTTAATATCTAGAATTGAGTAAATGTGTCTTTATATAGAATATCAAAGAGGTTGTCAATATTATACCGAGTATTATACTACCTAAACGTTGCTAGCAGTACTAAAAAAACTACTCATGTTTCTTTTATTATGAATACGTCCTGGAATAAATCTCATCTACAAAATTTGAACCTATTTTTAGTCTCATTATTGATCCAAGTACAATTCACTTACATGTCATAGTGACTGTCTGAAATACTTAACCACTTATGAACCACCTTTGATTGTAACTCAATTTTAAGCCTACAAAAACAGTTAAGTATATGAGATAAAGTACACTAAAAAATCTTATTAGTCAAAAATATGTACGTCACTATCAGATAACAGAATGTTTTATTTAATGCTTTGATAAATATTTGCTCCACTATACAAGATGACAAAAAATTACTTGTTTCTATATAAAGAACAACAGAAGAGAATAATAGATAGTAAAAAAGGAAACGACATAATTTCTACTACATTTATTACCAATGTTTTGTGGAATAGAATATAGGAATATAAAAAAATATGGTTTGTGATAAATCCGTATTATCTATTGAGATTAATATATTTGTAACATACGATAAAGAAACATTTGGAAACCCTAGAAAATAAATTTTTATGAGTCACAAGTTTGAAGGTGAAAGTTACAATGATTATGTAAAAATAGGGAAATCTTATTAGAGCTAGAGTGTAAAAAAATCACAATATTTTACGTATATTAAGTTACGGGGGCCTTTTTGGAGGGCACGTTCCGGACCCGGTTCATAATTTGTTGCTATTTTGTTGCTCCAGCCGTTGCCGAGAAACGCGTGGTCCCTACCGTAATATTAACTTAGGGTGGCCAAGTGCAATATCTCGGTAACGGAGGAAGCTAGCGATACGAACCAGGTGGCGTATTTTGTTGCTAATTTGTTGCTTTAAGGTGGCTTTACCGAAAAATTCCAAAAACCATCCCTACATGTCAAACTCACCCTCGCGTAGTATTAAGTTACGGTGGCCAACTGCGATATCTAGGGAGTCAGACGAGCTAGCGACACGAACCAGGCGGCCTATTTTGTTGCGAATTTGTTGCTTTAGGGTGGCTTTACCGAAAAATTCCAAAAACCTCCCCAACATGTCAATCTCACCCTCGCGCAGTATTAAGTTACGGTGGCCAACTGCGATATCTCGGGAGTCAGACGAGCTAGCGACACGAACCAGGCGGCATATTTTGTTGCTTTAAGGTGGCTTTACCGAAAAATTCCAAAAACCACCCC
This sequence comes from Lochmaea capreae, assembly GCA_949126875.1. Taxonomy (NCBI): domain Eukaryota; kingdom Metazoa; phylum Arthropoda; class Insecta; order Coleoptera; family Chrysomelidae; genus Lochmaea; species Lochmaea capreae. The sequence continues at coordinate 13,922,408 of OX421409.1, forward strand.
TACATGTCAAACTCACCTCCGTGACTACTTGCAGTAGCTCGGGAGCATGACGAGCTAGCGACACGAACCAGCCGGCATATTTTCTTGCGAATTTTTTTTTAATTCATTTTTGAAAATTGCAGAGAATACAATTTACCAATTTAAAAAAAATCCTAGATCGCATATACAAAAGCGAAATTTATTTTTCGATAAAAAAATAGTGCTAGTTTTGAAAAAATACAACGTTAACTATTACGTAGTGGAAATTTTATATTATTTGGAAAATGAATATATGATGAGTATTTGATAAGGAAATGGTTTTTTTTATGCGATAAAGCCGTTTTATAGCAACAAAATATACCATGGTGCTTGTTGGACCAAGTAATTGTAGGCTTAAGATAGAGCAAAAGGCTGCCGCAACTTAAGATCACAGTAGCGAGGTTCATATTGATGCATCTTGAAGCAACAAATTGGCAACAAAATATGCCGCGAAGCTTGTTCGGGCAACTAATTCTAGTCTCGAGACAAAGCAAATGGCTGTCGCAGCTTAATATCGCAGTAGGGTAGGACATTTTTTGAAGATTTTTTAATTATACCATTGTAAAGCAACAAATTCGCAAGAAAATATGTCGGCTGGTTCGTGTCGCTAGCTCGTCATGATCCCGAGCTACTGCAAGTAGTCACGGAGGTGAGTTTGACATGTAGGGATGGGTTTTGGAATTTTTCGGTAAAGCCACCTTAAAGCAACAAAATATGCCGCCTGGTTCGTGTCGCTAGCTCGTCTGGCTCCCGAGATATCGCAGTTGGCCACCGAAACTTAATACTACGCGAGGGTGAGTTTGACATGTAGGGGAGGTTTTTGAAATTTTTTGGTAAAGCCATCTTAAAGCAACAAATTAGCAACAAAATATGCCGCCTGGTTCGTGTCGCTAGCTCGTCTGGCTGCCGAGATATCGCAGTTGGCCACCCTAAGTTAATATTACGGTAGGGGACCACGCGTGTCTCGGCAACGGCTGGAGCAACAAAATCAATTATTTAGTAACAAATTAGCAACAAAATAGCAACAAATTATGAACCGGGTCCGGAACGTGCCCTCCAAATAGGCCCCCTTAACTTAATATACGTCAATATTTTACAAGTTTTATCCAATTTCAAAGAGGCTAATTTATTTCCTACACTACTTGGAATATATGTAGTACAAGTGTGCAGTAAGAGTGGGGATGTTACATCATAGATTAGTGATGTAGCAAATTTTAATTGGAAAATAGAGACCAAAATGATGAAACTAATATTTTAGTTAATAGCTTTTGAAAAAGCCAACTACCTATGGCTGACCCTAGATAGTAAACTCTTGTGGAACAAACAAGAAAAGAATATAACGTACAATACAAAAATTGCTCTATTAATGTGGATGAAACTGACAGGGAAAAGTTGAGGATGTAAGCCAAAGATCTAGAGGTGGATGTACACAGCCATAATCTGTTATCATTGTCAATTAGCCAAGCAGCCATTAGAACACCGAGTTCTTATGTAAACAGTAACCTAACCCAACAAACTAGGCAAGAACAGCATTGTCACCTTGCTGTGTACGCAGACCTATATTTGAAAAAGAGAACATTATGTGTATGAATAGTGATCCACATTATGCAAACATTTAAATGCCATCCCATAGAATAGTAATCTCTCCTTGCACATTTTTGTTGCTAGCAGCTGGTACTACATGTCTATGTAAACTTGAAGGTGGCAATTTAGTCATATCTAATAGGCTTGTAAAGGTCACAGTTTGTATTCCAATTATAATTGACAATAAGTTGATGATTAGTTTTTAATGTTTTCATAATTATATTATGGAGACTTGAAACAAATATGCTTAAAGGTTGCTTTTCATTATATCTCATGGAAATATTGTTTAGGTATGTTTTTTAAACTGAGTTTGGTTAGGTAGATGATACAATTTGAGATAGCTGGAGTTATTAGTTTTTAAGTAAAATGATTCATCATCTATATTACTTCTTGATCCAATTCAATAGCTCTAAATTGCGTATTAAATGAACTGGATGATTGGGTAATTTAAAATTTCCAGTCTTTATAATGTGATATACTTATTTAAATTGGCCATTGCTAATTTCAAACTCTAGCACCACTCTACCGAGAAATGGTGAAATTGTGCCAGTGAATGGCCTACTTTTTAATAATAATTATTCATGTGTTATTTTAATGTTAATCAATACAAAAAACCAGTGAGATAATCATATTCCTTTTTGTTGGCAATTTATATCATTTTTTAGGCTGTAATTAAAAACAAGACTCTTATTGAATTTCAAGAAATACAGTATTAGAAAATGTCTGGGTAACAATTTATTAATTATTATTTTTATTGTTGAGCTTATTGAAATAATTAAACAAAAGATAAGTACTGTTTATCCCTTGGTTTATCCATAAGTAAGAAAAATAGTTAGACTGCAAGTATTTTCATAATATGAATTAGATGTTTGTTCCCATCAAACAGTATTTTTGTGTGTTTCAAGACAGAATCTGAAGCTGGTGAATAGAACCTTTGTACAATTGGTTCAGGGAAATGTAAAGAATATGATTTTATCCTTCATGCTTCATGCCTTTTATTCATTCTTTAACAACCAAACCATCTCATGGACATATACTCACATTATTCAACGTATTTTGTTATGAATATCAATGAATGCAAAGATTTCTTACACAATAGTTTGTTATATATTATAGGTATATAGTTGTAGCATTAAGTATTTAACAATGAATATATATAAAGATAACCATGAGTAGTCTATAGGTACTGACTTTAAAAGTATGTCAAGATTTTCTGTGTAGACAATTCTTGTTATAATGAATCACTATTATACAAAAGAATTTATCAAGTGAATTTTAATAATCAAGTAATGAATATAAAAGTTTCAAAGATAAATAACCACATTATCTGTTAGGTAAATAAAAATTACTATTCTCAATAAAGCACAATTTTACAATAAAAGTGGTTCATTTAAGTATATGTAATAAGAGATAAAGAACCTTGTACACAATATCCATTCAATCCATCCATACTGTATTGTTTATAGTTTTTTTATACAATTGTTAACTGAAACATGAATATTTTTCCCTACTTTGACCCAAGAAATTTCCAACTTCCTTATGAGTTGGTTTTGATGAAAGATGTGTGAAAATGTATTAATGGATAAAAATAAAACATACCATCAGTGTCTTCGGTTTCTGATGATTCACGATATCCTGGAATTTCCTTGGAGCTATTCATATTCGTCATTTGAATTGAATCCATGGTTTGAATAATTTCGATTGTGTCTCCAGAAGCCATTTTGCTAACTGGGACTAATCTAATTTAGAAATCAAAAGTTGATTTCATTAAAACACTTCACTAATATATCATTTAAAACGAACAATTTATTTTACGGAGAGAACATCGAAAACTGTATATTCCGTTTACACTCCACACCTTTGGTCTGACTGACCTTTGACATGTCAATATTGACTTTAGGTCTAGCTGTCAAAATTCGACTGACGTATTTGTCGCCTTCTTTTTTACAATTACAAGCAAGCATAACATCTACCATCCCAAATTGTATTCGTCTTTGCTGCTGGTGAACCAATTACTGTGAAGTACTAAAGCGGAACATAGGTGACATCTATTTGGTAGGTACCGAAGCGAAATATGTTCATTCAAAGCTTGATGAAGTTTCCTATGAATTAACAAAAGTAACGTTATCTTAAAATCCAAGTTTTCTCAAAAGAAGTGAAGATGTCACTAGTATTTTTTTATTAAAAACGAACAAATAACAATAACAGTAACAAATAACCTTTCAATTTATTCTATACATGGCAAAATAAATTATGCTGTGACCCTGTGACTATCTTTTTTATGTTAGAAAAGTAATTGTCGTTCTTATATTCCAATTACTGTAAAATGCTGAAGCTACAGTGATTATGTATAAAGTCACTGTAGCTGAAGCGGGACATACGTGACACCTATTGGGTAGGTGCAGAAGTAAGATATTTCCATTTAGAGCTTGATGAAGTTTTCTGTCATTTTACGTAGGTAACATTATAGCAAAATCCAAGCTTTCCGTTTAAAAGTAAAGATGCTACTGGTATTATTATTAAAAATTTGAAAAAAATCTTTAAAACAATCATATAACTTTTTTTTCATACATGGCAAAATAAATTAGGTAAACTGTGACGAACTTATTTTGAGTTAGTGAAGTAATTGTTGATCTTATAGACAATAATATATTAATTATTAAGGTAGAGTACTGGGCAACACCTTATACAGTATAGAATTGATATTGCCTACCAATAGCTTTAAATTGTATTAATTACTTTTTATTATGGAGTATTAATTCATCATTTAACTTCAAAAAATAGTTGAAACCAATAATTGTATTGTATATTAGTTACCATTTTGTTGGTAAATCAACATACAATTTTATAATATTCAATTTTGATCAGTGGCGGCGATAAGGATTCGGGTGTCCCCTGCCAAACTTAGACATGATATTCTCGTGACAATTAAATTTTGAAATACACTCACCGGCACGAAAAACGGGCACCCCTATACTTTTTTATTAAAATGCCTAAATTTTCTATTTTTTTTATTGTAACCTTTATCAATGGTAGGCACGCATTGTTACATGTTTTTAAAGTATGTTTTCTTCAGAAAAAGTTTTCGGAAAGATTTTATTTCAAGAAAATGACGCCTGTTAACATTAACACAAATAAAAGAAATGTATATTGGCAGTTATACAATTATCATCATAAACACATAAAACAATTTAAAAAACCAGTAGGTATTTATCACTTCTCTGTCTAATTAATACCTCGTATTACCTCCACGAGCCTGTATAACGGCATTAATTCTTCTAGACATACTGTTAATCAAGTTGAATACTCAATTCTGTGGAATCGCTTCCCATTCCTCTAAAAGAACCATGTCCCAAATATGCTCAATTGGATTTAGATCGGGACTGCACGCTGGCCATGCCATTTGGGTTATACCAACTTCGTTCAAATATACCGTGAGAATGCGGGCGGTATGAGGGGGTGCATTGTCATGCATCAGTATGAAGTGGTCACCAATAAATGGTGCATATATGGAACCACATAATTTTGTAGGATCTCATTTATGTACCTCTCTGCAGTCACATACCCTCTAGGGATCATGTACAATTCTGTTCGCGCCTCTGAAGATATTCCAGCCCACACCATAACTGAACCCCCTTGAAAACTTTCTCTATGGCTAAAAGTGCACTCGGCATATCGTTCACCTTCTCTTCTCCATCTGGGGATCGCAAGCGAAATCTGGATTCATCAATAAACAACACAAAGCTCCAGTCGTATGCATTCCAATTTTGATGCTCCCTTGAGAAATGTAATCTGGCTACACCATGTTCTCTGGAAAGATCTGGTCCTATAGCGGGTCTTCAAGATCTCAGATTAGCTTCATTCAACCTTCTTCTAACTGTTCGTTCACTAGATTTACGTTCCTTACATGTTCAAGGTTGTTTTTAATCTCTACAGCAGTTGTATGACGATTTCTTAGTGCTGAAGAATGAAGATATCATAAAACGGTCATCTCGATGAGTGGTTCTTCTCTGGGGACCAGTTCCAGGACGTCGAGTGTAAGCTGCCGTGTAAATACTTACACGTTGCACGGTATTTCGTGATACCCCAAATCTGTTAGCCACGTAAATTTGACTTCTTCCGTTTTGAATAAGAGCAACAATAGATGCAACAGTTTCTGCGCTTAAAGACATCTTGAAATTAACACTAATTGACATAAGCAAGTGATAAACCATATAACATAAATAAACACTTAACATAACCTCAAATGTCATCGTGAAAATCACTGAAAATGCATAGCCTACTGGGACCGCAGAAGTAAGTGCAAGATGATAACTTTTACATTATTGAGATTTTCGTACAATTATGTTCAATTTGGGAAGACATTTCTTGATAAAAAATCTGCAGGGTATTCTACTAAACCGTGTTCATTATTGGAAAAACCGAATTAAAAACAAATTAAAAAACTATTGGTTTTCATCAAAAATTATCGAGGTGTCCGTTTTTCGTGCCGGTAAGTGTATATTATAAAATATTTTTCAAAAAACGCCACTTTCCTTGTTTTCAATGTTTTATTTTTAGCTCTCGGATTTTATTAAGGAAGTTGAAAAGTCAAGTCTGAAGCTGCCCCTTCTCCATACAGCGGGCTCTGTGGGCCCCTTATACCTATCCGCCAGTGATTTGATATGAAATTCTACTCAAATGAGAATATTCCAAAATCAATTAGAGAAAATAAGATAAAATCCATACACAATTACCATCAATATAGTTAAGTGATCTTGATTCCGTCAAAAACATTGAAGATTTTAAAAAACGATTAGTAAATCTGCCTCTTTTATCAATACGATGTTTATTTCCTTTCATAATACTTTCAAAATGATGTATTTGCAAACATACAAGTAACACAAATGCATTTTTAACATTTCCAAACGAATACGCACGTTCATGGTAGGTATCGTCCTCCCAATTGTAATGGCTCCAGCATCGAAAAGCCCTATACAACTTACCTACACCTTCACAAAAAAAAAATGAAAAAAGATCCCGTCTGAAAAGATTCAAGCAGTGGGACATCATTTATCTGCCATGTTTACAATTGTTGCAATCAATTAGGGAGCAAAAGAAAATTGATGGCGTCTGTGTTACGAGCTGAGAAAAGTCTTTGAGAATTTACAGCTGTTGTAGAAACACTCAATATCTCGAAACGCAAACACAGAATGACGCGAGTGTTTTTGTACGTAGGAACATGAAACGAAGCCTGCCCGGGTATCATCGTCATTTGACTTCTTTTTGTCTGAATTTCGTCCTTTTTTGCTTTCTTTCCGACGTTTCTTTCTACATCGCCAGCCGTGACTACAAAGAAAAAGCAGTACCGCAATATAAAAATTCGCCAAGGGCGAGACTTTTTTGTGCGTTTTCTATTTGCAAATGGCGGAATTATATAGGCTGCACTACCAGTAACCAACTAAACAAAGGAGATGGATTGTTTTGATAACTTCAAACTGATACTTTTAATGTTAACTAGGTATATACAGGGTGTACCGGGACTAATGCAGCAGCAGCGTATAATCTGAGCCAAAATAATGTTAGTACTTCATATAAACTTTTTCTATGCAGGCCCTCGTTTTCCAGTTATAGGCCTCCAAAGTTTTAATTTTGAATATGGTTTTTATTTTTATTTTTTGTACTAGTTATTTGATCTTTATAAAATTCACGGCAAAGCTATAATGTACGTGTATGTTTATTTTGGAAAGGTAAACAGATTTACAGTAGTGCCTTGAAGCCAGTAAGTGATCCAAAAAATTTGTAGGGATGGCACACCCAGTATGAAATTATCGAAATTGACTTCCCCACACATTAAGCTAGCGAAAAGGTACTCTTGTTGGAATTCGATAAAATAAGCCATTCGGCTAATATTTACAGTTTTATTAATGCACTACGTACCAATTTACGAATTCACCATTTTTATAAGTACACAACGAGGTAAAACTAACTTATTAATACGATATTCAAGATTTACCTACAGTACTACAAAAAAATAATTTGTTGTTAGCAGATGATAAAAACATTAAGGACTTATTTCATGGGAAATAAATAGGTACGTAAACAACGTAGGTAATTAGTTGCTTTTAATCAAAATCACGAACACAACATTATTAAACCATGAAGAAAACCTCAAAAAACACAAGTTATAAAACATTAGACTAAAACTAATTCCTCAACAACAACAAAAACTAACGTTATTCTAATAAATGTTCAATATGAGCTCTTTCCACTTCCACGCACATTCTAAGTCTACGAAGGTTGTTCCTTTGCATTTGAAAGAGCAATCCCATATTATTTCTAATAAAATTGTAGTCTAACACAATTCTGTCTACTAAATTTTGCCTTGTTTGCAGAAAGACATCCACAGGATTAACGTCTCCTGATCGCGGTGGCCATTAAAAAGTGCCTCCACGACCAATCCATCTATTAGGAAACCTTGTGTGTAAATGCTGGGCTCTGTAGCTGAATAGCGCTGGTCAAAATAGCGCTAGTCAAAAACAGCGCAGGACAAAAACAGCGCAGGACAAAATAGCGCTAGACAAAAATAGCGCCGGTTGAAATATCCTTACAAAATCAACTATTACAGTAGGATGTGATTGAAAAATCAAGTTTCACCGCTAAGCATCTACCTTCCTTTACATCAAACAATATCAGAATATAAGGAACGGAAAACAAGTAAGAGCCACAATCAATATTTTTCATCATACTTCAACACATATCGCTTCCCGACCAACTGACACAGATCAAAGTGTAAACAACTACTTGTCAGTGTCATATTTATTTAGAGTCAAAAAAAAAATGCAATTTCACGCTGCTTGTCCTTTCGGTAATTATATCCTTCGTGGAATAATGTGTAGCACCTCCTTTCTGAGACTTGCCAAATTGCATTTTTTTAGACATTTTTATGACACTGACAAGTAGTTGTTTACACTTTGATCTGTGTCAGTTGGTCGGGAAGCGATATGTGTTGAAGTATGATGAAAAATATTGATTGTTGTTCTTACTTGTTTTCCGTTCCTAATATTCTGATATTGTTATAGGCAGTTACCAACACTTTGATCACTGTCAGCTGATCGGGAAGCGATGTTGAATTGACGAATTGAATTAGGAAAACTATTGTTATGACTGTAATTTATGAAAAATATGTTATCCCTAATTATGCTAATTCGGTACTATAGTCTATTTTTATGTATGAGATAGTAGTAAAATAAAGAAGTATAATTATCTTTTGGCGGTGCTATTTTATGGAGCGCTGGTTTAGTCCAGTTCGATAATTTCATACAGGGTGCCATCCCTGCAAATTTTTTGGATCACTTACCATTGCGAGTAGTCCGTCCCTGGCTTCAAGGCACTACTGTAAATCTGCTTACCTTTCGAAAATAAACCTACACGATCATCTGAAAACGTGGCAAACATACAACTCCAACCGGTATCTCGTGAAATGAGGTGACGATGCGCCGTAACAAATTTGAAAGTGGGGATCCAGCAAAGCCAATCGTGCGGTAGACGTTTATGCAGTGGGCAGCTCGATATTGGCAGAATACGTTCTTTCAGGAATACATTTCTTTTAACAATAATATCCTTACCTACTCTACCAGAAACAACAAAAACTTGCATATAGTTAGAACAAATAAATGTACGTCCATGAATTCCTTGTTTTTTTAAATGCTTCGATCATTATAATAAATTACCGCTTTGTATAAAATCTAGTTCGTCAATAAGAGTTTTAAAAAAAAATAATGAAGCATTATTCATAATTAATAATTTTAATGTTTTTTTCTTTTTTTTTTTTAGATGTAATTATTTATGTATATTAGGGTTAACCTATTTCAATAAACTTGTCCACATTTCTTTAATTTGAGAGGTTTCTTCGATAATTTAGCAGCTCTAACATGAATTGGTTGATGAGACATCGAGCTACCAGAATTCCTTCATTCACTAGTTCCTCACTTTCCCATGTAGATTTTTTTGACTTTTGACTGTCTCTCTAAGATGATTCCTTCAGAATTTTTCGGGAGCTTCTGTTTCTTTGTCCACTATAACCTTTATCTGAAAGATCTCTTTCTTCGAATTTAGGATTATCTCTAACTAAAATTTTATTTTGAAGATCTATGACGAATTTATTTTGCATAATAACCATACCAAGGATGTATTGATCTTTAATATCTGCTATACGAAATAAGTGTTTTATCATAGTATTACCAATCTTTATAGTTGTGCTCAACAGCTCAGGTTCACTTGAACTAAATCTTTGTACTATTTCCCATGTTATCTACTTCCGTTCCAGAAGCTTTGTGTCTTATGTGTAGGCCACTAGTTTGACTGGAGGGATTTTCTCCAAAGTGCTTCCGTCTGAGTCAATGTAAGTTCTCGCAGAAGCAGAGTATGTGAGTAGGTGTTTTATCATAGAGTTCACATTTCCTGCACATAGGTTTACTAACTTTGCCCATTTTGTGCAGACGTTTCCTCAGGGTGCTGTGTCCAGTCACCAGGTCGATAACTGTCTTCAAATGTCTCTTACTCAGTTTCAATAGCCTGGTTGAGAGTTCCTTGTCTACCTTGTTCAGTAAACTCTTTGTATGGAGGTGCTCTTGTGTCGACCTCCATCTGAGTTGATGTTCCCTATCTAGCCAGTTCCGATTTCCCCTCTTATGCAATCTTTCGTGATTCCACAAAACTATGAAGTCTTCTTTAGAACCTTCTTTAGCTAACTGGTCAGCCATTTCATTACCTGCAATCCCGTCATGTGCCGGCACCCATATTAGAGACACTTTGTTGTCTCTTGCCAGAATGTTGAGGGACTCTGTATAGTTTTTAACCTGTCTAAACCTAGTTGTCGGGTTACTGATGGCTTTAAGCAGAGCCTGGTTGTCCGTGAATATTTTTATTTTTTGTCCTGTGTAGGTATCCTCTTCTGATGTTTTCATCAATACAGACTATAGCGGCAATCGCCTCTGCTTTAAAGTTGTTAAAATAAAGGAACTAAAAGGAAGTAAAAAGGAGTGACAATATTATTTAAAATATATTGTTTATATCGTTGTTCGCATGATTGTTCAAAGTATTGTTTTTAAATAAGAGTAGACTTTTTGGTGGGTCGTTATTTTCACTTCATTTATTATTGTATTTGGTCCTTGTGTGTATAATATATAATCAAGGATTTGATCGAACATGTCCTTAAAGCTTCAGAAGATTGTTTTAATGGTAAATCGATTTAACCTTCACACTATTTAGTATCAAGTAGTTAAAATAGTTTCTTTTATGCTTATAGACTTTGTTAAAATGCACAATTTTCTCAGGACGTTGCTAAAAAAAAACTACTTTATAATCATGTAAGACTGAATGCGTACCGAGCTTTTTAGATCAAGATATACTTTTATTACTAAACAAACACGTTTTGATTGATGTTATTTCATAACAGAATCAAAGAGATTGGACCGAACAGGTTTTCACACAATATCCAACCGATTTAAACTTTCTTTCACACGCACTGTGATGAAATTATAACCGATGGCTAAATTATAGACCAGAGTGATGATAAATCGCGATACTATGCGAAGAAAACCCACGTAAAGATTAAAATCAAATGGATTCGGCAGTTTGAAAAGTAAAATAAAAGTCGATGGGGGGTCGATTTTTATCATTACCAGAAAGAAAAATTTACAAAAACATTCATCTAAGATCAATTATTATTACATTAGAATAATTGAATAAAAAAAGAGAGTATAAAATTGTAACATTTACCTGTTTTTATCAGCGAAATGTAATCTTTAATCTTATTTAGGATATAAAATGTAGAAAAATAAAAATATACAAAATTCAATACAAGTTTTTTCGGTGAAATTATAAAAAATAAGCGAATAAGAATTAGTTTTATTTGTGTTGTAGTCATAGAGATACTACAGATAGAGGCAACAAGCCAGCTCGGAACTCATCGGCATGTAAGAGAGAGATAGAAAGTCAGAGGTTTAGGCTGTCTTTCTCTAATGGCGCGCATGCTATATACACAGACAAAGACAGAAAAACCTCTGATCGTCTATCTTTTTTCCTCTCACCGCAGTTCGGTGGGACATTCCCACTTACACAGCGGCCTATGGCTTATTGCCTCTATCTGTAGTATCTCTATGGTTGTAGTATTCATTATTTAATATAAATAATGTTGCACGTCATGGCTGTCATAACTAGAATACGTTACCAACCACAGATAATTTCAAAAAAATGAGACAGAAGTAAAAGCCACAGATAACTTCAGAATAGGTTTTGTGTGATAGAAACAAAACTTATTTCAGCCAATAAGTTTTAATAACACATGCACTTTCTGCTCCATTAAAAATACCATCCTCATTTCCAGCTTGAAGTACAATATATCTATAAAAAAATAATTATGTGTAAGTACTAACATTTTCACATAAGTATTATGTGGGTATGGATAATATTTTATTAAACTAGATACTCAGAGACATTCTGCATTGAATAATTGTTTTTCCTTGAACTGAAGTAACATGATTATCTGTAAATACATTTTCAGATATAATGTCTAAGCATTATAAACAATATAATAAAAATTGTTGAGTAGGTATAACAAAGTGGATAATAAAATTTAGGTATATTAGTCGAATACTTTCTTGCTTCATGCCTGAGGTAAATAGTATAATGAATAGCAAATGCATAAACTATTGCAGTATTCTTAGGAGTTTTACCTATTTATACGTTTTTTTGGAAACTCCCTTAACTTTCATTACTCATCACGGCCTCTGAAATATTATTCACAGTTCTTTGCAGTTTTTTAGTAGCTCGCAAATTAAAGAATCGAAAATTTAAATGAACAAATTGAAATTCTCATAACATAACATCAAATCCAGAATAGACGTCAAATTAAGCCTGATAAACCAATTTTATCGCGGCAACAGCGCGCATTTTAGCAAACATATAAAATTTTTAGCACTGACTGACTGATATGTAATTATTCAACGAGATGCATTTAGTATGGAATTAAATACAAAACGTTTCTTTGGATATTTCATTGGATTATCATTTCCCGACTTCTCCGCAGATATCGAGCTACCTATTTCATTCAAATACAGATGGAGACACACAAGAACACTGAATTACAGTCTACTTCGATCGAAAACACACAATTCGACGTTATTCCATCCAATAACGCACAATTTTACGTAATTACGGTCCAAAACGGTCAAAAGAGCTAGAAATCACTAAAAAACCTTCAATTCCACTAAAAAGCACACAAGATGACTAAATAATGCAAAAAACCACGCGAATCTACCTAAATACGGAAGTTAGAGTGCAATTGGACCATTTTCCATCCTATTTCACTCAAATACCAGATGAAAACACACAAAAATAGAATTTGAATAATTGAATTAACAGCAATCTATCACCTGCCACTATTGACATTCTTGAAACAATTACAGCTATACTTTGTGAAATTTTGGTTAAAAACTTATTTTGTTCAAACTTGAAGTATAGTTTAAAGTCGATTCAACTATCTCTCAATGAAAATTAAATAAATTTATTGTTGCTTATCAACTTTTCTAGCGTTATTTATATTTAAAGCGGGAACCATAAAAACGTGATTTCCATAAAGAAAAACATTCCCCCTATAAAATAAAAAGGAAAATTAGTTCAAACGATCCTTGTCAAATGCCATACGCACACCATAAAAAAACGCTTAGTAAAAAAAGACCATATAATCAAAATACGATGAAGAATCTACAAAATACACTTAATTAAGAGCACTTCATAACAATAGGGAAACCCTTTATTATTTTCTCCAAGTGTATCCGGCATACTATCATTATTTTGTCACCTAACCGGAACACCGACACTACTTGATGACCGGTTACGCTATTGGCATCGTCGCTTTTCAACCAGTTATTATTATCAGTAATAACTCGCGTTTCAAATGAGAATGATCTTAAATTACAGAGCGCGAAAATGCTATATTGATTGCTTGTATATTGGATAAGTGGATCTAAGTGCGATACCTTCAAGCGAAATCGTGGGTAAACCAGAACTGAATAAATATATCTATTTATGTACAAATCTTATAAAAATTATATCAACTTAATAAACTGCAGCAATTTTCGTACTGACAATTTATGTTAAGGTGTATTTAGAGACTTGTTATATCGGAAGAAACTTGGTACTTATTATTTTGGAGGGAAAATAAAACTTGAGGCAAAATATTATAACAAAAGGTACTGTTATTCAAAGGTTATGGGGTTAGAGGCTTGGAGGAGATAGGAAGTGTCTAAAGAATCGTGAATTATGAAAATTATAGGGAAATATATCCGTCACTAGAAGGTTTAAAGTCCCATAGTGTATAATTAAAAATATGTATATAATCTAAAATCTTTCTACCATATAGTATGGTGTAGGAAGGTAATAATCTCTTTTCATCCATGTAGGTATGAATTTTCAACATTCTTTCCTGATGTTTTTGGCTTTTATTCAACGCTAGATTTCTCTCAAAGATTTCCTTTTGTTCTGTGGTCTTGCCTGCCATATTTGTTTGACTACTCTGGTATCCTTCATTCTCTGTAAATGTCCCCAACTCAGTTGTCTCTTTTTTTATGAATCTTATGATCTCTTATTTCTTCAATTCTTATTTTAAAAATGCTACTTTTAAAAGAGTACCTACAAGATGATTGAGAGAAATATCAAATTGAGTTTAGGTAATGAAAGGATTAATTCACCTAAACAATCGATATGTATCTATAAATAGCGAGCAAAACACAGCAGCTAATTAACATATGAGTGGAAGTCAAGATCATATAATTATCAATGAAAATAATACTATTAGAAAAATGTAATTTAAAGCTATGAAAGTTTCGATCTCCTGAAGATATTCAAATATGGTTGTCATGTGAAAAGAATTTTGTTCAAGGCCTCCTTAAAATACTCAAAATAATTGTGTGTTCGCTAACGTATTGGAGCGTGTCTTAATTCAATGTTGTTTATGTCTGTGACAGTATCAATAAGTAAGAAAAGGTAAAAAAAATATTGTCCTGGTTTCCATGAATAAATTTAATTTTTTCCTTTTAACAAATGCGCGTTAAACGGCTGGTATAATTCAAATGAAAACAATTTTATTTTCACGGAAATATAGTTTAGCTTCGAAAAGGGCATATCAGTTCGAATTTATCTAACACGGATCTGGTACGGGGGGGGCTTATGTGTGTTCCGGCCTTAATTTCACTATCTGATCACGTTGTGCGAGTTTGTGAATTGGACATGTCTTTGCTTATTTTGCAAATACATATTTTAATGCGAATATTTGTAATTACACATCCAAAACACATGCCAAATATCCAAAAATTTGCGACAAATATCCGAACGTGTGAAGCCGCCTTAGTGTAAATATAAATGCCTGTATTTTTTTGTATCCTTTCAAATGTATTTAAAGAAGCATTGCGTGAACGTTTAAAGTCTCCCCAAAGGCAAATCGAACTGCGAATTCAAAACCGTCATTTCTTTCAGAATGGCAACCACAAAAATACACAAAAAACCACTGAACATTCATTATACCGAAAACTTTACGACAGATGCGGTATATTTTGAATAACAAAAATACTATTGGAATCTTAGAAAATCCAGAGCCGGACCGTGATAATAATTATAGTCAGCAGCTAAATTTTTATTTATGAAAAAAGGATATACTTATTTTATTTATTGTAGCAGGATGAGCCTATACCTATTAATTTTATCAGTGAATAATAACAACGATTTTTTTCATGTATTCCTTTTTTTCCAAATGAGTTACCTCCTGGCTTGACTAACACTTACTTCTAAGCAACAAAGTCTATGATTTGCCAGTTTAAAAGCAGTTTTTAACCACAAAATCTTCTTCATCAGAGCAGAATTATTAATTAGAGCGTATACGATTGTTGATATATTTGGTTCAGTCTCTAAGAAGTATATATTTATAGAAGTGCGCTGCAATTGATCGAACTGTGACTTTGTCACTGCTCAACAACTGTCATAGTTAAAGTTTGTTCAAGTGACAACCAAATAGCAGAAACTTTTTGTCACAGATTGGCGCTATGTTATAAAAATCACGGTCACGACGCCAAAGAATAACTGCATGGAAGCTACTGCTACAAACTGCTATTTTCGGTTGTTAAACGAGCAGCAGTGGTTCCTAATTTTTTTTTTAACATCGAGCCATCAGCCTTAGGAGAAGTTACAGATTACAAAATTAATAGTGATGAACAAAATTGGTCTTGATCGTGGTATTGCTTTTTTCGCAAGACCATGACCAACACTGATCATGCAAGACCAAGACCAAATACGCGAGGCCCAAAAAAATAATTATACGCTGTTGTATTTTTAATATTATTTAAACAGTAATAAAACAAAGAATGTCGCTAGTTGATAATTGATTGTAAATTAAGTATTAATATACCTAATTTATAACCATGTTGATCTTTAAAAGTGAATACAAATAAGTAACAGGTAAAATGAACAAGACCAAGGCCCCATTCCACAAAACTACAAGTTACAATTTACAGGCATTTTTTATTAAATTTGTAAGGAAATTTTATTGAAATTATTTCACAAAACCACAGTTCTAGTGAATTTTTGACAATTTTACAGGATCACTTTTTAATTTTACAGGTGTTTCTCGTACATTTGTCCCATTCACAATTTTAATACTGTAAAAAAACGTATAATTTTAACCCAGCTTTTGAGTCTTTTAGTTTTCTTTAAAGGCAAGTCTTCCTTTAAAAACATGTGGGATACATCTTCTGAAGATGAAGAGGTAGATCACAGACGACGAAGAAGAGTTTTTAGACAAAGGATAAACTGCAATTTTAATTTTATGACTGTTCACAAGTTCAATGAATACTTTAGGATGACGTCTCAGAAACTAGAAGAACTTCTTGGATCTATTGGACATATATTGGAGCACCCCACAGAAAGAAGTTGTGCACTATCAGCTAAAATGCAGATGTGTTGCTCTCCACTGGCTACTTAAAGGAAGCCAATATAATGCTATTGCAGATATGCATGGGGTATCAAAGGCAAGCGTGTATCGATAAGCAACGTGAATGAATTAGTGTTTCCCAGAATTGTGAAGTGGCCTGAAAAAATATATGGTGCTGCGAATAAATTCCATAACATTGCTCACATGCCCAATGTAATCGGTTGTGTAGATGGCACTCTTATTAATATGGATAGACCTCATGAGCATGAGGAACAGTTTGTTGATCGTCATGGGAATCATTTGCCCAACTGTATGGTTGTTATAGTGGCCCCCGGACTGTTTCTTTTATTATGCTCCAATAAGAACATTAATCGATTCTCGGAGTGCCTTCAAAACTTCTAGCTTCCCTTCTTTCTTTGCATTCATTTCAAAAAATATAATGACACACAATAAAAAAATATTAGGTAATTAAAGGTGGTTAGGGCCGAAAGGGTACACGAGGCAAAATCACTCAACAACTAAACTTTTTAACCTTGTCAACAAAAGTTTGGTTTTGTTTTTATTTACACTTGTAGGAACTAGCGCGTCCCCTGTAAATTTTCATATAGCATATAGTTTTCATTTACAATTGTAAGATTTCTTTGTGAAACATCTATATGTTGATGTAGATGGTGCATTATAAGTACTAGTAACTGTAGCATTGTAAATTGTAGTTTTGTGAAATGGGGCCCAAGTCTTTGTATGCAAGACCAAGACTGGACGATTTGAACAAGACCAAGACCACTAGTCTTTGAGACAACTAAGTAGAAGTGATGGGGCACAATAGATCTTTTAGGTCTCAGTGAATGTCACCCCAGTACCTATACAAACATACAAAGTACATACATATATTATTATTTTTTCAATAACCAAAATATATATGAACGAATTTTACTATTTTTGTCCTTTATTCCCGAAAAAAGTGTAGGTATATTGATTCACATTATCTGAAAACACAATTTTTCTTTAGCCCGTACCTGTAAAGGTAGAAAAAATAATGATCTCTGTGTGGCTCGAACAATTCGAAATGACAGAGGGCAACCCAAAAATTCAAAACTCTAAATTACTCACAATATGGCGTCCGGTAGGCGGCGAGCGCTTGATTGGTCCATGGAAAAATAACAGCTGCACATCGGGCTATTAATGAGACCCATCAAGGCATGCCGAGACCAATATTTGGTTTAATGCACAAAATATGAACGAGCATTCGGTGGTAACCCTAGACCCTCAGAATCCACTGTGTAGGGCTCATACCCTCGACGGTCCGTTTTTCTTGTGGGATTCAACACCTGCCGAGTAGGTAGTTTTTTTTTAATTGAAACGCAATGATTTCTACTTATAACTAATTAAGTAAATGTATAGAGGTAGTAAGATAATGAATAATACTTTCACTTGACTTTATTTTGTTCCTTCACGAACAATATCAAGGTTGAAATTAAAGCTTCTATTGATATTGAATTGAAAAATAAGATAGTACATTATTTAGATGTAATCTATAATCGTTTCTTCACTAGCTCATCAGCTTTTTTCATTTATTTCTATTCCAGTGTGTTCTATAACTAACAATAAGATGACCATCTTGTTCTCGCCTGGTTTATTGAATTTTTCTATGCCTTCCCATGCCATTACACAAGAACTCACCCAGATAACACATGAACATACAATGGGTGTCCAGTAGATATCCACAGTGGACATAAGGGATATCCATAGGATATCCGTTCAAGTCCAGAAGGATATCCTATGGCCATGCATTATTGGATATACAAAATTAGACATCCCATGGATGTCTGTTTCGTACTAAGAATGGATATACCTCGTACAAATATGGACATTCACTGGACATGATAAATAAACCATGGACATCTCATGGACCTGTACTGGATATGATATGGATACATTTAGGTTTTGAACTGCATAAGTACATTTAGGACATGAACTGGATGTATTTTGTACAAGAGCTGTCTACACAGTCTAACATCAAATTATTATTTAATTTTATTAAACCACAGATGCTCAGCCTTATTCCTCCTTCCAAATCAGATACAAATAGACGTTTTATGTAATGCCATTTTCCATTAGCCGCACTGGTCTAAACTTTTGCTACCTTGAATTAGTTGTTTTTTTCATTACATGAAACTAAAAATATAATAGGTACTCATTACGAGTGTAAAAAATTATGATGGAAAATATATATAATTATAAAATATAGCGAACCTAGTACATTTTTAATGAGTGTATATTTCGATTCGACCAAAGGATGAACAATGGATGTCCAATGGACGTCCATCGTTCAAATACATTTTCATGTCTAGTGGTGAACGAGAACTGAAGGTCCAGTGAATGTCGCCAAACGGATATCCATTGTGCTAGTGGTAAATGCACATCCATTGTAGGTCTATTTTGAGTCCATGTCCATATGGACCAATCGTGGACATTATATGGATATCCATAGGATATGATGATAATTCTTTGACTTCTAGATGGTTTGAATTTCCGCTTGAAATATACTTGGAGTTTTTCCAAGCTTTTTTTGAGTTTGGTTCCTTGCCCGTACACTCATAACCCAGTTCCTTCTATCGCTTTAGAGCCATCTGTATACCATTGAAGGGCATTTTTTTGGTAATAGTATTGGGAACCCATTCTTTCTTTTTACAGTAGGTATTCTGTAAGTTATACTTTTTCATATACCAAGATTTCTGATTTCTAAAAACCAAGAAGGTGGCATTTTATGATCTTCTTGTCTGTATAGAATTCTTTCTTCAATACCATATATAGTTGTGAGTAAAATTAATTTGCACCGTTTCACAATTTGTCGGCGAGATAAAGAAATATGTAAGCAGAAGCAGAGCCGGTTTCAGACAGTTTTTTCATTATTGCAGGATCCCGACGCACTAGCGATTTCTGTCCTCTCAATTTCCGATGAATAGCAGTTGTCTTACCTATAACTGTAATACCTAATGGATTTGACATTAATTATTTATGTTGGCATAGAATAATACATATCTGTTTACTATTCTATACACTGTGTCCGTAAAGTATGGAACAAATTCATTTTCAGCTAAACAGGCCATTTTAAGAAATAATCCTGAAACACGTTCGATTTCTGATTTTAATTTAGGACCGTCTTTTAAAATAACATTCTAATATACAGGGTGATTTACTTTCGATTAATGACGTCATCGTCATTTTTTTTTAAATGGAACGCCTCCTTTTGTCTCAATTTTCGGATTACGCTAGCTGAGCTGATTCCAAAAATGTATCACATGTTGATTCCAAAACCTCTTGACAAAACTTTCATGGGTGCGTTAAAAGCTGACTACAGTGAGGAGATTAGACTATGGATTCGTCACAATAATCGTCACTTATCGCAATATGATATTGGCGAGCTTTTTGGAAAGGCCTATCTCAAAACTCAGACCGGCGAAATTGCCGTAAATGGATTCCGCGCTACTGGAATTTACCCGCTCAATAAAAATATTTTTTCAGAAGCGGACTTTCTTGCTGCTGAAATGGAAACAGAAAAAGAACACTGCAGCAACTTGACTGACATCACGGATGATCTTTCCTGTTCGGTTTCAGAAAGATCGACAGTAACACTAATCAGTCCAAGCACATTTCAATCAGATGTAGGGTCACCCAGTCCAGACAACGTTCAACCAGGACCATCTGGAATGCAAAGAAAATTTTTCTCACGCTTTGACATTTCACCAGTTCCGATATCTAAAAAGAAAACAACTAATAGGGGTAGGAAAGCATCGCAGGCATCGGTAATTACTTCATCTCCTTACAAAGACGAATTATTGTTGAGCACTGCCAATAAAAACAAAGAAAATGGTAAAGCTGTGAAAAAAAAGATTTTTTCTCAATCAACCGAAACTATCTCGTGCAACACATCAAAGAAGAATAAAAAGAAACAACCAATAGAAAATTCTGAAAGTGTAGAAGATGAAACGCAGTTTACGCCAGCCGATGATGACTTAGATAGGGATGATATGCCTGGACAAAATAAACCAGATGATTTAGATGCAGAGTGCATATTTTGTGAAAGTAGATTTTCTGAAAACCGCAAAGGTGAACTCTGGGCTAATAGTTTAATGTGCAATTTGTGGTGTCATGTCGACTGTGCAGGTGCTGATAGAGATGATTATGTTTGTGACTTTTGTCGCACTGAGTAATAATGTGTTATTTTTGTTAATTTGTCCTGATTTTTTTCATTTTTGCACTTGAATAAAATGTTTAAGTTAATATTTTTAGGTTTTTTCTGTTTTAGCCCATATTTGTATCATTTTCTCATTGACTGCTTAATGTCATTTTTATTAAAAAATAATAAAATTTACAAAATACTTTCTTGAAAATTTAATGTCAAATAAACCAAATGGTAGCCCATATTTGTACCATCTCCTCTACGAATTGGAATCAACGTGTGATACATTTTTGGAATCAGCTCAGCTAGAGTAATCCGAAAATTGAGACAAAATGAGGGTGTTCCATTTAAAAAAAATGACGGTGACGTCATTACTCGAAAGTAATTCACCCTGTATATTAGATTATTATTTTAAAATACGATAAATTAAAATCAAAAATCGACGTGTTTCAAGATTATTTGTTAAAATCGTCTGTTTAGTTAAAAATGAGTTTGCTCCATACTTTATGGACACAATATCTTGCTCTTCGAATGGTCGCAAAAAAGCCATAATATTACCAATTAAATGGTTTTAGTCAATAACAAAAATGAACTAAACTCATCCTGGGACGTTCAAAGTCAATGTGGACTAACCATTTCAGTAAATTTTGCATAGATCAATCGGAAGCTATATGGCACCAATGAGAATCAATAGTTCGCTTTTGGGTAGGTCAAGACTCGAAATTATGTATGGGATTTTTTTATCTTTTCGGCTTTTTAATCCTCAAAGGGACCCTGCGCTCGGTTTTCACAGATGGCTCTGTTATGAAGACTTATGAATTGATGTGTTATCTTAAAAAGAAGCAGCCAAACACTTACGCAGATACTAAGGTTGTCCCAATCACGTATTAAAGGTACAAACATTATTGCCAAAGAATGTTTTGGTCGCAAAATAAATGAAACCCACGGTAGCGTATAGTAAATGATTTGCGTTATAAATTTTTTGTTTGAATAAGTTTGAGTTAGATATATCAAAAATCGTATCTTAATTTTTAAAACATACCTATGAAGATCATAAACTTGTTAATATAATATTGAAAGGTTTTTTATTTTGTTTTTAAAAAACTAAAGAATAAATGAAAGTTCATTGAATTGATAGGTACACAATAAAAAGAGTAGAATGAAAACAATAATTATAATAAATATTAAATATTAATTGTTATTTTATTGTAAACCAGTGCAAACTAATTTTACTCACAACTATACTTAAGAAGATTTTTATCCCAATGTATATAACTTCGTTTAATAAAAAAAATTCTTAATATAATTTCAAACTCCGGTTCCAATCTGTAAATAGATATACTTTTGCCAAGCTAGTAAAACAGGATGATAAAAATCCGTAATATAACATTTCCAACCCTAAAAGATGCGACTTGGAAAGATATCAACGGGATGGTTTTCGTGTAACAGTTGCTCCTAACGACATCTTATAACTGCTCACATATGGTGATAATATTCTTTATACAGCAATACGTAAATGATCACCGCATTCGGGACGACAATAGTTGAAAGATGATACAAAACTACTCGTAGTTTTATCAAATCACAGTTTACGAGAATGAGAAACTTTTTACGGCAAATGTTCAGATGATATTTTTTTCGCTAGATCTACAGTGTGATGGTAATATTTGAAAAAAATATGTTTATATTTACTTAAAAGTAACTAGAGGATTCTTACAATAAGTATGTGTTCAATTTATAATTAATTCATCTATGTCTTGGCCAAGATCATAAATACACTAACAAGACCAAGAGCAAGACATTATGAACAAGAACGCAAAACCAAGACTGAAAATGCAAGATCAAGGCAAAAGTTTATTTATATCTATCAAGTGGCAGGTGGCATGGGTTGTCTACTTTTCACATATCAACTATAAACAATAAAAAGACAGAGTATCAGCACCTTAGAGTAATACTACAAATAGAGTCCGCAAGTAATTCATAAAACTAACCGAAAAAACGGCTAACATTCTATCGCCATAGATATGTTTTCATCAATGACTTTCAAGGAATGGGGAGAAACTGTCGGACTAGTCGGACAGTGCCACTGGTCAATAGAACTATTTACTTACAGGTGAAAAGAGAGGTTAGGAGAGTTAAGACTGTTTTTTTTACAAAATTGGCACTGACGAACCATGATTTTCTCACAAAAATATTGTTTTTAATTATATCTGTACGCACACACACAAATATCAGTTGAAAAGACGAAAACAAGAGCTTCAATAAACTAGGAACGTTGAAACTTCGTAGTAAAATCAGGTAAAATTGATAGTAAAATGGTTTCTGCCCTTTTCTCGGTGTTGTCATATTTCAGACAGACAAAATTGTTAACACGCATTGGTTTCGTTTAAACCTCAAAAGTTTCAAACAAAAACATATTTTTATTACATAAACTACTTGAGATGATTATTTTAAAGTGGTTTTTATGTAATTTCTTGAAAGTACATTTTCATTTTGTACGTTTCTATCGTGTCCTATAATTCAGTTGTCGCAATTCAAAGGAAAAGTAAGACATCTGGCAAAGGGTCGGCAAGTTACCTTAGAATGTGATGTAATGTTAGGTTAGGTTCACTTCTAGAATTTTTAAGACGACTGAAATTAAAAATCGATTGGGTTTTCTATTAACTGTAATATTTTAATTATAAGCAATTTATTATTAGTTCTATATTTAATTGTTATGTTTTATGTTAAAAAAAATGTTTAATTTATTCCTGAATTAGATTTCTAATTATTATTGTTATTATTTTCATTATTTTATACACACACAAATATATGTATAAAGAAAAGGGACGACATATCGTATCGGGCCTAGGGCGCCCTCAAACCTAAATCCACTACTGGTTTTAATGGCTACTTCACTATGTGACATGATAAAAAAAAGTGAAAGTGAAATAGCAGTTAAAAAACTGATCTATTTATTTGGTAGGTACTGTACCAGTGCCTTTATTTTTGAGCGTGATTTGTTTGGATCCACCTTTAGATGTAGTAGGTACCTAGTCATTAACAGCAACGTCCTTGTTTTCTCTTTCAAGAGCCAAATTTTGTAACCCATCTCGTGATTAGTACCAGTTTTCGTGAAGATTTTACTTGGCCTTGTTTAATTTGTGGTCGATCCATGTTGTTTTGATCTTGCTTGAGCTTTTTATTGTCAGTAGTATAATAGCGGTTCGTGTTTTTTAACTTGAAGTTGAAACGATTAAATTTTTTTAACGGCAACCAATCGTTTTTCATATGACTACCTAGCCGATAGTAAAGACTTCATCGTTCTTGGTCTCAGGTGAAACGTAATAATTAAAACCCCTTTTTTTCTTGTAATGATAGTTACCTTCTTAAACCAGTTTAAAAAACCGAAATTGTTTGAAAGAATTCACCCATCGCGTTGTTCAATGTCTCATTTCGCAGAATGCACAGGATCTCCTTTGGTAAATAACTATAATAAGAGTTGATGGCAGTCTGAAAGCTCCTTGTAGTCCAGCCCCTTGCGGCTTAAAAACAAATGTTTGCACGAATTCACTTGCTACTTTTTTAGACTATAATAAGCACTTACTCCATTGTGAACTTTTTTTCAGTGTACATGTGTCTCGATGAACCGGTTCCATTCGCGGACTCGGCGATGTCACTTGTCGGACAAATGTAAAGGCTGGTTATAATGTTCTGAAATGTTTATATCGGTAAATTGAGCTGGAATTATAAATTGTAGGCTTCTGGCTACAAAAATTGGTTTAAAAAAAAAACTACACGCGGAAAATTGTTGAAACTAATAATAAGTTAAAATGGGGTGCATATTTTTCAGATATTAAATAAGTTTTAACAGCTTGACTTGGCTTGGCTTGGCATTATGTAGTTAAAATAAATAAGCACCCAGTTTATATAACTTCACTATATGAGCAGAAGTTTCACAGTGATATTAAATTGTTGTGAAAGGTATTAACAGTTCAATTAGTTATTGAAGAATCTCTGGTGATAAGGAAAAAATCAAGAATTGTTTAACTGGGATGTATGTATGTATATTAGGGTGACATTCACTGAGTCCTAAAAGATCTATTGTCCCCCCTCACTTCTACTTAGTTCCCGAAGAAAGTCTTAGATATTAAGTAGTAGCTCCTTTAGTCCTATTTGCTGGAGGAATTTTAGGATATCTGCAGGCTTTAGCTTAGGTAAATATCCCTCTTTTCTATCCAATAATCTCCTAGAGGTGTTGTGCCCTAGGATTCTGAATTGCTCTACTCTACTATTTTGAGCTTTTCAGGTGCCCATTCTGGTGACAATGTCCCGTTAGGATCTCTGTTAAAACTCTTAGTACAGTTTTACTTTGAGAATCTTTGATTGTCTAAGCCCTACTAGATCTTTCCAATGGTCAGATCTTCTCTTAACTGGGATAGATAAACCTTAAAATTATGGTTAATATGGAGCTTATGTGCTTCTAAAGGCCTTTCCACAAAGACAGATCTATTGTGTCTGACCTCTTAATTGTTATCCTAGAGCTCCTTGCCTAGGGACACACCGTTATGACTAGATTCCGTACGCCAAACCCCAAGTCCTCCATATATTGGGAGGGTTGTGGGTTTTCCCGTGGAAAATCTAAACCTATAGTTAGGTCTTCGTAGTAGCACAGTGTGTATGCTGGGGTTCCCTCATTTTCTTGGCAAATCCAGCATATGGTTGTATCTGCTACCTTGCTCATATATATTTGCTGCGAGTATACAGGATCCTGGCTTAGCTTGGCTTGGCGATGGTTCTTTATAAACTCTTTGAGATATTTTGAATAACTATAAAATTTGACGATAAATCTTTAAAACAGTCAGGCAGAAAAGCGTCAAATAAGGTGGTTTTTGATAACAAATTTCGAAACTAAGAAACCAATGAGAACAAATGGAAAAGCACAGACTTTAAAATCATAAAACAAACTTTTGTTGGGCATAGATCCAAAATCATACCATAGAGATAGGACAGTGCAACTTGCAGATTCTGCAGATGAAGATGAAACGACGGACAATTTATCTGATGCAATAATTGCAGCGTCATGTCCACCAAAGCATTAGAGTCTAATTACGTTACAGACCTAACTCCAAATCGGATTATAGACTTTTTTAGAAGTCTATACTTAAGTAGATCTCTTGGTCTTAGTGTGGTAAAGGTTAACCGAGTCAATCGACCTACAAAGGGGGTCTAATCTAATCTAATCATATCATACACATGGAGAAAATGTGGAAAAATTGTGAAAAATAATAATGGTTCATTGCTAATCACCCTGTCATAGTGCGATGAGTCTCGATTGAATTGGATTTCGATCAGTTGAAAAAATACAAGTTTTAAAAGTCAAATGAAAATCAGTTAATTAAAAATGAATGAGAGTATGAAGTTTAATGCATTTAAGAAGATATTCAACAGATCCGTCTGTCTAAATCAAATGTGTAAGTCAATGTATTTGGTTTTAAATTTTCCAAAAATATATGATGTTAAAAATTCACGAAACTGATGATTATTTCAAATGCCTTGAAATATTCTTGTTTAAACTCCCCTGGCGATGCCTTTTGTAGTTACTACCAGAAAACATGTGAATATAACTCAACGAGAAGTCGTGACGATTCTTTTTCGGTTTTAATAAAGATGGTCTCTACCTAATTGGTATTTGGATACGGCTAAGTAAAATTTCTGGTAATGTGAATAACAAGAATATAGGTATTTAAGAACGTTGAAATAATCCAAACAAAATATCGATAAAAAAACAGAAACAGCCAAACAATCTCTAAATACCATCGCATCCATATCAATGCACGGTTTGCAGATACCTCTTCGCAAGTGGCGTGGCTGTCATGCGGCCTATAAATAATGCAAGCCGTTGACAAATTGCCCGTCTGCTTTACATGCTCTTATTGTTAAATTCGCAAAAATCGGTCGGTCGATTTACATACAATTAACATGAAGCAGAGACGGACTTTCGTGACTGATTCAAAAACGATTCACGTAGAGTACCTATGTATACGGAAAATTTTTAAAATTTTGCTCACACATGAGAAAAGATACACGTATGTTTTTTCTTCTTAAGATGAACATTCTCTGAGAAATTAAAATATATTTTGTGCCACATTCCTCTACTACCACCTCCTAGCCTTTTAGAAATCATAAATACTTGGACATGCCGCAGGATGATATAGTTTCAACAGGTCACTGTCACCTGATTGGGCACCATAAAAAGCTATATAATAGTGGACAGGAAAAACATTTTGTGGAACCTCTATCTACATACTTGCAGGTTGCATAGCAATACAGAATCCTAGGGCACAACTCCTAGGAGATTAATGTCTTTGAGACTTTCATCACGAACTAAGTAAGAGAAAGGGGGCATTATCATCCCAATATACATACTTACATAGGTACATCCTTCTACTAAGTTCCTGAGACAAGTTTCAGAGATCACCAGTTCAGGCAAGACTTCTTGTCTATCCAGTGGTCTGCTAGGTGTGGGATTCCACAGAATTTTCATTCTTCCTTCTCCTCTAGCTTGACCCATTCAGGCGACAATATCCCACTAGGACAACTGTCATAACTTAATTCAGTGTTTCGTTGGCTTATGACAAGTATTACTCGTCTATCTAGTATTCTGCTAAGTGTGGGATTCAGAGTGTTTGGTTCCTGGCCCGTATACACTCCTATCCCAGTTCCTTCAATTGCTTTTGAGCCGTCTGTGTACCATTGAATGGCATTCTTCCCAAGTCTAATAATGGTATTTGGATCCCATTCCTTCTTGTTGCTTAATTCCGTAACGAATTTCTTCGAAAAGTTATACCTTTTCATCATACGCTTTGTGACGTAAACTTAGGCATTCAGTAGGTATGTCCAGGTAATAAACGATTTTTCTAATGTTCACTGTACGTACTTAAATCGCAAATGAATTCCTTGCTTTCTACCGATCAGCTAAGCTCTGTGGATCCTGCTTTCCGAATATTCCCTTTCATTCCAGTTTGTCCGGGAAGCCATCGTAAAGTGGCGGCATTGCTCTTGCCTAGTTCATTGAGTTTCCCTAGGCGTTCCCATATCACTTTGGAACTGATTACACAAGAAGTCAGTGCTTTAACGGCTGCTTGACTATACGACATGATAATAATCCTTTGCCTCTCATATCTTTCATCAGTAGGTAGTTCCCCAATCGAGAGGTACCTACTTCCAAAGCAACGACTTTTTATGCTATGGAAAACATTTTGTTTTGTAAGACAAAGTACTAGTGGAAAAAATCCAAGAAAACTATTACTAAGTGAATAAAAAGAGCTAGGATGGGATAGAGAATAGGAGTTTTCACTGGCACAAAATTTTGTTATGGAAAAAATGGGAAGAAGTTGAATAATATAAGAAGACTTGAAACTGGCAGAGACGACATACTGAAGAATTGGAAAGAAAACTATAACAAGGATAATGATAGGTCATGGGCATAGAGAGGAAATATAATATGGGGAATCTTAAGAGGAATAACATAAATGAGAATAGCAGCAGAATTGAAATACAAATAAAAAAAAAGATAACATTTTTTTAATAATGGTACTAGACATGGTAAAGTATCCAATATTTTATCAGAACAAAGTAATGAAAATTTATTACCCAAAACCTGAAAGATGCACCTCTTATACCTACCCCCTCCAAAACAATTATTATCGACAAGTTTTTGTGGACTTATGGATTTTTTACTCTTCCAATGTAGAAATTATTTTTTTTTATCCACAACCATCTCTGCACCTTATATACAGTCCATAACTCATCTCGCACTCAACATTCTGCAACATATTTCTCGAAAAGCAATTTAGTATTTTATTAAAACCTCTAAACGACCGTCAAGCTATTCGTAAGCTCTTTCCGAGGTTTTTTCTCCACCATAGCAAAGTCATATGCCACACATGGTGTTCCTGCGGCAGACTGTGTGATAATGGGCGTGGCACTAACGCTCTGGCCAATGGAAGGCGGAACCAGTCTCCCTTCTCGCCCGCCAGGTATGCTATTATTCAGACATCTGTTAATCACCTGGTCCAGTTTATCGTAGCAGGCTATTAAGGGAAATAATGGAATATCAACCTTATAATAACGTCGTTTGGTATATTATTTTGAAAAAGTCCTTATTAAAGACGCTAATTATACAATTTTTTATGTATCACTACATGCTGTAACATTTTTTTAAATGTTTGGCTCAAATATAATACGTTAAATAGGGAAACATGTTGAATTTTGTTTAAAATTGTGAGGCATGGCGGGTTATCCTGGGAAATTTTCTTATTTTTTGGAGGACAACTAAGTTGAGAATTCTGAAATCGTTGGCGATAGGACCCGACACTGAACACACACTATACAGTATTAAAAAGAGACTAGAACGAAATCCTATTTGCGTAAAACCTACAGCTCGAATGATTAGAGTTTGAGGTTATCAAGTTGTCAAAAATGCAACTTATAGACGTGAGTTCACCACTTATGTTAAGGCATTTTATAACCTCAAATTCTAACTGGTTTTACGCAAATAGGACAACTGCCTACCTGTTGCAGCCTTGATTTTCTGGTTATCAAATGTATATTTATGAGTCCACTTATCACTACCTACCTATGTGCTTATACGCCATCAAGCAGTTAAATAAACATTTCCCAGAGCATTCGAATGACTACAGAGCTATCTGGATGCGCTGTCAAGGAAGCTTCTAGAAATTAAATCGTAGGTACACAAGGCACCTAACGTTGATGTTTTTATATTAGGTAGGTACAAAGATATTTATTATGTATTGATTCACTAATAACTTATTAATAAAGTGATTGTTTCAGAATATTTGTAATCTATACCTACAATTTTTTCAAATTATTACTTCAGTAATTCTTAGTGACTGCATATCATCATGCCTATTGTAATTGCTGCTAGTCGATATACAATTCAATACACAAAATGGATAATACCTACCTTGTACTGATGGGGTGCAAATACGCTAAAACCGTTCCTGGGGCGTGCACTTCACTGGATACCATTCCTACCAGACTATAGTATTGTTAGAATGTCAAACAATAAAATATTTTATTTCACATTTTACCAAGGATATGATCTACTGTGAATGGAACTTAAAAAATTTAAGAACAAATTTTTTTGCAGTCTTAAACTTAAAAATATAAAAAAGATTGTGGTTTGATTTCCCAAAATATTTACAAAAAGAATAATGAATACCTACACCACAAGGAACATTCAGACGATAAGTAGAATACAGGTTGTTACAGTTCTGTTGCTATTTTTTTGACAGCGAATTGAATAATAGTTTTATTTTAGAAATTATGTACCAAACGGTGTTTAAATGTGAGGACCACCATCGAGAAAGTAATTTTTCATTTTCAAGTTTTATGTAGTATGTGTACACTAATTTAGAGAGCTTGCGTATTCTCATTTTGATGAGGTAATTATTCATGTGGCTGGAGAAAATTATATTTATTATTGAGACATTAGCGGCGGAGATCTGTGAGATGATCAGAAATTCGCGTTGGTACTTTTCATGGCTGGCTGCGGCGAAATCTTTATTTGATTGCTCCAAGTATATCGAATAATTGAATCGGTAAATGTTTAGTGAGATGTGCGATAGGATCATTATTGCAACCGCATAAAACAGTTTGTGACAGTGACATAGAGGATGATCGTACGATTGAGAAAAAAGTTGAATTTTTTCGTAATTCTCATTTTTAGGTACGAAACATATTTTTATTTTATTAAATATCGCTAATTTCGATGACTTACAGTAGGTACCGTAACCTCATTATTTAATTTAATTCATTTTCAGTTTATTTTCATTGAAACATTACAATATATTTTATATAAAATACAACATTTCGAGATGCTTAACCCCTTTCATTCACGTGAGCATTGTTGGGCGTCAGTATTTAAACAATTAGTTCATTGAAATGTTACATAAGCTTTACATTTTTTAGAGGACGCCATTTTATTTTTGGGACATGTGTGGGGGATCAACAGAAGCTTAACCCCAAGTTTGTAGGGTTGCCGCCGGTGTCCCCCGGCCGCCATCTTGGAAAAAAGGGTGCAAGCACCTTACTCGTGATATCTCGGAAACTATGCGTCCTACAAAAAATTCGTGTCGACATAACTTGTAGCAAACCGCTTTGCCTACAAATATGTTTATATAACTTTTTGCCCTAAATTTTAAATTAAAGAAGTTATAAGCAAAAAAGAGAGAAAATTTCTATAAAAGTTTTCTTTTTTGCTATAACACATTTTTTTTATACATTTTACAAAAAAATTACCCCAGACCAATCTTGTAGATGGTCTTTTGAGGAAAATTTTTCATTATAATTTTTTTTAATCTTTCATTTAAAACGCTGTTACAGCGCTCCAAAGTTGACCGGGTTCGTCAATTTTCACGAGAATCCGGTCAAAACGGAATGTTTAACTTAGTTTTATGATTATTTTTGTAAATACATTCTTAAACAACATCCTTGAGAAGTATGTCCGGTATGTGCAAAAACATTATGGACTATCTGCAACTATACCTAATATTTGATGGTTACTCCGAAAATCCTGATATAGCAGGAACAAAGTCGTAGGAACGTCTGCGTCGCACGAAAGAGCATCAATGTACAGAAATTAAGTTTGATAAGAGTACCACACCAACAATATTTCAAGAAAAATTTCTTTGTAATGAAAAAAACAAATCTAACTTGATCTTCCAGAAAATGCTCTTTCAGAGGTTGGTTTTTCTGTCGACCAAGCTGAAACAGATGCAGATTCAATCATCGTCTCTGCTGCGCTCACTGCATCCCAATCTCATGATTCTGTGATTATTGTGGCAGATGACATTGACATTCTTGTATTGCTCACGGGATTAGGTAGAAGACAGCCTAACATTTACTTTTCAAAACCTTCAAAAGGGCGCACATCTGGTCAGTTATATATAGCCCTTCAAGTTTTGTGTATGGAGATCTTATAGCATAGAATTTGCTGTTTCTTCATGCTTTCTCAGGATGTGATACAACATCAGCAGCCTATAATAGTGGGAAACTAAAATTTATAAAAATTATTGAGAAACATCCTGAATTAGCTGGTGGTACCGCGCTATTTCTGAGTGAGAAAGTCAGTCCATCTTTGCTCACTCTTCTGGCGAACGTTTTTTCGTAGCTTTATACGGCGGTAATAAAGACGACTCACTAGACGGCATGCGATACAAACGATTTGCCAAAATTTGTATAGAAATTTTCTCACTTTTTTGCTTATAACTTCTTCAATTTAAAATTTAGGGCAAAAAGATATATGAACATATTTGTAGGCAAAGCGGTTTGCTACAAATTATGTGAACACAAATTTTTTCTAGGGCTCATAGTTTCCGAGACATCGAGAGTAAGGTGTTTGCACCCCTTTTTCCAAGATGGCGGGCGGGGTACAAGGGCGGCAACCCCACAAACTTGTGGTTAAGCTTCTATTAACCTCCCTCACATGTCCCAAAAATAAAATTGCGTCCTCTAAAAAATGCAATATTAGGTCCCTAAATTGTAACATTTTAATGGACTAAATTGTTTTCGGTGAGATTTCTTTTTGTAGTTTCAACATATTTTCAATTTATTAGCCTTCGGAAGTGTCTCTTCTTGTCCTTAAAAGTACGATAATGAGAAAGGTGAAGTAACAACAATAAGATGCTTTGAAAATTGTATATCATTAAAAAAATTATAACTACTAACTTACATGAAAAATGGACCAATGTACTTACTAGCTGCTTTTTAAAAAATTTCGTGCAAAATTATTAATAAAAGGATATTGACATTGTATAGGTACCATCTTTATTCAATGCTATTGATATTAGTACCTACATAAGCTGGAAAGCAGCTTGAGGCTTCAAATACTCCACAATTTAACATTAATGCAGAGTTGTTGTACAAGGCAGCTTCAGTTACAATTCATGTTGATGTGGAGACAGATCAAAACTGAAATTTGATAAACATACCGGGTGATATCTTCTTAACACCTTATTTCAAAATGATTTAGCTTTTAATTATGTTTCTAATCTCCTTAAAAGCGGTTTTCCTCCTTTTTCTGTCTTTCTTCATTGGAATATTTGGAATCAATTCTATCACTTTCCTCACCATCTTAAATAGCTTTAATTCCATAACGTGTGATTTATTAACAATAATATCGGGATAAAACACTTCTAGAGTGTTGCACAAAGAACAAGATACTGACTAAGTAGAGAGGGTATCATTAAAAAAAAACACCTCTTCACTTTTTAGATATCAGACAACCTGGGACATGCCACAAGATGGTATGATGAAAAAGTATAACTTTTCAAAGAAATTCGTTACGGAATTAAGCAACAAGAAGGAATGGGATCCAAATACCATTATCAGACTTGGAAAGAATGCCATTCAATGGTACACAGATGGCTCAAAAGCAATAGAAGGAACTGGAATAGGAGTGTACGGGCCAGGAACCAAACACTCTGAAAGCTTGGAAAAAACCACAAGTATCTTTCAAGCGAGAATTCACGCAATAAGAAAGTGGGCCCAGTTCAATATTGACAAAGGTTATAGAAGGCAAAGGATTATCATAATATCTGATAGTCAAGCAGTCATTAAAGCGCTGAGTTCTTGTGTAATTAGTTCCAAAATGTGTGGGAATGTATAGACAAACTTAATGAACTAGGCGAGAACAATACGCAGTCACCTTACTGTGGATTCAAGGACACACTGGAATAAAAGGAAATGAAAGAGCAGATGAACTAGCGAAGAGGTTGGCTGAAATACCCTTTTGGGGGCCGGAACCCTTTTGCGAAATCAGCTCCAATGGAATATTGGAAGAAATACGTAAAGCCGAAGAAAAGAGAAGATCTGACCATTGAAAAGATCTAGTAGAGCCTAGGCAATCTAAGATTCTTCTGGGTGACTACAACCTCTTGAGATCAAATGAATGCATAAGTCAAAGTAAAACTATACTAAGAGTTTTAACAGGAATCCTAACGGGACGTTGTCGCCTGAATGGGCACCTTAAAAAGCTCAAAATAGTGGAGGAAGAAGATTGTAGATTTTGTGGAATGGAATAGAAGAAACCTCCATCCACATACTAAGAACTGCACAGTAATTCAGAATCCTAGGGCACAGCACCTGGGAGATTACTGGATAGAAGAGGGACAGTTACCTAAGTTGAAGCCAGCAGATATCCTAAAATTCCTCCGGGAAATAGGACTAAAGGAGCTACTAGCCTCTGAGACTATCCTCAAAAACTAATTAGAAGTAAGGGGGCACAATAGATCTTTTTCTTTACATAGTTTGTGCATCCTAAAAATTAATTTACGGGTTTGATGAAACTTGAAAAGTTAATTACTCCATTATTGCAAAGATGTCGCTGCTAGGTTCCTTTTCGAATAACGCTATCCAGGGGTGCATTTAGGACCCGTATCTTTGAACGTCGAATGAATTCACACGAATCGAACGGTACTACATAAAAGCTTCATCTACGTTGATTTTGTTCAGTATTATTATTTATCAAAAAACTTACTAAGTATAATGATCACTATGATTTCTCTACCTCGCTATATCCACAGGTTATGTTTGATCTTTATTTGTTTTTCTGACGTTCTGCGCAAGACTCTACTCGCTTACTCCCATGTGGGACTGATACGACTGATAAATTCATTCGTTTGCAAGTCGAACATTCAAGATTTCGAAGATACTGCTCGAACATAACAAATCCACTCCCATCACATGAAATACGTGG
This sequence comes from Lochmaea capreae, assembly GCA_949126875.1. Classification (NCBI taxonomy): domain Eukaryota; kingdom Metazoa; phylum Arthropoda; class Insecta; order Coleoptera; family Chrysomelidae; genus Lochmaea; species Lochmaea capreae. The sequence goes on from OX421409.1 coordinate 13,956,920, forward strand.
GAGCATTTGGTCGAACGTTCAAAGATACGGCTCCAGATCCTTCGTCGGGCGCGTTTTATGCGTTCAGATGCTTACGTCTGGTAAATAGTTGGGTTGTTCAGATACTAGCGGTGAAATTTTGCCGATCCTCCAACCAATTAAGCCCGTCGCTTTGCAATTTATAGTGACAGGATTGACAAGTTTGGGTTTACAAAATTACCATTAATATAATGATTGAAATTGATCTGGATAAGTGAGAATAATATTTATCAAAATATTGCAGTGCTCACAAATTATCAACAGAGGTTTATTTCTGTTAAAAGTGTGGTTAACGACACAAGTTGAAAGTTGACATTTAAAAATATGACACCAAGTCGTTCAGATGAATCTCGTGTCAACGACTACAACCAAGAAGAGTCCTTACCAGACCAAGCATCTGAACGCACCCTAGATATGGAATGGAGCAAGTTCCCAGTAACTTTTTTTTTAAGGAGCCGTCCCTTCGCCGGCACCACCTCAGCTTCTTGGGCTTATTGTGGATTCTCCTAATGTTCTGACTACAGCCTATTCAGCCAATCCGTTCCCTGTATTAGCTCATACAGGTTCTTTACTGGTTGGTTGTAGAAGTCTTCTGGAGTCATTTGGGGTCTTCCATATATTTTTGCCTCCTGTGGTCCAGCGTCTCACAGTTGCATAATATGTGCAGAGCTGTTTCGGTGTCCTTTTTGCATCTTCTCCATGTAAGGTCTCCGTTATACAGCCCTATTTTGTTCAGGTGCTCCTTTGTGGGAAAGTGTCCCGTAAGAAGCCCCGTTATGGTGCGTAGTTTGTTCCTGCTCATTGAGAGCAGTTCTTTCGCTACTTTTTCTGATGGTTATTTTATGAATTGTGTTGACGATCCTGCTCTTGCAATTTCGTCAGCTTTTTCATTGCCAGCGATTCCTTTGTGACCTGGGACCCACTCCAGTGTAAAGTGTTACACTGTTCCGAGTCGCCAGTCTTCTAAGTTCCTCGTCGCATTCCCATACCAGCCGAGATGTTACCTTAGAGCTCTGAAGTGCTTTAAGGGCAGCTTGACTGTAACTTGGAACAATAACTGACAAACACGAAACAGGAAGAAAATATTAATAATAATCATTGAAACTAACAAAGCACTATACTTTTTTCTCTTACAGAGTATTTTCATAAATACTAACCAAAGATCACAAACGTACCTATTGAATTAAATTCGTCCCACTCTGTAAATAAAACTTTAGAGCTAGTACTACCAAAAAATTGAACTTATTATCACAATTCATATAGGTATACCTTTATGAAATCCAAAGCCGGACATTTGTATACAATAAAAAAGCCGCTAGTAATGTTTAAAGAAAAACTATGTCGAATACTTGAAAGAAATAAATTCAATACACCCCCAACAAATCCATTGAAAAACCAACGAGGTGTATGTTACAATCGATAAAAGATAAAAGCGTAACTTTCCTGACAACAATGCCTAAAACCCATCAAAAGTAACATCTAAAACGAATTAGACACCTCCAGTCAAAATATATCACAAAGTAACAAAAGCTCAAAGTTTGCCTTATCATTTGGCGACAAAGTGCCGCTTCTAGTCGAAAAGTCAAAGTCCGGGTGGCATCGCTTTATCAACAAAAAGGGCATACAATACCTGAAAAATCAAACGCCGATACCGATATAGTATGTATAGCGGCCCTTGCTTGTAGTTGCCTTTGTTGTTTGAAAATAAGAAGATTAGTTCGTTTTGACATATTGTGGTAAACAAGGTTAAGTAATTGTTAGGAGCTATATATCACTCCTTTTCAGGTATCAAAGGAAACACGTAAAGAGATTGTTGAATAGGCGCGGCAAAAGTACACACAGAAATTTTAAGCTTTTAGCACAGTCGCCTGGGGATTTTTGAATTTCACCTTATATAGGTTACATTGATAGATTAATTGTTGGTGTTGTAAAAGGATGGGTACACGGGAATTTTTAATCAACGACTGTTTTTTTCAAATCAATAAAAACATTGATTGTATACTTCGTTCCAAGATATTTCGTTTTGACTGATGCCCACAGTAGGTAGACGTTAATACGATAACAATAGCTAGTATCTTCTAAAAGCGTTCTGTATCTGTAGAGTAGGGAGGGTGAGTTAAGCACACAGCACTTAGGCCACATGTGACCCATTGTACATCCTCCCGAGGAGATGTCTTCCTAGGTCATCGTCCATCCTGTCCTTTCCAGGAAGGTGGACAGGTCACTAGGAGATATCTCCTTTATATCGGCAGGTGTAGGCAAAGACTCACCGAACACACACTCTCTTATTCACGATAACTCCGGGCACTCGCATAAGACATGCCTGCAGGGCCTATTTTTCATCTGGTCGGGCCCTAAGGCACAAGAAAAAATTCGGGCCATCTTTTCCAATAAAATTCAAAAATTCTCTTGTTATCATAAACAAAAACACCGCCGCCGCCGCCCTTTGCTGTATGTGCCGCAATACTTATTTAGTTATTTTTAGATTGGGGAATCGCCGATGCCGGTATCTTTAATATAAATTTATAAATAATTTTAAAAAATGCATTAATTATACCAATCTAAAGCTTATTTTATTTAATTCTATTTTCCTTATTCCTTATCAGAGGTAACTGTTTTTTTCTCTGCTATGTAAATTTACATTTGAAATTATGAATATTTTACAACCTTTAACGGGCCCCCCAGACCACCGGGCCTTATGGGCCTTATGGTAAAATAGGCCCTGCATGCCTGACAAATTCATTTTCCTGTTCACACATCCTGCATAGAGGAGTGTCCACTAGCCCCATTGTATGGAGGTGCTTTCTTAATTGACGGTGGCCAGTCAGAAATCCTACCGTTAAACGTAGGTTTTTCCTGGTCATCGCCAAATATTTTTTCGAATCCAGCTTCCCAGGGTGAACCTGGCAAGACTGCATCTCTTGATTTCATCCCATCTCTTTAGAGATTGAGCATGGGTGTAGCGTTTAGCTAGCTCCGCAATTGTCGAATTCGTCAGGCCGTAGGTGTCGCCGGGTCTAAAAACATTGAGATAATGCCTAATAGTATGATTATTTTATAACTGAAATATTTGGCTGGTGAAATAGTATTTCAAGCAAAAGAAACATGTGAGTTGACAAGAATCCACAGTAAAAGACATTATCAATAACGAAATAAAGGACACTATTGCCGGATGAAAGTGTTTAGTTTTACCTAATAGTGCATGAGCTCGAAAAAAAGTTAACGATAACGAGACAAAAATATCATTTGTACAAATTAATCTGCACTTCTGGCAACAGCGGTTAAAATAGGGGGGCACTGAACACACCCCCAACTGCTTTTGGTAGCTGGACTCACGCTCATCGCTGAGCGCACAATTATTCTGCTCTCTCTTTCAAGTAGTTTTGCTCATATTTTCTTTGTCGTAATTGTCTAAATCGTATGGCGAGAATATACTTTTCGCAATCTGTATGCCCCATAACAAGAACAAAAGCGGTTAATTAAAGACGAAACGGGAATTGTTTGAAGCCGAACAAGTTTGTGGAGAGTTATTTCTCAAATGGGATCTAAATATGGTATCATCAATAAGAGGCAAGAGTCATGATTACCTGCAAGATATTCAAAAATATGGATGTGAAGATCTTTCAGTTTTGTACCTCGACGAGAAATAGTATGACACCCATTATGCTCCAATAAAAGATTTGTGAATTTATCGGGAAAATTTAAAGCGAAGGTTCCATCAAATAAAGGACAAAGAATGACAATAATACATGCTGGAACAGAAACAGGTTGGGTTCCAAACAGCAGAACTCTTATTTATTGCCGAATATACCGGAAAAAAGTATAATTGTGATGGGCAATGCAACGTATCATAGCCGTCAATTGAATAAATAAGTACCTACCAAATAACAGCAGCAGCAAATGGGAAATTCGAGAGTATTTGTTGAAAAATCACTTCTAATTTGAAGAATCGTACAAAAAACCTAAACTCTAACAAGTTTAGCAGCGTTAAATATCAAAAAAGATTACGTTTGTGATACTATCGCTAAATAAATAAGGTTGTGAAAAGTTTAGTGATTTTTTTCAAATAAATTCAATTAATGTTTTAGTATCTAAATTTTACCGGTTACGGATCTGTTACTTTTTGCTGTACAATGAGGGATTTATAAAATTTTATGACTAAATCCTTTAGGCCAGTTGCCGACTCAACGAAATACTGTGAAACGTTCTTTACAATTGGTTGGAAAATAGTGAGATGGTCCTTCACTCATTACACGCAGACAATTTTGTTTATTTATTAACTTCAAAAAGAGGAGGTTTCCCTGTTTTTTAAATTGTGATTATATTTATAATATGCTAGATATGCCCCAACAGTTCTTATTTCGCGTCTAATCTTACATATGTTGTGCACAATTTTCCTATATCATTTTCATTATAAATTCTGTGAAGCACGTACCAGATATTGATCATTTTAAAATCCTGCTTGAAGGTATTGACGAAATTATTTGTTTTGATAAGTTGGTAAAACTGTCCTCTATATTAACACAGAGTTTGACTGCCATTTGTTACATAGTCTTACGGAGCATAAAAAAGGGTTCGAGATGTGGAGAAATATTTAATTAAAGATAACATAGATAAAATATAGAAAATCGGTGTAAAGGACGCTGAATATATGTTAGATTTCGACTGAGTTTGACATGCAAACCAGCAAACAAAATAAGGGACAAATTTAAACGACATTCGCTCACACTATTAGAACAAATCAGTGGTTTTCAGTGGGAGAAATAAAATGTACAATTGTAGATCGTAAACATGTCTCTAATCTATTTCTATTATTCGCAAATACCATATGGTTAGTGTCAGTTGAAAATATGCAATTTTATTGTAGGTATGTTACTTACATACTTTTATAAATCATAAAAATGTTCCAGTCAAGGTCCTTAAAAATATGCTTGATATTCTCAGTTTCCTATATCACGTCGCAAGGTGCCGCGCATTGTTTTTTAATGACACACTCTATACTATAATTTAAATTCAATTATGTTCTGTAAAATGAAATAGATATTGAGTAAGTTTGGTCGTTATGGCAAGAGGAAAGTTAAAAAATAAATGAGATTTGAAAATTACCCGTTACCCGTTAGTTTCTAGTAATTCGGTTCTATTAAGATACAGTAATCAAATTTTGAATTAAAAATTATTGCCGGTAATTTACACTTAATGCGATTCACATTTGTAAACGAAGCGTGTCCTCTACAGGGGAAATAATTACAATAACACAATCTGGATCTATAATATCACAGAGGGTCATGTCGAGTTTAGTTCCTCAGTAGATATTTTCCAAGAAGGGAATGAGTGAATCATATGAGTACCTATTTTCCCTTCCCCTTTTTAACAATATTAAACGCATGAAATAAATTACAGTATTCATACATGTAAAAACTTTTGAGATTGATCTTCTGAGCAACATTAAACATTTTAAACCTAAATGTTTTCGAAAAGCCATTACAAAAACTAATTATGCCGGTGTTACAAAAGAAATTGTTGTTCTCCATTTTGCAAACGAAGATAAGAACGATTTTGAAAAAAGCTGACAAGCACTACGTTTTTAATTTCAGGGAATCTTTGAAAGATAAATATTTTGGTCTTCAAATACGTCGAAAGAGGGAAAGAAAGGGGTTAAAAAAATTATTTGAAATAGTTTAATAAAATAGATCGTCGAACATAACGATAGATATGTGAGAGTGTACATCTGAGAGATACCGAAATACAATACAAGTCCGGGAAATGGCTTATTAAAGTACAAGTCTAGATGAAGATTTTGTGATAAGATTTTCGTAAAAAATGGAAGACATCGAGCTAAAATGTGCTGAAGCAACCAGTAAATTGGTGACTACGAAGTCTTCTGCTCGGTGTACCATCTTCAACGCGTGGTGAAAAACCTATAAGGTGGAAAACGGCATGAATGAGAATATCCTTTTGGCGTACTTCTTGGATATCTCCAAAAAGATGAATCCTTCGTCAATGTGGGCAAAATATTCGATGCTCAAGGCTATGCTGATGGTAAAAAAAGGAGGTGATATTTCAAAATATCCAAAACTTACGGCAAGCAGTTGGCCATCAGGCAAACAAATCAAAAGTTCTGACAAGAGAAGAAGTTAATAGATTTATGAAGGAAGTCCCAGAAGAGTATCTTTTGATTAACAAGCTTAACCTTTTCAATAGGTTTGAATTATTATACAATGTGCATCTTGAATGATATAATGAATGTCAATTAATTACAGTCCGGGAAGTAAACATTTTCCGAACTCAGTACTGTAATAAGTTATTTTTCGTACTTAAATGAGTCCGGGAAATAGCTTATTACAGCACGGTATGAAATAAATATATAATTGGAAAACGGTAATAGATATTTACGTTACTAGTCCGGTATGTACACTTTCACAGTACGAGTGAGATGTTTACGGAATTTCGAAACGAGTATTAATGTAAAAGTTTACCGGACATGTGACGTACAACATTTTATTTCATACTGCTAAAAAACACAAAAGAACAGTGAAAAAATAAAATATTAATATATTTATCGGCGTTCGCTATTTTTGAAATTTGGATTCAATGCCAAGATAGCTGGCCTGTAGTTGGTACCCCCAGAAACATAATATTGTTTTTAAATATGATACTGTCAGCGATTCTCATTATCCGATTTTCAAGAAATGGCTTGAGATCAATTCATTCCTGAGGACATTTTGCGCAAATCTCATGAAGCCACGGGGCATCTGATGCCCAACAAATCGTTCTGTTCATTGTTTTACTGTTGAATTTCAATAAATATTTATTCATATTTTTGAAGCATAAATGAATTTTTATTAGTTTTTAATACCTAAGTAAAAGCTTGTAAAATTTCATTACGGGATAGTGGCACGTAATATTTCATTACGTGCTACTATGCCGTAAAAGTCTATTTTCCGGATTGAAATCAAGTACGTAAAGGTATGTTTAGGGTACAGTATGAAATAAAAAGTATTGACCTGTTGACCAGTTGTATTAATGTTTTGAGTTAATGTGAAAGCGGTTGACATTTCTTGACAGCGGGCCTCATTTAATTAGGAAAGTCTTTTTTATCTTACCATATTTAAAGTTCAATAATTTCGAAGTTAATTTAAGACTGGTCATAAAAATAATCAAATGAAATCTGTAGACCTACTTTTTCTCTACCATCCATTATATTATAAATATAATTAGTTTTTTTGATATCAGTATTAAAATCTTCACGTACACTGGAGAAATAATTCCATTAAAGATACGTGTGGGCCTCACAAGTCGAAAGTAATTTTATTATAAAATTTCATTACTGTCATAAAATATACATCTTATTTTCGTGTTTGAATACACCTACGGTCAATATAAGCAATCGGTATGTTTGTGCTACCTCATTAGTACTTTCTCCTCCTTTTCAAGATACCTGATACCTTTTCAATTTTTTTTATGACCGAATTAATATTCACGAAAAAGATTTTATATAAAAAACGTCCAATAAACCAAATCGTCTTTGTTTAAAATAAATTTTCATAGATTTAATAGTATATTGTAAAGTTTCGCAAGTTTATCTGAAGCTACGCGGCATCGGTAAGGGGCGAGGAAGCATGGCGGATATCTGTCATAAACGTACCAATGGCGTACGGTACCTATTTTATAAAAGTATTAAAAATAATAATAATTATAAATAAAAACTGATTTTTGATTTGCTTTAAAGGTAAGGTATTTTTCAAAACAGGGTAGGTATTTGTTAAAAACAAATATTGGTAAGATTCTTACTTGAATTCAATATGGGTATGAAATAGTTCAAAATCCATACAAATTCAGTCAATTGACGAAGTGAGAGGGAAGAACACATGCATACGCTTGTCAATAGGAAGTCAGCTGGTCGTTAAGCAACGAAGGCCTTTCGATAAATTTCACCAATTGAATTAGTTCGGAGAGCGTGAAAATTATGGTTTTCGCCAATTTTTTGTCCAGGAAATGGAAAATGATTTTTCATTTTTCCAATCGCTCTTTTATAATACAATCTACCTTGATTTCGTTACTATGACAACAACGTTTCGATATATTGTCGAGTGATGACAATTCGTTGATTTTTAATTTGTCGTTTATGTCAAACTTGTTTCGCGAGTGCGCAAATTTAACAATAATATGAATTCAGATTTTGAATTATCCGATAAAGAATTAAATGTATATCGAAGTGTCTGTCTTAAGAAAAATATTGTACGTCACGCAACCGAAAATTAGTGTTTTTCAGGTTTCTCCAAGCTTCTTGTCTCAACCTGAAAAACACAACTTTCCGGTCTGTAACGTAAATTACTATTTCTCGGCTAGCTGTAGAAAAGATATCTTTCTTGTCTCCGTAAAGCTGGTAAAATTCAACTTTCTCATAGTGTAGGATAAAAAGTTGATTTTTCAAATCAGTAAGCCATTGTATTTGAAAAAAAATTATTTACAGCCAATGATAAATCTTTGTCTACACTATAAGATAAAGAGTGCCAAACGCAAACTATAGATACTAGTTTTTATGTCCAGCTAACCTAATTTACCTTCATTCAAAAGTTCTTCCTAAGAGACCCAGTGCTCTTTGCAGATGACAATGAAGATGCAGATGAAGATATTATTATTCTTGTTGCGTAGAAAAGATGAAATGGTTTTACTTTTTTATTAAAAAGCTGCTGCTATGAATGAGAATATGTTGCATGATATGCATTTATCTATGGTTAGGTTACTCAAGAAGATGTATCCTGCAATTTATAAATACTAGTTCATGCGTTGCTAGAAGGGGTAGTTTCTGCAAACTGGCTACTGGACAAAGAGATATGCTCAAAAAACGACTGTGTTCAGCAGAGACGATTGCCGCTATAGCGTGTATTGATAAAAACATCAAAAGAGGATACACCGGACAAAAAATAAAAATATTCACTGACAGCCAGGGTCTGCTTAAAGCTATCAGCAATTCAACAACTAGGTCTATACTGGTAAAAAACTGTAAATAATCCCTCAACAGGCCGGCAAGAGGACAACAAAGTGTCTCTAATATGGGTGCCGGCACATGATGGGATTGCAGATAATGAAATGGCTGACCACTTAGCTAAAGAAGGATCTAAAGGAGACTTCATAGGTCCGGAACCGTTTTGTGGAATCACAAAAGATTGCATAAGAGGGGAAATCGGGAACTGGCTAGATAGGGAACACCAACTCAAATGGAGGTCGACACAAGGGCACCTGCATACAAAGAGTCTACTGAACAAGGTAGACAAGGAACTCTCAACCAGGCAATTGAAACTGGGTAAGAGCCATTTGAAGACAGTTACCGACCTGGTGACTGGACACTGCACCCTGAGGAAACATCTGCACAAAACGGGCAAAGTTAGTGAACCTATGTGCAGGAAATGTGAACTTTATGATGAAACACCTGCTCATATACTCTCTTTCTGCGAGAACTTACATGGACTCAGACGGAAGCACTTTGGAGAGGAAACAATACAACTACTACAACTACTGAAAGTCCCTCCAGTCAAACTAGTGACCTACATAGAAGACACAAAGCTTCTGGAATGGAAGTAGATAATATGGGAAATGGTACAAAGATTCAGTTCAAGTGCCTGGGCTGCTGAGCACAACCCAATTGAATGAATGAATGAACTGACTTAACCTCGTCGTATTCAATTTATAGATCATCATTTACTACAATGTCTATTGTTTATAGATAGAACGTTTTAATTAAAGTCCATTTTGTTTTTATTAAAATAGATTTAGTACTTTCATGGAGGTAAATTGTTCATGTCATAAAACTCAAGGAATGTTCTACCTACTTTTGAACCAAATATAATCAATAATATTTCCTTATAAAGAAGTAAACCTCAAATACCATCCTAAACGTTTTTTAAAAAGAATATATTTACAATTTGTTTTCTCTTAAACTGTTTGAAAAACTTCGAAAAAACAGTGAATTTCTTTGAAAAAGGAATTGAATTATGTATGTGTGCCATGAAGAAGAGCACAGAGCGGAGATAAAGATCTCATTGGCTGAATTATGACAAAAAACGGCATAATTAACACATTGAACCTTCTTCGAGTCGTGTTCACAATGGGAAATAAGTCAACTTGATACACTTAGGCCAGTCACAAATCACATTGATTGTTCAAGGACGCTTGATATGGTGCAATACAACGTGCAATGCAATGCAAGATGCAAGATTTTGCATGCGCAGTTGAGACCCAGCTTATCAGTTTCTGCAATTCGATACAATTGCAATTTTATAGGTTTGGTGGCATTTCACTTGCATGCAAGGCGCAATTCTAGGGAGAAACATGAAGTCAAACAGCATGCAAGATTCATCATTTACAATATACTGATCTTGCATCAAAATTAATGGGTAAATATCATTCAGCGGAACTGCTCATACTGTGCAGAAATCGGCTGGGAATTATACCAGGTTTCATGACTGTAGAGAAGTAGAGGAACAACTGAAGAAATTAGAACTATGTAACGGAGACCTTCAATACTTTATGCATGCCAGAGACTTGTATGTAAAAGACAGATATAGAAGTATTGCTAACCCAGCTATAAAATTGTACAAACTGATAATGCTGTAGTGCAAAAACACAATTAACCATCCTGGCTGAAATGTTACTGGAGAAACTGTTAGACGGCTCAAGAAAAAGGAATTTTTAGATGAAACTTTGTGAAATACTGTGAATCTACCGCAACATTCTTTGATCTCTTGTTCTTAAAATAATATTCAGTTCACCTAGTCCATTCATCTGGAAGCTCGCCTTTTTTAAGATTGTTTTGATGAGCCGATAGTGCATTCAAAGTGAGTATATGTGTTTAGGATTTGATTGAAGTAAAAAAATTGGCTTGAGAGATGTTTGGCAGGCATTGAATCTATAAAAAAGTGTCAAATCATCAAATGAACATTAAATGTAAATGGTCCAGAGAAAAACCGCATGTAAACAAAGATCTGCATATTGGACGACTCGCATTGAAATGTTAGCAGCAGGGGAACATAATAACTTTCCTAGTTCATTCAATATTAACGTGATTTTACTTCGTGCGGTTTTTTTTGGAGAAATAACCGACTTTAGTTGACTACTGTGTTTTATTGTTTAAATGACTGGCCTAATAACGAACACAAACCAGTTGTATTGAAGACGAGTTGTCTACACGACTTGGCAGGCTAGATCTTTTGAACACAATACTCAAACCAGCTATTAACGCTGTTTTATAGTGGTGTAGCCGGTTACCTGGTCTCTCTATAAGCGGCCATCTTGAAATGTTCACGTTTTGAATAAATAAGCTATTAAGTTTTTGTAGGTCGGGAGTGGTGGAACACCCTATGTCGTAAATTATGTTGTTTTCAACCTCTATTATAAACCACAATAGTCTGAGGTTTCGCCGCGGCTATCATGCCTACAACGAACACTTGTACAGGGCGATTTTCTTTTGTGTGTTAAATTTACAGCTACTACGAAAACCAGCTTTAATTAAAGGGGACATAAATTTCGCTCTTTATCGACAATTGAAAGATATGATGAAGATTTTTTTTGGAGGAATTTCCAGGAATGGAATTTGTATAAAAGAAACCTGTTTTTATTTGAAATCATTATCCGATGTTGATGAAAACCAACACGTTGTAAACTGCGTTATTATTTCGAAAAATATGACGTTGTCATTTTAAAAATTCTTTGGTTGAAATTTACCGCTTTGAAACTTCTTTAAATAACTTTTTGTATTCCATAGTGAAATAACGGTATCTTGAAGCTATATAGAAGCCAGACATTTTCCTTGAAAACTTTCCCAAATTCAAGACAAATATAAGTATTACAGTAAAAGTCACGAATGTTTCTCGTTACGTCATACTTCCCTCAATGTATCAAATTTACTCTAGTTTTATGTGGAATCACTGACTGCGTATGTCCAATTAATGCAAATGAAAAGGTACATATATGTCTTTTGTGCCTGAATTAAGCTAAGCCTCTACGTCTTTATCGGTTTGTCACTGTCTTGTGTTGTGACAACGATTGTACTTAAAAAGCGAAACGTCACTTTATACGGAAATCATTCTGTCACCATTGAAGTTCGTCGTCATTGTCATTACTTTAAACAGGTGAGATTCATTTACATTTATTGTGATATTTTTTGACAAAATGCCTGGTAAACGTTTGGACGAAAGTAAACGTGAGTGTATTAGAAAATTACATGAATATTTCCAAAAGGAATTGGCTAATGGCGGACCACTTCTGCCGTTAAATACCATTCAAGAGATAGGTTTTGTAACAATTTATTTGTAGAATTTCAAATTGTAGTCCAACTATGATATATTTCATTTGGTTTTCATTTATTTACTTTCATAATTAGATCGCCAGATGAGCCGCTGATGAAAACTGTCTTATTGATTTGATTCGGATGTTTATGAGTTATGACGTAACGAGAAACATTAATGACTTTTACTATAGCTGTGTTTGAGTTCTCTAAAGTTAGGATATTGTCGAACTGTTCTCTAGTAGAGTGTCCTCAAAAGAGATATAAATAAAATTAAACTAATGATGCCGTCAAGGCAAGACAGGACTTTGCATACTATTGATCTTGTCATGAAATAATTCAGTCACTCTGGATCTTGAGAGGTTCACTTCTGGTCTTGAAACTCTTGATATAAAAAGCGTTTTTAATTACCCTTTTCATCGGTTATTATTTTCAAGCTATCGTTATGAAGCGTAATATTCGACATAATTATTAACATGAAAATCTTCAATTCGAAGAGGATTATAGCATTAGCTCCGAAAGCGAATTATTTGAATGAGACGGAACTAGTGAAAAATACAGAAAGTATCATCAAATTCTGGCGCCGATGTCGATTCGGTGACAATTGAAACACAACCTTCATTCGTCGTCTCCGATATCGTTCTCAACATCATCAGTAATTTTACAAAACCTAGAGCCATTCAAATCTAAAAATTTTAATCTAGAACTTGAACATTGGAATATTTTTTATTAAAACAAAAACGGATAATGTGAATAATTCTGATCTCAATCGACAAACAACAGCCACGCACGTTAAGCAGTATTATCAGCTTTTTCACGGTCCAATTTTAAAAAAGAAAAGGAAATTTGTTGTTGTTTGTGTTTATTTTATTTTTATGTTTTTCTTTAACGCCTTTTGCTGGTGAGTAAGGAATATTATGGAGACTATATAGAGTCTTAAAAATCTTGATCTTCACGGCATCAATATGTATGTATATTGGAGAGACATTGACTGAGATCTAAAATATCTAAGTGCCCCCTTTCTGATACGTAGTTTATAGAGAAATTTTCAGAGATCAGTAGTCCCGTTAGTTCTATTTTCTGGAGGAAATTTCAGTTCAGTTCAGGTAAATGCACCAGGATCATCAACTCTGATAAACGGACCCGAACCATCTGTGGGCATTCCCAGATGCTCCACTAGGTCATGGTTAAAAGGGTGGGTAAAAGAACAACACAAAAAACACTTTAAGAATACGCCCAGGCAAACACATGGGAAAAAATTTATAAACGAACCATCAGAAAAAGTAGCGAAAGAACTGCTCTTAATAAGTAGGAACAAACTACGCACCATAACGGGGCTTCTTACGGGACACTTTCCCACAAAGGAGCACCTGAACAAAATAGGGCTGTATAACGGAGTCCTTGCTTGCAGACGATGCAAAAAGGACACCGAAACAGCTCTGCACATATTATGCAACTGTGAGACGCTGGACCACAGGAGCAAAAACTGTATGGAAGACCCCAAATGACTCCAGAAGACTTCTACAACCAACCAGTAAAAAACCTGTATTAGCTAATACAGGGAACGGATTGGCTGAATAGGCTGTAGTCAGAACATTAGGAGAATCCACAATAAGCCCAAGAGGCTTAGGTGGTGCCGGCGAAGGTAAAAAAGGCGAAGGAAAAAAAATGCACCTCTTCTTTTCAGCATTTTTCCAAATGTCCTAGGGTTTCTATTTTCATTCCACAGAATCTACATTTTCCTGCTCCTTTAGTTTGAGCTTCTCGAGGTGCCATTTACAATGGTCCGATTTTCTCTTTTATTTTTGGAATGGCCCATTTTATTGGTGTGACTTGGTTTAAGCCCCTGTTTTCAGCGACACCATTTTTGCAGGCTCATGATTTTATTTTTTGTTCCAAAAAAAACATAGCTCCACCAAATGCTTGAAGATACGACCTCTTTTTGGTTTTCTAAGGTATTCACTACTTTTACTTCAATAATTGATAAAATGAAATCCTTGCCGGTGAAAGGTTAGTCTTTCAAGATTATTCTGCCGAAATTTCTTACATTCCAAATACGATAATTTTTTCGCTTCTTGACGAATCTGGAAACCTTAAAGTTACCTAATCTTACTTCCTTGAAAACCTTCACATCAAGTTAAGAGTCCTAAAAGCTTCATTGAAGGAATATCTCTATAGTAAGTCCGGTATAGTTGGACCACTTTTATTGAAATTAACAAAACTTCATCGAAATGTTTAGTAAGATTCTGAATATTCGTGTAAGTATTTATCACAAACAAGAGTACAGGCTGGTGATAACAAAACTAGAAAATATTATTCTCAAAAAGATAAAACTAAAAAAATATAATTGCAAAAAATTTGGGTTAGACGGACCTTCACCGGTTTAGATGGACCATCGACATCGGGAGAGACGGACCAGTAGAAAATGTATTCCTAGAGCTAATGACAAATGTCTTAAATAATAATTAACATATAATTATAACTAATATTAGCACACAAAAACATTTATTTCTTTTTTGCGGCTATTTTTCCACATTCATTGCATAAGTTGATATAACCAGTACATCCTTCATGCGTCCAACCTTTGCAATTAATGCAACATTACATTCATCTTTCTTTTTTGTACTAAGAAACTCCTCCCCACAGCCTATGCACTCAGCATTGTCTTCTGTTTCACCGTCATTACTCTCATCATCTAGTATAGGGCTATCAGAATCAGAGGAGTCTGAGGTAGGAACTGTTGCTTTTCTTAACGGGAGTTTTACCTTTTTTAAAATATTTTTTTGCTTCTTTAATGGAGCTGTAGATAAGGGACGTTTCTTGTTCTTCACAACTTCGATATTTTTAGGCGTATTAAGAACTTCTATAAGTTGACGTCCGCGTCTCTTGGCTTTTTGTAAACACGCAGAAACAGGAATTGGTGATATGTCATCCAGAAGCTTCCCAGGTGTGACATCGCATTATGGAGTGATTCCGCAGACCAATTTCCGCGTTCTGATGTTCCTTTGCGTTTATATTTAGTCGGCATGGATCTGTTAAAGAAATAAATGTATTGAATTGACCTATATATATATATATGATTTTTGGCAATATAATCTATGATCCAACTCACCCTAAAATATGCGATCCATCTATCCCAAACTCACGCGAAAGATGGAACACTGGTTATTCATACTTAATCAGGTGACAGAGCTCTTATTTTTAGGTTAAAATAGTCTACAGGGGCCATATAATCTATATTATGCATAACTGACTTACCTAAAATCAATTCAATATTACACAATAAAATTCTTGAATAATTTATTACGTAGTATTAAACGCTAATCGGTAACAAAAATGTATTTCAACGTTGTTCAACGACCACCTTCGCTCAACTGGTATGGTGTGACTGGCATTCCGTCAAATTAGGATCGCGGGCGCCATCTGATAAACACGTCTGGAAATTCTCGCCCTGGTCCGTCTATCCAGCTGGTCCAACTATACATGACTTACTATATATTTGGACATACTTGATTAAAAACTGAACTGATCAACCTTGACTTAGGTCCAAATAAAAATGTACAACGGTTAAATGTGAAGAAAGTGCACATTTTCCAGCTGTCTTCGTTATCCACTCAATTATTTCAGAAAAAGGATACCGTTCAGCTACTTTATGTGTTACGCTGCCAAGAACAGCAAATTGATTCTCTTATTTTCATGATTGAAAATTCCTTAAAGCTAACAAATGTTGTGAAAGATCATAAAATAAAAAATAATATCTCTACCATTTGAATATAGGCACCTTCGCTTTGATCTACCAAAGGTAATTTTTCACTGTCTCATAAATCGGACAGGACAGAATGGGAAAACAACCACCCGAAAAAGTTACAAAAGGCGGTAAAATCTAAAAAGTGTTTTGACTAGCTTTCACCTGTACGGGTAAATAGCAGTGTTTAGCGTCAAAACAGACAAAAGGTCGGCCATAATTCAGTGATGGACGGCGTCCTAGTGTGACGAGCTGTGTGGTATTCGCTATCGCACACAAATCGACATTGTCAGCGCCAGAATAAATGTCTTTTTTTCTATATTATGAACCTCTTTTCGGTTCTTCCCAATACCATTACCATATCAGATTTTATACATTTTTTTATTGGTCGCTGAGTTTGAATGAAATGAATAATTGTTTAAACGTTACTTGGCATTTCGTAATGACATTCTTACTAGTCGAATTTGAGGTGTATACTGCGCGTTCCTTTTGACTTGTGCCAACATTTTTTGATTTGAGACCATAACCCACAGCAGGTAGTATGATTATTTTACAACTGAAATATTGGGCTGGCAAAATATTATTTGAGACTAATTTTTTAAATAATTTAATAATTCTATTATTTATTTGTGCCTTGGGAAGCTATCGAATTGATAATGTCACTGTAGCACTCTTAGTTCTTGATTTAAATGAAGACGATAGCAGTGGCGTAGCTATCATATGGCCAGGTGGTGCAGTGGGCCCTCTAACCTCAGCTTTGGAAAAAAAAATAATTATTTAATATTCGCGACGCATTCCATAACAATGACCGAATTTGGCGGAATATTAGGTAAAATCTGTTCGTCAAACCATCTTTCAAATAAATACTCAAGAAATGTGATCAGTTTCAGAAGAAATATTGCGATATAATTAGACCCAATTTTTCGCTCCAATTTCTTAATGTATATCTTCTGATCCTCCCTCAATTGATGGAGACGTGGTCTATTCGCCAGCTTTGCAAAGAAATTATAACGAAATTTGGCGTGCTCGAATGTGACCTTACGGAAGTGTATACAGCAATTCCTGTTACTTCCGCGGCAGCAGAAAGATCTTTCAGTAAACTGAAGATTATAAAAAATTATTTAAGAAACAGCATTCGACAAGATCGCCTCCGACATTTATCGTTAATTGCAATAGAAAATAAGGCGGCATATCAAACTTGGATTTGAGTGAAATTATAGACGAATTCGCAAAAATTAAAGCGCGCTAGAGATTGTGAATTGGACGGAGAATTCTGTTAAAAATCGTTTTTTCCCTTAATTAATCCCATCTGTATAATAAATATTCTATATTGTCATGTGCGTGGTTGTCTATTTATTCCCTTTTTCTTCAATTAAACACATGGAGATTCTAATAGAGACGGCGACGTATGGATTTAGCCTACTAGGGATAAGTTCAACTCACTGTTTCCTATTCTCACTCCTATCAATAAGTTTGATGGCCAATATAAGTTCAAGCTACGCGGAAAGAGGGGAGGAGGGTCCGATTCTTTCCCTATGCGCCAGAGCCTTTGTCCCCCTAGCTACGCCACTGGACGATAGTGATACTAGATTGGGGTTAAATAGTTAGTTATTATTTAAAAAATGTACTTAGTTTTGATACCTTCCACTGTAGGTAGGTACCCTATATAGCACAAAATATATAACTATTAATAAATAATTCTCGACTTTATTTTTGAAAAATTTGATGAAGTTTTTTATAAAATAAATTTACTTTATGTTTTAGTATCTAAATTTTACCGACTCCGGATATGTTACCGTTTACTGTACCATGAGGGAATTTTAAACTTTTATTTCTAAATCATTAAAGCCAGATGCCGAGTCAACGAAATGTTGTGAAACATTCTTTAGTTGAATATTAAATTTTATTCTTAGATACAAATATAAATTCTATATGGCAATATTGTAACAAACCCAACCTACCTTCATTAGAAAACCATATTTATTTTCGATCTATTCACTCACAAATTCTACCAAGGAAGTTAAAAACAAAGCTGACTACTTTTAAAATTTCACATCGTTAGCTTAAAAAATGTAAGTACGGATCTTACTTAGATGGGAAAGAGAGAGTATAGGATTTTTATTTCTGTTATGGGGCTTTTTATTAGATGAAATTTTCTTGGAACTCCTACGGTTGGAATAAAAGCCTTGTATGTATGATGGGATGACATTCACTGAAACCTAAAAGATCTATTGTGCCCCCTTACCTACTTAGTTCCTGAGGAACGTCTCCTTTAGTCCTATTTCAACTTAGGTGCTGTGCCATAGGATTCTAAGTTGCTGTGCAATTTGCAAGTATGTGGATGGAGGTTTCTTCTTCCATGCTACAGAATCTGCATTATTCTTCCTCCACTATTTTGAGTTTTCACAGATGCCCGTTCAGGCGGCAATGTGCCGTTAGGATCCTTGTTAAGACTTTTAGTACAGTTATATTTTGACTTATGCATTCATTTGATTTCAACGGGTGGTAGTCACCAATCAGAATCTTTGATTGTCTAAGCCCTACTAGATCTTTCCAATGGTCAGATCTTCTCTTTTCTTCAGGTTTGCCCATTTCTTCCAAAATTACATTGGGGCTGATACCGCAGAAGGGTTCCAGCCCCCAAAAGGGTCTTTCAGTCCCCCTCTTCGCTAAAAGCCTTAGATTATATGATAAGTACAAAAGGATATAAGGGTAAGTGGAGAAAAAGTGTATATTGATGTTGATGAACAAGTTAATGCCTCCATAGCAAAATACATAATAAAAGAAATAAAGTTAGTGCTTGAATAGAAATGCTATTCATTAATAATAAAAGCTTGTAGTTTCATGTATGAATGAACAATTAATATATCTATCTATCTATCTATAGCAAAATACAGAATACAGAATACAGCCCTTAAAGATGTATTGTATCCCCTTCTTTCACTCAGTTCCTGAAGAATGTCTTTAATATTAGTAGTTCCTTTAGCTTTTTTTCACGAAAGAATCTTATGATAATCGTTGGCTCCAGCTCAAGCAAGTCGTTCTATTCTATCCAATAGTCTACCCATTATTGTAGGATTCTATAGTTTCATGAGAATTGAGGTTTCTTCTTCCATTCCTCTTAACATTCTTTCTTGTTCACTAATTTGAGTTTTCCGAGAAGCCCATTCAGACGGCAGTGTCCAGATGGGGTACATGTCAAAATTCTTGTCTTACTTTGGCATACGCAATCTTTCCATCTCATCTAGTCGTAGCTTACCAGGAGTATTTTTAATTGCCTTAGCCATACCTGATGTGCTATTGCTTCAATATTTTCGTTTTTTCATATTTCCTCATTTCAAAATATTGTTTTATCATTCGACATATTATCTTTTATCAATATTGAACACTTTCCCATGGCGTAAATTTTCGCTTGAATGCCCAACCCAACCTCACTTTTATAATTTCATTAAATAAAATTGCTGCTACTGAAATATTCCACAATATTTAATTGAATTTCAATTAAAATATTTCATGTTACAAGCAAAAAGTAGGTACCAAGTGCCAACCAGTATAATTAACGTCGTACTTACATGAATAATTTATGAACGATTTACCTATATTGACGGTACTTTAAAGTAAAATTAAAGCAAAAGGTGTTCGTTGAGCTACTTGTTTTGTTCATGCTGCTAATAGATATAATAACTAATACATAAATTGGAATAATCACGGATTGTTAACATATTATATTTAACGTGTTTGAATATGAAGAGCATCATTATTGAACATTGAATATTATTAAATGCCATTTTACTGAGTCTGCGTTAGTGAATGTATAAGTACATTTAATAAATTATGTGCATCATATATTTATATATTAAAAAAATGGAAAATGATTCATGACAAGAAAAATATAGCGGATGAAAAGACATATCAGCGCGATCCCAAAAAGAAATTTCATCCGCAACACTCAAATTAATTTTACTATTAATAAATTATTTTTTCTACTATCACTATCGAAAGTCGTCTTTTGTGCCTTGAAAAGCAACTGCAAAGTTGATGTTTTCAGCGAGCTGTCATAATTTGACATTATTGGCGCTCTTAAGCAGAAAGTAACTTTGAAGCACGCCTAACTTTCCGCAAGCTGTCATAATTTGACATTATTGGCGCTCTTAAGCAGAAAGTAACTTTGGCGCACGCCTAATTTTATTTATAGATAAAAGAGGGCTAGTAGTTTATTTTGGTGTGATACTATAGAAAAAATCTTGTGTGTATTTAGAGCAGAAAGTCTTTTGGTACCTACTTCGACAGATTGGGAACTTTCTGTCCCGACTACCAAAGTAGGTACTACTTTCTGCTCTTGATACACAAATAGCTATTGTGGTAGGTTCTATAATTTTTCTATCACCAGTAACTTAATATGGAGCATGGCGTTGAAATTATTCAAAACATCCTAGAATTCCATAATTAAGTTTTGACTGTAGTAGTAGAAGTAAATAATTTTCAGTTGCCTGGCGCCTAAAAAATCTCACAGATATTCAAATCTGTCAAGAAATCCTCATAGTTTTTGTACTAAGTCATCAATGTGGAAATTCCACTTCAAGTGTGATAAAGACATCCAAAGTTTGGGTGTCCTGTTTCATAGGATGTGTAGTGTATAGTGTTTCTAATGTGAATGTAACGTCAATGAAATAAAGCAATGTAGCCAGATTCATTTTCTAAAATTGTCAGGATCACTATACAAATGTTCCCCTTACTTCAGTAAAGGAGAACCATTGGTCAGAAATGGGGACTAACCCCCAAGACGATCTTGTGGTTCTATAAAGTGATCATGCTGCCGATGCTCACATACGCGGCTCTGGTCTGGTGGCCAAGGGTAACCCTGGCCACGGCTAGGTCGCAACTGGCACGCCTCCAAAGGGTGGTCTGTTTGAGGGCAACTGGCTGCATGAAAACTACACCAACTGCTGCGTTGGAGGTAATTCTTGGACTTCGGCCTCTTCACCATGTGATCGAGGCTGATGCTGGGAGGGCACTCCTACGCTTGAAAAGTTTGGGATATGTGCGAAACGAGGAAGGGTGCAGGCACGTCAATAAGATCAAGCTTCTGGGAGATGTCCCTGTCCTGGCTCGAGCGGCTGATGTCTGCCTGCGCAGATACTCATTCGTAACCCCCTATAGGGTGAAGATCCGGGTAAGGGTGTGTCTGCATATCAGGCTGAGGTATACGCTATTTTGGAATGTGCGCAGATAAACCTAGACAGATGTTATACGGATCGACGCATAACCATATACACCGACAGTCAGGCGGCAATTAAGGCACTGAGTGGATATACCATCGACTCATGGATTGCTGCTGAATGCCGTGAACGCCTTGCTGACCTTGCAAGGCGGAACACAGTGTGGCTAGAATGGATTCCGGCCCACTCTGGTTTTGAAGGCCATGAAGGGGTGGCTACTCCTTTTAACGGCCCGGGCCCGACCTTGGGCCTCACAAAATAAACAATCCGTAAGTAAACGAGGAACTGGTTGAGAAACCAGCACCTTGCTCACTGGCTCTACAGGGTCTCAGGCAGTCCAAACTCCTATTGAGGAGATGGACATGCTAGAACTGCTCTAGAACTACCAAGGAGTAGGTTAAAAAAGATAGCAGGACTCCTAACAGGGCACTGCTGTCTGGGGAAACACCCCTGTAACCTAGGTTTAGAGGAAAGCCCCCTATGCAGGGGTTGCGGCATGGCTGACAAAACGTGTGACCATGTTCTCCTCGTATGTCCACATTGGGCTGTGCTACGCAGGCGAATCTTTGGAGTCCCTGTTATGGCCTCTGGGGACATAAGCAGGCATTCACTGAAGAGGATTGAGTCCTTCATCGAGGGACTCGGCTTCATGGATACAAAAGTAGCAGGAATGGCAAAATGGGCCCGCCAGTTGCCTCAGTGCCGGAACCTTGGCTTGATTTTGTCTTTGCCAAGGTTTGCCTGACTAAATTAGTAGTAGTAGTAGTTCTTCAGTAAACCGTTAGTTCGTTAGAAAGCTAGTATGGAAATATTAAAAAAAATACCTAATATGAATTTATTAGTAAGCATTAAAATAAGCCGCTTGAAATTTCTGGAAAAAGAAAAATTGATTAAAACCACTTTATGTATGCTACTATTTTTAAGAAAAATTTTAATAGCCGGCAACGTAGCAGCAGGTGGATTGGAAATCGAATAGTCCAACTCCAGTAATTGGCATAATATAACGAAGTAACTGGTCAGTTATTAACGCGGTCCACTGTTTCATAAAAAATTTTAACGACCTCAAGAAGTTGGGGTTACTTAGCATTAATTTCATCCAGGGGAGTGTGCGAATTGTGTTGTAGAGAAATATTATTAACATAATATATCTATTTGTTGGTTGAGTGAGTTTAGGTACCTATATTATATTACAAATTTTATGAGTTTTGTATGCAGGTTAATTTTAATCTACTATAATATTAAATTCAATGAAAAACATTATTTCACGATATTAGAATTTGTAAAAAAATTTATATGCACGTCATAGGGCAGCATTTCTCATCAATGGGATTAAAAATATGGGTCATTACATTAACATTAGAATAACTATATGTATTTAGGGTAAGTTTTTTGTAGTTAAAGCAGTCTACCATTATTTTAAAATATTTTTCGGCTTCCTCTTTTAATTGCTCCCAAGTACTTGCTCTGTAAAACACTGCCATGTTATCAGCAAAACTGATAACTCTTCTCTTTGTTGGATATGATAGTAAATCATTTATATATAATAGGAAAATAATTGGTCCAAGGACTATCCAACTAACTAAAACTGAGTAACTAATTAAAATGGTAACTAAAAATCCCTTCTGTCCTTAACAATCTTTATAATCAAGACAATATAATATTTTCCCATTGTGAGGAAATAATAAAAACAGTTCTATGAGCAGATTTTTTGCTATTTTTCTTAGTATAATATAAATTTCAACAGCAAAAGAATAATTAAGTACCAAAAAAATGTGAATATAATATAAAAACGCAAATTTTTCTCCATCTTATAATCTGTTCTGTTAAAAAAAAAGTTTTTTCTTACTATTTTTGGTCTTTTAACAATTATTATTACGCTCCAATTTCTATTCCTTCGGAAGTATTAACCTTCATAAAATAAGTTATTACCGTTGATTACACAAAGAATTTAAATAATATACTGTAACGTTGGGCTAAGATTTATCGCATTCAAATATAGAATAACATCAATAATACACCTACTAAGATAAGATGAACATTTGAAGTACCTCAGGCTCGACTATTAGATTAATTTGAGTCATTAATATGTCAAGAAGATTATGAAAATATAAACAACAGTTATTTCGTGTGTGAATAGTTAAGACTCCAAACAATGAACCTTTTAGAAAAGTAAACACGCAAATTATCTGAAGCTAACATTAGAATCTATAACCACCAGACGTTGTATAATCGTCATGCCTTGTCTTCAATTTTTTATAGATCCTTAATACATATAATATGTATGAAACATTCCTTTGGGAGCCGGATCACTTTTGCGGTATCAGTTCCAATGAACACTCCAACTGATATCTCATGAAATGAGGTGACGATGCGACGTAACAAATTTGAAAGTGGGGATCAAGCAAAGCCAATCGTGCGGTAGACGTTATGCAGTGGGCAGCTCGATATTGGCCGAATACGTTCTATCTCTGCGTACTGGAAGCTCCGCCTTGTCACGAGATACCAGTTTACCTGTAATATTGTGCATAACTGTCAGGAGATATGTACGTGTGTCCGTTGTGTTTAGTAGATGCCACAGATATAATCAGAGTAAGGTTATCTGTGGGTGGAAGTGCGCATGTTATGTTTTCCTGTTAAACCAAGCGCTGGTATACTCGTATACCTACCAAATATACTTGTTTCTTTCTAATACATTGTCTCTTATGACATATGTTGAGCTTCAAGGTGTCCAGAGCTCTTTCCTCTAACTGTATAAATGGGATCTATCCAAATAAATATTCTGATGGGTGACTACAACCCGTTGAAATCAAATGAATGCATTAGCCAAAGTAAAATTGCACTAATAGTTTTAACAGGGATCCTAACGGAACATTGCCGCCTGAACGGGCACCTGAAAAGGCTCAAAATAGTGGAGGAAGAAGAATGCAGATTCTGTGGCATGGAAGAAGAAACCTCCATAAACATATTTGCGAATTACACAGTAATTCAGAATCCTATGGCAAGAAGGACATTTACCTAAGTTGAAGCCTGCAGATATCTTAAAATTCCTCAGGGAAATAGGACTAAAGGAGCTACTAGTCTCTGAGCTTTTCCGCAGAAACTAAGTAGAAGTGAGGGGGCACTATAGATCTTCTAGGTCTCAGTGAATATCATCCCATTATACAGCCATACATCCAAATAAATATGGAGGTCAAAATAGTGGTTAAATTTAGTTATCGAAGTAAATTATAAGTTGTAAAAGATGTTGATAAATAAATATGTATACACTAATATTATTTTATGTTTCTCATTTCTCAAAGCAGGTCCCATAAATAGTTTATCGCACTTTTATTACACGCTTTAAATGTTTCCATGTAGTGAGACCTCATGTATTTCTGGAACTCTATAAAAAAACACCGCTCAAAGTCAATTGGAAGGTGAATAAATTAAATCGCAAATTCTTTCCTGTAGTAAAAATATCACTCAAAAATTTAGTGTACCATAAATAAATATGTATAGTATTGTGCAGCTAAATTATCTCATAAATTTTGAGAATTCTATTTATATAAATATACCTACCTGCTCGATTCAGACAAAAACAATATTATAAATGATATAAAGAGAAAATATTAATTTTGTATCCTGATAATAGATATAGTTTATATAAATTATAACTTTATAGGAATTTTGTGAATCTCTTTGGTGGTTTTACGTAATTATTGTCTACCATCTTATATCAAATGTCAGTCAAGATGCTCTAAACGCACTTAACTTTTACCGTGTAGATTAGATTAGAAATGGAGTGGCTCTTTGTCCTATCCCACTGCAACCTTTACAGATCTATTGTGGTCCCCCTTTCCTTAGAGCTCGATATCTAGCTTTATTCTTTTTGTTAGACCTATTAGCCTGGATACCGCCTCCCTTGTGTAGCTCTCTGCCTTCGGCGTTTCTTCTCCGAATAGGTGAAACCGCACCCTTACTAGGCCTTCGCACTCACAAAGTATGTGCTCCACGGATTCGTCTTCTTCGTGGCAAAACCTACATAGGCTGTCATCTGCTAGGCCAATTGTGTGCATATGCTTCCCCAGCATTCCCACCATCATCCTCGTCGTTTCTCGACTTTGACATAGTAGGTCGCATGACAGTTTGGCCGAACTGCTTTTAAGGAATAATTTAGCGTGCCTTTGTCCTGTGGTTTTATGCCACCAGCACAGCGAATGATTGTTTATCCATTGGTGGATGCTCTCCTTAGTGAGGTTTTTTGCAATTCCACAGGAAACTTCTGGCCCTATCATGACCTTAGTCGCTCCCTGCTTGACTAATTAATCGGCCTTTTCATTGCCTTTTATTCCTTGGTGACCTGGCACCCAGGCTAGGGTCACTCTATTATGACTACCTAGTCTGTTGAGTGCCTTGCGACACTCCCACACCAGATTTGACGTTGTCCGATATGAGCTTAACGCCTTTAGTAAAGCTTGGCTGTCGGAGTAGATCACGATTCTTTGGTTATCCACCTCCCGTCTCATCAACTCTTCTGCACAGCATTGCACCGCCATCACCTCTGCTTGAAAGACAGTGGCATGTTTCTCTAGGCTTGAAGAGATCGTGATCTTCTCTTGTACCCCATATATTCCGGCTCCTACTCCAGAGTCTGTTTTAGAGCCATTAGTGTACCAGTTGAGATTCGCTGTTATAAAAGGCCCTGTCTCCCAGTCCTTTCTCTCTGGAATGACTAATATGTATTCATTTTTGAAGCTATATTGTGGGGCAATCTGATCCATTGGCATTCCCAGTATTGGATCTGCCTTTATTTCTTCATATAGCTTTTTATAGGCCTTGCCGTGTCCTACCGTGTAACATCGAACTTGGTATAAAACTGCCAAGAAAGCCTTTGTTCGGGGCGTCGGCCCAGCACGTAGTGGAACGCCTCTGATGCGATAATTACAGTGAAGCAGTGTCGAGCGCGATTAGTACTTGGATGGGTGACCATACTAGGAAAGGCCGTCGTGTAAATAGCCCATACAGCCTTCAGCGGAGTAGCATATCACAGCTCGCAGGCATTATACCAATGAGCACGAGGTATAATGTAGGTATGCCGTCTTTCGGAGGAGACATAAAACCGAGGTCCCGAGTCCATGGATGTTGGGCTCGATAACGAACCCTACCAATGGTTGGAGCACCAGTGGGTTCCGCAAAATTTCCGGTTAGGGGTAGAGTGCTCCCGGCGTCGGTGATTAGCCTTAGTTGCAGAAATAGACCGACGTTAAATAACCAATTTAAAAAAAGCCTTTGTTCAAATTGTCTTTGTGAAGACGCTGAATTTGTATGGTGGAATATAAATAGGTTACAGTCACAATAGACTACTCTTGTGAATCGCAGTGGATAGCCTTGCCTAACCTAATTTATGTTATGGGTGAATATTTACTAAGATTATGAATATGTGTCTTTTGAAACGAGACATTAAAGACCATGCTGGTATTTATATAGTTTAGTGTGAAAAAGAAACAATATTTATTCTTTTGACGAAATACCATAATTTATTTTATATAAATACTTAGTTAAAAAAGACAGGCAAGACTAGGTTAGTCAGTTCTGTGATGAAGCCATGTTAAAATTATCAAATGTCAACAGAAAATTTTTATTTAACCTTGAAAAGACAAGCGTATTTGGTATTATATAATTTTCAACGCAGTTCCCAATATTACGCCCACCTGAACCAATTAAATACCTTCCTTAAAATCATGGCATTATAATTATAAAATCCTAGGTAATTCCATGTATCAGTATAAGAAGATTCAATCTTGAAAGCCATCTTGGTAAAAATCAATTTATCCCCGGTTTGGAGTAGACAACAAAAAATTACAGGGTCTCGAGACCGTTCCAAAATATATAATTACTGTTCTTTTGTGATTCTTGAATAAAAGAACATTTCCGGGGGTAGGTAAAAGATATGGACGAAAAAACCATTAAGGGGTGGTTTGATGCTTTTTACGTTGGAATTAAGAAAACGAAAGGAACAAAACAAATAAATACAAACAAGATTGATATAGTAACATATGCAACAATAATTAATGGACTTGGTCTTAAATGACTGTAATTTGAATTTGTACCATCCAAGGTGGTGAGCTTAGCTTTTGAGAGCCAAATAACCACCCAATTTTTGCAATTGTGCCTGGCGGAATACGCCCAGTCTAAGCACAAAAGCAGAAGAATGCGCCCAGGCAAACACATGGGAAGAAATTCATAAAAGAACCATCAGAAAAAGTAGCGAAAGAACTGCTCTCAATGAGCAGGAACAAACTACGCACCATAACGGTGTTTCTTACGGACACTTTTCCATAAAGGAGCACCTGAACAAAATAGGGCTGTAAAACGGAGACCTTACATGCAGAAGATGCAAAAAGGACACCGAAACAGCTCTGCAAATATTATGCAACTGTGAGACCCTGGACCACAGGAGGCAGAAACTGTATGGAAGACCCCAAATGACTCCAGAAGACTTCTACAACCAACCAGTAAAGAACCTGTATGAGCTAATACAGGTAATGGATTGGCTGTAGTCAGAACACTAGGAGGATCCACAATAAGCCCAAGAGGCTGAGGTGGTGCCGGCGAAGGGACGGCTCCTTTAAAAAAAAGCACAAAAACAAAATTGTCAGCTTTAATGCAATTCTGGCAAATGCTGCCAACATGAATTCAGGCGTAACGCCACTCAGTCAAATAATGTTAAAATTACTATAAAATAGGTTTTAATTGTTAATAAAATTATATTCGAAACAAACTGACCGAGTCATAACGAGGAACGTTCCTCAGGTGATAAGCTGGTGGATCCACAGATACAGCACAGGGTTGTTCGCAATTAGGGGTACTGTGGAACATGGCCCTTGACTCTTTACTCAGCCTCCGCAATGAACTTAGTCAGGAAGATTTGGGAGCGTATTTTGCAATAAAATGCAGGTGGCTCTCAAAATAATCGAAGTATCTCTCTCTATCTGTAAACCCTTAATAAAGGCCGGCTGGCCGTGTGGCAGACTTGGGGATATATAGTCACCTGGATATATAAGGCCATCATAAGAACCATGCTAACCCACGGAGTTGCCTTGACAAAACAACAATGTAGTGAGAACGACTTCCCAGGAAAATACACAATGAGGCCTAGATGCTCTACCCTCCCAACTTATCAGATCAGATAATCTTATAATACCGTACAGTGTGACCCAAATATTACACGCTAACATTTTGAGAAATCAGCCAATAAAATGTATAGTACCTTTGATAACTTTTTCCTTCGTTCAAAAAAGTGCACGAAGTACAATTACCTAGGAGAAAGACATTTTTCATAGAATTATAGAGAAAGGCAGAGAAAAACGTTTTCGATGCATTGAATTATTTCTTAGCTTTTTGCATTGTTAATATATGCTTTGTAATTCAAGTTATCAAAGCCTCTAGAGTGATTATAATAAGGAAATTCTTGAATATTCAAAATGCTGCGGAAATTAACGAAAATAAAATTGCTACTAAAAGTTTTTTTACTGTTAAAAAAATTAATCTCCTCTGTTTAAAAATAAATTGCTACGCCTTTGCGTTTGACGCTAGGATTTACCTAGCGAAATATATCTTTAGTGACGTCTTGTAACCCATTAAGTCGGATAATCCGAAAGGTTATCATCTAAGGCAGCGCACAAAGAGCACAACAACATACAAACATCCCTTTTTGAAAAGTTTCGGCTGACTCGGACAAATGGCTACCTTTCGGTTAATCTAACTGACGATTATCGTCGAAACGCCGTGGTGCATTAATAACATCAAAATAAGTTGAAAAGCCTCTTTGGAGTGGTGGAGAACGAGAACATCTGTGGTAGAGTGGATTCGTGTACTCAATTTATTATAATCAGGGGCGTTTCTACAAAGAGTATTTTTGGTTGATACAATTTGGTATATTTATTAATATAATTATTGTTATTATGAATTGGATTGCGTGATAATTATTGTTGTTTTTTTATCAAGAATAATTTAAAAGTTGATCCAACTTTTGTCACCGAGTAAGTTGGTCAAACAGTTGAATAGGCATGATGACTGATTTTGAAGATTTGCTCCACGATGTTTGTAAGCATAAGCTTAGAATAGAATAGTAATGGCGTCTCTATGATATTTCACATCTGTAAATACTTCAAATATTCCACACAGTTTGAAAATAAAAACTTTGCTTTTATTACCAATTTGAATTATTTCGTGTGATGTCATGAATTCTATAACGAGTGAATATCATTTAAACGATGCAAAACAAGAAAATAAGATAAAAGTTCGAACGATATGCAAAAGGTTAACGTCATACGTTTGTAATCGGTGCTTTAGCTAAGATGGCGGATTGTCATATTTTGTATTCATATTTTTATTAAAATAAATATAATTACAATTGTAAAATAAGAAATTGTTTCAGAAACTTTGTAATGCATACAATTATTGCAAATGATTGTTTCAGTAATTCTTAGTGACTGTCATCATGCTTATTATTAAAGACTAAATAAGAAAGAAATCTTTTGTTATATACTAATAATAAAACTCGTATTGGGTGTCTAAATTGAGATATCCAGCTGTATCTCAACTAATGGATGGTTGGAAATGTGCTTTCTGGACCAATGCCAATTAATGATAAAAAATACTTTTAGAAAATTGAATAGTTAAGAGTACTTTTAGGCAAATGAAAAACCATGACGTAATCTACTCAAACATTTGAAAAAGTAGTCTGTGAACGATGGCTAAAAAGTATAAAAATATAATTCTGTTTATCCATAAACGTTTAAAGCGAATTCAAAATCAAATAGGCACGTTATTTTTTGTTTTTATATTAAAAATCTGTAAGACTTATTCAGTGGCAGTAGTCTCTAAGACGTTCCTCAGGAACTAAATATGAGTAAGGGGGCGGAATCAGCTCCAATGTAATATTGGAAGGAATAGGTGAAGCCGAATAAAAGAGAAGATCTGACAATTGGAAAGATCTAGTAGGGCTTAGGCAATCAAAGATTCTTCTGGGTGACTACAACCTGTTGAGATCAAATGAATGCATAAGTCAAAGCAAAACTGCACTAAGAGTTTTAACAGGAATCCTAACGGGACATTGTCGCCTGTATGGGCACTTTAAAAAGCTCAAAATAGTGGAGGAAGAAGATTGTAGATTTTGTGGAATGGAAGAGGAAACCCCCATCCACATACTTGGAATCCTAGGGCACGGTACCTGGGAGACTACTGGATAGAAGAGGGACAGTTACCTAAGTTGAGGCCTGCAGATATCCTAAAATTCCTCCGGGAAATAGGACTAAAGGAG
Organism: Lochmaea capreae; assembly: GCA_949126875.1. Taxonomy (NCBI): domain Eukaryota; kingdom Metazoa; phylum Arthropoda; class Insecta; order Coleoptera; family Chrysomelidae; genus Lochmaea; species Lochmaea capreae. The sequence continues at coordinate 13,987,492 of OX421409.1, forward strand.
CTACTAGTCTCTGAGACTCTCCTCAGAAACTAAGTAGAAGTGAGGGGGCACAATAGATCTTTTAGGTCTCAGTGAATGTTACCCCAAAAAATAAATACATACAAACAAGGGGGCACAATAGATCTTTTGGGTCTCAGTGAATGTCACGCTATTATACATACATACATATTCAGTGGCGTAGCTTTCATTATAATAAGCGTGCTTCTAAAGAATCATAAAGAGCCCCCCTATATGTTTGCAATAACCCAAAAACCATTTTTCAATAGTGTAGGGTAAAACATTTCATTAGATACCTAACAATACATATTTTTCTTATATTTGGTCGTAATGTTTACGTTTTTATTGCAATGTCCGCCCATTCCTTCTTATTTCTTACCAATATTTTTGCCTCATTCCATGATTGTCCCTTTTCTTGAAGAATTTTTCCAACGCTACTGTCCCATGTTTCCATCGGTCTCCCGCGTTTTCTCTTCTTCACATTGATTGCCTCCCATACTTGCTTAATTTGTCTGGAATTTGACATTCTCCATTTCTCTTTAGGTGTCCCCACCATCACAATTGTAGATTTTATTTATAGATCCTTTCATTTTTGTATTTTTTTACTTTACCTATTCTTTTGGCTCCTTTAACTCTTTCCAGATATTTCATTTCTACTGCTTGTATTTTGCTCTTCTGTCTGCCTGTCAGTGTCCATGATTGCATGCATGGAGACTATAAGGACATCGAAATCCATGTACATGGAGTGCATGATTAACAACCGAACGTCAGAATTGGTCTATATATATATGGTCTTAAATATTTTTGTCTTCATTGATATCTCCTTTTTTTTATAAAAGCCTGGTTCATTGCATAGTACAATTTTAGTGTTTTTTGTACTCTATCGTTTATTTCTTTTTCCTGCCTTCCGTTCTCTTGTAGTTCTACACCTAGATATTTGAAGCTTGTTACTTGTTCAATTATAACATTGTCTACTCTTATCTGTTTGTTTTTATGTTTCTTTCCTACTGACATAACTTTCGTTTTGTTTTTATTTAATGAAAATACGGTATTTTATATTTTAAATTATATTTAAAAAAAACAAGAATAGTAACGGTCAAGCTATAACATTATTATACTATTCGAAATAAAAACAAAAATAAATAGGATTTATATGTTAAAAATATTTAGTATATTTTACATAAATTAGGAAAATGTTTATTGTGAATTATAATTAATATTGGTGACTACCAAAATATAATGAAATAAAATTTTTCCAAAAATGAAAAACTTGTGAGAGGGTGAGGGTTTTACTCCAGTATTTTTAACAATCGCCAGGTGGCGTTATCTGGACAATTCTTAATTTTCCAAATTATTTTTTAATTCTCCAAATAAGCTGCCATATTTATCTCTTTATTTGAACTTTTTTTATTATTAAAAACCAATTTGAATTCATAAGAATCTTATCATAGCGAATAACAGTGTCTCCTCTATAAAAATATTCTCAAGGTTAACGCGAGTTTCCGCGAAAAAAGATCTACTTTTAATGGGTATATTATTAAGATTGGATCAGCTATAAAGTTATTTATACCTGCACTGATTTATTCCTGTCTGAATACTTGGTTGGGTCTTCGGAGAAGTTTTTGTTCGGAGACAGCATGTCTTTTCTCGAAACACCAACTGAATTAAAAGTAAAAAAATTATTATACAGATTGAAGATCAGATTGAAGTTTGTTAAATTCCCAAGGGAAGTTAGTTTCTCACGTAAACGTCTTCATCACCGCTTTCATGTTACATTCTGGATAAATTTGAGTTGGGAATGATTCTTAGCTTTGCACTTGGAGAAATAGCATAAATTTGAGAAATAATTAGCTCAGAAACACAAATAATTAAAATCTCTTTGAAAGATAATTTTCAAATATAACGATTCTATATACATTATTTTCTTTCTTTTCACTCGTATACTCTAACTAAAGTCAGTGTGATGACCATAAAATAAAGCAATGTTGTCAGATACCTATATTTTCTAAAATTGTTAGGCTCGCTACACAAATGTTCCTCTTACTTCAGTAAACTGTTAGTTCGTGATGTTATAAGAAAGCTAGTTTGGAAATATTTTTAAAAAAATACATAATGTAAATTTATTAGTGAACATTAAAATAAGTCGCTTGAAATTACTGAAAAATAAAAATTAATTAAAACCACTTTTTATATGTTACTATATTTAAGAAAATTTTGAAGAGTTGGCAACGTATTGCATGTGTAGTCAAGACTTCGAAACAACCAATCATCAACTGCAGTATTCATCGCAATATAATGAAATAACCGAAGTATACTCCGGTTGACGTTTTTGGCAGAAAAAATTCTACGGTCTATTAGTATCATTCAGTGTCGGGTGTGAATTTTGTTTTAAAGAAATATTTAATATAATATCTATTTCTTGGTTGAGTGAGTTTAGTGAATTGTTATAGGTATTTATAGGAAAATGTAGGTGATCTAGTGTAGAAAGGTATCATTAACATAAAACCTTTTTGATGGTGTAGTGGTAAGGTCGCGTCAGTGAATTGATATTAATATAATATTCATTTGTTCGTAGACGTTAGGGTAAGTTTTCTAATATAATTAATTAGAATGGCATTTTGGAGACCATTTGAAACAACAGTCAAAGATGATGCGCGGGATTATTGAATTCTATATTTAAATATAAGAAGCTAGATAATCGACTGGTAATAATGGAGTCTTGGCGTAACGCTGAACTTAGACAGAAGTATTTGCGCAAAACAAAAGGGTACCGTGATTCAAATAGAACTATAATTTATTTAGACGAAACCTGGTTTGATACACATGATGTTGTCAAGTGTTTATTCATTTATTTGTTATTCAAACAATCCTTACGGTTTTATTACATGAATAAATATATAAAATCAAATACATTTTTACTTAATATGTAAGAAAATAGTAGTAATGGTAATTATATTATAATTAAAACTGTTCTTTAGATACTCCGTGTTCTAGAGGAAAGCGCTTTATTATTGTATTAGAAATTTTATGAATTTTGTATGCAGGTTGATTTTTTTCATTCAAATTGATATAGTAGATTAACACTATTTCACAATATTCGAATTTATAAAAAATTTATATGCACGCCAGTAGGCGGCTTTTTCCTTCAAAGGGATTAAAAATATGGGTCATCACATTTACCTTGGGGAGAACTTTACAATTATAATTTTTTCAATACTTTCTTTTTTCACAAACATTTATTGATCCTTTTAGCTACTTTTTTCTTTTTTGGAAGTTGTTTCTTCCTTTATTTCTATATAATTAGTTTCTTCTGCTCCTAGGAACTTTCTTCTGATCATTAGCTCGTGTCCACAAATAGTTATTGCTAGGTACGGCTGCTTCTCCCAACTTTAGAAGTTTATTTCTTCATACGTAGCTTATTCTGCTGGTAACAGCTTTCATCTTCATCACTTTTCTAAATTGGACCATTCTTATAAATACTTACTCTGCTCCTCACCATTTTCTTCTTCATTATTTGTGCAGCTTTCACAATTTTTATATCCTAACAAATATTTATCGTTAGCTCCCTCTACTCAATTCATTTTAAGAAGTTTTTTCTTTCTTCATTCATTGTACGTATAGTTTCTTCTACATCTCACGAATTTTTCTATCGTCACTGGTACAAGTTTTATTATTTTTTCTTATGAGATCATTCCCACATTTATTTAGATGTTAATTTCTATTACTCCTTCCATCATCGGGTGTTATCTTTCCCTACTTCTTAATACGTAGTTTACTCTGCTTCTCGCGATTATCTTTTCCGTCATTATTTAATTCAGTTCTTCCCAATAAATATTGATTGTTTCATTTTGACACTTATTGCATCTTTAGATGTTTAATTTATTTATCATTATCTTCTTTTTCCACGCTAACATTCACACCCGTTTATTTAGTTTAGTTGTTACAAAGTTTAACAATGACCTATCAAATCAATGAACCCATTCGTGCTTATATTTATATTCGAATATATTTTTCACGGCAAAAATTTACTGAAAATATCTATATTTTATATTTGACAGCGCATTCTCCCTCTTTAATGACTGTATATCATATACCTTAGCAGTTTGTGTCTACAGAGTTTACCTGCGGTTTTCTATTCAGCCATTTTGAATCGTTCACGATGATTTGAATAAATAAGCCATTAAGTTTTTGTAGATAGGTCGGTAAAGAACACCCTCCGTCGTAAATTAGGTTGTTTGGGGGGCCCTGTTCCGACCACAATACATAACAAAACAATGGTTTTGAGGAATATCTAATCACCTAAATTAGGCGAACTACAGAATATTACACGAAAACATATGATTAGGGAATTATGAATTACTTTACTACCATGATAACTATATAAAATATAAATTGCGTGAGTTAAAATATGTTTGTAGAACATTCTTTATCTTTATTTATACGAAAAGCTGGTAGGTATTTATGTGTACAGTTAACGAAAAAACTGTTTTATTGCCTTGAAAAACCCATTCCCTGGAAAAAATATTATGACTAAATAGAGCATAGATTTCAGGCAAATTGCGCTTTTTTGCCTTTTTCATTGATTTTCTGCCTTTAGTACCTTTTTATTAAATTTCAAGGTAAAATTTAAAAATTAAATCGCTATAACTCCATATTTTATGTTTGCGATAAATGTCTCGCTACTGGCTATAATCCTCATTATGCCAGATACAATTTTAATAAACGCAAACATTTGATGGACAGGGCAGCATTAAAAGCTTTAGCATGATCTCAGATCAGATCTAGACTGGTCTGGGACTGTCTACAGAAACTTAAAACCCTGGCTAATCATGATAGAGTTACTCTTAAGTGGGTCCCAGGGCATAAGGGCATTGTAGGAAACGAAAAGGTAGACATCCTAGCAAAGCTGGGGTCTGAGACAGCATTCACTGGTCCTGAACCAGTATTTGGGATATCCAAAACTGCTGCACGTGGTTGTATATCTCGGTGGACTCAAACTAAACACCAGTTGTACTGGAGACACGTGCCAAAACAGGAACACAGCAAACTCCTGGTTAAAAAACCCTCGGAGAAGCTGACCAATGATATATTAAAAATTAGCAGGGCCCAAATAAGGATAGTGACGGGTTCACTCACCGGTCACTGTACTCTAAGGAAGCACATGCATAAAATCGGCATATATAGGGAGGAACCTATCTGTCGGTTGTGCATGGAAGAGGAAGAAACAGCCTCTCACATTATCTTTGATTGTGAAGCACTATCTCACTGGAGATATAAACTCCTAGGACTAGAATTTCCAAGGGAGGATTTCTCCAAGAAGAACCTAGTGAAAAGTCTGCTGAGTCTGATAAGGGCTACTGGTCTCTTCACATAAACGGCACAACCAAGAGCACAAAAAGCCTTAAGGCTGAGGTGCCGAGGACATCAATCCTTTGACTGGTGTGCTGATCCAATCAATGAATCAATCAATCACAGTTCCCCAGCTAGCGAAACTTATGGCTTAACCTGTGCTACACTCCAACCGGTATCTCGTGAAATGAGGTGACGATGCGCCGTAACAAATTTGAAAGTGGGGATCCAGCAAAGCCAATCGTGCGGTAGACGTTATGCAGTGGGCAGCTTGATATTTTTACACTGTTGCATTGTAAAGTTGATTTTGTTGCGATATTACGTTTTTTAAATAATGTTATACTTTTTAAATTAAACAGAAAAAATAATTTTGTCGAATGTGTTAATATTAAAAATTAATTAAAAATATTAAAATGATAGTAAGAATCATATAATTATTGCCTTATTAAAATATGTGTTTTGAAACGTTAAATACTTACCAGTAATTAAGTTTTCCAAGTAGGATCTTTTAAAATGAATGTCCCTTATATAATTGTATTGTAATGCCATCATAATTTTATTATGTATTGTTTGGTAAATATTATATTTTAATCAAATCATTATTTTTGTTTTCCTTCTATTCTACACAAAGTTTTAAAATTTTTGACCTGATTATGGATCTACAAGTCATGCAGAGCTTTTTATCGAGAATAATTTTTTTTTGTGAAATGTGAGATAAACTTTCTCTCCCTTTGTATAAAACTTTTTGGGACACACTGTATATCATACCTAACCAAAAATCATTCCCTCATCCTTTTAGTAATTAAATTGTTATGTCAATTATTTGTAACTCATTTTTCTAAATATCATACTAAAAAATACCCAACATTACTGTGATCATCCACATATTGACAACATTGTATAAATTTTAATATCTAATGTTCGGGTAAATTCCATTTCAGTCTGGCCGAATACGTCCTCTCTCTGCGTACTGGAAGCTCCGCCTTGTCACGAGATACCAGTTTACCTGTACTAGGCGGAAAGTATCTTTCCAAAATCAGCTTTTTCAATATGAAATTCATATAGGATATTTACTTTTCGGTGTTGAAATTGAATATATTGATTTTGAAACTGGGCAGGTTGTTTTTAAATGTAAAAGGGCATATTTTGATGGAAAAACATGTCTCAATTCTTGATCCAGTGGTGTACATTTGGAAGAATATCTTACCTTTCCCCTCCCATTTTTTACGCCACTGGCATTTAAAGCTAATTTTATTTTATTTCGTATTTCTCAATGGTTTTCACGTGAACACATGGATAACCTTTACATATCAAAAAATTTGTAGTTTTCAAGATTTTCCATGTTTTTATGAAGTCTGCAAAATCACTTTTTAATAATGCGTCCCTCGCCTACGGCGTCACCCTGCGTGAATAATGGCTATCATAAGTTGCTCGTATAATACCTATATTATTTTATTATTTCGTTATTAAAAAGTGATCTTGCAGACTTCATAACAAGGTTGTGAAGGTTACGCGTTTTTCACGTGAAAACCATTGAGGAATACAAAATAAAATGAAAATAGCAAAAAATGCCAGTGGCGTACAAAATGGGAGGGGAAAGCTGACATATTATTCCAAATGTACACCTCTGGATCAAGAATTGAAACATGTTTTTCCATCAAAATATGCCCTTTTACATTTAAAAACAACCTGTCAAATGCCAAATAATATATTCATCCATTTTAAAGTTATCAAATTAAAATATTTATTTTTTCGTAATTTCAACATCCTGCATTTCGAGAAGTAAATAGGCTGGACATCTCAATCCTTATATAATTTTGTCAAATTTTTCGAAAGGTATGCAAACGTTGTAAGTGTCATTTGAAAACACCCTGTAGATGTTCCTTCTCCGATAAGTCACTTACCCAGCTGCTTAGCTGAAGATATATGCATTAGTTAGTGAAAATTAAATTCCTGATTTGTTCAGTCTTACTTACATACCGAATGTTTAGCTATATTTGAGTTACGTTTTACAAAAATTTTCTTCTAATTTCTGCAGCTGGTCCGCTCCTGTTAATTCAAAAACCTCTTCTGATGAAGAACTAGTCTGTCCGAAACCGATATAAAGACACCTGACTTAATAAGACTACCCATTTGACTGATTAAAAAAAATCCGGTGTGAATGAAAAATTGTTCATTGTATACCCCATCAAATTCGTAAATTGATCATCTTTTTAACATCAAAAGACTTCAGTTGACTGTTATAAAGATAAATTTATGTTATTCAGATGTGTGATGCGGCCAACGTATTCCGTGATTAATATTTTGAAGCACCTTGTTGAAAATCAATCATGATTTGTGACTTGTGTCAGGTTCATAAAAGACAGGTGCATAGTTTGGTTAATTTATTTAGCTTTTACGTTCGTTGTAGTTAAAATTATTACCTGGATTGTATAACATTGACATATATTTCGTGTAAACAGCTTCGCTTGTTTTGATCCGTTTTTATTATTTTTTTTTTCGCTATAAACAATAAAGTATAATATGAAAGAACTTTACTACCTACATAAAGAGAACGAACTAATAAGAATGTCTTCAGAAAATGGTATATACAAGCATTCAGTTTTTTTAATGATTTGACAGTAGTCGAAAGTTGAAAATTTAAATAGTTGTAATTTAAAACGAAACTATTAAAAGATAATAATTTAGTAAAGAAAATTCCACACATGTGATTTTTAACCAATCAGAACGTGTATTTCTAACAGATCACCATCGCATAACGGATGAATTTTAGTGGAAATTTTTTCCTCGTGGGTACCCAACAGCGAATTATACTGGAAATTTTTTTGACGTTTATAATTGCAGAATATTTATTTTGACAATCTAATTTTTATTTGTTCACATGATAATTTTGATTCATTTCAACTACAAGCTTAGATGTTTTCTAAATTATTTGGACCATTATGATTAATGTTTATATTAAAAACGCAATTATTATACATAATTATACTATGGCAGGTTGATTGGAAGTTGCTTGTTCTTGATTTAGAGATTCTTGGATTGTCTTTGCAGAAGTTGCAGCAGACCTCATTGCGTCAATTATATCCTGATGATGGCCCGAGTCAATTTGCAGATATGCTACCATGCCCTGTTATTTTAATTAATTGCTGTTCTCCAATTCCCGTTTTGGCTAAAGTTGAAACAGCAGTGGCCCTCGCAGAATGATTTGTTATTTTGATCTTGTTGACATCGACACTGATGCCGCCGATTTGCACCAGGAAGATATTGTATTTTGTCCAACCGGGCTGTTTTTATACCAGCCTTTGGATTTGGAGTTTGCCAGTTTGGATTTGAAGTTAAAAATGAACGATTCGTTTTGATGAGTTGGTCTCGCTTGCTTATTAGTTTTTTGAACAGTCTTACTGGGCAGACAGAAGTACAAATATAGATACATAAGAAAATTGGAAGTGAGGATGAACAATAATTTGGACAAATACAGCTGCAAACTAATTAATTAAATTATAAATAAGGTGGATAGAACAAAGTATTTGGTATTCTTATTCGGAGAGATCATCGATTGATGGAATCAAGGATTAGATAAGCAATAAGATATTGAAACTATTTTCTATATAGCATTTATTTCTTACCAATCTTCAGTAATCTTCTAGTCTGGGGCACAGGTGGGATAATGGCCGCATTCAGAAAGCAAAAACGATGAGTTAACGATGCGAAATCGGTCACGTGACGATAACTAATCTCGATAACTTTTTCTGAATACATCTGAGAATTGCATCGAACTTTGAATGAAAGTTTTGTCATAATCAGAGACATAATATACGCGTGACGTTTTGAGGTTATGGTAATGCTGTTGAGGACTACTCCTACAGCGGCACTGGAAACAATGCTAGACCTTCCTCCGCTACATTGTGTCATAATGTGCGAAGCAAGGGCAGCCTATAACCCGACTGGAAAAAGAATCAGACCATGACGTCGCACATGGGAGAGGACAAACAGAAATAAGGCATGTGGATGACGACATTTTTAAAATGCCAACAGACCACATGACCGCCAGATATATCTTTCGCAAGAAGTTCTAGATTGTCGTCAAAGATCTAAAGGAGCTTGAGGAAGAGGACGCACCACCACTCAGCAAAGCGAATGAACTGATCTGGTATACAGACGGATCAAGGAATGAGCTCGGCACCGGAGCGGGTATATACAGCAAGTCGAGCAAATACGAAGAAATCGTCTCGCTTGGTAAATATGCCTCGGTATATCAAGCAGAAGTTTATGCAATACTTGCATTTGCAAGGGCAAATAACATGAGAGCCTACAACAACAGGCAGGTCAGGATCTACAGTGACAGTCAAGCTGCCCCTAAAGCACTTCAGAGCTCTAAGGTAACATCTCGGCTGCGACTCGGAACAGTGTAAGACTGTATGGGTCCCAGGTCCCAGGTCACATTCGCTGGCAATGAAAAAGCTGACGAACTTGCAAGAGCAGGATCGTCAACACTGATGAACGGACCCGAACCATTTGTGGGCATCTGCAGATGCTGTACTAGGTCATGGTTGAAAGGGTGGGTAAAAGAACAACACAAAAAGCACTGGAAGAATACGCCCAGGCAAACACATGGGAAGAAATTTATAAAATAATCATCAGAAAAAGTAGCGAAAGAACTGCTCTCAATGAGCAGGAACAAACTACGCACCATAACGGGGCTTCTTACGGGACACTTTCCACAAAGGAGCACCTGATCAAAATAGGGCTGTTTAACGGAGACCTTACATGCAGAAGATGCAAAAAGGACACTGAAACAGCTCTGTACATATTATGCAACACTAAGAGACGCTGGTCCACAGGAGGCAAAAACTATATGGAAGACCCCAAATGACTCCTGACGACTTCTACAACCAACCAGTAAAGAACCTGTATGAGCTAATACAGGGAACGGATTGGCTGAATAGGCTGTAGTCAGAACATCAGGAGAATCCACAATAAGCCCAAGAGGCTGAGGTTGTGATGCTGTTGATTATAAGTAATTTTTAAATTCTTGTTTCAAGTTAAGTGCAGTATCCCTAACCTACCTCAGTACGCTGATGTTCGTCAGATAGCAGTAACATTGAAAATTGAGCAAAGTAACCTTTTGTAGAAAGTGATAAAAATATTCCTCGATCCATGTTTTTCTGCAATCAACGTGAATTAAGCGGGATTTATAGATTGACGGACTGTAAACGTATACCACACGTAGACGCACTGGATACGTAACGAACGGTACGTGAAAATTGTTGCAGTTATAAATAAACGGAACGGAAATTTTGCGAATGGGCAGAGGTAACGTATTCGCGACATTCAAATTAACCTAGAAATTATACAAATCATCTACATCCTGTGTCCTATGTTGTTTTGAGCTTTAAATTTTGTATTATACATTCAAAAACACAACATTAAGTGACAGCTGATAGCCACGCTGACATCACACAAAATTCTTTCCTTTGATTGGCCGGACGTAAGAACGCACTGTAAAAAAAAAAGTTGGCCAACTCTTCCGTTCCAGTCCGTTCCCCTTACGTTACGTCATGCACTTACGTTCCTTTATAAACAAGGTATGTAAATTCTGATAGTTGATCTTTTCACAGTGCGTCTACGTTTACAGTCCGTCAAACTATAAATCCCGCTTTAAACAACACATTTCGATGTCAAAAACAAATTTTGACAATGTCTATCTACAAATCGGTAGGGAGCGCCCTAATCGTTCAAGCTGATTTCTCCCAATGCGTTTACCCTGTCGTCCGACTGACACGTACACTGTCTGTTTTCGCTCCTCACCTACCCATAGATTATGAACGCACTCCTCATGTCATCAGTCATTTTTGATTGAGCGCGAGTTTTAAACTAATGGCATTTTTATTCAAATAATTTTATCTTTTTAGGTAATTTCAAGCAGCAAATCAGTGGCGTAGCTATCATAGGGCCAGGTGGTGCAGTGTACCAGGACCCCGGAGCTCAGGGGGGCCTCTAACCTCAGCTTTGAAAAAAAAAATACGTACATTGCGCCAGTCATAATTTAAATTTGGTAGTAAAAAGGTAAGAGGTAAAAAGGTTCCGTCGAAATTCAGGAGTTTTTTGCAACAATTCAAGACTTGTTCAACTTCTTTGGAAACAGCATTAAGCGCTGGGACCTTTTATCGAAATTCACCGGTGAATCAGAAATTTCTTTGAAAAAATTGAATCCGACAAGATGGTCCAGCAGAGTTAACTCAATAACTGCAGTCAAACTTCGTTTTTTCGATTTCATCAAAGCATTGTCCAGTAAAGACGAACGTAGTGAAACAGAGATTATAGAATCAAAAATGCTGAATTTTGAGTTTGCATTTCTTCGTGAATTCATGCACAGCGTATTGAACAAGATCAATTATGTTTCCAAAGTTTTGCAAAAACGTGATATCGTTTTGGACGAAGCGAGTAAAGCTTTGGAACAAACAACGGATAAATTGAAAAAGTATAGAAATGATTTCGAATCCTTCAAATTCAAGGCCACCGAAACCGCGAGAAAATACGACATCGATCCTACCTTTCCAGAAAAGCGACGAAGAAAAACTAAAAAGCATTTCGATGAATTGGCTTCTGTTCACCGATTTGAAAACCAGGAAGAAGTCTTTAGAGTAACTCAATCAGTTAGATGCGCGTTTTATTGGTATGAGTGCAGTTTGTAAATCGTTCGACTTCCTGATTCCAAAAAATTTGCTGAGCTGGAATGAAACGATTTTTCGCTCCAAGCTTTGCCAAGAAATTATAATGAAATTTGGCGTGCTCGAATGTGACCTTACGATGCTACTGTTTCATACAATTCTTGTTACTTCCGCGGCAGCAGAAAGAACTTACAGTGAACTGAAGATGATAAAAAATTATTTAAGAAACAACATTCGACAAGATCGCCTCTGACTTAAAGAGGGGAGGAGGGCCCGATTATTTCCCTATGCACCAGGGCCCTTCACAGCTAGTAGTGGAAAAATAATATTTTTCTCCAACCATCAAAACATGTTGACATTTTTGTACTATTTTCAGGTGCAAAAGCCATCAATTCCCTTACCGTACAAAAATTTGCTCGTTGCTTAGCAACACTTTTAATCCTAGGAAAAGTAATGGAATTTGAGCTCTCTAATTGAAATTTGAAGAAAAAAACATTGTCTCTTACAAACTCAAAATATTCTCCGTAACTGTTGATGAAACTGTAATGTGTAATGTAATGAGGATACTGGGTGTAGTAGGATAGTAGAAGGGCCTCTGACTAGGTGGTGCTGCTGGTCACTTGGTGGGACATCCCCCAGGAATAAAACAACTACCTGTTTCACTGGGACATGTTCTATTTAATATTTACTATACATTAACCACTAACACTAATTGACTACTCTTAGATTACTACTTAGAATGAATGATACTGACTGTAATCATCCTTTCATGAATGACCATCATAATGACTTAATAATAATAATGAATCAATAATGAATTAATATTGAATTAATAATGAATTAATAATGAATTAATAATGAATTAATAATGAATTAATAAATACTATTGTTACCTATATATACAAAGAGTCAAGTTCACTATAAGTAAACATACATGATACTAGATAATGTTTATTTGCTTTGACATTGACTCGTACGTGTAACCTTTATATTTATTATTTATAAAACAATTCGTGGTTTATTGGAATTAGCTGAAGGGAATTTATTCGATAATATTTTAAATAATTAATGACTTAATGTTTAGGCCAAAAGGCATCACACCTTCCCCTTTTACAAAAGAATAAATTCCGTTGAGCTTCCTTTCCCCCTAATGAAATGAATTTACAATTATCCTAAAAATAAATGGTAGATGGTTATTAAATAATGTCACTAACCTACGATTACATAATATATTCATAAATAAATGAATGTTCATTGCCTTTAAAAATTGTTTCCGATCACTTAGTTGTTTATTTATTTTCACTTCAATGTTTTGAACGTTTGTTATAACACTTTTGTTTATTATTCGGAAATGTTTATAAACTCACTCGCACTTCCAATTTTACAATTTTTAATTCATTTTACAATAAGGATGGATTCTGTTTTTGTGTATTTCTTTTATCACACCTGATTCTAATTTAATTTTACAGTTAACATCGCTCACCTCTGTGACTGTAAATGGACCTATATATTGAGATTCGAATTTGGTTCTATTTTCCCTCTTTACTAACACTGAATCCCCTATTTTAAAATCAACTGGATTAGCTACCTTACTATTTTGACTTTGTCTACTCAGTTTATGTTTGGTTAAATATTTCTCTGCTCTCTGATGAGCTACCTGCAGTTTATATTTTAACTCATTCTGATATTCATCAATATTATAGCATGGCTCAATCTCGTTTGTTAGATTCTCGGGTAAGTTAGCACGTCTACCGAACAATAATTCAAATGGCGTATAACCATGATACGAGCTTGGAGTCGTATTATAACAATAAGCAAATAGTTTACACCATTCATCCCAATCATCCTTACTTTCATTTATAAAGTGTCTCACATACTCATTAAGCGTTCTATGTAATTTCTCACAACCTCCTATAGATTGATGATGATATGCTGTTGAGTAATTATGCCTAATATTTAACATTTTAGTTAAAGCGTTGAATATTTCATTTTTATATTCTGTGCCTAAATCTGTCCTAATTTGTTTCATTAGACCGTAATTTGGTATGAAATTTTCAAAAATTCCACGAGCTATCGTGTTCGCTTCTTTGTTTTTAACTGGAATTATTACTGCATATTTCGTTAATTCACATAACATTGTGATGCAATAACGGTTACCATTTTCACTTTGTGGAAAAGGACCGACCGTATCTATATATGTTATATCCCATGGTTTTTCTGCTGTATCCGTTAATACAAATTCTTCCTTGTGATTATTCTTTGCTTTATTGACCTGACACTTGTGACATTGCTTAATATATTTTCTTACATCTTTTTCCATGTTTTTCCATCTAAAATTCGCTCTTAATTTTTTCAATAGCCTGTTATTTCCTACATGACCTCCAAATAAAGGATCATTATGATAAGTTTCTAAAATCTGTTGCTTTTCTTTTTCTTTTTCCACCATCTTAGGTATATCGCAAATACATATTTGTACGTTTTTTAACGTATTGTTTCCTTTTTCCATAAACTCTTTTATAGTGCACTGTGTGAAAATAATATCATTCATATAAATTTTCATCCTTTTTATACCATTATTTACCGCTAGCTTATCAAGCTGAACTAACGTTTGATCTAAATCAAAGTTAACTATATCGGTATTTAATAAGGCTTGGCTAAATCTCATCCTGTTTTTGATCCGTATGTTCATCCTTAACGAAACACGGTTATTTTCAAATTGCAGAATTGGTAATTTATGCGCCTCTAAATTATTCAGTACTTTATATACTGCTGGCTTGCGAATATCTTCCTTTATTTCTGTGGAAACTATTTTATCTTCTCCTATAGGCTGAGCTTTATTATGACGAGTTTTTGACCTCGTTATTGCTAAGATGTGAGCATTGTCAATGTACAAGTCTTTTAATTCATTTATGGATATCCTTGAAATACTGTCCGCATAATTTGAATTTCCTTTCAAATATTGTATTTCGAAGTTGTATTCTTCTAGGTCTAGTCTAATTCTCGTAAGTTTCGAAGTTGGGTCTGTCATCGAAAAAAGATGTGTTAACGGCTTGTGATCCGTTTTCACAATAAAATGTGTAGAACCATATAAATAACACTTAAAATGATTAATTCCCCAATGGATAGCTAACAGTTCTTTCATGATTATAGGTTTATTTAATTCACTTTTCTTAAAACCTCGCGATGCATAAGCTATATGTAGATCTATACCTTCGTATTCCTGGCTAAGTATTGCAGAACACGCAATATTTGAAGCATCTGTTGTCAATATAAATTTTTTATTGAAATCTGGATATTTCAAAATAGGCGGCTGAATTAATGCCGATTTTAGTATTTGGAATGATTTTTCGCAGTCTTCCGACCACTCGAATTTCACATTTTTCCTAGATAATTTATTGAGAGGTATGCATATTTCAGCGAAATTTGGAATGAAACGTCTGTAATAGTTACAGAATGCTACGAACCTTTTAGATTCTTCTGAATTTTTGGGCACTGGATACTTCTCAATGACTGAATATTTTGCCTTATCGGGTAGAACCCCTTCGCTGGACAAATTGTGTCCTAAATACGTTACTTCTCGCCTGAAGAATTGACATTTTTGTGGATTTAATTTAAGGTTGAATTTCCGACATGTGTCAAACACCCTTTCGAGATTACTTAAATGATGATTTTCTGACATCCCTATTACGACTATATCATCCATATAAAGAAATGCTTTTTCTGGAGTTAATCCTGAGAATGCTATGGACATCATTCTTGAAAAACTATTTGGACTTATATTTAAACCAAATGGTAATCTTGTATACTGAAAAGAACCTTTTTCTGTACTAAAAGATGTATATTTCCTTGAAGATTGTTCTAAGGGAATTTGATGAAAACCTGACATAAGATCTATGACTGAAAACCATTTCGACCTCCCTAACTGATCTAAGATCGAATCTATTCTGGGTAATGGAAATTTATCTGTGACTATTTTCTTGTTCAATTGCCTGAAATCTATACAAAGTCTCCAAGACTTCTCTCCATTGATTGCCTTTTTGGGAACAAGTAAAACTGGACTGTTATAATCTGAGATTGAAGATTCAATTATACCTTGTTCTAATAACTTTTGGACCTGATTATTAAGTTCTGAAGATTGAGAATGTGGCGTGCGATAATTTTTAATATATACTGGAGTATCATCTTTTACCAATAGCTTTTGCTCATAAAAATTATTATGCGTTAAAATGTCGTTCTTTAAAGCAAAAATATCTGAAAAATTCTCACAAAGATTTATTAGCTTATCCCTCACGTATTCTGGTACCTCTAAATTTAATGTTTTTCTTAATTCTTTCAACCTATTCTTACTTTCATTCTTCACAGCATATACATGAAATAAATTTAAATCCAATATTTTAATATTGTTTGTATTTATCGACTTGCTTTCATAATTTGTGTTTAAAATTCTGACATAAGGATTAGTTTTTGATATAATAGATCTTGCTATAAATATTCCTGGTAATAGTTCTTGTTGCTCAACAACTTTATCTTGTCTTAAGTTTTTGAAACTTTCTACCAACCGATAGACTTCACATCTAGGCGGTATTGCCAAAGTATCATATTCAGGATTGTCAAGAATTTCTAATGTTACTGTATTCCTAGATTTATAATCTATGTATAATTTTAATTCTGAATAATCTAAAATACAATTATAATTTCTTATGAAATCCCTACCTAGAATTCCATTCGTAGGTATAGGAAATTCTTCCTCAACTACATGAAAACAATGTTGAAATGCTACACCCTTAATAAAAAGAAAAGTTTCTATTGTACCCAAAGTTTTAATTTCTCCCTGAGTTATTCCTTTAATATTTAAGATTTGTGTTGTCTTTATTAAGTGATGTGGAAAATTATCTGAAATTTTTAATAACGATATATCTGCACCTGTATCTAATATAAAAGTATCTATATTATCCGATATGTCAGTTTTAATTTGCACAAAGTTTGAAAGAGTTAAATCAAAGTTATAAATGTAATGATTATTATTATGCAAGTTATTTAAAATTTTGGATTTTTCACCTTTCTTTTTCAAAACCCCAATTCTTTCTGTTCATCTTCCACTCTCGTCTCTCCACTCTCACACATTCTTACATTTCTATATTTATTATCATTGTTAAACCTATTGTTAGGCTTGTTTCTATATTCTTCTGGTTTCTCCCTGTAACCAGTAAATCTCCTATTGCCTTGATTGGCTTGAAATTTCCTACTGTTATCGTAGTTATTTTTCCTATGGAAATTATTTTCTCCATTATGATTTACATAAGAGTGTCTTCGCTGAGGAAAATAGGTATTTCGCTGTGGAAAATAGGTATTTCCTGACACAAACTTATTTCTATCTGCCTTATAATGCAGAACACTTCCTGTTGACTGATTGTTTCCCACATTGATGGAAACCAATTTAGTCATCACCTCTTGCGGTGTCGTAAAATTTCCAGCTGCTATAACGGTTTTTACCCGTTCTGATGCTGAGTTGTCGATCAGTGATTTTACTGCTGCTTCTGTTGTATACTTAGTTGCTAAGTGTACTGGCATTCCTTCTGCCAAATACGCGGCTTGTAACTGCTCTGTTAATTTCTCCATCTCTGAAGCATACTCAACTATATCCTTATTGTTTTGTCTTAATTTGCTTAATTTAGCTCCTACTAAACTAGCACTATCTCCCTTTAGTCCCTTTTTAAGGGTTCCTATAATTTCTACCAACGATTTTTCGGTGGTGATTAGACTCCTGGCCTTTCCAGTTAGCCTAGTTTTCACAAATAGTACAGCATTCTCCTCATGCTCTGCTGCACCAACCTGTAGCAAACTTATAGCATCTACAAAAGATTGCAATTTGCTTATATCCCCATTAAATTCATTTGGTAATATCTTACCAGCTAAATTGAAAAAGTCATTCATACTTAATGCCATTTTCTCCTTTTTATCTTTGCTCATTGCTTCTAATACTATTAAATTATTAATTAAATTATTACGCGTAATTAATTGAGACGGAACTTCATACTGACAATCTAACACTTGAAATGCTTTCTCTACCTTTTCTCTAATTTTGTTAAAATATAAAATACATGTACTCTGCTGATTCTCCTCTAACTTATACCAATTCTTATTTATTAACTTAGAGAAACTATTAAATGAATCACACAACTTATTTATTATATCTATATGACTATCTGAGCTTTTTGGAACCTCCTTTTTTAACACACGCTTACTATTCCTACGTATATCTTCTAAAATTAAATTCAATCTAATCTCAAATTCATCCCACGTTACTGCATTTCCATCACTCGAGGACATTTAAAATTCATTGTCAATAGAAATAAAAATATGAAATATCAATTATCAAAAAAAATTTTAGCCACAAAACAGAATATACCCTTAAAGTTTACAAAAAATATTCTCACCATCCTAAAGGTTCAGCGTGCTTTGCTGTAGATTTCTTCTTATCTCCCTCTTCATTTGTCTTCTATGATTCTTATATATATACCATCCAAATTGTAGTACCAAAACAACCACAATAATGTAGATAAGAATCTTCACCTCCAGATCTGCTTTGAGTTCCTCTTCTTGTACTATAAAATTACTGTTGACCACGCCATTTTCTTGGACCGCTTGTTTCGTTGCTTTACCACCCATTGTTACAGAACTCCAATTGTTTGCAGGATCGCCATGTAATGTGTAATGTAATGAGGATACTGGGTGTAGTAGGATAGTAGAAGGGCCTCTGACTAGGTGGTGCTGCTGGTCACTTGGTGGGACATCCCCCAGGAATAAAACAACTACCTGTTTCACTGGGACATGTTCTATTTAATATTTACTATACATTAACCACTAACACTAATTGACTACTCTTAGATTACTACTTAGAATGAATGATACTGACTGTAATCATCCTTTCATGAATGACCATCATAATGACTTAATAATAATAATGAATCAATAATGAATTAATATTGAATTAATAATGAATTAATAATGAATTAATAATGAATTAATAATGAATTAATAAATACTATTGTTACCTATATATACAAAGAGTCAAGTTCACTATAAGTAAACATACATGATACTAGATAATGTTTATTTGCTTTGACATTGACTCGTACGTGTAACCTTTATATTTATTATTTATAAAACAATTCGTGGTTTATTGGAATTAGCTGAAGGGAATTTATTCGATAATATTTTAAATAATTAATGACTTAATGTTTAGGCCAAAAGGCATCACACCTTCCCCTTTTACAAAAGAATAAATTCCGTTGAGCTTCCTTTCCCCCTAATGAAATGAATTTACAATTATCCTAAAAATAAATGGTAGATGGTTATTAAATAATGTCACTAACCTACGATTACATAATATATTCATAAATAAATGAATGTTCATTGCCTTTAAAAATTGTTTCCGATCACTTAGTTGTTTATTTATTTTCACTTCAATGTTTTGAACGTTTGTTATAACACTTTTGTTTATTATTCGGAAATGTTTATAAACTCACTCGCACTTCCAATTTTACAATTTTTAATTCATTTTACAATAAGGATGGATTCTGTTTTTGTGTATTTCTTTTATCACACCTGATTCTAATTTAATTTTACAGTTAACATCGCTCACCTCTGTGACTGTAAATGGACCTATATATTGAGATTCGAATTTGGTTCTATTTTCCCTCTTTACTAACACTGAATCCCCTATTTTAAAATCAACTGGATTAGCTACCTTACTATTTTGACTTTGTCTACTCAGTTTATGTTTGGTTAAATATTTCTCTGCTCTCTGATGAGCTACCTGCAGTTTATATTTTAACTCATTCTGATATTCATCAATATTATAGCATGGCTCAATCTCGTTTGTTAGATTCTCGGGTAAGTTAGCACGTCTACCGAACAATAATTCAAATGGCGTATAACCATGATACGAGCTTGGAGTCGTATTATAACAATAAGCAAATAGTTTACACCATTCATCCCAATCATCCTTACTTTCATTTATAAAGTGTCTCACATACTCATTAAGCGTTCTATGTAATTTCTCACAACCTCCTATAGATTGATGATGATATGCTGTTGAGTAATTATGCCTAATATTTAACATTTTAGTTAAAGCGTTGAATATTTCATTTTTATATTCTGTGCCTAAATCTGTCCTAATTTGTTTCATTAGACCGTAATTTGGTATGAAATTTTCAAAAATTCCACGAGCTATCGTGTTCGCTTCTTTGTTTTTAACTGGAATTATTACTGCATATTTCGTTAATTCACATAACATTGTGATGCAATAACGGTTACCATTTTCACTTTGTGGAAAAGGACCGACCGTATCTATATATGTTATATCCCATGGTTTTTCTGCTGTATCCGTTAATACAAATTCTTCCTTGTGATTATTCTTTGCTTTATTGACCTGACACTTGTGACATTGCTTAATATATTTTCTTACATCTTTTTCCATGTTTTTCCATCTAAAATTCGCTCTTAATTTTTTCAATAGCCTGTTATTTCCTACATGACCTCCAAATAAAGGATCATTATGATAAGTTTCTAAAATCTGTTGCTTTTCTTTTTCTTTTTCCACCATCTTAGGTATATCGCAAATACATATTTGTACGTTTTTTAACGTATTGTTTCCTTTTTCCATAAACTCTTTTATAGTGCACTGTGTGAAAATAATATCATTCATATAAATTTTCATCCTTTTTATACCATTATTTACCGCTAGCTTATCAAGCTGAACTAACGTTTGATCTAAATCAAAGTTAACTATATCGGTATTTAATAAGGCTTGGCTAAATCTCATCCTGTTTTTGATCCGTATGTTCATCCTTAACGAAACACGGTTATTTTCAAATTGCAGAATTGGTAATTTATGCGCCTCTAAATTATTCAGTACTTTATATACTGCTGGCTTGCGAATATCTTCCTTTATTTCTGTGGAAACTATTTTATCTTCTCCTATAGGCTGAGCTTTATTATGACGAGTTTTTGACCTCGTTATTGCTAAGATGTGAGCATTGTCAATGTACAAGTCTTTTAATTCATTTATGGATATCCTTGAAATACTGTCCGCATAATTTGAATTTCCTTTCAAATATTGTATTTCGAAGTTGTATTCTTCTAGGTCTAGTCTAATTCTCGTAAGTTTCGAAGTTGGGTCTGTCATCGAAAAAAGATGTGTTAACGGCTTGTGATCCGTTTTCACAATAAAATGTGTAGAACCATATAAATAACACTTAAAATGATTAATTCCCCAATGGATAGCTAACAGTTCTTTCATGATTATAGGTTTATTTAATTCACTTTTCTTAAAACCTCGCGATGCATAAGCTATATGTAGATCTATACCTTCGTATTCCTGGCTAAGTATTGCAGAACACGCAATATTTGAAGCATCTGTTGTCAATATAAATTTTTTATTGAAATCTGGATATTTCAAAATAGGCGGCTGAATTAATGCCGATTTTAGTATTTGGAATGATTTTTCGCAGTCTTCCGACCACTCGAATTTCACATTTTTCCTAGATAATTTATTGAGAGGTATGCATATTTCAGCGAAATTTGGAATGAAACGTCTGTAATAGTTACAGAATGCTACGAACCTTTTAGATTCTTCTGAATTTTTGGGCACTGGATACTTCTCAATGACTGAATATTTTGCCTTATCGGGTAGAACCCCTTCGCTGGACAAATTGTGTCCTAAATACGTTACTTCTCGCCTGAAGAATTGACATTTTTGTGGATTTAATTTAAGGTTGAATTTCCGACATGTGTCAAACACCCTTTCGAGATTACTTAAATGATGATTTTCTGACATCCCTATTACGACTATATCATCCATATAAAGAAATGCTTTTTCTGGAGTTAATCCTGAGAATGCTATGGACATCATTCTTGAAAAACTATTTGGACTTATATTTAAACCAAATGGTAATCTTGTATACTGAAAAGAACCTTTTTCTGTACTAAAAGATGTATATTTCCTTGAAGATTGTTCTAAGGGAATTTGATGAAAACCTGACATAAGATCTATGACTGAAAACCATTTCGACCTCCCTAACTGATCTAAGATCGAATCTATTCTGGGTAATGGAAATTTATCTGTGACTATTTTCTTGTTCAATTGCCTGAAATCTATACAAAGTCTCCAAGACTTCTCTCCATTGATTGCCTTTTTGGGAACAAGTAAAACTGGACTGTTATAATCTGAGATTGAAGATTCAATTATACCTTGTTCTAATAACTTTTGGACCTGATTATTAAGTTCTGAAGATTGAGAATGTGGCGTGCGATAATTTTTAATATATACTGGAGTATCATCTTTTACCAATAGCTTTTGCTCATAAAAATTATTATGCGTTAAAATGTCGTTCTTTAAAGCAAAAATATCTGAAAAATTCTCACAAAGATTTATTAGCTTATCCCTCACGTATTCTGGTACCTCTAAATTTAATGTTTTTCTTAATTCTTTCAACCTATTCTTACGTGACATTTTTGTACTATTTTCAGGTGCAAAAGCCATCAATTCCCTTACCGTACAAAAATTTGCTCGTTGCTTAGCAACACTTTTAATCCTAGGAAAAGTAATGGAATTTGAGCTCTCTAATTGAAATTTGAAGAAAAAAACATTGTCTCTTACAAACTCAAAATATTCTCCGTAACTGTTGATGAAACATTCGAGGAAATATCTGGACAGGTACTTGTACCTTCTTTGTCAGGTTGCAATATTTTTCTGGCAGTATTCTCTTTGTTGATACGTGATTCTTCAATATATCCTTCTGCTACCGTACTCGATTTACAACCTCCATGTCTTTTAAGACAAGTGAGGTCACCGCCACCATTAATAAGAAGTGTAGCAGTTGTTCTTCTTAGCGAATGTCCAGTATACTCCTTCCAATTTTCTAACTTCAAAAATTTTGCAATTTCTTACGGCACGGCACTAATTTTGTGAGTACCAACAACCATTCTTTGACACTTTCCATTAACATACTTCAAAAATAAACGACGTTCCTGTATATTTGGTGGCCGTAGTGCAACATATTTTCAAAATAAACGCAAATAATTATCGCCTATAATGGTAAACAAACGAGGTTTCTTGTTTTTTGTCTGCAAAATTTTTACGACCAGGACCGAGTCCATATCTTCAATGTCATCAATTTTCAAATGAACTAGTTCGTCACAACGCATAGCACCTCCAATTCCTAATACTAGAACAACCTTTATCATCAAATATACATTATCAGGTGCCATATCCAGGAACCGATCCACTTCCTCCTTTGTGAAATCCCTAGACTTTTTAGGTATATATCCATCACTTTGCCTTTTTAACAATGCTCGTAATTTTGAATATTTACTAATATCCACACCATTTTTGATATCCAGTGTGGATCGCAACATTGAATACTGTGACCAAAGAGTGGATGGCTTGACGGTCTTCGTTAAATTTGAGAAATGCACCATAAGAACACTCTCCGCATAGTTTTGCACATTTTTTTCTTTACACCAATCCATAAATCGCTGATATGCAAGTTCATAAACTTGGCGAGATTTGGGTGGCAAAAGATTTAGATATACTGCTTCGGCACTTTCCAACATATCCGCAGGTATATTTTCATCGCGTTCGGGATTCATTTTGAAAGCAGCGTGAAAACTACTACAAAAATTATATGATTAGTACGTCTACTGACGTCCACTTGACAATCAATATTTACCAACAATACCAGATATCCATGACTATCGACTTGCTATCGCTGTTATAATTAATAGGTGTACAAATTTGTTACCAAATTATCAACGATTTTTGAATAAAACTAAATTTATTTTATCTTCTGTAAGTTCCTTGTGGCATTACTTATTCTTTTTTCTTATTTTTTTGGAGAAAAAATAGTACATATCATACGGACTAAAAGTGCCTATTTTTACTCGCAATTTTGCATTCGCTCGGCTGCGCTGCGCTCCGCCTCGCAACTGCAAATATTGCTCGTGAAAAAAATATGCACTTTTAATCCTTATAATATAATATACTATTTGTAGCTGTAATAATAATTATTACTTTTTATTTGTAGGTACTTACTCTGGAAAATTAATACATGTACAGTCATGGGAAAGCAGTAAGCACTGTCAGAAGCTTAGACCATTAAAGGAGTACTACTTATGAGTATCGTGAACTTTTTTAAGTCACTCTGACCAATATAAAGACATAATTTTGTCACAAGTGTACACGTCGTATTTTTTTCAAAGTAGTAATAAAAATATATCATATTCCTTCTAAGATATAGTAGAGGATATTTACAGTTTAGTTGTCAATTTTATAGAGTTTTTTTTCCAATATTGAATTCAGTTATGTTGTCTAATCTTTCTTCTTCATCTAAGGTACCTATTTATTAAGATTATTTTGAGGTTAATATTTAAATTATCTATTGATGGGTTATTCACAATATCTATTATTGTAGTGAGAATTTCTATTTGTGGATTAGCGGGACTTAAATGATATTAATTGGAATTGAATTTTATAAATTGAAAATTGACTTTCAATTTGTCTTAACCACAATTTAGGTTGTGATGTCCCGAATGTTGGGAGTTTAATATAGATAATTTTCTCTTCTCTACTTTTATCACTATACATTCAAAGTTAATTATAAAAAATTAAACTGTAGATAAATTGCGGTAAATAATTTTTTTCATTCCATACTTTTACCGTTATGAGGTACTTATCGGTTAGTCAATTTTATCCTTCTACCTCCATAGTACCTATATAAACTCTAACTGCAACATTTTTACCTTTTCCATGACCTATATTTGTTCTCCTTTTTAGTATCTACTTGACTGCAAATAAAATAAAGGTAACACTACCTATTTTTGTCTATTCCTCATGATCTTCGAATATAATTTCTTATCTATCACCTTCCTTTTCAGCCCCTTTCATGGCCATCCATTTTTGGATATTTTTGACTCCAATGGAAACAGTTTTTTCCGGCCCAGCACTGTAGTGGAACGCCTCTGATGCGATAATTACAGTGAAGCAGTGTCGAGCGCGGTTAGTACTTGGATGGGTGACCATACTAGGGAAGACTGTCGTGTGAATAGCCCATACAGCCTGCAGCGGAGTAGCATATCACAGCTCCCAGGCATTATACCAGTGAGCACGAGGTATAATGTAGGTATGCCGTCTTTCGGAGGAGACGTAAAACCGAGGTCCCGAGTCCATGGATGTTGGTCTCGATAAAGAACCCCACCACTGTGTTCGGCAAAATTTCCGGTTAGGGGTAGAGTGCTCCCGGCGTCGATGATTATAGCCTCAGCTGCAGAAATAGACCGACGTAGAATAACCCTTTTAAAAAAAACCTCTTTCAGATAATTTGGGCTAGCACTAGTCGATTTAGGATGCTTTTTTAATTAAAGTAAATCACCTCCTGCATCCATTAACAGCGATGCGGAAGTTCTGCGCAAACAATGCCCAGTATGTTTTTGGGGATCAGGCAATTTTAAATATTCAGCTACTTGCAGCTTGATTTGTTATTTCTGGTGGTTTATTTGGAAAATCTAAATCACTTTCCGATTCAGAAATCATGATAACTTACTCATAAAACTAACAATGCTTTGAGTGTAAACAATTAAAGAGAAATGTCAAACCGAGTGTCAAACTAATAAAACCTGGCAACTAGATATAAAATGCATTCTTATTAAAGAAATGATTCCTATCTTTGTTTATTAATAAGCAAAAGTCATCAAAACATTATATACGAGGGCGGCAGATAATTGAAAATATAAATTTAACTTTCGTCACTAGAGACGAAAGTTAACGTTATGACACTTTCTCTCACTGGTGACGGAAATCACGTTTTCGCTGGAGTATTCTATTACAAAATGACGACTTTTTGTACTCCCTCACTATCTACTTTTTTGATTCCATGATAAACTTTATTCTAAACACCGATCAATATTATAGACTAGCACATATTAAAGGTCAAGAGTAGAAATGTGTTTAATCGATCAAATTACCTTGTTCAACGTATTTAACAACTTTAGTAGTCTCATATTTTCCCATCTGACACAATAATTGTAATAATAATTTAATGAATTTACTGTGACCATCGTTGATAAAGATTTGATATAAACATAAAATAGTAAATACCTTCAAGAATTATTTACTGTTATCTCAATAATCTCATGCACAAACTATGTAGGTGTTCTGTTCATTAAAGCTACATAATATTATTAAGTGCTTGTTTATTTTTTTTAAGTTTGAAATTAATATTCGTAGGTATATACGTGACTAGTTCTTTAATGGGCATTTAGTCGACCCATAAATACTGTCAGAAATAACTTATGGTACTTTAATCGATTTTAAGAAAGCAATCGGTTTTTATAAACAAACAATTACAACAAATTTATATCATTGAAGTGAGTTACTGGAAATAGCGAAAGAAAAAACTCGATTCTAATAGTAGGAAAAGTTACATAAGAATGATACGTGGCAAGCATTTCGAAGTAAAATGTTGGCTTTTATCCAAAATACAATTTCATTATACAAGCTAGGGTCTGAAACTGCATTAACTGGTCCCGAACCAGTTTTTGGAATATCAAAAACTGCTGCACATAGTTGGAACACAATAAACTCTCCTAGCCACTGACCAACGAAATACTAAACCTTAGCAGGGGCCATATAAGGAAAGTGACTGTACCCTAAGGAAGTACCTTCATGCATATAATTGGCATGTATGTATGTATTTATTTTGGGGTAACATTCACTGAGACCTAAAAGATCTATTGTGCCCCCTTACTTCTACTTAGTTCCTGAGGAAAGTCTCAGATACTAGTAGCTCCTTTAGTCCTATTTCCCCGAGGAATTTTAGGATATCTGCAGGCTTCAACTTAGGTAACTGTCCCTCTTCTATCCAGTTGTCTCCCAGGTGCTGTACCCTAGGATTCTGAATTAGTGTGCCGTTCGCAAGTATGTGGATGGAGGATTCTTCTACCATTCCACAAAACCTACAATCTTCTTCCTCCACTATTTTGAGCTTTTTAAGGTGCCCATTCAGGCGACAATGTCCCGTTAGGATTCCTGTTAAAACTCTTAGTGCAGTTTTGCTTTGACTTATGCATTCATTTGATCTCAACAGGTTGTAGTCACTCAGAAGAATCTTTGATTGCCTAAGCCCTACTAGATCTTTCCAATTGTCAGATCTTCTCTTTTCTTCGGCTTTACCTATTTCTTCCAATATTACATTGGAGCTGATTCCGCAAAAAGGTTCCGGCCCCCAAAAGGGTATTTCAGTCCCCCTCTTCGCTAGTTCATCTGCTATTTCGTTTCCTTATATTCCAGTGTGTCCTGGAATCCACAGTAAGGTGACTATATTGTTCTCGCCTAGTTCATTAAGTTTGCCTAGGCATTCCCACACCATTTTGGAACTGATTACACAAGAACTCAGCGCTTTAATGGCTGCTTGACTATCAGACATTATGATAATCCTTTGCCTTCTATATCCTTTGTCAATATTGAACTGGGCACACTTTCTTATTACGTGAATTTCCGCTTGAAAGATACTTGGGGTTTTTCCCAAGCTTTCAGAGTGTTTGGTACCGGGCCCGTACACTCCTATCCCAGTTCCTTCTATTGCTTTTGAGCCGTCTGTGTACCATTGAATGGCATTCTTCCCAAGTCTGGTAATGGTATTTGGATCCCATTCCTTCTTGTTGCTTAATTCCGTAACGAATTTCTTTGAAAAGTTATACTTTTTCATCATACCATCTTGTGGCATGTCCCAGGTTGTCTGATTTCTAAGAAGTGAAGAGGTGGCTTTCTTTTTAATGATTCCCTCTCTACTTAGTTTGTATCTTGTTCTTTCTGCAACACTCTCCACCACCATATGTAATGGTGTGAGGTTGAGAATCACTTCCATTGCTGCCGTTGGGCATGTACTCATTCCTCCTGTTATGCATATACAGGCTAGTCTTTGAATTTTGGAGAGGTTTTCTCTCGTCGTCAAGAGGCTAGTTCTACTACTCCACGCAATGGCTCCAAAGTGATAATTGGTCTCACTATGGGAGTGTACATCCAGCTCAGGATTTTTGGGTTACAACCCCAGTTTCTCCTTCTCGTGTTTGTTCCACAGGAGTTTGCTGTCTAGAGTCAAACCTACATACTTGACTTCTTGTCTCCATTCAACGTCGTTCCCATCAAGTTTAATGGTTTTGAGGTTGAGTTTTTTTTTCTTAGTGAAGGCTATCAAGATGGTTTTGGTGGGGTTGATGCTGAGTCCCACTTGCTAACACCAGCTATTTGTATAGTTCAGACCCTTTTGTACGATGTCACAAAGGGTGTTTTCAAATTTTCCCCTGGCTGTTATGACAATATCATCGGCATATCCTTGGCAGGATATTCCGAGGTCCGTCAAACCTCACAGGAGTTCGTCAACCGTCAGAATCCACATTAATGGGGATGCTACTCCTCCCTGTGGGCATCCTCTGGTTGTGCAGATGGAGACAATGTCTTTGCTCGTTCTCGACTCTGCTACTCTGGTGGTGAGCAGTTCCGACATCCATTTGGATGTTGTGCTGTCTACTCCTCTTCTATTTAATGCTCTCTTGACAGCCTCATGTGGAGTGTTGTCAAAAGCTCCTTCCATGTCCAAAAATGCACATACTACAGTTTCTTGGTTGTCAATTGGCATGTATAAAGAAGAACCGATTTGTCAGTTATACAATGAAGAGAAGGAGACAGCCTCACACATTATCATTATCCTAAGACTAAAGAACCCAAGGGAAGATCTCCAAAGAAGGGTCTAGTGGAAAGACTGTTAAGTCTGATAAGGGCTACTGGTCTCTTCACGTAAACCGTACAACCAAGAGCACAAAAACCCTAAAGGATGAGGTACCTAGTTCTCGAAACCTCTGACTGGTGTGCCGAACGAATCAATCAATCAATAAATCTTTTCCCAGCGCAATTAGCTACTGCTGGCTCTCTACGTACCTAAAAAATACCTAACTCCTTTACCACTACACCCTTCCCACCAAGTAGATGCCCTATTTTCTTCCAATGCAGTTGAAAAGAATGGGAAAGTTTATAGCGTAAAGCTTCAAGCTTAGAAAGACAACGCTTAAAATATCTATTGATGGTGAAGATCTGTCTTAACTGGCTGAGCAGGAAAATCGGTTGTATTCGTTCGGATATTCCACGTTGACGAAGCAGTTGTTATAGATAGTTCTCCATGCTGGAGTGCGGCAGTAGAGTATATTTCTAGAGTATATAATTGACGACAAATGCAAAATCTACGTCTTGTAAAGGCCGCTTGACATGGTGCAAGACCACGTGCAATGCAATGCAAGACACAAGATTTCTTCATCGAAAGTATGCGCAGCTGATTAGTTTCTAAAATTTGATGCAATTGCAATTTTATCGGTTTGGTGCTATTTCTATCCAAGGCGCAATTCTAAGAAGAAATCTAGTTTCTTTTGTGTTACCAACCAACTAACTATTTTCAATCGAATGATATCTATCAGATGATTGTGGTGACTGCTGTTTTGTCATTTGTCATTTGATAATCGACAGTCATTCACTTAGATATAGTTTTTTTCTATGAGTTTTTCTCACTTTCGCTATTTTCATTTCAAATAATAATAAACTTTATATATTATGTTTCAATAAACTATATATGAGTTTTTGACACACTTTTTTCTTTCTTCTATTGATTGGGTTGGCAGCAATGTTGTAATGAAAGAGAAGTGCATGATGTTAAACAGCATGCAAGATTCATCGTTTGCAATATACTGACCTAGCAAGAAATTGCAGCAATTTCTTGCACGTTGTATTGCACCGTGTCAAGCGGCCTTAAGACGAAGAAGAAATGATGTTACTTTGTGCTATTGAAGAAATTTATCACCTTTTGTTTTTTTGTATCATCACATCAACCGAAAACTGTCTTGTTTTCTAACTTTTATAATGTATAATAACCACTTGGTTCACAAAGGCCAACCATTTATGAAGTTACATTGAAAATATGCCGGTATATGCTGTTGCCAGATGGGGAGTCAAGAAGAAAAAAAGGGTGTAGAATGAAGTGGTGTATCATGTGGTAAGTTTAGGTGAGCATCGCAATGGAGTTGTCCATATTAATAAGTAAGAGTTTGAGGCTGCGTTATTGATTAATCGGGAAACGTTTCAGCAGCAGTTGAGTTGTAGCAATGATGTTAAACCTTTTGCGGTTAATGTTGAACCTTTTACGATAGTTTTATCTACTATAAGTGAAGGCTTTAACGTAGGGCAAATTGGGCACGGTGGAGCTTTGAATAACGGAAAACTTTTATCAATCAAAAAATAGTTGGAATTTCTTCTTCAAAGGAATTGTCTCTGTTCAAGTAACGAGTGTACTTGTACTTGATGTATTTTAAATGTCGTCAACTGGTAACATCACAAACAGTAAAAAATTACCAACCAAGTTTTTTCTCCCAAATTCCGGTCCTGTAATACAGTGGTTGCACCGAATCCATTGGTCGAAACCCGATATAGCATAATTATATGTAAAAGGGAGCAAGATGAGGTGATTAGTAAGAGATAGCGCGTCCACGTCCAGCTTAATTCGGCAACCAGGCCGGTCGCTATAAAGCAAAGCAAGCCGTAGAGCAAGTAAAACAAAATGCAGACCACCCAAGTTGAATATGTGATTGTAAAAGTGGAGAATTCCTATTGGTCCGTAGGTAGTTAACTGAAAACGTAACGTTCAGATCTCGATTAGCGTTTGTTACGCCGTGTTTGATAGCCTGCTAGAATCGACAGGGGCGGAGGACCAACACAAATTAAATTAAAAAAAAAACTTCTTACAATATTATAAAAACTTTAAGTTTTAATATAAATTTGCAGGTTGCACACCTGGGACAGAAATGTCAGTCTCTCTATGGACCTAGACCACTGGTGTTCAAGAGGAAATTTGGATTATTGATTTATTCATGAAGAGATCAGAAAATTGACTTCTCAGATACCGAAGAGGATCTGAAAAGAACGTGCAGGGTTAAAGTTTGTAGGAAATGGCCCAAATAACTCTTCTTTGTAGGACCAGAACCTGCTATATAGGTATTTATAGAATCAAATTTTCCCAAATTATTATTAAGCCAGAGATTTAGACTTCCAGCAAAATTTACTAAAACTGGTTCACTCTATGGCAACTATTTAACCAGAATTTCAACAAAAAATTAATGGATTACAACATGAAGTTGTTTACACATTTTGGATTGTTGGAATGTCCAAATAAACTAAATTGGTTTGGCTGAAAACCTGGATTAATTTGGTGAAAGACAAAAATTCGGAGTTTGCTGTTTCAGCTTATCTCTGAGTATCTAGGCAACATCGCCTTCTCCATGAGGTGTTTCCGAATAAATAACTTCCTTAATCTTTGTAACTTTTTGAATTAAATGATGAAAGACTCTTTCATATATTTTCCTATTTCCACCTTCTCTCTCTGTTTTTAATTCTATTATTTAGAACACTTTACAGATAACTATTCTTTCTCTAAACTTTATCACTTTTTTTCTATTCCACTCAGCAAAACATCATTGCACATCAGATGTTCATTACGATGTTTTTTTCTTATTTATTTTCCCAGTATCAATTGTAGATGGTTTATTTTGACTCTATTTTTCCCCAAATTTATCTTGTCATCTTATTAATTTTCTATTACGATTTTGTTCATCTCTATCATCAACCACGCACACTACACAAATTTTCTAGTGTTTCAATAAAAGATATTCTGTTTATTTGCAACCAAAATGTTCATTAATGTCATCAATTAGCTCTAGAAGGTGCTCAATAATTATATTTTACTTATTGCTGACATGATGAGAATCCTCTGCCTTCTATATCTTTTTATAAATATTGAACTTAGCAGAATTAAATTTTTTCTGGCTCTTTTGCACACAATTCTATAATTTTCTCTCCTATGTTTATTTCCTCTATTTTTTTAGATATTAGTTGCCTTTCTCTGTTTAGATACGCTACTGTCGCTCGTCGTTATCTCCCCATAAAATATATAATCAAGATTGCCGTGCCAGCTGATGGCCACCTCAGGTTTTTATTAGTTTATTGAAAACGTCGGTATGCGTTGACCTGCTCTTCGAAAACCACGATAGGGCCCAAGAAGAGAGGCCGAACAAGCTCTGAAGTGGTCGAACCGCCATTTTTTTAAGTATTTTATTTCTGGGAAAGTAGATAGCGGCAACAAATTAGTGGACGTTGAATCTAAATTTACCCAGATATCTTGAATTTATGGTTAGGTAGACATCTTTTTAAGCGATAATTTAACGAAATAATCGTAAAAAACTTACTTGATGTCGATAAGGCTAAGCGGTGTAAGATACAGGGTGTTTCTAGCTTCGTGAACTTAAATATAGTGAAAAGATTCATACTTTGAATAAAAGAGAGTAATAGTAGAAGCCTATTTTCACTGAACCTCTTATAAAACAGAAAAATATGGCTGATCAAATCTTCTCACCTAGTAATTGAGATTCCTTCAATTTGTTTGTATTTTGCTCAACTGCCCAGGAATTTAAACTAAATCTTTGTTGAACAATTAAATATCGAATTCAAACTAACGTCAGCTATGACGTGCAAGTATACATTTTATACTAAATAAAGAATATATAAGATACTGGAAATATTTATATCTAAAGTGCTTGTCTGAAACATTGTAAGTTCACAGAAGCAGAGTACGCGAGTAGGTGTTTGACTAGACCAGAGTAGTACGTTGAGAGTGCTCTAAAGTTGTCCTAGATGAGTCATAGGGCTGGTTTACCAGCAGTCCTAAGAACTACAGAGCCGAACAGCTCGTTGAGCTCTAGATGAACGAGATGAACATAAAAATGGAGATAATAAGATTGTATGTAGCATCTGAGAAACTGTCGATAAGGAAAATATCAGTGTTTGGTGTTAGCGTCGATCAATAGACACACTCATTAATAGTTGACAATTCACTAATGGAGAGAGTTAGAAAAAGTTGGAAGTGTATAATGAGACGTTGAGGGACAATGAAAAAAATATTTGCGGTAAAGCTTACTAGGGAAAGACAAGTTTTTACCCACCAAACCTTACAATGTTTTCTTCTTCTCGATTAACAGTTTATAGTACTCTATTCTTCACACTCGTCTCTATCCTTTGAAATTTTACTTTAATTTTTTCCCAAATGCATCCAATTTCTTTATTTAAAGAACATTATTACATATTGGAAGTTTATTTCTTCATATGTAGACAACGTTTCAAAAAATTGGAGATTATACATAAAAGATTTTCTTCAACCTCAATCTTTCTGTACCTATGTATACAACGACGGTTGATACTTGACAGATCCAAATGGAAGCATTAACGATACAGATTCTTTTATATTTAACACTTTTTATAGTTATCAGCACATCTTTTCTTATCAGATTGTGGTGACAGAAAGTATTTTAGTTTGTTGTATAATTTTAATTGTTTGAAACCCGATATTAAGTATAAAGTTTCCTATTTAAGGGTATAAATCTGTTGGTAAACGATACTAATTTAAAAGACTTTTCTTTAAAAGGTAAGTTAATGTTGGGATATAAATAAATGTACTAAACTCCATTATCATTTTGAAAATTATTAAAAAACTCTCACTAGGTAAACCGACTGAAGCAAATTATACAAAAATACCAAAGCCATTCCGACAACTGTGTTTTAGAATCATAATATTTATCGAAGACATTTATCTTGAGAGTTTTGCGCATTTAAAGAATTCCAAAATACGAGCCTGTTTGATATTGTGGGAAAAGTTCATGTCTAAAACCACTTCATGTTAATTGAATGATCAGTCGAAGTCGAAGAAGTGGATCTATTTACATAGTAATTTATATCTGCAGTATATAAATGGAAAAGTAATGGGAACGAGCTTCTGTCGAGAGAGGGATATTAACCGGAATTTGTCTCTTGTGTATAAACTTAACGAGTTTTAAACTAAAAGCTCATAAATGCGACGACAAGAAAATGGTTGGTACGCCCCCTTGAGAGGTCGGGTATAAGACTGAAGTTGTTTTCGAGTTGATTATATTGTTGATAGGCTTTTGCACTAATTTGGTTATTTATAACTTGATAAAAGGATGCAAGTTACAAATTTCACCGCGTTAAACGTCAAAAATTACTTAAGTACAAAAAAAGACTGATACCTAATTATGCAAGTCTGTTGATAAATTAAAAAAACTGACTGTGAATGAGAAATAATCAATTGAGGAGTAGACTTTCTATAAGCATTTTGTCCATTTTTTCAAATTCTTAACCAAAGATGGCACTGCAGTCTACATATTTAGAGCAATCATATTATGCCACGAAAGACGTTTTAAATGCATTTTATCCCATGCAAATTGAATGACAAAAATACCTTGGACTTTCTATGTGCTGTATGTCCATTGACGGTAGACGAACTAAGCGAAGTTTGTCCTTGTGCCATAGACTAATTGCGATTTGTTTGTCGCTGCACTTGTTGCTGTCTGAACTGTTTGTTTTATATGCGTTTATTTTTCCGTTTCTCTACGAAGCAATCTAAAATAATGGTAGTTACTGTGACAGGTGGTAGCAGAAAAAGAAAAAAAAATGTAAAGGGCGTAAAAGCAATGTTATAGGTAAGCTTTTATGACTTTTAGATCACAGAACAACACCGATAGTTTGCTTGAGACTATAGCTGTTTTACCGAAATGATGATCCATCCAACAATTCCAAACGTTTTAAATACGAGGAAAGAAGCTTTCGCCTTTACACTTAAAAATTAAATTGAACCTAAAAAACTCTAGAGGCTCTCAAAGCTATTAGTGGAAATGTCAGGGGCGAACTGGGTCAACGATCCTGAGATAATATGGTACAACTGAGGATGATGATGTTATCGAAGAAGCTGATTGCAATGATGATGACGATGAGGAATGTTATCTGTGGATGGGGATCATTATGACACGTAAAATGCGATTATTGTTGATTTAATTTTTAAATATTATTATTATTCTGTATTTAGTCATTTTTATGGAGCTACTTGAGTTTTTTCACATCGTTACTACCAAAAGTCAGTCATGTGTAGACAATCAAAATGCGTTTAGTCCCAGGATGACAATCTAAATGCAGTTTTTTCAAGTTTTTTGGGATATTATCAATACTAGATTTTAAGCATATAGGTAGAATATTTGAATGCTTCTTCTTCCTAATTTTAGGTATATCCATTTTTCGGTTAATTTCTTATCAAGCGCATAGCGGTTTTTCTTTATTTGCCAAAATTATAAAAAATTGACAAAGTGCATTTAGAGAATCTGCTCCTCAGTTACAGTAGAACCCCGATTATCCGTGCGCGCTTTAACCGGGAGGCGGATTTTCCGTGCTGCGTTTTAAGTTGATCATCCGTGAACGGATTATCCGTGGCTGTCGGGCAGAGATCGGCGCGTGAACTCTGAACTCTGTAGCTCGCGCTTGGAGTGAAGTGAAAGAGACTAACATTTAAAAAGCATTTGATAAAATAATGACCCTAGAAGATATAGCAGATGAAGAAGATACTGAAGATGATAATCACTTAAATGAAGGTGAGTTATCAATCGAAAACGTAGCATCTATAGACTCACAAATCGAAGGCTTGGAAGAAATAGACAACGAAAAGATAAAATAATTGATAGAATGTGATCACGAAGAAAAAGGGTATCAGATTATGGATGAAGATTATCTGAATAACCAGACCTCTGCAGAAAGTTTTAGTATGTGTACCTATACCTACTCAAAAAACTTATACTGTGTGAATATTAAGTACTATTCCCCATAGGAAATTCCGTTATTCAAGACAAAGATGAAAAATCGAACATGTCAATTTTTATTTTAATCGGGGTGTTTTATGACATACAAAAAATTGTCAACTCTTTTACCCCCATACACTTTACAGCTAACCCCTCAGATTTTTTAAACAGCAAGGGAGGTCGTGCGATACTTCGTTGGAAAGGGTTTAAAAAATGGAACTCAAAAATATATCACACTTTGCTTCAATCTCAATCATCTGTTTGTTAATAACGTTTTATTGGTTTGCGATATAACAATACAAAAGTAGTTTTGCTTCAATTGGGGACACTCGATAACAAATATTATTAAATTTTCACTGTTGAACGCTTACACCGATTTATTTTTCCATATAATAATTAATAATTAGTCCTCCAAAGACATTATTTTTTTGATAATTTTCATTAATTAATGGTTCCATCCAAAATATAAAAATCATATATTTCTGAGTTCCGTTTTTCAAACCCGTTCCAACGAGAAGTATAGCACGACCTCTCTTGCTATTTAAAAAAAACTGAGGTGTTAGCTGTCAAGTGTAGGGGGTAAAAGGGTGACATTTTTTTTGTTCGAGGTTTTTTCATTTTTGTCTCAAATAACGTTTCCTAGGGGGGGTAAAACTTAATATGCGCACCGTATGTATGAGCGACGAGATGAAAATCACTTAGTTACCAAGGGAGAATGTAATTTATGATATTATGACGTTGTATACTTCACTGCAGCCTTAATATTCCGATAATTGTGGGTTTTTGGATTTTAGATCATAACACGCGAATTCGTAATAAAACGACAGATCTGGACTCTCTCCGAATCTGAGAATTATATACCACGAATAGCTTTCGGAAAGGCTTTGGTATATTTTGTTTTATACATAGGTATACATATATTATTATATATAAGTATATAATAATATATAAAGAAGCAAAATAAGGTAGACTCCGTTTCACGTATGCGCGAACTTGTCAAATCCAGCGCCATATTGTGAAATTGACATTCGACTTCAAATCAGTAGCGCAACGTTTTCACATTTTGTAAACAAAAAATTAGTTTATTAAAAATGTATTTATCATATTTATAGTTTAAATAAAACATATTTGGGAATTTTTTTAAGCTTATCGAGATATTTTCACATACAATAGAGACTGGTAGGGGAACACGGGGCAGAATGGCATACCTAACGTTCAGAAGACCTTCTGTGCTTGAGACATTAAAATTTTGAGTGCCAATTAAACGCAAAACATTGTTCAATGTTTAATTATCAAATTACAGGAGTTTGAAAATATAGAGAAAAAGTTTCGAATCTTTAGCACATGTCAAAATGAGCGTTCTGCCCCAACATTGGGGCAGAATGGATTATCCAAAAATAATATTAATATATATATATGCGTATTGCGTTTTAATAAAACTAAAGCTTAGATATACAAATTTAATATCAAAACTAAAAAGATAAAAACATAATAAGCCATATTTGGTGAAGTAGCTCTAGCACCAGATGTAGCTTCAGGTTTTCGTTGGGTGTCTGGCTAGAAATTTGTCTATCCAATCCGGTCCAGCCATTTGATTGATGACGTTGAGCTTATGAGAACACTTATTTTCCTTGGCTAGCTGAAACGCCAGTCGTCGAAAGTCAGTTAAAGTTCATCCAAATAATCTGGACTCCATGGTTTTTAAGTAATTTACAAGTTACAGCTCCTGATCTACAGTAAATTTTTTTTAAAATTCTCCTTTGTTTTTGTCAATATTAAAAGATTTCCATTTTTTTCTTTGGGCATATCTTTTTAGTGTGTAATAAGGAACCAAATATTGTAGAGATGTCTTTTTTAAACCTATCTTAGTGTTAACAACAGTAAGAACAGCATTCTCCATGGTATTGATATCCCAAATTTGGCGCTCGGTTTTTTCTTACATATGTACGAACCATCTGAAAGGGAATAATTATTATTGTCACAAGATATTTGTACCTTTTCGACAAAAAAGCAATAAACATTACTTTATTATACTATTATAATTTCCCAGCATAACTGAACATAAAATTATTACCGTGATTTTCTTATTAATGGGGCGCAATGGCCTATTCTGGGGCGGAATGGTACCCTGGTCCATTCCGCCCCAAACCTACCTTAAGATTTTTCTTCAAACTACAAATTGTTATAGGTAATTCAAACAAAATGCAAAAAGGGTAACAAATAATTCCATTACATCATAGGTATACCAAACAAAAAATAAAGAATAATACGTGTAAAGTTTTATTTGAGTACCTACTTACGTTAGCATCAAATTTCGTAGAATATTATAAACACAGACACAAAATGAACAGGTTGGGAACTATGGCTTGACTGATATGATTTACGCACCAGTTTTAGCGTTGACATGATAGAGTAGGATCGTATCGGTGTTGCCAGCTTTATTTTTATTTCTTATCACGGGTGTAAACGGCCGTTGTATATTTATACTTTCAATTAACGATTGGCGACATAGATAAACAAGACAGATTTTGATTTTTGCGCAAGATAATTGGCAAACTTTCTGTTCTTCCATCAACAGACGCCGTATCGAATGAGAAACGAATTTTTTTACAGATAATTCTTGATGTAAAATGTTTTGAGTTGTGGTCCTTGAAATGACCAATGATGTTCCAATTCCACGACATGTGACATGTCCATCTTCTTGGATCAGCTTGGATCAGCCTTTTTCTTTTGAGTGACTGCCGTTTTTGGTGGACCTGTTGCTAAGATTAATCCGTCCGCGTTCAAATTCTTTTTAGCGTTAGTTAACTAAAAATGACAGTTAATTTTGATGTTAGTTGACAAGCGCCCTCGTGGTAATAATACCTAATAGTAATGTAAAATGTGTTTAAAGTTAGACTCATTTCCTGATTACGTCCCTGTTTTTACAATATCAACTGTTGTTGGAAATAACTCGTCAAATTGTAAAAGCAAATCATCTCTTACATCGTTAATGAAATCTGTACACTTCAAAAACGTTTCATTACACCGATATAGGAGTGAATGAGTTGGAGGCCATCCATTTACATGCTTATCTCTCTCAATGCGGAGTGTGGTGTAAAGAAGGTTGCAGATAAGGCACGAATTGCCCATTACTTCGAAGGATCGTGATAGTTCTTTCTTGTGCCGCTCTGTGGCGCTGCCGGTGATATTTTTCCTTGCTGTTTGATTATGTAGACCAATAAATATTAAGCTAGTGGGGATGTTTAGTGCACTTATATTTCACTGAGTTTGCATGCTGAAGTTTTTGATCGTAAAGTGTTTTTTTTTTGTAAAGGACTCGGCATTAATCTCATGGAAAATTTAGTATTATGATGTTGTCCTGATAAAATGTCTCTAGTGCCGTAGAGTGATCTAGCTTCTAGCGATTAGTTTTTGAGTAGCAGGGAGTTGAATATGGAGAAAAATAAACGGGACACGTTATAAATTGCAATAAAAGAAGTTTTAAGGATCTTTATACGTAAACATTCTTCTTTTACTACAATAATCATTGAATTTATATATTATTTTAATGTATAGAGGATTATTATTTTATTTCTAGTAAATGTTTAAATAGGTACAAAAATGTACAAAATGAAAATGAAAACCCATTTTATTGTAACTGATTCTCTCAAATAAAGCTCCGAGACTAGACGGAAGAAGTAATCTCTCTCGTCGAGAAATTCTCGTCTCTCTCGAGCAGAAAACGTTACTTTTTTGAGATTTTCAAAATCTTCTTAAATTCCTCTTTGCAAAAATATATAGGTATAATGTCTATATTTGGACCAGCGGTTTCCGAGTTATTTGACTGTAAACTTTCATAAACTTACAAATTGTGGCACTTAAATTTATTAATTTTCAATAGTATAGTTGTGAGTAAAATTAGTTTGCTCTGTTATCGGCGAGACAAAGAAAATCTGTAAACAAAAGCAGAACCGGTTTCTGACAAATTTTTCATTACTGCAGGATCCCAACACACTAGCGATATATGTACTCTCTTTTTCCGATGAATAGCAGTTTTACCGATAACTGTAATAATGGATTTTTTGAAACTTTTGTTAATTATATGTATTCTTTCACCCATTATTTTCTTGTTTAAGTTGACTGTACATATTTTGTATCATTTTTTGCGTAGATAACGACCATAGAACATACTAAATTTTTTTCTGTTTATTGTCTCAAATCACTACTCTCCACTTTCGGAAATTTCAAAACCTTTGGTTGAAAATTTTAACAATAAAATATTCATGTTACATACAACAATCAAACAATTTATTATATTTACTGCGACATGGAATCAAGCAGATTAAATAAAAAAAAAATGGCAAGGACCAAGTCAGGAAAGGTAGCTTATAATATCCTCCAAAAGACGTTGGACGATGTCCACAGTTGGTGTCAGAGGGAACAGATGTCTGTTAACTCTGGTAAAACTGTAATAGTTCCCTTCACTAGGAAAAGAAAGTTGGAGGATCTTCCACCACTTTCCTACAATGGTGAGGTTATTCCATTTGCAGCGGAAGTAAAATATTGGGAGATTATCCTAGATATGAAACTTACTTGGAACGCTCACTTGGAAAAAAGTTATCCATAAGGCCATACTATCCTTGTGGACATGTCGTAGGATCTGAGGAAAATCTTGGGCATGGGACCCAAACAAATCTATTGGATACATGTGATGATCGTTAGACCAATGATCACATATGGAGCTATTGCCTGGTGGCCAAAAGCTT
Organism: Lochmaea capreae; assembly: GCA_949126875.1. Classification (NCBI taxonomy): domain Eukaryota; kingdom Metazoa; phylum Arthropoda; class Insecta; order Coleoptera; family Chrysomelidae; genus Lochmaea; species Lochmaea capreae. The sequence continues at coordinate 14,028,044 of OX421409.1, forward strand.
TACAGCAAACGGCCCAAGCAAAGCTCTCTGGTTTACAGAGACAGGCTTGCCTGGCAATTACTGGTGCTATCAGCTCCACACCGTCAGCAGCCATGGAAATCCTTCTGGACCTACCTCCTCTCCATATATTTTTGGAAAGAGAACAATAAAAATTTTCTCGGACAGCCAAGCGGCTTTGAAAGCACTTAGTTCTAACCGTGTAACGTCGAAATTGGTATTAGATTGCCAAAAAAGACTCTTCTCAATAGGAGAACTCAATAAAGTATTGCTGGTCAGGATCCCTGGCCATTCTGGCATGGAAGGAAACGAGAAGGCAGACTCTCTTGCAAGGGAGGGTGCCGCACGTGTTTCTATCGGACCAGAACCCACAATTGGCATTGCAATAAGTTTTGCCAAACAAATACTGAATACCTGGACGGCAAGAAGAGCATTAGACTTCTGGCATAATCTACCAGGATTGGTTCATTCAAAGGCTTTCATACATCCTTCGAAGAATGTCTCCAAACAAATGTTAGACTATAGCAGACTTAACCTACGCTGTCTAACAGGCCTTTTAGCAGGCCACTGTCATCTGAATCATCATATGCTAAAACTTGGACTGTCGGAAGATCCGACCTGCCGTCTTTGTCTGGAAGATGATGAAACAGCAGAGCATATAATTTGTGCCTGCCCCGCCGCGGCTCGAATCAGGTATCTGATGTTTGGCAGGGATGCTCTCTCGCCCTTGGACCTGAAATATCATTCACCAAATAAGCTAATCGGCTTTGTTAAGAAGCTGAATTTTTTTGGTGAAATCTGAATAGGTGTGAGCCACAATAGACTCTTGCGAGTAGCAGTGGAGTGCCTTATAGACCCACTAAAAAAACTGACATTGTTTATGCTGGCATAGAATAATACGTCTGTTTACTCTTCTAGTATATTTATTGTTCGGAGCCTATAACAATATCTTCCTCTTCGAATGGTCGCAAAAAAGCCATAATATTGATTATTACTAACAAAATAGTTTTAGTCAATAAAAATCTCAATCACAGCAACATCTAAGAACATAATATCTCGTAAATAACAGAAATGAACTAAACCCACCCTGGGATGTTAACACTCCACGTGGACTAACGGTACGAGTACATTTTTCATAGACCAATCGGAAACTACATTGCACCAATGAGAATTAATTGTTCGCTTGTGGGTACCTAGATCAAGACTAGAAATTATTTATGGCTTTTTTATCTTTTCGACTTTTTAATCCTCAGAGACTTTGCCGCATACTGTTATTTTATTGTGAAACAGTGCAAACTAATTCTACTCACAACTATACCTACCTACCTGAAGTTGCTATTAAAATGCTATTAAAATATTGTAAAATATTTTGTTAATTTTTTAGTACAACTCTGTAATATCCGATAAACTTCTGGTTGTTAAAGGATTATTGCATTCCATACTCTATGTACTTTTTGAAACAAACTGTAGTTAGCCGTGCCTTGATTTTTTTGTTTTCCTATGTTTGTTAAGACGATGTTAATCTTTATTTTAACATTAACTCTCATTTTTTCAAAATTTTCGATTCTAGGAAGTACATCAAAGTTAAAAAAGTTAAGATATACCTACCAACAATTTACTCATAAAAAGACATTAATTGTTTGGAATATTTTCTCTATCTTTTTACATGGAAATTAAATCATTGTTCCGTAAATTTTTGATATAAATCATTCAATCACTTTTGTTTTAACAAAAAAAAAAAAAAAATTATTGAGTGTTGGTTGTTTTCAAACTTATAATGTTGTGCAAGGCGTAATCATATACAATCACGTTCGTAAACGGTAAAAATAACACCATACATCAAGTTTAGGCAGGCCATTACGAAAGCCATAATTGCAAGCAGCTAACAATAGCCGTTATAAATAGCAAAACATCCAATTTTTGATAATAATGCCATTCCAGCTCGCTTTTACTGAATATTTATGCTAGTGGTAATGAGATGCCGCTCTTTTTGCCCGACTTTTTTCTCAGCAGGATTCTCCATGATCGCCGTCTTATAACCACAGTTGCCGGATCGTTTTAAATATTTAAACTACCAAGAAATTAATTTTTGGCAGAGTAAGGGCCCGCCAAAGGTTTTTTGTACCGGCCAGCCCTTGATTGATGTATAACAAATAATTTTTTAAATTTTATTAAAGTAACATTTCATTTTGAAACTTGTACCAAGAAAAATTATGAATTAAATCATTTTTGCTACATTTGTGAACAAATACCTATTTTCAAGAATCAGATATGTTAAGTCCAAGTACATGTCAAGGATATGATTGATTAACACTTGAAGTTACTTAATTTAAAAAGATACAGACTAAGTAGAGAGGGAATCATTAAAAAAAACCACCTCTTCACTTCTTAGAAATCAGACAACCCGGGACATGCCACAAGATGGTATGATAGAAAAGTATTTCAAACAAATTCGTTACGGAATTAAGCAGCAAGAAGAAATGGGATCCAAATACCATTACCAGACTTGGAAAGAATGCCATTCAATGGTACACAGACGGCTCAGAAGCAATAGAAGGAACTGGGATAGGAGTGTACGGGCCAGGAACCAAACACTCTGAAAGCTTGGGAAAAACCCCAAGTATCTTTCAAGCGGAAATTCACGCAATTAGAAAGTGTACCCAGTTCAATATTGACAAAGGATATAGAAGGCAAAGGATTATCATAGTGTCTGATAGTCAAGCAGCCATTAAAGCGCTGAGTTCTTGTGTAATCAGTTCCAAAATGGTGTGGGAATGCCTAGGCAAACTGTGGATTCCAGGACACACTGAAATAGAAGGGAATAAAATAGCAGATGAACTAGCGAAGAGGGGGACTGAAATACCCTTTTGAGGGGCCGGAACCCTTTTGCGAAATCAGCTCCAATGTAATATTGGAAGAAATAGGTAAAGCCGAAGAAAAGAGAAGATCTGACCATTGGAAATATCTAGTGGGGCTTAGGCAATCTAAGATTCTTCTGGGTGACTACAACCTGTTGAGATCAAATGAATGCAAAAGTCAAAGTAAAAATGCACTAAGAGTTTTAACAGGAATCCTAACGGGACATTGTTGCCTGAATGGGCACCTTAAAAAGCTCAAAACAGTGGAGGAAGAAGATTGTAGATTTCGTGGAATGGAAAAAGAAACCTCCATCCATATACTTGCGAACTGCACAACAATTCAGTTTCCTAGGGAACAGCACCTGGGAGACTACTGGATAGAAGAGGGACAGTTACCTAAGTTGAAGCCTGCAGATATCCTAAAATTCCTCCGGGAAATAGGGCTAAAGGAGTTACTAGTATCTGAAACGTTCCTCAGAAACTAAGTAGAAGTAAGGGGACACAATAGATCTTTTAGGTCTCAATGAATGGTACCCCAAAATACATACATACTTCTTTGTATTGAAACAACACAGCTTGAGCCCTAGTGGATGAAAATTGTGAATAAAAAACAACTTCATACCTCGCACTAAGAATGTTTTTGTGTTGTGGTTCATTCTTATATATTTTTTGAATATATAAATTTTCTTTACAATACCTATTTGTTTCATATTTCATAGCATTTTACACGTTAACAAACTTTTAACAGTGAAAAAGTTGGTAACAATAAAAAACATGGAGATAAGAAAAATCTCCAAAAATTTGAATTTTATACTAAAACTTAATGTTTTGCACCTATATTATGAAAAAAAATTAAAAGGAGAACCACCATTTTTGGTCAATGAAATTTTGTTTCCACTATTGAAATTTTTTGCACATACTTTGTCGGGAAATTGCCCACTTGGTCTTCTGATATTTACTACCGGTTCCTTAGGTAAACTAGTTTGGAACTGGAATAGATGAGGCTTTTACTTGATCCATACTAAAGGATGAAATAAAACAAATTAAATTGTTTTATTCCATCCTTTAGTTTGGAGACCCCTGTTGCAGAGGATTATTAAATCGATGTAAAAAAATAACTAATTAAACTCCACTTTGTTGTCGATTTTTGCTTCCAATTGCAGTCTTTTTCACTCTTAACGAAGCGATGTTCTACAAAGTCTGTCTAACAACCAACTTACTTCACTACAAGCTAGATTTTTCTAAAATACTCCACAGTACCTACATGCGAAAACACACAAGGTTCAACTCCCACTAAACGATTCGGTTGCCCTCGAGCACAATATGGCCAACCTGTCAAAGTGTTCTGGAATGGTTTATTAGGCAATCCAGATCAAGTTACCTTATATGGCGAACAATTTGGACAGCAGATCAGTTTTGTATTGTCTATTCAATGGTAAACAGTGTTCAAGCAAGAGCAGCAACAACAAATGACACAAACGCACATTGAAACCACTTCCACAACTATGATGGAGATCCTGGTGCATCTACCACCAATAACACCACTTCACACATTTATAAAAGATGAAGCCAGGTCTGTTACGCACAGACTACTTCAAAGTCAACGACACATAAGCACAGAGCTGACTATCTAACTAAAGTTTATCGAGGAAATACATGTTGATGAGTGATGACTTAGGTTAGGTTAGGTTTATGGTGAGTGGGTCTATAAGGCTCTCCACTGCAACTCGCAAGAGTCTATTGTGGCTCTGAGTGATGACTTACTGTGATAACTCCAATATAGGTAGGAAATAAGTAATACGCATACAGGCTGAAGCAGCTTGGTGTACAGAGGAGGTAGGTGTAGGAGCTGGAACTGTAAGGCTAAAGGAAAATATATCAAAGCATATTATATAAGGACGTCACGGCAAATTGCCGTTTTCACTGAAGATTCCCGATTCCATAAAGCTAGTATAGGATTTAGCAGGTACTCTAAATCCACTCGGAGACCGTTGCAAGGACAAGGTGCCAGCGCACAGGAGTTAACGAAAAGGAGATGAATTGGCAAAACAAAGCACATACCATTGAGCCGGAGCCATTCTGGAGCGTCATAAAATCAACAATAAATATAGCCACAAAGTGAGTGACACAGATATCTGACGTGGTGTGAAATTCTATACCAGGATGCATGCTGGAAACTTGCCAAAATTTACGGCAGACTTCAGCTTAGTATATTGCCACGCAATGCTAGCGGAGTTGAAGCTCTAAGCTATGTGCAGATTTTAGATGCAGAGAACATCCTATGCCGGTCAGACTGCCTGGTGAATCTGCCGTTTCCTGTATGAGGCGAACACAAGCCATCGGTAAGAAACTAAAGATCAGTCTAGATTGGCTACGGAAAAAGAGCCGGTGTGGAAATGTCAATTAGCCACCTCACCAAATCCAATCTACGGCAGCAATTCACTTCCACCTTCCACCTTCCACCTTCCACGTATCAACAATAAATAATGGTTTCTTATGGTTTCTTATAGCTAATCGTCGATGTAAATCTATCGATGAACTGAAATTTACGTGAGATTCAATAGCAATTAAAGATATAATACTGCTGTGGATTTATTTCTGTGGATATTACTTTTGGCAACACTGCGGTTGTTAGAGAGAGAAGCTAAATAAGCGGCAGTTTGTTTTATACAGAAAAGAGATTGTTAACCGGCACTCGTGAGCAGGCAACTTGCTTGCGATGAGGACCACACACGTTGAATAAGCAGTTCAGGTCTTTCACTATTTCAAGGCCCTTTCTTGGGAAAATCGTTTGCAGGAAAGAAATTTCTTACTGAACAAAGCACGACTTACAAAAATAAAAACGAAACTACAAAAAAAGATAAGCCTTAAATTTTAATATTTTAAGCAAATTGAGCCCAACAAAAATTTAAAAGTAAGTCCAAATTTGTGAATCTATTTTTGAAAATGTAAAATAAATAATTGAAAACGAAAACGTACCTATATGATTTAACTATAAATAATAACTATATATGAAGGGTCTTCCAGAAATTCAACAAGCTCAGCCTTAGTATGTGGCTAAGGCAAATGTAATTATTTCAAAATATGAATGAGCAGCATAGATCAGAATTCTATACGATTTACAATTACCCAGGAATAGTTATAATTCTTATTTACACATGTCCAATAAACACATTATTGAGAGCGCTTTAGTTTACTGGATAAGTATATGAGTTTTCTTCGTACTGTAGGAACCAGGACACACTGAAATATATGTAGGTATGCTGAGATAAGAGTTATCATATGTGTGAAACTCCCAATTAGATCAGTCCCCTATACCAAAACAGGTGGGTGTGTGTTCATTGCCCTTTTTACTTTCAACTGTTGTGTTTTGGTAAAAGAGAATTATCTAATTGTTAGTTTCTCACATGGAACCATTATTGTTGTCTTTCTCTTTCAAGTACTGCTGTTCAAATTATCCTTATCGTACTTGTGTGAATCGTATGACCCATTAAACTTTGTCGATTCTGTGGAATAGGTACAAGAAAAACTCCATTCAGATACTTGCGGCATCCTTGGCAGTAAATAATAATCACAGGACACAGGACCTTTGATGTCCCAGAGAATACTCGCCCAAAAAATATACAAGAATTCAAGCTCTTGTATTATCTTTAAAACTTTTCCGTTTTAAATTCCCAGCTTCGAGCCAACTTAGCTGAAGCCGACTCTATTTAATACGACCTTCTTCACATCATTAAAGCTTGATGAGAAAACTCGTAGATGGCGCAAAATGTACCTCTTTCTATTTTTATTACTTGCTGGGTGAAGCATATCGTGTTGGTAAATGATCGTATTATGACGGGCTTCATTTTAATTACCTCCATTATAGTCTATAAGTCGCTGTAGTCATGGTTATCTACAGACGGTATGTTATATAAAGAGAAATATTTGCATTTGAAAAAGCTCTTATATGTTGTTATAATGTCGCAGTGGGAAGTGTTTTAACAGCAAGAATTTATACGAGGGTTGAAATGAATATACATAGATTGTTTGATATATCTTTTTTGGTTCGTATCGTAATTTAAAAAAAAAATTCTATGAGAATTACTTTGTGATAATTCAGACCTGCAGTTCGGTCTTCTTTATATACAATTCCTTTTAATTAGGTACTAATTCGATGAAGATGGGTTAAAAAGAGTCCCGTATCATCCACCCTCGTAATTTCCATGATAAAAGCACTTTAATCACACTAATATGTTCATTGTACGTAGTGGAACTTCTGTTCTGAAGATCTTGAGATAATATAAACAATAGCTTGGTTTGACGACTTTCAGTTGGAAATTAAACAGTAGTCTGGCAAGATTTAAACGGATTAAATGATGATGAAAGATGAGACTCCCACATTTCAACTTTCAGTCTCTTTAAAGATTGAATTCAATTGTTGGTATGGATTTTAAATTTCTTTTAATAATTATGGTATGCAAGATAATTAAATAGTTTTCTTTGGACTGAAAAACAAAAGGTTAATGGATGAAAAAGGAGAAGTCTTGCTGATACGAGGGTTATTTTTTATATTTTGCAAATAGAGCTAGAAAAAACCAGTAGATAACTTCTAAACACTATCACTTCCCGAAGTATTATCCACGAAGAAAACTGCATCCTTTGGAACCAATTCTTGGAACATTTATTGTTTTTCGAGCCGTTTGGTGTTGGTTTTCGGCAAATAAATCTATATGTATCAATCAACAAAAGAATCGTCATCTACTCCGACAGCCAAGCAGCAATAAGCTCATATCGGACAACGTCAAATCTGGTGTGGGAGTGTTGCAAGGCCCTCAACAGACTAGGTAGTCATGATAGAGTGACCCTAGCCTGGGTGCCAGGTCACCAAGGAATGAAAGGCAATGGAAAGGCCGATGAATTAGACAAGAAGGGAGCGACTGAGGTCATGACCAGAACATTCCTGTGAAATTGGAGAGCATCCACCAATGGATAAACAAGCAGGCGTTGCGCTGGTGGCATAAAACCCCAGGACAAAGGCACGCTAAGCTATTCCTTAAAAGCCCTTCGGCCAACTGTCACGCGACCTACTATGTCAAAGTCGAGAAACGACGAGGATGATGGTGGGAATGCTGACCGGACATTGTAGGCTGACGAAGCATATGCAAACAACTGGCCTAGCAGATTACAGCCTATGTAGGTTTTGCCAGGAAGAAGACGAAACCTCGGAACACATACTCTGAGTGCGAAGGCCTAGTAAGGGTGCGGTTTCACCTATTGGGAGAAGAGAAACCGAGGGCAGAGAGCGAGAGCTACGCAAAGGAGGCGGCATCTAGGCTAATAGGTCTAACAAAATGAATAAAGCTAGATATCGAGCTCTTAGAATAGGAAGGACCACAATAGATCTGCAAAGGTCGCAGTGGGATAGGACAAAGAGCCACTCCATCTCTAATCTAATCTAATATGTATCAATCGGCAGTAATGGTTCTTTGATCTTGCATAGGAATTGTGGCTACATAACCAGCTTTTGTGACAAATTTTGCCACAATCTTTTTGTAAACACTTCGGGAACGGATAACTTTCGTCGGTTTTTGCTCATTTCACTCGGGACCATAAGAGGATTCATCACCACTGGCAATAATTATGCTGTTATATGTAATACTTAAGAAACAACCCTCGTATTAACACTAGAGCTATTTTTTGGCGTACCACTGTTTTTAAATTATAGGGTCTTTTTTATATCTCATCTGTAGTTCAAGGATTTTGGGAATAATTAACTCAACTGCACTATATACCGTAGAGAGTGCTACATTGAACATATCAGACACATATTATATCAATGTATCACCTTTTCCTGGCCACCAAAGGAACATCAAAACATATTTCTTCATGGAAACAGGATGCTGGTCATCCAACAAATTGTCTTTCAATGCAATTTATAGCACCCAGAAGATTCACAAATGTATCTCTTTCCAGTCGAGAAAGATTGAAAAAATCTCTCACGAGATACTGTGGCAACCAATCTTCATAATAATCTGGTGAGCGTATACATAGTTCGGCAAAAGACCGGACAAGTATTGAAGAAAATATATAATTTTTGGAAAATCTTTTTATACCACAAATTTTACTTCAACCTCAACTTAAACTATAATTTGAAAATATTTGTTCCAGTTTTGCGTACCGAGCTAAACTTTTTTTTTTCAAATGGATCTTTTGCTATCTAATTGCAGATTTGAAAAGAGCACGTCTTAAGCATTCAGAAAATATGGGATTTTGCTATCCTATACCGAGTGGTTAAAAATATAATGTCCTCCTGAGTATCATCCCTCAAATATTTATAAATAAGATATTTTTGGAGATCCTGCTCATAATGAACATCGTTAATGAGTGCTAATACCATGCAATTAATTTTAAATTTGAATCAACACATTAACCCACACAAAATTGATAAATGGAACAAAATATGGACTTGTTGCCAGAGAGAACTTGCTGCTTCGCTAAATGACAATTGACAAATGTTTTTTTTAAAAATATTTTGTTTCCACCATTGTCAAATGTATGACGTAAAATTGAATAACTTTTTAAAACATTATTGAATACTGCTCAACGCCAAAAATAACTTTGGTTGATGAGTGGTTTAAATTGTTTATTGGGGAAAGCAAACTAATAAACATGAAAAAAATTTCGATTCTTACAAATTTTTCCGACATCTAAAAAGGAATACAGATGAAATAGTCATAACAGAAGAAGACGAAGATGCTCTAAAAACTTTTTGGCATAAAAGAATTTTGAAGAAGTACAGAGAAACTGGGAGAAAGCTGATCATTATTTTTTGTAAAAGGTGTGTAGCACAGTTTATTTATTTTTGTTGTAATATATTATAATGTCAAAATATTGATTAAGATGTTGTTTATGGTAAAAGCGATCGATGACCTTGAAACATTTTTACTTGACTTGGAAATGATTAATAGCACAAAAACCATATTTATATAGTTCTACCCAATAATCGCTTGTTACAATCATAAAACAGTGGCGGAGATGAAATATCTATCAATAATTAAAAATATTTCATAATTGTATTGTATTTTGGGGTGTGATGTTGTACGGAGTGAACATACCGAAAGGAGTTGAAGTAGGTGTTAGTTCCAATGAAACTATTGTCTCTTCACACTTGCCACTTACTCAGGGCAATCACGGAAAGTGAGTTATTGTTAAAGGTAGGAATATATATAAAATATTGAAATCCTGTCATATAAGTGTTATTCTTCAACTCCCACACATTATTATAGCTTATGGACGTAGCATGATGCTGATTGTGCTGTAGTAAAATCTGTACACTGAAAGTCACTGGAATAATAGCCAGTTTAATTCGGCACCACCAGTCAGAGGCATCGAGTCCTCGGCACCCCAGCCTCTACGCTCTTTGTTCTCTCCGTCCGATACACATATTAACGTAAAACATTTTCATGGACCTGGCTATTTCAATTTTTTCGAGCAGCATGAATTGCTTATTGCTTCAGAGGAGCTAGATGAGCTTAAGCGACAGCACGAGGAATCGAAAGAGAATAGAGGCAATAATAGTACAAGAATTTGTGATAACATTGTGGTTTAGATCAAAAATTAGCAAGAGATATTTTTTCAACAGCAAAAAATATATACACGAAAAACTGGAATAGCAATACGTTACGTGTTGCAATAGAAATTTGGAAGCTGAGAAATGGTTTGTACAAAAGTGGACATCATAATTGAACTCGAAAATATTTCCTTGGAGTTAAGAAGTAGTGAAGGTAAGATAAGATAAATATGGGGCTTATGTTCTCAGTGCCTCCAAACTATGACCTTTGCGGATCTATTGTGTGTGCCCTCCATTTCCTTGTCTATACCAGTCCTTATTACTATAATTCGAATACCAAACCTCAGGTCCTCCATATATTGGGAGGGTTCTGGTTTTTCCTTCCATATCGTTGAAAACCTCAGCCTCAGTCAGGCCTCCGCAGTATAGCACAGTATGTGAGCTGAGGTTTCCTCATCTTCTTGGCAAAACCTGCTCATGGTTATGTGTCTGCCACTCCAATGTTATTAATTTCTTTATTAAGTCTACAATGCCCTGTGAAAAGCCAAACCAGCATTTTCTCTAACTCTGGCTGAGGAAAGGTATTCCGTGAATTTTGGCGAGGGCTCTTTGATGAACACTTTGGCCTGCTTCATTCTTGGCGCCTTGTTACACCGTTCTCGCTATATAAGCCCTTCTCAGGCTAGTGATTCAGCCTCTTCATTGCCCTTGTTACCTTACGGACCTGGTACTCAGGCTAAGAACAATCTATTATGACTGCACAGCTCTTGCAGCGTCTTCCCTTCCTTATCAAATAATATAATTAAGAATTTTGAACACTAATAACCCATGCTCATGGTCAATTTTTTTGCTGGCTTAATTTACTGTAGATCGATCATTAGTGTAAGGACGATAGTAAACTGGATTTAATCATCCTCCCTGATCGCACTCGAGTTACTCTCTTTTCCAGAAGCTATTATTAAATCAAACAAACCCGTTTAACTAATACCATTTATATAAAAATATCTAAAAACACACAAACAACTTGACACTACAATAATCTAAAAACGAATTAATATAAAACTATCTAGGTAGGCTGCCGTTATTATTATAAAGAACCAGCCTTCCGGGTCCGCAGTCTTACTCAAATAAAATCTCTCTAAAAAGTATCCTTTTCCCTGGAACTTTTCATGTGCCGTTTTTTTCCATATCGCAACCAAAACATCACATAAATTTGTTTATACTTAATAGTGAACACGTAACTTTACTGAAAGGGTCTAGGTAGGTACTAATTTTGGTAAAAAATAAAATCTACTTCCGCTTAGAGAACGTCGAGTGGATAAAAAAATCCGTGTTTTCAGTTAACTCTCGAACGCAATCCGCACCCTTATCGATTGATCAAGAAGGTATAGGGTCGGGGACGGTTGCTGCGGAGAGATAGAAGGAATCTTACACCTTTTTTCGGTGCCGACAGAGGGGAAAAGAGCGAGAAATCCAATTTTCTACATCACTTGTGAATAAAATCAAAATGAACGTTTGGGAAAAGACTGAGATCGATTACTGAATATTGCCTTGGGAGTCTTCGGTAGAAGAGGAGAACTGTGAAAATTGTTAAATGAGAAGACACTCTTTTTGTGTTTAGAGCAAAAGACCAGAACCGAACTTGTAACTAATTGATTCAACTTATTTGTTTATTGATATTTCTAGATTACCTAATCTATAAAAATATATTTATTCCATTCGAAAAAATGTTCACATCTTCATCTTATTATAATTAAAGTGGATATTAAAGATTCTTATATGAATGAACGCAACATTTGTTTAACGTGATTTTCTTCTATATGTGCCTCAATGCAAAAAAAAATTGGTAAAAATCTTGTTCAACTGAAACCCATCTTTGGTCAGGTTAGCCTTGGAAACAATTGTAATCATTCAACTGACGTTTTCCAACATTAGTAGTGTATGCAAACGTCACACTGATCTGTTTATTTCGTTTACATTTGACAGCGATTTTAAGTATTGTGACTTTGAAATGGCGTTTGTTGTTAACAATCCGTCCAAATGTGATAAGCGTGCGGTCATTCACTTTTTGTGTGCTGAAGGTGTGCAACCGTTGCAAATTTATACGCGAATGCAAGCAGTGTATGGAAACGCATGTTTTGCATATCCAACTGTGAAGGAATGGTGTCGAAAATTTAAGAATGGAGAAGAGAGGACGAATGATAAGCCACGACCAGGTGCATTGATTACTGCATCAACAGACAGGAATGTGGCATGTCTGGAAGGCCTGATTAGAGAAAATCGTCGAATTTCAATCAGAGCAATTTCAGAAAATGTTGGTGGGAGTATAGTATCTGTCCATAGTATCGTACACAAACTAGGTTACAGCAAAGTTTGTGCGCAATGGGTTCCTCGTCTTTTGTCTGAGGACCAAAAAAGCTTGCGAATGGGCTTGTCTTTGTAACACCTCACGGAATACAGTCAAAATGGTAATGACTTTCTCTCGTCAATAGTTGCTGGCGATGAATCTTGGTGTCATTATTTTGAACCATCCAGTAAGCTGTCATCGATGCAATGGAAACACGCAAATTCTCCGCCACCAAAGAAGTTTAAAGTTCAACCTTCTGCAGGCAAGGTGATGTTGACATTTTTTTTCGACCATGAAGGACCCTTGCTGATAGAGTTTACAGAACCTAGAGTTCATATCAACGCAAACCTGTATAAGCTCCATCAAGCAATAAGAAGAAAACGTCCAGGGAAGCTTTCACGTGGTGTTATTCTGCTTCACGATAATGCTCGGCCTCATCTTGCCAACGTAGTGAAAGAAAATCTGCAACGAAAGAAATGGAGGATATTAGAGCATCCACCCTATAGTCCCGATTTATCGCCTTGCGATTTTCACATCTTTGGGCCACTAAAAAAGGCGTTAAAAGGTAACCGTTTTCAGTCGGACGCAGAAGTACAAAACGCTGTGAAAGAATTCTTCCAGCAGCAGCCACAAGAATTCTATAAGCAGGGTATACATCGGTTGGTGAAACAGTGGGATATGTGCCTCAATTGTAGTGGTAGTTATTTGTAACTGTACTTGTCAATAAATTTTTCCTGGGCCAAAGATGGGTTTCAATTGAAATATCTTGCAGTTCAACCAAAAAATTTACTGATGCTACTTTTTCCTTATACCTACGTCGCGTTATATCAAATTTTACTTCTCACTTGGGAATCCTTTAGTGCCAGTAGTTTATATCTCCAATGAGTCATACTTTCGCATTCTTCAATGCACAATCGACAGATATACCAAATAGGTTCCTCGCCATATAATATAGACCATGCAAGGAGTCCCTAGATTGGGTAGAAGTTCACTACATCTGATGTTTCGGCTTATTTCACCGATACACTTTCTACTACAGTGATTTGGGACCAGTCTATTCCATTCCAGAGTCTTTTCTTGTAATGGTATTACCATTTCATACGCATTCTCTGCCCCGAAAGTCCCTTAAGATTTACCTTATTGTGGATGGACAGAGTTAATATAGTTGTCTGCAGTCCAGATCAAGTCTAGATCTGATCTGCTAAATATTGTGCAGTGCTGCTTGACTGTCAGACAGTATGAGGTTATCTTGGCCCCTTGATACCCTCTTTCAATGTACCTACATATTCAGATACGTGTCGATATAGTAGATATCCACTTAGAATACAGATGCGCAGTTTAGCATCATGAACTCCAGCTCCTGTTCCTCTGTCAGTTTTGGAAGCGTCAGTCTACTAACACTGCAAGTTTCCGTCCCATTCAATAGATTCCTATGGATGTTGAATGTTTGTTTGTCATTGATTTTGGTCAGCATGTTGTTACTATTGATTTCAAGAAGAAAGTTTGTGATTACATCTATTATTCTGGAATTACTTTGAGTGCTGCTTCTTCTATGACAGCTCCCATTGCATTCCAGCGTAAGTATTATTATGCTTACTTAGTATTCTCGTGTAATGTGAATGGAGTCCATTCAGGATGTAGGTGGAGAAAACTGGAATATTAAATTTTTAAAAACTATCAGTCTCTCCAAGTTTTCAATGTAACCTTTAAGTTGTCCATCCTATTGTTACGAACTGAGTAATTCAGAAGCCGGTCCTGTCGTGAATTATGAATTTTGGCGAATGCGATGGTTTACTCCAGAACTTTCTGGAACGGTATCTATTCACACATACGAAGTGAGTGGTAAATTCAAGAACTACAGTGAATCGAATAGTTAAATATTTAAGTGTTAAAGATAAATTAGGACAATGATTATATCGAGTGTAGATAAATTAGAAGACATTAAGTAGTGTGTACATAAATTAAGTTAATTATAGTGTGTGCAAGTGTTTCTTCAATAAATTAATAGTATAATTAGCCATAGTGTGTGTATAATTTCATCCCGCCGTAAGAAAAGTATTTAAATAAATAAGAAAAACATAACACTATTTTATGAGACTTGTAATTGCAAATTTTATTCCCCAGAGCACTACTATCCGTTCTATATCCCCGAATTTTAATTTTTTGTGAACTATTTTCATGTCATTTTAGAGAAAATTGTCAAATAGAATAATTATGAATCAGTATTTTGCATTCAGATTTAAAAGTGACACATTTCGGAAAAATACGATAAATCCGGTCCTGTTTAAAGTATAGATTTAAGGGGTTCTCCACATCTACAACGATCGTGAGAGGGAAACGGTTGTTTGCACTTTCAATTCCTTCTCATTGATCAGGATTATTTACATGCCCCAAATACGAGATTTTCTAAATTACAAAATGCTTGATTCATTTTCAAGCTAATGAAAACCGATTTTAATATTCAGCTCTACATCCAAGGAAGATTGTACATCATTTTTATACCTTAGTTAAAATAAAACCATCAAGTAAATTTTCTCAATGTTTCTCTATTAATTTGTAAAAGAATATCAAACTATGGTACTATACCTCATTTAAAAACCAGGAGGAGTAATTTGACTTTAAGTTGGCAATTCTGTAGACCTCTGATTGGTCAGATTCCGCCCAGTTTCACACAACATTTCGTAGCATTGACATCAGCTGATAATTTATTAATTTAAATTTTTGACAATTTTGACAGATGAATATGCTTATTTTTGTCATTGCATCCGCTGTTGTTATTTTATTATTTTTAATTAGTTTCCACTCTATTTCGTTAAAACTGTTCCTTTAAAACCTATACAGTAAGAAATTGTATTGAATATCTGCAATTAGGGATCCTTCTACTTCGAGTACAGCTCTTCGCTTATTAGGAAGGCAAAACAATGTAAACGCTGAACATAGGTTATTCAGGACTCTCAGAAGAACAATGTACAATAAATGTATGTAAGCAAATATAATATATATGGATGAAATCCAAAATGTCTCAAACAGTTGGTGACGTGGCTAATTTCTTCGTCCATCAAGGCATATTTAATAAATTTGGAACACGACTATTGACTGCTTTCTCGGAACACACCCTTCAGTAACTAATCTGGTAACTTTTAGTGGTGTGAGTGAGGCTTTCCAAATTACTCCTCCTGGTTTTTAAATGAACTATAGTCTATCTATATTATTGTTATAGGTAGCTTTTATATTAAAAGTGTAATACCAAAAATGTATCGGTACTAAAAATCCCTAGTATTCAAAGAAATGTGAAGGTACATATTTTCTAAATCCACTTATAAAATAAAATTTGAAACCTTGACATAATATTCCAAAAATTAGCAACGGCTATTAAAGGCACCGAAGTTACAATTGCATTGTTTGTGTCGTTTGTGGTTAAAGGATAAAGGGATTTGAAGGCCCTTCTGCTCTGGTTGTCAACCCAAATTTATGATGTTCCACTCTAGTCCAAATATTGACAGGATGAGTCTTTGAAATCCGATTTTAGCACAACGTGAAAACAATTATTTCACGGGGGGTTCACAGGAGGTATCCAGCGCGTTGTCTTGTTCCTAACTGTGTTAGATTCAATAGGATCGATATCTATTATGTTTACCTGACCTGTCTGAAAAGAAAGGAATGTGTAAAATATATGTTTAACTCGTCAGTTTGCTCGACACGCTATTCTCTTGTCAAAGGTGCGTGTACAATTTTAAATAATAAAAACTTCTCAGTATAGATATGTGATGTTGGAAAATATCTCTGTCGTTATTATACGTTAATATATTTGTTTTTCGCTTCCTTACTACATCACTGCAATTTTGTTATTTCCATTAGGTAGAATAAACTCTTATCCATTATTGTGAGGAAGGCTTTTGGTAAGCGTTTTGATTGATTGAGGTGCCATTACCAGTTTCTCTAAAAGTTTCAATCAATCAGGTATACATATGTACAGGTAAACTCGTATCTCGTGACAAGGTGGAGCTTCCAGTACGCAGAGAGAGAACGTATCCGGCCAATATCGAGCTGCCCGCTGCAAAACGTCTACCACACGATTGGCTTTGCTGGATCCCCACTTTCAAATTTGTTACGGCGCATCGTCACCTCATTTCACGAGATACCGGTTGGAGTGTATGTATGTACCTATTCATGTATAATGGGGTGACATTCACTGAGACCTAAAAGGTTTATTGTGTCCCCTTACTTCTACTTAGTTCCTGAGGAACGTCTCAGAGATTAGTAGCTCTATAGGAATTTTAGGATATCTGCAGGCTTCAACTTAGGTAGGTACATAGGTGATGTGCCCTAGGATTCTGAATTGCTATGCAATTCGCAAGTATGTGGATGGAGATTTCTTCTTCCATGCCACAGAATCTACATTCTTCTTCCTCCACTATTTTGAGCTTTTTCAGGTGCCCGTTCAGGCGGCAATGTCCTGTTAGGATCCCTGTTAAGACCATTAGTGCAGTTTCACTTTAACTTATGCATTCATTTGATCTCAACAGGTTTTATCAGGTGGGTACATAAGTAATTGTGTTAATGTACTTATTCGCACAGAACTCTTCAATGAGATGTTTTTAAAGTCTTCTATTTTAAACCTATTTGTTCAAAATAGTCTGTACGCATTTATTATGATTTATTTCTTCATACAGAACAGACCATCTATGTAGGTAGCAAACTAAGATTACCATTATTATTATAGTGTAGGTATACTTACCTACTATAATCGTTGGATTATATCTATACAGTTTTTAGTTGCATGAAAGTCTCTTTGGATTCCGTATACAGAAATATGATGGGGAATGGTATTTCTGTACAGTATAGTGCTTCTGTAAACTCTTAAAGAATCATATCAAAGTCAAAGTAAGATCATTAGAGTTTTCCTGGGCTAGGTCGTTACACACTGATGTTTTCTGATGAATGCACTTTTTGACTGGATGAAGAAACACAATATCCCCTCAAAAGGTTCATGTTTGTGCAGGAATTGCTGTAAACCCTATCACTGGTCCCTTTTTCATTGAGAATGAGTGTTAGAAATTATATAGGTTTTCGGTGTTATCCAGCATATTTTGGTGATCAGATATTTTTTTGATGTGTTTCGAGAGTTTGCTAAAGAAGAAATAGTAGGTATCTAAGGAACAGACGAATCTGAGCGATATAGCTTTCGGTACATCTAATAGATGACATTTCTTACACTCCATCATCTTTTTATACCTCCCCACTTACAATTTATTTATAATTCCTTAAATTTTTAACTTAAAACTCGTTAAAATAGCTATTTGTGTATCAAGAGCAGAAAGTAGTACTTTGGTAGTTGAGACAGAAACTACCAAAAGACTTTCTGCTCTAAATACACACAAGATTTTTTCTACTATCACACCAAAATTAACTACTAGCCCTCTTTTATCGTACGCGTGCGCCAAAATTCTGCTTAACAGCGCCAATAATGTCAAATTATGACAGCTCGCGGAAAATTAGGCGTGCTTCAAAGTTACTTTCTGCTTATGAGCGCCAATAATGTCAAATTATGACAGCTCGCGGAAAACATCAACTTTGCAGTTGCTTTTCAAGGCACAAAAGACGATACGCAGCCAAACATAAATATTCCACCTTAACCAATGATTATATGATCAAGAAATGCGGGTGCTGTGCGAATAACAGTAGCAGCATCCAATTCCGAAAATGTCAATTATGATATCGAAAAAGACCAAAACTTTGATTTGATCAGAAACCGCTTATTAATTCCACACTACTTACCTATCATATTGAATTATCTCGTTTACATTCGATGGACCCGCCTATATTCTGCAAAAACTAACAGATGTACATCTCAATCTGGTCACTTTCATCCCCTCCAACGCTATCATACCAATCATCCTCCAACTAACGTGACTCCGCCCAACCACCATCGGTGTCTATGTCGATTTGAGTGAGATGTATTTGCGAACACTCTAGAGGCTGGATATTCTCGTTATCACCCTTACGTTACTTTTTTAGTAACGAAATATTTTTATGTAAAAGTCGAACTTTTAGACTCTTGGATATAAAAGGAGTGCATTTCAGTGATCATTTTGTATGTCAATATTTTATTTTTCCTAAAAAGTTAGCCATTTAGTAATATTGAGTCGGGCAGGTAGCTTCACCCTGTATCAGGACGATATATTATAGGGTCTTTTCTATCATCAAGAGATCAAAAATTAAGTTATTACGGTAGTCAGTAATGTGGACTGAGAATGAAATGAATGTTTTGAATAAATCTGGATTGTACCTACATATTTTAAATCGATTAATTCTTAAACTCATAGTACCTAAGTACCTACCCACTTACGCACATGGAATTTGGCCAATTGATTGATTGATTGCTCCGCTGGATTTACGAATAAAACTACTAATGAGCATATATTGACTGAAAATTGGGGAAAATGTAGAGAAGGGCTTGGAGATTTGGTTTTTGGTAGAAAGTGGGAACATGGGATGCTGTGCTATATCGGATTGAGAGGAAGAGAAAATAATTTAGAATAGAATTACAATAGAAAAAAACGACGATCATGCTATGGTCACCTTTTTTTTGGCACCACCTCAGCCCCTTGGGCTTATTGTGGATTCTCCTAATGTTCTGACTACAGCCTATTCAGCTAATGCGTTCCCTGTATTAGCTCATACAGGTTCTGGTTGGTTGTAGAAGTCTTCTGGAGTCATTTGGGGTCTTCCATATAGTTTATGACTCCTGTGGTCCAGCGTCTCACAGTTGCATAATATGTGCAGAGCTGTTTCGGTGTCCTTTTTGCATCTTCTGCATGTAAGGTCTACTTAGTTTGAAATCGCGGTTGATAGTTTATTTAATCTGAAGGACATTTTTTATGGATGACATTTTCGATCTGATCATTTCCACGACATTTACATTTTATTAAAGATTTCGAGTGACAAAGCAATGTTGTTTACAAGTCTTACGATTTCGAAATTATTTTTCAGTAAAAACCTAATAAGCAAACCTACAAGACCGGGTAGATACAAGTAATTTGGTTCCCATATTAATAAGGGTGAAAAAAATGAGTAATTTGGTTCCCAATATTTTAGGTATACCTATAGTTTGTTTCGAAAAGTACATAGAGTATTGGAATGTAATGTTAAGCCAGATGTTTATCGGATATTACAGAGTTATACTCAAAATTGACGAAATATTTTACAATAATTTAATAGTAACTTTAGGAAGGTATCTACTAATATTGAAATGTGCCACAATTTTAAAGTTTATATAAAAAAAAAACTTGTGGTGGATCACGTCGAATATAAAATTAAGTGCTATAAAATAAAATGTTTCCTCACGCACGTACTATTAGGTAAATTGTAAAATATTTAGTAAAGTTTGAGTACAACTCTGTAATATCCCATAAATATCTGGTTGGTGAAGGATTATTGCATTCCAATACTCTATGTACTTTTTGAAGCAAACTATAAACAATTTTTATATGTAATTTTGCTCCCGACATTTTTAGTTTAAGTACCTGGTGCCTATTAGGTAGTACCGAAAAGTTTTTACAAAAAATATTAACCAAACACTGAAAGAAACATAGGATAAATGCGTATAGGAACGCACTTAGTGCAATATTGACTGTGAAATTCATATTTTTTTCAGAAAAAAAGTTTTTCACATGCGTACCTACATAGGCATTGACGATTGATGAAAGTAAATATACTTGATTAATGGAAAAATTCTAATAATAAGAGTCAAAATTTATATTTTTCGGTGCCAGTGCAATTGCCGCACTCTAAAACACAGATGTGCAGAAGAGTACGCAACGACTGGGCACATGTAATTTGGGCGCTAAAGGATTAATGCACTTTTTACAACATGTAAACTAGGCGCCAAGACCGAAGGGTCATTTTAATCCTATGTGTATTTTGGGCGCTAACCGACTGAAGTACGTGATTTATGAAATACAGTTATTTATTAAATCACCGACATTTATAATAAGATATATTTTTGTAAAGTAAATTATAATAATTTTCAATAATAACCCAACCAAACCTACCCCTACCAAACCACCTTCGTATTTTTAGTTAATTTTTGAAGAATAAATTATAATAATTTTCAATAATAACCCAACCAAAAATACCCCTACCAAACCACCTTCGTATTTTTAGTCAATTTTTGAAGAATAAATTATAATAATTTTCAATAATAACCCAACCAAACCTACCCCTACCAAACCACCTTCGTATTTTTAGTCAATTTTTGAAGAATAAATTATAATAATTTTCAATAATAACCCAATCAAACCTACCCCTACCAAACTACCTTCCTATTTTATTAGGATAAGAGTTATTTTATGACTCGACCCCTACCAAACCACCTTCGTATTTTTAGTCAATTTTTGAAGAATAAATTATAATAATTTTCAGTAATAACCCAATCAAACCTACCCCTACCAAACTACCTTCCTATTTTATTAAGGTAAGAGTTATTTTATGACTCGACCTACCTGCACTTCTTAGCGGCGAAAATACATGTCGGATTATCTACCCTTCTTGGTCAGACAGGTAAAGAAGGATGGTTAGAGCCTAAATTACACCCGCCGCAACGACTTAGGTATGCATTGTACTTCTAACAAAGACGATAAAAAATTATGAAATATGAGCAACACAGAGTTTTTAAAAGCAACATTTATCCTTTCATGAACAAAAAAAAACAGTATAACCTTAAAAATATCAATATAAACATTATTTAACAAATAACTTTAATATGAACTTAAGAAAATAAACGGGGATGGACTGATGGACATGCTAGAGCTGCTCTACCAAGGAGTGGGTTAAAAAAGATAGCAGGATTCCTAACAGGGCACTGCTGTCTGAGGAAACACCTCTGTAGCCTAGGTTTAGAGGAAAGCCCCCTATGAAGGGGTTGCAGCGACGAAACGTCGGACCATGTTCTCCTCGTATGTCCACATTGGGCTGTGCTACGCAGGCGAATCTTCAGAGTCCCTGTCATGGCATCTGGGGACATAAGCAGTGAAGGAACCTTGGCTTGAGTTTGTCTTGGCCAAGGTCCGCCTGACTTAATTAGTAGTAGTAGTAGTAGTAGTAGGCATGTTCATTTTTGGTCCACTTTATTCATACAGTGAGCATGTAAATGTGCCTATCACGTACCTATGTAGTGCACGACTCGTGCCACCAGTTATTGTACTCAGAACACATTATCCAGTCCTCGATTTGGGGATCTTTATACTTCTCGACGCAACCTGGGCAGCTCACGTCTTTGTCACACTTCGCTTCTTTCTCCTTCCTTTTCTATACTTGTTTTCCTGGCATTTTCAGCTTCCTTGTTGCTGCTACATAGGCATAGGTATTCTCATTTAATAACCTTGGCAGGTTTTTCGAACAGGTCCTCCTGAGTAAACCAGTAACTATCCTTATCTGGCCCCTGCTAAGGTTTAGTATTCCATTAGTCAGAGTCTCCGAGGGTTTTTTGACCAGGAGTTTGCTGTGTTCCTGTTTTGGCACGTGTCTCCAGTAGGTACGATTGGTGTTTAGTTTGAGTCCACCGAGATATACAACCACGTGCAGCAGTTTTTAATATTCCAAAAATTGGTTCAGGATTAGCATCGTTTAAATGATATTTACTGGATATAGAATTCATGACATCACACGAAACAATTCAAATTGGTAATAAAAATAAATTTTATTTTATTGAAACTGTTCTAAAATTGATATTGATATTCACTTAAACGTAACGCGAATGATATATATAGCCACAAATGTTCATTTGTGTCACAGCTAAATCTGTTTTATATTTCCGCTACGCTACTCAGGAAATGCTTTTTCAAAACTTAATACCATACGGTTGTCTCCCATCTCTAAGAATTAATTCACCGTGAACCGGTAAAGTAAAACAGTGAAAAATCAATAACTTGGAGGAAATTATAAAATAAATTCAACTGAGAATATATTTATTCGTGCATTTCTGTAATGCAGATGAAAAATTTAAATATTCTCAACATTATGCATTTATGTGCATTTCTGGCTTTATGCAGCAAGAGAAAGAGAAAGATGTTCCAATATGTAGCGCATGTCTTGGTAGGCGGGGCCAAGCCATGCCTCCCTGATAAAGATGACTATTTTGAAATCTCACTCAGTTTGACAGCATTGCTTTACCAGTGAGTACACTAGATCGTGTGATTCTTGACAGTGTTTTGGTGTGTGTCACACTTTTTGACATCTTGATGAATTTTAATTTCTTGCCAATGGCATTGGAAGACCGATCAAGTCCTAGCGCGGCGGCTAGCCCGAATAACTCCGAACAATCAAACTCACCCAATTCCCCTGAATCGACCAGGACTTCTTCTTACACTTGCATGACAATTAATCACGAAGAAAATTCAAGAAATTTCGTTTCATCTCCGACTTCGCCGAATCAGTATCAAAAATGTGAAATGGAAAGATCCTTTTTCAGGATAACATCCTTCGCACTACCTAGCGATTGTGACACAAATAGTCCGAGGAGTTTTAGATCGCCGTCACCTTCAGAAAGTGTTTCCTCGAAATCTTCCTCAGAACAAAACGAACCAACCATCCAAACACTCAAATATTCTATAAATAATATTTTAAAACCCGATTTTGGCAAATCGGCTCTTTTGAAAACTCGATCTGTACCGAAAGTTATATTCAAACCTTATGAAAAATGTGAGTCTAGAGAAAATCCCGTTGCTTCTTTGGGTAGTTTGTGTCAGTCTGTTTCTCAAATAGGAAGTTTGATTGCAAAAAGTTCTGAACCGATTTCGAGGCCGAAAAGTCCTGTCAAACCGTTACCGAGCCCTGAGGAAATTAAGAAGGACAATGAAGATGGTAACGTACCTAAGCTTTGGCCTGCTTGGGTGTATTGCACGAGATATTCGGATAGACCTAGTTCAGGTAAGTCCTAGAATGTTTTTTATAAATATAGAGTAGGTACCTATAGCGCTCGACAAATCGTGATATACTTATAGGTAGATATCCTTAAGTTGAATTATATTGAGTACTCGAAATGTTTATCAAGCTGATACAGTTACCTACACAGTTTGGTTGACTAATTAGAAAATAATCCATTTTTAATTTCCTTATATAAGGGGGTGTGTAAGGACTTATCGTGTTAGATAGGCATATCAAACACTACCAATAAAAACGATTATTATATTTTATTTATACGGAAAGTACGCACCTTTTTAGGCAATATTTTTTTCAAATTTTGATCTTTTTTCGGGTTAACCCACTTTGGCAGGTAGGTAGGTACCTATAGGTATACAGATTTTCGAGTTTCATAAATTCAAAAAGAGAATGATTCACTTACGTATCGGCAGTTTCAGGATTCATATTCATTACAATATTATGCACCATGTCATAAAAAAAATAAAAATTAATCCCAGGTCTGGAAATTACTATTGAGAGCGTATATAGGATTAACCAAGATTATGTAAATTTATAAAAAAAAATTGTATTAAAAGCCGTTTGCTTATTTAACGGTGGCTATATTTGATCTGCATAGAATTCAAATATTCCTCATCCTCATGATCCTTTTTTATCGCCCTTTGTTGTCCTGTTTGCAGCAGATTTTTATGAACTTATTGGCTGGATGGAGACCATAGACGCATTCGCCATTTTTTAAAATTAACTACACTGAATTATTTTAATTTTTCTACACTAAAAACCGTACTAAAGTCTTTTTGGAAATTTTAAAAGATTCCTTGTACTGGGTAATTGAGTAACAGATGTGAGAGACTGTATCTCAGGAGGTATTTATCGTACAGCTTCCGGAAAAAAAATGTATAACAAAATCGACCAGAAGAAACAGGTGGAAATTATTTTTAGTGATCTAATTTCATAACATTTGGGTTCCAGGAAAGAAACTAATTTTTCCCTTCTTGCCTAGGAAGTAGACTTTTAAGTTTGTTGTAAACAATGAAACTTAAACTTATTCTATATTCAAATTGTAATTTCTAGAACATCTTGTATTCTATTCTGCTAAATATTAAACGTGGATATTACCTACCTCAACGTCATGTTCTTAAATAAAGATTTCAACTTTTTTTGACTCAAGAAACTGTCATATATTATATAGTTATAGTACCTTTGCTGAGGCTTACTTATCCAGTAAATAATGCGACTTACTTTTAGATTGAAAATTAGATACGACTATTAAACTTAAATCAAAAGTGATTCAAGCGATTATAAATTTTGCGATTCGCTACTAAAGGTTCAGAAACAAGCCACCAAAGTGTCATTAACATTACTACTTATCTTAAAAATCCAAAGACAGGGATTAAAAACAATATACCTACACAATATAAGCAACGGGCAATTAATAACATAATATATGTACCATGATTTAGCAAGTTAAATCTTGAAATTTTTCTGCTTTTTTCTCCTGTGTATGTGTTCTTTATACATACATTTTTATTACTTTTATTTAACTTCTTTCTCGAAGCACGTTTAAATAAGATGAAAAAACTTAAACTTGATGGAATTTACTGTTTGCCGTTTGGTCTCTTTATATAAATAGAAAAAAGGTGAAGATATAATATTAAAGATTATAGATTTCAGCCCTTGGATATCCTGGATATCCTTTTTTCCATTTAAAATCAGTATAACTGTGCAATGATATAAGAAATGAAGAAAAATCATATCTGCTGATCTTTACAATAATATTGTTACTTAAGAAAACAGTTTAATAGATTTATCTGTTCATTGACGACTTCATATTGTGGATGTCTTAAGTGTTTTCTAGTTTCTAATTCTTCAAGAAAATCTAGTTCTTGTTTAATTAATTTATGTATTACATGCAATGGACAACCGTTGGATGTGGCTATTTGTTTGATTGTATCAAAATTATATTTAGTCATAGGAACTGAAAATTCTCTATGTATATCATTGAATTATATGTTGCTAATTTATGTGAAATGAGATGATTGGAATTAAACGGTATAGTATGTGTTGGATTTTTGTAAATTGGGAAATCAAGTATATTATTGACTCTTTGAATTTCTGAATGAAAAAAATTAATTGAGTTATTCTCTTCATTTTCTAATGTAAATTTATTTTTTGTATGTAAATTATTTATGATAGAAAAATATATCTAATTGTCGTTCACCATCTACAAAACAAGCTAATATGTCGTCTACATAAACCTACAGTAGAACCCCGATTATCCGGGTCAGACGGGATAATGGAAAACACGGATAATCCAAAAGCCTCATTATTCATTTTTAAAAGATTTATTCAGACAAATACATACATCAAAGAAACAAAAGACTGTAACAACAAATAAAAGTTTTAATATCTAAACATAATACTACGTATACAGATTGCGAAAATTACTTCGGAACCCTCGAATTACACAAGTACGACAGAAAAACAGCTGAAAGAGAGAGAAAGAATAATTATGCGCGGTCATTAAGGCGTGTACTTTGTTTCACCTTAGGGGTGTATACTTATTTCCCGAAACTGGCCGAATGCTCATTGCCCCCCTATTTTAACCATTGTTGCCAGAAGCGCAGATTAATTTGTACAAATGATATTTTTGTCTCGTTATCGTTGACTTTATTTCGAAGTCATGCACAATAGGTAAAACAAAACACTTTCACACACAATTATTCTTTCTCTCTCTTTCATATATCCTTGTCGTACTTGTGTAATCCGAGGCGAGGGTTCCGATGTAATTTTCGCAATCTGTATGATAACACTAATAACGTGAATCAGATCACTTAAAAAAATGCTGTTCCTCAAAATAAGCGATAAGTGCATTTACTGCATCTCCTGCTTCTCGATGGCTTGTTTTCATCTTCATCACTATTTTTGTCAGAACTTTCTGCATAATCTGATAGATACCCGTTTTCTTCGTGATCTCATTCTATCAATTTTTTTATCTTTTCGTTGTCTATTTCTTCCAAGCCTTCGATTTGTGAGGCTATAGATGTCATATTTTCGATTGATAACTCACCTTTATTTAAGTGATTATCATCTTCAGTATCTTCTTCATCTGCTATATCTTCTAAGGTCATTATTTTATCAAATGCTTTTTTAATGTTAGTTTGTTTCACTTCACTCCAAGCGCGAGCTACAGAGTTCAGAGTTCACGCGCTGACCTCTGCCCGACAGCCACGGAAAATTCGCGCACGGATGATCAATTTAAAATGTCGCACGGAAAATCCGCCGCCCGGTTAAAGCACGCACGGATAATCGGGGTTCTACTGTATAGCAGAATAAGATAGTTTTGAAATGTCACGTTCAAAGATTTTTCTTTTTAAACTGTCCATAAAAATGTTTACTAAAATTGGTGGTCCCATTGGTAAACCTTCCTTGAAGAGAAAGATCGAAGTCTGCTTGGTATTTAAAAAAAATATGTATCTTCAGTTTCCTGTCGATTTTTATTATTTATAAAAAAAAAATTCAATGAATTATCAATTCTTTAAAATGCAATTTTAGATTTTACAAATTTTTTTTAAGTATGATTCCTCCGCCTCTGTAGAGGTTGCAGATTTGAATCACAAAAGTACCCATGCCCACGATGGAACAAGAGGCAACGAACTCCTGCTTTTATATCTCACCAAGAGATGTCACTCCATTTGTTTTAAAGCGGACCACACACGTCGACCAGCGAATTCCTTCGATTAGGTGAAATAAATTGATTTATTCTTTATCTAACAATCTCCCCCATTCAAATTTGATTTTGTCAAGTCATGTGATATCGAATATGATAAAGATACCTTTGTGTGGTGTCTAGTTTAACGTGTTAAGCAATAGAAATGTTTATATGTTAAACTAAATTGATTTTGAAATGAAATTTGATCGGGTACGTTATAAATATTGACACTCTAGGCGACTTCAGTGACTCTTTTATTTATATTATTATGAATAACTCTTATACTAAACTTGGTTATGATTATTACTTCCCTAGTTTGTCCAGAGATAAAATTATTAATTATTAATCTAAACGTTTTAACCAAATGATAATTGAAAACTATTATAAAAATGAATAGGTAATTTAAAAATTATTGCTTAATGATCATCAGTGAAGATATTAAATTGTTTCAAATTCAAATTAAACATAATGCTTTCGACAAACAAGCTTTTTTGCTTTAAAAACATTTTATAGAACCGTAATAACAACGTACATTATTATTAAATGGACAAACATATCAAAAGCTCGTTAGTTCATATTGTAACAAAACTTTGAAATTTATTTACTTTCAACAAATATAAGGTTCGAACAAAAAATTAACTTAAGGTCTGATATTAATGAAACTTCACGATACACATTTAGATAAATTATGGTTTGGAGCAGGCCAGGACTCTTCGTTTTATCGAAATAATATAACGGAAAGAGAGAGAAACGGCACGTTTCAAACATTGTTTACTTAATTACAATTTCCTGTAACAATTGTCATATTTCAATAAAGCGTGTTATCAATAGAAGTAAAAAATAATGGTATAAAACTATTGAAACGCATTACAAGTTAGAAAATTACTTTCCAAAGGGTAGACCGTTCACTAGGAAGCAACATCTAATTCTCGGGCTATATGCCCCACAGATAATGAATTACACTTCCAAGTTAAACGGGGTTGGTATATTATGGAATATAGAACCAACCATTCAGGTTTACCATTAGAAGGGACAATATCACTTGTTTATGTTGGCGAATGGACTTAGTATCCGTAGCCAAGGGAAATCAAATCACACACACAATATCACTTGCAGACCGGTTTCGGCGTATTGTCGCCTCATTCTTACCATTTCCTTCACAGGGTTTAATTTATTCCAGGATTATGCTCTTAGAGCTTCTGGACGGATAATATCTACCTTGTACTGACTGATGAGGCGCAAATACGCCGAAACTGGTCTGCAAGTGATATTGTCTCTTCTAATTATAAACCAGAATGGTTGGTTCTATACCAACCCCGTTTAACTTGGAAGTGTAACTCAATTGTCTGCGGGGAATGTAGCCCGAGAAGTAGATGTTGCTTCCTAGTGAACGGTCTACCCTTTGGAAAGTAATTTTCTAATTTAAGGCGTTTTAATAGTTAAACACTATTATGTTGACTTCCATTTCAAGCATTGGTATAGGCTTCATTAAAATATATCCCAATATTACATTTTAGAACTTCGAGAAACCTGAAAAAGCTCACTTCATGTTAACTACACTTTTTTGCTTCCGTTTTTGATTCCGGCTCAATTGCTCAATATTTTATGGTTCATAGCTTGGTGGTAATTTTCTCCCTTTCTTTCCTCTCTATTGCTTCTGCTCTCCAATCCAGTACTCTTTCCACTTTTAGATCTGCAGTTGCTTCATTATAACACCTTTTTCTTTGGTCTTCCCCTTTTTCAGGTTCGTCCTATATCTATTTATAATTTTTTTTGTCATTTTGTTATCTGGCATCTCTGTATATGACCCAATCATTCGAGTATATTTGTCCTTATTCTTCTGCATATAAATAGCTTATTTTTCGGTTTGTTCTTCTTATCCTCGCCCTACATTTTTTCCCTCCTAATAGTCTTCTGAGTATTTTCTTTTCTCATATTTTCACTTTCTTTTTTTCATTCATGGTTCATTTCCGCAGATTGCAGCTGGTCTAATAACTGGTTTGTAGATTTGGTTAAGTATTCTTAGATTCTTCCTTTAAATTTATTATTTCACTTAGGGCTCCACCAATCGAGTCCACCTTCGAGTCCTCGATACCTCAGCCTTTAGAAATTTGTGGACTTGGTGGTACCGTTAAAGAGATCAATCAGGCAGTCTAAATCTCCAATGAGACAGTTTTTCAAGTTCGAGGCTCTCCATGGCCAACCGACAATGACCAGGAGTCTGTTTAGTTTAAATCCACCGAGATGTACAACCACGTGCAGTGGTTTTTGATATTCCAAAAACTGAATCGTGAATGTAGTTTCAGACCCTAGCTTTGCTAGCGTGTCTACCGTTCAATTGTTTACCATACCCTTGTTAGGGTTAAGAGTTTTCCTGCCTGCTTACACCTTGATTCCCTCATCACCATCACCTTAATAACTGTATCTTGAAAGGAGTAGTTGGAGATCTTTGAATTCCATTGATATTTGTCCATTTGTCCAATAGAAAAATTATCTTCTTCACAGTGTTGCGTGTTGTTTTTTTCGTAAACTTTGATTTCCCTTCATTAATGCTCAAGTTACCTCTATCTCTGTCAGTTTATAGAAATCTACAGAACTCTATATCTGATGATGTTGTTATAATAACTGTATTGTGTGCGTATACCGTATATTTTGTCCCTGATCAGTTTATTTTGCATCTTCCAGCTAGAATTATATTGCGTACCGTAGTAGACAGTGGATCTTCTAGTTTTGGTCCAGAATTTGCCTCAAAACTTTCTTTTGGTTCACTTTAATCCTCGTTTATGGGTAATCATCAGTTTTTCCAGGCTAATCACAATCTATTGCATTTAATTTAATCTTTTTGTCATTAGTTGGCTTTTATGATTTGTTTAAGTACATTTTGTTTTTTTAATTGATTCCGTTTTTTAAGTTCCTATGGTTTCTTTGTATTATTTCAGTACATTTTTCCTCATACCATTTCTTCTTACATTCCTTTATCTACCGTTTTCTACTGAATCTCATCTTTTTACTATTTTCTTTCCATTTATTGACGTTTGTTTTCCCTATTTCACAATTTTTTGCTTATTCCCTCATCTTCAGCAGTCAGTTCATCTTCACTTCATTAACAGATTTTAAAAGTCATATCTACCTACCACCTTTTATTCCTTTTTAAAAGTAACATATTTTTTCACAATTCTTAGTTATTTTTGATGTATTTTATTTGTATGCCCTTCTTTTGCTCTACTAAGAAAATATATTTATTAAAATCAATTGGAAATAATCTAAGAGGAGTTCAATTTAACCTGCTGACGCTTATCAAAACCAAAATGATCCTAAAACATTTTTTTCTTTTCACTTTTAGGTGAAATTTTGAGTAGTTGGATACAACCCTGCGTATAACAATTTATATCACCAAATTAGTTAGAAATTAATTTGAGGCACGCTAACTTCGCATGTGGACTGTATAATTATTCAATTGAATTAGTATTTTCGAAATTACCCAGTTAACAATAACGATGGCATCAGTCACATTCAACGTTAATTGAATTTTCAGTTGTCCATTATTATTCTCATACAAAACTCGTTTTTATCACACTCTTCTATCGTTATCTAAACGGAAAATCAGTCAGGAAAAGGTAAATAATAAATGTTCCATAATATAAGGTTCAGAAAACATTTTAATATTTGAAAACAAAAATCTATTCGTTACTTCTAATTCTTTAAGATGGTATTTCGTTAAAAACAATTTTTAATAGTCAATTTTCTTATACGAGTATAATATTAATTTGTCAGGAGCTAATACGCCAAAAATAAACAAAAAAATGCTCTGTCAGCTAAACACATTAATTGGATATATCTAGAAGGGTCAAGATAATAAAAAGCATCAAAATTCTAAAACTATTGGAGAATGGAGAATGTAGTTTGCGTGGGAAAAAAAGAAGAAGCCCCTAACCCCCATTCACATCCTTGCGGAATGCTTGATAATACAGAATTCCAAGATACAACACCCTGAAGACTACTAGATTGAAGAAAAGGACTTGCCCAAACAAAAGCCTTTGGATATATAATTTGTTTAAACCTTCATTATAATTGAACTAAGTGCAAAATACAATTTGTGATGCGTTTCGTTAACACAGAAGCTTTCTCAAACGAGTGTGTTAGCGAAACGCGTCACAAATTGTATTTTGAACTTAGTTCAATTATAATGAAGGTTTAAACAAATTATATTGTTTTATTTCATAGTTAAGTATGGATCTTCATCAAGTAAAAGCCTCATCTATTCAAAAGCCTTTGGATATCTCAAGATTCTCAAGAGCTGAGTAGATCTTTTAAGTCTCAGAACGGGCACCTGAAAAAGCTCAAAATAGTGGGGGATTATGTGACATGGAAAAAGAAACCTCCATCCAAGAGTGACATTTACCTAAGTTGAAGCCTGCAGATATCCTAAAAATCCTCATGGAAATAGGTCTAAAGGAACTACTAGACGTTCCTCAGGAACTAAATAGAAGTAAGAGGGCACAATAGATCTTTCAGGTCTCAGTGAATGTC
This sequence comes from Lochmaea capreae, assembly GCA_949126875.1. Classification (NCBI taxonomy): domain Eukaryota; kingdom Metazoa; phylum Arthropoda; class Insecta; order Coleoptera; family Chrysomelidae; genus Lochmaea; species Lochmaea capreae. Next base: position 14,059,960 of record OX421409.1, read on the forward strand.
ACCCCACCATACATATATAATGTTCACCGTTATTCATCAGCAGCCACAACTGTCAATGAAGTCAAGTCAATAGTTTAAATAAAAATTGCTTCAGCTCAAGATCGGTCGAAGAAAACTGGATGAAAATGGATTCAAGTACATCAGAGTGAGCAATGTGTCTTTTTGGAAACAATAAAATTCATTTTGTGAGAAAAGCAACTGTAAGCTTGGAGAAAACATGATTATAAGGAAACCATAAGCAAAACTATGTGGAACAAAACGGCCAAATGATTATAGGAATTTTAAGACATTCAATAGAAAAACTCTTTTTAAAAACATTTAATTCAAATCCGAGTGAGTTGCCAGGAATACCAGGCGCAAATTGCTGCAAAAAGAACTGAAGAAAAAGAAGCACTGATCGGAAATAGTAAAGAAGCAGAATTGTTGAAACTAAATGCAAAGAAAATACTCCGTTATTTTAAAGAGGAAATATATAAGGATGGCACGGAGTACCTATAACCCGATGTTCTCAATAGGTTTTCATAAATCTGGCAAATTATTAATACTAGTCTAAGCTAAAATTTGACATTTCGATGAATTTCTTAAGGCTCTAGATGGTTAGACTGGACTAAAAAATTACCCACAGGTATATTCAAATTATAAGTTTGTCTTCAATCAAAATAGGAAGCAAAACTTCTTTATCGTGTAGAAAGTTTTCTCCCTACCAGAATAACATTTAATACAATTTAGAAAGTTGTAGTGTTCGTGCAAAAAGGGCATGAATCATTTCATCCTGCTAATGGACTTGAATAAGTTTCATTCGAGAAAAAGGTGTGTTTTCCTTGTTTTATTACCACACGTCGCTAATTCTTGGGGAGAAACTATAACCTTTGTGGCGAGGAAACCATTAAAATTGTTTTTCTAGTTGGGGAGGAATTCATAAGAAAAGAAAAGTCAACGCAACACTCGTATATATACTTTAATTAATATAAATGTACCTACTTGCACTTCTTCAAAGTGAAAAAATCACGTTGTTCGTTTGACTCAGTTCATTCGTTTGCTGCTGTCAATCAGTACGTTTTGTTACTGTAAACTTGGTAAATATTGAAATTTGTAGATCGCATAAAATTAAAAAATATAAATATATATTCAAAGAAACGTTTTGTATTTAATCTCATACCAAATGCATCTCGTTGAATAATTGAATATCAAATTCAAACTAACGTCAGTTGTTGTGCTATAAATTTTATATGTTGTCTCAAATGCGCGCTCTTGGTTTATCAGGCTTAATTTGACGTCTACTGTGGATTTGAGGTTATGATTTGAGAATTTCAATTTGTTCAATTAATTTTTCGATTATTTAATTTGCGAGTTACTAAAAAACTGCAAAGAACTGTTGATAATATTTCAGAGGTCGTGATGAGTTATCAAACTTAAGGGTGCCTCCAAAAAAAATGTATAAATAAAACTGCTAAGAATACTGCAATAGTTGATGCATTTGCTGTTCATTATACTATTTACAGCAGGCATGAAGCAAGTAAGTATACGACTAATATAAATTTTATTATCCACTTCGTTATACCTATTCAAAAATTTTAGTTATATTCTGTTATGTAGGTAGTTGGGATCCAAAAACCCATAGAGGAAAGTACCACGGGGCCAAGCTTGGCCAAAATATGTAGAGCTCTGGGCAAAGCTTGTAAGCCCAGGCTTGGCCCGGTCTTGGTAGAAGTCTGGAGTGACAACGATGGGCCAGGCACGGTTGCCAAGACTGGGCCATGCTTAAATGCCAAGGCTGGGTCAACCAGTCTTGGCCCAGGCTTGGGTAATCATTGGCACGGCCAAGGTTGAGTTACCCAGTCTAGGCCCAAGCTCGGATAATCATAGGCATGGCCGAAGTTGGGTTAAGCAGTCTGACCCATGCATGGGCCAATACAGGTACGCCGAAGCTAGGTTTCCCAATACTGGCATAGGCTGGGCCCCTTTGTCAAGTCTGTGGGTTTCCTACATGGGAGTACCTAAAAATTGTACTCTCCGGTTATTTATAGTTTATAACCAACATAAATTTCTTGCGTAAACAGGAAAATAAGCACGCTATAGTTACATCTACTCATCTTTTACAAAAAACGCATCATCTGCCAAGTCTCTATTCTATTGTATATCTGTAATGACGCATTACTCATGAATTTAGAGCTATTATTCATTCGTTTATTTACCTTCGTGTGTTGTAGTCGTAACCGGAAAACTGTGATTTGTCAAATAAATTCAAAGGACATAGAAAAAACGCATCTCAAAACAAAAACCGACTTTCGCGTGATATTTCCATATCAAAACTCTAAGAAATTATGGGTTTGTGCGCAGTTAGTTATGACAATAATCGTCTTCTATTTTCTCATATAAAGGTGATAATGTTTAGTGGAAGTTTTAAAAATTATTCGATTTTTATTGCTAAGATAAGAGTTTGACATGCCAAGTGAGTTAATTATAGTAGACATCTTCTTATACGTTATTTTCTTATTAAATGTGAGTATAAAGTAGTTTTTCACTGGTTATACCAGTTCGTGTCCTAGTATAATTGGATCCCATCACCTGCTGGACATTTAAACAACATAGCTAGGTACAAAACATTTTTTGTTTGGGTAGAGGAAGGAAATGTTAAATAAACAGCAAAATCTTACTACTCAAAACTAATACTCGTATTTCGTAGTTTAAAAAATGTTGTAAGCTGGAGGAGCCACAGAATACTCCACAAAACTGGTTTATCAATCATTCCATCATCACCTGAAATTGAAGAAAAAAGGTGTTGTATTTATCCTATTTCTTTTCAAAATATTATCGTTTATCCAAAAATTTTGATCGATTGTCTAGAGATAGGTTGGAAGTATCACGTTTTCAAAAATCTAGTTGCATTGATTGACTTGATCAATACAGCCAGCCAATTTTTTAAATCTCAGTAATTTTTTTTTGTTTTTTGCACTATTTACGTGGAAGGACTAGTTATCCTTATCAAGCTGTTAATCATTTCACAAGCTCCTTTACTGAGTACCTATAAGAATTTTTTTGGCCTCCATATCCTCATTCGATGTTCATTTGCAGGCACGTGTCGTTTTTCCTACTATGGTAGCTTCAGAACCTCCTATACCGGAGACTTTTAAATTAAATTTCGAGTAGCTTAAACCTAACTTTCGGGCACAATTAAATGTAATCAAATTGGCAGAGGATACACTATCCAACAAAAATGGAATTTTCTGCTCTTTACTCCATTTATCAACAACTTTAACTATTACGGTTCCAAAAAGACTAACTGGACCTACTTGGAATTCATTTGAAACATTTTCCAAATGTTGAACATGTAAATTCGATGTGCCTTCAGACGAACCAAAGGAAGACATTATTATTATATAAATCAGTAGTTGGTTTATGTATAACAGAATAAAGATGTCCCCAAAAATTTTCTTCAGTTTCTCTGCATCACCAGGTGATACATGGCTTCGTCTGACTACCCTCATTCCAATCTATATAGAGAAGGTTTCTGTATAGTTATTTTTATTTTGAAACTGTTTCCAGTCGTATTTGTCCACCCTGTAAATCTATACCGACCATTATTAGGACACAAAAAATACGTTATACTGATTTCAACGTGTTTTTCTCAATTTCAAAGTCAAATAGGTGCCTAATATCCATTGTGTTATTCATTTTAGTCGATAAGTAGTACCAGTAGACTTAATGGTTCATTGTCTCTTATCTCTAATCGATTTAAAAAAGAAACTGGTCAACATTTTACTTCGGCACGTCATCACTAACAATGGCGTTATATTTCATGTCGATGATAGGAATTAATTCTTATTGTTTCTAGAAGCTGAATCTAAGACTAATTAGTGCGGAGCTCCTGTATTTCAAGCGGGATCAGATAAAGTTGACGAGAATTGGTTGTCTACCAACGCCGTGATCTATTAGGGGTTGAAATCTATGACACGTTTCGTAGAGAAAGTGGTTGATTGTATACACGGTTTCATATTTGGAAAGATAAAATGAAATCCATAAGAAAAGGTTTTAGATTGAGATATAGTGTGCTCAAATATAATATTAATAGTCTTGAAATAGATTTTTTGTATGGTCGGGAGAAGAAATCAGTTTCTATGACATCAAAATTAAAACAGAAGTAGTCGATTATTCCCAAGGGAGTATAATGCTCCCAAAGGAGTTTACATTATGTAGAACGTTTTTCATGCAAAAAAAAAGATAACATTGAAATTATGTATTGACATTTAAATTAAATGTTACATTACCATTTTCAAATTGAATTTTAGAAGGAATACTACTTTCGCTTACATTTACAGTTTTTTTGATTGCGCTAGTAGTGGTACCTACTAAAACCTGATTAGCAATTTTGGTCTTATTTTCAATGGAGTTCTCGACATAACCCTCAGCGACTGTCGTTGATTTCCAACCAGCATGACGCTTTATTGTCGTGATATCCACACCAGCATCTGCTAGTAATGTCGCTGTAGATCTTCGTAAGCAGTGACCAGTATAACATGCAGCATCAGGTAATTTTAAAAACGAAGCTACTACACTCGAAATTGTTCCCATGGCATTCTTGCCAACTGGCTGCGAACTACATTTTCCTGCTTTGTAGTACAAAAAAAGGCGCTTATGCTTGACGTGAGGATATTTCCCACATCGGTAACCATAAAGGTTTATGGAATCTTTGTCTTAGTGTTTGGAATTTTTACAATTAAGGAAGGGCCTACATCCTCAATATCATCTACAGTTAAATTGACTAGTTCATCAGTTCGACAAGCTCCGGTAATCCCCAGAATTAATCCAACCTATAAAAAATCAAAATACTTAATAATTGAAATACCTAACAACAAAAGTAATCTTACCTTAATCATTAAGAATTCTTTGCCATCTGCACTTGATAGAAAATGGTCGAGTTCACCCTTTGTTAATATTTTCTATTTTTTCGCTTGATATTCGTCACCGGTTCTTTTCAAAAATGCGATCAGCTTGGGGAATTTGCCTATATCTATATGATGTCGTAAATTATCAAGCATGACTTTACCATAGAATATTGCGCCCATAATGTGGAAGACTTGTAATTCTTTGCATTTTCACTGAAGTATGCCAACAAAACATTCTCGCTGCATACTTGAACATTTTTCTAGGCGCACCACTTTTTGAACCGATTGTAGGCTTTATCGTATAAAGATCTTGACTTCGTAGGCAGCAAATTGCTTATTGCAATATTTGCAGCCTCCATAATCTCTTCCGACTCACAATTAATCATTGTGCACTAAACAAACTTTAAACTAAACCAAACTAGCGCCTTAATTTGACAATTCTTTTTGTTTGTTTATTTTGTAGTTATGACAATAACTCAACGACTACTAAATAAATGCTCAAATCCGAATACAATAATTCTGGTGCTACTTACTTCACAATGACAAAATATGTGTTTTTAAGTTAATGATACCGTGGAAAAAATAGTATATACAATTCGGAAGAGATGCTATTTTGTCCCCGGTGCATTGTAGCCCTCGGGCTTCAAATTGTACCTCTGCCAAAATAACGCATTTCTCTCCATTGTAGTATAATGTACTATTATAACAATTTAACCACAAACAACCCCAAATTTTAATAAATAATAAACTTTTAATGGATATTTATATCTCTGGAGTGTGTAATGAATATCCAGAAGTCTAAAAATAAAATATTTAAAAAGCACTTAAATCGGTGTTGACACGGAGAAGCAGACCTTTCAAAGATTCTTTTTAGATCGTTTATCATCTGAATTTTAATTTTTGATGACAGATTAATAATACATAAGCACTTATCTACAAAACTGAAAGCAAAATTATAGTTTTCATTAGGTATATTTGTAATTTTCATAGAAAATTTATCGACTGTTTATGATAGGGTTGATTTTTGTAAGTACGTCATTATCCAAAATACAAATCCACTTTATCAATTCGATGAATATAAATCACTCTTATATTGACGCTTCCTGTTCAGTGTCTTTTACGCAGCTAGAAGAACACAGGAATGAAAGAAAATAACATGAACTTGAAGAGTAATAATAAAAGGAAGAGGACAAAGGAAAATTGAAGATTAATTTAATTTTATTAAGCATTTTCACTTAAATCAAGACACTTTAACAGCTCTTTTGGATGAGCTAACGTCATTATTGCAAGCTCACATCACATCAAGTCGAAAAACATTTCTTCCCAGAGTATGATTATGTTTATATTTTGCAAACCTACTAACACTACCTACATTGGAACTAAAAATAGGTCAAAGATAGTCATTTCACCTGGCAACGCTGAAAAAAAGGTAGTAAACTCATCGTGAATAGGGTTTTTAAGGACTATGTGAGCGATGAGCGAGAGAGTACGCCTACCGATGAGTAGTCGTGCACGAGCACTCTCACATGCTACAGAATAGGGCAGAATATATGTATGTATGTATGATGAGTGACATTCACTGAGACCTAAAAGATCTATTGTGTCCCCTTACTTCTACTTAGTTCCTGAGGAACGTCTCAGAGACTAGTAGCTCCTTTAGTCCTATTTCCCTGAGGAATTTTAGGATAGGTTATGTTAGGTTAGGTTTATCGTGAGTGGGTCTACAAGGCCCTCCACTTGGGTTTGCCTAGGCATTCCCAGTTCTTAAATGGCTGCTTGACTATCCAACATTATGATAATTTTTGCCTTCTATATCCTTTGTCAATATTAAATTGGGCACACTTTCTTATGGTGTGAATTTCCGCTTGAAAGATACTTGGAGTCTGGGGTAATGGTATTTGGATCCCATTCCTTCTTGTTGCTTAGTTCCGTAATAAATTTCTTTGAAAAGTTATTATTTTTCATCATACCACAGATGGCAGGACAGACCCATATCTTTTTTGTCCACAAGCTCCGAATCTCACTGCTACAAAGGACCAAGCAGTGGAAATCGAAGATTCGGATTAGTTGAAAGAAAATTTTGTAGCAAAAACTGAACAGAAGAGAAATAAGATTTGAAGATAATCTAAAACACATACCAGGATTGTTAGGAAGACACTAGCTGATAAGAACAAGGAAAACAAAGATACCAAAGATTAATCTCTTTGAAAAACTTTCTATCCAGCAGCAAATTAATTAATTTTTCAGGTGGTTGTACTGTTATCTAAATTCATTTTTTTATAGGACGGTACCTACTCTTTACTACTCTCTTTAAACTTATTTATATAACTTGATAATAAATTATTCTCTTTTGTTACAGGTCCAAGGTCAAGAAGAATGAAAAAAAGTCCAAAAAGTACGGAAGATAAACGGCCGAGAACGGCCTTTTCCAGCGCCCAGCTACAAAGATTAAAGCACGAATTCAACGAAAACCGATATTTAACGGAAAGAAGACGACAACAGTTAAGTGCCGAGTTGGGTTTGAACGAAGCTCAAATTAAAATTTGGTTTCAAAATAAAAGGGCGAAAATTAAAAAGTCCTCGGGTCAAAAAAACGCCCTCGCACTTCAGCTGATGGCTCAAGGGTTATATAATCATTCGACTGTTGCTTGCGACGAAGACGATATGCCTTTGTCGCCGTAATTTTTTGTTGTTGTTGTTTTTATAAGGTTGTGATAAGTGAAATCATTCATTCTTTATATACGATTTTTTATGTTCGAAATTACTAAGAATACACTCACATAAATTCTATGTTATTCTTTACTTGGCATTTTGTGAGGATATAAAAATATGAATCAGTCTATCATTCGTTAGATTAAACGTACTAAAAAATATCTCAATTACAGCCAGCAATAAAATATCTATTTCATGGTAATATTTAGATATGTAGCAATTTAGTTGTTTTGATCCACACGTGATAGTTTTGATGCTGCATCTCTAAGGCACAATTCACATTGAAGTATGTCAGGCGAGTTTTGATGCTGCATCTCTAAGACGCAATTCACATTTAAGTATGTCAGGCGAGGACGTGGCAAGGACGACGCAGCGTGGTGCTTGATGTGTTTGGATTGGTTACCGACTGGTTTAAAAATAGATTTTTCCATTGATCAAATTTTGTTGATTGTGATGAACTTGGCTAGTAGGCAAAAAACCAAAGGGGCTTTGAGATCATCCATTATAGCTGAATAAGGGAAATATAAGCATATGCGACTAAAAATTGAATATCAAATTCAATACAGCCAACAGAAGCAAACAAGAGCTCCGGAAAATATGCGAACTAAAAGAAAAGTCAATCAGGGGCTAATGTAAGCGATTTTACATTAGTACCTAATTGTAAACATAAATCGAAATAATATGATCGAATGATTTTATCAATATACTTACTTAAATTTTAGTGGCCGTGTTGTCCAGTGAGGATAAATATTAATTAAATAAAAAGTTAACAAACTGCTGGATTTGACGGTTCTACTCCAAAAGATATGTGAGCAGGTTTGACTTTGTTGACAAATATTTCGACAGTTGGCAAGTATGGTATCTCGATAATTGGTTTTCTGTTCAAAACATCGATTGTTACTACAAAAATGCAACTACAGCGATATGGACACGCCCAACCAGGGTTCTTGTTTGCTCCTGTTGACTGTATCGTCTCGCATTTTAACTACATAGAAAAGATGCAAGAGGGACTATAAGTTCATGTCTCGTCCTCGCCTAACGTGATGATATTTCACTCAGTATTCATCCTGGTCCAGAGAGTCCAATGTTTAAAATGTGTTAATTATTTTTTTTATTTCACTTATCACAGAAAAAAAATGTACATTTGTTTCTAACGATCTCAGTGAAAAGTATTTATTTTGTACAGTTTTTTTTTAATTTTGTAAATATTGTACAGTGTAGTATTAAATGTTTTGGCATATCATTGTATACGTACAGCTTTTTCCAGACTTTATTTCGCTGATAGGATACTGTCGTGTATATTGCTTTAAAAATGAGCCTTTGGAATAGACTGACATGTTAGGTAAAGTGTACTTTGATTTCAAGATACACTTTTTTGATGGTTTTCATGTGAATAGTTGAATTGAAAAACATTAAATCATGTTTTACTTTGCTTTATTTAAATTTTGTTACTAACTTGTTTTGAAAATTTTGTTTATATTTATTGTTTTTCTATAACAAAGCTAGAAGCGCTCCTCCTGGGTTTTACCTCGTTTAATCACTGCAAAAACTCTTTTTTCCTGACAGAGTGAAGAAATCAAAGTACGCGAAGTATAATTGTGCAATGTTGAGTAGAAATGTACTAAAGTGTACTAAATTGATAAATATATCGAATGTTTAAGAGTTTTGGTTATTGTTTTATTCTATATCCACAAAACCTTCAAAATTGTATCTCAAATTTGAGCTATTTATACCTGAAAAAGTGATGTAGAAGAAGAACTTACAATTCCAGATTATCCACATTGAATAATTCTAATTAAGCCCTTTTCGAAATCATACACTTACAAGAAGAAAGATCCGTTAACACTAGGACATCTATAAGGCGTCTTTAAGATATCTTTCTTAGACGTCCATGTACGCCTGAAAGACGTCCCTTAGAGGCTGTATGTTAAAAATCACGACGTCTTTGAGACATCTTCATGAGATCCATTTTTGGTCTCATACAGACCTACAAAAGGCATGAAAAAGGCGTTATTTGTAACTGGGTTTGTGGTAACCTATCTATGGTAGGTGGTTTAAGTGATGTATTTAAATAAAAAGTACCTACTCTTAATTCTCATTTATATATTGGACATTATTTATTATTAATAATTTCAGTTGTTTATTTAAAATACTATTCTTCCTGTCAGTTGCACGTTTGAGCCACGTTTGTATAGCTACTTCCGTTTCTGTTCTATTTTTGGAAATTTCAGCTTTTTCTGCAGCATCTAGAAAATATATAACCATCAATCATCAAATACTATGAAAATATTGATTTTTTTTAAACATACCTATTACTTATAACTCTCGCCATATTCAGTTTCGAGAAACTGATCTTAACTTTTCTCCCCAACCAACTAAGTATCTGTATCTGTATCTGTAGAGTAGGGAGGGTGAGTGTAGGCTCACAGCACTTAGGCCACATGTGACCCATTGTACATCCTCCCGAGGAGTTGTCTTCCTAGGTCATTGTCCATCCTGTCCGTCTCAGGAAGGTGGACAGGTCACTAGGAGACATCTCCTTTATATCGGCAGGTGTAGGCCAAGACTCACCGAACACACACTCTCTTATTGACGATAACTCCGGACACTCGCATAAGACATGCCTGACAGTTTCATCTTCCTGTTCACACATCCTGCATAGAGGTGTGTCCACTAGCCCCATAGTATGGAGGTGTTTTCCTAGTTGACAGTGACCAGTCAGAAATCCTACTGTTAAACGTAGGTTTCTCCTGGTCATCGCCAAATATTTTTTCGGCTCCAGCTTCCCAGGGTCGCCCAGGGTGATCCTGGCAAGACTGCATCCTTTGATTCCATCCCATCTCTTAAGGGATTGAGTATGGCTGTAGCGTTTGGCTAGTTCCGCAATTGTCGAAGTCGTTAGGCCGTAGGTGTCACTAGGTCCTAGAATTTTTAGTCCAGCGGCTTCCCTGGCTAAAGAATCAGCAATGCGATTTCCTTTACTCCTGTCGTGCCCTTTAACCCACCTCAGGATAATATTGTTATCTGCCGAGGCGTCAGCTAAATCTTGGTGGCACTCTAGTACTAGCCTCGATATAACACGTTGTCTGTTTAAGGCTAATAGGGCTTGTCTAAGTATATTTAAGTGCCATTTCATTGGTCATGCTTGAAAATAGAACCCTCTTCACAAAGTTGTAGGTATTGGTTCCCCAAATTTTTGCAAAATCAAGGACCTGAAATAATTTAGTAATCAACTCAACATGCTGCATGATAAAAAATTTCACCTGATACACATCAGTTTGGATTTTAATTTTTTGGAATTTTCATGTGGCAATGGCAAAGTTTTGTTAAATTTTGAGGTTGGCCAGTTAACCTCAAATATGGAATGGAATATTTATTAAATAGAATACTATACTATTCTGTTTAATTTTATTTATATTCACACTTACGATGTCTTTAAGACGTATTTAGGATGAAAGAATCAGATATCTTTAAGACGTCTTATCCAGGGACTATAAGACGTTCAGACTAAGTTGGGGTATGAAACGAACGTCTTAAAGAGGTCTTGTGCTATCTGGGAATATAGATAATTACCCCTCCCCCCAAAAATAATAAATAAATAGCAACGCGTGGCTGAGTTTAAAATAAAAAAATTGGAATGGGAGGTAATATTGCGACCTATACATTGGGAGACAAAACAGACTGCAGGAACTATAGAAGCCTTACACTTTCGAGTGTCCTGAGAATAATATTAGCTGAGCATAATAGAGGATACACAATGAGGTTTCAAGGATTAAGATCCGATTTTTGTAATGTGGGAAATAAGTGGAAAAAATATAAAAAATTACAAAAATGTACACACTTGCTATATAGATCAAGGAAAAGACTTTGGAAGAATTAGGAGAGAGGATATTTGCAAAAGACTGGAAAAGAGAAATGTTGTGAAATATAAAGTTGACCTTTTAAAACCTACGAAGTAATTCACGAGAGAAATAGGAGTGAAGCAAGCCCTCTATTATTTGTAGTACCAGTGAAAAACCTAACGTGGAATACTGGAAAACATTAACGGAAAAAATATAGAACAAGCTGAAGGTTTTAAATACTTAGGTAGAATTATGATTAATTGATTGGTTCAGAACCTCCAGTCAGAGGCTTAGAGTCCTCGGCATCTGAGCCTTTAGGCTTTTTGTGCTCTTGGTTGAGCAGTTTATGTGAAGAGACGTAGCTCTTATCAGGCTCAACAGTCTTTTCAGTAGGTCCTTCTTGGAGAGATCCTCATTTGGATGTTCTAGTCCTATAGGAGTCTATATCTCCAATGAGATAATGCTTCACAACCGAAGATAATGTGAGAGGCTGTTTCCTCCTTTTCCATGCACAACCGACAGATAGGTTCCTACCTATATATGCCGATTGTATGCATGTGCTTCCTTAGGGTACAGTGATCGGTGAGTAAACCCGTCACTATCATTATCTGGCTTCTGCTAAGGTTTAGTGTTTCGTTAATTAGCGTCTCCGAGGGTTTTTTGACAAGAAGGTTTTCATTACGAGTTTAAAAAATTATTCGAGTAGCAGATGGAAGGTATAAGTATAAAATATAGCAAACGTAGTATAGTTTTAATGAGTGTATATGTCGATTCGACAAAATGATGAACAATGGACGTCCATCATTCAAATAAATCAGTACAGTGGTGAACGAGAACTGAAGGTCCAGTGCATGTCCCCAAACGGATATGCATTGTACCAGTGGTAAATGGACATCTATTGGATGTCCATTCTGTGTCCTTGTCCATATGGACCAATTGTGGACATTATATGGATATCCTGTGTTCACTGGGTTGTCTGCGGGGTATATAGCCCGAGAAGTAGATGTTGCTCCCTAGTGAACGGTCTACCCTTTGGAAAGTAATTTTCTAATTTGTAAGTCGTTTTTACAGTTTTACACTATTATTTAGACTTCTATTTCAAGCATTGGTATAGGCTTCATTAAAATATATCCCAATAATACCTTTTAGAACTTCGAGGAATCTGTGTCCAAGTCCATATGGACGAATTGTGGACTTTATATGGATATCCATAGGATATCCTGTGCTTACTGGGGAAAGAGCTAAAAACGCAGGATAGATATTTAATACACTCAAATCTACATTCCTAGGAAAAAATTAAATAAAAACAAAAGCAGTAAGCCAAATTTTTTTAAAAACTGAAAAACGCGTATCAATAGTGAATGCAGTTGGAATGAGATTCCTAAGTAAGAAAAATAATAAAAGATGAAATAAGAAAATATATGAAGCAAGAGTACCAAGAATGAACACAAGAGGAAGACCAAGAAAAAAACATGGTATGAGGAAGTAAGAAAGGTGGCTGAGAGTCTAGGAATTAAATGGAATGAAAAAACTGAAGATACAAATGAGTGGAAAAAATTGTACAAAAAATAAAACCCAACCAAAGCATACCTACAGGTAGAAAGGTTTTCTAAGAAGAAAAAAAAGGCGTTTGACAGTTGTAGCTAGAAGATTTTTTGAGTAGCGCTAAAAAGAAAACTAATACAAAAAAAAAATTTGACTATTCGTGACATTTCTATACTTACCCGTCATACATGTTTTGTTTAAGATATATTGACAATAGTAGCGATCCATCGTTTCAAATCCTACTGTGCCTGTTATCATGATATAACAACATACCTTAGTTATATTCGATGTATGTCTTCAATAATTATTTATTCCTTTTTGATTTCAATTTAGTTTAACAGTTGTTACTGTTTTTCATTCAATTTCAGTACACAAATGTCCAAAATATCTTCAAACAGAAATATGTTAGGTCATTTTATATGTTTATCAACATGATATTATTTAACATAGATGACAGTTAATGCATCATTGATCGGTAGAGTTAGAGCGCTGTAGACATAGGTATTCTCGTCCGCCATTTTGGTGCCTTGTTGTACGTTGACGTTGGTTCAATATCAAAATTTTTTTCAACACAATATGTCAACTTGACACATCACAAAACAATAAAATTCAGGTACCAAAATGGCGGATGATAATACTCATCTCCTTAGTCTCCTTAGTCCTTAGACGCGGGTCCCGGTGGTTTCGCTTTTTCAATCTTCAGAATATTTAGCTTATATATCAGAAGTGGGATTAGATCTACGAAATGTCCACATGAGGCCATAATGTGATGTGAGAGTGGCTGACTGGAATGGACGTGCAGGCGTCAGGCTCGCCAGGATAGTGAGATAGGCGTAGGCAGGCAAGGCATCAGGCTCACGAACGAGTAGGTGAGATAGGTGTATGCCCAAACGTCATGTCAGGTCCAGCACTCTAGGTACCTCGAGGACGAGGAGCGGAGCAGGAGGGCCGAATGTAAGACGCAGACGCGGTTGAATGGTAGCTTATAATACCGAACAGAACATTGATAATTAGGAACCGCTGTAGCGCAGGACTTAGCGTAAGGGCTTGTAACCAAGGGGTCCCGGGTTCGAGTCCCGGTGGTTTTGCTTTTTCAATCTTCAGAATATTTAGCTTATACTTAGTAGAGTATCCGAGTTCAATTCTTTTGGAAAATATGACGACGGTTACTATAGCGCTCATATCTGATAGTAGACAAAACACGTATTCTGCAGGAAATTGATGATTTCTCCGGTAGTGCTACGTTGGGATGAACGCAACCATTATTCCAATTTTTAATAGTGGTTTTATATTGAAAAAAAAACACATTTATATTCTTATTAATGCCGGATCTGTTTGTTAAAAATGTCTGCCATTAAAAAATGTTTTATCAGTAATTTATAAAACAACCATTGTCGAAATTTTAGACAGCGGAACAAGGTAATTAGCTTAACTGCAAAAATCCATCTGAAATATTTTTCAAAGTGCTATTTAGCAGTATAAATTAATTATTCAGCTTGATGGATGGCGGACCATATCCTGTCGTTAGGAGTAAAAATTTAGATGTTTAACTTTTAGTCACGTTCCAAGTCGAATGATATCAGAAATATGCAACGCTTGTTCGATTGTTATAACTTACAGGGGACGTACACAAATTTTGAGTAACATATTTTATTAAAAATTTGCAGTAATTGAAAATATGCATCTTCTTTTAAATTAAATTTATCCTTACTCTATCAACTGTAATCAAATTTGGTTTTGCTAAATACCGACCAATAAGAAATATTCAAAAAACTCAATCCCCAACTTTCTTGCAGGTGGGGCAGTAAGTACTTGGGATTAATGTGTCCAGGTAGTTCCGTGGGGCAGTTACTATTGACCGGACAACCGTTTCATTGCCTACAATAACCTTGTGCTTCGAGTCCCACTTAAGCTATTACGGTTTGCCAGGGTTTAGAGTTTTTGTAGGCAGTCCCAGACCAGTCTAAATCTGATCGACGACATGCTAAAGATTTCAGTGCTGCTTGACTATCTGAGAGTATAAGGATCCTTTGGCCTCTAAACCCCCTTTTTTTGTTTATTTGCAAGCGTAAATTTCCGCCTAGAATACAGATACGGATGCAAGCTTCCCAGAAAGATAATAACATTAACTAAAACTCCATACTCCAAAACTATAATGAAAGTTAGTGCAAAAAACTCCAAACAGCACTCTCCAGGAAATCGTAACTACGTTCATATGAAACAGAAGTTGGGAAAGCGTTTTTCAAAAGGATGTAGGAAGCGTAAAACCAAAAATGCAAGGAAACAAACCAATTGAATTACGTCGCGATGTCCATTCTTTTTATTTCAATGAAGAAATAACTACCCTTGACAAAATATGGAATTGAATATTGCATATTTTTGTAGGAAAATATAGTTTTTGAAATATCTACATTTTTATTGGAGATATCTAACAAAAGAGATCTATATACCACATAAATATCTATTAATCCGGCACCTGAAGAACTGCAATTTAAATAATAGTAATGTTCGAAGCCCTGATTTTCTTTAGAGCATTTTTGTGAATATCCCACTGAATTTTTTTTTGAAAAAAAGATAAATTAGATATACTTTTATTTAGAATTGCTAAACATATTTAACAAAAAGGATATTATAAACCCAAGCCCAGCCTTCTTGTACATAATTCACCCCCGGTGACATCACTCCTATGGAATATCAGTAGCAAAGGACGACATTTGTCCCTAATTAGAGCGATTGTGGCGTTGTAGGCAAACAGCGAGGCCCATTAGAACAGTATTAACTCGGCTTGAAATATTGGTCCAAGGGAATAAGGACTCGTTATGAGGCTATTTAAGGACATTATCATTGTTAATATAGGGCTTGTTACAGAGATAATGATGCTAATGGGTGATGGATGGGTGGGTTTTTGAAAGGAGTTCGGTGTTGGGTGCTAGTTTGGTATGGAATGGTGGCATGGCATGTGTGAAATTCCTAACGGAAAAACTTCGCATAATTTACTGATACTTTTAAAACAAAATTTATTATTATTCTGAATGGAACGGAGTAAAATTTCTTACAATATCATCTTTATAACTGTTACCTCCCTCTCTTATTTGCTTTATGTTTATTAAAATAATTTGAAAATTTTAGATCAAAGTGTTATACATTTTTGACATCAGCGTTCCAAGAGGTTTCAAACGCAGTGTCGCATGATCTACTTCGTAATTTATGGGAAGAGAGACTAGTAGCTCCTTTAGTTCTATTTCCCTCAGGAATTTTAGGATATCTGCAGGCTTCAACTTAGTTAAATGTCCCTCTTCTATCCAATAATCTCCTAGGTGCTGTGCCCTAGGATTCTGAATTGCGGTACAATTCGCAAGTATGTGAATGGAGGTTTCTTCTTCCATGACACAGAATCTATACTTTGCTTCCTCGACTATTCTGAGCTTTTTCAGGTACCCGTTCAGGCGGCAATATCCACTTAGGATCCCTGTTGAGACTTAGTGCAGTTTTACTTTGACTTATGCATTCATTTCATCTTAGCGGGTTGTACTCACCCATCAGAATCTTTGATTGACTAAGAACTACTAGATCTTTCCAATGATCAGATCTTCTCTTTTCTGCGACTTTGCCTATTTCTTACAATACTACATTGGGGCTGATACCGCAAAAGGGTTATGATAATCTTTTGCCTTCTATATATCCTTTGTCAATATTGAACTGGGCACACTTTCTTATGGCGTGAATTTCCGCTTGAAAGATACTTGGTGTTTTTCCCAAGCTTTCAGAGTGTTTGGTTAATGGCCCGTACACTCCTATCCCAGTTCGAAACTGGCAGCATGCTTTAGTTATTATAAAAATCGAACTTATGTTTTGCGTAATGTGATTTAGCTGTTTTATGCTGCAGTTCTGTGTAAAAATCTTAGCGATCGTAACGATCTATATGACTCGTAATATCGGAACGGATACCAGTTTGGTATATATTTACAGGTTTTAAGGTTTAACGATTTTACTATTTGCGCACACAGAATTGCAGCATTAATCTGTATGCTCGTTAATGTTTATTGTGTCCAGTTTCAAAATTTCGAAGTTTGTATATCTCAGACTTTTTTTAATAGGGATATTTTTGTTTTTACATTTAACAATATTTTACCTACATTACCTTCTGTTTTATAAGAAATTGTGTTATTTCTTGCTGAACATATTATCTTTGAATATTATTTTATAGAAATATTACTAGATGTGATTTGTAATTTTATAATTATTTTTTTTACTATTAAACTGCAGATCAAATTGGATCGAATATTTTGTCAGATTCGTTCATGTTCGAAGTCTTGTGTTAGGTTAACTGACAAGGGAAGTATTTATAGCATTAATCAAGAAGAAATCTGATCTAAGTGCAATCTAAGGGCCGTTCCAACCTGGTCGAACGCCGTCGTGCAAATGTGATCACAGCGCCTTTTTTTAGTGCATATATTTTTTATATTTTATACGATTTTATATTATGTACGTACATTCAGACGCTAATTATTAAAAAATACAACTGTGAAACAAAAATAAACATTTTTTAAACAAGAAATAGTTACCTAATCTAAATAACCCAAGTAAAACTAAATAACCACTGAATAAAAGTAGCTTTATGCGCTTTCTTTCTGGAAAATTCAGAAATAAGATCAGACACATTCATATTGTCCGCTTTGCTCCACTCGTGCCTCAGAAAACTCCTGACTAAAGTTAGGTTTTTGACACTTGGTACTTGATATACTATTACTTACAGCTGGTCGAAAAAAAGACAGAGCTAAGGTGTTTATTTTTTTTATTTTTCATAAAAATAAACACTACTGATGTTCCCCCACGCCGTCTGCTGTTTACTGCTAACCGCTTGACGCTTTTTCGACATTTTACCTATACACGATTGTGCTTCTTATATAGGTATAGTTTCCTTGCCCTAAGCTTTAATATTTGTAATATCATATCTTCTAAATATACAAGAATCGCGTGTTGAAATATTTTAAAATGAAGCCCGCTGTCAAAAGATTACAACTTCAGACCAACTCAAAACGTTTATATTAAAAAACACTCTCCATGTTTAATAAACTCGGATTTTACGACAGAGTAATAAAACCATAAATGCCTCTGGCACCTGAACCGCTAGTTTTAAATAGAAAAACTGACTTGGAACAAATTTTAAAAAAGAAAGGAGAATTGTTGTACAAATACTAGGCATAATTAACACTTATATACTTCGAAGTAATAAAGAGTAGGAAGGAAACACGGACGAACACTTTGATAGGAAAAAAAATCGTATTTTGTAGCTAGGCCAATATGTAAGACCATTCTAATAGGACTAAATTTGTTAATTTCTGTTTTTAAGACTACCCAGCTTATTGAATTTTGACAAAAACTTTCCATCATTTACAACTTTCTTAACATATCTCGCGATATGAAAAATATATTGACATGTCGTTTTCGCCAATTTATTTGTCTTCCTCTATATTCCATTATAAAAACCGCATAATTCTATTTAATATCACCAAAAAGAAACTAGATTATAAAACACTAGCACTATATCAAGGCTTTTAATAAATAAAATTTCTTTAGGTGCCATGTCATACAAGAATCGAAGGCAATGAGGGAGTGTACTTGATTACCATAAAACCCCATCCAACTATTCATACTTTTTCTTCAATTCCTTCAATAGGCGTCAAAATCGCCATTAACGACCATTTTATAACAGCTGGCAGCAATTGTGGAATGTAAGCGAGAAAAGCATGAAGAAATAACTCAGCTCTAGCGGTCGACCTATAAGTTTGTGAATAATTTCCTGGTTTTTCTAGAGGCTTTTTTGTTTCCCTAAGCTGTCCTAAATCCAGGTCGTCGGGTATTGCGTTGATGGTCGTTCTTATTTGCCCACCTGGAACATTAAAATCACTCGTATTATATTTCATCTATTACATCTCAGGATTTTAATGATAAATCTTAGTCGTAACGGCCATGTGTAGGTATTCTTCTTGTAACAATTAGGTACTGCCTAAATATTGTATTGTTTTTTTTAGTCGTACAAGTCTTCAAGCTCTTAAATGTAGAATGTATGAGTATACAGTACGAGGCTCAAAAGCAATAGAAGACTGTGATAGGAGTGTTCGGGCCAGGAACCAAACACACTGAAAACTTGGGAAAAACCCCAAGTGTCTTTCAAGCGGAAATTCACGTTATAAGAAAGTGTGCTCAGTTATTGACAAAGGATATAAAAGGCAAAAGATTATCATAACGTCGGATAGTCAAGCAGCCATTAAAGCACTAAGCTCTTGTGTAATCAGTTCCAAAATGGTTTGGGAAGGAAATTAAATAGCAGTTGGGCTAGCAAAAAAGGGGACTGGAAGACTTTTTTGGGGGTATCAGCCCCAATGTAATATTGGAAGAAATAGGCAAAGCCGAAGAAAACAGAAGATCTGACCATTGGAAAGATCTAGTACAGCTTGGACAATCAAGTATTCTGATGGGTGGCTATAACCCGTTGAGATCAAATGAATGCATAAGTCAAAGTAAAACTGCACTAAGAGTTTTAACAGTGATCCCAACGGGATATTGCCGCCTGAACGGGCACTTGAAGAAGCTCTTAATAGTTGAGGAAGAAGAATGTAGATTCGGTGGCATGGAAGAAGAAACCTACATCCACATACTTGGGAATTGCACTGCAATTTAGAATCCTAGTAACAGCCCCTAGTAGATTATTGGATAGAAGAGGGTACTTACGTAAGTTGAAGTCTTCAGATATCCTAAAATAGGACTAAAGGAGCTACTAGTCTCTGAGACGTTCCTCAGGAACTGAATAGTAGTAAGGGGGCACAATAAATTTTTTAAGACTCAGTGAATGTCCCCACCATCATACAGTACGAGGAATACCTATTTTTTGGTTGCCATGGAGTTTAAGTGACGATGTGTTGGAAAGAAGCAAGTATAAATTCAGTGTATAACATGACCCAAAGAGTATAAACTAAACGCCCGAACCGAAGTACCACCCTCGAGAGGTGCACGCGCGTTTCGTATCCGTATACTCTATTAACTTTATTTTAACAGTAATAATCTACGCGGACTTTAGATTGACCATCTCACCATGCCTCTCTTTAACACATTGCTAGTGCCATGTGCATCTCACAATTTTCCGTTGATTATAAGGCGGTTATGGTTTTACGTTAGAATTAAATGAGAAATTATTTCTGTTATTATTAAAAAAGAATTTTGTATGGGCACTTATACTTTCAACATGAAGATTGAAAACCAAGAGAGGGGATAGATAAAAAAGAGATGTTTCGGATAGTCGTTCAGGATTGAATATTTACCACTTTATAATATATACAGTATTTAATTGTTGAGTTACAATAATAAATTATTTCAAAAAGTAGCCTATTGAATGTCAATATCGTCGATCTATTCTTTTTCATATATAACCATTAAAAATATTAGATTTAATGATCAATAGAACGACTATTCGATCAATTGACCATAGACTTTCGCACGAAATTATTAATTTGATGAAATTTGAGATATGAACGACAACAACAAACGCAATCAAGTGAATAATAATTATTTCACTGTTTATGATGTCCTGCTGATGGAAAAAAGTAGATATTAAACTGAATTTATGATTTTTCTTTAGAACGCATTGTCGCTTATGGGACATGTTATATTTGACATTCGCTTATGATATCCTGTTAGATAAAAATAGTAATAGGTACACTGAATTTATACTTGCTTCTTCCTAACACATTGCCCCTTACGGACTCTGTGTTTAACACCATGTAACCAAAGCATTTTCCTCGTACTGCATATACTTAATTCAAAAGTATCAAACTGTCTGGCCTACATGAAATTTTCAGATTTCCGTTTAATTTATCACCCATACATGTATTTTATTTATTTTGTCGTTAACGGAACATTTTCTCGTACGTTATTACGGACAATTTAATCTGAAACCGATTCGCTACCAAAACGTCATAAAATTCCGAAGTCATTAGTTTCGCCATTGCAATCTCGTTTGCGTGGTTAACAACCATATTGTCTATAAATCTGTACGCAAATTTCGTACTTTAACGGAGTATCGCCCCGTTAATTCGTCAACGTACTTCCTTCGTTACGTGTCAACTGTAACACCTTATCCTCGCTCGGATGCTACGCATCAACGTATGTATAGCTGGTACAACATAAATGTCAATGAACGTTATTAAAAATCAAATAAGTGACGTCAAAATAGTAATTTGTTTGCACCAAATCGTTCGTTTGCTGCTTCAACTCGCTGTCAACAGTGGCGGGGCAAAAATTATAATGTTGATGTACTGGGCAATATGGAAGGCATTATGGACGACCTAAAGTTAGCATATTTGTGATAGCCGAAGCAAAATTGCCAAGTTTAGTTTAATATTAATGTGCTAAAGACAAATTAAAGTACATTTACAAATACAGATTACAATTTGTACCACTTTCACCACCAATTTCACTTAAGATCACATACATCTGCAGTCTTAGACGAAACAACACACATAGAATGTAGATTTTTGAGGTCTCCATTTAGATTATGTAATCTTCGGGATGCTGCACAGTGGTTACATTTGACAAAGATACGCTGGACAGTTCGGTGGGAGTAGCAATAGTTACAATTTGGAGGATTTTAGGAAGCTATGATATGCCCATGAGAATAAATCATGAATTTTATAAACCAATCCAGAATGACGTCACTGACAGGTCGTTCATATTGTACTGGAGGGCAAACAGTTAGACTTTAATTAACAATTAGTTCTTAAAGGAATCTTTGTAGTGTCGTTAAGTGTGGAATGCGGGGAAAAAGATAATAAGGTACATTTTTTTCAATTTCCGGTTGTTTTAACGAAGCGTAGTCACTATTTAATTGATATCTTTGATCAATGCCGCGATGTTTGGATTAGAGCCTTAAAACGGGGCCCCCTCAGTGAATCACAGCTTTAAACTTGGCGTGTGTTCTCGACATTCCATCGAAGGTTAGTTACTGTACCTGTATCAGTCAATTTTTGTTCATAAAACAGAAACACAAGGTTCAATTCCAACCAATCGATCGGTTACCCTCCAACACAATATCTCCGACCTGTCAAAGTCTATTCGCAGTCTTCTCAGCGTTATTCGTTTAATTTTGTGCTTGATATGGTTGAATCTTTTCTAATGGCAAGTCTGAGGTGCATGCTAGCTTTGCTGCTTCATCAGGTTTTTCGTTACCAATAATTCCGACCTGTGATGGTATCCAAACGATGTTAATCAGCATACTTTTGGATTTTTGGAGAAGGCATCTTTGTTAGAGTGAATTGCAGACAGTGAATCGGTGCATATTGTTTTTGTAGTTTTTACTGGTGTTTCTATGCTTTACATATGGCATAGCATATTGCAAAGCATAGCCAGCTGTGTGTATAGTGCACATTATACGTAGGCGAAATAGTGATATATTTGTATCTGAAGATACACTTTGTTTATCCTCAGAGCCATTAGTGAAATAACCATGTCGGATTTCTGGTGTTGAAGTAGCTCTTTAAATGCTTATTTGTAGAAGAGTTTTTGTCTTGTTGTTATCACTTATGCTCTTATTTATAGAGGGTAGCTTCTTGGTCAATGGAGGAACATTTGAAGTTTTGAGAGGGTGGTGTTGTGGAAATTGAGGTTTTGTAATAAACACTTTGTGGAACTGAATATTTATACAAGAGGATTGGTGGAATGTTATTGATCAGTTTTGCTGTAGGATTGTTTGGATTTGCAGAGTCTTCAAACACATAGGAAAAAGCTGATTTTTGCCGTTTAATAAATAAGGGGGTTCGTATGCTTCAGCATAAACACTTCCCTTGGTTGGAATATCATTTAAAAACAATGAAATTTAAATACTTTTAATAAGAAATAATGTTCAATATAATATGTATGTGTTTCAGAAGAAATAAAGTTATTATTATTATTATTATTATTAATACCCATGATTCCGTTCGGCTGTAACATGTATTGGGATTTCTATTATATCAGGTATTAACGATGTTTTTTTTTTAAATAAATCCATTCTAACTTCAAATTTACATTTGTGCCTATAGAGGCTACCGTTTAAAGATTAGGGTCTCCCAATTGCTCGTACTCGTATTATTATAACCACGGTGTGAATTGTAAAACGGCAATACAGATAAATCTATCAAATGTTATTAGTTTCGGTAGAGGGTGGTGACTGCGATAATTTTTGTAGTTTATTTAGTGGAAACATTATTGACTACAAGTGTGGAAAAGATACGGCGGCAAAATACGCTTCGAGTCACTTCGGACTGATTTATAAACACTAAAAAATTTACTTTAACACATAATAACGTCACACGCGAAATACGTACATAATGTTGATAATATCTAGAGATATCAATGGGATTATTGGCATGAATTTCGTGTTTTATTGAGATAAATGTACTTATTTCAATATTTTCATTCAACTGTATTAAATTTGATAAAGTTTGTTGATTTAAACGAATGTTTTGGACAAGTTGAATAAATTAAAAGGCAGAAAAGGACGTACAGTTCAGTTGCCATCTTCACAGACAGCCAAGCTACACTCAAAGCACTCGATTCCATAGCGCTCAAATCTAAGCTAGTATGGAATTGCCTTGAATGCACTTGGAGTCCATTGCAACAAATTGGCGGATAAAATGATCAGAAAAGCGCTCATCAAACTCGACAATGAACATTGTCACAAGGAATTGGGTGGCGCAGAAATCTCTAGAATGGTGGGTAGGACAGAGGCAGGCGAAACAGAGTATCACATTTACGCTAATAAGCAAAGATAGGAAAACTGTCAAATCCGTAGTAGGTATGTTAATTTCAGTGGAATATGCCGGTTAGCCACCTCACCAATTTTAGTATATTATGCATAAGGCCAAGACTCTTCTTGCATTTCAGGTATTTAATGTTAGTATGACAAAACTTAATTATCTTCGTTTTTGTCCTATGTATGTATGTATGATGGGGTGACATTCACTGAGACCTAAAAGATCTATTGTGCCCTCTTACTTCTACTTAGTTCCTGAGGAACGTCTTAGAGACTAGTAGCTCCTTAAATCCTATTTCCCTGAGGAATATTAGGATATCTGCAGGTTTCAACTTATTTAAATGTCCCTCTTTTATCCAATAATCTCCTAGGTGCTGTGCCCTAGGATCCTGAATTGCTGTGCAAGTATGTGGGTGGAAGTTTCCTCTTCCATGCCACATAATCTACATTCTTTTTATTACACTATTTTGAGCTTTTTCAGGTGCCCGTTTATGCGGCAATGTCCCGTTAGGATCAATGTTAAAACTCTTAGTGCAGTTTTGCTTTGACTTATGCATTCATTTGATCTCAACGGGTTGTAGTCACCCATCAGCATCTTTGGTTGTCTAAGCCCTACTAGATCTTTCCAACGGTCAGATCTTCTCTTTTCTTCGGCTTTGCCTATGAGTGTTTGGTTCCTAGCATGTACACTCCTATCCCTTTTGCTTTTGAGCCGTCTGTATACCATTGAATGGCATTCTTTCCAAGCCTGGTATCCTGATACTTTAAGGTATTTAATCAAAATTCATCTATATCCATGTAAAAGTAGCTCCAGAATCGATTGGTTAAGATAACAACGTCATTACTATCAAGGTTTTCAAGAAAAATTGGTCTTGAAATTTAAATTTTACACGTTAATAAAGACCTTAGCCAGACCAGTGATAAATTTCCAAAGAGCCACAAACAGCGACACCACGACAAAGTCAAGTCTATTCATTTTCAGGACTTAATAGACTTATTATAGGTAGTTTAACATTAGTAATTTGAGATTTTTAAATTATTTTTTTTTGTATTTCGTATTCATTAAGCATCACGTTTGTTTTTGATTGAATAAACCTATATAATAAAAACTAAAAAGTAGATATATCACCCTACAGTATTTAATTTCCACTCCTAGCATGAAATTCGAAACAGTCAGCCTGCTCCCTCCGGCTCCAATTTGACACAACAATTCACTAGTGTATTATGTGTCGGCAATTGAAACTTTGGAATTTAAATAAGTTTCACGAATGAAGTTGACGTCATCGAGAGCGACGCGTAGCAAGTTGTTGATTTGTCATGCATTCCGAAAAGTTTTAAATTGAAAATCGCGTCCGGTTCTCATTCGCAAAATTTCACTCTCACCCCTCTCGACAGTCGATTCCGCTTTTTTTATTAAACCGTTGAAATTGAAGGCGAGAATCAAATGGATTGTGTACATAGTGAAGGTTATAAGGGAGAATAGAAGTGTCAAAGAAAATGTTACTGTAGAATTACACGTAGAAAACAGTTATGGCGAAAGAAAGAAATCGCAAAAGTGAGTGAGTGAGGAGAGTTTATTAAACACAAAAAAGACGGCTGAAAAGCAATAGAAGGAACTGGGATAGGAGTGTACGGGCCAGGAACCAAACACTCTGAAAGCTTGGGAAAAACCATAAGTATCGTTCAAGCAGAAATTCACGGAAGTGTGCACAGTTCAATATTGACAAAGGATATAAAAGACAAAAGATTATCATAATGAGCTGAGCTAGTAACCTTACTGTGGATGCTAGGACACACTGGAATAGAAGGAAATGAAATAGCAGATGGACTCTCAAATAGGGGGACTGAAACACCCTTTTGGGGGCCGGAACTCTTTTGCGGTAACAGCCCCAATGTAATATTGGAAGAAATAGGCAAAGCCGAAAAAAAGAGAAGATCTGACCATAGGAAAGATCGAGTCGGGTTTAAACAAGGTTCTGATGGATGACTATAACCCGTTGAGATTAAATGAATCCATAAGTCAAAGTAAAAGAGCACTAGGAGTTTTAAGGATCCAAACGGGACATTTCCGCCTGAACTGGCACCTGAAAAAACAACATACTGGAGGAAGAAGAATGTAGATTATGTGGCATGGAAGAAGAAACCTCCATCAACATACTTGCGAATCGCACAGCAATTCTGAAACCTAGGGTACAGCACCTATGAGATTATTGGATAGAAGAGGGACATTTGCCTAAGTTGAAGCCTGCAGATATCCTAAAATTCCTCAGGGAAATAATAGGAAAAAAGGAGATACTAGTCTCTGAGACGTTCCTCAGGAACTAAGTAGAAGTAAGGGATCAAAATAAATCTTTTAGGTCTCAGTGAATGTCACCCCAACATACATTCATACATACGTACATTCATAGTCCCTTGCTCTATGCTGTTTTAAAATCCGCCTGAGTACCATAATTTATTTGTAACTCATTAATAATAGCATCCTTAGCCAACTGGTAAACTATTTGATTGCCTGTAATACCAATGTGACTCTTCACCTAAATAAATGTTTAATATTTCATAAATTTAATATCTGATTTTTGTTTATTTAGGTGGTTATTTTTAATTGCTTCTAATGCTGATCTTGAACCAGTTATAAAGACACCCTGCTTGATTTTATTAATATTTAAGTATATTAAGGCTTTTCCTATGGCTACCAATTCAGCAGTAAATATGCTACAAATATTTGGTTATTTATATTTTTCATAAATTTTGTGGTTTAAAACTTGTATAGCACATCCTACCCCTAAATTTCTTTTTGAACTGTCAGTTTTAGCAACTTTTTCAAGCTTGTTGCTTATATTGTTATATGCAGCACTTGGAAGACAACCTTCCCACCTTCCCTGGCAATAATTATTTTATAAATAAACTTTATATCGTCAGGTATGACAATAATTGATAGTGACAGGTAACTAACTGGCTTAATTCAACCAATGACTTAAATAATATGTGAAATATCTGGATTATGTAACATACGAGATATAATTTTACATACATGTCCGTTAATTAGTAACTTTTTCTTTTTTTTATTGCTGTTTCTGTTCATTAAATCAATTTAGTATTGATTTGTTATGAATCAAATAAATTTCCAACATAAAACTAATTAATATTTTGGCTTCTAGTCGTTCTAACAAATAACCTAATTATAAAATAAAAATTTAAATCGCTTT
Organism: Lochmaea capreae; assembly: GCA_949126875.1. NCBI lineage: Eukaryota > Metazoa > Arthropoda > Insecta > Coleoptera > Chrysomelidae > Lochmaea > Lochmaea capreae. The sequence goes on from OX421409.1 coordinate 14,086,940, forward strand.
AAACAGATTTAGGTCAACTTAAATTACGTCTAATTTATCTATTCAATCAACTTATCAGATTTCTACGATCGTTATTAGTGTACTACTGCTTACAGCACATATTATAATCAATTGGATGAAAGTCATCGCATCTGTGTAATAATCAACAGAGATTGAATAAATTGAAAAATTAATTTGGTGAAAAGTCGTTTGCATATTAAAATGTTAAATGATAAGAAATTTATATTGTTTTATTGGGAAGTCAGAGGTTACGTAATAGATGCAAGTGATTTAATTGATTTATGATCTAAACCCCCAAAAAAAAGTGTCATCGAGCTTTGGTTTGATGACAGAAAAGTTATACTAATCAAAAACCAAATTATATCCATATTTGACGTTCACTTTTATGTAGCTATAAAATTTAAGTTGTCTAGTCAGTTTTTTTACCTGATTTATGATTTTGAATAGCTAGCACATACTTACAAAGCTACCATTCATTTACTAGTATCATGAGACAAACCCCAACCGCGAAAAAATGTTGATTAAGGCCGTTTGTCGATGGGAATAGGGCCTTGTGTCCGCCCCCGGGGCCCCTGGCTCGGTGGCGGCCGACCAACACCTCGGCCGGCAGTTGTCATGTGTCTTGTTAACATTTTTGGCGCTAGTGTCGGGTGTCCGAGACCAGCACGGTCGCACGGGTGGTCCCAAGCGCTTGATTTACGGTCCCACCGACGTCATTTGAATAAAACATTAAATGCATTACCGGCTTCGGGTTGCTGTTATAGGCCAGTCAAGAAAAATATTAGTAGATGTGTCGAACAGTCACGAGAAAGCGGTACGAAATATCTTGAGATATCAGATTAATACATTAAAATAATACATTTGTTTACATTTAAAAGTGAACCCAAAATTACATCACATTCTAAGGTAACTTGCCGACCCTTTGCCAGATGTCTTACTTTTCCTTTGAATTGCGACAACTGAATTATAGTACACGATAGAAACGTACAAAATAAAAATGTACTTTTAAGAAATTACATAAAAACGACATTAAAATAATTATCCTAAGTAGTTTATGTAATAAAAATATGTTTTTGTTTGAAACTTTTGAGGTTTAAACGAAACAAATGTGTGTTAATAATTTTGTCTGTCTGAAATATGGCAACACCGAGAAAAGCGCGGAATCCATTTTACTATCAATTTTACCTGATTTTACTACGAAATGTCAACGTTCCTATTTTATTGAAACTCTTGTTTTCGTCTTTTTAACTGATATTTGTGTGTGTGAGTACAGATATAATTGAAAACAATATTATTGTGAAAATCATGGTTCGTCAGTGCGGAATTTTCCTAACCCTTTTTTTTCGCCTGTAAGTGAATAGTTCTATTGGCCAGTGGCACTGTCCAATTAGTCCGACAGTTTCTCCCCACTCCTTGAAAGTCATTGATGAAAACATATGTATGGCGATAGAATGTTAGCCGTCTTTTCGGATAATTTTATGAATGATGTAGTATTACTCTAACCTTGAGATACTAAAGGCTGGAGTAACCCAATCCATGAAGATGCACACGGACTTTATGTCTGCGAAAAGTGATTTCGAACACACGTTAGGCGTTATCACCGAGCGTTATCACAAAACTAAACTGCTCTAATTACGGAAAGGGACCTCATTCTCTATAATGATGGCTCAAAAACAAGCGAAGGAGTAGGAATAATAATAGGATAACAACAGCTCTGGAAGTATTCCGACAATGTTTCAAGAGCATAGTTGTGGGTAAAATGAATTTGCACCGTTTCACAATTTGTCGGCGAGATAAAGAAATCTGTAAGCAGAAGCAGAACCGGTTTCAGACACATTTTTCATAATTGCAGGATCCCGACGAACTAGCGATTTATGTACTCTCTTTTTCCGATGAATAGCAGTTTTACCGATAACTGTAATAATGGATTTTTATGAAACTTTTTTCAATTATGTATTCTTTCAGCAGCTCCATTGCTTTGACCCATTATTTTCTTGTTCCAGCTGCCTGTACGTATTTTGTATCATTTTTTGCGTAAATAGCGACTAGAACATACCAAATTTCTTTCTGTCTATTGTCTCAAATCCCAATTCTCCACTTTCAGAAATTTCAAAACCTTTGGTAAAAGAATTTTAACAATAAAATATTCATGTTTTATACATACAACAAACAAACTACTTATTATATTAACTGCGACATGGAATCAAGCAGAATAAATAAATAAACTTTGACATTGTTTATGTTGGCATTAGAAAATAGGTCTGTAGACTCTTATAATCATTGTTCGGAGCCTATAACAATATCTTCTTCTTTGAATGGTCGCCAAAAAGCCATAATTTTGATTATTACCAACAAAATAGTTTTAGTCAATAAAACAAAATCTCAATCACAGCAACATCTAAGAACACAATATCTCGTAAATAACAGAAATTAACTAAACCCACCCTGGGACGTAAATGATCCATGTGGACAAACAATTCAAGTAAATTTTTTATAGATCAATCGGAAGCTACATTGCACCAATGAGAATCAATTGTTCGTTTGTGGGTAGGTCAAGACTAGAAATGATTTATGGCTTTTTTATCTTTTCGGCTTTTTAATCCTCAAAGCGACCTTGCCGCTTACTGTTATTTTATTGTGAAACAGTGCAAACTAATTTTACTCACAAGTATACCTCAAAAAACGCCCCAACTGATAGCCAGACTGCTTAACAGGCTCTGAAGTCTTGAGCTTATAAGTTAAAACAGTTTGAAACTGCAAAGAATGCCTTAATCCATTTTTAACACCATTTTGTGTTATTCCAAACAGGCGCATCGTGGAGGAACGTCAAGAAAATAAAATCAATACTGCTAAAATAGGTATAGCTGATAGAAAACTGTAATTAGCAAAAATTGAGATAGGTATAAATTTTACTACTATACAATTCCAATGGATCGTGAATCTGGTATAATTTTTAACGCACATCCAAAGCGTACTTTGACTGGCCTATACCGAGTTTACGTTGCTTCATCGCTTTTGCTCCTGCTCTGCAGCTCTACTCTGACCAGCAACATGAAAACGCGAGATTTATTTACCGGGGATTTATGGGCAATTGAGGGAGTACCTACCAGCAATTTTTTAAAGTGAATTTACTCAGAAAATATAAGGTAATTGCAATTAATTTATATACAGTAAATAAGCGAGTGTTAACGTTCATGAAATAACTTAATTTTAATTAAAAAAGTTTGAAATTTTTATGTTTCTGACACGAGGGTGGATTCAAAATTAGTTGCTTGAATGGAGGTCCTCTACAGCCGTAGGAAAAACAAAATTTATTATTGATCACTTCATTGAAATCTTCTTCTCATGACTTGAGGAAAAGTTATCGTTGCACTTGGAATATGTGCTATGAAACGGATAAAGGGAAACTTATGAAATTCTAGGACGATGAATGAGACTCTATTCTGCATATTTTAGAGCAAATGTCAAATGTTTTTGACGACAGCGCTTAGCGTACGGCCACCATCTTGATTTTTTTCAAATGACAACCTAGGTCGTGTGACCCATCACAGAATAGCTTATTTTTTTCTCTTCCCAAAAATTATGATATGATAGAAATTTAACAAAAATATTAAAATCATAATTTAAATCAAAACTGCGTGTTACAGAAATTTATAAACTAAACAATTATTTAAGTTGCAAATAGTTCATAACAATAAGTGCTTAAAATACTGGCCAAATGTTTGTTGACAATGATACATTCTCTCTTCGAAGCTACGAATAGAATCGTTGATCATTTTTGGAGTAATTTCCTGCATTTCGAGACCTATGCGATCCATTAAATCGTTTAAGTACCGAGTAAGTGGTGGAGTGGTTACGCTCTCGACTTGCATTCGGAAGGACCGGGGTTCAAATCCAAGGTCCGCCTGACCTGCTATGAGTTTTTTCAGAGGTTTTCTCTTAGCAATAGGCGAATGCTGGGTCAGTACACTCCTCTCAGGCACCTACCACCGTTCCCTCCACTCCCATCCCCTGAACCATAAACAATCCTTATTCCTTCCAATGTTGGCTGAAGAGGCTCCGGAAAGCCTATAGCGGTCCGCTCCCCTCGAGGGGGGGAGAATGAAAATCGATCCTTCCTTTTTTCGTTTAAGTTAGTTGGTCTGTTTACATAAACGCGGTCTTTCAGATAGCCCCTGAGAAAAAAATCGAGTGGTGTCAAATCGGGTGATCTTGCCGGCCACTCAATTGCACCTCTTCGACCAATCCATCTCTGAGGGAAAATTGTATTTAAATTTTGCCTAACGTCTCTTTGATAATGTGGAGGTGCGCCATCTTGTTGAATGTATACGTTCATATTAGGAAATACTCGATTTATTTCAGGTATAATTTCATTTTGGGGTAAGTCAAGATATTTAGCACCGGTCAGCGTACCTTCAATAAAAAAAAGGTACGATCAAATAGTTTTTCACCAAACCCGGACGCTGTGTATGAAATGAACCTCCTCCATCCAGTGCGGATTACAATCTGACCAGTACCGACAATTATGTCTATTAACAGAACCGTTCAAGCAAAATGTGGCTTCATCACTGAATACCAAAAAATCTAAGTAATTGTTTTGCATCCTTATTTTCTCTGTAACTATTTCACAAAATTGTAATCGCCTATAAAAATCATCCTCGCCCAATTGTTGAAGATTTTGATCTTTATAAGGATGAAAGTTATTTGTATGCAGAATAGTTTGTATAGACTGTCTAGAAATACCGTGATTTCTTGCCAATATACTTGTAGATGTTTTAGGGTTTTCTTGAACATCTAATAGAACATCTAAAGTTTCACCTTAATTAGTTGCACTTTTCGGTCTACCGGACCTAGGAATATCTTTTACACTACCAGTTTCATTAAATTTATTTACTAATCTCGTCACTATAGATCTACTTGAAGGAGTGCGTTCAGGATTTAAATCGTTAAAAAGATGAGTTACTTCGTCAAGGGTACGTTTGCGATCACCATATCCAACTAACATTAAGATTTGGATGAGTTGTTTTTCTGATAAATGTGCCATTATTCTCAATTTACTTTTAAATTTCGTGCTAATTTGAAATTAGTATCAGTTTTGACAATTTGTACATAAATAATGAACTAATGATGTGGTTGACGTTTTTAAATTGTTTTTTGTTTTATTTTAGAAACCTACAAGTCCAAATAATAAGTAGGTACGGTACACCGGTAGTTCCCCTAGGAAGCATTTTCGGATTAAGGTAATTTGAGCTAAATCGATTTAAAATCACCTTTAGTAACTGTAGTTTCCGTTTGGCAGGAGAGTTTCTGGACACCCTGTACACTAAGGCACTTCCAGTTACTATATGGACAATTTTTAATGAAACACTCAGTATATTTGAATCAACATGTTTATTTTATGATCGACTTGTCCATTAATCTTACAATAAATGTCAACAACATACGTTGCATTTCAAAGTTGTCAAATTTCGTCTCGTCACTGCTTTTGATGGTATAGAGCGGCACACTTCGTCACAATTAACCTTTTGTGATCTCGATTCCAGAATTATTTTTGTATTCTAATTGAATCTATTTTTCATTCACGACAATATGTACACACAGTTTAAATATAAGATGGCATCAGTGGCGGACTACTGAAGTTAATAAATTGAGAATATTATAACAATAATTTTAAATGTTATTGAGAGGAAATAAGTAGGTAGAAAAAAAAAGATTCCTGAAGTCGATTCAGCTGCTGGATTATGGTAAGACGAAAATAAGCTGGGAGAAAAATAATAGAATTAAAAAAAATTAGACTTAGAGACTTAGACTTAGAGAAATGATGATAACAGCGTTACAAAAATGGCAAAGATAACGAGGAGATAAAGTAAGAGGTTAGCTTTCATCAAAATAGGAAACTTAGTGATTCCTACAAGACGTATCTAAGGCTTGGAGAGCTATAACTGAATAAATTTTTATAACGTTACCTTGTTACTACTAGAAGAAAGCAGGTGGTCATTAGGATCGAACAGATCGGACTCCGTAGTAGATTTGTTGGACACTGTTGACGAACAGTTTGGAGAAGAGATGCTCATGTATCATAGATTGTTTAACTCAAAACTACAGCACCATGCTAGATCTAGAGAGTTACTTCATTGTGCCTTTTCCACTTTATATGTTTCATAATATGAGCTCACTTTTGAAAATATCACTGACACAGATGAAATATTTGCTTACAAATATGTTTCATTCACAATCGGTCAGTGATATAGACATTTCTTACCTTTAAAACGGTAGGGAAGTGACTCATTACTTACTTTCACTTCCACGCTATAGCCGGAAAAGTACTTTTCCGGCTAGAAGCATGTGTCACTTTTTTGAAGTATGACAATATTGTGTTAAGCTGGGTTTAAAAAAAAATTTAATACCTTTCTTTGCTTTTCTACGGAAATATTCCCTCAACCGCAGCTTCTTGGACTTCCGAACGAGTACAGGTTAATTCAAAATAAGACATGTACTTGTTTGAGAAAAAAATTAAAATTTCGTGACAGAAAGAATATTTTATGACATAATTGTCAAAACCAATAAATTAGTAATATTGCCTAGCAACAGATTCATGAAGTTCTTTGTCGAAAAAAATATAAAATTGTGATAACAATTAATGTTCTTAAAATTAATGTTTTTAAAAGCTTGTAACTAAGCGATTGTGAATAAAATAGTATGCATACTACGCGGGAAGGATCATTCCAGCCACAGGTTTTAGCGACCCTCGGCGCTATTCGACTGGGCTGTAATGATCTACTTCCCCGCTAGGTATGTAATATACTATTATAATAACATTTATATACAATCGGAGAAGATATCACACTAATAGACACACAGGAAGATGCAATGAATTTATCTTCATTGCCAGAAAAATGGAAATTTCCGAAAGATGAATGTTTTCCTTTGAAAGGTTTCATTTTTGGAAATTGGTGATAATTGTTCCAGAATCAGTTGCCGTACCAAACAAAAAACTATGGTATATGACATGAAAGTGAGAAAACCTTGGGCATAAAAATATGACAAAACAAAAGTAGGATATTTATAATGAATATTTCACACTTCATTTAGTATAACTTGACAATCGCTATGAAAAAAATAATTTTTGATTGGAGCCTGGAAATAATGAAAAAATTAGATAGGTATATAATATTATGTATGACATTTGCATAGGCTATGAAACTTGGATCTACCGTAGGAGTTCTCCAAGCTAGCGAAACCAAACCAAAACAGAAAGCAATCTGAAAAATAAGTAACTATATCTTTAAAACCAGACGTGTGTACGATAGATAATAGAAGCACAACCTTTTTCGTTCTGGAAAACGTCAAGCTGACTTTGTGAGGCTTTAATTATTTGTCTCTAACTGGTTAAATCGCATGAAAAACTGTTGATCTTTATAGAAGGTGCCTATTTGTGTATTAAGAGTGTAAAGTGATATACTTTCGCTCTGGGCAAGATGTTTGACATGCGACGTGTAGCGACCATAGAGATACTACAGATAGAGGCAAAAAGCCAGCTCGAAACCCGTTAGCGTGTAAGAGTGAGATAGAAAGTTTAGGCTGTGTTTTTCTAATAGCGCGCATGTTACATATACAGACAAAGACAGAAAAACCTCTGATCGTCTGTCTCTTTCTCTCTCACCGGAGTTCAGACGGACATTCCCACTTACACGGTGGCCTATGGCTTGTTGCCTCTATCTGTAGTATTACTATGGTAGCGACTCACTGAAGTTTCTGCTATTGGAGATCTTACAATCTTTCAACCTTCAACTCACTATACTCTGCGATAAAAGGTGTACCCATACATGCAGATGTTTTTTGGTATACAGACGGGTCAAAGACGCTAGACGGCGTAGGAGCCGGTATAGTAGGGCTAAAGCAAGGGATAGCCTTCCCAGTAAGCCTATCAAGGAACGTCACAATTTTCCAGGCGGAAATTACGGCGATTCACAACTGTGTGGAAGAAATTAAAAGGCAGAAGAGAACATATCGTTCAATTGCCATCTTCACAGAAAGCCAAGCAGCGCTAAAGGCACTCAACTCCGTAGAGGTCAATTCTAAGCTAGTATGGGATTGTGTGCGGGCCCTAAACACACTGGGTGAGCGTAGCAATGTTACGGTAGCCTGGGTACCGGGGCACGAAGGGCATAAGGGCAACGAAAAAGCAGATGAAATGACCAAGCAAGGCTCATCAATGCCGTTCGTTGGGCCGGAGCCCTTCTGCGGCGTTGCAAAAACCATAACAAGGAAACAAACAAAGAAGTGGTTCGCCCACAAATCTCAGAAATGGTGGAGGAACTCACCAGGACAGAGGCAAGCGAAACAGTTCATATTAAAACACTCGCCAAAATTTACAGCAGATCTGAAGGCCAAAGACAGGAAAACTGTTAAAGCTGTAGTGGGTCTGTTAACGGGGCACTGTAAGCTCAATAGGCATTTAAAGCTGATGGGATTGATAAACGAAGATACGTGCAGGATTTGTCACCTAGAAGAAGAAACGGCGGAACACATTCTATGTCAGTGCGATAGCCTGGCAAATGTGCGGTTTTTTGCATTAGGCGAAGAAAAGCCAGTGGCAGAGAGCTATATGGAAGGTTCAGTCTCCACGCTTATAGACTTTTTAAAAAGAGTCAGGCTGGAGGACCACAATAGATCTGAAAAGGTCGCAGTGGATTAGGCCAAAAGCCACCTCATAAAATCTAATCTAATACTCTGCGATCTTTTCTGGTCGAAAATCCTGTAACACCTGATGAATATAGCCGCTGTCCATTGCGCACTAAAGAGGCGAGGTCATATTTAAAAACTCGCACCACTTCCTACGTTTGAGAAGCTATAACTTTTTTCAGTAAATCAGTATGTCTATTTAGAGGCTTCTGTTAAAAAAGTTTGTTGTTCGGTGGGTGCAAAACTCTTTTCAACAAACGTTACTGACTTTTCTTTAAATGTGCTAAGTGCTAACTGACCTTTACGTATTTTTTCAGCCACTGTAACGCCTCTGCAACAAATTCCCAAGTCATACCCGCACGCGAGCACTCCCCGAAAATAACCCGCTTACAAAATAAAAATACCGCATCAATCGTTATAAATCATAACACTATAAATCAGCAGTCAACTATTCGAACTCAAAGAGTAGTAATTAAATTTATTAGAAACGTCACCGTACAGTAGTCTCGTAATAGGGTATCGTATGCGTCATGTCATTAGGAGCTAAGCAGGCCATGCATCTTGAGTGCTAATGAAGGCGGCACTTTGAAACGAACGACGCGTTTTAGCGCCCGTTTTAACTCTTTTGTTGTACAGGCAGATTCGTTTGAACAACGGTCAAATTCGGTAGCTGAAACGAAAAACAAACTACCGGGGACTACAAGGCACCCGAAGTACGTGTTAATTGGTCAACAGAGGTTTATCTAGTTGTTTTAGGAGTTAATAGTAAAGTTAAAAGGTTGTTTAACGTCGTATACTTTGATATAATTACAGGCTAACTATTCAAACAATCATATATTATATATTATATAAATAAATATAGTTGGTTTTAATGACTTACGTAGTAAGTTTTTCTTATTGTTTAATCTCCTTATTTATTTTCTGTTTGCAGAATTTGGTAGCAATGTATCTAGTCCAGCTGTCACTTATTTTAAAAATCGTTAAACGGGCACACCGAATTAGCATGAAAAATGTAGTGCTAAGATGCATCGCTAAAAACAAAATCAAAAAGAAAACATGTGAAAGAAAAAGCCGGTAATACAGTGGAGATTACAATGTGAGAAAGACTTTTTTTATGTCTTTTTAGGAAAGACTATATTGAGAAACTATTGCTTACCAATTTGAAGCTAATTTCATGTCACAAAATTTTTTATTGTATAAAATTTTGGAGCAAGGGAATATTTCGCGATTTAAATTGCTCCCTGCTATTTCCCTTAACGCCCGAAAATTGATATCTATATGTAAAATGTTATGTTTCTCTGAATCCAATGGAGGAGACTAGAACGAACATCTCTCAAATTAGTTGAGTTATAAATACATGAAAATTTAGAGAGTGGATTTTCGAATATTTTCATTACTTTCACATTTATCATTCACAGGACGAAACCTTTCAACTCAGGCTCCAGCTTATCCTTCTTTCTCAAATACTCTGCTGGAATTTCAATCCAAAATTCATAGTTTTATGGTATTTACAAGACTATTTATGTTGAAAATGTGTTTTTTCGAAAATTTTATTACACTATTTGAATGCGAAAGGATGATTTTATGAAAAAACAGACTGTGGCATTCAATTTCCCGTATTAAAAAACCCCCAACAATGTAAAGCCAATTTCATGTCGCAAAATTTTTTTTCGTAGAAAATTTTGGAGGAAGGGGTAGGTTCCCCTCAATCCAATGAACGTTTTATCTCTCAAATTAGTCTAGTTATTAATACATGAAAATTCAGGAAATGGATTTTCGAATATTTTCATTACTTCCACATTTATTATTCACAAGACGAAACCCTTCAAGTTAGGCTCATGAACATGTTTTTCCCGTCTATCATTCTTTCTCAAATACTATGCTGAAATTTCAGTTCAAAATTCATGGATTTATGGTATTTACCAGACTTTTTATGTTGAAAATATGTTTTTTCTAAAATTTCATTACACTATTTGGGTGCGAAAGGGTGATTTTATGAAAAAACTGACTGTGGCATTCAATTTCCCGTATTGAAAAACCCCCGGCAACCAATTTAAAGCCAATTTCATGCAGCAACATTTTTTTTCGTGGAAAATTTTTTCGCGATATAAATTGCCCTCTGCTATCTCCCTTAATGCTCAGAATTATCGACTCAAAATGCATACCATCATGTAAAATGTTCTCCTGAATCCAATGAAGGAGACTAGAACGTTCCATCTCTCAAATTAGTCGAGTTATAAATACATGAAAATTCAGAGAGTGGATTTTCGAATATTTTCATTACTTTCACATTTATCATTCACAAGACGAAACCCTTCAACTTAGGCTCTTGAACATTTTTTTTCCAGTTTATTTTTCTTTCTCAAATACTCTGCTGGAATTTCAGTTCAAAAATCATAGTTTTAAGGTATTTACAAGACTTTTTACGTTGAAAATCTGTTTTTTCGAAAATTTTATTACGCTATTTGAATGAAAAAGGATGATTTTATGAAAAAACTGACTGTGGCATTCAATTTCCCGTATTGAAAACCAACCGGTTACCAATTTAAAGCCAATTTCATGTCGCAAAATTTTTTTTTCGTAGAAAATTTTTGAGTAAGGGGTAGGTAAATATTTCGCGATTTAAATTGCCCTCTGCTATCTCCCTTAATGCTCAGAATGATCTACTCAAAATCCATATCCATATGTAAAATGTTCCCCTGAATCCAATGGAGGAGACTAGAACGTTCCATCTATCAAATTAGTCGTTATGATTTCATAAAAATTCAGAAAATGGATTTTCGAATATTTTCATTACTTTCACATTTATCATTCACGAGACGAAACTCTTCAAGTTGGGCTCTTGAAATTTTTTTTCCCAATTTATTATTCTTTTTCGAATACTCTGCTATAATTTCAGTTCAAAATTCATAGTTTTACGGTATTAAAAATACTTTTTATGTTGAAAATGTGTTTTTTCGAAAGCTTCATTACACTATTTGAATGCGAAAGGATGATTTCATGAAAAAACTGACTGTGGCATTTATTAAGACAATATGGGAAATATTACATATTCCGTTTATTATATTGAAGGGCTGTATTAGATCTTTTTGCTTCTTGCCAGCTTCTTGAATCGTTATGATTTTTTAGAGTAAAGGCAAGGTATCTCAAAAAATCGTGCTGAACAGCTTCTAGTTTCGCTTTATATGAAATATAATGAAGAATAATAGTATTGAAGAAAAATAATCTAGGTGTGTTCTAAAACAACCAGAAATATATCCAATATCAGGTATGTTAGTGAAATTACAAGTGTCTACTCATAATTTTGTGTGGAGTCTAATATAACACTTGGATGTATTTAGATTCACAATACATTATTTTGCGAACACCAATTTGATAAGCCAGTTAAATTGGATTGTTAAATTAAAGCGTTATGATTATTATTAGTTACTTCAATACATTTTAGGTCGTCAGCAAATGAAATGTAAGGGTTGCTAATTTCAGAATTTCAAGTTTCTATCTTTACTGAAAAATTTTAGAAAAAAAAAATAAAAATTAAATTTTAGTCACCACCTTTTAAGGGTGATATCTCGGAATGGGGTGGGCTGAGGAAATTTTGTTATAGGAAAGACCCACAGCAATCATCTCCTGAATTTTCTCGCATCAATTTAGAAACACCCTGTATATGAAAGAGCGGACGAGATAAAATAAAACTAAATTTCTTAAGGAAAGTAGAAGGCATTCATGAGGACCAGGACCTTTTTCGACATAAGTCTAGACAACTTTGCATGAATGTCAGAAACTAGAAAATGGATGGATAAAAATCAGATGTTAGAGATTTGAGAAAGACTATTTAAGGATGTTAATAAAAACACACAAAAAATGGGACATTACTGACCTCAACAACGACCAAATGGTCTTCTAATGAATAAATAACTCATTTGTTACGCCACTGTCGGAAACTGTATGCAAATATGAATGAGAAAAATGATTAAAAGTGTAAACGGTGTTCCTTAATTTTTTTCCAGGGTGCTGGCCAGTGCCACAGCCGACGCAGCGGCGGTTTTGAGTAAATGTGTCTGCATGCATGTGTATTTGCTGGTATGTAGAGAAGCTGGTACGCAATAATCGGGACCACACACGTCGACGAATCTTAAAATGTTCCGCGGTAGAGGCGGGAGCTACCGCTAAAAAAGAACATCAAACTACATCGTTGAATATTTGGAATAATTACAAGCAGAAGTGCATTTAAAAGCTCTGTATTTCTTTTTCTTTTTTAATATTTACCTTTTTTTCTAGTTTGTAGATTTTCTTCACTCTTCTTTCACTTCCTTTCGCTATATCCTTTTTCTTTTTATTTATAGACGTTGTCCTCTATTAACTAAAATTATTACTACTATTTCTATGACACAGTGCTTTGTATTTCTTCAAAACTCTCGGCTATAACCATACTTGGGAAGAATGCGATTCAATGGTACACAGACGTCTCAAAAGCAATAAAAGGAACGGGGATAGGAGTGTACGTACCAGGAACCAAACACTCTGAAAGCTTGGCGAAAATTCACGCCTTAAGAAAGTGTGCCCAGTTCAATATTGACAAAGGATGTAGGAGGAATAATATTATCTCAATGTCGGATAGTCAAGCAGCTATTAAAGCACTGAGCTCTTGTGTCATCAGTTCCAAAATGGTGTGGGAATACTCAATGAACTAGGCGAGAACAATAAAATAACTTTACTGTGGATTCCAGGACACACTGGAATAGAAGGAAATGAAATGGCAAATAGACTAGCAAAGAAGGGGACTGAAAGACCCTTTTGGGGTCCGGAACCCTTTTGCTGTATCAGCCCCAATGTAATATTGGAAGAAAAGCCGAAGAAAACAGATCTGACTATTGGAAAGATCTAGTAGGGCTTAGACAATCAAAGATTTTGATGGGATGGCTAAAACTCTTTGGGATCAAATGAATGCATAAGTCAAAGTAAAACTGCACTAAGAGTTTTAACAGGGATCCTAACGGGACATTGCCACCAGAATGGTCACCTGAAAAAGCTCAAAATAGTGGAGGAAGACGAATGTAGATTCTGTGGCATGGAAGAAGAAACCTCCATCCACATACTTGACAATTGCACCGCAATTCAGAATCATAGGGTACAGCGCATAGGAGATTATTGGATAGAAGAGGGACATTTACCTATAAGATGAAGCCTGCAGATATCCTAATATTCCTCAGGGAAATAGGACTAAAGGAGCTTCTATTCTCTGAGACGTTCCTTACGAACTAAGTAGAAGTAAGGGGGCACAATAGATCTTTCAGGTCTTAGTGAAAATCACCCCATCACACATACATACATACAAAGCTCTCGGCTAACTTCAACTCTTCGTTGTATTTCGTTTCAAAACGATGTTTGAAGAGGGTCCTTTGAATATTGGGAATACAATAAATTGACTTAAGGATGTACATTTACAGGTATCAATAGATTCATCTGCACTGGTATAAGAGTGTAGGGGTCAGGAACAAAATACTTTAAAAGCTTGGGGAAAACTCCAAGCCTCTTTCAAGCGGTAAGTGTGTCTAGTTCAAAATCGATTAAAGAGATTGTCGTCATCACGTCAAGCAGCCATTAAAGCACACTAAATTATTTTGTGATTATTTCTAGGATGGTGTGATAATGCCTTGGAAAACACAATGAAATATCAGATAAACTAGCAATGAGGGCAGCTGAAACAACCTTTTGGAGACCGGAACTCGTTTGCAGTATCAGCACCAATGAAATATCGGTAGAAATAAGAAACACCGAAAAAATAAAAGTTGTAACCATTGGAAAGAATGGCTAATACAACCAAAGATACTCCTGTTAAACTACAGCGAGGTGAGAACAAATGAATGCCTAGGCAGAGCTTTGACGTATATTAACAAGTCACTGCCACCTGAATGGGAACCTCCAAAAATTTAAACTAGTGGAGCTAGAGCAACAGGAATGTAGATTCTGTGGAGTGATAGGAGATATCTCCATCTACTAAAGGAACTGAAACTTTCCTCAGAAACTGAGTAGAAGAAAATGTGCCAAATATACATTCCAGGACTTATGAATGTCTCCCAAATGTATATTAATACGTCCACCCATCCCCAGACAGGTATAGTTGACTTAAAAGAGATAGTGCCAGCTATCTTATCGTATATCGCCTTTCAGTTATGTTGCGGAGCTAAACTCTGAAAAGTATTTATATTATTTTCGTCTACTTACCAAACCTAATTCTATATTGTATTTGTATTTTGACCCATCAGTCCATCCTTTCTTAACCGTATCGTGTGTATCATACCGAGTTTCGTCCAAATAGATAATTGCTAATAAATATATGTATACTTACTAACAATTTCCACACAAAAACACACACACTTTCTTGATGTCAGACCACCGACTAAAGAGAACACCTGCAAACCCTACCTCAAAAATAGGTATAGTTCAGTCAAACTATTAAAGGCACTCACTCGCTGTCGCTTGTTCGTGCTTTAAACAGTTTAACAAACTAGTTTATTAAATAGCTATTAACGATTATTAGTTGAAATTATAACATTAATATAACTAAGTAAGCATTTTAAATAATTATAATATTGACTGGGCTATGACGGTATACTCTTAGTCTTAGAGTCAAACAAAAAGCCGGCAAGTTTAAGTTCGCACTATACCTTTTACGTCAACTATATTACGGTCTGAAACACCCCGATTATAAAAATTAATGAAACTGCATTTGAAAAGAAGAATGTATGTAATACCATATACTCATATACTTCTCGGGCTATATTCCCCAACAGACATTGAATAACACTTCTAAGTTAAACGGGTTTGGTATATTCTCCGTCCAAGAGCTCTGAGAGCATAATCCTGGACTGAAAACGTCATGAAATCACATCAATACTGGTAAAGGAAGAGTTAAAAACGCGATAACAGCAAATACGCCGAAACCAGTCTAGAAGTGTGATATTGTCCCTTCTAATTGCAAACCAGAGTTGTTGGTTATATCTTGTAGATATACCAGCCCCGTTTAACTGAAAAGTGTAATTCACTGTCGGTCGGGGCATGTAGCCTGAGAAGTACTTGTTTCTTCCTATTTGAACGATCATTATTTCTTGAAAAATATTTTTTTAAAACCTTGTAAGGCGCTATAATAGGATTAAATATATTATCTCCGATATCTACATGTAATACCAGTTTAGTAGTTTGAAAACACCTTGTCACAATGAGATACTTGCTTATTAGTACCGCTAATAAAAATATGGCGATTTGATTGATATTAAAAACGGAAATATCCATAATCAAATGTTATTAATGTCAATTATTATTCGCCAGAGATCGTTATACGCCGTATAGGTACATTTATAGTTGTCAGTATCTCGAATATACAAGCCGTAATTAATAATTCACGATGCTGATCGTTACAAAAATTACAAAAAAAAAACTAATTAAATACCTAATAATCATATACTTAAAGGCAAACGTATATGAAAATGAGTCGGCTAAAGGTACATTCTTGAATTTTTATCCGGTAATTAAATAATAAGTTGAAGTTTTAAATTAGGATAAATGGAAAAGAGTATTCCACCAAATATAATATTCTGTAAAACGTTAGTTTTTGATGACAACAAACAATTATATAAATAGATAAAACAAACCTCGCTTTATGCAACATCCCTTTGTAACGTTAAGCGTTGCACCCTAACAACCCCCCTTAGTAGTTCAGTAACGGCAACTATCCATTATTTATAGCGAATTGGGGTTCATTGTCTCTAATGTATACTCCTAGCAACCACCATTTCATTTAATTGAATGGTCATCTCGAATTGCACAATTCTCTGTTTTATTCAACGACTTGCACAAACCCGGGATGTGTCATCAAATTTTAGAATTACAAATCAAACCACTGCTGCTAATAACACTGTGGGGTTGTCTTTTAGTCTCTGGTGGTAGATAAATGCGAGTGAATGAGATTATATACATTGTGTTTACAGTAATCATTATCTTCTTTTAATTTTTCATCTTTTTCTCCTGCACTTTCTGATCTATCTTATTATTTTCCTTTCCAACATAGTTGTCTTTTATATTTTGTATATTGGGATTTCAAATTAAGATTACAGCATTTCCGGCGTACAGATGAAGTAAGTACTTTCTACCACATTGATTTATAACCTTACTTTTTTTCCATATCAATTTCGTTGTTTACTATGTTTATGTAGTTTAGTCCATTTAAACGTTGTTAAAACTGTGATTCGGACAACTTTTACGTTTTATTAATATTTATTTAGATATAATAATTATTGGTGTAAGGATTAGTGTTAAGGTGTTAATAGTTCTTAACTTAGACGAATGGCCCCCTCAATGCAGAATATTATACACTGTGTCCGTAAAGTATGGAACAAATTCATTTTTAGCTAAACTGGCCATTTTGAGAAATAATCCTGAAACACGTCGATTTTTGATTTTAATTTACCGTATTTTAAAATAATAATCTAATATACAGGGTGAATTACTTTCGAGTAATGACGTCACAGTCATTTTTTTTAAATGGAACGCCTCCATTTTGTCTCAATTTTCGGATTACTCTAGCTGAGCTGATTCCAAAAATGTATCACATGTTGATTCCAATTGGTACAGGGTGGACAAAAATACAATAGGTTTGTGTGTGCTCATGAAGTATCGCGTAACATTCTTTAATAGTTAAATTAACAATAATATCAAAAATAATTATTGTCTAGCGGACATAATATGATGAGAAACATGACTTAATAAATGTTCGAACTGCAGCCCTTGCTGTATTTGACCCAAACGGTGTACAAATTCTTGTTGAACCTTGTATATTGTGTCTTGAGAAATATTGTTTATTGCTGTCCTAATTCTCTCTTTTAGTTCTTGAATATTTGCTGGTTTCGTTTGATACACAACATTCTTCAAATGGCCCAACATAAAATAATCCAAAGGATTGAAATCTGGTGACCTCGCTGGCCATTCAATAGGTTCACGTCCACCAATCCATCTGTTCGGAAAAATTGCATCATAGGTACCTTCTAACATCTACAGCATAATGTGGAGGTGCACCTTCCTGTTGAAACCATAAACTTTCATCAAAACCTCCAGGATTACTTTATGAGCACACACAAAACTATTGTATTTTTGTCCATCCTGTACCAATTGGAATCGACATGTGATACATTTTTGGAATCAGCTTAGCTTGAGTAATCCGAAAATTAAGACAAAATGGAGGTGTTCCATTAAAAAAAAATAACGGTGACGTCATTACTCGAAAGTAATTCACCCTGTATATTAGATTATTATTTTAAAATACCGTTAAGTAAAATCAAAAATCGACGTGTTTCAGGATTATTTCTTAAAATGGTCTGTTTAGCTAAAAATGAATTTGTTCCATACTTTACGGACACAGTGTATGGAAAAACTGAATGGTACTTTTCGCTGACAAAAGTGTGTGCTCTCTGTCTACAGACAAGCGCTTTGCAATCCGAACCTCATCAAGTGAGTAGAGAACTCAAAATTACAGACGGGTACATTAAAATTATGCAAATGTTTTGTTCTTGTTAACACATTTCAGCCTTTCTAATTCTTTTAACCAGGTAGGTTAATGTGAATTTACTAATTAACTTTATACAATTTTCATTTGCCTTGGGAAATCGGGAAATCCTACAGTGGCCAGTCAGAAATCCTACTGTTAAACGTAGGTTTTTCCTGGTCATCGCCAAATATTTTTTCGACTCCAGCTTCCCAGGGTCGCCCAGGGTGATCCTGGCAAGACTGCATCCCTTGATTCATCCCATCTCTTTGGAGATTGAGTATGGGTGTAACTTGTAGTTAGTTCCGCAATTGTCGAATTCGCCAGGCCGTAGGTGTCGCCGTTGCGTCATATTCAGCTTTCAACTCAAAACTGAAAGATGGCGAAGCCCTGTTTAAAGAAGCTATCAATATTTTTGGAAAACTTTTTGGAGTTTGTTCCAATACCAAAGAATTTATCCTAGAAATAATTGAAATCGATAAAAAATTACGAAAGTTCTTGGACAACCAACTTCAGCAAAATTTTAGGTGGCCGAGTTATTTGCCGGTGAATGTATTACTCGTATAATACTTGGTACGGTCAAGTTCATAAACCAGCCCGATAATAATAATTGATTTTAAAATATAAATAATAATTTTACACGTGGTGGCCCGGTAAAGTTGCATGCAGCAAAGCGCAAGCGATCGATGTGCGAGCACTTTTGAAGTTTGAATTCCCGTCCACACTGAACGAGCACGAACAAGTATTTTCTTTGATGTACCGCCACGAACAAGCCAACGTTCGTTCGCTCGCTAGCTTGTACTCACCAGAAGATTATTGATGCAGAATGCTCGCTCGCTCCTGTTCGCTCGTGCTCGCTTTTTTGGTGAATACGTACCTTAATGTAACATTCACCTAGTTTGGATATTCTATAGTTAAATTAAATACTTGTTTATTTAAGACAAGTTATTGTATTAACGAGAAGATAACAATGATAAAAGATAATAATGAATTTAATTTAACAAGAGATTTCCTTAATTTATTGGAAATACAGTGGAGCAGAAAAAAAACTATCATATTATCTTTTCGTCCGTTTAAAGTTACGAGCTGTTGTGTTTGTATAACAAAGTCATTTAGATCTTAGATTGTAGAAACCATGTAGAAACCTGTCTTTTATAGAAATTTATCAACAATTCTCTTTCACCCACGCACAGTTATTACACAAGCTTTACAAACAATATACACCTACCTGCCACTAAGTCGGTAAATAAAATAGCAGTCAACTAGCCGGTGTATTTAGAATACAAAGAAAAAAATACATGATTTTTTTTATAATTGGTATAGAACAAATTTAGTAGTTGAAATGGAAGGTACTGAAGATTTAACATAATTACAATTGGATTAAAACTGAATATTAACCATTATAAATTAATGTTTTTAATTGAACATTCATTTTGGTTATAAAAATGGGCGATATATTGTTCTAAACTTTAAAAAAGTGTTAGTAGTGTAGATATAGTTTAACCAGGCATGTTTCCAGTAAAAGTCGAAGGTAGTTATAAAAAACAATTAAAATTAATGTTCCAAGCAGTCTGGGTAATTGTACACAAATGGAAATGGCCTGCAGAAACTACAATTCTTTTGGAATGTGTAGCTATGTATATTTTTCGGATGTGAAAATTAGGTTTGTTAGTAGAACAGTCAGAAACTATCAGAAACCATCAGATGCATGCGCATTTGAAAAAAAAAGCGTTCGTAAAAACAATTTGGCAGTTGGTGATTTAAAAATATTTTGTTCGAAGAAAGAAATTTGCACTATCAGAATAATTCGCTGACCAGGATCAAATTTTCAGTTAGAAGCATGCGCATTGTGATGCTGTTGAAAGTGACAAGTGCAGTGACATAATTTTGGTATTTGGTTTTGAACTCAGAACTTTTGGTTTTGAATAATTTTCTTTTATTGTGAAAAAAACAATGAAATATCAAACCACTTCCTTCTAAAATATAGTTTGAGTTTGAAAAGTACAATCATACCTTGAATGTTGACCATAAATTCAATTTCGAGTTAATCGATCAGATGAATAGGAGTAGATATTAATGATTAAATGGCATGCGTCATGCTCTCTACTGTCAAAATTTTCCACTTGTTCATGGAACAAAAATTGCCAATCGATTCACAATTAACGAATCACAAACAGAATGTGAGAGTTTGAGAAATTTCCAATCGACTGAAAATTACTTTCTACAAACAAACCTAAGATATATTGTTCCACTCAGTTCTCAAGATCAGGAGTTCCATAAGTTCTTTTTCGTTTCCTTGAAGAAAGTGACACCTGTCAAAACTCTTAGTGCGGTATTTCTCTGACTTTTGCAGAGTATCTTTGATTGTCTAGTCCCTACGAGGCCACTTTTCATTGCTCGGATCTTCTTGTTTTTTTGGTTTAACCTGTTTCTTCCAATATTATATCTCGTCGAAAGAAACTGTGTACCAGATCATTCCATTGCTATGTCGTCTTATACTATTCCTGTGTGTTCTGGAACCTTTTTCTTCCCGAGCCCGTCTGATGAGCTTAGTCTCCGATAACACTGCAGCCTAATGGCTTATTGTATTTTTGCTCGTGCTTTCTCATAGCACCCAGTCCAGCACCATTGTTCCCTGCACCAGTTTGTACAGGTTCTTAGCTGGGTGTTTGCTATATACTACAGCGTTTCCTTGTTTTTCTGGAACCTAAAGTAGGATGACGATGCTGTTCTTGTCCAGTTCGTTAAGCGTTTCTAGGATTCTGTGTAATTTTAAGGTTCCTCCATTCACATACTTTCAAATGGCGTTAATTTCTGCTTGGTAGATGCTTGATATTTTTCCCGAAATTAAATACAATAAAAATATATACTTTTTTTTTCAAATCAAGAAATATAAAAATTGAATAAATCAAAAACTTATATTTGTACACTCTGTAAGTAGGTACTTCAGCGGATTAAAATTGGTATTATAACTACTTAAGAAAATTAAATTATAGTGTATTAAGAACATGTTTTAAGATATTTTTCCGTATTACAACCGATAACTCCCATCAGTTACACCCTTTCAATACGTAACTGCCTTTAGTCGATTTTGATTCGTAATTAATTAATGGAAAAACAAAGTATTTGATCAATTCACGTGCACGAGTCTCATAACTCTTATTTTTAACCTATTAATCTCGCACATAACTTCAAATTATAATACTAAAGAAACAGAGTAACTGATATCAAAAACAATTTGAACGCCGTTCATAAATCAATTACACTCGGGATATAATAACGGCTATTGGTGAGAATCCTTGCCCATTCGCTCATTTGAGATTATTAGGAAACAGCGCCTCGCTCTCTATAAATCATTATTAAGTAATGTTGGTATTATTGTTCGACCAATTGTGAACGGTTATTAAACTTTATTGAATTTGGTAGAAATATTTGGTGACGATTTATTTGTGGTTTATTCAATTTCAATATTATTGGGTTTATTAACGGCAAATTTATGAATGCTAATTATATTAGGCATTAAACCAAAGTATTGTTTTCCCAGCTCTTTTTGGTTACCTACATCTTGTTTTTAAAAAAGCAGTAGCGAAAATGTAGTGTGTAATACGCACGTGCAGCTTCCGTTACCTATGATAATTTTCCCAAGGTTATTGGAAACTGACAGGTAGGCGTTGCCTAGAAAATATGGCGGAAAAAACGATACGTTTATAAATGGCATACTGTTGTATATTATTACTAGTGTGATTTTTCACCACCAGACGGCGTGACTCAATTGGTTGAGCAATCAATTAAACTGCTAACGAAATTATACTGTTCAATAGTTATTTATACTATAAGGGATGTAAGTAACATTTACTAGTCGATAAAGTTTTCCCCGTAGAAATTATTCTCGAATTTTTATTAATTTAACTTGATACTTTTCGCATGAAATTATATGGTCAGGTTTGACCGGCTTCTGTAGCGACATAAGCATTGTTATTTTATTAACAACGTCAAGCTGACAGTTCATTATCAAAAATTATAAGAGAAATTGAAATTATTGATTTGTATAACAGCCAAATGGATATAGAAGAATCAACAAATATCGCTTGTCTGTCGCTAATGCCAGAAAAATCAACGAATGGGTATGAAGTAACGTATCAATCAATACTGCTACTGCAGTTTCAGAAACTGTGCTTTTGGCGTACTTTCGCGATTAATCTGCTGTATTGACGCAATTGAACCCAGGTTTTTGTTTAATAAGCCCTACAAAATACAAATAAAACAGAACACAGAGTCAGATGCTGCAAAAGCAATACGCATATATATACATACGGCTCAAAAGCCAACAGAAGGCTCAGGATGTGGAATTTACTCCAGATCACTAAGCCTAAACGATAATCTGCACTGATAGCAGACAAGCTCTACTAACCTTAAACAGACAGCGTGTTACATCAGGCTAGTATTAGAGTGCCATCGAGATTTAGCTAACGCCTCGGTAGATAACAATATTCTCCTGAAGTGGGCTAAGGGGCACGACAGGAGCAAAGGTAACCGCAATGCTGACACTTTAGCCAGGAAAGCGGCTGGACACCTACGGCCTGACGAATTCGACAATTGCGGAACTAGCTAAACGTTACACCCATGCTCAATCTCCAAAGAGATGGGATGAAATCAAGGGATGCAGTCTTGCCAGGATCACCCTGGGCGACCCTGGGAAGCTGGAGTCGAAAAAATATTTGGCGATGACCAGGAAAAATCTACGTTTAACAGTAGGATTTCTGACTGGCCACTGTCAATTAAGGAAACACCTCCATACAATGGGGCTAGTGGATACACCTCTATGCAGGATGTGTGAACAGGAACATGAATCTGTCTTATGCGAGTGCCCGGAGTTATCGTCAATAAGAGAGTGTGTGTTCGGTGAGTCTTGGCCTACACCTGCCGATATAAAGGTGATGTCTCCTAGTGACATGTCCACCTTCCTGGAAAGGACAGGATGAATATTCCATGCTAAAGTCCATCCTTTCCATAGAGGAAAACAGATATTTCCAAGTATCCTAAACTTGGCATTTTTAAAAAGAAGAAATGACGGATATAAAATCAATAAATTGAATGTGATTGACAGGGGAAATGTAAATAAATTCCTGTTTGTAGCCACTGATGATATTTATTTAATGATGAAGGTTGTAATGATAATGGGAATTGCTGGAGCGTGCCGTTCTAGTGAACTCTGTGCAATGAAAATGGACAATGTTGAATTAAGGCATGAAGTCATAATTGTTATTATTCCTGATTCCAAAAATGGAATGGCACGTAAATTTACAGTGACTGAAAGTGACGATATGAAGGTTTGTTATTTCAAAATAGTACGAAATTACATTGTAATAAGGTCCCACATGACGAATTTTAATCCTCGCTTCTTCATGCGATATCAAATTGGAAAGTGCTTAAATCAGCCTGTCGGGGAAAACTCGGTTTCTTCAATTCCAAGTGAAATTGCTAAATTTATGAACTTTGAGATCTTTAAGGAGCAGGAGTATTTTTTTAAAGAAGCCGTCCCTTCGCAGGCACCACCTCAGCCTCTTGGGCTTATTGTGGATCCTCCTAGTGTTCTGACTACAGCCTATTCAGCCAATCCGTTCCCTGTATTGGCTCATACAGGTTTTTTACTGGTTGGTTGTAGAAGTCTTCTG
The DNA here is from genome assembly GCA_949126875.1 of Lochmaea capreae. Lineage (NCBI taxonomy): Eukaryota > Metazoa > Arthropoda > Insecta > Coleoptera > Chrysomelidae > Lochmaea > Lochmaea capreae. Next base: position 14,110,838 of record OX421409.1, read on the forward strand.
GAGTCATTCAGTTTCTGCCTCCTGTGGTCCAGCGTCTCACAGTTGCATAATATGTGCAGAGCTGTTTCGGTGTCCTTTTTGCATCCTCTACATGTAAGGTCTCCGTTATACAGCCTTATATTGTTCAGGTGCTCCTTTGTGGGAAAGTGTCCCGTAAGAAAGCTTGTTATGGTGCGTAGTTTGTTCCTGCTCATTGAGATCAGTTCTCTCGCTACTTTTTCTGATGTTTCTTTTATGAATTTCTTCCCATGTGATTGCCTGGGCGTATTCTCCCAGTGTTTTTTGTGTTGTTCTTTTACCCACCCTTTTAACCACGACCTAGTGGAGCATCTGGTTCGGGTCCGTACATCAGGGTTGACGATCCTGCTCTTCCCAGTTCGTCAGCTTTTTCATTGCCAGTGATTCCTTTGTGACCTGGGACCCACTCCAGTGTTACACTGTTCCGAGTCGCCAGTCTTCTAAGTTCTTCATCGCATTCCCATACCAGCCGAGATGTTACCTTAGAGCTCTGAAGTGCTTTAAGGGCAGCATGACTGTCACTGTAGATCCTGATCTGCCTGTTGTTGTAGGCTCTCATATTATTTGCCCTTGCACATGCAAGTATTGCACAGACCTCTTCTTGAAATACCGAGGCATATTTACCAAGCGAGACGATTCCTTCATATTTGCTGTATATACCCGCTCCGGTGCCGAGCTCATTCCTTGATCCGTCTGTATACCAGATCAGTTCATTCGCTCTGCTGAGTGGTGGTGCGCCCTCTTCCTCAACCTCCTTTCGATCTTTGATGACAATCTCGAAGTTCTTGCGAAAGATATATCTGGCGGTCATGTGGTCTGTTGGCATTCTAAAGATGTCGTCATCTACGTGCCTTATTTCTGTGTGTCCTCTCCCATGTGCCACGTCATGGTCTGATGCTTTTTCCAGTCGGGTTAGAGCTGCCCTTGCTTCGCACATTATGACACAATGTAGCGGAGGAAGGTCTAGCATTGTTTCCATTGCTGCTGTAGGAGTAGTCCTCATTGCCTCTGTAATGCCTATGCATGCAAGTCTTTGGACCTTGCTTAGTTTTAGCATCGCAGAAGTTTGTCTAATCTTTGGCCACCAGACCAGAGATGCATATATTATCCTGGGGGAGTAGGAGTATACTGGTCACTCCCTTATAAGAACGTCGGCCACTTTATTAGTGAATACTGGAGTTGATGTCTTATATGGAAACCTGCAACTATTGCAGAAACTTATGTAGTGGAGAGCGTCAACAATAAAAAGGAAGCTGTAAATAAAATTTAATACAATATAATGAAGCCAGAAGTCTCCTGCAGTACTTCAAGAGTAGCAGAAACTAGTAGCTCCTTTATAGTGTATTCATAAAGAAGAGAGAGTAATAAAACGATGAAAAACCCATTTTTTCGAGCGTGTAAATATTTAAGGCTAATTATGCAATTAGGCATATAATTGGGTTCGCTGATGATACTGCTATTATTTATGAAGCAGATAACTGGTATCAGTTGAAAATAAAAGCAGAAACTGATTTAAAATTAATAAAGGCCTGGTTTGATAATAAAATACTCACCATACATTTTAAAAAAACTTTTTACCTACCACTCTCCAACTACAACCTAACTAGCGTTCTATTCAAACCTCTTGAAATATCATAAAACGGACAAAATTTCAGTATAAAACCTGTGATGAATATCAAATATCTAGGTATTACCATAGATACAAATTTAAAGTGGGATTTTCACATTAGATAATTCATCCTCTATAAATTTAAATACCTTCGAATGTTATACTTCGGACTAGTCGAGAGTTACCTACGCTATGGTATATTAGCATGGGGAAGTGCTCAAAAACTCAAATTCATCCATTAGAAATTATCCAAAAAAGATTTTTGACAATCATTATGTCTAAACCTCAAACATATCCTACAGATCGATTATATAGGGATAGCAACATTTTTGACTTGAAACAGTTATATTTTCTTTGTGCCTCCATAAAGAATAAGAGTAACCGACCTTTACACCTTTACATAATAATTATGAAACTAGGAACAAACACCCAGTGGCGGATCTTGATATTGTGAGGCCCCAGGCGCAACTCGATTTTGAGGCCCCCTTATTGACCTTACTTGAGGGGAATGGATCCATTAAAATGTACAAGGCAGAAAATTATAACGATTTTTATTAAGAAACAGTAAACGTTTTAAACATTTACCTACAATTATTTAATTTTAGTTGTTTTTTGAGGATGAGGCCAACAATTCTGAGGCCCCCTGCTTTGTTGAGGCCCCAGGCAGGCGCCTCATACGCCTGTGCGGTAATCCGCCACTGCATGCAAACACCACTATATTGTTCCGAGAATGATGAAATCTTTTGGTCAAAGATCTTTTTCATTCCTAGCTCCGAAAATCTATAATTGTATCCCTGACAGTATCAAACTCATAAATAATCCCATGATATTCAGAAAGAAATTAAAAGCATTTCTTTTGGAACAGGCGAGATATTTCTGTCATACTGCATTGATGGTGTAATTATACATACCACGGACAACCATGATACATACGATTATCAAAAAATAAAGAAAAAATGTATGGTCACATTAACCAAAGTTTTGTAATTTTAGAATTTCATTTTAAAATTTCAATTTATTATTCTTATTGTAATTTTATCTATGCCTCTTTTAAATAATTATCTTTTAAATTTCAACTCTGATTCTAATCATAATGTTATCAGGGTTGTAATAACATGTCTAACATTATTAAATTAAGTACTGTTGTTTTTATTTATATGTATTTTGCCGAAACATGTGTATGTACACCTATCGGAAACCTTCGGGTTGTTTATTCACTAACCATAACAAATTTGTAATTACTTATATTTTGTGAATAAATAAATTATAATTATAATTTCGAAGTGAGGGCAGAAATATATATTTCCTTGATGAATCTTGGGTAAATGAAGGACACACTGTTGGCAAACACTGGCAAGACAAAAATGTGAAAAGTGCCCGACAGGCATCCATAGAAAGTTGGTCGACAGGGATGAAGCCGCCGCCAGGAAAGGGAAAACGTTTGATAATTGTCCATATTGGCAATGAAAAAGGGTTTGTAGAAGAAGGTTCTTTCACATGAATGGCGATACATTTGAAGATTACTTCCAGCAAATGTTAGACCTAATACCTCCTGGTTCAGTAATAGTTATGGACAACGCCAGTTACCATTACAGAAACCTTAAAAAGTACCAACCACAGCATGTAGAAAAGCTGATATTTGTAAGTGGCTTACAGAAAAAAAACATGAATTTGGAGGCAGATATGGTAAAAAAAGAACTACTATCATTGGTAAATAGCCACAAAGAAAAATTCAATAAGAAAGTTGTCGATGATATGGCTGGAAAACGAAACATAACAGTACTAAGACTGCCGCCTTACCATTGTGAACTTAATACAATATAATTGATATGGGCTCAAATCAAAGGGTATGTAGCAAGAAATAATACTACCTATAAATTAACGGATGTGGAGATGCTTTTTCAAGAATCAGTTAAAAAAATAACTCCAGATAATTGGCATAAATGTGTACAACATGTTTTAAAAGTAGAAGAAAAAAATGTGGAAACTTGATTGTTTAATCGAAGCAACTGTGGAACCGTTAATTATTTCTTTGTATGAAAATGAGAGTGATGATTAGAGCATTTACTGTTCTTCTGAATCTGAGTAATTTATTCCTATTTTATTTTTGACTGTTTTTAAAGAAACGTATCTACCTATTTAATAACAATTTTTTTGTAATTCTATTTTTGACTGTTTTGACAGAAACGTACTGTTTAATCCTATTTTTTTGACAGTCTTTAAAGAAAGTATCTACCTCCATTTCATTTTAATTATTTTTGTAGTTGTAATAATTACAACCGTAACATTTTTTTACGTACCAGCTATTTGTTTAGCCTTAATTTAATTTTTAGGTGTGCTTATTAATTATAGTTAAAACGCCAATTCGATTTTTTATATATATATAATATTACTTTTATTCCTAAAATGTATTTTTATTATTTAATTTATAAATTTTTTCTAATAAAGTAATTTGTTTTAATAAATTTCATAGAACTTTTTACATATTTCCTATTTTCTTTACTAATACCTATATACCACGGTACTTGTTCTCGGTTTTGGGTTCTGTTGTATTCTCCGGTTGAAAAGGGTGAGGTAGGTATATAAAAATAAAGGATTTTTACCTGAGGTACATTAGAAAATTTTTAAAAGAGGAGAAGGAATGATTGATCACTCAGTACAAAATTTATCCAAATTTGCATTTTTATTACTTTCTTTTCTTTATGAATATACTATAGTCCTATTCCACTGAGGAATTTTAGAATATCTGCAGACTTCAACTTAGGTAAATGTGCCTTTTTTATGTGGATGCAGGTTTCTTCTTCCATGACACAAAATCTACATTCTTCTTCCTCCACTATTTTGAGCTTTTTCAGGTGTTTATTCGAGCGACAATTTCCCGTTAGGATCCCTGTTGAAACTCTTAGTGCAGTCAAAACGCGTTGTTTACGATATGGGAAGGAGAAAACCTTTTTTTTTTAAACCTAATTTATAATTAATAGCTCAATCTAGTCAAAAAATTGTAATATCGTAAATTATTGAACATCGTGTGAATAAATAACCTCAAAAATTTGTTAACTAACGAAATCTATATAATTATAGTACACCATTCATTTCGTTCACACCCACCGACGAATAAAAACCTTCATTAAAAGATCTATAACTTATTAAAAATAGTGATTTAATGAGAGTACCTATTAGAGAAAACTTCTTTCCAACTTAAAAAAACTAGATAAGAATGTTGTAATATAGATTGGTGTTTAATAATATATATATTCAAAACTTAAAAAAAATAACATATATTTACCTAAATATTAAGGGCAATCGATTTATTGTATGTTATAAAAGCAAGGAGCAGTGAAATAAGAAATGTATCTTTTATAGGGAACAGAACAAAATAAAATAAAACTCAAGTTTAATTAGTGTAAATGGAGGTTAAATACAATAAGAAAGATGTCATCAGTAAATTGATATAAAATTTGAACATTAAGTAGGTATATCGTTAAAAGCGAAGTACCTACTTTAGGACAAATTTTCGATCATAAAACATACTGGGAGGTGGATTAGGAGCTGACATGTTGAGAATGTTTTATGATTTTTTTCTTTTTTCTTCACCAGGCATTAAACTACAATATTTTTTAATGTTTTTATTTTCTACGATTCGGTAGTGTCCAGCTGCCGTTATCAAGAATAATTCTATATTTGAATCAGTGCCGGATTTAGGGTACTTGCGGCCCTAGGCCAAATTAACCCGAGCGGCCACCGCCCCGGGCGCCCCTTAGGTGGAAAATTGAAATGTGCCTTATTGCAAGCTCACGTCAAAACAAGTGAGTAGTTGAGATATCTTAAAGATAAACACCAATTGGAAAACATTAATGGATGCAGGATGCGGATGCTCTAGCAATAATATAAAATGGCTTATAATTGTTATATCGCATCCTTTAACTCCACGATCATGGAATTAAAGTATAAAACAGATTTCATATTAATACATAACGTTTATTTTTATAATTTTACTTTTTAAAATTGGTACAACATATTAGTTCTAAAAATAAACATTCACTCACACTGTATGTATTACAGTGAATGTTCACAGTAATGTTCAAATAAATCTAAACGCTCACTTTCCTAGCTTTTGTGGCTGCAAAATCTTTAATCAACTCGTTAAAGTCTAATGCTTGAAAAAGCTCAGAATTTGCCACAAAACTAGCCAACCTAGTAATTTTTTTATTCTTTTTAACACGCTGAATGATCTTTCTCCAGATGCATTAGATGTCATCATACATAGTAGAATGCGCAAAGCCGTGTCCATATTCGGAAATAATGTTGTTAATTGTTTTTCACGAATGAGTATTCGATTTGCGGTAAGTATTAATTTAAGAAAATGAAATTCAATATTTTTTCTTAATTAAATTTTTTTTATGAAACGCTGCGGCTTGCGGCCCCCTTTTGCTTGCGGCCTAGTTGGCCTAGTGGTAAATCCGGCACTGATTTGAATGATGAAGATATACTTATCTAAAATGGAACGATATTATTTAATGAACTGATGTCATTATATTTTGTGTTTCTTGTCGTGATATATATTATGTCATTTGTCTAGTAAAGAGTATTGTCAAAAATCTGTTTTAAAAGATATTATTCAAAAGAGCTCTCACAAGAAAGTGTTTGTATTTTTATATATTTTTGGTAGAATATAGGATTTGAAATTCTTAATACTCTGCTTTTTATTTGATTTATCAAGTTTATTTTAAGTTTTAGGGTGAAATTCATAGTCGACACTTGAGGGTCACTCACACTCAAACTCAACTTAGTTTGAGTTTAGCTCGAGGCGAGTTTTCATATCCACAGCCGTTACTCAAGTAGTACTTCAATTTGAGTGAAGAAAGTTTGGCATCAATGTTATTATTATATAGGAACTTTTGGTTGCGTTTGGTTAACAATTATTGTGATTTAAGAACGTCCTTTAACGTTTATCTGACATATGTTGCATAATACTAGTCTTACATTACAGCCTTTTTAAATAAATTGCTAGCAATTCAATTGCTGGCCTTTTTTTTAATAATAATTGCGCATGCGTTCCAGCCATTTTCACTGCAACTTTCAGGCTTGAAAAATATAGAAATATTCCTAATTTTCAAGGTTATTCACGCGCAACTTTACATATTTTTAGTGATTTTAGATTTTGACAACATAATTATTGTGTTGGTACTTCGATATAATAGCCGACTATAAAAAATAGAAGAAGAATGTTTCGATGCTCAATTTTTTCTAACAACTTATCGAATGTAGGCTCATCCATTCTCAGGTAGTTTTTAAAGGCTTTCAAGTCGTTACAATCTTTGAATTCGTTTGTAATTCCTAAGTTTCCCACTGTTTTATTTAACCATGGTTTGTTCCAACAAGATCTATTCCTCCTGTTTTTAGTCCGCCTTTTTATATAAGTGGCAAGAACAGCAGTAGTAGTGATTGCCAGAAGTAAAACTTTTCTTTTTCCTGTATTCATGTTCAAAGTGAATTTTCTAATGTGATAATAATAATGTCAAATGTCAAAAAAATCTTGCAGTTGCAGCAAATAGGCTGAAATGTAAGAAGACTGGATTTTAATTTTGCATGCAATTTATATTGCCTGCAATAAAGTTGCTGCAAAAAGGCTGTAATGTAAGACTAGTTTAAGGGCTTTTCGGAACTATGATCGGGTTAACCCGATCATCATCTGAATCTACGAAAAGTAATCCGGATCACGATCACTTACGTTCGGAAACTGAACGAATTGAGCGGATCATAGTCATATGATTGGATCCTTTCCACCCAAGTATACCGGTGGGTGAATGCGATCAGCTGACATGTTGTTCCGCTTTAATTAAAAGTCATGTAAGCTGCGTAGTTGACAGGTGTTTGAAGTTTGCGAGTTTTGTACTTTTCAGCTTTTCTATAAAAAAATAATAAATAAAGGGTCTCTGATAAAGGTCTATAAACACAGAAAAACTATAAAAAATCTATCCACGAAACTTTTAATAATAAAAGGTTTGTAGGTTAAGTTTTAAGTTTGACATCTCCACAAAAACAGCTTGCGTCGTTCGGAAACTCAGATAGAGATCTCGTTCATGGTTATGATCCGCAATCAGCTGATAGGTGATCTATCTGAACCAGGATTACGGTTTCCGAAAAGCCCTATAGCATTCATATTCGAATTCGAATTTGTGTTTTGTTCAGTTCGTGTATTAGCCCTCTGTAATTATTTTATTTTTAGTTCAGTTCCTTACTTTTACATATATTTCCTATTTGCTGCTTTAGGTTAGGTTTATTTTTCAAGCTAGTTATTTAATAGATAATTTCAGATTTGTATTTTCAATTTTGCTTTCTACTACACCAACGTGATTACTAACCTAGGTAAACGATAAACGTAAGCATTATCATCATCTATATAGTCTACAAAATCCATAAAATCATCCATCATACTAATTTGAAACTATAACCACTGACAAATAACAACCAAACAAACTTTCGATATTGTAAAATGTCAGTGTCAGTGTCAATGTCAGTGGTTTTTAGGTTATAAATCTTCACTCAAGGGAGCTGGAACCTGTACTGATATTTTACCCAAGTTACACTCAAACTCAACCTCACTTTTCGCCTGTCAAGTGTCTCTGCATACAATCAGGATGAGTGAAATATGAGTGACCCTCAAGTGTCGACTATGCATTTCACCCTAAGGCCCGGTTGTACAATTGTAACTTAGTGAAGGCTCAAGTGTGAACTCAGGTGCAGTGGCAGATTGCTGTTGTACAATGTAAGCTTACGGTTGAGCTTGATTTAAACCTTAAGCTTAGTAAAGCCTTCAAGAGGGCAGGTTTAATGTAAGCTTACGCACTGAACATAAATTTTTATCATGTTCCGTGGCTTAAATGTAAATAAATTGTGTGCAAACATAACCTGTACTTAATTTTCAAATTAAAAGTTTATCAAAGTTAAATATGGATATTTTAACACTCGAGAAGACCTCGGGTGTATAGAGAGCGTATAAATCACTTTGAATGTTGGAGGGATCATGAGTCTATTCAAAGATTTCGCCTTTCTAAAGAAATCGTTTGCTTTGTGACAGGTTGTATATCAGAGGAAATTTCTTGCAAAACTAACAGTTACGAACAATTCCCCCAAATGCCAAATTAGTTAGGTGACATCTTCATTTGACAAACATATTTTGACCTATTTACCTACTTCATACGCATGCGTCAGTTCGAAATAAGTTCTACCAACAAATATAGGTTTAGTAGAGCTGCTACTGAACCATGTTTGTACAACAGGTTTAGGGTTGAGCTGAGCTTATATTTTAAGCCCAGCTCAGTTGAGCTCCATTTTAGCTTCAAATGTACAACCGGGCCTTAGTAACTCAAAATGATTGAAATACTATTTCAGATGAAGTAAAAATGTTTATTATTTATTTCATTTTATGGAAGATACAAAATTGTGTCATCTCAATCTTTTTTGAAAAAGAAAAATTTAAAGGACAACCGATGTAACTGATATCAAGATGTAATCCATTATATAAGTAGTCTGTTTATGTAAGTAGGGAATATTGAAGAACCCCCATTGGAGTTCCAAATTTTTGTAGGTATCTACATTTTGTTGTTGAGTGAAAAAAAAGTACTTTTGTAACTTTGAACCTAAGTAAGTTCCCTAGAATTCTGAATTGCTATGCAATCCGCAAGTATTTGAATGGACGATTCGTCTTTCAGTACCTATATACAGAATCTACATTCTTCTTGCAACACTAGTTTGAGCAGCCTATTCAGTCTTGTTATGACCCCTATCAACATTCTTAGTGCTGTCTTTCTTTGGCGTTGGTTTTCTTCAAATATTACATAGGAGCAAAATGTTGTTTCAGCCCCTCTCTTTGCTGGTTTATCTGTTATTTATAGTATTTCAGTTATCCAAAGAGGTTCAATCGGTATTTTATTGATACTACCATTGGTTTAGCTGATAATGTTGGTTTGTGAACTTCTGGTGATCAGTAGAATTTTGCAGGAATGTCCTTATTGACCTATATAACACACATTTTTATTTTCAGTAACTACATGATGTATTATTGTGTTATAACTAATGTTTTTCAATTAAGAGGTTTGTCGAATCTTGTTGAAAAACATTGTGTTTGATTCCTAGTATAAAAAAACAAGAAACTTACAGAAGATGTCTTATAATATTGATAATTATCTCAAAAATGTTTTATATTGCCTCACCAACACTGTAAATTAAACTTAAGCGATTAAAAAAAAGTTTCGTCAGTTGGATTTTGATTTTATACTCTTCTGAACGAAAAATTATAAAATTAAATACAATAATTTGATATTTTTTACATTTTTTATAACATTAGTCCGACCCTGAAAACTAAACATACCGCAAACCACCGCCACTCGATGAATATTTAATTTGTGTCAAAGAAACCAGCCCAAAAACACTCGTAGGCAACACTCCACGCCCATTATCAAAGTTATTAAATCATAGAGTGTATTTCTGGGCTTGTTATCGTGATTAGCTAAGTCCTAGCCGCCATTCTCGCCTCTCTTGGGGGTTTGGGGGAAACTTTGTCCCTTTATCCTCCCAATTCCTGATCGTTAGGGTCGAGTAGGGTGTAGATAAATTTACGGTGGTGCTATCTCGCTTTGTTTGTACACGTAATCAGTGCTGGTGACCATAATATTTTTGCAAGGTCAAAAAAATATATATTATAGTATTTAGTTGTTGAATTAAAAAAATTAATTCATTGTAGCATGGTGGAAAATCCTTTTTTTAATTGTTAGTAAAGAAGTGTTCACTTCTAAGCTTAGTTACGGTTTAAGGATGTTTTAAATTCCTTGTTGAATACAATTAAAAATTAGATAATATTTGGGGAGAAAGTTTCCAAATATTTCAAATTCAGCTCTTCTTTATTCTTGACTAGTTTGACATTTACCAACGATAATTTCAATTAAACTACGAATATAATTTATAGACTCTTTATTTTAGTGATTTACTGTTTATTTTACATCTTTATAATAATTATTCTACGAACAAGTCGTTCATAGTGGTATTTGTCGAATATAATATGTCTGAAATAATTGTATTGTATCCAATTTATACTTGTACTGTAAGTGAGGCCAAGACTAGAAACAATTTGATTTTTTGCTACCAATTATATTCGAATATTAATACCATTTGAACGCCTATAAGTTCTTTTATAAAAAACAATGAAAATGTTTTCCAGTTTTTATTGAAAAGGACACAAACTAACCTATATACAGGGTATTCCAAGACTTTCTTCCAAAAACTTGGGATATGATAGAGAAACTAAAAATAATTATAGTAGGTTCATCATATGAAATTTATTCCTCACGCCCTTCATTAACGTAGTGTAGGTACGTGAGGAAAGAATTTCATATGAAGTACCTACTATAATTATATTCTTTATCAAGTACTTGTACTATCCTGAGACCCTATATATAATGAAAATACTCTACCACGTTATTTGGCAGTTGATTCAATTGTTACTAGCTGTCAACTAACTCTTTTATTAGAAAAATAAGAAATGAGATTATCAGAAAAAAGCTCAAAGTTTTAGAGCATCTAGATAAAATAGCTGGAACAAAAAATAGCTTCCCAAATCGAAACAGATCTAAAATGAGCCTCCTAAATAAAATATAAACAAGTACCTAATAGTATTTTTTTAGTATGTGTCCTAGAATCCCAAAGAAAAAATGGAAAAATCTACCCAAAATATAATTATTTATAATCACATTCTACCATAACAAACATATTTACAAAAAAACCTAAGTACACATTATTTACAATATATACATTCACCTTTATAAATATTAGGCTTCAAAATTCTATTGCTTTTCAATTGTTGCTAATAATAAATATATAAACTACTAGTTAAAAGTACAATTTCTTATTGAGGTACACGCCACTGGAATTTTCTTTAAAGTTTTCCATGTATTTCCAAGTAGTATGGAAAAAAAGTTGAACGAAAGTTTTTATTTAAAAAAAAAAGAGTGAAAAAAGTAAAATTCGTAATGTACAGAATGTTTTTTTAAGTGATATATAGAGATTTTTAGAGCCACTCCTGTGAAATTTCGTTCGTGTCCAACTCTACTATTTACTTCCAAAAAAGAGTTCATGTTCAGAATCACTAGCATCACTAAATGAAACTTATACAGTAGAAGCAACACAAGTGCGAACACGGGGAGTATGCCCTTACACGTCTTATAACCGATCTACAGCAAATTGCACCCAAAAAAAAAAGACGACCATGGGTGTGGATATTTATAATTTGTAATAACGATATTGTAGTACTCTAATATAATAATAAAAAGTTAAATTACAAAACAAATAAATAAATAATTAAAAATACTTCCTGGCCTTTTGTCTTTACCATAAATTCAAGATCTGCATTACCTCCAAGGAAAGAAATCCAAGCAAGGCAAATCTGGTGATCAATGAGATAGTTCCTTCAGCAATTATTAACCGGTCCACAAAATAATTATTTAAATACTCGGTAACAGGATCGTAAGTTTGGACCAAGTAACCATCTTGTTGAAACCAAATATCATGAAATATATATAGTACTAATCGACGAATTACGGGAACAATTCGTTATTGTTATACATTTAAATACCTATTTAGGATCAGCTAAGGAACGTACTGACATAGAGCATGTTATTCCGAACGAACCGAGCGCGCACAAACGAACGGAACAAATATTTTGTCAATATTCGCAGTGTTTGTTCTATTCTATTTTACTGTTAGTTGTGTTAGTCGAGTTGAATCTCAGATGTGGAAAATAGTATTGTGGCTGCTGGTGAGTTTTTGGGTTTGACAAAGTATGACCGTAACTATTACTAACAAAAATACACATACTTTACTTTTTTCTATAGCAGTCCATTTATTATAGTACAATCTATGTTTTGGGTTTTATAACAAACGGTATTGGTCATAAATGTCTACTCCAATTCCACTTTGAACATAAATTCTGCCTATTTACAATAAAAAGCGAATTACAACAAATATTCGTACTCACCAAGTAGCAACGAATTTCCTTCGAGCAAACAGTCTGTTCGCTATGTTCTACGCGAATTTGGAGGTACGCGCTCGGTTCGTTCGTAGTAAAATGCTCTAGTCAGTTGACCGCCCGTTCTTAGTGAACTCCACGTTATTAAAATTTTCAATAACTTCCTCACAAATTCCATTTGTCTAGTTTTGTCAGTATTAAAATTTAATGATGTTTTCGGACTGTATACGACTAATATTTATTTTTGTTTAGAATTATTTTACAGTTGTACCACTTGAATTAACTGCAACATCATTTTGCTCACTATAAAGTGTAGGTTTTTGTATTGAAGTGACAGAAATATTTATGTCTGTCCAACTCAAGCGGGCGAAGATACTTTTTAAATATGCACAGTTAATAATGATGGTCTATTATCAAATGTTGCAAAAAATAATACCATATTACTTCATCTAAATTGTACATTATGATGAACAGATCGTTTAAAATTTTACCTAGTGTTTCTAAGCGCTGGTTAAAGCAAAATTAAGTTGAAGATTTGCTTCTTTCTTATCGATAGGCTAAATTTGATTTATTAGTAATGGGAAACGGGAGCATTATCAGTTGCTCCTTGTTTTCAAGTCACGCGTTCGCACTTGAATGGCTTAAGCTGCAAAATTAGAGTCATAGTACCTTCAAAATGAAAGCAGACGAATCAAAAAAAGGTTGATAGGATCGAATAAAAAAATTGGCAACAGTGTCAGTCGTATTTTCTTTAAAAGGGATCGATAATTGATTAATGAACATTTCAATATTAATGTGATTAAATCGACTTTATTTACTGTAATTTTAATCTTTGTCTATAAAAAACCTTTATTATTATTATTCTACAAAACCTGTTAAGCTTTTTATAAATCAATCGAGCAATTAATGAATAATTTCGAAATCCACATTTTAGTATAAACTTGAGCTGAATGATATATTTATAATGTCGAAGACGAACAAACAGAAATAAACAAAGTGAGAGAGTAAAAGTGAAGAATAATATGGTTGTGTATAAAGTTGTGAAACAATAATGACCCAATAAAAAGTGTTATTTAGTACCACACAGCTCGCAATTGTGTTCAAATGAATGGTACATTAATATATTTTTTGTCAGACAAACCTCTGAGAACTGTAGAAGTTGAATTAAAAAAAAAACAATACAAACTTATTTAATAGGCCAGTTCGACCGATTTTTGGCGACTATTTTTATAGGTTAACTTGTTTCCGAAAAAAATCTAGCCTTAACATTTTAAAGAAATTGCTATTAAAATGAAAAAATCAGACTTGAAAATATAAGTAATTATTTTCCCTTTTTTCATGAGGAACTATGACCTTGAACTACCATTTTTTTTTGGAGTAGGAGTTGATCAGATAAACGATTTGGAAAATTATTTTCTTGTAGTATTCTCACTATGAGATACGGATTAAAATTTGATAAAATGAGAAAGTTGCTGTAGGAATTAAATGAAAAAATTTCTTGTTTTTGGAATATTTGAAAAGATGTAGCACTGGTGCAAGAAAACAGCTTTTGGCAGGCTTCAACAAAGCGTAGTCAATTTTAAAATCCGTCGCGTCGTTTAGTTTTCATTCAGTCTTGCTCTTATTTTTATTCTAATAAATTTTATAGGGGCTTTTAATATAAATTCAGCAATATATCAACATTATCGACATCATTAAGCCGTTCAATTTTTGCGGATTACGGCTAATTCCATGTGCTTCTAATTCTCTCTTTTTAGTATGTTCTCGCCCTAGCTTGTTCTCTGGTTCCACTCTTTTTTATACTTAAGTGCATGTTTCAACTTCTTCATTTGCACTGCCCTTACGTCTTCCACTATAGCAACTTTGCTTCATCTTTTTGACCTTCCTTCATTTTCTCACTTTAATGAGATCCAATCTAATATCTTCCTGGTCATTTCTGACGATCAGGCATTGAAGCCATTATCCACCCTATTACGACTTCTCTCCTTCAAACACCTCCTCTATCTCGTAAGGTATCTGGTCCTAGAATTGTTCTTACTATTTTTCTCTCCGTTACTTTTAAATCCCGTTCCTCCTTTTTTAACATTGTAATTGTTTCCATAGCGTGTTTCATATAATTATTATTTTGTCAACTTAGTGCATCATTTTTCAATAATGATCGGATCCTACCGTACGCTTGATTTCTCTCAAAGATTATGTCTTTTATTCAGTTTATTATTGCTCTCAGATAAAAAAAGTAACTATTTCAAATTTATCCTCTTGAGTTGTTTTCTTGACGCTTCTTCTCCTATCTTCACTATTTTTCAAACCGAGTATTTATGTCTCCTTATCCATTCGGTCAATACCTTTTAGCAGTTGCTGTTTTGTAATTCTTATCATCTTCATATGCTATATTTTTTAACTTATTAACCATCATATTTTTATGTGGAAATTTGATCTCCTCATTATGCCTTCTTCTTCTTCTTCTTCTTTATTTATTCTAACATATTCACACAATTGCAAGCCGTTGCTGATCAAATCTATACTTGGACCAGAAGATGACGGATGCAAAAGGTTTAAAACAAAATACATATGGCAAGGCAATGCTGGAAGCCTTAATAGAAACGAGTTTAAAACTATTTTGGCACCAGAGAACAACGTTTTCAAAACAAGTTACCTTTATCGGTATTTGGAGGTAGATAGTGTTGGTGAGACGATTACCAAGTTTGACAAGTCTCATGAAGAAGGGATCTTGAATCACGTGAATGTTTAGGTCATCTAGTTTATCGACAACATCAACAAGATGAGAAGACTCAAGAGAAGAAAGGCTTTTGAAATAATTAATTAATTCGGTGCTAGTGTGAAGCAAAACTAAAGTACAGATTTACGCAATGGTATAGTATTTATTCATACTACAGTCTTTGGAACTACAGAAATGGTCTGCTACAGAAATAACTCAAAAATCGAGGATTGCTCGGAAACCCTAAAAGAGTTGGAAAGTAAAGACAGACTGTTCTTAGTCTAGGTACCAGGTCATAAAAGCCATAAAGACGCAGATTCAAAAGCCCGAGGAGCACTATGGTCTACTCCTATTGGTTCAGAACCTTTCTTTGGTAATTCGAAAGTGCTGGAAAAACCGATTGCTGTACTTTGATGAAAAAACAATCTCAAAAATGGTAGAACAAAGGGCAGGGAATGAGCCTGGCCAAAGATCCTCAAATAACCTTAGTCAAGAAGACGAGGAAGTCTCAGCACACATACTATGCTACTATGAAGGACTGGCTGTACTGAAGTTTTTGATGATGGGTGAGGAAAAACCACAACCCTCCCAATATATGAAGGTCCCGAAGCCTTGTCTATGGATGCTTGTATTAAGGCACACACATTAGATTTGCAAAGGTCGAAGTGGAGAAGTACCTAGAAGTTCATAACACTCATATTAATCTCAATCTTAGAGCCTTTAGTTTAGGATACTAACTACTCATTGATTTCAGTCAAGTTGAATTTTCTTGATAACATTGCAATAAAGAAAACTTAGACGGTCAAATGGAGTTACTAAGAAAATTTCTTCTATCCATGAAATGCTTTTATATTAAAATATAGATTTTATCAAATTCCGTTTGTAACAACGAAAAAATTGGAATTTTGATAATCTTAGTTGAAAAACTATGACATAACTCCTTTAATTACACTAATTTGAAAAAAAAGGTCTCTGATTACTGGCCTAATTTGTAGAAATAAAGAAACAATGCCAACATACTAAACGATGTCAACAAAAAGTGGACTAACTCTTTGAGAGAAAGACGCATTGACTGTTTAGTAGTGTATACCTCCGGGAGATGGCAGACAAAAAACGACCAATATTGTCAACAAAGTTCAGAAATCTGTTCAGAATTTTAGTTATTTCGAACGGTAGAATGCTCCCGACTCAGATTCACTAGAATGAAAAATTTTCAGATGGAAAAAAATACATACAATTGTAAAACGATGAACAAAGCAAATTCTTAAATTCTTCTTCTGTATATATTTCGGTACAAATAATCTTTACATACAGGGCCGATATAAACTGTGGAGCAAAACAAATCATTTGAAGATAATTCAAGAGAAACTAAAAATCTTATAAAGCTGATAGAACTCTACATAGGTATTTAATATAAGTATATTGGGACAATTTCAAATTAGATTTACTTTTTTTACTATACTTTTGTAATGACATCTGACATTTTTTGGATATAATCAATGCAACAAAATATTTTTTCTATTTTATTTAACTTGAAATGATGTAGATTCTACCAACAGCAACATTATTTTATAATTTAAAATAAGTTGCCAAATATATCCAATTATTCTATGGAGTCAAAATTGTAAGAGATAACACATTTTACTTAAATATATATTGAAATAACAGCTCAGGCGATAATGAACACGAAGGTTTTTAGAACTCACTTCTATCTTATCGATAATTGTATAGCTAGTAAAAGTTTCAGTGTTTTTTAAATGCTAAAATTTCTGGTTGTCGTCAGTGGGGTCACGAATTTCAAATCCAGAACAAATCTTTTTATTTTGTTATGGGAAATTTATCAAATTATCCCTTCAAAGAATGATATCAACATAACCCAGAAGGCTTTTGAATTGAAGCAAAGAAAATGTTTTGATCTTAGAAATGCCTCTATAGGATAAAATATAGTTTAAATTTCGAAAATATGTATGATCTGCTTTTCTCTAGGACTACAACAGAATAACCAGAAAGACTTTTGGCTTGACTCATATAAAATGTTTCGATATTTGAAACGCCTCTTACTACACTTTTTGTTCTATATCGGCTCTGAGTTATCCTACTCCAAACAACCACAAGTTTCTGGTACGAACTCCTGGGTTACCCTAATCATTATTATGGTATTGTACGAGCCCCGCCTAACTTCAGGCAATTGACAGAAATGTGGCAAATCAAAACGGCGAAGTTGGACTATTACTCGGATTATCCAGATATATCGATATTATCGATATATTTAGTGCAGGCAATCTAGGATTTGAGGCGTGCTAAACCCTGGATCGCTGAAAAAGCGTAAATCCGTTTGGGAACTAAGTACTGAGTGTAGCCGTATGCTCGATAATAGCTACTTCGCCCCGTGTCGTTGTTTAAACAATGCGGTAAAAATAGGTTTTTTCGCTCTAACTCATTTGCATATCGCTGCAGCAAAATGATATTGAAGACATACCGTTCGATAGAGCAACTCTTGAGGAATCGAACGGTATGTCGCAGATCATTGTAACACGTTCCTAAAACTTTTTATTGCATTTTACAACTAAGCCCTTTTTAAGGTATAAATATAAATAATGCTCTAAATAATAAAAATGTCGAATCCGAAAAAATCATGCATGTTTATATCATCAACCTGCATCATTTGAATTGTATTTTAGTGTGAGCAATTGTTTATTGCAATAGAAAAAAATTATTAAATAAATCATTGTTTATAACGGTTTTTTGTTTATAACTAAGTACCTATTTATTCGATTTTAATGCGCGACATCTCATTCGACGCGGAATTTCAGCAGTTAAAAATGACTTCAATATCATTTTGCTGCAGCGATATGCAAATGAGTTAGAGCGAAAAAACCTATTTTTACTACATATTTGCATTGTTTAAACAATGACACGGGGCGAAGTAGGTATTATCGAGCATACGGCTACACTCAGTACTCAGTTCCCAAACAGATTTACGGGTTTCCAGCGATCCAGGTTTATGTTACAAAATGCACTAGGCAGAGGCTAGATTGCCTGCACTATATTGTCCAATTTTACTAATCAGACGTTTCAAGTGCCCAAAAGCCCCGATGTGTGAAAAAGTCTAATTTAACAAAAAATGATAGACGAGCTTTAGCTAGAATGATTAATGGCCGTTTGTGCCGTTTTCTCATTAAGCAATGATTAACTAATCACTGATTATCTTTTAATGGTTGTTTAAGTTTTATCCAGTTGCACCGCTAAGAAAATAATCGTTGTTAGTTAATCAGAGAAACAATTTGGCAACATGTAATTTTTGCTAAGTTTGCTATCTTCACGGTAGTCAACCGTATAACGATAACCCCACTTTTTTAGTTTTGTTTCTAATATTGTGGTGAAAACAATATTATATGTCAATGGGTGAATATAGCTAAATGACCTGCACTAGCGTAATACCTGAGTGCAGTTAATAGTTGGTCAATGGCTATTATTTCTGAAATGAAATTGAATGAAACTAGCAAAATAATACAATTTACAAAACCCACAGGTAGGCACACCTAGACATTTTGGCTAGTATATGGATATTCGATGGTGTAAATTGGAAATGGCTATATATACCTACTTACAAATTATTACTAAATTCCAACTCTGCCTCAATTAACTCCAACAGATACAAAACTGTATCCTTTTTTAATCGAAAACGTCTGAAAAATGTTAGATTATTTAGTTCTTCGAAATAGTTTTTTCTTTCATAGATTTTACGAGGAAATCCAAAGTCTATAACATCAAGAATATCTATGTCGTCCTCTAAAAACATATCGTCAATCTCCGCAAAACCATTTTTTGAAAATTAAATTGAAACCGTGAACAACGAACTTGTCAAACAAACTATAATACCCACAAATAAGATACGAAAAAGATGTAGAAGTAAGGTTAGAAATACTAATCAGTCGCTTTATCATCAAAAAAGGAACGTTTAAAGAAATCAGCGTTTACGTCTTGTTAAGCCATGTTTAATGAACGGTACAACACAATTTACAAATTAATCGCCGATTAACTATTTAAACACTGTTTAATCATACGGTGCAATCGGCCATAAGTATTATACGCGGGTATAGTGAAGTAATTAGACAATTAGACCTTAGATTTTATATAGAATAGACTGTCAAGTAAAATGACAGACGTTAAAATAGTTGTAATCAGTAGTTTTTACAATAAATAAGATTTCACATAATCGTTTCATTACGCAGTCACAACATTAAAGCCGGTCCCAGATACTACGTGTATTTGGCAAACATTTGCTATTCGGACTTATTCGCGTAGCGTGTGGGAAGTTAACTTTGGCAAATATTCGTCCTTCGTTATTTTCCCGGCGCTGGTCGGTAACTATCACGAAGTAAAGGACTCCGTAGTTGGACGAAGTAAACTACGTGTACCTTTGCTATACTACGGCACCGTGTGGGAGATCAAGCAAACATTCGTGCAAATGACAAATATTGGCCTATTTGCCAAATACACGTAGTGTCTGGGACCGGCTTAAGGGTTCAAGCAAGAATTCCCCAGGATAATCGAGATATTTGGCAGTTTGGCATCGTCAGACGAAAACTTAAACAATATCACTACATTATCGGATTGGACACAGGGCGAAACTTGAAGCGCCACGTTAATCAGTTGATATCTACCCTGGTTCCAAAGAAACAAGAAACCCATGTAACAAAACGAGATCTACCATGGAGGCAAGGTATACCATATACGTCAGATGTTGGTGTACCCTCGGTTGGTTCTCAGCTGCAGCGCCAGTCAAGAACAGTAGCAGACCGTAGTTGTTCATGTGAAGATAACAGCCAGCAAGCATTGCCAGGGAGTAGTACACAACTGCAGACGACTCCAGGTCAGCGAATATCAACAAGACATCGTGGTCCACCAAGATATTTGGAAGACTATGTTTCCAAGTAAAAAAAATATTATAGGTATATAACTTTTAATTAAGTGGAGGTGAATATAGTGAAGTAATTAGGCAATGTATATAATCACCTTAGATTTGATATAGAATAGACTGTCAAGTAAAATGACAGACGTTAAAAAGTTTTAATCAGTAGTTTTTACAATAAATAAGATTTCACATAATCGTTTCATTACGCAGTCACAACAGCGGGCCAGCTGCGGAGAGTTGAGTGTACTCTGGAAGGTGTGTGCAGATCTACATGTCATACAGAAGCCAGAAAACTAGAATTTGGTACCTACAAGCTAAGTTTTTTAAGTTTAAAAGTAATTATTTTTTATGTTTGTGAAGGCTAAAAAAAACCGTAATTGTCTCTAAACCACAAGACCATCGAAATTGAAATTTGAAGTTTGTGTCGGTTATAGCCGGAGCAAATATATCCGCCACAAACATGAAACTTAAGGGTCAAGTTAAATTTCCATCCCCGGTCTGGGGATCGATGTCGGCCAAGTGGGTTGGAAAATTGAATTCTGTCGTTGGTATTGTTAGCACAGATCAATATTTAGACATCTTAGAGGTCTCTTTATTGTCTACTTTGGAAAAGAGTGGGATTTCTGAAAGTTATCTAATCCTTCAACAAGACGGTGCTGCATATAAAACTTCCAAAAAAAACCATGAAATGGCTTCCACTCCTAAAATGGGTTTCCTCTAGCCCGGACCTTTCGCCAATCGAAACTTTGAGGAATGAAATGCAAAAGAGGCAAAGAACCAATCCTGTCAGCATTGTGCCAGACCTCAAGCGCAGGCTCCAGAACATTTGGGATAATTTCACTCCAGAGGAGTGTCAGATTCTAGTAGGTATACGGGGTTGGGATAAAGTATGGAACCAAGTAAATATCTTTTAAACGGAAAGAACGATATTTATGAAAATTTGCAGGTAAGTGCAATGGAACCAAATTCATTTGATGTACATTGTTTTGTTAATAATATACTTCCGGTTTAACCAGAAATACCATCAACTTCTTTAATTTAAATGGGACACCCCATACATTTTTACAGATTTTGAGAGTGCTTGTTATTTTGAGTTCATACATACTGAGTTTAGTGTAAAAAAATTTGTAAAAACGAGGAATATAGCACTTTAATCAACCTCCTTTGAGTTTATTGCATTAGAGCAAAAAACTATTTAGATAAACTAACCGGAAGTATATTATTAACAAAAAAATGTACATCAGATGCATTTTGTTCCATTGCACTTACCTGCAAAGATATTAACTTGGTTCCATACTTTATCCCAACCCTGTATACTATGCAGAGGAAAATTGAAGCAGCTATTAAAAATGAAGGTAATGTAATTCAGAGATAACTCAGAGGTAGAATGAGATATCTTAGAATAAAAATAAATCACTATTTCATTGTTTCTAGTTTTAGTCCTGATAGGGTGGGCCAAATGAAGCTGGTCGGGACTCGTAAATACGGTTTAAAGAACCCAAGAACAGCAATGAATTATTCAATAGCAAATTTTGAGAAATAAAAATAAATGTTTCTACATTTTATTAACTGATATATTTATTTACTTTTTACATTTAAAATAGTTATTTAAAGTATATATTATTTTACAAAAGTTTACAATCCATCACATTCGTAAATAAATAAATAAAAGTAATTTAAAATGTCAAATTGGAAGCATGAAATTATCACCAAAATGAATTGACTATTTCAAATCAAATGTTATTTTATAACCAAGTCGTGATATACTTTTTTGTGAAATTTTGTGGTTTTTTCTTTTACGCCGCTAAATATTTTTATTAACAACCTTTCAAAAGACTTAGTTATAAAATTTATAAATATATTGTTCTAAAAATCGTCTAAATGATACACTTTTACAAAAATTTTATTCTGGCTTTCGAATATTCCCGCTTTTAACACCTCTATAATTTAACTTTACAATATTACAAGATTACATTTTATGATTTACTTATTCTTTAGTCGAAAATAATGCATTTCAAATTTTTAAACACAGATCTAATTATTCCGTACTTTTCCTCATTCAAAAAAGAAACAACTACTTCCCAATATACACGCCTCAATAGTAAAACTTCCACTATTTTGCTAATTTGTTTTTGTATCATTTAGAAAATCTACCGACAATCCTACGAACTCTTTTCGTGCAACTCCTGCATCTCTTCCTCTTCCTTAGACAGAGGTATCGTCGAATGATTATATAATCCTTGAGCCATCAACTGTAACGCCAAAGGATTCTTCTGACCGGAGGCTTTTTTAATTTTGGCTCGTTTATTCTGAAACCAAATTTTTATTTGGGCTTCATTCAAGCCCAATTCGCCGCTGAGCTGCTGCCGCCGTTTTTCTGTCAGGTAACGGTTTTCAGCGAATTCGTGCTTCAGTCTTGCCAACTGTGCACCGGAAAATGCGGTGCGTGGTCGTTTTTCTTCGGGAGTTCCTACGGTGCTGATCGCCTTTGCGCCTCCTGGTTTCTTCGGCCTTCGAGTTCTTGGACCTGAAACAACAAAAAAGAAAATATTTTTAACAATTGTAAATTTTTTTTCTGCATATTTCAAACTCATTTAAATCCAAACTAATCCCTATTATTCCGACACCTGAAGGAACCCAAGTCATTTTTGATAAAAAACATTTATTTTTGTTGGTGCTCCACCGACATTGACACTAACCTCAAATTCCGTACGAGTCATGATTAAATTTATAAAAGAATGTTAGTAAAATCACAATAAATACAAAATAAACATTCAATTTACATTTTCAATTAAAATTTACTAGCACGCAAATCGAACACGAAATAAGTAGATCTTCCACAAATACAAATGTCTCACCGAAAGGTTGAAATAATGTTCCCGTTCTGTAACTACTATTACCAGTAACAAACTGAAAACTGATCAAGAGCTTCACCACTCGACGTGTTACAGCATCTCTAATTACAAAACTGTCAGAACGAGCTGCGAACGTACCAATATAACTGTCACCAGTCACATCTTAGTATTATTGAGTATAACCTCTTCCACAAATCATTGGCGTACTTAGGTGTTGAAGAAATTAAACAATTTTAGAAGACTTCAGATCATTTATGAGTTTGCAACTAAAAATGGCGCAGTCAATAGGATATACCTGATGATAACTTCCAAAAAAACAAGCAGTAGATTGTAAAACTGCTTAAAAATGCACATTGTCTTCGCCAATGAGGCTTCCATGAGATTATTTCTTCCATTCAAGCAACGTAACTTGTAACTAAAGATTTTGTGGCAATTGAGGTGTTACTACTTAATAACAGTGTGTAACTGGGTTTCTATCACTTTAAATATCTGTATTGTCAATTTAAATTAAATGGTCAATAAAATATAGGTACACAATCCTTAGAGCTGAGCTTTTATTGTACCCCTTTTTACTGCGCTGCTGTTGCAGCTTTCCCACTCTTCGTCTTATTGTTCTCAAACAATTTGCATGATAATTTGTAATTAGTCTTTAGTCTTTATCACTGAAAACGATAGAAAGGATAATGATACGACAAAAGTTTTATTTACTTTACTCCTACTAACATCAACAACTACAAAAATAATGATATTACCTAGGGAAATGCAATTATTGAAAATAGAAGGAGTTTCTGAACGAAAAAAATATATAAGAACTATGAAATAAGGGAAACAATTAGGCATGACGATAAATTATTTAAAGATTTTATATTTCATGATATCTATTGAACAATGTGAAAATAAAAAATCCTTATCAACGAAGATAAACTCCCGAACACTCCCAACCATTCAGTAATCCCAGCAACATCAATTAGTTTTCGTCTAAGTTTCTAGCAAGTCACCTTTTCATCATCTTGATGATCTCGGGTTAGGAAAGGGGGAAAGCAAAGTGATGAAAAGACATGCCAAGAGATGCCGTTGGGGAATTATAAGTGGAACTCAACATCAATCATTTTACTACTGTGTACGCGTGCGATTGTGATCCACAACAAATGGGCTGAAATCGTTATAGAATTATATGTAAATGAATGAAACAAGAAAGACGTTTACATTTAATAACAAGTTAAATTGAATTGTATTTTTTTTTTAGTTAAAATCTACTTAAACAAAATTAGAAATTCAAATGAAGTAACTTAACTGTAATTAAGTACTTAAATAACTTCAAAACCGAGATGGTTTTTTGTCAATATAGAATTTTGGTTTGTGGTTAGTTGAGGAGATGTCGTTGTTACCGCACTCTTAGCATCCCTTGACAGGGCTTAATATGTATCAATGTGATTTCAGCGTTGTCTTCAGTACAGAATTATGCACTCAGAGCTTCCGGACGGATAATAACTACCATATACTGATGAGGGACAAATACGCCGAAACCGGTCTGCTAATTATAAACCAGAATGGTTGGTTACATATTCCATATATACCAACCCCGTTTAACTTGGAAGTGTAATTCATTGTCTGTCGGGGCATATATCCCGAGAAGTAGATGTTGCTTCCTAGTGAGCGGTCTTTTCTTTGAAAGTAATTTTCAAATTTGTAAGGCGCTATAATAGTATTATACTATTATATTGACGTCCAAACTGGAAGTTCAACCAAAATATTTGTCCACCCTGTATAATTAAAGCTAACTGCAACATTTGTTATAAATTACATTTTTAACGTTGCTATACCTTTTTTTCATCAGTAAGTAATGATTGTGACTCATGCTTTCTTAAATTCTATCCATGTGAGGTCCATCAAGCAACAGTCAAAATGAAAAACCAGCTAATTAATTAATTTTATGGGTTAACTAATTTGGAACAGTTTTTAACACTGTTATTAAACTGGAAGAATTTCTGAGACATCCCACGAAGACGTTATTTTATAGCAACAAGAATTTAAAATAAATATTACTCAATTATTTAGATCGGAAGATATTCTTTGTAAAAAGGTATATTTGATTAGGTGAGTATTTGATAAATATTTGTGATTTTTAGAAACTTACATAAACCCGGACACGATCCCCTACAGCTCTTACATCCGGGTAGATAAGAAATTTAAAAAAGAGGAATTCAAAATATTAACTTTATTCTGCCTTAAAAGGAAGATGAAAACAGGACAGAATGAGACCTGCACTTTATAGTTAGGTACTTAGCTTATGTGGAAACGCATGATGTCTAGTCGAAATTGATGCTAGAGATGTCTTGTTGAAATTGATGCTAGAGATGCCTATGTGTATCCTAGTGGTTATATAACGATATTCTAGCTGTGCAACGGTATCCTAGCTTAGCTGCTGTGCTTACCACAGCAATTGAAGGGAAAACTTTGAAAAACTTGAGATACGATAGGTTACGTGTCTTTACTATTAGAGGGTCGGGGTCTTTACTATTAGCGGAAAGGAAGGGCAAGGCTCTTAAAATGGAATCGGTCGTTGACACGAAACTTCTTATGTCTTGGAGAACCAGAGTGTCGCCATTCCATCGATTGTTGCTTTGTTTCTCGATCGTAGAAATGTCCCCAAGTCTCATCCATAGTAACAATTCGGTTTAAGAAGTCTACATCGTTTTCAAATCAAGCACAGATCGAACGCGATGCTTCTACCCTTTCACGCTTTTGGTCAACATTCAAACATTTGGAGCAATTTTTCCCATGTCCAAATTGACGTTAACTATATGATGATCGCGTTCGTATGAAATATTCAGTGCTTCGGATATCCGTTTCAGCCCAATTTGACGATCTGATAAAAGCATGTCATGAACTGCATCGATATTTTCGGGGACTGACACAGAAACTGGCCTTCATCGGTCAT
Source organism: Lochmaea capreae (assembly GCA_949126875.1). NCBI lineage: Eukaryota > Metazoa > Arthropoda > Insecta > Coleoptera > Chrysomelidae > Lochmaea > Lochmaea capreae. Next base: position 14,136,921 of record OX421409.1, read on the forward strand.
CATCTTCAATGGAAAAGTTACCTCTTTTGAAGCTTGCAGTCAAATTTTTCACGGTCGCATACGAAGGACATTGATCACCAAGGGTATTAAGCATATCTTCGTAAATCTGCTTACCTCTTAACCCTTTTAAATACAGGTACTTGATGATGACTCGATACTCCAGTTTTTCAATTTTCACAATTTCGGTGGACATCTTTTTTCTTTTAATTTATTGTGTAACTCTGGTTTACTTTTTTGACGTCAAACTTCACACTGACACTTCTAATAACTTATTGTTCGTTGCTATGGTAACGCAATGTTTTGTTTTTGCATGGAATTGGTCTAGGCTAACTAGATATCAATGTATCCTCGTATTGCAGTACCTAAACTGGAAGCAGAAAAACTTTGACGCTGACTGTACATTTCCGCAGAGTTTACTGGTTATCTCTCTTCCTCCAAATACTTTCTTAATTTTTTGTACGCAGCCCGTTACATTTCCACGTTTGACAAGCTGTACATTAATAACAAATATAGTGTCAAAATTAACCTTGAGGAAAATATTTTTATCAGCGTTTGAATGAAGTTGAAAAATCATTGATTGTTATTAGGAACGCCGCTGTTTGTATTGATTTTTACCGTCCAGTTATCAAAGTATTTCTCAGAATTCGGCATCGATATGAGAAAAAACCTAGTATAAATGTTAATCGATGCAATCCATGTTCCACATAAGAGTCTTTCGAACGTTGCCCAACGGCCGATGTAATTGAGAAGTACACATAAATATCAATCTTACTTCACAACAATTACCTTCTACGGCCAACGAGTAATTGAAATAATAGGAAATATAGTTGAAAGAGGGTATAAAAAGCGGACTTATACGTACGTAGAACACATATGGTGAGCATTTAGTTCACATCGAGTTTCCTGTCATTAATAAACTGCGCTCGTTGATGCTGGCTTTTTCTCATTTCTGTTTACTACAGTTTTACTAATTTTACAAGAACAATAGCTTCTCTATTCGGTATTGAAGCTGTAATGTAACAAAAGAACAACAGTATTATCATCAGAAAAGTGGCAACTCATTATTTTCCCTGCTCCGAACCGTTACCCATAATAGTTAAAATCAAAAGTGGCCGAACAGATCGAAAGATTAGCAAAAAGAGACAAAAGATTGACTAAATTAATATGAAGCTTTAACATTATTTTGGTTCATCCTACACGATTCCGTCAGTTCTTAGTCATAGGATTCCCTGTATACATAAACTAGAACAAAAAGAACGTTTTGATCGTTTGTTCCAACTGGCGATAGAACCGTTCTTGGTATCGTTCGCGCAAGTGTATTTCTTTCACGTTCCAACTGCCTTCTGGAAGGGGTGATAAGAGCCGGCAACCGGTGTAACAAAGGCTTTGGTGAGAACCACATTAAACCAGTGGGTGTACAAACAACACCTTAAATACTGGCAAACAATTCCGGAGCTCAAACACAGTAAACTGATGGTTAAACAACCCATACCAAAACTTACTGAAGAAATCCTAAAGTTGAATAGGAGAGATGTCATGTTGGTAACCGGCCTTATGACCGGACACTGCGGCCTGAGAAAACAACTTCACACAATGGGGATCTTCCAAGAAGAACCTATATGTAGATTATGTGGTGAGGAGGAGGAAACAGCCACCCACATAATTTTCGAATGTGAGGCTCTACGTTGGTGGAGGTATAGACAGATAGGGCCGGACGACCCTGTATCCAACCTCACCAAAAGATACTGTGAAGGGACTTCTAGATCAAGGTCAAAAATCTTCTCACGGACTAGCAGACAGACAAGACAATACATTAAGCCAACGGCTGCAGTGTTGGGGCCCACTAACCCGGCCTGTTTCGTCTGACTACCAACCAACCAAGGGATGATAAAGTTGATGTGTCCATACAGTACTTGATACGATTCCAGAACGGTTCCTAAATGCCAGATGGAACAAACCTATTATTAGCAAAATAAACAGTTATAAAAAAAAACAAAAACACGAGTATCTCTTGCTATTTGTTTTTAAATTTACGTAAAAAATTGTCATAAATATCCAAGTACATACAATTCAAGTGTTAGCGATGCATGAAATGCTCCCAGATCGTGGACCTATCTCTCAATCTACGGTAACCAGAATAGATAGGAAATACAGAGAATCTTAATGAAGCTTAATGCAAATATTCAACAATATTTGATGAAAATTCAATAGGAGAACTGTAACTGGATTTTATACAAAATTGCGAACACATTTGACCGCAGAATATGGTGCGCCAGTTTTTAGACGTAATATTTCCAAATTTATGGATTGGAAGAAGGAGAACAGTGAAATGACTCGTTAGATCACCCACTAGACTTCTTTCCATGGGGTTATCTGAAATCTAAAGTCTACACTGCCAGATTTGACAATATCCATGAGCTAAGAGACCGAATCAGGCAGGAAATGCAGACAATTACACCCTGTAGGTATGCTACAAAATGCTAAAGACGAATTTATTATCAGGTTGGGTCGTAGTTTATTAATCAACGCAAGACAATTTAAACATCAACTGGAAATTTTCTTTGGTTTGTCATAAACTGCTTTTGTATTTTTGTCTACTCTGTATACCAATTTGAATCAACTTCCGAAAATGGTTTCAAATGCAAACATTGGTGCTGGAGTCATCACTCAAAGGCTATTCTCCCTTTATGATATATTAATCTTTAAAAAAAAGGGTGAATCAAAATATGTGATTTTCTGCTATTTCTGTTTCTTTAGCTAATAATAAATTAAGTAAGTTTTACTTTATGAAGGCACTGTATATAGGTAGTAACCATTTATTCCAAAGGCATACCAAATTGTTTTTTTTCTCATGCTGATGTTAAATACATTTTCTGTCACTGCGTGATGTTCGTGTAAAATTAAAATTTACGTTTCCTGTCATCCGTTAAAGATAATTTTTCTTCGAACACAATAATTTACTTCAAAATATTGTGACTGATCTCATTTGAAAATGAACTCGACCCTTGCAAATCGGATTTTCTCGGCTGTCAAGTGTATATTTTAGTTGAAGACCGTAAATTTGAAATTGCGATCAATAGAAATACCTGCAGCATTGAGGTTAGTCAACTTACTCACACAAAACATCCCCCTACGGGCTCAGTTCCTTACAAAGATGTAACGGGGATTTGGATACGCTTAAAAAGTATGAATTTTTGTTAAAAAGTATTTAAAATATATCAAAACTAAAAAAACATGTTTTTATGGCAAATCGAACTAAAAAGTAAACTGTGTGATAAAAAATGATTTTGTACTATTTTGGAATTTTAGTCTTTAAGCATATTTCAATTTACAATCTTATAAGACATCGATCAACCAAACAAAAAAGTTGGTGCCATTTGTATAGATTATCTAGCTTCTATCCTATCCATCTAGGAATTATTTCTTCCTTTTTCATACACCTAAATCACCAGTATATGGAAACCCTCACATAATAAAATTGTTAATTGGCATGCCTAAACAACTTTAACTTCTGCTAAATAAGCCAAAAGAACCAAATAAAATTTCAATGTCAAAATATTTTATTACCCAACATATTCTCCTCTTAATTGGATACATTTATTACAGCGAACCTGCAACGTCTCTAGACCTTTCAAAAACAATGTTTCTTCTTGCTCTGCAAACCAGACGTCCACAGCTTTTATTACCTCCTCGTTGGAAGAAAATTTACGACCTTTTGAACTTTTTTTCAGTTGAGGAAAGAGATGATAGTCGGACGGAGCCAAATCTGGTGAATAAGGGGGGTGTTCTCGTAATTCAAACCCTAAATCACGAATTTTTTGCATGGCAACATGAGATTTGTGTGCAGGGGCGTTGTCCTGCAAAAACAAAACACCTTTGGATAGCTTTCCGCGTCTTTTCTCTTTAATTTTTTCCCGTAGAGTGGTCAGTAATGTCGAATAGTAATCTCCAGTTATTGTTCTACCCTTATCCAAAAAATCAATCATGATTACTCCTTGACAATGCCAAAAAACTGAAGCAAGAACTTTTCCAGCAGATTTTTGGACACGAAACTTCTTAGGTCTTGGAGAACCAGAGTGTCGCCATTCCATCGATTGTTGCTTTGTTTCTGGATCGTAGAAATGTACCCAAGTCTCATCCATAGTAACAATTCGGTTTAAGAAATCTATATCGTTTTCAAATCGAGCACAGATCGAACGCGATGCTTCTACCCTTGCACGCTTTTGGTCAACATTCAAACATTTGTGCATCCATTTTGCAGCAATTTTTCTAATGTCCAAATTGACGTGAACTATATGATGAACGCGTTCGTATGAAATATTCAGTGCTTCACAATTTTGGTGGACATCTTTTTTCTTTTAATTTAACTTCTGGTTTACTTTTTTGACGACAAACTTCACACTGACACTTCTAATATAAGTTATTGTTCGTTGCTATGGTAACGCAATATTTTGTTTATGCATGGAACTGGTCTAGGCTAACTAAATATCAATACATCCTCGTATATGTTCCAGCTCGACATCTCATTTCCAGCCTAATCCTCGTAAGACAATTGTCAACTGTCAATGGCCTTCTCATTTTAGACACGCTAACTCCCAACTCTTCTCTCTCTCTAACTACCGACTGGGGATAGACACTCTTCAAAGGGTGCTGCAGGTGATTTTATAAGAATAAAACTTGAAATTCGCATCTCGTTAAGGTTGCCATGCAAACACTGAGTATCTGGACAGCTGCAGGGAGAGTGTTAAGCTTCTGGCATAATTTAGTGGAGTCTACAAGGAAGTGTTAGATTATAACACATATGATCTTCGTTGTTTAGCAAGCCTTTGAATAGGCAAAGCGTATATAATATAATAAATTAATTGTTTTTCCTGATTATCAATGGCAAGATTTTGGAACAAACTTATGAAATTAGTGTATTGTTATCGATCCTTGATCAGTGTGCAAAGTTTAAATTAAACCTGAGTCGATAAAAATTACGCTAGAAGATTAATAAAAGGTAATAAAACGGGAGAAATCATAAAATTAACAGATTAAGTAACGAGTTCTCAAAGTGAACACATCTCTAAAATGTTAGTATGTCAGATAGAAGATTTATTTACGCGCATGATAGCCAAGATAAATAAACAAACTAATGCTCTATATTTTGACAAGCTGCAATCGGGATTTAAAAGTGAAACGTTTAGTTTTATTCACATTTCAGGGACTATATTTTGAGGAATAGTTTAGAGTTTATGCAAATCATATGTTTTTAACAGAACATGAATCACGGCTATTATAAAAAAAAACATTTCTACCATATTTTTATTTTCATTGATAGATAAAAAATGTTTCTTAGCGAAAATATCACAAAGTGAGCTGAGCCCTTCCCCTCCCCCTTCGCCAATGCTGCATATGCGGGTATATCATTTAGAGTCGGAAATAAAGTGAAGGGGATGAAGAAATATTTGATTTGTTTGAGTTTTAAGCAACATAATCTAGTTTTCTTTGGTTTTTAGGGAATTTTTTCCATGGGATTATGGGAAAAGTTACTTTATTAGACGCTTACACGAATCAGTCTAATATTTTAAATCTTTTTTTCAATTGAATTTTGATGCGCTCTTCAATTGAGTGGGTTGTTCTTTTTGGTGCTTACTCACACCACTTTATTTAAGATCACATTAACTGAAATGTGCTGAGATCTCAGTTAAAAAGGACGCACCTAATATTGTAGTTATTGGTGAGTTTGAGCGTGTTCAGGATACAATGTAAGATAATCACGAACAATTTTTATCTTAATAATAATCATAGCTTACATGAGGCGTCTATATATTTGGTCGGTCCAATAAATATACTTACTTCTTCCTGAAACAAAAAAAATATCTTATTAGTAAACAAAGTTCAACGTTTTTAAACAAAAACAAGTTTAAGTAATGAAATAAGTATATAATTTATACTTTTTATGTATAGTGTCAATAAACAAACATATTTTAAATTAGTCGTCATATGTCATACATACATGTAGGCCTCTTTCTTATGGTCTTTACTGACCCAAATTAGATTAAAGTTTGCCTGTAGGTTGAAATTATTTTTTCCTTGTTTTCACAGTTATTCTTAAATCGTAAATTTTATATTGTCTTCTAATTAAAGCACTAAAGCGTAATATTTGTGTAATTTCCAGAGTTTACGAATAATTGTGCATGTAAGCCTTCTTTATTTTCCAGGCGGTTACCTAACATTCAGAAAATGCTTTTGTGGATTTTTGTAGCTCGCAATTCCCGTTAAATTCAAGAAAATGCTGACGGTTTGTGTAATACCTAACTACATCTTTTTTATCGTCCAGACATTTCATAATATGCTTACAATTCTGCTCAATCTGTGTATGAACTCCTCTAATCGACTGTGTGTGTTAAGCTCAGATTAATACGTTAAAAAGATACATTTGTTTACATTTACAAGTGAACCCAACACTACATCACATTCTAAGGTAACTTGCCGAGTGCCGACCCTTTGCCAGATGTCTTACTTTTCCTTTGAAATACGACAACTGAATTATAGGACACGATAGAAACGTACAAAATAAAAATGTACTTTTGAGTAATTACATAAAAACGACTTTAAAATAATTATCCTAAGTACTTTATGTAATAAAAATATGTTTTTGTTTGAAACTTTTGAGGTTTAAACAAAACAAACGCGTGTTAATAATTTTGTCTGTCTGAAATATGGCAACACCGAGAAAAGGGCGGAAATCATTTTACTATCGATTTTACCTGATTTTACTAAGAAGTTTCAACGTTCCTAGTTTATTAAAGCTCTTGTTTTCGTCCTTTCAACAGATATTTATGTATGTGCGTACAGATATAATTAAAAACAATATTTCTTTGAGAAAATCATGGTTCGTTAGTGCCAAATTTGCAAAAATACAGTCGGAATTTGCCTAATCTCTCTTTTCACCTGTAGTCACCAGTCTGTCTGTCTGTCCGACAGTTTCTCCTCACTCCTTGAAAGTAATTGATGAAAACATATGTATGGCGATATACGAGTAATAGCCGCCTTTTCGAATAGTTTTATGAACGACTTGCGGACTCTATTTGTAGTATTCTAAGGTATCAAGTTAATTCGAGAATGGTTTAGATTAACAATTGGGATTTATTTCACGTGTATATTGTCAACGAAAAGTGTAGAAGTAGCTACTAATGGAAAAATACCTATATAATATATTTGATAAAACACAACTTTATGCTTAATACTTTTTCTCAGTGTGATTCCAGTAGAGCTGTAAGCATTTATGATTCTCAGTGTATTTCAGAGTTATCTGTTACCTCCAAGGTTATTTATTCTTGGCCCTTGTTATTGTGTATTCTTTGGTTTTTAAATAAATCAGAACTAATTTATTAGTAGTTCTTATATTTGGTGTATTTTAGGATTGAGTATTCCAAATGAACAAATAATAACGCCGATCGGAGTAGTTTTGACAAAATTATTATATGAAAAAGCAATGTAGTGAAAAACCTGGAAATTACTCGAAAAATTGTAGGTTTACCGCTATAGGTCATAATTGAATTTTAAAAATTTCAAACTCTCACAAAATTTACCCAATTAAACAGCAAACATCGCATTTTTCAAAAAAATCAGCAAGAGATTGGATAGAATGGGAACAATGGAAAAACGCCTGTTTCTCTGCCACTGTTTCTAACTCTAGGTACGCTCAAGCGACAATCACATATGTAAAAAAATACAGCCATTGAAATAAATATAAACATTAAAACGCAAGTTTATACGAAATTAGTTGGACAAGAAAAACAAATTTCAAAGCACTTATTGGTGCTTTTACCAGCCGACAAATGGTGGTAAATGTTTTATTGGTTGTTCCAATTGACTTTATACAAATTAAAGCAATGTGCACAAAATAAAAATCTGGGAATAAAAACTTTACTACAGCCTGCACAAGCTGCGGACACTGAATAAAATTCTCCTTCTGATATGCCGCGCAACAATACTTGATGTATCACTGTCCCCTCCTTTTCTTTCCAACTTTCTTTCTCTTCTTAAAATATTAAACCAATTACGATCAATTCTTTGTTACAAAAATTCAATATTGTAGCACGATACGATCTAAAAGAGCTTGCGCGTCTGATGTGCGGAAAGAGCGTATGACAATGTGCGCGATCTGAGCTTAAGTGAGAATCTACCTTAATATGTTAAAATTTATTATTCAATATGGAGCATGACCGTTTTCTTCATATTCAATCGTAAATTAAAATATAAATCAAAACGAATCTAGCGATCTAACTAATATGTTGATTCTAGCCGCGTTGTTATTTCAGTGGAGACGATTCTTAATAACTTCATTGTGTCGTTTCCGCAAAACGGTTCGTGATGGTTGTTATCGATATTGAAGTAGTCATGCTTGAAAACGATTTTCTTTGTTTCTGACTTTCATTCAACTCGAAATTGCTACCTATCGTTGCTTTTCCATTTCTCTCTTTATCAGCATGTCGAGTCGCTTGAGGTTTACAACTGATAATCAACAGAAATGAAATATAATATTTTCATTCTTTGCTGAATTGGAATAAAATTTATATCTATCGCGTGTTTTAGAAAATAGTTCAGGAAAAAATATACCTACGTAGGAAACAATAATAGGAAAGCAGTATGTACAAGCAACAGCTATCAAAATACTGGATTTATATTTGTGAAATTATTTGTAGTGATTGTGACAGGACATATGTTGGTCAGACAAAGATATTTGTCAAAGCTAGTTTTATAGGGCACAGAATTTGGGCGTACAGAGCAGTCGAGTACTGCTGAACATGTTTTAGATCGGAATCATTCAATCTAGCATACACGAAGCTACTGGAATGGAAGTAGATAATACAGGAAATCGTACAAAGATTTAGTGCCTAGGATATTGAGCACAACCCAAGCGGAACACAATAAAATCTGAATTGTTTTAGAAGGAAAAGAAGAACAAACGTCCTCATATACCTTAGGCACTATTAAAGTTGACAAGGTAGGAAAAGAAAATTAAAAAGTTGACTTCATTATAAAGTCTAAAGGTACAAGCGCTGCGTTTTCAGTCTACTGTTTGCGTATATTATTTGATATGTTAAACGCAAATGCATTTAAAACTTAATTAACAGTCTCGCGCGCAATTAGATCGCGTTAATTATGATAGTAAGTGAATGTAATTATTACTTATTATCTGTAGACATATCTCAACGTATAACTAATTGTATAAATTACGATAATCAAATGTGGATTTGAAGTATAACTATTTATAGGTATTGCTAATAGAGTTGGATTCTCTCGTTAAATAAGTTGATTACCAATACAAGCAGGGTCACTACTAACCATTCGTATTTATCTCATGGTATTTAATAAATGGAAAATAAAACCGTTTGATGATGTAAGGAATTGTTTTTGTCTTTTATTAAATACTGGAATTTTTGGGAAAACGTACAAGCCTCTTACGGAAATTCATGTCATGTCGGATAATCAAATAGGTGCTGAGTCTTTGAGAAATCAGTTGATGATCTAAATGGGAAGCTCAAATCAGTGGCGAAAGAAGAAAGTAGATTTTGTGAAATGAATGGAAAAATAATTTTCCTTTCACTCACTTGCAGAATTCAAGGCACTACAGAATTCCAGGGCGCAGCACCTATAGAGCAAGAAGACTTGCTAAGCTGTAGCTTGCAGATATCCTTCAAAGCCAAGCTGCACTGAAGGCACTCTATTCCATAGAGGTCAACTCTAACCTAGTATGAGATTGTATAGGTGCCCTAAGCGCATATGGAGACCATTGCAAGGTCATGGTAGCCTGGGTACCAGGCCACAAGGGTCATAAGGACAAATAGGAAAACTGTCAAAGCCGTAGAAGGTATGTTAACAGGACACTGTAAGCTTAACAGTATCGAGGCTTATTGGCTATTCAAAAAGAGGCCGACTGGAGAATCTAATCAGAGGACAATAGATCTGAAAAGGTCGCAGTGGAATAGACCGACTAGCCACCTTATCAAATCTAATCGTATCTAGGAATAGGGCCGAAGACTTGCAGGACTTACACAAGCCTTTCACTTTATTAAAGAATAAAATAAGAAATTATTCTGAACCAACTAAAAATCACTTACAGAAAATACCCCTAATGTTCTTATTTAGCTATATTTACTGTTTGACTAGATCTTAATTTTATAATACACGTTAAGACGTAGTTGAAATAATCTGATGCAGTCTTACAAAATGAGAAAAAAAGTGGACCATACATTAAAATTATTAAAATCTCTTCTTTACACAACACCAATTACATATTTCCACTCCTGTAACAGAACCTTTATCATTAACTTCGGCCAAGTTTTAAAAAAAAACAATCACCACACCACATTTAGAGAGTTTTTATTATTCTTTAGTCGGGGGTAACCTAATGCCTGACTTTATAATTTCTTGTAATACCTCGGGCTATTTACCGGCCGTAACGTATAATTTGCAATACATTCAGCAATAAATAGTAGGAATTATGTTGTAAATTCTCTTATATTACTATAATGAAAAGACATATCGCTACATGTCTTTATAAGGTATAATTGAAAATTAAAAAGTTAATTTCTATAAAATGATATGAAACTGATGCTATAATTATTCCCTATTTTAGTCACAGATTTATTTAACAATTCATTTTCATTAATAGATTTTTAATATGGTTTTCATCATTTTGTCGTCTTCTTCTTCATCGTTTGTGTTTCACAAATCATTTTTGTATCCGCTTTTTCTACTCATTAACTGAGAAAAAACGCAGACCAGTATTTCTTTAAGTTCTATGCTTTGAAGAAAGCTTAGGGTGCCGCATGCTTCAGTTCAGCTCTTCTATCCAGTGCTCTCCCAGATTTTGTGCACTGGGATTATTTAGTGCTTTGCATGGAGGACTCTTCTTCCATTCTACAGAATCTACATTTTCCCTCTCCACCAGTTTTAGTCAATTCAATCGGCAGTGTCCTGCTAAGCGTTTCTTTTATCTCACCAGGTCGTAGTTTCAGCACTACTAGATGTTGCCAGTGGTCCGATCTTGTCGGTTTTTTGGTTCTTCCAATATTTCATTTTTGCTGATACCACGAGGGTGCTCCGTTTCCCCATGGGTTTTTCTTCGCTCTCGCTAGTCTACTATTCTGTTTTCAATTATTCAAGGTCTCTTGGAATTCACTGTCGGGTAACAATAGTGTTCTTGCATTCTCATACAATTTTAGAACCAATTACACAACAGCTACTTGACTACTCGACATAATAATAATCCTTTACATTCTTTATCTTTCATCAATATTGAACTGAATATCATCCAAGATCTTCCTTAGGCTCTTTCACCTTCCTCTAGTACAGCTTTTGTCTTACAGTTCCACTTCTATTTCATTCAATAAACAAATATAGCAATTTTTGTTTTGCTTTATAGTTTTTTTCTTCGTGTGATTTGAATTCTTGGCATTGCAAAAGAGAAGTCGGGTACAATATCGAGTAATCTGAACCTCAACGTCGGTGTAGAGTAAATAAAACCTAATAAAATTTCAACGAGTCGTTTCGCCCTTCATTTTCGACCCCAGAACAACTAATAAAACAGTTTTGTCGGTCTGATAAACTCCTAATTTCAATTTTGCCAACTCCGACGGCCGCATTATAGTTAGTCAGAGCCGCATCGAAAACTTCACAGTGAATTTTTTCTTTTGCATCGTTTTTATTCACTTTTTCATATTGGTTGTATTGGTGTTTGAGAAAGGAGTTTAATTTCTGTGTTTGTACAGTTTTAATCAACTTTACCTCAAGAACATAGAGTTGATTGAACATTTTTTGAAAGATCGATTTTGCGGAATTCAAAGTAAGCTTTTCAACATTGCAAGTTGACAGTTGTCTTGTTTTCTCTATGCTGCTTTGGTCAACATTTGGATTCCATCCCAACCTATTCCTTTCTACTATATTATTTTTGATGTCTGCTCCATTTTCTTTGTAGACCCTTGTAGTTCCTAATCCTTTTTATTCTTGTTTCAATTTCTTTTATCGTAGGAACCACATTTTTATTGTTTTTTTTAGTTCTTTGTCTTCATTCATTAACTCTACGTTCATATTTTTCTCATTAAATATTCATAGAAATAAATCTTTCATACTGTTAAATATTCAGCCTTTTCCATTCATTCATATATTTTTCATCGGACAAACAGCATACCTGACAGTTTTCTTGTAATTTTTGCATGATTTTCATACAAAAATATCCTTTTATCAACATAACCTACAGATTTTCAACTTCAATTTGGATTTTCCCTTTAAAAATTATACTATAAGAGTAAATATTTAATATAAAAATCTCCAGTAAAGCAAAAAGGACGTAATTGATAACCAAAAAACCTTTCTATACATCAGATTATGAGTTTTCAACTAAATAAACTATTCTATTCCGTGTAATATGTACAAAGTGCAAACTTACAATGATATTATGTAAATGCGGTATTAGTTTAGTCCGGACCATATTCCAATATAAATTCAGGATGTGTTCCGGTTGTTATCAGAGTATTCGCAGCCGCCTTGATAATTGAATGTCCTTGCAAATCCTGGAGGGTCCCTCGTCGCCGCTTATCGGCTTACTTAAGGGTTGCTTTAATATTGAAAACGTCATCGCTACACGCATACTACATCCATTTACAGGATGAGGGGTCATGATCTAACACCAACTCCACAGGTTTGTCGCGGGAGTTTATCCAGATGAGAATTATTTGTCAGAAGGGGAAGATCGTCCCGATTCGAAAAAAAAAACTGCGTTTAACGACAAAACCCATTACATGTCTTGGCATTCTTTCAAGTTAAAAAATATATATACACGTTCAGCGATCCGTGCAGCCTGGTTATTATTATAAAATGATTAATAGCGACAGAGGTTTGTTTATACAACAAATTAAATGATAAACCACAAAGCTCCAGGGTAAATTAATTTCGACTTGATATATAAATAATACCTTTTGAAATATCTCAATTTACACGAACTGCGTCAATGATGCTTTCGTGTTCAGATAACCGAAAGAGTCAACAACAGATCGACAGAGATAAACTATGACAAGACAAAACACCACCTGATAGTTTACTTAAAATATCACATGTCCGAGATACCCATACAACAACGGACAAAAGGAAGAAGAAGAATTTTAACATATCCATTAGGATGATGAATATATTTTTATGACAGGTTAGGAAAAAACAAGTGAACAATTATATATCCATTCACACGGTATATTTTAAAGTTATTTACCGAGCAAAAGCTTGGGTCCTTATAAGAGGAATAAAAACATTGAGCAATGAAAAGGTTTTAAAGGATTCTGGCGTAGGCATAAGTAGAAAGAATCATTTCCCGAAAATGTAGACCTAATTTCAAGGAATTTAAGTTCTTTTTTTGAGTTCCAACTTCTTTCCAAGCAAAAAATTAAGAAAATATATGACAGTTAAAATGCTTTTAAGGCTCAATATCCTAATTTTCCGAGTCTAGATCTATTGGAAACGCCACTGAAGTTCTCGTGGAGTACAACAGAGGGAAAGTTCAGGAGCATCTGATTTCATTTGTAGAAGTAGATTCCATTTGTCGTATATCCATCGACTATCTTCAGAAAAATGACAGAGTTAGATAAGGTTTCATTAGGCCTAGCAGGCTGACTCCTAAGAATCGATTCTCGCTCACATATTCATATTTCATCAAACTTACTCAGCTTCTTAATTAGTGATGAGCAAAATTGGTCTTGGTCTTGGTCTTGCGAAAAAGCAAGACCAAGACCGAGACCCAAACCATTTTTCTACTCGCAAGATCAAGACCAAGACAGTATGAACAAGAACAAGACTAATACCAAGACCGACTATGCAAGACCAAGATTATGCAAGACCAAGACTAAATACGCAACAGCAAATCCAGGATATTCTCCCTACAAACTCATTATATTATATTACAAAGTATCATAAGTTTTAAATTCTTAAATTGGGTGATCAATACCGTAAAAATATCCATTTAATACATTTACCGACAGCTCGTCAAATATGTAATACTAACTGTAGGTAGGTTACCCAGAAATACTATTCTAGTGCGTGGTAGGAAAATCAATAATTTATTCCAAAAGCAGTACGCCTCACGCCATCTATGCTATTTGCTTTCAATGTTTACAAAATGTTTTGAAAGATGTTCGTTAAGAAATTATGGCAAGACCAAGACTAAAACCAAGACCAAACAAAATACAGCAAGACCAAGACCAAGACTGAACAAGCAAGAACAAGACCAAGACTATTCGAGTCTTTGTCTTGGTCTTGCTTTGCTCATCACTATTCTTAATGGCAATTAGTTTATTTGGAGAATAAGATTGCAGGTCTGATTGCAAGAGACCTGCCAAACATTAGATACCTCATTCGGGCAACGGCGCAGCGGTGCAAGCAGAAAGTATATATTCTGTAGTATTATCATCAATATAAAAACGGCTCGTCGGATCTTCCGACTGTCCAAGTTTTAACATTTGATGATTCAGACGATAGTGGCATGCTAAACAACGCCTATTATAGTCTAACACTTGTAATGGGTGTCTGTGGTGCACAGGAACTATAATTGACCAGCCTGGAACTAGAGTGGTCTATGTAGCAAAAAGTAATACCGGAGAAAAAGCAGGAAGGCATAAACACAGGAACCCGTGCCTCGTTTCGTTCATATATTGCCAGTTGTATTGCCTTCCCCTTCTTGAAAAATATCCAATACTTTGTAACGCGCATATCAAGATTCAAGAAGGGTGAATCGAATGATTATATTCCCTTTCCCTTCTTGAATAATTGAGGAATGTCATGATTCTTACGTAACCTACCACCTCTTCACTTCTTAGAAATCAGACAACCTGGGACATGCCACAAGATGGTATGATGAAAAAGTATAACTTTTCAAAGAAATTCGTTACGGAATTAAGCAACAAGAAGGAATGGGATCCAAATACCATTACCAGACTTGGAAAGAATGCCATTCAATGGTACACAGACGGCTCAAAAGCAATAGAAGGAACTGGGATAGGAGTGTACGGGCCCGGAACCAAACACTCTGAAAGCTTGGGAAAAACCCCAAGTATCTTTCAAGCGGAAATTCACGAAATAAGAAGGTGTGCCCAGTTCAATTTTGACAAAGGGTATAGAAGGCAAAATATTTTCATAATCTCGGTTAGTCAAGCACTGAGCTCTTGTGAAATCAATTCCAAAATGGAGTGGCAATGCCTAGGCAAACTTAATGAACTAGGCGAGAACAATATAGTCACCTTACTGTGGATGCCAGGACACACTAGAATAGAAGGAAACGAAATAGCAGATGAACTAGCGAAGAGGGGGACTGAAATACCCTTTTGGGGGCCGGACCTTTTTGCGGAATCAGATCCAATGTAATATTGGAAGAAATAGGTAAAGCCGAAGAAAAGAGAAGATCTAACAATTGGAAAGATCTAGTAGGGCTTAGGCAATCAAAGATTCTTCTGGGTGACTATAACCTGTTGAGATCAAATGAATGCATAAGTCAAAGCAAAACTGCACTAAGAGTTTTAACAGGAATCCTAACGGGACATTGTCGCCTGAATGGGCACCTTAAAAAGCTCAAAATAGTGGAGGAAGAAGATTGTAGGTTTTGTGGAATGGAAGAAGAATCCTCCATCCACATACTTGCGAACTGCACAGCAATTCAGAATCCTAGGGCACAACACCTGGGAGACTACTGGATAGAAGAGGGACAGTTACCTGAGTTGAAGCCTGCAGATATCCTAAAATTCCTCGGGGAAATAGGACTAAAGGAGCTACTAGTCTCTGAGATTTTAATCGGGAACTAAGTAGAAGTAAGGGGGCACAATAGATCTTTTAAGTCTCAGTGAATGTTACCCCAAAATACATACATACGTAACCTATTACAACTGGCAACCAAGCTTCATATATGAACGAACGAAGAACCGAGAAGAACCGAAACGAGGCACGGGTTCCTGCGTTTATGCCTTTCTGAAAAAGCGACAAACGCGTTTGAATTTACTCCCGACTTAATGTTTCAAACATAATGTAAAATTTTATACGATTCTATTGCTAAAGGATATAAAAATCAATGTCAAGTTAGGAATAAAACTATTTATTGAAAATTAGTTTATTATAAATTTTTATTCAGAAAATTGTATCAGACCACTATAGAATTTTTTTAAACCTCAGTTAGCTGGTCACCTCGAAATGCGGCAATACATCCAAGGTGTTTTCTACCTCACCTCTTCGGTTGTAGTGGGGTAGAGACACGTAAAAGTGATGATGAATTGGTGGTACGTATTGAAGCATTTTTTATGTCTCATTTTATTGAAAGAAAGAACTTTCAAGACTATAGACAAAATCAAAAGTATTTCTAAAATTTGCTATTACTGATCATTATTAACAAATCTGCAAGAAATATGCTTAACTGCGTCCAAAAAACAGTTTTTTCTTGAATTATCAGAAGGAAGGTAGACTACCCAATTGAAAAGTATTAATAAACTTGGAGCAATAGGAAAAGAGAAAGCAAAGTCAAATCCCAACCTTTATACTGGACATTGTGTTCGAGAATTGTCGGCTATTTCTTGTAAAGAGACGGAGTTAAATAGAAATTTTAACTAATATAAGAAATTTCTAGTCAGGATGGCCAGGATCTTCGTATAATGTCACACTAAATACTTTCTAAAGGTTTGAATTTGCTTCAACCTTCACGTATGTGGTCGTAAGAATTATTTCACATCACAAAAACTTTCTAATGGTGAAAAAAATCGAGATTGTTCTGTTTGTTTTCAGTAAACCGGAAATTTCCGCTTCTACAAACTACTGTCAATTACAAGTCGCGTTGGAGCGCCACTAAAAATATATAACAGATGTTTCTACCCATATCTTTTCCACTTCTACGCACTTAAAAGCGTGTGAAATGTTTTATTTTGATAAACCAAAAAATAATAGAATCTAAACGGTTAAGATATATATTTTTAGCACTTAAAAAAGAGTGCGGAATACTTGTAGGAAAAGAAAACATAACCTAGAACGAAAAAACAAACAAAATATATATTTTATTTGTTCGTTTGTTATTCTTAGTGCTGTGTCCCTTTCACCGATTGTCCGGTGAAAAAAGACAAAATATTGACTACCGAAACTCTCGGCCTAGAGTTAGTTTACACATATAGGAGGTCCATCGGCAAATTAATGTGCTTTAAATCCTTAATTGGTGGCCAGACTGCGCGTTGTGTGGTCCTTTCGTCTCTCTTGGACGTGTAATCGAACCAGTAGATCTGTCTTCCTCGCTCTCGTGGACGGTACCGTAGACACGGTCGTGGACAAATATTAGATAAACGTCCGGCTAATGGGACCTTTTTGTTCAAACATAACCTTAATGATACTTTGGCTGTTTTTTTCGTTCAGGGGTTTCTTATTCTCATTAGGAAGTCGAACGGCTATTTTTCTTAATTAGAGTTTTTTTAATAGGACCAACAGAGACATTTTTGCATAAAATTATTTAAATTTGAGTCACTTTAGAAAATTTTTGGAATCGGTCAAATAGTCGGAATGTATAATCTAAGGAAATTCGAAATTAATTAAAACATATTTGTCTCCTTTTCGAATACCAACAGTAGTGCGGCGATAAAAAGTTGTATTTTAGCAATTTTTCTTAAAGAGAGCTCAGTTATTTATTTTACGTGAAAGCATAGTGGTAAAAATTATTTTTGGTGGAATTTTGGAAGTCGAATGATCACCAGGTAACGCCACAAATTCTAGTTGCTTTTGTAGTATTAGGTTGGCATTGCAAAAATTACTAACCTCAAAGTTGTTCAAAGTATGCTGTAAAATTTCGTTCGCAAGTTGAATAACACTCGTTACATTTCGTTTGCAAATATGCGTAATAATTTCGCTCACTCGTATTTGAGAAAATGGTGGTCAATTTGAATATTTATCTAGTTAACAGAAGCAAACATGAGCTCCGGAAAATATGCGAACTGAAAGAAAGGTCATAGCAACGAGCCAATCCGGAGCTAATGTTAACGATTGTACATTAGTAATTGTTAACATAATGGAAATAATATGACCGAGTGATTTTATCAACATACATCAATTTTAGTGTCTGTATCATGCAGAGTTGTCAATGCGAGGATAATAATTATCCGATTTTTACATGAAATTTGAAAATATAGACATTTAGGGCAGATGGTAGTTTTATTTTTGGTCCAATATAAATTGTTTTATTAATATTTAGAGTTAAATTTTTAGAAAGTTTGACTTTGTTTACATATCTCTTGACACTCTTGACAGTTAACACTTATGGTATCGATATTTGGTTATCGATTCAAAATATCGATTGTTACTACAAAAATACAACTACAGCGACATAAACACGTCCACCCAGGGCTTATGTTTGCTTCTGTCGATTGTAAATGAATTAATTTCTCTTCTTTGAGTGCGTGTCGAATTATGCATGTAGCGCATGAACTGTATTACTGCGCGACGCATTATCAATGCGCATAAAGCCCAACAGTTATTTGGAACGTTTGGCTACGCATTCTGTGCCTTACAATTTAAAAATGGACGTCATGCAATACAACAAGCATTGAATTTCAGTAACTGCTACGTTACAATATTACGAAATATTTATTTTAGTTTCAAATTTATATTTGAATCCAAGTAGGTTTAGATTTAAGGTATGGAAAAATATCCATGGAACAGAGTGGGACAAGATGGCGTAGAATGCTGTAGAATGAGGTTCGTATTCAAAAGCTGCAAGAATTTTCAATATAAAACTTGTTTAAAAAACTTAAAAAGTGGCATTCTTAAGACCCAATTAAATAAAAATATTTAATTTATTTATCCTATAAAAAATTTGAATCGTTGTGACTTCATTAATGTCTATGAAGGAAAGGAAAAAACTTGATTAATGATTTGAAATTTTTTGAACTCAATGTTGTTAAAAAGATGTAAGTTAGATTGGGAATTTAATAATGAACTGTTAATTTTTGTGAAACCTGTCATTAAGCTAGATGTTAGATGGAAAAACACACAGACACATTTTTTTAAACCACTATGTACCTGAAAATTAATAGATATACATCGTTAATTGACTTTAGAACGGAATTTAAAAATGTGAAATATTTGGAAGTGAAATAATTTAGAAAACTGACTGAAGAAAAATAAAAATCAAAGGGAAAATCAGATCAGAAGATCTAAAGAAAAATAAACATATATATCTAATACAACATGAACTCATAGCCGAATTATGTCGTCATAACTGGATATTGCCATGTCTTTGAAATATTATGAGAATATAGCAAACGCCAAATAAGGTTTGTCTATAGATTATTTCAGAAAGGTATAGTGTAATAAAACCTCATAGTTTGGCATTGATTTTATTGTAAAATAACTTCTTTTTATCAAGTGCAGGTAGTACCACCCGGGTTGGGGTCAATATATGGGTTTAGCCTATTGTCATCTGAGGAACTGTCATCTCCTCTTGACGTTATAGTTAACGGGTCGACGGTCCGATCGATCAAGTAGTCAATATCCCACATTTTCTCCTCTTCTTTAATGACATGCTGGACTGCTTTTCGCCAGTTCTCTGGTGTCAACTACTTAATGGCTTGATGAAACAGTAGCTTAACGTCTTTTATTTTGAATGTCGTGTTGTGTCTTGCCACAAATCCTTTCACTTGCGCCCATATAAGTTCTATGGGATTCAGTTCGCAATGATATAGCGGTGTGCGCAGCACAGTTACACTATGTTTTTCTGCTATATCTTCCACGGCGTATTTCATAAAACGATGTTTGTGTAAATTTGCTTTAGCTAATAGTTCTTTTTTTATCAAATTATCTTCAAATTCAATACTTTTGGTGATTAACCAGTCAATAATTTCTTGTTTTCTCCAAGATGAAGTTGGAGTCTTCTCTTTGCGTCGAGAATGATAACTTGTGTTATCCATAACTACTACTGAATCAGCCGGAAGATATTTTATCATTTCACCAAAATAGTTTTCAAAAACATCCGAATCCATATCCTCGTGGTAATATCCCGTATGTCACGACTGAAAGGTTAGCAAACCGTCTTTTAAAAATCCCTCTTCGCTTCCAATATGGACGATTATTAGTCTTTTCCCTTTACCTGGAGGCACCTTAATACCCGTTGACAGGCCTTCCATTTTTGGTACTGTATAACCTTCATTAATCCACGTCTCATCAAGATACAAGATTTTCTTCTGCTCCGTTCTGTACTGCTTTACACTTTTTAAGAACTTTCGTCGCCAGCAAACAATTTCATCGCTTTCCAGTAAAATTGCTTTACGGTTATGATTCCCCAGGCAAAATCCATATTTATCAAAGTGGTCCATAAAAGTTTTTTAGTTATCAACGGAGTACCTACCTACTGTCATCCTGGCCAAGCTCCATTAAAATCTTATCTAGGGTGGGTATTTCTTTTTTAAAATAAAAAGAGTGAACTTTTCTTCGAATTACACTTTTGGAGTTTTCATCAAGGACTTCTACTGGTCTGCCTGGACTTTTCTTGGGAGGCTCCACTTGGCCTGCTATCTTTCTCCCCCGCAATAATTTAAAAACGGTGGACTTTCCAACTCAAGACATTCGGGAACATCGGTCGACAGTTTCTTGTATAGTAAATTTCGGGTAATCGTATTTTATGCAAATATATGACACCGAAATTGATCCGAACTGGACGGAATTCCCCATTTTATTACACTATACCTTTCCGAAATAGACTTTTCTTTCCTATTTTTAATAAAGCTTATATTACAGTTTCATGTAATACTGTCGTATTTAATATAACGTTTTATTAACAGATGTCGAAGAATAATTATTTATATTCACGCTTCATACATTTTTGAAAAATAATATTTTTCTAAAATAGTGACCGTTCAACTAGGAGCAACAACTACGGATAGCACATACCTTGTACTTATGAGGCGCAAATACGCCGAAACCGGTCTACAAGTTGTGTCCCTTCAACTCGCAAACCAGATTGGTTGGTTTTTAAACTTCCTGTAGAGATACCAACCCCGTTTGACTTTGGAGTGTAATTCAATATCCGGCGGTGCATATTGCACGGGAAGTAGTTGTTGCTCCTTAGTTGAACGGTCACTGTCTTCGAAAAATATTATTTTTCAAAAATGTATGAAGTGTGAATATAAATAATTATTCTTCGACATCTGTTTCTTATTTGCATTTAGCTGTAAATAACTCAACGAATGTATTATTTATTGCAGTATTATTAACAATTTGCTTCCTCATAAAGTTTGAATTTGATATTTAATTAACCTTCGTTGGTATGAAATTGAATAAATAACGTAACTTTAGACTGACAATGGATTGAGGCAAACAAACAACTACAGTGTTGACGTCACTGTTTCGAATTCATTGACGTTCATCGACATGTATATTGTATCAGCTATATATAACTATGAGCCCACATATTGATAAATAAAAAAAAATTGCTATTACACTAGCATCTATATAATTATGGATCTCAGTTTGATACTATTAGACCCTAACTTAGTTATGTAGCTTTTGCATTAATCTTGTTTTTATAACGTTTAATAATAGCAGTTCAAGTTATGTAAAATGTACTCGTAATAGACATAATCATTACACCGTACTCGATCCGTAACATATTATTAAGGTATTAAAAATTCAAAAAACTTTGTATATTTAATGAATACATCAATTATAGATTGTACTTACCGAGTTATTTTGTTTTGGATGCCATAAAATGACGACAAATTAAAGGAGATAAGAGATGCTGATTATTATTTGTCTTCAACGTGTTTTATATAAAATATTTTTGCAGTTATAAGGTTTAAAATGTTCATTTTTCATCACCTGTACGCAAAAAAGTACAATTCTGTGCAAAATTAACGCAGTGCTTATAGTAAATGATGAAATTATTCGAAAAAAATATAGACAGAATACTAAGAAAATATTTTAAAATAAAAAAAAATGTAATCTTACTGTCAAATTATGAAATTCATTTAATCGGATATTGTCTCCCCTTGTTTTTTTTGCAACTGCTTCCATTCGTCTGTCTAGGGATACTACGAATTAAGTTGCATTTATTAGCTAGTGGAATAATCTCCCATTCATCAAAAACAACCTCTTTAAGCTCCCAAAAAGTTGTAGATGCAGGTTTGCGGTGTCTAGCTGCCACTTTAAGCTATTGCCATAGTTGCTCTATGGGATTCAGATCCGGTCTTTCAGGTATCCTCTCCATAACCTGAATATTCACGCAGCTATTCTATTACTTGTGCAACAGCGTGCGTGGTCGAACAATATCCTGAATAATCAGGAAGTTATCGACAAAAAATTGAGCAAACGGCATGACATGCTCTCCTACAATTATGGAGATGATAACTTGCAATCATTAAGCTCCAGTGCATAGGTACCAGCTTCGTGCAAGTGTTGAAACAAATTGATCTCCAAAACATCACTGATCCAGGACCATATTGGATATGACAGTTAGCAAAATTTCTTTTATAGTCTTCTCAACGTCCATCTGGTGACTTCAGACTGACTGACGTGCTCTATCCGAAAACCAAATTTATTTCCAGTACATATAAGCTCTAGCAAAACACTATCTAGCAACTCTATATTCCCTGGTGAGTAGTTACAGATTTTTTACTTTTCAACCTTGCGTTCCAACTTTTGTTTAATGACTATTTATGATTCCACACCGCATAACCCAAGCTTTACCTTTAAAATTATTCGCAATTGTTTTTCCAATAATGACAGATTGAGGTATTATATTATTCATGAATTTTAGCAATTACTTCAAAAAACGATATAATTTCGCTATTATCTGCGTATAAATTCAAACCCCGTTTTTCAATATTTTAATTATATTTATTTTTATTTCCCAGTTCTTACTAATTATTTCTCTTCCTATTTACGTTTTTCCGTTGCACTATTTGAACACGTGTTTTAATCAATTGCTCGTGCTAAAAAAAATCGTCAGGTGCTATAGAAACAAAAAAATGTGGCGCACACTGCGAGCATGCCGATGCATATCAAAGTGAAATTAATGCTTATTTTTCAACACGTATATATGTTTGTTTATAATTTTATTAAATACATTCGTATAAACAAATATAATATCAAGAAAAAACTGTTTATTTAAAAATTAATAACTGGTTCACTCGGAGAAACTTGAAACAGTTTTTGTTCCTGTTTACCGCTAGTTAAAACCGAGTTCTACAGTTTTACGAAATTCCTAGTAAATATAGGAAAGTCGTTTATTGATTTTTTCTGAATTTGGTTAAAGGTCGGGATACACGTAAACGCATCGTGCCTGGTGCTGTATTTTCGAGATCAGTCAAACTTTTTCGTATACGATTGAATTCTAATGAAAAAAATCGTATTTTCGAAATATTATTCGTATGCGATAAATATTTGCATTGGCAATTCCGCAAATTCGACCATTCCATTTGTCCTGTACAAAAAGCAGAGATCTTTAAGCCCATTTTTCGACATTTATCACTAATACCTAACCCAACTTCTATTCAAAAAAAAGTAGAAGAACTGTATTATTAGTATATATCAGATAAATAGTTGTAGTAAAGAAGGTTATCAATTTAATACAAGAAATTAGTAATCTGTCAAAAATAAGTTCTGTTTATTCATTTCAGATGTGTGATATTCCATTTCAGCGTCTGCAAATGTATTTAAAACGTTTTTTTAAATAAGTAAATCAAGCCGGCTGTGTTTCACAATATAACTCAACACGTAACATGATCCCGAAAATACAGCACTTGATTTGAGAGTCGGTCCAGTGTTGTGGAAGAAAGTGTTCAATTGTGATGTTGGAACTAATGCTATTCCATAACATTGTGCTATTCTTCCAACGTGTATAATCAACACTCGAATCGAATACGGTACGGTTTTGTGTGACCCTCCCTTAATCATCCACGCTTTTATTCATTTTTATACAGAGTGTCCTCACAAAGGAGAGAGCGCCCTTTGAATAAAATACAGGTCATTTTTCAAGCATATCTTCAAACTTGATAGGTGCAATGTGCAGCGGGTGAATTTTTTTGTATTTTTGGCATTCAGTATCATTATTTAATTGAACGATCACATTTCGTCAAATTGCTTTGAAGTTAAAAGTAAAATATTTCTAATTTTTAATAAACTGACTAATTATTTGAAGAATATGCTGACATGCATTTAATATCTGGCGAGGTGCAATGTAATGCTCGTACAGCCTCAAGAAATCAGCTGTACTGTAAACATCAACTCCTCAAGTCTAAAAAGCGATCTTTCGGTGTGTTAAAGTGGACATAGCTCGCGAGTTTGACTTGATGAATATTTTTTAAAAATGCTTAAAATTCATTAAGCTAAACAGTATGAAGGACTAGTTGATCTTCACTATTCATATTTTTGATGTATCCACTGACTGCTTATAGTTTTAATGGAAATAAAAAAAACTGTTTCATATCAAGATGGAATTTATTATATATTTCATTAAAAAGTTGTTTAAAAAAAATTGGGCGAGTCAGAATAGATGCCATGTAATACCAGAAATAAAGAACAGCACGACTAGATAAAAATAGTAGAAGATGTATTGACCTTCTCCTATTAAAACGATAGGACATTTATCCGCAATTATATATATATAAAATAGAGATCCCAAGCTGTTTTATAGAATTCTTTTGACGCTTCAGGGCACATACGGTTTATAAACATATTAGTTTGAGCGCTTGATCTCAATACGATTATAATAATAATGATATAGCTGGTGGAGTATACGAAAAAAAATACACAAAAGAATTATTTTCTCCTCAATCTGCTCTATAGCAAAATGGCCACTAAAAACACTCTTGCAATGTAATAGTTTATGGAGAATAAAATTATTAGAAAAAGAGCAAAACTAAGCTAGTATAGGAAACTCCTCAAGAAAATAGTCAAAGCTCGTCTTAAAGTTCTAACTGCTGGTGGAGGCCCTAGCATAGAAAATATTATTAGTCATTGAATAGATCTAGAGTCAGGACTGGACATCTTTTTCAATCTAATAAAGATCAGATGGACTACAAAGCGTCTTTATCAAAGGACCTTTAAATCTCAATGCTGAAGCCTTGTTGGGCGTAGGCAGGAAGGAGATCAGGTCCATAATCAGAATCCTTACTGGATAATATAATTATTTGGTCAGATCAGAGCTGGTCGAAAATAGGATGTGTCGTTTTTGCCTGGAAGGAGATGAATCAGTCGAACACATTTTGCTACTGTATGGCTGCAGAACAAGACAGACTGGAGCTGCGTTTGCGCGTTCTATAGGTGTAGATAAACTTATTTCTTCTACAGATTATTATCAACCTCTTTGAGAAGATTGAACTTAAATATGTAATCTAGCTTTTAAATTGTCTAGAGGGTCGTTGGCACACAAAAATGTATCCTTCATTTGAATCAATCTCATAAATTAAATAGATAAAATAATAAAGCATCAAATTTAATTATCGATATCTACATATAAAAAAAAATCCACTTTACTGATTCCTCCCAAATAAAGACGCTTGCCCCCCTACTAAGCAGCATGTGAGATAGTCTCTAGTCTTTTTTTTTGGTGACGTCATGAATAGTTGGTTGATGAAGACATCTCATCCTGTGGCAGCTGCGTGTGTGGCATTCTGTAATTCATCCCGACGAATGTACTGACGGCATGGCATGCATCTACCAGGCTATCTTTTTCCTTTCTTTAAATAGGTGACGGCTTTTGGGACGGGCGTACAAAACGATAGTTCTGTATAGTTGCTTGGACCGTTCGGCGCGAGACTTTAGATACGTCACTGAACATTTACATTGATAAGAGCGAGAAACTTTCTTTGAAAAAATCTTATACAGTTTCTGTGAAGACGTTAATAAATAAGACGACCTTAATTATGTAATTGATGTTTATTTTTTTTAATTAAATTTTATTGAAGTTCCTAATTTAGACTTTTAGATTTGTGTTTAGATGAATTTTTACAGTACCTAGTGCAGTTACAGAAATACAATAACTATTATCAAAATCATTCAGCTTTTTTATCACTTTATAGCGAGCATTATTTGTAAATAACTTTAATATTCCGACTTGTCTCATAATGACATTATTATAGATTTCGCGTCACAAATTGTATTTTGAACTTAGTTCAATTATAATGAAGGTTCAAACAAATTTTATTGTTTTATTTCATAGTTAATTATAGATTTCATTTTAATGTCAAAATGACAGAGTTTATTGGACTGAGTACTATAATTGTCTCATTAGAGTCCTGAAAACTAAAATTAAATAAATTAAAAACTAAAAAACACGCTTTATTGGTAATCGAACTAAAAAGTAAGAAATATTTCTTAATTTAAGAATAAAATGATAAACATTAATGTCATTGTAGTAAAAGCTTTGTAGGTACTATAACATTTATATGCTAACTCTGCAGTTCGGAATAGAACCAGTAAAAAATTATAACTATTGATATCGAGCACCCCACGCTATTAACATAATAACATTAATTTTCTCGTTTATAATTTTATTCATAAATTAAGAATTATATTTTACTTATTAGCGTGTTTTTTAGTTTTTTTTTAACTATAATTTATTTTTTACTTTTTAGTTAGATTCACTATAAGCTGTGTTTTTTCAAGCTTTTTTCAAACTCAATGCCAGATCGAAGTTATGTTTTTTTTATTAAATGGAGCACCCTATATTTTACTACTATATTGTATTGTCACCGGTCCTTGACAAGTGTGCAAAGTTTTAATTGAATTTGTAGGTTTAAAGTGGGTCAAAATCGAGTGAAGCTAATAAAAGCTAGTTAAAAATGCAAGAATAGGAAAAATTAATCAAAAACAACAAAAATGTAAAATCAAATACCACATTATTGCATTTAGTTAACGATGGACATAAGAGTTGAAATTGTACCATTGTTCTGGTTGTCTATTTGTAACTTTTCGGTTTCCTGTAAAAAGAAGACAATCAGTGAAAGATACGATAATTGTTTTCCACTAACAATATGTATGTATGTATGATGGGGTGACATTCACTAACACCTAAAATATCTATTGTGCCCCCTTACTTCTACTTAGTTCAAGAGGAACGTCTCAGAGACGAGTAGCTCCTAGTAGGATATCTGCAGGCTTCAACTTAGGTAAATGTCCCTCTTCTATCCAATAATCTCCTAGGTACTGTCCCTAGTAATCTGAATTGCTGTGCAATTCGTAAGTATGTGGATGGGGGTTTCTTCTTCCATGCCACAGAATCTACATTCTTCTTCCTCCACTGTTTTGAGCATTTTCAGGTGCCCATTCGGGCGAAAATTTCAACGGATAGTAGTCACCCAGCAGAATCTTTGATTGTCTAAGCCCGACTCGATCTTTCCTATGGTCAAATCTTCTCTTTTACTCGGCTTTGCCTAGTTCCGGCCCCCAAAAGGGTGTTTCAGTCCCCCTATTTGCTAGTCCATCTGCTATTTAATTTCCTTCTATTTTAGTGTGTCCTGTAATCCACAGTAAGGTTACTATATTGTTCTCGCCTAGTTCATTGAGTTTACCTAGGCATTCCCACACCATTTTGGAACTGATTACACAAGAGCTCAGTGCATTAATGGCTGCTTGACTATTCAACATTATGATACTCTTTTTCCTTCTATACCCTTTGTCCGCTTGAAAGGTTTTGCTCAAGTGTTTGGTTGCTGACCCGTACACTCCTATCCCAGTTCCTTCTATTACTTTTGAGCCGTCTGTGTACCATTGAATGGCATTCTTTCCAAGTCTAGTAATGGTATTTGGATCTCATTCCTTCTTGTTGCTTAATTCCGTAATGAATTTCTTTGAAAAGTTATACTTTTTCATCATACCATCTTGTGGCATGCTCCAGGTTTTTTCAAAGAAGCAAGGAGGTGGTTTTTTTTAATGATTTCCTCTCTACTTAGTCTGTATCTCATTCCTTCTGCAACACTTTCCACCACCATATGTAGTGGAGTGAGGTTGAGAATCACTTCCATGGCTGACTAAAAATAGATACCGAAACTCCATTTATACTGAGATGCGACAACTACCATTATCTATTCCAGACAGCCAGGACATGGGTAATTGCAGGTAATGAATTGGTGGTCCAGTTAGGCTCTAAAGGAGACTTCATAGGTCTGTAATCGTTCTGTGGAATCACAAAGGATTGTATAAGAGGGGAAATCCGTAACTGGCCAGATAAAAAACACCAATTCAAATGGAGGTTGAAGGAAGGTCCATAAAAAGAGTTTATTGAACAAAGTAGACACAGGATTTTGATCACAATGGTATACTTTGGGGGATTGCAAACTACAAATGGAAAGCCTTCATTTAATTTAAGCCGATAAGTTTGTGGTTGATAATGTTGTCAATACTTATTACTAAAATTAAAATATAGTTACCCCCATTTTTAAAAAGTGTATGGTGTAATTTGTGCAAAATAACCGAACAAACGTAGATAAAATAGTTTTTTTTTTCAGTGCAGGAGTAAATTGGTTTTTTGTGAACATGAATATTCCACTGCAATTAGTGTAAGTTTTAATCATACCACTTGCTGAGTAATTGCCAGTACATAACCTAACAAAAATGTCATTTATGAAAAATACTAATATATTATTACTATTAATTACACATTTTTTTCATTATTGAATACCTAACAAATTAAAATATCTTCTAACGACCATAGTTTAAACAAACCATCATTAAACCCATCTGTATTCGTTGACCCAATTAAATTTCGAACAAAATTAAAACAGCGACGCGATCTGTAACCGATAAGTTCCAAAAAAAGAAACCAAACATTCAAACGCTTAACGTCGAATCCGAACGTAGATAGACTTAAGCGACCTACCACAGTGTCGGTGACAAAGTGGCAGATGACTGCATTACAAACATATTCATAGAGTGTGACCCCCTAAGCAATTCGACTACGTGCACTAACTGGAGAAACGAAACTTCGTAATTAGCAGTATATCATGCTGGAGAATTACTTTGATGTGAACAATTTTCAATGGCTTTATGGTTCATTTGAATTATGTATTTCGATCTTTTGATCGGTGTTTAAGTGGAAATTGAATTTTAATGAGTCTCTATCGTTTGTCACTTTTATGCAGTATTATTCACAAACACAAGCATTGTAGACAAAATTGTTTCCGCATACTTTGCAGCCACTAAACTACGAAGGAGGTTCACGAGAATTTTTTTTCCATTCAGCCAGTTTTAATATGCTTATAGATTCATGGATTCCAAAATAAATAGAGCAGAAAGAGTTATTTTGTATAAAAAAAATCGCAATGTCCTTTTTTATCATTAAAGAGGTATAGTTATGTCGAAAATATACCGTTGGCTTTTTACTGCACTAGACTGACATAGACCTTAAAATATCCCTAATTTGCCATATTTTAAGACAGGGCCGCTATTAACAATTTAAAAATATTCATAAGTTTTATACCTGTTTTTAGCATTCAACTTTGACGGTTTGTGCAGTAGCTGAGTTGATTCTCAAGATATTTTGAGTTCTAAAAAATAATAACGACACATGACTTATCACAGCGAAATCTACTAACAGAAACAGACACACAGGGCGATAAATTAATTTGTTTGTAACGTCGTAATTTGCGAATCAAGTGGATAGGATATTCAGTTATAATATCACAAGAGCATAGACAATATTCGATTATTCACCGAGTCACGAAACATCACGAGAGCTCAGCTCGAGTGGTGCTTCGCGAGGCTCTGTAGCAGAATAGCGCTGGTCAAAATCGCGCTGAACAAAATAGCGCTGGACATAAATAGCGCTGGACAAAATAGCGCTGGTCAAAATAGCGCTGCACAAAAACAGCGCAGGACAAAATAGCGCTGGACAAAAACAGCAGAATATAAGGAACGGAAAACAAGTAAGAACAACAATC
Source organism: Lochmaea capreae (assembly GCA_949126875.1). Taxonomy (NCBI): domain Eukaryota; kingdom Metazoa; phylum Arthropoda; class Insecta; order Coleoptera; family Chrysomelidae; genus Lochmaea; species Lochmaea capreae. The sequence continues at coordinate 14,166,845 of OX421409.1, forward strand.
AATATTTTTCATCATACTTCAACACATATCGCTTCCCGACCAAGTGACACAGATCAAAGTGTAAACAACTACTTGTCGGTGTCATATTTATTTAAAGTCTAAAAAAATGCAATTTGACAAGTCTCAGAAAGGAGGTGATACATTATTCCACGAAGGATATAATTACCGAAATGACAAGCAACGTGAAATTGCATTTTTTTAGACTTTAAATAGATATGACACTGACAAGTAGTTGCTTACACTTTGATCTGTGTCAGTTGGTCGGGAAGCGATATGTGTTGAAGTATGATGAAAAATATTGATTGTTGCTCTTACTTGTTTTCCGTTCCTTATATTCTGATATTGTTTGTTGTAAAGGAAGGTTGATGCTTAGCGGTGAAACTTGATTTTTCAATCACATCCTACTGTAATAGTTGATTTTGTAAGGATATTTCAGCCGGCGCTATTTTATGGAACGCTGTTTTTGTCCTGCGCTGTTTTTGTCCAGCGCTATTTTGTCCTGCGCTGTTTTTGTCCAGCACTATTTTGTCCTGCGCTGTTTTTGTCCAGCGCTGTTTTTGTCCTGCGCTGTTTTTGACCAGCGCTATTTTGACCAGCGCTATTTATGTCCAGCGCTATTCTGCTACAGAGCCGCTTCGCGAAATACGTCGAGTGAAGAGGTAAATAATCGAAAAATATTGTCTATGCTCAAGTTGGTATTCGTTACGATTATATAACGAATGATATTCTAATTCTTTTTATTGATTTATATTAATATTAAAGGTACAATTATCATAATACATATTTGATGTATTGTTGTTTTCGGAATTTGTAGTGTTGGTACTGTTGGTGACGCTTGAGGTGGATGGATTAGGATTGTTTATCATTTTTTCAATTATTTTTCTATGGTGCAGTAAGTTTCAAATATGGTTTCAGAGATTCAGATGATGAGTGGCCTGTTATTTTGGTAATTTTTTGCAAGTTTGCTTCTGAGTGTTACAAGATACTCACAGCAGAGGAGCGATTTGAATGATTCGTAATTTTCCTTTTTTTCGTATCTATTCCGATACTTTCGGCTGCTGTACGTGTCCATTTACTCAATTGATTCAAACCAGCGTTCTTTTGCTCAACAGTTTTTCCAAGAGACGTACTGAGTACTCATTCGCAAACTCTTTATTCGGAGCCAACCATTTAGAATCAGTGGTGCGTTGTTCTCCACCTGTGATGTTTTTGAGAACATCGGATTGTATTCGATACGTCCCGTAGTTTGACCATAATTGTCGAATTTCTTTTTGAAATAATCGGTTAAGCAAAAGGCTGCTTCATTACCACGCCATGCCAATTCCACAGCACAAATTTAATAAAATTTTTTTTGCAAACCATCTGGTGTATTTTCATCAAAAATTCTGGTTATTTCTTTCTCGTTAAGAGCGGCTGAGCTCTCTTTTTTTCTGTCGTGAATTTGTAATTTCTTTCTCTTGGCTGCACGAGCCTTTCTTGCGTTCTCGAAAATTACATCTTTAAATGGATTTATTTCTCTTTCGAACTTTTCTGTAACAGTTTAGCAGAAATATTCCAAACGGTTTTCACTATACTTTCTTTATATTCCTTTCCGTCTGCACGTTTCATATTGAATGCACAATCCTTCATAATATCTGCTACTTTTTCATTCGAAATATCAGCAGAAAGTTTGTAATTTCGATGTTCACAAAACACCGTAAACTGCTTGCAAACATAATTATGCGTTTTTGTAGTATTTTCTGGTGTTAAATTTTCAATTTCTTGATCAATTTCACCACTTGAAATTAAACCAAAGCGCTGCATTTTGAAGAATTAACTGACATTTCATTGAGCTTGCCCGTTACTATGGAAATGATCACAATATGGCAGGAGACGAAACACCAAAACGATTATATCATGTAGTCAAGGGGTATATTCACTTATCAATATGTAGTAACTAAGGGAAATTCAAGGATTGTATTGGTTCATTAGAACATGAGTTATATAATCATGGTTATTTACATTACAATATATCTTGCAATTATAATAATATACTGTTTCTGAAGAAAATGTTAAGCTTTTGCAGCCGGTGCGTTTTAAGCCTTAGGGCCGAACAAGTGCTTCAAATAATAATACCGCTATTTAATACATTGCATCCACCTTATGATCACACTATTCAGAATTTTTACAATTATTTTACCATTTATAATAATTATTAAGTCAGACATAATGGATTCTTTTTGGTTCACAAAAAATTGTTTACCATTATTAATAATAAATCATAATTAAAACAAATTATCTATAGTTATCATAAATATGAATTTATATTATAATTAATTTTATTTAAATTAATTTAAAAAAAAATAAACAGATATGGTGTTCCTGGATTCAATTTATTATTCATAAATTTCACGAATTATCGGTATTTTCTTGGTGTATAGATTTTTTGTCTGGAATTATAACCCAAAAGTTAATTATACAAAATTTCGCATTTTTTATCTAATGCTGGGAGAAAATGTCGTGTCCTGATTCGATTGATAGCCTCAACATTATAACTATTGAATTTTCTTATTTGAGTATAAGTTCTTTTTATTTTATGAATTTAATTTTTCGGTTTTTACTTTTACTACCCTCACCTTGTTGACTGTTAACCCTTCCGGTTATAGTAGTTGAAGGTAAAAAAACTTTACATCAACCGCCGTCACAAATTGATGAATACTAAAAATATTACTTAATATTTAATGAAAAAATTATAATTTCAATGATAGCGTCACTTCGCTGTCCGTTGCTTTAACGAAGTTTTCATACAATATAGAGACCGTTCCACGGTCTTTGGAACATTTAATGAAGAAATAAAAGTTTTAAATGGACACTGAATCGCAGCTAGTAATTAGACTGTTGCGTGCAACAAACAAGACTTCATTCATTTTTGTTGGTAAATTAAAAAGGAGGATCTACAATTTTGTATTATTCAAACAAAAAAAAAAGATTATATACCATTTAATATGTTGTATTTGTTAAAATAATTACTAGCCTAATCAAAGTACACATAAAACCTCACAAAAAATACAAAAAACTTGAAAATTCAAAATTGGGAATTTAAAAGGGTGGTGTTTAAGATGAGAAAAAGTTTACGATGTTAGGCATGCAATTTTCCGGAAAATCGTCGATTGAAAATTTTTGTTTTCGTTTTTTCGCTGTAATTGTTTAAATAATAAATATACAGAAAAACTTCCAAATCAAAATTTGTAATTGATGCATTTATCTACAAATTTTTTCCAAAAACTTTTCCTGTAAATTGAAAAGATAAAATTAATTTCAGTGGTATTCAATTCGTGTTTACGCCAAATTTATTAACCACTCGACTTAAAAGTTAATAATTTTGGGCTTACAACATTTTGAAAAAATAAATAAACTCATGTAAAATGTAAAGAAAAATCTCAACTTTTAGATAGAAATACTTTCAAATTTGTAAAAGTAGATTTTCTGACTGTAATATCAGTTTATTATAATTCCTATTTAATTAATACTTATCCCAGCGAAAACTCCTTTTACTTGTTCTTTTTTGACTTCATTCAATTATACCTTTTTTCGAAATTAATATGATTCAATTAAACTTTACTACTAAACACTTTGAAGCATCTACTTTCGAAACTACTATACAGTTTTTCCATAAATATCAAATTTTTTAAATAATAGACAATTATTTAAAATAAATACTTAAATCAGAGGTCTGTCAGCAAACCTTCTATAACTTTTTATACCGTTTATGATATTATCTAAAAATTTGTGAACTTTATAATGAACCTATTAAGAAGTGATCGCGATACAAAAGAACATAGCTATGGCTCAGGTAAGAAAGAGAAGGGAGCACAAATAAAGGTGAAAAAAGCAGGTGAGAGAGCGTGGAAAATCCTTGATAATACATTAAAAAATTAAAAAAAAATTGTTTTCAATGTATTTGTAGATACCCCATTTCAGAACACATTTCATATGAAATTTTTTTTCTAAATGTCATTGTTTATTCACTATCATAAAATTAATAACATGAAAATTGATGATGTTCAAAAATACTACTATGGAAATTTCGTATATATTTTAAAAACTAATGCAGATACAAAAAAAATGTTCAGACAAATTTTGCAGATAAATGTATTAGCTACAATTTTTGATTTGAAAATTTTTTTGTGTTTTCATTATTTAAACAATTAGAGCGAGAAAACAAAAACAAAAATTTCCACTCGACGATTTTCCGGAAAAACGCATGTCTAGCATTGTAAAGTTTTTCTCATGTTAATCACAACCCTTTTTAATACTCAATTTTGAATTTTCAAGTTTTTTGTGATTTTTGCGGCATTTTACGGATATTTTGTGTACTTTGACTACGCTATACGTACTGTGTAATATATGTATAAGATGAAAACAGAATGATTATGAAAACATTGTTTTTAGAATGATTTTATTTATATTAACATGTATAATAAGAGAACTTCACATATTTCCATTTCGTCAAAATATTTGATTAATTATCTTTTACTTCTCCTACTTCATCAAATTAATCTCTGTACCAGTTGGTTTTTCCAACATTTCTTCTTCCCTGTTCTTCCCGTGGGTTAGAGAAAAAACACCTACCTACATCTTCATATTCTTCATGGAATACAACTTTAAAGGAAAATGAAAAAATGGAAAAAACAAAAGTCTTCAAATTCCTGTCGCCCACAGTGAGTGCACGTATTAATTGTACCCTTCATGTAACAAAGCAGGATACGCCACTGTGCCCTCATGAATAGCTATATTATCAGCTTAAATATATTTAAGAATGTTTTATTTCTTTTTAAAGTGTACTGTAAATTTCAATGTTTATACTGCAAAATGTATATTTCAAGCAATTTCTAAAAACATATTTTTAAAAAAATTCTTCCAACCACCTGCAAAATACTTCTAGAGCTGAAAAAAAAATAAATAAAAAAAGTACAGCACATAAACTCATACATCTGTCACAACCGTTCAGATGTTGGAATGTCTTTTTTTGTGTATGTTTTGCTGCTCAACTCTTTCCGTCTTTCAAGGTGGGTGGGCAACTGATATAGACATATAAGTCCAGTTAAATGACTCAATAATTCGGTAGCCCAGCGGGTTATGAGCTAACGAACTGATATAAAATTCAGATTAACCTTTATTATGTAAATTAATTTAGTTAATTACAACTTTTTGTGGTTGGAGCTCTCGAGAGTGGGGTATTTCGACGTAAAAGGAAGATGAGATTGCGGATGATGGGAAATTTTTTTTTATATAAATTTGGTCTTAGTCTGCAAATACGAGTTGTATTTGATTTTTAGATGATTATAAGTTATAGAAAGGCAGGTTTTATATATTACATCAATCAATGACAATACAGTTAACAGACTGGCATCGAGAAAAGCCTGGAAATTATTTTTACTTTTTAACCGAAAATGCGAAAAAAATGATTTTACGATCTTCGACGATCAACTCGCGGTTTCTTTGCGAATAATCAATATTTTTTCACGAAAATTTAATGACGTATTCTCCAACCAATTCTAGAGACAATGAAACTAGTCCGAAATACCCAAAGCATTTTACATTCGAGCAATAAATTGAAGACATTTTTTTTTGGAATTTCTGACTTTTTACGTACGATGAAAGTTGAGTGAGGAAGTTTTTAATTGTTTATTTCTGAATACGTAGTATTAAAATTTAGAAATCGAAGAAGTTTTTGGGTAAGTTTGAGCTATTAATATGCTGTAGAAAAAAAGATAGAGCTATTTGAAGATAAGTGCTCTCGCCGCGCGGCTCGCGCACTGAGCGCGGACCCTTTTGATATTTTTTGTTCGCGAATTATTCACATTTTGAAAGTTGATTTTTTTATTATGTGACTTTTATTCAAAATGTATAATTTGTATTGTACAATGAATATTTAACTATCCATTGAATATTTATTCAAAAGTAACATAAAATCACCAAGTTACATTTATGCAGAAATGTAATTATACAGGTATAGTATATAATCAAATGAAATATTTTTGTTAATTGAATATTCTGTTAATTGAATAAACTTTAAATCTTTCGAAACAACTCACCCGTCAGTAAGTACCAACAAAACATTCAAAATACTTTTTCGGCTTGATAAATGAGTGGAACCAAGCGATCAATCCAGTAATAAAATCAGAAGACATAACAAATTATGGATGGCTTATTGAGAATGGTTATGTACTTACGAATTATTATGAAGGTATCACAGCTATGGAGCTTTTACAAAAGTATTTTTGTTCCTGTTCCGGAAAATCTCCTTGTTCAACGGAAGTATGCCCTTGTAATAGAGGTAGCCAACTATCGATAGTTTTAGGTTTTAATTTACTTTCGATACTATCGATAGTCCCATTCGATAGTTTTTGTCATGCGTCAACTGTCAAAGTCATCATTCTTAACGCATAACCTAACCATTAACCATAAAATAAAATAATTTTTCCAATTTCCCACTATTTTACTTACATTGCAGTAGGCAAGGTATTCTAGTTTTTGGTTTTATTTTTGACTATTAGAGTTTGAGGTTATTGTATAAAATGGTTAAACGAAAATCATCGTTAATCTGGAAGTATTTTTCAAAGGATGAGCTTGGTAGGCCACTAGCTACATGTATGAAATGTAGAAAGGTATACAAAACATCTGGAAATATGTCTAATTTAATGGACCATCTAAAAAGGGCACATGGCAAACGAACCAACAAGGGTTCTTTAAATAAATATGTTATGTATTATTTGTGTTTCTTAGAATGCTAAATAAACATTTTTTATGTATTTTGAGGTTAGGTGTTTGTTTGGAATGTTAGATGATTTCCCATTTACTACTAAACCGATAGTGCCATCGATAGTATCGATAGTTCTCAATAACACTATCGATATTTGGCTACCTCTACCTTGTAAGCAATCTAATTTACAATGTTCCGATATTTGTTCTTGCAAAACTTCTTGTACAAACCGAAATGATATTGTATCTGATGAATCGTATAAATAAAACCTGATGCTTATGTTTATATTTCATTTTTTCCTTCAAATGTAAGTAAGTGTCGAACCATCGTCTTTTTTCGTAAAGTTGCAATCGTTTTTACCTAATATCTCTGATAAAATCGGATCTTCCTCTTCTAATTTTTGCCAAAAAGCCATAATTTTGATTATTACCAACAAAATAGTTTTAGTCAATAAAACAAAATCTCAATCACAGTAACATCTAAGAACACAATATCTCCTAAATAACAGAAATGAACTAAACCCACCCTGGGACGTTAACACTCCATGTGAACTAACACTTCGAGTACATTTTTCATAGACCTATCGGAAGGTCAAGACTAGAAATGATTTATGGCTTTTTTTATCTTTTCTGCTTTTTAAAACTGATATTTTACTATGAAACAGTGCAAATTAATTCTACTCCCAACTATACAGTAATGTATTAATCAGGGATTGTAAAAGTAAACCTAATTTACAACAGAATAGCGGACTCCGCTTGTCGGTAACTTTTTCCTGCCCCGAAATATCTTAAGTGTAAATTTGAAAGATTTTTCTTTGAACAGTTGCTGTGCTATAAAAGGTTTCTGATTTATAGTCGAGAATCATTTTTATTGGGACAGATTTTTAATACATCAGGTATCCCTTAATGTTTTTTACTGGTACACGCCACTGCGTGGTATTTATTTTCGCCGCTTTGATATCCGCAATCGATTAATTTCTTTGAAGCTTCTGCATTTAAATTCACTTTTCGAGATATATTTTGTGTGGGTCCGAAATCAAATGAAAGGGTCTATTCTGAACTTCGTGAAGCTTATAATGTATCCCATTATGTCTGTGTGACAAATGTTCCGGACAGTGTCACCACAATATCACCATTTATACTACAAAGGGATCTATCCACAAACGTCAAAATTCTGCCTTGAATAATGACCCGACTCGGAATGTCCCATTGTGTAGTTCTACCTTTCTTCTATGATATTATATGAGCTGTGACTCGGAAAACATGTTTGTTTATTAATGTCAGTATTGAGATTTGACTGAACCACCAGGAAGGCTTTTATTGAATTCGAAGTGATGATTATTTCGAACGGAATCGTTACTATTTAAAGAAGTATTGAATGTTTTATTTAGTGGTTGTTTAGATTTTGATGTAGATTGAAGTTTTCAATAGAAAAATTACTGGTTTATTGATATATCATCACATATTATTGCTTTCCAGCACAAGTTTTTTATATTAAGAAGCAAAAGTAACTTTTTAAGACACAACTACACCGGTGCAACTTAAATAGTTAGTAGGACTTAAAAGATAGGTGTGACTACACCGCGTCGTAAGCTCTACTTGAGAACGTTTCACAATATTTATTTGACTCGGCATCTGGATTTAGTAATACAAGTTTATAAATCCCTTATTGTACAGTAAACAGGATCAGATCCGTAGCCGGTAAAATTGTTTTATGTTTTTCCTTCAATAGCTCCATCTGGTGATGGAAATGATCTACTGACATAAACGAATGTACCAGTTCGAAATATTTAATCATTAGTTTTTTTGTGAGTAACGTTTTGCTTTGTAATTGAATTTTAAAATAATTGTCCTATATATACAGATAGGACAAAATTAGGTATGGAATGTTAGTTGGGACAAAATGTCTTAGAATTTGATATTATTTTGTAGATAGGACAAAATCGAATACCAAATTTGGCGGTGTATCAAATAAGATAGAACGATTTTGCTTTGTATATTAGTTATAGACGCACTTTAAATACCCAAATATGCACTTATGCCAAAATCTCAAATTTGTCGGATAGAACCTTTCAGCTTAGTACGGCAGTATAGGACGTATATAATTCTTCGGATTATATCCTTTTGCATTTAGTCAACACATTTGGTTTTATTAGCGTCACTTCGTTTTCGTTGGCTTATTGATAATGGGGATATTGGGACCTTAAAAAAGACTGTGCAGACAGTCAGCTTAGGAAAACAGACTGGTATGTTGAACTGAATACGTACCTAACAAACTATCGAAGAACTTCCCATGCTACTACAGGGATCAGTCCAGCAAGTGTAATTTTCAACCAGCCAAACATACGATCCAAAAAAGGAAGGCAGAATCAAACATAATGTTTTTCATGCCTGGTCGTGACTCCGAATAAACAGGAAGACTCTATTAAAACTTCTCCACCAAACTTTCGTGTAAGTTGTCTAAAGATTTTGCCGGGGCCTTTCTTGATGGCAAGTATGCCTCAGCATTCACGGTCCCTTTTGTAACGTGGTCTCTGCTAGGTCTGCTTCTTCGTCTCTCAAGGTTCTATGCAAATAGTTCATGGAGTTGGGTACCACTGATGTCATAAAATCTGACAATGGCCCACCGTTTGACAGTAAGGAGTATAGAGCGCTCTTTGTAATTGAGGAGCGACAGCTACACATGTCACGGCAGATTGGTTGGAAGCAATGGCTTGTTCGAGAGATTCAACGTACCTTAAAAAAGACTGTGCGGAGAGTCAACTTCGGAAAAAAAGACTGATAGGAAGAACTGAATGCGTATCTAATAAACCATCGAAGGCAACTACAGCGATCAGACCAGCAAGTGTAATTTTCCTACACTCTTGCAATATTGGATATTTGCCGCCTTCATTATATTTATATTGTCATTATTGTCGATTGATTCAGTGTCATATATGTCACATTTATATTTTTTACAAAATATCTAACACTTCCTGTCTTCAAGCGACTTAAAAAATTGTCACCAATAATGTCATGTACTATCTGAACAGTGGAAGTTTTTTTAATACCTTCTCAATCTTTTCTCTAAACTCAAATCTTCCTACTTAGCTCAGTAAGTTATTAATCGTCTGTGAGTAGAGTATAGTGCTATTATTTTGTGTAGATGTTGAAACTGTTTAGCATCAAAGTACTGAAGAGCTACTGAATATCGGTAGGAATAAGCCAAGAATTATAACAGGTTATCTAACGGGAATGAAGACCGAGACCGTAAGCCATATCTTGTCTTCGGAGAGGCCAATGTGCCACCTGAAGCGTATGGCACGCATCCAGGTGACCTATATCGTCTACTCGAAGGAACGGAAATGGCTGGGTGGGTGGAATAAATGTGGGAGTAGAGTACAATAAGCCAACAGGCTGCAGTGGTCCCGGCATAAGAACGGCTCCCAAAAAGGGAAAAAATCAATATACTCAACTGAAACTATGGAATCCACAAAAAGTCGTAAATCAACCAAACGTATTTTGTTATTTGTAAGAAAGGAGAAAATGTATTAATGACTATCTGAATAGGGTTTATAGAGGTGTTCATTTGAGCGACCATGGAAACCTCTTGTGTATTTACAACCACTTAGATCTCTTTACAGAAAACCTATGTGACTATATTGAAAAAACTGGAGGAATATACCATCCGGATTGTGGATGATCGATGTTGAGGGCGATGAAATAGTTACATGATGGCCTACTACTGTGGGGTCTGCAGTGAACTGAACTACATGCTACCAAGTCGAATAAAATGAAATTTTTAAGTGATGTGTAATAAAATTCTAAAAAAGAAATACTTCACTCCGTATCTTGGTGGTTTTTTCTTTGACTGGCAGCAATTTTATCATGGACCATCGCTTCTATTGTTGACCTGATTTGCAGTTAACTTTTCAATACCTTCTCCCAGTTACAACACAACCAAATTAAATTTGTAACAACGAAGAATTTGATAGACGTTAAAGTAACAAAAAAAACACATTATTTTACGACGATACTTACATTTAATTATTCCAACAATTTTAAAATTGCACTTTTATATGGATATGACCGTTCCCTATTAAAATAATGATGTAATGGCGGCAGCTGTTTTCCTATTACATATTTGCAATATATACCAGTATCTCAATAAATAAAATAATTTCATGTTGAAGAGCCAATTCTCGGAATGAGAAAAACAATCAATAAACATCAAGGCCGATATGTCTTTGTGAGCCAGTTTGATTGACAGATTTATGGCTCTACATGTATGTGAATAACGTTTTAAGTTACCTTAATTTATGGAAAACTATGTAGGTAATCGGAGTAAAGAGTAATTAATCTTTTCTTCTAGCCAAATGCAATGTCGACTTAGTTGTTTCAACATTTTCAACACTATTAGGAAATCAATAAATTAAATATTTACTCTCGATCGTATCCCTATCAATTTATAGACATATTAATTAATAATCGCTTCTTTGAATTAATACCTCAGTATACTATTATATCTTTCATATATTGTTTTGTTGTAATATATGTTTGGAATGGTACTTCAAAGAACACTTTTCTGAACCAATTTTTATTAATAAACTAGTGATGAGCAGAACTAGACCAAGACCAAGACTCGGATAGTCTTGGTGTTGCTTATTCGGTCTTGGTCTTCCATGCAAAGTCTTGGTTTTGTTCATTTTACCTGTTACTTATTTTTTCACTCTTAAAGAAGGCAAGACCAAGATTCGGATAGTTTTGGCCTTGTTCTTGGTCTTGCGAAAAAGCAAGACCAACACTAAGACCAATTTTGCTTATAACTATATCAAAGAGGGCAGCTGTCCATAACTTAACAAAAAAAATATATATGTGTGCGGAAAAGTGACGCAGAGTAGTTATGACAAGATAATTCAATATTCATTTGGTTTATGCAATGACAACTTGTGCTTAGCAGAAATAAAGAGTATAGTCTTATCATGTGGGTCATACGATTCAACAAAGACATACTCACAGTTTTTGTTTTCTTTTATTGCGTTTAATCATAACTTCCAAATAAAATCGTAAGATCAACAAGACAGACTTATGCAATTTTGACAGGAGAAAAAAGGATATGTATTTTTCAGCGATTCTAAAAAGTTTTTCACCAGCTAAGTTTTTATTTAAATATGTCAGTTTTGTGACTTTGGCAATTCAAAGTGACAATATGAATAATAAGAAGCAATTTTCCGGTTTTTTGCATCCTCAAGCAAAAAAAGTGTTACTTAATCTGATAGATTATTTCGAGAATGAAAGAAAAAGTGGAAATTCGTCAACCAGTGTACAGAAAACAGTAGCGAAAGCACTAGGAATTAGTTTAAAGACAGCAAAAAATTGTGCATGAAAAAAAGCATAGTATAATACCGAGGAATACTAAAAAATGCAAACGAAGGAAGCCAAAGACTGAGGATTTGCAGAAAATATTAAAATGGAAGTTCGAGATGTTATTTATGATTGATATAGAACAAAAACCAATATAACTCTTCCAGTTTTAAAAGAAGCTTTAAAAATTCGAGGTGTTTTGGAAATCGGAATTAAATCATTATCAAAATAAATAAAAAAGTTGAGGTTTCGCTATAAAAAAGAATGTAACCGAAGATTTTTATGTGAGCAGCCACAAATAGTGAGTCAGCGTGTTCAGTTTTTAGAAAGATACGGAAAATGACAAATCAAAATTTAGAAAAGTGGTAATTTTGGACGAAACGTGGATATTTTCAATTGGAAGTGGTTCAAAATGTTGGCAAGATGAGTCTGTAAAAACCGTTAAAGAAAAAATTTCCAGTTTTTCTTTTTATTTCTTGAAATAGTTAATCAGATTAAATACCATTGTATTTTTTGGTTCTGAGAATAAGATTTTGAAAATATTGCTCTGTTTATTATTTTGTTCGTTTTAAATAAAGAGACTATTGATTAGGTTATCGGAATAACGATTATATACAGCGTGTTTTTGGAAGTTCTTACCAAACGGAAATCATTTTATCATTGATTGATACAAAAACATTTATCAATATTAAAATTTTGCCATTTTGTAAGAACTTCCGAAGATACGCTGTATATTTTTTGTAATCTTTGATCACCACATGTACTATAGAATTTTTGCAAAAATAAAAATACCAGGTACGTCTATGTATCTGTCTTCATGTTAAGCCGGTCCCAGACACTACGTGTATTTGGCGAATAGGCCAATATTTATCATTTGGACGAATGTTTGCTTTAGTTAAGATGATAAAACCATCATTCTTTTCTCCGGGTATATTTATAATCTCACACTTTGGTAACCTCTGTGTTTTCTGATTTGATACATATGGTTAGTGACCTTTGGATCCGCACGATAAGAGCGCTTTTGACTATACCACTATATTCGAAAGAAACGTTAACGTCATCCTATTTGCGTAAAAACAAATGGATGTGGTATAGTCATATACTGACAAAAGTGATAATTATTGGCGTCGAGAGACAATTGCTAAATTCTTTTAACAGATAAATCTGCTACCGCATGGACTGCCCTTCCATTTTCGTTTGTATTTAATGAAATTTTAAAAAAATTTCATCGGAGCTATAGTTAGAAGTATTCAAAAATATTACAATATAATTTCTTATCAAAGTGTTCTACTGTTACTTTAAAGTTTACATTTTAAATGGACTATTTACTTAACTGGATTTTTTAATAGCAGCATTTAAGTACTGAACATCTAATCGATAAAGTTGAAAACCGGGAGATATTTTATACCTACACATACCTGAAGTGTTCTATAAATATCATGTTACATTATAATCCTACCAGGTCATGTTATTTATCCAAACGTGCATTATTTTAGTCATTTTTTGTAAGAAGATAGCCTCAAATTTATTAGTTATATCTGGAATGATAAATTTTGAAAGAAAGACTGGGTACTCCGCTATAAAAGTCATGAAATTGGTATTTGGTTGAAAAACTATTAGGCACCCGAAGAAGTAAGTTTCGCTTATATTTTTTATTCGGTATATATGTATGTATATAGGGAAAGTCTCAGAGACTAGGAGCTCCTTTAGTACTATTTCCCGGAGGAATTTTAGGCCATTAAAGCACTGAGCTCATGTGTAATCAGTTCCAAAATGGTGTGGGATTGCTTAAGCAAATTCAATGAACTAGGCGAGAAAAAAATAGTAACCTTACTGTGACTTCCAGGGCACACTGGAATAAAAGAAAACGAAATAGCATGTGAACTAGCAAATAAGGGGACTAAAGCATCCTTATGGGGGCCGGAACCCTTTTGCGGTATCAGCCCCAATATGTGGAAGAAATAGGCAAAGCCGAAGAAAGGAGAAGATCTGACCATTGGAAAGATCTAGTAGGGCTTAGACAATCAAAGATTCTAATGGGTGACTACAACTCGTTGAGATCAAATGAATGTCCAAGTCAAAGTAAAACTGCACTAAGAGTTTTAACAGGAATCCTAACGGGAAATTGTCGCCCGAATGGGCACCTGAAAAAAGCTCAAAATGGTGGAGGATGAAGAATGTAGATTCTGTGGCATGGAAGAAGAAACATCCATCCACATTCTTGCAAATTGCATACCAATTTAGAATCCTCGGGAACAACACCAAGAAGAGTATTGGATAGAAGAGGGACATTTACCACCTAAGTGAAAGCCTGCAAGTATCCTAAAATTCCACCGGGAAATAGAACTAAAGGAACTGGTCTCTGAAACTTTCAGGAACTAAGTGTCACCCCAATATATATATATATATATATATATATATATATATATAGGTATGAAGGGTATGTTGTCGCCTCCAAAGTAGATACTGAAGAAACGTTGTCACCTCATATATAACGTTGTCGCCTCCGATTTCGGAGGCGACAACGTTTTCCCATATTTTCATCGGTTTTGTACTCAGATACCATCTAGGGCCCCAAAAACGAAAATTTTGTCGGAGGTCAAAAAGTACTCTCAGTACCTCCAAAAACCGTTTTTAGTTCCAGTATATATCACTGGCGCTAGTGTTGCACAACACGTTTAAGCGAGATACGTTATTGCCTCCTATCATATAAACTCTCATGTTTGCATAACATAAGGTACTTTCCCGCCTCTGCTAAATGGCAACACTGGAGAAGAGGTGACAATGATGCTTTTCTAGCATTTAACACTATATTTTGCGACTCGTGACCAAAGGACATGGTTGTAATACCATATCAGCTTTTAATAATCGACTTGGATACTGTCAAATAGAAGAAGGAAGACAATTTGAACATCTCATTAAATACGATTAGCTATTTGTTCCTAATGGAAATCGAAATATTAGCAAGTTACGTTACTTTATGTACATACTATAGTAAGTTGGTACATGTAAAACTCCTAAAAATTTACCAAAATTATATTACAAAGGACGTATTTGGCGAGTTTGAAGAATTGACAGTATTCAGAACAGGAAAGTAAAATTTCAATTATTTAAGGTAATAACCAATAAATTTGAACAAATACTAGAAAAAACACACAGGAGCGGTTACAATATATTAAGTATAAAATAGATCAATAATACAGTATGAATGCACAGTAACAGAATTGTTCTAAAGTTTATGGTAAAGTTGTACATCTTTGAGGAATTGGAGTAGAGAGGTAATTTGTTTAGAGTTGTTAAGGATTTATTTGTAGTTTAGGCTTAGCTGAAACTGTTGTCTTTGGACGGTATATTTGTGACACTCGGTCAAAATGTGCTTTATGGTTAGATTAGAGTTGCAGTTGTAACAAATGGGTCTGGGGGTAGTAGACATCAGGTATGCATGGGTAAGTCTTGAATGGCCCATTCTTGCTCTTCTTATTAAGTCGTGCCTTGAGAGACTTGCGAAGCAACTAGGTTGGAGATGACCAATGGAGCGCTGTATTTAACGAAGGGTTGTGTCAACAGTGTCCCAATGCTGCTGCCATGTTACTATGGATTTTCTTTTGAACTGTGATCACAAATCTTTTCCAATAATTATATTGTCGATGACGGTAATTGCAGTTGCAATTTTTGCCTGTTGGTTAGCAAGTTCGTTGCCCTCGATGTCAATGTGGGAAGGTAGGTAACCAAATTAAGGTAACTGCTATTCCTTGGGATGATATAAGTTGGTAGGAGTCATGTACAGATTGGACAATAGGATGTTCGGTGAATATATTTTGGATGGATAATATTGAAGCAAGTGAGTGTACATATGGCAACGAGCTTTTAAGGTGGACAGATTGAAATAATGGCCTGTAGAATGCTGAATAGTTCGCCTGTGTGAACGTTAGAAGTTAGAGGGATTTCGGAAGATTTTATGGCAATTCGTAACGTTGTTACAGCGCAGCCTACTCCTGTTTCATTTTTGGATGCATCAGTGTATAGTACTAAATCATATTGGATATTAGTTGTTATGTCAATAAAATCATTTCCAATTAATTGTTTGAGTGTTGTGTCTCATAAGGGATGTGTTAAATTTAGGAAGGTTGATAGTCCATGGAGGAGTAGAGAGAATAGGTAGGGGACTAGTTTGTTTGAGGTTAACACCGTCAAGCAGCTGTGATAAAATCAAATAGACCGGTTTTAATAATGACATGGTTGAGAAGTTGTGAGATGTGTTAGAAGTTGGTGTGGAAAGTGGGTAGACAGGATTGAGAGGGTTAGACTATAGGGAGGCTGCATAAGAAAGCAGAAGTAGCTGCCGTCCGATCCAAAGAGGGGACTCATTAGCTTCGCAGTAAATGCTTTTTGCCGGACTAGATTGAAAAGCACCTAAACAGAGGCGTAGATCTGTATTATGCACCGAGTTTAAGAGATTCAGATCAGGATTTGCGGCCGAGATATATGTGACATCCATGATCTAATTTTGATCGGATAATGGCCCTGTATATTTTAATAAGAGAGTTTTCGCCTGCTCCCCAGCGATAATGCGAGAGGATTTTAATACTGTTTAGTCTTTTGCAGCAGTCGCCTTTGATTTCTCGAATATGTAAGGTAAGCTGAGAATCGAATGTTAAACCAAGTATTTTACAGTGATCACCAACGGGAAGGCGGTCATTGTTAATAAGGATAGTAGGGGGTAGTGAAGGAGGTCGTCTACTAAATTTAATAATTTTGGATTTTGTTTGAGGAAAAGTTAATCCTAAGCGACTTATATTTTTACTTAAGGTGTTTATTGCTAACTGCATTAGATTAGTTGTAGTAGAAATAGTCGTTCCATGACCGTAAATAACAAAATCGTCAGCATTCAAGGCATACTTGATAGGGGAGGGAGGAGATCAGAGCAAATATCGTTTATTGCTAGATTGAATAGAGTGGCGCTTATAACCGGCCCTTGGGGAACGCCATCAGTCTGGCTGTAGGTTGACGAGAAAATTCCATTAGTGAAGACTTTGTATGTCCTTGAAGCTATGAAATTCCGAATAAAATGAAATATGTGTCCGGAGATATTTAGTAAAGTTAGTTAATTTAGAATTGCCTGTCTGCTAACAGAATCTAATGCACCGTTGGTATCCAACCAGAGATATGGGATTGGAGAAGAACCAGATTGTCTTCGGTCGATCAATTTTTTCGGAATCCCGACTTTTCATTCGGGATTAAATTATGATTATAGAGAAACCATTGAAGCCGCTTATTAACCATCTTTTCTAATGGTGCAGGTAAGTGATATTGGACGGAAAGAATTCGGAGAGGTAACAGCTTGTTCAGGCTTTTTAATAGGAATTATCGTAGAAGTACGACATTGGTTAGGGAATTGGTTGGTGGCCCATATTAAATTGTAAATTTCTAGAATCTTGTGTAAACCTATACTGGAGAGTTTTTTAAGAAATATATACGGGATGTCATCAGGACCGAAGGCAGTATTTTTGCAGCTATTAAGAGCTGAGGTAAGCTCGAAGAAGGAGAATAAGCAGTCAAGAGAGGTAATATCTTGCGATAAAGTCATAGAGCATGGATGGGGAGCTTTATCTATAGAGGGAGGTGTGAAATTAACTTTACATTTGAATTTTAATTCCAAGCTTTTTGCCAGAATGTTGCTGATTTCCTCATTTTCGCTTACTAATGTATTGTTGTAGGAAAGAAAGGGAATTTTTAAGTTGGAAATAGAAGATTTAATATTTAATAAAAATGAGAAATTTTGATTAAATATTTATTTAACATAAATCAATTTTTAAAAAAGAAAAATAATAAGAATAATAATGAATTTGGAAAGTTGAAGTTTGTAATGTTTAATTAAATTGTTGAAATAAATATTTGAAAATGAATTGAACTAAAAAATGATTTAAATATTGAACCCAAATACCTGAGATTAGAGTTTTGTAATAAATTAATAATTAAAATCAAATAAATAATAAAAATAATAAATAATTATATAAAAATTAATAGACCAAAAGTTAAATATCATAATTTAATAGAGCAATTATATAAAATCAATAAAAAATGGCGCCCAAGGTGGGGCTAAGTAGAATTTAGATTTAGTTGAGAATTAATTATTTATATAACGTATGTGAAATTTCGAAACAGTGACAATTACAAAACATTAATTTTTTCAGAATTAATCATAAAAACAGTTTTTGTAGAAGAAGATAATTATTATTATTAACTGATATCTCAAATATAAATCATAATGAATACCAGGTATAAATGTTTAATGGATAGTTCTAAAGATATGAGTGAGGAAAGTGATGAGAATGTATTAAAGTAGAATATATGCAAGAAAAGGACAAGTAGTAGGAACAAATGGAAAATTACAAGAAACGACATTAGAGGAGATGGTAGAAAGAACGAAAGTGGAAGAATCAAGACAGACGAGCAAATAAGTTAATATAATAGATATGTTGAATATGTTGATGAAAAATATGAAACAAGGACAAGATGAATTAAAAAACAAAATAGAACAAGGACAAACCAAGACAGAAAAGAAATTACAAGAAATGGAGAAGACATTAAAAAAGATATTTGAAGAGGTACAGAATAGGTTGGAGAGAAATATGGAATTACAAATTATGAAAAACTGTTAACAAATTAGAGAGGAACTTGTTAAAGATCAAGAGAAATTTAAGATAGAAGTAATAGAAGAGATGGGTAAGGAAGTGATTCAAAGACACGAAGAAATCCAAAAGCAGATAAAAAGAATTAAAAATGGAAAACTGGCAGGAAATGAGAGAATTAAATAAAATATATGAAGGAATTATCAACAAAATTCATAAGCAAACAGAGGAAAGCATTATAAAATATCAGCAATCAATAGAAAGTATGGTGCAAAATATAAAACAGCAATTCCAGGAACAGGATAATAAAATGAAAATAATGGAACAGAAAGTAGATGATTAGGTTGGGACATGTTTATATTAGTGGAATATCCAGAAACCAAAGGAATATTAGAAGAAATAAAAGAAGAAATGGTCGTAGAAAAAAAAGAATGGTTGATGGAATTGAAAAAAAAAGAAAGAAGGAAAAACGATAATATATTGGTAAATCGAATCGGGCAACATCTTATAAAATTCGCTAATGAAAATAAGTCATAAATTAATAGCTTTTTTTTACTGTTCATAAAGAATGTACATTACATACACTAAACAGTACGTTAGGTAAAATATGTCAAAAATAGTAATTAGCAACAAAATTAAACGTTTTATATAATATAATATATATAATTCAGTTATACTGATTTTATGTTTAAATTGAAAATTTACATACCTTTCCACCTTTGCTAAAAATATGGAAACAAATGTCCGCATAACATAAATATATATACCTATTTGAAATCGGCCATGTGGATAAAGAGGTGTCTTTATCACCTCCGATTATGTGGCAACGCTGTCGGAGGCGACAAAGATAACAAGATATATAATTTTTGGAGGTGACATAGTACTTTCTGTTTTTCGTATATATGAGTATATATGACCCGTTAAAAACTTAAATATATTTACCCCTCTCAAGGGATCCGGATTCGTCATCATCTGACCACCCCATATATAACTTTTTTTTGGATGTAAGCCAATGGGAAGACCCGGAGGCCAGGTCGCCTCTTCCATATACCGGAGGCAACAAGGTATCGTGTACCAATATATATATATATATATATATATATATATATAGGTACATACATGCATACATTGTGTCGGTAACTTATGAATATGCACGAGGGCTATAACACCTTAACATACAGTGTGAGTTTCAAGTACCTAGATCTTCGGAATAATAATGAACTTTGTTATTCCTAATAAATCTCCCTGTATATTTTTTGGCTTTCGAAATCCTTAAGATAAACTTAATATTTTTCATGTAATGCTCCGTATGCCACAATTTCGGGAAGGAGGGAAGAAAGTTTTAACAAAATTTTCACTGTTTTCTTTTTCTACCTAGATTTGAAATGTAACTCGTTAAGAACCGCCATGTATCTGAAAAGTAATTCATAAAGTTCCCCTCATTATATAATTTTTCCTCAAATCCAATCAACCTTAATGTGATCATGACTCACATGAAAATTTAAATAATTTAATACGACCATATAAAAAGAAATATTGAATTTAAAATTATGAAAGCCGTTTTCATTCCCACTATAATGTCTTCTACCTGGCAATCCTGCCTACAATCATATCATGGGTACAGCCGAATCAGCGGAATTCCAGTCACACACACACACATACATACATACATATACTCGTACAAATACAGAACAAGTTATGTTGCAAATTATAATATTTATCCAGCAAGAAAATATGTAGAAATCAGAGAGAAACTGTTAACGTGCTTTATCTTTAACAAGTTTCAACGTGTGTGGTCCACTGGCACGCGAGATACTACCGAACCGACCCTCCGGACGCTGTGTATATTCATATGGTGTCTACTGCCACAGCAACGTGAGCATTATGTACTTAATCTTAGTACAGTTTTGTTGAGGAAAAAAACTATTAAAATAATTCGAATTGTTTGATGCGGTGTTATAAAGGTAGATATTTACTTCGACTAAAAGAATTAATAATTACATAATAAACAAAAATTTCGAATCGAACGGTTTAATAAAATAATATTAATATATTTGCCCTGAGCTAAGCCAAACAAAATTATTAACTACTAATTTTTGGCAAGTTATTTCCATCATCAGGCTATAAAAGAATGAAAACATGGTAGACTTAATATTAGCTCCATACTATAAGGTTCTATTAGGTATTTCATCTCCGCCTGAGCCTTTATAAGTTCTCATCATAGAATTCAAGTTTTCTGCACGTAGGTTCTATTTTGTAGCTATACTGGATCAAATGCAAAAAAGGAATGTTTAAATTGGTTCAAAACAAAGAAGCCATTCTGGGACATGGATCAAAGAATACACCTCCTTTTTTAAAAGCCGCTGAAAGATTGCGACAAATCTCTTTCCTTGATATTAATCTAGCCACTAATGTCTTTTATCAATTGCCGAAATAAGTTTTTGTAAAGCTATTCTCAAACTCTTCTTGAAAACTCAACTCATTTTAAATGAATTATCAGTTAAAAATCAACAGGAAAAATCTGGTTAACCACTCAAACTAAATATCATCTGAAATCATTTCTACCTACGGATAAACTTTACGTAATTTTAAAGCATTGGAAGATGGATTTATATATAACTAACTTCCCTTTTCTTCTTTTCAGTCTACGATATTGTGCCATGAGACACTTCGATTGTCTTATAGGTAGTTAATTTCAGTCTTTCGAAAAACGGAACTCAGACGGTGGTGATTCAACGACGATACTGAGCATCGCACTCTCTCGAGAAGACGACTATTAAGCTATTAGGCGCCAGTGATATATGAGTCAGGATTCATTCGAAGCAGGACAATGGACTCGGAACCTGATCGTTAGATCTCTCTAGATAATCAATATTGATGGGGATAAGTAGGCAAGAGGGACATACAGTCTGAAGGTAAACGAAAAAATATTTGAAATAATTTGTGGAATCAATATTAGCTGGTTAGCTTTTTAGCATGGATACTAGATATAAAGAGCACAAAGTTTTTCAGGGAAAATGTCAAAAAAGTGTAATAAGCATAAATAACACATAAAGACTAGCAAAAAAGAAGACAGAGGGAAGTATGCCGACCAAGTTAATCTAACAAAATCTCAGTCTTTAGTAGTGTTTATATTTATAAGAATTAAAAATAAATTAACAATCATCGATTGTTGTGAAAAGTTGACCAGTTGTAAATGTAAAATGATAAAAAATATACACCTCCGTCTCTGTATTTTTTTCTGGCCAACAGTACAGGTAAACTGGTAACTCGTGACAAGGCGGAGCTTCCAGTACGCAGAGAGAGAACGTATTCCGCCAATATCGAGCTGCCCACTGCATAACGTCTACCGCACGATTGGCTTTGCTGGATCCCCAATTTCGAATTTGTTACGGCGCATCGTCACCTCATTTCACGAGATACTAGTTGAAGTGTACGTGAAATAATTTTTATAAAATATAGAGAATTTCAGAGATAATTTTTTTAAAGTTCTCACTGCTACCGCCGTCTTGATCGTAGGTAAAAAAACTAAATTTATTTTATATACAGGGATTTTATCAATTACACTAGTATTTATTTATGTACCTACAGGTAAATATTTTTTTGTACAACTGTCAAATAACTTGACATTTCTGCATCTCTTTTGATGCGGAAATGTTAACTTTTTTCACTGCCAAAATAAACATGAGTCAATTAGATTATTCATCATAAAACAATTTCATTTGTTGGAATAATAATTGATAGTAAAAAACCACGTGATGCTGTGAAATTGTATTGGAAGTATTGATAACATTAAGGATAACATATGTATAGAAAAGAAAAGTATTATTTAGTTATTTTGGACTCATTTTTTTCAAGGCAACAGTAAAAGCGATAACTTATTGGGACAAAAAACTACGTCAAGATGTATTAGAAGCATTCATTTTTAATATATTTCAGACGATGTAAATTTACATTCACAGTAGTACGAAAAATGTTGTATGCTTTCGTGTATAAAACTCGTGTTTCCATGATTCAATTTATCATGTTATCTTCTTTAATGCTAGCTATACTAGCACCACCAATTTTCCTCTTTTCGGCGAACACTTTTGATACACCTATAGCGTTTTTGCTTCTTATATCCAGTCTCCATGCATCTTAGCTGACTTGGTACAATCAAATGGTTCTCCAGGTAGCCTAATATAACATCAATTAATACACTGATAGTCTACAAAATTTGACACATTTCAAAAGTAGGTACTTCAACTACTTTTTTCTGTGAACTGTGTAGGTCAATTCTTCTGTAGCAATACTATGCTTCTGTTTTTTACCCGAAATTTAAACACCCTATAGGATGCAGCAACTATAATGGAAGGTGTCATCTGGGGCCAAAATGTAGCACCATGTTTTATGAAGATTTTGGGTTTTAATTTGGTTTATTAAGTTATTGAAGTTTGAAGTAAATCCTACAGGCGGATTTTTTTGATATATTTTCAATACGAGAAGCAATTTCAAAGCATAATTTTGAAAAACTAGGTAAGATACAAAAAAAATTTCTGCTCCACAATGAATTTATTGAAAAAAACAAAAACATAGAAAAACCGGACATTTTGGACATACTATTAAAGAACCCAACTACTA
The DNA here is from genome assembly GCA_949126875.1 of Lochmaea capreae. Classification (NCBI taxonomy): domain Eukaryota; kingdom Metazoa; phylum Arthropoda; class Insecta; order Coleoptera; family Chrysomelidae; genus Lochmaea; species Lochmaea capreae. Next base: position 14,190,184 of record OX421409.1, read on the forward strand.
GCCAGTGGTTGTTACCTACAACTCGACCAAATTCATTTCAACCATGAGATTCGGATGCGATCACGCGTACGATACTGTCGGCAGCTACCAGTCCTAGTTGTAATGTAACGATCCATTTGAACTCATAGTGGTACAATCCGCGTAGGAATTTTAATATCGATTTCAAGTCGCTAAAACACAAGATTTTGTGTGCACAAAGTCGTGAAATAGTAGACGTCAAAATAATAGTGCATAATGTTTTTAAATTTATGACATTGAAGGCACAGTTAATAACTAAAATGGAATGTATTGCCAAATTCTCGGGATTTAATATTTAAGAAATTATTTAACTAACTAAACTTTCTCCGCCGAGTGTACATGCGTTTATTCTGCGGCACTGTCATAGTACTGTCTCGCTTCTTTGTATGAGCATCTCAGAGTTTAAATGAATTTGGTCGAGGTGTACCTACTTTATTACTTGAAATTTCGTCATTCTTTTCAATTTGATATTTTCAGTAAAATTTATTACCCCGCCACTGTTTTGAACATATCATATTTCCGAATCCAACAAAATCATATCGAATTTCACGTAAACAAGTTTATTAAAAAAAATTAACACTGAAATAACCAAAAAAGGAAATTCCCCATTGGTAATAATTATTAAAATTTTATTTATTACAAGTATACAAATGACATTTATGGAATTATTATCAGAAATCATTCAGTAAAATTAACATACATCTAGCGTGGGTGAATAACAGCAATTTGCATGTTATACAGTATATTTCAGTCAATTTATACATCTCAATTATAACATAATAATTTATGTTATTCCATAAAAAGAAATACAACTTCATCTAGCTATTTTTGTTAATTTTATAATCCTGAATCCTAACCAAATTGGAAAACCTAACCTTAATTCTCAAATGTTATTAGACAAACTGACAAACTCAGGGTGTTTCTAAATTCATATGAAGAAATTCAGAATAAGCAAGAGAATAAAAACAATCAGTCAACTACCAGACTAAGTAAAACAAAAAATTCTATAAATTATCCATTATATTGAATAATATGAACTATCTCAACACTCTTTGATATTAAAACGCCTTTTCAGATCAGGTTTGACCACGTTATAATAGGTGACGGACCACACAAGAACACAATGATAGTATAATACCAGTTCATTGATTATATTCTTCTAATTATGCATTTTTTCAAAGATAATAATTAATGACAGCACTTTTAACTTATCTAAACAGATGAATCGCAACTTTTAATACTTTTTTGGAAAGAGACGGATGGGTTTAATATATCCACATAACACATGGGCTGAAAAGTCCCGGGCGTAAGAAAGAAAACACGTTTTCTCTTTGTTCAAAAGGAGTTTCATATATCAACGTAATTTCCATCAATAATAACGCAATCTTTCCAGCTCCGCACTAACATTTCAGTACTATTTTTTATCTTTTGCCTCAAAATAGGCCTCAGTATCGGCGATAACCTCTTCTTTCGAGCGAAATTTCTTACCGGCGAGCATTTTTTTAGGTCTGCGAACAGACAGTAGTCGCTGGGAGCCAAATCTGGCGAATACGGTGGATGTGGGAGCAATTCGAAGTTCAATTCATGTAGTTTTGATTGACTTGTGACACGGCGCGTTGTCTTGATGAAGCAACATTTTTTTCTTTGCCATATGCGGACGTTTCTTTGCAATTTCAGCCTTCAAACGCTCCAATAACGCTATATAATATTCATTGTATGGTATTTCCCTTTTCAAGATAGTCGATGAATATTACACCATGTACATCCGCAAATACCGAGTCCATAACCTTTCCAGCTGATTGTTGTGCTTTCGGGCACTTTGGACGGGGTTCTCCAGCTGCTGTCCACTCAGATCGTGATCGTTTCGATTCCGGAGTTAAGTGATGGATCCATGTTTCATCCATTCTCACATATCGTCGCAAACATTCCGATTTGTTACATTTAAACATGGTCAAACACTACTCAGAAGCATACACACGTTCATGTGTTTGGCCAACACTGAGCAAACGCGGCACCCACTTTGAACAGAGCTTTCTCATAGTCAAATGCTCATGCAATATAAGGCCAACAGGCTCTTTTGATATATTTACTATGTCAGCTAACTCACGCAACTTTACTTTTCGATCATTCAAAATGATTTTGTGGATTTTTTGGACGTTTTCTGGTGTTACCGCCTCATTTGGACGTCCACTGCGTTCCGCATCATCAGTATCTCTACGATCACGTTTGAAGTCAGCAAACCATCGTTCTATTGTTGTTTCTGATGGAGCGGAGTCCCCATAACCATTTCCAAGCCATTGCTTTTTTCAAACACTACTCAGAAGCATACACACGTTCATGTGTTTGGCCAACACTGAGCAAACGCGGCACCCACTTTGAACAGAGCTTTCTCATAGTCAAATGCTCATGCAAAATAAGGCCAACAGGTTCTTTTGATATATTTACTATGTCAGCTAACTCACGCAACTTTACTTTTCGATCATTCAAAATGATTTTGTGGATTTTTTGGACGTTTTCTGGTGTTACCGCCTCATTTGGACGTCCACTGCGTTCCGCATCATCAGTATCTCTACGATCACGTTTGAAGTCAGCAAACCATCGTTCTATTGTTGTTTCTGATGGAGCGGAGTCCCCATAACCATTTCCAAGCCATTGCTTTTTTCTCTTCAAGAAACAGTATAAAATTAAAACACGAAATTGTTTTTGATCCATTATTGTTTTGAAAACATTAAATGTAGCGTCACTCTTAACATAATAACTAACAAACTAATGAATAGAATATCATTAAATTTTGACAGCTGTCTTTTTAAGGTTGGTACTAACTGAAAAACAGGCGATTGCAATAAAACTAGCGCCATCTATGTATCAGAGGCCCGGGACTTTTCAGCACATGTGCAATATCTTTCAGTATCAGTATCAAAGGCTGGTTCATTTTGATACATTCAGTTTCACTAGAAATATCATATTTTTTGGAAAAGATCGAAATTTATTATCCAGTCCTCGTATACCCTCATATCTACCGATGTTTATTCAAATAATGGTTGTAAAAGTATCGAATTAACATAGTCGTTTTAAAGAAAACGATTTAAGAACAACCTCCCAGGATTTCAGTGAAAAATAATGTGCTGAACATTTGTTGAACTGAAGCAATTATATTTATATAAACAATTCCAATTAAATAATACCTTTTGTAACGAATGAGAGTCTATCGATTATGATCTGTAAAAATGCTAATTATCGAATAATCCAACATTTTAAGGATTAAAAGAATCTGCCCAGTTTGCTTAGAGATGCTATATGATTGAGCAGTGTCCAATGCGTTTATCTCCATTTCTAATAGTATTTTTTTAAAATAATTTGCAAAAGCTAAGACAAGTGTTCGTCGCCCTTCCCGACTTTTTCCGATCGGTATATTCTTATCAAAGAAAAAATATGCTGTTACAATTGATTTTGCCAATAAAAAAAGTGCTCCTGCATCTCCAGAGTATAACTCAGATGATTTTTGTTTGGTGTTGTTATTAGTCACTTTCTACAAAACATTTCATGTCGCATTACTCACTCCGAAAGAATACACCCACCCCCACGTTGGGCGCCAATTTATAACTTCCACCTAGAGGAATTTTTTTATACAGGAATGAAAACATTTGATCTGGAACTCAAAACTAGCCTTGGAAGATGCACAGCAGCCAGATGGAAACATTTTCAACACACAATAGGTGAATTTAAAAAATATATTCAATACTGTTGCTGCTTTATTCAGGCACTTGGAAGAAATAAATAATTTACGTCGAATAAACGTAACGGCATGCTACACAATTCTTTCGGTAGGTGTTTGGAAGTTTCACTTTGTGCTTGTATTCATTTGAATTTACGATTTTTTTTAGATTTATGGCCGAAGTTCAGAGATCTTATCTCTTGTTTTATTATTGGTGTATCGTGTTGTGTGGATTAATGGTGTAATAAAAAAATTTACAAATTGATTAATCCTGTGTTTTGTGACAGCATCATCTTCAATATTAATAGACACGTTTTTTTTTGGGTCGAAAATTAACACATTCTGCACATACAACTTTATTTTATCATCATTAATCATTTTAAAGTAATAAGATTCAAGTATTCAAATCATTAATTTAACGATAATTTTATTCTCATATCTTAATAGAATTCATAGTTGTGATTTTATATCCGTATGTTCACATGTTTGTCATTTATTTATTAACGTATTAATAATTGTTTACAGTTCGAAAATTAGCATTTTAAAACATAAATTACCGGACATGGAATATTATCAATATAGTGAAGATAAATGAGATACCATCGAGTCAAAAAATTTGGATAGTTAAGCTGTATTTCTAGTTTTTAGACATTTAGCCTGAGTAGTTGTTTATTTTCCAAAAAACTTCAAACTTTGTATATTGCTTATTGTTCTGTAGTCTGCGCGTTGTTATCATATTGCGCGGCAACGGAAGTTGAACCCGGGTCTTCCTTGTACAAGCTCAATAAAGCACCTTTGCCAATAATTGTTCAGTATATTATAACTTAAGTAGGACTTACAATGTATAAAGATTATCATATTGTCGGATAGTCAAGCAGCCATTAAAGAACTGAGCTCTTATGTAATCACCTCCAAAATGCTGTGGGAATGCCTAGGCATACTCAATGAACTAGGCAAAACAATATAGTAACCTTACTGTGGATTCCAGGACACACTGGAATAAAAGGAAATGAAATAGCAGATGAAATAGCAGATGGACTAGCAATGAGGGGGACTGAAAGACCCTTTTGGGGGCCGGAATCCTTTTGCGGTATCGGTCCCGATGTAATATTGGAAGAAACAGGCAGAAGTGGAAGAAGAAGAATGTAGATGATGTGGCATGGAAGAAGAAACCTCCATCCACATACTTGAGAATTGCACAGCAATTCAGAATCCTAAGGAACAGCATCTAGTACCTAGGAGATTATTGGATAGAAGAGGAACATTTACCTAAGCTGAAACCTGCAGATATCCTAAAATTCCTCAGGGAAATAGGATTAAAGGAGCTACTAGTCTATAAGACGTTCCTCAGGAACTGAGTAGAAGTAAGGGGGCATAATAGATCGTTTAGGTCTCAGTGAATGTCACCCCATCATACGTACAATGTATAGAGTGTAATTAATTAGTCGTCAATCCTGACGTTCCTGGTCAGGATATTGGAACAGCCTTATCAAATTATTGTATTGTAGTCGGTCAATGATAAGTCTGCAGAATTTCTCTAACAAACATATTAGGAAAGCTAATAAGAGTGTAATAAAAACTGGGATATATTTGCCTTGATAGCATTAAAAAAATAAATAATACATTTTTGTTTGCGTTTTCTGTGAAATTTTTACGTCTATCAAATTAAAATCTTCATTAATTTTACAAAGCTGCCATAGTTCAAAGTGAAATATTTTCGCTTATATTTAGAAAGTAATAAAAAGCTTCCGCTTTGAACTTTCCAAATTGATTAATTCATTCATCAATCATTGAAAATCTAATAACGAAAAAAAAATGTTGATGAAACTATCAACAACCATCCAATGCCAACCAATTATGTAACAATCTTTTTAATTTTGAAGATTGGTAGCAAAACGAGCATATCATTCTGATAAATCTAGCAAGATCAAAGGAAATACTCGCAAAGTAATTTAAATTTTAGGTACGTTTTCATAAGTGTAAAGTCGAAAAGATAACTCAAAAATATGTTGAAATCTTAAGAAATTGATAACAAGGAATTTTTATTTAAAAATATACCTACCTCAATAATATGGGTTTGTTATTGATAGTCACAGTTTTGGAAGGAGTAATTTGACATTTCACAGTGATAAAATAGGAGCAATGTAGTGTACGGTATATTCTCACAATGAAAATGAATGACAATAGTTACAAAAACTAAAGATGCAGATTAAATAGCACACGTAAACAAATTATAAATTATAAACCCTCGAAAGAATGCTATTCCATAGTATACAGATGGCTCTGAAACGATAAAAGGGACTGGGATACGAGTGTACGGGCCAGGAACCAAACACTCTGGAAGCTTGTGAGAAACCCCAATATTTCAAGCGGAATTCCACGCCCTCGGAAAGTATGTCCATTGATAAGCAGATAGTCAAGAAGTCAAGCAGTTTCGAAATGTTATGGGAACTCAATGAACTGGGCAAAAAGAACATCGTTACTGTGGTTTGCAGGAATAGAAGACTACTGGATAGAAGACTGAAGCCTTCGGATATCCTAACAGGAATCGGGAGTCAGGAAACTACTATTCCTCAGGAACTGAGTAGAAAAAAAAAGACACAATAGATTATTCAGGTCTCAGTGAATATTACTCCAATAAACTTATATACTATCAAACTTTTGCGACCAGAGAGACTAGCTGCAAAGTACACTCGATGATGTACTATTTGTTACAACAGCAAAATGGTGGTAGAGGCATTTGTCGCGGCTTCTTTGTAGATATTCCAAAGTGGTTATTTTCATATTGTTCCAATTTAAATTGATAAGCTAACAAATTAAAATTACTACCTAATGAGGTAAGACGAAACAATTAACAATTAACAATTATAATAAAACTTTCTATGTTAACGTTGATTTTTCAAGTATAAATCACCTTTAATTTATTAATTGCTATTCAATGAAAATGGCAGCCTTCAATTACGAACTCTTATACCAGTTGATTTATTTGTTTCTTGTCACTGAAATAGTAATTAATTGACAAAAGAAGACCGAATAGGATAGTTGCTTTACCATATACTTTGTTCTTTTCACTGTTTACTCTGTAAAAAGTTATAGTTGGAATAATAACGATCTTCCATTTTAAGTTTTGACACGCTCTAGAGACTCAATGGTATGTGGCCGTTTTCCTGCCTCTCTAGGAGTTCGTTGTTTAGTAAAAGTCAGCAGGAAACATAAACAACAAGCTGTTACATTGGATGTTTTTAATAAATATAAACTGTATACAGTAGTAATCGATAAATTTGTACTCAAAAATTGTAATTTCTCTCAGTTTATTACTGTTTGTTGTTGTTCCAGGCAGTTTTTTAAATTTTGGATTGGATCCAACAGTACAAATGGGGAAAATATCAAGTTGTTTCGCCCACGTTGGGCGCCAATTTGTAGCGACTGAGAATGGAACGAAATTCCGCTATCCGTCAGAAAGGTAATTTGATTGTCAGTCAGATGAAGAAATAAAACTATAAAGATAGGGTGGTCCTCTTCACAGGTATCCCAGGACCTCGAGTTTAAACCTAAATTAGGATATTGTTTGCAATCGTCGTCGTCGTCGGATGGAGAAACGAAAAGGCAAATAAAATTTGGACGCAATACTAATTTTTATTACCCTCTTGGATAGGAAAAAATAGTCAGGTGATAAGAAAAATATATTTCGTTGTTTGGGGAAGTATTTATTTAGTATTTCAAGGTCTAGAGGTGACGTACTTCTATGGAAGTGTAGTGAAATGCTGTCGTAGTAGAGTCGTAGTGTAAGGGGAAAAGAAGAAGAACTGGATTATATTCCTTGAAGAAAAATAAAAAGTAGTTTTGATATTTTTGTATTGTTATAGAAAACTAAAAAAGCTCACCGGTATTACCGTATTCCAGCTCGCCACATTTTTCTTAAGGAGACAAAACCACTACTAAATGAATTTCAGGGAAGGAATAAAAGCTGAAGGGATCTCGGAAAAACGGAGAATTCCGATTGGTCGATATAAAATTGGAAGCTGCCTAAAAAACATCGAATGTTATAGATAGCATTGTTTATTTAAACACTTGCATTTAGTATCAAATGAATGGCGGCACTTATTATGCCGGGTTTCAGTAATAGTATATTACGTAACAAGAGTTGTAAGTAACCCATTACGCACGAAGTGAAAAAGTTTACGCACGAAGCCGCGCAGCGGCGAGTGCGTAAATTTCACGAGTGCGTAATGGGATTACAACTCGTGTAACGTACTATACTTTTTCTACGCCCATCTATTTTCTTCTGAGTGCCCATAATTTCATCTTTTTCATTACTAAGTCATATTCATAGGTAAAGTTGAGAAAATGTTCGGATACCATAATTTGTTACCAAAATTGACAGCATAAATGAGATGACGTTTTTTCCCATATCAAGAAACGCCGAATTATTTTTTTGGAAATTGTAAAATGTGTTGCCGACATTTAGGGGCATCACTCTTTTAATCTAAAATGTATTTCACTAATGCTAAGAGCTTTTATGTTTTTCAATTGATTAAAAGTATGGAAATAAACCAAATAAAGTATTACGTAAATGAAAATTTGATTGCAATTTGATTTAACAAAGAAATCTAAGTTTTTCTATCTAAACGCACATGTATGTTATGAGATTTTCATTACGTGCATGTTATTGTTAAATGTCACTTACAAGGAATGTTGTCAGTGCGATTTTTGACGTTTACAGACATGGGCGTAGAAAAAAATTATTACTATGCCGCGTTACAAAAAAAAGAAATTTTCACCATTTTTCAAACTAAAATTAGGAGCGATGAAGAAAACAGAAACAGACAATTTATTTTTAGTTCCTTAATGTATTTGAAAAAAGGTTCGGTGCAAAATGTCAGAGGAATAGAGTGATTGTTATGAATTTAATTGTTCATAATAGTTTTTTAGGACAAAGAAACGTAGAAATATGGTATTAGTGATATTATTTTTGGTCGAGGAGGCTTAAGAAAATTATTTGAAATTTCTCGATGAACATAAAATTAGAAGACAAAAAACCAAATATTACCAATAACCCAACGTTTTTTTTGCACCTCTAGTACATGGCATGCGGTATCAACGATATTTTTCTGAATCCCACCCCAATTCAATTATCCGATTACAGAGTTATTTGTAGCAACGTTTATTCTATCAAAAATAATGAGTATTTCATCTAAGTAACACCTCTGCCGAAGCTATTTTCATCCCCTCGATAATAATTTGGGGTGTGTTCGTTCTCCATAATGCATGTCGTGCAATTCTCACCCTTACCAATGAAGGGTTAATCAGCGTGAAACACTAAGACCCTTCTATTGAATTGCTAAAATGGAAACTTTCTATTCTGTGATGATTCTTTGTCGACGTCGGATATATGTGTTAGTGGTATGATGCCATTCGTTTTGCCAGTCTGTCAAATTTTTTAACTTCTATGTAATAATTATCAATTATAAATATGTTTCATATCGATCCTAGCAATTTTTACCTAACAAACATCTTGCTTATCCAATTTATGTCAAGATTAATTCACTTACTCGTCCATTGTACTTTCTGTACCACCATATCCCTTATTTCCGGTATTTCTAATTATTTTAATTCGTCTCTTACCTCTTCAATGAATAGGGCCAAAGGTAGTATTAGTCTCAGGAGCTGTGGCGTAAAGAGGCACAACAAATTTTCAGATACATACAAATAAGTCAAAAATTTTGGCATACACTCCAACCTAGAAGGAGAACATGTTCTTGAAATAAACAATTTGTCCTCAAAATAGGTCATGAAAATATAAACGTGAAGATGATACTAGTTGCCTGTTGCGCCGTTTCCTGTTAAACCAAGTTTAAGCTAAAATTCAAACGTAAATTCGCTAAGGATCTAGCTCTAGCTGAAGCTGTAGACGAAATATCAAATAGGATGGGAAAGTAGTTTACATACAAAGAGAATTTTAAAATTAAACCAGATAAGACTAAACTAATGAAATGCAAAAGATTCGACGACAATGTTGAATTAGACAATAACGTAGAACTGTAGAAGATGTTTAGATGGAGATAACTAAGTACAGGTATCAACATTATAATGAGTGATAAGGGTGTTATTCACCACACGTCTAATTATTCCATGTATTATTCAATATATTCAAACTGCTGTCGACACCACGAATTTTAACGAGAATTGAGCAGGTCAAATCGCTCTAGCTTGTGAAAAATCGAGTTTTATTAACATTTAATGTAAATCTCGCTTTACATATTTTATAATTGGAAGGGGCGTGGACATCGTATAAGTTGTTACTGATTTATACCGTCCAATGATGGTGCAAATTGTTGACAATTGATGATTTAACGTTCACCACACCCAAACAGCTGTTATATTCCATAAATTTTGGATTAAAGAAAAATTACTGAGTAGTGTACGGACTAACATCAGTGGAGCACGTTGATAAAAACTATTTGGGGATGATTGTAAGTATTGTACATTTTTGCACCTAAAAGATCTATTGACACCTTTTCTTCTACTGTTCACCAGTCTCCCAGGTGTTGTATCCCTAGGCAATCTTCCTTCTACATGAGTTTTATCTTTTTGATGCGATAACTCTTAGTTAACTCTGGCTTATTCAATCTTATAATTTGGGAGATGAACTAAGATGCTGGGGCATATATAGAGACAAGAACGAGAAGTAATAACAGAAGTCTATCCTATAATGGAAGTCAGGAGAAAAAGAAGACGTGGAAAACCCATATCGAAATGGCTGGCAGAGGTAGAGACTAGTCTCGGCTCAACCAATTCAAAGATCTTACTTAGTTAGAACAGACAAAGATAATATAGCCAGAAGAAAATAATAGTCGTCATCTTCAAGATTATGAAAATCGCACCGTTTTGCAAGAACTATGAGATCACTGACATAATGTTGAGCAGACTCTCCTTCTTTTTGATAACGTAGATTAAATTTTACTCTGGCATACAGAATATTTTTCGTACCTGCATAATATTTATCAAAAAAGTCTTTCATTTCCTTATAGGAAGTAAAATCAGTATCGTTTATCCGATAACTTAGATACTTTGGGGCCCATAGTAACAGATTGTTCATCTGCAATTTTTCCTCGGTCTGCCCTAGTTTTGCTGCCAGTCGGTACCTCTCATAGTGTTGAATCCATGCTGACCACTCATCTTTGTCAAAAGAAAACACTTCAGGGGACGGAATTGTATTACGCAGTACTTGTGGTTGATTTTTTTCTTGAGCCATAACCATTTTGCAGTTGAGCTATCTATATTTTCAAAGCTTCTACTTCTTGTTCCATATATTTTTTTTTATTTTATTTTTTTTAATTGTCAACTTTTGGATATTTTTAAGTAGTACTTTTACATTTCATTAGAGCCTCCAAACACCTGACACCATGTTGGGTGATGGATGTATCTAAATATACGATTATGTGTTAAATATTTTATTTGATATCTCTGACAATTCATGTACTTGATTACAATTTCCTGTATCAATTGTCATATTTAAGTAAAGCGTGTTATGAATAGACGTCAAATTAATAGTGTAAAACTATTAAAGTGTAATTCATAGTCTGGCGGGGCATATTTCCCGAGAAGTAGATGTTGCTTCCTGGTGAACGGTCTATCCTTTGGAAAGTAGTTTTCTAATTTGTAAAGCGTTTTAATAGTTTTACACTATTATTTTGACGTCTGACAATTCACTTTTATATGACATTTCAATCTACTTGATTGATATAACGTCTATATACTACAGAAAAAATATTGGGAAAACACTCGTAGACACAAGTATCCTATACCTTCAACTGAAAATTCGCTTAGGAAAGCCTCTAATCACCTGATCTAATAGAAACACTCACAAATCGTTAAATGTAAAAGTATAAGTAGCAGAAAAAAAGAGAATAGAGGATAGTTTGATCATAGAGCCAATAAAGAGGAGCGCAGTGGTAACGTTATGTCTTTCAATATGTCCCTCATGAAAAAGTTGAGGAGATGCTCCCAGTAGGTACTGACTGATGATTTGTCAGATATCTTTGTCATACCAATAAACTTGAGGCTACCTGAAAGGGAACCTACTTTCGGGTCTGTTTTTTTTCCATGTACATTCTTTGACTTTATAAGATATGCAAGACAACGCACAATAACAAAAGGAATGATGACAGAAATGAAAATATCAAGGAATAGAATAAGAAATCACGATATCAGAGAAGAATAAGGAATACAGGATTTGCTGGAAGGGGATAGAGCAGACAACCGATCAGATTAAGAGAATGTCACAAGGGACGATGTAAGCAAGAGCTCAGAAGACGAGCACATAGAGAAAAGATGATAGGAACGTCATTAAAAAAAAAAATCAGATGAAGACTTGGGATAGTGGATTGAATAGTTTCTGGTCCTAATAAAATAAGAAGACGAAATCTTGAAATATTGACAATAATCAAAGGGAAGCATACTCTAAAAAATTCCTGTCTCAAGCATCAAGCAAAATTTTTAAAGTGTATTCGAACTTAATAATCCTCCATACATGATGCGTTAAATGTTTTCTTGTTATTCCTTGTCAATCAAACTTCATCTAATTCTATAAAAGCATCCAATCTTATTATCCATTGCTGTACCTATGGTTAAATAGGCGTATCTGATTTAAACGGTTTTTTTCATGTAAAAATATATACACCTACAGCATCTTATTTAAAAGGTGTTCAATACCATCGATAGCAAAGGCAATCAAAATAAATTACGGAATATTTAAAGCGCAATTTATCGGTTGACTTGTTAAATACTCAAGTGTAAGCTGAAAAAAACATTACTGTTCATCATTGCCTTTGAAGCGAAGTAGTAATAAGGAAGGAACTGTGCAGTACCTACTACGGATCGTAAAATTTTACTTAAAAATGTAAGTAGAAGTTGACTATTTTTACTGCACAGTTCCGGGAATATACCAATATACCGTTCCTGAGCAAGATAGGTTTATGAGACACAAAGTTCCTGGAGACGAGTTCCTGTAAGGCTCAAGCAGCACAATTTTCCTGAAATTTATTTATTTATTTAACGGATTCACCAATTACAAGTAATTACAGTAATTATAATATTACAGTGAACTAATCTAAGAATCTAATAATCTAAGCATACATTACTAATTGAGTTCTTAAACATACTTAAAGAGTTAACAAATGGATCAATATTATATTTATTAAACCATCTTACACCTCTAGAAACAGGTGAGTTGTAACCGTAATTTGTGTTATAATTTTTTATTGAAAATAATGGAGGGTTTCTAGTTCTATGGCAGTAACAAGAAGGTTAATTTTATTCAAAAGAAATGGACAATCAGCTCCACCAGATAAGATTTTATAAACTAATATCAAATCAGAGTGAAATCGACGTGTTGTGATATCACTTTCAATGAAATATATTTCAGAAATCTGATTTCAACATTTTCAATTTTTACAATGTCACATTTATAATAAGGAGACCACACTACAGAGGTCGTACCAAAGAATAGTACAATGTTTTGAGAGTATTACAAGAGAATTGTTTGCCATTTCTCATCAGAAACCACAACATTCTACTATTCTTTGCAGAGACATTATTCATGTGACTTTTGAATGATAATTGCTGGTTAATTGTAACCCCAAGGTCTTTTATTTCGTTGGCTCTATCAAGAACCGTACCATTGATGTTATAATCATTGTTAAGAAAATGTATTGATCTCTAAAAAGTGATAATATGGCATTTCTCTATATTGAGTTGTAAGTTGTTTGTTCTGGACCAATCAAATAATGTATCTAAGTCGTTCTGGAGGATGTGACTATCTAATATATCATTAATTGGAAAAAATAATTTAAGATCATCAGCAAACAAAAGCATGTTGAAGATCATCACCAATATCGTTCACAAACAGGTTGAATAATAATGAACTCGTTCGTGTAACTCAACTTTAACAATTATAATTTTAACTAATTTTTTTAAGAAATAGAATTAGTGGCGTCCTTTGTTTTTTTTATTAATAGCAGTCATATTTCTTTATATAAATTCCATAAGTAACGAAGCCCTGAGAACTGGCTCTGATATCTCCAAATTTTCATATCAGTTAGGCAAGAGTCTTCAATTCATTAACGCCCAACGTTGAGAGTTAACTTTGTTCCATTGGTTTACAGTCTAACGCTATATCACAAAGGTGAAAGTATGTTCGGTACCGTTAATTCAGACGAAATGTATAAAATAATAGTTATTTAACCAATATTAACAATCGAGATATTTTAAAGGGAGCTGGCCACTTGGTCGCCGCGGTCAGTTTTGTCAGCGGGGGTTCCATAATGTCATCGACCACTTGGTCGCCAGTTTTAAAATCGGGTAGGCCTCTTGGTCGCCGTAGTTATCCATCATTAAAGGTATTTAATTCGTGAAAGGATCTTATTTTAGTATTGCTCTATTACGTTTGTTAAATACGCATGCCGTTTTTTGTAATTAGCGTTTTTAATTTTGTTAGGTATATGTGTACTGTTTAATTTCACATAAGTATTCAACTGAATATCGAGAATTACATCCACAAATTTGAATATATCGGGATGCGCTGAGAGAATGACTTTTCAAATAAAAAAATTAATCTTTTCAGTAAGAGTGCAGACAACTAACTGATAAAAAATATTCTTATTTTGGTTGTCGACAGGTCACAAACCCGTATTAGTATTAGAGTAATTAAATAAGCCCATAATTTTCGTGGAACCCTTAATCCAGCTATGGCGACCAAGTGGTCTGTACCTTTCGAATAGTGAAAGGATTAAATTTGGGTAAAACTGACCGCGGCGACCAAAAGGAATATTCCCATTTTAACGCACGAACTGAGATTGTTAATCGCCCTTTTAATATATGTGTTTCATAGGTTAGTAATGTCAATAATAAATGACATTGAAATGTCACAGAGAAGGTCGCTGGTTCAAATGTCAGTTTCCCTTTTTGAAAATCCTTTTTTGGATGATTTAACACTAGTAATTATTATAGTTTTGTAGAATAATAATAAAAACGATAGGTAAGTTGAAAACTAGAAGTATTCTATACTAGAAGTCAGTTTATACCTATTATTGTATGTTTGGTTGCCTATACCAAAATCGTTTATTAATAGAATATCGTTTATCAATTTTCCACGGAAAAGTTAATTTAAATGTTATATTTTTTATTGTTTGGGAGCCATATTGGTGGTTTTGTTCTAAACTTTATCAATTCAAAATACCAAAATCCCCGGATTTCAATGTGGGCTTTAGAAAATTTGTAGTGTTTCTTTTAGAACATTTTGTTGTCGTATATTTCCAGCTATATCTCGATTGTCGATGCTTGTTTAATTAGGAATATTTTAAACATTTATTTAAATATTTCGCATACCTACTGTTAAAATTTCATCTAAAAGTAAACTAATGATTCATAGACAGGAATAATAGCCCGCAATAGGGTAATTACGAAAGACGGTACGTTACCCATCGTGCGATTGTCTAGATGCGATCTCAGCGACGGGGCCAGAAATTAAGAAGAAGAGCTCGGGTTAAACGAAGGACGATACGTCATGTCAGATCAAAAAGATCACAATTCATCAGCGGAGACCGTGGGTTGCTATGCCGCGTATTCATTCATGGCATCGTGTTCGACTTGGGTGGTCCATCGCGAACGCTCACTCGCAACTCCACAACCGATTTAATCCATTATTTGCTGGTTGTTTGTTGGTTGTTTATTACGCTGGCGATTATTATTTGCACTTATCTGGCCTGCAATTTCCCGAATTAGGTACGTTTCAAGTGGCTATAAGGGGATGGGCTACCGTTTTCCGTGCCGCTCGGTCGTACATAATCTTTTATTTCAATTGAAATTATAGTTGTAACTTTGATTACGGATTAAGATTTTCTTTTTTTGGCAAATGCCATTATGGTAATAACGTGGGAGCGCGAAACGAACGGGAAATACGTATTCAGTAGCTACGAGGAATAATCGATAAGTTTTCAAACCGTATTTATCTTAACTATTATACAGGTTATGTCACGACGAGCTTACACTACCTAAGTATTGAAAACTACCTACACCTCCTACACGGTATGTTATGAAAATTGGTACATATAGGTTACAAGTTATGCCTAGGCATACTTAATGAACTAGGCGAGAACAATATAGTAACCTTACTGTGGATTCCAGCACACACGGGGTTAGAGGGAAATGAAATAGTATATGGACTAGCAAAGGTGGGGACTAAAAGACCCTTCTGGGGGCTTTTGGTGTATCAGCTCCAATGTAATATTGGAAGAAATAGGCAAAGCCCAAGAGAAAAGAGAAAACCTGACCATTGGAAAGATCTAGTAGGGCTTAGACAATCAAAGATTCTTCTGGGTGACTTCAACCTGTTGAGATCAAATGAATGCATAGTCAAAGTAAAACTGCACTAAGAGTTTTGACAGGAATCCTAACGGGACATTCTCGCCTGAACGGGCTCCTGAAAAAGCTCAAAATAGTGGAGGAAAAAGAATGTAGATTCTTTGGCATGGAAGAAGAAACCTCCATCTACATACTTGCGAGTTGCACAGCAATTCAAAATCCTAGGACACAGCAACTAGGAGATTATTGAGAGGAACGTTTACCTAAGTTTTCGTACTGGAGACACGTGCCAAAACAGGAACACAGCAAACTCCTGGTCAAAAAACCCTCAGAGAAGCTGACCAATGAAATACTAAACCTTAGCAGGGCCCAAATAAGGATAGTGACGGGTTTACTCACCGGTCACTATACTCTAAGGAAGCACATGCGTACAATCGGCATATATAGGGAGGAACCTATTTGTCGGTTGTGCATGGAAGAGGAGGAAACAGCCTCTCACATTATCTTTGATTGTGAAGCATTATCTCACTGGAGATATAGACTCCTAGGACTAGAATGTCCAAGGGAGGATTTCTCCAAGAAGAACCTAGTGAAAAGTCTGCTGAGCCTGATAAGGGCTACTGGTCTCTTCACATAAACGGCACAACCAAAAGCACAAAAAGCCTCAAGGCTGAAGTGCCGAGGACATCAATCCTTTGACTGGTGTGCTGATCCAATCAATCAATTACCTAAGTTGAAACCTTTAGATATCTAAAATTCCTTAGGAAAATAGGACTAAAGGAGCTACTAGTTTCTGAGACGTTCCTCAAGAACTAAGTAGAGTGAAGGGGCACAATAAATCTTTTAGGTCTGGTCTGAGTGAATGTCACCCCATCATATTTTATAGACATGACACTTGTTTTGCTGTTTTAAGAATTGATAGGTGCAGACTTTTTTATTGAAATTTTTTTGGAAAACAACCCCAAAACTAGAAAAAATGATTGTAGGAAGGTCAACATTGGTGACATGCCAAACTGCTTTATTTTATAGAAGGTTCACAAAAAAAGCGATGAAAAGTTTAACTTCAAATGTCAAATATCTCAATTTTTATAATGGAACTAGCATTTTTTGCCCCCTTTATTCAAAGCTACAACAATTAACACGAGGCCTATATAACAAAGCCAGTGCGTCCTCATTCGATGCCATCGCGAAAAAACTGAGGACACGTCCTACGTCCGGTTGACTTGCACAGACATACCTATGCCGGTAGACCGTGGCGTGTATGGCCTACATTAGACGGACACGTGGAAAAAAAAAGATACACTTGTTCTCCATTTGTATTGAACTTTTTGTCACACACTGTTTATCAAAAAATTTACGGTATTAATAAAAACATTCTCCTAAAAATGAAGGGAAGCTGGACAAAGACTGCATATTATTGAATGTTTGATATTATAGTATACGTCACAATGCCGATATGTAGCAAATAACGGATAAAGTTGAATATAACTACCGAATCTGTTATTTGCGTATTGGCCGTGTGTCGTTCAAGACTTTTCGTAATCCCGTTGAAAGATTACGTTTTGATTCCGAGGAAAGAACAAACCACGTACCTCGTAATTCTACAGAAAAATCCCAACATCGTGTTGTCATGGAACAGCTTAAGAATATAAAACAATACTATAAACAACGTCAATTCTTTAGAAAAATTGGGAGAATCATGTGCAGCGAGAATGATTTACTGCCGAAAATAACCCAAAAAGAATATGAAAATTCTGTAGAGTGGCGTAAAAGCAAGAATATAATTATAATTATTGTTATGGTAAGCAGAATTAAGTCCGCCGGCCGTTAAAAAATCTTAACGGCGGAGGCTATTGACACTAACTTTTCAATTGTCATCTGAATACCGTTAAATCAAAATACGAAAAATATGAAATAGTATTTATTGATGGATTGATTGGTTCAGCACCACCAGTTAGAGGCTTAGAGTCCTCGGCACTTCAGCCTTTAGACTTTTTGTCCTCTTATTGGTTGAGCCGTTTATGTGAAGAGACCAGTAGCCCTTATCAGGCTCAGCAGACTTTTCACTAGGTCCTTCTTGGAGAAATCCTCCCTTGGATGTTCTAGTCCTAGGAGTCTATATCTCCAGTAAGATAATGCTTCACAATCGAAGATAATGTGAGAGGCTGTTTCCTTCTCTTCCATGCACAAGCGACAGATATAGGTTCCTCCCTATATAAACCGATTGTATGAATGTTCTTCCTTATAGGGTACAGTGACCTGTGAGTAAATCCGTCACTATTCTTGAAATATTATTAGGTATTCCTAGTCTAATTCACATTAATTTAAAAAAACAATACATTAACGAATCTATCATGAGTATGTAGTTATTAAACACGATTCGCCGTGATCGTTAGTTATACATTAAAAACAAACTAGACACGAAAAAGTGTGAATTTTTATCAAACCACCATTTATGAATTATGTACTTCATTGCAGTATTAAGCTATTCGAAATAAAAATTGCCGTCAAAATTCGTGACTAAAAAACATAAAAGTGAAGTTAGTACTTTGGAGTAGCTAGTTCACTGACCACGCAGCTCATTATCGAGCAGTGGCGATTCAGGGTATATTTTTCAGGGACAGAAGTGCTTTGTTGAATGAAAAAACAATTCAAATTCTTTGTGCAGATAATTAATTAATATTTATGTGATAATGAGTTAGTTACATTCGATGTTTTCCTTAAATCTTTGAAGAAAGAAATAGTTTTTCAATATTTTTTTTTAATTTTAAGCTGAGATGTTTCCGCGACCAAACACAATAAAAATGTTGATTCAAAAATTATGAAAAGAATATATTTGGAGTCCTCTTCCATTTGATACAACACACGGTACAGTATTTTTGTATCTGCCCTCCAAAAATAATTTGTCTAATCTCCTATCTAGACTGTATGAGACATTTTCTCATCTTTGTAAATCAAATGTCTTATAAACCATTGAAGATACGACAAAAACAGTTGTTCCCTATTGAAAATGGAATAAATCATAGTTTTATTAGATTGGGATTAATTGTCTCGGTTGGCATTGTCACACTGCCACCTATAAGATCTTTACTTACAT
This sequence comes from Lochmaea capreae, assembly GCA_949126875.1. NCBI lineage: Eukaryota > Metazoa > Arthropoda > Insecta > Coleoptera > Chrysomelidae > Lochmaea > Lochmaea capreae. The sequence continues at coordinate 14,209,377 of OX421409.1, forward strand.
AAAAATTTCAGTCCAAAAGATCTAGCTTCTGCAAAAGCCTATTATCTGTTATTGAGCTAGGTCTGTCGCCTGGTCAGGGTCTAAGTAGACCTATTCCGATTACTCTCTAATTGCACATGGTGTGTGTATCTCATCTGTATCATCACAGAATCTGTAATTTCCACTAGGCTCATGTTACAGAGATGGTATCTAAGTGCGCAGAATTCCTGTGGTTAATCTGCAACTCCAAGAGCAATTTAGCGAGTAGAAGGTCGTAACAACCTTTCAACCTGACTTTGGCCTAGGGTATTTGTCTAGTAAGCAGCACTAAGCATAGAGATACGACAGATAGAGGCAACAAGCCAGCTCGAAGTAAGAGAGAGATAGAAATTCGGAGACTCAGGCTGTCTTTATTTGATGGCGTGTATACACATACAAAGACTGAAAAACCTCTGATCTTCTGCCTCTTTCACAGCGGCCTATGGCTTGTTGCCTCTATCAGTAGTATCTCTATGGCACTAAGTTTCTTTTCCAATTATCTACCACAAAATAAGGCACGACTAACTACCATCAGCAATCTCATTTTTCTGATAATACTTTTATGCTCTTGCACCCATAACAAACTCACTTTGATGTGGCTAGCCAGTTGCTTAAGTGTTTGTTTTAGACTTTCTAAAACAGTCTATTCTGGCTGGAAATATTGGACTTTACTACCAAACTACCAGCTTTTTTCCTTTAATAACTAAAATATTTTCATATCTGTTTTTTCCCGAACGAACGTCACTGCTGAAACGTAATGATTTAGTTACCGAAACCTCTCACGCTACCTTTCATGCATAAACTTTAATATTGACTTTCTAGATATCGCCCTTCGGCTTTATTATATAAATGATATTTTAATTTATTGTTTTACGAACACAATGGCAACATTAACGAAATTCTCTTTTGGCGAATAACAATTAAACTTTTTTATAGATGGTGGATTGAAATTCATTGTAAACTTCCAGTAAAACCAAAAACATGTCTTCACCTGTTTAATCGAAAAGGTTTGATAATCCACCATACTTTGTTTTAACAAGTACGAGGATATATTGAAAAATTCTTAGCCTACTATAGAACCAAACAAAATTTCAATGTCAAAATATTTTATTACCCAACATATTCTCCTCTTAATTGGATACATTTATTACAGCGAACCTGCAACGTCTCTAGACCTTTCAAAAAAAATGTTTCTTCTTGCTCTGGAAACCAGACCTCCACAGCTTTTATTACCTCCTCGTTGGAACAAAAATTTACGACTTTTTGAACTTTTTTTCAGTTGAGGAAAGAGATGATAGTCGGACGGAGCCAAATCTGGTGAATAAAAGGGGTGTTCTAGTAATTCAATCCATGAATCACGAATTTTTTGCATGGCAACATGAGATGTGTGTGCAGGGGCGTTGTCCTGCAAAAACAAAACACCTTTGGATAGCTTTCCGCGTCTTTTCTCTTTAATTTTTTCCCGTAGAGTGGTCAGTAATGTCGAATAGTAATCTCCAGTTATTGTTCTACCCTTATCCAAAAAATCAATCATGATTACTCCATGGTAATCCCAAAAAACTAAAGCATGAACTTTTCCAGCAAATTTTTGGACACGAAACTTCTTAGGTCTTAGAGAACCAGAGTGTCGCCATTCCATCGATTGTTGCTTTGTTTCTGGATCGTAGAAATGTACCCAAGTCTCATCCATACTAACAATTCGGTTTAAGAAGTCTACATCGTTTTCAAATTGAGCACAGATCGAACGCGATGCTTCTACCCTTGCACGCTTTTGGTCAACATTCAAACATGTGGGGATCCATTTTGCGTAACTCTGGTTTACTTTTTTGACGTCAAACTTCACACTGACACTTCTAATAAGTTATTGTTCGTTGCTATGGTAACGCAATATTTTATTTATGCATGGAACTGGTCTAGGCTAACTATATATCAATACATCCTCGTACATAGAGTATTGGAATGCAATAATCCCTCAACTAACAGGTGTTTATCGGATACTACAGAGTTGTATTCAAAATTGACGAAATATTTTAAAACAAGTTACTATTTACTGTTTAAAAATATATTGGTTCCACAATTTGAGTAGAAACCTGGTATTCGCTATTCCAATTTGATGGTATAACCTAGGAATAAACTTATTCTACATTTCTATTTCCCTCTTTTCATGCGTCAAACGTCAAAACGTTGGTTTATTGGAAGTAACAGCGAGTTACTCTCTGAATAACTGTACCGGTCATAGAAATCCATTGTAGAGCCGACAGTGATTCTATGTATAAATCTTGGTATAAAATATACTGACTTTTATACTGGAATTGTAGAATCGGCTCTAAGTGATAAATATAATCGCTTAAAAAAATCAACATAGGTAGGTATTGTAAGAGTAATTCCTTTGATAAAAAAACGAAAAATACACACATATAAGCAGAAAATTACTGGTGGTCATCGTTATCAGTGTTACTTGTGTTAGAACTATGTACATTAATAAATTATTATTTTGCCCGACCCTGTATACGAATTTTTTATTTGTAACTTGTACCCTACACAATAATAATGACTGTCGAAACGTTTTTTAGAATAATTACTGAAACTTATGATCTTTTAAATTGAAATACCTGAATTAGAAGACGGCAATACTATTCGACCCCGAGCGGCTGACTCTCGCGCTACGCCACCCTGTATAGGGAAAAAACGATTGCTAGATCATCTCCTAAAGACACAAACATTTATTTATTAAAACTTTCAAACATCCTGTATTTTACTACCGATATAAAATTACTAGTTTAAACATATTATTAACTTTAATCTGTATTTAATGAGTGAGAAAAACGTCACAATATAAGTAAATAAAATACGGTTGAAAAGATTTCGTAGAAGTGAGTTGTGGTAACAACTTTTCAATGGGACATTTAAATTTTATCTTTTACATTTATAGCTAAAAGATGAGAAATAAATTCTCATAAAACACTTTCAGGGCTTTTGTAGAATACCGCAGGCCTACAATTTAATTAAAGGCGTTATAAATTCTATCTAAACGCATGTCTTGAGGTAAAACGTTAACTTATAGTATGGACGCTTGAACCACAAAAATATTGCCACTATTGGTAATGAATAATACTTCTTTGGACCACTGTATTTGTTACCCGATAGTTCTGGTTGTTTTAGAAAGCGATGTAAACAGGAAGATTAAAGACTCGATAACGTTTTTTTGTTACGTTTTTGTACTTTCATTGATCAGAAAATGTGTTTTTGACGATTATAACACCTCGGTGATTTTATCACTACGTAGTTGACGAGCCTAGTGGAAATTTCAGGTTGATTTACCGGTGCATTGAGTTATTTTCAAACTTTTGACATCTACTGAAACTTCCTTGTTGAGTTTTGTCTGCAACTTTTGTAAGGTGAAGCTCATAGATTCCATTAGGTACTGGGTGTCTGATTAAGAGAGGTAACCCTGTATCTCAGGAACTATTTATCGTACAAATTAGAGAAAAAAATCTGTACTATGAACTCACATACGAGAAACTGCTGGAAATTATTTTATTATCTAGAATCCCACACCATACGTTAACTGACCAGTGACCCTGGTTAAAATATTGTCGCATCCAGTGTGGATTAGGATCAGTACAATAGTGTGTATTATATCTATTTACAGATCAATAACTGGAAAAGGTAGCTTCATCGGACCACATTATACAGGGTTGGGATAAAGTATGGAACCAAGTAAATATATTTTAAACGAAAAGAAAGATATTTATGAAAATTTGCAGGTAAGTGCAATGGAACAAAATTCATCTGATGTACATTTTTTTGTTAATAATATACTACCGGAAATGCCATTAACTTCTTAAATTTAAATGGGGCACCCTTTATATTTTCACAGATTTTGAAAGAACTTGTTGTTTTGAATTCATACATACTGAGTTTAGTGTAAAAAAATTTGTAAAAACGAGGAATAACTCACTGTTAGTGGTAGGTGTACATTTCATTATTCACAATAATGAGAAACAAAATTACTTCAAACGTTCAAAATGCTCGCCGTTTACTTGCTCACAATATGCCATCCTATTAACAAATTCTTCTTGAGTTAACTTCTGTGGATGCTGGGTATATGCTTCATGAATCTAATGAGGATTCTCATTTGACCAATACCTTGAGTTATGGCGATTAACTGTTCCATTTAAACCAAAAGTTGCCTCATCGGAAAAAACTATGTTAGAAGCTAAATTGTACACATTCCAGATGTCTATTAGCCGTTCGCAAAATTCCAGCCGTCGGTCAAAATCATCGCCTGACAATTCTTGAACCAACTATAGGTACCTTATACGGATAATACTTTTCACTTTTTAATATCTTTCCCACAGAACGTCGACTGATACCATGGTTTAGTGCCAAATTTGTGGTGGAAGTTTGAGGTGATTCATCTAAATCGATTGCAATATTTTGTTTAACAGTTTCGTTCGTTGCAGTCCGCGGTCTTCCAGGTTTTAGCAAATTTTTTACCATCCCAGTTGTATTAAAACGTTGTAATGTTTCTGTTGATCGTGATATAGGATTTCTCTCCGGATGCAAATTATTAAAAATATGACACACTTCTTCATGAGTTCTAGCACGATCACCATAACCGATCATCATTAAAATTTCAGTACGCTCTTTTTCAGTTAATTGAACCATTCTAAATTGTAAAATTTATTCCCGTCAATTAGAATTTGACACTTGGAGAACAAAAGACGTACTAAACAGTACTCGTTTATTTATTACTATGCATACAAACAACATCAATTAGTTTATCCAAATAGTTCAAAGGAGGTTGATTAAAGAACTATATTCCTCGTTTTTACAATTTTTTTTACACTAAACTCAGTATGTATGAATTCAAAATAACAAGCTCGTTCAAAATATGTGAAAATATATAGGGTGTCCCATTTAAATTAAAGAAGTTGATGGCATTTCCGGTTAAACCGGAAGTATATTATTAACGAAAAAATGTACATCAGAGGCATTTTGTTCCATTGCACTTACCTGCAAATTTTCATAAATATCGTTCTTTTCGTTTAAAAAATATTTACTTGGTTCCATACTTTATCCCAACCCCGTATTTGATAAGCCATTTGGATTTTCATTCAGCATATTCTTAAGCCAATTACAATGATCCAGTGTCTTTTATCGTAATCTGTAGCTTTTAATCCTTGATGAACAGATACAGGATTCGGATGAACACGACATATTTTCAAAATAGAGTAGACACAATACCTAGAAAGTCCTAACTCACAAACTAGTTTTCTTACATTTACTTGTGGATCTGCAGCAATGTATCCTAAAAGCGCCCGGACTATAATAGAGGTGCAACTTGGATGTAATAAAGCTAGATCAAAGTAGGCATAAGAGATCAGCATGTCCAAGGTGCAACCTTGATTAAATCGTTTAATCATTTACGATAGTAATCAATTGAACATACAAAATGATATTACGTCAATCCCTATACAGGAAAATTCAATTAAAAGCTTTTATTATTTATCGTATTTGTTTCAACGTAGATAAACAGAAAATTATATTCGTAGATGCATGAAATGTACAAAAAAATCATTATTGCAAAATACGTAAAAGTAATAAAAGTAAAGCAAGCTGCTTGTATTTCAATTATTACTGTGAATGATTCATAATTTTATTAAGTTAAGTTGTCAACTGTATTTCTCATATTTCGTTTTGTAATGACACTGGGAAACTAACCGTGGAAGCAGATACGTAAAAAGCCGAAAAATATACGTTAAATTCTCTTAATGGGGCCCTCTACAAAAATTTAAGCACGCCACTGCGAAATTTTCTGAAAAAAATCGCTTATAATTATCTTAACAGCTTTTATATCTTTAGAATGCATGAATTTGAGCCACCTTGTATACTATTATGAATTTATATCCAATCGTTTACCTTTCATATACTCGTGAGAAAGATATGGTCGATAAATCCGACTTTAAGTGCATTTAATCCTAGTAAATCTTAGATAATCTGTAATCCAAACACATATCATCCCAAATTCAGCGAGATTTCATTTATAGAAAATATGCTAACGAAATTCCCATCATTTATGCACCACAAAAGGATTTATAAAATGCGACTCGTGTAACTTTTTAATCACGTTTACTGCACATTAGCAGAAAATATTTATGTAGCATCGAGACGAGAGAAAAGTACGATTAACGCTCAAATCTTACACAATATTTTTTTATAACTACCACTATCGGGGTGGCCCGATATATTTGTGACAGTGACAAATTGAAATGACTGCAATAACCACGAGTTATTGAACGAAAAAAATTAAATTATTTCCAATCTTTTATCATACAAGGTGAAATACAAAAGATGGAATAACTTTGACTCGCTGCTCCATTGACGATATTTTTTATTCAGGTGTGTTACAGTGGACCTGCTCTTCATCGAACACAAGAAACTTTGGCTTGGAAAGCTCCAGCTTCGTTTGGTGTTAGCAAAGGCACAACCCACTTCAAAAACAATTAACCTCACCTTCTGGTGATTCAGGTGCTGAATGGATGGATGTAAAACCAGTCTCGAGAACGTAAAACAAAGCGCCAGGAATGAAACAGGTCGGACTTATTCTATTGCCAAAATTCACGGATTTTGAATCCTGGTTGGGCGTCTGGGAGACTTAACAAACCCATGAACATGATCGTATTGGCAGAGACAACCATATGCAGGCTTTGCCAAGAGAACGAATGAACCTCAGTACACTATAGGGTCAATTCTATAAGAAATGGTTAAAAATTAACGGCAAGCCGTTATGTTTGACGAAGTTTCCGCTATTAGAAATGTTTTAATCTATACATAGTCAAGATTAGGATTTGAATTTTAACAGATTTGGTGTCCAATTAAGAGTTTTCCGTTCATATTTTAAAGCTTATTATTCGCACAGAATAGTAAAATGGAGTTAGAAGATTGTCTAATTTTTAACCGTGCGCTAAAAGTTAACATTTCCTTACAGAATTGCACCTATACAGTGCTACTTTGAAGGCATGACTTGGCTCAGGTTATCTGGGATAGGATAGCAAAATACACTACCCTCCAAATATACAGATGACCTGAGGTCTGGCCTATGGAGCTTAGTAATAAGAACCGATCTAGATAAGGAACTCTCCAATCAAAAATCGGCTGTATTAAAGTCTCCATCAAGCTTATGGTGTGAATATTCCATGCTGAAGTCCACCCTTTTTGTAGAGGAAAACATACATGCAAGTATCCTAAACTCCGAGCAATTTTAAAAACAAAAAATGCCAGATTGTTCCTACTTTGGACAATCTAAAAAGGAAGCCAGAAGAAGATGACACCAATATAAATATTAGCCGGGCCACCCTCCATAGAGTTATTGGTAAATTGGGAATCACATATCGTAAAATTGGTGATGGAATCACAAAGATTGCGCACTTATTGGAGATTCAATTTTCTTCAGGACATTAAGAAGTACCGATCCGAAAACAGATCTATAATCTATCTGGAAGAAACATGGTTTGATACACACGATACAGTATCCAAAGGATGGGTTGATTCTAGTAAAAACTGTAAGACTAAGGTACCTTCAAACAAAGGAAAGAGCATAACTATTATTCACGCTGGATCAGAAAACGGATTTGTTCCAAATTGTCTTCTGCTTTCTGCAAAGAATATTAAGGATTCAAGCTTGGATTATCATGAAAATACAACTGCATAACTTTTCTGGTTTCAAAATCATCTAATGAAAAATATTCCCGACCACAGTGTAATTGTAATGGATAACGCAAGCTACCACAGCCGCCTACTACAAAAAGCACCAAACTCATCAAGTAGAAAGACTGAAATTCAAGAATATTTGTTACAAAATGATATTTATTTTGAACCTGATTACAAGAAGGAGCATCTTTTGGAGGTGTTGAAATCATTTGCTATTAAAAAACAATATGCATGAGACAGTTTAGCTGAGGAACAAGGACATACTGAGCAACGTCTTCCTCCATACCATTGTATATTCAACCCCATAGATCATTTGTGGCATGAAGTAACAGTTGAGAGCAGAAAATGTTACTCCTACTTTGGGTCCCAGTGTTATTGAATTAGTTAAAATATAGTTAAAATAATTAGTTAGTTAATAATATACCCATTCAAAGCTGGAAAAATTCTGTACAGCTCGTTATAAAAATTGAAGATTCATACATTCGTATTCAAAATAATATAGAGCCTGTTGCAATTAAAAGTTTGGAGAAATGGTCTTCACATATTAAATAAAAAACAAATGATGTATGATAAAAATACAAAGAGATAGATATTTGTGAATTTGATCCTATTTAAAATAATTTTAAATAGTCCGCCACTGGCGATCTCTTCTACAGCAGCTATTGGCCATATGATTTATTGCAATTGGCCCAATAATTTTATGATTACCGGCAAAAGCCAAGACGATATACTTTGAGACACACTATACTTACGTCCTTCAAAACAGTATCAAAATGCGTTGTTTACAATATAGGGCGGAGACAAAAATATTTCTTGTACTAAGTATCTAAGAAAACAATTATAAAACAGTTACAAGAATGCATACCAGGTTGATTCGTTTCCATTTAGATCAAAGTCGGCTTCCTGCGTTTTTTTCCAATATAGTTGGCGATCTACCGCAGCTCAGCACCTCTTTTACAAGGTGTACACCGTACGTGATCTACCATATTAGCCGAAAGTTCGATTTTGTTTTTGAGCAATGGTAATTGTCGTGTTGAAGGGAACATCAATTCGTTTTTTTTGCAGCGGCGTAATTTTTTCTCAGAATAGGTTAATGTGTGGTAGAAGTAGATGGAAGACGGTTAGAGGTTCCTTATGCATGTATATGGTAGCTGTGATTCTTAGAAATTTATATAGTTCTACTCTTACTCCAATAAGACTAGATTTGCACACGCAAAAATTGTCTTAAAATTTCAACTTTACTGTAAGGATTTACAAATTTAACGTCCTACTTGAAATAAATATAAATTTAGAGACTGAAATACACGCAATTATGGTAGATCTAAATGAAAAGCGAAAAATAATTTTAAATTTTTTGCAAAAACGATACTCATACACTGTGTGCCAAATTAAGTTGGAACATAATTTGAACCCTAGGTAATAACATTTTTGTTTATCAATGAATTTTATTGCGTTCACCATATGAAATTGGCTAATACGTTTTTATTATCACTTAAAAATAGCTATATAGGATCAGTTTTAAACAGAACCGGACTAACGACAATCTCATTAAATTAGTGCATTGCGAAACTAGTTGAAAAAACAAATGGCGACTTATAGATCAACTCATATTTTTTTAAGAATATTTATCGGAAATTAATATTAATATTTTAGAACTTAATCCTAAGAAACGATTTTTTATGATTGTTGTCATTTAAGTACTGGCATAGTTTGATCAGGGTTGGTTTAGAGCACCTCAGAATAATCCTGATATTTCTTGTCAGACTATTGGAACAAATCTATTAAATTATTATATTGTCATCGATCCTTGATAAGTGTACAAAGTTTCAAGTAAATCTGACGTTTTGAAGTCAATAAAAATTGCCTTTGAACATTCTCTTATTTAGGTACATATAAATAGGTGAAGATAATATAGAATCGGGATAAAAGAAATTCGATCGTTACTTCAAGATATATTTTGCAGCTATAAATATTAATGAGATCGATTTATAACTAACCTTGAATAAAAGATTTGGTCCCAAAATCCACATTTTTTGAGAACGTTTAGTTGTTATTCGATTTTTCGATATTTTTCATGTTTTCCTTAATTTGAATGGGTTTTTGGTTAAATTTCATTGTATATTTAATGGGTTTATGGTTATTTTTGATTATTTTTTATTATATTTAATTATTGTTAATAGGTTTTCATTGGTTTTAGTTATATTTTATGGGAGCTCGCTGATTTTAGCTAATTTATATGGGTTTCCAGTCTATTCAGTTGTTTTCCATGGGTTTTCGTTGATTTTCTTTGATTTTCTTAGGTATTTCTGGAATTTCATGATTTTCAATAGGGTTTTATTTAAAAGTTTTTGAATATTTTTATTTGGTTTTTGTTTTTTTCAGATATATTTATTTATGGAATTTCTATTATTTTCGTGAGCTCGATAATTTCAGCTAATTTATATAGGTTTCCAGTCGATTCAGTTAAATTCCATTGTTTTTGATGGGTTTTCATTAATTTTCATTAAATTAATGTATTTTCAGTGATTTTAGTTAAATCTCATTGATTTTTTTAGGTATTTCTTGAATTTAATGATTTTTAATAGTTTTTGAGAATTTTTATTTAGCTTTTGTTTGCTTCAGTTATATTTTTTAGGTATTTATGGAATTTCGATTATTTTCGTAATTTTGAACAGGTTTTTGATTGATTTCAGTTAAATTTCATATATTTAATAGGTTTTCGGGGATTTTCTATAGGTTTTTGGTTCATTTTTATTATTTTTAATGGGAGTATGGTTATTTTTAATGGGTTTTCATCGATTTTAGTGTTATATATGGTAGCTCGTTGATTTCAGCTAATTTATATAGGTTTCCAGTAGATTCAGTAAAATTCCATTGTTTTCGATGGGTTTTTGTTGATTTCCATTGAATTGTAGTATTTTCAGTGATTTTAGTTAAATTTCATTGATTTTTTTAGGTATTTCTGGAATTTAATGATTTTCAATAGGTTTTTAAATGAAAGTTTTTGAATATTTTTATTTGGTTTTTGTTTGTTTCAGTTATATGTCTTAGGTATTTATGGAATTTCGATTACTTTCGTTATTTTGAAAAGGTTTTTGGTTGATTTCAGTAAAATTTCATATATTTAATAGGTTTTCTGGGATTTTCAATATTTCCAATAATTTTTGGTTACCTATATTTTCATTGAGATTGTAATTTTACTTTTTCCTCTGATTTTCGTTTAATGTTAATTTAATTTAATAGGTTTCCGTTAATTTTAGTTTATGAGTTTATTTATTTAAGCATTTTTGTCAATTTGTATATTTTTGCTATCTCAGTGGTCAATGACAATTTTCAGTTTATTTTTCCTATATTTTCAGTTAAACTGAGCTGCTCTCTATTGCTTTTAGCAGTCATTGTTAGTTACTTGTATGTATGTAAATGTCTTTTGTTGTTTTTGGTGTATGGTACTCACTCTCATTTTAGTAATTTACAATAAGTTTTCATCAATTTCAGGTTCAGTTAATTTTAGACTATACTACTATTAATTGAAATAAATTAGATACTTTTAGATATTTCAAAATTTTGTTGTATTAGCATTATCGCTTTGTTTAAAGAAGCGATCTTTACCCCGTGGCCTCATAATTCTATTTAAAAAATAAATTAAGTAAGGGGGCGTCCATTAATTACCTACATGAGGCATTTTTGAGGATTTTTTGACCCCCTCCCTCCCCACTTGTGAGATGTAGTTAGATTTTTCTCAGCCCCCCCTCAACCTCTTATCTTCCGTGAGATGTTTCAACATTTGTGTTTTGGGTGTATTAGGGGATTTTATTCAACTTACGTTTTTACTGAACTTTGACGCAATTTTACATCGTTTTCTGATACAAAAAAATTACGTGATATTTACCAAGACCCCCCCTTCTCACTCAAGTGAGATTTGGCTCGATCCCCTCTCCCCTCTGAGCACCTCGAGATATCGTGATATCCCATAGGGATAGAGGATTAAGAAAAACGGTTTTGGGTGGTCTGGTCTTATTGTAAGTAGGTACTTTTTTTTTAAATTTTATTGTGACATTTTGAACTAAATAAGTACCTATTTTATATGCCTAATACTGATTTATCTCTTTTTGTTAACGACGCATTCGTGAATGATCACACTCGGTCATGATAGATACTAACATCATTTTTCTAAGTGAGATTAGTTTTTTTGAATACAATAGATACTTATACAAGTATGTTTGTTTATTTAGGCGTTCATCATTGGTTCACTTCGCACCTGGACTCCTATAGTGAAATACAGCCTTTGGACGCTACTCTGAACCATCTCAATTCGTTTCCAAATTATGAATTTTTGAAAAAAGCATTGCTATTTACATGTCACAATAATTATTAAGAGTGCTATAGAAACGAAACACTTTTGCTAAAATATAAAGATTCATTTTGTTATGCATTTGACGTCTGTTTTATTGACGTAAAAATTTCTCAAATAAAAATATTAATTAAGGAAATTAAAACAGAATTGTTGAATAAAAAATACAAAAGGTTTTAAAATATGCGGTCGAAATTATTTATTACTGACAGAAAATTTCTTTTTGAGCTTTTTATTTTATAAAACAAAACAAAATAAATGAAAAAAACGTGAATATAGGTAATAGTTATAATAACAATAATGTCAATATAATAGTTTTCAAGATGACACAAGTATTTATTTTTACATTTGATTTATTTTAAAAAGATCGGTTTGTTTCCAAAAACTATAGGTACAAAAATGTGTGAAATTATCAGGTTTAACAACCTAATATGATATAAAAGAATATGTCAAAAATAATAATTTAAAAATTATAAAATTTAAAAGCTCAGATTTAATTAATAGATTAAGTATTAATAAAGCATGGGGTTTTTTGTTTATATATTTTTATATTAATTCAAGTTGGAGAAATATGTAGCTACCAACGAAATAGCTATAACAATTGATAACGTTTCTTGTGATAAATTATTTTTATCTTTGTTTGTATTTTTGTCAATTTAAACTCAGTAGGTAGTTGAATTTAACGCAGATGCATAAGTAATACCTAATAGTTAATCCTGCTTATCCTGGTCAGGATAATGGAACAAACTTATCAAATTAATAGTTATATTCTCAATGTTCAAGTTTCAATTCAATCAATCATTTTAAAGTCAATTAAAGTTACGATTGAAGATTCTATTATTACAAACAAATAAAATAAATACCTGAGCTAGGTCGATCACTATATCTGGTACAATAAACCCACGCAGGCCACAGTATCGGCTGTTTTTCGTCCTTCTTCTCCTTTTCCTCATTTTTGCTCAGATCTACTGGACCGGGCACTTTGGTTTCGTCCACACATTCTTGAATCACTCTCTTAGGAACTGTCTTCTTAATATGCAAAGGATCAGTTATCCTTCTGCCAAAGTCCGCTTTTAAAATATTATCTATAGAAAACTTCAAACGAGGATTATCGTTATCGGAAACGTCTTTGAGGTTATGTTGGTTGTAACAACGATTTGTATTTATATTTACATTGTCGGTAATTTTACTAAAGTTCGATTTTGCTTTTGTACTATTTACAGGACTAGATTCGGAATTATTAACACTGGTGGATATTTGAGAGATGGCGTTCAAATGATTTTCGATATTTTTAAACGTCAAAGGTTCGTTGCTACAGTCTTGATTTGGATTTTCGTTACCCACAGAAAGCACAGTATCGTCACTACAACAACTTACGTTGTCTATATTGATAGAATCTCTGTCGAAATTATCACTAGAGTCCATCGATACTGAACCGTCAGTACTTTCCATTGTTTGTCGTGAAAAATGTAGCGGCTGCGATACCAAACTACTCGTCAAAGCCGCCATCTTACACAAATCACATTATTTCGCGATAATTTCTTGAAGAACTTTAAAAAAATCCTCTATCCATAAGACTCTTTCAAACAGTTGATGTTCACGGCACGGCACCCGGAGACTATCTGACGTAGTGAGACTTGCGGAGGGCGGAGTCAATATTCCGAAGGTGTATCCTAGGGGAGTTCACATCATCGGTGGGCGAATCGGGAAAAGGAACATTATGTTTGTGTTTGTATCTAAATTGGCTCTTCTTATATTTATGGTATGCTGGATGCACAAAGCGCCAATTATACTGCCTTAAGGTTTCATCAATTGTAATGTTAACCGTATGAACGTTTTCGGAGTGATGTCTTGTTTTAAAGACATGATAGTCGTAGGTACTGATATGCGGAGACAAACTTTCGTTTATTCAAACGAGAGCGAGTTTTGATTGACATGTCTTTTGTTAAATTTTTAGTTTGGACTTTTGAATAAATGTATAATCAATCTTTTTGACGTACACAATATCATCAACAATTTCCTTTTAAATACTTCACGAATTATATAGACATCATTTTTTTTTGTTCCGTCGGACAGATGTATTAGGTACTACCTGTAGTCTCACTATAACCATTATTATTATCATTATTGTACTTCAATAGTATATTACTACTAAACCAACGAAAGGTTATTCCATATAGATCTATTGTACCTACCAATGCTAATAAAGAATTGTTTCACTTGAGTAGCCCAGCTAGACGTAGGTCCTTTTAGTCCCATTTCCACTGAAGATTAGATACTGATCTCCTGTGCGTTGTCGCTAGGATTCTGAAGTGCTGATGTGCGATTCGCAAGTACCTATGTGGATGGAGGTTTCTTCTTCCATGCCACAGAATCTACATTCTTCTTCCTCCAGTATTATGAGCTTTTTCAGGTGCCCATTCAGGCAACAATGTCCCGTTAGGATCACCGATAAAATCCTTAGTGCACTTTTACTTTGACTTATGACTTATCACATCGGGTTGTAGTCACCCAGCAGAATCTTTGATTGTCTAAGCCCTACTAGATCTTTCCAATTGTCAGATCTTCTCTTTTTTCGGCGTTGCCTATTTCTTCCAATATTACATTGGAGCTGATACCGCAAAAGGGTTCCGGCCCCCAAAAGGGTGTTTCAGTCCTCCTATTTGCTAATTCATCTGCTTTTTCATTTCCTTCTATTCTAGTGTGTGCTGAAATCGACCTCTTAAGATGACTATATTGTTCTCGCCTAGTTCATTGAATTTGCCTAGGCATTCCCTCGCTATTTGGCGATTACACAAGAGCTCAGTGCTTTAATGTCCGACATTATAATAATCCTTTGCCTCGTATATCCTTTGACAATATTGAACTAGGCACACTTTCTCATGGCGTGAATTTTGCGTGAAAGATACTGGCCCGTACTCTTGTATCCCAGTTCCTTCTATTACTTTTGAGCTGTAGATATGTGCACCATTGAATGGCATTCTTTCCAAGTCTAGTAATGGTATTTGGATCCCATTCCTTCTTGTTGCTTAATTCCGTAACGAATTTCCTTGAAAAGTTATACTTTTTCATCATATTATCTACTGGGGTCCCGGGTTTTCTGATTTCTGAGAAGTGAGGAAGTGGTTTTTTTTAATGATCCCTCTCCACTCAGTCTATTCTTATCTTGTTCTTTCTGCAACACTTTCCACCACCATCTGTAGTGGTTGGGCATGTTCTCATTGCTCTTGTAATGTATATACCTACAAGCTAGTCTCTCGTTGTCAATAGGCTAGTTCTACTACTCCACGCAATGACAGTGTACATCCAGCCCAAGATTTTTGGGTTACAGCCTCAATTTCTACCCGCCAGATTCCTGCACACTATATTCAAGCCATTTTTGCCTTTTCGTGTTTGTTCCACAAGAGTTTACTGTCTACAGTGAAACCTAGATACTTGACTTGTTATCTCCATTCAACCTGATGTAACCGTTTACCGGAACAACCAAGAAGCAAGAAATGGGACTCCTATGTCTTTTTGTTTCCTTGCAACGTTGAGAGAAAGTGCCGATTAAAGGTAAG
This sequence comes from Lochmaea capreae, assembly GCA_949126875.1. Lineage (NCBI taxonomy): Eukaryota > Metazoa > Arthropoda > Insecta > Coleoptera > Chrysomelidae > Lochmaea > Lochmaea capreae. Next base: position 14,225,022 of record OX421409.1, read on the forward strand.
TGCGCCAAATATTGCCATGCGAACACTTCTTAATTTTTATTTCACATGTTATCATCATTATTTTGCCAGTGGCAATATTTGGTGCATTAGAAGATGGCAACATTAGGAACAAATTCAAGAAAGAGTATTTAAGTACTTAGGTACATGTACCTACCTTATACCTAAGCTATTTTCATGAAAAACTTATGGATAAAAATCAGCGTATCACTACAGCTGTTAAAACACACTGAGCGCGTCGCGTGAGAGAGGGAGAGTTCGATGTATATAATCAACTACCGGTAGCACCAGGTACATGAAATATGACGTCATAGGTGGCAATATTATGAACATGGCAAACTTATTTAAAGAAAATTGCAGTTTACCCCAAAAAGCATATACTTAGTCAGGATTTAGAAGTAGACGTTAGCAACGAATATGTTAAATATAAATATATTATAAAATCATTACCTACAAGTTTGTTCCCTCTACAATCAGAAACTGTCGAAAACTTTCAATTTTGATTTAGAAATTCATATCACATCCAATCTAAATTTGTTGACAATAAAGTCAAAGAGGAAGAGGCAAGAGGAGTACAGAAGCCAGTTGTTAATTACCTAGTTAGATGGTATACATACTTAGGTACTTACTAGAAAAGTGAGATAGCGATATCGATTCTTTCATAGGTATCGTAAAAGGTATAGACAATAGCAAACTAGGTACTCTTTAAAAAGTCCACTGTATAGTGGAGTTGTATTTTTTTAAATATATACAGGGTGTTTCCAAGTAATCTAAAATATTGTAGTGGGCGTTTCGTCATTCCATTTTGAGACGAAAAGTTCTTATTAACATGTGTGATAAGTCTTGTCGTTAATGAGATACAGGTTGTTGAATTGTTTTATTAGAAGCAGCAGTATGTGTTAAACATAAAGAAAAAATAGTACATTTCAGAGCATACCTATGTTCAAAATGTGCACCGTCAGCCAAAATGCAAGCATCCGCTCGAGGTCTAATGGATTGCCGAATACGTTCGAAGATATACCAGGATTTTTACGAATTATATCACAGCCTTGTATAATACTCCTAAGTTTAATATCGGAGTTGTGTAAATAAGCGATTTTATATATTTTCAAGTACAATAATCCAGAGGATTGTGTCCAGGTGACCTGGAGGGCCATGGGTATGGAGATCCTTTCCAATGGTCTGGAAAAACGTTATTTAAAAACTCGCGTACAATCACTGCAAAATGTGGAGGAGCACCGTCATGCATAAACCACATGCGCCTTCTAATAATAAGAGGTACATCTTCCAAAAGATGAAAGAAAATGAAGATACGTCTCACCGGTCAACCACGCAGGAAGGAAAAATGGCCCTATTAAATAATCTTCGATGATGCCAAGCCACACATTGACCGAAAATATAGTTTTACACGTATGGCATGTGGATTTACATCTGCCCATATGTGGTCATTATGAAAATTCATAATGCCATGTCTTGAAAAATTGGGATTATTTGCGATTTTATTTCAAATCCATTAGAAATTTTGTATACGGAGCGAATAGTTAGTAGGTAGCAAATGTTGAACACGTTGAACGTGATATGGATACAATAAACTATCTTTTAGAATATTCCAAAAGTTCTGTTACTAGCATTTACTTCATCAGAATTTTTTCTGGTACTCGTTTCTGGATGTTGGTCAATAATTTGAAGAATCTGGTTTCCCAATTGTGGAGTTCTCACATTTCTGGGCCGTCCAATAATATCCTTTGATTTAGCAAAAGTTCCAGTTTCTTGTGAATGAATATGTATCTTAGTAAACGTATCAGAACATGGTAAACGATTATTTGGATAACGCTGGGCATACATACGTCTAGCCTCTAAACCCTAACCCGCAGTGCAGGCGGGTAGAGGGAAGCTTGGCGGATAGAGGGTGGAAGTCAATGGGCAGAGGGTGAATATACTTTGGCCGCACTAGTCGACGGAAAATTATCGTACCAACCCAAAATCAAGTTCAGTCTAAACTGTAGTTAGTGTGTGTCATCATGCCCGTTTCAAAATTTGCCAGAAGGCTTTTTCTCTGTGATAATTCTTATCAGATTCTGAAGTATACAAATCTAAAAAATAAGAGGAGTTGGGTGTATGCGTATAACTTGCACAGAGACCACGATGGAGAATGGGGAATTTCTGCTAGTTTACAAGAAGATACGAAATTTCTCCGAATTTTTTTTAAATAATGCACGTATGAGTGTAGAATCTCTCGATTTTTTGCTTAGTAAAGTTCATAACCAATTGGAAAGGACGTCTACAAACTTCGTTCTACCCACAATGTTTTCAGAACTTTGGAGTTTTTTTCGTAATTCGTCTGCTGGGCCCCATATTGCTTTTCGCTTATAAACAGCCGAAATTAACTTTTCTTCCATTATTATGCCTCACCCCTGGTTGAAAATAATTAAACACAACTGATTCCCTGGTGGTTAGCTTGGCGAGTCGATAGACTGCTTAAGATGGTGGGGGATCGCAGTGCGGCTGGTTCAACTAAATCGCTTGTTACGGAAACATAGCTCGCGGGTTGTTTGGAGAGTCGCTTGGAGGAACCCTTCAGGTAACACGATTGCACTGTGGCCGCAGTAAGGCATTACCATTCACAAATCCATACAAAAGTGCATATTAGCCATTTCAGCATTAGTAAACGCAGGCATCGTTGTTATATATATATAACAGCTCTACAGGCCATGAAGGCCTAAGGCTTGATTGGCTATTTTCCTCCATTCTCTTTTATGTTTTGCCACCTCTTCCCATCTGCGTATGTTCAACAGCTCTAGGTCCTTTTCTACTGCTTCTATCCACTTTTTTTTTGGTCTTCCTCTCTTTCTTTTACATCCAGTTCCTCTTCTAAGTACTTCTTTTGTTGCTCTGCTATTTGCAAGTCTCTCTATGTGCCCTAAGTATCGTATACGTTGCGACCTCACTACCGCCGATATCGGAGTGCTTTCATATAACTCCATGAGCTCCTCATTTGTTCTTCTGATCCAGATATCTCCTACTTTTCTCCCCCCATATATTCTTCTGAGTATTTTTCTCTCCCATATATCTAGTAATTTCTCTTCTTTTTTATTCATGATCCACAGCTCCGCTCCATATAAGACTGTTGGTCTTATGATCGTTTGATAAATTCTTTTTTTTGTTCTTCTTGATACCGTTTTCGATTTAAATGTCTTCAATAGTGCCCCTGCGCTCCTGTTTCCTTTCGTTATTCTTGTATTAATTTCTTCTGACTCATCATTTCTGTTATTGATATCAATTCCTAGGTAGCTTATTTCGTTTGTATTTTGAATAGTGTACTCTTTATTATCTAAAATACTCCGGAACTGACTCTCTATCAAGTTTTTCATTACCTGTTCTCATTATCATGTACTTTGTTTTTTGTTCATTTAACTGAAGGCCCTTTTTTCTCGCACTATTTTCCAGACGTTTTAAAACTTCGATTAGCTCCTTCCTAGACCTTGCTATTATCACTAAGTCGTCAGCATAGGCTAGACATTGATGTTTGTGACTATATATTGTTCCTTTTGTGTGAATATTGCTCTCTCTTAATCGTTGTTAACTCAACAGAAACGAGAACAAAATTTCTTATTCGTTTTTTGCGTTGGTTTTTAGGATTGACACAGTATTTGTCAAAATTATTTTAAAGGGAACTTAGAATAAGTATGTGCATTCGTATTATTTCTAAAAACCATTACACTTACAGTCAGAGCTCATTTATTACAAACAATTCAACACCCTGTATCTCATTAACGTCAAGACTTATCACACATATTTATAAGAATTTTTCGTCTTAAAATGAAGCGCCCATTACAATATCTTAGATTACTTAGGAAACACCCTGTATATGAATATAAGTAATTTTTAAATACAAATTTTATGTCATTCCGGATACCTAAATAGACATTTCCTAATACACCTCGTAGCTACACCAATATATGTAAATTATCCGCACGAGATCTTGCGTATTTGAATATTATTATTTAATGTAAATAAACATCGAACGACATTCCGCATCACCATTTGAATGAAAATAAAGAAATATAATAATATATATGTGGTAAATTACCGTTCTGATATTAATCAAAGTAGACGGTGGAATTGTTGCTGGGTAAATTAATTAAGTTATTAATTAAATAACCGGCGATTAAACACTTTGCAGAATATTTCTGGTTGGATATATTATAATTAGTGGTTATGTAATTTCTTAATTGAACGTTTTGTTTCATATCTAAGATGATTAATTCGAATTGACGTGCAAACTTTTTTTCAGATATTCAGGAAGTTTTGTTGAAGGAAAAAAAATTGTTTCAGCATTTCGAAAAGAAAAATACAGTGAAGCGTAGAAAATTTTGGATAGGTTTTCGGTGAGATGCAACAATTTCCATAGTGCTATTTGAACTTATAATCTTAATAACTATCAAATTAAATACTAATAGAGATGTGGTAATTAATTATCGCTAAACTACAAGAACTTCAACTAAAATTATATATTTTGTATAATGAAGATGAAACTACAGAAGACTGCCCTGTTCAGATAAAAACTCTTGCTCTTGGAAATACTGTTTCCTGGATTTCCACGTACATTTTCCGGTCATTTAACTCTGTCGATATTTATGTTTATTTTTATTTTCATTTCGTGAATACTGTGATTCACCCACTAGAAAACAACATTGTCCTTTTCTGTTGCTCGAAACCAGAAGCTCTTGACTGTAAAATTCTTGATACCGTTATTTGTGAATCGCATTTAAGTTAAAAAATGCTGCTCACTTAAATCAACATTGGTTTGGGGTATTATTTAGTTGTTTGCATCAACCAACGTTCACCGACAACGTCCGTTCATAACTTAATCTGACGTTGGAACTACGAAGTCGATCGGGCCAATGACTACTCAACGTTAGCAAATCGAACGTTATTTTTTGTTAGACAGACAACGTTCGTTCAACGTTCATTTTTACCTTTTTGGACTAATCTGGAACCAGACGACGGTCTAAGATTGTTTAGATCCGCATGTTACAATTTTGGTCATGAAAACACGACTAAAACTTTTTGTTCCCATTATTTGACCTACGGACGGACGTTTAAAAGTAGTTCAAATATTCGCACAATAATCCATTGACATAATAATATAATCTTTATATGTCAATGGCACAATCTCCAACCTAACCTCATTTTTTATTTATGTATTTATCGATTTTTGTCTGATAAATTATAAAGATGTCCGAATCACGAAAAAAAACAGGAACCGTTTAGACATTCATCGACATTTTACAGAAAGAGATCTAAATACAACTTAACCGGCCTTATAGAGTTACTAAATAACCATCAAGTGAGTTTGGATTAGTTGTTTTGTCCCTGATGATGTTTTTAATTTATTTATAAGTCAGTACTACTACTACTTATTCAGGCGAACCTTGGCCAAGACAAACTCAAGCCAAAATTCCGGCACTGAGGCCACTGGCGGGACCATTGTGCCATTCCTGCCACGTATACATCCATGAAGCCGAAGCCCCTCGATGGACTCAATCCTCTTCAGTGGATGCCTGCTTATGTCCCCAGAGGCCATAACAGGGACTCCGAAGATTCGCCTGCGTAGCACAGCCCAATGTGGACATACGAGGAGAACATGGTCCCAAACTTTAGTAGTGCGCTCTTTTTTCCAAGCGATCTTCTGCAATTATACATCTACATTAAAAGAAAATGAATGTAGTGCAAAGATAAAACAATACTATCTATATCACTTCCTTCCTCAGTTGTGCTTCTTCTGTTATCGTTTGATTCGTTCGCAGTTACATGCTTTGGAATAGCTCCTTGATTTAAACCTGATACCCTAGTTGTGTTAATTCTTCTATCTGGAAAACACATTAGCTTTGTTCATTTTCTCTGAGCCCCAAAAAGCGTTAATGAGCATCGGGTGGCCGATATTGCTATCAACATATTTGGTGCAATAAGCGACCAAGTTATTTTAAAAAGAGTTTTTTTGCATGGTTTTTACTCCAAAGGCTGCGGAGGTATTTTAAACGGCATGAAATGCCATTACCTTTCGAGGCAGGCTTTGAGTGATGATGCGAGGGATCCAAAGATTACAAGAACCGAAGAGAGGAAGGAAGTGGAATGGTACACGTACACGCCACGAGAAGATCAAAAAAGTAGAATTGTCATCCTGGGACTGACAAACAGTGTGGATATTAACGAGCTACAAGAGACAATCGAGAAATAAGGAGTCCGAATTGTCAAAATTAGCAAATCCATTCTAGGTGCGGCGAAACAAAGCTACTGCTCATCTGCATGGTGGAGCTGGAAGTAGAGGAGAAAGAAAAGATCAGGAAGATCCAGCATCTACAACTCTTGAAGATAAGATGGGAAAATCAAAAAATAGAAAATGGACACAGCGCTACAACTGCCAGGTATTCCACCACAGACAAACGAAATTTCGCGTAAGAACCAAGTGAGTTCTGTGCGGAGGACCACACCGTTCCAACGAGTACCGAAGATCTAGGGACAAGCTAGTCACCTGTGCGAACTGCCAGGGAGAACTTCCAACGAATTACAAGGGGTGCCTACAAACACCAAACAAGAGTGCGACGAGAAAAACATCGAAGCCACCCCCAGAAGGAACGAAGACAGAAGTCCGCTGCGCTGGGGTGCGATGAGAGACGTAACCAGCTATATCCAGCTATACTGGGATGGGTTAGAAGCATGCAGTAAGGAAGGAACGTTGGTGTGATACACAGACGGATCTAAAGCTGATATAGGAACAGGAACTGGAGTACACGATGCTAGAGCTATGGGGACGAGCTCGAAACGAAAAACGCGAACAACGACAATAAGGCCCTTTTGGATGAGATCAGGGTGTATCCTGGGAGGGATGGACTCAGTACAAGTTGTGCGAACATAAGAAATGCCATAATCTCAATTTTGACAAAAGTTACCTTTGACGGGTTTTTGCAACAAACCCTTCAATTGTTATTACAGGAGATGAAATACACCCTGTTTTATAGGTCCAGTAATTGCAAATTTTACGTTTAATTACCTACCCAGAACGTTAATATGCCTACAGATTATAGTTCTTAGTATTAAGGATAATTATGACAATAGGAGGTTTATGGAAATATTTAAATTCTAGTTAAGATAGGAATGTTGTCGATCTCTGTATATATAATATATTCTAAGAATAAATCACATATTCCGTGTACGGAAAGAGATAATGTCGAAATTAACACTCGACGATGGTAATCAGAATCAGAATAAAGAGGTATAAACTCATCATAATGCAATTAAACTCTCTCTTCAGGAATTTGAAGCCATAACGCAAAACATCAGTACCTACTCGAGTTCGATGTTTCTCGAAAAAAAAATTCACCATAACGTCGATAGTTTCCCAGAATTGAAGACGCTGTGCACTTTTTCGCATTTTTTTCCGTAATTGCCGAAGCAATTATCATTTCATTAGCTAAAATGCCGGATAAAATCGAGAAAAACTCCGTAATATATTACGACACCGTAAAAATACCTGCATGGATATCAAATTAATTGAAAACGGAGTAGAATAGTCGATGTATTTACCAAATAAACGAATTTTATGTTATGTAAGTGGTCACGTTGACGTTTTGATCTGGTTCTTATTGCTGCCATTATGCCGTTCGCTATACATAAATCCACTCGGATCTCGAAGATCAATACAAATTGAATGATTCCGAGTAGTTGATTTACTTCATTTACCCATGTAGACTGATGTACTACTCTAATTTTTTTTTTAATGGAACAGTTCGTTCAACATTTAACGAGCTAATTAAATTATTTATAAGAAAATTGGACTAATTTAAATTCTTGTTGTACATGTATTCAAATGGGTCAATAGCCTGTAGCTCTTATTGAAAAACTTCCATTCGGTGTTGACCAACTAACTACCTCTTTTTGTATTTAAAGCAGCGTTTAAATCTGACTAAAACTATCGCTGGATCATTCAGTAATTACTTCAAAAATCACGAATTTAGTTCAAAAAAATGGTACTTTTCCAACACTAATTAACAGGTGCAGTTTACTGGACGCAAAGGTTCCTAATGAGAGCCCGCGTCCAGTAAACGGAAAAATGACAAATAGAAATATAGCCGTCCTACAGTTTAGAGAAAAGGTTATTATGGCTTTAATTGGTGGAACCGATATTAATACTGTAAAACCACCCAATGATTCGGAAATTTTTCATTACCTGGAACCCAATCCTCCAAAACCAAAACGATAAAAGCCCAATGTTAAGGTGCCGTCAGTGCAAAAAAAGGAAGACAAGATATTTTTGTCCAGTTTGCAGCATGCGACCAGGCCTTTGTGTTACTCCATGTTTTAAAGATTACCATTTCAATAAATAAGTTTTTCTTATAAACATAAATGTATTTTGGTGCCTTTTGTTAATTTCTTTAATTTATCTTATTTCTTTAAAAGTTTTTGTAAGTTCAAATAGTGTTTTTATTTTCTTTATATTATAAATATTGAAGAAAAAGTCAGCTTATTCGTGCTTCCAGTTAACTGGACAGCTGCTTAGAGCTGTCAAATTGACATGACATCATTTGTATTTTTATTCCAAAAGTAACTATTGGATTCTAAGTAGAGAATTATCTAACCCTCTGGGAACTAAACCTGTTAATGCTATTTTACGATGAATATTTTGACTTTAAACTGTAAAGGTTATCTTGAACTAAATGTAAGTCTGTTTCACAAAAAAACCGGAAGAAAATACTTAAATTTTGCCAATTTTTAGAAATATTCTTAAGCATAATTATTTTCAGTGGACACTTTAGGTTATAAAATTACACACTAGAATCTTTATGTCTAGGTAGCCTAGGTTCACAATTTAGGACCAGCTGACACATTTAGCGGCTTTGTCAAATGGTATTTATTTTCCTTCAGTGGACTTAATTATGCATTGCAATAGATTACATGAATATAACATAATACGCATTTATAAACATGAAAATTGAAATAAACATCCTTAGGATGTAATGTTTATCTTAGATTTGTTTTATACAAAAATAAAAGAGATTAAAACAAACTAGCTACTGGACCACAGAGTATTTTTCTTTTATCACGAATTTTAGTTCAATATGATAGGGGTAATATCGTCAATACTAACAAATTGTCCAGTGCTACTCTTGCAGCGAGGATGCGATACTACAGAGAAATGGTGACAAGTGCATTTACACAAATGAAACTTTCTTTACCAAAAATTGGAGGGCCTGGAATTATTATATAGTACAGGTGAAGAAAAAATTTCACATGATTATCCACATTATTCTGAAATAATACAGATATACTATCAGGAATACATACACAATTTGCAAATGGAAAAATTGAATGAACCGCCATTAACAGATTATGGAAAATGCGCGCCGGGTCGATGTTTCGCAATTCGCGCGCGCAAAGGTGGTAGGTTGCTTCTGGAAAGCCTTTTGAAGAACCTGCATGCACAATAATAAATCTTTTTCCTCCTCTTCCTTCAGGTTTACGTACACTTTTAATATTATCATCTTCCCAACTTCTTATTTTATTTCCTTTGGAATAAATCCATGTTTTATCTAAGAATATAAGTTCTCTTGAATGAGAATTTTCCATATATTTTATCATGAAGCAATTGTGAAACAATATGGTTACGTTCAATAAGGGCTTTTTGGTTATCGGCTTTTTTAAACTTAAGCTCTATTTCTTTTAACAATGTGCTTAATAATGTTGTAGGTACCTACTACATGTACTTAACTATTTCCTTCGACTTTATCTCATAATTAAATGTTTGAAGAGTTACTGGTTTTCATAAAAAAATAATACTATATTATTCACTATCTAATACTTATTAGAAAAATTTTTAAATTGCTTAAAACTTAAATAATAAAAGACACTATTTATTGGTTTTAACAGATTAATTCAAACTGGAAATCATCTACATATAAATATTGATATTTATGTTTCCACTGTCAAGGCCGACATATTCTAATTTTGTATTAACCTACAAAATGTGAAACCGTTTTGCTACTGATTTGAAGTCGCATGTCAATTTTATAATATGGCGCTGGTTTTGACAATAGGTTCGTGCATACCTAAGGCACTAAAGAGATGAGTATTATCATCCGCCATTTTGGTGCCTGAATTTTATTGTTTTGTGATGTGTCGAGTTGACATATTGTGTTGAAAATTTTTTGATATTGAACAGAACATTTTATTTTACCAACTTTCCTTCACAACGATTGGATGCTGGCCACGTCTCTGAGTAGAAATACCGAATCTCATGCCAAATACTTGAACAACACAACAACAACGTCAACTTACAACAAGGCACCAAAATGGCGAGAATACCTATGTCTATAGCGCTCTAGCATACCTACGACTACAAACTACAACTTCACGTAGCTTCTTCTCACGTCAAACGGTGTCTACCTATACCTACTAATTTTGTGTTTTATTTCTCATTTATTAATAGGGTACAAGCATAAATTTTGCAATACCGGCCATATTGACAAAAGTAATCACATGGTATGACATCACACGTATCATCCGTATAGCGTTCGGAAATCCTCGGGTGGTGGTCGGAGACTGCAATAAAATTTTAATTTTATTTTAAAATTTGGAAGTAATTTCCAATGGAAACTGGTTTATTTCCTATTATTAGTTATTTTTGTTATCAACTTTACTATTATAAATTAATATTTAAGCAAAATATGAAATATGCGTGTACCCTATTGATTTAAAACGTTTCTTCACTCGCTTTGCTGAAATGTTATTCTTCAAAATACCTAAAATATCATCTGCATTCACGTTCTTTGTACCTACCTACATCTTGTATATAACGTATTGTTTATAGCCATTTTACTGCCCTCAGGTAAGTTTTTGGGTTACTGCGAGTTTTAAGTACTCTTCTTTTATAAATAAAACTAGGATTATTTTCTTTCTGATAGCATAAACTGTTTTTCTGGATATTTTTAATGCTGCTGTTACTCTCTACCATAAAATTACCTTAAGAACATACTATAGGTATGTATAAGAAGTAGATTTTACCTCTTGAACGTTCGAAATATCAAAAAGCCCTCACTTCAGTTTACTCACACAAGTTTAAAACAAGTTCTTGCGCTTGTGATTTCAAGAACTTTCCTGATATGTTCTAAAACAAAAGGAAATATTGTTTACTTTGCTCACAAGCAATCACAATTGTCATAATCTGTAAGAATTCAGTTCACAGAATTAAGAAAGATGAATGTATGTAAACACTACTACCTTTATAAACCTTTTTATAGAAGGCTATAAGTGTTTACATGCATGTATATTTATTACTTCTTGGTTGTTAACGTAATTCTTACTTTTGTTGACTTTATAAATCTACCATAAATGTTCCCGCTACACGAAAGTTTAGCCACCGACTAAAAAGTAAGGTTATGTTAAAAATATTTATTAAATGCAAAACAGGAAATTTTGTACTTAGCGTAAAATAAAAATAACAATAATCGTTATTGACATTTTCAATATTTGGAGGCCATAATTATTAGAGTTACATAAGAACGTACGAGGATGTATTGATATCTAGTTAGCCTAGACCAGTTTCATCCATAAACAAAATATTGCGTTACCATAGCTACCAACAAAAACTTATTAGAAGTGTCAGTGAAAAGTTTGACGTCAAAAAAGTAAACCAGAGTTACGCAATAAATTAAAAGAAAAAAGATGTCCACCGAAATTGTGAAAATCGAAAAATTGGAGTATCGAGACATCATTTGTATTTAAAAGGGTTAAGACGTAAGCAGATTTACGAATATATGCTACTACCCTTGGTGATCAATGTCCTTCGTATTCGACCGTGAAAAATTGGACTGCAAGCTTCAAAAGAGGTAAATTTTCCATTGAAGATGATGACCGATCGGGAAGGCCAGTTTCTGTGTCAGTCTCCGAAAATATCGATGCAGTTCATGGCATGATTTTATCAGAACGTCGAGTTGGGCTAAGTCGGATATCGGAAGCACTGAATATTTCATACGAACGCGTTCATCATATTATAGTTCACGTCAATTTGGACATGGGGAAAATTGCTGCAAAATGGATTCCCAAATGTTTGAATGTTGACCAAAAGCGTGCAAGGGTAGAAGCATCGCGTTCGATCTGTGCTCGATTTGAAGACGATGTAGACTTCTTAAACCGAATTGTTACTATGGATGAGACTTAGGTACATTTCTACGATCCAGAAAAAAAAGCAACAATCGATGGAATGGCGACACTCTGGTTCTCCAGGACCTGAGAAGTTTCGTGTCCAAAAATCTGCTATGGACTATGTTGCCAAACATTGAAAATAGTATAAGAATCTAGTAAACGTCAAATAAAGCTTATCTAATATTATTCCTTTTATTTGGCTTAAGAAGTAGAAACCACAGATAACTTATACGATTAGGTTATGTGAGATAGGAACAAAACTTTTCATTCATTCATTCACTCGATTCGGTTGTGCTCAACAGCCCAGGCACTCGAACTGAATCTTTATACCATTTCCGTTTCAATAAGGAAGAAGCCACCTGAAGTTGCAGTCGATGCGCGACCTTGATGTAAAAACCAGAGCCATATTTAAAAATTGATATTTTAATGTAAATATGTAGCGTAAAGTTTTCACATTTTGTAGGGTAACACGAAATTAGAATATTAAAAATGTATTTATCATATTATGTATAGTTTGAACAAAACATATTTGGGAATTTAGATAAAATAAAATAAACAGCACTCACAAATCACTATCAAAACGTCTTAAAATATTCAAAAATGAAAAATATTCGACAGTAAATGATTGTTTCAAACACAACCTCAAATGTCAACAATTTAATTGCTGTCGACATGACACATCGCTTGTAACGCCAATGGCATGGAACGATCGCTCGACAGATTTTGACTTATGCGCAGGTCGGTAAGCAGACTTCAGGTGGCTTCTTCCTTATTGAAACGGACTCTATCTACTTCCATTCCAGAAGCTTTGTGTCTTCTATGTAGGCCACTAGTTTAACTGGAGGGATTTTCAGTAGTTGTAATGGTTGTATTATTTTCTCTCCAAAGTGCTTCCGTCTGAGTCCATGTAAGTTCTCGCAGAAGCAGAGTATGTGACCAGGTTGGTAACTTCCTTCAAATGTCTCTTACCCAGTTTCAATAGCTTGGTTGAGAGTTCCTTGTCTTCCTCTTTGTGTGGAGGTGCCCTTGTGTCCACCTCCATTTGAGTTGGTGTTCCCTATCAAGCCAGTTCCGGATTTCCTCTCTTATGCAATCTTTTGTGATTCCACAAAACGGTAACGGACCTATGAAGTCTCCTGTAGCAGTCTAGACCTAGGTTGTTGGGAAGCTGATAGCTTTAAGCAGAGCCTGGCTGTCAGTGAATATTTTTATTTTTAGTCCGATGTATCCTCTTCTGATGTTAACAAAACTTATTTTAGATAGCAATAAGTTTTGTTCTGCTCCATTGAAAATGCCATCTTCATTTACAGCTTGAAGTACGATATATAAGCTTTATTCGGGTTTTTGTTTCTGGACAGTCCGTAAACCAATCTGGAATTACGCAGAACTGGTTGCGTACTTTATTCAGTCCTAAGAACTATTTTCGGACCGTTTAAAATTGAACACAGTTTGAAAATAACCCGAACATCCCGCATGGTCTATAGAACTGAACTATATAAAAGTATAGGTATATATATTTGATTTTTGTAGAGAGTTATTTTTTATATAGTGGATATACATTTAGATTAATACTTGATGTACATGAAATCAAATCAACATTTGGATTTTTTTTAGTCATTTTGATCTGTTGTACCTATATAGACTTTTTTATTTTGATATTGTATAGAATTTTCTTTTTAGGTATTTTTTTTTATGGAATTTTTCATTTATTTCTGTTTTATAGACTTTTTGTAATATATTGGGTGTGTAACTTGTGAATAAAACAAATAATTATTAATGGAATTTCATTTATTTACCTATACGTTATCAAACCATAAATGCGGATATTAATACTATTATATTCAGTTTATACCAACAGGAGACAATTTTGTTATTTTCAATTTCCCAATAAAAAGTTATAGCTATTATTGATAATTATTGTTTGAGTTGCCATAATTATTCTTAGCATGTGTATTTCACACACCCCCGTAAATTTTATAAATAGTTATGTAGGTACTCTTTCAGTTTTTCCCCAAACGGTTTTTTGTAAAGTTATTGAATATTGCTTTCTTTCCATTTTTCTTCATCAAATGTAAGTTTTTTATTTGCTAATAGCCAAAAGTTATAGAATGGTCTATTTAACTCTATGTGACGGACCAAGTAACTCCAAATGACTGTTTATTAAATGTATATTACACTCTATTAAACTTTATATGAGTGCATATTAACCTTCACATGACGGTGTATTAAACTTTATATGACTGTTTATTCAACTTTATATGATGGTCTTATTAACCTTATATGATACTTTGTTCAACTTTGTATGACGAATATTAAGTAACTCCTGACTGTCTATTATATTGTATATGACAGTCTATTTAACTTTATATGATAAAGGATAACTGAATTAAGTTACCTCTGTCAGATATCGTTAAATACTTAGACTTCAGGCTGTCCCACCGAGTATATGAAATTCATATACAAATTATATGAAATTCATATATTAGGTATCTGATTTTTTTTCCGTGTAACCTAAATTGACAATTGAAGATAACTTATCATCATCACTGTTGTTATGTATCCTGTATCAACAAACTATAAACAAACCTCTTCCTCTAACCTCTTTCCTTTGCGAATTTTCAAAATAGCTTCCACCCTCCTCCTTTGCAAATGATTTGAGCATGCGTAAAAAATAATATGAAAATCGTCCTAGCCCGAGACTTGGGACTGGCTTAGACGGTTTTCGAACCGTCCAAGAATTGCTCTAAAATAAAACCGAACGCCAAACTGCGGGTGTCAGAACCGTCCTGTTAAAACCCGAACAAGCCAATTTCGACTGCGCAAACTCCGGACAGTCTTAGAACAGTAATTGCATGAACCCGAATAAAGCTATTTTCTATAAAAAAATAATTTTGTAAACTAACATTTTCACATAAGTATTATGTGGGTATGGATCATATTTTATTAAACTACTTAGAGACATTCTACATTGAATAATTGTTTTTCCTTGATTTGAAGTAACATGATTATCTGTAAATACATTTTCAGATTTAATGTCTAAGCATTATAAACAATATAACACAGAATATAATAAAAATTGTTGAGTAGGTATAACAAAGTGGATAATCAAATTTTTATTAGTCGTATACCTACCTATACTTACTTGCTTCATGCCTGCTGTAAATACCTAGTGTAATGAATAGCAAATGCATCAACTATTGCAGTATTCTTAACAGTTTTATTTCTACGTTTTTTAGGATGCACTCTTTACTTTTATAACTGTTCACGGCTTCTGAAATATTATTCACAGTTCTTTGCAGTTTTTTAGTAACTCGCAAATTGAAGAATCGAAAAATTAAATGAACAAATTGAAATTCTCAAAACATAACCTCAAATTCAGAGTAGATGTCAAATTAAGCCTGATAAACCAATGTTATCGCGGCAACAGCGCTCTTTTTAGCTAACATGAAATTTTTAGCACGATTGACGTTAATTTGAATTTGATATTCAATTATTCAACGAGATGCGTTTGGTATGAAATTAAATACAAAACGTTTCTTTGGATATATACCTATTTAAACATGCGACCTATAAATTACAATATTTAGCAAGTTTACAGTGACAAAACAGCAGCAAACGAATGTACTGTGTCAAACGAACAGCCTGATTTCTTTACTTTGATGACGTGCAAGTACATTTACATTAAATAAAGATTACTAGTTAACACTCCCTCAGCGAAATTTTATAAATCCAAACCCTATTATCCTAATTTTTGGAGTACCCAGTGTGCTTTATGCTACTAATCATCTATTGACCAAATCCGTAAGTAGGCATCGGCAGATCCTTTTGTAATTCAACCATAACGCTATACTTTTTCCAAAAATTAAGACATACTTTTTACTATCCATACCTACCACATTATTTAATGCTTCATTGAAGTACCATGGTTGGTCTTGTGGGTTTGCTTCAATTACCAATGATGGCGGCTACGTGCCGGCGGTCCTCTTTGATGTAGAGCATTCTCAAAATTATAAACAAATAAATACCTTATCAAGATTACTTCAAGGTGGATTAAAGTGTTCATTACCGAGGCTTTTTCCCATAAAATAAAATGGTTTCTGCGTAATTTCGGCCGGTATTTCTCATCTCTGTGATATTTTTTTTAACGGTTTTTTTTTCTTAGAAAGAAACTGAAACTTATTCCGTGAAAATCGGAAAAGATGCCGCGCTAACGTTATTAAATATAAACTTTACCATAATTTTACCTAAAATTTGATTTAAGTTACATAATTTCTGATTTGCCTTTATACTATAGCAACCAGTTCGAAATATTTGGTTCTATTAGCTCTTCTGTAAAAAATGGTAGAGCATAAATTATAGAATACATTTTTCTGGCAGCCTTATACGTCAGATAAATAAAATCTGAAGTTTAATAAAAAGGTAGCAAAACAGGCGATGTAATCAGTCTTAAATTGCATATATTCAGCGCCGGATTAAGCCAGCGAGGGCCTGTAGTAAATTTTGTCAAGAGGTGCTTGGCTTGCTTTAGTTTCTCAAGCTTAGGGTATTAAATAAAACAAAACTGTTAGAAAAAAGCTTTTCTAGATTTAATTTGGGCAAATTCAAAGATAACACGTTCAATATCAAATACTTTAAGCAAATCATCATGATCTATATATCAATCAAAGTGAGATGATTAAGACGTTCCAGGAGCTTATGTTTTTTGCTTTTAATAACTGCCACATCTGTTATCAGCAGCTCATCGAAATGCACTAATTCGTCTCCAAATCATCTGCGTAAGTTATGACTAGACATGAAGTTTTTTTCCAAAATATTTTCTGTTGTAAGAGTAACAAGTAACTGTATGATACGTTTAGTTAAAGCAGACAGTGAGTTATCAATAAACACCTGAATTACAAAACGTTGTTCAGGTGTTTGATTCTCAACAAAGTCTGTTGCTGATATTATTCACAGAAGCCTAAGCGCTTCGTGCTAAGCATGAAAAATATTTTTTTTAAGACCGACTAGAAAATATACACATTCTGGAGAATTTTTCGTCCAGAAAATAACGTTTTCCTGCAACCGGACGCGAAGTCAGTATTTCGCGTTCTCAACACAGTCCGCGAAATTCAATTTCGCGGCCGTTACCCATAGCAACGGCTGCGAAACCAAACGTCGCTTCCAAATTTAAATATCACTTCCATATTTGACATTTCTAAAACACTACAAAGACAAGGATTATTTTTTATTGAATACCAACAACAAATAAGTACTTATATTATTTAGGATGAATATTAACATTAATTGTACAATTTGTATAATTACTTATATTTACTCCAGAAGTTGAAGTAAGAACTGTCAAAATATTTTGTATATATTGAAACATATCATTTCCATAGCACACATTGTTAAATAAATTAAACTGCTGTTGATTTTAGAGCAATGATATATTCATTTACAAATATCTAGTTTAATAATTTTAACGATTGCACGAAAAAAAGTGTGTATGCCATGGCCGCGAAACTTTTTAACGACCTCAAGATTATCTTGCCTCGGCCGCAAACGGCCTCGGCGATAACTGTTCTTTCGGTACGTTAAAAAGGTATTTCGCGGCCTAAGCATACAAATAACTATTTGCCGATCAAGACCGGGAAATGGACGTGGAGGAACCGGCAAAACCTTTTCACGGTCCCTGATTTTTCATTTTTCCAATCGCTCTTTTATAATACAATCTACCTTGATTTCGTTACTATGATAACAACGTTTCGATATATTGTCGAGTGATGACAGTTCGTTGATTTTTAATTTGTCGTTTATGTCAAACTTATTTCGCGAGTGCGTAAATTTAACAATAATATGAATTCAGATTATCCGATAAAGAATTAAATGTCTGTCTTACAAAAATATTGTACGTCACGCAACCGTAAAGTGGTGTTTTTCAGGTCGAAACAAGCAGATTCCAGGGCCAGCCGTTTTCGAGTCCTGGAAGCTTGGAGTGGTCTTGTAACGTGGTAGATATTTACAATATAAGTGTCGTAAAGATTCATATTACGAAATGAGATGGGAAATTGATAACCCATTGAATATCGTAATATGAATTCACGATACGAATATAGTATCTACATTATTTTACCCACTACCAATAATGTTAATTATTTACTCAAAACTAGTCAATATTCCTGTTATTAATGATATTAGAATCATGTAACAAGCAAGCGTTGCGCTCATTGTTGATTTATTTTGCGAACTGTCAATTTTGACGCGTTCACTTCAGTTTGGTATAATTGTAGGTATCGACACGTTCATTCCAATTAATGCGGTATAAAGTATCTCATTACGAAACTCATATCAGTATCGTAATGTTTGATATTACATATTGGTAGTAGGTAAATTACTATATTTATACTCCCATCAAAATTGATATTTTTTTACGATCAGTCAGGCGTTGGAGCGCGGAGCCACCCAATTTGCGGGAAACGTAGCATTTCCTAGGTACTCTTCCTACGTGGCTAATCCCACACTGCATATATTCATCAATTAAAGGCGCATTTATATAACACATTGCGCGGCACATTAAGGCCCATAAAAGCCATGATTTCTCAATATCCCATAAAGAAGCAGCCGTAATAGAACTCATTTACCTCGACCCGCTGCTACGGTAAAAATTCACAGAATCTATAAGATTATAAGAATATCATCATCATCACGAAATGATGGTTTCCTCGAAGTTGCTAAAACAAATTGAAAGATTCTTTTTTAGCAGTGGCGGCGATAAATGAATTTAAAAAAAAAACGGAAGATAGAATTACAACAAAAGTATAGGTTTTATACAAAATATCGTTTATAATTTTTAATGGTGAACTTAAAATTGTAATTTGAACATAGTTCCAGGAAAATCACCCTTGTGGGAAACCTCCAGAGTTGACAAAGGGGCTAAGCCTCGGCCAGTACTGGGAAGCAAAGCCTTGGCCATGCCAATGATTGGCCAAGACTGGGTAACCCAGCCTTGGCCATTTATTGGGGACCCAAGCTTGGACCAAGACTGTTTGACCCAGCCTTGGCAATGCCTATGATTATCCGAGCTTGG
Source organism: Lochmaea capreae (assembly GCA_949126875.1). NCBI lineage: Eukaryota > Metazoa > Arthropoda > Insecta > Coleoptera > Chrysomelidae > Lochmaea > Lochmaea capreae. The sequence goes on from OX421409.1 coordinate 14,244,286, forward strand.
TCAAGACTTGGTAACCCAGCCTTGGCCATTTATTGGGGACCCAGCTTGGACCAACACTGTTTGACTGAGCCTTGGTCATGCCAATAATTACCCAAGCTTGGGCCAAGACTGGATAGCCCAACCGTGGCAGTTTAATGGCGTTCGGTCATATACGTCGTGATTCGAGTATTTTCGTTCAGTGTCCCATCGCCAGCCATACTCGTTTTCATTATTTGTCACGTCAATCCGAGCTTCAGTTATCCACTCACATTTTTTATTATTCATTCAAAGTTCAAAGGTGGCGTGCGTTAAACAAAGCAGAAAAAGTTTTAAATAAAAAAACTAATACAGTTGTTAACGAGCGAAGTTTAAATAATTCAAAAGCAAAAATCAGCTTTGTGAGTGAGGTTAACGATCTTAGTAGCATAGACTCGTGTAATATACAAGCGTTTAATAATAATTTGGATAATGATAATAATAATTATTCTATCAGTACAAGTGATAATGATGCTGTCAGTAGTAGAGATAACAATTCAAAAAGTAGTAGCAGTGATTGTTTGAAAAATAATAATGATCGCGTTCATTTCAGCGTAGCGCTACCGGAGTGATAATCAATTTCCTGCTGAACGCATGTTTTGTCAACTGATTGATGTGAGCGCTGTGGTAGCAGTCGCCATTTTTCCCATCAGAATTGAAATACGCTACCAATCAGTGATGCATTAACTGTCATTTATGACAAATATTATGTGAATAAACATATAAAATGACGTAGCATATTTTTGTTTGAAGATATTTTAGACCTTTGTATCTTGAAAATGAATGAACATCACTGGGAGCTAATGGAGCTATTAAACTAAATTGAAATTGCAGATGAATGAATAATTATATTGCAGTCATATGTCAAATAAAATTAGGTTATGGTGTTAAATCAAGATAATAACGTTCAGCAGAATTAAGAAATTATGGTATGGGTTACTCTGAAAATCGCTACCTGATCAACTTTGTTGATGAACGCGACCAATGATGACCAACTTCCAGGTGATGCAGCATATAGTTTTTCACAGCATAATAGTGAAGAAGTAACAACGAAAAAGACATTAAATGAAAAACTTGGCTAGTTTTAGTAATTTAAGAAATTTTAGAAAATATAGAAATAAAAGTTATTATTAGATATTAATCAAAAGTAAAAGTTATTATAACAATTATGATTATTCTGTAATTATTAATCCAATTGTTTAATTAATGGAAAATACTCGGCATGAAAATTAGGCATGGTCCAGTCCTGGCATTTAAGCATGTCCCATCAGTATTGCGGCAACCGAGCCTGGCCCAGTCTTAGCACTCCCAGAGCCAAGCTTGGCCCCGTGGTACCTACTTTCCTCTATGGGCAGCCGTTTTTCCATGATAACATCAAAGTTTGTTTTTGTGAAAATTTTTTGACAGTTCCAAGAACAAATCAAATTTCCTCATTTTTTATCATATGAACAATTTCACCAAATCATGTCAACATTACACTGATAACACGTTGCTATGGAAACATATTGATTTATTTCGATTTTGGAGTTTCAAATAGGTATTTAATATTTCGAAATGTCACGATTTTTTTCTATAATTAGCAAAAAGATTTCTATCCGAATAACCCTCGGACATTGATAAATGCTCAAAAACTTTCTCAATCTTGTTGCTTATAGGCAACAAGCTTTCGAAATCTGTCATAAAAAATTTTCAAACAATTATCAATGTCCTTGGGTTATTACTAGGTACTGAAAATTAATTAACTAAATTACAATTGTGTCAAAACTAACAAAATTCTTACAACAAAAACACCTTTTTGATTGCTGCTCTTCAACTTTACTTACTCAAAACTTTCTCTTAACTTTGATTGAATTTTACATTTAATTAAAGACTTGTGGGACACCTTGTATAGATGATTGCTTTTGTTTGAGAATAAAGTTCATCTGCTATTGATGTAGATTTATGGATTATTTTCTATAATCAATTCAAATGAACTACAGAAAGCTGAAAGAGTCGATAGGGATATTCGGTACACTTTAATCTGTGGTTTACTGTAATCCAAGTTTTAACTGAGCTATTCCATCGATATTTTCCACATAAGTTCACCCTACAGGATAGAGAAATGGAAACGCAATAATTTACTTCGCTTATAATTTGAGCAAGTGGACAAAAATTAGCGCAAAATCATTCACCATTTTCTGAATTTATCTCATGAAATTGATATTATGGCGAATTCTCCAATTTCCCTACCCAAACATAGAGCAAGATCCTTCACCAGTATCTTAATTTATCTCGGAAAATTGAGTGGAATTTAAATGTATAGAGCAAGATTCGTTGCTAGTTTTAAGTGGATACAAATTCCTCTCATAAAAGTTGGGGCGATCTTCAAGCTTATTTACTTTATTTGTACCTAGTTTCAAAAGGAATCTGACATTAAAAAACAAATTTTCTATCTATAGGTATATGATTCAAATATTTATTTCGGGTACTTAAATTTGTATAGGTTCAGCTTTATGTCGAAATTTTGAAGGCATTTTAAGGGGAAAACATTAAAAATAAAAACCGACCCAATTTTCCTAATCTTGATTATACGTAAGGAAGCCGATAACTCAAACAAAGCAACCGATGATACTTATTGTACATGAGAAAATAAACGCAGACGTAACCAGAACAAGCAATCTAGACATATTTATGCTAATACTGCAACCACATCTGGCCGAGCAACATTTTACCATACCCACTGATTTAATCCATAACAAATCGAAACAGAACTAAGTCGTAAACTACAAAGAAAGGACGATATATCAATTTCTAGGCCAGCATTCCCGATAAATCATGTCCACTAACTCACCAAATTGACACCTCCCTCCCTAATCCGTCAAATCCCTTCTCTAACTACCCCCTCTACTTGAAATTTACCCCCACGCTACGATCGTTAACGCCTCTTTCGCTCAGCGTGACCCTTCAAGTAGGAGGGGCCAAATAACCAATCACTGCAGCGACGTGTGTGGTCTTCAGATCTTTATTACATTTTCTGTTGCCAATTTAACAATTCGAAACGCGGTGGGGAAGAACATCACTAATGATCCTTCTCAACAGGGATATATAGTAAGTTGATTACATATATACACTGAGACGCAGTTAATAAAGGGATACGAATTTGAAAATTAGTGTTATGGGGAATAATTATTTGATTATGGGGATGTACAGCCGAATATATTAATATCATTACGTTGTGGTAAATGATATTATAAAATTGGGCGATGGTAAAACCACATAGAAGCAGTGGCGGGTCTTGATTCTTCTTCAATATTTAATACAAAACAATTCTTATACAGATTCGGCAAATATTTATCTTCCATAATATGTAGAATCTCATAGGTATAGGAGCAACATTGAGTACCTACTACACTCAAAATTATATATGTCCAAGAGAGAAGAGCAAGAGAGAATTGCAAAAAACCTCACTAAGGAGAGCATCCACCAATGGATAAGAAATCAGGCGCTGTGCTGGTGGCATGAAACCCCAGGACAAAGGCACGCTAAACTATTCCTTAAAAGCCCTTCGGCCAAACTGTCACGCGACCTACTATGTCAAAGTCGAGAAACGACGAGGATGATGGTGGGAATGCTGACCGGACATTGTAGGCTGAGGAAGCATATGCATGCAATTGGCCTAGCAGATGACAGCCTATGTAGGTTTTGCCAGGAAGAAGATGAAACCGCGGAGCACATACTTTGTGAGTGCGAAGGCCTAGTAAGGGTGCGGTTTCACCTATTCGGAGAAGAAAAACCGAGGGCAGAAAGCTATGCACGGGAGGCGGTATCCAGGCTAATAAATCTAATAAAAAGGATAAAGCTAGATATCGAGCTCTAAGGATAGGGGGGACCACAATAGATCTGCAAAGGTCGCAGTGGGATAGGACAGAGAGCCACTCCATTTCTAATCTAATCTAATCTAATCCCCTCCACGAAACGGCCATTTCACTATAGTCTTTTTCGGAAAGGTATGGTAATAAAATGGGAAACTCCGTCCAGTTCGGCTCAATTTGGTGGCGGCCATAGGCGTAGGTCTTGAAATAGTAAGTATTGTTTGTAACATTAAAATTTCAAGTAATTGCGTAAGAGAATTAGGAAAAGCATGTTTTCTGGCCTGAAGTGTCTACTTAGGTAGTTGATTATACAGTTACGTTTTGCGTTTAACAGGTACCGTTTAACCTTCTATTAGTGCCTCTGCCTAATTCCAACCCTATTTCAGATTCGGCTTAGCCATGCGCTGCAAGGTGCCCTACCCAAAATTTTTAGACCTTTATAATTACCTATATTTGTTTAGTTTAACGCATCAGTATTTGCTGTTAAGCCGTTAATAGTGTTCACAGTATTATAAGATTAGTAATAAAATGGCTACATTTACACCAACGAAAAGATGTTCCAATAATTCTCCACTATCAGTGAATGAAACACTTATTATTTTAAATGTACGCGATTGCATAAAATACGATTACCCGAAATTTACTATACAAGAAACTATCGACCGATGTTCCCGAATGACTGGAGTTGAAAAGTCCATCGTTTTTAAATAATTGCGGGGGAGAAAGATAGCAGGCCAAGTGGACCCTCCCAAGAAAAGTCCAGACAGACCAGTAAAAGTCCTTGATGAAAACACCAAAAGTGTAATTCGAAGAAAAGTTCACCTTTTTATTTTAAAAAAGAAATACCCACCCTAGATAAGATTTTAATGGAGCTTGGCCAGAATGACAGTATTCCGTTGATAACTAAAAAACTTTTATGGACCACTTTGGGAAATATGGATTTTGCCTGTGAAAAGCATAACCATAAAGCACTTTTACTGGAAAGCGATGAAATTGTTTGCTGGCGACGAAGATACTTAAGAAGTATAAAGCAGTACAGAACAGAGCAGAAGAAAATCTTTTATCTTGATGAGACGTGGATTAATGAAGGTTATACAGTACCAAAAATGGCCTGTCAACGGGTATTAAGATGCTTTCAGGTAAAGGGAAATGACTAATAATCGTCCATATTGGAAGCGAAGAGGGATTTTTAAAAGAAGGTTTGCTAACCTTTCAGTCGTACCATACGGGAGATTACCACGAGGACATGGATTCGGATGTTTTTAAAGACTATTTTGGTGAAATGATAAAATATCTAGGTAGCTAATAGGCGATTTTAGCTATATTTGGCCGACTGTTTGTGGATGGAGATTTCTTCTTCCATTCCACAAAAGCATAAACCGGATTATTATCAACAGAAAATTACATTATGGATAGATTTTATCGAAAAGACTGGAACACACACTCTTGGAGAATAATCACAGTAACCAAATAACTATTTGAATAAAAAATTTGAGTATCAAAGCAAACATTTTTGGTTTGAGTTCGGTTTTCTCTTTAAATATAAGGAATTACATTTTAGGTATTATGAAAAGGAAAATTTCTGGCTGAATCCTCATACAATAATATTTTTTCTAAACAACAAAATTTACGATTAACTCAACATTCAACAGCACAGCGACATCTATGAATGGGAGGATTAAGCTATTTCGATTTACAGTGTGACCGAATTACAGAAAACTAAATAACGAAGCACATTTTAAGACTATTAACACTCGATTTTGTTAACAGACGGCTCTTCAAGTAATTTGAATAAAAAAACCTCCATTGTTCGTGAAAAACTAAAACTAAAGTATCAAAAGAATGGTTAAAAGACTTTGATAATTTTCAAAACTTTTTCATTCTATTCTAAATGGTCAGGATGAATTTTCCAGCGTCGCAGGTTGCAGGAGCTAATTTTCATGGAAAAAAAAACTTTCTTTGGTTTTTTATCTTTTCTTTTCTAATTTATACTGGGTTTTCCACCTTCTCCATCCTGACGAGCAGCCACTGCAAGTTATCTTTTCAATAAAAATGTTCTCCAAACCTACGCTACTGATCACTGGTAGTAAATAGGTACGAACGTAACATTTGCGCACCCAGATAACAAACACGTGGCTTTATCAAAATAAATTTTCGACAAGTCTATCAAAAATATGCTTCTGTAAGTAGAAAATTGTCAGGTTTTAATGTATTTACCAAAGAAAAATATTGTAGTTTCAAAATAACACGTTTGGGTTTATTTTTCGGGAGCACAGTCGCCAATAAAACGTGAAGGGTCTATTCGGGACGGGTCGTGAGTAAACTACGGATTTTCCGAGTGATTAATTGAGTTTAATTGCCGTATTTTTCCGCTTTTCCACCCTTGCCAACTTCTCGCTAACAGAAAGAATGTTCAATTACGAACTTTTTAATTTGTCTTCTTACAACGGGCTCTTCTGTCATTCGAGAATTTTCTTTAATTACGTTTTTCACGTTTAACTCATGTAATTAGGAATCAAATAATTGTAGAATTGCTGCAGATGAGGGTGCAACAAATTATTTTTAATTAGAGAACGATTGAGGGTGTGAAAATTTTAAGTGATAAACTGGTAGATTTATTTAAAGCCCTTTTCCAAATTGAAAAATTTTACTTCACAGGTTATCAAACAAGTACCTTTATTCCGAAATATGATACATTTAATTACATGGAGCCAGATCCATATCGTTCACGACTTGGAAGCAGCTTTTTGCTTTTTACTTTTTCATGTGTGTAGGTCTAAAAAGGACAAATTCCTATTTAGTTTAATCATATTTGTACTCATCGAAAAAATGCTTTAAATGCTAACCTTTTTAGATTGCAAGAATGTATGTATGTATTTATGACGGGGTGACATTCACTGAGACCTAAAAGATCTATTGTGCCGTCTTACTTCTACTTAGTTCCTGGGGAACGTCTCAGTTACCAGAAGCTCCTTTAGTTCTATTTCCCTGATGATTTTAGGATATCTTAGGCTTAGCTTAGGTAAATGTCCCTCTTTTATCCAGTAGTCTCATAGGTGCTGTGCAGTAGGATGCAAGTATGTGGATGGAGGTTTTTACTTCCATGCCACAGAATCTACATTCTTCTTCCTACACTATTTTGAGCTTTTTCAGGTGCCTGTTCAGGCGCCAATGTCCCGTTAGGATCCCTGTTAAAACTCAGTGCAGTTTTACTTTGACTTATGCATTCATTTGATCTCACCCAGCAGAATGTTTGATTGTCTAAGCCCTACTAGATCTTTCCAATGGTCAGATCTTCTCTTTTCTTCGGATTTGCCTATTTCTTCCAATATTACCTTGGGGCTGATACCGCTAAAGGGTTCCGGCCCCCAAAAGGGTCTTTCAGTACCCTTATTTGCTAGTCCATCTGCTATTTCGTTTCCTTCTATTCCAGTGTGTCCTGGAATCCACATTAGGGTTACTATATTGTTCTCGCCTAGTTCATAGGCATTGCCACTCCATTTTGGAATTGATTTCACAAGAGCTCAGTGCTTTAATGGCTGCTTGACTAACCGAGATTATGAAAATATTTTGCCTTCTATACCCTTTGTCAATATTGAACTGGGCACACCTTATTTCGTGAATTACCGCTTGAAAGATACTTGGGGTTTTTCCCAAGATTTCAGAGTGTTTGGTTCCTGGCCCGTACACTCCTATCCCAGTTCCTTCTATTGCTTTTGAGTCGTATGTGTACCATTGAATGGCATTTTTTTCCAAGTCTGATAATGGTATTTGTATCCCATTCCTTCTTGTTGCTCAATTCCGTAAAGAATTTCTTTGAAAAGTTACACCTTTTCATTATACCATCTTGTGGCAGGTCCCAGGTTTTTGATTTCTAAGAAGTAAGGAGGTGGTTATTTTTAATGATTACTCCTCTATACTTATTCTGTATCTCGATCTTTCTGCAATACTTTCCACCACCATATGTAGTGGTGTGAGGTAGAGAATCACTTCCATGGCTGCCGTTGGGCATGTTCTCATTGCTCCTATAATGCATATAATATAGGCTAGTTTTTGAATTTTGGAGAGGTCTCTCGTCGTCCATACACTAGCTCTGCTACTTCACGCAATGGCTCCATAAGGTCTCACTATGGCAGTGTACATCCAGCTCAGGATTTTTGGTTTCTCCCTGCCAGATTATAGATTGCAAGAATAATTAAAGAAAAGAAGACGTGATGAGGTTAGGGGTAGCGCATCAGTAATAAAAACGTATAAGAAATCACAGAGAAAAAATAGAGCAGGAAGAAGAAAACAAATATCTATGAATTTGGATAAAAAAGAATAAATAAAGCAACAAAAGTATACTACAGTCATATTAGATCGGTTATAAGAAAAAAGGAGATAAGCTGAAGAACGAAATTGACGGTATATATACAAAAAAATCTTCAGACCAACACTCATATTTGAAGGAGAAACTTTTTAAAGATATTCTTAATGAATAAAATCAAGTACCATATAATCACCTCTTATCATTTGCAATAAAGTAAGATTAAAATTTTGATAGATATTTGCACAGATATCTTAATAATGTTATATTAATTATTATATAGAGACCATTAAATATATTGATACGTTATTGCCTAGAAACAGTTTTATCAATGTATAGTTATAGATAAGTTAAACAATTTTTTACATATTTAGGAAGTCTTTTATTATTTTATACATAAAAATTGCCTTTTCAAGTTCCCGAAGAGTTGCATAAACATCGGCATCGTTATTAACTGAACACAAATGAAAGCAGAACTGTTGCTACAACAAAATAATAATGATATAAATTACTTGTTTGTTTATGCGTTGCATTTCAGATTTGACACTGTAGTTGTCAAAATTCAAAAGGCCAATGAGATTAAACATTTTCTTTCTTATTCATTTTGGAAACCAGTAGCGCCACTAAGGGAAAACTGTGGTCGAAATAAATTTCGCTTAGTCAGACCTCGTTTATTAGATACAAAAAAAATCAACATCCTCTATCTCATTAACGTTACATTCAGAATTTCGTTTGATTTATCCTGAGGATCATCTTCTAAAACTCTTCTTAGTTCCGCAAATTTTGTCTTCCACAACTCGGAATTCCTAAATCCAATATGCTGAAGCTCAAAATCTTCAATTTCCATCCATACGAAACGAGAAACATTTAATGGAATGCCAGTAAAATCCATTAAGTCTGGTTTTATCAATAAGGAGAGCACTGGCAGATGGACTAGCAAAGAGGGGGACTGAAATACTCTTTTGGGGGCCGGAACCCTTTTGCGGTATCAGCCCCAATGTAATATTGGAAGAAATAGGCAAAGCCGAATAAAAGAGAAGATCTAGACAATCAAAGATTCTGATGCATGGGTAACCCGTTGAGATCAAATGAATGGATAAGTCAAAGTTTAACTGCACTAAGAGTTTTAACAGGGTTCCTAACGGGACATTGCCGCCTGAACGGGCACCTGAAAAAGCTTAAAATAGTGGAGGAAGAAGAATGTAGATTCTGTGGAATGGAAGAAGATACCTCCATCCACATACTTGCGAATTGCACAGCACTTCAGAATTCTGGGGCGAAAAATTTTTGTAGTGGTTGATACAATAGAAACTTTAGAGGTAATAGTAGGGGTAGTACCAAAACATAACTTTACTTATAGACACGGAAGAGGATATATCTCTCTTTGAAAGAGCAAAAATAAATTCCCAACAGATAGTAGGTAAATAGGTCTAATAATATCAGAATAAAAGGAGTTACAAAGGGCTGTACAAGTTCCATTGCATCAACCACTACAAAAATTTTTCTTAACGATTTTTATGTACATCATATCGTATCGTATGTTTCATATCGTCGAAAACGATTTTCCGATCCCTGTAGATGGTATACTGGGAAGAGACTTCATCACTAAATATAAATGTAAATGAAATTACTCTGATTGGACTATCTCTATACAAATTTACAACAACCGCGCGTAATTCTGCCAATTTTTAATAGCCCCCATGACGACACTATTATCATACCTCCTCTTTGCGAAGTCATAACAAAAGTAGAACGGTTACGAGATCTAAAATCTGCCGTAGTTATCTCAAATCAAGAATTAGCCCCCAGAGATTTTTTAGCTGGCAGCATTGCCGCTCCAAACAGTCCGTTTGTCAACATTTTAAACACAACATTGGAAAGTGTGAAAATAAAAAACCCCAAAATAGAAACTAAAAACCTAGAAAATTTCAATATATTGCACGTGTCAAAAAATTATACAGATGAGCAACGTAAAATATCATTATTAAAGGAATTGCTAGATAGAAGAGAGACATTTACCTAAGTTGAAACCTGCAGATATCCTAAAATTCCTCAGGGAAATAGGAATAAAGGAGTCTCTGAGACGTTCCTCAGGAACTACGTAGAAGTGAGGGGGGCCCATCCTTGCAACTTAAGGTTTAGTTATCGGACATTCGAGAAGCCAAGAATCACCTGCTTGCGTCTTCTGTTTTCTAGAAACGTCTCATCGCGTTCTAGCCTGGCCTGCCATCACTTAGCTACTTTGCCAGTTTATGTACAGTTCCGTGGATTATTTTGAATTTACAATACGTGAGTATCCTTTGAAATTAAATCTTCATTTTATTGCTTTATTTGAAAATATTATTCACCAAACTTCACAAACTTATGCGTGTCATTTTAGACTGCCAGGCGTGCCAAGTCTGGCAAGCGTGACATATAGGTTGCTGACCCCTGCTGTAGATACTTAATTAAATTTAAAAACAATTAAATAATATCGAAAAATAAGGCATAGTTTGACGGATTCTTATGTTATCTCTACATAAAATCTGTAAACAATGAAATAATACTAGAATCCTCACTGTAATCTCTCAAACAAGATATTCTATACATAAATCAAAGGTTACATATTTATTTAGAAGTTGATAAGTATTCTTTCTGTCTTATCTGAATAGCTCGATGTATTTCGACTCAATTAAGGAAGATATTTTAATGTCGATAGTGTAATTAGTGGTTTTTTTTACCGATATTTTCGTTGGTTCTAGACGTACACAGTGTAATCCAGACGATTTCATTTTGATTAAGTATGTGGACACATATTATTTATTTTAAGGTTTGTTACGTAAATGATAAAATAAGCAAAAAATTAATATTTTGTACTGTTTATTTAGACGAAATCGAATAGTATTTTTTAAAAGTACGTTTAATATCTTATTTATAAAATGTAACTTGTTTTCGATTTATGATTTCCATCCGAAATATTTTTATCTTAACATGGGTTTACATTATAAGATTTTTCTTATGATCTATCGTAAGCAAAAATCGTGTGCATCGCTTAAGAAATACTTAGAGATGACAAATTACACAATATCTAAAATATTGTGTTTACATGCTTATGAGTTTTGTAAAGATTATAGTTGTGAGTAAAATTAATTTGCACCCTTTTCCAATTTGTCGGCGAGATAAAAAAATCTAGTAGACGCAGAACTGGTTTAGGACTCATAATGTGAATTTGCAAAAATGATTGCCAATGTATGTATGTATATTGGGGTAACATTCACTTAGACCTAAAAGATCTATTGTGCCCCCTTACTTCTACTTACTTACTTCCTGAGGAAAGTCTCATTAGAGACTAGTAGCTCCTTTAGTCCTGTTGCCCGGAGGAATTTTCGGATATACCTACAGGCTTTAACTCAGGTGAATGTCCCTCTTATATCCAGTAATCGATGAGTAGTAGGTAGTTTTAGTTGCATGTACATATTTTGTTTCACTTTTTGCGTATATGTCGACAGAAACATACCAAATTTCTTTTTGTGTATTATCTTCACGGGTGAACTTTTTTTTAGCTAAAACCAGTTTTAGGAACAATTTTTGTTTTTTCAGTATATAGATGCCTCCCCAAACACAAAAACACAAACATTTTTCTGCGGAAACGCATCATTTTCCCGACTTTAGAATAACTGAAACTAGTTACATGAAAACTTTTTTATGCTTTATATTTCAAACACTTTCTTAAACATAACTACGCAAAAGACTCCTGCGGAAATATGTGATTATCCTACCAGGTGTTATTTGTACATAACTCGTCCACGGTTGTACTTCCTTTTCCGAAATTTCGATTCGTCAATCTAAAAATAAAAATTTCTTTTATTCTATTTGTTGATGTGTTATTAAAATATAAACCTTAAAATATTAATTTGAGTTTACTCTTCTTCCCGACTTTTAACACAGATCACTGAATAATATCTATTCCTATCATCTTAATATCGCTTAAAATCTCAAGACACAAACCTGCACTATGATTCCTGGCCCTCCAATTTTCCTGCATTGAATAACTAACAATAGTAAAGCTCATATCTTAACGACATTTAAAAACCTATTGAACGTTTTTGTACATGCCTTTTTACAGAGTCGCCGATTACAGTTCGAATCAATCTAAATCTACAATATTATATCAATAAATGAAAATGGTATATTTCCGCAAGAAGTTTTTTACGTGTTTATGTTTAGAAAATTGTAAAACAGAAACGTATTTTCTTGTAACTGGTTTCAGCTATTATTCTATAAAGTCGGAAAAATAAAAATTATGCATTTCCGCAAAAAAAAATCGAGTCTTTCTGTTTAAAAAATATTCCTAATGGTAAATAAACGAATATTTCTTACATAACTGGTTTCAGCTAAACGAAAGTTGATCCGTCTTCACTTTCAGAACCTTTAGTAAAAAAAATTTAACAATATAATATTCTTGTTTTGTACATACAACAATCAACTTACTATCTTTACTACCATCTATTACATCATTACCTACTAGCAGATGAAACTGTTTCTGGCTCTAAAATACAATATATCAACAATTGGAATCTAACTTTGTTGCATTTGTTGAATACATTTTTTCAGATCAAAAGGAGAAATATTTCCTGTCCATATTTACATATGACAATATCTTCCTCAATATGTTGTTCAAATTGACCCCCCGCACACCTGGAGCTCAGGAACGCGCCGAAGAACGTCGTCTCCGTGGGACTCTCCCACAAATCACGCGGAAAGAAGAGAAACTCAACGCCCGGGGGTTTTTTGAGTCGCTGAATCCAAATCTGGCATCGGCAAACACCCCACGGGCACCTGGTGCGCCGGACCCTGGGCGCGGACGTCGTTTCCGAGAATTTTGCTGAGAGGAGTGCCAAAAACCACTAGAAAATCATAATAGGGGCGTTTTGTGGGACGTTGAATCCGAATTTCACGTCGAAAACGACCCCCTGAACACCTAGTGCACCAGAACCTGACCCTAAACGTCATCTCCGGGGCGTTACCTGACACAATCAAAAAAGGTGAACTGAAATTCGTCATGGGGGGTTTTTCCGGGCGCTGAATCCGGATTTCACGTCGATAACGACCCCCCGAGGCCCTGGTGCACCGAACCCTCAGGCTGAACACCTTCTTCTGAGAGTCCGGTGCACCAGTGGCTCGAGGGTCGTTATCGACGTGAAATCTGGATTCCGCGCCCCGAAAAACCCCAATAACGATTTTCGGTTCGCATTTTTTGATTATGTCAGGAAAAGCCACGGAGATGACGTTTAGGGTCAGGTTCTGGTGCACTAGGTGTTCGGGCGGTCGTTTCCGACGTGAAATTCAGATTCAACGCCCCACAAAAGGCCCCTATTACGATTTTCGGGTGGTTTTTGGCACTCTCTGCAAAATTACCGGAGATGACGTCCGCGCCCAGGGTCCGGCGCACCAGGTGCCCGTGGGGTTTTCGCCGATGCCAGATTTGGATTCAGCGACTCAAAAAACCCCTGGGCGTTGAGTTTCTCTTCTTTCCGCGTGATTTGTGGGAGAGTAGCACGGAGACGACGTTCTTCGGCGCGTTCCTGAGCTCCAGGTGTTCGGGGGGTCAATTTGAACATCATATTCGTGATTAGCGACCTCCAAAACCCCCGATTACCCGATCTGGGCCAATTCTGACACTTATTTACCATGTTTTGAAATCTTCCAAACGGCCTCCCAAATAATGCATTTTTTGAATGCATTTTTGGCTGTAGCAATGCAATTTTTCGTTTGCTGCAAAATCTAACCAGTCACATTTTTTACAAATATTTTTTGGAAGAGAATGCCGAAAACCGCATTCCGATCCGTCTACTACAACTGGTTCTCTAACTTTTGGCCTTTTTACTAGTTCATTGCCTCGACTAGATACAAAGCTTCTGGAATGGATAATACAATGGAATTAGAGCCAATAAACGTCAGTCGGCTGTTTAGATGTTTCAAGATGAACCAAATTGATCTGTTCTCGAAGTCTTTCCAAAAAGATGAAATTTGTCTCAAAAGCTGGTCATGTAGCACCAATTCGTACTGTTACAGCTGATTGTACATATCGATTTGTTTGCCGGAAATAATTCCGAAAAACCAACAGCAACGACGAGTATGTTCCTCTACCAAAACAATGCAAGTTCCCACACAGCTCCATAGTACGAACATGTTCAGTTATATTTCAAATTCACAGCACACGCAGCACAGGGGTCCAGTTAGTCACTTCACAATGTATGAACAGACTTCAACAGTTAACATACGAGTTTGAATACATAAAAACGAAGAACAAATAATTGAATCCAAAGCAAATTATACGTACCTATCAGATCAAACAGCGTTAATTTTTCATTGTTTGTCAATCACTTTACTTAACCTACGATGTTGTTCTTATTGCCATGTAACTCTAATCATTTTTGTTTAAGGTTGAATTAGGTTAATCAACCGAAAACAAGCAATTGGGAAATGCGAGAGGAAAGTATATACGGTAAGCATGATGTTTTTTGTATATTATCAATGGTAAACAAATTTTTAAACCTACTATAAACATTCTATACCGATATTTAAACAAATTTACATTATCGCTAAGGTCACGTAAAGTGCCCCAGATGAATTGTTGGTAAGTATACTATGCGATGTTTTTGAATTGATAACCTAATACTAGTTACGATTTAAAAGTGTTTGAGAAAAGTTTAGTGTTTTTGAAGTAAAATTGTTTGTTTTTGGGAAAAAATATATAGATGACGTACATAGTGTATATTTTATGAAGTGTCTATAAATGAATAGTAAAATTAATAATTTGACAATCTATTTTTATTCATGATACGTTTGTTATAAAAAAATTGACCTACTTAATGTTTAGTTACAAAAATAACGATATTATCCACAAGAATGATACATTTTCAAGATACTAACTTCTATTAGGTACCATTTTAAGTATCATTTCAAAATTCTCAAGTTACTTTCTGTGATTTCATGAAAAAGTTTCCAGAAAAAAAATAATTATTAGTTTTATTCGATTCAACAAAATACTCTGACTAACCAACAGTCATGAATACAGGTGAGTAATTTATTCTTGTTTTATGCATAACTTATTGTCGCAGATGTCCATTTTTAATCCCACCCAACGTCGCCTCAAATACCATGTCAAACTTTACATTCGACACCACGTGTTCGAAACAATGGTTCTATCCATACGGGCCCAACTATTGAAACTTGAAACTAAGCACAAAACATGTTGAGTATGCTACCAGTCAACGGCTTACTTCCGTTGAGTTAGCAGAGGAACATAACCTAACTTTCTAATATTCTTCTAGTTTCATTGGATACAATTATTTATTATTACTCTACAATCTTCTAAACTCATTGGAAATGCTTAAGGTACCTAATGACGGTTTTTACCGTAATCAGCCTTCGTCCAGAGGAACGTTTGGCGGTTTTTACCGTCATTTGTATTAAGCATCCTTATGACACAATGTATGTTTAGTATTGGTGTGGAGACGCTGAAGTTTTGTGAGCGTGTTTCAATGATATTGTTGCAAAATAAAATGTGTTTGGTGGAGTTAGTGTCTGCCATGACAGTGATCGAGCTCTTCCATCATTATTATTATACATCAGTGCCGTTAGAGGTTGGTATTTGCTTACTGTTTGTATGTATGTATATTGGGGGGACATTCACTGAGACCTAAAAGATCTATTGTGTCCTTTACTTCTACTTAGTTCCCGAGGAAAGTCTCAGAGGCTAGTAGCTCCTTTAGTCCTATTTCCCTGAGGAATTTTTGGATATCTATAGGCTTCAACTTAGAAATGACCCTCTTCTATCCAATAATCTCCTAGGATTCTGAATTGCTGTGCAATTCGCAAGTATTTGGATGGAGGTTTCTTCTTCCATGCCACAGAATCTACATTCTTCTTCCTTCACTATATTTTGAACTTTTTCAGGTGCCCGTTCAGGCGGCAGTCCCGTTAGAATCCCTTTTAAAACTCTGCAGGTTTACTTTGACTAATGCATTCATTTGATCTCAACGGGTTGTAGTCTAAGCATAGGCGTGCTGCGGAGCTAGTGGAAGTGTTGCGATTTTCGGGATATATGGGAATAGCAGCTGTTTAAAGATAAGAAAAGGTGTGAAGTTTCGACACACATAGCTATAATACATTCTGAGAAGCAAATTGTATTTCTTCTCCTTTTTCGTGAAAACTAGTGGTTGTATAAAAAAATTTATACAGCAGCTGGCGCGTGCAAAATCATACTTCGATCAGTTTGGTGTACTTTGCAGGTCGGTTGAAATGATTTTAAAAAGAGCGCGTAGCTTTAAACTACGTTAATAAATAATTTATTATTGATTTTTAAAAGTGGATTCTTAGTAACTCAATGATAGAATTAATTTAAAAAAAGTTCCCTACTGTCTATGAGGTCGAAACTGTTAGTGAAGTCTTACTATGGCTCAGGCTCATTTGTTCGCACCAGGTTCTCCCTGGACTCTTTGATCGTCTTAGCACTGCTAAAACTTTTCAATGGTCAGATTTTTATTTTCAGTGTTGCCTTTTTGTTCCGATTTTATATTGGAGCAGATACCGCAAAATGGTTCCGGCACCCAAGAGGGTGTTTCAGTCCCCCTCTTTGCTAGTTCATCTGCTATTCCATTTCTTTACTTTCCAGTAAGGTGACGATTTGGTTGTCACCTAGTCCTTTGAGTTTTCTTAGGCACTCCCAAACCATTTTAGAACTCGGTGCTTTAATGGCTGCTTGGCTATCCAACATAACGATATTTTTTGCTTTCTACATATTTTATCAGTATCGAACTATGGAGTGAATTTCCGCTTGAAATATATTTATGATGTTTCCAAAGCTTTGTGTTTGGTGCCTACCTTACAGCAATCTGTATACTACTACTACTAATTTAGTCAGGCGAACCTTAGCCAAGATATACTCAATCCAGGGTTCCGGCACTGAGGACACTGGCGAGCCCATTGTGCCATTCCTGCTATTTATGCGTCCATGAAGCCGAGTCCCTCGATGAAGGACTCAATCATCTTCAGTGGATGCCTGCTTATGTCCCCAGATGCCATAACAGGGACTCAGAAGATTCGCCTGCGTAGCACAGCCCAATGTGGACATGGTCCGACGTTTCGTCAGCCATGCCGCAACTCCTGCATAGGGGGCTTTCCTCTAAACCTAGGTTACAGAGGTGTTTCCTCAGACAGCAGTGCCCTGTTAGGAGTCCTGCTATCTTTTTTTAACCAACTCCTTGGTAGTTCTAGAGCAGCTCTAGCATGTCCATCAGTCCATCCCCTCAATAAAAGCTTGGACTGCCTGAGACCCAGTAGAGCCCTTCAGTGAGCAGGGTGCTGGTTTCTCAACCAGTTCCTCGTCTCCTTACGGATTGTTTGTTTTGTGAGGCCCAAGGTCGGGCCCGAGCTGTTAAAGGGAGCAATCTGTATACCATCAAATGGCTTTCTTTCCAAGTTTGGTAATGGTGTTTTGCGATTCTATTCCGTCTAGATACTATTTAGTCTGTATTGTTTTTGCTTGAAGCGACGAGGTGTGGGATTAAAAATGGAATTTACTCGTTTTGTATAATATGTAGTAAGTTTTGGAACAAAAATTTCCATTTCAGAATTTCCGACGCTGCAAAATTCCAGTCTATACCAAAGAGCTTCTTCTGGAAATCCATGGAAATTACCATTAAGAGTGATCAAATTATTTGTTCTTGGTATTATAATACCATGTTTACTGATAAGCATTCCGCTTTATTTACGATTTCGGGTCTATAATCATCAGTTATACCCTTTGGCGATGTCAGATATGAGATTAATCGACAACAAAGTTTCCACGACCTGGTGTCAAGTAAGTTTTCATAAATAAGAAAGTGATTACCTCCTGGATCCGGATTCAGGAGTAGAACTCCCCGAGAGAACACATCTTTTGTCTTCATCTTTCTTACTTACTTCATCCT
This sequence comes from Lochmaea capreae, assembly GCA_949126875.1. Classification (NCBI taxonomy): domain Eukaryota; kingdom Metazoa; phylum Arthropoda; class Insecta; order Coleoptera; family Chrysomelidae; genus Lochmaea; species Lochmaea capreae. Next base: position 14,262,414 of record OX421409.1, read on the forward strand.
TTTAATGACGAAGACAAAATATTTGTTATCTCAAGAACCATAGCCCCCAAATAACTGTTATTTTTTTAAAATTTATTTGCAGCGTCAAAAAGTTAGCGTTAACGCCACATTTAACGCTTATTTACTATCAAGTTCACCAGAAATGTCTGATCAAAGGAAGCCAATGTCCATGATTAGAGAATTAGATTTAGAAGACGATACGAAGGAATACTGGGGATTCTATTTACTCAAAGGAACTTCTGTCACTGTTTCAACATGTGTAAGGTCAATATATTTTATTCACAGAAATATTTATTCCATTAATATTGAAAAAAAATTGAATCACGAGATAAATATATATTATAATACCTGCACGTCATAGCTGTCATAACTGAACTATGTTGCCAAACAGTTAAAATAGTATAAGAATCTACTAAACGTCAAATGAAGTTTATCTAATATTCTTCTTTTTATTTGGCTAAAGCTAGTTATACCACAGAAAATTTCAAAAAAATTAGAAAGAAGAAGAAACCTCAGAAAACTTAAGAATAGGTTATGTGTGATAGAAACAAAACTTATTTTAGCCAGCAATAAATTTTATTCACAATCGGTCAGTAATATAGACACTTCTAACCTTTAAAACGGTAGGGAAGTGACTCATTACTTTCTTTCACTTCCACGCTATAGCCGGAAAAGTACTTTTTTTAAGACCGACCAGAAATTATACACATTCTGGACAATTTTTCGTCCAGAAAATAACGTTTTGCCAATCAAGACCGGAAAATGGATGTGAGGGACCGGCAAAAGCTTTTTCCGGTCCCTGATTTTTCATTCTTCGCTCTTTTATAATACAATCTACCTTGATTTCGTTACTATGGTAACAACGTTTCGATATATTGTCGAGTTATGACAGTTCGTTGATTTTTAATTTGTCGTTTATGTCAAACTTATTTCGCGAGTGCGCAAATTTAACAATAATATGAATTCAGATTTTGAATTATCCGATAAAGAATTAAATGTAAATCGAAGTGTCTGTCTTAAAAAAATATTGTACGTCACGCAACCGGAAATTAGTGTTTTTCAGGTCTCTCCAAACTTCCAGGCCTAAATCTGCTTGTCTCGACCTGAAAAACACTACTTTCCGGTATTGTAACGTAAATTACTATTTCCGGCTAGAAGCATGTGTCACTTTTCTGAAGTATGACAATATTGTGTTGAGCGTTTTAAACAAAAAGTTAATACCTTTCTTTGCATTTCAACGGAATTATTCCCTCAACCGCAGCTTCGTGGACTTCCGGAAGAGTACAGGATAACTCAAAATAAGACATTATGTACAAACGAGATGCATTAGGTATGAAATTAAATACAAAATGTTTCTTTGGACATATATTTATATTTTTAAATAACAAATTTCAATATTTACCAAGTTTACAGTGACAAAACATACTGATTGACAACAGCAAACGAATGAACTGAATCAAACAAACAGCGTGATTTCTTCACTTCGATGACGTGCAAGTGCATTCAGGTTGCGTTCCGAATGAAGGTCCCTTTAAAATTTAGGCCGTAAGGTTGGCTAAAGTTGGTCGAAATTGCATAGCAACCAAGTAAACAAGGGCTTCGAGTTGCGAGACCGATCACCGTTGCTTGTCTCTCTGTTGATTTTGTGTGCCTTACCTAAACAACAATTCAACGACCATTTTCATCATCATCGGAATCTGATTCACTAGAGCTATTCGAAGATGACACAAACTCTTCCAGTACTACATCAATTATTTCATTCTGTGGATCCATTATCTTTTTTTATAAAAATCAATTAAACTAGGAAACTGCTCACTAAGTACTATTTCAACAGTTTTGTAACTGTCAGTAACTGTTGTTTATATGGCCATATGCAATTTTGACCGACTGTAGCCAACCTTACGGCCTAAATTTTAAAGGGACCTTCATTCGGAACGCAACCTTATATTAAATTAAGTATAATAATATACAAGATGTTTATTTGAAATCGTCTACAGCTTAATAAAAATAGTTCAATAAAAATATTTATTAATTACAGAAATTACCTATTGGGAGTTGATAGTTGATACATATAATATTATTATTAATGGTTGATAAAAATATGAATTATAATTTTGTCATAAGTAATTACTCCTAAATTTAAAAAAAACATTGAATTCTGTTATACCAACGTACAATTGGGTGAAAAAGTTAGCGATGAGCAAAGCAAGGATTTTCTTGGTCTTGCTTAAATCGTCTTGGTCTTGCTCAAATCGTCTTGGTCTTGCTTATTCAGTCTTGGTTTTGGTCTTACGTACAAAGTCTTGGTCTTGTTAATTTTACATGTTACTTCTTTTTTTTACTCATAAAGATCATCATGGTTATAAATTATTAATAATTTACAATCAATTATCAACTAACAAAATTATTGTAACGGGCGACTACTATCTGTGTCCTAGTGATGAGCAAAGCAAGACCAAGACTCGGATAGTCTTGGTATTGCGAAAAGGCAAGACCAAGATTGCAACACCAAGACCAATTTTGCTCATTACTAGAAAACGTGGAAAAATTTGCAACAATAATATGACGTATTTAATAATTTTCATTACTTTTTTACTTAAAAGTTTCTTGTAGATGGCCAGGAGCTTCTTTAATAATGATCCGCGGTCACAAACACCTCCATGAATGCGCTTATATCGGTGACAACTCCTCCGAAGAGCTCGAAGAGCAGATGGAGGCAATTCGAGAGAGCTCGAACTTCGAATCGGACGAAAAAAAAGCCGATCAACCCGCAAACATACCCGAAGCAATGAAAAGACACAGACCTGAGGTGGAATTCCACACTACCTATCACCAAAACAGAAGTCTAGCTTTGGACAAAACTGTCGAAAATATTGAAATCACGGATATAAAGGATATGAGAAAAATGCTTTTAGGTAGGTAATAATCATCTTTCGCGGATCGTATATGTCACATTATTTAATTCATAGGAAAAAAATTATTATAATATTGAATAAAAGTGTCATGGTATAACGTCATTTAAGGAATGGGGTCCAAATACCATTACCAGACTTGGAAAGAATGCCATTCTATGGTACACAGATTGCTCAAAAGCAATAGAAGGAACTGGGATAGGAGTGTAGGTACGGGCCAGGAACCAAACACTCTGAAAGCTTGGGAAAACACCAAATATCTTACAACCGGAAATTCACGCCGTAAGAAAGTGTGCCCAGTTCAATATTGGCAAAGGATTATTATAATGTCGGATAGTCAAGCAGCCATTAAAGCACTGAGCTCTTGTGTAATCAGTTCCCAAATTACGAGGGAATACCTAGGCATACTCAATTAACTAGGCGAGAACAATACAGTAACCTTACTGTGAATTCCAGGACACACTGGAATAGAAGGAAAGGAAATAGCAGATGGACTAGCAAAGAGGGAAACTGAATGACCCTTTTGGGGGCCGGAACCCTTTTGCGGAATCAGCTTTTTCAAAAATTGAGTACGAACTGCACGGTCAAAAGTTCCAGTCACCAAAAGATGCAGTCAAAGTCTTCAAAAACTCTATTTTAGAGTACTTCGAGGAACCATAGTGTTTTTGTTTTAAATCTATTTACCTAAAATATAAACCCTTTTTATTAAAAACGACCTGTTTATTGATTTCTGTGGTCTAAATTTTAGCCCTACAAGAAAGAACGCAACTATACAAAAGTAAAAAATCCCAGAACCACGTCCACAGAAACTCCACCGTCGCCCAAGGAGAAACGTTAAATTTTAAGTTCGATAAACCAAAAAACGAAACGTCCTCTGAAGAAGCTTTGAACGATATTTTAGGAACGCTAACTAAAATGGGAGAAAAGGGACAAAAAATATTGGAAGAAGTTAATGTTAAGTATAACTCACGAAATAAATCCAACAAGGACAATGTATTGGATATAAAAGCTAGACATTATTCTAAACCGATAGTGAGTTTTGGCGATGCTATCGATCAGTTGAGAAGAAGAAAGAGGGACCTGATAATTTCACATGTACTTTCAAACAATGAAGATGATAGGGATAACGATTTTGGTATGGAAGAGGTGAGACATTTCTTTTCTTTATTAAATTGTGATCCCGTTGTATTTTTTTCACTAAGATATTGTATAATCACCACCTGCTGTATGTGAAGGATTTCTTGATATTGTAGCTATTTAGAGCAGTTGTGAGTAAAATTATTACTTTGCACTGTTTCACAATAAAATAACAGTATGCGGCAAGGTCGCTTTGAGGTTTAAAAAGCCGAAAAAATAAAAAAGCCATAAATTATTTCGAGTCTTGACCTACCCACAAGCGAACAATTGATTCTCATTGGTGCAATGTAGCTTCCGATTGGTATATGAAAAATTTACTGGAATTGTTAGTCCACATGGACTGTTAACGTCCCAGGGTGGGTTTAGTTCATTTCTGTTATTTACGAGATATTGTGTTCTTAGATGTTGCTGTGATTCTAAAACTATTTTGTTGGTAATAATCAAAATTATGGCTTTTTGGCAACAATTCGAAGAGGAAGATATTGTTATAGGCTCCGAAAAATTAATACACTAGAACAGGGATCTCCAAACTACGGCCCGCGGGCCACATCCGGCCCTAGAAGTGTTTTTATACGGCCCGCGTTGACATGAGCGGTTTGCCGAGATGACTCTCTTTCCCCCTTCGCTGTCGCAGCGTGGTCACATCCACAGATAACATACGTCACATCCCCCAGGGGTGAGTCATAACCCAGCCCACCCGCAGTCAGTCTCGCTCAGTCTGAGAAATGTATAGCGTGTGCTATAGCTTGAGCCAAAATGGACTGACATAGTTGGATAAAAATAACTACGTACAAGTCATACATATGTATGTATGTATTTTGGGGTAACATTGACTGAGACCTAAAAGATCTATTGTGCCCTAGTCATACATATGTCAGACAGTCAAAACATGACAATCAAGAAAGACCTAATTGAAGCTTCATAAGTTTTTTTTCAACTACATCAAAATAAAAAAATAACAGACGAGGACCTTCGTATCCTTCCAAATCTTGTTGGCCCACCTGGCCTTTAGAGTTTACAATTTTGTATGTTTCTGTCGACATATACGCAAAAAATGATACAAAATATGTACAGGCAACTGAAACAAGAAAATAATGGTCAAAGCATGGATCTGCTGAAAGAATGTATAATTGACAAAAGTTTAAAAAAAAATCCATTATTACCTACAGTTATCGGTAAAACTGCTATTCATCGGAAAAGGAGAGTACAGATATCGCTAGTGCGTCGGAATCCTGCAATAATGAAAAATGTGTCTGAAACCGGTTCTTCTTCTGCTTACAGATTTCTTCATTTCGCCGAAAAATTGTGAAACAGTGCAAATTACTTTTACTCACAACTATAAGAGGCTGCAAGACATAATTTAACTCATATAAAATAATTTTTTGCGTAGGGGTTTCATCCCGATGGAATTGCAGATCATAGAGGAACGTTTAACGAAACTTCTTTAAACGATATGAGTAATAGTGAATTTTGGTCTTCATTTTCAAGTTCTGAAGAAGCATTACTCAATTGTGCAGGTTTAATTTTGAGCTTACCACTTTTACCTCATAGAAAATGCGAACGTGAAACTATAGATGAAGAAAGTTCTAGAGATAATACTATTACCTACAAGTAAGCGTAGTAATTTTAGTCATTTAGCCTTTTTTTCATTTATCATATCAAAGAGCCGATGAAGGTTTAATATCAAGCAAATTTAATTTCTATATAGGGTGTTCAGCTAAAAATAGATTCTTGTTAATGATTAGGATCGTTAATTCTAAGGGAACAAATCACTATTTTATCTAATTTAATAGTTTTTTGTTTTTATCCCAATTTTATAAATTTCTTAAAATCCTTACATCACTAGTATAAATTGAAGTTAGTCACATATTTTGACATGAAACAAAACAATCATAAGAAAGGTTGTCACCCAAAATTAAAAAGAAAAGAAGAAGCTTAGGTTGGACTGACATTCGCATGCGGTTTCATCTTGATTTAAATTTTCGGTAAGTTCAAGTTTAAGCTTTATACATTTTATTAATAAAATGCTTCAATTTTAAATCGGACAAGGTAAACAGCAGAGTGATAGATGTCAGTTGTCAACACTTTTGTCCTGAGCAAGCTCAAAAATCCCAATAAAGGAGAAAGAAGAAGCTGAAGGAACAGCCAAAGAAAACTATCGACAACTTCACATTTAAACTAGTGACGTATCTGCAATACAAGTTGCATAATTTCGGTAAATTTTTGTTTTTATTTTTTTCTGTTAATCCAAAGACCAAATTTAAAATAATCTTAATTTTGAATACCCCATTTGTCACTTATTAGGTACTTAAGAAAACATGAGGTCAAAATTTGACGTCGAACACCCGAATAATTATCTTGTCTGCGTCAACATATTTGTTAAATTAACTATAGTGACGACAGTTATAAATAATTTGTACAAAAAAATTTAAAACTAAGGAGTAACAGCTGTGTACCGTAAAAATACCTAAATAATGATTCAAAAACTCCACGCTATCTGTTATAATACACTGAGACGAACAAATGGAAGATCAGGACACAGACCAAGATTAGGATATTTAACCAGTTCCAGAGTATTATCACAGATGGCGTTTAATCTGTTAATTTTCATTTAGAGTAATCCTTCAAGTGCTAATAAGCCGCTTTCCATATTCTCGCCCGCCATTTTGGTGCCTTGTTGTACGTTGACGTTGTTGTTGTGTTGGTCAAGTATTTGGCATGAGATTCGGCATTTCTACTCAGCATCCATTCGTTGCACTTTCTCAATTTTCTGGTTTTAATAGTCTGAAGGAAAGTTGGTAAAATAAAATGTTCTGTTCAATATCAAAAAAATTTCAACACAATAATACTCGACACATCACAAAACAATAAAATTCAGGCACCAAAATGGCAGATAAGAATACTCATCCCTTTAGTGTCTTAATTTTGAGCACGCAGACGAGACCTCTCGCGCGCAAATGCTCGCTCCCTTGTCTTTGAAACACATATTACCTTCTCCTCGCCCCTGAAGTACCAGATTTTTAGTGCTTGAAGTCGGAAAACGTTGACTAATATTTATGGAACCATGGCGCCGCATATATTTATTGGTTATCTATTGTTCCAGCTCCACCGTTGTGTTCGAAGCAATCGTGTTTCAAGCGCAGCGCTTTAAGCCTAAACATTTGAGCCATATTTTTACGCTCTACCGTCTTTAAGCGGATTGAAGCGATTCATTTTCGCTTAAAAACGATTGAAGCGGAAACTGGCGTGGTCGAGAGTGCGCCAGAAAACTTTGAAGCGGTTCTGCTGTTGGGCGTCATTAAATTGACAGAATAAATTGATAGAGAGTGCACCAATGGTGTGGCTGTTTGTTCTTTGTTACGAGTAGGCAACATTATTTGAATTTATCAACAAACTCATAGATAACAAAAATTTTTATTTGAACACTATTTTTCTCAAGCAATATTTATGTCTCTGCGGGGTCGTTGCGAGGTACCAAAATACGATTTTGGAATGTCTGAATGAATGTCTAAAGTTGACCTAAATGGTCTAATGTTGAAAGTGGACCAGGAAACCTTTTTATTAATAAAAGGTAAGTACAGAAAATTAACGAACATAGCTCATTAATAAGGTCGGGTTTATAAATGCCCGGTTAAATCTGGCAGCTACCCTCAGCTATCTCAAGCCATTAGAAAACGTTTATAAATGCACCACATGATGTAAATTTCTCATTTTAATTTGGTATAAAGGTGGATTTCCACAGATCCGTCATCCAAAAAATGGTATTTGTAATAAATGACAGTTAATGCGTATTTCAATTCCGAACAGAAAAGTGGCGACTGCTACCACCACGCTCACATCAATCAGTTTCGATCAGCAGGAAATTGATTGTCGCTGCGGTAGCGCTACGTCGGGATGAACGCGACCAAAGTTTAAAGAGTGATATGATGATTTTTATTACTAAAACGTACGACTGTTCCCTAGCAATGGAAATTGGTATTTCCATTTATCCGATAAGACTTTTTACGACTAACAATTGGACATCGGATGACAGATTTGTGGACATCCGCCTTAAAGAGGATCACCCGTTACATGAAATATATATATTTTAAATTCTACTCGCATATTCTGTTATAATACACTGAATCAAAAATAAAGAAATAATTGTTTCTATTTTTGTATGTTACGTCAAACTTATTCTGGCAACACAGTACGTAATGTCAGTTGTCAGCGTCAAAATTTGGTCTGTGTTTACGGAACACCACTCTCTCTTATTGAACTTTATGTTCTATGGTTAACATTAACTTGATAGTGGCAGCTAAAGGGCTTTTCGGAAACCGTAATCCTGAATCAAATAGATCACCTATCAGCTGATTGCGGATCCTAACCATGAACGAGATTTTTATCTGAGCTTCCGAACCACGTGAGCTGTTTTTGTGGAAATGTCAAACTTAAAACTTAACCTACAAACCTTTTAATATTAAAAGCATGGAGACTATATAATTAAAAGTTTCGTGGATAGATTTTTTATAGTTTTTCTGTGTTTATAGACCTTTATCAGAGACCCTTCATTCAGTTGTAAAAAAGATTTTTGTTGTTCAATAATTATTATTAAGCAGTTATTAGCGAATTACAAACATGGACAGATTTTTTATACAATACGTCCAAACTATTATTTTTGATGAGGATGAGGAAAACGAGGAGGAATATTTATTGATATATGCATTGAATGCTTCAAAAAGGCAAAAATGTATTACTAATTACTTTGAGAGTGTTACACCTAGATACACCTGTCAACTACGCAGCTTACATAACTTTTAGATTCGAGGTTAAAGAAAACGATTAAAACGGAACAACACGTCAGCTGATCGCATTTATCCACCGGTATACTTGGGTAGAAAGGATCCAATCATATGACTATGATCCGCTCAATTCGTTCAGTTTCCGAACGTAAGTGATCGTGATCTGGATTACTTCCCTAACATTCAGTTCATCATCATAGTTTCCGAAAAGCCCTTGCGATAGCTAAAGGTTTGATTGATAGCTAATGCAAACTGGCAGTTGATAAACACTTTAGCCAACAGCTTAGATTTAGCCGAAGGCTACAATATTTAACCGAGCATTGATAAACCCGCCCTAAAAGGTTAACAATAGTAATGTTCTAGGTAGAAATGTCTTTCATATCGCTTATGTATAATGCCTAAATGCATTAGGTAATAGATCAATGCATTAAACATAGAATACTCCTAGATGGATAGATCTATATACTACTCTGATGATAATTTTTGCGGTATGGAAGTGAAAAATAATAATTAGGTAACATGAAAGAACTTCGAAAGTATGTATGTGTCATGATAGAAATGTCATTGTCATATTTTAGAATATCACTAGATATTTCCATTTTTGCGAGTTTAAGCTACACTGTTAATCCGTTTAAAGGCTCTAGATCGCAAAAATATGGCTTTGTTAGCTGTAAAGCAGCTAAAATGAAATGCTTGTGCTGTTCATCTTATCTTATTATACCTCATTTAAAAACCAGGAGTAATTTGAATTTAAGTTGGCAATTCTGTAGACCTCTGATTGGACAGATTCCGCCCAGTTTCACACAACACTTCGAAGCATTGACATCAGCTGATAATTTATATTAATTTTAATTTTTGACAATTCTGACAGATGAATATGCTTATTTTTGTCATTGCGTCCGCTGTTGTTATTTTATTATTTTTACTTAGTTTCCACTCTATTTCGTTAAAACTGTTCCTTTAAAACCTTCAGTAAGAAATTGTATTGAATATCTGCAATTATGGATCCTTCTACTTCGAGTACAGCTCTTCGCTTATTAGGAAGGCAAAACAATATAAATGTTGAACATAGGTTATTTAGGACTCTCAGAAGAACAATGTAGAATAAATGTATGTATAAACAAATATAATATATTGGATGAAAAACCAAAAATATTCATGTTAAATCCAAAATGTCTCAAACAGTTGGTGGCGTGGCTGATTTCTTTGTCCATCAAGGCATATTTAATAGATTTGGAACACAACTGTTGACTACTTTCTCGGAACACACTAATCTGGTAACTTCTAGTGGTGTGTGTAACGCTTTTCAAATTACTCCTGGTTTTTAAATGAACTATTTATAGTGTTTATTAAAAGTTAATTTAATATTTTTTTTATTTTCCCGCTTTTAGAGTACCGATCAACGGCTACTACTTCTTTGTTTTCAACAGTGAAAATGAAGTACAAACGAATTACGTTCGAGTTAAATTCGACATAGAAAAAACCGTTTACAACGTATCGAATTCTGTTTCGAAGTGTGTTAATGCTTCCGATAGCTGCACTTTGGATTTAAAATTCTTTTCGTACGAAAAAATGGTTCTCGAATTACCGTTAGTGAGTAACGAAACATTGTGGAACGAAGAATTTGTGGTTATTTCCGAATGCGAACCTCGAAGCGCTATCTATGCAATTTTTGTCGTACTTGTACCTGTTATAGTTATATTTTTTGCCTTTTCGTAATGTCTTATTGTATATCTTTGACGGTTTTATATTAATGACATAATTTTTATTGGATTATGATGGATGGTAATATTCATGATGTGGTTTATCAAATTTAGTCGCAGGTAAATTATTAGAATGACTAAAATCACTAAACTTTATGAAGCTATCTTCATTTCAGTTGAATTCAGAAATCATTCATTAATCAAAATGTGATGCATGGCAAACCTGAGATTGGTTTTGCGATGTAGGTAATTAGGTATTCTGACTGTACAAATATTTGTGATAATAACAAAAAATTAGTTATGCAAATAATATTATTAAGTCCAAATTCAATTGTGATATAAATATATATGTGATTTTTAATATAACGTAATAGTAAGTAGTATATATAAAAAAAATTGTGAAAAGTAGGTACAATCTATAGGAAAATATATAGTGAAAAAACAACCAACTCTACCTTGTTCAACAAAGAGAAATATTACGTCGAGGCCGCTCGAAATGGAACAATACAGCCTGCAATGCTATACAGATAAACAAAAATTTGGTGTACCTTATTATTTATCATTTCGTCAAGGATCGGTATACCATTACTAGTATGTTCAGTTGCTGAATGTTTTGTTTCACAGTCGTAACTTTTCGACAAATTTTAACGTCGTTTCATCCTACTGACTGCGCCAGTTAAATTAATTGATCGAAAGTTTAAGTTTTTAAAAAACACTTTATTTTTGCAATTATAGATTGTGCATAGACAACGACAGTAACACGAATGAGAAATAGAGATAGGATTAAGTTCGACGTTGCCTCTGGGTATCTTGCAGCATTTCTATAAATTTACTTCAATAAATATCAAGTATTTAGCTGGACAGCTGGATTCAGAACCACTGTAAGAAACTCTGCCCCTTCTCCTTCCAATATGTTGTTTCTGCATTTGTTGGTAGATCAGTCCGTTTAAAATTGTCGTCGGAAAACAGCTCTAGTGTAGTTTGCACCTTATAGCACCGATACCCATTTCTTTTTAAAATACGTCAAACTATACTTTGATTTATATTTACTTCTTCAGCAACTTCCCTGCTCGAACATGGTTCACTATTAAAACCACTGCACAAACATCAATTTCTCTATTTATTCGTTGTCAACTCATTTGCCTTACAGGTGGTTGACCAAGATTACTGCATTTGTTGCAGTTTTGTAAACATCCACATTTATAACATGTTTCAATTATTCGATCAACTGTAGACTGTGGAGGCGCTGGTTGGTTTTCGAAAGCAGCAACGAATACATTTACTATTTCCCTAATCGAGTGACCTCCAAAAAACCACTATAAAATTTGAATTTTTTCCTGATTTCTCTACGAATTTATTTTATTTTGAATAGTTATGGGCTTGAACAGTACTCGGATATCGACTACTGTTTGCTGACTGTCTGACGCTAATTAGGGACCGTCCACAGTTGAGACTATGGAATGGTGGGAATTGTACGATATGTTGTAGGTGTTCAAATGAACGATTGTAATAATCGAGTTTTTAATCTGTTGAAGATTGGTCGACTAGTTCAAAAGCAGTTCTGATACAATGCTTAAAATCCCTATGTTCCGTTTCTTATTGCATGTATCTGTGTAGTTGAGACCCAGCTATATAATGCCTTGCAATTCTATTCGTTTGGTGTCATTTTTATTGCCTTCAATGTGGTTGAATAAAATATATTTTAAGGTTAAAAAAACTACAGGGTGATTGATTAGTGTGACAAAGTTCAGTGCCTCCTTTGTCCTTTGAGATATCAATTTGAAAATTTGAGGGTTTATAGCCATCATCAGTCTCCACATTTTAAAATTATTTACAATCTTACAGGGTGTTCCAGAATGCTGCGCCATATCAAAGTTACATTTTTTAAAATGAAACACTCTATATCTTATCGCATATTTGGAATCAGTTTGATCTCCCCATTACAATAATATAGGGTTGTGATATTGTGTCCTACGGCGTATTTAAAAAGTTATAACCAATTTTCCATAAAAATCGTAACAAGTTCAATACCCTGTACAATGTAAGAGAAATTCAAGAATAAAAATCTGTTGCGGCCAAAGCATTCGAATAGTAGTAAAAATCCTGGAAAATTATTTATTTCGTTGATATTCATTGAATCTGATTTAGGGTGAATCAAAATAAGAATACATTATTTTCTCCGTTTTTTCAAATGGATCACCCTGTATTTTATGTGTGAATCGAAAAGTACTACCAACATACTTCTTTTTTTATACCTAAAGCATTCTCTATACCTAAAATTATTAGTTCTTGAGATATTTTGATTTTTCTATGCAAAACATTGATTATATCAAAAAAATATGGTCCTACTACATATTCACCAACAATACCTCGTCACACATTCAACAACCATCTAGTTTGACTGTGTGTCACTATGTAATATGGATTAGTTTATGAATAATAGTGAAAGTTGTGCCTATTAACACAAGCATTTTTATGAAACGTGGCTCCTTACACTTGTGTGTGGGTTTTCACATGCAAAACATTAATTTCATTTTCCTCTGTCAAAGAAGTTTTTGTTTTGTAGGTTGCCGCCTTTCAGGAAAACGTTCATTTCATGGCATTCTCTTGCTGATAGTAAGGCGTTTTTATTGCATTCTCCCAATATCCGGAACATATCAATCATTTCATCACTAGTGAAATTCATTTTTGCCCTAGTTCAAATTCTTCAAAACCAACGATTATATACTAGGAAGGATAGTCTACTTTGACAAATTTGTTTGTGTGCGACGTTGCAGCTATGACGTCACCACAGGACCTCGCGTATATTTAAATACATTGGTTTATACTTACTGAAAATGTGTTTCTATTGATTTTAATTAAAAATAAAGGTTGTTCGGCTTTAAAACTAATTACCTTTACCATATTAGTACACTATATTTGCTTTAAAAAAGAAAACACATTTTTTTTTGTTTTATTTTATTAATAATTATTGTATATCCTTACAAAAGAATAGGAATATCGAAACACTTTATATTTACAAAAGGAATTCATATAGTAATGTAGCTAGAAAATATTTATGTCATTTAAATTTTCTATATTGGAGCTAGTAGAACCAATTATTTCTTCAACAATGTTTCTATTAGTTTTTTTTTGCTCTTTTTGCCCGAAGTGTCTCTTCACTCTCTTCAGAAGATTCAAGGGCTCTTTTTACTTTAACAGTGGGGACAGCTGTCTTCTTTAAAATCTTGCGTAAAGGTAACTCTGAAAGTAATGTAGAAATGAGTCTTAAGAAAAATTATTTATTTTTAATTAAATTATAATTAAAGAAAGCTGCAGATTTATAATTGTTTTGAAATAAACCATAGAATACACTAAAAAATTGTATAGTACTTACTTATAACAACTCATTCTGTAAGTCTCTTCCATAATCATTTGGTGTAAAGTGTTCAGAACAAATTGTAGACGTATCTAGATTAAAATTATCTGCCCTTCTACAACGCCTAACCGATTCTTTGCGAATAGTGGAAGACACTAATAAATCGTTCCCTTTTGGGAAATAATGAAATATAATAGGAATGCCTTTCTTTTTACAAATAATTTGGTTGTTTTTGCACGTATAGCAATAGCACATATTCTACCAGGCATGCCTAGACTAAAATAGAAAAAACAACCTTAAAATAATATTTCTATCAAGTCATAAATCAATTTTACCTTGAATATAATAGTACAAAAACCAAGTTTTCAAAATAAAATAAAACGAATTATGATTAAAAATCACTAAAACTTTACCAGAAACAGAAAAATTCTGACAATATAATAAATGTAAACGTAAACCACTATGTAAACAAACTGACTGTCTGCTATTTAGGTCCTACTGTGACGTAATAACGTATGCGCAATTGCGATCTTGTTTTCAAAATGCTTGAGAATAGGAACTAGTCCATCCTTAGTTAGTATATAATCGTTGCTTCAAAACACCAAAAAATGTACCTACCAAACCGCTAAATCAAAAAACACTAATGTACCTACTGCCATGTCAAGTTATTGTCAAATATCAGTTTTTGACAAATCAATTACACCCAACTCACAATTAATTATTAAATAATTAGATATAATATATAATTTGCATAGAAGAATCAAAATATCTCAAGAATTAACAATTTAAGGTATAGGGAATGCTTTATAAAAAAAGAAGTATATTGATAGTACTTTTCAATACTCTCATAAAATACAGGGTAATCCATTTGAAAAAAACGGAGAAAATAATGTATTCGTATTTTGATTCACCCTGTATCAGATTCAATGAATATTAACGAAATAAATAATTTTCCAGAATGTTTACTACTATTCGAATACTTTGGCCGCAACAGATTTTCATTCTTGAATTTCTCTTACAATGTACAGAGGGTATTGAACTTGTTACGATTTTTACGGAAAATTTGTTATAACTTTTTAAATAGCCCGTAGAACACATCACATCACATCCCTATATTATTGTGATGGGGAGGTCAAGCTGATTCCAAATATGCGATAAAATGTGTAGGGTGTTTCATTTAAAAAAATGTAACTGTGATATGGCGCAGCATTCTGGAACATCCTGTAAGATTGTAAATAATTTAAATATGTGAAGACTGATGATGGCCATAAACCTTCAAATTTTCAAATTGATATCTCAAAGGACAAAGGAGGCACTGAACTTTATCACACTAATCAATCACCCTGTATATACGTTTTTATTCTAAGTTAGATCTGTTGGCAGCAAAATTGGAATACCAATAGAATACAACACGCAAGAATAATCCTTTGCAAAGACCTTGCAGTAAATTTGCTTCAATTTCTTGCATCTCGTATTGCTCTAATCAAGCGGCATTTAGTCTAATTATGAAATACTGATGACAAATATAATTGCTGTCCCACAAAGCGTGTCCTATAAGTAATTGTACTTTTTGGGACTCACCTATAACAGGTAGTCTCTCCATATTCTTTCCAATTTTTTTTATTCTTATAATTGTACATTTCACCTTAGAGTTACTCTCTGTATATGTGATGAATAATAATGAATTATATTATATATATTTTTTAATGTTTATACCTCAGATTGATACATTAAGGTTTATACAGTACGAGACTGTCTAAAAAATATTGATGATAAAATTAGACATAGCAACTATCAGGGGTTAAAAACAAGATTGTTGGAAAGCCCCACTGTTTTACAAAAGATTTTCTTAAACTCTTCATATGCCAAACTGATATATTGATTTCAAGAAAATATTTGATTTATTATCAAGTAAAAATTTAACCTAATACTTGAAATTTGGAAAATGGTTTTTTTAAAGTAGATACCTACCTACTTGAAAAATACACATTTGTGTTATATTGATACTAAAAAGTATGACTAATGTCATGCTCCATCCACTTGTATAAACATTATTATAGGAATTATATATCTTGAAAAATGCGTCTTCAATTTTGAATTTTAAACATTGATTCTGTGATTCTGTTGATGTTTAATAAAATACTTATTTTTGTTATGTTGTTGGATAATTTTGTACCTTCCTATGCATTATCTTTTCATACCAGTCCTTTCATGTTTTTTATTTTTGTCATTAACCTTATAGGATGTTTAAAAATGACAGTCAACAAAACAAAAAAAATACTAAGGAATAATATCTTTTGTATGTTCCTTGTATATTCGTTATTCTTTTTGTTAATTAATTTGAGAAATTATAACTCAATCTTTTTTAATTCAACGTTTCGGTAGCGCTCCAGATACCGGTTCCAAGAATTAAATTTTTTTTTTAAATTCTGGTCTCTATCAATAATATTTTGAAGTTTAAGATTGCAAAAAATTTATCACAAAACTCTATTCTTGATCTATCTATCTAAAATGTGAAATAAAATATGTTTGTATGACATTTTCACAATATTGTAGTCTACTAGAATTGGGATCCAATGAATCCAGGAACAGTTTTATTAAGGATAGTGCTCTTTTTGCTTATTTTGGAAATGTTGTTATTGGTCCTTTATTACTGGGCTCTAATATTACCTGTGTGCACCAATAAATCCCATTTAATATGATGCTCCTCTTCCCAAGTATGTTTGCCAATACCTGAGTTAAAGAACCCCCTATCTTTATTATACTTTTTGTGTTCATTTATGTGGATTTTCAATGGCCTAGATGTTTCACCTAAACACAATTTGTCGCATTCACAGGATTTCTGATATACGCAGTTTTTTGAAGATTGTTCTTCATTTTTTGGCTTTGTTTTCGTTAGTATAGATCTCAACATATTATTAGATTTAAAGTTAGTTATTGTTATTATTATTAGTATTGGGTATTAACATTGATCCATTCTCTATATATATGCCTAATTTCTTTGTTTATAAAATTCTGTTGGTTAATTCTTGTTATTTAAAACTGACTTTAGTAAAAATTTCTGTTTTATGAATTCATTATCATTAGAACAAATGATTTTCTCATATAAAGATTTTATTCTCTCTTTTTACACTTATAGAATGATTGGATTCAAAATTCAAATACCTATTAGTGTGTACATTGGTTTTCAGTAAAAACTTTTTCATACCCTGTAGATGTTTTATTCATAATAACAACTAAAAATGGCAGAGAATTATTTTCAATTTCATATTTTATAGATTTTTCTCCTTCATTTATATTTGTTAAAAAATAATTCAGAGATATCTCTGAAGTCATAACTCTGAATTAAAAAATATAAACAAAATACTTAATTAACAAAGATTAAGGAATAAGCTTAATTGGAACTAGGAACTGGGTATAAACTGATCAATCATTTATGTTATTTTATTATTCACAATTATTCAAAAACTTAATTCTGCATTCATTACCAGTACTTAGGCACTTTTAAAAGATGAAACCTGTTAATTATTCAAAGTTAATAAAAATGTTACTAGCTTGCTTTTCTATGACCGGTTTCTACTAATAATGCTTCTAATTTAAGGTTTATTTGACTAGTAATGTGTGGTTGAAGTGTCCAGCTTGCTGCAAAGAACATCACCTCATCCTTATTTTTAGCATGAGCTATATGTTCCAGTACCAGTTCCTTAACCTAAAGTTAAATCAACTTAAATTATACCAAAAATTATGCGTTTATATATATCTACCTTGAATTCTTCTGAATAACCAGCTACTATTATTGCAACTAGAGAGACAATATCATCTACACACAATGAGATAAATAAAGGTTCACATTTTTTTTCAATTTTTTGTAAGGCTGACAGTTGGTCTTTGAAAGCTTGGAACTTGTCATTACATATCTTTAGGCCTTGTACAATGTTATACAAGTTATTTGTAACATCTTCAAGCTCAGAAGAGTATTCACTTATGCTTTCTGCTTTTAATAAAGCAATTTGTTTAACATCTTGTGCTCCTTTTATATGAAAATTATTCCAGCTTTGGATATTGTTATAAATATCAGCTACTATATCTCTAATAACTCGAGCAGATCCAGTTAAGTTTTTATTTGGAGAAGATGCTACAGGACTTAGGGGAACTGAAACGATAAGAGAGAAAATATTTTAAATATAGTGTTTTATAAAGTGCAAAAGGTTCTCACGCTGTAAAGGTTGAAACTTCGATGGTGTCAAGGATTTATTTTGCATCCTTCAAATAAAAAATGGTAAAGTTTATCAACTTGATTTTAAAACTTGGACATATATATTATATTGTCTTCTTTTTTAAATAGAGTAACGTCATTATACTGTTAAGTCACTAGACGAATATAGTAAAGGTAGTAGACAGTTTTCGAAGCGTATAAAAATGATCACCGGTAACCGCTAATTGACAAGTATGACATTTGAAATGTCATTTAACGTATAACGCTACCGGCACCCTCCGCTATATTACGGACGGTAGCCATAGTGATATCCGTAACGAAACGCATGCGCAAAACCGTTTTTTTTTGTTATTATATGAAAAGTATTTAGTTTGAAGCTTACAATTAAAATTATTGTTAATATATTTTTTTTACCTTTGTTTATATGAAAAGTTTTTAGTTTAAAACATAAATTGTTGACTGTTATTTTTGCATTATAATGTTTATATGGAGTTTTGGTTATTGAATAAATAAAAACTCAACTTCATCAAGTGTTTTCATATTTATTACTTCATCAGTAAGTAAACCTTGTTTTCAATAACAAAAAAACTTTAAATAATTAAAATAAAAACCAAGTACACAGAACAAAATTCAAAAATAACTAAAATTTTCTCAAGTCTCTAAATTATTGCACATATCAGTTTATGATTTCTCAGTGAACAAATAGACCTAATATTGAGTGCAGAATCACTGGAGATATTCTTCTAATTCTATCGGATCAATATTGAATGACTGTGCCGTTTGACTACCATATAAACAGGTGTGACAATTGGTAAGAATCACTGCAGTACTATACATGGTGGCGACTTCTTGCAGAAGCAATTTCTGATTTTTTTTGAAATCTAAAAATGCAAATTTTGCAATCACCTTCCCAAAACCCCACTCTACTGCAATTCTAATTTCACTCATCTTTGCTTCCTTCAATAGAATAGAAGTGAAGTGCACTCTTCTGTATCCCTTCTCAGCAACTACTTGGCCAATTTATGCTTTAAATGGAACGAAAAAATCAACTTGAAACCAAAATAAGTCAACAAAACAGAAAAAGTAGTTAATTAATAATTACGTTTTTTAGGTTAAGGTTACCGGCTACGGAACGGTTAACATTACGTACATTCGAAAACACTTTTTGGGCATCTGTCAAATAGCGGCTAAGTTAACGTATATGTTTATGTTAAGCGTCAGAAAGTGGACACCTTCGAAAACTGCCTAGTGAAGATTGATGTAATACTAATTTTCATTTTCACCCACTTTTCCTCAAGTACTGAATATTTTTTAATTGGTATTTTGAAAAATGATAAAATGAAAACCTAACCGGATGATGCAAAGCAAGAGGCCAAGAATCAGAAGAAGAAGAAGGTTCTTACCATTTCTCTATGGTTCTTTCAAAATTCTAGGTTATGTTATGGTGAAATAGGATGAATTGTTTTTTAAATTCTTGCCGATTTAAATATTTTGATAATCCTGTAATTAAGAAATCGCTATTATATTTTTATTTAAAAAAGAATAATAAATACAAAATTGTTAGACATTTTGGTTCAGAGAGTATGGTGGTAATTTATGTTATGAACTCTTTTATAATACAGATTTTGTAGAGACAACATTCAAAAATCATGAAGAAAGACAGTCATTTGTACCATTTTTGCAGAGGATTAACTTAAAACGTTCAGAAGCTAAAAGAAGCATAGTGGTACAGGTACAGTCACCTCAATCATTTAAAGAATTGTGGTCATTCTGCAACTCACTTGGAAGTATTAAATGTATGTTACATTATTCGATTGGAATTGAACCAATGGTAATTTATATGCATTAAAGTATAGTGAACAAGGTAATTTTAGTAACTCTTTTGAATTATAAAAACTTTTAGCACCTGATTATTGTTGAATTTGAAAAAGAAACAGACGTTGAGAACATCATGAAGTCAAGTATTTGTGCAGATAGAAATGCTGGAATGCCCGCACAATCGCATTTTCTATGGTTTAAGGCTCCAAGTAAAAAATTATCAAAACTAAAACAAATTAAAACTGCCACATTACAGACCGAATTTGGTACAAAAATAAAGGAAGAAGAACAAATAAGAGCATTATTGAATAAATCTAATAATGTTAGTATATTTTACTTTCCTTAAACCAAAGTAAATAATTATTTAAAAATATGTTAAAATAAATAAGTTATAGATTTCAGATCAAATGAAAACACTGCATGATGTCACAAAACTAAATGATGTTGGTATTCGTTTAAGGTTTTTAACAGCACTTCAAATAGAAAATGCAGTCACTGGAATGTTCCCACATGCCATAGCTTACCCTTTTGGATCCAGCGTAAATGGTTATGGTAAAATGGGGTGTGATTTAGATTTATTCTTAAAACTTTCAGATGATAAGGCAAGTATACATTAATTTCCACTCTATTTTATCACTTTCTGTTTATTTCACTGTAGAAGGATGAAAACGGTAGGTTAGTTTTCCATTGCAAGCCACTAAATGGATCAGAAAGATCAATGACCCAAAGATATATGGAAACAATTGGTGATATAATTCACCAATTTTTACCAGGGTGTGGACAAGTTCGAAGGATTTTACAAGCCAGGGTACCAATCATAAAATATCACCAACAATTAACAGATGTAGAATGCGATATATCAATGTCAAATATGTAAGTTATTTAATTTCAATAACAATAATAATTCCAAATTTTTAAATTTTATAACAATCATTTTCAGGTCTGGTGTTCATATGTCAGACTTTCTGTATCTTACAGGAGAAATAGATGAGCGAGTCAGACCATTAATATTTGCTATAAGAAAGTGGGCATGTGCTAGAGGAATTACAAATTCTTCTCCTGGTAGATGGATTTCTAATTTTTCATTAACACTACTTGTTATTGCATTTCTTCAAAATCCTACAAGCAGTAAACCAGTCTTACCTTCACTAAACGAACTAACAGGACTAGCTGGTATTTATCTGCTTTTATTAGTTTGAAGAAATATTGATCTACATTATATTTTAGATTCAAGTGACAAATTCCAGTTAGAAGATGGAACAGATGTGTCTTTTTTAAGAGACATTAGGAAATACAAAAATAAATCCGAAAACAAAGACTCCTTAGAACAACTTTTAAGAGAATTTTTCGAACATTATGCTCAATTTGATTTTGAAAAGAAAGCTGTTTGTTTGAATGACACAGCAAATGTACCGAAACCCGAATTTAGTCCATTGTATATAATTAACCCGCTAGAAAGAGGGTTGAATGTCAGTAAAAACGTTAGCGCTGATGAAGTTAGTAGATTCCAAAATGAAGTTAGGAATGCAGCTTGGAGTTTAGAATCGCAAGAGTCAAAGTCTGCGAACTGGGGATTTCTCTCAATTTTACAAAGTTCTAATAATGTATCCAAAATAGTTGGTCAAACAAAGCCTGAGCGGCTAGTGGAAGTGAGTGCATTATTTGAAAAGGATACAGAAGTGGAAAGAAAACGGGGTCGAAAAATTAAGTATCTAAAAATGAAAGATAGTCACAGGTAACATAAATTCAATTAAAAATAAATGTTTTTATTTGTTATCAAGTAAAGTTTTAAAACTATTTCAAGTATTTCATTCACCTATTTTGTATCGTATTTAATTAAGAATGAAGAGTCAAACAACTACTGTTTTATTAGTTAAACATTTTGGAAATGCGATAGTTTTCTTTGAGGAGTGGGGAAAACGTCAATTTGGCGATGTCTTATTTAAAATATAAACAGCATTTTTTTTAAATTCTGATGGCGTGGATCGATGGAGAATATAGGGAAAATTTTGCGAAAATATTCGACAATGTCTACTGTTCCAGAATGAAATAAACATGGTATAAATTGCTTCATCAAGATCAACAGGAGCTTAATGATTGACCGACAACTGTAATATGTCAATTTAATGACAAAATTGAACCAATTGAAATTCGAAAATGTTTAATATTTAGGTATAACGTCACGCGAAAAATGTAGCATGCACTTTTTCACGAATCGGAATAATAGATATATTTTCAATGTTGAAATTTAGCCTCTTCATCCTATTGCATATGATGTCAAATCGATAAGTAAGCAAACTGCTAAAGCTTACCACAATTTTTGTCCACTATATTTATGTATTTGCTCGAATTTAACATTTCAGGCAAAATTTAGATCACAGCTTGTAAAATATGAATCGGTTATCAAATTGACAGGTTCCGGTTGTCAGACAATCCTTATATAAGCAAAATTTTCCCTATATTCTCCATCAACCCACCTTCCACCTTGTTTCTCTTTGATCACATAGGATGATAGATATATAGTCTAAAAGGCTGTCGGGATAATAGTTTTTCAGTGCAGAATTTAATTGGACCTGTTTCATATAATAAAAGACAAAATTTAAAAAGTTATTTATTGTAAACAATTATGGATTATTAATATCTTCTGTAAGTTCCTTTTGTGGCATTACTTATTCTTTTTTCTCATCTTTTTGGGAATCAAACCACAATAATGTTTTTTATTTCGACGTTTCGGTAGCATTCCAGCTACCGTTGTCAAAATTAACTAGTAATGAATGAATGAATAATTTTTGGTCTCTAGCTATCTGACACAACGAAAAAAATTTGACAACTAGACAATCAATAATATTTTGAAGTTTAAGACTACAAAACTTTATTGTCAAATTTTATTAAGGTCCATTCATAGTAGATCACACCTCTGGTAAAATGTGAAATAAAATATTTTATTTTATGACATTCTAACGATATGTAGTCCACTAGAAATGGAATCCAGTGAAGTGCACGTACCAGGAACGATTTTTATTGGGATAGCGCTTTTTTTCGCTTATTTTGGAAATTTTGTTAATATTTTATTGTTACTTTTTTGTGTATGATTATTTTTGTTTTCAAAATATGTATAACTCAGTTTGGTGATTTTGTGTATTGAAATGTGTATCGATTAACAACTATTCCAAAGATAACTCATAAGAAAACCTGGATAAAAACTTATGATGCTATCCTGATAACGCAGGTAATTGATTATTGGAAATTTCTCTTTCTAACATTGGTAACCAAATTTGACTACATTCGGCTGAAATACTAGCTACACATTTATCTGCATTCAGTTGTATTAAAACACTTTCTTTGATTTTTCGTCTTTTATTATTGGGCTCTTTCAATATTATTTTTGTCGAATTCCATTGAATTTTATGCCCCTCTTCCCAAGCATGTTTGCAAATACCTGACTTAAAAAACTCCCTATCTTTGATATACTTTTTATGTTCATTTATTCGGACTTTCAATGGTCTAGATGTTTCATCTAAATAGAATTTGTCGCATTCACAAGATATCTGATATATGCAGTTTTTTGAAGATTGTTCTTCATTTTTTGGTTTCATTTTTGTTAGTATAGATCTCAACATATTGTTAGATTTGAAGCTAGTTCGAATATTAAATTGATTACCAATTTTCTTAATTCTTTCTGATTATCCCTCAATATATGGTATTGTCAAGTTTTTAAAAATTATGTTAGCTGAATTATTAATATTATTGTTATTATTATGGGGTATTAACAATGAGCCCTTCTCTATATTCTTAATTTCTTTATTTACAAATTCTGCCGGGTAATTATTGGCATTTAAAATATTTTTCAGCAAAGTTTTACCTTTGTGAATTGATTATCATTAGAACAAATGATTCTGGCCCTATCGTATAAAGATTTTACTATTCCTTTTTTAACGCTTTTAGAATGATTTGATTCAAAATTCAAATACCTATTAGTGTGTGTGTCGAAATAAAAAATAAAAAACAATATTGTGGTTTGATTCCCAAAAAATTAGGAGAAAATTGAATCGATTATTAAAACATGACACAGTCAATTTCAAGAAAATAATATTTTAAAAATAAATAGGTATATATTTTGGTACTTAAGGTTAATTATCTATTTTATTTAATACCAAATAGTTATAAAAGGTCAACCACAAACTCTCCAGAAACCTATGTTTTTACAGAAGAGTTTTTAAATAACAAATAAAAAATATCACACACAAATTTCACTTCTAAAACATTTTAACACAGATATGATGAATATAAAAATCAGTTTTTCCAATTGTCGAAAAAATGTGTGATGTATTAAAATCACAAATAATTGATAGTTTCTATACCACCACATTTGTTCTGAGCAAATAAATAATCTAATTAGTGGCTCTAAATATAAATATTTGAAGAAAAGTTTCTTAGTTGCAAAAATATAATAAATAATCTAATAGAGCAATCACCTATGACACAAAATCACTATTTTTTCAAAAAACAATATAAATACAAATTGAATATGATAATACTTTTAAAATTATCTAAAATTTTGTTCACATTACCGTTTCACCTTTTTGGTGGTTCCTATCAGCTAGTTTTCTTTAATATGTTTGGTACTATTTTTCTAAGTGGTCGACATTTATCTTTTTTTATTGTATTATCTTTGACTGGTTGTGTTGATGTTTCTGGGGAGACCAGTGACAATTGAGAACTTGGCAGAAATTGTATAAGAAGGGGAACTGGTGCTGGTGATGTAATTTTTCTTGTGTTAGATTGATTAGATTCTGCTTTAATGATCGATGTAACTACTGCACCTGTAATAATATAAATGTATAGTCATAGTACAGTATTTTGGATACCTGACAATAGTTTTGATATATAATTTAAAAGTAAATGTGGAATAATTGGAAAAAAAATTCACAAATCTGAAGATTTATTTATACTTCTAGTTACAATTTTATTTACCTTGATTAGAAACTGGTTGGCATTTACTATGTAACAGCCTGAGTGCTTCTAATTCTCGCCTTAAATTTTTATTTTCCTGTCTTAAATGAGTGAGTTGTTCTTCCATGTCCCTCCACAGTTGCTGTTTCCTTTTTCTACATCTATTTTGAGCAGCTCTATTCATTTCTCTAACTTTTTCCAACTTTGTATTGACTTCAGATTGGGAATTATTTTCTTTACTGCTATTTTTATCACAAGTTAAATCTTGCAATGTTTCATCACCTTTTTCATATGTTAAATCTTGAAGTGGCACAACAGATATAACAGGTGATGTTTTATCTTTATGCAAGTCTTT
The DNA here is from genome assembly GCA_949126875.1 of Lochmaea capreae. Lineage (NCBI taxonomy): Eukaryota > Metazoa > Arthropoda > Insecta > Coleoptera > Chrysomelidae > Lochmaea > Lochmaea capreae. Next base: position 14,287,647 of record OX421409.1, read on the forward strand.
ACTCAGCTTATTTTGTATGTTTTCTTTAATTTTCTTTTTTATATTCACTTCATCATTATGAATTACTACAATTGTGGAATTTAAACTACTATCATCATGGTTACTAGTGGGAAAGACACATACTTCACAATCACTATTATTTGTTAAATGTGCATTTGTTTGTTTTAATGTATTTTCAATGTTGTGCGGCAATATATGTGGGGTGTGTAAAGTATCATTTGAATTATTTGTGTGTACTTCTAAAGTTTCACCATTTTTAACAGAATCTACTGCTTTTTTAAATATTTCATCAAATGGATTTACATTCTGTAGATCTTGGAAAAGACCTATTTCTTCACAGTTTCTTATGAATCTTGTAGGTGTTGGTGTTTGATCTGCTACTTCATTAGCTGTAGTCTTATTCACCAATCCTAAGTTTAACATCATTTCGTGTTTTTTATGATGCCAGTCTAAATGATCCTTATTCGTAAAAGTCATTTCACATCCCTTTATGTCACAAGCAAATGGTTTTTCCTGAGTTACACAACCCTTTTGTACTAGCATAGTAATTAGTATGCAGACGCGAAAACTATGTTCACATAATGTGCATGTAAAAAAAATTCATTTTCTAATCTCAGCGAATTTTAATACCAGAAAATATTTATAATCCAAAACGCAATCTTTGTTTTTGATTTTTAAAAACAAACTACCTAACCTAAGCTGTTGTCTTTCTTCTTTTTTACTATATGTAGTTATTAACCTATTTATGCTAATTGAATTTTTCCATGAATTGATGAGTGACCTCTCTATCTTATCGTAGTATTCTATTGAAAATTGACATTTCTGGAACATATTTGAAAAAATGGTATGATGTGTTCACAGAGAAAAAAGCTGCTTATCTTTTACTACTTTTTTGCAAGCTTATTTATTGTAAATAATTTCTCACTAAATTATACTTTTGGTAACTGGAACTTCGACTGTAAGTATACATAATTATTATTGATATTCTAACATTACCTAAAAGTAGGAATAACAATAGTCCCAAGGGAATAGAGTTTATTTAATTAAAAATACATTTTATTAGAATTTAATTATGTTACTCGAGGCTTTCCATAATCTATCTTGGCTAAATCTAAAATAGAAGGTCTTTTTGTTCTATCTTCTTCCTCCAATGATTTAATAAAATTTGTGTCTGGAAATATTGTGAATTTAACTGGTATAACAAATTTAAATCAATCATTGCATTGCCTGGTATAATTTCATTTGGACCCTCTGTATTACAAACTATAAGCAACAAGGAGGTAAAACTGAACAGGCAATAGTGCATGTTTAGTTGCATACCTATTAGAGAGGTAACTTTCCTTAGACAAGGCCCAATCTAAGTAACTCTCTGATAGATGACTGCATCGAACAATATTTGTGATGAGTGACCTCTCTATATCTTCTTCTTATCGTAGTACTCTATTGACATTACATATTTGCAAGAAAAAGAAGCAGCAGCTTATTTATTGCTATAGGTTAATCAAAGCTATAGGTTAACCAGTCAATTTTCCTCGACTTGTATTTCAAACCATGAAGTAACAGTTAACCAACCACACAAACCAGCTCACTGCTCAGTGAGATAGTTTGACAGGGGAGTTATCTTATTGGAGGTTAGGTGTTTGTTTATTTCAGGGCTTCCACAAACCGTTACGTCATAAAAGTTAGCCGTGACGTCATGGTATTGTTAACTCGGTTCGCGTGGTTAAGTTCAAAGAAAAATGGTTAAAAGCTTCATGTTCGAAACCAAAGGACTTCTTCGCTTTAAAGAGTTGCCTCCAGGTAAGTAGTTCAGCTATCTGGTAGCTGTATTATGGCTTAGGGTACTGGCCTTTTATTACACAAGTTTGAATTGAGCTATACATAACTAGTTATGTTAGATATTCAAGACCGATAATAATAAAGAAGATGAAAATAATCTTAAGACACTGACATAAAAATTTGACAAATGTAAATGTGGAAAGGTAAAGACAGTGAATTAGCATCTTTTTAGACAATTCTACAACCAATATTATTAAATAATTTTAATTAAAATGGGCTCAGTTAGAGTAATAAGCGATGAAGCTCATTTTCAAACTGAGCTAACAAGTGCTGCCACTAGACTAGTAGTTGTAGATTTTACTGCCACTTGGTATGTAAATACCTAATTACAAATGTATGTACAAAAATTCAACTATTTGCTTATAGGTGTGGACCATGTCAGAGGATAGCTCCAGTGTTCCAGCAACTAGCTACGAAATATCCCAAAGCAGTTTTTTTGAAGGTGGACGTCGATCAATGCCAGGAAACAGCAGCTGCACAAGGTGTTTCAGCTATGCCAACTTTCATTTTCTATCGGAATAAGGTATATTCATTTTTTGTCCCTAAACATTATCTAATCAGCTATAATTACAATTGAACTAGTTGGAAATCCTGTAATGGCAATTTTTCAAACTATTCTAGACAAAAGTTGATCGTCTGCAAGGTGCTGATGCTACAAGTCTTGAAAACAAAATTCAACAGTACTATGGTACTGATGATTCTGAAGAAGGAGAAAGTGTTGCAGGTCATGTGAGTAATATTAAAAATACTAGTGAATATTTATACCTATTAATAAAATTGCATATTTTAGATGGATCTCTCGCCATTTATATCCAAAGTAGAATGTGAATGTCTAAATGAAAGTGATGATCATCCATTTACACATTGTTTAACATCTGCAGGGGGATATTTACAATCCGATTGTGATGAACAGGTACTTAAATACTTAACAATTTATTGTGTAAATTAATTTTTATCTATTTTAGTTAATAATATCAATAACATTTAATCAGTCTGTGAAAATCCACAGTTTGAAAATTAAAGCTCCATCTGATAAAGGTCCCAAGAATATACGCATTTTCATCAATCAACCAAGAACTTTAGATTTCGATTTGGCTGATAGCTACACTAGTGTCCAAGATGTAGAGTAAGTTAAAAGAAAACCATTCTTAGAAAATACTGATGTATTCATAATTTTTAGGGTAACACCTGAAGATGTTGAAGGAAATCCAGTGAACTTAAGGTATGTGAAGTTTCAAAATGTTCAAAACATTCAATTCTTTATCAAGGACAATTTGGGTGGAGGAGAAGTAACTCAAATTGATCATTTAGCTATAATTGGATCGCCCATTAGCACTACCAATATGGGCGACTTTAAGCGAGTAGCAGGCAAAAAGGGTGAAAGCCATTAACACATTTATATATAAATAAAATTTGTAAGATTATACCTCTTTTTAACATGTTCTAATTAATTAATAAAATCTAATAAAAAACAAGTGTATTGCAAATGTTTTATTTAAAACTTTTTTAAACATTGCATTACAGTATTACGTAATTTTGTTCTTAAATTTTCGTCTGCATTACATACTACGTGCGTACTATTGTCTTCCAACTGAATAAGAGCATCTTCATCTTGCTAAAAAGAAATTTTAAATTTGTATGATCTCAATCTATATAGAAATTACAGTAGAATACAATTTTTACATTATCGGAACTTACCAAATGAATGACAATAACATTTCCCCCTAATGATTCAACTTTAGCATCAGTAACTCCTTCTTGTGACAATTTTTGCAGAAATTCTGTTATATTTAGGGATCCCCATTCATACTTAATGACTTGATTAGGTACATTATCGCCAGTTATTTCCTAAAATTGATCAGTCATTACAAAATATCCAAAATAAGTGGTAGCATTGAACACTACAGTAGGGTTTAGTTTACATACCTGTATATTGTGAACATTATCCTTTACATTAAGACATCCTGTAACAGTTGACAAGCTAATACCAGGTTTTACTTCAACAGGTATAATTTGTTGTGCTACTGTCGTATCAATATACACTTGTCCCTGTTTTCTTTTCAATGGCAAATTCAACACCTAAAATATTGAGACGATAGTAAAATCATGTTATTTTTTATTGAAGTAATTAGATACCTCTCCCCATTTGTAGGGTATTACGGAACTTTCAGTATGATTTCCAATAACCAATTCAGTTAAGTTTGGTGCAGATACAGGTGGTTGTGTGTAACATTCAGGCACAACTAATGTTTTTGGTTTCAGATCCTTAATCAATTTATTACCTTGGGTGAAATTTAATGAAGTGTCAATAGCGCAATGGGCTACTTTAATTTGTAATGGTTGATAGGGTGCAAGAGCTTCAATATAGTCAAAATCAGGTTCTAAAAAATGGGCTTGTAAAAAAGAGTTTTTCAATAATTGTGACTTAATTACCTGTAAAAACGATACAATTTCGTGGATTATTACCCCAAAGTTCAATGAATTGGACAACATCTCCGAATCGTAAACTGGGATGACCACAGAAAACTACACATGGCTAAAATCAAATCATTCTATAAATAATCCAGTGAAAAAGTGTACACAAAATTTGATAGAAAAGTGTTTTTGAGCTGAATGAATTCTGGTATCTTCAATCAAATTGTAAATATTAATATTGTTTAAATTAGAACTGGCAAAGTACTTACCTCTTGAAAATCAGTGCTAAACCCTTCGGAAAATATATGCTTAAAATGCTTCAACTTATTACTTTTTACAAGTAAAGCATGAGGAAAAGGTTCATCTGGTACATATACTTTGTTCTGCTTAACAGATGATAACCACTCTGCTAAAATATTGGAATATGCCAAAGACATATCGGCGACTGGTGATACAAAAAACATTGGGCAATTAGATACACCCAATTCTTGCATTTTTCCAGATAAACATTCAAACAGATCATAAACTACTCCAGTTGGATAGCAAGGTATAAGTACATTTCCACCTCCTCTCAAAGTTAAACCTGAAGTGAAAAGTTGAAATAAAACATTTTTACATAAAAATGCAGTTACTCACCAACAACTACACAGAGTACACCTAACATGGAATCTGGATTACTAATAGGTGTTTGAGTTAAATCTGTCATTATTAGTACATCTGCATTTTTCAATGCATGGTGATCCATAGGTCTGGGATGAGTTGTTAATGTACTTGAACCACTTAAATATACTATTTTTTCATGCTCTGTACTTATTACCCAATTGGCTGATCCTAAACACAAACCAGAACTAGCTGGAATAACTTGAAGGGCACCATATACATCCTACAAATAGTAAATTCTTTATTGTGAATATTATTTTATCCAGAATACTCACAATTTTTTCATTATATCCAACCATTTGTATCCTGGACAAACTGGCATTAACATTTTTCATGTTATATATTTGTTTCCATGATTTTGGTTTAAAAGCTTCATTTAAAGGATAAGGGCACTTGTGAACAAAGTTCTTCCACTGTGAAGCAAAATTAGACTTAGGACATTGTTCAATATAAATAACTATTTCCTCCAACAGCAGTCTAAAAATACAAATATTATAATTTTATTATTAGTATTAAAATTCCATTCCACAAACCTTCCAAATTGTAATGTTGGTTCTGTAGCATAAACCCTTCCCTTAAAACCGGTTCCTTCTGTTATAAAAGGTAAGGCCATCATACACAAATAGTTGGAAATTAAAATAACGTCTACTTGTGAAAAATCAATTAATTTGTCTAAAGGGGGACAAAATTCTGGAGGAGAATCTACAAATGTTCTATCGCCATTTTCCTTTAGCTCCTATAAATAATCTCATATTGTTCAAGTGTTAAAAAAAAGGTTTGATAGATGAACAATTATTACTTACACCTTCTAAATCGGGGTCTGTTGTATCACTTGGCATCCAGTTTGGTAAATTGGACAGTTTGTTTGAAGGCACAAATGAAAGTGGTAAAAAGTTTAAAAGAGATTGCATTGAAAGACCGCAATCTAGCATCATTGTTATCTCTCGAAATGTTAGAATATAACATGGCTTATTAGGATCGTTACTTAAACAGTACTGCAAAGAATATGTTTAATTATTTTTATTTATGTGAGTATTAACTATACTTACTAACTTCATTTTGAGATTCTAGTTCTAACTCAATTATGTCATGTGAATATTTGTAATGTTTTATTGATAATTACTATTCCTATACATCACCGATTCATTCGGTTAATTTTCAGAGGCAGAGCTTATAACATAAATATAACCAAACAAATTTTTGATGTTCTATTCTTTCTTCTTTTCTAATACGCTTCTTTGGATAGGATAATTTACTGAATCAAATCACCATAAAAAGGTGGTAAAAAATACTATAGTCGTAATGACAAAAGTTCATTTCAAAATTTGCTTGCTTCTTTTATCCACTCTAGACTGTCTCTGATATTTTCAGTACGTATTAATATACCGTTAGCTTAGTAAAATTCTTTAATATACATTTTTTTTACATTGAATATTTTATAAAGAATTTCATTACAAAAGTCGATGAAATGACTGCGTCAAAGAATCATTTATTAAAGAATATTATCTATTTTCATAGCATAAGGTGTGTTGAGTAAAATAAAACAAAATTTAAGAACACTTATTTTTATTTTCTTAAACGTTAACACATCAAGCAATACTGCTTGCATTTGATGCTATCCTGGGCCATAAATCTGCACATTCTTTTGCTACTGGACCTGTGATGGCAGATCCTTTCATTTCACCTTTATTGTTGACTATGACCCCAGCATTATCTTCAAAATAAATGAAAACACCATCCTTCCTTCTAAATGGCTTTCTTTGCCTGATGACTACTGCAGGCATGACTTTCTTCCTGAGTTCTGGTTTACCCTTCTTAACAGTTGCAACAATCATGTCTCCAGAACCTGCAGCTGGCAAACGGTTAAGACGTCCGCCAATACCTTGTACAGCAATGACATACAAATTTTTAGCCCCTAAAAAGAAAGAATTCATTATTATATATATAAAACAGTTTGTAAAAGTAAAGTTACATTGAAATCTTTAAGAGACCACAACTAAAGACTAATTATATTAATTTTTAAAATTCAAAATTAACAAAAACCCATTTTGTTAACTTCATTTTGTAATATCCCAAATGTACATTCATTGTAATGATTCTGTATTCCTCATTTCTTTCAGGAGAACCTTTCATTCTTATTCGTAAATTAAAGGAATAGTAACAAAATTTGAAAGGATTTTGAATTGTTAAAAAAATTAACTAACCTGTATTGTCTGCACAGTTAATTACTGCTCCAACAGGAAGAGCAAGGGAGATCCTAAACTTAGCTCCCGCGGAACCACCACGTCCTGCAAAACATTGAAGATTTATAACCTAATTCACTTGACAAGAAATATATATAAATACAAATCTATCATTGAAAATTAACATGACAATCAAACGTAGATTGTTCATTTCATTTTATAATTCTAAAATCTTTTAAATAGATATTATGATGGATTATAATTTTTAAGATAAAAAAGGAAATACAAAAACATACCTCTCTTAGACATTTTGTATTTGTAAAAGAATGTATTTTGACAGAACTCAGTATGACGTATGACACAAATATATGCTTCTTCTCTTCATTTGTTATCATATTATTAGCTAAAATAACCACATGAGTATGTTTGTGAAAAAAGAAGAAAATTCAACTGACAATATCTCTTCTCTTGATCTTCTTTTAATGAGAATTGAATTTGTTACAGGCAAACTGTAACTTTTGTCTGTTAGAATACTAAATTTTCATCTGGACTAACTTTGCACATGACCAGAGACGTGAATATTTACTTCTGTGATTCTGTTCGTTACTGACAGTTGCTCTCATATTTTGACTTTGACATGTTTGGCAATTAGTTGACATAATTTTATAATTAAAGTGAAATATTTAAAAAATATTTATAAAAACAAATATGACTTTAATAGATAGAATTTCGCTTGAGCTTGGAGGTAAAATGTGTGCGGTTAACTTTGTATATCAATTAATTTTTATCTTCTAGCCCAAGAACCTTGGCCTAAGGATGTGAAATTATTTCAACCTTATGAAGTTGAACAAATTTTATTACCGGATAATGCGAATTGCTTAGCAATTCAAGCATACCTTAAAATGTGTCAGCTAGATTATAATGTTGAGCCAAGACCTAACGCTGAAGCAATGTCTCCCACATTGAAAGTGCCTTTTATAAAAGCGGGACGATTTGTAATATCTGAGGTAGAAGGAATTGTACAATTTATTAATGGAAAAGGGATAACCCTAACTGAAGATTTGGATAGTGAAGAAAAGTCGAATATGAGAGCCTACATGTCTCTTATACATAGTGTTCTTGAAATGGCAGAGGTACATCTATAATGTTTAACAATTATAATCTAGTAATTATTTTTCTTTTTCTTTACAGTTATATATATGTTGGGTGGACGAAGAAACCTATAAAGAAGTGACAAGTGTGAGGAATGGCTCTGTATATCCATGGCCTTTAAATCATATCCAAAATAGGAGTAAACGTAATCAAATTATAAAAAAACTTAAAGCTTTAGGATGGTATGACAAAAAATTAGAGGAAGTATTTTCTGAAGTTGAAACATGCTGCGAGTCACTGCAAACTCGTTTAGATGGAAAACCTTATTTCTTTGAACATGGGTAATATTTAATTTCTATCAAAATGCTAGTAAAATTAATAAAAATAAATACTTCATTATTGTTTTAGTCCAACTGAATTGGATGCTTTGGTATTTGGACATCTGTTTACTATTTTAACAACTCCCCTTCCAAGAAGTGATTTAGCAAATATCATTAGAAATTATCCATCTCTAATAGATTTAGTAAAACGAATAGAAAAGGATTATTTTAAGAAAGAAACTAAATCTTAAAATTATATATTAGGTTTAGTCATAGATTTGTTTCTTTAGATTTGTTCAATAAATATAATTTCTGTTTGATGGTTTTTTAGTTTTTACCATAACCTTCTAGGAAATAAACTTTTTCAACTAAAAACTGAGAATTTTTGATGTAACAAGGTTAACTTCAATAGACATGCATGCTTTTGACCAGGTTTATACTGAATCCAAACAATTTAAATTATTTTGTGTGATGAATCCTGATGTGCAGCCATGGTGATAAATCTTGTGAGAGACACAGAAACATAATTCCTTTTAAATGATATAAAAATTAAATATATTTTTTTATTTAACAAAAATAAACCCTTTAGGTTATTAGCGCTACCAAATGAACAATAAATACTAAGTAGTAGTACAGTATAGGTATAAAAAAACAAACAATTTTAATAAATAATGGTTAAACTTTGTGCAGAAACGGAATAGCTCGTAGATAAGCTACAAGTTTTCCATATTGTATTCTTCTCCTAGTAAGTGGTACATAGTAGGTGGAATGTTAAATGTCACTCTTTGGTGTGAAAACTTTGGACAGTCTATTAACACATGTTTGACATTGACACACTGTTCGGATTTCGACATAGTGTTCATGGGAAAATCGGGTGTGACGTATTCGAAGACGGGTCAGGATAACTTGTTCTTTCTTGGTTTCTGGAACGGCCCTCCACGGTTTAACTGTTTTCTTTTCACTTCTCTAAGTTTATTGTGAGATTGGGACCACTGGTCGTGTTGCCAATCGTTGTTAACCGATGTCCTAATAAATTTTTTTATATCTGTCGTCGTAGCTCTCGTGACTTCGGTGGCACTAGGGTTCTGAATTGCAGCTTTGGCTTCTGTATCAGCTCGCTCATTTCCCTCTATTCCTGTGTGTCAGAATAATATAACTGCTCCTGAATTGTATAGCTGGGATAGTTCCTGCTTAATGAGTATCAGTAAATGGGTTTGATGGATATGTCTGGCTCAAACTTTCAATTGAGTTCAATGAATCAGTTACTATGAGTAAGTGTTTTACGTCTTCTCTATTGGCAAGGACTAGGAGCTTGAAATATCGCATAAAGTTCTCCAATTAGAATGCTTGAAATGTAAGGTAGTCTAAATTTGATTATCACATTTGGAGTTACAAGTGCTGCTCCAACTCCAGTATCCGTTTCGGAGGCATCTGTGTAGATATGGGAAGGTATTGTTGTAAATAAGATATTTTCTCATGGAATTTTCCTCTAATTAGAGTATGATGGTTTGGTTCGTTTCTTATCATAACTTGTCAAGGAAGTATCACATATTTTGGTAATTTTATTACCAATGGAGGAGGGGAGGGAATGAATTGGGGGATCGGAGGAATAGATTATAGGTAGAAGGTTGAGGGAACTGTTAATTCTTTCATAAAATGGTGGATCTGTTCTTTTCCTTTTTTTATAGTCAGCCGAATAACGATTGGATCGAGAGGGTGTTGTCATAAACTGGATGATTGGGATATTTGCAGATATACTGATCGCGTAAGAGAGAAGGCTCTCGGAAGGGCTTGATCGAAATGCACCCAGGCAAATTCTGATCGCACTATTCTGGACTGGATTTAAAAGATTCAGTAGGTACTGTTTTTTTCGCTGACGAGTATGCTACGCATCTGCAATCAAGACGTGATCTAATTAGTGATTGGTAGGTATATACGTATTAAAGACGTTAAGTCAGCGCCCCAATTCCTATTAGATAATATTTTGAGCAAATTGGAACTTTTATGAGTTTTACGAATCAGGTCGTTAATGTGAGTTGTCCAAGTCAGCTTGTAATCCCAAATCATACCTAGATATTTTATATGATCACCAAAATTCAAATTATTATTGTTGTATAACTATTGAGTATTGGGGTGAAGAAAAATGAATTTTTGGAAAAAATTATATATTTCGTTTTCTCTGTGGAAAATTGGAATCCTGTATAGACTCGGACCAAATTTCAAGTTGTCGAATATGCTGCTGCATGACCGACGTCATGTAGTTTATATTTTTACCGTTAATATATAAAACTAAATCATCTGCGTATAGTTTCCCCTTCAGTGGCTTATCAAGATTATTCAGAATATCGTTCATTGCAACTACAAAAAGTGTTACGCTTATTATCGAACCTTAAGGAGTACCATTTTCTGGTACTTTGCTATTCGAGAAATGCCCGTTCAATTTTACACGAAAGGATCGTTTATATAAATAGTTTTTAATAAATATTTTATCCTGGCCCATTTTTTGTCTGCTAAACAAATATGGTTAGAATCAGGTTCTATTTTACAGCAGTTCTCATAACTATGTCTCTGATATTTGGTGTGGTGGCATCTGATGGTCAACAATATTTGGCGTATCTTCTTCATCTATTATTATCTAGGGTTGTTTTATTTCTTCAAGGGATGATGTACTACATCTAAATTTATTGCATTTTACTAGTGGAAACGCGTTCATATGACGCCAACTATGTGTGAGTAGAGATAGTAGAATTTCGTTCATCAGTCACTACAAAAAGCAAAACTACTCCGGCTACTCATGCATAGATATGGACAGGATGTTGAATTTTTCAATCAATGGTGTTATAAAAGTTTATCATAATTTGTTGACAATATTGTTGGAAGATTTCCGTTAAATTCTTTTAGAAATACGCTTAATCTTCCTGTTCATAAAACCCATATACAGGGCGTCCCACGACGAGTTAAAACTATCTGTATATGGCAAAATACCTATAGTAAAATCATGAAAATTTCTACGTTTAGGTTTTCGGATATGATCTTTTTAACTAAAATATTTTCAAAGTTGGCCGACTCCCAGTTCTACTGGAAGTCGACTGTAACTTTTTTATTTTAAATAGAACACCCTGTATATTAATATATTTTTAAAATCTACGTAAAATTCTAGTATACTTTTATCTGAAAACTTTTTTCTAAAAATGCATACTTTTTGAGTTACCTATTAATTTTTTTGTAAAAACTTTGACCGTTGCAGACCCTTATGAATTATTTTTTAACGAGGATACCCTTAAAGATATGAAAATTGTTTCTGTTCGGTTGCTTTTAGTAAGGTCAGACGTATTTGACTCTATGTTGAAAATTTTTTCATTTTATACAGGGTGTGTATAAAATGTGTTCACAGTTTAACTTCATAAATATCAAATTTCTTTATTTTTTTAAATAGAACCACCCGGTTTTTTCTATTTTAATGCATTCAGAGGTAAAAAATAAGGCAAATTCATGTATACTTTCCTATACCTAAACCTTACCGTTATCCAGATATTAAATGTTTTCTGTAAATTTTTAGAGATGCAGGTGTGGTCTAAATTTTATTTTGACCCGGTCGTTGATACAAACACTAAGAAATAAAAAAGATTATGTACATTTTCTTTTAATACATGGTAAATATGGCAAAGTTGTTACAAGAACATGTGCCTTATTTGCAGTAAGATATCCAGATAGACCACGATCGAAATCGCACATTGTTAAAAGAATACTTAACAATTTACAGAAAACATTCAATATCTGCATAACGGTAAGGTTTAGGTATAGGAAAGTACACATGAATTTGCCTTATTTTTTACCCCTGAATGCATTAAAATAGAAAAAACCGGGTGGTTCTATTTAAAAAAATAAAGAAATTTGATATTTATGAAGTTAAAGTTTGAACACTTTTTATACACACCCTCTATAAAATGAAATTTTTTTTAACATATATTCAAATACGTTTCACCTTGCTAAAAGCAACCGAATAGAAACACTTTTCATATCTTTAAGGGTATCCTCGTAAAAAAATAATTTATAAGGGTCTGCAACGGTCAAATTTTCTACAAAAAAATTAATAACTCAAAAAGTATGCATTTTTCGAAAAAAGTTTTCAGATAAAAGTATACTAAAATTTTACGTGAATTTTGAAAATGTATTAATATACAGGTTGTTTTATTTAAAATACCAAAGTTACAGTCGACTTCCGGTAGAACCGGAAGTCGGCCGTCTTTGAAAATATTTTAGTTAAAAAGATAGTATCCGATAGTATGTGTATCAGATAGTTTTAACTCGTCGTGGGACGTTAATTTAATGAATCAGAAAAAGCTTGACGAACCATTTATAGCGAAAGTAAGTGGTAGATTTGTTGTTTTAATAATCAAAAGCAATTTTATCAGGTATTTTTTTTATTAAATGTTAAAATAATGTTTGACAAATATTCTTAGCAGCATAATTGAAACATTCCAGAATGGTTAGGAACCAGATTCCCATTGTACTGTTTATGTACATTATCACAATGAGATTATGATTCAAAACCAAAAAAAGTTCAATAACTTAAATCTAATACGCAAGTACCAAGTTTTCACAGGAACTAATGTTTAAAGAGTTTCAGGAAAAATTTGTACTCGAACAAAGAATAAACCATCAGTGAATTTGCATGTTGTGCAAGCGCGGGTTTACGTGTATACTTGCAGTGTAGGTATTAATGTCACTAATGGTTTATTCTTTTTAACGTTGGATAGGAAAGAAACATTTAAAAAATCGTCAGAATGATAAGAAGAGTGCACTATAGTGACAAATTTTCAACTTACAATTTTATTATTCACTGTTTTTTATTTTAGGCAAAGGAAATAAGCGTTTTGACATCCTTTTCAAGTTGAAATAGTGTATAGAAAATTTTAAATGTTTACTTTCGATTTCATTCTTTTTCCTAGATATATAAATAACCCACCACCTTGTCCCTATAAGAAATATGGAAAATTTTAAAATAAAGTAATTTTGATTCTGAAATTATTCTATTTTCGATATACCTACTTGATTTGAAATATCACAACTGTTGTAGAGCTTAATCTGATGACAATAATTTTAAACATAAATATATACACAGTATTTTTTAATATCAAATAATTTCTGTATCAATTTGTCCCTTCTATATCCACAATTATATTTGGTCGTGACGTTATAACTAATTGTCTTGATTCAAACAAACCTAAATGGCGCAGACAATAGGATAGTTCTTTTAAATAAAATACTGTTGTATGTTCTGGTATATTGATAATAAAAAATTAGTCATCTTTTTTACCGACAAATGAAAATTCACCAAGTTTATGGCACTTTGAGCTCTCTCAAAAACTTGGACTCAAAAGAAACATGGCAGTATAAATGAGTTCGTTACAGATAACAATTAGAGTTAAGAAAAATATACTAAAATATAACCATTTTCGTTTATCAAAAGGAAATAAGTACTCTAATTACTCTTGTTCGTTTAAATATTTTAACTAGTATGGCTGTAAGCGGTATTAGTGTAAGGTCCACTGTATATAGAACCACTGGAATGCGATGTAGTCTTCTTTCTTCGTTTGGCTAACAGACATAAGATGGCGGCGACGACGCATAGCATTAGAATGAGACCTGCTATACATATACCGATAGCAAAACTTTTTTGTGAAATACAGATACTGTCTGAAGTCTGTAAATTAAATCGTTTAATAATATTACGTCTACAATTCAATGATATTTTGTAATACTCACTTTTTCACTGAATACAGAGTCTTCTTCTGCTTTGGCCAAATCGTTGACTTCGTTGACGTAAAGACCGCTGTAAACATTAATTGTAGCTGGCGTACCTTCTACTTCAGTGGATTGTGAACGCGCCTGCCGACGTATTCTGTTTCCATTGGTGTTCCAGCAAGTTGGTTCCTAAAAAATAACCATAATAGAAAATTAGAAGCCAAAAAAACTCATTTTGCGACCACTTACTATATCACAGCTCTTATCAGCCTTCAAACACAACTTAACATTACACTGATAGTAAACCGATGCAGTGTATGGAAACTTGTGTGCTTGAAACTCCACGTAGGCTTTGGATTTATCTTCTGAATACCGAAACATACCCATGATTTCAGGATCGGTTGGACAACCATCATCATTAATCAGTTTTTGCTCTCCCCATCCTAATCCGTCTCGTACTAAACAATCAGTTACTTGGATTCCGTAAATGTCTTGTTCGTCTAAAGTTACTACGAGAGTGAGTGGATCGCCGATTTTTACGTTTTCTGCTACTTCTTTTTTGGTCGGATCACCGGAGAAGATGCGCATACTACAGCCGGGCATTGGAGCTATAGCTGTTAACGGATCTGCCGCCATTAAACTAAAAAATAAAATAATCTACTTGACAAACAAACTATCTAACTATAACTAGTCGTAGTATTTTAGTTCAAAGTTGCCGTTTGTGTTTGCGCTCTAGTCTAACCCGACTTTTGAGGTACCTTATTATTCACCTCGTTTTTTGTATGAAAAATATACTTTGTAACGCACTTTAAGTTTTTCCAAATACTCTGAAAGCTTGGGTGAAACCCCAAATATCTTTCAAACGGAAATTAATATCCTAGGCCCTATGTTAAAATTCCATCTATATCTAATTGTGACTCGATTATTATACTCAAATAATAATTTATATGTATTATTGTTCATGTTCTGTTTGTAAAGAACGCGTCGTGATGTTTTTAACGAATACACATTATGCCGTATGCGTATCTAAACTGATTTCCGAACGCTAACGGAGAATCGGATAGTCTCCGGAGAATATAACCGAACGCACTCCAGGACAGAGAGCTCTCGATCATAGATAACTCTCGATTTCGATTATCATTTGACAGCGACGACAGCCAAGAGTAGTTCAACTGAGTGAATCGACTACGATCAGCTTTACTCCATCTACACGGGATGAGTAGTCTGTGAACTACACCATCAGGAACTTATTTATTTCTCTATGATCTACGCCATAGAGGAATAATAAATAATAGAGGTCTTAAATCATATGGAAAGAGCTGGAACAACTTTTGTGCGCAACCTGTACAGCATACTGGAAATTCAAACTAGTGGAGCAAGAAGAAATTAGAATCTGTGAAATGAAACATACTTGCGAAATGCATAATAATACAGAATCCAAGGGAATAGCAGCTGGATGAAAGAAGGACACTTATTTAAACTTAAGCCTGCTGATATCCTAAAATTCCTTCGGGAAATAGGTCTAAAGGAGCTACCAGTCAGTCTCAGTAAGTAAGAAGAAGAAACGGGACAATAGATTTCTTAGGTCTCAGTGAATATCACACTAATATATATATATACATATTTACATTTTAAGCTAGCGGAAGGGAAAATAATCAATGTATTCATCCTTCCCCTTCTTGAAAAATATCCAATACTGGAATTAGATTTAAGAACACCCGCCAAAATTAAGTGAAGGATACGGCGACGTTTCAATAGGGCATGTCCACCAACTGACAAGTTGACACTAATGACAGTCGCCCTGAGGATAAACAATTAATTGGATACATTTTAGATTTATAATTTGGTTGCTTTGTATTGATTTAATGATTCTTTTTATAATAAACAGTCATATATAGCTTTTAAAAATACCTCGACAATTAAAACAAAATCAATAAAGGCACTAGATCAAAATCAAACAACTATTAAGAACCACGTGTTGACTGACAGTTGATGTAACAGGGACTTTCCCATAGCTTCACATTTTAACTCGCGGTTTTCTTCAAAGTGACGATTAAGAATACTTTGGCATGAAAAAAAATTTCATACAGCATGCGACTGGCACATTCTTATGAAAGAGGCACAAACTCACAAAATGCATTTTAGAGAAATGAGGTAACTCGAACACAACCGGCAACGTTGAAATTAACAAAAAATTCTATAATTTGCGAAATTTTTATTGAAAAGTTAAATTGTATTGTCATTTGTACTTACTCGACTTTGAGAGAATCGTTAGTTACAGTGTTGTTTCTGGTATTATATCGACATCTTATGTGGAATCCTCTGCCTTGATTCGTTACTAATTTCAAATGAGGTTGAACTACGATCGTATTGTAATATTCTATACCTCCATCGTCCTGAAAATAAACAATACATTTTTATAAATTCTTATACGTCAATGTAGTGAACAGTTATTTATTATTAAACTGTCGAGCTGAAGGCGCCATCTTAGCTTCATTATACATATTATAGTTTTAAGAGTATTCCTTTATTTTTCATGTCGGTGATTTTTAAAATGGATTCTGATTTTAAATGGTGGTCGCAGGAAAAATACAGTGTGCAACACGTGCACAAATGCTAATTTCTCATTCGTGTGAATTGCGGTACTCGAATTCGTCTGGTGCCGCAGCTTTCACACTCGTGAGAAATTAGCACTTTTGCGCAATTGTTACACAGTAGTTATTTACGTATCAAGCTCGGAAAGTGATACTTTACAGGGAGCCTTGAAAGCATGCGAGCCCTGTAACTTTCCTGTAACCTGTAACTTTCCGAGTGTGGCGCGTACAATATTTTTCGTGCAATCGCACGCGAAGTCAGTATTTCGCGTTCCCAGCAGAGTCCGCGAAATTTCATTTGGCGGCCGTTACCCATAGCAACGGCTGCGAAACCAAACGTCACTTCCAAATTTGAATATCACTTCCAAATTTGACATTTCTAAAATACTACAAAGACAAGGAATATTTTTTATTCACCAAATTCATAAGTACTTATATTATTTAGGATGAATATTAACATTAATTGTACAGTTTGTATTATTACTTATATATTTACTCCAGAAGTTGAAGCAAGAACTATCAAAATATTTTGTATGTATTGAAACATATCATTTCCATTGCACACGGTGACATTGTTAAATAAATTGAACCGCTGTTGATTTTAGACCAATAATATATTTATTTACAATTATCTAGATCAATCATTTTAACGATTGCACGAAAAATAGTGTGTATGACATGGCCGCAAGCGTCAAAAACATCTACTAACAGATGGCTACGGTATTGTAATGGCAATTGTGATATTTAACTTGCATTTCGAATATTTTATCTGGCTAGATGCTGATATTTTTCTTTATTGAAAATTTTGACCTACTTTCCCGAGCAGTTCTGTCATTTAACGATCTGTTAAGTCAATTTACCGATCTAGTCCGGCAACGACGCACTTTCCGAGTTAAAAAATGATCGGAAAAACGCATTTTCTAAAGTGGCAGCATAAAATATACTATTTTGAAAGTCTTAGGAGTGGAGTTTTTGATGCATTAAAGAAAACACGAATATTACTCGCACTAAATGAATGTTGATATTCTATTTTCCTCGTTATCCGATAATTATGGCTCTTCCATTAGTAACATTACATAGAACTAAGCTTCCTGAACGTTATACCATTATGCAGTTAAGTCACCTATTTCCGGTAGTATAATTTGTTAACAGTTAAAATAATAATGTTGGGTTTAATAACATATTCACGAATGCCCGTTTCAATACCTTTTTTATAAGTCTTCGCCATACTTGGCCTAACATTAAACTACGACTGAACGACTCTATCATAATTAACGTAAAAAAGGCGGTGCTTTGAATTCTAAAAAATGATTGATCGCGCGAAGATTAACAGTACCCGATATCTTAAATGTCTTGTGCATTCTTTGGAAGGTAACAAAAAATTAAATTAGAAATCCATGGTCAGTTACTTTCAACATCTAACTACAAGATTATTATTATGCTTTGGTTAACTTCAGAATCGGGGATTCATTGGAGATTTTGGTAGTTTTTTTGAGAGGTTATAGGTTTATTTCTACTTTCTATAGACGTTACAATGTTTTTATGGTAGCATCTCTCTCTTTCTACCCAAGACAAATCTATAGACGATAATAAAGTGTTCCATAAAAGCTAGAAAAGTTGACAAATATTGGATTTACTTGCTTATCTGACTAGACTTATTCCAGTTTCCATTTTTTAATCATTTAGACTAATCATTCTTAACCAGTAATCCATAAAAACACGGCGCGAACATACTCAAAAGTGACAAAGAGGAAGTACAAAAATTCCTAACTAACAAGAACAAGAAGTTGAATGATTTCTGTGAGTCCAAGCTGTTATCTCTGGGGAGTACTGAACGTATCCACCTAACCTATACCTTTCCTATCTCTTGATAATGACACCAAAGCGGGAGTCGAGAAGATTAATTACAACCTCATTTGGGACTACTTGGAAACCCTCTTGCTTGAGTACCAGGCACTCAGGTCACAAGGGAAATGAAGAGGCAGATTCACCAGTCACAGAAGGAGTACGACGTGCTCCCATTTTTTTTCCGAGCCCGTCTGACAAGTCTCCGATAACACTGCAGCCTTATGGCTTATTGTATTTTTGCTCGTGCTTTCTCATAGCACCCAGTCCAGCACCTTTGTCCCCTGCACCAGTTTGTACAAGTTCTTAGCTGGGTGTTTGCTATATAGTGTAATGTGTAATGTAATGAGGATACTGGGTGTAGTAGGATAGTAGAAGGGCCTCTGACTAGGTGGTGCTGCTGGTCACTTGGTGGGTCATCCCCCAGGAATAAAACAACTACCTGTTTCACTGGGACATGTTCTATTTAATATTTACTATACATTAACCACTAACACTAATTGACTACTCTTAGATTACTACTTAGAATGAATGATACTGACTGTAATCATCCTTTAATGAATGACCATCATAATGACTTAATAATAATAATGAATCAATAATGAATTAATAATGAATTAATAATGAATTAATAATGAATGCTTAAAATACTATTGTTACCTATATATACAAAGAGTCAAGTTCACTATAAGTAAACATACATGATACTAGATAATGTTTATTTGCTTTGACATTGACTCGTACGTGTAACCTTTATATTTATTATTTATAAAACAATTCGTGGTTTATTGGAATTAGCTGAAGGGAATTTATTCGATAATATTTTAAATAATTAATGACTTAATGTTTAGGCCAAAAGGCATCACACCTTCCCCTTTTACAAAAAGAATAAATTCCGTTGAGCTTCCTTTCCCCCTAATGAAATGAATTTACAATTATCCTAAAAATAAATGGTAGATGGTTATTAAATAATGTCACTAACCTACGATTACATAATATATTCATAAATAAATGAATGTTCATTGCCTTTAAAAATTGTTTACGATCACTTAGTTGTTTATTTATTTTCACTTCAATGTTTTGAATGTTTGTTATAACACTTTTGTTTATTATTCGGAAATGTTTATAAACTCACTCGCACTTTCAATTTTACAATTTTTAATTCATTTTACAATAAGGATGGATTCTGTTTTTGTGTATTTCTTTTATCACACCTGATTCTAATTTAATTTTACAGTTAACATCACTCACCTCTGTGACTGTAAATGGACCTATATATTGAGATTCGAATTTGGTTCTATTTTCCCTCTTTACTAACACTGAATCCCCTATTTTAAAATCAACTGGATTAGCTACCTTACTATTTTGACTTTGTCTACTCAGTTTATGTTTGGTTAAATATTTCTCTGCTCTCTGATGAGCTACCTGCAGTTTATATTTTAACTCATTCTGATATTCAATATTATAGCATGGCTCAATCTCGTTTGTTAGATTCTCGGGTAAGTTAGCACGTCTACCGAACAATAATTCAAATGGCGTATAACCATGATACGAGCTTGGAGTCGTATTATAACAATAAGCAAATAGTTTACACCATTCATCCCAATCATCCTTACTTTCATTTATAAAGTGTCTCACATACTCATTAAGCGTTCTATGTAATTTCTCACAACCTCCTATAGATTGATGATGATATGCTGTTGAATAATTATGCCTAATATTTAACATTTTAGTTAAAGCGTTGAATATTTCATTTTTATATTCTGTGCCTAAATCTGTCCTAATTTGTTTCATTAGACCGTAATTTGGTATGAAATTTTCAAAAATTCCACGAGCTATCGTGTTCGCTTCTTTGTTTTTAACTGGAATTATTACTGCATATTTCGTTAATTCACATAACATTGTGATGCAATAACGGTTACCATTTTCACTTTGTGGAAAAGGACCGACCGTATCTATATATGTTATATCCCATGGTTTTTCTGCTGTATCCGTTAATACAAATTCTTCCTTGTGATTATTCTTTGCTTTATTGACCTGACACTTGTGACATTGCTTAATATATTTTCTTACATCTTTTTCCATGTTTTTCCATCTAAAATTCGCTCTTAATTTTTTCAATAGCCTGTTATTTCCTACATGACCTCCAAATAAAGGATCATTATGATAAGTTTCTAAAATCTGTTGCTTTTCTTT
Organism: Lochmaea capreae; assembly: GCA_949126875.1. Classification (NCBI taxonomy): domain Eukaryota; kingdom Metazoa; phylum Arthropoda; class Insecta; order Coleoptera; family Chrysomelidae; genus Lochmaea; species Lochmaea capreae. Next base: position 14,308,539 of record OX421409.1, read on the forward strand.
TTCTTTTTCCACCATCTTAGGTATATCGCAAATACATATTTGTACGTTTTTTAACGTATTGTTTCCTTTTTCCATAAACTCTTTTATAGTGCACTGTGTGAAAATAATATCATTCATATAAATTTTCATCCTTTTTATACCATTATTTACCGCTAGCTTATCAAGCTGAACTAACGTTTGATCTAAATCAAAGTTAACTATATCGGTATTTAATAAGGCTTGGCTAAATCTCATCCTGTTTTTGATCCGTATGTTCATCCTTAACGAAACACGGTTATTTTCAAATTGCAGAATTGGTAATTTATGCGCCTCTAAATTATTCAGTACTTTATATACTGCTGGCTTGCGAATATCTTCCTTTATTTCTGTGGAAACTATTTTATCTTCTCCTATAGGCTGAGCTTTATTCTGACGAGTTTTTGACCTCGTTATTGCTAAGATGTGAGCATTGTCAATGTACAAGTCTTTTAATTCATTTATGGATATCCTTGAAATACTGTCCGCATAATTTGAATTTCCTTTCAAATATTGTATTTCGAAGTTGTATTCTTCTAGGTCTAGTCTAATTCTCGTAAGTTTCGAAGTTGGGTCTGTCATCGAAAAAAGATGTGTTAACGGCTTGTGATCCGTTTTCACAATAAAATGTGTAGAACCATATAAATAACACTTAAAATGATTAATTCCCCAATGGATAGCTAACAGTTCTTTCATGATTATAGGTTTATTTAATTCACTTTTCTTAAAACCTCGCGATGCATAAGCTATAGGTAGATCTATACCTTCGTATTCCTGGCTAAGTATTGCAGAACACGCAATATTTGAAGCATCTGTTGTCAATATAAATTTTTTATTGAAATCTGGATATTTCAGAATAGGCGGCTGAATTAATGCCGATTTTAGTATTTGGAATGATTTTCCGCAGTCTTCCGACCACTCGAATTTCACATTTTTCCTAGATAATTTATTGAGAGGTATGCATATTTCAGCGAAATTTGGAATGAAACGTCTGTAATAGTTACAGAATGCTACGAACCTTTTAGATTCTTCTGAATTTTTGGGCACTGGATACTTCTCAATGACTGAATATTTTGCCTTATCGGGTAGAACCCCTTCGCTGGACAAATTGTGTCCTAAATACGTTACTTCTCGCCTGAAGAATTGACATTTTTGTGGATTTAATTTAAGGTTGAATTTCCGACATGTGTCAAACACCCTTTCGAGATTACTTAAATGATGATTTTCTGACATCCCTATTACGACTATATCATCCATATAAAGAAATGCTTTTTCTGGAGTTAATCCTGAGAATGCTATGGACATCATTCTTGAAAAACTATTTGGACTTATATTTAACCCAAATGGTAATCTTGTATACTGAAAAGAACCTTTTTCTGTACTAAAAGATGTATATTTCCTTGACGACTGTTCTAAAGGAATTTGATGAAAACCTGACATAAGATCTATGACTGAAAACCATTTCGACCTCCCTAACTGATCTAAGATCGAATCTATTCTGGGTAATGGAAATTTATCTGTGACTATTTTCTTGTTCAATTGCCTGAAATCTATACAAAGTCTCCAAGACTTCTCTCCATTGATTGCCTTTTTGGGAACAAGTAAAACTGGACTGTTATAATCTGAGATTGAAGATTCAATTATACCTTGTTCTAATAACTTTTGGACCTGATTATTAAGTTCTGAAGATTGAGAATGTGGTGTGCGATAATTTTTAATATATACTGGAGTATCATCTTTTACCAATAGCTTTTGCTCATAAAAATTATTATGCGTTAAAATGTCGTTCTTTAAAGCAAAAATATCTGAAAAATTCTCACAAAGATCTATTAGCTTATCCCTCACGTATTCTGGTACCTCTAAATTTAATGTTTTTCTTAATTCTTTCAACCTATTCTCACTTTCATTCTTCACAGCATATACATGAAATAAATTTAAATCCAATATTTTAATATTGTTTGTATTTATCGACTTGCTTTCATAATTTGTGTTTAAAATTCTGACATAGGGATTAGTTTTTGATATAATAGATCTTGCTATAAATATTCCTGGTAATAGTTCTTGTTGCTCAACAACTTTATCTTGTCTTAAGTTTTTGAAACTTTCTACCAACCGATAGACTTCACATCTAGGCGGTATTGCCAAAGTATCATATTCAGGATTGTCAAGAATTTCTAATGTTACTGTATTCCTAGATTTACAATCTATGTATAATTTTAATTCTGAATAATCTAAAATACAATTATAATTTCTTATGAAATCTCTACCTAGAATTCCATTCGTAGGTATAGGAAATTCTTCCTCTACTACATGAAAACAATGTTGAAATGCTACACCCTTAATAAAAAGAAAAGTTTCTATTGTACCCAAAGTTTTAATTTCTCCCTGAGTTATTCCTTTAATATTTAAGATTTGTGTTGTCTTTATTAAGTGATGTGGAAAATTATCTGAAATTTTTAATAACGATATATCTGCACCTGTATCTAATATAAAAGTATCTATATTATCCGATATGTCAGTTTTAATTTGCACAAAGTTTGAAAGAGTTAAATCAAAGTTATAAATATAATGATTATTATTATGCAAGTTATTTAAAATTTTGGATTTTTCACCTTTCTTTTTCAAAACCCCAATTCTTTCTGTTCATCTTCCACTCTCGTCTCTCCACTCTCACACATTCTTACATTTCTATATTTATTATCATTGTTAAACCTATTGTTAGGCTTGTTTCTATATTCTTCTGGTTTCTCCCTGTAACCAGTAAATCTCCTATTGCCTTGATTGGCTTGAAATTTCCTACTGTTATCGTAGTTATTTTTCCTATGGAAATTATTTTCTCCATTATGATTAACATAAGAGTGTCTTCGCTGAGGAAAATAGGTATTTCGCTGTGGAAAATAGGTATTTCCTGACACAAACTTATTTCTATCTGCCTTATAATGCAGAACACTTCCTGTTGACTGATTGTTTCCCACATTAATGGAAACCAATTTAGTCATCACCTCTTGCGGTGTCGTAAAATTCCCAGCTGCTATAACGGTTTTTATCCGCTCTGATGCTGAGTTGTCGATCAGTGATTTTACTGCTGCTTCTGTTGTATACTTAGTTGCTAAATGTACTGGCATTCCTTCTGCCAAATACGCGGCTTGTAACTGATCTGTTAATTTCTCCATCTCTGAAGCATACTCAACTATATCCTTATTGTTTTGTCTTAATTTGCTTAATTTAGCTCCTACTAAACTAGCACTATCTCCCTTTAGTCCCTTTTTAAGGGTTCCTATAATTTCTACCAACGATTTTTCGGTGGTGATTAGACTCCTGGCCTTTCCAGTTAGCCTAGTTTTCACAAATAGTACAGCATTCTCCTCATGCTCTGCTGCACCAACCTGTAGCAAACTTATAGCATCTACAAAAGATTGCAATTTGCTTATATCCCCATTAAATTCATTTGGTAATATCTTACCAGCTAAATTGAAAAAGTCATTCATACTTAATGCCATTTTCTCCTTTTTATCTTTGCTCATTGCTTCTAATACTATTAAATTATTAATTAAATTATTACGCGTAATTAATTGAGACGGAACTTCATACTGACAATCTAACACTTGAAATGCTTTCTCTACCTTTTCTCTAATTTTGTTAAAATATAAAATACATGTACTCTGCTGATTCTCCTCTAACTTATACCAATTCTTATTTATTAACTTAGAGAAACTATTAAATGAATCACACAACTTATTTATTATATCTATATGACTATCTGAGCTTTTTGGAACCTCCTTTTTTAACACACGCTTACTATTCCTACGTATATCTTCTAAAATTAAATTCAATCTAATCTCAAATTCATCCCACGTTACTGCATTTCCATCACTCGAGGACATTTAAAATTCATTGTCAATAGAAATAAAAATATGAAATATCAATTATCAAAAAAAAAAAAAATTTTAGCCACAAAACAGAATATACCCTTAAAGTTTACAAAAAAAAATAATATTCTCACCATCCTACAGATTTAGCGTGCTTTGCTGTAGATTTCTTCTTATCTCCCTCTTCATTTGTCTTCTATGATTCTTATATATAGACCATCCAAATTGTAGTACCAAAACAACCACAATAATGTAGATAAGAATCTTCACCTCCAGATCTGCTTTGAGTTCCTCTTCTTGTACTATAAAATTACTGTTGACCACGCCATTTTCTTGGACCGCTTGTTTCGTTGCTTTACCACCCATTGTTACAGAACTCCAATTGTTTGCAGGATCGCCATGTAATGTGTAATGTAATGAGGATACTGGGTGTAGTAGGATAGTAGAAGGGCCTCTGACTAGGTGGTGCTGCTGGTCACTTGGTGGGTCATCCCCCAGGAATAAAACAACTACCTGTTTCACTGGGACATGTTCTATTTAATATTTACTATACATTAACCACTAACACTAATTGACTACTCTTAGATTACTACTTAGAATGAATGATACTGACTGTAATCATCCTTTAATGAATGACCATCATAATGACTTAATAATAATAATGAATCAATAATGAATTAATAATGAATTAATAATGAATTAATAATGAATGCTTAAAATACTATTGTTACCTATATATACAAAGAGTCAAGTTCACTATAAGTAAACATACATGATACTAGATAATGTTTATTTGCTTTGACATTGACTCGTACGTGTAACCTTTATATTTATTATTTATAAAACAATTCGTGGTTTATTGGAATTAGCTGAAGGGAATTTATTCGATAATATTTTAAATAATTAATGACTTAATGTTTAGGCCAAAAGGCATCACAATAGCGCAGCGTTTCCTTGCGGTTGGTCAAATAATAACTGTCTTTTGCGATCAAGAGTCTCGCATGTAAAAAGTATATGTTTAACAGTCTCCGTTTCCCTACCGCATAATCTGCATGTAAGGTCTCCGTTGTATAGTTTTAATTTGTACAGGTGTTCCTTTACTGGTGCATGACCAGTTATGAAACCTGTTATGATTCTCAGCTGATTTCTGCACAGTGTTAGCAGTTCCGCTTTACGTTTCAAGCATGGTTCTTTTATAAAAAGGTTTTCCCATGCATTTTCCTTGGGACGTTCACCCAGAAATTTTTATGTGGCTCTATGATCCCGGTCTTCACAGATCCTCGTACTATAGTTTTCGGTATACCGAGAATCTGTCCTGGTTCAGGCTGCGTATCCTCTGACCCTCTATTTGCAAGTTCGTCAGCTTTTTTATCGCCCTCGATACCCTGGTGACCTGGTAACCAGGTCAGCTTGACTTTAATCCGTTTGGCTTCTTCGATGCAATCCCATACTAGTCTAGAGGTCACTTTCTGGCTTGAGATTGGCTTAAGTGCCGCCTATATGGATCTGCTTGCCTTCGGCAGCTCTCCTGCTGTTTTCTCTCGCACATTGCAAGATTTCATATACCTCTGCCTGAAATACAGAGGTGTAGTTTTCCAGTGTGTAGCTATAGCTGTCACCTGGTTTTTTGGAATATACTCCCGCCCCAAAGCCATTTACAGTTTTAGATCCATCGGTGTACCATGTCTGTCCCTGTCTAATGGTACTGAGTTCTACGTCAGCCCATTACTTTCTGTCTGCAATCGACACTTCGAATGGGTTATCAAAGGAATATCGCATGGTTGTGTAGTCTGTTCTCATGCTTAGCAAGTCCCTCGACACAACTTCTACGATATTCATGTGTCCTGATGATCTAGCGTTTAGGCTGCTCATCGCGTTTTCCAGTATATGGATACATAGTCTTGCCTCTTCCTTTATCACAAGGTGTAAGGGAGGTAGGTCTAGTAGCCCTTCCATTGCTGCTATAGGGGTAGTTCTCATGGCCCCCGTAATGCCCAGGCATGCAGTTTTTTGCACCTTCTCATCATAGCCATTCCCTGCTGAGTGTTCGGCAACCATACCAAAGAGGCGTATGTTATGGCGGGCTTTACCACCTTGTTATGTGCTCCCATTGGTCCAAAATCTTTGTGCAGTCTAGCGAAAGTGATGCAAAAAAAACAAATAGCAGCATAGAGCATTTGGACAAAAAAGCAGTCTCGTGAATGGTGAAATAAGTCGCTTGAAATGAGATAGGCAACAGAGCTCATCAAAGAGTTATCGCCAAAACTCACGGAGTATCTACTAAGGCAGAATAGGCAAACAGTCAGTGTTACCAACACTCAAAAATTTTTCCCCCTAATGCTCCAACCAAAAACTCCTAAAAACCCTTACAATTACTGGGAAACTCCCCTAAGAAAATACTATTATTAGTAAAATGAATAATTGAATTTTATTTCATAAATTACATTATCAATTATAAATAATTAATAATTAATCAAATATAAACAACTTTTAATAATTAATCAAATATAATCAACTTAATCATTAAATTAAAAATAATAAATAAATAATGGTCAGTTCAAAACCTCTCGGTCTTACACATTGGCATTGGCCTGCCCTTCTATAAGCGTCTATATAGATATCACTACACCGATATATCAGAAAAATAATGTGGTTATTCCTGGGCATTTACATTATTTACAAAACATTGTATTACAAATTTGATGCAGGTTAATTTTAATCCACTATATTAATTTGAATTACATTTGAAAAACATTATTTCAGAATACTCGAATTTATAAAAAAATTTTATGCACGCCATTGGGCGGCTTTTTCCTTCAAGGGGATTAAAAATATGGGTCTTCACATTAACTTTAGTTAAACTATACTATTATTAAGGCCTGATTGGGCTATGGTTTTCGAAGATAGACCCTCCCAATATATGGAGGACCTAAGATTCGGCTCACGGACTCGTAATGAGGTATAGACTAGGAACTCTATCATAACATGAGGGCATGCACAAAGGTCGTAGTGAAGTCGCTGTTAGAATGACGTAAGACAAGGCTATTAGTTATATTAACTGCTAAGCTTTTAACAACCTATTTTTACAAAATCCGTGAAAGATTGCTTGAAAATCATGGTCTATGGTCCTGCAAAAACCGATAATTTTTCGAAAAACCGTTAGTCTATCACTTAAAACACAGTTAGCTAGCCTAGAAGCAACTTGTTGGTATCTTATTAAAATCTCATTTAATATTCCACGATTTGAAAAAGCAAAAAATTAAATTAGAAGAATAAAAATACGTTACTCATCGGCCAACAGCCTCACCTTGAGTTGAGTTGCATGAAATCATCGCCAAGAAAATTATTTAGTTGCTGCCTACATGGCGGAACAGTGCAAATAAAAAAAATCGTGTAATTCGTTTTACCGGATAACCTAGCAAAAAATTGTTGAAATGATGATACAGTCGGATATTCATGGCCGAATACAATCAATTGATTGCATTGGATCACAAATAATAATAACCAATTAGCAAATAATGTGGATTATAATTGAGGAAATGTTTACTAACTCTTGCACTGCGGGAACCATTGGGAGCCGCACCAGAAAGTGGCAATCTACGTGCGGGATAAGTAACTCCAAAACTAGATTTCTATTAGAGAAGAAAGTTTTACAGCTTTTTTTTCAGTATAACTGTATGTCTGGTTGCCTATACTTAAATCGTTCATTAATAAGAATGATTTATTGAATGATTTTAATGAAGCTCGAAAACGTATGGTCGATTTGATCAGATATAAGTGAAAGATCTCAATCATTTATAAAATTAACCGTTCAAAAACAACAAACATCGTAGGCTTTATAAAAAAAATGTATATATTTATCGTAGCATTGAATCTTTCGGATTATGTTGTGCTAATATTATTCTTCGATTACGTCACAAGCGACAAGGTTCCTTATACGAACATTGCGAATGTGTTTATTCGACTATAAAGGTGTGTTATGTGGGACGACGGGTTTTTTTATAAACAAAAAAAATATCTTAAACTTAATGTATTCTCCGATACTAGTTATATGTCTGAAATATTAAATTTCCAGCTGAGATATTTATTAGTAAAGATATATACAAGTAACAATAGAAACTGTATTAATTTCAAACAATGATAGGTTGGACTGTGATTTGTGGATATAGAATTCAATCTAATTTTATGGATTAAGATACATTATTTCTATAAAGAACCAGCTAAATTCATTTCAAAAACAAAAATAAATGATTATTTAGAATAATTGTAATTGAAAGGAAGGGAAAGAAAGAAATTTAAGTAGGATTAGGTTAGGTTTGAGGAGAGTGTGTATGTTTGGCTCTCACATGGTAAAACCACGTGTGGTGTTCCTTTTTGTAATTTCTTATTTTGTCAACAAGACATAACCGTTTCTTTACATTCATTTTTTTTGTAGTAAAAGTAGTAAAAATGTTACATTTTCCATAAACCCTATCTTTGATAAAAGCTAAGTTATTATGATAAATACGTAAAGAAACAATGTGTCTTGATAACAAAATAAAAAATTCAATGATGCAATGATTCTATTTCCTTCCCCTTCTTCAAATACACAATTTAAGGATATCATCATATATAAATGTGTTAATAATTCCATTTATTTTCTTGGGTTTGTGAGTCTGACAGCAAATGGAACTCGGGGCTCGGACGGAATTCTTGAAAAAATAAACTTCAGTCCGCCGTAAGACGAAATTTAGGTATCAAATGTCCGCCGCTGGGGCCCTCAGGACGGTGGCAAAGTAGATATGTAAGGTGTTTCGCCGCGCTTGCGCAAGTTATAGCATTTTCGGCGGATTTCTGTATATTTGGTATGAACTTCCGCCTCAAGGCTGAATTCTAATTTTAAATTCATAGTTCCGCCGGTGTACTTCTAGTCACACTGTTTAAAGTTAGAGTATTAAAACAAACTTAAAAATAACAAATTTATTAATGGACAAACTTTCAATCCATCAACTTTTTCAATGGATCGATTATTTTAACGGTGAGTGGTAGTTTCACAACTAAAATTATGTACATTTTAACACAAATATTATGTTATTGGAATTTTTATACATTCTCGTTTTTTTATTAACAAACCTACTTCAATATTGCAGATATTTTTTTTTCCTTGATAGCAAAACGTATGTCCAATGAGGTCAGGTGTTTATTACTTAAATCACAGCAAAAACATCTTAAGAAATTACACCTACCTAACTACCAAATTTATCTATTGACAACTACCATTAAAATTAGTTGTGATGAAATACGAAGTTTGAAATAGGAGTTGTATTATGCAAACTTTCAATTATATATTAATAAATTCACTGAAAAAACATTTCTTTCAAACAAAACATCAGCTTTGATTAAATAAAGCTACATCCTTTCCTATTTTTTGTTTCATTTTAACATTCAATGTCAAACCTACGTAAACAAATGCATATCATTGTGATATTCAGATTGGTCAAGCAGCAGCAGTAACATATTCAGGAGAGGTAGCATGAAAGTATTTTGGTTCATGTGCATTATGCATGCTTATATGTATTTATTTGCGTTTGATGCCTCTTAGTTTTAATTCTAATTCAAAATTACAAACTTACCAAATCAGTACTCATTGTGTTACATCCTCTAAGCGGTAGAGTATATGCTATAGGTGATTTCTTATGTATCCATTCTCCCATACAAGTACTATTTTTAGAGAGTCCTCTAGGATAAACCATACCGTTAAATCTTCCTGATCTGGTTGTAATACTAACGAGAATTTCATCGTTGTTACATTGAACTCGAACATCTGAGGCTACCTCAGGTGTACCTGGAACAAATTAATACATTTAATCGAAGCATCTACCTACATTTAGCGGTATGACAGTCAGAGTCGGATGGCAACCGGAACGGAAGCCACGGGCCTTCCACATATGAACGGCCCCCACACACCTTGCGTTTAAAATGGTTTAAACAAAAGTTATACGTACTTTTTACTACTGATACACAGACGGCTCAAAAGCAATAAAAGGAACTGAGATAGGAGTGTACGGGCCAGGAACCAAACATTCTGAAAGCTTGGGAAAAACCCCAACTATCTTCCAAGCGGAAATTCACGTCATATAGTGTGCCCAGTTCAATATTGACAAAGGATATAGAAGGCAAAAGATTATCATAATGACGGATAGTCAAGCAGCCATTACTGCACTGAGCTCTTGGGTAATCAGTTCCAAAATGGTCTGGAAATGCTTACGAATACTCAATGAACTAGGTGAAAATAATATAGTAACCTAACTGTGGATTGCAGGACACACTGGAATAGAAGGAAATGAAATAGCAAAGAGGGGGACTGAAAGACCTTTTTAGGGACCGGAACCCTTTTGCGGTATCAGTCCCAATGTAATATTGGTAGAAACAGGCAGAGCCGAAGAAAAGAGAAGATCTGACCATTGGAAAGATCTAGTAGAGCCTAGACAATCAAATATGGGTGGCTACATAAGTCAAACTAAAACTGCACTAAGAGTTTTAACAGGGATCCTAGCGGGACATTGCCGCTTGAACGGGCAACTGAAAAAGCTCAAAATAGTGGAGGAAGAAGAAAGCTCAAAATAGTGGAGGAAGTAAAAACCTCCATCCACATACTTGCGAATTGTACCGCAATTAAGAATCTTAGGGCACCACACCTAGGAGACTGCTGGATAGAAGAGGAACATTTACTTAAACTGAAGCCTGCAGATATCCTAAAATTCCTCAAGGAAATGGGACTAAAGGAGCTACTAGACTCTGAGACGTTCCTCCGTAACTAAGTAGAAGTGAGGGAACACAATAGATCTCTTAGGTCTCAGTGAAAGTCAGCCCATCATACATACTGCAACTACTGAGCGTTTTGAAATATTAGTCAATAAATTGTCGGAGAACAATACAAACTTTTACGTTCCTAAAATCTTGAGTGAAACTCGTTGGTCTTGTCATGCCGATGCTACAAAAGCTATCGTGCATGGTTATAAAATAATTAAAGAAGCCCTTGCTGGTATATCCCGTGACGAAGATCAAAAAGCCGTCGTCAAAATCGAGGCAACGGGGTTTTAAGTAGGTAAGATGGAATGTCTTGAAATCGTTTTCTGCACCGAATTTTGGAACGACCTTTTAGAGCGATTCAGAGCTACGAATAAATTATTAAAAGATCCGAAGATGGATCTTTTCCGCTGTGTATGTACTGAAATAGCTCAGATCATTTTTTGTCAATTCCAAAAGAGATCATTTCGACAAATACGAAGAAGCAGCGCGGAAAATATCAGGTACGGATGAATTTCTGGAAACACGCATGCAATCTAAAAACGTTAAGCTCGATCCATTAGATTACGCAAAGTCTTCCGATGCCCAACTGCCACCGAAAGAACAATTTATAGTGGGAAGTTTTACTCCACTCATCGATCAACTTTCAAGATCTCCGAGTGACAGGATTCGAGCCTATGACGTTGTCTGCGATCGTTTTGGATTTTTAAACTACTTAGAAGATTTGAGCACATCGGAGATAGATAAGACTGCAGATAAATTAGTTATTATTTACGACGGCGATCTGGAAAACCGTCTTGGGAATGAATTGATTCAGTTTTTTGCATTAATAGATGCTAACCGGTAAGAAAAAGAGATGTTTTTTCATTAAATTTTGTTACATAAAAAGCATTTCCTATATAATGTTGAGATCACATTGCGAATGTACTTAGTATTGTTGGAGGGCTGATTGCAGCGAAAAGCGTTTGTCTTCTAAAATGAAAATAATTAAAAATAGGCTGCGTACGACGATGACTCAAACACGTCTCGTAAATTTGTCATTGCTTATTATAGAGAGTGATTCACTTCGAAAAAATCATCAATGATTTTGCCTCAAAGAAAGCTCGTAAAGTGTCTTTTAGTTAGATGTATTAAGTACAATATACATAAGCAAAAAAAAATGTTCTCTCTATAATTAGTGGAAATTTTTTTCTCAAATCTCAGATGTAAAAATAAAAATTTATTAAGATATATTTTTTAATTGAGAGGAACTCCACTTTCCTCATTGCTCCGGGTCTCCACATTCCTGCATCCGGTCCTGATGACAGTAAACCTGACGCATTCATAGATGAGTTGATGTTAAATATCGGAAATATTTCTTATAAAAATACTTTACGTGTCTTCCCTCTATAATAATAATAATTTCCTTATTTAGTTAATGATTAGAATCTTTAACAGCACAGAATTAAATAGTCGTCGATTGGTTATACGTAATCACTTATGTTAAGTTCAATACTATCCTTGTACAATGCCAGTGTGACATAAAGACATGACACGTGATGATGTATTTAGAAAAAAAAATGGCAAGGTAACGTCCTTGGCTTTTTATTGTATTTATCCTTTTGTATGTCGACATTGGTTTTAATAATTCACTTGTCGATGACAGTGTAAGTCAATATTGAATGTAATAATTGAGGTTAGGTTAATCGGTAAGGTTAAATAAAAGAGCCAAGATCAACTTACGAAATTAGAGTACCAAAAAACGGGGCAGATGTAAACTCAGCCGCTTAAGGATTTATAATCTTCTCAATAAAAAGTCGCTCCAAAATAGAGTAAAGAAAGTGGTCCGTAGGCAGTTGGTCAGAGCTCCCTCCTCAAACGATGCAAAAGCACCATTTCAAAACTATGTACGATAATGCTATTTATTTGAGGATTATACCAAACAAATCGAAATTTGAACATTTAAACATAAAAAAGAAATACGTTTGTGAAAATAATGTTAACGATTTGGGGCATACAGTTTGTTTATTGCTATTATTTGAAATTTCTATTCCATCGATTAGAGATTTACCATCTATAGTACCAGTTTTTGAACTTGTTGTCGGTGTGGCCTCATTACTATGAAATAGTTGTCTCGTTATCTTCATTCTCTTTGAAACTGAATTTTCAATGTACGACTCGGCCACCGCAGAGGAGTTCCAACCTCCAAGTCATTTTACCAATACAAGCATAGTAACCGAGGATCTGCGAAACGAGTGCCCTGCGAAGTGCTGAAGATTTTCCAATTTTAAGAATGCTGCAATTTTCTTTGGAACAGCTATACAATAGTATGAGCGCCCACAACTTGTTTTACACATTTACCATTCCGATAACTAATGAAGAATCGTCGATTTTCCAAATTTGAAGGCCGGAAATCTATTTTTGGCATAAACGATAGGCATCAAAAAAAAGTCCCCCATGGGGATTGACAAATACCCTGTTTTTTTTTGTTTTTAGTAAACCTCAATGTAACCAAAACTCTGGTACTGATGCTTTCAAAGTCATCCACAGTCACCTTAGCAAGTTCGTCACATCTACAGGCGCCAAAAATACCACACCTTAATACAACCTTTTCAAGCAACCATGTTACTTCTTCTTAAGACAAATTTTTTTTTGTGTGTGTATCCAACAGACTTTCGTATCAAGAACAAAAATAACTTTCCAAATCTGAAGATACCATTTCTGTAGGTAATACTCTAATATGGTGTACGATTTAAAATAACTAACCATGTCAATGTTGTCATGAGCTTTCGAAATAAGTTTCAGCATTGAGAAATCTTGGTCCATAGCGATTTTCCTTTCGTATAGGATAATAATACATCTTCATTAACCACCTTTACATTCTTGCTTTTACGCCACTCTTCAAAATTTTCATATTCTTTTTGATATCGCTCTTGAGTTATTTTTGGCAGTAAATCAACATTCGCTGCACATGACTCTCCCAATATATCTAAAGAAATTTGATTTTGTTCCTCAATTTCATCCATGATCGTTGTTAAAGCGAACTCGCGAGCACAGGGAACTGACGTTGTTTATAATATTGTTAGGCTATTCCATGACAACACGATGTTGGGATTTTTCTATAGAATTACGAGGTACGTGGTTTGTTCTTTCCTCGGCATCAAAATGTAATCTTTCAGCGGGATTACGAAAAGTCTTGAACAACACACGGCCGATACGCAAATAACGAATTCAAACTCATCCGTTATTTGCTACATATCGGCCTTGTAACGTTAATAACTATAAAAATATTGCTGAAATTCTATTTTAATGATTAAATTTTAATTACTGTATGGGTACATTTCAAATTCATAGCTTGTATGGGTCTTTCTTAACATGGTTCAAGTTAGGCTCTTCACAGAATGGACTTATTATCGTACATGCTAAGCCATGTATTATCGAGGTGACAAATTATTCTATTTTTTTAAGCTTACTTTTATATCTTTATAGTAATACATTCGTCTATATAAGAAATGTATTAAAAATGGATTTTTTTGAACATAAATAAGTTTTTATTGGGTGAAAATCCATATATTGTTTAAAATGTTTGGTGTTCCGTTCGTGTATCAAATTTTGTCGGTCTTTGTTGGTGTTTTTTTTTTTAAATTGTTAATCGTATTATGTAAGAACTTTGCATAGAAAGTAATTTGCTTGTAATTTATTTGGTTAGATTAAAACTGTACGTACGAGTATGAGACTGAAATTGACCTGAAATTCTCATTAATCGCCACCTTTTCTCTCTGAGTCGATATTACTTAAACGTCCATAAATGAAAGTGAAATTCAGGTCAAGATGAAATATCAATAGATATGAAATAACCACAATGCTTGTATGACAGTCGCCAGCAGTGAATGGTTTCACTTTTATTTTTGTATTATGTCACGTTTGAACGGGTTTATTGTAATTATTTTATTAATTATAAGCAATAATTTTAGAAAACTTACTATCAATATATAATTAATGCCGATTACCTTTGATGTAACCTCAAATTTTATATTCACGCATTTTACTTATAAATACATGAACTGTTACAAAGTTCTTTTTCTTAGATGCTCTAGGTGGTTGGTAATTTCCAACATATTTTCTCTTTATAACGGTACAGTTCTGTTCTTAAAAAAGTCCTACAGCTATTATTACATATTGTAAACCGGTCTTTAAAAGTAACCTGAGTAAAGGAAATGCCAAGAACGCGATAACAACTACAAAACCGATCTGGTTGTCAATAAAGAATTTGAGTTCTTAGTTAGATGTGGGGATGTCACTGTTATCGCATTTTTAGCATTTCCTTTACTGAGTTAAATGTATTGATGCGATTGCAGCATTGTCTGTCGGGGCACTTAGCCTGAGAAGTAGTTGTTGCTTCTTAGTGAACGGACTCTGTTCTATGAAAAGTGATTTTAAAAAATTTGTAAGGAATTATAATAGTATTAATGTAGATTAAATGACATAGATGAGAAACCGGAAGGACAGTGGAAAGAAGAAAGCTACCAGGGCATCAGTTATTGATGGCAATATAACAGAAGGTATAATTCCTCGATTCTATTCTACTGATGTTCTCTTAAGATCATAATAATAAAGTAATCTGGAGCATCAAGGAGGGAGAATGAAACTGGGAAAAAAGCCATGGAGATGCCAAATTTCTTGAACAATCATAAAGTCGTTTTTTTGTTATAGACGCAATACGCGTATTTGAATCTGTAATGTGAATTGTCATCGGTTTTAATTTGAAATCATTCACAAATATTATAATTGTAATATAATAAAAAATAACAACCCACTGGTGAAGAGATATATAATAATAATTATATCAAAACATATCGATCGTCGAAGATATTTCTTTCTATAATAAAAATCTTTGAAGATCGTGATTCGTTATTATTTTATTGAATATAACCCATGGACTGGAAAGTCCCGGACCTAAGAAAGAAAACACATAGTTTTTGTTCTAAATTAGTTTCATTCATCAACGCAATAATTCCAGCGCCGCTCTTACATTTCAATACCACTTTTGTTTTTGTGGAACGATTTATTTTTTGCCTCAAAATAGGCCTCAGTGTCAGCGATAACCTCTTCATTCGAGAGAAATTTCTAGCCGGCGAGCATTTTTTTCAGCCAGTAGTCGCTGGGAGCCAAATCTGGCGAATACGGTGGATGTGGGAGCAGTTCGAAGTTCAATTCATAAAGTTTTGTCATTTTTTCGATTGACTTGTGACACGGTGCGTTGTCTTGATGGAACAAAATATTTTTCTTTGTCATATATGCGGACGTTTCTTTGCAATTTCGGATTTCAAACGCTCCAATAACGCTGTTGATTGTTTTTCCCTTTTCAAGATGGTCAATGAATGTTACACCACATAACCTTTCCAGCTGATTGTTGTGCTTTCGGGCGCTTTGGACGAGGTTCTCTAGTTGCTGTCGACTCAGATGACGATAGTTTTGATTCCGGAGTAAAGTGATGGATCCATGTTTCATCCATTGTCACATATCGTCGCAAAAATTCCGGTTTGTTACGTTTAAACATGGTCATAGTCAAAAGCATCAACACGTTCTTGTTTTTGATCAACAGTGAGCAAACGTGGCACCCACTTTGAACAGAGCTTTCTCATAGTCAATTGCTCATGCAATATAAAGCCAACACGTTCTTTTGATATCTTTACGATGTCAGCTAGCTCACGCAACTTCACTTTTCGATCATTTAAATCGATTTTGTGATGTTTTCTAGTGTTACCGCCTCATTTGGACGTCCACTGCGTTCCGCATCATCTGCGTCTCTACGACCACGTTGGAAGTCAGCAAACCATAACACCCATAACACTTTTTCCATCAAAAAGCAGTGTAAAATTAAAACACGAAATTGTTTTTGATCCATTGTTTTGAAAATATTAAAAGTAGCGTCACTCTTAGCACAATAACTCACGAAATAATGAATAGAATATCATGAAATATTGACAGCTATCTTTTTAAGGTAAGTACTAACTGATAAGCAGGCGTTTGATATAAAACTAGCGCCATCTATGTGTCAGGCCCGGGAGTTTTCAACCCATGTTATAATTGAACACTGTACCACAACAAAGAGTATAAAAAGATGTCCAGCACGTCAAATAAATTGCTATTGGTATCCTAATATTATGACCTGTCCTACAATAAGTGTCTCGTAATTTGCGCGATTTCATTTTGTGTTAACCCATACTCGTCGCTAACAATCCTAACGTAAGTTCCAAATTCCGTTTCGCAGACATAAAGTCCATGGATTGGTTTGCTCCAACCGTTAGAATTATGCCGAAAATTACTCTGAAATTTACAATTTACACGGGCAATAAATCTTCCAAAAATTTTCAGAGTAATTCATACGATACGCTTGCGCTGAAGGGTTATTTTGTTACAGCTGATGTATGCCAGTTGCAGATTAACCTTTAAAACTCCTTAAAAACGTAGCAAACAGGAGGCCGTTGTTGTAATTTAATAGAAGAAGATGTAAACAAACACTCTTTCATTAACCTAATATTATTTATTTTCAATAAAAAAAGATTTATTTTCTTTTTAGAAATGGTGAAAAAATGAAGAATTTGTTATATTAGATGTTGCAGAAATTTGTTGTTGGTTAGTTTATATATTTCTTAAGTCAATTAATGAGTGCAATGTCAAACAAACCGATTATGCCTTACAGTGCTGATTCTCGCGATCTTTATAAACTTTTGTCTGGAGAATATTGAATATTTTTACTCCGGAAACTTTTGCTAGAATTTTTGGTCCTAAATTTTATTGACGAAAATTTTCATGGTGAATTTCAGAGTAATTTTCGGCATAATTATTTGCTGTGTAATACGGCTCTTAGTATCTCAAGATGCCCCATTACATCGCTGAGTTCGAAATACCTAGCCTTTAGACTATGGGCATTTTTCAGAATTATTATCCTCCGGTTCGTTGCGTTTATTGCCGTATATTCTTCGTTCCATTTTAGCCAAACTTGTGAACCAAATCTTCTTTTTTCTAGCTCTCGAATTTCTGAAGGATCATTTTTTTCCATTTGATTTTTTCTCTTTTTCTTTATCCCCTCTAATTTATGAGTTCCTGTATCTTTTGGTTAGCTTATTTTCTTTTCACTCTTTACAGTTCCATCGACAATTTTCTCACAACTTCTTTTTTAAAAATTCCCAGCTTTATCACGAATTTAAAAATCCCAACCAAAAATACTCACCAAGGTAATTTAATTTTACCAAATAACAAATACCTGCAAACGACGTGTTTCCTTATTTGACCTTCAACGTTATAGTCTACGTGTGTTTATGAAAGAGGTAATTTTATATTCAATGTCCTTCAGCCACCTTCGAATACATTATTTGTCATAATCTTTTCTCCTTACAAAGCAATTTGTATTGTAGGTAGGTAGGTACATTGTTTCAAGGTACTTTCTTCAGTTTCTTTTAAGGTGCTAGAATTTTTTTTTAATTCATCGAAAAACAAAAAGTGGAAATGAACGTAAATCAGTAATTACTTATTCAATTCTATCAACACTCTGTAGAGTTAATAAGAATTGCGTGTGGAATGTAATTAAGGCAACGTAACAAATTTATTACATAACGTTTTCTAATCATATGGTACTAATTAAGTTTCCCGTTGAGGAAATTTTTTTAACTTTGTTTTAGTATGAAAAAAGTTGTAAGCTTTTATGTTAAGAAGATACACGCTGAGGCATAAAATAAAAAAGAAGAAAATTGGCAGATGACATATTTAGAAGTGACTAACCAGTCGATAGTACAAAATCAACTAATGAAAGTGGAACTGGGTGAAAACAATATCGATGATATTATTAATAATAAGTTAATATTAATATATGTTTGTTAATATTACATTTTAAATTTATTACGCTTTTACAGCACCTGTTCTCTCGTCGTATTTAAAATTGAGAGAAAGTAACACAAAACTTTAATTTGTATTTTTTATAGAAAATTAACTAGCGAAAGGTTAAAAGTAAACTTACTCGTCGACGAAGGAACGTTCGCTGCCATGGCTGTGGAAGTCAGACACTGAAAAAAATAACAAATTGTTAAAATCTTACTTGTGAACTGACTAGGTAATTTTTTATATTCGGCCAAGAAAAGTGATTTTCCTGTAATTTGTTATTACCTTTTTCCAGTTGTTTGTTTTTAAAATGTAAATCTGTTAATAATCGTGGTATTAGAATTAGGCAATCCAAATCACGTGGACAAACAATTTGGACAGCTGGTCATTTTTGTATTGTTTATTCGACATTTTTTTTCGTCGATTTTATTAGTATGTTTTATAGTATACGGGGTTGGGATACAGTATATCCTTTTAACGAAAAGAACGATATTTATGAAAATTTGCAGGTAAGTGCAATGGAACAAAATTTAATTTAAATGAGACACCCTATATATTTTTACAGATTTTGAAAGAGCTCGTTATTTTGAATTCATACATACTGAGTTTAGTGTAAAAAAATGTGTGAAAACGAGGAATATAGCACTTTGATCAACCTCCTTTGAGTTTTTTGCATTAGAGTAAAAACTATTTAGATAAACTAATTGATGTAGTTTGTAAGCATAGTAATAAATAAACGAGTACTGTTTAGTACGTCTTTTGTTCCCCAAGTGTCAAATTCTAATTGACGGAAATAAATATTACAATTTAGAAGGGTTCAATTAAGTGAAAAAGAGCGTATTGAAATTTTAATGATGATCGGTTACGGTGATCGTGTTAGAACTCATGAAAAAGTGTCATATTTTTATTAATTTGCATCCGGAGAGAAATCCTATATCATGCTCAACAGTGAATAAAACATTACAACGTTTTAATACAACTGGGATGGTAAAAAATTTGCTAAAACCTGGAAGACCGCGGACTGCAACGAACGAAACCTCAAACTTTCACCACAAATTTGGCACTAAACCATGGTATCAGTCGACGTTCTGTTGGAAAAATATTAAAAAGTGAAAAGTATCATCCGTATAAGGTACAGTTGGTTCAAGAATTGTCAGACGATGATTTTGACCGACGGCTGGAATTTTGCGAACGGCTAATGGACATCTGTAATGTCGACAATTTTGCTTCTAACATAGTTTTTTCCGATGAGGCAACTTTTTGTTTAAATGGAACAGTTAATCGCCATAACTCAAGGTATTGGTCAAATGAGAATTCTCATTGGAATCATGAAGCACATACCCAGCATCCACAGATGTTAAATGTTTGGATGGGAATTGTCGAAAATAGACTTATAGGCCCATTTTTTATCGACGGAAACTTGAATGGTGACAAGTATTTGGATCTACTAAATAACGGAATTATTACTGCACTTCAACAGAATGGCCAATTACCACAAAATGTTTGGTTTCAACAAGATGGAGCACCTCCCCACTATGATAGACGGGTTAGGGATTTTCTGGATGCGAATTTTCCAAATCGATGGATTGGACGTAGATGATTCATAGAGTAGCCTGCTCGTTCTCCGGATCTTAGCCCGTTAGATTTTTTTCTTTGGGGTTATCTAAAATCACGTGTTCACGTTAGACGACCAACAAACTTACAGGAATTGAGACAAAGAATTATTGATGAATGTGAACTAATACGTGGAGAAGTCTTGGAAAGGGTGACTCAAGAATTTGTTAATAGGATGGCATATTGTCAGCAAGTATACGGCGAGCATTTTGAACATTTGAAGTAATTTTGTTTCTCAGTACAACTAACAGTAAGTTATTCCTCGTTTTTACAAATTTTTTTACACTAAACTCAGTATTTATGGATTCAAAATAACAAGCTCTCTCAAAATCTGTAAAAATATATAGGGTATCCCATTTAAATTAAAGAAGTTAATGGCATTTACGGTTAAACCGGAAGTATATTATTAACAAAAAAATGTACATCAGATGCATTTTGTTCCATTGCACTTACCTGCAAATTTTCATAAATATCGTTCTTTTCGTTTAAAAGATATTTACTTGGTTCCATACTTTATCCCAACCCCGTATGTATACGCTGTGGTTTGACTTTGTGTTTCTTTGAAAACCTTAATTGTCTTTTAACCACATTTGAGAAATGGATGAACTCCTCGATATGGATATCTATAGTTATTTGAATATAAGAATAGCTAAATTCTCATTTCATTGTTAAGTTTTTAGATCACTTTGTTCATTAAATGATAGCAGTTTGTCTTGACAATAAAGCATATATTCATCTCTCTAGCTTATTTGAATACAAAGAGATGTAGTAGGTAATCAGACAAAGTTGACGAAAAATGAATGTTTTTATGTAGGCACAACTTTACCAAAAGTTCCGAAATTCACATATGTAACTCTAGTTTTATAAAACTTTTAATTGTTTATTATTATTACCCGAATGCCAATTTTACAAGTTCGCGCATACGATTGCAACTTCAAGTGGGTGAAACGGAGTCTACAAACATATCCTTATCCAGAATACAGCGCTGTTAACACATTTTTTAGTTGGCTGTACCCGTAAACACACAAACTCAATTGAATTTCTAGGATGCTTCTCAAGATACATTAAGTAGATTACATTTCAAGCTAAAAAAAAATAAAAACTGTCCGATATCATTTGTTGACCCCATGAAAATCTCGTAAATTATAACTTTGATAGTATTGTCTGTAGAAAACTAAGAAGCAAATGAGTAAATTCAATTTTTCATGCTTTTTTCAATTATTATTCAATTTTGAGACCAAAATTTTCTATAGAAGTTGATTTTATAGAAAATAAAGATATGTATTATTATGGAAATACATGATACCATGCCCTGATGAGGAGACTCAAAAAGGAACACCATACTGTCTTAGGGTAATATGCGGATGATCTGGTCATCATATCACAAGGCAAATTCAATACTACAGTCAGAGAGCGCATGCAACAGGCTCTGAACGTATTAACAAAGTGGACGGAAGAGGTGGATTTAAATATAAGTCCCACCAAATCAAACATAGTGCCTTATACCAAAAGAAAGGACCTGGTGGGATTGGGACCACTATCCCTTCAAGGTACGGAGATTCCAATTGTGATGGATGTTAAATATCTCGGGGTAATTATTGACTCGAGATTAACATGGTCCAAACAACTGGAAAAAGTAGCCACAGGATCGGAGACCACATTAATGATGGCAAGGCGAACTTGTGGAAAAACATGGTGGCTAAGTCCGCGCATGATACACTGGATATACAGTGTAGTGGTTAAACCCATAATAACATATGCGTCTTTGGTCTGGTGGACAAAGACAATACAAAAGAATGTAATGACGAGACTAGGTAAGGTGCAAAGACTTGCTTGTCTCAGTTTTGCAGGGTGCATGAGAAGCACGCCAACGGCAGCACTAGAGGCCTTATTTGGGGAGAATGGGAGATAAAAGAATGGGGTTATTTAGGCTGCAAAATAACCTAAGCAGCAAAACAGTTAGATCAGCACACGCATCCATTGAGGACATCGTAAGTGAAGCCGTTTTAGATATGAAAACAGACTATATGGCCACTAAACTTCTCCCATCCCTAAATATGAGGTAGAGATACCCCACAGAAAGGACTGGCAAGACCCAAGCAGACTGAAATTTCCCCGAGGAGAGACCTGGTATACAGACGGGTCAAAGACTGGGGAAGGGACAGGAGCAGGGGTGTATAGTGAGATGAGGAACACAAGGTGTTTCTTCTCACTAAGAGTACATGCTTCTGTATTTCAGGTGGAGATTTATGCCATCCTAGAATGTGTCAGAATTAACAAACACAGGACTGACACTCATAGGATAAACATATTAACTGACAGCCAGGCAGCCCTTGCAGCTCTAAATAGCCGCAAGGTAACATCCAGACTGGTAGAAGAGTGCCAGAAAGAATTGAATGAACTGGCAGACCACAGTAGAGTAAGACTAGTGTGGGTGCCGGGACATAATGATATTTCTGGAAATGAACAAGCTGATGAACTCGCGAGCAGAGTTTCAGCAACGACATATATGTTGGACCAGAACCAGTTCTTGGGACCACAGAAAAGGTAGTCCGAGAACAAATACGAAAATGGGTACAACGCCAGCATAGACTACAGTGGAGAAACACTCCAAAGCAGGTACACAGTAAGACCTTCATAGGTGATATATGTGTAAAACGGGCTGAAGAACTACTGAATGTTAGTAGAAACAAGCTAAGAATTATTACAGGTTATCTAACGGGTCATGCCCCAGTAAAGGACCATCTGTATAAAATGGGGCTATATAACGGGGATCTCAGCTGCAGACTTTGTGGCATGGAGACCGAGATCGTAACCCATATGTTGTCCGACTGTGAGGAATTGGACTCAAGGAGACAGACAATCTTCGGAGAGGTCTACGTGCCGTCTGAAGCATATGGCATGCGTCCAGTTGACCTATGTCATCTACTCGAGGGTACGGGAATGGCTCGGTGGGTGGAATAAAGGTGGGAGTAGAGTACAATAAGCCAACAGGCTGCTCCCGGTACTAGGACGGCTTTCAAAAAAAAATGCCCAAGAAGCTGGCTTCATCTGTAGGTAAACAAAAAAGTCAGAGCAAAATTGGAATTGTTAGTAATTTCCTTAAAATCCATTAGTAATACTGCATACGGTGCGGATAGTCACTAGGTAGAAAATGCTAGACACGTTGGCCATGATATGGATACAATAAATTTTCTTTTAGAACATTCCATAATCTGAAGAACCGTTTGCAGGTAATGGTTATTACGTGTACCAAATTTCAAAATAATATACCGGGTAATTCGAATGTTATAAGGTCCGAAAGAAATGGAGTAAATTGATAAAACATCTCGGTCGTTGAATATGGGTTTTTTGGAACCACCAAGGTAATGTCCATCTACATGGAACACCCATTATGTGTACTAGAGCAATATCCCTCCTTCACTAGGGTTAAAAGTTGTACTGAAGTAATATTTCTTTTTCATTATAAACTAATGAACATGCGTTACTAAAATATTTTTAAGTTTATAATTTATCAATTATTATCAGTTTCTTCTTGAACGATCACAACCACATAAAAATTTCCTAGTCGAGTGCACATCTCATTATATAAAAATAAAACTTACTCGTTATTAATTGTCAAGGTTATGTTTGTAATCATTAAAATTAAATTTTGTTTATTCCGGCAAATTCATACAATATTACCTATACATTTATTTTGCGTTATAAAATATTTTATTAAATAAGGTTTATTGTTATTTTTTTTCTTCGACATTTGAAGATGGTCTTACGTTTTATAAACCATATTACTTTGTTCACAGTTACTTTCATTCTTATAACGATCAAATTTATTATTTAAACTTTCCATTTAGAAAACAATTGCTTTGTATGAGTCATATCACCATATCATCGACTTAAACGAGTGTGTTTATCACCGACGAAGAAATTAACGGTCAATGGCCTTCAGTTAGTGCCTTATAGGGCTCCACAGAACTAGTAGTTTCCGCTTAGTAACAAAATTATCTTCTTGATGTTCAAGTAGTATAACAGCGGCGGGTGCTACGATGATTTTCTGGGGAAATATGTGAGACATCAAACTCGGCACATCCTAATATTTTAATCCTAATGCATTTTAAAATATATTTTTACAACAAACTCGGCTTTAAACTGTTGCAGGTAGTTATGTGGTTATGTTCTTATGTGCGATTTAGTATTCAAGTGTCTTTTGATTTCTTTTGGCAATAACGGCTTCCAAAATAAAAATGAATTCGTAAATGAAACAAAAGTTTCTTCAAATCAAAACAAATTGAAAATAAAATCCGGAAAACAACTTAAATTGCTGAAACTAAAAAATTAATGAATTGAAGGTTCAAATAGTACTCCTTGTTGAGCCAAACAAAAACCGAATCTATTGAACAAAGATAATCTTGTATCTCTGAGCTGATTCGGTGTAATGTTTGCACAATGCTGGACAATTTTCGCCCTTAATTCTATCAACTTTTGATCCCGTTCGAAATTGTACCGATAAATTTCATTTTTTAAAAAACCCCATAAAAAGAAATCATTCGGGGACAGATCTGCTGATTTTGTTAGTGACCTGCAAAATACCACGATAAAATTTCAATTTTCTCCTGAAGGGTGTACATTCTGATTTCTCTACGAATTTATTGTATTTTTAATAGTTATGGGCTTAAACAGTACTAGGATATTGCTGTTTACTGACTCTCTGACGCTAATTAAGAACCGCCCACAGTTAAGACTACGGAGTGGTGGGAATTGTACGATATGTTTTCAATCTGTTGAAGCTTCATATTGGTCGACTAGTTCGAAAGCAGTTCAGATACAATGGTTAAAATCCCTATGTTCCGTTTCTCATTGCATGTATCTGTATAGAAAAAGCCATAAAAGCTAAGCTATACATTTAACTTTAACTATAATATAAACCCATAAAATCTTCTCATTTATATAATTTATGTAAAAACTGTACAAGAGTTTATCATTTAGTAAGAACATTAGTTAGGAATATTTAAAAGCAAAAGACGCATTTTAAATTCAGATTATCTATCTATCCCAGCAGTTTTGAGGTTAAAGTTTTGTGTATTCACTTGTTTTCAGTGGGCTTCGAAATTAATGAAAAAGTAATTTATTTTATAACTGATGAAGCAACTTGGGACTAACTCAGTGAAAACTATACGAAAATAAAGATGAAAATCATAGTCCAGATATCTGTTAACCCAATTTTCATTGTGTGCTTCTATTTAACAAATATTTTTATGGTAAACAAATTAATATTGGCACTGTCAATTTTTACTTGATTGCCGTTTAACCAAACACTCCGTTTACGAAGAATTCCGGAAACAACCAAGGGTCTGACGTCATCGTTTATGAACCGACTGGTTAACCTTTAACCAACCAAAAAAGCCATTCGAAATCGCTTTATGTCATTGGATTTTGGTGAAGCAAGTAAGTAGTTTGTTTATTCCAGCTGTCAATGAAATCGTTCTCTGTATCGGTCTACGCAAGAGCAATGTTGGGGAATGGTGATGGAACGATTTTTGAGCCGATATTTTGATTTCTTACTTGACGCTGAACTGATATGCGCATATAGTTAAAATTGTAAGTGTGTTGGGTTAAATTTCTTCTTCATTTGTGGTTGTTGATAAAATTTGATATCATGACTTTCATAAAGACTATCAAAATTCAGAGTATAATAAGGGATATGGTTCAGAAATAATTTCTAAACTGCCGCTCTCGGACTAAATAATATGTAGACTCTGTTCAATTTCCATTTACAACTCGTCAAAACAATATCCCCACCTGACAACAGCTCTAGCGCTAGACGTTTCCAGTTCTTATTAGACGATTCGTTGCACTCGACAACTCTACTATAGTTCAAGAGTCATCCTTAATTTAATTACTATGCAGTTCCGTTACTATACTCGAACGATACTAGAACGGCTCAGCTGGTCAGCTGGAATAAACTTAGGTCTGTCATCGAATAAGTGCCACATTCTTTATTATTGAAAACAGCCTCCATTATTGCGTACCAATACCATAGAGATACTACAGATAGAGGCAACAAGCCATAGGCCGCTGTGAAAGTGGGAATGTCCGTATGAAGTCCGGTGAAAGAGAAAGAGACAGACGATCAGAGGTTTTTCTGCCTTTGTATACACGCCATTAAAGAAAGACAGCTTGAATATCTGACTCTCTATCTCTCTCTTACATGCTGACGGGTTTCGAACTGGCTTGTTGCCTCTATCTGTAGTATCTCTATGACCGATACTGTCATTTTATTGTATAGCTACTAGGTAAAAACTATAGTCTATTTCGGAAAGGTATAGGGTAATAAAATGGGGAATTCCGTCCATTTCGGCCTAATTTCGGTGTCGGCCATAGGCGTAGGTCTTGAAATAGTATTGTTTGTAATATTGAAATTTCAAGTAATTGCGTAGGAGAATTAGGAAAAGTATGTTTTCTGGCCTGAAGTGCCAATATCGAAATATTGTGTAGGAATTACTTAGGTAGTAGATTATACAGTTTCGTTTTGCTTATATGGGCGCAAGTGAAATGATTTGTGGCAAGACACAACACGACATTCAAAATGAAAGACGTTAAGCTACTGTTCCATCAAGCCATTAAGGAGGTGACACTAGAGAACTGGCGAAAAGCAGTCCAGCATGTCATTAAAGAAGAGGAGAAAATGTGGGATCTTGACTACTTCATCGATCGGACCGTCGACCCGTTAATTATAACGTCAAGAGGAGATGACTGATCCTCAGATGACGAAGAATATTATGATTTTTTATAATTAAATTTCTGTATAATGTATTTTTTGTATAATGTTCAATAAAAAATAAGTGTACCTAATACTATGTACATAATGCCTAATTTTTATTCTGTTAAAATAAAATTATTTTCTTTTCACGAGTATCTTACCGGCACACTATTTTCAGTGTTTGTGAATGGATAACAATAGGCTAAACCCATATATTGACCACAACCCGGGTGGTACTACCTGCACTTGATAAAAAGAAAGAATTTTATAATGAAATCAATGCCAAACTATGAAAGTGGCTTAAATATTCGTTGGGTCACTCTGTGCTCCCTTTGCATACCTAATAAGGTTTTATTATCCTATAAACAATGCACTACTTTATGTTAATGTGTGAGTGTATAGCCATTAGAGTTGTCAAAATGAATCTCCTTGGTCTTAAATATTTAACAGAACCCATCTAAACAGACAGACAAGGACTTACCTGGTATACTACCACTATTTTGAGGAAGGTCAGCTTCAAATTTTCGTAGTTGTGTTTTCCCATCTGAAAATAAAACACGAGGTCATTCACTATGATACGTATTTTGAATTGAAGTGGAAGTTTTTATTGAAAATATGAATTAAATAACACGTTGACTGTCCCATGCATCACATGTGATGCATGCACGCTATTACTGTGACGTTCATGAGAGACATTTGATTCATTTGCTTACCACCTAGCTTTTGGACGCTGTAAGGCAGAATGGTAATATTAAGTGGACGTCTGACTAAAGGCTTGAGAACTGTATTGCATCACATATGACTCACCAATGAAAAAAACGGACGTTTTCTTCAAAAATGTGGTTTTATTATAATAAAATATATTACAAGTGGTTAAATAGGTTACAACTAATGTTTTTCATTAAAACACTGAACACAATATGCTTTTCCACATGCTTTTTTTGGTCGGATATGTCAATACCTTGTTTAGCCTTGTTGAATTGAATAATCAAATGTGGTTTCTTCCTTTGATTACCTCCGGTTCCAGATTCGCTCATGCTATTGTCTTCAAGCGTAGATAGCATTAACACACCTCTTTTATCGTGACATTTCAAAATTGTAAAATAATGTTAAAACGGGCGAGAAACAATGATCATATGTGATCAATGAACGTCGAGAACCGTTAAATAGTTATAGGCGTCCATAAATCATATATAGACATTAAAAAAAATTAAAATATATTCTGTTATGTCAAAATAAGAGTTGATTACGAAAGTAAGCAATCGATTACTTAAAAAACACGTGTGGGTGCATGAGCAAGTAGAGAAGTTCTTATGGGGTCAGTCAACGTGTTAAATGGTTGCCAATTATATTTTGAGCAAAAGCTTCTTTTCCATTTTCTGAGCCAGATGCAGAGAAGCCGTACCCTTCAAATCTCAGTGGTACAGAATTTTTTAACGTCTTTTATAAAAGGAGGTCCTCAACTCTAAGAGTATAATACATGTACAAATTAGTTTTCAAGATTATATTGGAATTGGCTTCGTATAGCTTCAAAGTGGTCCTATTTTAATTTTTATAGCAAAGCCGAAGAAAAGGTAAGATCTGACCATTGGAAAGATCTAGTAGGGCTTAGACAATGAAAGATTCTGATGGGTGGCTACAACTCCTTGAACTCAAATGAAATCATAAATCAAAGCAGAACTGCACTAGGAATTTTAACATGGATCCTAACGGGACATTGCCGCCTGAACAGGCACCCGAAGAAGCTCAAAATAGTGGAGGAAGAAGAATGTGGATTATGGGGCATGGAAGAAGAAACCTCCATCCACATACTTGCAAATTGCACAGTGGTTCAGAATCCTAGGGCACAGCACCTAGGAGTATGTCACCCCATCATACATACATACATACATTTCAATTTCAATGGTATTACATCAATAAAACTATCAAAATCGAATAGGAAATGTATAGCAATTGAGGTGTTGTTAAGTTTATGACAATTCCAAAGCAAGGGAGGTACCCAACTATGATCATAGTCCTATTTTAATTCCATTGGTATTAGATCTTGGACTTTGGATATACACCAAGTAAACTATCGAAATCAAATAGGAAATGTAAGGTAATTGAGCTATTGTTATAATGTTACGACAATTCCAAAGCTTTGTAGGCACTTAGCTAGATCAGGGACGTACTAAGTCTATCAATCACTAAAAATTATAATTAAATAACCTCAAAAAGTTACAAAACCCGCAAAAAGAACTAGAAAACCCCTGAAGTACTTTAAATATTGTGACGTGAAACTTAAAAAAACTGTCACTGATGCTGTTAATTAGTTAGATGTTTCAATTAACTATTTAATTCATCTCTGGGAATATCATTAACCTCGAAGAATGAAAATAAACCTTCGTACATGCATACATTATACTAAAATCTTGACTATTTTCATCCTGTCACTCGGTATATTCATCATAGAAAGGACGTAATACTTCGCTATAATACTTTCTTCCATTTTAAATATTAGTTTTTACATAACCATTGTATAATTTATCTTTATAAATAAATAGTTAAATGAATATTAATGTCTTGTATTTATATTGTGAAGTGTTTTAGAAAATGGAATTTAAATGTTTAACATATTTTATACATTATACAAATTATTAGAAAACAAAACTTATGTCTTATGTCTTGTGTATACCGGGTGTAAATGAGTCATGGGCCACTACTATAATTTTTAAATGGGTTGATAAACCTATTTGGTTTTAATTTTGGTGAATTGTATACAAATTTTAATGAAACTATTTTTTAACAAAATCCATTGTCTCATTCAAAAGTTACAGGGGTGGTCCATAACTCATTACAATCGGTATATTTTTAGCAGGTAGATGATTTGGACCAATGGTGTAGGTTTGGAGAAAGGCAGTCTAGTAGAATTTTTATATCTAAACAAATTTGAACACGATTTCAATCCTATTAATTGATAGCTGGAAGCGATTTCATGTAGATCTTACGTAAATTCAGCTTGGTGACGTAGATTAACGTTAGAATAACATTTGATAATTTTTTTTATACAACGAAATGGTCCATATAACTGTACCATGAATATTTCTAGATTATTAAATTGTTTTGTCATGTTAATAACCATTAGGTGGTCAATTAAAATTGATTATGATTTTTTCTGAAATAAAGCCGTTAACTGCTTATACAGGGTGATTCATTAGTTAGTAGGGAAAAATCATATACCTACCTCTGGATATAGAGATTGAAAGAAAATGAGTTTTTACACTTAATTTTAGTAACAAATGTTTCCTTCTTTAACAATGTTATGGTTTAATTGTAGCAATATCACAATGAATCATGAATAATTGTAGGAAATAAACCAACCCAACGTACAGGATGGTTTTGAGTAATATTCAAAAATTGTATTCCCCCACAGGGTGTATTTAATATAATTTCGGTTTCCTCGGATAATGTGAATATAGTTTGGTGGGTGGTATTCAACTTTTTTACCGACAAAAACTGTAGTCAGATAAGCCTGATGAATTATTCGAAGGTTAAGTGTTGTAGACTTCGTTTCACATAAGAAGAAGACACGTGAAGTTTGCCAACTGTCTTGCGCAGAAACCAAAATTGGTCTTGTTTATCTATGTCGCCTAGTAACGACCGTTTCATGCCGACAGCTTTTTTATTATTGACATTTGAGCTTATGTTTGAAGCAATAATTTACTGTCGAATATTTTTCCAAGAAGATGATGACGACATTTGCCTTACGTTCATGTAGCAGCAATTCCTCTGCAAGTTCTCACACAGCCCGAAAAACAATTGAGTTTTTGAAGCAAGAGAACATCGAATTTCCCATACAGTCCCGACCTACATCCCAACCAGCGCTGTATTAATGATATTTTGCGCCCTGGGCCAATAGTTTTTTTTCGCCCCTTCCATCTTTCAGACAGCACATACGACATACGTAAAAGGTATATTATGTATTTACCTAAACAAGAAAAAATAGTCATAATAACGTAAAAGTCACCGAATGGCCCAGTGCGAGATTTTTCGAAAAGCCCAAAAAAGACAAAGGACGCCGCACCGCATTCGGCACTTCTTGGTATGTGAAACATCATTTTCCTATTCCGATTTAAGACTTTTACCACTTTAACGAGTAGGTATGATTTAAATAATCATGAAATTTTTTCGCCCTCTATTTGAATTCCGCCCTTGGCAATTGTGCCCATTGTGCCCTGTGGTTAATTCGGCGCTGATCCCAACGACTCTTTTACTTTTCTAAAAATCAAGAATGAATTACCAGTTCCAGTCTTCAGAAGATGCATTCAACGCCTTCAAAAACTATATTTTGATGAACCAGCAAGCGAAAAGGAATAAATGCTTCCAGAATTGGTTCCAAAGGATGCAAAAATGCATTTCTGTTCGGGGAGAATACTTCAAAAAACAAAGGAGTTATCTAATAAATTGTGAAATTAAAAAGTTAAAATACAGAATCGACTTAAACGAACACAGTTAACTAAAAAGCATAAAATATTGTGTAACACATGGGCAGAAAAGTCCCGGGCCTGACACATAAATGGCGATAGTTTTATTGCAATCGCCTGTTTTTAGTTAGTACTAACCTTAAAAAGACAGCTGTCAAAATTTCATGGTATTCTATTCAATAGTTCGTGAGTTATTGTACTGAGAGTGACGCTACTTTTAATTTTTTTTGAAAACAATGGATCAAAAATAATTTCATGTTTTAATTTTACACCGCTTTTTGATGGGAAAAATACTTCATCAGAAAAAACAATAAAACGATGATTTGCTAACTTCAAACGTGGTCGTAGAGATACCGATGATGAGGAACGCAGTGGTCGTCCAAATGAGGCGGTAATACCAGAAAACATCAAAAAACCCACAAAATCGTTTTGAATGATCGAAAAGTGAAGTTGCGTGTATTAATTGATATCGTAAGGATATCAAAAGAACGTGTTGGCTTTAGTTGCATGAGCAATTGATTATGAGAATGCTCTGTTCAAAGTGGTTCCACGTTTGCTCACTGTTGACCAAAAACAAGAACGTATTGATGCTTCTGAGCAGTGTTTGACCATGTTTAAATGCAACAAACCGGAATTTTAGCGTCGATATGTGACAATGGATACAATGGATGAAACATGGATCCATCACTTCACTCCGGAATCAAAACGATCGTCATCTGAGTGGACAGCAACTGGAGAACCTCGTACAAAGCGCCCGAAAGCACAAAAATCAGCTGGAAAGGTTATGACCTCGGTATTTTGGGTTGTATATGGTGAAATACCATCAACAGTGAATATTATAAATAGCGTTATTGGAGCGTTTGAAGGCCGAAATTGCAAAGAAACGTCCGGATATGACAAAGAAAAAAATTTGGTTTCATCAAGACAACGCACCATGTCACAAGTCAATCAAAACAATGGTAAAACTGCATGAATTGAACTTCGAATTGCTCCTACATCCACCGTAATCGCCAGATTTTGCTCCCAGCGACTACTGGATTTTCGCAGACCTAAAAAATGATCGCCGGTAAGAAATTTCGCTCGAATGAAGAGGTTATCGCTAACACTGAGACCTATTTTGAGGCAAAAGATTAATCGTTCTACAAAAGTAGTATTGAAATGTTAGAGCGGCGCTTCGCTAGGCCCGGGACTTCATCCCCTGGGTTATACCTATACATACTTGTTTGTTGTTTTTTCAATGTAATGAATTAAGACATTATTGATGAGACGCGACGAGAAAGCAGACGTTTACTTGATACTAATTTCAAAATTATAAAACCATTAATAATTAACTTATAAACAAAGATTTATGAATGACATTAAATAGCAAATAATAGGTAAGTATTAATTTGTTGTATAAAACATTATTTTTTTGCTTTTTATTCGACTGTGGTTATTAAATTCGGTTCTGCCTTTTTCAAAAACATTCACTCTGTTTGTATGACTTTTTGTCCTCTTATTTTTTTTTGTTCAAAATTTGTCATGCAACACAGCTGTCTACCTTATTATATAACCAATGTCATAGTTCAGCGTCTATGCATCTTGTAAAAATAATGTTTTAGCTTCCTCTAAAATGCTAGAGACTGCAGTATGTGATTAGAGAAGAAACTCAACTAGTCAGTTTTTGGAGAACATCCTTTTTAAGAAACTACATCATAATCTAATATATGCATGTGGTTATGTACATAAAATCCCACCAGCAATTGTAGAATGAAAAAAAAAACGAAATGGTCTGCAAGGTCAACGTCTATAAAAATGCTATTGAATTCTGAAGCAACCATTTTTAACTCTACATAAACATATTTCGTTTTAAATACGATTTTATAAGCTGTCTTACCTTTAGTGCCGAATCGTGCTTAATTCTATTTAAAAAATACGAAAAATTTCTTCACATATATACAATTTTTCGCCCAATTTAGAGCTTTATTTCATAAGTATCACTATTATTCCTTTTTGTACGTTAAACTTCTATTCGACACTGCACAAAAAGACCACAAACATGGCTTTTTTGGGGATATTTTGACAGCTTGAACAACTGAATACCACTCCACAGCCACCTTAAGAACTCGACGTCAACTGGTTGTTGGTCTCCACGGCGCGATATAGAAAGGAAAAGTTGTTTGATCAAGTGGGCAGTGGGCGGCTAGGTTGCTTTGGTTGTTGTCAGTGTTGTCACTGAACTTGAAGCTCGGTTAAAGTCGGGCGGGGTCGGTTTTCGGTTTCTACAGCAGCGTATATCTTGTTTTACTTTAACAAAAAAAGGTAGTTAACCACTAATAAATATATTGGAAGCTCCGCTATGGCATAGAAATATTGAATAAAAGAGGTTGTATCTATGTTTTTAGATATTCCTACAGGAGGAGTACAGATATTTGAGATGCACAATTTTTGGAAGGAATTTAGTTCACTAGTAACAATGTTGTTGAATATACTGAGGAAAATACTGTATTTAACTGATGTTATGTCATTTTTCCGATCTAAAACGCTCTTTTCGTGCTACAAACGGCGTGTTTGTGTCTATGTACGAAAAAAATGGCACATGCTACAATCTTGGAAATTTTATTGTTTAAATTAGATTGGATTTGCTCACGAAATTTATATTTCATATAAAATCATAAATAATTATTAAAGCATTATTGGGGATTTGGCTAATATTAAACAGAAATCTAAAATTTAACATTGTAAATGAATCAATCAAACCTTTGGATCTTTCGGCGATATTGGAGCATCTAAAAATATGTGATTTGGATCACCATAAGCACAGCTGCACTTTAATAAATTAATTTACAATTTTGGTTTGAATTAACACCTAGACGTAAACTGTGTATGAGGCTAGTAGAATACCTATATGGCCATGGTATATACAGTGTGTACATAAAGTAACGTAACTTGCTAATGTTTCGATTTCCGTTAGGTTTACAAAAAAAAATGTTGAATAAAAGTTTTTTCGAATAATCCAGACCATCTGCGTAAGTCGATTAGGAGTGTACATGGTTCACCGTTGCTCCAAAATAACTCATTAACATATTTTTTTAAATAGTAGGTATATATTTTCAGTTTTTCATAATCTATTAGATTACAAATACAACCGTCAAGACCGGATAATTCTAATCTCATTTGTTCTACAGTTATTGAGAAAAATAATTTACGGGAACGTTTTTATTACCAAAATAATTAACAGGAACAAATAACTAATCTTATTTAATGAGAATTGTCTTCCTTCTTCTATTTGATATAGTATCCAAGACGATTATAAAAAGCTGATATGGTATTACGCAATTGCTGATTTGTTATTTGATGGGCTGTTATACCCTAACTAAAGTCAGTGTGATGACCATAAAATAAAGCAATGTTGTCAGATATATTTTCTAAAATTGCTAGGCTCGCTACACAAATGTTCCTCTTACTTCAGTAATTTGTTAGTTCGTGATGTTATAAGAAAGCTAGTTTGGAAATATTTAAAAAAAAATACATAATGTAAATTTATTAGTAAACATTAAAATAAGTCGCTTGAAATTACTGAAAAAAGGAAAATTAATTAAAACCACTTTTTATATGTTACTATATTTAAGAAAATTTTGAAGAGATGGCAACGTAGTTGCACGTGCAGTCAAGACTTCGAAACAACCAATCATCAACTGCAGTATTCATCGCAATATAACGAAATAACCGAAGTATACTCCGTTTGACGTTTTTGGCAGAAAAAATTCTACGGTCTTGAGGGTGTTCGGGGGGCTTGTGTTGTGGTTCGGCTTATAAGCCATAAGTATCATTCAGTGTTGGGTGTCAATTTTGTTTTAAAGAAATATTTAATATAATATCTATTTCTTGGTTGAGTCAGTTTAGTGAATTGTTATAGGTATTTATAGGAAAGTGTAGGTGATCTAGTGTAGAAAGGTATCATTAATATAATACTTTTTTGATGGTGTAGTGGTTAGGTCGCGTCAGTAAATTGATATTAATATAATATTCATTTGTTCGTAGACGTTAGGGTGAGTTTTATAATATAATTAATTAGAATGGCATTTTGGAGACCATTTGAAACAATAGTCAGAGATGATGCGCGGGATTATTGAATTGTGGATTTAAATATAAGAAGTTAGATAATCGAATGGTAATAATGGAGTCTCGGCGTATCGCTGAACTTAGACAGGAGTATTTGCGCAAAATAAAAGGGTACCTTGATTCAAATAGAACTATAATTTATTTAGACGAAACTTGGTTTGATACACATGATGTTGTCAAGTGTTTATTCATTTATTTGTTATTCAAACAATCCTTACGGTTTAATTACATGAATAAATATATAAAATAAAATACATTTTAACTTAATATGTAAGAAAATAAAAGTAATGGTAATTATATTATAATTAAAACTGTATGAGGATATACACCCACCTTTAAAATATGGTTGGGTTGACGATACAAAAAACTGTTCTTTAGATACTCCGTGTTCTAGAGGAAAGCGCTTTATTATTGTATTACAAATTTTATGAATTTTGTATGCAGGTTAATTTTTTCCATTCAAATTGATATAGTAGATTAACATTATTTCACAATATTCGAATTAATAAAAAAAATTAAATGCATGCCATTGGGCGGCTTTTTCCTTCAAAGGGATTAAAAATATGGGTCATCACATTAACTTTGGAAGAACTTTAACTGTATTCTATTTCTCAGTTCATCCTGATTATCAGGTTTTGTCTTGTACACAATATTTTTCAGATATCCCCAGAAAAAATAGTCATAAGGCGATAAATCGAGAGATCTGGCTGGCCAGTCAATTGTGCCCCTACTTCCAATCCACCCATCTTGGAAAACTTCATTTAATGCCCGGTTGCACCAACCGTCCTTAAAAACAGTCGATACAATAACCGTTGATCGACCGATTAATCGATGATTCTGCGATTTTTCAAAATACCAGTTGCACCAGAAAAAATTACAGTAGATATTTGAACCGACCGTTTAATGTGAAGTGGGCGTTTAACCCTACATTATACGTACTATCAATGTCACATAAAACATAAAATGGAAGGTAATAATCCTCGTTTCCCTCAATTAGAAAAGGAGTGTGCCATTGATATCATTTTATGATATAAAGGCGTAATTGAGAATATAAGAAGACTGATGACATCAAACAATTTCCGAATCCCTTTAAACTTCACAACATCAAACAAATATCATTAGTAAAATAGTGAGGTTATTACACTCAAAAACGGACCCTATTAGCAATTATCGCCCGAAATCGGTCGGTTAATTCTGTCCGTAAAATAAATCGATTAACGGACAGTTTTTGGGTGATGCAACACGAAAGCTATAATTTACGGTCGATCGGCCGATTCAACGGACTGTTTTATAGCTGGTGCAACCGGGCATAAGTAATTTCGAACAACAACACTAAAGTGTGGTGATGCACCATCCTGCTGTAACCAAGTGTCATTAAAATTGTTACTAACTGTATTTCTTATTGCCTAGGCCTAAATCCATCACTGATAATTTGTAGAAGCACCAATCTCCGAATTTATGAACTTGCTTTACTTTTGTGAAACAGTATTTTTCACGATACCCTGTATTATAAACAAATTATAAAACGTTTGAAACAAATACCTTTCTATAAATAAAAAAGCTGATGTGTATTATTTGAATTCGCAGTAAATTCAGCATAAAAATATAAAATGTGTACAAGTAAAATAATATGAATATCTGTCAGAAGTGCACAGCTATTCATATAGCAGTCGTATTATTTGTTATTACAAAGGTCTGGAAGTAAAAATGTTTTTTATAAGGTAAATTTATATTTTTTACTTAAAATTTAACTGTTCTTTCGGTACGTTAAAAAGGTATTACGCGGCCTAAGCATACAAAAACCTAATAAGTGATACTGATTATTTCTTAATAATGTAAAATAACATTAATGTCAATGTAGAAAATGTTCAAAATGCTCGCCGCGAACGTCTTGGCAACATGTTAATCTTGTATAGAAATGTCTTCTAACGTTACTCAACATCTCAGGCGTGACTGATCCAATCGCAAGCGTGATTCGTCTTTTTAAGTCATCAAAAGTTTAGTTTTGTATACAATACCACAAAAAGTTTTCTAATAGCGTCACATCAGGAGATCGTGCTGGCCATTCTATCGATCCGCGCCTCCCTATTTACCGATTTGGAAAAATTTGGTTCAGGTACTGCCGGACTTTTTGAAATTTTTCGTGAAATTAGCGAGAAACTTCCATTTGTGTCAGTGTGTGTGGTTTTTGCTTACTTTCTCAATATCAAGAATGGGAAATGAGTATTGAGTGTAATGTTAATTTTTGTAATAAATCTGAAAACACTTAATATTTCCGAAATTATGTCTAAAATTTTCTAAGGAATGCAAAAAATAAATAGTATACAGGGGGTTGCATTTAAAACAAGAAAGTGGGTATTGGCCACTGTCACATGATACACCCTATGTAATTTTTTTTAAATATAAATTGACGTGACCAAGCGATGTTCCCAGCACGCCCTGATTATTTATTCATTATCGAATTTATTCCTTTTGGCTGTTCCACACTGTATTAACACAATGGACATGCTAAAAAATCATCGTTTGAAGTCTCTTTTAAAATATTTATCCTTACGAAGTTGTCTGAGCTTCTAAAAACCAGTTTCCGATCTTACAACGTAGTCCGATGTAGACCTTGGAAGTTTCAAAAGTCGTTTTAATCATGTTTACAGTCGGCAGAAGGAAACATGAGCCCTGGGTGGGCGTGTTCATGTCGCTGTAGTTGTATTTTTGTAGTAACAATCGAGATTTTGAATCGATAACCAAATATCTAAACCATAAGTGTTAACTGTCAAGAGATATGCAAACAAAGTCAAACTAGCCAAAAATTTAACTCTAAATATTAATAAAACAATTTATATTGGACCAAAAATAAAACTAACATCTGCCATAAATGTCTATATTTTCAAATTTCATGTAAAAATCGGATAATTATCCTCGCATTGACAACACTGATACAGACACTAAAATTGATGTATGTTGATAAAATCACTCGGTCATATTATTTCGATTATATTAACAATTACTAATGTAGAATCGTTAACATTAGCTCCGGATTGGCTCGTTGCGATGACCTTTCCTTTAGTTCGCATATTTTCCGCGGCTCATGTTTGCTTCTGTTAACTGTATATATATTTCACCTACTCGTTTTATTAAGTCAGCATGTCTCACACTTAACTTGGTTAAACCCTTTTAGAGAGTGAAGATAAAGTAAGACATTCAGTGATGGATTTAGGCATAGGCCCGTGAGGCCCGGGCCTAGAGCGGCATTTTAAAAATTGGTTCAGATTAGTTTTTACAAAAAAAAATGTCTATAAATTAATTTATTCATAATTCAATGCCCATTCTTTAAATTTAGTAAAATCACGTTCAGTTGAATCTGTAACAGAAGCAGTCGACTATTTTCTACTTTGCAAGTACTAATTTCTTCTCACATCGTTGGGAGTTCTCGGTGCAGCGTACAAAGGACTCCGCGCTTTTCTTATGACAAAATGGCGTACCGTCAAATGTTATAAATTTTGGATATGATGCTGTACTCGAATTCTTGACCAAAAGTGTCCATGGGACCAATTCAATCCTATGACTAGTTTCCGATATACACGATATTAAAGTTGAAAAATCCTTGTTTTTCGTGACCACGTAATTTTATTATTAACGACTAAATATGTATTTTCAGCTGATAGTACCATTGATATGTTCTAGTTTATCCTAAACTTACACATAAATAGTTAAAAATGTCAACATAAACAGGGTGGGACTCAATTATATAAGGAGGAATTTTTGGAATTCTAGGAAATTCTTATTATGAATGAAAACAAGATCAGAAATAAGAAGCTACTTCATATTCAATGTTCTGGCATCAAATATACTAATTCTAGAGGTATTCCATTGTGATGCCTTTTGGCCTAAACATTAAGTCATTAATTATTTAAAATATTATCGAATAAATTCCCTTCAGCTAATTCCAATAAACCACGAATTGTTTTATAAATAATAAATATAAAGGTTACACGTACGAGTCAATGTCAAAGCAAATAAACATTATCTAGTATCATGTATGTTTACTTATAGTGAACTTGACTCTTTGTATATATAGGTAACAATAGTATTTTAAGAATTCATTATTAATTCATTATTAATTGATTATCAATTCATTATTGATTCATTATTATTATTAAGTCATTATGATGGTCATTCATGAAAGGATGATTACAGTCAGTATCATTCATTCTAAGTAGTAATCTAAGAGTAGTCAATTAGTGTTAGTGGTTAATGTATAGTAAATATTAAATAGAACATGTCCCAGTGAAACAGGTAGTTGTTTTATTCCTGGGGGATGACCCACCAAGTGACCAGCAGCACCACCTAGTCAGAGGCCCTTCTACTATCCTACTACACCCAGTATCCTCATTACATTACACATTACATGGCGATCCTGCAAACAATTGGAGTTCTGTAACAATGGGTGGTAAAGCAACGAAACAAGCGGTCCAAGAAAATGGCGTGGTCAACAGTAATTTTATAGTACAAGAAGAGGAACTCAAAGCAGATCTGGAGGTGAAGATTCTTATCTACATTATTGTGGTTGTTTTGGTACTACAATTTGGATGGTCTATATACAAGAATCATAGAAGACAAATGAAGAGGGAGATAAGAAGAAATCTACAGCAAAGCACGCTAAATCTGTAGGATGGTGAGAATATTATTTTTTTTTGTAAACTTTAAGGGTATATTCTGTTTTGTGGCTAAAATTTTTTTTTGATAATTGATATTTCATATTTTTATTTCTATTGACAATGAATTTTAAATGTCCTCGAGTGATGGAAATGCAGTAACGTGGGATGAATTTGAGATTAGATTGAATTTAATTTTAGAAGATATACGTAGGAATAGTAAGCGTGTGTTAAAAAAGGAGGTTCCAAAAAGCTCAGATAGTCATATAGATATAATAAATAAGTTGTGTGATTCATTTAATAGTTTCTCTAAGTTAATAAATAAGAATTGGTATAAGTTAGAGGAGAATCAGCAGAGTACATGTATTTTATATTTTAACAAAATTAGAGAAAAGGTAGAGAAAGCATTTCAAGTGTTAGATTGTCAGTATGAAGTTCCGTCTCAATTAATTACGCGTAATAATTTAATTAATAAAGGAATATTAGAAGCAATGAGCAAAGATAAAAAGGAGAAAATGGCATTAAGTATGAATGATTTTTTCAATTTAGCCGGTAAGATATTACCAAATGAATTTAATGGAGATATAAGCAAATTGCAATCTTTTGTAGATGCTATAAGTTTGCTACAGGTTTGTGCAGCAGAGCATGAGGAGAATACTGTACTATTTGTGAAAACTAGGCTAACTGGAAAGGCCAGGAGTCTAATCACCACCGAAAAATCGTTGGTAGAAATTATAGGAACCCTAAAAAAGGGACTAAAGGGAGATAGTGCTAGTTTAGTAGGAGCTAAATTAAGCAAATTAAGACAAAACAATAAGGATATAGTTGAGTATGCATCAGAGATAGAGAAATTAACAGATCAGTTACAAGCCGCGTATTTGGCAGAAGGAATGCCAGTACACTTAGCAACTAAGTATACAACAGAAGCAGCAGTAAAGTCACTGATCGACAACTCAGCATCAGAATGGATAAAAACCGTTATAGCAGCTGGAAATTTTACGACACCGCAAGAGGTGATGACTAAATTGGTTTCCATCAATGTGGGAAACAATCAGTCAACAGGAAGTGTTCTGCATTATAAGGCAGATAGGAATAAATTTGTGTCAGGAAATACCTATTTTCCTCAGCGAAGATACTCTTATGTTAATCATAATGGAGAAAATAATTTCCATAGGAAAAATAACTACGATAACAGTAGGAAATTTCAAGCCAATCAAGGCAATAGGAGATTTACTGGTTACAGGGAGAAACCAGAAGAATATAGGAACAAGCCTAACAATAGGTTTAACAATGATAATAAATATAGAAATGTAAGAATGTGTGAGAGTGGAGAGACGAGAGTGGAAGATGAACAGAAAGAATTGGGGTTTTGAAAAAGAAAGGTGAAAAATCCAAAATTTTAAATAACTTGCATAATAATAATCATTACATTTATAACTTTGATTTAACTCTTTCAAACTTTGTGCAAATTAAAACTGACATATCGGATAATATAGATACTTTTATATTAGATACAGGTGCAGATATATCGTTATTAAAAATTTCAGATAATTTTCCACATCACTTAATAAAGACAACACAAATCTTAAATATTAAAGGAATAACTCAGGGAGAAATTAAAACTTTGGGTACAATAGAAACTTTTCTTTTTATTAAGGGTGTAGCATTTCAACATTGTTTTCATGTAGTAGAGGAAGAATTTCC
This sequence comes from Lochmaea capreae, assembly GCA_949126875.1. NCBI lineage: Eukaryota > Metazoa > Arthropoda > Insecta > Coleoptera > Chrysomelidae > Lochmaea > Lochmaea capreae. The sequence continues at coordinate 14,350,366 of OX421409.1, forward strand.
TATACCTACGAATGGAATTCTAGGTAGGGATTTCATAAGAAATTATAATTGTATTTTAGATTATTCAGAATTAAAATTATACATAGATTGTAAATCTAGGAATACAGTAACATTAGAAATTCTTGACAATCCTGAATATGATACTTTGGCAATACCGCCTAGATGTGAAGTCTATCGGTTGGTAGAAAGTTTCAAAAACTTAAGACAAGATAAAGTTGTTGAGCAACAAGAACTATTACCAGGAATATTTATAGCAAGATCTATTATATCAAAAACTAATCCTTATGTCAGAATTTTAAACACAAATTATGAAAGCAAGTCGATAAATACAAACAATATTAAAATATTGGATTTAAATTTATTTCATGTATATGCTGTGAAGAATGAAAGTAAGAATAGGTTGAAAGAATTAAGAAAAACATTAAATTTAGAGGTACCAGAATACGTGAGGGATAAGCTAATAAATCTTTGTGAGAATTTTTCAGATATTTTTGCTTTAAAGAACGACATTTTAACGCATAATAATTTTTATGAGCAAAAGCTATTGGTAAAAGATGATACTCCAGTATATATTAAAAATTATCGCACGCCACATTCTCAATCTTCAGAACTTAATAATCAGGTCCAAAAGTTATTAGAACAAGGTATAATTGAATCTTCAATCTCAGATTATAACAGTCCAGTTTTACTTGTTCCCAAAAAGGCAATCAATGGAGAGAAGTCTTGGAGACTTTGTATAGATTTCAGGCAATTGAACAAGAAAATAGTCACAGATAAATTTCCATTACCCAGAATAGATTCGATCTTAGATCAGTTAGGGAGGTCGAAATGGTTTTCAGTCATAGATCTTATGTCAGGTTTTCATCAAATTCCTTTAGAACAGTCGTCAAGGAAATATACATCTTTTAGTACAGAAAAAGGTTCTTTTCAGTATACAAGATTACCATTTGGTTTAAATATAAGTCCAAATAGTTTTTCAAGAATGATGTCCATAGCATTCTCAGGATTAACTCCAGAAAAAGCATTTCTTTATATGGATGATATAGTTGTAATAGGGATGTCAGAAAATCATCATTTAAGTAATCTCGAAAGGGTGTTTGACACATGTCGGAAATTCAACCTTAAATTAAATCCACAAAAATGTCAATTCTTCAGGCGAGAAGTAACGTATTTAGGACACAATTTGTCCAGTGAAGGGGTTCTACCCGATAAGGCAAAATATTCAGTCATTGAGAAGTATCCAGTGCCCAAAAATTCAGAAGAATCTAAAAGGTTCGTAGCATTCTGTAACTATTACAGACGTTTCATTCCAAATTTCGCTGAAATATGCATACCACTCAATAAATTATCTAGGAAAAATGTGAAATTCGAGTGGTCGGAAGACTGCGAAAAATCATTCCAAATACTAAAATCGGCATTAATTCAGCCGCCTATTCTGAAATATCCAGATTTCAATAAAAAATTTATATTGACAACAGATGCTTCAAATATTGCGTGTTCTGCAATACTTAGCCAGGAATACGAAGGTATAGATCTACCTATAGCTTATGCATCGCGAGGTTTTAAGAAAAGTGAATTAAATAAACCTATAATCATGAAAGAACTGTTAGCTATCCATTGGGGAATTAATCATTTTAAGTGTTATTTATATGGTTCTCCACATTTTATTGTGAAAACGGATCACAAGCCGTTAACACATCTTTTTTCGATGACAGACCCAACTTCGAAACTTACGAGAATTAGACTAGACCTAGAAGAATACAACTTCGAAATACAATATTTGAAAGGAAATTCAAATTATGCGGACAGTATTTCAAGGATATCCATAAATGAATTAAAAGACTTGTACATTGACAATGCTCACATTTTAGCAATAACGAGGTCAAAAACTCGTCAGAATAAAGCTCAGCCTATAGGAGAAGATAAAATAGTTTCCACAGAAATAAAGGAAGATATTCGCAAGCCAGCAGTATATAAAGTACTGAATAATTTAGAGGCGCATAAATTACCAATTCTGCAATTTGAAAATAACCGTGTTTCGTTAAGGATGAACATACGGATCAAAAACAGGATGAGATTTAGCCAAGCCTTATTAAATACCGATATAGTTAACTTTGATTTAGGTCAAACGTTAGTTCAGCTTGATAAGCTAGCGGTAAATAATGGTATAAAAAGGATGAAAATTTATATGAATGATATTATTTTCACACAGTGCACTATAAAAGAGTTTATGGAAAAAGGAAACAATACGTTAAAAAACGTACAAATATGTATTTGCGATATACCTAAGATGGTGGAAAAAGAAAAAGAAAAGCAACAGATTTTAGAAACTTATCATAATGATCCTTTATTTGGAGGTCATGTAGGAAATAACAGGCTATTGAAAAAATTAAGAGCGAATTTTAGATGGAAAAACATGGAAAAAGATGTAAGAAAATATATTAAGCAATGTCACAAGTGTCAGGTCAATAAAGCAAAGAATAATCACAAGGAAGAATTTGTATTAACGGATACAGCAGAAAAACCATGGGATATAACATATATAGATACGGTCGGTCCTTTTCCACAAAGTGAAAATGGTAACCGTTATTGCATCACAATGTTATGTGAATTAACGAAATATGCAGTAATAATTCCAGTTAAAAACAAAGAAGCGAACACGATAGCTCGTGGAATTTTTGAAAATTTCATACCAAATTACGGTCTAATGAAACTAATTAGGACAGATTTAGGCACAGAATATAAAAATGAAATATTCAACGCTTTAACTAAAATGTTAAATATTAGGCATAATTACTCAACAGCATATCATCATCAATCTATAGGAGGTTGTGAGAAATTACATAGAACGCTTAATGAGTATGTGAGACACTTTATAAATGAAAGTAAGGATGATTGGGATGAATGGTGTAAACTATTTGCTTATTGTTATAATACGACTCCAAGCTCGTATCATGGTTATACGCCATTTGAATTATTGTTCGGTAGACGTGCTAACTTACCCGAGAATCTAACAAACGAGATTGAGCCATGCTATAATATTGATGAATATCAGAATGAGTTAAAATATAAACTGCAGGTAGCTCATCAGAGAGCAGAAAAATATTTAACCAAACATAAACTGAGTAGACAAAGTCAAAATAGTAAGGTAGCTAATCCAGTTGATTTTAAAATAGGGGATTCAGTTTTAGTAAAGAGGGAAAATAGAACAAAATTCGAATCTCAATATATAGGTCCATTTACAGTCACAGAGGTGAGCGATGTTAACTGTAAAATTAAATTAGAATCAGGTGTAATAAAAGAAATACACAAAAACAGAATCCATCCTTATTGTAAAATGAATTAAAAATTGTAAAATTGAAAGTGCGAGTGAGTTTATAAACATTTCCGAATAATAAACAAAAGTGTTATAACAAACATTCAAAACATTGAAGTGAAAATAAATAAACAACTAAGTGATCGTAAACAATTTTTAAAGGCAATGAACATTCATTTATTTATGAATATATTATGTAATCGTAGGTTAGTGACATTATTTAATAACCATCTACCATTTATTTTTAGGATAATTGTAAATTCATTTCATTAGGGGGAAAGGAAGCTCAACGGAATTTATTCTTTTTGTAAAAGGGGAAGGTGTGATGCCTTTTGGCCTAAACATTAAGTCATTAATTATTTAAAATATTATCGAATAAATTCCCTTCAGCTAATTCCAATAAACCACGAATTGTTTTATAAATAATAAATATAAAGGTTACACGTACGAGTCAATGTCAAAGCAAATAAACATTATCTAGTATCATGTATGTTTACTTATAGTGAACTTGACTCTTTGTATATATAGGTAACAATAGTATTTTAAGAATTCATTATTAATTCATTATTAATTGATTATCAATTCATTATTGATTCATTATTATTATTAAGTCATTATGATGGTCATTCATGAAAGGATGATTACAGTCAGTATCATTCATTCTAAGTAGTAATCTAAGAGTAGTCAATTAGTGTTAGTGGTTAATGTATAGTAAATATTAAATAGAACATGTCCCAGTGAAACAGGTAGTTGTTTTATTCCTGGGGGATGACCCACCAAGTGACCAGCAGCACCACCTAGTCAGAGGCCCTTCTACTATCCTACTACACCCAGTATCCTCATTACATTACACATTACACCATACAGGGTGATTCTTAATGCAACCTGAAATTGGTTTTTTCTATATGAAATAAATAAATTACACCATGTATTTCAAAATTAGTTTTTGATGTTGAAAACGTATTGATTACCTAGATATTAGTACTTTTCTTATAATATTTGCACATACATCTTGTTATTAAACCGACAAAAATTAGAGAAGATACACTTTATCTGAATTACCATGTATTTTATAATTCGATCCGTCAAAATGATTAATTTATTTTGTTTTGTAATAAGCTTAAAATAGTGAATAAAGTGAAAAAATTTCATCATCTTACTATGACCAGTTTTTCAGAAACAGGGTCCTGAGGGTAGAGCACTCAACAAAATAGGCATAGTGAACGAAATTATAATCACATTTCTATGGATACATACCGAATTGTACTGAACCGCAGTGCCCCTCTCTTCTTGTACCAGCCTTTGGAATTGGGGTGCTGCCAGTTTGGATTTGGAGTTAAAAATAAACGCTTCGTTTTGATGAGTTGGTCTCGCTTGCTTATTAGTTTTTTGAACAGTCTTACTGGGCATAATAATTCTTCATTGTCTGTATTCGGTACTAGACACTTACTGTCGGCAATTCTTTTTGAACCGCCTTGGGTGGTTTTGGAGAAAACCGGGTTATACTCAATGCGTCCTTTTGGTTCCCCTTGATTGTCAATTTCCTCCACAAAATATTCTATTGTTGCTGCCGCTCCTTCATTTCCTCTCCAGGCCAATTCATGAGCAGCAATGTGAGAGAACTTTCTTTGCAATCCTTCCGGAGTGTTTTTGTCCCAAAGCTCAATAATCTTTCTCAATTCGTCTGCTGATAGTGCGGGTGAACTTGCCTTTCTCTTGGTTGGATCTATTTGTAGCTTCCGACGCTTAGCATTTTTTGCAGCTCTTGCGCTGACAAATTCTATGTCAGAGAATGGATTAAATTTGCGATTATACCTTTCGAAAAAATATTCCTGCAACTGCTAAGCTGTAGAGTTCCATAGAATTTTGATAACACTCTCCTTGTAGTCTTCGGAGTTCTTTTTTCGCATGTAGAAGGCATAGTCTTCAAGAATAAGCGCCAGTTCTTCCACAGGTATATCCGCTCTGTCGAAATTATACGCTTTTTCTCTGCAAAAGTTTACAAACTGCTTCCATACACTTCCTAGTTTTCGCGGGTGTCATCTGCTTAATATTCTGGCGAATATTTTCTTTACTTTCTTGACCGAAGTGAGACATTTTTCTACGTCGTGCTCTTTTTGACAAATTCAAAACAGAAATAATTTCTAACTTAGAGTTTCCCTGAGTTGCCATGGTAACTAAATAATCAAGTCGACAAAATCTTCTATGTTTTGCAAGTACTTGATGTTGTTGGAAATAAACACATTTGGTGTGGAATTTTCTTACCGAATACCACACGAGGTCAAATTAAATCCGGAAATTTTTTGACCTCTAGTGGTATTACTAGTGAAAATTCAATAGTGTAATGTGGTGTAACCTGCATAAGCATATCTCTCTCCAAATCTTTCCCCTTGTAAACCATTTTTTAACTTCCTATCTGCCTGCTTCCCTTGCTTTTTTCTGTAATTTTTTTTATTCTAACAATACGAAATGTAATTTTTTATTTTCCAGGCGCTGGATACTCACAAGCTTAATTCTATTTAGTTTCCACGATTCAGGAAATTGTAAGGATGATGTGAATATTTTTATAGATATCTTTAATACCAGCTATTGTCAACAAGAAAACGAAGTATCTATACATTGCAGATTCGTTGAAGAAATTTCTTCGATCGGACCATACAGTTGTTCTTTCGTCAACTTTAATTATTATTATTTATTAAAAATATCAAAATCTAAACTTTTGAAATTTTCCGATAAAATGTTAAACTGTGGTGATTATATAATAAACCTACAGTTATCTTCAAATCATATTCAGCATGTGAATTTCACTAATATGTCAAGATTAGAAGAGTTGAACTTGTCGAATAATGAATTAAGTGAATTGAGTGTGATGGATTTTTCTGGTTTGGTGTCTTTAAACAAATTAGATTTGTCTAATAACTCTCTAACTAGATTCGATGATATTTTACTTTTAAATAGTAAAATTAAAGAATTATATTTGAGTAACAATAAAATATCTACTTTAGTTTTAAATTTATCATCTCTAGAACGGCTCGATTTGAGTAGAAATGAAATAAGTTTAATTTCAACTGAATATTTTTTCGAAATAAAAAATTTAACCTATCTAGATTTGTCTTATAACAAAATTTCTGATCTTATGTACGGAACATTGGATCAACTAATTAAGTTGGAATATTTAGATTTATCTTGCAATAAATTAACTTCTATAAACCAATATTACTTTCATTCTCTAACAGCTTTACGTGAGCTAAATGTTAGTTACAATGAAATAAAATCGATTAATTTCCCCCAACTACCATTTTTATCTAAAATCGGCCTGAATGGTAATCAATTAACTTGTGAAAACTTGTTAGATTTTGTATTGGATATGCATAAATCTAATATTATTATTAAACCCGGTAATTTTAAGAGTGGAACTAATATTTTTGGTATTTCTTGTACAAAAATTAGTAACAGTAAACAACCGTATTTAAACGACAGTAGTAACAGTGGAATTTTATTAATAACAAATGTTTTTATGTTAGCTATTATAGTTATATGTGCGGCAATTTTGGTTTACCTAATGTATAACGTTTGGAAAATGAAAAGATCTTCAAAATTTCAATATTTCAAAAGGAAAACTTTTGTAAAAGGAGAAGCATCTGAAAGTCATATATATAACGATCTAACATTCGAAAAATGAAGAATGTATTTTTTATTCTAAAGACATATTTTCGGGGGTAATATCCCTAGTGCATTTAATTTTTCCGGAAAAATTAGATGCACGAGGGATATTTGGTAAGATTATTTCCTGAGTTAAATAAACATTTTATTTTAATACAACCTTTTTTTAAATTGAAATAATAAGAACAATAATTAATAAGAACAATATAACTTTCAAGCTAGGAAAGGTAAACTCATTTTAAATTACAATTTATATAAAAATTACAATTATTGTAGGTTAGAAACCATCAAGTTTGTTTTTCCAAGGCATTATATCAAACTTGCATGAAATTTTGTCGATTTTTTTTTTCCGGAAAAACTGCTGACAGCTAAGTTGACAGTTGTTAAGTAATTTTTCCACTTAAAATTTATATTTGACATACCAATTCTTGATAGCGATTGGTCAAAATTAATGGGAAGGAAATAATTAATTTTATTTATGTTTATATACAGTGTTCAAAGAGGAATGGAAGATTCTTGGACTAAAAATATTACAATCTGACGCAACTTGCTTTAATAAAATATTGATAATAAAAAAGATGAAGGGTGAAATGTCAAAAATGTTTTTTCTCGCAGTAAATTGAAAGATTTTGTAAATACAAACGTGAAAATTTGAAAGTAGGGGCTTTAGGGCTATCTCGCTTTTAAATGAGAAATATTAAAATTACATCAATTTTGTGAAAAATATATACCTATCATCATTCTCAAAGGTCGGTAGTTTTCGAGATATTGGCACTTCAAAAACCCTCTACATAATTATCATTTTATTTATTAGCACTTTGAATTACTAATAAAGCAACCATTATGAACTCAATAACTTTTAATTGAGAAAAAAACCATTTATTTAAAAATCAACAACAAAATTTGAATAATATTTCACAGGAATTGTTCAATATGTCTGCCATTCATCTCGATACATTTATAAATGCGTTTCATGAAAGATCGCCTAATATTAAATAATGTCATTGGTGTAAAAACACTTTTTGCTGCTCTGATTTTTTGCAAAAGTTGAACTCGACCATTCATAGGGCTTCTGTAAACTATTTCCTTCATTGTGCTCGTTGTGGCAAAGGAAAGGGACTACCACAAGCTAATTAATAAAATAAAAATTATGTAGGAGGTTTTAAAATGCGAATATCTCGAAAACTATAGTAACTTTTGAGATGATAAGTAAACGTTTTTGTCGCAAAAATAATGTGATTTTAATATTTTTCAATAAAAAGAGAGACTGTTAACGATAAAAAAGTTGAGGCACATTTACACGAACAACATAGCTTATGTAGCGCCCTCTAGAAAATACACCTAAACGGATATCATATTATTATTTATCATGCCTCAAAACCCCCCATCTTCAATTTTCACGTTATTCCGTATATAAAAAATCTTTGTTTTTTACATTTCAACTTCTCCACCTTGTATCTTTTTTATTATTAATATTTTATTTAAGCAAGTTGTATCAGGTCGTAATATTTTGATGCCAAGATTCTTCCATTTCACTTTGGACCATTACTTACGGACCACCCTGTACAAAAGGTTTTGCAATGTATTAATTTTAAGATTATTTGTTTTACTATGTAAAGGTTTTATAATAATACTTGGTTTTTTCAATAAAGTTATTTAAAATAATGAACATCTTCTTTAGCAATCTGAGTAGTTATTTAGCCAACAGAAGTATTAATAAGGGCAATTAACAATAGAGATATTTTAACGCGCGAGCGCGTTAATACTCTTTTCCGTCGATTGTACAACTTGATTCCTTTTTTCAATATTTAAAAACTAAGAATATTTTTTATTTCATTCATAGGCTAGTAATGTCAATAATAAATGACATTGAAATGTCATAGAGAAGGTCGCCGGTGCAAATGTCAGTTTTTGTTTTTTAAAATTCTTTTTCGTATGTTTTAACACTAGTAATTATTATAGTTTTGTAAAATCATATAATAAAAAAGATAGGTAAGTTAAAAACTAGAAGTATTCGATACTAGAAGTCAGTTTTTCGCCTTTTTTTTGTTAATATTATTGTATGTTTGGTTGCCTATACCACAATCGATTATAAATAGAAAATCGGTCATTAATAGTTGTATTTTTCACTCAACGTTAATAGGGATCATGAATGACCTGTTCTGTGTACATAATGCATAACGCACGGTCGGGGGAAATAGTATACGGTATTTTTTGCAATTCCGGTAATTCTACATACATTTCTAATAAAAATAAATACTTCTTGGACTTAAAAATAGACCAATATCACCGTTGGCCGATGGGACTTCATCATCTTCCTTGAATCGAAATCCTGGCCCATTATTCACTTCTGTCTGTTCAAGTTCAACTGGTTCATCTATTTCTGATATTAATAATTATGTATTTAGTTTGGTTAACTGGAATAATGTGGACATTACTTGTCATTTTAATTCAACAAATAAAGATTAATGTTACTATGGTACGTTTTTATTTGTACTTTAAATCTCTTGGGTCTAAAAGTGACACTTTAGTTTCTAGCATGTGAGACTAAAGTGACCACCATAGATAAAGGATTATATATAACGACCACTTCATTCTCGGAATTGCAAAAAAGTATTTTAAATCTTCTTATACGACAGTCCTGACATCTATTATCGAGTCGCTCGACTAACAGTTATAGAACAACGATTTCTTTTCTTTTTTATTATAGTTAACAGAAAAATTGCTAGATGACACTTGAAGAAAATTTTTATTTTCGAATTAGCTGTTTCCAAAAATTCTCTTAAAAAATAATATCTTCTTCGATGCATTTACCATCGACGTATAGTTGATGAACTACGCCTTCTTTCTTCTGTGTAGTTTCCGCTCTTATTACAGCTGTAGTCGTTCCCATTTGAAAACTCATCTCGGTACCATTGGAAATAAAATTACTTTCAGCTTCGACTAATTCACCATTTACGTAAATATTCAGTGCCTGCTTTTCTAAAAGGGAAATAAAAATACACTGCGACGCTAAATTAACGCATAATTTAAAAATTACCTCAAACTACCTTTCACTCAGAGATTTTCAAAATTTTTCAAAGGGCAGTTATTATTTTGGTTATACTAAATATGTTTTTTACAATTTATTGAATTTCCGAAGCGTTTAAATAAAAATACGGGGATAATAAAAAAAGTAACCAAATTTTTATTTTTTTATTTGTTTAAAAAATATGAAATTGCAGTATTCAATATCTTGTGTTGCCTCCCCTTCCCCTAATTACGGCTTCACATCTCCTCGGCATGCTTAAAATTAGATTTTGAATAGCAACTTCATCAATCTGCTCCCATATTTCAGTGAGCCTTACTGACAGGTCATTTAGGTTCTCAGGTGGAGGCATTGAGGCTCTAACACTTCGATCCATGCTGTTCGGTAAGTGCTCTATTGGGTTAAGGTCAGGACTTTTGGGTGGCCAAGGCAAAATTGAAATTTCGACTTCCTGGAGGTAATTTTGTACCCTCTTGCCACATGCGGAAGACATAATCGTGCATTAATAATAAAGATTTTCCAATAAATGGGGCGTATGGTACCACATGCGGTTCTAAAATGTCTGTTATGTATCGGTCAGCAGTCAAATGACCTCCCTGAATCATAACCAGCTCCATATGGGCCTTCAAACTAATGCCACCCCATACCATTACAGACCCCCTTCCACAGCTTACTGTTTCTACAATGTTGCATTGGGCGTATTGCTCTCCAGGACGTCGGTACACTCTCCTACGTCGATCATCACTAAAACGACAAAATCTGGACTCATCGCTAAACAATGCATTACCCCATTCACGATTGCCCAGTGCTGGTGTTCTTGGGCAAACTGGAGTCGCAGCCTTTGATGGTTTGCGGTTAGAAGAGGACCAGTTGCAGCACGATAGGGGGTAATTTCGGCTTCTGCCAACCTTCTTCGCACGATGTCTTGGCAAATTTGGTAATTATACCGACGAGAAAATTATTGCTGCAGTGAAGTGCTTGTAACAAATCGAGTTCTCAATGCTTGTGACCCTATACCGTCCTTGCCTGGGTCTTTTTTCGTTACTATTAGTCTCCCTAAATCGTGCTATAGCCATGGATATGGTAGATTGTGTCACTCCTAGATGTTGTTCCACTTCAACTTGTGTCAAGTCTTCTCCCTCAAGTGCTACCTACGGCATCTCATCTCACGAACGTTTTGGGTAATTTTGTGTTGTAATGCACTTATAAAATTTGAATATTGCCTATACAAGTGTAAGTTAATATCTAAGGAATTTTGTTAAATTTCTGTTATGTAGTAATGTAAAAAAAATTTGCTTTTTATGTATTCGACACAAAAACGATATCTTGAAAAATTTAAAGAACATTATTAATAAATATTTTTAAACCAGTGGCGGCTATTAAAAAAATGTTTTATGGTCATTGTTTCAATTTTTATAATTATGCGTTAATTTGGTGGCAGTGTATATACAGAAAAATAGTGGAAATAAGGAATAATGTAAAACATTAAAAATTTATTGGTAAAAAAAATAAATAAATAAAAATCACAGTCATAATTAGAATTTTCCATTAACATTTAAGAAAACTCCAGCTTCTGGTTTTCCAGTACCAATAGGCCCTCCAAAATGTCTTCCGTATTGACCGGTAACATCAGCATTCCAATTTTTTCCTCCGGCAATATTATATTTTCCACCAGCTGCAACATCAGTACCCCATCCAGGAGTTCTGTTTGCACCCACGAAGGCATTCGAACCAGTTGGATTGTGGGTATAATCGACACGTCCTCCAAAAGAGTCAGGTTTAAGTCCATGGGATCCCCAAGCCTTGGATGCACCATATGATCCATCCAGCTGATGATTGCCATTACTGTAGAGCGTACCTTTTTGTCCCAAGCTATAACCACCCTGATTTGCACCCCATGTTAAATCTCTGTAAGAAATATTAAAATTTTATTTTTTCTAAATCAAGTAAAAAATAAATTTTAAAGTTAAATAAATTACCTTCTATTCCTTTCTAATGGGATCAGAACGTACTGTTGACCGTCTTCGTCTTCGATAGTGTCAATTGGTAAGGCACTGGCAACTGCCAAGCAAAAAATAGCGAAAATTAAAGTTTTCATTGTGTATTAGATGTGAACGAATAACGTCTGAATTGTGATTGATGCTATTTGCCAGTCTCTCACCACTTTTATATAGATCTTATTGGAAAATGTAATTTACCGTTTATATCAAAATAAACATAGTAGAGATAACAGTGAATGAGTCTGCTTTCGTCTTTATCAGTTTAACATAAACAACTTTTACTTGTAATGTGTGTAAAATCCGTAACACTGAATCTTATGTAAATTACCAGTGCTGCAGCTGACGGGGATTTATTGTAATTTGGACCATAAGAAAAAATAAATTCTATTTCGGGATTCTCTTCATTGAAATTTATCCTGATTATGTTAAATTATTTACTATCAAACAAAGGACCGCGCACTTTTTAAGTGCTTATCCGGTATCGGTCAAAATGAATGGAATTTTGGAATCTTGTATGTCCCGACATACATGGCGAACAAAAGTTTTTTTTTTCGCTGACGTAGACTCCTTGCAGGTTGCCTTAGACCCCTGGGGGTCGATATAGAATCACTGTCTTAAATTATACAAAATTTGGTCACACATGTCAAGGTCCGTCAAAGAAAGAAGAGTATAAAATATATGTAAGTTGGCGACATAAAATATTTAATTACAAAATTTGTAAATTTGCCGATTATACGATATATTTTTGATTATATAGAGTGATCCAAAAAGATATGACAAATCAAATATTTTTCTAGAACACAATGTTTTATATATATTTCAAACTTTGGGTTTAATTTAGTTAATAAGGTGTTCTAGAATTAATAACTAGTTTTCTTAATGCATAACTCGAATATTTTTATCTTATACTTTCCATAGAAAATATCTGTGGCCTGAGTGAATATGTTGACGTCTCTAAAAACACAGTTTTCTTGGTCACCAGTTTTAATTTTCGACAATTAAGTGTAAAAAAGTGTCAGTTCAGGATTTTTATCTAATGTGGGTGATTGTTCTGTGCTGTGTCCTTTGAAATAAATAATAAAAAAATGGAATTTTTCGACTTGTCAAGCTATTCACGCTTCCACGGAATTCCTAAAACTCCTTTTTAAAATACCACACAATATCGCATGTGTTATTTTGAAAGTAAATCCAGTTTGAACCGATGCTTAAATAAGTAATAATGTTCATTCACAAAAAATTAGAATTAAATACAAATAATTATAATTACAATAAACTAATATTCATTATATAAATAATAAAAAATTATCATAATATATTCAAATAAGCGAAAACCAACTGCAAAGATAAAAATCTGCGAAGTAGTGGGTCGTAGAGTCCGTTTCAATAAGGAAGAAGCCACCTGAAGTTGGCGTACCGACCTGCGCATAAGTCAAAATCTGTCGAGCGATCGTTCCATGCCATTGGCGTTACAAGCGATGTTTCATGCCGACAGCAATTAAATTGTTGACATTTGAGGTTGTGTGTGAAACAATCATTTACTGTCGAATATTTTTCATTTTTGAATATTTTAAGACGTTCTGTCAGTTTATTTGTGAATGCTGTGTGTTTTATTTGATCTAAAACCATGCCTCCTACAAAACTGGTTGGTGTTAAAAGAAAAGTTATCCATAGTGAAGGCCGACAGATTCTTGAAAACGTTGCATTTTTTATGGAGTCTGAACCTGAACATGGAATCCAAATTCTTTTAAAAAATCATCGGTAAGTCAAATAAGAAAGTATAATAATCCAATATATTACTCATGGCATTCAGATTGTTGTAAAATATATGGAAGAGTATACATTACTCCAAAAATAATTGAATTCTGCTAATAATTCATATAGTCTGCTGCACTTAGCAGTTATTTATATGGTTCTAATACTTCTAATTTTGTGTTACCCTACAAAATGTGAAAACGTTACGCTACTGATTTAGATTAAAATATCAATTTTTAAATATGGCACTGGTTTTGACATCAAGGTCGCGCATCGACTGCAACTTCAGGTGGCTTCTTCCTTATTGAAACGGAAATCTATAGACAATAAATCGAACTAAAAAGTTAAAAAAAATATAGTTTAAAAAAACTGAAAAAACACGTTTTTAAAGAATGTTGGACTAAAAAGTTAAAAATAATTTTAAAAATTAAATTATGACAATAGTACATAAACAATACTAGTTTAATTGAGGGAAATGCGTGGAGCGCTTTGTGCTTATCGTATATCAAGCGCCCCTCGCTTTTCCCTCAATTAAACTTTGCTTTGCTGACGTGCTGTAACAAATAATTGGTTGAAAACATTTGTTATAAATCAAGAGAAAATTCTTTAACATAAGTTTTATTTGACAGTTTATGAAAATGTGTTGAATGTTTTATTGATCTATCCAGTCTTAAAGAATTTAAAACTGATGATTTATGCGTTCTCAACTTTTAAATATGTTTTGTTTGAAAAATACATATGATTAAATAGATATTTACAATATAAGTGTCGTAAAGATTCATATTACGAAATGAGATGGGAAATTTGTCAAACGAGGCCGTTAGGCCGAGTTTGATAACCCATTGAATATCGTAATATGAATTTACGATACGAATATAGTACATTATTCACCTACTACCAATAATGTTAATTATTTACTCAAAATTAGTCAATATTCCTGAAATTAATGATATTAGAATCATGTAACAAGCAAGCGTTGCGCTCATTGTTGATTTATTTTGTGAAGTGTCAGTTTTGACGCGTTCACTTCGTATCGACATGAGTTCCGACTATGAAAGTGTGGATTCTGATATAGAACTTGCTGCAAATAACGCAATACAAACCCTAGTACCCGCTAAATCCCGCAATAGATACGAAAAAGAATATAAGCGATTCGAAGACTGGTGCAGTTCAAAAAATCCGTGATATATCGGAGAAAATTTTATTAGATTATTTTGCTGGGAAAGCTGAAAAAGAAAAGGCATCATCATTATAGACACATTATAGTTTGCTGAGAACAATGATATCTGTAAAGAAAAATGTGGACATAAGTAAATATTCACAGCTATTGGCTTTTTTGAATCAGAAAAGTGAAGGTCACAAGCCGAAAAAATCCAGTATATTTTCAAAGAAAAATATACACAGATTTTTGAAAGAAGCCAATAATGATCAATTCTTGATGATGAAAGTAAGATTGTACATAAATATGGTGACATTTCCATGTAGCATATTATTTTTATAGGTTTCCTTAATCGTGGGTGTGTTTGGCGACTCCCGAAGAGAAGAATTGATTAAGTTAAAAATTGGTGATGTAGTTGACGAAGTAACGTTCATAACGATCAAAATATCGAATACTAAAACTAAAATTCGAAGAGAATTTGCTATTACTAGAGGAAACATCGCTGGTTTTGACTGCTTGAATAACGTCCGAAAATATGTTCGACTTCGACCTCAAAATATAGTCCATGACCGGTTTTTTATTTTATAAAGAAATGGAAAATGGTTTTCTCAACCAATTGGTATCAATACTTTTGGGCGCATTCCAAAAGAAATAGCAACGTTTCTGGAGCTACCAAATCCATCAGAATATACAGGTCACTGTTTTAGAAGATCATCAGCATCCCTACTTGCCGATGCTGGTGTTGATATGCACATTTTGGAGAGACATGGTGGATGGCAATCCAGTAGTGTCGCTGAAGGATATGTAGAAACATCCTTAGAAAACAAAAAAATATAGCTACTAAAATAATGGGAGGAGAAATCGTTTCTACAAAAAATTCAATTGAAATTGAAAACTACAATTCTTCAATTGCCTCCATGTCAGCTGGAATAAATATCACTAATTGTACAGGTGTTGTGTTTAAATTTTTATTCATGAATTGATGCATTAAATTTTGTTGAATTCATAATATTATTATTAGTGTTACGTCTATATTCATAATAAATGGGTTCGTTGATTTATGTGTCTCGGTTGTCACTCATTCTGCAAACTGTCAACTTTGATACGTTCATTCCAATTAATTTTACTTTACCGCACTAGTGCGGTAAAGTATCTCATTACGAAACTCGTATCAGTATCGTAATTTTTGATATTACATATTGGTAGTAGGTAAAGTTTAATTCGGAACCCACTCATAGGCTCCCATTTTTGTTCATATTAACTTATGATCTCTTGATGAATACCCACATTTTCTTTCAGTTTTACAAGAATAATTATAACCACCGGTTCCGGCTCCGGCAATAGAGACACAGTAAAAATATTTAAAAATTATCTCTTAAAAGTCTCGTAAAAACATTAAAATTTTGCAAAAAAACTACCCAATTTATACATTCATCTAACAAAGCATCGAATTAATAAGGTAATTATATTATATTTTTGTTTTCTATATCACTAATTAAATTACTCTTCTTAAAAAAAATACAATTTACTACAAGTCTGAGATAACGATATGGTATGGAGTCGAAGAAATCCCGTAGATGCTTCAAGAAAACCAGCGGAACTGTGAAATACCCGACTAGCAGATTGATCAAGCCAGTATAAATTCGCGGACGTACAAGTGAACGTTACAAAGTATCATACAGCGAATATTTTTTAAAATGAAGACGTTTATTTTTAGTTTCGCTTGTCTAGTGGCAGTCGCAGTTGCTTTTCCCATCGAAACTTTCGAAAACGAAGATGGACAAGAATATATTATAATCCCTTTACACAGGGAACGAAGGTATGTATTTTTTAATATTTAAAAATAAACATTCTATAATCCATCCAATTTTTATGCGATTAAATTCTTTTAAAACGGCTTTATTTTTTTGTATGGGCTAGTTTAACATATCCACATTGTGTAGAACCGACAATATTTAGAAAGCAATAGATGGTTGCAGGGTCGGATTTAGAATAGTTCAAACTAAATAAAATGAAAATAATATTTTCGTTTTGTTGAGATACAATTCCATCCTTTGCATGTAGTTTTTTAATTGAATTTATTTGTTTCAGAGATTTAACATATGGTGCTAATCAGGGCGGTTATAGCTTGGGACAAAAGGGTACGATCTTCAGTAATGGCAATCATCAGCTTGATGGATCATATGGTGCGTCCAAGGCTTGGGGATCCCATGGACTTAAACCTGACTCTTTTGGAGGACGTGTCGATTATACCCACAATCCAACTGGTTCGAATGCCTTCGTGGGTGCAAACAGAACTCCTGGTTGGGGTACTGATGTTGCAGCTGGTGGAAAATATAATTTTGCCGGAGGAAAAAACTGGAATGCTGATGTTACCGGTCAATACGGAAGACATTTTGGAGGACCCATTGGTACTGGAAAACCAGAGGCTGGAGTTTTCTTAAATGTTAACGGAAAATTCTAATAACTGTGATTTGATATTTGGAATTTATTTATTGTAAATTATTAATTATAGTTCCTAATAAACTGATTTTTTATATTTCATTGAAATAATATTTTTACCAAAAACTATCCTGTAACGTTTTCCTTCAATTATAACTGCCCAGCTCCTTATAGATTGTGATTGTTTTTCTGTGAACTTTTGTAGAGATTTTCCATCTACTAACAAACTGTAGGAAAATGCAAAATTTGGAATTGGATCGACTTTTAGAAGGCATTTAGCTTCTTGTTTTCCTAAGTAAAATTCTTCGTCTCCCACAAGTTTGAACATCCAATCTTTTCTGAAAATTTCCTACAATATTTGGAATAAAACTTGAACAGACAAATTTGAAATAAAAACTCGTTAGAAAACTCAATTTTAGGATTGAAAAAACTTACGGTTCCATCAACTCTTAAAACTCTTTTTCCACTTTTTGTTCCGTGCTCAAATTCCACTGTGTGGACACCATCCAATAAAGGAACGCTCCAATAGGCTACCAAGTCGTTTCTTTCCTGAGATTCAGTTTTTTCTAAAGATGCGTTTTTGGTTGCCATTTCTCTCTGGGTCTTAACATAAGTTAAGAACTTTGAACCTGAGGGAGAAGTAATAGTTTTATATCCCAATAACTCTCAAGCTCTCACCTTTTAAAAACCTAATACTATGATACAAAAATTGTATCTTCTTTATGAAATGGAAATATCCAAGAAACACGTAATTTTGGATTGATGATAGTAGCCACAGCTCCAATCATCGAGTGTCATTCTTTTAGAAAACAAATTGCCTCCACATAAACGGTATCTACCGGGGAAGCCCCTTTGAACTTGTCAAAATGTGGAATAGATTTGCTTATTGAGCAGTCAAAAACTTTTAATATAGAGTGAGTGCTTTTAATGTTACTTCAGTGGGTTCTATTTTACACGTAGAAGTGAGGAATGGCGATCGCCATGCAGGTAGAAATATTTGTTTACTCTGAAAAGGCTTAAACGTCTTTGTCTGTTTGATATAAAACTTTGCCTAGAAAAAAAGGAATCAACTTTGTAGCTGCTGAATGACAGATTCTATGAGCTGCTATTGTGTGCCCTAAACATGTCTCCCTTCACAATCATTTTATCACTTTCCTTCGTAATGGTAGAAAGTAGGTTTATTCAATAGGTTAAACAGTAATTGTGTCTAGTAATTGAAGCTTGTGTATAGATGTGAGTAAAATTAATTTGCACCGTTTCACAATTTGTCGGCGAGATAAAGAAATCTGTAAACAGAAGCAGAACCGGTTCCAGACAGATGTTTCTTTATTAAAGGATCCCGACGCTTATTCAGGTCTCTTTGAGGATAAAAAAGCTGAAAAGATAAAAAAGCCACTACCCACAAGCGAAAAATTGATTCTCATTGGTGCAATGTAGCTTCCGATTGGTCTATGCACAATTTTCTTGAATTGCTAGTCCACATGGACTGTGAACGTCCCAGAGTGGGCTTAGTTCATTTCTGTTATTCACGATACATTGTGTTCTTAGATGTTGCTGTGATTGAGATTTTCTTTTATTGACTAAAACTATTTTGTTAATAATAATCAAAATTATGGATTTTTGGCGACCATTCGAAGAGAACGATATTGTTATAGTCTCCGAACAATGAATATACTAGAAGAGTAAACAGACGTAGTATTCTATGCCAATATAAACAGTGTGAAAACTTCGTGTTATAATAGTATTTAAATATTATCTTTGACATCCCTTTATATCACGCTTTACTAAAATGACAATATTTTACAGGAAACTGTGATTAAGTAAAGAATAAATTGTATATTGCGATTTAATTCCACTGTTCACTTCCTTCAGTGCATCTATATGTACCTACGGAGGATCGCTCTTGAAAATTTCTACAGGCTAGCTCAGGTTAAATCTTTGAATTTCGGCGATTTATAACGGTGCATGCTGAAATTTAAAAGGCTAGAGTAACTCGTTCCATTTAGATAACCAAGCATTTTAAGTCTTTAATTAGCCCCGTTACTTGTCTAAATCAATGTGGAACTGCGAACAATCCTTTAAAGTAACAACAAAGTTTTCTTGAGGACACTTTTGTTATTTATCTTTTCTCTTCATCTTTCAAGCGAAAATTATCGCCATAAGAAAGTGTGCCCAGTTCAATATTGACAAAGGATATGGAAGGCAAAAGATTATTATAATCTTGGAAAGTCAAGCAGCCATTAAAGCACTTGTCTAATCAGTTCCAAAATGGTGTGGGAATGCCTAGGCACACTCAATGAACTAGGCGAGAACAATATAGTAACCTTACTGTCGATTCCAGGACACACTGGAATAGAAAGAAATGAAATAGCAGATGGACTAGTAAAAAGGGTGACTGAAAGACCCTTTTGGGGGCCGGAACCCTTTTGCGGTATCGGCCCCAATGTAATATTGGAAGAAATAGACAAAGCCGAAGAAAAGAGAAGATCTGATCATTGGAAAGATCTAGTAGGGCTTAGACAATCAAAAATTCTGATGGGTGGCTACAACAAACAAAAGTTTCTGCTTGATTCCACAGAATTTGTCATGTCGCAGTGAATATAATAAGTTGACTGATTGTTATATGTATAAGACATGAATATTTTATTGTTAAAATTTTTTACCAAAGGTTTTGGAATTTCCGAAAGTGGAGAATAGGGATTTGAGACAATAGACAGGAAGAAATGTGGTATATTTTAGTCTCTATCTACTCAAAAAATGATTCAAATATGTACAAGCAACTGAAACAAGAAAATAATGGGTCAAAGCATGGAGCTGCTGAGATAGTACATTAATTTACAAAAGTTTCAAAAAGATCCATTATTACAGTTATCGGTAAAACTGATATTCATCGGAAAAAGAGAGTACAGAAATCGCTAGTGCGTCGGGATCCTGCAATATGTCTTAAACCGGTTCTGCTTCTGCCTACAGATTTCTTTCTCTCGCCGACAAAATGTGAAACGGTGCAAATCCATTTTACTCACAACTATACCATAAGAGCAGACTAATAGTGGAAAAAGCTACGATATTGCGTGAAGTTTTTTAGCGTTTCTTGAACTGGACACGTCAGTTTTTTCCAAATTAATGAAACTCAAACACGGCACACTATGATAGAACGTAAATGCTCGAAAAAATCAATAAAAAGTCGAATAGTTCATAACTAAATGTCATGGAATTTCTAGTTCCTTAAGAAATTTAAACGAGTCTTACCTCTTCTTTTTCACGTTTCACTTTGATGTGGAAAACAAAATCGATTTTAATTTCGTATCTATGTTTGTATTGCCAGCACTTAAAGGGGATAATATCGACAGAAAATTTCACTGACGTGACAACAACTGCAGATGAATATAATTTATAAAGATCGTGCAAAATATTTGGCACATTCTTATATCAATTTTCGAATTATTTAAAATAACATTAAAAAATATTTATTGAAAAAAATATCTACACACATATAATTTTTGATAATTACAGTTTTTTGGATGGCAATAACGTTCCAACGCAAGTTCCAAATCCAATATTGTAAGTATCTCCTTCACAAACAGCTTTCATTGTAACTGTATCACCATCCTGAAGGAATTTTCTTTGAGATCCATCCAGTAGAGTAAGAGGTTTCGTTCCTTTCCAAGATAGTTCCAGCATGGAACCGAAAGAATCGGATGTCTATAAATCAAAAGTTTTCAAATTTGTCATATCTACATATAAATAAACCTTGTAAAAGATTTAAAATGAATAATTTTAAATAGTAAAATCTAAGAGAAAAAGATCTACCTCCCCGCTTATAGTACCACTTCCCAATAAATCACCAGGATTCATTTTACAACCGGTTATGGTATGATGGGTGAGCTGCTGTTTGGGAGTCCAGTACAAGTATTTGAAATTTGAACGACATACTGTAGTGGAAACATTCCCTCCGTTAGCTAAAAAGAAAATAGAGATAAAAAGAATATACTTTAGTCAATATAAATGTACTTGCACGTCATCAAAGTGAAGAAATCACGCTGTTGGTTTGACTCAGTTCATTCGTTTGCTGCTGTCAATCAGTACGTTCTGTAAACTTGGTAAATATTGAAATTTTTAGGTCGCATGGTATTCAAAAATATAAATATATATAAAGGTTTTGTATTTAATTTCATGCAACTCGTTGAATAATTAAATATCAATTCAAACTAACGTCAGTCGTGCTAAAAATTTTATCTGTTGGCCAAAATGCGCGCTGTTGCCGCGATAAAATTGGTTTATCAGGCTTAATCTGACGTCTACTCTTGATTTTATGTTATGTTTTGATAATTTCAATTTGTTCATTTAATTTTTCGATTCTTAAAATTGCGAGTAACTAAAAAACTGCAATGAACTGTGCATAATATTTCAGAGGCCTTGATGAGTTATCAAAGTTAAGGGTGCCTCCCAAAAAACGTATAAATAAAACTGTTAAGGCCCATTTGCACCATCTATCCCTAAAACTGATACTTAGTAAAGTATCACTTAACTATAAGGGTCTGTATCTGTAGAGTAGGGAGGGTGAGTGTAGGCTCACAGCACTTAGGCCACATGTGACCCATTGTACATCCTCCCGAGGAGTTGTCTTCCTAGGTCATTGTCCATCCTGTCCTTCTCAGGAAGGTGGACAGGTCACTAGGAGACATCTCCTTTATATCGGCAGGTGTAGGCCAAGACTCACCGAACACACACTCTCTTATTGACGATAACTCCGGACACTCGCATAAGACATGCCTGACAGTTTCATCTTCCTGTTCACACATCCCACTAGCCCCATAGTATGGAGGTGTTTCCCTAGTTGACAGTGACCAGTCAGAAATCCTACTGTTAAACGTAGGTTTCTCCTGGTCATCGCCAAATATTTCTTCGGCTCCAGCTTCCCAGGGTCGCCCAGGGTGATCCTGGCAAAACTGCATCCTTTGATTCCATCCCATCTCTTAAGGGATTGAGTATGGGTGTAGCGTTTGGCTAGTTCCGCAATTGTCGAAGTCGTTAGGCCGTAGGTGTCACTGGGTCCTAGAATTTTTAGTCCAGCGGCTTCCCTGGCTAAGGAATCAGCAATGCGATTTCCTTTACTCCTGTCGTGCCCTTTAACCCACCTCAGGATAATATTGTTATCTGCCGAGGCGTCAGCTAAATCTTGGTGGCACTCTAGTACTAGCCTCGATATAACACGTTGTCTGTTTAAGGCTAATAGGGCTTGTCTACTATCAGTGCAGATTATTATGTTTTTGCCAGAAATTCCTTTTCTGGTTAGTTCTTTTGTGGCAATTGAGATACCAGCCAGTTCTGTTTGAACTACGCTGGTATTGTTTCCCATTCCCCACTTCATCTTTAGGCTTAGTGCTCTTGAGTAAACTCCACATCCTGAGCCTTCTTTCATTTTTGAACCATCTGTATATATGCGTATTGCATTTGCAGCACCTGGCTCTGTGTTCTGTTTTATTTGAATTTTGTAGGGTTTGTTAAACAAAAACCTGGGTTCAATTGCATCATTGGTTGCCTGCAGCAGAGGTAGCGCAGTGAGCGCTTCCTGCCACAGGCTCAACCTCAATTGGCCCACTCCTACTTCGGGGTTTACACCAGCCGTGCGCAATCGTACCATGGCCATTAACGCAACCTCCTTGACGTGCAGGTCCAGAGGGGTCAGACCAGTAATTAGTTCCATTGCTGCGGTTGGTGTTGTTCTCATGGCTCCTGTGATGTTTAAGCAAGCCATTCGCTGTATTTGATATAATTTTTGGATGGCCGTTGCTTGTAGAACCTTCGGTCCCCATGCAATTGCTCCATACGTTAACATGGGTCTTATTATTGCAGTGTAGATCCAGGTAACCACACGGGGTGACAAACCCCATGTGCGTCCCACTGTCCTCCGACACTGCTCATAAGCCACATATGCTCTTTTTGCTCTGTTGTGTAGATGAGAGTTCCATGTTAGTTTCCTGTCGAGGGTAATACCAAGGTATTTCACCTCTTCCGAAAAGTTTAGTTTGCTTTTGAAGATTTCAGGAGGGTCACTTATATTGTTCTTTTGCACCATTCAGATATTGACCTGGTTTAACTGACCAACACTTAAAATAAAGAAGATGTGGCATCGTTGGAATTTTATAGTTATTTTTCCTCTCTTGTATTGGCACTGGCCATGTTTTTTTTTATTTAGGCCCGGTTGTACATATGAAGCTTAAAATTGAGCTTAACTGAGCTGGGCTTAAAATATAAGCTTACCTCAATCTTAAACCTGTTGTACAACCATGGTTCAGTAGCAGCTCTACTAAACCTATATTTGCAAGTTTTGGTAGAACTTATTTCGAACTGATACATGCGTATGAAGTAAATTGGTCAAAATGTTTGTCAAATGAAGATGTCACCTAACTAATTTGGCATTTGGGGGGATTGTTCGTAACTATTAGTTTTGCAAGAAATTTCCTTGGATATACTCGTACAATCTGTCACAAAGCGAACGGTTTCTTTAGAAGGACGAAATTTTTGAATAAACTCATGATCCCTCCAACATTCAAAGTGATGTATACGCTCTCTATACACCCAAGGTTTTCTCGGGTGCTGTACGATCTCAATAAGTTCCAAAAAATCCTCATCATAGGTTAAAATATCCATATTTAACTTTGATAAATCTATGTTCCGCGCATAAGCTTACATTAAACCTGCCTTCTTGAAGGCATACTAAGCTTAAGGTTTAAATCAAGCTCAACCGTAAGCTACTTTGTACAACAGCAATCTGACGCTGAACCTGAGTTCACACTTGAGCCTTCACTAAGCTACAATTGTACAACCGGGCCTTAGTGTCGCTTGTCGCATGCAGTATTTGTCAATCTAAATTTAAAGTTAGGTTAGTTTATGGTTTCCCGTATTTTTTATCATTATAAATTATAGGTAGATTCTCTGAATTGCAATACGATTATAAATGGCACTAGAAACAACGAAACCTGCTTTCAAAAAAATAGACACATCAATGTGTAGTGGTTAGATTCTCCCAACTTACCGATCATATGGATATTCTAATTGGTCTTCAATTAATATTAATAAATGTTTCGTAAACCGGAATCTTGTATAAAACGACAGATCGTCAAAATCATGAAAATGATCAGGACGAGAACGAATTTGACGAGGTAGTCCATATTATGCAATTATTTCTAGGACTTCAATATCGTCATCAACCGCGTTAATCGTAATAATTCACAGACTTCGCTTTATTACCTCTTTGATTAACTCAGCTCTTCGCTTGCGTTATCCAAAAATGTTAGGTTAAGTGTCACTTAAATACCTTTGAGGGCCGGTCTAACTACCGCTTAAGTTAAGGGAAACTTTACTGGCAGATAAGTGACACTTATCGTTTGGTACAAAGAGCTAAGTTTCCCATTATCTATTTAAGTGTCACTTAAGTTTTAACTGAAGGTGGTGCAAATGGCCCTAAGAGAATAATGGCCATAAACTACGAGTTGAATACTATACTTTGTCCACGACCCTGGATTTCTTTATTAAACAAAAGTCAAGTAAATAATGCGAGTGTAGAACGGAAATTAATAGTTTGGTATTATTGACAATTCTAACGTCAAAATTAATAAATTTCTGAGTACGTCAATTAATGTGACATATATACTGTGTTATAAATATAGTGTTTCAAAAATATCAATATTAGAATATATCGTTATGAAAAGTATCAAAACTAAAAATTTTCATATTTTATCGATACGATATATTTCAGAAACGAATTTCCTAAACAAAATACGCAAATTTAATGGTTTATTTCTTTCTGTACCCCCATCTCTAGTCACCTATGTACCGAAATGTTGTGAGTGTTGAGTTGTCATGGCATGTTATTTAAATGCAAAAGCGTGAATTATGAGTTCATAATTGACGCCGGTGAATTATGAACCATAATTCATTCCAGTAGATATATGGGTACCATAGACCTTCTGTTAGGAGGTAAAATATTGTCTTATTATTAAGTGGTCGTGGACAAAATATGATCCATACCCTCATAATACTTATGTATTATTTTTTTTAAATTATCTGTGGTACTAGCTTTAGCCAAATGAAAAGAGTAAGATAAGTTTTATTTGACGTTTACTAGATTCTCATTGTATTTTAACTGTTTGGCAACATAGCCCAGTTATGACTGCTATGACGAGCAAGTAAATTTATACTAAATGAAGAATATAAAACTTTTCAAGTATCACTTCGAAAAAAACCTTTGTTAGTACTCACGTGTGATATCCACTTGCAAGTTAATGTCATAATTGCACTTATCAGAATGTCTTAGGTACGGTAGAGGCTGTGGATCTTGCGGAAAATTATCCGTTTTAAAAGGCTCCAAAGCAAATGTCGTAACAACCCATGGAGATATCGTAGTACCCAAATTTTTAGCCAAGAATGGTCCTAATGGTACATATTCCCATTTCTGTATATCTCTGGCTAAAAATATTTAGAATTAAATTGTTAAAACAATTAAAAACTTCAAATAATTACCACTCCAGTCGTTCATAATAACAAAACCAAAAATGTGATCTTGTGCATTTTCTATTTTAATTGGTTCTCCCAGCTCATTGGAACCACCGACGAAAAACGCCATTTCTAATTCAAAATCCATCAGTTTACTAGTACCAAATATTGGATCAGCTCCTAAAATGCCAACAGTTGGTTATAAAAAACAGCAAACTAAGGTGCTTGGTTTATAATGCTCACCATCTGCTAGTACTGTTTGTCCATGTGGTCTATGAATTGGAGTACCAGATATTACTATAGAGCTTGATCTACCATGGTAAGCAACTGGAAGATGCTTCCTAAAATTTATAAAAGTTTAAGATAGATAAATTAAAGTAGTTCAAATGATTTAATTTACCAATTTGGCATCAAGGCATTTTCTTTGCTTCTAAACATAATGCCCACGTTTGTAGCGTGGTGTATTGAAGAGTAAAAATCAGTGTAATCACCAATTTGTGATGGTAAATGCATTGTGGCTTCAGACTGAGATGTAAAAGCTCTAAAAATAAAAAAGCATTTGTGCAATTTTCCTTACTCAATGGTGATTTTTTTTCAAGTCAAATAAAAGAAAAAGTAAAAAAAGAAAACTTACTTACTACGTAGTTTACTATCATTTTGAAGAATGGGATTATCTTCCGATAGAATGCTTTGGATAGTTTCCCTAGCTTCTTTCCAAGCTTTTGGTGTCAATCCCATTAACCTATTTAATGTTTGCTAAAAATAATTAAATATTGTAGAAAATGGCAAAACTTTACTACTACTACTACTTAGTCAGGCGAACCTTGGCCAAGACAAACTCAAACCAAGGTTCCGGCACTGAGGAAGAAATTTAATGAGAAGTATATTGGAATGATTAAAACTTACTTCTTTAAAAACCTGTTGATGATTTCTTAATTCAGGTCCGTTAAACAGATGAGACACCTCATTTAAATCTAGTATGAAATCTGCTATAGCAACACCTATCCTAGGGATGGGCTAAAAACATGTTATCATGAAGAAAACAAAAAGTACTGAGTGCGGCTCTTTTGTGTTGTAAAGCATGTTGTCTACCTCATTAGGCGTGTTTTTAAATGAAAAATTTAATCTTGTTACATTTGATAGGTATACATAACTTTAGTTATGAAACAATTTTCCGTTTGAATAATAGTTTTTTTATATAAAAGAACCCAGATTTAATCGATACGTACCTTTTCCGGAGCTGTAAAAACTCCATATGGTAAATTTTCTATTGGAAAATCACAAAACTTGGGATATTTTAAAAAGCACTTCATCTTTATACTTTCTTTTTGAATTAAACAGGTATGTCTGTTAACTATTTAGATCCAAGGTTAATAGCTGTTGAATTTTCTCCAGCAATTACCAATGCTTATAAATGTTAAATAAAAGTCAATAGAATTGTTTAATGTTAGTTGTTTGCTTTGATACGCTATCTGTATTCATACGTAATACACTAAGCAAGGTTATTAACATTTGAACTTGAGGATTGAGAAATGGAGAGTAAATAATCTACGAGGGGAATGCGAGAGTTTATAATTAAATTGGAATTCAAAATAATAAATAAATTTTCATAAGAAAGGTTTATTTGAAATATTTATTAATAATGAATATGGAAATGATCATTTGATTTCTTTGGATGGCAATAAAGTTCCAACGCAAGTTCCAAAACCAATATTGTGTGCTTCCCCTTTACAAACGGCGCTTATTGTAACAGTATCGCCATCTTGAAGAAACTTTTTTTCAGATCCGTCTAATAAATTTCGTGGTTTTGTTCCTCTCCATGCTACTTCCAACATAGAACCGAAAGAGTCAGGTGTCTACAAAACAAAAACGTGTAAGTAGATATTATTATTATTTTTTTGTCATTACTGTAAACGTACTTCTCCGCTTATAGTACCGCTCCCCAATAGATCACCGGGATTCATTTTACAGCCTGTTATTGTATGATGAGCCAGTTGTTGTTTGGGAGTCCAGTACAAATTTTTAAAATTTGAACGACATACTGTTCTGGGAGTGGGACATCCTTTTGCTAAAATGTTTTATGAAAGTCAAATAAAACTGTTGCGCAATAAATTATAAATTAATGATAAAGGAAGTAGCTGGATAACGATAATGATTCGTTTTCTGCTATGGTAAAGTGTCTTAATAGTCGGAGAGCTGGCTGCATAAAACAGTATCGATAAGGTACACGACAGATGAGTTAATAAATGATTGTAAAAACATTAACGCGTCGCGAAATGGTTATTCTGCCTGTTTCGATAGGCCGGATATGTAAATGGCGGCCAGTTTTCCACGTCGGAAAAACTTGCCTTAAAAACCGATGAGGTTCCTTCTGCCGAGGGTTTTCCGACCTGCTACTTTTCTGCCACTATCGCACAGCTCTTCCTTGAGGCACAAAGAATGTACAGAAAAAAGTTTTTCACGTGTACCTTATCGGTTTTTTCATGGGAATTTTCTACGACTTTGAATCATTTCTGCCGAAGGTTTTCCAACCTGCTAACTTTCTGCCACTGTTACACCGCTCAAGTCTTAACAATGCCTGAAAAAAATTTCACGCGTGTACATTATCGGTTTTTCAGGCAAGTTTTCCGACGTGAAAAACTTTATGCCATTCACATATCCGGCCTATGGAAACTGGCAGAATAGTTCGCGATGGGTTAATGTTTTTACAATCATTTATTAACTCAACTGTCGTGTACCTTATCGACACTGTTTTATGTAGCTCTTGGACTATACATTTTAGTCTTATCTTCAGTGGATGAATTTTCTTAAAAAAACAAAAAAGAATAGTAAAATTACTCACGTGTTACATCAACTTGTAAATTTATATCAAAATTGAACTTATCAGAATGTTTTAGGTATGGTAAAGGTTGTGGATCTTGTGGATAATTATCCGTCTTAAACGGTTCCAACGCAAAAGTTGTAACAACCCATGGGGAGATTGAAGTACCTAAATTTTTAGATATAAATGGTCCTAATGGTACGTATTCCCATAATAAAATATCTCTTGCTAAAAACATTTCAAAATAAATATTAAAATTATAAAAATTTGCCTAAGAAATCAAAAGATTTACCACTCCAATCGTTCATAATAACAAAACCGAAAATATGATCTTGTGCGTTTTCTATCTTAATTGGTTCTCCTAAATTATTGGAACCGCCTACAAAAAACGCCATCTCTAATTCATAATCCATTAGAACACTTGGACCAAACACTGGATCAGCTCCTGGAATGTGTGCAGAAATAAATAACAACCACTGAATTGTTTGGTGGATAAAATTTTTGTATACCGTCTTCTATGACTGCTTGCCCGCGAGGTCTATGAATAGAAGTTCCAGAGATAACGACAGAGCTTGATCTACAATGATAAGCAACTGGAAGATGTTTCCTAAAATTCATAGACTAAATTTAATAATTGGCATTGGAATAATCTCAACAAAACCTTTTTGAAACTAAATTTTTTTTTCACTAGAGATATAAGTAATCTACATTACCAGGATATGACAAATGACAGACGACAGATGATAGATGACAGATGACAAATGCCAGATGACCGATGGCAGACGACGAATGTTAAATGACAGCTCTCAAAGCAGCAAGTTACTAAACACCAATAGAAGCAGTTATACAGAGCGCTTTTTAAAATTTTTTTAGTTTAGATAAATTAATATAGTCTAAAGGATCTTACCAATTGGTCGCCAGTGCATTTTCTTTGCTTCTAAATAAATTTCCTGCATTTTTTGCATGGTGTATTGAAGAGGAAAAATCAGTAAAGTCTCCAATTTGTGCCGGTAAATGCATTGTTGCTTCAGATTGTTTGCTTAGAGCTCTAAAATTGAAATACAAAAATTGCCTAGAAAATCCATAAATGGGTGAAAAGAAAGTTCGTAACATTATGAAGATTTGACATGAATATAAAATTTATTGACTCTATTACCTAAAATTGTTAGTTGATATCTTGTAAAATTTTATTGAGCCTTATACAATGTAATATATTCGATTTGATTTGCTGAGGCTGCAACCTTTTCAGTTATCTTGTGGTACTCTGAATCTAGGCTGTTGTCTAGCTTGACTCTGTTTATGTAGCTAATCAGAATTGAGCTTGTAACTTTCTGTAGTTTCTTTGTCGGTGGCTTCTCATCGCCAAGTACCTACAAGAATCCGCACATTCGCCAGGCAGTCGCACTGGCATAGGATGTGTCCTGCAGTTTTCTCCTATATGTGAGTTGCGATTTTGAACTTTCATTTTAAATAGGATATATGGGATTATTCGTCTTAACTTCAATATATGTTGTTGATGATTTGTAATTAATACCTTTCAAAATACTCGAAAATTTTCCAAAACCACGTAGGTAACAAACTACTTGAGCAAGACTAAGATTACAAGTAGGTATTTGAAGAAGACCAAGATTGAATAAGGAAGACCAAGATCAATAACAATACTTCAAGTATTTAAGCAAGACCAAGAGCGGACAAGCAAAACCGAGACCGTTACCAATACTGTTCCGGTCCTAGCTATTCCATTCGTGTTTTACTTCATAGCAAGTCAGACGGGCCCGGAATTTGTATCCCGATCCTTCGTCTTCCATTTGGAAGAGCCGTAGCAATATACGAATGGTGAGTCTGTACACAGGCACCTCTCAAGCACCAATCTCCATTATCTCCTATCCCTTGAACCCTTAAACCCTTGTCCCTTCCAACATTAGCTGAAGAGGAGTATCTGGTGCCGTTGTCAAAAACTTACCTTTTCTGTAGACTTTCATCATTTTGTAAAATCGGGTTGTCTTCTGAAAGAAGATTTTGGATAGTTGTCCTAGCTTCTTTCCAAGCTTTTGGAGTTAATGCCATAAAACTATTTAATGTCGTCTAAAAAATATTCAAAAACCCACTTTATGCAAAATGAATTTTAAGTATGAAACGCCTCAAACGGATTTTCATAGATTTTTTGTGATGCGCAAGATTCTTGCGCATAAAAATCTATAATAATCGTGCGAATCTGTTTCCGAGATAATTCAGGAGCTCCATATTTGAAGCTCATTCTGTATAGTATAACAAGACACACTTATCCTAGTAAATTAGGTATTGAAAACTTACTTCTTTGAACACATTTTGACTGTTTTTTAATTCAGGTCCATTGAATAAATGAGACACTTCATTTAAATCTAGTATGGAATCTGCTATTGCAACTCCTATTCTTGGTTTTGGCTGAAAGGTTATTAAAATTATTAAATTGATTCGACTTTTATCAATGAAACACTTTCAAAAACCAGAAAATTGTTTAAAATTACAATTATGATACTTAGTAGCCGATATAAAATCTTTTAATCCAATATACTTATACAAAAAATTCAGTGCAAGACACACAAATATTACTTAAAAAAGCTTCCACTCACCTTACCCGGGGCTGTAAACACCCCATACGGCAGATTCTCTATAGGGAAATCACAAAACTTACGATATTTTAAAAAACTTTTCATTGTAATGGTTTTATTAAAAAAAAAACTACTAATTCCTTGAATCTAAGTAAATGTTAAGGTCAAAAATTAAATTAATGTGTAGCATGAATAGTGTTTAAGTATGTAAAATGAAATTTTAATGAATTGTTTAGTTTTAATTTAAGCAAATGTTGTCTTTGATAAGTTATCTAATATTCTGAATTCTAACGTAAGGTTAGAATATTTGAACGGGTTTTGCATATTATATCATCCACGGAATTTCATCGTTTGACTGATTATTTCAAGCTTCCAGTTTCTATTGATTGATTCATTTAGTGAGGCCAGCGGTTTGAAGTCCTTGGTGCCTTTTGGCTGTTTGAGCTCTTGCTCTTGTTTAAGTGACTTATTGCTCTTACCACAAATCCTCTTATATTTTCAGTAAGTGGGAAAACGATGTATGAGGCTATTTCCTCCTCTTCCACACACAACCGATAAATAGGTACATCTTTATATAGGTCAAAGGTATGCATTTGCTACCTGTCACTGTTTTATGATTTTAAATTGTGCGAATGATACATCAGTGTGGTTCAAACAGAGCTGGCTGGTATTTCAATTGCCACAAAGGAACTAACCAGAGAAGGAATTTCTGGCAAAAACATAATAATCTGCACTGATAGCAGACAAGGTCTACTAGCCTTGAACAGACAACGTGTTACATCAGGGCTAGTATTAGAGTGCCATCGAGATTTAGCTAACGCCTCGATAGATAACACTATTATTCTGAGGTGGGTTAAGACGCACGACAGGAGCAAAGGTAACCGGATTGCTGACTCTTTAGCCAGGGAAGCGGCTGGACTAAGAATTCTTGGACCTGGCGACACCTACGGCCTGACGAATTTCGACAATTGCGGAACTAGCTAAACGTTACACCCATGCTCAATCTCTAAAGAGATGGGATGAAATCAAGGGATGCAGTCTTGTCTTGTCTACGTTTAACGGTAGGATTTCTGACTGGCCACTGTCAATTAAGGATACAATGGGGCTAGTGGACACACCTCTATGAAGGATGAGTGAACAGGAAGATGAATCTGTCAGGCATGTCTTATGCGAGTGCCCAGAGTTATCGTCAATAAGAGAGTGTGTGTTCGGTGAGTCTTGGCCTACACCTGCCGATATAAACGAGATGTCTCCTAGTGACCTGTCTACCTTCCTGGAAAGGACAGGATGGACGATGACCTAGGAAGACAACTCCTCGGGAGGATGTAGAATGAGTCACATGTGGCCTAAGTGCTGTGGGCCTAACTCACCCTCCCTACTCTACAGATACCGATTGTGCGAATGATCGTGTACTGGTGCAAAACCAGTTATAAAACTCGTTATAACTCTCAGCTGAAGCCCGCACGGGTTCCGCGCAATCCTTCGAATCCCTTCACGACAACGAATGAAGCGGCTTTTATTAAAACATTTCGTTTTTCGAAGCATTTGGTAGGTAGTAAAGTTTTTTGTGAATTTAACACTAATCATTTCATCCTTCCCTTGCAAATATTCCGTCATCATTTTTCTTTGCTTTTCCGAAGCCTTTACTCCGCGTCCGCGTAATTCATTATTTAAAGTGTTTGGATCCATTTAATAAAACATTTTTAAATGGATATATATATAACACATAACCATAAAATTGGAATAATTTGACAGCGTCAAGATGAGCGAACGCTTTAGGGGGGAGGGGAAGGAGAATTTGTTAAACTAGCCTTTCGCCGGCTCTGAGCACAATTCATCTGTCGTTCGGTATTGGTCTCGGGAAAATAAGCACCTAAGTATTCCTGTGCGTACGCAATATCCACAAAAACTTAATGTGTGGACTGGAATTTTAGGTGATTACATCATAGGATCACATAACTAACAAATATTGGAAGGAGAAGAGGCGGGGATTCTTACAGTGGTTCTGAATCCAGCTGTCCAGCTAAATACTTGATATTTATTGAAGTAAATTTATAGAAATTTTTTGTTGGTGGACCATTTAGATCGGAGAATACATTCAACAACTTTCTCATTGCATGTATCTGTATATAATATATATAATAGAAATACCTAATTAGAGGTATTAGGAAAAATAATGATCTTTGTTTTGAGAAACAGTTTATTATAAAATAAAATATTTATAAATTATAATCAAACAAAACATTTCTTGTTGCTCGTTAAAGGTGTTTGGGAGGCAATAAAGTTCCTACACACGATCCAAATCCAACATTGTAATTTTTTCCCTCACAAACAGCTTTCATTGTAACGGTATCACCATCTAGAAGAAATGTCCTTTGAGTTCCATCTTGCAAAGTCAGTGGCTTCGTTCCTTTCCAAGATAATTCCACCATAGAGCCAAATGAGCCAGGCTCCTACAAAATAATTTGTGCTTTAAAAAATAATATACGTGCGGTGAAAGGGCTTTCTTTACTTGTTACACACTATTTTTATTCTACTACTATTAAGTTAAATGCTAAGAGTCTCCTCTGTGATGTTATGTAGCGATTTAAGCACATAATGCTTAATGGATATAGAGATTTTCATTTCATTTTCAAACCTGAGCTGATTCTCTCAAATCACTCCTACCAATTCTCAATTGGGTACTTTTATACCTTCCTATTATCTCTTAGAGTTTTTGTAAAGATAATAAAAAAGAGAGAATGAAGAGAGAGAAGATCTAGTACCAAACAACAAGTAACTCGTGGGATATTACAACTACTTAAATATCTATTATTGTAAAAGGAGACAAACCTTTCCACTGATCGTGCCGCTTCCTAATAAATCTCCAGGATTCATTTTACAACCCGTTATAGTATGATGAGCAAGTTGCTGCTTGGGGGTCCAGTACAAGTACTTGAAATTTGATCGGCATATTGTGGAAGGTACTTTACTTGCGCCAGCTAAAAAATATGTGTAAGGTTTAATATTATTGAGACTTATCAAGTCTTGCAAGTTATTTTTAGCAGCACTCACGTGTTATATCCACTTGTAAATTAATGTCATAATTGCACTTATCAGAATGTCTTAGATACGGTAGAGGCTGTGGATCCTGTGGAAAATTATCCGTTTTAAAAGGTTCCAAAGCAAATGTGGTAACAACCCATGGAGAGATCGTAGTACCCAAATTTTTAGCCAAGAATGGTCCTAATGGTACATATTCCCATTTCTGTATATCTCTCGCTGAAAAAATTTAGGAATAAATTGAAGTTATGAACAGTTAAAAAACTAAAAGGTCTACCACTCCAGTCGTTCATAACAACGAATCCAAAGATGTAATCTTGCGTATTTTCTATTTTAATTGGATCTCCTAAATTATTGGAACCGCCTACAAAGAATGCCATCTCTAATTCGAAGTCCATTAGTTTGCATGGACCAAAGACTGGATCAGTTGCTGGAATATCAAACGTAATGATTTGTTGAATTGAAAATTATAGTCAAAAGTTTTCTTACCATCTGGTGGTAAAGATTGTCCATGAGGTCTGTGAATGGGAGTGCCAGAA
Organism: Lochmaea capreae; assembly: GCA_949126875.1. Classification (NCBI taxonomy): domain Eukaryota; kingdom Metazoa; phylum Arthropoda; class Insecta; order Coleoptera; family Chrysomelidae; genus Lochmaea; species Lochmaea capreae. The sequence goes on from OX421409.1 coordinate 14,385,218, forward strand.
ATGACAACAGTGCTTGCTCTGCCATGGTAAGCAACTGGAAGATGCTTCCTAAAAGATAAAAGAGGATATGGAGTAAACGTCATAGAAATTAATTTACAATTTTAGAAGCGAAGAAATCTTACCAGTTAGGTTTCAAGGGATTATTTGGATCAGCAAACATTAGTCCTGCATTTGTAGCGTGATATATCGACGAGAAAAAATCAGTATAGTCTCCAATGTTTACTGGTACATGCATTGTTGCTTCAGACTGAGATGTTAGAGCTCTAAAAACAAAAATTTAAAGATTTGACGCACCAAGTATATAATGATTTATTTTTATTTAATATTCTTTGATTATGTTGTGAAATTTGTTCATACTTAGTTCTAAGTTTTTGGTCGTTTTGCAGGATAGTATTTTTGTCGGATAGAATATTTTGGATAGTTTCCCTAGCTTCTTTCCAAGCTTTCGGAGTTAATGCCATGAGGCGGTTTAATGTTGGCTAAAAAAAATATTAAGACAGTTGGAACAAAAGGAATAGAGTTGAAAAGTTAAAACTCACTTCTTTAAATACATTTTGATGATTTTTTAATTCGGGTCCGTTGAAAAGATGAGATATTTCACTTAAATCAAGTATAGAATCTGCTATGGCTACTCCTATCCTTGGATTGGGCTGAAAAATTTATTCAATCAGCTAATTTTTTTTAAATTATTGTTCCTATATTTATTTTTTGTTATAAATTCAAATATATTTTAAAAAAATTTTCTGCACAAATATAAAATAACGTAAAAAAGTACCAATATTTGTTAGAAGATGTCACTTACCTTTCCCGGGGCAGTGAACACGCCATACGGGAGATTTTCTATTGGAAAATCACTAGTCTTCGGATATTTCAAAAACGACTTCATTGTGATTTTTTACAAGACCGTATAACGTTTTCAAAACAATGTATATATAGGGATAAAAATAAATATGTAATGAGTATCTTTTTGAATAATCTTAATTGTAAAATGAAATTTTAATCACAATTTTAATTCAAGCAATAGTAATAATTATATTCTTTGATAAGCAGGACCGTTTTACAAGAAAACATAACTTCATATTTTAAAATCACCAAACGGTATTTTAAATAGCACACAGCACCTGAGGCCGGTCCTGTTGGAATAAACAATCTACATTTTAATGTAACGGACAATACAGGGTCACAAACATTTGAACTTTAAGGTTCAAAATGAATTAAATAGCATACGAGATCAATGAGCAAACTTTATTTTCAATTTTCAATCCCTTCCTTTAAATATTTTTATTTTGTTTTCTTCCTATGTCTCAATGTTATCTGTTCCTTTTTTCTTTTTATTTCTTTACGGAGTCTTTTTGCTGTAAAAATAGGCTAGAATGACTATTTAATATTTTGTTTTATTTCTTAAAAACGTTAAATTCTGTTCATAATTATAGGGAAATGACTAGCTAGATCCTTGTTAAAAAAATACCCATCTAAGCTGTTTCTCTCCCTTCTCTCCTATATAGGCCACTGGTTTGACTGGAAGAATTTTGAGTACTTCTAACGGTTCGTTCTCTTCAAAGTGCTCCCGTCTTAAACCTTGTAAGTTCTCACAGAAGCAGAGTAAGTTTCATTTCACATTTTTTATAGGAAGGTTCACTTACTTTTCCCATTCTGTGTAGATGTTTCCTTACGGTACAGCATCTCTGGTCTGGTGGCCAAAGATTAGACAAACCTCTGCGATGCTAAAATTAAGCAAGGTTTAAAGACTTGCATGCATAGGCAATGAGGACTACTCCTACAGCGGCGCTGGAAACAATGCTAGACCTTCCTCCGCTACATTGTGTCATAATGTGCGAAGCAAGGGCAGCTCTAACCCGACTGGAAAAAGCATCAGACCATGACGTGGCACATGGGAGAGGACACACAGAAATAAGGCACGTGGATGACGACATTTTTAAAATGCCAACAGACCACATGACCTCCAGATATATCTTTCGCAAGAACTTCGAGATTGTCATCAAAGATCGAAAGGAGCTTGAGGAAGAGGACGCACCAAACTCAGCAGAGCGAATGAACTGATCTGGTATACAGACGAATCAAGGAATGAGCTCGGCACCGGAGCGAGTATAAACAGCAAGTTGAGCAAATATGAAGGAATCGTCGCGCTGAAAAAAATAGGGCTGTATAACGGAGACCTTACATGCAGAAGATGCAAAAAGGACATCGAAACAGCTCTGCACATATTATGCAACTGTGAGACGCTGTACCACAGGATACAAAAACTGTATGGAAGACCCCAAATGACTCCAGAAGACTTCTACAACCAACCAGTAAAGAGCCTGTATGAGCCAATACAGGGAACGGATTAGCTGAATAGGCTGTAGTCAGAGCACTAGGAGAATCCACAATAAGCCCAAGAGGCTGAGGTGGTGCAGGCGAAGGGACGGCTCCTTTTAAAAAAAAGGTACAGGGCTCAGTAACCAGGTTGGTAACTGTTTTCAAATGTCCTTTACCCAATTTCAATTGCCAGGTTGTTCAGTATAGTCTTTGTATGAAGGTTTCATTTTCATAATTTGGAGTGTACCAAATAATACTTACAAATTTTTTGTGGGTGTCTAAATAAAACACATACATATTAACATCTGTCATACTTTTCTTTATAATTTCATATACACATTTATTACAATACTGATATTCGATGCTTTCTGAATGGAAGCCTAATTTATACTACGGAAAATTGTTTCAAATAACTACACTTGACCGTTGCATCAAATCAATTAGAAGAAAAAAAATAATAACCACGGCCTTTTATATGAAAACTGGGTAACATCCTGTAGTGGGTTGGATGAAGTAAGAACAATTACTCACTGTCCTAAAATTATTTGCTTCATTTGGCCGAAGTATTTCCAGCAATTGGTCCTTCGAGCCGGGTGATGAAAGGAGTTGGATATGAACAGTTTTCTGCTTGTTTGCACCGTTTAGAATTTCATATTTTGCGCTTAGTACTTAGCAAGGAATTGCTTAAAGCATTGCGCACATGACAACACTGCGAACATCTAGTAACTTATTAGCGACTTTTTTTAATTTGGTTTTGTATCAAGTGACAGTTATCCTTCGAATGCGTAACATGTGAACAGTTGTCCTATAAAAACAAGGAGAACAACAAACGTGAAAAGCATTCTCATGGGTCTTAAACTAAAACGAAGTCAAAATTAAATGGCGCCAATATGAAATTTAATATTGTGCTTCTTCTAGTTCAGTATTTCTAATATTACTTTATTTTATCTCAAAGTAAACGGTGCAAAGTACAATTAATCTCTAAACTAAAGGTGTATTTCCAAAGATCCGGCATCCGAAAGTTTTGTGATTGGTGGAAAAAATAAAAATTGACAAGCCGCCAAATATTTGTCTGAAAGTTTTAACTTCATGGAAATTTTTACTGGAATAAAAGAAATTTACTAAAACTGCTAAGCTTGGTGGTTATATGTTTTTTCCCAAGTAATATTTACTACATTTGAGGGATACAATTAAATACATTTAAGTAAGTACATATATAGTGTTACCAGCAAACTGAAATTTTGTTGGAAGATAATATTTCCATAACGATGATAGGTTTGTTCGTAGAACAGTCAGAAACTATCAGAAATCGTCAGAGGCATGCGCATTAACAAAAAGCGTTCATAGAAACAATTTGGCAGTTGGTGATTTAAAAATACTTTGTTCGAAGAAAGAAATTTGCAGTTTCGGATCAGTTGCCAACTATCACATTAATTCTATGATCGGGATCAAATTTTCAGTTAGATGCTGTTGAAAGTGACATACTTTTGGTATTTGGTTTTGAACACAGATCTTTTGGTTTTGAATACTTTTCTTTTATTGTGAAAAAACAACGAAATAGCAACGAACAAACCTGATGACATTTCATTTTGCTGGTACTTTTTGGAAGACGTTTTAAATTTTGTTGATGGAATGATAGAAAATATATTTTTAGTTCAAAATGTGAAGATTTTTAAAATTCACGCACATTTTTTGACTTTATTTAAGCACATTTTATTAATTTTAAATTATTGCAGAAAGGTTTAAAATTCGGAAACTTAAACTGAAATATTTTTTTCAAACTTTGTAGCAATGGATACACCAAGGAACAAAAAATTAACAAAAAAAAGTTTACCTTCATCACTCCGTGGCACTCAAAATATAGAAGATTAGATATTCCACCAAGGGTAAACTTATAGTATAATCATCCCCCTTTACTATAAACCCACGAACAATAATTCTTCTCGCTAGAGCTTGTCTGGTTTTTTGCTAGCCTGTGTATCCGTAGATTGTAAGTAATATTTTGGACGTACTCAATTTGTATACATTATAAAAATACAATCAACCAAGATTGTTTTTAAGTTGTATCTAGTAATTTGACATCTGTCAAATCGTACCCTGACGGAACTTTCATTTCGAAGTTCTCAACATATACAAATTAGTGACTATTATTAAGTTAAAATTTATACTTTTTAATTTTTGAAACGTAACAAAAAACTACTCAATTTTTCATTTAAATTATTGTACATAATTTAATAATTTTATTCTAAACAAGCTACAAATATTAAAGTTTTGGCAGTCATAACAGTTATACAATTAATTTTAAACAATAACAATGATAGATGAATTTATTTATGTCAAATATTATACAGGTTGATTCGTTACAAAAACCCAACCTAATAATATAGGGGCTCGGTAAATTTTGCTTCTGCCTTTTCAGGATTCTCTTATACACATTCTTATCCTTTTTTCTAGATTCTTAATTCAGGCGGTTATACCAATCCCTCAAGCTAGCAAGATTCACTTCCTTCCCTTGTATCTTAATATACTAATAATTTAAAACATGAAACAGTTTTTTTCGAATAACAATTCTTGTGAAATATTAATGTCTTCCTTAAAATAACAATGTATTTATGGAAATGAAATATAAAATTTTCATGTTGTAATAATTTAAAATATATTTCATCATATTTTAATACAAAATGTAGTGTTAGTAAAGATACTCCGATCTTCAAAATTAATTTCAGGTCCAGTGCCGGCTCTGGGACAAGTCGCAATGAACGGTCTCGTTTTAGGTGCCAGGTAGCAAGGGCGCCAAAATTAACTTTTTACATAAACTGAACTACAGCTTATGAGGAGAAAGCGGCAATCAAACAGGGCCGAAAGACAATCTCACTCTTATTTGGTTAAAAGCTAGAGCCGGAACTGGCAGTGACGGATCCAGGGAGGGGTAAGCCTCGTCCGAAATATTCATAATTCGAGAGCCGAATCTCCGATCTGCCTCAGTTTTAATATTCACTTGCATTTCGTCCGTCGAGTAATCGTTTTATGTTTTTGAGAGTATTGTATGCTTATAGCTTTGATAACCACGACTCTAATTCCTTAAGGATGATGTCTGTTCGATCGATGTCTTTGAGAGAAAGGAGACATGTAGATAATATGCATATACCACGTAGTCAATCACCCACAGTTTGTTGGGACAACTACTCTTCTGATTCGTTACAGATGAGTTAATCTATAAACTGAATTGATAATTTTAGTAAAGTGTGGTTATATATATTGTTCTCTGCTTGTATGAGTGCTAATTAATCAATTTGTAAGTATATTACGAGTTGTGGGCTGGGAGAACCAGCAAATTAACAAAACAAAATTCCTAATATTTTATTGATTTTTTAGACAACAATGAGTAAAAAAAGAATCAATGCCACTTTAGATTCATTTCTTATCGTATTACAGCTCGACAAGCGAATCGTTCGAATACCAAGGCAGAAAGTGCAGACGCAGAGGCATATTATAATGTTATTTGTTTTATTTGTTAGTGATATGATGACTGAAAATATATTATGATCTTATTTTTATGACATGTATAACTTTATTGTTTGTTTTTATTTTATATATATTTATTGGAAATATATTCGTATTTTACTTTTCTTATATTAGAATTTTTATGTTCATTACTCCCCCCCCCTAACCACCACCATGGATCCGCCACTGGGAGCTGGTAGCGGGTCTTTACACATTCATTAATGCCATCAAATTATCATTGAATGATTTTGTATGATCAAAAATAGTTACATAAGGTTAACCATGTCAGCATACCACAGTGATTTATCTTTTTTACGTAAAGGAACTCATACCAGACCAATAAAAATTTTAAATAGGTTGGTAAAGTGAGCAGAACCACTTCAGCACAATCAAATGCAAATTATATGCACTAATCACGATTTTTGTGCTCTTAATTTTTTTTAATTGTTGTACCTCAAAATCAAGCTAGTAAAATTTTTTTAATTGACGTCTGATTTCAATTAAACCATTGGTATTATTTTGCGCAAATTATATGCATTTCTTTTTATCGTTTTATCACTGGAATAGCGACTATTGCACATAAATTAAGCATAATTTGCACATTATAATCGATCCAATCAAAATGATTGCCCTTGAATGGTTACGGCCACTTCCTCTTTTAAAGGCTGATGAACTATTTCATTATACCTTTTAGTGAAACTCGTCGAAGTCAGTGGAGTGCATAGCCAGAGCTTGCTAAAAAGGGGATCAAAGATTGAGGTTAGGTTATTTCAACGAGTTCTAATAGGTAATTTTCACAAATCACCATAGATTTCAGCTTCGTAAGTATTTGAGCGGATGATCAATACGCCCAGAACATTCTGTACATTAATAAATATCCTAATAAATTAAATAATCTAATGCTCCAGATAACAACAATATTAACAAATATTTCTATAAATAAAAAATAAATGCAATAGCAATATGATATTATGTTCTATATATATATAATGATTTCTTTTCATAACAATTTGTTTATAAATTTACATTTAATAAATATATGGAATCACCTTTTTGGAAGGTTCTATATACCCGCCAACGTTAAGCATGAATAAAATTTATAATTGTAAAACAAGTTTTCTATACACCTCAATTATTGCGTTAGCTACACATTTTTACCATTTAGAAATACAGCCTAATGGAAACGATCTACTTTTACCACCGAACAAATTTTTAAATTGGCGCAGTCGTTGAGTTTGTCCTGCTCATAATTTTGCGTAACAAAAAATTGTTCGATAGAAAATTCGAACGTAATTATCTAGAATACGTACATATATAAATTTTTATTACTTTTTTTTGGAGTATATTACACATTTAAACAATATACAGTTAGGTTAGGGAGAGAATAAATTTTTATTTTGAAAAAGACTACATTTAGACCAAATTTTGCCCAAATTCAATAAAGTAGGTGCTACCAATTGACATTCCTACCGTATTATTAGTCTCACGGTTTGACTAAATTGACAAAAATCTAATTTTTAATTGACTTAGCGCCACATTTAGATCACTTCAGAGGACCATATCCTCAGAAAAGTAAAATAATAAAGAAATTTTCTCAACTGAAACTTACTTAATATACATATGTGAACAAAATTTTGTATACAAAAAATAATTCATTCTCCACCCATTTTCAACTCTAAACAATCAACACTATTGCTGCTGTAGCAATTACTTTTTTGTATACAAACTTTCAACTCCTACGGGAATTAGGGGAAAATTTAGTATACATGAAATTTGGCTGTAGCAAATTTCTAAACCCAGATTACTACAACCACTAGAAACTGTTGAGGAATTTTATAAATAAGATCCACAAGTAGTTTCGTGTAAAATAAATTCCAATTCATATCTCTAACAACGTAACAGCTAGTATTATTTTTTATTTGAAAGATTTACATGTCGTGTCCCAATCTGTCCATTTCGGCCAAAAGAAAGTCGATGTCCTTTTCCGTTACAGCAGCTGAAGAAATTATGTTTCTGAAGAAATTTGGTCTTCTGTCGTCCGGTTGATATCCAGTCATCAAAGTTCCTTCTTCCATCATTTTTGCTTTAAGACGTGGACACATCTTAAAAAAAATGTCATTTACTTTCAAGCTTTGCTAAATTTAAAAAAAATACCCTCCTTAAAACAAAATTGTTTTCCTACGCCTATGTAGAATTTTAAAAAGAATGTGTTTACCTCTCCTAGTTTCTTTTCTCTTGCCGAACTGTGGGGTTCACTTCTGAGCCTTTTGGGTATGTACCAGAAACAAACATTTACCAATTCTGGTTCCATTATCAAATAAAATTTATCTGGTTGTTCCCGGATGCGTTTAACCATATATTCTGTTAGTTCAAACAATCTATCTATGAGTTGTTCAAAACCATCGTCTCCCTAAACAAAAGAGTGTTTTAAAAATTTCTAAGACAGTAGACAGTGAAATTAAATGGAATATTTGCTTAATTTTCGTATATAGTCCAAATATTTACAAAGGTATCTGTTTTTGTTATGAAACAATTAAAGTTGAATATTATTAATACAAATCTGTATGTCTCAGTATGTGTGTGTGTCTTGGAAAGCTGTTTATCATATCCCCAGTGGCGCAATTGGTTAGCGCACGGTACTTATAAGACAGTAGTCGTGAGCGATGCCGGGGTTGTGAGTTCGAGCCTCACCTGGGGAATTTTTTTTTTATTTATTCTTTATAATATGTCCTTGAATAGTAATGATTTAAAACAAAATATATCAACATGGGGATGTTTAATTACTTTTTTCGCATACCTTGCCGGAAAGTCAACCGTATGAACAACACAAATAGGGCGGAAAGCATTGTTTAGCAGCCCAAGTGTATTATATGCACGAGCAAGCGAAGCGAGGGCAGCTGATAGTTAAGGCCGCTAAAGCGTTCCCTGTAATCAAGTGACAGATGGTGAAAAACTTAAAAAATCGTGGGGTTATGAATTTTTGGTTTTTGGTTTTTCACCATATGTCACTTGATTACTTTAACGTTTAAGGTGAACTTTTTAATTAATCGTTAGTGCTTGTCAAAGTTTTTTGTTATATTTTCTTATTTTTTGGTTTATTCGGTACATATTCTGTATTACTGGTCACATAAGTAGTAGTAATTTCTTTGGTCAGTCTTTTATATTTACAGGTCTCTTTATACAAGGTGGTTTGGGGGTTATAAAAAAATTATTTCTATAAAAAAACTTACTTTTGCTCTCCATTGTAGCCACAGTTTGAAAATGTCATTATGACGTCCACATTGGATTACTTTATCACCAGTGTCGTATCTGATGTCGTAGAGTTTGTCCTGCATAAATAGATAGTCTGCTGCCATTTGGTTACAGCTCATTAATAATCCCTGAAATAGGATAATTATAACGTTTAGAGACAATTAAAAAAGTGAAGACCAAATTAAAGACAAAATTAAGATAAGAGAAGGTGAGAATTTCAAAAAAGCCGTTAAATTCAATTGAAGAGTGGACTACGACTAAATTTTGAACTTACATCTTCCTTAAAATGGATAGTTGAACACTGAAACAAAGCACCCATCAATTTATGAGGATTCCAGGTGACTGAATCAGCTCTGAAAAGAGAAGAACATTATTCGAGACTTCCAAATACTGGAAAAAAACGATTTTTCAATCTATTAATGCCTCAATTATTTATAGACTTCAAGTTATACTTCACACTCTTATATTTTATTATTTGTAACAAAAATTTCATGTTTATATGACGATTATAGTAAAGTTACAAGGGTATAAAACGGTATTTTGGAACGCTTCCTTTTTGAAGCGAGTTACAGAATATGTTGCTCAAATCTCTAGCATACACTTCATTTACGTTATGGACTATCGTCAACCTCAATCTGATCCATTGTTTCTTATCATTACATATAGCGTAGTAAAAGTACACAAAATATCCGTAAAATGCCGCAAAAATCACAAAAAACTTAAAAATTCAAAATTGAGTATTTAAAAGGGTTGTGATTAACATGAGAAAAACTTTACAATGCTAGGCATGCGATTTTCCGGTTAATCGTCAAGTGAAAATTTTTGTTTTCGTTTTTTCGCTCTAATTGTTTGAATAATAAAAACACAGAAAAATGTTCAAATCAAAAATTGTAGCTAATACATTTATCTACAAAATTTGTCTGAGCATTTTTTTTTGTATCTGCATTAGTTTTTAAAATATATACGAAATTTCCATAGTAGTATTTTTGAACCTCGTCTATTTTCATGTTTTTAATTTTATGATAGTAAATAAACAATGTAATTTAGAAAAAAATGTTTCCTATGAAATGTGTGCTAAAATGGGGTATCTACAAATACATTGGAACAAAAAAATTTTTTTAATGTATTATCATCGATTTTCCACGCTTTCTCACCTGCTTTTTCACCTTTATTTGTGCACCCTTCTCTTTCTTACCTGAGCCATAGGAGTGTTCTTTTGTATTGCGATCACTTCTTAATAGGTTCATTATAAAGTTCACAAATTTTTAGATAATATCCTAAACGGTATAAAAAGTTATAGAAGGTTTGCTGACAGACCTCTGATTTAAGTATTTATTTTAAATAATTGTCTATTATTAAAAAAATTTGATATTTATAGAAAAGCTGTATAGTAGTTTCGAAAGTAGATGCTTCAAAGTATTTAGTAGTAAAGTTCCATTGAATTATATTAATTTCGAATAAAGATTTAATGGAATGAAATCTAAAAAAAAAAACAAGTAAAATTAAGCATGCAAAAAAACAGATTTTCAAGAAGGATTCGTTTAAAATTCTAAATATTGATGGCTTTGCTTTTATAATAATAATGTTTTATGCTCATTTGCAATGCTAAATCCAGAAGGAATTTTCGCTGGGATAAGTATTAATTAAATAGGAATTATAATAAACTGATATTACAGTCAGAAAATCTACTTTTTCAAATTTGAAAGTATTTCTATCTAAAAGTAGAGATCTTCCTTTACATTTTACATGAGCTTATTTCTTTTCTCAGAATGTGTTAAGCACCTAATCCACAATAATAATGTGAAAAGTTCTATCAATCTTTTAGGCTCCTCCATGATCTCCTGTATTAAGTATAATGATAATCAAAAAAATAGATTTTAAGTAATATATTTAAGAAAAAATCTACAAATCAAATAAATAAGTAGGAACACTTTAAAATGTGCCTTTAAGATTTAAGAACACACCAGCTTGCGGAGCACCAGTACCAGTAGGTCCTCCAAAATGTCTTCCATATTGACCAGATATATCTCCACTCCAGTTTTTCTTTTGAAGAAAATTATATTTTAACCCAGCGTTAACGTCTGTACCTAATCCAGGAGTTTTATCGGCGCCTAAGAATGCAGACGAACTTGTAGGTTTGTTAGTGAAATCTAAACGACCACTATAAACGTCAGGTTCAAGTCCATGTGAGTCCCAACCTTTGAATGCGCCCACAGTACCATCTAATTTGTTATTGTAGCTGCTTACGAGAGTGCCTTTATGGCTTAATCCGTAGCCAGATTGGTTTAGTTCCCATTTGAGTTGTCTAAAAGTTGATAAAATTAATGCTACTGACACAAAAAAAAATTATAGAAAATAGGAATCAAATTATTTTCATTTGGGGATATTTGGATATATATCAGGGGCGTGGAGTTGTAGGAGGGCACAAATATTAAATTTTTTGTTTCAAAATATTAGTTATAATTTTGTTTTCATCTTGACGTGAATATTGCATACTTGAAAACAATTTTTTGTGAAGCGTTGAATCTTTTAGTTTCGTTTTTAGTAAAAAAGAAGAAGAAAAAGAATTTTTAAACTGCTAATGATAACTTATAAAGTCCAGTTTCCACGTTGCGACAAATCGCTGCGAGAAAAAGTACAATCAGCACATCGATAGTTTGTTGCTGCGACTCATCCAGGCACAGGGGAAACGTAACGTGTTGCCAACTAAAAAATTGGCAATTCTTGTTTCATAACCTCACAGTGTGAAAAAAATTAGTGGGAGAAAATAAAGCAAATAGGACTAGTTTCTCTAGAATCAAGTCTTGAAGTTTTTAGAATGGATGAGGAAAACATTGTTTTAGTAACAGTAATTAGTATTATGGACAGTGCTGCTGTACTAACTGCGAGAAGAAAACGTAGAAGAAATCCTGCCCGTTGGTGGACAAGACCCAGTGTCTATGTCCAGATCTTATCACTACCATCCACAAGGTAGCAAGTCGCAGCGACTTCTCGCTCGAAAATAGAGCAAGGTCTAATTCATGCGACCGACGCGCCCAACGAAAAAAAACGCCAAGCTGCATGCAACTTTTTCGAGTTGCAGTGTCAACTCGCACCGTGGAAAATGGACTTTCACTAGAAGAAATATATTATTTTCATACATTTATTGGGGTATAGTTATATACCTCGTTATACAAGTATTTAAAAAAATAATGTTTAATTTAAACGCTGATATGTAGGAAAATAAAAAAGTGTTTTACCTTTTTTCTCTAACTAAGGGGACTAAAGCAAAATCTTGCCCTGCTTCGTCTTGTACAACATCTACTGGAAAAGCAAAAGCTACTGCCAAAATTCCAGCAAAAAGAGCAAAAACCTTCATTTTTTATAAAATAATGTAGATATCCCTATTGTTGGAAGTTTTGTAGTGAACTGAAGATTAATTAATGACTACCTTATTTATATATTCAATAATAATAATGCTACAATTGTGATTCCCCATTCAAAGTATTTGGTATATGGTTAAAAATAGTTTTTGATAAGTTTGTTTTATCAGAAAGAAAATGTTTCTTATTCGATCATTTTTTAAATGAACTTTGGTTTAGTAGAAACCACAACTAACTACTTATTTTTGAATATGCGTAAGAAATTATACGGAGCACAAGAATTCCCGTCAGGTTTCCTAATGACTAGTATAATACACACGAGTTCCCGTCCGACACTTGCAGGTATCTTAACCCCGCACTCGAATTGCCGTCCAGTTTATTTAATCCGCCACCAGGTAAACTAAATAGTTCTGAAAATTCCAGTATGTCGTAATCATGAATTCTAATGAAAAAGTTGAATAGGGGGTTAGGGTAGGTTACTAAAGTAATAGCGTGTGAGAGTGCCAAACATAAAACATTTATAACTATTTCTTATTTCATACATCTGAAAACGGACCTCCCACAAAACTTTTACTGTTCACTTCGGCGGGTGTAATTTAGGCGCTAACCATCCTTCTTCACCTGTCTGACCAAGGAGGGTAGATAATCCGACATGTATTTTGGGCGCTAAGAAGTGCAGGTAGGTCGAGTCATAAAATAACTCTTATCTTAATAAAATACGAAGGTGGTTTGGTAGGGGTAGGTTTGGTTGGGTTATTATTGAAAATTATTATAATTTATTCTTCAAAAATTGACTAAAAATACGAAGGTGGTTTGGTAGGGGTAGGTTTGGTTGGGTTATTATTGAAAATTATTATAATCAATTCTTCAAAAATTGACTAAAAATACGAAGCTGGTTTGGTTGGGTTATTATTGAAAATAATTATAATTTACTTTACAAAAATATATTTTATTATAAATGTCAGTGATTTAAAAAATAACCCTTTTTCATAAATCACGTACTTCAGTCGGTTAGCGCCCAAAATACACATAGGATTAAAATGACCCTTCGGCCTTGGCGCCTAGTTTACATGTTGTGAAAAGTGCATTAATCCTTTAGCGCCCAAATTACATCCGCCCGTTCACTTATTACAATGTGCAATAAATGCATAGCTAAATATCAGATGATTCAAAGAATTTACCACAATTACCATAAACACCTTTTGGACAGGTCAGTTTTCACCTTGACGGGAACTCGAGTGGTGGCTTAACGTACCCTAATTATGAAACAGGTAGACTGGTTATCCTGACGGGAATTCGTGTGGGTCCAAATTATATTTTTGATAATAACCTTGATATAATCATGGATACCTAATTCCTGCATTTAATTTTTCTCAAAACTATTTGGTTTAGGTATTCTCAGACTCATCAGAGAATATCAGAATCCAAAAACTGTTGTAAGAAAATTTGCAAATGTTGTTAAGAATTCTCAGAAATTCTTGTGGTCGGTGGGTCTATAAGGCACTCAACTACGACTCGCAAGATCTATTCATATTTCTCCAAAAAAATACAGCTTAACAACAATCATCATTACATTTCCAATTCCATAGATCCTACAACATTTCCACAATTATAGTCGGGCCTTGTGAATAACGTCTTCCAAGTCAGCGTTCCATGCAAGTTTTTTATCTAAAAAAATAATACTTCCTCTACAAATGAAATAACATCACCTCATTGTAGGGAAGTGTAGGAAGCTTCCTAAACCACTATTTCCTAGTGGAAAAACTATTACAGTTTTGCCGAAGTTGACGGATATGTGGCACTGTTAATATCGTCAAAAGTTTTTTTCCGGATATTGTATGCTACCCTTCCTGACTTGGTGCTTGCATGATGACAAGGTCGTCTGCATACGCTTGCAGCAATACCCCTCTTCTTTCTAGAGCCATGTACAGATTCTGTAGACCACATCCTATGCTACTGCGACTGCCTGGCGAATGTGCAGTACTAGGCGTTGAGAATCCACCGGCAAGAAATTACAGGGGGACAGTCCCTAGATTCCTTGAAGCTGTTGGTCTGATCTATTTGTGATGATGGCATATATATCCATTCAGTAATCTTTGATTTCATGTTTTTGTCAGCCAAAGCTAAACCAATGGAGGCTGGTGGTGTATTGTCAAATGCTCCTTTGATGTCAAGAAATATGGCTATATGGCTATTACTTTGTTTCTATCAAAAAGAAGCGAATTAATTACAACCTGTATAATAAACATTAAGATATCCCAATTTTTAACTGTGATCAATGATTTGACCTTGAATAAATCGTTGTGTTTAAAATCGAATACTCCATAATAAATTAATACTTCATATAATTAGCTAATCTTTATGCCTATTACTGTAATTCCCTTAAGCCAGACTGATAGAGTTGTATTTCCGTATTGTTGTTCTATCTAAAATCACAACCGTGAAACCCAGATAATAAATGTCCACATACTATCGAGTGTTAATGTCTTATCGGCAATGAAATAAAAACAAACTTCTCTGTTAACGCTGAAGATTCCTTTTAAGAAAAAGTAATTCACAGGATGTAGAATACTACTTAGTGAGATTTAGTATAAATTGTCCACATTCTGACCATTCCGCATCAGTTCGAGCACAACTAACTTGAGAGATATTGTATCGATATTGTTTAAATAAGTTCCTGAAAATGATCAGCTTTCTTTACGTTTTCGCAATAGTTTCAGTAGCTGTTGCTATACCTCTTGATGTCTTTGAAGATGAAAACGGCCAAGAATATTTAGCAGTTCCTCTTCATAGAGAAAGAAGGTAAGTTTTTTGATTTATCTGTCAAACTATGTCACATTTTTAGATTAACATGTTCAAAGTTTTTAAATTTTTTATATTATTATTAACAACTGCCGGATATAGATTATGTATTCATTTTATTTCAGAGACTTCACATGGGGTGCAAATCAAGCAGGCTATTCAGTGGGACAAAAAGGCACAATTTGGACCAGCGACAATGACCGTCACCAGTTCGACGGTGCTTATACTGCATCTAAAGCTTGGCGTTCTCATGGACTTGAGCCTGATTCAATTGGAGGCAAAGTAGGGTACACTCATAACCCCACGGGATCTACAGCATTTATTGGTGCCGATAAAACACCTGGTTATGGTACAGATGTAGCTGCTGGTTTGAAGTATAACATTGCACAAGGCAAAAATTATAATGTTGATGTAACTGGACAATACGGAAGGCATTATGGAGGACCTGGTGGTACCGGAAAACCCGAAGCTGGTGTGTTTTTAAACGCCGAAGCTAAAATATAGAATATTAATAATAATTTATTTATTTTTCCTAATAAAAAATAATTTAAAGCTCACATTTTGTATAAATTAATACCTTGATATTATAACTCATGTGATATCATCTCCAAACAATCATATTTGAATACTTCTATTACGAAATACGTTTAAAGCTCCAAAAGAAGTTCCAAAGTGATAGAGGTGGCGACATTTCTTGGTTGCCAGAAGATACATTATATGAAAAAAGTTACATGCAGCTTAAGACACAACCTGCATATAAAATGATGAAAATAAAGTTCAAATCACTTTTTGTCGAGTGAGAAAGTCCCCTGGAAAAAATTATGTAGCTATATACTGCACGTCCCAAAAAGTGTTCTCACTTTTCAAAAAAATGACTATAATAACCTAGAAAAATATTGGAAGTTTGTTCAATAAACGTCAGCAATTGTTGAATGATTGCACATTACGAAACTTGGTAAGATCCTTCGCCTTGTTTATTTGTGTCGCTTATTTTCATACAACAGGCTCTTGATAGATGGCTTAGGAGTAGGTATTCAATAACTATCAAGAAATGTCGAATGTGACATAAATTTGTTTGGAATATTCAGAAATGCCAGTAAAATTGAATAAAGAAATTTCAAATTTGAGCACAAGAAGAATACATCATCAATTTGTCAAAACAATGAAGATTTCAATAATTTTTTACCAACACACGAACAGGAAACATAATACAGTGTGCCAATACTAAAACTTACAATGGACTATATTTCGTGAGCGAAAATATGTGTCAAAAATTCTCAAAACTGTTCTAGCATAGATAGGTGGAACGAAAACGACATAAGCAATAATGCCACATTTTTAATAGCAACCCCTACTTGTGATACGTTGCTGTAAATCCCGTGAAGAACGTGTACCAACAGTATTAGTAGAAATTATACAAAGTGTAACCATGAATCAAAAAAAATAATTCGAAAAAAAAAGGAATTGTCCAACTACAAAAATGTTAATAATTAATTAAATAAATTTTCTTGGGAATCAAACCACAATATGTTTTTTAATTTTTTTATTTCAACGTTTCGGTAGCGTTCCAGCTACCGTTGTCAAGATTAACTAATAATGAATTAATGAAAAATTTTTTTTGGTCCCTATCTGACACAACGAAAAAAATTTGACAACTAGACAATCAATAATATTTTGAAGTTTAAGACTACAAAACTTTGTTGTCAAATTTTATTAAGGTCCATTCATAGTAGATCACACCTCTGGTAAAATGAGAAATAAAATATTTGATTTCATGACATTCTAACGATATGTAGTCCACTAGAAATGGAATCCAGTGAAGTGCACGTTCCAGGAACGGTTTTTATTGGGATAGCGCTTTTTTCTTGCTTATTTTGGAAATTTTGTTAATATAAACGCGTTTGTTGTTACTTTTTTGTGTATGATTATTTTGTTTTCAAAATATGTATAACTCAGTTTGGTGATTTTGTGTATTGAAGTGTGTATCGATTAACAACCATTCCAAAGATAAATCATAAGAAAACCTGGATAAAAACTTATGATGCTATCCTGATAACGCAGGTAATTGATTATTGGAAATTTCTCTCTCTAACATTGGTAACCAAATTTGACTACATTCGGCTGAAATACTAGCTACACATTTATCTGAATTTAGTTGTATTAAAGCACTTTCTTTGATTTTTCGTCTTTTATTATTGGGCTCTTTCAATATTATTTTTGTCGAATCCCATTGAATTTTATGCCCCTCTTCCCAAGCATGTTTGCAAATACCTGACTTAAAGAACTCCCTATCTTTGATATACTTTTTATGTTCATTTATTCGGACTTTCAATGGTCTAGATGTTTCACCTAAATAGAATTTGTCGCATTCACAAGATATCTGATATATGCAGTTTTTTGAAGATTGTTCTTCATTTTTTGGCTTCGTTTTTGTTAGAATAGATCTCAACGTATTGTTAGATTTGAAGCTAGTTCGAATATTGAATTGATTACCAATTTTCTTAATTCTTTCTGATAAACCCTTAACATACGGTATTGTCAAGTTTTTAAAAATTATGTTTGCTGAATTATTAATATTATTGTTATTGTTATGGGGTATTAACAATGATCCCTTCTCTATATTCTTAATTTCTTTATTCACAAATTCTGCCGGGTAATTATTGGCATTTAAAACATTTTTTAGCAAAGTTTTCTCCTTTGTGAATTGATTATCGTTAGAACAAATAATTTTGGCCCTATCGTATAAAGATTTTACTATTCCTTTTTTAACGCTTATAGAATGATTTGAATCAAAATTCAAATACCTATTAGTGTGTGTTGGCTTACGGTAAACACTTGTTTCATACCCTGTAGGTGTTTTATTAATAAGAACATCTAAAAATGGTAAAAAATTGTTATTTTCAATTTCAATTTCAAATTTGATGGATTTTTCTCCTTCATTTATGTTTGTTAAAAAATCATTCAGAGATACTAAGTCGTAAGGCCATATTGCAAAAATGTCGTCAACATATCTCCACCAGACAATTGGTTTTAATTTTTGATTATTTACTATTTTGGTTTCCCAATAAAAACCGTTCCTGGAACGTGCACTTCACTGGATTCCATTTCTAGTGGACTACATATCGTTAGAATGTCATGAAATAAAATATTTTATTTCTCATTTTACCAGAGGTGTGATCTACTATGAATGGACCTTAATAAAATTTGACAACAAAGTTTTGTAGTCTTAAACTTCAAAATATTATTGATTGTCTAGTTGTCAAATTTTTTTCGTTGTGTCAGATAGGGACCAAAAAAATTTTTTCATTAATTCATTATTAGTTAATCTTGACAACGGTAGCTGGAACGCTACCGAAACGTTGAAATAAAAAAATAAAATAGTATATTAAAGTATAAGTGGATATTAAGGTCTTTAAAACACGCGCGATTTTTCGAGCACGACGGCGAAGCCGGAGTGCTCGAAATAGAGCAAGTGTTTTAGAGACCAGTTATCCACGAATACTTTACGCTATTTTTTTTTATTGGTGCTCTTTGAAATTATAAATATATACTGGTATCTATTACTACTACAACAACAAGAAATGGAAATAAGAACTAATAATGTAAAATGGTTGAATTCGTGATGCTTGCGTTGTCATGGAAATGGGAAAAACATAAACTAATTTGCATTTTGTCTTTAAGATTTATTGTTGTCACCGAAGTGCATAAAAATGAATTCTAATATCGATTTTTTAAGTATTAAAGCAGAATCGCGGTTAATACCGCAAAAATCTTCTGATGCGTATAAAAAAAAATTTAAATTGGTAAATATTGTTCGAATAAAGGTTTTGACGTTACAAAGTACTCCTGTCAGATCAATAATAAAAAAAATTGTCATTTAGACGTTTCTCGAGTTGTTGATGTTGCCATGGTAACTTTAAAAAACGCGCGTTTTTGAAAGTTCGATTTAAACACGCTGAGGCGTGCTTTAAATAGGTAAAATGGTTCACCAATAAAAAAAAAACATATTGTGGTTTGATTCCCAAGAAAATAAGAAAAAATAACAAGTAATGCCACAAGGAACTTATAGAAGATAATTAAATAAATGTTTATAATAGCTTCGTTTGTTTTGTAAATAACAGTATAATCTATGTTAAAAAACCTTACAAACTTTAACAAGTATTTGAGTTATTTTTTATCGTAAATTGTCAATTGAGAAGAAATTTCCAGTCGCACAGTTACTATACGGAAAATATTGTAGAGATAGCTTTAGGATACAACAAACGTAGGCAACCAGTTTGTCCAAGCACTAAATGATTTTTTTAATGTTCATTGTAAGTAGTGCAATTCCAAATATAGTCTGTTTGTGTTGTTTTTCGATCGGCTAGATTTTTTGTAACCAGCTCTCTAACTATAGAAGATTTCTTTAACAACAGTGACAAAAAGACCAAAACAGCTTCGGACTCATATAAATTCTCCCCCAAAAATAGTTATTATTTTCCACTGATGAAATTTTTTTTCATCCAAGTTTTAAGAATTTGTATATATTTATAAAACTTTTACGTAGCAAGAACAAAGAATAGCTATTTGTATAACAAGGGATGAAGTTTACTGCAGTAATCATTCAAGGGAGGAAAAGGCATTTTATTCCCATGTTATACATATGATTTTTCCGCCTCTCTCAAATAACAACATAATAACAAATAATAATACCAAATACAACATAATAACAAATAATAACAAATAATAACAATGTCTGCAAATTTAATCATAAGTTGTCTTATTGTGATATTTGTTTGATGTTAACTTGTCGGTTATGGAGCCTGAATCAGATGATATAATGTAACAATTATTGTGTAGGATAAAAACGGTAATGAATTTCATATTATAAAATAAAATTTTTATAGAAAGAATATTACCAATCATTATTGTGTAGGATAAAAAATTATGTCTAGACCACGACAGTAAAGTGTTTTTTCAGGCCTCAAGAAGTGGCCAGGCTCGGGTGTACCTCGCCTGTCCATATCTTCTTTCGGCCTGAAAAATGCCACTTTACCGCCTAGGTATACAATATACTATTACAACCTATAGTGTGTGTAATGAACAAAGGAAGATTTCAAATCGCGATTGGGAACGCAAAAAGCATGAATATTTTTACACGCTTTTTATTAGCTTCACTTGTATGTTTGTATGTCTGTATGTAACTCTCCGCGGCTTCTGGCACCGAACGAATTCGATGTCGACATTCAGTAATTAGCGTATCAATTTATTAACTCAATTTATCGTTATCTTTCAGTGACCTTCAGTCGAAACATATTTTAATAGTTTGCTGTGGATTTGCTTCTAGTTTTTTTGCCGTAAATATATTTTTAACTTGATTCTCTATTACCTATTAGTAAATTTATCGAAGTAGTTCTTATCGGGTATAATTGCTCTCTTTTGATTTAAGATTTAAAAACTAAATATCTTGAGTATGCAGTGGCGTATCTGCATTTTTTTTTCAAAAATGTTTTGCCTTTTCTATATCTTTAGATTATGTATCATAAGTACCTAAATTTTTTTAGTACCTATGCACACGTCAAGACTGGATTGGTTATCGAAGTAATAACTGTTAATTTTCTCTTCAAGTCGGAGCTAATTTTACAACTCTTCGCCCTCTGTTAGAAATTCGATATACTATCTGCAGCATCAACATTAAGTTTTAGAATTTCACACCTCAAATTTTATTGCGTTGTTGAAGAAGAATTTTACGTTCATGCACCCTCTCTTGGAAATTAATAATACTATCAACGGGAACTTGAAGAAAAAATCTATAGACAATAAATCGAACTAAAAATTTAAAATAAATATAGTTTGAAAAAACTAAAAAAACACGCTTTTAAAGAATGTTGAACTAAAAAGTTAAAAATAATTTTAAAAATTAAATTATGACAATAGTACATAAACAATACTAGTTTAATTGAGGGAAATGCGTGGAGCGCTTTGTGCTTTTCGTATATCAAGCGCCCCACGCTTTTCCCTCAATTAAACTAGTATTGTTTATGTACTATTGTCATAATTTAATTTTTAAAATTATTTTTAACTTTTTAGTTCAACATTCTTTAAAAGCGTGTTTTTTTAGTTTTTTTAAACTATATTTATTAACTGTAATTTACTTAGTTCGTTAAATGACCTTGAAGAAATTGTGTATTCTAATGTTCATTAAACGAATAGGTATAGTCTAACTATTGTCGGTGTAATAATCATAAAATAAAGCAATGTTGTCAGATATATTTTCTAAAATTGTTAGGCTCGCTACACAAATGTTCCCCTTCAGTAAACTGTTAGTTCGTGATGTTATAAGAAAGCTAGTTTGGATATATTTTTAAAAAATTACATAATATAAATTTATTAGTAAACATTAAAATAAGTCGCTTGAAATTGTTGGAAAAAGGGAAATTAATTAAAACCACTTTATGTATGTTACTATATTTAAGAAAATTTTGAAGAGTTGGCAACGTAGAAGCAGGTGCACTAAACACTTCCGAACAATCCAATCATCAACTACAGTATTTATCGTAATACAACGAAATAACCGAAGAATACTCACTTGACTGTTTTATCATAAAAAATTCTTTGGTCTAGAAGGGTGTTCAGCTAATAATCCACTAGTTGCATTCAGTGTCGGGTGTGAATTTTGTTTTAAAGAAATATTTAATATATTATATTCTTGATTGAGTGAGTTTAGTGAATTGTTATAGGGAAAGTTTAGGTGATCTAGTGTAGAAAAGTATCATTAATATAAAACCTTTTTGATGGTGTAGTGGTTAGGTCGCGTCAGTGAATTGATATTAATATAATATTTATTTGTTCGTAGACGTTTTAGGGTAAGTTTTATAATATAATTAATTAGAATGGCATTTTGGAGACCATTTGAAACGACAGTCCAAGATGATGCGCGGGATTATTGAATTGTGGATTTAAATATAATAAGTTAGATAATCGAATGGTAATAATGGAATCTCGGCGTATCGCTTAACTACAGGAGTATTGGCGCAAAATAAAAGGGTACCGTGTTTCAAAAAATGTATGCAAAATTTATAAAAAAATTATATGCACGCCATTGGGCGGCTTTTTCCTTCAAAGGGATTAAAAATATGGGTCATTACATTAACTTTGGAAGAACTATACACTCGTGGCGTGCCGTTTTGGTATTTAATAACATCGTAAAAAAATAAAATGAAAATATTCTGCCTTTCGAAAACTTTAATTCAGTAATTATTCTGTTGAAGAATTAAAATCATGTATTTCATAATTTTATTACACGTATTTTCATTATAAAAAATATAATAGAAATTGTCGATTAAAAACTATAAAAATCATAATAATGAACAAACAATAATTAGAATTATGAAAAACTTAATGAAAATTGGAATTCGAATACTTTTACCTATTGCGTTTCAATGCAAAGTTGTAGATAACCCTTAATAAATGATGAAAATTGAAACTTACAAGCCAATATAAGTAGCTATATTTCGTGGCTAGAGTTTGAATTCTCTTAAGCACTGATATTTACAAAAAAAGAGTTGTATTTTCTTATTTTTCTATCTGAATCACATGTTGTGTGAAAACCAAGTACCTAATAAATATCCACAGTCTATGAAGCTGTAATATCTTATCGGTAATAAAATGAAAACAAACTTCTCCGTCGACACTGAAGATTCCTTTTAAGAAAAGGTAATTCACAGCATGTAGAACACTGCTTCTACTTACTATCTTACAAAATAAAAAAATGTAAACTAAGATTTAGTATAAATTGCCCACATTCTGACCATTCTGCATCAATTCGAACACAACCAACTTAAGAGTATATTTATATTGTATAAATAAGTTCCTGAAAATGAACAGCTTTCTTTACGTTTTCGCAATAGTTTCAGTAGCTGTTGCTATACCTCTTGATGTCTTTGAAGATGAAAACGGCCAAGAATATTTAGCAGTTCCCCTTCACAGAGAAAGAAGGTAAGTTTTTTGATGTATTTCTTAAACTATGTCACATTTTTAGATTTACATATACAAAGTTTTTAATAAATTTTTCATATTATTATTAACAACTGCCCAATATAGATTATGTATTTATTTTATTTCAGAGACTTAACGTGGGGTGCAAATCAAGCAGGCTATTCAGTGGGACAAAAAGGCACAATTTGGACCAGCGACAATGACCGTCACCAGTTCGACGGTGCTTATACTGCATCTAAAGCTTGGCGGTCTCATGGACTTGAGCCTGATTCAATTGGAGGCAAAGTAGGGTACACTCACAACCCCACGGGATCTACAGCATTTATTGGTGCCGATAAAACACCTGGTTATGGTACAGATGTAGCTGCTGGTTTGAAGTATAACATTGCACAAGGCAAAAATTATAATGTTGATGTAACTGGACAATACGGAAGGCATTATGGAGGACCTGGTGGTACCGGAAAACCCGAAGCTGGTATATTTTTAAACGCCGAAGCTAAAATATAGAATATTAATAATTATTTATTTATTTATTTTTTCTAATAAAAAATAATTTGAAGCTTACATTTTGTATAAATTGATACCTTGATATTATAACTCATGTAATATCATCCCCAATTAAATACTTCTATCACGAAATACGTTCAAAGCTCCAAAAGAAGTTCCTAAGTGGTAAAGGTGGGGACATTTCTTGGTTGCCAGAAGGTACATACATACATATATGAAAAAAGTTACATGCAGCTTAAGACACAACCAGCATATTATTATGAAATGATGAAAATAAAGTTCAAATCTCTTCTTGTCGAGTGAGAAAATCCCCTGGAGAAAATGATGTAGCTATATACAGCACGTCCCAAAAAGTTTATCTCACTTTTCAAAAAATAACTATAATAACCTAGATAAATATTGGAAGCTTTTTCAATAAACATGTCAGCAATTGTTGAATGATTGCAGATTACGAAACTTGGTAAGATGCTTCGCCTTGTTTATTTGTGTCACTAATTTTAATAAAACAAGCTCTTGATAGATGGTTTAGAAGTATCCAATAACTATCAAGAAATGTCGAATGTGACATCAATGTGTTTGGAATATTCAGAAATGCCAGTAAAATTGAGTAAGGAAATTTAAAATTTGAGCACAAGAAGAATATATCATCAATTTGTCCAAACAATGAAGATTTCAATAATTTTTTACCAACACATGAACAGGAAACATAATACAGTGTGTCAATACTAAAACTTACAATGGACTATATTTCGTGAGCGAAAATATCTAGCATAGATGCTACGGGGAACGAAAACGACATAAGCAATAATGCAACATTTTTAATAGAAACCCCTAGTTGTGATACGTTGCTGGAAATCCCGTGAAGAATGTTTCCAAACAGTTCTAGTAGCCCTTATACAAAGTGTAACCATAAAGCAAAAAAATTAATTCGAAAACAAAATGGAATTGTCGAACTACAAAAATGTTAATAATTCATTAAATAAATGTTTATAATGACTTCCTTTGTTTTGTAAATAACAGTATAACCTAATTTCAAAAACCTTACAAACCTTGACAATTATTTGAGTTATTCTTTATCGTAAAATTGTCAATTGAGGAAAAATTTCCAGTGGTACAGTTACTATACGGAAAATATTGTAGAGATAGCTTTGGGATGTAACAAATTTAGGCAACCAGTTTGTCCATACACTAGATGATTTTTTAATGTTTATTGTAAGTAGTGCAATTTCAAATATACCTAGTCTGTTTGTGTTGTTTTTCGATCAGCTAGATTTTTTGTAACCGGCTCTCTGACTATAGAAGATTTCTTTAACAACAGTGACAAAAAGACCAAAACAGCTTCGGACTCATATAAATTCTCCCCCAAAAATAGTTATTATTTTCCACTCATGAAATTTTTTTTCATCCAAGTTTTAAGAATTTGTATACAGTTATAAAACTGTTACGTAGCAAGAACAAAGAAAATTTGTTTACAACCTATAAGTAGTGTGTAATAAACAAAGGAAGATTTCAAATCGCTATTGGGAACGCAAAAAGAATGAATATTTTTTACTGTGATTTACTGCTGTTAAATTAGTTCGATAAATGAATGACCTTGAAGAAATTGTGTATTTTATTGTCGATTAAAAACTATAAAAATCATAATAATGGACAAACAATAATTAGAATTATGAAATACTTAATAAAAATTAGAATTCGAATACTTCCATTTCAATGCAAAATTGTAGATAACCATCAATATATAATGGAAACTGAAACCTGCAAGCTAATATTTCATGGCTAGAGTTTGAATTCTCTTAAGCACTGATATTTACAAAAAAATAAAGAGTTGTATTTTGTTATTTTTCTATCTGAATCACATGTTGTGTTAAACCCAATTAATAAATATCCCCATTTTATGAAGCGGTAATATCTTATCGGTAATAAAATAAAAACAAACGTCTCTGTTGATACTAAAGATTCCTTTTGAGAAAAGGTAATTCACAGCATGTAGAACACTGCTTCTACTTACTATCTTAAAAAATAAAAAAAATGTAT
This sequence comes from Lochmaea capreae, assembly GCA_949126875.1. Lineage (NCBI taxonomy): Eukaryota > Metazoa > Arthropoda > Insecta > Coleoptera > Chrysomelidae > Lochmaea > Lochmaea capreae. Next base: position 14,410,978 of record OX421409.1, read on the forward strand.
ACTAAGATTTAGTATAAATTGTCCACATTCTGACCATTCTGCATCAATTCGAACACAACCAACTTAAGAGTATATCGAAATTGTTTAAATAAGTTCCTGAAAATGAACAGCCTTCTTTACGTTTTCGCAATAGTTTCAGTAGCTGTTGCTATACCTCTTGATGTCTTTGAAGATGAAAACGGCCAAGAATATTTAGCAGTTCCTCTTCATAGAGAAAGAAGGTAAGTTTTTTTATGTATTTGTTAAACTATGTCACATTTTTAGATTAACATGATCAGAGTTTTTAAATTTTTCATATGATTATTAACAACTGCCTAATATAGATTATGTATTTATTTTATTTCAGAGACTTCACATGGGGTGCAAATCAAGCAGGCTATTCAGTGGGACAAAAAGGCACAATTTGGACCAGCGACAATGACCGTCACCAGTTCGACGGTGCTTATACTGCATCTAAAGCTTGGCGTTCTCATGGACTTGAACCTGATTCAATTGGAGGCAAAGTAGAGTACACTCATAACCCCACGGGATCTACAGCATTTATTGGTGCCGATAAAACACCTGGTTATGGTACAGATGTAGCTGCTGGTTTGAAGTATAACATTGCACAAGGCAAAAATTATAATGTTGATGTAACTGGACAATACGGAAGGCATTATGGAGGACCTGGTGGTACCGGAAAACCCGAAGCTGGTGTATTTTTAAACGCCGAAGCTAAAATATAGAATATTAATAATAATTTATTTATTTATTTTTCTAATAAAAAATAATTTAAACCTTACATTTTGTATAAATTAATCCTAGGATATAAATACTCATATTGTAATATCATCTGAAAACAATGAAATTTAGACACTTCTATTACGAAATATATCCAAAGCTCATAAGGAAACGATAAAAATGAAGTTCAGTTCACTGAGATAATTATAGCTGCAGCTACAACATGTTCCAAAAAGATTATTTTAGATTTAAAAAATATTCATGATAAAAAAAACTGTTCATGACTTGCAGATCCATAATCGACTACGAAATTTTTAAAACGTGCAAATCTTCCATCCGAAGAAAAATTGTCTGGGTTGATTCTCTAGTTCTTGAACTGTTAATGGCTGAAAATTGTTCTCCAGCAAATTGACTATTGGAATTGAATACTGAGTGTTGTTTTCTTTAAATATATGTGAATTTTTTTAATTCTAATAGCGACGGTTTTGTTTAAACACATTACTATGAAAAAAAAAGTTCTTTCATCACTAAAGTAAATAAACCAGATTTACAGAAACCAGAACAAAAAAAGAAGAGCAGAGTTTGTTCTTTAAAATGGCGAAGAAAAGTATTTTTTTCAAAATACAACTAATTAATACATTTACCACTTTATTTAAAGCGTTTCAATTCAAAGTATTGTTCCAGAATAATAGTATATTATTAAACGAGCAATTTATGATAGCCATTATTCAAGCAGGGTGACGTTTGCGTCCCGAGCCGTACGCGAGTGGCGCAAGTCAGACGAGTGAATAATGGCCATAAATTGCGAGTGGAATACTATACTTTGTCCACGACCCTTGTTTTCTTTATTAAATAAGGTGAGTGTAGAACGGAAAGTAATAATTTGGTATTATTGACAACTCTAACGTCAAAATTATCAAATTTCAGGAGTACGTCAAATGTGACATATCGAGATGGGCGATACTGTGTTAAGTATCGATACACCGTACCGTTATAAATATATTGTTTTAAAAATATCAATATTAAAAAATACCGTTATGAAAAGTATCAATACTAAAAATTTCGATATTTTATCGATACGATATATTTCAGAAACAAATTTCCTAAACAAAATACGCAGATTTAATAGTTTATTTCATATTGTATTCTCATCTCTAGTCACCTATGTACCGAAATTTTGTGAGTAGGTATTGAGTTGTCATGGCATGTTATTTAAATGCAGAAACGTGAATTATGAGCCATAAGTCACTCTAGTAGATATATGGGTACCATATACCTTTTGTTAGGAGGTAAAAAGTGGTCGTGGACAAACTATTTTCCTTTCCATTTGATCATTTTCATTCTACTTATTACGTTGGAAAGTACTGCTGACGGGGCGAAAGTAGGAGATTCCCATTTCGATTTATGTAGGTGGGGCATAGAACGAGTAGGTACCTTAGAAACGGTTTTGAGATTTTCCCGACATCTCTTTTCGTTTTTCAATTTAATATGATTCTAGTTGAAAGCTGTTACTCGATGGGCCCAGTAATTAATTAAAGAATAAATTAAAAAAGTGTCGTGATGAGTCAAGAAAATTTATAATTTCTTAACTGAGTATAAACAAAAATTTATGAGAAATTTCCTGTAGTATATATACTATACAGAAAATGTTCTAGAGACAGCTAGGACATAGCAAACTTAGTCAATATATCTATATATTGTTTTGAAACTATATAGGAGGAGCATTTTTATAAACCTTAATCACACCACTAAAAGTTACTAGATTTGGAGTGTGGTCCAAAAGGGTCGTATTCAGACTTTTTGAACTAATTGACAATTACGGGACATCATATTGTACTGTTCGCAGTTGTCGTGGCCAATGATAGATCTAGACATGTCTAAATGTCGAATCATCATTGGCCACAGGTCAAGGCGAAAGTAGTAACCAAATCTCACATTATTGTGAAATAGTAGTTTATGTAAAGTTTGAGGATAAATAAGTAGGTAAAAAATGCAATTGTATGTTTCAATTATTTAATAATAACATTTGAGACTTAGGTATACTTGTGAGTAGAATTAGCTTGCACAAAACATTTCTACCTACCCACAAGCGAACAATTGATTCTCCTTTCTGCAATGTAGCTTCCGATGGGTCTATGAAAAATGTACATGAATTTGATGAAAGAATACATAATTGACAAAAGTTTCAAGGAAATCCATTATTACAGTTATCGGTAAAACTGCTATTCATCGGAAAAATAGAGTACAGAAATCGCTAGTGCATAGGGATCCTGCAATAATGAAAAATTTGTCTGAAACCGATTCTGCTTCTGCCTACAGATTTCTTTATTTCACCGACAAATTGTGAAACGGTGCAAAATAATTTTACTCACAACTATACTTATAGCGCAAACTAAGAGTAAACTGAATTTTTGATACCGAAAAATATCATAATCTTGTACGTGTATGTGAAACTTGGTATGAAAATATTTACAAAAATAAGATTTTGTTTGAAAACTTATAGTATTAACAAAAAAAAACAAGAATGGATTATGGTTATTAAACTGAATAAATAATAAAAATAGCATTTAACTTGGTTGGAATATAATAGTTTGTTAAAAATAAAACAATAAACAACAAAGGTGAAAAAGTGGTAATAAAGATTAAAATGATAAAAATTTTGATATAAATAAACACAAATGACAAATGTCGTTCAGTTGTATCAAAAGAGATGTGTGAAACGGGCGGAAACCTGCCCAATCACTTAGGAGCAGAAATGCCAACTTTAGTTCAAATCACTCGTCTTAGTTTAAAAACAAGGTATATATATACACTAAGACCCGGTTGTGCAAAAATATAGCTTAGTGAAGGCTCAAGCGTGAACTCAGGTTCAGCGTCAGATTGCTGTTGTACAAAGTAGGCTCACGGTTGAGCTTAATTTAAACTTTAAGCTTAGTAAAACCTTCAAGAGGGCAGGTTTAATGTAAGCTAAAGCACGGAACATAAATTGTTATCATGTTCTATGGCTTAAATGTAAATAAATTGTATGCAAACATAACCTGTACTTAATTTATTTTTAATAAAAAGTTTATCAAAGTTAAATATGGATATTGTAATCGATGGTGAAGATTTTTTGGAACTTATTGAAATCGTACAACACCCGAGAAGACCTCGGGTGTATATTCAAAGATTTCGTCTTTCTAAAGAAACCGTTCGCTTTGTGACAGATTGTATATCAGAGGAAATTTCTTGCAAAACTAATAGGTACGAACAATCTCCCCAAATGCATAAATTAGTTAGGTGACACCTTCATTTGACAAACATATTTTGACCAATTTACTTCATCTGATGCGTCAGTCCGAAATAATTTCTACCAACACTTGTAAATATAGGTTTAGTAGAGCTGCTACTAAACCATGTAAGTACAACAGGTTTGGGGTTGAGCTAAGCTAATATTTTAAGCACAGCTCAGTTGAGCTCAATTTTAAACTTCAAATGTACAACCGGGCCTAAATGATTTTTCAAATGTTCAATGTAAATAGTAAGATTTCAAATATAGTCCATGCTGTTTTTAGATCGGCTAGATTTTTTACAGCCAGCTCCTGGACTATAAAAGTTTTCTTTAACAGTAGTGACAAATAGACAGAAAGTTGTTTGCATTCATATAAATTCTTCCCTTAAAATATGTATTATTGTCCATTGACGTAATTTCTATTCCTCCAATTTTGAAGAATTTGTATACTTTTTTTAAAATAATTAGGTAGCAAATGAAAGAAAAGTTGCTTACAACGTACAGTGTGTAATAAACAAAGGAAGATTTCCAATCGCGATTGGGAACGCGATAAACATGAAACATTTTATACTAGTTAATTTTAGCCAATCAGATGCCTGCATTTTGACATGACAATAACCTCTGGCTTGACAGCTGTCATAAACGCATAAAATTATCATTTATTTTTTATGCGTAGTTCTTTTGAATTATTTTAATACTTTCCTTTGTTCCTAGTAGTATAAAATTAGGAAAAGTGTAAAGATTAATACTTATTTTAGATTATTATTTAAACCTTGTTTTACTAAAGCATAGGGATATATGATGTCACCTAAGTATGTCACCAATTTAATTTCTATTTTAAAAAAGTTTTGGTATAAAATTTTCTAACCACATCTCCCTAGAGCATGAATTAATATTCGGGAAATCTTCCTCAGTTGTGAATTTTTTAAGAAAATTTCCGGAAATAATTCGTGCTCTAGGGAGATTATAAGTGAAAATTTCACAGCAGTACTTTTTAACCAATAAGATGCCTTAATTTTGACTAGTTACCATGGTAATTTTTTGAAGCCGCCACGATATTTAGTGGACATTTTTTTACAGTTGAAAAGGTAAATATATGATCTACAACCTTTAATTAATAATGTAGACATAGCTGTGAATAATACAAAATTTCTTATCTAATTGTTGATATTATTTACCAAATCGCTATACACTTAGGGCGCGTTGTATCTCACACCTAAACTCGGTTTAATTATAACTGATGTTTAGACTGATGTAATTAATGATAATAAATAAATCAATACGTCACAGTCTAAACATCAGTTATAATTAAACCGAGTTTAGGTGTGAGATACAACACACCATTAGGGCGTGTTGTATCAAACACCTAAACTAGGTTTAAAGATAACTAATGTTTAGACTGATTTAATTAATTCATAATAAATACATCAATATGTCACAGTCTAAACGTCAGTTATCATTAAACTGAGTTTAGGTGTTTGATACAACGCACCCTTATTGAACTCAACATTCAGACGTTTTTAACTAGTAATTATTAAACTTTGTGACAGAACTGGTTAAACAAAAATGACAAATCAACATATTATGTCAAAAACAACAATACCTGCCCAGTTTGACAAGCAATGAAGTTAATTTAAAATGTCAGGTTGGATTAATATTTTTTTTTCCAAATTAAGGTATGAACTTTTCTAACTGAATACCACGCAAGCTAATTATTTCCGGAAATTTTCTTTCTTGATTTAAAGGAAATTATTAATTCCCAAAAAATTCGTGCTTTCAAAAAAATTTCCGGAAATAATTTAAGCTCTTGTGATGTTATAAGTGAACATTTTTAACTGGGATTTACTTTTTACACCAGCTGTTGAATTGGTTCGACACCTTTACCTTGAAGAGATTGTTGGGTAATATAATGCTCTTAACTGAAATAAAGTTTGTATTCTTTAACCCCGACTGATATCTAGTTGTTTTTGCTTTTTGATCTATTTGAATTGAAATTGTGAAACCCAAATCATAAAAATCCACATTCTATGAAGCTGTAATATCTTATCGGTAATAAAATGAAAACAAACTTCTCTGTTAACACTGAAGATTCCTTTTGAGAAAAGGTAATTCACAGCATGTAGAACACTGCTTCTACCTTCAAAAATAAAAAAATGTAAACTAAGATTTAGTATAAATTGTCCACATTCTGACCATTCTGCATCAGTTCGAACACAACCAATTTAAGAGTATATCGATATTGTTTAAATAAGTTCCTGAAAATGAACAGCTTTCTTTACGTTTTCGCAATAGTTTCAGTAGCTGTTGCTATACCTCTTGATGTCTTTGAAGATGAAAACGGCCAAGAATATTTAGCAGTTCCTCTTCATAGAGAAAGAAGGTAAGTTTTTTGATATATTTGTTAAACAATGTCATACTTTTAGATTAACATGCACAAGTTTTTAAATTTTTTATATTATTGTTAACAACTGCCTAATATAGATTATGTATTTATTTTATTTCAGAGACTTAACATGGGGTGCAAATCAAGCAGGCTATTCATTGGGACAAAAAGGCACAATTTGGACCAGCGAAAATGACCGTCACCAGTTCGACGGTGCTTATACTGCATCTAAGGCTTGGCGTTCTCATGGACTTGAACCTGATTCAATTGGAGGCAAAGTAGAGTACACTAATAACCCCACGGGATCTACAGCATTTATTGGTGCCGATAAAACACCTGGTTATGGTACAGATGTAGCTGCTGGTTTGAAGTATAACATTGCACAAGGCAAAAATTATAATGTTGATGTAAGTGGACAATATGGAAGGCATTATGGAGGACCTGGTGGTACCGGAAAACCCGAAGCTGGCGTATTTTTAAACGCCGAAGCTAAAATATAAAATGTTAATGTAAATTCGTATGTTATTTATTTTTTCTTAATAAAAAATATTATATAGCTCACATTATTGTATTTATTAACGGCTGAGATTTCAAAACATCTGCTGGAATACAGGAAAAATAGAAACTGACGATTTAAAGTAAAATACCATCACTGCTCGGAGAAACCTGGTAGAAATCAGGTAAAAACTGTTTTCCAATAAACCGGAAGTGTTGGGGCGGATTGAAAACATTTAAAATGTGACACTAACAAGAAGTCTATATAGTTTGTATTTTCTTAGTTGTCAGTTATCAAACTTCCATCCAAACTTCATCAAATCATATTGAGTCAGCCAATGTTTAGTTACAGTATTACAAAAGTTACATTGATCAAGACCAGCTAAATAGTTCAAATGAATCAAGTTCGATCTACTTCATTTAGACCACCGTTGAAATGAATGATTTTGAATAATCCCTTATTAATGTTAAACATAGTTAAACAAATATTGGATGAAGGTTGGTACCGAAAGAAAAAAATAGGTAGACCTAAGAAAAACTGGAATCAAGAAATAGGTGACGTACTGAAGGAAACAGGAACTTCTAGGGCGGAAGCAAAGAAGATAGGAAAATATGTAAAATATACTGCGTAACCCGCAACCCCGACTCCTAGCGGAAATAGGAATTCCTAGAGGAATAACTCACTGTTAGTTGTACAATAGGTGTACATTTCATTATTTTAGAATAATGAGAAACAAAACTACTTATAATGATCAAAATGCTCGCCGTTTACTTGCTAACAATATGCCATCCTATTAACAAATTCTTGAGTCACTCTTTCCAAGACTTCTCCACGTATTAGTTCATATTCATCAATAATTCTTTGTCTCAATTCCTGTAAGTTTGTTGGTCGTCTAACGTAAACACGTGATTTTAGATAACCCCAAAAAAAATCTAACGGGCTAAGATCCGGAGAACGAGCAGGCCACTCTATGAATCCTCTACGTCCAACCATCGATTTGGAAAATTTGCATCCAGAAAATCCCTAACCCGTCTATCATAGTGGGGAGGTGCTCCATCTTGTTGAAACCAAACATTTTGTGGTAATTGCCCATTCTGTTGAAGTGCAGAAATAATTTCGTTATTTAGTAGATCCAAATACTTGTCACCATTCAAGTTTCAGTCGTTAAAAAATGGGCCTATAAGCCTATTTTAGACAATTCCCATCCAAACATTTAACTTCTGTGGATGTGCTTCATGAATCCAATGAGGATTCTCATTTGACCAATATCTTGAGTTATGGCGATTAACTGTTCGATTTAAACAAAAAGTTGCCTCATCGGAAAAAACTATGTTAGAAGCAAAATTGTCGTCGACACTACAGATGTCCATTAGCCGTTCGCAAAATTCCAGCCGCAAAAAACTCAAAGGAGATTGACTAAAGTGCTATATTTCTCGTTTTTACAAATTTTTTCACACTAACCTCAGTATGTATGAATTCAAAATAACAAGCTTTTTCAAAATATGTAAAAATATATAGGGTGTCCCATTTAAATTAAAGAAGTTGATGGCATTCCCGGTTAAACCGGAAGTATATTATTAACACAAAAATGTACATCAGATGCATTTTGTTCCATTGCACTTACCTGAGAATTTTCATAAATATCGTTCTTTTCGTTTAAAAGATATTTACTTGGTTTCATACTTTATCCCAACTCTGTACATATATGAGACTTGGTGAGCAAAACACTATTTAACACATCCCCAATAATTCAAATTTTATTATTGTTCTTGTATGGACACATTCGGATCATGCTAGGCTTTCCTTTGTGTTTACACTCATTCTTTCCGAGTTAGCTCTTTCTTTGCTCAGACCAAACTGTTCCTAAACTTTTAAGAATATTATTCTGACCAAATTTCTGATTAAAAATCTCATGCCTACTTGAATGTTTTCCAGTCTAAACAACTGTTTATGTTATACCGTCTGCATTTAAATCTCCTTTTAATGCTAATATCCAGTTCATTGTTTTCTTTTTGTGCTTTACAACGGTTTTTATGAAATCCCATAATTTCTTTTGTTTACCTGGCCGATAACAGTATGTGTTTGACAATTTTTCTTCACCAGAGGCTGCATTTTCGAGATAACTCGAGTACAATTCGTGTACGAAATTTAATGAATTTCGCACGAAAATTGGTTATGTAAATACCGGCTGCATGACAAGAGATCTACAATCCGTTTCCGAGATAATTGATGCGTTCTATACTTTTAAAACTCACTCTGTATATAACACAAATTTACTTAATAATTTATCAGTAATCAAATAATAATATTTACTTTTATTAACATATGAATACATAAACATATAAAAATAATTTTTTGGCTTTAATAAGAAATGCAATTTGAAAGTAAGAACATTTGTTTACTTCTACCGGGAAGATTAAACATTAAATTTGGTACTTTTTTGTAGTACGAAAAGATTGTGAATACCAATTTATTGTTTGAATTAATACAGTATAAATACCAGAGAATAATATCATTCGGCACCAGTTATTTCAAGACTACCATTCAAGTGCGTATTAAAAATGAAGAGTTTCATCGCTTTAGTACTTTGTGTAGCAGTTAGTACCGCTTTTCCTTTAAACATAGTAGAAAATGAAGAAGGAAAGCAGTTTCTACTAGTTCCTCTACACAGAGAAAGAAGGTATACATTTTAAATATTGTTACAAATATGTAGGTATGTGATTCTGTTTGTCAGTTCCATTTTGGAATAATAGAGTTCAGTCTAGGGTCAGTGTGGCCAACAAAAAGTGTTTTTTCAGACAAAAATGACAGTTAATGTCTACCATTAGAAACATAAGACTTTTGCAGGTTTTTTACCATTGCGATCATCTATATTGCTTTATTAGAACAATTAATTCACCCCCAAAGCGTAAATCTTAAAATTTAAAATGCCATTTTAGCTGAATACATTTCTGTCAACATGTCACTAGATATGTCAGTGGAAAAATCAATCGGAAGAATAAAGAGAGACCAGATCTACTACAAGAGTCTAATTGGAAATAAACATGAGCGATTAAACGAATGTCCACAAAAACATATAAAACTGACATCTGACATAGCTAGTGACAGAATAACAGAAATGGAATGGTCGATGCGTTTATCATTCAGCTAAAATGTCATTTTAAATTTTAAGATTTACGCTTTGGGGGTGTATTAATTGTTCTAATAAAGCAATATAGATGTTCGCAATGATAAAAAACCTGCAAAAATTTTATGCTTGGAATTGTATACATTAACTGTCATTCTTTTCAGAAAAACCATTTTTTGTTGGCCACACTGACCTTAAACTGAACTCCTTTATTAATTTATGTTTGAACATTGCCTTTTAAGTTCGTTTTGGGGTAATGAAGACAAAGCACTATATGCTCCTATTGGTCTAGAAACTTTTGGTGCCGTAGCGAAAGTTCTTAAAAAACAAATATAACTGTTCTTTGATAAGGTGGCTAATCAACATATTCCACTGGGACCTTACCAGATCTATGGTGGTCCTCTGAATCCAGACTCTATTTAAGTAGCCAATCAGCTTTGAGACTGAATCTTTCATGGAATTTCTTACCGGTGGCTTGTCATCACCTAGAACACATTCGCCAGGCAGTCGCACTGGCATGGGATGCTACAGTTTCCTCTTCTAGGTGACAGAATCTGCACATGGCTGCCAACTCGTTGCCCTCATGACTCTCGTTCCCTGGTACCTAGGCTTCCATGTCCTTGCAACCAGAATCTTGATTGGACTCCTAAGGACTGCAGACTCAAACATGTTTTTGGCAAACACAACCATATGCAGGTATTGCCAAGAAAGGATTATGTGTTAGTGTGAAAGTCTAACTGGGTGACTACAACTCACCCAATTTATTGAGTCTAGAAAAGAAGCTTTAGAATAACATGAGGACACATTTAGTTAAGCAAATGTCATAGTGAAGAGACACAAGCCCAATATAAACCTCAACGTTATTTTATAATATTCATTTCTCTTGCAATTCATTGAAAATTTGATTGTTATCATGACTTTTAACACAATCAATATTTTTTCAGAGAAATTAAAGCAGGAGCTAACCAAGGTGGAGTTAGCATCGGTCATACCGGTACATTCGGAAATAGAGACCACCAAGTAAGCACCTCTGTAGGTGCATCTAAAGCATGGGGATCACATGGAGCTAGGCCTGATTCAGTTGGAGCAGGTGTCGGTTACAGTCACACTCCGTCCGGTTCATCAGCATTTGCTGGTGCAAGCAGAACTCGAGGTCAAGGAGCTGATGTTTCGGCTGGAGGAAGAGTAAATTTCGCTGGTGGTAAAAACTGGAACGCTGGTGTTTCTGGAAGTTATGGAAGGCATTTTGGTGGTTCTGGAGGTACTGGTAAACCCCAAGCTAGTGTTGGGGTAGGTGTCAATGGTCGATTTTAATTGAGTTGTGTACTGTTTTTTTTCATATTTATATATTTTTAATAAATTTTTTTACAAAATATTCATTTTGACGTTTCACTGCTACATTTTTGGTAGACTATTGAGTTTTTTTTGACTGGTTTCAGCTTTCATATACGTTTATCAATTCTTTCAGTTTTATTTTGAATGTCTTAAAACCAATTTCTGTTATTTTCACATTTTAATTCCTCCTTTGTGCAGTCTACATTCTGGATAATTGTACAGTATTTTACAAGCTTTCAGGCACATCAACGAAACCTTTAAAAAATTGCCATTTGTACAGACTATCTACCTTTCATTCTATATACCCAGGAATTATTTACTAAACATTCCATTATCTAAGAAACTTATCACTTTTGTCACCACATCTTTTTCTCCAAAACCAAAGTCACGATTACATGGATGCCCTCACATACTCATATAAGAATCTGGCAATCAACTGACTGATCAGGATGTCAAAATAGCTTTAACTTCTGCCACAATTCCACTGAAACAGATTTGCGAGGATAGTAAGATGTCTTTGGCCATTTCACAACAGATCATTGTTAACTGGTCCCACTAGATTCTCTGGACAAAAAGGAAAAATATTACGAAGACTTAGAGCTGGTCATACCAAACTGACAGTTACCTAATGCTCTTGAGAATCAGATCTTCCTGTCAAAGCTGCCAGTTCCTACCTGCTATGAAACATAAGCTCACCAATTAAATTCCAGAAGACAGCTAATCTTAAATTCTAGCTGCGGGGACCCAAACCAAATTGAAATATTACCCTTGAGTATAGTATATAATCAAGGATATTACTAAAATTCTTAAAGAAATATCTGTATATCATTAACTTTAGTTTTTTTCTTCATTGCCAGATATCTGTAACCGTCTCCGTGCAAGTGTCCATAGTTGCTAAGAAAATTGATGTGAATGAAAAAAAATATTTAAACGTTCCTGGATAACCTCCCGAAAAATTCCTTTAACACGGTTCCATAAATAAGCAGAACAAAAAAAAAACAATAACGTAGTCATTTCAAAACAAAATACCAAAACTGTCTAGCTATTGGCTTTTCCATTTTATTTTTATTGTTCGAAAAGGGCATTAGACACACGCGCCGCTCGCAGAAGACCCTGCCCTATAAAATCAATAATCGGATCAAGGTTCCCCACGGTTAAATCCTGGTTAAGCCCTAAAGTGTGCATCAATTTGCATCGAAACTACTTATGGGGTTTGGAAAATACTCTTCTCTCTATCAAAGTGTCGAAAGCACTCAGGGGTAAAACAGTTTCTATTGACTTAAACTCATCCATTATCGGATGTCAACGGATTTAGAGTCAATAATTACAAGTGTATTTAATATTTTTTTGTCAATATTAAAGTAAAAAGTGGTTCCTATGATACAGTTTACTTTTTTGCTAAATATATTTAGGACGAAATGACATTGAACTATTTTTTATGCTACAACTTCTCAGATTAGAGTTTTTATGGATAAAAATAGATGATGTGAACGATTGGAAGAAGGACAAGAATAATAGTCAATTGAATTAAAATTTAGCGAAGCTAATGAATGGCAAAAAAAGCAAAAAATAGTGGTTTGGGAATTATTCAAGGAGAAAATAAATAGTTCGGTTAGGTTAGGCGAGTCACAATATAAATTACGAACAAATTAATTATAGGAAGTCATTTTTTTTCGATTTTGTCCATTTTACACCATGTTTTTATCTACTTTCTATGCTGTTACAATAAAAATAATGACACATTACTTCAATAGAATTAAAAGTTTTTTCTATAACTATTAACATACAATAACCTCAAAGTAACCGAATTAGTAAAGAATTGAAGTGCTCCAGAGTCCCTATAAAAAAGAGGCTTTCGCACTTCTGTAAAGGTTGGACTGTGATTAATGATAGTGTAATTAATAAGGGCGCAGTCAAGCCCTAATTGCGGTGTACTTTAAAGTAAAATGCAATTATTACTTCCCCTCTTCGGATTAGAGAAAGTTTGGAATTGAAATAAAGTTTGTACTTACCGCTCGATACCGGAAAGTCGAGGATGTCTGTATTTTTTTGAAAGAAGTAGTCCACCGCCCCAAGCTGCCTGTAAATAGAAAATAATTAGTAGGTTTGTGAATAATTACTTAAAATTTCGTTATTCTTACAAATGAAACTAAATGTGTTTAATGAACTCCTGTAATTAATGAAAAAACTTATGGAGGTTCTAAGGAACTTCGAATGCTATTTTTGGATGTAAAATTCATGAAAACTGCTATTTTTAAACAAAAAACTGATAACAACTGCTATTTTAAACAATCAAATTGATAAGAAATGCCATTTTCAATGTAAAATTAATGAAAATTGCTATTTTTCAGTGTGAGATCAATAAAAACTGCTATTTTAAACCGGAAAATTGATAATAAATGCCATTTTTAAATGTGAAATTAATAAAAACTGCTATTTTAAACAGGAAAATTGATGAAAATTGCTATTTTTCGATGTAAAATTCATGAAAACTGCTATTTTAAACCGGAAAATTGATAAAAATTGCTATTTTTCAATGTAAAATTCATAAAAACTGCTATTTTAAACCGGGAAACTGATGAAAATTGCTCTGTTTCAATGTGAAATTAATAAAAACTGCTATTTTAAAGCAGAAAATTGATGAAAAATGCTATGCTATTAGTATTGACATATTATCGCTACTTACATCGACGTGTAACCACATTCCATATTTTTTGCAAATATCCGCAATCTCGTTGATGGGATCGAAAGCACCTAATACGGTGGTACCAGCAGTGCATGCAACGAAGAAAGGAATGTGTCCCTTGGTTCTTCTATCCATTATAAGCCGTTCCAATTCCTGAGGGATCATGCGACCGTGCTCATCTGAAGGCACCATGATGCAGTTATCTGTTCCCAGTCCACAAACGGAAGCACAAGATTTCACCGAGTAGTGACTCTGGAAATTGAAAAAATCTACATTTCTGCTTTAGGACGATAGCAAGAGCATCTACCTTTTACTGACAACCAGAAGCATCATTTGGTCAAATTTTTGCTTTTGGTACAAACAGTATCTTTATCATTCAATAATCGTACCTGATCTGAAGTGTACATAACTAATTGTCCTTGAATTGTAGCAATTCCCTTTTCTTTGTAATTGGGAAACATTTTGTGACGAGCAGCTAGGAAGGCATATAGGTTGGATATAGAACCACCTGAAAATAAAACCACTCAATAGAGAAAGTATGTAAGAAAACAAACTCATAGAAAGTTTGTTGTAAATAATTTTACCTGGTGCTAAGATGGAATCTCCTCTTTTCCAACATTTGCCAATAATTTCTCGCATATGGGTCATAACTACGTTTTCCATCAGGATAAATACAGGTGCGATTTCATAGGTGAACATATTAGTGTTTGCAGTAGCTGTTAACCATTCTCCAGCCATGGAAACAATATCTAGACCAGTGGATAGTTGATTGAAAAAATGTGGGTGACCTGGAACAAAGATATTACTTGATGAATCTGAAACTTATTTTTCATTTACTTTATAGCCAACCATTTTGGTTTGTCACTAGAAAGGACAATATCACTTGTAGACCGGTTTCGGCGTATTTGCGCCTCATCAGTACAAGGTAGATACCTATCGTCCGTCCAGAAGCTCTAAGAGCATAATCCTGGACTGGAAACAATACTGAAATCACTTCAATACATTATCCTCAGAGAAGCCAGAGAAGTAGTTATTGGTTCTTAGTGAACGGTCTGCTTTTTGAAAATAAATGTTCAAAAAAAATTATATATAGTTTTTAATTATTCTTTGACATCACTTATTTTTCAATGTTCGAGTTCCTAAGTGAAGTTTCAGGAACCACTAGCTTCTTCAATCCTATTCCTTAGAGTTTTGGGATATCCTTAGGCTATTCGATCAAGTCAGAGTAGTATAAGGGGATTTTGTAGTGTCCTACATTCCGCAAGTATGTGAATGGAGAATTCTTCTTCCATTCCCCAGAATCTACATGTTTTTATGTTTCTTTCTCCATTAATTTTATCTTTTTGAGTTACCCATTCAGACAGCGAAGCCTTCTGTATCTGTAGAGTAGGGAGGGTGAGTGTAGGCTCACAGCACTTAGGCCACATGTGACCCATTGTACATCCTCCCGAGGAGTTGTCCTCCTAAGTCAAGAATCCTACTGTTAAACGTAGGTTTTTCCTGGTCACCGCCAAATATTTCTTCGGCGCCAGCTTCCCAGGGTCGCCCAGGGTGATCCTGGCAAAACTGCATCCTTTGATTCCATCCCATCTCTTGAGGGATTGAGCATGGGTGTGACGTTTGGCTAGTTCCGCAATTATTGAAGTCGTTAGGCCGTGGATGTCACTGGGACCTAAAATGTTTAGTCCAGCCGCTTCCCTGGCTAAAGAATCGGCAATGCGATTTCCTTTACTCCTGTCGTGCCCTTTAACCCACCTCAGGATAATATTGTTATCTACCGAGGAGTTAGCTAAATCTTGGTGGCATTCTAGTACTAGCCCCGATATAACACGTTGTCTGTTCAAGGCTAATAGGGCTTGTCTGCTATCAGTGCAGATTGTTATGTTTTTGCCAGAAATTCCTTTTCTGGTTAGTTCTTTTGTGGCAATTAATCCTTAGGCTTAGTGCTCTGGAGTAAACTCCACATCCTGAGCCTTCCTTCATTTTTGAGCCATCTGTATATATGCGTATTGCATTTGCAGCATCTGACTGTGTGTTCTGTTTTATTTGTATTTTGTAGGGTTTATTAAACACAAACCTGGGTTCAATTGCATCATTGGCTGCCTGCAGCAGAGGTAGCACAGTAAGCGCTTCTTGCCATAGGCTTAGCCTCAATTGGCCCACTCCTACTTCGGGGTTTACCCCAGCCGTGCGCAATCGTACCATGGCCACAGCGAAGCTTTGTTAGAACACCTGCCAAACCATTTGGCTTTTGAATTATTTTGATCTCACCTGTTCCTAGCTTCCCAGGAGTATCTTTGGTTATCTTAGCACTACCAGGCTTCCCAATAGTTCGGTGATTTCAGCTATTCAGCTTCACCAATTTTTCCAATATTTTATTAGTGCTGATACCGCAAAACGATCCAACCTTTCTCTTCGTTAGCTAGTGAAGATGTTCTTGTTGCCTTATTAAGTTATCCGAATCAAGAAAAATGTTTGGGAACCTTTCCAAATTTTCAGAGATTGAACCCATCCCAAATTATTATGTATACCAAGTCTTCCACCAAAATCTCAATAGCCTTCACTAAGAAAATAAAGCTGAACCTTAAAACCATGGGAGCGAGGTTGAATGGAGACAAGAACCAAGTATCTAGGTTTGACTCTAGATAGTAAACTCCTGTGGAACAAACACGAAAAGGAAATTATATACAAAGCAAAAATCCTGAGCTGTATGTACACTGCCATAGAGAGACCAATTGTCACTTATGGAGCCATAGCGTGGAGTAACAGAACTAGTCTATGGACGACGAGAGACAACCTCTCCAAAATTCAAAGACTAGCCTGTGTATGAATTACAGGAGCAATGAGAACATGCCCAATGGCAGCCAAATATTTTTACATCATTCAGTGGTATATCCAAAGTTTTATGAATTCTGAAGATCGAGGGAATTTGAAAAATGGTTAAATAAATTCCATTACTATTGCTGGATCAAAGTCTTTATTCGGATGTATCCGATATAGCGATTATTTTTCCGAAAAAAGAAACATCTTTGTGACGTTTATATCCCCTAAAACGAATTAAGTGTAATCGAAGGTCACGTGCTGGTAAAAAAGGGTGTGCATAGACCTGCAATAATGTCTTTGTTTCAAGTCCACTGACATTCAATTATTCTGGGCAATAGCCCGAGATAATAGTAGATTGATAGCTTTGGTAGTTTTTACAATGGCAAACAATTTCCAATGATGCTGCTCTTCCGGCCCGGGAAAGTTTTTTGATTAGATATGTGGAACAAATTCTTTTCATCTTTTAGTGGGCATTTAAGACGGAAATATTTTACGTAAAGTTGAATAGAGAGCAAAATTCTTTCTACACTCTGAACGTGCACTCTAAGGTGCTGTGGATCAGCGGCTGGAAGTAGTGTCAGCAAGCAGTGGCTGGTAATACGGTCACATTATCAGCTGCTACTTAACTGCTTTTACCAGCAAGCAGCTACTGTCAATCTGGTCACCTTACGATGGCTGGTTACTCACCAGTTCATAATTGTTCAGTTCAGCACGTGGTCAAACTGCGCTGCTGGCTCTCAGCAACTGATGCGAGTTTACCACAGAAAAACATGTTTTCAGCTGCTTGAATTGAAAGAAGAAATCTCCTCCAAATAAAGAATTGTCATATTTTTTCCGAGAAGGTCTGAATTCCAGCTTCATATTGACATTTTTCTGGAAATTTCGATTTTATAATCTAATGCTCTTCCAATAGCCTGGATACTCAGTTTTAGTGCCAAGCTTTAATTTTTTGTAAGAACAACTTGATTACTAATTTCCTTTAATCTTTAAAAATATATATCTAAAATTAATCCATTTGGTTGGAATTTGCTTGTTTATTGATTATTAACTATAACAAGCTTGCTTATAAAGTTAAAACTATACAATTATTTGAGTTGTAAGCTGTTTTTGGTTGGTCAAACCGTATTACATTCCTAAATCTCCTGGGTATTGAAGTAGTGGACCAACTTTACAGGAAAGGTCAGTAAAACTTCAAATGCCTGAAGCAGACTAAGAATCCTCATAAAACTGGAACTATCAACTTCTAAGCAACAATCTACTGAAATAAGATACCAGGCTTGAATCAGGTTTTATCAGAGGATCTTCAAATCCAAAAGAAGCCCTGCTGGATATAAGCAGAAAGAAGATCAGGACAATAACCGGAATCCTTATGAAATTGCAGACTAAACTTTCGTCTGGGCAGAACAAAGACGGTCGAAAACAACGAATGTAGAAATCATGAATTAGCGAAACATATTTTGTGCTGCTGAGTGGCTGCAGAACGAGTCAGATTAAAAACCCTAGGAGCTGCCATATAGGAGGGAATCAACCCCACAGAATACGAATCTGCCCGAAGCAAGTCAAAGTAAAAACTTCTATTTGCCAATTTTTTAATGTAGCTCACACACTAGAGGACGTGGAAGATTATTATGAAGTCATACTATATACAAAACATTTCTAACAGTACCACACGCTTCAAAATCCATCACTGTTAGGCCGATTCAAATAAGCCAAAAAGGGTATATTCTCCATTTGTTATTTTGTCTGAGCCCCGAATGGTTAGTACTGATGGGACTTGGAAACTATATTCAAACCCCATTAATGCAAAAGAAAAACTTTTTCTATGAAGATTTTATCTTTACCCAAGAAAAATCTTCTTACTATTTTGGATCTTTGACTTTAGTTGATCTTACTGGATTCCGAAGATAAAACTAGTAGGTTTTTTGTTAATCAACAACAGTTCCTCTAAATAAAATTAATATATTGAAATATTTTCATGTTTAATGTGCGTCATACAATCCCTTATCTTGATATACTCACAGTTAGGAACAATAGCATTGACTTCCACTTACAGGAATACTCGAAAAACATATGTTCCTCTCCAGAATCAATTTGTTAGAGTGTCTTGTTTTTTTATGATGATAAAAATGTTTACATACATGGCTTACAGTATATAGTAACGTCCAATGCATAAATAAAAGTTGATGTCTCAATTTTCCAATTAGTGTGGTAAAGGTAATACTGTACTTCAAATACTGTCTACTTCAAATATTCTGAAGTGGACATGGTTGAGATGTTACTTGTTCGAAAACTAAAAACTTTGAGAAACTTTGGATGCTATTCAGATTTTGTCGTTGTAGTTTTCAGTCTGTATACAGCTACAGATACAGAAGTTTAATATAACAGGGAGGAATTAGGTCTCCTAAATCCCTCTTTGATACAGCCGGCAGATATGATGGCATTTTGAGCGGTAGTATAACTCCCGCATTCAACTTCACAATTTGTCCTGGAGTTATTTCAATATTCGTTCTCTGTGAAGTTTCTCTCAAATATGCTTTGTTTCTTGTTTTGCCGTTGTTTTATAAAAAAAGGTCATAAGGGTGCAGATGGTACAGAAATGTACAGTTGTAATTAATATTTAGATTGGAGGTTTATGAATTAAGTCTCTTGATATTATCCACTTCTTATGCAGTTTCTATATTTTATTGTTTTCATTCTAATTTGAATATGTTTCTTTAGTGTACCTATTTACATTCACAGAATTAGAATTGACAAAAGGTTTAACATTACAATTTGCCAAACGCCTTTGTGGCTTAATAGTAAAGTTATTAATGCTACTCACCTCCGAATTTTTTGAAACACACCAATTAAATCAGAATTAAAATTAATCGTATACTCTCCACAACTAGTTTTATTTCAGTGTTTTTCGTTTAATTTTAAAATTAAAGCTTTACAATAGTATATTGTTTTACGAGTGACCGTTACCTCGTTAACATTACCAGCGTCGGCAGGTAAACTGTTCTACTCGCTTCAAAAAATGTTTCCGACGAGTGAAACACTATACTTCTTCTACAACCCTGTTTATATCATAATAATACGAGGGTTGCTATTTATATTTTGAGCCTTGGCTTACCAAGTGTTTACAGGCGCCATCTGATGTTTCCAATTAAAAGTTTGATCTTTTTAACCATAACCTTTTTCAGAACTTTTTGTCATTTAAGTATAACTTGTGTTATCTACAGCGACTTGAAAATTTTGTCTCAGCGAAAAAATGGAATTAATTCGTGCATGCATGCATGCATTTTCGTGCGATGATTTTTTACGACTTTTGACGTGGCTTATCAAGACAAGAGTGCATCGATCAACTCACTTCGACTTTTGGCGATGAAGCCCCATCCTCGGCCACTGTTAAATGCTGGTATAACGAATTTAATGGTGGCCGCAGTTCGCTCTGGGACCAAAGTCGTGAAGATCCTCCAAAATCAGTTGTTCTGCCACAAAACATCGAGATAGAGGCATCTTTGGGCATTAGTATGACAAGCATCAATAAGATATTGCATGAACATTTAGCTGTTAAAAAGATTTGTTCGCGTTGGATCCCGCATAATTTGACAAAAGCTCAAAAGGATGCTCGTGGTGTCAATTGGTGCAGAGAAATGCTCAAGAAATACAATCGCGGTGCATCAAAAGCTGTGTATAACATCTACACAGGTGACGAATCTTGGATCTGTGCATATGAGCCCGAAACAAAACAGCAATCCACTGTATGGGTCTTCCAAGACGAACCCAATCCGACAAAAGTGGTTCGTGCGCGAAGCACCTAGAAGCAAATGATCGCCTGTTTCTTCGGAATAACTGGACATGTGGCAGTCGTGCCGTTAGAGCAACGTAGAACGGTGAATTCTGAATGGTACACAACAATTTGTTTGCCAGAAGTGCTTCGTGAAATACGAAAAAACCACCGGCAACGAAGGATCATTCTTCATCATGACAATGCCAGTTCTCACACATCGGCTAAAACAACCACCTATTTGACTGGCCAAAACGTCGAATTGATGGGACATCCTCCGTACAGCCCTGATTTGGCACCAAATGACTTCTTTTTATTTCCGCATATCAAGAATAAATTACGTGGCCAACGTTTTTCGGCGCCTGAAGAAGCTGTTGATGCATTCAAAAACCATGTTTTGGAGGTACCTCAATCGGAATGGAAAAAGTGTTACGAAAATTGGTTCGAGCTCATGCAAAAGTATATTGATCATCATGGAGAATACTTCGAAAAACAATAAAGCCATTTTTAATAATAAATTGCTGTCTTTTCATGATTAGGCTCAAAATATAAATAGCAGCCTATGTATACTAAAAAAGAACATTGAACAAATATTTTATTGAATTTAAATCAACGGAATTTTCCAAAACATTACTTATGATATAAATATTGGTTAATTGTTACATTCGAGCAACTATTCAAAATTATAGGAGTATTACAATCAAAATTTTCATGTATTGAGGTAAAAGATCTGTTATGTTGTTAACTAATGTCACTCCAGATGATGATGCGCCGTTATCGGAGAGCGTTTTATTTTGTATGGATTGTGAAATTTTGGTTTGTATTTGAATTTTGCTGTTAACTGATTCATCAACATATCCCTCTGCAACGTTACTAGATTTCCAGCCTTCATGCTTTTTTTAATTGAAGTAAATCACCTCTTGCATCTACTAACAGCGTTGCGGAAATTCTGCGCAAACAATGCCCTGTATATTTTTCGGGATCAGGCAATTTTAAATATTCAGCTACTTGCATAGGAAATTTACTAAATTAATTTGTTCCCACAACTTGTCGAGTACACTTTCCGTTTTGGTAGTTTATAAAGAGTCTTGAATTTTTTGGTCCATATCTAGTGGACGAAGGTTCATATATATTTTAGAAATTTCGTAGAAGAATCCAGAAATGTGGAAGGAACGCGGTACTTTTGTTTTTGTATTACGTACTGTAACTAAGAGTATACTGCTAGTATCTTTTACATCATTTACTGTCAAATCCTTTAATTCATGGCAACGACAAGCTCCCGAGATTCCAAAAATTAAGACTACCTACAAACGTGAATTTAATATTAATATTAAGAATTTGTCACATTAATAAAGTAATTGTTACCTTAATCATTAAGTATTTGGAGTTGGGTGCATTCTTTAAGAAAGTACGTATCTCATCGAAAGAAAAAATTTTAGATTTTTGACTTTTAAATCCATCTGTTTTTTGGGATATTTACTTTTATCTATATTATTTTTAATCAATAAAGTGGCTTTCAGCATCGAATACATAGACCATAGCGTCGATGACTTAAAATTTTTTTGGAAACCATCCAAAGTACGCATGTAGCACATTTTCCGAAAATGAATTAACATGATTGTTAACTCTCCAATCCATGAATTTTTCATATATTTCTTCATATCTCTTTTTGGATTTTAATGGTAATAAATCCAAAGAGGTCTGCTCAGCTTGATTTGTTATTTCTGGTGGTGTATTTGGAAAATCTAAATCACTTTCCGATTCAGAAATCATGATAACTTACTCAAGAAACTAACAATAATGCTTTGAGTGTAAACAATTAAAGAGAAATGTCTAACCGAGTGTCAAACTAATGAAACCTGGAAACTAGATATAAAATGCATTTTATTAAAGAAATGATTCCTATCTTTGTTCATTAATAAGCAAAAGTCATCAAAACATTATATACTAGGGCGGCAAATAATTGAAAATATAAATTTAACTTTCGTCATTAGAGACGAAAGTTAACGTTATGACACTTTCTCTCACTGGTGACGGAAATCACGTTTACGCTGAAAGTATTCTATTACAAAATGACGACTTTTTGTATACGGTTGTAGAAAAAAGTATTTTCCTATTATTGTTTTTAAAACAGGGGTGATTTTTTGAGAGCTGGAAACTGGCTAAATGAAAAATAATTTCATAAGGGAATTATTGCATAATTTTATCATTCCAAGTTTTGAAAAACTAATTTTTTATCATATTTTTCGCATAGTGGTAGTATTTAAGGGTTTAAAAACTTGAATATATCTTGAACCCTGTTCGAGGATATGGAACAATAAGGACTCTTTGTGCTCGAACCAGATTTTTATAAATAAAATGCTTAAAACTGTTTTTTCACTATGGAACAGTTTTTACCCCTTAAAAACTGGAAGGGACAGTCGGGCTCATGTAAGTTATGGGTAAGATAAATCTTACACCGCATTTTTTTATATATCGATGAAATAAAATGCTTAAAACTTAATTATTTTAATATTTTCATTAAGGGGTAGTTTTTACCACTAAAACACTAAAAACGTCAGTCAGACTTATGGCTCTTTTGAAGTTCATGAAAATCTTTTAATTGAAACGCTTAAAACTTAATTTTCCAATTTTTTTCACCAATGGGTAGTTTATACCCCTAAAAAACAAAATGCATCAGTCGGGATAATCTTAGTTTAACGTTGGCGATAAGATGAATAATCTTTATACCAAATTTTCTTGTAAATCGATGCAGCTTCAAAAAATACGGAAGTCACAGTTTATTTTGAGTTTCCATCGCTACATAATCCTTTGACTTACTGCAAACTTTTTACAATTTTGCATGTATAGGAACCAACGTTTTAATAGAATTCCAACTAACAGCAAATATTACCTAAGTAATGTCAACAAATAATAGCAATAATAAAATATGATTAAAAATTCTTTTTATATTTTCTCCAGATAAAAAAATTTCAGCCATTAGTATGAGGTAAAATTTGCCATACAGCTCATATGATTTATGGCGTTTCTGAGATATGACGCCAAATAGTTAAAGCTATTAATCAAAACACATTTTTACTAAATTATCTTTTAAAGTGGCACTGTTAAAAAACAACAAGCTGTAGTATGAAGTAACTGAGAATTTTAGTCGTATTCAGAGTAATAATTGAATTTTTCAATTAAATCAAGTCAACCGCTTCCGACGGGCTTATCAGAGCTGCTGAAACGACTGAAATAATCTGGAAAATTTATGTCAGCTCTGGTAAAAAGATGCACCCCTATATCTATTATTATGCCAGCCACAATCTGCTCAAGGGTAGATAACATATTATCTTCGAATTACCAACCGCTGGGATACAAGAGCAAACAGTGATTCCATAGAGAAACAGGAATTAGAGATATAATCTGGCAAGCCAGAATGATGGTGCAATAATTTGTTTGCATACATTTTTTTTTAATAAGGAGAGTTCCTCAATGAATTTTTGTAATATTTAAAGAAATATAGAAAGAATTTGTATTAAAAAAAAGTTCATATTCATTTTTGACTATGTAACAACAATATTTATACAGGGTATCCAGAAGCTCTTCTGCCAAACGCAAGCTGAAAATACTAGATTTATCTTTATCCAAAAGTTCCTCCTAAGAGAGCTAGCACGCTTCGAAGATGACGTCAGTTTTTTCAGCATATCAAAATAAATAGATAAACTTTTTTTATCGCCATCACAAGCGTTCAAATTGGGAAGGACAACGGGTAAATTGTTGGATAAGGCGTGGATTTTTATCAAAAGTCAGATGAGAAAAGATAATACTGTATTAACTGGTAGACCACATTAAAGTATGATTAGTATGGGTGCCGGGACATAAAATGATATTTATAGAAATTAACTAGCTGATGAACTCGCGAGAAGAGGTTCTCAGCCACGACATAATATGTTGGACCAGAACCAGTCTTTGGGATCACTAAGGAAGTGGTACATAGACTACAGTGAACACTCCAAAGCCGGTACACAGTGAGACCTTCATAAGTGATACATTTGTTAACGTGCCGATGAATCATTGCAGGTTATGTAACGGGTCATGCCCCAGTAAAAGATCACCTGCATAAAACCTTGCTATATAACGGTGATCTCAGCTGCAGACTTTGTGGCATAGAGACCGAGTCTGACTCTGAGGCACTGGACTCGAGAAGACAGTAGTATGCCACCTGAAATAAATGGCACACATCTAATGGACCTATATCGTCTACTCGAAGGTGCGGGGATAACTGGGTGGGTGGACTAAATGTGGGGAATATAGTACAATAAGCGTACAGTGCTCTCTACATGACAACGGTAGGTGTATTTTTTAAAATTAACCGAAAAACTGGCGACATGATTACTTGAACCGTTAGATCTTTGAAAAATGATTCAGATCCTAATTTATACCCAGCCACTGAGCGTTGGTGAGCCAAATAGTAAACGCTGGCCTATATTTCGAGACGTATACGAACATTTAAATCGTTCAAGTTAGTTGGCCTGTTAACATAAACGAAGTCTTTCAGGGTGATCTTGCCGCCCATTCAATTGCACCTCTTTGACTAATCCATCTATGAGGGAAAATCGTGTTCAAATATTGCCTACCTTCTCTTTGTTGGAAGTATAGATTCATATTAGGAAATAAGCATACCACCTTCATTAAATTTGTTTATTAATCTCGTCACTGTACATTTTGTTATAGCACTTCCTGCCAGTATTATCATTATTATCAGGACTGCGTCGAAAGCTTTATCGAGATCCGTAAAGTAAATATCGGTAAAAAATGTTCATTTCTATTCATGTGCTTTCTCCTTTATTTATTATATTATATAAAGCATGATCGTTTTTTACTATTTTCTGGCTTTAATTTGTTTAAAACAGTGTTTCTGTCTCCGCCTCTGAAATTAACCGCCCCTATACTTCCAAGCATCATCAGTGGCACGCGTCAATCTTTACTTAGAGCTATTGTTAGTTTGTTATCACCCTCGCGCCTCAAAACGGAATCTGATTGCATTCAATTTGGATCCCCTGTAGCCCAAAATGTATTAGTATTCATTTAACATTACCACAGCAAACTTTTTTTTTCGAAATCTGATACACCACACAATGAGTAAGTTTTGAATACGCTTCGATTGGAAGGTTTGAGAAATTTTAAGCATCAAAACTAGCAACACTAGTTTGGCTTAAACTTGTCTGGGATATCTACTTTTTAAAAATGTATTTCCAAATGAAATAAACCAACTACAATTTTCTGGAATAAGAGAAACTGTACACAAAAGACTATTAACAATTAGAGTGGAACAATTTGGAACGGTAATCTTTAAAAAAAAGAGCACATTCCTCTACTTTTGAGTCACTGGAATGTCAGAGGGTGGCTCTAATCCGGCGTGGGACAGTGACTGCCTCACGGATCGAAGGGGGTCGCTTTGAGTGCCCTTAATTACACTTCTCAAATCCTGGGGTGCAAACTTTGCTGTTTATATTGTTTGCAGTACAACGAACACTACTCACTACGACTTACGTCCCTATTTTAATAGAATTTTCAGTATTACGTGGATGTACATCTATTTTTTTTTACAGTTCAGTTATTCATCTACGTCATTGCTTGAAATCGATAGTTCTGACAATGTTTACCATTATACAGGGTGTCATGAGAAACTGTAAATACTTGCTTCTATGGGGAATATTTAATGACAATTGAAAAGTGTTTGCCAAGGTAATCCTGGAGACATCTGGTTCACTGATGTTTGCAAAACAAATCATGGCACTGGGGTTAATACAAACGGACTATTCTCTAGCATTGGTAAATATACGTCTGTGATTCGAGCAGATTACCGCTTTAGCCTGTATTGATGAAAATATCTGTAGACGATATACCGGACAAAAAATTAAAATATCGACTGTGCTTAAAGTTATGAGTAATCCAAACCACTGAGTCCAGACTGTTAAAAAGGTTTGAAGAATTTCATATTGTTTCTAGTAGCCGTGGTAATTGCAGGTAATGAATTGGTTGAAGTTAGCTGAAGAAGGCTCTAAAGGAGTCTTTGTAGATCCGTTCTGTGGAATCACAGGAAATCCGGAATTGGCTAGATAAAAAATACCAATTCAAATGAAGTTTACTGAACAAAGTAGACAAGGAACTCTCAATCAGGCTTTTGAAACTGGTTAGCATAGATTGGAATATAGTTGTCATTGGACACTGTACCCCGAGGAAACATCTACATAAAATGGGAAAAGTCAGTGAACCTATGTGAAGAAAATGTTAACTAAGTTAAGAAACGCCTGCACTGCTTCTGTGAGAACGCACAAGGACGTTGGAGAGAAAATGATACAACCATTAGAACAGTCAAACTAGTGGCCTATATTATAGAAGACAAGAAACTTCTGGGTGGAAGTGGAAAATATTGAACATATTATAAAAATTGCAACACGAACAAATGAATAAACGAGAGTGTTGAAACCAAATGAAACACTGCTATAAAATTGGTACAAGAAAAATATTTTTGTATCAAAGAAATATTGATCCGTTTATAGAAATAATTTTCTAGGAGGCGAGGGCGGCTCGTGATAGTTAGGGAAAATTGTTGCAAGTTGTACCCGAAATAAAGGAAAATTAGTTCTGTCGCTATTACTTCAGACGAATATAGAAATATCTGCTCACAGCTGGACGCGCCAGAGGGACTGCAAAAGAACTAGCTTGGAGACGTAAAAAAGTAACTTTTTCCAGGCTACATATTTTTTTAAGGAAAAAACTGACAACAAAGGCTGCTCATGGAACAGATTTACAGACTTTTTCTGACGTTAAATGGTGGGAAATAAGAGGAAAAATAATAATTGGTACAAGAATTCCTCCATTGGTATCAATACATATTAAATTGGTCAAAACTGTCTGCAAAAAAATAATCTTAGACACTAAAAGGATTGAAAATAACTAACCACTCTATTCGAGCTACTTCAGTTGGCCAATTGCTACAATCTGGCATTAGAGAACAACAAACTATGAAAGTTACTGGACGTGGCTAGTCAAAATCGTCATCTGACAATTTTTGAACCAATATGGATGGAACTTTTCTCTTTTTATTACTCCTCTTAGAAAACTTGAGCTTAAAGCAAAATTTGTATTAGAAGTTTGAGGTGATTTTTTCAATTCAATATTGTTTTGTCTACAAATTCTCATCATTATCATCATTTCCTTTTTAAAGATATCTTCTTGATTACATACTTTTGGACAACCCCGTATAGGTTAATGGACTCTTCTACCAAACACATTTTTCGTATTTGTATCCAGGATTGTACGACCTATTCCATTATAATACCGTATGTCTAAGCTTCGTTCGTGACGTTTACATCTGTCATGTTATTTTCCGAGCCGCTGGACATGATTCCTTCTGCATTCAGACAGAGATTAGCGTAGGAAAGCGCGATTCCTGCCACTCGACTCTGCAGGACTCCCCTTTTACTTTTACTTAACATTGTCGGAGCTTTTTCTATCTCTTCTAAGCCAAGGATTTACTAAATGATGCCATATGTTGCATTCAGAAGAATTAAGTGCTTACATATTTGTGACATTGACAGTTTCCCCCGTATGTTCTTTTTTTTACGATAAATTGTAATAAAAAAACTTTGAAACATTTTCCATTTTCAACTAGTATTTTTCATTTCAAACCGATTTTTATACAGATTTCTTATCATATCATAATCGTATCATTTTTTTTTGACATCTACAACCCTCTACCGGAAGCTACTCAAGTCGCTGGCTACAATATCAGCATCGTCCCCCGTTGGGTCCTCAATGGGCTGTTAATAGATCGCCCGCAGATATCTGCCACTGATTCAATTACTATCTGCTACAGGAGTGTTTAGGAAATGTTTGTTCTATCGCCGGAGGGAGTTATACAACGTTTGATTTTATTATTTCATTTGTGGGACATTGTTGGTTGAATATGTGTCAAAAATTCGAGATTTTGGGGTTGGTATATCTATTATGTGATGTTAATATATGCTCTCTATATAAATGACATGTTTTAGTAAATATATGACTGCGTTTGTTAACTAAGTAGACCGATTCCAAAAAAAAGTAACAGAGAGAGCTAGAATTTCGTTTTTTTCAAAACAATTTGTTATTTCCCAAGGAGCCATCCTAATCCATGCAAAGAGTTTACTGAACAAGGTGGACAAGGAACTCTCAACCAGGCTATTGAAACTGGGTTAGAGACATTTGAAGACAGTTACCGACCTGGTGACTGGACACTTCACCCTGAGGAAACATCTGCACAAAATGGGCAAACTTACATGTACTCAGAGGAAATAATACCACCATTACAACTACTGAATATCCCTCTAGTCAAACTAGTGACCTACATAGAAGGTACAAAGTATCTGGAATGGAAGTAGATAATATGGGAAATGGTACGAAGATTCAGTTCAAATGCCTGGGCTGCTGAGCACCACCCAATCGAATGAATGAGCCATCCTAAAGGCACATATTTTAAAATTAGTCGCAATTGTAAAGTGTGTTCAAGAACGTCATGCAAGATCGAAGATACTAATTTTAAAATATGAGGCATTAGGCTGCCTGCAATCGGTTAAACTTGTATTTAAATATCTTTGAGAATTTACTAGATATTGGACTTTATAGCGCTATCAAACCACCCTGTATAGGGATCTCGTTTACAAAAGCAGGTTTGGTTTGTATCAGATTTATGTAACACTTTCTATAGTTCAAAATAATCAGAAAATAAGGACCTTAATGACATCTACTATTGTGTTGATAACGTTGTTTTAAATCTCTTGAAATCAGTCAGTTACCGAACTTTGTCGTAAGATAGAGACGCCCTATACTAGTCGGAGCACGATTTTTTGTTTTTAAAACCTTTTCGGTGGTGAGCTACTAAATTCATCATTACTAATCGATGAACTCTTTTAATATTTTTCTATTTAAATTCACTATATGCTCGTTTGGTTGGACCATGAGGTATTTTTATTAATAATTTTATTGTCTCCCAAAATGACGCCATTATAACATGATATTTAATGAATCTCGATATTTTTCCCAATAAATTATGCTTTCATTTTATAATTAGTCTCCATGACGAACTGTTTTCGAGAAAAATCTATTTAACTTTTCATGTGTTCTTCATACGTTTCCATTGACTGACAAATACATTTTAAAATTATGGTAGACGACTTTGTAAAATATACCAGTCAGTATGACGTTCATACAATACTTTTTTTTGTTTATTTTTCCCTCCATCAATCATAATTTAGAATCTAGTTTGTTGGTCAATGGAAACGTTACCGAAAAATGAATAGTTTAAAGTAGCTTTTCCTCAAAAATGTTAGTAATGGAGACTTCAGATATTATTTTATAAAAATCCATTAAATATTAATATAAAAATTAACTTACCAGTTTTAACTTGATACTTCAAGGTAGTAGCACAATCGTGAATAAGTTGACTTAGAGGTACACCAACATCGGGGATTTTGAGGTCGAGAAGCTTTATCATATCCTCGGGGTGATGGAATTCCAGAATTTTTTCTTTCCGATTATTTTGTTGCTTTACGTAGTCCATTAGTATATCCACAACTTTTTGAAGGAACTCCTGTGTGACTTTTTCGTTTGCATTTGGATAAGGAATAAGATCTGCAACAAAAAATATCAGCTTTATTATTGATATCAACAGATGCGAAAGGCTGGAGGATTTCAACCTTCCAAAAGTACATTTTTCAATCCTGGAGAAATTCTGGAAATAGTTGTAGGACTGCTGTGATGCCTCTAGATATACAGGTACAAGAAATTATAAGCTAGTGCGGCCGAATTACGAATGATAGGAATAAAAATAATATTCTATGAAGGCCGTAAAAGAGAAATAACTGTTCTGATACGTTTACTAAGTTACATATTCGTTTACAAGAAACTGTAACTTTTACGACCCAGAAATGTGAGAACTCCGCAATTGGAAAACCAAAATTCTTCGAATTATTGACCAGCTTCAGTACCAGAAAAATAAAATAGCTGATGCAGTAAATGTTAGTAACAAAACTGTTTGGAATATTTTAAAAGATAACTTATTGTATCATATCACGTTCAACGTGTTCAACATTTGCTTCCTACTGCTTACAGATGACTCCAGCTTTTCAAGAAATGGCATTATTAATTTTCATAATGGCCATTTATGGGCAGATGTAAATCCACACGCCGTACGTGTAAAATTATTCCAACAAACATTTTCGGTCAATGTTTGGCTTGGCATCATCGAAGATTATTTAATATGACCATTTTTCCTTCCTGCACGGTTGACCGGTAAGACATATCTTCATTTTCTGGAAAATGGACTTCCAGTTCTTTTGGAAGATGTACTCTTATTATTAGAAGTAGCATGTGGTTCATGCATGACGGTGCTCCTCCACATTTTGCAGTGATAGTACGCAAGTTTTTAAATAACGTTTTTTTTAATAAAACAATTCAACACCCTGTATCTCCTTAATGACATTAACACATGTTTATAGGAACTTTTCGTCTTAAAATATAGTGACGAGGCGCACACTACAATATTATAGATTACTTAGGAAACACCCTGTATATCAAGATACAAAGAATGACGGAGGATATTTTAATTGTTACAGTTAGAGATGTCAAAGACACTAAGGAAAGTTACAGAGTAAGACTCTCAAAAAATTGGATCAAGCTTTTGATATTTTTTGACGTACTTTATAATAATGGTTCTATATCGTATTAATCGGACCATCCTGTATACGATGTACATACATAATAAGAAATAATAAATGTTGTAGCAACCTACTCGTTTCAGAGTGAAATATCTATCTATCTATCAAAGAGGATAGAAGGAAATCCCTAAGGAGTCTTTTTAGCCCGCCCCAAAAAAACATATCAGTAAATGATAAATCTCTTTTTCTTGAAATATATAAAGCAATTGATTGAATTTTGTAATTAAATAATAGATATTGAAATTTTACAGTTTTGTTGTAGTTGTTTTCTTTTTTTTCCCGAGCCCGTCTGACAAGTCTCCGATAACACTGCAGCCTAATGGCTTATTGTATTTTTGCTCATGCTTTCTCATAGCACCCAGTCCAGCACCTTTGTTCCATGCACCAGTTTGTACAGGTGTTTGCTATATAATTCAGTGTTTCCTTGCGGTTGGCCAAATAATAACTGTCTTTTGCGATAAAGAGACTCGCATGTAAACAGTAGGTATATGTTTCACTGTCTCAGTTGTTGTAGTTGTAGGTCAATTCCTTTGTAGCAATACTGCCATTGAAATTTTTATGTGGAGGTAATTTGAAAATATACAAGGTGCATAAATGTAAAGACGTTTTTTACCCGAAATTTGAAACATCCTGTGGGATGCAGCAACTACAGCAGGTGGACAAAATGTAGTACCTACCATGCTTTATGAAAATTTTCATTAGTAATACCACTAGAGGTCTTCGACTCGGGATAATTTTCAAAATATTCATGAGCTCGAAAAAATTTCCGGATTTAATTTGACCTCGTGTGGTATTCAGTGAGAAAATTCCACACCAAATGTGTTTATTTCCAACAACATCAATTTTCGTCTTCATCAAGTACTTGCAAAACATAAAAGGTTTTGTCGACTTAGTTATTTAGTTACCATGGCAACTCAGTGAAACTCTAAGCTGGAATCGAAGGCAAGTGTATGGAAGCAGTTTGTAAACTTTTGCAGAGAAAAAGCGTATAATTTCGACAAAGCGGATATACCTGTGGAAGAACTGGCGCTTATTCTTGAAGACTACGCCTTCAACATGCGAAAAAAGAACTCCGAAGACTACAAGGAGAGTGTTATCAAAGTTCTATGGAACTCTACAGCTAAGCAGTTGCAGGAATATTATTTCGAAAGGTATAAACGCAAAGTTAATCCATTCTCTGACATAGAATTTGTCAACGCAAGAGCTGCAAAAAATGCTAAGCGTCGGAAGCTACCAATAGATCCAACCAAGAGAAAGGCAAGTTCATCCGCACTATCAGCAGACGAATTGAGAAAGATTATTGAGCTTTGGGACGAAAACACTCCGGAAGCACATTGCGGCTCATGAATTGGCCTGGAGAAGAAATGAAGGAGCGGCAGCAGCAATAGAATATTTTGTGGAGGAAATTGACAATCAAGGCGGTTCAAAAAGAATGGCCGACAGTAAGTGGCTAGTACCGAATACAGTCAATGAAGAATTATGTCCAGTAAGACTTCAAAAAACTAATAAGCAAGCGAGACCAACTCATCAAAACGAATCGTTCATTTTTAACTCCAAATCCAAACTGGCAGCACCCCAATTCCAAAGGCTGGTACAAGAACAATATTGGACAAAATAAAATATCTTCCTGGTTCAAATCGGCGGCATCAGTGATTGGAATCGATGTCAACAAGATCAAGATAACAAATCATTCTGCGAGGGCCACTGCTGTTTCAACTTTAGCCAAAACGGGAATTGGAGCACAGCAATTGATTAAAATAACAGGGCATGGTAGCAGTCTCTCCATAAAACCATATCTGTAAATTGACTCGGGCCATCATCAGGATATAATTGACGCAATGAGGTCTGCTTCTACTTCTGTAAAGACAATCCAAGAATCTCTAAATCAAGAACAAGCAACTTCCAATCAACCTGCCATAGTATACTTATAATAATTGCGTTTTTAATATAAACATTAATCATAATGGTCCAAAGAATTTAGAAAACATCTAAGCTTGTAGTTGAAATGAATCAAAATTATCATGTGAACAAATAAAAACTAGATTGTCAAAAAAATATTCTGTCATTATAAACGCCAAAAAAATTTCCAGTATAATTCGCTGTTGGGTACCCACGAGGAAAAAATGTCCACTAAAATTCATCCGTTGCGATGGTGATCTGTCAGAAATACACGTTCTGATTGATTAAAAATCACATGTGTGGAATTTTCTTTCTTATTCACGATATTATCGCATTTTTAATCTACTGTTGTCAGTATTTTTTTGAATATATTCGACACCTTTTTCATCTTTCCGTCAATTTTGTAGGAATTACTAATTATTCTCCGATTATACTTTGTTAGTATTGACTTTGTGAGTATGAAGTCCATCATATCTAGTCATTCTTAGTTTAGGATCAACAGTAAACACTTTTGATTTGCATCTTTTTAACATCTCCAAAATATTTCAGAGATAACATTTCTTTTCCACGATTGTGCAATAGCCGCGGATCATTTTCATTGGGACACGCAGTACATAAACATAAATAAACATACCCAAATATAATTTATCTAAAGTCAGTACAAAATCGGCGGTCGTCAAAATCACTGACAAGTGGGTCTTTGAAATTTTTTTTGGATGTGACATTGACTTTAAACAAACTATACCAATATACTGCCCAGCCGTCTAATTTTTATCTTTGCTTATTTATCAAATAAGTGTCAAACTTAGTATTATATTTGGATGGAAAAATGATGGTGTGCATGTATTCCACCCCTATCGCGAGAATTCATTCAAAATTCCAGGACCCATATGTCCTTTTCAAAATAAATCAGTCTGACAATAAGCAAACACCGAAGAAGTATTTCAATTACGAATCTGAGGCATCGACGAATAATTTCAAACCCTACGTTTGAGTCGGGATGAGATATTCCCGGAGAATCGAACGGGCAGCATCTGCTACCAACTCTGGCACAGCTTGTATACGGATCAGTGACGGGCGGGTACGTTAAAATTACGGGATATAAATAGGGTATTAAAGAAAATAAAGAACTAGATTTAAAAAAAATAAAAATAGCACCCTCTAGAGTGCACTTTAGTTATTGAAGTGCGTTGAGTATATAACCCTTACATTGGTGGATAAGAGCTCTTTTTAACAAGACCAACTTTGCCAATATCTATTAGGTAGAACTAGTGTTATTAGCGTTTTTTAATAACATATTTTCCACTACTAACCGAGGTTGTTCTTATTTGCCCACCCGGCACAGTGTGATTTAAAAGTCGATTGTATCGCTTATCAAAAGAACGTTTTAAGGAAAAAACAGTTTTGGTAATATGACAAACAAAGATTTAAAATATTTCAGTTGACTTTCAGAATATAGTCGAACAAAAGATACGTCGTTTACTTGAGTGGATTGTTCACATTAAGCATGTGATATAATTCACAATTCCTATTCTTTAAAAATTATGATCCCTCGTTTGATTTCTAAGTGTTATGACACTGATCCCTCTCAAAACCACCGAGGGTAAGTTAGGTTTAATTAAAAATCCCTTGGGCCCTTTTTCAGCGATTATACTGGAACTATACGCAACAATGTGAACTTGTTCCTTTGGAATTCCCATTCAAAGTTTGAATAATTGCCATGGAAATTGGAAAAAAAATTAAATGAATTTTTTAAAGGTCATTTCGTGTTCTACTGAAAATATTTTAAGTTACAAACCTACAAACCCATATGTACCTATTTGTAGTGTTTAAAATGTCTGCATCAATTGTAATTGCAAATGTTGTAAACAACATGGCTGATGCAGTTTCTCTTTAAATGAAAAAAATTAAATTTATCATAAGCTATAGTGTGAGTAGAATTAGTTTGCACTGTTTCACAAAAAAAATAACAGTATGCGGCAAGGTCTCTTTGCTGAAAAGATAAAAAAGCCATAAATCATTTCCAGTCTTGACCTACCCACAAGCGAACAATTCATTCTCATTGTTGCTATGTAGGTTCCGATTGGTCTATGAAAAATATACTGGAACTGTTAGTCCACATGGAGTGTTAACGTCCCAGGGTGGGTTTAGTTCATTTTAGTTATTTACGAGATATTATGTTCCTAGATGTTGCTGTGATTGAGATTATGTTTTATCGACTAAAGATATTTTGAGACAACAGACTTATTATTCTATGCCAATATAAACAATGTCAAAGTTTATTTATTTATTCTGCTTGATTTCATGTCGCAGTGAACATAATTAGTGAATTTAAGTTGTTTGATTGTTGTATGTATAAAACATGAATATTTTATTGTTCAAATTTTTAACCAAAGGTTTTGAAATTTCTGAAAGTGGAGATCAGGGTTTTGAGACAATAAACAGAAAGATATTTGGTATGTTCTAGTCGCTATCTACGCAAAAAATGATACAAAATACGTACAGGCAGCTGGAACAAGAAAATAATGGGTCAAAGCAATGGAGCTGCTGAAAGAATACATAATTGACAAAAGTTTCAAAAAAATAAATTATTACAGTAATCGGTAAAACTGCTATTCATCGGAAAAAGAGAGTACCTACATAATTTAACTCACAACATACTTGAAATTTCCAAAGATGTAGATTTATTGGATTTTTGAACTTTAAGTGAAAACTGTGTGCTGTATCAGAAAAAGCAAAGAAGTAGGGTTTTATAATGGCATGGTGTTCACATGCACAATTAGGTACACGCATATTTCATATTTTGCTTAGATATTAATTTATAATAGTGAAGTTGATATCAAAAGTAACTAATAATAGGAAATAAACCAGTTTCCATTGGAATTTACTTCCAAATTTTAAAATAAAATTAAAATTTTATTGCAGTTTCCGACCACCACCCGAGGATTTCCGAACGCTACCGATGATACGTGTGATGTCATACCATGTGATTACTTTTGTCAATATGGCCGGTATTGCATTAGGTTCTGTGTAGTTTTGTGTTTATATTGTATTTTAATTAACTATTAATTGCTTCATCGACGTAAAAATATCATTTATATGTTTGTTTGAGACCATTACGTGTTTGTGTGTGCTTTTTTTATTTCTAAAAGTCAACGTAAAGTGGAAAGTGGACATAAATATTCGATATTTCCGAAGATATTTTAAAACTTTTAGAAGAAAATATTTTATTTACAAGTTCAGTGTTCTGTGACGCATAGCTTGCAATCACAATGCCCTTCTCTTAAGTGCATTTTTGCTTGCGCCACAAGGTAAAGTAACAAATATTTTGTCTTGAGTTTTAATAGTCGTTGATTTACACTCTGGAACAATGCAATACTTGTAATACAAAGTTTTTTTCGGCTTTATCCATTTTTAAAGCTTTCAGAAACAAACTAGGTCACAAGAACTCAGAGCGTGATACACGAATAAGAACGTAAACGTCACTTCATGGGGCAGCCATCTTTATGACGTAAAGCGCGTTTTGGCGGACTTCCAAATTTTATAATTTTTAAAGTCGTTTTAAAAGTAAAGTTTATATTTTTTTGAAAAAATAGGCATGCAAGGTGTTAGGAGACCTGATAAAGCGTCAATTCCCACCAATAGCAAAATTTATGCTTGTACCCTATTCTCTATAGGGCATGTCCACCTACTGACTGACATATATGTACCTATATATAGTTTATAAAATACCTAAGAAATTGAAACAACAAAGTTAATCAAAATCATACAACTATTAAGAAAGAGCCACGTGTTGTGGACTTGCCCTATAAAGGTACAAATGGAAATAATGAACAAACTATGCAGATTATTGTGAACTTGTATGAGCTTTCATTCCATTTTACTTTACGAATAAAGATCTCACTAAGTTTTCTTTGAATGGATAGTGGTTGTAAAAAAAAATATTCCCATACAAAGAAGGTGATGATTACTTTTATTTTCTAACCTATAATAGAAAGATAAATGTGAATCCAATAGTATACCTAATTCTTTATAAAAATAAGGCCCTCTTCACATTGTATTATTATTAATAGTACATTCTCAGCGAAATCTTCACCCACGGGTCTATTTTCGTTCACGAATCCAGACAAGGGTAATCCCAGTAATACCGCACTAAATAAACCAAGGGAAATGGGATTAGTGTTAAAATATTTCAATGCTCTCAGACATTGACGTACGTAGAATAAGGCAAGTCCATACGTCACGTCAATTGACGGTCGCCCTGATGAATCTAATGATAAACAAGCGTTCTTTTTTTCATGGCTTAGATTCTCATCATTCACCCAGTCGCATCAGGAAAAAATAATAATATTTACAAAAATTAAAATAAATACTATACATACTATAAGAAAGAAAATTCTTACGAACCTAATGATACAACAGGGATATAACAGGGTCACACGCTTCTTGTCTAGGGGTCCGTCAAGAAACAAGCGTTCTTAGCAAAACAAAAATAGTTATTTTAATCCTGTTTGAGCTCATTTAATTTTGATTTGGTGCTTTCTTCTACATTGTTTTAATTGCTTATAGGTATTTTAAAAGCTATATATTATCGAACTGTTTATAATAAAAAGGATCATCATTAAATCAATACAAAACAAAGAAATTACAAATTTTATATCTTTCAAAATAATTGTCTATCCTCAGGGGGACATGCCCTATGAAATAAGAACGTTTGTTTCTAAGCAATGAACAAGCAAATTAAGTGTGGTTAATATTGAAATTACACGTTATTAAAGTTGTGAATTATTTAGAAAATTTATGAGAGAATATTACGTTGAAGTATATGTACCTCTACACCAATGGATTTGATGTCTATCGCTATCTACGTCTTTTGTACTCCGTTCTCCCTTTCTGTATTAAAACGATGCCGGAAAAAAGTTTTGTAGAATGCGGGAAATTTTCATGGAAGAAAAATGGAAATTGAATGCTTGGAACGCATGGAAATTCAAACTCGCGTGAAAGCTGCTGTCAGACGAATGAACTTCCAGATATTAATAATAAATCATTGTTTGGTAGGGATGTAAGATATTTTAAAAATATGAAAATATTGTTGTTGTAAAAAACGATGCCGATTGGAATTTGGAAGATAAATATTTATTTAACATAAATTTGTTGTGAATTAATAATCATTTTATGTGGACTTCTATTTTAGATTTAAGCTTCATTGAGTGAAATAGTTATACTATTCAGAATTTCTAGATTCGTTTCTATTTATAATTCTAGACATTCACTGTGACTAATTTTTCAGCAGTATAAATACATGATCTAAAAGTTCAGAGCTCATGTCTCCATAGCCGTGATCGTCTAGTGGTTAGGACCCCACGTTGTGGCCGTGGTAACCCAGGTTCGAATCCTGGTCACGGCAATGTGCAGAACATTGTCACGGGGAGACAACTTTTTTCAGTAATCTGGCTTTAATTTTTTTGATTTTTCTATATAATTAAATGATTTTGAGGTTATAACTTCCTAATAAAGTACCTAGGTATTTCCAGAGCTACTTTTCCTACATATTTTTTTGTTTAGTGTTATTGATCACTGCTCTCAGAGCTTCTAGAAGTATGACATATATACTTTGTACCGAAGAGGCGTAAATACGCCGAAACCGGTCTACAAGTGATACACGAGCTCCGTTTTAATTGGAAGTGTAATTCAATACCCTTCGTGGCATATAGCCAGGGGAATAGTTTCTGCTTCTTTGTGACCGGTCTGCTCTTTGAAAAGTAAATTTCAAATTTGTATGGCGTTATGATAGTATTGAACTATTATATTTGTCATCTATAGATAAAACGCTGCACTAAAATGACAATTATTTACAGACAACTGTAATTAAGTAAATTTGACAGAACAATTATTGCATAAATACATATCGATCAAACTCTTCCTGTGTCACTACAGCCAGATAAAAATTAATCTATTCTCAAAAAACAAAAAAATTCCGCCCGAGCAGGGACTTGAACCCTGGACCCTTGGATTAAAAGTCCAATGCTCTACCGACTGAGCTACCCGGGCATGTATAACATATATTCATATACTGTAAGAAGTTGAGTATACAAAATTGTTTTATAAGAATATTTATATTTAGAGCCTGTCCATTTCCAGACTAACAGCTTCGTGGCGCCATTTAGTAGCACTTTGGAATCGCATATACAGGCCACTAGGAGGTAGCTGCAGAGTAACGCAACTACTTGTTGGGAGGTAATTAAAATCATGAACTCGAACAAGTTAGTAGGTAGGTAGGTACCTATAGTTATTTGCAAAATATTAACTTCAATTAGGCCATAAAATATCCCAAATTTACCTGTCCAAGGAAGCCTATAATCTTTCGGACAGCTTTTCCAAATTGCTGGACGCTGCTCTTCTTCGATGGTGGATAGATTTGCATGGAATGCCATATTGCTCAATGGCCAATCCCAACAATAAATTAAATGTTATGGTTTCAGCGTATAAGTGTCGCCACTTCGTCGTGGGAGCTCGCACTGGTGAGGACATTACCCTAATTTTAAGATTTAGTTAAATACCAGCAGGGACCACTCCGAAACGCACAAGTGCATGCAAAATTTTAGTTCGCAATACCTCACTGATCCATTTTATTGCAAGGTGAGGGTAGGTGACGCCCATGTTGATACAGATCAAGTTAATAACTCCAACAAACTCCAAATAATGAGAAAAATAGAAGAAATCAATTAATATTCTAATCAGATACAACACAAACACAAATATAAACCAAATATGGCGACACAGCGGTTGTGCGAATGTCATATGTCAGCGAATACACGATACTACCGCCACCTGCCTCTACCCTGTGGACAATTGAATGAAGACGTATTTATGCAGTTCCAATGTATCAGACAAAGAATTCTTCTCATGTTCTCAACGAACTAATTGTTCTATGTACTTGTGCGTCTCAGGGTTGTATCTGATACCAGGTATTTACGCGACACGTAGTGGCTCTATCGAGTCGTTCATCAGGACGGGCTCCTTTATACAGGATGTGGTACCAAAACCGAAGCAGACAAAACATTAATAAAAAAGGTTAATTTCTATTCCAAAAACACATGGCATAGCTATTTCTGAATTTTTAGTTTACCTTATTTTTGTAAAAATCGTAATAGGTATATTCTCAAAAAAATGTACTTAATCTTGCAGTTTTATGGAAACTATGATAACTCCAACAATAAATTGACTGTACTTAGGCTTGAGATGGAAAAAAACTTTTCGGATTGATAATGTAACGGGCAAACATTTTCGGCTATTGCCTGAAACGGCTTTTGCACTGGATATCTTTAAACATACTGACACTGAAGAACAGTGGCGTAGCTAGGGGGAACAGGGCCATGGTGCAACATAGGTGCAGGTGCACTCAATACTTCCAAACAATCCAATCATCAACTACAGTATTTATCGTAATATAACGAAATAACCGAAGTATACTCACTTTGACCACTTTCTCATAAAAACTTTTATTGTCTTGAGGGTGTTCGGATTATAATCCAGTAGTTACATACAGTGTCGGGTGTGAATTTTGTTTTAAACAAATATTTATAATATCTATTTCTTGGTTGAGTGAGTTTAGTGAATTGTTATAGGTATAGGAAAGGTTATTTTATTTTATTATATTATTTTTTTTCAAAGCTGAGGTTAGAGGGCCCCCTGAGATCCCGGGCCCTGGTGCACTGCATTACCTGGCCCTATGATAGCTACGCTGAAGTACTTAATAATTCAGAATGTGTTGAAATAAAGATTATGTTACCATCAGGTATAAATTGCCATTATTGCCGGTATTTTTTGACCACCTGCAAATAATACATTGCAATAAAATAAAGTAATTATAATAAAAATTACCCAAGAATTTTCATGTACTAATTTATTATTCACCAACAACAAAATAAATACGACCCTGTCATAGCTAATACTTTTATGGCTTTATTGCATGTCATTATCCCATCTCAGGTCAGGTCAGTTTCTTAGATCGTGAAAAGAACTATTTAATTCAGCTTAAAACGCATTTTACATTATTGTTAATAGAAACAATTTCATAAATATTTATTATTATCTGGTTGTATAGAAGTAAATTGTACATCATTCAATACACAACGACCACATTTTCGCAATCATCCCATGGGTAAAAATGTGAGTATTTCACGGGATAATCCAACAGTTACGTATTTCTAGACATTTACATGGGGCGTTTGAATGATTAATGAGGGTGTTTAAACCTCTATTAAAGGCTAAAGTTTGGTTTACTGCACCTGAACCGAAAGCTACTAACTATTAATGAGCCAAATATTTAAAATGAAATGTACTTCGTTACATCCAATTTAGTTGACCGCACTGTAAATGATTTATTTGTATTCCATGGTTAACTAAGTATATATTTATCACAGTAGAGAAAATAGTATATTATATTAGGTACTAGGCATTGATATCATATCTTATTATTTATTATAGTAGGACTACACCTATATTGTAATAGGTTATTTCTATAGACTGTATTTCGCAAAATTATATAGGTAGTTATTATTGTACGATTGATGAAAAAAATGTTTTAATTAAAATTTGTAATATTTAGATTTTTAAAAAAAAAACATCTCCCGTGACAATGTTCGCACATTGCCGTGACCAGGATTCGAACCTGGGTTACCACGGCCACAACGTGGGGTCCTAACCACTAGACGATCACGGCTACTGAGACTTAATATCCAGTATTTTAAAACAGCATGAAAAGCCATTAAAGAACAAGTGTCCAGTATTCCAACAACAGACTAATAAAATGATATATTCATTTATGTATACACTGGCCGTCAAAAAAATCCGGCCAACAACATTCGACTCATTTTCATTCGATTTTTTGTAATAACAGAGATAATAAAGTGATTAAAAAACCAAAATGTTTATTAAGCATGGTGCTACATTTAGAAGCTAGTTAACACTGCTATTGTAATTGCTGCATCCTATACAGGGTTTTTAAATAACATCTTCACATTTATGCTAAACGTATATTTCCAAATTTAACTCTACTTTAAAATTTCAACCACATCATTGCTGCAGAAGAAAAATTGACCTACAGTTCACATATTTTTGTCGGTCAGTGTATACCTACGTTTTAATCTGTATTAACTATAACTATAATTTGACAAGTAAATTCTCAATTTTAAAATTTAAAGTAACATAAATATGCCGGCGGTCTCAACATATTTGAAGCTATGACAAAAAATCGTATAGAATGGTTCCTTTAAATTTCTAGAATAAACTGATGATATATTTTACAAAAAGGAGTCTCTCCATGACAATGCTTTGCACATTGCCGTGACCAGGATTCGAACCTGGGTTACCACGGCCACAACGTGGGGTCCTAACCACTAGACGATCACGGCTATAGAGACGTATATAAAATTGTTCCAAAATGGGATTAAATCGCAGTTGCGCAAATACCGGAACGGATTATTTTAAATATATTTAAATTCTAATTTATTCATTTTCATCTTATTGTGTGGAGGATACTATTGTTTAAATTCTTTGGTAAAAGGTAAGCTCATTCAATTCTCCTAAAAGCGAAAATTCTTATCAAAAGAGTTCTTTAATGAGAATCTAGAAAGGAATAACAGATCAGGTCATGTGGAAATGATTTCGGAAAGATCGTCTGACATTATTTTAATGACTGTGAGCGTATTTTCTCTCTTGTATTTAAAACCATTGTTTTGCAGATGGAGCTTTTATTTCTAATACTCAGTACCTAATGTATTAAGCCGATCAATAGTTTGAATTGAAATTGATATAAGCAGTGAGAAAAATATCAATAGTTGATTTATATCAAAAATATAAAAATGTGTATCAGCTGGGGACGTTGGTCCATTTTGCCTACCCAAACTTTTTGAAATTTTTCACCATTGGGAAACGGAAATTTCAGAACGGGTCTGTCGACTATAAATTTGAAATTAAGTCCTCCAGCATACATTTCAACCAACCAGGCATGACCTTTACAAATACCAATATTTTGAACCAATTCCCTGATTTGAAGAGACGAGGCTGTTTACGGGTATTTATAAGTAACGTGATCCCTAACCTGACAAACTCGTTCCTTCCCCAGAGGTAAGAAATTCCAAAATTTTTGGGTTCGATCTTGTGCAGAAGTCTACTGTTAGTAGTGATTCGCACGAGACCAATTAGACGAGATTTTCACAAAGTCTTGTCTCGTCTCGCCGATGCAATGATAAGTCTCGTCTCGCAGCCTCCAGTCTCGTCTCGTCTCGTTTCTCGTACGAGAGTCTCGTAAAAATATCGAAATCTCATCATTCATAATCTTATTGATTCAGTGCAATAAGGAATACTTAATTACTTGCTATAATATGTATTTAAATGCGAGACGAAGAGCGACTGCTATTTAACGAAGAAGACAATTCACTTATTTCAGTCACATTATCACTCAAACTTCTTGGTGTTATGCTTATAAATTTTTATCATAATAAATGGATGTTCATTCAGAAATATTCACCTGCGAGACTCTCGCGCGAGACAAAAGTCTCGTCTCGAAAACGAGACGAGACCATGCGAGACTCTTGAAAACGAGAGTCTCGTGCAAATCACTAACTGTTAAGTTTAAATTTATTATTTAAACTCTGCTTCCTTCTGTCAGTGAGTGATTAAATGTAATTCTGGTATGACAGGACTCATAAGACAGAATGGACAACTTAAAAGATGTAGCGTAAACTTAGGTA
This sequence comes from Lochmaea capreae, assembly GCA_949126875.1. Lineage (NCBI taxonomy): Eukaryota > Metazoa > Arthropoda > Insecta > Coleoptera > Chrysomelidae > Lochmaea > Lochmaea capreae. Next base: position 14,454,986 of record OX421409.1, read on the forward strand.
TTGATAGTTTTTAAAAATCCAGTAAATATTATCAAGGATATATACAGATACATGCAATGAGAAAAAGAACATAGGGATTTAATGTATTTTCCGATCTAAATAGTCCGCCAACAAAAAATTTCTATAAATTTACTTCAATAAATATTAAGTATTTAGTTGGACAGCTGGATTCAAAACTACTTTAAGAAACCCCGCCTCTTCTCCTTCCAATATTTGTTAGTTATGTGGTTATGTGCATATGTGCGATTTTTATTTCTTTTGGCCATAACGGCTTCCAAAATAAAAATGAATTCGTAAATAAAACAAAACATGATTATTTAAATTAAAACAAATTGAAAATAAATTCGGAAACACAACTTAAAATGTTAAAACTAAAAAATTCATGAATTAAAGGTCCAAATAGTCCTCCTTAATTGTTGAGCCAAACAAAAACCGAATCTATTGAACAAAGATAATCTTGTATCTCTGAGCTGATTCGTTGTAATGTTTGCACAATGCCGGACAATTTTCGCCCTCAATTCTATCAAACTTTGAGCCCGTTCAAAATTATGCCGATAAATTTCATTTTTTAAATTACCCCATAAAAAAAATCATTCGAGGACAAATCCGCTGATCTTGAGAGTTACCTCCAAAATACCACGATAAAATTTCAATTTTCTCCTGAAGGGTATACATTCTGATTTCTCTACGAATTTTTTCTTATTTTGAATAGTTATGTTCTTGAACAGTAAGATATCGAATCGACTGCTGTATACTGACTGTCTGATGATAATTGATTAAGAACCGCCAACAGATGAGACTACGGAGTGGTGGGAATTGTACGATGTGTTATAGGTGTCCAAATGAATGATTGTAATAATCGTGTTTTTAATCTGTTGAAGCTTGATATTGGTCGACTAGTTCAAAAGCAGTTCTGATACAATGCTTAAAATCCCTATGTTTCGTTTCTCATTGCATGCACTGTATCTGTATAACGTACACATCACAAATCGGTTCTCAATTAGGGTCACCCTATCTTACATACAACAGAGACGAGTATGGTGAAAGAAAGTTATCTAACAGCGGCGTTACTAAAGGAAGTTTTTTGGCATAATAGGTGCCTATATTAATTATTATTATTATGTATGATTTTGAATAATTATATAGGATACAGATATTCTAAAGAGATCACATACTCTTTATCTATTTCAGTGAAAAAACAAAACATAATCCGAAGTTTTAGCATAAACACCGATCAGAAGCGAGTAACGACAAGCTTTTGTAAACATCATTTGACATTTTGTAACTTCCATTGCATTTGCTGATGGTTTTGCATCGTTTATGTCATATTTCCTCACTCTAAACTATTAAGAATCTCAGTTTTGATAACAACGACTTTTATTTAGCAGAATTTTAGAGAAATTAGGAGTTCCAAGGTAGTGAAACAAAAACGGCTGAAATGTTATCTATTTTGATAAGCCTACAAAGATTTAATTACCAATGAATGTGAACACATAAATGTTCCAGACATTTTTAGACACAAATAGTGATATAAAGTAGGAGATAAGTGGAATTATTGATTCCGGATATTACTCCGGAGTTGAAAACGAGTGCCTACTACCAAAAATATAACAATTCAGAAGGTTTTCCGATAAAATCAATATCAGTTACCATGGAAACATCTTCTATTTCACTCAGACATCTCATAATGTTGCTGTCAAACATGAATTAGAGGAAAATGGCGGCAAGAAGAACACCATCGATTTTATTTTTATTCTTACCTGAATACCTATTTCAATAAAAGCTGTTAATAATGCGTTATTTTATACAATAAAAGGATGTAGGTATGAGCTATTTTATACAATAAAAATATGTATGAATAATAATTTGTTGAAACTGTTTCAGTCAAAAGTAACAATTTTAAATTATGTTATAAATATTTTAATTGGTGACTTACCATCATATTTGAGATTGGAGACCGCGGCACTAAGTTTGTAGTTTGAAGTGTTCGCCATTTTGGATCCCAGCTGTAGCACCTTCTGGAAGCTGTGTGACGTCTAACTCCCGATGGTAACTTCTTCGAAATACTCACAAATAGGTGACCTAATTTCGATTCCCGCGCGCGCACTGTGACGTCGCTGCGTGGGAGGCTCGTGTCCAAGGGTGGAGCCCTGCCAAGGGTTGAGCCAGCAAACGTGTCAGCCCTTCGAAGAAGGGTGATTTTTCAGTTGATATTACAAATTTTTCGGGTAATCTCTAAATACCGACGAAGTTACTGGCAATAAAGTTCTTGGAGTGAGGGCTGGATGAGTTTAATAGTTTCCAAGTTTCTTTTTTGACGTTTTAAGAGAGTTTTCGCAGGTGGTGGATAAATCTGAAAGAGCGTTGATTAAATTTAGGGTCTGCAAGATTTATTTTAGTATGAAATATTTTGTTAGGAAAAGAAAAAAAATTAATCTTCATGTTCCACTGTAAGACCTTAATTATTTTTTGGAGGATTCTTGAGATAAAAAAGATGTTTAAACCGTACAATATCCATGAGTGCTTAATCTAGAAAGATATTTATTCTAATAATCATTTAATTGAAGTTGCTTTAGTTTCTAGGCTGCCCAAATGTTTCAAATTAACATTTTTTTAGGTTTCCAAAGTCAATACCCAACGAGATTTGTTGTTAAAAGCTTCAAGAATCGATTCAGAAAGCTTTGAACGTGGTATATATTTGCTGTATCAAATTTTCTACTTTTTGGACCCCTTCAAATGGAACGGAGGTCCAATAATAAGTTCCAAATAACTATACCAGGTGGGGAAGACTGGAACAAAGGCTGAGGCAGCCTGGTATACGGGTGGCTCCAAAACAAAAGTAGGTGTAGGAGCATTGTAGAGCTGAAAAAAGGGTAGCTATTCCAATCAGCTTATTTAAGCGGAAGTGACGGCGAACCACAATAGAAAAAGTCACAGTGAAATATGCCTAACCTAGCCAACTATACAAAATCTTGCCTTCTTTTATCAGACTAATATTAAGTAAAGGAACAATTAAACATTAGAGCAGAAGTAGAAACAATCCAAAAAGCACTTCAAATGGCGAAGCACTTGCTCTAGTTGGAATTAAAGGACGACCCAATGAAAAATACAGTGGAAAATTGCCTACAACAAAATGAATTGGTACCTACAAATATTGCTTAATTTCTATTTAACTGGACTATTCATCAATAATAACGAGTACCTAACACTTCTTTTAAAATGAAACTGCAAAACAACAATCTTTAACAAAATTTTGAATATGCGTATACAATACTGAAGACTATTTTTGATACACCTCCTGCTTATTGATTTGTGACAGTTCAATATTGATAAAAGTTACCATGTCGGTCAGTCAACCAGACTGCGTTCTTCCGTAATCAGTTCTAAAATGGTATAGGAATGTCTAGATAAATTCGAAGAAGTAGACAAGAACAGCAATGTAGATGGAATTGAAGAAGAAACCTTCCTGTACATACTTGTGGAATGCATATCCCTGCAGAATCTCAGAGTGTAACACCTGGGAGACTGCTGGATAGAAGAGGAATACATACCAAATCTGAGTCCTGTGGTGAAATTCATCAAGGAAAAAGAACTAAAGGAACTAGGTACTAATCTCCGAAACTCTCCTCAGCAGCTGAGTAGAAGTATAGGGAGCTTGATAGATGTCTTAGGTATTTTACTCACGACTGTAGACAACAAATACGATACAAAATCTATAATTGGTCACTTTATTCTTCTCAAGGCTTAAAAAAACTTTTCAAAGGTGAAATGTTGTCAAAACTTTTTTGAATCGCTGAAAGCAATGTGTTCAATTTGACGACGAATAAAGTAACGTAGATATACGGAGTACCAAGAATGTAAATTTTAAAGATTGTAAACTGTATTTCCTATGGTCGAGTTTCAAGTTTTCATAAGAAACGATAGAGAAAATTCCATTAAAAAATTCGGTACCTAACGGAAATACCAAGTAGGAACTGTTCTGAAAACAGTCAGCTGCAACTCAAGAGAATAGCTACATGCAGGGGCGGACGCGCTGGTTGTGGAAGGGGCGGCTACTCCTTTTAACGGCCCGGGCCCGACCTTGGGCCTCACAAAACAAACAATCCATAAGGAGACGAGGAACTGGTTGAGAAACCAGCACCTTGCTCACTGGAGGGCTCTACTGGGTCGCAGGCAGTCCAAGATCCTATTGAGGGGATGTACTGATGGACATTCTAGAGCTGCTCTAGAACTATCAAGGAGTAGGTTAAAAAAGATAGCAGGACTCCTAGCAGGGCACTGCTCTCTCTTAGGAAACACCTCTGTAACCTAGGTTTAGAGGAAAGTCCCCTATGCAGGGGTTGCGGCACGGCATGACGAAACGTCGGACCATGTTCTCCTCGTATGTCCACATTGGGCTGTGCTACGCAGGCGAATCTTCGGAGTCCCTGTTATGTCCTCTGGGGACATAAGCAGGCATCCACTGAAGAGGATTGAGTCCTTCATCAAGGGACTCGGCTTCATGGATGCATAAGTAGCAGGAATGGCACAATGGGCCCGCCAGTGGCATCAGTGCCAGAACCTTAGCTTGATTTTGTCTTGGCCAAGGTTTGCCTGACTAGATTAGTAGTACCTAGTACATGCTGCAGAGCTCTGAGATGGAGATAGGTACTTTGTGGGTAGTCGTAGTCATATCTTCTTAAAAGAATTTGAGGATATATGCGAAATTTAGGAGAGGTAGGTATTTCCCTTTTATCCAGCAGTCTACGGGGTTTTGTGCCCTGGAATTCTGTAGTGCTGAGCGTTCTTCAAGTATGCGAATGGAGGTTCCTCTTATTCACCAGAATATACATTATTCTTGTTCCATTAGTGTCCCACTAGCACACCTATTTGGTTTGATGATTCACTTTCCACTTAGACTGTTAAAAACCCCTTCCATAGCCTCCATTGGGCATGTTTTCATAGTTCCTGTAATGCATATACAGGCTAGTCTTTGAATTCTGAAGAGATTGTCTCTTGTTGTCAATAGGCTAGTCCGCTATTCCATACGTGTATACATCTGTCTGTACACATCTATCTCTAAATCTTTGGGTTACAAGCCCAGTTTATCTCTGTCAAGTTTCTGCACATCATTAGAGCCAGTTTTTCTTGCATAGAGTCGTTAATTTTCATTAAAATATAAATAATTTCTACCAGATGTATATTTATTATTCTGTGCTTATGAAAAGTGAAATAAACTGCTGAAATTATTATCATTTTCCATAATAACATCTCTAAAATAATTGAAATCGTTTGGTAGTTGTCATTTTCCATCAAATTTATCTCAGTTACACGATACAAAAGCATAATCACCGAAAGCATTAGGCATAAAGTTAAAATCTGCCACAAAGCTTCCTCGCACTACTTATCTCCAGTAAACGTTTTAAATCAATTACGGAAACACCAATGGCGGCTTTTCCACCGCCTCCGTTTCCACTCGCCACCTCCAGCTTCCGGCATGACGTCATATCCGTTAGCGGCGGCTGTAGTTATACCGATCGTTCGAGCTGCCGTCACCCAGCGAGCAATAGTTTGCGGGGGTGGTTAAAAACCTGCCCGTCCTCCCTTAACTTTCTAGGTCAACATTAGGTTATCAATAATAAGATGAAATGTGCCCTTTTGTTGTTGTTTTCTGAGTGTTGAATAACTTTGACGTTGTATTAAATAATGCTGCTCTTTTTTACAGTTTCGTAGGAAAATAATGGTTTACCAAAAAATTTTAGTTCTTCGACAGACTCTACAGTGAAAATTTTTGGAATAAATAAATAAATATAGAAGGGTGTGGCATTAAGTTACGGTTTCGTCTTATCTTTACGTTTGTGATAGTTTCCTTTGGAAATTGAATGAATATTCCAGAAATTCTACACTCACTGACAAAATTATTGCATATTTTAATTAAGGTCTTTATTTTTTTTCCCTTAAACACTTTTGTGATTTCGGTTGCTAAGTCTGTTACATTGGAGTGTTCTACGTATATTGCAATTTATTACAGATAGAGTAATCTATAGACATAGCTTTTATAACTGAATAAGCGATAACGTTAAATAAGCGGAAAACTATAAACGTAGCATAGTGTGCCTTGACGACTAAAACAGTGGTTTCTTTTTATTTGACGTTGTCAGAATGACATTTTCAGTGCATTATTTCTTCAATCTGTAGTTTTAGTTAGTAGAATCTCACGTTTAAATGAGTTAGTTTGAGGGGTACAGACAAGAAGACATTGCACAGAGGTTTAATGTCCATCAATCGACTATTTCTCGCGTACTAAAACGTTACAATAAGACTGGAGGATACAAAAGGACGTAAAAGATGTACAACGCCAAGGGATGAGCAGTATTTAAGAATTCCATCTTTGCGAAGTCGTACACTTACTGCTCCGCATCTAAAAAATCAATTACTAAATGCAAGGCAAGTCAATGTTTCCACCAAAACAATAATAAGGAGACTTTAGGAGGTCGATTTAAAGCCAAGACGTCCTGCTAGAAATCCTCGGCTTCTTTCACGCCCTAAAATCGGACGGTTACAATTTGCAAGAGCACATGATGACTTGAATGAACATCAATGGGGAAAAGTTCTTTTAACAGACGAAACAAGAATACAATTATGGAAGCCTGATGGACGTAGTCGAGTATACATAAGGCCAGGAGAACGTTTCGCAGAATGTAATCTTGCACATAATCTTAGTTTTGGTGGTGGTTCCATTATGCTATGGGCTGGCATTTCTTTGGAGAGTCGCACGGAGCTTATTGAAGTGAATTTGAGGATGAATGCTGACTGGTACATACGCAACATCCCTGCAGAACATGTTATACCATATGTCAGCTTTATTGAATATGATAACTTTGTGCTAATGCCCGATAATGCCCGTGCCCATGCCGCAAGAACAGTAAACCAGTACATTGAGGATGTCGGGATTGCGAAGCTAGAGTGGCCACCATACAGTCCTGACACAAATCCCATAGAACATGTATGGGACATCCTAAAAAGAAATATTCGAGCACAGAATCCAGCTCCTAACTCAATTGCAGAATTAAGGATTGCTGCACAGGAAGAATGGAATCGTATACCACAAGAAACCATCGAAGATCATTTGCGCAGTATGCCTAGGAGGATGCAGGCTATCGTTAGAGCTAGAGGAGGAAATACTAAGTACTAAATTGTTATTATTTTGTCTTAAACTAATGTCTCTTGTCCATGTTGTTGTTCTTTCCTAATTAAACGTTATTATGAAAAACAGGGCACTTCACTAATTTCTTCACGAATCTGTTGTAAAGGTTCTATATGTAATTTATTTGATTATTAATAACGTAAAAGACTCTAATGTAACAGATTTAGCAACCGAAATCATAAAAGTGATAAAGGGAAAAGACCTAAAATAAAATATGCAATAATTTTGTCCGTGAGTGTATAATAATACTTCGCAGTTATCCTTACTGCGGCAAAAATCGTAACGTGTTTGCTGCCCTTAAGCGTAAGGTGGCTATATTTCCATAGATTTGTGTTATTCTGGTCAAGTCAGCTGTTAACAACTGCTTTTTATAATTTTTTAAGTAGAACTTATTATCTTAAATAGAAATAATTTTTAGTAATTGCGTTATCGAATAGTCTTCGTTTATTCGACAAGAGCTTAGCGTGATTATAATTTTCTACATCCATATGTTGTTAAAAGGATGATAATAATTATTTGGAGATAGCATGATAATGAGTAAATGTCAGGGGGAAATAAGATATAAGCTATTTGAGAATATTTCCAATGCTTTTCTGATCAGTTATTTTGTTAGTGTTGATTAAAAAACTGGTAGTAAATATTATCATGGTAGTTTCAAAGTAAGTGTTGATGTTTAATAGGAAACTGACGTTTTTATTGTAAGGATTGCTTATTATTTTGGTCCAAAGTATATATAAAGAACTGCCAATTTTTCCTGTCTATTGCTGTTGCCTTCTGGTCCAGTACTCCTCTCTTTCTCTTGGTCTTCAATTGCTTTATTGCACCATCATTCTAATTTCTAGCTCCCGTTGTATATAACCTAGCTATCTAAATCTTCTTGCTCTTATTACTCTGCTCATTTCTTCATCTCTTATTTCTTGGTTTGTTATTCTTATCCATAGTCCTCCTCTTTTTTTCCTCCTAAATACTTTCTGCCCCATACGCCTTTATCTTCCTCATTTTTTACTTCCATAGAATGCATGTGAGTCTAATAGCTGTTTTCTGTAGAGTCGCCTGGTCTTTTTATATCACTTTGAGGTTATTGTTTGATTCTGGTCTGTTGCCTGTTTCCTCCTTTTTATTAATCTTGCTCCTATGTTTTTATCCTCATCGTTTTGCTGGTTAATAACTGCATCTATATAGACGTAGCTTTGAGGTTGTTCAAAATCAATTGATCTTTGTCCATTTAGTTTTACTAGCACATTTCTTTCTTTAAGGTGTTATCATTTTCATAAACTTTGGCTCAAGATTTACAAGCTTTTTTCAGCTCTTTTCATGATAAATAACGAATCATAGTTTTATACTATTAACACTTTACAAAGTTTTGAAAATATTCCGTTCACTTAGAAGAAACAACTACTTCTCGGGATATATGCCTCGATAAACATTGAAATATGCTTAAACTTAAACGGGGTCGGTATGATCTACAAGTTTTAACCGACCATTCTGGTTTGCAATTAGAAGGGGCAATTTCAATTGTAGACAGTTTCAGCGTATTTGCGCCTTATCAATATAAGGTCAGCTTCATCCCCGACTGAAGATAACCATCTATCTTGTTATGATGTTGATAATTATTAGCGTTTTTGTTTTGAGTGTCCTCTAGCTCTATATTCCTCTTCCTCTTGTTCGAATCTAGATAATCTTCTTCAGCCCAACTTTTTTCATGTATCTAACCAACCTCGAACCTTCCATGTAGTTTCTTGTCAAGTGATAAGTATAAGATGGTATATCCCGGTATTTATTCCGGATCACACTGGAATCCTGGGTAACGAAGTAGTGGACCAGCTTCCCAGGAAAAAAGGAGGCCTGATTTGAAATCCCTTCAAATATGGCAAAGAGAACAATCTCGAACCATATAGACTGCAAATGGACTTGTAGAATGCAATAACAGGCAAGCCTACCTATATCAAAGGTCCTTCAAAACTCAAAGTAGCAGCCTTGCTAATCGTTATCAGGGGAAAACTGGATTACAGCATACTGCAGGATAAACCATCATCTGGACAGATTAGGACGGTCAAAAACAACGTTTCATCGGCGTAACACATTCTTTGCGACAATGTAGCTGCTGAGTAAGACTCTAGGGGCTCTGAGGATGTGGATACACCCTTCATAGATAATCGAATTCTTTGGGAATATTGGACTTAGGCACAAAGTTTAAAGACTTCTCACAGAAACCAAATATGATATGCTTTTGTTGTGTTTCGTTCTGCAGATATTAGAAGACCGGAACTTATTATTAATGTTCAATACAACCATTAATAACAACAATATATCACTATGAAGTTTTTTAAAAGTTTGTATTTATCACTATAAGTTAAACAATATTTGTTGAAGTTTGCTTTGAAACAATGTTGCAAAGCATTAAAGTATAATAGTATAACAAGAGTTGATGCGGGGACATTAGTAGAGTAAACGGTTTAATAAGTGTCATCATCCCGGCAGATTTATCATGTTCCCCCATACCAAAACATCATAAATTTCAGTCAGTTGCAGTACCCAGTGGCGGCTGAAACACAGTCTTCATGAAGGATGTGTGGATAGATTATTTGATTTCAGGGAATAACGAGTGAATTATTTGATATTTTTTGGATAATAAAGTCATAAATAGTTACACTAAGAATAAAAATTGGGAATTTTGTTGAGTAATAATGATTTCTTTTAACAGAAATTTTATTTGCAAATATTTTTCATTGCAGGTTTATTTGTTAAACCCTTTTTTCAACCAGCTTTCAGCATTATCCTTTTTTGTTTTGACAAAATTCTCCAAACGACAACTTTTTTATGATTTCTCCTGAATGAAGGGACGTCTATAAATGTTCAAGTGTTTAGAGATAGTTTTAAGTTTTTCTTTTAATGCATTTTTTGAAGCTGGTCCAGTTTATTGAAACCGTAGGTACTGAAAGTGCATTAAAGAATTAGAGCGAAAACTCAAGAAAAAAACAGATTTCCGAATTTTGCAAATAATTTAATCTGCATATCTATCAGTAGACTAAGAACTTTTCAATTTTCATTCAATCTCTGGTTGGTTGGTTGGTAATCAGACGAAACAGGCCGGGTTAGTGGGCCCCAACACTGCAGCCGTTGGCTTATTGTATGGTCCTGTCTGTCTGCTAGAAGATTTGTGACCATGATGAGATCTAGAAGTCTCTTCACAGTATCTCTTTTGGTGAGGTTGGATATAGGATCATCCGGCCCTATCTGTCCATACCTCCACCAACGTAGAGCCTCACATTCGAAAATTATATAGGTAGCTGTTTCGACCTCCTCACCACATAATCTATATAGGTTCTTCTTGGAAGATCCCCATTGTGTGAAGGTGCTTTCTCTGGCCGCAGTGTCCGGTTATAAGGCCGGTTACCAGCCTGATATCTCTCCTATTTAACTTTAGGATTTCTTCAGTAAGTTTTGGTATGGGTTGTTTAACCATCAGTTTACTGTGTTTGAGCTTCGGAATTGTTTGCCAGTATTTGAGGTGTTGTTTGTGCACCCACTGGTTTAATGTGGTTTTTACCGAAGCCTTTATTACACCGGTTGCCGATCCTTCACGTGCTAAGGCGTCTGCTTTTTCATTCCCTTCAATACCCTTTTTGAGGTATTCTAAGCACTCCCAGACAAGTTTGGATTTTATTGTACTACTATTAAGTGCTTTGATTGACGCTTGACTGTCTGAGAAGATAAGAATGTTTTTACCGCTGTATCCCTTCCTTAAGTTTTCTCTCAGACATGAGTCAATTGCGTAGATTTCTGCTTGGAACACAGTGGTATTTACTCCCAGTGAACCTCTTCTCAGCTTTATTTCTTATTCCAAACGTTGTATTACAAAAAATTATATAGATCCTTATTGTGAGAATCTATAAGAACCAGGATACATCCTTTCAATTATCCTTCAATTCCACTAATAAATATTATAAAAAGCAGTATTTTTTTAAAACTCGTAGCGATATCCTTTTTAAAAGTCCACCAATGGAAGGACCTCGCATCAGTTGGCATCCCGACGGACTTCCTCTTTCTCCCACACAAACAATTGAACATCGAATGTCAACGCCAGAGGTTGCCATTTTCCAGTTGGTTAAACACTTAGCGGATCGTTTCCAAACTATTTACATAGAAAGAAAGGAAGAAAAAAAGAGATGCTTGTTATTTATTAATATAGAGATAAAGTTGAATCAAATAATGTTAAAAATGTATCTATTGAGGTGTTTTATATTCAGTGATTTTGGTACGATGTTGTGTCATCACATATAAATTGACGATGAAAGACTGTAAGACTTTTAACCTATAGTTTAACTTCAAAGTGTCCAAAACGTTCTCTTGAATGAACTAATTCTAATTCTAAAAATGGCGGATTTTAGGTGGTCATCTTTGTTTTGGTTAACTGGTACACTAATTTATTCTTTTATATTTTTTAGCGTTTTTGAGAATATGTATAAGCCAGAATAAAACTACGGCGAGAATTTTGACACCACTGTCTGAATGGGCACCTCAAAGGGCTCCAGCTAGTGGTTGAAGGAAAAAGGTAGATTCTAGGAAATGGAAGAAATAACCTCTATTTACGTACACTCCAACCGGTATCTCGTGAAATGAGGTGACGATGCGCCGTAATAAATTTGAAAGTGGGCATCCAGCAAAGCCAATCGTGCGGTAGACGTTATGCAGTGGGTAGCTCGATATTGACCGAATACGTTCTCTCTCTGCGTACCAGTTTACCTGTACTTGCGGTACTACAGAATTCCAGGGTACAACACCGGGGAAACCACTGCTTAAAAGAAGAAGACTTGCCTTAACTGAGGTCTTTGGACATTCTAAAAGACTGTAGGAACTACTAGTGTTTGAGACTGGGAACAATAGATCTTTCAGGTCTCAAAATAAATCATTAAAATAAAGCTGGACTACGCTTCACCTTAATAACGTTTTTGAACGATTTAAAATTGAACCAATGATAATAATATGTACCAAAAATCTAGGAAAGTTGAAACACCTGGTGACACATGATGAAGGGATATCTATCTGGAAGGAAACAATAGTATTCACCAGAGAAACATGAAAGCTATAGGTTCGTAAGTTTTTTGTAGAAGCACTGAGTTCTAAAGCGGCATGGAAATACCTGAAAAAATTTAATTGATTGGATAAAAACAACATTGTCAACCTACTGCAAGGTATCAGGACACAGTGGAATAAGCGGAAACTAGCAAAAAGGGGTGCTGGAACATATTTTTGGAAACCGGATACTTGTTGTATTGCTGTATCAACAACAAAATAATATTGGAAGAAAAGAATACAGCTGAAAAAAAGAGAGAATCGGACCATTTATTAGGGTTAAGGCAATCAAATGTACTCCTGGAAAACTACAACTAAGTGAGATGAAAAAAAAGTGTTTTGACTGGCGTCCTAACAGGACACTGCCGCCTGATTGGACCCTCCAAAAAGCTTAAGCTAGTGGAGAACGAAGACTGTAGATTATGGGGAAAGGAAGAAGAGACCTCCATTGAAAGAGTTTTAGGGTATAGCTCATATATAGAAACCTTCTGGATAAAAGAGGAAGATTGTTGAAATTCCTCCAAGGAATGGAGCTAGGTGAATTACTAGTCTCAGACTTTCCTGTGGAGCTGAGTGGAAGGAGAGAACACAATATATCTTAGGTCTCGATGACGGTTTACACCAAACATACAAACATGCAAGTTTTCAAATGACGTGAAATAGTCTACGCCAAAAAGATGGGACAAAAAAGAAATATGCTTTGAAATTAAATCAATTATTGTTAATATAGAAAACGACACTTAATTTTCAACACAACATTGATGTTAATGAATTTTACAAAATTGTTGAACCGTCTGCAGCTGAAGCTGCACTCGTTTGTTGAAAAAATTATTAGAAAATAGTTTAGTTATATTTGTGTAATTAGATTTAAAAAATGATAGGTTCAGATTTTTTAAAACTTACCAGATCAAAGTTTTGTACTTTACTAGTTCAATATGTTCACTAAAATTTCGGCGTTTTAATGAATATAACGCTTCTTATATTCATCACAATTTGTGCTTAATTGATTCAATGTAGGTATAATTATGGTTCCTATTAATTAGTTATTTTTGGCTACACTTACTAATGATTTAAAAAAATTAAATAACAACCATTGTGTAATTCCATGAGATAATCAAATATTCAAATATGCAAAATAATTGCTGCTATGCACGCTAAATATTTTTTACCACTCTTCACAATGTTAATCTAAAGTTTTTTTATCTCCTTGTATATCGCAGAATTATAACCTTAATACTTCACACTTAATATCATACAAAGAATAAGACTTCAGTACAAGTATTTTTCTAGTTTGTAATTTTATTTTATTTCATTTTTCAACAAATACCGGGTGTCTGATTTAAGAGGGGTATCCCGCTGTATCTCAGAAACTATTTATCATACAGCTTCTGTGCAGTTCGCAGGACTCTTATTAACCTCCTATCTTGACATTATATCCAGCCCCTAATTTATTTAAAAACACTATTAACTTGGGGTACTATATATGTATTTTTTTCATTAAAATTGTGGAACGGAGCATGGAATATTTCGACCATAATATAGGAGGCTCAGTGGCGGATTTAGGCTTCCTGACGCCCTAGGCCCGGTTTGATGCGCCGCCCTTTTAGTGGAAGCTTCTTACTAGCAGTATCGAAACTATCTAAAATTGCATTCCAAACAATTACTAGAATTGCTGTAATTTTCGTTGCGATCCTGTAGCTTCAGATAGCGTAGTCGGTTTCTCATTTCTGCTATCGGCAATGAAATCCAGTGCGTAAATTATTGCAGAATTAGGAACGTGGATACCCGGCTCGAGTCCATTTTCTAATGCGTAACATGCATCATGTCGAGCTCTGACGGATCAAAGACTGACATTGGAACAGGTGCTGGAGTACATGGTGCTCGACCCAGGTGCAACTTCCACGCACCGTTGGGGAATTCTGCTTCTGTATTCCAGGCAGAAATATACGCTATCGATATGTGTTTGCAACTGAATATTGAAAAGGGGTACAGGGGTCAAAAAATCCTAATTCTCTCCGATAGTCAGGCAGCATTAAAAGCTTTAGTATGTCCTCAGATCAGATCTAGTCTGGTCTGGGATTGTCTACAAAAACTTAAAACCCTGGCTAACCATAATAGAGTTACTCTTAAGTGGGTCCCAGTGCATAAGGGCATTGTAGGAAACGAAAAGGCAGACATCCTAGCAAAGCTGGGGTCTGAGACAGCGTTCACTGGTCCTGAACCAGTATTTGGGATATCCAAAACTGCTGCACGTGGTTGTATATCTCGGTGGACTCAAACTAAACACCAGTCGTACTAGTGACAAGTGCCAAAACAGGAACACAGCAAACTCCTAGTCAAAATACACTCGGAGAAGCTGACCAATGAAATACTAAACCTTAGCAGGGCCCAAATAAGGATAGTGACGGGTTTACTCACCGGTCACTGTACTCTAAGGAAGCACATGCATACAATCGGCATAGGCATGGGCATAGGCATAGGAACATATCTGTCGGCTGTGCATGGAAGAGGAGGAAACAGCCTCTCACATTATCTTTGATTGTGAAGCATTATCTCACTGGAGATAAAGAATCCTAGGACTAGAATATCCAAGGGAGGATTTCTCCAAGAAGAACCTAGTGAAAAGTCTGCTGAGCCTGATAAGGGCTACTGGTCTCTTCACATAAACGGCACAACCAAGAGCAGAAAAAGCCTTAAGGCTGAGGTGCCGAGGACATCAATCCTTTGACTGGTGTGCTGATCCAATCAATCAATCAATCATGTCGAGCAGACCAACGAGTTTGAGAATTAATCGTAACTTTCAAATTTATACGCTGCACCGTGAACTCCCAACGATGTGAGAGGAAATTAGTACTTGCAAAGTAGAAAATAGTCGACTGCTTCTGTTACAGACTCAACTGAACGTGAGTTTACTAAATTTAAAGAATGGGCATTGAATTATGAATAATTTATTCTGTAGACATTTTTTTCATAAAAAATAATCTGAATCCATTTTTAAAATGCCGCCCCTCAAATTATGTCGCTCTTGGCCCGGGCCTCACGGGAGGCTGAAAGGTCTTCAAGAGCATTAGAAAATGCGACAAACTTGCCTATCCACTAATTTTTCCTATAATATTATATCCCAAGACCATGGATATACGGCTGGATTATTTCCAGAAGAAATAACTTATATTGAAAACAACAGTGTTGGTTGGTAAAATGACATAAATTGCCAGATCTATACTATCACACGGAATATTACTGAATCATGAAATCATTTTCACTCAACCGTTGAGTCAATTCAACCGACTTTTCAGAGTTCTCAATTGATGAAATAGTGCTATTTGCGTACGTGCTATTCGCGTAAAAAGATTATTTAGTGCTATCTGCGTACAAGGTTCGGTGTTTTGACACAATTTGCGTACACCTATCTAAATAGACCTATTTATGTGCTATAGCATGCTGTGTTCATGACCCAATTATTTATCTATATTTGGTAATAGTTATTTATTCACAATCGGTCAGTAATATAGACATTTCTTACCTTTAAAACGGTAGGGAAGTGACTCATTACTTACTTTCACTTCCACGCTATAGCCGGAAAAGTACTTTTCGTGCAATCGCACGCGAAGTCAGCATTTCGCGTCCCCAGCACAGTCCGCGAAAATTAATTTCGCGGCCGTTACCCATAGTAACGGCTGCGAAACCAAACGTCACTTCCAAATTTGACATGTCTAAAATATTACAAAGACAAGGATTTTTTTATTGAAAACCAACAAATACATAAGTACTTATATTATTTAGGATTAATATTAACATTAATTGTACAGTTTGTATTATTAGGTACTTATATTTATTCCAGAAGTTGGAGCAAGAACTGTCAAAATATCTTTTATATATTGAGACGTATGATTTCCATAGCACACGGTGACATTGTTAAATAAATTGAGCTGCTGTTGATTTTAGAGCAACAATATATTTATTTACAATTATCTAGCTTAATAATTTTAACGATTGCACGAAAACTAGTGTTTATGCCATGGCCGCGAAACTTTTTAACGACCTCAAGATTATCTTGCCTCGGCCGCAAGCGGCCTCGGCGATAACTGTTCTTTCGGTACGTTAAAAAGGTATTTCGCGGCATAAGCATACAAATAACTATTTCCGGTTAGAGGCATGTGTCACTTTTCTGAAATATGACAATATTGTGTTAAGCTGGTTTTAAAAAAAGTTAATACCTCTCTTTGCTTTTCTACGGAATTATTTCCTCAACCGCAGCTTCTTGGACTTCCGGAGGAGTACAGGTTAATTCAAAATAAGACATTATGTACCTGTTTGAGCAAAAAAATTAAAATTTCGTGACAGAAAGAATATTTTATGACATAACTGTCTTACCAATAAATTAGTAATATTGCCTAGCAACAGATTCTTGAAGTTGTGGTAACAAATGTTTTTAAAAGCTTGTAACTTAGCGATTGTGAATAAAATAGTATACATACCACGCGGGAAGGATCATTCCATCCACGGTTTTTAGCGACCCTCGGCGCTACGCGCCTCTGGTCTCTAACAAAGCCTGGGCTGTAATGATCTACTTCCTCGCTAGGTATGTAATATACTATTACGTGTAACTAGTTATGAAACGAACGCCAAACCAAACCATACTTTTCTCGTTGATTCTTATACAGATTGAAACATATTTTCAGTGCTTCCAAATTTAAATGTCGTCGAATCCTGTTTCCATTACTTCCACCATTACTAAAATCATCACTCTCATCACCATTATTTAAATATTTGTCGTTGTTACACACAATATTTTGGACCGAGTTCGATATTTCCCATGGTACATTATATAATTTTTAACTAAAAATATAACTGCTAATAAATATATGTATACTTACTTACAATTTCCACACAAAAACAGACACATTTTCTTGATCACCGACTAAAGAGAACACCTGCAATCCTCTCTCAAAAATAGTTATAGTTCAGTCAAACTATTAAAGGCACTCACTCGCTATCGCTCGTTCGTGCTTCAAACAGTTTTGTTTATTAATCGCCTTCATTAACAAACTAGTTTATTAAATAACGATTATTAGTTGAAATTATAACATTAAATGCATTTTTTATCGTCAACTGAGTAAGAATTTTACATTATAATATTGACTGGGTTATGATGGTAAACTCTTAGTCTTAGAGTCAAACAAAAAGCCGACAACTTTAAGTTTGTACTATATCTTTTACGTCAACTATACTTTTTAAATTTTTCAGATTCAAAAATTGCTGCTTGTAAAATATAGCTTAAGACATCCGGTATACGTTTATTGATAGAATTTATTTTTATTTTCCATCACGTTTTTTGTATAAAACAATAAACTATTAAAATTGAAGCAGTTTCAGTGTTATATTAAATATAGAGAAAAAACTGAAACGGCCCTGAATAAAACACTAACTTCCCACATTTCTCCGCAGGATATTGATTTTCCTGCCACTCCTGGTAACGGTGGGCGTAGTCTGGAGCAGACAAATTATAACAGACGAAGATGCAAATAGTTTCCAACCATTCATGTCGACTTCTCAGAAACGGAGAATATGCGTAGAGCTGTGTCTAACTGGACTAGGCGGGTCTCCTTGCGGCTCAGATTGTATTGATATCTTGCCTCATAACCTTCCCATACAGTTGAGTGAGAACATGAGCACCAGCACTTATTCTGACAAGAAACATGTTACACGTAACAGTTCTTGTCAGGTGCTTTGCAAAAACAGTTTGGGAAGTCCTTTGTGTGCTTGTGACAACGTGAACTTTGGCATGAAAATGGATCTATATGGAGTTAATTTCGTAGAAAGTGAGTTTTTACTTATTTTTATTATGTTTTTTGTTGTATTTTAGGCTATAACTATTTATTGAAAATATTCACAGTTAACTTTCTCACCTAACGATGCAAAACTGAAAATAATGAAATTAAAACTAATCCCAACCAATCAAAGGACACATTTTTTATTTAAACTAATATCCTAATCGATTATTTCGATCCAAAACAAGGATAGGAACAGCAGAACCAGCGTTGCTCTCTTTGTGGATTTCCTTTATAATCTTATTATCTTTTTCCTGAGTGGTTTTTGTACTATTTTATATAGAGAAATTATAAATTTATCAACCAAAGTCACTCGGACCTTTTAATTCACTCAACTGAACCTTTATTTTGTTCTTTATCTTTGAATGGGTATCTGATGTTCACTTGTAGAAAGAGACGACAGTGGTAACCTTCGTATTTTGGAGCTTGTTGTTGATATGTGAAACTATCTATCATGTTCACTATTTTTCAATTGTCTTTAACCAATTTTGTCTTATTCTAAAATACATCTAAATGAACTCACAAAGTTTATTAAGTTAAAACGTATTCAAATTGCTCTACAAACTGATAATATGTGGATTAATGAACGAACAACCAACATTTTCTACAGTCTATGTCAACGATCGGTCGAGATCGATATAAATGGAGTTAGCATTCATCGAAGCAACCAAAATCTTCTAATTTACATGTTTGTTTCATGTATAGTATCAAAGACGAAAAAAAGCTGCTCACTTTCAATACTGACACTCACTTAAACGCTCACAATATTTGGATGATCAATGAAGAAGATGGGAATATAGGAAGAATAATAAAAGCATCCAGAATAAGATGATCAAAAGCATGCTCGATGGGTGGGCAGAGCCAAATGCATATAAAGTGATAAAAGTTGATAACATAGTAAATTCGTTATTAACTACAAAAAAAATGATTATTTAAGGAGAAGTGACTTAATATGGGGAACAGAACAAGAAAATAGATCGAATTCACAATTCATCGCGTCAATCAAATTACAAATGGAATCAAGCGGAGAATTATTCTGAATGTTGGTTGGACTTACACTCAAATGAAAAGTAAATTTCTAGACTCTCTTAGAGGTACAAAAAAATTGAACATTTCTAGTAAATTTGGCCAGTCAATTATGCTATATGTTATTTTATTTTACTAAGAAGAATATGGATCTAGTGTATCAAAGAATTTAGAAAAATCCGTGTAGATAACAGCCTTTCATGAATCCGTGCTGATTAATTGTAATCCCATTACTAACATGTCGATATAATAAAATTTCCAATACTTTTGGGAAGCTGCAGTCTACAGAAATTGGTCTATAATTTTATACATAAGTCTTATCCCATTTCTTGAATACTGGACAAACTTTCGATGTCTTCCAGATAGTAGGAGTTATTGATGTTATTAGACAAATATTGAACACCATAGACAGCGGCAGCACGATCTGTCAGTAGAAATGCTGGAAAACTATCTGGTCCAGTGATCATCTATATGGTTTCAAATTTTTTTATGCCTCATTTACGTCCTTTTCACCAAACATTGTGGATGCAAATGAGGACTACTATATTGTTTTCCACAAACTTTTTCACGATGCGGTCGAACATGATCGTCTAAAAATAGAAAAGTTGATCCTATAACAGAGTGAAACGAACGTATTGTTTTGTTAATAACTTGTTCTACGTGAATCTGCGCAGTTATGTTCCCATCAATGACTAACAATTCTGTACTCCCATTAAAACAAATCCCAAGTAACACACACAGTCGCAGAACCGTTCTTGCGACTATAGTGAACGGTTACTATAGGCGGCGACGTTCCAGCTACGTAGCGGCCAAGTAGCCGCCACTAAAATGGGGAAAAATTTACAGTATCAGGGTAGTGTAACGGGTGGTCCCAGTTACTATAATTGCCACTATTTTTTGTTGGTTTGAGGTGGTAATGTAGTAGTAGCTACTACTCTGCTACGTAACGGCCTAGTAGCCGTTTTCCAATCTGGTAGCCTCTGCCACTAAAAAGTTACTATGTACAACCAAAAACTCTAATAGCCAGGCACTGGTGACATGTATAAGTCTATATATAACAGTTCCGTATGTTACTATGAAGTTCCGCCTTGCGGAGAGATTCCTAACCTCATTTTTTAACAAGCCGCTTAGAGCTGGGTGGCTTATTCGATGCTTTAAAGCTCAATGTTTCAGATTCTGGGCAATATTACTTGATTTTTTTGGAAGGTTGAATCCGTACTCGGCTTTTTCTCCTTGGGTGGAAGCTAATTCAGGATTAGGAGTAACCTTAAAGTAATACTACAAATAGAGTCCGCAAGTCATTCATAAAACTATCCGAAGAGACGGCTAACATTCTATCGCCATACATATGTTTTCATCAATGACTATTAAGGAGAGGGGATAAGCTGTCGGACTAGTCGGACAGTGCCACTGGCCAATAGAACTATTTACTTACATGTGTGAAGAGAGGTTAGGAATATTCCGACTGCTTTTTTTGCAAATTTGGCACTGACAAACCATGATTTTCACAAAAAAAATTGTTTTTAATTATATCTGTACGCACACACACAAATATCAGTTGAAAAGACGAAAACAAGAGCTTCAATAAACTAGAAACCTTGAAACTTCGTAGTAAAATCAGGTAAAATTGATAGTAAAATGGTTTCCGCCCTTTTCTCAGTGTTGCCATATTCCAGACAAACAAAATTATTAACACGCATTTGTTTCGCTTAAACCTCAAAACTTTCAAACAAAAACATATTTTTATTACATAAACTTATTAGAATAATTATATTCGAATCGTATTTCTTAAAAGTACATTTTTATTTTGTACGTTTCTATCGTGTCCTATAATTCAGTTGTCGCAATTCAAAGGAAAAGTAAGACATCCGGCAAAGGGTCAGTAAGTTACCTTAGAATGTGATGTATTGTTGGGTTCACTTTTAAATGTAAACAAATGTATCTTTTTAATGTATTAATCTGAGGAAGTAACTACTAACCCCACATTCCTAAAAAAAGTCACGAAAACGTAAAAAAGGCAGCTAATTCTCAAAAAATATTGAGTGTTCCTACCTTGTTGAATCGCAACCATACTTCTCTTTTAAATTAAGTTTAGCAGGTTCCTCTCTGTTATTTTCACTGGCAGATTCCTTCGAAGAGTTTTGACCAATTGTTGATAATAAATGTACTTTTCTATAAAAAGTACTAGAATGTTTAAATTTTTTTTTCTTATTTCTGCACTTTAGGCATATTAAAGTATTTGTACGGTGTGTTTTTAAAAAGAAAATGAAACTCTATAACCTCAAACGATAAATATCGCACGTTACATACCGTTTAAAAAATAACGGGTACATATAATAGCCGCCACTATGAAGAAACTTTTTTCAGTTCCTACTACTCCATAGTGACGAAACGTAAAAATGGTATAGTACCCGTAACTTTATAGTAACACACCATAGTCGCGGCTACTATTTGGAAACCAACAATATCACCCAAACGCCACGTAACTTAAATGTCCCGACTATAGATTTTCGGAGCTATTGTGTGACTAAGCATGTGACTTTATGGTAACAATTACCTTAAACACATATTTTACTGGCACTAGCTGGTAGCAGCCTTCTCTTTGATGATACCTTATAGTTTTTGCCGTTTGGTAGTAACATGGGCCTAGTCCCAGTTACTGAAAATATCAACGCATTTGCTACTTTAAATTTGGGTGTTTCTATTCCGAATAATTCGATTTCTGTTCAATAAAGGGAGAGCCGTCGGTTTCTCCAAGAATATTTTCAAAAATGTCTCTACTGTTGGATTTTCGAGACGATATTTAAAAAGTCTCACGTTCGTGTGAAGCACTATTTCTCCTCAACAAATACAAGTTTTCCTCCCGAAATATCTATTTTTATTTTACAGTCTGCAGTGATTTCTGCTTAAGATACAACTACAAGATATCCGGCTGTCAAAAATGCAGCATCTACCAAGCTTTATTTCCATCGGAATCTGACACGTTCAGTCAACAAAGTTTGATGTCGAACACCTACGATAATATCGATTGGTACGCCTGGTGTCAAGATAAATGCGGAAAAGGAGATGGTGGCGCTGCTTGCAACTGTGATCGCTTGCCTATATATTAAGTATTATTTTAACTAATTTATTTAAAAATAAAATCGAGCGACATCTACAGTTTTTGTTTCCGAATTTATAAGAAACCGAGTTTTTATTTTCTTATCGTCACTGTTTCCGTATGGAATATTTTTAGATCCACTTTTAAAGTTACCAAACCATTCTAAACTGGCTACTGTATTGCTTAAATTTTGCAAAACTTCCGATGAATTTAAGTGAAATATGCAACAAAACAATGACTTTGGGAGTTCGGAAAACATTCTATAGATTTCTTTCGATTTTTCTTCAAAATAAATGTTTTTTCACGCATCAAGTATGTCAATTAAAATGCTTTTTATCCACAGACATAAGTGCGATAAAGTCCAATATATTGTGAATACTCAAAGATATTGCATTTAATATCGGTTAAATGGAAGTTATTATACAATGTATGTATGTATATTGGGGTGACATTCGCTGAGACCTAAAATATCTATTGCGCACCCTTACTTCTACTTAGTTCTTGAAGAATGTCTCAGAGACTAGAAGCTCCTTTAGTCCTATTTCCATGAGGAATTTTAGGATATCTGCACGTCCTTCTTGTATCCAATGATCTCCTAGGTGCTTTGCCCTAGGATTCTGAGTTGCTGTGCAATTCGCAAGTATGTCTTCCATCCCACAGAATCTACATTCTTCTTCCATCCCACAGAATCTACATTCTTCTTCCTCCACTATTTGGAGCTTTTTCAGGTGCCCATTCAGGCGACAATATCTCGTTAGGATCCCTGTTAAAACAGTTTTACTTTGACATGTGCATTCGTTAGATCTCAACGGTCACCCACCAGAATATTTGATTGTTTAAGTCCTACTAGATCTTTTCAACATTTAAATCTTCTCTTTTTTGGCTTTTCCTATTTTTTCCAATATTACATTGGAGCTGATACCGCAAAAGGGTTCCGGCTTCCAAAAGGGTATTTCAGTCCCCTTTCTTTGCTAGCTCATCTACTATTTCATTTCCTTCTATTTCAGTGTGTCCTGGAATCCGCATAAGGTGACTATATTGTGATCGACTAGTTCATTGAGTTTACCTAGGCATTCCCACACTATTTAGAACTGATTACATAAGAGATCAGTGCTTTGATAGATGCTTGACTATCCGACATTATGATAATCCTTTGCCTTCTACATCCTTTGTCAATATTGAACTGGGCACATTTTCTTATGGCGTGAATTTTTCCCAAGCTTTCGGAGATATTGCATTTTTTATCGGTGAAATGGAAGTTACTTCACTATACCCAAACTCAACAATTAACGTGTTATTAAAAAGTGATATTCTAGAAAGAAGATTTAAGGGATCGATAACACTATGATGCATTAAGATCAGATTTCTTATGTAGTTTTTCTTAAATCTAAATTAGCGTTCTTACTAATTACGTAGGTGATAAGCTCTGAAATATCATCAAACATTTATATGTTGCTAATTCGTTTTGTCGTGATTATATATAAATATATTTGATGATGTACAAGATATTGTACTTTATCGTACTAATGCATCACCCTATATAATATACGTCTTCCTCAATTCAACAATATTGTGAGCAGGGACAAAACACCAGTGGCGGCTCCTCGAAGGAGGCTCAGCCTCCTTAACAATTTATCCAGCAAATAGCACCAGAAATATTTTGTTGATTATCCTTTATTTTATTTCCTACTTATCTAATAATTTTCAAATACACTTTTAAATATTAGTTCTGAAATATAAATGTATACTCGGATAGATATTTTAGGCCAGTACCTACGACAGTCACGCCGATATGATAAAATTTATGATAAATAATGATTTTCAACAAGTTTTACCTCAGTTTTATAAACTACTTTATTTGACAGTCACTATTTCTGTCACGTCGGCATCGGTGGAAAGATCATTTTCTACTCCCAAACGAATTAAAACCTACCTGCTAAATACAATGGGCCAAAATCGTTTATACAATGTTAGTTTAATAGGTATCTATTTTTCGCAAACTAAAGATGAAACAATATATGAAAAATTACAAAATTAAAAACAAAAAAACAAAAACCAAAAAACGAAAAAAAAATGTTTGTACAAGAGAAACTCTATACTCTAACTCCACGTTGGTTTTTGCTGGGCAACAATTTATTTTATCACTGAAGTATAGCTGGTACGGTCGCTGCGCAAAGGTTATATGAATTGGCTGAATAGAGTATATTTTTACAAAAACGTTATATGTCCAGCCTCCTTTCTTAAAAAGTTCACGAGCCGCCACTGCAAAACACAGGATTCCTAGTTTCTGGGATGACCTAAGTATTTTCCAAAGCACACAAATCGATTTATGCCATTTCTTTAACTTTTGTCTCACCATCATACCAATAAGCTGGTTACAAATATATGTTCATCTCCATTTAACGTTTTCGTGTTTCTTTTTGGCCACTTTCTTGTTCACCATTTTCATAACCTAGAAACTTGGTAAAAATAAATATAAAATTTTTTTCAGGAGTTCATGGAGAATATCAATCCGGTTCAATGTTAGTTTCCAGCCTTCGTACATCTATCCGGAATGGTTCCGTCATCTATCTGTCTAGGAATACATTTGTTTTTATTTTGTTAATTATGACATTATGAATATAGAATTTGTTTACAAATATATCTAACGAATTTTTATAAAAAAATATTGATAAATAAAAGCGTGATTATTTATCAGTTTTGCCAGGAATATTATTACGCCTGACTGTATTTTTTCAACGTAATAGGCGATAAATGAGGTGGTTGATTTGCGTGCTCTGATTTTGATTATTCATGGCCAAGGCTGTGTTTAAATATACTTTTTCTTCAATTCACCATATTAGTGAGTTTTCATCATAGAATATCTGTAGAAAAACATATCACAATTTCAAAGTTTTCTAGAGAATGAATCGTTTATTATAAAAAGATGAGAGTCTCAAGTAAATTACCGAGGCGGTTTTAAAAATACCCCATTTATGACCTAATATAAATACACACTTTTTAACTGAGGTAGGTGTTTTGTCAATTTGCGAATTCTTTTTTGGGTCACCACTAACTAATCACTCAGTATATCTTTTTGATATTTGGTACAAATGTTTTTCAATCCCCTATTAATAACAAAAAATCCAGGTCCGATTTAAAGAAAAATTTTAAAGTGATTATACAGGGTGATTCATTACTAATTGGAAATAATTCAACAGTAGAATCCTGACTTTAAATTCTGAATATTTAACCCAAAACACCTAAATAAAATGTAGCTGCTTACTTAGTTACAGGGTGTTTTGTTTAAAAATTTAAAAAC
Organism: Lochmaea capreae; assembly: GCA_949126875.1. NCBI lineage: Eukaryota > Metazoa > Arthropoda > Insecta > Coleoptera > Chrysomelidae > Lochmaea > Lochmaea capreae. The sequence goes on from OX421409.1 coordinate 14,480,506, forward strand.
TATTTGTGCCCAGTACTTTAAAACTGTTTTACGTATTCATTTCATATTTGGCAGAGGCGTACGACAGGAGCAAGTGATAGGGTAATCGTTCCCAAATTCTATGGAACTATGACAGCAAATTGTAAATTCGGCTTATTTTATTGCCAATCAACCCAACATATTTTTCAAGGCAAGAAGATCATTAAGCCAAAGAATGAATAAGCTTATTGAAGTAAACTTGGGTCACATACAAGATTTGTTATAAAAGGTCTTTAGGTAGCTACTGCTCGTTTCTGATATTTCCGATATGTTATTAAAATTGTAGTTACTTTTATTTAGATTACATTTTCAGAACCACAATTTGTTTTCAATTCATCCTTTCATTTAATAGTTGTGTTCTTTATTGTTGACACTGATTAAAGTTTCATTTTCGTATTAAATGCAATTCACTGATCCAAAACATCGACACATCAAAATTGTGCAGCTTCATGTTCAACTTGAAATATCTCGAGAAATATTGACTTTATCGTTAAGAGCAAAGAGTACTTTATTTACGTAAAACTATTGGAGAATCGAAAAATTGTGCTAAAATTTTTATTCCGCCAGTGGCGTAGAATTTGGGAACGATTAACCTGTCACTTGCCCCTGTCGTACGCCTCTGGTAGTAGCCAGGAACATTTGCTTAACATAATTTAGTAGGGTGTGCAGTGTCTACACTTTCTACCAAATATGAAATGAATACTTAACACAGTTTTAAACTACTGGGCACAAATAGTTTTTAAATTTTTAAACAAAACACCCTGTAACTAAGTAAGCAGCTACATTTTATTTGGGTGTCTTGGGTTAAATCTTCATAATTTGAAGTCAGAGGATTCTACTGTTAAATTATTTCCAATTAGTAATGAATCACCCTGTATAATAGGATTTTTCTTTTATCACATTATCTAACATTTCTATATTCTAAACCGAAATAGATAAGACGCTTAAATAGATCAAAGGTCACTATTATGGAATAATATTATATTTGCTGAAAAAAATCTATATAGACTCACTCCATTCTTGAGTTATACAGGGGAAACACAAAAACTGCTTTTAGTTTTTTAAACGAAATGTCAATAAGCCCCTGATATTTTTTTTTCACGAATTTAAAACTACCTTACATTTTATTCGTCCAACAGATTTTTTCAGAAAATGCTGTGTAAGTGGGTTAATTGGGCTATGGTTATTAAACATGTGTAAAGGTATACGGGGTGACTCGTTAGTTATGATCTTACAAAAGAAATGAGCAAAATTTACTAAACACCCTGTATACCGGTTACAAAAATAATAAGATCTAGACTTATATCTTTTTATAAACGATTCAATTTATATGAGGTTTCCAAAACACTATTTTTAATTTGGTACAAAATAGGTGTAGGTAAAGCAAGTGAACTATTTCCATTCTATTTGTACGAGGGAGGCTTCGAAAGTGGCTGCTCTACCTTTACTTATGAAGAGTAGACAATACATTGGCGATAAAACTTTGTTTTGTGTCGAAAAAAATCTTATAAAAGCACAGATTTCGTAGGATTTTTTTGCAGTGCTTATGTTTTGAGGTTATAAAAGTAAATATGCTAACAAAAACGTATAGATGTGGCAATTTATTTTCAGGCCTCCCTCGTTATGACGGCAAAGTCACTAAGTCTTCCAAACATGTATATAAATATTGCTTGTTGTAAAAACATTGAAAAATCTGGGGTCTAATTGTATATATGCTTATATCTGTTATGTATATGGCTATGCTTATCTATATTGAAGGATTTATTTAAGTATTATTCATCAATTTGTGAATTTCAATTGGATATAACTAATTTTGTCACAAACTTCGATCATATTTATGCGGAAAGAGATTTCAATGTGGCCACTTTCTACAAGTTTTCAAATAACTGAAGAAAAATATAGTTTTGACTTTCTATTATAATATTGTTTCAAATTATGGTAAACCAAAGACCCCAAAAATAAATTATTATAGGTTTTGTGCGATTTAAAAAATAAATTGTATTGTAAATGTCTTCGCGGTACATCGAATACAATTTAGAACCAAAGTATAGTGGTTTTCATTGTAGTGTACCATTTAAAATGTACAGTTGGTTCGGTGGATCTTTTCCCATGCGTCATTATTCATATACAAACGCAATACATCAATACATTCAGTAACACGTAGGTCGTAGATTGATGGTTTAATTAGAATGTGGCTAAAATGACGGTGAACGTTATTTATTACTGTATTGAAGCTGGTATAATAATATTCACTTACCACAATAATTCGAACACTCAGGTATAAGTTAGTCGTTATAACAACTGTTTTTGAAATAAAATCATATGCAAGGGGCAAAAAAATGGACAAAAATGTAGAATGAAAATGTAAACAAAGTCTTTCGTATGTCAATGTACAAATTCAAGGTTAAACCACAGAACTTCTGTTGTGTGGGTTACACCTATCGCCGACATTCATCATATGGCTATCTCTGTTTGTTATATTATGTTGTAATGGAACAAACGGTTTCATTTCGAGGGTTTAGATTCTGTGAGTAGAAACGAGACGTACTATAAAAAGTAGTATGTGAATAATTTCATACATTGGAAAATATTAAACGAACCAACTGTATATAATATTCTTTATAATACTGTCAAAAAATGAAACAACCTTGGAGTCTGTTCAAATCAGCCGAATATTTGAATAAACCTTCATTTTGTTAATGTTTTTCTTATTTATATAAATAGTTTTTACGGTGGGATAAAATTATACACACACTATGGCTAATTACTACTGATTTATTGAAGGAAAACTCACACACTATAATAAACTTAATTTATATACACACTACTTGATGTCTATTAATTTATCTACACTCGGTATAATTATTGTCCCAATTTATCTTTAACACTATTTATATTTCACTAGTCCATTCACTGTAGTTCACCGATTCACTGTTAACTGAAACTTGTCTATTACGAAAAAAATTTCCGACTAACTCAAAAACTCAATTCTCGAACGTTCTCGACTTTCCCATGCTTGTCTTATGCGTGAATACGTATCGTACTTATAGTTTAGCGACAGCACCGGCTTCTGAATTACTGAGTTCGTAGCAAAATGTTCTCTCAAATGCCAAAGTGTGAGCGTCCTTAGATATGAAAGTTCGCAAAATTTAAAAATTTTTCCCTGTCTCTAATTGTATTTGCTCTGAAATTACAAATTATAGAGGATGATATATTCTCTACAAATTTTATTAGGGGCTTTTTTTATACGTTGAACCGTACTATAACGAAAGCAGTTCGACATATTAGAGAGATATTGCTTGTTAAAAAGTCTGCGGTAATTACGTTTGCGGTATATTGACGTTTATTAAATGCGCGATTCACATATTTACGTCTCTAACGCTAATAACGTTAGCGCTTCGCGTAATTTACGGTTACGTACCGTTGAGTGTTATTGTAAATAAGGCACATAATTGTCCTGCGCAGTTGACAAAATAGAACAAATCGCATCGGATTTCTGCATATTTACCAAATCGAATTGAATAATAGAGCCTTAGCGATCTTTTATTTTGGTTTTCCTCCACTCCAATATCATTTTCTTTAGCTCCAGCTAAGATCGCCGCTTCGAGAGCTTCATCCATATTTCATATTACTTTTATTTTTTTAAATATGCAAATAGTGAGGTTGTTTGGTTTTTTATTCTTTTTTAAATTATAAGTATACACAGAAAAAGACAGGTTATGTCACTTCCTACATAACGCAGCGCCACGTTATTAAATTATAGTGATGGCAATAGCTCTTATTTCCAAATAAATTTTAGGTAGACCGTTATTAAAATAGCGCTACATAAATACCGCACCGTATGCGGTATTGCAATTGGCAATATCTCTCTAATATATAAAAAGATTCCCCGTAAAATTTGTAGGGAATTTTATTTTCTTTAATTTTCATAAGTGCAAATACGATTGGAAACGGAGACAACGATGTATTCTCAAAAAACTATTCGACTTTTGACCTTGAATATCTAAAGACGCTGTCACTTTGTCGTGACATTTGAGAGAACATTTGTTATACCAACATAAAGATTCCGTTAAGTCTGTTAGATTCCAAGGTGAGATCTAAAGATGACTGGATTATTAAGAAACTGTTTTAAAATGTAATATGTAAATATATAATAATAATATATAATGTATAACTTAAGACCAATATTATTTTTATTCTGTATCTTCTTCCTACTTGTGGTCAATATTTTTTGTTGAGATTCACTGTACATTATGCTTTGTTTGGGATGTAATAATTATAGACATTAAAGGAGCTTCTGAAATTTCAGAAACACCTTAATAATAAAAATTTGTGATCGATTTTCTAATAATGTGATTTGATTTTGATATTATTTCATCAAAATAACTCAAAATATTGGATATATGCATACGCATAAATTACATTAAATGTAACCCAAAAATATTATTATTATTAGTTCCATTTTTAAAAATGAATGCATGAAAAATCGTAATCACTTTATGTACTTGGAGGTGTTGATTTTATGTTTCATGCTATGATCGGTTTTTTTCGACTATAATTGGTATATTCAGTCCTAAGAGATTGGCTATTTAATTTTCTACTGTTACTTAGGGACTGTTCATACATCACGTAGCCAATTTTGGGGGGCAGGTGGTTCGATCTAAGACTACGCTGGGTCACGTGGGGGGGGGTTTATAGAACGTGGTTCTTACCTTTTTTTTATTTTAAAATTAATACGTTTTTCAAATACCGCGGTCGTATTAACTGAGGCAGAACAGAAAATGGTTCACTTAAGCAGGGTGCGCACTGAATCCGCTCGACTCGGATCGACACGGCACAGCATTGCCGAATGTTTTGCATTGTTCTTATTTCAATATATCACCGCGCACTCACTCGGATCGGCACGGCAGTCACCGTTCGACTACGAGATTCCTTGGGATGGCAACTTCTGCCGAACCAAACGTCCAGTTGATTATTTGCAATCCAATAGTGGTGTCAATCATATCGGGCTTTTCTCCCTTCAAGTCACCAGGACCTGACGGAAATGGATACTCTTATGCCGCACCTGGTTGGAATTTTCAGAGCCTCTCTAGCTCTGAGGTATATTCCCAGTAAGTGGAGAGAAGTACGAGTGGTATTTATACCCAAACCAGGCAGGATGGACTACACCTTACCAAAAGCATTCCGACCAATTAGTCTCACATCGTTCTTTTTGAAAACAATGGAGAGGTTATGCGAGCGGTATATAAGAGACGAAGTGCTAGTTCACAACCCACTTCATCCAAATCAGCATGCATATACTCCGGGAAGGTCCACCGATTCGGCCCTTCACCAAGTGGTTGGCAGAATCGAAAGATCATTGGACAACAAAGAATCCACCCTGGGTATATTCATAGACATCGAGGGAGCGTTTGATAAAACAACCTTCCCAACAATTACCCAGCAACTCAACTCCAGGAATGTACCTCTGGTAGTAGGAGAATGGATACTCAAGATGCTCTCTAGTAGAGCAATAAGTATTAATGTAGAGGACATCACAGTAAGAGGACTGGTCATGAGGGGATGTCCACAAGGAGGAGTCTTATCACCCCTTCTGTGGAACATGGTTCTAGACACCCTGATTAATCACCTCAACAACAATGGATTCTACACAATTGCTTACGCAGATGACATAGTTATCTTGCAGACCGGCAAATTTGTGAACACACTGTGCGATAGAGCGCAGGATGGGCTTAAATTAATTGAAAAATGGTGCAAGGAACACTCACTGTCGATCAATCCCAGAAAGACTGAGATGGTCCTTTTCACCAGGAAAAGAAGTTTATCGGGTTTGAAACCTCCTGAAATCTTCAAAAGCAAACTAAACTTTTCGGAAGAGGTGAAATACCTTGGTATTACCCTCGACAGGAAACTAACATGGAACTCTCATCTACACAACAGAGCAAAAAGAGCATATGTGGCTTATGAGCAGTGTCGGAGGACAGTGGGACGCACATGGGGTTTGTCACCCCGTGTGGTTACCTGGATCTACACTGCAATAATAAGACCCATGTTAACGTATGGAGCAATTGCATGGGGACCGAAGGTTCTACAAGCAACGGCCATCCAAAAATTATATCAAATACAGCGAATGGCTTGCTTAAACATCACAGGAGCCATGAGAACAACACCAACCGCAGCAATGGAACTAATTACTGGTCTGACCCCTCTGGACCTGCACGTCAAGGAGGTTGCGTTAATGGCCATGGTACGATTGCGCACGGCTGGTGTAAACCCCGAAGTAGGAGTGGGCCAATTGAGGTTGAGCCTGTGGCAGGAAGCGCTCACTGCGCTACCTCTGCTGCAGGCAACCAATGATGCAATTGAACCCAGGTTTTTGTTTAACAAACCCTACAAAATTCAAATAAAACAGAACACAGAGCCAGGTGCTGCAAATGCAATACGCATATATACAGATGGTTCAAAAATGAAAGAAGGCTCAGGATGTGGAGTTTACTCAAGAGCACTAAGCCTAAAGATGAAGTGGGGAATGGGAAACAATACCAGCGTAGTTCAAACAGAACTGGCTGGTATCTCAATTGCCACAAAAGAACTAACCAGAAAAGGAATTTCTGGCAAAAACATAATAATCTGCACTGATAGTAGACAAGCCCTATTAGCCTTAAACAGACAACGTGTTATATCGAGGCTAGTACTAGAGTGCCACCAAGATTTAGCTGACGCCTCGGCAGATAACAATATTATCCTGAGGTGGGTTAAAGGGCACGACAGGAGTAAAGGAAATCGCATTGCTGATTCTTTAGCCAGGGAAGCCGCTGGACTAAAAATTCTAGGACCCAGTGACACCTACGGCCTAACGACTTCGACAATTGCGGAACTAGCCAAACGCTACACCCATACTCAATCCCTTGAGAGATGGGATGGAATCAAAGGATGCAGTTTTGCCAGGATCACCCTGGGCGACCCTGGGAAGCTGGAGCCGAAGAAATATTTGGCGATGACCAGGAGAAACCTACGTTTAACAGTAGGATTTCTGACTGGTCACTGTCAACTAGGGAAACACCTCCATACTATGGGGCTAGTGGACACACCTCTATGCAGGATGTGTGAACAGGAAGATGAAACTGTCAGGCATGTCTTATGCGAGTGTCCGGAGTTATCGTCAATAAGAGAGTGTGTGTTCGGTGAGTCTTGGCCTACACCTGCCGATATAAAGGAGATGTCTCCTAGTGACCTGTCCACCTTCCTGAGAAGGACAGGATGGACAATGACCTAGGAAGACAACTCCTCGGGAGGATGTACAATGGGTCACATGTGGCCTAAGTGCTGTGAGCCTACACTCACCCTCCCTACTCTACAGATACAGATACAGTGGTGTCAATACTCTATTTATCATGGAGGAAAACTAATTTCTAGCATAGACAACATGTTGCTAGTCGATTCAGTGCGCGGGTAATAGTTATATCGATCCGAGTCGAGTGGATTCAGTGCGCGTCCTGCTTATTCGGTATTCAGTCGCCAGAAGAAGTTCACACTTAACGTATAGTTTCTGTGACTTGTTTTAAAGGCAATCTATCGGTATGAAACCGATAACAGCTAATGGTTTGCCTGTTTCCTATGATTTTTACTACTCATCAGTGCTAAAAGAAATCGCTGGTGAATTTACTTTCATTATAGTTATTAGTACTGTTTCTTTTAGCGAATGAAGACCTGCACTGACTGTGGAATGTATTATGCTTCAAAAAAACAGAAATATGTTCATGTCAAGGCGATACATGGTAATGTAATCAATGAGAAACTAAAAGTAAAAAGAGTTATGCTTTATATCGCCTATACTTCAATCCGTCTCTTTTATTTTGTCTATGCGATGGAGCCTATTACGGGATGTTTTGAGGAAGAAGATCTTGATTTGAATTTCGAGAATATTCCAGTAGAGAGCGATGGGAATGCTAAGTCAAACTTGCCTGTAATTAATAACTTACAGGGTTGGCTTATTTCACCATTTGTACTGAACGATATCTTCGATCAATAAAGATAATATTGAAAGTATACAATTATTTTTTAAATGTTAATAAATTTGATTTTGAAGTGGTGCGTAGTTTCTTAGGGGGGAGGGGTGTTGACCGAAAGGTACGGTAAGCTACAAGGGGGAAGGGGTGGGTAAAAATTGGCAAATATGGAGCTACGTGATTTATGAACAGCCCCTTATTGAAGTATCCCATTTTTTATATATGTACCACATTTGGTGATTGGTGCACGGACGCTATTAGTTTACCACATTCGGATTAGAATATTATATATAGCGGTCAGTCTTTAATCTCGAACAGATTTTTTTGTTTCCAATTAAACTCCTGTTGTGGGAATACAATTTTTATACATTTTTATGGGGTTTTAAATAAAAATTATTAACAAAACGAACACCTATAAAATTGATCTGAATTCGCCTGAGGGTTTAAGCAAAGGCTGCAATTGTACAAATGGATGTAGAATAGGTTGTTATTTTCTAAATTTTATCATTGTTTGATACATTATTACCATTGTTGTGTAAAGACAATAACTATTTAGATACCAAGTTAAATTTTAAGAATTTATCTTTAGGTATTATGTCTATTTGCAGAGCTAGGACAATTCAAATTAAATAAAATAAAGTTTTAAATGATAATTGAACATTCGATTCGTATTTTCAGGATATGTTTTATTTGGGCTAGATTTGAGAATTGATTTTTTTATAAAATTGCTTTTCTGATTTCAAACAAATCACTTAAATGTTATGTTGAGTTTAAAGTCATCATCCACCAAATTTAATACCAAATTTCTCAAACTGTGTTTCGAATGAACTGATAGATTTTTGAAGTATTTAGGTTAGGTTAGGTTCTATGTGAATGGGGCTTTCTCGCCACCTCCACTGCGTCCCCCGTTGGGTCTATTGTGGCTCAACCCTAGGGATTACAATTCACCCCACAAGCCTGGGCTTCTGACGAAGTCCATGGTTGTATTTGGTGATAATTTTTTGAAGTCGTTCGGTTCTAAGGTACTAAAACCGAATGTGTTATACCTTACCCTGCCCAAAGCTGGGCATGAGCAAAATATGTGCTCCGCAGTTTCGTCCTCCAAATTACAGAACCGACAATCCAAGGTCTGAACCAGGCTCATCTTCTTTAGGTGGTAATTCAGTCGACAATGTCCGGTCAGAATACGTAGGTTTGTTCTACTCCTTTCCAGGATCTGCTTATTTTTTTTACTCAAAGGGTTGTATATGAACGCCTTCGAGTGAGAGAGCCCCGGTATGTCTGCCCAGTGTGTGAAGGTTTTTCTCTCCGCCCAGGTAGCTATCTCTGATCTAGCAGTGCTTTCTCCAATGCCAAAAAATGGTTCGGGTCCGATGAACCATTTTTTAGCATTTAAAATATTTACTTCACCACTCCGCAATGGCCTTCTGCATATCAGACAAAACTACGTTGAGTGAGTTGTCTAAAATTCATACAGCTAATGAATTTGATATTGGTCTACAGCTTTCATGAAAATAAAGGAAGAAATTATTATATAAATACAAATTTAAAAGTTTTTCACTGAATTACAGTTTCCTGTAAATAATTGTCGTTTTAGTAATATTGTCCTTTCTAATTACAAATCAAAATGGTTGATTATATCTTGCAGATATACCAACCCCGTTTGACTTGGAAGTGTAATTAAATACCCTTCGTTGCATATAGCCAGGGGAGTAGTTGTTGCTTCTTAGTGAACGGTCCGCTCTTTAAAAAGTAATTTTTAAATTTGTAAGGCTTTTATATTTGACATCTACCAAATTTAAAAGGATTATTTTGGATAATATACATTTCTTCCTTTAAGGATTCATATATGTTGGTCCGTTTTGTCGCTTTTTTTTTCAAAGTATTCTACATTGTTAATATTATGTGCCTAGCTCTGCGTAATAATTGTTAATTTTTAGGCTTTGTGCAATGTCAGCAAAAATCGGCTTGAAATTTGATTTGGTTTGTACACCATTATGGGCATAAATGTCGTTATATCTTGAAACTGAGTAATTATTATTTTTATTGTAATATATTAATTCACTAATAGGTACATGTTTTTTTGTGCTTACCATTCATGCTTTGAATACCATACCATTCACCATATAAGCTTAAATTTCTAATAACACATAATTGAAGCTGAGATAATTAATTGAAATCACTACATCAATTCATTTACTTATTTGATATTTGCCCTCGACACCCACTATCCCGAATCCTTCTAATTCTAATTGTCTACAGTCAAAAGACGCCATCACATTCTTACCGAATCTGAAACTGAGTCAACCAATCGATTTCTCGACCCAAATAACGCTATATTACAAATTTTTGTGAATTAAATATTTCGGGAATGAAAATTCCCTTAATTTTGGAAAATATAGATTTAAAATTTACTCGTACCAATCTTACGACAAGCACCTGGGGACTAAATCCACGGATCGTACACTGGCTGTACATAACTATGCCTATGGTGCCTTAGTTTGGTGGCCAAAAACAGATCAGAAGAAAGCTGAATTGGAGCTGTCAAAACTCCAGAGGCTTGCCTATCTGTGCATAACGGGTTCCATGAGAAGCAGCCCGACTGCGGCAATGGAAGCAATTCTCAATCTTCCGCCGCTTGCTCTGCATGTTAAGGCGGAAGCGAGGATGACTGCATACACACTGGAATGCAATGGGAACTGGCATGAAAGAACCAACACCCACTGTCATTCCAGAATCACAGAAGTTATCACAAACTCATTCCTTAGAATGAGAAGTGACAACATGTTGGCAAGATGTAACGACACCCAACCATACCAAATCCAGCTAAACTGGGACGGGTTGGAAGCATGCAGTCAGGAAGGATCGTTGATGTGGTACACTGACGGATCAAAGACTGACATTGGAACAGGTGCTGGAGTCCATGGTGCTAGACCCAGGTGCAATTTTCATGCACCATTGGGGAATCTTGCTTCTGTATTCCAGGCTGAAATCTACGCTATTGATATGTGTTTGCAACTGAATATTGAAAGGGGGTACAGGGGTCAAAAGATCCTAATTCTCTCCGATAGTCAGGCAGCATTAAAAGTTTTAGCATGTCCTCAGATCAGATCTAGACTGGTCTGGGATTGTCTACAGAAACTTAAAACCCTGGCTAACCACAATGGAGTTACTCTTAAGTGGGTCCAAGGGCATAAGGGCATTGTAGGAAATGAAAAGGCAGACATCCTATCAAAGCTGGGGTCTGAGACAGCACAAAAAGCCTTAAGGCTGAGGTGCCGAGGACTTCAATCCTTTGACTGGTGTGCTGATCCAATCAATCAATCTAACGACAAACTTCGGTATATGGGTTATTTTGAGAGATATAAAAAAATGTTATGCACAAAAATAGTAGATGTTTTTAAGGTCCATATTTTGAAATCATATCGAACTATACAGAGTGCTGCATAACTCCGTTACAAACCAAACATAATAATATGATTTCTTAAATGGGAACCCCTGTATATTATACCGAATTCGGATTGCTCTCATTTTTTTGAAGCTTTTGATATAAGGTTTTGCTACGTTATACAGAGTCCTTCAAAAGATATGAACGCGTTTACGTGAAAATCGTAGGTAAATCAAAGCTCTGTAGTCAATGGTACGTTGGAGAAAAAATATTTATTTTGCCTAACAGAGTTTCGTAATATGATGCAATATCTCCATATTCTATTAAATTTTAATTATTTTTTTTTGTATACAGGGTGGACGGAAATTCGAACCTGTCATTTTCTTTCTCCGTCCAAATGTAACACATTTTATAGCAGAAATAAAATCTTCGATAATGTAACTTCAATTTTTGTCAAGCATTCCCTATACCCAAATTTTATAAAAACAGAGTTATTTTGTAATATTTATTATAAACTATAATTATTATTGACCTATTATATGAAAGCAATAAACGTTGAATGTAACAAAAAATCCTAAATAATAATAAATTTTAATGAACAATTTATTTTGGACACAAGGCATCAAAAGTATAGTCCTAATTGTAATATTAAATTAAATGTTCAAAGTGTTAACATCAATGCAATGCTTTAAGAGGTGGCCGAACTGATTGGCCAGCTCGGACTCCCGATTTAACAAAAGTGTATTTTTTTTCTGGGGTCTTATAAAAAATAAGGTTTATAAAACTCTCCGACTATTAGAGAGGACATGAAAAAGAGAATCACAGCGGCATTTCGATCTGTTAATGTTGAAATGCTGAGAAATGTTAGTCAATCATTTGAACTAAAACTGCAGCATTGCATTGATGTTAACGGTGAACACTTTGAACATTTAGTTTAATATTACGGTTAGGATTATACTTTTGGTGACTTGTTTTTGTTTCGAATAAATTGTTTATTGAAATTTATATTATTTAGGATTCTTTGTTACATTTAACGTGTTTATTGCTTTCACATATTAGGTCAATAATTATAGTTTACAATAAATATTACAAAATAACTCTGTTTTTATAAACTTTGGTTATAGGGAATGCTTAACAAAAATAAAAGTTACATAATCGAAGATTCTATTTTTGCTATAAAATACAGGGTGTTTCATTTGAAAGAAGAAAGAAAATGACGGGTTAGAGTTTCCGTCCTCCCGGTATACAAAAATAAAAATAATTGAAATTTAATAGAATACCGAGATATTGCGTCTTATTATGAAATGCTGTTATGCAAAATACATTTTTTTCTTCTACGTACAATAAGCTACAGAGCGTTGATTTACCTACGATTTGCACATAAACGTGTCAATAATTTTTGAAGGACTCTGTATAACGTAGCAAAACCGTATATCAAAAGCTTACTAAAAATGTGAGCAATCCTAATTTGGTAGGTATAATATACAGGCTTACCATTGTTTCAGTCGGAAATCAATAAAATGGAAGCAAATTTATGAAGGAAGTCTAGAAAAAAGGTGAAAGTTTATAAAAGAAAAATAATTATTTTCTAGTATTTATTAGTCAATTTCCACACCAACTCCGAAAAATTTTTAATTTTAAAATCATAAACGTCATCACATTATACATCTCCACGAACCGAATACGATTATATTGAAAATGCAGAAACTTTTTCACGTAAAATTTGATAAAAACCGTCTATACTTTTCGTTTTCCGAATGCGGTCTATAAAAATCACTATAAGGGGTCTTATTATACCATGTCGCTTTGATCTTATTCAACTTATCCCCTTGAGTAGGCTTTTCTGTCTTCTTTTTTTCCAAAACTGGACTTGTTAGATCTGTTAATTCATAACCTGCTCCTGGTAATGTCGATGCATAGTTCGCCTTAAAACTGTGAACTTTATTATTTTTTTTAGCCGAAATATTTTCCATCGTGGCCGTCCTCTCCGTCGCTTTTGGTTGAACGTTACCCAGTAACTTGGTAATATTTTTAAACGACGCTGTATTATCTTCCACTAAAATCCTTCTGGTACTCTTCTGCATCCGAGCAGTTTTAGCGAAAGAATCCACACTCGAAGAAATATTCCTAGTTCTAGATATCTTCGCTAGTTGCGACTTGGCGAAAGTTACCTGCAACTTTTTTCTAGCGTCCGATATAACTTTTTCTCTATCTATCGGCCATTGTTTACTGTAAATACCATATTTGTGCTTTGGAATTTTATCTACAGCGCCGTACTGCTTCATTCTGGAACAAAGAAAATATTGAAATTATTATTAAGGGTGTTGGCCATTTGGTCGCCGCGGTCAGTTTTGTCAGCGTTGGTTCGATAATGTCATCAACCACTTGTTCGCCAGTTTTAAAATCAGGTAGGCCTCTTGGTCGCCGTAGTTATCAATCATTTTTGTAATTAGCGTTTTTAATTTTGTTAGGTATATCCCAAGTAGCAAAATAATTGCCTTATGAAACTAAACTATTTTATAAGTGTTTTCTTATGCCGAATTAAGGAGTATTTTATCACTTAAGGAGTTTGATTGCGACATTTTTGTGTATGTAGCTAAACGTTTTTATAATCATATCGTATAATTGTTTATACAATTCACCTTATAAAGTTAAAACTTGGTTTTTGCTTAATATATTGTTTAACAGTTTTATATCGCATTATAAGACCGCTTTAAAAACATTATCAAAAAGTGTTTTAAGTGCTTAATAATGATTATATTGTTTCTGTATAACACCTTTAGATTCTGCGTTAAAAAATTGTTTTGTAAGTTATGTACAAGCTGTATAAAAGCTTCGTAATATGTTAAATAAAACAGTTTTATTACGACAAAGCCAAATTCTTTATAAAATACGTATAAAATTGTTTTATTGTTTACCTATAATGGCGTTGATAACCCCGTTATAAATAGTTTAGAGGACAAATTAGTAGTATTTCGGACAAACTCATTACAGTTTCTGCGCTATAACTACTAAATAAAATATTTTTATAAGTGCTTACGTTTTCACCCTTAAGAAAAGGTTAAAGAACTAAATGGTCACAAATTTCCGCATTATATAAAATTAACATATCCTTAAACTAAAATAAGTATTATCGTTGAGTAAAAATTAAAGGATTTTTCACTTAACGGTATTATTGCATTTATCATTTATTTATATCATATCCTATAATTCCTGAATATAATATAATATGGATTTATCACCCTGGAAAAAGTTAAAAAGGAGTGGACATTTCAAAAGAAGTGTAAAAAAGATACAGTCTCCACTATTTTGAACATATTATTTATTCACACTGTAAACTGAAACTAAAAATCTCAACTATAACCAAGAAAATTTGCAGGTTATGTTTCAAAAAGGAGATAAATGCAGCACAAAAAAACTGATCTGTTGTAAAGTGCAGCTTCGAGATACTATGAGTTCTATGACACTATTATGTTATTTCTGTTTCTCCTTCCTTATCTCTGCGTTTCTTAAAGATGCTTGTTACTTCCTTATACGATAGTCGCCGAAAACCAATTTACAAGGTTGCCACACGTGGCAAAACTTAAGGGAAATTCAATACATGTGCCGTATCAATATATCAATTTCACCAAGTAAATTGCCTATAAACAACACCACCAAGAACGACAACAAATATTAAGGCAGGATTGGTATAAAATTGTAATATGGCTCAATAATTATTTTATATTTTATAATGAGTTACGTGTATTCACTATAATAAATTAAACTGAGCAATCAATAGAGTTGCAGTTTGAAATTTACCAGATACCTATACATGATTCCAAAAGTTTTACGTATCCCTGTAATAGATAGTATAGCGAAACACAAATCATAAAAACAAAAATATAATAAATTTGACAACCTTTGAAATGAATAAAATCTCGGACTGCAGTTGTTTGACAAATACTTTTATAGTGCCTTTAAAAACAAGTCTACAAAATAATAAGGTTCTATAGAGTTTCTTATAAATTTAAAACATTGTTTAAAGTCCATCTTTTCGAATCATGACAAGCAAGGCTCGGCGACAATTATATCAACGTTATTCGATATTTTTGTTGTAAGTTGCCTCACAAAAGAATAAAATAACTGTATAAAATTTAACTTATATCTAGAGGGCGCTAAACTATTATTAAAATGGTTTTAAACCGCTCTATAAGATCTCTAAGAAATATAATTATAAAGGTTGTAAAGCGCAGATTTTGACATATTATAATATCAATCTGAAAAACATACTTATAAAATGGTTTTTTAACTATCATATGGATATTTTATTGAGATGATATAAGCAGGATATAAACATATGTTAAAGAACTGAAAGATTTTATAATTTGGGCCTTTTTTGGTTGTATACATATTATATTAGAGCTGTAAAGAGCGTTATAGGATGATCGTAGTTCTATTAGATATGTTGTATAGCATTTTACAGAGCCCTAATGAAACTGATTTTGCTATTATTTGAATGAATATCGAGAATTACATCCACAAATTTGAATATATCGGGATGCGCTGAATAAAAAGCAGAATTAAAATGTTTGTGGTTAGGTTAGGTTAGGTTAGAGAATCACTTTTCAAATAAAAAAATTAATCTTTTCAGTAAGAATGCAGACAACTAACTGATGAAAAATATTTTTATTTTGGTTGTCGACAGGTCACAAACCCATATTAGTATTAGAGTAATCAAAATAGGCCCATAATTTTCTTGGAACCCTTAATCCAGCTTTGGCGACCAAGTGGTCTGTACCTTTCGAATAGTGAAAGGATTAAATCTGGGTAAAACTGACCGCGGCGACCAAAAGGTATAATATAAGTTGCATGCTATAACAAAATAAACAATGCGCATGTGCGTATGCTAGTTTGTGGCGATTTTTAAGCAAGAAAAATAGTTTCTATTTTCATGAAATTTGTAGGCAATTTTAGTTATTTTTTTAGTAATAATTCTGCTACCAATCCTAAAAATATTAGAGCAGAAACTCAAACCTCGAATCGTGTTTATATAGAAAAACAAAATGGTGAAAAGTAAGTTATCTTGTTTTATCTGGTATAAAATAGATGTAATAATTAATTTTTATTTTAGCAAACATGTTTGGAGTACCGATATGGCCACACACTCAATTTTATTATATGAAAGCAAGCCCTGTCTTTACGACGTAAGATCAAAAGATTATCACAATAGAAATACAAAAACTAAGGCACATGAAATATGTGCTAGTCTCTCAGAAATGTACCCAAACTCCGATGTATCTGAAAGTATTGTTAAATACCAGAAAATTGTGAAATAATTTATTTTCATAATTATTTAACCTCACCTAAATATATTTTTAAGTTTGCCACACTGAATTGCATTATACAAAATAAACCAAACTATCTCGAAAATAGCTTAGTGTAAAACGAAGCCATAAATTGCTTCAAAATAGCGTGGCTTTAAAATTGCACCTAAATAGCATAATGTAAGGTCGCCTTTTATTTTCAGTATAAACCAGAGTTATCTATTCTAGTTTAAGGGTCATATAACCGAGGAATAAACATATTCTGCGCGTAGATCACGCGTACGACAATGTCGGCAGCTACCAGTCCTAGGCAGAACGTAACTGTAAAGATCCATTTGAACCAATAGTGGTACAATCCGCGTAGGAATTTTAGTATGGAATTTAAGTCGCTTGTAAAACACAAGATTTTGAGTGCACAAAGTCGTGAAATGGTGCATAATGTTTTTAAATTTATGACATTGGATGCACAACGTGAAGAGTTATTAGTTCCTTCAGCGAAAATACAGGAAAGGGTTGCACAGGCAGTCGGTATTAGCAGCATAAGCACTGTAAAATCTATGGTTAAGCAAAGTAAAAATATTGATAATGGTGAAGCGTCGACATTCAGTACAAAACATAATAAAGGTAAAACACTGAAAAAGACAAAAATAGATGATCTAGATGCAAGAAAAGTTAAAGAAGACTGCGAGTTTACTGGTGGTAGAGAAAGTTTGCGTAAGATCTTACATAATATAGGTTTTCGATGGCGCAAACTAAAAACAAAACGAACATTTCTAATGGAGCGACATGACATTAGACAATTGAGGACAGGGTTTTCAAAAACCATAAAACAATACCGTGGGGAGGGTCGACCAATTATCTATATGGAAGAAAAATATATTCATTCCTCCCACTCTCAAGAAAAAGCTTGGTTTAATAATAGTAACGGAGGGCTACGAAAACCAGTGTCTAAGGGGCAAAGATTAGTTATAGTTCATGCTGGATAAGAAAAAGGATTCATACCAAATGCATCACTCATATTTAAGTCAAAAAGTACGTCTGGCTATTTTCATGATGATATGAACTTTATAAACTACAAAAAATGGCTTGAGACTAAACTAATACCAAATTTACCCCCCCCCCCGTAGTGTGCTGGTTATTGATAATGTTCAGTGTGAAAAATCACCTACATCCGCAAGTCGAAAAGATGAAATGAAGCAGTGGTTACGAAGCAGAAACATCACATTTACAGATGACATGTTAAAAGTTGAGTTATATAACATTGTGAAAATGTATAAGCCAAGATTTAAAACGTACGAAGTTGACAAAATCTTAGAACAGCATGGTCATAATACTTTGAGATTGCCACCTTATCACCCTAACCTTAACCCAATTGAACTTGTTTGGGCATCCTTTAAACAATACGTTGGAAGTAAAAACACCACGTTTATATTGTCAGATGTGGAAAAGCTATGTTATGAATTTTTTGACAATTTTTCACCACTAGAATGGCAAAGTCGCTGCCAACATGCGCTCAAATGTGATAAAGAGTTTCTCAGCTTGGAATCAGCCTTAGATATAGTAATAGATACAATTATTATCAATCTTGGAGATGACGATGATGATATTGTAAGTTCTGAGAGTGAAAACAGTGATAGTGAGTGACAGATTTGTTTCAAACTGTGTCTCCATACTATAAATAAACAGAATAGACGTTTAGATTGTGTGTAATTTAAAACTGATGTCGTTAGTGTAGTA
This sequence comes from Lochmaea capreae, assembly GCA_949126875.1. Taxonomy (NCBI): domain Eukaryota; kingdom Metazoa; phylum Arthropoda; class Insecta; order Coleoptera; family Chrysomelidae; genus Lochmaea; species Lochmaea capreae. Next base: position 14,498,964 of record OX421409.1, read on the forward strand.
TTGTAAATATTCTTTGTTGACTACAGGCTGCTTTCTTTAGTGTATTTAGAAAGTTTAGATATCTTTTTGTATACAACTTTAATAGCTGAAAATTTACTAATTGGATTTGGTCAGGTAAACAATTTGATCAGGTAAACAATTTGTCAGGTGAAAAATTTTAAAAATGTGTACTTATGTGGAATAAATTTCGTTTTTACGAGTACCCAGTGCCATTTTAAATATCTACAATATATTATTAAATATTTAGTTTGTAATTGAAGTTAATCGATCCTTTGACAACACTGTGATGCGAAACAATTGTAATTGTAACAATAATTGTTAGTATTACAGTAGAAATAAAGTTTATTAAATATCGAATTTTATTTAGTTGTGCATTTTCCTCGATTCAGAAATATAAATTGAAATCCACATTTTTACACAGCTATTAACTAAAATGGAATCTATTACCAAATTCTCAGGATTTAATTTAGGAAATATTTAACTAAGTAAACTTTTTCCGCCGAGTGTACATACGTTTATTCCGCGGGACTGTCATCTCTCCCTCTCGCTTCTTTGTTTGCGCATCTCAGAGTTGAAATGAATTTGGTCGAGGTGTACATGCAGGTACAAATTTCTCTTGGATCGTTCTAACTGTTGAATTATTGTAGGAACTACACATTATTTTTTATTCCAGATTTTGTTTTTTGAGTGTTTTTATTGATTTCACTTTGACAATTTATAAAATAGAAACTCATCAGATTATGGAGCTGTGAAATTTTTTCCAGTAGAATGTTCTTCCGAACTTCAGTTGAAAATATTCATAGGTTTGTGGGAATTACAAAACTTTTTAAGTTAAATATGCGTGTTTCACAATATTTCATGATACTATTTGATGGTAAAGAGATGGTTTTATCAAAAAACTAAATCGACCAGTTGATTTATTTTCAAAAAAAAAACTTTCACGAATTCTGAGCACGTTATATGTCACCACTTTTGTTTTGACCGCGGATTTTGTTGACGGTCGATGTATATTTTACCTATACTGACTTCCAGCTCTCCACAACCAACTTTCAACTTTTTCTAACCATAGTTGTTGTTGACCTATTACTGAGCCTGGTCTACATAATCTCATCCAAGCTATGGCTTCTCTAGCTGTCATCAAGTAATGTTTTATCAGGTAAGCACCAATGAGAGAACCAGTTCTACCAAGACCAGCCTAAACATTAAAAAATAAGTAAAAACCAAGTACAGGTAGATTTTTAATGTGTCCTAATATTTACCTTACAATGTACAGCTATGGCAGACGGTGCCATTTCTGCAATTGATAGAAATTTCAGTAAAATATCTCGTGGAGGCGTAGATCCATCTGGATATATCAGATCAAAATGTTGAATACCAACCTTAGTGAATCTAGAATCAAAATAATGTGACTAAGATTTGAAGAAGAGCACTTTGATAAAAAAAGTTGAATATTAAAATAGTATATTATGTAACAAGGGCAGAAAATTAGTTTTAGCAACCCGAGACTATTGAGGCTACTAAAGCGTTTCTTGTATGTGTGACACACAACTGTTTTTCGCCTACCGAATAAATAAAAAAATAGAAAACTGTAACAAACAACTTTGACATACAGTAACGCTTAAACAAAATTTTAGTGAAACGTCAAAGTAGGGGACACCGGGGTTGGTAGTGACAATTTTTACATATATTTGTTTGTAGACCTGCAGAATGAGGCTATGCATTTTTTTTAAATCAAGAACTTTATTTAAACTTTTGACCATAAAAAAAAACGACCAAATTAAACGCAATACAAACGTAGTTATTAATAATAAAAACATATCACGCCAAATGTCACAATTTGTCCCAACTTGAAGTTGGTTGTGATACTCGTGGGGTTATTTGTGATACTCATGGGGTTATTTGTGACAAACCCCACCCCTCTATACAACATCGTCAGAATTGCAGTGAATGCAGATAAAACATGAATTTTTATCTGTACATTCCTTATGAGCCCATTTGGAGCAGGTGGTGCACGCAGCCATTTTTCTTTTGGACGAGAATTGGAGTATGGTTCACCAGAAACTAAACAAAAAGTTTCGTTGTCGTCTTCAGAATTACTACTAGGATGAACAGTTTTAGATTTAGATATGCCTTTAGAGATATTTCTCTTGGTACTGGATTGTTTAGCTTTTATCTTTCGTTCCCTTGCTGTTTCCATCTTCGGGGCATTTTCTAATTCCTCCTTATTTGGAGTATCTGTGCAAATAGCAGGTTTTCTCCCTTTCCGCTTAGCTACCCGTTGACCAGCTTTTGGTGTTGGTCTTAAATCTTCTGGAGAAAAATAGGTTTTGATATCCGAACATCCAGGTAAATTTCCAGGAATCTGCTTTAGGTGGTGTGTTGTTAGGGGTAACATCAATTTCAATGTAGTTGGGTTGACTTGTGCTCTGCATTTCTGTAGTAATTAGTACGTCTACTTTAAACTCATTTTCTGATTTTGGTTTTCCGTTCATATGTCCTCATTATTAATTCTAAAATGACCGGTTGGGTTACTTTTATACTTAGCAATCAAATATACGGGGCAGGTTGTGACAGTCACAACTCACCTCGTTACTAATGTCACAACCAACCCCCAAGCACATTTCTGTTATATTGTTTGAGTACTGCCCACATTTCCATAGATAGACTAATAACTTCATTCACACAAGCAAAAGAGCATACCTGAATTATTATTTTGACACCGCAACACCAGTAATAACTAAAACTAAAGTCAGTTTATAAAAAAATATTTGAAAACAGTAACATTTACTAAGACACCTCTAAAATACCAAAATCGGCCAAACACACATAATACGCCCCCATTTGAAGTTAGAATCATACTCAAGACAGAATAACTAACGCTTGTTCTATTGAGATTATCGTGACGCATCTGACATCTATACAGCGCGTGAATAAGCGTTAGTAACAACCCCTGTCACATCCAACCCCGTTGTCACCTACTCAAGTGAGAGATGGTTAAAAAATAGTTTTTCGCTTACCTTACCGGAAAACCAATCCTATTAACTAATGAACTAGGAACAAAAATAGACCGGAAAGTGTTGTTTAGAATCCCAAAGGCAGAAATTTTATAACGCCACGATTATTGTAGCTTTTTACCACCTGCCCCTTGATTAAATTGACGTTTCACGTGAATTTTTAACTAAACGTCAGTGTATGTCAAAGTTTTTTGTTATATTTTCCTATTTTTTGGTTTACTCAGTAGGCCAAAAACAATTGTGTGTCACACATGTAGGAAACGCTTTAGCAGACCTTAAATATCAGCTTCACTACATTCGCTAGTCCTGGTCTGCGAAAGATCATTTTCTGCACTTGTGACAATCCCTTAGTAGCACAATAAAAACATTTTGGGTTTAATTGAGTTTTAAAACAGTTTTATTAAGGTAAATGAAAATATACTGGTTTCAAGGTTACCTTGTAAATATACTACCGGCACTCAAAAACTGTTTAGCATTTAATACTGGTTTTGACGTGTCGATAAAGAAAATGATTATAATAAGATTACTAGGTCTTAAAATAGTATTTTTCTTATTATGGTTTTAAAAAAGCTTGGTTTGAAGCAACTTTAAAACTTGCAGATTATTAAGTTTTATTACGGTCAACATCATGACAATATAATTTAAAAATGTCTTTTATACACGCTTCTGAAGTAACTATTTAAACCTGTCTCTAAATCCGTTTAACTTTAAGATTGTTTTGTTATTAAATATAATACACTGAAAATATGTTATTAAAATCCCTTTCTCAATTGCCGAGATAAAGCTTTATTAAAACTCTCAGTCTAGAATGAATCAATTTGGTCTTCGCTAAGATTAATTGGACTTCGCGTTGTCAACAATAAAACTAAAATCATCCCCTTTCCTTGTGTGTCTTAAATAAAGCAACGTCATTTTGTTTAATGTCCAAATAGTGGTGTACCCAGTTTATTGCAGAATAATTTTAATTAAAAGTAAGACTGGAAGCGATGAATAAAAATGAAGCAAATATATTAGCAGTTGGAAGTATGGAAGACAACTCTTAAATATATTAAATGTGAGCGCACTGGCAATCTAAAAATAAAGTAAGAAAGGAAATAGCGTGTTTTATTCTTAGGTTATGTTTACTTTAAAAACGAATGGCATTTTCACAAACCATTTTGAGGTTAAATAGTTTTAATCACATCGCACTTTGCTCTGGTAGTGAATATGTGCTCCTGAAATGGTATAAAATTCAAATACAATAAAACCCTTTGATCTTATCGTTGGTTTTTGATTGACTAAATAGTTTTATTCAATTTTCAGCTACTTTATTTTCTCGAAACAGTGGAAGCCATGACCAATAGCAATCTTTAGGCCACCGTAAAAACACAAGACTATTAATTAAGAGGGTAATTTCGATATATTTTACTGAAAAAATATCTAATATAATATGAAAAATCATTCTCTTCTATATTTAAATGTTTTATTATTTTTCAAATTTTTCAAATTATAAATCTTTAGATATTTGAAGGCGATTGAGTATTTTAACACTATTTTATTGACATTTATCGATAAAGTGGGGTTTGCAAGTATTTTTCCATCTAGACATCATGCCTGAACAGGTATAGCGTTAGTTTGTACTTGTTATTTGATTACGAGTAGATAGTTTTAAAAAGACATTTTTCTGTGAGAAATATTATTTCTCACGGCTTGCCAACGCCACATACATTTATATGGAGAATCAAATAAAATCGACAAATACTTAGTAGGCTACTGTCATCTTTAAATACCTACTTAGTTGTCACAAAACTGTCAGATTATAATAGAAGATTTCAAATTCTAAAAGTTAGTTGAACTTCCCGCACTTGTTGCACAATATACTATTTCCATTTGAAGTTTGTCAGCAATAAAGACGATTGTATTTTAGCATGTATTATTGAACTGACTTTTAAGACTACTTTCAAAGCGCATGCTCCCTAAACGAGTTTACGCCTCGAAACCATCAGTTACTCAAGGTAATAGCGTTGATTGAGGTTGGCGCGTAAGGTTGCGTATCTTCCCAAACTCCTCAATCAACGGTAATAGTGATTGATATGGCTTTTTATTTTTGGTTTCAAAGACCTCTTTTAGAGTGGGCCCTTTCATGCTGAAGGCAGTTTTATGACAACCTTAATAGGTTTTATAAAACCAATTGATTTTATTTACAGTTTTATTCTATAGTTTTCTTGTAATACTGAATAAAACCGTTTCGTGCTACATGATCATATGAAAAGTGTTATTTGGACGTAAAATGAACACAACTTTGTTAAAAAAATGTATATACTCACGCTGAGGCATTGTATACTATATAATTCAATCTAATAATGGTCTTTACGTCATTCTTCAGAAAGTATTTGATATAAAATTCCGGCGGATGTGCCGTGTGGTTATCGGAAGGTCCTATGAAAGCAAGAAACTTTCTCGGCAACAGCCAATTCATGTCACCGTATTGAAGTTTGTCGTATAAATCGTATTCGACAACGTTGAAATCTTCGAAGTTAACAAAGTTGAACGTCATGGCCCTTTGAATGGCTTGTAGGCAATCGATAATTCTCAAAGAAAAACCGCAAGATTGTTGAGAAGCGTCTAGAAATTGTCTGCAACAATAATGTTTTGATTAAAATACTTTGGTGATTGTAAAAATGTAGATGTCGAAGAGTACATATAATATTCTAACGCTTTACAAAGTTTTTAAAACATTTTTTTTAAACAGTGACCTTTCAACTAAGATGAAACAACCACTTCAATGGCTATAGGCACCGACATTGAATTTCCTACACTTATAAGTCAAACGGGATAAAATAGTTTTTATGGAATAAAGTTTAATATGTTTCTAAGACTTTTATTTTAATCCTAATGTGATGAAAAAAAATGTCTAATTTTAGATATAGCAAACAAACACGCTAAAAGCTTGGAAAAGACCCCAAGTATCTTTCAATCGGAAATTCATGCCATAAGAAAGTGTGCCCAGTTCAATATTGACAAAGGATATACACTGTGGGCAGAAATAAAGGAGTACATTTTTTAATTGAAAATATTTTTTTTGTTTTTTGGGCGATTTATTTTCTTTTTGCAGGGATAATAACCTAACATGTCCTCAACATGACTGTAAATTTGAAAGCAAAAATAATGTACAGGGTCGGACTTATAAAAAAAATTATATAACAGAGTGCATTTAAGCTCGTTGCAAATGAAAACTGTATTAGCTAAAATTGTACTAATATTCTTTTTTGGTAGATAAACTATCCAGAACACTTCAGTAAAAAGGAAATTTTCCGAAATTACCGGATTCGCGAGATATCATTTTTTTATTATTTTTTTTTATTAAGTCTGACCCTTTACATTATTTTTGCTTTCAAATTTACAGTCATGCTAAGGACATGAGAGGTTATTAGCCCTGAAAAAAGAAAATAAATCGCCCAAAAAACAAAAAAAATATTTTCAATTAAAAAATGTACTCCTTTATTTCGGCCCACAGTGTAGAAGGCAAAAATTTTCATAATGTCGGAAAGTCAAACAGTCATTTAAGCACTGAGCTCTTGAGTGATCAGTTACAAAATGGTGTGGGAATGCCTAGGAATACTCAATGAACCAGGCGAGAACAATGTAGTAACCTTACTGTGGATTCCAGGACACTCACTGTAAATAATTTACGTAAATTGGTGAAACGGGTACCCAAAATTCATGCCATTAAGACGTCGGTCTGTTTGCTGGGAAATAGCGGATGGACTAACAAAGAGGGGGACTGAAAGACTGAAAGAACCCTTTTGCGGTATCAGTCCCAATATAATATTGAAAGAAATAGACAAAGCCGAAGAAAAGGGAAGATCTGACCATTGGAAAGATCTAGTAGGGCTTAGAAAATCAAGTTTCTGATGGATATACAACCCGTTGAGATCAAATGAATGCATAAATCAAAGTAAAACTGCACTAAGAGTTTCAACAGGGATCCTAACGGGACACTGCCGCCTGAACGGGCACCTGAAAAAGCTCAAAATAGTGGAGGAAGACGAATGTACATTCTGTGCCATGGAAGAAGAAACCTCCATCCACATACTTGCGAATTGCACTGCAATTCAGAATCCTATGAAGATTATTGGATAGAAGAGGGACATTTACCTGAGTTGAAGCCTGCAGATATCCTAAAATTCATCAGGGAAATAAAACTAAAGGAGTTGCTAGTCTCTAAGACGTTCCTCGGAAACTAAGTAGAAGTAAGGGGGAACAATAGCACGTGAACTCTGTAACAGAATAGAAAGGAAATGTCTTTCTATGCTAGGAACACAAAACAGTCTAACCCACAAAACAGAATAAAGGTTGGACTGTTCTGTGGGTTAGACTGTTTTGTGTTACTAACATAGAAAGAAATTTCCTTTCTACTCTGTTACAGAGTTCACGTTTAGATCTTTTAGGTCTCGTTTCACTCCATCATACATAGATATATACACAGCCATCTATACGTCAGTAGCGCAAGCTCCGCATTAGTCTTGCGAGGGACTGTTGAAGAAATTATTCCGGCTATATAATTCACTGTTTCTCATTGCTGTTAAGAGATGAAATTACACAGAAAACCGCATAAAGAACGTACAAATAATCGAAATTGAGCGCACTTTCCTTACTACTTTAACAATGTTGAAACTGACACATTTATATATTAAAAAGTCTTACTTGTATGGTCCAAGTTCTTGTAAAATCCCCCAAATGGCTTTGGGATGAAAGTTAAGGTACATTACACAAAAAAGTCCCATCAAACAAACTGCGTTAGCTTTTTTTTCGGGGTGATCGCAGGTATAATGCACGACACATTTCAATCCTTTTGCATACTGCAGATATTTCTTCAACTTGTAACAATATTTATACAAACAAGACAAATTCAAAGGCCCGAAATCGTTATAGTAGTTTTCATAATGTAGTTCATCATCTATACAAAAATACAAGGTATTTATGTTATTTTTTAATTTAATTATCTCTTTTCCTTTAAGTACTGCAAAGTATAGATGCTTGTTGAGAATCTCCACATAGCCATTCACTTCTCTGGGTGTATTAGTAAATTTGTTCATTTTTCGAAATCACGGGAACAATACACAAGATTTAGCGACGTCTCTACAAAATATGATATACGTAAAAAAGTGAAGGATATAATTTACTATTATTGCCAAAATAAAATTAAATGCTTGGTAAGCAGTAACATTCATCTTTTAAATTTAGTTTGTATAAAATTGACACATGTCTGTTTTGACTTTTAAGTGTGAAAAAAATTAGTGTAGATCAGACTAAGTTTGGAGAAAACATATACATATTCTGGTCTCATGATATGAAAAAATGTCAATGAGGATCTACCAAATCAGTTATTTATTTTTTATTTTACTCTCAAGTGACAGATATTTCGAACCCCCTTCCCTATGTCCATGTCTTGTTTAGAAGAAATTATTATCATGTAACTCCTTCCAATTTAGACGCCACTGTCATAATGCAGAAATTCCTAAAAATGTATAACTTCTAAATTTAATTACACTATATAGCTGTAAGATGGCACTAGTAGGTTAATTTAAATGGTTTTCAATCATCCCATAACTATTTTTATAAAATAGTTTATACAATATATAAAGCTACTGTAATTATTTAAATTAATTGCGTGCTACTTCAAATATACCTAAATACTGAATTTATGAAATCGTGAGTGGGATTGGATGAACCTTCGATATGGATAAAAAGATATTAAAAAAGACGAAGGATTTACTGTCACTTTTAGCAGCGCCTTTGACAGCTCATAGGTTGGGCTGTTGAAGTTTTAGGTTTGAGCACAGAAAAGAAGACCTAGTAGATGATTTGATGTTGGGGGTGTTGATTTGTAATTCTCAATAATAATTATTGCAATTGCAGAATTGAAAATGGTAAGAAAAGCTAATCTATTTACTCACTCTTTTTATGTCATTTATTTTTAGCCTACAACTCCACCTCATATATCACCTGTAGAAGAACAGGAAAGATATTTACATGATGCCTTGGGTATTGTTAAAGCTCAAGCTTTTCAAATGAAGAGATCCCTAGATAAGAACAAATTAATGGATGCTCTCAAAAATGGATCTGCAATGTTGGCTGAACTTAGAACTTCCCTATTGTCTCCTAAGAGTTACTATGAACTTTGTAAGTAATGAATGGTTATATAAGGGCAATACTCCAAACACTTGTTGATACTGGAGTAATTATTATCCCAAAAATATTTCTCATGCTAATTCTAAATTTGTTTAACTAGATATTTTTTCCAGACATGTCAATATCTGATGAGTTGAGACACTTGGAACTGTTTCTTGTTGATGAATTCCAAAAAGGCACAAAAGTACCAGATTTATACGAATTAGTGCAATATGCAGGAAATATAGTTCCTCGTCTTTATTTACTTATTACCGTTGGTTTAGTTTATATAAAAACTAATAGTTCCTTAAGAAGAGACCTTTTAAAAGACTTAGTAGAAATGTGTAGAGGAGTACAACATCCACTAAGGGGTTTATTTCTTCGCAATTACTTATTACAGGTGAATTTTGTATTGAACATTTATCATTACCATCTTTTATAAATTTTATTACTGTCCCAGTCTTTATTTTATATTTAACTTGCAGATTGGTAGCCTATTTACTTATTTACCATCGCATTTTATCAATTTTACTAAAAATATCTCCAGCATTTGTATATTATTGTGAATTTTGTTATTCCAGTGCACTAGAAATGTTCTCCCAGATGCACCAGACAATGAAATTGATTGCCCTGAAGGAACTGTGAAGGATTCCATAGATTTTGTTCTCATGAATTTTGCAGAAATGAATAAATTATGGGTTAGGATGCAACATCAGGGACATTCTAGAGATAGGCAAAATAGAGAAAGGGAAAGAGAAGAATTAAGAATTCTGGTTGGAACTAATTTAGTTAGATTAAGTCAGTTAGAATCTGTAACTTTGGATAAATATCAGAAGAGTGTCCTACCTGGAATTTTGGAGCAGGTACGTTAATATATCTGGATAATTCTTAATTAGTACATCAATATTTTGCTTTTTTTCATAGGTTGTAAGCTGTAGGGATGCAATTGCTCAAGAGTATTTAATGGAATGTATAATTCAGGTATTCCCAGACGAGTTCCACATTCAAAATCTTAATCCGTTTTTAAAATCTTGTGCTGAACTTGAGGCTGGTGTAAATGTTAAAAATATTGTGATATGTCTAATGGAAAGATTAGCTTCTTTCAGCCAGAGATCTGATGCAGTAGGAGGTGAAGGTAATCATTTATTAAAAGGAAATCCTAATTTATATTCCTTTTAATTCAATTATGAATGAATTTGAGCTCATCTGTATTATTTAGGTGCGAATATTCTTAAGGAAGTTCAACTTTTTGAAGTATTTTCAAACCAAGTTTCTTCGATTATTGCCAATCGCCAATATTTACCCCCTGAGGATATGATTGCTCTGCAAGTGGCTTTAGTTAATTTGGCTCTCAAATGCTATCCTGATAAAATTGAGTATATTGACCAAGTTATGTTGTCAAGTGTTGAGGTGAGTTTTTGTAACCTGTTATTTACATTTTATATAGAAATTTACATTTACATATACGTTTCCAGATATTTCAAAGATTGGGCATAGAAAACATCGAAGCGCATTCTTCGGTGGCTAAAGAGCTACAAAAACTATTAAAAATTCCACTAGATAACTACAATAATCTTCTAATAGTGCTGAAGTTGAAACATTACGCTGGATTGATGGAACATTTGGATTACTTTGGACGCAAATCACTGAGCATTTATATATTAACTAACGCCTTGGAAAATGAAACTGTCATACCTTCATCTGAAGAAGCTCAGCAAGCGTTAACTCTTTTCAGTACTTTGGTGACAGATAAAAATGATCATCCCATCGGGGAATTAGACATGGAAGAATTAACTGAAGAGCAGTGCCTTTTAGCTAGATTTATACACCAGATGAAATCGAATATACCAGACGATCAGTTTCTTATATTAACTTCAGCTAGAAAGGTAATTTTCCATAAAACTCACCCTTACTCTTGAATTACTATTTTTATTTTTAGATACTTGGTACCGGAGGTCCTTTAAGAATCAAATACACTCTGCCTCCTCTAGTATTTCAAGCTTACCAACTAGCTCACAAATATAAAGAACTAAGTGATGATAAATGGGAGAAGAAATGTACGAAGATTTTTCAGTTTTGTCATCAGACTATTACGGCCTTAGTGAAAGCTGAGTTAGCAGAGCTTCCGTTACGTTTATTTCTACAAGGAGCTTTGGCGATTGACAAAATTGGATTTGAAAATCATGAGACTGTTGCATATGAGTTTATGTCACAAGCGTTTTCTCTTTATGAGGATGAAATCTCAGATTCTAAAGCTCAATTAGCCGCTATTACTTTAATTGTTGGAACGTTAGAACAGATCAGTTGCTTCTCAGAAGAAAACTCAGATCCGTTAAGGTAAGTCTTGTTAAACTGTATTTCTTATTACTTCACCTCATTTGGTTTAGGAAGATGCTTTATGAGGTGGAAATTCAATTATTATTTTTTCATTTTATTCCTGAATGTGAATTGTAAATTTTCAAACAAGGGGTTCAGTCATTACATGTAAAACCTTCCCATGTATCGATTGATAGCCATAAAATTTATATAATTAATATTATTTATTTCAGATTTTTTTGGGTTTTAGAGTTTTGTCTTCGAAACTTTTCATTACTTTACTTTGACAATTTACAAAATGATAACCCTTTTGATTATAGTAATGTTGAATTTTTTCCTTGTAGATAAATCTTTTGAGATAGTTCTACTAAAGTTTTAGCTTAGTATTCACAGTTTTGTGGTTTGTAGGATTTTTTGAAGTTTTGAAGTTTTTTTCGAAAACAACACTAAATTTTAAGGATAATTTTTATTATTCCAAAAAATCTAGTCCACCAGTGGATTTCTCGTACCAAAAACATCGTTTCACAAATTTTTATTGTTCAATTCTTTGAGCTCTTTTTGGTTTTAGACTTTTATTTTTCTAAAATTTTCACTACTTCACTTTGACGATTTATAAAATGAAAACCGTTTCAGTTATAGTAATGCTGAATTTTTCCCTTGTAGACTGTTCTTTTGAGAAAGCTCTACGAACATCTCAGTTTAATATTCACAATTTTGTGGTTTGTAGGATTTTTTGAAGTTAGTAGTATGTTTTTTTCGAAAATATAACACTAACTTTAAGTATACTTTTTATTATTCCAAAAAATTTAGTCTTCCGGTGGATTTCTCGTACCAAAAATACCATTTCACAAATTTTTATCGTTCAATTGTTTGAGCTCTGAGCTCTTTTTGGTCTTAAACTTCTGTTTTTCGAAAGTTTTCACTACTTCACTTTGACGATGTATAATATGAAAACCGTTTCGGTTATAGTAATCCTGAATTTTTTCCTTGTAGACTGTTCTTTTGAGAAAGCTTTACCAAAATTTCAGTTTAATATTCACAATTATTTTGTGGTTTGTAGGATTTTTTGAAGTTACTAGTATGTCTTTTTCGAAAATATAACGTTCAATTGTTTGAGCTCGGAGCTCCTTTTGGTCTTAAAATTTTGTTTTTCGAAAGTTTTCACTATTTTACTTTCAATATTCACGATTTTGTGGATTGTAGGATGTTTTGAAGTTGATAATATGATTTTTTCGAAAATTCCATCATACATGGAATTTAGATTTTTGGAAAATCAGAGTCTAACAGTTGATTTCTTATCTCAAAAAACCCATCTTTCAAATTTTTATTGTTAATTGTTTTTATCTAATATTCACGGTAATGTGGATTTTTTAAAGTAAGGAATAAAGTCTAAAAAAAAAAGTTATAACATTGTTGAATTTTTCTCATGCACTCCTTTCACGAGTGCCCACTGAATTTTTAGCTAATATTGAGAAGATTTGGTTTTATTTAAAGTTGATGATATATTTTTTCGAAAATTTGATTAAATTGTAAACTTTTTCAAGGTCACAGTGCGCATTGGCTGCAAGTAAACTTTTAAAAAAACCGGATCAGTGTCGAGGAGTAGCAACGTGTTCTCATTTATTCTGGAGTGGGAAAAGCTTAGCAAACAACGGAGAAGAAACCCATGATGGCAAAAGAGTGGTAGAATGCTTAAAAAAAGGAATTAGAACAGCTAAACAATGTATGGATGTTTGCGTGCAAGTGCAACTGTTCGTAGAACTCTTGAATCATTATATTTATTTCTTTGAAAAAGGCAACGACCAAGTAAGTAGATTTCAATACACATAATAGTTTTTTCCAGAACTTTTGATGTTCCCTGGATTACCCTAGTTTGCAGAAAGAATAGTTTTATTGTATTAAAGATGATGATGATTATAAAGAGTGTGATTTTATAGATTCAATCACTTTCCTATAGCGTGAATTTCTGCTTGAAAGATAATTGAGGTTTTTCCCAGTGTTTGGTTCCAGGCCCGTACACTCCCATGTCCCTTCTATTCTACAGAGGTCGGCATAAGTCAGGCAACAAATTTGCATTAAAAGAAAAAAAATGCAGCGTCAAAATTAATTTTTTCAAAGAAATTACAAAATTGATTCGAAGAAGGGTTACTGTAAGTGCTCAAATTGATGCCCATCTTGATCAATGCATTTACTGCAACGTTTCTCAACGGAGAGGCAGGTTCGGCGAAGCACGTCAAGCTGTCCGCGAAGATTTCCAAATTCTTATTCAATTCCAGGTCGTAGGTCCGGAAGGATGTGTGGTCCTCTTGGAAAAACGCGGTTCCTGAGAAAGCCCCACAGGAAGAAATCACAGGATATCAGGTCACATGACCGAGCGGGCACCTCAACAATTCCTCGTCTGTCTTTCCATTCTCCAAAATGAACATTAAGGTACTACCGCTCACATAACGCGTAGTGCGGCGAAGCTCCATCTTGCATGAAATGACGGATGTTCGCGAGAGTTGGATCGTTGTTCATTTGCCCACGTAAATCTTCAAGCGTCTCCAGATAACTTTGGTCCGTCACGTTACCCTCAAAAAAGTACGGACCCGCGAGACCTGCCCACACTCACACCCCAGGCAGCTATAATTATTCTCCAATGAAGACGTAAGGACCGTACCGTTCAGCTTGAAGGTTACTTAGGTTAGGTTAGGTTCTATGTGAGTGGGGCCTTCTCGCCACCTCCACTGCGACCCCCGTTGGGTCTATTGTAGCAATTACAATTCACCCCACAACCTGTGCTTCTGACGAAGTCCTTGGTTGTATTTGGTGATACTTTTTTGAAGTCGTTCGGCTCTAAGGTACTAAAACCGAATATGTTTATTCTTACCCTGTCCAAAGCTGGGAATGAGCATAATATGTGCTCCGCAGTTTCGTCCTCCAAATTACAGCACCGACAATCCGAGGTCTGGACCAGACTCATCTTCTTTAGGTGGTACTTCAGTCGACAATGTCCTGTAAGCAGTCTCATCAGAATGCGTAGGTTTGTTGTACTCCATTCCAGGATCTGCTTATATTTTGTACACAAAGGGTTGTATATGAACGTCTTCGAGTGAGAGAGCCCCGTTATGTCTGCCCAGTACGTGAAGGTTTTCCTCTTCGCCCAGGTAGCTATGGCTGATCTAGCAGTGCTTTCCACAATGCCAAAAAATGGTCCCAAGAATGTATTTCCCTCAGTATTCACGAGTGATCCCTCAGAATCTCTCCATTTATTTGCCTCTCCACTGATAGCATTCTATGAGCTGCTCTCCTGGCTTCCTTCTCCAACTGAATGTGGAGATGAGTTAGTTGCAGGAGGGCTTCCATAGCTGCCGTTGGTGTGGATGACATAGCTCCGGTAATGGCCAGGCATGCTGTTCGCTACAAGCCTTGCAGCTTTGCTCTAGCTGACTTTTACAGACTTTTGGTCCACCAGACAGCTGAGCGATACGTGCCTATTGGCATGTCCATTGTTACTTCATCCGACCACAAAATGGAACGCTGGAACTGCGAAACTGCATCCGAGGTACCACTCGCCACATTCAAATCTGGGATCGAAATCATCCTCTTGAAGTGCGTGCATGCGTTTCAGCATTCGTCGTAAAGAACGATGGGATGTTTGAAATTCTCCCGATAGCCGCACTGCTGATTGGTTCGGCTTCTCAACAAACGCCAGTGCCACTGTTTCCATTTTTTCGTTAGTTGTTACAGATACCGGTCGTCCAGAACGCGGCTCGTCGGCAAACAAAGCCCGTTTTCTAGGATTTCTGGTACATCTTCCACACTGTTGAACTATTTGGTAGCGGCGAGTTCGGAAATATTAGGCGTTTTGCGGCGAGGTACGCTACACAATTTTTTGGGACCGATACGTAATTTTTCGGGACAGGTCGGTTCAAACTTTTGTCTGTGAGCATACTTCAACGGTACGTAAATTTATGGACCGTGGTGTGCGAGGTGTTTTTGGGAGCGGTTGACATTTATAATTACATAACCTATAGAAGTATAAAAAAGATAGTTATTTAAAAATAAATTCAAAAAATGGAGGTAGAACAAAAGGAAAACGATAATTTGGTTGAAATTCAATAAATCATGAAGGTAATGATGTGACAGCTGTGGTAACGCTTGAAGAAGCAAACATTCCATTGAATGGTAGATATTTTTAAGTAAATAATTCATATTTATAATGATAATTATTAAACAAAAAATAAAAATAACCACAACGAAAAACCAAAGTGACAAGCACGTCAAAGTTATCAATGATCAAGACCAACGCATTTTTGCGAAGAAACCAATAAAAAAAAATAAAAACACTTTAAAATAGGATAATGATAGTACCGTTCCCATTGAATCGGTAGTCAACCGGTACCTCGCAGCAAAACGCCTGTTGTTGTTGAAATTCGGTAAACATAGTTTCGTAATCCGCGTTCGTACGAACATAAGACGTAACAAAAAAAAACTCTTTTTTGAAGCGTGAACGAGCACGTCGACACAACTGTCTGAAGCACGAACATGCTCCGTTTTAATCTTTTCCGATAGCGTTCCCATACTTTGAGCGTTGCCGGACTTATGTCGATTTTTCGAGAGCGTTGCCTGACTTATGTCGACCCCTGTACTTTATTCAATTGTATTATAAAAAAATTCACTTCTAGGTGGATACGGACATTCTAAATCAATTAATTAAAAAAATCACCAGCGAACTGGCCAATTTGGAAAGTTCCGATGAAGCAGATCAAATCACTAAGCACTTTAATAACACCTTAGCGCATTTGAAGTTGAGAATGGAGTCTCCGGATGGCGATAGAGACGCCTATAAAGGATTACAGTTGAATCCTGAACTCGAAGATGAAACATCCGAATCGAAAAAGTTGGAAGCTAAATAAAAATTAGTATTTTTTAAACACAATATAATAAATTTTCGAAACACAATATACTGCCCTCCTAAGAAAGAAGGCAGTATCTCCAAAAATGTTAGTTTCGAGATAATGCAGATTTTGGTGAATACAGCTGTGCCACCATTAATATATTTATGGATTCTGGAATTGTTCAACTGGGTTGTTGTTCTTTCATCGCGTATCATTGAATACGTTCATATTTTTTTGCCATCTTTCTATAAATTTTAATTGAAATGGCGGTTACTGCTTTTAAGCAAGGCATATTATTACAATCGGTAAGAATGAACTGCATAAAAAGCAATAAATCCAATTGGTTGGTTTGCAGCTTGACCGGTTCTAAGTTAATATATTTTTTGGCTTCTGTCTCTTCACTGTCAAACCCTTCCTCATCAGAACTTGGATTTATGGCTTCCATTGTCTGCAGCATTCGCAATATTTTCGTTCCGCGTCTTTCCATAATTCAAGTATCTTTAGTTAAACTGTTAACAAATAATATATGGCAATAAAATTATTAACAACCGAGTCCATAATAATACCTACTTTTTGAAACTACTCGAAGCAAATAAATGGCTCTAACTTCACGAAATTCACGCCCTAATTTTTTTATTATTTATGATAATTAACGCGTACATAGCAAACTGACAGGAACCAACACGTTTTTGCTTAGTTTACACCCAGAAAATAAGAATTGTGGTGGGCATGTAGCTAGATTAAATACACACATCAAAGATGTCTAAGGAACACATTTTTCCTCGTATATACATGAATACATCTTAATTTCAGTTAAATTGCATTAATTACAGCTTGACACCGTCTTGGCATAATTAAAATTAAATTATCAGTTTCGTTTTGTGTTAATAATGCCCATTCTTGTGTAAGAAGATCTTGGAGATCTTGACGAGTATTAACATTATGCAAATGAGGAGCGATCCGTCTCTGGAGTATATTCCATGCATGCTCGATGGGATTAAGGTCTGGTGACTGTGCTGGCCACGGTAGAAGGGTAATTTCCTCAATATCAAACCAATCTCTTACTGTTGCTGCAGTATGTGGCCTTGCATTGTCCTGAATGTAAAGCAAATCAGGGCCTGCAGCAGTGGCAAATGGATGGACAGCAGGTTCTAAGATACGGTCAATATTATTGAAACTGATTCAAAGTGCCTTCCGCAAAAACGGGAACAGTTCGTGATGAAAAATTATTCCAGCCCACATCATAACTTGTAGACCACCATACGGACGAACACCCTGTACATGCCTGAGTCTTTCTTGTCGACCAGGTCCTCTCCAGACTCTCACTCTCCTTGAGTCAGGATAGAGACAAAACCTAGATTCATCCGTGAATAACAGAATTCCATTCTTGTAAGCCCCAATGAACTTGTTTTTGTGCCCACATTAACCTTAATCCACGATTTCCATGTCGTAACATGGGAACCCTCAATGGACGTCTGGCGTGTAGGCCAGCATCATGTAGTCTATTCCTAAAAGTTTGGCCACACTCATTAATGCTGTTGGCATTTGCTAAGGCCCCACAAAGTTCGCGTGCATTCACATTTCGGCGAGCCCATCCTACCACATATCGATCCTGTCGAGGGGTAGTTGCACGTTGACGACCTCCTTGTCTTTCAGAGACATCACCAAATTGTTCATATCGATGCAATAATCCCGAAATTAAGCCCAGAGAGACGTCAAAATGACGTGCAACATCAGCTTGCGAAACACCAACCTCAATCATATTCACAGCACTTACCATATGAACACGTGATAAATGCCTACGCTCCATGACCACAGTAGCTCTTAATAATCTTATTTAAGTATACATTTTAAGTTTACTAGAGCCTATCTTCAAAATTGGAAGAAATTTGTCTATACAACTAGAAACAATAAACCTTGTTAGATGAAGCGCTGTCGCTTCTGGCTTAATAAAACAATACAATTGACTGAATAATTGTCATCGCCTATCTTGATTTGTAGATAGCAAATTTACGAATCGACTGGTATGCATTTACAAAAACTTTAACAAGTGAAAAAAGTAGAATAATAATAGTCGTGTTCCTTAGACATTTTGGATGTGTGTAGCAGTATCTCCATTTCCTGTAGGAGACTTGTATAAGGTAGTTACTGCATTTGAACTAAGGAATACCTAATAACAAGTTGAGTTACTGCAATTTTTATAGTCTACCAGACCAATGGATGAACGCTTACTGCTCTCTAGCTTTGTAAGCTATACTTATAACGAGCCTATAGAAAGAGGCAATTCGATAATGATAAAAATTGGAGATACTGCCTTCTTGCTTGGGACGGCAGTAATAGCTACACACAAATTCAAATGCATATACTAGGTGATTATTTAAATTCATTTTCATTTGATGAGTCCATAAGTGAATATAAATAAACGTTGTGGTAAATTATTTATAAGTTATAACCCCTGTATTATATAATTTTTTGTTTTTCTGATATATATATTTTGAATGTAATTATTATCTTTTTCGATTTCATTCCATTTCCATTTTGTCTGCTAAAATAGCAATTTTTATGAAACAGAGAAGTTATTTTTTCATGAGAAAGTTATTTATGGTTATATATACATATAAATTATGTTATTTGTATTATTTAAAAAAATATATATATATGTAATTGATTTATTGGTTTTTTTTTCCAACCTATTCAAATTTTTTTCAAGTCCCTCGTATTGGTACATATTTTTCAGGCTTTTCATTATTTGATTATTTGTTTAAATTTCAAGTAGTTATATTTAATTAAAATTAAAAGGCATCTTTATTTAAATATATATCAATAGTAATATAAATTTTTTTTTGTATTTCTCTTAATTTACAATCTAGGGAAAGTCGGGGTAAAGTGGCACTGTTAAGGTTTGACTAATTATTAAAATAGTATCTATTGAATGATACGAGTGTAGAGTGTGTAGGAGGCTATCCATTAAGTGTATCCACAAATTTCTATCCATCCAGGATATTTTAAATAGCGAAAAATAACTGGAAAAAACATATGGGGTAAAGTGAAATGTTGGGGTATAGTGAAAAATGCTATGCAATAAGGGGGCCTTTTTATTAATAGCTTTTTGAGAAAAAATGGGTTTTAATAAACAATAATTTTTATTGAGCAAAAAAATATTTGTTACATAAAATAAGCCAAATCCTGACAACAGAATACAACAAAAATAATATGCAGATTGGTAGATATGTCTTTACCTATCTACTAAGAATAATGCAACTATTTAAACTTTATTTTCCCGTACCGCAAATGAACGTATCTTGATAACTTGCCCTTGCATTCATCATGCTCTCTTCAGTTCGTTCATGCTGTTTCGACTTTCTTTGATAGTTTCTGACCATTTGCTCATTTTCTTCTGGAAAAGAAAGGCAAAGTGGAATGCATTTCACATTGCCCCGAATGTACCATTTTCACTTTGCCCCCAAGTATACGACAGCAAAAAATGTTACATGAAAAAAAAACAGAACAAAACTTTAGAATTATAACTACGTCACAAAAGAACAAAATACTTAAGATATATGAAATAATGGAAATCTAATAACAAATTGAAGTCACTCGAAGAATCTTAGGTTTCTTACCTTACAATATTACACTAGAAAAGAGTACACCACGGCGTTCAGACTTCAACTGAAGGTGAAGAGCTACCAGCTGGATATAATATAGCGGTCTCTATGGATATCTATTAGTATTATTTACTAGAATGTCATTTTTCACTTTGCCCGGCATTTTCACTTTACCCGACTTCCCCTACATCATTATAAATTATTAAGTAAATGATATACAAGTTTTGGACGTGAAAGAGAAATATCCAGGGATATTTCACCTTATTCTATTGCTGTTTAGTTTTCAAGCAGGTCTGGAGGACAAGTTCTAGCAATAAGTCTTTTTATGGTGGGACCATTGTTGAAAAGCTCTTCTACTAACTGATTTGTATGATGCATGGTACGTTTTTTGTATGATGCCGTAGCTTGATAGATTTCATCTCAGATGAAAGTAATCTTTAGGTCGTCATGCAGTGTTTGATTACTGACATACCATGGTGCATCCGCTATCGACCTTACCAGCTTTGACTGAAATCTTTGGATGATGTTAAGCGACGTTGGTTTTGCTAACCCCCACAGATGGAGTCAGTGGCGGCGCCAGGGGTGGGCGAGCGCCCAACCTAAATTGTTCTCGCCCAACCTGTTAAATGGAGAAAAATAATAGCAAGCCTCATGAATAGAATAAAAGAAACTTAAACCATCGCTTTCAATATTGGACCGTACCATAAGAAATATTATTTTGAGCTATACAAAAACTGAATAAGTAAAATATCTATATTATTTTATTTTACTTGTTGCTGTCTATTTGATTTATTGCATTTACGGCATGCTTTGTCTGAAGACGCCCGCTTATCAGTCGGAAGCCTTTTAATGTATCATAAAATAAACACCCGCTTTGTCGGTCCGGTCGGTAGTCAGGGTAGTCTGTACTACATAGAACTTTTTTTGACACGTGCGGTCGCAATATTGTTGCTACAAATCTCTTGCAAGTGGAAGGGTGTCTAATAAAATAGATGTTATGTATTTCTTTACAATTCTAGCCTAACGTTTTGCAAATAATGTGTTCCTGTGTAAAATAAACTTTAAAATAGTGCCAGAGTGTTTTTTTATCCCATTTATTAATACTAGTTGAAATTTTACAAATCTGAAATATTTAAATTAGGTACGCGGATATCTGTATAAACCGAAATAATCCAAATTTTTACTGCCCACC
Organism: Lochmaea capreae; assembly: GCA_949126875.1. Lineage (NCBI taxonomy): Eukaryota > Metazoa > Arthropoda > Insecta > Coleoptera > Chrysomelidae > Lochmaea > Lochmaea capreae. The sequence goes on from OX421409.1 coordinate 14,520,124, forward strand.
CTTCAAATTTTTGTGCCGGGTATCGCCCAACCGAAAAGAAAAAGCTGGCGCCGCCACTGGATGGAGTCCATAATTCCAGATAGGTTTGAGCATTGCTTTATATAGCAGGATTATTTGTGGAGATAAACTCTTGATCGTCTACCTAGTAGCCAGTTCATCTGTCGGAACTTAATGTCAAGCTGTTGTCTTTTCATTTTAATGTGTTTCTTCCATGTTAGACGTTGGTCCAGATGGATGCCAAAATATTTTGTCTCTGATGCTGTAGGTATACATACGTTATCCATCCTTACAGGTGGGAATGCGTGGTGAATGTTACTTGGTAACTTTTATTAATTAACAAAAGTAACTTTCTTACGAAAATTTTAGACGACTTTTGAGACTTGCAAGCTGTTAAAATGTGATAATTTACGTTTGGAAGTTATTGACATAGTTTCATAAAAAATTAAATCTTTCCCTAAAAACTTGAGTATATGCCGATAATGTATACATTTTTGGAAAGGGGGAGAAAGGGACTTTCAGATGGTATTGAAAAATATAGGGTGTTGTATTTAAAATAAACCGATAATCTCGTTTCAAAAATGGTCATTTTTTTTCGGTGCTTTCGGGAAAAAATATAAGAAGGAAATATAAGAAGTTTAGCGAAAACTGCATGTCGATATCTTTTTCCATTCTCGAGTAATAAGCCGTCAAAATGTGTTACTTTATAGTGGGACACCATGTATTATACGAATTGCAATAAAACGTATATGAATTTTTAATAAAACTCATGTAAAAGAATAAATTCTGACTACGCTCCTGGTAACATACAAGTTCTTTAAAATCTTGCAAATCAAAGTGAGCCGTGCTGACATTAACCTGCTGTCGACATCTGTCATTTTTGCACTAAATAATTTAAGTGAAACAAAGAAAGCAACAGTTGAATTAGTCAGTGTCGATAGTTTATATAATGCGGCCGATTTTTGTTTCAATTATTCGGGAATTTTTGTGAAATGCAGAGACAATGGAAGATAATTCACAGTCTTCACTTGGTAAGTTTGTTTTAAAGATAATTTCAATACACAATTTAAATTGTTGGACTGTCTATTTAGGTTTTTATTCGTATCCAAGATAAATTTGATATAAAAAATATACATTTCTAAGATATAAAAAATATCTTTATATAAAAAAGATATAAATTGTCATATAAAGTGTAGGTATCGAACAATAAATGTTGCAGTTACAAGTTGCTATAATAGCTGTATACATTTATATAAAACACAACATTATCCGTATTATAAAATGTATGGGAATTTGACTATCAAGTTCTAGCAGAGTAGGCTGCGTTGTCGTTAACCTGCTGTGGTCAGTTTTTGCGTTCTATAATAATTTAGTTGAAGCAAAGAAAAAAACTATTGAATTAGTCAGGGTCGATAGTTTAAATAATTTGGGCTAATTTTGTTGTAGTTATTCGAGAATCGAGTTAAATTTTTGTGTTATTGTGAAATGGGAAGAGAATAGCAGATACCTAATTTCGCTTTCTTCACATGGTAAGTTTATGTAAAGATAATTTTGATACGTAAATGATTTTCATATATAATTTAAGTGTTAAACAATCAGGTTTTTATTCGTATATGAGTTGAATTTGATTTTTGCATGCTAATTGTTTTCTTTCAACATATTAATTTTTCAATAAGAAGCTTGGTAGTTAGTTTGTTATAAAACTTCTTTGTATCTTCGTGTAACCATCTAATACGGAATAGAGATATTATTCAAAGCAAAAAAAAAATGCTAATGCAGAAGACAAACATAATTTTCATGTTGCTGCAATTTACATATTTCTTAAGACATTTGATTTTCAACTAAATGGTACCTATAGGGTTTTTATTTGTACCTACTTTAAGTTCAATTTAATATAACAAATTTAGAAAATTCTTAATTCTTGGGTAGGTACTAAAATTATTTTATTTACCATATTTATTCATTTATTTCGTCTACAAATCTATCATTTTCATTGAAATATAAAATGTTTGATAACAATTTCCATTAGCAGTTAGTTTTTTTGTAAAAATTTTCCATAATCACTTTGAATCCTCTAAAAAGCGACAGAAAAAATATCGTAATGCCTACATCGACGGCGTCGAATCAGGGAATCAGGTGATATGGAGTGTAGTAGGACGATTATTTTAAAAAGGGTCATATATTTTACGTGTAATAGTATATTACGTAACAAGAGTTGTAAGTAACCCATTACGCACGAAGCCGCGCAGCGGCGAGTGCGTAATGGGATTACAACTCGTGTAACGTACTATACTTTTTCTACGCCCATCTATTTTCTTCTGAGTGCTCATAATTTCATCGTTTTCATTACTAACAGTCATATTCATAGGTAAAGTTGAGAAAATGTTCGGATACTATAATTTGTTACCAAAATTGACAGCATAAATGAGATGACGTTTTTTCCCATATCAATAAAAAGCGAATTATTTTTTGGAATTTGTAAAATGTGTTGCCGACATTTAGGGGCATCACTCTTTTAATCTAAAATGTATTTCACTAATGCTAAGAGCTTTTATGTTTTTCAATTGATTAAAAGTATGTAAATAAACCAAATAAAGGTATTACGTAAATGAAAATTTGATTGCAATTTGATTCAACAAAGAAATCTAAAGAATAGGTACAAGTAAATAAGTAACTTAATATTTATTTTTATGGTTAGTAAAACAAAAATAACACTAAAGTATCGTATCTCCAAACTGTTTTATTTAAAATTATAGTTGATGATGAAATTTGTACAATTTTGTATTGTTAAACCCGGAACGTCATTTTTCTTGAAATTCCCGGCAACAAATCAAAAGTTACTTATGCAGCTTTTTCCAATATCTCTGGCGGAGTATTATTAAAATCGTCACTACTCTCCAGTATCCATATTATTTATTATAAAAAATAAGTATATATGTCTTGTTAAACTAATAATTAATGGAAATTGGGAATACTTCAAATATAATCTGACAGTTTTGTGACAAAAGTAGGTACTTACAGATGACAGTTAGTAGCCTACGAAGTTTTTGTCGATTTTATTTGATTCTGTATGTGGCGTGGGCAAAGTGCCGTGAGAAATCATATTTCTCACAGTATGAGCAATATTGGGTTTTGAATCCAGTTGAATTTGATGTCCCTCTTTCAAAGCATGTGCAAATACTTGACTTTTGAAGAGCTGCTTCTATTTAATATACTTTTTGTGTTCATTTATTCGGACTTTCAGTGGTCTAGATGTTTCACCTAAATAAAATTGTCGCAGGATATCTGATATACTTATTCACTTTTTTAAAAATTGTTCTTTATTGTTTGGTTTAGTTTTTCTTAGTATAGATCTCAGCTTCAAAATAGTCTAGTTGTCCTAGTGTCAGATAGGGACCAAAAATGATAAAAAACTCAATTATTTTAATAACGGTAACTGGATCGCTACCGAAACGTAATCAAAATATAAAAAATATTGTGCATTAATTTCCTTACAAAATTAACCAAAAGAGCAAATAATTAATAAGATTGTTTTTTTTTGAAAAAAATTAATTAAAAAAAATCAGAAATTGTATATACAATTTTTGGTAGCTTTGAAGAAACTACAATATGGAATTGTTTTAGGGCGTAATAAAAATGCTAGTACAAATACTTTTTACAGGTTGTCCCGTTTTAATAACTTATTTAATTGTAATTCTAGTTCATATATGATATTATAATCTATTTGATTTAACTAATCTTTGCGGATTGTAATAAGAAGGAATCTTATCACTTTTGCAAACTGGTTTCGGCGTACTTGCGGCATTACCAGTGCATAGTAGTTGACTAAAAAAAACATCACGGCACTCTTTTATACAGGGTGTTTTCAAATGACACTTACAACGTTTGCATGTAGATAGGTACCTCTCGTAAAATTTGACAAAATTAAATAAGGATTGAGGGGTCCAGCTTATTTACTTTTCGAAATACAAGGTGTTGAAGTTATGAAAAATTAAATGTTTTAATTTGATAACTTCAAAATGGATGAATGTATTGATTTGAAATTTGGCAGGTTGTTTTTAAATGGGAAAGGGCATTTTTTTATTGAAAAACATGTTTCAATTCTCTCCCCTCTTATTTTTTACGCCACTGGCATTTGAAGCTATATTTATTTCATTTTGTATTCTTCAATGGCTTTCACGTGAAAACGCATAACCTTCACATACCAAAAAAAATTTGTTTCCAAGATATTCGATGTTTTTATGAAGTCTGCAAAATAACTTTTAATTATACAGGGTTGGTCACGAGGAACTGTACATACTTCTACCATAAGTAGAGGCACCTTAGGGGATTATCAAAAAAGCATTAAAAAATGTCCTCTTGTTTTGATTATTAATATACAGGGCGAGTTATGGATTTTCACCTCACCAAAACAATGTTTCGTCATATCTTTTCAATGACCAAGTCAATTTGTCTCATTTTTTGGTGAAAGTGTGGAATGGTGTCTGGCAACTAACTGACATATTCAGAATTTAAAAAATCCAGGACCGTCTTCGTGAAAATTTGTGGGACTGCTTCATATTCAACACTTCACCCTGTATATTAGTTTTCTGAAAACTAATATAAGTTTTTCAGAGGTCATACATAGACAGTTGGACCTGGGTATTTGAATTTTTTGTTACACTTACCTCACATTTCCAATTAAAGATTCATTTTAGAGTCAAATTTAAAATTGACAATAAGAAAATATCTTACTGTAGGTATAATAATGTTTAGTTATTAAAAAGAAATCTTTAAAATAAACAAAAACGACACACACTGTGCTCCAGTATGGTAAATACCATAATTTGAATTGATTTACAGGGCCGGATTTAAAAATCTGCCATATATGGTTCGTCTCAATAATTCACCCTGTATGTCACTTTGTCCACCCGTAATAGACAGAAAACAGAAAACAAATGTTTGTAATAACCTATTTTAATCGCAATGAAATGAACAAGCCCAGGAAATGTTTATTCATAAATTAAGAAATAAAATAAATAGCAATAACCAAACTATAAAACAGTTTTAACAATGTGGAACAAAGTAAAAACAATTTAATAAACATTACGACTATAAAAGATGTTCAAAATGAAACCCATCTGCCTCAATACACTTTTCTTGACGAATGTTTAAATGTGTAATGGCCTTTCTGATTGTCAGTGGGTCATTTCGGATAAGTAATAAAATGTTACAGCAGGCTGTGACAATTTGACATGATTGTGGTTGAAATTATTTGTTTAGTTTGACATTGGATCTCAATTTGTCAATTACGTACGGTATTCATAGAGTTTTTTTTAACTTTTTAGTTCAAAAATGCCTTGTCAGTTTTCAAATGCTGAATACCCTGATATTATTTTTGTTTATGGCTTTTGCAATGGTAATGGTAGGGCTGCTACAATTAAGGGAGTATGAAAGACGATTCCCTCAACGCCGAATACCCAATCATCAAACGTTTGGATCAGTTTTTAATTTCTTGAAAAACAATGGTACGTTTCCTAAAACTGAATCAGAACGAAATGTAGATCCTGTTTTAGAAAACAATATACTGGATACTGTGGACTTAAATCCAAAAATAAGTACCAGAAAAGTAGGAGTACAATTAGGTGTTTCTCAATCCAAAGTGAGTAGAAACAATAACTTATATCCGTACCCCATACAATTAGTTCAGCGGTTACATCCAGGAGACGAAATCCACCGCCTAGCATTTTCAAGGTGGGTTGCAAATCACCGACTTGTATTATACAGAACTTAATTCACCGATGAAGCACAATTTACCAGAGATGGAATAAATAATTCACGAAATTCACATGTATGGGCCGAAGAAAATCCACATGCAATTCGAGAATATCGCTCGCAACAATGATTCTCTGTAAATGTCTGGATCAGAGTAAACAACACTCATTTAATAGGACCCTATTTTTTTGATGGTCCACTAACAGGACATGTTTATTTAAATTTTTTGCTGAATATCTACTTTCAGCATGATGGTGCATCATCTCATTTTGCCGTTGCTGTACGCCAGCATTTAGATACCATTTATGGAAACCGAGGGATAGGACGTGGTGGTCCTATTCCATGGGCACCAAGATCCCCAGACTATAACCCTGTTGATTATTACATTTGGGGACGATTAAAAGAGCTGGTCTATGAAGAAAATATAAATACGCGGCAACAGCTCATTGACAGAATTATTCACTGTTGCAATATTATCAGAAATGACCCACTGACAATCAGAAAGGCCCTTACACATTTAAACATTCGTCAAGAAAAGTGTATTGAGGCAGATGGATTTCATTTTGAACATCTTTTATAGTCGTAATGTTTATTAAATTGTTTTTGCTTGGTTAAACATTGTTAAAACTGTTTTATAGTTTGGTTAATGTTATTTATTTTATTTCTTAATTTATGAATAAACATTTCCTGGGCTTGTTCATTTCATTGCGATTAAAATAATTAGACATGATTTTTCCTCGAACAAAAAAGGAAACTAGGTTATTACAAACATTTTTTATCTGTTTTCTGTCTATTACGGGTGGACAAAGTGATATACAGGGTGAATTATTGAGACGAACCAGATATGCCAGATTTTTAAATCCGGTCCTGTAAATCAATTTAAATTATGGTATTCACCATACTGGAGCACAGTGTGTGTCTGTCGTTTTTGTTTATTTCAAAAATTTCTTTTTAATAATTAAACACTATAATACAGTAAGATATTTCCTTATTGCTAATTTTAAATTTGACTCTAAAATGAATCTTCAATTGGAAATGTGAGGTGAGTGTAACAAAAAATTCAAATACCCAGGTCTAGCTGTCTATGTATGCCCTCTAAAAAACTTATATCAGATTTTAGAAAAATCATATACAGGGTGTTGAATATGAAGCAGTCCCACAAATTTTCACGAAGACGGTCCTGGATTTTTTAAAATCTGAATGTTAGTTAGTTGCCAGACCGCATTACACACTTTCACCAAAAAATGAGACAAATTGACTTGGTCATTGAAAAGATATGACGAAACATTGTTTTAGTGAAAATCCATAATTCACCCTGTATATTAATAATCAAAACAAGAAGACATTTTTTAATGGTCATTTGATAATCCCCTAAGGTGCCTCTACTTATGATAGAAGTATGTACAGTTCCTCGTGACTCACCCTGTATAATGAAAAAATATTTTTCTTTAATTTTTTTTTTAATAACTACCAAACTACTAATGGTTAGAATAGGTAACACGTAACAGGAACTCAATCGTGAAACAACAATGCATCTAAAACATTGAGAGAAGATTGGTGAAAATACTTTTCCAATCTTGTGATTTTATGATCAAAAGAATTGATGACAATAGGAGGACTGATATCAAGAATCCATGCAGCTACAGTAATTATTTCCGGCATTCGCCGAGGACTTTCCAGGGTATGCGATTTTCGATGAGAAAACGTTGCAGATTATGTAAATGTAAATGGACAAAATTTTGAACATCTTTCGTAATTTCACGGCTGCTTAGTGAATGGAATATTATTTAACTTTGTGATTATCTCATTTTTTATTATCATTAATTCTTTTGTTGATAAAATATCATCAGTTTGGAAAAATATTTTCAACACTTTTCTCTCAATGTTTTAGAGGCATTGCTGTTTCACAAATTAGTTCCTGTTACATATTCTAACCATTAGTAGTTTGGTGGTTACTAAAAAAAATCAAAAAACATATTTTTTTCATTTTATAATTAAAAAAGATTTTGCAGACTTCATAAAAACATCGAATATGTTGAAAACTACCAATATTTTGATATGTGAAGGTTATGCGTTTTTCACGTGAAACCCATTGAGGAATACAAAATAAAATTAAAATATCTTCAAATGCCAGATGCGTAAAAATGGGAGGGAAAATGTGACATATTCTTCCAAATGTACACCACTGGATCAATAATTAAAACATATTTTTCCATCAAAATAAGATACGTTATCACAAATATAGTCGTTTCTAGACTTTACGCATGGATAAGTAATAACCAATGACGTATTAAAGATAGACAAGCCTTGTTTACATTTTCGTTGTCCCCAACATATTCAAGACGAGACTCTTCTTACATGATGCCAAATCTCGTATAACAAAAATCGTAATTGATGAATATATTTTAGATTTTAGCAGCATTTTGTGATTAAAACGTAAGAAAAAAGTGAAAAACTTTTAAAATAGGTATATGACCAACCCACGGTCCAGCTCACCTTTTTGTTTTTCGGTTACAATTTTTTATGTTCTATTAATGCCATAAGTAAAATAGTTTATAAATTTTTAGCTTGGCAACCTTGAACTACTTCTGTCATTTTGGTGAAGTTTTTCAATAAGATTTTAATTATAATTGTGTTTTTATTTGGTTTCTGATTGATATTTGTCTTTTAAGGTGCTTTTAAGACATTTATGATGGTGAGAAAATGTATATTGTGTGAAAATACTTCGAATAAGAATGATAATCTGTCATTTCACAGGTGAGGTTATAATAGCATGAGCGTAGTATAGGTATAAGACGAGGGATTCAACATTGGTTTTCATAATAATATTGTCTATTTTTTTTTTATTATCAGGTTTCTGAAGAATACTTAGAATTGTCAAAAGATCTTCGTTACCATGATTATCTTTTGGTTTATTCTTTGAGTGAATATACTAAGGATGTAGTTGCTAATATTTTTGGATTTGTGGTAAACTAAACATCTCTGGAAACAGGTGTTCTATACTTTTAGAAGGTGATTGTAGTTTGTATAATCTAGGAATTAAAAAAACTTTTGGAAAACTTAAAAAAGTGTCCAAAATTGCAGTTACTGTTGGTTGCGAAGCTGAAAAATGTCTAGAATTACTATGAATTTAAATGAAATTAAAAATAAAACCTTTCAATATCATATTAACATGTTTACAATCTGTAGTGCAAAACGTGTTTTAACTTCAAAATCCTTTAAAGGTATCTATTAAAAAAATAACTTGTCTATAAACTACGATCTTCGATATAATTTCCACTTATTCAAACGAAAAAATTAATTACGTAAATAATTTTCATAAAATAGTTTAAATAAACACTTTCGAAATATACGCTTATGTGCGTTGTACTTTCCATGATTTATGTTGCGACCAAAACATTGTGTAGGTAATAATGTGTGAAGGCTGGTCTATCTTTAATACGTCATTGGTAATAACCCGTCTGCTAAAATATGTTTTCTACGCCCATGTCCGTAAACGTCAAAAATCGCACTGTAGACATTCCTTGTAAGAGACATTATTTAACAATAACATGCACGCTCCTAGCATTAGTAAAATACATTTTAGATTAAAATAGTAATGCCCCTAAATGTCGGCAACACATTATACAGTTTCAAAAAAAATTATTCGCTTTTTCTTGGTATGGAAATAAACGTCATCTCATTTATGCTGTCAATTCTTGTAACAAATTATAGTATCCGAACATTTTCTCAACTTTACCTACGAATATGTCTGTTAGTAGTGAAAAATATGAAATTATGAGCACTCAGAAGAAAATAGATGGGCGTAGAAAAAGTATACTAACAAAATTTTACTAACAATCTAAGGCTTTGAAAAAAATGAAAAACGTAAATATAAATCAATGAGAATTATTTTTTTTCTTAATTATCCTTTGTAACAATATTTATTTAAGGGAAAACTGTGTGATCCAGCGATGTTTACGTTTCACAATTTCTTATTTAAGGTTGGCTAACAAACACACATCCAATAGGTATGAACATAACATTCCAAGGGTCATGGAGTTTACTTAGGATTAGGATTCACGAAAAGTTATATTTAATCAAAATTAAAAACCATAAAAAACATCTTTATTTAAAAATATAAAAATAATCATATAAAATTTATGTACAGAACAATAAATGTTACAGTATTACTATACAAGTCGCTATAAAAGCTGTATGAATTTAAATAAAACTCGTGCAAAAGAAAACATTATAATTTATTGGGCTCCGCCCACGCTTTTGGTAGGTATAAGCTCTACAAAGTTCTAGCATAGTAGGTTGCGTTGTCGTTAATCTGTTTTGGATATCTGTCGTTCTAATATACGGGGTTGGGATAAATTATGGAACCAGTAAATATCTTTTAAACGAAAAGAACGATATTTATGAAAATTTGCAAGTAAGTGCAATGGAACAAAATGCATCTGATGCACATTTTTTTGTTAATAATATACTTCCTGTTTAACCGGAAATGCCATCAACTTCTTTAATTTTAATGGGACACCTTATATATTTTTACAGATTTTGAAAGAGCTTGTTATTTTGAATTTATACATACAGAGTTAAGTGTGAAAAAATTTGTAAAAACGAGGAATATAGCACCTCCATTGAGTTTTTTGCATTAGAGCAAAAAACTATTTAGATAAACTAATTGATGTTGTTTGTATGCATAGTAATAAATAAACGAGTGCTGTTTAGTACGTCTTTTGTTTTCCAAGTGTAAAATTCTAATTGACGGAAATATATTTTACAATTTAGAATAGTTCAATTAAGTGAAAAAGAGCGTATTGAAATTTTAATGATGATCGGTTATGGTGGTCATGCTAGAACTCATGAAGAAGTGTGTCATATTGTTAATAATTTGCATCCGGAGATAAATCCTATATCACGCTCTACAGTAACTAAAACATTACAACGTTTTAATACAACTGGGATGGTAAAAAATTTGCTAAAACCTGGAAGACCGCGGACTGCAACGAACGAAACTGTTTAACAGAGTATTGCAATCGATTTAGAAGAATCACCTCAAACTTCCATCACAAATTTGGCACTAAACCATGGTATTAGTCGACGTTCTGTAAGAAAGATATTAAAAAGTGAAAAGTATCATCCGTATAAGGTACAGTTGGTTCAAGAGTTGTCAGACGGTGATTTTGGCCAACGGCTGGAGTTTTGCGAACGGCTAATGGACATCTGTAATGTCGACGACAATTTTGCTTCTAACATAATTTTTTTCCGATGAGGCAAGTTTTGTTTAAATGGAACAGTTAATCACCATAACTCAAGGTATTGGTCAAATGAGAATCCTCATTGGATTCATGAAGCATATACCCAGCATCCACAGAAGTTAAATGTTTGGATGGGAATTGTCGAAAATAGGCTTATATTTTTTATCGACGGAAACTTGAATGGTGACAAGTATTTGGATCTACTAAATAACGAAATTATTCCTACACTTCAACAGAATGGGCAATTACCACAAAATGTTTGGTTTCAACAAGATGGAGCACCTCCCCACTATGATAGACAGGTTAGGGATTTTCTGGATGCGAATTTTCCAAATCGATGGATTGGACGTAGAGGATTCATAGAGTGGCCTGCTCGTTCTCCGCATCTTAGCCCATTAGATTTTTTTCTTTGGGATTATCTTAAATCACGTGTTTACGTTAGACGACCAACAAACTTACAGGGATTGAGACAAAGAATTATTGATGAATGTGAAATAATACGTGGAGAAGTCTTGGAAAGAGTGACTCAAGAATTTGTTAATAGGATGGCATATTGTCAGCAAGTAAACGGCGAGCATTTTGAACGTTTTAAGTAATTTTGTTTCTCATTATTCTAAAATAATGAAATGTACACCTATTTGTACAACTAATAGTGAGTTATTCCTCGTTTTTACAATTTTTTTTACACTAAACTCAGTATGTATGAATTCAAAATAACAAATTCTTTCAAAATCTGTGAAAATATATAGGGTGTTTCATTGAATTAAAGTTGATGGCATTTTCGGTTAAACCGGAAGTATATTATTAACAAAAAAAATGTACATCAGATGCATTTTGTTCCATTGCACTTACCTGCAAATTTTCATAAATATCGTTCTTTTCGTTTAAAAGATATTTATTGGTTCCATACTTTATCCCAACCCTGTATAATTAAGGAGAAACAAAAAACAGCAACAACGGTTGAATTAGTCAGTGCCGATAGTTCATATTATAATTCGGGATATTTTTGTTGTAATTATTCGCGAAGCGAGTTAAATTTTTGTGTTTTTGTGAAATGGAGAGATAATGATTATAATTCGCATTCACCACAGCGGACACACTCACCTTCCCTCTGACAAGGATTTTGCTCTCATCGAAAAACGTCATAGAAAGTATGCTCCCCTTTTGTAATCTCCTGAGGAGTGGCTCAAAGTTATAAGAGAATCTAATAAAAAGAAGCCCTTCAGTGTAACCGTTATGAAACAGGAAGATTTTCCCAATGTACAACCACTCTTAGAGAACATTAAAAAGAGTACTCTCACTGATGAACAGCAATCTTTGGAGTTTTTCCAATGCTTTTTCATTTTTATTCAAGAGTGATAACAAAAAAGCATTTTACGTTAAGCATTCTGTGAATGGTACCTACAACCCCGTTACTGTTGGCAAGAAGAAATGTTCTTTCTGTATCTGCTTTAAAACAGAAGTATATTGAGCCCATTCAGATTGCAAAAAAGAAACTCGGAAATGTGAGTTTATTATTACCCCACATACCTTCAGTGTATCATCCCTTCAACTATAGATATCAGCCCTGATGTTACAGATGAGGTCATCGAGCTGGTTGATTAAATAAGATTTTGGATATTTATTAGTAATGGAATAATGTAACATGCCACATTTTTTTTAAATAAAGGCTATTTTTTCTCAAGTTTAGAGTAGTTTTATCAATATTGTTGTCAACTATAGTCCCATCGGGCATGATGTGTCGACATATCTAAATTAAAACAATAAAAGTTGATACTGGATTTTATATATTATTTTTAGTCGAATATCTCACTTTCACCTTTTTGAGGCTTGTCATTGTTTCACATTAAGCCCTTCAATTATAATATATTGTATCAGGAACTCTTATGTACCAAACGGCAAATTATTACACTTTTTTTGTTACCTTTATCCAACAGCGGAACCTAATATCTATTCATCTCTCTTGATTTTGAATGCGAATACGTTCCAGTTTTTATCTTTATTTAATATTCACATAATCTTTGTCTGTACAAGTGAGATTCAACAGCTGTAGATTAATGGTTTTCATTCGCATGTCTTTTCTTTAAACGTTTGTACTTAATGGCTTGTCGATAACTTCATTGCACATAGGTGACGTCACTAACGCAATGGCGGGCTATTCAAATGGTTAAAAATTTGAATTTTTAAATTAATATATTTTAAAATGTAGCTCAAATTACGGTATAAAATTTAGCTCAATGGGCTGGGTTTGAATAATTCTAACTATTAATAAAGAAAAAAACAGGGGGTTAATTTTTTCTTGCACACTCCATTGTAACAGCTGGCATATTATAACTAAAATTAATTCTTCATCTGCAACTTTCATCATATAAACACTAGATTCATAATTGACTGTCCGTCTACAGAAACCCCTACTAAAAACAAACATTTCAGCTAAGTATTGTTTTAAACACTTTTATATTTTAAGATTCTATCACATCTATAGTTAATATAACGCATAAGATCTTCATGTACAATGGCTATATTTAAACGACCCTATGATATTTTTTATGAACCACAAATAAGTATTCTTAGTAAACGTGGTTTTTACTCATGTGAGCAGTCTGGCATTTCTTGTTGTCATTTACCATTTTCAGCTATAATCTCGATTGATTCTCCACAGCTCGGGCAAATTTCTCTATGGTGTATCGATAGGCGTGTTTGACGTTTCTTCCAAGATACAAAACACACAAATTCTCCTCTTCCTCGAACGCTGCCTCCGTCTAATGATCCACTCTGTAATTAAGTTCAATTATTATTATAACCAGTGATTGGTTTTTGAAGATTATAAACTGGTAAATATGAGGTAATTATATGATTACAAAACGGTGTCTGAAGTTGAGTTTTTGCGCAGACTGAGAAGTTATGAATTTTTAGTATTACTGCATCACTCCTGTAACGCCTAGAAAATCGAGGTAACCGACCACGAAGAGGTGCCAGGATGAAATCTATTGCAGTAGGTGCATTGAGTTGCTGAAAATAAAAAGAACCTCAGTAAATTTTTTGCGTACGAGTGGTCAGTAATTTGTTATTAACAAATAAATTCCAGAATAGCAAAAAAGCTAGAACACAGATTAGATTAGAAATGGAGTGGCTCTTTGTCCTATCCCACTGCGACCTTTGCAGATCTATTGTGGTCCTCCCTATCCTTAGAGCTCGATATCTAGCTTTATTCTTTTTGTTAGACCTATTAGCCTGAATACCGCCTCCCTTGCGTAGCTCTCTGCCCTCGGTTTTTCTTCTCCGAATAGGTGAATTGTCCTGGGGTTTTATGCCACCAGCACAGCGCCTGATTGTTTATCCATTGGTGGATGCTCTCCTTAGTGAGGTTTTTTGCAATTCCACAGGAAGGTTCTGGCCCTAAGTGTCGCTACCTGCTTGTCTAATTCATCGGCCTTTTCATTGCCTTTTATTCATTGGTGACCTGGCACCCAGGCTAGGGTCACTCTATTATGACTACCTAGTCTGTTGAGGGCCTTGCGACACTCGCCTATCGCCTTTAGTGCAGCTTGGCTGACTGAGTAGATGACGATTCTTTGGTTATCCACCTCCCGTCTCATTAACTCTTCTGCACAGCAATGCACCGCCATCACCTCTGCCTGAAAGATACTGGCATGTTTCCCTAGGCTTAGAGATATCGTGATCTTCTCTTGTACTCCATATATTCCGGCTCCTACTCCGGATACTGTTTTAGAGCCATCAGTGTACCAGTTGAGATTCGCTGTTATAGGAGGCCCTGCCTCCCAGTCCTTTCTCTCTGGAATAACTACTATGTATTCATTTTTGAAGCTATATTGTGGGGCAATCTGATTCATTGGCATTCCCAGTATTGGATCTGCCTTTATTTCTTCATATAGCTTTTTATAGGCCTTACCGAACACAGATACTGGGAACACATTTTTTTATATATTTTGGGCTTTTTTTTAGCTACGGGCGATTTAAGGTCGACAAATCAGAATTTAAAAAAAAAATGTTCTCGGCTTCTACCAAAGATTTTTGAACTTTGTGGGTATCAAATTACTCGAGACTTATATTTTAATGCTATATTCTTTTATCACCATCACCACTTTTCCTACCAAGTCAAATTTACGACTAAAAAAGTTGTAATTTTCACCAATTCCCCCATTTCTGTCGGTTGACTGCTTTCAGGCGCCACACCTGAAATAGATGTTCTTCTGATTGCCGCGTGTTAAGATCCGGGCACTCTCAAGTTTTTTTATATCTTTTTAACTGCTTGTTAAGAATTACTTGGATTTTCTGGAAAACTTTGGACACATTTTATATACATTTCAATGTTTTTCTAAGGGGAGTGCAGAGTAAAGTGTTACAACATACTTTTTTTTGTAATGTCGTATAATTATCATTTTACCTTACATATATTAATTTTTAAAAGAAATGCATATAATATTAATATATTATAATAAAAATTATTATTGATTTTTATTAAAAAAAAAAGAAAACACGTGAAATTAAACAGCCTTACTTACTAATAATAAATTTAGATCATTCTAACATGACTTTAAAATCAAACTAGTGAAAAAACATATATTAATAAATACATATAACATTATTTTAACATGCTGTAAGTACGCTCTTAGTAACCATTAGTTAGTATGGTGTTATCGTCTTTATTAATAATAAGGATGAAAATTTTCAATTTTGTATTAAGTAGGAAGTTTATAATCAATATTCACTATTCGTATCCCTCTCCGTTACTTGAGACTCAAAAAGGTTTGGTAGAAGCCGAGAATTTTTTGTTGAAAATTACAATTTTGAGCGATTGTTCGACCTTAAATCACCCGCAGCTAAAAAAAGAAGCTTTTTTCGAAAAAATTACAAAAGTTTAGTGTTTATTTTCGCCCAAAATATATAAAAAATCTGTTCTCGGTATCGATTTGTCAGCTTCTTTTTTTGTTAATAACAAATTACTGACTACTCGTACGCAAAAAAGTTACTGAGGTTTTTTTTGTTTGCAGCACCTATTGCAATATGTTTCAACCTGGCACCTCTTTGAGGGCGGTTACCTCAATTTTCTATGCGTTATTTTAGGGGTGAACCGTTAACCTAGTAACGGTTCGGCTACTCATGCGTAAACGTCATTTGTTTCGTTTGCTGTCCAAGCAAATAACAAACTCTAACTTTACTTAGATTTACAAGTAAAACATTTTGGTTTGTGAAATATCTTCAATTTATTGAAATAACAATAAATATTCTACTTCGCTTGTTAGTGTTTGTTTCCTTTTAAAATTAAAATAATCAACAATACAAAACTTCCAAACAAAACACAATAAAAAGGAAGTTGAGTTAGGTTGAACAAATTACCTCTTTTCATTCAGGTTCTGAAATTCAATACCGTACGGTAAAACAAAATTCTTGTCTGTCTCGTAACTGGGCAAGCGCTCTCTAGACTATTCACAATTTAATTCTGAACTTGTTGGTATTGTGACCCGCGAACATTACTAATATTACCATCTTTTAACTAGAAATCCATTATTGTCTTTAATTGAAATTTTTTATATACAAGGCTAATACATAGAAATTTTCACAACACTTGATTTTTAGTAACACTGAGTAAGCAAAAAAGCATAAGCATTGATAACATTTTATTGCAAAATACATAGCTGTACATACAATAACATTTTACATAATACAAACAATTTGAAAATATTAACAAATCGCTTAAAATAAATAAATCTACTTCAGTTCTAACATTTTTCTCAAGTTTATTCAGTATACAGATCTGGCTACTTTTTTACTGGCCTCATTTATATTCGAGCATAAATTGGTGTTGAGAATCCAACGATTTGTTTTTTAAATAAATGAATTTAGTGGAAATAATGAGAAATTGGGTTAATTGAAAAACTCAACTTGACAAACAATAATGGGACATGAATAGGGGAGGGGGTAGGTACTAGAAGTGGTGTCATCTACCTACTCGAAAATTCGTTCATTCGCTTAGAACAAATCTTACTTCGCTCCTTCATTTCAAATTCCAAAAACCCTTTTGCTACCGACTCTCGTTTCAGAACAACGTATTTTCTGTTTTCAAAAATTGGAAACAATATCAACCAAGAAAAAATTGCGAAAGCGTCAGGTAATAGAATTTCTTTTCATTTTTGGATTTAAGTGGATGCTTTAATAATAATCCAAAATAATCTCCGCTACAATATCAATACTAAATTAAAATTCAATGAATAGAGAATTTTTTATTACTCGTAGAACAAGCCGTCGATTCTGTATAGTTTGGCAAGTTTTTATGAATATTTAACCCAAAACACCTAAATAAAATGTAGCTGCTTACTTAGTTACAGGGTGTTTTGTTTAAAAACTTGAAAACTATTTGTGCTCAGTACTTAAAAACTGTTTTACGTATTCATTTCATATTCGGCAGAAAGTGTAGACCCTGTTCACGCTACTAAATTATGTTAATCAAATGTTTCTGGCTACTACCAGAGGCGTACGACAAGGGCAAGTGACAGGTTAATCGATCCCAAATTCTACGCCACTGACGGAATAGAAAGTTTAGCACAATTTGTCGATTCTCCAATACTTTTTACTTAAATAAAGTACTCTTCTCATAACGATAAAGTCAATATTTCTCGAGATATTTTAAGTTAAACATGAAGCTGCACAATTTTGATGTGTAATAACTGTCGATGTTTTGGAGCAGTGAATTGCATTTAATACGCAAATAAAACTTCCGTGACAACAATAAATAGCACAACTATTAAATGTACAGCTGAATTGAAAACAAAATGTGGTTCTGAAAATGTGATCTAAATAAAAGTAGCTACAACTTTAATAACATATCGGGAATATCGGAAACGAACAGTACCTAAAAACCTTTTATAACAAACTAATTTCTATGTGACCCACGTTTACTTCAATAAGCTTATTCATTCTTTGGTTAAATTATCTTCTTACCTTGGAAAATAATATGTTGGGTTAATTGGCAATAAAATTTGCCGAATTTACAATTTGCTGCCATAGTTCCTGACGAGTGTTTATTTATTCTGAATATACTAATAATTTCGTATGGCCCAAAAATAAAAATCTAGGGGGTTACCTTCGGGAGTTCTAGGCGGCCACGGAAATGCACTACCTCACTATTCCTCACTATTATCTGATAATGAGGTGGTGCTCCATCCTGCATGAACCATATCAAAATTGTGCAGCTTCATGTTTAACTTGAAATATCTCGAGAAATATTGACTTTATCGTTATGAGAGAAGAGTACTTTATTTATGTAGAAAGTATTGAAGAATCGAAAAATTGTGCTAGAATTTTTATTCCGCCATCAGTGGCGTAGAAGTTGGGAACGATTAATCTGTCACTTGTCTCTGTCGTATGGGCAAACACGTTTGTTTAACATAATTTAGTTGGGTGTACAGTGTCTACACTTTCTGCTTAACATGAATACGTAAAACAGTTCTGAAGTACTGGGCACAAATAGTTTTTAAATTTTTAAACAAAGCACCCTGTAACTAAGTAAGCAGCTACATTTTATTTAGGTGTTTTGGGTTAAATCTTCATAATTTGAAGTCAGGATTCTACTGTTAAATTATTTCCAATTAGTAATGAATCACCCTGTATATAGAAACTGATTTTTGCTTTGCTATAAAGGTAAGGTATTTTTCAGAACACGGTATTTGTTAAAAACAAATAATGTTAAGAATCGTACTTGAATTCAATATGGATACGAAATAGTTTAAAATCTGACACTGACAATACCAACGCCAATGGATAATCAATGTCAGTCAATTGACAAAGTGAGAGGGAAGAGCACACGCACGCGCTTGCCAATAGGAAGTCGGCTGGTCGCTAAGCAACGAAGGCTTTTCGATAAATTTCACCAATTGAGTTAGTTCGGAGGGCGTGAAAATTATGGTCTTCGCACAACGCTGCCAGACCTTGAAGAATCCCATAACAAATTTGGAGAAGTGTTCATCTTTTAATATTCATAAATTGAAAAAATAATATTAATAGACAAAATCCAAGGAAACAAGCACATTAAAGAATTGACGTTTAATCATATTGTTAATATTGTTAAAAATAAAAAGTCCATTTTTTAATTATTATCACTACATAGCACTTTATCTTTTTCATAGTTAAACGTGGCAATACCGAATGTTTTCGACTGCATTCCTTTCAAGGCTTCAGATAAACTTGCCAAACTATATACTGTTTTGTGTTCTGCTACTGTGATTCTGGTTAAAGATTTTGAAACGAACTAAATTTTACAAAGATAAGCGTAAGTGAATTAGAAACGGGAGAAGCGAGATCTAGCTCAATCGAAGAGGCTATGGCAACACTGACCCGACAAACTGCTATGGGAATATATTCTTGATAACAATGTTGAGATGGTAAGTAACCGGATCTGTACCTGAGCTATTGAGGAAAAAATATTAATATACAGAAGTTTGATGAGGCCAACTGAAGTTTCAAAAATTACACAGGCTTGGATAAAAAAGTGCAAAATTTAACCTTTTATCAATATATATATTCTTAAGAATTTATATTGTGGAAGTCACAAGTCAAAAGTGAATAGACTTTATCACCATAGTCTATTTCAGAAAAGAATCGATTCTTGACCAAAGTTAGAGTCAACCTAAGTGTTGATTCCCAATCAACGACCTAAGGAAGATAGTGGTTTGAAGGTTATGAAAGTAATTGTCTTGAAATGAATTTTGTCTTTTTAAAAATCCCATAAAAACAATCATGGTACAAAACTTTAATCGATGACGATGAAGTTAGCCGCGACATTCTAGCTGCGTTTGGAAAAAAATCTTTGATAAAAAAGTTTTCCGCAGCCTGGCGGGGTCGGGCATGATTTTTTTCCATAATATAGGTCTTTAGCTATTCAATAAAAAATATTAGAGCATGATTAGAGGTGACAGGAAAAAGTTTGAGCCGAAACACGTCTAGTTGCACGATTTTTTTTTCGATCGCCTCGAACTTTTTCCTGCCACCTCTAATCATGTTCTAATATTTTTTATTGAATAGCTGAAGACCTATATTATGGAAAAAAATCATGCCCGACTCCGCCAGGCTGTACAAAACTTTTTTATCAAAGATTTTTTCCCAAACGCGGCTAGAATGTCGCGGCTAACTTCATCGTCATTTTAATCAGGATTCTCAGACAGCCACTACAGTCTTTCATCATTTAACTGCTAAGAATGTGAGGTGGTGTTCCTCCACACTATATTTTTAAATTCTCTACGAAATTGATATTTCAGTAGCTCGTTAGCATTTGGTATTATATCATGAAAGTAATGTCATCCGGTTTTGTCACATATTTCTAAACACTCTATTAAATTTGAATGATACTTTGAATACTACAGTTGACCTCTGAAAATTCTTGTAATTATTTTGTTCCTATCTTGAATAACGACTGAGATGAAGGGGGGTCCATAACTCTGTAAGCACATTAAATTGGTAAAGCAAAAAGAAAGTGAAAAAACCAGTAGCCATTTTGCAATTTTATCTTAAAACATACAAAACAAAATTAACCAACTATTTACTACGCACTATGAAGTTTCTATATTCCGATTTGAACATTGAAATCTAATATTTACTATGAAGCACTCTTACCTGATTATTAACTACCTACGTCTATGCTATTAATGTTTTTTAATGTGAACATCCGAAAAAAATGTTATATTTTTAGTATTTTAACAAATTTTAAGCAAAAACTAGACAATAAATTTTACTTATTGATTTATTTTAAATGGTAGAATCACTTTTAAAATATCTGAAAAGGAGCTCTACTAGTCATATTTCAGAGAACGTTAGTAGACCTATATATATTTTATGTGTTAGACATTTTCAGTCAAAAACACACATAAACCGGAACCTTTGATTATATACACTCTATACTAAAGGCACAACAGAAGGTTTTTATGGAGGTGGCTCCACCTTTTTCAGCTCTTTCACGGTTAAACCTACTGGAAGAAATATGAGTAAAATTTAGCTTTTGTGTCTAATTGTGGACGATAAAATTAATAGCTTGAAAAGTAATTTGGCGAATATACATATTTATTTTTGAATTAAATAATTACAAAATGGCTTAGGTTTCTTTTTGTTAGTATTACAATCTTAAATATAATTTTGAGCACACCATGCTTCAAATATATACAAAATAACGATTGGTTTTTATGTTTTCACTGTACTCTTTTTCACTTGAGATAAGTTACTGGATCATTAACAGAGGCCTATTCTGTATCTAAGTGGCAGTCAACCAACTTTATAGCAACTGACAAGCAACTCTAGATAGTAACTTTTTAACCACTTTCAATAAAATTGCTATTCTGGTGACTACTAGTGAATAAAAAGAATGATAAGTCACTTATACTGTAAATCGACCCTACTTTTCCACTAACTAGTATGACAACTGAGAAAAGTGAGGTTAGAAGAATATTTTGTTATTAGTGTTCAAAAGTTCATAGATAAAGATTAGTTTAGTAAGATGGTGACGCCCTGATAAAATTAGAGCGTGTTTCTTTTCGCAGCTAAATCTCGAATTTGACAATCTCCCACCAACCCTTAAAAAGCCAATGAATGGCTTTAAACAAAGAATTTTTGATGAATGTTTTATTTTACTAGCCCTCATTTGCTCAAAATCCTTGGAAAAACCATTTTCTTGTACACGAATAAGCAATGTAGTACAGTCTTTTGGACATTTTTATACATTATTAACAGAAGTAGAGACAATAATGAATTCACGTCCCATTTCCCCCTTATCCTCTGACCCTGAAGATCTCACATCATTAACGCCTGGACATTTAATCATCGGTCACCAGTGTATTTCCACGGATCCATCTTCCTACCGCCACACTTCTACCTTTCTCTGACAGTTGCTAACGTTAACAACCACAAATATTGTGGTTGCTTAGAAACATCTATAAATTAACCACTGGTTGCCTCTACAGAATACCAATTGAAGACAGGTGGCAACCTAACCGCTGACCTTGTTCTAAACCACTTGCTCAGTAGCAGCTTTGCGATACAGAATAGGGTCGTTGATTTTTGATGTGCAGTAAAAGGATCAGTACAACAGGGTGGACAACTTAAATATTGTTTTTTAATCTTGATAGGTTTAACAGTTATTTTTACCTGCACATACTGAATCGCGGTCTTCGGTAGGGTCATGGAAAGAGGAGTTTTTATAAAGATAGATTCTTTATTTCAATATTAAGTAAATGAAAGAATACATAGAAGTAAAACACACATTAAGGGCGCGTTGTATCGAATACCTAAACTTGGTTTAATTATAACTGATGTTTAGACTGATGTAATTGATGATAATAAATAAATCAATATGTCACGGTCTAAACATCAGTTAT
Source organism: Lochmaea capreae (assembly GCA_949126875.1). Classification (NCBI taxonomy): domain Eukaryota; kingdom Metazoa; phylum Arthropoda; class Insecta; order Coleoptera; family Chrysomelidae; genus Lochmaea; species Lochmaea capreae. The sequence continues at coordinate 14,542,502 of OX421409.1, forward strand.
AATTAAACTGAGTTTAGGTATTCGATACAACGCGCCCTAAGAAAGGTAATGGTGTCGTAATTATAATAGGGCTTTATAAGAAATGTCTAATTTCCAAATCTGGAAAACCGATTTTTAGGATGTATTATTGAAAATTAACATTTTATCACTGCCCAGCCTATAAGTAGACCGACCTTAACGTTTAATACACAGGGTGTTTTCAAAATGATCAGAAATATTGGGATGGTGATAAGTCATTCAATATCAAGCCGCAAAGTCCGTATAAACATGTGTGATGTTTTACTGTTAATGAGAGGCTTAGTAAACGTGTAAAGCAAAAATAATTTAGGGAATAAGAAGAAGACATAGTCACAACGGAGAAAACATATAATAACACTCTTAGTTTATTCTAATCATACGTTAATAGACAGAATGTATCTATATCTACATGGCACAGAAAATGAAAACCTAAACTATAGTTTCGTAGTTCCCAAACCGCTATCAGGAACAACTTTTAATAGACAACCTTGTATCAGTACGACAACTCATCGACAGTCCATTTATATGCGTACTATTCGTGAATGTTCTAGATCTCACCTTGCCTCTTCGGCGGGTTCTAATGTTGAACAAACCGTAGACCACCGGATTCATGCAAGAATTCGTACAGGCAAAGAGAAATAGTCCTTTTTTTATTCTTTCGTCCACGGCGTCTGCAGATTCTCTGTCGTACCAGTACCTGCAACAAACGAGAATATTTTTTATTCATTTTTAACACACTACATTTATATTTTTGCTTTTTAGTTAACTATCTATACAGTGTGCATACAGTAACGCCACTGGCGGACTAACTAATATCGTAAATCATTTTAACGACACAGTGGACCGCAACTAACCGAGTTGTTGGTGCCAACGTAAAATACTGTGGTTAAGTTGGGCTCATCTTTCGGTTTAGCAACCATGTTGGTGTGTTACCAGCTCTTTCTTTTAATTACAGTAATATACATAAAGTTTCTAATATTTCCAAACTAAATTCCTCAGAACTTCACGAACCAACAGTTTACTGAGTAAGGAGATCATTTGTATAGTGAGCTTAGCAATTTTTGAAAATATGTCTGACAACCTTGCTTTTTTCACATGTCTTCACATTGACTTTAGAAAGAGTTTATCTAACCTTCAATATCCTTGATATATTTTCCATGCGAAACCGAAATGGGTAACAGGTATTATACACTTTGTCTATGGAACAAATTAATTTTTAGCTAAACAGGCCATTTTAAGAAATAATCCTGAAACACGTCGATATTTGATTTCAATTTACCGTATTTTAAAATAATAATCTAATATACAGGGTGAATTACATTCGAGTAATGACGCCACCGTCATTTTTTTTTAATGAACACCCCCATTTTGTTTCAATTTTCAGATTACTCTAGTTGAGCTGATTCCAAAAATGTATCACATGTTGATTCCGATTGGTACAGGGTGGACAAAAAAACAATAGTTTTGTGTGTGTTCATAAAGTAACGCGTAACATTCTTTATTAGTTAAATTAACAATATTATCAAAAATACTTATTGTCTAGCGGACAGAATATGATGAAATACATGACTTTATAAATGTTCGAACTGCAGCCCTTGCTGTATTTGACAGTAACCCAAACGGTGTACAAATTCTTGTTGAACCTTGTTTATTGTGTCTTGAGAAATATTGTTTATTGCTGTCCGAATTATCTCTTTTAGTTATTGAATATTTGCTGTTCGGAAAAATTTCATCTAGGTACCTTCTAACATCTAAAGCATAATGTGGAGGTGCACCCTCCTGTTGAAACCATAAACTTTCATCAAATCCTCCAGGATTACGTCTGCTGGTAAACAAATTACGTAAAGTAGGTACGAGATACCCGTTAAAACTCAAGGTACGTTGCCCCGTTTAAACTACCTTCGATAAAGTAGGGTCCGATGATTCGATTTCTTACAATTCCAGCCCATACATTTACCTTTTGCGGGTATTGTGTATGATGCTCACGCATCCAGTGGGGATTTCCTTTTGCCCAGTGTCTACAATTCTGACGGTTAACCTTGCCATTTAACGTGAAAGTCGCATTATCAGAAAAAATAATGCTTCGTATCAAGAGAGGGTCTCGGTGACATTTATCCATCATTTTTTCGCAAAATTGGATTCTTCTATCGGAATCATCTTCGTTTAATTTTTGCACAAGTTTGAATTTATAAAGATGCCATTTTTCAAGCTGTAATAGTTTTTGTACCTTGGTTTTGCTAACACCGATATCGCGACTAACTTTACGAACAGAAGTGTGCGCATCTTCTCCAAAACTAAGTAAAACATCTAATGCTGTATCAGCATTTGCAGAGGGACGACCTGATTTGCGTGCATTTTCAACCGTAGCCGTTTCTCGAAATTTCTTTTCAATTTTACTGACTGTTGAACGCGATATAGGTCTTTCTGGATATTTATCATTAAACAAATTGCACACTTCCATCTGAGCTCGCGATCTGTCTCCATACCCAATCATCATATTAAGTATTTCAATTTTTTGTTTCACACTTAACTCCATTTCTACTTCAAATTAAATATAAGCAATAATTAAAACATTCACGAATACCAAAAGTATTGTAGTACTAAACTGTCACTGAACATCAATAAATTACTAAACAAATAATGACATTTCACAAAACACTAGACTACAATGTTTTTTTTAAATTGATAAGAAATAATTTCTTTCATATTCTGTCTGCTAGACCACAAGTACCAAACTTGTTTGGAAACAGCTCATTTTTATTAATCTAAAAATTTACAAACTACAGGGTGTTACATTTAAACCAATTGTCGCTAGACAATAAGTATTTTTGATAATATTGTTGATTTAACGAATGAAGAATGTTACGCGTTATTTTATGAGCACACACAAAACTATCGTATTTTTGTCCACCCTGTACCAATTGGAATCAACATGTGATACATTTTTGGAATCAGCTCAGCTAGAGTAATCCGAAAATTGAGACAAAATGGGGGTGTTCCATTTAAAAAAAATGACGGTGACGTTATTACTCGAAAGTAATTCACCCTGTATATTAGAATATTATTTTAAAATACGGTAAATTAAAATAAAAAACCGACGTGTTTCAGGATTATTTCTTAAAATGGTATGTTTAGCTAAAAATGAATTTGTTCCATACTTTACGGACACACATAAGGCTTTTGAAATAGGCATAATAACAGCAGTCTCTCGCAGCGGCAGTGTCGTACTGCTTGCGGAAGGGTTTTTAATTGAATTAAATATTTCAGTTACATTTTGGATCGTGTTTATGTGGATCGAAACAATTTTGGTCACTTTGTAAAACGATATTTCTTTTGATTGTGGTGAGATTTTAGTTTAAACTTTGCCTCCTTTACTATTGATGAATTATACAAAATATTGTTTTACACAATACCTAAAAATAAAAATCAAATTGTATTGTTTAAAGGTCAAAAATAACGATGAATTTTATAAGAATGTATCACGTTGTTTGTGGATTTTTTTCTTTTAACAAGCGACCTTCAGATTGATACTGATAAACATGTACATCAATCAAATTGTCTGAGTGATAGACTGATTGATGCAAAAAAAAGTGCGTGGCGAGATTCTAGACGTGGACAGCTTATTAGATGACTTAATAGATTGTCCCAGAGAGTAAAGTATTCATTATTACGTTGTAGTGAAATGATATTGGATGATTTGGAGTTGAAATCACGTGAGAGGGTTTTCAACAATAAGATTTTTGGAATGTGACCATGTTATTTCAGTGTTACGAACATCTTATAGGTTTGACAGCTATCTATATAAAATAACTACCCTTTTTTTTTGGAGTTTTTGGTTAAGTAGTTATAACTATACATTTTAAAATTATAAGAAATATATATTTGACACCCTAGCAACAAGTTTTCTCATTTGATATGTCACCTGGTACAGTTTCCAAACCTTTTTTTCATTTCCCCCCCAAAAAACTCTTTCAGTTTCCCAAAGTCAGTTATTTTCATTATAATTCCGTGTTTGGCTCACGAAGGTTCCTAGCTGTATCAAATTTCAACTCAATCGGTCCAGTAAAATTCAATGTGCTAGTGCATGTTGCATGTCCCAATGACTTGAGATACAGGACGTTAAAGTTGGAAAGTAGCTTTTTTTTGAAACGTGATATTTTGCTTGGAAAATCTCTTTATTATAAAGGTGTTGCAATATTGTTAACCATTAATTCTGAGGTATTGATTTTAGAATGATTTTTGTCCTAAAATATTAATAGTTACAGTGTTGTGATAAAAAACTCTTTGGTTATTCAATACTTCGTTTATTCCCTTGACTAATTTTAAGATGTTACACTGATCATTGCTCTTACAAGTCTCTCTCTTCTATGTTTTATAACAATAGTTGCCACTCAAGAAGAAAATAAGTTTTGATATTTTAAAAGTAGCTAAATTTACAAAACGAGCAGTTTTTCTATAAGAAAAATTGAAACTAAAACTTATTTCTTTTTGAGACTGAAATGCATTCTAAAAAGTGAGCTTGACTTAACAAAAAGATACATTGGATATAAGATTATATTTAATATCATATTTTATTCGTGACATTAAAAGTAAAAACTAAATTGATAAGAATGAGCAGTAAATAACATGTTTCTTATTTGAGGCATCATGTGGGCGATAGTACTGAGAAATAATATAAAACAATAAAAATGTGGTTGAAAGAAATATTGATTTTTTAAAATAGAATGCAATAATAATTACTATAAAAGTATAAAGAATATAGTGAAGTAAATAGTAATAGTAAGTAAATAGTAATTTAAAATATACGTAACCTCCTAGGTTACAACAACAGGATGAGTCAAGAATGTTTTTAATTGAATTCTTAGTATGTTAGCTCTTATTAGCTCACGTCAAAATTTAAGATTTGAATATTTCGTACAGGGTTAGTCAAAGCTGCATTTGTGTGTCCATTTATAGAAGGTATGTGTTTTTTATATTTCAAGATCAATCCAAAAGACATGACACTCATATATAGCGTGAGACAAAAGGTAGGGATTGATAAGTTGTTGGTAAATAGTACCTAGTTGCTTTTCATAATGTTTCAAAGTACAGTGAAGAGTAAGAGCTAATAAGAATTTCATTTAAAATATTACTTGACTCATCCAGAAACTATCAATATTTTGGGTCAAAATTCCAATTAAATAATGACTATGGTAAATTTTTAATGATATTTCACAAAATGGAGGAATTTGATAAAAGTTCAGTATACGCTAAATCTCGACGTTTTGACCAAAAAGTCATGATATCCGAGATAGACCAAAAGCGATTCTTTGATTGATTTTCGAGCTACAGTGGCAGTTGATATTTTATTTAAAAAAGTGATTAAATTTTATCTTGTGTGACAATTATATCTTATCATAATTCCTACATAAAACGGACCAAATGCAACATAAACTTGCAAAAATTATTATTGCCTAGTATTAGTAAATTATTCTAGAATAAAATTGAAAAATAATGAAGATATGGTATATACAACTTGATTAAGATATTTAGCATTTTAAATAATCTTTGGTAGGTAGTACCTATACTTCGTGAGAAATATCTACATCTTCAACTCGCTCTAAAACACTATTGCTTGGATATTTGACAATTGCCTGATGTCATACATAGTTTCAATACAAAGCAGCGCTGGAAACTGGTCAACACATACGAGTATGTAGACAAGTTCATAAATTAGCCATTCTTTTATTAACAATCACCTCAGCCTTCAGGCTTTTTGTGCTCTTGGTTGTGCCGTTTATGTGAAGAGACCAGTAGCCCTTATCAGGATCAATTTCGGTAGGTCCCTCTTGGGATTAGTCAGCGCCTTCGAGGATTTTTTGACCAGGATTTTGCTGTGTTCCTGTTTTGGCACGTGTCTCCAGTACGACTGATGTTTATTTTTCGTCCACCGAAATATACAACCACGTGCAGCAGTTTTAGATATCCCAATTATTGTACTTAATAGACAATTGATATTTAGTTGAATTCTTGTGCCTGGACAACGTCTTGGGTACTAGAAACTATTTCTTTGCCCACTTAACGGAAAACCAATCATATAAACACCAAAAAGAGTACAGAAATCTTTGCTTAGCGGTCTAAGGGACGAAAATTCTCAACACCACGATTTTGTAGTTTTTTACCATCTGTTAATTGATTACTTTGACGTTTCACGTACATTTTCGTTAAACGTCAGTGTAAATGGAAGTTTTTTGTTATATTTTCCCATTTTTTAGTTTATTTGGTAGTAGTAGTTGTATGTCACAAATGCTGGAAACGCTCAGCATCAGCCATTAGCTATAAGCACCTACGTATTATGTTGTAAACACCTACCAGTCTTATTTTCAACTGATCCCCGGAGGCTAGGGTGGCGCAAAAAAAAACAACTAGTTTTTTTTTAGTCTCGAGTGAAAAAATATTAATTTTTAATATTTTAAGAATTTTTTGGGGTCGCTCCAATTTTTTTTAAGTTTCAAAAGTCGTCAAAAATCGATTTTTTTTTTAATTTTTTTTTTTCGTTACAGTATAATTTTATAGAACAAAATAAAATAAGTTTCAGTTCAAAATTTAAATTTTGAAAGGTCGCTCATAATTTTTTTAAATTTATTAGTGCATTAGTTTAGATTCTTTCGAGCGGCCTTTTAATATTTAAATTTAAATCCCAAACATTTTTTTTTATTTATTTAGTAGAATATTCGATAAGAATACACTACGAGATGAACTAAAAATGAAGCACAACATAGAATACATAATTTTTTTTAATTTAATAATTTTATTTAACCAACAACAATATTTTAACAATATTTCAATAAATTTTGTTATTAATTCTGAACCTGAATTTTAATTATAACAGATTTTAACTTTATACGGTGTCAAAATAGTTCATATCTAAATAATAATTTCGCTGCGTCGATAATAAAAATTTCTGTCTCAACGAAATGAAACAGCGGTAATTTTAAATTATTTAATACAAAACTAATCCTAATTAAACCAAATATTAAGAATAATTAAATATAATGATACATTTTACGTGTAAAATTATTACATTAAAAAAAAATTAAAATTTATGGAATTTAAATTTGGATATTAAAAGGTCGCTGGAAAGAATATAAAGTAATGCACTAATAAGTTAAAAAAATTATGAGCGAACTTTCAAAATTTAAATTTTGAACTGAAACTTTCAGAAACTTATTTTTTTTTGGCTATGAAAAAACAATTAAAAAAAAATCGATTTTTCACGATTTTGGAAATTTAAAAAAATTTGGAGCGACGCGACCTCTAAAAAATTTTTTTTTGAGCTGTCCTTTGGAGAGAGCTCTTAAAACATTTTTTCACTCGAGACTCAAAAAAAATAGTCGGTTTTTTTGCGCCACCCTACTGGAGGCATATAGAATTATTCACGTTTTGTTCTTAGATAATTCCTCAGTTTTATGCAAATAAGTTGAGGTTGCATTTTGTCAGTGTTTTTGAAGGAATTATGTGAATAAATATTATTAATAATACTAATGCCCAAACAGCAAAATATGTCCAGTGTACGTACATTTTAGACTCTTTTTAAGTCGTTACGTCTTTGTCCCATAGTAAACGAAATATTTATATAATAAGTACGTACAGTAAAGGACATTGGTTGTACGTATTATACGATAAGCAGGAAGTACGTACTTGAGACAAACTTTTAACGTACTTTGTATACATACGTGTATACAGAGGCTAAGGAAGCAGAGCAGGAAATGGCATGAATTGCCCCGCGCACAGATGGCGCGCTATAAGGACGCCAAGACTACACCGACAGACAGCTGACTGGATGCTATACCTTCAGGCGACAGGAGTGTAGCAGCAAGAATTAATTGTTCTTTGTCAACTGTTTTATTTCTTTTAGGACTTTGATTGAAAATTTTTTGTTGTTTTAATATGTTACAATTATTCTTTTTGGTAGACATTTTCTAAGGCTATGTTAAAGTATTATTACACAAATATAAAATAGATCTCTGAAATTTTATATTTATGTACTAATAACTGGTAGTTGTAGCACAGTGGACGAACATAGTTTGTGACAACTGTACATACATATTACAACAGTTGGATGTAGGTACAAGTACAGTATTTCTGGTTGATACAAACAAGACAAAATACAAACGTTTTACGTACATACATACTATTAATTAGCTGTATATGTGTATGTCTATTGTATGTTATTCCTGTACGTAATTTGGACATACTGCATTGTGCAAACTGTACATTCCAAAAATGTACTGTGTACGTACTTCGTACAGTGAAGTATGTATTCTGGACATAGCTTTTGTCAGTTGGTAACGTACTTCAAACGTTTTGTGTTCGTATCGATGCTGGTTGGGTGAGTACCCACCGTATATAGAAAATTCACCAATGACATCCGACATACTCGCACAAAATAAAATTCCATTGTTTATATTACTTTTTTGAATAAAATTTCAATCTTTATATTAATTTAATTCCTGTTTTCCAAGATACCCCATACCCGACAAAAATCATGATCGTTGTCGCTGAGCCCATGAGAGTTTAATCTATAATATATTAAAATTCCACCAATTTTTTGGAATGCCATCAAAAGTATGCGGGCTTCGTTGTTTTTTGGAAACAAATTCAACGGTTTATTCAAGAACTTTGAAAGTGAACTTTTACAAATATGAAGGTCTTAAATACATATTTGCACTTCAGAGATTGAGTTGGTGAAGTTTTTAAGGTTCTTGTAGACTTCGCGACCCTCAGAATTTCATGATAATTTTAAATTAGTTTGATAGCTTACTTTATTGAAACAAACATTTTACTGGATCATTCAGTATATAATTAATTTAAAAATCACGAATTAAGTTAAAAAAATCGTACTTTTTCAACACTATTTAATGCTATTTTATGATTAATATTTTCACTTTAAACTGTTAAGGTTATTATCTTAAATTAAATGTTAGTCTGTTTCACAAAAAAAAACTTAAGAAAATACTTAAATTTTACTAATTTTTAGAAATATTTTTAAGCATAATTATTCAGGTTCATAAATTATAATGGTTGTGTGATCAGTTGATAGTTTTAGCGGCGTTGTCTAATGGTGTTTATTTTCTTTGAGCTGCATTAATGTTACATTGTCATAAATTACATGAATATAAAAAAATACAAAATTATTTCGCATTTATAATCATGAAAATTGGAATAATAAACATCATTAGACTATAATGTTTATCTTAGAATTGTTTTATAGCTCGCATTAAATGAAAGAGATTAAAACAAACTTACCGCTGGATCACAGACTCTATAAACTCTGAATATACCACAAATTTTTTGGCAAAAAGATCTCAAGCCTTGTGTAAAGGATTTCCAAGCCGTCACTTGTTACGGAAATGGAACTGTCCATTCACCGCTCTTTCCAAAATTTGTGACCATCTGATATCTTGACATAATTGGTCAAAAAAAAATAAATGACGGGTTTTGAGTACTCTTGATTGCGATTTTCTCTTTCAAAAAAACATGATCCATGAATTTTTTCTTTAGAAATTTTCTATAGCAATAGGGCTTTCTAATAAAAAAAATCGTTGTTAAATTCTGAGGGTCGCGAACCTTACCGGACCCGTTTTTAATTTGAAATGAGTTTATCCATCTAAAGATTAAGATATTCGATATAGCAATTTACTTTTTTCAATACTAGAAAGCCTCGGGTTCTCTTCACGGCTAAAACATTTTTAAAAAAGTTACAAAATGAACAATGCCAGACACGTTCTTCAGCCTTCAACTTATACAATACCATTTTTTTGTCAGTCGGGATATTTCTCCGTATTTTCGGATTAAATTCAGTCTGTACTTTGCCAAAAGTTATGAATTAAACAGAAACTTGGAAGCTTCTGCTTTAATTTCATACATTACAACTAGAGAATATAATATATCGTTGTGTTGGGCAATTTGTGTTATAATACCATTATTTCAAATAACATATTTTCACTCTTTCACTGTCGGTCAAACAAAATACCTAACCTCTCACATTTCGTGTCTTTGTTCCCTTAACGTTCTTCTTTTTTAAAAATTTAGTTGCACGCCAGACTTCGGCCTGCTAACATACTATGTGTTATGGAGGTCTGGCAATTACCAGTCGATTTTTTTAATTTATTGACTGAACCAACAATTAAAATTCTTATCACTTCTGCTCGAAACCCATTGTACCGTCTATCCCGGCACTAAGCAGTAAAATTCCCAAAGGTATACAAAGTATTAATCGCTCCCTCTGCACTGAATTAGCTAAAGAAATGAGCACATTTAATCAACTCCTTCATTTAATTAAGTGAAGTTGATAAATCTGGGAACTTTATAATACCAGAGATGGTGTCGGATATTAAACCGTTCGTAACACCTCTACATTGTAAACAAACGTTACTTAAAACACAATTCCTTGCGAAATTTCTCCCAACGAACAAAAATGATAAGGTAGCTAAATAACCGTCACTGCTTGCTTTCTTTAAGCTGAAAGCCGTGAGAAGAATATCTCCTTCGAGACGCTCTTATTACTATCAGTAAATAAATGCAAATCTATTCGGGCTCAATAACTTATTGTATCCAAGTGTATTCTTATATGGCTGCAAACATATCAGATTGTAACGGATTTTGTACGCCGTGGGGTATAGAACTTATAGGAGGTATTACCTTAAAATATGAATTTTCAACAGAAAACATCTATCAAAAAAGGGATGTAAGTATAGTTTGGCAAGTTTATCTGGAGCCGTAAAAGGAATGCAGTCGAAAACCTTTGATATTGCCACGTTTAACTATGAAAAAGATAAAGTGCTAAGTATGTAGTGATAATAATTAGAAAATGTACTTTTTATTATTAACAATATGATTAAACGTTAATTCTTTAATGTGCTTGTTTCCTTGGATTTTGTCTATTAACATTATTTTTTCAATATAATTATGAATATTGAAAGATGAACATTTTTCCAAATTTGTCATGGGCTTCTTCAAGCTCTGGCAGCGTTGTGCGAAAACCATAATTTTCACGCCCTCCGAACTAACTCAATTGGTGAAATTTATCGAAAGGCATTCGTTGCTTAGCGACCAGCTGACTTCCTATTAGCAAGCGCGTGCGCGTGTTCTTCCCTCTCACTTTGTCAATTGACTGACATTGATTATCCAGTGGCGTTGGTATTGTTAGTGTGAGAATTTGAACTATTAGGTATCCATATTGAATTTAAGTACGATTTTTAACAAAAACCGTGGATTCACTCTTATAAACCCAAAAATAAGCGTCAGTCAGCTGTTCCAAGATATATGATGATAGGGATAGTAAATAATGAACTAGCAGAAGATAGGCATTAATACAGAAATTTCTAAAACGTTGGATGAACGTATGATCATCTCAAAAAAAGACATGCAATGCAAATGGATACATCATTGGAAAGAATATTGTTTTGTTGACTAGGTATACCCTCTTAGAACCTCAATTGCGTAACAAACCTTGGCATGAACATTACAACTACCCCAGAAAAAGTGTAACAATAATCAGTAGATTGAAATTTGGCCACGCCTGTTATCCTGCTCACCTTAATAAAATAATATTTATTTTTTTATATGTCAAGGACTGAAGGTGCTACTTTGTTGGACTAGTCTGAAAAATGCGGGACGAGTGAAACGAGTCGAGCAACAGGCGAGTCCAACAAACTAACACTTTCAGCCGTGGCGTACACAATATTTTTGGCGACGATTTAAATAAATCTACTAAAATAAAATTATTCCGAGAAAATAATTACTTAATACAAAATTAATAGATAATTTATTTCATATTATTTAATAATGTAGCCTACGTATTTGCAGTATTACTAGATTTTATTTATTCGTATTTGTAAAGTAATATTAATTGTACCTCCAGGGCAATTATTAATATTCATTGAACCGGATGAAAAAGGAATATTTATATTGAGCCAGCAGAACTGTCAACATTGACGTGGGTACAGTTACTTCTAAGAAGTTGTTAAAGCTGTCTACCCCAGAGCGTCCAAAAAGTGTTTTGGAGTACGGAACTGTCACTTTCAGCACATGGAGCTTACGAAACGTAACTTTCGATACGTAAATAAATACAGAAGGAGCTACTTTCAGAAATAGTCGTCAAAAAAATCTTTGATAAGATAACGATCTGTGCCCAACATGACAACAAACCGGCGACCTGGACCATATTTTCTTCAATTATGAGAAATACGACAAACCATGTGATGCATTTATTATCCTTGCGCAAAAAGAAAAGACTTTGTTAGTAATGCAAAAATTTGTATATAGGAAATTGTAGTAGTATTGTTGAAACGTTTGTGCTTTTCCTTATGTTAATTTTCACCCAATCAATCCGATGTGTGAACAGAATGACCTGATCGGCCCCTTGGCGAGAAGCGTGTAACCTTTGTCTGTAATCCTTGAGGAAGAAATTGAATGGTGTATAGGGGGAATGATAATAAGTACGCAATTTATTATACAAATGCATCTGCTTTTCCAAATTACTAAGAAATAAATGATAATTAATGCTAAACCAATAACTAAATTTAGTTTCTGGTTGCAAGAGCTCAAATGCCAAAAAAAAGGATGAACCAAAACCGACAAAAGTTATCCGTTCTCGAAGTGTTTTCAAAAATAAGGTGGTGACATTATTCTCAAAATCAGGTCATGTGGCAACAATTTCTCTGAAAAATCAAGTTACTGTTTTCTGGAAGTAATTGCCGAGTTTCGAAATACCGACCCCCCAACGACGAACAATCCTCTTCCAAGACAGTGCAAGTTCCCATACAGCTCGAAAAAACAATAGATTTTTTAAGAAAACATCGAATTGTTGTTGCATCATAATCCATACAATCTCGATCTAATCCCCAAAGATTATTAATGAACTACGTGGTCGAATGTTCCAGTCTTGAACAGATTGATGCAGTCAACGCCTTCAAAAACTCTATTTTGAATGTATCAAAAAGCGAGTGGAATAACTGCTTCCAGAATTGTTTCCAAAGGATAAAAAAATGCATTTCTCTTCGTGGAGAATACTACTATTTCTTTCTAGCTTTAAATGTGAAAGACAACCTTGTAGTTTTGACAAAATATCAAGCTCAGTGCTCTGCAACGTTTTGAAAAGGTGGATGATATTGTGTTCTGGTTGGTTATGTAGCTGTACTCGATCTTAAATAGACATTATAAACATACATAATAATAGTCTAATGCGAACGAGACATGGACAAGCAAGAAGTGACTTGTAATCTTGGAAATGTGACCTGACAGAGGACAGTAAAATAAGTGGTTTGAATCGCATTCAATTGAATATATTTTTGTTATTGATACATGATCATAAGATGTATTACAAAAAATTTGCCTTGGACAGTGATTTCCCATTACCCAAAGAAGGTGGAGAATTAAAAAGTTTTTGTACTTCTTTTTTTTCCTTCGTTTTAATGGTTTATATGCCGGAAAAAGTTGAATATACAATGAATCGTAGTGCTTAATGGAAGGATGCATATTTAAAAGAATAATTCCCAGTGAGCCCTGTTTAGTCAGGGTCCTTGGAGGGCTGTGTTTTCGTTGGGATAAGCTTAAAAGTGTTCCAAGTGCGTTACTGTTTAAGTACTTTCAACATTAATAACAAAGAATGTTTGTTGGAAAAATAAAAGTGAATTTTATTGCAAAGGAGTTAATTATTCGTCTCTGCATACAGGGTGGAGCAAATTTTTGAAAGCAGAGGACTACATTATTTATATGTAACTAAAGACTATCCATCAACTCCAAACTATACTGCGTAATAATAATAATTAAAATGGGTCATGGGGAACTGTACATACTCCTACATCGTTGAAAAGTGTGTGCTCTACATGGGGAGTTGTACGATATTTCTTTTGATCATAACTTTTGAACGGTTTTTTAGATTTGTCTCATATTTCAGTACTTGATACGTTACACCACCTAATCAACTGATTTATTCAAACTAGAAAAAATCAGGACAGGTCTCAAAAAATTTCACCCTTTATATGGTTTTCCTAAACTCTAATAAGGATCTAACAAAGTACACAAACAGACAACAAAAATGGCGTATTCATTTTTTCCCCACACGATTACATTTTCGATAATTAGAAGTATTATAGCTCGTGCTATATTTTCAATAATTCAAATATTTTATTCATTCTTGAATTGGCTTTCGAAAGGTACACATTGTTTTGTAACAAATATACACCCCACGTTGGGCGCCAGTGTTAAATGTGCGTCCAGGGATTTTGGGTTTGCAGAGTAAAAAAATATGTTTTAGTTAAATAGAAAATATAATTAATGTGAAAAGCACAAAAGTATCAAAAACTTAATTATCGTTACGATGTCGGTTATGAGACTGTCTCACACTCCAAAGGTTGCCGCCAGGGAGGATGTCGCTTGCTGCCTCTTGCTGATGTAACATATGAGTATTACCAGGGGCGGTCGTAGTGTATATTTTTGTTACAGTGATAAAAAACTCAAGTTTCGCCATTAGTTATTTGAAAGCATGGTACAGCTCTTATTTTAAATTGATCACCCCGTATTTTATCAATTATCTTGCAGAAATTTTAACTTAAGTCCGATTTATATACGATTTCTTTATAGCTCCGCAAACTTTAACGTTATTTACACTTATTAAGTGCATGTAAAATTGCTGAAAATCGTACTTGAAAGTTTGTTGTCCTAGAAAAACATGTTTCATGTAATCTTTAGGTCAGATGTGGATCCAAACATTTAATTACATAAGTTTGTTCACTTTTAAAGCTTCTGTGTTTATCCTTTCGCGGATAAACTTTAAATGATCGTTTGATAATAACTATTAAATTGGAGTAAATTTATTTTGACGTTTGATTGACAAGTTGAAAATCGAGATTGAAGTAATCAATCAGATGTCCTTCATGGATTCTGCCGTGCACGAGTGATTGATCTGTCCAGGATTTAATTTGAAGTTCAGAGAAAAAAATCGAGAAAAATATTGAAAAGGAAAGTTGTGTTATGAAAATGAGAATTCGTATGTTTATTTTTCACTTTCAATGTCAAATGTAGGGATTTCTTCACAGGAGATTTTAACGAGAAAGCCCTTAATGCGTATTATCTCTTCAAAGAACCTTCTCTGATTTGTTTTTTGTTCATCTTTCAACCTCTACTGTTGTTGTTTTTTATGAACTCTCGCCTTAACATACTTTCCAATTTCAAACTCCATTTTGCTAGCAATATTGAACATTCGTAACGTTTACCTTTTTTTTTGTTGAAACAACTAATAATAACATTCGTAAACAAACTTTCCACGTCCTCCCTATATTTCCTTACCAAAGAAACCACTTCCAAATAAAAATAATATTGAAATTGTAAATTGAATGGTTAGTTTTAATAAATTTTAAATAAACCATCTTCCTTTTGATATTGTTAAATCCGGGGTGGATATACACGGCCAAAGTGAGACCAATAATAACTTTGGAGTACCAAAACTTTTTTATTGACGACGAAAGATAACCTAGAATTCAAAGGATGGCCTATGTGATATGTAGATAGCTTTATTTAACATGTTTTAGAGGTTTTTCTGGCTGATATACCGTGATATTCTCAGGATTTCGCTCTCAAACTTTTCAGCTACAACTGCGGCAGTCATCTTCAGTGGCGTAGACAAAGTGTTGTTCTAGACGCATGAGTTGAAACTGAGCGTTTGTCAAGCAATGTCTTGTTGCTAGCAGTTCTGTATTTTAAAACAAAATATTTTGATCTTCCTGTGACAACTCATATTCCACGACTGCGGATTTCTCGTTTGTCGTTGGCGGTAACTTCGTGAATGTTCAGCTACCCTTGTACGAACACTTCTCTTTGTTTGTCCGATATATACTTTTCCGCAGGTACATGGAATCCTTTATTCACCGGCTAAATTTTTTGGATCTTTGGGATCTATTGCTGATCTTAAATCATGAAAAGTTGAAGAAAAAGATCATCAAACGCAGCAGGAGTTTATAGGATTCCATGTACTCGCGAAAAAGTGTGTATCAGAAAAAGAAAGAGCAGCAATATTATCAAAGTTTGTCTAGAATCAAATGCAGACGTTAAAACAGGTGTTCGTCTCCTTTGTCGATTTGTTCATTTGATTAAGTATTTGAAGCCCACAAAGATCAAACTAGCGGAAAAAACATAAACTCTGTGGAATCTTAGAAGAAACTTTCATGCACGTACTTGTGGAATGTATGACATTACAGAATTTCAGGATCATTGCCTAAACTTGAGCGCACAGACATCCATCAAGTAATAGATCTAGAGAAATTGCTAATCATTGAGAGTTTTCTAAGGATTTTAGTAGAATAAGAGGTCACAATAGATATTAGTTGACTTTTACCCTTAAAAACTTTGTTTATTATTATTTTTATGATTGTCTCCTTTGATAAAATTCTTCCAAATGACTTTATTTTTAGAATCACTAGAATTGGATCGTTGAAAAGTGTGTGAATCTAATAGAATGGCAAGTAAAAAAAAATTTACTAGGTCCAACCTTTTTCAAAAATTATTCTTCGTACTCCGCTGTGCTTCTTTCTTAACGGCTTTAAATATGATTCTCAATATTGCTTGGTTATCGTTTTGCGTTAGTGCTCCATATTTAAGGACAGGCTTGAATGGTGTTTTGTGATTTTGGATCTCTTACTGAGATTTCTCGAATATTTTGGATCTTCCCCTTTCACCCAGAGGAACGACTTGACGTTTATCACTAGCATCGTTCCGTTTATATTGTCGTTTTAAGACATTTAACTGTCAGGTTTTATTTTTAACACCCTCTAAGGAACGATGTCGACAAATATGAAATCTGTACAAAACTTTATCCTGAAGAAAAGATTCATATTATACAATTTATGTCTTTAAAAACCGAATATTGAATGAACTACTGATATGAAGGTCGTTGCTCTACTATCATCATTTAGAGCAACGAACTTCTTTATCTAGTTGAAAAGCTAATTTGACTTTTGTTACAAGCTAAATAACCTCACTTATTTCGTACCCATGGGAATTTTTGGGAGTTAACCTAATTCTGACAATTATCACGTAATTTCATTGGAAATTGTTCTCTGTAGGCTCGTTATGAAAAGTTGTGGCATTCAGGGATTCGCCCTTTCGTTATTCCAATTCTTTGATTACTATCATTAAGCCACCACAAGCGTATATGTGTATTTCCAGTGAGGGAAAGATTCCGAAGATAGTTGCCAGTTGACTGGATCAGATGAATTTAATTTTGGAGATCGAGGAAGACCAATCCTGGAGAAAACTAATATTTGTAACATACCTTTGCGTTTGTAGAAACCTGCACAAATATAATAACCTCGTCTCAATTTCCATAAACCCCTCTTTGGAGCAATAGGTAATTTCCTTGTGCCTTTTTCTGACTACAGTTCGGGTACGTACATAGATTTCACTAATGACAGCTTAGTTGAAAGTTTCAGAAGGGATATGGCAGTTCACATTCAAATTGAAAATCTAAAGACAAAGAGTCTGTCCTCTCGCTTTGGCCTAAATATGTGGTAATATTTGTTTGTTTCAGAAATGGACAGTTAAGTTTGTTTCATAAAATGTACGTAGGAATTTTTGAAAGGAAATATTTGAATCAAATTTGACCAGTGAGTAGTTTGAATTTATAGAGAATACGATAGAATTGTACAAAGGGAAATTGATCATAACGTTGTAAGAATTTTTGAAACACTAAATAGTCTAACGGCGTTAAAATTTGTCAAAAAAAATTGATAAGGCAGGATCTTACCAAACTGACTTTATATTTGGAGATAACCAAGCCAGTTCTCAGGGCATTGTTATTTGGTAGAAATTGGGAAAAGAGATAATTTTGAAAAGAAAAGAAATTTAAGGGCGCGACTAATTTTGTTTCCTAATTACTGTTCCTACTGTTGTTATATTAAATAATAGTTAGATATATAGCATCGCGGACATTTTCTCCTCCTCGAGCTCACCCCTTACTCATCAGGATATTTTTTAAACTAAACTTTTAAAAGGAACTGTAAAAGTAATTTTTAAGACTTCGGGAATTATTCCATTCGATCTGTCTAATTAGAATCTGTTTTATTTTCAAACAAGGAACGTAGATATTATCAGCACCTAAGCGTTGTTTGTGGATTTTTTTTAAAAAAGTAATAATTCCGTTCATCACTAGCAATTCAGCTGGAAGTTCACCTAATTTTCTTAACATACTCTTCTAGTAGGTATGTTGTAACTTATTCTAATGAATCACCTTATCGTGTGCTAAAGTTATTGGTTTTATTTTTTTTATTTCAATTAATTTCAAAGTTCAATTAATTTTTTGTTGACATAACTGAAAAATATTTACCTTCAATGCCTTATTAAAACCATCCGTCACAACAATTGTTTTGCACTCGTTGAATGGAAATCGAACCGATTATTATGCTCATATCGAGCTGTATATTACGCAAATTCCTGAAAAAAGTGTAATTTTTTCTAAAACATTGTCCAACCAAGAGAGCATGTGCCATTTTGTCGAGATTCACATCAGCTTCCTTATTTTCTGGATTAGTTTGTGGGATATTTTATTTTCAATAAATATTTTATTTTCAATAAATATTTTATTTTCAATAAATATTTTATTTTCAATAAATATTTTATTTTCAATAAATATTTTATTTTCAATAAATATTTTATTTTCAATAAATTGTTTATAACAATAGCAATTTTTTTGGTCATAATTTTTTAAGAAGGCGAAGTGAAACTCGAACTAAACTATAAATCGATAGTCATGCTTTCGCTGTAATAATTTCATATCTAAAATGATTTTCAAGTCGTAATTTTCTTCCAGACTCGTGCGCACTTCAAAGTTCTGACCTTGATATCTTTATACTTACGTGAAAATCGGAATCGTTTTCAAACTCTCCAAATACACAAAAAAAAATACGTATTTATCAAATACCTTCTTGATAAAGTTTTATTACCACAAAAATCCATTAGTGGCTGTTAAAAAGCAAGATGCTAATCTTAAAAAAACTCCTTTATAATTCTCCAATTTGAATAATGGAATCGATTCACCTACAGCTGCTGGGGATGATTGAAAACATTCTGCAGTTTTTCCCATAAAAAGTTCCATCAAGATATTCTTATATTATATTTTTTATCTTTGCATGTTTATACATGGGATATACACAAATTAGACCGGGTGAAGAGTGAGAGAAATTATTTTTATTAAATTAAAAAGCCTGAAATTGTTTTAGGGTAAAGATTTAAATTGTAATGTTTCAATATTCAATATTAATTTGAAACAAAAAAAAACATAATTGGCATTTTTAATATTTCGTATGCCCACCTCTAGCGGAAATAACTGCACGCAATCGCAATCTTACAAAAAATAACAACAAACGTGTTTTTCTAACAAAATTTCTGAAATAAACAAAAAGGTCAAGAATCAACAAAATAAATGAAAATTCACTCACCAAATACTTATAACTTGATACGGAGTCCAGCAAACGAAAAAAACGAAGACGATGATAATAGTCATCTTGAGAGTTCGAATTTTCGCTTTTCCTAGAAATGGTAGGCTCGATCTGGTCACGCTGTCCGCTGGAAAAAAAGTTTTATCACATTTTTAGCTTTATAAGTTGGGAGTTGTTAGTTGCATTTGTCAAACTCGTGACCCAATTCGAACTAAAATCAACTTCTTTCAATGAAAATCTAACACTCCTGACAAGATATTATAGGATAGTATAGTTTGTACTGAGTCATGTAGAACAGTCGCCAGACAGGCAGAACCCAAAATAAAGCTCTTCATGCTATTTATAATCAATTCAAAATAATTTTTCACTTGTCAGTTCAATCTGATTTCGTATTTATTTATATCTATTATTGAATAATAATATAACACATGGGCTTGGCTCACAGATGGCGCTCGTTTTATTGCGACCGCCTGTTTTTCAGTTAGTACTTATCTTGAAAAGACATGTGTCAAAATTTGATGATTTTCTATTCATTAGCTCGTGAGCTATTGTGCTAAAAGCAATTTGTTTTTTATAGTGGTCACTCTTCACAAAAATATACAGCTAAATCAGGTGTTCCACAGGGATCAAATCTCGGACCTTTGTTATTTCTTTTATTTATAAATGACATTGATCGCTCTTTAGATTCAGGTAGGCTGATTTATGCAGATGGTATGAAGATATTTCTTCCCATATAAAATGTGGCTGATTGTGTAGTATTGCAGTCCAACTTAGAAAAAATATATGACTGGTGTTCCGTGAACAGACTCGCATTGAATGTTTCAAAATGTAAAAAGGTATCATACTCTAAGAAAAAAACGATGGTAAATTTTGACTACAATATAGATGGAAATGTTCTATCTCAGCATTCATCTATTAAGGATCTGGGGGTTATTTTCGATTCACGTTTGAATTTTATTGAAAATATTGAGACTAAAGTAGCAGAGGCATTTAGGTTTTATGGCTTCATTGTGAGAAACACATAACCAGGGCAGAATCTGTATAGAGGAAGTTTTTAAAATATTTAGTTTTTAAAGTGTGCGGATCTTATCCATCAAGAGGAGTTGATTATCAATCTCTCCTAGATAAATTTCATTTTGAAAGTCTAGTCTGTCATCCTTGTCTCTACTATATAAGATTTTTCACGGTGTAATTATGTTGGGCATTAAAGGCTATTATTGGGAGTGACGTTACTTTTAATATTTTCCAAACAATGGATAAAAAACAATTTCGTACGTCAAGGAGGTTGCGTTAATGGCCATGGTACGATTGCGCACGGCTGGTGTAAACCCCGAAGTAGGAGTGGGCCAATTGAGGTTGAGCCTGTGGCAGGAAGCGCTCACTGCGCTACCTCTGCTGCAGGCAACCAATGATGCAATTGAACCCAGGTTTTTGTTTAACAAACCCTACAAAATTCAAATAAAACAGAACACAGAGCCAGGTGCTGCAAATGCAATACGCATATATACAGATGGTTCAAAAATGAAAGAAGGCTCAGGATGTGGAGTTTACTCAAGAGCACTAAGCCTAAAGATGAAGTGGGGAATGGGAAACAATACCAGCGTAGTTCAAACAGAACTGGCTGGTATCTCAATTGCCACAAAAGAACTAACCAGAAGAGGAATTTCTGGCAAAAACATAATAATCTGCACTGATAGTAGACAAGCCCTATTAGCCTTAAACAGACAACGTGTTATATCGAGGCTAGTACTAGAGTGCCACCAAGATTTAGCTGACGCCTCGGCAGATAACAATATTATCCTGAGGTGGGTTAAAGGGCACGACAGGAGTAAAGGAAATCGCATTGCTGATTCTTTAGCCAGGGAAGCCGCTGGACTAAAAATTCTAGGACCCAGTGACACCTACTGCCTAACGACTTCGACAATTGCGGAACTAGCCAAACGCTACACCCATACTCAATCCCTTAAGAGATGGGATGGAATCAAAGGATGCAGTCTTGCCAGGATCACCCTGGGCGACCCTGGGAAGCTGGAGCCGAAGAAATATTTGGCGATGACCAGGAGAAACCTACGTTTAACAGTAGGATTTCTGACTGGTCACTGTCAACTAGGGAAACACCTCCATACTATGGGGCTAGTGGACACACCTCTATGCAGGATGTGTGAACAGGAAGATGAAACTGTCAGGCATGTCTTATGCGAGTGTCCGGAGTTATCGTCAATAAGAGAGTGTGTGTTCGGTGAGTCTTGGCCTACACCTGCCGATATAAAGGAGATGTCTCCTAGTGACCTGTCCACCTTCCTGAGAAGGACAGGATGGACAATGACCTAGGAAGACAACTCCTCGGGAGGATGTACAATGGGTCACATGTGGCCTAAGTGCTGTGAGCCTACACTCACCCTCCCTACTCTACAGATACAGAGAAAACAATTTCGTGTTTTAATTTTACACTTCTTCTTGATGGGAAAAATATCGTTCAAGGGAAGCAAAGGCTTGAAAAGTGTTTTGGGGACTACGCTCCATCAGAAACAACAATAAAACGATGGTTTGCTGACTTCAAACGTGGTCGTAGAGACACCGATGATGCGGAACGCAGCGAACGTCCAAATGAGGCGGTAACACGAGAAAACATCAAAAAAATCCACAAAATCGTTTTGAGTAATCAAAAAAGTGAAGTTGCGTGAGTTTGCTGACATCGTGAAGATATCAAAAGAACGTGTTGGCTTTATATTGCATGAGCAAAGCTGTGTTCAACGTGGGTGCCGCGTTTGCTAACTGTTGACCAAAAACAAGAACGTGTTGATGCTTCTGAGCAGTGTTTGACCATGTTTAAACGTAACAAACCGGAATTTTTGCGTCGATATGTGATAATAGATGAAACATAAATCCATCACTCCACTCCGGAATCAAAACGATCGTCATTTAAGTGGACAGAAACTGGAGAACCTCGTCCAAACCGCCCGAAAGCACAACAATCTGCTGGAAAGGTTATAGCCTCGGTATTTTGGGATGTACGTGGTGTAATATTAATCGACTATCTTGAAAAGAGGAATACCATCAACAGTGGATATTATATAGCGTTGTTGGAACGTTTGATGGCCGAAATTGCAAAGAAATGTCCGCATATGGCAAAAAAAAAATTTATTTCAGCAAGACAACGCACCGTGTCACAAGTCAATCAAAACTACATGAATTGAACTTCGAACTGCTCCTACATCCGCCAGATTTGGCTCTCAGCGACTACTGGCTGTTCGCAGACCTAAAAAAAAGTGGTCACCGGTAAAGAATTCCGCTCGAATGGAAGGTTATCCCTAACAAAACATAAATCGTTCTACAAAAGTGGTATTGAAATGTTAGAGCAGCGCTGGAATGATAGACAAAACATAAATCGTTCTACAAAAGTGGTATTGAAATGTTAGAGCAGCGCTGGAATGATAGCGTTGTCCTTGATGGAAATTACGTTGATGAATAGAACTAATTTTTAACAAAAAAAAACGTATTTTCTTTGTTAGACCCGGGACTTTTCAGTCCATGTGTTAGTTCCGTTGAATATAGTCTTCCAGTAATTTTAATGAATAGTTGAATGAAAAAACAGTATACTAGGTTGGGATAGACAATTGACATTCAGCTAAGGTACGTATAGGAGAGCAATACAAACTAGGCACTAAATTTTCGAATTTTTGGTTGAACTTCATTCAAAGCTTCATGAAACTACGATAGTAATTTTGGCAAAGCTGGCAATAATTTTTGTCGTGTACTTCATGCCGAGTTTGTAGTTGACAAAAAAATAATTTAAAACTCATTAGGATTAAAAGATTAGGATGTGCCAAGTTTGATGTCGCCCGAGCGATTCACTCAATTTACCCTCCATCTCAAAAACGGTCAGACATAATATAAAAAAAGGTTTCCAACAAAGTTTGTGTAGAATTCGATCCTCCATAATTTCCATAAAAACTGGAAGAACGATTGGAAACAAAAAAAACGGGATATTTCCTAAAAAAATTGATTTCTGTGATCTTTGACGTTGAATATCTAAAGAGATTGGCATATGTGACAACATTTGTAATATCAAAATAAAGGTTTATTCGAAAATTCAGCTTATTCCGTAAGGATCTTTTTGACTAAGATGACTGTACTAATAATTTAGTACAATATTTATTCATTGTCACCGCAGCTCGTGGCCGGGTTTGTTAGTATTTTATGGAAGTATTTTTACTCATCTTTTTATTTTCCCGGAAGAAGGCTGGCAATTACAGATTTTTCCGCTTCTGCGACTTCGAATTCTTTATCAGTTTTATTTTCATTGGACTGATGTGAATAAATTGCAGTTGATTAAAATGAAGGCATTTGAGAAATATTGTAGTCAACACGCATTATTGGAAATTTTAATGAATTGGAAAAAATTAATTTGTAGATGTCCTGATTGTTACGTTCAAAGAATCCTGTGATACAATAAAATAAAATTGCATTTCCTTTGTCAGGGCTGTGTGCAATATCGGCAAATTCACAAAATGCAGGCAAATTAATATCAAATGATGATTTAGGTGAGTGGGCAGACAAAAACAAAGCTGATCCATTTCTAGCATAAAGAGAGAGAGATAAGCTTTATTTTCATGGACAATTTTACAATTTTATGGACAAAGCGACATAACTTGGAAATAAATAAAATGTAAATATACAAATTCACAACAACAAATATAACATACAAACACAAAGCATAATACAATAAATATACAACATACAATATTTCATTTGAACGAAATTTCCTACCGGCGAACATTTTTTTTAGCCAGTAATCGTTGGGAGCCAAATCTGGCGAATACGGTGGATGTAGGAGCATTCGAAGTTCAATTCATATAGTTTTGCCATTGTTTTGATTGACTTGTAACACGGTGTGTTGTCTCGATTAAACAAAATTTTTTTCTTTGCCATATGTAGACGTTTCTTTGCAATTTCGGCCTTCAAACGCTCCAATAACGTTATATAATATTCACTGTTTATGGTATTTCCCTTTTCAAGATAGTCGATGAATGTTACACCACGTACATCCCAAAAATAACGAAGCCATAACCTTTCCAGCTGATTGTTGTGCTTTCGTGGGCTTTGGACGAGGTTCTCCAGTTGGTGTATACTCAAATGACGATCGTTTTGATTCTGGAGTGAAGTGATGGATCCATGTTTCATCTATTGTTACATATCGACGCAAAAATTCCTTTCTTCGTTACATTTAAACATTGTAATAAAATATAGAGTTTCGTGGCTAATTGGGACCCAAGGGAAAAAACATTTTTTTTCTAAATTTCCAATCTCATGTATTTTTTGAGGAACGTATAATGCTCGATGGTCCTGAAAAGCCTTTTATAGGGAGTTTTTAAGAAAAGGTGGTTGAGAATAAATATAAGTGTAACCTAAATATATAAAAACCACCAATGTTTGGAATTTCAATCAAAGCCAACATTCAGTTACCAATAAATCTACATCAAACGAACTCTATCTTCGTTAGCGTAGCGGAAGCTGTATTTTCCTGATATATGACCTATTGATACTTTAGCAAATCCTACTGTTCTCTTTTATACTTTGTTACCCGACATTAAGGACGTTTTTTTGTAAATAAATCTGGTTAACGCATCTTCAAAGGCTATAAAACTTTCTTAACAAGAAAATGGTTTGAAGATTTTTTTTATCCACAGACACATTACAAGTGGTTTATATATGGATTTTTGTGATTTCCGGTAAATACTGAGCAAAATGAATTGTTGGATTGTTAATTTCCAACACCACCAAAAAAAATTCAATCATTATGAAAAGTGGCACAATTGCAAATAAAAACATCGACAACCTACTGTGGCTTCCAGGAGGCACTGGGATAGAAAGAGATTAAATAGCAGTTAAACTAGCATCCATTTGGAACCTTTTGAGGTATCAGCAGCAAGATAATATTGGAAAAAATATGTATTGAAAAACAAGAAGATCCGATCATTAAAAATATCTTGTAGGGCTGAGAAACTACTCTGGGAAATCAGAATAATGCATAAGCTTGAACAACGCCGCCTTAATGGTCAACTAAAAAAGCTCAAACTGTTGGAAAATGTAGATTTTGTGGAGTGAAAGACCCCATTCGCCTACCAGCGTAGTCCATGGTGCTATAGAATCCTGGGGCACAACACCTGCAGATTACTGAATATAAGAGCAAGACTCATCTATAGTGAAGCGTGTGGTCTCCCTGAGGAATGAGTCTAAGATTTTTTAGATTTCAGACCTGAATACATACCTACATAAAAGGTCTCAATTAAACCAGGAAAAATGGTTGGGGACAAACTAAAATAGCTCAAAAAAGAAAATAAAAAATTACGAAAAAATGTAATAACAATGGGAGGACTGAAAATTGCGATGAAACAATTTCCTTATAAATGGATCCAAAGGATCAAAGCAAGTTAAAAAATGCTTTAAATGAAAATATATCAAATCCAAGATCCTCTGGATTATATGAAAAACTGATTCACAAAAACAGTTGACTGAAAATAAATGGTAATAAAGTACTGGGAAAGCTACATGTCCTTATACTATTATGGAAAAGGTTGCACATGTGTCTGAAGTTGACCATGTGTATATTTTAACACCATAAGCATGCAGAGTCGAAGTCTTAGGTTTAACTAGGATCACATAAAAATCCTTTTATGCTCATAAATCTGCTTTTGCATTCAATTCCGTGCTCTGAATGGGGCCAGATGCTTACCAACACGGACGTATTCTATTTTGTCGACACATTCCTATGTTATTTCCATTGATATAATCTGATTTTAGAATACACAGTAGCTTTCGGGTAGTTAACTTTAACGTTGGAATATATATATTTTTACTTGATACTATACCATAAAATAGTAGAACGTGGTTATTTACAGGACCTAGAATGGATGTTAATGATTCCAGTTTCGGAAGAAAACTTCAACAAAAAACTCATAATAATCTAGCAAATAGCTAATAGTTACAAGGGTTTGAGCGTGGCGTATAACAAAATAATTAGCGCATAATATCAACAAATATCGAGTGGCAAAATTGAAAGTTATGTTTAGTTAACTTAACGTCAAAGTTTCAGAACGCTTCGTTAAAAGCTGTTTTTGAACGAAAAATGGAATCGAGCCGAGAAATATAATAATTTTAGCGACAATACAAGAATAGGTCCTTTGCAAAATAAGCGTTTTTTCTAGCCTAGTATTTTTTCTAAAATTCTTAGAAAGCTTTCTAGTGAAGTCAGTATGTATTTTAAATATACTTTAAAATATCCACATACAGATTGTCCAGAAGCCAAACGGAAACAACAGTTACTAGAGGAGATTTTAAGTCGATTTAGCTCACATTACCGTAATCTGAAAATGCTTCCTTAGGGAGCTACAGCCCTTTGAAGACGACGTCCTCATATGAGTTTTCTTCAAATTATTCAAAAATAGCGTTACTCAAAATAATTAAACTTGGTATAATCAATATACAGTTACAAACCAGTCGTTCGCTGTAAATAAATTTTTTTCAGATCCGTCACAACCGTGTCAGTCGGGGGACCAACAGGTATTTTTATTAAAAAAAAAATTATTTCCAAGTTTTTTACGTATTCGACACCGAATTTGGAAAATTCAAGATAATTTTCATAAAAAATATTCTCTTTTTTCAAATTGATATCATAAACCGTTTTCGAGAAAAATAAATTTAAACTTTTTGTGTTTCTTACATAAAATTATGTTGGATTATGAAACTGTATCTGTAATATCAAGCTGGCTTTGAAAAATCAACAAATTGTACAGATACTGGTAACAAAAGTCGTAAGTATTTAGTTGCTTACATTGTTTTGGAAATTTTAAATTAATTTTATTTCGTGTGGGTATAAAACAACAATCAACATGAAAAAAAAAACAAAGGTAGAGATAATTACCAACAGAAATAAGAGAATTAATTTTACAACAGATGCTCTACATGACGACCATTTGTCTCAATAGTACACAAATTTATTCTTAACTCTAAAGATCGTTTAATTTCTGCAAAAATTCCTGAATTATTTCTAATTTCATTACAAGCGTTTTGAATTATTTGCCAGAGCTGATTTCGGGTTTCTATTGGAACAGCATATACTAATGATTTTAAATAACCCCAAATACAAAAATCACAGGAGTTTAAATCTGGAGATCTTGGGGGCCAATTAACTAGACCACCTCTTCCAATCCATTTATCGTGATAGTTATTTATTGTCCAGATATTGACGAACCTCTTCTACTAAAATGAGCTGGGTAGCCGTCGTGCATGAACCATAAATTATTTCGAATTATCAGGGGAACCTCATCTATTGAATCAGGTAAAACATTTTGTAGGAAATTAAGATATTCTTGTCCTGTTAAACGGCTAGGAACCTCTACGGGTACCAGAAGCTGATTGCCGATTATAACTATCCAAACATTTATACTAAATCTTTGCCGGTGCTTTTTCTCTACTGTTGCATGAGGGTTATCACCAATGTAGGCATAATGATGTGCATTATGTAAATTAAAAATTCCGTCTCTGGTAAACGTAGATTTATCGCGAAATAAAATATTGGAAAAGAAACAAGGATCCTGATTTTTTTTGTTCCGCAACCAGTTTGCGGGCAGGAAAATCACCATCTACCATGGCATGAACTTTTTGAAAATGGAAAGGATGAAGGTTTTCTTTATTAATAATATTCCCTATGGAAGACTTGGAAATGCCAGGATACATAGCAGAGAGTCTTCTGGTGCTAACGTCTACCAGTTTCAGTATTTTTAGGCACTACTGAGCCACTTTCTCTTAATCTTTGGTGTACGGCTATACAAATGTTGCGCGAGCAGGATGCCTTCTGTTTGAAAATTGTTCCGCATATCTTCGCTCTGCTGCACAAGCGTTACATTGTACTTCCCCATACACTAAATGCATATCAGCATATTCTTCATTCGAAAAATAAACCATTTTGATCAAATTAACTATTATTTTTTACCTTTCACACAAAATAATTTGACACATTTTCAGATTTTGTTGATCCTTTCGTATGCCACTGAAAATAAATGTAAAAAATTTCATAATTATCGGTTCAGTTTTCAAGGCGTAGCAAAGAAACAAACAAACTCATTTATAATATACAGGGAAAACGAAACAGATCGCATATCTTGAAGACAAATTTTTTTTGGAGAAAATGCAAAAAGAGGTCGATTTTTATTTCAAGGGGGACATCTATCGATCATATCCTCAACTATCCTACACCCCTCCCCACCCCCTCTGTCACTAATACCAATAAAATTGAAATAGGGAAAGGACTACTTGTGACACATCATTGAAAAGGTAATTTTATAAGGAATTTGACACTGTGACATGTGACAGTTCAAATAAGCGTATTTTTTTGTGAAAGCCAAATTCAACAATTCAATCCTAATTAACTTTGGAATAAAATTTAACTTACTACGCCTATGTTTTCGTAAAATGAAAATAAAGGGTTTTGTTTCCATAACTACCAGGTCTGTTTTTGAGTTTAGCATCAAGTCATAATAAAACAAAAAAAATAGAAAAGTGAAAATAAAAATTAAATTGGAAAATTTAGAACAACTCCCATAATTAAAAACTAAATTACTTCAATGTAAATGCTCAAAGTGTTGTCCATTAACTTCCATACAAGAATATAAATTATTCTCGAATCTTTGTTTGACGTTTTGGAGCATTTCTGGAGTTATTTGACGACATTCGGTAATAATACGTTCACGTAACTCTTCTAAGGAACCTGGCTGAGTGGCGTATATCTTACTTTTCAGAGATCCCATAAAAAGTAATCTAAGGGGGACAGATCAGGAGATCGTGGGGGTTATTCAATAACTCCTCTTCGACCAATCCAATGTTTAGGAAAGTTTTCATTTAAGTACTGACGAACTGCTGCAGCAAAATGTGGAGGAGCCCCGTCCTGTTCAAATATTAGGTGGTCTTCAAGGTATCGGTTATCGTTTTCTATTATGTCTGTTAACATCGGATCAACGATGTTTTCGAGTAATTCCAAATACATACCCTCAGTTAAATTACCTGGTAAAAAAAATGGACCAACAATACGATCGTCAAATACTCCAGCCCTAACGTTTAAGTTTTCTGGGTGTTGAGTATGCGTTTCATGAAATACTATTGGATTGGAATCTGACCAGTATCGACAGTTATGTCGATTGACGATCCCGTTAACATAAAAACTGCATTCATCCGAAAAACAAATGTTATAAAGAAAATGTGGATCTTGTATAGCATGCTCGCTCTTGATTTCACAAAATTGCAAGCGGCGATCAAAATCCTCTTCGTTAAGGTCCTGAACTTAATGAATTTTATAGGGATGGAATTTGTTGTACGTTGACTTACTCCAGATAATTCTGCAAGTTTTCTTGTACTAAGAGTTGGATCTGCAACAACTTGTCCTGAGACCTCTACCGCTTCGTTTCTTACTGGATTTTGAATCTACCGTTTTTTAATTTGAACAGATCACATTTGTCGAAATTTTGAAATAAGTTCCAAAACGTACTTACGTTTAACCTGTTTATTTGGCTGTCGCTCATTGAAAATTGTACAGACATTGTTAGCACATTCGTTATTTTTCAAATAACAATTTCTACTCCCTCCTGAATAGAATAAACCATTTTTCTGTTTTACCCGCTAATAGACTTGAAGTATTAATGACGCTTAATTGAAAAACAGACCTGGTAGCTATGGAAACAAAAAGCTTTATTTTTATTTAACGAAAGCGTACTAAGTAAAATTTTATTCCAAAGGTAATTAGCATTGAATAGGGTACAAGCATAAATTTTGCTATTGGTGGGAATTGACGCTTTATCAGGTCTCCTAACACCTTGCATGCCTATTTTTTTCAAAAAATATAATCTTTACTTAAAAAACGACTTTGAAAAAATAATAAAATGTGAAAGTCCGCCAAAACGTCATAAAGATGACTGCCCCATGGAGTGACGTCATTTGTTTACGTTCTTATTCGTGTATCACGCTCTGAGTTCTTGTGACCTAATTTGTTTCTGAATGCTTTAAAAATGGATAAAGCCGAAAAAAAAACTTTGTATTACAGATATTGCATTGTTTCAGAGTGTAAATCAACGACTATTAAAACTCCAGACAAAATATTTGTCACTTTACCTGGTGGCGCAAGCAAAAATGCACTTAAGAGAAGGGCATTGTGGTTGCTAGGTATGCGTCACTGAACACTGAACTAGTAAATAAAATAATTTCTTCTAAAAGTTTTAAAATATCCTCGGAAATATCGAATATTTATGTCCACTTTCCACTTAACGTTGACTTCAAGAAATAAAAAAAAAGCACACACAAACACGTAATGGTCTCAAACAAACATATAAATGATATTTTTACGTCGATGAAGCAATTAATAGTTAATTAAAATACAATATAAACACAAAGCTACACAGAACCGGCCATATTGACAAAAGTAATCACATGGTATGACATCACACGTATCATCGGTAGCGTTCGGAAATCCTCGAGTGGTGGTCGGAAACAGCAATAAAATTTGAATTTTATTTTAAAATTT
The DNA here is from genome assembly GCA_949126875.1 of Lochmaea capreae. Classification (NCBI taxonomy): domain Eukaryota; kingdom Metazoa; phylum Arthropoda; class Insecta; order Coleoptera; family Chrysomelidae; genus Lochmaea; species Lochmaea capreae. The sequence goes on from OX421409.1 coordinate 14,573,567, forward strand.
GGGAGCAATTTCCAATGGAATCTGGTTTATTTCCTATTATTAGTTATTTTTGATGTCAACTTTACTATTATAAATTAATAACTAAGCAAAATATGAAATATGCGTGTACCTAATTGTTGAATTTGGCTTTCATTTGAAAATACGCTTATTTGTACTGTCACATGTCACAGTGTCAAATTACTTATAATAAAATTACCTTTTCAATGATGTGTCACACTTCCCTATTTCAATTTTATTGGTAATATTGACAGAGGGGAGTGGAGGGATATAGGATAGTTGAGGATATGATCGATATATATGTCCCCTTTGAAATAAAAATCGACCTCTTTTTGCATTTTCTCAAAAATATAGGTATGCGATCTGTTTCGTTTTGGGTGTCGCATCCTGTATAGTAGGGACTGTAATAATCAAATTTGATGCTCATGGAAGTAACTAACGAATTCTATATCGCTTCCTCACTGACAATCGTTGTAGATAAGTGAGTGCTCCCTATTGTTCCATGAAGAAGAACACTTCACATTTTACGCGATCAAAATACAAGATTTATTCAAGTGGAATTCTCACATTCACATCTGCTATTGACGCGATTTCTCTATATTGTTAAATTTGTTGACTAAGCTGGTAGTGTATTTTCATGTTTCATTTAGCGAATTGTAGAGAAACATTCCCTTGCATACGAGTCTCTGTCACAGTTACCGCATCTTGGAGATAACTGTTATATATATTAATCTTTCGGTTGATTACTGTCTCAGTTGTGGTTACGTGGTTTGAATCGTGTAGTTAAATTCAAAATACATCGTTGGCATCTACTGCCATGAATAACCAAAAATATCCTATCCACTTAAGCCTCAATGAGTAGTCTATGTAATCTTGGAATAGCAATGAATGGTTACAGGGTCAGACTGAAAAGGGTTCAAACTGTATAAAATGCATAATATTTGAAAACAATATTTTCATTTATTAGAAGATCCAAAGTGAAAACAGTTGGTACAATATACGGGGTTTGGATAAAGTATGGAACCAAGTAAATTTCTTTTAAACGAGAAAAACGATATTTACGAAAATTTGCAGGTAAGTGCAATGGAATAAAATGCATCTGATGCACATTTTTTTGTTAATAATATACTTCCGGTTTACCCGGAAAATCCACCAATTTCTTTAATTTAAATGGGACACCCTATATATTTTCACAGATTTTGAAAGAGCTTGTTATTTTGAATTCATACATACTGAGTTTAGTGTAAAAAAATTTGTAAAAACGAGGAATATAGCACTTTAATCAACCTCCTTTGAGTTTTTTGCATTAGAGCAAAAAACTATTTAGTAATAAATAAACGAGTACTGTTTAGTACGTCTTTTGTTCTCCGAGTGTCAAATTCTAATTGACGGAAATAAATTTTACAATTAGAATGGTTGAAATAAGTGAAAAAGAGCGTGTTGAAGTTTTAATGATGATCGGTTATGGTGATCGTGTTAGAACTCATGGAGAAGTGTGTCATATTTTTAATTATTTGCATCCGGAGAGAAATACTATATCACGCTCAACAGTAACTAGAACATTACAACGTTTTAATACAACTGGGATGGTAAAAAAATTGCTAAAACCTGGAAGACCGCGGACTGCAACGGACGAAACTGTTGAACAAAATACTGCAATCCATTTAGAAGAATCACCTCAAACTTCCACCACAAGTTTGGCACTAAACCATGGTATCAGTCGACGTTCTGTAGGAAAGATATTAAAAAGTGAAAATTATCATCCGTATAAGGTACAGTTGGTTCAAGAATTGTCAGACGATGATTTTGACCGACGCGTCGGCTGGAATTATGCAAACGGCTTATGGACATCTGTAATGTCGACGACAATTTTGCTTCTAACCTAGTTTTTTCCGATGAGGCACCTTTTTGTTCAAATGGAACAGTTAATCGACATAACTCAAGGTATTGGTCAAATGAGAATCCTCATTGGATTCATAAAGCACATACCCAGCAACCACAGAAGTTAAATGTTTGGATGGGAATTGTCGAAAATAGGCTTATAGGCCCATTTTTTATCGACGGAAACTTGGTGACAAGTATTTGGATCTACTAAATAACGAAATTATTCCTACACTTCAACAGAATGTGCAATTACTACAAAATGTTTGGTTTCAACAAGATGGAGCACCTTCCCACTGATAGACGGGTTAGGGATTTTCTGGATACGAATTTTCCAAATCGATGGATTCGACGTAGATGATTTATAGAGTGGGTTGCTCGTTCTCCGGATCTTAGCCCGCTAGACGACCAACAAACTTGGAACAGGAATTGAGACAAAGAATTATTGATGAATGTGAACTAATACGTGGAGAAGTCTTGGAAAGAGTGACTCAAGAATTTGTTAATATGATGGCATATTGTCAGCAAGTAAACGGCGAGCATTTTGAACATTTGAAGTAATTTTGTTTCTCATTATTCTAAAATAATGAAATGTACACCTATTGTACAACTAACAGTGAGTTATTCCTCGTTTTTACAAACATTTTTACACTAAACTCGGTATGTATGAATTCAAAATAACAAGCTCTTTTAAAATATATAGGGTATCCCATCTAAATTAAGGAGTTGATGGCATTTCCGGTTAAACCGGAAGTATATTATTAACAAAAAAATGTACATCAGATGCATTTTGTTCCATTGCACTTACCTGCAAATTTCCATAAATATCGTTCTTTTTGTTTCAAAGATATTTACTAGGTTCCATACTTTACCCCAACCCCGTATAATAACAAACATAAGTGAGTAGCTCTTGGAATAATTTAAGTTTGCAAGGATGGAATTTGTGTTTATATAAAATTCTGAAAAAACTGCTGCTAGAAATATTCTCTGCAATGGAAATTCTAATATTGACTGTTGTTCTTCTAACGTAAGTTGTCCTAGAATGGCAACTTCCACAGCCTCGTTGTGGTTGGTGTTTTTTATTGGCAACTGATCCTGTTCCAAAAAAATTAAATCAGTTACGTACTTGAGTGTGGCATTTATTCCGGGATGAGCAGCATTAAACTGTCTAGCTGTGGCTCTTGCAGATTTATTGTTTTCGTAGTATAATCCTACAATTTCAATTTTATCTTGCAGAGTATACATCATTTTTATGGAAACTAAGCTACCTACGTCAAACACCAGTTCTTCGGTCGCTAGGTTTTTGTCCTCAAGCAAAACATCGTTTATTTAATTGAGTAGATTAGTGCCGCCGTAAAGGCATAGTTTAAATTGGAATTATCCGTAACTCCTAACTGAATTACTTCTCGCTTATGTATTATACATTTTTGTAATACTCTTGTGAAGAGAATCCAAAAATGCAATAATGTATTATTACGTTTAGATAATGAGCAGAAAGACTTCCTCCTTTATATGATATTTTGACGTGTTTCTTTCATAAAAGTAACGCCTTCAGAATTATGTGGGATGGATAGTTTCCATTTAAATGCTCGGTATATTTTTATTTGTAAGCAAATAGAATTCAATTGGATTTGTTGAAATCGTACAACGTAAACTTAACATTGGCAGATATTTATCTCAGGCCAGGTCATATAGACCGATCAGTCTATCATCCTTTATGATAAAGGTGACAGAAAAACTGGTAGAAAAATATATTAGGGAAACCTCTCTTAAACAGAGTCTACTTCACCAAAACCAACACACTTTTCAACCAGGCAAATCCTGTGAATCGGCTCTATACCAACTGGTCTCAAGAGTTGAAATTTCACTAGACACCAAGGAAATCGCACTGATGGAATCCTCGACATAGAAGGAGCATTTGACCACACCTCCTTCAACTCCATAGCTAGAGTGGCCAGGCAGCATGCGATTGATGATACCATCTGCAGATGGATCAAGTCCATGTTAAACCTCGGGAACATAAACTCGACCATGGCAGAAACCACCTCAAAAGTAACAGCGGCAAAAGGGTGCCCGCAGGGAGGCGTCCTTTCACCACTCCTGTGGAACCTAGTCGTAGATGCGCTTTTAAGGAAACTTAGCGAACTAGGATACTTTACCCAGGGTTACGCTGACGATATAGTCATTGTAATTAGGGGTGAGTATCCCAGAACGGTATCAAACCTCATGCAAGACGCTCTGAGGAACATTGAGGGTTGGTGCAAGGAGGAGCCACTTCGTGTAAACCTCTCCAAAACAACCCTAATCCCCTTTACAAGGAAAATAAAATTGGAGGATCCAACATTCCCCAGACTTTTCCAACATACGTTATGTTTTAGCCAGGTAGCTAAATACCTAGGAATCAGCCTGGATACGAAGCTAACTGTAACCAACACATAAAGAAGATAATTACCAAAAGCAATATGCCACTGATGTCACTAAAAAGAGCGATTGGAAGTACATAGGGACTGAACCCGGCAGTGGTACATTGGCTGTACACAACGGTTGTAAGACCCATGATAACATACGGCGCACTCGTCTGGTGGCCTAAGGTTAACCAGAAACAGGCAATCCTAGATCTAAACAAAATCCGGAGACTGGCGTGTCAGTGCATCACTGGAGTAAGTTAAATAGGAGAGATATCAGGCTGGTAACCGGCCTTATGACCGGACACTGTGGCCTGAGAATACACCTTCACACAATGGGGATCTTCCAAGAAGAACCTATATGTAAATTATGTGGTGAGGAGGACGAAACAGCCACCCACAAAATTTTTGAATGTGAGGCTCTAGGTTGGTGGAGGTATAGACAGATAGGGCCGGACGACCCTGTATCCAACCTCACCAAAAGATACTGTGAAGGGACTTCTAGATCAAGGTCAAAAATCTTCTCACGGACTAGCAGACAAACAGGACAATACCTGTTTCGTCTGATTACCAGCCAACCAACCAAGCTTAACATTAGTTTTGATGGTTGTGGTCTCTTCTCTGTTCCTTGTGAAAATATCTAATTTTTTTTTGTTTTTTTTTGTGTTAAATAATATAATTCACCTGTACATCCGGAGAGGAAAAAACGTGATGAAAATTGTTTTTAGCAGTTGCCGAGTTTTCCATTTCTCCTACTAATTAGATAAAAAAACTGGAAAGGAATCTTCTAGAGTAGAAGGAAATTATCTCAAAACTTCGAATTGTTAGTGGTATGATTGTCAAAACGGACGGTGTTAACCAAAAAAAAAATGAAGTGAGAAGGTGACACGATTCCTGAAAATTGTTAAAAAAAAGGTTCGGTAATAAAAAAACATTCAGTAATCCTTTGCCAGTCTATTTTTGGAGAACCATACTGTTTTTCTTTAATACATTTTTTATAATACGAGGTTTTTTTTATATTATGCATATAGGACAAGAAAAAAACCATTAGATAACTTTCAAACACTATTATTTCCACGACGTCCATTCCAAATGCAATTTGCAACCTTCGGAACCAATTCTGGAAGCAGTTTTTCCACACCCTTGCTAGTACATTCAAAATTGAGTTTTTGTCTTCTGGATACTGGAAACTTTGAAACTTTGACCACGCAATTCAGACTGAGAATATGGAAAAACTGTAGGTAATTTGTTGAAGCGTTTGAACCGAATTTCACCCATAGAGCTCACTCAACAATCATCAATATTAATTATACTGAATCTTTCCTCCCAATTCCTTGCCGTAGTCATTAAATTATAACAATTATAACTTTTGCTTAAATTCTCTTGGGATTTTTAAGGCGGTAAGGCTCGTATTTATGTTTCTAATTGTTTCTTTAAAGAATTCGACTAATTTTTCTTCTTCCTTTTTTTCCGTCACAAGACGCAAGATTAGAGCCATTTTAGTGAAAAGGGAGAAGATATATGTTCGCGACAGAGAATAAACGACTTTAACTATTGCCGAAGGAAGTAGAAGTTACAAATGTTCTTTTGACAACGAAATTAAATAGCGAATATACTTGATAGATATAGTTCTTTAAGAAATGTAAGGAAAAGTCCAGAGGGAATTGGCAATTTTATATAATATATGTGCACTCAGAGTATTTCTTTAGTTGAAATCCAAATCATTCACCATCATCTGAGGCCTTTTATATAAGAAATTAGATTTCGATTCCAAAGCTATTTTTTCCACGACTATATAATATTGCACAAATTATTTTTATATGTTTAGCTAAATAATGATATAAATTCTTCACACCAGTGAAGAATGAAAAATAATTCACTCTTGTTAGCCAATCACATTCTATGATTATCAGAGATCACGCTAAAATTAACAAATCAAATAGTTCTATGATTATCAGAGATTACGCAAATCAAATAGTCTCTTTTAAAACGTCAAATATCTAACTAGGTAAATCGCTTCTGACAGCGCGTCGGTTAAAACGTCAAAATAATCATATAATCACAATTTCATGTATATATAGAGAACAAAATGGACAACAGTAGCGATAGTGAAGATTTAATATGTCAAATTAGGTATATTTATGTTATCTCTATTATTATTCCTAATAATGTGATAATTTCGTTTAAAAATGTAAAGGTTTCTTTCAAAAATATGAGTTACCTATATCTACGCTCTTAACATTATAATAAATAAATGTGGTCGATAGCTCAGTGATAGAGATGTTTGACTCTTACGCGGGCTATCAAGGTTTGATTCCCAATGGAACATTTTTTTTATGCATAGTCGTGGAAAAAGTATAGTCTTTTACTTTTGTAGAAAGGCTATTATTTACTTGGATGATTCCAAAACTCGCTCATTTTGGAAACTACATCCACGTAAATAATAGCCATCATTTTACACTCGTTGAATAGAACAATAAAAATCTTCTCGGACAGCCAAGCGGCTTTGAAATCACTTAGCTCTCACCGTGTAACATCGAAATTGGTTTTAGACTGCCAAAAAAGACTCTCCTCAATAGGAGAACGCAATAAAGTATTGCTGGTATGGATCCTTGGCCATTCTGGCATGGAAGGAAACGAGAAGGCAGACTCTCTTGCAAGGGAGGGTGCCTCACGTGTTTCTATCGGATCAGAACCTACAATTGGCATCGCAATAAGTTTTGCCAAACAAACACTAAATACCTGGACGGCAAGAAGAGCTTTAGACTAGCATAATTTACGAGGATTGGTTCATTCAAAGGCTTTCATACATCTTCCGAAGAATGTTAGACTATAGCAGGCATGTCCTACGTTGTCTAACAGGCCTTTTAATAGGCCACTGTCATCTGAATAATCATATGCTAAAACTTGGACTGTCGGAAGGTCCGACCTGCCGTCTTTGTCTGGAAGATGATGAAACAGCAGAGCATATAATTTGTGCCTGCCCCGCCGCGGCTCAAATCGGGTATCTGATGTTTGGCAGGGTCTCTCTATCTCTCGCCGTCGGACCTGAAATATCATTCACCAAATAAACTAATCGGCTTTGTTGGTTGTTTGAATTTGTTTGGTGGAATCTGAGTAGGTGTGAGCCACAATAAACTCTTGCGAGTCGCAGTGGAGGGCCTTATAAATCCACTCACCATGAACATAACTTAACCCAACACTCGTTGGAGGAAATACTATTATGCCAGAGACTCCTTTTCCAAAATGAACTGATTCTTCAGACGCCCATAGCCAAATTACTAAAAAATCCTATCTTAACAATTTAAAAACTGGACAAAATTCAGTAGAGATATATCAATCGCAATGAATAATTATTAATACAAATTACGTAGAAATATTTAAGTGGGTAATTATTCTTTTCCATGGTTGTGATATTGTACTGATTTACTATCCATGAAGGAGATTGTAAATTTAAAATATCCTCAATCCTCTTAGTAGAGTCCTTGAGTAATTCGTCCAAGCGAATTGATATATGATAAATTAACATCGTCTTGAAGCATTTCTGGTAATTTTGACATTTACTAGTACTGTGAATATTCTTTTCTGCTTAAATTTTGTTCATAAACGATAAATTTACCCACAAAGGCCGATACTATAGATTTTGTTTTAATCAAGTTGAGATTGTTACCCTGCAGCTGCAAATTATCTTTGTTAAACATACCAAAGATATTGGTGATGTAATAAATATCTGTATTACAATTTTCTTCCAAATTTGGGTCTTTTTCTTGTGAAATTTCCAGCACAGCCAATAGCCAAAAATCCTACTAACCAAGAGCCGTTTGATATTCTTATAACAAGTTGATACCTACAGTACATACAGTATCTTCAAAAGTTTCAAATACGAACTTGTGTAGGGATCAATTTTTAGAACTCGTCGACCCCCATAATCAGCTTTTGTTTATATAGACCCCTGATTTCTGCCACTTTGTGAATCCCTTCTTTAAACCTTGGCATGCAATTTTGCCAAATTAGTAGCGACCACTTTCGCCAAATTCTCGAATTATTCAATTAACACTACACTATAATATGAACTGTACTTTGGCCCATTTGAAGCACACGAGTTTCAATCAACACCTTTTTAACAAGTTGGCATGCCAATTTTCAATTAATAACCTAAGAAGAATATTGTACTCCTATGTACCTTCACTGAGACCTAAAAGATCCTCCCTACTCCTACTCAATTCCTGAGTTCGCAGAGAATAGTTCTCAGAGAATAGTAGCTCCTTTAGTACTATTTTCCTGAGGAATTTCAGGATATCTGCAGCCTTCAACTTAAGTACATGTCCCTCTTCTATCCAATAATCCCCTAGGTGTTGTGCCATAGGATTCTGAATTGCTGTGCCATTCCCAAGTATGTGGATAGACACAAGTAATTTCAGGTTAACTGCCAATTCCGGAGCTTTTTAACAATAAAAACAACCTAACCTTCAGCTTTTCATTTATTTTTCGAATAGTTTCTAAATTTTGGAACGAATGAATGGAACTTGATTTGAATACTGATCCTCTTTATATTACCTCTTTGCATAAATTAAACTTCCAAACTTAACCTTAATCATAATAAATTCCCTCATCAAGACTTTCAATAACAAATTAAACAAATATTTTATCCACCTTCACAGGATAATCCCAAACGTATTGGCACAGTTATCGATTATCTGCGTAAAAAGAGATCTGAACAAAATAGGCCAGCACACCATAAAAAGGAGTATCTAACGGCTATTGATTAAAATAAAACAACGAAGACTCAGCATTTTTTCAAAGGACCTAAATAAATATCTGCTCAACGATTTTGATAGTCTACTTGGAGGTTGATGGGGTGAACTAGTTTTATCATAATCTTTTGACCACTTACAGAGGTGATTGTTGCTTTGGAAAATATATTTGTTTGAAAAAAATCTTGAAATTTTTTCGAATTTGTCCATGTTTTAATTTCCAGATCCTTTTTCATTGTCGATGTCGATACCGAACTGGGACATCTTCTATATTCCAAAAGTCAATAACTTTCAAATTCGCCCAAATACAAACAAGTTTTGTTAAAAAATACGAAGGTTGTTTTTTAGGTGTTGCATATAACAAAATGGTTGGCTCATGTCAACGAATATCGGATGTCAAAATTAGCTGTCTTGTTTAGTTGATTTAAAGGCAAGGTTTCAAACTGTTTCGTTTAAAGCTGTATCTAAGCTGAATTTTTGAGGTTTATGACACAATCGAAAAATGGAATTAAGTTTACAATTTTCGATGACAGTTGTCTTTGTCTCGATAAGAATGCCTTGTCGAGTTGATTTCTGTTTTCGGCCATGAAACATTTCATCAGTCGATAATTTCTCGTTGGTATGGATGCTGTACGTGAGCTGATCCAAGAAGATCGTAAAATTGGAGCATCATTGGGCATTTCAAAGACCATAATCTAAAAAGTTTTACATGAAGAATTATCTGTGAAAAAATTGGTTTCTCGTTGGATACCGCATCTGTTGACGAAAGAATACAAAGGAATTAGAGCCAATAAACGTCAGTGGGCTGTTTGGGTATTCCACGATGAACTAAAACAGAAGAAAGTGTTTCCAAAAAGATGGAGGCGAATTTGCTCATGTAGGAATAATTTCTCTAGAAGATCAAAGAATTCTTATTGATGATTGGTAGATATCGATTTTTTTGCTAGAAGAATATGTTGAATTTCGGAAAATCTGCCCCCAACGACGAACTATCCTCCACCAAGACGATACTATCCTTTCTCCAGTCCCTAGGTCGTAACTCTATTTTGAATGTACCCACAAGTGAGTGAAGTAACCGCTTTCAGAATTGGTTCTGAGCGATGCAAAAATTCAAGTCTCTTCATGGAGAATATAACAAAGGTGCTTGAATTAAAATAGTACAGTTATGTGATAAACCCTGTATTTTCTATTAAAAAAAAATTAATAATTCACATACCACTAGTAGGATTCCGTGTTCTTCTGAATATTTCCAGTAAAATGGATGCGTAGGAATATATAATGACTACTAAGGGAAACGCATACATCATCACCATCCCCATAATAAGATATGCCAATTCATGAGCGAAAGTCGGAAACGCATTGAATATTACGCATTGATGATACCAAGTAACATTCGGGTGAACTTCTACGTGGAACACCAACAACTGAAACACACAAAACAATTCATGAGCATTTTATGTATCGCTTAACCCAGTCTTTGGCATTATAAAATCTTTAAGTATGAGGATGTCGTTAAAGATCGTTCCACATTTTACCGAAGATAAGTAGGGAATAAATTCTACATTTTCTAATTAAATACGTCGAAGTTATAGCCGTTAGAGCAAATTGAAAAAGTTTTCCGACATTTCTTATAACTCCCCATTTTGTATTGTCATTCATTAAATCAGTTTTCTACCTTTTTTTTTCGACTCTATACAGTTAATTATGAATAGGAGGAGATACATTATTGGATATAAAAAGCCCATGCAAAATTTTTTTTTCCTTTTTTCATCCTCGGGCAAGGATTTAGATTGCGATCTGTTTATCGGTTTATCGGAGAGTAGAGGTTTTTGATCTTCACTTTTCGTATATTCTTAAAATATAAGCATTTGTCTAAAAATAGCTTAAGCTTAAAAAAAGGAATTTGAATATTTTTTTTTAAAATGCAATTAACTGAGATTGTCTTATTCATGATAGAAGGATTGTCTTTTCCATACAGAGCTAGAAAAACAACAGTAGATAACTTTAAAATACCATTGTTTTTCAAAGTGTTCTCCACGAAAAGAAATACATTGTTACATCCTTCGGAACCAATTCTGGGAGCAGTTGCATATTAATAAGCAACAACTAAGAAATTTGTTGATAAAGGAGTTATACGTATTTAAGTGTATGCCAAAAACTGTTCAAATCAATTTTTATAATTCACTTTTGACCTTGCAAAGGTTATTTGTGAAACCGGTCAAGTAATATATGTTATACTCAAGTATTGGAATTAGTTATTTATTAATTTTATCTAATAATTATATCTCAATTCAACCAGATATCCAAAAGTTCCAGAACTTACAGTGGTAGTAGGACACTTATCCTATACCCGTGTAACTGCGATCTGAATATAAACTCCTATACTTTAATGTCTGTCCAATTTGTTCCAGCATTGGCCTAAAATTCTTCAGTTTCATCTCCAAGTACATAATCCTCTGTGTATCCTTGAAATGATTTATTATGAGCGAAAACGATCCCTGTCATAATTCCGTTTGTGGTCAAATAGCGTTCGGAATAAATGAAAAAAGTGATGTAATTCGAAATATATATAGTGGTATAGTGACTGAAGAAAAATTCGAGAAATTTATTTTGCTTTCTTTTGCTTAAAATATTTTAATTCCAAATAAACACAATATCGCTACGAAATAAAATTAGTATTTGTATAATTTTACAATATATGGCATCAGAAAAATGCAAAAATATAAAAAAATCCTAATCTATTGGGATGAAAGAGGGAACAAACTGCGAAGTGATTCACCACAAATAGACAAACGACTCAAAAACCAAAGAATGCTCAGGATGCGGAGTCTACTCCAGATCACGAGACCTAAGAATTAAGTGGGTAATGGGGAAAAATACCAGACAGAGCTGACCGGTATCTCAATTGCCACAAAAGAACTAACCAGAAGTAGAATTTGTGGCAAAAACATAATAATGTGCACTGGTAGCAGACAATTTCTATTAGCACCAACACCTCGGTGGATAACAATATTATCCTGAGGTGATTTAAAGTGCTCGACAGGAGTAAAGGTAACCGCTTTGCCGATTATTGAACCAGGGAAGCGGATGGATTAATACTTCTAGGTCCCAGCGACACCTACGGCCTGACGACTTCGACAATTGGGGAACTAGCCAAACGTTATACCCTTGCTCAATCCTGGGTGACCCTGGGAAGCTGGCGCCGAAGAAATACTTGGCGATGACCAGGCAAAACCTACCTTCAACAGTAGGATTTCTGACTGGCCACTCTCAACTGAGAAAACACTTCCATACTAGTGGACACACCTCTACGCAGGAAGTGTGAACAAGAAGACGAAACTGTCAATCATGTTCTATGTGAGTGCCTGGAGTTATCGTCAATGAGAGAGTGTGTTCGGTGAGTCTTGGTCTACACCTGTCGATATAAAGGAGATGTCTCCTAGTGACCTGTCCACCTTCCTGGAAAGGACAGGATCGACGATGTTCTAGGAGGACGTACAAAGGGTCGCATGTGGCCTAAGTGCTGTGGGCTAAACTTAATCTACAGATACAAAAGAGTAATCTCATCTAGTAATCTAGTTACAGAAACCAAGTTTTTCTGCGATTTGTCCTGCATATTGTTGGAAATCCTCGCCCTTTACTGTTTAACATTTTTGTAGCTAATTAAATTTCCTCACATTATTATGGTATTTTTATTGAAATTTATTTTCTTTAAACTAAACTTACTTGAGGGGCGCTACAAATAGATGCTCCTATCCAAGCAGCTGCCACCATTACCTTCTCTCTTCCACTACCCATATCCAGTGGTTTCAGTACCGCATAGAATCTGCAATTTTAAAAAAATTAATACGCTTCTGGATGATGTTTTCAATGATGAAATTACTTGTAATCAAAATTTTTGTCATTTCCCGAAATAAATGAATTTAATAATTTTCCAGCCCAAAAACGCTGTATTCGGCGGCGCATATGATTGGTTCACGATTTAAATTTTGATTCGACCCTTTTTCATTAAACAACTTATTTTATGAAAACGATGGGTGTTCGTAACTTTAAATTTTACTGGGTCATATTTATATTCCGTAAATTTTCGTATCGTCGAGATAATAATATGCACTATCAGAATAAAGGAGACCGAAAATGGAAAAAGGGACCAAGAGCAGGTTAGTCGAAAAATAATCCAGGCCGAAGAGAGACAAATAGGCTATTAGGACTTACTGCTCGCTACGTTAAATTGGTCTTGGAGCCTCAGAAATCTAATCTCTAGTGCTCACTCGGAAAACATGTATTATTAAAGTGGACAGTAAAACATGCAGATCTGTAAGTTGACACATTATCTGCAACTGTAAGTAACGCGTTAAATACTTGGAACAGGTCTACTTCAGAGCCTGATCAGGTTACAGATCTAGCTACAAAATCTTTTGAACCAGAATAGAGATAGTATCGATCGCAGTCTGGTACTGTCAACTGGGCCAATCGGTATGTAACCTCATGTAATCTTATCTATTCAAAGGCACATTAAAGATCCGAGTAGGTTACCTTGTCCGGTCAAAAATACTACAAAAATCAATCTAACTCGGCGGGCGGTAGTCGCGCACTTGTTTTCTACAAATTTGGACGCGCCGGGTCTCAGAGATCCATTGTCAATCTAGAGCTTTCTGAGTACATTTTGATTTATATTATTGAAAGTATATAAAGTGTTTCTATACAAAACATTGTATTGGTAATTATTTACATACTTGTTTACAAATAACATCAACAGGCCCTTTATCACATTCTTCACAATATATATATATATATATATATATATATATATATATACAGTGTGTCGCATTTAAGATGAAGACACTCCCATATTTTCGCTGTTTGAAGAAATACAGATTCGGATTTTTGTACAGTCATACAGGTTGATGGGCCACATTTCTTAAAATAGTCAACTGAAATCTTAACTTTAAACTCAACCTACTACGATTTCACAAACAGGACCGCTTCTCGATATTTTGCTTCGCGTAAGAGATATCGAAAAATATTATTTAAAAAAGTTGTTCAGAATATTATGATAACCCCACATACCAAATTTCATCACAAAATTCGCATTTTTAATATTTTCATTTTTTGGTCCAAGTACCTATACAAAAGTATTATTTATTTTGATAATTAGTGTGCCGTGGAAATTAAAATCTTGTCACAGTGTCATGTATTCAAATATTTCAGTAAGGTAAACAGCACTTTCAAAGGAATCATTATTTTATTATTATTATGGGAAAACAATTTTGATAATTGATTAAATCTAGGAAAAAGTATCAAACAATAATTTTCATAATACAAATAAATAACTATAAAATGGGACCTTTCTCAACTAGTCCTCCATCTAATCGAATACATTTTTCGATTCCTTTGCGATTTTGTTTAGCTACTCGTCTTAGTTCCGGGATGCTGATTTCTAGACAGGCTTGCCTTATTCTAGCGCAAAGTTCATCTCGATTTCTGGGCCTTGTTTTATAGACTTTATTTTTTACCATTCCCCAGAAATAAAAATCAAGTGGTGTAATATCGGGAGACCTCGGAGGCCACAGTTCAAACGGACTGTTTCTTCCTATCTAGCGCATAGGATAATTTCGGTTCAACCATTGACGAACAAGCCTTGAATTGTGGATGGATGCACCGTCTAGCTGCAAATACAAATCCTGACGCACATTAAGAGGAAGATTTTCAATTGCTTGCCAAAATTCCCCATCGAGGAAGTTAACAAAGCGATTAGCATTCAATGATCCATTGAAGAAAAAAGGACCAATTATACGGTCTCCTAAAATCCCACACCATACATTGACTTTCTGGGAATATTGGTCTTTACAGTTGATAACCCAGTGAGGATTATCTATGGCCCAGTATCTACAATTTTGAGAGGATACAACCCCCGTTAGTGGTGAATGTAGCCTCATCGGTAAACATAATATTCTTCAGAAACTGTCTGTCATTTAAAAAATTACCTTGGGCCCAATAACAATAGTCTAATCTTTTATTATCATCACCTTCTTTCAATGTATGTAAGAACTTCGGTTTATAGGGCTTGATCTTGTGACGTACAAAACATCTAATTTTATCCTTACTAATATTAAAATGAGACGATAAATTTCGAAGGCTCATGCATGGATCTGCTCGATTTGCTGCCAATATATTGTTATCCTCAAGATGCGGGTGTATTCGACGAGGATGACCATTCCGATGAACTTTAATAACACTGCCAGTTTCGTTGAAAAGAGCATTTACAGCAGCTGCTTTTCCATGAGTAATGGGCACACGTTGGAGATGTCTCGAGTTAAACTCTGCAGCAACTTCTCTGCTACTACGAGCATTATCACCAAACAACCGGATTTTTTCTATCTTTTCTCTTAAAGTCAAGCGCATTTTATTTCTTTGATCACTGACTAGAACTTAGCTGACATTTAAAAACACTGTCAAAATATTATTTTCCATGGCACGCTATTGATCAAATTAAACAATATCTTGTAATAATAAATGTGTGGGCCAAAAAAAATAAAAAAACGCGAATTTTGTGATCAATTTCGGTATGTGGGGTTAAAATGATATTCTGAACAACTTTTTCGAATATTTTTTTTTGATATTTTTAACGCGAAACAAAATATCGAAAAGTGACTCCGTTTGTGAAATCGTAGTAGGCTGATATTAAAGTTCAGAATTCAGTTGATTAACTTAAAAGATGTGGCCCATCAACATGTATGACTCATCAAAAAAACAAATCTGTAATCTTTCAAACAGCGAAAATATGGGGGTGTCTTCATCTTAAATGCGACACACTGTATATATTTGCATGGCTTAGGCAAAGATCTAAAACGAATAATTTGGTCGAGCCGGGTCCAACTACCAAAAATTCGGATTTACACAAAATATCGTTAAGACAAATTACAACTGATCACTGCATGTGCATCGACTCCCCATGTTGGGAAGCTAGAGAGAGGGTGGTGGTCAACAAGGTTTCCACGTCTGAGATTTTAGCATATAGAAGATCTTTGGGTCTGTGAGACCCGGCGCGACTACCGCCGGGTTAATCATGAAAACCTTATAGTGAACTTTTTATAATTTAATATTCACGCATGATCCCAACCGATGTATGTATAATCAGTGCGTGCGTTTTCAAGATGACCTCCTTCGTACGTAGACTTGTTCCATTATTCCCGAAACAGTTTTCCCTATTTCGCTAGACTTATCTATACCCTTCTTAACAATTTTCCATTGAAAAATCTCGTGCCTGAATAGTCCTGTTTAAAACGTCTGCTTATGTTATATCTAATACATTCAAGTCTTATTCATCGGTTACATTCTTTTGATGTATCCATTAATATTTTTCTCATATAAGAGATCAAAACTTTTTTCGGAATAAATTACATTTTCCCAATAGTTTATCTTTTACGTTGACAGTATGTATTAGGGTGTCCCTTATCTACGGAATTGATTATGTTTTTTGCAACACCATTCAAATTTTTAGTACTATCATAAGCCCTTAATATTTGCCCCAAAGACGATATTTTCCATTTAAATAACATGGGATTTTGCCACTGTTTAAGAAAATTTTTTTCTTCCTTAAACTAGTTTTTTCGTAGCTACGACAAACTCATGTCCTTGTACACAATTGAACACTCTACCGCAAAATTATGATTATATTTGTAAAATTTGGTCGTTTATTCTGGAAAATATACAATTCTAATGGTGTTGAGGGAAGAAACCAAGCAATTTCAAATCTCTGTAATTTCATGTGTAACAATCGCACGCCATCGATAGATTTGTTGAGATTTCTTAAGACATGATACAGAAGATGCAGAACTTCTTCATTTGTTGGCAATTTTTGGTTATTGAAAGAACTGATTGTTTTTACCATCGGAAATCTGTTTCGTCTAGAATCCATCGTTTTTTATAGGCTGGAACAATACTGGAATTTTGATTTAATTCCGATATTTAATGTTAATTTAAGTTTTAAGTTTCAAGTATTAATAATTGCATTGTCTCTCAATTCTTCTATTATACAAATAACAAGTTTTTATTACATAAATAACAATTGTTAATGTGTGACAAAACATCCACAACTATGTGAAGAGATATTTGTCTACACTACTCGGAGAGCATAAAGCGCCTCCTGGTCTATCGAAGAGTTGCTAAATGCGCTAGAGTACGCTTGAGTAGGAAAAAACCCGTATGTTGGCCAGAATGTTTGTGAGAGTCAATTTAAATTGTGAACTCCATTGGAACGGAATTTTACGTAAAGTACAAAAATTAGTTGGTTCAGTGCTACAAATGGATACAAGCTTAGCTTGAAGGAGTGAATTTATCGAAAAATTTCAGGAGACCCTTTTTGTAGAGCGTTCAATTCTGTACAAAGATATGAGTTTGTCGTTGCTACGAAAAAAGGTGTACAAGAAAGAAAAAAATTTTCGTAAAAGGTGGTAAGATCCCATGTAATTTGAATCGAAAATGTATAGTATTTGGGGCAAGGTTTGTTATGAATATTGAGGGCTTATGATATTTTTTTAGATAATTAACTAAAGATGTAGAGGGCGTTGCAAAAAACATAATCAATAATAACGGAGACACTGAGACCTAAAAGATCTATTGTGCTCCCTTACTCTTACCCAATTCCTGAAGAAAGTATCGGAGACTAGTAGCTCCTTTAGACCTATTTCCCGGAGGAATCTTGAGATATCTTCAAGCTTCACTGTTCCTCTTCTATCCATTGTGCCCTAGAATTATGATTTGCAGCGAAATTGCAAGTATGTGGATAGTGAATTCTTCCTTCATATCACAAAATCTATATTCTTCTTCCTCCACTATTTTGAGGTTTTTCAGGTGACAGTGAACCGTTAGGATCCCTGTTGAAACTCCTAGTTCAGTTTTCTTATCTTATTTTATGAACTTATTATTTTCGTAAAAAGGAAATAAATCGCAGTGGAAACAAAAACATTATGTTATTAAAAAATGTACACTGTTATTTCGAATTAAATCTGTAGACCCACTTTCTCTGCAATATCGTCTAGTAGCTCAATTTGCTTTCGGGTTATGGCACTGTGTCGAGCTAAAATTTTCCATTAAATTTATATGCATGGTTTGAAGTAGACCACATTGTTCTTCCATTACAGATATTCGTTTAGTTACTTCCAGACTGTTACTTCCTCTTAGAGACACAGTTAGTCGGGTCTCTAGGTTCACCAAAACTCCTGAATTGCGACATAAGCAAAAAAAATGAATCAAGAGGTAGAAACTGTTTGTTAGTTATTCAAATATAAGTTTAATTCAAGCAACAGCACGATATTTCCATAATAATGCTAGTGTTGAATAGTTAAATTTAAAGGAAGAGAACGAGAAATACGGAGAAATATATGTATATACATATGTATAAAACGAGAAGTTACTAGATTTGGCACGTCGTAAATTAATGAATATTAAATCTTGAACTATCTCAAATATTCTATCCGAAATTGTGTTGTTATAGTTTGCAAATGTGTATCGTCTGCAGCAATCAAAGAAGACAAAACCTACAGAGAGAGTTGTAGGTATGGAACGCCTACCCATACCAAAACTTACTGAAGAAATCCTAAAGTTAAATAGGAGATTGTCAGGTTGGTAACCAATGGATCTTCCAAGAAGAACCTATATGTAGATTATGTGGCGAGGAGGACGAAACAGCCACCAATATAATTTTCGAATGTGAGGCTCTACGTTGGTGGAGGTATAGATAGATAGGGCCGGACGACCCTGTATCCAACCTCACCAAAAGAGATACTGTGGAGAGTCTTCTAGATCTCATCAAGGTCACAAATCTTCTCACGGACTAGCAGACAAACAGGACAATACAATAAGCCAACGGCTCCAGTGTTGGGGCCCACTAACCCGGCCTGTTTCGTCTGATTACCAACCAACCAACCAACCAACCATGGAAAGCCTCAATTATTTTGGAAACCGATCGCACGATTTTTATAGATTTTGGCGTGCAAGGATCTTGAGTGATTTTCATACGGAAGACCCAAAGTCGCGCCAAGCCATTCGTCCGCCTGTGAGCAAAATATAATTTTACGCCCCTGACCCCCTTTTTTGGAAGAATTTATACATGGGTGGGTACACATAAATACGTGCAAAAATGTCGATACATCAGGGTACAGACAAAATTGGAATAATCGCTATTATTTTTTTACTTTTTTTTCCCGAGCCCGTCTGACAAGTCTCCGATAACACTGCAGCCTAATGGCTTATTGTATTTTTTCTCCTGCTTTCTCGTAGCACCCAGTCCAGCACCTTTGTCCCCTGTACCAGTTTGTACAAGGTCTTAGCTGGGTGTTTGTTATATAGCTCGGCGTTTCCTTGCGGTTGGCCAAGTAATAAATGTCTTTGCGATCAAGAGTCTCGTATGTAAACAGTATATTTATATTTCAGTGTCTCCGTTTCCCTACCGCATGATCTACATGTAAGGTGTCCGCTGTATAGTTTTAATTTATACAGGTGTTCCTTTACTGGGCATGACCAGTCATGAAAACTGTAATGGTTCACAGCTGACAAAAAACACGTGCCAATACCTATATTTAATTTTAATACTGATACATCAGGGCACATACAAAATTGAAATAATCGCTATTACTTATACTTATCTAATTTTGAAATGAAATATGTGTTAATTCATATATACCGTATAGTTGTGAGTGAAGTTGAGTTGCACCGTTTCACAATTTGTGGGCGAGATAAAGAAATCTGTGAGCAGAAGCAGTACCGGTTTCAAGTAGATTTTTCATTATTGCAGTATCCCGACGCACTAGCGATTTAGGTAATCTCTTATTCCTATGAATAGCAGTTTTACCGATATCTGTAATAATGGTTTTTTTTAAACTTGTCAGTTATTATATATTTTTTCAGCAGCTCCATGCTTTGACACATTATTGACTAGTTTCAGTTGGCTATAAATATTTTGTATCATTTTTTGCGTAAATAGCGACTAGAACATACCAAATTTCTTTCTGTCTTTTGTCTCAAATCCCTACTATCCACTTTCAGAAATTTCAAAACCTTTGGTAAGAAATTTTAACAATAAAATATTCATGTTTTAAACAATGAAACAACTTATTATATTCACTACGACATGGAATAAATACATAAACTTTGACATTGTTTATGTTTATGTTGTCATGGAATAATACGTCTGTTTACTCTTCTAGTATATTCATTGCTCGGAGCCTATAACAATATCTTTCTCTTCGAATGGTTGCCAAAAACCAATAATTTTAATTATTATTATCAACAAAACAGTCTTAGTCAATAAAACAAAATCTTAATCACAGGAACATCTAAGGAAACAATATCTCGTAAATAACAGAAATGAATTAAACCCACCCTGGGACGTTAATAGTCCGTGTGGATTAACAATTCAAGAACATTTTTCATAGACCAATCGGAAGCTCCATTGCACCAATGAGAATCAATTGTTCGCTTGTGGGGAATTCATGAATAGAAATGATTTATGACTTTTTTTATTTTTTCGGCTTGCCTTGCCGCATACTGTTATTTTATTGAGAAACAGTGCAAACTGATTTCACTCACAACTGTACACTGTATAATCTTAATAATCTATAATTTAAAAACATCATTCTCAATATTGATGTTTGCAATTTTGCAGGTAAATGAAATGAGTATTTCCGAAAGCTCAAATGAAAAAAACTGTGCTGATTTTAATCAGCATGATTTCTGACATACGAGGAATGTAAAAAAAGCAAAAAGCAATAACAAAACTGACAGAACAAAAAAATGTTAAAATCATTTTCATTTCAAAAACAACGACGTACGTTTCGGCGTATTGGTATGTATATAATAGTGTAAGTTTAAATTGATTTTTGCTTTAAACTATTTTATCTCAGTATTTTAATTGTTAAATGCATTTTAACAATACGCTGAAACGTACATGGTTGTTTTATAATGAAAATAAATGAAAAAAAGTCGTTGGTTCAGTTTATTTATTTAGCCAAATTGCCACCGTTAGACTTTGCCGCCTGTGGTTTTGCCTACATTCGCCGCATAGTTGGCGCGGCCATGGGGAAACCAACGTTTTTTTCGAAAAATACATCGATCTTTTAATAAGTTTGAATAAGTTAGCGACCCTACTAACTGCAAAGGCGTTAACACTATGATCAAATAAGAAGACTATACCTACTAATGCTTGAAAAAATACATTTTTGTCAATTAAACATAAACATTCTCTTTGTGGATACTTTTCTCTCGATTCTTATAATCTACAAAAAAATATACTATGATTTTGATTGAGCACGATTAATTTTGTGAACAAAGTATTTATATCTTCTGTAAGTTCCTTGTGGCATTACTTATTCTTTTTTCTCTTATTTTTTTTTTTTGGAATCAAACCACAATAATGTTTTTAATTTTTTATTTCGACGTTTCGGTAGCGTTCCAGCTACCGTTGTCAAGATTAACTAGTAAAGAAATAATTTTTGGTCCCTATCTGACACAACGAAAAAATTTGACAACTAGACAATCAATAATATTTTGAAGTTTAAGACTACAAAACTTTGTTGTCAAATTTTATTAAGTTCCATTCATAGTAGATTACGCCTCCGGTAAAATGTGTAATAGAATATTTTATTTTATGACATTCTAAGTAAGATATGTAGTCCACTAGAAATGGAATCCAGTGAAGTGCACGTTCCAAATAGCAATTGATCAGACCCTTACAGAAAGGACCAAATTGCGCGTAACAACAATGATAGAATTATTGAAATTATGTATAACAAAAACATATTTTCAATTCAATAATGATTTTTATGAACATAATTTTGGTCTTGCCATGGGCTCTTGCCTCTCACCAATTATATCGAATATTTACATGGAACATTTTGAAGCCAAAATAGTAAATAATCAAAAATTAAAACCAATTGTCTGGTGGAGATATGTAGACGACATTTTTGCAATATGGCCTTATGACTTAGTATCTCTGAATGATTTTTTAACAAATATAAATGTAGGAGAAAAAGTTGAAATTGAAAATGAAAATAACAATTTTTTGCCATTTTTAGATGTTCTTATCAATAAAACACCTATAGGGTATGAAACAAGTGTTTACCGTAAGCCAACACACACTAATAGGTATTTGAATTTTGAATCAAATCATTCTATAAGCGTTAAAAAATGAATAGTAAAATCTTTATACGATAGGGCCAGAATCATTTGTTCTAATGATAATCAATTCACAAAGTAGAAAACTTTGCTGAAAAATGTTTTAAATGCCAATAATCACCCGGCAGAATTTGTAAATAAAAAAATTAAGAATATAGAGAGGGGCTTATTATTAATACCCCATAATAATAACAATAATAATAATAATTCACTATGAAATAAAACAATAAAAATTTTTGTTTAAACCTTCATTATAATTGAACTACCTATGTTCAAATACAATTTGTGACGCGTTTCGCTACACAGTAGCTTTATCAAACGAATGAAGGTTTAAACAAAATTTTTTATTGTTTTATTTCATAGTTAAGTATGAATCTTCATCAAGTAAAATCCTCATCTATTCAATTATTAATAATTCAGCTGACATAATTTTTCAAAACTTGACAATACCGTATGCTAAGGGTTTATCAGAATGAATTAAGAAAATTGGTAATCAATTCAATATTCGAACTTGCTCCAAATCTAACAATACGTTGAGATCTATACTAACAAAAACTAAACCAAAAAATGAAGAACAATCTTCAAAAAACTGAATATATCAGATATCTTGTGAATGCGACAAATTCTATTTAGGTGAAACATCTAGACCATTGAAAGTCCGAATAAATGAACATAAAAAGCATATCAAAGATAGGGAGTTTTTGAAGTCAGGTATTTGCAAACATGCTTGGGAAGAGGGGCATAAAATTCAATGGGATTCGACGAAAATAATATTGAAAGAGCCCGATAACAAAAGACGAAAAATCAAAGAAAGTGCTTCAATACAACTAAATGCAGATAAATGTGTAGCTAGTATTTTAGCCGAATGTAGTCAAATTTGGTTACCACTGTTAGAAAGAGAAATTTCCAATAATCAATTACCTGCGTTATCAGGATAGCATCATAAGTTTTTATCCAGGTTTTCTTATGATTTATCTTTGGAATAGTTGTTAATCGATACACACTTCAATACACAAAATCACCAAACTGAGTTATACATATTGTGAAAACAAAAATAATCATACACAAAAAAGTAACAACAAACGCGTTTTTATTAACAAAATTTCCAAAATAAGCGAAAAAAAGCGCTATCCCAATAAAAACCGTTCCTGAAACGTGCACTTCACTGGATTCCATTTCTAGTGGACTATATATCGTTAGAATGTCATAAAATAAAAATATTTTATTACACATTTTACCAGAGGTGTGATCTACTATGAATGGACCTTAATAAAATTTGACAACAAAGTTTTGTAGTCTTAATGCCCGGTTGCAAGAACGCTTATTAAAGATGATGAATGATTAACGGCTAATCAATGAAATAATTACTCGTTAATTCTTCAAATCAACCATCATTTACACAATCAAAATGCAACGGATAGGTACCTGCAATGATGAACAATTAATCGACCATTATTTTTTTCGTGAAATCGGGTTCCCATTGATGGTTCATAATTTTTTAATCAACCATCATATGATGAGAGATTTGATTAGCGTTCTTGCAACCGGGCATTAAACTTCAAAATAATATTGATTGTCTAGTTGTCAAATTTTTTCGTTGTGTCAGATAGGGACCAAAAAATGATTTCTATACTAGTTAATCTTGACAACGGAAGCTGGAACGCTACCGACACGTCTAAATAAAAAATAAAAAACATTATTGTGGTTTGACTCCCAAAAAAATAAAATAAAAAAAGAAAAAGTATTTATACCTAAAATATTTCGAAAATTTATTTTTGCGAAGAAAAGAAATGAGAACTTGCATCCATAAATTCAACTCTCTAGAGAATTCTGTATAAATTGCTGGAGATTACAATATTTTCACGTCCAACATAAAGGGGTTGTTGTCTTGCTTTCCAAAAACTTCTGACAATATTTCTGTATAATTACGACAGTTTAATCGTGGAAAATTTATAATTAGATTCTATATGGTTCCCATTTACTGACAATGTACTGGGTTTTCCAATAAGAATGATTCTAGGTTTTAACTCAAAAACCGCTTCGGGAAGAAAATTTTGATGATAGAAATCTGATTAAAGAAAAACACCTGTAAATCCCGATCTGCTTGATTGTTCTTCAAAGGCTTGGTATTGTTGAAAGCAGCTTCGTTTCGACTAATGAAAAGGAAAGGTCGATACACTTATGGAATTCAATATACAATACAAACCAATCAAGTGCGACCATAGAGACCAGGATTTTGGGATACATTGTTGGGAAGACTGCTGGGGGTTTAATTTCGAGGTGGGCTGCTCCTGAAAGCAGGAAATTGATGATATATTGGGTTGCACATCACACAGTTGTCTCTAGTGGCATGCTGACTGAGTTTTTGCATAAAGATTTTTATTCTCCACTTTTCTTTTTAAATCCGTTGAAGAGTTCTTTGTGAGAGCAGTACTTGAGCCGAAGGTTTCAAAGATTCAATGTTTGAAGAGTGGATGAAATTTTTGGAAAAACACTTTGCCGTCCGGACGATTTGAAACTCTGAACTGACAGGTCTGCGACGACCATACTGGCGATGGATCAACCTTTTGCCAGAGGCGCATTAAGAAGGATGTGAAAGATATTGATATGGCGAGCTATTTGAGGGCTGGAGAATAAAAGTGAAAGAGGGCGATAGGAAAGGCAGGAGTGCTCGATTTGTAAGATTGGCTAGAAAGTTATTCAATGTGACCTTATCTTTGACTTTATTTCAACATGTTTTCGAGCAAGAACGATCAAGCAGAGCGAAACTCACAGGCCTTTTTCCATAACAAAGCTCCCACTCTCTTCGAACACTTGTTAAATGGAAGATATGTGTAAATTTTTGTAAAACCTGATTATCGAGTTCAAAATTATTGATACTTTTGACATTCGAAGCATTATGGGCATTTTTTCAAACCAACCACTATTTTCATGTACATGTTGACCGGGCTATTCGTGAATAGTGATGTATTAGGAATATACATTTCCATGCACAATGTTTATCGTACAGCACTGATTTAATAATTAAAATGACCCAGTTTCCTTTCAAGAGGTTTTTTCATCAATCAATCTATGTCTTGATTTTGCCATCCTGAAAACAGCGCTTAATACATTTTAAAAATTGACTAAAGTCGTTTTAATCTTTTGACAACGTAAAAATAAATCAACAAAGCTTTTAGCGGCTCATGTTTTCCAATGTCACACAATTTTCTTTGGTTAACTTAAAAAAATCTGTTTTTTGTCGTTGTGTTTAAGATAATTTCGGCTTAAACTAAATACTGACCTGTCTATGCTGATGCAAACTAGTATAAAACTGGAGAGATACAGTCCAAATATACGGAAGAACATCATTATCCTACACATTGCATCCCCAGCCAACCATTGAACTGTGGACGCCCACGCTATTTCCAATGGCATCATAAGGAATGTCACCTGCAAAAAACGTTTATTGATATCAACATTATATTGTGCACAGGGCAACTTTTAAAGTTTCTGAAGAAGTTAACTTGGGTAAAGTGTGTTAGTGTAGTGGCAGTGTAAGAGTATATTATTCAACAAGCATGTAAAGATGGTTATTATTCACGAAGGAGCGACATAAACACCTTAGTGAATATTAGCCATTATTGCGAGTAGAATACTATATTTTGTCCACCACTATTAATTACTCCCTTTCCATATTATATTTCAATAATTAAAATTCCTGCAATCAGCAATAAGCTATTTAAAACGTCACTTAGTTTTGACATCGTCATACGCTCTATACATATAATAAAACTGGATCAATTAATTAGTCGGTATGTGTTCGTAGCGGGGTAGCGGAGAGGTTTAAGGGTCTCACTGCGTGAAATGAAGAATTGTAGGCATAGGGCTCGAATTCTGGTCGCGGTGATAATTTTTATTCATTATATTGTGACAATTGTAACTGAATAACCTTCAATATAGGTCACATTTATCCGTATCAGGTGATCTGTTGATTATTCACACCTATTATCCTCTGGTGGATAATGTATGTTATTTTACTTGAAGAAGCAATCGTGTGTGTGTGTGTGAGAGGCAGATGGCACGGAAATTACTCCATTTGCCACAGAATTTTGGAAATTGCTTAGCTACATTCATATAGTAACATTGGACTCCTTCACGAAATTTATTAACAAATCGTATATTGTCCTATTAGCATTGTTAAGGATGTGGCTAATATTAAGCGGAAGGTCATAATTCAATTTCACAAGCGACTCAATTAAACATTTGGATCTCGCGACATTATTAGAGCAACCAAAAAAGATGTGATTCAGATCACAATAAGAATGCTCGCTACAGCTACAGGATGATGATCTAATAATACCAAGTTTTGCAAGGTGTGCACCAAATCTTCCGTGATTGGTTTTAAGTCTAAATATAGTTGATGAATAGAATTTGGGTGTTGTATAATTGAATATATATTTGGGAGGAAGGGGTAATGTAGGATGAACTTGAAAGTACTGGTTTGTAGAGGATCTAGATATATTTGTCCACTCCTGTGTCCATTTATTGGCAATTCTATGACTTATCGAGTTATTTATATCTGCTAAGGTGAAAATATTGCAAACTTGTCCATTTATAACTGCATCCTAAGAAGAAATCGTAAAATGTAAACATTATCAAATAGACGTGGATGAACTGTGTTTGCACGAAGCAGAGCCAACTTATCAAAAAACCAAATATCTTCTTCAAAACCTGGAGGTAAACTGAAATCTAGACCTGATAAAGCAAATTAATTGGAAAAAATAGTGTCCCAATGGGCAGAAGACATCTTCTCAACTGCCTGACAAAAAAAGGAATCTTGAGATGTTTTCTCAGACCAAGCAATTCCTGGGCTTTAAAGAGTATACTTCTGATCACTTCTCGATTGAAATTTGTAGTTGGTAATTATCATCTTATCAAGCTAATCCTGGTCTTTTAATTATATTCGCCTGAGTAGCTTTTCAATTAAAAACATCATCGTTCAATTCGATTGTTTTCGTTTTTGTTCACTATAATTTCTATAAATTAGTTAATTTCCATTGTTTACCCTGTCGGTTCCATACTTTTGATCTGTCCGTGAAACTTTTCCTTTTTTTCGTATCCCTTACATTTTTTATTACTACGAAGTCGGCTTTTTCAGCATCGTTCAGGAATTTATAAGACCAGCCTATACAGATGAAATATTTTGGTCCTGCTTTAGGCACACAATCACCTACTCACACATACATGACCTTTCCAGAAGAAAAACATTGTTGCATTTTCAAAAATTTCCCTTACCAGAGGCTAGCAATAATGTTTTCGAAAGGGGTTTATTCATTTGTGTTTTCACTTCTGTGGGCTGTACCCATAAATGCCTATTCATTTTTTTCTCTATTTTAAAATGGGGTTCCAGATAAATCAAAGCGTTCTGGCTTGACTACTCTAACGTAATATTTGATTTTGGTATAATTAGGGAGGGAATGATTACTATTCAGTATAAATTATGTATTGCTTGAAGTTATCATTCATGCAATTCAATTTATTTGTGTTTTTTAAGCCTCTTTCACCTGTTTTGTTTGAGTTATTTTCTTCGTTTACAAGAAATACAAAAATTCTCACTCATACAATAATAACACAAGAGATTTGTATTTTATCGGGTGAATTTGGTTTGATTAATGAGAAACTGTTGCCCAGCAATTAGATCAAAAAAACTGTTAACTATTAATTGAAGAAACAGTTTAGAATTTAAGCAACACAAGTTGACCCGGTATCAATACAAACATCGGGTGTAATTCTGCAGGACAATTTAATGTATACGATATTTAGAAACATATCAATGCAAACTTTATTTATTAGACACTAAAAATAAATACATTCTTATTTAAGCATACAATTATTAAACGCGCAATTATTGAAATTCGTAATCGTTTTTGTAGTAGATGTTGAAGTTTGTTCTTTTCTCCAACGGATCTACTGAATGATGCTCGAATGATACTTTTTGTCAACTTGTAAGTATGGTTTTATTGACGATGAATTGCTATGTCCTGTTTGTTTGTTCTTCAATTCCGCTCTTACTTAATTCGCTAACTGCTGCCGCTTGAGTGATTTGTAATTTTGACACGTTTGAAATCTGTACCAATGCGTTGTGCTGGGTTATAGTCCATTTGGAAATTTCATTATTCCCAATTGGCACATTTTTATACCAACCTTTAGAATTTTTCTTCTTCCAAAAGGGACTTGGTGTAAGAAATACTCTGTGCAATGTTATGAAAGTGCCTCGTTTTTCCATTAGTTTATTAAATAAGCGTACTGGGCAAATATCTTTTTTCTTTAAAATATTAGGCGTAGGTAATCCATTTGCTGTAACATAATTCATTATCCCCACCTTGTCTTGTTTTTAAAAATAGAGAATTATACTCGATCCAGTTCCTTTCCCATTATTTCCCATTTTGGATACGAAATAAGTAATTTTACTCTTCCTACGCGCCAAGCTAATTCAAACGCCAGAATGTGATAATTTCTTTTGAAGTCCTTCCGGTTTATTTTCATCCTATAATCAGGCTATTGAAAATACTCCACATTTATTAAGAGCTGATGCACTGGATTGTCTCTTTTCGGGTTGTCCTTGTAGGATTTTACGCAGCATAACGTGCAGCTCGTGATGAAATAAACAGTACGGCGGTGAAGGGGTTAAATACAATATTGAATTCGTTTTATTATTTACTTTGTTATAATATTTATTTATTTATTTTTAATACAATATCCAACGGGACAGGCCCAATTCCAGGATAAGGTGAACAAACACAAATATGTTCTACATAACAAAATACTATTTAAGTAGTTAAAAATGCACATTTAATTGTGGACCATTGACAGTTTAAAATATCTATTTTTGTTTCGATATTTGAATAATTATAAATCATCTTGTATAGAGGAGACGACTTATATACGTTTGTCCTGTAATTGTTCTGATAAAATTATTGGTTTTGACGAGAGTTGACCCTAGGAACACGAAGATATAATAAATTATTAATATAAATGCAGTCCACCTTATAATTAATAATTTCAAACAAAAATATTACAGATTGCATTACTCGTCTTTTAATTAGGCTTTGTGCGTGAAAGCGGTCATAAAAGTATTCCTGATCGATACCTCTTGCAGGATAAACACCATCTATCATGAAGCAAGCTGATTTGAAAAAACGTCTTTGAATACGTTCCAGTAACGTTATGTGATTATTATATATGGGACTCCAAATTACATTTCCATATTCAAGCTTGGATCTTACAAATGTCGAAAATAACAAGAACTTAGAACATAGTAGAAAAACTTTTAAACAGTTTCGTGTTTCTAATCACAAAACCAAGCATTTTGTATGAGGCTGTAGAGAGTTTTTCAAAATGTGCGACAAAAGTTAGTTTGGAGTCAAAGTAAACACCAAGATCCCTTATTAAATTGGGGCGAGCTAACACGGTATTGTGCAGTTAATAATCAAATCTTATTGAGGTGTCTGTTCTATGGAAATGATGTTCTATGATGTTAATGACATGATATTTACTTTGTAGCATTTTAGCGGAGATGTTCCAAATTTTTTCAACTAACGCTTCTTTGTCTGCAATATTGAATTCAATTTCTTAATGAAAATATCTGGCTCAAATTTATATCTTTGAGCATCGTAAAAGTGAAAAATTTTCGCCAGATTTTTTTATTGAGTCGCAACTGTATTAGCAGGCACACAGGTATTCTCACTAATCTCACTGTTCTTAGACTTACCGAATCGACTTATTGTTTAATAATTTTATAAATTGTTTACCAAAATGTATTTATTACTATTTATTTTGGCTACTAACACCGCGATAATTGATTGAAACATGAATAAGTGAAAAAACCACTGGTGTATTTGTCACTTATAAATACACCAGATCTTTTTTTTTTGTTAACTTGACATGTATCAATAAGAATTTTTTCTGGCAATTTCTTCGCAACAAAATTTGAATTATAAATGTAAAGTTTACTTCGACTCAAAAAAAAGCTAGAGTGTAATTCGGTAAGACAATTCTAAATCAATAAATTAAAAAATGAGATGTAAATTAGTTTATTTAATTTAACGGAAAAGTACAATTGTTAAAAACACAATTATTGAAAATAGCTTGATTTCCAGAACTTTCGTGTCTTTTGTTATCATTTTGATGCATGCTAGTATTTTGAGCGGTGATAGTAACTGTTTCCTAGATGGTAGTATAAATGGATCCAATTATCTCTTCATGATGTTCTTCATCTAACTGAAGGTACGGTTTTAATGACGATGGGTTGCTATGTCCCATAATTTTCAGTTTTTGTTCACCTATACCACTTCTGGACACTTCAGTTACTGCGGCAGCTCGATTAGAATGGTTTGTAATTTTCACCCGCTTGATATCAAGTCCAATATTTTTCGCCGAAGATTTGGTCCATTTAGATATTCCGTTCATCCCAATAGGAGAATTCTTATACCATCCTTTCGAATTTGTTTTTTGCCAAAAAGTTGGTTGGTTGGTTTCCCCGTCTTCCCATAATTTGTTTGAACAATCTTACTGGACATACACAATCTTCTGCAGTGTTTGCTACCAACCATTTACTGTCGGCCAACCTCTGATTTCCCCCTTGTGCTGTCTTCGTAAACAGTGGGTTATATTCAACTCTTCCGGTCTCTCTTCCACGGTAGTCTGTCTCGATTTTAAAATAGAATACCTTACAATTTGTTGCTTCTCCACCTCTCCAAACCAATTCATACGCAGAAATGTGATAAAATTTTCTTTGGATGCCTACAGATTCTTCTTCACTCCAGGACAGTGCCATTTCAAAAATGTCTCGTTTTGTGAGAACATTCACGTTCCTTTTTTTGGGATTGCTTGTAAAATTTTGCGCGTGCATTTCTCACTTTCTCTTACTGTATGTCCGTAAACGGATTAAAAATTCTTTTATCATCTATAAAGTACTTCTCTTGTAACATTCTTGCTGAAGTGTTCCAAATCGTCTTGACTGCACTCTCTTTATAATCTTCGCCATTGTTTTTCTTCATGTTGAATTCCCAGTCATATAAAATAGAAGCTAACTCTTCAGTGGAAGTTCATATTTTTTTCCAAACAAAACATCGCAAATTGTCGCCAAATTGATGTACCTAGTTGAATTCACAGTATTGCGAGACACAATATCATTAATGACTTTCCCTATTTCTCCACTCGAAGACTCTCCAAATCGCGATATTTCCACAAATGAAACTTTTCCGACAACGCAAGTTTGGGCAAAATTGACATAACGTCATCAAAAATTTGTTCACAATGCTGGCTGTCATGCTTTCAAAAGTTAGGTTCCGTTATTGTCGCTGGAAAAGTTAGGACAAACTTTTTTCGCTGTCATAATGACAAAATCACGCGGCTTATGGGATTTTTTATACATGAATTAAATTATCACTACAAAATCGGTTTCCTATGCACTCAACTGAGTGAAATATTAACCATATTAAACTTCTCCATTTACAATCATGTAATTCTCCTCGGAATGAAGGGAAAACCTTAATGGAACAAATCTCGTTGTCGTATTAATTTAACTATTCCGACATTTTATATTCATCTAAATGCACTACCACATTTTCTTTCGACGTCTCCAAGTCCTTTTGGGAATATATATAGTTATATCTCCTACAGTGAAATTAACAAATACTCTCATTCATCATTTCGGGCATAACGGTGAGTGTCAGAATTGCTATACACATTTCGACAAGGAGGAGAAACATATTTTAAGTTTCATGCGACATTTCAAATGAAATGCAGGAATTTCGTTTGTGTGAATTTACTGTTGAGATCGACAAATATTAATAGTCATTGAGCCAGTAACAAGATTCATAATTTCCTAATACTAAAAATTGATACATTTTCTTATTTTCAATTTCGTAAATTAATGTTTATATTACGAAAATGCTACTTTTATGTCTCAAACCGACGTGGAAATATTGCTTTGTTTCTATAATTAACCTGTAGAAATAAGGGTATATATCGTGGATATAAAAGTGAAATAAAGTTTGGCATAAAGAAATTTTTCCAGATTCAGTGAAAATTCAATTACACCAAGTACGAATTCAGAAGAAATCGGAGCGAGATCCGTTTTCAGTATTATCAAAAGCGTAATAATATCAAATTCCCTCTGGTTGAAAGAATGAATTTTTGAATCCGTATAGTAGGCGTTATTTGTGGTCTTTTAAAGATTAATTGAAAATTTTTGTAAGAAAACAGCCAGGAGAAAATGTGTTGTTTATTTTGTTATTTTTATCATACTGGAAGGTATTTTTGGCTAAAAATGTTTCCAAATAAAACCATAATGCTGAATAGCAATAAATTTTCAGTTGTTGAGTTTTGAATTTTAAAGTAGATAGTTGTCGTGCTATAATTTTTACAAAAAACTTTAGTTGATATCCCAGAGAGGTTTGTCACAGAATATGTCACATTTTTCGTCACAAACTGTATCCGTGGAGATACTACAGTTTCGTCTCGTGTCATACACAAACTGTGCTAAACATAATCAACAAGTACTGCCAAGTGCAGGAACTAACTGTAAACCCTCTAAAAACCTCGATAGTAGTTTCTATCAGGAAGCAAGTACTGAAAGAATTGAAGACACCAGTTCTAAATTAGGAAGAAACTCCAATTGCCCAATTGGCAAAATACTTGGAAATCATATTTGACCAACAGTTCTCATGAAATTATCCCATAGAAAAGGTACGATAACCCTTAACCTGTGCGGGAGATATTAGGGTCTACAACCAAATATGATATGGATATAGACAAGGCTGATACTTGGGAAAGCTGGTTTGGTAGCCTTTGGTGCAATAAGGATAACCCCACCATCCCCATTGAAGTATTGCCACTTCATGTCTAGGATTTTCAACGAGCTATTCAAATAAATAGAAGCCGAACTTATAATGGGAATGTCACTGTGGTCGGGGAAGCACGTGATGATATCCCAGGCAAAAGTTATAGCAATACATCACTCCACAGAAGAATAATTAAGGCAAGAGTTCAAGGAAAATTCCATTGCCATACACTCCGATAGCCAAGCGGATATAAAAGCAAACCATACAATGACAGCCAAAATAGATTGCCCTTAGCATGGAAACCAGTCTACTCAGATTTAAAAAGGTGATGAAAAGGCAGATTCACTAACCTGAACACGATGTGCCCCTATTGGTTCAGAATAATTCTGTAGTTTAACACAAACGTTGCAAGATAACAAAAAGCAGTACTTTGACCAAAACGCAGTCTCGAGAATAATGGCAATAAAACATGGCAAGGAGTTTACTAAAGGACTATTGTCACAATTCTGGAATATCCACTAATCCAGAATATACGAATATCCAGGATTCTGCCAGGGTGCTGTAGATTCAACAAACATATGAACAGCATCGGTCTGGCAGACATATATGTAGGTTAGGACAATAACATGAGAAAACCTCAAAGTATATGTGCACGCTAATGTATGTATGCATGATGGGGTGACATTCACTGAGACCTAAGAGATCTGTTGTGTCCCCTCCTTCTACTTAGTTCCAGAGGAACGGCTCAGAGACTAGTAGATCCATTAGTCTTATTTCCCTGAGACATTTTAGGATACCTGCAGGCTTAAATTTAGGTGAATGTCTCTCACAATCCAATAATCTAGGTGCTGTGCCCTAGGATTCTGAATTGCGGTGCAAATCGCAAGTTTGTGGATGGAGGTTTCTTCTTCCATGCCACAGAATCTACATTTTTCCTATGGCAGTGTACATCTAGCTCAGGATTTTTGGGCTGCAGCCCAAATTTCTCCCTGCTAGATTCTTGCACACTATTAGAGTCATTTTTGCTTTGTATATAATCTCCTTTTCACTTTGCTAATACGAAGGCCTGATTACGCTAAGGTGGAGTCTAGTAATAATAATGTGGCGTCCATTAATCACGTAAGGCATTATTAGGGATTTTTTTACGACCCCTTCCTCCTTAGTGGGAAATAGTTTAATTTTTCTCGAACCCCCCTACCCCTAGTCTTACGTAAGATTTTTCAATATTTGTGTTTCCGGTTTGAATGCGTTGGATTTATTGGAAAAAATGAACAGTTTGCTCAAATAGGTACTTTTATTTAAGACCTACAAAAACGAGTATTAGGGAATATTATTCAAGACACGTTTTTGCTTTTAATTCAATTGAACTTGGACGCAATTTTACATCTCGCATCGTTTTCTGATGAAAAAATAACCCAAGACCCCCTCTCCCTGTCCCAGAAGTGAGATTAGGCTCGACCCCCCCCCCTGAACACCTCACGTAATTAATGGATGTCCCCTGATAATATTGTTCATATTTCATACTCTGCAATGTTATATTTTCACAATGAAACAGTCAAGTTTCTGAAAGTTGTTTTTTTCCTAGAATAAAAAATTGGTTGAAACACAAACTCTCCATTGCCTTTTTTCTTGCTTATCCGAACTCCAGTTACGTATATCTCGAGTTACAGACGGTCGTTCAGCTTGAAATTTCGATGGAAATTTCATAATAAGAACGTTAATAAGTTTATGACAATTCAAAATAAAAATTTTTTGTCGTTCATCTTTTATGTACACGAAACAAGCTGATTTATTCAAATTTCTTTCCATAGGAAATGAGTACTTTGAAACAGTTGAACAAACAATTCAATTTGTTCCATAAAATTGCCCACTCAACTTATCAACTCGCTTGAAAATCGTCGTTTATTATTTTATTATTTAATACCAAAATATTGACTTGTGCTCTTTATTTAACTTTATGTCGGACAATATTTACATAATTCCAAATTATACTGAAAGATGTTTACTTGACGCTAATGAGCATTCTTTGTGACAAAAAAATTGTACCCGAGCATATTATATTCCTTTCTGTATACTTTTATTTACATTCCACTGCGCTAGAAATGGATTAATTACACTTCCAAGCAAGAAATCTCCTTATTCAGTTTAAACATAAATCCAGGAAGTTCCGTATTTAAGTCGAGAGGCGGCACAAAGAGTTGTCACTTAAGCTCACTAACACGATTATGAAGTTAGTCAATGGAATGTCGCCAGTTAATACATAACAATACGTTATAAGTCCGAAAATATTTGTCGGAAATTTGACTTCATTCAACTACATAGTTTTTAATTCCAACACTCATAAGATGAGTACGATAATTACGCACTTTTTCAACTTTTCAACCCGAAGCGTCTTTCAATTCAGAACTTTTTGCACTTTTTTAAACTGATTTCTGTACGATAATTCGCTCAAAGGCAAAATAGTTTTAAACTTTTTATACTCGATTAAATTCGAGTTGATCCAGTTATCCTGTCATAAGTGACATTTGATATGTATATAATCAATAATGTATATAACCTCATTTTTTAAATTAAAATTATATGAAAGGCGAAAATGCTGCTTAAACAGGTTGTCAATGAAATTTTACACCTTCTCTAAGACTTCCATATTTTCTTCATCGCTTTCAACTAATTCCTCTACCACACTTCTTACGGTATTGATCATGACGGTTATGGATGCAGACACCTCCATATCGTTCATATCCATTGCAGCAACAGAAATTTATTATTTAATTGTTTTACACTAGTTAAAATTAAAATTAAAAAACTATTTGTAATAATTGTACACAACTATACAACCAAAATACAATTGTTGAACTTGAACGTTTATTGATGTTATCTATCTAATACTAGGTTTAAAATAATTTGCACTGAAGTGTCCCATAATTATTATTTCAAACTTTTTAAACTGTCACTACATGATCAAAAAAACTTAACTATTTGCACTTTAACCGGTGTGAATGAT
This sequence comes from Lochmaea capreae, assembly GCA_949126875.1. Classification (NCBI taxonomy): domain Eukaryota; kingdom Metazoa; phylum Arthropoda; class Insecta; order Coleoptera; family Chrysomelidae; genus Lochmaea; species Lochmaea capreae. The sequence continues at coordinate 14,609,613 of OX421409.1, forward strand.
CGTACTCAGCTTAAGTTTCCGATGCCTTTTTCAACTTTTTGCCTAAAATAGGCCACAACTTCGTCAGTTACCTTTCAATTTGAACCAAATTTATTTTCTTGGACCATTTTCTGAAAAAAAAACGATAGTCACATTCAATTCAACCAATGTTGACATCGACTTGTGGTATAATACTTTTTTTTTCTGCATGCAGGACTATTTTTCATGATTTCCACCACAGAGACCATCACCATCTGTCACTTGATTACTTTGATGTTTCACGTGAATCTTTCAATTGAACGTCAGTGTATGTCAGTTTTTTATCATATTTTCCTATTTTTTGGTTTATGCGGTAGGCTAAAAACAGTTATGTAGAAAACGCTTTTGCAACCCTTACTATCAGCTGCTCTTGCTTCGCTTCGCTTGCGCTTACAACTGATAGTCTTGGGATGCTAATAGTATATTGTGTCACAGGGGCAGGAAATGAGCTTTACTGCCCAATACTGTAAAGAATCCCTCAACAGGCTGGCAAGAGACAACAAAGTGTCTCTAATATGGGTGCTGGCATATGAGTGGATTGCAGGTAATGAAATGGCTGACCAGTTACCTGAAGAAGGCTTTAAAGGAGACTTCATAGGTCCGGAACCGTTTTGTAGAATCACAGTTACCGACAGGGAGACTGGACACTGCACTCTGAGGAAACATCTGCACAAAATGGGCAAAGTTAGTGAACCTATGTGCAGGAAATGTGAACTCTATGATGAAACACCTACTCACATACTCTGCTTCTGCGACTCAGGGCTCAGACGGAAGCACTTTGGAGATGAAATAATACAACCACTACAACTACTGAAAATTCCTCCAGTCAAACTAGTAACCTACATAGAAGACACAAAGCTTCTGGAATAGCAGTAGATAACATGTGAAATGGTACAAAGATCAAGTGCCTGGGCTACTGAGCACAGCCCAATCGAATGATTATTGGGTAAAAGAGAGACATGTACCTAAGTTGAAGCCTGCAGATATCCTAAAATTCCTCAGGGAAGTAGGACTAGAGGAGCTACTAGTCTCTGAGACGTTCCTCAGGAACTGAATAAAAGTAAAGGGGCACAATAGATTTTTTAGGTCTTAGTGAATGTCGCCCCATCATAGACACATTATACATACATACAATATTATTTCTAACAATTATATATTTTTGGAGGCAAGATATTTTCGCGATGTGATATGCTGTGTAATAAACCAGTCGGATTCCAATTTCAGTATCACAATTCTCCGTTGATTTACTCTCTAAAAAGAAGTTAAAACAAAATAGCGATCAAGAAGGTAACGAGTTCTGTTAGTTATTTTCTGTACATGACAGTTTCTGTCATATGATGTTATTTGCCTGCGTAAGTTTTTGTCAATATCCTTCAGAAAGTAGAAGATTGTGAATAAATGCATAAAAAATCACACGTGTGCTTTTATATTATACATATATCGTTCAGATCTTTTTTCCAGACGCCTCGGCGTGGAGACAAATGATATAAAAATGTAATTTTAGGGAAAATATGTAAAGGACGAATTTCTTACGTATCTCGTTATCGGCACATCTGGGTAATAAATGCTTCCTGGTTATACAGATTGTATCGAAAAGTCGTACGCTATGCTAAAATTAAACTATAATGAATTTAGGAAGAAATTTGAGCACACGGGGTACAGAAATGCAAAATGTGAAAAAGAGAAGTAGCTGTTCTAGATTCTTGCATAGTCTGTTTCAAAATCATATGGAAATGCATTAGAAAGCTCATTAATTATAGGCTAGATCACCTTACTTAGGGATTCAGGACCCACTGGAAGAGATGGGCTGAAACACCATTTTGGGGACCGGAACCCTTATGAGGTATCAATGTAATATTGGAAAAAGTAGGCCTATAGGAGACTACAGGATAAAATAGGGACAGTTACCTAAACTAAACCTGTAGATATATCCTAAAATGCTTCCGGGAAATAGGTCTAAAGGAGCCTGAGACTGTGAGCGTCAGCTATAGCTACGCACTATATTTTGTAATGCGCGGGGGAAGACCACAGAAAAGCTATTGAAGACAAGTAGATATCATGTCAGACAGATAGTCGGCACTCAAGGCAATTTTGAGCCAGAAGGTGACGTCTCAAATAGACCGAATACGTTAACCGCATGTACTAACATCGAGGTACCAGGTCACCAGAGTGACAAGGACAATGCAGAAGTTGAAGAAGACACAAATCCTGAATTACGAAATATTCTAGGCATGGCAGATACCGTGGTATGAAGATTGGCTGGAAAAGCATTTCATAACGTGTTTCATACAAGATTTTATCTAATTTTGACAAAAAGAAAACTTAATTTGCCTAACAATAAAGCATTTCATACGCTTCATACAAGATTTTATCTAATTTTGACAAAAAAAAAATTTAATTTATTTTATGTGAGCCCTTTTGACAAAAAGATAATTTAATTTATTTTATGTATTTTTTAACAATTTTTAATTGATTTTTCTGATTTGAAAACAGCACTTTTTGATTCCTACAAGTTTTGCAACCAATATTACACACGACAATACTTTTATTTTATACATTAATTTCAGACTTTTCTTTATTATTTTACCATTAATATTAAATTAAAATCGAAAATAGCTAATAATCCATAAAATAAAAAGTAAATTGTTCTAGTTGTTCTTATTGTTAGTAGCTTTCTTCAGTTCTAGTTGTTGTTATTTTTCTATTATATGACATTAAACTTTCTTCTTTTCTCTTTCTTGTTTTTATTAACTGGTGATAAAATTAATGTTTCATCACCAGTTACATAATATTTTTCATTATGTAACTGGTTACGAAAAATGTGACGTTTGCTAACGGAAGTCAGTTTTGAAAAATGTCACTTTATATGTAAAAATTAGATAAAATAGTTGTGTGTCACAACTGAAGAAAAACGCTTTAGCAGCCCATTACTATCAACTTTCCTTACTTAGCTACGCTTGCTAGTGCATCTATTAGTCTCATTTCCTGCCCTTGTGACACAAAATACTATTTAAAAAAGTGAAAAAATATTGACTGGACAAATCAAGATGATCAAAACAATTATAAGGCCCGTAGCATGATCACTAGGATGAAAATAGAAGAAGATAAGTTGAGGATGAACGAAAGAAAGATAATAAGAACAATTCTGGGTTTAGTGAAGATCAGAGAGCAGGAATATAAAAAGATAACGAATCAATAAATATTAAAAGAACTTAATGGAGGTAATAAAATCCAAAGCCGACCTATGTATGATAATATCATTATACATACATATATACATAGTAGCCGGAGACTGATTGGTGTAATACATTTTTCAAGAAAAGGTTAATTTAGTAATCGCTATTCTCAATTTAAAATAGACAATTTAATGGAACGCCCTATATAAGACTCTAACAACTGAACATTGAAGCTTGAAACAATTTTATCTCACTCATACCTTTTAATCAAAATGAATGTACACCGTACCTCGTATGTCATTGAGGAGATTACCACATAAATTAATTAATATCCCAACCAGTAAGAGATGACCATAAAAAATCTGTTGCCAAACAATATTTCGCGAAACAAAAATCAAATTTAGGTCACCAAACATAATCAAATGACCAGCAGTTTAACCAAACGACACTGGACAGCATCTGTGGCAGTACAATTATTTGATTTATAATCTTTTGTAATTGCGACCTACTTTCCGGTCTCTCAATATAATTACACCCTACACGTTACAGCCTGCATCGTTCTGTTCGTTAAATAAATGATTTTACGTTATCTACGACTTCATGAAATTGATTCTACAATCTTTATCTTTCGAATAAATATTTCTATTCACTAATTAATTTTATTTAATGGTTTTCCTGCGAGAATGGAATGTAATTAATGGAACGGAAATTTTCACTTGAAGTAAGTATGCCAGGTTGATTTACCCGGAATGTTTGTACAGTATGATTTTACGAGGAGTGGATTAGGATATTCCTGATACTATTATTTTAGCCCTCCATCTTCAATACTTCAACTAAGGAAAAATTTGAAATTTTATATAATTTGTTCATTCACGAGATTTCTTTAGTAAAAACCATCGAAATATTCTACAATTTTGGGTTCGAGATTGTTTGCAGTATACAGGGTTCTTCATTACGACCAGCTATTGAACGTTTCTCAAAAATTACATCAAGTCGGAATTGTGAAATTTTGTTCAAAGAGCTTCTTCGACATCACGAGTCTATTTAAAATATGATTTTATTGACAGCACTTCCGATTATACTGGAGGTTGATATTAGATTTTTTATTTTAAATGGAACATTGCTGCAATTAAGCGGTGGAACATAACCTAACTTTCTATTAATTCTCTTCCAGTTTCATTCGATAGAATCATTTCATTATTCATTACTACTCTGCAATCTTCCAACTTTATTTCTATAATTTTTTTTATCACCAAAAAACACATCATAACTCAATCCAACAAACGCTTTGACAGCTCCAGAGATAACAAAATAAATTTTTTTCCTACCTATATTGTAAGCAACGCATTTCGACACTGTTTTGAAGGACATGAGTAACAATTGCCAAGAAGGTATCGATTGCCCTTAACGACGGGCTGTAGGTCAACTTACCACCCTTGGCTGGTAATAATTTATGCCATATAAAACATGTATCTTATTTATTCATATGAATATTAATAGTACAATTATTACAATTATGAACATTATTTACAAAATTTTGATAAAGTTTTTCTCGTCTTTTCTCGCTTTACATGAAATATAATTTCTCCATCTTTAACCAAGTTTTCTGTTACCCTTGAAGTATTGCAGGAGACTTCTGGCTTCGTTATATTGTATAAAATTTTATTTGCAGCTTCCTTTTTATTGTTGACGCTCTCCGCTATATAATTTTCCGCTATAACTGCAGATTTCTAACCGCCATGTCGCTTGGTAGCTGACATCTACTACAATATAAAGGGTGATTAATTACTAATTGGAAATAATTTAACAGTAGAATCCTGACTTCAAATTATGGAGATTCAACCGAAAACACCTAAGTAAAATATAGCTGCTTTGTTTAAAAATTTAAAAACTATTTGTGCCCAGTACTTTAAAATTGTTTTACGTATTCATTCCATATTTGACAGAAAGTGTAGACACTGTACACAGTGTACACCCTACCAAATTATGTTAAACACACGTTTCTGGCTACTACCAGAGGTGTACGACAGGGGCAAGTAACAGGTTAATCTTTCCAAAATTCTATGCCACTGGCGAAATAGAAATTTTAGCACAATTTTTCGATTCTCCAATACTTTTTACGTAATTGAAGTACTCTTTTCTCATAACGATAAAGTCAATATTTCTCGAGATATTTCAAGTTAAACATGAAGCTGCACAATTTTGATGTGGCACATTCAGGATGGAGCAAGCACCACCTCATTAGCAGATAATAATATCCAATTTCCTCAGTGTTGGATTGGCAGAGGTATTGAATTTCCATGGCCGCCTAGAACTTCCGAAGGTAACCCCCTAGTTTATTTTTGGGGCCATATGAAATTATTAGTATATTCACAAGAAATAAACACTCGTCAGGAACTATGGCAGCTAATTGTAAATTCGGCTTATTTTATTGCCAATCAACCCAACATATTTTTCAAAGTGAGAAGATCATTTAGCCAAATAATGGATAAGCTTATTGAAATAAACGGGGGTCACATAGAACATTTATTTTGTTATTAAAGGTTTTCAGGTAGGTACTGTTCGTTTTTGATATTTCCGGTATGTTATTAAAATTGTAGGTACTTTTATTTAGATTACATTTTCGGAACCACAAAATTTTTATTCCGCCAGTGGCGTGGAATTTGGGAATGATTAACCTGTCACTTGCTCCTGTCGTACGCCTCTGGTAGTAGCCAGAAACGTTTGTTTAACATAATTTAGTAGGGTGTACAGTGTCTACACTTTCTGCCAAATATGAAATGAATACGCGAAACAGTTTTAAAGTACTGAGCACAAATAGTTTTTATATTTTTAAACAAAACATCCTGTAACTAAGTAAGCAGCTACATTTTATTTAGGTGTTTTGGGTTAAATCTTCATAATTTGAAGTCAGGATTCTACTGTTAAGCTATTTCCAATTAGTAATGAATCACCCTGTATAAAGTTACTGACGTTCCTCTAAGGGAGTATCCGGTATACTCCTTAAAGTTCAGAGATTTGGCAATTTTACTTGGAATTGGATTAAGCATTTTGATATCGCATGAAAAAGCGAGGACCAAAATTCGTCTAGTGGGATCGTATAACAATGTAATTTCGAACTATTTTGAAATACAAACAAATGTAGCGAGAGAAAATGGAAGTATGAGAGGGAAAATTCACTTCATCGTCCACAAACTGCGGAAACAGTATATAAAATTATCCTTCTGATTCTCGTTGACTATAAGGAAGTGGAGCTTAGAGATTTTGTATTTATCTTTCTTATTTACTTCATTATTTCATTGACAAACACAAAATAGTTATTCTCCTTCCTCCACAGCTATTGAACATCACAGCGCGATGCGAGTGTGATCTGGAACAGCTTGAGTGCTTATACTGATAAGCGTAGAGAGTGTATAACAGTGAGCACGACTGAGGTTTAAGCGTATCCAGAGTATAGACGAAGTTTGAATGAGATTCAACATTTACTCTGGTCGCAGTTTCCCAGGAGAAACTGTGCTCCACTAAATATTTCCAGTAGTCCTATTATAATGGTGCTGATATCGCAAGAGTTTCCTCAAAGGAGTAAATTGACTCATATCTTCTATTCCGATGTATCTCGACCCACACTAGAGTGTGCCCATGTTTAGGTCATAAAGTTTTCCTAGGCAATTCAAAACCATGTTTAAACTGATTACACAAAAACTTTAATGCTTAAATGCATGCTTCATCGGACAAGATAATAATTCTTTGACTTGGGTTTCCAATTAACTCCACCATTTAATAATTTTAATATATAAATATTAATAATTTTTTCGATATTGACATATCATCGTCAGCATAACAGAAGTTACATTATTTGATCTGATGCCTAGTTGATGTGTAATATTTTGGCTAGACTAAATAGTGACCTATCAAGTGATTGACTTAAGATAGGCGAATCGAAAAATGAAGATATATTACAACTATTAAAGCTTAGGTATTATTAACCCTATGGATATCTTCCTTCTCATTTGAGATCAGTATAATTGTGCTTAAGATGACAGTTTAATAGAGGAGAGCTCCCTGGATTTATCTGTTCATTGATGACCTCATATTGTGGGTCTCCTAATTGTCTCCTGATTTTTAATATTAGTACTTCTAGTTCTGTGTAAAGGTGACTCGAGCATTTTTATGCACACAAACAATGTGTGTGAAAATTTGCTCTAGTCAGTACTGCCTAAAAATCTTGTGCACGCACGTCTGTACGCGCACGCAAGGTATCCGTCGGTTGTCGGTTTCTAAAGAAATATCAAAAGGATTGTGTGCTCAGTTTGGACGGGATTGTCGTTGTAAATTTGTGTGTGTTGTATTTGTTTGTTTAATTTTAAAATAATCAGTATATTATTCTTAATTTTGTTGAGGAAAGTTGGTGTTTTTATTTAAAAAAAACATAGGTACTTACCTATTTTGTTATTTAGAATAATACTAGAGATGAAGTGCATTTAAACAAATTTAAAATGGAGTGGACCAACGGAAAGGCGTTGCAATTAATCGATGAGTACGAAAAACACCCAATATTATGGTACGCCAAGCATCCACAAAATGTTTCAAGGAATTTAAAGTCAGATGCTTCGGAGAGAATTGCAAATAACTTAAAAATGGACGAGCATGAAGTTAAGTGAAGTAATAATATCGAAAAAATAAAATGAATAAATACTTAGCTCTGCTCAACTGGAGCACATATTTTTGCGCACAAATATGAACCTGCAATTAAAATTTATGTCGAAACTAAAATATCTCGCACGAACGTATGTGCGCGCAAACTGTTTGTGTGCATAAAGATGCTCAAGTCAGTACGCACCTTAAGATGTGAATGAATGTTTGGTATCACGGAGATGTTTTGCGTAATGAGATTTATCAGGTTGTTTTAATATGTATGCTCGTAAGTGTTCATTGTGTCTTATTCCAAAATTTCTACTGGTTTGTCCAATATAGACAGCATTACATTTTTAATGGGTATATTCTAGTTTTTACCTTAAAACATTTTTTACTCACGTTGTTTTCCGTTTTAGAAGAAATCGTTATGTTTGCTGCTAAAGATATTATTAGAAATATTACCAGCTTATGTGAGGGTTTTGTAATTTTGCGTTCTTTCAGTTCTTTCAGTTTTTTCAGGAAATATTAGTTGTAGTGTCACTTCATTATCTTATTTATTAATACATTTATTTATTACATATTTGTTTATTTGTATCAATTTCTTTATAAAAATTATATTTGGTTCTTACTCACCAAAAGATCTGCTATAGATAGATGCACTAGCATAGTATTGATTCTTGACGGATTTTTCTTGCGTCTCTTTAAAATTAACACTAACACTGTAATATTCGCTATTGTAGAGAACACCATTAAAATACTGTATACGATTATGGAAAGTTTATGACCGTCGTTGAACTGCATGGTGAGTGGTAGAATGGTTTCATTTTTTGTTCCATTCGTTATCGGCCACTGTTCTTTTGACTCAAAATCGGTGATATCCATTATAGTCTAATATTGTTGATTTGAATGATTAGATTCATACATCTGAAACAAAAATATAGATTAGGGAAGGTTTATTTTCATAAAGTTACTTCTCTTGAGGAAATATCAATATTGTGAATACATTTCATTTAAAATATTTCGCAATAATTTTGAGAGTGGTAATGCTAAAATAACTCTTGCAATTTATTTTATTAAACTGTTCCAAATAATTTGCTTATCACTTTTTTTTCTTGCGCAAAGATATTCCATTTCTTTTTTTGCCAATAAAAACCTTTGTTTTCTCATCTACGGAAGAGGGACATTTACCTTAGTTGAAGCCTGCAGATATTCTTAAATTCCTCATTGAAATAGGACTAAAGGAGCTACTAGTATCTGAGACGTTCCTCAGGAACTAAGTAGAAGTAAGGGGACACAATAGATCTTTTAGGTCTCAGTGAATGTCACCCCAATATACATACATACACCAACGAACACTTTCCTCCACTCACGGAGCGATCAGTTCAAATTCATGTCACAGCTCATCAGCTCCAATTCAGGCGTAACGTACTGGAATACGGTAAATGCCGGATTATACTTCAGCTCACTAATTGGCTTAGATATTTAATTTCTTTTTTTTAACAAATTTACGAACTTATTTGCGACTCAGTAACTAATTCACGCAGCCACCTAGCCACAAACCCAATTTCCTGCACGTAGACCCAGTTTAACAGTCACCTACTTTGGGTGAGATTGCAGGGTTTCTCGACTTCTGATGAAAAAACCTTGCGGTTTCCGTGAAGCGTTGCTACTATTTTGGGGAAGGTTTAATGCTATCAAAATAATTTTTTCGAAACTAACCTAACCGAAATCCTGCAGTCCCAAAATACATACCTGCTCCCTCGAAGAAGGTAGGTGGGCTCTTCACTTTTATTCAACGAATGGCTACAAAATCGAGTAGAATCTCTGTCTTTTATGACCTACCTTGGATTATCACTTATAGAACTTTGGTGTTTTGTAACAACATCTTGCAGTGATTTTTTCGGAATAGTTTTGGTTTATCTTCTAAACTATGTAGTTCAGCAAAGATCCGGAAAAACCTGGAGGAGAAGCATTAAATTTCCTTCAAAATTTGTTTGATTCAAAGTAGCTTTGATCCACAGATAACCAAAATACAAGCCAAACCTCATAGCTTAAGAGATACACCCAAAATATTCCGTCGAATAACAGTTTCTAGGCCAGCTCGTGATCCTAAGTCAGGTGACACACTAGAGAAATTAATTGCGTGAAACTTGTTCGTGAAACATGTTTACATGAAACTATCTTCTCGTTTAGTGCACACTGTAAAAACAATTTAGTTTCAAATATGCTTTTGGATGAAGAAGATGTAGTTTTCCTGAGCCACTTTTTCCCATGCCATAGACACAGAGTCCCGTTTGCTATATTCCGGTAACTGATAATTATATAAACAAGGGTGTTGTTCGACAATTTTTACAAGCTTAATATCAACATCGGTTTTTTCTTTTGGCATTTTGATTAGCTACTTGTAATAAAAATAATAAATTTTATCACTATACCGTCCTTATCGCTCGGCAAATACTATGCAAATAAAAGAATTTCAAGAAACAAGTTACAACAAACAGAGCACGTTGCATTTCGCGAAACTTGTTGACGAAACAATTTCTGGTCTCCTGTTTCCGAAACGCCAGTGTGCATCGTTTCATATAAGTACATGGGTTATTCGATATTGAAACGAGTTGCATGTTTCTTGAAACGAGTTTCACGAAATTCGTTTCTCCAGTGTGTCACCCGCCTAAGCGACACAACAAACAATCATTCAGGTAGAATGTACATAGCTTCTGGCCTATATTTGCAGTTTTCAACATTTTATCCAACAGTATCCATAAAAAGTCAATATTTACCAAATTCCACTCTAGCTGTGTATATAAAAATGTGCTCTCTTTCTACCCTCGGGGACCATTATGTGTAAAATGGAAGGACAAAAGTTATCGAAGAACTTTTGAATAGTTAGGGATAAAAGGAATGTTATTTTGTAAAGAACAGTACCCAAGACTATAGTCGAGATAAAACTTATTTATGTTGTTTTATAAATCATACTAATTTTCACAGAACCAGCCTACGAATCGCAGACTGACTAAAAAAATAACATGATTATCCTGGGGCTAGATTCATTTGTCCTCCCACCAGATATAAAAAACAGCAAGTGGTCGTTTAGCTTTTTGAGTGGATGCAGTAGGAACTGCTCCGTTTTTAAACAGATTATTTTTTGACATTTCTCGAAATCAATAGAAATGTTCAATTTCAGTAATTCATATACCTTTTAGCCAATCAAAACATTATTATGGTGAGAATAATCTACTTACATTATTCTAGCGAGAATTATTCAATGTAAATTGTTTTTCTTTATCTGACGTGGATTGTAACGTCAAAAAATAATCTGTCGAATACCACACGAGAGTTCGATAAATTAGATAATAATTCTCCAGGCATTTTCTCATACTTGTTACCATTTGGCAATAGCCACTCGAGCACTTCGGGCGCTCGTGTCTATTGCCTGGCAACAAGTTTTTTATAATCTGTCGAATTCACAGACATATAAATATGTCTGTGGTCGAATTATTTTCAATTTATTCTCACTCTCTTGTGATATTACTACTGAAAATTGTTTTTGTTTGTTTGAACAGGGTTTGGAAACTATTTAATTATTAATTAACATTGCAAATTTCAATTATATACCCTAATGTAGGATCTTCAGGGCTTGTTATTGAATACAAATGATTTTAATGTTGCGATAGTTCGTGGTCGTTTTTGATACATATTTTGGCTGTTTGTAATTGTATTTCGCACACTCTTTGGCGTAGACATTCAATGTTTTTCATAGTACTTTTTGTCGGTAGTCTGGTGTGTTTTAATTATCTTCTTTTTTTACAGGCAAACTGTGACCAGTGAAAAAACAACTGCTATGGTAAGTTACTTCTACTTCTATTATTCTAAGAGGGTGACAATCAAAACAGAACTATACACTGTGTCCGTAAAGTATGGAACGAATTCATTTTTAGCTAAAGAAACCATTTTAAGAAATAAGCCTGAAACATGTCGATTTTTGATTTTAATTTACGGTATTTTAAAATAATAATCTAATATACAGGGTGAATTACTTTCGAGTAATGACGACACCGTCATTTTTTTTAAATGATTCCAAAAATGTATCACATGTTGATTCCAATTGGTACAAGGTGGACAAAAATACAATAGTTTTGTGTGTGCTCATAAAGTAACGCGTAACATTCTTTATTAGTTAAATTAACAATATTATCGAAAATACTTATTGTCTAGCGGACAGAATCTGATGCTGTATTTGATGCTGTATTTGACAGTAACCCAAACATTGTACAAATTCTTGTTGAACCTTGTTTACAGTGTCTTGAAAAATATTGTTTATTGCTGTCCGAATTCTCTCTTTTAATTCTTGAATTTTCGCTGGTTTCGTTTGATACACAACATTTTTCAGATGGCCTCATATAAAATAATCCAAAGGATTGAAATCTGGTGACCTCGCTGGCCATTCAATAGGTCCACGGCACCAATCCACCTGTTGAAAAATTTCATCTAGGTACCTTCTAACATCTACAGCATAATGTGGAGGTGCACCATAAACTTTCATCAAAACCTCCAGGATTACGTCTGCTGGGAAAAAAGTTACGTAAAGTAGGTACGAGATACCCCCTTAAAAACTCAAGGTACGTTGCCCCGTTTAAATTACCTTCGATAAAGTAGGGTCCGATGACTGGATTTCTTACAATTACAGCCCATATATTTACCTTTAGCGGAGGGTTTTCTTTTGCCCAGTATCTAAAATTCTGACGGTTAACCTCGCTATTTAACGTGAAAGTGGCCTCATCAGAAAAAATAATGTTTCGTATCAAGAGAGGGTCTCGGTGACATTTATCCATCATTTTTTCGCAAAATTGAATTCTTCAATCGGAATCATCTTCGTTTAATTTTTGCACAAGTTTGAATTTATAAGGATGCCATTTTTCAAGCTGTAATAGTTTTTGTACCGTGGTTTTGCTAACACCGATATCGCGATTAACTTTACGAACAGAAGTGTTCGCATCTTCTCCAAAACTAAGTAAAACATCTAATGCTGTATCAGCATTTGCAGAGGGACGACCTGATTTGCGTGCATTTTCAACCGTACCCGTTTCTCGAAATTTCTTTTCAATTTTACTGACTGTGGAACGCGATATAGGTCTTTCTGGATATTTATCATTAAACAAATTGCACACTTCCATCTGAGCTCGCGATCTGTCTCCATACCCAATCATCATATTAAGTATTTCAATTTTTTGTTTCACACTTAACTCCATTTCTACTTCAAATTAAATATAAGCAATAATTAAAACATTCACGAATACCAAAAAAATTGTAGTACTAAACTGTCACTGAACACCAATAAATTACTAAACAAATAATTAAATTTCACGAAAAACTAGACTCCTATGTTTTTTTTTAAATTGATAAGAAATAATTTCTTTCATATTCTGTCTGCTAGACCACAACTACCAAACACGTTTGGAAAAAGCTCATTTTTTTTAATTTAAAAATGTAACAAACTACAGGGTGTTACATTTAAACTAATTGCCGCTAGACAATAAGTATTTTTGATAATATTGTTAATTTAACTAATGAAGAATGTTACGCGTTACTTTATGAACACACACAAAACTATTGTATTTTTGTCCACCCTGTACCAACTGGAATCAACATGTGATACATTTTTGGAATCAGCTCAGCTAGAGTAATCCGAAAATTGAGACAAAATGGGGGTGTTCTATTTAAAAAAAATTATGGTGACGTCATTACTCGAAAGTAATTCACCCTGTATATTAGATTATTATTTTAAAATACGGCAAATTAAAATCAAAAGTACACATGACTAGAGAGTCAAGAAAACGTTGTATTATGTGTAAAATTTTTAATTTAAAAATTGCAAAGCGCTTTCGGCCTTTACGCCATCATCAGTGCGATACTCGTCAAGCATATATACAAGAGTCCAAAAAATAAATCGACAACACAATCATAAAAACTTTTTTAAAAAACTACAATAAATTTAAAAATTATTTTAAAAAATTTCCCTTCATTTAGGGTAAACTGTCGTTAGCTTTTTAACATTTTCAATTATGAACTTCTAACAAATACACGTGTTTGTAAAACGGAAATTAAATTGACAGTGAATTTATTCCATACTTTACGGACAGAGTGTATATTTATATTTATACCCGAATATTTCCCTCATGTGTAAAAAATCCCATGAGAGGAGTGCAATTATCTATTGATTACAGCGGTAACTGCACTGTAGAAACCGAAAGAGCACGTAAAGTAAAGTAAAGTCAAAAAATATTTTTAAAAATGTCTCGTTTCGGATGTGATTCATTGGGGATTATATATTATATATTATGTACCTAACAGCATGTTTTAAAATGGATATTTTGTATTAAAAAAAAAGAAATAGGAATTCAATATTTAAACCAATATTTGTATCCGGGAAATATTCCCCCGAATTACACTCTTGCATCAAAACAACCAGATAATTTTGCATACGAGCGTGTTGTCTTAGAAAAACTACATTCGGTCATTTTCATATTTTGTGCAATTACTTCCGATAACATACCTACGCCTACGTCATAGCCCAATTCTGTCGTTAGTAAATGCCAAATAAGTTTATCTATTCTTTTTTGATTCTGCTGTGATTGGTATGACGAATATGAAAATAAGGTTTGATTTTCGAAGACGTATTTTATTTTGTAACAGTCTTAGATCAGAATAGTATTTCTAAACATAGTTTCCAACTACATTGAAAAACATACAAACATAAATACTATACCTATGTACGTATTCGTATAGTCTATTCATCCTCATAGTGAAGTAACTAACTAAATCATTGTTAATAACTACCAAAGCAAGCAATGAAAACTTGCCCCAATAGGCATGATGACAGTCACTAAGAATCACTAAAATATTGATTTGATATAATTATATATGGTGCAGATATTCTAAAAAAATTACCTATTTTTATTTTACATGTGTGATGACCAATATTTTAGTAAAAATATAAGCACAAAATTTAACAATCCGCCATCTTAGTTCAAACGCCGAATCAGAATAGAGTGACGTCGTACTTTCGCAAATTTGAACTTAATATTTTGTCTTTTGCCCGAACCATAGATAAGTCTATGGTCCGAACATCTGTTCTGTTTTCAATTTCCTTTGTGTGATTCAAATTATATATCAAAATAAACTTCTAACCCGCAAGCTGTCAAGTGTTTGAAGTTTGACGATTTCACCAATGACATGAAACAGTCTGTTTTATGTTCTAAGAATGACACAGATCACCTATAAATGGTATTTACGAATTGATGATGTCACAGACAGACGCCATCACTATTCTTGCGTTTCGGCGCAGAGTTTAAAATGCATTTTTAAAAGGTGAATTTCTCCTTTAGAAACTTTTTTTCTCAGTTTTTCAAAATCAGTCATCATGCCTATTTGACGTTTTTCGCGATTATCTCCCAACGTATCAATTATTACAAAAAAAGTTTCGAATGAAAGTTATAGATTTTCCCATTCCACGTCGAAACATATCATCATATGTCTAATTTCATACCGTTATTATCATAGAGATACTACAGATAGAGGCAACAAGCCATAGGTCGCTGTGAAAGTGGGAATGTCTGTATGAACTCCGGTCAAGAGTAAGAGGCAGACGATCAAAAGTTTTTCTGTCTTTGTCTGTGTCTACAGTATACACGCCATTAAAGAAAGACAGCATGAATCTCTGACTTTCTATCTCTGTCTCACATGCTGACGGGTTTCGAGCTGGCTTGTTGCCTCTATCTGTAGTATTTCTATGGTTATTATGCGGTGAAAGCGGAAAACTGCCCCACTTTGACGTTATTCGCGATTATCTCCGAACGTATCAAGTCTGATAGTTGAACAAATATGTTTATAATTTCTTTAGCATCAGCTGATTGATGTTTTAGACTACGCCATCTAGTAACTGTCGAATATACCAGATAATAATAATAATAATGTTTAGGAATTAAAAAATTTGTTTACAAAAATAATGAAATAACATGAAATATGAACAATAAATAAACATTCATAATCACAAAAGTTGTTTTACAATAAAGTTATATACAACTTGTACGTGATGTTATAACACTCAAAATGATACATACAGGGTGATTGATTAGTGTGATAAAGTTCAGTGCCTCCTTTGTATTTTGAGATATCAATTTGAAAAGTTTAGGGTTTATAGCCATTATCAGTCTACACATTTTAAAATTATTTACAATCTTACAGGGTGTTCCAGAATGGTGTGCCATATCAAAGTTACATTTTTTTCAATGAAACACACTATATTTTATCGCATATTTGGAATCACCTTGACCTCCCCATTACAATAATGTGATGTGTTCTACGAAGTATTTAAGAAGTTATAACCAATTTTCCATAAAAATCATAACAAGTTCAATGTAAGAGAAATTCAAGAATAAAAATCTGTTGCGGCCAAAGCATTTGAATAGTAGTGAAAGTCCTGGAAACTTATTTATTTTGTTAATATTGATTGAATCTGATACAGGGTGAATCAAAATACGAATACATTATTTTCTCTGTTTTTTTAATTGGATCACTCTGTATTTTATGTGAGAATCGAAAATTACTGCCAACATACTTCTTTTTTTATATAGCACTCCCTATACCTAAAATTATTAGTTCTTGAGATATTTTGATTTTTCTATGCAAAACATTGATTATATCAAAAAAATTTGTTCTACTACATATTCACCAACAATACCTCCCCACATATTCAACGACCATCTAGTTTGACTGTGTGTCACTATGTAATAAGGATTAGTTTACGAATAATAGTGAAAGTTGTGCCTATTAACACAACCATTTTTATGAAACGTGGCTCCTTACACTTGTGTGTGAGTTTTCAGTAAGTGCCAGCAAAACATTAATTTCATTTTCTTCTGTCACAGTTGTTTTTGTTTTGTAGGTTGCCGCCTTTCAGGAAAACGTTCATGGTATACTCTTGCTGATAGTAAGGCGTTTTTATTGCATTCTCCCAATATCCAGATCATATCAATCATTTCATCACTAGTGAAATTCATTTTTGCCCTAGTTCAAATTCTTCAAAACACCAAAAAATGTAGCAAACAGCTAAATCAAAAAACACTAATGTACCTGCTGCCATGTCATGTTATTGTCAAATATCAGTTTTTGACAAATCAATCACCCCCAACTCACAATTAATTATTAAATAATTAGATATAATCAATGTTTTGCATGGAAAAATCAAAATATCTCAAGAACTAACAATTTAAGGTATAGGGAATGCTTTATAAAAAAAGAAGTATGTTGATAGTACTTTTCGATACTCTCATAAAGTAATCCATTTGAAAAAACAGAGAAAATAATGTATTCGTATTTTGATTCACCCTGTATCAGATTCGATGAATATTAATGAAATAAATAATTTTCCAGAATTTTCACTACTATTCGAACACTTTGGCCGCAACAGATTTTCATTCTTGAATTTCTCTTACAATGTACAGGGTATTGAACTTAATACGATTTTTATGGAAAATTGGTTATAACTTCTTAAATACCCCGTAGAACACATCACAAGCCTATACTATTGTGATGGGGAGATCAAGCTGATTCCAAATATGCAATAAAATATAGGGTGTTTCATTTAAAAAAATGTAACCTTGATATGGCGCAGCATTCTGTAAGATTGTAAATACTTTAAAAATGTGAAGACTGATGATGGCCATACACCCTCAAATTTTCAAATTGATATCTCAAAGGACAAAGGAGACACTGAACTTTATCACACTAATCAATCACCCTGTATATAATATAATAATAAATAAATAGGTATAATATGTCATGATGGAGTTAATTTGTCTTCATTGGGTGAGTTGTCTTTATTGGGTAAGTTGTCTTATCTTCTTCAGATTATAAAGAATATATAATATTTTACCAAATGCTTAATTCGATTTCAAATTACAGTAAGTCTGTTGAAGTTCATTAAAAGATGTTAAGGTTATGCTGATTTTATTAAATTGTCATTCTCACTATATCCCCTAGCAGTTATTTTCAAAGATAGTGGAGAAACAAACTTTTGTAGAAGTAATTCAGGATTACGTTTCTATTATTTTTACCCTACTTTTGCTAAGCATTTTCAATAGAAATCTGGGAATTTTATGTTAGAGTCGGTAACTATGCCCCCTCCGGATAAAAGTTGAGAACTGATAATAAAACGCAGCAGTTTCCCTCGACCGATTTTGTCATAAATCTTTTTACGGTTAATATTTTCTAAGATACAGCCACTTACCCCGCTTAATCGAACAGAGAAATATTAAAACTTACTTTTATTTTCACTTAGGTTTTCGATTGATAGGTATAGGGTGTTCAAAATAAATGAGAAAAAATTCGGGAAGTGATTGCCCGTTTAAAAAATTATAATGGCTCTTTCCTATGACAAAATGTCCTCAGCCATCCCTTTCCGGGATATCACCCCAGAAAGATGCTGAGTAAAATTGGCCACCAGGCCACTCTGTAATTTGTATTTTGAGGAAAGAGATAATGAACAAGCAAACAAAAAGAATCGCTATACTTGGTTAGTGATACTCTATAAGCGAATCTCTATCGCCTCGGCTTTCGGGATCGTCAATCGGATAGAGAATAATCTACTAATACTACAGAAAACATTATGCAAATTTGACTATTTCAGGATAAAAATAAAAAAGAACAAGAAATTTGACATTTATCTGTTAGTTGTTAGGTTTAGTAACCTCACATTTTAATGTATGACACTGTTTAAAGTATTTACCGATTTGCTTGGTGCATAATTAATAATATTGTTTAGTGATTTTTTTTTAATAGCTGTGGCAAAAAGTGTTAATTTATTGGGTTTTGTTAAAAATCTTGTCAGTATAATAATTTCTTGTACATGAAATCAAAAACAATGCAAGAATGATAGTAGGTATAATATTATTCCACAAACACAACTAATCCTACAAAATTGAAATTAATAGCAACAACAACATAACCTCTTTTCTTTTTTCATCGAACAGAGATAAAAAATCTTACACATTGAGTAGAATAAGACAGAACGAAATGTCTCTCAAATAGAAAGACCCTTGGAGTTGTCGCCAATGACGTATTAAAGATAGACCAGCCTTCACACATTATTACGTACACAATGTTTTGGTCGCAACATAAATCATGGAAAGTACAACGCACAGTAGCGTATATTTCGAAAGGGTTCATTTAAACTATTTTATGAAAATTATTTACGTAATTAATTTTTTCGTTTGAATAAGTAGAAATTATATCGAAGATCGTAGCTTATGGACAAGTTATTTTTTTAATAGATACCTTTAAAGGATTTTGAAGTTAAAACAAGTTTTGCACTACAGATTGTAAACATGTTAATATAGTATTGAAAGGTTTTATTTTCAATTTCATCTAAACTCATAGTAAGCGTTCTAGACATTTTTCAGCTTCGCAACCAACAGTAACTGCAATTTTGGACGCTTTTTTAAAGTTTTCCAAAAGTTTTTTTAATTCCTAGTTTATACAACCTACAATCACCTTTCTAAAAGTATAGAACACCTGTTTGCAATGAATTTTTTTGTTAAAGATGTTTACCACAAATCCAAAAATATTAGCAACTACATCCTTAGTATATTCACTCAAAAAATAAACCGAAAGATAATCATGGTAACGAAGATCTTTTGACAATTCTAAGTATTCTTCAGAAACCTGATAATAAAAAAAATAGACAATATTATTATGAAAACCAATGTTGAATCCCTCGTCTTATACCTATACTACGCTCATGCTACTATAACCTCACCTGTGAAATGACAGATTATCATTCTTATTCCAAGTATTTTCACACAATATACATTTTCTCACCATCATAAATGTCTTAAAAGCACCTCAATAGACAAATATCAATCAGAAAACAAATAAAAACACAATTATAATTAAAATCTTATTGACAAACTTCACCAAAATGACAGAAGTAGCTCGAGGTTGCCAAGCTAAAAATTTATAAACTATTTTACCTATGGCATTAATAGAACATAAAAAATTTAACCGAAAAACAAAAAGGTGAGCTGAACCGAAGGTTGGTCATACCTATTTTTAATGCTTTCCACTTTTTTCTTACGTTTTAATCAGAAAATGCTGCCAAAATCTAAAACGTATTCATCAATTACGATTTTTGTTATACGAGATTTGGCATCATGTAAGAAGAGTCTCGTCTTAAATATGTTGGGGACAACCAAAATGAAAACAAGGCTTGTCTATCTTTAATACGTCATTGGTTGTCGCTATCATTCGCTTCGTTATCGCATCTTCGGTCATGTTCAGCTAGGCTCGGAAACGTCCGAACTCAGTTACAGAGTACGAAATAGCGAAGAGAAGAGAATCTTTATCGGTATTTTATTACAGAGTGCCAATCCAGTATTTTTTGAGCATTCCTTTTACATTTTGTAGTGTTAAAATTATCAGTTATTATTTGATATTAAATTTGTTTCTCAAGATTGAGTTTTACGAATAAAAAAATATTGGAAATCTTTTGAATTTTTTTCCCAGAGCTAAAAAATAAAAAAGTGGTACACCAGGTATAAAATGGAAAATAAATTACTTCACCTATCCCCAAATAAAATAGATATACTTCTGCACAACCAGTGATTTCTTAAACTATCGATTTGTCATCAGAATCTTCAACCCCTTTATCTAAAAAATTATCTCATCCTACTACTTAGTTTTTTTTTTATAGACCTTTGAGCCTGTTCTCGACAAAGTTTCGGCATCTCCCCATTCATTCATATAAAATTCCAACAAAACTTTTAAATTCTGAACAACTTTTCAAAAAAGAAATTGTTGGTATAAATAGATGGCATTTCAAGGGAAGTAATTTAGCTTTAGCTTTCAAGAAGAGAGAACGCCGAATTAAGAACTGCTTATATAAATTATGTCGTTGATAAAAATTTGGCTTTCAGTATCGGTAACTGGTTTGCGGGACGCATTATTGTAATTTCAATTTTGCTCTACTGTTCTTATTTTTATACCAATTTTTTTGTTTAAGAATATAAACCACATTTGCCCAAATTATTTTCGAGGGTACAACTTTTTGACAAAAGAAAAAGTTAGAAACGATAGACGCAATAATTGAAGAGAAGATAGAGTTTTTTTATAAATTGTTAGTCCAGCAAACCATATATAGGTTGTTTGTGAATTCTAAAGTTCAGGAGATGCTAAGTGAAAATGAGTTTTTATATTTTTTTCCTTTAAGCAAATGTGGATATTTTGTAATTTCCATTACATTTTGAGGGAGGTAAATATTTAGCCCTCACTTTATTTAACAGTTTTGTAAAATAAAAATTTTATTTAAAATGTCAGATTTTTTTCCCAGAATCAATAAATTCGAAAGAAAAAGCTGTTAAGAGTTGCTAAAAGCTAAAATGATCGCTTGCATTCAGTATATGGTTTGGTAAATAGTAATTCTACACTAGCCTAATCAAAGTACACATAAAACCTCACAAAAAATACAAAAAACTTGAAAATTCAAAATTGGGTATTTAAAAGGGTGGTGTTTAACATGAGAAAAAGTTTACGATGTTAGGCATGCAATTTTCCGGAAAATCGTCGAGTGAAAATTTTTGTTTTTGTTTTTTCGCTCAAATTGTTTAAATAATAAATATACAGAAAAACTTCCAAATCAAAATTTGTAGCTGATGCATTTATCTACAAATTTTGTCTGAAAAGCTTTTCTGTAAATTAAAAAGTTTACGAGATAAAATCAATTTCAGTAGTATTCAATTCGTGGTTGCGCGCGAACGGCCCGTGAGCCAAATTTATTAACCGCTCGACTTAATAATTTTAGGCTTATCACATTCTGAAAAAATAAATAAACTCATGTAAAATGTGAAGGTAGATCTCAACTTCTAGATAGAAATACTTTAAAATTAGAAAAAGTAGATTTTCTGACTGTAATATCAGTTTATTATAATTCCTATTTAATTAATACTTATCCCAGCGAAAATTCTTTTCGGATTTACTTGTAGCATTGCAAATGAGCATAAAACATTATTATCATAAAAGCAAAGTCATCAATATTTAGAATTTTAAAAATCTGTTTTTTTTGCATGCTTAATTTTAATTGTTTAATTTAGACTTCATTCAATTATATCTTTTTTCGAAATTTATTTAATCGAATGAAACTTTGCTACTAAACACTTTGAAGCATCTACTTTCGAAACTACTATACAGTTTTTCTATAAATATCAAATAATATAAATATAAATATATATATAAATATCAAAGGGAGCACAAACAAAGGTGAAAAAGCAGGTGAGAGAGCGTGGAAAATCGATGATAATACATTAAAAAATTTAAATTTTTTTTTTTTTCAATGTATTTGTAGATACCCCATTTTAGAACACATTTCATAAGGAAATTTTTTTCTAAATGTCATTGTTTATTTACTATCATAAAATTAAATACATGAAAATTGATGATGTTCAAAAATACTACTACGGAAATTTCGTATATATTTTAAAAACTAATGCAGATACAAAGAAAATCTTCAGATTTAGTAAAAAATTTTTGGTAGGTGTAATCGGTAATCAGCTTCTGGGACCCGTGGAGGTTCCTAGCCGTTTAACAGGACAAGAATATCTTAATTTTCTACGAAATGTTTTACCTGATTTAATAGATGAGGTTCCCCTGATGATTCAAAGTAATTTATGGTTCATGCACGACGGCTGCCAGCTCATTTTAGTAGAGAGGTTCGTCAATATCTCGACAATAACTATCACGATAAATGGATTGGAAGAGGTGGTCCCCAAGATCTCCAGATTTAAACCCCTGTGATTTTTGTGTTTGGGGTTATTTAAAATCATTAGTCTATGCTGTTCCAATAGAAACCGGTAATCAGCTGTGGCAAGTTTAAATTTATTTTTCTCGAAAACGGTTCATGATATCGATTTGAAAGAAGAGAACATGAAAATTATCTTGAATTTTCCAAATTCGGTGTCGGATACATAAAAAAACTTGAAAATAAAATATGTTTAATAAAAATACCTGTTGGTCCCCCCGACTAACACGCTTGTAATGGTTCTGAAAAAAAATTATATATAGCGAACGACTGGTTTGTAAATGTTCATTGATTATACCAAGTTTGAGTATTTTAGGTAACGGTATTTTTGAATAATTTGAAGAAAACTCATATGAGGACGTCTTCTTCAAAGGGACTCAGCGCCCTTAGGAAGCATTTTCGGATTAAGGTAATTTGAGCTAAATCCACTGAAAATCACCTCTAGTAACTGTAGTTTCCGTTTGGCAGTAGAGTTTCTGGACACCCTGTATGTGTAGTTTGAGCATACATGATTGTAATGTTTTATTATATAATATTGTGATAGTTTTTTTGTAAATTATCGTATGTTATTTATCTAAATACTACTAACCTTATCCTGTAAATTGGGAGTATCCCGTAGGATATTGTAAATAAATAAAATGAAGATCACCGTTAAAGTTCTTTCAAAGTTAATGTAATGACCCATATTTTTAATCCCTTTGAAGAAAAAAGCCGCCCAGTGGCGTGCATATAAATTTTTTATAAATTCGAATATTGTGAAATAATGTTAATCTACTATATCAATTTGAATGAAAAAAATTAACCTGCATACAAAATTCATAAAATTTGTAATACAATAATAAAGCGCTTTCCTCTAGAACAGGAGTATATAAAGAACAGTTTTTTGTATCCTCAACCCAACCATATTTTAAAGGTGGGTGTATATCCTCATACAGTTTTAATTATAATATAATTACCATTACTACTATTTTCTTACATATTAAGTTAAAATGTATTTTATTTTATATATTTATTCATGTAATAAAACCGTAAGGATTGTTTGAATAACAAATAAATGAATAAACACTTGACAACATCGTGTGTATCAAACCAGGTTTCGTCTAAATAAATTATAGTTCTATTTGAATCACGGTACCCTTTTGTTTTGCGCAAATACTCCTGTCTAAGTTTAGCGATACGCCGAGACTCCATTATTACCATTCGATTATCTAACTTCTTATATTTAAATCCAATTCAATAATCCGCGCATCATCTTGGACTGTTGTTTCAAATGGTCTCCAAAATGCCATTCTAATTAATTATATTATAAAACTTACCCTAACGTCTAGGAACAAATGAATATTATATTAATATCAATTCACTGACGCGACCTAACCACTACACCATCAAAAAGGTTTTATATTAATGATACCTTCTTACACTAGATCACCTACACTTTCCTATAAATACCTATAACAATTCACTAAACTCACCCAACCAAGAAATAGATATTATATTAAATATTTCTTTAAAACAAAATTCACACCCGACACTGAATGATAATAATGGATTATAAGCCGAACCACAACACAACCTCCCCGAACACCCTCAAGACCGTAGAATTTTTCCTGCGAAAATCGTTAAACGGAATATACTTCGGTTATTTCGTTATATTACGATGAATACTGCAGTTGATGATTGGTTGTTTCGAAGTCTTGACTGCACGTGCAACAAGTTGCCATCTCTTCAAAATTTTCTTAAATATAGTAACATATAAAAAGTGGTTTTAATTAATTTGTCTTTTTTCAGTATTTTCAAGCGACTTATTTTAATGTTTACTAATAAATTTACATTATGTATTTTTTTAGAAATATTTCCAAACTAGCTTTCTTATAACATCACGAACTAACAGTTTACTGAAGTAAGAGGAACATTTGTGTAGCGAGCCTAACAATTTTAGAAAATATATCTGACAACATTGCTTTATTTTATGGTCATCACACTGACTTTAGTTAGAGTATACCAAAACATGTGAATATATAAACACCCTGTATATACATGAATACTTTTTAAGCCTTTTTTTCCTATTATTTCATTATATTTTACTTATGGACCAAAACGACATTAAAGTCACATTACTCGTGTCATAGGTAGTTAGAAAAAAACTTTTGGTATAAAATAGTCATTCGTTTCCTAAAAAATTTTGTCGAAAAGAACCGACAAAAAAATTGGTGCTTCGAAAGGGCTGAGAAAGTAGAAACTGGCAGAATGGCCGTTCGTGACAAAGACCCGAAAATAAGGTTAGAATATCAAGTGATAAAGAATAAGGTATTTAATCACCATCACCGATGTCGCATTATATCAATAAATATTGCTTAGATACGTTTTCTTACTTGACATAAAATTAATGATTTATATTGTGGAACCAAGAGGATGAAAACGTTTAAAATATAAAATAACAGTGTAACAAGCAAAAATGCTTCCCCACAATTTTTCATAATTAGAACCCATTGAAATATTTTAGTCATTACGATAAAAATCCTCTCACAATACTGTCAATTTCTTTACAATTCCTTGTCTTTTCCTATAAGTGGATTTAATTTGGAATACTCCCTTATCTCGTTCATTCAATCCCTTCCTGATTACTGTTTACAAAGGAAATTATGTAGCTCGAGAGTAATTTTTCATTTCTTTTTTTTGTATGCTATCGACAGTGTCATTGCTTTTTGTTATCTTTTGTCGGTTTTAACACCGAAAATATCATTTTTTAGGAAGATTGATGAACTTTATCATTTTATAGACACACAAGTGGAATTTCAGAAGTTGTATGTCTGTGGCTGTAAGCCTAAAGGGCATAACTCGATTTTTTGGGAAAATGAGTAATCCACAGTAGGATAGCTTTATAATGTGACAAAACGGTATAACGTAAGAGATTTATTTTATTAAAATTAGGGCATAACAGATAAATTTGAAAATATTCAATCAAGAAAATGGTCATAATATCACATATTTCTGAAAAACAATTTTTTTCTGGTAAGTGAAAAGACATAACTATAGTTATTTTAAAGTGGAACAAAAATGTTTTAAGACAAAAAGGAATAAATTAAGTTATGTCTAATAGTCTAATGCATTCACAACCAGACATGAAGGCATAACTCGAGATAATATGTCCTTTTAACTTAATGTAAATTTTCGTTCCTCTGGTTTGAGTGGCGAGTTATACCCTTGTATGTATGTATGTATGTATGTATTTTGGGGTAACATTCACTGAGACCTAAAAGATCTATTGTGCCCCCTTACTTCTACTTAGTTTCTGAGTAGAGTCTCAGATATTAGTAGCTCCTTTAGTCTTATTTCCCGGAGGAATTTTAGGATATCTGCAGGCCTCAACTAAGGTAACTGTCCCTCTTCTATCCAGTAGTCTCCCAGGTACTGTGCCCTTGGATTCTGAAATACTGTGCAGTTCGCAAGTATGTGGATGGAGGTTTCTTCTTCCATTCCACAAAATCTACAATCTTCTTTCTCCACTATTTTGAGCTTTTTAAGGTGCCCATTCAGGCGACAATGTCCTGTTAGGATTCCTGTTAAAACTCTTAGTGCAGTTTTGCTTTGACTTATGCATTCATTTGATCTCAACAGGTTGTAGCCACCCAGAAGAATCTTTGATTGCCTAAGCCCTACTAGATCTTTCCAATTGTCAGATCTTCTCTTTTCTTCGGATTTACCTATTTCTTCCAATATTACATTGGAGCTGATTCCGCAAAAGGGTTCCGGCCCCCAAAAGGGTATTTCAGTCCCCCTCTTCGCTAGTTCATCTGCTATTTCGTTTCCTTCTAATCCAGTGTGTCCTGGAATCCACAGTAAGGTGACTATATTGTTCTCGCCTAGTTCATTAAGTTTGCCTAGGCATTCCCACACCATTTTGGAACTGATTACACAAGAACTCAGCGCTTTAATGGCTGCTTGACTATCAGACGAGTTATACCCTTTCACCTGATTGATATTACGCAGTACTTACTATATTTTGCTTTGTTTTTTTTTAATATTATAAGACCGCTAAGGCTTAACTCGAGTTATATCTTAACAGGGGCTCTGTAGCAGAATAGCGCTGGTCAAAATCGCGCTGGTCAAAAAAAGCGCTGGACAAAATAGCGCTGGACATAAATAACGCTGGACAAAATAGCGCTGGACAAAAACAGCGCAGGACAAAAACAGAGCAGGACAAAAACAGCGCTCCATAAAATAGAGCCGCCAAAAAATAATTATGCTTCTTTATTTTACTACTACCTCATACATAAAAATAGACTATATAGTACCGAATTAGCATAATTAGGAATAACATATTTTTCATAAATTACAGTCATAACAATAGTTTTCCTAATTCAATTCGTCAATTCAACATCGCTGACAGTGATCAAAGTGTTGGTAACTGTCTATAACAATATCAGAATATAAGGAACGGAAAACAAGTAAGAACAACAATCAATATTTTTCATCATACTTCAACACATATCGCTTCCCGACCAACTGACACAGATCAAAGTGTAAACAACTACTTGTCAGTTTCATATTTATTTAAAGTCTAAAAAAATGCAATTTGGTGAGTCTCAGAAAGGAGGTGATACATTATTCCACGGATATAATTACCGAAATGGAAAGCAACATGAAATTGCATTTTTTTAGACTTTAAATAGATATGACACTGACAAGTAGTTGTTTACACTTTGATCTGTGTCAGTTGGTCGGGAAGCGATATGTGCTGAAGTATGATGAAAAATATTGATTGTTGCTCTTACTTGTTTTCCGTTCCTTATATTCTGATATTGTTTGTTGTAAAGGAAGGTTGATGCTTAGCAGTGAAACTTGATTTTTCAATCACATCCTACAGTAATAGTTGATTTTCTAAGGATATTTCAACCGGCGCTATTTTATGGAGCGCTGTTTTTGTCCAGCGCTATTTTATCCTGCGCTGTTTTTGTCCAGGGCTGTTTTTGTCCTGCGCTGTTTTTGATCAGCGCTATTTTGACCAGCGCTATTTATGTCCAGCGCTATTCTGTTACAGAGCCCTTAACAGGACTAATAGAAATTACATTTTCTTTTAAGCAAAATGGCATATCTCGACATATATCCTTTTGACTTATTACAGAATAAAAATTTTGGGAAATATATCGAGTTATGTCTTTTTGCCTAATTGCTTTACAGTATTTCAATGAGTTAAGTTTCAAAATTTGCAAAAAATGCCAGTTTTTCGAAAAGTAAGTAAAAAAATGGATTAAGACAAAAAAAAATACATTATGCAGACCAATTCTCAAACTAATAAATTGTTTTAGAATTTGTAAATCGAAAATTTCATACAATATTAGTTTTTCGCCTCTCCTGAAAAGTATGAAAAACTGAGTTATGCTCTTTAGCAGATGTAATCGGAACTACTTGCAGATAAGGTACAAGTTATTGGAGATACATAAGGGAAAAAATACTCCAAGTACTTCATTCTTTCTCTATTATTTACTTATAAAATGTACGAAACAAAAAGTTATTAGATTTGGGTGGATATTAATATTCATAAACATTCAAAATTGAACTGTTAGCTGCAAGTCGGTCACAAAACATAAATTTGGTCAAAACAATTACCGATGAATGAAAGATGTTCGTACGGAATCCAATGCTTTTTTCATAAAAACTTCAATCTTTTAAAAAGCTTAAATAAGTCAGTGACCGAAGTAACTGCAGGCGGTGGGAGTATCCCCAAAACTTGTATGGGTAAAAATGGATTCAAAAAAATTCTCTCTGAGTTAGTTACAGATGTAGACCTCTTATTCTGAATTCACGACAAGTGGTGCATAAGAGGAAAAAAAAGCATGTATCAATACAATTCGTGACTGGTTCAGATAAGAAATGCCTGATGTACAATGTAGCGAAAGAAACATTGGTTTTAGGTTTAAGTAAACTAATAATAAAAAGTTTTGATGGATTTTCCTGTGGAACGGTCCAAAAGGTTACAGCCAAAGGATTTGGATGAAACTTGAACTTTTAAGTGAAGATAATATGAGAAAAACTTGACAAGATAATACTGTATTAACAATCGAAGGCAGGGAAATAGTATATTATTTTATATGGAGGAAAAGTGATACTTCTCATGACGCGCTCATGTTTAACAGCCGAACGGAGTGAGGCTGGTAATAGAGAGCAAGTCATGAAAAGTAACTTTTCTCCAAATAAAATATGCTGTTTTTTCTTCAAATGTCGACAAATTAATGCAAAAACGTCTCTTTTTGATAGTAATAATTTTTAAAGATAATTGGGCTCGCAGGGCGGTTTAGACCGGTGTCGGTGAGTAGGCATAGGTTGTTGGTAAAGTAATGTAACATAAAGCTGTAAGTAGACACTGTCAACAATATTAATTTATTTTTTACAATTATTGCGTCTCCGGTTGCGTTTTAATTTCGAATTGATAAACAGTTTTATCAAGTAAGTTCACTTAAATAATAACCAATTAGTTCCTAAATTAGTGATTTATAGAATTGCAGTGCAGTGCAATTATGCAAAAGGCAAAAGAAGCAGCATCGTCCCTCGGACCCTC
Source organism: Lochmaea capreae (assembly GCA_949126875.1). Taxonomy (NCBI): domain Eukaryota; kingdom Metazoa; phylum Arthropoda; class Insecta; order Coleoptera; family Chrysomelidae; genus Lochmaea; species Lochmaea capreae. Next base: position 14,638,849 of record OX421409.1, read on the forward strand.
AAAAGCTGCCGAGAAATATTCTGTTGCCTATCGGCATTTTATTGAATGGTGCGATACAAAAGGTGTCAGCAAATATTCGGGGAATGTCCTTCTAGCTTATTTCAACTATTTGCTGAAAGAGTTAAAGTGGAAATCCTCAACTCTTTAGTCTCGGTATTTAATGGTTAAATCCGAATTAATTATTAAACGAGGAGTGGATATTAGTCAATATTTAAAGTTACGGGTCTTCCTGTAGAAAATCAATGAAGGTTATTGTGCCAAAAAGTCCAAGATATTTAGCAAAGACCAGTTTGAAAGATTTTTATGTGAAGCGCCAGACACAGTTCATCTGGGAATGAAGGTGAGTACAGTTTAATTTAAATTAATATGTGGTTTAACAAAGGATATTTTTTTAATCAGATTGTTTTATTAATTGGAGTATCTGGGGCATGCAGATGCGACGAAATGGTGAAAATGGCAACTCATGATATAGAAGATTTAGGAAGTTTATTTGTTATAAAAATTCGCGACTCAAAAACCAGGAAGGTTCATTCTTTCACCATTATCGGAGAAACATATTTAAACATATATATATCGAAGTTACGCTTTATTGAGACCCAAAAATATGGAAGAAAAGAGACTTTTTTTGAAATATCAAAATGGGAAATGCTTAAGAAATGTAATGGAAATTCACACTATAGCAGGGACATCTAGGAAAGTAGCATCATTTCTGGGATTGAGCAGCTCCGAAGAATACACTGGGCACTGCTGGAGGAAATATTGAATCTTTCAAGAGACATGGAGGTTGGAAATCAACTGGAGTAGTTGAGGGCTATATAGAAGAGTCTCTTCGAAATAAAAATGACACAGCCAGCAAAATATTAAACCTGAGACAAAATATCGATGAAATTGACAAAAGTTGCACTGAATCCTCATCACTAAAATCCTCGGTAACATCAACGTTGTAATTTTCAAAATGCAACAATTTCGCATTGTACATTCAATATTCATTTGAATGATAAATAAAAGTTTTAGTTTTGTTTTTAGTTTGATAAATCTTGAGTTGTTGACGCTTGTTTTCTTCTTCTATCTATGTTGCTATGATAACACTTTTCCCTCCGCTGGCGGGAAAGTGGAAACTAAAGCTCCGGCGGAGGAAAAATGGAACTTTACGGTTGCCTACACAGTCGAAAAATGACAGATTTACTGACGTTTTAAGAAAAAAAATTTTTTTTTAAGATGCAGGTATAGTTTTTAAAAGTAACTAAAAAGCAGTTGACTACCATTATCCATTTTCTAAGGATTCTTCAACCAGATAAATGAAGCGTTTCACCTCATCAGAAATATTCAAAAATATTTAGGAAAAGTTGCACTAGCTTAAATTGTTTACGAGTCTTGGAGGTAAACTATCAGTAACTCCTTAAAAAGAGGAAAATGAAGTAAAGGAGTCACGTTTGTGAGATATTCTAGAGCTTATATTCTTAAGGAAGGTGAATAATGTTGAAATCTTCTTCTGTCTTATTTAAAGCAACTCAGTGAATTTTATCTTCTTATTTTTCGTTACATGCCTTCACAGTCTCATTGGATATTAAAAAATATTCGAAATTGGGGCATAAATAAACCATTTCAGTTGATAAATTGTTGCTAGTACATTTTACTATACAGGTCAATCGTTTGGTCTCATTAAAACTACTACATTCTACATTTGCTACTTTGTAGCTAATCCAAGCTGAAACTTCGATGAAAAATTCATGTAGCGTTCATTTGTGACTTTTTTTCTGAACGTTTTATCATCTTAGACCCGATATTTTGGATAAAATATAAACGGAGAGTATGTATCAAAGATTTTCGATAGCGCTCAATATAAGAACATTCAATATCCCTACTGCCTATTTCGACTTTCGACTCGAGTTGGATATTGTTACGGGACGTAAAATTCAAATGTTATGGATTTGGGGGGATTTTTACGACAACAACCTGCCATACTGAATTTATAAGCTGAGTTTAAGAGTAACGCCATGGAAAAGTTTACCCAATACATTATTACTCTCATGTTGCTTAGTAACACAGGTCTTGTGTAATCAGTTCTAAAATGGTACTAGAGAGACTTTATAAACTAGGCAAGAAAAACGTCGACATCCTACAGTGGGTTCCAGGACGTAAACACTGAAATAGTAGGAAGTTATTCTGTTGTTATTTCAAGAAAAAAACCTCCAAAAGAATTTTGTGGGCCAAAAATTGAAAAGAATCCCAGAGCACAACACCTAGGAAACCACTGGGAAAAAGAGGAAGACTTGCTTGAGCTAAAGCTTTCGAATTTCCTTCAGGATCTACTATTCTCTGAGAATTTCTTGAGGAACTGAGTGGGGGAAGACAATAGAATAGATTTCAGTGAATGACAAAAATACATACATAAATAGTATTTCACAATATTTCGTTGAGTCGGCATCTGGATTTAATGATACAGTTTATGAATCCCTCATTGTACACAGTGAAGGATACGTAGCCGGTAAAATTTAGATACTTAAACATAAATTAAATTAATTATTCCGTCGAGGTAGATAGTTGAACAATTTTCAAATATGCAGTATGGTGTAAATCAAAGGAATAAATTCGTTATTTCGTAAGCCGGTGGCTTTAAGGAAAAATCTCGAAACCCGTCGATTTTCATTTTTAAACAGGTTATTCGTGAGGATACTTTTTATTTTTGACGTCATCTATAAGAGCGTGATGACTTCATCGCTAAAATTTTCAAATGTAACTGTGGGTGTTGTAACACATTATTTGAAAGGTCGTTTAAATGCCTATTCAGCCATATCAATATGTACAGTAATTTATTTACGTATTGTATTGATGAAATTTCAACAGATCTCTTAATAAAATGTATAAAGTATTGGTATGATGCATTTATTGACACCCAAAAATAAATTTTGTGAAGGCAGTCACTGGTTATGAAATGTCTTATCTAATTATTTTTTACCTTTTTTAAAAATCTAGTTACCTTATCAACATCAACATTGACACTTGGACATAATTAACTTTCTGTCAAGTGATTGATAGTAGTATTGTATTAGACGAATTCAAAAAGTCTTTGTATCCATCAACATGAAGCTGACTGAAACGCAAAGAATTAAAATTCTAATAATGATTGGTTGTGGAGATAAAGCACGTACGCAGAAAGAAGTATGTACGTTATTTGATAATAAATACCCAAACCGAGAACCAATTTCACAATCCACTATTTATAAGCAAAATTGAGAAGAAACAGGTCATGTCAAAGACCTCCCTAAAGGTAGTAGAAAACCAAAATCAGAAAACAAACAACTAGATGTTCTGTTAGCCTTTCAAGATAATCCCCATACCAGTTCACGGCAAGTAGCATTAGATAATGACATGGACCATTCAACAGTTATTAGAAAGCTAAAGAAGGAAAAGTGGCATCCCTACAAAGTTTAGTACAAGAGCTTATGGAAGATGATTTTGATGGACGAATTGAGTTTTGTGAAATTATGATGAAACAAAATAACAGAGATCCTATGTTTTTAAAAAAGGTTCTTTCTGGGATGAAGCTACATTTCTACTAAACGGTCATGTCAATCGTCAATCATATCTGTACTGGGCTACGGAAAATCCACACTGGTTGCAAGAGTACGGTACTCAATACCAAGAGAAAGTTAATGTTTGGGCGGGAATAATAGATAATAGGATTATTGGACCATACTTTTTCGAAGAAACCTTAACAGGTCCTCGATATTTAGAATTTCTCCAAAACTTCTTGCTACCCGAATTGAACCGGCTGTTTCCAAACAGAAATGATTTATGGCTGCAGGAAGATGGTGCGCCTCCACACTATGCTGTCTTGGTGCGCAACTATTTGAACAACGTCTTCCCAAATCGGTGGATAGGTCGAAGAGGAACAATAGAATGGCCGTCTAGGTCATCTGATTTAACTCCTCTTGATCACTTTTTATGGAGATGCTTGAAAAGTAAAGTGTACCAAAATAAACCACAAAATATCAATGAACTCAAAGAAAGGATACGTATTGAGGTTGCACAAATAACTCCGGAAGTTATAGAGAAGGTTCGAGAAGAGTTCGCGGCACGTCTTTCTCATTGTATTTTAGCTGAAGTTGAACAATGTGAGCACTTAATTCAGGTTTCGTTGTATTTAATGAGTAATACATATTAAATATTTATTGTAATAATAAAATTTTATTAATTTTTCAAACAAATACAAAAATCCTTTACTCAGACATATCGATATGGCTGAATAAGTATTTAAATGACCTTTTAAATAATATATTACAGTACCCACATTTTCATTTAAAAATTTTAGCGATGACGTCATCACGCTCGCATAGATGACGTCAAAAATAAAAAGGTATTCTTACGAATAGCCCGTTTTGAAATAAAAATCGACGGGTTTCAGGATTTTTCCTTAAAGTCGCCGGTTTACGAAATAACGAATTTATTCCTTTCATTTGCACTATACTGTATATTTTTGCATATATTGTAAGTAATCGTGAAGTCACATTTGTAAGCGATATAACTCCATTATCGCTTGCCTCCTATTGATGGTACAATATTTAAATCCGATTTGAAAAAACTTGGTAGGCTACGAACAACTCCCGTTTCGTCATTAGTAAATTGCTTTTTCATACAATCTAAGACTGGTATGATTTGTTCTTGGTATACACAAACTAAAATTCTGAGATAATATTAAAAATAATTATTCCGAAATCCCCACTTTCTATTTTATCCATAAACATTTTAATCTGATTAATTATTGATTATAATTAAAATAATTATAGATAAAATACTTTTAAAATTCGGAAATATATCTTCCGAAGCACAAATTAACAATAGAATGATCTAATAAATTTAAAAAAAAGTCTCAAATATTATTTCACCAGTCAAATATTTAAATTGTAAAATAATCATACCTACTTTTAGGCATTATCTTTTCGCTTATTCATGAAATTTGAAGGTTTTTTATCCGTGTATGCATGGATAAATGTATTGACCCAAATGAACAACGTATTCTCGAGGTGAATTGATTATATTCTAGTAACACCGATTGAAAACGCTCCAAAGCCAATGTAGGCCGGAATAAATGCAATAAAAGAATTCTGCAGCCGATAACTGACTTTTTTCCAAGTGAATACAGCTAAATAAAATTGTTAGGAATAAAAAGGAACGTTTTTAACAAAAAAGTAACGTTTTTTTTTGGAGTTTACCTCCTTAAGGAACAATTTCCATTTTTGGCCGGTGGTATGAAAATTTTATGAAGAGTAAAATCGAATATTATTCAACCAACAAGTGTATTAATGAGGGCCATTAACAATCGAGATAATTTAACGCACGAGCAGAACGAGTGCTTTTATGTTCGAGATTGTTAATTGCCCTTTCAATACTCGTGTTAGTTACAAAGCTTTTCCGTCGACTGTACAAGTTGAATTCATTTTTCTCAATATTTAAAAATTAAAAATATTTATTTGTTTCGTATGTGTGAGTACTGTCAAAAATAAATAATGTCATTGAAATGTCACTAAGAAGGTCACCGGTTCAAATGTCACACATTAAAATGTTTTCGTTTTTCTTAAATTCTTTTTTGGATGTCTCAACACTAATAATTATTATAATTTTGTAGAATAATAAAATAAAAACGATAGGTTAGTCAAAAACTAGAAGTATTCTATACTAGTAATCGTTTTTAGAGGTGTTATTGTATGTTTGGTTGCCTACACCACAGGTAACTGTCAATATAAATATAATGTATAAGATGTTCGTTGGGTTGCCTGTAGAAAAATCGTTGATTAATAAAAATCATGCATTAATAGGAGTCATTAATGTATGATTTTTCTGATTTTGAGAACGTTAATAACATTTGTTAATACACGGTCGACGGAAATAGTATATTATGATATTAGGAGAATAAGTGATACTTTATGTGCTGAGGTTAGAAAGTTTGTCTGACGAACGTAGTGAGCGAAACACATAAAGTATCTTATTCTTTGATTATCATATACATGGAGACTATATAAGGAGATCGAACTTCCAATTTTTTGTAATGGTAAAGGGCGCCAGTGCCAATACCATACCAAAAACGTCTGACTGCAGAACAATAACAGCCAATCATGATCCTTGCATACACTTTCATATAAGGCATGCTTTTTTATTCACCGGTTGATCCACCAACTGCGTTTTTATATTCATTGGTGGGTTTTAGATTGAAGAAATAACGCGTTCATTTATTACTGTTGCATCAACCAAAATTGCAAACCATTCCACCGCTGTTTCGAGGTGGTGGATAAATTTGGTGGCCTGCAAAATGATAGCTTAACAAAGTAAAGATTTAAAGCGGTGATAGCGAATTATTAGAGACATGGACGAATAAATAGACATCAATTTAGAATGTAATGATTAAGTATTGACTGCACTATTAACAGTTCTAGTGGTATCGATTGTCAGTTGTCAGACATAGTGATGAATGATGTAAACATCTGCGTTTTTTTGTGTGCCTCTGATGACTCTAACACTTAGAGATACTACAGATAGAGGCAACAAGCCATAGGCCGCTGTGAAAGTGGGAATGTCCGCATGAACTCCGGTGGAAGAGGAAGAGGTAGACGATCAGAGGTTTTTCTGCCTGTGTCTACAGTATACACGCCATTAAAGAAAGACAGCCTGAATCTCTGACTTTCTATTTCTCTCTTACATGCTGACGGGTTTCGAGATGGCTTGTTGCCTCTATCTGTAGCATCTCTATGGTTATTATGCAGTAAAAGCGAAAAACTGCGCCACTTTGACGTTATTCGCGATTATCTCCGAACGTATCAAGTATTGATGTTTTAGACCACGCCATCTAGTAACTTTTGACGGATTTCGAGCTGGCTCGTTGCCTCTATCTGTAGTATCTCTATGCCCCCTAATATGTCGTTGCAGCGGAGTCAACCAATGGTGAATAAATGATGTTAAAAAAGCTTGAAGAAAAAAACGTCATTTATTTAATCCTCTGTATACATCAAGCTTGTTTGATAAATTATTGTCTTCTTAGCTTGCTTAATGGGAGATGTAGGTGTAAGGTTGGAGTGCGGGTCACGGTGATAATTTTTTTTTAACCATTATATTGTGTCATTTGTATATGAATAACCTTCAATAAGAATAATTTTTATATAGGACCAATATTTTCAAATTTATATCAAAAAAATTTCAATCATTAATTTTTTAATTGCTGCAAAAATCCTGGCATTAATAATAATAATAATTATTATTATTAGGGCCAGTATTTTTGTCTTCAAGATAAACTCCAGTCGTGCGTCGGAGCTGATACACAAAGTTTTTTTATAAATTAGTCAGCTATTTATATTGAGAGAAACGCAATGCTTTTCTGTCGAAAAAAGAGTGATGTATTTTTTAAAAATATCATCAAGAAGGATTACAATGTTTTTGTTATGCTGGCCTATGCTATTAATTAAGAAAAAAAAGTTGTGCGTGCTTTTCCTTATTACATACTGCTGTGAAATGATTGGAGGTCAAACAAATACATTTCCAGGAGATGAAACAGAAAATTTGTGAACAAGGAAAAATAGTGAGAAAGGATTATTGAGAGACTTTCAAATATAATACGGTCATTTGGTACCGTATTATAGGTCATTTGGTAATTTTACCTTGAAATTTTTCTGGAAGTTTTTAAAATTAATAATGAGCCATTTGTATAATCCACAGTTTCGGCGTACGAGCGCCACCGCAAAGTAGAGAGGTATCCTTAGTCGGCACAATCCACATACTATGCAGTATTACAATATTTTTAGCGCATTATCCTTCACTCCATTCTTATTGATCACCCAGGTATTAGGAATTCATTGTCATTAGTGCCGATCAAAACCACACAGAACGAAATTTCCTCTTCATCATCCGTATGGTATTATCAATTGCGTTGTAATCTTCTTCTTCCTCAATTTCTTCACAAGCTAGCTCGAGAACAGTCTCCACTGATCCTCTTTGTTTAGGTTTCGTGATGAAGCTAGCTAATTATCATAGCTACCATTACAATCCCTACATTGAACGGAGCACTTCAATCCAGCATTACTTCATCCACATTCCCCTCATTCCTCCTTGCATTTGAGAATTGTAACCACCTCTCTTTGATTTACACGAAGATCTTTAGTAATCAATTCTTCCGTTTTAGCCATGTTTAGGTTAACAAATAAAACAGAACACGGAATCAGATACTGCAAATGCAATACGTATGTACACAGACGGCTCAAAAACCAAAGGAGGCTCAGGATGTGGAGTCTACTCCAGATTACTAAGCCTGAAAATTTGGAATGGGAAACAATACCAGCGTGGTTCAAACAGAACTGGCTGGTATCTCAATCGCCACAAAAGAACTAACCAGAAAAGGAATTTCTAAAAGAAACATAATAATCTACTCTGACAGCAGACAAGCTCTATAGCCTTGAACAGACGTGTTGTATTAATACTAGTATTAGCGCGCCGTAAATAACAATATTATCATAAAGTGAGTTAGAGGACAACACGACAGGAACGAAGGTAAGCACATTGCCGATTATTTAGCCAGGGAAGCGTCTGGACTAAGACTTTCAGGAACCAACGACACCTACGCTGACAATTTGGCAATTGCGGAACTAGCCAAACGTAACATCCCTCTCGCTAGGGGTAGCTTTATGATACAAAACAGCTCTCTTATCATTTACTTCTCTATAGTATGTACAGGGTGGGGGATAGAAGCCAGTGATTGGTGGCATGATAATGTTTCACCGTTTTGGTTTTATAAAGCATGTATATCATGTATATTTTTTTGGACCGATAGTTTTTCATAAAAGAGCCGGCATATTCGCCAATGTAGTTTTTGCTGCGTTCTTTGACGGCGTTGAAGAGTTTCGAGGGAAATGAATGTCTAGTATACAGGTTATGGTCAAAAGGGTTGCTGGAAAGCAAAAGTTGATTATTAAAGAAATTAAAGGTGTGGTTTTGATCGATTGTTATAGTGGCAGCTGCAATTGTGAGTTAAATTGCAACATGGCTTTCTGAATATCATTTCTTTGTCGAAAGAATGCACGGGCTTACATTATTTGGCAAAAGTATGAGTAGTATAAAAGTATTATACAAAAAATATAGTAGAAAGCGATTCAAAAGAATTATTTCTATCGAAATTTTCGAAATGGAAGCAGCGACTCGACGTCATTGTTGTGGATGCTGTATTGGAAGAGTAGTAGTAGATATACTCGGTATTTTCAGAATACAATTTTCACATTATTGCATGAAAAAGGGCTCGTGTATATTATCAGAAATATATATGAAGAATACAAACGCTAGAAGTTTTTAGTACAACAAATATTTTTGTGCAAAAACTGATATTGAACGAAATGTCAGGGTTTGAATAAAAAAAAGATTGATAGTCTGAATATACATATTTTCATTTAAAAGTGAATATTTATATGTGGGAGCGTAATCCATGCTAAACCATTAATTTTTAAGGTTAGATTAGATTGTATTTGATGACGTGGCTAATTAAACCATGACCTGCTCAGATTTATTATGGTCCTTTCAAAAGATATACCCGTTTCATATTTCATTCACGTCTCATGTTCAGAAAAACACGTTAATACAAGGCCGTATTTTATTTTAACGCTATCGCAAATAAATAAAGTATCCCTAGTAAATTTCATCCAAAAATCAATTGCATAAGTTTAAACACGTGTTCGGCACCCTTGCCCTATCTTTGATTACGAACTGTTTGGTTTGTCTTTGTGTGATTTACCACCATTTTAAGGTTCGTTCAAATTGAAATCACAATTTAAAGAAAATCCCAACAGTTTAGTAACAATTTAAGAGGTTAGGAATGTTTGGGAAATTGTAGCAACCTAGGTTTCTGATGATAATTATTTGTTGAAGAATATTTCTCCGGTCGCTAGTAAATTGACGTATTTCTTCATTTATAAAAAAATTCCGTCAAAAACAATTAACGTTTGTGCGAAATTTTGAACAAAGATTAATTATCACTTTTAAAACCAGTAATTTCGGTTGGAATTTATGGTAGGGATTTGCAAAGGGACGCATATGAGTCCCGTAAATATTCCAAAAACCCTTTTTTTTTAATGATTTACAACGGAAGAAATACAGTGCGCGTTAGTGCGTCGGGATGAAAATGATATTTGGCTAAATAAACAATTTCAAGATAGTTACTAGAAGAAGGTCGGTTTTTGATTTAAATATACTGTGAGCTCATGTGGTCATAAAGTAATTTATGTAAGCTCTCTAATAATAATAATACCTTAAATATCGAGAAGGGTGAAATCGTTAACGGAGATGTGTTACTACCTTATACCATGCAAAATGGTGAAACCTACAAATATCTAGGATCTCAGCAAGCAAAGCTACTAGACCAGAAGCAAGCAGAAATCAAAATAAGAGGCTAGCTCACGCAAAGGGTAACTACGTTATTGAAATCCCAGTTGAACGCAGGAATATGCTATACCGATCCTTACATACTCATTTGAAATTCTGAAGTGGACAAAAACTCAACTGGAAGATATTCAAAGAACAATGCGTACCATGATGACTAAACACAGGCATCACCCGACATTATCAGTTATTAAGTCCACACTACCAAGAAAAGAGGAAGAGAGAGCTCTAATGGACATAGTTAATTTACATCACAAACAAGTATCCAAATTCCAAGAATTCTTCATTGCCAAGGATCAAACATCTAAATTGCATGAATTGCTATTCCCCCCCTAGATCTTGTAAGCACTAATAAGAAACTTGAAATTGTTACAGACTCTGTTAACCAGGCGAAATGGGTCCAGAAAGCGTTTCATGGACATCATCACGACCTCAATCAACCTTATATCGACAAGAAAACATTAAATAAGTGGTTCTCTGATGGAACATTATTTCCAGAAACAGAAGGATTTATGATGGTAATTCAAGACCAGGTAATTGATACCAACAATTACAAGAAATTTATTATAAGAGATCCAAACATCGTATCGGACAAGTGCAGAAGGTGTCAACAAACAACAGAGATACAACACTTTACGTCAGGATGTTTAGCCAAAGCTAACATTGATTACCTACGCAGGCATAATCAACTTTGCAACATCATCCATCAGAAGCTGGCCAACAAATTTGGATTAATTAACATCTACACGCCTTATTACAAGTAACATCCGTATTCAGGTCCAGAGAATCACCGATAGAAGGGTGACGAATAACTGGCCTGATGTTGTAGTTGTGAATAAAAAAGCTAACTCGGTTCTTCTAGTGGATGTTGTTGTACCCATTACCAACAATATTTTAGACAAATTCAACGAGAAAATTGCAAAATACACCGCTTTTGCAATTGAGGTTGGACAAATATGGCATGAAGAGAAAGAGGTGGTGCCGGTCATCGTTTCATATACGGGACTAATTCTCAAAACTTTACAAAAGAGCCTTACCAAACTAGGTCTTCACAAAAACATATACATCGATCTGCAGAAGGCTGCAATTTTGAATACTTATCACACTGTCTTTAAATTTTCAAATATGTAACTGCTGAGACTAAACCCATTTGCGTTTACAAACGCTCGGGATAGGTGAACATGGGATGATAATAATAATACTAATAAACACCTTGTAATATTGTAACTAGCTTTGAAATATTAATTGTAAAGCTGTCCACAATTTTCATACATATAATTCTCTTGTTGTCTTCCATAATAAGAGACCTACAGAGCATTCCCTCATTAATCAATCATCCTGTTGAATGATTGGACCCAATATTTAAATTGTTGGTTTATGTTAAACACTTTTTCCATATCTTGTAATCCATTTTCAGTCTTTTTCTAGACGAACAGGTATAAACGTGCAAATTATTTAATTTATAGACACTTGGTTTTTTTATATTGTGCTAATCTCTTAGAGAGTATTCTCATAATTAGTGTTTTGAGAATGGTATTTTGTGTGACCAGTTTATTTTTTGATAAAATGTATGAATTAATATAATCCACTTAAAGGGGGCTTACTATTATCCTAGTTGGTTTACAACAATGTGCAAAGCCGAAACGATGAATCTATGTTAGTTGGATTGAAATTCACCTTTCACATAATCCCTCCAATATTTCCCTGCAAAACGATGTAGCGTGTATCGGCCTGTATGATTTGATTATCGAATAGTCCATTTACCCCACTTTCTCCAAATCTTATGCGAGAGATTGCACTGAAAATTTGATCTACAGTAGACCTAGATCGGTTCCATTAATTTTTATCCATTTGAAAGGATCAAATTATCTTCTTCGCCCAAAAAACTTCTGCCAGTGACTCAATATTACAAGACAAATCTTCAGGGAGATTTCACAGAAGGATCTTCTACTAACTTTTTGTCTTCAAGGTGAATTCTAGTACGTCTTTTCGATGCTTGGTGATGTCCTGGAATGATCCAATGTCGGATCAAATCATAACCCAGCCAAATTGACAGGGTTTAATTGGGTTGGATTACTTATTATCCCTTTCATTTTATTTGGAATTTTAATATTTTGAGAACTTTTAATAATATATTTATAAAACTTACCTAAGCTATGCTGGAGAAGTGGGACAGCCACTAGGCCATCACAAATTTGATAAAACGTCCACCTGTAATAAAAAAAAATTAGAACTCGAGGAAAGCAGAGAAACTCATTGATAGTGTTTAAACTTTCTATAATAAGATATTATTTAATGAGCGAGTAATGATGGCTATTCCTCATGAGAATGATTTTTGTACAACGAGCGTAGCGAGAGGCGAGAGACGATTGAGTAATAGCCATTACTCGCGAATAGAATACCATATTTATCTACAACTATCAGGAAAAACAAAATAAATTTTTTTTTATTTGGTTATTCAACGTCGGTCTATTTCAACAACTGATGCTAATCACCGACTCCGGAAGCACTCTACCCCTAACCGGAAATAGGTTTCTTTTTCGAGCCCAACATCCATGGACTCGGGACCTCGGTTTTACGTCTACCTACATTATACCTCGTGCTCATTGGTATAATGACTGCGAGCTGTGATATGCTATTCCGCTGCAGGCTGTATGGGCTATTTACACGACGGTCTTCCTCAGTGGGTCAACCGCGCTCGACACTGCTTCACTGTAATTATCGCATCAAAGGCGCTCCACTACAGTGCTGGGCCGACGCCCCAATATAAATTTAAGAACATGTAGTTACAGGTGGATTTTGTTCACCCGGACTGGAGTTTTAGGAACGCTTGAAGCTTCGTATAATTTTCCAGATGATATTATGGTGAATATTCAGGAGTATCATAGGGTGATCGGACCGGTTAGCCGGAAAATACCTATTATCGGACAATTTCGACAAACAACGAATAAAATAGCAAAACCTATATGGTTTTTCCTTTTCTTACATATGCATGCCTTGCTTACGTTATTTCTCCCTTCATTAGTAGACTATCGCAATTTCATGTCAACAGAAAGAGACGGAAAATCAAATCAATCATGGCCGAGATTTAGCATGTGTGAAGTTTACAGCCTGTTCAAAAAAAACGTAGTGAGAAGTGCTTTAGGAAATAGTTATTAAATATTGTTAGAACTATTTTATTACAGCCATATACATTTTTCATGATTATATTATCAGTAGCGCTAATTTTCTGTATGAAAATCATACCTACTTCCCCTTTGATTTTGTAGGTAGCCAATTTTCTGTTGTGCTTGCGGCTAACTCCAATATGCTAGGAGAAGTACTGCGCCGCGTTTCGACTTTATCAAATCACTCATACTAGTCGCAGTATTAATCTTGTACGCGAAACGAACAGAACTCAAGATATAAATTCACAAGATGTCACAAAATTATTAATGTTTGTGAAAACTAATGTCATCGCTACAGCAATCTCGCACCACCTACTAATTTTCGCCAAAATAGCATCATGATTTAATTTTGACGTGACGATTGATCGCGTTCATCCCAACAAAGTAGATCAGGTAGCGATTTTCAGAGTAGTCCATCATTTATTAATTCTGCTGAACGTTCTAATCTTGATACAACAACATATGACTGCAATCATTAGGTATTCATTCATCTGCGATTTCAATTTAGTTTAATAGTTCCCAGTGGTGTTCATTCATTTTCAAGATACAAAGGTCTAAAATACATTCTATCAAGAATATATCATTTTATATCGTCGCCGGCCTGCGAATACCTCCAATGTAACAAATATAACTGAAATGAGATGAATGCACATTGAGAATTCTATTAGTGTTCCTCAAAGTTCGTAATATATCCGAAATGATGTGGAATCGCAGAACAAAATTAAATACATTTCTCCAATGTAACAGAATTCAAATATTAGGTAGGTATTCCTTTGGAAATATATCCCATGTTTTATCAGATTTATAATAGCACATTGAAGATATTTCGACATACCATGTATATGCACCTATAGAGTTTGTTTAACCATCCTTTGCCGTTACGTCATACATTGTCCACCTTTATCTCTCATTCCTGAAATAGATGAGACGGAATTATGACGTCATTAACGTATTTCTTAACCAATGTCGACGTAAATTTTATTTGTCACTTTTGACAGTTCAGTTGTTATGCATCATAAACAATTCTTAGCATATGTCATTGATTATAATTTTGAGGTTAAGTATAAAATAACATTCAACTAATATAAGACAAACGTAAAACAGCAGAATACGTCACCGAATATGACGTAACGGCAAAGGATGGTTAAACAAACTCTACCTTGTTTTTAAACTAAGGAGCGATTTGAATTTAAGTTGGCATTTCTGCTGCCTAGTGATTGGTCAGATTGCCACCAGTTTCACACAGCTCTTTTGATACCACTGACACTGACATTTGTCAGTTTTATGTTTATTTATATAAAAATAGTCATTAGTTCAATCATTACCACCACGTTTGTTGTTTATTGTTTATTTTTAACAAAGTATTATATTTTACCCAAGGTATTTACTATTTTTATTGTTTATTCCCTTTTATGATAAAAATCCATGCTTCTTTTTTCTTGTTAATAATATAAATTTCACATCAAGTTTTACATACATTGCAGTAGGTACTATATTATGGTATTTTTCGATAACAAAACTTCTGTTCACTTTTAGTTTTGCTACACCAAAGCCTCAAATTTAATCATACAATTGCATTTCTATATTCTCATTAATCCTCAAATTCTTAAAACATTTCACATAAACTACTTATCATAACCTTACATCTTTTCTCAATAATGTGACATTTGGTTACTACTTTCGCAATGACCTGTGGCCAATCATCATTCGATATTTAGACATGCCTTGATCCCTCATTGGCCACGACAACAGCGAGCAGTACAATACATATTTCACGTACTTTTCATTTAGTTCAAAAAGTCTGAACACGACTCTTTCGGAACACACTCCCAATCTAGTAACTTTTAGTGGTGTGGTTGAGGTTTCCTAAAATGCTCCTCCTAGTTTAAAAACAAGGTATAGGAGATATTACCACAAATGTCAAACTGCTAACCTCACTTTAATTTCATTTTTAATTGATTGGGCAAGAAGTGTGCGTACTGTGCAGGTAGATACCTTCAAGCTAATTTGCAGTATGTGATAATAATTCTATGTGAGCTGGAATATCTCCAATGTCTTCTGGTCTGGAATGAGCAATATCTCCAAAATAACACTTTTTCCGATTTTCATTGAAAATATCACCAATCAGCAAGGAATCGAGTATAACTTGATAAATACATTGCTATATTATATTACAAATCATGAGAAAATTACGATATTACTTTAATATCTAGTGATAGAAATGTTTTTTGGTTCTCCTGTAAAATTGACTTTTTATCACATTGGAGGTATTCACAGCCCGGCGACGATATGTTAATTCACATGATATTTGTCATAAATGACAGTTAATGCATCACTAATCGGTAGCGTAGCGTATTTCAATCCTGATGGGAAAAATGGCGACTGCTACCACAGCGCTCACATCAATC
This sequence comes from Lochmaea capreae, assembly GCA_949126875.1. Lineage (NCBI taxonomy): Eukaryota > Metazoa > Arthropoda > Insecta > Coleoptera > Chrysomelidae > Lochmaea > Lochmaea capreae. Next base: position 14,654,834 of record OX421409.1, read on the forward strand.
AGTTGACAAAACACGCGTTCAGCAGGAAATTGATTATCGTTCCGGTAGCGCTACGTTGAGATGAACGCGACCATTGAATAATATTGACAATCCGATGGAATGATATTAATTAATTAACAAGAGTAAGAACTGTCATTACTTGTAAAAAATATTCTCATAGTAATCCATAGATTATATGATAATTGTAGATAAAATACATTTACAGCACATAGTATCTAAATAAACTCTTTTGTGAACTTTCATCTTAAAATGACAGCTTCACTTGTCAATTGTCAACCGCATCGTGTCGAATGTCACTTGTCAACCGTTATCTTTCCAAGATATTATTTTATTCTATTTCTTTGGACTGCTGTTTGTTGTTCAGTGGTGATTTCATTCCAGACACTGTTATACTTTTTATGTTGAGAAAAACCAGACGTGAGTGAAGCAGCAATTTTGAAATTTAATAATATTTCGACGAAGTTTCAGTTTATTGAATAAAATCGAAAATACGAAATACTATTGTAAACAGAACAGCTTAAGAAAGTTTAATTTTATTATTAATATTGGTGGTTCAAAGGAAAATTGTTTATGTAGATAAAACAATTAATTATTTTCGGCGAGAGTAGCTTTTCGCTTATCAATTTAGAACATGATTATAAGCATATTATAAGTAAAGCGAGTGGATACAATGTTGATATAAAGTTTTTCTCGTTTTCCAACGAGGAATAACATCACTCAGAGCTCAAGTATTCTGTGTTTGCTCAATTTCCCACATTGAAGGTTCTGGCAAGGCTTAGATTATACAAGATGTAGGTGTAGATGTGTAAGTGAAAGTACTGCATATAAAATTTTTGTTTCACTTCCTTCGTTAATTAACTACACTAACCGTCAAAAGTATCCGGACAACAAAGATTTGACACATTCTCAAAAATTTATATCTCTTGAACCACTTTAGTTTTAATTATTTTTTGGATAAATTGTGGGTAAATTATTTTGTATCAGTACTTTGATTGACATTTTGATGTGGAGTTGAATTTGTATATATACGAGGTGCATGAGTTTGAAGATGTTTTTATCCCGAAATTTGAAACTGCAACTATAACAGGAGGTGTCAACTTTTGTCAAAATTAAGTGCCAGGCTTTATAATCATTTTCGTTATTATCTCTGTTATTGGAGAAAAAGAAGTAAAATAATTACTTAACATAATATTGAAAGGTACGTTTAATCTTTCGAACCTGATCAAATTATATAGAAATTCCAGGTAATAATAGAATGAAAAAAAAATTCGCTATTGTCTGGTAAGTCTCCTCTTCACCAAAATGATCTGACAAGTAAATAGTGATATTCTTGTAGTGTCACCAGAAGATCTTGGAGGCTGTAAGGCAAAGTGTATCTGCAGTTGGTCTCAGAGATGCTTAATACGATTGAGATCAGTGCTCCAAGCTTATTAAACTAATCGTTCAACACCCACTCGTCAATTATTCATGCAGTCAATTATCATGCAATAACCATGTACTGTGTTTTTCCCGTTTTCAACAAATATCAGTTGAGTATTGAAAAACAGATGGTATATCAGGCATTTTGAAATTGAAAAGATGCCAAATCCCTCGTTGCTATGCCTCCCTTCTATCTCTCGAGACCCTCAGGAGATATTTCCTATTTCATATGAAAGTACGCAAATTCAAGGAGCGCTTGACAATATCTTGGGAGCAGCCAGTTGCATTTGTCTTCCGTTTTCTGCACCTGGTAAGTACACACAACGTACTAGCCACATAACGTTGACTTCGGCTATCCTCAATCAAAGCTATTAATAATGCGCAGAGCCTCAGTTGAATTCAAGTATTTGACATCTGATATTCAAAAAAACTTACATGACAGTTTTGACATGTAACCACCAATTTCTAAAGTTCATTTTCCACGTTGCGACAAATCGCAGCGACTTGTTGCTGGGACAAATCGCTGCGAGAAAAAGTACAATCAGAACATCGATAGTTTGTTGCTGCGACTCATCCAGGCATAGGGGAAACGTTACGTGTCGTTAAAAAATTAGCAGTTCCGGTTTCATAACCTCACAGTGTGAAAAAAATTAGCGGGTGAGAATAAAGCAAATAGGAGTGTAGTTTCTCTAGAATCAAGTTAACAGAATGGATGAGGAAAACATTGAGGGCATTGTTTTAGTAACAATAATTAGTAGTATGGCCTGTGCTGCTCTGCGAGAAGAAAACGTAAAAGAAATCTTGTGACAGCAATGTCAGAGCGTAGCAGCCAATATAAATTTTGAGTTGGTGCGACAAAATCCACCAGAAAAGCTACCAAGTCGCAGCGACTTCTTTTTTGAGTTGCAGCGTCAACTTGCACCGTGAAAAATGGACTTAAGTGACTGGAAAATCAAAATGATAATTAAGCATGAAGCAGTTGCATTTGTCTTACGTTTTCTGCATGGAGCAACCCACCTGGTACAGTACACCCTACGTATTAGCCACATTTCGTTGACTTCGGCTATCCTCAATCAAAGCTATTAATATATGCAGAACCTCAGTTGAATTCAAGTATTTGACAGCTGATAATTTGACATCTGATATTCAAAAAAACTAACATGACAATTTTGGCATGTAACCACTAATTTCTAAGAGTTTACCTTAAAACCGTGTGACAATAACGTGAATGGAAAATAAAAATGATCATTAAGTATGAGGTTAGTTGTTTTTTGACTCCAGTTGATACTTCCAGTTGTAATTATCGCATTAAACGCAAACCACTACAGTGCTGAGTCGAAACACTATAATTAGAAATGTATTGAAATTCAACCGTCTTCAAATACTATATTATAAGCAGATTTGCACTACCCTTGTGAACTCAGGAACCGACTTAATTCAATGGTCGATAATGCAATTTACTTTCCATATTTGTTTTTTTTTTCTTTTTTATCCTCAAACAAGAAAACTGGTCTCTTCTGACATCAACGACTTGAAAGATATGGACAATTTGATGCCACACTGTAAAATTATTGGCAAAGTCACAATTTTTGTAAAGACATGATTGAAGGAAACATCATGTATTATTTTATTATTAACTATTCTTATTTTCCTTCTCTAGCATATCTTTTATTTTGAAGTATCTCAAAAAATATTTCCAATTGTTTTAATTTATTTTCAATCGACAAAACTCATTTTGTTTTAAAAATTAATGTTGGTTCTCTACTTTACATTGAGTCTAATAAATATTCGTAATTTATTTCAAAATGCAGCATTTATTGGATTGTCTGAAAAAAAATTTAATGAATCATTTGAAAGCTTCATATTTTATAGGTCTTGGAGATGTCCGTTAAGTGAATTGTATTCGAATATGTTTGATACTTTTACTGCGAAAAAATTGAAAAAAACTCTGGAATCATTATTTTAGCAATATTTCACACAAAGGCATACGTTATAACGTATAGAAAAGGAAATAAAAAGCTTTTATTGAGAGAGCTTTTCAATTTTCCAAATAACATTTCGTTTTTGACAAAGGCATATATATATATATATATATATATATATATATATATAGATTGTTATGGTATCGACCATAAACTCAAAGAAACTAATTTCATTGTATGATGTAACATTGGTAAAGATCAGTTGTACCTAATACTTTAAAATATATCTGGAAAACAACGCATAGTTATAATTTTAATAATTGTGTACATTGAATAACATTTTAATGTTATCATACTAATATTTCTTTGTCAAATAGAAAATAAAAAGGAAAATGTATTGGTGGGCCCCTTTGCCTTTAGTCCATAGGATTTTTCATTCGATTTTATATTTGATAAAACATCTGACCTTACATCAGAGTCGAACTTGGACCTTTCTACATATTACCGTTTACATGTTTGTCTGATATTCGATTCGACTTGGAAAATGTCAACTGTCATCCACGTCAATAGAAATAGAAAGTGTAAGGTTATGGTTTTGTTTTCACAAATCTTAAGTTGTTTGCTTTAAGTGTGGACATAATTAAAATGTCGTTGAGAAACACAGAAACTGCTGCAGCTGCAACTTTAAATCTTTTGTTATTATTACAACTATAAAATGACAAAAAGAAACAAGTAAAGAGGAAGCTTTGGTGTAAAAAATGGTTATTGCGTTGAAGGGAACGTGATATTTGGAATTCAATTTTTATGTACGTCACAATGTCAACAAAAACCACTAACCAAAATTTTTAAGCTTCTGTTTTTGCCCGCATCCTGTAAGAGATTGTAGTCAATAGCAAATAAGACACAATGCGCATGATTAAACGCAAAAATCAGATTAAAAATCGAACCGAAATAGATACGGTTCTATTTTGCTAAACTCGTATGATTTTTCAAATGCAAAATCAGACGGACCAAATCAAATTGAAAATCGAACACTGTAAACGAATACAAAGTACGGTTACATTCGATTTGTTAAAATCTAGAATCAAAGGAAAAATCCTATGGTCTAAAGGCACCTTTAAATAGGATATATTTCATAGAAATTATTTCCAGGGAGATTGATTATTTTTACAGATATTTTTTTTTTGACGGGATAGAGAAGTCAAAAAATTGTCCGTAGTTAAATACAGTTGGTTAGTTATTCCCAAAAATTTTGCTTTCAAGTCCCATTTATAACAACACATTAGTAAGAAATAATTCTAAAAATTCATAAACATTAAATTGAAGCATAATTTGAACGGATAGGATGGATTCTGGCATTATTTTTTTTTTAATGACAAATAGTGCGGAAAAATAAAAAACCTGGTAAAACTGATTGAAAAGTGATTAGAATTAATATTAACTAGGGTGTTTATGAAAAAAGTTAGTATAATATTTTCAGAAAAGAATTTTGGTGATGTCACAAAAATTTTATATAATAGTACTTAATAATGGTATACAGGAACTTATTTGTGTATTGCATCTGTTCGATTTAATAAAAAGACAATAAAAATAATAATTATCAATAATCACTGCAAACACCCCGCTAGCTTGGTTAGATATTTAAAAGAGCTGGTATATTGGTTACACTCACTAAAGTAGGTGAGTATCAGAGTGGTGACAATGAAATCATTACAATATATATTCGGGGGTATCATTTTTAGGCGATATTTTTTTACTGCTTTAGTAGAAAATCTGGTAGTTTATAGAAAATAAAAAATTATGCCGCTGGTCCATAGGGCTTGAGTCCAATAGCAGCTTAGCTCATAAAAAAATTCGATTTCCCATTCAAATAAAACAGTTAAAGTGGCGTTCGCGGTTAATAAAATTCTGAATTTTTAATAATAGTTCGGTGTTCGCGGATCATATCTGATTGGTTCGTTATTGATTCGGAATCAGTCCTAGCAGTTCTCTGATTTTGGTAAGGACTGAAAGTTCGGTTCGGCTGCTCATGCGCAAATGATCGATATGTCAGTTGTTTTATTTTAGTTACCTGTTGTTTCACTTGTTTATTCTTTGCTTTGTCACGTTTTAACGTTGTAAATAAATATCAAACTCTAATTTAGCTGTCCACTGTCCAAGTCTAGTGTAAGGTAAATTTAAATGATCTATTTAGTCTATTTTGGTTTTTATATTTTGTTTATTTTTAGTGTATTTTGATTATTTTTCATCATTTGTTAGCTGTCAGAAGTGTGTTTTGTTTTCGTTCAAGTCCTGAAAGGTGATCAGTGGTTCTAAGACCGTTCGCGGTATACTTAAAATTATTTGCTGGTTCGGAACTAAGCATGCGCTCTAGACAATTTAGAGTTAATTCCAGACTGGTTCGGAATCGGTTCGGTTTGTGACCCGCGAACATAGCTATTTTTTATTCACAATCGGTCAGTAATATAAACATTCCTCACCTTTAAAACGGTAGGGAAGAGTCGCATTACTTACTTTCACTTCCACGCTATTCGGAAAAGAACTTTTCCTACGACAACCTCGATAAATGTTCATTTTATAACCGTAACTTAATCATAAACAAGCACATTTTGTTCAGAATTTAATTTTTGCATCGATTGCTAGGCAAGTTGCTAAGCAACAAATGCGAAATGGAATATTTCGTGCTAGGTCTAGATTCACTCTAAAATCACGACGACTACGGCTTGTCAAATTATGACGTCCAGCGACAAATTCATGAAATGTCAGCAGATCGTTTCTGTTAAAGTTTTAGTAGGTAACGAGTAATTTCATAGTTGTTTTTTATAAATACATTTAAAAGCTTATATTTCTGAGTACCTATTAAAAATAGCAATAAAGAAAATATTTACATATTTTTTTAATTTATATTTTAATTCTGATAGAAAGCCAATTAGCGGCGAATTCGGAGTAATGAAATATTATCAGTTTATTTCTTTCAAAGGTTTTGCAATGTATGCATGTATTAAACGTGAGCGATATGTTATCATAGAAAAAGTATAGTATGCAACTCGTAACAAAATGGGCATTTTGTGCTCATTGCATAATATACTATTTCCGGCTAGAAGCATGTGTCACTTTTCTGAAGTATGACAATATTTTGTTGAGTTGATTTTTATTAAAATTTAATATCTTACTTTGCTCTTCTACAGAATTATTCCCTCAACCGCAGCTTCTTGGACTTCCGGAGGAGTACTAACAGGTTAATTCAAAATAAGACTTAGGTACTTGTTTGAGCAAAAAAATAAAAATTTCGTCACAGAAAGAATATTTTATGACATAATTGTCAAAACCAATAAATTTGTAATATTACCTAGCAACAGATTCATGAAGTTCTTTGTCGAAAAAAATATTAAATTGTGATAACAAACTTTTCTTAATTTAATGTTTTTAAAAGCTTGTAACTAAGCGATTGTGAATAAAATAGTATACATACCATGCGGGAAGGATCATTTCATCCACGGCTTTTGTAACCCTCGGCGCTACGCGCCTCGGGTCTCTAACAAAGCCTGGGCTGTAATGATCTCCTTCCCCGCTAGGTATGTAATATACTATTTTGTTTTAAGTGGAATTTTCGTTATTAAAATTTTTTTTTTCCAAAAAACTTCCTCATGGCTTTCGTAGAAAATTAAATTCTCCACAAAAATATGTCTTTGGTTGAAGACTGTAGAACCACTAGTTTCGAAGTTATAGCCCGTCAGACGGAAACATTGGAAAAAATACACATTAAGTTCCATTTAATTTTCAATTTATCACTCTTACATGAATAATTTAATTTTATTGTTCATTTTTTTGAGCATTGAATTTTCAAATTGGAGTAGTTTAGGTATACCTACATAATTTTTATGTGTAATTTGGTTCCCGTCATTTTCAGTTTACCTGCTCCCTATTAGTAATTTGGTTCCCGGAAGTCAATAAGAACCCATTTAGTTTTTATAAGTGTTTACTATAGACAAAGTACTTACAATATGAAGTATCTACAAAAAAAATTTACCAAAACACAGAGAGAAACATTCTCATGTGATAATCTTCGCAGGTTTGTTGAGGCAGGTCCTCTACAGCTTTTTGATTATAGGACTTCATCATGAAAATGTATATTTTGTAACTGATAAACTTCCATTATATTAGGAACTATACTAGGAACAAATGATTTGCACTTTCTGTTTGTACAATTCCATCGCCCTTCATTATTTTCAGGACCTCTTGAAAACAATATTTGTAGCTATTAATAATGAATTTTTTTACTGCTTTTCTCGTTAACTCAAAATTATTTCGGGATTTATAGGAGAATTCACCACAGCTCTGAAGAAAACTAAATGAGCGAGCACAATTAAAAACAAAACTTAACGTCACAGATAAGGTACATAGAAAATTACTTTGCAATAAACTATAATCAATTAAACAGGGATTACACAGTGCCTCTAATACATCAATTCCCGAGAACCAAATTACCAATGACATTTTTCGGACTGGGAACCAAATTACCTATATAATATTGGCAGGCATCTTAAATTGATATCTAATCTACTACCTGGCGGGAACTAAATAACCAACACCTATATACATTATTTTTGCCACAACCCCTTTTATATTACTAAATCATGAAGAAATATCTCAAAATTATGGAGTAAAAAATTATTTAAAACACCATTTTTCACCCCTATAGGTTTATTTAAACATATAAACTGGTGGATATTTTTTTAATGCAAAACTTACCCTATTATTTAAAAATTACTTTCAATTTTTCAAAAGTTTTTCCCATAAAATTAGAATAACAGATTTTACACTAAATACTATTGACACTTATTATTTAGAAAGTTGAATACTTTGTTTTTATCGCGTGCGAACTTTTTCTATACACCACTGGAAGAATTTTGAAATTGCCGTACTTTACATCACACGTATTCGTACGCAAGAAGAAACTCCAGGACGATGCGTCAACAGAGAATGGAGCGTCATTTGGCGTCTCGTAACAGAAAAGTTTTACTGTGCTTGCGCCATGGTGAAGTTGCAGATGGATAAAAGTTGAATTGCTTTTTTCCCAAATGATGCTAACATCGAAATATGTCATTATGAATTTATAGAATATTAACGGACGGTTTTGAGTGTTATACGAGTTCCTTCATTTTCATTCTCTTTTTTAATTTTCTTCCACTTTGAATGACAAAGTTTGTTCCAAAATTTGAAAATGAATAAATCCTTTGCTATATTATAAATATTATTTTTAACCTCCTAAAAAATATCCTCTCACATGCTGCCAGATAATATTAATGACTTACTTATTCTGTTCTGTGCCTTTTCGTTATCTGTTATAAATTTTAAATTCAAAAGTACTTCGACTCTTAGGAATGCTTCAAGATGTGTTTAATTGGAGATTTAGGAGCCTCCGTGAAATGATTCCCAGGATCAGAAGAACTGCATAAAATTATATTGAAAGTGTCAAGGTGGTAAATAATTCATCAGATTGGTTTTGCGTTACCTATAGCCGAAATGAATTTCCACCGCAATTAGTATTATGAAGTGCTTCACTGAAGGTAGTAGGGAAAGAAAAAGTGTTTTTTATTGCAAGTAACAAAGTAACAGTCAGAAACCGTCAGAGGCATGCCCATTAAAAAAGCGTTCGTAAAAACAATTTGCAAAATAGTGATTTGAAAATATTTGGTTCGAAGAAAGAAATATGCAGTTTCGTATCAGTTGCCAACTATCAGAATAATTCGCTGACCAGGATCAAAATTTTAGTTAGAAGCATGCGTATTGTGATTCTGTTAAAAGTGACATTTTCCTGGTATTTAGTTTTGAACACAGATCTGGTTTTGAATACTTTTATTGTGAAAAAAAAACAACGAAATAGCAAGCCACTTCCTTCTTAAATATGAAGATTTGTTAGTTGAAAGGAATTTCCAATCGACTGGAAACTTCTCACATAGGTACCCAATAAACAATTTTCGTGACTTATAGTAACTGATCTTTTTATAGCGTATTCATAAAGGTTACACAATTATATAAGGGAATGCTTCGTAGTTTTATTGCAACACTTAAATTAGGTTTATTAGGATGTTATGCCATTACTGTAAGCTCTAGATTTATAAAGAAGTGTTGTAACTATTTATATGACTGTGTTATAAAACTTGAAGTAATCGTTACCTCAATTTATATAACACATTTATATAAGGTTTGCCGTTACTTCCGTAATAAAACTAATGGTTTCTGAGTTTTATAATAGCATCGTTGTTTACCTTTTTAAAACTTCAGATACTTAAGTTCTTCTATAAATACGTTATGAAACTTTTAGTAACAAGTTGTTTTATAAATACGTTATGAAACTTTGGGTAACTGATGTTTTCTCTTTGTGTTTCAGTAAAAAGTTAACCTAAAATAGGAGTGGTTATTAACTGTGTAAGAAAATTGTGAATAAAACTATTATTAATAGATGGAAAAAGATCAAGTACAGCAGTACATTTTGCCGGAAAGTTTCTAGGCGTAAATTAAAAATCACTTTTGTTAATCGACAGGTATCTTCCAGTTCCACTTTATCAACAAATGACGTCAAAATTTCTTCTTTACCTTTGAATATTACCACCAAAAGTTCTCTAAACATCACTTGTGGTGTGCTGTGACACTCAACTAACACTTAATAATTTATAGTAGACTTGAAGTTTTACAGAATCACCATTTATGGATATATAGTGTTACTTTAAGTTTTATAGTGTTACCGACAGTGATTTTGTGGTAACTAATTTTTATAAGGGTGTAGGGTTTATCCGCCATGATAATTTTCTAAAACGCAGATATAAACAGGAATATAAAATTAAATATTTAACAAAATTTTGGAAAACTCAATTCAGATTGGACTCTTATTTTACATTATATTGTAAAAACATATGATTGATTCTATTTTATGAACAAATTTGAAAAAATTAAAATAATTATTTTTAAAAATTCAATAAGAATTTTTTTAATAATACATATTTCAAATGCCAATGAATTTCTTAGAAGTGCCTTGCTAATATTTACAGTAAAAAATGATTGGCAATATAATTTTGGTCCAGCCTTATGTGTGGAAATGATGTGACAAGTATTAAAGTGCACATAATATATCACATCATCCATCTTAATATCATAGAAACATGGAGACAAACATGAATTACTATACTGTCTGATGTTTAAAATTGTGGAATTAACAAAAACAAACAACATAATAACCAATGTATGCTAAAAAGAGAAAACACATATTGAAAATGTGACAGATGACAGCTTGACAAAGAAATAATTTAGTAATGGTGAGGTTACCAACAACTCTATAGGGAAAGTTTATAAGAGTAACCAAGTCAGTATTTCCGTTACTTTTAGCTATAGACTTATGGGTTTTATAACGTTACTAAATAAAGGTGTTCGCAACTCTTATAAATTGCTCCATTTAAGTGTTATAAAGGGTTTATAAGAGTTACAGAAATATTACTATGCTTAGCTTATATAAATTGCAGTTTTATAAAATAGTGATGGTAACTTCACGGTTACTATAATATAAACGAAAATGTTTATTGGGTAGTACGCTTACTTTCCGCAATATTAATATTCTTTTTTTTATAGATATACTGGAAAATGACGGCATTTTTTAATAAGCATTGAAAAAATTAACTGAAAATTGAACAAAAATGTTATGCTACCTTGCTTAGTGATGATTTGGACAAAAAGTATTATCAAAACTGGTTTACCATCAAGGACAATTCTGTCAGTATTCATCCTAGAATCTTCCTTATGTTGAATCACAAAACAATCCAATACTTTGCAACTACAAGAGACTCTGCATCCTCCTTGCAGTGCCAAAATATAATTTTCTGGTGTGGGCATAATCAAAGTTTCCATTGGACGCGAAAGTACTTCATTATTAATCCACTCCCAACAAATTGGACGGATATTTTTCAATCATCATTTCGATATCTATTTGGAGGGCGAAGAGTTGAAGGGCTTAAGATAGGTGTTCCTCCATAGTAAATTAGTTTGTAACATTTTGTAGCATAGTGGGTGTTTGTATTTCCTGCCTGATTCGAGCCTTCAGGTCATTGTCGGGTATTTTATTGTAGACTATATATTTCAAATAATTTCATAAAAAGAACTCTAATCACGTGAAATCGGATGATCTAGCTGGTCATTTCAGTGTTCCTTTTACTTCATAAACGCGCTATTTAACTTAGAATTCTTGATAAAACCAATATTTTGGTTTTTTCTTCATAAAATGCGTAGCTTTTGACCCATCCTCTAGATACTCAACAAATCTTAAGCAAATCGATTTACTTCCAAGGGCTTCGTAGCAGAAAACCTTCAGTTACTCCAGTAAATACTGATAAAACAGTCTATTTGTATTCTTCTGATCACAATTTTCATTTATTTCAAAAATAAAATCTCAATTTTTATATATTTATATAAATAACCAATTGTCAACTGTTCGAAAATTTATTTTCCTGTAGTCAATTTCTCATGACTTTATCTTTCCCAAAAATATATGAATAAATAGATTTGCCCGGTAAAATACCCTTTAACACCCACTTTTATTTTCTGTTCCTCCGACAACACGTTTTATATACCTAAACACCCTTTCACTGTCAAAATTGCTTCAAGGATTTATTCATTAAGCGAAAATATATTCCGATGAAGTTCGACTACGTTGAGCAGACAAATTAAATTTTTTATTTTCATTCCATGAAATTTTTACATATAGCTTTCCTATTTTCCATTCGATTGTCGGTGAATTCTACTCCAATGAAATTTAAATACCAGTCCCTATTTCGTGAAATATTGTAATTCAATTGCCAACTGATAGTTCATGCAATACGCAGATATTATGGTTTTAATCATTTGAAAGCATTTTATGAATAAATGAATTTGCTTCTAGTTTCTCCAGTTCATAAGGAATTAAGAAGTGCAAAACAACTCACTGGAGGGTTAACTAAACGCACTTGTAGAATTAAACGTTCCGACAACAAGGATAAAACTTTCCTACAACCAGGATTAAATGCACTCACAGTAAGGACTCAAACGTACATACACTAAAGACTAAATGCTCTTTTAACATTAATTAAACGGACTTGAAGCAATGAAGGATTGGAGACTTAATGTTGCTCTTTCAACAAGCATTGAATGCAATTGTAGCAAAGAGCTCCTTTGCCGCAAGGATGAAAAATGTATATGGAAAACTGTTAAACGTATCTACAGAAAGAACCTAACATGTCAGCACCTGTAAAGACAACGCACACACATTCAACAACGTTCTGCAACAAGGAAGGAAGGATTAACCGCACTTGCAGTGAGAATTCAAGGCACATACACTTGGATTGAAGGCACTTATATATCAAAGACAGTATCCTTGTAGGAAGGATCAATCTCTTGCAACAAGGATTAGACCCACTTGCAGTAAGGTTAGGGTTAAGTTTATGGTGAGTGGGTCTATAATGCCCTCCACTGCGACTCGCAAGAGTCTATTGTGGCTCACACCTATTCAAATTTCACCAAACAAATTCAGCTTCTTGACAAAACCGATTAGATTATTTGGTGAATGATATTTCAGGTTCGAGGGCGATAGAAAGACCCTGCCAAACATCAGATACCTGATTCGAGCCGCGGCGGGGCAGGCTCAAATTATATGCTCTGCTGTTTCATCATCTTCCAGACAAAGACGGCAGTTCGGATCTTCCGACAGTCCAAGTTTTAGCATATGATGATTCAGATGACAGTGGCCTGTTAAAAGGCCTATTAGACAACGTAGATCATGCCTGCTATAGTCTAACATTTGTTTGGAGACATTCTTCGAAGGATGCATGAAAGCCTTTGAATGAACCAATCCTGGTAAACTATGCCATAAGTTTAAAGCTCTTCTTGCCATCCAGGTATTTAGTGTTTGGCAAAACTTATTGCAATGCCAATTGTACGTTCTGGTCCGATAGAAACTCGTGCGGCACCCTCCCTTGCAAGAGAGTCTGCCTTCTCGTTTCCTTCCATGCCAGAATGGCCAGGGATCCAGACCAGCAATTCTTTATTGAGTTCTCCTATATAGGAGAGTCTTTTTTGGCAGTCTTAAACCCATTTCGACGTTACAATTGCTTTCAAAGCCGCTTGACTGTCCGAGAAAATTTTTATTGTTCTATGTATAAGATTGGCTTGCTCCAATCTCTCCACACATGAAACAATGGCGTAAATTTCCGCCTGAAATACGGTTGCATAGGATCCTAGAGAGGTTGAAATTTCTGTCCTAGGTCTGCGCCCGTATACACCTGACCAGAGCATGAGGGTGTTTTTGAACCATCTGTGTACCAACAGCTTTCTGCTCTTAATAGTTCATCATTACGGAGGAACCATTCATCTCTATTTTTAATTAGAACGGTATAAGGCAGGTCGTAGTTTACTGTTGGAGGCATTGTGTCAGAGGTCATTACCAGAATACTGTGACTTTCAGTGTCCACTAGCGTTCTGTATGATTTGTACATTTAGAAATATGCGCAATTCTGTGTGTTGTCCATCTAGCCTCTCTTTCCAAAAATGTATGGAGAGGAGGTGGGTCCAGAAGGATTTCTATGGCTGCTGACGGTGTGGAGCTGATAATATCAGCTATTACCAGGCAAGCCTGTCTCTGTAAACCAGGGACCTTTGCTTGGGTCGTTCGCTGTTAAGCTTTTGGCCACCAGGCAATAGCTCCATATGTGATCATTGGTCTAACGATTATCACATATATCCAATAGATTTGTTTGCAGTAAGGAGTCAACTGATAAAAGCATCTTCAGCGAGGATTGAACGTATTTGTAGCAATGGCTAGGAATTCTTGTAGCAAGGATTAATCGCTCTTGCAGTAATGTCTTAAGGCACAATAAAATATATATTTTTTCAACAAGCATTGATCGCACTTATAACAAGGGCTGAGTATCCTTGTAGCAACAATTAATCGTTTTTGCAGCAAGGACTAAATGCACTAACTCAAAGGATAGAGAGGACTTATGGAAAGGACTAAACATGGTAACATGGTTGCAGTGAGGAGATAATACACATATTATATATAAAAAAATACTCCTTCACCAAGGATTGTATGCATAAATTTTTGAAAAATGGCTTGTGTACAAACTTTGTGGTAACATGGTATACATTTTCAAATGCTTTCTTAACAGTATTGACCTAGTTTCTCGTACAGGTGGCAATTTATTTTTAAAATAACAAACAAACACTCCAAAATAAGCATCGTAACATTGTACGACAATAACGGAACTTAAAAATATGCTTTACGTATACATTTGCATTAAAAATAGTTTCGTGGAAAGATCCTGTCTAAAAGATAAGCGTTCCTTGAACTAATTATTCTTAAATTTCACAGATAATTTGATATAATTGAAGATTGCTCATTGTATTTCTGAATGATTCGTTTTTGACGTGTTTAAGCTACAATAAAGGCTTCCTAGCCTAGTGTGGTTTCCTCCCATGGGATATTCAAAATTCATATTCCATGAAATAAAACTCAACACAACTAAATAAATAAATGAATGTATAAATGAATGTATAAATGAATGAATAAATAAATAAATATGTAAAAAAATCAAAAAATAAATTTATGAAGGAATATGTTGTATATAAGGTTCTAAATATTTTATAGTAAAAGTAACATTATAAAATATATTGGCTAACATTCATAAAATACAACGGATATAATTAAAATCCTTTAAATTAATTTTTCCCTCTATCTTATTAATTATTAAAAATAACGTTAGAGTACTTCTGAAATTTTCGACTAACAAAAAATATTGCTATAACTTTTTAACCGAAAACGGTAAACTAAGAACGGCCCGACTATACCACTGTTTTCTTAACAGGTGAAGCCAGCTTTTTGAGAAAACGCATTATACATTTTCATACACACGGGCTGTGTTAGCAATGATTGGATTGGTATTATTGACCATGTTTCCATCTTTGACGATTGGACGGTGCTACATATTTTCATTCTTTAGAAAATAACTTTCAATTATTTCGAAAGATGTACCTCTCATAATAATTAAAAGTCAGAGCTTTTTATTAGGAATTTTTTTTTGTTATGTAAGAGACACTATTTTTCTATTTGTACTTTCGAGACACACTGTATTTGTATCTGTAGAGTAGTGAGGGTAAGTTAGGCCCACATCACTTAGGCCACATGTCGTTCATCCTGTCCTTTCCAGGAAGGTGGACAGGTCATTAGGAGACATCTCCTTTATATCGGCAGGTGTAGGCCAAGACTCACCGAACACACACTTTCTTATTGACGATAACTCCGGGCACTCGCATAAGACATGCCTGACAGATTCATCTTTATGCTTACACATCCTTCATAGAGGTGTGTCCACTAGCCTCATTGTATGGATGTGTTTCCTTAATTATTGATAGTGGCAAGTCAGAAATCCTACCATTAAAGGTAGGTTTTTCCTGGCCAAGTATTTTTTCGACTCCAGCTTCCCAGTGTCACCCAGGGTGATCCTGGCAAGGCTGTGTCCCTTGATTTCATCCCATCTCTTTGGAGATTGAGCATGGGTTGTAACTTGCCAAAAAAATAAAATCATTTAAAAACAATTAAAATCGTAAGATATTATCATAAGGAACTTCGTAGAAAAAGAAAAATTCCAATAACGATTAAATTACCTGAGAAATAAAGGGTTAAAATTTGAATAATTTGAACTACTCTTAAAACACGCTGCCATTGGTTGTGACGTCAGACCGCACAATTCGAGTCAGGCGATTGTGAACCGACAATGCAAACAACACTTAAAAACTGTTGTCGAATTCGTTGGGACGTATGAGACACACTGTATGAAAGAATATATTGAACGTGCTACAGCCAGATAAACAGAAAATATGGATGGGAAATTACGCAAGTTAACCATGCTCGAATACAATTTTCTTCAACGAATAGAGTTGAAATTAACTTCTGGATTGTTAGTTTCAGGAACTTTATTGAGTGGAAAGTGGATGATAAAGTCGATACACGTGAAAACAAAGCAGATTAATAATATAATGTGAATGAAAAGTTATTTTAAAAGTTAGGTTTCACTTAGACGCCAGCACATTAACTTGACGTTTAATTTTCGAGAAGTTTCACTGTTCGATGGGCATTTTCCCATTCCCAACTGTCACTAATTACAGGTAACCCGGGAGGTCATATGAGTGAACGGAGGCAACTAAACCCACGTTGGATGAACTTTTCCCAGTCTTAACAGCCGAAACTCCTACGTTATTACTCTAGGGTTGATTGCTTGATAGAGCAACGAACTCCAGAAAAAAACTTCTTAACAGACTCTTATTATTATTTATAACCAGTGAACACATACACAATACTTGGTATTTTCTTGGTATTTTCGATTTTTCAATTATGATTTTTAATTAAAATCCACTTTTCTGCCGATGTGTTAACAATTGAAAACGAAAGATAAACTCAGGAACGACGTATAACACCCTATCCCGTGATTGTTTGTGGAATACAACGAAGGGTTGTTATCTAGGATAGCCAAGGGTGAATCCGCAAAAATAAAATTTAATCAAATATTGACATTTCGATTGTATATAGATTGAATGTTTTTGTTCTTTATCCAAAAGCATGAGTCATAAGTCGGAAAGGAAGAGAAAGATTGTTACATATTCACAAATGGGATGGGAAGAAGAAACCTTGTCTTAATAGTACCCATCTTCAAAAAAGACCACAAGAGCTGCGATAAGTACCGAGGTATCACATTACTAAATACAACCATGAAAATACTGGAGATCATAGAAAAGAGAATCATACTGAAGATCAAGGGAACACTGGAAAAACCATAGATACGGGGCTAGGACAAGGAGGAAGCTCAAGCCCGCCACTGCTTGCAACATTAATGGACGAAAGAATCAAGAAACATAAGCCGCTAACAGAAAAATATTTTGTAGGACACTTGAAATTGGAAAAAAAAATTATATAACTGAAGGGGCATTTGCAGATGATGTCGTATTTTTTCTGGAAGTGAAAAAACTTGCAAATAAACATAAATGTATGTAACGCAGTGATGAAGGAGAGTGGCATGGAGATAAACAAGAATAAAACAAAGGTAATGATAATAACAGAGGACGGAGAAAACAAGTGAATTATTTCCTATATTTAGGGGTAGCCATGGGTAAAAGAGAGACACAAGATGCCAATATTGAGAAAAGAATTCTGAAAACGAATAAATTTCACTATGCAATGAGAACAAAATTCATAAATGAAAAAGTAATATAAAAATAAAGGTTTTCAAAACGTTATATCGACCAATACTTACATATTAACAAAGCAACAGAAAAGTAAGTTGCAAGTAACAGAAATTGAATATCCTAGGAGAGTCGTAAGTAGGAGTCACCAAAAGAAAGAGAGAGACTGAGGAATATAGATATAAGAAAAGAGACAGTGAATGAAAGAAGAAAGTCCAGCAATAAGAGTTTGGAAAGAGAGAATACAAATTTACAAGAAAAGGGGCAAACCAAGAAAAACTTTGGACAAAGTAATAGGAGATATACTAAATAGAAACGATATAACGTTGAAACAAGCAGCGGAATTAGCACAAAACAGGAGAGAATGGAGGGAATTCGTGCATGAAAAATTCCACTTTCTCTACACCATCAAAAGCATTTTTTTTACCCACATACTTCAATTCTATGATCAGATATGTAGAAACTTTGACGATACCTAATATAAGATGAAATTTTCTTAGTAAGATAAAAGCTTCCTTCCAATAGCAATGCAAAGAGAGGGGATTGAACCAATACTAAAACCACATTTATCAAAAACTCTGGGTATTTTCATTCATGTAATACCGTTGAGTGAAAGTATTTTCTACTTAACGGTAATACCTATTTAGTTTATTCAGGGTTATGAAGTAAGCGCAAAGCTTTTTTTTCTTGGAGAGATAAGGCACAAAAAATGTATAAAACGTGGAAGAAAATTAAAATTTAGTACCTACAATGAAAAATATTTTTATTACAATAATCACCTGTTGATATAGGAATAATTTGAGCAGAAACTTAATCTGTTGAATTTGTTTTTCGTTGAAGTCTTGTGGAATTATTTTCAACTTTTATTTTAATTAAATGTAAAACACGTGCTTCTTGTTTTGAAAACAACCGTATTATCAGTTTGTTTTAATAAAAAATATTGTTCCAGTAACTCTCTCTATATATATCAGTTAAACACGAAATTATTTTTATATATTTTCATAAATGTGTCGCTTAGGATACATAAATAAGTGTTATTTTAAAAAATATATAAATAATTTTGAATTATCAAATTATATTGGCCGGGGTTTTATGTTTTGTCTACAAAGTGTTTATTTTTCTTCGATCCTTCCAGGCTACAATCCTTGCTTTCTCAATAGAATACTTGATAATATAATTTCAAACAATTTTATGTTCACAATAAAAAACAGGTTTTGTTTAAATTTATGCAACGAACTCATTATTTTGTAAACAATTTATTTTAGATAAAAGTGCAAAAATAGGTCGATTTTTAATTTTGAGTGTCGATTTTTTTAATAATGTGCGAAAATGATGACCTTACCAGTCTTGACGTAATTATTGATTTTTTTTTTAATTAAAATGTGGTTCTTGTAATACTTCATTTGAAAGGTCTGTTAATAATGCATTCAGAAGTATCATACTTAACTAACTGATGCTTATACAGGGAAAATAAAAACCTAATCAGAGAATAATTTTACGATGAACTAACTGCAATATTAAACTAATACTTTTCAGCTCAGTTAAATGGTCAAAACGCTATCCACCGATCTCTTGACAACAACAATCTTCCTTCGCATTACGAATAACTTCCGGAGTAATTGTATTAACTTCATCTCTAATTTGGCCTTGCAGCTCCTCTAGATTTTGCGGCAAACCTTTGATTATAAATTATCCCATAAAAAAAAGACGAGGTGTAAGATATGAAGATATTATCTTTATCTTTATTGGTCCTCGTCTACCAATCCACTTCCCAGAAAAACACTGGTTTATAAACTCGCGAACATCACGTGCGTAATGCACCATCCTGATACTATTATCTAGTGAGTTAGGATTGTTGGCATTTGGAAACATATCGGCAAGGACTGGTATAACTTCTGTTTGCAGAAAAATAATTGTGTCATTAATTACTCCCGCTCAGACATTCATTTTCTGATAGTTTTGAGTATAACCTTCAATCGTCCAGTAAGGATTATCATCACTCCAGTATCTGCAATTTTGACAATTGACTGAACAATTCAGGCAAAACATAGCCTTATCAGAAAACATAATTGTTTCAATAAAACGATGATAGCAGTAACAAAAATCCCGCAAAATGAATACGGCAATAGGGATCAACATCGTCAAGTTATTGATGTAACTGAATTTTGTTCGTCTCTCAGAATAGGTAAACCCGGTTGTTGCAATTGCAAATTGCAAATCTGCTGCAATTTAGCGTGGAGTATTATGAGGATTATCTACAATACCAAGTTTCACGTTTTTTGATAACTTGGGACGTCCAGCGGTTAGAATATTTTTAACATGACCAGTTACTCAACATTTTTTCTCAATTATACTGACTGCTGATCGACTGATAGGTCTGTCTGGGTACTTTGCATTGACCAAATAGCATAACTGTTGCTAAGTTCTCGTTTTATCTCCACTTCATATAAAAATTAAAGTTACTATGCGTTGAGTGAAACTAGCCATCATTCTAATGCTTTTTTACTAGAGTTTTGGTGTATCCGACAAAACATCAACTGATATTTTAATTAACATTGAGCGGACAACCTGATTTTTATCGATTAATAACTAGTTGCTTTGTAACGTTTTATTGCTGTTGTGTTTTTGGATATTCCTTTGGTTTTTACCTTTTCTTACTAAACGATAAAGTAATAAAATACCTGAATATTGAACAACAGCTTAGTAGTGATAATTTTTAAAAGTAGTATCAAATTCTCAAGTTAACAGAATATTATTTAAAGAATCGGCATTTGAAATTAAAAATCAACCTGTTCCAGAATTTTTTTGAAAAGTGAATTGTTTGCAAAATAATTTGTTCCATAACTTAGCCGCGCTCTGTAGATACCTAGTTATAAAACGTTTGAGAAAGTCTACTGGGTTTTATAAAGATGTAGAATTAAGAAAATGCCCATATTTATATATGTTTTCACGAAAATATTATTAAAATTTTTGTTTCTGTTGAATGAAATCTCAAAAATTTCCAATTTATAAACCTGTTTCCGAACATATTAAACCATCATCGAATCACAAACAAATTTCTCGATGTCAACACTTGACCGCATGCTACATGACATTGTCACTTAATAGATTAATTAAAAAATAACTCACTTTACAGCAACAAAAAAATCTATCACGGTCTCGTCGTCGGAACAATCAACGTTTATTTCCAATTATTTCGATCGCTAGTGTTTTTTTTTGGAACAAAATATATAATACGTTCGGTACGAAATTCTCGAAACACAAAACTGAGAACATAAACATGGAAATAATGTTTTCGACGCGAAATATCAGATGACCTCAGGGGTCACGAAGTATTTAAAGAGGGTTCTATTATATCAGTGATAATATTTGAAATATTTATTAATTAATTTTTAATATATGATGTAATATCTAATATAAACCCCATGTGATTATTAATATTTTTTTTAATAAAAACAAAATGATCATTGAGTAATAACTTTCTCGCCTTCGTTATTGTATTCATGTACTGGATGGTTTTATAAGTGAAGTAACAAACTGTGGGGATAGCAAATGTATACAGTCTCTTGCATACTATTCCTATTTACCAAACTTAACTTTTGTTTTCGAGATATCTATTTCATTTCCTTGTCCTTCTCACTGGTTTAATTTCCAATTTGTCCTTTCCTTTCTTTGATATACTACTGTTGTTTCCACTGCTCTGGATAGTTTTGCGGCACGCCCCGAAACATTCCCTAATTGCCCCGTCTTCGAATTCGGAACTGGCCGGTCCCAGAGCATGTCTACCTCGGGGTTACGGGTATACAAGTTGTCCACAGATTCAGCTAAGTACGTATTATACCGGTTAAAGTTTCGTGTTGCGTTGTGTGATATGTGAGAACAATATTTTTCAATAATTAAATATAGATTAATAGATATTTCCAAAGATTAAATAGTAGGTTTCCAGCAGACAAGCGAAAACTCTGGTGATTGCACCGACTTAGCAAGTACAGTTTATTTCACGAATTTACGCAGGTTTCGGATTAGTCGTAAAAGCATCGAATGAAATGGTAAACTGTACTGAAAGGTTCGATATTAAATTCTCCCAGTATTTGATGCGTTAGAAACCCGAAATTTTAATCTTTTCAATCATGTTTTTCCCTTTTTTTTCTATTAATTATTGGTAATCAGATGTCTTATTTATACGAATACAATAATGGGAAAAATAAAATTGTTTCACATTTGTGTCTAGAAGTGCTACTAGGGCAATTAACTTTCGTCCTTCTTACTGAATTGAACAAGCTAAGCACTGCTCGTTGAGTTTTTCCCGATAATCTGTATCTGTAGAGTAGGGAGGGTGAGTGTAGGCTCACAGCACTTAGGCCACATGTGACCCATTGTACATCCTCCCGAGGAGTTGTCTTCCTAGGTCATTGTCCATCCTGTCCTTCTCAGGAAGGTGGACAGGTCACTAGGAGACATCTCCTTTATATCGGCAGGTGTAGGCCAAGACTCACCGAACACACACTCTCTTATTGACGATAACTCCGGACACTCGCATAAGACATGCCTGACAGTTTCATCTTCCTGTTCACACATCCTGCATAGAGGTGTGTCCACTAGCCCCATAGTATGGAGGTGTTTCCCTAGTTGACAGTGACCAGTCAGAAATCCTACTGTTAAACGTAGGTTTCTCCTGGTCATCGCAAAATATTTCTTCGGCTCCAGCTTCCCAGGGTCGCCCAGGGTGATCCTGGCAAGACTGCATCCTTTGATTCCATCCCATCTCTTAAGGGATTGAGTATGGGTGTAGCGTTTGGCTAGTTCCGCAATTGTCGAAGTCGTTAGGCCGTAGGTGTCACTGGGTCCTAGAATTTTTAGTCCAGCGGCTTCCCTGGCTAAAGAATCAGCAATGCGATTTCCTTTACTCCTGTCGTGCCCTCTAACCCACCTCAGGATAATATTGTTATCTGCCGAGGCGTCAGCTAAATCTTGGTGGCACTCTAGTACTAGCCTCGATATAACACGTTGTCTGTTTAAGGCTAATAGGGCTTGTCTACTATCAGTGCAGATTATTATGTTTTTGCCAGAAATTCCTCTTCTGGTTAGTTCTTTTGTGGCAATTGAGATACCAGCCAGTTCTGTTTGAACTACGCTGGTATTGTTTCCCATTCCCCACTTCATCTTTAGGCTTAGTGCTCTTGAGTAAACTCCACAAACTGAGCCTTCTTTCATTTTTGAACCATCTGTATATATGCGTATTGCATTTGCAGCACCTGGCTCTGTGTTCTGTTTTATTTGAATTTTGTAGGGTTTGTTACAAAAACCTGGGTTCAATTGCATCATTGGTTGCCTGCAGCAGAGGTAGCGCAGTGAGCGCTTCCTGCCACAGGCTCAACCTCAATTGGCCCACTCCTACTTCGGGGTTTACACCAGCCGTGCGCAATCGTACCATGGCCATTAACGCAACCTCCTTGACGTACAGGTCCAGAGGGGTCAGACCAGTAATTAGTTCCATTGCTGCGGTTGGTGTTGTTCTCATGGCTCCTGTGATGTTTAAGCAAGCCATTCGCTGTATTTGATATAATTTTTGGATGGCCGTTGCTTGTAGAACCTTCGGTCCCCATGCAATTGCTCCATACGTTAACATGGGTCTTATTATTGCAGTGTAGATCCAGGTAACCACACGGGGTGACAAACCCCATGTGCGTCCCACTGTCCTCCGACACTGCTCATAAGCCACATATGCTCTTTTTGCTCTGTTGTGTAGATGAGAGTTCCATGTTAGTTTCCTGTCGAGGGTAATACCAAGGTATTTCACCTCTTCCGAAAAGTTTAGTTTGCTTTTGAAGATTTCAGGAGGTTTCAAACCCGATAAACTTCTTTTCCTGGTGAAAAGGACCATCTCAGTCTTTCTGGGATTGATCGACAGTGAGTGTTCCTTGCACCATTTTTCAATTATTTTTTTTCCGATAATCCGAAACAGGCGTAAATTCGTGAAATAAACTTTAGTACTTTAGTTGTTGTGGTTCGAGGAATAGCTAGTAGTTGGAAACAGCCCGTGGCGTATTGTTTTTATAAAACAACTGCAGCTGTGTAATGAAATAAAAATATCTTATTTGAAACTGTTAGACGAGTGGATGCCGCAGGTTAAAATGCATTGGGGTAGTTTCAGACCAAGGCTTAAATTTTCAGAAAATAGTCAAAACTTTAAATGTGACGGAAATAACATTTTTTTTTTGTGGATTCCTTACAAATTATTACAAATACTTTCATTGACGTGCCACATTTACTAAAATCGACCAGGACTCAAAAAATAAAAGTTAAATTTGCGACTCGAATACTCAGCCGTTCTGTATCTGTTGCTTTGCGTACTTTCATTGATTTTAATATATTACCAATAGAAGCAAAAATAACAGCAAATTTTATTAAACCAATTAATGTCCTCTTTGATTTAATGAATTATTCCCATTTAAATAATTATAATGCTTTTATGGGTACCCAAAAACAAATTAAATTTTTGGAGGAAATTGAAATTTTGCTGCAAAATAATTAATGACGAAGGTAAATGCGATACAAACCGAATGAAATTTATATCTGGATGGAAGTTAACCATAAAATCATTAAAATCTCTTTGGAATTTTTTAAAAACAAAGCAATATACATTTTTCTTGACCAGAAATCTTAATCAAAACTGCCCCAAAAATTTCATTGGACAAATTAGATTCTAGCCCCCTTGTCCAAATTTTCAAAAAAGTTATTTGTTATAGCTTTATACTAGGGCACGTATTTATTTTACCATAAAATTTTGAAATTGCGACTTTAAAAGCAACAATATAGTTGTCAATATTGAAAAATTTGTAAAAAATAGTCTGTTATGTTTATTAGGCACATGTTTATTCCCGCTACTTCTTGTTTCATTTCAGTCAGATATTTTGTTAACAATTCAGTACTTATTAAACTTCTAGTATAGTAATTCATATTCGGTGGCTACTTACCAAAAGAAAACATGTATTTGAAAAAACATATTTTCTAACAAGGTATGTATTTACCGGCCCCCGTAACAATCTATAAATCAGCAATCTATAAATGTACGACCCTCGTAAATAGGAGGCACGTGCTTATCTTCGATCGTCACTGTTGCGATGGCGGCTTTACTTTGAAGCATCGACATGAAAGTGCCGTAGGGTGGGTTGTTCTACGAGTCTAGTTTATGAACGGTGCCTTCGGTAAGAAGCCACCGGCAAGAAATTACAAAACTGAATGGATACTTGAAAAGAACCAGGAATATAATCTAGATCCAGAGTACCACAATAGTTCTGGAAGGGTCGCCGATTAGCCACCTCATCTAATATAATCTGGCTATTCTTGATATAGCGACCAGGGATCTAGGTAAATTGTTCGAAATCAATTCTTCGAAAGTCAATTGTTCGAAATCAATTATTCGAAAATCAATTCTTCGAAAGTCAATTCTTCGAAAGTCAATTATTCGAAAATCAATTCTTCGAAAATCTTTAGTTCGAAATTCAATATTCTGAATAGAATATACAAAAAAAGATAGATAGAAGTTTTTATTACTTTGTGAATTTATCGAATGACAATTTTTGTAAAGTAAATTATAATAATTTTCAATAATAACCCAACCAAACCTACCCCTACCAAACCACCTTCGTATTTTTAGTCAATTTTTGAAGAATAAATTATAATAATTTCCAATAATAACCCAACCAAACCTACCCCTACCAAACCACCTTCGTATTTTTAGTCAATTTTTGAAGAATAAATTATAATAATTTCCAATAATAACCCAACCAAACCTACTCCTACCAAACCACCTTCGTATTTTTAGTCAATTTTTGAAGAATAAATTATAATAATTTCCAATAATAACCCAACCAAACCTACCCCTACCAAACCACCTTCGTATTTTTAGTCAATTTTTGAAGAATAAATTATAATAATTTTCAATAATAACCCAACCAAACCTACCCCTACCAAACCACCTTCGTATTTTATCACCATTAGGAACCTGCCACCTATTCGATAAATTGATTTCGAACAATTGAGTTTCGAATAATTGATTTTCGAATAATCGGTCATTCGAAAAATTGATTTTCGAACAATTGATTTCGAACAATTGATTTCGAATAATTTACCGGTACCCTGCGACCAGAATACTTTCAGTTTTAACCCTTAAAAACCCCTCATTTCTTAAAAATAGCTATAGCACATCCACACGTTGCTGTGGCCTAGTTGTACATGCATTATGCGTTATTCAGATTAGATTTCCATTGCAGAACATTTTGTAGGAAGCATTTAACTTCAACCTGTCGATCGATCAGAAGAATCACTATTTGCACTGAGAAATGTTTTATTATATTTCATCTTGATCGACATCGATAATAATGGGATTCGATTCTTTGTTGAATGATATCTTTTGTAAATGACAATTTGCTCATAAGAACGGAAAATAATAGCGATTATATAGTTACATTGATTGGCATCGATAATAACAATATCATTTTGCTTGTCCGAATCACTTGTGCCGTTTGTCATTTACTGTTTCAACTACTACTGTCTTGTCAATTATTATAAACATTTTTTTGTGTCAACAAAATAATCTGAAACATAGAAACGTCACGCACACTGCTGTGGCACAGACGTAGAGATACTACAGATAGAGGCAACAAGCTACCTCGGAGCCCGTCAGCATGTAAGAGAGAGATAGAAAGTCGGAGGTTTAGGCTGTCTTTTTCTAATAGCGCGCATGCTATATACACAGGCAGACAGAAAAACCTCTGATCGTCTATCTTTTTCTCTCTTACCGGAGTTCGGTGGGACATTCCCACTTACACAGCAGCCTGGCTTATTACCTCTATCTGTAGTATCTCTATGGGCACAGACCAATTTGAATAACATTGAAAGGGAAATTGATAATAAAAAAATGGCAAAAAAGTGAAACTTACGTAAAAATAAAATTGAGGTGAAGATATTACTGATTGTTTGCTTTGACTAACAAACGAAAGAGAGCACTCTGAAAATAAAATATATTATTTTCCAAAAAGCGAATATAATGTAACATAACTATCACTTTGAATATGAAATAACTCGGCAATGGCTTAAGCTGGAGGTATCATAATATATGATATATTTTTGAATTCAGGAAAATATAGGCTTTAGGAAAATGAAATAAAACACGGGGTGTTCCAATGGAGAAATTATATTATTGTTTGTACCCTTGAACTCTGGTACGCCACCCTATTCCATTACCTTCGAGCAGATACAAGCAAAATGTCATTGCCATCGTGGGAATCCACGCTATCGATATCGTCACGCGCCAGAAAATTGAAAGGGGATAAGCAGGACAAAATATCCTTATACAGTCAGGCATTACCAGACCCTGAAAAACCACAAAAAGGTCCTGGGACACAAGGGTATTTATACGGAGTAAAACGGCAGATATCCTAGCAAAAACTCACTCATCGGCAAATAATGATAAATTTATTCGATTTCATAACAAACATAAAAATTTTTCAACGAAGTGACTATAAACATCAAATATCCTTCGGTTATATTCTTCTTGGTATTTCATATTCTCAAAGTCTATATCACTCGACGTTTTATTAGCAGCTTCTTTATTAAAATCAATAAATTCACCTTCTTGAGACAGCTCGATTCTTAATTCGAAGGGACACAAAACCAAACCATATTTACCATACTTTTTCCAGGACTCCCTTAGTCTTTGTAGAGTGAAAATGTCGTCACAGTTAATATCAAACTGTACTAAATAGTCTGTTAGTGCTTTGTGGTATTCTTCAAGAAGATAATCAAATTTATCTAAAGCTACTTTATCGGTGACGGAATATAAATAATAGGATAGGTCCAATATTGGTGAAGCCACTCTGCTACATTGGAAGTCTAAAAATTTTAGGTCGATGGGTTTTGTGGTATCATTTTCCTGAAACAATGGAATATTTATTGTTATATTAGAGAATTGCCTCCCTTTTTGTTCAAATTTTGAAAAATCTACACTGGCCACCAAAAATTTTATACATTTTCAAAAGTGGTCGTCATCTTTTCAAGGGAAGTTTAGCATGCAGAAATTATCAACAAATGACTTGGTCAGCTCGTAGGACCCATCTTAATCCAATTGGGCATAAAAGCTTTCGTTGCCTACCTGCTTTGTCTGGCATCATTTTCGACTTTCACTACAAGAAGAATTCATTCTTCACTAACCTTATTGATTCGATGCCACGTCGATTAAATGAAGTCTAAGATCTCATAAAAGTGACAGCAAACTTCACCTCATCGTGATTGGTAAGAGTTCCTGTAGGCAGTTCTGAACCGTCTGTATCGGACCTGAAGACGTGCTGAAGAATTGTAATGCCTGACTGTTACAAACTATAAGAATTACATAATTTCTGAAACAGTTCATCGATTACTGATAAGAAATACATTAGTCAGTCAAAAAGGTATCTCACTAAAAGAATAACATCTCATAAAAGTGGCAGCAAACTTCAACTAGAAAATGTACACTTTCTGAACACGTATTTTCTGAAGACAATACAATGAATTATGAACGTGTCAAAATTTTAACGACAGTGAACCGTATTCACCAAATAATTGGTTGGTCGATTGTTATTCCCAAGTATTGAAATGTTGTCACTTGTTCTATAACTTGTCCTTCAATTTCTATATTTATTTCTTCTTGTCCTTCTCCTATAACCATAACTCTTGTTTTGTTTTTATTCATAACCATCGCGTTTTCTTTCAAAATACTATTCCATGTTTCTATATTGTGTTTCAGATCTTCTTTAGTTTTAGCAAAAATAAATATATCATCAGCAAATGCCCCTTCTGAAACTTCTACTTTGTTAAGATCCATGTATCCTATATTGAATTTTTTGTTTTTATTCCTACATTTCTTTATTATTTCGTCCATATAGGTAATGAATAAAGTTGGGCTTAAACTGCCTCCTTGTCTTAGTCCTTCAGTGGTTTTGAATGTTGACGATTGTAGATTCTTGGTTATAACTGAGTTAGTATTATTCCTATATATATATATATATATATATATATATATATATCATTTGAATTAGTTTTATAAGCTTATTACTAACTTCGCATTTTTTAAGAATATTTCATAGCTTTCTTTTTGGTGTTTTATCAGATGCTTTTTCTAAGTCAATAAATGCTAGATATATCTTTTTCTTTTCTTGCCAGGCTTTTTCCGTTATTTGCTTTATAGAAAAAATATGATTTTGTGTGCTTCTGCCCTTCCTAAAGCCACTTTGCGACTCATCCAACGTATTTTCTAATATAGTCTTTAGTCTTTTGTCTATTATTTGCTCAAATATTTTCATGGCAGTACATATTAAAGTAATTCCTCTATAGTTATTGCAGTCCTTTTTACTGCCTTTGTCTTTATAATATCGGAACTATAAGAGATCTGGTCCAGTCTTGTGGCATTTTTTCCTGTTCCCATATTTTTCTATAAATATTTAGAATAATTTGTTGTCCTTGTTGCATTTCTACGTTAATTTGTCATATCCTGCGGCCTTCCCATTTTTCTGTTTTTGTAATGTTCTTTCAAATTCATCTATACTTATTTGTTCTTCTTCTCGCTCTTCTTCTCGTTCTTCTCCTTGTTCTTCTCCTCTTGTTTGCTGATGTAGTATATATTTACTTCGATATTTAAAACATCACCGACAGAATGACAGAAGAAACTTTTGGTTCCATTTAAAATAGTAATCAATAAGTAGCTCAAGAGATAACCAATTGTGAAAATGTGTCAAATTTTTGGTGGCTGAATTTATTTGACTATCAGTGTGGCTGAAAAAAAAATTAATATATTACCTTATACTTAAACATAATATTATTATTCCAACAATCACCATGCAAAATAACAGCTTCAGTGTATGCTTCTGTATCATTATTTATTGTCATTTTAGTAAGGATTGCTGAAATATCCTTAGTTGCATTTCGGATCTTCTCGGCAATGATTGTATAACCTCGCTTTTTCAAATTCTCAATAGATTTATTCATGCTTTTCTCATACATTGGCAACATTTTACAATCATTAACAAATATATCCATTATATCAGTCATATCTACAATATAAAAATGCAAATGAAGACCTTTTTTAAACCTGCTTCCAGGCAACGGGTACTTGTTACTCCTTTCCCGGGTTGTCGTGTGGAATTTCTTCCCACAACAAGGAATAAAAACAACGATCTAAGGATTACCGCACAAAAACCACCCCGGTATTCTCTGCTCACTCCCTGATTTATGGTACCTCCCAAAAAGGTATATCGTCAGAGTCAGGAGTCCCACTTTTTGTTCATCTCCCTCCTTGACTTGTCCTTTCATCTTCCTCTCTCCTGCTCACGATGGATGTAACAAAGACCTAATATAAGTGTTTATGAATACACCTCACTCAAATACTGTTAAATAGGCACAAAAATTAAGATTCTCACCTGCAGTGATTTCCTCAAACAGCTCGGGCTTTTTTAATTTCAAAGCAAAGCTCGATCCGTGCCACTGGGCGTATTTTCTGAGAACTAACGTTATATGATCCAAGTTATGAGGCACCAATCGATCGTGTACGACATAACCTGAGTTTTTCAAATTCCCTAATAATATAGCTTCATGTTTATTTGTAGTACAAACGCTGTAAAATTCCGGATAGTTTGAGAACTGATTTTCTATCGCGTTTTCTTTTTGGAGACGGTCAATTGTGGGAAATACTTCGGTATACATCACCATTTCTCTGGAAATAAACATAAAAAAATACAGTATTAAGGAATAATTAACATGACATCAGCTCAGGTTTTTTTTAATGACTGATAACTATCTACCAAAATGGAATCTGAAAAGAGTAAACCGGAAAAACAACAACATCTAACACTCAGTTCTCTATAAACATTTACATTTAAGTAGGTGAACTGCTTTAACGATATAATTTCAAGCTTATAAAAAAATCGGAAGTACGAATGCGAGGAAGCAATTAAAGAAGTAAACCTCAAAGAATACAAAAAAGCGGTAGAGTCTATTCAAGTCTTCTTATCAAAAACCAACAAATATGCTGTATGGAAAAAGGGAATATCTGGATTTTTAAATAACTACGAAATAAAATCATTACAGAAAGAAGGTCACATCACAACCAATACTGCAGAAATAGCCGAAGAACTTGCAAAATTATATATACCTAGTCGAAGTTTTCGAAGTGAAATATACGATGCGATCATTAATTGAATGAAAGAAAACTAGACATACAAATTGACATCCAATAAACTCCCTGATAACGGAGGAGGAATTTGAAGACGCTTCTTCTTCCACATCACCTGTTCCAGGTAATGTACCCACTATCTTTCTT
Organism: Lochmaea capreae; assembly: GCA_949126875.1. Taxonomy (NCBI): domain Eukaryota; kingdom Metazoa; phylum Arthropoda; class Insecta; order Coleoptera; family Chrysomelidae; genus Lochmaea; species Lochmaea capreae. The sequence continues at coordinate 14,685,785 of OX421409.1, forward strand.
CAAACTTACCTATCAGCGTTAAGAAACTTGCTTAGAGAATATGGACCAATGACACATTTCCAGAATTTAGACTAAAGAGTACATTCATATTCACAACTTATTGTCAACGACACTTTTCCATCTGTAATTAACCGGTCTTCGATTTTCCAACTAATTCCTCTCTGGCTGAACCGAGGAAAACGTTTATTCAGCTTTATTAAGAATTTAGTTATAGTAAAAACTTTGATACGTATTGGGACAAAACAAATGTTTAATTACTACAAGAAAAAGGGCTTTGGTTATCGTCATTAAGGTCTATCAACTTAATGTAATCAAAACACTTTGACAACAGTAATTGCTATGGACCAAAAATCAATTACCTCAGAAAACAAATTTTTTGGTAATATCAATTATTTCACTTATCGCAATTAAACCCGTTAATTGCAGTGATGGAACTGGTTGGTAATAGCTATAAAACGTGTTGATAACTAGTTAGTACTGATTATTAAATAAATTAAAAGTAATATAACTATGTGATTGTTAAGGTCCGACCACAATCACTTTGGGACACCACGTGGTCGCGGGTGTGGCGTATCAGCCAGTGGCGTTACTGACTTGCATATGAAAATGTAATTTTGATACTTAATTTATGTTTAGGAATTTATTTCAAATATATATCAAACTTCATGGTTTTGGATACTACCTGTAGAAAATCACATAATGGTATCACTCGCTTTATGCAGGTAGGCGACGGGATTAAAGTTGGCCATTTTTGAATTCATTAAATAATTTGCAAGGAAGAAAACAATTTACCTAATCTAAAGTTAATATATTCCAAACCTAAACACTTTCACAAATGCATCTATCATGTCAACTTAAACTTATCATAAATATAATCTTATTATTAATCTGAGTCATCAGCTAATTGTAATGGTAGTGCAGGTGTACTGCTGTTGCTATCAAGATCTGATAAACTTCTATCAGAAGAGCCAGTATTAACGTTAAAACATAAATGATCCAACGTATTATCGAGGATGTGTTCTCGTTCGATTTGTGAGTTTTCATATTCTTTGACGTGTCGACAAATATTCGTCCATTCACTCAGTGGCAACTCGTCGAATCTTTTTCGGGATAATGCTTCCTTTGAAAAAACTGTAGCATTATGAGCTGCTACCCATATTTTTTCAATAGGGTTCAATTCATTCAATACACAAGTGGGAATAAATGCAGCAACCCGAAATATAATTTCCTTTGTTTGACCATGCAAAGCTTTTCCTTGTTCCACTCTCTTGCGAAACATGGAAAATTCACTATTCGCAACAACAAAATCGCACAAGAAGACCGAAAGCAAAGTACTGTCTGGTCTGCTGTCAACACTGAAATGAAAACGAAAAAGCTACATAAAATAAAGCGCCCGTTGCTCCGCCGCTGGCTCCAAGCCGCAGCCAGTCAGAAATCGGCATCGAATTCGAGGTGACCCTACGTTGAATCACGTGGTGTCCCAAAGTTATTGTGGTTGGAGAATTTCATCACTCGATAATTTAGTTATTATAGATGACGTTTCAATATCGGAATGAAAGTACAAAATCAGCAATAACGTATATTTTCCAGAGAAATTGAAAAGAAATGAAAATTTTCTCAAACCATTACTATATAATATTATATTGCAACAAAAAATAAATTGTGTGTAATAAAAAATGATTCAATATTCGTATTTAGCGATTAGTATTCTTTGGTCACGTACTGCAATTTCTAAGCGACTTTTTGGGGAAGTCCTGCTCACCTATAACAAAAAAAACATGATGTAATCTTCAAATCTATGTAGATACCTACTTACTTGATTGGAAATATTGTCATTTCTGGATACATTATTTCAGATATTCAAATACAAATTGAAATTTAATTTAATACTCAACTCTGCCTAGCACCAGACCTTATGCACAATTCACTCTGTTCTCAAACTGAAATAACGCACAAAAGCAAGTTACCAGCCTTCATGGGGTATTGATGTTTAGAGTCGATCTTGTGCCAAACACAAAATAACTGTTCCAATTGAAAAAACCTTTAATTGTAATTGTAGTTAACACACTTAGTGGTCAAGTAATTGTTATACTCATTAATCATAATTAAAATAATTGCTCGAACCCAACTGCTAGCCTATTACATGTAATTTCAGAAAAAAATCCTTAGAAAAATAAAAAATTCTACAAGTTTAAATCATGGTTAGCGAGAATTTTTCTATTAAACTGGTTTACTTGGCCTGTTTTTCTCGCTAAGATCAGAAAACATGCTTCCCATATCTTTTTAAAACTCTTCTGATTAAAGAAGTCGCAGCAGCTGTGATCTTACAGGATTCTAGAGGCAACAAAGCTTAGCCGCCAGGATAAACACCTCAACTTAATATACTCAAAAAACCCAATTGATTTCTACATCTTGAACGAGCTATACAACTTGAGACAGCCTTCTTAAAACTTATAAACATTAGCTGTAACAAAATTTTTATTAAAGAAATTTGTATGTATTTGTGAACTCTTTCGCTGATTACCGTAGAGGTAGAAGCGGTTATTGTAGATTAAAAAAAAACTCATAAATATCGATACAAAAATTTTTAACATCTACAAACCTTTCATAAGTTTCCAATATCGGTAGATTTTTTCGAACAGCGTCATTCGACCTAGCCGATTTTATCACAATGTCATACACTTTTCTCACTCCTTTTCCTAAATCACAATTCACTTTAACAAAATTAATTTCGCCCATATAACCGTCTCCAGTTGTCGATGATCCTGACATATCCACTGTGTAAGTTTTAATGCTTTTTTCGATCATCATTTGATCTATCCAATTCTGCAAATTATTTGTTGTAGCACCCATTTCTAAAATGTACAGATATCAAAATCGTAAGTGCTTTTATACTGCATTTTTTATGCATTGGCGTAATATTCTTGGATAAATATTCCACAAACATTTTCTTCCTTTTGAATTTTTTGAAAGATTTTGAGAAGAAACTTTGAAATAATTTATTGTTATTTGTTGAAAGTTGGTTTAGTATAGGCATCTTTTTAAACATAACTAACTACGCAAACAAATTTCCAATTCAATACGTCCACGCCACAGTTGAATCAGCAAGCAATTGATGTTTTTCAATAACAAACATTATCAAAAGATGTTTCAGTCAGAAATATACAAAACGTTCCGTATGAACATCTCGATAACACGTAATTGTAAAAAAACAAACATAAACATGATACTTTTAGACGATAAATTGATATCTTCAAGGTCACACTGTCAGTTCTATTTTATCGGTGAAATTTTTTGAAATTTTCGAGGATTGATTTTTAAATTTATACAGCATCAAGACTTTTTAGTTAACATTACAGTAATTGAACTGCATGGGAACGAAATGACACTGCTCTTTAAGAAAATTGCAAGTTTTTAATGTCTTCTTGAGAAAAACTGGACCATTCATCTTCAAAAGGGTCTAAGGGGCCTCTTGTCATGTTGTTGGAGAGAGTATGCGAGATATAGCACGTTTTTTAAGCTTGTTCCAAATATGCCCAATGGGATTAAGATCCAAAGTTTTAGCAACCCAATCCATTTTTGGAATATAAATGCATTAGCAGAAAATAATGTTTAACAAACCCAAAATATGGTATCTCTGTTCTGTATTGTTGTGCTGCCGATTCACCTCTGTCAATTAGAACATTATCCGTCACTGTCTCGGAAGCAAATCCTAGACAACTGAACCTCTCCCAAAAGTAGCCCAAAGTGGCCAAGTGGAAGAAGCAGAACGTTTTCCACTTGTTCAGTAGACCTTATTTCGGTCATGTTTGCCGTAATAGTATATTCTGTAACAAGGATGGAATGAAAATTCGATGCGAGTGGAAAGTTCCAAGTGCGAGCAGTAGGCGAGCGTGAGGAACCACGAGCAGACTATACTTACTCCACGATAAAAGATTTTGAATATATATTTTTAAAGGGAAATGAACAAAGGATAATTTGAATTACAGAACTCAATCACAATTATACAAGGTAAATACTCAATAACTCAAGAAACATTCTACTTTGTATTAATTGTTATATTTGTACTGTTCTCGAAATGAAAAACTGGTGCACTATTGCAGGAATTTTCAACAGTTGTGTGGTTAGTAGAAGATTAACCAGCCAGAAACACCCATCGACCAAATTTTACACGAGGTGCAGTCAGAATTATTGCAGATATCGCCTTTACCGCCGACTCCACAAAGTGGCATACATCGATGCGACAACCCGACGATGAAAGTGTCTATGCGAGGGTGAGGTATCCCTAAGTCAGTACCTTAGGGACAGGAGCTTTAGAGGAGTACGAAAGTCAATACCTTTCGCACGCTAGCAGGTTCAGAATTTTCGCTGAAGTCAATACCTTCAGCGCGGACAGGTTTATTCAGACAGGTCAATACCCTGCTGAACGAGGATAGGGATTGTCGACAAGTCAGTACCTTGCCAACCGGAGAAGGAAGCCCACCGAGTCAATACCTCGCTAGACATTCACATAATTTGAAGTGCAAGACATGATTAGAGGAGTGTTGATTCCATTGATAGTTCACCAAGAAACACAATCAAAATATTTTCTGTAAAAGAATCTGTTTTCTTCGCTTGTTACCAATCCATGAGCAGTATGTTATATTATTATATTTTTCATATACATCCTTTGATTTTTTTGATAGTAAACTTTCCAGTATAATTATTTACACTGTTTGTAACCTCAGGTGGTGTATTTTCACACTCTGTTCATGATTCACTGGATAAATTCATAATATTTTTATATTTTCGAATGGAAACGTGATAGTAATAATTTTAACACTTACTCAAATTTGGCCACTACGATGACCATCAACTGCGTCAGGCCTAATGTTATTATTGCTTACCACTGTGGGAATATTAATGTAAATACATTTAAATTGCATGGGGGCAGAGGTGTTGCAGAATATTTCTTCAATCTCAAGAAAGAGAATTCTAGCATTCAGAAATCAAATTTGATTCCAGAATTGGCAAATTCTGTGATAATCGTGGCGAAATACATATTCTGAACTCATTCGTGAACAATACATCTTTCCAATCGTCCTACTCCTCCTACTCTGTTTATTTCCTTTTTGAATCCAAATATAAGAAAAACTCTATACCAGGTAGGTACCTACTGATAATATTTATTTATCTCATTTTATAATTCTCACAAAAACTTTCCAGCAAAATGACTGAAAATATTTAAAACTCTACGATTATACTCATCTTATAACTTCATATTTCCAATGTCTACATCATCTATCGTTTTGTTAACTTTTACTTTGATGAAGTCGATAACTTCATCTTCTTGTGGCAATGCAAGTCTCATGATGAAGGGACACATACCACGGTGTTTCGGAATTCGGTCCGGATACCTAGCAAAAGGCTACCTGCTCACAGGGACCTTGTCCAAATCCGAAAGGGTGATTTCGTAATTCGGTCCGCTGTCGAAGCAGGTAGATTTCATGTGGGTATTAAAAGATTATTTTTAGCAATTGTTCTTCTGAAGTGTAAGACGTGTTTATCTGTGTCCGTTATTGTGATTTTGTTTGTTTGTTTGACATGGAAAATATTAATTTCACCTCTATGACGAGTGAAAAGGGTAAGCGTTTATTAATAATAGATGGGTTTAAATTCTGTTTTCAAAAATCATTATCTCAAAAATACAAAGGTGGTTTGGTAGGGGTAGGTTTGGTTGGGTTATTATTGAAAATTATTATAATTCATTCTACAAAAAAATTGACTAAAAATACGAAGGTGGTTTGGTAGGGGTAGGTTAGGTTGGGTAATTATTTCACGTACTGTTTTTATTTTTGACGATACGCATTTAGCGTAAATTTTTAAACATGCCAGTACAACAACAATAAGTGTGTACTGTTGGTCCTAAGCCCAAAAAATGTGAAGGAAAATAAAGGTCAAATTAAACAAATAGTAGGTACATGGGACCCAATTCCGAAATCGCATTTTCGCTGGTGTGACCACACTTCGAATTTAATCCGTTACAGGTAGTCCCTTCCGCAGGTAGCGGGACCGAATTCCGGTGCGTCCCTTTACCTTACTTCACCCAGGACTCCTTTAGTCTTTTTAAAAATATAATATCGTTACAGTTTATATCAAATTGTAAATATATTGTTAGTGTTTTGAGGTTTTCTCCGAGGAGATAATCAAATTTATCCAGCCAGAAACACCCATCGACCAAATTTTACACGAGGTGCAGTCAGAATTATTGCAGATATCGCCTTTACCGCCGACTCCACAAAGTGGCATACATCGATGCGACAACCCGACGATGAAAGTGTCTATGCGAGGGTGAGGTATCCCTAAGTCAGTACCTTAGGGACAGGAGCTTTAGAGGAGTACGAAAGTCAATACCTTTCGCACGCTAGCAGGTTCAGAATTTTCGCTGAAGTCAATACCTTCAGCGCGGACAGGTTTATTCAGACAGGTCAATACCCTGCTGAACGAGGATAGGGATTGTCGACAAGTCAGTACCTTGCCAACCGGAGAAGGAAGCCCACCGAGTCAATACCTCGCTAGACATTCACATAATTTGAAGTGCAAGACATGATTAGAGGAGTGTTGATTCCATTGATAGTTCACCAAGAAACACAATCAAAATATTTTCTGTAAAAGAATCTGTTTTCTTCGCTTGTTACCAATCCATGAGCAGTATGTTATATTATTATATTTTTCATATACATCCTTTGATTTTTTTGATAGTAAACTTTCCAGTATAATTATTTACACTGTTTGTAACCTCAGGTGGTGTATTTTCACACTCTGTTCATGATTCACTGGATAAATTCATAATATTTTTATATTTTCGAATGGAAACGTGATAGTAATAATTTTAACACTTACTCAAATTTGGCCACTACGATGACCATCAACTGCGTCAGGCCTAATGTTATTATTGCTTACCACTGTGGGAATATTAATGTAAATACATTTAAATTGCATGGGGGCAGAGGTGTTGCAGAATATTTCTTCAATCTCAAGAAAGAGAATTCTAGCATTCAGAAATCAAATTTGATTCCAGAATTGGCAAATTCTGTGATAATCGTGGCGAAATACATATTCTGAACTCATTCGTGAACAATACATCTTTCCAATCGTCCTACTCCTCCTACTCTGTTTATTTCCTTTTTGAATCCAAATATAAGAAAAACTCTATACCAGGTAGGTACCTACTGATAATATTTATTTATCTCATTTTATAATTCTCACAAAAACTTTCCAGCAAAATGACTGAAAATATTTAAAACTCTACGATTATACTCATCTTATAACTTCATATTTCCAATGTCTACATCATCTATCGTTTTGTTAACTTTTACTTTGATGAAGTCGATAACTTCATCTTCTTGTGGCAATGCAAGTCTCATGATGAAGGGACACATACCACGGTGTTTCGGAATTCGGTCCGGATACCTAGCAAAAGGCTACCTGCTCACAGGGACCTTGTCCAAATCCGAAAGGGTGATTTCGTAATTCGGTCCGCTGTCGAAGCAGGTAGATTTCATGTGGGTATTAAAAGATTATTTTTAGCAATTGTTCTTCTGAAGTGTAAGACGTGTTTATCTGTGTCCGTTATTGTGATTTTGTTTGTTTGTTTGACATGGAAAATATTAATTTCACCTCTATGACGAGTGAAAAGGGTAAGCGTTTATTAATAATAGATGGGTTTAAATTCTGTTTTCAAAAATCATTATCTCAAAAATACAAAGGTGGTTTGGTAGGGGTAGGTTTGGTTGGGTTATTATTGAAAATTATTATAATTCATTCTACAAAAAAATTGACTAAAAATACGAAGGTGGTTTGGTAGGGGTAGGTTAGGTTGGGTTATTATTTCACGTACTGTTTTTATTTTTGACGATACGCATTTAGCGTAAATTTTTAAACATGCCAGTACAACAACAATAAGTGTGTACTGTTGGTCCTAAGCCCAAAAAATGTGAAGGAAAATAAAGGTCAAATTAAACAAATAGTAGGTACATGGGACCCAATTCCGAAATCGCATTTTCGCTGGTGTGACCACACTTCGAATTTAATCCGTTACAGGTAGTCCCTTCCGCAGGTAGCGGGACCGAATTCCGGTGCGTCCCTTTACCTTACTTCACCCAGGACTCCTTTAGTCTTTTTAAAAATATAATATCGTTACAGTTTATATCAAATTGTAAATATATTGTTAGTGTTTTGAGGTTTTCTCCGAGGAGATAATCAAATTTATCCAAGGCTGCTTCATCTGCGACTGAGTATGAATAATAAGATAGTTCCATTATTGGCGACGCTGGTTTTCTATATTGAAAGTCCAAGAACTTCATGTCGATTGGCTTTAAAGTATCATTTTCCTGAAACAATAAAATTCATGTAACTAATCAGAAAGAAACATTTTTATATCTTACTCTATATTTGAACATCATATTATTATTCCAAAAATCCCCATGCAAAATAACATTTTCTTTGTCTGCCTCTCCATCTGCGTTTATGTCCACGCCTATTAATATTTTTGAGATATCACTGGCTACTTTTTCAATCTTTTCAGCAGCCGTTGTATTTCCCCGATTTATTAAAATGGCGATAGCTTTTTTCAAACATTTTTTCAAAAAGAGCCTCTTTTTGTCACTACCTTTGTGCTGAAAATATTTATAATTGTATTTTTCAACTAATTTTTGTTTTCACTGATAATATGAAGCATTAAATTTTGTAGGGGACTTCTGAAAACTTTTTGAATTTTTTCCTTATTTCTCAACTGCGTTTTGGATAAAAGTCAGTAACGACTTGGTATGTCAAGAGAAATGATGTGGTTCAAAAATAATGACACAGGAAATTGACCAATGCACAAACGATAATATAACGTTTTTTAAATTCCCGTTTTCCGGTTTTTTGTAAAATTTTGTTTTTTATTAAAACAATTCATATTTGTTCAAAAATAAATTTGTAAAGAATTACCTATGATAAATATCCAGTATCGGTAAATTTTTTCAAAGTCGTCATCGTTTGATCTAGCCGATTTTGCAAAATATTTGATGTAGTACCCATTTTTTAATGTATCTACAGATATCAAAATCTTAAGAGCTCTTATAGTGATTTGCAAATTTGCTTATTTAAGTATATAAATTAGTACTGGAGAATGGAGATTGAATAAGGTAAATAAAATAAAATACTCGGGAACGTATAATATATTGTAGAGAAAATTCTTGTATATTTGCTAAGTTTAATTTTTATTAAATATCAGGATTCGTTGTTCGAAGACAAACACTTGTCAATGACAGAATAATCAGGTATAATAAAATAACTTTAAGAAAACAAAAGATCATTTATTATAAATAAAAAAATATATACCCGATCAGGCATATTGTGACTCCAATGGAAAATATAATTAAATCAACTTATAAACTCCGAGACAACTGTGACGTCACCGTGTGCGATAATCAATCCCAATTCTAGAATTAAATATTGAACTAGGAAAATGAATGAATTAATGAATTATATCTAAATTATACAAAAAGGTTTATGAAAATTTCAATATGGGATAAAAATTATATGATTGATTATCTTTGAATTATATAGAAAATATTTATGAATTTAATATAAAAAACGAGAAAGAAACATAAAGAACCAAAACGTAACCTAATTAGCATTCGTCCGTGTTTGATAAAATAAATGAACTCTTCAGAGTCCACCAATATTTCCAATGTCCTCACACGATTACAATTTCTTTCTTCAAATCCAAATTATTAAATAACTTAGAACTTTTGAAGTTGACCTCAAATGCAGCACAATGTAAGATATCAATGCTCTTAACTCAAATTATTGTTTATCCATATATGATACAATTTATTCTCAGGTAAAATCTTCTGCTTCAGCTCCATCATATCTCTTTATAATTACTCGGCTGGTTTTATGTCTATTTTCAATAGTTATTGACATTATGGAGAAAATTTTCTCTCCAATAATTTTAAAAAAATTTCTTTCTTGACACCTTTTTCTTCTTTTCAAAAAATTCATCTATCTTTTTTTAGTTATTGGACAGGTTTCCGTTGTTCCTGGAATGTATATACAGGCATGTCTTATGCGAGTGCCCAGCGTTATCGTTGATGTACGTTAATCTACTTGGTGAGATTTGGCCTACACCTGCCGATATAAAGGATATGCCTCCTAGTGACCTGTCCACCTTCCTGGATAGGACAGGATGGACGATGACCTGAAAAGACAACTCCTTGGGAGGATGTACAATGGGTCACATGTGGCCTAAGTGCTGTGGGTCTAGCTCACCCTCCCTACTTTATAGATACAGATACCGGCTATACTTTGAATTATGGAGTTGACAGCGCGTCATCCATGTGGAAACAAACTTCATGTAAATTATCAATAGGTAACGACTTTAGAATATTGATAAGTGATGTGACGTTTTAAATTTTTTTGATGATGACGTTCAATACATCAGATAAACTTCATGGATAACAAATTCCGCTCCAGAAATATAACATAATATTATTCTACCGGTTTTATGATTAACATGATGCAAATGCTATATTTTTGTCAAGGAAATTATTTTGATTCGATAGCTATGGAAATATTCCATTTAGTAAGGGTTGACACAATTGATAGACAATATCCTACTCACCGTAACACCAAACTTGCGAATATATTTTAGTTATGCGTTCATTCACATCAGTTTGTTATATTTCTCATCAATTTTGTAATTGTAGCTCAAGTTTTTTTGTATGGTACCTTGTATTCCAATATTCCAGTACTTTAAGATCAAGTATCCAATACTTTATCAATATTTTCCAGTCCATAGTTTTTACTTTGAATATTTTGCTGCAGTTTTCTGTATTATTTTTTCATTTGTCACTTTTTTCAAGACTCGTTGCCTTACTCTCGTTACCTATTCCCATATCATTTTTCATTTAATTGGTCCCACTTCTTCTTCTTTCAAATAATTTTTCCTTCTTCCCTTTCTTTTTATTCTGCCGTGGCTATATATTTATCCTCATTTGTTGGTATCGTTTACCAAGAAGCTTTCCAAGGTTTTTGTTTTGTTTTTATTTTCTTCCAATCAATTTTCATTCATTTTTTATTAATAATGGTGTGACTCATCTGAATATTCAAAAAATATGGTGCACCAATTATTGCTATAATGGATTTATTTAATTTTTATAATGCAAAACTACTGTCAACCTTCTGAAATATGTTTGGCCGTCATTTTTCATCTAACCAGACTTGCTGTTCGTGTTTTCTACACATTATTTACTTACTATTGTTAGAGTCCTCAAGTTCTTTTTTCATCATTGGTTTATTGATAACTTTATTGATAATGAGGTTTTCTGCTTTTGTCTTATATAGTGCTTTAATTGATAACATACATCAATTTATTTGGCAAAGTCATTATCAAATCTGCATATTAAAAAAATACTATTCACAAAAATATCAACTGTTGTATTTATCTAATTTCAATATTCTCACAAAAAGTTTTCAGCGAAATGATTGAAAGCATTAAAAACTCTTCGATCATACTCGTCTTGCATCTTCATATTCTCAAAGTCTGTATCATCTGCTTCTGCAGCCAAATCCATAACTTCATCTCCTTGTGACAGTGCATTTCTCATGATGAAGGAACACAAGATCACACCAAATTTTCCATACTTTTTCCATAATTCCCTGAGTCTCTTCAATGTTAAAATATCGTCACAGCTTATAGCAAATTGTTGTAAATAGATTGTTAGTGTTCTGTGGTATTCTTCGAGGAGATAATCAAATTTATCCAAGGCTGCTTCATCTGCGACTGTGTATAAATAATACGATAAATCTAGTATGGGTGATCCTGGTTTACTAAATTGAAAGTCCAAAAACTTCATGTCGATGGGCTTTGAAGTATCATTATCCTGAAACAATTGAGGATCAAATTCATGTAACTAATTGGACATTAGAATAAATTTGTTGTATTACTTTATACTTGAACATCATATTATTATTCCAGCAATCCCCATGCAAAATGACAGCTTCTTTAAATGCCTCTTCATCATCGTTTATGCTTATTTCGGTTAGTATTGTTAAAATATTAGTTCCTGCTTTCTCAAACTTGTCAGCAGCCATTGTATTACCTCGATTTCTTAAAATATCGATGGCTTTTTTTATGCATTTTTTGAAAATTGGCACCATATTAGCTTCGCTTGCAAAGTTTTTCATTGTATCAATCATATCTACAATTTAAAATTATCTGTCAGCACTCAATACATACAAATTATAAATCTCCGGTTTTATTTGGGAATTTGAACCTACCACGGCTGTGTAATGGCACACGATTGGTTATTGAAAAATTGTCGAGAAACTTATTTATAGTCACCATTTCAAATGGCAAATTCTGAAATGAGAATATTTTGTTGCCATAGACATGCCAATTGAATTCAAACTCGTTCTAGTTCGGGGAAGTAAGGATATAAAATGGAAAAGATTTCCACCAGAGATTTAACTTTTTTAAACAAAAGTATTAGTAGTATAGACTATTTTCTCAGATTTGTGACAAGATTCCGCTCGACCTTGCGATGCAGCTTTCAAGCATAGCTTGGAGCACATGAAATGCAACAGTTTTTCGTCCCTAACTTTTTTAGATTTGATTGTACAAAAAAATTGTAGGCAATAAAATTGTGGGGAATGTTATACCCTATAAGATGACGTAATGCAAAATTTAAAAAAAAAAATTTTGAAAAATTGAAAATATTTTTGCAAAATGGTTTTTTAAGCGACAAACATAATTAGAATAACAATAACGACTTCATAATATATGAAAATATAGTAGTCCAGCACCTGAAAACGTTGGTGTTTTCAGATTTTGAAAATTCAAAATGGCGGCCAAACAAAATTTCAATATATATATATTTTTTTCAATCTTGTCTCATTTCATGAACATTAACGCTATCGATACGCGGTTTGCTGCAATCGATAGATAATAAGTTGTAGTTTTATGAGCAATAAGAAGAAATTTTTTTTAAATTTTGTTTACATTCCTTTTTACTAAAAGTTTGTCTTCAAAAATCACGTATTTTGAAAAGAAAAAATTTCAGATTCGATTATTAGAAGATGAGAAAATAGTATTCAAAGTTCAATAGCCACTGAGACAAATATATTAAAAATTTCGAGTTTCTGATCGACTCGTTGAATTGGTTAATAAAAACTCTGAATACCTTCATTTTTTCATTTACATACTGTCAATGAATGAATAAAAATTCAACAGTTGATTCAAAGTGTGAGCCGAAGAAGGCAGTAGTGGCAGGGTGTGTGTATTAAATGACGTGCGCGGTTGAACGAAGTTTTATGGTTCTCATTCGGAGTTGTTGGAGTTAAAAATCTTATTACAGTTTTTTCTGTATAATTATTATAGATATTGGGTATAAAATTATTATAATAGGTGCCAGAAACTGAACATTTTATTTATATAAGTAAATTTATTACGCATATTGTACAAATATTACAATTATTTACAAATCTTCCACAATCTACTGATATTTACATTTAAATTACAATATTTTTATACATAAATATATACATTAACTTTGAACAGTTCGCGCTCTTTTCGGTCACAGTCGAGGTTGTTCTATATCTTCTCTGTCATTCTCATCGCATGAAATATCGCTAGTATCAATTGCAAGTTCACATTAAACTAAGTTACTCATGTCAAAGTTATTTTCACTACTTAAACCGATATTATCATCATCATCATCATTCAAATAAATATTTTCCATTTCTTTATTATTAGAACTCCTATCCTCGCAGCCTTAACATAAAATCGTACAATAAATCTCAAGTTTTTTACATCCACACCTCGCATTAGAACTTCCAGTGGTGCAAGCACATGAAATAATCGACATTAATTCTTTAGGAATCAGTTCTACATCTGTAGTTTCTGGCATCTGCCGTCGCACGGTCTAAAGTACTATTCTATTTCGAATTCATTTATTCATTGATACTACGTAAATGAAAAAATGTGAGTATTTAGAGTTTTTAGTGAACAATTCAACGAGTCGACCAGAAACTCGAAATTTTTAATATTTTTGTGTCAGTGGCTATAGAACTTTGAATACTGTTTTCTCCGCTTATAATGATAGAATCTGAAATTTGTTTTTTCAAAATACGTTGTTTTTGAAGACAAACGTTTTCAGAATATTAATGAATCCATGAATCATATTTTCTAAAGTCAAATTTGAGAAAAACGGAAAGAACATTTTTTTTTCAGTTAAACTCGTAAAAAGGAATGTGAAAAAATTTAAAAAAAATTTCTTGTTATTGTTCATCAAACTACAACTTATTATCTATCGATTGCAGCATCCTATAGGGTATAAAATTTCCTACAATTTTGGGACTTACAATTTTTTTGTACAATCAAATCTAAAAAAGTTATGGACGAAAAACTGTTGTATTTCACCTGCTCCAAGCTATGCTTGCAAGCTGCATTGCAAGCTCGAGCGGAATCTTGTCACAAATCTAGGAGAGTAGTCTATACTACATATCGTTAAAAAAAGTCAAATCTTTGGTGGAAATCTTCCCAATTCCACGACAACTTTCGGCCTAACTTCCCCGGATTATTAATATTCCTATTAGAATGGCATTCGCAATGACAATTCAATCAATAAGTTGTGAGATCAGACGATGTCTGTTTTTCGTGCTCTTTCCTTCTACTCCATTCCTGAAAAATGTCTGTGTCAATAGTAGCTCCTTAAATCACATTCCTTGGAGAAATTTCTGGATATCCAGTCTGGTCATGTCTTACATTTGTATCCAGTACTGTAACAAGTGCCCTGGAATCTTGTAGTGCTATGCAACTCCGTATGTATATATGGGTGAAGCTTCTTCTTCCACTAAGGCCAATCATTTATGTGGCTATACTGGAAGTATATTAACATAGGCTGCACAAACTGTTAGGTTATTGAGCCCCAAGATTTTAGTGGAACCCGAAAATTTCTGCTCGATTCCACTTGGTTGTAGTTTCCCAGAAGTAACTTTGATTATCTCGATCCTACTAGATCTTATCGTTATTATATTGATGTTGATATCGCAAAAAAGGTATTTCAGCCTTCAAAAGAGCAGTTTAGCCTGTACAACATTGTTCTCAGTTCATGATTGCTGCCTTGACGTCTGTAAAGGCAATAATATTTTTCTTTTTCAATTCACTTATGAATTTTCCCTCACCTTTTTTTGATAAATATAACAAGAAACATTTTAACGTTTGGAATGTGTGTCGGATGAAAACATCTATGATGGAAAAAGGAGCAGATCAACTTACCTGCAGTTAGCTTTTCGAACAATTCAGGCTTCTTTAGTTTTAAGGCTATATTCGATCCGTGCCACAAAGCATACTTTTTGAAAACAAATGTTATATGATCCAAGTTTTGAGGCACCAGCCTATCATGAATGACGTATCCTAAGCTATTCAAGTTGCTCAATAATAAAGCTTCTTGTTTCTCTGTCGTACAAACGCTGTAACACTCGGGGTAGTTTGAAAACTGATTTTCTATCGCGTTTTCTCTTTGAAGTTTGTCAATTATCGGAAAAATCTCCATATACATCTTCATTTCCCTTGAAAAAATATAAAATAAATTAATTTAAAATGGAATCACTGGTCTATCTAGAAACGAGAATCTTTTATATCTGCTTTCTCGAATTAATATATCTGTGTATAACATGTTACCTCCTACAACGCTAACTTTCTGGATTATTTTCAAAATTCTGGCTTAAAATAGTTGAAAGGACTATATAAGGATGATGCCAAGATTTTTTTTAATCAATTACTAGCATACAATAATTTCGAACTCACCTTTTAAAAGTTTCTTCTACTTGTAAATTTGCTCTGGTTGATTTCACCACAATTTCATACACTTTTGTTCCATCTTTTCCCAAATCACAAACCACTTTAACAAAATTAATTTCGCCTACGTAACCATCTCCCTTTGACGACGATCCCGACATATCTATCGTGTATTTATCAATGCCCTTTTTGATCATCATTTCATTGATCCTATATTCCAAGTTTCTTGTCGCAGCATCCATTTTTCGAAATTTTATCAGCGTTCAATGTAGAAATATTGGAATACATGAAACTTTTATAATTTATAATCTGTGAATAATCTTATGTATCGTTTTACAGTGGCGTAACAAGCAAAAACAATTAATTTCTTTTGTTTTTTGTATTTTAATTTCTAGTAGATACTTCTACATGTTTCTCGTGGTATAATTATCTTTTTTTTTGTTACTTATATCAACTGAATATTAGGACCCAAGAAAATAACTGAATGAATATAGAAAAAGAATAAATGAAGAACTGAAAAAAGACATCCAGAGGGACATCATAATTGTAATAAAAGAGCAAAGGTTAAAATGGTTGGGACATGTGTGGAGAGCAGGCCCAAACAGCACAATTTTTGCGATGACTGAGTGAAAGCCAAGTGGCAAAAGAAAAAGAGGGAGGCCAAAATCAACGTGGCTACAGGAGGTTATAGATGACATAAACTTGTTGCTATTTCCAGACGAGCTTCAAATTGTATTTTTACAATTCGCTAGTTAGCATACAAACATCAAAGAGAGTATAAAGGCTGGGCGTCGACCCAGGACTGTAGTGGAACGCCTCTGATGCCATATTTACGGTGAATCTGTATTGAACGCTGTTAGTACTTGGATGGGTGACCACTGCGGACACACCGTCGTACAGCCCGCAGTGAAACACTTTAGACTTCTGAGGTGAGTAGCATATCATAGCTCACAGAAATTATGCCAATGAGCATGAGGTATAATGTAGATATGCCGTCTTTAGAATGAGACGTAAAAAACCGAGGTCCTGACAAAATTGATGTTGGGCTCGATATAGATACCTACCACTGGCTCGAATCTTGGCGGGCTCGGAAAAAACTCTGGTTAGTGGTAGTTGTTTTCTACACAGGCCTTTTTCAACTGCTTTTTCAGACGCATAATTCTTAAGGAGCCTTGGCATTCTGTTGGATTCCTCCAACAGACTCTGACTGATAGTTACCGGCTCTTGGACGTGTTGAGTCACGTTTGCAGTACGTGAACGTGGTAGTCTACTTCTGGTTGTCCATGGTAGACTCCTCTGAATTATTCTCATTCTCCACAAATCCCATCAAATTATTTTTATGATTTCGTGATTTTTTTCTTACCTACGTCGGTATCAATGATTTTCACGATCATATCCTGATAAAGCTTCGTTAATATCTTGACACAATGACTGGTAGTCAATATTCACTAAATTAAGAATGGCCTTTATCAACCTGCTTTTGAGCTTTGATTATAAAATCAGCCCTTGATAATTTGGCTTATTCTGGAAATTATATTGTCAAAATGCTCGAAAATATTTAAAAAAAAAACATTCGTCTCTTGAAAAATATAAGGCCTGCTCACTAAACATCCAGACAGGTCTGCGATTTGGTATTTAGGTATTACAAGAGGAAGTTTTGAGTAGTGATGTGATGCAAAATAGGCATTGGTCTTGATGTTCATCGTTTATAATTTATACTTATCAGAAGACTCAAATACCCAAAAGGGCGTAAATAGTAAGTTACATACTGTTTGAGCAAGACCAAGACTGTTTTGGTATTGGTCTTAATTCTTGCTTTGCTGATTACTATTTTTGAGCAAACTTTCACTTTGCCTCAAATATCTTCCCACAAATGTCTACTAGCTCTCCTACCACCTATCAAAACATCCTTGAATTATTCAGAGAAAACATTTTTCACCAAATGTATATATCATAAAGCAATTTTTTTTCGGATACACATGTTTTAGAAGAAGATATATAAAAAATATAGGAAAACATTTGGGATTTAATTTTTTCACTGATGGTAATTTTAAAACTAGTCATTTAGTACTGTTGATATTTTTAATATTATAATTGTGTGTTGCATACTTTCGAAGATTGACAGTAGAATCGCTATTATAGTACAAAAAATCTGAAATTAAAGTACGAACGTTTAAAATTATTAAGATTGCCGTGCGCTCGTGTATCATAATTGTATAAATTGCTTAATTGCTTACTGTTTGTGAGAGAAAAATGCAAAGATAAATTATGATTTGTAATAAATGTTAGAAATGATCGCCTCCCACCAAAATACATGAACTTAGTGTACGTCTTATCGATAGTCGAGCACGCTCAAATATTTGAACTGTATTTCTCATAGTATCCCACGCTATTTGTGTGTGTGTGTGTGAGAGGCAGATGGCACGGAAATTACTACATTTGCCACAGAATTTTGGGAATTGCTTAGCTAACATTCATATAGTAACATTGGACTCTTTCAAGAAATTTATTAACAGATCGTATATTGTCCTATTAGCATTGTTGAGGATGTGGGTAATATTTAGCGGAAGGTCATAATTCAATTTCACAAGCGACTCAATTAAACATTTGGATCACGCGACATTATTAGAGCAACCAAAGAAGATGTGATTCAGATCACAATAAGAATGCTCGTTACAGCTACAGGATGATGATCTAATAATACCAAGTTTTGCAAGGTGTGCACCAAATCTTCCGTGATTGGTTTTAAGTCTAAATATAGTTGATGAATAGAATTTGGGAGTTGTATAATTGAATATATATTTGGGAGAAAGGGGTAATGTAGGATTAATTTGAAAGTACTGGTTTGTAGAGGATCTAGATATATTTGTCCACTCCTGTTTCCATTTATTGGCAATTCTATGACTTATCGAGTTATTTATATCTGCTAAGGTGAAAATATTGCAAACTTGTCCATTTATAACTGCATCCTTCGCTACCAGGTCGGCCCTTTCGTTCCCAATTATATTACTATGGCCCTTAATCCAAATAAATGTAACATTTAAATCCAGAAGCATAGATTTGATACTACATAGTATAGGACATCCAATACCTCTGATATAAGTAGATTTTATTGAGTCGATAGCAGATTTACAGTCAGAAAGAATTACTGCATTCCATAATTGGTTTGAGATCAACCAATTGAGGCTTTTCTGTATAGCTACGAGTTCTGCTGTATATATGCTACTTATATCGGGCAATTTATAACCAAATGATAAATTTAAAGTCTGTATAAAAAACCCACATCCTACCCCCTCTTTCGTCTTAGATCCATCTGTATATATGAATATTTCATCAACAAAGTTTGACAATATTGATTTCAGAAGAACTACATTGCTTTTGTTGAAAGGTGAATACTTGGGAATTATGACATTGTGACTCGTAATGAAAGCTCTATACTGCACCCA
Organism: Lochmaea capreae; assembly: GCA_949126875.1. Classification (NCBI taxonomy): domain Eukaryota; kingdom Metazoa; phylum Arthropoda; class Insecta; order Coleoptera; family Chrysomelidae; genus Lochmaea; species Lochmaea capreae. Next base: position 14,705,060 of record OX421409.1, read on the forward strand.
CGCTATTTGAATACGATGCTTTCAATAATTGATATCAAGTGTCGGTGAGTGGTAAACTGATAGCTTAAGGTTACCTCATCACCAGAAATTACATCGATTTAATTCTGGAGATCAAGGAGACCAGTGTTACGGCCCTCCTAGACTAATCCATCGGTTGGGATAAGTTGCATCTATAACCCGTATAATTTGTCCAATATTGAGTGATATGTCTTCAAGTAGTGTGGTGATGTGAGCAATTCCATTTGACTCAGTGAACAGGGTCTAATTAAGTAATTTCCTCTAAGCTCTATTCTCTGTAGGTATTCTATAAGAGCCTTGGTATTCTGTTGGATCACTCCAGCAGACTTTGACTGAGAGCTACCGGCTCTTGGACGTTGTCAGTCACGTCTGCAGTAACGTGACCATTGACCGTTGTGCTTTGCAGCCTGATTGACTTTTCTGGGAACGGGGTAGAGAACCTTCTGGACCAGCACAAAGATTATCACGAAAAATCTGCCTAAACTAGACAAAGTGTTGGTGGGCATTGCCATTCCAATCTGAATCTTCTGGCGGTCCATGGTAGAGTCCACAGCTTCTACGATCATATCTTGGCTTAAACCTTCATGGGGATGTTTATCCGCCTTATTCCGCTAGGATCCCTGTTAAAACTCTTACTTCAGTTTCACTCAGGCATTCATTTGATCTCAAAGGGTTGTATACACCCAGAATCCCTACTAAATAATTTCAGTGATAGGATCTGCAAAATGGAAGTGGCACACGCAATAGCTTAGTAAAGGTATCAGTGGATAAGTAATTCCAGATGACGCTGTACATTTAGTCTTGTTTCTACACATCAGCTCTTATCTTCTATTCATTCCCAAATTTTAACCAACATACTTTTTTAGAAAGAAAATACACTAAAATGAGATGTCGACCAATTTTTTTGTACAATCCTGACAACTTGTGCGATAATAGAATAATCTTGTATACTGTCTAAATTTCTTTCGGGTTTCATATACAACGGCTAGGAGTCCTGGGTTGAATCTTGAAATATTTGATTTATATTAAAACTCACTGTACGTAGACGCTGAAAGACATAAATTTCACGTAATGTACGAGAGAGAAATAAAAGAGAATGACAGAAACTTGATAAGAGAAAGAAAAGTGGCTTACAGCATTATATATCATGGATGGCTAAATTAGAAGTCTATTTTCTTTTCGTGCCCTTTTTATACCACAAAAGTATTTTAAAACATGAAGGGTAGTCAGATGAAATTTAAGAAAGGCTATTCAGCAGTAAATATCTAATAGAAAAAAACTGTTATAGAAATATTATTACATATTATAATTTGTGACGTACATCTAAGTAAGTAGTAAATTGTTTATCTAAATCCTTCTATAATTATATTTTATTTAATAATTGCTTTTTCAATGATAGTGGAACTTATCAATTATTAAATCTTGCGTGTTCTTGAAAACACCAGTTTTATGTGACATTAGAATAAATATCAGTTATGCAATGATATAAGGATATTTACTCGCTTTTTTATTTTTTGAAAGCAAACTTGACAATGAAAAAATTTCCGTAGGATAGCTAATCTAGAATATATTCTCGAAATATGTTACCAAAACGTGTGGAACCATGTAAATGTAATAAGCTTTCGATTAGGAAGAAGTACCCAAAGCATACACTGTGTCCGTAAAGTATGGAACAAATTCATTTTTAGCTAAACAGGCCATTTTAAGAAATAATCCTAAAACACTTTTTTATTTCAATCCACCATATTTTGAAATAATATTCTAATATACAGGGTGAATTACTTTCGAGTAATGACGTCACCGTCATTTTTTTTAATAGAACTACCCCATTTGGTCTCAATTTTCGGATTACTTTAGCTGAGCTGATTCCAAAAATGTATCAAATGTTGATTCCAATTGGTACAGGGTGAACAAAAATACAATAGTTTTGTGTGTGCTCATAAAGTAACGCGTAACATTCTTTATTAGTTAAATTAACAATATTATCAAAAATACTTATTGTCTAGCGGACAGAATATGATGAAATACATGACTTTATAAATGTTCGAACTGCAGCCCTTGCTGTATTTGACAGTAACCCAAACGGTGTACAAATTCTTGTGGAACCTTGTTTATTGTGTCTTGAGAAATATTGTTTATTGCTGTCCGAATCCTGAATATTTGCTGGTTTTGTTTGATACACAACATTCTTCAGATGTTCCCACATAAAATATTCCAAAGGACTGAAATCTGCTTACCTCGCTGGTCATTTAATAGGTCCACGTCTACCAATCCACCTGTTCGGAAAAATTTCATCTACGTACCTTCTAACATCTAAAGCATAATGTGGAGGTGCACCATCTTGTTGAAACCATAAACTTTCATCAAAACCTCCAGGATTACGTCTGCTGGGGAACAAATTACGTAAAGTAGGTACGAGATACCCCCTTAAAAATTCAAGGTACGTTTGCCCCGTTTAAATTACTTTCGATACAGTAGGGTCGGATGATTCGATTTATTACAATTCCAGCCCATACATTTACCTTTTGCGGGTATTGTGTATGATGCTCACGCATCCAGTGGGGGTTTTCTCTTGCCCAGTATCTACAGTATCAGCATTTGCAGAGGGGCGACCTGATTTGCGTGCGTTTTCAACCGTACCAGTTTCTCGAAATTTCTTTTCAATATTACTGACTGTTGAACTTGTTATAGGCCTTTCTGGATATTTATCGTTAAACAAATTGAACACTTCCATCTGAGTTCGCGATCTGTCTCCATACCCAATCATCATAAGTATTTCAATTTTTTGTTTTACACTTAACTCCATTTCTTGTTCAAATTAAATCTAAGCAATAATTAAAACATTCACGAATACCAAAAATATTGTAGTACTAAACTGTCACTGAACATCAATAAATTACTTAACAAATAATGACATTTCACAAAAAACTAGACGACTATGTTTTTATTTAAATTGATAAGAAATAACTTCTTCCATATTCTGTCTGCTAGACCACAACTACCAAACATGTTTGGAAACAGCTCATTTTTATTAATCTAAAAATGTAACAAACTACAGGGTGTTACATTTGACGTCATTACTCGAAAGTAATTCACCCTGTATATCAGATTATTATTTTAAAATACGGTAAATTGAAATCAAAAATCGACCTGTCTCAGGATTATTTCTTGAAATGGTCTGTTTAGCTAAAAATGAATTTGTTCCATACTTTACGGACACAGTGTATAATGAGGTGAGCAGTTGATAGTGAATATCAGATATTTGGATAGACCAAAATGATTCTACTTTAGCCCGATCAGAAGGGGTGGACCGGTGAACCAAACACTCTGAGAGCTTCGGAGAAACATCAAACATCTTTAAAGCGGATAATAATGCTTCAGGAAAGTCTCTGAGACTTTTCTCGGGGATAGAGTAGAAGGAAGAGGACACGCGAGATGTTTTAAGTCATAGTGGATATAATCTTAATACCTGGTACCTACCTTATTATTTTCCCAGATTTTAGTATATTATCTGAATCTTTATTATGTTCCTCCACAATATAAAATCGTTGAATTTTCATTCAGGTATTTAATATTTCTCATTCATTTGACATGCTTGAATTACGAGACACCAAAGTCATATCTTTTGGTTAGATATCTAGGCTCCTGACTACCACTGTGTTCTGTGTGTAAATTATTTTATTGCTTTGCCGCAAATTGTTACTTCATCTTCCCAGTTGACATTCCATTTATCGTTCAAATATTCGTTTTTTAAATATGATATCTTTTCTTGCTCAATTTATTTTCAAATTATGCCTAGTAGATTCTCAATTTTTCCAATTGAATATTGTAACTGTACATGAATCGCAGCCCTAGCGAATTTCTCTGAAATCCTTGCAGATTTCTCTAAAATATTATTCAATTGGAACACTAGATGGAGAGTATGTTGTCTAGCTATTGATTTAGGATTTTTCGTCTCCAGCTTTACCCACTAGGTGGAGAAATGTAAGATAAACCATAAGGGCGTAGGCTTCAGCGCTAGCTACACTGTTATAAGATATAATTATGTCTCCTTCCACAACAGATGGAGCTTTTTCTTGGAATTTTTTTCATGGTATTGATCAGTAGTGTTTGGTAGTTTGAAAATGCTGCTACCGATTCCTAGATGGCAATGCTTTATTTTTATTCATGACTTTCACAATAAAAAATATTTTTGTTTGTATTAAAAAATTATCTACAGTCTCAAAAGGGATAACTTACCACAGTTTTCATTTTGATTGAAAACAATTAAAATTGAAAACGAGAAAATTGAAATATGACTTGTAAAATTGGAAACAACCACCAATTCATTTCATGTCAAATTTTAAATTGAAGTCAAAATAATAGTATAAAACTATTAAAACGCCTCACAAATTAGAAAATTACTTTCCAAAGAGTAGACCGTTCACTAGGAAGCAACATCTACTTATCGGGCTTTTGTACCAAAGTATTCAGAATAATTGTAATAATAAGCTTACGTATTTAAATGCACTCTGTAATAATTTACCTTTAGAACTGGTTATCAATAAATAACCAATGAAAATTTAGTTTGAAAGTATTTACAGATTAATTAAAACGGTATTTTCATATATCAAGATTTTGTATATTTTGTTTTAATACGTAAAAGAAGTAGGGGTACAGTCGACAAGAAAACTTCCAAAGTATGGAAATATTTACTACGCACGTCGTTGATCAGAACAAAAAAAAAGTGTATGGAACGCTTTTCTTTTCACTTAATTTTTTTCTTTCTCCAAACTGCGTAGACTGGTGATTTATAGACCGGAAAGGCTGAATAAAAAATGAATGTGAAAATATGTTTGTTTAGGCAGCACGATTTCTAAGAACTATACAAATAATATTTTATCATAAATCCAACAGAGATTCCGAGGCATTACCAATATGCTGCCATTAACTCAAAAATTTAAAAATCTGTTTGCATTTGTTAATTAACTAAATAGTCTTGACAGTTTTGTTGATTTCTTAAAGATATTTTATACAAAAGCAGTTAACTATATATAGAGTGGTCAGAAACTCTCCTGTCAATAAAAAAAGGATGCTAGTCTTTTTAGGCATATCTCGAAAAATTACAAACTTCAAATTTGGTACATTGTGATAAATTGTTGACTATTAGGTGAAACGGTAAATTTGGTGAACATTTTTGTGTATCATTTTTCAGACAAATTTCACATTAAATTCAAAAACTATCAGGTATTTTCCAGAAAAATAGTATAACTGTTTTAAATTAGCCATTATGCATCGTTTTCGAGACAAATTAATTTATATTTTTGGCATTCGATATCATTATTTTATTACAGTACCTAGTTGACTTTGACAAATTCTAGATCCTCAATATGGAATATTATTCACTTCTATCCGTTTTCGTCCAAACAATTGATGCGATGCTCGAGTAGTTTTTGAGGACTGGACAAAACCAAGATCCCAAGTTTTTCTCAAAAAGTTTATTTTGTAATAAAACTTTTTTTTACTTGAAACGATCTTTTCTATTTACATGATGCACGTCATTTTGCCTACATTTGTGAAAATCCACAAGCCATAAAGGAGACGAAGCACAAGCCAAGATTTATCATAAGCTGTTCTTTTTGACAATCTCCATGTCTCCAGAGTTTTTTTTCTCATGTAAACGGTGCAAAATAGTTAATTCAAACAAGAGCAGATTTCTCTCTCAAATAACATGGTTTTCGATCTCAATCAAATGATGTTATGCATTCTACTATTAGTTGATAAACTGGATGTTCCATGAGGTTATTGTAGACCGCTTGGTAGGCTTCTCTTGATCATCGCCACATTCCTCGTTGACTAACTCCATTTTAAGCAATGGTACAATAAGTAATTATACTTTACCCATTCAAGCCAAAAACACTACAGAGATACACCTTAAACTTTTTATAAAACTATACAAGTGAAATTTTTCACTTCTTTTTTTCAACGTTTGTTTTGAGAATTCCTCGTTTCCCGTGTTTCTGTCATTTACAGTGTAACACTGTTCTCTCCTCAAGAGACAGATCCCGGCTAGAGACTCTCTCAAGGGTGGATCAACTCCATGTTAATGTTACACTAGGTATGCCAGAGGGTTGACAGACTATAAAAGCTTAGGGCGCCACTACCTTTTTAGACATCGACGAAAAAAGATAATTTGAATTTGAGAAAAGAAACTAAGGTGAGAAAGGTAGAAACACCTTGTAGAATTTAATTAATGTTAAAAATAAAAAAGTTACAAACTTACATGAGCCCGGACACGATCCCCTACAGCTCTTACAGCCGGGTAGATAAGAAATTAAAAAAAGAAATTTAAAATATTAACTTTATTCTACCTTGAGGAAAAGTAATTGAATGGAAGAGTGAGAAACCTGTACTTTATGAAGGTACTTAGCTTAGTTGAAGCTGATGGAGAGGTCTTGTCGAAACAGAAGAAACGAAAGATGTCTTGAAGTTGAAGTAGAGATGTCTTGAAGTTGAAGTATATATGTCTTGAAGTTGAACTATAGATGTCTTGAAGTTAAAGTATAGATGTCTTGAAATTGAAGTATAGATGTTTTGAAATGGAAACTAGATGCCTAGGGGTATCCTAGTGGTAAGCTGGCATGTAACAGTATCTTGGAATGTAACGGTATTTTGTAATGTAACGGTATCTTGTAATAGAACGGTATCCTTGCAGCGGTAACCTCGCATATAACGGTATCCTGGCAGGGGTAACCTGGCATGTGCTTACCACAGCAATCAAAGGTAAAATTTAAGAGACGACAAAAGGTACGTCCTTGCTACTCAAGGGTCGGTATCGGAAAGGGATGAAATCGACCGTTGACATCATATGTCAATTGTCTTAACGGTCAACGAGGGTAGGAGAAGTTTAGATCACAGAACTATATTGGAAGCGGTTACTATGACGACGAGCGGTAAAATCGAAACAGGTCGATAGAGATGTTACAACAGGGACAGTCCGCTGCTGCTATTGATCTGTTTTGCTTGATTAACAATCAAGAAATATGTAAAAAGTTGTGAAACAACGTTAATTTCTTAGGTTAGCCCGTCAGTAGTGTCACAGAGTCCTCAATTACTTTTTTATAATTGGATCATTAGTGACAGTTATTGATTTTCTATTAATATTATATTACATTCTACTTTTGTCTCATGTAGTACTTTTATCCTTCACATACTTCAATTTATTTGTTAACATGTTTCTAGGTTAACTATTCTCCTATCTACTGGTATTATTCTTTATTTTCTTAAGTTATATTTTAGTTTTAATACCACTTCCTATGTACTCCGTTTATTACTTTCTCGAATCCAAATATTAAAAAAAACTACTGATAATATTTATTTATCTAATTTTATAATTTTCACAAAAACTTTTCAGCAAAATGACTGAAAACATTGAAAACTCTACGATTATACTCATCTTGGAACTTCATATTCTCCATATCTATATCATCCATCGTTTTGTTAACTTTTTCTTTGATGAAGTCGATAACTTCATCTTCTTGTGGCAATGCAAGTCTCAGGGTGAAGGGACACATACCCAAGCCAACTTTACCGTACTCTACCCAGGACTCCTTTAGTCTTTTTAAAGTTATAATATCGTCACAGTTTATATCAAATTGTTGTAAATATATTGTTAGTGTCTTGTGGTATTCTTCGAGGAGATAATCAAATTTATCCAAGGCTGCTCCATCTGCGACTGAGTATAAATAATAAGATAGATCATTTATTGGCGATGCTAATTTACTATATTGAAAGTCCAAGAACTTCATGTCGATTGGCTTTGAAGTATCATTTTCCTGAAAAAATCAAAATCCAAATTCATGTAACTAATTAGGAAGAAAAATTTCATATCTTACTTTATATTTGAACATCATATTATTATTCCAACAATCCCCATGCAAAATAACCTTTTCTTTGTCTGCCTTTCCATCTGCGTTTATGTACACGCCTATTATTATATTCAAGATATCACCTACTACTTTTTCAATCTTTTCAGCAGCCTTTTGATTACCTCGATTTATTAAAATGGCAATAGCTGTTTTCAAACATTTTTTCAAAATTGGTTCCAATTCGCTCATTGTGTTTCTCAATAAATCATCCATATCTACAATTTGAAATAACCTGTGAATATCTCATATTTATTATTATGACTGCAAAATATGTAGTCCACCAATTACCTAACAATAAGTCCAAACATTTTAAATAACTGGAAGACTTGCGATATCAAAGTAAAGTTACAATTTTTATAGTTTGCTCAAAAATCGATTAATTTTATTAACATTTTCATTGGTAGAGATTGATCATGATTCGATCTATTGATCCTTTTTGCAGCTTTCCATGAGTAATTCAATTTTTCATATACTTATAACTTCCCCAGATAAAATCCACCCATTGTAGCTTGAATTTCTAGTGTTTCAGATAGTTTTGTTGAAAGAACGTACCCAGTTCATGAGGAAATTTACTAAGACTAATAAATCCTTTGCTCCTTGTATTTGACAAAGGAATACTTGGAATATGCTTAAGCTCAGATCAGGCAAGTATTCTCTGAGGTGTGTCCTGGGGTTTTATAGTAACATACATTCCGCAAGTATGTAGACGAAGTTTTTCATCCCATTCCATAAAATCTACACCTTTTCTTCTTCACACCTTCAAATGTCATGATGTGTCTATTCGGAGTACAGTGTCCTTTTTGTTGACTAGTTCAAACTTTCAGTGCAGTATTACTCCACCTGCACTAGAAGTCTTGATGAACCTGTGCCACTTCATGTCTACATTCAAGGCGACGCCAGGTCAATCACTTATTGATTGACCAGAGGACAAGCGCCCATTAGTAAACTATATGGTTAGTTCTATAACGAGCTATACAAAGAGTTGAAAATCGACCCCATAATGGGTAATTTCCTAGTAGAGATTCGGGAAAAACTTCAAAACAGTCATAAAAGGTATAGAGAGACAATGCAGAAATGGCCTGCTACAGACCTGCTACATGGATAGCTCAAAAATCGGAGAAGGTGTAGGAGCAGGCTAAGCCAGAGACAAGAGTGCCACTTTGCTTAGGCAAACATGAGTGACGATATTCCAGGCAGGAGTTGCAGCAATACAGCACTGTGTAGGAGAGCTATTAATACATGAGTTTGAGGAAAAGACCATTGCCATATACTTCGACAGCCAAGCGGCTATAAAACTAGTCAGTTCCATGTAGATAAATTCCAAACTAGTTTGGGACTGCTTGGAGACGCTACAAAAGCTGGACAGTCATTATAAAATAATTTTCTATTGCAAACTTCAGTCTGCTACTGTTTAATATTCCTTGAGGCATATGAACGAAAGAAATAATGTCGGATATCCCTTATCGTTATGCGAATTTATAATTGAGAGGAAAATTACATAAACTTACTTTCAGTAACTTTTTTGAACAATTCAGGCTTCTTTAGTCTTAAAGCTATACTAGATCCATGCCACTTGGCATACGTTTTGAAAACAAACAATATATGATCCAAATTTTGAGTCACCATTCGATCGTGTAGCACATATCCTGAGCTTTTTAAGTTGCTTAATAATATTGCTTCTTGTTTGTCTGTTTTACAAACGCTGTAACATTCGGGATGGCTTGAAAATTGATATTTTATTGCGTTTTCTCTTTGAAGATTGTCAATCATGGGAAATACTTCAGTGTACATAGCAATTTCTCTTAAAAAAAACAGGAAAAATATTATAATTTTTAGGATTATTTCGCGGAGGTCTATTTGAGTATAAATAGATTAATTGAAAATATTTCAAGATGCAATTTGGATCATATGGAATGTTTTCTTCATTTTTCAACTTTTTTTGTGTGTTTCTTTAACTTTACTTCCAGACTCAGTGCCTGTCTCATCATTTTGCATGTTATGGAACCAAAGCACCTCTTTTTTTTACTACCTCTGTAATGGAAACATTTATAATTGTATAATATTATTCAATTAATTTTTGTTTTCACTGATAATATCAAGCATTAAATTTTGTAGGGGGTCCTTTAAAAACATTTTTCATTATTTTTCAACTGCGTTTTGGATATGACAAGAGAGAGGATGTGGTTTGAAAATAATGAAACAGGAAATTGACCAATGCACAAACGATAATATAACGTTTTTCAAATGCCCCTTTTTCGGTTGTTCGTAAAATTTTGTTTTTCATTGAAACAATTCATATTTGTCCAAAAATAAATTTGTAAACATTTACCTTTGATAAGTATCCAGTATCGGTAAGTTTTCTCGAACTTCATCGTTTGATCTAGCCGATTTTATCACAATATCATACACTTTTGTCCCCTGTTTTCCTAAATCACAATTAACTCTAACAAAATTGATTTCGCCCATATAACCGTCTCCAGTTGTTGACGTCGATCCTGACATATCCACTGTATATTTTTTAACACCCTTTTCGATCATCATTTGATCTATCCAATTTTGTAAAATACTCGCTGTAGCATCCATTTTCGAAAGTACATAATATATCAAAATCGTAAGAGCTCTTATAGTGATTTGCAAATTTGCTTATGTAATTATATGAATTACAACTGGAGATTAAACGTTTCAAGAGGTAGATAAAATAGAATACTCGTGAATTGGGTATAATATATGCAATGGCGTATCATGTAATTTTATTTTAGTGTAAGGGCTGCTTGATTCTCTGACATGATGGTTATCCTTTCCCTTTTATTATCGAGAGATAGATAGGTACTGGGTGTTTTTTTCAAACTTTTGTAAGGCCCCTGGCCCTTACATTCACATCTCCCCGTACTTTCTATGGTTTTAGAGCCATGTGTATACCACTGAATTGTTCCAAGTCTGGTAATAGTGCTGAAATTTCATTATTTCTTGTTACAGCTGTGAAATGTGATATACCTTCCTGTTCCAATATTTCTGATTCCTGATAAGCTTGGAGGTGGTTTGTTTCATTTAATGAATTCCTCACTACTTAGTCTGTATCTTGTTCTTTTTGCAACACTATATAGCATTACAGTAAATAGTGGGGTGAACTTAAGAACTATTTCCATGGTAGTTATTGGACAAGTTTTCGTTGTTCCTGTAATGTATACAGATACATGCAATGAGAAACGGAACATAGGGATTTCAAGCATTGTATCAGAACTGCTTTTGCACTAGTCGACCAATATCAAGCTTCAATAGATTAAAATTACAATCGTTCATTTGGACACCTACAACGGTATCGTACAATAGGGTACAAGCATAAATTTTGTTATTGGTGGGAATTGACGCTTTATCAGGTGCCTATTTTTTCAAAAAAATATAAACTTTACTTTTAAAACGACTTTAAAAATCATAAAATTTGAAAGTCCGCCAAAACGCGCTTTACGTCATAAAGATGGCTGTCCCATGGATTGACATCATTTGTTTACGTTCTTATTCGTGTATAACGCTCTGAGTTCTTGTGACCTAATTTGTTTCTGAAAGCTTTAAAAATGGATAAAGCCGAAAAAAAAACTTTGTATTACAAGTATTGCATTGTTCCAGAGTGTAAATCAACGACTATTAAAACTCCAGACAAAATATTTGTTACTTTACCTGGTGGCGCAAGCAAAAATGTACTTAAGAACCTTTTCTTGCATTGTGGTTGCAAAATATGCGTCACTGAACGCTGGACTAGTAAATAAAATATTTTCTTCTCAAAGTATTAAAATATCGAATATTTATGTCCACTTTCCACGTTGATTTTTAGAAATAAAAAAAAGCACATACAAACACGTAATGGTCTCAAACAAACGTATAAATGATATTTTGAAGTCGATGAAGCAATTAATAGTTAATTAAAATAAACACAAAACTACACAGAACCTAATGCAATACCGGCCATATTGACAAAAGTAATCACATGGTATGACATCACACGTATCATCCGTAGCGTTCGGAAATCCTCGGGTGGTGGTCGGAAACTGTAATAAAATTTGAATTTCATTTCAAAATTCGGAAGTAATTTCCAATGGAAACTGGTTTATTTCCTATTATTAGTTATTTTTTATATCAACTTTACTATTATAAATTAATATCTAAGCAAAATATGAAATATGCGAGTACCTACCTAATTCACACCACCCGTAGTCTCAAATGTGGGCGGTCCTTAATTAGCGTCAGACAGTCAGTAAACAGCAATATCCGAGTACTGTTTAAGCCCATGACTATTTTAAAATATAATAAATTAGTAGATAAATCAGAATGTGCTCCCTCCAGGAGAAACTTGAAATTTGATAGTGGTATTTTGGAGGTCTCACAAGATCAGCAGATTTTCCCCGAATGATTTCTTTACATGTGGTTTTCAAAAAAATGAAAATTATTGGTACAATTTTGAACGGGCTCAAAATTTGATAGAATTGAGGGCGAAAATTGTCCAGCATTGTGCAAACATTACACCGAATCAGCTCAGAGATACAAGATTATCTTTGTTCAATAGATTCGGTTTTTGTTTGGCTCAACAAGGAAAACTATTTGAACCTTCAATTCATTAATTTTTGTCAGCATTTCAAGTTGTTTTCCGGAATTTATTTTCAATTTGTTTTAATTTAAAGCATCTTATTTTGTTTTATTTACGAATTCATTTCTATTTTGGAAGCCGTTATGGCCAAAAGAAATCAAAAGACACTTGAATATTGAAAGAAGAAGAGGCGGGTTTCTAACAGTAGTTCTGAATCCAGCTGTCCAGCTAAACACTTAATATTTATTGAAGTTAATTTATAGAAATTTTTTGTAGGTTGACTATTTAGATCAGAGAATACATTAAACCCCTATGTTCCGTTTCTGATTGCATGTATCTGTATACCGGCTAAACTTTTAGTCATGGAGAGACTGTCTCTCGTAATGGAAAGCCTCAATATTAAACGTTCGTTACAAAAATCTCGACAGCGCGTCATCCATTCTAATTATCGGTAATGATTTGTAGTATATTAATATTTGATTTGATGATTTACATTTTTTGTTAAATTGTTGATAACGTTCAATACTTCGGATAAACTCAATAAATAACAAATTATAGAAATATAATATATATTATTCTAATATGATGTAAATATTTTTGTTGTGGAATTTATTTATTGAGTTGATTCTATAGTTATGGAAATGTATCATTTAGTGTGGGTTGACACAATTGAAAGACTATTCCATTCACCAAAATACCAAGTTTTTAAATATATTTGACTTATAAGTTCATTCACATCAATTAGTTATATTTCTCATCAATTTTGTAATTTTGACTCAAGTTTTTTCGTATGGTAGCTTGTATTTCAATATTGCAGGATTTTAAGATTAAGCATCCAATATTTCATTTTCCTTTATCGCCTGTGATCAATACATACCATATTTTTTACTTTAAATTAATATTATATTGTTGTTTTTTGTATTATTTTTTCATTCACTTTTTCCAAGACTAATTACCCTACCCTTGCCATCTATTCTCATAACATTTTCAATTTAATTAGTCCCACATCTTCTCCATAAATAATTTTTCCCTCCTTCTCTTTTTATTCCTGCCATGACCATGTAACCTCAGTAGTTGGAGTCGTTTTAGCTTTCTTAGGTTTTTGTTTGGTTTTCCATTTTATTCCAATCAACTTTAATTGATTTTTTTATTAATAATGAAGTGCGTCGCTTTTTTCTCAAGCAATTATGGCTATAATGGATTTCTATCATCTTGATAATGCTCACAAATAATTTTTAGCAAAATTACTGAAAACATTGTAAAATATGTCTGATGCCGTAATTTTTTTTCGTAACCAGTCCTGCTTAGTAATTTGTCCATTTCTCCAGTACCTGTTACTCACCACAACCCTACTTTTGTTATCTATTCCTATCAGATTCTCCCTTTACTAGTTCCATTTTCCTAACCGAACCCTTCATTACAACTTTTACCTTACTATATTTCCTTTGCTGTTCGTGTCTTCTACACATTATTTGCTTAGTATTGTTCCAGATTCATTAAGTTATTTTTTTCATCATTGGCTTATTGATAACTTTTATTGATAATGAGTCTTTCTGCTTTTGTCTCATATCATACTTTAATTATTGTCAACATACATCAATTTCTTTGCAAAGTATCCTATTTCCTCTGTTTTTCTCATTATCGAATCTGGGGGCAGGGATCAGCTGCGCGCAGTGGTCATTTTCTACCTGAATACGAGTAAGAACACCAAAATTAGTAGCCGAATTGCGCGCAACAAGATAAACACAAAATTAAGGAGATTGAAGAAATATAAAATAAATTAAATGGTAAAGGTATTTGTACATTTATTTCAGGAATAAAAAGACACGGATTTCACAAAAGTTTTTAAGTCTATCACATTGGTTTTATATAGATGTATTTGTTGATCTAAAAATATCTGTTTTCTCTTTCTCATAAAGCGGTTTATTAATATTATTATTAGCGCTTCTTATTTTAATATATGTATTTGATAGGTTAAAAGTACATCAATAAAAGTGAACACATTAGGATGCGAGGAATAAAAACTTTTATTAAAATGTGCATGAAACTATTCACATGCGTTAGTGATATTTCTGCCCATGATATGGGAGGAAACTTAAATTCCTCATCAATATAATTTTCGACCAAATAATCAGAAAATTCAGTTACTGAAATATTTTCTGGTTTATCAGGCATTAAATGAAAACAAAATATTTCAGATACTTGAAGCGAATCGACAAACGGTAGACCGAACAAATGTTTGAGCCATTTTCCAATATCTGATTTTAAATCATTATAATGGACAAACAAACCAACCTGCATAATTTTACGATACCAGGTTTGCTTTAAATGGAAATGGCAGCCTCTTATTTCAGATGTTGGAAAAATAGCTTTAACAGCCAAATGTATGGCAATCTCAAAGTCAATAATAATTTTTGTTGGATTTAAACAAAGTTCAAACCTATTACATTCTGACACAATGTGCAGGAATAATATCTCGCAAACATCTTTGGTCTTAGAAGGTAATAAAGCGAACACTACTGGCACATACCTACCATCCAGTTTTATACGCATGCAGAGTGAAAAATTGATAAAAGTATTGCACGCAATATTGGAATGTTCCGTCCATATAAATCACGTCAGAGGAACACAGAAAATTTAAATTCAGAAAACAAGAAAGTATAACAATATTATTGTCAGTATCGTTGTCTAGCAGAAAACTGTCCTGTTCTAATGTTTTGATGTCCAGACATATTAACGCTTCATGTACATCTTGAATATTTTTTGGTAGAGGAGGCAAGAACGTACGACGTGCAGAATAAATGTTCTTTCTTGTATAATCCAAGTTCTTTAACGACAGATTTCTCACCAATTCAGGACAGTTTTTCAACTCTTTATGGATTAACTTCATCGGTCGCTCAGAAATATCTTCAACAGCCTTCGCTGTTACTTAGTTTTTGTTTATCGAGAGTACTATCCACTTCATGATTATGCACTAATTCACTTTCCACAATTTTATTTTCGCCCACGGTGTATAGTTTTGCTTTGCATATCTTTGCTGTACAACACGCCAATAAGTTTTGCCAGATGCCATCGTTCTACACTAGAAGAGTTTTGCCCTTCTCACTTAACATAACTTCACACTTAATTTCCATCTTTGTTGTACAACAGTTCGAAGACAAATAAAATACAACCCGTGAAATATTTGTAAAGATAGAATTCTAATAAAACCTCTGCCTACTCCCTACCCCCGCCAGGGTAAACTATTAGGGCAGTCCCGATAACAAAACATTCATTGGCTTGTTATTGTCTTAAAATTCTATTAACAAACATCCTAATCACGGTATTTTGGTTTATTCCTCATTTTATTAGCATAAGCAGCCCTTTGCATTATCGTCAAAATTACGTATTCCGGGAATGCCGATAATCCCTTGACGGTTACTACCTGAGACACTCCTTATTAAATAAGGTAAAATTTCAACCATTGCGCGCAATTCACCTATGCCAGTATCTGGATACTGAAAAAACACTATTCACAAAAACTGTAACTGTTGTATTTATCTAATTTCATAATTCTCACAAAAATTTTTCAGCAAAATGACTGAACACATTAAAAACTCTCCGATCATATTCGTTTTGTAACTTCATATTATCAATGTCTATACCATCCATAGTTTTGTTGCCTACTTCTTTACTGAAGTCGATAACTTCATCTCCTTGTGACAGTTCAATTCTCATAACAAAGGGACACAAAATCAAACCAAATTTTCCATACTTTTTCCATAACTCCTTGAGTCTTTTCAATGTTAAAATATCGTCACAGTTTATAGCAAATTGTTGTAAATAGATTGTTAGTGTTTTATGGTATTCTTCGAGAAGATCATCGAATTTATCCAAGGCTGGTTTATCTGTGGCTGAATATAAATAATAAGATAAATCTCGTACTGGTGATGCTGGTCTACTTAATTGGAAGTCTAAGAACTTCATGTCGATGGGTTTTGAAAAATCATTTCCCTGAAACAATTAAAAACCAAATTCATGTAGCTTATTAGAAACTGGGAAATGTTTGATATATTACTTTATATTTGAACATCATATTATTATTCCAACAATCTCCATGCAAAATAACATTTTCTCTTAATTCCTCTTCATCATCGTTTATGCTTCCTTCGGTTATTATTGTTAAAATATCACTCGCTGCTTTCTCAAACTTGTCAGCAGCCGTTGTATTACCTCGATTTCTTAAAATGTCGATAGCTTTTTCGAAACATTTTTTGAAAGTTGGCACCATTTTACTTTCGTTCAAATATGTTTTCATTATATCAGTCATATCTACAATTCAATATTATCTGTAAATATTCAATGTTTAAACTTACGGTCTTACAAATAAACCTGTTATAAAATAGTGTACTGACAATAAATCAAGATTGAGAAAAATGACTACCAATAAACTCGGAATAACTTTAGAATATGTTATACTCAGTATAAGTAGTGACCCAAAAGTTATACCGACCCCTACCCTTGTTTAACTGTGTTATAACCTAAAAGAAATTGACGTTTTTTTCTAATACGGATTGTTCAACACGTGAGAAAAATGTTTTTGAGAGCTGTAGAGGCAGTTGAAGAAGTGAATGATATAATTAATATGGAGAAATTATTATTTTGGAATAAAAGTCGAATGGTTATGTTAGGATCAAACACCGATATCGGCCAATGGTCGAAAAATACGGCCAAAACGCGTTCTGGCCACTAGTATATTGCCAATGTCAGAAATATCGTTTTCCAGTCGTTTAGTGTAGACCAGAACGCGTTCTGGAGCCTTTGCAATTGCCAGAATGTGTATTGACTTTCCCAAGTTAGTCTGAAGGAATTTTGTTATTCGTCTACGTATAATTCTGGTGACTTAATGGCATACTTAAAACATCTACTTGTTTTTACACGAACTATTGTTATGACACTTGCTGTTACATAGTACCCTTACCCTTACCCTTACTCACCCTTACTTACAGAGGTGAAGGTAGCAAAAGCTTGTAAAAATAAGGGTAAGGGTACTATGTAACAGCAAGTGTCATAACAATAGTTCGTGTAAAAACAATTAGATGTTTCAAGTATGTGTCGTTTGCAAGCTATTGGAATATGTAACCTTTGCTGTAAGTATTCTTATCCTTGTTACGGAATGAGAGAATCGATTTAGATGTTGGTTGTGAACAAAGTGTGTTGTCAGTATAGTGGGTTTTTCATCTAATCTGCTTAATGATCGAAGGTTCATACTCCTCCGAAACAACTCAACCGATTTTCATCAAATCTTTCAAGCTTGTTTGGTAGGTGTGGAAATAGGTCGTAAAGTATATTTTTTGGCAAACATTTTTTCTGTAATAGTATATTACGTTACAAGAGTTGTAAGTAACCCATAACGCACGAAGCCGCGCAGCGCCCATCTATTTTCTTCTGAGTGCTCATCATTCCATATGTTTCACTACTAACAGACATATTCGTAGGTAAAGTTGAGAAAATGTTCGGATACTATAATTTGTTACAAAAATTGACAGCATAAATGAGATGACGTTTATTCCCGTATCAAGAAAAACCAAATTATTTTTTTTTCTGAAATTGTATATATTGTTTCTGACATTTAGGGCCATCACTCTTTTAATCTAAAATGTATTTCACTATCGCTTAGAGCTTTTATGTTTTTCAATTGATTAAAAGTATGTAAATAAACCAAACAAAGTAGTACGTGAATGAAGATTTGATTGTAATCTGATTCAATAAACAATTTTAAGTTTCCTTATCTAAACGCACGTGTATGTTATGAGATTTTCATAACGTGCATGTTATTGTTAAATGTCACTTACAAGGATTTTTGACGTTTACAGACGTGGGCGTATAAAAACTATTTCCATTCGGCATGGAAAAATACCTATATTCCTAAATTTTCACCTTTCCACCATTTTTACAATATCCAAATAATGAAGCCGTTGTTTTGTATTTGATACAGAGATTATTCATCTGTTGTTTGAAGTGGCGCAACGTCCGCTTTATCGAATTTCCAACAGAGTGAGCTGGTACTAGTTTATCACATTTTTATGGTCTACCAAAAATTGATAAACAAAACATATCATTAAAACCAATTTTTATCACTTATTACACGAGAGCTTTTTTTTGTCGAAGTAAACTTGACATGTTTCAATAGGAATTTTGTTGCCTGGCACTTTAACGAAAAAAACTGCTTCTGAAAAAATGACAAGTCCGATTAATGTGTCTCAGCTTCAGAGGCCATTGACACAGTTACAGTGTGAATATTACAGAGTAGAGACAATTTTTAGATAAAGTAAATAGTTACATTGTTGACTTATCTAGAACTGATCACATTTTGGTACTGAAATTATTAATGTCTTTTAAGTAATTTAAAATATTGTGTATTTTTTCTGAATGTTGTTGGCAATCTGTGATTATACATTTGACGGAAAGACAATTTAATGAATATGTAAACCAATAAATTAAAAAATTAGATGTAAATTAGTTTATTTAATTTAACGGAAAAGTACAATTGTTAAAAACTTATTAAAAATAGCTTGATTTTCAGAACTTTCGTGTCTTTTATTAATATTTTGCTGCATGCTAGTATTTTGAACGGTGATAGTAACTGTTTCCTAGATGCCAGTACGAATGGAACCAATGATTTCTTTATGATGTTCTTCATCTAACTGAAGGTACGGTTTTAATGACGATGGGTTGCTATGTCCCTTAATTTTCACAAGTTTTTGTTCTCCTATACCTTTCCTGGACAATTTAGTTACGGCGGCAGCTCGATTAGAATGGTTTGTAATCTTCACCCGTTTGATATCAAGTCCAATATTTTTCGCCTAAGATTTGGTCCATTAAGATATTTTGTTGGTCCAAATAGGAAAATTCTTATACCATCCTTTCGAATTTGTTTTTTTGCCAGCAAGGATTTGGAGTTAAAAAAAAAACTTTTCACATGTGATATGGTTTCCCCATTTTCCCATAATTTGTTTAAACAATCTTACTGGACATACACAATCTTCTGCATCGTTTGCTACCAGCCTCTGATTTCCCCCTTGTGCTGTCTTCGTAAACACTGGGTTATATTCAACTCTTCCGGTCTCTCCTTCACGGTTGTCTGTCTCGATTTTGAAATAAAATACAATCTGCTGCTTCTCCACCTCTCCAAGCCAATTCATACGCAGAAATGTGATAAAATTTTCTTTGGATGCCTACAGGTTCTTCTTCACTCGCAGGACAAACAAATTCATATGTCAAAAAAAGCCATAATTTTTTAGAAAAGCTATCATATTTAGAATTAGAACCAATTGTCTGGTGTAGATATGTAGACGATATTTTCGCAATATTGCCTTATGACTTAGTATCTGTGAATTATTTTCTAACAAATTTAAATAAAGGAGAAAAATCTATAAAATTTGAAATTGAAAATAATAATTTTTTGCCAATTTCAGATGTTCCCATTAATAAAATATCCAAAGTGTCTGCCGTATGCCAACACACACTAATAAGTATTTGAATTTTGAATCTAATCATTCTATAAACGTAAAAAAATACGATAGGGCTAAAGTCATTTTTTTAAGGAATTGACAAAAGAGAAAACTTCACTAAAATCAGTTTTAAATAAAAATGATCACCCAACAGAATCTATAAACAAAGAAACTAGGAATATAAAGAATGGCTCATTGTTAATACCCAATAATAATCAGACTCCCCTTTCCCAGTGGGCAATTTGGGCAAGTGCCCAGGGCCCCGCGATCGATAGGGGCCCCTCCTCAGATCAAATACAAAGTCCCTAGTTCCTGTCAGATCACCAAACGATAACCAATATTTATTACCAAAAAACTTATATAATTCGAAGAAATCGAACCTAAATGACTAAATTAGTGGATCTGAAAAAAGTAAAAAAAGCTGTACATCAGGAGGAAGTAATTAAAAAGTTACCAAAATTAACATCATATTTTACTACTACTACTACTGGAGAAACTTCTGTAAGTAGCAACCAAACAAAAAATCTTCCACATGATGAGTCGTGTCGTTCACACGCACAAGACCGTCCCTATGACGAAAGAGCAACAAATTCGGTGATTTCACGAATAGCGACAACTGTGTCCATACAATCTGATAAGCTAAAAGGCATAGATTTTGAAGAAGTGATTAACGATTTTGCCCATCTGGAATTAAGAAGGGTTCCTCTACAAAAAATAACATAGATTTTTAAGCACTAACCTGTAAATGCTGAAAGAGTTACTTTTGTGGACTATATTACATTTATCTATTTGTCTTATGTAATTGTCAATAAAAATAAATATTTAATCTTGTTTATCTACTTTCTTTGTCTATTCTAACAAAATAGTGTTCTGTCAAAGTCATAGGGATCCCATTATCCTAATATGCCCAGGGCCTCCAATAGAGGTTAAAGACGGCCCTGATAATAATAACAATAATATTAATAATTCAGCTAAAGAAAACTATTGTTTTTTTTATAACATTTACTAATATCTCTTGTAGTTCCTTAAATCCCATTCCTGGAGGAATTTCTGGATATTCGTATCTTCAGTTTGGGCATGTCTTCCATTTGTATCCAGTACTGTAACAAGTGCCCTGGAATCCTGTTATGTAATGCATTCCGTGTGTATATGGATGGAGCTTCTCCTTTGACATAGGCCAACCACTTATGTGGCTATATTGAAAGTGTACCGACATAGGTTGTTGCTTGAGGGAAGCGAATCAGAAGGAAGAAAGGGGTTTCCGCATATAAAAACAATGAGATTGGATTAAGACCGTAAACAACCTTGGAACTTACATCTGATTGAAAGAGGAAGGTATTTTTCGGTAAACCAAAAGATATCAAGACATACTGCACATACTGATTGTGCCGCGCGATTTCGATTGGAACCAAAAATTTTCATTCAATTCCACTTGGTCGTACTTTCCCAGGCTTCACCTATTTCTTCTAATATTTTATTGGTGTTAATACTGCAAAAAATTTCCAGCCTTCAAAAGAGTATTTCAGCCCCCTTTCCAGCTACTTCATTCGCTATTTCCTTCTATTTTAGAGTTTTCTGAAACCCGTAGTAGTGATACAAAACTGTTCTTGGTTCATTGTTTCTGCTTAAACGTCTGCGAAGGAATTAATATTTTTCTTTTTCAATTCAGTTTTAAATTTTCCAGCAACTTCATTTTCCAATTGTAACAAGAAACATTTTTACCTTTGAAATGTGTTTCGAACGAAAACATTGAATTTTCCTTCACTTGTCCTCTATACAATTACAACGTGTAGTTTCTGCTTTAGCGCTTATCAGCACGAATTTTAAAGAATCAAAACATTATTTCTACTCCCTTGGCCAGGCCTCTCATCGCATACCGGCTCCTTATCATCGCATACCGGTTCCTCATTCTGTTTTTCGTGCTTGTCAGGCGAAGATCGATTAAAAATTGTTAGTGAGTGCTAGAAAAATGCCAAAAAGAAAAAATAGGATCAGAAAATTGGAGGAAAATTTAAAAAGACTTTGTGACGAAATGCGAAGTTTAAGAAGACATAGATCTGATTCTAGTGAGTCAGGTAAGTTTTTTTTTTTTTTAGACAAAGAATTAAAATGAACTATGTAACAAGCGTTACACATATTAATAGTTCGGACAACAGGCGTTGCTCCAGATAAAATAATAAGAATTAAAAATTAAGGTAGAAGGAATTAGGTAACATGCGTTACAACCTTAAATAATTTGGACAACAAGTGTTGATCCAAATAGTATATGCCAAAAGTTAAAATAAACTGTTCAATAAGACGAAGAAAAAGGCAATTGGTGAGAGATTACATTTTTTTTAGATTCTGAAAGCTCAAGTTCCGACTCGGAGAAAAGAGACAATGAACAGGAACAAGAACAAGAACTAAATGAAACCAGTGGAGAAATACCCACTGCTAATGAGAATATAGAGCTCTCTTTAGGAGCAAAGCCGACTGATAATGCAGAAATGGGAGGCCCCATAAATGAAGAACTGGTTGTTCGTTGGGATATATATTTGCGCAAAGGCTTACAGACGTCAGAAAGGAATGAAATTATGGAAAAATACAAGATTCCGGTAAATTGTAAATCCCTTCTACCACCCCAGATAAACAGTGAAATCATTCCATGTTTACATGAAGGTTCTTTAAAACACGATAAATTTATAGCAGCGTTACAGAAGCAATTAGGTCAGGGGTTGACAGCTGTCGCTACCGTTCTTGACCGAATGCTACCAGAAGAAAATCAGGTTGGAAATACAAAGATATTAGCAGAGGCTTCTCAGTTGTTCACCAATGTTCATCATGCATTATCTGTACACAGAAGATTTAAGTTATTTTCTCATTTAAACCAGGATTGCAAAAAAGCCGCAGAGGGATTGGAGATTGATGAATTTCTTTTTAACAAAAAATTTCCTGAGGTCTTCAAAACCAACCAGGATTTTAGAAAAGCTAGCGTACATCTGAAAAGAAGAAGTTCCAAGCCATTGGCAATTTCAGAACCTGGTACGTCAGGTTTACAATATAGTAAGGCGTCTTTAAACTACCAGCGTGCCCCAACCAAAGTAAAATTCAAGAAAAGGAGGGGGGAAGCGGAATCGTACAGAGACCCATACAGGTACAAGAAACCAGAGATGAACAAGCAACACTATCGCCGGAAATACTGATATCCCCAACACCTCAGGTAGATGCATATGCTGGTATATTAAATAGGTTTATTTCAAATTGGGAAAACATTACCAAAAACCAGGCGGTTTTACAGTGGGTAAAGGGAATTGAACTAAATTTTAAACAAAGGCCTTTTCAATCGGGAGAACCTAGGGTTTCCATACCTCCTGAACAATTAAATTTGTATAAAACGGCCTTAGGTGAATTGCAAAAAATTGGAGCTGTAAGTAAATGTAAGCCATCAAAAAACCAATACATATCCTCATACTTTTTGGTTAAAAAACCGAATGGCAAATATCGCTTTATACTTAACTTGAGAAAACTTAATAAATTTATAGAAGTATCACATTTTAAAATGGAAGACTATAGAACAGTCTTGAAATTACTAAATCAGAATTTCTACTTATCCAACATAGACCTTAAAGATGCCTACTTCCTTATTCCAGTCAGTTCAATATACAAAAATTTTTTAAGATTTAGATTTGAAAATACATTATTTCAATTTAACTGTTTGCCCTTTGGTTTAAATGTGGCACCCTATATATTCACAAAATTGCTTAAACCGGTTGCAACAAAGCTCCGACTTTTGAATATTATTTGTGTCATCTACCTAGATGACATTTTAGTAATGGCTCCCACCAAAGAAGAGTGTCAAAAACATACTAAGAGTGTGGTAGAATTATTATCAGAATTAGGTTTTATTATAAATTGGGAAAAAAGCATTTTAGTGCCCCAACAGTCCATTCGGTTCTTAGGTTTTTTATATAATACAATAGATATGAAAATAAAGTTACCCGAAGAAAAAATTATAAAAATTAAAAAATTATTAAAAAACCTTATTTCTAATAAAAAATGTAGTATCCGTGATTTTGCCAAATTGATTGGTAAACTAGTGGCTGCCTGTCCGGCCACAAAATTTGGATTTACGCATATTAAAAATTTTGAAAATGTAAAATATAATCAATTGAGGAAAAACTATAATAACTATAACCGTAAAATGTTAATTCCTAGATCACTGTATAAAGAATTGTCTTGGTGGGAACATAACCTTGGAAATGGTCGCAATATTAAACCTTCAGATTTCACCTTAGAAATTTTCTCTGATGCGTCAACTAGCGGGTGGGGTGCGTTCTGTAATGGAGTAAGAACTCGAGGGTTTTGGGATGACCAGGAGAAGGTTATGCATATAAATTTTCTAGAAATTAAAGCTGCAAGTTATGCATTAAAATCCTTTACTAAAAATATAAATAATACAAGAATACTATTAAGAATTGATAACAAATCAGCAATTTCCTGTATAAATAGGGGTGGAAGCGTCAAATATAAACATCTAAATGAAGCGGTAAAACAATTGTGGCAGTACTGTGAGGTCAATAACATACTTGTATTCGCCAGTTATATACCATCAACTTCCAATAAAGAAGCGGACGAGGAATCGCGAATTACATCCATAGATAGTGAGTATGAGATCAGCAATAAAGCCTACGAAATAATTATTGAAATATTTAACAGACCGGAGATAGACCTATTTGCAAGCCGCATTAATAAAAAATGTGATAAATATATTTCTTGGTTCCCTGACCCAGGCTCTTTATCTATATATGCCTTTACAATAGAATGGAAATATTATTATTTCTACGCCTTTCCCCCTTTTGCGATTATCACGAAAGTACTAGAAAAAATAATACAGGAAAAGGCTGTGGGTATAGTAATTGTTCCTCACTGGCCATCCCAACCTTGGTTTCCGATGTATAAAAGACTATTAACTGACGAACCTATTGTTTTCAAGCCGGAGAAGTATTTACTATTATCTCCTTTCAGACAGGTCCACCCGCTGTACAAGAAAATTTCCCTGGTGGCAGGGAGGTTATCTGGTCATCGTTTTTGAAAAAAGGCATACCACCATCAACTATCTCAACCCTAATGGCTTCCATCACAGAAGGAACAATTAAACAATACACGGCGTGTTATAAGAAGTACTGGACATTTTGTCAAGAAAGAAATATAACCCCATATGAGTTTAATTTAAACGCCTATTTAGAATTTTTAGAGAAAATTTTACAGGACGGCAACTCTTATTCGGTAATTAACTCTTATAGGTCTGCACTTAATTTAATTGTTAGTCCGCCAGAAAACCATAATTTAACAATAAACAGGTATTTAAAAGGAGTGTCTAAGGTTCGACCACCTCAACCAAAATACAATATTACTTGGGATCCAGCTCCTTTATTGGGCCTCCTATCAAATTGGTATCCCTTAGAAAGCTTAGGAATAGAAGATCTTACTTATAAATTGGTTACTTTAATGGCACTAACAACGGGACAAAGGGTACAGACTTTATCAGTAATTAATATTAAAAATATCATAGAAAGGGAGGGAAGGCTTGATATTAAAATTTCGGAAAATATAAAATCATCCCGTCAAAATAAGCCTAACCCAATATTAGTTTTTCCTTTTTTCAAGGATAGACCAGAGTTATGTGTCGCAAACACAATAATATTTTATCTAAAGAAAACAGCTTCTGTTCGCAATACTGAACAACGTCTAATAATTACAACTAAGAGACCTTTCCATGCCGCGTCGTCTCAATCTATAAGCCGTTGGATAAAAAAGACTATGGAACTAGGTGGAATAGATACTTCGATATTTTCTAGTCACAGCGTACGACATGCATCAACCTCAGCTGCACTTAGGGCTGGGATAAATGTTAATCAAATAAAAAACGCAGCCGGCTGGTCACCTGCTTCTAATACATTTTTCAAATTTTATAATAGACCACTGCTAGATCCAAGCGATGCATTTGCCAGGGCTATTATAGAAATTAAATAAATCATACAAAGATTCAATCTTTATTTATGTAAGGTTAATATTAATATTATATCATGAAATTTTTTGTAATTTGTTCTTAATTTTAAGTACTGCCTACTTAGAGTGTTTTGAACTATTTTTGTGGGGTAATTAATAAATCATACAATGTATACAAAATCGCTTTACTCTAAACATCTACACGTTGTAATTGTATAGAGGACAAGTGAAGGAAAATTTAAGAATTAAGTGACTTACCTGAAGGAAAGTTAATTCTAATTTTCCGAACTTGTCCGAATATACAATTACAAACCCACCCAACCCTTACCCAAATTTTAGCGATTTTGTAGATTCCTCAAAACAGAATAAGGAACCGGTATGCGATGATAAGGAGCCGGTATGCGATGAGAGGCCTGGCCAAGGGAGTAGAAATAATGTTTTGATTCTTTAAAATTCGTGCTGATAAGCGCTAAAGCAGAAACTACACGTTGTAATTGTATATTCGGACAAGTTCGGAAAATTAGAATTAACTTTCCTTCAGGTAAGTCACTTAATTCTTAAATTTTCTATAGTAACCAATCTATGATAAAAAAGGAGCAAATCAACTTACCTGCAGTTACCTTCTTAAACAATTCAGGCTTCTTTAATTTCAAAGCTATACTCGATCCGTGCCACAAAGCATACGTTTTGAAAACAAATGTTATATGATCCAAGTTTTGAGGCACCAGCCTATCATGAATGACATATCCTAAGCTTTTTAAGTTGCTCAATAATAAAGCTTCTCGTTTTTCTGTCGTACAAACGCTGTAACACTCGGGATAGTTTGAAAACTGATTTTCTATCGCGTTTTCTCTTTGAAATTGATCAATTATCGGAAAAATCTCTAAATACATCTTCATTTCCCTTAAAAAAAAATAAACTAATTTAAAATGGAATCACTGGTCTCATGAAATCAGTGTTTTTATTTGGTTTCGATGTTATCTAGAAACGAGAATCTTTTATATCTGCTTTCTAAAATGAAAATATCTGAGCGTGACATGTTATTTCCTATAACGCTAACTTTCTGGATAATTTTCAAAATTCAGGTTTACAATAGTTGAGGAGACTGAATTAGAATGATGCCAAGATTTTTTTTAATCAATAACTAGCATAGAACAGCTTCGTACGCACCTTTTATAAGTTTCTTCTACCGGTAAATTTTTTCGATCATCCTTGTTTGCTTTAGCTGATTTCACCACAATTTCATACACTTTTGTTCCCTCTTTTCCCAAATCACAAATCACTTTTACAAAATTAATTTCGCCCAAGTAACCATCTCCCTTTGACGAGGATCCCGACCAATCCATCGTGTATTTATCAATGCCCTTTTTGATCAACATTTCTTTGATCCAATATTGCAAGTTTCTTGTCGCCGCATCCATTTTTAGGAGTTTTATCAGTTTTCAATGTAGAACTATTGGAATAGATGAAACTTTTATAATTTATAATCTGTGAATAGTCGTATGTTTCACAGTGGCGTAACAAGCAAAAACATTAAATTTTTTTTTTTGATACTTTAATTTCTAGTAGATTCTTCTGCATGTTTCTCGTTGTATAATTATCATTTTGTTTGTTATTTATATCAACTGAAGTTATTATCATTCTTTGATGAATACTTCATTGATTTGTACGGTCCCACCTGTCAGCGGTTTCAAGTCCTCGGTTGCGCTTGGTTGTACCATTTAAGTGGGAGTCTTTTTGCTAGGTGCTCCTTGGAGAAATCTTCTATATGGCGCTCTAACCCTAGGAGTTTATATCTTCAACGTGTCAGTGCTTTACATTGTTTTTCTACAATTCGCTAGTCAGCATACAAACATAAAAGGGAGTATAAAAGCTGGGCATCGACCCAGGACTGTAGTGGAACGCCTCTGATGCAATATTTACGGTGAAGCAGTGTTAAACGCTGTTAGTACTTGGATGGGAGACCACTGCGGAAACACCGTCGTACAGCCTGCAGTGAAACACTTTAGACTTCTGAGATGAGTAGTATATCATAGCTCGCAGACATTATACCAATGAGTATGTGGTATAATGTGTATATGCCGTCTTTCGAAAGAGACGTAAGAACCGAGGTCCCGACCATATGGATGGGCTCGATATAGATCCCTACCAATGGTTGGAATATTAGTGGGCTCGGACAAATTTCCGGTTAGTGGTAGTGTGCTCCTGGCACGGTAATCGTCCTTAACATGGTATAAATAGTTTAGAATGATGGACGCTCAAGCTCTGTTCTCTGTAGTTGTATTTCAACTGCTTTTTCAGGCGTAGATTTTTTAAGGAGCCTTGGCATTCTGTTGGATTCCTCCAACAGACTCTGACTGAGAGTTACCGGCTATTGGACGTGTTGAGTCACGTCTGCAGTAACGTGAACGAGGTAGTTTACCTGTTACAGCTTTTTGACCGTTTTTCTCTCCAGCCTAACTGTCCTGGGAACGTGGTATATAACCTTATCGACCTACACGGAGATTACCGCGGAAAAATTCGCTCATGACTCGACAATGTGTTCGCATCGCCATCCCAATCTGAAACTTCTGGCGATCCATGGTAGACTTCTCTGAATTATTCTCATTCTCCACATATCCAATCAAATTATTTTTATGATCTCGCGATTTTTTTCTTACCTACGTCGGTATCAATGATTTTTACGATCATATCCTGATAAAGCTTCGTTAATATCTTGACACAATGATTGGTAGTCAATATTCACTGAGTTAAGAATGGCCTTTATCAACCAGCCCTTGACAATTTGGCTTATTCTGGAAATTAAATTGTCAAAATGCATGAAAATATTTTTACAACAAAAAAAACATTCGTCTCTCTAAAAATCTAAGGCCTGCTCACTAAACATCCAGACAGGTCTGAAATTTTGTATTTAGGTATTCGAAGAGGAAGTTTTGTAGTGATATGATGCAAAATAGGTATTGGTCTTGTTCATCGTTTATAATTTATACTTATCACAAGACTCATGAATTTTCCAAAAGGGCGTAAATAGTAAGTAACATACTATTTGAGCAAGACCGACACCAAGACTGTCTTGGTATTGGTCTTAATCCTTGCTCTGCTGATTACTATTTTTGAGCAACCTTTCACTTTGCCTCAAATATCTTCCCTCAAATATCTACTAGTTCTCCTACCACATATTAAAACATCCTTGAATTATTCAGAGAAAACATTTTTCACTAAATGTATATAGTCATTAAGCATTTTTTGATTTTAATTTTTGTTTTTTTCGAATACATACATGATTCATAAAAATATGTATAAAAAATATTTTAAAACATTTGTGATTTAAATTTTTCACCATACCACTGATGGTAATTGTCCGTGATTTCAAAACTAGTCATTTAGTACTTGTGGAATTGTTAATCGCTCTATAATTGTGTGTTGCATACTTTCGAAGATTGACAATAGAATCGCTATAATAGTACAAATCTGAAATTACAGTACGAACGTTTAAAATGATTAACAATGCCGTGCGCTCGTGTATTATCATTGTACAAATTGTTTAATTATGATGCTGTTCTCCTAAAACTGACCTTCAGAGTTGAACATGTTTACGAATAATTCGTGTACTTATTATTGTTCCGTACTTGAAACAATTCCATTTTAAACAGAAGAATCCCAATTCTAAAAAAACATACAAACTAAAAGAAAATTCAATAAAATATATCTTTAACTAAACTCTTACTGTTTGTGACAGAAAAATGCAAAAATAAATTATGATTTATAATAAATTTTAGAAATGATCACCTCTCACCAGAATACATGAACGTAGTGTACGTCTTATCGATAGTCGAGCACGCTTAAATATTTGAAGCGTATTTCTCATAGTATCCCACGGTATTTGAATACGATGCTTTGAATCGTTGAAATCAAGTATTGGTGAGTGGTAAACTGATAGCTTAAGGTAATCTCATCACCAGAAATTACGTCGATTCAATTCTGGAGATCGAGGAGGCCAGTGTTACGGCCCTCCTTCACTAATCCATCGGTTAGGATAAGTTGCATCGAAGTATTGTCTAGAAATCTGAGAGAATTGTAGTGTATGATAAACCGTATAATTTGTATAATATTGAGAGGGATGTCTTCAAGTAGTGTAGTGATGTGAGCAATTTCATTTGATGAAGTGAACGTGGTCTAATTAAGTAGTTCCCTGTAATTCCAATTTATACATTAACTGTAAAATATTAAATTGTGCGTGTTTTCGTCTGCTCATACATCTCGAGGTAAAGGAGCTTGAACACGTTGGGTGTGGTAAGGATACAATTGCTGCTATTTTTAAAACTCTTCAAACATGTGTGGCCGATATTCAGGGTGTTAGGAAATTTTCTAGTGCTTGTTTCTACGTGCTTATCAATTTAATGGAGAATATCTTGTTCTACCCTTACGTTTCCAACTGTTCGTGAACGATCAGTGTTTGTTGTGGGCTGCTCATAATTTAAAAATATCAATATTTGTCTTATTTCCTTTTTTCTCTTCTCAATGGCTTTGCACATTTTTTCTTCTGTAAAAATTGAACTAGTGCATTTCAAACTCCTCAGTTATTACCAAACTTGGATTACTCATCGCGCTAAACTATGTTTAATTAGCCAGTATATGCCTGAGAAAGTCATGCAGGATCTTTTAACAAGCTATTGTGGATTCAACAAACGCATTGTTCTCATACGTCGGTTTCTACCAAGAAGATTACTGAACCGTACCACATCAATTTCCCGGAAAGACAAACTGGCCTGAGGTCTCCTACGATAAAAAAAAAGATGCCTTATAGTTGATCGATTACGCTCAAGCTCTATTCTCTGTAGTTGTATTTTGCACAAGATTTTTCCAGTTGTTTTTTCAGATGCAGAGCCTTGGTATTCCTCCAGCAGACTCTGACTGAAAGCTACCGACTCGGACGTGGTGATACATCTTTTTGGCTGTTGTGCATTGCAGCCTGACTGACTTTTCTGGGAACGTGGTATAGAACCTTCTGGACCAGCACAAAGATTTCCACGAAAAATCTACTGAGTTGAGAATGTGTTGTTGAGCATTGCCATTCCAATCTGAATCTTCTGGCGGTCCATGGTCGGGTACACAGATTTTACCAAAATACCTTGGCTTAAAACTCCACTGTGACTTTTACTGTGATCTCAACAGGCTGCATTCACCCAGAAGTACCTTCGGTCGTCTAAGCCCTACTAAATATTTACAATGATCAGATCTGCAAAATGGAAGTGACTTACGCAATAGCTTTGTGAAGGAATCAGTGGATAAATTAAAATCAGTCCATTTGATTTTTGTATTGCACAAACTTCTTGACCGCAATTTAGGATGACGCTGTATATTAAGTCTCTTTTAACCAACATAATTTTTAAAATAGAAAATATTCGAAAATAAGAAATTTTTTCGTACAATCCTGACAACTTGTGCGATAATAGGATAATCTTGTAGACTGTCTAAATTTCTTTCGGGTTTCATATACAATGGCTAGGAGTCCTGGGTTACATCTTGAAATATTTGATTTAGATTAAAACTCAGTGTACGTAGACGCTGGAAGACATAAATTTCATGTAATGTACGGGAGAGAAATGAAGGAAAAAGACAGAAACTTGATAAGAGGAAGAAAAGTGGCTTACATCATTATATATATCTTGGATAGCTAAATTAGAAAAAGTCTGTTTTCTTTTTGTGTCCCTTCTATAATATAAAAGTATTTTAAAACATAAAGGGTAGTCAGATAAAATGCGAGAAAGGCTATTATTTAGCAGTGATTAATAAAAAAAACTGTTATAGAAACATTATTACGTATTATAATTTGTGACGCACGTACATCTAAGTTAGTAGTTAGTATCTAAATCCATCTATAATTATATTTTATTTCATAAATGATTTTTTTAATGATAGTGGCACTTATCAGTTATTAAATCCTGCGTGTTCTTGAAAACACCAATTTTATCTGACATTAGAATAAAAAGTTTTAGTTATGCAATGATATAACGATATTTACTCGCTTTGTTATTTGTTGAAAGCAAACTTGACAATGAAAAAACTTCCGTAGGATAGCAACTGTAGAGTATATATTATCAAAATATGTTACCAGAACGTGTGAAACCATGTAAATGTAATAAGCTTTTTATTAAGAAGATGCATAAAAGCATATAATGAGGTGAGCAGCTGATTGTGAATATCGGAGATTTGGCAAGACCAAAACGATTATATTTTAGCCGGATCAGAAGGGGTGGACCGGTGAACCAAACACTCTGATATCAAAAACTGAATGGACTAGGCAATACAACATCCTTACGTCACACTCACTGGAAAAACGAGAAGATCGGAAGAATCTACTCAGGCTGAGACACTCCAAGATACTCTTAAAAACCACAAACAGATGAGAACAAATGGATGTCTGAACCAGAGAGTTTTGAAAAATGTCCAAACGGGACACTGTCTCTCTGAATGGGCACTTCTAGAAGCTCAAACTAGTGGAGCAATAATGGAAATTTTGAGGATTGGGAGAAGAATTCTGCATTGAAATGCAGTATCCTATTGCACGACACCTGGATAGAAAAGAGAGGGAGTCTTATCTAAACTCAAACATATATCTGAAAATTTCTTAAGGAAATAAGACTGAAGAAACTACCTATCTCCAAGACTTTCCTCAGGGATTAAGTAGAAGGAAGAGGACACACGAGACCTTTTAGGTCCCTAATATACCTACATACCTACCTTATTATTTTCTCAGATTTAAGTACATTATCTGCATCATTATTATGTTTCTCCACAATATAAAACCTTTGAACTTTCATTTAGTTACTTAATATTTCTCATTCATTCAACATGCTTGAATTACAAGACTCCAAAGTCATTTCTATTGGTTAGATATCTAAGCTTCAAACTATAGCTCTGTGTTAACTATTTTTATTGCTTTGCCTCAAATTGTTATTCCATCTTGTGGAAGGCTTCCAAATTGACATTCCAATAATTCGTTGTTTAATTCTCGCCCATTTTTTTTCCAAATTATCTCATATATTTACAATTTTTCCAATTGAATATTGTAACTGTACATGAATAGCAGCCCTAGTGTATTTCTTTGAAATCCTTGCTGATCTTTCTAAAATATTGTTCAATTGAAACACTAGATGGAGAGTATAGCTATTGATTTGGGATTTTCCGTCTTCAGCTTTATCTCACTAGATGGAGACATGTAGGATAAATTATAATAGCGTAGGTCAATATTTTTTTGAAGGATTCCTTTACTGTTATAAGATATAAGTATGTCTCCTTTAGCATCAGATGGAGTTTTTTCTTGGAATATTTTCCATGGTATTGATCAGTAGTGTTTAGGTTGTTTAAAAATGCTGCTACTAATTCCCAGATGGCGGTGTTATATTTCAATTTATTATTTTCACAATAAAAAATATTTTTGCTTGAATTAAAAAATTATCCACAGACTCAAAAGAAATAGCTTCCCACAGTTTCCATTCTGATACCTGCAAAAATAAATAAAATTGAAAACGAGGAAATTGAAATAGTTGGAAACAACCACCAATTCATATCGTATCAAATTTTAATTTGTTTATTCAAATTCCAGTACCTTGACTACTGTCGTCATTGGCATAAAACAAACATACTTTACAAATAATCCATATTATAATACAACATTTATTTTATATTCCACAGTAAAGGTAAGCTTTTTTCAGAAACTTAAAAACCTTTTTCACAGCTGTTTAACAGATTTCCCTTCAGCTTAGTTCGACAGTGAATTGAGTAGAAGTGTTGGTAATCTATTGGTGAATGTCTTACAATAATAATTGTATGAGAGACTTGACAAATGGGATTCACTCTAAGTTTGAAATCTCTTATAATTTCATTAGTGTTTCTTATGGTTTTGTCATTGATGGTAGTAGATCCGTACTTCCATTTCGAGGTAGGATGGAAAAGTGAAAGTTATTTAATAAGAAAACCTTCACATTTTTATGAAGAATATACGCATGGCGGTTTGTTTCCTCAGTGTACCTCGACTTAACTTAGAAATGGAATCGAGTTATATCGTCACATCGTTGTCTATACATTTTAAAGTAAAATGGTAGTTAGAAAACCTCTGTATATTACCATCATTACCTTGAAATAAATTGAAGCAATTCTTCGTAATTTTATTCAATGCCCACTCCATGGTCGTTAACCAAGGACAACTACTACACGCTCACCCACAAACTCCACTTAAAGCTTGAAAGTTATTAAAAATCTACCACAATTATCAGAAATCTGATTTAAATAAATATGCAATTCACATGTTTTGCATGCTATAGGAAATATGTTTTATTTTCAAATTAACCGCGAATATCACCATTCAAATCATTTCGAAGTTATTTAAAATATCAATATTTCCTTGTTCCAGCCCTTACTACCTTAAATGTGTCCTTTCATATCAAATAAAATAAATCAATGACAAATTTCACAACAATATTTCTCTTCAGGCTTCGCAAATTACATTTGCATCGTTAGGAGAGAATTATAGGATTTATAAATTGATAAATAAATAATCAACCCCAATTTTTTATGTAGGTAACCCAGTATACGGCATATGAAATATCTTAATATATAGATGTTAATGTGTTTTATCTACGACCACCTCTAAAATTAGGCATTTACGAACCAAAAAAAATGTGTGAAATCATACATTATACATACGTTAAAAAGCGTGCGTAAATGAACAACGCTTTTTATATGGGACTTTCATTATAACACCCAAAAGCGTGCGTAAATGACCAATGCTTTTTAAATAGGGTTTTCATTTTAACATTCTTTTTTAGCTACGTAATTATCTAATTGCCTTGAATTTAGTCGTTTGTTGTATAAACTTTTGTGCTGCCAGAAGGGTCAGACATAGTGAAAAATATTTTCTGTTTTATTTAAAATTTTAATTACACTTATTTTAAATGGAAGAACCTCGAGAAGAATGCATTTCTTCGGATTGCACACCACGAAATCTTATGCTGATTTCTTAGATTGGTGTAACAATAAAAAAGTCAAGAATTACACCGAAAATCTTTTAATAGCATATTTTTCCGAAAAGTCAATGCAATGGAAATTATCTACTTCAAAAAAAGGCAAATTACCCAATGTTATAATTGGTAATTTGAATAATTGTCCTCATTTTACAGTAAATATTAATTTGAATAATTAGAATTCTTTGTGTATATATTATTTGTTATTAGAAAATTTATTTTTATATTTCTTAACCCCTTCAGAGCACATTTTTTCTTCATGTGGTCGTAAATAAAGTTTTGTATAACACTTGTGCGTGAAGTACTTTTGCGCACGAGTTGCGAAAAAGGCACTTGCTGGGCTCGTGCCTTGCATGTTCGCAACTCGTGCGCAAAAGTATAACTTCACGCACTTGTATCGTAAATAACTATTGTTGATATCTTTAATAGGACTTGTACATGAATGGTTTAAACTATTTTATACACACATTTTCACACAGCTTCCCCTATTTTGTGCGACCCCTTCCCCTCCGACCTGAATCCTTTTTTTTCCATGACACCAGCTATTACGTCATCTTATTTCCTATATCATTTATGTATTGATTTCGTTTGCTATATTGACTTTACTTTTCTTGGGCTATCCAATCTCATCATATTTCCACACCACTTCAATTGTTGACGTTTTATAGAGCCTATGGGCGAGAACACAAAGAAAGCTGGTTTCTCGCACGCTGATTACCAGCGCGAATTGCAAGCGAAATAGAAGCTGATTGTTGAACATAAAGAAAGCTGGAAGTCGGCTAGTTTCGTACATTATATTCCAAAATGTCGAATACCTCAAGGGGACATTTCACAAATCACAATTGTATCAATTATTATTGGAAGAGAGTAGACTTAATATTCCTGAGGCGAGCTTCTTACCAGGAACAAACGTAAAGACTCCATTCGTGTCTGTGGGAGACGAGGCATAGCCTCTTCTACTGAACTTTCTTAAACCGTTTAGCAGGGATAACTTAGGTATTAATGAGAAATGTTTTAATCAACGTTTGTCTCGGTGTAGAAAAACTATTGAATGACCTCTTGGCATATTGAATGCAAAACGGCCAGCATTTTTCTGTAATATTTCGATTTGCGTGGGCTTTCTGTCTTTTGTCCCATGATGTAGGGCGTTCAAAAACACATGCAATTTAGAGTTGCTTCTGTTGTGCGCGGTTGCATGTATCAACATGAATACATTTCTGAAGCTCATCGGTGCTAATAGACAAGCGAGAGAAACCAGCTTTCTTTGGGAATTTAATTTTGATGACTTATATGTTGCTCTTTTGTTCTGTGAGTATCCAACTGCCATTCCATTTGATAAAATTTAGTTCTCATTTAGTTGGAAACGTTTTAAATCCAATAAGTTCATATTTTAGTTCGTCTGACTTGTTGACATTCCCCAAGTCCTCCTTTGTTGTATTTCATGCTTGAACTACTCTATAAACAAAGACACAAGAGGCGCCTTTTAGGCGAGCGGTAGCCGACTGTTACTGCATACACGTATCGTCTCATGAAAAGTAACTACCTACCAAATTTTTAACCAAACGACTGTTAATAAAATTGTTAACGTTGTACGTTGCATTTGTTGTGCTATGGATAGTAATTCTGACAATGAATGTTTAACTTTAATTGGCTTAATGTATTACCAATTAATGAAAAAGGAGAACTGAAGTACGTGGGTGAGTTCACCCAATAGTTATGGAACGTTTAAATAATAGCATATGTAATAAAATTCATTTAATGGCTTGAAAGATGACGAAAAGTTTTTTATTATTTCTTTCCTATTAGTTCTTTTTTAAATTCTATCAGAATATTCTGGCGCTTTCATATCCCACAGTGCTGGTCTCTTTTCTGGACTTCTGATATTAACTCTTCCAAATCAAAATTGTCGCCGTAGTTCATTTCCTTCTCTATATTTCACACAAAGCACAAAAACTAGTTTATTCGAGATTTGGCAAGTACGCATTAAC
Organism: Lochmaea capreae; assembly: GCA_949126875.1. NCBI lineage: Eukaryota > Metazoa > Arthropoda > Insecta > Coleoptera > Chrysomelidae > Lochmaea > Lochmaea capreae. Next base: position 14,742,059 of record OX421409.1, read on the forward strand.
CAAAGCTTATAAACAGTGAGCCTAGTGTGAACGGTCGCACATAATACCAATAGGCCGAGCGGTAGCAACGGTTGTCGCGCGTCCCTTTGTCCCCATCTTAGAGTAATACTACAAATAGAGACCGCAAGTCATTCATAAAACTATCCGAAAAGACGGCTAACATTCTATGACCATTCATATGTTTTCGTCAATGACTTTCAAGTAGTGGGGAGAAACTGTCGGACTAGTCGCACAGTGCCACTGGCCGATACAGCTATTTACTTACAGGTGAAAAGAAAGGTTAGGAAAATTCCGACTGACGAACCATGATTTTCACAAAAAAATATTGTTTTTAATTGTGTCTGTAAGCACACACACAAATATCAGTTGAAAAGACGAAAAAAGAGCTTCAATAAACTAGGAACGTTTAAACTTCGTAGTAAAATCAAGTAAAATTGATAGTAAAATGGTTTTGCCCTTTTCTCGGTGTTGCTATATTTCAGACAGACAAAAGTATTAACACGCATTTGTTTCGTTCAAACCTTAAAAGTTTCAAACAAAATTGTATTTTTATTACATAAACTACTCAGGATAATTATTTTGAAGCCGTTTTTATATAATTTTTTAAAAGTACATTTTTATTTTGTACGTTTCCATCGTGTCCTATAATTCAGTTGTAGCAATTCAAAGGAAAAGTAAGACATCTGGCAAAGGGTCGGCAAGTTACCTTAGAATGTGATGTAATGTTGGGTTCACTTTTAAATGTTAGCAAATGTATATTTTTAACGTATTAATCTGAGGTGCACATGATGTGCCGAGGCGTGTTTGGGTGTAGCGGGTGTGCGTTTCCATTAATTAACAGCCTCCGAGCGGTCGCCGCCTTGAAATTCATGTTTGAAGTTCCGGATTTGAGTGAAGTAAAAAAACTTATTTTTTTTTTCAGAAATTTTTTTTTAATTTCAACCAAATATTATAACCAATAACAGAATGCTGTATTCAGTTGAATCTTACATCACCACCCTTGGGGGTGAATAGTGTGTTATTACATGAATGAGAAGAAGATGTAGATGTACAGATAATATAATTAAAAGTCCTTTCAACCACAAATCAATCAATTATCATATGCTTATCGTATTTTAACTAGGTTTTTTTAAATGGTTCATACCGACAAATAGCTGGCGAGTGGATTTTTTTGCATTTGAGAAATACAAGGTGTTACATTTAAACAAGCAAACAAACAAATATCATAAAAACTCCATTCTGCTTTTTTGGTCAACCGGTAAGAAGAAGAAAACCTTGATTAGTACAAATAAAAGTTTAAATGGAATCCGCATGTAACTGTATTTTTTCGTTTGGAAGTCATAAACTATTAAAACACAGGAAAATATAAGGGAACACCCAGTATATCGTTATCGTCGGAATTCAAGAAAATTAATTTATTTTGTAATTAATTCTGACCAGAATACTAGCAATAAATATGTTCCTTTTACAAATGATCTAAACGTAGACAATAGTTGAAAGGATCCTCTGCTGGGCCTGATTGAATTTTCAAGAAGTAAAACATGTCTTACGTTTTATTTTCTGCTTCAATATAAAAAGAGTTGTATTTTTTCCCAAAACTATTCAAAATCTCAACAAAATAACATTACGTGTCTGTAAATTAGTCAAATCGGTTGTATTACTATTCAAAAGACAGCAGACACTTTTAATGGTAGTTCTATATTCGGCATAGGTGCCTCAATGCGAGGTAGGTGTATTTAAAGTTCCACATGACTCACCCTGTATAGCATTAGTTAAGGAGAAACATCTTGGAGGTCATAAAGCTTAATATAAGAAATCTTCATGGAAATATAACTTGGAGAAGTCGTCAGGGTCGACGTTAACACTGGTGAAGTTTTAAAAAGTGTTCAGAGAACGAAATAAGTTTAACTCGAGTCCAAAAGCTACCGAGTGTAGAGTCTCAGCATTAATATACAGCACGTCAGACAGGAAATTTTGTTAATATGACTGTTACAATATTCTGATTTGACACCAATTACCAGCGATAAAAAGGTAGACGAATTAGTAGGTATAAACTGGCCAAATTCGGTATAGTATAGTATAGTTAAAATATTGGTTAAGCATATAATAATGATAATAATTGTATGGAGTGATATAGTTGGACTGTTATCTAAAGATCACTCGTAGCTTTCCGATTTGTTTAAATATACTAATTTGACCTTAGTGCTATTTACGAGAAATATTTACATTAAATTTTATACAAAGTACGTAACGTTACTGTAAAAGCGCTTACAGACATGCAACAGAACTTCGTATCGGAACAAGGTCGCGGATCAGTTTTTGTTCGTATAAACAGATGCGGTGTTTTGAGTACTTATGCGAATTATTAAGGTCGATATCCATTTGTTGTGTATGTATGTGAAGTATCAACGTATTGTATTACCGTATTATTTCAGTTTACGCTGCCACCAAATGCCAATTTTTTCTGTATCCGTATCAACTGTGCGAACGGAAGTGGTACGAAATGAGCTGGCGTAGCTGAAATAGTATTTACCTGCACTGCAATGAGTACACTGCAGCAAGCAACAGCTTAGAAACATGAAACGACTTGCCGACGTTTCGTCCACATATAACTAACCAAGTATCGTGGCATTTCTTCGGCTCGCCGCAAAATGCTGACAGCAGGTGAAGTCCTTGTTAACTAACATGTAATTATAATCAAGATGTCGTGGAAAAATTGGACATTCAATCGATAAGATTATAAGAATTTAAGAAAAATTAAAAAGAATTTTGGTTTTGGCGAATATTTTGAAAGTTATCGCAAATATCCAGAATCAAAAAAGAAGATAGAGGAGGATAAAGGAAATTTCTGAAAGAAATTTTAATGTATTTTTTGTTGTTGGAAGAGAACATTTGGATTTATTTAATTAATTTCAATCGAAAATAAAATATACAGTGCACAACTTCATTTGTTCAAGACCAATGGTTAATTCGATACACAAATGAAAATGTTGTCAAGTAACAAAAAAGAATAGAGAAACGATGTTTTTTTTTAAAATATGATTTTTATCAATAATTAGATTTAAAAATAAATTAGTGATCATTTGATAAACTATGCACTCAGTTATAATAACAAACAATATGGGTGGAATATTTGAAAAAAAACTTATTCAAGTACCAATTTTTTAATGACTGAAACTGGAAAAAATACCAAGTTATCATAATTCCTATTTAACACAAACATAAACACCTTAAAAAATAATATCCAATGAATTATTGTTAATTATTGAAATGTCTAAGTGACACCTAAATATTTTCTGTCCTTAATTTTTAATTTAAATACGATAAACATTTCTAAAAAGCGCTACCGAATCGAATGACACTTTTATCATAATTCTCGACTGTCGATATTATGAAGAAAAAATGAATACGATGCTTTGATACGATGTTACTGAGTGCCGTCCAAACTTGTTACCCGGCGATGCTTCGATACGGAGTTCTGTTGCATATTCATACGCGCCCTAACAACTATTATTTGGAAATTTTCAATTTCCTATCCGGTGGTTCTGATGGAAATCTGATACCAATATATATTTTTTTCAAGTTTACAAAAACAAAAGTAGAAACTCCACTCTATTCCCAAAACCAATTACTAATAATATCTCTCCTCCACAAAGGATTTGAAAAAAAACAGTTGATTGAGTATATTAAAAGGACACTATTCAAGGATTTTTAACGAAAAAGGAGTTGAAGTTTGTTTAGTTTGTTACAAATTTTTTTTAGATGTAAATTATTATGATTAGATACACAAACGTGGCAATGTTCTCCCATTTGATTTCGAAAAATTTTCCTGTGACCTGTAAATCAATTCTTCTTTAACAATACTGTGGTTCAAAATTTTGACGTGTTGTTTAAGTTATCATTATTTTTAAGATAACGATATGAAAAGAGCTGAAAACAATATATCCGATAAATACTGTTTATCGCTCGGTGGGAACTTAAAAATCCCCAAAAAGAGTAGCATCGGAGACCAACAAAATGGACAACAATAGCGATAGTGAAGATTTAATATGTTTATTTACGTATATTTATGTTATCTCTATTATTATTACTAATAATGTGATAATTTCATTAAGAAATGTAAATGTTTCTATCAAAAACATAAGTTACGTATATTTACGTTCTTTACGTAACATTAAATCAATGTGGTTGATGGCTCAATGGCAGAGATGCTTGACCCTTACGTGGGCGATCGAGGTTCGATTCCCGATAGACATTTTTTTTTAAATATAGTCGTGAAGAAAGTATAGTACTTCATCCGCGGGAATAATAGCCATCATTCTACACTCCTTGAACGACCACAATAGATCTGCAAAGGTCGCAGTGTCGTTGAAGAATATACTATTATATGCGGTGGTGAAAAGGTACAATGCTACTATAACCAGCAGCTCTTAATTTCTCCACATTCCACTACTAGCTGGCTAGTACCATTTACGTACACTGAATATTTTAAAAATTTACTTCACAGAAAAATTTCTATCTGAGTATTGCTACAAAAGTGTTGACATACAATTCACAAAGGGGATCATCAAAATCATATTATGAGTAGTTTGGTTCAGAAAATATGTCAAATACTTGGAGGCCCAATTTTTTTGACTGTCAGTGTAAGTCTGACTTTGATAAATTCTCATTCAAATTGATTACTTTATTTCTAATACTGGAAATTCTACTTCTGATTTTGAATGTCCACTTAATATTTAAATTGGAAATTCAATTTCATTGACATATACGTCATTCCCCAAGAAAAAAAGATTTTTATAACTTATAATTACAATTAAATAAAGATTGAAGTAAGAAAGTTGTAATTAATTAAGAAATTATTATAGATTTCCAGTGAACATTACAAATAACAAAAAAAATATATTTTTGAATATATTCTCAATATTTCTATTAAATGTGTCCTTAATCCACTGGTATTTTTACAATAGCATTGATATAAATATTTTTTAAAATTTCCATACATCACAATGACATGGAAGTAAAATGAACATATTTTAAACCTGTACAAGTAATTTTGAAAATAGGAATATTTTACCCTGAAAATTAATTTAAATAAAAAAAATTTAAAATAACTCATTATTTTTTGGGGGGGGGGGGGGGCAGTGAATAACATTGAAAAAAATATTCAATCACAGAATTAAAAGCATATTTTTTTCAAGGTAAAATATACAATAAATGTAAACATTAATACAAATTGAGAATACCTAACAAAATACGTAACAATTTTCTAAATTTTGAGTTACATCATATCTAATCTATGAAAGTTTATTTACAATGGAAAGTGCAAGTGAAAATATGTCTATTATGAGTAACTGGAAATCCTCTGTGAACAGTACAAATTAAAAAACTTTCCAAACAATAACACACTTACACGCTTTTCAATCTCCCTGAAATATATCATAATATTCATGCTCCTTTAATACTGCCACGTCAAAAACTACCCGCTAACTCCAATACTATAGTTTTTGGTATGAATCGGACTACCAACCAACTTGAAGTTAGTTCAAAACGATGTCCCAAAAATGTCAAAAAGCAACATTTTCATATAAAAATTTGAAGGAATTGCAACAGAATATAACCAGGCTATACAGGGTGTCCCACGACGAGTGAAAACTATCTGTATATGGCAAAATACTCATAGTAAAATCACGAAAATTTCTACGTTTGGGTTTTCGGATACGATCTTCTCAACTAAAATATTTTTAAAGATGGCCGACTTCCGTTTCTACCGGAAGTCGACTGTAACTTTGTTATTTTAAATGAAACACCCTGTATATTAATACATTTTTGAAATCTACGTAATATTTTGGTATACTTTTGTCTAACTTTTTAAATTGGGAACCAGCCATTTTAACGATTTTCGAAAGTATCAACAATTAACTAATAAATGTCAGTTAAATAAGTGTCATTTATTACAAAGCCTACTAAAAGTATACATGAAAAATTAAGACCACACCTCTATCTCTAAATTTACAGAAAACATTTAATATCTGGATAACGGTAAGGTTTGGGTATAGGAAAGTATGCATGAACTTGCCTTATTTTTTTCTCCCGAATGCATTAAAATAGAAAAAACAGGGTGGTTCTATTTAAAAAAATGAAGAAATTTGATATTTATGAAGTTTAACTTTGAACACTTTTTAGACACACCCTGTATAAAATTTTTCAACATAGATTCGAATACGTTTGACCTTGCTTAAGGCAACCGAAGAGAAACCATTTTCATATCTTCAAGGTTCCTCCCGTAAAAAAATAATTGATAAGGGTCTTCAACGGTCAAATTTTCTACAAAAAAATTAATAACTCAAAAAGTGTGCATTTTTCGGAAAAAGTTTTCAGACAAAAGTATACTAAAATGTTACGTAGATTTCAAAAATGTATTAATATTCAGGGTGTTCCATTTAAAATAACAAAGTTACAGTCGACTTCCGGTAGAAACGGAAGTCGGCCATCTTTAAAAATATTTTAGTTGAAAAGATCGTATCCGAAAACCCAAACGTAGAAATTTTCGTGATTTTACTATGAGTATTTTGCCATATACAGATAGTTTTCACTCGTCTTGGGACACCCTGTATATTCACCTTCATGACTATGCAGAAGCTCTTCAGCTACTGGAAAGGAGCAGCTCATGAGCTCGTAGAGAATTTTTTTATGAAAAATAACAGAATTCAGGGGATAAGGATCAACATAATGATTTTAATTGGGTACCTTTTCCGAATATATAAAAGTTTAATTTTGTTTGATTACAAGGAATTCTTGTTACCAAAGTATTCAGATTATTGAGTCAAAGAAATCGATATTTTAAAAATCTTAAAAATTCCAAGGAGTTCACCTTCATAAAAATGTAGAAGCCATTCAGCTACTGGAATGTCAAAGCAATTAAAACATGAGCTCGTATAGTGTTAAAATTCAGAGGGTAAGGATCAAAATAACTGAAAAAAGTGAAAATTAACTTTGAATCTATTGTCTTAAATGAAAAAAAGGAATTTTTGCTTATTAACAGAGAATTCTCGTTACCAAAATATTGAGAAAAATGTAATAATAAGTTTACGTATTTAAATGCACTTTGTAATTCACCTTTAGAATTGGATATCAATAAATAACCAATGAAAATACATTTTGAAAGTATTTACAGATTAATTAAAACAGTATTTTCATAGATCAAGGTTTTGAATATTTTGTTTCAATACGTAAAAGAAGTAGGGATACCGTCTACAAGAAAACTTCCAAAGTATGGAAATATTTACTACGCACGTCGTTGATAAGAACAAAAAAAGTGTATGGAACACTTTTCTTTTCACTAAATTTTTTTCTTTCGACTATAGGCATCTCCAAACTGCGTAGACTGGTGATTTATAGACCGGAAAGGCTGAATAAAACATGAATGTAGAAATATGTTTGTTTAGGCAGCACGATTTCTAAGAGCCATGCAAATAATATTTCGTCGTAAATCGAGATTCCGAGGCATTACCAGTATGTTGCCATTTCCTCACAGATTTGAAAATCTGTTTGCATTTTCTAATTAGTCAGTAGTCAGTATTGAAACTAAAATTTGGTACATTGTTCACTATAACATTAGATGGGCAATGGGTAAACATTTTTGTGTATGAGTTTCCAGACAAATTCTATTATGCATTCTACTATTAATTGATAAACTGGAGCTCAGCATCACATAATCCTAGAAGAATGGAGCAGATGCGAAGATGGAAAATATTCCTCTAGGCTTCGACAATTCAATAATGTTGTTCATTATTTGGTTCACAATGAAGGAATTGCAGTCAACCGAATAGCATGCGAATTCATGTTTTCAGAATATATGAAGCTGAACATTTTATTTCGGCTGGCATAAAATTAGCCAAAAAATAATAGTTTATAGATAATTTTCTGCTCCATGAAATACCGATACCGATCAGCTCTGCTGGTTAAAATGTAAATTTGATAAACCTTATTAATTATTGAACGATCTCTTATCATTAAACAATAATTACCATAAATTGATTAGAATAAACGGGAGCTCACATCCATTACCAATATTAGCTGCTACATATTTTATGTCCACTTCTTTCACAATTCCATACAGCCAATCAATTTCTTATGTAGTGTGTCCAAATAAGTTTCATACAATTGGGGAAAAAGTTAATCTTACATTCCACAAAAAAAAATTATTCTTGATAAAAAGCTCTGTATGACTCGTAGATCTATAATCAGGTAGAGATTTTTGGAAACATTGTCTGGAATGAAGGGAAAATAATGGACGGGGAGAAAATTACAATGTCCATCGAAAAAATATTCACTATTATTGTATTCTTAAATAGAAATTTAAAGCTATTTCAATAGACAATCCAACAATTGTTAGATTAACGAGCAGTACGAAACTCGTTCCTAATAAGCGCCTTTGATAAAATGCTTTGGAGAATGTAATATCTGTTAATAATAGACTGCTTTGAAATATCTAAGGAAAGTCTGTGTCAAATAGACGTCTTTGTGCGTCGGATGAACTAAGTATTGCAGATAACATTGAAATTATTCTCTACTAAAAATATTCGAGAATTCATTGTCCACACCTTTGTGAGCGGGAGGTACAAGGAGTTTCTTTGGTCTCCAAAATCTTCATACATTATCCTTCTAGACTTGTTTTTGTAGTGCTACTTGAAAGGAAAGGTTCACCTCAAGAGGCCATTTTGAGATATTGATCAACTTGAGAGAATCATTGAAGAAACATCACAATATGTTGAGCTGTATCTCAAGATGTTCTAAGAAATGTCATGATGAATTTAATAAAAGAACAATCACCTGTTTTAAATGTTCAGTATTGTTCATTGTTGATAAATCAATAAAGAAGTTTATCACTGTCTGGTGAAAATGAGTTATCTAATAATTTTTGAAGTGATCATTGTCTTCAAATTTTTATCTAAAATTTAAATATTGTACAAGTGTGCATTTATTGCTACTCATTCACAGTTTCGATAAAAATTATATTTTTCTCTCCGACTAAATAATTATTTTTCGGTTTCCTGTATTCAAGACCAAGTTTTATAAATTTTATATCTGATTATGGATCTACAAGTCATGCTACCTGATTATGGATCTACAGGTCATTCGTTTTTATCAAGAATAACTTTTCTTATGGAATGTACATTTTAAAGCTAATTATGGGTCTACAGGTCATGCTACCTGATTATGGATCTATAGGTCATGGTTTTCATTAAGAATAATTTTTCTTGTGAAATTTTTCATAAATTTGGTACCTGATTATGGATTTACAAGTCATGATACCTGATTATGGATCTACAGGCTATTCGTTTTATCAAGAATAATTTTTCTTATGAAATGTGTTATACATTTTAAAGCTGATTATGAGTCTCCAAGTCATGCTACCTGATTATGGATCTATAGGTCATGGTTTTTATCAAGAATAATTTTTCTTGTGAAATTTTTTGCCTGATTATGGATTTATAAGGCATGATACCTGATTATGGATCTACAGGTCATTCGTTTTATCAAAAATAATTTTTCTTGTGGAATGTGTTATACATCTTTTCTGATTATGGATCTATAGGTCATGGTTTTGATTAAAAATAATTTTTCTTGTGAAATTTTTCATAAATTTGGTACCTCATTATGGATTTACAAGTCATGATACCTGATTATGTATCTACGTGTCATGCTTTCCATCAAGAATGATTTTTCTTTTGAAATGTGTTATAAATTTTATACCTGATTATGGATCTATAGGTCATGCTTTTTATTAAGAATTATTTTTCTTGTGAAATGTTTTATAAATTTTGTAACCTGATTATGGATCTACAAGTCTTGCTTTTAATTAAGACTTATTTTCTTTTGTGAAATGTTTTATAAATTTGGTAGGTACTTAATTATGGATCTACAAGTCATGCTACCTGATTATGGATCTACAGGTCATGATTTTTGTTAAGAATAATTTTTCTGGTGCAATACAAAATACTCTTTCTCCATTTGTATAAAACTTTTTTTGGGATACACTGTCCATAAACAAAAGTTGGATTTAATGAAAATCCTTCACGTCTCGAGTAAATATAGTGCGTAATAAAATTACCTGCCTTGGAAGTTTCTTAGTGCGCCTATTGGTAAAAAGTCTTTTATTAATAATACATAACAGTATTATTTAATATAGATACTATTAAGTCTTTTATCACTTGAAATAAAATTATTCACGATCACATGAGTTTTTTGGTTGTTCATCGGTAATGATATATGGCTTCTATCGCATTGCTGAAGTGAGCACGCTGATCAGAATTATAGCGATTTGACTCGCTATACACATAGAACAAGATTTTCTCATCAAAATAGCGTCGACGTTGTCTCCTGAAAAAAAAAACAAATCAGTATCAACACGACAAGTTACTTTTCTACTGGCTGGTCTAATCAATTTAATAGTCAGATAACAATAGTATATTGTGTTATAAGAGCAGACTATTGGCTGCACGAGCGAGCGTAGGAAAGCGACTCAAAATTCGCTCATAGATGTACAATTTTCCCCAAAATCGATTGCTGGGGACCAAAACGTTCTGTCTGTCTGGCTGGATTTTTTCGTTGTCTTAGGGTTAAAAAAATAAGGGTTTGGCGTCCAGATTTAATTAAATACATTAAAATTTTGTGTTTGTGCAGCCGCAAAATGAAATTACTTTCGAAAACAAATTTTTATAAGAAATGAAAAAGCCGGTAATTTAAACTGACATAATAAAGAGAAATTTAATTTTTTTGTGATTGTTTGTAATGATTGAGAGACTCAGCTTCTCACTAATAAAAATCTACACTTTCATCGAATAGCATGTTTATTTCCAAAAAAATATGGATTCCTACCAAAATTTTTATATTAGTCATCATTTTACCAATCAGATCCTTTATTTAGACATCGCTGCTATGGTAACCAGATAATTATCTGAAACTTTTCCATCCACATGAGTATGTAGACGTGAAAATCTCCCGCAATAGACCATTATAGACACCTGACTTTAATTGGTCGGCCATATTGGGCTGGGTCCCTCGATCAGCTGGAGTTGAAATTCGTGTGTTGACATGTGGCATCAGTTAGTTGGTTGTCATATGGACTTTGTAGAACAATGTCAATGTAATATATAATATATATTCATTGAAATAATAAATAAAAACTTTACAAATAGCACATGGCTCAGTCAGTGAACTGTCTCTGGATTGAATAAATAATAATTAAAATATCAAACGACGAAAAAAGCAATCAATATTACCAACTAGTCGAGCTATGAGTATCTTTTGTTCAAATTTGAATAATGGATTTTTAAATTATGATGTATCGGGTTTACACGCATTTAAGGAATCAATCATTTTGTCTCTTGTTGAGTTTATCAGTCTTAGGCGTAACTTTAATCCCACTTTATAATATTTGGATTCTCCTTCAATCGAAATAACATCTCTAGATCATTTCATCATGGTTTTCTTTTGGTTGAAAATATACTCAGTTTTGCTTAAAGCACTATGGAACTCTCTAGGGCAATTGAAAATTTAGCTGTAACTATAATCTTAATAAAGTTTCATTAAAGCGCTTTTTGAGGAAAACCTTCTTTTTAGCATTATTATGATGTTCATCGCTGCATCTATTCCAGGCATAAAGGATACTTTAATTTCTTGAAATCCGTTTATTAATAATTCAATCTTCATGTTTCCGGAACAACGCTTCTGCTTGAGTAACAGAAATACTGAATTTTACAAGGATCGCCAATTCAACAGGGGGTAGAGTATTTAAGATTCTCATTTATTTTTTGAAAACTCATTTATACGTGACAGACGTTTTCGTGAATTATTTAAATTGTATTTCTGATAGGTTAAGATCTTATTTTTAGTAAAATTTTCATATTTTTTCCACTTTAGGTACTGTGAGTGAATCAACAAACTTTTATGTCTATGATCGCAAAATTGATCGGGTAACGATTTTTAGAGTGATCCGTCGTTTCTTAATTCTGTGGAACGTGCTAATCTTCTTAATAACAACATAACCTAATTTTATTTGATACTTTTCAATAATTATTTATTTATCTTCGACTTCAATTTAGTTTAATAGTTCCCCCCAGTGTTCATTCATTTTCAAGATACAAACGATACAAACGTTCACAACTACTCTTGAGAAGAGTTTCATCAACACAAATTCATATGGAATGCTTGATTGTCATGAACTGATGAACATGTGAATTGGAATGATGAATGGAGGTACGCAGATCAGTCGAGGTATGAACACACAATACCAAAATCTATTTATTCCCTCAATTTCGAAAAGCAATTTATTGAACATTGGAAAAAAACTCTTTCTATTGATAGAAGATAGTGCAAACCTCATATAACGGATAATATCAAGGATTAAGTCACGTGATCGTTAAGATTCTGCATTTCTACTGTATATTTGTGTACGAAATATTACACTGCCGAGCATCAAATTAGGGTCACCCAGTAATTTGAAAACATTGTAGACATTTTCATTTTTCTCGGATTTTTTCCGGTTGTAACAAGGTTTACTAACGGATTTCTTGAATAAAAACAGTTTTTGCAGTTCAAAGTTCATTGAAAGTAATAAAAATAAACGATTTTAATTTGATACTGAGTGAAGAAAATGAACAATTTTACTTTGATATGCTTTTCGTTGAAACAAAAGAAATTTTAATGACTTCAGTAGGTAGTATTACCTCCTCTGGCAGTGATAACAGCCTGCAAACGACGAGGCATGCTTTGGATCAGATTTTGGATCACATTCTGTGGAAGATTGTCCCATTCCTGCACTAGTATATCGCGAAGCTCTCTAGAATTTCTGGGGACCGGCACATGTCTACGTAAGTGTCTCCCTATTTCATCCCAAACATGTTCTATTGGATTTAAATCTGAAGTGAGAGCAAGCCAAACAAATCGCGTGATATGAACCTCGTCAAGATACGCAGTAACTAACCGAGCAGTGTGGGGCCGTGCATTATCATGCATAAAGGTTGCGTCGTCTCCAAGAATAACCATGAACGGTAAAACATGGTCTTCTAGAACCTCTGTCAGATACCTATGCGCAGTCAACGTCCCACTCTCGATAAAGACTAACTCCGTGCGAGAGTCAAAATATATGCTTCCTCATGACATAACTGTTCCTCCACCAAATGGAAGTCGCTCAGCAATACTCGCTTGAGCATACCTCTCGCCTTGTCGTCGCCACACTTTTACACGTCTATCTGAGCCTGTGAGACAGAATCGCGATTCATCAGAAAACAATACGAGACTCCAACCCGCTATTGTCCAAGCCAAGTGTTCTCGTGCAAAATTCAACCTAGCAATCCGGTGTGCACGAGAAAGCGGTGGTCCACTAGCTCTGGTTCGAGAAAATAAACCAGCAGCGTGAAGTCGCCTCCTAGCTGTCCACTCACTTATGTTTACATTTCTCACTTCTTGCAGATGATTTCGAAGGACAACTGCCGTAACCGTTCGGTTTCTCAAAGCACTAGAAACCAGAAAGCGGTCATCTCTAGCTGTTGTAGTCCTGCCTCGCCCTGAACCAGATCTTCGAGTGAGCATACCAGTCTCTTCGTACCGTTGCCGTAATCGCTGCACACTCGAAATACTTACACCAACGTTTCTGACAGTTTCGCGATGACCTCGACCATCTTCTAAAGCCGCCACAACAACAGGATTTAAGCTCATTGCAATACACTGACAATGACAACACTAAACAAACAATGTGCAATAGACAGATAAAACCATGGTAACAAAAAATATGCTGATAATGGTTTTCAGGAATTTGGGCGAGGGACCGTTTTTTGTTCAACCGCTTTTCGACATAACAACAACAACTTTTTTTATTCAATTGATCCGTTAGTAAACTATGTTACAACCGAGAAAAATCCGAAAAAAATTAAAATTTCAACAATATCTTCAAATTACTGGGTGACCCTAATTTTATGCTCGGCAGTGTATATCCTACCACTGTCATATCGAAAAATTTCCGGCCATTCACCTTTCTCCGTTTTCCAGCAATGTCTTTTGTTTTGAAAAATCCTCCGAGGGAACGAAGTAAATGTATACTTCAAACTTAAATTCCCAACATCGTGCTTTTCTCTGTAGTATCGTTCAAGTAGAGTAGGCAGAGAATATTGTAGCATTATTCCAGTATTGCACACACATACTTCCACTGCTAGTACTTCGAGTATAAAACAAACTTCAACGTTAAAAGAGAATAAAATGTGATGAGGTGTATTGTCTAGAAAAAGGGACAAAGCAAAAATTGAAGGGACATCGAGATGTACACTTCAAAGAATCGTGAACTCGGTTCGAACAATAAGCGCTGGCAGCCTTTTGATTTCCAAGAAAGTTTATCTTCCCTACACAACTTCAATCCGACGGCGAACGATAGCTTCGAAGTATGTATAGGTGTTACATCAATTTGCATTGTAATGGAATTTCGAACTGAGATATGCAGTATGCGTTGTTTTAAAAATTTGATCATTTCAAATTGAAATTCTGTATTAAATATTTATTAATATGTCACAGTATTTGGCACTTTCGATACAAAAATCATTATGGAGATTGTGTCTATTGTATTTTTCAATTCACTAATAGGGAAACGTCACAAACTCTTCCACAAACATTTATACATAGGTGAAGGTTTGTAAACAACATGCTTTGTACTTCTGTATCTGTAGAGTAGGGAGGGGGAGCTAGGCTCACAGCACTTAGGTCACATGTGACCCATTGTACATCCTCCCGAGGAGTTGTCTTCCCAGGTCAACGTCCATCCTGTCCTTTCCAGGAAGGTAGACAGGTCACTATGAGACATCTCTTTTATATCGGCAGGTGTAGGCCAAGACTCACCGAACACACACTCTCTTATTGAAAATAACTCCGGGCACTCGCATATAAGATATGCCTGACAGATTCATCTTCCTGTTCACACATCCTGCATAGAAGTGTGTCAACTAGCCTCATTGTATGGAGGTGTTTCCCTAATTGACAGTGGCCAGCCAGAAATCCTGGTCATCGCCAAATATTTTTTCGACTCCAGCCTCCCAGCCTGGCAAGACTTCCTTGTACTTATTGCTAATTATGTTTTGTGGTTTTTTTAAACAAAAATACTTATCTTAAATTACACATTTTATTTTGTTGCACTTCGTCAACTTCATCAGAACCAAACTTGTGATTAAAAAATAATATCTAAAATCTCCATTATATAGAAAATACAAAATAATTTCATAGAAAAACGTTTAATGTCAAAATTGGAAGTGACAAATAAAATGTGTTTTATTATACTTCTCTTCATCTGTTTCATTTGTTTTTACAAAGACGTGAAGGTGGTATATTCAGAACAGCGCACGGAAATTGTTTCCCGATCTCCGATTCTTTTTCCGTGCGCTAAATGAAAAAATACAATTTAAATTGATTAAATCATTTCACGTGTTGAGCTTCATCGAGTAAACATCGTTGAAGCAAAAAACAATTTTTTGCTTATTCGTCTACGAGTTTTATCACCAAAATGTGATAAGTAAACGTGTTTTTTTTGTGCAATATTTTTACAATTATAATTGGATTTTTATTATCCTAGAAATTATTAGTGAATTCCAGTGGTCTATCGCTAGAAAATTCTACTACTTACTAGTTACCACAGCAGTGTGCATACTGGAGAATTGTACAATATTCTACAAGATTTTAAGCACATCAACCAATAAAAAAGTTGCCATTTGTACAGACTCTCTAGCGTCTATCCTATCTATCCAAGAATTATTTACTGAACATCCCATTGTCCAAGAAATCCATCACTCTTATTACCATGGATACCCTCACACATTGGTATACCTGGAAATGAACTGGCCGATCAGCATGCCAAAACAGCGTCAACTACTGCCACAATTACTTCTCATATACAAATTTGCAAGGATGTTGAGGCAGAAGCAAAAAGAATCCAAGAAGACTTCCCTACTATCTATCCAGCCCATTCTCAACACACCTCTGTATACTGACCCCACTGGACTCTCTAGACAAGAAATATCAATACTACGTAGACTTCGAATAGGTCACACCAAACTCACACACAGCTACTCAATGGCCTCAAGCAACAGACCTTCCTGTCAAAGCTGCCAGTGCCCACTTACTGTTAAACACATCCTTGTTGATCGTCACCGATTTAGCACAAGAAGACGACAACATAATCTCAAATTCCAGCTGTAAGACATCCTAGGGGACCCAAACCAAATCGAGACAACCCTGAAATTCTTGAAAGATATATCACTCTATCATAAACTTTAAACTATATTTTAAACTATCTGTAATAACTATTGTTTTCTGTAATCGCCCCTGTGCAAGTGGCCATAGTTGTTGAGCACGTTAATTGAATAAAAAAAATTAATTATAAGAAAAAACAATTATTCATTCATAACACTTTTCTGAAGACAACAACATAATTAGTATATTTAGGAATCATTGGTATTAATAATAACATTTACAGTACAATTTGTATTATTACAGAAGTTTAGTGCCTTCGGATTTCATTCCTTGGAACTAAAGATGTTGAATTGGTTTGAATGTATTCAACATATTTGTTTCTGCAACCCAAACAAAATTTGTGCAACTTTCCCAACGAGTTTCCTTCGCAATTCGATACTTAAACAAGTCAATGTAAAATTGATAAAATCTTCTTTATAGAACGAAACGTGCTCTTGGACTTAGTGAACTACTTCGAGTGTCAGGAGAATGTAGATCTTATTAACTAAACATGTATTCTCCACTCCCACATATACATTTCCCTAGATATTACATACAGAAAGTGTACCATGATATTAAAAAAGCTTTGTTTGTAGGATAAATATTTAATGTTATCTGAAATCAATGTTTTAAAAAGCTACGTCACGTATTGAGAGGAAAAATTAACATTTTCGAAATACTATAATTATTTAGGTTTTAAAAATTCAAATTTCCATATAACGGCAGTGTTGCGAATCTCTGTTTTGGTGGAAAAGCTAGTCAAACATTCAATAACTTACACATTTAGGTAAGAGAAGAAAGAAGGTGGTGGTGAAGAGGGTGGAGCCAAAACTTGACTTTTATTCGAGAGGCAGTGAGATATAAATTCTTGGTTGAATGATATATGGGAGTACTAAGCTGGAAACACTATTCCAGATGTTCAGGGTGATCCACGGAGAGTCTTCAATGCGGACGACGAGACAGTTCTGACCGAGAGTGGTTCTACGACAGTCTACACGAAGATTGATGCCTATGAAAAACTTAACCATTCAGTTTCTTAACGTCTAGCGTAGACGATGACTTTGCTCCACCAATAATAGTACATCGATATGCAAGGATCTTTCTATCTCTTGCAGAAGCAATACCAAGTACTTAAGATAATGGTCAATTAGGAGGACCTAGAAGATATTTTACGAGTATGTATCCAATATATTCGAACTGTGGTTGACAAGGAATAAAATTCCAAGACCAATTGTTTCCTTCCTTGACGACCATACACCTCATTCATTTTATACCCTCTTCGAATTCTCCAGAACGAAAGCAAAGCAACTTCCAAACGCTACTCACCACCTTTAGCAAATAGACTCTGAAACTGGTCTTCAAAGTGTACTTTTCTGGTATTTTGTTCACTAAACATATATAAGTTTTGTTGATAAAGCTTAAGTCAATTGTCAAGTGATAAATTTCCTTGTAACTTTTCCATATAATCCTACATTGAATTTGCAAGTATGTCCCAAATCAAATAGGGTGTCAACTGTGGCGAAGGTAAAAAATGTGGCTTATTTCAGGTACTCGTGAGTGCTGCCCTAGCGTAGGAATTGATGACCCAAGTCTATTCATTTGTACAAATTCAATAAAGATTTGACCTACCAAAAATAATTAAAGTTTTTTGAAATACGCATGTATTGGAGGCGTTAAGCTAGTTTGAACTCAATGCTTGAACTGATTTTGTTTTGTCCGGTTCTGTTCAAGAAATTGATTGAGACAAATTAAAATAGCTTTTAGCGAAATCCATTTATAGTAATTTACGAACTGTCAGAAATGATGCATATCCGTCGCAACGTGCCACTAATATTGAAAGTTTGAGTGACAGCGTTACACCCATGTTCATGTCGCGACTAATTTTATTTTTGTTGAGTGGCCGAGAAGCGATAGCTGTGTTTTATTTTTGTTTGTTTTGATATTTGTCTTCTCTATGCATTTTTTACTTATGTTCCAGGTGGGACTGTGAATAGAATTTATATAATCACAAAAATGATCAATCGCGTATACACAATGGGTGGTTTTTGTCGGCTTGTATGTATGTATGTATTTTGGAGTACCATTCACTGAGAAATAAAACATCTATTGTGCCCCCTCACTTCCACTTAGTTTCTGAGGAGAGTCTCATAGACTAGTAGCTCCTTTATTCCTATTTCCCGGAGGAATTTTAGGATATCTGCAGGCTTAAACTAAAATAACTGTCCCTCTTCTATCCAGTAGTCTCCCAGATGCTGTGCCCTAGGATTCTGAATTGCTGTGCAGTTCGCAAGTATGCATTCCACAAAATCTACAATCTTCTCTCTCCACTATTTTGAGCTTTTTAAGGAACCCATTCAGGTGACAATGTCCCGTTAGGATTCCTGTTAAAGCTTTTGGTGACTTATGCATTCATTTGATCTCAACAGACCAAAAGAATCTTAGATTGCCTAAGCCCAACTAGATATTTCCTACGGTCAGATCTTCTTTTTTCTTCGGCTTTACCTATTTCTTCCAATATTACAATGGAGCTGATTCCCAAAAAGGGTCCGGCCCCCAAAAGGGTATTTCAGTTCCCCTCTTCGCTAGTTCATCTGCTATTTCATTTCCTTTTATTCCAGTGTGTCCTGGAATCCATCGCTTTTATGGCTGCTTGACCATCAGACATTACGATAATCCTTTGTCTTCTATATCCTTTGTCAATATTGAACTGGGCACACTTTCTTATTGCGTGAATTTCAGCTTGGTAGATACTTGGAGTTTTTCCCAAGCTTTCAGAGTGTTTGGTTCCTGGCCCGTACACTCCTATGCCAGTTCCTTCTATTGCTGTTGAGCTGTCTGTGTACCATTTAATGGTATTCCTTCCATGTCTGGTAATTATATTTGGATATCATTCCTCCTTGTTGCTTAATTCCGTAACGAATTTCTTTGAAAAATTATACTTTTTCATCATACCATCTTGTGGCATGTCCCAGGTTGTCTGATTTCTAAGAAGTGAAGATGTTGTTCTTTCTGCAACACTCTCCACAACCATATGTAATGGTGTGAGGTTGAGAAACACTTCCATTGCTGCTGTTTTGTCGGCTTTTGAACATGAATGTTCACGATTATTATGAAAATTTAATTGCAGACATTTTGAGTTGTTCAATTATTATTGGGTTCGTAACAGTTTTCAGTAAAACTTTACTGTTACTTTGTGGTATCCCAAGAAGCCGTATCGTGAAAGGAGTTCGAAAACGGGAAAGGGGAGGTATACACAAGAGATCGCAGTGTGCTGAGGCTAACTACTCCTTTTGATCTAATCTCAAGCATTACGACTAGCTCCATCGTTAAATTTTTATTTTGTGAAATAAAGTTAAGATGATGTACTTGCGGTGTACTAATGTAGTTTGAGCGGACAGTAATAAATATATACTGCAAAAATGTTTTTTTGACTCCAGCATGGAGATGCTATACGGCAAGCATCTACCTTGCACGAATGATGATGGAACTATGGCGAAGCCAGTCTGCACGTCACATACCCCTCTAAATTATAAATTAAAGGAATTAAATCAAGTTGATCATACCATCTCGTTTTTCCTCATACAATTCAATGTTCATCGCATACTCGTATAAGGACATTTTTCGCAAAAACTCTTTAAAACTATCCAGGGTGTTGAAAATATTTCTGAAACCATCCAATTCACTGTTTTATTGAATTGGTATTTGTGATAAATATTGGACTAGAGTAATTGCTTGGAAAGAAAATACAAAACAGACTGAAAGGGGAATGAAATTATTTAGCGGTAGAGCTCATCACATTATAATTTCATGATATAAACTACAATTTTGAATGAAATTTAAAAATACTGCCACAGCAAGATCCAGCCGAATTCTTAAAAATTATTCAGTCTTTTTGGATTATAAACAGCACCCATTTGATAACTCTAAGACTTCTTTTAGATATTTGAAAAATTGCTTTCAATTTATTAGGTAATAGATAAATAAAATTGTCTAGGCTTTTTCAATGCAACTATACCTTGTATTAAACTAGGAGGTAACCTCAGTCGCACTACTGAAAGTTACTAGATTGGGAGTGTGTTCCGAAAAGGTCGTGTACTGACTTTTTCATCTAATTGACAATTACGTGAAATATATTGTATTGTACTGCTCGCAGCTGTCATGGTCTAAATATAATATTATTATTCGCCACAGGCCATGGCAAAAATAGAAACCAAATGTCACATTATTGTGGAAAAATGTATAGTTATAATAAGTAGTTTATGTACAACTTGTTAATAATTTGAGTATAAATCAATTTGTAGGAAATGCAATAGTATGTTTAAATTTGAGGCTTAGGTAGAGGACAAACTGAAAGTAAACAGAAGTTGTGATATCGAAAAATGCCATAATATTGTACTTGATGTTAAAGTTAGCAAGTCGATTCGTCCGAAAATTACCCTAGTTACGAATTTCAAGCATTTTTCATGTCACAATTTTATTTTTATAAATTTAGAAATATTTCTCAATCAGTTCCCCTAATGCTTAGAAATATCAATTCATAGTTCACTTGCATATGTAATATTATTCCCTGAAACGATTGATGATCACTAGAACGATCTATCTTTCCAATTAGGGAAGTTACGACTACCTTTTCGTTTCAGAAGGTGGATTTTCGGATATTTTTCACTTTTACATTTATATGAAATGTCATAAAAGCGGATCAATAATGAAAAATCACCCACCATAATGTTGTGTCCACAATACTCATTTAAATGAATGTTTTCGGGAAGTGATATGATAACAGCAATGCTTTCTGGGACACAATACCCTGTATAAAGTCGAACAGTTTAAACACACGTCAACTCTAACAATTTACTTTACCTTCCGACACAAAAACATATATAGAAGCAGGCTCCGTATTTGAGGCGGAGCATGTATAATTTCCTGAATCGGCGTCATTCGTGTCTCTGATGGTCAATCTGCTTTGCGTCCTTGGTCCCGGAACTGTCTCCACAGAGATGCCGCCTCTCGCTGTATCGTAGTTGATCATGTGGTCGTTGTGGTACCAAAACACGTACTGCGGAGGAGTTGGACTCTGGAAACAACATGCTTTGTTTAATTAGCGGTCGATCGTATACGGACAAATGGAATAATTACATTTATATGGTAAATATTTGAATATGTTGATGTCAATTGGGCTATTTGAATTCATTGTTAAGGGTGCGCGAGAATATAAGTTTTCACTCGATATTACGAGTTGATTTTAGCAAAGAAAAACATGAAAGTTCATAAATATACGAGGATATATTGAAAAATTCTTAACCTACTATGAAACCAAACAAAATTTCAATGTCAAAATATTTTATTACTCAACATATTCTCCTCTTAATTGGATACATCTATTACAGCGAATATGCATCGTCTCTAGACCTGTAAAAAAATGTTTCTTCTTGCTCTGCAAACCAGACCTCCACAGCTTTTATTACCTCCTCGTTGGAAGAAAATTTACGACCATTCAAACTTTTTTTCAGTTGAGGAAAGAGACGAAAGTCGGACGGAGCCAAATCTGGTGAATAAGGGGGGTGTTCTAGTAAAACCCTAAATCACGAATTTTTTGCATGGCAACATGAGATTTGTGTGCAGGGGCGTTGTCCTGCAAAAACAAAACACCTTTGGATAGCTTTCGGCGTCTTTTCTCTTTAATTTTTTCACGTAGAGTGGTCAGTAATGTCGAATAGTAATCTCCAGTTATTGTTTTACCCTTATCCAAAAAATCAATCATGATTACTCCATGGCAATCCCAAAAAACTGAAGCAAGAACTTTTCCAGCAGATTTTTGGACACGAAACTTCTTAGGTCTTGGAGAACCAGAGTGTCGCCATTCCATCGATTGTTGCTTTGTTTCTGGATCGTAGAAATGTACCAAAGTGTCATCCATAGTAACAACTCGGTTTAAGGAGTCTACATCGTTTTCAAATCGAGCACAGATCGAACGCGATGATTCTACCCTTGAACGCTTTTGGTCAACATTCAAACATTTGGGGATCCATTTTGCGACAATTTTTCTCATGTCCAACTTGAGGTGAACTATATGATGAACGCGTTCGTATGAAATATTCAGTGCTTCAGATATCCGTTTTAGCCCAATTTGACGTTCTGATAAAATCATGTCATGAACTGCATCGATATTCTCGGGGACTGACACAGAAACTGGCCTTCCCGATCGGTAATCATCTTCAATGGAAAATTTACCTCTTTTGAAGCTTGCAGTCCAATTTTTTACGGTCACATACGGACATTGATCACCAAGGGTATTAAGCATATCTTCGTAAATCTGCTTACCTCTTAACCCTTTTAAATACAGGTACAAATTTTCGATTTTCACAATTTCGGTGGACATTTTTTTCTTTTAATTTATTGCGTAACTCTGGTTTACTTTTTTGACGTCAAACTTCACATTGACACTTCTAATAAGTCATTGTTCGATGCTATGGTAACGCAATATTTTGTTTATGCATGGAGCTGGTCTAGGCTAACTAGATATCAATACATCCTCGTAAATAAATATTGCTTAACTTGTTCCATACATTTCAGTTAAATTACAATCAATCCTGGATATGCGATTAACTTTTTCAAATTACATAAAACATCAAAATATATTTCATATACAGTCTCGTAGTAGCTAGTAGTATCTGATATATTTCTGAAAAATTGGGTGAAAGGAGGAATAACAATTGATCCTCAAGAACTTAGTGATTGCTCACGAAAAAATTAGTATTGAACCAAAGAGAACGCTGGATCCATCACTCTAATATTTAATAAGGAATAAAATTCAATCCTTGAGTGTAAATTACTTCTCTAGGTCCCATAATTTTTAATTGGAGTTTGTGAATTGGAGTCCCAACGAGCTTCACCCTTTGTGACCGCCTCGCGACTCTATATGCACCCGCTTTTGCGAATCTGCTTTTTCCGCTTTGGATCCAATCGAAGCCTGACCTATTACCGAAAATTAATTACACGATCAGGCACGCACATTAGAATTACTTCATTTTGGAATTATATCCAAGCAGAAATGCGAGAAACTTTTGACGGTGTGTGTCCCAACGCCGAGTTCATTTGTTCAGGTCGCTATTTATCCGACAAGAGCTCTCGTATTACTTTTGATTAATGATTCTGGTTTAATTTTACGTTGAAACTAATGCATTGTGTGTGGTCGCGCTGGTTTATCATTAGGCCGACCTCAAATCCGTGACAAAAAGTGGATAGGTTTCAAGTGAAACACGTAGTAGTAGGGATCGGAAATAGCTTCTTAGTTTTGTATCACAGAAAAGCCCCTTTCACCTCATTATTTTTGTGACAAATGTTTGTTTTGGAGAAAAAAAAATTATTTTTGTTGTAATAAATGATCCGTTTTTATGACTACACAATTTGTTGACTAAGTTTTTATAAATAACCAGTTCATTAATTACATTCAAAAACCTACCATTATGCCATGGCATAATTTCTCAGTTATTGGCATTAATATCGATTATAGCAAAATATTTGCCAGACTTTGAAATTGACTCCAACTTCCCAACGTTAGTTGAACTCCATTCCAAGTGTATCAAAAGCCTCATATTACTATTACTTGATTTTGTAGCGTTCAAAAGAAAAATAGTATTCATTCGTGAGCAGCTCCACAGCAAATTAGTATTTGAGTGATGAATTGCGTTTGACAAGGTTTATATATCATTTACAATTTGTACATAAAATTTATGACTGTCTTAAATTTGCAATTGACTGACTAAAAGTTGTTTAATTATCCAAACAATTAGTTCTCTAGTTTCTAAACTAACTTAGATATTGTGTAACAACAGAATATACTGATGAATCACTAGAACTTTGGATGTTTGTAATGACATACAGTTTATTTGAAGTTAACTATGCTATACAATAGTTATAAACTTGAAGTTTTTGTTAATTATTATTATAAGTGTATAAGACTGTTTGCCTTCCTCTGTGTTGTTATTGAATGATCTATGCTTCTTTTCCTACACCAAGCTTTTATGGATTCTCCAGAGTATCCTTTTAATTAACTTTCCACTTAAAAATCTTATGCCTTAATGTTTTCCATATTAGAATTTCTTTTCCACTACATTTTTTCACTACTATCTTCCGTACGTTCCTCGTGGTGAATTTAATATACAGCTAAGCTAAGGTCAAAAACTGCAGCTGCACTGAAGCGCTGAGGCTACATGCCAAAGCAGGACCACAGCAAACCTCTGGTCAAAAAATCCTCCGAATCGCTGCCTGATGAAATATTGAACCTCAGCAAGGGCCAGATAAGGAATGTGAAGGGATTACTCACCGGTCACTGTGCTTGCGCCCAAGGATGTATTCCTCCATGAAGGTGCTATTGCAAGGTCAATTGAGCCTTGAAAAGGACTACTGGTCTCCTCTTTACATAAACGTTACAATCAAGAGCACAAAAAGCCTAAAAACTGAGATCCAAAGACTCGAAGCCTTTGACTGGTGGTGCGCAACCAATCAATCAAGTACTAACGAAGCTGGAATAATTTTCAACCACTAGAATATCAAGAAACTTTGCACGTTCATGAAAAATCAGTTTATGGAATAATAAAAATGGAAACCATTCAAGTTCATAACATGCTCTTATAAAAACAATATTGTCTCGCTTCATGATAAATGCGCAACAGTGTAGGTAGTTATAAAGCTCGGTAAATAATGCCTCACAGGCTTGTATACGCTGCGAATTATGTTAGTATACCACCGAATATAAGCAGAAGGTTTATATCAATTATGATATCCTTTGTATCTGTCATTTATCTGAAAATGGTAGTATAGTAATTAACAGTTCTACAAATGAGCTTAATGCGATAGCTTTTAGGCGACAACCTGAAACGTGTTGTTTTAAACCGAGATAGGCATTCAATTTTCAGTTGACGGTAGAGAAAGAGAGAGAAATATGTAGATGTACGAATTTTATTGATCTCTCGATTATGACACCGAGCATTGGAGACGTGAATATGTAAGCACTTTACCAGATATTATACATGATAAATATGTTTTTCTTGACAATAGAAATCTCTTTTATTTTTATTAACCGTCTGAATTTATATGACGTGACTAGAAGCACATTGACAAACTGTTTCTTATTTGAAAACAAATTGCTACTCTGAAATATTTTGAAATTTGAAGCTTGAGACGCAGGATACAAAAAATAGTTTCGCAACAAAAGGCGATGCTGGAGACCAATTCAATTGTTTCTTCGCAACATTTCTCGAGTATACACTACCCACGTTTGTACATGTCAACCGCTTATTATGTGACAGGCTTACCGGAAAAACGAATAGTTCTGATTGCTCAATATCTGAAAAACATCGAATGTTAACGGAAGTATTGTTTATTTAAACACCTGCATCAAACAAATGCAGCATTAGTAAGTTATTATGACGGATTTTAGAAAAAATTGTCATTTTTACAAAGTTTTCAATGAATATACTTCTATTTCGACTTGAAACTGAAAAAATCTATCACCATGAAAAAATATTCCCAAGGGAGTAGGTGGCACAAAAATCTCTAGAATGGTGCACCGTTTGGATAATTTGGTGCGCTGTCTTGGAGACGTCCATTTTCCAAATAATGAATGGGCATGATATCATTGTACTCTCCTTCACATTTACAAAAGTGAATAAATAAATTTTATATCAACTCAACAGGTTGACTGCCACATCGATCGTATGCGACCGCTAATGATCGATACTAATTTGGCACAACGGTCAAATTTTTGTGTTAGTGGTTGTGCCTTTCTCAATACATTATGTACCACCGCTCTGACATGGGTGTCTAAGGTTTTGCTATCAATTTTGAATTTAATTTCTACAGACCACACACGTTCAATCAAAAAAGATTTGTGTATGTATTTGGTGAGATTTTATTGACCAAATGTGAATCATTATGGAACGAATGGGCACAATATTTACTATACAACAAAACTGTCATAATAGTCGAATCTGCAAATTGACAAGCAAGGGGCACAGTAGACAGTTATTCACCGAGGTGCATATTCCTTTTTTTTTCAGTTGAACCTTCTTAATAAAATCAAGGTTTTCACCAATATGTTTCCTCGCCATAACTCTTCTAGAGACCGCTAGACATCTCTCCGTCTCTTGAATCCCACTAACTGGCTGACATAGGCTCCTCTACTAGTCGCTGGGTTGCGAGATGTACGATAATCATTTCATTTCTTTGTAGTAGTATTTTTTTGTTGTTCTTTAGAAAATAATTGATCACGATAATTTCCATCGACAATAAAATAACGATTAATTACCCCCATTCCATAGTTATCAATAGTGTGAGTATCTTTTTCATTATTAAAAAAGTTATTTCAAGAATTGTAATAAATTCTAGCAAATAGATTCAAAAATGATTATTTTTTTTGCTACCAACTGCCCCTCTCCCTCCCCTTGCTAAATACGCCGATGAAGGTCACAACTCTCCTCACAATATTTTTCGTGATTAGTGCAATATTTATTTTAAAAATTTCTGCTATATCAATTTATCAATAATGGTCTTTTTGCAGCAATATATGATGTTGAATATTTCTTCTCGGTAGTGTCACTATGGTAGAGGTAGAACCAAATCGTTTTCGTTGGAAATCATGTCCGTAATAATATAAAAAGAAATAAAATCATACGTCAATCAATTCCACTTTCTCTTCTGGTAGACATCGAACAAATGTATGTCGGAAGTGTTCAAGATGATGAAGGAAACTAGCTTATACCTTAAACCAACTATCTCCACTAAATTTAGAGGTATTAATCAATAACCTTTTTACCTACGAAACCCAGACAAGGCAAGTAAAATGATGGGAACACGCAAGAATTACATTAGTTTTAACAATAAGCATTTGTAGACGTTTCAGCTTTTAATGTTTATTAATCGCACAACCACTAACAACGATTACAAGTTAATTGAAAGCCATGACGTGTGAATGTCATTACTAATGTTGGTTGTGAAACAAACAAAAAAATTGGTTTTCCAAAAGTGGGTACTTTGAATTGAATGAAAATTCACTTATTTAAAGTATCTAGGACGATTGAGAATACATCTAAGACATAATTTTCTTTTTTCTTTAACCCATTAACAATTCCCACCGTTCACGAATTCTATATATTTTTTCCGTTCAAATCCTTCAGAATCCGAGGATATTCTTTAGCTCAGACTTTAACAGAGACGAAAACCAAGAAAAATATTTATTTGCGTAAGCGTCGTACTGACCCACTTTTCCAATTTGGGTCTAAGCGGATCGATAATTTTAATTCTCGAGGCTTGTTTATTCGGAAATGGTGCAGATCCAGTGGGAAGTTGTGACGATTTTTTTTATTGTTTTTGGTGTAGTGAAACATTTGAAATTTATTGTTTACTATTTGTTCGCATCTCCGAACAACAAAACCACCAAAAGAGAGTAGCAAATCAAATTGCCTAGAGCAACATTCATTCATTTTCATCCAATATATGATATCATACGGTTTGTCAAAAGATATTGGTATTTTGGGTAAATGCATATACATATATATGATTTTGGGGTGAACACTCCCTAGGACCCTTCTACCTAGTTTCTGAAAAAAGTATCAAATTCTAGTATTTTTTAGGTCCTATTTTGTTAAATATTTCCATGATATCCGTGGGTTTCAGTTCAGGCAAGTCTTTCACTTTTTTTCATTTTTGTTCCAGGATTCAGTAGTGTCATTCATCCATTTGAAAGGAGGTTTTTATTCGATATATTTCCAAAACTTTTCAAGGTGCCCAGTCTGGTGACATTGTCCTGTTAACACACCTGTTGAAACTGACACTCCGGCTTATACATCCTTTTGGATTCATCTAATCATAGTTTCCCAGAAGTATATTAGTCTTTACAATGGTCCCTTATTTTTTGGTTGTGTCTATTCCTTTCCATATTATATACTGATACTGCAGAAAGGCTCCGGTTCAAAAAGGGTGCCCATAAAATTCGTATCTTTCTCTTCCAGTGTATTCTGGTACCCACATTCTGGTGATGATGTTATTCTTGACATATTCGTTGAGTGTTTCTTAGGGTAACTGCACACAGTCGATTTCTAATTGTACAACAATTTAGTCGGCTTTTTAATGGGGAGCAAATCAATTTTTAAATCAAAAGCAGTCGGTGCACCCTTCTCACTACACTCAACTAAACAGTTTAGTCGTTTTTTAATCGACTGTGTGCGGTTACCCTTAGTATTGCCATACAATTTCAGAGCTGATCACTCACGAACTCGGCGCTTTAATGATCTTTGAATATTTCTGGCAAAGGTTCCAATGCCTATTATACTGTAAAGTCGATGTTGACCGAACTTTGTCAATTTACAGCCTTGGTTTCGAACAGAATATCGTTTGATAGTTTTTTAATCCGCATGTTTTCAGTATAAAACTGAAAATGTTAAAAACATTTTAGCAGTAAATTTGAAATAGCCAAGTCCCGGAATGCTCCACAATTTCAGGTGTTCCGTCTCTTGAGTATTCATAAAATCTGCTGTTCTGCTCAATGCAGTGCATGAATTTGAAGAATGTGGCATATTGAACCACCCGATGAACATATTTTCTCATGAGTTGTCCTTACCCCAGCAGAGATAACGGATATTATGCTTTCATTCATTCATGCGCTTAGGATGCGATTAACAGCCCAGGCTCTTGAACTGAATCTTCGTACTATTTTCCATGTTATCTATTTCCATTCCAGAAGCTTCTTGTATTTTATATAGTCCACTAGTTGGACTGGAGGAATATTATGCTTGTATCAGCTGCAGCAGCTGCAATGAACCAACACGATTGTCGTTCATGCACTGGACACACCTTTTCAACCAGATGTGACGGCATTAACAATAATTTTGTAGAACGTTAACTCACCAACAGAAAAACTGTTTCTTCACTGAGAACACTCCTTTAACCAGCTGCAACGACATCAATATAAATTACAATAATACAACAAGAATATCGGTCTATCCCGCAGTTTCTGGTTCGAGCCCGTGGTATGTTCAACCCATGATCCCCTTATTCGTTCAAGTTGTATTGAAAAAATTATGAAACATTGTGAAGTAAACAGAAATCAATTCCAAAGTAATCATAATATATACTGGAGAACGTGCCAAAACAGGAACACAGAAAACTCCTGGTCAAAAAACCCTCGAAGACGCTGACTAATGAAATACTAAACCTAAGCAGGTACCCGATAAAGATAGTCACGGGTTTACTCACCGGTCACTGTACCCTAAGGAAGCACATACATATAATCGGCATATATAGGGAGGAACCTATCTGTCGGTTGTGCATGGAACAGGAGGAAACAGCCTCTCACATTATCCCCGATTGTGAAGACTCATAGGACTAGAATATCCAAGGGAGAATTTTTCAAAGAAGGACCTAGTGAAAAGACTGCAGATCCTGATAAGGGCTACTGGTATCTTCACATAAACGGCACAACCCAGAGCATAAAAAGCCTATAGGCTGAGGTGCCGCGGACTCTAAGCTTTTGACTGGTGAGCTGATTCAATCAATCATAATATATCTATTAATGAGTGATCAAAAATACTCCGTGTCGTACTTAATACAAACATCATTCTTCCATTTTAATATAAAGAACAAATACCTATTAGAATATAATCAGGTTGTAAATATAATTTTTCAAAGTCGACTTGTTCCATGAAACTTTTGCAGCTGCCAACTGAACTTTTGACCCGATTTTTTCACCATCTCAGTCTAAGTCCTAGTTAAACGTATTTTGGGCCAGGTCCAACTAGAGCTTTCTGGCAGTGGCAAAAATTCCCGCTATTATCGACGTCTTACAATCTCTCGCGATTATTTTCCTACGTCACTCCCTCAAAATGAATTTGTAAGCCATTAAAATGCATCACAGCATTCTGCGAGGGTCGTTGATATGGCTTGTTAAACTTGAAAATGAAAAGCGAATAACTCACGAACTGATTTACAACCTTATATACGCCTAACCACAGAGTACATTCTCTAGTCGGGTGGTGTATATTGCCTTAACACTTCAGAACATAGAGACTGGCTTATTCCTTGTAATTTAGTTACGTGCATAAATATAAATAAGTTAGGGATGCTGTTAACATCCAGGGATGTAGAGAACTCGGTTACAAATTTGTTACTAGATAGTGAAATATTTCAAAATTGTCGGTAATGTTCTTGTCCATATTATGGTTGTAGAGACAGCGTTGAGCCTGTTGTACTTAACTGATTTTGTAAATTGAGAAGATGAAGAAGAGTGTAAGTGCAACTAGGAGTGTAAGAAGAATGAAGAACACTTGGAAACTAGTTTCAGTCTAAAATAGCTGCTTCTTTTTCAATTATGATGAAAAATCTTAATTTATTGATTAATTTTTCTAAAATTGCTGTAATTAGTCAAAGAATACAGACTAGGAGAGGGAAAGAATGTTTATTTAATGAATTTTCGCTTAAGGCTGTTCCCAAGCTTTCGGAGTATTTGGTTCTTGGTCCATTTACTCCTATTCAAGTGAAGTAGATACCTGTTTTGAAATTCACACAATTACAAACGTTTAAAAGTAAATATTCTAATTTGTATGTGTTGTACGTTTGTGCTTTCGGTTGTACTTATGTTATTAATTGTGTTCATCCAACCAATTTCCATTAAATGTTACACAGTAAACTAACTACAATAATTATTATATTGAGCCGTGTATTTTTGAAATAATTCTATTAACAAAAAAATAGAATCAAATGTCGAAAACATTCTTCCACTGGCAAAAATCAAATGCAAAACAATTTCTCCATTAAGTACACATGAAATTGCAGATTAGTCTCAGAATAATTAAACAGCAGCCTCAACTCCTAACAAGCATCCCATGCTATTTTTTTATAAATGCACCACTTCATCCTACAGCTCAGGCCGATAAAAACATTGTGTGTTCAATTGCTCTTTTCAAACCGTACCATCTCGTTCATGTTGGATATCATGCCCCCTAACATTTTTAGACGCGAAGTGTGATTAAACACAAATTTAGAACATTACCCAGTGAAAAATGACAATAACAACAATGGAAAACAAAATGATCAATCTTTTTCTTCCCTTAACTGACGCAGACAACTATTAATTATAAGTTTTTGTTGAATTGTCTAGGTTTTTCCCTAAAATAACGCTTTCGCAGCACAACCAATTTTGGACATTTCCAATCCATGTTAGAAAGTTATATTTGTTTTCACTCGGTACTCCAAGTAGTTTTCTGTGAATATAATTCTCAAAAGCCCATCTAATACTCAAGTTTAATCAATAAGTGTACCTGTTAGAAATTTCATTTAAGGAATATCAGAGAGTCTGGCATCGAATTCAACGTTTAAATCCATCATACTACCAAGGGAAATGTCTAGACGACGAAGAGCTTATTTAGAGATTACGCTTATTATGTCGAGGCATTCAGCTGCAATTTGGAAATTGAGAGCGTGCTTGTGGAACCCATCGTTCGACAGATACTATTGTTAGTAAACTCACACTTGATGTATGTACACTTTAAGACGATTTTCAATGCTAATTCTTGGTATACTGTTCGACACAGGAATCGGTTGTCGGTTGCATTGCCAGCCAAAGCTACAAATTTGAATATAACTATCACTTTGAATAACAATATTTATTGAGGAGAGTGGAAATATTATTGTATACTTATTTTATATTTTTCATATCCAAGAACCAATAGTATTTTTGACAAATTTTGGGAAAAAGCAAGGGATGGAAAAATCTATAATAAAAGGTTTAACGGTAGAAAATATCGGTCCCACCTTAGAGAAATGAATAATAAGAGAGCTTTTAAACGTGATAAGTTAATAAATAATAATACGTCAACAGACAATAGGTCTACGTCATCCCACCATTCACCGCGTATTATTGATCAACCGCCAAACACGGATAATGGTATACTTAGGAATAATTACCAAAATTTCACAATTATTTTGAATACATGTTTAATTTAAATTGTTCCCGAATTTTGTTACTTGTCAGACTTTTTATTTTCATTAATGGAAATAATCGTGAAAGAAATATAGAACACAACTTGAGTTGTTAGCTTATTACATGATTGTGAAATTAATACATGAATTATGTAAAGGGGGTTGGTTGCTCAAGAAGCATTGCCGCCGTCGTAACATTCAGTGGCTCTCCTAAATTCGAATACACCAAAATGGTTTGATCGGTTTGATCTGGCTTTTATCGAGAATGTTTGACGATGATGAGAAAATTTATTATCGATAATGAAAAGCATAAGAAGTTATGAGCACGAGCTTGTTTCAATAGAAACGTTTATAGTGGTAGTGAACTCTTATATTAATTAAAAAGGCATAATTATAGTCCGATGCCTGTCCTGGCCATCCACTGGCACCAAAAACAAAAATCACAAACGTACTACTCATATCAAACTAGTTTTAATGAAAGTTGGTTTTTAAATACACGAAATTCGTATTCAAATTTTCAATTTATTGGACTATTCAATTGAAATTCAGATCTGAATTTATTAATCTCGGTTATTAATTTTGTTCAGTACAGTTTTGATTTGGTCCTTTTAAGTATGAAACACCCAGTACGTACGATTTGTAACGGAAGTTGTCGCCGTCGCTGTCGCATTAAGAATGTTGGAATATTCAATTAAGAGCCTTGAATGGAACTTAAAAACTAATCCCCGAAATGAAAAATGTTTTATCTCGCAATTACATAATCTGGCAAAACAATACAACTTTTAATTATTGCAAGAGTGTTTTCGGGGTAATCTCTAGACTTAAATTTAATACTTGCAATAAAAGCTGTGTCAAGTACGTAAACTCGTTTCGTTACTAAATCCCAAAAAAATTTCATTAAAACTTCGCTTTTATAATTTTTTTGTTGTTGATGTGACTGACCATCACGTCGAAAAAAAAAGTTCGTCCCATTTGGAGTTGAAATAATTCTCCGATACGTGTTACGGTGGTGCAAAAGTGTTTTTGTTCGGGTTTAATTGAATCAATGAGACCACTCTTGCTTTTTTTAATTTTCTTTTGTTTTTTGAAAAATCAACAGTACAGGAAGCTTGAATCTGGAGGCCAAAAGTCTTGAATGGTGCACACTGTAGTTTAGAATAAGAATAATTTATTTTCCAACAGAAAATCCACTCAAATAACAATATTATTAGAAAATAGCAGCAATAACATTCTTCAACGGGCGGTACCTACCTTCAACCCCCTTCGAACGACAGGTGCAACTCTCAGTTTTTTGAATGGGAGGTATAGGCGTGTGATTAGTAATGAGTAAGTCTTGGTCTGTCTTTTTCGCAAGCCCAAGACTGAGTGAACAAGAATAGGACCAAGACTATTCGAGCCTTGAGCTTGGTCTTGCTTTGCTGATCACTAGGGTACAGTAGGGTGCGTAAGCAAGGGGTGGAAGATCGGGGGTGAATACGAGGGTTAGGCCACTTCTGCGGGTGCAGAGGGGATACTCCTAAGGGTGGTACAGGGATACAGGACAGTGGGTGGACTGGCAGCAGTGGTGCTGTAAAGATCCTACTATTTGGACCTAGAGGCAAGAGCCAGGAACAAACGCTGGAGGAGTGCGACTATAGAGGATATGCAGGAATGGATGGAGGAGGGAATGGAGAGAAGATGGGAGGAGTATGAGGGCGTGCTAAATGGAGCGATTGGGAATAGGAGAGATTAGATGGACCGGAAATTCGGGGAGGTGAACTAGGTACTTTTTGACACAGGTGATCACTGGGCATTGGTCGAGAGTAGGGTACCGCCACAAGATTAGGAAAAGAGAGACTGGAGTTTGCGAGAGGTATGAAGTGGAGGATGATGTGGGGCATATGTTTAGATGCTGGAAGAAAGAGGAAGTGCTAAAGAAATTGGAGAAAAAACGAGGGGAGGCGGTGTATTGGGAGAACATAGTGGAGATAATGTTGAGGGGAGAGGAGGAATGGATGGAAGTAAGTGGAGTAGTGGAGAGAATAATTAGGGGGAGAGAAGGAATTGATATGGCATTAAAGGTAGGGGTGATAGAAGGGAGGAGATGACGGAGAGTGTGTGAGGTACCGCCGCCCATTTCGAAGTATGCTAAAGTAGTGATTTCTAGGCGAGAGTAACGGCGAGTTTTAGGTGGGTTTGGTTGGTAGGCATCTCTTGGGATGAGTCATGGATATTGGCAACATCCTAATCTAAAATAAAACTGTCTAACAATTTTTAACAAATTAGACGTGATCGACCTAACCGCAACTGTTATTCGTTCTTTTAAGTCATTTAAATCAAAAAGTTGAGTTTTGTACAGAATTCTCCTCATATCTAATGATGTGAGATCCGGTGATCGCGCTGGACATTCTATCGATCCCCGGTAACCACATGATTTTATTTTATTTCTTAATTGTAACAATAAACTTAAAAAAGACAACATTTTTGAACAGAGAATAAAAAGACCTTGTACCTGTCATTCGGAGGGGGTTGAAGGTAGTGATCGCGTTTTCGCGTTGAATAATGTCAATTTATAATTTTTTCGAGATTTTTTATAGATATGTACAGTCACTGAAATAATGAATTTATTATGTTTGGCTTTCACACACTGTATTGTATACAACTCAAATTAGTGAGAGAGAACCGAAATTGTTCAAATTTTCAGGGTGGAAATCCTCATTATAAATGTACTTAATAAATTTCTCCTATAGTGAAATATCATCATTGGCCTCTTTAGGTATACAATTGGCACCTGATAAGCTGGAAGGGTAGGGCAGCCCCACAGTACCTAGGCCTCATTGGGACTTTTATGTTTTATCCTGAAAGCTCGTTTCAGTACGTCAAGCAGCCTATTGGTTATGGCTGGTGTTAGTTAAAACTCGCCGAATACGAGTTTATGAATGGATAATAGAGCCAAGTAATTAGGCTTCCCAAATCACGTGATCCAATATGGCGTCCTGGTGCAAACAAGTTGAAGGTGTGCATTGAGTTTGTGGAAGTTTTTGTGTTTATTTTAAGTTTATCTTAAATATTCCGTGTTCGCTATACTTTACTTTATTATCAAATACTTTTCGAGATGCAGAGTGCATATTTGAAGACATTAATGCAGGAAAATCGAGATGTGGGTGAACGGTATATTTAAAAATGTTCAGTTACTATTTATTTACATTTCTCATCTTTATTTGTTTAACTGATATCTTCTAAAATTGAAGCTTATAAATAACGTTGACCCTTTTACAACAAATGTGCATGATAGAAACTCTCCGATCCAAGCAGCTCCGCCAGTTACATACATGGATATAGCTGCATATTTAGTTTTAACACACAGTTTTCACAGCAAGGAGCAAATAAAATGAAATGAATGAAAAATAATAAAATATCACCTATAATTTAATGTCCCCATGATACAACTTCTTTTAATTAGCCGTGAAAATTTCTTCTCAAGAGTGGAGCTTATTTGAAGGCTTACCTGCAATAAAATGTCTGCTGCAGACCTTCTGGTTCTTTAGTTTAGACTAACCAGAGTGCTCTTCGTTCTCTGGATAATTCATTCCAGTAAGAAATTTCAAGTTTAAAATTGTGGGCACTGAAAAAAACCTCATCCCTGTTGGAACGACTTCCAGAATCATCTACAAGATACTTATGTGGCATTTTCAATTTAAAATATCACAAAAATCACTTTAAAAAGCTTTAAATCCTACACTCTCAAACGAGATAATAACTTTGTTTGCCCCATGGACGCCATATTGAATAAATTTTGACAGGTCGTTGGAATGATTAATTAGACCGGCATGCTGGTTTCTTTTTTTTAAATTCATTTACATCTCCTTACAGTAGCGATCGTTTGCTAAAAAGCCATTAAACCTATCTTGAAAAAAATTTGGGTCGATAATCTTTATTCCTACGATGCTACACCACGCGTTAATGCTTGAACAGCCCTAATTTTGTATAATTATCCTGCTTCCACTGGAGATTGGTTGGTAAATAATAATGTATGTTATGGGGATTAACTTCTCTATCGCAGCTGAAATTTCGTCGGTCTGTTCATTCCAATAAGTCTACTTAGCTAATGGCAGTAATCTAACCGCCTATCAAAATCATTTCAACAAAGCTCTTGATCCGAAACCACGTAATATGGATGTGATTGAATTCATGTTAAATGCTTCTCATTCATAATTATCACAAAACACACCAAAAATTGTAACAAAGTGGCAGGCTAAATACACAAACATTGATCTTTTGAAAAGCTACGCAATGTACTGAGGGTTAACCTTGAAAACATTTATTTAGTTGAGTACTTTTTTGTGTGAATTTTTTATCGTCGTTGTCTGATGCAATTGAATTATAAACGGTGAGCCGAATGCTCAAAAACTTGGCTTTTGTAATGTCCTCTGGCTGGAAAGTTTTTTTGTGACAAAAATGGTGCTGTAAAAAAATCTGAAACTGTTTTTTCATGTTACATTCAAGCTACAAAATCTCCATCGTACTATAATTCTAGTATCTCATCCCTTTGTTTTCCATTTTACGTTATTTACATATTTATACAATACATATATTGGGCAAACAGATCTAAACACTTGAATTTGTTGATTAAGTTTCAAATTTCTGCCTTATCGAGTCCAATATCCATGAATACATTATTGATTTCGGCGGTATTCTATCATTGAAGCAGCTACTCGGAAATGGGCGCTTTTCTACTCTATAAAATTTCAATAAAATACTTATATGATGAGAAATTTCAATCAATCCAAAGAGAAACCAGCCAAGACAGATGTGAGTGTAGCAGCCTCTGAAGGGACGGCAATTCACCACTGCCTTGAAGTGCTATTCTCATAGACAGTCAAGCTACACTAAAAGTACTTTCTATAGAGTTCAACTTTACGTAAATATGCGATTGTGTACAGGTCGAAGAAAGTTCCAAGGTCATAAAGGTTATAGGGGTTAAGAAATGGCGGATTAAATAATCAGACAAGGCTCATAGACGTCCTTCATTATACCCTAACTCCTGTGGCGTCGCAACATCAAAAATGAACAATATCACAAGAAGGTAGCACAGAAATCTTTAGAATGGTGGAAAATTTGACTATGACGTGTGCAACATTTAGTTAGAGATATATGCAAAAATTTACGGCAGACCCAATAAGAAAATATTAAAACATCCGTAGTTGACACTGTAGTTTTACTGGGCATTGGTTCAGTTCGCTTAGCAACGAAACAAAATTCTCCAGAAAAATTAAAGCTGGTCCCCCGCCAAGACCATAAGTTATATGTTGCCTGGTTGATTGTAGGTAATAAGCGATAAGACGATAATAAAAAAAATCGTTGGTTGGTTGCTAATCACACGAAACAGGCCCGGTTAGTGGGCCCCAACACTGCAGCCATTGGCTTATTGTATTGTCCTGTTTGTCTGCTAGTCCGTGAGAAGATTTGTGACCATGATGAGATCTAGAAGTCCCTTCACAGTATCTCTTTTGGTGAGGTTGGATACAGGGTTATCCGGCCCTGTCTGTCTATACCTCCACCAACGTAGAGCCTCACATTCGAAAATTATATGGGTGGCTGTTTCGTCCTCCTCACCACATAATCTACATATAGGTTCTTCTTGGAAGATCCCATTGTGTGAAGGTGTTTTCTCAGGCCGCAGTGTCCGGTCATAAGGCCGGTTACCAGCCTGATATCTCTCCTATTTAACTTCAGGATTTCTTCAGTAAGTTTTGGTATGGGTTGTTTAACCATCAGTTTACTATGTTTGAGCTTCGGAATTGTTTGCCAGTATTTGAGGTGTTGTTTGTGCACCCACTGGTTTACTGTGGTTCTTACCGTAGCCTTTATTACACTGGTTGCCGGCTCAGGGCCAGTGTAGCCGGTTACCGATCCTTCTCGTGCTAGGTCATCTGCTTTTGCATTCCCTTCAATACCCTTGTGACCTGGCACCCATTTCAGGGTTACCTTATTTGTGGAACTGAGTTTTTTGGGGTTTTTTAATCATTCCCAAACAAATTTGGATTTTATTGTACTACTATTGAGTGCTTTGATTGACGCTTGACTATCTGAGCAGATAAGAATGTTTTTACCGCTGTATCCCTTCCTTATGTTTTTTCTCAGACATGAGTCAATGTTTTAGATTTCTGCTTGGAATACAGTGGTATTTAGTACCAGTGAATGACTAATGTCGCATCTGGGTGATTTACCGTATATTCCAGCGCCAGTACCAGTGTCCGTTTTGGAACCGTCAGTGAACTAAACTATTTCTTGTTTGGGTGTTTCCTTGAATTCTCCTTGCCAATGGAGGGCTTAGTCTTGAGGCTGATTCATTACATAAAAAAAGGCGGACCGGAGAATATAACCTGGATTCACGTGAGACGCAAGTAATATTCAAATTCAGCCGAATTTAATAATTCAGTCCAAATATGTGCTGCAGCTAATTCCCAATGCAGCTTGAATATTCCGAATCGAATCCGAATTAATTTTTTATCGCAAGCTCGATGTAAATGAAGACAACTATTGATTTCCGCATTCGACTAAATATAAGTCAACTCCGAAATCCACATAAATTTCATAAGTACCAGAAGAAATAGGTATACGTTTCGGAAATTCTACGTCTCAGTTTATAAAAAATGTAGAATCTGTTTTATAATCTATATGGAATGTTTGAAGTTTGAACGATCGTTTGAACACTATAATCTTGTTCCGAAAATTATTACACACAGAAATATTTTACATTCCCAGGCGAGAATTTTTTTTTTTTTTGTGAAACTGGGGTGTTTTTATACTATTTTAGTTACAATTGTTGGGGGCTAGATTATCATATCAACTTAACATCGGGTCAAGCCACTGATCACTCTTCCAATCTTCGAATGGACTACTTAAGCTAGTTCAATATGTTGGAATCGTAGATATCAATCAAGACGATATTATAAGTTTTGATTTTATTATAACGATATCACAAAATAGCAAAATAATTGTATAACATGAAACGAATGACCATACCGGTTTCAAATACCAGAAATGTTTTTGGTTGAAATTTCATTTTTGGCAGTTTTGTCATTCACTAAGAAAATGTGTAAATTATTTACGTACGAATTGAAATTTCGACTTACTAGCACATAGAATGGAGAACATCACTTTCGTTGCATTTTTAAATTAATTTATAATTTAAAAAATAGCATGTTTTCCCGTGTTAAAGTAGAGAGTTAACACCAAAGGCGACTGATAAAGTTACAGTTCTTTTTGGGACATTTTCACTTATATACATATAAATACATACAGCGTATACCACACGTAGACGCACTGGATACGTAACGAACGGTATGTAAAAATTGTTGCAGTTATAAATAAACGGAACGGAAATTTTGCGCATGAGCACCTTCAAATTAACCTAGAAATTATACAAATCATCTACAGCCTGTGTCCTATGTTGTTTTGAGCTTTAAATTTCGTATTATACATCAAAAACACAACATTAAATGACAGCTGATAGCCTCGCTGACATCACACAAAATTCTTTCCTTTGATTGACCGGACGTAAGAGCGCACTGTAAAAAGATTAAAGTTGGCCAGCTCTTCCGTTCCAGTCCGTTCCCCTTACGTTACGTCATGCACTTACGTTCCTTTATAAACAAGGTACGTAAATTCTATAGTTGATCTTTTCACAGTGCGTCTACGTTTACAGTCCTTCAAACTATAAATCCCGCTTTACTATCAGTTAAATAGAATTTAACAACAATGTACATAATATTCAATTGCAAATGGCAGATAAGTACAACTGACCAGCTGGGACATCTGTCAAAACTCTTACTTTTTGTTTTTCCTGTCTATCAAATTTCTTCCAATATAATATTATTATTGTTGTTGATATTGCACCAGGATTCCAGTCATTCAAAAGGTGTCTCTTTGTTGGTTAGCTTATCGTCGGTGATACTGCAATATGTCGTATGTCACAAATACGGCCATTTTTTGTTTATGTATCCATTGTAACCAAAATAAAGTCATCTATACCCCTGCAAAATGTTGTATGTGAAATTTGAACAGTTGCCATGATATTTCACAGTTACAAATATGTCATAAGTTTTTCTTAATGAAAATGGATACTTCAGTATGGCGTATGTCAGAATCAACGCTCTCCGTATGTAGCAACGCTGCACAACTGGATATTTCAACACGGCGTATGTCACTATTGTCACTCATATATGTGCTATTCAATTTTCTTTCATTCTAGTGTATCCTGGAACCCAAAGGGGTGTCGATGTTGTTTTTGTCTACTTTTTCTGGGCAGTCCTTTTTAAATGCTTGAGGTTTTTTCCAAATCAATAATTTCTCCACATTTTTTTCTTCGGAAAAGTGTAAGTCATTTCCATGTAATGAAACAAACATTTCAAGATGTTTGTTGGAAATTCAAATATATTAATAACTATAATGTCGAAATTATGAAGAATCCTTTGTTGTAAATGAAGCAATACAAAAAAAATTTATATTTATTTTCCTAAAAACTTTCAGTTATTAATAATAAGCGACGACTGTGCCAAGGAAATTTAATACTATTTTAGGATGTCTGTAAAGAGTTTTATTTTAATTTAGGTTTGTAAACTAGAAACTAATTACAGCTTCGAGAAGGAACTTTTAAAATTACAGGAAAATCTTTTAAGAATTTCTCGAGATTTCCATCTCTATGTCTATAAAACTCGAGTTTTCTCGTATGCACCGTGCCCTAAACTTTTTATTTTAAACTTTCATAAGACAGAATTACTCGGATGAGAGCGAGTATTGGGGTCAACGCAGATTAAGGGTATGCTCTACTTCATTATTTATTTATAAGATGTTTTGAACGTGTTTCCTTCTTTGTTTTGTTCCTCATCAAGGCGCTGAATATTTTACGTGTTTGAGTTCCTAATAAGTACTGGTTGCGGTTTGTTTATACTAAAACTAATATTGGAAAAGTTTTATAACCGATTCCAATCCATTTCATGCAAAAAGTTACAGCTGTTAAAATTTACACGAACTAAAACTAATTTAAACAAACAAAAGTTTTGGAAATAGCAAAGATAAATAATCCTACTACAATAACTTTTCATTATTGTGATCTATAATACCTACCAAATATCTCGATATGCATTTATCCGAATGTTTTTTTCAGCAGTTGCTGTAGTCCTAGCGATTGGAATGTCCTGGCTAATGGTGTTTTGTTCTTCATGGTAAGTAAACAATATTATATGTATATCAGCATCAATACCCACTGAACAAGAAACATAATAATTATTTTTTGTGATGTTCTTTTTAGATACTTTTTATGATGTTTACTTAAAACGTTAATAAGATATCTCCTAGATGTTTGAATTTTATAACCAACTTGCTTAACATGCATGTCATGTAATTGAAACATATTTTTGATGTACACAGTAATACTTGAATTCACAGTGACATGAACATCCTATGAACTTCTTTTTAGCAACTTCCTAGAGGAAACATTCAAACAATGTTAATTTGTATAGTTCTCACTAATGATACATACAGAACATTACTGCAATATTACAAATTAACATATTTCTAAGATGATCACATTTTGCAGTTACTTTTACATCTTCCGAACTACTTTTTAGTAACTTCCTGTGACTATGTTTATACGATGTTAGTTCATAAAACTCTCAGTAATATTTCATATTGAACATCATAATAACATACTTGGGTAAGCAGTTTGAATGATGTATCCATAATAATATAAAAGTCAGAACGAGAATATTTAAAAGTGAATAATGTTAACAAAATTTGCATTATTATAGCGGGTACTATGTAATTGTTTAACGATAGAATGTTTATCTCTGTGCTCGACTGTTTCAAATAATTTTTTTAACCCTTTTTCCACGACCCTGTCAACCTGAATAATATCTATTTTCTGATAGCCTTTTTTCACGTTTGGCCATGAAATAGTATATTATGCAATGAGCACAAAATAAAGTCCATTTTGCACGAGTATGAAATTTGCAGCACGAGCCGAAGGCATTAGTCTCCATTAGAAACCAAAAATATGAATTCCATTTAACTGACAACCAGAAATGATTTTTTTTTCAACTTTATCGCCTCTCGTCACTGGCTGGCACCCAAACTATTGTTTCCTGTTTTCTTTCAACTGATTCAAGATATCTGACTGTTGGTTTACCGACTATATAGCTTAACGTCAAAGCGTATCGACCATAGAGGCATCGACGAGAACGAAACAATACTAAGGAAAAGAAAATGTCTAGAAAACCGCTTTGCGTGTATTCTTCACGAAATTGTAGGAGTGGGAATACCACTCCAGTATGGTCGGTTGAAAAGCAACTAATTCTGTATACCATTTTTGGGTCAATTTCAATCGCTTAACAAATAATGATGTCTTGAAAACCAAAACGACAAAAAGTAATTTTCTGATATTAACTGTTGTACAAAAATAATCCACAAAAACATTCCGTATGGGATAGAGAAGTGATTTGGCGTATTGAAGTTAAGTTATTTTTTCCATCCTCTAATTTAAAATGATTCAATATTCAATGCACTTACCCTTTCAATAATACAAACTAGGTCAATTATACTACCAACATCGACGTGATGTTCTCCCGATCTTGTACCCTGTATAGTTGCTTCAGGAACTACTATCTGCAAGTTGACAAAGTGCGATATGAGACCCTGGCCAGTTGATACCTGCAAAGAATAAAAAATAACATAATTTTCACTCTCGTTAAATAAAAATGGTTTCATATTAAAAAGAAAGATAGTTACATAGTATAATAGTATGTTATTTCTTTATCTCCTACTAGATCGAAGCTGCAGATTTTGTTCCTGATTATCTAATTCAGAAAAAA
This sequence comes from Lochmaea capreae, assembly GCA_949126875.1. Classification (NCBI taxonomy): domain Eukaryota; kingdom Metazoa; phylum Arthropoda; class Insecta; order Coleoptera; family Chrysomelidae; genus Lochmaea; species Lochmaea capreae. The sequence goes on from OX421409.1 coordinate 14,785,159, forward strand.
GTTTACTTGGACTATGTAAGTCTCAATCCAACAGTAATAGTGTTTCATCAATACAATTCTAAGGTAATGGGAATTTGATTTTGTTAGACTGATAGGGGACCATTATCCTCAATTCTTCTGTACTTTATCTTATTAGTTTCTGGACGTTGTTGATTTATATTTGGCAGATCTTTTGTAATATTCTTCTCCGCAACAGTTGTTCGCTTTGAACTTCCCAATCATGCTTATTAACAATAATCTTCAATATGACGAAACATGAATATTTTTATTATTCATCCTCTTGTTTTTCTGGTATACTCTGACAGGATGTCAAACTATCATTCCATAATTTTCTTCATGTGTATTGAGAAAATCAACTAATCTTGTAAGTCGTGCTTTTGAATTCACGGATTTGCATCTAGCTAGTCTGATGTAACGTCTTGAAATTCCTGCTTCAAAAATAGCACACTAGATCAAACCTTGTCCTGCTTTCGATTTATATTCAACTTTATTTAAGAAATTTTCAATATTTGATGTGTAATAATAATCGTTATTCTCCATTTCCAAATGCAAAATCTATAAAGTTTTGGTTCCTCAATGCTCTGCAGAATCTGATGATTCTTTTTCGAGCGGGACGGCTGTGTTTGCTCTTTTCCGATAATTCAAGTTATTTCTACATAAAATTTTGCTAACGTGCATAAGTGTTCCAGCTCTAAGTTAAGCACTTTAAATGACTGTGCTGCTTCTATTTTGGACCAAATCATGGGATTCGTCAAACTCACACATGGTATACCTTGCTCACATTTTTGTATTGTCCAGCTTGTCATATAAATAAACAATTTTGAACGAGATTTTGGAAAACTAGTATAAAAATTGCACGACTAAAAATGTAGTGTGTGGGTGAAAACGTACATTTTAACTTTAGTCGCGATTAAAATTTTAACCGTACGTCCAACAAGTTCGTTCAAGCCGGTGAGTGTGTGGACATCACAATTTTAAGTGTGCAGTTTTGATAATGCGCTGCACATTATTTTTTTATTTATTTTCATAAAATAAAGTAGTTACTTTTGTCAAGTTGACGCTGACACCTTCCGGCTCATTTCATACAACTTCGATTAGCAGTGCTGATAATCAATCGTCATGCATTAAGAGGTTTACTCCCAAACTTAAAAGAGCAAAAACAAAGGCCGACGATATTCTTGACAAGGTATCAAGTAAACTAGACGAGTCTGAAAACAAATTCGATGTCACCGGAAAAAGCTTTGCCCATGAGCTGAGAGAATTACCCAAGGATATAGCAATAGTAGCGAAGAAATTGATGTCGGATGTTATATTTGAAGCGCAGATAGGAAACTTGAATAAAAATTCGAAAATTGCATTTGTTAATGCAGTATCTAATAAACAGTGTTAAATTCCTGCCAGGGCTTCACATAACAATGATCAGCCTCATCAAACATTATCTGCAGGGCAATATTATTCTCAATATTCACCAGATCAAATTTTTTTTAATTGACCAGACTGTTTCAAATAAGTTTTTACCTATTTGTTAAATATTGATAAAAATAAAGGAAAGTGTGACCTTTAAAAACTGTTTTAGTAGAGTTGCAAATATTACAACACAAGTTTTAGGTATAATCTGTCCCAAAGATTGGGCGGATATTGCAGTCGAAAATTTTAAATCTTCGTATGAGCGCCCTTTTGCCAGATACCTTAACGTAGCAGTAAGGCGTTCATGAGGTGAAATGGATGTTCTTAAGTGAGTATTTTCCATTTTAATATATGTTGTTACTTCATTCAATAGTTTTGAATATGTCTTCATCCATTCGTAAGTAGTTGAACCAATTTTCCTTTTCGAACTTAAATTCTGTTAACAAATGAATATGAGAGTAGTTCGCTCTTTTTAAAAGCCAATCTTTCGCCCATTTCGAACGTTTTTTCTTCATTTTCTCTTTTAATACTATTCCACCGCCACTGCTATAAGTTGTTCGCGATGCATCGTGTGCAGAACTGATAAAAAAAACATTGTAGTGTGTGTGCATATCCTTCCTTCAATGTTAACTGTACAATTTTAACCGTACTGTTGAAATTGACTGATAACATCGTAGTCTGTGGAGCCGTTAATATCATATCCACATTTTTTATGGTCAGTAGCAATAGGATATTTGGTAACAACACTTTGCGAGTGAAAATTTCCCAACATTCGTGTTACACGTATTTGGCTATCCCTTTTGATATTTTACAATTGTTTAATAACCATCTTCAGCTAGTAGTGCCTAAAGTCTTGGTCTTCCTTTGCAGAAAATAATGTAGTTTCATTACTCATCTCACCAAAGCGACCAATAACCTGAACCAAACATTATTGCATAAATCTTTCGTTCCGCGTGAATTTTCTTGTGAAATATGGTTACGTGAGACCCCAGACAAGTTGATACCTTCGTCTCAGGTCTGCTTCTGAAGAAATTTCAAAACTGGGCAAGAACCAACAGCCATTTTTTATTAAATTCCTGAAAATAGGAAAGTGAAAAAGTTTTGTTTGTAAACAACTTAGTTTAACTATACTATTACGGAGCTTCGTTGTTGGAAACAGCGAAATAAATTGGCTGGATAACTTAAAAAAACTCTGTTATACCAAAATTACCGTCATTACTTGGGAAAATTGTTGGTTTCCCAGCGGGCACCTGTTAGTAGTAGCTATCATTTGAATCGAATATCTTTATTCGTTTCAAGTAACACGCTACTGGAGTCAATCGATTGTTATTACTGACTGTACCATTCTTTTGATGTGCAGTTCACTTAACAAACTGCAAAGTTAATACGAGGGGAGACAGCTATCAAGTTGTAGGATAGTAGGAGAGCCCGTGGCATTTTTCAGTGGTGATAGTTATTTTGTTGAATCATATGTATGTTATTGTGGCAACTATTTAACATAATTTCGACTAAAAACCACAACAATTAATTGATACCACAACCTTAGCTTCTTTATTAATTGAATTTTCCATAAATGCGCCGCTCCATCCTGCAGTTATAGTCAAGAAAACGGTTTGTGTGCTTTATCTGCTGTTACCGACCATTACATTCTGTAAATACCGGCATGTCCGCCTGTGTCTATTGAGTTTTACTAGTAAATTACTTCCTTGCTTATGATCCCTTCAAGTCATCAAAGGCCTAGTGCGTCCTTAGGTTACTTTTTTCCCTCGATCGTTTTATGTTTGTAATAAGGAACTTTTTTTTCTTTCCCCCCCTTCCGCCAGTAGCAGCCGATACGACATATTCATTCAGTGTTGCCACATAAATGGTTGGCCTTTGACAAATTTTGTTATACAATAATCTGATGCTCTTGAAAAATGTAGCATTGCTTTCTAAAAGTTTAAAAACACGTGACCTTTTTTTATCAATAGTTTTTTACTCCCTTAACGGCGTGTGACGTTTCCAAGAAAGTGGATACAGTTCATGTGCAAATCAAAAGTAAACTTTAATAAATTTATTCAATAAAATAATGTCAAATAAAATAAGGTCCTTTTTAAAATCTGTAAAATATTGCCCCGTACATTTAAAATAGTTATTCAATTAACATTCCGTTTTATTTCCTGCGTTTTGAAATATAAACGATAGTTGTCTTTCCTAGTTTAAATATTAAAACCTAATTACTTGAAAGTAGGGTGCAGGAAACAGAAATCTCCGTGTTTGTAGATCCTGTAGATGAACTTCCGTTTCTATAGAATTTCAGACGGAATCGCGTTGAAATTCATCTTGAATAAGGTCTCTTGTGGAAACACATACACACACGTCCCCGCTGTTTGCTTGGTTTGGATCTTTTACGAGACAGTTCAACCAAATAAAATAAATTCATGACTGTTTTAGTTTTGGAGATACAACAAACAACTAGAAACCATTTCTACATGTTGAAGATAAATAGTCAAATACAAAACTCATCAAAATTTAATCACTAAAACGTTTGAGATTAGCTGTATACACATACAGTCACACTATTTATTTCAACCCTCGTTGGGATACAAGGATTTCCACGAGATAAATATAATAATACCTTCGCGTTTCTGCAGTTCAAAAACTAATCAATATTGGGTTTGTTACAACTCTCATTTATGAACCGTTCTGGAATCGTATCGAGTAGGTACTGTATAGTGCGCAAACTCGAATTAGGGATGGACATAATATCAAATGTATCATCCCCTTCCAGAAACCGTTCCAACGGTTCTATCGCCAGTTAGAAGGAGCCTATTGTATCTTAAGAGCAGTCCAACAATGAAGAACATATTGAAAAAACGGATTAAACGGATTATACAAGAAAAACAGCATTTCCAAATACTCTATATGACGCGGAGTGAATTTAACTTTAGGATAAAAATCTACAATGCATCAATTCTTTTTTCACCAATTATATCAAAAATATGAACTATTTATGAAAATATTTTAGATTATTTTTTCGTGCAATCGCACGCAAAGTCAGTATTTCGCGTTCTCAGCACAGTCCGCGAAATTAGCAACGGCTGCGAAACCAAACGCCACCAAAGGCAATGATTATTTTTTATTGAATACCAACAAATACATAAGTACTTATATTATTTAGGATGAATATTAACATTAATTATACAGTTTGTATTATTACTTATATTTAATCCAGAAGTTGAAGCAAGAACTGTCAAAATATTTCGTATATATTGAAACATATCGTTTTCATAGCACACGGTGACATTGTTAAATAAATTGAACTGCTGTTGATTTCAGAGCTTTATTTACAATTATCTAGTTTAATAATTTTAACGATTGCACGAAAAATAGTGTGTTTGCCATGGCCGCGAAACTTTTTAACGACCTCAAGATTATCTTGCCTCGGCCGCAAACGGCCTCGGCGATAACTGTTCTTTCGGTACGTTAAAAAGGTATTTCGCGGCCTAAGCATACAAATAACTATTTATTGTCGGAAATATCAATGTGTACTTGCACTTTACAGATATTTGGGTTAATTTTGCCTTTTTAATTTTTAATAGCAAAAACTACAGGACCAGCTTGACAGTTCAGTGGTTATTCAAATGTTCCACGTAGTTCCTTCAAATACAAAACTATTTTTGTCAATTGTCATCTGTTGGAAGACTATTGTAAAATTTTAATTTAGCTGCGTCATTTAGTTTGTGATTGACATCGGTAGGTTAATTTTGTTATTTTGACAGATTTCTCACCTCCCAGCCATTTTTGTGTACTCTACTCCTTAAACGCCTGGTAAAACTCTTAATCCAAAGTAAGGCGACGAGGCTGTTCATTCTAGAACTGATCACACCAGAACTCAATGGCTGCTTCATAGTGATAATAATTTGCATTATTATATCACTATTGAACTGTTTTGTTCTGTAAGGTCCATTGTAAAGCCAAGTCGGATCATTACTTGTCTTTGGGACTTCTAACAAAAATTGGTAACTAATCAGTTAACCGAGAGCATTTTATAATGATCGTATAAATATTGGACATCTCTTATAGCGTTAAAAGAACTACGATGCAAAACTTGTATTTTTTCAAATGCTTTTTTTTTATTCAGAAATAGACTGCATCAACCACCTAGGGTTATTAGCAGTGGTACAGTATAGGTTGTTCAATTATATTACATGTTTATAGTTATAGTTTCTTATAAATGTCAATGTCCTTCAAACATTTCATGAGATTTTCCACGTTACAATGATCATTTAATAATAGATCTATGGAGCACGGTAAATTACACATTTCACGGTTTACTTCAGAAATCGGACACTGCACTAATACATGTTCAACATTTGTTTGTACATTAGATGTCTAGCACACAGGTGGATCTTCCCTTTTAAGGAGATATTCGTGGATATAGCGTGTATGACCCAAACGTAGACGTGTCAAGACGGTCTGTGTTCTTCTTTTAGTGGTTAGGTTAGGTTAGGCTAGGTTAGTTGTTTTTTTTTATTTATGTGCAGTAGAACATTCAAATAAGAAAATCGTCCATATCCCACACTGATATTCAACATCCTGTCTTTTCTGCACCGTCGATTTTGATCTAATATCTCGTAGCAATTTAATTAACATCCGTCGTAAATTAATCCAATATAGCTCCATCTAAGTAAAGAACAACAAAAAATAAAATTCAATTATCTCAAATGAGAATTTAACTTTTTGATGGCAGAACTATCAGAAAACTGGTAATAACAGCTTTTAAGCAAAGTTCTATTTGCGGTTGGAAGTTTGCAATGTTTTCAACCATATAATTTAGTCTCCAGAGCTATAGTGGAAATCATGAGCTTTAATATGTAATAAATATTTGAAGGCTTAGCCAGGCTTTGTTGTTTCTGAAACCCTTCGTTACACCCAAATACTATTTTCTGTATACAAAGAGAACTTTAATATTTAATTTTGAAATCCCTGGGTATCCCTTAATGTTGTAGAAGGAGGAGAATGTCTTATTTGAACAGTATATGGGTAGAAAAGATGGTTAAAAAAGACGAAACGAATATAATATGATTTTCAGGCACATTTTTTCGAATAAAAGTATACCTAAGATTTCATTTGAAAAATTTAAAAAGCGGGTTTTGTAGTTAACTAATATAAATGTGGTGAAATGAAAGTATTGTGGAGAAAAGGGAGGAGTATTTCGAAAATTGCGTAGAAAATTTTATACCAGTTAATTTTAGCCAATCAGATACCTGCATTTTGACATGTTGCTATGACAATAACCTAATTTCTTCGGAAATTTTCCTGCGTAGAGGGAAATTAATAAGTGGAAATTTCCCTCTGGCTTGACAGCTGTCATAAACAGATGAAATTATTATTTATTTTTCATGCGTTATTATTTTTAATTCTTTTAATACTTTCCCTTGTTTCTAGTAGTACAAAATTAGGAAAAGTATAAAGACGAATATTTATTTTAGATTATTATTTGAACCTTGTTTTACTAGAGCATAGGGAAATTACAATATTTGACATCAAATCCGAAGTAAATGAATGAAAGTCAATCACCTAAGTATGTCACCAATTTAATTTCTATTTTAAAAAAGTTTTGGTATGAAATTTTCTCACCGAATCTCCCTATAGCATGAATTAATATTCCGGAAATTTTCCTCAGTTGCGAATTTTTTAAGAAAATTCGCACTTCCAGAAAATTTCCGGAAATAATTCGTGTTCTAGGGAGATTATAAGTGAAAATTTCACACCACTACTTTTTAACCAATAAAATGCCCCAATTTTGACTAGTTACCATGGTAACTGAAGAAATTTTTTTTCGAGGTGCCACGATATTCAAGTGGAAATTTTTTGACAGTTGAAAAGGTACATATGATCTACAACCATTAATATTTCGCTATACACTTATTAACCTAAACTAATTTAAAATGTCAGTTCGGATTAATAATTTTTTTTCCAAATTAAGGTGTGAAATTTTCTTATCGAATACCACTCAAGCTTAAATTATTTCATATTTTAAGGAAATTTCCGTAAATAGTTTAAGCACTTGTGATATTATGAGTGAAAACTACAAATATATAAGTAAAAGTGACAAAGAAAACCATTTTTCCAACAATAACAACAATCACCTAAAAAATAATGTGAAGAAATTATTGTGCTTGAAGTACCATTGAAACTTATTAGAAAGAAAGAAAAAGATTTCACATGTCGGTCGGTAGTTCACAAGTTCAAAAACGTATTAATTCTTGATAAAACTTCTGAAAATATGATTTGGAATGACGTCCAGAAAAATGTATCAGCATATAAAAATTGCAATTGTTATTAACAAATAAATATGAATAAAACATAGCTTTTAGTTTTTTGTTAATATCCCAAAAATTATTAATATTTAAGGAACTTTGGGAAAAGATCCTCAAAGAGGAGAAAATTTCCAATGATAAAGTCTCCACTCCCACAACTCTATCTCTATTATTCATAATTTTAATTCAACGCCGACAATAGGTCTCTGCGAGTCATTTTGAATATGCGTGTCCTTCGTCAAAAGCAAACAGGTCAGATTAAATAATATTTTGAGGTGTTAATTGTTAATCTAAGAATTTTGAAAAAATATGGTATATTCTGAAAACTTCAAAGAGTTTTTAACAGGCTATGATACATAGTTAACAAGATCACGTCATAAAAATTCCATCACTTTTTTTTTGTTACAATAAACAAGAAAATTCAGAATTCAGAATTTTTGAGTTTACTATTAATACCTTGAAAACTTATTTAAAATGACCTGTTTGCTTTTGACAGAGGTCACGCATGAACAAAATGACTCGCGGCGACCCTTTATCGGCGTTGAATTGAAATTATAAGTAATAGAGAAAGAGTTCCAGGAGTTGGCATCTTTTTATTGGAAATTTCGTCCTCCTTAAGGATCTTTTTACAAAATTCCTTATATATCAATAGTTTCTAAGTTATTAACAAAGAACTCAATGCTTTCTTTTTTTCATCTTAGTTTGTTAATAACAATGGCAATTTTTTATGTGCTGATGCATACCTTTGATATATTTTTCCAGACGTCATTTCGAATCGACTTAGCTCGTATTTTTAGGAGCTTCATCAACAATTACACGTTTTTAAATTTGTTGATTAGACACTATTTGAGTACTCACTTCTTTTTCCAATTGCTTTCGCTAAAGCCTGAATCTTTTGGACAAAAACACAGATGTACAGTACACACAAAAGGTCTGCAGTGTGGTAATGCCAACCGGCCCAATCAACCCCCTTGTAATCTACAATCAGTAAACAACTCGGATGACAAAACCACAAAACAGATCCGTGGAATGACAAGGAAAGCAAAATAATTAAAAGGTTCGGAGTGCAACACATCATGAATAGCCAATAGCTTCGGGAAATTCTCCCGTTTGCGGATATTGTAATAAAAGAATAACCATAGAACAGATATTGCGCCCTCAAAAAAAAATTCACTTCACTAACCTCAGAGCGATGCTAGAAATATCTGAATTCTTAATTTGTTTATGCCAAACTGAGTAACAATTCTTAGTTATATTAAAATTACTTGTTAATTCTATCCATACTCTAAGTTTGTTGTCAAATGCCAACTTTTCAATAGTCGTTGAATGCCGAGACAATCCAATTTAAATAAAAACCGTTGCCTATGAAGTTTTACTTTAAACGAAAAATTCAAATTATTCTTATTTGCCATCACTTTTACTCCATAATCAATTCAGTAGTAGGAAAAACCAAGCATACATTAACGTTATAAGTAACAAGTAGCAATTAAATCCTTATCAATTTCAAATTGAGATTAATATAAAATTAAACGAAAACATCATTTGATTGGTTGAGGTCGCGACTAACGAGAAAATGAGGTCAGGGAAACCTCATTTCGAGACTAAATGAGGAAAATTAATATGCTCCAGGTTGTCTCATTTACTGAAAATACGTCTCGGTGTCACGAAATTTGGCAAAGCAACTAACAAGCCTAACTGAAAATTCATTAGATATTCAATATTGTCAAGTTAAATTCAGATACTATTGTTGAGTATGAAATAAAACAATAAAAATTTTTTTTTCGTTCAAACCTTCATTCCAATTGAACTATGTTCAAATACAACTTGTGACGCGTTTCGCTACACAGTAGCTTTCTCAAAAATTCGTTTGAGAAAGCTACTGTGTAGCGAAACGCGTCACAAGTTGTATTTGAACATAGTTCAATTGTAATGAAGGTTTAAACAAAAAAATTTTTATTGTTTTATATCATAGTTTAGTATGAATCTTCATCAAGTAAAAGCCTCATCTATTCAACTATTGTTGAGGTTTGATGAATTGGTGAAATACCGTATGTTCCACTTTGATGGACAAATCTGTGCTTAAAATATCTTGCTTGTATGCTTTGGTGCAACCGGGTATTAATAGTATCAAGTGTCTGTCTAAGGGGTCTATTTTGTAACAAATAACGACGTCGTTCGTGCGCGATTATCGTCCACCGACGATACCTTGATAGCTCTCGTTGAGAAATTAAAAAGTCGTTAACTAACCTAAAATAAGGTGAAGGTCATTGTGCTCGCCTTTATTCATCTGAAGTGTTCGTATTAATAAAAATTATGGTAGGTGAAATAGCTAGTTTGGTTTTAGATGAGTTACAAAGGAGGTAATGAATTGGATTGTCTACGTAAATATCTATTTAGGGCGCGTTGTATCGAACACCTAAACTCAGTTTAATGATAACTGGTGTTTGGACTGTGACAAATTGATTTATTTATTATCATCAATTACATCAGTCTAAACATCAGTTATCATTAAACCGAGTTTAGGTGTTCAATAAAAAATAAATATAAAATATTTAATATCTTGATATCTACATTTAGAGAAGAAACCCGAGAAAGATTACGTACACTGAGAGATACTTCTTGAGCTACCAGAGGAACTTTTTAGCAGTTATATAGACTGGATGTTATATCGACAAAAGATTTATTTGAGGAAATTTTACCTCATCTATCTACTTTAGTTGTTTTAATTGAATCATTATCCTCAATAGAACCCAGAAACAGTGCCAAATTATCAAAATGGACATTAGAAGTGACACTGGAAACAGAAAACATCTAGAAAAATAATATTCGACGTACGTTTTCTGTTAATTTAATAATACCAACCCTAAAATTTGTCGTTAACTTTGATCACTAAAATAGACACTGAACGATAATGTTACAGAATAGAGTTAAGAGAAATTGTCGTTGACAAATAAGTCGTCTGCGTAACGATATCGTTTGGAAACGACGAATTACAAAATAGACCCCTAAGTGCTGGAGATCATGCATGAAGGTATGTTGCCTTAAAAACAGCTTGAATGCATTTTTAGTGGATATTGCTGTACTCAATATCAACAATATTTTACACAAATACAACGAGAGAATTGCAAAGAATGCTTGACAAAAATTAAAATAACATAATAGATGCTATTTTTGAAATTGAAATTTGATGGAAAATGGATATATTGCATCATATTTCGAGACTCTGTTAGGCAAAATGAAATGTTTTTCTCCAACGTACAATAAGCTACAGAGCGTTGATTTACCTAAGATTTTCACCTAAACGTGTCTATCTTTTGAATAAGGACTCCGTATAACGTAGCGAAACCTTATATCGAAAGCTTCAAAAAAATGTGAGCAATCTAAATTCGGTATAATATACAGAGGAGTTATGCAGCAGTCTGTATAGTTCGATATAATTTCAAAATATGGACCTTAAAGACATCTACTATTTTTGTTGATAACATTTTTTGACATCTCTTGAAATAAACCATATACCGAAGTTTGTCGTAAGATTGGTACACCCTGTATATGAAGATTTTTCTATGCATTTATCTCCACAAGTGGGACAATGTGCTTTCCCCACACAGAAACAAGAAATTAACAACCACGAACAACTATTTACTTTAAACGGAGATGCAAGTTCTCCCTTTGGAGACGCAAATTTAAATGATCAGTACGGCCTAATGGGTACACCAAACTTCGCAGACCCATGTAAATCCGAATAAGGGAAAACCGCATTACTCGACAAGATACATCAAACAATTAGTTGCATGTAAGTCCGGATAAGTTTCCAGAAAGTTTCACTGGAAACTTGTAAAAGGTCAGGTAACTAGTTTGAATTACAGCAGCGTTTCATAAAGTTGGGTAGTCCTATATGGATGTTTTTTAAATTTTTTAAATTGAGCTAAAAACCCACTCGTTACTTCTGTTGCTTCAAACTCACTTGGATTCATTTTATTGTCGAATTTCACGAGAATAATTCTGAAGCTTCCAAAACTTTGTTTGAGAGTTACGAATTGATGGAGATAAAGCTTACTAGATCGTACTCAAAGACAGAATAATACAGATTCAAAACATGAGCTATAAGGGATTGAATATTGGAGATAACAATGACCTGTGATGCATTCCACGTTTTCTACTTTGGTGAACATAATATTGGTAGCAAATGCAACGTCTTTAAATGACAATTCTCCATAACTAGATATATCAAAGTACCAGTCACCTCTGGAAATTCCTTTCAATCTGGAAGCAGAAGTCTTGTTGGACAGTGATCAGGTCTATAACCGGAATTATAACTGTACACTAAAGTTAGAACTATCATCTGGGTGCTCCAGCGATGGGGCGGGGGCTGGAATTTACTCCAGGAACCCAAGGACACAAGTCTGTGTTCCATTGGGTATGGGCGTGTTTGCATATCAGGCTGAGGTATACGCTATCTTGGAATGTGCGCAAATGAACCTAGACAGAGGTTATACGGATCGACGCATAACCATATACACCTATACAGTCAGGTGGCAATCAAGGCCATGAGTAGATATACCATCAACACAGGGCTTGCTGCTGAATGTCGTGAACGCCTTGCTGACCTAGCAAGGCGGAACACAGTGTGGCTAGAATGGATTCCGGCTCACTCTGGTTTTGAAGGCAATGAAGGGGCGGACGCGCTTACTGTGGAAGGGGTGGCTACTCCTTTTAACGGCCCGGGCCCGACCTTAGGCCTCACAAAACAAACAATCCGTAAGGAAAGGAGGAACTGGTTGAGAAACCAGCACCTTGCTCACTCGATGGCTCTACAGGGTCTCAGGCATTCCTTGCTCCTATTGAGCTGCTCTAGAACTACCACGGAGTAGGTTAAAAAATATCACAGGACTCCTAACAGGGCGCTGCTGTCTGAGGAAGCACCTCTGTAACCTAGGTTTTAGATGAAAGTCCCCTATGCAGGGGTTGCGGCATGGCTGACGAAACGTCGGACCATGTTCTCTTCGTATGTCCACATTGGGCTGTGCTACAGAGTCGAATCTTCGGAGTCCCTGTTATGGCCTCTGGGGACATAAGCAGGCATCAACTGAAAAGGAGTGAGACCTTCATCGAGGAACTCGGCTTCATGGATGCATAAGTAGCAGGAATGGCACAATGGGCCCGCCAGTGGCCTCAGTGCCGGAACCTTAGCTGGAGTTTGTTCTTGCCAAGGTTCGCCTGACAAAATTAGTAGTAGATCATCTGGGTAGAAAGGGGCTGGTTGAAATCACCAACTGTCGTCTCTTTCTAGAAGAACATGAACCGGCGAAACACATTCTGTGCTATCGTGTAACTCCAGAAACTGCGTTGACGCTACGTGCGCGAGATATGTCATTACATGTGTATTAGGGTGTCCGTTATTTCCCAAATTGAATTTTGTTTTGTAAACGCCCCTCAAATTTTTAGAATATGACCCAAAAAAAATATCAGACCCAGACCAGCCCTTAATATTTACATTAACCTGTGCCTAAATCCTAATACATTACCCATTTAAATAACATGGGATTTTTGCACTTTTTGCAGTTAATTTTTTTCCACTGAAACAAATCTGGCTAAAAATACTTAAACAGCTACTTCTTGTAGAAAATTTAACGTTCTACAAAAAAGATCTGAATGCTTTTTTCGATAAAACTTATCGTTTGAAAGTTTTCTATCGCTTTTTGTTCGCAATAAAATTATGGAGTAACCCCAATAGGCGTACTTCTTTATAAATTTGAGTGTTTAAATAATTTTCTTTTTCAAAATTATTTGTGAATTTGACGCAATAAAACAAAAAGCTAAACGCAATCGCGTTTTAAGTTTATTCGTTTTGTAATCTAACGCCATCTGTGAGCAACTTGAGAGAACTTCATGACATTTGAGTCTATAAACTCTCGATGAAGTGTTTATTTGATAAACTTCATTATTGTTAACTTATTCAGCAAAAATATAATATAATAATTTAATATAATTTTCCAATGTTTCTTTTGGGAGAACCAACCGAAATAATCAGTGGAAATAAATTACCAACTAACAAACAAGTACGGAAATGATAATTATTTAAATGGACTGGCAATTGTTAATAATCTGCAAGTAGTGAACGATGTAGCCGAACGAGCTGTTCAATTAATACAAGATTATATCAATAGATTAACTACTCAAGAAGATTGAAAACAATACTTGATTCAAGTTGTAAGAATGCATAGCCAAATATCCTACTGCAACTAAAAAATGTTTGACAAAAAAATTGTAGAAATGAAAAAAGTACTATAAATATTTTGATACTATCATTTATAAGCAATAATATACTTTATTTTGGATCCAACTTTTGTATTTATTTATTTCATTACCTATCTGTATGCGTTTAGTTTGATATATAAATAAAAATTATGGTGGAAATTAATAAAAACGATGAATTTAACTATGAGTACAACTTTGTTGTTGAATAACTTTTGAATGGTGAATTTTATCGACAAATGCGTTCAGATCTTTTTTGTAGAGCCTTAAATTTCCTACGAGAAATAGCTGTTTAAGTATTTTCAGCTACATTTGTTTCAGTGGAAAAAAAAATAACTGCAAGAAGTGCAAAAATCCTATGTTATTTAAATGGGAAATGTATTATGATTCAGGCACGGGTTAATGTAAATATTAAGGTCTGATATTTTTTTTTGGGTCATAATCTAAAAATATAAGGGGCGTTTACAGAACAAAATCCAATTTGGGAAATAACGGACACCCCAATGTGTATCCCAAACAGCTCGAAGCATTTTCGATTGTAAATAGACTTACTCATTACAGATTATGAAGTTTCCTGTGAAAATTAAGTAAGATTTATCCAAATCTACTTTGAATTAAGGCACAATGGACATTATTATTGCACTGCACAGTACTTATCATATAGTTTTAAAATGGTTTCCAAGGAAACTTAATGAACTAGGCGAGAAAACTATGGTCACCCTTCTGTGGATTCCAGGACACACTGGAATAAACGAAAATTGAATAGCAGATAAACCAGGAAAGCAAAACAGTTGTTTTGACGGTACTAAATGGGCACCTTAAAAATCTCAAAATATTGGACCAAGAAGAATGTAGATTTTGTGGAATAAAGGAAGAAACTTCCATCCACATACTTGCAGATTGCATAGCAATTGAGATTCCCATAGCACAACTCCTAGGACAGTACTAGATAGAAGAGAGGCTCTTACGTTAAAACCTGCAGATATCCTGAAATTCCTCCGGGAAATAGGTCTAAAGGAGAGCTACTAGCCTCTGAGACTTTCATAAAAGGAAAATAGATATTTGAAATCTTAGTGAATATCACCCCAATATACATACACAATTGATCATAAAAACCAAACGTCTAATTCATCTTTGAGATGTCTATCATAGAAAAGGAAAATCTCAAGAAAGAAATACCTTTAAAAACCACCCTTAAAAACCAAAAGTAATACGTAGATGGTCGTTGGCTATGAATATCAATCGTAATTTTAGATCGTAATAAAGGAATGTGTTGAAATGAAAAGACTTTCGGGAATTGAACAGATGTTTTACCTTTCCCCATTTGCGACTCTAATTCTCTTTCATGAACTAACAGGAATCGTTAACGAGATTGTTGTAGGACCTAGTTAAATTATAACTTCTGAACGTTGTCAGAAATTCCGAATTGAAATATAATATCATTATACTGGGAACAAGGAACTCCCCTTTGGTGATAAGCATTGTCCTTGTATAATTCCAGATCGCAATCCCTGGAAACCGTCCCGAATTTTCATTCATTGTACGAAAATATCGGAATATTTCTAAGGGAACGAAAACTCACGGATGTTAAGTACGGTTTTGTTGAAACATGTGGGAGAGTTTACGGTTGACGAATTCGCACAGGGCTTTCTTAGTTTTCTTAAAAAAAAACGTTTTTCATGTGATAAAAAACAACTCAAGCTAACTTTGTTTTCAAACAACATACGATAATAATACAGGATAAGCTGCTTTTTGGATTGGTCAAATCTGTACAATGGTCGTCGCTAGAACATATTGCATATTTTCAAGAAATGAAAAGTTTCACTGGAATTCAAAGTATGCACATCCAGCTGTATTCAGCTTGAAACAAATTGTTTCGATAACTTTTTAAATTATTTTTAGAAATGCAGCATACCGTGGCTGAAAAACGAAAAATTAATAATTTTTATTTTCTTGAATTTTTCGGAAACCAGGCCTGATACCCTATGTTTTATTGTTTAAATTTACAATGCAATGCCAGTAAACACCTGGATACCCTGTGTATCAGGCGATGAACAGAGTTTCTGCATTATCAATTTATTCAGTCTTTCCCTGTAGATTTATCAATTTTTTCTCCTTTTCTTGTTAAGTTGTTGTGCAATTTTGTGCCTTACTTTGCTATACTTTTTATTTTTCTAAAATTCCCACATCGTAAAGTTTCAAAATTTGGTAAAATCCTGTTTTTATTTCATCAATGTTATAAATTGAACTGGAAAAACTGGTGATGATCTACTGTTAATGCGGATCGTCAAGCACCAATCCTAAGTCTCAACTCAGAAATATCCTGTTTAAAAGTTGTAACAAAAAGTCGACTTTGACCGATCCGCTTGGAATCATCTTCTGTCTTTGCGATCCTTTGAATTACCCTCGCTGTTTTGTGGTACACTCCCAACGTACCAGCTATGAGGATGTTACTTAATAATTCACTATATAACGGAACTGCTTCAACCTATCCATCACGTGTTAAGTTTCTGTTTTGCTTTTCCATTATTGACTCATTATTGTTGGAATGTCAACTAAAAATCGCTAACACAGCTGTAACTTCATTTTCCTTAGGCTTCTGAAATGCATTTCAGTTGTCTTTTCGTGTTCCATGGTCTTCTAGATGTTCAACGTTTTCGATAAATGCATAACGGGTAATAATTGCACGTGGTGTTCCGGAAAAGTTAATTTCATGAAGTAACAGAGTTAAGCAAAAACATGAAGAAAGGAACTGGGGACAAAACTACAGGCTCTTATTGCTCCAATTGATTTATCTTAATATCAAAAATGTATCATTTCAGTCTTTTATTTTAATGCCCTACTCACTTCATATTCTTAGGTAATCTCCAATTTGTTATCGGGGAACTGTGAATGGAATCGATGAATGGAATATATTTTAAGTTATACAAGAAATTGGTGAAGCAATCTGGATATCTTGATCTTTTAACAAATTATATTAACAATTAATCAAGGCAATGTCCAAATAACATAATTTCAATATTATCTAGTTTACCAACCACTTATTTTCGGGTTCACCTCTTCCCTCATGGATAATTTAGCAATATCAATTAACAAAGTTCAGTTGATGTATATGCGAAACTCTGTATGTGCCTTTTGCAGATGCGTAACAGATAATTAACCGTTGGGAATGGGAGGTTTCCTAATTGTTCCGAAATAAACTAATACTGTTTATTGGAGTAGGTGTTTAAAATTGCCCTTTCTCGTATAATTATTATAAGGTCGACACGTAAATAGGCTGAATTTGTTGGCTTAAGACTTCCTAAAACAATTTTTTGTGAGATAATAATCGTCTCATCCTATCTTTCTCACCCTCTGAAATATTTTAATGCCTTTTTCTTTAGTTAAGCTCCTCCTGAATTTTATATGAAATTATATAAAAATTATTTTTTTTTGTGGTGACTTGAAGGATCTATTGTGTTCCTCCATTGTACGGGTAGAAAAAGGGTTTGGGTATTCAAACAGTATCTTCCACAATAATCGCAATTGAGACTCGACAACTATTAGTACAAACAATATAGTCAACAACTTTAATTATTCAATTATTATTCACAACACGATGAAAAGAAATTCCGAACCACTTTTTTCAAAAACCCCGGTTCACCATACATATTTAATTTATCTTATACCACTTAGTACCTGGCATAGTACAGGAACAATCATACGCGGACCTATAACATATTTGATGATGACATGGTCCCTAACATTTCTGGGCGCGTGCTGCGCCATTTCTTTTTGGTCTGCTGCATTCAAGTTACGGTTACATTTCTTCTTTCCTTATCCTGATAATAATATCACGCATCACTCATCACGGGTTACTTGAGGCCTATCTCCGAAGAATCCAAACTGATGGTACTTTGCATCGTCAGCTTTGTAATATCCATATCACAAAAAAAGATTCCTATTTCCTTTTCATTCCCGTTGGAAAGCATTGACTTCGATTCACTTTCACCGTACACACCAAAACCAACGCGTTCCAACATTGGCAAGCGACACGATTTAATGTGATAATATACAAAGGAAATTTAATTAGTGAGTAATTTTTATCAACAGCAGTGCTAAGTTCCGTCATGAGTTTTTGAATAGTCAAAGGTTCCTATTGAAAGAAATAATATTGTTTATCACATGCAACAACAAAAAATTAGAACCTTTCTTCGTGTGACTGAAGTATGCCGTCACATAAGCCGAACACATTGCAAACTTTTAAGACCACAGAGTTTGCACATCAAAAGTACCAGCGCTTTTGCTGGTTCGTTGCTTCCAATTCCAGTGTATCCTTTTCAAAATGGGGTGTGGACGATGTTTTTGCTTGATTCAATAAAATTTGCAATCCCATACCATTTTTGAACTAATTACAAAAAATATCAGTGTTTCAATTACTGCTGACTATGTACAACTTTCACCAATATTGAGATGGACAGACTTTCTCATGACATAAATTTCTGCTAGTGGCTTTTCCTAGACTTGTTTGTGGTTGGTTCCTGGCTACACTCCTAGTCCCTTTCATAGTGTTATAACCATTTGAATATAATTTAATGGCAATTGAGTTACCCACCGTTTTTAATTGGTGCTGATCAAACAAAAAAATTGTGACATTAATGTAATGGAAACAAGTATTTTATGGAATAGTATAAATATTTCTTGAAATTCACTTTTCACAATTATAAATTATAAACAGCATTTTTTAAATTATGCTACAATTAAAAAATGTACAGTCGTATAATTCAATAAAGTAATTATTCATTGACCTTTTTTTTATCGAAAGTAAATTCAAATTTAAATATTGAACCGTAATACAGTAAAACCTCTATTTTTGGACACCTCTATATAGCGGACACCTCTATGTAACGGACAAAAACACATGTCCGGAATGCTGCAATGCCCATTTGTGTATAAACGACCCTCTCAATAGCGGACCCTCTATATTACGGACGCGGACATACAAATTAGTTACCAAAAGATATTATTTCTTTAAAAATTACCTCCATGTACGGACACCTTTCCATTTTTCAACGAAATTTAAGAATTTGTAATCTACCTACGTGGGCCGGATACGAAATGCCTCCCGAAAAAGGGTTTCTTACCTGTCGCTAAAAGGGTCACATACGAATTGCCTCCTAAGCTCTAAATAAATTACCAGCTTCTAATCTTTGTACGAAGGTGAGACGTTGCCAAACTTTCGTCCTTTTATAGAATTTCGTTAATAACTCAATATTAACCATTATTTTTTGGTTTTAATATTTTGATTATTTTGATCAAAAACATAAAGACATGATAAGTATTTTATACATTTATTAAAACAAATCATCAGCAGAAACTTACAAAATTACATAATATTATCATCGCAGAAAATTTAAAAACACCAATTTTTAAGAAAATTACGACTCAAACAATAAAATTCAGTCTGCAGACTGAACTATTCAATTTTATATACAAATCATCAGAAGAAATTTACAAACTTACAAATTATTTTTCCTAAATTTGTATGACACTAGTTTCACAAATTCTAATTTATTTATTGTACCTTCTCTTAATTGTAATATTTTTTCATTTACAAAATTGATTTTTGCTGTACTTTCCTCAACAATTCTTTTTGGTACCGAGACAGAATTTATTTTAATATAGGTATTTATTTGAAATTGTAAAATAATCTCAATAAAATTATTTATATTTGGATGAGGGCAGTAGAAAGACGAGTTATACTTGGAATGGAAACTTTCACATGGGTTTGTGGTTCTTTCTAAAGATGAAGAGTGCTCAGCCCAGAGATGTGGCGGAAATTTCGAATTTTCCGATATATAATTATCCACAAGATAATCACAAAACTGAGTGACCCTTTCATCGACTGGTTTAATTTCGGACAAATCTATTGCAAAAAAATCGCCAACTTCTTCAGGATCTAAGAATGATAGGCCAAAAATATATGACAGAAAATGGGTAATTTCACTTGAGTCAGCACCTTTTTTCTGGTATTCTGGAGCTAAGCCCAGTGCTTGAAGCTTTCTATACCAAGCCTGACCCAAATGAAAACGACATCCACGAAGATCTGCTTCAGGGAATGCCTTACGGATACCATTATGTATAGAAATTTCAAAGTCTGAAGTTATTACTTTAGGGGATACAGGGCAATTGAGTTTAATACATTCTTCTATGATATATTTAAACACGAGATAATAAGAAGATGACTTTTTATCTTCAAGTAAACAGAAGACGAGAGGAATATAATGTCCATTTTTTAAGCCATGTATAGTGAACAATTGGGTGAAAAAGCGAGGACAGTACTCAAAAGTTCCGTCGACATACCAATTGGAAACAGTCGAAAGAAAAGAAAGATTTGAAGAACAGGATAATATAACAATGTGATTATCTTTGTCATTTTTAATTATAAAATTTTCGTTCCTATTTGTAATAATCGAAGTTGAATCGATAGCAATATGAAATTCAGATATACTTTTAGGAAGTTTAATTAAAGAATTAGTTGTTCTAGCGTAATATAAATTCTGTCTCACCCTATAGATATCGTTGGTAGTAAATGTCTCTATATTCGTCTTCTTAAGTTCTTTACATATGAGCTTCATTGGTTTTTCGTTGATATCTTCCACGGCTGCTCTTTTTATCGAATTGCTTACGGCTTTCCTATTGGACACTTCGGCAGACAACTTCTCGTGATTGTGATCTAATATCGACTCAATTATCGAATTGTCACATCCCTGCGTTTTCACAAATGCTTTGCAGGTTTTCTTAGTACATGTCCATCGCTTTACCGTATCTTTGGCCAACATTTTTTGAAAACCGAATGTGAAACCATCAATTGATATTAAAGGTTTGCCCTTTTGACTCGAACACATCGTTGATTCCATTATTTCGAATATTATAACTTAATCCACTTAAACACAATTTGAACTTAAAATTGACAAACTGATACAAGCTTTAAATCGACAAAACTGAGACAAGAACTAATAAACTTGAAGTATTTATACAAAAATTAAGTGATCACATAATTATAGAAAGAATATTTATTATAAACAACTAATTACCAGATTTAGTAGGTGCAAACTACCCTATTCATGGAATAGATTAGAGATTAGAATCGTGTTAGATCAAAACAATTAGAATACTTAGTGTAGGTACATCGGCTTTATTTTTAATGGTAAACAATTTTATTTTCTAAACAAAAATGTACACTGATTAAGTAATCACATCATTATAGAAAGGATATTTATTATAAACAACTATAAACAATTGGAATACTAAGTGTACTTCGGCTTTGTTTTTAATTGTAAACAATTTTATTTTCTAAACAAAAATGTCGTACTCTGAAATATTTTGTTAACAGATTTTATGTACAGTGCATAAGAATTAGAAAAATAAAAATAGATATATATTTACCTATTCAAATTATAATTTGGCAACATTGTGTCATTATACAAAGATTAAGCACACAAAATATTACCATAAATGATTAAGGACCCGGAGGCATTTCGATTGTACCCGGGAGGCATTTCATCTATGAAAATAGGTACCTGAAAAAACGGGAGGCATTTCGATAACACCGCCTACGTGTACGGATACCTTTATATATTTTTGCAAAAGGTCAGGTATAAAAATGTTTCCGGTTGACTGGTTTTTTGTTTCAAGCTTAAGATAGGGTGGGTTTGGTTTATGGGTTTTCCCATGATAGGTAAGATGTTTATGAAAATATGTACTTGTTACTGGATATTATTTACAAATTTTATTGCTTCTCAAATAATTTGGTCAGTCTATTTACACTATTTAGTTGAAGTTTAGTTATTGTTAACACAACATGCCAAACGAAAAAAGAAAACGTTTATCTTTAAAGGATAAGGTAGAAATTATCCATACGAGTGATAAATATAAATTAAGTGTTAGGAAACTAGCCGAAAAATATGGTGTTGGAAAAACACAGATTAGCGAAATTCTAAAAAACAAAAATGAATTTTTAAAGTCTTTTGTTGATGGTTCTAGTAATGACGAAGTTAAACGGAAATTCCCTAAAACTGAGGGACTTGCTGTGGATCAGATTGTTTTTGAGTGGTTTTCCAAAGTACGAAATAAGAAGATTCCTTTGTCTGGGCCATTAATTAAAGAAAAGGCACTAGAAGTTGCAAAAGAATTAAAGTGTGACATTTTCAAAGCATCAAATGGATGGTTGGAAAATTTTTGCAAGAGACACAATATCACGTTTAAGTCTGTTTGTGGCGAGTCTGCACACATCAATTTACAAGAGGTTGAAAACTGGAAAATCAAATTAAATAAAATCTTGGAAGACTATTCTGCAGAAGACGTTTACAATATTGACGAAACGGGATTATTTTATAGAGCATTACCTACAAAAACATTTGCTCTAAAAACTGACAACTGTGCTGGAGGAAAAGCTGCTAAAGACCGATTAACAATTTTATTTTGTACTAGTATGGCTGGTGAAAAAGAAGAACCTTTAGTAATAGGTAAAGCAAAAAACCCGAGATGTTTCAAAGGAGAACATATCAATAAGTTACCTTTGGAATGGACGTCTAGTAAAAAAGCTTGGATGAACGAAAACATAATGAGTTCATGGTTACATAAGTTTGACAAAAAAATGGAAAAACAAAAGAGAAATATACTATTGTTTTTAGATAATGCAACTTCCCATCCTAACAATATAGTCCTTAAAAATATTAAACTGATTTTTTTACCGCCGAATACTACATGTGCCAGCCAGCCTCTAGATCAGGGAATTATACAAAATTTCAAAATTATATATCGAAGATTTTTAGTCAAAAGATTACTTATGCTTATGGAATCCGAGCCATCTCTAGAGAAAATAGAAAAAAGCATAACAGTTGCAAATGCTTTAATATGGATAGTGGCAGCTTGGGGAAAAGTTACGGCAAAAACAATAGTAAACTGTTTTTCAAAGGCTGGATTTAAAAAAGCTGGAGACCCAACTGATGATGGCCAAGAAGAATTTGAAAATAATTTTACCGACCTATCCACTTTAATACCAACTGAAATGGGTTTGGATTTCAACGGATATTCTTCTATAGATGAAGAACTAACCACTGAAGATTCCGATTTTTCAATTTCTAAATGTTCCTGGCGAACAGTGATGAACAGTCTGATATTGAAGAAATTAGTGACGAACAACAAGCTCCTAAAATTTCCAGCCTTAGTGAAGCATGTGATAATTTAAGGGATCTAGAAAAATTCTTTTTTGTAAGTAACAATGTGAGCGCTTACACAAAAATATCAGAGATTTTGATAAATTGTGAACACGACTTTTTCGAAAACAAACTAAAGAATATGAAGCAGACTACAATATTAGATTTTTTTAAAAGATAATTCACATCATACATATGTACATAATTGTATTTTATAATTTTTTCAAATAAAATAAATTTTATAAGTGGCAGTTTTTTATTCTTATCTATGTGTGAAAATGCTTATTACTAAAAATTTGTACAGAAAGGATTAATAAAACTTCCTATCGTTTTTATTAATTTTACATTTTTGTATTTACTGTAAAAAATATTTTTATTTTTCAATTTTTCAAAAATCAAAGACTTTAAAGGTTTATATTACTAAACCGATTTAAGGAATTTTGGATAACTTTAATTTGCAAGACATTAATCGAACTTCCTTTATATTAAAATTGTTAAACCTCTTAATAACGGACACCTCCCAATAACGGACAAAAAAAAATTCCCCCTAGCTGTCCGCTATTCAGAGGTTTTACTGTATACAAAAAGATCAGTAGGGTGCGGTGGAATTTCGTTCAATTACATTGAAATATGTACCAAGGGGAATTAAAATACTACAAACGCAAAGGGTATTCATAGCTTAAATGGTTTTTATTGGGATCCAATAATCCGATTAACTCCGATTAGGAATAGTAATTTTTGTTAATAACCATTATTTATGTCTAAAATGCACACTATTACAATAGATATATAGATAGATGGTGGGTAGAACTGGCATTATCCTTCTGTTACTGAAATCTGATGAATTATTGTGACGCTCTGATTCAATCAAAGTATTTCGACTAGCTTTAATCTCCTTACGAGGCTCCATAGCCTAGACAAAGGCTTTTCGAGGTAGGCTTGTAGGCTTGTAGCCCTTGGTTTTTCCTCGCCAAGCTCTAGAAAATTCTCTCTTGCGAGGCCTTCACAGTGGCACAACACATGTTCTGCCAATTTATAACACTCATATGACTGTTGAGTCTGCAGTGTCCTGTCAGTAAACCTACTATGATTCTAACAGCCTTTCGACTTTTTAGCAGCAGGTCCTCTGTTACTTTAGCCTATGGTCGTTTGATGAACTCTTTGGCCTGTCTCTGTTCAGGGGCTGTTCTCCACCATTCCAGAACCTTAGTTTGCTTCCATTTTTTGTATGGGTTAGCTACACCGTAGAAGGGTTCGGGGCCAATGCAGGGAACATTTGCTCCTTCTCGAGCCAGTTCGTCAGCTTCTTCATTGCCCTTGTGTCCTTTGTGCCCTGGTACCCAGGCTAGAAATAGTCTATTATCACTTGCTAGCTCAGATGAGGTATGGGACCAGTCGTGAATTGACCTGGCAGGAATCTAGTGCCCTTAGTGCAGCCTGTTTGTCCGAGTAAATAACAATTGTTTTGTTATTCACTTCCTTTCTTGCTATTTCTCTTGCACAGTGTTTAATGGCAGTTACTTCCGCCTGGAACAATGTGTCATAGATTACTGAGCTTATGTAGATTCTAGTCCTTGGCTTTGCTCTGTAGACACCGGCTCCAACTCCATTAGGGGTTTTTGAGCCGTATGTATACCAGATGGATTGTGCCTCTATGGGTGGACCGGTCTCCCAGTCCTCTCTTTCTGGTAACTTAATAGTGTATTTCTTCGAGAATTTGTACTTCGGAATGACCATGCGGTCTGCCGGCATTCTCAAGACGGGATCTGCTTTTATTTTCTCGTATAGCCTCTGGTATTTAGTACCGTGTAGTCGACTTATTGGCGCCTGACCTTGGAGTAGCCTGTGTGCCGTAGCTCTAGCCTCTCCTTGTATGTATATGTGAAGAGGTCGTATATTTAAAAGGACTTCTATTGCAGCAGTGGGTGTAGTCCTCATGGCTCCCGTGATGCCCAGGCATGCAAGCCTTTGGATTCCGGTGGGTTCTTCGATTGTCCCTGACTGCTCCGTTTTGGTCCACCATACTTCTGCTCCGTAGACAATCACTGGTCTGACAACAACAACCTTAGTGTATAGCAATAGAGTCATTTTGGAGTTCAGATCCCAGTTTTTGCCACATATTCGTCTACATCTTACTAGAGAAATTGTAGCCTTCTGTGTGGTTTTTTGTATGAGCGCAGTCCATGTCAGCTCTTGGTCAAAAATGACTCCGAGGTATTTAGCCTGACTGACAAACGGGATCACTACGCCGTTCAGCACCGGTGGTGTTAAGCCTTACAGTGCTCTTCGGGTGAATGGAACAATTGTTGTTTTGCTAGGATTGGCTGCGAGGCCATTAAAATGCTACCAAACCTCTTAATTAGTGAATTCATTAATAAAAACAGTTGAAAAATAGTTATTTATAACATAAGAGATGTAAGTAACATAATTTACTGCTCATAAAGTTCCATACTAGTAATTATACTTACATCCCGTGAAGTATATAAGATTTTTTCTTCTCCCCGCAGAATTTATCCTAGGATTTTCATTAATTCCATGCTCACGAAATTGTGGACAGCTTGTGGACTTTTCTACAGCGTCATAAGCGTTGTTACTTTATCAACAGTTTATCAAAAATTGAGGGAAATTAAAATTATTGATTTGTATAAGAGCCAAATGGATTTAGAAGAATCAGTAAATATCGCTTATCTGTCGCTGCTGCCAGGAAAATCAAGAAAGAGGTATAAAGCAACTTATAAATACTTTGAGAAATCTCTACTCTAGTGAATTATGAACCATAATTCACTTTAGTAGATATATGGGTACCATATAACTTTTGTTAAAAGGTGAAATATTGACTTATTATTAAGTGGTCGTGGACAAAAATTATATTCACAATCACCTCAGATAAAAATTGACTTTCCTTTCCTTGTTTTAGGGTTGGAAGTGGCACTTCTCATTCCTAAAGAGTCTTCTGCTCCCTTCGCGTTTACTCCACTCGCATACGGGGGAAAAATGTCTATTTTCTCTGTAGTAAAACAAATAGCCATGGCTATATGTAATTAATTCAAAATTATACACTACATTCAAGTATTGATGGTAAACTGATAATGGTTGCGGATAAAATAGTCCACAAACCTTGGTCGAGCACAATTTACGGAAAATAAACTCTTTCCACCTGGTAACATAATCTACTATTAATGTTTGTATGCGTATTATTCCTGCATAAATAATTCAAAACAATTCAAACAAATCTAAATCCTGTTTTCATCATGAAATACATTCATTGTCCAAGTATTTCGAAATTACACATTTATCAGTAGGTAAGATGAAACCTCAATGCAGGTAATATCAACTTACCGGTTTTAATTCCCTTCCCACAGTATCGCTCAAGAGCATCGTTCTATATTAACAGATTCGATTGACATAGCTGTACGTATGTGTATGCTCCAGGGTACATATGGAAACGTTTCAATCGGATATCATTTGATATTATGTTCAAATGATGTAAACTTTTTAGTCTGTGCACAATAGTGGTTTGCACAGGAATAAAAAATTTGACAGAAAATGAAAAAAGTACCAATTTGTTATAATTGAAGATATACATAAAGTGTTTGACCCACTTTAAACGAACAGATTGATTCGAAATTCTCCACACTCGTCAAGGACCGATGACAATACGATATAGTAATGAAGTATAGGGTGTTAATAAATCTTGAACTTATTGTTTAAAAAAAATTCATGAGGTATATATCGTTTTTGCTTGAAACGTTATACTAAAGCAAATGCAGTAACTGGCGACGTGGCCTGGTTGGTTGAAGCGCATGTCTAGTAAGCGAGCTGATGAATCACCACGGCCTCATGTTTTTTTCAAATTTCTTATATAGATACTAAGCGAAGTTATAAAATAAATATGAATCACAAAAGTAAAATCAATCAGCTAAAGTATTATAATAGCTTTACTTGTATATACAGTATGTTGCTAGTGTATGGAATAAATTCATTATTTCTAAAATAAGCCACTTTTGAAAAATATCCAAAAGCAGGTCAATTTTAATCTTTGAATCGTCATCACATGATGTAGATGTAACGAACATTGCGTCACCAGTATTAACGTGGTAACGTAATCGGCAATTTTTTCAAATGCAACCACGTGCCTCAAGATACCTCATTGGAAAGGTCTTCTAATCGTGAATACAACGATGTAATTATTCGAATATTTATTTCTACAGGGTCGACCAAAACTATTTATTCACTAAAATACAGAGAACTGTTTAGTGAAAAACAATTAAATTATATTAAATGTTCAAACTGATGACCTTCAGCAATAATGCAATGAGACAGCCGAGCAATAAATTCGTCCCTAACGTTTACGAGAACTTCAGGCGTTATTCTGATGTGATCCTTCAACTCTTCTTTATTATTTGGGCGACTTTGATAAACTTTGCTCTTCAAGTATCCCCATGCAAAAGTCTAAAGGTGTCAAATCTGGCGACCTTGGTGGCCATTCGATCCTTCCTCTTTTTCCTAACCACCTATCTTGAAAAACAGCATTTAAGTACACATCTATTTGGAAAAAGTTGATTTAATTGTGGTA
Source organism: Lochmaea capreae (assembly GCA_949126875.1). NCBI lineage: Eukaryota > Metazoa > Arthropoda > Insecta > Coleoptera > Chrysomelidae > Lochmaea > Lochmaea capreae. The sequence continues at coordinate 14,812,902 of OX421409.1, forward strand.
ATAGATAATCCTGAAGAAATTGAAGATATCGAGGATCAGTCAAGCTTCCTTAAAAAAATATGGCCCTATTATTTGATTGGCTCAAACATTCACCTTTTCAGGATATTGTCTCCTATTATACTCCTGCATCCAATGGGGATTTTCACTTGCCCGGTATCGATACGTTGGGCGGTTTACATGGCCGTTGAGCATAAAAGTGGCTTGATCTGAAAAAAGTATATTTTTTATGAAATTACGATTTCCATAATTGTTTCACAGAATTCGATTTTCCAACCAAAGTCATCTTCTAACAGCTCTTGGACCAAATGTACCCTATACGCATGCCACTTCTCCTTTTTCAGCACTCTAGCAATAGTATAATGGTGTAAATTATTATCCAGCGCAACTTGTCTCGAGCTGGTGTGGGGGTTTTCTTGAAACTCAAGGAAAATGAAACTTTTTTATCTTCGGAATTTGACGTTCTATCACTTTTGAGGAGATCTTTAACATGGCCCGTTTCTCGAAACTTTTTCTCGATTTTACTAATTGTTGATTGAGAAATGGGTTCATGGTTGGAGAATTTAGCATTAGATAAATCGCCAACTTCTTTATGTGTCCTTACTCTATCTCCATAGCCAATCATCATTAATATTTTCTGTTTCTGTAAGTTTCATTACTAAATTATTCTAATTTAAAAATTTTAACTATTGAACACTTGACTGATACACATCAATTAGTGTAAAATTAGAATTAAGTACTATTATCAGTAACATATCTAAACACAAAAATATTTTTTGGGTACACTACGATGTTTTATTTCCAGTGGCGGTCTTTACAATAACTTAGTTCATTGAATCAGAATTTATGATTAAAATTTCACCAAATAAACAGTTTTAGTGGACACTGTAGAAATAAATATTCAAAATCATTGTGAAGACGATTAGAAGACCTTCCCAATGAGGTGTCTTGAGACACAGGGCTGCATTTTAAAAAATTGCCGATTACGTCACCACGTTAATACTGGTGACGCAATCTTAAATTAAAATTAACCTGTTTTTGAATTTTTTCAAAAGTCGTTTATTTTGAAAATATTGAATTCACTCCAAACATTAGCGACATACTGTATGTATGTTTGTAACCGACTCCTTTGGACTCGATTTTTGCCCACAGCGAACAAATTTAATTCAAACTTTGTACAAAGGACTGAAGACTATACAATATAGGGTTCTCTGTTTGATAAAAAACATAACTTTGATCTGGCATCGAGTTTGAAAAAAACTAAAAGAAACTCACCTCATACTAAATCGAACTGAAAAGTGAAAAATAAATTATAGTTTAAAAAAACTAAAAAACATGCATTTATACACTAACTGCATTTCGGAATAAAACTAGTAACAAATTATAACAAGTGATATGCAGCACCCCACGCTATTACCGTTTAGATTAATTTTCTCGTCAATCATTTTATTCTTAAATTGGGAATTATTCTTATATTGTTTCTTCACCGAAACGATTGAAAAAGTTATCCTGAAATCCTTACATTTTTGTCTCAAAAATCAGGCGAATTTCATTGTTCCTTGAATCCATTCGAAAGTTCAAGTGAGCTTCTGATCTTTATAGGCTGAACCGTCGAGATTTCATCAAATTAATTTAAGGGTATGTTATTACAGCCCCAATTTCAAATAGACCCTTCACCAGATTTAAGGAGTCGAACGTCCAAGTAAATCCTTCAAATGAATCCTTTGGTAAATACGTGAAGCACGTATTTCGGTATGAGCATCCTGGGATTTGCGAATTTCAAAGCATCTAGGAAATTTAATAATTCACATCACGGCTCACTGATGAACTTTAAGCAGCCAGTAGAACAGTTTCTGATTAAATAATTATCAAATATATCCATAAATGCACACCATTTCAAACATTTTTAAGGCTTCTAATTCAACGGTGAAGGACCTGTTTCACACAAAGATACTCCTGGGAAGCTTCAACCAAGTGAGAACAAATTGACGTCTCAGCCAGTGCAATTCTGCACTAGGTGCTAAGCTCGAACAAGAGCAGTTTTTAAGCAATGAAAGAATATTCGCTCTCGTACGTTGCATAGCACCACAGGATCCTAAGACAATTACTAGGAGACTGCTAAGTGGAAGGATTTTCCAAAATTACTCCAGGAAATAGTACTAACGGAACTACCAATTTCTGAGGCTTTTCTTAGGAACTGAGTGGATGGAACAAAGCACATTGGATATTTTAGATATAACACACATATACTGGCCAATTCTCCACTGAACAATATGTACGTTTTGCAAACTATATCAATAAAAATCTCCTATTTCAGTGATTTGGATTCTCTCCCAACCACTATTATTAAATCCAATAAAAAACTTACATTGAATATTCCCCGGATAGCAAAATTTATTTTCACTCTGGTTCCTTTTTTCTCTCCAAAATTCTTAGCCTATGCTATAACCGATCAATCCTCCTTTTAAACTAAGTTTCCTAAATCCCCCATCGTTAATTTCTCAACATTGCAGACGAACAGTTTAACTTAGGACGACATTTTTTACCTAATTCATCAAATGGAACAAGGCTAGGATTTGTTTGATGTCGTTTCCATCCGACTGAATTAAGTAATGAATCTCTCTAAAGACAAAAAATTGTTTTGCATTCATATTTGATCTCTCAGCTTATTCTCGTGGCTTCAGCCAACAGTTTTTATATTTTCTATTTATTTTCTAGAAACGCAAAGCTAACTTTCGAATAAACATTTTTTTCAATTGGTTAAATGTCTCCTTCAGCTTTGTACAGTGGTTTTTTGTCTCCACAAACAAGACCTTTTCGATAAAAACGTATAATATATTTCATGCTTTGAATCCTGATATTGCTCGTCTGCAGTGAAAGACTTTTTATTTTCAAAATAAACTTCTCAGCACAAAACAAAACATTCATTTTCTTCAATATATTCTTAAGTGGTTTCACATTATCTAAATGCATAGTAGGGTTTTGTTTGAGACCGTTTAAAAAAAAACTGAATGTTCTTCAAATCAAGTTTTCGTCATCCCAGGATATTCTCCTTAAATATTGACTTGTTTTCGGGAACAAAATATAAAAAAATACTTTGAAATTATCCTTATAATCTTGACAGTCTTATCATATTTGTTCCGTGATTAGTTACGACATCTACCCTATAAGCAATCAGCTGCAACTCTGACAAAATAATTGGATTGAATTGAGAAAAGCAAACGTCAGGCAGCCTTTACTCTTCCAAATTGTTTGTTATACTTTCATGGAGGATTTAAAAAAAGCCCTTCAACCAAAAGTCAACAAAAAGCGAAAATTGACAAATACCGTTAAAACCGCGGCATACAATGTAGTGATAAAAATTCGCTTTTTTGTAAGAATATGAAGAAATTTTTAATAAACGATTTATTTTCAATTGTTGTTACAGAGAACCTGCTTGATCTTGCTAATTAGACACTAGCTTCCATGGTGGCGAAAATTATTATCTACTGTGTGAGATGAATTAAATATTATACTGGTTACTACTATACGAAAACAGGAGAAATTATTGAACAAAAGAAACGTTTTAATAATTAAAAGCGAATTCCATAAAAATTAATATCTTGGCCTTACGATTGTCATGTAGCAACAAAGGTGAGAATGTAGAGTAGTCATGTAAGAAATGTTGAATATTGGAAGTTGCCATTTTTTGCTAACTTATATCACCTATTATAAAAAAAGTACCTATTGAAATTTTTTAAACTTAAACTATGACGTGATCTTGTTAGGTATGTATATAGAATGAGCACCACGACGCTTAACATTTGTAAGACAATTATTTAAACGTTTTTTTGGTTTACAATAAACAAGAACATTTTGTTACGTTGAATTAAAATGATAAATAATGAAGATAAAGTCAGAACTTTTTTATTATAAATCTCCTCTTCTTTGAGGATCTGTTTTCATAATTCCTTAAATTGCCACATTTGCTGATGACACTGTTCTTCTTGCAACAGGAACAAATGTGGAAGAAGCTACTCAAAAGTTACAAAGATCTACTAATCAATTCAATAAATGGACCAAAGAGTGGAGAATAAAAATTAATGAATCAAAATCGGTAAACATAAATTTTACAAACAAAACGAATAATCAAAACATACCAATTGCAATTGATGGAATGGATGTACCATATGGAAACACAGCAAAATATCTCGGAATAACTCTGGATGCTAAGCTAAGATGGAAGGAGCATGTAAAGAAGAAATGGAAAGAACTAGAAGCAAAATATAAAAAAACGTATTGGCTTATAGGTAGAAAATCCCAAATGTCAACACATGATAAATTGCTCAGATATAAGCAGATTCTGAAACTCATTTGGACATACGGACTACAGCTTTGGGGCTGTGCCAGTTCAACCAACATAGCATCCATACAAAGATTTCAAAACAATGTACTCCGTACTATTGTGAACGCTCCATACTATATTCGAAATGCAAATCTGCACAGAGACCTCAACGTACCAACAGTTAAGGAAGAAATTATGAGATATGCCCAAAACCACGAAGACAGGTTACATAACCCTGTTAACATCGAGATGCTCCAACTACTCGATCAACACAACCTGAAGAGAAGAATGAAAAGGACGAAACCTTCAGACCTAGTGTGAGTGATAAGTAAAAGTGTTGAAAGCAGAGCACAGTGATAAGTGAAAGCTCACAGTTAAGAACTGAGTGACATCAATGGACTATAATTTAGTTTTAGGGATTGTACATTTATATAATTTAGGATAAAACAAAATTGCTGGTTGGTCGTTGTTGCCGACCAGGTGTAATACAACTTTCCATAAAAAAAAATAAAAAAAATAATTCCTTAAATATTGATGGTTTTTGAGTTATAAACTCATAAACTCACCTAATACGATCTACTGCTTGTATCTATCTCTGTCGACGTTCCAATGAATGTGATTTCGATGGAAGAGAATAAAATTCTACTATTGTGACACAATAACAACACAATAATCTGTGTTTCCAGATCTTGACTTATTTTCAACAATATTGTCACTCATTGTCACTTTATTTTGGTTATAATACGAATAATTCTTGTTTCATTTCTCCAATTTCAATATTTATAAATTAAATTTGCACAAATAAAAAGAAATAATTAACAACTAAACACTCACTAGTGAATTCATATATGCTATTATGGTTTCAAACAACTTGATCTCACTTATGATTTTACAAAATTACCAGAAGAGGCGCCACTAATCTTAACGCAGGTTCTCTATAGACTAAAATTTTGATACATTTTATTTCATAGTCAAAGGGTGATTTTCCAAAATTGACTAAGACTATACAAATATTTTAATAGATACGAAACCATTTTTTTCAATCCTCAAATGAAAAGGATTAACTTCTGGCTCACGGGAACTAGCTAACCTTGCTAGTTTATTGTTGGCTTTTATTCAACGATCAGCAAATACTAAATGTCCTGGCCAGGAAGACAGATATAGTATTTATTTTGTTGTTCTATTAAGATTTATATAAGACCAAGGTTTTCCTGTACTTTTATTAACACGTATTCGGTAGCACTGTATTTTGTACTCGGCTCGTGATATCACTGGTGACCCTTCCTTTGTAAACCAATTCCCATAAATTCAAAAATTCAAACTGTGTTTGATTTGTTGGACTATTCATTCATTCATTCATTTGATTGGGTTTTGCTTAACAGCCAAGGCACTTGAACTGAATCCTTGTACCATTTCCCATGTTAACTACTTCCATTCCAGAAGCTTTGTGGCTATATAGGCCACTAGTTTGACTGGAGGGGTTTTCAGTAGTTGTAATAGTTGTATTATTTTCTCTCCAAAGAGCTTCCATCTAAGCCCATGTAAGTTCTCAAAGAAGCAGAGTAAGCGAGTAGGTGTTTCATCGAAGAGTTTACATTTCCTGAACATAGATTCACTAACTTTGCCCATTTTGTTCAGATGTTTCTTCAGGGTGCAGTGTCCAGTCACCAGGTCGGTAACTCTCTTCAAATGTCTCTTTTTTAGTTTTCAATAGCCTGGTTGAAATTTCCTTGTCTACCTTGTTCTGTAAACTCTTTGTATGGAGGTGCTCTTGTGTCAACATCCATTTGAGTTGGTGTTCCCTATCTGGCCACTTCCCGATTTGGACTATGGGACTTGTTGTGTGTAGTTCGTTTATTGAGTGAAAGGAACTTTTCTTACATCTATAGATTGGATATAATTGAGCACTTGGAGAATGGTATAAAGTCCAACTGTGTGATTTTTGTTTCTTAATTGGATTGATTCATTTTTCGTAAAGGTTGCTGGATGATTTCTGAAAAAGGGGGTGTGTTCAAGGTGAGTGTTGAGTTTAGAATTAACAAGATCTTTTAATAATTATGGGAATATTATTATTGAGGTGTCGGAGGAAACAAGTGAAAATTGGATTGGAAGTATGACTAGTCTCGATTCTTCAATCTGCTAAATATAAAATCACAAACTGTCGGGAATAGTAGCATGAAGAAATTATATTCAACATGCTTTGATTTAATTCCAAATTTGTGTGTCTATTTTTCGGTTAGAATTAATTAAAAACTTGAAATGACACTGGGCCCCGTCGAGTTTCAGAATATTTTTTGTCCCGAAAAAAGCTGTTGGTATTTGCTAATGGTCCAGAAATGGTCTCTTTCATGAACTTCAAACTAAATTATCTTTGAGTTCATTCGGTAACCTCATATCCCAAAATCCCAACAGTCCCAATAAATATCAAACTTTTCGTAATTTCATGAAGCGAATAGCGTAATTTCTGCGAGTAACACGACTCGTTTAATCACTATATTAAAAACGATTAACCCTTGTCAACGTCGTCTAAATCAGCTCTCAACCATCAACGTTTATTTTCCAGTGGTATCATTGATTTCTTTGGTCCATAATGCAGACAACCGGGCTAGTAGGTCACACTTTCATCAAAAAGTATATTAAACATACATCTACAATGGATTATTTTCCGGAATCAAAAAATAAAAATGTGTAAACATTATTCCTGTGTTTTCAGTTGAAAATTTGCCGATTTTGGAGGGTCAGAATTAATCTACGTATATCCGTGAAAATGTCATATTTATCACTTAAACGATCTGTGATGAGTGATGAGCGATACCGTGATTTTAAAATTATCCTGTCTATTTTGACAATAAATTAATTCAAAACCTCGTGACTATGGAAATTAATAGTTTTCAGAGTTTCCTAGGCATGCGTAACGCGAGATGTTTATTTAATGGTCCACAGCGTTTTTGCTTCTCTACCGGGAGGCCATTTTTCAGTGATCCTCAAAGTAATGAAGGTTAAAGTTATTCACTGACGTTTGAAAATTTTCAAAAGCAAGACAAATGTTTTCCATCTGTACTTCTATTTGGCCAGGTATATTTTTCTAGGTCCTTTTTTTTCTAGTGAGACTAATTTTTTCTGCTGTTGAAAAATGGTATTAAGCCAAGACAATTGCCTGAAGTAATTGCGGAGTTTCGGAAAACCAACCCCCAATGATAAATGATCATACACCAAAACAATGCAAGTTGCCATACAGCTTGGATAACAATTGACTCTTAAAGCCTAAAAACATCGAATTACTTAACCATTCTCTATACAGTCCGATCTTTTGCTATTCCAAAAATAAAGAATGAACAGCATGGTCGACGGTTCCAGTCCACAGAAGATGCGGCTAACGCCTTCAAAAACTCTATTTTGAATATACCAGCAAGTTAGTTATTTCAACTGCTTCCATAATTCGTTCCAAAGGATGCAAAAACGCATGTCCGTTCAACCGTGAGATTCGGATGCGCGTAGATCACGCGTACGACAATATCGGCAGCTACCAGTCCTAGGCAGAACGTTGCACTGTAAAGATCCATTTTAACTTATAGTGGTACAGTCCGCGTAGGAATTTTAATATGGAATTTAAGTCGCTTGTAAAACACACTATTTTGAGTGCACAAAGTCGTGAAATAGTGCATAATGTTTTTAAATTTATGACATTCGTGGCACAACGGGGTGAGTTATTAGTTCCTTCAGCAAAAATACAGGAAAGGATTGCACAAGCAGTCGGTATTAGCAGCATAAGCACTGTAAAATATATAGTTAAGCAAAGTGAAAATATTGATAATGGTGAAGCTTCGACATTCACTACAAAACATAATAAAGGTAAAACACCGAAAAAGACAAAAATAGAGGATCTAGATGCAAGAATTTGACGAGGAATTGTTCACAATTGGTATATACAAGAAAAAACAGCACCTACTCTGAAACGCTTGTTCCGAAAAGTTAAAGAAGACAGCGAGTTTACTGGTGATAGAGAAAGTTGGCGTAAGATCTTACATAATATGGGATTTCGATGGCACAAAGTGAAAACAAACCGAACATTACTAATGGAGCGACATGACAGACAATTGAGGACAGGGTTTTTAAAATCCGTGAGGAGGGTCGACCAATTATCTATATGGACGAAACATATATTCATTCCTTCCACTCTCATGAAAAAGCTTGGTCCGATGATAGTAACGAAGGGCTAAGAAAACCAGTGTCTAGTAGTTCTAGTCTAGTTCATGCTTTTTTGTTTGCGCAACAGTTGAAATGAATTTGGTCGAGGTGTAGTTATCTATTGTAATATAAGAAAAATATAACAGACAACCATTCGTATGATTCACAACATGTGAATTGATTTTGATATATCACACATCATATGATTCCGTGCTTATAATACCTATTTCTCTCACTACACTACAAAAATTTTTAGTGTGTGACTTTTTTGTGGTAACTAATTTTGTTAGAAAACTGTTTCGAAGATTATTTGTGTAAGTACTTACTTGACATTCATACGTGCCGTTATCCCGCTTCTGAACGTATTTGATTTGAAGGGTCCAGTCATCGGAGCCCTCTGCGTGTAAAATCTGGAACCGCTCGTCGTTGGTATACGTGAATACTCCAGATGACAATATGTGCCAATCTCTCCGTCTCACCCAAGAGACTTGCTGTAAAAATGATCCAATCAGTGCTACTACATTAATTTTTGCCTACTTCCTGCTTATAAATTATTCAAAAATAAATTCAAGTTGACATAATAATAAAATGCTTCATTCAAAAATGTATTTTTTGGGAAATTTGTTTTTATATTCCATAAATATTTATGACTTTTCAGTAGAGGCATTCAAAAAGGAGTAGATATTTTTCTCTACAGGTAGGTAAACGTCCTCGCCGGAAAAATGGTAAAACGGATTTTTCTCTTCGATGATTCATAGGCGGCAATAAATACAAAAAATCGTAACTTCTTTCCCTGACATTGAATCCATTTTTCAAGTAAATTCTCTTGAACGGAGTATAATACTCTTCGATCGGATGAAAAAATGGAATAATGAAGAGATCGTGTTTGTAGCAGGCAAAATTCAATTTAATAATTTTTCATTGGAACTCTTTTGAAAGAAAAAGGAAGCTGCGAAAACTTTAAAAAGTATCAACTTATAAGTATATAAACAAAAAAAATTTATTTTGTTGACGAGCAATCAAGGAAAAAGTGCACTATCTTTAAATATTCAAGCTTTCGTGAATTTGTAATTACATCTTCAGGAGACTAAAAAATTTAGGAATAACTGACTCAAATGGACTCTAGTTCCGATAATTGGGAAAAATTAGTAGGAATTTAGGATTATAAGAAAACGTCCAAATCAAAACAATAAATCCACTCCACTTACATGTCACATCATTGAAAAATCCATAAAATCCATTAAAAAAAAGTGAGTTGCTTTTGGTAATTTGGAAAACTACAATAGATTAACTGGTAATGAATGTTCTTTTCTATTGATTAAACGAAAGTGGAACTGAAAATAGACTGCATGAATGCATGGTTATTTTATAAAAGAAACCCCATCCGAACCATCCTAATGGACTTCACTGAGCAAAGAAATCTCAACCTCAAAACCGTTAAGTTTTGTGGAAGCGAGGTATAATGTTGACAAGAAGTCAATCCTTTAAATAGGACCATATAGTAAACTTCTGTGGAACCAACCAAAAAATAGGATATCACGCGGAGCACAAATGGCTCTTATAGTTTGCAGACACCTGGGCAGGAAAAATTGTTGTTGGTACACAAGAATCCTGGGGTAGATGTACACAGCCATATAGTAAGACCATGCCTATGGTCATGTAGCCATTGCATAGAATAATAGGGAGAGACACCCTGTCTAGAATTCAAAAACCCGCCTGTGTATGGACTACACATGGAAATTCACGCTATAATAAACTGTGTTTGGTTCAGCTTTGATAAAAGATATAAATGGCAAAGGATTATCATCATTGCCGATCGTGAATTCACTGAGCTATTGTCAGCTCTAAAATAGCATGGGAATTCCTAGAAAAACTCAATGAACTACTACATGTATTACTGACCATTAGTTGATCTAGTAGGGCTGACAATCAGCTACTAATTTGAAACAGAAGAGAACAAATGAATGCTTAAGTCAGATGAGGACTGCACTAAGAGTTTTGAGAGGTGTTCCAGCAGGACACTGCCGTCTGAATAAGTACCCCAAGGAGCACAAATTAATGAAGCAAAAATGTGAATTATGTGAAACAATAGAATAAAAATCCAACCACATATTTTCGGAGTGCATATCACTGCAAAATCCTAGGGCACTACACTTCGAGGACTACTAGATAGAAGAGGGATTTTACCAGGAAATATGAAATACTTGTCTCAGAGATTTTCCCAAGAACTGAGTAGAAGAAATGAGGTACAATAGATCTTCCAGGTCTCGGTGGATGTCATCCCCATATTCATACATACATACTCAAGAAAACCCAATGAATATGGAAATTAGAAAATCTGAATACGGAATTAAGGGGAGGAAGTTATTTAAAAGTTTTTTGAAAGGACTAATAAATTCGCCTTATGATGTACTCGATATAAACCAATTTTCATTAACACCGGGCTTGTAGTCCTTAATATATAGATAGTGTAAACTTGAAATAAAACAGCCCGTATTAATACGTTTATTCCACTCCAGTAACATCCGTGTAGTGTATCATTGCCTAAACCAAACACCAAATTATCCCTTGGTGTTTGGTATAAAGCAACGACTCCCGTTTGCACCATATACTTGATTACTGTATCACTTTCCTATTCTTGGGTCGTAATGGGACTTTACATCAAAATTACAGCCCTATATTGAGTTACGACAGCCTCTCAAGATATACTTTAAATATTAATTGTTATTACAATTTAATCGGGGAAACACATTTAATTGTCAAGTCACTTGGAGAAACAACGTGATAAATCACACCGATTTGACACTTCTAATTTTAGTACAAAGTAAACGGAAAGTATATAATAATGCACAAATTATTTTTACATATTTGGATGAATAATATAAATTTTTCACACCAGTGAAGAATGAAATAAAATTCACTCTCGTCAGCCAATCACATTCTATTCAAATACCTAGCTAGGTAAATCGTTTCTGACAGCGCGTCGTTTAAAACGTCAAAATAATGATATAATTATAATTTCACGTATATATAGAGAACAAAATGGACAACAGTAGCGATAGTGAAGATTTAAGTATCTATATTTATGTTATCTTTATTATTATTCTCAATATTGTGTAACATGCTGTTTAGCCTGTTACGTTTTTCGTTTGAAAAACTATTTTATTTAGTTAATTTTTGTGGCTCATTAGTCACTTCCTCCCAAATTTCTACTAAATTTCTAAACATGCCGTTTCCTTGTCGCATTAGTCACTCCAAAATAAAACATTAATTTTTATCAAATTCCCCTTCTATTTTTTTCTTTGGATATTCGAAATTTCAAGTTTCGATTCGAACTGATTCTTTTTCCTCTAACTGCCACTGAGGCAACATTCAAATATATTTTTAAACTTATTGTTGGTGAACAAATTTTTATCGTCTGGTTGGTAAGTTAATTATTGTATTTTCCCTAGGTTATTTTCTAGGGTAGTGCTTACTGCTTATTTATGTTTATTGCTTATTTGCTAATTTGCATTTTTTTGTATATTTAAGGAACAAAACGAATAGAATAAAACAGATCACTGTTAAGTTGTTTTTTAACACGTGGAGTTCGGGTTTTATATGCGTTATAGCATAAGCTCCTTTTTACCCGATCTGTTTTATTTATTCGTTCCTTCCCTAATGTTTTTTCTAGTTCCTTATCCTTTTTTTTTCTCTTTTTTCCGCAGCTCTGCAGCCGGCAAGTTTTAGGCAAGTTTTAGGCAAGAGTTAGGCAAATTTAAGAGGCAAACTTAAGCTATTCAAGTTTCTGTTCCTGTTTTGTTCCCGAGGTACACCGCCCAGCAACATCCCAGCCCTCTAAGATAAGTTCCTTCGTCTTATCTTTAGCGTGTGTAAGATTTGAAGTTGGCGTGTTATATTACACTTGGTATCCTACTCGTTTGGTTTTTTTTGAGTATTCAATTTATACAAGTTTTTGGATAAACCAATAAATATTTAATATCTTCAATTTTTGTATTGATTATTCAATATTTATTAAATTGGATACACGTATTCGGGAATAAGTAGCTTCATTTTGTAATATTTTCTTGAGTCACTTAACGTTAATTTTTACGAGGTGTTTCCAGCTTTCCACCTTTTGTTTCTGCTTTTTTATTGCATTCGTTTGATTAAAAAGCTGGTGGCGTCCAATTTAATATTAATTGTACACCCCATCCCAGTGATAGCGAATAAAATAGTTTAATTGGTGCCGAATTCCACTCCCTGAGGTGGAGTGCTCTAGCCTGGGACTTTTACGTTACAATTGTTAATTTAATTTGAAAATGTAAAGGTTTCTATTAAAAATATAAGTTACCTATATTTCCGTTATATTTCATTAAGTAAATGTGATCGATAGCTCAGTGGTAGAGATACTTGACTCTTGCGCGGGCGATCGAGGTTCGATTCCCGAAAAAGGTGTGTGCCGATAGCGCGCAGCGGTCACTTACAGATCCTTACAGATTATAAAAGGTTCCTAGAAGGGACAGGTTGATTGCGCGCGGACATGATATTAGTACCTGTCCTTAATAGCAGGGGGTTTTTCAGTTTTATGATTGTACACATTAAATTACATTCACTCACTTACATTAAGTTTACGTGTAAAGTATACCGAAATGGAGACCATGTTAAGTGAGCGCGGAAAAAAATTATTAATAGTTAAAAGTTATACTTTTCGCAAAGAAAGAGGAACTGTATTAGGTGTTTCATATCGCTGTACAAAGCGAGGATGTCCAGCTTCGATTTCTGTGGATAAATCAGAAGAGGTGTTGTTACAGCAAAAAGGCAATCACAGTCACGCATTTGATGAAAATGTACACGTTAAGGTAAGTGTTCAATAATTATATTTTTTACTACTAACCTTAGAAATCGTCATTATTAACTCCAAAGCTCGAATGAGAAATAATATTTCTCTCCCTAGGTAAATAATGAACTTTTTTTATATTTTCAATGAAATATAAACAGAAACTCTTATTTTCAATTCTATACAAAATCAAACTCGCAAATTCAGTACTAGTAGGTACACTTAATTGGTATGATAAAATTATAAAAACTTATTTGACATTAGCATCATTTCTGCCTTTATCAAAATCTAATTAAATAAAATTTTAAAATATTAGTACAACTCCTCGATTAACAATGGCTCACTTCTCGACCTAGGTATGTAATATAATATGATTTATTTTATTCGTATAAGTTAAATATTTAGGATATTCATCTAATTTCTTGAATTTCTTATTTTTCAAAGATACAAACTCTCATATAAACCTGAAAAATTATAGTAGATATAAATTATTTATATATTTTAATGTTGTTTCACAGAAATTACAAAACGGAATTTAAAGGAAGATCATCAATACTGGGCTTAAAGAAGCTCCCGCAGAAGTGAATCTCAGAGCACGGGACCTTGATAATATAAGAAAAAGTGTATATCGATCAAGACGAAGCGTTTTGTCAGTTTTACCTCAATCATAAGAAGACCTCCAAGAAGCTCTAGAATCTATTGTTATTAAAACAAATAGGGACGAAGAATTTTTATTGGTAAATAACACGAACTTAAATGTAATAATATTTTCCTTTCAGTTATTGCTCCAAATTTTTAACTCAGTTATTTACGATACATACAGTAGAAAACGGACATTATATACCTTTAGTATTTATTTTCCTGCCAAACAAACAATCTAATACTTACTTTGATGCATTTAAGCTTTTAAAAAGTTATTGTGCCAGTATAAATTTAACTTTGGAGCCCAAAGAAATCGTTAGTGATTTTAAAAAAGCGATACACGTTGGAATTAAGAAAATTTGGCCAGACATAAATATAATAGGATGTAGGTTTCATTTGACCCAGTCCTGGTATCGTAAAATTCAAAATGTTGGGTTGGTATCTGAGTACAGGGATTCTAATTCAGCAATAGGTCTTTGGTTGCATTACACTTTTGGATTATTATTTCTAAATCCTAACGAAGTAGGAGATTGTTTTGTAGAAGACTTTTACTCAGATATACCTCAGAATGCTAAACTAATTGAACATGCTGATTATTTAGTTGATAATTATATATCTGATGAACAGTAGGATTTCTAACTGGTCACTGTCAACTAGGGAAACACCTCCATACTATGGGGCTAGTGGACACACCTCTATGCAGGATGTGTGAACAGGAAGATGAAACTGTCAGGCATGTCTTATGCGAGTGTCCGGAGTTATCGTCAATAAGAGAGTGTGTGTTCGGTGAGTCTTGGCCTACACCTGCCGATATAAAGGAGATGTCTCCTAGTGACCTGTCCACCTTCCTGAGAAGGACAGGATGGACAATGACCTAGGAAGACAACTCCTCGGGAGGATGCACAATGGGTCACATGTGGCCTAAGTGCTGTGAGCCTACACTCACCCTCCCTACTCTACAGATACAGATACAGAGATATACAGGGTGTTTCAAAAAAAGGTAACACCGTCTCTAGGATAGGTAAAAATCTGAAAAATAATTGGGGTTTGCTCAGTAAAATTTTTTTCTAACGCCATCCGTTTTCAAGATAAAGGGCGTTGAAGAAAATAAAAAATTACACATTTCTTACGATTTTGCCGAAACTACTGGCACCATTGTAATGAAATTTTATACGAATATGTTTTGGAAGCTGATATATCCCATGAATTTGTTTTTATAACTAACTCTCATAGATGGCGCTAGTTACACGATTCATACAACGTATTATTTAACATAACTTTTTTAAGGGTAGAATTATTAGTCAAAACTCCAAGTGAACATAAACATCGTTTAATTTTACACCAAAAAGGTACTCTTGGTAAAACTCGATATTATGTACCGTTTTCGGAATATTTTGATTTGAAAATTATGAAGTAATAATCGCTCCTGGTGTAAACTAATGATAAAGTTCGCTTTTCTCTAAGTTTGCCATGTAAAATTGACATTTATTGATTGTTATGACAATAAGTCAACAATAAATGGAGTTTTGAAACCTTGTTATTTGTAAAATTAGATATTGTTAAACAGAATGTACTCAAATGTTGAATACACCGACATGTTATTAACTTTAGGCGAGTGTTTAGGAAACTCTAGTGCAGCTTTTACGCGTTATGCAGAAAAGTTTCCTAGAAGAAACTTACCAAGTAAAAAACATTTAGAGCAGTTGAACGACGTTGTCCAGAAACTGGGAATGTAAGACCAAAGAAAATAAATTCAGGTAGACCAAGAACAACAAGAACAATTAATAAAGAAAATATTATTTTAAATTTAGTTGATCAAAATCCAACATTAAGTGTAAGGAATATGGCAAGACAAACAAATACATCTTCTTCAACTACTTGGCGGATACTTAAAGAGCAGCAGCTACATCCTTACCATTACAGACAAGTTCAAGAACTCTTGCCGGACGATCTACCGGTTAGAGTCGATTTTTGTGAAACATTGCGAGAAAGGAGAGCCCTCAATCCAAATTTTTTAAAATGTATTCTTTTTACGGACGAGGCCACCTTTACGTGACAAGGTATGTTTAACTCCCATAACGCACACTACTGGTGTGATGAGAATCCACAAGCCAAAAGGGTATCACATTACCAACACTCATTTAAAGTTAATGTTTGGGCAGCAACTTTAGGTAACAGATTAATAGGTTATCATATTCTACCTGGAAATTTAAGACAAAATATTCCGAAAACGGTACATAATATCGAGTTTTACCAAGAGTACCTTTTTTGTGTAAAATTAAACGATGTTTATGTTCACTTGGAGTTTTGACTAATAATTCTACCCTTAAAAAAGTTATGTTGAATAATACGTTGTATGAATCGTGTAACTAGCGCCCTCTATGAGAGTTAGTTATAAAAACAAATTCATGGGATATATCAGCTTCCAAAACATATTCGTATAAAATTTCATTACAATGGTGCCAGTAGTTTCGGCAAAATCGTAAGAAATGTGTATTTTTTTATTTTCTTCAACGCCCTTTATCTTGAAAACGGATGGCGTTAGATAAAAATTTTACTAAGCAAACCCCAATTATTTTTCAGTTTTTTATCTATCCTAGAGACGGTGTTACCTTTTTTTGAAACACCCTGTATATCTGATGATTCCGTTTTTCCTCCAAAAAATGTGGGCTTCTTGTAATAGTGATAAAGAACGTACAACAAATGCTTGTGAATCATTTCACAGTCATTTTAACTCCAGTTTTTATGTAGCGCATCCAGATATTTTAGAATTTATTAATGTTTTAAAAGATGTACAAATTAATACATATATTAAAATAAATAGTGTACATTTGCCTAAAGCTTGTAATAATATTAGGTGTATAAAACACAAAGATTATGTAACAAATTTAATCAATTTATATGTAAATAACCATATTGAAAGATTTAATTTTATTAAAAGTGTTTGTTTTAGTTTTGCAAATAAATAAAAAAAATATATCTTATAATCGCTATTTTATTTAGTTTTCTTTTCAGGTGTTTTCCTATGGCAGGTTACGTCTTAAAAAAATTATTAAAAATATATTAGTGTATAAACGAGCATATTTCTATAAAGGAAACGTTCGCGCAATTGACCGGTTTACCGATTGTATACCGCGCGCTATTGACCCATAGAATTTCAGCTACCTGAACACATTTCTGACCGCTGCGCGCTACTGACCGTTGCCCCCCGGAAAAATTTTTTTATGCATAGTCGTGGAGAAAGTATAGACTTTTACTTGTGTATAATGGCTATTATTCACTTGGATGATTCCAAAACTCACTCGCTACGCTGGCTGTTTTGGAAACTTCATTCGCGTGAATAAAAGCCATCATTCTACACTCGTTGAAGAATATACTATACTGTCAATGTCATGGTGACGACATGCATCTGTCACTCTAGGCCTACTGTGGTTCTCCTTCTTCTGATTTCCCATCTTTTTAGCTAATTACTCCAGTTATTCAAGTTTTTATTTTGCTTAGAAAATGGATTCGGGTTACGCAGGGAGTGTGGTTACAGAGTCTACTCCAGACCCACTAAAACAAGGAATTAGTAGCTATGTTATCCCTTATAATTAAACTGGATCTCTCTAAGTTTGACACACATTGGTTTTGAACCAGTGTTCAAATATTTCGTAGTTCATATTATCTTGAGAGTTGTGGTTTTTAGTTACTTCCGAAAACTATACACGTATTTTTAACAAAACCATCCTCTCCTCCTTCTGCATGCACCATTATACATCTTGATTCCTTGCTAAAAATCCTCGTCTCATCCGGAACCTTAGACAGGTACCTTTTTTTGAGACTGTAACCACTTGGATCGTATCACGGCAACACCTCCCGGTATATTCAATTAAAGTGAATGGATATGAAAATAAAAAACACAATATTAATCTAACACAAATCTCATAATAGTCGACTTGGTAGTGTTATTGAAGAACTGAAAAACACATTATTACCTCTGCTCCGGCCAAGGTCCTATCTCCGGTGCTCCTGACATGGCAATGTAGGTAAGCAGTGGCTCCCAGCTGGACCGTTACGTTAGTGATTGTATTGTTTTCGGCTCCGGCCATCGCCTCCGCTCTGGAAAACTCCTCGAAATTCGGATACCACAATTGCCGCCATTCCGAATACTTTTGCTGCTGTTGTTGATTCTGATCTTTGCGAGCTGAAATGGGAATTTACTGTTAATAAATGGACGCTATAATCGAATATGTATACATAAAGTAAGAAGGGTGAATTTAGATAGATATAAACCGCTAGCTTTTTTAAATAGTTGCCATCTTCAGATATTATCAGTAACCGGGAAAGTGGAAATATCTACTTTAGTTTACGTTTAAAAATATCCCGAGAAATAGATAATTTGAAGGAAACACCGCATTCGATATTTTTACATAAATAAATTTCGTAAGTAATACTATCCCGAGGTTCGCGATTTACTCACGGTATTTGCGATGGGAGAAAGATATAAATTTTTTGTAAAACCGTTCAGAAATTAGCATTTTCGAATTTATTTTTGGGTCAGAATATCGCAATTTATTAAACGCAGTCAGAAGATGAAAAATGTCCGGTGGAAGCTTTCGGGTTTAGATGAATATTAAGATGTTTTTTTAACTTCGTGTAGTGGTTGAATGTATTGATATGACTGACATAATAACACATGGGCTGAAAACTCCCGAGCCAGGCACATAGATGGCGCTGGTATTATTGCAATCTTCTGCTTTTCAGTTGGTACTAACGTTAAAAAGAGCTGTCAAAATTTAATGATATTCTATTCATTAGGTTGTGAGTTATTAAGTTAAGAGTGACGCTACTTTTAATGTTTTCAAAACAATAATGGATCAAAAGTAATTTCGTGTTTTAATTTTACACTGCTTCTTGAAGGGAAAAAACACCGTTCAAGCGATGTAATGGCTTGAAAAGTGTTATGGGGACTCCGCTCCATCAGAAACAACAATAAAACGAATCCAAATGAGGCGGTATCTCCAGAAAACATCAAAAAAATCCACAAAATCGTTTTGACTGATCGAAAAGTGGGGTTGCGTGGGTTAGCTGACATCGTAAAGATATCAAAAGAACGTGGTGGCTTTATATTGCATGAGCAATTGACTATGAGGAAGCTCTGTTCAAAGTGGGTGCCACGTTTGCTCACTGTTGACCAAAAACAAGAACGTGTTGAAGGTTCTGAGCGGTGTTTGGCCATGTTTAAACGTAACAAAGCGGAATTTTTTCGTCGATATGTGACAATGGATGAAACATAGATCCATCACTTCACTCAAGGAATCAAAACGATCGTCATTTGAGTGGACAGCAGCTGGAGATCCTCGTTCAAAGCGCCCGAAAGCACAACAATCAGCTGAAAAGGTTAGTTCTTCGGTATTTTGGGATGTACGTGGTGGATTATCTTGAAAAGCGGAATACTATCAACAGAAAATATCTACAGCGTTATTAGAGCGTTTGAAGGCCTGAATTGCAATTAAACATGCGCATAGGGCCAAGAAAAAGATTTTGTGACATCAAGACAACGCACCGTGTCGATTATTAGCTGTTCGCAGTAGGCCTGTAGTAGTGCTCGCCGGTAAGAAAATCGCTCGAATGAAGCTGATTTTGAGGTAAAAGATAAATCGTTCTACAAAAGTGGTATTGAAATGTTAGAGAGGCGCTGGAATTATTGCGGTGTTCTGGATGGAAATTACGTTGATGAATTAAACTAATTTTGAACAAAAAAACGTCTGTCAACCTGGTCATATTGTGACGGCTGTCTGCTCACCAGTTCACAGTTGTTCAGTGCAAAACATATGGTAGACCACGTGACCCCGTGTCCTGGTTGCGCCGACTGCGAATTTAATTACCTCACCAGGAACTAAATTTTTGAAAACCAGAGACCAGAACCACCGAGAGAAAGGAGGCGTGGTTCTATCGAAAATGAATAAATGGTATTCTTGAACGCCATTCTATCAAACGTCAGTAGAAGAAGGACTCCCTTATAATTCTTCTGGGTAAATTGAAGAAATCAGCTAGGAAGCACGGAATAATTTGATAGTTTCGGGAATTTATTTGACATTATGGACCATTAACCTCATTTTTCATGATGGTGAATGTTCGACAATTATGGCATACAATTATTATCACTCCAACACTATGTTGGTATTTTTTTTTAACATAAAAACAATTGTATTTGCAGGTGGTTGAAAGCTTCAAATTAAAAACTGATGGAAATTAACATGACATATACGAATACGCATGTGTGTATCGAAAAATTCAGTTCTATGATTGGTCAAGAAATCTGGCAAACGTTATCTGCTTAACTAAAAATATCCTTCGATTTGGTTACGTCGAGTAGTCATTGGCCCGATCAACTTTGAAGTTCCAGCTTCAGCTTAAGTTATGAACTGACATTGTCGGTAAACGTGGATGTGAACAATTAAATAATACCCAAAACCAACGTTAACTAAAGTAAATACTAGGTTGGGCGTCAAAATAATGGCGTCATGTTATTGACACAACGTCAATGGATAATCTTCAAGCAGAAGATGCTCCACTAAATTTACCAGTTTAATTAAGCTTTTGATTACTACATGTGCTGCCTGTAACTTTGTGCTCAAACTATTTCATTTAGCATGAAGTTTATAATCAGTATTGATAAGTTTTGTTTCAGTTTCTCAAACTTACCAACAATTATTTAGATTCAAAGCGTCGGTTATAATAATTAACCTTCTTCTTTGTATAGAAGTTGATGATTAGTTTCGAGTGAAAATTAAAACGGAAATATATAAGTGAAATCTAATTATTGTAATTTCAGGTTACGTGAAAGGGTTGGTTGTAGTACTATATAGTTATTTTCGTTTTTTATCGCTAATTTATCAGGTCTAAATAGTTATTTGTGTATTTAGAGTTAAAAATAAGGTTCAAGATAACAAAAATAATTTTTTCAACTATCGCATTTTCAATATTCCAGTTAAATTTTCTTATGATGAAATCTTGAGAGGACTATTATTTTTATGATAAAGATTCGGCAAATTATTCCGTTCCATATAGCCATTCTGTGAGTGAAAGAGAGAAAGCTTTTCGCTTTGAGTTAGGAGAATGTTCAGTGTTCAACGTTGATTTAAAAATCTGAGGATCCATTTCCATACACTCCTTCTTAACGTCTTTCAAATAAAATTGCATTTAAATTTTTCGTTTGCTGAATAAAACATTTTGTCTAGAAAACACTGGTAACTATTTGACTTAACAACCCTGATTCAGATATTTTCAAGATTGTATCGAGTCTAGAGAAGCGAGTGTTTCACTCTAAAGAGTTTTATATTCCAATATTTATATAGTTGGAAAATAATTCTATTGAAAATTAGCCTTAAAGTCTGGTTAACAACTAGTAAGTTTTTTTCAATTCCTGAGAAAGATTATACTTATTTTCGACTGTTAGTGAAAGTGAATTCTCGAGATCTTTTGATCCCGGTAGAGCATGCTTAGAATTCTTCCTAAATATTTATTTCTATTTTATCTTAATACGCTTCAAAATATTTTCGTTTCCTTCCAAGCCAAACATTAATGAACTTACTTTCATGAAATGTATATCTTATAACTTTCAACATAATTTTGTCAATAATTAGTTTTAATGGAAAAGGATTTCATATCAATTTTGTTAGGAGAACGAAATTTTGAAGAGGGTGCTGAATAACGTAGTATTATTATTGTTGTTTGTTACTGTTATTGGATGTTTCGGATTAATTTGGAGTCTTGAACACTTATCATGAATCAATGAAAATGCAATAATGTAATACTTTTATTTATTAGAAGAAATTAAAAACTATCTAATGATACACCAAAATTCATTTTTAGAGATAATATCGTAAAATCTCACAATTTTGTGATATAAACAGACTTAGTAGTGAAAATTGTAAATATCTGAACCTCGCCTTCTGTCCTAGTCCTAGTATAAATACTAAAGGTATAATTATGTTTCTCTGTCGACTCTTTCCCGAATGACACCAGGATGTATGTACTTCTTTATTGTGCCAACCTAAATTTATAATAAGTGTACAAATAAACAGGGTTTCCAGAGTTGGCACATTACAAAACAGGCAAATCTTGCCTAGGTTATGATGCCAGGTCTGGGAATTTTGATATATTTTTCTCTTCTTGTTGTGTTGTGAGTACTTGATTATTGACTAATAAATTTGATTTGATGTGATTCCAATATCACGACCAAAATTATCAAATGATGTTGCACACTGTTCGTCTTATAGTTAAGCTAGAAACACACCGCCTGCAACATTTCGTTGTGCAACAGTGTAACGTTGAACACTCTGAATTTTTTGTAGAATCAAATGAGAGTAGTGCGCACTGCGTGCAACATTGACTCGCGACGTTGCGCAACGTATCGCAGCACGATAGTGATGCTGCTCTGCCGAAGACCTCTGCAAAAGTATTATTACAAATTATTATTATATACAGTAAAATACCTATACGTATTTGTATATATTGTGTATATTATATTGTTTAAATACATTTTTAATATTAATTAACATTAATATGGATATTGACGCGTATCGACTACTCGCCTTTGTTGAGGCTCGACCCATATTTAGAATAAGGAAACAAACTAAAAAACTTGTCACTAAACACACAACAACACCAACTGATACATTTGCAGAAATAATCTTTTTGCAATTAAGCAATTTCAAAATGTTGCAGTCGTTTCGTTTCCACCCTTAGAATTTCTTATATATATATTACGAAGAAATTTGCACTGGAGTTGCAAAGAAACTATGAATGCGCTCAATCCCCAGTCTTTTAGCTTTTCTTCATTTTTCAAAATAGTATATTGGAGTTTAAGTGGATACAAAATTAGCTTTTTATGTATGTATGTAATTTAATTTTCCAATATTTTTTGACAAAACATCACATTAAATTGAAACTTTGCATCATAAATGACAATTAATTTAAATTTGTGTATACTTTTTTATTTAATTTTAATTCGCACGCCTATGCTATTTTGTTGGTATTTTAATATAAAATTCAAAATATAATTAATTAATGATTAAATTTTACTTGCTTTTACGACGGCGTTGTTAAAAATAAAAACCAACTCGGTTTATCAGTTAACTCGTTTTTTTTTGGACAAAAACCAACATTATGAGTAACACACACAGCTCGTTTAGTATATTATTTACTATATTTTCCTGCATATTTTATTTGAATCATTTTTCAATCGTCGGTTTAGTATGTCGGGTGTGTTATTCAATAAAAAAGACTTAAGACGATGAATAAACTTTATCTTGTGATTTTTTTGACTTTTACAGTTCAGTGGAAATCATGGTAAAATTGCTGCAGGAAGAATGCCTTTCGTAGATGTTTGCTCGGTAAGTTTTTATAATTGTTTACATTTATTTATTTATTTACTTGATACACTGCTCTATCCCAGTAACAGAGCAGGGAAAACGAATTATTTAAAACAATGATGAAACTTGATAACATAATACTACAAAAAATATAATTTTTTAAGGAAAGGTAACTTAATATATGGCACATAACATGAAAATAGATCAAATTCACAATTTATACACAAAAATTAAACATCTCTATTAAATTTGGACAGTCAATTGTGTTATTTATAATCTTTTATACAAGAATTACACCAAAATAATCGCGTCTATGTTTCAATATTATTAAGGCATGTCTTTCCAATTGAAGAGGCATCACACTTAAAACTTCGCTTTTAAAAAGCGCCTTTGATCTGCTTCTATCCGTTCAATGTAACGTTTATAAAATGGACTTTACACAACACATGCATATTTTAGCTTTAACCGTTGAGTGAAAAATATTTTTCACTCAACGCTTTAAC
The DNA here is from genome assembly GCA_949126875.1 of Lochmaea capreae. Lineage (NCBI taxonomy): Eukaryota > Metazoa > Arthropoda > Insecta > Coleoptera > Chrysomelidae > Lochmaea > Lochmaea capreae. The sequence goes on from OX421409.1 coordinate 14,836,737, forward strand.
CTTATAAAAACTAAATATAGGGTGTTTGTTCAATGTGGATACTTTATTAAGAAAAACCAAACGAGGGATTAGCAGATGAAATTATTGTATCCATAGTTTAAATAGAAGGTCAGGGTAAAATGTGTAACCAAAATCAATAAAGTTTACAGGTCGTTGAATGTGAATATATAGGGTCATTCCAATCAACCTCTTTCCATTTTGACGAATTCCGGTCAGAAGTTTTCTTTTATCCTATAATGGAGTTTGCAAGAGGAAAAAGATTGAAAATTCTTTTTCCAAAATTATGAAGAATTCAAATTTTTTTTCCTGTTTCTTAAACTTATGTTTCATATTGCTCGAAAACTATTGCAATTGAAATAATTACTTAGTTTCAGTCAGTTTCAAGGGGCATACTTGGGGCTATGAATAAGATATTACGGAAATTTTTTTTTCAATCATTTGTAAGATTTTTAATTTTTAAAAATTGTCAAAATTGACTATCGACAATACCTACATTTTTGGATCAATTTTTTTTTGTATACTATCTTGTACTATTCGTAATAGAACCCGAAATTTTTAAAATTGGGTTATTCATTTTTTCAAAAATATGAATTTTTGAATTTTATAAAGAAAACTTTTTCTCCATTTTATCTCAATTGATTTTAATCCTGTAATTTTGTATGCAACTGTCAATTTTTCATTAGGAAAAATATTATTTCGAAAATTATACTAAGGTAGGTATAGGCTATTTCATACGAATTGGCATAAAAATTCAATGTAGAGTCTGAAAAGTTTATGTTTTGCAGAAAATAACAAAGCTAATGCTGACTTAAGGTATAACCGGAAGTTTTTCGTCTGTCAAAATATTTTCTATGAATCAACCATAACTTGTAACCTATATACAGGGTGTGGCGCGAAAAGTTTTGATTAAAAGTAATGACGGATCTGAAATTACCAAGCTGTAGGTATTGGATGACGCTAAGTTCAAATGTAATGTTCTAAATAAGTTACTTCCTTGATATTTTTTATTTTATTTTAAAATTCTACATGAAATTTCAGAAAAAATTTGTGCACAATGTCCTATACCGAAAATAAAATATATTTCGAATTTTTTTCAAAATTTTGGAAAAAAAATCCTAGTCCACATTGAATAACGCTATCTACATTAATAAAGAAGCTAGTTACGTGAAATTGTAACCGAAATAAACCGCAAGCGCTTCCCCGTTTACTCCATATATCCAATGCATTGATATTTCATACAGGGTGTTTTAAACTTAGCCTCCAACATTCACAATATAAGTAATTTACAAGTTGCTTACTCTCAAGTTTAAAACGCCTTGTATTCAATATCAATGGTTTGGACATATGGAGTTAGCGGGCAACCGCTTGTTGTTTATTAGCTACAATTTCAAGTCATTATCTTTGTTTTTAATGATGATATTGTTATTCAATTTGAACTAGGATTTTTTCAAAATTTTTAAAGAAATCAAAAAATCTCGAAGATACTTAATTTTCGGTATAGGAAATTGTCCACAAATTTTATTTAAAATTTCATGTAGAATCCGAAAATAAAATAAAATATGTTAGGTTCCATCCAAAACAACAAAGTTGACGTCTACTTTCGGTATAGCCGGAAGTGCCACATTCAGGACAACATTATATTTAAACTCAGCGTTATCCACAACCTACAGCTTCGTAATTACAGATTTTGAACATAACTATATCCGCCATTACTTTTATTCAAAACTTTTCGCTCCACACCGTGTACACAAATTGTCATAAAATTCGTGTCGTTAGTTAGTTTCCAATGGCGGCTCCTCGAAAGAGGCTAAGCAGGCTCGGCCTCCTCAACAATTTATCCAGCAAATACCACCAGAAATATTTTGTTGATTATTCTTCATTTTATTTCCTGTTTATCTAATAATTTTCAAAATTTTACAATTAATTCCCCGTTTTCACTAGTTATTTTTGAATCTGACAACAGTGCCCTGAGGCTAGATTTTACAAACATCTCAATACCGAAACACGTGCTGCTCAACAGAGTTGCCGTTTTTTCCACCAGTCCAATCGCTAATACCGTAAAGAATAGCGGAAATTGCAACACTCTCAGGAGGCTAGCCTATAGTGGTTGCGATGATACACGAAGGCACATCGCTTAAAACAAAAAGATACATTTTTTGATTGTATTATTGATCATTTTTCGCAAACTTAAGACCGTAGGATTCCGTTAATATATAAAAAAAGTTAATAAAAGTAATAAAAAAAAACAAAATATGAAAAACTCCAAAATTCCAAATCCAAAAAAAAACAAGAACAAAAATTGATTAATTCTGTCACTGAAGTATAGCTGGTACGGTCGCTACACAAAGGTTAAATCAATTGGCTGAGTAGAGTATATGTTTTATTTTTACGCTTTATGTCCAGCCTCCTCTCACGAGCCGCCACTGTCGTCCACTATAGTATTGGGCATGTTTCAACGAGGCCTCGAACCTTTTATGTTCTAGAATAATTTTCTGTTTTCCAAAATCCGTGACGGAAACAATAATCCTTCTTTGTTGACCGAACTTGGACAAGTTGAAAAAAAAGAAGTTGAGAAGACGTCTTAAAAGTGCTCCAAAAAATTAATAACCGGGTACGGAACTAAAACTTTCCTAGACTTAGTTGTTTAACTTTGAAAGTACGTTCTTAAACTCTTAATTGCTTGAAAATTTTATTGGAAAGTTTTTATAATGACTGTCGTCGCTAGGAAGAATTCAATTCAGTAGAGAAAACAAAAACTCCAAAGGGAGGAATCAATTTTATAAATTTTTTATACAGAACAAGATTTGTTAATTTTTTCCTTGTTACATTTTCAAAAAAAAACGGCGTATCACTATTTATTTTAAAATATAGCTTCTAAATTGACGACAGCTCAACAAAACGATTCGGTGAAAACGAAGGAAGAACATTGGAACGTAAAATATGGTTGACAATCCATCACGGTGCAGTTTAATTGAGTTCATCAATCTTTCAAAACACAACACGTTACTGGGAAAATTAGTTTCGAATTCCTTTTGCGTGTTTCGACCATTCTAATTAGTTGTTGTTTTTTGGCAGAATATTGCAGAACATAACTTATATTTGACGAAATGAGAATAAATATAAAAATTCTTCTAGTCTATTCATCGCTGGGATTAGACCAGAATTCGATTTAATCTGAATTATTAATCAATCATCCAGCTGTCAGCATAGGGATTTATCAGTTTGCTTTATGCATCAGTATGTAAAATTACATGAATTCAAAAAGAAAAGCTCACCATCTTAAAAACAGATCAATAGTATATTATGCAACTATCATGTAATGCTAGTTATTGGGGTGGCGCGAAAAACCGACTATTTTTTTTAGTCTCGAATGAAAAAATGTTAATTTTTGATGTTTTAAGAGCCCTCTTCAAAGGACAGCTCAAAAACAATTTTTTTAGGGGTCGCTCCAATTTTTTTTAAATTTCAAAAATCGATTTTTTTTTATTAAATTTTTTTCTCGCGACGGTATAATTTTATAAACCAAAAAAAAATAAGTTTTTGAAAGTTTTAGTTCAAAATTTAAATTTCGAAAGGTCGCTCATAATTGTTTTAATTTATCAGTGCATTACTTTAGATTCTTTCGAGCGACCTTTTAATATCCAAATTTAAATTCCATAATTTTTTTTATTTATTTAGTACAGTATTCGATGAAATTACACCACGAGATGAGCTTGAACTGAAGCACAACATAGAATACATAATTTTTTTTAATTTAATAATTTTACAAGTAAAATGTATCATTACATTTAATTGCTTCTTAATATTTGGTTTAATTATTATTAGTTTTGTATTAAATAATCTTGAATTAACGCTGTTTCATTGCGTTGAGACAGAAATTTTTATTACCGACCCAGCGAAATTATTTGTTCACTATTTTGACACCATATCAGGCCAGCGCTTTTTTTACTTTATGGTATTAATCTAAGTAAAGTTAAAATCTGTTATAATTAAAATTAAGTTTCAGAATTAATAACAAAGTTTATTGAAATATTGTAGTTGGTTAAATAAAATTATTAAATTTGAAAAAACTATGTATTCTATGCTGTGCTTCATTTTTAGTTCATCTGGTATTGTATTTTTATCGAATATTGTACTAAATAAATTTAAAAAAAATGTATGGAATTCAAATTTGAATATTAAAAGGTCGCTCGAAAGAATCTAAACTAATGCACTAATAGATTAAAAAAAATTATGAGCGACCTTTCAAAATTTAAATTTTGAACTGAAACTTTCAGGAACATATTTTTTTTTGGTCTATGAAATGATACCGTAACGAGAAACAAAATGTAATGAAAAAAAATCGATTTTTTACGATTTTTGAAATTTAAAAAAATTGGAGCGACCCCTAAAAAGTGTTTTTTGAGCTGTTCTTTGGAGAGACTCTTAAAACATCAAAAATTAACATTTTTTCACTCGAGACTAAAGAAAAAAAAAATAGTGGGTTTTTTTGCGCCACCCTACTAGTTATTAATACACAATAGTTGAAGAGCTGATGACGAATTTTGAGAAGGTATTTTAGGCAAGCTGAAATTGCGGAACATGACAATTTTTTTAATTAGAGAATCCAGTTTTGGCAGTCTTTTAGTGAGTAAGCGGTTATTTCGCTACTGCGCATCATATAACATTTGCAAAAAAAGATACCAAAAAATATATTTTGGACAACTTGAATTTTTTTTATCTCTCAATTTATTATTTCTATAGTTAAAAAAAATCCAAGACATTTTTGTCGGTTATTTAGTATTGCCAGACGAATTCAAAATTATTTTTTTTAAAATCACAAAAAATATTCTTTAGGCAATCTGAAATTTATATCACGTATTTATTAAGTACTCTCAATAACACCTGCAAATCGCCAGACGTTTTTGCTGGTTATAAACAATTACCAGACGTTAATAAAGTTTGTAAATAAGTGCGTAAAACAGTCTCACGCGAGACATACCGGCATCTGCCGGGGCCTGAGCTCCTCACGCTGTGGTTGACTATTGAGGAACCTGGTGTTTACGGCACTGTGTTTTAAACAGAAAATTTAATTTTTTTTTTATTTTTTTTGCTAAAATTTGATGATTTATTGAGAACTTTAAAATTATTAATTTCGTTTGCTGCATAAATGATCAAAGCTGAAAAAAAGCTTATAACATTGCGAATGATAACCGTCTGTTTGGGTCACATTTTTCGGCAATTCCATATCACTTTACCGCTAATTAATGTCTTTGCGAATTTTTAAAAAGTTTTTACATTTATGTAATGTTTCTTCAATAAAAGCAACGATCTTATTAATACTTTCTTCACCAATAAAACATTTTAAATTTGTTTTATTCATCGTGATTTATCTGTACATAACCTTAAAATTTAAATTTGTTTATCAAATAATTACAGCACCAATCTAAAACAGTTCGAACTATATACACAGATATTTACATGGTCATATATTCACATACATACATGCTAAATCTCAAAAAAGAAAATATATTGCAATCAAATCTTTAAAAAAGATATAGAAATACTGGATAATTTTTGACGATGCTACGAATGCTATAACACAATAGTTATTTGTATGCTTAGGCCGCGAAATACCTTTCAATCGTTAAAATGATCAAACTAGATAATTGACTTAATTGTAAATTACTATATTATTGCTCTAGAATCAACAGCAGTTCAATTTATTTAACAATATTCATCCTAAATAATATAAGTACTTATGTATTTGTTGGTATTCAATAAAAAATAATCCTTGTCTTTGTAGTATTTTAGAAATGTCAAATTTGGAAGTGACGTTTGGTTTCGCAGCCGTTGCTATGGGTAACGGCCGCGAAATTAAATTTTGCTGACTGTGCTGAGAACGCGAAATACTGACTTCGCGTGCGATTGCACGAAAAATCATTTTGAAGTCGTCTAGCAATACTAAATGACCGACAATACTTATACTTTTGTCAATATCCGTAAAATTTCCTATTAATGCACTATATAAATTAAACATTTTCGATTATACCTCCACTCGATTGAGAAAGCTACTGTGTTAGCGAAACGCGCCACGAATCTATATTGAACTTGGTTCAAATATATAATTGAGATTTAAACAAATTAAATTGTTTTATTTTATCGCGAAGAAGTAGTTCAAAATTTCATTGCAAGCATATCCTCATCCCATGCAAAAGTTTGACGAAAGAAAGAAAAGCTCTTTTTTGTAATGATGATGATGATGATGGCATACCAATGATATTGTTTGATCAAGATAATATAATTCCATTTTGATTGCGTGAATTTAAAAACTGTTTCCTATTACTTATGGAATTGCAGTGTGTTCGAGAAGTTTACTTTTTTTTTCATGTATTTCAATAGAATGCAAATTATTTTCAGATATATCTGATCTAAAAGATATTGATAGATAGATATAATAATCGCATATTTGAATTAGGTACTCATTTAATATTATTGTTGAAATTGTTTTATTTTATGTTCTTATTTCATTGGTTAAGTTTTCAGATCACTTTGTGAATAAAATAATGGCAATCTTTCATGAATAAAGCATATTCATCTCTCCAGTTTAAATAGGTACAAATAGATGTAATAATGTAACTAAACTAATGAAAAATGAATGTTTTTATGTGGGCACAACTTAACTAAACGTTGGTCCAAAATCCACATATGCAACTCAAAAGTTTCATAAAACTAACCTTTTTGTTGTTTATCATTATTATCAAGCAACAAGACAATCCTTAAAGCCAAATAAAGTCACCTTTCTCCAAAATAAATACTCATATGTATACCAAAAGACCATTTTTTTGTTTGCCCTGAGACGCCATTTTACTATCAATTTAACCTGATTTTACTACGAAGTTTCAACGTTCCTAGTTTATTGAAGCTATTTTTTTTGTCTCTTCAACTGATATTTGTGTGTGTGCGTACAGATATAATTGAAAACAATATTTTTTTGTGAAAATCATGGTTCGTCAGTGCTAAATTTGCAAAAAAAAGCAGTCGGAATATTCCTAACCTCTCTTTTCACATGTAAGTAAATAGTTCTATTGGTCAGTCCGACTAGTCCGACAGTTTCTCCCCACTCCTTGAAAGTCATTGATGAAAACATATTATTTATGGCGATAGAATGTTAGCCGTCTTTTCGGATAGTTTTATGAATGACTTGCGGACTCTATTTGCAGTATTACTCTAAGATTCAACCCGATCTTACTGAGAATATAATTTTCATCAATTTCTGTAAATCGAACACTGTTGATATTTATATGATTGTGATAAAATCTGTTCTTATTTTGAATATGTGTTCTGATTTTTTGTGGTGTCACATCCCATCATTGTCCTATATCCACTACACATTTCTTCCCTAAAGTTACGCATTAATCAAATGTTAGCTGAATGAAGAGTATTATGAAAACATCTCGTGTTTTGTCTATGTTTTAAAAAAATATACAATTATACAGGGTTAATAATCTTCGAGTACCTAATGATTTCAGGTCTCACTCTTCCTTTTCCAAATTGGCAGATTTCCTTTGCCGAGCTGATTCCTGAATATTTCCAAAACTTTATTCAAATTAGTACTCCAAACTTTGTCAAAGGTAGCTCAGAACATGTAGAATTTCATTTTAAAATATTATTCTTGTATATTTTACCTTCATATACTATCATTATTTCAACAACTAGCCAATTTTTGTACTCTAAAATCACGTCTTGACCTAAAAATTCCATTGTAACCTTTTCTATTCTATTTTTATATACTGCGCATTGCATTTATGAGGGAAACTAAATAGAGATTCCTTCCTTTACGTTCAAAGATCTATTTACTACTTTCTCTGTTAAATCGAGTTATTGAGATTATCCGGAAAATACTGTTTGAACTTTTCTCTCACTCTCAATGAGACTAGTTTTGTTGTTTCTTTTATTGAATCATCTACTTTATTTTTTATAACCAGTTAACTGATCGTGACTTCCATATTTATTATGGTATCGATCACTTTGTAAATAAATTGTGGATGAATAAACGATCAAAGCAGAAACCTATTTCAAAGTGGAAAGTGTTAGTGTCGAAAGCTCAAAAGGATACACGGCATTGTTGATATTATTTTTATGGTGACATATTTATTGATATTCGCATTACAAAATTGGTTTGGTCACAAAACAGGGGTTATAGAGTAGTCGAATTAGCTTACTTTGAAGCGAAAAAAAAATTGTTAACAGGATGGGAACAGTTGGAAATGGTGAAGAGGTGTATCATAAACATAGAAAAAATAAATGCGCGAGAAGGGGTGTTTCCAGATATATTTGGGAGGTGAAAAGGGGTGGAATTTTGGATTTTTGCTGTTTACGGCGAAAGTTGACGTGGGAGAGAAAAGTGCACAACAAAAAAGTTGTAGATCATAAAAAGATCTACAACTTATGTATGAATGATTTTTTCACATAACCTCAAAATCTCCGAGAAAAATGAGAAAAACTGCTTTTATCGTTTTTTATTTTTCATTTACACAATAATAATTTTATTTTGACAAAACTTGGTGAAAGTATACCTTTTTGTGTCCGAAAAGTTCACACATTTTTTCAGATGAGAATATCAAGAGACTTCACGTTTCCTGGCCCAAAAAAATATTTTTCAAATTAAAATTCTTCCTTGGAAAATTGTCGTAGAGACTCCATTCATGTCGCCATTTTTTCGTCTTGAGTAATAATTTCTTGTGAAATAATAAAAATATACAGTCTCCATTTAGAAACATGCTCAAAAACTGGAAAAATAAAAAAGTGAACTCTGCAACCATCTTTTTTTTTACTGAATGTTAATAATTTGTTTGAATATACAAATAAGGTTGTTCTTGGTCAAGACATCCATCTTTTGGTCATCATGAATCAATTACATTTTACAGATGCAGAAATTTACTTTTTAAAACCGGGTTCAGGCAATGTAAGTGATGCTATTTAATAATCGAACAGTATTATCCATGAAGATTATCGTTCTATGATTGGATTTTTACATTGTTTTTCTGGCTGCGATACAACATCTGCTTTTTCTGGCAAAAGCAAAAAAACAACATTTAATTCTCTTATCGCAACTCCAGAGTTAGTAAAGCCTTTTTATGAGACTGACGCAGATCCAACAACTATTACTCGGAATGGTTGCAAGTTAATAACATCAATATGCAAAGGGAAACCAGAATTATCTCTGAATGAATTAAGATTTCAACTGTATATGAAATCAACTGCAAAGTCAACATTCAAACTGGACAAATTACCACCCACTGTTGGTGCGGCTACACAACACTCTTTTCTACCAGCTTCAAACGTGGCTTGGAAACGAAACAACACCAACAAAATGGGGCTGGGAAGAAGTTATTGTATCACTGAAGAATCCTCAGGTTATCCGAGCGATATTGAAGAAGAAGATAATGAAATTACAAATTGAAGCAATATTGAAGAAATAGATGATCAATTTACAAACGTATTTGAAAAAACCTCGATTGATGTAGTTTCATCAATTTACTAATTGTTAAGGTGAATATATAATAAAGTTTTGCATCAAATAATAGCACTAGGGATCTTTTGTTTTTTTTTCGTACAATCGAATAGTGCAATTGGTTTTTTCAAAATTATTGGAAAATTTAATGAAATTATTAACATTCAGTAAAAAAAACATGGTTGTAGAATGCATTTTTTGATTTTTTCAATTTTTGAGCGTGTTTCTAAATAGGGACTGTATTATTTTATTATTTCTCAAGGAAGTATAACTCAAGACGAAAAAATGGCGACATGAATGAAGTCTCTACGACAATTTTCCAAAGGAGACTTTTCAGATACAAAAACGTATACTTTCATCAAGTTTTGTCAAAATAAAATTATTATTGTGTAAATGGAAAATAAAAAACGATAAAAGCGGCTTTTCGCATTTTTCTTGGAGATTTTGAGGTTATATGAAAAAATCATTTTTACAAAAGCTGTAGACCTTTTTATGATCTAAAACTTTACACTTTTTTCTCTGACGTCAACTTTTGCCGCAAAACTCCACCCCTTTTCACCCCCCAAATATATCAGGAAACACCCCCTGCTCACGCATTTATTTTTTTTTTACTTTTATTATACGCCTATTTACCATTTCCAACTGTTTCCATCCTGTTAACAATTTTCTCTTTGTAAAAGTGTTATTTGGCTATTATTCACACAACATTATGTAATATAAAATATTAAATTGGGTGAGTAATCAACAAAATCATCAAAAGAATAAATTAAATACTATTTCCAAGATCCTACAAAGTTTGAAAAACATTTTTTTGACTAAGAAAAACTACATTCCGCACAATATGCCCCAAACGAGCATTGAATTATAGTTCAAAGGAAACGAAAAGGTATGATTCATGAGATAAACCAACCCTTTTGGTTTGTAATTAGAGGGGATCACATCTCTTGTGGTCAGATTTTGCAGAATTTGCAGCCACATTAGTCAGAGGTAGATGAATAATATACAGCATATTTGATGATAAGTGCCCACTTGAGACAAAATTGTCTCTTTTAATAAAGTTTAGAGTAGATTACTGTATCAATTTTTTCAGGCTAGAGACATTGGAAGAATTGTGAAATGGCAGAGTCTTCCAGTATGGATACTGCATTTGTTACGAACCAATTGAAAGCTAATTGTGTGAAAGTGTAATAGTGCAGTCTACACCTTTTAAAGCGTGTACAAAATTTTACTCTGCTTTTTCTGTAAAAACCAGTATGTTTATTGTGCACAGAGGGATATGTTTTGATTTTGTATGAGTAGATAGTCTAGTGAGGGATGGAAGGAGACGCATGGGTCAGGTCAACGTTGTATAGAATACTTCTTGCTGCCGGTGCAGGAGTTTGAGGGTGTGGGCTTTGTGTGTCACCAGTGGATGATTTTTCAATATTTGCACCTTTGGAGAAACACTGACACAAATAATGCAAATTAATTAATTGTTCAGCAAAGACATTTAAAGTTTTTTAAATTTATTTTTGGTTTTTGGCAGTAAATGGGAAAACAGTTATAATAATTTGGATTGAAAAGTATAGAAATTGTTAGTTTGATGCGTATGATATTTTTGTTTTTCTTCCTGAACAACCTTTCTCAGATCCATGAAATTTTTAAAAAGATTACAAAAGTGTCATGGTTCTTCCAACATTTTTCTCAATTACGATAAAAATAAAGGGCCATGAAAGACGAATTTATGGCTGAATTAGTATTTCGTGGAAAATGAACTCAAAACAAATTCATAGTGACCTAAAATTTTGAAAAGTGTTATAAAAGGATTTATAATATTTTGGAAAAATATTAGTGTAATTTAATTTAAGTAGGTCTACTTTTTTTGCTGTTTGTATGATCTAACTACTACACTGGCAACAAAAAAATTGAGGTCACCTTAAAATTTTCATGTTCTTTAAAAATTTACGTATTCGCAAACTGTATACATCATTGCATGTGCTTTTGTAAGCTGAATGTAATACTCCATACTAAAGAAAAATGCATTTTTTTCTTGGATTTCATGATTTATTCTGAAAAAGCAACAAATTAACATTTTGGGCGAAATTCAACATTTTGTTGTTAGGGAAAATATGGAACTAACAACATGAAAAAACTTAATACTTATAACGTGTATTCCCTCCTCTTGCATTGATGACTGCTTGAAGTCGGTGCGGCATACTTTGAATTAAGTTGCGGATCACATTCTGGTCGATGTTATCCCATTCCTGAGACAGCAATCTTCTCAGCTCCTGGGCAGTTCTTGGTGCTAGTGTGTGTCTGCGGATCAGTCGTCCCAATTCGTCCCAGACATGTTCAATGGGATTCATGTCTGGGCTCCGGTTGGCCAGTCAAACCGCCTAATTTCTACCTCATCCAGATACTCCCAGACAATTTTGGCTGTATGTGGTCTCGCATTATATTGCATTAAAAAGCCACGTTCCTCCATAGTCACCATGAAAGGCATAACATGGTCTTCTAGCACCTCAGTAATGTACCTGTGAGAGGTTAGGAAGCCATTTTCTATGAAGACCAACTCTGTACGAGCTTGTGCAGTGATTCCCGCCCAAACCGTAACTGACCCACCGCCAAATGGAAGACGCTCGTCAATGCAAAAACTTCAGCGTATCGTTCCCCAGGTCTTCTCCACACTCGTCGACGTCCATCTGACCCAGTGAGGAAAAAACGCGACTCATTTGAGAACAATACCCCGCTCCAGTCATCATCATTCCAACGAACGTGATCTCTGGCAAATTTCAATCTTGAAGGCCGATGTTGGCGTTGCAACGAGGGTTCTGTTGCCATTCTTCTGCATGACAGTCCAGCAGCATGAAGTCTTCTTCTAACGGTCCACTCACTAACGTTGACATTTCTCACTTCTTACAACTGATTTCGCAGTGAAACCGCAGTAGCTGTCCTATTCCGCAAACTTGTGGACACCAAAAAACGGTCTTCTCGTTGAGTGGTAACTCTTTTTCGCCCAGACCCTGGTCTTCTAGTGATCAGGCCAGTGTCCAGAAAGCGCGGATACACCCTCTGCACACCACAAAACTAACAATTCTTGCAGTTTCACGTTGCCCCCGATCGTCTTGTAACAGCGCAGCAATTTTTGCCACAATCGGATCTAAAGACATTATGGGCCTGTTAAATCACTACACTTCCAATCGTTAGGTTTTACACAAAAAATGAACAGTAAACTGAAAAACGGGCAAGGGAGATGTGAATGTTCAATTAGCGCAAAAGGCACCTTTTTCATAAAAGTCGTACTCTAATAAATCGAATAACAGCTGCCAAGTCTCGGAAAAAATTGCTTTATCGCCTACTAATACTGTTATGTCCTTATCAATATTGACGCTAAAATTATTCGCAATTTCGGAAGTGACCTCAATTTTTTGCCCGCCAGTGTATTATCCAACCGTACAGATTTGATTGATTTTATCTTGATTTCATATTCCTTACAAATAATAGCGTAACCTGATCTCGAACTTTTCTATAAAAAAACTCCATCATCCGCCTTATTTTTATAATACAACCACATTATACCATTTGAAGATAACTTCCACTATCAACAAAGTTATTCCTAACTTCTGAACTTCCGCGCCATCAACTTTGTTCCGACTACGTGTATCGGTTGTAAAATCAAATTATTACGGTGTTATCCAAGTGTAATCATGATAAGAATTTTTAAGAGATCAACTGCTAACGTTCCACATAAAAAAAGCAGAGTCGTGTGAAGTATTTGTGAAAATGTTTCAACCAAACTCTCAGCAAATTTTAGATCAATAAAACTAATAATTCCGTTTTGGTCACTTATCTCTAATCGAAACTGAACAAAAGACTTTTTTTAAAACTGTTTGGAGTATAAAAGTTTATTTAAAGAATATATCAACAGAAAAAAATTAATATAATACGGTCCTGCGAGTAGCTTTAGAGAATAAAAAGGCATTGAGAAGATGTACTTTCTGCCTTGCTGCAAGTTTTCGATAAGAAAAACACTAGAGATCCATTATCATAATATTGAACATTATTGAGAGATCCCAATATGGCTTTCTGTAATAGTTTTCCAGAAAAACGTAGAGAATATAAATAATTCTTCTATCCGTGAATATTTTTATCCAAAATCAAGGAATAAATGAAGCTGAACGTTTTGAGGTAGAATTTTGAATACATTCTAAATATGGTTGTTACTAAGCCGTTTTTTACTTCGACTGTGCTTTATTAAACTATGTACTGTAACACCAGAAATAATTGTTACAGTATGTACACAAAAATTTGTTAAATTAAGCTAATTAAAATACTTCAACTACTGAATGAGTATAATAACGATATTAATACTTTCCTCTCAAGTTAATATCTTTTGCGAAATTGTATTTAGCTAAATGGATGTATCTTACGGTAAATAGTTGACTTTACTCACCTTCATTCATCAACATTTCAGTGTTTTTAATGTACATGCTTTAGTACATGCTTCTTACCTAAATTGAATATATATGAATATTTCCAAAATCGTTCAATAGCTCCTGTACTAAAAATTAAATAGGATAGACACTATATTCCTCACTTAAACTATACATGTTGTTTCCTACATCACATGTTAATGATTTGATGTAAAGGTCGTGAATGATAAATTGACTATAAAAGACAGTAAACATTTCCTTGATATTTTATCCATCCAAACAATACATACAATGAAAAATTATCAAAGGTTAATGATAGATGACAGATACCTATGTGGGTTGTAATTAAATGTATTTAAAGTGAAATTTTGAAAGCATCGGATTAGTTTTAGTGCTTTTTAGAATAAAATTCCACACACTTAAAAGTCATTCAATGCAAAGGTTGTTTTCATAATATATTCACCAATGCCTAATTACACATTTCCTTTAAAATGACTCGTTACTTCATTATTTGGTAGTTACACCGAAATTAAATAAATGCATTAAATAATCAATAAATACAGACATTTACAACTACTTTAGTTCGATTAGTGAAGTGCACCAATTGCATTATAATAGACGGTAATGATTTGAAAAATGAAAATAGACGTAGACATTTTATTATAAATAAATAGCAATGCATAGTTTGTAATTTGTTTTCACATCACACTAATCAATCAATTTATTTTTGTTTCTTCATGGAAAATATGCTCAAAACTCTATAAAACCATTATTTATTACATACCGGGTGTTCCAAGATGTTTTGACACTCAAATATCTTAGAACAGTTCACATGACAAATATTAAATCTGGCACCGTATTTTCGTCGAGTGAGCTGTAACATTTTCCTAAAATAAAATAAAAGATGACCATCTTTCATCTTTTCAGTTTTTTTTATGTGAAATGTTATTGCGCAGGACAAAAAACATTCTGTCAATGACGATAAGAATTTCACCAACAGCTCGCTATAAAAATTGTAAAGTGCGGATCTTTTATTTAATAAAAACGAACGAAGGGCGAATTACGGTTTGTTATTTGTTTGGGAAGAAAGTTTCAGGTTATCTGCTTTTACATCAGATTTCAAAATGCGCAGAATTAGGGAATCCAGATGACGTGAATTTGTGTTTCTTTTAAAACCTTCATCGGTAACCACATTTGAGAAATGGATGGAGTCCTAGATAGGGATAATAATATTTATTTGGTATTTTAATACAGTTTTTGCACCAAAGAGCAAATGGAGGCTTTCAAAAGTTCACATGCATACAAATATTTTGAATTTGTCCTTGTGCTGAAATTAGGATTTGAATGTTTTCTTAGCCTATATATGAAAAAAAAGTACCCGAGAAACTCTACATTTGTGGGTTGGGTGTCAGGACACAAATGACACAAGGGTAATGGAGAACCCGTCTGCGGTGTAGCTGATACATACATAAAGGCAGCCATTGAAAAATGGAAGGAATCAGAGGACCTGCTGCTTAAAAGCCGGAAAACTGTTGGAATCATAGCAGGTTTACTGACAGGACAATTCAGACTCAACAGTTATATGAGTGTTATAAAATTGGCAGAAACAGACCTTTGCAAGTTCCGTCAAGAGGAACAGGAATCAGCAGAACATGTATTGTGCCACTGTGAAGGCCTCACAAGACTGCGCTTTCTAGAACTTGGCAAGGAAAAACCAATGGCTACAAGCTACCTCTAAAAGCCTTTGTCTTGGCTATGGAGCCTCGTTAGGAGATTACAGCTAGACGAAGTAATTTAATAAAATCAGAGCATCACAATAAATCATTAGATTTCAGTGACAGAAGGCTAACGGCAGCTCTGCACACTATCTATCTATCTAACCCTACAACATGTAGAGGAAGTATCTATACACAGATAAATAAGAATAACTAGGTCAAAAGGAAGCTCTTATTTTTATTTAGTACTTGATTTCAGTTATCTGTATAAACTTTAGATCCTATTTTTCAATCTCCAAATAATTTTATTTGAATCCTCATTTTATCCCATTTTATTTGCTATTTAAAGTCGCTGTAATTCTTTTCATTTTACGATTGCTGGAAATTTATCATAACAATGAAGCTTATTCCCCTTTTTCTTTCTGTCTTATGGTTCAAACCAAAAACCATTTTAATTTTGTCACAGTAGCACTGCAAAGGAAGATTCGTTTTATATAATAATGATTTTGTTTAAATTAAATTGAATTGCACTGGATATAATTTATTTCACCAACAAATTGCAACTGACTGTCACATGTCAAATAAATTAAAAACAATTCAACTACGAAATATGAAAAGTAATTTCATTATAAATGAAATTAATGTTACTGTCACTAGCACATTTAATAGCTTTACCGTGAAATTTCACTGATTGATTTCAATTTCATACAAAACTAGCGGACTCGACAGACACTGTCTTTTCCCAACCTTGTATTGTGAAAAATATATTGTGTGAACTTTGGACTATTTCCATTTTTATTGATAAATATCAGACTTCACTGAAAATCCGACTTTCCCGATCTTCCCCAAATTTTCCGGTAAAAAATCTCCCCTACGCCGAATTTCAACTAAATCAAAAGTCACATTTTCTCCTACCGGAATTAATTGCTGGAGCATAATCATGTTAATATTTTAAATAATTCTCTATTCGTTTATTCTGAATACGAAGCTCCCATCTCTCTAAATGATTTCTTCTTGATAACGACAAAAAACTAACAGCGTACAAGAAGGCTAATACGAAAACCAGAAAAATGATGGAACCTAAGAAGAATGGGAAAAGCACAAAGGCCAGCCACGCTCTTCAGCTCCGTTTTCTGTATTTCACTTTGAACAGGGCTGGAGCCAGAAGAGTGATTTCCGCACTGATTTTACAAAACGTATTTGTATCGACAAAGTTCAGCGTAAAATATTTGCTCGTATTTAGGGCAGAAAGTTAGTTTTGTAGACGCAAAATTAGTCGAGGCAATGAAGCACTAAAAAGTCCAAAGATAGGAAATCTTTTAGGATAGGACGTATCGGAATGTGTTTTTTTTGCATTCGCTTGCAGAAATTATTTATATCATTCGTACCTACTTTGTACCTATTACAATCCGGAAGTTGCATTGCTGTAGCCAAAAATGCATATTTTGAAAGGCCTTTTGACAAATGTAATAACTTCGCAGGTAAATAAGAGTCAGAATTGGCTCAAGTCGGGTACCCGGAGGTTTTTAAGGTCGCTGATCACGATTATGATGTTGAAATTGACCCCCCGAACACCTGGAGCTCAGAAACGCCGACGAACGTCATCTCCGGGGACTATCCCGAACTTTATGCTAGAGAGGAGAGAAACTGGGCACCCGGGGGTTTTTGGGTGACTGAATTCGAATATATCATCGGCGAACACCTCACGGACACCTGGTGGGCCCCAATCTGGACGCGGAAGTCATCTTCGAGAATTCTTCTGGAAATATAGACAATAACGAACCGAAAATCGTTCCGAATCCGAATTTTATGTTGAAAACGACGATCCGAACACCTGGTGCGCCTTAACCTGGCCCTTTACGTCATCCCCGAGGGTTTTCCAGACATAATTGAAAAAACCCACCCGAAAATCGTTACGGGGGTTTTTTTGGCTCGCTGAAATCAAATATGGCACCGGCCAACACCCCACGGACACCTAGTGTACCCTAACCTGGCTCTTAACGTCATCCCCGAGGGTTTTCCAGACAAAATTGAAAAAGACCAACCAGGTGTCTGTGGGGTGTTCGTCGGTGCCATATTTGAATTCAGGGACCTGAAAAACCCCCAGTAAAGATTTTTACCCGACTTGAGCCAATGCTGACTCTTATTTATGAGGTTATTAAATTTGCCAAGAGGCCTCTCAAAAGATGCATTTTTTACATGCATTTTTTGCTGCAGCAATGCAACTTCTGGTTTGTAATAGGTACAAAGTAGGTAAAAATTATATAAATAATGTTTGCAAGCGAATGCAAAAAACCGCATTCCGATACGTTCTATCCTAAAAGATTTCCTATCATAATGCTTCATTGCCTCGACTATATTGAATCTTTCTGAAAACAGAAAAAGTCGATGAAACATGAATAATTCATTTTATATTATGTTAAATGTTTCTTGAATAGAAAAACGGTATAAAATTATTCGGTATCGTTAATTTGCAGGTACCGTGATTTGACCATTTGAAGAACCCACTTTGCTTCATTTTTTCAGTTCATATTATGTTACATAAGGTACAAAAAAACATGTGTACCTATTAATGGTGAAGTGCATTAAAAATTGGTCGAGTGGTGGTGGAAGATTTGTCACCAACTTCTTCAACTGAAACGACAATTATCGTGTGAGTCTGAGATAAGTAGCCGATGAAATCTTTCGGATGAATTCGTACTATATACAGGGTGGGGTACCACATACGGCATGGAATTTAGAGCCAAACTAGAAAATATTCTGAAAAATGTTTTTTATTTAGGATAAAAAGACGATGATGTCATTTTTAGTTACTTTCCTGCATATCAGAGTGAACAAAAATTTACCAGCCGTAAATACAGTTTGTACTTAATAGCCAGGGCAATTTTCAGCTAACGGGTTGGCAAAACAGCACGTTGTCAGATCATTTAGAAAAATTCAGAAGTTTTGTCACAATTGAGGTTAGGTTTAGTATGTATGTATTGTTTATTGACATCGATCATCGTCTTTACAAGTTTTTCTACTACTCCTGAATTCATTTTTTTTCCAATGTTGGGAAAATCGTTATTTTCGTTATTAATTAATTAGGCAAATCTGCAGTGTGAAGTTAAACGCATTAAAATGCCCTAGAAGTGGAACAGTGAATTCCGAGCGTTGGTTATATCCTTGATAAGTTATTTTTGATGAGAATGCCACAATGGACCTTGCTTACTGCTGTGAGAGACGTGAGTTATCTGTGATGAGTAACATAATTTCCTTTAATTATTATCAATACAAACTATAATATATTATATCTAAATTCATTCAGTTGAATATTTTTAATGATAGGTTAGATTATTAAAACTTGAAATTGGATTATACTTATATTCAAATTTCCTCAAGATGATTGACGCTTTGATTTATTTCTTCCAGTGTTCTTGAAGATGGTTCTAGAGTTTGTCAGTCTATTCTATATGAAAAATAATAAATATCAAGTGGTAATCGAGATATAGAATGATTGGTTACTGCATTTTGTATTTTATTCACACCTTTCACATAAATATAAATATTTATATTAAATAAATCTGAGAATATCATACAAGCCTTTTATTTATAAATAAACACCTTCAATGTATGCCTTACTAGGTACTTACAGGTGAATAAAAAAGAAGAACTGTCACATTGACTGTTCCAGCTTCCTTCGAATAAAGAAAAAATCTACATGCTGGCAACATCACAAAATTTTGTTTTGTAACGACATCGTCTTTTTATCGTAAATAAACCATACCTATATATATTTTGAAAATTTTTACATATTAAAGTTATGTTTTTTTTCAAATAACACAACACGTATACAATTTTATTTTAAGATTCTTCTTCAAAATTTTATTGTAAGGATTCTTTTACTTATTCCTACTTTTTTACTGATTTCTCTATGCCTTGTGTGAGGATCTTCGACAATTGAACCAATTACTTGAAATTAAATATCTTCGTTGTCTACTACTGAAGTTGATCTATTGATTTTTGGGTAAGCGACACTTCCAGTATTTCGGAACTACCTCTCTAAACTAAAAGTGTCAAAAGATCTGAATTTCCGCAAAAACTTGCTTAAATGTTGATGCAAAAGTAAGAGTCAACTCCGATCTCAAGTTTCGAAATGGCTCCTTGAAAATATGTGTGTACTGATTTTTTCGATTATGGATAATATTGTATTATCTGATTCTCCTTGCCATCTCAAATCACTATGAACGAATTTCTGGCCAAACACTCCATAAATCCCATTGACCAAATACCATACCCCCTTTGAAAATATCATCGTATGCCCTTGATAGATATAGATTAGGCAATATTTAACTGGATTCTGGGACACAAGGGTAATGTGGGGAATGAAACAGCAAATATCCTCACAAGAAAAGGGTCTGAAATGAAATTCACTGGTCCCGATCCACATTTCAATTTATCAAACGGCAGTTCGACTGTGTATATCTACTAATTCTAAGTAGGGGTCGAATGAAGAAAGTGACAGGTTTACTTACTGATCACTGAACCTCAACATGGGCATATATAGGGAGAAAGCTATCCGCTGGTTGTGCATGGAAGAGGATGAAATAACTTTACACTTCATCTTCAAGTGCGAGGCACTGACTCATTGCAAATTCAAACTCCCGGGATTTTAGCTACCAAGGGAGGATCTAGTGGAAAAAAGAGGACAACCAGTATTTCCACATCCAGGGCACAAAAGTCTGAAGACTGAAGTGCCGAGGGTTCGAATCCTCCACTGGAGGTACTGTACTTTATCAAATGTATCATCATCAGTGATATAGAAATTCTTACTAATGAATTGACCCCTGATACATTTTTATCGTTAGGCAGTAACGTCACGGAGCCATAACTCCAACCAAAAGTCTTTGATTGACGGTGACACTTTAATAAGTGACGATTACGAATGAGTTTTGCTCCTACCAATAATTGCTTAGCGCGGCTAGAGAAGCTGCCACAAAAATGATGGGATTTGATTAAAAACAAACTTTTCCAACCAATTCCTCCCAACATTTCCATTAACTTATACCCACCTTTTATCATTATTCCAAAAGTAAGAATTCCAACCATGAAAACCAATATTGAAATGTCAGGAATAAATAATTACGACTTTTCGTATATAAATGAAAGTTTTCTATTAATTTTTCAAGACTGGTTTTTTTGATGAAACTCTCACAATTTTCCTCTGAAAACTCTAAAAGTAATTATTGTGGGAGGCATTCAGTATCAGTTCATATCAGTTCGCGTTCCATCAAAACCAATTTTATTTTTTAGAAAATTTGCTTCCAATTTAGAGATCTCATGCTAAGAAACCTAGTGGGAGGTAAATTTCAATGTTCTTCAAAACGCAACAAAACAATTTATATAAAATTATGTATAAGTGGAAAAGGTTCAATGATGTTGTCTAGTAAATTATTACTATCTTTGCTCTTTAATTGAATTAAAATATACTGCCTCAACCACTGACGTTATTGGTATCATTTTAGCATTATCTCTAGTCCAGGGTTATACTCTCGGAGCTTATGGAGGAATGAGGCACAAATACGCCGAAACCGGTCTACAAGTGATGCTGTCTTCTCTAATTACAAACCAAAATAATTGGTTATATCGTGCAGATATCCCCACTCCGTTTAAATTAGAAGTGTAATCCAATGTCTGACGTGACATATAGCCACAGAAGTAGTTGTTGATTCTTGGTGAATGACTATCTTTGACATTTATTAATAGCAAAGATAAATACAAATAATTACATTATGAGAGATTCCAAACTTACATTTCAATGTCTCCAACCTTCCGCTTTGTCTCTTTGTCAGTCGCACTGGTACAGGATGTGTTCTACATTTTCTTCCTCTAGGTGGCAGAATCTGAACATAGCTTAATCTGTGAGTCCTATCAGATTGCTATGGCTTTGACAGTTTTTCTATATTTGGGTTTCAGAGCCCTTTTAAGCAGTTGTTTTGTGCCGCTGGACGTACGACGTTGGAGTGACGTCGTCTTTTTTAGTTTCATTTTATGCAAGCGTTTCCGAGAACATTTTCTAGATATCAGTTGTATTCGCACATTTGACAGTGACAATACAGAGATGTATCCCAGAATATTTTCCTTTCCTTCCCTGCATCAATTTATATTCCAGTGGACACGTTTTCGTCCATTCTTACGGAAATACAGGATCTATTATATAAGTCAATCAACACTATTATGCGCCTATCCTACTTCAATGGTCAGCAGTCAATAGATAACTGACGTTTGCACAAATAAGGTGCGATGTATTTTAACTCTCTAAAACATAACGGGCATGTCTTCACTGGCGGATCTGAGGGGGGGGGCCATGGGGGCCATGGCCCCCCCCTTGGTATTGGTTCAACAACCAGAGCCTGGATATGCAACTAAACCTTTGATTGGTTTTCAACAAAGAAAGAAGTTTTTCTTCGTTGAGGCGAATAAAAAGTTGGCTCCGATCTACTATTTCAGAAGATAGGCTATCTGGCTTAGCCATTATTAACGCCCATCCGGACATTGAGATTAATGAACAATTAGTTATTAACAGATTTGCCAACAGTGGCCCAAGGCATATGGATTTTGTTTTATAAATAATAATTTGATAAGTTTTTGTCTTAGGTGTTTTATTTTTGGAAGTTTATTATTAGAATTGTGGATTTGTGTTTTTGTTTGTTTAGTCACATTTTTATCCATCTTATTTATGTTATTGTTCACTAGTTTCAGTTGTTTTCAGTATATTTTCAAACAGTGACCAAAGACATATCTTTCTGAACAATAATTTTATCAAGTTTTTGTTCCAGTTGTTTTATTTTGAGAGTTTATTATTTATTAGAATTGTGGAATTTTGTTTTTGCTTGTTTCGCCATATTTTGTTCAATCTTCAATCTTATTTATATTATTGTTCACTGGTTTCAGTTGTTTCAAATCAAGAAAATATATATGTTTTTATATAATTGATTTCTATGGATTTTATTACTTTGGTTACAAATTTCCATTAACTCATGGCCCCCCCCTGAAAAACTCCCTAGATCCGCCAGTGCATGTCTTAGATCACGCCGCGACTGCAAAACGTTACAGCGGTGCATAAATAGACGTATTTGATCCAATGTATCTAGAATCTGGTCGTTAATTCAACATTCGACGTTCGGCGACATAAATAGCCTGTATAAAAGGGCTACTAAGTTTATCGCTAATTTGAGCGAATATCGTCTAGGCAACTGCTCCGCCTGTCTCTAGCCTGGTAGGATCTCTCACCATTTCCAACATTTTTCTGCCACCCACTTTTTTGTTTGATGTCGATAAGGAGACGGCAGTTTCCAGTCTAATTAATGGCATTGATGAGTCTTGAATCGCAATTCCATCCGTATTACAGTTGACCCTATGACACCTGTGATCTAGTGTCCCGGCTACCATGACCTTGCAACGGTAGCAAACTGCCTTCAAGGCACTTAATCTCATACTAGTTTATAATTGACTTCTATGACTTCAGCGAAGCTTTGTTTTCTGTGAAGAAGGCAACTCAATGTTATGTTCACCTCTTCCTTTCAATATCGTCTATCCTTTGTTTTCACTCTACAACTCCGCTCCCTACACCTACCTCTGAGAGGAAGAATGTTTGAATGTTCTCCACGAAAATAGATACACATACATCAAATTTCCACGTTGAAACTCTGAATGTTTTCATTTTATGTAGCGGAGAGATCTCATTTTCGCAATCCGATGCAATTTATAATAGCAGCTTGCTAATTTTTCAACGAAAAAAGGATCTTATCTCATAACATTTTCATGAATCGTCATACATACTAAATGTCGGAAATGGAATCTGAATTGCAAATTGGCTACCGCTCTCAATCTCTAACAAAGTGGAAGTAATCATTATTCTAAGATTAGCTAATACGAAAGGATATAAAAGCAGTAAGGAATTTCATCAAGAAGAAATGGATTCTATAAGTTTTCTGTAAAGTAGAAAGTTTAGACTAAGACGTATTTAGTAGTAAAAATAATCAACGGCATAGCGTTGGAAAGAGAGTATAAAATAAATAGTATCATGTGAAACATTAAACGAGAGTTGTCTTTCAAGTGATACATTATAACAACGTAGTTGGAGCCTGTCTCAAATGTAAAAATTAACTGATATGCTTAGTCAACTTAACGCTAGTTTGATACCGCTCCGTTTAAAGCTGTAACTGAACTGAATTTTCAAAGTTATCGAGTCAGTTGAGAAATGAAAATGAGCCGAGGAAATTTTGGCGCAATTATCTTGCCTTGTCGAGTTGGTTTCTGTTTTTGGCAGTAGAGCACTTCATTACGGATCACTACATTAGTCGACAATTTCTCGTTGGTATGGAGAATTAAACAGCTTAGCGACGATCCAAGAACTGGTCCATCAACAACAGTATTCACTCAGGAAAACGTCGATGCTGTATGTAAGCTGATCCAAGAAGATTGACATGTCACATATCATGAAATTACAGTATCATTGGGCGTTTTAGAGACCTTAAAAATGTCACATGAAGAATGATGTGTAAAAAAATTCGTTTCTCATTGGATAGCGTTGGAAGAACGGAAAGCAATTAAAGTCAATTGGTGGCAAAATACCCCAAGCCGGCAGAAAATTTGAAAAATATATTATCAGTGGTGATTATTCCTGGATTCACTCGTATGAACCCGTCAAACATCAGTCGGCTGTTTGGGTGTTCCAAGATGAACAAGAACCGACAAAAGTTATCCATTCTCGAGTTGTTTCCAAAAATATTGTGGCGACATTTGTCTCAGAAGCGGGTCATGTAGCAGCAATTTCCAGTTGTCGAAGGTCAGAAAATGCAGTTATTTCAATTTACTCGGTGTTTGGTACAGGGTCTACAATTTTTTTTCTCATTTTCAAATTTCTCAAGGAATTGAACACTACATCGTCTTACCTGCTTCACTGCCTCTAGAGGCCCTTCTGTGCTTCCACTCACTCAAATATTTTTTTTTTGGTTTTTTTATAGTCCTTGTCATGAAAATTCTATAACTAAACTACGCCACTGTTACCTCCCATATTTCCAAAACTGTGTAGTGAACAATAACGTTTTTGTTTTCCCGTCACCATCCAATAAAATGTAAGCGTTTCAATTGAATAATGTACAAAAACTATTGTTAAATAATTAAATTTTTTTAGTGAGTGGAATTTTTTCTCTGACACCCATATATTTTGTAAGTTATTTATTCATTAAGTTCGAATGAATTTTTGTTGACATTTTTGTTTTGTTACTGCATTCTAAATTAAATCAAATCACTTTATCAACGAATTTGAAAAAAAAAGATTGTGAAGCTTTTTAAGTTTGATTGATTACCGGAATGGAACTGTGATGACAGTTGATAAGAGTACAAAATGATTTTTGTTAGTTAAACTTACAGGGTAGTCATACTGTGAAAAAGTGTCATTGGTGTTTATTTAATTTTTATCACTACGTTTACTTTCAATAATATCAATTTTGGTGATTCCCAAGTCTTTTTTCATGTTTCGATATTAAGTACTTAAGTATTTTGGAGCTACTTTTGGACTGGTCATATAGTCTGTTTTTTCCGAATTGTTTGAAAAAACTTTTCAGCTGAACAATTTTAATCAGAAAAACAGTAAAATTGGATAAACAACACCCAAAATCGAATACTAACGGAAATAAGAGAAAATTTTGATACGGAGAATGCCCCAGGATACGATTGAATTACAGGAGAAATTCTGCTTCCCATAATCGTTTAGAGAAAATATTCCTTAAAAGCCAATTATAGACAATAAAAAAGTAATTCCAAATCATCAATTCGTCTTCAAAGAACAACATTCAACAAGAGATCAAGTCCATAGAATCACACATATTATTGAAAGAGCATTAGATCACAGAAAAGAGTATTCTGCAGTCTCCTTAGACGAGCACAGGCTTTTGATATGGTGCGGCATAAAGGATTGAATCATAAATTGAACAATTTCTCACCTATACATGTTTTGCACCTACTCAAATAACGAATAGAATCTTCAGATATAATATGAAGACAACCAAAATAACTCACGCTGCAAATTAGGTTGAATAATGAAGTGTATTGAAACTGGAACAGTTTAATATACAGTGAACACGTAAAGGTTGGAACAAATTCGTTAATAGCTTGATATGCCCATTGAGGAAAAAAAGCTCAGACACGTCAATTTTCTTTTTCAGTTGCGCATGTCTTGGTCTACTCATATTTTTGATGACGTCATCATTGTTCGAGTTATGACGTCATTTTCATTTTTTTTAAATGACAATACCCTCTTTTGATAATACCTTCAAAAATACTGCATGTCGTGCGTAATGCAGTATCGCTCCATCTTGCTGGTACCATAGTGAATTGTCCGGTAGCTGAGAATTTTGATGATGGGGGTACAGAGCCGCAAGTACGGGAATGATGTGATGTTGCAGTAAATCCAAACATCTCTCACCGTTCAATGAACCGTCAATAAAAAAAGGTCCCACAATTGTATTACCAACTATTCTCGCCTTCACGTTGACTTTCTGTGGATACTGCCTATGCCCTAACATCGCCTAGTGAGGGTTCTCTGGTGCCCAGTACCTACAATCCTGCCCATTTACTGTACCATTTGAGCAGAAGGTGGCCTCATCTGAGAAAACACAGTGCCGTATGAATTGCGGATCATTATTACATCGTTCCATCATTAATTCACAAAATTCTTGTCTGCGATCGAAATCGTCTTTATTAAGTACTTGCACACTATATGGGTGCCACTTATTCTTTTTTAGGCATTTTAAAACAGACGTTTGACACATTGATTGCTCCAATGCAACTTGACGAGTAGATTTATGAGGATTTTCTTGCAATGATAATAATACATCCAATTGTTGATCTTCTGTAACGCCTGGACGACCTTTCTTATAATTATCACCGACATTGCCAAAATTTCTAAATTTTTCTTCGACTTTGCTCACCGTCGAACGTGTAATAGGTCTATCGGGATATTTGTTGTTGAATAAGTAACAAACCTCAGCTTGCGTACGAGTCTTATTTCCATAACCTATCATCATTAGAATCTCTAGGCGCTGCTTTTTGCTTAAACGGGTCTTGATGTCGATAACTTATTTATACCACAATTATTTGATAGCTATTATTGTGAATTCGCATTATTATCAATGAGACATGAGTTGAATTTATTTATCTAGTCAGTGCCGCCGTCGGAACAAAATTAGAAACATGCCTATTTTCGTGTCCCTGAATTAATTTTTGGGAATGTTCTTATGTAACCTGAGGACAAATATAACATCCATACACAGAAAAAGCGTTCTTTTTGAAGGTATTATCAAAAGAGGGTATTGCCATTAAAAAAAAATGATAATGACGTCATAACTCGAACAATGATGACGTCATCAAAAATATAAGTAGATCAAGAAATGCGCAACTGAAAGAGGAAATCAACTTGTCTGAGCTTTTTTCCCCAATGGCCACATCAAGCTTTTAACGAATTTGTTCCAACCTTTACGCGCGCAGTGTATATTTCATTATGTTCCAGAAATAATTAGTCATAATTTTTGGTATGATAATTGAAACCTGTACGAAACACAGTTATTGTGGTTTGATGTTGAAAATTAACATTCAATCACGATTTCTTTTTTTTTTTTCAGCGCTCCAACCTCTAATAGTAGCGTTCAATGTCGATTACCTCCCCAAATAGATTGTTGATTGCCAGATGTGGTTACAAATGAAATGTAGTTAGGTGGAAACTCTGCAATTGATTCAAGAGCTATAAATAGCACTCAGTTAATCATCATTTATACATTTTTAATGAAAGTAGTTAGGAAACTATTTATCTTCAAACTTGCATGGGTTTAGATCTCGCTTTGATGCAGTTTCCCAGGAGTATGTTTGATCATCACAGCTCTATTAGATCTTGTCAATGGTCCTATCTCTTCGGTTTTACCTAATCCATCTTCGGCTTAAGGGTTCCGGATCCTAAAAAGGGCTTCAACAAGTTAATCTGCTTTTTCATTCCAAGTGTGTCCTCGAACTTACAGCTAGATGACTATGAAGTTCTTGCCTATCTAGTCATTCTCATGTAATGTTTGAGCTGATTACACAAGATTAACCATAAGACGTGATAAGAATTATTTGTCAACCATATTTTTTATTAATACTGAACTGGGCACTCTTCCACCGTGGCGTGGATTTTTGGCTGCAACATGCTTTTTGGTTTTATTAAACTTCAAGAGTGATTGGTTTCTAGTCCCTTTTTATTGGATAATTGTGATGTTTGAACCATAGTTTACTTCAAGACGTTTCACTAAGACTGCTTGTTGATACAATTCAATTTGTGCCAGCTTTATAATTAAACAATTTAAAATTGCTAATAAAATCTAATAATCTGAAATCCTAATTCTTTTTCGTTTTCAATTATTTTGTTATAGAAACTTCGGAAAAGCGTAAAATGTAAACAGCCAAAGCAAATCCTATTTCCCTACACTCAATCGAATTTGTAGGATAGAATGGAGGGAATCAGATTGGATGGATGGTCGATTCAACCAACTGCCTGGCATCGGGAGGTAATAAAAGTATCAAGTCGATTACCGCATATACCACGCTTAAATTGGCACAGGAAGGGAATATGTAAAAAAAAACGATAAATAGGAAATACACTCTATAAAAACGGATGTTTTGTTATGGTAATTTTTCTTAGCTTCGGTAAAGTCTAACCTATGGAAAGGTTTATGATGTGGATTAGCAGGATGGAATTTATTCTTAAAATGTTTTAATTTTTATTTTTGTCGTCTACAAGGGCTGGAAGGTATGTTAATAACTTTTTTATTGATGTTTGAAAGTATATGTGTACTGCTGTCTATAAAGCTACTCAAGCCACTGTTGGGGTGAATACAATTCCTAGCATAAATTTGGAACATCGGAAGGAAGTGAGATGTATGTATATTTGGGTGATATTCCCATATTTTATCAAATCAAATCCCTTGGTAAAATGTGTTAGTAGTAGTAGTTTCCTAGAGGAATTTTAGGATAACCGCAGGCTCCAGTTTAGGTATCACTCTTCTAGTTGTCGACCCCTAGCCTTTTTTTTGTATGCATTCTGCAAGTATGTGAAGGTTTCTTCTTTTCCACAGAATCTGTATTCTTCCTCCTCCACTTATTTGAGTTCCTTCTAGGCGGTAGTGTTCTCTTACGACAAAAAGTGCAGTCCCCCTTAGACTCAGGGATTCATTTTTTTTTCAGTTAAGATAAGAGAGTAGAGGGTACGTGCCAGGAACCTATTCTTTCGACGTTTTAAAATCTTCAATCGCGTTACAAGACACAATTTGCGCCTTAGAAAAGTGTCAAATATCGATGGAATATATGGAAAGCAACCTTCTAAGCGCATACTGATACCCTTAACATCCTTCAAGGACTAAATTAACTTCTAGACTATAATACTTTCATTATGAATTTAATACTTTCATACTAACAAAAATCTATTTAATTTCTCCACTTCAGCCTTCCGTATTTCAATAGGGAGCAGACTTAGACCCATTGTTGTTTGGTACAATATTATTCTTGTCTTTTGGGCGTGGACGTGGAGCAATTTGGCCCATCACTTATGTATTACTCTGTAAACATTATACTACTCACTTATGAAACAGCAATGTGGAGCGAAGCATTGAATACTTATCTTCATCAAGTTGAAATAATGCAAAGATGTCTTCTTAAGCTGATTTTCTCTAAGGTAGAAATCCTTCTGATAAATTATACATTAATTGCTTCAAAAAATGGTTGAAGCATCAGTTCTCCAAAATTAGACTTGAACTTTCACGTTTTGTATTGTTCACCTAAATTTTGAAATGTATAAAGTGATTCTATATTATCATCTTTTAGCGATTCAAATTTATAGTAATTTGAAATGTGTGTCAGGTGAAATTTCCACTTATATTCATGAGTCCTTTTTTATCAACAGCAATTTATTTCAATACCCTTGTGTATCATATTTTTTCACCACATACAAGCAACATCTGATACTTCTGTGGCATTCACTGTTTATTCAGCTTATGTTTTAGTTTTTATATCTTCTATAAGTTCCTTGTGGCATTATTTGTTATTTTTTCTTATTTTCTTGGGAATCAAACCACAATAATGTTTTTTTATTTTTTTATTTCAACGTTTCGGTAGCGTTCCAGCTACCGTTGTCAAGATTAACTAATTATGAATGAATGAAAAATTTTTGGTCCCTATCTGACACAACGAAAAAAATTTTTACAACTAGACAATCAATAATATTTTGAAGTTTAAGACTACAAAACTTTGTTGTCAAATTTTATTAAGGTCCATTCATAGTAGACTACACCTCTGGTAAAATGAGAAATAAAATATTTTATTTCATGACATTCTAACGATATGTAGTCCACTAGAAATGGAATCCAGTGAAGTGCACGTTCCAGGAACGGTTTTTATTGGGATAGCGCTTTTTTCTTGCTTATTTTGGAAATTTTGTTAATATAAACGCGTTTGTTGTTACTTTTTTGTGTATGATTATTTTGTTTTCAAAATATGTATAACTCAGTTTGGTGATTTTGTGTATTGAAGTGTGTATCGATTAACAACCATTCCAAAGATAAATCATAAGAAAATCTGGATAAAAACGTATTATGATATCCTGATAACGCAGGTAATTGATTATTGGAAATTTCTCTTTCTAACATTGGTAACCAAATTTGATTACATTCGGCTGAAATACTAGCTACACATTTATCTGAATTTAGTTGTATTAAAGCACTTTCTTTGATTTTTCGTCTTTTATTATTGGGCTCTTTCAATATTATTTTTGTCGAATCCCATTGAATTTTATGCCCCTCTTCCCAAGCATGTTTGCAAATACCTGACTTAAAGAACTCCCTATCTTTGATATACTTTTTATGTTCATTTATTCGGACTTTCAATGGTCTAGATGTTTCACCTAAATAGAATTTGTCGCATTCACAAGATATCTGATATATGCAGTTTGTTGAAGATTGTTCTTCATTTTTTGACTTCGTTTTTGTTAGAATAGATCTCAACGTATATTGTTAGATTTGAAGCTAGTTCGAATATTGAATTATTGATTACCAATTTTCTTAATTCTTTCTGATAAACCCTTAACATACGGTATTGTGAAGTTTTTAAAAATTATGTTAGCTGAATTATTAATATTATTGTTATTGTTATGGGGTATTAACAATGAGCCCTTCTCTATATTCTTAATTTCTTTATTCACAAATTCTGCCGGGTAATTATTGGCATTTAAAACATTTTTCAGCAAAGTTTTCTCCTTTGTGAATTGATTATCGTTAGAACAAATAATTTTGGCCCTATCGTATAAAGATTTTACTATTCCTTTTTAAACGCTTATACATAGAATGATTTGAATCAAAATTCAAATACCTATTAGTGTGTGTTGGCTTACGGTAAACACTTGTTCCATACCCTGTAGGTGTTTTATTAATAATATCGTTAGAATGTCATGAAATAAAATATTTTATTTCTCATTTTACCAGAGGTGTAGTCTACTATGAATGGACCTTAATAAAATTTGACAACAAAGTTTTGTAGTCTTAAACTTCAAAATATTATTGATTGTCTAGTTGTCAATTTTTTTTTCGTTGTGTCAGATAGGGACCAAAAATTTTTCATTCATTCATTATCAGTTAATCTTGACAACGGTAGCTGGAACGCTACCGAAACCTTGAAATAAAAAATTAAAAAAACATTATTGTGGTTTTAGTTTTTAGTTGGGGTTTGTGAACTAAATCAAAACAAACGTTTTTATTATCACATACATATGATAAATCTAGTTACCTATATCAACATCTTTTTCGATTGTTATACTCACTCCATTATATTGTCTTTTCAATGGTATCAGTGGTAGCGTAATCAGCTAAAATCCAAGCATACTATCCCATTATCCGTTAAAACCCTCACCTTTACCTCGGCTTTCCCAAATTTACTTTACATTTATCCATTTATATGTACATGTAAACGAACAAAACGTCTAAGAACACTTCATAAACTCATAAAGTAGGTTTGAATAGTTCATTACACTATTATTACTCTATTAAGATCGAGTGTAATTGGAAGCTCACGTCAGTGTAAAGGGATAAAGTCATTTTAAGGATGAGTGTATGCAATACAAAATTTCAAGTACACGATAAATTAGATGAAATTTGACTGTTTTGGGATTGGAGAAGGAAATGGGACATTCATTTTCTGATGGTGTTGAGTATGAACTTAAGGGCCGCTTGTACAATAACCGAGAGGTCACCGACTGAACTGTGGTGAGTGCTCGGTAAACTTGAAATTTGTTCAATGCAGAGTTAACTCAACCCGGTTACCAGCAAGTCAATGTAATCTGTCCAAAGTGATCAGTTAATGTCAAGTCAAGTAATAATAATTTTGTTGTATAAAAAATCGCATATGCCACAGTGCAATTGTCACTTTGACAGCGGCAAAAGTAAGCTTTAACTTTTACAGCGACAAATACACTAGTGGTTTTTTCACTTATACATTTGTTCATCAATTATCGCGGTGTTGGTTACCAGAATAAATAGTTTGGCATGTTTGTCAACAACTTATTGAATTTTCAAGAAGTAACAATGAGTCGATTCGATGTGTCTACGAACGCCGAAATTAGTCAAATTGTTAATACCTGTGTGCCTACTAACACAGTTGCGACGCAATCATCAATCTGGCGACAATTTTCTACGTTTTGCGATGCAAAAAGATACACATTTGAGCTAGATACTTCCATCGGGAAATTGAATGTAATATTGCAAGATTGGGCATTTAATATGCGAAAAAGTAACGGAGAAGACTACAAAGAAGCGATAGTTAAAACAATTTGGAACACCACCGCTAAAATGCTACAAAACGAATTTAATATTGTATTCAACCCTTTCACCGATTTTCAGTTTAATTCA
The DNA here is from genome assembly GCA_949126875.1 of Lochmaea capreae. Classification (NCBI taxonomy): domain Eukaryota; kingdom Metazoa; phylum Arthropoda; class Insecta; order Coleoptera; family Chrysomelidae; genus Lochmaea; species Lochmaea capreae. Next base: position 14,869,324 of record OX421409.1, read on the forward strand.
TCACGAGCTGCACGTAATGCTAAACGTAAAATCTTACAAGCACAACCCGGAAAGAGAAAATGTAGTGCATCAGCTCTTAATAAATTTGCAATGGTCAGATTATATAACGAAAATGGACCGGAAGGACTTCAAAAGAAATTATATCACATTTTGGCGTTTGAACTAGCTTGGCGCGGAGGAGAAGCAGCTTACTGCAAAACCATTTATTTCGTATCTGAAATTGAAAATAATGGGAAAGAAACTGGACGTATCGAGTATAATCCTCTATTTTTGAAAACGAGACAAGGCGGCAACAATAAATTATGTGACAGCAATCAATTCGTTTGGAAAATGAAAAAACTTCAACATCTACTACAGAAACGATTAGCTGTGGCACCCGCAGCGATATCACTGTTCCTAGTATGAATTTCAATAACTGCGTTTTTAATAATTGTACATTAAAATAAAAATGTGTTTATTTTTAATGTTTCATAAATAAAGTTTGCATTGATATGTTTCCAAATTTCTCATTCATTAAATTGTCCTGCCGAATTACACTCGAGGTTTGTATTGATATTGGGTAAATTTGTGTTGTTCAAATTCTAAACTGTTTCCTTTAGCAATTTGACTCGAACAACTGTCAACCTAAAAACACTCCACCTTAGGTGTCGTGTTTTTAATAGTTGACAGTTATTCTCGTTAAACAACCCAAATTTACCCGATAAAATACAAACCACTTGTGCAATTATAAGTGAATAAATATGGCTAGAATTGTTGATTTTGCAGGCGATTTGACTGATGATGAAGATTTTTTGGAACTGTTAGATGAGGTAATGGCGGAAAAATATATCAAATAATTCCTTATACTTAATATACCACTTTATAAGTTAACCAGAGAAAATTACGAACATTCAGAGAACGAATTAATAGTTTTGAAATATTTGACGAACAAGAATTTAAACAAACGTATCGACTTTCACTTTCAAAAATAAGGCGTTGACGCCATCTGAAATGGTTTTTTTCACTCTCCGATTTTTAGTCACAGGTTCGTTTGTAAAACTTGTGACAGGCAATGCTGTTTTAAAACTGAGACCACAGGTAATTAAAATGCCTGGAACAGAGGAAGAAAGAAATAATGTACGACAAGGCTTTTACAAAAGTTCTAGATTTCTGTAAGCATGTTAAAATAATTTCTTCAGGAGGTACACAGGCAGAAATTTATAGAAATCGAAAGTAATTCTGATTACTTTCCAAGCTTCACTCTTGCATCTATTCATCTCTGTGCTGGACTCTTTGGACTCAATTATATGTTTCAAATTATCTATAATTGATATTAAAGTTGCTTCTTCTTTGTGGGAAAAGTTAACTGACCTAACATTTTTCTTGTCCATTATTTTATCGAATTGTGTACTCCACCAACTCTATAAAATACTAGAATCTGCTTAATACAACACTCTCAAATATTGGAAACATCATTTACCTTTAACAATTAATACAATAAGTTCGTGAATATTTTGAATATTAACAGAATGCCAAGCTCAGAATGTACCTTATAATAAATCACCATGCTATATTCACAAATAACACAAAATGTTAATTTTAACGGCTGTCAAATTTGCCTCAATTCATTGCAGCCAACGCTATTATTTCTTGCCTAACCGTTAGTAAATTGATTTTGACCAAACTATCGTTTGAACAAGCCATGTGGCATTGACTGCCTGATCACCACCAACCGTCCAGCGAACTAACCATCTGGTCACCGAGACTTTATACAAGTGGGCGTGAGTCATCCAGTGAGGATTAACATTACTCCAAAATGTAGCCTCACCAGAAATCATAGTTTATTCAATAAAACGTGAATTGGGGTTACATAAATCCTGCAAAACGTCACAACACTGCATACGGCGATCGGGATAATAATCATTTTATTTTTGATGTAACTGAATTTTGTACGGATGATACTGTTCGTCTTTCCGTACTGACCGTTAAGATATGTCTGTGTCCACTGCAATTTGGCGTGAAGTATTTTGAGGATAAACTTCAACAACATAAAGTTTCACGTTTTCTGATACCTTAGAACGTCCAGCATTCTGAATATTTTTAGCATGACCAGTTTTTCTAAATATTTTCTCAATTTTACTGTCTGGGTACTTTGCATTAAACAAATCTCATAAAAAAATTAATAATAATGTCACCACGTCAAAACTGATGACGTCAACATTTTCGCATATTATTTGAAAAATCGGTATTTGGATTGAAAATTTTAATTATTTCAGGATTTTTGTAAAAAGTAAATTGTTTGGAAAATAATTCCATAATTCAGCTGCGTTCTGTGGAATAATATCTATAGCAACAATAAATCTTTCAAAATGCTCCAATTTGAAACAAATTCTTTTGGTTTTTATGACAAAAAAAAGTTCAAAATAAATAACTGTGCCAAAAAACCACATTAAAAAGCTTTAACAATGTGCGACAGCGATTAAGATTTATGAAAAAACAAAAAACCATTAAAAAACTTCATAATGGTGTTTCAAAAATAACATTATCGTTCTTTTTCCTAAACGAAAATCTCCACGAGCTGCTTAAAATTTAGCCTTTATGGTACAGTGCATGCGAAGTGTCCTAAATGCAGTTTTAATGAGCCATTAGAGACAAGCGGTGCTGCGTTATGAAGGGGCTTGGAAGAATTCCCATGTGCTAAGTTCATTTTTTGCTGTCTCCTTAATCTAATGAGATGTCTGAATATTTTCATAAAACCAAATTAAAAGTCAAGGTTTACAAAATGCTACACAATAACGTCGATAATTTCACCAGTTGACAAGGTTTTCAACACCAGCTAGTTTACTGTTGGATGCATTATTAGCGTTTTTCCTATAACACTGTGACTTCAAGTGTCCACAATTTGCTATAATAAGACTGTTATGTGCATTTGCAAATATTCGCAATAGGGTGTTCAAGTAAAAATAGTTTCTGGTTTATGCATGAAAGTTAGTTAATTCTAAAGATACTAATCACATCGCACCATATTCAATCAAATTTATCCAAAGTGCCTACAGCTGAACACAACCCAAACGTATGAATGGAAAGGCTGAGGACAATCTATCAAGAGTTTTTGTAACGTCTTCAAGCAGTTCCAAACAAGTTTGAAATACATCTGCATGAAACTGATTGCTTGATATATTATGAAACACAAAATAGAGAAAAATGTTCATAATTTCTTTAATGGAATAATTAAAATCTTAAAATTATTGAATTTATAAGTTTAATTTAGTCAAGATTATGACCTAACTCCTTGAATAAACAAGACAATTCTTCGCGATGTCCAACCCATCCTCCACATTCCCTAGCAATGATCTTCAAACAATCTGACATGACCTTTCTCCTTTCAGTCAAAATAAAAGGTAATTCTTGATTCAGGATACACCGCGCGTGCTGATAGTTCATTAAGATCTCTTCGAATTGTTGACGTAATTTTCTCAACGATATCTCGTTGATGTTCATCACTTCCAGGATAATTTTGAAATTTTTCAAAGCCAATTTGTAATCGTTTTTCCTTTGATCGTGTTCTTGTTTTAGTTGCTTTATATGGTCGTATCGATTCAAGGATACAAACAATTTCGATTTTATGTCTTCCAACGTTTCCAATTCCGGCGTTTCGCATAATTTTTTCAGTGAATCGGAAACTTTACTGCCGACTGTATTCTCGTGAATTATGTAAGTGTTTAGCGTTCGCGCTAAGCGGAATGACGATTTTATTTCTGCAAAATGTACACAATACCATATTATTATTCAAGAAAATTAGGGTTTATAATCCGGTCAATTTGGACATTTCAAATAACAAAAATTTTGACTGGCCCGAATTTTGGAAGAGACCTTGGGTACACCATTAAAATAGTATATTACTAAACGAGCAATTTATGATAGCCATTATTCACGCAGGGTTTTTTCACTTTTCACCTTGAATAACTTTTTTAGGATACATGCGAGGATACATGGAAACGATGGGACCTTTAAAACTTTATTTCGTTTGGTTCACCCAAACTTTGCGAAAATTCAGCTCTGTGGAAGTTTTTGTTATTTGATGACTAATTTTCTGGCTAAATTATTATATAATATTTACTATATTCTTCGAGAGATGTTTGGTTACCTTTTGATAAAACTATATTCAAAAAATTCGTCCATTTTGAATCAGTGGAATATATTATTCAACTTATCTGGGTGAATGGATAATTTTAAACTTAAAATGAATCGTACCTCACTTACCTAAAATCAGACAATCCAAATACTGCAGTATATTATCCAATAAAGCTTCAGCTAAGTCGTAATTTTCAATCAAGATCTGTCTCTGTAAGGCGGCATTAGTCTCCTCCACTTGGATATTTGCCAATTCAATTTTAATGTCTTCGTATTTAGTGGATATTTCGTCCTCGGAATAGAATTTGATGGTTGTTTCTTTCAAACTAACTTGACTATGGAAAGATACATTTTTTTCATTGGGCTCAACTGGTGAGGCAATTTCGGGTTGTTCTTCTGTTTCCTCTATTTGTCTGATAATTTGTTGCTTCAATAGTAAATTTAAATTTTTGGATTTTACCACTTTTATGTCGGATTCTAGCATTTCGCAAGTTAAAATGTCATTTGACAGTGACATAGTCTATGATATACTACCATAGAAACCTTGGATTTGAATCAGGAAATTGTGTTAGAAAGTCAATGAATATGATTTCAACGGATTAAGTATAAAGTCTCCATGAACTTGAGCTAGTAATAATAATATTGATAGTCAAAAGTGCTCTTATCGTGCGGGTTCAAAGGTCACTAACCATATGTATCAAATCAGAAAACACAGAGGTTACCAAAATGTGAGACTACAGATATACCCGGAAAAAAGATTGATGGTTTTATCATTTTAGTTAACATAAACGTACCTGGTATTTTCATTTTTGCAAAAATTCTGTAGTAAGTACATGTGGTGATCAAAGATTACAAAAACTATACAGCGTATCTTCGGAAGTTCTTACAGAATGGCAAACTTTTTTATACTTAGAAAATTTTAATATTGATCAATGTTTTTGTATCTTGAGAAAATTATTTTGACGAATTTAGATTTTGGTTGGTGTATGTCGGGTGCAAATAAAGCACAAAAGCATGACGATAGTGAATCAAATTTTTCTAAAAATATGGAATCTGAGTCAGCCAAATTGAAGGACTTAAAAATCTTAGATAAAAAGTTAAGCAAAGTTCTTTCCAATGCTAATATTTTCTAAGGAATGTCAATATGAATTTTCGAAAAATTGCAGAAATTCGAGTTTTGTCAGTTGTTGAATTTTCCTGTTTCGGATTTTATATTTTTAAAAAACTTTTTTGCTCGAGGATGCAAAATACCGAAAAATTGCTTCTTATTATTCATATTGTCACTTTGAATTGTCACAAAACTGACATATTTAAATAAAATCTAAGCTGGTGAAAAACTTTTTAGAATCGCTGAAAACTATATACATATCCTTTTTTCTCCTGTCAAAATTGCATAAGTCTGTCTTATTGATCTTACGGATTTAAATAAAAGAAAACAAAAACTGAGTATGTCTTTGTTGAATCGTATGACCCGCATGATAAGACTGCATTTGACTATACCTTTAATCTCGTATGACATTGACAGCTTGAAAAAATAACCACAAAGATCAAACAACCGGAAGATTGGAAGAATGAAAGGAAAGTAGGAGGAATACAGGTGATATAAATTACAAAAACTGACTGTAGTTACGGAAAATACAATCAAATTTCTCTGGAAACTGAAAAGGTCTCGTGAATTCTTCCGTCATTGAAAGTTTGTGAGAATAATAATTTATTTTGGCAAGTGTGGGAAGGTTATAGCACCTATGGGCAAAATTCAACACTTTCCAAATAGGGAGAACGAAACAAAGCCATCAAATTACACTGTTTATCCAGACATCCTAATTATCAAGACAATTCAGTGAATCCAGTTATAAAAACAGTTCTGTGGTTGGTAGTGCTTCGACTATATGTCTTCCAATTTCTGTCACTAATTCTTGTCGCGACAATAAATTCAAAGAACAGTTCATCGAAAGCCAAAATTATCAAAATCGGAGCTGTTCTTGAGAAAGACTTCGTTGGCACTACTGAAAAGGTCAGTCAATTTCAATTCGTTGATATGAACTTTTACTGACCACTTTGACTTATACAAAGTATCGGAAAAATGTAGATGAATTATAAGAAATTCAGTTATTACCTACTATACAAAAGATATTTTGGTCTCTCAGAAAATATAAACTTGAAAATACTCTAGGTCAGACATCAAAACCATCCATCTTTGTTTTTTGTTGGTTCAGTTTACGTATTTCGCATATAAAGTATAAGTTTCCTGCTGTGTACCGAATACCGACCGAGACTTACGATGAATATTATATCTCGGTCAGCTAGGACCTTGATTTTCTTCAAACCATAGGGCTACATTCTTTCTCGGGATAAAGAATGTTATAAAATATTGTGCAATAGTTTAGAGAAGTATCTTCAGTTGATACCACATAATCTGGGCTTCTAACATAAAGTTATTACATCGAATGCGGCAATATGAAAGTTTACAAAGTAATATTAAGCTGAAGTTGGTTTATTAATACAAGTTAAGAATCCAAACAATGCTTATAAAATATATTTAATTCGTAAATGTTTTGAATAGTTCAGAGATGATTATTTTAAGAGATGTGGAATAGTTCTTCTAGTACGAGACTGTTCTTGTCAAGTTTAGTAGGGAACATTTTCACACAATAATTTTTCAAAGACAGTTGGCTTCTGTTATCGGCAATGAAGCATCACATCAGTCTACAATTTCTCGTAGGTTAGGGGAATTTGAACGTGGTTGGATTAATTTTAGCGATGATCCAATAATGGGCAGTCAACCAGGAAAACGACTATGCTGTACGTAAGCTGTTCCAAGAAGATCGACATGTCCCATATCGTGAAATTAGAGCTCCATTGTGCATTTCAAAAAACAATTCAAAAAATCTTACATGAACAAAGATCAGAAAGCAATCAGATGTTCCAAGAAGAACCAGAACCAGCGGAAGCTATCCGTTCTTGAAGTGTTTCCTAGATGGTAGCGAAGTTTGACTCAAAAGCCTCTACATGATTAAAAAACTGTTAATGCTGATTGGTACATATTTGACGGAAGTAATTGTTGAGTTTCGAAAAACCAACTTTTGGCGACTGATCCTTCACCAAGACAATGCAAGTTCCCATACAGTTCTAAAAACAATTGAGTTCTTGAAGCAGGAGAACATGAAATTGTGGACCATCCATACAATCCTGACCCAAGTCCTAGCGACTGCTTTTTTTCTCCAAAAATCATGAATGAATTGCGTGGTCAAAGGTTCCTATCCCCAGAAAATCGACGCCTTCAAAAACTCTATTTTAAGTGTTTGGAACAACTGCTCCCAAAAATGGTTCCGAAGGATGCAGAAACGTATTTCTCTTCGAAAAGAAAACTTGTATTTAAAAGTCATCTACTGTTTTTGTCTAATTCTATATGTAAAACATAAAATACAACCCTCGTATATGAGCTATTTTTACTAAGGACAGCACTGGAAGTTCAAAATGATTTAAGGTACTCAAAATATCGAAACATCAATGAGAAATCAGCGAAATTATTACAATAATTATGGAAAGTTCAATAAAAACAAGCCAAATTACACTAACACAAGATCTATACATTTCCTCAAGGCGTGCCCAAGCATACATAAATGATAAGAGAAGGTCAAAATATAATACATATTTGAACAGGGCAACAAGAAACAATTAAAACGAAATCCCACGGTGATTTATTCAAAATTAGTATGAATTCCCACTGTAACATTAACAGCATCCTGAACTACCTCCCTAATTCCATTAACCAAACAAAAACTGATACCGCTGCTCTCCGGCGAATTTATCTTGAAAATCAATTAATTAGTCCGTTTTGTGGGAGTATTTTTCAACACCGACGAAAATTGAATTCCAATATTTTTTTATTAAATCATTTATTCTATCGATATCGAAATCGACATGGAGCTATTGAATTAAACATTCAATTCGTATCGGTAACATACCAACAAGATTTCACCATTAATTGATAAATGTATTCATGGAAGAAAGAATACACTCCAATTTTATTCCCAAAATATATAGATTCAAAAATACTAGTATTTGGAATCATTTTAAACAATTTCCTACTAGATATTCGTATTACGACAAAATTCTAATAGATTCCAAACAACTTTCTTGCCAGTTTTTATCACGCACTTTTCAACTGAAGTAAGTGAGTAACGAAATTATCTTTTTTCTTCGCTTGTTTTTAATGTTGTCGCTTGTACACTCCGCGTCATATGAAACTGGTACACCTTTATTTTCCCTATGTGAACCAAACTTAACTAATCAAAATGGCAAACAGTCACATGTGTAAAATTTGTCAAAGCGCATTATCCACGATGCCAGCCCATTTAAGTGAATTCGATAAAATGCGAATAATTTCCAAAATAGAGGATGGTTGGTACATTAGACGACTTGCCCAAGAGTTTAATAGAAGCAAAACCACGATTCAAAACATTAAAAAAAGGTGGGATAACGATCAAACTGAGGAGGAACTAGAAGACCATTTATAACTACAGCGGAGCAAGACGAAGCAGTAACTGATTACCTAAGGGTAAATCCATTTCATACGGCAAGACAAGCAAAAGTTTATGTTTTAAGCGATACATTAAATTTTTGGGGCAGGGTAATTTTTTCCGATGAAAAAGTATTCCAATCACATAGTGACGGCCATATTAGAGTTTATAGACCGCCTCGAAGTAGGTTGAATAAAAATTATATTTCTTCTAATGATAGTCTGAACGATTTTCTGTAAATGTTTGGGCTTGGATGTATAGAGGAGGTTTAGGAATGTGCTGGAGAATCGAAGAAAGATTAAATGCGAGGAACTATTTGGATATTTGAGATAATAGGTGTGTTCTTTTTGACTGAGATCTCAGCTCACTTCAGTTAAAGTGATCTGAGATAAGTGATGTGAATAAGCACCAAAAAGAACGAACTACTCAATTGAAACGCGCAATCTGCCGACGCATGCGTGAATAAGAGACATAAAACATATAAACATAAACCTATCTGGAATCTGGATATCTCCGATAACCACGTTTTATTTTGATTTTGGTATAAAATAGTTTCAAAGAAATAGTTTTTTATTATGGCTAATATATCCATTATTAGAAAGAAAATTAGGTTATGTGTGTTTCTATGTAAACAAAATCAAATAATTCTGAATAATTCTCCATCCCCTCCACTTTATTTCCGACTTAAGTCCAACTGATACCCCCTTATATCACATTCAGCATCGGTGAAGGGGGAGTAAAAATCTCAGCTCACTTCGAAGTGCGAGTAAATCAAAAAGAACGCGCACATTACCAATGTGAGCTGAGATTAACTGAGATCTCAGTCAAAAAGAACACACCTATTGTAATGTTACCATCGGTTGGGGAAATCTTCCCCAATGATAATTTTATTTTTCACCATGACAATTGCTCAGTGCACGATGCTTGCAGCGTATGCAATTATATTGCTGAAAATAACATTGAAACGCTTCCATGGGTCGCCAAAAGTCCAGACCTTAATCCTATAGAGAATGTTTGGGGGCTTATGGTAAAAAAATTTAAAAATTCAAATACAATTCCACGAAACAAACAACACTTATGGACACTAATAGAAGAAACCTGGGAAAGCTTGACACGAGATAAAAATTTGACAATAAATTTAATTGACTCAATGTCTACATGATTACAAGAACTTATCAATAATAATGGAGGTATGACACGTTATTCGTTATTGAATGTAAACTTTCATGGCTTCCATGCTACCATGGTCTATAATCTATTTGTTAGTTCGTTTATTTGGAATCTTTCAATTTAATCTAGTTACTGTTTGTGTATAAATGATATAATAGATTTTTATTTTTTCCAATTTGTTTTATTGCTTTAGAGAATTTAATTGCATCATAACATCTACTAACATTTTTGTTGAGCTGGCATCACTGCCCTAGAAATTATACCATTATAACAGCTGGTTTAGCATTGACACTTTTTAAAAGATCAATTTACACAACTACAAAAACACTATCTTTGATTATAATAGTTGTACCAGTTTTATATGACGCGCAGTGTACTTGATGTAGGTGACAGGAGGTAGCTCTCTACAAAATGTGTTTCCTGATAGATGTGCTGGAAGAGGAAGTTCATTTGTATGGCCAGCAAGATCTCTGGATCTTACGAATATAGATTTTTATTTTTTATGGGTGAGATTGAACACCTACAACAGGAGATGGAGTGAAAAAGAAGAACCGCAGATATAGGAAGAAAAACTCCACATTTGTACAAAATTTTACACTCATCACAAAATGTTTTGCTTCTGGTTGTTTTATGAATTATACGGTTAGATTTTTCATCGCAATTGAAAGATATATAAAATATTTTCATAGTCACGTACCTATGCTTTTTTATTCTTTTTCTTAAAAACCTTACTGCGGCAGATACGCCACATGCTGTTTTATTGTCATAGCTTTCAAGAATATTATTTTTATTTATGAGAAAAAAAACAGGGTGATTCATTACTGATAGAAAATACTTAAACTGTACGCAGAGTAGTGCTAAAATTCCATTCCGCCAATTGTATAGATTGTAAAAAATCAACCAACTTCCGTCTGGTGTGGGTACGCCACTGGTAGTCTGAAACGTCCACTCAACATAATTTAGTTGAATTTATAGTAAGTATACCTACACTTCCCGCCAAGTATGACAATACTATGTCAAACGGTCTTCGAGTAATGAGTACCATTAATTTTTGAAGAATAAAAAACTCTGTAATTGACAAAAGACATTCTAACTACAGTAAAAGCCCATTAAAGTTGAGCTAACTTCATCATTGTGAACATTTTCGGAGTTGTTAAATTTTTCATGGAATATGGAAATTAGCAGAAAATAGCTGAAGTAAACAAAAAACGTGAATGTTGAAAACTTCACAATATATTTAAGGAATTTCATACTTTTTTTCATTTGTTTTTTGTTAATTACATAGATTACACGAACTAAGGAGTTCTACAATAAAAGTAATAAGATTGTTGCTTAGGTACCAAATATTTTACTAAATTAATATAATAAAAATATAACTATAAGCAATAAAATAAATTGATTTTTTGTCCTTTCTGTGAAATTGTTTTTATGCTAATTTATTACTTTTTATATTGTTCTGTTCGGTCCTGTTTATTAAAAAAATATAAATCTTATTTTTTTTGTTCCTTTTTGTTTATTGAATGAAGTAATATATTATTTAGGACCACTTAAATGTATGTAGGGCTGAGACGTAATTTACTTACTGACGTCTGAACGGTAAGTAAATCACTCACCGACGTGTTGGACTTGGAAACCAGTTAACACAACCTACCGTCCTGACAACCGATGAAGTAAATAACCAAAAAATATCGATCGCGCAAAAAATGTATAACTATCGGACTAATCAAACCTTAAACACTAGCAGCCAGTTTCACAATATTGGACTACCTCATGGTTAAGAAGTAACCATGAGTTGCGACAAAATTTAGGTTTCACAATGTGTGGGTAGAAGTAAAGGTTAACTATTAAAGTATATAACTGCAACCCAAAGAACATGTGACTGTTTTAACCAAGGAAATCTAACCTAATTTATGGTTGCCAACTGAATCAACTGTTAAATTTTAAAACTGTAATTTGTTACTTTTAATTAGAAACAATTAGAAATGAGAACGATTACGGTGTTAATGCCTATAGCAGAGACAACAAAGCCAGACGGCCAAAAATTCGACCAAGACGTGGTTATTTCGAAGAATTCGACAGTCACGATTTTTTCTGCAGTTTTCGTTAGTCCAAGAGGACAGTAGAGAAAGTCTGTTGGAAGGAATTGAGGAGGCTATTTCCCATCCTACAGTTTTATCATTAATTTATTCATTCAATTGAGTTGTGCTCAAAGGCCCAGGCACTTGAACTGAATCTTTGTACCATTTCCCATGTTGTCTACTTCCATTCCAGAAGATTTGAGTCTTCTATGTAGGCCACTAGTTTGACTGGAGGGATTTTCAGTAGCTGTGATGGTTTCCTCTCCAAAGTGCTCCCGTCTGAGTCCATGCTAGCTCTTGCAGAAGCAGAGTATGTGAGTAGGTGTTTCATGGAAGAGTTCACATTTCCTGAACATAGATTCACTAACTTTGCCCATTTTGTTCAGATGTTTCTTTAGGGTGCAGTGTCCAGTCACCAGGTCGGCAACTGTCTACCTTGTTCTTTAATCTCTTCGTATGGAGTAGCTCTTGCAGAAGCAGAGTATGTGAGTAGGTGTTTCATGGAAGTGTTCACATTTCCTACACATAGATTCACTAACTTTGCCCATTTTGTTAGATGTTTCTTTAGGTTGCAGTGTCCAGTCACCAGGTCGGCAACTGTCTACCTTGTTCTGTAATCTCTTCGTATGGAGATGCCCTTGTGTCGACCTCCATTTAAGTTGGTGTTCTCTATCTAGCCAGTTCCCGATTTTCCCTCTTATGTAATCTTTTGCGATTCCATTTTATCAATTTATCAGGTTTAAAAAAAATATTCTGTTTCTTGAAATTTTCCTTGATTCCAGAAATTATGCACGTTGGTAGTTTCAGTATAAAAACTGTAAAACATAACCTCCAAAGGTCTTATTTTTCCTTTCATTTGGCATAGAACACCATACTATTTATGGTTTTCATACCATCGCAACAAAAGTTAATACAATTTCATAAGATATCTGACCATTAGATAAATGATGATCGTGAAAATAGTTATAGTGGTTAGTGTATCGGTTGAGGCTATTTAACCCTAAGAGTTCACCAACGATTGTGAAACTGGCTGTATCAATAGAAAAGTCGCAAACGATACGGCAATATGACAGTATTTCTGGCAGTGACTTTTTTGCCGTCAATATTAATATTGGTGGCTTCTTTATGAAACTTTTACATTGAGGGACGTCTAAGCCCAAAAAAGCAATTTTGCATATACATTATTTTGATACAAAAGTTTTTTTTATCGATTGGGATATCTTTAGAGGCGATTGTTGAACAAACTTAAGTATATGAACTTCTCGATAAAAATGTATCCACACATGCACTAGAATTACGACCTTGGTGACGTAAACGCAACTTTATTTGGGTTTAACTATAGGTACTAGGTAGTTTAAGTTTCTTCATCTAAAGTTCCTGATTATTAATTATACAACCTGTATAAAGACCCAAATGAAGATTGCTTATGATTGGAAAGTCATGAGATTATTTAAATGCAAAAAAATGATTGTATCAAACTAACTGTGCCAGTCGATTTCTCGTGTCAAAAAACCCTTATGAATTTTTAGCATTTTTAATGTTAACAAATTTTTTGTTTTATATTTTGCAGTAGGTATGGAAATATTTCGCGACCTAAATTGCTCTTTGATAACTTCTTTAATGCTGGGAATATTTACTCTGTATTATCACGAACCAATATTATCGTTATATATATATGGCCTATAATAATAATGTCGTGATTGTTATTTTATTAATAAAGTCAATATTTCCGCATATTACCACTAATAAACTAACTCAACTGAATATATAAACCACAATTAATATTTTCCACGCTGTGGAAAATTCAAATTTAACAGTTAATTTCTGCTTCTTAGTTCTCTGAAAGCTATTTCCAGATTAAAAGCACTCACTACTTCAAACAGTTTTTGCTAAAGCGATTTCAGCACTTAATTAACACCAAAATGATTAACTTTAATACATTGGAAATTGCGTCTTTTAACTTCTGTATACTACCTGAAAAGGTTACATTAAAAAAAAAGAAAAACAGAAGTTACTTTGTGAAATAACTACGCAAATTTTCTCATTCATGTTCACCTCTATAGCATGTATTGAACAAATTCCAAATAAAGCAGCTGATTTTATTAAATGTCAAACAGAATATTCAGTAGTCAATAGGTTATGAAAAATTCTAAAGTAAACTTCCCATAATGATGTGAAGTGGAAACTCAGTAGCAAAAAAAAATTTTTACAGTTTTAAGAAAATTTCCCTGTCATACGCACAAAGTTCAATTTTTCATCTTGACACATGCGGTATTGGGTAGATACTTTTTCGAATATTATGGTGAGTTTTCAAGAAACTCCAATCAATTATCCTGTCCTGGAAAGTTCGAGGGTGAATCGACTAGGTTAAGTTATGTTAGAGATTTTTATAGAGTCGTGTAGTAGTATAATCATATTAGTAGGAATCCAAATTTGGAAAGTTTACATAGGAAGGTGAAAAAAATCAATCAATCAATGTTTACAAAAATCCTACACACTAGATTAAATTACAAGGGGCTACATCTGTATTTTATTCCAAGATATCTAGGCTTCTGAAGAAGCCTATTATGAAAAGGATCTGAGTAGACCTGTTCTAGGTATTTAATACGCTTACGTATGATTACCCTCGAATTGCTTACAGTGTTTCATCTGGATCATCGCAAAATCTGCTTGTTCCACTGTCCACTTTGCCCATCTTACAGAGATTGCCTATATCCGAGTAAGCAGAGTTCAATGAGAATTCCTGAGCTTACTTTGAAAGAGAAGATTTCCTGAAGCTCCAAAAACAACTCAACGTGAGTGAGCTGATAGGATCGACCTTTTTTTTGTCTTTGGCCAGTGGTATTTTTCCAGTTGGCTGCACTAGGTTTCTTTTTCCCATTTTCGGACTCCTTTCAAGATCCGGCTTTTAAACAGACACTATCAAGCAGTGCTTTTTTGATAAACTGGCCTATGTGGCACCAACTATTTTGGAATATAATATTATGTACATACATAGTTACAGTTTCCATTCATTCCAGTTTAGTATAAATATATTATTGTTTTTAGTAATGTCTATAATTCTTGATATAACTGTTGGATGTTATGTACAATTAGGTAAATAATAAAACCGCTTTTGGGATTGTACAGTCGACAAAAGCAAACAAGAGCCCCAGAATATGTGTGAACTAAAAGAAAGGTAATCGCGGGAAGCCAATCAGGAACCAATGTTAATGATTATACAACAGTAATTGTGAACATAATCGAGATAGGATACATAAAGTTTAGTGTAAGATATTTTGTACAATTTTCTCAGTTCGTGATAGGTGCTGTTAGTTATCAATGTCAGATCAAAATCGCTCACCCTAACAACAATGTATTCCTTGTCAAAAGGTATCTCTTATGTGTGAGTAGGTTATTCCCTCATATTAATACATTAAAACGATACATTTGTTTACCTTGAAAAGTAAACCCAAACTTACATCACATTCTAAGGTAACTTGCCGACCCTTTGCCAGATGTCTCACTTTTCTTTGAATTGCGACAACTGAATTATAGGACACGATAAAAACGTACAAAATAAAAATGTTCTATTAAGAAATTACATAAAAACGACTAAAATAATTATCCTAAGTAGTTTATGTAATAAAAGTATGTTTTTGTTTGAACCTTTTGAGGTTTAAGCGAAACAAATGCGAGTTAATAATTTTGTCTGTCTGAAATATGGCAACACCGAGCAAAGGGCGGAAACCATTTTACTATAAATTTTACCTGATTTTACTATGAAGTTTCAACGTTCCTAGTTTATTGAAGCTCTTTTTCTCGTGTTTTCAACTGATATTTGTGTGTGTGTGCGTACAATATTTTTTGTGAAAATCATGGCTCGTCAGTGCCAAATCTGCAAAAAAAAAACTGGCGGAATTTTCCTAGCCTGGCACTGTCCGACTAGTCCGACAGTTTTTCCCCATTCCTTGAAAATCATTGGATAGTTTTATGAATGACTTTCGGACTCTGTTTGTAGTATTACTCTAAGGTTAAGATTAGTGTGGGTGCCGAGACATAATGATGTTTCTGGAAATGAACAAGCTGATGAACTCGCGAAAAGAGGTTCACCAACGACATATGTTCGACCAGAACCAGTTCTTCGGACCACAAAGAAGGTAGTCCGAGAACAAATACGAAAATGAGTTTAACGCCAACATAGACTACGGTGGAGAAACACTCCAAAGCAGGTACATAGGGAGACCTTCATAGGTGATATATGTGTAGAACGGGCTGAATAACTACTGAATGCTAGTAGGAACAAGCTAAGAATTATTACAGGTTATCTAACGGATCATGCCCCGGTAAAGGATCATCTGCATAAAATGGGGCTATATAACGGGGATCTCAGCTGCAGACTTTGTGGCATGGAGTCCGAGACCGTAACCCATATTTTGTCCGACTGTGAGGCATTGGACTCAAGAGGAGAGACAATCTTCGGATTGCCATATGCCATATGGCATGCATCCAGTTGACCTATATCATCTACTCGAGGGTATGGGAATGGCTGGGTAGGTGGAATAAAGGTGGGAGGAGAGTACAATAAGCCAACAGGCTGGTGGTGCTAAACCAATCAATCAATCAATCATCTCCTTGTCCATTTTTTTTATTTCAATAGATTCTGGATCTTCACTTATAAATTTTACTTTTCACGTTTCCAATTTTTTCAAGAAATAATTGTAGAATTCCTATTTGTTTCACAAAAATTCTGAAGATTCCACAAAGAAAGACAATTAAATAATAAATTTTTCACAATCACACACCATTTTAACAACTAATTAAAAATATAGCTCAATTATTAGTGAACTCAAATCCAAATCATTTCGTGGTTCGTTCTTCGTTATGGAGCTGGATATGATTTCCGTTAATATCAAAGAACTCCCGATGATTAAAATGGCAATTAGTGTTTCGTGTCTATCCTATCCAATTAAGATAGAAACTCGCCGGCTTAAATTGGATGTGTGGAAGTTGATTTTTATTAGTCATGCAAATGGTGGTGGTGATTAAACGGGAGTTCTGGAAATTGTTTTCGTTAACTTAATGAAGATGTTGATAGTGATAACATACATCGTGGGCAGTTGATTGAGTTTCTACATTAAAAACTCAATGAACTCAGTGCGCTTAAATGCAATGAAATTTATTCTTGCGATCTGCCTTGGTAATATAATAGGAAATGTTTTTGATTTTTGGAGTCCTTGAAAAATTCTGGAAAATTCTTATTGCGAAATACTTCCGTGTCAAAAACAAACGCCGTATTTTCAAAAAAATTGAAAACTCAGTTATTACTGCCAATAGGGTGTTCAACTAGAAATATACTCGTGTTAATGATTAGCAGATTGTTAATTCAAATAGACTAGTGCTAAAAGTGATTAATTTTTATAAGAAAATATAAAAACATAATTCAAAATGAATTGTTTATTCAATTAAACGCACAATTAGTTATAATAAGAAACTCCATGACCAGTCTCATTGGTAGATGTAACGGAATCTATTTTGGTGGAGTGTGCAGTGCAGTTTTGGACAAAATTTGATCTGCAATGTTCTGTTTTCTTTGTAGAAAGTCTTCTATATAACCTTTCATCCACCGTGTCTTTTAATTGTAGTAAGATTAGCACCAGAGTTCGCCAAACTAGCTGGAGAATGTCGGAAAAAACTCGTGAATGGTTAATATCCGCTGGACAAAGGGCTATGTACTTTTTATAGTAATTCATATACAATGTACCACTTACAAGAAAGGTGCGTTGCACATTATCCGGTATATGCACAACTAGTGAAGTTCCGGAATCCTCAATATTATTAAATGTAAAATCGCACAGTTCCTCTCAATGACAGGCTCCAAAAACACCTAAAATCGCAGCCACTTTCTGAGTTAGATATATTTCAACCAGGACTTCTTCGAGAAATTTGTCGATTTGTTCCCTTGTCAATACTTTTGACTTTTTCAGTCGATCTCCTTCACCCTTTCACGTCAAATTGCTTATGTTATGGTTATTTATGTTCATCATCGACTTTAACATGAAGTAATTCGACCAAAGCTTTGACGATTTCCAAATTTTCGACTTTTCTTCAAAGTATGCGAGAAGCACTTTTTCAGTGGCCTCCTTGCCACTGACATTTTTGTGATCACACCATTTCAAGAAACGATAAAATCCTAATAAGTCTACGACTTATTAATCTAAAACAGTCTGGAACTGCGAATAATACCTTAAGCAACTGGCAAGACACAACAGAGTAGCTTTACTGTGGGTGCCAGGGAATGAAGAAATTGTCGGAAATTAGATTGCAGATGGTCTCGCAAAGGAAAAAGTTTTTACTGCCTTTATCGGTATCCACAAAAGTTGCGTCCTGGAAACACGAAAATGGAGTAAGGAACTTCGTGGAACCTACTAAAGACAGGCAAAAAGGTTATTCCGACCTTTTGCTCATTACCACATGCTGATATTGCGATGATTTAGATGAGACGGTGGCATTTGTAACTACAAGGTAATTCTGCCATTGCCTTAAATACCTGGTTCATGGTCTGGTCACAGACCAAGCTCCAAAACGGATAGTAGGCTATCTATCTCAGAGGCCTGGATCTTTTTGACTGAAGTATAGATGGCTATAAACAAAAGATCTTATAGGCATTAACGTGGTGAGGCCAATCAACACCCTCGTGAGCTAATCAAAAGAGAAAAATATACAGTGTGGTTTAAATATAACAACAACGCGCATTATAATTATAGAAAAACGGAAGGTTCGACAATGTGTATAATTGGCCGTATTACAATACCACAAATCAAAATGGATAAGAATCGCTAGAGCCACTTCCAAATAATTGAGCCTTTCCATACCTCAGACTTACTCTTCATAATATGACAATTGAAAAAGGATTTTTCTTTTTGTTTTAACTGCTATTTATACCATTTCTTACTATTTATTCCATTGGAAGTCCACCACTTGGTTTCGTCTCATTATTTATTGATTCCACGCTGTAATACAATTTTTCAACGTCAATATTTTGCTGTGTTCATAGATCTTTAAGATATTCAAACTAAATTAAATATTACATCATCATGTAATCTTGTTTTCTTTGTATTCATTCTCTCTCAGAGTTGTGTATTGTTCAGTTCATTTTTTCAAGCATCTCGTGAAATGTCTTATTAAAAAAAATTTATTTTCGATATCTTTCATTGATTTAGAATAACAAACAACGCCTTTTGTTGGCGTTGCCTTTTATTCCGAAGTAATACGAAACTTTTGAAAAAATATTTTGATTATTATTACCGTTATATTAAATTGTCCCCGAAAAGGAAGGCGTGTCTACTTAACTTTTTTGAAAACATTTTTCACGTTACGTTGAAAGTTTTTAAAGTCAACATCAATTCGCTTGTTTATTTCGCTTTATATATATTAAACCTTGGAAGACCTTGGCGCTGGAATTAACCGTCACCATGAGTGAATTTGTATAATTAATTCTTCATGAAAAAAAAATTACCAAATAAAAGTTCCAAATTTATCGACTTTGAATTTTCTTCTAATGCTTCAGGATATTGATTCAAAATCGATTTTCAACACGCTTATATTAGCTTCAAAAGTATGTAGGTATGTTTGTTTGTAACCGATTCCTTTGTACTCGATTTTGACACAAAACCACAACCCTCCCAATATATAGAGGACCTTCTGTTTGTCATTCGAAGTCTAGACAAGAAACTATGGAATAACAGGAGGGCACACACAATTGATCTGCAAAGTTCGTAGTGGAGAGGATCCTAGAAGCATCTTTAGTTTATTTCATCTTAACGACCCCTAACCTCTAATTTTCCAATACTCCTCACGTAGGTCTCTAGTGATGGCAATAGGATGCTGTTAGTAAACCAATAATTTTTGACGAGGTGATTGAATAGATCATAACTACTTGCGGTTAAAAAGAATTTTTCAAATATTTTATTTTTGATGGAATTTTTCTTTGTTGTTGAACCAACACCGAAATAGTTATTTTTGTTAACGTTTGTGAAGTTAAAATTTCCCTCTATGTAGTTTAAACAATAGCGAAACAGAGAGTCGCTGTGACGCACTCAACCGTTTAATTAACATAAGCCTAAATAATTCCAAGACAAGTTCATGAAGCTGGAGAAGGAATGGAGAATGTAAAACCCCAAGGAAAGATATATTACAAGTAATATAGAAGGGGTAGTTGAATAATGGCTACGCATAGTACAGAATTTCAGATGAGTTATTAGAAGTAGAATCTAATCAGTGTAGTTTATGTTTTGTTGACAAGAAGGAACTGAGGAATCAGTTTTTTCCATTCTCTCTTAAAAGTCAAAATGATAATAATAAATGCTAAAAAACATTGTAGAATTATTTCTACTCCAGTATACCAGAACTACAAACGAGTTTGCAAGCTTGGGAATGGAAGCCTCTCAGTTTCTCTGGTATTAAAGACCTCTCTGGTATTTGATATTTGATTTAGATGCTTATGAAATGTTTCATCCTTCACACGAATCCCTGGGGGCTGCTTTAGTTTTTTTTTGTATAAATAAACTGTTTCGGGATGTCATATTCGGTTAATAATGTATTTATGCGTTACTTGATGTCAACAGTCTAGTCCGGAATAAAAAGGTAAATTTTTTATTTCGAAATTCCTTTTTGTCTTTACGACGATTTGTTTTCTCCTCACAGGAATGATATTCCAGGATATACTCAGTGAATCTTCAAGATTAGATAAGGAATATATTTACAGTACCGGACTAAAATGTTTTCTTTAACGTTGCATTTCAAGCTCGCTGTGAATAAAGTGTGTTCAGCTAAATTCAAACTAATACGCTCTTTTGGTCGTCAAAGAGCCCAAAATACTCCACTAGAGGCCATTAAATTCGATATAATGATATTACTGATGTTATTTACTTGATTACAGTTTTCTTTTCATATTTGAGTAAATCGTGTTGTGAGTAGGCGTCAAAATAATAGTGTAAAACGATTAAAACGCTTTACAAATTAGAAAATTATTTTCCAAAGGATAGTCCGTTCACCAGGAAGCAACATCTACTTCTCGGGAAATATGATCTGCCAGACAATGAATTACACTTCCAAGATAAACGGGGTTGGTATATATGAAAATATAGGTATATATAAAAATATGGAACCAACCCCGTTTATCTTGGAAGTGTAATTCATTTTCTCGCAGGGCATATTGCCCGAGAAGTAGATGTCGCTTCCTGGTGAACGGTCTATCCTTTGGAAACTAATTTTTTAATTTGTGAAGCGTTTTAATAGTTTTATTTTGACGTCTCTATATTACTGATGAATCACTGAAAAATTACTAAAGGGTGATGTAGATACCTCTTGAAAGCCGGTTCTCCAAATTTACTGAACCAATATTATTGAAAGTATAAAACGAGCTGAGGTTAATACTTTGAAATTGAATTTTTGTACAAAAACTTGAATTTTTTGACAACGGTGAAAATTTAAACGAAAATAGAGAAAATTCAACTTTAGCATTACTCGGAAAATTTTAACTACATTTTGTTCAATAACTGCTTGTAGTGAAATCAACAATAAATCTAAAAGTAATTAGTTTAATACCGTTCTAAACTCATGTGTAACGAAAACCACAGGACGTAGGTTTGGAGTTTGTTGTATCGTGATGATGTATATTACTTATATAAACTTAATGATCATGTTAGTATTAATAGTCTCGAAAATGGAACCTGGGGCTCGCTCGCTACACCAACATGACATAAAACGACTATAAACCCCTCGCTGTTATCTCTCCGCCAGTTGGGGACATCTCGGTAGCGCCATGCTGTGAGCTATTGCCACTAGTTCCACTTTGTTGCGGCCCGAGGGTATAAAATTGATGACTCCGGATACGATTTCTCGATTGTTTGTCGAATATTTGTTGAATTTCACTCAAATTTACCGGGTGTTTCTAATAATCATACAAGTAATGTAATAAATATATTATCGAACGTAAAACTGCACGTTTTCAAAACATTTCCCGTCAAAATTAATTTCTTACTGAAAACACAATATCAAGACCAAACCTTGTGACATGGAATGCCATGAAAAGTAACCCCAAGTCTTACGTGGATAATGTTGTGTGTTTTTTTGTAACACGCTACGGCTATGGTTATACATCCAACAATGAAAAAGATGATTCAGGTTGCAAAATCAACTTAAATCAAATTTCATTTGATTGTCAGAAAACTGGAGTGAGATATTTATGCATTATATAGGAACTTGTAGTATCCCACTTTTTCTATTAACAGCTTTTTTGCAATATTACTACGAAGCGAATGTATTAAAACGCGTTGAAATTATTTAAGAATTTAAAATTGCCACACGTTGGATGGCGTAGCGTCGCTTCAAGATGAAGCTAACAATTGATTGCATGTAAATAAATGCCACGGTTGCCACTTAGGCGAAGCGTGGCTACGCGTCACGGAGCTTCAAAATTTCAACGCGACCCCAAGCGTTGGCTCGCATTGGAAACGCTCGTGGCTGCCTGCCAACTCCTAAGTGGGGATCATCAACGCGTCAAAAGCAAGCTGTGACCTGAAGACTTCAGTATAAAATTACGTTCATCTAGCTGAAGTCGCCTTGATATTGTGTGAATTCGCCTTCTTCTAGCCTTGCTCGAAATATATTGTGAACCCAATACAGTCGCTTCTTTTTCCTCTTTCTCTTTCTCTGTTCATGTTCGTTACATACTGCAGCGACAAACATGAAATCGTCCGACGATACACCAACACTCAAACGCATCTGTTTTGTTTCTGCTGCTTCCAAATGGCGCAGGTGGGAATAGCTTGTATTTAAATGACGCTACCCAACGCGCCGCCACGCCTCGCTTTGCTCGGCGACGCTTGGGTGGGAATCGACCTATAGCGTGCCCA
Organism: Lochmaea capreae; assembly: GCA_949126875.1. NCBI lineage: Eukaryota > Metazoa > Arthropoda > Insecta > Coleoptera > Chrysomelidae > Lochmaea > Lochmaea capreae. The sequence continues at coordinate 14,892,106 of OX421409.1, forward strand.
GACTCACGATACGCTGCGAAAGTGCTATCTGCAGAGATTTCTGAGTCTTGTTAGGAGGTTCTTGAAATTCGCCAGTGTAAATATATACTTATGGTGCGTTTACACATGCATGGATTTAGAGAATTAGAGACAACGAGACGCATCCAACGAAAAGGCCGTGTCTGGGTTAAACCATGGATTGGTCGCCGACCTAATTTGGGTGCTTCAGCAAAACTCCTAGTAGAACTGCAAGCTATAACCATGTATATGTAAGTATATATGTAATCTATAACCATAATAAACTAGCTAAACTACAATCACAATCAACAAAAATTAGAAGCTCAACCGAAACGAAAATCAAACTGAAACTGGCGAGCGGACGCCGACATGCTAGCACTTGTTTACACTTGCAAGTTTTTATTTTCGTAGGAATTTTTCACCACTGGCGCCAGTGATTTCAGAAGGATGCAGACTTTTTGATCTATGCATGCAAAAATAAAAATTGTATGCAAGTCGATGTTTATACTTGTTAATTTAATTTACTGGCGCCCCAGTTCTCATTGGCGCCACTAAATCCATGCATATGTAACCGCAACATTAGATGAAGAAGTACTTACTCCGTCTAACTATTTTCCCAAGACGATTTTCGCTTGGGAAACGACTAGGACCTAGACTCAGTTAAAACTGACCAGTTTTTTACTGATATAGATGATTTAAAAAGCGACAATAATACATTTTTGCAACTACTCACGAATGTCAAAGACTACGTTCAATCAACTTTCAAATGTTCTCAAAGGACAAATGATAAAGACAACTTGTCAAGTAGGTACAAATAGGAGAATAACTAGACCAACCGAGAAAAGACAATAATCTTCCAATTTGAGAGACGTTGCTTTACTTCAATAATTAATCAATCTGCATCGAGTGCCGTAATTTGTGAATGTTTGTAGAAGTTGTGTGTGGGGAGGTTTCCAGCAGGTTAGCGGTGCCACCGAGTATTTCGTCAGGACGTGTTTTTGATTAAATGGTAGAATAGGCATACATTTTTGGCATGAGACGTTATAGTGTGGCGTGGCAAGGCGTGCTACCAGTGGACGTAATGCCACCTTTACCTCTCTGATATGACTTCTATCCCCTAAGTATTTTATATACAATATTATTCCATCCGCAGGAATATATAAAATAATCCCACTGCTATCGTTCATGTATTGATCTTTTTCGGTCGACTTACTACTAAAATGTTATAGTCTTCTATAAAAAAAGTAAGTATTATTTGTCGTGATAAAAATGTTATGATAAAATATGCTCGTTATAATTTGTATCTCACCTTGAAACCGGAACCAATCTTCATTTCGTTCCATAAATTGTTTTATTAGGAAATAAATTAATATAGGTCAACTGGTATATTTCTTTCAGGAAATAAGTTAATTAATATTTTATTACGGAACCAAAATTAATATTTATAATTTTCCAGAAAGATAAGGATACTTATACTTTTGGCAATAGGAAGAATTTGTTGAGAATAATATTGTTTCGTGCTAAAAAATAAAACGTTCATTATCTCACGGACTACTTATTGATTGATTTTAGAACAATTCAAATTTAGTTGACCCATTTTATTTATGCTGATTCTTGATTGTTATTCCTTGTTCAAAATTATCAATAAAATGAGCACATTTTTACAGACAGAGGTAGGTTCGAACATTATGCCTACAATTCTTGATTTTCGCAGCCATCTCGATCAACCACTTCGCTATAAAGACGTAGTAATTTGTCAAACAAGCTGTTGTATATTACAGAGCGTGTGATATATCTGAAAATTGAATAACAATCAACATAACGCGTTTACATAACACTCGATTTTACTCCTCATGAAATTTTGATACCACTGACAATGAAAATCGGTTCTTAAGAAGGTTCCTAATCTCCAAAAACCAAAGTACTTACAAAAAATGTAGCGCAGTTATGAATTTATTTTCAAATTCATACAGGGACAAACTTTGGTATATATGGGTTATTTTAAGAGATATTAAAAAATGTTACCAACAAAAATATTAGATGTATTTTTAAGGTCCATATTTTGAAATTATATTGAACTATACAGAATGTGCCATAACTCCGTTACAAACCAATCAGTAAGAACCCCTGTCTATTATACCGAATTCGGATTGCTCACATTTTTTTTGAAGCTTTTGATATCAGGTTTTGCTACGTTATACAGAGTCTTTCAAAAGATATGGACACGTTTATGTGAAAATCGTAGATAAATCAATGCTCTGTAGAATATTGGATTATATAACTTCAATTTTTGTCAAGAATTTCCTATGCCCAAAGTTTATAAAAACAGAGTTATTTTGTAATATTTATTGTAAACCAAAATGTTTCACCTATTATGTGAAAGCAATAAACGTTAAATGTAACAAAAAATCCTAAATAATAATAAATTTTAATAAACAATTCATTCTAAACAAAACAAGCCACCAAAAGTATAATCCTAACCGTAATATTAAACTAAAGGTTCAAATTGTTCACCGTTACCATCAATGCAGTGATGCAGTCTTACTACTAACTACTAATTTAGTCAAGCGAACGTTGGCCGACTCAATCCTCTTCAGTGGATGCCTGCTTATGTCCCCAGAGGCCATAACAGGAACTGCGTAGCACAGCCCAATGTAGACATACGAGGAGAACATGGTCCGACGTTTCGTCCTTTCCTCTAAGCCTAGGTTACAGAGGTGGTTCCTCAGACAGCAGTGCCCTGCTAGGAGTCCTGCTATCTTTTTTAACCTACTCCTTGGTAGTTCTAGAGCAGCTCTAGCATGTCCATCAGTCCATCCCCTCAATAGGAGCTTGGACTGCCCTAGACCATGTAGAGCCCTCCAGTGAGCAAGGTGCTGGTTTCTCAACCAGTTCCTCGTCTCTTTACGGATTGTTTGTTTTGTGAGGCCCAAGGTCGGGTTTGGGCCGTTAAAAGGAGTAGCCTGCCTTCAAAACCAGAGTGGTCCGGAATCCATTTTAGCCACACTATGTTCCACCTTGCTAGGTCAGCAAGGCGTTCACGACATTCAGCAGCAAGCTCTGAGTTGATGGTATATCCACTCAGGCAGTCTTAGTTCAAATGATTGGCTAACATTTCTCAGCATATCAACGTTAACGGATCGAAATGCAGCTCTGAGTCTCTCTTTCATGTCCTCTCTAATAGTTGGGGGAGTTTTATAAACCTCATTTTTTATCAGACCCCAAAAAAACAAATACACTTTTGTTAAAACGGGAGACCGAGCTGGTCAATCAGTTGGGCCCCCTCTTAGGTACAGGATTACATTGATGTTAATGGTGAATATTTTGAACATTTAATTTAATATTACAGTTAGGACTATACTTTTGGTGACTTGTTTTGTTTAGAATAAGTTGTTTATTTAAATTTATTATTATTCAGGATTTTTTGTTACATTCAACGTTTATTGCTTTCACATAACAAGTCAATAATTATAGTTTACAATAAATATTACAAAATAACTATGTTTTTATAAAGTTTGGGTATAGGGAATGCTTGACAAAAATTGAAGTTACATGATCGAAGATTCTATTTTTGATATAAAGAAGAAATAAAATGACAGGTTCGAGTTTCCGTTTACTCTGTATACAAAAAAGAAAATAATTAGAATTTAATAGAAAATGGAGATATTGCATCATATTACGAAACTCTCTTAGGCAAAATAAAAAATTTTTCTCCAATGTACCATAGACTACAGAGCATTGATTTACCTACGATTTTACACGAAAACGCGTCCATATCTTTTGAAGGACTCTGTATAATGTAGCAAAACCTTATATCAAAAGCTTCAAAAAAATGAGAGCAATCCGAATTTGGTATAATAACAGGGGTTCTCATTTGAAAAATCATATGTTTAGTTTGTAACGCAGTTATGCAATTGCAGCACTGTATAGTTCGATATAATTCAAAAATATGGACCTTAAAGACATCTACTATTTTTGTTGGTAGCATTTTTTGATATCTCTTGAAATAACCCATATACCGAAGTTTGTCGTAAGATTGGTACACCCTGTATATTATGTTGAGAATATCTTTGACTGACTGACGGATCAACACGCAGACTAATTCCTTGGACCAATCTTTTTCAAATTTTGCATAAACATTCCTCAATAGGATTTATGAATATTATTTTATTGAAACTCGTCGACTAACGGGGTTGAACAGGGATAGAAAGTAATTTGGGGGATGATTTACATCGAAGTTGATATCAATACTCCTTAAAGCTTTTTTATTTAAACTACATTATTTAATTTGACCCGTTTGGTATCAGTTGACGTAAAAGGTATAGTGCGAACTTATAGTTGCCGGCTTTTTGTTCGACTCTAAGACTAACAGTATACCGTCATAGCCCAGTCAATATTATAATTATTTAAAATGCTTACTTAGTTGACGGTAAATTCAGTTAATGTTATAATTTCAACTGATAATCATTCATAGTTATTTAATAAACTAGTTTGTTAATGAAGGCGATTAATAAACGAAACTGTTTAAAGGACGAACGAGCGATAGCGAGTAAGTGCCTTTAATAGTTTGACTGAACTATTACTATTTTTGAGTGAATGTTGCAGGTGTTCTCTTTAGTCGGTTCGGTGGTCTGACATAAAAAAAGTGTGTGTGTCTTTGAGAGGAAATTGTAAGTAAGTATACATATATATTTATTAGCAATTATCTATTTGGACGAAACTCGGTATGATACACACGATACGGTTAAGAAAGGATGGACTGATGGGTCGAAATACAAATACAATATAGAATTTATGTTTAGTAAGTAGACGAAAATAATATAAATACCTTTCAGAGTTTAGCTCCGCATTATAACTTAAAGGGGATATACGATTAGATAGCTGGCACTATATTTTTTACGTCAAAGCAATATATAATCAGATTTTTTTCCTTTATGAACCAGTTCATGAAAAAATGTCTGCGTCCTTTTATGATAGTGTCTATAAGCTTCCACTAATTATTTCAAATAATGATTTACCCTGTCAATACGTTTCACTAATATTTATTTTGTACTCATTAGATTATAATTATCCATAATCTGCTTACCTCCACGACGTCGAATTACTGTTTCTCTGCGTTATGATGTCAATCAATTAACCACGATGTACTTAATATTGACCCAATCAGGCTTTTAGAACCGAAGAAAATGCCCAGAACGTAGCGTGCGATAACTCAAGCACCGGTTTTATTTCGTGACAACTTCGTGCTTTCCTTGAAAAAGAGATAGAATCTCGTTTTGTGTGGTTTTCACGTACCCAAGGCGAAATTGTACCTACTGCGGATAACAGGGAAACAATGTTTTTGTTGTTTTGTCAGGCGTTGCTCAATTTTTGATGTCGTACAATTAAAATAGAAAACACTTTATTAATTATAGTCATAACCTTAAATTGAATCATTATAATTTTCAACCACGATTAAGTATGGTAATTTCCCGAGGTCGAGATATATTTTAATCAGCACATAACCAACCCTTCTGGTTTGTAATTCGAAGGGACATAATCACTTGCAGACCGGCTTCGGCGTATTTATCGTAATCAATTTTGTAGAGGTGGATTTGCGTGGATTTCGATGGAACTGTGACGATCATAATAACTCTCAAGCCCATTTGATTTGAAAATAATTCGAACAATTAATTTGCGCTGGAAAGTGAATGATATTTAGTATTCGAATAGTAGTTTTCGTGAAAGGTCTGTAGGGTGGAGCATCTCTTAATTCAAAATATATGAAAAGAAGTGGTTTTTATCAGGAAGTTTGTTTATACCATACATTTTTATGCAGTAAAAACCCATTTGGTTCAGGGAAATTACGTCGGTTTTCATAGACTGCCAGTTTTTCTTCAGAAAATGCAGGTATGTTTGTATGGTTTTGTGGCGAACGTACACTGATTCCCAAAACATTTATCTTACCGTCTCCTTTTTCTTGTGTTTAGGCCAAATAGGCTTCCTGGTTTTTCCAGTTGTGCCTTGAAATTCTGTAGTGCCGTGCACTCCTTGAGTATGTGAATTCCATTCCACATAATAAACGGTCTCTCCTAGTTTGAGCATTTTTAAGTGTCCAACCAGGCAGCAGCTTCCTGTCCCTGTCCCTGTCAATGCTGTAGCAGTCTCTCTCTGGCATAGGCATTCTTTTGATTTCCCATGGTTCTTGTTTCTTATGGGAATATTCAATTACATAAAAAAATAAATATGTAACAGCTCTACAAGTACCAAAGGCTTCTTATCTGCGCATCCTTAGTAGCACTAGGTCCTTTTCTAGTGTCTTTATTTACTTTTTTCCCGCTTTTATTATCTTAATTTTTATCCAGTTTCTCTGATAATTACTTCTTTCATCGCTCTGTCATTTTCTAGTCTTTTGGCGAACCCCAAGTATTTTATACGTTGCGACCTTGCTACCTATATAATATTGGGAGACTTCTATATAACTCCATGATCTTTTGATTGGTTCTCCTCATTCAAATATCCTCTACTTTTTTCCCATAATTCTCCTGTAAAAAAGTCAATACGCAAAGATTTTTTCTGATTGTTAACTTTTTAGTGTACTAAGTCCATTCTCTCCTTTGTCTATAAACGTTGATCTAAAGAGGACGTTTAAGGAAACATTGTGTTTGAACGTGAGGAGGTCAGAATTGTCCCCGCCGACAACAGTTTGTTATGAGCGTGCTTATTAAATCGGACCTGCTCTAAGCATTACAATCGCAATTCAGAAAGCAGTATAATATATCTTTCAAGTTGAGAATATTGTGGTGAAAAATCTCCTTTCAATGGTCGCGAAAGAATCTGGAGGAGACGGGAAGAGCGATTTGCACAATGCAATATATCGGAAAGAATAAGCTACCAAAGAGGCTCAGTAATGGTTTGGGCTGGTATAAGTTCCCGTTACGAGAAGGTGATTGTGGATAACAGGAGAGCAATACATAACAACCTTTTAGGATGAGCATGAAGTAGCTTTTACTCCATTCACAATTTTATTTTTATGGTTGATAACGTACGTCTACACCATGCTAAGATCGTTCATAAATATTTAGAAAAGGTCGGGATTGACCGTACGATTTGATCAGTTTCCAGTCCTGACTTTAGTCCCTTGGAGCATCTATGGACACACTGGAAAGACGAAGTTTAGCACGGGTACCACGTGCTAACAACTTGGGTGAGCTTGGTGCGGCGCTTCAGGCAATATGGAACGAATTTGACTATAATGATCAATATTTAATAACTTCGAGACGTATTTAGGCTGTTATATGGACCTGAGGAGAAAATACTGTGTATAAATTAACAATAACATTTTATGGCATACTTTTTTTTTTAAAATCATCTTCATTTTTTGATAGGTAGTAGTTTCTTACAGAATATTTTCATCTTTGTTGAAGCAGTTTATCGAATTATTTATACCTTAATGTATATGATGTGTCATTTTTCATAACCTTTAAACTACTAGCACTGATCACACATAAATTTAAATTACATTTTTCACTCTAAATAACCAAATCCCACAAAATAAATTGAAAAACCTCAATTTTTTAAACAATTGTGAACAAAATTATAAATTACCAAATATTTTCAATATCAGAAAACTACCCTGGTAAATTTGTAAACACCTTAGTTCGTGTGGACTTTTTTGTGAAATTGTCTGCAACTTATTTCCGTATCACGTCGTAGCAGTAAAAGGAAACGAGCAGACGGTTTGTGGTATTTTCATAATGCCACTGGGCGTACCGATGGTCATTTTCTTTAACGGCCGCTACACGAATTTCCCATTATGGACATATTTCATGTGTGCTAGAACGTGTACACTGACAATGAGTTTTATATTATTCGTTTTAAAACGTATGTTCCATTTATCATTGAGCCCGCATAGAATTCAATTATATATATTTTATCAAGCATTATGGAAACTTGACAGATAAAAAGCAATACTTAGCTTGAATTTATGAACCGGAAAGCATATTTTATAAAAAACGATCAATAATTCAACTTCTTAAGTTGGACCTAACAAATCTCAATTGCAGCCACAAATGTGATATCAGATGAAATCATGAATTTGATATAACGAGGTTAAATTCAATTTGGACAATAATTTTAAAAATTAGCTGCTCCATAAAAAATCGAAGTAAAAAGTGGAAATAAATAGTTACATATTCAAACCTTATTAAATAATAATAACGTTTATTTGCGAAGAAAAAAAAAGTTACAAGATAACAACACCACATACAAAATATACAAATAAACAACATAAACCCACAATAGTCCTAAAACTGTCCGTGGGACAAAAATTGTACGATATTAGCATATCAACATACAGCTACTAAAACGAATAAATACATTGAAAAAATAGAAACGAAGAAATAGCACAAATATTGGGTATACATTTAAACGCACCAAATCATTTGGCAGATAAAAGATATCATTTCATTTCTATCCGGAATTTATCACGCGGAATATTGAATAAATGACTTTTCTGAAAGAATTTAAATCGATTAAAATATGTTGTAGGTAGTTCTAGTGGGAGAATTTTAAAAACTCTAGGGGCCAGGTATAAATGACTTCTCTGTCCTATACTCTTAGCAGCAAAAGTAGTTTTAAATTTTTGTGCACTGTAACGGGTTGGGTACGAATGGTCAATATTTGCAAAGTTTTTCTATTTTCAAATTGATTTACACAGAGAAAAAAAGTATGATTGTCTTATATCTAATAGTTTAACCTCTAAGTATAGCTGATCAGAATAAAAAGTTCTTGTTTTACCTAACATTATTTTTAATATATATTTTTTAATTATCTCTAATTTATGAAGATGTGTGGGTAATGCACTGCCCCAAGCTAGAATGCCGTAACTCAATTTAGATTCTACCAACGCGAAGTACAATATCTTTAAATTTTCTATCCAAAATAGCTTTTATATTCTTGAAACTCATTAATATGAAGGTTCCAACGAAGATGCTGGTCGATCGTCATACCCAGATACTTTATAGAGTCTGTAGAAAGAAGATATATTATGAATCTTGATCTTGCCGTGGTTCTCTTATAGTTATCATGTTATAATTTGGTAATCCGTTTTTGTAACAAGCAAAAGGTAAATACATTGATTTTTTTATGTTAATTGTTTGTAATTTACTGTCGAGCCATTTTTTGATTAGAACTAAGTAAATAGCGATACGAATTTGACTAACTTCATAGAATTTAATCATTTTCAGAGGGTTTGAAATAATAGTAAAGCGAAAAACGCTTGGAGTCTGCTCATGTAACAGCACCTCAACCACTGGGTCTAGAATGGTACAAAACTTTGAATAATTCATGGAGAGGCTGGTTAAGAGACAACACAGTGTCTCTAGTATGGGTACCGGGGCATGAGAGGACTTCTAGTCATTAATTAGCGTACCAGTTAACTAATGAAGGATTTAGAGAAATACTTTTGTAAGAATTCCGTCTGAAATTTGGTTAAGTATTATTCTACTATATTTCAAGGGGAAGGGTGAATGAAATGATTATATTTCCTTCCCCTTCTTCAAATACACAATGTGAGGATATCATCACATATGAAGGTGTTTAAGATTCCATTTATTTTCTTGGGTTTGTAAGTCTGACATCAAATGGAACTCTTGAGAAAATTAGCTTTAGACTTTTTTGAAAAGTGGCGGAAAACTTTCAATATTCAAATAAAGCTGCCGACAAACAATACATACATACCAACCAATCTTGCTTTTGTTAATAGTCAAGCTGTGAAAATACAAATATATATTTCGAAATTATTTTCTCCGCAGTGAAAATTCCAAAAATATTATCTAAAACATCCTCTAACAACAATCAAATGTCTAACATTTCATATACCTTTCCGTTAGGGTGTTGAGCATATTATAAAACTTCAGAAACTTCAAATTTTTATCGGAAGTTCAGGAAACCCTCTCGTTTACAAGCGAAAGACATGAATTACTGTGGAGAAGAAGAGTACTGTATTATAATATCGTTATTTTAAAGAAGTTGGAGGAGAACATTTATTAAAAGTTTAAAGTGTAACTCCACTCGACTCTAAAGTGGAGCTAATTAAACTACCGCTACAAAAATAATTGAGGCAAAACGGTTCTTATTTTGAAAAAAAAGCGACTAAGAAACTTCCTTTGTGAGTATTGTTTTTATGTTTATAACAGTCGTGATGACAGTTCATAAATTACCTGGGGATGCAGCGAATTTAAGTTTTCTTTCCGAGATATTAAAGGAAGAATCCAGGAGAGATTAAGTAAACTTGTGTTATTTTATGTGTTCTAAGAAACTAGTTTCAAGTAATAAAAAAAACTTTGAATGTAAAAAATGATTCCATTCATAGGCTATTATGTTCCAACTTGAAATTGTGAAAGCTTCTCGGAGAATTTGGAAGTGAAATTCCTTGTTAAACATACAAAAAGGTGACAAATGCAAAAATTATTTGTACATTTGTTACAAACTATATACAGGGCATAAGAAAAATATTAGACATAACTTAAAAAAGGTTGATTGAACTCCACTTACTTATGTTCAAAAGTGAGAGCTGAAAGTGAGAATCAGTTTTTCCAGCGTCGCTATTAAACCGCTCAATAATTTTCCATGGAATTTCATTATGGCGTGCTTAATTGGGTAGCAACAATAATCAAAATGCAACATTATTTTCTAGATTTTGCGTTTGCAAAAATATTGTAGACCAGTTAATTTTCAAAATTACAACTTATGATATATATAACGTCTACGTATATAGAAAGATGGGGTCATTTTGCTTAGTCTGAGAAATATTGGCAGCCAAAGTCACCAGGGGGCGTCTGCAAGGGAGTGTCTTGTCCACATTGCTAGGGAACCTGGAGGTGGAGGTCCTACATGAATGGACACAAAACACTTTTATACGCATACGATATAGTCATTATTTTCCAGGGAAGATTCGATACTTCGGTCATAGAGATAATGCAAATGGCTTTTAATTTGGTCAGTGTGTGGATAGAAGAAGAATGTTTGAATAGAAGTCTCTCCAAATCAGCTTTTACACGAGAGAGGAAGGTGGATGTCTTTTGACCTCCGACCCTTCAACAATTCAAGTGATCCACATCCAACTTTCCAAGAAGACATTTATGTTAGTCAGACGAGTTTACGGAAAAGCATGGGAACTAACTCCCAAAATGGCGTACATACGCATTTTTGGTTTGTTGAACAAAGGAATCTCAAAAAAAATGTAGAGGCTGGGACAGGAAGGGTAAACGGGCTTGTCTGCCTTTCAAGCCAACAAAACACAAACAACAAATCAGATTGCAACAAAATTCAACAAGAGGAAATATTGGATTGTCCATCTTTGAAATAAAATCAACGGACTATATGACACCTATATACTTTCTCAACTTTAACTTTAATGTGATTATGCAAGATCGAAGATAATAAGCAAGTGACAACATAATTTTGGTGTGATTTCCAGGACACTCGAGGGTAGGTACTTAATTTGAAAAATACAAACGGGAGTGGTTCAAACGTAAGTGAAGACAGAGAAGATTTATTAAGGAACGGTCAGAGCACAGAACTGAAGAACTACTCAAAATAAGCAGGAATCAAATCAGAACAGTCTTCTCACTGGTTACAGAACAATGAGAGGACACATGCAGAAATGGGACTGAACATTGGAAAACTATCTTGCAGACAATGTGGTGAAAGGTCAGAAACGGCCAAACATATAATGCCAGTATGCGGAGCACTAGACAGCAGAAGACAGGCAATATTCAAACAGCCTAGGTTAACTTCCGAAGCCAACCAGTGAATCTTTTGTAGAAATCGGTACCTAAAGGAAATGGGAGTTACGGAACAACTTACCCCATGGGAAAGAAAAAGCCCCAGGTCGAGGTGCTATAGGATTAGTATCCAAACGAAAAAAGTGTTACAACTTCTTATTTTGGTATACTATCTCTTTTTAGAAAACTGCCAAATCCATCCCGATACCTGAATATCAAAATTAATCTTCTTTTGAGTTGAATCATTCCAGTTCTGATTCATTTATATTTTTCTCTGTCGATAAAGAGATTTCCTTTTCCTTTAATCTATTCCCATGTACTAAACGACGTTTCACAGGGAAAGAAGGGAATTTCAAGAAGTATTCCCAACTCAAATGTATTTATTTACACACGTCTCAAAGGCAACAAACATGACAGTATTTGCTTTAATCAAGTAGAAGGTAGCACATATTTGTACGAAAGGATGTTGGAAATTTGAACGTGACAAAAACGAATAGATCGATAAATACACGGGAAAGTTTTGATATGATATTGATACTTATAATGAATTATTAACTGTATTTATTCATGTGATTGAAGAAGATGCGGCGCGTACAAAATATTTGTTGAATTTAAACTCGTTTTTAAGAAAAACATTTTTCATCTTTTTCCAGTAGTAATTCGGAATATGAAGAGAGAAAAAACTTCTTGTAGCTATAAAAATAATTCCATTTTCTACGTTCCAAGAAAATTAAAATTCCTTGCATTCTCTAGGTAAATGTACATGCAATTTATTCAAATGCAGAAAAATTCCTATTCACAGCTCTGCAATCGTTTCGCCGTTACGTGGGCTCTTTTTTTACATTCTGATTATTCAGATTTTTTCCATCGAAGATAAAATTCTACTGTGTATTTTTTTGTGAAAAAAGTGGGTTTCTTTGACTGTTATTGGGATACTACAAAGGCGAAACGGCTTTTGAAGATTCTTTATTCATTCAACAATAAAAAAGGCCTAAAAAGAATTCATGATTTCCGAAATTATAACGTTATCTATTCCCAATAAAATACTATATTAACAAAGCAACCACTAAGTTAAAAAAGGGCTGAATCAAACAAAACGAAATTTTCAACAATATACAGAGTAAGTTTTATGTATGAAAAACTTCAAAGGAAAACTTCTAAATATCTAAAATGTACTTCGAACTATCCCATGAAAACGTCTGTCATCAAAATCACTCTATATAATTTCCACTTTTAAAATCATTAGAAAAAACTGAGAATTTTCCAAGTAACGTTTCTCAATTATTATTATTAAAGATAGACCAGCTTTCACACATTATTACCTACACAAAGTTTTGGTCGCAACATAAATCAGGGCAAGTACAACTCACAGTAGCGTATATTTCGAACGGGTTCATTTAAACAGTTTTCAGCTTCACAACATCAAATTTAGACGATTTCTCAAGTTTTCCAAAAGTTTTTTCAATTTGTAGTTTATACAAACTACAATCACTTTCTAAAAGTATAGAACACTGTTTGCAAATAATTTTTTCCAAGAAAACATTGTATTCTGTGTAAAAAATTTTAATTTTAAAATATTGCAATGCGCTTTCGGCTGTTACGCCATCATCAGTGCGATACCTGCAAGTAAGTAATAATAGTTGTAATTTTATAAATAAGAAATCAATAAAGAATTACTTACTCGTCAAGTATATATACAAGAAACCATGAAAATCGACAACACAATCATAAAATTTTTTATAAAAACTAAATTAAAATTTAAATATTCCCCTATTTGGGGTAAACTGTCGTTAACTTTCAAACATTTTCAATTATAAATTTCTAACAGCTACTCGTGTTTGTAAAACGGAAATTAAAATGACAGTGAGTACGTCAAGATTAAAACAAAACTAAAATGAATTGAGACAAGTGACAGTCTAGGTAAACATAGAACTCAAGTTATCCAAAGTGAGCATAGAACTAACATTGTGACAATAATTAAGTATAGATGTAAATGTCCCTACACCAATATGTAAATTTCTAAAATAACAATTGTAGTAATTTTGAAATTATGGTCTAATGAGAACCAAATTTCAAACACAAAAGGATCAGAAAAAGATTAAGGGTCTAATGAGAATCCATTGCTAAATCTCAATCAAAAAGAAAAGAAAACTTACACATGAGTACAAAGACATTCTAAAAACAAACAAATTAAATTAAAGTATAAATCTGTAAATTTCAAAGAGTGCAGAAATCGAAGAAATTTCAAATAAAGAATCATGTAACTTGGTAATTTATCAAAACAAACAACAAATCATCTTAACTGAGAAATAAGATTTGATTTGAAGTCTAATGAGAACCTATTACTCAAATCTCATTAAAAAAAAAGAAAAAGATTATGGGTCTAATGTGAACTCGTTACCAAATCTAAATCAAAACAGATAAATAAATTGTTAGTAGAGAGAAAATCCAAAAACCAATAACCATTCATAGAATGAAGCCTACAAAAACCAAAAATCAACACAAAACACTTTAACAATAAAAACGTTTAAGTAATCTAAAGAAAACATTTCAAACAATAATCAAGCTATGTATTTCGGTAATATCCCAAAACAAATATGAAAGTCATTCTCACTGATAAAGATCTGATTTAGAGTCTAATGAGAACCCATTAATCAAATCTCTTACAAACCGGAACCATGGGTTAAGGGTCTAATGAGAACCCGTTACCAAATCCGATTCAAACAAATAACTCGCACAAAAGTCCAGAAATATTCCAAACAAACAACTAACCAGTCATTAATTCTGTAAAATTTAAACAAATGGCAAATGAAATTAATGATCAATAAACTGAAATCGTCGTTCTAGATGCAAATTGCCTAACTAACAAAATGGCAGTTTTGCAGGAGAGCTCAAAACGTTGTAAATTTTAATTTTAATTAGAAGCAAACCAAATTTAAATATTTTTCAACATTTCTCGTTTATTATAAATGTTAAATTAGTTATTTGGGCCGCTGTCAAATCATTGGGTTGTGCGTTTGTCACCAGAAGGCACTAATACCTTTGTTTTCATCAAAAATGGACTTGGGCAATTTGCATCTTAGAACGACGAAATGTATGGTATTAGTCTGAAAAAGTTGTGGATAAATATAAGTATCATCAAAGACAGAACTTTTTTGGATCTACCATTTTAATCTTTTAAACGTCAATGTAAAGGAACATAAGATCTATTTAACAGTACTTGTGTATTCAAACAAAGAGAATTGTTCTGCAATTCTTCATCAATTTGTAAATCCTCCAAAAAATCCAACCTATTAAAATTTTTAGAATTAACTTCTTTTAAAATTTGTGAATTACGATTAGGACTAAAATGATGTTTATTAAATTTTAACTACAAATCCAAAAATATATTCACTCAAAAAATAAACCAAAAGATAATCATGGTCACGGAAATCTTTTGACAATTCTAAGTATTCTTCACAAACGTGATAATAAAAAAAATATTATTATGAAAACCAACGTGGAATCCCTCATCTTAAACCTATACTACGCCCATGCTATTATAACCTCACTTGTGAAATGAACGCTTATCATTCTTATTACATGTATTTTCATACACTACACATTTTCTCACCATCATGTCTTAAAAGCACACAAATATCATTCAGAAATCAAATAGAAACACAATTATAATTAAAATCTTATTGACAAACTTCACCAAAATGGCAGAAGTAGTTCGAGGTTGCCAAGCTAAAAATGTATAAACTATTTTACTTATAGCATTGATAGAACATAAAAAATTGTAACCGAAAAAAATAGTGAGCTGGACAGTGGGTTCGTCATACCTATTTTAAATGCTTTTAACCTATTTCTTGTGTTTTAAACAGAAAATGCTGCTAAAATCTTAATTATATTCATCAATTACGATTTTTGTTATACGAGATTTGACATTATGTAAGAAAGGTCTTGTCTTAAATATGTTGGGAACAAAAAAATAAGCAAGGCTTGTCTATCTTTAATACGTCATTGGGTTCCCTATACTCAAATACCACAATTTCGGAGTTTTAATTGAGCTCACGTTATCTACCAAAGTTAAAATATACATCGAGGCTTCATTACCTTCTTAAGTTAGTGATAAGAAGGAGCCTCATCACTTACCATGATCACGACCAAGTTGTGCCTCCATCAATGTGAGGCAGATAATTCCGGCCGAGCATGTTTCAGTCATACTGAAAAAGACACTATTGCAGTAGGATATAAGCTATCGTCCGTTTGAACCATAACAATGATGCGAGCCGTATACCCCACTAAACAATCTTCTTTTGTTATTTATCAAAAAAGTTGTTAATGATCATTTAAAGTAGTCAAGTAAAAAGCAGATCCAGAAAGATTTTATCAAACTTATTATCATGGCACTAAATGAGTGCAATTAAAAATGATAATTTGGAATCAATTTCCTGAGGCTATGACCAATTATTGAATCACATTAAAAAATTAATAACAAACAATAGTGGACTCGGCTTATAATGAATAAATTACTTACTTGTATCCATAGATGATGCTAGAATTGGACTAACTAAGATGAAGAATGACAGTCTCCAGCACTCTGTCAACATGACGAAGGCCTAGAACAAACAAAATTGGAGAGGGACATTTCAAATACAGTTTCACTTAAATAAGTAATTTTCACAAAAGTAGATAGGTATTTATTCCATTCAATAATTTATTTTGGTGAAAATGGTACACATAACTATTGTCAAATTCAACCAAAACAAAAGTAGTGATGCACATTGAAGAGGAATGATGGTGAGCTGTGAGTGATTGGAATAATAGTTAAGTAGTTACAATAAAACGTAAATATCAACAAAGGAAATTAGATGATCAGAAGGGAAAAGGGAATAGAGGGCAAGGGAAATGATGAATATGAAGAGGTAGAGGAAAAGGAAGAAGGGAAGATGGGAAATAGTGGAAAATAAAAAGGTATATTGATTCTAAATACATAAGAAACATTATAAGATGAATTATCATATTATAATACAATAACTGGCTAAATGGAATTTCCTACTACGCTTTTTTATATTCAAAAGTATGTGTATAAAGATTTTATTTCGTTATCTAGAGAACTGATTGATAAAATTATTCTTTATATAATCAGAAAGTAGTCATACGAAATTAAATCAAAGCACTGTGAATGCTTGAATTGACCTCGTTTTTCTGCGTGTAACTACACATTATTTCACCAATATTCCAAAATTTGATAATTTCTCTCGGCATATTCACTAAGTTATTTGTCAAAGTCAGTCTCTAAACGTATTTCTGTTACCAAAACATCAAAGTGATCTCTCCGGGCTTGGCTCCTTGTTTGTTGTGTATTCTTTGGTAGAGGCTTTTTCATCAGTCTTTCTGGTATTTTTGATATGGTTTATTATAAAGCAAAAACATATAATATGAATCTTCCCAAATTTCGATAACGGTTGAACGAAACTTTTTCCTGTGTTATTTGTGTTCCTGATCTGACATGGTAATCAAATTCGAATCACCAAAATTATTAATCCCAATGACTAGTTAAAAGGAAAATTTAGTCGATGGTGATGGCAATTGATAGAACAAGTTTGCTTAGTCGAGCGTGTGATATTAACCACGAATATAATTTCGGGATGTTAATTATATCAGCACACACGTAAACGACTGGTACACGCTGTTATTGTAATGAAAAATGATAATTTAAAATCAATGATCGACATTACTACCAGCATTCATTACGGAGTATTTCATTAATACCCATTATGCTGTGCCAGTTTATTTAATCAATTTATTTCGATAGCTATTTGGAGTAACAATAGTTGTGAAAAAAAAAATGAGAACAAATATATAAAATATGTATAGAGAGTAGCATTAATAATCGAAGCGTGGTTCGAAAATGTTTTTAAAATGGGAAACATTTCAACAATGTTGGTTATTTTTTCCATTCGTGAGCAATTCAGACAGTAGCGATACTCAGAGGGTGGGAGAATGGAAAAAACAAATTATCGGGTGTTATGGAAGTTGGCGTTTTCAATTCTTCATAGATTGCTTCCTCTTCTGGGTCGTAATACTTCCAATTGGAAGGTCTAAGTACGTTTTTAAATTGCTATTGTTGTTTTATTTTCTGTTTCACACTTCAACCTACATAATTATCGCCAAGCGAATTACTTTGCAAGGTAGAGGTGGTGAAGAACGTCCAAAGAAAGATTCAACAAATTGACTCTAGTCTGCGTTGGAGGAAAGAGTGCCACAGATAGCTTTGTTGTACCATTGGCCTTGGCATTGGCAAATAAACTTTAAATACTTCGACTACCTATAAGAAGGGTTTTAAGTACTCCATTAGAGAATGTTACCTAAGAAGTTCAAGGTCATATTAGGCATAAATACATTGTTTAACATGTCACCGTCGTCTGAATCATCATGTAGTTAGACTTATACTGTCGTAAGTTAAAACAGGTTTTTGACGGTCGACAGGCACGCTCTCTCTTAGCCTTAGACCTAAAATATCACTGACCTACTCGCCAACTTATTTCTCTTGTGAAGAAGTGTTTGATGAAATATGAATGGATGTGAGCCACAATTAACTCATGCAAGAGTGTGTGTTGCAGTGCAGGGTTTAATGGATCCACTGAATCCACCCAAACCTAACCTGTCCTAAGCTGTGTGGTTGTCCATATTTTTTCAGTTTTTTTTTTAGTTATCTTACCAATATTTTCCATCTACTACTTCACAATATTTTGTAGGAACTGACTACTGCTCTTACTTTCTTATAACGATGTCGAAGACAGCTGGGCAGGAACATAAAATATTCCACCCTATTATCTAATTGTAAATCGAAAAGAAGCGGGTCAGATCGAAAATACTAGTCGAGCAGTCGAATATCCTTATCAGAGGCAGTCGATATTTTCTTGATCTGTGAGATATTCAGTCGAAATGGTTTTCGACATCATAAGCACTATCGAAATAAAATTCTTATATTGAAATCTGTCGTTAAGCATACGTAGAAACCGGTTCTGTTAACTTGACAGTTGCAGTTCAAGTGCATTCCTGGTTAACTTCAGGAAGAATTTTTTTAATTTTATAAACTGTTAAAAATACATAATATGGTCATAGGAATTTTAATTGGATTAAAATGTATGATGAATTGGAAGGGTATGTGGGGCTACTACCTATTTGTACCGATTCATTTTCACAGCATTTGTAGACAAATTAATCGCACTGGAAGACGTTTTTTAAGAGATAGGCAATCCTATCCAAATTTAAAATGCTTAATACAAAATGCTTTTTTGACTGGCTTTGGAATCCAGCTTCGACGAGACTGAAGTTCACATCTGTACGTTTTCTGTCGCCATACCCACATATATTGAACACTACCATATCTCGAGGAATGACATTCCATTTTGTAAGGTTATATTCTCGGGTGAAACATCAGCTGGTTGTTTAGGGCTGATTTCTAACCGCAGATGCAAAGTTGCTGGAAAAGAGCGCGCAAATTTTGTTTCACCTGTTAGATAAGGTTCTCACCGAAGTAACCGGCAACTAAAATGCGACGGCAATTCCATTCGAATTGCTCTTGTGTACTGAAGTTAACTGTTTTGAAGTCTTTTGTAGGTAGTCGAGAACAAGATGTTCTCCTCTTCAGATGAGAATGTAGCTGCTGCATACCTAGTAGTGGAGAGCCGTGAAAAGAAATACCGACATTTTTTGGTAACCCATAAATTTGAGACTTACTTTTTATATAGTGATTTCTTAGCAATTTCTTCCCAGGATTCCTCACTCTTTTTTGTTGCAACGTGCAAGATGGCTTTGTCACATCACATAAACAAGTTTGTGCTTCCACAAGGGCGATAAAGTCAATTGTAGAGAGCTGGCCGCACGGCTTGCAGCATTGAAGGCAACCAGTCATAGTTGCGGTAGAGTTGCCTTCTATAGGTCGATTCAAACACATCAGTCCCGTCACATCACAGTTCCGGCGCCGTACCGAACAATCCGTTGACGAACAGTTTCCAAGCAGTTAGGCTAAACTGTTCGGCAACGGATAAAAGTGAACGCCGCTGGATATTTCTATTAAAGAATATTTTTCATGACGGATTGTTCGGTTCGGCGCCGGAACTGTGACGTGACGGGACTGATGTGTTTGAATCGACCTTCATACGTAGAAACAGCTGTATTTGAACATTAGTAGATTGATTATGTCTTAAGGTCAGTTTTCACGTGATATAAACTCGTGACATTTGATTATATTAAAACACAAATGAACAACATAAATTCTAGTGTCATGAAATATCTCTTACTTTAACTGGGTCGAAAAATGCTGACGTCGCATGCAAAGTTACGCGAAAGATGCGGAATATTCCGATTATCAAATATTTCTACTCGAAATAGGGTTAATTATCATCGCCAATCATTACAATTTGAAGTGTTTTGTATGGAAATATCCGTTTTTTATAAGAAATGTCATTAGGCCAGGTTAATATATGTTTCTAAATCGACATATTCCAGGAGCGAGGTTGAAAGGTTGAGGTACCATTCTAGTCCAAGTACTGTGTGGAAGAGGGTGTTTTTAACAACGTCTGCTCTACACAATGAACAGGGTTTATAGTTCCATTTACCAATTATAAGTAATTTTTTTATGTTCAGATTTATAAAAATGCGTCACATTAAGATCAATAAAAATAGTATACTGTGCAACAAGTGGGAAAAGTTCAACTTTCCCCACATGCTGCACACTATACTCTTTCTGCGACTGCACAAATGTAAAGAATACAAGTATAGCAACTCAAACTTTATTTTTATGGTTAGTAAAACAAAAAGAACACTAAAGTATCTTAGCTCTAAACAGTTAAATAATTTGATGGTGAAATTTGTACAATTTTGTACGGTCAAACCCGGAATTTAAGAACTTCTAATATAATCTGACAGTTTTGTGACAACTAAGTAGGTATTTAAAGATGGCAGTAGCTTATTAAGTTTCTGTCGATTTTATTTGATTCTCCATATAAATGTATGATAAATACGTCACTTTTCATAGCAGTTGTGGAGAAAATAACTTGAAAAATTATTCGCTTGTACCTTTCTCCATATTTCTGAATTGCACAGTTCTAACACTTTTGTAATCGATGAGTGGAATATATCTACAAATGCCGTCGAGCGAACAAAAGATTTTCATCTATTTTCCATGCACTCGAAAGTGTAGTAAACCGATTCGACCGATGCAACAGCAAAGTTTTGCTCGAGGACACAAAGACCAAAAATAAAGTTAAATGACATTCTATTGTGTCTGCAATTCGGTCTACATTTATTTTCCATTTGTTGGATACTTCTCAAAGTGTATATTGACAGTTCGGATGCAGATAACGATGATCGTGACCACAAAAGGGATCAATCACGAAATTTTCCTCGAGTGGCTTTCTCTTGCTATGTTCATTTCATTGTATGAAAGAGAATATTCAACATTATGTACTATAGATAGTAGGAGATGATGAAGGAGAGATATTAAACAATCTTCTGTTGAAGTGGTAAGATCAAAGTACACCAACAGAAACTTTTACTTTGTGTTTCAAGCTATTCAAACTTTATATAAAACTTTTAATGACATTATCGAGTAGGAAATAACTTGAATTCGATCAAAGGCTGAAGCTCGATGAATAAAGGGAAATTACAATATTTAGCTGCAAAAACAAAGACTATTGATAATAAAATGAGCTTCCCATTTAACATTTTATAATGAAGGATCAATATTCCTGGATACAGTACAAATCATTGGGCAGTCCAATGACCAAAATTCAAATGATTTCCAATTAATTATCTGTGGAAAAATTTATTTTCTTGTTGGATACCCTTATTATTTCTAGTAATTAATATGATGAAATCACTCCCGAAATTAAAGGTACGCTATTGTGTATTCTACTCGTTCTCAATTGCTGCCTGGTTCGAGTTATGGGCAAAATGCTTTGCCCCAGAAAGCTTCCGTTTACTGAAGGAATTGAATAGAGGAACCCAAACCCCTGAAGTTACCAATATGAAGGGTGTTTGAAATTGAAAATGGAAATTCCAAAGTAGTCTGACACATGGTTATCGCCGATTATTCAACCAATTTTAAGACGTAAGGTTCTTTTAAACGCGTTTCATTTTTTTTATATTACCGAGATCTGACTGTGAGTGAATTTTATGTCAAAAAAAGTTTTTTCTTTAGTGTCCCCACTGGTCTTCGAAACTAATAAAAAAAAATTATGCTCAATAAGCTGTTAAATTTTGACGATTACTGTGTCAACGCAAGCACAAACAAGCAATTTTCATGACCTAACATAATTTTGTTGTAGCTCTTGTTCTGCTTTCGCTTGTGTTCAGTTGATAACGATGCCTGTGTTTACTTATGCTGAAATAAGCAATGTGCATTTTTTATATGTATTAGCCAGTGGTTTTACCTGGGAAGCCAAATGAGTTGGCCAAATAATCGCTTGCCATGTTCTGAAACGTTTACTGAATTCCATATTCGTTCATAAGAAACTGGAACTTTTACAAAATTAATGAATATTATTGAACCAGTGAACTGTTTGTCATGTTATGGAAAAAAATTTATTGTATACATATCATGTCCAACGTGTACAATATTTGCTACCTAATGACTATCCTCACCTTATGTAGCATTGCCAATAAATTTCAAGAAAAACTGAAAAAAATCCCAACTCTGCTACCACTGCTTCGTTTACAGATTAAACCATCTTCTCAAGGCATGGCATTATGAATTTCCATTATAACCACACATGGGTCAATGTGAATCCACATGCCACAGTTTAAGAGCGGTTCCAGCACTTCTTATTGGTTAATGTTTGAATTTGTATACTAACGAATATTCATTAAACCCATTCTACAGTAGAAACGGTGTAGCTTTACCATCACGTGACTGTTACTATACGTATATACGTTACTATACGTACTATACGTTACTATACGTACTATACGTTACTATACTTAACTTTAACGATTGAACAGTAACACATATTCATATATTCACAAAACAGCCGCTGTTTGCTGTTGCTGCTAATAGCCGCCAGTAACCAGCGGCTGTTGAAACAGCCCAGTCTGATCGTCTTACTCGTAATAATATTCCTGGCTTCTTCGAACGTCTCCGGCAATCCGAGAGGATGCTTTTACTTCAGCTGCAGGTGAACTTTTTAAATATTTGCTCTTGAACTGTACTACTCGTATGTTCATGTTTATTACAATGTTATTGCTTTTAATAAAATGATAACACTTTGTACCTCAAAAAGTTAGTGTTGTCAATTTAGCTTTGTGAGTCTACTAAGCTGCGTCCTCACCGAGTCGATCGACAGTGTCGACTTGTTGTGTACGTTGCAATCGACGGTGTCGATCGACAAAATAAATCGATCGACATGTCGAATTGTTTTCCATCGACTGTCGGTAAACATGAAAGAGCAGTCGATCGACTTTAGTGTGTGGACGTGTCTTCGACGTTCGACATTCGACACATTGAGTAGTCAGTGACGTCTTGACGTTTACGTTGACATCGTAGTCGTGTATTTTCGTCGAAAATGGAATCAGACCAAGACAAAGTCATAGCTTTTATTGAGGCATACAAATTAAAATTGAATCTATGGGATTCCAAAACTAATAATTATAAAAACAGAAACATGAGGCACGATGCCCTTATGAAAATTGCTAATGAATCTTCGTCAGAAATGTTGATTAGTCTGATCGACATCATTTCTGCCAACTCTGGTGTGGATGGATGCAGTTTTGTCGACTTGTTGATCATGTCGATCGACAGTGTCGTCTCGGTGAGGACGCAGTTTTAGGCCCAACACAAATATTTTATACTATCTCGCGCGTGTTTCGATAACCAGGTTATCTTCTTTCGAGATTGAAGTTTTCCTTTACCGGTAAATTACCGCTGAATGGGTGGAGCATTGTTAGTACAATATATGTACAATTTATTATCAGAACAACTTAACTATTATTGCCACTACCAGCACAAATAATATGTTTCCCTTTTTACCATCGTTGAAAATTTAATTCAACGTAAATAAAAAGAGGAGAAAGTGGATGTTATAGCAGGGGGGGAGAATATATTAAAACCTATCCAAGCTTAAGCGAATATGGAAATTCAAATGTGTGACATAAATAAACCCCCGTAAAGCCACTTTTAATTCCCGTTTTGCATAAAATAAACAAGAGTACATTGTTTAACCAGTAGGAAAAGCCTAACATTCCAGGACAACTGTGAAGATTGATAGCAACACAGAGTCCAGGAATGTGGCTTTTCCTACGAGGTGAACATACTATTTTTCCGCAAATTATTTAAAATTCGACAGATGTTAATTAAGTTTGGAAAAATCGCGAATAATTTGATTCACAAATTAATGGTGCTTCGAAATTCGTAATTAAATCACTATGGGAACGTATTAAGGTTAAATTGTCAAACTTGTCGCATATAAATTTAATTGCTGGTGTTCTCGAAAGTAAAATGATCAGTGATGATAAATTTTCTATTTCTGGGACTCCCCCAGGGCTAATTGAGGCAGTGAATACTGCTTCATTAGGATTATTGCCAAATAAATCAAGAGAGAAGTACGAATATGCATATATACAACTGTGAGAAAATATCATTTCCTTAAAATAAGGAAACATTAACTTTTTCTTTAAGAAATTTTGTCTGGAATGTCAAAACTTTCTAGCGATATGCGGAGAAAAATGTTTTAACAGGTTGACGTTAGTTATGTTCACAACTTGAATGTGGACGTTTTATAACACATTTTAAAATATGTTCAGGTCCGCTACTTATACCACTTGTGCACACAGACGACAATAAACAGGGGCGGCCAAAGCAAAACCAACTAATGGTACTTTTTTCTCAAATCACAATCAATTGTAGTTGGAAACAAATGATTCTATACACTTTAATATTTTTTTCGTAATCGCATACTGTTATTTTGATTTAACGATATACAAATGACAATTTAAAAGTTAATCCTAACAGCCTCCGTCCGTTAAGAAATCACTATATAATATAATAACATATAATATAATATAATATTGTTGTGATATTGTTAAGCTGTTCCATAACAACACGATGTTGGGATTTTTCTGTAGAATGACGAGGTATAGTTTGGCAAGTTTATCTGAAGCCGTGAAAGGAATGCGGTCGAAAACATTCGATATTGCCACGTTTAACCATGGAAAGGATAAAGTGATTAGTATGTAGTGATAATAATTAGAAAATGGACTTTTTATTATTAACAATATATGATTAAACGTTAATTCTTCAATGTGCTTGTTTTTTTGGATTTTGTCTATTAGCATTATTTTTTCAATTTATGAATATTAAATATTAAAACACTTTTCCAAATGTGTTATAATCTTCTTCAAGCTCTGGCAGCGTTGTGCGAAAACCATAATTTTCACGCCCTCCGAACTAACTCAATTGGTGAAATTTATCGAAAGGTCTTCGTTGCTTAGCGACCAGCTAACTTCCTATTGGCAAGCGCGTGCGTGTGTTCTTCCTCTCACTTTGTCAATTGACTGACACTGATTATTCAGTGGCGTTGGTATTGTCAGTGTCAGATTTTGAACTATTTCGTATCCATATTGAATTCAAGTACAATTGTTAACATTATATACCGTGTTTTTAAAAATACCTTACCTTTAAAGCAAAGCAAAAATCAGTTTCTATATATAATTATTATATAATAAAAATAATTATTGTTAATATTTTTATAAAAATAGGTACCGTACGCCATTGGTACGTTTTTGACAGATATCCGCCATGTTTCGTCGCCCCTTACCGATGCCGCGTAGGTTCAGGTAAACTTGCCAAACTATACATGGTTTGCTCTTTCTTCGGAACCAAAATGTAATCGCGATTACGAAAAGTCTTGAACGACACACGGCCGATACGCAAGTAACTAATTCGTTGTAACGTTAATAAGCTGGATATTACTTCACATTTTCAATATATTCTTCAGCTTTGATAACTATTATTACATAAATATGTAAAACATAATTATAGATGGGAATGTGGTCGACAAATATTGAGTTGAACATGGACGGCTAATAATTTAGCGACGACTCTGTAAATGTTGTTTATATGCTCATGTTTACAAATGATTACTTCCAAGTTTGTTAGAGAATTTATAGACAAAGTTAAATTGTAAACAAATGAGAAAGTATTCAATAAAAACCATGTAAAACTGTACGAAACGCAAAATAAATGGCTAAAATTAGGAAAACAATAGATACCACCCACCATTTTTCATTCCAAAAACAGTTAAAAAACAGCTTTCCTCAGAGAAAAACCGACGGAGTTTTATACTCGACCCATTAATTTAGCTATTATATTCGTTATACATTGTGTTTCGGAATCATCAAACTTTTTAATTGCATTCTTTTGTAGTTGTAACGTTTAGTATTTAAATTTTACCGAATATTCGAGCAAACAAACCTGCATGTTAAACAGACGGAAATTTATTAGCCCGAATGATCTAATAATTGGAATTCTCACTATAACTTTAATAATAGGAAACTTTCCTTAAATTTACTTGAAAATAATTAATGTGATAAGAAAACTAATATCTGTTGTTATTTGTTACAAATTAATGCCAATAATAATTAACTTATACATGGGTCACGCAAAAGTAGCATAACAACTTGAAAAAGCATTTGGGGCGATTGGAGATTTGCTAGACAACATTTCTTTTGGTCTTGAAAAAGGAAGTGGGTATGTGTTTTTGTATTTTATCAAGACGTGCATAGGAAATTAAAAATTTTTGGAAGGGAGCTCACAAGAAGGAAGAAAATTGGCTTTAAATGGGTTACAAAAGCAAAAGATCGGGAAAAAATAATAGTATATCGTTTTACGAGTGACGGAAGAAACATTTTTTGAAGCGAGTAGAACAGTTTACCTGCCGAGGCGCAGCCGAGAATTCCAGAATTTATGAAAATGATAGGACGTAATATTTCATCTCGGAACAATTTTATGTTTGTTTCCCCGGACTATTGGGAGTATTTGCTTCTAGTAAGTTTTAACGTCACAGTAATCAAAACTAATAACTTTAAACCATTACGATTGTTATATATCATAAAGTTCCACTGTTTATTGTCAACTGGAAACGATACGGTGCATTATATATCATGTAGCAGGTATTTAATTACTAGAGAATAATAATACAGTACAGTTTTTTATGTAGTACACATACCTTAATGACTCCTAGAAATGAAAACACATTTATGTTCAGCTTCCATGTTTTAAACTCTATTAAAACCTTTTTCATTTGATTGCGACTATAGGAGTATGATATAAAAGACTTGTAGGCGAAATTAGAAATTTAATGTTTATTTATTATTATGTGTAACATCGATACAGGAAACAATTTTTTCTATTTAACTTGAAGTACAGAAAACAACCGCATTAAATTGGTTTACAGTTTCAACTTTAAAGCTTTGTATTTTTAATCTTCCCTTTAACAAACCAGTGGAATGAAATTTCAGTGCAACATAAAAAGCTTCGAAATGAGGGTATGTCACTTTCGAATAGGGGTTCCTGAAGCTTGAAGTTAAATATTTGTTCAATAGAATTTCGAGGGGAGTGAATTTATTTTAGGTCAATATAATTTTTGGAGAACATGAAATAATTATAGCCCAATATATTTCATGCAGCTGTTTTTAGGCTTTTTTGATATGCGTCAATTTTTGTAAGTTTTTATGTTAAACATACAGATTGCATAAATTACTTTGGAACCCTGGCCTTGGATTACACAAGTACGACAAGGATATATGGAAGAGAGAGAAAGAATAATTGTGCGCGGTCATCACTTTGTTTCATCTTAGGGGTGTACACTTATTTCCCGAGACTGGCCGAATGGTCCTTTACAGAGAGAATTCATACTAGTTGGTGGTATTCAGTATGCTCCCAACATGGAAGGAGTGAGGGTATTGAAGAATGGAAAAAATGCAACCGTTATTACGTAACCTGTACATCTTAAAATTCATTTTTGTCAACATGATCATTTCAGACCAAGTTGACAATTTCTAACTACAATAGGATATTATTTTAGCCATTGTAACTTGAAAATAAAACAGCATTTCTTGAGAGAACCATAAGTAAAAAACTAAAAATCCCTTCCATTAATAAATTAAATTGAAAAAATAAAATAAGTAAGTAGGTACCTACACCTATTCTAAACATAAAATATAAACTTCCTGAAAAAATAAAAATAAAAATTCATTCTAAAGGTAAACATAATTTTAATGCATTAAGTGCTCAAATAAACCACCTGCCTGTGCCAGACAATAACCAAATCTGTGATAAAAATTTGATCTCATATCTCTATAATTATTTGGCGTAATGCTGGCACAAACGTGCTGTATTTTCACCCTCGAAAAAAAGTCAACGATAACGAGACAAAAATATCATTTGTACAAATTAATCTGCGCTTCTGGAAACAGCGGTTGAAATAGGGGGGCAATGAGCATTCGCCCAGTCTCGAGAAATAAGTATACACCCCTAAGGTAAAACAAAGTACACGCCTTAATGACCTCGCATAATTATTCTTTCTCTCTCTTTCAGGTGTTTTTCTGTCGTACTTGTGTAATCCGGACGGTTCGGATGTAATTTACGCAATCTGTATGTAAATCATTACAATCCATCGAGTCTTTCGCTTTTTGTGCTCTTATCTGCTTTGTGAAAATTCTTTTTTTTTTCGTGGAGAAATCCTGCATTGTGTACGCAAGTTCCTCTAGTCTACGAATAAGCTCAGCGCTGAATCTACCATAAGCATGTGCTTCCTTTTGATACAGCTATTGACCGGTAAGTAATTATGTCACTTCTTTATTTGATCCCTGATACCAATAAATTGACCATGCACCTATGAGAAACTTGGAAATCGACCCCATATTGGAAATGACGCCGGGTGAATTGCTTCCCAAGCAAGCAGGGAAGGAAGGACCTCCAATAATTGCAGAGATAGCTTGCTACGCAGATTGCTCAGAATCGAGGAGGGTGTGCCAAAGACCCATGCAATGCTATGCTGGGTTTTCCGACGATAGTGGGGGGAAAACCACATCGTTCATAGCTAAGGGATAACCTGAGGTCTGTCCTATGATGTCTGATATCAAAGACGGGTCCAGACCAGGAAGTTTAGGTGGTAGTAGAGAGGCTTTTATACCTTGTTTTTAAACTAGTAGGAGCGACTTGATTTTAAGTTGGCATTTCTGATACCCTGTGATTGCCGCTCGTTTTACACAGTATGTTTGATAGAACTAACGACATTATTTGCAGTTTTCTGTTTATTCTATTGATACAATATAAGGAAATTAGACTCCATGTGACTGCAGAACAATAACAGCCTTGCATACACTTTGAGTTTAAGGTATTTTATTGGTTCCGAGCTCATTTGACAGAACGTTAGGTGAGTGAGGTAAGGTAACATAAATGAAAAATTTTGTGGGTGAGCAAACCATTTTTGACCTCGTCTTCGAAAATATCAAAAAATTTTATCTTTTGGTGGTAAAATATGATTTGTCTTGCCAAAAAATTGTCTTTCCTACTTCATTTATTTTTGAATATTTTTAATCACCTTTGTTAACTGAACATACTCTGGTTTTCTTGAATTCAATTCACGTTTTAAATCAGCTGCTTCACCAACCACTAACGCAATAATTTTCAACAACGCACATCCCGGCCTCATTGAATTTTAAACAATTTTATTCTTTCTAGTTCTTACTTTGGGTTTCTTATTATTCGTTATCATAAGTGCGATCTCCTTATTTATCCTTCATGGTTTACATGGTTTACATCTTTAAAATGCCAACAGACCACATGACCGCCAGATATATCTTTCGCAAGAACTTCGAGATTGTCATCAAAGATCGAAAGGAGCTTGAGCTCAGCAGACCGATTGAACTGATCTGGTACACAGACGGATCAAGGAATGAGCTCGGCACCGGAGCGGGTATATACAGAAAGTCGGGCAAATATGAAGGAATCGTTTCGCTTGGTAAATATGCCTCGGTATTTCAAGCAGAGGTATATGCAATACTTGCATGTGCAAGGGCAAAAAACATGAGCGCCTACAGGAAGATCAGGATCTACAGTGAGTCAAGCTGCCCTTAAAGCACTTCAGAGCTCTAAGGTAAAATCTCGGCTTGTATGGGAATGCGGCGAAGAACTTAGAAGACTGGCGACTCGGAACAGTGTAACACTGGATTGGGTCCTAGGTCACAAAGGAATCGCTGGCAACGAAAAAGCTGACGAACTGGCAGGGGCAGGATCGTCAACCATGATGAATGGACCTGAACCATATGTGGGCATTCCCAGATGCTCCACTAGGTCATGGTTAAAAGGGTGGGTGAAAGAACAACACAAAAAACACTGGAAAAATACGCCCAGGCAAACACGTCGGAAGAAATTCATAAAGAGAACTGCTCTCAATAAGCAGGAACAAACTACGCACCACCACGGGGCTTCTTACGGGACACTTTCTCACAAAGGAGCACCTGAACAAAATAGGGCTTATAACGGAGACCTTACATGCAGAAGATGCAAAAAGGACACCGAAACAGCTCTGCACATATTATGCTATGAGACGCTGGACCACAGGAGGCAGAAAGTTTATCAAATACCCCAAATGACTCCAGAAGACTTGTACAACCAACCAGTAAAGAACCTGTATGAGCTAATACAGGGAACTGATTGGCTGAATAGGCTTTAGTAAGAACACTAGGAGGATCCACAATAAGCCCAGGAGGCTGAGGTGGTACCGACGAAGGGACGGCTGCTTTTAAAAAAATAACAAATAAATAAATAATCCCAATCTAGGTACTTTGAGTGATGTGTTTCCCAAAATACTCCTAGTTTAGAAACGAGGTGTAGAGACACATAAGCCCCATGTTGATCTCATTGCCCATTGTACGTATATGTATGTATAGGTACATTAAATAGAGAATGCCAATACATATTGAAAAAATGGAAGTATTCTGGCAGAAGAAGAAGTAATAGGACTAAATGTCCGATAACAGTGATAATATATCTTAATGTGGATTATTTAATTCCAAACTTAAATTAACAGAGAGCCGCTTTCTAGCTTGAATTTGAAAATAAAATTAGGAAGACAAACGGAGTAGGAATAATGGGTTCCAGCGTTATAGACAAACTTCCTGAAAGCTTAAATAACTAAAAGTTGAGACATTAAAGCTATATGTTGCCTTAACCTTCAAAGTTGAAAGGTTCACTAAGCAAATGACAACATAGGGTAAAGCGGTTGAAGTGATAATGTATGTTTGAGAATATAAGACGTTTTCAACGGAATTGTTTGAGGTATGGAAGGATAATACAGTGTGCACATGAAATAACGTAACTTGCTAATATTTCGGTTTCCGTAAGGTTTACCAATAAAATGTTGAATAAAAGTTTTTTCAAATAATCCAGACCATCTGCATAAGTCGATAAGAGGTATGCAGGGTGCACCGTTGCCATAAATTACTCCCCGCAATTAGTATTAAATTTCAAATTATCGGAAAAATGAAAAATTAATAAAACCAGAAGAAAAGGTCTCTACTTGGGTAGTAAGGGAAAACGGATTGACCACTAATAATGAATATGGTGAACAAAACTTGATAATCAATCAACCTATGGCAACAGCCTCAGACTTGTTTGACTATCTTAGATTTACTAATAAAATTATTTAAAAAAAATGAAACTCCAAAAAAACTTTACCGGCTGAAAGTTGGACAGCTCGTAGCAAAAGCCTCTTCTCTGCCCCTCGATCAGTTTTATTTTCGAATTATCGATCAAAGTTTTGAATATATTTGGGTAATTAGGACAGGACAAAGGGTATTAGAAATTAAATCTAGGAATAGAATCTAAAATGCACTTTATACGGTATCTTGTATTAAGCTTTCATTAACTAGTAAACTAAAAAAAAATATATAAAAGACAACAATAAAGAAATTGGAAATAGATTTTTATCTACTGAAAAAAACCACTGATGAGAATACGGTACTAAATTTTAATGAACGGAATACTGAAATTGTTAACGGAAATCAATTATATATTTTAAACTGAACAAAATATTTTCTTTGGCTCTCCTAAAATAATTGAACCTTACTTTAGTTTCACACCGAGTATTAATATTCAAATTACTTACACTAGCAATCTAGAAGGTGGAGCACTTTCAACTCAAAACTCGGAAATCAGCAGTAGCAGAGACAAATTCGAAGACGAACGGTACTATATAAGTTTTTAATACGAACGGTAATAACCGAGAGAGACTCAAAGCCGTTTTGATTTCGAATTTATATCTTCATTCCTCCCTACAATTTTTGGTCATTAGCGAAATATTATTCACTTGCAACAAAAAATGTCCTAATATACTGGACGGTTTTCGATTTAATTAAAATAGTTTATATACCGTATGTCCTCTAGTCTTTGAATTTTAAAAATGGAAATTAATAAAAAATTTTACATTTTAAATTGGAATTCATTTCTTTTGAGTTACTTATAAAATAAATAATTAAAGTAATGCTGATTATAAAAAACGGTACAAAAAATTTGAGTCGGGAATTAAGTATAAAACTTACTAATAAACAATATACTAACGGAGTAAAATAAAAAGAAGACTCAACATGATTTAAAAAAAAACACTCGTTACAGTTTCTCTAGTATCATGATTTACTAGATCTGCTTCCTTATTTTCCTTCAAATTTGATTGAAAATTTAATAATTCCTGATAACGGTTACTGGGGCGCCACTGAAACGTTGAAATAAAAAAAAAACGAAGATTGTGGTTCCATTTCCAAAAAGTAATAAAATAAATAATGAATATACCACAAGAAGCAAACAGAAGATACTGATTAGTTTTTTTTCCAAAATCGTTTGTTATCGTTATGCTGTAAGTATTAATATTTCCAAATAAGTACTTCCTTTTAGGTTGTATTAGTCGCAAAACTCCTAAACAAATTTATTTGAGTGAAATTGGCACCTCCTTAAATCGAAAAACGAAAAGTATTAACGGAAAATCCTTGATTTTTCATAGTCACGTTTCTACTTAAATCACGGCTGTCGTCTTACTGAAACTTAAATATTCATGAATCGCATAGCCCTCAAGCGTTCTCGAAACCTTATTCACGACTTAGAGGTGAGAGGGCGTTCTAAGTCTTACAAGATCTAATAACTTGGCCTAGGAAACGAAATATATTCACCCCGTTGCGGCTGCTACTCTTCTACGTAAAGAAAACAGAATGAAATTTTCCTGAATAAAGACCACGTGAAATACAATCTTCTTACTTGATTGGTAGGTATCACGTTTGACAATAAAAGAAGAGGAAATATTCTCTTTTTTAGTATTGCAATAAAATGTGGCTTTATATTGTGATTTTTTATATAGACCAGGAAACAATCGAAATCTTAGTCTACAAAATAACTAGGTTTTACCAGCGACTCCACTCGTGTTGATATCATGAAATGTTGATCAAGAGGTAGATCCATTGATAGGGATTATATTATTTGATGTAGCTGCGGTAGATACATCCTTCGATAATGTAGAAAAGGCTCACCCGTCTATTTGTGAATACTCTTCACTGTAGTTGATATTAGTACTAAAACCTCCAACAGCAATTCTAAAATTCAATTAGTCGAACGGAATTTGACATTAATAATCTGATTTAATCTTTGGTTATTAATATTAAAATTATATCAGCACAAATTGTGAAGTGTACGAGAAATTTATTATCTGTTGCAGAAGGAGCTGATTTATTAAGGTCCTATTATATTTAATAGGATTACGTCTTCAGCCAATTACATTTCTAGTCGAATTCCTAATAATTCTGAATTTATACATAATTTTGTTATTCACAACCAACAGCAAAGTATGAACACTGTCAAGATTGACACTAGCACGCTTACTATATTTGTCGTAAAATGGACTGTGTCGTCTAGAAATATACAGAGTGTCCAGTAACTCTTCTATTAAACACAAATCACACCGTTTTTTTACCATGTCTCAAAAAAATCGTTACCTAAAATCTTCAAACTTGGTATATTATTTAACCCTGCATCAGTGTTAAATCGGTTACTTTAAACCCATGTTTCTTTATTGCCATCATAATACTAAACTTGATGAGATGACTAATCGATTTAATCCTCTGCGACCGCTTCAAATTTATTGTGGTCGTCTGAATCTGGATTACATTCTTCAGTCCGACTCTTTCTAAATAGCGAATCATATAATTTTTTGCCGGTGGCTTCTCATCGCCTAGTACAAGTTACCCCACATTAGCAAGGCTGTCGCACTGACAATTGATGAGCTATGCACTCTTCTCTTCTAGGTGACAGAATCTTCACATCTGTCTATTAAGCTTACAGTGCCCTGTTAACATACCTATGCGAGAACAATACTGTAACCTTACTGTGGATTCCAGGACACGCTGGAATCAAAGGAAATAAAATAGCAGATGGACAAGCAAAGGGGGGGACTGAAATACCCTTTTGGTGGCCAGAACCCTTTTGCGGAATCAGCCCCAATGTAATATTGGAAGAAATAGGCAAAGCCGAAGAAAAGAGAAGATCTGACGATTGCAAAGATCTAGTAGGACTTAGACAATCAAAGATTGTGAGTAGAAGTAAGGGAGCACAATAGATCTTTTAGGTCTCAGTGAATGTCACCCATCATACATACATATATAACATACCTGCAACGACTTTGGGAGTTTTTCAATCGTTGCTTATTAGGTCTGGACTGCCGTGAAAGTTGGCGAGAGTTTTTTAACGAACTGTTTCACCTGTCTTGGTCCTGGTAAGATTACCAACCATGCTAGAGATTTATGTGCTACCCACTTCCTTGTGGCCATATTTATTGTCAACTTTGCTCCGGTCCAATTAATGGCTGTGATGAGCCTTTCATAGTCAACACCGTGCGATTGGCTTATGTGTTGTATAAATATGTGTAGTGGAGGCGGATTCAGCAGTACTTCCATCACGCTTGAGGGGCTGGTTTTTATAGCTCCCGTTGTATACAGGTAAGCAAGAATTTTTGGACTAATCAATAGCCTTAGGTACAGCTTTCACTTGCAGTGTCTTTGTCCACCACACTGCTGATCCTTAGGTTATCACTGGTCTAACAACCCCTGTAGACGAGGGTCAATAATTGAAAAAGGAGGAAAATGTTATAAAAATGGGAGGAAAAATAATTTACGGGCGATCTGAGGTCTGGAAGGGAAAGGGGTGGGTTTTTAAGAGTAAAAATCAGTTTATCTCGATTTCCCGCAAAACTACAAGTCCTATGGAAAAAAGTCGAATAGCAGAGTTGTGGGCAATAGAAAGATCTACAACTTTTGTATTCACACTTTTGTCACATAACCTCAATTTATGGGAAAAATTTAAAAAACCAAGTTTTTGGTTTTTTATTTTTATCTTCTACAAAAAAAAATTTTTCCCACCAAATTTGGTGAAAACTTACCTTTTCATGTCCCAAATACACTGTAATTTATTTTATTTGAAATATTTATTTTTTCGCCTTATTTCGACTTAATAATATAATATCGAAAAAGCACCCTAATTTTCAATCGAAAATTCACCCGTCATAATATTAGCTTTTTCCAAAAGTTGGTGTACTCTCTGTTCGTTGAACTCTATACTTTCCGAGGGTGTGAGAAAAAATATATTACTATAGTAAATCTTCTCAGAAAATGCAAGAAATCGAAATAAATTCGAATTCGAAATTTTTTTTTAATGCCATTTTTATACAATTTTATCTAAAAAATGTGACTGCTGCAATTTTTTTCAATTAAAAACTCAATTTATTAAATTCTAATCACATCCATGTCATAGAAAATCTCATAATATATAAAAATAAATATAAATCGTACTATTGAGTTTAGGTAATTTATTCTGATTACGTTATTCATTACAATATAATTTATTGCATTTTCTGAGAAGATTCACTATAGTAATATATATTTTTTTTTACATAATCGGAAAGTAGAGATTTCAACGAACAGAAAGCACACCAACTTTTTGGAAAAAGCTGATATCTTGACGGGTGAATTTTCGGTTGAGAATTGGGGTGCTTTTTCGATATTAAATCAAAATAAGGTGAGAAAATAAATATTTCAAACAAAATAAATAAGTGTATTTGGAACATAGAAAGGCAAGTTTTCACCAAATTTTTTTTGTAGAAGATAATAATAAAGAACCAAAAACTTGGTTTTTTAAATTTTCCAAATACATTTTGAGGTTATGTTGAGAAAGTGTGTATACAAAAGTTGTAGATTTTTTCAGTACGTATATCTTTACTATTCGACCTTTTTCCGACTTGTAGTTTTACCGGAAATCGAGATACATCGTTTTTCGCCCTCAAAAAATCACCCCCTTCCCCTTCCGACCTCAGATCGCTAGTAAATTATTTTTCCTTCAATTTTTATAATACTGTCCTCCTATTCCAATGGGTTTCATCCTGCTACTATTTTTTTAACTTTTTATTATTTTTAAAGGCTTCTACCCTGTATAATCATTAGGTTATTTTTGGGGTGAGTCTCTAGTTTTTTCCACACGTTCTTCTGCATCTGCTAAGGCCAATGGTAGCTTTCTGTGTTGTTTTCTGAAGGTGGGTGTTCGATGAAAGCCTTTGATCAAAATGTACTCCTAGATACTTCGTTTCTTTGGAAAATGGCTTGTTGTATCTATTTGTAGTATTTCTATGTGTCTAACTCGTGAAAACATCCTGGTATCATTTTGATTTTCGTTACATTATTTCCCATTGGAATAGTATAAAGTAATTACAATTGAAAACGCGGATTTGTGGTGAAGTATTTATTACAGCGTGGCTATATAATGTATCAAATTCAGAAGTTTGTAAGAAGTTTTTTTGTAATATGTTACAAATACTGACCACTGAAAGGGTGCTAGTTCGCTTAGTGAGAACCTTTAGATGAAGGAAAATTAGGATTTTGAAAATTGAAAATGAACCACTTTAGTATTCTGCTTTCTCCTCTCCATTAACTTTTTTTCATTATCTATAGCTTTCCACTCCTCTACCGTTTTCTTGACATAAACTTGTTTGATTGTGTCTCTCCGAGTCTTCTTTCCTTTTAAGTACCTCACCTTCTCCCACTTTGTCTTTCTTTTCGAAATATCTCCACATATTTTTAGATTCTTCACAATATGGCATGTCACTACTTAACCCTAGAATTGACACACTGGACGCGTTGATTAACTTTACTTATTCATTAACAAAAATATAATTTTAAACTGCGAAATATTTCCTATGTGAGACTTTCAAAATTAATTTAATTACTTTTATATTATTACTGAGTATTTTGAACCAATATTTCATACTTCAATTCACGATACATTCAAAGTTGTACTTTTCAGTTTAAATATTCGCTAGAAATCCTGAAATGTATGTGTTATTTCAATCGATTTGCAGGAAAATAGCGTGAACCAGACAAAGGAAGAATATCCTGGCTAAAGACGTGATTCAAACGAAGCTGACTATGAAATCGTATCTACAATACAATAATGAAAAATATTTGAATATTCCTTATTATATAGTTAAATTCTCTCTCACCACTCAGATGGTTCTTTTGAGAAGGGAATTTTCATCATAATTCATAAAACAGCATTTCCACAGTTGATCCCGTTCGAAAAAATCTTTACAGCTTACGCTTTCATTATTATTATTTTCACATGTTCACCAATCCAAGTTTCCATCTTCATTTTTTGTTTGATTTATACTCTCTCGTCTTCTGACTTATCAAAATTCGTATATTGTTCTTTTCCTGTATTATTTAATATCTAAACAAACAAACAATTGACGTTTTGATCATGTTTATCAAAAAGATTTCCTTATTGACAGTAGTTTTTGGTAAAATTGAAACTAAAAAGCAAAAATATAGCTTCTATTTCCAAAATTGAATGTAGATGATGAAATTCGTATTTTATTCTAATACACTAATATATATGCTAAAACCTTCAATTTAATTCACTTAAATAGTTGTCGGCTATACTAATAAATCATCTAGAAGGAAAGAGTTTGGGGTTGGTTATTCTAACTTCAATCATTTGAATATTTAGAGAGAAAGTTCAGCGCACTCGGCTATTATTAGATAATTTACGAACAGCGATATGAATCTTTGGAAAAAACAATTTATATTTAATAACGGAGATCGTATATGGATAATTTGGTCAAAACTAAAGTACAGCAACTTCATATTTGATGTTGTTGCTTAACCTACTACTCAATTGTTTCGACATAACTGTCACATTCTTCCATAGACTTCTTTTCACGTTAGAAGAAGACACTTGAAGTTGCAGTTGTATGCGCAAACTTGTTGTCAAAACCAGTACCATATTGTAAAATTGACATTCGACTTCAAATCAGTAGCGTAACGTTTTGAAATTTTGTAGGTTAACACAAAATAACAATATTGAAAATGTATTTATCGTGTATATAGATTCAATAAAACATATTTGGGAAATATTTGAAGATTTTCACATACAATAGACACTGGTATATGAAAATACCTGGTATCGTCAAAATATTTATACTTTCAATTAACGATTGGCGATGTTTGTAACGCCAATGGCATGACACGACATAGATAAACATGACCTATCTTGATTTCTGCGCAAGACAGTTGGCAGCCTTCACGTGGCTTCTTCTTGTGTGAAACAGAGTTTAAGTCGGGTACAAAATCAGATTTTAAATTGAATATGGAGCATTTTCAGTGAAAATTGGTGTAGCTGGTGTAAAGTTTTTCTTACTATTTCTTGAAATGATTTAAAATGGATCTTTCAAAGAAAGGTATGTATTTTTTAGAAAATGTTTAGCATCTAAGAGTTATTTAGTGTATAAACCGGGTTTTAGATTTTTGTATTCCTGAAGATATGAAGTCATAATGTTTTTTAACTTTCAAACAGCTGAAGTTTAGGTATTCAATCAAGCTGAACCCAACATTAAGTAACATGTTTTAACATTACTATAGACTTTGAAAGCGTAAAAACATTTTGCGGATTTTTGCGCGAATGAGAGAATGGAGCTTTAATGCAGATAAGTAGGGGAACACGGGGCAGAATGGCATACCGGGGCACAACAGCATACCCCCTCTAAAATCGTTTACACCCGTGATAAGATAAGATAAGATAAGATACACCGATACGATCCTACTCTATCATGTCAACGCAAAAACTGGTGCGTAAATCATATCAGTCAATTCATAGTTCCCAAC
Source organism: Lochmaea capreae (assembly GCA_949126875.1). Taxonomy (NCBI): domain Eukaryota; kingdom Metazoa; phylum Arthropoda; class Insecta; order Coleoptera; family Chrysomelidae; genus Lochmaea; species Lochmaea capreae. The sequence continues at coordinate 14,931,114 of OX421409.1, forward strand.
GTGTTGATTTTGTGTCTGTGTTTTTAATAGTCTACGAAATTTGATGCTAGCGTAAGTACTCAAATAAGACTTTACACGTATGGACCAGGGTACCATTCCGCCCCAGAATAGGCCATTGCACCCCAGTAATCATCGTTATAATTTTATGTTCAGTTAGGTTGGGAACCTATAATAGTATGATAAAGTAATGTTCGTTGCTTTTTTGTCGAAAAGGTACAAATATTTCATGACAATAACTATTCTCTTTCAGATGGTTCGCACATATGTAAGAAAAACCGAGCGCCAAACATGAGATATCAATATCTTGGAGAATGCTGTTCTTGCAAGTAAAAGTATCTCGAAAAGCTTCAGAGAATTCTTAAATATATTTTTTTTAGACTATACATACGATAAATACATTTTTAATATTCTAATTTTATGTTAACCTAAAAAATGTGAAAACGGTACGCTACTGATTTGAAATCGAATGTCAATTTCACAATATGGCGCTTGTTTTGACAACAAGTTTGTGCATACGACTGCAACTTCAGGTGAACCCAGGTACCTACATCTTATTTTGAAATTTCTATTACCCCATGTATATTGTTAATTCATGTTTTCACTTTTCTAACTACACTTTCTTCACTGAATACGGATCGTAATGTCAAAATAAACGGATTTAAGTGTACAACTTTTTGTCAATCATTGTCTACAACAATATTTCAGATTACTTTGGAAACTCCCTGTACTTTCTACAAGTGGCTGCTAGGGTAGTAGCTTCATCGTGATCCGCACTATTTACTCGTTTTGGTGAAAATGTTGGTAAATAGTATCGCTAAAAGCTAAAATATATGCCAATTATTAGGATAACTTCTGATAATGCAAGAGAAAGTGCATAATTAAATGGCTTACCGCAAACATCGTAAATGTTCACGCTTTATACCCGGGTCATGAAAACCCAGCTTCTAAATAAACATTAACGCTTATGTTTCTTTTTGAAATTACTTTGTGAAATTTGTCCGTCATACATAATGTATAATAATATATACTCCAAAGCTTCGAAGTCAATAATTCGAATCCCAACTCTACTTTTTTCAATATGCCGTAAACATTTCTAGGTTTTTCAAATATAATCATCGACATTTGTAGCATGCAATGGTGCATTACTTGAAATTGTCAAATGACAAGAGCGTGACTGATTACTGAGTTAATTGCAGCGTGGAAAATGAAGAATTAAAACCGCAAAAGTCTGTATGCAATACAAAATGGTGGAGTATGGTATTGCAGAGTCGAAAATGGAAATTTAATTTCTAACAAGCGTATCTAGAGCAGCTGGAAAGTTATAATTTTCTATGGAAGTTAAAACTGTTAGAAATGGGACATTTTAATTTGAGTTGCGTTACGTGATACCGATTGCATTTTGTTGTAGTTTCTGCTTGTTCATAACGAATTTAACTTTTGAAAATTTATAGATAGTGCTCATTAAACTGAATATCAACTTCCAATTGCTAATACTTGATATACAAATAATATTATTATTAGTCCATATTATTATTAGCGTAGTCAAAATACACAAAATATCCGTAAAATGCCGAAAAAAACACAAAAAACTTGAAAATTCAAAATTAAGTATTTAAAGGGGTTGTGATTATCATGAGAAAAACTTTACAATGCTAGGCATGCGATTTTCCCGAAAATCGTTGAGTGAAAATTTTTGTTTTTCACTCTAATTGTTTAAATAATGAAAACACAGGAAAATGTTTATTTCCAAAATTGTAGCTTATACATTTAGCTACAAAATTAATCTGAACATTTTTTTTTATCTGCTTTAGTTTTTAAAATATATACGAAATTTCCATAGTAGTATTTTTAAACATCATCAATTTTCATGATTTTAATGTTACGATAGTAAATAAACAATGACATTTAGAAAAAAAATTTGTATATAAAATGTGTTCTAAAATGGGGTATCTACAAATACATTGGAAAAAATAATTTTTTTTTTAATTTTTTAATGTATTATCATCGATTTTCCACGCACAGATTTTTAAGAAGCATTCGCTTAAAATTCTGAATATTGATGGCTTTGCTTTTATAATAATAATGTATTTTGCTTATTTGCAATGCTAAATCCAAAAGGCATTTTCGCTGGGATAAGTATTAATTAAATAGGAATTATAATAAACTGATATTACAGTCAAAAAATCTACTTTTTCAAATTTGAAAGTATTTCTATCTAAAAGTTGACATCTTTCTTTACATTTTACATGAGTTTATTTATTTTTTGAGAATGTTATCAGCCCAAAATTATCAACTTTTAAGTGGAGCGGTTAATAGATTTTGCCACGAATTGAATACTTCTGAAATTAATTTTATCTCATGAACGTTTCAATTTACAGAAAAACTTTTAAGACAAATTTGTAGATAAATGCATCAGCTCAGCTACAAATTTTGATTTGGAAGTCTTTCTGTATATTTATTATTTTAACAATTAGAGCGAAAAACAAAAACAAAAAATTTTCACTCGAAGATTTTCCGGAAAATCGCATGCCTAACATCGTAAACTTTTTCTCTTGTTAACCACAACCCTTTCAAATACCCAATTTTGAATTTCCAAGTTTTTTGTATTTTTTGTGAGGTATGATGTGTACTTTGACTATGCTATATGGGAAGTTTTGTTTATTCTATTTAAAAACAAGTAAATAGAAAATAATTTTGGATACTTTAAAATTTGGTGAGAGCGCACGGGATATTAGTTTCTTCATATTTATTGGTAGTTTCGAATTGATTACACCCAATTTAACTGTATCAATTGACTAACAGAGGTGAATAATCCACCATGAAAGTATATAATGTGGTATAATGGAATGAAATCCAGCAAAAAATGGAAATAGTCATTTTTTAAATTTCAAAATTTGGCGGGAGCGCACGGGATACTGATTATTTCATATTCAATGTTAATTTCTACTTGTTTTTATCCAATTCAACTAAATTAGTATAAGAGTAGCTACTCATGAACTACAATGGAGCATAAAATAATGTAAATTGAGGTGAAATCTCGTTTATTTCAGCTAAAAACAAAAATTTTCATATTTTAAATCAGCCTTAACTTGTATCCTAGCCAAGGAATATGATTTATTTCAGCTGAAAACGAGGAGAAGTGAACAAGTACAATTTACATATTTGAAAAAAATGTTGAGAGCTGAATTTCATAATAACCACACATTGGTAGACGTAATTTGTATCTTTTCCAACTTTATATTCGTAAATAGCTATTTCAGCGGGATTAATAGAGGCTGAAACGTGTTTATTAAAAAAAAAGTTCTACATTGAAATGAATCTACATAGTCCATTCAATGGTGAGAGCTCAAAATCATCACATAATACAAGCAGCACTGATCACTCGTTCAAATGCAGTGTGAAAAACAGAATATTAAAGCCGCAAAAGTACAAAATGTTGTATACTATTGTAATAAGAGTTTGCCCGAAAGTGGAAAGTTCAATTTTGCACAAACATATTCGTAGTAATTGTAACAAAATAATTTCGTATGTAACTGGAAACCGTAGAAAATGGAACATTTGAATTCAACTTGCGTTTATTGTCGACGCTAGTTTTAATATAAACCACGCCAGTTTTCCTTTGTCCATTGCCGTTATACATTTCAAAGTTTGCATATATGTATTTTTACGAGTTTTTCAACACAAATTAGTTAATATGATCTTTAATAATAATAAAAAACATCTAACTTAAATCTTTTAAAAAATTTCTCCACCTTTTTTTTACGAAGTTACAGTTTCCTGTAAAAATTTGTCATATTAGTAAACCAGGGACAGGTCACTAGATGATATGATGGAAAGGTATACTTTTTCAAAGGAATTCGTTACGGAATTAAGCAACAAGAAGGAATGGGATCCAAATACCATTACCAGACTTGGAAAGCATACCATTTGGTGGTACACTTACGGCTCAAAAGCAATAGAACGAACTGTAATAGGAGTGTACAGGCCAGGAATCAAATACTCTGGAAGCTTGTGGAAAACTCCAAGTATCTTTCAAGCGGAAATTCGCGCCAATGGAAAGTGTGCCCAGTTAGTTATTTACAAAGCAGCCATTAAACCACTGAATTTTTGTGTAATCAGTGCCATAATGGTGTGGGAATGCCTAGGCAAACTTAATGAACGAGGCGAGCACAATATAGTAACCTCACTCTGGATTCCATTACACACTGGAATAGAAGGAAACGAAATAGAAAAGAGGAGGACTGAAAGACCCTTTTGGGGGCCGGAACCCTTTTGCGATGTCAGCCCCAATGTAATATTGGATGACATAGACAAAGCAGAGAAAAAAGAGAAGATCTGACCATTGGAAAGAACTAGTAGGGCTTAGACAATCAAAGATTCTGATGGGTGGCTAAAACCCGCTGAGATCAAATGAATGCATAAGTCCAAACGGGACATTGCCGACTGAGCGGGCGCCTGAGAAAGCTCAAAATAGTGGAGGAAGAAGAATGTAAATTCTGTGGCATGAAAGAAGAAACCTCCATCCACATACTTGCGAATTGAACAGAAATTCCGAATCCTAGGAAGATTATTGGATAGAAGAGGGACATTTACCTGAATTGAAGCCTGCAGATATCCTAAAATTCCTCAGGGAAATAAGACTAAAGGAGCTACTAGTCTCTGAGACGTTACCAGGAACTGAATAGGAGTAAGGAGGCATAATAGATATTTCAGGTCTCAGTGAATGTCACCATATCATACATACATACATCATCTTTAACAACTGTCTCCACTTTTGTTCATTTTTTGAACGTTTTTCAATCGTCTTCCTAATTTTGACCTCATCAGCTACTTTTAACGTCAAAATTCGGTTGCTTACTTCCAGTTTTGAATTTCTACTCGTCCTATTAATTCAAAAACTTTGTATTAGATCCGTTTCATTTTTCGTTAAAATTTATTTTAAAAATAATTCCGGTAAAATGTTTATCAGGTGAGAACGGTTGAGATGAAGATAAGAATAAACAAAATTTTGGAAAGCCACTATTTAATTCAAGATCAATCGATAGTAATACATAAATAATCGCTCTATATCAGATCCAGACTTCCTTTGTAACATAGTTTGCGTGTAAAATAAATACCCTACTATCAATCATCATAATGAATAATTAATTCAGGACTGGGCCTTAATATTGGATAATGAAGGGTTAGGGCAAGATACATACAAAATAGGTATTGAAAGCTAAACATTTCGCTACCTATAGTAATAAACTCAAACTAACTCGGGCATGAGGCATTAGAAAAATTTACTTGATTTGGGTATGTGGAAACTAGTGAATTTAATATCTTTATCGTATCATTTATACAGTAAGGACATATAGTTTATCACATTCTCTTATCACATCAATCACTTCCATCGTTACTTGTTATACAATTAAGACCCAACAAAAACTTTTTGACAGTTGCAGTTTTTCAAAAGTTGAGAGTGACGAGACTTTTTATGTATAGCATTCAATTCTAATGTATGCTACTTAAGTATTTATTGGTTTGACATTTCTTCATAAAGTTACTGAATTCCAAAGTATAAAATGGAAATGGAGAATCGCAATGCACTACTCAATATTAATATTATAGAGTTTAACGACTTCAATGAATCATTTTGTTGATATTAAGAACAATATGTTCAGTCTAGAATTACAAGATTCTTTTTATAAAGCCTGTGAAGCTTATAAAAGCGATTTGAAAAGAAGAAATTTGAAATTAGGGAAAAATGAAGAACAAAATAAAAAGTTTGTGATTCTGGGAGTGAAAAATTGTATTTTTCTACTATCACTATCGAAAGTCGTCTTTTGTGCCTTGATTAGCAACTGCAAAGTTGATGTTTTCCGCGAGCTATCATAATTTGACATTATTGGCGCTCTTAGGCAAAAAGTAACTTTGAAGCACGGCTAATTTTCCGCGAGCTGTCTTAATTTGACATAATTGGCGCTCTAGGGCAGAAAGTAACTTTGGCGCACGCCTAATTTTATTTATAGATAAAAGAGAGCTAGTAGTTAATTTTGGTGTGATAGTAGGAAAAATCTTGTGTGTATTCAGAGCAGAAAGTCTTTTCGTAGTTTCGACAGATTGCCAACCTTCTGTCTCAACTACCAAAGTACTACTTTCTGCTCTTGATACACAAATAGCTATTTTTTCCAATAAAATACATGAAATTGATAGACTGCGATACTGTGAATTTTTCTTTTTGAAAAAATTGGTAAATCTTTTCATCCTTGCATAGCAAATTCCACATTATAAATATAACTTGAAGATACAAATTTGTGAAACCGGTCGAGTAATATAAATAATAACGTTATATTTCTGTGGTTATTTTTTATTGATTCTATTTAATGATAAATTGAACATTTAAATTCATAAAAATACTTATTTCCTGTACGTTCCTTCTGGTATATTCATTATTTTTTTTGTTAATTTTCTTGGAAAAATAAACCACAATATTTTTTATATTTTTATTTCAACGTTCCGGTAGAGCCGTGTACATCCCTTTCTAGTTTTGAATCATGGGGTTAAGATCGCGTCGAATGGTTTTGATGGCAGTTAGTGGAAATAATAATAACGATCAAAGCTGTGGATAATACTATAAGTTTTAGGAAAAAATGTTTTTTTTATTTTTTATGTTTAGTTCCTTCTTGGAGTTATTTGAATTAATGTTGAAATTTAGTTTCAGGCGTGTTTTTCTAAAAAAAATCTCATACTTTAAAACATAAAGGGAATAATACAGAGACTTTAAAGTTTGCCTTTTGGGGGCCGGAACCCTTTTGCGGAATCAGCTCCAATGTAATATTGGAAGAAATAGGTAAAGCCGAAGAAAAGAGAAGATCTGACAATTGGAAAGATCTAGTAGGGCTTAGGCAATCAAAGATTCTTCTGGGTGACTACAACCTGTTGAGATCAAATGAATGCATAAGTCCTAATGGGACAGTCAAAGCAAAACTGCACTAAGAGTTTTAACAGGAATCCTAACGGGACATTGTCGCCTGAATGGGCACCTTAAAATGCTCAAAATAGTGGAGGAAGAAGATTGTAGATTTTGTGGAATGGAAGAAGAAACCTCCATCCACATGCTTGCGAACTGCACAGTATTTCAGAATCCTAGGGCACAGTACTTGGGAGACTACTCGATAGAAGAGGGACAGTTACCTAAGTTGAGGCCTGCAGATATCCTAAAATTCCTCCGGGAAATAGGACTAAAGAAGCTACTAGTCTCTGAGACTTTCCTCTCCCCAGAAACTAAGTAGAAGTAAGGGGGCACAAGAGATCTTTTAGGTCTTAGTGAATGTTACCCCAAAATATATACATATACATACAAAGTTCGCTTAAATTACATGAAACTAATAGGCTGTGGTATTGTGAATTTTTATTTTCGAAAAAATTGGTAAGTATTTCCATAATTATCGAATGAAGTTATAATATTTCACAATATAAATATAACTTGACGATACAAATTTGTGAAACCGGTTGAGTAATATAAATAATAATGTCATATTTCTTTTGTTATTTATTGACTCTATGAAAAATTGAACATTTAAATTCATAGAAATACTTATTTCCTGTACGTTCCTTCTGTTGTATTCATTATTCTTTTTCGTTAATTGGTTGGAAAAATGAACCATAATATTTTTTATATTTTCATTTTAACGTTTCGGTAGCGTTCCAGGTACAATATCAAGAATAATGTTTTCAAAATTTTTGATCACTGACTACAAAAAAACTTGACAACTAGACAATAATATTTCGAAGTTTAAGACTGCAAAAAATGTATTGTCAAATTTTTTTTGAAGCTCTATTCAGATCATATCCTAAAAAGAAGAGTGAAATATTTATTGTTTAACATTCTAACAATACTACAGTCTACTAGGAATGGGATCCAGTGAAGTGCACGCTCCAAATGAAATGTTTATAAAACTTTTTTTTTTTCATTTTTGTTTTTCAAATATATCTATATTAATTTTGTGATTTTGTGTATCTAAGAATATGTATCGGTTAATAATTCTTGATAACGGTAACTGCAACGCTACCCAAACGTTGAAATAAAATATAAAAAATATGCTCTTTTAATTTTCCAAGGAAATTAACAAAAGAGAATAAAAATATTTCGTGTGGCTTATTGCATTAGTAGAAGCAATATTTTGTTCGTCCTTAATGAATATTGGGAATAGTAGACAATAATAAGAGATAAGGTTTGTCCTAGGTCACATTCTGTTCATTATCCTACCACATTGTTCTTTCCCAACATCAGGCGAAACTTCATTCGACTCGGATATACTAAGCTTTGGTTTCATTAGTGAGATAGTAAAACTCCCATTTCGACTAAAACCACTGTAGTGTTAATAATGTTTCAACTATTTTCAAATTAAAAAAAATATATATACCGGCTTGAATTAAGCAGTAGATAATGAATTTTAGTTTTTCTTGACAAGTAAATTCCAAGTTGCCAAAGTTTTATTCATCCATTGTTTTATCTATTAATATTTTGAACAATAAGATTGAACTTTAATAAGTTTTGTCCACCATTCTTATACAAATAAGCCAGTGACAGCCATTTCACATGATGATATATGATAGTATCCCACTGGGTAGAATACTGATGTTTGGAGAAGAGCTGGAAATATCCAAAGAAGTTAAATATGTGGGAGTAGCCCTTGATTCCAAATTGAATTGGAAGACACACTTGGAAAAAATGACTACTAGGGCGACTAGGCTTTTCTGGCAATGCAGAAGAGTTATGGGTTAAACCCGGGAAATACGACCTGAGGTGGTGCACTGACTTTACACAACTGTGATAAGGCCTATGATCAACTATGGATCAATAGTCTGGTGGAGGAGGACAGAAGTGTCCTCTGTAGTGGATATATTAACTGCAATTCAAAGACCATCCCTGGGTATTACCGGGGCAATGAACAGCACGGGGATGGTATCAACGGAAGCCCTCATTGGACTTCCTCCTTTGGAACTTTTTGTAAGGGCCGAGGCGATGATGGCAATTCTTAGGCTGAGATCGGGAGACTCATGGTCACTGAACAATGCTCAAATGCTCAAGGAGGACACACTTATACAACTGGGACAATACTAGATGAACCCTAATTTCACATGAGTTTTGATAGCATGACACCGGAGAATATATTCAATGAGCAAGTGAACATCATCATCCCATCTAGGGAACAGGTGATGCACCCAGTTCACTGATGGCTCTAAAACAAACCATGGCACCGGGGGTGGTATAAAAGGACCTAGAAAGAGAATGATCTTCACCCTTGGCCGATATACAACTGTATTTTAAGCACAGACGATTGCCGCTTCACTGACAGCCAGGCTCTGCTTAAAGCTATCAGCAATCCAACAACTAGGTCTAGACTGGTAAAAAACTGTGAGGAATTCCTCAACAGGCTGGCATGAGACAACAAAGTATTTCTAATATGGTTGCCGGCACATGAGGGGATTGCAGGTGATGAAATAGCTGACCAGTTAGCTGAAGAAGGATCTTAACGAGACTTTCTAGGTCCGGAACCGTTTTGTGGAATCACAAAAGATTGCATAAGATGGGAAATCGAGAACTGGCTAGATAGGAAACACCAACTCAAATGGAGGTCGACACAAGGGCATTTACATACAAAGAGTTTACTGAACAAGGTAGACAAGGAACTCTCAACCAGGTATTGAAACTGGATAAGATATATTTGGAGACAGTTACCAACCTGGTAACTGGACACTGCACCCTGAGGAAACATCTACACAATATGGGCAAAGTTAGTGAACCTACGTGGAGGAAATGTGATCTCCATAATGAAACACCTACTCACATACTCTGGTTCTGCGAGAACTTGCATGGACTCAGACGGAAGCACTTTGGAGAGGAAACAATACAACCACTACAACTACTGAAAATCCCTCCAGTCAAACTAGTGGCCCACATAGAAGACACAAAGCTTCTGGAATAGAAGTAGATAACATGGGAAATGGTACAAAGGTTCAAGTGCCTGGGCTGATGAGCACAACACAATCGAATGAATGATATTATAGATATATTTTGATGAGGGAATACCCAACAGACTCCTGCGAGGCTGAACAATCCATAGTGCTTAAACCAGAAACAATGTCTATACATATTTGGAAAAGTTTGCATCTTTTTTCTAGGCAAAATTAAATTCATACTGGTCTCTGGGACTGCCTTCAAAACCTCTTAACCCTGGCAAACGGTGACACGGGATACAAGGGTATTGGGTCATTATACCCTCATATGGATACGATTGGCATAGGTATAAAGAGATGGAGCTATCTGTCGGTAGAAAATAGAAAAACGGGAAGCAGCCTCACACATTATCTTCGAATGTGAAGTATACTGATTCAAAAGAGATATAAACTCTGAGAAATAAACCTACGTCCAAGGGAAGATTTCTTCAAGAACGATCTAGTGGAAAGACTGATAGAGAAAACTGAAGGGCACCAAAAAACGAAGACTTGAATCCTCTGATTGGTGATATCTTACAAATCAATCAATAATGGCGATTAATTTTGATTGAATATTATTAAAAATAATAGCAACTTCTCGGACTATATGCCACTCAGACAATGAATTACACTTACAAATTAAACGGAGTTGGTATTTGCGCCTCATCAGTACAAGGTAGATACTATCCGCCCAGAAGCTCTGAGAGCATAATCCTGGACTGAATACAACGCTGAAATCACATTAATACATTTATCTCAGTGAAGGGAATTATAAGATGTTACTTCCTGGTAAACGGTCTACACTTTGAAAAGTAATTTTCAAACTTGTAAGACGTTATAATAGTATGATACTATTATATCTTTAAGTATATTGATAACACGCTCTACTTAAATATGACAATTGTTACAGGAAACTGTGATTAATTGAATACAAAATAATGTTTTCCATTCAAATTCCAACATTCAATGATTATTAATAACAGTTGCTTGTGTATCATCGAAAAAATGTAGTGATTGACTTGAGTTGCTTTCCATATTGCTTTAATTATGGAAGTAAAATTTATTGATCCAATAATATTCCTATTTTAGTTTTTTTTATCTCACCTTCTTTCGAAATTGGGATCGAAGTTTTATTTTTGTATATTCCGATTCATTCCATGATTAACTCGCTTACAAAGTTCTAAATAGGTAGTTAATAAAACTTTGTATCTAGACGAAGGAGAAAAAAATCACAAATTAAAAATTTACATTTAAATTTTTCCATAATTTGTTTTGTGATCTTATTGTAATGTTTTTCTTATTTATTTAAATAGTTTTCTCTTGGTGGGATAAAATTATACACACCATTGCTAATTACTACTAATTTATTGAAGAAACACTTACACACTATAATAAACTTAATTTATATACACATTACTTAATGTTACTAATTTATCTACACTCGGTATAATTATTGTCCTAATTTATCTTTAACACTATTTATATTTCACTATTTGATTCACTGTATTTCACCGATTCACTGTTCACTGAAACTTGTCTATTAAGAACTGTTTGACTAACTCAAAAACTCGTGTATATATAGTCTTTCCCAATTCTCGAACGTTCTTAAATTTGCCATGCTTGTCGTATGCCTGAATACGTATCGTACTAGAAACATCTAGAATTCGCGCATTCGCCAAAATTTATAGTTTTGTGACAGGACCGGCTTCTGATTTACTAAGTTCGTAACATTATATAATCAAATCCATTTTTTAGCCAACTCCATGAAATCTCGTTCCTTCACATTAAAACGTTAATAATTGCTCGATAAACATCAATATACACATTTCTTCCACTCTAAACACATACAAACGTTTTTTTATTGACTAGATGGTGTGAAAAAAATATTCAAACCCTCAATTTTAACTTTCTCACCCAATATTACGCCCAAATATTCACGTCAATGTGAAGAAAGACTTTCCCTCGGATTTATATTCCATCAAGTAACTTGTTTAGAAAACGGTTTGTCGTTTTCTTTGTGTAAAGCTCTCGTCAGTTGCAAAGCGGAAAAAATGTTAATGGGAAAAGTGGATGTCTCTAAATTGAAAAAAAAAATAAAAATTTGTTGAAATGCGGGAAAACTACCCTTCGGATTAGGAAATACTACGATAGGTGTGGGTAGAAATTTCGTTGAAATGGGGACTCAATTTTGATGGTGAAGTGTTTTGAAAGCATAAAGTGTCATAAAAGTGATATTTTTGTTGACTTATTTTCAGGTATTTGAGGGAATTATCTGCCCTCTTTGGTATATGAGAAAATAATATTTTTAATACCACATCGTTTGATTTTTCACCAAAAATTAGGTTTTTCTTGATCCTTATTCAAGTTTTTCTCATTAATTTTTAAGTAAATACTAAACTGTGTACCTGATAAATCTCGCTTAATGCATAACACAATCTATAATAGTTTTGATTCAATTACTATTGTGAGCTCATCAAAACACTTCTTTATTCGTTATTTTTGAAAATATTCCATTACTAGTGTCAATCTTTGGAGTAACTTTCGCATCTACATCTGAAAAGCCTATTCTTACCTCATTTGTAAGTTCATACATTTTCGCACATTCATATTATTCCCATCACGTACCTCATAGAGTGGTCACATTTTTCTAAAGAAAGATTAATATACTACACAGTGTGTAAAAGCCAAACGGAGTAAATACATTATTTCGGTTACTGTACATATTTATAAGAAATCCCGAAAAAGCACCTCAAATTTAAATTATTAATTGACTTTCTTCAACATGAAAATGCTATCTCTACCTTCAACCCCCTCCGAATGACAGGTACAACCCCCCATTTTTTAAATGGGAAGTATAGGCTTGTGATACATCGTTCGAAAGGTTTTTCAATTCTTGAAAAAAATTTTATTGCAACAATTACGATAGAATAAAATAAAATCGAATGATCACCGAAATTCGCTACAATACAATCAAAAACTAAAATGTAATGCAAAACGTAATAAAATGTGAAACAATAAAAAGATCTAAGAATATCAATAAAGTGGATAGAAGTCAAAATAATAGTATAAAACTGTTAAAACGCTTCACAAATTAGAAAATAGCTTTCCAAAGGATAGACCGTTCACTAGGAAGCAACATCCACTTCACGGGCTACATGCGTCATTCCGCCTCATCAGTACAAGGTAGATATTATCCGTCCAGAAGCCCTAAGAGCATAATCCTGGACTGAAGACAACGCTGAAATCACATTAATACATTAAACCCTGTGAACGGAATGCCAAGAATGCGATGATACCGACATCTCCACAACTAACCATAAACCAAAATTCTATATTGACAAAAAACCATCTCGGTTTTGTAGTTATTTACTGGATTACAGCTTCCTGATAAGCCGAAAGTGATATTAACCCTTCTAATTATAAACCAGAATGGTTGGTTCTATATTTTCATATATACCAACCCCGTTTAACTTGGAAGTGTAATTCATTGTCTGCGGGGCATATATCCCGAGAATTAGATGTTGCTTCTTCCTAATGAACGGTCTATCCTTTGGAAAGTAATTTTCTAATTTGTGAAGCGTTTTAATAGCTTTATACTATTATTTCGACTTCCATTGATAACACGCTTTACTTAAATATGACAATTGATACAGGAAATTGTAATCAAGTAAATGAAGTGGATGTTCGAAATGTTCACCGCAAACTTCTTGGCACTATCCTTATCTCAAATAAAACTGACTTCTAACATTACTCTACATATAAGGACCTAATCGCAAGCGTTATTTGTTCTTTTAAGTCATTTGAATCAAAAGGTTAAGTTTTGTACTAAATGGTGTTCACATATTCTCATAAAAAGAAATCTAATGCCTATACTTCTCAATAAAAAAATTGGGGATTGTCATTCGAAGTGGGTCGAAGGTAAGGATTGCATTTTCACGTTGAAGAATGCCGATTTATTTAACGTGTTTAGGGATTTTTTATAAATATGTACAGTAAAAAAAATAATGATTTTATTCCATTTGTCTTGAAATATATGTTAGAAAGGCAGGTTATAAAAATAAAAATGAAGAATTATTTATTCAACAACAGATGACATAATTCTAAATTAACAAATGAAACGCTAAAGAGGGGACATTAATCCATGAACATGATAACAAATTGATAAGGAAGAAGCAATTAAGGCAGAAGAACAATGTATAGTTGTGGAGATGTGATTAAAACGAGGATCGTTGGGATAACAGATAAAAAACAAAAAAAAACAATACAACTGTGATAAATGGGAGATTTTGGACAATATAAAAAAAAAAGCCATTCACAAAACATGAAAAAAATGACAACAAAAAGATAAAAAAAGAGAAGGTGAGAGTAGTCAGGGAAAAATAGAAAGAGCAAACAGAAAAACCATTTTTTGATAATATATTAAATCCATATTTCCTGCTCCATGGTATTTCTCTTCGAGTCAAAGGAAAATGAAAGCGTTTCGCGGTGCTTTCTGCTTTCTTATCCCCACCTATTTGTTGATGTCCTGGCAACCACACTGAAGTCATTATGTTGTATCTCGTTTGCTCTTGTGCAGTCTTAATTTTCTCACAAAGCTCAACAAAGCAATTACATTTTTAATTTTTAATTTGAAATATCGTCGCCAATTGAAAGAAACCTCTCAATATCGACGACAAAAACATCAATTTTATTTTTTCCGTATTAAAAAAATAAATTTTTATGGAATTATCGAAGCAATAATTAGAAAAATCTTTTTCGCCTAGCTCACCGGAAAGTATTGCTTAGAGCGAATTTTTTAATTAAACGTCAGTGTATGTCAAAGTTTTTTGTTATATTTTTTTATTTTTTGGTTTATTCTGTAGGCGAAAAACAGTTCTGTGTTATACTTTAGCAGCCCTCAACTATCAGCTATTATTTACGCTATTAACTACGCTCGCTCGTGCATCTAATAGTCTTGGGCTGCTTAAGCTTATTTTCTGCACTTTTGACAAAATGTACTATATTTATTTTGAATATTTTTCGAATTCACTTAATCCCAATAGTTCAATATATTTAATTATGTATATACATTTTGTGATTCATGTACTTTTAAAACTTACTTTTAATTCACCGGTATCCAAAGCTCCAAACTTTTCAAATACCAACTTTATATTTGCACATTCTCAAAACACTTCAGTATTTCTTCGAAACAATCACAATATTATTCCCTATTACTTTTTTTTAACTCACAATGCACAGAAACAAGCTACTTATTAAATCCAAAATTTAAAAACATTCATTCTTCTGTCACTTTTCACTCGATAACCGCTTCACATATAACCCAGTTTTTTTTTCGAAAAAAAAGTCACCGAGAAAAAATTCCAATCACTTTATTTAAGTCTACTTAACCAACTCTTGAGAGCAAAAACAATCGGTTGACATGAAATTTCCAGCATGCTGTGATGGCCGGATCTCGTAATACATTATGTAGATGAGATTCGAGACGCGGGGAGAAAAGTTGGGAAAAATTCCGCCAGAGTCTGAATACGATGTTGAACGCCGCGACGACCGCCCTCTTTATCGACACCTGAACCACTGCCGGCAGCACCGTCGCATCCACCACGATCGGCTGCGTCGGGATATTCGACTCCGAAGCGACGTTGCCGGCATCAAACAAAAATCTTGTGGAAAATAATGAGCAATTTCAAATTATTTTGCCGCCAAGGACAATAGGGGTGAAACGGTTTCGAGAAAATTTCAATTTTCAATATTTTTGCCATTTCATTACTAAAGGACTGTTACAGTTTCTAGTTGGCTTTGACAAATTTACAAGAGGTGACATCACGTCAAATTGCTTCGAAGTTGAAGAGTTTTCGCGTGAAAAGTTTAAATAAGCCATATTTTTTATTAAAATGGCTAATAATCCAGATGAAGAATAGGCTGATATGCATTCAATATATTATGTATATGATGAGGTTCAATGTAACGCTCGAGCGGCTGAAAAAAGATACAAGGAACGATTTCCTGACAGACAACTACCCAATCGATAAACATTTACTGCTCTCCTCCAGCACCTGAGATAAACCGAGAGAGTAGTACCTAAACATACTGAGACTGGTAGGCAGCTGAATGTTACATGGGAGGATGTTACAGATGTGCACATTTTGGACCGACTCAGGAGTTTAGTACTAGAAGACTCGCAGCTGTGTATCCTGCAAATTTTTCAATCCTTCATATGAAATATTGTTGATGAAAAAAACCTATCCTTTTCCGTTTCACTTTATAAAAGTCACCCGATGCTATAAGGTGAATTCCCTGCTTGAATAGATTTGGCAAACAGGTTGCCTGACGAAAAGAACAAAGATCCCAATTTTTTCTCAAACATAACTGAAACTACGTATATCCGGAACAGAATTTCCAATTTACATAACGCCTACATTGTTGAGAGTCCACTCGCCATAAAATAGACGAAGCACCAGCAAATATTTGAACATATATCTGGATAAGTGTAGTGGTCAATCGACTACTGGGAGCAATACCTTAAAATTTTGCACGATGGATTTGACTTGGAGGGCCAGTCAATTGGCCTGCAAGATCGTCCGATTTAAATCAAAGCGATTTCTGTTCCAAGAGACACCTTGCGTTTTTACATCCTGTATAAAGTATGGAAGTAACTGAAATAAAATGTATAAAGTATGGAAGTAACTGGAATAAAATAAGCCAGTCTAGAAACTCAACCTACATCCAGTGAAAAATGAATTAGGCGAATCAAAAAATACTATATTATGTTCGTTTGGTCTAAGCCTAAGAGACAAAAGAAAACAAAAACAGTCAACTCTCGATATTTTAACACTTGTTAATTTGAATCTCTCGATCATTTGAATTTTTTACCCGGTCTCTAGAAAAATACTCGATAAATTGAATAAAGTTAATACAATTTGAAGTCCGGGCTTCCATAATCTTTATAATTTGAAGCGTTTGTTGTCATCACTATGTTGTGTTATGTATCATAGTTCGTTTGTTCACATAAGCCACGTATTCATTTCGTGCGGTTACTGCGCGAGGCCACCGCGCGTATCTTACTCGCGCGTGGCTGCCAACAGTGTTATAATCAACTTATGCAAGACATGAAATTTGTAAGAATGGAATGAGCGGTTTTTGAATCCCATAATAACTCTTCAGATCCATATAACTTAAGATTTAAAGTACGACAGTTTTCATTCCCCATTTCAAACACTTGATTTGACTTAATTCACATCTTCTGTATGTTCCTCGTGGTATATTCATTATTCTCTTTGTTATTTGTTGAAAAATTAAACCACAATATTTCTCATGAATATTCTGACTCCGAACGTTGACTGTCTAGTAGCACCTGTCTACATTTCGCGCGGCAATGTCACTGAAGTTTATGCGCGACAGAAAACCAAGAAAGATTGGCTCGCTTCGAACCTTGTTCGACTGTGGCGATGAAGTATCCATTTTCTGTGGCAGCATGCACGAACATGCCTCGCGCAGCAGCCGCGCGAAATACATACGCTGTCATATATGTGCACATGTCGATTCATTAGTGAGTTTGCTGTTCGCATTCCAGTCATCCTTCAAGCGATAAAGTCGCTAAACAGAAAATTACGAACCACTTTTCAATAAATAATAATTATTGTATGCATTTTTGATACAATAAATTCTCGAATCTTGATCATACTTTTGCTATTTGGAACTCTTGGCAATTTTTTTTATGGAAAGTTGTTCTACACCTTTTCGAGAACAGCGACCAATCAGCAATTTTGTCTTATCCTAAATTATATATACAATCCTTAAAACTAAGTTATAATCCATTGATGTCACTAAGTTTTTAACTGTGAGCATTTACCAATCACTGTGCTCTGCTTTCAACTCTTTCACTTATCACTCATACCAGGTCTGAAGGTTTCGTCCTTTTCAATCTTCTCTTTAGGTGGTGTTGATCGAGTGGTTGGAGCATCTCGATGTTAACATGGTTATGTAACCTGTCTTCGTGGTTTTGGGCATATCTCATAATTTCTTCTTTAACTGTTGGTACGTTGAGGTCTCTGTGCAGATTTGCATTTCGAATATAGTATGGAGCGTTCACAATAGTACGGAGTACTTTGTTTTGAAATCTTTGTATGGGTGCTATGTTGGTTGAACTGTAGTCCGTATGTCCAAATGGGTTTCAGAATCTGCTTATATATGAGCAATTTATTATGTGTTGACATTTGGGATTTTCTACCTATAAACCAATAAATTTTTTTTAAATTTTGCATCTAGTTCTTTCCTTTTCTTCTTTACAAGCTCCTTCCATCTTAGTTTAGCCACATTTGTTCCTGTTGCAAGAAGAGCAGTGTCATTCAATTTGTATATAATTCATATCTGGTATGTGATATGTATATAGTATATATATAAAACTGGTCCAAGCACGCTTCCTTGTGGCACACCTGCTTTTATTTGTTTCAGTTCAGAGTATTCAGTTTCTTGTTTAACTCTGAAAAATCGATCTGTTATGTTTTGGTTTTGGTATTGGCAATTTGAAATTTTTCTTTTGCTCCCTAGTTCTAACTTGTCGAAAGTCGACTGTAGCTTATCTATCACTACATAAAAAATAAAGAAGCTACTATAGCAACACTTCCGCTGTATGCCACTACTGGGCATTGGGTAACTATTGCTAATTTCTGAATTCACTAGATTTGCACAGTATTGCCATGTACGCGTGGCATGGCACTAAGTACTGCTTACGCTGCTTCGATGTAAAACGCGAAAGAAATCAGCTTTCCAAAGTTAATTATAACTCTCGAGCTATTAGGTGGTTTCGTCTTGACGCTCCTGCTTCTATTTTCTTGATAATATTCCTTCAATTTTTTTAAATGTTAAAATGGGTACATTTTCATATGACGTGAATTACCGCAAACTTTCAAAGTGGGTTAAAACTTGAGGCAGTACAACCACAGGAATAATATTTTTTTGAAATGTCCCTATTGAAGATATTTATTTAAAAACTGTTTATTCCAAAACGAATATAGGAAGATCTTGTTGATAAAACAAACGTACAACAATATTTTATGGCCGCGTAAACATTTTATATACTTAGACGAGATTTAATTATTTCCTATTACTGGGGTATTTCCGAGAATGTAATGAACTGCTTTTGTATTATACTCTGTAAATTTTATGTCGTTCGTGACAATCCTTTTTTATCGCTTCGGTGTTCCACTCAATCCTCTGGATAAATTATCTCGTCGAAAACGTTAATTTTTATGTTTAAACGCGTAACATGCGGAAAACTATAAATTCCGTCTAATGTACCTCGACCGATAAAACATTACTCTTAACGCTTTTCGCTATATATATATATATTGATCAACCGCTTGAACCCGTTCTATTCTACGCCACTGACATACACGGCGCATTGGTTATTGCCGCAACGTTGTCGGCTGTAGCCGAGATCATGGGAAATATGTTTTATAGCTGACGTTTGTTTCGTCTTTCAAGGAAACTGGAATGAATAAAATATATGGGAAAGTTCTAAGCTTGAGTTTTGTTATTGCCTGTTTTTTTGACATTGATAGCAGAAATCGTCAACTGTCTATCTTTATCAGACATATACCATATGCGCACCGTTTCTAATTTTCAAAAGTATGCCAATAAGATTAAACATTTTGTGTCGAATTTTTCAATATTACATTGAATATTTTATCGTTGAAAAGTATCATAAATGCTTAAAATTATTATATTACCTGGAAAGATATAATAGTTATGTCTATGTCGTGGTCGGATTGCGAAATCCGTCATTTTGTGAAAATCCGAGGCAGCACATGTACCGTCGGCATATCGTGTAAAATTGCACCAGTTCACTATCTGCCGCGGCATTGCATAAAACGCCGGGCATGTTGTGTACCGAACCTTCAAACAGAATCTGCCGTGCTGTAGACGTTGGGGGTTCATGAAATGCGTTAGTTTTCTGAAACCCTAGAACCCCGTGGTAAACAGAAGCACTGTCCATTATATGCCACAAGAAAAACTTTCCAGTAAATAAAAATAATCGACACGAGACCAAAATTTCATTTAACTATCATGTGACAATAGTTTTTGTACATAAATACGAAACTACATTTATTTATTATTATCTAAGAGTTAATATTAAACATTAATGAAATAGATGTATCACCTGTTAAGAGCTAATTATATTATTGCAAAACAGTACCTATTATTTCCTCCGTGTTTATGGACAATGAACGTTATTCATGTGTCTCTTTGTTATCGTTTGTAGTGATGTTTTAAAAAATTTATTAATATAAGGCGATGCTATGCATGCGAAAGCATCGTTTGCTAATAAAGAATAATTTTATTTTAATCTTTTGTGATCAATAAATATAGTGTCACATATTTTCCAATACCTAAAGGTCATTTTAGATTAGACAATTTTTCGTGCAATATTTAGTTCAAGTTTTGGAACAATATTTGGAATAGATTTCTTGTGTGAAATATTGGCCAACTGTTTTATGCTATTTTAGACTATTCCAATTTATTGAACAATATTTAGTTCAAGATTCTGCGCGGTGATTTGATCTGATGATAAAATAAACATAACCTGGCATAACCTTTTCAAACATTTCGTTACGTTAGTTAATTATGGATTCGCAGAAAGAAACGTGCAGACTTCAAAGCATAGATTAAAGCGAGTATGCATGACAGTACACCTATTCAAGACAAAGTCCAAAACATTTTGTTTCGGTATCGCGCCACATCACTAGTTTGTGGTGAATCTCCTGCAGAGTTGTATTTAATCGGAAGATGCGAATCCGTTTGGATGCAATTTTTCCTTATCGACCCAAAGCCTCACAAATTTCATACAAACCAGCACGTTCATTTCTAGTGGGGAAGAAGATCCAGGCTAGAGTTTTCATAAATAATAAACACATATGGCAGCTCGGAAATGTAGAAAAGAAACTTGGGAAACTCCATTATCTGGTACTTTTAGACTCAGGAAGAACATTAAAAAGACATGTTAACCAATTGAAATTAACGCTAGTCCGGAAAAAGACAGTAGCGTTTGGACCCACTCAGTCATTCAATGTTCCATTGCTTCCAGCAGTACCTCAAAGTAATCCAGATTTATTGAATGAACGTCATTTAGGTGAACCATTACCTGATGCGTCATTATTACGACCTCGAAGAGAAAAACGTCCACCTGTTTGGTCCAAAGACTACGTAATGGCATAAAATAAGAATTCAAGTGTGTTTTAACAGTATATAGGAATGTTTATATGTTTTTAAAGTTGTCTCTTTATATTGTAAAATAGTTTGTAATAAGGAGGGGAGAATTGTGGTGACCTTTTATTAGACTTGTTGATATTAATCATGAAATAACATATGTCATAGAGAACTGTCAATAAATATAAAAAGTAATAAATGTATTTTTTCTAAAAGATGGAAATAATTCAGTTCCAATCATTAGTTTATATCCTTCTCAGAATAATAATAATATTCTTCAAGCATTTTAATACATAACCACAAATTATCCAGATTATTGACATTTTCATCATGAAACACAAACAATACAATCAAATTGTTAAGAAAATAGGACCTGTTCTATTTTTTTTTACAATTTGACAGGGTAGACGATCTTTAATACAATTTTTTATTTTAGACTAAACAATTTGAATTGTTCCAAAACTTGAACTAAATATTGCACAAGAAATTGTCTAATCTATAATAACTTTAATGTTCGATTTGAGCCACAAAGTTTTTAAAAACAAAACCTTCTTCAGCATTGTAGAGCAGTTTTTAGTAAAGATAAAACTACTGGAATGGTGACGTAACGGACACCTGTCATCGTTATAGCGTTGCCTGTCATCGTCATGCTGTAGTAAGTGGAGTAAGGTTAGGTTCTGACCTACTAGTCAATTTCAGACAAACTTGACTGTTGCCGGAAGGGAGTCGATAATTTTTTTCCCAGGGCAGGAATAGATCGTTTCCTGCACGCACAATGAAGTTGCAGCATTACTTTTGATCCTGTCAGAGTAGTTTTTGTTTATTTAAAACCTGTATAATTGTCATTCTAACCCGATATCTGTCATTTAACTAAACTGACAGATATACTACTCTTGCAACTGAAATAAATAAGCATACACTGGATATGTTTAAATCAATTGAAAGTACACCACAACATCTTATTGACAAAGCAAAAGCTGCAGCTTTGACTTTATCACCTGGGAAATGTAAATCAAAATAGCTGAGTACTCGAGTAAACGATTACTTGCAAACACAATATTGACATTAGTCAATGAGTTCGTTTTCAGGCTTTCTTAAAGAAAAAAAAAAGGTTCTGGTGGACCTCTCGACCCTCAGAATTTCATGTTAATTTTGAATTTGTTTGTTAGATTACCTTAAATAAAACAGATTAGGACCAACATTTTGCTTGATCGTTCAGTAATTACTTCAAAAATCACGAATTTGGTTCAACACTATTTAATGCTATTTCACGTTTTATATTCTCACTGTAAAGAGTCAAAGAAAATCCGAAAAAAATATTATAATATTGACAATTTTTAAAATATTGTCATGTATAGGTTTATAAATCATGATCATTGTGTGATCAGGTGATAGTTTCAGCGCCGTTGTCAAATGGTGTTCATTTTCTTTGAGTTGAATTAATTTTACATTGTAATAGTTTACATGAATATAATATAAAATTAAATAGAAGAGACTAATATAAATTCATTGCTGGGCCACAGAGTCTTTTTCTTTTAACACGAATTTTAGATCAAAATGATATAGGTTATTTTTTCAATACTAACAAATGCAATAATTCTATAATACATGTTTCCTCCTTATTCTTTAGAGGTTATTACTTTGGAATAAATGGAATAATATTTGAAATAAAATACTCGAGATTTTTGTTATTATAATATTCAGGGCCAAAAAAAGCTTTGCAGACCTCTTTGTAGAAAGCTTTTTGACTAATCGTATTTCTTAATTCTAATAATTATCACTCTCATTTATAATGGAATCAACAATAAACGACAGATTACAAATATGTTATGGCGTTTTTGATACATTACCGATTCCCTCTGAATGTTTCATAGGATCATCTTTTCCTGTGTCGTTGCATCTACAGTAATTTGCGCATGCGATTAAGTAATGACGAAATTTCCTTTTAACGACAATATTCTCTACATTGTTAGGTTTTATTTGGTTTATATAATTTAGATTAGTACCTTTTTTTCTATTTGATGATTTGATATTTATGTCTATCTATTTACAAACCTATTTATTTCCCGTTCCATTTTCGAAAAAATTCCAGATAATCTGTATTCCACATGAAATTTTCCAAAAAGAGGAAGTGATTCCTCAGCTTTGCTCGAACAGGCAACTTCACCCTGGTCTGAAATCATCTTGTTCCACCCCTAGTCAAACAATAGTATATTGTATACCTAGGCGGTAAAGTGGCATTTTCTGGGTCGAAGCCACTTCTTGAGGCCTGAAAAAGCACTTTACTGCCAGGGTTTACACAAAATTTTTTATCCTACACAATAATTATTGGTAATATTCTTACTATAAAAATTTTATTTTATAATACGAGATTCATTACCGTTTTTATCCTACACAATAATTGTTACATTATTTTATCTGATTCAGGTTCCATAACTGGCAAGTTAAACTTCAAACAAATATCGAAATACGACAACTTATGATTGTATTTGCATCAGACATTGACAACTGCTAACAATTTATTTTTATACTGACGTCTAATGGTGTTGTTTATTTTAAGCGATTTGTTTTTGTTTCTTCTGAATATGATGTGATGTGATATGCTATTTTAAGTGGATATCAATCAAATTAGAAATTTTTAATTAATTTGTCAATTGGGGCGCCAGCTAGCGTGGAAACGTAAAATTTATTTTTCTACGACTGCTATGGAAAATAGTTCTTTTCCCACAATTTACGAAACTAGAAAGTGTCACTTTGCCTAAGCCGTGGGAAAGATTTTTTCCCACGATACGATAGAGAATCAACACAATTCTCGATCATAGAGTGCTTTGGACTCCTGTCATAGAACGTCAAACGTTAAAAAGTACAGAGTACCCAGTAGAGAGAAGGTGTTTCTATAAGCTTAAAAAAATTTCAACAAAATTTTGTGTTACAATATAAAAAAATAAGTAGGTACCTAATTATGGACATTAACGACAGTGAGTTTGAAAACACACCCCCAGAAATAACAGAAAAAGCAGAAAATGTCACCTTATAGTTATTACCAGAAATTTCAAGAAAGAAATATGAAATGGCTTATGCAAAATTTATGGATTATGTATGTATGTATGTATGTCTTTTGGGGTAACATTCACTGAGACCTAAAAGATCTATTGTGCCCCCTTACTTCTACTTAGTTCCTGAGGAAAGTCTCAGATACTAGTAGCTCCTTCAGTCCTTTTTCCCCGAGGAATTTTAGGATATCTGCAGGCTTCAACTTAGGTAACTGTCCCTCTTCTATCCAGTAGTCTCCCAGGTGCTGTGCCCTAGGATTCTGAATTGCTGTGCAGTTCGCAAGTATGTGGATGGAGGATTCTTCTTCCACTCCACAAAACCTACAATCTTCCTCCTCCACTATTTTGAGCTTTTTAAGGTGCCCATTCAGGCGACAATGTCCCGTTAGGATTTTTGTTAAAACTCTTAGTGCAGTTTTGCTTTGACTTATGCATTCATTTGATCTCAACAGGTTGTAGTCACCCAGAAGAATCTTTGATTGCCTAAGCCCTACTAGATCTTTCCAATTGTCAGATCTTCTCTTTTCTTCGGCTTTACCTATTTCTTCCAATATTACATTGGAGCTGATTCCGCAAAAAGGTTCCGGCCCCCAAAAGGGTATTTCAGTCCCCCTCTTCGCTAGTTCATCTGCTATTTCGTTTCCTTCTATTCCAGTGTGTCCTGGAATCCACAGTAAGGTGACTATATTCTTCTCGCCTAGTTCATTAAGTTTGCTCAGGCATTCCCACACCATTTTGGAACTGATTACACAAGAACTCAGTGCTTTAATGGCTGCTTGACTATCAGACATTATGATAATCCTTTGCCTTCTATATCCTTTGTCAATATTGAACTGGGCACACTTTCTTATTGCGTGAATATCCGCTTGAAAGATACTTGGGGTTTTTCCCAAGCTTTCAGAGTGTTTGGTGCCGGGCCCGTACACTCCTATCCCAGTTCCTTCTATTGCTTTTGAGCCGTCTGTGTACCATTGAATGGCATTCTTTCCAAGTCTGGTAATGGTATTTGGATCCCATTCCTTCTTGTTGCTTAATTCCGTAACGAATTTCTTTGAAAAGTTAAACTTTTTCATCATACCATCTTGTGGCATGTCCCAGGTTGTCTGATTTCTAAGAAGTGAAGAGGTGGTTTTTTTTTAATGATTCCCTCTCTGCTTAGTCTGTATCTTGTTCTTTCTGCAACACTCTCCACCACCATATGTAATGGTGTGAGGTTGAGAATCACTTCCATTGCTGCCGTTGGGCATGTACTCATTCCTCCTGTTATGCATATACAGGCTAGTCTTTGAATTTTAGAGAGGTTTTCTCTCGTCGTCAAGAGGCTAGTTCTACTACTCCACGCAATGGCTCCATAAGTGATAATTGGTCTCACTATGGCAGTGTACATCCAGCTTAGGATTTTTGGGTTACAACCCCAGTTTCTCCCTGCCAGACTCCTGCACACCATTAGAGCCATTTTTGCTTTGTATGTAATCTCCTTCTCGTGTTTGTTCCACAGGAGTTTGCTGTCTAGAGTCAAACCTAGATACTTGACTTCTTGTCTCCATTCAACGTCGTTCCCATCAAGTTTAATGGTTTTGAGGTTGAGTTTTCTTTTCTTAGTGAAGGCTATCAAGATGGTTTTGGTGGGGTTGATGCTGAGTCCCACTTGCCTACACCAGCTATTTGTATAGTTCAGACCCTTTTGTACGATGTCACAAAGGGTGTTTTCAAATTTTCCCCTGGCTGTTATGACAATATCATCGGCATATCCTTGGCAGGATATTCCGAGGTCTGTCAAACCACAGAGGAGTTCGTCAACCGTCAGACTCCACATTAATGGGGATGCTACTCCTCCCTGTGGGCATCCTCTGGTTGTGCAGATGGAGACAATGTCTTTGCTCGTTCTCGTCTCTGCTACTCTGGTGGTGAGCAGTTCCGACATCCATTTGGATGTTGTGCTGTCTACACCTCTTCTATTTAATGCTCTCTTGACAGCCTCATGTGGAGTGTTATCAAAAGCTCCTTCTATGTCCAAAAATGCACATACTACAGTTTCTTGGTTGTCCAAGGCACCTTGGATATCCTCCGTCAGTTGTACCAGTGCAGTCTCCGTAGATCTGCCTGCCCGGTAGGCGTGCTGATACGGGTGGAGAGGTAGTCTCTCTAGGATTTCCGTTCTAATATAGTTGTCAATAGCTTTTTCCATCGTTTTAAGCACAAACGATGTTAGGCTAATTGGTCTGAAGGATTTGGGGTTTGTTGTGTCCCTTTTTCCCACAATTTACGAAACTAGAAAGTGTCACTTTGCCTAAGCCGTGGGAAAGATTTTTCGATGCTAAGGAGTACGCACAGCATAAAAGAAAATGTTGATATATCGAAATATCCAAAATTACATTCATTACATTCTGTTAAAAAGAAAATCAGAAAATTAAATACCAATTAAATTATTCATTAATTTGCAGTCGTAGAAAAAGTATAGTGTGTAACACGTGGGAAAAGCATTTTTCTCACGCACACTCGTGAGAAAAATTAAGCTTCTCCCACTAGTTGCACAATATACTATTTCTCTCCTAGGCATAGAAAGGGTTATTTTCTCGCCTCCGTAAAGCTTGGAAAATTCAACTTTCTCATAGTGAAGGATAAAAATATATTTCAACACAAAAAGTAAATATTTTTCCCATTTGTTGCTAATAAAAATTGAATTCCCTTGAGTACAAAAAAAAGATGTGGTCATTTTTTTCATTGTATTGCATTGTATCGAGTAACGGTATCGGTTTCGAGAGGACATTTATTAGTTGACTGAACCCGGGTTTGGTTTAACGGAGAAAAAAAGTTTAGTTTATTTTTTATAAGTAGAGAATACACGAACATTTACACGTGAATGATATTCTACAACGTCACACACATGGAAACATAACAAAAATATTCACGGATGATTGATTCGAACATGTGATTGATGGATATATGCAGGTAATTGATGACTTTTTTTTTAATTGAACCATTTATAATCGCTTTAATGTTTGCAAAAGCAAACAGTGAATGATTTTGGTGGAGTAAAATGACTGTTAACATATTAAGCTTGGAGTAAAGTATATTGTGCGTGAAATTTTTCATACACGTTGCTGTAGCAAAGCCGCTTACCTTCCATACTCTTCTCCATATTAAAACTTCTATACACTTTTCTATACCGAAGCCCCTCACTTTCTGTACACTTTTTTTTACTGTGACTTTCCGGTTTTTATACTTTATCCAAATATTTATCATCCTCAAAAACTTTAACTGAACCTCCTAGATTTCCTGAGATTTTAACTAATAAATCAAAAGTCCTGAAGTCGAAATAGTGACCAATATACGTTTTTTCCACCAACATCTTCTCATTTATTAATACCAAACACTCAAACGCGCAACCTTGAATTATATCAAGTGTTTCAAATAAAAGAAGTCCAGAATCGTTGCCCTAGAAAGTTTTATAACAAGCTGTTACAGCATTATATATTATTCAGTGCAAGGGTTGATTTAAACATTCCGACAAAATTCTATTTGAATTTTTCCTTTTCTTTTATGGTTTTTATGGAGCATTTACTAAGTGCATTCGGTTATTACGAGTAAATCCGTCTTATCAGCTAGTGCTGGAATACTAAGTACTGATTATACATCAACATGAAAAACAGTGATCAGCTTGAAAAAAAAGTATTTGTCGATTTTAGATAACTGCGAGTGTTTAGATACTGTAAAAAATTTTCTTGCGTGTTAAGTGTTGTTTTGAAATATTATGTAATTGAATATCTCGATTCACTAGCAGCATAAACGGTATAGTGCCATCTTAAAGTTGCCGGCTTTTTGTTTGATCCTAAGACTAAGAGTCAATTTTATAATTATTTAAAATGCTTACTTAGTTGACGATTATTGAACGAGCAATTTATGATAGCCATTATTCACGCATGGTGACGTCACCCGAGAAAGTGAGAAAAAAATTAGGCAAACTGGTTAAAAATATTCAAAATGCAAGACGTGGAACTTAATGCTGTATTGAGTGCTGAAGATATTCCTCATAATACTTCACATCAAAATTCAACGGAAACAGGCATATCTCAACGGTCAGTATTAGGTATTCTGAGAGACGAAAAATACTATCCGTACAAAATTCACTTGCATCAAGAACTCGATGATCCAGATCACCGTAAGCAGTGTCGAGTCATTTTGCGAAATTTATGTAGCCGCAAACACAGAGTGGCAAACCAATGAAGACGTAATGGCGTAACTTAATTCAGGCACAAAAGACATATGTACCTTTCCATTTGTTTTAATTGGACATACCCGGTCAGCGATATCCACATAAAATTAGAGTCTTTGATACATTCAGGGAAGTATGACGGGAAAGACGGGGAAGATTCCTGATTTTTACTGTACTTCTGGGGCGATATGTATACCCCGACATTCTTTGGATTACTCTTCTAGGTTGAACTGGGTAGGCATGATTTACAAGATTTAACCAATAATGCAACTGGAATGGACAACATCACTTGTAAACTGGTTTCGGCGTATTTGTCCCCCGTCAGTACAAGGTAGATATTCTCAAGTTTATAAATGATGTACCTTCTAATTGCAAATCAGAATGATTGGTTACATCTTGTAGATCATATCGACCCCGTTTAACTCAGAAGTGTTCTTTAATATCTGTCTGGGTATATACCGAGAAGAAGTTGTTTTTAATTGATTGAACGATCATTGTTTTTTTTTGGAATACATTTTTCGAAAACTTTTCAAGGCGTTATAAAATATTATTCTTCGATATCTATTAGAGACAGGAATAGAATTATTTCGACGAAACGTGTGGACAGAAAAAGGAAGGATAACGAAGGAGATAATAAGCAGCGCAAAAAAGAGTATATGGAGAACAGAACAAAACGCATCAGAAAAAGGTTTGTGAGGGAAGGAAAAATCTACATCAGTCATTAAAAAAGAAGAACAGAGAATTATCTTTATTAAAAATAGACAAGGAAATTCAACAACAGTCGGAGATGAGACTGCTGGAAGATAGGAGAAGTATTTTGAAGAAATATCAATTACAGAAGCAGTTTGAAACGACGAAGAAATATGGCCGTCAACAGCAGAAGATTTGTCAGAAATATCACATCACCAAAATTACGGCAAGTCTCCTGGAGAGATAACAAAGGATATAAGAGGAATAATCCGGAACGGGATGGATCAGGAACACCAAGTCGAATGGAAGTTGATAGAAGGTCACCCTTATACAAGGAGTTTACTGAAAAGAGTGAGACGTCTTTCTCCGAACCAAGACATTGAAACTGGGTAAAAGATATTTGAAGAAAGTTACCGACTTGGTCACTAGACACTGTACCTTGAGGAAATATCCACACAAAATGGTAAAAGTCGGTGAATCTATGTGCAGAAAATGTGAACTAAGGGAATGAACACATACTTACATACACTGCTTCTATGAAACCTAACAAGGACTTAGGCGAAAGCACTAAGGAGAAGATTTATAACAATCTACTGATGTAGAGTTTCCCCAGTCAAACTAGTGGCCTGGACTATACAGAAAAAGGAATGAAATTTTAAAATATGGGATATGGTGGAAAGATTTAGTTCAAGGACTTGGGCTGTCCATTCGATCAACGTCTTCCAAAAATGTTACTAATTCATTGTGCATTAAACTACATCCAACCAATTCAACTACAGACAAAAATTGAAACATTCAGGCAACAACAATCTAATTATTTTATGAATAACATCCAACTAATCGACAGACCAGCCTGGAATTATTTGTGATAATGTTGAAATTGTGGAAAAATATTTCAAAACATTTATGAATTCCAAACTGGACATTTTGAAACCCTTGGTAATATAACAGATGGAGAAAAATTTATTATGAAGCAAATTAAGTTAATAATATCTTTCCTGCGTACATTTCTTCAGCAATAACTTCATTACTCACAACAAAATATTTCACTCACCCTCTCTCATTACAAACATTGTCCTTACTGATTAAGCTTTATTCATAAATTTCTTTTAGCCTGTTCGTACTGCTCATTCGCTAAATATACGTTCATTTTTTTTCCAAGCTGAATAGCTCTCTCCTGCACATAAGTACTTGCTTAATATCTCGTCTAGATATCCATCTCCCTCTCTCCAGCACCTCCGCTGTTTGTTGAGGGAATATTCGAGTTTCGAGAGTTCTGTAGGTCAGCAGGTCGCTGGAGTAGGGTAGGACGTTTATATTCAAAGATGAAGGGATGACAATAGGCTTACTTTTTAAGCACTTATTTGGCAAAAGGGTTTTTGAAATGTAGAGTATGTATTTTTAGCTTTTTTCTGCATTGTGCTATGTTGATACAAAAACGCATTGCTTTATTGCTTTTTAAGAAATTAAATTTTTTTCTGTAGTTGTTTACTCTCACAAAATGTGAGATTGCTTTCTCTATTTTTTTCTCCTATTTTCAAAGTCAATAGCTACTCTTTTTTTAATGTATATATTTTTCTCGTTATCACACAAGACTGGTCAGAGTGGCGTAAAAACAGCAAGGGATCTAGAACCCTAACCCAAAATTGGATTTATGTCCCGTGGCTGGAGTAATTGGTCAAGAAGAAAAAGGCAAAGGATATACTTAAAGAATGAGATCAATAGAACTGTTGTGTCCTCAAATACTGAAAAAAACGAACTGAATCAGCTCATTTTTTTTCTACACAGATTGGTTTTTCATTTTTGTTTTAATAAAATACACATTTTTGCTATATCAACGAAAAAATAATTTTAATATCTTCGTAGTATTTCCATTTCCGTCAATTTAACACGATATTTCCAGTACAAATAGTGATAAATTATGCATACAACAAAAATAGGAATTATTGGATTTGGTAAATAATTTTCACCAATCGCATTTATTTTATAACTTAATCGGTAAGTAGTTCCATATAAATTAAATCCTCTATGTGTACGGCAGTAAAACAGCGAAATTACATTCTTGTATGTTTAGTCAAAATAATTATAACTAATAAATTTTTGACATTCAATTATGTTGTTGATAAAATGAATGATATAATGATAATATTTATACGGATTGGGTACTCCGTTAAAGTAAAATTGGACATTTGCTACGAATAAATATTAAAGTTAGAAACTATTATCATTTCCAATAACGAAAAAGATACATATTATTTGTATAGCACATACGAATATAATCCATAAATGTTGAGATTGACCATGGTAACTTACGAAGTATGCAAAATCTGAAAAAATAGATCTCACTGTTCCTGAGTATTTGATCACATCCAGGGACCCAATTCTTGAATTTTTGTGAGTTAATTCACATGTGAAAATAAGAATATTTTCATGTGTTCCAGCGATATTTTTTTTTATTTAACATATACTGCGTCAACCACTAGGGTTATTGGCAGTTTAGAATTTACAAAGGTAAGGGTAACAGTAAAATCATAAATTAAACATGTTTATGGTTTTTAAAAAACTCAAGGAATCGTTAATTTGCAAACTGGTGACATTCTAAAATGACGTGTTTGATGGACATATTCTCATTACATTGGGCACATTGAGGAGGGTCTTCTTTACTTATTAGAAATTTGTGCGTTAGGGCTGTGTTTCCAATCCTTAAACGGGTAGCTTTAATTTGTTTCGCTCTTGAAATCGGTAGTGAAGGGGTTGATTGATTGATTGATTGATTGGATCAGCACACCAGTCAAAGAATTTATGTCCTCGGCACCTCAGCCTTAAGGCTTTTTGTGCTCTTGGTTGTGCCGTTTATGTGAAGAGACCAGCAGCCCTTATCAGGCTCAGCAGACTTTTCACTAGGTTCTTCTTGGAGAAATCCTCCCTTGGAAATTCTAGTCCTAGGAGTCTATATCTCCAGTGAGATAGTGCTTCACAATCAAAGATAATGTGAGAGGCTGTTTCCTCCTCTTCCATGCACAACCGACAAATAGGTTCCTCCCTATATATGCCGATTGTATGCATGTGCTTCCTTAGAGTGCAGTGTCCAGTGAGTAAACCCGTCACTATCCTTATTTGGGCCCTGCTAAGGTTTAGTATATCATTGGTCAGCTTCTCCGAGGGTTTTTTAACCAGGAGTTTGCTGTGTTCCTGTTTTGGCACGTGTCTCCAGTACGACTGGTGTTTAGTTTGAGTCCACCGAGATATACAACCACGTGCAGCAGTTTTGGATATCCCAAATACTGGTTCAGGACCAGTGAATGCTGTCTCGGACCCCAGCTTTGCTAGGTTGTCCGCCTTTTCATTTCCTACAATGCCCTTATGCCCTGGGACCCACTTAAGAGTAACTCTATTAAGTAGTGAAGGGGTTCCATCGATATTGTATTCCTGAACTATCACACTTACTGTTTCACATGTTTTGGAGACGAATTCACGTGGGATATATCGCGTGAATTGTCCTTTCACATGTGAACATTATCTTTTATTCTAAGTTATGGATACCTATTATTTTTGAACCGCTTATAAAGACATTTTTTATTAGTATAAGTATATATATTACTTAAAATAACTACAAATCATCAAGAAAATATTAATAATAATTTAGAAGAACGTAAATATGTATAGGATACTACTACATCAAGTGTTATGAAATTTAGAAAAAGCAGTTCAGCAGAGACCACATTTTCTGAGAGATACAAGTTTATTTAATACTTTGAGTGAAGCTTTGTTTATGAAAGTTCAACAAAACAACTAGACCAGGGTAAAAGCCTTCAAAAATAATAAATGCAATTTTTTTCAATTAAAAATTTGATTTATTAAATTCTAATTCCATTTATATTGAATTTAGATACTTTATTCTGATTAAGTTATTCATTACAATATTTTTTGCATTTTCTGAGATGATTTACTATAGTATTATTCACACCCTCGGGAAGTAGAGATTTCAACGAACAGAAAGCACACCAACTTTTTGAAAGAAGCTGATATTTCGACTTTTCTCCATAGGACTTGTAGTTTTGCCGGAAATCCAGATACCGTTTTTTACCCTTAAAAACTCACCCCCTTCCCACCCTCAGATCGCCCGTAAATCATTTTTCCTTCCATTTTTATAATATTCTCCTCCTTTTCCAATCGGTTTCATCCCAGTATTTTTTCTTTTTTCAAAAATTATCGACCCTGGTCTAAACTTGCAAGTTGTCCCGTCAAGAATTTCAGCGCTTTCTGAAGGAACAGAAGTAAATTCATAATAACATACCCTTTTCCATACATTAGGTAATAATTTCTTTAAACTTTTTTGCCACCGGAAGTTACCAAACTATTAAAACTAATATTGGTGGCGATATTCGGCCAAGCACTGTAGTGGAAAGCATCTGATGCGATAATTACAGTGAAGCAGTGTCGAGCGCGGTTAGTACTTGGATGAGTGACCGGCCCACTGGGGAAGACCGTCATGTGAATAGCCCGTACAGCCTGCAGCGGAGTAGCATATCGCAGCTCGCAGGCATTATACCAATGAGCACGAGGTATAATGTAGGTATGCCGTCTTTCGGAGGAGACGTAACACCGAGGTCCCGAGTCCATGGATGTTGGGCTCGATGGAGAACCCTACCACTGGTTGGAACACCAGTGGGTTCGGCAAAATTTCCGGTTAGGGGTAGAGTGCTCCCGGCGTCGGTGATTAGAAAAGTCGGAGAAATAGACCGACGTTAAATAACCAAATAAAAAACAAACCTTAATGTATCCCAAGGTGTTTTTAATTATGTACAAATTTAGCCCATTACCGTTTATTTCCAGCCTTCAACTTCGCCTCCTGCCAGTTTAGTCCCCGTTCTTTCAGGATTTCCGCTACTGCATAATCCCAGGTTTTTCGTGGTCTCCCCCTTGGTCGTTTTCCACATGTTATTGTTTGCCATATCCTTTTTGCTTGTTGCTCATTTTTCATGCGTACTAAGTGCCAAATCACCTTAACTGATTCCTTTCTATGCTTATTTCTAGGGGTTCGACTTCTAGCTGATCATTTCGAATTTTGTCCCTTCTTGTGATTCCCAATACTGCTCTTAGATACTTCATCTCAACCGTTTGTAATTTTCTTTTTGTCTCTCTCGTAAGAACCCAGCTTCCACTCCCATAAGTTAAAATGGGTTTAAAAACGGTTTTATAGACTGTCATTTCTGTTCGATTTGACACTTCTTTCTTGCGAATGGAAGTATTACTTATTGCATAATATAGATTGAGGGCACTTTCAATGTGTCCATTAATCTCAGCGTTATTTTTCCCTTCTTTATGAATTTTCACTCCCAAATATTTAAATGTATCCACTTGCTGTACTTGTTCTTCGTTTAGCTGTATTTCGAGATTCTTGTTTTCTTGCCCTATTACTATTACTTTTGTTTTCTCTGCATTTATTTTTAGATTTATACTCTGAAGAGCTCTTTTCCAGACGTCTAGATTTTTTTGAAAATCTTTTTCGTTTTCAGCATTTACCACTAAATCGCAGCGAAGGCGCATTCAGAGATCTGTATAAGTTCCATATTTCTATAACTCATAGTGAATTTCTTTACTTGAACTTTCACCTCTTTTATTATATCGTCCATTACCACATTGAACAGAGTAGGACTTAAGACTCCCCCCTGCCTTAAACCCTCTTGTGTAGTAAACTCTTCAGAGTGTAGGTTTCCGGTTCTTACATAATTCTTCGTATTTTTGTCGTCGTACTAACACTACCACCTATAATTCACAAAGTTCACATTTCAATTGTATGCTGACATGCTTTTTATTGTAAATAACAAAATTACTGTATGTGAAGTCCTTAATAGGTTGTCATAAATCCGTTTTGAGTTCTACCGTTTGGTGTTGTAGATTAAATACGATAAAAACTGCAAAATAAATTCATTCCACGTCCAGAATTCATTAGTAGATTCACAATACTGCGTCTACTATCTGGTTTCTATTGTTCGCAAAATGGGATTTCTAAATTAAAATATATTATTCTAGTGTGAAATATGTTGAAGATAAACAGAAAAAAAAATCAAAAGGAAATTATGTTTGCGTCCAGTGCTCTGAATAAATTAATGTCGTTAGGTAAAACGACCTTTGAAGGTATTGTTTGGTTCTTCAGGCACCGTCTTTAATTTGTCTTTTTTTGTCCTTGGGCGCTGGTTTTAGCCAAGAAAACTAAGAGTAAAGGCCCTAAGTTTCTTCAATACCTCCATCTAACTAAATCTAATGGAGTGATAACAAAAGATGAAAAAAAACGTAAGACGAATGTCAGGGATACTCTCATCACGCTAATGTGCCCGTCATAAATTTTATCTACAAGCGTGCAGTAAGTAACTACTTACCGCACTGATTTGAATACTGTGAGTATCACTTTACCGCACCAGTGCTGTGAGTAATTACATATTATAAAATTAACTTTTTCTCCGATCGTGGGAAAAGTGACACTATTTTGACCTGTTTTCTATGCGCAAAGCTACACATTCCAGAATAGTTGCTAAGCAATTAGAAAATAACAGTGCGGTAATATTCTTACCGCATTGCTGTAGCGTGCGGTAATGTTACAAATGGATTATTACAATAAAATGAAACGAAGTATGGTTTTAATTTTTATATTGATAAAGTTGTTATAAAATAAATAAAAGAAACATTCTCAGAAAAGGATACACTGTTGTTTTTTCTGCTAAAACCCATGAAGCGTTGGTACGCAAGTTCATACTTCTCTCTGGATTTCGCCGGAAGTTTACAAAGTGAAGCCGCATTCGCGGCTTCTACTAGTTTAGGAGGCGTGCAAGGTAACAAATAATCACTATCAGTGTTCATGTTTACCAATTCTTTTTTAATTCCTTATAAAATACAACGAATCAAACAAAACCGGCTTGAAAATTATTTTACTTTTGCAATAACAAAGTTAATTCTTTGGTAACCACTTCTATATTCCAATATGAACATAGAGAAACCTATTTAAACTTACTTGATTACATCTTGAATGAAATATTTTCTAATTAATTTTTTAAATGTAAATCAACGATCGAAGAAAAAATAGTTTGTATAATTCGTGGGAAAAGCATATTCACACTAATTATACAATATACTCTAATACTCCATTGTCAAGTTTTACATCTGTCATAATTAAAGCCAAGAATTAAATTTCTATGAGTAGTTCCTACCGTACTTGTATTGTGATATACTATAATGCCCTGTTAAGCATAAAAGTCGTATCTACATTTTTTTATGATATTCAGGTTTTCGGCTCATCACAACCATAGGAACTTTCTTTCATATATTATTAGAGCCAGAAGTCGGATCTGCTTTATGTGTACCTAACTGTGTATAAAATAGAAAAGTCGTATCCGCAAAATAGGAAGAATTGTTAAGCATAAATGTCGAATCTACAATTGTTAGTACCAAACGTCGTAACTGACATAATAATATGCAGATACGACTTTTTTACTTAACACATAGAAAACATAACCTCAATTTTTGAAAACTTAACCATACATTTTCATTTTAGTATGTTTTTTGTTGGTGTGAACATTTACGTTTAGAATCGTGAGTTATTCAATCGACTGGTATGTATTATTATTCCATTCAATTTTCGGGTACATTCCAACATTATTCGTTGTGATTACAGCCAGGATGGATTCACACCGCGAATCATCGCTTTCAATGAGAGTTTTGTACCAGTTGGGAAAAAACAATCAGGTTTAACAGCAGTAATTTGGCATTAAGCAGTAACTGGACGTACCAAAAAAGACCTGATAAGTACATTTTATGCCTTTTTCCTATCCGTACGAGACAAAAAGAACATTGTATTGTGGCTGGATAATTGCTCCGCACAAAATAAATATTGGAGTTTATTCATATTATTTATTTATATTGTGAATTCTAATGAGGTGTTGCTAATAATAAAATATTTTGAACCGGGCCACACATTTATGGCAGCAGATTCTTTCCATCATAATGTTGAAAAATCCTTGAAACCAGCTGGAAAGGTTTATGACTTTCGGGATGTCGGCTGTCAGAAACGCAACAAAAAATGTTAATATCATTGGAATGCAAAACGATTTCTTTGAGTGGAAGGATGGTACCTCCCAATACCAATTAAATAAAATTTCTCCGCGACCATATTTGAAAAATATGGTTGAATTAAGATTTCATAGAGAACAGAAAACCTTAATTTACAAAACTCACCGACCAAGGAGGGAGAGAATTGAATTTTTTGAATGCGAAACTGACAAAACTGACAAAAGGGATTTCTAAACCATGTTCAAAGCAGGGCCCTAGAGGAATAACCAGAGAGAAAAACCCTAATTTTGGTAAAACTTTGCCCAATTATGCCTCAAAATAAAAAAGAATTTTGGGAAACATTACCGACATGTTCCGAAACCGCTGCAACGAGAAATGAAGATTCCAGCGATGTAGACCAAAATACCTTGTGAAACATAAATTTTTTCATAACATAATATGTGTACTTACCATCTAACTATGTTTGAAATAAAGAATTTTGCCGATTTTGTGCAGATGCGTCTTTTCGTATTAATTTTCTTAATGTGAATATTAAGCAAAAATGTTGTATCTTTCAAAAGTCATATTTGAAACCAAGTTCAAGTTTCAGAAACTAATTTCCGAAATTTTGAACAGAAAACTAAAGTGGTGTATGGAAAAAACAAATTGTTAAAGGAATTGAAAGCTTGTGGCATTTGCAATTTCACTAATTGCGCTGTTACTCATAATCTTGGTTTTGCTTGATACGACTTTTATGCTTAGCAGGGCAGTATATATGTTGTTAAATCATTTTCGCTTTTTCTTCTTTTTTTTATACACTGAAAGTATATTTAGTTCAATAAAACTTGGACTTAAAATTGGACCAACTACAGAAGCCCACTTTTGATTTTATTAAATCTGTCTATCGGGATTTTATATTATTTTCACGAGTAAACAAAATTATAATGATTTTTTCTGTACATTAGTGTCATATTTTCGTGATTCTATATTTAGGTTACCATTTCCAGTCATAACATTGATGTTCTCAATACATAATGGACCGTTCTCCAGGGTATTAACATCCATCAACACACCTCATTTTTATATTCGAACGTAATCTTCCCAGCGGAGTATTACCCATGCAGAGTGGATAATCTGATGAGAAACCTCAATGTTGAAATGAAGTCGTACAAAGTCTTGTAAATCGCGAATATTCTATTAGTATGGAAACGCAGTAATTGATCTGATTTTCCGGATTTGTTTTAGACAGATCAAACATATATAATGTAATTTATTTTATAGGTATTTACAAAAACTTGAATTTGTTATTCTGGTTAGCACTATAATGATTGAAAAAAAAACAGAATAAGGGGACTGTCGACCGAATTTAAGAACACAAATAATTTAACTTCCTTTCCAAATTACGTGATGACAGTTAGACGGTGACCCATAAGTATCCCCCACCCAAATTCACGCAGCTGAATAAATTTTTAGTAGTAATATTACAAGAGAGTGAGAATAAATTGAAATTAATTCGACAGATTTTAGAAAACTTGTTGCCAGGCAATAGACACCAGAGCCCAAAGGCTATTTTTCGTGCAATCGTTAAAATTATTAACTCGATAATTGTAAGCAAAAATAGTATTGCTCTAAAATCAACAGCAGTTCAATTTATTTAACAATGTCACCGTGTGCTATGGAAATGATAGGTTTCAATATATACAAAATATTTTGACAGTTCTTGCTTCAACTTCTGGAGTAAATATAAGTAATTAAGTAATAATAAAAACTGTACAATTAATGTTAGTATTCATCCTAAATAATATAAGTAATTACTTATGTATTTGTTGGTATTTGTTGGATTTTTCAGTCCGCCTCTGGTTAGTTGTCAAAAAATTGACGTTTTTAATTTAATAGTATTTGTTTCTTCGCAAAGTTTTTCTAAATAGCTTAAATATTTAATTTTATTATTATTTAACGAGACGTTTAAGAGTTTACATAGGCAAAATGGTACGTACTCAAGCCGACAAAGAAGCAGCTATCTTAATAATTGGTGAATCTGGAAAGAATCTCCATGAAGCGGAACGTTTATTTAATAAGAGATACCCAGATCGCCCTATCTCGAGAACTTATTTGAGGGAGCTTCTTCACAAGTTTGAAGCAACAGGTAGTGTTCAAGATGCCAAACGATCTGGTCGACCAACATTTAGTGATGATAAAAAAATTGATATAGTTGCTGAAATGGTAGTAAACCCTACTGCTAAAGTGGCGCCTATATGTGAAGTAAGTAGAAGTACAGTACAGAGAGTGTTGGCTAAAAATAAATTTCATCCATACAAGTTAAAAATGGTGCACCACCTTTCGGATGACGACCACGACAAAAGACTCGAACTCTGTGAATGTATGATAAATAAAATTAGTCAAAACCCACATTACACAAAAACAATTTGTTTTAGTGACGAAAGTACTTTTTGCCTCAATGGAAATGTGAATACACAAAATGTGAGGTATTATTAT
This sequence comes from Lochmaea capreae, assembly GCA_949126875.1. NCBI lineage: Eukaryota > Metazoa > Arthropoda > Insecta > Coleoptera > Chrysomelidae > Lochmaea > Lochmaea capreae. The sequence continues at coordinate 14,970,804 of OX421409.1, forward strand.
TATTATTATTATTATTATTACATGATAAGGGCAGAGGATCAAGTCCTATTTTGCCCATAATAATTTACAGTGTATAAATTAAATGATAACTGACACTAAGCCTAAAAAACTACAGATTGAAAATGTAGGAGTCTATTTGATTTTTGAAACTATTAACATTATCTGAATCAATTATTTGCTGAGGAAGACTATTCCCAATATCTAAAATTCTATTACTCATAAAGTTTTGTCTATAACGAGTTCTAAAAGGCTCTTTCTTCAACTTTAAGGAGTGCCCACGGAGACGGTCGTCTGAATGAAGGGAGAAAATTGCTTGAAGGTCGCTGAAGTTGAATTTCAAAATTCGAAAGGAAAGAATAAGGTCACCTCGTAGACGTCTTTCATAGAATGTTGTAAGCGGTGAAGTGTATCTGGAGATGTTACAAAATGCAATTGAGCCATTAATTCTTGAAATTCTGAAAGATAATCCAGATGAATTCGGCCATCTAGAAATAACATTCCAACAAGATGGTGCTCCTGCACATTATTATGGTGCAGTAAGACGTTACCTGGATGAAGAATATCGAGGTAGATGGATCGGCCGGCGAGGCCCTATAGAATGGCCACCTCGGTCACCAGATCTGACACCATTAGATTTTTTTCTATGGGGGTACTTGAAATCCAAGGTTTATACTACGGCACCAGATAGCATTGGCGTTTTGAAAGAAAGAATTATTGAAGAATGCAATGCAATTTCAGCTGACTCATTCGAACGAGTACGAATAGGATGTATTACTATCAGGAAGTAGACGGAGCACATTTCGAACACTTGCTATGAGAATCCATTGTTGATATTTGATTAATTAAATTTAAAAAAATAATTTTGGTATTTATTTAATTTGTCTGTCAAAATTAGTTTAAACCCAAACAAAATTAATATGGCTATGTGGCCAATGTCAATGCCTTTCAAACGAGATATCACTTATTGCCATATGGTCCTATTTAAAATTATTGGCCAGAGTGGCACTGTGACGTCATCTATTACTATAACCTGTTACCATTCGTAGAGCAGTCTACAACACCTTATTTTCACACTCAAATTTTATTAATGTAAGTGTAGCCGTTCAAAAGATACGAGGGGGGGGAGGAGACTTTTGAATAGCACTGTATACAAAATATTTTGACAGTTCTTGCTTCAACTTCTGGAGTAAATATAAGTAATAATACAAACTGAACAATTAATGTTAGTTTTCGTACTAAATAATATAAGTACCTACTTATGTATTTGTTGGTTTTCAATAAAAAATAATCCTTGTCTTTGTAGTATTTCAGAAATGCCAAATTTGGAAGTGACGTTTGGTTTCGCAGCCGTTGCTATGGGTAAAGGCCGCGAAATTAAATTTCGCGGACTGTGCTGGGGACGCGAAATACTGACTTCGCGTGCGATTGCACGAAAAACATATTTTGGAATTCTTTAAAGTGTTTCGATATATTTCCACATGCAATAGACACTGGTAGATGAAAATACTTTCATTCAACGATTGGCGATATTCGATGAAATCGTCCAAAAATTACGTTCTTATATTATTTAAAAAAGTAAAAAAAAACACAAAATAAAAACTTGAAAAAATTTTCATTCATGAAAAATAGTGATGACATCTTGGTTATAAGTTTGACTTAAATGACTATACTGTATTAAACTATATCATTGCTTCGTACAGTGATAAACATCATTGAAGTGCTGAAGCTCGGATAGATACTTATATTTAAATAAATATAAAGTAATGTGCTATCTACCTCAATAAATATAAAAATTTATTAGTGAATTCAAATATAACAATTTTCACACCACCCGAAAGGTACAGCTAGCAGCGCGGTTTTTTTCAGTGTTTCCCACAAGATACCTAATCCACTCAAGTATTCATGAATTAAATGGCAGCACGAACAGTAGTCTTCAAATTAATGAAGATACTTCTTTATTTCGCCTATTTCTATGGTTTTACATCAAACAAAACACACAACATTCACAGATAAACTAGATAAACGTCTTGAAATACTCAAAAATTAAAAATACTCGACAGTAAATGATTGCTTCAAACACAACCTCAAATGTCAATAAATAACAACACGGCTGTGGGCATAAAACATCGTTTGTAACGCCAAAGGCATGAAACTGTCGTTACGAAGCGACATAAGCTAGACCGATTTTGGTGTCTGCACAAGACAGTTGGAAAACTTCGTGTGGTTTCTTCTTATGTAAAACGAAGTCTATACTCCTCACTTATACTATCGCACGAGAAGAGTTTCAGCCCACTGATTAAACTAGTCAAATTATGGTTCAGCCCATTTGGAGATATTCAATTGTCTAGTGCTATTATGAGCTTAGCAAATTATTCCATGGTATAATAACCAATGAAGGAGAAACTAGGTAACTTCTCTAGCGGTGTCAGCTAACGCGATCAAGGCTACAGGTGTCAGTTAAGAATTGTCAGTTAAACAGTGCCAACCTGTGAGGAAATTAATCAAAGTACTGACAACTTGTTCTACTTCATAATTTGTATATTATATTTCGGTGAAATGATCCGTATATAAGTTATATTGAATTCTGGTCAGCACCAGCTAAATACAAATTAATTGTTCAGATAGAGACAACAAGCCAGCTCGGAGCCCGTCAGCATGCAAGAGAGAAATAGAACATCGGAGGTTTTGGCTGTCTTTCTTTAACAGCGCGCATTCTATGTACACAAAAAAGGACAGAAAAACCTCTGATCGTCTATCTTGTTCTCTATCACCGGAGTCCGGTGGGACATTCCCACTTACACAGCGGCCTATGGCTTATACCCTCTAACTGTAGTATCTCTATGCTACACTGGCGTTGTCTGTATACCAAAACCCCACTGGTCATCCTCGTATTCATGATTCTACATTTTTGTTCTGATGGGTCTAAAGAAATAGACTTTATGATGATAATCACTTGTAATTGGATCTTTGAGTGATACTATGTTCCTAATTTCACTAAATACCTTCTAAAGAGAACTAGTTTTAGAAAACCGAAGAAAACCCTCTTTCGATTTTATTATACAATCTCGGCTTGAAACACTTCCAATTTTTGACAAGTTAATTTATTCCAATTACACTTTCTCTCCGACTTCAACTTCTCTCACCTCAACATTTATTATTTTCTCCTAGATATAATGAACTTCTTCGTTAATTTTCGAGCAGAAATAGGTTCCTTAAAATAGTGGTGGATGATAAATCTGAAATCATTCCAGAAACGGGATTCATACAAATGAAAATTCCAAAAATTTATAATTCGATATACTGGAATCTCAATAAAATATTTCTACCCTTTTTTGCAAAAAGTTAGTAAAGTAGTTAGCACATCGTAACCCTCCACGTATATTTCAGAAAACATTTTCAAGCCCACTAAAACAGTTATTGGGATACAGATCCCTTCACTTTTTTTTAGAGCCTACCAAACGTGGAAGTTAAATCTTTCAGTACGGGTTACGACAAGACGTAAAATTTTTATTGTGGAGTTACTTCGATGTTTACTTTATCAATAAATATGATATATCAGTGTAAGATGATTTGATTTTATTGGATTTGTCAAGAAACTTCTGAGTATTGATATTATAGAGTTTACGGAGCTGAATAATTTAAACAAAGAAAATATATATACCAGAAGGACAATTATTGTTATAATACTTACTTCTGTCATTTTGTCAGATGTCTGTGGAAAACGCAATTATAAGAATAAAGAGATGCAACTAACCAAAGCTACTACAAAAGGCTAATGGGAAATATACATAAACGATTGAACAAATCTCAACAAAAACGAATAAAACTGACACTTGACATAACTAGTGACAGAAATAAAATGGTAACTTGCCAAAAGTTCCTAGAATTATTGGCAACGGATGCATTAAGTACAAAGACATTGTAGTGAATGGTATTTGAAGCTGCTACTTAAACACGCTCAGGATTCAAAGCTTCTATTATAGTTCACTGCGATACAGTTTCTACCGACTTTTTGTGGCCAAGGCTGCTGAAGCTGTGGCTATGCTGCTCTGATATTTATATGGGGAAATAAGTGACGCTCAATTAAACCAGTCAACGCTTGACCAATTATGTTCATGACCTCTTTTTCGCCAACTCAACAGTTTTTGCTGCTTTCTTGGTGGTGGTGATATTCCGACCTACTGGAATACTCTTGTTTCAGTTTTTGTATACAGCAACACTATTGATATAATTTTAAGTTAAAAGAAAACAGTAACAAAAGCATAGTACACTTCGTGAAAATATGCCTATTGGTATATTGTGTCCCAAGAGCAGATATTGAGCTTTAACAGCACAAGCGAGGGTAGTTAATAGTCGCGGGCTGCCAAAGCCTTCACGTGTAACGCACAACTGTTCTGCGCCTATTAAATATACCAAAAAATAGAAAAATATTCTAAAAAACTGACTCTGACGTTCAATTACAATATCGTGACGTTTAGAATTTTCTGCCATTGGGGTGCTAAACAATAACTTCCGTCCTATTTTTGGTGTTTCCGGGTGAAGAAGGTAAAAAAATACAATTTAGATGTAGTTCCATAAACTTATTGTAGCAAAAAGATGTGCAGCTCTTGTCTTCTTTCCCTAAAAATATGGATAAAAGCATTCACTGAGACCTAAAAGATCTATTGTGCCCTCTTACTTCTACTTAGTTCCTCAGGAACGTCTTAGAGACTGGTAGTTCCTTTAGTCCTATTTCTCTGAGGAATTTAAGGATATCTGCAGGCTTCAACTTAGGTAAATGTTCCTCTTCTATCCAATAATCTCCTAGGTGCTGGGTCCTAGGATTCTGAACTGCTGTGCAATTCGCAAGTATGTTGATGGACGTTTTTTCCGTGCCACATAATCTACATTCTTCTTCCTCCACCATTTTGAGATTTTTCAGGTGCCCTTTCAGGCGACAATGTCCCGTTAGTATGCCTGTGAAAAACCTTAGTGCAGTTTTACTTCAACTCATGCATTCATTTGATCCCAACGGGTTTTAGTCACCCATCACAATCTTTGATTGTCTAAGCCCTACTATATCTTTCCAATGGTCAGATCTTCTCTTTTCTTCGGCTTCGCCTATTTCTTCCAATATTACTGATACCGCAAAAGAGTTCTGGTCCCCAAAAGGGTCTTTCAGTCCCTTTGCTAGTTCATCTGCTATTTCCTTTCCTTCTAGACCAGTGTGTCCTGGAACCCTCAGTAAAAGGTAACTATATTGTTCTCGCCTAGTTCATTGATTATGCCTTGCCATTCCCACACCGTTTTGGAACTGACTACACAAGAGCTCAGTGCTTTAATGGCTGCTTGACTATCCGAGATTACGATAATCTTTTGCCTTCTATATCCTTTGTCAATATTGAATAGGCGAGAATTTGCGTTTGAAAGATACTTGGGGTCTTTCCCAAGCATTCAAAGTGTTTGGTTCCTGGCTCCTACACTCCTATCCCAGTTCCTTCTATTGCTTTTGAGCCGTTTGTGTACCATTGAATGGTATTCTTTCCAAGTCTGGTAATGGTATTTGGATCCCATTCCTTCTTGTTCCTTGAGACCGTTACAAATTTCTTTGAAAAGTTATACCTCTCCATCACACCAACTCTGGTGCATGTCCCAGGTTTTCTGATTTTTAAGAAGTAAGATTTTTTCCAATGATTCTCTCTCTACTCAATTTGAATAAAAAATATTTTCTAAAAGTTATAAATGAAAGACTCAACTGAAGTTTATTTCGTCATACTTAAACGATGTGTTTTGAATGATTAAATATTTAAAAGTTCCAAACAGAGATGGCGAGATCCCGGAGTTCTTCTAAAATGAAGTTCCGAAGTTCCACCTTGGTCTTAATTAAATTGATATTATGAAAAACTGAACTTTATAGATTCAACTCGAACTTTATGTATAATTGAATTGAATATAATTGACGAGTTCATTATTGCGTTTCCTCCACTTTAAAGTAATTAACTGAAATTTCAGAAACACTTAATCGATGTTACCGAGGAAGAGGTGAATGGTGATGGTGTAAAAGGAATAAATAAGTTCAAAGGATATAATTTGATTTGATGAAAAAGCAAGTATTGTTAGTGGTACTTTCTAATCAAATAGCTTTACATTTTTTTTCCACTACCTTTTCAACTCGACGAACACTTTCACAGTCCAAACTCAATATTTTCTGGTTCACAACCAATGTTCTCAATAAAATTTTTTTCATCGGTGCTCAGTTTCATCTATTCAAATCAAACACTCAAAAACGCGCGTTTCTTAAAGTTTCCACAGCGATATCAACAACTCGAGATATGTAAGAAAAGAAGTAGCTTGTAACAGCCAATGAAATATTACTAGCAAATGCGAAGACTTCGTTCAAACAAATTTAATTTTATATATAAAAATGGAAAGTACAGTTAATATATCAACTTCCATTGATAGCATTCCCATTACCGTTTGAAACATTATTCTTATTGCTAATGCACAGCTACCGATTTCCATCCTACTTTTCTGAAATCGGGAAACTTATGGTCAATGAACAATGTTCGAAGAGAACACGCTTATACAACTGGAACAATACCAGATGAACCCTAATTTCACATGAGTTTTGATAGCAGGACACCGGAGAATATAGTCACTGAGCGAGTGAACATCATTATCTCATCTAGGGAACAGGTGATGCATCCTGGTAATTCTGGAGATATCATCTGGTTCACTGATGGTTCCAAAACAAACCATGGCTCTGGGGCTGGTATAAAAGGACCTAGAAAGAGAATGATCTTTAGCATCGCGGCCGATATACGACTGTGTCTCAAGCAGAGACGATTGCCGCTATAGCCTGTATTGATGAAACATCGGAAGGGGATACACCGGACAAAAGATAAAACTGTTCACTGACAGCCAGGCTCTGCTTAAAGCTATTAGCAACCCAACAACTAGGTCTAGACTGGTAAAAAACTGTAAAGATTCCCTCAACAGGCTGGCAAGAGACAACAAAGTGTCTTTAATATGGGTACCGGCACATGAGGGGATTGCAGGTAATGAAATGGCTGACCACTTAGCTAAAGAAGGCTCTGAACGAGACTTTATAGGTCCGGAACCGGTTTGTGGAAGCACATAAGAGGGGAAATCGGGAACTGGCTAGATAGGTTCCAACTCAAATGGAGGTTGACACAAGGGCACCTCCATAAAAAGAGTTTACTGAACAAGGTAGACGAAGAACTCTCAACCAGGCTATTGAAACTGGGTAAGAAACATTTGAAGACAGTTACCGACCTGGTGAGTGGACACTTCACCCTGAGGAGACATCTGCACAAAATGGGCACAGTTAGTGAACCTTTGTGCAGGAAATGTGATCTTCATGATGAAACACCTACTCACATACTCTGCTTTTGCGAGAACTTACATGGACTCAGACGGAAGCTATACAACTATACAACCATTCAACTACTGAAAATCCCTCCAGTCAAACTAGTGGCCTACATAGAAGACACAAAGCTTCTGGAATGGAAGTAGATAACATGGGAAATGGTACAAAGATTCAGTTCAAGTGCCTGGGCTTATGAACACAACCCAACCCAACCGAATAAATGAATGAATTAATGAATCGTACTTGTCGTTGGATTTAATCAATATACCACCACCACCATTTGCCATAATAGTAGCGTACATATATGTCGGAAAGAATATCCTGTGTATTTCCCAGGATCTTTCAGTTTTAAAGATACCGTGTAATTCGCAAGTGACTTGATCCAAATTTATTTATAACAACCACTTGATTGGTTAATTTTTTCTTCATTATATGGTTGGAAAACTTCGGCTGTGCTCACATTTCGGGGAAGCAATGATAAACACTGCTCCACCAAACGCACATAACCAATTGCTTCACTGTCGGCTACAGTATATGATATCATTTAGGAGCAAATCGCAAAATTTACATCTTTCACAAGACCCAGATGCTGCAAATGGATACCACTTTAAAAAATAATTATCTGGTGCATCTATGAAAAACTTCCATAAGTCACCTTCATTAAATAAATTGGTCTCTCTGCTACGTCATTCTTACAAACATTTTAATTTCGACATATTCGACGCCTTGTACGGCGCAGACATTTTCTAAGAAAACAGCTCGTTCATTTATGTCCCTCACCTTTTGCTCTTCCGTTTATTTTGATTAACTAGTCATATCATTTTTTATATACATCGTTATATTTTCCAAATTGCTCACGCACTTGATTTGATCGCTTCTGCTCTCATCGCCTCTTGCAAGTATTATCTGAATTCTCTTGAAAATCCTTCAAAATATTTCTTGGTTAGCATAAATTAGTCATTGATAAAATACATAAGTATACTTATCCCAAATCGATAACGACAAGATTATACGATTATGCGAATTAAATTTCCAACGAGAAGCGCTACTGAAGAAATTTATAATCTAGGCGTATCGAATAAAAAAATTAATTAACTTTGATTGAAATTTTGTTTACTTATTTACAAACACGGCAAGTCAATAACGGAGTGAAAAAAGTTTTTGATTTACGACGAAATTTCAAGACGGATTTAGGTCAAATTTGAAATTGTTCAAAAATATAGAGGTGAAACGATGAAGAAAACTGATACCTACTAGCGAAATGTTTGTCTTTTTTCTAAAATTAATTATAAAAAATAACATTTGGCATAACAATAACACTCAAGATATTGATATGCTCAACTCTCCTCTCACGTTTCCAGAATTAAAATCTGCACTAAAATCCTGTAAAAACACTGCTTCTGGCCCAGATGATCTCCCCTATATATTTTTCAAAAAACTTTCCTCTCCAAGTCTTCAAAAACTTCTCGAAATGTACAATAATATCTGGCTATCCCAAACATTTCCAAATGAATGGCGGTCTTCCATAATAATACCAATAAAAAAACCTGATCAACCTGCTACTTCTCCTAATTCTTACAGACCTATATCACTCACATGTACCTTGTGTAAAATACTAGAGAAAATAATTAACAAACGCCTCGTTTGGTTCCTTGACAAATACAACATTATACCAAAAGAACAATCAGGCTTTCGACGACATAGATCTACCCGCGATAATCTTGTTCTGCTACAAAATGATATTGCCAACTCAATAAATAACAAATATGAAGTTATCGCCGCCATCTTTGATATCGAAGGAGCTTTTGACAGAATTAGTCGTCAAGCCATAATCTCTAAACTAAATCAATACCATATCAACGGAAATATATTTTATTTTATACAAAACTTTCTAACTCAAAGGTCCTTTAGGGTTTCTGTAAACGGCCATGTTTCATCTTTGTACACCCAAACCGATGGTGCTCCTCAAGGATCAGTCTTGAGCCCAGCTCTATTCAACTTAGCAGTAAGTGATCTGTGCCATAACTTACCTTCTCCTATCAAATATGTAGCTTACGCTGACGATTTAATACTATACTGTCATGGTCGTTCAGCAACCACTAGCTCCAAAATTCTACAAACCGCGGTGAATCTTTTACTCGCGCGGACACGTTCTATAGGATTAACCTTATCTTCAACAAAATCAAAAACCATTAAATTTGGCAGGCGACCTCAATCTCCTATCTCCCACATATTTATTAATGATTCTCCCCTTCCAGTGGTTAATCACTGCAAAATACTAGGTATGACATTTGATTCTCGTCTTTCTTGGAAACAGCATATTCTTGAAACAAAAGGTATCTGTTACAAACGATTAAATATAATTAAAACACTGTCTCATTATCACTGGGGTGCGGACGAGAGATCCCTGCTTAAAATTTATAAAGCACTCATTCGCTCCAAATTAGATTATGGCTGCATCGTTTACATGACAGCATCTAAGTCAGACCTAGGATCCCTAAATTCTATTCATAACACGGCCCTGCGACTTTGCTTAGGCGCTTTCCGTAGCAGTCCATCTGAAAGTCTCTACTGCGAAGCTGATGAACCCCCACTTTGGATTAGACGACAATATCTGCTTCTATCCTACGCAGCCTCAGTCTCTTCAAACCCTTTCAATCCTGTCTATTCTCTGTTCACATCAACTGCCAGCCCTCTTAACAATCCTTCACCAATAATTAAACCTATCGCTCTTATATTAGCTTCATTAACAAATAACATTAACCTCTCACTCACAAACCCCATTCCTTTTTCTCCAACCCCTTCCTGGATTATGCACTCTCCTCAGGTCAATACTTATTTATCCAAATTTAATAAACACGAAACACCTAAAAAGCTTATGATTAAATCATTTTTTGAAATCATTCATAACAATCACTATGACTTTGTATTATACTCCGACGCTTCCAAAAGTGATACTGGCGTTGGCTGCTCAGTTACCACAGCAAACAATCTCATCAGCACTTCCCTAATCCCTCCTTTGTGCAGTGTGCATACTGGAGAATTGTACAGTATTCTACAAGCTTTTAAGCACATCAACCATTCCAATAAAAAAGTTGCCATTTGTACAGACTCTCTAGCGTCTATTCTATCTATCCAAGAATTATTTACTGAACATCCCATTGTCCAAGAAATCCATCACTCTTATCACCATATTCATTCCCTAAACACCACAGTCACCATCATATGGATACCCTCACACATTGGTATACCTGGAAATGAACTAGCCGATCAGCATGCCAAAACAGCGTCAACAACTGCCACAATTACTGCTCATATCCAAATTTGCAAGGATGTTAAGGCAGAAGCAAAAAGAATCGTAAGATATATGTGGCAAACTCACTGGAGCTCCACCAAGACTTCCCTACTATCTATCCAGCCTATTCTCAACACACCTATGTATACTGACCCCTCTGGACTCTCTAGACAAGAAGTATCAATACTACATAGACTTCGAATAGGTCACACCAAACTCACGCACAGCTACTTAATGACCTCAAGCAACAGACCTTCCTGTCAAAGCTGCCAGTGCCCACTTACTGTCAAACACATCCTGGTTGATTGTCGCCAATTTAGCACAAGAAGACGACAACTTAATCTCAAATCCCAGCTGCAAGACATCCTAGGGGACCCAAACCAAATCGAGACAACACTGAGATTCTTAAAAGATATATCACTTTTTCATAAACTTTAAACTGTGTTTTAACTAACTGTAATAACTATTGTTTTCTGTAATCGCCCCTGTGCAAGTGGCCATAGTTGCCGAGCACGTGAATTGAATAAAAAAAAAAAAAAAAAAACAATAACAATACACGACAACAAATTTTTTTACGTTTTTTCTCCAAATAAAAAATTAAAGTGCCCTAAAATGAAACCTTGAGGTCATAAATAATTATTCTTGTGTAGTAATCCATCTATCACTATTTGTTAGTAGATTGATGTTTTAAAATGTTTTTGAAAATGAAATGAATCAACGAAATTACTCTATATTGTTTCCATATAGCTGGAAAATTAAGAAAATATGCTATTTATTTTCCTTTACTAATAATTCTCCTATGCAATTTTGTTCGGAAAAACTGTCCTCAATTATACGCTCTGTAGTCAGTCCTCTTGCTTTTTCTGTTAAAAATAAATTCTCTTGCTTAGCACTTTCATAAAAAGTAATTTTAAACGGTAATTTTGAAGTTGAGAACTAAAATTTGGAACAAAACTGATTAAAACTGATTTTTTGGAATTATTTTTTTCCTAGGTAAAGTAAATAACAGTATTTGATGCGAGCTCAACGGTTTTGGAAACGTTCTCTTCATATTGTTAATTATGCCTTTGATTCCAATTACACTGGAGGCCCATTTTCTTTTTTTTTAGTTTTCAATATCCCGTTTTTCACCTTCATTGAATATTCATAAAGGATCATTATTGCGTAGATGCATTCGCTTTTCCATTTTAATGAATTCCTATAAAAACGTTAAATTAATAATAAATCCGATTCCCAATCCATAAAATTATTGTCTATATTCAAATAAATTGGGTTAATCCTATTTAAACTGGCAAAAATATTCACCTATTCCATTACGTTGAAACATGTAGCTTTGGTTTGCATTTAATTAAATTATACAATTGTAAGGTATAAATAATCTGAATAATTGATACGGACAGTGTTGTAGGGTTCAATATAAAAATTTTTACATTGATCAAAATTATCGGTTCCATTTTAGGAGTCCATTTGATTAAATTTATTCAAATAACCTTGCTAATTATTTCTATTTGCATATACCGGGTGTCCCAGACTAATTTATCCAGGCTATATCTCTTAAAAGAATAGAGATTTTCGAAAGGGGCAAAAACTGATCTGTTCCATTCCTAATACACTTTAATATGGCGTAGAAAAAATCCTTTCCTGAATATTCATACCTTAGTTACAACCCCTAACTTCAAACTTTTCAATAGCACCCTTTATTTTTTTTTATAACTTTGGATGTGGTCTTCCACCGTTTATTCAACAAATTTTTCAAAAATATCAGTTTATTATTCACCTTAGACGTTCGAATTGTAGTCCACCTGCTGCAACACATATTTCGAATAAATAATATTTATTTGTTAATTGCTATTTTTATTTATTTTTTTCATGTAATTTTTATTACATTCATTTTTATTGTTCCTTTAAGCTTTAAGGCTTTCTTGATAAATTTAACAAAAATAAAAGATAAACTGATATTTTCTTGATTATTTACGAACCCATTTTAATTTTTGGAAAATTTGCTAAATAAACGAGGGAAGTCCAGATCCAAAATTATAAAAAAATGTACAGGGTTCTATTAACAAGTTTGGAGTTAGGGGTTGTAAATAAGGGATAAATGTTTAGGGGATGATTTTTTCTACGCCATATTAAACTGTAAATGTCTATTCGTTTAAGAGATATAGCCTGGATATATTAGTCTGGGACACCCGGTGTAATAATGGAAATTATTTTGAAATATTCAATTTTTCATTTACAGAAAAACTTCAGGATGGATGACATCGTGTGACAAGGTTAGTAAATTTGTTTCTAAATTAAGTAAGTGATTATGAAATGGTGACAAAAATGAGTTTGTCCACGACCACTTAATAATAAGTAATTATTTTACCTCCTAGCAAAAGGTATATGATACCTATACATCTACTAGAGTGAATTATAGTTCATAATTTACGCCTCTGCATTTAAATAACATGCCATGACAACTCAACACTCACAAAATTTCGGTACATAGGTGACTAGAGATGTGGGTACAGTATATGAAATAAACTATTAAATCTGCGTATTTTGTTTGGGAAATCTGTTTCTGAAATATATCGTATCAATAAAATATCGAGATTTTTAGTATTGATACTTTTCATGGCGGCATTTTTTAATATTGATATTTTTAAAACAACATATTTATAACGGTACGGTGTATCGATACTTCACACAGTATCGTCCATCTCTATATGTCACATTATTTGACGTACTCTTGAAATATATTAATTTTGGCGTTAGAATTGTCAATAATACCAAATTATTACTTTCCGTTCTACACTCGCCTTTAATAAAGAAATCAAGGGTCGTGGACAAAGTATAGTATTCTGCTCGCAATTTATGGTCATTATTCACTCGGATGACGTTTGCGTTTCGAGCCGTACGCGTGAGTAATTGCTCGTTTAACCATCGGAAATATACAGGGTGCTTCTTAATTCACTCGAAAATATTTGATGGCTCGTATAGCATTATGATGAGTTTTTCCCATGACAAAATTTCCTCGACTCATCCTTGCCAAAAGGCGCTGAGTAATACTAAGTTTTGGAAATTTGAATTTTCGTAATTTCCGTGATCTCGCAGTTACTATCCAGCTGTATTTTTCCAACATTCATGTTATACATTATGAAGGGGTAAAATGGAATATTTTTTAAGAGCTGTTACGGTTTTAAATTGGACTCACCTTATTATTTAAGTTAGTAAGTAAGAAGAATATTAGTTGTATTGATCAAAATGGAAGTCATCAGGTTTGTCATTGAATATTTTATTCTCTGGAAATAAAGTCAAGCTAATAGGTAGTCAGCTCTATTAATTGGTAAAACTACCCTTTATTTGTTCCATTTTTTTGAAAAATAAAATGATATTAGTATTATCACGTATTATAACAGGAAAAAAACTATAATAATAAATATAACCTTAGAATAGTTTGATCTCCTGTTAGCAAATGTATGACAAACTGACAGACGACCTTGATCTCTTCAGTACCTATTACCAATTGCCAATACTAAATTGATACTAGATTTACGTATCTGGCAAAATGCGGTATTTTTAGGTATGAAAAAAATGACCTTAGAATTACGCTTCTTTTTTCAAGCCAAAAAACTATAGAAAGACGAATTCTGTGAATTTAGTACCGAGTTTAGTACCAAGTGTTGAATTTTGTAAAAATTCGATCTGATTGTGGAACCATTGACAGTTGTGGCCTTTTCTTTCACTATGGACACCGGTGAACCAAGAAGGCTTAACAGTGCATCCATAAAAAAAATTTATGATGATTACACATGGGCAGACGAAACCCCACACAATATTATAAAGTGACATTTTTAAAATGTTTCAAATCGAATGTGCCATAAATCTTAATTTTTGGGCGGTCAGTTGGAATAAAATGACACTTCTGAACCTGTTTATATCATATTTATAGAAAGATGCTACGCAGTGAGGGTTTAATTAATCCGTCCAGACAAACCTACTCAACTCTTCTCTTTATAATATTAGGTTAGATAAAATAATTGCTTACTTGAAGTTCTGATCATTTAGAGTAGTTAATTAATAATTTATACATCAAAGGGTAAAATTCCGTATAGTCCTTGAAACCAGATACAAAGAGATGTACTTCGTTATTTATTAATCCAATTTTAATGAATTATATTCTTTATACATTAACAAGTCGGAAACTGAACAGCCCAGAGCTCACTTAATAATTTAGCTTCACAAAAATATTTGGAAGATACAAAGTGTCCGTTGAAAATCGTACAGCAAACCAGAGCCCAAGAGTTTATTCAGAATGTGAAAATATTTTACAGATTAACCTCACGAATCTCAGTTGCAGTTTAAAAAAAAAGTTCGGAGACGAGACAAGCGCTGCCAAAAGTATGTTTTCGCGACAGGTGGAAGGAAAGGCAAAGACATCGTTATAAAAAGTTATAATATTGGAAAATAACAACAAGCTCTTAGCTGTGGCGAGTTTATAAAGAAGTGCACCATCATCGCTGTGGAAAAAATAGCCCCAGATAAAAATGCTGGAAGTTCAAAGAAATAAGTCCTTCCCGGCCCACCATCACTGGTTTCGTGGAAGACATCGGCCAAAATGTACAAGACCATTGCCAACAAAGGTAAAAACATTTTCCTTTTTAGCCTTGGCTTTGGACGAAAGCACTGACATTTGTGATACAGCGCAATTACTTATTTTCGTGGGAGGAATAAATAAAGAATTCAGTGAAGAGCATGGAAGACCCCATAATAGGAGAAGAACGTTTTAAAGAAATTGTGCGGGTTAAATTTAAGCTGGATTAATCTTTGCGGTTAACAACAGATGGCTCACCAAGCATAATTGGTACAAGAAATAGATTATTGGCTGAAATTTAGCATCAAATGGAAAACTTGGAGCTGCCATTACCTGTTCATAGTATCATTCACCAGTAGGCTTTGTGTTGTAAGATACTTGAAATGAACCATGTCATGAATAACGTGAGATATGTTGTGAACGTACGCTGGTTAAGCCGAGCCCAAGTATTATCATGCTTTGCAGCCACTGCAATGATTTAAATTTGAAATGACAGACTCAAGGTAAATTGACATTTGAACTATTAAATGACGTGTCTGCTTTTAAGCTGAAATTAAATCTATTCACCAAACAGATTAGAAATGAAAATTTTGTTTAAAAAAATGCAAAAAAAAGCATCCTACAGAATTCTCCTCAATAACATTTTTGAACTTATTGGAAAAACTGAAAATTTCAAACGCGTTTTCAGAAACTTAAAAAGCAAATTGTGTTGTTTCGTTTGATTGAAAAACCTTTCCAAACTGATGAAACCACTGCTAGGGAAAATTGTTGAATGGAAATTATAGAATTAGAAACCAATACTTACTTTGAAAACTTTTATAGAAATATTGTTGAGAGTTTTTCCGAAATAAAAAAACTGGCAAAACGAGTTTTTTCAATGTTCAGGTTAACATATTTGTGCGAGCAACCAATCAAAAGATTCATTGACTCTCTCATCATCGATCGTTTCATAAAAATATTTCGTAAAGAAAAAAAATCATCTACTTCGCTTGGGTGTAGAAAATGTAAAACGAAAAATAACTCTAAAAAGTCACCAATAACAACATTTTTTGCTTCTGAATAAGTTTCAATAGATATTTTGCTGATCACTATTCGCTGTGTGCGGACCGTTGGAGGGGATAGGCGAAACTATCCCAGCGCGCGCAGTGGTGAATTTTCGCAATTTGGTCAGAGACTGACGTGGTATATTGTATATAAATAAAGGGGAAAATGGGGCACGACTGTTGTTCTGTTGTTAATTGTAAAAATACAGGATATAATAACAGTGATGTGAAATATTACAAGTTTCCTACTGCGCAACACAAGTTGGTACAATGGAAAAAATGGATTGCAGCTGTAAGAGTAAAGTGAGTGTCTTAACCTCACTTCAAAATACAGTGTGCACTGATACAGTATTCTATACGTCATGTTTTCTCCATCAATTTTATGTAGTTTGTTTATGTTTTCATAAATACATTTATTATTTCAGTCCAGACGGATCAACATGGATTGAAAATTAATTGAATAGACCTACAAAGAGTTTTGTAGTGTAAGGTGTAGATGTGACTGCAGTTTGTCTGATGATTTTAGATTGAATTAAGTAGCTTTTTCCATCTTCTCTGAATTCATGTACATCTCTTACATGACCAGATTCCACCAGAGATTGACCTTTTGGCTGCGAGTTGGGATGAAAGTTGATACTGTGTGATATAAGCTCAAACCCAGTTTTTATTATAATTTTCATTGTAAATAGTGCAAGTTCAAAGTCCACAACAAATATATATAGAGCTGAAAGCCATAAATATTCATTAAGCAATTGTAGATATAATATAATGCGTTTGTTCACTTTTCATTTAGCAGAATGAAAAATGGAATAATCGATTTTTATTAATGATTTTAGGCAACGTTTATCTCCGTTGATTCTAACCTACAAATCTACACTTAACATAAAAAAAATACATTTTAAAAACGATTACTTACCTAGTCGCTTATAAAATACTGAACATTATGTCATTAGGCACTTATATTTTCAAATTATTTACATTGTAAAAGCTAAAAGGCTCCTTATCTTTATAATAATTGTTGCTTCCATAAGCTTTACGTGTAAATCTCTGTCGTAACTTGCGTTTTTAAGCCGCGAGGGGGCGACAGTAGGTACGCACATAGCGAATAGTTTACGTATATCAATTTCACTTGAAATTCTCAACAAACGCAAGAAAAAATTTTCTACATTTGCTTAAAACTTCTCGAGACCCACGTATGTGTTCTTTTCGTATAAGAAGGGAAATAAGCGATATAAAAGTGAATTTCAAAAATATCTACTTTTCATTTTGAACTTGTCCAGTATAAGAATAATATAACATTTGATAATGCTTCACCCTTTATCAGTGAGATGATAAAACTTTCCCATTCACTTCTTCTTCTTTCGTAGCGATTAATTCTCCATTCGGAAAAGGATCATCCCAATAAATTAACTCGGAAATTTTCTCCGTGTTATTACGACAAAACCAATTCCATCTTACTATCTCTAGCTTCCTTCCCTAGAGGTGAAAAAAGAACTTCCTCCCCGCTCTTCATGGCTCTATTCCGACCGCCCAGGGCAGGATGAAAACTCATAGCTAACTTCGATTTCATTCCATCTCGTAGCCGGAATCACTCGAGAACTTTTCACCCTAATCTATAATATATTTGATACCCTTGAGATATTGAAAAAGTCTCCAACATTGTGATATAGAATTCGAATACAGTTACGAAAATGTCGTAACATATTTGATCTTCCTTCTATGTAGTCCCATTCGGATATGCCATATGTGTTGGTATATCGATAAATGTGACTGAAACTCGTTTGAAATTCACCCTTTTTCTACAGCCTGCATAAAAAATATGCTTCAGGTCCGCTCCTTTCCAAAATGATTATAGACAGAAAAAAAAACATACATACAAACGAAAAGTGTTTTTTTTACATATTTTGCTACTGTTTTAAATATTAATACTTTTGTGAAGTTTTTTATTAACGGATCGCGTCTCGACAACAAAGGTCATTGACACACATTCAGTATTTTTCATCAACTCCTAAATAAAATTGAATGATGTATTATCGTGGCTTTGTATTTTCACCAATGATGGAACAAAATTTTCATAATTTAATAAAACTTTTTTCAAAAATTGAGGAAAAAATTGATACGCCATTTTTGTTGTCTATTTTTGTACTTTGTGAGATCCTCAGAGTTTTGAAAACCCATGTACAGGGCGGAATTTTTTATCTGAACAAAACGAACTAGTTTTTCAAGACTTGCATTAATTTTTTTATCAGTTAATTAGGTGATAGTAGTGTAACGTTTTACCAAAATATATGACACATCGAGAACTCCCCCTGTATATTATCAATATATGGACGCAGACTCTTTTTACTGGCCATTTGACATTCTTCTTAGAGGTCCCCATACGAGGTAGCTACCCATGACTCACCCTGTATGTGGAAAAGGTGATAACATTTTTAAGTGGTTCCGTTTGTAGATAGCCTACTTCTGCCCGTGAGGGCCGTGGGGGGTAGGTAGCTTCTACCGTACATTTCCCGTTATTTATTTACTTAAGTTGAAATACCTGGTTTGAATTGATATTATATTCAATTTTATTTCTGCACATATCTCACACTTATATAAGGTTGAAATGCAGTCATTTACGGAGGATCGCTCTGGAAAATGCCTACTGGCCAGCTACTGGCCAATCGATCAAACGGGGCATGTGAGCAATAGATTTTTGTGCTTAAGTTTCTCAAAGCACGACTCAACTGCTCCCTACGCCAAATTGCTCTTGGAGCTTCATAAAACGATTCTCAGAGTGATCACAGAAGTTCTCACCTGATAAGACTGCTCACACATCATCAGCAATTGCCAGGTGATTGTTCGTTCAGCTCAACTGAAATTCTTGCAAGCAAAGATCAGTATGTGATTTTTTATTGTGAAGGTGTCACTAAAAGATTTCTTGGATCCAGTGGATCAGGGCATGATATGCAATATTGTTGCTTCTTTTTAATTAAATTTGGTCGTGGGATTGAATGCCTTCAGTTTTCCTGTATACAGACTGGAGAAATACAATAGCTGATTTTTGGACTATATAGCCAAAAAAATTGTCAATCTTTTCATTTTCCATAAATCATCAAGTTTATCGACTAAAAATATATTACGCTCGAAATATCAAAGCACCAATATGTGAAGCATGTAGCATTTATTGAGTTAAACCATGAATTATTTCCCTCTCATCCTACCTAATTCCTCCAGATTTATAGGAATCGAAAATCCTCCGTTTCCCGTAAGACGTTACGATGGATTTTTTCTCATTCTGAACACCGTTTGAGGTATTTTCCAGCAAATGTAGTTGGTTAATTTGCATACACATTTCTTAAATAGAACATTTCGGGTATCTGGTTACTCTAATAATTCAGCTTTCTCGCTTTCTTTCAGAGATAAATGACCTCTCGGGAAAGGTAAAAAGATTATTTCTGAGCTTTTTGTCTTCCTAGTAGGGGCCATTTCTAAAAAATATTTTTTAGTCATGGTTCGGGTTCGTACAAACGATAGGGGTGTTATTCAGATTGCTCTTCTAGATATAAAGTCAGTTAATGGTTGTTTTTCACCGTAAATTTGATGAGTAAGCTCACTTCTGTTTGTAAAAGATCATAAAAGTACTAGCTGCCATTTTTTATAATAGTAGCGATTTTATTATTTAATGACAAAACATGAAAGAAAAAGGGGAGAAAATGTATATATTGTTTAGTTAGGTTAGGTTCTCACACACGATCTCCTTCTTGGAGAAATTCCCCCTTGAGTGCTTTAGTCCCAGGAAACTCTAATGAGTCAGTGTGTGATAGGCTTTTCATCCCTCCTACACGTACAATCAACACTCAGGTTTCTCCTAAGGACGCATTAATAAGTGAGTAATCCTGTCCAGTATTTCGTTAATCAACGACTTTGATGGCTTTTCTGACCAGGAATTGGCTCTGCTTCTGCTTGACATCTCAGTTGGATGTTGTAACGTTGTTATTGATTTTGACCAGAATAATATACTTCCTATTTCAAGAGGGAAGTTGTGATTACATCCGTTATTTCAGATTTTATTCTGTTAGCAGTATTTATAGCTTCAATACATCGCTTGCAAACTTATAAATTCACAACATAAATTTCTAACATTTGGAAAACTTTATATAAATTTCCTATTAACAAAGTTGATTTATAAATAAATACCCTTAGCTACGCTCCTGTTCATGTATCTATCCCTGCGCAACCTGCAGGACGTTCATCACAAGCTTATGGTTTTCTACACGTCGCTTTAAATACCAATTTACCAGCTTGTAAAGCTGGCAGGGGTAGTGTTGTACTCTGGACCTGAAGATTATATGTGAATATTGTCTTTTCAAAGGATCATGTATGTCATTGAAGGACTCGCCTATCGATTGCTCTTCACGATTATTGGACAGAAGGAATTCGGTAGTTTTCCGATTTGACACATTTGAAATATTTAAGGAGCGTTTTACGTAAACACCGAAAAGCTTTTTGCTAACTATTTTATTTGAGAGGGTTTTGATAAGGTAGTGTATATTTTGTATAGAAAACAAAGCAAATAAGATCGGCTTGTAGTACCACATTGAGAATAAATTTTTATAACAAAAATCAGCTGCAGAAAAACCTTGTTTTTGTTCTTATAATCCTACTTTCTGATAGTCTATTCTTTTGTATCTTTCTTTCTTTTCCAAGACGACTCCCATTTCCAATTATCAAATATTTAACTGACTAGCATCACAAATTGTTGGATTTATTTTTCACACTTTATGACGAGAGCACTGAAGCCTGTTTCGACATCATTTTCATTGTTTCCTTGAGTCCAGCGCCTCACAGCCAGATGAGATGTGGGTTATGGCCTCCTTCTTCATGCCACAAAGTTTGCAGCTTGGATCTTCAGTATTCAACCCATTTTTGTATTTGTTTCCGAACCACTTTCTTTGTGGTCCCAATGACTGGTTTAGGTTTAGCATAAACTGTTGATGAACTTCTGTATTTGTTTATTCCTATACTATTTTCCTCATTTCACTTTGTCTCATATCCTTTCCTAGTCTTTGAGCAACAGAGTAATGTCAGTTCGTTTGGGTCTTGAGGGATATTCACCTTACCTATATCTAGAGCCGGGGGAAAAGTATATTTTCATATACAGTATGGTGCAAATGAAAGAAATAAATTCGCTATTTCGTAAACCGGCGACTTTAAGGAAAAATCCTAAAACCCGTCGATTTTTATTTAAAAACGGGCTATTCGTAAGGATACCTTTTTATTTTTGACGTCATCTATGCGAGCGTGATCGCTAAAATTTTTAAATGGAAATGTGGGTGCTGTAATACATTATTTGAAAGGTCTTTTGAATACTTATTCAGCCATATCAATATGTCTGAGTAATTGATTTTTGTATTTGTTTAAAAAATTCATAAAATTTTATTATTACGATAAATATTTAATATGTATTACTCATTAAATACAACGAAACCTAAATCAACTGCTCAAATTGTTTACCTTCAGCTGAAATACAATGAGAGAGACGTGCCGCGAACTCTTCTCGAACCTTCTCTATAACTTCCGGAGTTATTTATTTTGTGCAACCCCAATACGTATCCTTTCTTTGAGTTCATTGATATTTTGTGGTATATTTTGGTACACTTTACTTTTCAAGTATTCCCATAAAAAGAAATCAAGAGGAGTCAAATCAGGTGACCTAGGCGGCCATTCTATTGTTCCTCTTCGACCTATCCAGCGATTTGAAAAGACGTTGTTCAAATAGTTGCACACCAAGACAGCATAGTGTGGAGGAGGACAATCTGCAGCCATAAATCATTTCTGTTTGGAAACAGCCGGTTCAATTTGGGTAGCAAGAAGTTTTGAAGAAATTCTAAATATCGAGGACCTGTTAAGGTTTCTCCGAAAAAGTATGGTCCAATGATCCTATTATCTATTATTCCTGCCCAAACATTAACTTTCTCTGGGTATTGAGTACCGTACTCTTGCATCCAGTGTGGATTTTCCGTAGCCCAGTACAGATAAGATTGACGATTGACATGACCGTTTAGTAGAAATGTAGCTTCATCCGAGAAAAGAACCTTTTTTAAAAACATCGGATCTCTGTTATTTTGTTCCATCATAAAACTCAATTTCGTCTATCAAAATCATCTTTCATATAAGCTCTTGTACTAAACTTACTTTGTAGGGATGCCACTCTTCCTTCTTTAGGTTCATTATCTAACTGGTATGGGGATTATCTTGAAAGGCTTACAGAACATGTATTTTTTTTCTTTTTTCTCTTATTTTTTGGGGGAATCAAACCATCTAGTTGTTTGTTTTCTGATATTGGTTTTCCACTACCCTTAGGGAGGTCTTTGACATGATCCGTTTCTCTGAATTTCTTCTCAATTTTGCTTAAAGTGGATTGTGAAATTGGTTCTCGGTTGGGGTATTTATTATCAAATAACGTACATACTTCTTCATTGCTTTATCTCCGCAACCAATTATTATTAGAATTTCAATTCTTTGCGTTTCAGTCAGCTTCATGTTGATGGATACAAAGACTTTTTGAATTCGTCTAATACAATAATACTATCAATCACTTGACAGAAAGTTAATTATGTCCAAGTGTCAATGTTGATGTTGATAAGGTAACTAGATTTTAAAAAAGGTAAAAAGTAGGTAGATAAGACATTTCATAACCAGTGACTGCCTTCAAAAAATTTATTTTTGGGTGTCAATAAATACATCATACCAATACTTAATACATTTTATTAAGAAATCTGTTGAAATTTCATCAATAATATTTATGTCAATACGCAAATCAATTACTGTACATATTGATATGGCTGAATAGGTATTTGAAAGACCTTTCGAATAATGTATTACAACACCCACATTTCCATTTAAAATTTTTAGGTATCCTCACGAATAGCTTGTTTAAAAATAAAAATCGACGGGCTTCGGGATTCTTCCTTAAAGTCACTGGCTTATGAAATAACGAATTTATTCCTTTCATTTGCACCATACTGGATATGTTTCGTTAATAGAGGATAGTATTCATTCAAATAAACTTTTTAAATATCTTTCCACCAATTTCGCACACAGCAATTTTAATTACTAGTCAAGAATATATTTTAAATGAGCATTGTTTTATATACAATTCAGTGCCATTCTCCTTCAATATATATATTTACCGAAACGAACTACGTTATTGTATATTTATGTCTAAAATCAACTGAAACCAATTTATTGCGTAACACATTAATTATACTTTGAAATATTAGTGGTCAAGAATCCATACAAAATGTTCCTGTCTAATCTATTATTATTATGGTCCTGCCAACCCGGAACAACCTATGTTAACGTATCATATATGAAGGTATTAATCAATATCAGTCCGGTTTTGGGTTTGGAGAACATAAGAAGAAGAAACCGCTAATCAATTCATTGCAGTTTTTAATTAAGGTATCGGTTATTTAAGGAAAGTGGAAGAATACCGCTTTTGAATTATGTAAGAAAGTACTGAGTGTGTTCCACTCAAAAATCAGTCATGATTCTAAATTGAAAATGTACAATTTCTTTCCAGGGCTCTGTGAAAGTGACAAAAAGTTTAGCAGATGACACAACAAAACTTTTCTAAATTTGAAGCTGGCTGACACCCTGTATCGTTTTCGGTATACCGAGGGCACAGTGAAATGTATATAACCTCTAATTAAGTTCAGGATCCATTATATCATTGGAAAATTGTTAAATCTGTAGATATATTCGACTTGACGTTTTTCAATGTTAATATATTTATTGGCGTCTTATACTAGACAATAAAATAACATTGGGAAACGACAAATCATCATTCAAGCCTCTAGAATTCATGAACCATCCTTATTTCAATCCGCTTCTGTTTCCAGGTTCAATGTTATTCAATGGCCAATAATAAAAAATAAAATGTAAAGCTTTGAAACAACTAATTTTAGCCATTTTCAAACTTCGGTAAATCTTGGAAATATTGTTCATTTCCACAAAATGGGATAAAGCATGAGAAACCACCGCCATAAGCGTAACCGCAGCATTTAAAAAGAAAAACTGAAACGTTTATTCCCAGAAGTATTAAAATCCATCCAACTGGGGCTGGCATGAGCAGACCCAGAAAGTGAATGTCCTTGGTCGATATACTCGTACGTTCTACGTCCGTGTTTCAAGTAGAGATGATTACCACTATATCCTTTACCGATGGAGACATCCGGAGAGAGTATACCGAACAAACAAATAATTACTAACATCCAGGCTTCGCTTGAAGCTATCAGCAATCCAACAACTACGTCTAGACTGTTATCAAACTATAAAGAATCTCTTAATAGGCTAGCAAGAAACAATACTGTGTCAGAACATGAGTGGATTGCAAGTAATGAAGAAGAATCTAAAGGAGACTTGATAGGTCGGGAACGTCATCTCCATACAATTAGTGAATACAAGGTAGATAAGAAACTCCCAACCAGGCACTGCTTCTGTGAAAACTTACAAGGACCCAGATGAGAGCTCTTTGAAAAGGACTACAACTGTCATTTAGTGTTCAAAAATAAAAATGATATTCTATACAAAACAGTGTGTACTTCATCTGGACATGTCCCCAATAAGTCGTAAGAGAAGAAATGTGTTTTCACTATGAATTGTTCAATGAAACGGCTGATAAACTATTCAAGTTCTAAGCAAAGAATTGAAAATGTTCCAATGTCTCCACAATATCACGCACGTCACAGTGTACGCCACTGTGATCAGATAAACTGAAATACAAAGCTTTTTCACATCAGTTCAGAACGGTACATTCCGCTTTCTGACCGGAAGCAAAACAATTGAAAGCGTGGTCTCTTCCTTTTTCTGACCTACGGAAAACAAAGTATGATATTTTAAATTACTAGAACGTAAATTCACACTGGTTTACAATTTTTTTCCAAGTGGTTGACTTTTTATCGTTTTTTTTCCCTACATATTTTAATTTGTTTGATTCTTCACATACGAAAGGGTTGAGTTGAAATTTCCTTTTATTCTTTATGAAATAAATACAGAAAAACAGGATGTGAGTACATAATTGAAAATAGTTTCATTTTTTTCCAATACTTTCCACGAATATCTATACAAAGAATATGGATGGCATCAATAGGTTTACAGTGAAAATATGCTCTTACTTTTTCATCTAGATGTGCTGAATAATAACTAATTTTTTTACTGGGATGTACAAATTGTTTCAATGATTATTATTTACGGGACTTTCGGGAAAAAACTAGTTTTCAGTGCTTAAAGTGTAGTTATTGATGATGATACAGTTAACAGAAGCAAACATGAGACCCAGAAAATTGCCAACTAAAAGAAAGGTCATTCAGCCAATCAGGAGCTGATGTTAACGATTGTACATTAGTAATTGTTAACATAATCGAAATAATATGACCGAGTAATTTCATCAACATACATCAATTTTAGTGTCTGTAACAGTGTTGTCAATTCGAGGATAATTATTATCCAATTTTTAGACAATTTAGCTAGTGAATGAATCTTCATGAGGCTGGATTAAAATATAATTTCACTTACAAATCATAAGCATGTTTTAATTTTGTTTCAATTTCTCCTAGAAAATTATGAGCAGTTTCCTTCGTCATTCTAAACCTGAGAAAAAACGTTCTAGGATCTGGGTATGCCGTATACAATTATATCAATGATTTCTAAATCGTAATCATCTTCTAAAATCCCCATTTTGGCAAGAAAAATTACAAATACAAAGACGATGATCTACCCTAAACTGTCATAAATAAACCGAGCTTAGTTAAGGATGCCTTTAAATACGGTGCGAACGACTAAGGGCGCGTTGTATCGAACACCTAAACTCAGTTTAATGATAACTGGTGTTTAGACTGTGACATATTGATTTATTTATTATGATCACTTACATAAGTCTAAACATCAGTTATCATTAAACCGAGTTTAGGTGTTCGATACAATGCGCCCTAAGTGACACTTTGCGTTTAAGTGTAACCGGTACGAATGGCCCTAAGCCAGGTTAAAATTTGAGCTTGGCTTAAAATCTGTACAACCGGTTAATAGTGATATGAATCTTCACGACACTTATATCGTGAATATCTATAAGCGTTACTTCAAGGACGCACTGTATAAATAGAACCAACAAGTAATTCAAAAGAGAAAAACTAGTTCCATGTCCAATATTGAGCAGAGGAACGAATGAGGTGACTTGCTATTTGTTAGAGTCAATTGATTTGAAAATAAACTATCGATATAATTTTTCTTTCCTTTTCATGGAAAAATCTCCATTCGTCACAGAAAATTAGCTTTGGACACTTCTAGCTCGCAAAGTTACCTCTTTGAGAGTTTAATCCAAACAAATCATCCATGTAGAAGAACGTTTAATTATACAGTTGACCTAGATTATCGGGTATAAAAAAGACAGAGACAAAATATGAGAATGATCCAACGATATCTCCAAGCAACACTGTTAACGATTCGTTATAAAAATCTATCTTGTTATGTTAGATCTTTTTATAAGGCATTTTTATCTGTTATTTATAGTATAATATTTAACGACATAATTGGAATTTAGATTTTATAGGGTGATTCAATGAAATAATGGAAGTGACATTGGACTCGATAAATAAAAGTTTTTGTAGTAGTAAAAATATCTTCCGAAAAACAAGCCTTTTTAATTAATTGCGTTATAAATTTTTTTTAACTATAAACTCATAATCAACTTTGCAGTTAATGGCATTTTTTGATTAGTAATACTTTGATTTCAATACGTCATTAAATTTTTCGTATTCTCTGGAAACCCATATCATGCCATTCATTGCTAATCAAACTCAACGTGTGTGAAGAATTTTAGCTTAATACGATACAAAGAGATTACCAAGAAAGATATATGAGTATAATCATGAGATCACCAGATTATAAGTGGACAACCATTTGGAATTTGGAAAAAAAATGGTTTTTATATAAGTACTACCAATTGACCGGCTTGGATGGAATCTTTGGGTTTATAAAAGGGGTTGGCAACCTACGGTGCGTGAGCCAGACTTGGTACGCCTAACAGTTTTTTTTTAAGGAGCCGTCCCTTCGCCGGCACCATCTCAGCCTCTTGGGCTTATTGTGGATCCTCCTAGTGTTTTGACTACAGCCTATTCAGCCAATCCATTCCCTGTATTAGCTCATACAGGCTCTTTACTGGTTGGTTGTAGCAGTCTTCTGGAGTCATTTGGGGTCTTCCATACAGTTTCTGTCTCCTGTGGTCCAGCGTCTCAGTTGCATAATATGTGCAGAGCTGTTTCGGTTTCCTTATTGCATCTTCTGCATGTGAGGTCTCCGTTATACAGCCCTATTTTGTTCAGGTGCTCCTTTGTGGGAAAGTGTCTCGTAAGAAGCCCCGTTTTGGTACGTAGTTTGTTCCTGCTCATTGAGAGCAGTTCTTTCGCTACTTTTCCTGATGGTTCTTCTATGAATTTCTTTCCATGTTTCCCATGTTTGCCTGGGCGTATTCTTCCAGTGTTTTTTGTGTCTTTCTTTCACCCACCCTTTTAACCATGACCTAGTGCAACATCTGGGAATACCCACAGATGGTTCGGGTCCGTTCATCAGGGTTGACGATCCTGCTCTTGCCAGTTCGTCAGCTTTTTCATTGCCAGCGATTCCTTTGTGAACTGGGATCCACTCCAGTGTTACATACAGGCTAAATTGACGCGGCCATGACGGGAAGATTATAGAAAAGAGAAAGCGCGAGCAGGGGATTCTCGGCTTTTCGAACTCCGGTGAGCGGCATTGCCACGGTTATAGGGGAAACATGTAGGAGGCGAATTTACTATTAAATAAGCGTATATTCCGTTAAAGTTAGGTTAGTTTAGTAAGAGCTATTGTAAAGATAAGTTTCGTACTCAAAGTTTAGTGGTGGAAGTTGTACCAGGTGTTGTTATTGGACGGAAGCTTGAAATCTGTGACGAATACTGTTGTAAGAGTTGTCAACTACATTGCTGGTCGTCCTTCATCAACTCACAGAAAATTCGAGTCATTTTTACAAGAAATGGAAAGTATATTCAGATATTACATTACACAGCAATATAGGCTGGCTTAGCATGAAAGGTTGTTGCAAGGTTTTTCCCATATGAAAATAATTTTTAATCCATATCAAAGCCAGCTAACAACAGAAAATTGAGAGGCGTGTGTAATATAATAAGTAACTAGACATGAACCAGAAATAGAAAAGCTTTCGCGAGTAACACAATACCAAAGATCGTACTGAAAAGATTTCAAATTTTAAACAAAATGTTGCCTTATACAAGAACATATATTTCATTCAACAGTGAAGTCTGTGCTATTATGAATGAAATTTTTAAAAATATGGTTGATTATTTTTTGATTTCATTAGTTACCTTCCCGATTACTTTTAACAATTTAATACATTATTTATTGGTATGAAAATTAAACAGTTTTTCATAGTGGCATCATGGCATCGTTCAAAACTGCACATGGTACCTCGTTGTTGAAATGTTGCTTACCCCTGATTCACAATAAAAGTTCCATCCTCCTCAACAGTTCTGATATCATGGAACAATTATTTGGCAACCAAGACCAACGAAACTATAGCTGATGAGATTGGTGAATTTTTACCAAACTACTGGAGTAAAAATAGGAGCTAGACAACGAGGTACACTTCCCCCATTATTTTCTCAATCCAGATTAATAGTAAAGTATATTGACTAACTTCCGATTATCTTAAAATTTTCACTTGAAATACTGTCATGGCCCCAAAAACAAATTCAGCTACTGAAATAAATTAAATTGCAGAAGAAATGAGTCAGCAGATTTTATTTGAGAAAACAGAGTATATTAGCCGTCTTGAATTAGCTCTTTAATTGTAAACAAAGCAATTATCATAAAATATATAGAAATCAACTACACGACATAAAAGACACTCCAACCAACTGCATAGCGATGCCAAGAATATACTGAATTATAAATTGGGAGCTTTAATTTGTTTCTTAAAATACTATTCTAGAAATACTAGTGAATTAAATTCATAGCCAAAACTTGTCAATAGCCATTAGATACCGAGAAAATTTAATATCAAATAAACGGTATTCCACTTTTAATACCACTGTGAAATAATAAAAGAATCGGATCTTCACGAATGAATTTTGCTATCAAATATGGCAACCACCCTTAGACTAACTCAAAGCATTTAAATATTGAAAAATCACATTATGAACTTTGAAATGATGGTACATTGAAATTAATATATGGCTTAAGAGCCTCTCCTCTACGACCTCAGGAGAAATATTGTGTCTCCTCTCTTGTGCTAAGCTTTCTTGCCTAGACCCGTCTTTATTTCTAGAGCTCGTAATCCAAACCCCACATATTGAGAGAGTTATAGTCTCTCCTTCCCTTACACCAAGCGCTTGTTCCATCATCTCCAAATTTGCTTTCTGTCCAAGTGCTGTTGTTTGTTTTTTGCTTCGCTTGCTATACTACGGAAAGGTTCTGGACTAAATGCTATTTATAGGGCTACTGAATGTAACTCTTCATTCATCTATGACCTGAGTGGCCTAGTCTTGTAGGTCTCAAGCAAGTTTGGAGTTTGGAGATTGCTTTTTAAGCCTCTTGGCTGTAAGAATATATAGCAGTTATTTTTTTTTACTTAAACTCTTGCCTTCATAACTGTATTGCATTGTATTACTGCAGCTTCTGTCTGGAATATCGTCCCGTGTTTGCTCAAGCATGGTGAAGCTGTCTTGTTTTTAGCTGCTCCCACGTCTTCCTCGGTTTTTTAACCATCTGTGTAGCAGGTCACTTCTGCATTAATTTGAGGTCCTTCCTTGACTGTTTTGGAGTTTTTCGAGAAGCATCTTATCCAAGAGCATTTGTCTTATTGGGTCGTCTTCTAACTCTAGCTCGATATACAACTTACACCTCGACCAAATTCACTTCAACTCTGAGATGCGCAAACAAAGAAGCGAGACAGCACTATGACAAATGCCGCAGAATAAACGCATGTACACTTGGCGGAGAAAGTTTAGTTAGTTAAATAATTTCCTAAATCAAATCCTGAGAATTCGGCAATAAATTCCATTTTAGTTATTAACTGTGCCTCCAATGTCATTAATTTAAAAACATTATGCACTACTTCACGACTTTGTGCGCACAAAATCTTGTCTTTTAGTGACTTAAACTCCATATTTAAATTCCTACGCGGATTGTACCACTATGACTTCAAATGGATCTGTACATTATTATTATTATTATTATTACATGATAAGGGCAGAGGATCAAGTCCTATTTTGCCCATAATAATTTACAGTGTATGAATTAAATGATAACTGACACTAAGCCTAAAAAACTACAGATTGAAAATGTAGGAGTCTATTTGATTTTTGAAACTATTAACATTTTCTGAATCAATTATTTGCTGAGGAAGACTATTCCAAATATCGAAAATTCTATTACTCATAAAGTTTTGTCTATAACGAGTTCTAAAAGGCTCTTTCTTCAACTTTAAGGAGTGCCCACGGAGACGGTCGTCTGAATGAAGGGAGAAAATTGCTTGAAGGTCGCTGAAGTTGAATTTCAAAATTCGAAAGGAAAGAATAAGGTCACCTCGGAGACGTCTTTCATCGAATGTTGTGAGATTTGCCATGGTTAATCTCTCAACGTTCTGCCTAGGACTGGTAGCTGCCGACAGTATCGTACGCGTGATCTCCGCGCATACGAGTCTCACAGTTGAAATGAATTTGTTGGAGTTGTACTAGATAGTTCGCTTTTGGGCTCTTTCCCTCTGGTCTATTTATTGGTGAGTGATCCAGAGGTACTCTTAACAGAACTTCTAATGCGGCTGCCTTTGTTACCAGGTTCGCTTTCAGTTTTTTTCAGTTTTTGGATTGCTCCAGCCTGCCAAGTCCTTGGCGACTTCATTACCGGATCATATACTGTTATGGGTATAGACAGACGGATAAAAAAACACAAGGTTAAAGTCACACGGATCCATCACATTAATGGAATCCACGAAGTTACTAAAGCAAATTGAGGTGCTTGAAAATCTAAATAAAGCAGAAACGTGAGCAATTAAATGAATCGCTCTTAAAAATGAAACTAACCCCTTCCAATCAAGTACACAATTTATTAAAAAAAAATTGTGAAAATTGATAATTACTTCCCCTATTGAATATATCATAATATGAGTAGAGTCCACAAAGTGAGAGGTCCAAACAGTAAATTCAATTAAATGAATCAACTCGACAAAAGAATACTTGAGTGCAGCAGACGTTTTATACAGAAAAATATTGAGGATATTAATGATAAGAAATTTGGTTAGAGAAATATTGTAGAAAAGTGAATACTGAAGGAAGAAGAAGAGCTCTTATTTCCATGCGCGTATGCTAAATGTGAATATTCATTTACTGCTACTTCTTCCTGTTTTGTGATAATGTGTTCACTCTGTACTTATATATTTTCTCCAAAGATGAGCTCTTCCTTATTGCAATGGCTTTTTTCAATTTAAAATATGTAGCATAAAATCTTGGAGTAAGGAAGAGATTTCCAATTTATCTTTTTAATTTATCATCAAGAGATTCTTCAAAGTATGAGATGAAAGTATTTCGATTTTAACTAAATTTTAAACAAGATCTCAGCACATTGCCGGTGATTTTCTATAAAATACGTTGTACCATAATTATTGCGATATCTTTCACAAATTCAGTTGTTCAACTTAATCCCACTCGTTATTACCCTTTGGTTTGAGTAGACTTTCGAAGTAATTTATTTCATTCGAAGTTGATACACTCAATTTTTATGGTGGTTGAAGTTTATTTATTATTATAAATATGAAATTAAGTACAAATTTCCAACGACGTTGCATTTTGTCGGATTATCGAGTTTGTAGCTGGAATTTTATTTAGTCTCTTTCGCTAGAATGCGTCAAAGAAGCTTTCAAGTAATTACTGAGCTGTAATTAAGCGGTTAATTTCTACCAGTATCGAAAGCTTTGTGAGTAATGCCCAATTTCAAACTGCTTGAAACGATTTTCTCTGAAGTGCAAATCAGCTATATGCCAGTAGAAATGCGTTATTATAAATTGATGCAGTTTCACTGGAGGCTGGTTCACCAAAAAATATTAGAAAATATTTAAAAATCTCATGAAATCATATACAGTTTGCGAAAAAGGTTAACAGGTCATACGGTTTACACAAGTACGACAAGGATAATAATATGAGCAACACTACTTCAAAGAGAGACGTAAGAATTTATTGTTCTTTTTGTCCTTTTTACTTTTAACCGATGTGTTGCCATACATACTTTTCTGTAGAAGTTATTCCTAATTTTTGTCTATCATTGTTTTGAAATTTTCAATGACATTTGACATTTGAGATATAATTCAACTTTTTCTCCATTATTTTGTCTCTTTTTTCCTCGCTTACGCACATTCTTATATTTCCACAATTATTAAACCTATTGTTAGGCCTGTCTCTATATTCATTTGGTCTCCCTCTTTATCCATTAAATCTACTTTCTCCTACATTCTAAGGAAATTTTCTATTATTCCTATAATTATTTTGAAAATCATTCCTTCCATTGCAACAACGGTTAAAAGTAAGGAAGGCAATAAACACAAGCCCACCTGTTTCGGTAGAGGGGGCTGATCTAATCGTATAACAATTCTTATTTCTCTCTTTAAAGTATTATCCTTGTCATACTTGTCTAAATCGTATGACCTATTAAACTTTTGCGCAATCTGTATTATTGGAGTGAAAAAGATGCATGTGAAATCGTGTGTCAGTCCACGGCCAAGCTTGCGATGCAAAAACAATTGTTTTATATTTCTTTTATGATTTACGAAACACCGGTACTTGCTAAAGCAAGTGAGCAGAGGAGTGAACATTTTTGATATTTTGGAAACCTTTATCAATGGCATATGGATGCTCTCCAGATAAATACACTCATTCCACTCTTCTTTGAGTGAATACCGTATTTTTTTCTCGCATATTCCGTAAATACCTTGAGGCTAATTGTATATTATTTTTCATAGTTTTATCAGAACAGTATTACAAAAACGATGTGCAGGAAATTTACAACACAGCGACTGAATCATCGTAGCGTTTATGTCGCAGCGACAATACCGCAATCAACTACAATGTATAAAAAGAATGAAAAAAAAAACGAGGAGGGGGACTGAAATGTGTCAGCTACGTATATTTTCACCCAAATTTATTACAAAACCAAGGGAGGACAGCTAATCTCAGAACCTACAGAAGTTGTACAAAGATGGAAGGAACATTTTAATGAGTTACTCAATGAAGAAGAGTGCGATCAGTATCCGAACAACGATGAAAGATATCAAGATTTCGATGAGGAGGTAGAAGAGCCTACAAGGCAAGAAGTAGAAGAAGTTGTAAAGTATCTAAAAAATAACAAAGCCCCAGGAGAAAATGAAATAACAGCAGAAATGATTAAAAGAGAAGGCGCAAAACTTATAAGTGAAATATACGAGCTTGTAAAACATATTTGGCACTCTGAAAAAATACCAGAGGAGTGGAATATAGCTCTGATAAGCCCTCTGTACAAAAAAGGAGATGGAACAAACTGTGACAACTACAGAGGTATTGCTTTATTAGATTCAGTGTATAAAATCCTGGCAAGACTAATGAGAGCTCGATTGAATAAATACGCTGAGAATATACTAGGGGAGTACCAAGCAGGGTTTAGGAGCAACAGGTCGGTAACAGACCAGGTTTTCACTTTAAAGGAAATTCAAATGACCTGCTATGAGTATAAAACGGAATTACATGCTCTATTTATAGATTTTAAGCAGGCGTATGATACAGTTAGCAGAGACCAACTTTTCGAGGCTATGAAATGGTTAGGAGTACCAGGCAAATTGATAAGGTTAACAAAAATGACTCTTTTAAACACAGGTAACAAAATAACTTGGAATGGGTACAAATCAACGGTCTTCAGGGTCGGAAATGGTGTAAGGCAAGGGGATCCGCTATCAACTGTTTTATTTAACTTAGCACTCGAAGCCATTATCAGGAGATCTAAAGTAAAAACAGATGGTACAATCTATAATAACGAACATCAGTGCATTGCGTATGCAGACGACTTGACAGTATTGGCAAAATCAAAGAAAGAGCTCACTAAAATTACAAGAAATCTTGCAGAACAAGCAAATATTTTAGGACTGCAAATTAATCAAGAAAAAACAAAATATATGGTCCTTGGAGATACTGGAAGTATTGGCGAAAATCTGATAGTAAAAACGAGAAGGAAAATGGACTACAGTTTCCAAAGGGTACATGAATTTATTTATTTGGGAGTACTAATATCTAGCAATGCACACGAAGAACAAGAAATACAGTCAAGAATCACGAAAGGTAACAGAAAATTTGGAATGCTCCAGTCACTGATGAAATCAAAATACTGTTCAAGAAAGATGAAGATAAGAATATATAATACCATTATAAAACCCACTGTAACATACGAAAGTGAAACATGGATTCTAACAAAAAAACAGGAAGAAAAGCTGGAGCGCTGGGAGCGTAAAATTCTTAGAGTAATCTTCGGTGGAATAAAAACACCTGAAGGCTGGAGAAGGAGAACGAATGAAGAAATAGGAGTGTTTTATGGAGAATCAAAGATAACATAAAGAATAAAAACATACAGGTTAAGGTGGTAGGGACACGTAGAAAGATTAAACAAAGAAAGAATGACAAAAATGGCTCTTTACAGGACTCTCATTGGCAAAAGAAGAAGAGGGCGGCCTAGAAAAAGATGGTTTAAAAGTGTGATGTCTGATATGAATAAACTGAAAATACGAAACTGGAAAAAGAAAGCTAAGAATAGAGAGGAGTGGAGAAAAATAACTGCCCTGAGTCTAAAAGGCCTGTAGAGCATATATTATTATTATAATTTCGATTCTTTTCAATTCCGTGAAAAAATCCCTTTTCCCATGTTTCTTACGTTATACTGACCTTCAGTTTTCGAGAGTTCTTAATAAATACTGGTTCAGTTGATATTTGTTGATACACGTTCAACAATCAAATTTGTTGATAATTAATCGTGTTCATAAGCTGATGAAGTTCCATTTCCTCGGTTGCTGCCAAATACGTTCTACTGCACATCTGTAATTACATTAAACTGCATTTCACAAGCTTCACACATCCTCGCCGGGATTGCAGCCTGTCTACTTGATCCCTTAAAACATGATTATGTCCAAATTAGTTCGATTATGTGAAATCTCCATGTGCGCGGATCATCTCGATATATTTATACGGTTTTAAAAGCAGTTTATCAGATCGAATCATTTCAAATCATTTCCTTCCAACCCTGTCTCTTTACTCTTAATATAGTTTGTTGGCTTTCTTTGAAATCGGCAACAGTAACATAAAGAATACGTCGTCTAAGGGAAGATAGTTGAATACGTTGCTGGTAATTTACAAATAAAAAAAACAGTCAGCTTTAGGCGGTCTTCTTTACAATAATTTGGAACGGGTGAAAAGCCTTTTCGAAGGACCACTCTAGTAAAACAGCTAGAGGCTGGGGATAGGAACCGTGAACATGAATCCACGCTTCCGGTTTCCCCTTATATCACGTGGTTATGGGAAAGGTATATAAAACCAGAAACAGGATGTCGTATTGATTTGACTTAGGAACTTGGCAGAGCATCGATAAACATAACTAAGTCAATTATGCAACCTGGTGACGTGCGCTGTTGACTTTTCACACAACAACCATAAACATGAAATTACAGTATCGGCACCTAATACTGGAGACTTTTTTAAAGAAAACGAAGGTGTCACTTCTGTGTGAGTTGGTTTTTCTGTGGTGTAAGGGGTGTGAGAGGTTTAACTATAATTAAAGTGTCAAGAGGCTGTCACATAAGTGTTGAGAGAGACGATCCTCATGGTGGGTAACAGAAAATATATTTCAGTTTTTGGATGGTCACTCAACGTACTTCCAGGACATATGAACAAGAATTTGAAAAAAAAATAGTGGACAAACTTTGTTCCTCTACTTTTGTCTAACGCTGCAACTCCTTTGTTCTAAGCCGGCTAGCATCAGGTGTAGTGAGGACGATAACAAATTGAAGTTCTTCATTTTTCCACCATCTCTAACTTGTTAAGGTCTTTCTATTTCAGAAAGTTAGTTGACAGTAAACCATTGGTGTTCGAGTGCTGTGAATGATGGAACATTTTTTTCATACGTGGAGATCTGCTTTTGTTTCAATCCAACTCAAATTGTCAGAAAAAATTCTAGTGCAGAAAATGTTTATGAATGAGAAATAATTTGATATTTCGGGATAACCTTTCGTCTCTTCATATATTATTAATTGGCTGAAAATAATGACAACTTCAGTGCGCCGAAAAGTTGTTCGACGTTATTAATTATTCATGAATTTAATTAAAATTATTTGACTTGCTAATATTACAGAATCGATGAAACATTTCAAAGAACCTTGCTTTTGATGCTCTTAAATAACTTTTATTTTGCTTTCAAGATTACTGAAATTGTTTTTTTCGATAAAGTCTCGGATAGAATAAATGTTTTGAGTTCGTTAATTTATTGTAAAAAGGGCATTTGGTTCAAGTTGAATAATCAGTTATAATATTATAACAAGAGCTTCAAAAATAATGGATTATTTAATGAGTAGCGAGACGTAATCTTCGATTATATTATAATGAATGGTTCGGTGATAATAAATCATTTATTTCATATTGATAGCATTATAAGTAATTTGTAAAACATTTGTCGATGACCTTGAGCTAGGTATATCGGTAGTGCACGTCAGTGTTTTTTGTGTCATTTTTTCAACGATGTTAAGATGTTCATTGCTTAGCCTTAGGTATGGCTTGAGAGACTTAGTTGAAGAATGACCAGTAATTTGGATAACTTCCTGTTAGCTAACTCCAAATTTTACAACGGAGGAGCGATTGGTCATTTTCAGCTTCTTGATATCAATCCCAATACTCGGCGTGCCTAGTCGTTTCCATTTACTTAGTTGATTAATACCAATTGGCCAATTTTTGTAACAAATTATTGTCTTCTTCCAATCCTGATTTGTAGTGAACAGCAATTGATTCGTTTTGGTAGTCGGTGTTCGGTTGCTAAACACCTTCTGGAGAGGACGCACTGGACATTTGTCTTGACATTATTTGTCCGATGTTCACCATTTAGATGCAGCGGTAGGGTTTTCTCCGCCCTGTGCAGTTTTGGAGAATATGGTGTTGTATTCAATACGTCCTATAAATTCGTCATAAGGTCGACTTCATTCTTAAAAAAATTCTACCAGGCCTAAGGTTGCCTTGTTGCCACGACACGTGAGCTGGACGTCAGATATTTGGTAGAACTCGTCACTGCATACCATGTTCACATATAGGTAGAAACATATCTGTGCATGGAAGAACCTGCTTCACAGGTTATCTTCGAATACGAAGTGGTAACTGACTAAATATATAAACTCTTGGAATGGATAATTTTTCCAAGGAAAATACTGGTAATCCTGATATGGACAATTAGTCTCTGCACATAAACGGTACAACCAGAGCCACATGAAGCCCAAAGGCTGGGGTGTTAAGGACTTAAAACCTTGACTTGATGTATTGAAGTAATCGTCAACCTCACAGGAAAACATAAATTCTTCGCCTTACATTAAATTTATCACACTACTTACTCAGTATACTTGACGATGCACAATTACATATTTTTTTCTCCTAGCAACACCCTGTAAATTTGTTTGCTAGGTTATATGAAATCTAATAGGCCACGACTTTATATAAAACAGATGTCGGAGACGTAGCGTATTAAATATGGAAAATTTTGCTGAATTGACTTCAAAGGAACTGCCTTGACTCACGTTTAACAAAGATTCCCATTGCCGAAGTATTAAAACTTCTACTTGTAATATTTACAGCAGTTTAATCGTCGAAAACCGTCATTTTAGAATTGTTAACTTTTTTCCAAATATATACCTTGTTTTTAAACTAAGAGGAGCCATTTTAATTTAAGTTGGCATTTCTGCTGCCCAGTGATTGGTCAGATTTCCATCAGTTTCACACAGCTCTTTTGATTCCACTGACACTGACATTTGTCAGTTTTGAGTTTATTTATATAAAAATAGTCATTAGTTCAATCATTACTACCACGTTTGTTGTTTATTGTTTATTTTTAACAAAGTATTATATTTTACCCAAGGCATTTGCTATTTTTCATATTTATTCCCTTTCATGACAAAAATTCATGCTTCTTTTTTCTTTTTAATAATATAAGTTTCACATCAAGTTTTACATACATTGCAGTACTATATTATGGTATTTTTCGATAACGTTTTGCAATACCAATGCCTCAATATTAAAAAAAAAAAATTAATCATACAATTGCATCTCTATATTCTCATTTATACTCAAATTCTTAAAACATTTCACATAAACTACTTATTATAACCTTACATCTTTTCACAATAATGTGACATTTGGTTACTACTTTCGTAACGACCTGTGGCCAATCATCATTCGATATTTAGACATGCCTTGATCCCTCATTGGCCACGACAACAGCGAGCAGTACAATACATATTTCACGTAATTTTCATTTAGTTCAAAAAGTCTGAACACGACCCTTTCGGAACACACTCCCAATCTAGTAACTTTTAGTGGTGTGGTTGAAGTTTCCTAAAATGCTCCTACTAGTTTAAAAACAAGAGTGACCAAACAAAAATAGGATCTAATTACCAGCCTTTTTCCACAAGGATTATATGCGTGTGTTAACTCCAACTTCTCACAAAATTTTGTTTGAAAGCAGTAGAATTGGGGAAAATTCTATACAGCATTTGGAGCAGGGTAGGATTTGAGCGATTCTGCGAGTCTTTTAGTTGAAAGTTGAAATAAATAGAAGAGTGAAAAAGTTTTGTATACCAATACCACTGAGAATCACGCCCCATTTGTGATATATTAAATTTATCAATATTCATTTTTCAATTGCGATTAACGCTATTTCTAACGTTATTAACTTTTGCGTGGAGTTAAAAAGTTCACGGATTGTAATGAAAATTGTCATTTAATAAAAAATGGCTATAACGACAGTCACTGAGAATAACTAAAACAATGAATTGAAATAATTGTATATATTACAAAGACTCTTAAACAATCACTTATTCTCAAATTGCAATTATGATTATAATTATTTCATTCAAAATATGGATACAACACATGACAATCCGCCATCTTAGCTGAACCACCGATCACAAAAGTGTCAATCTTTTATACGGAATAGAGTTCATGACTATCGTACAAAATAACTCGAATTAATAATTAAAATGTATTTTTAATGTGCAAATTGTGAAATGTTCTCAGTATTTACAAATTTGCGGTGTCATAGAGACGCCATTAGTATGTTAGCGTTTTTGTGCAAAATTTTAACTGTATTTCAAAAATGTGAATCTCTCCTTCAAAACCATCATTTTCATCTTATGCCTATTGTCTATTACTGAAATTTTCATGGAGCAATTTATCTTTATCGAAAGAATACAAATTTTATCACAAATATTAGCAAAACTTGTTTATTTTCAAAAATATCATTTTTGATTCGTTGCATTCAAATATTCAGTATTTTCAACCTAATTTCGGTCCTGATTAGTGAAAGGAGAAGCTTGTTTTAAGTTTGATTGTGTCGCAGTGGGTTCTGGAGAATGGAAATCGAACAGTGTACTCTCTGTGAACCATTGTCTTTGAATCGCCTTTGTTGTTTCTTTGTGTGTGTTTATAGATTAAATGCGATCGATTACACTCTGAACTTAGAATTTGCTCATAAATGGGTTAGTTTGCCTGGTGAATAAACTGAGAGTTCGGTCACAGATGCGATTATGTAACCGATCGAGTTTTCAGCTTGTACTTTATTTAATGTGAATGTGATATATCATTATAAGAATTTGTATTTTGATTTTTTCAACCCTTGGCAAGGTACTAAATCTGGTACTACAGCTGTCATTTTTTCATGATAAAAGGGACAAGTGGTTGTTTTTGTATCATAGCATTCGTGAGCTTGTTCCAGTATTCCTAGTTTTATTTGCCTGTAACCAGATATAGACTAGGAGCCAGGTACATTTTCGGTCAATTATTTCTTCTCGAGAGAAAATTAGAAAAATTCATCAGGTACTTATACTATGAACACTCGCGACCGTCAGCTGCGACTCCGTTGGTGGGGTGGGCAGTAGCAGCCTTCCACACATAGAGAAAAAAAAAGTCAGAAATTTGTCAGATTATAGTTTATCTAGTATTTTGAAAGAAAAACAAAGTCAGCTGACCATAACACGGTGGTTTATACATCTGCTGGCTGCTTGACCATGAACAAAAAAATTTATATTTTCAATGATTTCCTCTCAACTAAAAATTTACCTGGTGATCGTTTATATGCTACTATGAATGAAAATTGATGTCAGCTTGCTGTATCTCAGTGGAAAGTTTGACATCTGATACTTTGAAAGGTGTAACACTACAGCATCTATCACCTACTGACTTTTATTAGCTGACGACTTTTCCCTTGACTTACAGCCAACTGATTTCCGGGAGGAAATAACGTTTCATAAGTTATTTTGCAATTATGCTTTATTTGAGAGTTTTGATAACAAATATGAAGTTTAATAATGGACGAAATGTTGGTATGAGTAAATTAATTAATTAATAATTTATTGTAGCATATTTTTTTAATTGGTTAGTCTTTTTGCAAAAGACACAAAAAGGTATTACGTTCGATATGTTTATTTTACACTGAACTGTTACTATACCAACACTCTTTACGACTAAACA
This sequence comes from Lochmaea capreae, assembly GCA_949126875.1. NCBI lineage: Eukaryota > Metazoa > Arthropoda > Insecta > Coleoptera > Chrysomelidae > Lochmaea > Lochmaea capreae. The sequence goes on from OX421409.1 coordinate 15,011,902, forward strand.
CGTTTCACTTTAAATTTTGCATGTAGAGTTTAAATCCTTTAAGTTAAATCTTTTAGAAGCTCTTGAGATAAATAAAAACAAATATTTAGGTAATCAACCATTCTCCTTTATCAAACCTTTTTAACTAGAAAGGTTCCAGTATGATTGTTCTGAAAGAATTTCCAGGTAAACTTGTCCAATACTTTTGTTAATATTATTGAATTAGGCACTTTTTTATTTTATTTACATTTGAACAGATTAAAATACCTTTGTCAATTCCGTATTAATGCACTGTATAAATATATATTTTTTATAATACCTCCACTCGTTTGAGAAAGCTACTGTGTTAGCCAAACGCGTCACGAGTTTATATTGAACGTTGTATATGGTTAATAAATAAAATAAATAAATATTTCCTATCGGACGAAAATTTATAAGATTGTTAGAATATTCTAGTAAGTACATAATGAAAAAAATCAGCTAACTGTAGAGAAAAGCTGATAAGATTCACTAGGTGATAGATGCTGTAGCGTTACACCTGTCAAGGTACCAGCTGACAAACTTTTCACTGAGATACAGCAAGCTACCATTAATTTTCATTCATAGTAGCATATAAACGATCACCCGGTAAATTTTCAGTTGAGAGAAAATCATTGAAAATATAATTTTTTTTCATGTTCAAGCAGCCAACTGACGTATAATCCACCGTGTTATGGTCAGCTGACTTTGTTTTTCTCTCCAAATACTAGATAAGCCATAATCTGATAAATTTTCAAATGATAGGAAATGACTGAAAAAACTTTTTTTTTCTCCATGCGTGGAAGGCTGTCACTGCCCGCCTTACCCACGGAGTCACAGCTGACGGTCGCGAGTATTCTTAGTATAAATCCCTGATGCATTTCACGAATTTTTGATTGGGAGGGACTTGGTCATGAAAATCTGTCCCTGGCTTCTGGGCCAGATGAAGATCAAACCAATGGAAACTGTGGAGAGGATGCTTCATCCAATGTATGGTACCGGATTGAACAGCACTGCATTAGAACCAGACAAATAGTATCTTGTAAACACCGTGTATATTTATATTTATACCCGAATATTTTCCTCATGTGTAAAAAATCACATGAGAGGAGTGCAATTATCGATTGATTACAGCGGTAACTGCACTGTAGAAACCGAAAGAGCACTGCCGCGATAATTGCATTGTTTACATATCCACGGTAATCCCCTTGTGAATGTTTGACAAGTAAAGTCAAAAAATATTTTCAAAAATGTCTCGTTTCGGATGTGATTCATTGGGAATTATAGAAAATGTGGTGGAAAAAGTGATGGAAAGCGAACCAAAGAACACCAAAGAGGGTCCGTTGAACTATTGGGAAAAACGAATTTTTGACTGATTTTTGACTGATTTTGCGAAAAATCGATAGTACTCACCTATTTTGACGATTATCTGTCGAAAAATTTGCGGGTTATACACAATTTACAAAGAAAAATCCAAAAAAAGATTTTTTTTCGCCACTTGAGCCATTTTTCTCAGCAAAATATGTATAACCCGCAAATTTTTTGACGGATTATTTTCAAAATAGGTGAGTACTATCGATTTTTCGCAAAATCAGTCAAAAATTTGTGTTTCCCTATAGTTCAACGGACCCCACCAAAGACAACAGACAATATGTGTGGCGACAGTTTATGAGCTTTTGTGCCGATAAAAAATATACATTGGATGAAACAACACAAATCAACGTTTTGGCAGAAATATTAACGGACTGGGCATTCAATATGCGTAAGCAAAATGGTGAAGAGTACAAGGAATTCACTATTAAAACAATTTGGAACGTCACCGCAAAATTACTAACGAATATGTTTGTCACCGAATATAAAATTATTTTCAACCCTTTTAATGACATTGAATTCAAAACAGCCAGAGATGCGAAAAATGCAAAGAGAAAACAATTACAAACTGATCCAGCAAAAAGAAAAGTAAGTGCAGTTTTTCTAAAGTATGATGAATTTCACAATGTGGTTCGTGGTTGTGATGAAGACACCCCAGATGGGTAACAAAGGAAGGTATTTTTTGTTTTTGCTTTTGAGTTAGCTTGGCGTGGTGGAGAAGGCTACAAGTGCTTAATTTTATACTTTGAAGAAGAAAAAAATAACATAGGTGAAGAAACAGGAAGGATTATTTACGACCCTGTATTTACTGAGACAACGCAAGAAGGGAAAAAATAGTGAATAAAATCAATCCTGATTTGTGTCCGAAAATTTTTAGAAAAACGGGATGGAATAAAAACAAATCGACTTTTTCTTACCATAAATCCCGTTTGGAAGTTGAACAGAAAATGGTTTAAAGATGTTCCCGCTGGACGATATACAGTAAGCAAACTAATATACAAGCCAAAATATCAGGTTTGAATGCAGAGAATATTGAACCAACTAACCTCCAATCTCGCTAAAAAGGGTGCAACAGCAGCAACTTGCCATTCCAATTCCAAATCAATAACGCCATATCTTCAAATGGATGAAAATTACCACGAAGAAATAGTGACAAAAATGGGTGGTAGTGATGTACCACATCAGCACTTTCAAACATCTTCAGCCGTTAATGTACCGGTATCTGCATTGTCTAATCAGAACACAAAGAATTATTACAATTGTGTATTTCATTGCAATTTCTGCAACTTTTAGTTTAGGTTTACTTTAAAAAATATCGTTTTATTATATATTTCTGTTCTTTCTATTAAAAATAGTTATGAAAAAATCGTATGTTTGGGTTTTTTTATTTTGTTTGTACCTAACAGCATGTTTTAAAATGGATATTTTGTATTAAAAAAAAAAGAAATGGGAATTTAATATTTAAACCAATATTTGTTTTCGGGAAATATTTCCCCGAATTACACTCGTGCATCAAAATAACCGGATAATTCTACATTCGAGCGTATTGTCTTGGAAAAACTACATTCGGTCATTTTCATATTTTGTTAGAAGACCCCTCCACCTTTGGTGTTCGGCTCTTTCTCCAAAACATGAAAATGAACTCATGCAGTTTTTATACAACATGCTGCCATGCAAAATTATCGGTAATTTTGATGCACGCAATTACTTCCGAATACATCAGTCAGATTTAACAATTTGTTGAAGGTGGCTGAAAAATGAAATTCAACCTCAATAAGCAATTAATAATAATTTATAACGAAATGAGGAAATTAAATTATAATTTAATAGAACGCAGAACTACGAGGCATATAAAGGCATTAACAATTGGCACTTATTCATGTATTCATCTTTGATACTTATAATAATTACCATGAAGGCGACTTTGCAGGCAATAATTAAGTCACATTAAATTTGTAGCTAACAAGGTATGCAATGGATTGAATTTTACAACAGCATTACCGCATTCTCACAATGACACTCATTAAGCAAGACAATACACCGAACCATTGGAAATTACAGTCCGCTTCTGAATACAGAGCGACCAAGTTATAACGAACTTGCCACATACACTGCAAAAAATGTAGTTTTCCATAAAAAAACGTGTAAGAAGGTAGAGACGTGACAAAAATTTACAATGTATGGTACATATTGTAAGATAAAGTGTTACAGATGAAGTTGGGTATTGGCCGGAACAGGAAGTGTTCGCTCAAAAAATATGTTTTCACATTTTATTAGCAGTCCAGTACGTGGTGAAAATAATTTGGATACGCAAGAAATTTTACGAGGATCATAAGAGATGGGCGAAGCATGGAAATCAGTACCAAAAGAAAATACGAAGGCTGTAGCTCAGTATCACATGAGCAGGAGAAGGCTTAACATAGAAGGTTGAGCAGCACCAAAGTTTCTTAGTTTACCCTAGGGCAGTGCCATAAAAATGCTTTTTACACCTTAAGAACTGATTCACATATATCTTCAATTTTGTGATGTTCAAAAATAAAACAGTTATCCAAGTTCCATTAATCATTTTGGTATCCGAAAAAAACAGTATTTGTCTCGAAAGTTTCAGTGACAAATCAAAAGCTTCAACTTTTATGAAACTATACGGAAAACCACAGAAAAACTACAAATAATTCAATCGAGATTATCCGAAGTACGTAGTGAATAAAAAATATATTGATAGAGTTCTTGCAGCAAACAGAGCAGCTTTTATCGATATGGCGAAGGTTTCCGATACAGTTTGAAGAGGGCAGAATATGAGGTCACTTGAAGTTTTTCATGCAAATTTGAATTTTGGAGAATTTGTTGCGTAAGAATGGGTGAAACAAAGAGGAGCTTATACAGGGTGCAAAAGAAGTTTTGACAAATTTAAAAAAAGGCGAAGCATTAGGAAAAATTTGGCGTGAATGTTGTGTAATGACATAGCAAAATGTATGGCTCGTACCCAGAGGTTGTCTCGCTCATGTTAGTCAAGTAGTTCGTGATTACCTTGACACTACGAATGAAAATCGTTGGATTGGACTTGAATGGCCAGTCAATTGGCCAGCAAGATCGTTCGATTTCAATCCATAGTTTGCGATTGTCAAGAGAGTTTACGAACACCCTGTATAGAAATGAGTTAGTCTAAATGTGCCGTGATGTTCCTGAAATATGAGTTTTCAGTTCTTAGAACTAACTATACCGGTAGTCTGATTCTCAGAAATTATTCACAATAATAATACAAAAACATAATTTTTCTATGATAAATATGCCATTTTGGTACCACAAAATTTAAATATTCGTAATGATAAGATTGTTTTACTTAGGTCTGCTCCTGTACTTTTTCCGTTCTCGTAAAATAACTGGTAGAAGTGAGTGGGAAACCTGATTCAATAAAACTTCTGTTTCGCTTAATGGACTTAGACAAACTAATTATTATTTCTAGATCCCCTCACTCATATTCCCGGGTACATACCAGTTCGCTCCCCGTGGTCAAAAATACCTGTTAATCCTGTACTAATTCGCTCCGATGACCGTATGCTAATTCGCTTCCATGTGATAAGGCGATTAAGCACCTACCTGCTTACTTTCTAAGAATACCAATGCAAAAGAAAAGTCATTATCTGTATGCAACATTATATTTACATTTTATACATGCAATTTATAGTGTATTTAATACGTCATGTATTTCCTGCATGGAATTGGAATCTTGGGCAGAACTTGTTTTCGGCCGTTATAAATGTTCTTTCTCACTAGATGCACGTCCGTTATAGTCAGTGTATCAACATTTTCTTTATTCAATTGTTTGTGAATGAGCTTCATCGGTTTCTCGCATATATCTTCAATGGCACGTCTTTTTAAACAATTGCTTAGTTTTTGTCGGTTTAAAATGGACACATCACAGTCCTCATGATTATGGTTTTCATTGTGTTCAATAATTACACTATTGTCCGAAAAAGTTTTACACCCACGTTGAATGCACTGCCACCGTTTCATGTTTCCGGAAAGTATTTTGTGAAAATTATATTTGTAATTATTGACAACTAATATTGGCTTGCCTTTTTCGCTTAACATTTCACTCACTTTCAACGAATCCATATTATTCAAGTTAACATAAACTTCAAAATGATCTGTCAACAAACATAACAAGCATTTATAAACCACCCACTTTCCACCCCTACCCGCGGTCACATTTTAATCCCTAAGTACCTACCCTTCCAAGAAATTGCTACGGGAGCGAACTTACCCACGACCACTTTAAAATTATGGATTAAAATGTGACCGCGAGAGCGAACTAGTGTGCACCGATATTCCCAACCGATGTGCGGAGGAATATGTTTACACCGGTGAATTCAAAAAACCAATTATTACTCTACTGTTTAAGAAAGGAGATACGTCTATTAATACAAATTACCGCCATATCCCCTGTTACTCATCTCTCGAAAATATTTGAAGGGATCATCAGAAAACGGCACGTTTCTTTCATTCATAAGTACAAATGAATCTTAAACAGTCAATTCGGATTTAGAGAAAAAATTTCATCCGAAGATGCTGTACTCATTTTGACCTCAAAAATACCAGAGGTTTTAAATTAAAGCAAAGTCTGTCTGTGTGTGTTCATAGATCTTTCGGGAGCCTTTGACACCGACAGTCATCATCTTCTCCTCCAGTCTTTGGAAGATATCAGAGGTAATACATTGAAATCATTTGAAAGTTATTCAACAAGAAGGAACCAGGCAGCTTAAAAATTTGAGTTGAGAATAAATTCTCTCTTATTAAATGTTGGCTAACGGTAAATACTGAAAAAACGTATTACCTACCATTCTGTGGTGATGTAGCTGGAGCCGGCATAGGTGAGTTGCGCGCAGTGGTTAAAATTTTAGCCTATTCAATAAGGGGTGTCTCAGGTAGTAACAGTCAAGGGATTATCGGCATTCCCGGAATACGTAATTTTGACGATAATGCAAAGGGGTGCTTATGCTAATAAAATGACGAGAAAACCAAAATACCGTGATCAGGATATTTGTTGTAATAGAATTTCGAGAAAATAACAAGCCAATAAATGTTCTGTTATCGGGACTGCCCTAATAGTTTACCCTGGCGGGGATAGGGAGTAGGCAGAGGTTTTATTAGAATTTTATCTTAACAAATATTTTACGGGTTGTATTTTATTTGTCTTCGAACTGCTGTACAACAAAGATGAAAATTAAGTGTGAAGTTATGTTAAGTGAGAAGGGCAAAACTCTTCTAGTGGTAAACCGTGAAAAATTTCGAAAATGTACAACGATGGCATCTGGCAAAACTTATTGGCGTTGTACAGCAAAAATGTACAAAGCAAAACTATATACCGTGGGCGAAAATAAAATTGTGGAAAGTAAATTAGTGCATAAAGATGAAGTGGATAGTACTCTCGATAGACAAAAACTAAGTAACAGCGTGAAAAGATGTTGAAGATATTTCTGAGCGACCGCTAAAGTTAATCCATAAAGAGTTGAAAAACTGTCCTGAATTAAGAGACTTAAAAACTTTTGTAAAATCCGTGTTTTATTATTGCTGAAATAAATGTACAAATACCTTTACCATTTAATTTATTTTATATTTCCTGAATCTCCTTAATTTTGTGTTTATCTTGTTGCGCGCAATTCAGCTCCTAATTTTGGTGTTCTTACTCGTATTCAGGTAGAAGATGACCACTGCGCGCAACTCATCCCTGCCCGTTGGAGCACCTCCACTCGATTAACTAACAGTAAAACGGATACTACATTTTTCCTGAATATAAAATAAAATACTTAGGAATAATTATAAATACTCATTCAAAATAGGATCTACATATTAAATACACCGTCAATAAATTGAGAAGCATTTTATTCAAATTCAGGAAACTCAAGGAACTCCTACCTAAGCTTTGCAACAACATTTATGAAACTAGGAAATCCATAACAAATATCAATCGCTTTAAAAAAGAGAAACATTTTTAATTTTTGATGGAAATCTTCAAATGCGATGCTTTATTTTTCATTCACTTGAACGAGGATGGAATTTAAAGAAAAATGGTGAATATCTTCTGTAAGTTCCTTGTGGCATTACTTATTATTTTTTCTCTTATTTTTTGCGAATCAAACCACGATAATGTTTTTTATTTTTTATTTCGACGTTTCGGTAGCGTTCCAGCTACCGTTGTCAAGATTAACTAGTAATAAAATAATTGTTGGTCCCTATCTTGACAACTAGACAATCAATAATATTTTGAAGTTTAAGGTTACAAAACTTTGTTGTCAAATTTTATTAAGGTCCATTCATAGTAGATCACACCTCTGGTAAAATGTGGAACAAAATATTTTATTCTATGACATTCTAACGACATGTAGTCCACTAGAAATGGAATCCAGGAACGGTTTTTATTAGGATAGCGCTTTTTTTCGCTTATTTTGTTAATAAAACGCGTTTGTTGTTACTTTTTTGGTGTATGATTATTTTTGTTTTCAAAAAATGTATAACTTAGTTTGGTGATTTTGTGTATTGAAGTGTGTATCGATTAACAACTATTCCAAATACCTGACTTAAAGAACTCCCTATCTTTGATATACTTTTTATGTTCATTTATTCGGACTTTCAATGGTCTAGATATTCCACATAAATAGAATTTGTCGCATTCACAAGATATCTGATATATGCAGTTTTTTGAAGATTGTTCTCCATTTTTTGGTTTCGTTTTTGTTAGTATAGATCTCATCGTACTGTTAGTCAGGTATTTGCAAACATGCTTGGGAAGAGGGGCATAAAATTCAATGGGATTCGACAAAAATAATATTGGAAGAGCCTAATAATAAAAGACGAAAAATCAAAGAGAGTGCTTTGATACAACTTGATGCAGATGAATGTGTAGCTAGTATTTCAGCCGAATGTAGTCAAATTTGGTTACCAATGTTAGAAAGAGAAATTTCCAATAATTAATTACCTGCGTTATCAGGATAGCATCATAAGTTTTTATCCAGGTTTTCTTATGATTTATCTTTGGAACATTATAGTGGCTTGATTCCCAAAAAATAAGAGAAAAAAAAATGGTGAAATCAGCGGGTTACTGCCGGTACAAAAAAAGTTCTTCTTTTTAAGTACCGAACTACTGAAAACGTTTTGATTCTCCTGTGAAATTGTAGATTTTAGCGGTGTATCTGATTTAACGTGTGAGTTTTAACAAGAACAGCGTAAAAGAATATTCAAATGAGTCGCGCGTTAGAACGAAGTTCGTTAGGCAGAGATAATAAAGACAGGGTATGCCTTTTTGCTCTGGTAATTTGAAGATATTGTTCAAAATATGTTGTGCTCTAGCGAATTTTAATGATTTTAAAAAAATATGAAATTTGTTAAAGAACACGCCACGAATACTAATGATGTGTAAAGGACATTATAATTATTATCCGACATGTCAAGTTATCCTCGAGAATAAAAATAATGTTAGGACATACTACTATTTTTAAAATATCACAATAACACGGAAACTTTTGTTGTTAACTCTGTTACGTAGATATTTCATATACACATAGTTTGTGTTTAGTAGAAAAAGCATGGCTGTTAACAAGAAGAAAGTCTTTTGTGAAAATTTTTGTTGAATATATTCAATACTTTTCTATTTTTCATAATCACACATACAGGAGTTCGTTTCAAAAACTTAAGATATGATAGACGGACTAAAATTATTGATGTCAGAGGTTTGTTTAAAATTTGCCCCACACTCCATTGAACTTAGGTCTGCATTCAGATCCCTGAAAGCGGAAGAGGTGTGGTGAAAAATTTGCTTCGCTCTAACCGGTCATCAAAGTCTCAACATTGCTAAGTGAAAGGAAATAATAATTGAAAATTCTCGTATAAGTCGTTTTAAACACAGCTTCACTAGTATGTATGTTTGTTCGTTTGTTTGTAACCATCTTCTTTGGACTCGATTTTGTCCCACTTTGAACTAACATATTCATTCGACATTTTGCACACCCGTCAAGGACCGATGACAATATAATATCCAATAATCAAATCTTGAACTTATGGCATGAAAAATTTCATGAAGTGTATATCGTTTTTGCTTGAAACGTTCTACTAGAGCAAATGCACTAACTGGTGCCGTGGCTAAGTTAGTTTAAGCGCCTCATGTTTTTTAAATTTGCTATATACTAAGCGAAGTTATGAATATAAATCACAAAAGTGGAATCATTTGTATGTATGTATGTTTGTATCCGACTCCTTTGGACTCGATTTTGATCAACCTTAAAAGAAAAGATTCAATTCAAACTTTGTGCACTTGTCAAGGACCGATGACAATACAATACAGTAATCAAATATAGGGTGTTCCATTTATTACGCAACCTTTAAAGTCGATTTTTGTTCACTTTAAACGATCAGATTAGTTCAAAGTTTTGGACACTCGTCAAGGACCGACAACAATACAATATAGTAGTACAATATAGGGTGTTTCATTTGAAAAAAACCTAACTTTGATCTGGCATAGAGTTTGCAAGAAACTAAAAAAACACACATCTTATAGTAAATCTAACTAAAAAGTGAGAAATCATTTTCAATTTAAGAATAGAATGATTGACGAGAAAATTGATATCATCATGGTAATGCTTTTGTGTACAGGTAAACTGGTATTTCGTGACAAGGCGGAGCTTCCAGTACGCAGAGAGAACGTATTCGGCTGCATAACTACGTCTACCGCACGATTGGCTTTGCTGGATCCCCACTTTCAAATTTCTTACGGCGCATCGTCATCTCATTTCACGAGATACCCGGTTCGAGTGTACCGTTGACAGGCATTCTTTCCAAGTCTGGTAATGGTATTTGGATCCCATTTCTTCTTGTTGCTTAATTCCGTAATGAATTTCTTTGAAAGGTTGTACTTTTTCATAATTGTGGCGAGGTTCTCTGATTACCAAGAAGTAAGGGGGTGTTTTTTTTTGTATAATTTCCTCTCTACTTAGTTTGTATCTTGTTCTTCCTGCCACACTTTCCACCACCATATGTAGTCGTGTGAGGTTGAGAATAACTTCCATGGCTGCCGTTGAACATGTTCTCATTGCTTCTGTAATGGACTTTCAGGCTAGTCTTCGAATTGTGTCTTGACTTGTTATCTTTTGCATCCGCCGCATGAAAAATATAAAGTTTGCAACCAATTTTCTAGATTGAAAGCCACTATTAAGAAATTATGAAATTAATATTGATGGAACACAGTTCAACTAATCTATACTTCCACTAACTATACTATGGGATCTTCACTCGCCGATATACCACTAGCAGCTGATGAATTTACTTGCTGTCCAGCGCGCACTCAGGAGGCTTAGCCATATTCAAAAATTTATGTCGTTTTCAACGTTTGATAAGCTGTACGAGCAGTCGTACTCGCAGTCACTCAATCACCGTTACCGGAACTACTAAGAGGGCTACTGGCGTGTCGCATCACATGACACTTCAATGGCGAGTTTCGCATATTGCTATATATTTTTCCCATAAGATTATTGCCTTTTGAACAAATTACTCGGGAACTTCCGTATTTAGAAACTACGTTAAATTTCAGTCCGGTGTATCCCATCTTATCTTACGATAAATTGGAAGTATCCATTCTTTCAATAACCCAAACATGTCTCGTTACTTAAAATATTCTTAGGATGTTGATTTTTCTGATCCAGAAGAGTACGGATCCCATTTTCCTACCAATTGCTCCGCTTCACAATTTTGAAGCGTTAAAGCGATCAGAATATTCATTATCCGGCTCGTGTTGGTAACAATTACGTCTCTAATACTGAATAATACCTACAATTCCAAACAATATGCACCTCATTATTATCTTGCGGCTCTATGTTCACCGTTATTTGATCTTGTATGATTATTTAACACGTACGTATCGTTACAGAAATTGATATAAATCCAAATCAATTAGCAGATTTTCAATACAAATAAATGTTCCGTGAACTGTTTGAACATGATTTAAAATAGATAAATGCGATTATAACTCGTGAACGGTAGGATACATCAAAAAAATCATAAAATAATTTGTAGAGTGGAAAGGAAATACCAAAATTATAAGAGCTAATGGTCTCCAATCAACCCCCTAAAATCCACTTACTACAAAAGTTTCAAGAGCCGACCCCTACACACAGAGAAATTGCATATCAACGATCTAAGTAACAATTGAAGCTTCCAAATTATAAAACAAAAACCCTTCATGAATCGGGCGATGACGATCCAGACTGACGAATGCAGCTTTGCGAAATGATAACTGGAAAAATGAATAATCAACCTAGATTTGTGAATATACTTTTTTTTTAAACGGTTATCTGAAAATAACTGTCGTTATTGGAGTAATGCAAATATAGTTATAGCTACACTCGGTATCTTGAGGAGCTTAATGATTGGGCAGACATATTAGGAGATTCTGTGACTGTTATTTGTATCCCAATATGCTGGAGACCACTATTGGGTACTCAATTGTGCAGCTCCTCTTCATTATGCAGTAGCAGTTGGTACATTATCTATTACGCATTTTACTGCCCAATTTTCAGCCAAAAAACTGTTTTGAGATTTTTTGACAACTCTTTTCGCTAACAAGATCTTCGGGATTCTGACGTACCTATGTACATTCACTGTAAAGACTTCATGGAACTTCCAAAAAATGGACAAAATTTTACATTCCAGAATGCCATTAATATTGACCCCTTGACATGTTAATTCCAATTCCACGTTCAAATGACACTTTATTTACTCTTTAATCATATGTTAGTTTTTAAAGCAATCAAACAACACTACTTTTCATATTTTTAATTCAGACTGCTCCTTGGTAACCCCCTAAACTTCCAAGAGAGGACGCAGAGACTTCGGAAACAGACAAATTTCGAAAACAATTTCTTTCACCACCACTAAGATTGGTATCTTCCTCCTTCCTTCTTTTAGGTGTGTGTTCACTACCTCCAATATTCCAATGGGATTGGCAAATTGTAAACGCCGTACTTACTAGTTCATATTTCACGTATATTTCCATGGTTTCTAATTCCAGAGGAAAACTTTAGAAGGACGTCGTATCTAATACAATGTTGGTAATCAGACCAGGGAACCAGAGTAACCAGAGTATTTTAGTTTGATATCCCAAAAAATTAACAAACATGATAACGAATACGCCACAAGGAACATAGGTTCAGAGGATATTAAACCATATGTGTACAAAGGTTCAATACACTAAATACTGATCCAGAAGGTGCGAATATCTGTGATTCACTGCGATCCGACGTTCAACCTTTTCAAATTTGTAAGTAGGTACGCAGGAAGACTGATATCATGTTTGATTGTTTCAACATAAATCACTTGATACCTTCATATATATGTTAGGATCAATCAACGATTTCAGCCAATGGTCGAAAAATACGCTCAAAACGCGTTCTGGCCTCCAGCATATTGCCAAAATCCGAAATTACGCTTTCCGGCCGCTTAATGTAGACCAGAACGCATTCGGGACCTTTTGCGATTGCCAGAACGCGTCAATCAGACAATTAAACCGTCAAAAAACCGATTTTGTGCATGTCTCAGCTTGCAAACGACACATACTTGAAACATCTACTTGTTTTTACACGAACTATTGTTATGACACTTGCTGTTACATAGTACCCTTACCCTTACCCTTATTTTTACAAGCTTTTGCTACCTTTACCTCTGTAAGTAAGGGTGAGAGTAAGGGTACTATGTAACAGCAAGTGTCATAAAAATGGTTCGTGTAAAACTAAGTAGATGTTTCAATTATACCATTAAGATAACAAAATTCCTTCAGACTAATTTGGGAAAGTTAATACACATTCTGGCAATTGCAAAGGCTCCAGAACGCGTTCTGGTCGACACTAAACGACCGGAAAACGATATTTTTGACATTGGCAATATACTAGTGGCCAGAACGCATTTTGGCCGTATTTTTCGACCATTGGCCGATATCGGTGTTTGATCCTATTATATATACAAAGTGATAAGGATATTGACCGTTCATGATTATGCTTTCATTAGTTGAGTGTAGTTGAGGTTCACCCATCTTTTAATATTTGTTTTACTCCTTTGCCCCTCACCGAACTAATTGGACTGGCCATTATGCAAATTTCTCCGCAGATGGGTCGCAAGATAATTGGCAGACACCCATTAAAAAATAACGATATCTTTTTCATATTTTCTTTGACCTATTCGTAGTTAGTATACTATCATTTCGGGAATAAGGACAAAAAGATATTGATTTTGTAGCTTGCATAGTTAATTGAGGTCGAGTAATGGAAAATTTATTATATTCAATTAACTATATTTTAAGATTCCTACTAATAATTATTGTCTTTATCAACGCATCCGATACTGCCCTTTTTTTCAATCATTAGATCATTCAATCATCAAAATAGACTATATAAGTATAATAGAAACACTTGTTTGAAGCTAACGTCTCAACAACTGTTAGCTCCAGTAGCAGTGCTGTTTTGTTTTCCTAGCAAAAATTATGATGGTGTCCATTCACCTTGGTGTTTATCTCTTCTTCAGGGACCGAGTTCTTGACTGAGAAATAAAGCTTCGCAAGAAAACATATGTTTTCTCTTTGTCACGGCAATGACGGAGTAAACAAGACAAAATATATGATCTCTCGGGAAATTCTACTCCATCGGTCATAATCCGCCCTCAGATGAGTATGAAGTTTGACATAAAAACGCTCTTGATATAAAAATTTTTGGGAGACACTGTATATGAAGGATCCATGAAAAAATCTGATACATTGCATTACTGTTATTTCAAAATAATACGATATAACTGGGACCACAAGGGTATTTATAATCTACCCGCGAGCTGCACCACCGAACTTCTGGAGAGGTTAAACGGTCTACAACAATACCTAATACAAAGTAAGGACATTAAAATTAATTTTGAAGTATATAAACATAGGTAGTGCTAGTGCCATTCTTCTCACACCTAGTAGATCATCGCTTTCAATATCTCAAGATCATTTTTCATACAAATACCTAAGAAACCATTTTCTAGATACTGATACTTCATGGTTGTGATTAAGTTGAGATTCCTAAATTGTATTTTCATTTCTAAGGATTTTGGCATTACACCTACTTTCAGTGCTAGTACAACGCCATGTTATTGTACTCAATGCCTTAAGCATATGGGCGCCCTGAACGAGTCATTTATCTAGCTCACTTATATATTATCTTATTCATAAACATGGAAGTTTGAGAGGATTCATGGATCAATAGAATTTTGGTATGGAATATTTTTCAGTTCGTTCATTGAGTCACGAGTAGAAATCTGAAAAAGTGGAGTATAATACAGCAGACCTGCTATTTCTTACTCAGTTCGTCTCTTTCCTTTTAATTTAGTGATGAGAGATGTGAATAGTGAAAAAATAATGTGCTGGATATGAAAACACATACTCACTCCTACGAGATAACTGCATAAAAGTTACTACACCGAATTATTTTTTTCTTTACATCGCTAGGGATAGATATTAAAATAATGCTTGCGGCGCCCTGTAAATCTACGCGCCCCAGGCGGTAGCTCAAATTACCCATCCCTAATGCCGCCACAGATTGCTCCACACTTTGCAATGTGCGCCTTTGATGATTTGAAATGATGCAACATTAACAATGTTATACCATACTTGATATAATTTATAGTACTTTCATTGCTCTTATTAGAAATACTAAAGCACAAGTCACCCGCATCAACAAGGCTAGAAATGAATAATAGGCAGCTTAATGGAGCTTTGAATAGACAGAGCTATATTGATAACTCTTCCTAATTGGATAGTATAGTTCAGTTAAGTATTGAATTTTTATTCATGATAACTAGTTAATCTTTGAATCAATTTATTTATTGAAAAAAAAATCCACAACTTTCAGTACATACCTACATTAGTTCTCAATATGGGGGACATCTGTGGTCATTATTAATGTTTGGACTAATTTGTGATGAAGCTTGGGTTCATTTGAGACCAGATTGCTACAATCTTTTATTCCAATAATCAGTCAATTCATCAAACTTGGAGGAGTTACTTTTCATATAATAAAAATCTTTTCCCCAAAACACCGAACAGCTGCTAATACTTTTTCTTACATTGTGGAAATTCTTGCGTAAACTGCCAACTAGTAACAAAACAAAATTTGCATTATTTCCACAATGGCGCATATTTTCGGGATCCTCGTTACTTCGTCAAAGTAAGTACATAGTTATGTATATGTTGTTCCACGTCGAACAAATATAAATCAATTTTGAAAGTTACCCGATTGTCACAGAAATGTTGAATTATTAGATTTACTGGTATAAATTCTATTATCCTTGTTACAGGAACTTGAAACATCCAAATGAGAAAAAGTGAATTTTATATTCGGAGTATCCAGATTTTGTCGTTGATTAGAAGAGGATTGATGAGGTTGATTGTCTTATCCCATAGCAACTTTTTCAAATCGATTATCGTTCTCTAAATCTAGATCATATCTTCAGGCTCTTTCAAGTAGCCAAAAATCATGATGTTTCCAGCCGGTGGCTTCTCATCTTTTAGCACAAGGAATTCGAATAACAGTAGCACTGGTACAAGATGTGCTCCTGAGTCTACTCCTCCTGGTCACCGAATGAAAATCTGAATTCGTTTGTCAACCCTATTAGCTTTGCATGCATATCAAGCTTACAGGGTCCTTTAGCATCCCAGTAAACACAGGATGCCCTAGGGATATCCATATAACGTCCACGATTGGTCCATATGGACATGGACACAGAATGAACATCCAATGGATGTCCATTTACCTTTAGTACCATGGATATCCGTTTGGGGATATTCACAGGACCTTCAGTTCCCGTTCACCAATGGACGTGAAGATTTATTTTGAATGATGGACGTTCATTGGTCATCCATTGTTCATCCTTTAGTCAAATCGAACTATACCCTCATTAAAAATGTACTAGGTCTGCTATATTTTATACGTATACCTTCCATATGCTACCCGAATAATTTTTTACACTCGTAATGAGTACCTATTGTATTATCAGTTACATGTGATGAAAAAAAAAATTGAAGGTAGCAAAAGTTTAGATTAGTGCGGCTAATAGAAATGGCATTACATGAAATGTTTATTTGTATCTGATTTAAAAGGAGGAGGAGTGAATAAGGCTGAACATCTGTGGTTTCATAAAAATAAATAATAATTTGATGCTAGGCTGTGTAGACAGCACTTGTACAAAATATATTCAGTTCATGTCCTAAATGTATGCATTTCATGTCCTAAATGTATCCAGTTCATGTCCTGAATATATAATTCACGTCCATAACAAGTACATATCCTATCCTGTTCAAGTCCAAAACGTATCCAGTTCAGGTCCATGAAAGTCCATGAGATGTCCAAGGTTTATTTATCATGTCCATATTTGTACATGTCCAATTTTGTGGCAAATGGATATTCAATGGAAGCCCATAGGATATCCTTCAGGACTTGTACGGATATCCTTTGGATATCCCTTATGTTTAATGTGGACATCCATTGTATGTTTATGTGTTATATGGGATACCCACTAAGATTTTTACAGTTTTCACATATTTGCCAATTAGTTCTGTTATAAATTTTGACCAATGTACTCTAACAAACTTCGCATGTCTCTGTCCTGGTGGTATCTCCCACCAGTTCTTCTGTGCTACCCACTTCCTTGAGGTGGAGGGTATTACTGATTTTGCAACATCGCAGAAGTGTTCCAGTACTCCTTGTCTGGTCACGGTCTCCGAATTTATTTAGGACTAGTACATAACCCCACATAGAATTGACTCCTATGAAATCGATTAGGCAATCGCAGTCACTTTCGCATTGACAGTTGTAATATCTCCACATGTCTAATACCTCTCCTTCTTTTCATTCAGCTGGTCCCTCTGCTATGGAGCCGTCTGTATACCTGCTAGACATTTCTACCAATCGTTGCTGCCTGAAACTTAGGATTAATGGGTGTAGAAAGGATTTTGCCATAAAGTCATCCGCTTTTAGGTACTCGATAAGCTTTTGATGTTTGGCAAATGCATTTAGAATTAAAATCCCCATTCAACAATAAAATTCTCAATTTTACAGCGTATTTCATAAAAAGAGGCACTGTATTTGGTGATTATTCCGTACTTTCTCACAAATATAAGTTTCAAGTTACTGATTTGCGTTTAAAATATTCTTTCTCTGTGAATATTTCCGTTAGGAATCTTTCTACTTCGAAACCCAATGGAAATTGAAAGGAAGTAACTTTTTCTTTTTAAATTTGTGTTGGAGGAAATTCGAGACGTTGAAGTTTTTCGTGGACATTATGGGATTTGTATGAAGTTTGTATAGGACGCAATGTTTTCGAAATTCTAGCAAAAGTTTCGTGTCAACTTTTTCGAACGGGATCTAGATATAAGCACAAGACTCCATTTTGAAATTGAATAATGGGATATCTAGACATATTCACAAGCTTTTTGAATGTATTAAGGTTAAGTGGAATGATTGATAAATGGATTTTTCTTGTACCTGCTTTATAGTGAAAGAGGGAAAGATATAATGAATAAAAAATTCATAGAACTCTCATATACAAAGCGATCAACAACGTGAACGTGAACGTGAACGTGAAAAATATAATAAAAAAGATTGTAACATTAAGTAAATGAGTGACCGGAAAGAGACCGAGTGGTACAAGCAGTACGAGGGCCTAGTGCGACATTCCCAATAATGGGTCACTAACCTGACCTAACCAGTTATTTTTATTTATTTATTTATCAAAGGGAACACAAACGGGACGAGCCCGAATACAGTATTCACAAGCATATCATTAATACAGTATAAATTGAAACTAAATACTACGGAATTAAAACATAATTTTGTTATTAAGATACAGCTTTTTCAGCTTATTACAAAAAGTAAACAATTTGTGATGGAGTATAATCAATATCAACATGGTTACAGACTGAGTTGAAGGATATGTAAATAATTTTTCCTATAATCACAGATTATTGCAAATTCTATTAAAATAAATATATTTTCTGGTTACTTTGATCAGGAAATAGTATTGTTAATTGGCTATATGAAATAATAATACATTATCAACAAAAAACAAATAACATCTAATTGGAATTTTGGAGATTTAAATAGAATATTGCAATACTGCAATAACATTTTTGAGATATCTGTCATCGTTGTTTGTACCTTGATATTACTGCCTGTAAGAAGTGGAGCGTCATTTGAAGTGAAACTGCTAGTGATACCCATAATTTTTCTTTTAATATTCATCCGGCTACTGGCAGAATCGTCAATATATTCTTCCGCAACTCTAGACGACTTTCAACCCTCAATGACTCTCTAAAGTATAGTGCGTCTACCAATATAGTTGAAGATGAGTGCCCAGTGTATTTTTCCAGCATAAACTGGACTTTTTCGATTTTGTGGACTAATTGTGAATTCCAATAGATATGCGGCCCTTTAGGGTTTCGCTTGTTGAATCAAAAATAAATGGCACGTAATCTTGAAAAGGTTGGTCATGCTTGATTCAGTTCTTTCTAAGATTCCTTTGCCAGTCCTTTGAGTATCGGTACTCTATTTGTTAATGATGATACATTGTAGGACAGCATAAATTTCCGCCTGAAATACAGAGGTATGTTTTTCTAGTAATAAGGAACATTTTGTAATCCTTATTTCATTATACATTCCAGCTCCTTTTAATAACCGCTTGATTAATGTACATTTACAATACTACTACCAAATGCACTTTGCAACTTTACTAAAACAGGAACGGCATACCATTTGTTCGGATACATTTAGCTCCCCCAATTCACTGTAACTCTTTCTGGTAAACCATACCGTAAACTCACGAAATTATCGTTTTGCGTTGACGCTATTTGCGTAATTTGGAGAATATTTTGGCCTGATCATGCTTAGATGTCAAATAGCGTATGACACTTTCCATGTTTGCCGGATATCTCAGGATGGCATAAACGTAGGAACCAGTTCCTCGTTTCGGTTCTTCGTTCGTTCATATATGTAGCATGGTTGTCAGCTGTAATCGGTTACGTAAGAATCATGACATTCCATTATTAAGTTATTCAAGAAGGGAAAGGGAATATAATCATTCGATTCACCCTTCCCCTTCTTGAATCTTGATATGCGCATATTGATAACTGGCAACTATGCTACATACAGATTGCGTAAATTACATCCGAACTGTCCGGATTACACAAGTACGACAGAAAAACAGCTGAAAGAGAGAGAAAGAATAATTATGCGCGGTCATTAAGGCGTGTACTTTGTTTTACCTTAGGGGTGTATACTTATTTCAAGAGACTGGCCGAATGCTCATTGCCCCCCTATTTTAACCGCTGTTGCCAGAAGCGCAGATTAATTTGTACAAATGATTTTTTTGTCACGTTATCGTTGACTTTTTTTCGAGGGTGAAAATACAGCACGTTTGTGCCAGCATTACGCCAAATAATCTTAGAGATATGAGATCAAATCTTTATCACAGATTTGGTTATTTTCTGGCACAGGAAGGTGGTTGATTTGAGCACTTAATTCATTAAAACTATGTTTACCTTTAGAATGAATTTTTATTTTTATTTTTTCAGGAAGTTTATATTTTATGTTTAGAATAGGTGTAGGTACCTACCTACTTATTTTATTTTTTCAATTTAATTTATTAATGGAAGGGGTTTTTAGTTTATTAATTATGGTTCTCTCAAGAAATGCTGTTTTATTTTCAAGTTACAATGGCTAAAATAATATCCTATTGTAGTTAGAAATTGTCAACTTGGTCTAAAATGATCATGTTAACAAAAATGAATTTTAAGATGTACAGGCTACGTAATAACGATTGTATTTTTTATTTCTTTTACATCCTCACTCCTTCCATGTTGGGATCATATTGAATACCACCGTTATACCACCAACTAGTGAATTCTCTCTGTAAAGGACCATTCGGCCAGTCTCGGGAAATAAGTATACACCCCTAAGATGAAACAAAGTGATGACCGCGCACAATTATTCTTTCTCTCTCTTTCATATATCCTTGTCGTACTTGTGTAATCCGAGGCCAGGGTTCCAAAGTAATTTACGCAATCTGTATATGAACGATCGAAGAACCGAAACGAGGCACGGGTTCCTGCGCCTATGCCTTCCTGATCTCTTCAATATACAGTTGAGAATATACAATGCATGTAGATGTATTGTGGACTGCCTAGCGAGGCGTAATTACCTAACTGGGGTGATATTCGCGAGCAAGTGAGATGTGTGCTAAACGTCATTTGCGTAGTTGTCAAAAAAACACATGAAAAATGGGATGAAATCAATTTATGCATAAATTGGTACCTTTCTTATGAAAGGAACTATGTCACTTTGGTCCGTACCATTTGTTTCATATATTTATGGTTAAAATTGAAATATTTCAAAGCAATACTACGAATCCCTTGAAATTCTGGTTGTTTATATAAAGCTCGGATTTATGGGTAACAAAAACTGAAGAAAAAGGCGCTTAAATGGGCAAATATTTTTATTGAAAAAGGCAGAAATCTTAACATATAGGCCATATAGGTAAATGCTTTTAATTCCCTGACTATTAATAATAGGTTATTGGGAATTTTTTTTAATATACAAAAGTGAATTAACTTAACATCAACTTAACACAAATATATTTGCACAATATAACTGAACTATTGTTAATTAATAATTGTAAGCACTTAAAATGTTATCATTAATATCTACAACTAAGTGCTTCTGTATATTTTCTGTTTCAAAACTTTGTCTTCTTTCACTCAAAATTAATTTGTACATAGAAAATGAACGCTCTATATCGACAGATGTAATTGATTCATATTTAAGAGAGGATAATAAATCTGGCCAAATTTGTAATTCTTTTGAAAATGTCCCATTGAGAACTTTAGCAACATCTCATGAAAAGGAGAAACCTTCTTGTCAAAAACGAATTTCATTTTTTTGGTAATTAATTGACCATTACTTCCAGGTGCCGATTTAATTTTAGACTGTGAATTATCCATTAATTTAACTATCTCACATAAATGTATCTCTTGTCTTTTTAATAAGGTAATTGTGCGAACGATTGATTCATAATTGCTTTTGATAT
This sequence comes from Lochmaea capreae, assembly GCA_949126875.1. Classification (NCBI taxonomy): domain Eukaryota; kingdom Metazoa; phylum Arthropoda; class Insecta; order Coleoptera; family Chrysomelidae; genus Lochmaea; species Lochmaea capreae. The sequence continues at coordinate 15,033,415 of OX421409.1, forward strand.
CATGCGAGTTGCTGTTTTAATTTTCGATTTTTTGATATATTTTTTGCTTCTCGAATTGCTTCGGAAAGATCATCACCAAATTCTGACATTACTAATTCACTTTCATTAATATAGGGTAGCATAACAGTTTAAAAAAGGCAAAAAAGGCGGAATTTACGAAAAAAGGCAAAATATACAAAATTAAAACTAGAATAGGCAAAAAAGGCATTGTCCCTTTAATCCGAGATTTAGTTATAAAAATTTCATTATCACTGTGAAAATCCTTCGCTTAATTTTATATAACTGGAGCAGTTTCTGATTGAGTTAGGTTTTTAAAAACAATGAAAGAAGAGTTGAATTTGTTTTAAAATAAATTCCAAAATCAAATATATTTACTGAAGTTGAAAAAAGCGTAAAGCCGCTTTGCTTGATACAAAAAGAGTTTTTTTCTCATATTCCTGACCTTAATCAAGACTTTTGGGATTACGAAGTGTAAAACTGTTACATTATAGATATAGAATAAGCTGAAACGTTTCTGTTTACCTTAAAAAACGAGTCTTTGTAAAAAAAGTTAGTGTTTCAAGCCAGACATATAAATATTCAACCACGTAATCTTCTGTTGAAGTTTCACCATACTACAAAAAGATATGTTAAAAAAGTTTATCTCAAATCCCTCCACTGACTTAGAACTCCCTATAAACCTTTGCAAATTGTTCCCCGTAAATACTTTTTCCTAAAAAATATGTTTTAACTAATGGATTCTGGGTGAAAGAATGAGGACTAAAAGAAATTTCACATCAGACATGATATTAATCAATTTTTTTGGGAAACGTTGTTTCAAATAAAAAGCGCATTTGTCAAAGTAGATGTTTTGTTTTCTACTTAGACAAAATGAAATTAATTGAAGACCAAGCTATTCATTGATTTGTTCGAGAGTGATGTCATTATATGTTTGAAAACAAAGAGAGCACAGCGACGAGGATGGGAAAGAGCTTTGTACTACATTTATACACTACACTTCGGAACAGAACTAGTAGAAAATTGTAACAATTGATATCGAGCACCCCACGCTATCACCTTAGTCATTCTATTCTTAAATTAAGAGTTATTTTTGACTCTTCAGTTCGATTACTTAGCGTGTTTTTTAGTTTTCTCAAACTATAATTTATTTTTCACTTTTCAGTTCGATTTTTCAAGTGAAACACCCTATATTGTTCAGTCATTGGTCCTTGACGAGTGTGTGAAATTTTGAATTAATTTCAGCGTTTGAAGTGGGTAACAATCGAGTTTAAAGGTTGCGTTATAAATGGGACAACCTATATTTTATTTATAAATTGTATTTTCTATTACTATATTGTATTGTCATCTGCCTCCAGAATTGATTCCAAAGGCTGCAAAAATGCATTTCTTCTTCTTCTGAAATACGTTAAAAAACTATAGTGTTTAGGAGTTATCCACTATTTTTTCCCTAGCTGTATATGCAAAATATAAAAGGCAGCCCTCGTATAAAGTAACTTTGTCCCTTGCAATACTTTTCTACATATATTCTAGCGTATCTCTCTTCATTTATTCATTTCACGTACACTGCAATTTTTTTTCAGTAAATATCAAATTCCCAAAAATATTCAATATTCTTCCTGTGACAATTCGATCCACTAAACTACTTCCCAAATTCAAAAGACTTCAAGTTCCTGTAAGAAGTACCAAGAAACCTCATATCCAATATTTTTTAATATCAATACTTCCTTGAATTCCTGAGTGCTATTATTATATTTTATTTGTGTAGCTTCATCCATTTTATTCATTTGTTCATCTGTTTTATCCGTGCTTGGCACTTATTGAGTATCAACTTATTCTCATTTTATTGTATTTTAATGTGATGTATCTATGTTCTTTTTAAGAATACATTTTCATTACTATAATAATAATAATAATATTATTATTATTATTATTATTATTATTATTATTATTATTATTATTATTATTATTATTAATACTATTGAATTTCTATTGAATATTTAATACAAAGTTGAAGAAATCAATAGTGGAATAATTTATATATTTAATTGAAGACTTACTATTATTAAGCGTTTAAGAAATATATTATAAGGATAGATATTAACATTAGCAGCGAAATCACAAATTCATCTACTCCTTCTCTCTGAGAAACTTTCCAAAACTTTCTAAGACTTTCCAACAAAAAACTGCCCATTTATGGAGAATGAAATTCCTTTCTTGTTAAACACCGTGAAATAAAAGTATAGCATGGAATGAGAAAAGTTGTAGGGTTCCACTCGAGACTAATCCACTATTAAAGCTGAAAGTGAGCCTTTCGCAATTACCCAAATCCAAAGAGGAGGGTTTAAAATTCCATTTTTTGTTATTATTATCAGCGAACGATAAAATCTTCATCCAAAATGATTCAAAGGAAAACGAGTTTAGTCATAGCAGGGAATAAAATCAATTGTTCATTAATTCATTCATGCATTCGATTGGGTTGTGCTCAACAGCCCAGGCACTTGAACTGAATCATTGTACCATTTCTCATGTTATCTACTTCCATTTCAGAAGCTTTGTGTCTTCTATATAGGCCACTAGTTTGACTGGAGGAATTTTCAGTAGTTTTAATGGTTGTATTATTTCCTCTCCAAAGTGCTTCCGTCTGAGTCCATGTAAGTTCTCGTAGAAGCAGGGTATGTGAGTAGGTGTTCACATTTCTGTTCATAGGTTCACTAGCTTTGCCCATTTTGTGCAGATGTTTCCTCAGGGTGCAATGTTCAGTCACCAGGTCGGTAACTGTCTTCAAATATCTCTTACTCAGTTTCAATAGCCTGGTTGAGTTCAGCTCACTATCGTCAATCGGGGTTATAAGGTAGTTTGCCTACTCTACCAGTTATCAAACTATCTGGAAAGTATTGTTGAAATATTCGGTGACAGGACCATAATTGTGGGCTGGGAAACCATTTTTCTCAAACCAAATCATTTTAAGATTACTGCTTAGTTTACAGTAGAACCTCGATTATCCGTGCCTTAGAAATCGGACAACCTGGGACATGCCACAGGATGGTATGATGAAAAAGTATAATTTTTCAAAGAAATTCGTTACGGAACTAAGCAACAAGAAGGAATGGGATCCAAATACCATTTCCAGACTTGGAAAGAATGCCATTCAATGGTACACAGACGGCTCAAAAGCAATAGAAGGAACTGGGATAGAAGTGTACGGGCCAGGAACCAAACACTCTGAAAGCTTGGGAAAAACCCCAAGTATCTTTCAAGCGGAAATTCACGCAATAAGAAAGTGTGCCCAGTTCAATATTGACAAAGGATATAGAAGGCAAAGGATTATCATAATGTCTGATAGTCAAGCAGCCATTAAAGCGCTGAGTTCTTGTGTAATCAGTTCCAAAATGGTGTGGGAATGCCTAGGCAAACTTAATGAACTAGGCGAGAACAATATAGTCACCTTACTGTGGATTCCAGGACACACTGGAATAGAAGGAAACGAAATAGCAGATGAACTAGCGAAGAGGGGGACTGAAATACCCTTTTGGGGGCCGGAACCCTTTTGCGGAATCAGCTCCAATATAATATTGGAAGAAATAGGTAAAGCCGAAGAAAAGAGAAGATCTGACAATTGGAAAGATCTAGTAGGGCTTAGGCAATCAAAGATTCTTCTGGGTGACTACAACCTGTTGAGATCAAATGAATGCATAAGTCAAAGCAAAACTGCACTAAGAGTTTTAACAGGAATCCTAACGGGACATTGTCGCCTGAATGGACACCTTAAAAAGCTCAAAATAGTGGAGGAAGAAGATTGTAGATTTTGTGGAATGGAAGAAGAAACCTCCATCCACATACTTGCGAACTGCACAGTATTTCAGAATCCTAGGGCACAGTACCTGGGAGACTACTGGATAGAAGAGGGACAGTTACCTAAGTTGAGGCCTGCAGATATCCTAAAATTCTTCCGGGAAATAGGACTAAAGGAGCTACTAGTATCTGAGACTCTCCTCAGAAACTAAGTAGAAATAAGGGGGCACAATAGATCTTTTAGGTCTCAGTGAATGTTACCCCAAAATACATACATACATACATACACACATACAACTGTCTTCAAATATCTCTTGCTCAGTGTCATTAGCCTGGTTGAGTTCAGCTCACTATCGTCAATCGGGGTTATAAGGTAGTTTGCCTACTCTACCAGTTATCAAACTATCTGGAAAGTATTGTTGAAATATTCGGTGACAGGACCATAATTGTGGGCTGGGAAACCATTTTTCTCAAACCAAATCATTAAACCGATCTGTTGCTAATCGAAAAATGTCTGGATCAACATGCTGCTGCAATCAATTCATATACTTGAGGCCAGCTAAAGTGTCGGTGAAACGTCAAGCTGTCCTGGATATCACATCACCAGGGTATCGAGAGCGATGAAAATTTGACGAGCTTGCATCAGAGGATATACAATCTGAACCAGACCAGCTTCTTGGTTTAACAAAACAAAAGCAGCATAAAAATGGCTGACTAAATGTGTGCAATAATTCGCTATGATACGTTTCTTCTGCTGCTTCACATCATTCGGATGAATTTAATAAACTTTGGTTTTCAATATATATATTGAGAACCATTCGATAGATCCCCTTCTCCTCATCCCCTATCTGGGAAAACGTCATTTGAGTAGATTCGTATACTAATGTAGGAGGGCCCTATCCTGTTTGAGCCACAAATCATTTCTATTTGGAAATAGTAGATTTCGTGTGATAAGCTTCAAAGAAATGGAATTGAATTGTGCATACTGTACACATACGACACGGGAATATACCTTTTGGTCGCCGCGGTCAGTTTTACCCAAATTTAATCCTTCCACTATTCCAAAGGTACAGACCACTTGGTCGCCAAAGCTGGATTAAGGGTTCCAAGAAAATTATGGGCTTATTTAATTACTCTTATACTAATATGGGTTTGTGACAGTTAGTTGTCTCCATTCTTACTGAAAAGATTAATTTTTTTATTTGAAAAGTGATTCTCCAACCTAACCTAACCACAAACATTTCAATTCTGCTTTTCATTCAGCGCATCCCGATATATTCAAATTAAATATTCAGTTAAATACTTATGTGAAATTAAACAGTACACATATACCTAACAAAATTAAATACCTTAAATGATTGATAACTACGGCGACCAAGAGGCCTACCTGATTTTATAACTGGCGACCAAGTGGTCGATGACATTATGGAACCCCCGCTGACAAAACTGACCGCGGCAACCAAGTGGCCAACACCCTGCGACACACTTGATCATAACAAACGCAAGGTGTCGCACAAATATCGTCAGCATTTTTGTTCACCTGGATTTTTGTAAATAATATTGATCAGGAATATTTGGGACACTCTGTATTTTAGTAATACAATATAAGTTTTTTCACACCGTATATTTTCAGTTATTTCAAAAAACAAATTTCCGAAAAAAAGGCCCGATGTCTAATTTCCTTTTGGATTTATCGGCTTATTACAACAAATACATTTTTAGGTCAGTTTTTCCTCGGAGAGCGCTTTCTTTTTAACAGGGGGTGCCGGAAGATTTATAGATCCCTCGTGAAATGAATAGGATTACGTTGGCTCTGTTTCAGTTAGTTTCATCAACCGATAATTTATCTTGCTGAAAAATTTTAATTGCCTTAAACGTTTCTCCTAATTGTTAATGAAGCGATGTGAACAAATTGGGACGTCCTTCGAAATTAAAACGGATTGAAAGTAACCTTCTCCTCCAAAAATAGTTATTTTAATTCCTTAAGGATTGGAATTAAGTTCGTTGAAAGAACATGCATAGTTACAGTATCGTATTAATTATCGTATCATATTTCATCATTAAAAGGAAAGAATCGTCCACAAAAAAACAATACTCAATACTGTTTCTTTATCGAATAGAAAACCCTTTTTTTTGGAGAAATTCAATTTATATTGGAGTGACGTATGTTGCAAAAAGAAGCGCGAACTGTCTTGATTTAGTCTAGCGAGCAAAATGAAAGGCAGTGTTTCAATTCCACAGAGAAAAGGATTTGATTAATGTTTTAAAATAACGCCGACTGAGAATAAATACAAACAATACGTATACCGCGACTGCGAATATATCACTTCCATTATATTGCGGCACAGTTGTGACTGTTAACTTGATAGTATTAACTTATAAACGAACTTTATATTAAATTTTCATACTAACAAGCTGCGAAGGGTTTTTTCTGAACGTTACGGGTAGCTATTCAAAATACTCCACTGTCTTTTATTTGGAAAAGGCAACTTTGTGGAAATGAAGCATGGGCTAAAGACTTTTTCACACTTCATAAATATAAATGACTCAGAAATTAGCAGAATGAGGAGGAAGCGAAATATCTGGTAGTTGCGCAGGATAAAACTATCATCAAGAACCACCATATAGAAAAAGTAATCCACAAAGGATTTCTACCATTATATACTTGCAAAAGACTATGTGGAACAGCATAAAACACATAAATATTCACTAGCTGTATGTTATAATGATGATCACCTATGACTCCTGGGTAACGGAATAGTGGACCAACTTAAGACAGTCCCAGTTCATACTCCCCAAGCCTCAACTGTATATTTACTTCAAATCTGGCAAAGGGAACTATCCTCATCCAAATAGCACAAAGCATTGGTCTACTGGAACAAGATGTCTTCATCACACTTGTGCCTTGGTGCTTCCTTGTGGCCATGTTCATTGTCGATTCTGCATAATGGTTCCGGTACAATTGATGGCATTGATGAGCCTTGTCTGGCCATTCATTCACTTCATCGTTGCCTTTATGATTCTCGTATCCTGGTACTAAGGTTGAAGTGACTTTACAACGGTCTGAGTGCGTTTGAGGCGCCTACGCAATTCGATACTAGCTCAGAAGTGACTTCGACTTGGAAAGTCCACTCCTGGTGTAGTTGGGATAGCTATCTAATGTTTAAGGCTGGCAGCAAACTTTTCTTCCGTAGTAAATTGGCCAGCTTTGTATAATTTATTTATTTATATTAACATACTACCAGATAAATATATAATAAATTTTTTTATTGAACAATGATATACAACGGCAACAGATAATAGATTATCTTCAAAAATGGTCACCACAGCTTCACTTACGCAGCAATTTGATGAAAGTGTTATTTTTCTGGAATTTTTATTTTATGACCTTGTAATAGTGTTGAATTGCTCATAAAATTTACATATATGCGTCGTTTGGAAACGTAAATTCGTTTAAAACGAGTGGTTTATAAAGATTAGAAGTAACTTTGGGTAGTTGAGATATTTATCACCTCCTGGATATATCGTAACTCAGAATGCAGCTAAGTGGATAGTTCGGATAAAACTATTGTATTTAATTTCGGAGTAAATAAAGTTACATCACATACAAAATGTTTTGCATGAAATAGTCATGAATAAAGGAAAAAACAATCGACAAAACACCTTATCCATTCAACCAAAATTCTCTCTGTTTTGAATTGCATACAGTTTCCTACAATACTCTCCAGTACGAGATAAAAGCTTTTTATAATCTGAGGAAAATCCGAATAAAATTTCCATGTCTAACTAGGATTTCATAAGCATTTCACGGCAATCATTTCATAGGAGAGCTTTCTCGCGTTCACCATTTTGAATGAAAATTATATTTCCCTAGAATTAAATTACGGAATTGAGGAGGAGACCTTTCCCAGTTCCAAGCGAAATTTTTCTAGTATTGCCAATTGATGATATCTACTTAGAATAAAAAAAATCTACAGGCTTTATATAATATATAATCGAAAACCTTATGGTACCCGTAGGTGTAATGTAAAATTGGCCCATTGTTTCCTATTGTTTGCTATGTTGTTTCTTGCTGTCCAGGTGTTATTTCTTATCTCTGAATTCTCTACAATCACATCATTCTATGTTTTCTTTGTTCGGCCGCTTGTCTGTTTTTGAATTGATCTTGCTCCCCATATCCTCTTGACTTGACTATTGTTGTTCATTCTTGCCAAATGACTTAACCATCTCAGTTGTTGTCTTTCTATACCACTTGATATCGATTCAATTTCTAGATCATCTTTTATATTGTCCAGCTTTCACATCCATATGTTTGACTACTGTTTTATATACTGTCAGCTTTGTTTTCTTGGATATCTCTCTACCCTATTGTTTATTTCTGCTTCATTTTTTCCAGGCTCCTGTATTGTAGCTCCTTGAAACTTGAAATTATTGGTTTGCTTCATTTCTTTGTTGTTTGGATGTTATTGCTGCCCATTACCATTACTACTTAGGTCTACGTTTATTTTTAAATGTTCTCATTTTAGTACTCAATACCATTTATCTTGGATATATTTCAAATCTATCTCGCTTTTGGTGCAAACAATTAAGTCATCTGCAAATGCCATTTTTTGTTACATAGATTGGTTCCAAGTTTCTGTATTAAATTTAAAGTTTCTAGATAGTGGGTTTTATTTCTTTGATTACTTCATCTTCACTATATTGAACAATGTCGAATTTAATACTCCACCCTGTTTCACCTTCATTAGTTATGAACTCTTCTTATTCTATGTTATTTGTTCTGACGTAGCTTCTTGTTCAAGCTTTATACAATATTTATTTTTCGTCTTGAGCCACGATTATTCATTTGCCATTATTTTATTTTCAAAACAAATTATATAAAAAAAAATATGGACAAGATTTACGAAGCCACAATTTTTGGTTTTGAAAATCACAAACACATACTCCCTCATGAATTAAATTATGCAATATCTGGTCTTGTAAACATAGTTTCTGTTAAATCCATACTGACAGATTCTGCTGATAACACAATAATATAAACTGACGGGCAATGAACACTAACAATACAAATCAATCATTACAATTTGGGGTAATCGATATACAATGTGTCCCAAAAAGTTTTATTCAAATCGAGAAAAAGTTAATCTCACATTCCACAAAAAAAATATTCCTGATAAAAAAGCTTTGTATAACTTGTAGATCCATGATCAGGTAAAAAATATTGTCTGGAATACAGGGAAAACAAAAAATAATAATTTGGAGGGAAAGAAAATCACAATGTTTATTAAAATTGTGACTAGTTAACGAAAATCTTGAACAATTGTTAACTATTGATTTTTTCAGATTAAAAGCTATTTCAATAAACAAATCAACAATTGTTGCAATAACTAGAGGCATACCAGTTAAACTTGGTGTTGCAGATAAAATTTAAATTGTTTCAATAGGTGGAGAAAATTATCAAACATGTAGGAAAGCAGCAGAAATCTTTGATAATATACACACTTACAAAACTATGAATTTCAGAGTTGGACCATGCTTTTTCCGAAACGAATGGGGAAAGATTTTTTAAATAAGTTGTCGGAACTTCTTCATTCACTAGAGTTTGTTTAACCTTCCTTTTCCGTTACGTCATACATTGTCCAGCTTTATCCCTCATTCATGAAATAGATGAGACGGAATTATCACGTCATTAACGTATTTCTCAACTAATCTCGACGTAAATTTTATTTGTTACTTCTGACAGTTCAGTTGTCATATTATTTTGATTTGTTCAGTATTTTTGGTTATTTTTGCCTTTTTCAATTAATTTTTCATTGTCAAAATGCCTTCCCGGTATAATGAGAAAAAGCAAAGTTCAATTTTGAAGTTGATTAATTACTTTTTAAGAAAAACATAAGCTGGAATGCCGCTTTTACCGTTAAATGTAGTCTACAACGTAATCTGAATGAATCGGACTCCCAAAAGATGAAGATGATTTTGTCAGTGATGAAGCTTAGACTTTGCATATTATTTCATCACATATGCTATTTCAGTTTACCTTTCTAATCCGTTATTTCGTTCCTGTTTCCTGTTTTTATTGGGAGTTTTTTCAGAAATAAATTTATTTATTGGCTGTTTTATTATTTTATTACAATTTATTTACAAGTGTTTTTTTGCATTTCTCAGGAATACTTACGAAATTCTTTCTTACAATGACAAAAACAATAATTACCATACAATTTTCAAAAATATGAGCAATTTTAAATAACCTTTGGGTTCACCCCAAAAATATAATCGTATAATACATTTTTAATATATATTATGTAATTCGCCATTTAATCACGATTCGGTAATCCGTAATTTTTAAAATTCAGTAAAAAATAATGCTCAGGGGCCTTAAACATCCTCAAGCTAGAAATTTGGAACAAATCAGTTAAAAAAACGGAGATTTCAAGCTAAAACAAAACTAAATTATGTAAAAAAGTACGCAACGCATAAAGCAAAATACAGTTTTTGGCATTACCAATTTATTCATACAAACACACCTTAACATTCAACTAATATAATTGAGACAAACGTAAAATAGCAGAATACGTCACCGATTATGAAGTAATGACAGAATATGGTTAAACAAACTTCACCACTAAATGAACAACAATGGAGCAGCAATCTACTAGAAATATTCGGGAATTGCTTGTCCACAGTTCTATCTGTGTCATGCAAAGCCTTTTATCAAAAATAATTTTTTATGTGAATTGTAATATTAACACATTGTATATAACTGCGATGAACACAGAGTCTTTCCTAGTTAAAACTAAACAATATATATAAAAAATGGATTCAATTTGACTATTACGCGGCATTATATGAAATGGAGAGAATTAATTATTCAAGTGCCCCTCGAAACAACGAACTTAACTGAAAGAGTGAATGTACAAAAATCAATTTATTTATTTTCATTTCAACTGAAGGAACTCTATTTATTCGTTCAAGTTCAATATAAAGGCAGGTGATACATTATTAATTTAGCAGATAACAATTAAAAAGTAGTGGAATACGACGGCTACTAGCGTCAAATCTTCTAAGAAGGATTATTCACCCTTTGTAATTTGGACAATCAACGAAGAGAACTAATGTCTGAATGGCGCCTCTAAACTATGTTTCGAACTAGATAACTTTCACGTCTATTTTCTGTACTCTTTCCGTCAGTTTCATTTGTTTTTTTCGAGTCTGCATTATCTAGTTTTTCTTGCATATCACTCTCCATATTTCCAAATTTCTGAATATTTCAGTTATTGTCTCCGCTCTATTTTTTCTACGTTAATAATTTATTTGTGTATTTGTTTCTGGTTTTCTCCTATTCCCATTCATTCCCGTTGTGCTCTTGAAATAAATCTTTATACCATTTTCCATATTTTCTACTTCCATTCCAAAATCTTCGTGAATTCTATATGAGCCATTAATTCTAATGGTTGTAATATTTCCTCTTCAAGGTGCTTTTATCTGAGTCCTTACAGGAGCAGAGTATGTGAGTAGGTGTTTCATCCTCAAGTTCAGATTTTCAGCACATTTCCACTGACTTTTCCCATTTTGTGTAGACGTTTCTCAGGGTACATAGTTCCTTGTCTGCCTTGTTCAGTAAACTCTTTGTATGAAGGTGATCAACATCCATTAGAATTGGTGTTTTTCGGATCTCCGGATTTTTCCTCTCATGTAATCCTTTGTGATTATACAGAACGGTTCTGGACTTATGAAGTGTCTTTTAGAGCCTTCTTCAGCTAACTGGTTCGTCAATTCATCAATTGCAATCCTCTTATGAACAGGTTATCATCAAGTGATTCTTTTTCAACATTGTCTTGTCAGTATTGATATTCACGTTTTTTTCTTCAGTTTCTATTGTCATGTGATTAAAATTTTTCACGAAGCGTTGTCAATGTTATGTAATTAACAAATGTACATTCTGACATTCACGACACTCACCAGCTAATAAATATTATACATTGTTAAATTTGAATTGGTCAGGAAGACAAAATGTTTTTCGCACAAATGTCTTAAAAACTTAACCCGGCATCAGTGTGGTGGAATTTTGTAGCATGGTTGGTGTTGTGGGGTGAAATAAACCCCAATTTTTTTCAGGTGTAAATATTGTTTTTTTAATTTTTTTTAAGTGAGACTATAAAAAAAGTTGTCTTTATCATCACTTTCAGGTTTAAAACCAAGATATATTGCTCAACAATATTTTTTACCGTTTTTAACCCTATTTTTCGCAAGAGTAACAATTTTCATGGAAAATATAACCTTGAAAAGAAGGAGAGACAAAAATGCCACTTGACCCAATACAAACATTTTAAGATATATTTTACGAAATCAAAGATACATTCAAACAGTTAAAATGAAAAAAGTGTTTAGAATAAGAAAACTGAACAAAAAAGTCAATCGTCTAAGTCAGCACAAAAATTCAAACAATGCTCTAAGCAGAGGTAAACTCCGCACTTGACGCATTTCTTCTGGCATTCTCTATCTCTGTCACGAAGACATATTTCACATCTGGAAGACTTTCTATTTTGATTCTGAGGCTCTCCAGTACCATCATTATCAAATTTTCTTTTTAATTTATTTTGTATATCTCGTGGCAGTCGATTATTCTGGCTTCTATTTTTACAATATGGTTCAATGAGTTCAAAAGCATGTTGCTTGAGAAATTTCCTTCTTTTTGTCTGTTCTGTCGGATTATTGCTTTGATAAATGACATAGGCATTAATCCCTCCGTTATTTAATAATGAGAAAAATAATGTCAATGGCCATCTCCTACTATTTGGGGAAACATCATACAAAGCTAACATTTCATCAACCATGTCAACAAATCAAGTTCTGTGTGGTGGGGTATTTATCACCCAAATTGAGCTATTTTTCTAACTTGAATAGTGTTGCTGGGGTTAAATTCACCACAGGCGATGAAAACGTCGATGCTGTTCCGACCAGATAAACCAGCATACTGAGGTCGTATGTGCTAAGCACAGGTGTTAACGTGTCAGGAAGGTAGAAGGAGTAGGAATACTTGCAAATAAGTTTGGGAGGTATTTTTAACGCACGAAAGAATTCCTTGGGCGATTTTCACCCCACGCCGGATTAAGCATGTTACTTTAATATTTAAACCAAATAACCTTGCTTTATTTCATAATTTTATGTATTTATCTTATACTTTGTTCCTTATTTTATGTTACATTATTATCCCCAGTGAAATGTTTGGATATAAATAAATAAATAAATAAATAAATAAATAAATAAATAAATAAATAAATAAATAAATAAATAAATAAATAAATAAATAAATAAATAAATAAATAAATAAATAAATAAATAATTAAATAAATAAATAAATAAATAAATAAATAAATAAATGAATTACTCATATGAATAATATTGAGCTTACAACTTCTTTATGCAACCCATCGTTTATTTTGAAGATTTTTATTTGCAAAATTTTGCTTTACTTAGTTCTCATTATTGTTAAATAATCTCTGGATATCCCCCAATAACTTGTTAAATTTCCGATTCGTGAATAATTTTTCTCATGTTATTTTTTTGTGTTATTTCATACCTGTCTCCAAATCTACAAATTATTCTTATATGAATGTTAATACTAGACCTTATCAATAACATCTTGAAAATTTCTGTTCATTTATCAAATAATAAACTAAATCTCAAGAACAGGTATATCACAAAAAAGAAAAATCGTATAACAACAAATATTTGAAATTTCAAATGGTCGTTACAGTTTTATAAAAGTAATTTATATCCGTAGTTTATACATATTGATTGCAATCAACACAAATAAAACAAATTTTGATAATAAAATGTGATATTTTATCAAAATATGATCCCATGCCTGGCTATATTGATAACGAACTGTTAGTTTGAATTATGTATCCATATTGGCTTTTCGTGAAAATTATATTTTTAAATAAATATTTCATATTTGTGTATCATGAACATTTCATTTGTATAGCCTGGTAGATTAAAAATACAGCGAACCAAATATATCTTAGGATTTATACCTAACCTAACCTGCTTTAACAATTTACATTTGCCATTAGGAACATTTCTATAACTCGGTGCACCATTTTTGTACTAAATCCACAATTTAAGAAGAACTTAGGACAATTTACATCGGGAAATAAAAAAAATTAATAGAGCCCTAATACGTACCACCTTTCAGTTTAAGCCCTTTTTTGTTCGCAGGTAGTAAATTCTAGGAGGGTCTATTAAATTGACCTGTAATTATAAGCAGGAAGATTCCATAAAATTGTTTATTTATTTTCTTATTCAGTTTACATCTGATACTACAGTGCAATCATACGCGCCGCAGTTGCAAAATTTCTCCTGACATGATTTGTTACATTTGTGAAGAATTTATGGTGAAGTTACAGACCAGTCCATTCTCTGATAATGTGAAAAGGCTTATTTCATGTATTTTGGTGTTGTAATCGAAGATCAAGACAAACAGTGGGCTCTACATGTGTGCGGTATCATTAGCTCTGTGGATGAAAGGGAGGAGAAGAAGTAGGCATTTCTTTTGAAGTTTCATTGGTATGGCGAGAACCCACAAACCATTTTGATGCTGGTTATTTTCGAGTGATGAAGACTGAAGGTTATTTCAAAAAAGAAAAGCGTAAGATAACCAAATTTGCAATCTGCCATTGGACCTGTTCCCCACAATGCAGACTTACCAGTTCCTTTGCCTTTGGAATGGCAAGATATTCGTTTTGGGAAACAATGGAGATAATAACAGTTCTTCAGGAAGCTCCGAGGAACGGAGTACCGACCACACATTCCCGCCTGGCTGCAGTTACTGAGAGGCACATATAATTGTTCAAAAAAAGTTATATGATTAAGTACGTGATTTGGGGTTAACTATAACTATCAACTGCCCTCGCGTCGCTACGCTTGCTGGTGCATCTAATAGTTTCGGACTGCTAAAGCTCACTTTCTGCACTTGTGACACAATATATTATTTTGCATGTCTTTGGACTGGAGTATTTTCCCATTAGGCACACAGGAATTGACGATGTTGTTCTTGTTGAGTTAATAGAGTTTTCCTAGCCATTTCCATACCATTTTAGAATTGATTAAATAAGAACTCAGTGCTTTGATGTCTGCTTGACTATCCGATATAACGATATTCCTTGATTTATCACTGAAATTGAGACGTAACATATCGTTTTATATGACAAGGCACTTCTACATTATATACTCATTGTACGAAATTATTAGATCGATCGTGGTAGTTCATTCCCTTGTCCACCACGAAGTCCAGAATATCACCCCTTGGATTTCAGTGTATAAATGAAATTACAAAAGCCCGATAAACAGCCAAGCTAAGATGTTGTTGATTTTTGAATATGTTTATATTTTCTGGCTTCAATTGAAATTTACGTGGATGTATTGGTCTAGTTAGCCTAGACCAGTTCCATGCATAAACAAAATATTGCGTTACCATAGCAACGAACAATAACTGATTAGAAGTGTGAAGTTTGACGTTAAAAAAGTAAACCAGAGTTACGCAATAAATTAAAAAAGATGGTCTCCGAACTTGTGAAAATCGAAAAATTGGAGTATCGAGCCATCATCAAGTACCTGTATTTAAAAGGGTTAAGAGGTAAGCAGATTTACGAAGATATGCTTAATACCCTTGGTGATCAATGTCCTTAGTGTGCGACCGTGAAAAATTGGACTGCAAGCTTCAAAAGAGGTAGATTTTTCATTAAAGATGATGGACCGATCGGAAAGGCCAGTTTCTGTGTCAGTCCCCGAAAATATCGGTGCAGTTCATGACATGATTTTATCAGACCGTCGAATTGGGCTAAAACGGATATCTGAAGCACTGAGTATTTCATACGAACGCGTTCATCATATAGTTCACGTCAATTTGGACATGAGAAAAATTGCTGCAAAATGGATACCCAAATGTTTAAATGTTGACCAAAAGCGTGCAACGGCAGAAGCATCGCGTTCGATCTGTGCTCGATTTGAAAACGATGTAGACTTCTTAAACCGAATTGTTACTATGGATGAGACTTAAGTACATTTCTACGATCCATAAACAAAGCAACAATCAATGGAATAGCGACACTCTGGTACTCCCAGACCTAAGAAGTTTTGTGTCCAAAAATCTGCTGGAAAAGTTCTTGCTTCAGTTTTTTGGTATTGCCTTGAAGTAATCATGATTTATTTTTTGGATAAGGGTAGAACAATAACTGGAGATTAATATTCGACATTACTGACCACTCTACGGGAAAAAATTAAAGAGAAAAGACGCAGAAAGCTATCCAATGGTGTTTTGATTTTGCAGGACAACGCCCCTGCACACAAATCTCATGCTGCCATGCAAAAAATTCGTGATTTGGGGTTTGAATTACTAGAACACCCCCCTTATTCACCAGATTTGGCTCCGTCCAACTACCATCTCTTTCCTCAACTGGAAAAAAGTTTAAAAGCTCGTAAATTTTCCTCCAACGAGGAGGTAATAAAAGCTGTGGAGGTCTGGTTCGCAGAGCAAGAAGAAACATTTTTTTTGAAAGGTCTAGAGATGTTGCAGGTTCGCTGTAATAAATGTACCCAATTAAGAGGAGAATATTTTGTGTAATAAAATATTTTAACATTGAAATTTTGTTTGGTTCTATAGTAGGCTAAGAATTTTTCAATTTATCATCGTATATACTTGACATATCACTGTGGAAGATTTGAAAAAAGTTGAGAATGTTTAAACCATCGTAAGCAAAGAAAACCTTTTTCTTGGTAACCAGAATGAGGTTGACTAAAACAAAATTGGACTTTGTAAAATATTTAGAATTTTCTTTCGGAGTATTTCTTTTCTTTCATAGTTTTCAACTCGAATTGGGTACAATAATTAAAACAAACACTTTTCACTGTTGTCTTTATTCCACCAGAACTCAAGGGTTAATTCATATTTACTCAACAAATTATGTTACACCACAAACTTTCAACTAAATTCATTAACAATTACCACGAACGCCGGAAAGTTTTCAACATAACTTATAGAAGGGTAATTCTCACCACATGATAAAGAAGTATTCCATATTAACTCAGCTATTAATATTTTTGTGTGGATTTATTGTATAACCTGAATAAATTTAATTGGCTCTCCACTCGGCACACTATAATTATGAGCACTGACCCGAAAACAGTTTGCCATTCACAGCTAACACACACAAACACATACACCACGATAACCAGGTTATCCAGCTCATAAATATACATAGACATTGCTGCGGCGAAATACAACTTTTATGCCTTCCTAGTCGGTTTCAATTCACATATTATCTGATACATATTAATTAGAACCTTTTTTTTACTCATTCTAGGTGATATTTACTATCCCGCGCTGCATTCAAGGGTGTCAGTGGATAATTGTGTTTCCAGGGTTTTGGATGAATAAGTTTTTCTCCATACGAGGGGGGACCCAAAAAAACGGGAATTTCGTCATAACTTCTTTGTTTCTCATTATTTTAACACCAAATTTCAATCACCTTCAAAGTATTCGCCATTGACCACAACGCACTTCTCCAAACGATTCGTCCATTGTTCAACCAGTTTTTAAATCCACTCATCGGGATGTCCTTTAAGCCTTCCAGCGTTTTTTTTTTCCTCCACAGTGACAAAACGCTTTCCTTTCATATTCCTTTTGAGTCGGGGGAACAAAAAGAAGTCACAGGGGGCAAGATCCGGTGAGTATGGGGGGTGGACAATCAGTGTCATGGCGTTTTTGGTCAAAAATTGCTTAACGGAAAGGGCGGTGTGGGCCGGTGCGTTGTGATGATTAAAGAACCAGTCGCCTGTGCGCCAAAGATCTGCCCTTTTCTTCCAAATACTCTCCCTCAATCTTTTCAAAACCTCCAAGTAGAACTTCTGGTTGACAGTTTGACCCGGGGGAACGAACTCCGCGTGCACAACACCTCTGCAATCGAAGAAACAAATGAGCATTGTCTTGATGTTTGACTCCACTTGGCGAGCTTTTTTGGGACGAGGAGAGCCAACTGTTTTCTACTGGCTTGATTGCTGCTTTGTTTCGGGGTCGTACACATAGCACCACGATTCATCACCAGTAATCACCTTGGAAAAAAAATCAGGGTCCTCTTCGAACTGATTTTGAAGCTCAAAACATGCCTGAAGTCAACGCTCCCTTTGCTCGTCTGTGAGAAGGCGCGGGATGAATTTGGCTGCAACCCTTCTCATGTGCAAATTTTCGGATAAAATTCTCTGAATTGAACTCCATGACATTCCCGACATCTCACAATCAATGGTTCGGCGACGGTCTTCACGAACAAGGGCATTGATTTTCATCAGTTCTTGACGTTGAACGAAGTTGGTCTTCAATCGACATTTTTAAAACGTGAAAACCAAACGTAAACTCTAGTTTTACTCAAGGCAGCTTCCCCATAAGCAGTCTTAAGCATTACAATAGTTTCCGCGGCCGATTTCCCCAACAGGAAACAAAATTTCACTGCCGCGCGTTGTTCTCGACAATCTGCCATTACGTTTTCGCCGAAATGTAAAAAGTTGTTTTACTAAAAAAAATCTCACAGGCGAACCGATGCACTCACAGCGACACAAACTTGCACAATGACGCAGGTGGCGTGACACTAAAGAAACATCTGGTCCAACAATAAGTTGCCCCACTCTCTCTCCCCTCCACAGAGTATTTCCCGGAACTTATGGGTCACACCTCGTATACGCTTTTAGAATACGAAGCAATCATATAAAATATGTTGATGTTTCATTTTTACTGTTTGAAAATGGGAAAAGAATTATTAAATGAAACCTCATCAAAACTATAACATATAATAAAGTTGTCCTCGTTGCAAGAGACAGGAGTATTGTAATATAATATGCCTCGAAGGGTATTGAACTACACTTCCAAGTTAAACGGGGATGGTTATATCTTGCAGATACACCAGCCCCGTTTAATTAATTGCCCTTCGTGGCATTTAACCAATGGAGTAGTTGTTACTTATTTTCAAATGTTAATTGCAATTTCCCTTTTATTGTTGACGCTCTCCGCTACACAAGTTTCCGCAATATTTACATATTTCCATCCGCCATGTAGCTTGAGAGCTGAGTGACCCACGCTCTTCTAAGAGAGTGTCCAGTATGTTCCTTTAACTCCTCAAAGCTTAGAAAAACAGCAATTTTACTAGGAATTGGAGAAATTGAGTTTTCCCGGAAAGCTGCCCTAAGCACTTTTCATTTTAATATCGCATGAAGAAGCGAGGATTTAAATTAGTCATGTGGATCTTATAACAATGTTATTTCATACTATTTTGACAAAACAAACCTTCTCATCATCCCTTTTAGTTACTGTAAATTCACGTGAGGGGGAAAAGTCAATTTTGAAAGTAAAGAAAGGGAGGTCTGTCGAAAACGAATTTCTGATTTACCTTGGATTTTGATAAGCAGTTAGGGAAGGAGGTTGAAATCCTGCTTGATGTAACAATTTCCCTATGGTTAGGCTTTCCATAATTTTCCTGGGTCAAGTTAGGACGCCACTCTGAACCTCAAAAACAAGTGGGACCTTCTAGATGGGTGAAGTGTATATGATCTTTGTCGAACAACAAAAAATTAGATATGACCGCTTGCCAGCCGTACATATTTTACAAAAAACACCGACATGCTAGCATGAGATCATATAGAGTAGACCATCACCGCATTGAATGAAGTTTGGTCTAGACGAACCAAAAACTGATTTGACATCTAGTTAACCAAGACGTGTTAGGCTGACATAACAGCCAAAGTCGAGTCAACATGAGCATTACATATTGATAATTAAACAAATTAAATCAGATCTTAATCGAAATAATGAAGAAATGAGATGAAATGTGGATATAGACTTCTGGCATAATTCACCAGGATTGATAGATTTGAATTCCAAAGCAGTATTAGCAGGCATGACTTGCATTGTCGAACAGGCATTATAAGAGGTCATTGTCGCCTGAATCCTCATAGAAGAAGACTTGGAATGTCGGAAAATCCGACGTGTCATCTCAGACATTAATATTATCCTTCACGAAATGAACTTATTGGTTTTGTTTAGAGGCTGAATTAGTTTAGTGGAATATGAATAGTTTTTATTCACATAAGACAGTAAAGGGTCTAGAAGACCTAATCATCACAAACGTATCCTTACCTATCTCCTTGTATTGATGAATATTTGAAAAAAACTAATTAGAAACAATACCGTTATTGTTCATTATCACGGAGACATAATATTATGTTCCTAATTTTTTTACTTTCTCGAAAATAATTTTTTTTGCTGACAATTCAATTCATGTATAAAAAATCCCATGAGCCGCGTGATTTTGTCATAATGATAGCGAAAAAAGTTTGCCCTAATCTTTCCAGCGACAATAACGGAACCTAACTTTTGAAAGCATGACAACCAGCATTGAAAACAAATTTTTGGTAACATTATGTCAATTTTTCTTAAACTTGCGTTGTCAGAAAAGTTTTCATTTGTGGAAATGTCGCGATTTGGAGTGTATTCGAGTGGAGAAATTAATAACGCCATCAATGATAATGTGCCTCACAATACTGTAGATTCAACTACATCAATTTGGCGACCATTTGCGATGTTTTGTTTGGAAAAAAAATATCAACTCATTGTAGAAACTTCCACTGAAGAGATAACTTCTATTTTACGTGACTGGGCATTCAACATAAAGAAGAACAATGGAGAAGATTATAAAGAGAATGCATTCAAGACGATTTGGACTACTTCAGCAAAAATGTTACAAGAGAAGTACTTTAAAGATTATAAAAGAATTTTTAATTCGTTCACGGACATACAGTTTAAGAAAGCGAGAAATGCACGCGACACAAAACGCAAAATTTTACAAGCAATCCCAGAAAAAAGGAAGGTGAGTTCTAATGCTCTCACAAAACGAGAACTTTAAATGGCACTGTCCTGGACTAAAGAAGAACCTGTAGGCCTCTAAAGAAAATTTTATCACATTGCTGCGTAAGAATTGGCTTGGAGAGGTGGAGAAGTAGCAAATTGTAAGTTATTCTATTTTAAAATCGAGACAAACAACCGTGGAAGAGAGACCGGAAAAGTTGAATATAACCCAGTGTTTAAGAAGACAGCACAAGGGGGAAATCAGAAGCTATGGCCGACAATAAATGGTTGGCAGCAAACGCTACAGAAGATTGTGTATGTCCAGTAAGATTGTTTAAACAAATTATGGGAAGACGGGGAAACCATATCACGAGTGAAAAGGTTTTTATAGCTCCAAACCCTTTCTGGCAAAAAACAAATCCGAAAGGATGGTGTAAGAAGTCTTCTATTAGGATCAACGAAATATCTAAATGGCTAAATCTTCGGCGAAACATATTGGACTTGATATCAAGCGGGTGAAAATTACGAACCATTCTAATCGCGCTGCCGCCGTAACTGAATTGTCCAGGAGTGGTATAGGTGAACAAAAACTTGTGACAATTACGGGACATAGCAACCCATCTTCATTAAAACCGTACCTTCGGTTAGATGAAGAACATGAAGATGAAGAAATCATTGGTTCTATTCGTACTATTATCCAGGAAACAGTTCCTACCACCGCTCAAAATAATAGCATGCAGCAAAACATTAACGAAAGACACGAAAGTTCTGAAAATCAAGCTACTTTTAATAATTGCGCTTTAGACAATTGTAATTTTCCGTTAAATTTAATAAACTAATTCACATCTCATTTTTTAATTTATTGATTTACATATTCATTAAATTGGCTTACCGAATTACACTCTAGCTTTTTTTTTGAGTAGTAGTAAACTTGACATTTATATTTCGAATTTTGTTGCCATTAGGTAATTCAACTCAAAAAACTGCCAGGCAACAAAATTCTTATTGATACATGTCAAGTTCACTTCGACAAAAAAAAGGTCTCGTGTAATAATTTTAGGTGAAAATATTGTTCCACTTATTTTTCGTAATTAAATTAAACATATTAATGATATCATTTCTTTCACGGTCTGAAAATGTTCCAAAACAAGACTTTCTCTATCTCGCTATAATGTTACATAATATAGTCTAGACTTTTTAATGATACTATAACTCAGTAAACTGCTGAGGGTAACAGACAAAGATGTAGGCATTTAAACACTCACGCTTTCCAGAACTCTTAACGTTTTTATATTGAATGAAAGTAATTAAACTTTGTTAATAATCAAGAAAAATCGGCGTCATTTCACAAGACTTACTCGAAAAAGGAAATTTTATAATAAATGTCAATAATTAAGCATCACTAAAAGTTCAAAGAACAGAGTTGCACTCCAGTGGAGCGAGCGTATTCTTTCACCAATGGGGTGTACCGAGCGTATACGCTTTGGTGCTACTTTCTTGTATTTTATAGAGAATTCGTGTGAGGGAGGGGCAGAGTTATGGAAACTGTTGCTCTGGCCTCTGGCATCATCTTTTGTAACGATACATTGCACAACGTTGTGAGACAAGATTTCACGCGGCTCTGGAGGAAATGTGGAACTTGCAAAAAATTGGTCCATCTGGTGTGTTTCCAGCCTTATGATCGATGGGTTCAGACCTCAAAGAACATTTGCAA
Organism: Lochmaea capreae; assembly: GCA_949126875.1. NCBI lineage: Eukaryota > Metazoa > Arthropoda > Insecta > Coleoptera > Chrysomelidae > Lochmaea > Lochmaea capreae. Next base: position 15,055,812 of record OX421409.1, read on the forward strand.
CTGTGTGTGAAAAGGAACAATTTTGCGTCAACATTTTATGAGCACAGTACGTACTATGTAGAGGTTCGACTGGACTGGTCTGGACTGTTGAAATTGGACGACTATCCACTAGGAATTGTCGTGATGATGGCACGGAGACAATGGTTGGCTATTTGTAAAATATTCCAATTTCTGCTGGCAATAGCGAGGCTACAAGAACACGAAAAAGGAAGGTGGAGTGATGTTAGGTATAGGTGAGCTGCGTGATTTTTTGTGTAAAATATTCCTAGTTTGTGGTAAATGTGTCAAAGGGATACCTATTGGACGTTGATAAGTATTAAAAAATAACTGGAGATGTCCAATTTGATTTGACAGTGTCTTAGTTGTAAGGTATATTGTTCTATTCCAACAATTGTAGTGTCGTTATATAGAATACACGGTCGAATCAACGCCAATCAGCACTAGCATACTAAAACATTTGTACAAGACCAATTTTGTTTGGTTTTTGGTAGCTAACAAAGTTTCTCTGAAGAAATATTTGTCAATGAAATTTATCTGACGTGTTGATGGTCTTGCGAGTTCATTTGGACATGCTAATTGCGAGGGAATTTTATGTTTATAATGATAATCATGGAGTATGAAGATGTATAAAATTTCCTCCTATTATGCTATTAAGATTTGATATGTTTATCACATGATGGAAATAATGGTGTGAAAAGTTTCTAGCGGAACATCTGTTGTTAGACGGAATTACTTTAAAGGAAAATAACTGCATGAGTTTCTGTTTAAACTACACGACACAAAATGTATATTTCAGGAAAAACTAATTTATTTCCTGTCGGAATAAACACATTACGTGACTAAATTTAACGTTGAACTATAATAGTGAATGGTTTTCCATTTTTTTGTTCGATAAATTGAATGATAATTTGAACAAAATATATATTGAATAAACAAATTTGTGGTATGTAACTCAATCATTGGGAAATTATACTTTTCCTTTAAAAGAGCAGTGGGTTTCCGCTGAAGCCAGAATTTTGGGAGTTCGAGAAATTTTCTTAATGAGTTTGAACGAGTTTAACTTAATCTTAAAGCTATGTCTTTCCCTTCCATTTGCGTGAACCTTGACATTTCCAATTCCACAATTCAACTTGAACATTCATTGAGGCATCTTTTAGAGATATGATACAGAGTTGAATTTAAATCTGTGGAAATTTTCGTTTCGAAGAAACTTTTTAAGTTCAACGACGTACAAAATCGAAAATCTACCGGTATTTTCGTTTTATTTTGCTTGTACAAACAGTAGAAATCTATTAATATTGAACGAGTTCAGAAAAAAATTTGGAATGATTTCAAAAATAATTCAAGCGATTAGAATGAATGGTAATAACTGGAATTCAGTCCCTTTATCTTTTGTTTAAATACTAACAAATATTATCAGAGCGATAAGTTTGAATTTTTTTACTCCGCTCAACTGCAGTTAGTGGCCCAGTTTTATCTTTAGTTACTAACATCAAATCCGTCATCTGTTACTCTGTGGGTTCCATACAAGACTGAACCAAATAAACATTCCCGTTTTTGGAATAGATTGAATGATCCATTGTAGAAAGGAAGACAGAAATTGAAATTGAGAAAAAACAATCCAGACAATTCTTCTATGTTTCCGTGCTCTAGAAAGGCTGGACCATCAAATTCACGTGAGTAAAGGTGCAGCAAGAATTTGGCCTCATGGCGGAGACCGAACTCTTGCTCGTTAAAATCGAACCAATCGAAAATAGCGAAAATGGATCCGAAGGGGAGTTCACACCGACCATGCGGCGCGGCAACCGGACGGGATTGCGCAATAGCAAACGACAACTCGTTTGAAAGGCATTAAAGTCTAGTATATACGTGAATCATAAACAAGGTGGATCGAAAGTATCTTAGGTAGGTTTAAAATATACAGAGTGTAGCGGGGAAAATGTCCCCATGTCAAATGTAGCGTCAAACGTCACATGTGACATACCTCCGTACAAAACTACGATTTATTAATAGTTATGCTAAACGATATTCATGCTAATGCCCCTTTGGCACGTCACATGTAACGTTTTGACGTTTGACGCTACATTTGACATGTGACATTTTCTCCGCTACACTCTGTGTATGTTAAACCAAAGATACTTTCGATCCACCCTGTATATGGGCACGTGTCACATGTGTCGTTTTGACGTTTGACGCTACATTTGATATGGGGACATTTTCTCCGCTATACTCTCTATATGTTAAACCTGTCTAAGATACTTTCGACCCTGTATATGATTCACGTATATGCTAGACGTTAAAGCCTTTCGAACTGGATTGCTATTGCGCAATACCGTCCGGTTGCCGCACGGTCGGTGTGAACTCCCCTTAGGATCCATTTTCACTATTTTCTAGTGGCTCGTTCACAGCTTGTTCGAGTTCCATTGTTTGTAGATTCCCTTTATCCAAAGCCTTCGATATTCTAGCATCCACACGTGCCTAAGCAGTCTTTTTTACAATTGCAAGAGATAAGCTTTGGAAGTTTTGGTGAAGCTAGAGGTTGAAGGATAGATTTTTGTGGTTATTTTCTTGTCAAAGTTAGTCGCATGTTTTGAGACGAGCTAACGCTTTTCCCATTCGAATGTCGTATAGTGTGTGTTGTGAAATAATCTTAAACATTTCTTGAGAATGAGTTCAGCTGATTAATGACTAATTCCAGGATGGCCACGAATTGCCGTCATGCAATACCTGTTCAAGAGCGACTCAGAATTAATAGATACTTCATACTTACGTTTTTACCTTCTCCATTCCAACTGAAACTGAAACTGGAACACTGTAAATTTCAGTCTTGGCTAATTATAAGTGTTAAAATATCGGAGAATATCTCCCATCTAAGTTGATTCGGTTTTTACATGACTGTGAAACAGTGTCGAGGAGGAAATATTTCTCCGATATATCGTTCCCTGAGTTGAATCTACTATCGGCTGGAACCTTTGTAGTCTTTTATTTGCTAATACGCTTATAGGTTTTACAGGTTGAGTAGCATTCCAATTTGAAATCCAGTTTCCACTGTATAGGTACAGGGTGTCCTAGGCATGAGAGGCCAAAACTTGGTAATAGGGAGTAGGTAGTATTAAAATAATGTCAGTACTTCATATAATTTTTTTTTCTACGGACCTCCTTTTTTGAGTTATAGGACTTTAAAGTTAGAAATTAAAAATACATTTTAATTCATAACTCCAAAACTATAATTTCGAACTTGATGAAAATTTGGTGGATTGTCAAGTACATCCATTCATTTATTTTGTCTATACCAGTAAGTATACTAATGTTGCAGAAAGTCAGGATCGGACTTGGCTCACCGGATAAAAGGTCAGAACTTCTAAAGTAACAAGGCAAAAAAAATTAAAATACTGTCAGTTTATTCTCCAACTATTCTTCTAAAAAAAGGTACCCCTTGTCCAAATCCGTAACATCCGTGGTTTCAGAGAAATATGGAATTTCGTAAGGCACCGCAGAGCACATTCAGATTTTATCATTATTTAGGAAATGGGTTATAACCAAGTAGGCTGCCGTCAATTATTTACCATTTGCATTAACCATTGTTTAAAAAATGTTATTTCATCAACTATTTTTTAAGTAATGTTCAGCAGAACAAGTAAACTCATAATTTTCATAAAAACGTATTTTAAAAGTAAGAATTATCCAGAGTAACATAATAAAAAAATACAAACAAGAATTTTAATCCAATAAATGTTCAAAATCTGCACCTCCTACCTCTACACATTTATTGAGCCTTCGAATAATGTTTCGCTGTACCTGGAACAACATTCCTGGATTGTTCCTGATAGCATCGCAATGGAAATGAATCCGATCCAACAATTCATTCCTTGTTTGTATGAGTGTTGCATATACCAAACTTTTCAGGTAGCCCCAGAAGAATGAATCCATTGGATTTAGACCCGGACTACGCGAGGGCCATGCAATTGGACCTTCCACTCCAATCCATTTTTGGGGGTATGCAACGTTCAAAGGATCACGTACTACAATGCTAAACTGAGGTTGAGCACCATCGTGCATGTACCACATATTAATTCTTGTTTGTATCGGTACATCTTCCAATAGGTCGTTTAAATTATTTTCCAAAAAGTGTAAATACAACTGCCCATCTAAACGACCATAATTATAAATGGACCAACTAAGTGGTTTCCAATTATCCCAGCCAAAAAATTAACCATAAACCTTTCTTGACGACGTGTCTGAATTATGCCATGTGGCCATGTGGCCCACAAATGTAAATTATGAGAATTGACAACGCCATTTCTCGTAAGTCTCGCTCCATCAGTAAACAATACCGATTTAATAAAATCTCAATTTTTTCTTTATTTTTCTAAAAACCAGCGCGCATTTTGGAATCGTGCTGGATAGTAACCTGGATCCAAAACCTGTACTTTTTGAAAATGGTACGGACGTAAAAGATTTTCTTGAAGTAATCTTGCGCGGTAGTTTAAGAAACATTATGTTGGATCCCAAGTTTTCTAACGCTTGATGTAGGGTTCTTATCTACTTCATCTAGGATATCCTGCTCTGAAATAATAGTACGGATATTTCTCACGGGACCCACACCACCTGCTTTCCGTATAAATGTACCTAACAATAAAATGTATTACCTTTTAAAATGAATAATTGCAATATTTCATAAAATCATACCTTTTTCTCGTAAATTTCTGTCAACACGATCAAAAGTTTTTCTGTCTGGTGAAATTCTATTAGGAAAATCTTCAGAATAAAGTCTCCTTGCTTCGCGAGAATTTCCAGGTGCCTTTCCATACATTAAATGCATATCTGCATATTCGTTGAAAGTATATTCTTATTTAACTCCGAGTATGGCTAATAAATTGACATTACCTAAAGAATAGTTGAGGCATATGATATATACATTGAAAGCTTCCTATTTGATAAAATAATATTTTTTAAAGAATGGTTGATGCATATGACAAATAATAATTGACGGCAGCCTACTTGGTTATAACCCATTTCCTAAATAATTATAAAATCTGAATGTGCTCTGTGGTGTTTTACGAGATTCCATATTTCTCGGGAACCACTGATGTCATGGATTTGGACAAGGGGTACCTTTTTTTCAGAAGAACCTTTTATCCGGGGAGCCAAGTCCGATCCTGACTTTCCGCAACGTTAGTATACTTACTGGTATCGACAAAATAAATGAATGGATGTACTTGACAATCCACCAAATTGTTATCAAGTTCGAAATTATAGTTTGTAACATGTCTAACGACCTGTTTTGATTTTACGAAATAATGTCCCTAATTACCGCTCGCCGTCATAGTAACTATTCCCAATATAGTTATGTGATCTAAATTTCTCCCACTCTACCGCTAAGACAATTGACATATGATGTCAACGGCCGATTCCATTTTGAAAACGATCGCCCTCTTTTTCCGTTACCGACAGTCTTACAGTAAAGACATACCTTATCGTCTCTCCAATTTTACCTTAAGTTTTACCAAATTGCTGTGGTAAGCACAGCAGCTAAGCTAGGATTTCTATAATACCGTTACGATGCTAGGATACCGTTACACCACTAGGATACACCTAGGCTATTAGCTAGCATCAATTACAACTAGACATCTCTATCAATCTCAACTAGACATCACCATTAATTTCGACAAGACCTCTTCATCAGTTTCAACTAAGCTAAGTACCTACCAAAAAGTGAAGGTCTCATTATTTTCCGTTCTTACTCATCCTTCAAGGCAGAATAAAGTTAATATTTTAAATTTATTTTTTAATTTCTTATCTACCCGGCTGTAAGAGCTGTAGGGGATCGTGTCCGGGTTCATGTAAGTTTGTAACAAGGTGTTTCTACCTTTCTCACCTTAGTTTCTTTTCTTTAATTTAAATTATTTTTTCGTCGATGTCTAAAAAGGTAGTGGCGCCCTAAGTTCTTTTGGTCTGTCAACCCTCTGGCATACCTAGTGTGACATTAACATGGAGTCGATCCACCCTTGAGAGAGTCTCTAGCCGGGATCTGTCTCTTGAGGAGAGAACAGTGTTACAAGTTTTGGAATTATGAATTAAAATGTATTTTCAATTTCCAACTTCAAAGCCATATAACTCAACAAAGGAGGTCCGTAGAAAAAAAGTTATATGAAGTACTGACATTATTTTAACACTACCTACTCATTCCCAAGTTTTGGCCTCTCATCCCTGGGACACCCTGTATAATCCAATAGTTATTGGAAATCACAACTTTTTAAATTTATGAAAGATCGAATTTGGGAGAATTTTAAGTATATAAATGTTTTTTTCGTCATCGGATTTTTATTTAATATCATTTGCAACTTACTGTTTTTGCTCGTTAGTCGAATTTGGTTGCCGGAAGTTTTTAATTACGATGTTCATATTTACCGAACAGAAGTTTACTCTAATGATGCTCACAACATTTACATCGCTGTATTTTAAGGCACAGGATTTTGGAAAAGATTATTATTATTATTAATTCCATGTGCAACGATGGTAGTTTTTTTATGTTATTACCCTGAAATGATGTAAGTCTTGTCATTCCAGTGAGGAATAGAATAAATTTTATTATGACGCTATAAATAGAATCTTTAAATCCCATTCCTTTATTCTATCCTTATCGTTTTTACAGACGAATGCCCATTCTACAATTCTAGTTATTCAATTGGAAGTACGGGAGCTACGAAAGCTTCAAGCAAAAGCTACGGAATATTTATGAGTGAGCTTTTATAATTGCATATATATTTCTGACACGGATTTTATGTTACATAAAATACCAGTCACATCATGTGCTTTTGGAAGAATTGAACAGAATTGTGAAAATGTTAATATGTTCCATAAAATTACATGAATAGTTCTCCAGCATTTTCCACACAAAATGTAAAATGCATCTTACGTGAGCTCAATATTTTATATTTTATTTTGATTGATGTGTTTTCAATATAGTTTGCCGGGGGGATCTTAAGTAGTTGTAGTGGGTTGTATTATTTTCTTTCCAAGTGGCTTTCATCAGAGTCTACCGTATTTAGTATATTTTTGTATGGACGTCACGTTCTGTCAACCTCCATTTAAATTGGTGTGGTTTATCTAGCTTTCTTGGAGTTTCTGTCTCTGTATCTGTAGAGTAGGGAGGGTGAGTTAGGCCCACAGCACTTATGCCACATGTGATCCATTGTAGATCCTCCCGAGGAGTTGTCTTCCTAGGTCATCGTCCATCCTGTCCTTTCCAGGAAGGTGGACAGGTCACTAGGAAACATCTCCTTTATATTGACTGGTGTGGGCCAAGACTCACCGAACACACTCTCTCTTATTGACGATAACTCCGGGCACTCGCATAAGACATGCCTGACAGATTCATCTTTCTGTTCACACATCCTGCATAGAGGTGTGTTCACTAGCCCCACTGTATGAAGGTGTATCCTTAATTGAGAGTGACCAGTCAGAAATCCTACCGTTAAACGTAGGTCGCCCAGGGTGATCCTGGCAAGACTGCATCCCTTAATTTCATCCCAACTCTTTAGAGATTGTGCATAGGTGTAACGTTTAGCTAGTTCCGCAATTGTCGAATTCGTCAGACCGTAGGTGTCGCTGGGTCCAAGAATTCTTAGTCCAGCCCCTTCCCTGGCTAAAGAGTCAGCAATGCGGTTACGTTTGCTCCTGTCGTGCCCTTTAACCCACCTCAGGATAATATTGTTATCTACCGAGGCGTTAGCTTAATCTCGATGGCACTCTAATACTAGCCCTGACGTAACAAATTGTCTGTTCAATGCTTTATTTGTATTTTGTAGGGTTTATTAAACACAATCCTGGGTTCAATTGCATCACTGGCCACCTGCAGCAGAGGTAGAGCAATAAGCGCTTCCCGCCACAGTCAGAGTCTTAATTGACTCATTCCTACTTCGGGGTTTACACCAGCCGTGCGCAATCGTAACATGGCTATTAACGCAACCTTCTAGTTTATTTCTCCAGGGTCAGTGGCTGTAATCTGCTTTTCCCCGCAAAGCCAACAAATAGGCTAATCGCTGTCTATATGACATGCATGTGCTTTCTTGGGGATCGGTGAGGAATTACTCCAGTTTCTCCATTTTATACCCTGTAAGGCGGATGTTTTTAAGAATATGGCTGGGTAACATGCATTAACACCTCTGTTGCCAGTCCAATTAAATGAAAAATTAATTGATGGTGCATCATTAGTGAATCCAACGGTAGAAGCTTATAATTGCATTCAAGACGATAGTTGAGATGTCATGGACGTTCTCAACGTGGAAATAAAGCAGAATTAGATGAGAGGTTGGAATTATAATTTTAAAGAAAAATAAAACTGAATTATTATGTGAATTAATTACAGAAATTAAGAACACTGGAGATGATTGTAATTTTGTTAGGGTCAAGAACGCTATTCGCAACGGTGTCCGAGTAGATCCAACTAGGTAAAGGAAAATGATTGAAGCTAGAGCAAGACAAGCAACGATTTTTCATTGTTGTCCTAATACGTTTTTGATGATATTTCAATTGAGGCTTTGGGATACTCACAAAAAAGTATTGATTCTCTAAAAAGGATTTACTTCGTGTATCACACTCCACAACAACAATGTTTTTTGCACCCTCCCTTAATGGTATAATTTTTTATTTCAATGAAAATACCTGTTTACTCTGTTAGTATATTCTTCTAAATTTTACTATTTTTTTTAAATTCTATAAAAAACGTGTTGTGTACTGTATGTTTATATGTAAAATGCGCTAGAACCACAGCGGAATTGCAGACAAGCAAATTAAATATAATCAACTACCACAAGGGCTTTTATATCTCTTTGTCGTCCAAAATGTTCCATCAAACAGGAAATATAGTGTATGAGTTTCTTCCAGATCGTTCTCTAGTCTCTCAAGTTTGCAGGAATCGTGAACAAATTCTTTCCCATTTTTTGTTCTAAGCCGGATTACAATATACGTACCCAGCAGGTGCCCAACAACCATTAACAAATTTATCGAGAAGCACTCAATTTATTCATTCACACTTAAACTGAAAAATTCGCTTCAAAAGAAATCACTTAACACGTACACATTTATTTTTTAAATATATTTCGAAAATATACCAGACACTTAGTCATTTGATTTCTACTGGAGATAACCGTGTTTTAATGTACCATACAAAATTTGAATTTAGTTTCGCCACTGGCGGTTATAAAAATAAAACTGTATAATATAAGTAACATAATATTCGTGCGTGATAAAATTACATAGCAGGCTATTCATTCAACTCATTGTAAATAAATAAACTTATTTTCTAAATTTATTAGTTCAGCTCTCGTTTGCTCGTTAACCATAATAAATTACCAAAAACCAACCATGATATTTTGCGTTATTGATAAAACACGATAAAACACGTTCCAGTATCCATTGTCAATGACAGAAAAAGTTTTGTGGAACACATTAAAGTTGATTTATATTTGTACATTTTCTTGTCATTTATAATGAATAATCGGCCAGTGTTTACAGCTTTATAGAACCGTGGCGAACTTTGTTTTTCATGATGAATTATAATACAATTATACATCAAATGATAATAATAGAAACTAATCAGCAAAGTGTAGTAATTTGTTTCAGGAGGAGAAAGTTAGGCCGGTCAAAGTGATAACGTATCGGTTAATATCCAACATACCTTGGTTGTTTTTCAAGTTTTTTCCAAATAAAAATTTGGGATGTCAATATAAAATGAACAGGGAAAGACTTGCATTTGTCTAGATAGTCCGATCCCCTTCACCCACATTAGTATTCTCACGGGACAAAAGGATCTACGAATATTGCACTAGTGTAACCGACGAAGGATATCCAAGGTGCTTTATATAAACTGTGGCATATGCATTCTTAGACGTGGAAGGAGCTTCTGTCAATACTCCACATAAGACTGTGAAAAAACATTAAATATAATAAGTGTAGACAGCACAACATCCAAATGGCTGTCGGAGCTGCTGACCACTGGAGGGGTGGATACGAAGTCCTGTGTGGTTTGACTTACCTCGGAATATCCTGCTAAGGATATGCCGATAACAATGTCTTGAGAGTCATAAGAAAAATTTGGGAAAACCTTGTCACATCCTACATAGGGAAGTGAATTATACGAAAAACTGATACAGGCAGGTAGGACACACTAAAACCATCTCAACAGCTCCTACTTAGGAGAAAAAACTCGATCTGGAAACGGTTTATATTGATTGAAGCGAAGTTGAATTGCGACAAAAAGTCGTCGTCTTATAAACTTTCTGCAGCCTCCAAACTACATCCACATTACACTATTGTGCACCTAATAAACTCCAGAGGGTACCTTTTATAGCTGAAACGTAATTTTCTTTGCCCAAAGACCAGGGTTTAAAGGTTTGTCAAATTTCGTTTTTGAAACGTTGCACAGAACAGTTTGTGGGGATTAATAACGAGTTGATTCAAATGACAATCATGTCTACCATGAATTGGCCAATTTTCATCATTCTCAGTGGTTATAGATTCTTCTTGTCATAATATCAACAATACAGTATACACTACTAATTGCTCTTTGGTTTTTTTCGTTCTGTATTCTGCTTATTTACCAATTTCCAGAAGATAGAGCATTCTTCTTATTCACCCAATTTAATGGTAGCTCACGAATACATGCAAATTATCAAATTTTGTAGACTTACCTACATGTTACTGTTTGTATTGGAAGAAATGAAAAGAGAAGATCTGACAATTGGAAAGATCTAGTAGGGCTTAGGCAATCTAAGATTCTTCTGGGTGACTACAGCCTGTTGAGTTCAAATGAATGCATAAGTCAAAGCAAAACTGCACTAAGAGTTTTAACAGGAATACTGGATAGAAGAGGAACAGTTATCTAAGTTGAGGCCTGCAGATATCCTAAAATTTTTCCGAGAAATAGGACTAAGGGAGCTACTAGTATCTGAGACTCTCGTCAAAAACTAAGTAGAAGTAAAGGGGCACAATAGATCTTTTAGGTCTCAGTGAATGGTACCCCAAAATACATACATACATACTGTTTGTTCCGGAGTTTCCTGAATTTTGTTGAATTGCTCTGCTTTTTCAACTTCGGCCTCGCTGTTGTTTTTTAAACGGGCCTATTTTCCGCTTAAAGAGTCTTATTGCGAAACTACATGCAACACGGTAATTCATTAACTTCAACATTTTTAATTCCCTTAATTGAACAAGTTTTGGTGGCTGGATAATGGGAATAGCTATTGTTCAATGAAATTCGTTAAAACCTATCAATTTCAACAATTGTTTGATTAACTTTGATGTGTTTTTCTATTACTATTGTTTTGCTAACTGGATAATAGGCACTCAACATAAATTTCAGCTATTAGTAGACCATTCATTATATAGAAATGGTTCTTCGTGTACAATTTTTCATTCGTTTTTTTGTAAATAAAAGTATACCCTGTGTGCTGACCCAATATTAACCTATTGTCAGGACAGAACCTTGGCGAAGCCTCAGGTAGCATTTGAAATCAAACCCACGACTTTCTAAGTGCACCCTACGAGATACCCAATGTTTGGGGTGTCTCTTATGATGTAGATTATTTTCCCTCGACATTTTGTACGATCAAAATTATTAATTTGAACTTCATCTTCAACATCTATCTAAAAATGCTCACCGAGTATAAAAATATTTTTCTCCAGCTACATTTTCTTAACAATGTAACCTTGCAACCAATTTTCAGCAAAGTAGAAGACAAATCGATTTTTTCCACGAATTTATTGATCATTGTTCCCAACTCCATCACTCCAAATTGAATATCTTTGGTGTTTTTATGGCCATAATTCGGTCCTTTCCTAGTGATCCGTAGTTTGCTTCTAGTAAAATTGGTGCAGTGTTGTTCTTACATTGCAGTTTGTATGCCTAACTTTTGAAATTTAATAAAAATAAGATTTTATATTCAAATTAGTCAATCAAAAGCGATAGATGATAACATTCGTATCATGATAACAATCCCCACCCATATAAATACTCCTTAATTACGGTTTATTACGTACATTCAAATTATTTTTTAAATTATTCCAAGCAGACCTTTCGTTTAGGAGTAACAACGGGTATAAAAATGATTTAGGTCTACGGAAATTGGACTCCAACAAGCAAAATCAGAGCAGGTCGCTATTCAACTAATAAGATTATAGAATTATGCGTTTTCTTCGATTTCAGTTGAGCTGAAGCAGCTCAGTAATAGCTCTTAGGTTCTTTATATTTGACTGCCATATAATAAACAATATAATCCGTGGAAGAATGGCTAGCGTTTTAGTGGTGTACCAAAATCGAGAAAAAAGATGTTGATAAGTTTGGAACATCTGAAATGATTTTGCAGTTGTTTATTTTGATCGACATCCACTAACAGTTGTTGAGTAGTTCGAACAAAAAGTGAGATCGATTCTTTTAATTTCAACTTGGTTTGAAAACAAAAAAGAAGTTATTTGAAAATACTTTTGAAGCCGATACCAATACAGGTGAAAAAGAATATAGACATTTTTCAACATTTATAAGCATTTTAAACTCTGAAACAAAGCTCAGCGAGGTAAATTTCCCAGGGGCCTTGTAGACATGGAAAACTCACTATACGTGAATGTGGAAAATGGACTTTCCAAAGTAGAAACAATCGCATACAGCCGACGCCCTTTTTTTGCTTAATTATTTAGTTTCTAGGAAACGGTTCCACCTCTTCTGATTTCACAGCTCATTTTAGTCTTGTATCGAACTGTTATTGAAATTGTTTATCCTTTCCTGAACTCGCATTACGTTCGGTTAGTTTCTGATTAAAAGTTTTGTAGTATCAACGACCACCAAGTAGCTATCACAACTTTTCCGTTCTCCAATTTATTTTCTGGAAAATTACCACTCGCTACAATCATCCAATGAACTGAAAATGGGAAAAATAAGTTTACTTGTGTTGCGTGATTTTTTTCCGATAAATATTTGTCATTCGATTTCAAAATAAGATATTTTTAGGCAGTGTAAAAAAAGGAAAAATAGTGCAGTAAATGATGTAAAAATAGGAGCCTGTCTCAAAAACTCCAGGGTACAGCCCTGATTCACCTGAAACATTTTGCATTGTCTCAAGGGATGTATAAGAGAAACTCCTAACATGATTTGACATGTGACGAGTTGCTAGTTAGTTAATCAACACCATGAATTAACAATTTGATGATCATTTAATGAACAATTTTGATAAAGCGCAAAATATTGGTTTATATGGGGTTTGTAGTCGCTAATTACAAATTTTTTACCGAATACAAAAATATTGTACACAATCTGTACTGAGGATAGGTGGAGGTCCATCAAAGAAAATGATAATTTAATAGTAGGCAGGAGGACATTTTGGTTATAAAAGAACACTGGCACGAGTTCGAGGAAGATATTATTGGTTCAATTGTCAAGGTGACGTAATAGACTGATGCAAGCAATATCGGCACACTGACATTCGTTGATGGATTGCAAAACTGCAATAAACTTTTCGGCTACAACAGCACAAAACGTTAAATGATTAAATGATACTTTGCTGCTCAGGAGTTTAAGGAAACTAAGAGACAGTTTCCACTAGCCACGCACAATCTACTCTCCCACAAAGCTTAAATAAACCCCAAACTATGCGACGAAACACCCAAAATGAAAGTAGGAGGAGCTTCAAGTCTGAAAGAGTTCAAAAAAAGGGTCCGTTCGACGAAGGGAAAGTCCAGAAATAAAGTCAGAAGGTCTCCTAGATCTCCTCGAAGCCCCTTACAAAGTCCAGCGGGAAATAACCATAGTAAGGAAGTCGTTTTCCCACACCTAGCCGACTTTCAAGCATTAATACGGGAAAACAAATAAACGTTGACATTATTGCATGTACTGGGAGCCCCAGAATCCGCACTTGCATTTTGAATGGAAGTGAACAAAATTTACCATTTACGTTGACAATCGAAATTGCACTTTCGTCATCGATACCGACATGGACCTCTACATATCCTCAGTACAGGTCCGACGTAACAATACTTTTCCATGCATGTCAAGTCTTGTAGATCAAAAAGGACACTATAAAAATCACTTCAAATCAATGAACATACTAAGTATCATATAAAGTTCCCTATTTTTGGTTTTCCTTTAGAAAATCCCAACTCTGCTCACAAACCATACCAGCCCTTTATCTTTGAAATTGAACGAAAAAAATCATTTACTCTCCCCCTACAAGTGGTTTACTTCCCTCATCCAGCCCCCAAAATGTCTATTATTGGGTACATGACAGAAGTCTTTTTTTTTTTGCCACACAATGACAATGCAAAGGTTCCATGTGAATCCGAGTAGAACATTGAAGTTTCTAGGTCGATAATGTCATTTACTGCACTAAACCGATCCTTGTTCAAATACAGGTGATATACAAATTCAATCGTACAAGATTTATGTTGATAGTAAAATTTCTGTTATTCTGTATGTTACGCTGATATACGAGTATTGGATAAAGTGGTTTTTATTGTTTAATGTTATAGTTATTATTGTTCCATTCTTCAACATATACACTTTTCTTGATATCACCACTAATAATAACATTTCCAATTTGAACTTTTTCTTCCAGGGACTGCTGCACATAGCTTTCTGCAGCGGAAGACGATCGCTATCCTCCATGAAGCCTTGAAATATCGGCCCCTGAGCTACCTTGAAGCTATGGCCAGTATATTTTGCAGTATAAGGTAAGGCAATTCAGTAAATAATGCAATAAGATACCAAATTTTTTGAAAAGTGTCAACTCCAACTACTTTAGCTGTGAGTTTTCCATTTCCATACTGTAGAAATAATCTAGCGTTTTTTGTCATCTTAGGATACAGTTACATGTTTCAGCTAGTTAAAATTTTTGTACATACAAAAGTAGGGTTATGAATCAACTAGAAAATCTTTGCTTGTTTGATAAGAAAAAGTTGGAAGTGAAGCAGTTCTGGGGATATATCACACAAAACGGGGGCCTGTCCGCCATCATAGGGGATCTCGATTACGTCACACAGCAGACGCAATAAATACCTGTACCTATACGTATCCGAGTGAATTGTGAGATTCGTTAGGTGCCTTACCACAGTCGCGTAGGTCGATGGTTCAATTCTCACACCAAATATTTTTTTAGCGGACATTCTTCGAACCGCTGTGCTCGGAGAGGCTTTGTGTATCTACTCTTGTTGATGCAAAAAAGAGTCGGTGCTTTTGGTGGCAATTATCAGTTTTGGGTAGTTCCATAAACTCGAGTGAGCATTTTTATGAGTATATGGGTTGTTTCAACATACCTCGTTGAAACTATACTATTAGGTAACGGTATTTTGAATTCCAATGGTTATTTTTCACGTTATTCTCATGTTTTTCAATATTAACCCTATTTTTGTATAATAAGAAAAGATTTCCAATAACATGGGTAACGTCTCCTGATAAAGTCTCGGAACTCCTAACGAGGTATCTATAACCTTGAGAAATATAACTTTATATGGATAAAAAAATTCAACCTTGCCTAACTTGGAAATAAACTTCAAAATATATATTCGTGAAGCCTTGCCACCGACAAGAATAGAGTTTTTTGCGTATAATTTTCGGACCGACCCAATCTTATGGTAATATCTGCTTTCGCTGTCGAAAATCAATTTGAGGGAACTAGCAGTTTCCAGTCACTGAATAAAATATTAGAAGAGAGAAATGTTAGAGTTGGTTACGGAAAACTTGACTCGGCAAAAAGTTTAAACTTTTGTATATGCCCACACGCTAATTTTGAATCTTTTTCTTTTCCGTAGGAAAATGTGAGATTTATAACTATCATAAAACTAAAAGAGCACGTAACAGTTTGGGAGATTTGTGGGACTTAATTTATTTGTGAGAAAAAACAATATACAAAAAATACATCTAGCTTTTTGTTATGTTGTATTTTGGTTATTTTTTATGATAAAGGAATTATTCATTCAAAGACTCATTTCCATGCTTTATTTTTGTTAGAAAAGTTGAAATTTAAAAAATGGTACACTGAGGAAATTCCCTGCTTTTTTGGCTAAGACAAGTAGAATTTTTACTGTGGTAATAAAACTGATTAACTGAGTCAGTAATATCAACTTTTCTATTATCTCTGTACATGAACTATGACATACTTATTAAAAATACAAAACATTCTTTCCTATACCAGGAATTTTTACTTTTATTAAACATTACTTCACTACCGTGGACATATATCTTTCCGTTATAAATAAGCTCTTTGCTATCACTGTTAAAAAATATTAATAATTTTTTTCTACAAAAATGGCATTTTTATTTGGTAAAACAGAGAAGGAAACCCTTGGTCTAGTAGATATTTATTTGCAATGTGAATGTCCGTTATTCACAACGGTCGTCGTTTGACCAATCATGGATCGGCAATTTGTAAAGAAGTGCGATGATTGGATGTGCGCGAGAACGACGCGCAGCAACTCGGTAGTACCGACATTATAATAGGCATCGTTGGTGGGTGAAGTTACACTTTCGCGTTTTAGTTTTCACATGTGCTATATGGAATTTAAAAAGCTTTTATCAAATTAGTTATAATTGAAATTTTTATTGAAGCTTGAAATTGATCCCGATATACTGAGTAGGTTTGTTAAAACATCCGTGCAGTCTGTTAAAATCGGCCTTAGTAAAATAATAAAAAAATGTTTTTGGATCCATAGCTCTTCCCGAGGTGGCGCATTCTATTAGTCACAAAATATAATTGCCTATTAAAACTACAATATTCTATATCTTGTCATTTCAAAAATGCTATCAGTTGTACCCTGTAAGTCGTAAAAAAATTAAAGTGAACTGATGTTTCCTAACAATGCGTTTCATTGTTTTGGTGAAGTTTACTAAAAATAAAAAAGAGCTCGTGGGTAAACTATTTTTTGTTTTTATCTCTTCATTTTTCAGCATCCCAAGATCAGGTTACAATTCCCTTGCTTATTGTTCCCCGGCGAAAAGCTGCCGTTCGCTTTTTTGTAGTACACTTTTTAATTTGCCAACACAATATCAAACTTTTGTTTTTCAAAATCGTTACAGTTGTTATCAAAAACAATAGCTTTGTTCAGTATTAATTAGTTCCACATAACTATTTTATACAATACTCAGGAAAAAGAATATTCAAATCACTTAAGTTGGAGTAATTACAAGGCAAGAAAGGGCATACCATTCAGTTACCATCTTCACTGGACGCACTTAATTCCGTAGAGGTCCATTCTAAGCTAGTATGGGATTGTATCAAGCGCACTTGGAGGCCATTGCAAGATTCTAGTAGCCTGGGTACCAGGTCACGGGAATTATGAGGGCACCGAATCGGCAAATGGAATGGCTAAGCAATGTTTATCAATGCCATTCATTGGACCGCAACTCTTCTGCGGCGTCGCAAAGTCGAAAGTAAATATGACCACAAGGAAGAAATCTCTAGAATGGCAGATTATCTCGCCAGGACAGAGACAGGCGAAACAGTGGTCATTCGCCAACTTTTACGGCAAACCTAATAAGCAAATATAGGAAAACTGTAGTAGGTATGTTAATAGAACACTGTGAGCTTAACAGGCAAGCAAACCTAATGGGGTTGACAGACGAAGTAATTTGCAGAGAAAACTGCAGAGCATATCCTATTCCAGTGGGTCTGCCTGGCGAATTCGCGGTTATTTGTACAAAGCGATGAAATTATATGAAAGATTTAGCGTCGAGGCTGATTGACTACTTGGAAAGACCACAATAGATTTAAAAAGGTCGCAGTCGGATAGGCCGATTATTCAGTTCGTCAAATCTAATTTTATCTAGATAGGATAGTCTTCTAACAGTGCTTTGGTTTGGTCATTTTCAATATATATTCACTTCACTTTCTGAAGAGGTGGTAAGACTTACGTCCTACTTCACATTGCTTGAATGACTCTTTATTACCGGTCTTCACAAAAGGAAAAAACGATAAATGAAACATTAACATTTGTTGGAAATACCCCACAAACAATATTAACCGAATTCTTATGATCCACGACTTCTTCTCGAAAAATTCCATTCCTAAAATTATTCCATTCAGATTCAAAAAATGTTTCCGGCAATTCCGTTTATATCATAATCATATGCATGTGCTTAAACAAAAAAAAATAAAAAAGTCTTTTGTCTGACCCCATTTGTTTGACTTCTCTCATTAATATTTGAAGCTCGTGTAACTTTTTTTAAGGACACGTTTATACCATGATATTTTATTATGAGAGTGCTACAATCAATATTTTCTTGTATTCAGGTAGACGATGCCACATCTGTTATGTTGGTAACTGATGTCACTCCAGAGTATTCTCAACATCGAATGTATAGGGCCTTCGTTGATGTTTCAAATTCACACAGAAACAAACAGAAACGATCAGAGAATAACTGGTCATAGCAAAAAACGCAAAAAACGAGTTTATTTTCGCGTAATTCCTATCTCTGATTGCAATGGTCTCCAATCCATGAATTTTGCATTTTACTTCCTCATAGCTACATTTATATTTCACTGGTAATACATCCAAAGATGTTTCTTCAGATTGATTTCTTATTAGTGGTGTAATTGGAAAATATAAATCATTTTCCAAATGAGAAATGCTTTCAGAGCAAACTGAGCTGACAAGTCTAAGCTATGAACAAGGGAAATCAAACGAATGAAACAAGTAGATGTAATATAATATTTGTATATTAATAATTTGAAATCTTCAAAACATCATACACAATGGTAGGATATAATTGAAAATATAAATTTAGAAAATGTGTTTTTATAAAGGGATTTATAAAAAATATTTTAGCTGCCAAAAGTTATTTTTGGAGGAAACGGTTGGCACATCGCTTATTTTAGGTTTTTAAGAAGAAAACATCCACTGAAGTTGCACTTGAAAGGTACACAGATATAAGTCTTGCATTTGTTGTATGAAAATAAATCCAATTTGCTTGTAAGCACTTTGTAACAGCTGCGTCAAAATTGAATTTTATTGTGATTTCAAGAAAAGTCCAAATCTGTTTCCAAATTTCCATAAAATATAGTGGTGCAGCTGCTACGGAAATGGATATCCACTTGAGTAATTAACATTTTATTGCATGTGATCTACCTATCTAAAATTCCCGTTTTCTTTCCATCATAAACTATCCAGGGTTTCTACAGTGGAAAACGAATTAAACGTATGGATTTGGCTGATTTGAATTTCAGAACTGAACAGTGTTAACTGTGAGAAGAATAAGATGAATCTGGCTATAGAAGCAAAAGTTGAAACAAAACTAATGCATCCACGATTCTGTCCCAACTCAGTTGGTCCACTCATTGAGATTCGAGTCTATTGAACTTCTATTTCCAAATCCCAAAGGGTGCAGTTTGGACATATGTCAACTACTGAGTGTTCGAAATATTGTTCGCTTATATAAAACGTAGCAGAACATAAAAAACGAACTATTTAGAAACTGTACAACGGTTTGTTCTTGCGCAGTAATCATGTATTAGTTCTCTTGCAGGTAGCCACCAGCGAGTTACGTTATGTGGTAATCTGGATCAGTATTGTACAACGCTAAATGTATGGGAAATACTCTGTTTGTGTTGAATATT
Organism: Lochmaea capreae; assembly: GCA_949126875.1. Classification (NCBI taxonomy): domain Eukaryota; kingdom Metazoa; phylum Arthropoda; class Insecta; order Coleoptera; family Chrysomelidae; genus Lochmaea; species Lochmaea capreae. The sequence continues at coordinate 15,075,410 of OX421409.1, forward strand.
CATGCGTATCCACACTTTCTGAATCATAAAAATTTAGTAAGTACAAGAAATTTGTAGGTAATTCAGCTTTTTTGGTGAATACAATGTTGTCCTTATGCTACCAGTGTCAACACCCAGCTATATAATTAGAGTAGATGGATGACTCCCGGTCCCCCCAAAGTGTGATTCTTCCGTCAATTGCATCTGATGATGTGTGATATCAAGTTTAACTGGGCAGCTAGGTGGAAGGACTCATGAAGGAGTGTGTCATATTTTTAATAATTTGCATCCCGAGAGAAATCCTTTATCACGCTCAACAGTAACTGAAACATTCCAACGTTTTAATACAACTGGGATGGTAAAAAATTTGCTAAAACTAAAACCTGGAAGACCGCGGACTGCAACGAACGAAACTGTTAAACAAAATATTGCAATCGATTTAGAAGAATCACCTCAAACTTCCACCACAAATTTGGCACTAAACCATGGTATCAGTCGACTGTAGGAAAGATATTAAAAAGTGAAAAGTATCATCCCTGTATAAGGTACAGTTGGTTCAAGAATTGTCCGACGATGATTTTGACCGACGGCTGGAATTTTGCGAACGGCTAATGGACATCTGTAATGTCGACGACAATTTTGCTTCTAACATAGTTTTTCCCGATGAGACAACTTTTTGTTTGAATGAAACAGTTAATCGCCATAACTCAAGGTGTTGATCAAATGAGAATCCTCATTGGATTCATGAAGCACATACCCAGCATCCACAGAAGTTGAATGTTTGGATGTGAATTGTCAAAAATAGGCTTATAGGCCCATTTTTTATCGACGGAAACTTGAATGGTGACAAGTGTTTGGATCTACTGAATAACGATATTATTCTTGCACTTCAACCGAATGGGCAATTACCACAAAATGTTTGGTTTCAACACTATGATAAAAGGTCTAGGGATTTTTTGGATGTGAATTTTCCAAATCGATGGATTGGACGTAGAGGATTTATAGAGTGGCCTGCTCGTTCTCCGGATCTTACCCCGTTAGATTTTCTTTTTTGGGGGTTATCTAAAATCACGTGTTTACGCTAGACGACCAACTTACAGAAATTGAGACAAAGAATTATTGATGAATGGGAACTAGTACGTGGAGAAGTCTTGGAAAGAGTGAGTCAAGAATTTGTTTATAGGATGGCATATTGTCAGCAAGTAAACGGCGAGCATTTTGAACGTTTGAAATTTTATTTCTCATTATTCTAAAATAATGAAATGTACACCTATGGTTGTAGTAAACAGTGAGTTATTCCTCGTTTTTATAAATTTTTTTACACTAAACTCAGTATGTATGAATTCAAAATAACAAGCTCTTTCAAAATCTGTAAAAATATATAGGGTGTCCCATTTTAATTAAAGAAGTTGATGGCATTTCCGGTTTAACCGGAAGTATATTATCAACAAAAAATATACAAAAAATATACATTTTGTTCCATTGCACTCACCTGCAAATTTTCATAAATATCGTTCTTTTCGTTTAAAAGATATTTACTTGGTTCCATACTTTATCCCAACCCCGTACATATATTCATTTCGAGCGCGTCTTCGTAGCACTACACTGCCAGTTATTCTTGTTTTTGCAAAACTGTCTAAAGAAATAATGTAATATCCAACTTTTATTCAGCCGTCTTGTCTTATCTAGTAAACTTTTAAATTGGGTGTTGACGTGAGTCCGCAATATACGCAGCAAATATTTAATATTATATGAAGCGATATGAGAAAAACAATATGCAAGGGTAGTTCTTAATAATATTTCAAAAGTTTTCCAATATTGCTCGAAGAACTTTTTGTAGCGACCAAAGTCTTACTTATTTTAAACTCGAATCACTAAATAAGTTTATGATATAGTAAAAAAATGTTAAAGGTCAAATTCGCGGAAAAAATGTGGGTTGAGATTGAAAGAAGTGATTAGGGAAACACTGTCGAAATAATGAAAACACATTTTCTTGCTGTTAGACACCTCTTTTGTAAAGATATTTTATCTTTACTTCAAGTGCTCACCTCTCTTGATCCATTAACTTTTTTCATCAACATTTTCCACATTATCCTTCAATAAATTTATCAATTGCTCTTCCAGTAACCATTATAAATTCAAACTATTCGGAATATTTCTCAAACAGCTTTCAAAATCCCCATTTCTTATATACTGACTAATATAAATATTGCCAGTATTTACTCACTCCAAACTTTTTTAGTCGGGTGAGGCAGTCTTTGGTAGTGGTGAAGCTTATGGGTTGACACCTGTCACAGTCGTGCTGTATGGAGCAAGGCTACAATAGATCATTCCAAAACAGCTGACTTTGACAGGTTGCCATATTGGTCCGAGTCCCCCGATCAGCTGTAGTTGAAGTTTGAGTGCTTTTACACGTGGTGTAAGTCAATTGGTTGTCAGACTTTGTAGAGTAATAGAAATTGTACAAATAACACATAGAGCAGTCACTAAACTGTCTCTAAATTGAATTAAATAATAATTAAAATGTCAGACGAGGAAAAAATCAATCAACGGGGGAGTTATGTGATTCAAGAGCAGCAGATTCTGGTGCACAGAGATATCAATCAAATAATCACCTCGCTTGGTTAAAACAGCCGGAAATTGCAAAACAGATACTTTAACTCTTGCTAACTGCATTCCACACTCAAAAACATTACAAAACGATGGCATTTTAGACGATTTCAAGAACTTTTTACCAATTAAAATCCAACTGTAATACGTTGTTTACACTAAACAATGAAAACCAAATAGAATATGGCAAGAGGACTCACAGCAATATGACCGACCTGTCCGTAACGTGATTCTGGAATGGTCTATAGAGATAATAAAATCCTGCTCTAGGCAATCGTATATCCCGAAATGGGATCACTCGAACTAAACCTGGACTAGTTGAATTAGCAGCTTTGCAGCATTTATCGGGTGAGAATATTTTTTTCCTAAGTCCGTCTGAGAAACTCCGATTTCAACGCAATGGCTTGTATTTTCGCTCGTAGCACCCAGTCCAGAATTAATCTAGTACAGGTTAATTTGCAACACTTACCATTCACCATAGGCGTACGGTCAGATTTTTGAAAGGAACTAATTCATTCGTATTTCTCACTTCTGTAGTATTCTCTATAACTGTTCATTTATTTTTCTTCCAAACGGCAACTAGAGGCCGTTATGGAAGCTATATTCAAGATTCTTTTCAAAATGTTAAAAACGATAATTATACTTTATTTTTTATAAGTGCTGGCCAACCTTGTAAGTTGTGACAAAAATTATTTTGCTACAAATAATTTAGAAACATCATCTTTTAATGGTTTCATTTATTACTTTTTCCAACAAACATGGTATTAAAATTGAATTAAATTTAAAGTCTCCTTCAGTGATACATATTTCAAATTCCCATTTCTTGCATTTATTTCCAAATATAGAATCTTGACAGTTTCAAAACCCAAAATCCTGTAACTTCATTCCACTTCTCTTTGTCAAGTATTTCCCAAGTTTTATGGAACATTCTGGTTAATGGTCTCCTGTATTCAATAGACATGATGACTGATTTTGAAAAACTGTTCCACGATGTTTTCACATATATACTTTATCCACAATAAATGTTATTTCTCTGAGAAAAAAGTTTTTAAAGGAAACATTTACCTTTTAAAAATGCATTTTAAATTCTGCGCCAAAACGCAAGAATAGTAATGGCGTCTGTTTGTGACATCATCAATTCGTAAATACCATTTATAGGTGATCTGTGACATTCTTAGAACATTGGTAAAATCGTCAAACTTCAAACACTTGACAGCTTTGCAGGTTAGAAGTTTATTTTGATACATAATTTGAATCACACAAAGGAAATTCAAAACAGAACAGATGTTCGGACCACAGATAGTTCGGACTTATCTATGGTTCGGACGAAAGACAAAATATCGAGGTCGAATTTGCGAAAGTACGACGTCACTCTCTTCTGATTGGCGTTTGAAATTTTGTGCATATATTTTTACTGAAATATTGGTCATCACACTTGTTAGAATCTCTGCATCATATTATATAATTATATCAAATCAATGTTTTAGTGATTCTTAGTGACTGTCATCATGCCTATTGTACCGCATTCCTGATATATCTACCCTTAAATATTTCTCAAAGCTTAGCTTTATCTTTTATGGCTGATTTCACGTCGAGCAACAAAAGTCAATGTCTCTCATTTTTCTGAAACTTTGAGACCATATATCATTTGCAATTTTATGAGACATGTGTTTTTCCTTTTTTCCAATAAACTTTTTTGGAGCCCTGTAGTGCCATGTCAAAATATACATCGTAAAGACGTTATTTCGAAAACTTAAAACTACCTTTTGCTTAAAATGGTCGTCAAAATCTTCCTATATCTTCCAAAATTTTCCCGAAAAATAGGAAAAACTAAAAAAGTGCTTTTTTTTCAAAATGCGATTTCTCAAAAATGCCCACTTTGATTAACGCGCATTTTCGATATGTTGATCTCGAATATAAAAGCTATTTTTTGGGCTAAACCGCAATATACCAACTTTTTTTTCCAGAGATACAACCTTGCAAACACAAAATGTAATTTTTTCACTTTTTTCACGTAGTTTTTGGCTTCTAGTGTTTTCAGGAGGTACGCCCTATGATACATTCAATAGCGCCATAGTTTTCTGTGTAGAAAAATAAGTATCATATGTTCAGCAGTAGTACTGAGTCTATCTCCATTTCGAAAGGAGTACAAATTTACGTTAATACATCGTTAGACGAGGTGTGGTGTGGTGTTGTTATGCGGTATGCAAAATTTTTATAATCGTCAATTTTCAGGTCAATACTATGGTGCTATTGAATTTATTATAGGGCGTACCTGAAAAGCGCTAGAAGCCAAAAACTACGTGAAAAAATTGACATTTTATGTTTGCAAAGCTGTATCTCTGGAAAGAAAAATGTTGATATATTGCGGTTTGGCCTTAAATATTCGGGAATAACATATCGAAAAATCGCATTAATCGAAGTTGGCATTTTTGAGAAATCGCATTTAAAAAAATCCGGAAAAATCATGATAGAGCTGAGTAAATTACGCACATTTGAAAAAAACGGTTCCGATACCATTATTTGGGCCGAAATGGCGGCCATTTTAAGCAAAAGGTAGTTTTTAGTTTTCGAAATAAGTGTTTACTTTAACATGGCGCTACAGGGCTCCAAAAACGTTTTTTGGAAAAAAGAAAAAGCACGTGTGTCATGAAATCGCAAATGGAATATGGTCTCAGAATTTCAGAAAAATCAAAGACATCGATATATCAATTCCCAAGTCTTATTTAAATCAACGTGAACCTTAAAAATGTGATGTGGCTAATATTATGTTTCCATTTCTCCAAAACGGCATAATCGCACTGGTAAATACAAAGTACGTAGTCTGTATAACTGCTTCGGAAGTTAATGTCTCACAGTACAAACACAAACAATAATATCTTCTGTTTTTACTACTTAGGTTATTTAACTTGTATGTGGAGCGGATGCACTGCATTATACAACTGTCATATTATTACTTTGGACTCGCAAACTTGCACGGAGTTACACTTACATAAACTTTACCCAGTAATATTGCGGATTTCGTAATATTTTATGATCCTTTTCATCAGTGTCTAGAGAGTATTTTATTGTAATGTGTTTCGTTATTATTATTATTTTACGAATAGTCTTGGTGTCTGATTTTGATTGTTTCACGATGTTTGCACGCGTGAGCTTTATCAAAACAAAGTTATTTCTCATAAGATTGAGGTATTTATTTTAACTTTTCAAAATACAATTCAAATTTTGCGCTAAAACGCTATAGTGTATTTATAAAGAAGAGAGTAATAAAACGATGAAAAACCCATTTTTTCGAGCGTACCATTGGCGTAGGTGTTTTGCCAACATTTAAATTAAAAAAAAATAGAAAAAACACAGCAGTTATAATGTATGTTATATTTTAACCTGAAATTGTTTATTATGCGTGTTCTGTTTTTGCACTATAATAAGTAGGTATGCAAATAATGCCATTATAATCGTTTCCGGTGCATAGAGGATTAAGTTTAAGTGAGGGTTAAGTGGCTTACAAAGAAAAACATAAATTTGGAGGCAAATATGGTAAAAAAAGAACTAGTATCATTGGTCAATAACCACAAAGAAAAATTGAATGAGAAAGTTGTCGGTGATATGGCTTGAAAACGAAACATAATAGTATTAAGTATGGGCTTAAATGAAAGGGTATGTAGCAAGGAATAATACTACCTATAAATTAAAGGATGTGGAGGTGCCTTTTCAAGAATAAGTTGGAAAAATAACTCCAGATAATTGGCATAAATTTGTACAACATGTTTTAAAAGTAGAAAAAAAAATGTGGAAACTTGATTCTTTATTCGAAGCAAGTGTTGAACCGCTAATTGTTTCTTTGGACGAAAATGGGAGTGATGATGAGAGCATTTACTGTTCTTCTGAATCTGAGTAATTTATTCCTATTTTATTTTTGACTGTTTTTAAAGAAACGTATGTACCTATTTAATAACAATTTTTTTTGTAATTCTATTTGTGACTGTTTTGAGAGAAACGTACTGTTAAATGTTTTATCACATTTATTTATTCCTATTTTTTGGACTCCTCCACCTCCATTTCATTTTAATTATTTTTGTAGTTGTAAAAATTTAAAACCGTAACATATTTTCACGTACCAACCATTTGTTTAGCCTTAATTTAATTTTTAGGTGTGCTTATTAATTATAGTTAAAACGCCAATTTGATTTTTTATACAGTATGGTGCAAATGAAAGGAATAAATTCGTTATTTCGTAAGCCGGCGACTTTAAAGAAAAATCCCGAGACACGTCGACACCCAAAAATAAATTTTGTGAAGGCAGTCACTGGTTATTAAATGTCTTATCTACCTCCTTTTCACCTTTTCCAAAAATCTAGTTACCTTATCAACATCAACATTGACACTTGGACATAATTAACTTTCTGTCAAGTGATTGATAGTATTATTGTGATTAGACGAATTCAAGAAGTCTTTGTATCTATCAACATGAAGCTGACTAAAACGCAAAGAATTGAAATTCTAATAATGATTGGTTGTGGAGATAAAGCACGTACGCAGAAAGAAGTATATACGTTATTTGATAATAAATACCCCAACCGAGAACCAATTTCACAATCCACTATAAGCAAAATTAAGAAGGAATTCAGAGAAACGGGTCATATCAAAGACCTTCCCAAAGGTAGTAGAAAACCAATATCAGAAAACCAACAACTAGATGTTCTGTTAGTCTTTTAAGATAATCCCCATACCAGTTCACGGCAAGTAGCGTTAGATAATGACATGGACTATTGAACAGTTCTTAGAAAGCTCAAGAAGGAAAAGTGGCATTCCTACAAAGTAAGTTCAGTACAAAGAGCTTATGGAAGATTATTTTGATAGACGAATTGAGTTTTGTCAAATTATGATGGAACAAAATAACAGAGATCCGATGTTTTCAAAAAAGGTTCTTTTCTCGGATGAAGCTACAATTCTACTAAACGGTCATGTCAATTGTCAAACTTATCGGTACTGGGCTACGGAAAATCCACACTGGATGCAAGAGTACCGTACTCAATACCCAGAGAACGTTAATGTTTGGGCGATAATAATAGGATTATTGGACCATACGTTTTCGAAGAAACCTTAACAGGTCCTCGATATTTAGAATTTCTTCAAAACTTCTTGCTACCCGAATTGAACCGGCTGTTTCCAAACAGAAATGATTTATGGCTGCAGCAAGATGGTGTCTATGCTGTCTTGGTGCGCAACTATTTGAACAACGTCTTTCCAAATTGGTGGAATTAATGAAACGCGGCCAAAAAAAGTCTTCTTTCCAAAAATATATGTGTTGAATTTGATTATGAGAAAGGAAGGAGAGCTGTTCTTTTCTAAGGGTTATGTTAATAGTTAACAGAAAGCCATCTTTGTTTAATATACAAGTCTTAGTTCTGAGATGCTTGTTTTTCACGAGCAAAATTGGAAATATCAATTCAAATATATTCACTAGCTGCATTATTTTGAACGTTCTCTCGAAAACGCTTTTAAATTACCATTTTACGATTTCATGTAAATCTGTTTAAATGAGAATATCATGAAGCCACTTTTATTACAACGAAGGTCAGCTATTTCGGAACTAAATACTCATGTAACGCCATCCTCGTATGACACTAGCAGTGCATCTCAAATCTGCTTATCCCTCTATCCCGATTAAATTAAGTTTTAACAACGTTGTGAATACAGAGAGCCTAATTACCATTTCCTTAGCTGTTTGGTTGCAATTCTATTATTTCATAATGGAATAACTCTGAATAACTTTGGACCTAAACTGTTTCGAAAGCTCTGACTTCAAAATGATTGAATCTACGACAAACAAAATCAAGTTATAAAACTGTCTAAGTTGACAAACTTTGATACAAAATTGTGATACAAACAATTCCTATCAATAGCACAAACATTATAAAATAAATTAGCTACCGTCGCCATCCATCTGATTGATTTCGTTGGTAATAACTAGCCAATCAGAAAAGATGTACCTATGTAAAGATGGTGCAATGACAGCAAAATAATTGTAGCTGGTCATTGTATACGTGCACTAATTACCTCATAAAGGTTTTTAGGATAAAACTATTCCATTTTTTCCTTTCAGCTGCTTGTTATAGGGTACAATCAAAAACACTCCTGGAATACTAAGATCAGATGAAATCAAAATAATGCATGAGCCGGAGTAAAACTGTCTAATTATTTTGAAAGGTCCTCTAACAAGACACAACATGAATAGGCATTTTATCAAGCTCAAAATAGAGGAGAAAAAAATGTATATTTTTTTTTAAACTCATTCCTACGGATATTCTGAAATTCCTTATTATTGCCTCTATTATTCCTAGGATATGTATGTTTTCTTCAATTTTCAGTTCACTAATTAGAGGTTATTATTGGTATATTCAACTGCGACTCTTTCAAATCTATTGTGGTTTTCTTTATTGTATATAGTCCGCTAGCTTCAAGGCTTAATATTCCATAGTTTTTGGCCTGTTGCTTTTTGTCGCCTAGTATGAAGAACTGCACATCTACTCTACCATCGCACCGGCATATAATTGGCAAAGTCTTCACATGGCTCCGTCTATCAATCCCATCCACTTCAAGTGCCTACTGTGCTTACAGAGCCCAGTTAGTAAAATCTGCCCAGTTTCGACAGTATTTCTGTCTTCGCGCATTAAGTATGCCATATACTTTGTTACGTCCTATTCTCAATTGTTCCACTTGTTCCGGTAAATTTGATTGCAATTCTATGGATTTGTGCGATATTCACTTTTCTGTAGCCCTTTTCGTTGAAATTTTTGCAACACCGCAAAAGAGGCCTGGTCTAACATGTCATTGATGAGCCTAGCCTGGTTATTCAAACTACATACAGTACATTTAAAGCGCGCTCATAATTCCAATCCGATGGGATTACTGAGAATTACATCCATTGCTTTATCTCTACCACCCCGCTTCCAAGGTCTTTGTGCCGTCTGTGTACTAGACTACTTCCTTTTGTATGGATACTCTCCAGTTCCAGTCTCCCATATATTTTGTATGTTTTTTCAAAGCTCGCTGCTGTTGTGCTCTATCATTGTTACTGTTTTCAGCTCCTCCACTAGCGTTCGATGATCAGCAGTATGCGTTCGACTATCTTGTTGACTATTCAGTAACCTATGCATAACACATCTGGTCTTGCCTTGTATAAAATTAAGCAGTGGTAGTTAGTTTAATAGAACTACCATCGTGTAACAAACAGGATGCTAGCCTTTGTGTTACTTATTTCAGCCCCATTGTCCCCACCTTCTTCGTTTTTGTAGACCCAGAAGTTATAATAACCCTTGTATATATCTATAGGGTAATGTTGGAATTAAGGCTCCAGTTCTCACCACTTTCAACGATTAGAGCACTTTGGACTCGCACCGTGTGTTCTCTTCAACTTAATTTCCAATTTATTAAAATAGTTAACCAACACGGAATTTAATTTAAATTCTACCCTATGAACTTTTTCCTTTCATTACTTGTGGTTTGTGATTGTTCGCTTGGCTTTTTGTTAATCGTTTTCACTAAACTGACATACGTAACGTATTTGAGAGTTTAATAAAAGGAACTGTATAATCAACAACTACTACGGGTCTTTAGAGAAAGCATATTATTAAAATATACTACTCGTATAAATTGGATTTTCTCTGATCTAGTTGAAAGTGTATGGCTGCTTTTAAGAAGTAATTATTTTATTATTAACAATTAAAATTGAACTAGACGTAGAGAGGTGACCTTAAAGATCTATTATGCTCCGTTATTTGACACACTTTCTGAGGAGATTCTTAAAGACCAGCAGATCTTCCAGTACTATTCATTGAGAAGTATTACTTAAATAGGCTTCAGCTCAAGCAAATTTCCCTTTTCCTTTTAGTAGTCTCGCAGGTGTTGTACCTTCCGAAAGTATGTTTCTTCTTTCATTTCACATATTCTGCCTTTCCTCTACCAGTTTGAAAATGTTTAGGAGGCAGTGCTCTGGATCAGACGAAGACTTCAAGTGAAAGCTTGCGCATTTATCTGATCTCACCTGGTCGTAGAGTCCCAGGTTTCAGGAGTTTCGTGTATTTTTGCTTTAAAACTAGTAGAGGTTAGTAAGAAAAAGTGAAAAGTTAATTCAAGGAAATATTTCATCAAACTTCAACTACGCCCCAAGTATTTGATGAAATACATGTAAACTGAAGGTATCAGTTTCATACTTTATTGTATGAGAAAATTCATAGAATCTTTGGTCTTTTCAACCAATTATCGACAGCTTTCAAAATATTTTCATTCGATTCATTAGATACCTGTTACTCAAAATTTTCACAACACCTTATAGGTAATATAAAATTTGAAACGAATCCAGCCTTTTCCATCCCCTCCCCAAATTTCTTATTAGAATTTCATTATCCTAGTTCCATAATTTCTCACTCGTGTTGTGTGAACTGAATCGTTAAGGCATTGTTCATTAATTGATGTCCTATTGTTAACACACTAGGCATGACTAATTATATATACATGGCATATAAATTAAGGTTTTGGTAGTTGGTCCTATCCTTTTTCCTTTAAATTATATTCACGAGATACGCTTCGGTAAATATATAGAGGCGAGAAAGACTGTTCAAAGGATAACTACTACTTTGCGAGCCGGGCTTTATAGCATAGACACAAAGAAGATACCGAATTTGCCGATGTTTTCCTTTCGAGGCGAATAAAAAAGATCTAGCGATTTTAATCGACTTTTTGCGATTTATATGTCAATGAGAACTTTTTTAATGTTTAGAAAGAAAAAATATTCACAAAATTACTCCTTTTAATGGATATATTTGGAACATTACATTTTTGAATCAAATATAGTGACCAAAATAAACCTTGTTTATTAAAAGTCTTTGATGACAAATTGATAAATCGAGAGAGAAAATGTGGAACTAGAATTTCGTTAGGACCTTCGACAGCGGTTCCATTTTTATAGTGGCTATATAAGTACAAAACTATTTCGTTGTGAACGAACTCATGATAATTTATTTATTTATTCACGAGCATTGCAAAAGTTGGAAACTCACAGTCCCAATCATACTTTAAATATATTAAAGGGAATAATTGAAACATCGTAAATGCATCTGCACCACTCAACCAGCCTGTTTAAATCAAATTGGAGCAGAGCAAAATATTTTAAGCTATGATTTAAATTTTATTTCATTATCGGAAAACGGAAAAAATAGAGCAGTGGTTAGCGAAAAAAGTACCAATAAGATTATCATTACTTGATATGTAGCTTTAAGGTTATTTGCAACAGAATGCGAAGTTTCAAAATCAGATAAGGATGAACTAGTTACAGTTTCAAAAAAAAATTGTATATCTATCAGGCAACGTACTGTAGTAAGTGTTCCTATATAGTTATCAAGGCTGTTTAGGGAGAAGTTGATAGACTTTATGAAATTCATAAGTATAATATTGGTGGTTTAGTTGTAAATCGTTAATTATTGCTTATAGGATGTAATGAGCCAGGCTAAAGCTGCGTCCTCACCGAGTCGACACTGTCGATCGACAGTGTACTTGGTGTGTACGTTGCAAAATAAATTGATCGACATGTCGAATTGTTTTCCATCGACTGTCTGTAAACATGAAAGAGCAGTCGATCGACTTAAGTGTGTGAACGTGTTTTCGACGTTTGACAAATTGAGTACTCAGTGACGTCTTTACGTTTACGTTGACATTGTAGTCGTGTATTTTCGTAGAAAATGAAATCAGAACAAGACAAAGTCATAACTTTTATTGAGGCATACAAATTAAAGGGAAATATATGGGATTCCAAAGCTGAAAACTACAAAAACAGTAACATGAGGCACGATGCCCTTATGCGAACAGCTTTTCTTTTTTTAGTCGCGATAATAATATATGCACAAGCAACTATGACATCTTCGTCAGACATATTGATTAGACTGATCGACAACATTTCTATCAACTCTGGTGTGGACGGATGCAGTTTTGTCGACGTGTTGATCGACCATGTCGATCGACTGTCGACTTGGTGAGGACGCAGTGACGTCTTGACGTTGACATCGTAGTCGTGTATTTTCGTTGGAAATGGAATCAGAGCAAGACAAGGTCATAGCTTTTATTGAGGCATAAAAATTAAAATCAAAGCTATGGGATTCCAAAACTAATAATTATAAAATTGCTAGTGAATCTTCGTCTAACAAGTTAATTAGACTGATTGACAACATTTCTGTCAACTCTGGTGTGGACGGATGCAGTTTTGTTGACTTGTTGATCGACCATGTCAATCGATCGACAGTGGCAACTCGGTGAGGACGCAGCTTCAGCCTGCACATTGGAAATAACAAAAGTTATATATTCGTAGAAAAATATGAACTGATGTTGTTGCGGAAAATTGTTTAACCAGATAAGAAGAATAGAACTTCAGTGGAAATAACGTTTCATCTTTTTTCCCTACCACTTGACAGAAAATAACTAAATATATTTATAATCGAAGAACGAAGTATTTTCACTGTTTAAAACATTTATTTTAAGGGGGAAAAATAACCAAGCTAGGAGCAGACACAACCAGAGGCGGCCAAGTACATGTGAAGTTTTTGTTCTCCCTATGAAGTGAGTGGAGATGGCGCTTCTCTCTTTTTCATTTCTTTCATTAAAAAAAAAACACAAATTAAAAAAACATAATTTATTGAAAAGTGGGTATATATGAACCATTTTTTTGGTTCTTATTATTAAATAGCTGTGACTAGTTTGCTTTGTATACTTTTATGTTATTCTGTGAGTAGATGTAGCATCACTGTTGTATCGTCTGCACTGCTTCTACAAGCGATCCAACGTCGCACTGAAGCCATAACGAGTTGAAATAATTAAATAAATAAAAATGTAACCGAACCTTCAATGGCCATCGATAGCGATAGAAAACCGTTTACACACAAACTAATCACCAAACAAAAGTCTAAAATAAGCAAACACATCCAAAAAACACATCAAAACGACAAAGACGGATGAAGCACAACACTTTTCCGTCTTTCACCGCTTAGAACATCAAACAAACTTTGTTTTCTAAGGTTTGACGTTCTGTTAAAAATTCCATGCTCCTACTGCCATCTGCGCTTACTTAGCGAAAATAAGACAAATATGTGACATGCCCTAATGTTATAAGCTAAACAAAAATAGAGGTAGCAGGACTATTTTATTTGCCAATCAAAATCTCAAGTACTTGTCCGTCTCTTGGTTGTCTCTGCTGGAAGTATTTATTTGACTCGTGGCAACTGAGTGGGGGAAGCTGATCGGGACTTTGATATCCGGTATCATTTTACAGAGGTCGTTTGGAATAATCATTTTCAAAGATGCGGAATTGCATATTTCTTAAAAATAATAACGACACATGACTTATCACTGCGAAATCTTCCAACAAAACAAACAGATTTTGGATCTTTCCTTCATATACTCCAATTTTTTGGCTTATTTGACTCGTGGCAACTGAGTGGGGGAAGCTGATCGGGACTTTGATATCCGGTATCATTTTACAGAGGTCGTTTGGAATAATCATTTTCAAAGATGCGGAATTGCATATTTCTTAAAAATAATAACGACACATGACTTATCACTGCGAAATCTTCCAACAAAACAAACAGATTTTGGATCTTTCCTTCATATACCCCAATTTTTTGGCTTATTTGGATACGTGTATTGAAATGTCTTCCATAATTTCACCCACTTTGTTTATAAATCAACTCGTCGCTCTAACACGTAATTTTACCCTAACTTTTCACACGATAAATGTATAAATATTATCTTTTTCTAATTTTCACATCATCAATATGTATTAACATGTTCACCAAAAATACATTGTAATTTCCATCCACCCGGGCGGATCAATGTCCTTTCAGTAAATAGTGGTGATTTATTGGTTGGGATTCACGTTCATGTATCTTACTGATGAATAGTTAATTGACGTTATCAGTGGTTTGTTAGCACGATGTTTCCTATACGAAAGCACACATCAATAAAGTCTATCATCAGGCTAATGGCCGTTCGCCGTCCATTCGATGGAACTTTTAATGAATATCAACCGCCATATTCGCGTCACCCTAAGAACTTCCCTTCGACAACTCGATTGTAGGTATTTCATCCTACTGGACCACAGTTTCGAAAAAAATAACACTGAATTTTCGAAATATGCCGGATAATATTAGTCTGTGAATGGTGTTTTTAAATCTATTCAGAATCAAAAGAATACAGATGTTTTCGCATGAATGGGGAAATTTTAAAGCAAATCCTTTGACAGTTCGGTTTCGAAACTCTCAGGCTACACAAAAAAAAATTGGAGAATATACTGGGTCTAAGATGATATTGGACTGGCCTATAAATAGACCACGCATGCTCACCCCCAGATGAATGAACTTTGGTGTAGGTGAAGTCAGTCAATAAAGGTATTCGTTGCTAAATTGGTTGTTTTGATGATTAGAATTACCTACTATTCAAGTAATAAACATAATATGGCGCTGCGAATCGCCAAAATTTCTTCTGAAAGCGTTATTTCATATTTAAAACACTTTTTTTTTATTAGCCACCACTGAGAAACTAGTATCAGATAACGGAGCTCAACTATGCTCTGCCTCCTTTAAAAATTTTTAGGAAGAACGGGGATTTGATTGTATTTACACTAGTCTTGATTTTCCGCAAGCGAATGGACAAGTGGAAAGGCAAATAGGTACGGTAAATTCCATGTTAAAGAAATCCTTTTACGATAAAAACCCACCCCTATATAGCTTTATTAAAGTTACATAATACACCTATTGACAATAATTTATACTCTCCAGCTCAATTATTATTACACAGAAACTTGAAAAGTATTTTGCCTGTTACTAATAAGCATTTAAAACCAAAAATAATCAGTTCGAAATTCCATAGAAATAATTTAAACTAAAAACAAAAAACGAGTCAACTCTATTATAATAGCAAAACAAGAAAATTGCCTTCATTAAAATTAAATCAGAACGTTTTAATAAAAAACAACGGATACTTAAAATAATAAAAACAAACAAAAACCCTGAAGTTATCAGATTAAATTGCACGACTCAGGGAAAATTACTACAAGAGCTGTGAAACCAGTTGTTAGATTTCATACTTAATTTTTTTCCCATTGTTATCATCTCGATATTGAAACTGATGTAAAAACAAAGTTTCAATGGATCTGGAAAGATCGCAGTGATAGAGGGCATTGGAACTGTTATGGTATTGGACTGGCCTATAAATAGACCACACATGCGCACTCCCAGATGGATGGACTTGGTGTAGGTGTAGTCAGTCAATAAAGATGATCGTTGCTAAATTGGTTGTTTTAATGATTAGAATTACCTACCATACAAATAATGAACATAACAGAAACCATAAACCAAAACAGACTATTGCATATTGTATCACGGATTTCTGAGTAGCGCCTACTGAGAGGCGAAATATGACATTACACCGATGCAATTTTTTGATTCATTTTCCCTGTGTTGAATCCTTCTCATTTATTTTTCTGTCTTCCACAGTTGTTCGGACAAGCAAGAGTGGAAAGAGGTAGCAGCCTCATCAAAACAAAACAAAAGTTTCTTAAAAATGAAGTAGGAAGACTTTGTAACAGTTTACCAATTTATTAATTTAAAACACCCTGTAATGTAGACTAAAAACATCATTATATTGATGTTACAAAATAGAGGCGTTTGTATTTGATATTGCGGATTTAAAAATCTTCTTTCTTGCTCGTTCACATACGTTTTCTATCTCTCTATAGATATACGAAGCATGAGTATGAATTTAATAACATTTCCCTTGATTCTCAGAGAATCCAATTTCAGCACCTACACACAGGCCGATAACTTTACTCTCCAGAGATTTGGAGCGTCAGAGATTTCGCATAGAGCTTCTACAAAAACATCGGTCCATCAAGGAAGTGACGATAAACCTCATCTTTCTAGTCAAGGTTGAATTTCTAACAAATATCCAGCCAAACAAGTCGAAATTTTATTATATTGCTTCTGTAATGAATTCAAATTATCAATTTCATGCACCTATTCCCACTTATAGTTCAATTGAAAAATTTCAACGTCAAAAAATTGGTCCATTTTCCTCCATCACACTTCACTTCAATACAAATAATAGGTTGTGAAGATTGTCGAAGCCATTTTTCGTATTTTGCAGTGAAATAATTCTACCAAGCATCATAAACCTTGGGAATATGAACGCACTGTGTTTATAAAGTTTGGAATACTCAGATTAATTTTTGCTCAACAAAATTTTTTTAGTATTTATTCCATTTTACTCGATAACTAGATATACAACTTAACAAAAAGTTTAATAATAGGTACATATTATTCAGAACGACTGAGCACCATTTTAAAAAACCATATGCTAATATAAAATGTGAACTCTTGCAAAATGTCCGCACTCAATCGACATGTCATAGAATTTTTTTTTAAGGAGCCGTCCCTTCGCCGGCTGCACCACCTCAGCCTCTTGGGCTTATTGTGGATTCTCCTAATGTTTCCTATTCAGCCAATCCGTTCCCTGTATTAGCTCATACAGGTTCTTTACTGGTTGGTTGTAGAAGTCTTGTGAAGTCATTTGGAGTCTTCCATATAGTTTTTGCCTCCTGTGGTCCAGCGTCTCACAGTTGCATAATACGAGTATATGCAGAGCTGTTTCGGTGTCCTTTTTGCCTTTTCTGCATGTAAGGTGTCCGTTATCCAGCCCTATTTTCCCAAACCAGCCGAGATGTTACCTTAGAGCTCTTAAGTGCTTAAAGGGCAGCTTGATTGTCACTGTAGATCCTGATCTGCCTCTTGTTGTAGGCTCACATGTTATTTGCCCTTGCTGCCATCGAATTAGAAAGGATGAGAAATGACATCGAATGCCTGTTGTAGTGCAACTTGAAGGCTGTTAGGTGCCAACGAATGTGTCCCTGCAACTGATTCCAGAAATGCTCACTATTAAGATCAGGGCTGCAAACTGGTGAAACAATTTGTTTGGAATATTACTGCATTTGAAGGATTTCCTTCAAAGGCATATAACTTCTTTAAAAACAAAGATAATTACGTGAAAGTATCAAAAATGTTCACGCGCTAATGGTTGTTCACATCACCGGCAGTTTGAATTTGAATTTAATATCGCAATAATTAAATATTTAATTAACTTAAACTTGTTATATCTGTTTAATATTTAACGATGCGATAATTTTTGATTAGCTTGCTTACCTTTATGAAGCAGAAATTAATTGGATTTTAACTTTATTTTCATTTGACTATTTGTCAAGTTTTATAAAAACGAACATGGTCTCACTACCCTAAATTAAGGAAACATGAAAAATGTAAAGAGCATCGCACAATTAGCTTGATTGATTACACACACAGTGGAAATATTGTTAAATTTTTCAAGCAAAAAACTAGAACGAGTCAATAAAGGAAACTGGTACAACAAAAGTACAATTTATGGATTAAGAAAAAAATGGAACAAAACTATGATGATTTTCTAGCCTCTTAAGTTGCAGAGGAAAAAATGGTTATGATAAAAACTCCATACCAGATTAGTCAGACATTCGAATACCGATTTCCAGAGTTAACTTAGAGCGTTGTCAGTAGAATATATTTCATAAAATATGATAAATATGGAAATCCAAAATAGGGAAGAAACAAAAACTGAAAACAAACAACTGAAAATATAAGCTGTGACAAAAATACTTAAATGTTGGAAGACTTTGGACATAAAATGGAAAAGATTATGCACGAATGAGAGTTCTCTGAAATTTTGACTTCGAGAAAAATAGAAACTTGGATAATCTCAAATATATTGTAAGAACAATGTAGAGAAAACGTTATTTGAAGATAATGAAGAGGTGGATGCAACATGTTAAATGAAGATTGGACGAACGAACACGTGAACGACAACCAGGATAATTAAATGGAACAGAATGAGAAGCAAAATATCAAAATAGAACGAGTGACAAAAATATTTAGATTTTCAAAGCTAGAAGGAGATGACGGAGTAACGGCTATCTGGGAAGCAATGGAACTGAAGTATTGACATTTTTATTCAACAAAGCGGTGAAGGAATCAAGAATGCCTTAATACTGAAAGAACGAAGTGATCCTATCAATTTTCAAAAATGACAACAACCGTGACTGCGAAAATTACAGAGGCATCGCCCTATCGTTGAGTGAAATTTCACTCCACGTTCCTATCAAGCATAAGTGCAAGCAACCCAACAACTAGGTCTAGACTGGTGAAAAACTGTAAATAATCCCTCAACAGGCTGGCAAGAGAAAACAAAGTGTCTCTAATATGGGTACCGGCACATGAGGGGATTGCAGGTAATGAAATGGCTGACCAGTTAGCTAAAGAAGGCTCTAAACGAGACTTCGTAGGTCCGGAACCGTTTTGTGGAATCACAAAAGATTGCATAAGAGGGGAAATCGGGGGCAGTAATTTGGAATAGCTCGGGAAAGGGATGAGACAAGGGGGTGTATTGAGCACTACATTATTAAATATAAAAATAAATTACATGATTGACGACACAAACTCTGCATTTAACAAAATTTGCATATGCCATAATATATGCCAAACGTGAAAAAGACTTGCAGCAAAGTAAAGATACTTGAAACTTGGAAATAAACACCAAAAACCAAAAATAATGATGTTGAAGAAGATGACGACAAATTAAATGTGAAATCAAGAACCGAAACTAAAAAATCCAAGCAACAAAATATTTTTTTCTAACTAAAACTTTATATAAATAATATTTTGTAGTTTATTCAAACATATAACGTATACCTGACAGATTTTTATGGTAAGATATATTTTCCTTTGTTAACAGCCTTTTACTTATATCTCTTTTGTATTAAAATTGAAGAGAACGTAAACCTTCACAAAAAAAAATATAAATAGAAGAAAACACGCACCACTGAGTTTCGATAAATCTGTGGAATTCTTATTAAAAAGTTAATAATTAATAACGCTAGAACAAAGTAAATAAAAAACAATAATTGCTGCATAAAAAAGACAAAAGCTTTTTTTCTCTGCCGAGCTTCTTTATTCATTGTTAAAGGAGTTCACAAAAGACCCACTAAAAAATGGATAAGATAAGAACAGTCCACAATATTTTAACGAACACGGAAATTATGCCTGGCTGGAAAATTATATAATCGGTTTACAGGGTAGTGAAATTATAATATAGACCGGGAAACGACGAAAACTTTTTATAAGAATTATTATTTGGGACACTCAAAGCATCGACGACCAAAAAGGGTTGATGGCAGGCAATCATTTTCCTGTCCACCGCAAGTGTGTCGAACAGAACTCATACAACTTCGCTGTTCAAAATTCTGGATTGTATTATGCAAAGTTGATGATGACGGGGTAGGTCTATCAAACGTTGCAAAAAATAATTTACGAATTGTTTTCACTGTATTTATTATTCATGTGATACATCTTCTTATATGTTTTTTTCTTTCAAATGGCACTTGATAGTGAACAAATCGTTCTGAATTTTAATTATTGTTTCTAAGCGCCAGTTAAGGAGGGATTGGAATAGGAGTGTACAGGACAATCACCAAACACTCCGAAAGTTAGGGGAAAACCCCAAGTATCTCTCTAGCAGTAACTCTGGCCATAGGAGAGTGTCCCCAGTGCAATATTGATAAAATATATAGAAGGCAAAAGCTTATCATCATGTCAATTCATCAAAAGCCATTGAAGCACCAAGTTGTTATCACCTTCCAGGGCCCAGTGGATTAGAAGGAAATGAAATAGCAGATGAACCAGCAAAGTGAGGCACTGAACACCCTTTTGTGGTATCAGCTCCAATGTGGTATTGGAAGAAATAGGCAAAACTGGAAAGAGAAAATGTTACCAAGATCTGGTAGGGATTAGACAATCAAAGATACATCAGGTGAAAACAAATGGCTGTCTTTGCCAAAGTAGAACTGCATTAACAGTTTCCACAGGTATTCTGATGGGACACCGTCGCCAGAATGGGCACCTAAAAAACTGGAAATATTGGAGCAGGAAGAATGTAGATTATTTGGAATTAAAGGAGAAATCTCCATCCACATATTTGCGAATTGCATAGCATTACAGAATCCTAGGGCAAAGCACCTAGGAAATCATAGGGTAGAAGAGGGAAATTTACTTAAACTGATGACTGCGAATATCCTGAAATTACTAAGGGGTATAGGCATAAGGAAGCTACTATTCTTTAAGTCTTTCTTCGGGAACTAAGTAAAAGAAAGGGACACAGTGAATGTGACCCCAATATACATACATACTAATTGAAGTTCCAGTGGTACTAATGGGAGGGGGCATCATCATCAATAATTTGCTTTCGTTTTCTTACAAGACTGGCTTTGTAGTGGAATTATTACAATAGTATATTGTGTCCCGAGACTATGAGATGCGCGAAAGATCAGCTGATAGTTTATGACTGCTTAAGCGTTTCCTGCATGTATGACACACAACTGTTTTTCGCCTACCGAATAAATCAAAAACTTGGAAAATACTTTTCGCCTTATTTTTGGTGTTCATATGGGTAGGGTAGGCGAAAAAATATATTTCTTCAAATATCATTCAAAAATGTTCCTAATTAGCACGCCACTGCGGAAAATTCATTGAGTAATTTTATGTTCATAATTATATCGATGTCTATGATATTTTTTCATTTTATGTGACATGGATTTTGCGATTAAAATAGAAATTTGAGGTAAAGGCATGATTTGGAAGGGATAATATTTTATTTTGATTATTACTCCACCAATACCATATTTTTGAAAAAAGGTTGAAAAAAAGAAAAAAACGAATCATAAGAATAGTATACTCGATAAGACACCTGTTTCTAGTCAGAAATTAGCATTTGCACACTGTATTTTTCCTACGACCACCATCCAAAATCAGAAACATCAGAATCCATTATAAAAATCACCGGCACGAAAATAAATGAGCAGAAGTTCCCTAGCAACGAATTAGAAGTCGGACTATTTTGAGCGTTCATTGTTTAGATACCATAGACTACAGATAAGCAGAATGACAATTTGCTGTAGGTATTTATTTATAATATGTCACGGTGGCTATGCTTTATGTCACTTTGGCTATACCTTATGCCCCTTTTCCCACAACTATTGTTGATATGAGAAATTGTTAAATCTGTAAAATAGTATTTTGGATGGTGGTTGTAGGAAAAGGTTGTCTTCCATTTGTTCCAAGTGTTCTAGTGTTAATTTTCACTTCGCTTAAGCATTTGAAAATATCCAATTTCAAAAGAAAATTGTTTCGTAGAAACACGAAGTGATATTGACATCTGACACTTGGAACATTTTTGATTTCATAGAGAATTACTGTTGAAAATGCAAAATAATTAGTGACAACTAATCAGACTACGATTCATTTGAAATAATGTTTAGAAGTATTTTTTTTCTTTTCAGGATGAAAACCTAGAACAGAAAAATAAAAACATCAAACTTCAAAAACTAAAAGTTCCGAGATGTTCAGAAGCTCGTCCGAACCATCAGCGATTTCCTCATTATTTTTATTTTCCAAACTCTTTCACACTTATGCAGTTCCATTAAAATTCAAATGGGAACTAGAATTTATTTTCTAAACCATTTGCCTCGGATTCGAAGTTTCGTATATTTTGTGAAGAAAGAGCGGGTGAGGGTGGTCAACTTCAAAAAGCCCCTCTACAAGCAAACACCACCACGATGCCGCTAAGGTTATTGAAAACCGAAGTGAATACACCATTAAAAATTGATCTTTACTTTAAACTTTTTCTCAACAGGTTTCTTTTTTCAAAGGCAGATTTTTTTTTAAAAGTTACTAGGTGAATTTATTGATACCCTTGAGTCCATTGGCATATAAAATTTTATAATTAACCACGTGTCAATTCAATTGCCTCATAATTTTTATGCAAATGATATTTATGGACTTTTGAAGTTGTCTCCTGTGTACATTAATAGAATAGAATTTTTCCACCAAAATTGGTGGTGAACTGACTATCTTTCACAAATACTCTTAATTAGTTCATTACCAGCTCTGTAGCAAATGCTACGTGCGCTATCAAAAGATATTATTAAACAGCCGGTAGCCTGCATGGAATTCCAAAACTTCATTAGGTTGTTTTCAACTTCCATAAAATGCAAATATCGCTTAATGTTGATTATTCCAGCTCATTTCAATTGGGGTTTTTATGAGAAGTTATTCATTCTTAATATGTTAAGCCTTATATTAATTTTTATTCGTTGGAAAATATACAGAGTGGACTGACTCGTTTTACATCATCAACCACATATTTATAAACTGCTTCTTCGATTTTCTAACGGTGAAAGACGGGTGAGAGGATAAATTATCCTGAACACATGCTGGATCAATGAAAAAAGAAGATGAGTGGAGAAATTTTGAGGTATATATAGCAACATTGAATAAGTTCTGAAGAATAGAGAAAGTGGGGAAAGGCTCAAGTGAGGCAGAGATTTGTTAAGAGGAGATAGAAATTGGAGGGATATGAAATAATTGGCCAAAAAAAATGTGAAAATGAATATAGATTCAAACATTTTTTGGTTCGTGGCAGTATATTTCACGAATTTACGTCTGTTTCGGATTAGTCATAAAAGCATCGAATGAAATGGTAAACTGTACTGAAAGGTTCGATAGTAAATTCTCCCAATAATTGATGCGTTAGAAACCCGAAATTTTATTCTTTTTAATCATGTTTTTCCCTTTTTTTTTTTTTTATTAATTTTTGGTAATCAGATCTCTTATTTATACGAATACAATATAATGGAAAAAATAAAATTGTTTTACATTTGTGCCCAGAAGTAGTATTAAGTCAATTTACTTTCGTCCTTCTTACTGAATTGAACAAGCTAAACACTGCTCGTCGAGTTTTTGCCGATAATCCAAAACAGGCGTAAATTCGTGATATAAACTTTACTTCAAATATAGTACAAAATTATTAAGAATTTGGCTGTCTGAATATCACAAAGATAAGCTATCACAGAAAGGAATAGCAAGATCCAATTGGACTAACCTGATACACAGACTGGTCAAAGACCACTGAAATGAGTTCAAATGAATATTTCGCTGTCTGTGGAGACATGTGATACTCTGGTCAGACCGAAAATTGAAATCACCAGTTCATTACAGGGTGGAAGATCCAATTGCACAAGGGGCAAAATGGAAGTCATATTTGACTGCAAGTTGACATGGAATCAATACCTACTACCAAAAAGGATCATGTGGCTTTACACCAGAATCACGGGAGCTAGACGACCCCAACAGCCGCATTGGATGGAAGCCTTGTTGATCCTACCACCACTTTACGTCTACATACGAGGCGAAGAGATATTCCCTTATAGATTGACCAGAGGATAAGCTGCAGCCTGCTTATAAGCTGTAAAATGTAAAACGAGCACCAAGACCCACATTTCGACCCCATAATAAGAATTCCATCAGTCTAGATACTCTCCAAAAATTGTTTGAGAAATAGTCATAGGCAGAGAGGCATCAAAGAGAGGACCTCCAATCAATGTGTGCTTTTGCTGTTGCGAAGGCCTAATTAGGCTAATGAAAAACCACAGCCCTCCCTATATATAAAGGAACCAAAGTCTATTAATCAAGACGGATCTGATCAAGGTACACACAATAGATCCGCAAAGGTAGTACTGAATAAAGAGCACATACGCCAAATATTAATCTTTATTTCAATCCTAATTTGGTCAGGCTGGTCAGAGTGGAGAATATCCACGTCACGCGTGAAAATAGCATGGTTTCATTGATTGGCACTTGAGTGTAGTCAATATTAAAAAAACAAATTTCAGCAACCGGTTGAGTTACAGCGGGAAACGGAATAGCAGATGAGCTAGCGAAGAGGGGGACTGAAATACCCTTTTGCGGGCCGGAACCCTTTGGCGGAATAAGAAAATCTGACCATTGAAAAGATCTAGTAGGGCTTATGCAATCTAAGATTCTTCTAGGTGACTTCAACCTGTTGAGATCAAATGAATGCATAAGTCAAAGTTAAACTGCACTAAGAGTTTTAACAGGAATCCTAACGGGATATTGTCGCCTGAATGAGCACCTTGAAAAACTCAAAAAAGTGGGGGAAGAAGATTATAGATTTTGTGGAATGGAAGAAGAACCCTCCATTCACTGCACAGCAATTCAGAATCCTAGGGCACAGCACCTGGGAGACTGCTGGATAGAAGAGAGACAGTTACCTTAGTTAAAGCCTGCAGATATCCTAAAATTCCTCGGGGAAATAGGACTAAAGGAGCTACTAGTCTCTGAGACTTTCCTTAGGATCTAAGTAGAAGTAAGGGGGCACAATAGATCTTTTAGGTCTCAGTGAATGTTACCCCAAAATACATACATACATAGATACATACCTAAGTTGAAGCCTGCAGATATCCTAAAATTACTCCGGGAAATAGGACTGAAAGAGCTACTCGTCTCTGAGACGTTCCTCAGGAAGTAAGCAGAAGTAAGGGGGCACAATAGATCTTTTAGGTCTCAGTGAATGGTACCCCAAAATACATACATACAGCGGGCAGTTCGTCAATCGAAGTCTGATCGATACTCTTATAATACCGGCTCCACTGATAATTTCGGTACAACCATGATATATATATTTTTATAGTTTTAGCTACATGGAAAAAGCAATTTCTTCATTGATCCACTAGACTGGTCAAATATCCCACCTTCCATAAAAAAAGAATGCCCTGGTGTGTGGTTGAATTGTAATCACAATACGTAGCTAACAGTCTTACAGTAAAAGTATAGGCACTCAGTGGTATTTATACCCTACAAACCCTTTTCAGAAACAAGATGCGAAAATCCCCTACGGACCATTTGAAAAGTATATGGTTATTTGTATAGATAAATTTTGTACCACATGAAATTAAAATTTGGAAATATCCTTGAACTAACTTTGTTACCAGGTATTTCACAATATAATACCTATTTTTATGTTCCTGGTTACTGAACATTTTCTGAAAGAAAAATGGGAAAATATTAAAGCAACAAAGGAATTAATTTTTCTCCTTATTTTTGGTTTAAGAGACCAGATGTTACAAGTAGTTCAAATTGGAAGTGATAGAAACTCACATTACCCTCAAACATTTTTGGTTTGCGACAGGCCCAACAACTCGTAAAGGGTTATTTAGGAATTCAGGACGAGTTTCAACCCCTCCGAGTACTCAAAAGTTATATAAATGTATACTATCATCTAGGAAAGTAAGATGTCTGATATAAATTGCAACGGAAAATTATATTTATAGTGGTTTTGGAGCCACGCTTTATGAATTATTTATTTACTGTTAGTGTTGCACCGAAATATACATGTTCCTGTTTTTCTAAAGAAATGAGAAAATGTGTTGTTCGTTGAAATGAAAAATATTAACGACTAGAAGAATCACAGAAATGTACATTGAACCGAAGAAAAGACGAATATGTAGTCGATGATGCTTTCTTATTTTCATTTCTTAAGTTTTATTTTTTTGGTAGTAATTGATGAGGGTAAAATTATTTTCTTTTTCCTCACTCTTTTCGTGAAATTAAGTTTTTAGCTTGGATACTTCAGAAAGTTCAACAAAGTTCAACAAATTTAAATTTATCCCTTTCAATAACGTTTGAACGTCAATTAAATCAACTTATTAATTTGTATTGGGCTTTGTCTCGCAATTATTCCGATTTCATTCCAACCGAATCAGTAATTTTCTCCCGATTTCTATTTTACACAGCAGATGATTAACGTAATGAAGGGATTGAAATCCAACTACATTGTCTTTAACTTTACAACCGAGCTGTTTTTCTTTATACTAATTGATTTAAGTGTGAATAACTCGAGCTTAAAGTGGGATTTTGCTTAAAACGACTGTGTTGACTTTTCCATTCCGCTCTTCGACTTTTTTTGCCCTTCTTTGCTTGGAAGCGGTGCCGAATCATTCGAGAATTTGAAATTGGAATTTAAAATACCAAATGATTTGCATTAATCCATCAGGAATTGACTTCTGATCGATTCAATAAGAGCAGACTGCAGAAAAGACACGGATGTATAAAAAAATTAATTTATCATTTTGCTCAATTCACCATAGAAAACAAATCAGGCCTCTAATGCAAAACCCGACAAGTCCATTTAAACAAATTTTACAGGAAACGCGAAGAGCTTCTTAACGAGTTATTATTAACCACAAGATACCGAAATTTTAACCACTTCAAGGGTGTATGACTCAAAATCGAATAGCTTAGAGGCCAAAATCCAGTATCGTTGGGAGATTAAAATGGGGACTAGTCGGGTCTTGCATGTCAAGGGTTGTGACATGTCAGATTTTGACTAGAAGTTATTGCTTAAGTTAACTGACCATGGAAGAAACTACTTAATTTCCATTTTTTTATTGCAAAAAATTGAGTGTAACAAATTCATATTCCAAAATTTAAATTGTCTGGCATACAGATGTTTGCTGTGGCTTCAGAAGGTTCTTCTAAGCTCTCAGCACTGGGTTCTTCGCCT
Source organism: Lochmaea capreae (assembly GCA_949126875.1). NCBI lineage: Eukaryota > Metazoa > Arthropoda > Insecta > Coleoptera > Chrysomelidae > Lochmaea > Lochmaea capreae. Next base: position 15,102,536 of record OX421409.1, read on the forward strand.
ATTGTAACAACTCAACTTCCCATCTAAACAAAACAACTACCTACTTAACAATAATCTTAAGACTGAAACAAGTTCGACGGCAGCGCAAGTCATCAGGCATCACGTGCCACTGTTACAACCAACTGTATTGGTTGATGTGTTCGGTCATGTCGGTTTTTGCACCCACGCGCACTGTTGTAATCGGGATTTTTCGTATAAGCTGTCGGTTTTTGCATTGAAACTGTATAGCAATCGATAGCACTGATATTAACGAAAGCATTGCTGCATTAATCTAACTTGGGAAAAAAGTGTGACTTGTCGGGTTTTGCATTTAGAGGCCTGAAATTTAATCTTCTGTCGTACATATGTATGTTAGGGTGTGATGCACGTCTAGTTGTAGAGAATACCACAGATTTCCCTTTCCAATGGAGATTTAAACTAAAACTAAGCATCCTAGTAATTCACAGTGAAAATGTCCCTTCATAATATCAACTATACAGTGTGAAAAATTACAATGGAATGAATTCATCGGTTACTAAAGGCATAAAAGCCTCGTTGGACAATTTCACATCGCGCACTTTTTGTTCTTGTTGCATAAATTACCATTTTGGGTTAGGTGGAGGAGCAGGTGCACGTTACTATGTAATATAGCAATGTGCAAAGAAAATCTCGTACAATACTAGTTTTACACATGTATGCTTTTCAGGTTTGTAATTCTATACCAAATAAAGACATTTATTATCATCATAAAAATTATTATTCTCTATACAACTGGCGCCATCTATGAATGAAAAGCTGAACTAATTCAATATAGTTCACAGTTTTCCCATGAGATGGCGCTAGTGTTCTAGGATTCACTGTTCAACCAGCGCCATCAATCAATGGATAGCTGAACTAATTTGGTATAGTACCTGGTTTTCCCGTAAGATGGCGCCATCTATTGGTGAATAGCTGAACTAATTCAGTTTATTTCCAGTTTTTCCGTAAGATGGCGCTATTGTCCTGGGATTCACTGCACAACTAGCGCTATCTATGAATATATAGCTGAACTAAATTACTATATTTTTCAGTTTTCCCGTAAGATGGCGCTAGTGCTCTTGGATTCACTGAACATGTAGCGCCATCTATGGGTGAATAGCTGAACTAAGTCAGTACAGTTCACAGTTTGTCCGTAAGATGGCGCCATTGTCCTGCGATTCACTATACAACCAGCGCCATCTATGATTGAATAGCTGAACTAACTAGATATAGTTCCTAGTTTCCCCGATAGATGGCAATCATTAAATAGCATTAGTATCGGGCTAGTGGACTAGTTAAGTTTTTATGGGAGTAAGAAAACGCCAAAAAAGAAACAATGTATTGAGACGAATTTATTGTCTCACAAATTTATTATAGTTATGATCTACTTTTGATACACTCTGTATGTATTTTCAAACATAACAGATAATCAAAAATTGAAGAAAAGTTTAGGAATTAGAATTAGAGTTAAACAATAATGTAAAATAAAGAAATAGGCCTTCTCAAGCTCCTGAGAAATAAATAATTCATAAGTAGTTGAAAAAACTAATTATATTTGCTTATTGTGAAATTGTTTTATACAGTAGATAAGAAATTGTATGTTTAATATTAGAAGGTGAGTTATTGTGACTTAAACATTAAAAAATTATGTTCTAAATTAGTGTTTTCAAAATTCTATGGGAAATTATAAAAAATTAAAAAGGTTAAAAATGTGAACTGTCAAGTGCGGATAAAAAATTAAGTTTTTATAGAGAAATAGGAACTTGTAATGAAAAAGAAGACTATTTCCAGAATCAGGAGCTCAAGCTTCATAAAATGGGGCCAAGTACAGGTGTCCTAGCTGAAATAAAAAATTTTGAAAGTCCTCATATTTGGTGGTTATCTCATCAAAAAAGTCAATTCAGTCTGTATTTTGATGTTGCCAGAGGAGCACGTTGAATTTTTGCTGTGACAGTCTTTTGTTTTCTGAAACTACAGACCCAGATAACTAAAAATAAAAGTAAGTGTCAAAAAGAAGTTTTCTGACAGAAAATTTTACTGGTTGTCAGAAGTTTAAACGAAAAATTGTGAATTATACAGAATAAAGGTACCTATTATTAAATTATATAATAAAAAAAAAGGACATGGATACATACCTTTAGAGTTGTCGGAAGGTTATGAAGCTATGAATAAATAGATGCAATAGCTCCCACACAATACATGGTTTTTGAATGAAGCAACTTCCTATTATTTAGAAGATGTAAGGTAACAAACATTTCATTGGAAATAACCTCCATATTTGCCTAAAATTTTAAGAAGTAATCGTTTATTTGTTCTGAACAATTTATTAGTGCACATTTAATATATAAAATTGACTTGCCGAAAGGTTATATTCCATAATATTTGATCGATATATGTGTAACAAATAATCATGAAGAAACTCTTCCCACATTTTTATGATCGTACTGTTGTCTTTTATATTATGTATTTGTAGGTTAACTTAGTTCAAGGATGTTAGATGAGAATAGGATGGATTAATCTCATAAGAGTAACGCTAGCCATTTGGGTAACCAGTGACGTCACAGCAACGTTCTTTTGTTGACATTGGTGTTCCATCAATTATATGTTTATCTTCTCTTACTATGTTGTATTAAACAAAGACAGACTTTGAACTGTATTGTAAAAAGTGTAACTATTGATAATTGCAACAGCTGTTTCTAAGACGAAACTCAGTTGTGTATTTTCTTATTTTTTGCCTTGATTGATTATTATTATTAGTATTATTTAGTTAGTAATTAGTGAGTTATTTATTAGTCCATATATTTAGTGTGTTTACAGAGACTTAAAAGCCTTTTACTATTCAAGAGATTACTTTTAGGTAGGTATACATTTTATTTATTATAATCTGATTATAATAGAATGTGTCACATTAAAAAGGGAACAGACGTTTTTTCTGTTAAAAAAATAGAGTTTTTGAAAATCTGCACTCATTCTATCGGACAGGTCAATTTTGATCTCGAGGGAGACATCTTATGACAAAAAGTATAATAACCATCATCATATCATTTACGCCTATTCATATATTAAATACTTTATTTTTTTGTTATTAAAATTAAAAAAAATAAATAAATAACACCACGAATTTCACAGTTTCATAATTCGCGCAAGGCGACGCGCGCATGGGTAACCAGTGACGTCATTAAACTCGGCTGACACTTTTCAGTTTTTAATCAATCCTATTCTCATCTAACATCCTTGAACTAAGTTAAGTCAAGTCTTCTTTTTTATATAGAAAGAATGCATTCTACACTATTCAGCCAATAGGCAAATATAATTAAAATATTCAGTTCAGTATATATCATTTTTTTTAAATCAGTAGGTAGATAATATCAACATATTATGTTGTTTGATCCGATATTTAAGGTAATTTTTTCTATTGCATAAAAAACAATCAAATTGGATTTTCAATAAATAAACTTACTTTTTTAAATTAGTGGTTTCTATAGTAGATAGTGTGTTGATAGTTCTGTGACGACTATCATAGATCTGAAAAAACATAAAGATCGAATCGTACGCCCAGAGTGCTGACGCTCAAGAGTTCTCAAGGCTAAGGTATAGTAAGATCAAATCTTTTTATAAGAAAAAGACAAAATAGAATTAACAGAATAAAAATTAGTATTAATTAAAATTTCATAAATGGCGCCCAACATTAAAACAAAGAAAATAAAATAAATTTTTAAAATAATAACAATAAATATGTAATGAACAAAATAAAATTGAAATGAATAAAGATTATCGTCACAGTATATACCTATTTGAAAAAGGTCATGTAGACTTTCAGGTGCACCAACCATGAGACGTGACTACCGAGTTGGCTTTATTGTTGATTGTCATTCATTGTACCATTTATGTAGTGGTTGTCATCCGATTTCCTGAAAATAAATTAAATAGCTATATTTATGTCTATTACATAAAATTGTAATTCTATAAGCAACATATCGCACACCACACTGTGGGTGAGTACAAATTTATCGAAGCACCTGCTAATTCGCATAAAATCCGTTCTCCTGAACTATAGCGATGATAAAAAAATAACTAATCATGATTTAGGCATAAAATGTAACCAGAGCTGTATTATGTGATGATACCAATCCAAAGGGGGATTTTTTATGAGAAAAACCATTAGCCTTGCGTGATAAATTTGGAACATTATCTTTATTTTATATCTGAATAAAAATATGACTCTATGTAATAGTTTGAGGTTAAAGTCACATTTTATAAAAAGATATAGGACGATAAGGATGACTATTGTATACGTTTACAAGTCTGTTATTACATGATCTAATAAATGTTTTATTTTTGGATAATAATTCACCCTTTCACTTTTTCTAAGTATAGCATGAGATAAAACGGGTATCATTGAAAAGGTACCTCTGAATTTAGAGATATTGACTACAGTAGGCAATCAGGTACACAATAGTATATTATGATATTAAGAAAATAAGTGATACTTTATGTACTGAGCGTGGAACGAACGTAGTGGGTCAGACAATCCATGCGAAGCACATGAAGTATCTTCTCCGAATATCATGTACTATTTTTACTTCAAACATGCAAAATTTCATTCGAGATAAAACAATAAAAGGACACTAATATTTTAATGAAGAATCTTCAACAGGTGTCGAAGAATAATTATTTTTATCCTAAAGCTTTTTTCAGTTTTGAAAAATATTTTTCAGAAAAAGTGACCGTTCAACTAATAAGCAACAACTACTTCCCGTGCTATATGCATGCACTGGCGGATTCTGAATTGCTGTGCAGTTCGCAAGTATGTGGATGGAGGATTCTTCTTCCATTTCACAAAACCTACAATCTTCTTCCTCCACTATTTTGAGCTTTTTAAGGTGCCCATTCAGGCGACAATGTCCCGTTAGGATTCCTGTTAAAACTCTTAGTACTTGGGGTTTTTCCCAAGCTTTCAGAGTGTTTGGTGCCGGGCCCGTACACTCCTATCCCAGTTCCTTCTATTGCTTTTGAGCCGTCTGTGTACCATTGAATGGCATTCTTTCCAAGTCTGGTAATGGTATTTGGATCCCATTCCTTCTTGTTGCTTAATTCCGTAGCGAATTTCTTTGAAAAGTTATACTTTTTCATCATACCATCTTGTGGCATGTCCCAGGTTGTCTGATTTCTAAGAAGTGGAGAGGTGGTTTTCTTTTTAATGATTTCCTCTCTACTTAGTCTGTATCTTGTTCTTTCTACAACACTCTACACCACCATATGTAATGGTGTGAGGTTGAGAATCACTTCCATTGCTGCCGTTGGGCATGTACTCATTCCTCCTGTTATGCATATACAGGCTAGTCTTTGAATTTTAGAGAATAAGATACTTTATGTGCTTCTTATGGATTGTCTGACTCATTACGTCCGTCACACAATTTTTCCACACTCGCACATAAAGTATACACTTATTCTCCTAATATCATAATATACATTACATCATGAAACACATTCAGATCCAGTACAAGTTCTTGCCTGAGTAGAACATAAGAAACTTAAATACAAAATGAGCTGCCGTCTGCGTAAAATTATTAGGGATAGACCAAGCAGCAAGCAAAAGAGCATTTTAAACTAAGAGAAAGCAGAGCAGAGATTCCACAAGGAGGTGTGTTAGGAAAGTTCCATGCCTACTATACAGGAGGGAATCCCGAATCTAGCATATAATACTGTAGACACGTTTGCCGATGATGTTAACATTGTGAAAAAATACAAAAAACACGATGAAGCAGCAAATAAACTGCAAGAAACTGATGAGAAGACTTAAAAGAAAAAAGTGTTTGTGTAAAATAGAGCAATGAAAAAGCATTCAGTTTAATATGCCAACTAGTGATATAAGTGAGATTGAAACTGCTTACTGAACACGATAGATCAGATTTTATTAAAAAAAAGATCTACAATGTAGACGTCTTGGTCTTTGAGGTTATGGTATTCCAAATGCGTGATCTTCTTGAGGACAGTTTCAATCTACTTCCAATCCGAAAATTCTGAAAGATCTGAAAAGCTGAATATCAGAGAGCTTTGCCAGTTTCATAGTTCAAAAAAGTCTATAGAGCCCGAACAACTAGAGAATTATAAAAATCATTTTCATCCATGATTAGCGAAAGATATTTAAATTAGTTTACAAATGGAATCTAAGGTGTTGGTTGTTGTAAAAGTTTAGGATTTTCTCGAGTTTATCCCCAGTATGTAAAAAGTCATGTTGGCAATAAATAAATAAATCTTTCACCAATTCCATGAAAAAAAAACAAGAAAATTTATTAGTTTACAAAAATATCGAAACGACGTGTTCGCGAAAATTTCTGAAACAGATTAGAATGATTTATGTCATTGATTTATATTTATCCTTGTAGCGAAATTATAGATTTGAATTTAATTGAAGGTCTTAATGAATGATATGGTCCAATGCTTGAAATATATTATAAAATTGCAGTATTCAATTTTTTGATAATTTCGATTGTTTCATGCCTGAATCGACCGATAATAGAGTGTGTACATAAAGTAACGTAACTTGTCGATATTTCGATTTCCGTTGGGTTTCCAAAAAAAAATGTTGAATAAAAGTTTTTTCAAATAATCCAGACCATCTGCATAAGTCGATTAGAAGTATACCGTTGCTCCAAAATAACTTAATAACATATTTAAGCATTTCATTTTAGATTTCCTGTCCAAATTTCAGGTGTTTCGACAAAAATTTCAAGTTTCCTGCCGAAACTCTAGGTTTCCCGGAATTCCATTATTCTTTTCGTCAATTTTCTAGGAAATTAAACCACAAAATTTTTCATTTTTCTAATTCAATGTTTCAGTAGCGTTTCAGCTATCGTTATCAGGAATTGAGTTCTTATAAAATTCTTGTGCCTATCAACAATACCAAAAAATCAATGAAGTTAAAGACTGCAAAAAATTTGTTGTTAAATTTTCTTAAGTTCCATTCACAGTATATCAATTCCTTATTTTATGACATTTTAACAATATTATAGTCTACTAGGAATGGGATCCAATTAAGTGAACGCTCCAGGAACGGTTTTAGTGCAATTTGATGTTACTTTTTTTGTGATATTATTATTTTTGTTTTAAAAATATGTCTGAATCAGTTTTGTGATTTTGTGTATTGAAATGTGTATCGATTAGTAATAACTCCAATACTAAATCAAAAGAAAAGCCTGATAACGCAGGTGATTGAAAAACTAGCTACCTACACATTTATCCGCATTTAGTTGTATTGAAGCACTTTTTTTGACTTTTCGTCTTTTATTTTCGATTGCGTGAAATCAGAGACCTGCCAAAGAGCAAGAACTGATTATTTTATTATTATTGGAATTTGCCTTCTTGTTTGCCTTTTCCCTATGTAGGGCGTATTTTTTCCTGCGTCATGTACCGCATTGCACCATGGTAATCTCTTTTCTTTTGATTTTAAATTTTTTGGCCATTTGGTCTCTTCCCTCGGCTTTTCTTTGGCTTCAGCCGAGGTTTGTTTGATTTGTGCGTGTAGTTTTCCTAGGTCTGTGCCATAGAGATACCACAGATAGAGGCAACAAGCCAGCTCGGAACCCGTCAGCACGTAAGAGAGAGATAGGAAGTCGGAGGTTTAGGCTATCTTTCTCCAATAGCATGCATGCTGTATATACACCGACAAAGACGGAAAAACCTCTGATCGTCTGTCTTTTTCTATCTCACCGGAGTTCAGACGGACATATTCACTTACACAGCGACCTATGGCTTGTTGTCTCTATCTGTAGTATCTCTATGGTCTGTGCCCACCTTTTTTACACAGGGATGCTGTTTATTTTTCTAAACTGGATTTTGTGTTTACTGGGATTTGTCCTATGCCCTCCGTTATTTTGATGATGATTTTTTTTTGCAGAATTGTTCCGGTCCGATTTTCATCGGTTCCTTTATGTTTGTGATTTGGTATTTTTCTTCTATTTCTTTGTTATTTCCAGGCGGTTTTCCCCTGCTATTAACCTGTAGCAAGCATTTTCTACAGCTTGTAGTTTATCTCTATTGGTTTTTGTCGTAGAGCACCACACCGTGCATCCATATAGTAAGATTGACGTAGGTGTTGTATATTGTAATTTTCTGTTTTTGTCCTAGCTGGCCTGTTTTGTGAATTCCAACTAATCCAGCGTAACTAGTAGTTCTCAAAACTAGACGCTGGAACACTAAATCGGCACGGCGCATACGCAGTACAATTCCGAATTAGTTCCATCGCGTGCTGGAACAAATCTATATTTTCAGTGGTCTAGATCAGGGGGTGAGCAACCTTTTTAATCAATGGGCCAATTAAGATTTTATTTTTTTTGGCAGGCCGAACATGGATTAATTAATAATTTACGAAACTTTGTTTATAATAAATATTAGAATAAAAAAATTTAAAACTAAAAAAAAGTAAAGATTTCATATACAAATTTTAACGTAAGATAAAAACAAACAAGAAAAGAAGAATTTGCTTTAAATTTTTAATGAGAAATTTGGCACTGTTTTTTCGATACAAGTTGATCTATGTCAGCAGGAATGGATGAGATCTACACGTACGCAGCTTTCTGATCGTCCATCACTCAGTCTTGATCGGTGGTAATTTTTGATTAATTTCATGGTTGAAAATAATTGTTCGCAAACATACGTACTTCCGAACAGAGACATCATTTGCTTTGCATTTTTCGTCAAAAGCGGAAATTTATCAGGGCTCACATAAGATTTATAAAAATTTTAGAGAAAAATACATTTTTTAAATCGGTATTATTCTGTATGTCAATCACTTCCATTTGAAGTCTTCGGGAACTGTATCTACATATTAAATGGCGAGGAAAACATTTTCATGGAAACCGCTGTCTTGCCAGCTTTGAACATTTACAATCGTAATTGAATCGTTGATTAAAATGCCTTGTGCATATTTTTGAGAAGTAGGAACCCTTTTTTTTCCCAAATGTGGAAAGTGCTCAAAATGACGGAAGGCATATGTATGTATGTATTTTGGGGTAACATTCACTGAGACCTAAAAGATCTATTGTGCCCCCTTACTTCGACTTATTTTAGGAGATTCTCAGATACTAGTAGCTCCTTTAGTCCTATTTCCCGGAGGAATTTTAGGATATCTGCAGGCCTCAACTTAGGTAACTTTTCTATCCAATAGTCTCCCAGGTACTGTGCCCTAGGATTCTGAAATACTGTGCAGTTCGCAATTATGTGGATGGAGGTTTCTTCTTCCATTCCACAAAATCTACAATCTTCTTGTTCCACTATTTTGAGCTTTTTAAGGTGTCCATTCAGGCGACAATGTCCCATTGGGATTCCTGTTAAAACTCTTAGTGCAGTTTTGCTTTGACTTATGTATTCATATGATCTCAACAGGTTGTAGTCACCCAGAAGAATATTTGATTGCCTAAGCCCTACTAGATCTTTCCAATTGTCTGATCTCCTGTTTTCTTCGGCTTTACCTATTTCTCCCAATATTACATTGGAGCTGATTCCGCAAAAGGGTTCCGGCCCCCAAAATCCACAGTAAGGTGACTATACTGTTCTCGCCTAATTCATCAAGTTTGCCTAGGCATTCCCACACCATTTTGGAACTGATTACACAAGAACTCAGCGCTTTAATGGCTGCTTGACTATCAGACATTATGATAATCCTTTGACGGAAGGCATATCCCTTCGTATCCAAAAACAATTGTATTTCGCTTTTTAAGTTACATACCTTTTTTAGCATTACACCTCTACTAAGCCAACGTACTTCGGTATTAAAAACCACGTCGCCATATTCAGTTTCTAAATCTTTCAGGAATACTTTGAATTGACGATGATTTAACGCGCGCGATTTTATCTTCAAAGAAAGTGAAACAATAATCAAATCTCCACTTTTCTTGAAAATGCCTATGCTCATTTGCAATCTTCCGTTTTTTGTTTGCTGTTCTGACATGCTATTATGGATAAAAAACTTGAGTTAAAAAATTTCGTATGAACTTGATTTTGAATAAATAAATATCTAATATTACCTTTTTGACAATAATATTGCACCCACACCCTTCAAGAAACACAAGAATTGCTAAACTAGCTATAGTTAACAGCTTACCAGTCTGACTGATTTTGTGACAGAAGCAAACACAGCAAGCAGACGCATCGCGTCCCTATTGCATGTTTGAACAAGTCACCGACAATTGTGTATCTCGTCACAAAAAAATCGCGCAGACGCGGCGCGTTCGTATTACGTGTTTAAAAACGTCGTCGTCGATAGATTGAATTTTAGAAAGGCTTGGCGTGCCGCAACCGACCCGCGGGCCATGTGCCTTGGTCTAGATGTTTCACCTGAATAAAATTCCACGGATTCTTCATGTTTTGGGTTAGTTTTTGTTAATATAGATTTCAACGTATTGTTAAAGTTAAATCTAGTTCGAATATTGAAATTGATTACCTATGTTGTTAATTATTTCTGATAAACCCATAACATACGGTATTGTTAAGTTATCAATTTTTTGGTAGTGTCAGATAAGGACCGTCTATAAAAACTCAATTATTCTTTATAACGGTAGCTGGAACGCTACTGAAAAGTTGAACTAGAAATATTGAAAATGTTGTGGATTTGTTAAAAAATTAACAAAGAGAAAACCAGTTCTTTTAAAAAATCTTGTGAGTGGTTTCAAATATATGGGTGGTGTAATATACAGATACTCCTAAACTATAATGAGTTTTAAAATATTTTCCCCCAAACATAAAACAAAGATAAAACCGAACAAAAGAAACAAACCAAACCAAGTATTAGAAGTAATCTAAGCAGGTTTCACACAAAACAACCAGACTCAGTATTATCGTACTCTACCAAAAGCAACCCCGATTTTCCCGTTTTCGCTTTCTTTACTTAATGACGTTCGGTCTCACATCTTGCTCTGGGCTTTTTAAGACTCTTTTTACGGCCTATTGCAGGCAGCTTTAGTATTTTTCCCTGGAGTCGAAACAGTCTCGGCTAATTTAACTTTCGAACTAGCTGTGGTTATTTCAGCCTCCGCTGCAAACATTTATTCAACAAAATAGTGGATTTAATTGCATCAACGGTTATTTTAAGGAGCTTAGTTACTTTAGCTGTGATTGGTTAGATATCACAAACAACTGATTACAGATATGGAAAAACAGAACGAGATATTTATCTGGAAGCAATAGTTTCTATTATTGACATATTTTATTGGGAAGCTAGCAGGAACCGATCGTTTGGAAAGGCGACTTAAAAATATTGTTTAAATGATTTGTTGTTGGTGTAACTATCTTTTATACTAACATGGAGTTCCACTGTCATTTGTTGTTTATTTTGTTCACAGAGATCCACATTGTCAGCTTCTCTCACGAATATATTGTACGACTTTTAAAGTGGATCAAAATATCGAACAAAAGATCTGTTTTCGTATTCCAAAACGTTTAAAATGTCACATGAGGCTTGCAGAGTATCCATTTTATGAAAAACACGTCGAGATGTGATTTAGGATTTGAGATTATTATTATATAACAATTATATATAAAAACTGATTTTTGCTTTGCTTTAAAGGTAAGGTATTTTTCCAAACACGGCAGGTATTTGTTAAAAACAAATAATGTTAAGAATCGTACTTGAATTAAATATGGATACGAAATAGTTCAGAATCTGACACTGCCAATACCAACGCCACTGGATAACCAATGTCAGTCTATTGAAAAAGTGAGAGGGAAGAACACACGCACACGCTTGCCAATAGGAAGTCAGCTGGTCGCTAAGCAGCGAAGGCCTTCCGATAAATTTCACTAATTGAGTTAGTTCGATGGGCGTGGAAATTATCGTTTTCGCACAATGCTGCCAGAGCTTGAAGAAGCCCTTAACAAATTTGGAAAAGTGTTCATCTTTTAATATTCACTAATTTGAAAGACAAAATCTAAGACACAAGCTCATTAAATAATTAACGTTTAATGATATAGTTAATATTGTTAATGATAAAAAGTCCATGTTCTAATTATTATCACTACATACCTACTTAGCACTTTATCTTTTTCATAGTTAAACGTGGCAATATCGAATATTTTCGACTGCTAGTAGTTCCAATCAATCAACGTTTTGACATTTGACGATTTAAAAAGCGGGATTTTCTGATATCTTCTACCAGAACTCAAATTTCCGAGTGGAAGATAATGCACTGGAAACAGAATATTATTTTTTTATTTTCAATTTGATATCGGAAATATGGATGAAAAGAGTAGTAACATTTTCAAATCAATGAAATGTATGAAAATTCCAAGATACCTATTGATAATTTATTTCGATATTGACATATCATAGTGAGAATGGCATCACATCATATGTAACTTATGTTATTCTTACTATAATATGTCAATATCGAAATACCCTCCTGTATGCTTTGTGGTATGTAGCCCAGATCTAGTTCTAAGCTGCTTCGACTATTTCCTGCCAAATGCGATGGAATTTCGCCTTGTTCACGATCAATCAAGTCTGAGAAATTAAATCTACTCCTGGGAAATAAGTGGAAAGCTGTTCATAGCCCATTTTAGTCTTTCATTACTACAAATAAGTCTAGCCATTGAAGGTCTGTTGTGTCCATAGAGATAGAGAGTAGGTAACCTATAGTCGGAAGTGTCCAAGCAAAAAAAGAGATGGCGAATGAAATTGGTGATGCAGTCTCTCTCTAACATCGCGTGATGCACATGCGCGAAGACTGTAACACTACTAACTCTGTGTGTACTATCTCTATGGTTATGACTGTCAAGAAGATTGAGGTTACGGTCAGAGTGGCTCCAGTAGTACGTTGTGGTACTGAAAGCGGGTTAAAATGAGAGAAATATAGCAGTTTTGTCAGCAATGGATATCAATTCGCTGCTATATTTGTTGGTTGGAAATTGTGCAGATACAAGAGCTTCTCTGAACGTAGCCTCAATCCCGTATTTGGATTACTTCCGGAAAAATTGAGAAAGATGACTCTTACTATATACTCATCTTTCTCTCCCATTTTCGGTGTATCACCCATCTGGCTTTCTCAAGATCACATCTGTGTTGACCTACTTTCCGCCATCACTTTATATAGCTTTGCCGCAGCGGGTGTAGGACTACCTATTCATTAAACGATATGTAACTGGTGATGAGACAAGGTTTACGAGCTCTACATGAAAACCAGCTAACTTTGGGATGGCGTCTTTTAAATAAACCGACACTGAAAAAAGCACTCAAAATTCGACAATTATTGGAAGATGATGACAGTTTTTTTTTCAATTATTGCAATGACGTGGACAAGAAGTTCTGCCAGAAGATGAGACAGTGAGTAGAGAATATTATCTGAATGCTATGCTAGATTTGTGGAAACTCAAGGATTTTGCATTGTTAACTAATTTCTGACCAAATATTATCAAGCAATTAACTTATTTTTCTGTTATAGCGTCCCTATCCAAAGCTTACGGACTTAAGAAAGAATTTACTGCAAATACTGAGTCCTATTCCCGAAAATACGTTAAAAAATGTTGTGATAATTCGTTGGCGATAATAGTTATTTACATTACAAGCTGCGAAAGCTTACTTAGGTGCGAGGTGTATTTCAATACCTCCGAGCACCTTGAAGGGCTTTTGCAGCTTGTAATGTATTAAACTTTTCATGATTTCCCCGATTTTATTATTAAAACACACAATTTGAAGATGCAAAAAATTCTCTGTAGACTGCAATAAAATGGGTAGACGTTACTTTGGTAACATTCGTGTCAACAAAAACTAATATTTTGACAGCTGTCAAATCATTATTCTTCCATAAAGTCTACATCTTTTAAGTTTAATATTTTACTAGAATCTAGTTAAAAATGAATTCTATTGAAGAAGAAGCAATTATTGCGTGCAGAAGTTTGTTACTGGAAAAATCTAGAGACCGTTACAATCAAGCCTATGAAAATTTCATCAAATTGTGTACAACGAAACATGTGTCCACAATAACTGAAGATGTATTATTGGTATTTTTCTCAGAAAAATCAAAGACATTGTCCCCTGCTACATTATGGTCAGAATACTCAATGTTGGAATTGACTATTTCATTAAATAAGAACCAGGATATTTCGCTATTTGGCCGCTTGAAGGCATCCATAAAAAGGAAAAATGATGGATATCAGCCTTGAAAATCTCAGGTATTTACAAAAGGTGATATATCAAAGTTTTTGTTAGAAGCTTCTGATGAAATATATTTAATGAAAAAAGTGTTAGCGATTTTTGGAGTAGCTGGGGCATGCCGGACTGACGAGTTATATAATTTAAAAGTGAAGGACGTGGAGTATAAAAATTGTGTTATTTTGGTGCAGATTCTTACTACAAAAAATAATGTGCAAAGAAGATTTGTAGTAACAGAAGATTGGGTAACATTTGTTAATCGTTATATGCAACTCCGACCAAAAAAGGCGCAAGATGAACGCTTTTTTTATCGTTATAAGCGAGGCAGATGTGTAAATCAGGTGGTTGGAAAGCATACAATTTCAAAAACTCCGTACGACATAGCTAAATTTCTTAAAATTACAAACCCAAATCAGTACACCGGCCACTCGTTTCGAAGAACGTCCTCTACATTACTAGCAAATGCCCCAGGTGTGGACATTTTAGATATGAGAAGGCACGGGGGGAGGAAAACGTCAGTGGTAGCAGAAGGATATATAGCAGATTCAGTGACTCATAAAATAAAAGTTCCTAATAAAATTATGCCCACAAAATCTATATCTATTTAGGAAAGTAAACATTCAGAATAAGAATTTAATTGCGCTAATCGACAAGCAAGAAATCATGCCCACACAATCGATATCTATCCATGAAAGCCAAAATTCAGAAATAGAATTAAATCTAAATAAATAATTACTTATTTGACATTTTATTTGTTCGTTGTCCAGGACACGAAAGTTTTTCATACTTAGCTACCGATAACCTAGCATGTTTTACTTTCGCTTTCGCTTGCCTATTTAAAATAAAAAAATATATTTTTAGTCGACCTATACAAAAAATGACATTTTTCGTACTTATTTCCGGATGCAAAATGGTCTATTTTTGACGTCATTTACTTTTCGTCCGCCAACACTTCACTTTTCGTCCGCTGTGGTGACTATGGTTACCTGTGACAATAACTGTCATTTTGTAATGTCAAATTAATTATTTACAAAATTCGCTAAATTTTTCGTGTTAATAACATCGTGGAGTGAATATTAGTGTTCATAATAATCAAGAATGGATAGTGATAGCGATATGGATATCAGTAACGCTCCTCCGGAGCTGCGGGAATTAGCAGCTACGACCACGTTAGATTTACTCACCCGGAAATCACGCTTTATATATGAAAAACAATACAACACGTTCAAGGTCGACGAAAAAATGTAATATGCACCTCGGCGAAGAACTGTCTATTGTCTCGCCTGCTTGCTAGCCTCGGCTATCAACTTGCAGACTCGACTATAAAGGATAATTTTTCGTCCTTGGTACATAAATAACTATTTCGTAGGGGAAGAATGAAAAATATATTTTCATGAATTATAGGTACTATCAATTCAACGTATTTTTATGACATGAAGTATACAATTCATTTGCCTGAATAATCAAACGGAGTTTAATTGTGAATTTTGAAAAAAAACAGGCCCAGATCTTCAATTTGAACAAAAGAAGTGATTTGTGAGCTTATTAGAAGTGGAATCAAGGTTAATTCGGATTCTAACTTTGCATAATCGTGTTTTATAAAATATTCCAAAAGCTAACTACGGCTCTTTAGTTTTATACTCGAAGAACGAGCTCGTTCTCCTTCTATATGGTATTTTCTTTTCAATTAATCGTCATTCCGCAACTTCTGTTCTTGCCACTCGAGGCGAAATGCCGGAAAACAAACAAGCAAATTTGCTACGAGCAGTTTTAAAAAGCGTCTCGCTCAAAGTGACTGTTGTATACTGTTCGCTAACAACTCGCAAATTCTATTGAGTGCCACAAAATTTCGCAGTAATTGCTAAGTAAATTTTAATTGACGTTAAGTTGAACAAGCAAATTATATAAACATATTATATTATTTTCTGCATTTTGTTTATTCAAATACACTTTCCACTTTCTCATTTATTTAAATTTCTATTAAAAAAAAACTTCTTCTAAAATCGCTCAAGAATATTTACTTTTTAGGAGCAACTTCAGATCCCAAGATCCAGTATTTTTGTACGTTGTTGCAGTGCAACGACTTTCCCGGTCCAAAAACAACCCGAAAAAATGTTTTTCGTGCAAAGTCAGTATTTCGTGTTCTCAGCACAGTCCGCGAAATTTAATTTCGCGGCCGTTACCCATAGCATAGCATAGCATAGCATTTATTTGAAACGACATTTTCATCAGTATTTACCTTGGTGGTATCCTGCACACTTCCGCTTTTGCCGCGGCCAACGAATCTAATTGTCAGCCGGTAATGTATTGGTTTTATTACTAGATACAAAATGTACTACTATTTCTGAATTTTTTTCTACGCCCATGTCTGTATACGTCAAAAATCGCACTGACAACATTCCTCGTAAGTGACATTTAACAATAACATGCACGTAATGAAAATCTCATAACATGCATGTGCGTTTAGATAGAAAAACTTAGATTTCTTTGTTGAATCAAATTGCAATCAAATCTTCATTTACGTAATACTTTATTTGGTTTATTTACATACTTTAAATCAATTTAAAAACATAAAAGCTCTTAGCATTAGTGAAATACATTTTAGATTAAAAGAGTGATGCCCCTAAATGACGGCAACACATTTTACAGAAAATTCGGTGTTTCTTGATTTGGGAAAAAACGTCATCTCATTTATGCTGTCAATTTTGGTAACAAATTATAGTATCCGAACATTTTCTCAACTTTACCTATGAATATGACTGTTAGTAATGAAAAATATGAAATTATGAACACTCAGAAGAAAATAGATGGGCGTAGAAAGAGTATAGTACGTTACACGAGTTCTAATCCCATTACGCACTCGTGAAATTCACTTTTTCACTTTGTGCGTAATGGGTTACTTACAACTCTTGTTACGTAATATACTATTAGTTTAGCTTAATCTGTTACATTCGAATCATCCAAACACTGTTACAGCTAACGCATTGGTGACGTTTATATTTAATTTATTGGAATATCACTCAAATTGGAGTTAATCAAGCCTAAATAATCAAACACAGGAAAGGCATCTCTAACAGAGTGTATGGTTGCTTCGTTGGCATTAAATTATTGATTATTTTTTACATTAACGCGTTTATTATGTTGAAACAAAACGAAATACAAGATAATTAATAATTCAAATATTAATGAATACTAAATTTGATGTTTACGATTTTTTTGGGGTTTATGGTGTGTAAAAGTGGATCCCTTGAATCCATGGAGGGTGATGCAAACCCTATAAAAAATATAATATGTGTAAATATCCAAGTCTTAGAACACAAAAAGTTTTGTTGGTTTGGCTTAAATGTCAGGCTTAACAAAGTGCAGCTTCCTGATGATTCGAATCAATAATTGCAGAATGTTTTGCTTAGTAAAGCCACGCTTACGTACAAAAGGCAATAACAAAAAGATTCTCACTGAAAGACAAAAGATCACGGATCAAATAATTACAGATGCAAAAAATAATGCAACACAAGCTGTGCTGGAGTCAATACTAGACCTACAACCACTTGACCTCACGTAACTTAGCAACCTGTAGCAACTAGCCAACTACGGACATGAAGCTATTGGTGAAGGTAGAGAATGGTGGTAAGTTTAAAGGCAAACTGCCAGTAAGGCTAGACTAGACTTTCGGGAGAAAGATGATATCTACTACCTAACTCACTAACAAGGAGGTAATACCAGAATCAGGATTAAATAGTCATAAAACACAGCAAAACAGAATTCACGTCCAGGTGTCACATAGACTTACAAATAGTGCACTAAGAATTTCAACACAATAGATCTCTTAGGTCTTAGTGAATGTCACCCCAACATACATAATACATACATACATATAGTTAGGTTACAATGAAAACTTTGACTTCAATGAAGACTTGTGAGAAACTGCCGTGAAGCGTTGACAAAACTCCGCAACTGCGAAGATGAACTATGCTGAGATCCTAGTCAGAGCAATGTGTAGGGAAGCGATAAAGCAGAGGAGGTGACAAAAATAAATATTTAAAATAATATTTGAATGAAGAGGAGAGTGTGAAGAACTTTCTGAAGGTTCAAAAGCCGATTTCCGTAGTTACCATGGAATTCTTCTAGCGTTAATATCATTATTCAGTTAGCGATTGGTATTCGCTGTGTGCGGACCGTTGGAGGGGATAGGCGAAACTATCCCAGCGCGCGCAGTGGTGAATTTTCGCAATTCGGTCAGAGACTGACGTGGTATATTGTATATAAATAAAGGGGAAAATGGGGCACGACTGTTGTTCTGTTGTTAATTGTAAAAATACAGGATATAATAACAGTCATGTGAAATATTACAAGTTTCCTACTGCGCAACACAAGTTGGTACAAAGGAAAAAATGGATTGCAGCTGTAAAAAGAGTAAAGTGAGTGTCTTAACCTCACTTCAAAATACAGTGTGCACTGATACAGTATTCTATACGTCATGTTTTCTCCATCAATTTTATGTAGTTTGTTTATGTTTTCATAAATACATTTATTATTTCAGTCCAGACGGATCAACATGGATTGAAAATTAATTGAATAGACCTACAAAGATTTTTGTAGTGTAAGGTGTAGATGTGACTGCAGTTTGTCTGATGATTTTAGATTGAATTAAGTAGCTTTTTCCATCTTCTCTGAATTCATGTACATCTCTTACATGACCAGATTCCACCAGAGATTGACCTTTTGGCTGCGAGTTGGGATGAAAGTTGATACCGTGTGATATAAGCTCAAACCCAGTTTTTATTATAATTTTCATTGTAAATAGTGCAAGTTCAAAGTCCACAACAAATATATACAGAGCTGAAAGCCATAAATATTCATTAAGCAATTGTAGATATAATATGATGCGTTTGTTCACTTTTCATTTAGCAGAATGAAAAATGGAATAATCGATTTTTATTAATGATTTTAGGCAACCTATATCTCCGTTGATTCTAACCTACAAATCTACACTTAACATAAAAAAAATACATTTTAAAAACGATTACTTACCTAGTCGCTTATAAAATACTGAACATTATGTCATTAGGCACTTATATTTTCAAATTATTTACATTGTAAAAGCTAAAAGGCTCCTTATCTTTATAATAATTGTTGCTTCCATAAGCTTTACGTGCAAATCTCTGTCGTAACTTGCGTTTTTAAGCCGCGAGGGGGCGACAGTAGGTACGCACATAGCGAATATGTGTAATTTGAAGTTTCCCTACAAAACAAAAAACTGCTTAGTGTGGAAATAGTGTGTGATTCTTTTTATCTAAACAACCAAGAGCAAATAAAAGAACTATATTTTGGAGTATTATGTTTCACGTCAAATATAGAGATCTTCCATGTTCCATGCCATTTATATAGGATGTGAAGTCAGTACTTCCTTGCGCAAGAACTGTGGAAGTTTCTCTTCAAAATGTTCAGAGCTATTAGAGAAATAAATAGAAAAGGAAAGTTTCAAGTGTAGAGGGGACTGGCTGTACAGCAAGAAAAAGCGATGAATAAACAAAGTCATCAGTTTGCCAAGTGCACAATGCAAAATCACATTGTGAAAATTTGTGAGTCGAGGAAAGAAAATCACGTTGATTGTGACGAATCCGCTATGTCATATGACAGCTCGTCCAAGTAATCTGCTACAGAACGCTGCAATTGGCTGGAAAATGGAGCTCCCGTTGAGGTACTGGGTCGTCAAATTAATATAGTAATGGCAACTGGGTATGGCGTGAATATAATAGGAGCTGTCCTTAAGAATACTAAGAAACGCCAGTCAAAGTCTACGTTAAGCATTTTTGGTAAACTTTCTACATAAATCTATTTTTAAAGAGGTTGTTCATCGTATAATCACCACCAGCATCCAAATTTGAAAAAAAAAATCAAGTGAGTAGGTTGACAGGTTCTCAAACGAACAATATATCCATATCAGTGTAAGTGCTTGAATTCAATATAACTTTTAACTGAACAATATAATGTCTAGCTTTTATGACCAAATTAAACCTTCCAGACTAGTCGGCTTAATCATGAGTGGTCAAACTTTGTGGTTTAGTTATAATTTTGAGTATCATTGTCTTTTAAGCTTGCTAGTTACCGCCTATTAACCGACTGAATGTTGTTGGTGTGGCATTAAGGTCAGAAGAGAAATGTTTTACATCTTAACATTTGTTCCAAGCTTACCAAATAGTCTTGTCCGTTTTGCATACAATTTTGATATAGATACTTTAGTTTTCATACACTGGATGATAAACTAGAAATTAAGAATGAACAAGCGGGTAATTAAACGAAAAAACAAATTACTGCATAAGTTCTATGAAAAATGGAATTAAAAAACACAAAGTGAGGAAAACAAAATGTGTTGGACAGTTGTTATTCGAATAATATCGAAGTCAAAAAATTAAGGACATAGTTGGTAGGAGCCCATTATAAGATCAAATTCAATTATCAATATTGGAAAATGAGCAGAAGGATGAACACCCATACTCTTCTGCAAAAAACAGGCTGTGTGATACTTTAAAGAAGGCATCTTGGTTTACAGACGACTCCAAAGCAGAGGTACGTGTAGTACTGAAGCAAATGAGAGCTATTCCAATAAGCCTATGTAGGGGCGAGAGAGATGCACAACTACTAGAAAGGAATAGGAGAACATACCGTTCGCTGCCAACTTAACATTAAAAGCTTGGAGGTCAATTCTGAGCTAGTATGGGAATAAGTACGTGTTATAAACACACACAGTACACTGGGTAACAGGAAAGAGGGTTATTAAGGCGACGAGAAGGCCGATTTAATTGTCAGCACATCAATGTTTTTTATAGAACCAGAATCCTATTTCCCCGTTGCAAAATTTACAATAGAAATGGTCACAGCAGAGAGAAGTGACCAATATATTTTCATTAATTTGATTGGAGCGTCGAAAATTTGAATTTATTTTCAGTATATTCAAGGGAAATTAAAATCGATTTTTTTAAAACAGTTCACGAAGTTATTTATTTTTCACAATTAGCATTTCTTTTATTTTGGAGCGCCACTGGTAATAATAAAATAAAAAATGCGGTTAAACTGTCCAGGTCAGTCACTTAACTAGTTGAGTTTATTTTAAACATCAATCACTTAGGCAACTCTAGCTTATTGCTCAGTAGAAAAAGTAAAAAAGGTTAACGATCTCGGGCATAATTCAATTTCGTTTTAGCTTCACTGTTTGCCGAAAAATTACGTGACTGCCTTGATTTCATAATTAAGAACAGGAAGCTAACGAACGAGAACAAGAAATAAGGTTATTTAATGTTTGGGTGCTTTTCATCTAAAAGTCAAATTAATCAGAAATTTAAAAAAATGTGTCTACATAAAAAACATAAGAAAATAAAGAAGATAGACTATAAAAAATTTAAACCACCAATACAAAGCTACGACTTATTTTAAAATACCGGGTGTCCCAGAAGTTTTTGA
Organism: Lochmaea capreae; assembly: GCA_949126875.1. Taxonomy (NCBI): domain Eukaryota; kingdom Metazoa; phylum Arthropoda; class Insecta; order Coleoptera; family Chrysomelidae; genus Lochmaea; species Lochmaea capreae. The sequence continues at coordinate 15,124,140 of OX421409.1, forward strand.
CCCATTTTAATTGCAAAAATCTCGGAACTAAGAAACGACAGGGAGGTGCGGTTGTAACACCCTATATATCTAGTAATTCGTTAGTGATAAAACATTCAAATATATGCAGCAAGTGTTCAAAATGTGCTCCGTCTACTTCCTGACAGTAATACATCCTATTAGTAAACTCTTGTCGTACTCGTTCGAATGTGTCAGCTGAAATTGCATTGCATCCTTCAAAAACTCTTTTTTTCAAAACGCCAATGCTATCTGGTGCCGTAGTATAAACCTTGGATTTCAAGTACCCCAATAGAAAAAAATCTAATGGTGTCAGATCTGGTGACCGAGGTGGCCATTCTATAGGACCTCGCCGGCCGATCCATCTACCTCGATATTCTTCATCCAGGTAACGTCTTACTGCACCATAATAATGTGCAGGAGCACCATCTTGTTGAAATGTTATTTCCAGATGGCCGAATTCATCTGGATTTTCAAGAATTAACGGCTCAATTGCATTTTGTAACATCTCCAGATACACTTCACCGCTTAAATTTGAATTTAGGAAAACAGGACCAACTATGTGGTTTCCCAAAATACCTGCCCAAACATTGACTTTTTCTGGAAATTGGGTGAGGATTTGTGTCACTCCAATACCTTACATTATGTGTATTCACATTTCCATTGAGGCAAAAAGTAGTTTCGTCACTAAAACAAACTGTTTTTGTGTAATGTGGGTTTTGACTAATTTTATTTGTCATACAATCACAGAATTCGAGTTTTCTGTCGGGGTTGTCATCCGAAAGGTGGTGCACCATTTTTAACTTGTATGGATGGAATTTATTTTTAGCTAACACTCTCTCTACTGTACTTCTACTTACTTCACAGATAGACGTAACTCTAGTTGAAGAGGAAGTAGGGTTTACTACAATTTCAGCAACTATATCAATTTTTTTATCATCACTAAATGTTGGTCGACCAGATCGTTTGGCATCTTGAACACTACCTGTTGCTTCAAACTTGTGAAGAAGCTCCCTCAAATAAGTTCTCGAGATAGGGCGATCTGGGTATCTCTCATTAAATAAACGTTCCGCTTATTTCCAGATTCACCAATTATTAAGATAGCTGCTACTTTGTCGGTACGTACCATTTTGCCTATGTAAACTCTTTAACGTCTCGTTAAATAACAATAAAATTAAATATTTAAGCTATTTAGAAAAACTTTGCAAAGCAACAAAAACAAATACTATTAAATTAAAAACGTCAATTTTTTTGACAACTAACCAGAGGCGGACTGAAAAATCTTCAATATTTGAATGGAAATAATAATTTTGGTATTTATTCAATTTATCCGTCAAAATTAGTTAAAACCCAAACAAAATTAATATGGCTATGTAGCCAATTTCAATGCCTTTCAAACGAGATATCACTTGCCATAAGGTCCTATTTAAAATTATTGGCCAGAGTGGCACTGTACGTCACCTGTTACCATTACCTCACCTGTTACCATTCGTAGAGAAGTTTACAACACTTTATTTTAACACTCCAAATTTTATTAATGTAAGTGTAGCCGTTCAAAAGATACGAGGGTGGGAGGGGACTTTTGAATAGCAATATAGAAGTTTTGGTTAGGTCAAATAAGTGGGCTACGAATCATTATCAAACACATGTATTAACTGACTAGTTTTGATTGTGGATTTAATAAATGACCTATTTGTTGAAACGAGAGTGAATATTCCCAATTCCGTACATGGACCTGACACGGTTTTCGATGAACAGTTTCTTTTTATATAAAGTTTTCCTCAGTATAAATTTTTAATTAGTGAAATCTGGGGTGAAATATGGGGTGTTTTGAAAAAATGGTATGCAAATATATTATCGTCTATTTTTTCAATGAAACACCCTATATATTTTTATTTTATCTGAAATCTGAACTTTTACTCTTACCGAAAATGTATGATTTGTTGAAGTTTACATAAAAAATGAGTAAGTTATTTGATTTTTAATGCTAGGCTGTTATGTAGGCATCTAGAGGCGTCAATGTTGAAGTATGTTTTTTAATTTTTACAAGCTCAATAAACTGACATGAACTGTCTAAGTAATTAATTCCGATTTGAGTAGTTCTTAAACGGCTGGCTGTTGTTAATTTATTTTCAATAATGGTCCGATTTAGTTTATCTTAACAATTAAAAACTGTGTTATTGTTAGCTAAGAATGTTAATATCAAAAGATTTCGTGAGGTATCTAGGAAAAATCCACCTCCAAAAAACTGTATAACTGTAACTGTAAACTGTACGCTGCATTTCTGCAAAGTGGATTATTGGAAATATCAAACACTTGAAGCTAATATTTTTTTAAATAGACTCCTATGTCTTCAGGAAACATTAGAACATAATAATCGAATATCGCTCCTTAGAATATCAAGCACATGAACAGGAATTTCAAAATGAGAGGGATGTATGAAGATATTAAAGTTACCTTCTTATAAAATTCAGATGCACCAAAAAACTTATGAAAGAGACATTCAAACCAAAATTATTTTTTCGGAGACATTACTAGATTTATTTAGAGAAGTTCCCAATGTTCTATTTATAATGTCAGATGAGGCTGGTTTTCATTTAAACGGACAATGTCATAAACATAATTGTCACATATGGGGGGTTGAAAATCCAAGAGTAATAGAAGAATACGAAAGAGATTCAGCGAAATTAATGTGGCGTTTCTAAAGAAAAAATATACGGACCGTACTTTTTTGAAGGAACTACAATAACTGTTTCACTGGTAATGTCTATATACACAGACATGTTACAAAATTACTTATATAAACAACTTGAACAAGATGGTATTATAAATTCAGTTTACCACACTTTTCACACTGCTAGAAATTCTGTAGCAGAAATACTTTGAGATGGGTGTATTGGGAGAGCCGGACCAATTGAGTGGCCTGCCACTCACCAGACTTGACGAATCGAGACTTTTTTATATGGTTCTTTATCAAAGATAGATGTAAAGCTTATAAAAGAATCCTGTAATGTTGTCGACAAAAAATAGATGCTATAATCCTATCCCAGAGACTCTGGAACAACTGCGAGGCAACATTGTTCGAACATTTCAAGAAATTACCCCGGAAATGTAACGCAATTCTTTTGATCACTTTTTGTTCAGAATGCAAAAATGTATAGATCAAAATGGACAACACTTGGAACATCTTAATGATTTTTATTAAATTAGATACTTAGTTTTCAATGTTAACTTTTAATTAAAATTTGATTCACCTTTCTAATTTGTTTAGTAGAATCAGTTACTTCTAATGTTAAGTCGTTATTATTCCAAAAACATTTAGTACAACTTTTCTTAAACGTTGGTATTAGTTAGCAGACAAATTTTGTAATTGGTTTTCATTTAAAACTGATGTGTCAGACATCTTCATCTAATAAACAATCATCTTTAAAAACCAAATAACTTACTTATTTTCCATCTAAACTTCAACAAATTATACATTTTCAGAAACGGGAAGAGTTCAGCTTTCAGATGTAACAAAAGGGTGTTTCATTGAAAAAATAGACGATATTTGCATTTAAAAAATACATTTTTTTTAAAACACTCTACATAAGATTTCACTACTTGAAAATTTATACTAAGAAAATCTTTATATAAAAATAAATTGTTCATTGAAAACGGCACCTCCCTGCTGTTTCTTAGTTCCGATATTTTTGCAGTTAAAATGGGTTCTATCTATAGTGCGGCCGGGATAAGAACAAATAAACAAAACACGTGTTGAGTACGTTTTTGCTGTAAAAAAATCAGTGGGGTGAGAAGAGACACTAGAATATAGAATAAAGGTTTTACGTTTGCAACGGTGATGTGTACGCAGAAGCGTATCATATTGAATAAAAATTGTTAAACAAAAATGAAACTTGTATGAAAGTATAAAAAAGTACGTTTTGTATGCAATCGATCTATAAGATGAGAGAGATAATTATTAAGTTTTTTGCCAATTACTTATAAAAAAGATAAAGTCAAATTCAAACTTGGAAAGAAGGGTTATCTGAAAATTAAAAAATTGAGATGCGTTGCGAGATAAATGAGGTTGTTAATTTTTGGAATATTTTTGGAGAAGTCAGAAAAATTATTTTAACATGAAAAATTAATCAAAAAACCAAAATTATAATGAAAAATATGGAATTAGTATGAACATGAAAAGGTGACAAGGAATTTCATGGTAGGAAGTTCTGAAGAGAGGAAGAAAAACGGGGGTGGTACATTTTAATTAATTGAAATTTGAAATTAATTTTATTTAGAGGAAAAATTTTTAACCACCACCTGAGAGGAGTTATAGGCTGCGGCATCTGAAATATGAAAATATATTATTAATAATATTGACTATATTTATGTGAATTTGGGTGACATTAACTGATATTTCAAAGATCTATTGTGCCCACTTTCTTCTACCCAGAGACTGGTAGCCTTTAGACCTATTTCCAGGAAGAACTTTTTTATCCAGTTGTAGTCTCCTAGGTGTTGTGCCCTAGTATTCTGAATTGCTGTGCAATCCACAGGAATGTAGATATGGTTTTTTCTTCCATACCACAGAATCTACATTCTTCTTCCTCAACTATTTTGAGCTTTCTTAGGTCCCGTTAGGATACCTGTTGAATCTATTACTGCAGTTTTATTCTGACTCAGGCATTCATTCGTTATCAACTGCTGTAGCCACCCAGAAGTATATTTAATTGTCTTAGTTCTACTAGATTGGTGAGATGTTCTCTTTTTCAGAGCTTTGCCTATTTGTTCCAATATTACATTGGAGCCGATATTGTAAAGGGTTGTTTCAGTATCCCTCTTTGCTAGTTCATCTGCTATTCCATATCCTTCTATTCAAGATCGCCCTGGAATGAATAGAAGGTTACTGCCTAGTTAATTGTGCTTACCTAGGCATTTCCATACAATTTTTGAACTAATTACACAGAAACTAAGTGCTTTAAAGGCTTTAATACACATTTAAAATGAATCTCATAAATCGCAACCTCCGAGAAATCAAAATCAAAATATTCCGATTTCACTATATTTTATGAAATGTGAAGTTGCTACTTTTTCACAACTTCTTGTTTCAAATATATTTCCAGGACAATTATACTCACATACACTCATATTTCACGTCGTCATGCATATATAAGACGTGTCAGTTGAATGTTAAACTGACACTTTATATACGTATTGCGAGAATTATGATGGAACGAATCTTACCACTTCTGATAAAAAATGTTTTTTGATATCCACGGAATCACACGTCTTATACTCACATCTTATTTGCTTTAAGATGTTTATAACCAAAATGTGAAAACCAGTGACAATAAATGGGAAAGAAAACCGACGCGTTATCAATAACTCACCATACATATTCCTGAGAAACAACTTTAGTATTACAATATTCAGATACGCATTGCTCTTGACCTTTTTTTTATCGAGACGTCTCTCATAACAATGGACCCTAAAATTGAAGCAATATCTTGAAAATGTATGTATATGCTGAGAAGGAAAAGATCTATTTATAAACATGGGCTCTTTCAGGATTTGATGAGTTTTAGAGTAGGTAGGAATTTAGATGGAGTTTGAGGAGGAAAAGAGCAGGTGTACTGAAAAAAAAAGATTCCAGAAAATCGCTTATCTCCTGATAACGTAATCGATGTTCGAACAAAGTTGATTTATTCTTTTCATCCCCTAATCGTTGGAAAACGTTAAAAAAATGAATTTTCCTAATTAAAATTTTAGGAAGATGAAGTATCTTATGTTTAAATTTGGAAGTTTTTATTGATGATCTTTTCAAAATGCTTTATCTTCAACATTTTCAATCAGGCATTATAATTAAACTACCGAAACATATTTGTGTCATTTCCCCAGCCTATTCCTAACGTTAGAAAATAGCTTAATCGGATTTAGTGATTCCAAATGCAAATAACGTTTTAACACGGTGATACCTAAAAATGATAATATGAAGTATTTCCTATCACTCTTAGGTATTTCTAAGCGCATGGTGAATTTAAATTTGTATTATTTTACCCACTACCAATATGTAATATCAAACATTATGATACTGATGTGAGTTTCGTAATGAGAAACTTTACCGCACTAGTGCGGTAAAGTGAAATTAATTGGAATGAACGTGTCAAAGTTAACAGTTTGCAGTTTTTCGTATCTATTGCGGGATTTAGCGGGTACTAGGGTTTGTATTGCGTTATTTGCAGCAAGTTCTATATCAGAATCTACACTTTCATAGTCGGAACTAATGTCGATACAATTATACCAAACTGAAGTGAACGCGTCAAAATTGACAGTTATCAAAATAAATCAACAATGAGCGCAACGCTTTCTTGTTACATGATTCTAATATCATTAATTTCAGGAATATTGACTAATTTTGAGTAAATAATCAACATTATTGGTACTAGGTAAAATAATGTACTATATTCGTATCGTAATAGTATATTACATACCTAGCGGGGAAGTAGATCATTACAGCCCAGGCTAAAAGCCGTGGCTGGAATGATCCTTTCCGCGTGGTATGTATACTATTTTATTCACAATCGCTTAGTTACAAGCTTTTAAAAACAGTAATTTTAAGAAAATTTATCACAATTTAATATTTTTTTCGACAAAGAACTTCATGAATCTGTAGCTAGGCAATATTACCCATTTATTGGTTTTAACAATATGTCTTCAAATATTCTTACTGTCACGAAATTTTAATTTTTTTGCTCAAACAAGTACGTAATGTCTTATTTTGAATTAACCTGTACTCCTCCGGAAGTCCAAGAAGCTGCGGTTGAGGGAATAATTCCGTAGAAAAGCAAAGAAAGGTATTAACTTTTTTTAAAACCAGCTTAACACAATATTGACATACTTCAGAAAAGTGACACATGCTTCTAGCCGGAAAAGTACTTGGAAGTGAAAGTAAGTAATGAGTCACTTCCTTACCGTTTTAAAGGTAAGAAATGTCTATATTACTGACCGATTGTGAATAAATTCATATTACGATATTCAATGGGTTATCAAATTTCCCATCTCGTTTCGTAATATGAATCTTTACGACACTTATATCGTAAATATCTATTAGGCGTTTCTAAATCTGATTTAGGTACATATTACCCAACTTTAGGAAGTGGTTGATGGAATCGGGCGTCAAAGTCTGAACCATTCTCGTTATAGGAGGAAATAATTTATGAAATTCATTAAATTTTTCACAAAATTTTGGATATAACCGTTGCTTCATAATTTTGTCTCTAATCAGCAAGAAATAAAGAGGAAATAAGAAGAAGTAGTGAAAAATATTGAAGAGCATGCGGAAAAATATCAATGAACTAAAAACAAAATACAGGGAATGGACAGATCAAGACTTTATGAAAGGGAATTACCTAACAGTAGAAAAAACCTAAGAAAAGACATAAATTTGAAGAAATAGATATGTAGTATATTGGAACAATAATTAGATGAAAACCCAATATGGGGGGACAAATCCAAAAGGGAATAATGAGTGGCAATAATTGCGTTTATGCCTTAAATAATTTATAAAAAAGCAAGAATTTATCAACGGGCGTGAAAATCAAGATTTACAGAACTGTGATTAGGCCATATGCCTCAGAAACATGGACACTAAACCAAAAAGAACAAGAAATACTAAAAATATGATAAAGAAAAGTACTGAGGAAAGTATTTGGAATGTGATCTAAGTAGCTTTCACTGGACACTGCTCAATCAAATGCCATCTCTGAAAGATAGGCAAAGTGGATAATGGATCATGCAGATTTGGCAATGAAGCAGATGAAACGGCGGAACACCTGAAACAGGTCTATTTTGAGCCTAATTATTTTACAGACTTATCTCCAAAACGAATAGCTCAGCAGCCTGGGTTTTTGGACTAAAATGTAGATGTAGGGTATACATAAAAAAACTTTTGGTTCGCAGAGTAATAAGGCCAATCGACCTCCTTGTAATCTGTTTTAATCTAAAATATTCTTTCAATTTTCTATTTACTCTGTCTTTTAAAAACATCCCACCAGTTTTTGTTCTGATGATACCATTTTATTTTTGTAACTGTCTTCGGATATTCCTGCTTCTTTTTGGATTCTATTGTTATTGTTTTTAGACATTTTTTGTAGATTTTCTGTTCTTACTTTTTTCATTTACTTTTACACACTAAAAACACCTCTTTGTTCACTCCTATTTCAACTTCTCCTTCAACTTTTTCATTTCTCTTCAACTCTTTTTTTTTTAAATTAGTTTCTTTCTAAGCTGCTTTGTCCATTTCCAAATTTCATCCTAGTGTCTTCTTCATCTCGTTCTGTTCCTTCTATTTTTATTTATTCTGAACTTGTTTCATAACAGATCTAATTCCATCTCGACCTTCCCCCTTCTTGTTTAAGACCTGCTGACAAGTCTCCGATAACACTGCAGCCTAATGGCTTTTTGTATTTTTGCTCGTGCTTTTTCATAGCACCCATTTCAGCACCTTTGTTCCCTGCACCAGTTTGTACAGGTTCTTAGCTGGGTGTTTGCTATATAACTCAGCGTTTTCTTGCGGTTGGCCAAATAATAACTGTCTTTTGCGATCAAGAGACTCGCATGTAAACAGTATTATGTTTCACTGTCTCCGTTTACCTACCGCACAACCTGCATGTTAGGTCTCCGTTGTATAGTTTTAATTTGTACAAATGTTCCTTTACTGGTGCATGACCAGTCATAAAACCTGTTATGATCCTCAGCTGATTTCTGCACAGTGTTAGCAAATCCGCTGTACGTTTCAGGCATGGTTCTTTTATAAAAGTTTTCCCATGCATTTGCCTTGGGACGTTCACCCAGAAGTTTTTGTTGTTGTTCTCTGATCCAGGTCCTCGTACTACAGTTTTCGGTATATCAAGAATCTGTCCTGGTTCAGGCTGCGTTTCCTCTGACCCTCTTTTTGCAAGTTTGTCAGCTTTTTCATTGCCCTTGATACCCAGGTCAGCTTGACGATATTCCGTTCGGCTAACGTCTTCAGTTGTTGATTTTCATAGTCATCATTACCGTGAACTGTTCTTCTGTATTCAATTTAATGGATTCTCTTCTCCCCTTTCTCAGCCAATGATCTCTTCTGTAGTCTTATTTGTCCAATTTTTCCTCTTTTTTCTCAAAATCTGTTCTCATTATTACCGGATCCTCAATTTGTTGACTGTTTTTTCAGGTACCTTGATCACTTTCTTCGAAATAATTAATCATGTTTTTACCAGTTCCAAGATCCATTTACCTAACCTAACTATTTGAATATATTAAACTGTCAACCGAGATTATTCTTTGAAAAAAATGGTAAATTATATTCAAAAACACACTAAATATGTTTAACGCTTGAAGGTATGTCGCGGGCACTGACATTCGAAATTTTGGTTCAATTTCCTCGACGTCGTGAGATTTCATTTGCCAGCTTACATCTCACATTATAGGTCTGTTCCAACCTCAATTAGAAACTGTCGGAAAGGATCTAGTCCGGGAAAGTAAGGTCGAAAAATCTGTTAACTATCAAAACTTTCCCATAATTGATTTTCCATTTTTAAATGAAAATATATTGACCCAGCATCACTCTCCTAGATTGTCTAATAATTTCCGCTGGAGCTTGCGACGCAGCTTGCAAGCACAGCTCAGACCACCTAAAATTCAAGTGATTTATGCTCGTGTCATTTCTGGATGTGTTCTTACAAAAAAATCGTAGAGATGAAAATTGAAGCAAATCTTATGCTCTTGAAGGTGACGTAAATAGTTTTTTCAAAAAAAAATTTTCCGATCTTAAATTTTCCAAAAATTGAAAAATTTTTCGAAAATTATATTTTTGGCTGGTAATTATAAATAAAATATTAATATCGAGGTCAAAACATAGATAAACATAGAGGGCAAACTCCTAAAAATTTACATTTTTTCAGATTTGGAAAATTCAAAATGGCGGCTGCGCAAATTGGAAACAAATTTTTTTTTTTCATTCGTGTCTAAATTTATGAACATTAACGATATTGAGAAACGGTTTGTTGCAATCGGCAGAGTGAAAGTTATATTTTTATAAATAACATAAAGAAAATTTTTAAAATTTTTTTTACATAATTTTTTAGAACATTTACCGAAAATAAAAATTTTTCCATCTAGTTTTTTCTCATTTTGGCGTTGAAAAATTTGTTTAAAATATGTTTTCACATTATAAATATGTGTGTCTTAGTAAGACAAGTATTTAAATAAAAAATTTTTTAGATGCGACTTTTACAAGCTGAGATAAACAAATTCAAAGTCTGTTAGATACTGTAATAATATTGATTGAAATTTTCAAATTTTGATCACTTCGCTAGGTTGTCGAATCCCAACTAAACTTAAACACAAATTTTCATTTTTCTACCGTCAATTGGTCCATTCAAAAGAGAATAGTAATCCTAGCTCGCTCGGCCAAACGGTGCGGCGGCAGCTGCTTGGCGTTGTGGTGGGGGGTCAGCGCTCGTTCGCAGTTGAACGAAGCTCAAGCTTTTATTTTGGTTTTCTTTGTAAAAATTTTGCATTTGTGGTTTGCTAATAGTATGGTTATTATCAACCATTACATACTGCTAGAAATAAGGTACAATGATATTTATAATTTATATCTATAAATCCATTTATTATATATATATATATTATACATAATTCGAAACGTAGATACTAAGAATAATATTTATTTACAAATTTACATCTATTTTCTACAAATTCTCGCCCTTTTTGGTCTCTGAGGAAGTGGCTCTGTACAATTGAAATTTTCAAATTTTGATCACTTCGCTAGGTTGTTGAATCCCAACTCAACGTAAACACAATTTTTAATTTTTCTTCCGTCAATTGGTCCATTCAAAAGAGAACAGTTATCCTATAGCTCGCCCGATCAAACGGTTTTGATGGTTATCCTGAAACTGTAAATGACCGGGGAACAAAAAATGTAGAACAAATCCGGCGAAAAAAACAGTGTACATCACCTGCATATGCTATTACTGATGATAGTCCAACAATCAACCAACGCAACTTTTTAAGCAATGATACGAATAAAAACAATTTTATTCAGTTATTGAAAAGAAAACTTGCCAATGCTGGATTTTTGGTAAACCAAGCAGAAGAAGATGTCGATGCAGAGCTTGTTCGGTCGGCTATAAACTATTCCAATAACTATCCATTTGCTTGCATCGTTGCTGAGGATGTAGACGTTATAGTTATATTAAGTCAGCTGGCTCATGAAAAAACTAATATTTACTTTCAACAACTAGGCAAAGGTAAAGACGCTAAACAATTTTATCGATGCGACAGCTTCAAATACCCAATGCTTCAAAATTACTTGTTACTATTACATGCCTTTAGCGGCTGTGATACCACGTCTGCTTTTTATAACCAAGGTAAACTCAAATTTGTAGATCTTCTTAGGAAAAACATGCAACTGCTCGATCAACCACAACGCAACGAAAGCTGAAGTCGAAAAAGCTGGCACAGAATTTATAAAATATGCATATGTGTAGAAACCAAATCACAATGAATCGTTAAACATGCTACGATTTACATGTTTTTTAAAATCTTCAGCTAAAAAAACTTTTAATTTAGCAACTTTGCCACCAACGGAAGCTGCAATGAAATTTCATTCTTTTAGAGTGTTTTATCAACTCCGGTTGTGGGATAAGGATAAAACCATTATTGACAAAATGAAGCCTACCGGCTGGGGTTGGAAATTCATTGATAATTATGGCCTCGCACCAGAAATGACTGACGACGTACTTGTACCCGACGAATTATTGAAAATTATTTCGTGTTCTTGTACCACAGGGTGCTCCACTTCCAGGTGTGGTTGTAAAAAAGTTGGTATACATTGCACGATATTATGTAAAAATTGCGAAGGCAAAAACTGTTGTAACATCGAAATTGTAAGTACGGTACTTGACAATGACAAGGATGATAATGAAACTCTAAGTGATGAGCCGAATTTTTATATGAGTCAATTACTCGATTGTGAACTTGCAATTGATAGAAGCAATAATATCGATGAGGATTTGTTTGCTAATGATAATGACGAGGAAAATTGTACAGAGCCACTTCCTCAGAGACCAAAAAGGGCGAGAATTTGTAGAAAATAGATGTAAATTTGTAAATAAATATTATTCTTAGTATCTACGTTTCGAATTATGTATAATATATATATATATATAATAAATGAATTTATAGATATAAATTATAAATATCATTGTACCTTATTTCTATCAATATGTAATGGTTGATAATAACCATACTATTAGCAAACCACAAATGCAAAATTTTTACAAAGAAAACCAAAATAAAAGCTTAAGCTTCGTTCAACTGCGAACGAGCGCTGACCCCCCACCACAACGCCAAGCAGCTGCCGCCGCACCGTTTGGCCGAGCGAGCTAGGATTACTATTCTCTTTTGAATGGACCAATTGACGGTAGAAAAATGAAAATTTGTGTTTAAGTTGAGTTGGGATTCGACAACCTAGCGAAGTGATCAAAATTTGAAAATTTCAATCAATATTATTACAGTATCTAACAGACTTTGAATTTGTTTATCTCAGCTTGTAAAAGTCGCATCTAAAAAAAATTTTTTTTTAAATGCTCGTCTTACTAAGACACACATATTTATAATGTGAAAACATATTTTAAACAAATTTTTCAACGCCAAAATGAGAAAAAACTAGATGGAAAAATTTTTATTTTCGGTAAATGTTCTAAAAAATTATGTAAAAAAAATTTTAAAAATTTTCTTTATGTTATTTATAAAAATATAACTTTCACTCTGCCGATTGCAACAAACCGTTTCTCAATATCGTTAATGTTCATAAATTTAGACACGAATGAAAAAAAAAAAATTGTTTCCAATTTGCGCAGCCGCCATTTTGAATTTTCCAAATCTGAAAAAATGTAAATTTTTAGGAGTTTGCCCTCTATGTTTATCTATGTTTTGACCTCGATATTAATATTTTATTTATAATTACCAGCCAAAAATATAATTTTCGAAAAAATTTTCAATTTTTGGAAAATTTAAGATCGGAAAATTTTTTTTTGAAAAAACTATTCACGTCACCTTCAAGAGCATAAGATTTGCTTCAATTTTCATCTCTACGATTTTTTTGTAAGAACACATCCAGAAATGACACGAGCATAAATCACTTGAATTTTAGGTGGTCTGAGCTGTGCTTGCAAGCTGCGTCGCAAGCTCCAACGGAAATTATTAGACAATCTAGGAGAGTGATGCTGGGTCAATATATTTTCATTTAAAAATGAAAAATCAATTATGGGAAACTTTTGAATTGTATTTCCTTACTTTCCCGGGCTAATCAGAGAATAACTGGTCATAGCAAATAATGAGTTCACTTTCGCGTAATTCCTATAGCTGATTGCAATGGTCAACAACTATTCCTTGATCGTTTCTGACAGTTCCTGATTGCGGCTGGAACAAAACTAATATCATTTATTCCGGATCCAGATCTTACCATAGTATTTTAATAGTATATTTCCAAGAATAGCTTTTTGGTATCCATGTTTTAATCGATTACACTTAAAATGTTTGTATACATTGCCAGCATCATTTTTATGGAATTATGTTAGTTATTGTTTGTAATGATGGTTTAATGGAATTTAAAAACAGTGTATTAATCAATTTAAAATTATCTGGTACACTACATCTCATTTGTGATCATATCAGTTGACACGCAAACAGTTCAAAAGGGTTCAATTCTCTCAGATGTCACACGTATTATGCTCGAATATGACTAATGATACACAACTTTCAGCGGATGTAGTCATCATTATAATATTAAACGCAAAATAGGGGCATTCTTGATAGCAAACATGTGAAAATAGTACATACTGGGTGATTTATCACCATTGGAACTTAGGCTAGGGACTAATGGGAAATGAGGAGTAGCTCCATCATATCTGATGATGGATTTATCAAACTATTACTGAAAGTATATTGCCACATTAAATAATCAGTTTGAACTCTGCTGGAAATACCTTTCTCTGAGAGTATGCGGATTCCCTTCTTAAACGCAGTTGCATAACTGTTACTGTCATGAGAAATCTCTTGAGAGCCAAATTTAGAACAAAAGTGAAGTTATAAGGATGGTACTGATACTTTCTCAAAATTTTAATAATAGATGACTGACTTATAGCGTAGTCAAAGTACACAAAATATCCGTAAAATGCCGCAAAAAATACAAAAAACTTTAAAATTCAAAATTGAGTATTTAAACGGGTTGTGATTAACATGAGAAAAACTTTACGATGTTAGGCATGCGATTTTCTGGAAAATCATCGAGTGAAAATTTTTGTTTTTGTTTTTTCACTTTAATTGTTTAAATAATCAAAACACAGAAAAATGTTCGAATCAAAAATTGTAGCTAATACATTTATCTACTAAATTTTTTGTATTTGCATTAGTTTTTGAAATATATACGAAATTTCCATAGTAGTATTTTTGAACATCATCAATTTTCATGTTTTTAATTTTACGATAGTAAATAAACAATGACATTTAGAAAAAAATGTTTTATATGAAATGTGTTCTGAAATTTTCTCAAATTTTTTTTTAATGTATTATCATAGATTTTCCACGCTCTCTCACCTGCTTTTTCACCTTTGTTAGTGGTCCCTTCTCTTTCTCACCTGAGCCATACTTGTGTTCTTTTGTATCGCGATCACTTAACAGGTTCATTATAAAGTTCACAAATTTTTAGATAATATCGTTAACGCTGTAAAAAGTTATAGAAGGTTTGCCGACAGACCTCTGATTTAAGTATTTATTTTAAATAATGGTCTATTATTTAAAAAATTTGATATTTATAGAAAAACTGTATAGTAGTTTCGAAAGTAGATGCCTCAGTGTTTAGTAGCAAAGTTTTATTGAATTATATTAATTTCGAAAAAAGATATAATTAAATGAAGCATGCAAGAAAAAACAGATTTTTAAGAAGCATTCGTTTAAAATTCTAAATATTGATGGCTTTGCTTTTATAATAATAATGTTTTATGCTCATTTGCAATGCTAAATCCAAAAGGAATTTTCGCTGGGATAAGTATTAATTAAATAGGAATTATAATAAACTGATATTACAGTCATGAAATCTACTTTATCAAATTTAAAAGTATTTATATCTAAAAGTTGAGATATTTTTTTACATTTTACATGAGTTTATTTATTATTTTATAATGTTATAAGCCCAAAATTATTAACTTTTAAGTCTAGCGGTTAATAAATTTGACTCACGGGCCGTTCGCGCGTAACCACGAATTGAATACCATTGAAATTAATTTTATCTCGTAAACTATTCAATTTACAGAAAAACTTTTCAGAAAAAATTTGTAGATAAATGTATCAGCTACAAATTTTGATGTGAAAGTTTTTCTGTATATTTATTATTTAAACAATTAGAGCGAAAAAACAAAAACAAAAATTTTCACTCGACGATTTTCCGAAAAAAAAAAGTTTTTCTCGTGTTAAACACAACCCTTTTAAATACCCAATTTTGAATTTTCTAGTTTTTTTGTATTTTTTGTGAGGTTTTATGTATACTTTGACTAGACTTGTTACTACTGACAAATGACATGAGCTTACTGCAGGATTGTCATCCACTGGAACCAAAATTTCATCGTCTCAATTAACTGTGATTTATTTCGATTTTAATTATGAAATGATCCAGTAAATACCAAACGATTAAATAGATTTTGTGATTTGGTTGTCTACTGCATAGTATACATATATATACATAATACACTGAGAAAAAATGACATTTATCAGCAACAATTATCTGTCAATCACTCTTCATGAATTAAATTGTATTTGGAATGATTTTCTGAGACTTTACCCAATTGCGTTTTTCTCGAGAGCAGTGAAATTAACGTGTAACATGTTTCATGTTTTCACTTCTCAATTTAATTTGCGCTCGATGTCTCTTTAGTCATTCCCAATTTTCAACCCTGACATAAGACAATTGACATCTGTCAACGGCCGCCTCCATTTTCGCAGCGTCAACGGCGAACTTTCTCTCTCACCTCGAGCAAAGTTCCTTTTCGATATCGACTGTCTTCAAGGCAAGACATAGGTACATTCTCATTGAATTACCTATCAATAAATTATCTTTAATTATCTTTTTACCTAAATTTCTGTGGCAAAGACACTCTAGAATACCGCTAGACACCAGCTAGGACATCCCCTAGCATTTCTTAAGAATACCTTCAAATTGGCTGACGACCCACAACTGGGAAACATCCGGACAAGTTTTCCATCCACCCTTTCTGAAGGAACCAGTCACAGAAGAGTAGGTACCTGAAAAGTACAGACCTCATTTCATTTTTGTTCCGTTGCGGGCAAAAATGGAATTAATTTCTAATTTCTAATCCACTCGGCTATAAGAGCTGTAGGGGAACGTGTCCGGGTTAACGGACTTGAATCAATAACAGTTTATTTTTACTCTTCCGTCGATGTCTAAGACGTAGTGGCGCTCTAAGCTCCTTATAGCCTGACAACTCTCTGACATAGCTAGTGCAGAGCAAATATGGAGTAGAATCACCCTTGGAAACGGTCTCATGCCCAACCAACATTTCGCTAAAAAAGGAATGTAGAAATGATGGTCACGTAAAATTTCCAAAATTAGTAAAAAGTTCCGGCAAAAGAGTTACCAGTTGATTTCATCATCAGGTATCATTCACGCTACCTGTGAGAAGATGTGAGATAATACATAAAACAATATTTATTTTTTAAAAAGTTACGTCTCTGTGTTAAATTTAATAACAATCGATAAATAGAAGTCATATTTTGGTCCAAATGATTTAAAATATGTCTCAATAGTTATTATCCACCTTAATTGTATTTATATCAAAGCGGAGAACGATCAAGCAGGTGGAAGATTTTGTCAACAATGCAGAAGCTGCAACTCTTTTGGTCCCTGTATTATATTTTTCCCTTTTTAACAGAATAAACTCTGCTAATGAAAAACATAACCAGAAGAATATTTATTGAGTTCAATTTTCAATAGTGATAAATTAGTGGCACAAAACTTCGACGACATTAACAATAAAAAAACGAGATACAAGCGAAAAAGGTTTTTCCATTAACACCAACATTTTATTCGTTAATTCACACGAAAAATCACACAGTTCCGACAGAAAAAATCAGACTAATGTGTTTTTGAACGCCACTTAAACGGCACATTAGATTCGACAATAAATAACTATTCTCATGGCCGCTTGTCATTAGCCCATTTCATTCAGCCATGGCATTATCGTCACCGCACACGAACTTTTTTGATATAATTATAGTCTTAACACTCATAGTCTTAGAGTATCCTGAGCCATTATTCTTCGAACATACAACTAAATGTTCAATTTTAATCTTCAATAGTTTTTAGCATAAAAGTGTAATTGCGCTGAACAGTGAAGTTGAAACTGTTGTAGCTTAAACCTAAAGTACCTTTCGATTTGTTATGCTATATCCAGTGATTCCCAAAGTGGTCTATATCGACCCCTAGGGGTCTATGACAACCTGCAAGGGGTCTGCGTCAGCAAAAAAAAATTTGGGGGTCCATAAAAAGAAAATGGGAGTCCACGATACTGAATCTCAACATACACTGATAGTACCATTATACTATCTTATACAGATTGCGAAAATTACATCGAAACCCTCGGATTACACAAGTACGACAGAAAAACAGCTGAAAGAGAGAGAAAGAATAATTATGCGTGGTCATTAAGGCGTGTACTTTGTTTCACCTTAGGGGTGTATACTTATTTCCCGAGACTGGCCGAATGCTCATTGCCCCCTATTTTAACCGCTGTTGCCAGAAGCGCAGATTAATTTGTACAAATGATATTTTTGTCTCGTTATCGTTGACTTTTTTCCGAAGTCATGCACAATAGGTAGAACAAAACACTTTCATCCGGCAACATTGTCTTTTACAGAGAGAATTCACATTTAAACTGCTATTCCTAGGTCTTTTCGCTATAAACGTTAATCACGTTGGAAGCGCATGCCATTGTATCTGAAAATAAAACATTTACAATATGCCTTCATTAACATACTTAACTAGCGAAAAAGTACAAATTGTAAGATGGTATTTTGGAGGTCATTCGGATAATGCAATCGTTAATTTGTTTATTGTGGCATTTGAAAATCGTCCAATTACTTCATAGTCAACAATTGTGAAAATAATTAGTAATTTCGAAAAATATGGATGTGTTTCAAACTGTAGAAAATGTCAAGCTTCGGAAGATCCAATCGAACGCCCAATAAACGATGAAAGGCAGACTAGAGAATTAAATGTTTGTTAAGCAGTTGAAACAGGACAACAATCTTCTTCAAGACAAATTGCTGAAGAGGTCAACATGGATAAGAGAACTGTACAGAATATTTTAAAACGGAACGGGTACCATTGTTACAAGGTTCAGACAATGCAGGAAATATTTCCAGAGGACAATATCAGACGAATGGATTTCTGTGAGGAGATGATGGAACGTCAAAATGCTGACGAGAACTTTTTAAAAAATATTTTATTTATGGATGATTTATGATGATGATTCACCAACATGCATTTGGAAGAGCTAATAGTTTAAATGGATTGAGGGTGAAAATACAGCACGTTTGTGCCAGCATTACGCCAAATAATCTTAGACACATGAGATCAAATCTTTATCACAGATTTGGTTATTGTCTGGCACAGCAAGGTGGTGTATTTGAGCACTTAATTCATTAAAATTATGTTTACCTTTAGAATGGATTTTTAGTTTCATTTTTTCAGAAAGTTTATATTTTATGTTCAGAATAGGTGTAGGTACCTACCTACTTATTTTATTTTTTCAATTCAATTTATTAATGGAAGGGATTTTTAGTTTATTAATTATAGTTTTCTCAAGAAATGCTGTTTTATTTTCAAGTTACAATGGCTAAAATAATATCCTATTGTAGTTAGAAATTGTCAACTTGGTCTGAAATGATCATGTTGACAAAAATGAATTTTAAGATGTACAGGTTACGTAATAACGATTGTATTTTTTATTTCTTCAGCACCCTCACTCCTTCCATGTTGGGAGCATACTGAATACCACCGTTATACCACCAACTAGTGAATTCTCTCTGTAAAGGAGCGTTCGGCCAGTCTCGGGAAATAAGTACACACCCCTAAGATGAAACTAAGTGATGACCGCGCACAATTATTCTTTCTCTTTCTTTCATATATCCTTGTCGTACTTGTGTAATCCGAGGCGAGGGTTCCGATGTAATTTTCGCAATCTGTATATCTTATAATATGAAGACATATACATTATTTATAAAAGTGCCTATGAAGTGAATAGTTATTTATGATACGAGTACGTGAAGTTATACTTTTTCGAAACGAGTGCGCAAAAGTACTTCACGCACAAGTGTCATACAAAACTTTATCTACGAGCACATGAAGAAAAAATAAAAAGATGTGCTCTGAAGGGGTTGAAAAACATAAAAATAAATTTCCTATAAACAAATATATACACAACGAATTCTAATTATTTAAATTAATATTTACATTAAAATGAGGACAATTATTTAGATTACTAATTATAACATTGGGTAATTTGTCTTTTTTTAAAGTAACTTGTTTACAAGTCAATAATTGGGATGTTAAATTTGAAGTTGAAGGTGTATCAATATAGATGAAATCGTTCGATTTGTGCTGTGAGATTGAAGAATTTTCTGTCAGGGGCATTTCTTCAGAGCTTTGATTTTCGGCTCCGAAAATTTTGTTTGTAGCTTCTTTTCTATTTTGTAATCAATTTTCAAATAATTATATTTTTCACTATGTCTGACACTTCTGTCAAATTTACCGACAGCACAAAAGTTTATACAACAAACGACTAAACTCAAGACAACTAGATAATTACGTAGCTAAAAAGAGTGTTAAAATGAAAACCCCATTTAAAAAGCATTGGTCATTTACGCACGCTTTTGGGTGTTATGATGAAAGTCCCATATAAAAAGCATTTTTCATTTACGCACGCTTTTTAACGTATGTATAATGTACGATTTCACACATTCTTTTGGGTTCATAAATGCCTAATTTTAAAGGTGGTCGTAGATAAAAAATGATTATATATGTTTATAAAATTGTGTAGAATGTAGGATGTAAGCATTCGCTTTGTGTTCGCAATACATGTTGAACTTGCAAAGGTGAGAAATATAATTAAATAGATATTCAACAGACCTTTTAAATGAAGTATGAATCGATACCTCGAGCCATTGAAAACAATTCGAGGAGTATCTGCAGTAGGGAGATCTAATGTTCCTGACATTACCGCAGCGACAGTCCCCATGCTGCATTATTGGGACTATAATAATATTCAATAAAATAAGTACATGTTGCATTGTTGATGAACTTGTCAAAAGAAGTTTTAAATATGCGATCTTGAACTCAGTTATATTAAGCGCAGTCGTGCAATTTAATAAGGAAGTTCTATAAATGAAGTATGTCAATATACAGAGTTCGGTTAAAGTATGGAACCAAGTAAATATCTTTTAAACGAAAAGAACGATATTTATGAAAATTTGCAAGTAAGTGCAATGGAACAAAATGCATCTGATATACATTTTTTTGTTGATAATATACTTCCGGTTTAACCGGAATTGCCATCAGCTTCTTCAATTTAAATGGGTCACCACATATATTTTTACAGATTTTGAAAGAGCCTGTTATTTTGACTTCAAACATACTGAGTTTAGTGTAAAAAAAAATTGTAAAAACGAGGAATATAGCACTTTAATCAACCTCCTTGGAGTTTTTTGCATTAGAGCAAAAAACTATTTAGATAAACTAAGTAATTGATGTTGTTTGTATGCATAGTAATAAATAAACGAGTACTGTTTAATACGTCTTTTGTTCTCCAAGTGTCAAATTCTAATTGACGGAAATAAATTTTACAATTTAGAATGGTTCAATTAAGTGAAAAAGAGCTTATTGAAATTTTAATCATGATCGATTATGGTGATCGTACTAGAACTTATGAAGAAGTGGGTCATATTTTTAAAATAATTTGCATCCGGAGAGAAATCCTATATCACGCTCAACAGTAACTAGAACATTACAACGTTTTAATACAACTGGGATGGTGAAAAATTTGCCAAGACCTGGAAGACCGCGGACTGCAACGAACAAAACTGTTAAACAAAATATTGCAATCGATTTAGAAGAATCACCTCTATTTTCCACCACAAATTTGGCCACTAAACCATGGTATTAGTCGACGTTCTGTAGGAGAGACATTAAAAAGTGAAAAATATCATTGTCAGACGATGATTTTGACCGACGGTGGAATTTTGCGAACGGCTAATGGACATCTGTAATGTCGACGACAGTTTTGCTTCTAACATAGTTTTTTCCAATGAGGCAACTTTTTGTTCAAATGGAACAGTTAATCGCCATAACTTAGGTATTGGTCAAATGAGAATCCTCATTGGATTCATGAAGCACATACCCAGCATCCATAGAAGTTAAATGTTTGGATGGGAATTTTCGAAAATAGGCTTATAGGCCCAATTTTTATCGACGGAAACTTGAATGGTGACAAGTATTTGGATCTACTGAATAACGAAATTATTTCTGCACTTCGACAAGATGGAGCACCTCCCCACTATAATAGACGGGTTAGGGATTTTCTGGATGCGAATTTTCCAAATCTGCTCGTTCTCCGGATCTTAGCCCGTTAGATTTTTTTCTTTGGGGTTATCTAAAATCACGTGTTTACGTTAAACGACCAACAAACTTACAGGAATTGAGACAAAGAATTGTTGATGAATGTGTATTAATACGTGGAGAAGTCTTGGAAAGAGCGACTCAAGAATTTGTTAATAGGATGTAATATTGTCAGCAAGTAAACGGCGAGCATTTTGAACATTTGAAGCAATTTTGTTTCTCATTATGCTAGAATAATGAAATGTACACCTATTGTACAACTAACAGTACAACTCGGTATGTATGAATTCAAAATAACAATATCTTCCAAAATCTGTAAAAATATATAAGGTGTCCCATGTTTATTAAAGAAGTTGATGGCATTTCTGGTTAAACCGGAAGTATATTATTAACAAAAAAACGTACATCAGATGCATTTTGTTCCATTGCACTTACCTACAAATTTTCATAAATATCGTTCTATTCGTTTAAAAGATATTTACTTGGTTTCCTACTTTATCCCAACCCCGTATATAATCTAATGGTGGTTATGGATCTCAGTGAACTAATGAAGAAGTCAGATGGTTGTACCCATCAACATATACTTCATGGCAAACCTTGGTATATAGTACATGGCGATCTTCAATACATTGCACCTCCCCTAAGTAGATCTCTTTTTTGAAAAGAAAACACCGTTTATGATAATATGTTATCCTCAAACCAGCGATAACTCGGTGGCGCCACTGGCAAAATAACTTATTCTAGTTGCATGTCACCTCGAAAAGGGTGAACTTTACACAATAAATTTGTATTCTAAGTAATCGTTTCAACAATTCACTCTACTGGAACTTACTGAAAGATATAAAGTGTATGATTAAGTCATCGAATATTTATAATAATTTCAGAGAATCCTTCATATAATAGTTATTTTCATTAAAATAGTTATCGATTTATTGAGTGTTATGGTAAGGGCACACATAACGACACAGCTCGATACACCGTCGTTAACAACTGCGTTAGCTGCTAATTTAAGTTCTGAAAACGTTCTAACCGTTTTTTATACCCTCTCAATATTTCGCAACACTTGTTAACACTCCAACGGGCAGGTACTCATTCTTAGAGAGTCAGTACGAATTCGGTCTAGCGCGATACTAATTGAAAAAATTGTGTGATACGAGTATTTTGTAATAAAAATTGTTAGATCACCGTATCTTGACCGAGCACTCTAACCGCACTGAAAGGCGATAAAATATTTTATTAGCATTCACTAACAAAAACAAGTATAGTTCATGTTTGAAGGCTGATAGATAAAGTTAGATATTTCAGTTCTCTGGAACCAAACCAACCCAATTAAAATACTAAAACAGCTAACAGCTGAAGGAAAACGACAAGGAAGGGATTGACGGGATACGGAAAGGTGTAGGCCCGAGCCGTGTATCGTATTATCGGGTGTTACTTGTACATATTAATGCTAGGCCGAGCCTAATCCAAGCTTAGGACGAACGCTCACAGAAAAGTAGGTGTACATTTTTTTCTCGCCTTCTCCACTCCCTCCAGACATGAATGTGCTTTCCGGTCCCACGTTTACAGCAGATAGTGCCATTGTTTGTGTATCTATAAATAAGTCGGAGTGTAACTGGAATATATTCGGCACGGACGCGATCCTCATTTTCAACTTGGTGTTGGATGTACAGAAGTCCCCGACGGGGCTCGGTGCCCACTTCGTGTAATATGCTCAGCTCGAAAAGGTACCGTAGTTCCGTAAATAATCCTTTGATGCATGTGCCGAGCCTTACCCAACACTCGACCGCCCTTCAAACCTATTTAATCCAAATAAAAACTTTCAACTATTTTAACAAGAAAAATACAGTTCTATTTAAACAAAGGAGAAAAGGAGCAATCAGATAAGAAATACACCGAGAGCTCTTTATTTCCTCCGATGAAATTAGAATCATTCATTATTAACCTCGAAGAACCGAATTTCTTTCATCATTAGAGTGTCCGTATGCCCGACGAAAGCTGAAATTAAAGTGAGACTCTTAGATTTGATGCCAGCTGAAAAAGGGATGGATTCTTTTTCGACCTTAATCAATCTCCGTCTGGAGAGGTGTAAGTAGAATTGAAAACGGACACGAGAATCATCCTTCAACGGAGAAAACGCGATGCTGTTCGTGCCAATGCTATTACGAAATTCCGTACCATCTACAACAAAATTATCTATTTTATTTTTTGTTTATAGAATTATTTCTATCGAATATAAAATGAACTATTTGGAAAAAAATATTTTGAATAAAGCAAGAGATGTAATTTATCTTCTGTTGCTTCAAAATTTCCTTCTTTTTAAGAATTATCGACACGTATTTGATATTATTGAATCATATATTAAATTGTCGGTAGTAAATATTATACCCAAGATAAAAGCACGTCTTTATGCTTGCTCTTACAATTACCACACTGTAGCTGGCATATTCCTTGTGGTATTTACTTATTATGGTGGATCAAGATTCACTTAATCTATGCTGTACCACACATACCTAATTATTTATAATTATTTTGCTGAAATAGTTATTTTCCTACGATCACTATCGAAAGTCGTCTTTTGTGCCTTGAAAAGCAGCTGCAAAGTTGATGTTTTCCACGAGCTGTCATAATTTGACATTATTGGCGCTCTTAAGCGGAAAGTAACTTTGGCACACGCCTAATTTTATTTATAGATAAAAGAGAGACAGTAGTTAATTTTGGTTAATTTTGGTGTGATCATGTGTATTTAGAGCAGAAAGTCTTTTGGTAGTTTCGACAGATTGCAACTTTTTGTCTCGACTACCAAAGTACTACTTTCTGCTCTTGATACACAAATAGCTATTTCCTAACAAGTGCGGAAAGTGATACTTTCCCGCACGCGACTGCGTTGACCCGAATGACGCCGAGCGGTCAAGGGCGAGAAAAACACTTTAGGAACATTATTTTTTCCACGACTGTATATACAATGAAGTATACCAAGCGACAGTAGTAGACTTCCAACCACCGAGGCGCTTTATGTTGGTTATTCCTTTGCCGGAGTCTGCTAGGAACGTTGCCGAAGAAAGTCTGAAACTGTGTCCTGTATAACGTTCGTATGCGTGAATATGCAGTAATCTAATAATTATTACACGCCTGGGTTATCATAGCAACTGATATTAAACTAGGGTGGTTTGATAGTTGTTCTGTGACACTACTTTGAAGAATGTACAGGGTTATATAAAAATATCTTCATTATCTTATATAGAAAATGCAACAAAAAGCTAGAAAAGATGTAGATTTTATTTGATGGACTATTTCGAAAATATTTATTCACCTGTTGTAACAATAGTTATAAATTCCGAAGTAAAAAACTATCTAATAAGGTCAAAATTTTCATAATTTCACTTTGACATTTTCAAAACTAAAATGCGTGCGGTAAAATGGGTTAAAACGCACGGTCGTAGAAATAGTTATTTGTATGCTTAGGCCGCGAAATACCTTTTTAACGTACTGAAAGAACAGTTATCACAGAGGCCGTTTACGGCCGAGTCAAGATAATTTTGAGGTCGTTAAAAAGTTTCGCTGCCATGGCATACACACTATTTTTCGTGCAATCGTTAAAATTATTAAACTAGATAATTGTAAATAAATATATCATTGCTCTACAGCAGTTTAATTTATTTAACAATGTGTACTATGGAAATGATATGTTTCAGTATATACAAAATATTTTGACAGTTCTTGCTTCAACTTCTGGAGTAAATTAAGTAATAATACAAACTGTACAATTAATGTTAATATTCATCCTAAATAATATAAATACTTATGTATTTGTTGGTATTCAAAAAAAAATAATCCTTGTCTTTGTAGTATTTTAGAAATGTCAAATTTGGAAGTGATATTCAAATATGGAAGTGACGTTTGGTTTCGCAGACGTTGCTATTGGTAACGGCCGCGAAATTGAATTTCGCGGACTGTGTTGAGAACGCGAAATACTGACTTCGCGTCTGGTTGCACGAAAAAAATATTTTCTCAATTTATCTTTGCGAGTACCTATTTTATTGTACAAAATAGTGCAAATCCTGTAAAGAGTCAGTTACCCATACATTTTACAGCGACAATGAGTCTACAGGCAAAATGAATGGATTTGTTAAGACCTGTTTGCTTGTCAATACTGTTACGAGCTCATCCTCAATCTGGTGATAGTTTTCTTCTCTCTGTGATATGGAGGTATATAAATTTGAGCCAGACATTTTCTATTCAGCAAGAGGCTGTAATATTGATAAAATTTGACATTTGATAGGCAAAACTCCACTGAAGCAGTAAGGAACCACTCGAACACCACTGCTACCAAGGCTACCAAGTAAATATTATAAAAATTCAAGAATATTTTTTTATCAATTCAATAATTGTTCCAGCCCTCACAATGTGGAATTCCATTCAATCGAGTAGGAGTAAAGCCAAATATAATTAAAAATTCCACAATATTATATTATATTTATTTTGGTCCTTTACCGGTTTCACAAACATTAGTTCGCATTATCAGAAGGATGACAGTGATGGAATGTCAATATGTAAAAATGAAAAATGTATAACAGTAACTAGGATAAAATCATTTTGAAAGTTATCAAAGGAATGGAATCGATTTCATCTGACGTCATTGTGTTTTGACCTATTGCTTGAGAATTTGATTTTGTCTTGCTGTACCCATTTGTATAAAACTCAATGAAATATCCTTAAGACTAATTAAAACAATATTAGGTAAAAGTGAAGAATAAATTATATCTAGTTGTTTATTCATCAAGTTATAGTTAGGATCTAGGATGTGCTTTTTAATTTCTAATGCTTCTAGGAAATTTAACTTCTAATAATTTTGACAGTTATGTAGAAGTTCAATGTGGTTATTCAATGCTGGAGTATGATTTTTTTCAAGTAAGTGTTTTGCATAGTTTGACTTGACTGGATGTTTATTCCTGTAGCAACTGAGGTGTTCACTATATCTTGTTTCTAAATTTCTCTGAGTTTGTAAATAACATTACAATGACAGCAGTTGAGTTTATAGACCTTTGTAGAAAATTTGATAATGTTAGCAATTATTTTTGAAATTTCGGTTGGTAACTGCTGGGGAAAGGTTGGTAGTTGGTTGTTGCGAACTGATGTTCGTGAAACCGGTAAAGGACCAAAATAAATATAATATAATATTGTGGATTTTTTTGTTATAACTGGTTTTACTCACCTACTTAATATTTTTTTATCTCTTATCCAATATTTCCAATGGACATAACGAAAATGGACAGGAAGAACTTCAAGAGAAACTATAACACAACTTGGCGTTTATAATTAGCTCTCCGCGGAGGAGAAGTGAGTCACTCACTTCGTAACTGGATTTGAAAATAATAGAAAACTGTACGTGTGGACGTTTCAAGTATAACTCTCTATTTTCAAAAACGAGTCAAGGTGGTGACAATAAATTTTGTGTTATTTTAGGGGGAGATATTTACCCAGAACATTTAATTATAACCTTCAATTACAGCTATGAAGAGAATAATTCCCATAATTATAGCCAATTTCAAAGTTACTTGTCAAAAACCAGGAAGCAACCGTTACCCGATGTTTATATGGATATAAGGATGATATGTGTTGTTCACATGGTTGTTAGTAATTCCGCCAAAGGTCATAAACTCATTTTATATTATATAATTTCAATCAACATTCCAGTATAAAATTCAACATATAATTTGGTCAAAACTCACCCTTTTCGGATAGGTAATTAAAATTCTAGTCCGGTCAATTTAGACATTCGAAGTTACATAAAGTCCCAACAAGCTGAATTTTTGTGAAATTGTTCAAAACATAATTATAAACAATGTCTAGAAGTTCCCCATCATTCCCGTGTATGGAAAAAATTTTATTCAAGGTCAAAGGTCAAAAAAATGAGTTTTTCGCGATTTTCAGCAAAACGGTAAGTTTTATCATGAAAGTACTTCAGACAAAAATTGTAGATCATAAAATTTTCTATAAAAAATGTATCAATACTTTTTTTCTTACGAGCCACCGTTTCTGAGATATAACGATTCAAAAAGTCATAAAAGTTGTTATCGTCATAATATGCACACGTTTCCAAGGCCACCTATGAGGTAGTGCAGTTAGCGCGTTTTTGTTAACGTGGTTTCCCCAATAGGCCTACTCCACGGGTCAGTTGTGATCCTGTTTAATGTAAAACTATTGCAAAATAACGGAAATTTTCAAAGATTGGAAAAGATAAAAGCGATGTAAATTAAAAAAAAGTGTTGAAGTTCATTCGTCTTATTCGCAAGTTTCAAATTCTTGTTCTTCTTCTTGATCTTCTTCTTCTCCTGCTTCTTCTTCATCTTCATTTTGGATGCAAGTAAATTACGTCAATAGCGATGTATTGCATGATACTTCGTCGGAGTCAAACGAATCCTCCATTGTTTGTGATTCAATATTAGAGCACGACCGGCCTTGACAATTTGTTCATGCCAAAGAACAAAACAGTCCGACTTTTTTGCAACCACATTTAGCACTGCATCCCTTTTTGCAGTTGCAAAAAATAGTGTTCAGCAGTTTTTCCGGCGCAGGTGGAAGTAAAGTTTGAACTGGCTCTAATATATTGTTGACCAACTTCCAACCCCAGTCTGTGGGGTCTAGCTGATAATCAAGCCACACTTGAACTTGGTAATATACTCGAAAAAGATGTTGGTGAGCAGCAACTGAGGTTGGAGGAAGACAAGCTAATTGAACTTGTTTTTTATTTTTAGTATTTTTAACAAAACATGCATATCGATGCTTATCTAAACAGGTAGTTTCTTTAGGAGCTCCGTACATAGAAAGAAGAAAGCGGATGTCGTTGGTAATAACTTCTTGTTGAGTTGAATTACTCTTTTTAAAAACTTCAGCACATTGAATTAAATCTTGTTTTTCAAACATTTTGAAAACTGCTGTCTTACCCCTCCTGTAAAATGCAGATATCGTATCACAGCCAGTTATTGCGTGTAAAAATAGTATATACGTGGCGTACTCACGCATATTATGACGATAACAACTCTTAAAACTTTTTGAATCGTTATATCTCAGAAACGGTGGCTCGAAAGAAAAAAAGTATCCATACGTTTTTTATAGATAATTCTATGATCTACAATTTTTGTCTAAAGTACTTTTATGATAAAACTTACCGTTTTGCTGAAAATCGCGAAAAACTCATTTTTTTGACCTTTGACCTTGAATAAAATTTTTTCCATACACAGGAATGATGGGGAACTTCTAGACATTGTTTATAATAATTATGTTTTGAACAATTTCACAGAAATTCAGCTTGTTGGGACTTTATGTAACTTCACTCTCACTTTTTGGTCTAAATTGACCGGACTATTCCTTGTTACTTTTATATTGGCATTTGAAGTTGCAGTGTTTTAATTTAAGGGGCTATTTCTTCAATTATTATTCTCTTCGCCCTTATCGATTAATTAACCAATGATTTGTTTTAAAACAGAATTATACATACAACCTCAAATATCAAAAAATTCTACCTGAAAAGTGTTTTAACGAAATAACTAGGATTATTATTATTATCATAAAATTCGATAAGTGATTGAAAAAATAATTTATTTTTGGCGAAATTTTAATATGTTTCTTCCAAAAATTGATGGGCGACCGTTTTATATTAAACATAAACAACCTAAATACACCCGGTAGAATAAAAACATATTCTACAATTATACGTAAAATATTTTTTAAAATATTTCATCCGTTACTGTTTTCTACTTGTACCATGCCCCTCGAAAAAAAAAATAACTATCACAATAACAAACAACCATTCGAAATCTTAGCCATTTTAGTCATAATTTAAATTAACAAAAAGAATATTTACCATTCCTTTTCAATAAAATTGAGTTCAACTTCAACAAAAATGAATTTTTATTGGACATACTTCAACAGAAAAACAGTGAATTACAATAGCTTTGTTGATCCTATTTTATATCTTTCATGTTACCATTAAACATTTTGTTATTAAACTCCGTAATCCTTCGGAATATAAACTCGATTTGTTTCTTCGGGTAAAATAGAAATCTCATTATGCTTCGTGAAAAGATCGATGAAACGTATATCGATTAAAGGGTTAGATTATATCCGAAAGTGCTTTTTTTGACCCTATTCGGAGTTAAGAGATAGCCTCCGAATCGGCTTATGGGTGATATAAACCTGAATAGTATTCAGTTTCCAGAATTTCCAGCTTAGTAGCATTTTAATGTATTTTATTCAGTTGAGATTACAAATAAAATGAATTTTGTTGAACAATACATAAATAGGCTGGATAAATAATTTATTTATTCACCCTACAATATATTGTAGAAAGTGTTGACTCGAATAAAAAGCAAAACGCAATATATTTAATCCCAAACAAGAAATTTGTCGTACGGGAAAGATATATTGTTACGGTCTCTCTAGATGATGTCAGCAGTTCGCAGTTTTAAATCACCCATACACTCTAAAAATCTTCGTGGCTATTTCAAATTAAAAACAAACCTCAAATTAATAACCTTTTCCAAGTACGTCATCATGACGAATTTCTGTCATCGGGCAACCTACACACTAAATTCTAATACAACATTATAGTCCAATCAATAGGGAAATTTTCAATAACGAATTGTAAACAGCAAAAAAAATCGTGAACATGTGCAAAAAAATTCGCAAAAGTGTAAAAAACGGTTTTTTGCATTTAAAAAAAACCTACAACTTCTAATAAAAAAAGTTAAATGAGAAAGTTGTAGATATTAAAAATACCTATCATTTAATCTTTGCTTCATGAAAATCGGTTCATAATTTTTCGAGAAAAACGGGAAAACCCACCGAAAATAGCGTTTTTTATTTTCTGTAATTAAAAACTCATTTTTCAATCAATCCACTTAAAACTTAGATGAAGGTAAGCCGAAAATCATGCTTTTTTCAAAAATGTTGAAAACATTTTTTTTTTTAGTTATTACAATTTCGCGAAAAACAGCTGTTTTGGCAAATGGGCTCTTCCTGCTTTGAGGTGGTCCTACAGAGTTCATAGCAAACTTATTTTATTCATGAAGACTTGTACTATGAGGTTATTAATGAATTACATTGATCTTATATAATTTTAGCGTCGAAAAATTCATTGCGAAATAATGCAAAATTTACAGACTGGTTTTCTGATTATAACTTTTTCATTTTTTATGGCATTCGATTTCCAGTTGCAGAACTTAATATTGCTCTTTAAACATTTTGCAAAAAAAATAAAATTTTTAGGACTTCAGGGATTGATTGATTGGATCAGCACACCAGTCAAAGGATTGATGTCCTCGGCACCTCAGCCTTAAGGCTTTTTGTGCTCTTGGTTGTGCCGTTTATGTGAAGAGACCAGCAGCCCTTATCAGGCTCAGCAGACTTTTCACTAGGTTCTTCTTGGAGAAATCCTCCCTTGGCAATTCTAGTCCTAGGAGTCTATATCTCCAGTGAGATAGTGCTTTACAATCAAACATAATGTGAGAGGCTGTTTCCTCCTCTTCCATGCACAACCGACAGATAGGTTCCTCCCTATATATGCCGATTGTATGCATGTGCTTCCTTAGAGTACAGTGACCAGTCTAGATCTGATCTGAGGACATGCTAAAGCTTTTAATGCTGCCTGACTATCAGAGAGTATTAGGATCTTTTGACCCCTGTAACCCCTTTCAATATTCAGTTGCAAACACATATCGATAGCATAGATTTCTGCCTGGAATACAGAAGCAAGATTCCCCAACGGTGCATGAAAATTGCACCTGGGTCTAGCACCATGAACTCCAGCACCTGTTCCAATGTCAGTCTTTGATCCGTCAGTGGAAGACTTCAGGGAGCAGATACAGCTATGCATCAAGAAATGGAAATTATAGAAACATATATTTGGATATAATAGCGATTACTTCACGGGGTTAACTGTATTAGTTGAGAAAAAATAATAAAAATATTCAAACATTTAGAAAAATAGGCGAACCTACAACAAATAAATGATGTATTACATTGAATAGTAAGACTTTGACCCCTTGACACCCATAATTCACTTTGTTCCATTAAAAATTTTAACATTGTAGTGAACGTGAGATTTCAATCTCGACCAAGTTCGTACATCTGATTCTCCCACGAATGCGTGTCGGTTTTTACATAGCAGCTGAATGTATGTTTTCAATATCTGAACCCAATATATATTCCAAAATTATAAGCACCCCAGCTCGTCGAATAGAAACTGTCTCCTTTCATTTGATCGATTCTATCTAGAAATTACATTTCCGCGACTATAAAATAACGGAGTAAAATATCGAACGTACATAAAACAATACGAATTTCAAATGGAATATTCCGTATTATTAGAGAAATTCCAAACCTTCAACGTAAGCTCAAAACTATGTATCCGCAATACGAAAACAATTTATTGAAGGAGATGAAGTTGGTTTAGTCATAAAATTAAATTACGCCTCTTATCTCTTGGCGAAACTATTTACTTCTAAAGAAGATAGAAGAGTTACTTTGGCAATGTTTTAAGCAGAGTTGCAACAGTTTTATCGATAAATGCTAGAAAATTTAAACAATAATTTGAACTTACTCAAAGATTTTTTTATTTGTTATATTATTTCAAGAAATAAGAAATCTCCGCAACAGTAGCAGTCAAATATAGTTTTAGTTCCAAGAAACTACAAATAATAATAAAAAATCATCCGAACAAAAATTAACATTGGTAACTAGTCGACTGAAAAACGGAGAAAAAGTCGCTTCCTTTTCGATTTTTTTTTCTTAGATACAACCACATGTGGTCTTTACAAAATGATAAAGTAGGTCCCTGACCATCTGAAAACGGCAATTTCAACATTTTTTAATAGGGACAACACTTTTTATTGCGAAATTTGTCAAAAATCTGTCAAAATTATGTTTTATTACTTTTTCACACCTACCTCGCGATATCTCCGGAACTAAACAAGATATTTTCAACTTTTTTTTTTTTAATCGGCAGAAGCAACGTAAGCGGAGATTACTGCGTTAGTTTCATTAGTATAGAAAACCTAGTTTTTTTGTAAAGCTAGACAAAACTTTAATCTTTACTTTTTTTGCAGCACTATTTTCAGTAGTCGAGAAACTTTTTTATTTTCCAAAATTTCACCAAACTATCTGCGTACCAAATAAAGCCAAAGCTTCAAGGAAGTTTTTAAAACAAGAATCACTATTCTTAGTATCATAGTTTTTGAGCAATAAATACGCAAACTTGAAAGTTTCTGCAGCCGCGTTTAATTATTGTGCTTTCTAACGAGCATTCTTCCCGCATACGCATAATGCGACCTGTCTATTCCTGACAAATTTGGCCGATAACTTGATTCAGTTGCTAAAAGTCTTTGTTTTAACTGCGATTAAGTAGATATTATTTTGGATGTGTGTGTGTCTATTGACTCTTGGAGGTATGCACCGTAACATGGCTCGATTGACGGCGATTTTTTTACTATTTTGACCGAAACAGATGTTCACGCCGAGGCTACTTGTAAAATGGTGCTGCACGGAAAACAATATTTGAGAGCTACCCGGGGTTTGACATTAGCTGCAGATGCACTTTCCCGTTTTTTTTATAAGTCGTTTATTAAATGGCACAATGAATTAGATAAAGAAATGTTTGTTTTTACATCTGAATTAAAGAAAGAAATGCAAGTCCTTATACAACATTTTCAAAATTCTGCATTTGACAAAGACAGTTTCGAAACATTTATCGAAAAAATTGGTGCTTTACAACAAGTAAATATATATATAATTGCTGGATCATCTCATTCACACACTTCTAAATACTGGAACTCATTTATTGAAGCAGTCGACCTCCTTTGGCGATTGATAAGATCTGAGAGAAATGGAGATTTCGAGTCTCATTTGTGCGCTGTAAATGACTGCTTTCCATATCTTTCAGCAGCTGGAAAATACATATTTAAAGTGGGTTCCTGTGTATTGATTAGATATGGAAAACTTGAAAGATGAAATACCATCCATGTACGAGTATCTGGTCAATGGTAATTTCATCGTTAAAAAAACGAACCATAAAATATTTATTGTTTTAGGTGTCTGTATCAATTAAACATTTGGTACAATAGCCACATTCAAAATATGCCACTAAAAGATCCGAC
Source organism: Lochmaea capreae (assembly GCA_949126875.1). Classification (NCBI taxonomy): domain Eukaryota; kingdom Metazoa; phylum Arthropoda; class Insecta; order Coleoptera; family Chrysomelidae; genus Lochmaea; species Lochmaea capreae. The sequence goes on from OX421409.1 coordinate 15,158,010, forward strand.
TCTATACGGATGGACATTAGAAGAAAATATTTGGAAAGCCAATTTTTCTTCTCAAGAACCAGTTCCCGATGATGTGAGAACAATTTTGTCCATACGATGTTCAGACAAAAATTGCAGTAGTAAGAAGTGTACCTACCTGCTTTTCACAAGGGTTACAATGCTGCAGTGACTGCAAATATACAAACTGTTGTAACAGCACAACCTATGAAATTTTATCAGACTGCGAAGATGAAGACTTTTGAAATATGTTTTTTGTTATTAAGTTTAATTAGTTATTTTTATTTCTGTTTTATCAGATGTATCTACCTATTAAATAATGTCAAATAATGGTCAACATAAATATCTTTAATTTAAGTTGCTATAAAAAGAGTTTATTCTTGCGATGAAGATAATTTTAATTTTAAAATTTCATATTGTTAATTTAAACTAAGGAAATAGCTAAACTGTAACTTTTATTAATTTACAGGTCACAGTATTGCCGCGGCCAGCGCGGTGGCCCATAGAGGTACGGAACCTTTTAACTTCAAGTAACTACTGCTTGAAAACTATAATACTTAGAATAGTGATTCTTGTTTTAAAAACTTCCTTGAAGCTTTAGCTTTATTTGGTACGCAGATAGTTTGGTGAAATTTTGAAAAATAAAAAAGTTTCTCCATTACTGAAAATAGTGCTGCAAAAAAGTGAATATTAAAGTTTTGTCTAGCTTTACAAAAAAACTAGGTTTTCTATACTAATGAAACTAACGCAGTAATCTCCGCTTACGTTTCTCCTGCCGATTAAAAAAAAAAGTTGGAAATATCTTGTTTAGTTCCGGAGATATCGCGAGGTATAGGTGTGAAAAAGTAATAAAACATAATTTTGACAGATTTTTGACAAATTTAGCAATAAAAAGTGTTGACCCTATTAAAAAATGTTGTAATTGCCGATTTCAGATGGCCAGGGACCTACTCTATCATTTTATGAAGACCAAATGTGGTTGTACCTTAAAAAAATAAATTGAAACCTTTTTGCCCCTTTTTCAGTCCACTAAACTGTTAAATTTGGAATTGTAGTGTTTCTCGATAAAATTTTGTTGAATTCAGGAGCAGCTAGTTTCCACAAAAAACTAAAATCAGAAGTTTAACTCAGTAGGATACTCCAGAAAAGGAAAAACCTTTTCCCGATTTCCTTCATTGTTTGGTGGAATTTGGAAAACTGGGCAATCGTGTGAAGCCAACGAAGAAGATGGAAGATAGTTATTGACTTGATTGATTAATTAGTATGGTACCACCAGTCGAAGATTCCGAATCCACAGCCTTTAGGCTTTTTTCCTCTTGGTTGTACTGTTTATTTGTCCTTATTATGCTTTTCACTAGCTCGTTCTTAGATAAATCATTCTCAGTGTGCTCTAGTAATAGGAGTTTATATCTCCAATGACTTTCAGCCCACATAATTCTAAAGGCGTTACCTGTATGAAAAAACACGTGGAAAATCATAAATAGGGGAACGTCTATTTGCTCATATGTTGACGATATAACTTTAACCCGCGTTCCCCCCTATGTTCACCCCTCCCAATTATTCAAATGGAACACCATATACCTAGGGTTCAGTGACTGGTTGATAGTCCCGTAGTAAGAGAGAATTATTGATATATCTACGTATATAAATTATGATAATGCCACTATCACGGATAAAAAAGAAATAGTGGATTTATTCAATTCCTTCTTTACTGAAATAGGGCCCAAACTAGCAAATAATATTAAAAAACCAAATTATGTAGAAGAAAAATGTCCCACCGCTGGTTTGTTCTTTTTGCGACCAACTAATAAACCCGGAGTTTTAGAAACTATAGCGAGCCTAAAAAATAATAAAGCACCCGGCAATGATGGAATAAAGGCAGAACTCATAAAAGAAATAGCAAACCATATTTGTGAGCCTCTCACCTTTCTAATAAATAAAATATTTCAAACCAGTTTGTGCCCAAATGCCTTCAAATGTGCTACAGTCAAACCTCTTTTTAAAAGTGGTGACAGGACAGACAGACAGGACCGATATCCTTAATTAGTAACTTCACGAACATTTTTGAAAATATTTAAAAAACCAGATTTGACACATACAACAAAATTCAACTTAATACCACACATGCAATTCGGCTTTAAAACTAAAACTTCTACTCAAGACACTATTTCTACACTTATATCAAAAATATATCAAGCATTAGATACTAGTAAATCTACTTTATGTGTATTCTTAGACTCTTTTGACTCGGTAAGTCATGAAAAATTATTAGAGTCGCTAGAGGAAAAATCTTAGATTTACAAACTAGTTATCTCCACGAAAGAACGCAAAGTGTAGAGGTAACGGTGTAAAAAGTGAAGAGTTACTTATTAAATACGGGGTTATTTATGTGAATAATCTTTTGAAGTTAAAACCAAGGGGGTCTATAATTAATTATGCTGACGACACCGTTATTTTTTATGATGGAAGTTCATGGGCCTCGATGAAAAATTCCGCGGAAGAAGACTAATGCCCGGTTGCAAGAACGCTTATTAAGAATGATGAATGATTAACGGCTAATCAATGAAATAATAACTCCTTAATTCTTCAAATCTACCATCATTTACACAATCAAAATGCAACGGATAGGTACCTGCAATGATGAACAATTAATCGACCATTATTTTTTTCGTGAAATCGGGTTCCCATTGATGGTTCATAATTTTTTAATCAACCATCACATGATGAGAGATTTGATTAGCGTTCTTGCAACCGGGCATTAGTTCTAATTAAAAAATGGTTCGACAGTAGATTACTAACAATTAATATAAAAAAAGCAAAGTATTAACCTTTTACTTGTTACAAAAACGGATTACCAAATTATAACATTCTAACTATAAGAGAACCACGGCAAGATCAAGATTCATATCTTCTTTCTACAGACACTATAAAGTATCTGGGTATAACGATCGATCAGATCTTCGTTGGAACCTTCATATTAATGAGATGATCAAGACATTAAGAACACTAATTCATCGTTTCAAAAATATAAAACCTATTTTGGATATAAACCATTTAAAGATATTGTACTTCGCGTTGGAAGTATCTAGCATTCTAGTTTGGGGCAATGCATTACCCATACATCTTCATAAATTACAGATAATTCAAAAATATATATTAAAAATAATGTTAGGTAAAACAAGAACTTTTTCTTCTAATCAGCTATATTTAGAGGCTAAACTATTAGATATAAGACAATTATATATTTTTTTCTCTGTGTAAATCAATTTAAAAATAGAAAAACTTGACCATTTGTACCCAACCCGGTACAGTGCACATAAATTTAAAACTCCTTTTGCTGCTAAGAGTATAGGACAGAGAAGTCATTTATACCTAGCAACTAGAGTTTTTAATATTCTCCCACTAGAAATAATAACTACCTACAACATATTTTAGTCGATTTAAATTCCTTCTGAAAAGTCATTTATTTACTATTTCGCTTGATGAATTCCGGATAGAAATGAAATGATATCTTTTATTTGCCAAATGATTTGGTGCGTTTAAATGTATACCCAATATTTGTGCCATTTTTTTGTTTTTATCTATTATCTATTTTGTTTTATTAGCTAAATGTTGATATGCTACTATCTTACAATATTTTTCCCACGGACAGTTTTAGGACTATTGAGGATTTATGTTGTTTATTTGTATATTTTGTAATTGGTGTTGTTATCTTGTACCTTTTTTTTTCTTTGCAAATAAACGTTACTATTATTATTATATCAAAGTTTGAACACTATGTACCAAAATTCAACTTCAAATTTATCATTTTTACAACTGATTGTGATGTAAAACAACAAATAAAACACAAACCTAACAACAAACTATTAATTTTGCTCCATCAATACGTAATATGATTGGTTAATTATCGACATGTCACTGGTATTGTTTTGATACTATTGTATTATAGGCTGTTACAACGCTTATCTGAATCACATCACTTAGTACAGATGACAATGATAAAATTAACGCAAACAGTCGATTATGGGTGTTAAATAATAGGCGAATCAACATTTTAATTAAAATGATATATAAAACAGTAAAGGCGTAAAAGGGTATTTTGAGGGGCGTATGAAGAATTTTTTTTGTTACTTGAACTTATTATATTAAAAAAAATTAACGGAATTGATTCCTTCTCGCGTTTTATGTCAATACATTCCAGTTCTGTTATTATTTTTGATCATATTTTATAACTTAAAAGTTGGGACGTTGTAATCCAATAAACGTTCTGCAGGCTCAGACCTTTTTGGAGGAGATTAACTACAACGACCAACATCTTCAGCACCTGTGTATCCACAAAGTTAGTACTAGGTAATATGGTTTCCGCTTTTTTTGTAACCTTTGGTAAAGCTAAATATTCTCGTCATATTAAACAAACTTTTTGCATGTATTAGGATCTCCAAACCACGTGATCCAATATAGCGTCCTGGGTCAAACAAGTTGAAGGTGTGCATTAAGTTTGTGGAAGTTTTTGTGTTTATTTTGAGTTTATGATAGAAACTCTTCGATTCAAGTAGCTCCGCCAGTCACATACATGGATATAGCTGCATATCTAGTTTTAACCCACAGTTTTTACAGCAAGAAGCAAATGAAATGAATGAGAAATCATGAAATATCACCTTTAATTTAATGACCATATGATACAACTTCTTTAAATTAACCGTGAAAAATTCTTCTAGAGAATGGAGCTTATTTGAAGGCTCACCTACAATAAAATGCCTGCTGCAGACCTTTTGGTTCTTTAGTTTAGACTCCGTGAGATCGTCTCGATTGATTGCTGCTAACCAGAGTGCTCTTCGTTCTCTGGATAATTCATCTCCTCTGGTAAGAAATTTAAAGTTTAAAATTTTGGGAACTGAAAAAAACCTCATATCATCCCTGTTGGAACGACTTCCACAATCAACAACAAGACACGTATGTTGCATTTTCAGTCCAAAATAACACTTATATAGTCAATAAAGTTAAAAATAAGGAGAGTTTAGTAACAAAACAATCACAAAATGCACTTTAAAATTAAATCCTACACTTTCGAACGAGATAATAACTTTGTTTGCCCCACGGACGTCAATATATTGAAAAAATTTTGACAGGTCGTTGGAATGATTAATTACACGCAATAAAATTCAATCGCATACCTGTGAAGAGCAGAGATCAAAATTTGACACTTTTTGTGGAAATCTATTCAAATGGCCCTACGCAGCTTGTACCAATAGAGGTTTTCCTCTTGCTACTATCATCAAACATATTTCATGACGACTTGCCAACCAATCCTACAAAAACCTATTTTTTTCAACTCCTTGTTAAAAAACTTAGCTTCCATGGCCTATATACGCCAAAAATGGCCGTACGCCAGTGTTTTTCTCATTGACACAATATTTACAAGCTCTCCCCTCTTCTGGATCTTCAGCTTTCTTGTATGTTTGCCTCTAACCTGGCCCGCAGTTATCACGAAATTTTTAACTTTTTGTATATAGCACACAATTTAAAAAATAGTATCACGTTCCATACCCAAAAAAATACTACGTCTTATTGGTCGAATGCTATGAAGAAATCAACTTATTTTACTGAAATCAGACGAATAGTCTCATAGTAAAGCAGTTTATATCGGTGAAACACAAAATAATATTAAAATAAAATTTGGTTAACATTTCAGTTGATAAGGAAATAAAAAACCAGATAAGTTGTCAAATTTATAAAGTTCCAAATTCGTTTTGTACAGGTATACCTGCCTAAGTCATTAAAAAAGGTTCGCCAACTGGCTTTATTTTTAAAAAGGCTGGGCCTCTATATGTTTTGCATCGATGTAATCTACCCAGTTAGATGCTTTTTTTACATTTTTGATAAACTTCTCTTCGTTTCAAAACATATTTCCAAGTCCCACCTTATTGGTTGGGACGTGGAATACACAAACTCAAATTATCGAATGAGGACAGTTTTGGTGAACCGAAAGAGATTGAAACAACGTACCATCTGTCGATGGAATTATTTCATCTGGGCTGAAATCAGTACAAGAGGTAAGTGATTCTATCCTATACTATCTGAATGAACTGACCATTTAATATCACCAATCAGGTTAGGAGAAACGATGGAAAGATCCACATCCACTGAATATTTATTCACATTTGGCCTTTTATCAAGAGCTTTCACTAGCTTAGTACCATTGGTTTGAGCCAATAGGAATCCCCATACTTTGTGATGACAATAAAAATCACAACAAAAAAACGTCTCCAGAAAACTGAGAAAACAATTGCAGCCAGTCGTCCACTCATACCACCCACTTGGGAGGCTTAACCTGGTTAAAATCACATTTCGACGATTCGTTGGAACATCGATATTTTCGTTAATGGTTTTTATTATTTTCATTATGTAATAAGTATTTAAAATTATTTGCTACTCCGACCTTTTTATCGGTTCTGTTTGCCTGAAATATGTAGTAGCTACGTATTTTTATTGGAGCATTTTTTTGTCAAGATGCAGAGAGAACCAAAATATCTCGAGCTTATTTTGAGATGAAAAAACTAGTAAATTGGGTTTTCCTCTATTTAAAGATAACAAATTTCAGTGCTCTAGTAGGTGTACTGTATAATGATTCACTGTTTGTTTCAAAAATTTCATTACTATCCTTTTCCATAATAGAATTGACAACGTACCTAATGTTTCGCTAGCTATTTAATATAAAAGAAATTGATGAAAAATGCTATTTTAAAATGTAAAATTCGGAAAAACTTCTATTTCAAACCTGAAAATTGATGAAAAATGCTCATTTAGATGATAAAATTATGTATTATTATTTTCAACCACAACATTGATGAAAAATGATATTTTAAAATGTAACATTTATTAAAACTACTATTCCCATTCAAAAAATTAATGAAATATGCTTATTTGAATGATAAAATTCATAGAAACTGCTTCTTGTAACAATACAATCGATGAAAAATGATATTTCGAAATGTAAAATTCATAAACACTGATTTTTTAAGCAACAAATTAATGAAAAATTATCATTTAAATGATAAAATTCATAAATACTGTTATCTTAAAACAGAAAATCGACGAAAAATGCTAGTTCAGAATAAAAATTCCATAAAAACTGCTATTTTGAACCACAAAATCAATGAAAAATTTTAGTTTAAAATGTAAAATTCAAGAAAACTGTTCTTTCAAACAAAAAAATGTATGGAAAATGTTATTTAAATTAAAAAATTCATGAACACTGCTTTTTTAAACCACAGAATTGATGAAAAGTTTCAATGCAAATTATAAAATTATTAAAAACTGGTATTTTAAACAACAAAATTAGTGAAAACTGCCATTTCGGAAATGAATATCCATGAAAAATGCTATTTTGAACCAGAAAATTGATAAAAAATGTTAATTTGAATAATAAAACTCATAAAAACTGCTTTATTAGGAAACAAAATTGATCAAAAATGAAAAAAAGTGAATCACAGAATTGATCGAAAATTTCGATGTAAATTATAAAATTCATAAAAACTGCTATTTTGAACAACAAAATTGCTGCTATTTCGGAAATGAATATCAATAAAAAGTGTTATTTTGATCCAGAAAATTGATAAAAAATGTTAGTTGAATAATAAGATTCATAAAAACTGCTTTATTAGAAAACAAAAATGTTATTTAAAATGTAAAATTCATAAAAACTGTTATTTTAAACTAGAAAAATGTTCGTTTGAATGATAATATTCATAAAAATTGCTGTTTTCAACCACAAAATTGATAAAAAATACTAATTTTTGTAATAAAACTTATTAAAACTGCTATTTTAAACAGCAGTCGATAAAAAATGCTATTTTAAAATGTAAAATTCATGAAAACTGCTATTTTTAACCAAAAAAATAATGAAAAATGCTCATTCATACAATCAAACATCAAAATCAATAAAAAATGCTTGGATAAATGATAATACTCATAAAACGGCCATTTTGAACCACAAAAATGGTAGAAAATGTTTATATAAATGATGAAATTCATAAAAACTGCTATTTAAACTACAGAGCTACGAAATTATTGCAAAATGCTCTTTTGAAATGTAAAATTCTTAAAAACTGATATTTCAAACAACAAAATTTTAATAAAAAATGCTAAATTTAAATAATGAAATTCATGAAAACGGCTATTTAAACCAAAAAATTAATGAAAAATTATTCTCATTTAAATGACAAAACTCATGAAAACTATGATTTTAAACCACAAAATAAATAACCAAGCAGTTTTCTAATTTTGTCCATCGTTTTCAAAAATTGTCATCATATCAGTAATTGATGCAGTCTAAAAACTACACAAAAAACTTTCTCCCACATTTATTCATCTTTTTGGCATTCCATAATTTCCGATTACACTCAGTTCAACTAATATCACTGATCTTCAAATGATCAAAACAACAAAAGGCAAATATACACATTACGAAGCTGTAACACCTGTTTTTATATCTATACGTTTGGCGAAAATACGAATATAAAATGTGCAAGTTCATATCGTTTAATTTTTTGGATGTCTATTATAAATAAATACATTTATTTAAAAAAAAAACTTACCTACATATCCACAATCCACATACAGATGAGCTAATAAAGGCCCTATAAAAAGAAAGTATAGATTATTACAAAGTCTAGCACTTTATTTTTGTTATATATTATTAAAATTTTGAACTCACACAGCGAACATTTTATTGACTAATAATGAAGTCTCCCGATAACGAAACCGCCAGTTGTAAAATTCTTATTACAACTAAACTCGAGCTATTTCTTTAATAGTGTTTGTTATTGTTACTCATAGTCGTACCGTTTTTTGCTGAACTAAAAACCAGTCCACTGATAAACCGAGTTGCCTCGTAGTGAAATCGGATATTCCAATTAAGAATATATTATAAAAAACTTAAATAAGTAATATTTCAATATTTATTTTTATACTAATAATTAGAAAATATAATTGCAAGAGTTTCAAGTCCTAATTCTTTTCTATGCAATTTTTCTAGGAATTGAGACTTAAGTAATAACTACTTCAGGTCCGGCTTTATGAAAAACCCCCATTTTAAAAATATTCAGTATTCTTACTGTTGAAGTTATTTTTTCTGTCTGAAATGTTCCACTTGAGAGTACGAGGTTTGGAAAATATCGCGATTTTATCATAGACAAATTCAACTTTTGACATGCAGCTATTTTCAAAATGATTCGAGCGCTATCAACTTATTTGCATCAAGAAATTAATGTCAGTAAATTGTGTAATAAGCCAGGGGGAATTTTTTTTATCAAAATATAGTCTGGTTCACATGTACCATTTTCCATGAAATTTTAGTATGGTCACCGAAAATCATTATCAAGGTGTCATTCGATTCGGAAAATCATGTAGAGTTTAAAGAAAGGTCCAAAAAGGGGGCGATAAAAATTTCAAAAGTTTTAACCATTTTAAAAAAAAGAGGGGTTTAGTTTTTCCGAATATCTCGAAAAATATCGGAGATAAAATGCTATAATTGATAAAATTCATAAAAACATTTTAATGATGAAACTTATGGAAACAGCTATTCAAAGACAGACTATTGAAGAAAAATGCTCATTGGAATGATGAAATTCATAAAAACTGCTTATTTAAACCACAAAATCAATAAAAATGCTCATTAAGACTATACGATTGAAAAGAAACTGCTATTTTAAATGACAAAATCAATGGAAAATGCAATTTTAAAATGTGAAATTTATAAAAACTGCTATTTTGAAACACAAAATCGATTAAAAATGCTATTTTGAAATGTAAGTTGCATAAAAACCAAAAAAATTATCCAAAATGCTATTTTAAAATGTACTGAAAACTGCTATTTCGTATCAAAAAATTGATAGAAACTGCTATTTTGGAATGTAAAATTCACGAAAACTGCTATTTTGAACAAAAAAAATTAATGAAAAATATACATATAACTGATAAAATTCATGAAAACTGCTATTTTAATCCCCAAAATTGATGGAAAATGCTTTTTTTCGATGTCAAATTCATCAAAACTGCTATTTTAAACAAGATAATCAATGAAAAATGCTTTTTTCTAATGTAAAATTCATAAAAACTGTTATTTCATTCACCAGAAAATTGATTTTTGAATGCAAAATTCATTAATACTGCTATTTTAAACAATACTAATGTAAAATGTTTTTTTTTCTATGTAAAATAAAACTGCCATTTTAAGCGACAAAATTGATGAAAAATATTTTTTTTCATTGTGAATTTCATAAAAACTGCTATTTTAAACATTAAGATTGATGAAAAATACGTTTTTCCAATGTAAAATTTATAAAAACTGCTATTTCAAACATCAAAATGGATGAAAAATGATTTTTTCAACGTAAAATTCATGAAAACTGCTATTTTAAACAAGAGAATTGATCAAAAATATTTTTTTCGATTGTGAAATTCATAAAAACTATTTCAAACATCAATATTGATGTGAAATGCCTTTTTTCAATGTAAAATTCATAAAAACTGCTATTTTAAACCAAAAAATGATTGAAAAATGATTTTTTCGATGTAAAATTCATGAAAACAGCTGTTATTCATGAAAATTGATGGAAAATGATTTTTTCCGATATAAGATTAATGAAAACTGCTGATAATAATTATAGTAATAATAATTTCTTTCTTTTTACTGTAATATTCATGAAAACTGGTATTTTTCTATATCAAAATTGATGGAAAATCCTTTTTTTATATTGTAAAGTTTATAAAAACTGCCATTTTAAACAACAAAACTGATAAAAAATGCTTCTTTTGAATAATAAATTCATTGTTAAAAAATGCATTTTTTTCGGGGGTAATTCCTAGTGTATTTAATTTTTCCGGAAAAATTCGGAAAAACGAGTTTCTTAGTAATTTGTTTTAATAAATACCACTCTCGCGGTTTTAAAAATGCGAGTCGAAGATGAGGATTTTTCCTCTTTCGCGAATTACTTAGAAACGAGTGTTCCTATTTTTCCACAGGAAATTTAGATGCACGAGGGATATTTGGTAAGATTATTTCCTGAGTTAAATAAACCTTTTATTTTAATACAACATTTTTTTAATTAAAATAATAACAAAAATTAATAAGAACAATATAACTTTCAAACTAGGAAAGGTAATTACTTCAAATTCATGTCAAACTTGCATGAAATTTTTTCGATATTTTTTTTTTCGGAAAAACTGCTGACAGCTGAGTTGTCAGTTGTTAAGTAATTTTTCTACTTAAAATTTATATTTGACATACCAATTCTTGATAGCGATTGGTCAAAATTAATAGGAAGCAAATAATCAATGTAAAATTCATAAAAATTGCTATTTTAAACATCAAAATTAATGGAAAATGCTTTTTTTAATGTAAAATTCATGGAAACTATTTTAAAAATAAAAATTCATAAAAAAATGCTTTTTTTCAATGTAACATTAACACTGTATCACTTTCAACTTGTTAGAAATAGTACGTCGTTTACGTATGCCAAATATTAACCGGATGCAGCAGTTCTGGATTTCTTGAATTTTCTTTTTATATGAATACATGCTTTAAAGAAAAATGCTTTAAAATAAATCGCAAAATCCAAAATTGTGGGAATAAATTGATTTAGTTAAGAATAATAAATTTATTATTAACATCCAGTAAAATCATCTTTTTCTGTATCTCTGTATCTGTAGAGTAGGGAGGGTGAGTGTAGGCTCACAGCACTTAGGCCACATATGACCCATTGTACATCCTCCAGAGGAGTTGTCCTCCTAGGTCATCGTCCATCCTGTCCTTCTCAGGAAGGTGAACAGGTCACCAGGAGACATCTCCTTTATATCGGCAGGTGTAGGCCAAGACTCACCGCCTGACAGTCTCATCTTCCTGTTCACACATCCTGCATAGAGATGTGTCCACTAGCCCCATAGTATGGAGGTGTTTCCTCAGTTGACAGTGGCCAGTCAGGAATCCCACTGTTATACGTAGGTTTCTTCTGGTCATCGCCAAGTATTTTTTCGGCGCCATCTTCCCAGGGTCGCCCAGGGTGATCCTGGCAAAACTGCATCCTTTGATTGCCTCCCATCTCTCAAGGGATTGAGCATGGGTGTAACGTTTGGCTAGTTCCGCAATTGTCGAATTCGTCAGGCCGTAGGTGTCACTGGGTCCAAGAATTTTCAGTCCAGCGGCTTCCCTGGCTAGAGAATCAGCAATGTGATTTCCTTTACTCCTGTCGTGCCCTTTAACCCACCTCAGGATAATATTGTTATCTGCCGAGGCGTTAGCTAAATCTTGGTGGCACTCTAGTACTAGTCTTGATATAACACGTTGTCTGTTCAAGGCTAATAGGGCTTGTCTACTATCAGTGCAGATTATTATGTTTTTGTCAGAAATTCCTTTTCTGATTAGTTCTTTTGTGGCAATTGAGATACCAGCCAGTTCTGTTTGAACTACGCTGGTATTGTTTCCCATTCCCCACTTGATCCTTAGGCTTAGTGCTCTCGAGTAAACTCCACATCCTGAGCCTTCATTCATTTTTGAACCATCTGTATAAATGCGTATTGCATCTGCAGCATCTGGCTCTGTGTTGTGTTTTATTTGTATTTTGTAGGGTTTATTAAACAAAAATCTGGGTTTAATTGCATCATTGGCTGCCTGCAGCAGAGGTAGCGCAGTAAGCGCTTCCTGCCATAGGCTTAACCGCAAATTGCCCACTCCTACTTCGGGGTTTACACCAGCCTTGCGCAATCGTACCATGGCCATCAACGCAACCTCCTTGACATACAGGTCCAGAGGGGTCAGACCAGTAATAAGCTCCATTGCTGCGGTTGGTGTTGTTCTCATGGCTCCTGTTATGTTTAAACAGGCCATTCGCTGTATTTGATATAGTTTTTGAATGGCCGTTGCTTGTAGAACCTTCGGTCCCCATGCAATTGCTCCATACGTTAACATAGGTCTTATTATTGCAGTGTAGATCCAGGAGACCACTCGGGGTGACAGCCCCCATGTGCGTCCCACTGTTCTCCGACACTGTTCATAAGCCACATATGCTCTTTTTGCTCTGCTGTGTAGATGAGAGTTCCATGTTAGTTTCCTGTCGAGGGTAATACCAAGGTATTTCACCTCTTCCGAAAAGTTTAGTTTGCTTTTGAAGATTTCGGGGGATTTTAAACCCGATAAACTCCTTTTCCTGGTAAAAAGGACCATCTCAGTCTTCCTGGGATTGATCGAAAGTGAGTGTTCCTTACACCATGTTTCAATTAATTTGAGCCCATCCTGCGCTCTATCGCACAGTGTGTTCACAAATTTGCCTGTCTGCAAAATAACTATGTCATCTGCGTATGCAAATGTGTAGATTCCATTGTTGTTGAGGTGATTAATCAGGGTGTCCAGGACTATGTTCCACAGAAGGGGTGATAAGACCCCTCCTTGCGGACATCCCCTCATGACCAGTCCTCTTACTGTGATGTCTTCTACATTGATACTTATTGCTCTACTAGAGAGCATCTTGAGTATCCATTCTCCTACTACCAGAGGTACATTCCTGGAGTTAAGTTGCTGGGTAATTGTTGGAAAGGTTGTTTTATCAAACGCTCCCTCTATGTCTATGAATATACCCAGGGTGGATTCTTTGTTGTCCAATGATCTTTCGATTCTGCCAACCACTTGGTGAAGGGCCGAATCAGTGGACCTTCCCGGAATATATGCATGCTGATTTGGATGAAGTGGGTGGTGAACTAGCACTTCATCTCTTATGTACCGCTCGCATAACCTCTCCATTGTTTTTAAAAAGAACGATGTGAGACTAATTGGTCGGAATGCTTTTGGTAAGGTGTAATCCATCCTACCTGGTTTTGGTATGAATACCACTCGTACTTCTCTCCACTTACGGGGAATATATCTCAGAGTCAAAGAGGCTCTGAAAATTCCAACCAGGTGCGGCATAAGAATATCCATCCCCCATTGAAGTAGGGCTGGTCTTATTCCGTCAGGTCCTGGTGACTTGAAGGGGGAAAAGCCCGATATGGCCCACCTTATCTTGTCCTCGTCAATTACTGAACTAGCAAATTGCCAGTCGTATTGTGAGGGTGTTGTTGGTACTTCCATCCAGTTTGACGTTCCAGGAAAGACAGAACCTGGGAAGTGAGTTTCCATAAGAATCTCAGCGCTCTCTTGAAGGTTGGCTGCCTTGTCGCCATTTTCCCTTGTAAGGATGCCGATACTCTTATGTTGGTCGTTTGAGAGCGCCTTCTGTAGCCTAGAAACCTGTGGGAAGTCTTCGACTGCCTCACAATAGGCTCTCCAGGCCTCTCTTTGCTTTTGTCTGCAGACTTTTTTGAACTCCTTGAGGTTGGCATCTTTTTGATAGAGATGTAATGCAAAAAAAAACAAAAACAGAATTTCATGGTGGTATCTTATGTAATTTTCATCGAGGTGAAAGTCTTGTATACAAGTGGTGTTCAGCGAAAGAAATTCAAAAAAATTATACTTGTTCCTATATTGAAAGTGACGTGGATTAATGCAAACTGCAAAACTGTGAATTTTAATATACATAATCTTGCGTGAAAGGAATACCGATCATTGTAGAACTAAAACGTAGGTGTTTCAAAAGAAGGTTGAAGATTATTGAATATTTTGTTCAAAAAATGTACTACTTCCAGTCATTAAAGTATTAAAGACTTTCTAATATCTCAAAAACAATAGTTAAATACTCTCACAACGCCCCACAAAGTTATTGAAAATAATTTTCAAAGAGCAGATTTTTCACTAAGAAGCAACAAGAGCTTAGACGATTAAAGATAAAAATTAAGATTAAATGAATGCATAAGTCAAAGGAAAACTGCACTAGCGAGTTTTAAAAGGGATCCTAACGAGACATTTCCGCCTGAACGGGCACCTGAAAAAGCTCAAAATAGTAGAATGTAGATTCTGTGGTATGGGAGAAGAAACCTCCATCCACATACTTGCGAATTGCACAGCTATTTAGAATCCTAGGACACAGCACCTAGTAGATTATTGGATAGAAGAAGGACATTTACCTAAGTTGAAGCCTACAGATATCCTAAAATTTCTAAGGGAAATAGGACTAAAGGAGCTACTAGTCTCTGAGATGTTCCTCAAGAACTGAGTGGAATTAAAATGGCACAATAGATCTTTCAGGTGTCAGGGAATGTCACCCCATCATACATACATACATACAAGAAGCTACAACTACTTCTCTGGCTATATGCCACGACAGACATTAAATTACACTTCTAAGTTAAGTTATCTGCACGTACAACCAACCAATCTGGTTTGTTTCAAATATCAGACCGTTCACTACAAAGCAACAACTACCTTTCTGGCTAGACACTTTTTAGTTAAGAGAAAAAGTTGTTGCTACTTAGTGAACCGTCTGCTCTTTGAAAAGTATTTTTTCAAAAACTTTGTAAAGCGTTATAATAATATTTAACTATCATCTTTGACATCTATTGAAGACACGCTTTACTTAAATGACAATTTTTCGCAGGAAACTGTAATTAAGTAAATCGAAACAAAAAGAAACATAATCTAGGATTGCATCATTTTCCGGTAGTTCAAACAAAATCCTTGAAGTGAATACAACGAAAACAGTAAGGAAAAACATCATCTGAAACGAACCGTCTCTGTAATATAAAAATATATAGCTTATTCTCTTTATTCTGAAAGAAGTAAGCTGATAATCTTGAAGAGTACGTATGTCAGTTAAAATTAGTTTCAGCAGTAAGATTAAAACGTTCCCCTGGGAATGCTCGTGAAAGTAGTCGAGGAACAGTGAGATTATAATGAGAGATTTGGAGCAGTATCTCAACATAGCAGAGAACAAACTGGGCGTGCACAATATTATTTTACATTTTATCTTGTTTATATTCAATTTTTGGCGAATGCTACAACGCCCCTTCGCCATAATTTGGAATATTTATACACTGTGGAAAACACTATTTAATTCGGAATAACTTTTTTGTATCTTGTGCGATTCATTTTCTTTTGATACCAATGATAAACGAACATATTCTCAATTAGATGCCAAAATAAGGTATGGAATTGATTGATAGAATTGGACTTACACATTTTTTTTTTATTAAGGTGCTGTTCCAGTTAAATATGCACTTTTGGTGCAATAAATTCGCTCTTAATATATCCCAATAGCTACGGATCACCCGGTATAATCTACAAGAGCTATATTTATGTTTTCTTTGAACTGAAACAATCACAAAGTATTATTAGTTATGAGTTATTTTTGTATCGTGTAAAATTGTGTTGACCCAGTTAATGACTGGTATATTTTC
This sequence comes from Lochmaea capreae, assembly GCA_949126875.1. Classification (NCBI taxonomy): domain Eukaryota; kingdom Metazoa; phylum Arthropoda; class Insecta; order Coleoptera; family Chrysomelidae; genus Lochmaea; species Lochmaea capreae. The sequence continues at coordinate 15,174,330 of OX421409.1, forward strand.
GCAATTCATTAATTATTTTTTTGCTGGAGCCATGTTAATATTTTATACTGGTCAAATCTCTACGGATTAGCTACGTCATCTTCTGGAAATTGTATATTCGGGAATATGAAATTCATCGGTGAACTAGTTAGTTTGTATGCAGTTCCTGGGAGAATGCGTCTGAAATTGATATTTGAAAGTAGCTGATCGGGGAATTTGATGGAGGGGGTCAATTGTAGAAAACTAATCCTTTTTTTAAAGGAGCGGTCCCTTCGCCGGCACCACCTCAGCCTCTTCTTCTAATGGTCTGACTACAGCCTTTTCAGCCAATCCGTTGCCTGTATTAGCTGATAACCATAACCATAACCTAGTGGAGCATCTGGGGAGGCCCACAGATGGTTCGGGTCCGTTCATCTGGGTTGACAATCCTGCTCTTGCAAGTTCGTCAGCTTTTTCATTGTCAGCGTCTCCTTTGTGACCTGGGACCCACTCCAGTGTTACACTGTTCCGAGTCTCTAGTCTACTAAGTTCTTCGTCGCATTCCCATACCAGCCGAGATGTTACCTTAGAGCTCTGAAGTGCTTTAAGGGCAGCTTGACTGTCTCTGTCACTAGTATTAATTTGTTTGTTCTATTCCAACGAGAAATTGAATCGAATTTGTGAACATTTTTTATTCACAATCGGTCAGAAATATAGACTTTTCTTACCTTTAAAATGGTAGGGAAGTGACTCATTACTTACTTTCACTTCCACAGCATGTGTGATTTTTATGAAGTATGACAATATTGTGTTAAGCTGGCTTTTAAAAAAAAGTTAATACCTATCTTTGCTTTTCTACGGAGTTATTCCCTCAACCGCAGCTTCTTGGACTTCCGGAGGAGTACAGGTTAATTCAAAATAAGACATTATGTACTTGTTTAAGCAAAAAAATTGAAATTCCGTGACAGAAACCATATTTTATGACATAATTGTCAAAACCAATAAATTAGTAATATTCATGAAGTTCTTTGTCGAAAAAAATATTAAATTGTGATAACAAATTATCTTAAAATAAATGTTTTTAAAAGCTTGTAATTAAGCGATTGTGAATAAAATAGTATACATACCACGCGGGAAGGATCATTCCATCCACGTGAAGCTTTTAACAAAGCCTGGACTGTAATGATCTACTTTCCCGCTAGGTATGTAATATTCTATTACACTGGCTAGGGCATTCATTCATTAAAGTTCATCATGTGCCATAAACGACAATGTATTAGAATGGATATACGAGTACATCAAAGCTTGGTTTAACGGCAAAACATAACACGCAGAAGAGGTGAGAGTATTTTGAAGCGATCTTGACTGCTTGCCGTGGTAGGTGTACACCCGTACCGTGCACCGCCTGTCATTGATGCTCTCCTAGTTGAACGATCTTTTATGGAACAAAATTATATCCATGTTGGCATATCTTACCACTAGTTTGCTTATTGAGTATTTAGTGTTAAAAGAGTGTTCCCACAATATTTTCAATTATTTTGATAATTCCAAGTAACTGTACAGATTTGTAATAATTTATAACTAGGTTAGGTTGGGTTCTATCTTCTCGCCACCTCCACTGCAACTCCCGTTGGGTCAATTGTGGTTCACCCCTAGGGATTACAATTTATCCCACAAGCCTGTGCTTCTGACGCAGTCCATGGTTGTATTTGGTGATACTTTTTTGAAACCGAATATGTTATACCTCACCCTGCCCAAAGCTGGGCATGAGGATAATATGTGCTCCGCAGTTTCGTCCTCCAAATTACAGAACCGACAATCCGAGGTCTGAACAAGACTTATCTTCCTTAGTAATTTAGTCGACAATAGGTAGTAGGTTTGCTCTACTCAATTCCAGGATCTGCTTATTTTTTGTACTCGAAGGGTTGTATATGAACGCCTTCAAGTGAGAGATACCTGGTATGTCTGCCCAGTACGTGAAGGTTTTCCTCTCCGCCCAGGTAGCTATGGCTGATCTAGCAGTGCTTTCCGCAATGCGAGAAAATGGTTCAGGTCCGATAAATAGCGACTTTGATGACAAAAAAATAATTCTCAAAACCGCTTTAAATGTTTTCTCTAATTTTTAAACTGAGAAGTTTTCACTTGTTAACAACCTGGCACCCTTAACCATCTTGGTTATCTACCTTGTCAACTAAAATTGTTGCTTGATGGGAAAAATAATTGGTGTAATATCTCAAGACAAAAATTACTTCCTAACATTTTGGGAACACTTCTATATATTTCAATTTGTCCAGATTAATTGCCCGCGCATTTCGAGAACAAAATAACAAAAACCATAATTTCGTTAAATTGCTTTGAGTTACAAATAGCTTATCATCAATAACCTACCGGTAAAATATTGTACTACAAGGCTGTTATATTACAGTACCTACATAATAATATATTCTGAAGTGATTAAACTCTTTTGTAAAGACTGCACTTAATATCGGGAATGAGACCAGTTTGTAGCTCTACGTAAGTAGTTACATATTGCCGGGTAGGGTTCTACAGTCAGAGACAGGATTTTGATATAAAATAAAAGTTCAATCTTAAAAATAGTTACTATATACAGACACTATTTACAGGACTTGGACCAAAATAAATCCTTTTATTGTTGGTATTTCGTCGAAGGTAACGTGTTCTGATTGTTTTTTGCCATCCTAAGGAATACATACCACGATGGAGTGTCGACAAGAGGAATATCTGATGCTTCGCATAATAAACGCAAATGTGTAAATACCCTAGGAACTGAAGATTCGGTAGAGGGCGAAAACGCGCTCCATCAGAGTTCTGGATACACGCTGAAGTATCTTTCTTCGCGATGCAGTATTCTCAAGTCACCTGAGGGACGGAAGATTTAGGAGAGTAAGTCAATACCTTTTGCACACTAGCGGGCTTCTGGATTTTCGCGGACAGGTATACCTTGCCAACCAGAGAAGGAAGCCCATCGAGTCAATTCCTCGCTGGACTGCCTGCTATGATTATTTGTCGTCCTTTCGCTCGACAAAAAAAGCTTTATATCAAACCATAGTCGTCTTTAAAGCCATGTTTTTTTTTAAAGGAGCCGTCCCTTCGCCGGCACCACCTCTGCCTCTTGGGCTTATTGTGGATTCTCCTAATCTTCTGACTACAGCCTATTCAGCCAATCCGTTCCCTCTATTAGCTCATACAGGTTCTTCACTGGTTGGTTGTAGAAGTCTTCTGGAGTCATTTGGGGTCTTCGATACAGTTTTTGCCTTCTGTGGTCCAGCGTCTCACAGTTGCATAATATGTGCAGAGTTTCGGTGTCCTTTTTGCATCTTCTGCATGTAAGGTCTCCGTTATATAGCCCTATTTTGTTCAGGTGCTCCTTTGTGGGAAAGTGTCTCGTAAGAAGCCCTGTTATGGTGCGTAGTTTGTTCCTGCTCATTGAGAGCAGTTCTTTCGCTACTTTTTCTGATGGTTCTTCCAGTGTTTTTTGTGTTGTTCTTTTACCCACCCTTTTAATCATGACCTAGTGGAGCATCTGGGAATGCCAACAGATGGTTCGGGTCCGTTTATCAGGGTTGACAATCCTGCTTTTGCAAGTTCGTCAGCTTTTTCATTGTCAGCGATTCCTTTGTGACCTGGGACCCACTCCAGTGTTACACTGTTCCGGTCGCCAGTCTTCTAAGTTCTTCGTCGCATTCCCATACCAGCCAAGATGTTACCTTAGAGCTCTAAAGCTATGTTACTTGGGACCATCGTTGCAAGTTCACTCTTTGCTTTCTCAACAAAAAAAGAGTGTTTTTCTCAGCCAGTTGGGTAATTTTATCAGTTTTTCTTCCACCCATGGAGGCAGTACAGAAGAAAAAAAAGTGTTCACATCTTGCAAGTATCAACTTGACAAAAGATCACCTTCAAACAAAAAGTTTACTGAACAGGAAAGACAAGGAACTTTCAGCCAGGCTATAGAAAGTGTGTAGGAGACAGTTGAAGACCTCTACTAAGCTCTGGACACTCTACCATGTGCAGAAAAGGTGTACTGAAAGATGAAACATCTACTAATATATAGTTTGCTTCACTGGAAAAAAAATGATACACTCATCACAACTACTCGAAATCCCTCCAGTCAAACTATTGTCCTATTAGAAGACACGAAGCTTCTGCAATGGAAGTAGATAATATGGAAAATAGTACAAAAGATTTAGTTCAAGTATCTGGGCTGTTAAGCACAATCCAAACGAATGAAGTATCAGTTGTTCAACTCTTAAAAGTTACAGATACGAAGTTTGCTATAAAAACTTCATAAAAATTCATCGTACATCAATGAATAATTTTTTTCCTTGGTGAGCAAACAAATACCGTCAAAACTTTCTCTTGAACACTCCAAATTGCCCTTGACAATTCTACATTGTATTTTAACGGAGAAATATCGCTATTTTTCCACTAAGCAGAATAAAATGAAGTTCTAAAAAGTATTCTTCAAGTTTTTATTTTCCACCATTAACAAACAATAGAAGTTGTCCATAATAGACTTATCCAACAACTCCCGCACCGTTCGAATCAGATGGGATATTTGTTTTTCTTCCACAACGTTGTTAACACACTTTTTTTGTGGGAAATGAAAGTTGACTCGCTGTTATTTGGATTCAATTTATTTTCCCTTTTCGAGTGATATAAAATAAATATGTCGAGTGATATAAAATAAATATGAGTTTATTTATTCTAAATATGAATTGGAAGGCATTATCGTAATGAGAAGGAACAGCTGTAAGTATGTTTCACTGGGACCCTGGAGATCTATTTATCCTATAACATAAATCGTTTCGTTGTTTTATCATGGATTATTATTATGTACTGTAACTATACATTGTCACTTCTTTGGGAAATGTTGAAACATGTGACAGTTTCATATTGATTGATAAAAGGTTCCAAATATCGATTGAATATAATAGATTAAGTCCAAAATTATTTTTAATCGGTATTTTTTGAAAGATCGGATATTGCGAAAAGTTTTTCGCCAAGTTTCCACCAATAGTTATGCGAAAGGTCAGCCGCCAAAGCTGGTGCCAGGTGAAGAAATTGTTTTCACGAGAAGTGAATAAGATGAGATCAGAGTGAAATGTAGATGGAGTGCCCAAACGGCTTGAGCGTTGACTAACCAAGGCGCGTTCCTAATCAACTATTTTCGATTTTCGCGACAGCAGGTCTGAAGATATACAGTGCGAATGCTGGTAGAGAGTGCTTAGTGGGCAAGATCGAAATGTTAACATTTGCGAAGATGGGGGTGCTAAAAATGGACCACAGTCGCATCTCACGTATGTCGTATCATATTTGTATGTATCTTCAGGCCTCTTGTCAACATTCTTGGTACAGTGCAGCAGCACACCTTAACCTATCTAGATGCTTCCAATGGTTTGCTATTTTTTTTCGGTTCATCCACCTCCCTCCCACCATGATTACACAAGAACCACTCAATTGCTGCATAACTATCCGACATTATAATTATCCTCCACGTTCTACTTCTCTTATCAGCATTCAATTGCGCAAGCTTTAAGGTGTGAAGAGGCTGTATGAATAAGTAACATGTTTCTCTAGATAGATCTGACAAGTCATTTGTTAGGATTAATACGAGTAGACGTTCGAAGACTCACAATTCAGATTATTTTGTTGAAATTTTAGAGACTCACTTTGGATTATACCATTTATACTGATTTCATTCTGAACTCATTAAAAAAGATGATAAACATTACCCTTCGGCATTTCACAGTTCAATCGGTTTAGCATCAAGACAATCAGAAAAAAATTGAAAAAAAACCCATTTAAGTCTGTTAGCATAACCGAAACAAAAATAACTGCTACCAACTTTATTCAACGGAAATTCGCTTTTGCCGAAAACAATCAAGTAAGAAAAACAGCGTATTGATTTTGTCTTGTCGTCGGTTTGAGAAAAGTACTTTTTTTTTTCTTTCGGACTTTTGTGAAGCGGTTTCAATAAATAACAATCTTGCTCTTCTACAGCTTATAGGAAGGTTTACAGGTAGAGGGTGGATTTTTAAAAGGTCAGAGCTGAAAAAATATCCTCGACAGGAAAATGAAGCGATAGCAGCAATTAGTTCCAATAAGATTCTGGTGAAGTTCGCGAAACTTGGAATTTTGCAAAAACAATTTCACGAGTTTGTGCGTTTTTTATCGCCAAACGTTGATACTAGTTCACTTTAAATAAATGATATTTCAAATGTTTCAACAATATTTATCAGAAAAACTTTAAATAAATACCCATTTCAACCCCTTGTAATAATACTGTGTAATATTAAAACAGCCCTTCACTACTGATAGATAGAGACACAGGTTATAGGTTGTAAAATATGTGTATGTTGTTGGTGTTGAGACTGACATATAATGAAATATATCCTCACACGCAAATGTCACTAGATAATGGATATTGGTATCGTTTGACCGTACAGAGAGTCTGTCTCTCTACAAACTATAAATACGAAGTAATACAACGAAAATATATGGATCCAGCGACAGTAAATAATCGTACAGTGGAGGTGTATTCATATTCAATCTGGCATGAATTACATGCACAAATCGAACATTGTGTTTATTCTATTAACGATGTTGAAAGAGGAAATTGCTCCATTTAATATCAACATGAAAAATCTATTTCATCGATAAATGAAGTTATCAGTTGATTGAATTAATTATTCTTTACGATGAAATAAAACAATTTAATTTGTTTAAATCTTCATTATTTTTGAGCTTAGTTCAATATACAATTCGTGACGCGTTTCGTTAACACAGTAGCTTTCTCAAACGAGTGGATAAAGTCCATTTTCCACGGTGTCAGTTGACGCTGCAACTTAAAAAAGTTGCATGCAAATTGGCGTTTTTTTTTCGTTGGGCGCGTCGGTCGCATGAACTAGAACTTGCTCTATTTTCGAGCGAAAAGTCGCTGCGACTTGGTAACTTTTCTGGTGGATTTTGTCGCACCAACCCAAAATTTATATTGGCTGCTGCGCTCTGACATTGCTGTCACAGGATTTCTTTTACGTTTTCTTCTCGTAGAGCAGCACAGGCCATAATACTAATTACTGTTACTAAAACAATGTCCTTAATGTTTTCCTCAACAATTATGCTAATTTTTTGTGAGGTTATGGGACCAGAACTGCCAATTTTTTAACGAAGTTGGCAACAAGTAACGTGCCTGGATGAGTCGCAGCAACAAACTATCGATGTGCTGATTGTACTTTTTCTCGCAGCGATTTGTCCCAGCAACAAGTCGCTGCGATTTTTCGCAACGTGGAAAATAAAATGCTCGCTTTTCCAATTATTAACTATAGATCAAATATGCATTGCTCAGAGTATCCAATGTCAACGAGTAAATGACATCTTTTATTTGAGTGCAAAATTTCCTGAATAATAATGGTATATGGGCGTGAAGCAGCAAAAATGGAAAAAAAAAGTAATTGTAGTTATTTTTCATGTACTCCACCTGAAATTGCAAGCGCCGCTAATGTCGCGATGTATGTATGCATTTTGGGGTGATATTCACTGAGATCTAAAAGATCTATTGTGCATCTTTACTTCTACTTAGTTCCTAAGGAACGTCTCACAGACCTTTAGTCCTATTTCCCTGAGGAATTTTAAGATATCTGCTGACTTCAACTTAGGTAAATATCCTTCTTCCATCCAATAATCTCCTAGATGATGTGCCCTAGGATTTTAAATTGCTGTGCAATTGCAAGTATGTGGATGTATGTTTCTTCTTCCATGCCACATTATCTAGATTCTTCTCCCTCCACTATTTTGAACTTTTTCAGGTGCCCGTTGGGATTACTGTTAAAACTCTTGGGCAGTTTCACTTTAACTTATCCATTCATTTGATCTCAACGGGTTGTAGCCACTCATCAGAATCTTCAATTGTCTAAGCCCACAAGAAGATCTTTCCAATGGTCAGATCCTCTTTTTTTCTCCGGATTTGCCTATTTCTTTCAATATTCCATTGGAGCTGATACCGCAAAAGGGTTCCGGCCCCCAAAAAGGCCTTTCAGTCCCCTCTAGGCTAGTCCATCTGCTATTTAATTTCCTTTTATTCTGGTGTGTCCTGGAATCCACAGTAAGGTTACTATATTGCTCTCGACTGGTTCATTGAGTATGCCTAGGCATTCCCACACCATTTTGGAACTAATTACACAAGAGCTCAGTGCAATGTGGGGATAACTGGGTGGACTGAATGTGGGAATAGCTACTGAATTGTTCCCGGTGTAAGGAAGGCTTCTAAGAAATCATAAAGCATCAGTTGTTTTTCTTCGAATAGCAACAAATTAAATTTTAACAGCTGAATGCTCAACTGAATGGGATAACCAACCAATTCGCGAACACTGAACAATCATTAAAAAACAGAAATTCATTAACCGCGAACGCCAATTTACATATTGCGCATGCGAATAGTCCCCGAACTGGTTCGGAATTACATACGCGAACAAACATATTATATAAAGATCTTGTAATATCAGATCACGTACAGCGTCGATGCTTCCTAACATCACACTGATTTCGTACGATCGACCTTTACAAAACTTGTCCGTGAGCAAACTACATAATATACTTCTTGAAATATGAATAGCGATTCACTTCATAGCTTCTCCTGAAGTTTGGGTATAAAAGTGCTGATATTAACCAAAATTTGTATTGTTTCAAAATGTTAATGTACGTTCTGCTTTTGAGTATTCGAACCTTCACGGAAGCCGGTTTTTAGGTAAACGATGTTATTCCTTCAAAGGTGGCTTTTAACGAACAATGAATCATTGTTTGATGTATCTCATTTCATTGTTCATACAACATAAAATACGTGGTAATTTTCATTAATTATTCATGCGGTAACCGGGTAAGTCAAGATAGAAATTAAATTTATTCTTAACGAGGGCATGAAATTGGAAATCGTTTTTATATCATAATTTATTGTTACGTTGGACCTATACTGAGAGTAAGCAGGATGCAACAATCTTTCAATCAGTCTCAAAATCCTGTAGGCTTTCATTTGATTTTTGACTGCGGATTTTCAGCCGACTCTGGAATACATGCTTCAATTGCTGTTGGCCATACCATGTTTCTAAAACCTGTACAAGAGACGTATAATTTTGCGTGTCTTGCGAAAGAAACTGTAAAACGGTTGCCGCCTGCCCAAGAAGCAACACTATTAATGAAGGCGCCATTTATGTCTGGGCTTAACCATTGGCTCTGGCAGCAGCTTAGATTTGGAGTCGATATGTTTCCCATGCCGTTTGACCATCAAATGTGGATGGTTTCAGGGTCTTGACAGAGAGGTTTCGAGAAACTATACTTTGAATAGGGCCAGGCTCGATTAAAGAAGAGGACGAGGTCGTGCCTTCAATTTCAATATTAGTTAATTGGGTACGAATTCTTCTTTCATTTCTTATTTGCTTTTCTAAATTTGATTCTAAATGTTCTCTTTCACTCGTCAATCATTAATTTGTCACACAGAAAAGTTTATTTTTGGGGTTAACTTTTATATTTTTTTCTACTTGCCAGATTGCACTGATCAAATCCACAAAAAATATTAATTAATACTTTCTAATCACTTTAAAGAGTCCTTGAACTAATTCCACCTGATAATCTATACATAAACTTGGAGCAAAAACGAAAAACCTATATAAACAATGAACATCAAACACTCCAACATGCAAAAGAAAATCAGCTGATCAACTTATCAATAGATAATGGAGAAAAAACGAAGAAGACTGCTTGTCCCACCATCTACAGTTGGTGATACTTAGTTTTTGCCAGGAAATATACCAGGATTTATTTTGCCGACCCCCTGCTTCAGTATAACTTTGTATCTATTTTTTCAAAGTCAGGTAACAACAGTTGAAATTTAGTTAATTATTTCAGGATATGAAATCAGTGGCGCCCTTTATTTGTTTGTCTTTTATGAAAATATAATTTCTCTATCTTAATTTCCATCAGAAAACAAAACCCCAAATTTGTAGTCAGTTTGACAAGAAGCAACACTTTCAATATTTCACTTTCTTTTTCAACATTCAACGCCGTGAGTCAATTATTTTTCAAATTAAACTTTACAATACATTTTGCTTGTACCTTCAAATAATTGTGTACTGAAAAAAATATCCTCTTTAGGCAAATACGAGTACATTTCGAAAAACCCAATTATAAGTTTCTACCTTGGTTCTTGGAAAGGTATAATTCACAATGTATTACGCCCATTTCATACATATTCTGGCATCGGACAGTTTACAGGGTCACATTTATTCCGCCATAAAAGCCATATATATACATTAATATGCTGCTAGATGACGAGCTCAACCATTCGTTACAACTAGAACTGTAACCGTAAATTGTTCCCTTTTTGCGAATTTCCACAGACCAAAAGAATAATTTCCATGTTCGCGTATAATCAGTTTCAGTTTATTTCGAGTCATTCGACCTAAAATTTATTTTGCTCTCCTTCTCCTTCTCCTTTTTGCATTTGTAGAAATGTATATCATTGAGGTATTCTTAGGTTTATGACAATTCCAAAACAATATAATATAATACAAATATGATCACGATCGTACTAGGTCTACTAATCACTAAAAATAGTAAAGAGCATAACTTTATAATTGAGCGACATGTTAGATTCACGATGGTTGTTCGATAATAGCGTAGTCAAAGTACACAAAATATCCGTAAAAGGCCGCGAAAAACACAAAAAACTTGAAAATTCAACATTGAGTATTTAAAAGGGTTGTGATTAACATGAGAAAAACTTTACGATGCTAGACATGCGATTTTCCGGAAAATCGTCGAGTGAAAATTTTTGTTTTTGTTTTTTTCACACTAATTGTTTAAATAATGAAAACACAGAAAAATGAAAATGTTCCTATCAAAAATTGTAGCTAGTACATTTATCTACAAAATTTGTTTGCACATTTTTGTTGTATCTGCATTAGTTTTTAAAATATGTACGAAATTTCCATAGTAGTATTTTTGAACATCATCAATTTTCATGTTTTTAATTTTACGATAGTGAATAAACAATGACATTTAGAAAAAAAATGTTCATATGAAATGTGTTCTAAAATGGGGTAGGTATCTACAAATACATTGAAAAAATTTTTTCATTTTTTAATGTATTATCATCTATTTTCCATGCTCTCTCACCTGCTTTTTCACCTTTATTTGTGCTCCCTTCTCTTTTTTACCTGAGCCATAGGTGTGTTCTTTTGTATCGCGATCACTTCTAAATAGATGAAGTTCACAAATTTTCAGATAATATCATAAACGGTATAAAAAGTTATAGAAGGTTTGCTGACAGACCTCTGATTTAATTATTCATTTTAAATAATAACCTATTATTCAAAAGATTTGATATTTATAGAAAAACTGTATAGTAGTTTCGGAAGTAGATGCTTTAAAGTGTTTAGTAGTAAAGTTTCATTGAATTATATTAATTTCGTAAAAATATATAATTGAATGAAGTCTAAAAAAAAAACAAGTAAAATTAAGCATGCAAAAAAAAACAGATTTTTAAGAAGCATTCGTTCAAAATTCTAAATATTGATGGCTTTGCTTTTATACTAATAGTGTTTTGTGCTCATTTGCAATGCTAAATCCAAAAGGAATTTTCGCTGGGATAACTACCTATTAATTAAATAGGAATTATAATAAACTGATATTACAGTCAGAAAATCTACTTTTTCAATTTGAAAGTATTTCTATCTAAAAGTTGAGATTTTTCTTCACATTTTACATAAGTTTATTTATTTTTCCAGAATGTTATATGCCCAAAATTATTAACTTTTAAGTCGAGCGGTTAATAAATTTGGCCCACTGAAATTAATTTTATCTCGTAAACTTTTTAATTTACAGAAAAACTTTTCAGAAAAAATTTGTAGATAAATGCATCAGCTACAAATTTTGATTTGGAAGTTTTTCTGTATATTTATCATTTAAACAATTAGTGCGGAAAAACAAAAACAAAATTTTTCACTCGACGTTTTCCGGAAAATCACATGCCTAACATCGTAAAGTTTTTTCATGTTAAACACAACCCTTCTAAATTCCCAATTTTGAATTTTTGAGTGTTTTGTGAGGTATTATGTGTACTTTGACTAGGCTATAATATTTGATGAATTTCAAGCCAGAGCTTTCTTTCACATTAACAGCCTTGTGAGATTCAGCATTATCGTGGTGCAAAATATATGAGTCCTCATTAAATTTAATCTCTTGAAAGCCCAGATAGTATTTTCATCTCCTGTCTCACCTATCACTAGCATTGAAGCGTTTTAAAAATATGTAGTCGAAGTTAACTATTTCTAGCATAATTATCTCCGACGACCTATTTGTATTATTGGTTATTATTCGGGCAACCCATTTCATGAAATATAAGAGTTTTAGAGAGTGGCTACTTCTCTAGGTTTCACAGAACAGTAGGTATTTAGTCACCATTTCCCCTTTTTTTAGTGATAAAGTTTATTTGGAGACGTTGATTGCCGATCAGAGCGTGACGAATCTTCCACCACAGCTCACCCAGCTTTGAATACACTACCACGAATGCAGGGTCGATTCACCAAAAGCCTCACTTAATATTTTCAACGATACGGCATGAAAATATACTTCTTTCAGCGTTAGTAGAGGAAAATTGCTGACTTATCTAACAAAATAAGGCCATCTTTGAACTGGTCTATTTGTTGCCAGTGCATTTTTGTTAGACAATAAAAAGTGAAGACGACCGAATTCAATAAAATGATACGCTTTTTATTATGTCATAAATTTTATCGCGTATCAGATTTTTCTATATGATAATACAAGATTTGTCATTATGACTTTAAATCGTCTATAAGGTCGTTTTTATAGCAGTGAAATTGTATATAATATAAGAATAACGATACGTACAAGGGAATTTTAGGAACCAAAAATGGTTTAAATTGTTTAATTGATTAACCAAAAGAAATGAACAGGAATAAAAAAAAGAAAGAGCTGGGTATAACTATGAATTAATCTTTCAGTTAAGCTATGATTGTGTTTTCGGAAGCAAACTTATTTCAAAGTAAATAGAGCTTGATAAATTGAAATTTTGTATTTTTTGGACGCAAGAATGCGCCCTATCATGTAAGCCAAATAAATGAAAATGGAATTTCTTTTTTTTTTATTCGACAAAAAGGTCCAAGTGCAGTAGAATAGGGTAAGCCATTTAGAGACATATTCAATGGCAATACAGACAGATTGCGGACATATTCAAAGGCAAAAGGAAGAACATCATGCACGTTTTGTTTGGTCAATCCACTTTTTTTTAAAGGAGCCGTCCCTTCGCCGGCACTACCTCAGCCTTTTGGGCTTATTGTGGATTCTCCTAATGTTCTGACTACAGCCTATTCAACCAATCCGTACCCTGTATTAGCTCATACAGGTTCTTTACTGGTTGGTTGTAGAAGTCTTCTATATAAGTCTTCCATATAGTTTTTGCCTCCTGTGGTCCAGCGTCTCATAGTTACATAATATGTGCAGATATGTTTCAGTGTCCTTTTTTGTATCTTCTGCATGTAAGGTCTCCGTTATACAGCTCTATTTTGTTCAGGTGCTCCTTTATGAGAAAGTGTCTCGTAAGAAGCCCCGTTATGGTGCGTAGTTTGTTTCTGCTCACAGAGAGCAGCTCTTTCGCTACTTTTTCTGATGGTTCTTTTATAAATTTCTTCCCATATCCTTATCCCATATCTTCTGCATATCCTTTGGTGTTAAATCCTTCTCTGTGTAGGGTTCTAATGAGCCTGTCCATGACCAGATCCCACAGCAGCGGTGACAGTACTCCCCCCCGTGGAAAACCCTTGGCTGCACGCACGGCCATTGTCTCCCCCATAAGAGTTGTTTCTATTAGCCTGCATCTGAGCATGCAGTCTATCCACCTGCAGCTCGTGGCATCGATCCCAATTTTCCTCGCTGCCTTGGCTATGGATTCGTAAAAGGTGACGCTTTTTAAACTTCACTATTAGCAACATATTAAGGTTATTCATTTTGGGAAAATAATATGCAAAAAAAACTATCTATTACAAAACCGCTGTAAAACATAAACGTGAACAAACAATCAAAATATTCTTTAGAACAGAAATTAAACAGTTACTAAATCCATTTATAATAGTCTAGCATTAAGGAATTGATAATAAATCATAGAATGTGGAATAGAATCGTGTCAGATGTGTGTATTGTTACTTGATATCTTCCAATTAAATATCAACATCCTGCGAAAGGGGGCTTCCTGTTGATTTAGTAAATTAACGCGTTTACATTTACTAACGTGTTTTCTTGCGTGTAAGGAAATTGAATTCTATTGTTACATCCAGTTAAAAATATGGTTTTTTAAAAAGTGAACAGTATCATCATCGTGGTACAAGACAGAACAAAACAACTATTCACAGTGAAGTAAAGTTTTGTTTGTTTTCTTTTCCATCCAAAAGTTCAGGATAAACAACACTAGCTTAGATTGTTCAATTATCTTAGGAAGTAAAATTGAAATCTATCGCTTATACTTCTAAAATTTATAATGTGAAGAGTGTAGTATGGTTGGTTAAACTTCTCGAAAATAAACATTTGGTTATAAACAGTTTCTGTGTTGTTCTTTATCGATAAATAATAAAACAATGATGTGGAAGCCTTTTTGAAGTACCATAATCAGTAGCTCAACAAATACTGTAAAAACCATTTACCTACTACCAATATGTAATATCAAACATTACGATACTGATATGAGTTACGTAATGAGATTTTTTACCGCACTAGTGCGGTAAAGTAAAATTAATTGGAATGAACGTGTCAAAGTTGACAGTTTTCAGTTTTTCGTATCTATTGCGGGTTTTAGCGGGTACTTAGGGTTTGTATTGCGTTAAATCATTGATTAGAATCGTAGTTAATTGTTGAAAAAATAAGCTCCAAGTTTTCCGAAAATGCTGCCGACAATAAAATTCAGTGATTTTGTTCCAAACTGTGTTCGTAAGATAACTGAAAAGTATTCTCTCAAAACCCATCTAGTATACTAGTGTTGCCCTCGACATAAATTGGATAACCGATGGAACTGGTCGATTTCTGTCAAGGTTTTCAGTGTACATTTATTTTAGCTACTCTGAGTAGTTCGAACACATTGCATTGATTCTTTCATCAAGAAACTTTCAAACAAAATTTATTGGATCCGTCGGAGTTGTGAGAAATTGCATTCCATGTAAAAGTTGCCATATAAATTTGTAATACTTTCGTACCCATAGAGTTTAGAAAGTTTAAATTCACTTGACTTTGAAGTTGATCAAAATTGGAGAGAGTTCAGATGTACTACGAAATTCACTAATAAATTGAAGCCAACAGATCTGTTTGTTATTATTCAATTTTGTCGAAGTTTAAAATATAAAAAATAAGCTTCCATGAACTCATTGTTATTTCTATAATTCTTTTAAATAGCATTCCATTACAGTCTTTCGTACACAGAGTGATTGAAACAAACGTAGAATTTTAGCTTTGTAGGCTTATAATTCGGAAACCAGGACCTGTATTAAAAAAGTTCATATCATGAAATGCTAACATTATTTGAACTGAACCCATACGCCACAAACTTATTAACCATGAGAGACCCTGTGGGAGAAGGAAGAAGTAGCATTTTTATGTCTGCAACACCAAGTGACGTGAATAATTATTATTTGTGAAGAAATTTTGACTTTGAATTGAGTTTTCCTTGTGTTGGATACTGTCAAATAGTGCTGTAGTAATAGTGTAAATTTAACGCCTCCCTAATATTGTTGTGGCACGAATTATAGCATTCTCAGAATTTGGTAGAGGACAAACTATCATGAATCAGTGGAACTATCATAATAATTATTGAGGGTAAGAGCCTATGTGCTGTACAAAATGTGTACCAGCGATATAATGAGGAATATATTAAAACCAGATGACCATGATCTGCAGCGGGATTCTATTTTACGATACGATCGTATCGGCCGACCAAAATTGATAATGAGCGATTCTATTTTTCGGTTAGTCGTGAAAATACGAGTAGATTCACTCGATAGGTATGGACTAGTCGTATTCGTTTACTTATTTTGAAATTTATGTGATATTTGTCATTTCCTGACATATTCTAACCTGCGCATTTTAATTTAAAAAAAATTTAAAACTTTCTGCCATTTATCGGCAGGTATTTCTCCAAATCCCAATGAATTTAGATTGTGAGCTAATTTAGCCCATAATTTTTTCTGATTTTCCCTTCCCAAGACACCAATGAACCTGCCATTTGCGAAATCTTTATTTTTCTACATAAATTAGAGAAGAATTTCCCAATGGCAATCTTGTATTTCGAATAACATGAAAAGTATTCTCGCAAATATAAAAATCTAAATTTCAAAAATGTAGAAATGTTTTTTTTTATTCTACCAAATGTCAAATGAATTCTGTTGACAATGTCAAAAAAACATTTTCGTCTAACTTCACTTTGAAAGACTCGTATCAAAATTGCTGTCCAACCCGATTTCAATTCGATCGTAAAATACAGTGCGATGATCCGATAAGATCGAATTTAAGATCGTATTTGACATCGAACGACTCGATAAAATCGTGTCGTAAAATAGAATCCCGCTGCTGGGCCGGAAAGAGTCACGAGTCAAAGAAAGAATGGGTTTTAGTACATGACAAGCTGCAATATGACCTTCAAGAGTTTGGAAATGTTAATTTTAGCGAATGGTCATTTGGTGAAAGGCTTCGTGCTAATGAATTGTCTGGCAGAATAATGACTATAGGGCCAATATTAAACATACAGCAGCAAATAACAAAATTGAATTGTGCTCGAAATCACTTGGTATGGAACGATTATGATTCGAGTAGGATAATCTTTACAGATGAGTTGCGTTTTTGTTTCAATGGACCAGGCGGATGTCAACGAGTATGGAGAAGACCCGGAGAAAGATGGTTTGGACATGGTTCCATAACATACATATATAACGGAGATCCTGAAAGATCATGTTTTAGTCACTTTGAGCGGGCAATACACCAGCCCCAAAATCTGTCCAAGATTTAAGAGACAAGCTATCGTCAATGCAAGAAGGGGTTATAGTTTTAGTCATTCGTTTTGTTCCCAATACAAATGTTCGAGAATTGTTTAAAATATACAGTTACTGTTTTTCTATAATAAACCATGAAACAAATAAATTTTGTTGTTAGATTCCATATTTGAAAGCTACTAAGTTATTTAAAGTGACCTTAATTATTTCATCGGCAGTGTATATCGACAAAATAGGCTTTTACCAATTTCAAGTAGCTCATCGAAAACTTTTATTTGTTTTTTTGGAAAAATCATTGTGTGAATGAGAAACGTTTATCTACTTCATTCAGAAATTCCGAAGTCAATCATATTTTATACCCCTCCGTTTTTAATCTGTCAGGCGTGGTCTCAAGATGATAAAACGTGCGGTCACTACTCTACCAATCTTATTCGATGAAGAAGATATTTATATACACGAGGCCATCGGATAGATCAGTCAACTATTGGATTATTCTGCACGTCTGCTCCTGAGGGCAATAAAGTAGAAACGCCATTTCTCACTTGACGTAATGGAAACGACCCTAAACACATCTGAATCTAGATAGCCATGATGTATAGTTAAACTTTGGCATGAATAATTACGGGGGACGTGTTCAAGTGTAACCTACTGCCAGTCTATACACAAAATGTTCACGGCAAAAACTCAATTACTACTTGTAATGGTGTGGTTAGTTGGATAGATGCTAACGTCGTTTTTGATATCATAAAGAAACCACAACTACTACCTAGTTACTACATGTTAGAGGAGCTTTAATTAACTACGAAAACTACAAAATCAATTTTGGTAATTTGTGAAGAATGAAAATTCCTTTTTAATTAAAATGCAAATGGGCATAATTAGAGAAAAATAAACAGAATTTGTTATTTGTAAAAGTTTTTCTGACAAGATTAAATCATAATTTGGTCTCTGAAATATTTTAAACCTTGAATCTCCATTATCCCATGTTTTTATGTGCAACACTACTTGCATCTGGGGAATTACCCTTGTCTAGCATACAGATTAGCCAACTATCGGTTTCGCTCACATCCAGCCACTGAAAATTGGTGAACCAAATGGTAGACTTTGTTTAACCATCCTTTGCCGTTTCATGAAATAGATGAGACGGAATAATTATTATTTGTGAAGAAATTTTGACTTTGAATTGAGTTTTCCTTGTGTTGGATACTGTCAAATAGTGCTGTAGTAATAGTGTAAATTTAACGCCTCCCTAATATTGTTGTGGCACGAATTATAGCATTCTCAGAATTTGGTAGAGGACAAACTATCATGAATCAGTGGAACTATCATAATAATTATTGAGGGTAAGAGCCTATGTGCTGTACAAAATGTGTACCAGCGATATAATGAGGAATATATTAAAACCAGATGACCATGATCTGCAGCGGGATTCTATTTTACGATACGATCGTATCGGCCGACCAAAATTGATAATGAGCGATTCTATTTTTCGGTTAGTCGTGAAAATACGAGTAGATTCACTCGATAGGTATGGACTAGTCGTATTCGTTTACTTATTTTGAAATTTATGTGATATTTGTCATTTCCTGACATATTCTAACCTGCGCATTTTAATTTAAAAAAAATTTAAAACTTTCTGCCATTTATCGGCAGGTATTTCTCCAAATCCCAATGAATTTAGATTGTGAGCTAATTTAGCCCATAATTTTTTCTGATTTTCCCTTCCCAAGACACCAATGAACCTGCCATTTGCGAAATCTTTATTTTTCTACATAAATTAGAGAAGAATTTCCCAATGGCAATCTTGTATTTCGAATAACATGAAAAGTATTCTCGCAAATATAAAAATCTAAATTTCAAAAATGTAGAAATGTTTTTTTTTATTCTACCAAATGTCAAATGAATTCTGTTGACAATGTCAAAAAAACATTTTCGTCTAACTTCACTTTGAAAGACTCGTATCAAAATTGCTGTCCAACCCGATTTCAATTCGATCGTAAAATACAGTGCGATGATCCGATAAGATCGAATTTAAGATCGTATTTGACATCGAACGACTCGATAAAATCGTGTCGTAAAATAGAATCCCGCTGCTGGGCCGGAAAGAGTCACGAGTCAAAGAAAGAATGGGTTTTAGTACATGACAAGCTGCAATATGACCTTCAAGAGTTTGGAAATGTTAATTTTAGCGAATGGTCATTTGGTGAAAGGCTTCGTGCTAATGAATTGTCTGGCAGAATAATGACTATAGGGCCAATATTAAACATACAGCAGCAAATAACAAAATTGAATTGTGCTCGAAATCACTTGGTATGGAACGATTATGATTCGAGTAGGATAATCTTTACAGATGAGTTGCGTTTTTGTTTCAATGGACCAGGCGGATGTCAACGAGTATGGAGAAGACCCGGAGAAAGATGGTTTGGACATGGTTCCATAACATACATATATAACGGAGATCCTGAAAGATCATGTTTTAGTCACTTTGAGCGGGCAAGGCTATCTAACATATTATCCGGGATGAGCTAGAATAACGTATCCGAATGCATACACCAGCCCCAAAATCTGTCCAAGATTTAAGAGACAAGCTATCGTCAATGCAAGAAGGGGTTATAGTTTTAGTCATTCGTTTTGTTCCCAATACAAATGTTCGAGAATTGTTTAAAATATACAGTTACTGTTTTTCTATAATAAACCATGAAACAAATAAATTTTGTTGTTAGATTCCATATTTGAAAGCTACTAAGTTATTTAAAGTGACCTTAATTATTTCATCGGCAGTGTATATCGACAAAATAGGCTTTTACCAATTTCAAGTAGCTCATCGAAAACTTTTATTTGTTTTTTTGGAAAAATCATTGTGTGAATGAGAAACGTTTATCTACTTCATTCAGAAATTCCGAAGTCAATCATATTTTATACCCCTCCGTTTTTAATCTGTCAGGCGTGGTCTCAAGATGATAAAACGTGCGGTCACTACTCTACCAATCTTATTCGATGAAGAAGATATTTATATACACGAGGCCATCGGATAGATCAGTCAACTATTGGATTATTCTGCACGTCTGCTCCTGAGGGCAATAAAGTAGAAACGCCATTTCTCACTTGACGTAATGGAAACGACCCTAAACACATCTGAATCTAGATAGCCATGATGTATAGTTAAACTTTGGCATGAATAATTACGGGGGACGTGTTCAAGTGTAACCTACTGCCAGTCTATACACAAAATGTTCACGGCAAAAACTCAATTACTACTTGTAATGGTGTGGTTAGTTGGATAGATGCTAACGTCGTTTTTGATATCATAAAGAAACCACAACTACTACCTAGTTACTACATGTTAGAGGAGCTTTAATTAACTACGAAAACTACAAAATCAATTTTGGTAATTTGTGAAGAATGAAAATTCCTTTTTAATTAAAATGCAAATGGGCATAATTAGAGAAAAATAAACAGAATTTGTTATTTGTAAAAGTTTTTCTGACAAGATTAAATCATAATTTGGTCTCTGAAATATTTTAAACCTTGAATCTCCATTATCCCATGTTTTTATGTGCAACACTACTTGCATCTGGGGAATTACCCTTGTCTAGCATACAGATTAGCCAACTATCGGTTTCGCTCACATCCAGCCACTGAAAATTGGTGAACCAAATGGTAGACTTTGTTTAACCATCCTTTGCCGTTTCATGAAATAGATGAGACGGAATTATGACGAAATTAACGTATTCCTTAACTAATGTCGCCGTAAATTTTATTTGTTACTTTTGACAGTTCAGTTGTCATATTTTGATTTGTTCAGTATTTTTGGTCATTTTCGCCTTTTTCGATGAATTTTTCATTGTCAAAATGCCTTCCCGGTATAATGAGAAAAAGCAAAGTTTAATTTTGATGTTGAATAATTACTTTTTAAAAGAAGGAGATGCTGGCATGCCGCTTTTACCGTTAAATGCAGTCTACAACGTAATCTGAATGAATCGGACTCCCACAATGATGAAGATGATTTTGTCAGTGATGAAGGTTAGACTTTGCATATTTCAGTTTACCTTTCTTATCCGTTTGTTCGTTCCTTTTCCCTGTTTTTATTAGGAGTTTTTTCAGAAATTTATTTATTGCTTGTTTTCTCGCATACATGTGTTTTTTGCAGTTCTCAGGAATACTTACGAAATTGTTTCTCACAATGACACAGACATTAATTACTATACAATTTTTAAAAGTATGAGCATATAGATATTCTATCTAATTTTAAATAACCTTTGGATTCACCACAAAAATATAATCGTATAATACATTTTTAATATATGATTGGAAAATGACCGTGTTCTTCAACCACTTTACCCACACGCCTTTTTATGTCTAAGCGTGAGGAGCGCTGCACGAACTCGTTGTCTTTACAGCACTTAGACTGTAGCAGTTGCTGATGTTTGGTAGCTCAAAAAGGTATTGGATTATAAGGCTAAAAGACATTCGCCACTATGAAAATCTTTCATTTAGCAACTACCATAGGTCGTAAAGCTACAGTAATTGCTGCGTTATTGACTTCTGTCGCTTGAAATTAAGACACTTTCAGATTAATAGCTTATAATAAAATATGGAGAACACTCGACTACAAAATGTTAGTCTCAAAACTTGTCCTGCGCCCAAATACAGTAAATGTTACTTAAAACGTAGATTGAACAAAATAAAATACTCACTAACAGAATTTGTTGACTTTCGTTTTTGAAAAATGCACTGACACCTCCTGACATTTCTCGAAAAGGTCAGGTCGGCAGTTGGTTGGTTTACTAATTCGTTCTGAAAGATCATCGATTCTAAGAATCGAATAATGATCTTCCACTAGTTTGAGAATACAGTTCTCGAACATATTGGGCCCCTTGAAACTTGAAAGTTTCAAAACGCTCGATAAATGGGACTGAAATAACTTCAGGGAATGTTTGTTAGCGTGTCAACGTCGCACGGTAAAAATTAGAAAGTGAGAAAGGGAATTTAATGCATTTTATAACTTTTCTAAAATTTAGCAGTTCCGAATGGAAACTACATTCTAGTTACCAATGGAAACTACTAAGAAAATGTAAACAACAAGGCAGTTCATATAACTTACAAGCCTATGTTGAATAGCAGTCACTTATCACCGAGAATAAGTGACTCATCAGACTCAGGAAAAGGGACTATTTTAGAGATGGCTCTGGTGTATATACCAGTTGCCGTTTTAACTTTTACTACCCTCACTTTCCCATCAGGCCCCGGCATCGTTTCGACTATTCTTCCTGTAGACCACTGTAGGGGGGGTAGCATATCCTCTTTAAGAAGAACTAGAGAATCAATTTTCAGATTAGGGAAAGATTTAAGCCACTTAGGTCGATTTTGTAATTGATTTAAGTATTCAGTCGACCAGCGACGCCAGAATTGTTGTTGTAACTATATATTATATAATTCGCAATTTAATAACGATTCGGTTATCCGTAATTTTTTAAATTCAGTAAAAAATCATGTTCAGGGGCGTTAAACATCATCAAGCTAGAAATTTGAAACAAATCAGTTCAAAAAAAAAACGGAGATTTCAAGTTAAAACAAAACTAAATTATGTAAAAAGGTACGCAACGCATAAAGCAAAATACAATTTTTGTCATTACCAATTTATTCATACAAACACACCTTAACATGCATCATTGAAAGCAATTCTTAACATATGTCATTGATTATAATTTTGAGGTTAAGTGTAAGATAACATTCAACTAATATAAGACAAACGTTAAACAGCAGAATACGTCACCGATTATGACGTAACGGCAAAGGATGGTTAAACAAACTCCATACGTGACTATTGGTTGTTGTCTATGTATTTGTTCTTTCAAAGTATCAGTATTTGTCTGCTTAAAATCGAAATAATAAGAAGCGAAAGTTTTGTAACTATTTACAGTATGATCAGATAAATAAACTAGCTCCATTTTCCCGACTACAGGTTCGTTTTACTATTGAATAATTTATCAGATAACAAAAAGGAAACAAAAAGTATGTATGTGTACGTTGGCTGGAATGGGGGATTTATGAAAGAAATGTTTGGTCGGAAATATCACCAATCTGCAGTATTTGTACGTACGTTACTACGTAACCGTTAAATGAGAACAAGGGGTGTTAAAATCACCTTCACAGTACATATTATGAAGGAGCTGGGTTATATTTTGATGCTTTGTTTGTTTGGAAAAGATAATCTTTATGTTTTCCCTTTTTTACGCAACATAAGTGGTTTTTTGTTTCTTTTTCCTAGGGAGCATGTTCATCTGAAATTTTTTGTTCTTTCGTTGAAATCAATTTATTGTTTTATCCAACTAAAAGCTTCGATAACAAATTTCCAAAATCTTGCTGTGGAAATTAAAGTAATATATCGATTTCTGTAACTCGTACAACGTTTTTTTCTTTTCAAAGTAAACTTTTTACCGACTAATAGCACAGCTGTCTATCCTCAACCATTATTCCTATTGATAGTTATGGACAAATACAAACAATCGTTGGATTTGAGTCAACAAAACGTCACAATTTAATATTTATTTTGCTCTAGAAAAATGTCCAAGCCGAACGTTAACCGTGGCAAAATCAACAATCAGAAACTCAGTCAGTAAACGAATGCATTCTACCGAACGTTCTGGAAGCAACATTAGTAGATAAATTGTTCAAAAACCCTTGCCATGGAATAGAAACGAGAGTTTGTAAAAGTGAAGGATTTTACAGAAAATGCTAATTTTTCGTGTTTATTCAAATAAATAATCAGCAAATAACGATAAAGTGTTTTAATAGAGAAGTTAATAGAGGGTAAGTGTGGCCAACAAAAAATGGTTTTTCTGACAATAATGACAGTTAATGTCTACCTTTCAAAACACAAGATTTTTGCAGGTTTCTTATCATTATGAGCATCCAAATTGCTTTATTAAGACAATTAATACACCCCCGAAGCGTGAATCTTAAAATTTAAAATGACGCTTTACCTGAATACTCAACGCATTGGTGGCCGATATTTCTAGGAACTTTTGGAAATTCACCATTTCATTTCTATCATTATGTCACTAGTTATGTCAGATGTCACTGGAAAAAGCAATCGGAAAAATTAAGAGATACAACTAACTAGAACTAGAAAAGTCTAATTGAAAATAAACATGAACGATTAAACGAATATCAATAAAAACAAATAAAACTGACATCTGACATTTCTAGTGACAGAATAACATGAATAAAATGATGACATGCCAGAAGTCTCTGGAATTATTGGTCATTGATGCGATGATTATTCAGCTAAAACGTCATTTTAAGTTTTAAGATTTATGCTTCGGGGGTGTATTCATTGTTTTGATAAAGCAATATAGATGTTCGCAATTATAAAAAACCTACAAAAACCTTATGTTTTGAATGGTTGACATTATCTGTCATTCTTGTCAGAAAAACCACTTTTTGTTGGCTACACTAACCTTAGACTGAATGAATGATGAATGTGAACTAATACGTGGAGAAGTCTTGGAAGAAGTGACTCAAGAATTTGTTGATATTCATTCATATTCTGAAATTATGAAATGTACACCTATTCTACAACTAACAGTGAGTTATTCCTCGTTTCTACAAAATGTTTTACACTGAACTCAGTATGTATGAATTCAAAATAACAAGCTCTTTCAACATCTGTAAAAATACATAGGGTGTCCCATTTAAATTAAAGAAGTTGATGGCATTTCCGGTTAAACCGGAAGTATATTAATAAAAAAAAAATGAACATCAGATGCATTTTGTTCCATTGCACTTACCTGCAAATTTTCATAAATATCGTTCTTTTCGTTTAAAAGATATTTACTTGGTTCTATACTTTATCCCAACCCCGTACATCTTCAAGTATTGAATGAATTATTATTATTCCACTGAGCTACAACTTTGTTTTATAGTATCATTCTTGATAATGTACGTCTAGCATGGCTTTTCTTTAAGTACTTTTTCAGTTGACAGATGGTGGTCTTAAAGAGTTGGTTTTGTCAGAGTTGCAGCTCGACAAGAAATCCTGGAATGAACCTGAAATCCCCACGACACAAAATACTTCCAACTGGAGGATTTGTTTCAAGCGTCCAAGAAAGATCCTGAATTTGTTATTTAACCTTTTTTAACAAGATTGATGCTGTTTTATGAAAAAAATTGTGCTCTTCAACGTAAGAATTTGTGACAGTGTTTTTCTTATTGAAGACTTCTATAAAGATCGCCTGCCAGATGGTTGAAAAAAAAAACATTGAGATTGATGTGTTGGAGTTTTTCGTCTGCATATTAGGCCAAGACATATTTTATAGAGTGGGTGAGTTTTTGATCAAAATCACTTGCTCACGAAATTGTTATTAACATTATAGAATTTAGTTCACAATTCACAATTTAGTTCACAATTCGGAAAAATTCTTTAAATTTTGATTCATTATCAACCAAATGTTTATTAATCAAAATAGAGTGAAATCCTTCATACTGCCTATTTTTAAAATATTGGCAATACCTTTTCCCGCCTTCTTTCAGACTCTATATAGTGCTAATTGAAGAAGCAAATTTTCATTTTGAGCCTGTTAATGTAGAAGCATTAAAATCACTCTTTGTTTAAAATATTAATTTTATTATTATAGGTGTAGCAGAAAAGTATAATAATACAATAATTATTAATATAAAAGCGACTGCTATAAAATGAAATTTGTTGACGAATATTTAACAAAATCCGATCGGAGGAAAACATCTCTTCGCAAAATTCTTCGAAGAATGTAATCGTTGCTACTTTGGTCGCAGTCGTTAGCGACCTGCGAATGTTGAGGAAAACGTACCTTAATAGTGATGAGGCGAATGAAAAATATTCCACTAGAGAACTTCATAAAGGTTGGAAGAGCTGAAATTGATTATTAACTCTAATCAGCTTTATTTATCATCACTCTTAAGCCTTTCATAGTAGTTTGTGAGATATTGGATAATTGATTTTGTATTTCACTGCATGTACGTACGTATCCTTTGTTCAAACGTCTTTAAGAATAGTGAACAGTTGATTCTTGTTGTTTGTTATTTAAGTAATTTAATTAACTTGAATGGAATAATGGTGCTTTTAGAAAACCATTACGCCAATTTAACGCTTACAAGAATTTTGTTATCTACACTAAAACTTTCTCGGTGATAGTTTCACCGCTTTCCAACTTACAGTGACATTAAAAATAAAAAAATTAAAAAAAAAATGATACGAATGTTTTGTGTTCGCGCCACCCTCTTTTTTCATTAAATATTGAATTGAATGAAAAACCTAGAATTGGAAATAGTGGTTGAAAGAATTGAAAAGTTGATTTACAGTTTTGTTAATGACACTGTATAAATAGAAACTGTTTGAATTTATTAAACCACCTGTCAATGAGCTCAGTATTCTTCAACTCTTTTCCTGTGCGCACTGAATACGTCTTAAGACGTCAGAACGTGCTAAATGTACGTTCAATGCTATATGTTGTTTCTGGAATGGTTAAGCCAATTTTAATTACCCCACACACTGCTGGGTAAAACGAGCAAGTAGCTGTGAGCAATTATATCTGCGTATTCAACAACAGAGTAGTTAAATACTGCATAAAATCATACTATGTCGTAGCCTCGGCAATAAAATTATAAAGAGGACCTATGCTACTGCTATAAATGCTGATTTGTCCAATTTTATTATATTTTCTAGAGAAAGCGAAAATGTTGGACGTAAGCAACGAAATGATTCCATTGATTTGGTTATTTCTTTCGGTTTCTTGCGTAATGGAGAAAATCGGAAAACTTGCGTTTAGCAGTGAGAAGATCTACTCAGTAATCAGTCAACAATGAAACCAAAGATCCGCGAAAACAGTAACAGTGGGGTAAATTTGAAAGAGAAGCAGTTGTATTGCACATCTCTTCAAAAGTATGAACGCCTACTGGCTGTTTCGTAGATTTGTTTTTACCAAAGAATAAAAGGAAACGAGGAGTTTTGGCATCGATATATGCCATGAATGCATAGGTTCGCACCAACTGTACCATATTTACTCACTTGACATTAACCTGCGTTAGGAAGGATTGTCGGATAACATATTTTGTTTTTGAATAATGTAAAATTGTAATAAGTGTCTTAATCGTGTACGTTTTTTCTTCTTCTGTGCTTTCTGGGTTTGTTAGAATCGGAATTTCGTTTCAAAAAAGCAATTTTTTATTCACAACGTTTTTCATTATGTCATAACTCCATGCATAAACTTGAAGACTCTTTCGTCATTGATTGTTCTTCAAAATAGGCTAAAAGTATCTTTTTGCGCGATCGATCTTTTTTGTTTATTTACAGCATCGGTTGTCAGGACACGTCGGTAAGTGATTTATATACATTTAAGTGGTCCTAAATTATATATTACAGCGGTTCCCAACCTTTTAAGCTTGGGGGCCCAATAATATTTTTTAAAACAATTTTGCGGCCCACCCCGATTTTATGTCCTAGACTAATTTATCCAGGCTATATCTTTTAAACGAATAGAGATTTTCGAATGGGTCAAAGATTGATCTGTTCCATTTCTAATACACTTTAATATGGCATAGAAAAAATCATCCCCCAAATATTCATCCCTTAGTTACAACCCCTAACTTCAATCTTTTTAATAGCACCCTGTACATTTTTTTATAATTTTGGATGTGGTCTTCCATCGTCTATTCAACAAATTTTCCAAAAATAAAATGTGTTCGTAAATAATCAAGAAAATATCAGTTTATTTTTTATTTTTGTTAAATTAATCAAGAAAGCCTTAAAGCAATGAAAATAAATATAATGAAAATAACATGAAAAAAATAAATAAAAATATCAATTAACAAATTATTTATTCGAAATATGTGTTGCAGCAGGTGGACTACATTCGAACATCTAATGTAAATAATAAACTGATATTTTTTTATTATTAAGGAACAAATTTTATTTTTGGTTATCGGGCACACAGTCTAAGAAGGAACTTCCCATCATAGTCGTCCTCCATGAGGAAAACCCTGAGCTTATCACGAAGTTCAAACTATCTTGATAACACTTCACCTCTGGATAGCACCCAAACTTCACAGTGAAGTAGAAGCTGTTTGTGGTCGCTGTCCATTTCGTCACACAAAACACCGAACAGTCTCGAGTTTTTTGGCCTTGCTTTGATAAAGTTGACCCGGCTAGGCGACAGCCTTGACAAACAACAAACAATAGACGCACTTGCTCTTCCGCCAAGCTAATTGAATGACTAAGCTCACACTATCAAATAGAATGCCTAAATTAATATTTTATCACGACGACTGATTTATTAATACATACCGTACTTATTTTGCACTATTTTAATATTATTTCTTGAGTTTCGGCCAGCATCCGCGGCCCACCGGTGGGAACCGCCGATATATAACTTCATTCATTACACAAAAGAAACAAGAAAAAATTAAAAGAATTATATTTTTTTAATGAACAGAACCGGACAGAACAATATAAAATATATTTTAAACTGATCGAGAAGTATAAATGTAACTTTTCACATTTCGTTCATTTCGATATTTTATTCAATACGATCGAACAAATGGTATAAGCATCTCGAACGTTAAGTGTTTTATCGGTCTCGAGCAAAATAAAAGGCTTCGCTATGCTCAGCCTCCAAACATTGTTGTCGACCGGTGAACAACCCTTTCCGTTCTTAATACTTAATATACTATTTCGTGCCAAAGATTCTCAACATTTTTCTTGTGACATCAACTTTCATAATTAGCATACGTTTTTTCGTAGACACTCACAAAGTTTCCAGCCACTGTATTATTAGCTAAATTTTCAGCATGTTTATCTTTTTCTGTAACTCATTCTGAAGTTTATGTAACTTTCCATAATCGTCCTTGTCAACATCTATAATAAAAACAAAATAATCCTGGCGCAATGCTGAAGCTCCCGTTCGAAGGACCAAACCCATTTAGACTCATTCCCCTACATGACCCCAAAAGCACTTTTATATTTGCGTGGAAATAGATCTTCTACAATTTTTGCGTAGTCATAAAATATTGGGCATAATATTTCAAATTGAAGACTTAAATAAAACTAGCTGCCGACAACTAATAAAGGCCGCTTAATCTGCCTTTAACTCTTTGAAATTCTGTAAGTAATTGGATCATCAATCAAGGAGTGAAGTTGAGAAGCTTCCAAAGTGTCGACACACCCATTGATGGCAGTTTATTTCCGTTTTATATTTGGCAATGACGGTTGAGAGCTATAGTATAAAATATAAGCAAGAAAGTCGAGTTTTGGTAGGTAAATCTGATTGCCGACAAATTTATGTAGATCTGTCATCAGTTCACAATAGAAAAACATGTGAAGATATAACAAACTAGAGTTTTAGGGTGGAGTGGAATTTTTGTTATAATTAGAAGTTGAAATAAACGATGGCATTTTTACGTCAAGAAGAGAATGACGCCATTTTTAGTTACTTTCATAGTCAGCAGAATGATTATTATAAATTCATCAATTCATACTTCAGGAACAGAACGACCCAATATATATTTTGCGCAGCTTTGGATGGTGAAGGTGATCTACACTGAGGCCAAAAATAAAGGAGTACATTTTCTAATTTGAAATGACTTTTTGTGATTGGGGTGATTCTTTTATTCATAAATACGTTTGGTTTGGGTTGTGCTCAACGGCCCAGGCACTTGAATTAAATCTGTATACCATTAACCATGCTATATACTCCCATTCCAGAAGCTTCGTGTCTTCTATATAGGCCACCAGTTTAGCTGGAGTAATTTTAAGTAGTTGTATAATTTCCTCTCCAAAGTGCCGTCAAATCATTGAGAAAATATGTATACAATTTTACTACATCAAGTGTTATAAATATAGAAGAAGTCGTTCAGCATAGACAACATTCTCTGAGAGATAGGAGTTCATTTAATACTTTGAGTGAAGCTTGCTTTGTTTATGAAACACTTTAGTACATCAAAACAACTAGCAAGTTGCCCCATCAAGAATTTCAGCGCTATCTGAAGAAACAGAAGTAAATCCATGATAGCATACCTTTGTGTCTTCTATGTAGGCCACTAGTTTGACTGGAGGGATTCTCAGTAGTTGTGATGGTTGTATTATTTCCTCTCCAAAGTGCTTCCGTCTGAGTCCTTGTAGGTTCTCACAGAAGCAGAGTACCTATGTGAGGTGTGAGGTGTTTCATCGTAGGGTTCGCATTTTCTGCAAATGGGTTCACCAACTTTGCCCATTTTTTGCATAAGCTGCCTCAGGATGCAGTGTCCAGTCACCAGGTCGGTAACTGTCTTCAAATGTCTCTTACCCATTTTCATCAGCCTGGACGAGAGTTCCTTGTCTACCTTATTCAGTAAACTTTTTGTATGGAGATGTCCTTGCGTCAGCTTCCATTTGAGTTGGTGTTCCTCAACTAGGCAGTTCCCGATTTTCCCTCTCATGTGATCCCTTGCGATTCCACAAAACGGTTCCGGACCTATGAAGTCTCCTTTAGAATCTTCTTTAGCTAACTGGTCTGCCATTTCATTACCTGCAATCCCCTCATGTGCCGACACCACTATTAGAGACACTTTGTTTTCTTTTGTCAGCCTGTTGAGGGATTATTTACAGTTTTTAGTTAGTCTAGACCTAGTTGTTGGATTACTAATAGCTTTAAGTAGAGCCTGGCTATCAGTGAATATTAGGGCGAATAATAACCCAACTTTCTTCAATGAGATCCAATCCAAGAAGTTCGAATAACTTTTAATCAATGAAAAAATTATGAAAACTCTGAGATACCTATTGAGAATTATTTCTAAAGTATGTTAGAATTTTCATAGTTTTATAATTAAATAGTGGAATTAATAAGAAACAGTTGCTTCCATTTATAACAGTAATATGAGATTCTACAAAGTATTGGTCAAGACAGTACATTTGGATAATTTTGTTTCTACCTAAAGATTCTAGTTCAAATACAAAAAGTCATATCTGTTTTTCTGAAACAGGTTTAATTTGTAACGATCTTAAATGTACCTTTGAAAAAAATATATAAGTCCATTCCTGTAAGTCAATACCTTATCTAATGTTGGCATCTTAATGCGGATATATTGGGTTATTATGTCTGTGAAAAGAAATTGAATCACCCTGAAGACAAAACAGTAACTTTGAATTGAAACATGTACTACCTTATTTTAGGCCGCAGAAACTTTTAAGTATCTTAGTTATTTCCTAGTTCAAATAGAAATCTTTTGGTAATGTTTTGCAAAAATATCAACAGCAAATCAGAAACATATCAATTGGGAAATTTATAACTTCACCTCTCTCAATGTTTGCAATTGCGCGCCAACTCAGTTTTTCACATACTTTCAAACCAATTTTCTTACGACGAAAATTGAGGATTCCAGCATCTCACTTTACTGTGCTTTCCGGTGAGGCTTTCCATTTATCAAATGTTTATTGTTTCCCATTCCACTGAGTTTTGTTTTGATCTTTATCAGTGAGAAAAGTAAATTGGACCGGCTTCGAAACAACAATAAAAATCAAATAAAAACAAGCTATTCAGGTAACAAGGGAATCTTTGTTGAATAAAATTTCGCTTTAAGCAGTTACCTAATGATGTTGAACATTTATTGTTGTTTTAAAGGGTAGTGTATTTGTTTAAAAAAAAAACTTTCATATTCCAACGATTTATTTCTTTGAAAATATATTTCTTGTTGCATTACAGCATCATTATGTTTGAAACAGCGTAAGGTAACAATGGAATTGTTCGTTTGTATTCACGTGCCCTTGTGAAAGTAACATGTTTTGGAAGGTTCATCAAGTACTGTTAAATGAATGGTTTACCACCAGAAATTTATCTAATTTAGCTAATAATACAGTTGCTTGATTAACTCCCGAAAAATACAGAAGACCCAATTATAAAAGTTGGTTTTACAAGAAACTTACTAACGAGAATGTACTTTCAGCCTATTGTAAAGAACAATCCTTGTGGAAAAAGTCTTTAGGTTTATGGAGTTATCAATGAATGTTGAGCACGTTTTTAATTAAAAAAATATTGACGTAATAGTAACTGATTCAAATAGAAGATACCTTTTGCTCAATCTGAACGACCTTGAATTTGTACACATTCTAAATTAGATAGAAATTATATCTATCGATCTTCTGAATCGATAAAAGTTAATGTTAGAGTATGTGAGACAGTATTATGGTTAGTGCTCACTCTGCTCTTTATTCTGACAGTTAAAATGAAAATAATTGTTCCATGGACGACATTTTTCTACACCTGAAAAGTTTTTTGCGCGGAAAAAGCTATCTGGCTTGAAGATGCCGGACCAAATATATCTGGTGATAATGGCGTGACTACGATAAAACCGTCCAAGGGATGTGACACCTTCTAAATATAAACCAAAAGGGGTGGTTAAGTTTAATAAACTACACCACCTTGTTTGGCTTTGAAGGTCAATTCAATACACTGAACAATGTTTACACTACTACTACACCAACACTAACTCTTTGCACTATCTTACGCTCGTTTCGATCACCTTATTGAGAGACTGAAACTATCACTATGGTGCTTTGTTATCCCTACATTTTTATCGCGCCAACCTGGTTTATCCGCGAGAACAAACCATCCCAGCGCAAAAAAAATTTTACTAAATTGCTTTCTTCGTAATAAAGTATACACCGGACTATAAGGTATAGGTAACAGAACACAGAGTCAGATGCTGCAAATGCAATACGCATATATACAGACGGCTCAAAAACCAAAGAAGGGTCAGGATGTGGAATTTACTCCGGATCACTAAGCCTGAGGATTAAGTGGGGAATGGGACAAAACACCAGCGTGGTTCAAGTAGAACTGGCTGGTATTTCAATTGCCACAAAGGAACTAACCAGAAAAGAAATTTCTGGCAAAAACATAATAATCTGCACAGATAGCAGACAAGCTCTACTAGCCTTGAACAGACAACGTGTTGCATCAGGGCTAGTATTGGAGTGCCATCGAGATTTAGCTAACACCTCGGTAGATAACAATATTATCCTGAGGTGGGTTAAAGGGCACGACAGGAACAAAGATAACCGCATTGCTGACTCTTTAGCCAGGGAAGCGGCTGGACTACGAATTCTTGGACCCGGCGACACCTACGGCCTGACGAATTCGACAATTGCGGAACTAGCTAAACGTTACACCCATGCTCAATCTCCAAAAAGATGAGATGAAATCAAGGGATGCAGTCCTGCCTGGATCACCCTGGCGACCCTGGAAAGCTGGAGTCGAAAAAATATTTGGCGATGACCTGGAAAACCTACGTTTAACAGTAGGATTTCTCACTGGCCACTGTCAATTAAGGAAACACCTCCATACAATGGGGCTAGTGGACACACCTCTATGCAGGATGTGTGAACAGGAAGATGAATCTGTCAGGCATGTCTTATGCGAGTGCCCTGAGTTATCGTCAATAAGAGAGTGTGTGTTCGGTGAGTCTTGGCCTACACCTGCCGATATAAAGGAGGGGAAATACCGATGTCCGTCCCGCGGTCAGAAAATTGAGGGTTTAGGAAAAGGGTTTTTAATCCCCGACCGATGTCCGTCCCGCGGTCAGGTGGATACACAGGTAGAATGGGCAGGGTAGAATATTATTCCTAGAATAATTAGTATGATTCGTGTATTATCGACACCCTTCCACAGACCCTTACCTATAAATAGAGGAATATTTTAAATAATAGCTAGTAGTGCTTCTCGTTGTTTCGTGTGTGATACCGTTCGACTTTTGGCTTAAAAACGCACCACTTTAATTGGTTAGTGCTTTCGGTGTGCTCCAGAGAAATGGATGTCATGGTAAGTCAGAAAGGTAAAACTCTTATCAATATTGATGGTTTTAAGTTTTATTTTCATAAAATATTATATCTTCTATGTATATATAATATATAATATCTGCAATATAAATTATCATACGGATCCACGGGACGGACTTCGGACAAACGTCTTGACCCTTTTAACCGCGGGACGGACCTCGGACGTACCTGCGTTTTACCCTGACCGCCGGACGGACATCGGAAACACCGTAAGGAGATGTCTCCTAGTGACCTGTCCACCTTTCTGGGAAGGACAGGATGGTCGATGGCCTAGGAAGACAACTCTTTGGGAGGATGTACAATGGGTCACATGTGGCCTAAGTGCTGTGGGCCTAACTCACCCTCCCTACTCTACAGATATAGATACAAAAGGTATAGGTCCTTTGTGTTTATTCAACATATTTTTAACAATTTTTCAACAATTTTTCGTACTCTTCAAAAATAGTATTTTCATTAATCTGTAAGAAAAATATGAAAAAATGATTTAAGAAACTCTTGAAAAGTATCCGCACTCGTTTTATGTGGGTCAAGAGTCTAAATCGTACTCATTTCTAATATTTTTTTTTATCGAAACACTAATCTTTACTCGATGTTATCCCAAACGGCATCGCGCCGCACTGGGATTTCAACGTCAGAGAATCTTTCAGAATGTCGACGTTCCTACGACGAAACAACGTTTCAATGCAGCAAATGTCACTCATTCACACGTGCGGCTCAGAAATGTGTTAAGGGCACGTGAGAAAAATTTTTGTTAAACACGGTTTTATAGTACAAGAAAAAAGAAAATATACGATTTTTATTTTTGGAGACCGATGATTTTGTTGAATCAATAAATGCTGAATTAGTTAAGGAGTAGACTTTTTATAAGCATTTTGTCCATTTTTTTAAATTCTTAACCAAAGATGGCACCGCAGTCTACATATTTAGAGCAATAATATTATGCCACGAAAAACGTTCTAAATGCATTTTATCCCATGCAAATTGAATGATAAAAATACCTTGGACTTTCTATGTGCTGTATGTCCATTGACGGTAGACGAACTAACCGAAGTTTGTCCTTGTGCCATGGACTAATAATTGCGATTTGTTTGTCGATGCACTTGTTGCTGTCTGAACCGTTTGTTTTATATGCGTTTATTTTTCCGTTTTTCTACGAAGCAATCTAAAATAATGGTAGTAACTGTGACAGGTGATACGGACCGTGGTAGCAGAAAAAGGAAAAGAAATCTAAAGGGCGTAAAAGCAATGTTAGGTAAGCTTTTATGACTTTTAGATCACAGAACAACACCGATATTCTGCTTGAGGCTAAGCTGTTTCACCGAAATGATGATCCATCCAACAATTCCAAACGCTTTTAATACGTGGAAAGAGGCTTTCTCCTTCACACTTGCTGTAGAACTTGAAAATTAAATTGAACCTAAAAATTTCCAGAGGCTCTCAAAACTATTAGTGGAAATGTCAGGGGCGAACTGGGTCAACGATCCTGAGCTAATATGGCACAACTGAGCTGATTGCAATGATGATAACGATGGAATCATTATGACACATAAAATGCGATTATTGTTGATTCAATTTTTAAATATCATTTAGACATAAAATACTATTTTTATGAAGCTACTTGAATTTGTTCACATCGTTATTACCGAAAGTCAGTCATGTGTAGACAATCAAAATGCGTTTAGTCCCAGGATGACAATCTAAATGCAGTTTTTTCAAGTTTTTTGGGATATTATCAATACAGGATTTTTAGCATATAGGTGTGGAATATTTAAATGCTTTTTCTTCCTAATTTTGGGATATCCATTTTTCGGTTAATTTCTTACCAAACGCATGGCGGTTTTTTCTTTATCTGCCCTCAGTTATTCAAAACGATGAAATAATAATAATGCACATAATACAAAGGAAAATAAATAAAAAATAAAAGTAAAGCGTAAACAGAAATCATATAACCTTAGTGGCAGCCCAAAGGCAGAGTTCAGATATCTACAGAGGAGCGAACGAGTCCCCTGAAGGATCTGCTCTTCCACTCAACCCACTCAACAATTTGTTTAAATCTTCATTATATTAGAACTACGTTTAATATTAAATCAAATTAAACAAATCAGGAGTTTATAAATTAAAATGTGGTAATGACAACTGTGATAAAATTTATATAGGTAGAACTTTCAGGAATTTTGAAACTAGAATTTCAGAAGACAAACGTAGCCATGACAACCAGAAATTAAATTCCAACTACTCAAATCATTTATTAGCAAACCAACAAATTCAACTTAAATCTTCTAGAAGCCCCAGAAATGAATAAAAACAAATATTCAGATAATCTTCTTAACGACCAAAAAGATATTAACAATTCTCCTTTATTAAACCTTTTTACCTAGAAAGGTTCCGGTATGATTGTTGTGAATGAATTTCCAGGTAAATTTGTTCAATACTTTAGTTAATCCCATATTAGACACTTTTTTGCTTTTCATTTCCATGTAAATAGATTATAATACTTTAGTCAATATCCGTAAAATTCCGTATTAATGCACTGTATAAATTTAAAAAACATTCCCATTATACCTCCATTCTTTTGAGAAAGCTACTATGTTAGCGAAACGCTTCACGAATATATATTTCGAAAAATAATTTTTGTACTCATCGCCGGAGTACGGGAGAGTGTATTTTACGCAACCGGATGTTTCTTATTTTCTCCATAATTTGCTTTAAACAGTTGGCAACAAAAGTATTAAATATAGGTTATATTTTTGATAAATTCTTCCATAACGTACTCGAATTTTTTCAGGAAGCAAGCCTTGCTCCGCTTATCTTTCAATTTCGTTTTTTTATTTAAGTATAGAGAAATGAGCTTTTTATATATATAATTTCGGGATCCTGACGACTGGCTTATTTTGGGAAGACAGGGTCTTACCAGCATTCCCTTCAACAAATTCGTGGATGTCGACCGAGAAAGGTGGGTGAGAATCTGCCGTTTTTTTTAGGGGGAACGTTATAGGAGTGTGTTCGAAAGTTAATGTTGGTAGCTTTTTATATAACTGTCTTGAGGAGATCACACCAGCTGTTATTGTATGTCATTATCTGATAAAAACAGTATTTTTGATTCAAAAACAACTTAAGCTGTGTAATTCGTGAAAATAAAATGTCAGAAAATTTCAAAATACAAAAAGGACTAAGACAGATTGAGTCCACTAATATTTATTGTCTTTATGGGGTGAACCATAAAACAATATTTACCAAAGATGAAAAATCTAAGCAAATTCACAAAGAATAAACATCGCTGAAGGAGCCTTTGCAGACGATTTAATTATTATAACGTGGACAGAAAAATACCTAATAACAGAACTTTGATACATGTAATAAAACTTTAAAAGAGAATGGGATGGGAAATGGGATTAATAGTAGGATACAAAACAATTCGGAACTTTACTATGAAATGAACAGATAATTTATAATAAAAAGGGAAATGTCAAAGAAAACGAAAGTGGATGTTTATAAAGCCATACTTAGTCCAATCCTTACATTTGTATGTTAATCATGGGTGCTCACACAGTGGCAAAAGAGTCAAACTCAGGATATAGAAATGAAGTATTTCAGAAGAGTCAGAGGTCTTACAGAAAGAGACAAATTGAGAAACATAAAAATGATAGAAGACCTGAAAATAGAACTACTGCTGGATAACTTGGCTGGTGGAGTCATCTCCAGAGAATTAATAATAAGAGGCTTGTCAAGCAAGTGTACGGACATTGAAAATTATTGTTAACTCAATATATACCCTACAATTAAATGGCAACAGGGATTTTGATTATATATATTTTTTTTATGGGTCAATCAAAACCAATATATATTTTTTTTGTATGGTTGAAGCTTGTATAATATGTATATTGAAAACTAAATTCAGCACAATTTATTTTATTTGAATTGCAACTATTTTAATTCCAACCTGCATAGAAAAAAATGGAAAAAGTTTTTAAAACGAACTAGTGAGTAGAAAATAATAATAATAATCATAAACGTGGGGCGCATGCGACAGTTCTATGTAAATGAAGAAAGTAGCTGTGTCGCATACGCCCCACCTTTTTTATAATTATTATTTTTTATTTCTCAAATCCATTTACTGTAAGGTGTATTTACGGATCAATAGGAACTATATCAAAGGTTATTCATATCCGAATGTCACAATATAACCAATTAAAAAAGTATAACCCTGTGCCGGAGCTCCATGCTTAAAATTAATAATTTTGTAGCCAATCCTCTATACTCCTTCGTTAGGGGGACATAATCATTTTTGTTGTATATCGACTGTATCTTATATGTCAAATCTAAAAGAGTAATGTTTTATCAATCATTATTCTTTTTTTACTAGTATTCCCATATTTTCATCTATTGTTATACAATTTTGAATTATGTTGAAAATTTCAAGTATCTAACCCATCGGGAGATAAATTTTAAATCATGTAAAAAGTTCCAGCCGGACATATGAAAAAGCGAGTTGATAAAGACGTGATGAAAATTATTATCACATTGTTTGGATTTTGACTGTGTCGATCAAGGAATTTTGATTGGAAAAATTTGTAAAACAGGCAAAATGGCTGCTGAAACGGCTGAAGTGACCCAATTGTAATATTTTGCATAAGCATCAACTAAGTCGGTTAGTTATTTATGTGGTCCACTATGTCATTAAAGTGTGTATACGGGGTTGGGATAAAGTATGGAACCAAGTAAATATCTTTTAAACGAAAATAACGATATTTATGAAAATTTGCAGGTAAGTGCAATGGAACAAAATGCATCTGATGTACATTTTTTTGTTTATAATATACTTCCGGTTTAACCGGAAATGCCATCAACTTCTTTAATTTAAACGGGATACCCTATATATTTTAACAGATTTTGAAAGAGCTTGTTATTTTTAATTCATACATACCGAGTTTAGGGTAAAAAAATTTGTGAAAACGAGGAATACAGCACTTTAATAAACCTCCTTTGAGTTTTTTGTATTAGAGCAAAAAACTATTTAGATAATCTAATTGATGTTGTTTGTATGCATCGTAATAAATAAACGAGTACTGTTTAATACGTCTTTTGTTCCCCAAGTGTTAAATTCTAATTGACGTAAATACATTTTAAAATTTAGAATGGTTCAATTAAGTGGAAAAAAGCGTATTGAAATTTTAATGATGATTGGTTATGGTGATCGTGTTAGAACTCATGAAGTGTGTCATATTTTCAATAATTTGCATTCGGAGAGAAATCCTATATCACGCTCAACAGAAACTAAAACATTACAACGTTTTAATACAACTGGGACTGGGACTGCAGACTGCAACGAACGAAACTGTTAAACCAAATATTGCAATCGATTTAGAAGAATCAGCTCTTACTTCCACCACAAATTTGGCGCTAAACCATGGTATCAGTCGACGTTCTGTAGGAAAGATATTGAAAAGTGAAAAGTATAATCCGTATAAGGTACAGTTGGTTCAAGAATTGCCAGACGATGATTTTGACCGACGGCTGGAATTTTGCGAACGGCTAATGGACATCTGTAATGTCAACGAAAATGTTGCTTCTAACACAGTTTTTTTTGATGAGGCAACTTTTTGTTTAAATGGAACAGTTAATCGCCATAACTCAAGGTACCTATTGGTCAAATGAGAGTCCTCATTGGATTCATGAAGCATAAGATACCCAGCATCCACAGAAGTTAAATGTTTGGATGGGAATGGTCGAGAATAGGCTTATAGGCCCATTTTTTATCGACGGAAACTCAAATGGTGACAAGTATTTGGATCTACTGAATAACGAAATTATTCCTGCACTTAAACAGAATGGGCAATTACCACAAAACATTTGGTTTCAAGAGCACCTCCCACTATGAAAGACGGGTTAGGGATTTTCTGGATGCGAATTTTCCAAATCGAAGGATTGGACGTGGAGAATTCATAGAGTGGCCTGCTTGTTCTCTGGATCTTAGCCCGTCAGATTTTTTTCTTTGGGGTTATCTAAAATCACGTATTTACGTTAGATGACCAACAAACTTACAGGAATTGAGATGAAGAATTATTGATGAATGTGAACTAATACGTGGAGAAGTTTTGGAAAGAGTGACTCAAGAATTTGTAAATAGGATGGCAAATTGTCAGCAAGTAAACGGCGAGCATTTCGAACATTTGAAGTAATTTTGTTTCTCATCATTCTAAAATAACGAAATGTACACCTATTGTACAACTAACAGTGATTTATTCCTCGTTTTTAAAAAATTTTTTACACTAAACTCAGTATGTATGAATTTAAAATAACAAGCTCTTTCAAAATCTGTAAAAATATATAGGGTGCCCCATTCAAATTGAAGAAGTTGATGGCATTTCCGGTTAAACCGGAGGTATATTATTAAAAAAAAATGTTCATCAGATGCATTTTGTTCCATTTCACACCTGCAATTTTCATAAATATCGTTCTATTCGTTTAACAGATATTTACTTGGTTCCATACTTTATCCCAACCCCGTATATTTAGAAAGTATTTCAATTTTTTCTCAACTAGGTTTGTTGTTATTATAACCATTCGCTGAAAACATTCAGTTACTTTTATGAATATAGTTTATAAGGAATTAATAAGTAAGGCGTTGGGCAGCATTTGCCGTCAATGTGATTAAAAGTCTCTGTCTTCATATTGAGTTTGGGAAGACTATACATATATCACACATTTTTGTATTATTATATATTTTTTTGGGAAAAATATCACCTGTATGTTATGTTATTGATTTTATTTTTTATTGTGTATGACATTTTCATAAATTTTCCTCGTCTCTTCAAACAATTTTTTATTCCCTTGGATTCTCTTTGAAAATTATTTAACCTTAGCGTGAGATTTCAATTTTACAACTTCACTTCAAGATAATCTAACACAGAATTTGTCATATAATACAGAAATGTTCATTTTAAAATGCTAAAAAGCTTACACATACATTATCGTAAAACATAAAATAGATAACATACATTTGCATTTACTTTCGAAAAAGATATAAATTTACGGAGCTCTATTAGTGCCTCTGCGGTGTAGCCAGTAGGAATTAATAATTGAAATATTTTATTCAAACACGGGGAGATAACTGGAATACCCCGAGAATTGATAGTGCTCGTTAGTGTTCTAGGAGAATTAATTCAAAATTGAGTGAAGTGACTTTTTTTAATGGAATTCTACGAGTATTTTACTGTTTAACGTTCAATCTTCAGAGAATGAGTTAATGACATCTCCGATAGGTGTCCCATCTACACGTCAAAAAATCCGGCTATCAAAAGCTGAACAAATTTGTGGTTATCTCTTGAATACCTCTATGCGTGTATTCTTCACAAGAATGAAGAGATGGAAATACCATTCCGCTATGGACCGTACAAAAGTGACTAGATCTGTATACTATTTTATCAAGTACTTACAGGTTGGCAAATTAATTTTGGCAGTTGAA
This sequence comes from Lochmaea capreae, assembly GCA_949126875.1. Lineage (NCBI taxonomy): Eukaryota > Metazoa > Arthropoda > Insecta > Coleoptera > Chrysomelidae > Lochmaea > Lochmaea capreae. Next base: position 15,215,656 of record OX421409.1, read on the forward strand.
GTTGCGCGAGAAAGCCATACAACTTGACAACGTTGTAAACGCCGTTACCGGGAAGAGCAGGCGACGTACATTCCGCATGCAAGGTTTTAAAGGTTGTGAGGCTTACGAATTCTGCCAGCGAAGTGAGCTCTTGCAATCCAAACGTCTTTGCTACGACGCATCGGACGTTGCCAAACTTCCGACTGCCAAAATTAATTTGCCAGCCTGTAAGTACTTTGTGAAAATTCAGATTTGAAACATATAGACCCTAGAAACTACGAGACTACTGATCACGAAACGAAAGCTGGTCTTGCCTTATCTTATCTTGTGTTTGGAGTTTCGGAGCCGTTGGCAATACTTGACACTGAACACTGTTTCACACTCCACAGATACTTTACTCTATTTCACGCACCTTCACCTTCAGCCTCTGAAGAAGATCGTACAGTGTCATATTGTGTAGGTAATTGCATATTGGTAGTTTGAGCTCCAGCCTTCCTGTGTTTACACTTTAAATACACACGAATATTAGTCGGAAACAAACTAAAGTACTTTTTGTCGAATTTTTGATGTTTCCTAGACTGCATATAGCATGTTTCACACATTTGAGATTATAAATTCAGTTCGTCTATTGCACGGAAATAAATGAGTTGAAGCTTGTATAACGTCAAAATAAATTTTATTATATTATCATAAAAACAACAAAGCAAACTGCAGAAGTGTTTCTGAACGTTGAAAGGAAAAGAAATGAATTAAATAATGTTTAACGGAACATTCCCGAAGAAACATATTTGCTTTGAGCGTTACAAACATTTTTAAAAACGTTCACTGCGGCTACTCTCACATCGTGTATCGATTCATATACAAACATCCTATATACTGGGTGTCTCCTGTCAAGAATTTGATATATATTTGTGGAAAATTGTCAACACGGGAGTTTAAAGAGTAGGGCAACCCCACAGCACATAAGGGTGTGTTTGATTATTTCAGTCCATGAATCTATCTGTTCAGTTGAGAATGTACATCCCATCCTATCCAGAGCTAGGCATACTTACTACTACCAAAACTGTTACATTGACGGAGCAGGCAGTTTTAAAAAGCTTTTAAGCTACTGTCTTCCTAGCCAGGACATCAGCCCTATGGATACCTTTAGTCTTACCATGACAGGAAAGGACATACTGTTCTTTTGCCATTTCTACCTACAGCAAAGCTGCTTGATTCCATAGAGGTCAATTTTAAGCTAGTATGGGATTGCCTGGGTACCTTGGGTACCAGGACACGAGAGTCATAAGGGCAACAAATAGGCGGATGAAACGGCCCGACAAGGCTCATCAATGCCATTTATTGGACCAGAATCTTTCTACGGCGTCCCAAAGTCGACAATGAATATGGCCACAAGGAAGTGGGTGTCACAAATATCTCTAAAATAGTAGGTAATTTCACCAGGACAGAGACAGGCGAAACATTTCGTTAGAGAAAATTCGCCATCTTTAACGGTAGACCTAATAAGCAAAGATAGGAAAACTGTAAAGACGTAGTGGGTACGCTGTACGCTTAATAGGCAAAACAAAGCTAATTGGGTTGACAGACGAAGTCATGTCGAAGCACTTTGTATGCCAGGCAAATGTACGGTTCCTTGTACTAGGCAACGGGCTGGAAAACGTGATCTATGTTTAGAGGGCCACAATAGATCTGCAAAGGTTTCAATGGAATAGGCCAACTAGGCCCCTCATCAAACCTAATTTGTTATGGCACTTGGTCCACGACGGACTTTCCAACACTTTAACTTAAATGTTTATGAATGGTGACCAACATTATTAATCACGCCTCAAGAGACTGAACTAAGGATTTTTTATATCATTTTTGTGGCTGTTATACAATGAACTTGGACAATCCCGTAAGCCCCAATGTTCGCTTTCTCACAACTGGCGATCATTAATCTTGCAATTTAAAACGATTTCTCTCGACGCGATGTGTACAATAAAAGGAAATACACAACACCGCGAGAGTGACTCTTGTGAGATGTAACTTACAAGGACTGTCACTAGGACAAATCTTTTTTCGAGTTTTTTTTTATAGAAAAGGGTCAAACCACCCGATTCACCCAGAGTTCAGTATTTGACTGTTTGTTAAATATAGGCCAGTTTTCATTACAGTCAACCTTAAACAGTGAAAGTCTTAAATGCGTTTTTCATCGAACATGGAAATTGGTACTGAAGAAGGGTTTGTCAGTTTTTCAAATATTTCACAAAGTACCCGAAATCAATGACCGGGAAGATATGAAATTTGATAAAGAACGACTTATGGCAGATGGATTTGACAGATATTCGCCCTTAAAGCGTAAAGTTGATCAAGCAGATGTTCGAGTTTCTTTTTATAGAAAAGGGTTAAACTACCAGATTTATCCAAAGTTCAATATTTCACTGATGCTTGTTACATATAGGCCAGTTTCCATTACAGTCAACCTTGAACACTAAAAGTATTAAATGCGTTTTCTATCAAACATGGGAATTGGTACTGAAGAAGTGTTTGTCATACTTTCAAAAACTTCACAAATTACCCGAAATCAATGACCTTGTAGATATGAAAATTGATGAGGAACGATTGATATTAGGTGGATATGATAGGTCTGCGTCCTACAATAACTTAGAAAGCATATCAAAATTTATTAGGCTCAGACAAAGAAAACAAACTAACTTATGTAATACTGATGAGCTAATATTTAAAAATATCTTCATGCTAGATTCATCAACATCAAATGCGGGCCTATTTAAACCGTAAGTAGATGTTGGGGTTTAACGTTATATCGATTTGAGTGGCTTATTTTCTATGAATGCTACCGTTAACGAGACCTCCAAAGAGAAGAATTGCGACCTAAGGAAAAATATTTTTCTTGAGAGAAAATTCAGGGTTGTGATTGAGTGGGGAAAAATATATCGCTATTCGCTGGGATTGACTATTTTTACATGATTGATGGGTTGTACACTCTAAAATGTTCCATAGATTTTTTACGTGAATTATGTCGTTAATTATTATACCATTATAATTCTCGCCCTTTTCAAGTATTATATATCTATGAGTAAACGACAAAAGTAGTTTTGTGTAGCAGCAGGTCGTTCTGGAGAAACGTTTCCAAACATGCAAGTAGCCCAATTCGTCAATTTCCATTGGAAAACACTTTGAGTTTGTTTTATGCTTGTTTTTACATGGATTGTAGATTCCACTTTTTGCTAATACAGTGAAAATTGCTTTGAATTTGCCAGTAGAAATTGTTCTGCTGCTTAATATTATAGTCTTGTATCCACGAGATTGATATTTCACTAAAAATTACGTGAAATTATATCTGATACATCGTAAATTGCAATGAACATCATAGCAGAATTTTGTCGTCGCATACGGACTATATTGCCCAGTCGTTAAAATAGTGTGAGACTCGAGTTTATGTCAAATAATGTTCATATAATGTCCTTCTTTTTGATCCATAGTATTACAAGTAGTGGATGTATTTACTTTCGCAGAATTTTCAACAACTTCATTTTTCATACGTTGAAGCAAATTTCAATCTGTAGTAAAGTTTTTGATGAGATAGTTTGTTATACAATTTTGTTTATTGGGTAGACTCCACCCAAGATGTAATAATAAATATGGAAGTGACAAAACCAATTGACAGGGGTTTGTGACAACACTGTTTAGATTTTCAACGGGGTCCATTGGAATGTACTTTCTACCAGTTGTATAAGCCTGTTTTTGTCAACAACAATTTATAATTCCAATTCACAGTTTTGTAGCCAAATTTCATTGGAAAACTGAATTATTTTTCATGGACAACGTGGTCGAAGCATCGATATGAATTTTATTAGTTTTCAGAACGCTGGAACTATGACGTTCGCCCAACCAATTCAAACATTTTTTCAATTTGCATCATTTGTGTTTAAATATAATCATGTACAACATTTTAATGATCCAAAATTGTGTACACTTTGATATTATGCTTGTGTGTATCTTTAGTAAGCTTCAGTGAGTACTGTTTTCTCTAATTCTATCCTCTGAAGGAGTTTCAGGATATATGCTATCTTCAGTTTAAGCAAATACTTGCCTCAGACTCAGTAGTCGTTAAGGTGTTATGCTTTGTGGATGGAGATTTATTTTTCAATTCCACACAATCTACACTCTTTCTTCTTCACTTGTTTGATCTTTTTGATGTGCCCATTTAGGTGGTAGTTGGGATAGCTATCAACATTTTTAGTGTACTTTCCTTTTGACTTCACTTGCTCGTAGTTTCCCAGAAGTATCTTCGATTTTCTTAGCCCTACAAGAGCTTTCCAGTTGTACATTATATTACTGCTGCTATCGCAAACGGATTCCGGAACTCAACCAGTCCCTCTTTTGGTTAATTCATCTGCTGTTTCGTCTCTTTTCAGTTCACTGCGTGCTAGAACCTAGAGTAGGGAGAAGAAGCTGCTCTAGTGCTATTGGCTTTCCCATGTCATTTGGGAACAGATTACGAATGTTTAACTGTATTTATCCCTAGTGCTCCTATTATTATTTATTATATTAAACTGAAAACTCACCAAGGGAATTTGAAAATATAAGTGTTCAAATAAACATTTTATTTCTTATTCAATAGGTTAATTCACTTAATAATATCTGTTGAGAGAATTCAAATTTCGATTTCCTGTCAAATTAAATATCTTCTCCGCAAAAAAACCCGTGATGCTTTTATAAATTCTGAATGAAATTCCCTTTATTCCAACAAAAAAAACCTGTTAGTGTATTGAATCTCAAAACATCTAAGTACAGTGGATGAAAATAAGAAATCCATTTGGGAATAATCAAATTAGAGGCGAACATAAAAAGTAATGGATTGGAAGAAGGATCCGGAGAGTTTGCCGAGACGTGGTGGTAACAACAAATTACGAAGGAATTAGTCCAATCTCCGGTGAAACGATTACATTAATAGTCTTTTAAAATTCTGTCCATTCTACGGCCGGAGACGAAAACAAATTTTCAGATTGCTCCGACATTCCTTTTGGTATTAATTAGCAGCACATTATCGTTGTTTTATATTTTTTCCTCAACGTTTTTGGATTATCAAAATAAACCAATTAACGCTTCAACATTGTAAATATTGACAAGTGATAAAAAACAAATAAGTAATAGTAATTATATCATTTATCATCATGTATCTCTTGGATGCTTATTTAAAAGACAAAATAGGTCAATTTACGTTATAATTCACCAGGACTGCGAACTTAATTATAAATCCAGATCAATCCTTTGACGTTATAATTGAAGTTCTTTCGAAAATGAAAATAAAACCTTAAAAAGAACAAAATCAGCAGGGTATTTACTTTACTGTAAATAATCCTTGTTTAATAAGCCAAAGCATATTTCAAGCAAAAATTAACACCATGGCAAAGTCTTCCTAGTTCAGTGTTAATAAAATGTGAGAGAAGTAAAGGATTATTATGTAGGATAGTGAAAAACTTAATCAACTAATCAGGAATATTATACTGTGAGTTCAAGGACAGAAAGAATCGGAATAGGGGAATTAAATGAACTGATGAAAAGAGTAGTTGGGAGACTATTTTGGTGATCAGAGCCGAGACTTTCGAACTTAGACGAAAAGGTTCGGGTACGAATACTTTCGGCTTTGTACTTTCATATACGATTGAGATTTTCATGTTCGGGTAAATAATTGAGTTTATGGAAAAATATCGACAACAATTGGAAATTTACAAACGACTTCACCTACGAAAATCTACTCTGTACGAAAGGGATTAAAACGTTTCTCAATATTTACGTCTGAATTCGAAAATTCGACCCAGAACCCTTCTGTGCAGTCAGCAACAATATCCCATTGGAAGAAATAACATGGGACCATTGGAGAAATATGGTAGGACTAGAACAAACAAATATACTCTTGGAAAACTAAGACCAAGTAGGATATAAAGATTGCACTTTTTACAGGTATCCCAACAGGAGACGTCCGCCTGTATAATCACTTCGTAGTCTCACAGGTGCTAGGCGATATATTCGGCCATTACGTTAGTCGGTGGATAACAAGTACCTAATAGTGATGTGCGTGAGTAGTCAGGCTAAAAGAATTCTCGCTAAGGAAGTTGCCACCTCCCCTTTCTCCCCTTTACTGGAGTTGAGGTGACAAAGGGGTTTTTTTAAAAGATATATAAACTTTTTGAAGTTGTATGTACCCGGTTTCTCAAAGGAGAGGGGTCGTGGTAAATTAAATAAACAATTACTACGATTTATACGAATTACACCAGTGTGGGTGTAGTGTGGGCCTGATGGTAGTTGGCTCACGCAGTAGACCTACTGTTAGCTGTTGATGTCAAATGACTGGCTGTTAAACTTTAAACTAACCTAGTAAAATATAAAATGAATAAAATGGGTAGAGCTAAAATGTACAAATGGTCTCAGCTATGGGTTAGTATGAACTTCAATAATAAAAAGTTACCAATACTGATATGTAGAATTGATTCCAAGAGTATACTTTTGAATTACACTGAGGGATTATCATTCAAAGATATTTTATAAATAGGTTACAAAAGCTGTAGTTACAAAAGGTTACTATTCTTAATTTTAGGGGTGGAAGGGAAGTTTCAACTTCCTACCGAAATGTGCGATATAACCAATAATCTTTGACAGGGGTTGTCTTCAATCTATCTAAGACACCTTATACTGTTCCTACAAGCAACAGGCACAGCACAGTGAGTGTTAAATAAAATGGTCTTACTTGCAATGCACCAGGTGGTGCGTAGTCGATAGGACGAAGGAGCTGGACGAAGAGGGTTGGTCCTCTACTAACTGGTGAGTTCTTTGCCACTCGTTGTTCTGTCTGTTAATTAATTCCACTGTTATGGACTACTCTGAAGAAGTCTGTGAAGATGGCGATGAAATGTGATGATGACAGAGAAACAGACTAGGAATAGTTCTATGAATAAGACCGTGAATAAGACCATGAATTAGATCATGAATAAGACCATGAATAAGACCATGTACAAGAAATCTGAAATACGAGACTCTCATGATGTCTAGGTCAATAAGAAGAGCGGGTAGTTACCAGGGATGGAGTGTGACCTCAATGCTTTGTTCCTTTTCCTGTAAGAAGGAAATCCGCAAGCTGCGATTCAATAGCCACTTAAGGTATTACTTAATTATCTAACAGGTTACGATTGTAGCTGGGCTAGATCCGAAATTTATTCGAAAGAGCACAAAGAAAGTAACCTCTTGAAAGCACCAGAACACAAGAATGGAGGATTATGGACCAGTCCAAGCCTCACAAGGTCAAGGTCAGTCTTCTTCTACTTAATACCCCTTAGCATCAGGTGAGAAGGTCAAAGGTTAATTTAATAGGTAGCTGAACAGTTCATTGAACTTGACTTAATAGGTCAGAGGCCTCTTGAAGAGTTATAAGAAATTTGTTCATTGTCAGAAAATGTAAACATAACCAAATAAAGTGTGGGTAATGATGTAGAATTATTCTTAACTGTTTATGAAGTAGTGAATGGTATCAGAGCAATATATACAAGGTGGGTGAGCGGTGGATATCTTTAACATTCGTAAAAACTATTTATCCTAATGAAATTGAATGGTTAACCTTAAAAGCTATCTTCGAAACTTAATCTTGAATTGAAACCGTTACAAAGTTATTCAGTCCGTTGCAAAAAAAACAGTGGTTTCCCACTGTATGATGTTGTAGCGACAGAAAAAATAGCTTACAGGTTGAATTTTATTCAATTTGCCATTCATTGAGCTATAAATTATTCAATCTATAGCAGAAAACAAATAATAAGTTATGCATTCATAAATTTCCGGGTTTTTTTAAATCACTCGCATTACCCTTATTCACTTGAAAAGGATGAAATATCTTCAGGAATTAAGGAATTAATTTGCTGTTTTTCAAATAAACGCTTTTAAAATTCAATTATCCGTATTATGAAGTAGCAAGCTAAGCGTTTTTATAGAAACACAATAATGTTTTTGCTTTGTTTTTTGTGAATCTCGGAATTTGTAAATACTTTCAAGCTCAAATTTAATAGGGTATTTCTGCTTTAAAAGTAAAAATGTTTGTTGAAGGATGCTTTTTTCAAAATTTTAAGAATGTATTGTATACTTTTTGGAATAAACATTGTCTGAGATTCAAAATATTTTTTGTGCTCTCCTCACCTCTGAGGGAATTTTGTAATTCTAACCTGGTTGTAGCTTCCCAATCATATTTTTAATTGTCTTAGCCCTACTAGATGTTTTCAGTGCTCTAATCTTCCTTTTTTTTTGTTTTACGTATTTTTCCCAATACTACATTGGTACTGATCCAGCAAAAAGGTTCCGCTCCCCAAAATCTTTTCCTTCAATAGTTTAACTGCTATTTTGTTTGTTTTTACTTCAGTGTGCCCTGGAACCCACTGTAGGATGACGATGTTGTTGTGACCTAGTTCATCAAGTTTTTCCACGTATCGCCATCATAGAGATACTGCAGATAGAGGCAACAAGCCAGCTCGGAACTCGTCGGCATGTAAGAGAGAGATAAAAAGTCGGAGGTTTAGGCTGTCTTTCTCTAATGGCGCGCATGCTATATACACAGACAAAGACAGAAAAACCTCTGATCATCTATCTTTTTCTCTCCCACCGGAGTTCGGTGGGACATTCCCACTTACACAGTGGCCTATCGCTTATTGCCTTTATCTGTAGTATCTCTATGATTGCCATAACATTTTAAAACTAATTATTTGACAATTAAGTGCTCCAACGGCTCTTTCACGTGATAATAAGTCTTTGGAACGGGACAGATTTCTACTTAGAAGATGCTTACGGTTTTCCCAAACTCTTAAAGTATTTGGTTTCTCGCACCCCTATTCCAGCTACTTCTTTTATCAAATTTTAGATTAAAATGCTTCCAATTTTCGTCTTAAGTCCTTAAAAAGCCATTTTCTCTCAAATTTACAAAAAAAAGGGATCGAAGCAGGCGCTTTTAGCCGAAATTAATTCAATAAATGAGATAATAATATATCAGCCAATCGAAGGGTAGTTACAATCAGTTGAAACAGTCGAACATTGGATAATGTAATGTGTAATTATTTTGTACTTCATAGGGCCTCATATACCGCTTTGATGTAAATTTAATTTGAACATTTCGAAAGAATAATGCATTAGTTACTCGATCGGCAAAATAATGTAATTCAGTATATTCCATGTACTTAGTTTGACCTAGTTACTACTGTATCTCCTGTTACAAAGCATCGTGATAACAGTACGTTCCCCAGCTAGTTGGACGTCAATATTTGCTCTTTGCAAAATATTCTGACAAAATTGTAATCCCGCAGTTATTGGGTACAGTGGCATTTCACGAGATATTTCCGATTTAATTTTTATCTCGGCAGGACTAAGTACGGGAATTAAAATGCTCCCAAATTTTCATTTACGGAGAAAAAATTATTATGGTATTCAATTTCATTTTAATAATAACAAAAAGAAGCTTTTTTCTTCTTTGAACCTGTTTTATCGTTAATAAGATACAGGGTATCCAAGGTTTTTATTATTTGAATAGAAGCAATAACATTGTGATGAACATGAACATGAACATGAACATGAATATGAAAGTAGTACATTTCAGAGCAGATGTTTAAAATGTACACCAGCAGATAGAATACAAGCACGTGCCGACGTCTAATGGATTGCCAAAGACGTTTGAAAAAGCCAGGAGTATTGCAAATAAAATGCGATTCTTAACATCTTGTAAATTGAAGATTGGAGCCTGTGTAAAAGGGTCTGCATCCTGTCAGTTTGTTCATCTCCTGTTGCTCCCTGTTCCACTCATGTCTGTCTTTTCTACTAAAATTTTTACTCTTATTTAGACCACGTTCACTGTATACGCACTGTATACGCATAAATAAAAGTAATTATTGATGTGTACAACGGTATTAATTTGTGTGATTGAAAATAATTATCGAATGCTTGTTATTGACAATTTTTTGTGTTCGACACTGTCACTGTATTCATTCAAAAGTTTTTTTTTTGTTGTTGTGGAAATATTAATTTTGTTGCTGCTATTGTTTTTTTGAAAGTACAGTGGAAGCAGAAAAAAATGTACGTTCTGGAACTGTTATGTGTTGTACGATTATTGTATTTGTTTTTATTACAAACATGGATGTGAGTTGGAGTTTTCGTTTACAAAACGACAAAGTATTGCAGGGTTTTATTTAATTTTCCTGTATTCACCGGATATCAATCAGGAAAGGAAAGAAAATATTTGTACATTGATGAGTAGTGTTGAGAATTTTGATTTGATTATTAGTTGTTATTATTATTGGACCCTACTGATGTTTCCAATATTGTCAGATGATATTGACAGATGTGTATCTATTCATAGACTCTATCTAGTTTCATAATAATGATAATAATAATACTTTATTCATTCTTTTTGATCATAGTACATGATATAGGACAGGTCAAACAAAAACGAGGATATTATATTAAATACTACTTACTTTTTAAACACTTAAACTGAAATCGTTAGTTTAAAAACTTAAAAATAATATGCATTTGTAGATGTAAATAGAATAAAAATTCAGAATAGCGAAATCTTTAATTATTTTTGCATGTTTCTTTATAATCTAGATTAAAAATAAGACGGACCATCGTTTTTTGAGAAATAAAAATCCTTGAGTCATCCACCCCCCCCCCATAGAATGAGATTAAAGGATATATGGGAGTATACTTTTGCATAATAAACATTGATCAGTTGACTAGTTGTAAATATATTTTTTAGCTGTAATATTGCAACTGCTATTTAGTTTCTTACAAATGTGATTGATATTGGTATTCCAACTCATATTCTTATCAAGGTAGGTTCCTAGAAATTTTGTAGAACTCGAAAAATAAACATCAGTACCCTTAACTGAGATACAGCTATTTTCAGGAAAATCTGTTCTTGTAGAAAAATGCATGAGGATGGTTTTTGTCGAATTTACTCTCAAAGAATTCCTTTCACACCAACTGATCAATTCTTTTGATAAAATATTCATCTTTAAAAGCAGCTCATCTGGAGATTCAGAATCAATTCTGCATAAAGTATCAAATTATTAGTGCTTACATATTTAGAAAGATCATTTATGTATAATAAAAATATCAGAGAACCTAAGATTGACCCTTGAGGTACGCCAATTTCTACAGGTTGGGGGAGGGACTTCTGATTCTCAGTTCTGACAATAAGTTTTCTGGCTTATAAGTATGATTTCAGCCACGATAGAAATTTGCCCCAAAATCCTTAATCTCGTAGTTTATTTATTGCTATATCAGGACTAACCGAGCTTTTGAAAGATCAAAGAAGAGCGCCCCCACATACCTCTTTCTGTCCAATGAGGTGTGGATAAAATTAAGCAGAGCTATGGGTGCACTCTCCGTCGATCTGCCAGGCAAGAAACCATGCTGATGGTGTGATATAACATTATACCTTTTGAGAAAAAAAAACATTTGTTTATAAATATATTTTTCTATCACCTTACAATTCACAGTTTGGACAGTTATTGGCCGATAATTGTCAAGGCTGAGAAGAATGATCTTTGTCGGAAGACAGTCTACACCCTCAGCATTAACATTTTTTAGGCAGTTAATTACATCCAATTCATCTTCAGGGATAACAGGTTTGAAATAAAAAGTATTAGCGACATACATTGTTGTATAACTTTCAAAACTACAGTCAGTAAAGTGGGTATTTATTGCTTTTTTAATATTCGTTGCAAAAAAGTGGCTAACAAATTAGCAATTTCGTATTTATTTTTAGTCATTTTCCCATCTACATCAATGGTATCAATTGTAGAATGTCTCTTTTTTCCAATTTTGTGTTGTACCGTTCACCATACATCAAACGTTTTCAGTTAAGTGGAACATAAAAGTGAATTAAAACTTTTATGGTGTCATTTTTTGTTATTTTGATATAAGTAGTTTAATAATAGGTACATATGATTCTGAAATTCCAAAACTAATCCACAACGACCACAAAGCGGTATTATTCACTTTTCTCTTTAACGCTTTAGTTAAACCATGAAATTTCATAAACTTGGCACCATAAAACGATTTCAAAGGACGGTAAATAAGGTTGCGTTTACCACTACCATTATATTACGAAGAAGAACATTACGGGTTACTTTGTAGTTTTAGATGGTTGTTAGGGTGTTTTCACCTTTTTAAGAAGCTACGTTGTTTATTTGGAAAAAAGGACCTTCATGGAAAATAAACTTCTTCATGACAAAGTCATTATGACGTCCCTTTTTAAATTGAATAAAGTTCATTCATTTCTGTAATTTTTGTAAAATATACTTCGTTTCATATCTGCACAGCAATATTCAAGTAGCACACCCATAAAAATATTTTTATATCACAAAGAGTTCGTGTCTACGCTATTTTAACCACAATATTCGCAAGAAAATCTTCGTATATTCAAAGTGTATGAGAAAAGAATTTGAATAATCAAAACACAATAGTCTTCCGAGGTGGATATTTGAGTGTCTTCGATGGCCTAAACATATGTTGCGGTGTGAAAAGCAAAAAGGAACGTTTATTTTTGATAGAATATATTTTTGAATTTTTTCTAAAAATATGGATCTACCCGATTTAAAAGCTTTCGGGTTACTTTCCAGTTAGACTATATTGGAAAAGTTTTTTTTTTCGGTGTATTTTTCAGTTTGAAAAAATGGTGCGAAATGTTACTTGTCTAGGACGGTTGGTGATTTATGAAGATGAGCAACAGCTTTGAGATGAAATGCAGAGAAAACGGTTACAGTGCGCAACGCAACGTAGCTTTGCAGTCGTGCCAAATAGTTTTAAATGGAAAGTCAATTATTTTTGTGAAAATTGGGTGAGGGTTGCGTAGCCTGGAGCTACAGCCCTTTGAAGAAGACGTTCTCATATGAGTTTTCTTCAAATAATTCAAAAATACCGTTACTTAAAATATTCAAACTTGGTATAATCAATAAACAGTTACAAACCAGTCGTTCGCTGTGAATGATTTTTTTTTAGATTCATCACAAGCGTGTCAGTCGAGGGGACCAGCAGGGATTTTTATTAAAAAAATTTTATTTTCAAGTTTTTTATGTATCCGACACCAAATTTGGAAAATTCAAGATAATTTTCATAAAAAATGATCTCTTCTTTCAAATCGATATCATGAACCGTTTTGTGTCCCAGCTACTAACTCAACTCTGCAGGTTGTGTTTAAAAAAATATCCCTTTTTTTTTAAGAAAATTGTCTGACAATTTTCTTTATATGGAATTATATTAATACAAAAATAAATACATTACATAATATTTTATGTTTATAAATATAAATAATCTCATCAAATTTTTATATGGAGAAATATTATGTTATTGTTAAACTTAATTATTATTATTATAATTATTATTACCTTCCTACCCCCACAATATTTATTATTTCAATTTTAATTTTTTAAAATGTCCAAAATATAAATGTATATTTCTACAATATCATACTATGAAATTTTTCCGGAAATCAAATAATTTGAAATTAGCTTTTGAATTTCAATTGATAAAAATGTACTTCCCTCGTTCTTCTTTCTCTCGCTACAATTTTAACACTTCATTATCAAGATATGAAGGTCCTTTCCAATTTATCTTTCTATTCTGGTACACATTCATAGTCAAATAAGTTTTCTAACATTTCTATGGACGGCAAATTTTTAATTCCATACTTTTACTCATATTTCTTCAAGCTACAAGCCAACTTTAATATAATTAGGGTTTGTAAAAACCATGAGAAAGAGGCCCACTTAATCTAATTTGGCTCTGTAAAGCCCACATGTGATCGCACGACTAATTAAAAACATAGCGTCCGTAGACACGGTTTTATGCGGATTCACTTCTTGTTGTGATTGTATTCTTCGGTTTAAATGTATACAAAAATTTATTTAATCACGTTGACACATTTATATATGAAGAGAAAACTCTTATTCTAAAATTTCTTATATAGTTATACAATATATTGAGGTGAGAAGATAGGAGCCACTTCCATGGCTGTCAATAAGCACACTCTCATGCTCCTGAGATATAATACAAATATATTATAAGATGTGTACGACTGTTTATATTCGATGGTGTTCATCAAAGTTTCTTCCACACAAATTTAGGTACTTGCTGGTGTTGCATAAGACTTTTAATGCTATTTAAAAGTTTATGGTTCCAAATTTCGATAATGTATATTTTATTCACCATAAAACACAAGATGTGCTTACCGCATGTTATTAATTACAAATTACAGCGATTAAAACTAACATTGAAGTAATAAAGCAAATAGTAATCACGTTATAGTAATTTTATGCCCATAAATACTCTCATATCTACTAACTATAATCAATAACTTGAAGTTAGTAATGTATGAGCCCATAACATCGAAATGAATGTCTTTTCCTCTTGGCTGGTGGGCATATGTTTTTATCAATGACTTTCAAGGAGTGGGGAGACACTGTCGGACAAGTCGAACAATGTGCTCTTACTTACAGGTGAAAAGAGAGGTTAGGAAAATTCCGACAGTTTTTTTGCAAATTTGGCACTGACGAACGATGATTTTCACAAAAAAATATTGTACGCACACACACAAATATCAGTTGAAAAGACGAGAACAAGAGCTTCAATAAACTAGGAACGTTGAAACTTCGTGGTAAAATCAGGTGAAATTGATAGTAAACTGATTTCCGCCCTTTTCTCGGTGTTGCCATGTTTCAGACAGACAAAATTATTAACACGCATTTGTTTCGTTTAAACCTCAAAAGTTTCAAACAAAAACATATTTTTATTACATAAACTAAGTAGTATAATTATTTTAAAGTGGTTTTTATGTAACTTCTTGAAAGTACATTTTTATTTTGTACGTTTCTATCGTGACCTATAATTCAGTTGTCACAATTCAAAGGAAAAGTAAGACATCCGGCAAAGGGTCGGCAAGTGACCTTGGAATGTGATGTAATGTTTGTTTCACTTTTAGATGTAAACAAATGTATATTTTTGATGTATTAATCTGAGGTTAGGATTAGATTAGAGAGTACTACTACTTTCTCGGTAAAACTAATGTACTGGTGACGTGAAGTTATATAGGTGAAATTTTATCCAATTTAGTGCTTGTACTTGTATGCCAATATTTTTCAATTTATAAATTAAAATTTCGTGATTAACGCAGTCAAAAGCCCTGCTGTTACTGATAATCACATTATTTGTCTGCAAAATGTATTAAGTCTTTCTAAATAGCTGTATTCAAAGATTTTTGAAAATACCGAGGGTACATAGGGTAACCTAAAATGAAGAGTAAATTATTGTCGAGAAATTTTGTGTGACCAACCTTCAAGATTTATCAGAAATTCACTGATTTTCCGACGATTCCATCTGGCTCAATCTCCAAACGTCGATTTAATTTCATAGCTACGCTTTGTTGAAACTATTTACGTCGTAGGCTATAAGAAAACATTATCCCTTGTATGCTATATCGTATGACAATAATAAACTAATTTTAATTTTACTTTTTATTTCGTACCCATACAAATAAGTCAAATATTGTAATGTTTATGAACTAATTTATCTTGAAATAACAATAAACGTCATTCGTTATATTGCCAATGCCAATACAAAATGGATTTTGGAACAATTTAATTTTTCTTATCTGTAACGTCATTTGGAGGGTTTGTGAGGTACGAAGTCCTCATTTACCGGTTATAAATGAGAATTTAATAGGTATCATAAGGTTTACGAGCAAAATTTTCATAAACATTCACCCAACCACTGTAAACTTCCTCTTTAAGATCATTTTTTATTGTTAACGATCTGTTTACTTCTAAAAATTGGAAATTATCCGGTGTTAACTTGGGCCAGGATGTAATATACAGTTGATCGCTGTCATCTGCTATAGGATCCCTAAAAAAATTGTTAATAAATTCGACACTCTCCACTTATTTGATATATATACTTACAAATACTTTGCAAAGTTTGTAAATAAAACTCTTATTCTGTCACTGGTTTGTTGATCTAATGGTCTAGCATAATTCAAGATGGAATGATTTGAAAAAGTCCAAATATAAGCTAGATCATCCGAATGGGCTACATTATGAGCACCTAGAACAGATCAAAAATATCTCAAAACGCTTCTTGGGTACAGAATTTTACTGCTTTATTGTGACAACCCTGTATAATAATTCTAACTTATAAAGTCGGAAAGCATTTTTTAGTTGTTTTCCAGCCACGTATCAAAAGTAGGGGAAGCTGCCATTTAATTTTAGTCCATTGTTTGTTTTAACATTGACATAACGTCATTCTAAGATGCAAATTGCCTAACTCACAAAATGACAGTTTTGCAGGAGAGCTAAAAAACGTTATAAATTTTAATTTTAATTAGAAGCAAACCAAATTTAAATATTTTTCAACATTTCTCGTTTTTTATAAATGTTAAATTAGGGATTTGGGCCGCTGTCAGATCATTGGTTTGTGCGTTTGTCACCAGAAGGCACTAATACCTTTGTTTTCATCAAAAATGGACTTCGGCAATTTGCATCTTACAACGACGATAAGTACTGTATATTTGCAGCCACTTTTCATTCTAGTCTAGAAAATTCATAATAAAATGTTTAATGGTACCTTCAATTTGGGGTCGATAATCAGTAAGTGTACCAGAATAAGAAAATCTGTAGAAATATACGTCGCTAAATCTGGATTGTTGTTTGGCGTGATGAAGTATTGGTCTTCCAAAAGACGTATCGCTGAAAAACTTTAAAAAAACCATCAAAATGTATGTTTTTTATAAATGAAACTTACTTGTACGGCGTCTCCAAGAGAATCTTGAAACAATCCATCAGTGTAGATATTCCTGATTGCTGTACCTGCATCTTCTTTCTCAGATTTCTCAGTCAAATGCATATTATCATTGACAAGTGAATCAAGATTATTGTCCATGTTTTCAACAGTAATTTCAAAATCATCAATATCTAAAATATTTAATTAAATTTTGCATATTCCCAAAATTGTAGCTTACTCATAGCATCCATGATCATCTCCTCTGAACATATTCCCATGATGATTGGTACTCTTTGTAAGCTTCCGTTAACCACAGCATCATACATTCTTTCAGTAATAAAAGCATTTTCATGGTCTGGCTCAATAACAGGTGTATATTGGTAGCCTTGTATAATTTGATCATTCATTTCATTTTGCTTAAAAATGGAAAAACTCAATCAAAAATTTACCGTACTAGGCGTGGTTCACAGTAATATCTTGAAAATATCGTTTTTCTATAATAAATGTACGTTTATAGTAATCATTAGATCATTTTACGCAAGTTTGCACCCGAGCGATTGGGAGGACTGGCAATAAAGTTCGTGAAGCCCGTTAAGTATATAAGATGTTTTCTCCACGATTATATAATAATGCACACATTATTTTTACATGAATAATGATATAAATTCTTCACACCAGTGAAGAATGGAAAAAAAATTAACTCTCGTTAGCCAATCACATTCTATATATGATTATCAGAAATGACGCTAAAATGAATCGTTTAAAACGTCAAATATTCAACTAGGTAAATCGCTTCTGACAGCGCGTCGATTGAAACGTCAAAATAATCATAATATGGTTGCTTTTTTTTGTACCACCAGTCTAAGCTAATCTAAGTTAAACTTAGCTAAGATAGCGTTCGTTTTGCCAATGAAGTTAGATTAACTAAGATCAAGTGACTTCTCCCCTTGCCTCCGCCTAGTATGCCGGATTTTTGACATCTGATAGATATTCTAACCTTATAAAAACATATTGGGCGCTCTCTCTTTTAATAGAATCTGTTGGAAATTTTTATTTTAATCTGCTACTAGTTTCCTGATCTCATTGGTAATTTTAATTTTGATTTGAATCGTCAAAATAATCTTAATTTTACATATATAGAGAGAGAACAAAATGGACAACAGTAGCGATAGTGAAGATTTAATATGTTCAATTACGTATATTTATATTATCTTTATTATTATTTCGTTTAAATGTAAAGGTTTCTATTAAAAATATGAGTTACCTATATTATCTACGTTCTTTACATTTTTGTGAATATATGTGGTCGTTAGCTCAGTGGTAGAGATTTTTTTTATGCATAGTCGTGGACAAAGTATAGTCTTTTACTTGTGTAGAATGGCTATTATTCACTTGGATGATTCCAAAACTCACTAGCTGCGCTCGCTCATTCCTTCATCCGCGTTTCATTCTACACTCGCTTAAGATTTCTCGTCCCCGCGGAATTTATTATTGGATTCTTATTAATTAAATTCGATACTTTTCGCATGACATTATGGACCGCTTTGACCGGCTTCTATTGAGTCATGAGCATTGTAATTTTATCAACAATTGAGAGAAATTGAAACCAATGATTTGTAAAACAGCCAAATGGATATAGAAGTAGGGAAATCAGCAAATATCGCTTGTTTGTTTCGCTGCTGACAGAAAAATCAAGGAAGAGGTATGAAGCAACGTATTAATAGGACTTCAAGAAATTGTGCCAAACGAAGACTGCTACTGCAGTTTCAAAAACCGTGATTTTGGCGTACTTTCATGAAAAATCTGCTGTATTAAAGACTCCATCAAGCTTATGGTGTAGATATTC
Source organism: Lochmaea capreae (assembly GCA_949126875.1). Classification (NCBI taxonomy): domain Eukaryota; kingdom Metazoa; phylum Arthropoda; class Insecta; order Coleoptera; family Chrysomelidae; genus Lochmaea; species Lochmaea capreae. Next base: position 15,234,284 of record OX421409.1, read on the forward strand.
CATGCTGAAGTCCACCCTTTTCATAGAGGAGAACATAGATATTCCCAAGTATCCTAAACTTCGAACATTTCTCACAAATATAAATGGCGGATATAAACCCAAGGACCAATGTGTTTGACAGGGCAGATGGAAATAAATTCCTGTTTGAAGCCACCAATTATATTTATTTAATGATAATGGGAATTGCTGGAGCGTGCCGTTCTAGTGAACTCTGTGCAATGAAAACGGACAACGTTGAATTAAGGCAAGGCAAGTCATTGATTGTTACTATTCCTGATTTCAAAAATGGAATGGCACGTAATTTTACAGTGACTAAAAGTGACGCTTACCATTTAAATGTTCATCATTGCGATATTATTGTGAGCTACGCCCTCTAGCAGTGAAGTAGAAAACTCGAAAACAATTTGTTAATACAGATTTTTATCTATAAGCTGTACGATCAATAGTTCCTGGGATACAGGGGGCTCTACTCCACTTAATCAGACACCTGGTATTTACTAAATTACTTACTGTAAACATAGATTTAGAAGCTTCGTTGAGATTTTCAGCAGAAATATTTTGTAGCAGCTCTAGGAGTTCCTCAGAACTAGAGCTTTCATCAATAGAAGAGTCTATTGCGGAAGCCAGTCTATAAGCAATTGTTTTATGGTTTCTCTGGAAACCCCAAGGGCATAGTAAAGAACCACTTTGAGCAATTGCAGCTCTATACAATCCTATAAAGATAAATAAAGTAAAGAATCTACTGTTAATTTTTGTTGCTTTTACCTTCTGATTTCTCACTCATTAACTGGTATGTAACCGAAGCTCCACCAGCGCTTTGTCCAAAGATAGTAACTTTCGTTTTATCCCCACCAAAATATTGGATGTTTTCTTGAACCCATTTTAAACTGAGAAGTTGATCTTTTAAACCATAGTTACCAGGGATTACTGTATCACCAGTTGAAAGAAACCCTATAATAGTAAATATATAATTTACCAAACTAGTAAGCTTGGTTAGGAAACACATTTACCAAAAGGTCCTATTCTATAGTTAACAGTTACCACAATAACTCCATGTTCCATTAGGTAATGAGGACCATAAGAATCGAAATCGGCTGCTCCATTGACAAATCCACCACCATGAAAGTATACCATAACAGGTAGTGAGTTGTTTTCAGATGGGTACTGAGAAAATTTGAGTTTAAATGTGTTTTATGGGTGTGGTGTAGAATATTTTAAAAAATACGAAAATAAAATGCTGTCCAAGTTTGTATGATGTTTGTTGGGGTGACATTCACTGAGACCTAAAATATCTATTGTGCCCTCTTTTATCTACTTAGTTCCTGAGGAGCGTCTCAGAAACCAGTAGCTGAGGAATTTTCGGATATCTGTAGGCTTCAACTTCTATCTAATAATCTCCTAGGTGCTGTGCCCTAGGATTCTGAATTGCTGTGCAATTCGCAAGTATGTGGATGGAGGTTTCTTCCTTCACACAGGCTGTACATTCGTTTTCCCCCACTATTTTGAGGTGCCCGTTCAGGCGGCAATGTCCCGCAATGTCCCTGTTAAAACTCTTAGTGCAGTCTCACTTTGACTTATGCATTCATTTGACTCAACGAGTTGTAGTCACCCATTCGAATCTTTGATTGTCTAAACCCGTACTAGATTTTTCCAATGGTCAGATCATCTCTTTTCTTCGGCTTTGCCTATTTCTTCCAATATTACATTGGGCCAACAATTGTCAGTTTGAAAATATAATTATTCTATCAATATAATGAGTTATAAGCAATAAAATTATGAATTTTCTATGTGGACCCTCACTTTGTGGAATCTACGAATATTACTTCTTTAAAATGGAACTGTTTCTAAATAATTCCACTTTGATTAAAATATATATATAATATAGATATACAGGGTGCAGCATTAGTGCGAGGAAGCCGAATAACTCACTTGTCGTGGGAGATACGAAAACACTTTTTCTATATAAAACTTAGGCCATGCAAAGGACCATATTTTGAAAATATTTTCAAATATACAGGGCCACCCATATTGGCAGGCTAAACCTAACTTATCTTTTTTCAAAAGGAACACCCTGTATATTTTTACATTTTTTTATTCCCCTCGATTTTGTTGTTTCTGTGATATGAGGTATTGCACTGTTATACGAGGTAATTCAGAAGATATAAAACTTTTTTATTAAGGAATCTATTTACATTCAAACGATCTTTGATATAGTTTACTATTGTCCAAAATTATTAACCTAGTGCGATATTCGTTTTTTATATACAGGGCTGGTCATAAATCGGAATGAACATCTACTGGGTTTACTTAAATTTTAGTATCGTTATGAAATTGTATTGTATGGCACTTTATTATTTCTTATGAATTCCCTATACGTAAATTCCTTAATTTGTAAGTTATTGATGAATACTTTCGGCCAAACATTATTTGAAACAAGTATTAGGTGAAATTTTATTAGTTTGGCGGTGGAAATATTTAATCAAAAATAATTTTCCAAAAAAAAAAACGTAGAGTGCCTTGGAAATTAAACTAAAGTTATGAAAATTTGTGTGAAGATACAGTTTTTAATCCTTAATATTACAAAAAAAAATTTGAGAATGATTGAAAAATGCGTATTTTACAGAGGTGGTTCCATTTTAAATGGGTCACACTGTATATATAAACTCATGCAGTTTTTAGACAACATGCTTTCATGAAAAATTATCGGTAATTTTGATGCACTTTTGTAATTGCTTCCGATAATAATTTCGATATGTATGAAACTTCTAAATTATTTTGTAAATTTTATACCAGTTAATTTTAGCCAATCAGATGCCTGCATTTTGACATGTTGCAATGACAATAACCTAATTTTGGAAATTTCCCTGCGTAGAGGGAAATTAATAAGTGGAAATTTCCCTCTGGCTTGACATCTGTCATAAACACATAAAATTATCATTTATTTTTTATGCGTTATCATTTTTAATTATTTTAATACTCTCCCTTGTTATTAGTAGCATAAAATCAGGAAAAGTATAAAGATTAATATTTATTTTAGATTATTATTTGAACCTTGTTATACTAGAGCATAGGGAAATTACAATATTTGACATTAAATATGAGGTTAATAAATAAAGGATGGATAATAATATATCACCTAAGTACCTATGTCACCAATTTAATTTCTATTTTAAAAAAGTTCTGGTATAAAATTTTCTTACCGAATCTCCCTAGAGCATGAATTTTCCTCAGTTGCGAATTTTTTAAGAAAATTCGCACTTCGAGAAAATTTCCGGAAACAATTCGTGCTCTAGGAAGATTATAGGTGATAATTATTTCGATATGTGATATAATTTAGGATTCTCATATATTTTTTTTCAATAAAGTTTTTCATTTCAAAAAAGTAATAAAATTATGATTAAATTTTCAATTTAATACGAATAACTTACGACTGATAAAATATATAAAAATATAAAATTGGTCCATAAACCTGATTGCATCGTCGAAATATTGAAAAAATGTCAAAATTTATTACTCATTTAACTTTAACCCTAAATAACTTTGAAAGGAGTGAAGATATTAAAAAACCATAGGAGCGTCAAATTTCCTACAAAAATATAAAGTTCCAAAGCATAACAGTATTTTATTTTTGTCATGTCCAAAAATATTTTCAGTATATTTAAAGGAAAAAAAAATAACGATATTTTTTGAAACTGGTGGTATTAAAAGAAGTACTTACTATTGGCGAGTACACGTTTAAATAGAGACAGTCTTCGCTTTCAAGTAATGGTAAAGAATATTGGTAAGTTTGTTGGAAACATACTTTATCGTTGTAGGTTGCGTTTAAGGTTCCTTCCCAAGGTTCCGCTGGTACTGGTTCCTGATTATTGGAAAAAATACAAACTTAAGCTTGAACAGAGGCATTTGAAAAAAAGAAAAATGTGTTAAAGTGGACCAAATTGACTTTAACTTACTTTGAATCTCAAGAGTCCTACAGGGGGTTTTGCGTAAGGGACTTGCTGGAAAGCGTAAAAAGAAATTCCTCTTAGTGAGTATTCTTCTCTTCCTTGAATAATCCCATTAGGTGTTAATACAACTTGACCATTCTAGAATAAAATAAAGATCAACTTATCTTTTAATTTGCACAAAAAGGAATTTGATCAAAATATCAGTTGAGTATAAAAATCATATAAAGTAGTGGTAATTTTTTGTTATTAATACTCACCGTGAATATCAAAAGTGTTAAAAATGAATATAAAATATAGAAAAACATTTTTATTATGATTTAAGAATGCTGGACTTAAAAAATATTAATTGGTTCCAGTCTTATATACCTACCTAAATACTTATCAATGAATAAATTGATGATTAGATTATCATTTAAGCATTCCTTAATTCTTCATCTCACGCGCTCTCTCGAAATTGCAAATTTTGAGATAGGGTACTTTATAAGAGTTTACTCTCCTAGGAGCTTTCACTTCTTAGTGAATAGAAACCCCTCATTACAATCGAAGGAGTAATGAATAGTAGATTAGAGTAGTGGCATGAGAGTAATGGCTATTTAAAGAATATTTCACAATATTTTGTTGACTCGGCATCTGGCCTTAAGGATGTAGACCAAGATTCTCATCTAAAAAACTTCTATGTAACTTGGAGTTCTCCACATCTGTAAGGAGGAACTATACCAAGAGTAGGTAGCTGTTGGTACCCGGATAGATACATAGGATCCTCTGCAACTGTACCTCAGACTACCAATATGTGACATACAATAATACAAAAAAGTTGTTTTAATATATTTTTATAAAAAAATCAACAAATTTAGACAAATCAAAATATATTTAGTAGCATATTCGTCATACAAATCCACCCATCTTTTATAAGTATATTTATTCAAATTCTTCCGAAATTTCAACGTCTCATTCAATTCCAATATAACAATACTCTTAACACCATTTCATTCCACATTAATATTTTCAGTGTATAATTTTATATAAATATAAAATATTATAAAAGCGCGAAATTATGTGATGTCTTTTGGGCATTACATGAAAGAAAGAAAAAATTCATTGAAATTTAGAACAAATAAAAAACAATACGGTTTATTTACTTAAAAATAAATTGTATCATGGTCAGAAGTTCTCCAGCAATATGTGATGTTTAGAAGGTCAGACTATGTTTATACGTACGTGATCCAGGATATACAGATTCCGTAAATTACTTTGGAACCCGGGCCTCGGATTACACAAGTACGACAAGGATAAATGAAAGAGAGAGAAAGAATAATTGTGCGCGGTTATCACTTTGTTCCATCTAAGGGGTGTATACTTATTTCCCGAGACTGGCCGAATGGTCCTTTACAGAGAGAATTCACTAGTTGGTGGTATAACGGTGGTAGGTATTCGGTATGCTCCCAACATGGAAGGAGTGAGGGTGCTGAAGAAATAAAAAAATACAATCTTTATTACGTAACCTGTACATCTTAAAATTCATTTTTGTCAACATGATCAGTTCAGACCAAGTTGACAATTTCTAACTACAATAGGATATTATTTTAGCCATTGTTACTTGAGAATAAAACAGCATTTCTTAAGAGAAACTAAAAATCCCTTCCATTAATAAATTAAATTGAAAAAATTAAATAAGTAGGTAGGTACCTACACCTATTCTAAACATAAAATATAAACCTCCTGAAAAAAAAAAAAATCCATTCTAAAGGTAAACATAATTTGAATGAATTAAGTGCTTAAATAAACCACCTGCCTGTGCCAGACAATAACCAAATCTGTGATAAAGATTTGATCTCATATCTCTAAAATTATTTGGCGTAATGCTGGCACAAACGTGCTGTATTTTCACCCTCAATTCATTTAAATTATTAGCTCTTTCAAATGCATGTTGGTGAATGCTACTTTTTCAAACTCCCCAAAGAAAAAAGTCATTTGGAGCTAGTTCGGGTGATCTTGGAGGCCATTAATTGTACCATTAGTACTAATGATCTTTTCAGGGAATGTAAAATTTAAAAAATCCATTAATATCCTTGAATTATGGACTGGACAACCATCTTGTTGGAACCAAATTCTGTTGAGATCAACATCGGGTATAAGGAGAACTGCAGGAATTACTTGATTTGTTAGCGGAATTCAAGTTCCCCTCAATAAAAAAAGGACCAATCATGTGGTCACCTAGAATACCCGTCCAAACATTTAGCTTCTGCGGATACTGTGTTCGGATTGGAATGGTTAGATGTTTATTTTCCCGAGACCAATATCTTGTGACGGATGGATTGTGTTTTCGATCTAATAAAAAAAATGACTCATCCGTAAATAAAATATTTTTTAAAAAGTTTTCGTCAGCATTTTGACGTTCCATCATCTCTTCACAGAAATCCATTCGTCTGATATTGTCCTCGGGAAATATTTCCTGCGTTGTATGAACCTTGTAACAATGGTTCCCGTTCCGTTTTAAAATATTCTGTACAGTTCTCTTATCCATGTTGACCTCTTCAGCAATTTGTATTGAAGAAGATGGTTGTCCTGTTTCAACTGCTAAACCAACATTCAATTCTCTAGTCTGCCTTTCATCGTTTATTGGGCGTTTGATTGGATCTTCCGAAGCTTGGCATTTCCTACAGTATGAAACACATCCATATTTCTCGAAATTACTAATTATTTTCACAATTGTTGACTTTGAAGGAATTGTGCGATTTTCAAATGCCACAATAAACAAATTAATGATTGCATTAGCCGAATGACCTCCAAAATACCATCTTACAATTTGTACTTTTTCGCTGGCTAAGTATGTTAATGAAGGCATATTGTGAATGTTTTATTTTCAAATACAATGGCATGCGCTTCCAACGTGATCAACGTGCTTCACCTATTGTGCATGACTTCGAAAAAAAGTCAACAATAACGAGACAAAAATATCATTTGTACAAATTAATCTGCGATTCTGGCAACAGCGGTTAAAATAGGGGGCAATGAGCATTCAGCCAGTCTCGGGAAATAAGTATACACCCCTAAGGTGAATCAAAGTACACGCCTTAATGACCACGCATAATTATTCTTTCTCTCTCTTCCAGCTGTTTTTCTGTCGTACTTGTGTAATCCGAGGGTTTCGATGTAATTTTCGCAATCTGTATTAGATAGTATAATGGTACTATCAGTGTATGTTGAGATTCAGTATCGTGGACTCCCATTTTCTTTTTATGGACCCCCAAATTTTTTTTGCTTACGCAGACCCCTTGTAGGTTGTCATAGACCCCTATGGGTCGATATAGACCACTTTGGGAATCACTGGATATAGCATAACAAATCGAGAGGTACTTTAGATTTAAGCTACAACAGTTTCAACTTCACTGTTCAGCGCAATTACACTTTTATGCTAAAAACTATTGAAGATTAAAATTGAATATTTAGTTGTATGTTCGAAGAATAATGGCTCAGGATACTCTAAGACTATGAGTGTTAAGACGATAATTATATCAAAAAAGTTCGTGTGCGGTGACGATAATGCCATGGCTGAATGAAATGGGCTAATGACAAGCGGCCATGAGAATAGTTATTTATTGTCAAATCTAATGTGCCGTTTAAGTGGCGTTCAAAAACACATTAGTCTGATATTTTCTGTCGGATTTGTGTGATTTTTCGTGTGAATTAACGAATAAAATGTTGTTGTTAATGGAAAAACCTTTTTCGCTTGTATCTCGTTTTTTTATTGTTAATGTCGTCGAAGTTTTGGGCCACTAATTTATCACTATTGAAAATTGAACTCAATAAATATTCTTTTGGTTATGTTTTTCATTAGCAGAGTTTATTCTGTTGAAAAGGGAAAAATATAATACAGGGACCAAAAGAGTTGCAGCTTCTGCATTGTTGACAAAATCTTCCACCTGCTTGATCGTTCTCCGCTTTGATATAAATACAATTAAGGTGGATAATAACTATTCAGACATATTTTAAATCATTTGGACCAAAATATGACTTCTTTTTATCGATTGTTATTAAATTTAACACAGAGACGTAACTTTTTAGAAAATAAATATTGTTTTATGTACTATCTCACCTCTTCTCACAGGTAGCGTGAATGATTCCTGATGATGAAATCAACTGATAACTCTTTTGCCAGAACTTTTTACTAATTTTGAAAATCTTACGTGACCATCATTAATTTCTACATTCCTTTTGTAGCTAAATGTTGGTTGGGCATGAGACCGTTTTCAAGGGTGATTCTACTCCATATTTGCGCTACACTAGCTAAATCAGAGAGTTGTCAGGCTATAAGTAGCTTAGAGCGCCACTACGTCTTAGACATCGACGGAAGAGTAAAAATAAATTGTTATTGATTCAAGTCCGTTAACCCGGACACGTTCCCCTACAGCCCTTATAGCCGAGTGGATTAGAAATCATATTGGATAAAAATTAATTCCATTTTTGCCCGCAACGGAACAAAAATGAAATGAGGCCTGTACTTTTCAGGTACCTACTCATCTGTGACTGGTTCCTTCAGAAAGGGTGGATGGAAAACTTGTCCGGATGTTTCCCAGTTGTGGGTCGTCAGCCAATTTGAAGGTATTCTTAAGATATGCAAGGGGATGTCCTAGCTGGTGTCTGGCGGTATTCTAGAGTGTCTTTGCCACAGAAATTTAGGTGAAAAGATAATTAAAGATAATTTATTAATAGGTAATTCAATGAGAATGTACCTATGTCTTGCCTTGAAGACAGTCGATATCGAAAAGGAACTTTGCTCGAGGTGAAAGAGAAAGTTCGCCGTTGACGCTGCGAAAATGGAGGCGGCCGTTGACAGATGTCAATTGTCTTATGTCAGGGTTGAAAATTGGGAATGACTAAAGAGACATTGTAATCTGGATGGTTCGGATGTACTTTACGCAATCTGTATATACACTGTGTCCGTAAAGTATGGAACAAATTCATTTTTAGCTTAACAGGCCATTTCAAGGAATAATCCTGAAACATGTCGATTTTTGATTTTAATTTACCGGATTTTAATATAGTATTCTTATATACAGGTTGAACTACTTTCGAGTAATGACGTCACCGTCATTTTTTTTAATGGAAAACCCCATTTTGTCTCAATTTTCGGATTACTCTAGCTGAGCTGTTCTCAAAAATGTATCACATGCTGATTCCAATTGGTACCGGGTGGACAAAAATACAATAGTTTTGTGTGTGCGTTGTGTGGTAACATTCTATATTAGTTAAATTAACAATATTATCCAAAATACTCATTGTCTAGCGAAAAGAATATCATGAAATACATGACTTCATAAATGTTCGAACTGCAGCCCTTGCTGTATTTGACAGTAACTCAACCGGTGTACAAATTCTTGTTGAACCTTGTTTATTGTGTCTTGAGAAATATTGTTTATTGCTATCCGAATTCTTCCTTAATTCTTGAATATTTGCTGGTTTCGTTTGATACACAACATTCTTCAGATGGCCCTACATAAAATAATCTAAAGGATTGAAATCTGGTGACCTCGCTGGCCATTCAGTAGGTCCACGTCTACCAATCCACCTGTTCGGAAAAATTTCATCTAGGTACCTTCCAACATCTACAGCATAATGTGGAGGTGCACCAGCCTGCTGAAACCATAAACTTTCATTAAAACCTCCAGGATTACTTTATGAGCACACACAAAACTATTGTATTTTTGTTCACCCTGTACCAATTGGAATCAGCATGTGATACATTTTTGGAATCAGCCCACCTAGAGTAATCCGAAAATTGAGACAAAATGGGGGTGTTCCATTTAAAAAAAATGACGGCGACGTCATTACTCGAAAGTAATTCACCCTGTATATAAGATTATTATTTCAAAATACGGTAAATTAAAATCAAAAATCGACGTGTTTTAGGATTATTTCTCAAAATGGTCTGTTTAGCTAAAAATTAATTTGATCCATACTTTACAGACACAGTGTATATACATACAGTTGGAAACAAGACTATAGTGGAATTATTGAGTATTAATATTTTTTATTCGATTATTAATATTCCAATATGGTCTACGATATTATATTCTATTCTTTATGAATTAATAATCCATTAGTTATTATATCCAAGTATTAGTATTAGTTAATTTATACTATTAATGTAAGACGTTGTTAGTGTTAATAAAACAATCTCCCAGTGACACCATAGTTGATGCAAGTTGTAAGTGCTCCCATAGGACCAGGAGGTCCACATGTGCCATTGACCTTCCCAACAACACATGACGATCCTGCAAACAAGGTGAATCAAGACATGGGAGGCCAGGCAGTCCAGGAACACTTCCTGCAAATGAGAGGCGAAGTAACTGCAAACTAAAGGCAAATGGTAAATATGCGAGGCCGAGCGACAAATCAAGAGCTTCAGGAGAATGGAGTAGTCAATATCAATTCCATTGTCCAAGAAGAAGGGATGAAAGCTGACTTCGAGATGAAGCCCTTATCTACATTATAGTACAGGGTGTGGCGCGACAAGTTTTGATTAAAAGTAATGGCGGATACAGTTATGTTAAAAATCTGAAATTACGTAGCTGTAGGTTTTGGATGACGCTGAGTTCAAATATAATGTTGTCCTGAATGTGGCACTTCCGGTTATACCGGAAATAGACGTCAACTTTGTTATTTTAAATAGAACCTAATATTTTTTATTTTATTTTCGAATTCTACATGAAATTTTAGATAAAATTTGTGAACAATGTCCTATACCAAAAATGAAGTATTTTCGAGATATTTCGTTTTTTTTCAGGATTTTGAAAAAATCCTAGTCCACATTAAATAACGATATCTCCATTAATATCGAAGCTAGTAACGTGAAATTGTAACCAATAAACAACAAGGGCTTGCCCGTTAACTCCATATGTCCAACTCATTGATATTTCATACAGGATGTTTTAAACTTAGCCGCCAACATGCACAATTTAAATCATTTATAAGTTGCTTACTTTAAATAGAACACCCTGTATTTTATTACATTTGCCGATGTATTTTTTTAAGCCAATTCGTGTGGTATGGGTATTCCCTATACCTAAATCCAACCACTTTTGAGATATTTCATTATTTTAGTTAAAACATAACAACACTTAATGATTTCAACATTAGTAAAGGGTAGGCCATGGCTGTCAAAGATTTGATAGTTAGAAGGTTTTTATTTTGACAGTTCACATTTGTATTTTATAGTAAATAATGGCAAATGTAGGATTTAGTAATGATGATTTTTTAAATCTTATTATTATTTACGGTGAGTGTAATAGAATTGTTGAACGGACTTGCCGTGTTTTTGCAGAAAGATATCCATATCGACCAAATGCAACTGGTGATATTGTAAGAAGATTGCTTAAAAACTGCCGTCAGTTTGGTCAATTTAAGCCAAAAATTAATAAAAATAAACCACTAGTGGACAATGACATCAACGAAATTAATGTTTTGGGTTATTTTACGGCCTCTCCAAATGCCTCCATTAGAGATTGTGAGAGAGATCTTACTTTGTCGACGAGAACAATTCATCGCATTTTAAAAAAACACAAATGGAAACCATTTTCTTATAATTTGGTGCAACACTTACAATTATGTGATCTTCCTCGAAGGGTAGAATTCTGTGAATGGTTTTTAATGAAGACCCAAGAGGATGAAAACTTCATAAACAAAGTTATATGGTGTGATGAAGCAAAGTTTAGCAAAAATGGATTATTTAATCGACATAACTCCCATTTTTGGTCTAATGAAAATCCACATGTTAGTAGAGAACGTTATTTCCAAGATAGTTGGAGTTTTAATGTTTTTTGTGCAATAAAAGACGATAAAATTTTAGCATTACAATTTTATGATGAAAATTTAAATGGTGAAAGATATTGCCACATTTTAGAAGCAGCTATACGACCGGCGTTACATGCTTTAAGAAATGGAGAGGCGGCTTCAGCTCGGTATCAGCAAGATGGAGCACCTCCTCATAACTTTGGGCCTGTTGCTCAGCATCTTTACGACATGTTTGATGATAGATGGATTGCCAATCGGGGTCCGTTTCGTTGGCCAGCTCGCTCTCCTGACTTGGCTCCTTTAGATTTTGGCATTTGGGGTTACATTAAAAATCAGGTATTTTCCATTCCTGTTACGACAAAGGAAGATATGATGCAGAGAGTCTTACTTGCTTTTAATTCTCTAACACCCGACCATATTTCCAGAATTACAAGACATAACCTAATGAAAAGGATTCATAAATGTTTAGAAGTAGATGGTGCTAATTTTGAACACTTACTATAAAACTTTATTTGTTTAATATTACATTTAGCTATTTTTTTTGTACGTTATCTAATTAAATTAATACAAAATACCTTGTCAACGTTTTTGATGATATCCACAATTAATAATCCTTTCATGCTGTTGGTTACTTTTCAGAAGTAATAATATGAAAAAATAATAAAATATCACCTTAAATCATGGAAATCATGGCCTACCCTTTACTAATGTTGAAATCATTAAGTGTTGTTATGTTTTAACTAAAATAATGAAATATCTCAAAAGTGGTTGGATTTAGGTATAGGGAATACCCATACCACACGAATTGGCTTAAAAAAATACATCGGCAAATGTAATAAAATACAGGGTGTTCTATTTAAAGTAAGCAACTTATAAATGATTTAAATTGTGCATGTTGGCGGCTAAGTTTAAAACATCCTGTATGAAATATCAATGAGTTGGACATATGGAGTTAACGGGCAAGCCCTTGTTGTTTATTGGTTACAATTTCACGTTACTAGCTTCGATATTAATGGAGATATCGTTATTTAATGTGGACTAGGATTTTTTCAAAATCCTGAAAAAAAACGAAATATCTCGAAAATACTTCATTTTTGGTATAGGACATTGTTCACAAATTTTATCTAAAATTTCATGTAGAATTCGAAAATAAAATAAAAAATATTAGGTTCTATTTAAAATAACAAAGTTGACGTCTATTTCCGGTATAACCGGAAGTGCCACATTCAGGACAACATTATATTTGAACTCAGCGTCATCCAAAACCTACAGCTTCGTAATTTCAGATTTTTAACATAACTGTATCCGCCATTACTTTTAATCAAAACTTGTCGCGCCACACCCTGTAGATGTATAGGTATTACAGTTTGGCTGGTCTACAAAACTTACAGAAGAAACTTGAAGAGGGAAATAAGAAGGAATCTACAACAGAGTACCTACGTTGAGTCTTTAGGATAGGTGAGGAGTTTTTTTTTTAAACTTTGAGGTTATATTCTGTTTATGTGTATGTTTCGTATTTTATTTCGTAGTATGTTATCTATTTTTTTCTTTTTCTCATATAGTATTTTTTTTAAATATTTCCGGAAATTAAATTATAATAAAATTAATCATATTAAATTACGTTAACTTAATAGTTTTCAAATGTCCACGAGTGATAAGAGCTCAGTAACATGGAATCAATTTGAGGGTAGATTAAATTTAATTTTAGAGGAGATAGTTAATCATAGTAAAAGGATCTTGAAGGCAACATTTCCTAAAAATCAAGAAATTCAATCAGATAATATTAATAATTTAATCAGTTCATATGATAATTTTTCTATATTCGTAAATAAAAATTGGGATAAATTAGACAACAATCAGCAAAGCTTATGTTTAAAGTATTTCGATAGAATCAGTTGTTAGGTCATTTCAGGTTTTGGATTTTCGGTACAAAGTTCCGTCTCAGTTATAGTCTAAGATCCCGATATAAAACGACCTTCACCGAGCTGCTTATTCGATAAAACGTATTTTATAATTAATTTAATATGTCAATAAATATATTGCATTTGGGTTGCCTAACAAATTTCAGTTCAGGATATGATTAATTAATCATTATAAAACAATTTTTTTTTAAACATTTCACCGGTTTGATTATCAGACAAATTGTATACCAATCGAAAGTATGGAGCCCATAGAATATGCAAACGTAAGGTTGCAACCCTCAGGTTGCCATCAGGCATTTTGCACCGGTCTGATTATTTAATTATGAACACGGTGGTATAGGGTTTCCTGAGAAAAATCAGTCCCGAATCTCGGTTGTCGAATTTTAAAAAGTGAAATATTGCTTTGAGTGAATGTGTGCGACTGAGAGGTCCGTGTTCATAATTAAATAATCTTTATTTTCATATAATTTTAATGCAATAATCAGACCGGTACAAAATGCTAGTATCGATTCACCTGTTTATACCTGGCAACCTGAGGGTTGTGACCGGAAAATAATAGGCAACCTAACATTTGCATATTCTATGGGCTTCATACTTTCGATTGGTATAGAATTTGTCTACTAATCAAACCGGTGAAATGCTAAAAGAAATTGTTTTATAATAATGAATTAATCATCATTGTACATTCAATATCACTATAAATAACAAATAAATACCTATATATAGTTGCCCTATTAGTTTGTTTCACTAAGTTTGTAAGAGACAATGTTTTTTTCTTCAAATTTCAATTAGATAGCTCAAATGTAATTACTTTTAGTCCTAAGATTGAAATTAGCGTTTTTATTCCTAGGATTAAAAGTGTTGCTGAGCAACGAGCAAATTTTTGTACGGTGAGGGAATTGATGGCTTTTGCACCTGAAAAAAGTAAAAAAATGTCAACATTTTTTGATGGTTGGAGAAAAAATTAATTTTATCACCAGTTGATAAAAACAAGGGAGAAAAGAAGAAAGTTTAATGTCATATTATAGAAAAATAACAACTAATAGAACTGAAGAGAACAACTAACAATAAGAACAACTAGAACAATTTACTTTTTATTTTATGCATTATTAGCTATTTTTGATTTTAATTCAATATTAATCGTAAAATAATAAAGAAAAGTCTGAAATTAATGTATAAAATAAGAGTATTGATTTGTGTAATATTGGTTGCAAAACTTGTAGGAATTAAAAAGTGCTATTTTCAAATCAGAAAAATTAATCAAAAATTGTTAGAAAACATAAAGTAAATTAAATTTTCTTTTTGTCAAAAGGACTCACATAAAATAAATTAAATTTTCTTTTTGTCAAAATTAGATAAAATATTGTATGAAACGTAAGAAATGCTTTATTGATAGGTGAATTAAATTTTCTATTTGTCAAAATTAAATAAAATCTTGTATGAAACACGTTATGAAATGCTTTTTTGTGTAACTCGTGTCATTTTACGGGACCGTAATTCAAAGATAGTTGCCAAAAAATCAGTCTCATTTAAATGAACCCTTTCGAAATATACACTACTGTGTGTTGTAATTGCTCTGATTTATGTTGCGACCAAAACATTGTGTAGGTAATAAGGTGTGAAGGCTGGTCTATCTATCTATGAGTCTATCTTTAATACGTCCTTGATCTATCACACTTACATTCGTTAAGAGATAACAAATGCAAATTATATCGAAAACTATATCATCTCGATGGTATATCACTCGGTATTGTATCGAATGATACATACTGGCATGGGAAGTGGGAACCGACACATGGTTATTTGTCCGGTATACAGTTGCACAGATACTTATTAAAGATGATAATAGTAATCAACTTTGGTCAACTAAATCACCAGTATCAAGGATATATAGGATCCAAATTTTGTCAATAAATTGATAAAATTGCATCCTCTCCCATATAATGGTCTTTAGTGGAGACTGAAGTTTATTATTTCACCGTAGCGGCTAATAAGGGAGCCTTAAATGCAATTCACTGGTCCAAAACATCGACATAGTTATTGCACATAAAAATTGTGCAGCTTCATGTTTAATTTAAAATATATCGAAAAAAAAATGGCTTTATCGTTATGAGAAAAGAGTACTTTATTTACGTAGAAAGTATTGGAGAATCGAAAAATTATGCTTAAATTTTTATTCCGCCAGTGACGTAGAATTTGGGAACGATTAACCTGTTACTTGCCCCTGTCGTACGCCTCTGGTAGTAGCCAGAAACGTTTGTTTACGATAATTTAGTAGGGTGTACAGGGTCTACACTTCCTGCCTAATATGCAATGAATACGTAACAGTTTTAAAGTACTGAGCACAAATAGTTTTTAAATTTTTTAACAAAACTAAATATGCATCTACATTTTATTTAGGTGTTTTGGGTTAAATCTTTATAATTTGAATTCAGGATTCTACTGTTAAATTATTTCCAATAAGTAATGAATCACCCTGTATATACATACAGGGTGTTTTCAAATAACACTTACAACGTTTGCATTCAGATGCCTCTCGTAAAATTGGACAAAATGATATGAGGATAAAGTGGTACAGCTTATTTATTTATCGAAATACATTTGAGATTTGGCAGGTTGTTTAGAACTATGACTAAGGTTACAAAAAGTGTAGTCATTTGGACTAACTCATCCATTTAACAGGACCCAGAAATACCTACCACATATTAAAAACACCAAAAAAAATAAAAAAATGTGTAATTTAAATAGGAATTAAAACCCAGTAAATTACGTGAATTACTGAATTTTCGTTATCTGGAACCTCTTAGATGAATTATTCAATTTCTTCCTTGGTTAATATCTTAGATTTATTTGCCCTATATTTTGAATATGTAGATACAATATTTTGTGTTGAATTGCAAGGGTTGACTTCAACATTGAATACTTGGCTCATAATGTTGAAGTCGTCCAGGAATGTTAGGCTTTTCCTACACAGTAAACAATGTACTATTATTGAATAAAATTCAAATAAACGTAAAGGTGTACTGTCAAATTTACATGCCAGTTTGAAGTATCTTCTAAGACACCTGAAGTTCAGTAATATCCAGCGCAGATACATGGCATCTATTATTGATAGTGTATTTATTTCAATCAATTGTATTTGTTCAAACTATAGAATATCTATCGCTATGTTTGTTAATCTATTTTATTGAACTATTTCAAATAATTTCTCTTTAATCATTTTTCTACGCCTGTATCTACCAAACTAGTTCCCTGGAAATACAAAATTTTTTTTAGCACAGAATAATAATTTTTTCTAACGCAGCATCAGCATTTCGTTTGATATCAGATTCAGGTGTCCAGTTGTTGGAAAGACATACTTTGGGTTTTTCCAGCTCTGGCAGAGCAGCTTTTAAAAATGTACTACACTCTGTCCAAAATGTACTGAATTTAAGAGAAATATAAATTTTGCCTTAGATAAAAACCACTTCTAATACAGGGGGTTCTTTTTTATATTGGAACTATTATGAAAATGCTTAAGTGATAGAGACCCTTTTTAGAAGTTTTACTGTTTTTATAGCGATTATAATATGTTTAGATTATAACATATTGGGTTTTGGGAATAAAAACGATTCAGGTTATTTTCCAAGCAATTGGAATGTATCCAGTTGCCAGTGATGCTCTGAAAAGTTTACAAAGTACTGAAGATAGATGTATTCGCCCGTGCTGCAGATGCTGGCATTATACTACCTGGTCCAAGAGCTTTGTATTGCTCCAACCGAGTTAATAGCCCAGTTTAGTTGGTACTGGTTGATTACTTTATTAGCTGCCGTCCAATCCTCCTTCCTTGCTCGAGCTAGGGGAGCTGGAGGTCTGACGGATAGTTCCGTTCCTGTCTCTATGGAAGCTGGAGGATGTGCCTGCAGTAGAATCTGCAGTGTCTCACTACCAGTTTCCGTGTATGATCCATTCGGTTATAAGATATTGCGTATGGGATTGATAGGACCTTTGGCAATAATTTTCTGGAGTCGTTCCTGAGGTTGTTTCCACCCCACCACAGAATTTACTACAGGACTACCTTTTTGCTTTTGATCTCCGAATCACAATTACTAAATCATTGGAAATAATTAAATCTATTTTATGATGGTAACCACGTGGTACAGACAGTCGAGCCAAGATCCCGTGCTTCCCATGAGCTGGTCGGCAGCAGAATATTTCACAGGATTCTCGGTAGTCTAACATTCTTCGGCCCGTTGACGCCCCACAATCCAAAGTACTTAGGTAGTCAATCATCATATATCAGGTCGTATGACAATCTCGAGAGTTTGTTATTCGGATTTATTGATACTAACAATACAAATTCCTCATTTAAGATAACATATTTATGAGTTTTATCAACAATTTAAAGTGAATTAGTCAATTGAATTCTTTTTAGATGTAATCTCTTGGGTAAAAATATAAAATTATGTCAATTGAATAAAATGTGATGGAGTAATTGATGTATTGGCTAAAATTATAGAAAGGTCCTGACAATCTTACATTCCCGGTGCCTCTACATGTACCTATAATATCTTCGAAAGCAGGGTCTGGGTCTTCTCAGACTACTCCTTTCTCTTTGTCATGGTCCCCCTCGAGTGGAGCCAACTGGTTTTAATGGACTACTCTTCGTTTTCCATTGGGAATCTTGCTTATTCAATAGATGACGTCGTTGATCCTCTTCTTAATTGAGTACGGTCCATCCCTTTTTTGTAATTTGGGAGAATGGCCTCACTTTCTGTTCGGGTTATGTAACCATACTCCATCTCCTTCTTTGAAACTGCCTTCTGTGGCCTGTGTGTCATATAGTTTCTTCATCTTGTCGCTGGCAACGTTCAAGAAAATCAATTCATGTAAGTTATCCAATCTTCCATTCAACTCGATTACGTAATCTTCTCCTGCTAGGGCTTCACCACATCGTCATCAAAATTTAAGGTCGTGAAATTAGTCTCATTCGTCGTTCAAATAGAATTATGACCAATGTTTTACCCATGAACTCGTTGACGGTGGATCGATAAACCAATCCAACTTGAAATGAAAATCAACATTCAGGATATCCTGACTAGTGCTCACCAAATTGTAATTATTTTCACAATGTTATATTTATAATATATTAGAATTTACTGTACCTTGTGTTAATGGCCATAGTTGTCTCAAGCACGGTAAATTGAATAAAAAAAATGAAAACATATTCACATGTAAACATAAGTGAGAATATATAAATGAAAAGGTCAGTAAAAATGTTACTCTGTATATATTATACGAAAAAAGAAAATCAGGTATTTAAAAAACATTCAAAATGAGACTTGTTTTACGACACTCTTTACAAGTTTTGAATTTATTTGAACCATAGAAAGCAGCGTACAGAAATTCACAACTCGATTGATCGAAAACTGTTAAAACTACTAATTCAATTGAAATCTTTTTTTGTAAGAAAATATTAACATTTTGCTCTTTTGAATCTCGCTCCTGAAATAATAAGCCGACATCAATATTTTAAATATATTATTCCCTATATTTTAAAAGGTTGTTATGAATGGTTGAAAATACCTTTACTGCATACTTTCGATTCAATAGTCACTTGTAACGAAATTCTCTAGTTTTGTAAAATTTCCATTACAACCCCAATTCACAAGTATAGCAGTCTGTTCGAAGTGGAAAATTATAGAGGAATATCAATTATGTGCGCCTCGGCTAAAATATTGGAGCAAATTGTTTATTGCAAATTATATAATTCTATGAATAGGTCCATAATACTACAGCAGCATTGCTTTATTAATACAAATCTATCAATATTTAGTGACCCTGCATTTAAAACTTCACATAACAAATCTCAACTAAATGTTGTATATACAGATTTCCGGAAAGCTTTCGATTAAGTAAATCATAATATTCTGATATACAAACTTAACAAATTTGGTGAATCAGATAATTGTTCAAAGTAGGTAAATTAAAAGTTATTTAATGAATAGACAATTTATCGTTAGGCATAATGGAAACGCATCAGGAAACCTCTTCTGTTTTTACTGATTATAAATGACCTATCCTCCGTATTAAAATATCCAGAATGTTTACTTTTTGCATATTATGATTTAAACAATTTGAAAACTATTCAAACAGTAAGAGATTACTTTTCACTTCAAAAAAATAGAAATAGTGTAATCCACTAGAGTAATAATAATTGATTATACCTCAATATAAAAAAATAAGGCATTTCAACGATAACTAGATTATTATTTTTGAATATCAAATGGAGAATGCGGTTCTTCAGAAGAAAGCAGAAGTCAAAGATTCAGGAGTTACATATGATACTACTTTTTCGTTTGCGAGTCATATTACACAAATAACAAGATCAACTAATAGAACGTTAGGATTTGTTATTAGGGAAGCACGGGAGTTCCAAAATTTGAATAGGTACAATTGAACTTCTTTACTATACCATTGTTCGATCTAAATTAGAGTTTGCTCCAGTTATTTGGTTTGGAGAATACATACCTACATTGAGACACATTGAAAACATACAACACAAATTTCTTGGCTAAAATTTTTTTAAAAACCACAAACCGTGGCCAGATTATAATAAGACTAGATCAACTCAATTGAGAGCTGAATTCAAAATTATAGCGTTAGATCTAAGTCGAATGTTCATAGCATTACTGTTTATATTCAAAATTATTAACAATAAAATTGACGCGCCAGATGTAGGTACTAAAACTATCACCTTCTAATGTACCCTCTAGACACACGCGTAATACATGACGCATGTTGAAGCCTGTTAATCAAATTAACAAATTTATAGTAAAAGATTGGAGTACATCTCATGTTTTATAAACAAATTGTAAACTACGCACTACAAATATCTGTATAATTTAAGGTGACTCTACAGTTCTAACAGAAAATATTTAATATGATGGTCTCTTTTTAACTTAATTATTTATAATTATGTATCTTAATTAAGAAAAGCAATGTAATAAAGTTTTAAGACTTGTCCGGTTTCAAATAAATAATAAAAAAAATCGGAATTAAATCAATCATTTTATTTCATTTGGTCTACAATTAATTATAAATAGATCAATTTAAACATAATCCCAGCCGTCACACACTTCATATGAAAAAATTTCCAACGACTTATTCATCGCTTTGGCACAGTTGAATACACATTCGTTTCTGTAGGTCTGGCCATCTGTTCCACAAACTGGATCCCAATTGTCAAGACAGTCACATGGCCATGGATATGGAATGTAGGCAAATATGCCTACATTTAGAACTATGACTAAGGTTACAAAAAGTGCTACCATGTTACTCTTCATATTTTCAAATGTATTACAAACGATTTAATATCAAATACTGTTTAGATATCACTGATATCTTATTTATATGTGTGGGTTTCGGACCAAATTTGATTATCAAATTTTATCGCTAAGATTAAATACTTTTTAAAATGAACAAAATAAAATATTAGATGATCTCCTTTCAATTCCTTTCTTCTTGTCTGGTTCCTGATAGGGTATCTTTCTGTTATTACTTCAACTCTTATCAGATATTTCATCTCCGCTGCTTAAATACTCTCCTGCCTGTCGCTAAAAATCCACGACTCGCATCCATCATACGTGAGTATTGGTCTGTATATGAAGTGATACATTTTCTTCTCAGTTATCTTAGAAGCTTCCTTGTTGTTGATGAAATTTTGTATTCATTGAGTAACAGAATTTGATGGTTTTGTCTATTTGCTTGTCAATTTCCACTTCCTGCTTGCCAGGAATAACCTCTAAATATTGGAAATCATTGACTTATTTCATTTTCTATACATAGTTTTAGTCAATCTTTTGTAATTACCATAACTGTTAATGTTTTCTCGTTGTTTTCCATTAGATGTCTCATCAGCGATTCGTTATATGTTGACATTCTCTTGCAGGTTATTTCTTGTGTTTGTCGTTATGACAATGTCATCGGTTATTTTTCTCAGATTGTGAATGCCAATATATAGTTTTTCGACACTTTCACCACACTCTTGTATGATATCATCAGTGTAATTTGCCGATCTACATTTTTTAGTTGCACTCTCCATCCTCAACAAAATAATAAAATAAATTATCGAAATAAAAATGCCAACCAACCGTAGCTACTTTTTAAACTTTAACTTGTATGACTTTGACCTATACACATTAAATGACAGACGTAAATAATCATGCATGCCAAATACCAGCTTATGAATTTTCCTAAAAACTCCACTTAAACCATCAAGTTGCCAGATATACGAATACCTAGTTAAAATTTCTTTGGTGGAAACCAAGTATACTTCAGCTCCACTTTATTTTTAAGGGCTTCATAACTATTCCTTGCTCAAACGTAATTTGATGGAAACGGCAATAAGCAGCTAACAAATTAAAATGTATGTTCAAAATTTTGTCCATTCAAATTTATACATAATCTGCAACGTTTTCTTATTGAAAATCGTATGGGTACCTTGGAAAGAGTGAAGGTTATGCGACTTGCACGATAAAACCATTGAGGAATACATTAAAACATGTTTTTCCATCAAAATTATCAAATTAAAACATTTAATTTTTCATAACTGTAACACCCTGTATTTCGAAAAGTAAATAAGCTGTACCTCTTCATCCTCATCATTTTGTTCAATTTTACGAGGGGTATCTAAATGCAAACGTTGTAAGTGTCATTTGAAAACACCCTGTATATAAAACACCGCAATAAAATGTAGCTGCTTACTTAGTTTTGTTTAAAAATTTAAAAACTATTTGTGCTCAGTACTTTAAAACTGTTTCACGTATTCACTGCATATCAGGCAGAAAGTGTAGATACTGTACACATTACTAAATTATGTTAAACAAACGTTTCTGGCCACTACCAGAGGCGTACGACAGGGGCAAGTAACAGGTTAA
Source organism: Lochmaea capreae (assembly GCA_949126875.1). Taxonomy (NCBI): domain Eukaryota; kingdom Metazoa; phylum Arthropoda; class Insecta; order Coleoptera; family Chrysomelidae; genus Lochmaea; species Lochmaea capreae. The sequence continues at coordinate 15,256,865 of OX421409.1, forward strand.
TCGTTCTCAAATTCTACGCCACTGGCGGAATAAAAACTTAAGCACAATTTTTCGATTCTCCAATACTTTCAACGTAAATAAAGTACTCGTTTCTCGTACGGATAAAGTCAATATTTTTCCATATATTTTAAATTAAACATGAAGCTGCACAATTTTGATGTGTAATAACTATGTCGATGTTTTGGACCAGTGAATTGCATTCAATGCGCAAATGAAACTTTAATCCGTAAATAAAGACATTGGAATTTATTGACAAAAAACTTTGAAGGAATATTAAAATGCCCGCAGATATCCAAACAGAGTTCAAACCAATCGGCTAGCTTTTAGCAATAAAGAACACAACTATTAAATGAATGGCAATAAAATTAGCTGAATTCACTTTTTGCAGCCATAGTTCCTGACGAGTGTTTATTTCTTGTGAATATACTAATGATTTCAAATGGCCCCATAACAGCGTTTGGTAAATAGATGGAAAAAATGATAATGCTCATGAATCAGTGACTTCGGAGGAAAATCCTGAAACCGTTCAATTATTGATGTAAATTTATTGTGTTTTCCTGGGAGGGCTAGCATGACAGTATTTAACACGTTTCTATAAATCCATTATGTGGTAAATTATACTACTCTTCCAAAAATATTGATTTGATATTGATTTGATGTGTTCTTTTTTGCGAATACTATCTAAAACAGATGTTTTATTGAGAATTTAAATATCTCTTCTTGTTTAGAAAAAATTGCAGAATAACAGTTACTAAAAAGACATGTAGAAGATAATGAATCTTTACCACCTCCAGAATGATTAGATTCAAACGTTTGAGAAAGCAACTGTGTTAGCGAAACGCGTCACGAATCTATATTGAATTTAGTTCAAATATAATGAAGATTTAAACAAATTAAATTGTTTTATTTCATCATTCGGTTGATCTTCATCAAGTAAAAGCCTCATCTATTCAATTTATAGGTACTTACTTATTATTTGAACACATTATGCCTCAGTAGTAGATAGCGGCTGACCCAAATCCATTGACTTAAGGCAAAATATTAAAATTTTGAGATTCTGAGCCTATGATTTATGATTAATGACCATTTCCTATGAATACCCTGTACATAGATCCTGTGCTTATAAGATAATATATGAGATCCATATCTCCCAATTTATGTTTAGATACATTGTCACGTAATATAGATAAAATGTAAAAAATCAAAGGCTTAAAATATGCCATTATTTATTAATGTAATAATATATTTACGCAGTTATAAAATAATTGAGAAAAAAGTCTTACAATAAACAAGATAAGCAATATAATTAATTGTGTAGATATCCATCGATACTACACTTTATTGATAATTATTTTAATCAGACGTTAAACTTCATTACAAAAAAAAATTAAATAGGTAAACGAAAACTTGATCTTTTTGGGTGATTTCTGTTAGTTATTACTATGTTTCCTGGTAAAAAACTTATATAACCTAGAGTTGATATTTGATATTGAAGATATATTAATAATCTATAAAAAATCAGAGGCTTCAAAGGCGCCATTATTTAATAATATGATACATTTATGCAGTTATACAGGGTGTCCCGGGACTAATTGGAAAAAGGATCGTATAATCTGAGATAAAATAATGTTAGTACTCCATATAAGCTTTTTTATGCAGGCCCTCGTCTTCGAGTTCCCAGCAAACACAAAAACATATTGAATACATTTATGTTATGTAATTTTTGAAATATAAAATTCACAGTTATATAAAACTGAAGTCACAACTAGATAATATTTATGTATTGAATACTGACAAAGGCCGTCACAGCTAGAGAACAATAATGATATTTAAAAGATACATATTCATAACAATTAAAATGAAATCATTATTCAGGATACATCAGAGAATTTAGAGAAATCACTCAACTCCACATTACATGTGCTATTATATGTGCTATTATATTTGCCTTTGAAAAAGAACTATACAGTTTTTTGAAAATTTCTGTAGTCCTGTTCATATCTTGGCGTAACCCTATGTACAAAAAGATTGAAGGAGAAAAATGATACACAAAATTTTCTTTGGTTGTGATAACATTTGTTCTACGATAGGTGGCTAAAATATTAGATACAATACTCTTAATTTTTCAATAATGTTTAATTGAATTTTTTTTTTTTTTGGTGAACATAAATGTTATAATATCGCAAGAGCTTCAAAACTAATCGATTATTTTACGGTATTATTGTAAGTAATTTGTCAAAAATTAATATCTGTGCACAGCAGCGTTTCTCCCTCATTTTTTCAACGATGATGTTCATTGCTTAGCGTTAGGTATGGCTTGAGAGACTCAGTTGAAGATTGGTCAGTAATTTGAATAAATTTTTCTAAGTTGCCTCCAGATTTTGTTATGTTAACCAGAATACTGAAAACTGCTTCCAAACGCATTTTTGCGTTTTCAGCGTGTTCAGAGATCCAATTGCTTCGCTTATTATAGCCCGGGAGACAGTAATAGTTTTTGGGAACCAATTTTAACCTTGATGGGTCAAAGTGACTGAAACTCAAACATTTTTTTTACACGTTTTCATGACTGGCTGACGGCTTCTTCACCTATACACAGCTGGCTGACGATTTTCTTCAATTTAAATAATTATATAAACTACCGGGGACTACCGAGTTGTACCACGACTACTTGAGTTACTCCATTTCCTCCTTTATTGGGGATTATACTATGTATTTATTGCATATTATAATAAGTGAACAGTAAAAGTTTTAAGGGAGGTCCGTTTTCAGATGTATGAAATAAGAAATAGTTATAAATGTTTTATGTTTGGCACTCTCACACACTATTACTGTAGTAACCTACCCTATCCCCCCAGCCACCCCAATAGGTTATTCAACTTTTTCATTAGAATTCAAGATTACGACATACTGGAATTTTCAGAACTATTCAGTTAACCTGGAAGCGAATAACATAAACTGGACGGCAATCCTCCCAGGAAATTCGGTGGTACAACTCGACGGTAGGATTATACCTACCTGATATCTTGTGGTAGAGCTTGGCGATCCCGAAACTACCATCTCTGTAAATTTCAGCCGGGCTTCAATGACTGGACCTCAAAATTTTGTTGACGTGTTTTCGGTCCTCCCGTTGGACCACCCACCGCGGGTCCGCCAGCTGATGGTCAGTATGCTTTAGATCACAACCAAATTTAGCATTCAACAAGAAATTATAGTCAGGGCTTAAATGACTGACAAAAAACTATCACTGGCTCCTGGGCTATTTCTATACTTCAAGAATATTTCGAAGTGATTCATTGTGATTTCAAGACGTTTTCTGGGTTTTTAAGAAACTTTATAAGGTGGTTAGGTAGGTACTATCGCAACACACACTGTTGGACCCACCGAAAAACCAGGCTATGAAGCCACGTCGTCAAGCGTTTAATCGGTTATCTATGCGCCGTAAATACGATCAATTCGTTATTTCTATAGGCTAATTTCATTGTGAATCATATTTTAATCACTTCAAAATGTTGCTGGTAGTTTTGCGTATAATTGGTATCACTGCTTAATTTCAACTTGTAAACCGAATGGGTGGAGATCATAACGTAACAAATAGTTATAGAAGAACGTGAAAAAAAAATTGCTCAACATTTTTCAATTTTATTTGATCATCTGATTATTAATCAAATTTTCTTGTGCAATTCTTTTTTATTAAGCTACTAATGTACAAATATCTATCCTAACGTTTATTGTCCCAAACTTTTCTAAGACTACAAATCACATATTTTTTTATACAAAAATCATCCTAACAGTGATACGACTCTATTCAGGTATTGTGGAAACATTAAAATGATACTTTTATAATACCTAAAACCTAACATAAGAAATTTCCAATGGCAGTTACTGAAACAAACTGGCCACCGTACTTAAACGAACTGGCCACCTACTAACACCCTTTAACTGCCTTGAAATTTCGCTAGATTTATCTATTAATATAGCAATATGTGACAAAGCTTAGAACCTAGACTATTTGCCTAGTTCTCTTGGGCCCTCATACTAGGGTTTCAATCTCTTGAAACCTGCACCGTCTTGTCCTAATTTCAGCTCTTCATAAAGAGTAGGGTTCACTTCTTGTTGAGCTGGCACGTGTAAAGCTTCGTTTTTCCATTCTTCCCTACCAGATGATAAAGAAACTGCTACTCCGATGCCGTTACCGGGAGACAGGTGCGCTGATTCTGTTCCTCTTACAAATAATAAACTCAACAATCTGTTCATTTTTGGAGAATCAAACCAAAACTTTTCATTATTTACTGTTTATTCCAACCTTAAAACAATGAATATAATAGAACAGTGAACATAAACAGCGTCAAAGTTTCTTCATTTTTTCTTTTGTTGCAATCAACAGATGTTGCATTCCGTATTATTTAAAAGTAATAATATTCCAATGACTATATTAGTATTATATGATTTAGATAAATGTATGAAAAGCGATATATTCAATATCCATTCAATGCTCATAAACAAAGTGTCAATCCGAAGCTTTCAGTAATACTGAATGTTTCAGTAAATGTGACAACACCACCTTTTATATCAAATGTTCATGTTTACACCTATTCAGTTTCCTGAAACGGTTTTAAATTAACTTGGGAACAACGCTCCATCGTTTTCTGTCCGAATATTGTTAAAAGGATTCAGGTAGTGAGAATTTGTACAATCGAGGTACGAACGTAAGAATTCAGTTAATAATTTACCGGATAGCAGGGCGATTTTATCTAGTTGTGACACAAAACCTTTATCGATCTCTCACGTGTGACAAATAACTTAAAGTGTTAAATTTTCCTTCTTTTCCCCTTCATCCCATTTCCTAATAATTGGGACATTTTTATATGAAAACCTCAGTAACAATAAATATTAACATCAAAAACGCACCAATACCTACATAAAACCTTAGTTACCTATAATACATTAGTTACCATAATTTAATACGTTAAATACGAAAGCACGCCACTGTTATTGGAATCAGCAGCCTTTGCTATCCTTGTTTGGGAATGAAAGAGCCGATTCAGATGTTGGTTGCAAACATAGTGTACTGTCAGTATAGCGGGTTAGTATGTCATACCAGATTATATCGTTGTAACGTCAAAATCGCATTTAGAAAACAGTTTTATAACTAAAACTTGCTTCTGACGCCAAGTCTGTTTATGTTAGGCAAGGTAGCAAATATTCAATTGCCTATTTAACATCCAGACAAAGGAAGCAAATTATTTCAATTTAACCGATAACCTCACAATAATATCATAGACATTTTCAACTTTTGTTCGAACTACGACTTAAGTTTTGAAACATTGTTTGAAAATTGGGGAAAAAGGTTATGTTTTTAACATTATTTAATGAATGAATTGTATGTGGTTGAAGTCCAAGAATGACGTTCCATTGTTATTTTTAATGTTTACATCATTTTCCATCAAACTAGAAGTCGGCCATGTTGATTTGAGTTGCGAAAAAAATTAAAATTGGCACCAATGCAGTCCATCAAAATTTCGACAGGATAAATCCATATCCATATATTCCCACCGATAAATATTTACCTGTATGTGATCCATGTTCACTTTTCTCAATTAACTAGGATTCTTGAAAGCAATTCCATTCGACGTTTTAATTCCCAATAACTTCCTCGATCTCATAAATCAAATTCCACCTACAAAAATGGCCGCTACCACTATCAAAGCCAAAACGACAGCAACGATTACACCCACGTGACCGTCATGACCTTCTTGACTAGCTGCTGTTATGTACTTATCACCCATGGTAAATCTTAAAGGGTCTGTTAACGTGAAAGTCCCTTTACTATTTCCTGCTTTTACAACAACAGAATACGTTTCCCCGATTGAAACAAACATTTTTTCGTTAGTATCACTCTATGTTAAATACATTCCACTTTTACCTTTAAGCTCGTGATACTAGATATTTGTGGAAGCTGAGTCTTCTTTGAAATTTTCTTTGCTTTGTGAATCAATTGATTTTATCATTACACTATGCAGTTCGACGGTGTGAGGATTTTTTTTGGTGGATCCCAGTTGATACTGACTGAATGCGAGTCTATGAAATCGACGTGGACGTTTTGCGGTGATCCGGGTAATTTGTCCCTTGAAAATAAAACTTCAATCAATAGTCTACTTATCACGATAATATCTGTTCATTTCACAAAAGTTCCTACTCTCAGTATTTTTAAATTAAGACGCTAAAAACTTTTCCAGTATTTAGTAAAGGCTGATGGAAGTATCTCCAATTTTGCTGGACCATGATATTTGGTCCACATCTTTGGTAACATTATGTACGACGGTGACCATACGTCGAGTGGTTCCTTGTCTTACAAGTCTTCCAGAAATGTGCAAAGAGATCGTTGGCATATGAGTATCCATAGCAATACAAAGAATTGTCATGCTACTACCTTCTATGACTAAATTTATTGGAAGCACAGTTGAAGGCTGAAATTGTATATTAATATTAATGTCCGTATATTTTTGAGTTATATTGATATAAACTGTATTCAATTGAGAAGGACCCACCCTTAATATTTCATAAATGCGACATATTACAAATAAATGCCGAAACACGTCAACTTCCAACTTAAGGAGTGCAGTTTTTTGTGTTCATGTCACAAAATTCAGATTCACCCCCCTCCCTACTGGAGATACCCTTCAATTCTTTTAAAATGGCGTTGAGTGTTAAGTTGTACCTCATTTTAAAGGTCTGGTCCCTATTCAATCATTTGTTTTGCCTTTGATACCTGCGTTCCATTAATGTTATGACAGAGAGACTTTAAAAAATAAACAATTTACAAATAGTGAAAAGACAACTGTTAACAAGAAATAACTGTTATTTAATCATGTGTTCAAAGTGACCACCGTTAAAATTCAGGCAATAATGAAGTCTATTTAAAAAAAAATCGAGTGGTGTTAATACTGGAGTTCAAAGTGGCACCTCTTTGACCAATCCACTTGCCTGGATAATTTTGGTTTAACCAATCTCTCATACGGAGGTCCAAATGTGGTGGAGACTCATTTGCTGAGAATATAAGTTATTTGCATCAATCAAAAAATGTACCAGGTCATCTAGTTGGTTTTCCACACTGTCAAATAATATCAAATGTAAGGTACCTATTCTGAACGTGCCATTTAGTGAAGTTTTGTCAGTCAGCTGGAACGAATTTTTGGAATACAATTGCGGAGCTCGCTTTTATTCCCACATAAATTTTGTGGAAAATGGAACTATAATAACGTCAACGAGTGCTAGAAAGTGTCACTATATTTGTCAAAACTCTTTTAATGTAATTTTCCATGGAGACAATTTAAGGAGATCGAACAAAAATATCTGACGGCAGAACATTAACAGGTCAAGAAACATAAATGAAAAATAGGACCATTCCAGAATGACGCCACTGACAGGTCGGCATGAATGTTCTGGAAAGAACATGTCATATTTTATTTAGTTTTCATTGGTTACTGGTAAACGACGGATTATAGACTTTAATTAGTAATTAGTTCTTAAAATTATCTTGAATGCCATCGTTTTATAATTTTGTATATTTTTTTCGATTTCCACTACCTTAACCAAGCAACAATACTAGTTATCTCTCTGTGCACCTGAATCTGTTGCTCAAATCACATTACTCCTCTGCTGATTGCTTATTAAGGTTTCGAAAACGTTATCTAAAAGTTCAAAATATTTTTCACCCGTCAAATTTCCTCTAATAACAGCGTTTCCTAAAATTCCAGCCAATTATTTATTTTTTGGGGTGTTTGGGATTGACCTTTAAGAAAAATATGTGGATTTGTATCATCCCAATAGCGACAGTTATACCGATTAACTAATACATTTGAAAAGAAGGTAGACTGGTCGCTAAAACTAACACCCCGTATTCGCAAGCGTTCGGATGACAACAAAGAATTATGTGACCTTTGTCTCTGTGGATGGAACAGACTTAAGTGATAATAGTGCTCTAAGCCAAATTATTATTGAAAATGAAATGAGAAGTTATTCACTGTTTAATAATAATAATAATAATAGATTTATTGACCAAGATAAACAAAAAATAATAATCTGAATATTACAATAAGTAAAGTATAATTTTGGTCAAAAGGACTACTGATCAGTAAAACTGTTCTCCCTCAGAAGCCTTTACAAGCAAAAGAAAAAAAAAAGAAATATACCTACTATCTAAATAGACAATACACTCCAATTCCTACGTTATAAGGCTACAAAGGTATGGTTTTAGGATAGATTTGTACATTGGTCATTAAAAAAAAATTTGGTTACTCTTTTACTGAATATTGAGATAGGCAATTCTCTTAATTCGGCCGGTAGAAGGTTATAATGTTTCGAGATCTGATAAGTGAAAGAATTTTCAAATTGAGTTGTTCGATGTTTAGGAATATTGATTAGATGTTTTCGACGAATGTTCATGTTGAAATTTCATCTCAACCCGTCGCTGCTGCATAAAAATGTATTTATTGTAACAAGAAATATAATGTTTTCCTAGTCCATTTGTGCGCAACGAATCAACCGCTCTATTCCTTTTGTGCCATAAAAAGTGCGTTTCTATAGAGATAAGAAATATATTGTCCTGTCAGCGATTGTCAAAAATAAAAAGATTGAAGTGCCAAAAATGATTCTCTTTCCATATTAGTTAAAACAACATGTCCTAGTCGTTCGTGATTCTACGTAGCAGCAGCAACATTCATCTCAATCAAACAAAATAATCTTTAATGTTGAAAATCCCAACAGTTCACATTGTGAACATATGTCCGAAAAAAGATTTTGTTGTAGAGAAATGGAGGGCTCTGTGCTGCTATAACTTTATAAAATAGGCATAGTGCATGTACCTTTCTGCGATTCTCCATATTCAGCCAGTTTGCTATTTTCAGGGTGTGTGATATTTTACCAAATTTTCTAATTCCATAGGTAAGTCTTAGACAAGACGCACATCTAATTCAATAGTGCCACATATTGTGCAAATCTTGAAAATGTTGGTAATTTAATAAAACAATGTTGGGTTCCCACATTTTTGGCTGTAAAAATTTCATTTTAGAAATTACTTTCTTCAAAAGTGTGACGTTCTGACATAAATATAAAGCTTTGTACTGAAATTTTATTAGATTTCTAAAAATTTAAAATCTAAAAGAGTTTTGATAGTTATGGCGATACTGAACTGACATGTATCTATGTCTATTTGATTTAATTGATTATTAGATATGGCCATATTGCGCATAAATAAAAGATACATTAATAAAATTTAAAACATTTTATTTAATTTATATGTGGTACAAACAACAGAAAACTTAAATTGGAGTTTACATTTTATATCTATTTTTGATTAATTAGGTCTTCAAAAAATTTGTGGTGAACGGGTTTAATTAAATTTTTATTGCAGAGTTCCAAGAGGTGTTGCTTAGTTTTGTCCGAAATCGAAGGTGGTTTTATGTAAGCTTTTTTCAGAACCAGGGCCGTGTCTAAAGAAGCTGTGCATTGTCTTGTGGTTCCTTTAATACAAACTTCTTCAAACTCATCATTAAAGTCAGTTTTGTAAAAAAATGATCCAGGGCTATTTTTATCAACTTTAATAGCTTGGATGTCATTCCAAATAACCTTTTTATCTGTTGTAGTTTTTGTAGAGTTTTTTCCCATTTTTGAGCTGAGGTCTTTGAAATCATAAAACTCTTCTGTAGACATTTCCCTCACATTGTAAGGCTTTCCTTCTTTTCTGGCACAGTTTATTATTACAGGCCATTGTGCTGGTACGTAGATAGGGCCCGTTCTAAGAACTTTCTTTTTTTGTCGCTCAATGGTTGAGTGCATCGCATCTTTTTCATTCTGAGTATGACCCACAGTGAGAAATTTATGTGTGATGGATTTTATATTGACTTTTGCAATTGCGTAGAGGTACATGGTTACGATAAATTTATTTTTATTCTGACCAACACAGTTGTCGCTTTATAATATAACATCCTTGTTAACACAAAATGATGAGAGATAATCCAATAAACAAGTAGCTATTTCATTTGCGCTACGGTTTGCGATGGCTCCATGCCAAAAATAGCAGTAACCATTCTTTGAAACCATTTCAAAGATCGTAAAATTGAAGCAGTTAAGGCGGCATTTGTAATAAAAAGTGGAGATATCACCACATGGTGTGGGAAGAACTGCCTGCAAGTCAAAGCAAGCTACAGTGGCCTCGTAGAACTAATTTGTCATGGACTGTTTTGGTGACATATCGCCCTAACGGGCAGTTGGGGCTGTGTTGCACCAAAAAAACTTCATTATTGCAATAGGCATGTATCTCACTTAAAGGCCAAACTAATGCAATATTAAGTTATGGCTGTATTGCATCCCATTCAGTTAAATTTAGAAAATTTTATATCGCCATAACTCCAAAAAAGGAAAATTTGCAGTTGTGGCCCTATTGAACTAGATGTGCGAAAAGTTTTGCAATTTTTGTAATCTTCTTCGTTCGACACTATTAAGACTGGGACCATAGACGTAGTCACAATAATTCGGTAGCGAGAGAACAAATGTATCACACAGTTCATTTTTCAGTTGACTAAAACCTGTCTATTTAAAAATAATAATTTGAGTTTGGCGTATATGACTTTTGAAGGATATGAGATATATGGTGATCGAATTTGAGTTTGTCATCTATATAAAGCCCTAAGTTTTACGCGTAAGTTGTAAACGTTATTACGCTCTTGTTGATCTTGATAATACAATTAAAATATTCCGCAGACCTTCTTCCAAAATGCAGAACCACTGATTTTGACGGATTTATCATTAGATCGTGTTTTGAAGAAAGCTCTACCAACGCGTTAATATCCTCATTATTATTTGTGTAGAAAAGCATGTTTTGCATAGTGGTTGTAGGGAAAATTGATCCAACAACTAAAGCTAAGAAGTAGGTACGTTATTTTCATTTTTGCATCCTACATAGGTATATTTAATTTGTGATAAATTATTTATACTAATGTACGTAATGTGTGTAAGTACTAGGGAGGAAATGTACGATTTTTCTCTCTACAATTAGGCCAAGAAATGTATACTTTGGATAGAGGTAGGCGGAAAAACGATTTAAACCTGTTTTCCTACAACCACTATGCAAAACCTGCTTTTCTACACAAATTTTTATACGCAAAGCAGGTATTTTCTTAATCTTTTTGATAACCGTTGGGTTGAGTGGAAGAACATATTGGTTGAGTGGAAGAACATTTCCGTGATGACACTAGATGTCATTGTAGGAAATGAACTCCGCCGTTTATTTTCAAGAGGAATTTACATGTATTAAAATTAAAAAAAATGTAATTTTCTCATTTGAAAATAATAAAGGTGTTTTCCTACAACCACTATGCAAAACATGCTTTTCTACACAAATTTTTATACGCAAAGCAGGCGTTTTCTTAATTCTTTTGATAACTGTTGGAAAAGTAATGCGAAAAGTACACGCTATGGCACTTTTCCGCACCGAAATGTCAAACAAAGCTACCTATGACCTGTCAACTTTTTTTGACAATTCAACATATTTATTATACCTACTTAGAGAATTTCTAGGTGTAGAATTTTAAATTCAAACCAAAAATAAAAAATAAGAACTATTTATTTGATTATTTATTTATTTATTGTTCACTATTAAACATACCCTCAACTGATTTTTCTATATTAAATTTTCATTTTGTATGTTCTTTCTGTTCAAAGTTTTAATAAAATACCTATATGAATTTCTGTTTTTATTTAATTAATAAATGTGGTTATAGGAAAAATATTGTGTACAACTTGTACGCAAATCACTTTTCCCACAGTTGTACAAACTACTATTATTATTATTATTATATTAATGCGAAAAGTACACGCTATGGCACTTTTCCGCACCGAAATGCACATAGCTACCCATGATCTGTCAACTTTTTTTGATAATTCAACATATTTATTATTATAGTGAATAACTGGTTTGCATTCAGATACCTCTCGTAAAATTGGACAAAATGATACAAGGATAAAGTGGTACAGCTTATTTATTTTTCGAAATACAGGGTGTAACAGTTATAAAAAATTAAATGTTTTAATTTGATAAATATAAAATGGATTAATAGATTGATTTGAGATTTGGCAGGTTGTTTAGAACTATGACTAAGGTTACAAAAAGTATAGTCATTTGGACTAACTCATCCATTTTACAGAACCCAGAAATACCACATATTAAAAACACCAAAAAAAATAAAAAAATGTGTAATTTAAATAGGAATTAAAACCCAGTAAATTACCTTAATAACTGAATTCTCGTTATCTGGAACCTCTTAGATGAATTATTCAATTTCTTCCTTGGTTAATACCTCAGATTTCTTTGCCCTATAACCTCCAGCATGCCGTTTCACTAACTAACGGAAGTTTTGAATATGCAGATATAATATTTTGTGTTTAATTGCAAGGGTTTACTTCAACATTGAATAATTGGCTCATAATGTTGAAGTCGTCCAGGAATGTTAGGCTTTTCCTACACAATAAACAATGTACTATTATTGAATAAAATTCAAATAAACGTAAAGGTGTACTGTCAAATTTACATGCCAGTGTGAAGTATCTTCTAAGATCCCTGAAGTTCAGTTATATCCAGCGCAGATACATTTATTTATTTCATCCAATTGTATTTTTTCAAACTATAGAATATCTATCGCTATGTTTGTTAATCTATTTTATTAAACTATTTCAAATAATTTCTCTTTAATTCTTTTTCTACGCCTGTATCGACCAAACTATTCCCCTAGAAATTCAAATTTTTTTTTAGCACAGAATAATAATTTTCTCCAGCGCAGCATCAGCATTTCGTTTGATATCAGATTCAGGTGTCCAGTTGTTGAAAAGACATGCTTTAGGTTTTTCCAGCTCTGGCAGAGCAGCTTTTAAAAATGTACTACACTCTGTCCAAAATGTACTGAATTTAAGAGAAATATAAATTTTGCCTTAGATAAAAACCACTTCTAATACAGGGGGTTCTTTTTTATATTGGAACTATTATGAAAATGCTTAAGTGATAGAGACCCTTTTTCAAAGTTTTACTGTTTTTATAGCGATTATAATATGTTTAGATTATAACATATTGGGTTTTGGGAATAAAAACGATTCAGGTTATTTTCCAAGCAATTGGGATGTATCCAGTTGCCAGTGATGCTCTGAAAAGTTTACAAAGTACTGAAGATAGGTGTATTCGCCCGTGCTGCAGATGCTGGCATTATACTACCTGGTCCAAGAGCTTTGTATTGCTCCAACCGAGTTAATAGTCCAGTTTAGTTGGTACTGGTTCATTACTTTATTAGCTGCCGTCCAATCCTCCTTCCTCGCTCAAGCTAGGGGAGATGGAGGTCTGACGGATAGTTCCGTTCCTGTCTCTATGGAAGCTGGAGGATGTGCCTGCAGTAAAATCTGCAGTGTCTCACTACCAGTTTCCGTGTATGATCCATTGGGTTATAAGATATTGCGTATGGGATTGATAGGACCTTTGGCAATAATTTTCTGGAGTCGTTTCTGAGGTTGTTCCCAGCCCACCACAGAACTTACTACAGGACTACCTTTTTGCTTTTGATCTCCGAATCACTATTACTAAATCATTCGAAATAATTAAATCTATTTTATGATGGTAACCACGTGGTACAGACAGTCGAGCCAAGATCCCGTGCTTCCCATAAGCTGGTCGGCAGCAAAATATTTCACAGGATTCTCTGTAGTCTAACTTTCTTCACCCAGTTTCATTCATCTACTCTGAAAAAGGCTTTCAATATCAGTCAACCAATCTCCTTCCACAAAGACCAGAGACCATGGTCATTCCTCCATCCGTGCACGCCCCACAATCCAAAGTACTTAGGTAGTCAATCATCATATATTAGGTTGTATGACAATCTCGAGAGTTTTGTTATTCGGATTTATTAATACTCACAATACAAATTCCTCATTTGAGATAACATATTTATGATTTTCATCAACAATTTGAAGTGTTTATTAGTCAAATGAATTCTTTTTAGATGCTATCTTTTGGGTAGAAATATAAAATTATGTCAATTGAATAAAATGTGATGGAATAATTGATGTATTGGCTAGAGTTATAGAAAAGTCCTGACAACCTCACATTCCCGGTGCCTCTCCATGTACCTATAATATCTTCGAAAGCAGGGTCTGGGTCTTCTCAGACTACTCCTTTCTCTTTGTCATGGTCCCCCTTGAGTAGAGCCAACTGGTTTTAATGGACTACTCTTCGTTTTCCATTGGGGATCTTGCATATTCAATAGATGACGTCGTTGATCCTCTTCTTAATTAAGTACGGTCCATCCCTTTTTTGTAATTTGGGAGAATGGCCTCACTTTCTGTTCGGGTTATGTAACCATACTTTTGAAACTGCCTTCTGTGGCCTGTGTGTCATATAGTTTTTTCATCTTGTCGCTGGCAACGTTCAAGAAAATCAATTCATGTAAGTTATCCATTCTTCCATTTAACTAGATCACGTAATCTTCTCCTGCTAGGGCTTCACCACATCGTCATCAAAATTTAAGGTCGTGAAATTAGTCTCATTCGTCGTTCAAATAGAATTTTGACCAATGTTTCACCCATGAACTCGTTGACGGTGGATCGATAAACCAATCCAACCGTCAGCAACTTGAAATGAAAATCAACATTCAGAATATCCTGACTAGTGCACACCAAATCACCATCACAGAGTTTCTAAAAGAAGAATACCTTCTGTATAAAAATTGAAGAACTTTAATTATTGTTTGTAATTATTTTCACAATGTTATATTTATAATACATTAGAATTTACTGTACCTCGTGTTAATGGCGATAGTTGTCTCAAGCACGTTAAATTGAATAAAAAAAATGAAAAAATATTCACATGTAAACATATAGTGAGAATATATAAATGAAAAGGTCAGTAAAAATGTTACTTTGTATATATTATACGAAAAAAGAAAATCAGGTATAAAAACATTCAAAATGAGACTTGTTTTACGACACTCTTTACAAGTTTTGAATTCATGAACTTTTTTTGTGAGTGGCTTACGGATATGGTAGTTCTATTTTGAATTCCACAATTGAACCATAGAAAGAAGCGTACAGAAATTTACAAATTGATCGAAAACTGTTGAAACAACTATTTCATTTGAAATCTTTTTTTGTAAGAAAATATTTACATTTTGCTCTTCTGAATTTCGCTTCTGAAATAATAAGCCGACATCAATATTTTAAATATATTATTCCCTATATTTTAAAAGGTTGTCATGAATGGTTGAAAATACCTTCACTGCATATTTCCAATTCAATAGTCACTTGTAACGAATTTCTCCAATTTTGTAAAATTTCCATCACAACCCCAATTCACAAGTATGGCAGTCTATTCGAAGTGGAGAATTATAGAGAAATATAAATTATGTGCGCCTCGGCTAAAATATTGGAGCCAATTATTTATTGCAAATTATATAATGCTATGAATAGGTCCATTATATCACAGCAGCATGGCTTTATTAATACAAATCTATCAATATTTAGTGATTCTGCATTTAAAACTTTACATAACAAATCTCAACTAGATGTTGTATATACAGATTTCTGGAAAGCCTTCGATTAAGTAAATCATGATATTCTAATTCACAAACTGAATAAATTTGGTGTATCAGATAATTTTTCAAAGTAGGTAAATTGAAAGTTATTTAATGAATAGACAATTTATCGTTAGGCATAATGGCCCTATCCTCCGTATTACAATATCCAGAATGTTCACTTTTTGCATATTATGATTTAAACAATTTGAAAACTATTCGAACAGTAAGAGACTGCGTTTTACTTCAAAAAAATAGAAATAGTGTAATTCACTAGAGTAATAATAATTGATTATATCTCAATATAAAAAATACGGTTTTTCAACGATAACTAGATCAAAAGATAGTATTATTTTGGAATATCAAATGGAGAATGCGATTTTTCAGAGGAAAGCAGAAGTCAAAGATTTAGGAGTTACATATGATACTACTTTTCCGTTTGCGAGTCATATTACACAAATAACAAGATCAGCTAATAGAACGTTGGGATTTGTAATTAGGGAAGCCCGGGAGTTCCAAAATTTGAATAGGTACAATTGAACTTCTTTACTATACCATTGTTCGATCTTAGTTAGAGTTTGCTTCAGTAATTTGGTTTGGAGAATACAAACCTACATTGAGACACATTGAAAACATACAAAAAAAATTTCTTGGCTATCTATTTTTTAAAAACCACAAACCGTGGCCAGATTATAATAAGA
The DNA here is from genome assembly GCA_949126875.1 of Lochmaea capreae. NCBI lineage: Eukaryota > Metazoa > Arthropoda > Insecta > Coleoptera > Chrysomelidae > Lochmaea > Lochmaea capreae. The sequence continues at coordinate 15,273,171 of OX421409.1, forward strand.
CTCGATCAACTCAATTGAGAGCTGAATTCAAAATTATAGCGTTAGATCTAAGACGAATGTTTATAGCATTAATGTTTATATTCAAAATTATTAACAATAAAATTGACGCGCCAGATGTAGGTACTAAAACTATCACCTTCTAATGTACCCTCTAGACAAACGCGTAATACATGACTATTTAATATATCGAAGGATACGAATATACCAAGGGCACCTCTTGCAGCCGCATGTTGAAGCTTGTTAATCAAATTAACCAATTTATAGTGGAAGATTGGAGTACATCTCATTGTATGTTTTATAAACAAATTGTGAACTACGTACTACAAATATCTGTATAATTTAAGGTGACTCTACAGTTCTAACAGAAAATATTTAATATGATGGTCTCTTTTCAACTTAATTATTTATAATTATGTATTTTAATTAAGGATCGCAATGTAATAAAGTTTTAAGACTTGTCCGGTTTCAAATGGATAATAAAAAAAAACTGAATCAAATCAATCAATTTATTTTATTTGGTCTACAATTAATTACAAATAAATCAATTTAAACAAATTAATTATAAATAGATCAATTTAAACATAATCCCAGTCGTCACACACTTCATATTGATAAATTTCCAACGACTTATTCATCGCTTTGGCACAGTTGAATACACATTCGTTCGTGTAGGTTGTGCCATCTGTTCCACAAACTGGATCCCAATTGTCAAGACAATCACATGGCCATGGATATGGAATGTAGGCAAATATGCCTACATTTAGAACTATGACTAAGGTTACAAAAAGTGCTACCATGTTACTCTTCATATTTTCAAATGTATTACAAACGATTTAATATCAAATACTGTTTAGATATCACTGATATCTTATTTATATGTGTGAGTTTCGGACCAAATTTGATTATCAAATTTTATCGCTAAGATTAAATACTTTTTTAAAATGAACAAAATAAAATATTAGATGATCTCCTTTCAATTCCTTTCTTCTTGTCTGGTTCCTGATAGGGTATCTTTCTGTTATTACTTCAACTCTTCTCAGATATTTCATCTCCGCTGCTTAAATACTCTCCTGCCTGTCGCTAAAAATCCACGACTCGCATCCATCATACGTGAGTATTGCTCTGTATATGAAGTGGTACATTTTCTTCTCAGTTATCTTAGAAGCTTCCTTGTTGTTGATGAAATTTTGTATTTATTGAGTAACAGAATTTGATGGTTTTGTCTATTTGCTTGTCAATTTCCACTTCCTGCTTGCCAGGAATAACCTCTAGATATTGGAAGTCATTGACTTATTTCATTTTCTATACATAGTTTTAGTCAATCTTTCGTAATTACTATAACTGTTAATATTTTCTCGTTGTTTTCCATTACATGTCTCATCAGCGATTCGTTATATGTTGACATTCTCTTGCAGGTTATTTCTTGTGTTTGTCGTTATGACAATGTCATCGGTTATTTTCCTCAGATTGTGAATGCCAATATATAGTTTTTCGACACTTTCACCACACTCTTGTATGATATCATCAGTGTAATTTGCCGATCTACATTTTTTAGTTGCACTCTCCATCCTCAACAAAATAATAAAATAAATTATCGAAATAAAAATGCCAACCAACCGTAGCTACTTTTTAAACTTTCCCTTGCATGACTTTGACCTATACACATTAGATTACAGACGTAAATAATCATGCATGCCAAATACCAGTTTATGAATTTTCCTAAAAACTCCACTTAAACTATCAAGTTGCCAGATATACGAATACCTAGTTAAAATTTCTTTGGTGGAAACCAAGTATACTTCAGCTCCACTTAATTTTTAATGGCTTCATAACTATTCCTTGCTTAAACGTAATTTGATGGAAACGGCAATAAGCAGCTAACAAATTAAAATGTATGTTCAAAATTTTGTCCATTCAAATTTATACATAATCTGCAACGTTTTCTTATTGAAAATCGTATGGGTACCTTGGAAAGAGTGAAGGTTATGCGACTTGCACGATAAAACCATTGAGGAATACATAAAAACATGTTTTTCCATCAAAATTTATCAAATTAAAACATTTAATTTTTCATAACTGTAACACCCTGTATTTCGAAAAGTAAATAAGCTGTACCTCTTCATCCTCATCATTTTGTTCAATTTTACGAGGGGTATCTAAATGCAAACGTTGTAAGTGTCATTTGAAAACACCCTGTATATAAAACACCGCAATAAAATGTAGCTGCTTACTTAGTTACAGGGTGTTTTGTTTAAAAATTTAAAAACTATTTGTGCTCAGTACTTTAAAACTGTTTTACGTATTCACTGCATATCAGGCAGAAAGTGTAGACACTGTACACATTACTAAATTATGTTAAACAAACGTTTCTGGCCACTACCAGAGGCGTACGACAGGGGCAAGTAACAGGTTGATCGTTCTCAAATTCTACGCCACTGGCGGAATAAAAATTAAAGCACAATTTTTCGATTCTCCAATAATTTTAACGTAAATAAAGTACTCGTTTCTCATACGGATAAAGTCAATATTTTTCCATATATTTTAAATTAAACATGAAGCTGCACAATTTTGATGTGTAATAACTATGTCGATGTTTTGGACCAGTGAATTGCATTCAATACGCAAATGAAACTTTAATCCGTAAATAAAGACATTGGAATTTATTGACAAAAACTTTGAAAGCATATTAAAACGCCCGCAGATATCAACAAATGTATCCAAACAGAGTTCAACCCAATCGGCTAACTTTTAGCAATAAAGAACACAACCATTAAATGAATGGCAATAGAATTAGGTGAAATTTACTTTTTGCAGCCATAGTTCCTGACGAGTGTTTATTTCTTGTGAATATACTAATGATTTCATATGGCCCCAAAAATTAAAATCTAGGGGGCTACCCGATGGTTTATAACAGCGTTTGGTAAATAAATTGAAAGAATAATAATGCTCATGAATCAGTGACTTCGGAGGAAAATGCTGAAACCGGTCAATTATTGATGTACATTTATTGTGTTTTCCTGGGAGGGCTAGCATGACAGTATTTAACACGTTTTTATAAATCCATTATGTGGTAAATCACACTACTCTTCCAAAACTATTAATTTGATATTGATTTGATGTGTTCTTTTTTCCGAACACTATCTAAAACAGATGTTTTATTGAGAATTTAAATATCTCTTTTTGTTTAGAAAAAATTGCAGAATAACAGTTACTAAAAAGACATGTAGAAGATAATGAATCTTTACCACCTCCAGAATGATTAGATTCAAACGTTTGAGAAAGCAACTGTGTTAGCGAAACGCGTCACGAATCTATATTGAATTTAGTTCAAATATAATGAAGATTTAAACAAATTAAATTGTTTTATTTCATCATTCGGTTGATCTTCATCAAGTAAAAGCCTCATCTATTCAATTTATAGGTACTTACTTATTATTTGAACACATTATGCCTCAGTAGTAGATAGCGGTTGACCCAAATCCATTGACTTAAGGCAAAATATTAAAATTTTGAGATTCTGAGCCTGTGATTTATGATTAATGACCATTTCCTATGAATACCCTGTACATAGATCCTGTGCTTATAAGATAATATATGAGATCCACATCTCCCAATTTATGTATAGAAACATTGTCACGTAATATAGATAACATGTAAAAATTCAGCGGCTTAAAATATGCCATTATTTGATAATATATTTACGCAGTTATATATAATTGAGAAAAACGTCTTACAATAAACAAGATAAGCAATATAATTAATTGTGTAGATATCCATCAATACTACACTTTATTGATAATTATTTTAATCAGACGTTAAACTTCATTACAAAAAAAAATTAAATAGGTAAACGAAATACTTGATCTTTTTGGGTGATTTCTGTTAGTTATTACTATGTTTCCTGGTAAAAAACTTATATAACCTAGAGTTGATATTTGATATTGAAGATATTTCAATAATCCATAAAAAATCAGAGGCTTCAATGGCGCCATTATTTATTAATATGATACATTTATGCAGTTATAGTCCCGGGACTAATTGGAAAAAGGAGCGTATAATCTGAGATAAAATAATGTTAGTACTCCATATAATAGTATATTACGTAACAAGAGTTGTAAGTAACCCATTACGCACGAAGTGAAAAAGTTTACGCACGAAGCTGCGCAGCGGCGAGTGCGTAAATTTCACGAGTGCGTTATGGGATTACAATTCGTGTAACGTACTATACTTTTTCTACGCCCATCTATTTTCTTCTGAGTGCTCATAATTTCTTCTTTTTCATTACTAACAGTCATATTCATAGGTAAAGTTGAGAAAATGTTAGGATACTATAATTTGTTACCAAAATTGACAGCAAATATGAGATGACGTTTTTTCCCATATCAATAAAAAGCGAATTTTTTTTTGGAAATTGTAAAATGTGTTGCCGACATTTAGGGGCATCACTCTTTTAATCTAAAATGTATTTCACTAATGCTAAGAGGTTTTATGTTTTTCAATTGATTAAAAGTATGTAAATAAACCAAATAAAGTAGTACGTAAATAAAAATTTAATTGCAATTTGATTCAACAAAGAAATCTAAGTTTTTCTATCTAAACGCACATGTATGTTATGAGATTCTCATTACGTGCATGTTATTGTTAAATGTCACTTACAAGAAATGTTGTCAGTGCGATTTTTGACGTTTACAGACATGGGCGTAGAAAAACTTTTTTATGCAGGCCCTCGTCTTCGAGTTAATTATAGGCATCCAAAGTTTTAATTTTGAATTTGGTTTTTATTTTTATTTTTTGTACTAGTTATTTGATCTTTATAAAATTTACGGCAAAGCTATAATGTACGTGTATCTTTATTTTGGAAAGATAAACAGATTGACAGTAGTGCCTTGAAGCCAGGGACGGACTACTCGTAATGGTTAGTGATCCAAAAATTTTTTGCAGGGATGGCACACCCTGTATAAAATCATCGAAATTGACTTCCTCACACATTGAGCTAACGGGAAGGTACTTTTGTTGGAATTCGATCAAATAAGCCGTTTGGCTAATATTTACAGTTTTATTAATGCACTACGTACCAATTTACGCATTCACCATTTTTATAAGTACACAACGAGGTTAAACTAACTTATTAATACGATGACCAAAATTCACCGTACTCTACACAGTATTGCCTGTCTCTATATATATCACATTTGACGTACTCCTGAAATTTATTAATTTTGACGTTAGAATTGTCAGATATTTGCAACAGCCTTCGAGATATCCGTAAAGAGCCAAAATATAATTGTATCTAGCAATTTTTTCGAGTAGATTTCCAATTATTTCTAGATGTCACTTTCAATCGAACGAATCCTTAATAATGACTTTCGATGACATAGGAGCGGAAGGAAACAAATCGTACATGTTGAGAGGTAGTAAAGCTTCGTTTTTCCATCCTTCCCTACCAGATGATAAAGAAACTGCTACTCCGATGCCGTTACTGGGAGACAGGTGCGCTGATTCTGTTTCTATTACAATCAATAAACTTAAGAATCTGTTCATTTTTGGATAATCAAACCAAAAACTTCCATTATTTACTGTTTATTTCAACCTTCAAACAATGAATATAATAGAAGAGTGAACATACACAGCGTCAAAGTTTCTTCATTTTTTCTTTTGTTGGAATTAACAGATTTTGCATTCCGTATTATTAAAAAGTAATAATAATTCAATGACTATATTAGTATTAGGTAAGATTTTATCCAATTTAGTGATTGTCCTTGTATGTCAATATTTTTTAATTTATAAATTAAAATTTCGTGATTAACACAGTCAAAAGCCCTGCTGTTACTAATAATCACATTATTTGTCTGCAAAAATGTATTAAGTCTTAGAATTTTTGAAAATACCGGGGGTACATAGGGTAACCTAAAATAAAGAGTAAAATTATTTTCGAGAAATTAAACTTTTTAACCTGACACTTTAGGAAATTTCTATAATTAATTTCGGAATCTACGGGGCCAAATTGGTGTAGAAATTAAAGGACCTCTCACCAGGTTATTGAAACTGAGTAAAACATTTGAAGACAGTGACCAACCTTCTAGATTTATCAGAAATTCACTGATTTTCCAACGATTCCATCTGGCTTAATCTCCAAACGTTGATACGCTACGCTTTGTTGAAACTATTTACGTCGTAGGCTATAAGAAATTTCGCAAGAAAACATTATACCTTGTATACTATATCGTATGACAATAATAAACTAATGCATATCAGCATATTCTTCATTCGAAAAATAAACCATTTTGATCAAATTAACTATTATTTTTTACCTTTCACACACAAAAACAATAATAACTGTTTAGAATCAAAATAATTTGACACATTGTCAGATTTTGTTGATTTTTCAAAGCCAACTTGATATTACAGATACAATTTTATAATCCAACATGAGTTTATGTAAGAAACACAAAAATTTTCCTCGAAAACGATTCATGATATCGATTTGAAAGAAGAGAACATTCTTTATGAAAATTATCCAAATTCGGTGTCGGATACATAAAAAACTTGGGAATACATTTTTTTTTGTTTAATTAAAATACCTGTTGATCCCCCCGACTGACACGCTTGTGATGGATCTGAGAAAAGTTTATTTACAGCGAACGACTGGTTTGTAACTGTTTATTGAAATACCAAGTTTGAATATTTTAAGTAACGGTATTTTTGAATAATTTGAAGAAAACTCATATGAGGACGTCATCTTCAAAGGGTTGTAGCTCTTTTAGGAAGCATTTTCGGATTAAGGTAGTTTAAGCTAAATCGACTTAAAATCACCTCTTGTAACTGTAGTTTCCGTTTGGCAGGAGGGTTTCTGGACACTCTGTATTATCAATACATCATCTTCTTCTTTAGTAGTATACGTTTAACACTATGGTTTGTGAATATTTTAATTAACCTCCATGTACTTCCACGAAAAACGCAGTGCTTATGTGTGATCTGACAAAAGTCGTATAGTTTTGCGAACGAGCTTTCGCTCTCGTGTCTCCTGGTTTCGGTCGCTTACTGCGAACGAATACTTTTGGGTTAAAAATCGCGCATTGAGGTTGTCGCTCAGGCGAAGCACAGCACGCTCATTTTGGTGATTGCTGGCGCTGAATTTGGCATCGCTTATGTACGATGACAGCGGCAGAAACAATTGAAACAAGATTGAAGAATATTTTTTTATCATGATAATTTCTTACACTACACACATCATTTTTTAACCAAAGCTACGAATTTTTCTCCATTCATCATACTTTGATATCCTTCAATTTCATCTCATTAATTATGAAAAGATCAAGTTCATTAGTGACTGTGTATTATTAAAAAAAATCCCATGCCGTGAAAATTGTGCACCCAATTTTTTTTAAAATGATTAAATTTAACATTCACTTTCTATGGAGAAGAACATAAAAAAGTCCGCACACATCAATCCAGCATTTTCAAGACTTCATTCTACATCAAAAGCGACATAGAATAAAATATGAAGGGCATTACATTTTTCCATCTCTACGCCATGTTATATAATATATCCGAGAGTACAAAGTCCAGAGGTCATTTGAATTGAGGTACACTTTAGGGATTCATACGACAGCGACAATTCCGCCAACGAAGGCAATGTGGGATAGTCGGGAGGTATTAGGATATTTTGGGGAAACTATACGTACATACAAAAAAACTTTTAAGTTAAGACTATAATTTTCAGAGTAAACATAACATGAAAAATAGTGAAACAGCTCTAACTATTTTTATTAATTGTTCAAACATGTGAATTAAACAGCTACGTGAAATCATTGTTTTCCTGTTCCTGTGAACACAATTTTGAAAAAATTGCCAAATGTTCATGGGTTTTCATGTTTTTACTAGGAAAAGGAAGGTTGAGAGATCGAAATTTCAAACTTTTTCAACGTGCAGCTGTGTCTAAGCCATCAGGTCAAGTATCTTGGAATAATTGTGGATGCTAAGCTAGCCAGGAATTCACACCTGCAGGACAAAACTAATAAAGGAAAAAGGGCACTAACGACTACCATACAAGTAAGATATGAGGACCGAGTTCACGGAACGGACACTGTAGAGAGATCCATGATTACTTATAGTGCCTTAGTCTGGTGACCAAAAATAGATCGGAGGAACTAGCTTCTTGAAAGGATAAGTGATAGCATTCTTGAATGTGATGAAAACTTGCAACTGGGATGGAACGCTGATGGAGACATTTGCATCTGAATTCCAAGCGAAGATTCGGGATATCAACTCGTGTCTGGGAATGAACATTGAAAGGGGCTATGTACGCCAAAAGTAGACTTGTGACGGTCAGGCAACACTGAGGGCAGGTTTGTCAATGCTCGGTGTTTATCAACTGCCAGTTTGCATTAGCTGTCAGTCAAACTTTCGGCTATCCTAGCTGCCACTATCAAGTTGATGTTAACCATAAAACATACAGTTAAATACTAGAAAGTGGTGTTCCGTTATTTTAACTGTCAACTGTGACATGATTGTTTTATATTTGCTTACAATTTGCATCAAAGATTATTTCAACTTCAAATTTGATTGTGTTATCATCGTTTGGGGTGAAATCGAAAAGCTTTGATTCATTTATAGTAGTTTAGTAGCATCCAGGTTCTGTGTGTTTGTATTTAATTTTATTGTTATTGTCGATGGATCTTGAGGAACTTGACGACCTTTTCGATGGACATGTTCAAAAGCGAACAACTCAAAATAACACAGACCAAATAGAAATAGCAGTACCACTGTAATGTGTAATGTAATGAGGATACTGGGTGTAGTAGGATAGTAGAAGGGCCTCTGACTAGGTGGTGCTGCTGGTCACTTGGTGGGTCATCCCCCAGGAATAAAACAACTACCTGTTTCACTGGGACATGTTCTATTTAATATTTACTATACATTAACCACTAACACTAATTGACTACTCTTAGATTACTACTTAGAATGAATGATACTGACTGTAATCATCCTTTCATGAATGACCATCATAATGACTTAATAATAATAATGAATCAATAATGAGTTAATATTGAATTAATAATGAATTAATAATGAATGCTTAAAATACTATTGTTACCTATATATACAAAGAGTCAAGTTCACTATAAGTAAACATACATGATACTAGATAATGTTTATTTGTTTTGACATTGACTCGTACGTGTAACCTTTATATTTATTATTTATAAAACAATTCGTGGTTTATTGGAATTAGCTGAAGGGAATTTATTCGATAATATTTTAAATAATTAATGACTTAATGTTTAGGCCAAAAGGCATCACACCTTCCCCTTTTACAAAAAGAATAAATTCCGTTGAGCTTCCTTTCCCCCTAATGAAATGAATTTACAATTATCCTAAAAATAAATGGTAGATGGTTATTAAATAATGTCACTAACCTACGATTACATAATATATTCATAAATAAATGAATGTTCATTGCCTTTAAAAATTGTTTACGATCACTTAGTTGTTTATTTATTTTCACTTCAATGTTTTGAATGTTTGTTATAACACTTTTGTTTATTATTCGGAAATGTTTATAAACTCACTCGCACTTCCAATTTTACAATATTTTAATTCATTTTACAATAAGGATGGATTCTGTTTTTGTGTATTTCTTTTATCACACCTGATTCTAATTTAATTTTACAGTTAACATCACTCACCTCTGTGACTGTAAATGGACCTATATATTGAGATTCGAATTTGGTTCTATTTTCCCTCTTTACTAACACTGAATCCCCTATTTTAAAATCAACTGGATTAGCTACCTTACTATTTTGACTTTGTCTACTCAGTTTATGTTTGGTTAAATATTTCTCTGCTCTCTGATGAGCTACCTGCAGTTTATATTTTAACTCATTCTGATATTCATCAATATTATAGCATGGCTCAATCTCGTTTGTTAGATTCTCGGGTAAGTTAGCACGTCTACCGAACAATAATTCAAACGGCGTATAACCATGATACGAGCTTGGAGTCGTATTATAACAATAAGCAAATAGTTTACACCATTCATCCCAATCATCCTTACTTTCATTTATAAAGTGTCTCACATACTCATTAAGCGTTCTATGTAATTTCTCACAACCTCCTATAGATTGATGATGATATGCTGTTGAGTAATTATGCCTAATATTTAACATTTTAGTTAAAGCGTTGAATATTTCATTTTTATATTCTGTGCCTAAATCTGTCCTAATTTGTTTCATTAGACCGTAATTTGGTATGAAATTTTCAAAAATTCCACGAGCTATCGTGTTTGCTTCTTTGTTTTTAACTGGAATTATTACTGCATATTTTGTTAATTCACATAACATTGTGATGCAATAACGGTTACCATTTTCACTTTGTGGAAAAGGACCGACCGTATCTATATATGTTATATCCCATGGTTTTTCTGCTGTATCCGTTAATACAAATTCTTCCTTGTGATTATTCTTTGCTTTATTGACCTGACACTTGTGACATTGCTTAATATATTTTCTTACATCTTTTTCCATGTTTTTCCATCTAAAATTCGCTCTTAATTTTTTCAATAGCCTGTTATTTCCTACATGACCTCCAAATAAAGGATCATTATGATAAGTTTCTAAAATCTGTTGCTTTTCTTTTTCTTTTTCCACCATCTTAGGTATATCGCAAATACATATTTGTACGTTTTTTAACGTATTGTTTCCTTTTTCCATAAACTCTTTTATAGTGCACTGTGTGAAAATAATATCATTCATATAAATTTTCATCCTTTTTATACCATTATTTACCGCTAGCTTATCAAGCTGAACTAACGTTTGACCTAAATCAAAGTTAACTATATCGGTATTTAATAAGGCTTGGCTAAATCTCATCCTGTTTTTGATCCGTATGTTCATCCTTAACGAAACACGGTTATTTTCAAATTGCAGAATTGGTAATTTATGCGCCTCTAAATTATTCAGTACTTTATATACTGCTGGCTTGCGAATATCTTCCTTTATTTCTGTGGAAACTATTTTATCTTCTCCTATAGGCTGAGCTTTATTATGACGAGTTTTTGACCTCGTTATTGCTAAAATGTGAGCATTGTCAATGTACAAGTCTTTTAATTCATTTATGGATATCCTTGAAATACTGTCCGCATAATTTGAATTTCCTTTCAAATATTGTATTTCGAAGTTGTATTCTTCTAGGTCTAGTCTAATTCTCGTAAGTTTCGAAGTTGGGTCTGTCATCTAAAAAAGATGTGTTAACGGCTTGTGATCCGTTTTCACAATAAAATGTGTAGAACCATATAAATAACACTTAAAATGATTAATTCCCCAATGGATAGCTAACAATTCTTTCATAATTATAGGTTTATTTAATTCACTTTTCTTAAAACCTCGCGAAGCATAAGCTATAGGTAGATCTATACCTTCGTATTCCTGGCTAAGTATTGCAGAACACGCAATATTTGAAGCATCTGTTGTCAATATAAATTTTTTATTGAAATCTGGATATTTCAGAATAGGCGGCTGAATTAATGCCGATTTTAGTATTTGGAATGATTTTTCGCAGTCTTCCGACCACTCGAATTTCACATTTTTCCTAGATAATTTATTGAGAGGTATGCATATTTCAGCGAAATTTGGAATGAAACGTCTGTAATAGTTACAGAATGCTACGAACCTTTTAGATTCTTCTGAATTTTTGGGCACTGGATACTTCTCAATGACTGAATATTTTGCCTTATCGGGTAGAACCCCTTCACTGGACAAATTGTGTCCTAAATACGTTACTTCTCGCCTGAAGAATTGACATTTTTGTGGATTTAATTTAAGGTTGAATTTCCGACATGTGTCAAACACCCTTTCGAGATTACTTAAATGATGATTTTCTGACATCCCTATTACGACTATATCATCCATATAAAGAAATGCTTTTTCTGGAGTTAATCCTGAGAATGCTATGGACATCATTCTTGAAAAACTATTTGGACTTATATTTAAACCAAATGGTAATCTTGTATACTGAAAAGAACCTTTTTCTGTACTAAAAGATGTATATTTCCTTGAAGATTGTTCTAAGGGAATTTGATGAAAACCTGACATAAGATCTATGACTGAAAACCATTTCGACCTCCCTAACTGATCTAAAATCGAATCTATTCTGGGTAATGGAAATTTATCTGTGACTATTTTCTTGTTCAATTGCCTGAAATCTATACAAAGTCTCCAAGACTTCTCTCCATTGATTGCCTTTTTGGGAACAAGTAAAACTGGACTGTTATAATCTGAGATTGAAGATTCAATTATACCTTGTTCTAATAACTTTTGGACCTGATTATTAAGTTCTGAAGATTGAGAATGTGGCGTGCGATAATTTTTAATATATACTGGAGTATCATCTTTTACCAATAGCTTTTGCTCATAAAAATTATTATGCGTTAAAATGTCGTTCTTTAAAGCAAAAATATCTGAAAAATTCTCACAAAGATTTATTAGCTTATCCCTCACGTATTCTGGTACCTCTAAATTTAATGTTTTTCTTAATTCTTTCAACCTATTCTTACTTTCATTCTTCACAGCATATACATGAAATAAATTTAAATCCAATATTTTAATATTGTTTGTATTTATCGACTTGCTTTCATAATTTGTGTTTAAAATTCTGACATAAGGATTAGTTTTTGATATAATAGATCTTGCTATAAATATTCCTGGTAATAGTTCTTGTTGCTCAACAACTTTATCTTGTCTTAAGTTTTTGAAACTTTCTACCAACCGATAGACTTCACATCTAGGCGGTATTGCCAAAGTATCATATTCAGGATTGTCAAGAATTTCTAATGTTACTGTATTCCTAGATTTACAATCTATGTATAATTTTAATTCTGAATAATCTAAAATACAATTATAATTTCTTATGAAATCCCTACCTAGAATTCCATTCGTAGGTATAGGAAATTCTTCCTCTACTACATGAAAACAATGTTGAAATGCTACACCCTTAATAAAAAGAAAAGTTTCTATTGTACCCAAAGTTTTAATTTCTCCCTGAGTTATTCCTTTAATATTTAAGATTTGTGTTGTCTTTATTAAGTGATGTGGAAAATTATCTGAAATTTTTAATAACGATATATCTGCACCTGTATCTAATATAAAAGTATCTATATTATCCGATATGTCAGTTTTAATTTGCACAAAGTTTGAAAGAGTTAAATCAAAGTTATAAATGTAATGATTATTATTATGCAAGTTATTTAAAATTTTGGATTTTTCACCTTTCTTTTTCAAAACCCCAATTCTTTCTGTTCATCTTCCACTCTCGTCTCTCCACTCTCACACATTCTTACATTTCTATATTTATTATCATTGTTAAACCTATTGTTAGGCTTGTTTCTATATTCTTCTGGTTTCTCCCTGTAACCAGTAAATCTCCTATTGCCTTGATTGGCGTGAAATTTCCTACTGTTATCGTAGTTATTTTTCCTATGGAAATTATTTTCTCCATTATGATTTACATAAGAGTGTCTTCGCTGAGGAAAATAGGTATTTCGCTGTGGAAAATAGGTATTTCCTGACACAAACTTATTTCTATCTGCCTTATAATGCAGAACACTTCCTGTTGACTGATTGTTTCCCACATTGATGGAAACCAATTTAGTCATCACCTCTTGCGGTGTCGTAAAATTCCCAGCTGCTATAACGGTTTTTATCCGCTCTGATGCTGAGTTGTCGATCAGTGATTTCACTGCTGCTTCTGTTGTATACTTAGTTGCTAAATGTACTGGCATTCCTTCTGCCAAATACGCGGCTTGTAACTGATCTGTTAATCTCTCCATCTCTGAAGCATACTCAACTATATCCTTATTGTTTTGTCTTAATTTGCTTAATTTAGCTCCTACTAAACTAGCACTATCTCCCTTTAGTCCCTTTTTAAGGGTTCCTATAATTTCTACCAACGATTTTTCGGTGGTGATTAGACTCCTGGCCTTTCCAGTTAGCCTAGTTTTCACAAATAGTACAGCATTCTCCTCATGCTCTGCTGCACCAACCTGTAGCAAACTTATAGCATCTACAAAAGATTGCAATTTGCTTATATCCCCATTAAATTCATTTGGTAATATCTTACCAGCTAAATTGAAAAAGTCATTCATACTTAATGCCATTTTCTCCTTTTTATCTTTGCTCATTGCTTCTAATACTATTAAATTATTAATTAAATTATTACGCGTAATTAATTGAGACGGAACTTCATACTGACAATCTAACACTTGAAATGCTTTCTCTACCTTTTCTCTAATTTTGTTAAAATATAAAATACATGTACTCTGCTGATTCTCCTCTAACTTATACCAATTCTTATTTATTAACTTAGAGAAACTATTAAATGAATCACACAACTTATTTATTATATCTATATGACTATCTGAGCTTTTTGGAACCTCCTTTTTTAACACACGCTTACTATTCCTACGTATATCTTCTAAAATTAAATTCAATCTAATCTCAAATTCATCCCACGTTACTGCATTTCCATCACTCGAGGACATTTAAAATTCATTGTCAATAGAAATAAAAATATGAAATATCAATTATCAAAAAAAAAAAAAAAAATTTAACCACAAAACAGAATATACCCTTAAAGTTTACAAAAAAAAATAATATTCTCACCATCCTACAGATTTAGCGTGCTTTGCTGTAGATTTCTTCTTATCTCCCTCTTCATTTGTCTTCTATGATTCTTATATATAGACCATCCAAATTGTAGTACCAAAACAACCACAATAATGTAGATAAGAATCTTCACCTCCAGATCTGCTTTGAGTTCCTCTTCTTGTACTATAAAATTACTGTTGACCACGCCATTTTCTTGGACCGCTTGTTTCGTTGCTTTACCACCCATTGTTACAGAACTCCAATTGTTTGCAGGATCGCCATGTAATGTGTAATGTAATGAGGATACTGGGTGTAGTAGGATAGTAGAAGGGCCTCTGACTAGGTGGTGCTGCTGGTCACTTGGTGGGTCATCCCCCAGGAATAAAACAACTACCTGTTTCACTGGGACATGTTCTATTTAATATTTACTATACATTAACCACTAACACTAATTGACTACTCTTAGATTACTACTTAGAATGAATGATACTGACTGTAATCATCCTTTCATGAATGACCATCATAATGACTTAATAATAATAATGAATCAATAATGAGTTAATATTGAATTAATAATGAATTAATAATGAATGCTTAAAATACTATTGTTACCTATATATACAAAGAGTCAAGTTCACTATAAGTAAACATACATGATACTAGATAATGTTTATTTGTTTTGACATTGACTCGTACGTGTAACCTTTATATTTATTATTTATAAAACAATTCGTGGTTTATTGGAATTAGCTGAAGGGAATTTATTCGATAATATTTTAAATAATTAATGACTTAATGTTTAGGCCAAAAGGCATCACACCACAATTTTGACACTGACAAATTACATTTTCTACGATGTTGTCAGAGTAAGCTTACGGTAACATAGAAAAATAAAAACTTTCACAAAATATGCGAGTGAACTTTATAATTATGTATATTTCATGTGACAGGTAATCCTCCTTACACCAAATTAAAAATGATAAATTTACACTTTGACAACATTACACCCACGTTTATAACACGAACAGGATTGTCAAATGCTCAATTACACTTAGCCTCCAGTTAGCTATCTGTCGGTTATGTGGTTATAAACGCTTTCTAATGTAACCGAGACTTTGACTGACGGCTAAAGATAGCTGAGGGCTTCGTAGCTGACAGATTCACCCGGCATTGATAAACCCGCTCTAAAACCGTTATTATGTCCCCAGATGAGATTCAAACTGAACTGTGACTGCCTACAAAAACTGACTGAAAAGCCTAACAAACCAATTGGAATATGCAATGTAATATTGTATTATTGGTATATCAAAAGTCGCAGCATAGTAATGATTTTTTGTCTTACAATTTAAATTTTTTAAACTCGGCTAGCTCAAATAATCTTTTACTTTCTAATGAACATTGAATTTAAGTGTTTAGCATGATTTGACTCTGCATAGGGGCAAGTTCATATTTAGATAGAAGTAGCATATATACAGCAGAACTCGTAGCTATACAGAAAAGCCTCAATTGGTTGATCTCAAACCAATTATGGAATGCAGTAATTCTTTCTGATTCTAAATCTGCTATCGACTCAATAAAATCTACTTATATCAGAGGTATTGGATGTCCTATACTATGTAGTATCAAATCTATGCTTCTGGATTTAAATGTTACATTTATTTGGGTTAAGGGCCATAGTAATATAATTGGGAACGAAAGGGCCGACCTGGTAGCGAAGGATGCAGTTATAAATGGACAAGTTTGCAATATTTTCACCTTAGCAGATATAAATAACTCGATAAGTCATAGAATTGCCAATAAATGGAAACAGGAGTGGACAAATATATCTAGATCCTCTACAAACCAGTACTTTCAAATTCATCCTACATTACCCCTTCCTCCCAAATATATATTCAATTATACAACTCCCAAATTCTATTCATCAACTATATTTAGACTTAAAACCAATCACGGAAGATTTGGTGCACACCTTGCAAAACTTGGTATTATTAGATCATCATCCTGTAGCTGTAACGAGCATTCTTATTGTGATCTGAATCACATCTTCTTTGGTTGCTCTAATAATGTCGCGAGATCCAAATGTTTAATTGAGTCGCTTGTGAAATTGAATTATGACCTTCCGCTAAATATTAGCCACAACCTTAACAATGCTATTAGGACAATATACGATCTGTTAATAAATTTCTTGAAGGAGTCCAATGTTACTATATGGATGTAGCTTAGCAATTTCCAAAATTCTGTGGCAAATGGAGTAATTTCCGTGCCATCTGCCTCTCACACACACACACTATATTTAGATTTATAAAATAGATTTACCTACTGTAGATTTCTAATTTACGTCTCACCTATCCAATTTTTAGAATCACAAAAATAAATTTGACACCAGGTATCAAACATTAACAATACTATATTTCACAAACCTTTCCAATGTAGCATTAACAAATTTAGGATATTTTAAAATTATTATAATAATTAACTGGCCAATTTTTCCGATAAATTAGTTTCTAAAGAATGTCTTTTTTTATTATTTAAAATTTTAAAACTACAACTAATAAGTTTTCAAAAATTCTAATTTATTGCTTCAATTCTCTTATAAATTTCTTGTAATAATTTGAGTTGAAATGTTTTCTTCATAAAATCCAGTAATTTTAAATTCATAAAATAACCCCAGTGACTTCTGTCAACAATTTACTTAATTTTTTTTCTAAATTTGTGAATTCTTCAAATAATAATATACCTAGTATATTATCAATTTACCTCTATCTAGCAGTATCGGTTTATTTCATATTATTTTAATAATATTATACAACTTTTTGAAGAGATCCTAAAATATGTTCTGTCTCCTCTCAAATTTTTCATCAGTCAGTCCCCTTGTCATTCTGACATTTTTTTTATCTGAAATTTTTAATGAATGTCTAATGAATTTATTAGTTGCATTCTTTACTTACAATTTCATTACAATATTAAAATATATCTGGCAAGTTCTTAAAACTGATTAGGTGTACAGTATGATTAATTATTATTAATTCAATCTAAAAATATCATATCAATCCAATTTTGTAGCTTGTAAATTTCAATATCCTTATTACTTTCGACTTTAAATTTATTCTTCTTCAGTATATATCAGTGGCTTATACATAGATGAGCTTTATTGTTTGGTATGCATGGCAACTTCTGGAACTACCGGGAAAAAGTAGGATTTCTCCAAGTAGAAAATTGTGAAAAGACTGTTAAGCCTAATGAGGACAACTAGTAATTGACATGAACAGTGCAACCAATATCACAAAAGACCAAAAGGCTAAGATGTCGAGGACTGGCTGTGATGAATGAATGAATTAATCAACGATGAAACTGGTAATTTGTTAGTTAAATTTTTGATCAAAAGAAAATTAAGCACAGTGAAGATATATTTATAATGAAAAATAGTTAATTCGCGTCTTAACACATTTTCCAGCTCTTTCAGTATCGACATTTTTTTTCTAAAAATTTAAGATATCACAAAACAACTCTCTTTCTAAGCTGCTTCAAGAAAAACATACTCTTGCTTCAACTTCATTTGAATAATTAATTCATATTCAGGGTTAAGGCGAATTGTGAATATTTAACCTTGCAAATTTATTCACCAAATTCATTCAATCCATAAATTATGTTTTAATATATTTCAGAAAATGAGATTAGGGTATATATAGTAAAAGCTCCTTACCAATATTAGGTTAATTTTTGGGAAAAGGTCCGACATAAATCATATCGAGTATTTAAAATCTAATAATTTAACTTGTTAACGACCTGTCCCCACACATTTTCCAATATTTTATTACAACAAAATTCATGTTTTTGAGTAGATTAGACATTATTTATTACGCAACGTCAGAACTCTATTTGGTATGAAAATTATAGGGTAGTAAACAACAATTCCAGCAATTTGGGCGGAACTGAAGTACAATTCGTTATTCGAAAAATGTTAATAGTCATTTTGGAGTCCTCAGAGTCATGAATGTTTATTTGAAGCTTCAATAATTCACTATTTACCTAATAAATATCTTCATAAGTTCTGCAGAATAGTAATTTTATTAAGACCAAAATATATGTTATTAAGTTACTAAAATTCTCACTACTTCCATGTTTCATTATTGTTTGTTGTGGAAATCGCTATTAATGGAATGGCGGCTTTGTCTATTAATTTTATCGGCCGCGAAGATTACTATAACTGCTGTGTCGCTTTGTCTCGAATATTGAACGGGTTTGTGTTGCTATCATTTATTTACAGCATTTTTTTTTCTGTAGTAGCGGAAAACAGTGGGTGAAACAATATATTGGAGAGTCAAAGTGATTTTGAACTGATGATAATAACCAGAATTCCGCATCTCGGATATGAAAATAAGGGAATTTTTAATAAAAACATCATCAATCAATTTCAAAGTATCGTTTGTAGAAGAGGTTGAGTTTAAATTGTGGATACGTTCAAGATTCAATCTACTTGCGATTTCCGTATCAAGAAAGTACCACAGAGCAATGAAAAAACAAATTCACTTTGTTTACACAGAACACCAAGATTTGACGGGTCAAAGACTGGGAAACGGACAGGAGCAAGGGTGTATAGTGAGATAAGGAACATAAGGTGTTCCTTCTCACTAGGAGTACATGCCTCTGTATTTCAGGTGGAGATTTATGCCATCCTAGAATGTATCAGAATTAAAAAACATAAGACTGACACTTATAGGATAAACATATTAACTGACAGCCAGGCAGCCCTTGCAGCCACAAAGAAGTTAGTCCGAGAACAAATAAGAAAATGGGTATAACGCCAACATAGACTACAGTGGAGAAACACTCCAAAGCAGGTGCACAGTAAGATCTTCATAGGTGATATATGTGTAAAACGGGCTGATGAACTACTGAATGCTAGGAGGAAGAAGCTAAGAATTACTACAGGCTATCTAACGGGTCATACCCCGGTAAAGGATCATCTGCATATAATGGGGCTATATAACGGGGATCTCAGCTGCAGACTTGTAGCATGGAGACCGAGACCGTAGCCCATATTTTGTCCGACTGTGAGGCATTGGACTCAAGGAGACATACAATTTTCGGAGAGGCCTACATGCCGCCTGTAGCATATGGCATCCAGTTGACCCATATCATCCACTCGAGGGTGAAGGAATGGCTGGGTGCATGGAATAAAGGTAAGAGGAGAGTACAATAAGCCAACAGGCTGCAGTGCTCCCGGTACTAGGACGGCTCCCAAAAAAAATTTGGTTGAAACAATACATAAATAGTGCCATGATCTTTATCAAATGCAGATTATATCACATCTTCACTGACAATCAAAATTTTTACTGACATTGGTTTTATCCTCTGATTTTTGCTTGCTCCTAGATTACTTTGGGATGTAGACGACGACTTACATTCTAGCGACCATTTTCCAATAATTATGAAAACTGATGATCATGCAAAAGTGTTTCAAATGAAGAAAAGAAGGTTAACAAAAAAAGCGGATTGGAATAAATATAAAAAATTGGTTAATATACCCCATCTCCCTAAAAATGTTGATGATGCCGTTGATATTGTTACAAAGGCATTAGTGGAGCGGAGAAACTATGCATTTCCAGGTCAAATACGACAACATCACACAGACCTCTTCCATGGTGGAATGAAAACGTCAAAGTAGCTATAAAACAGAAAAAGGCATGTTATAATAAATTTAAGAGGTACCTACCTTAGAAAATTTAATTAACTTCAAAAGAGCTAGAGCTTATTCAAGAAGATTGATTATTCAATCTAAAAAAGCATCTTGGCAAGAATACGTGGAAACAATTACCCCACAGGTAAGTCTACAGGAAATTTGGAGAAAAATAAAAATAATCATTGGCAAAAACACTTTTGTGCTCCCCCAAATACTAAAATCTGGTAATGATGTAGTCACTGACCCTTAACAAATTTGTGAAAAATTCGCCGATCACTATGAGTCCTCCAGTAAGTCATCAACATATGAAGAAGAATTCTTAGAACACAAAGCTAACCAAAAGTCGATAAGACTTGATTTCACTTCACAGAATGAGGAACCCCACAACTTCCCAATCTCATTTAATGAGTTGTACCACGCGATATAAAATAGTGAAGAGGCTGCAGTCGGTCATGACGATATCCTCTACGGCATGATAAAAAACCTATCAAAAGATGATTAACAATGCATTCTTAGTTTGTTTAATTGTATCTTGAATTCAGGATCATTCCCAAAAAGCTGGAAAATGACCACTATTGTCCCGGCCTGATAAACTCCCGTCTGACACTAACAGCTATCGACCTATTTCTTTAACAAGCTGTTTAGGAAAACTTTTTGAGAAAATTGGTAATACAAGACTCTCCTGGAGGTTGGAATCAAACAACCTTCTATCTCAGAAACAAACTGGTTGCCGTAGCAAACATTCTACAACCGACACGATGCTTTTTTGAACCGGGAACATCTTGTTGCTGTAAGTTTATGACCGAGTCTGGAGATTTTCTATCCTCAAACAATGAGTGGGGACTAAAAGAAAAACTACGAATTCTTCTTCAGAATTTTCTTGAAAAGAGGTTTTTTACGGTGAGTGTAGGTACTGTGCAATCTTCGATTAGAAATCTGGAAAATGGAATACCTCAAGGATCCGTCTTGAGTATAACATTATTTGCGATTGCAATCAATTTTATATTAAAAAAAAAAGATGAAACAAATGTTGAGAAAATTTTATACGTTGACGACCTGGTAATATTTTTACGGGATCAGTCCATGAATACTATCAATCGGTGTTTAAATGAGGAGATAATTCACCTGAATGAACTGGTGAAGCGAAGGGGATTCAAATTTTCGACAGAAAAAACTTCATCTATTCCTTCAATAAATTGATAGTTTCAACCCTTACACTGTGAAATTCATACATATTATCAATGTTTAAAAATACTGATTATTTTTATTTCACAATATTTTTTTATTAGTTTCACAAAAAACTTAGTCCCGACCGGTTTCGATGTTTATACATCATTTTCAAGGGGTCTAAGATTTTTGTGAAACGTATAAAAAAATATTGTGAAATAAAAATAATGAGTATTTTTGAACATTTGTATTCATCTATTCCCTTCTGCAGATTGAGACGAATGCATGAAGACCCCAAGCTCTATATAGAGAACCTTCGTATTAATGTCAAAAGCTGCATTACATGTCTTGGCCTAATATTTGACTCGAAACTTCTTTGGAACGAGCAGCTAATCCAACTTGAGATAAAGTGTCAAAAGGCATTGAATATAATTGAATGTATGTCCAGCATAAAGTGGGGGGCTGACAGGGGCTGATTGGAAATTTTTCCAATCAGTCATTCAGGGTAAAATAGACTATGCAGCTGTTGTCTATAACTCCTGTAGGCGATCTAGACTTATACGTCTAGACAGAATTCAAGCAGCAGCTTTAAGATATGCAACATGTGCTTTCAGAACTAGTCCAACAGTGGCTGTACAATGTGATGCCGGTGTCCTTCCGCCTGATCTTAGGAGAGACTCCCAAATAATGATATATTCCTCAAAGATTCTCTCTATTCCATCTTACATTAATTATAGCTTTTTCTGTGCCATTAATGAATTTACATCAAGACCATCCACATCGCGTCCGGCAAGAGTGAGAAATATTGAAGCCTGCAAAAAATGTTCTGTACTGCGGAACCACTATTGACAGAACAGGTTTCCACGGTACCTCCATAAATTTTTGCAATTTGATATGAAAAGGAATGTTTATACTGTTCAGTTCGATGACGAGGGACAAATTTATCTATAGTTGAAACGGGTATTAAGGTTATGGATATTTGAATGGGATGAAACAATGTTTATTAAATATGATTGTCCAGTTTTAATAATTTTATGGAATAATCATAATAATCATAATGTTCGATAGTCAAGCAGCCATTAAAGCACTGAGCTCTTGTGTAATCAGTTCCAAAATAGTGTGGGAGTGCCTATGCTTACTCAATGATCTAGGTGAGAACAATATAGTAATCTTACAGTGGATTCCAGGACACACTGAAATAGGATTAAATGAAATAGCAGATGGACTAGCAAAAAGGGAGACTGAAAGACCCTTTTGGGGGCCGAAACCCTTTTGGGGTATTAACACCCATATAATATTGGAAGAAATAGGCAAAGCCGAAGAAAAGAGATCTAACCAGTGGGAAGATCTTGTAAGGCTTGGACAATCAAAGATTCTGATGTGTGACTTCAGCCCGTTGAGATCAAAAGAATGCATAAATCAAAGTAAAACTGCACTAAGAGGTTTTAAAGGGATCCTAACGGGACATTGCCGCCTGAACGGACACCTGAAAAAGCTCAAAATAGTGGAGGAAGAAGAATGTAGATTCTGTGGCATGGAAGGAGATACTTCCATACACATACTTGCGAATTGAACTGCAATTCAGAATCATAGGGCACAGCTTATAGGAGATTATTGGATAGAAGAGGGACATTTACCTAAGCTGAAGCCTGCAGATATCCTGAGATTCCCCAGGGAAATCGGACTAAAGTATCTACTAGTCTCTGAGACGTTCCTTTGGAACTAAGTGGAAGTAACTAGGCACAATAGATCTTTTAGGTCTCAGTGAATGTCACCCCATCATACATACATGTAACATATGCTGATATTCTTGAGCAAGTCGAAGTTGAATTTTTAAAACGTATCCTTATGCTACTAGCTATATAGTTAGAGTAGAGTGCGGTTGGAGCAAAATTTTGTATAATGTATTCGAAGGGACGTTAAACTGGTTAACGAAAACTCTTATGATGGATGACTCCCGTTACCTCAAAAGTGTGATTCTTCCGTCAATTGCATCTAATGAAGTGTGATAGAAAGTATAGCTGGGCAGCTCGGGTAAAAGCACTCTTCACTTTTATTGATACTTGGAATAATCTCTTTACAGATTAATAAGAAATCTCTCTTACTTAAATTTAAAAATAAACTTTAAGAATTATATATTCCTCTCCGCTAAGATTCATCCTTCCTTCCCATATGAAAACATTTAACAGTATCTGCGTCACGACAAAAATCTCCCATCCAAATCACAAAAACCGTCGAGCTGCTGCGATTCACTAAACAATACTACAGTAAATTTAGCTCAAGTAATTGCTAGTTATATTTGGTATGTTCTAAAACACAAAGCATTTATTATAATTGAATAGCTAATATTTATTTCATCATTGTAATTAGGTTTATGCATTGTTATTACCTTTCCATAAAATTGTACAGACTTTAAAAGGAAATAATCTATCTATCTATCATTTCTGGATAGTTCTCCATCTTTATTTCTCGCTCAACTTAGTAACCTAACACAGCAGGTAAGTATTGTATGTGTATGATATGCTAATAAAACAAACTTCATTTGAAGATCAAACTTTAATTAGTTCCATAATTGACTTAGGAGTAATAAACTAAAACATCATAGTTATAAGCTTCGTGAAATTCGCCTTCAGCTCCATAAAACAATATTTTGTTGTTTCCTGTATTAGCAGAGGTCAATATGTTCCCCAATATATCAGAACCATTCTGTTTAACTCTTCCTAAGTAAACGGTTGAGTTGTACAAAAAACCATGAAATTCAAACCCTGCTTTTATTGGACGGTAAGCAGGATCATCAAACAATTTTGGAAATTCGTAGTAATTAACATTTTTCCATTCCAGCTCTGTTGATTTGTTGGCCACCAATATCTAAAAAAAATTAACAAAAATCAAAAAAATTTATAGTTAAAATCGACCCAAATCTTGGTTATTTTTTTCATCGTATTTTCTTATCATATACTTCTTGATACATTTTTGTGTGCCTTTATTTAAATTTTTCTTACTTGAATTCCTTCGGTTACAGTTAAAGGATCTCGATAAACTATAATATCGATTGACTCAACTCCTGGTTTTATTGCGCCAGGAAAGTATCCATAAGTACTATTAACAGTCCAAGTGTCAGAATAAAAGTTATCAGTTTCATAAAATACTCGACCAATATACTCAACATTGTTATTAACATCTAAACCACCTGGAACAGCATTATCTGGAACCTCTCCTGTGTAGTTGACCCATTGTACGTAGCTATCTAAAATATGTGAATGCGGTATTAAACCGAAATACGGCTTTTGGTATTTTATTAGGGCATATTAGTAGGTACTCATTTGCAAATATTAAATTGAAAGATTTAAACCGTTTAATTTAGGAGAAAATTTTTTGGCAGTTCCAAGAACCAATCAAATTTCCTCATTTTTTATCATATGAACTATTTCACCCAATCATGTCAACATTACAGTGATAACAGACCATGGGCTATTTTCACGTTGCTATGGACACATATTGATTTATTTCGATTTTGAAGTTTCAAATATTTAATATTTCGAAATGTCACGATTTTTTTTCATAATTAGCAAAAAAAATTCTATCCGAATAACCCTCGGACATTGATGAATGCTCAAAAATTGTATGACAATTTTCTCAAGCTTGTTGCTTGTAGGTAAAATTTTTTCGAACAATTATCAATGTCCTTGGGCTATTACTACTAAAAACTGAAAATTGAGAATTCCAGAATGTCTACAACTTTCACTACAAATCGTCATAATTATAATATGTAAAGATTGATTTTGCAACTTTCTGATTAGATAGCCAGTACGAAGTTGAAGTTTGAAGAACTGTTTTCACTGTCTATCAAAGTTTGATTAAATATAAGTACACCATCCCAGAATGTGATAGATATTAAACTTTGTTTTCGTTTAAAATTATTTATTTGAGAGTAAGAATTACAAAATATGTCAACTGAACCGCGTCTCTATGACGAATAAAATAAAACAAAGAGAGTTAAATGCCATGACAATAAAAACAAAAATAATGTAGATGGTGCTAAAGTTCATTCAATATAACATAAGCAATAAGCTGTATAGTTTGACAACTTTATCTGAAGCTACGCGGCATCGGTAAGGGGCGAGGAAAAATGGCGGATATCTGTCATAAACGTACCAATGGCGTACGGTACCTATTTTATAAAAGTATTAAAAATAATAATAATTATTATATAATAATTATAAGTATATAGAAACTGATTTTTGCTTTGCTTTAAAGGTAAGGTATTTTTCAAAACACGGTTTTTGTTAAAAACAAATAATGTTAAGAATCGTACTTGAATTCAATATGGATACGAAATAGTTCAAAATCTGACACTGACAATACCAACGCCACTGGATAATCAATGTCAGTCAATTGAACACACGCACCCGCTTGCCAATAGGAAGTCATCTGGTCGCTAAGCAATGAAGGCCTTTCGATAAATTTCACCAATTGAGTTAGTTCGGAGGGCGTGAAAATTATGGTTTTCGCACAACGCTGCCAGAGTTTGGAGAAGCCCATAACATATTTGGAAAAGTGTTCATCTTTTAATATTCATAAATTGAAAAAATAATGGTAATAGACAAAATCCAAGGAAACAAGCACATTAAAAAATTAACGTTTAATCATATTGTTAATAACAAAAAGTCCATTTTCTAATTATCATCATTACATATTTAGCACTTCTTCTTTTTCATAGTATTCGTGGCAATATCGAATGTTTTCGACTGCATTCCTTTCACGGCTTCATGATGAACTTGCCAAACTATACTCCTGTTATCAGAAGAAACAAAATACTACAGAATTGTGGTCATATGTCAACTATTATGTAGCTTCTTTTTTATATAATGTACAGAAATGGCTGACTATTTCAATCATCCACGAATTGAATTTTGAAATCGACATAAAAACAATATAGGTAGTAAATGATGTGAAACATATTGATGTTTTTTATGCTCAATGATGCGTGGCATGTTTTATTAAATAAATAAACTATTTACCTTGGGAGGCAGAAGCCTCAAAAACCCCAACAGTTAATAAAGTAAGCACGAAGACAAACATCGTTGATTAAAATTTGAAACTAAAATTCTCATTTTATATTAATAGCTAAATTAATTTTCGTGATGTCAAGATAACCATTATTGATTATAATTCTTAATACAATATAGGATACTTGAATTTTAGTTATCTCGGAAAGATAGTGATCGTTAACATAGTTGTCCCAAATGGAAATGAAAAAGGAATTCAATTAAATATCTACTTTAACACGTTCTTTTTATAATACAATAATCATGCCTCATATTTTTTTGTTGCAACAGCCCAGGCACTTGAACTAAGTCCTTGTACATTTTCCATCCATTCGAATATTCTATATAGGCCCTGATTTGACTGAGATAGTTGTGATGGTTGCATTATGTCCTTTCCAAAGTGCTCTTTTCTGAGTCTGTGGTTCGTTATCTAGCCAGTTCCGGATTTCCCCTCTTAAGCAATCCTTTGTGATTCTACAGAACGGTTCCGTACCTATGAAGTCTCCTTAAGAGCATTCTTTAGCTAATAGGTCCACCCATTTATTACCTACAATCCCCTCTTGACCCAGCCACCCATACCTACTAGAGACACTATGTATTGAGGGATTTCTTACAGTTTCTCACCAGTCTTATTGAATGTTGAATGTAAGTATCTTGAAACATTTTCAGTTAATGGAGGGTATTAAAAATTAAATAGTGTTGAGCAACTACTACTACTAATTTAGTCAGGCGAACCTTGGCCAAGAAAAACTCAAGCCAAGGTTCCGACACTGAGGCCACTGGCGGGTCCATTGTGCCATTCCTGCTACTTCTTATGCATCCATGAAGCCGAGTCCCTTGATGAAGGACTCAATCCTCTTCAGTGGATACCTGCTTATGTCCCCAGATGTCATAACACAGCACAGCACAATGTGGACATACGAGGAGAACATGGCCATAGCCAAATTGCAAGCTTCTAAGATGTATGAATCCTACAATTTAATTTATCAAGAGTGGCTTTCCGAGGATATAATTGAGGTGATGCCAGAATCTGACGATAATGAGGTTGCCTACTATTTGCCCCATAGGCCAGTTATTAAAGGTAGTGGTGCGACGACAAAAATTAGGCCAATCTTTGAAGCTTCATCACACGAGAAGAATTGTCCGTCCTTGAATCAGTGTTTAGAAATAGGCCCTAGTATGATAGAATTGATTCCTGATCTGTTACTCCGTTTTAGACAACAGAGAGTTGGCGTCGTCTCAGATATTCACAAGGCTTTCTGACATATTAGTATTGCTTCAGTAGATAGGGATTCTTTAAGATTTCTGTGGATAAGTAAGGAGGGCAAAACAATAATTTATCGCCACAAAAGAGTAGTCTTTGGGGTCAGCAGTAGTCATTTTCTTCTTGGAGCCACTATTGATTTTCATTTAAAAAATGACAAAGGAAAATGTTGTCACCAGGATTCATGCATTAGATGTAATTGAAAAGTTGTCGAATAGTTTTTATGTTGATAACTGCAAAACTCGTGTTTCTGATCAAGTGACGTTACGAAAATTTGTTTCTGAAGCGACTCAATTGATGGAAAATACCCAGATGGATTTAAGAGGGTATGAGTCTTCGGGCAACAGCCGCATTACTATTCCCGTCCTAGGTCTTCTTTGGGACACTGAAAGAGACTGCCTATTTATCAATACGGAATCCCTAAACGTGATTACGAAAATTAAGAATGAAGTTGTGACAAACGATTGATACTTTCTTTGGCCCAACGTCTGTTCGATGATATAGGTTTTACATCCCCAGTGTCCCTAATACCCAAGTTCATGATTCAGGGTCTTTGGGAGAAGCGCCAAGGGTGGGACGTTCCAGTGGCAGATGACATTGCTAAAGTATTTTGTAAGTGGGTGAATGAGCTTCGACAGCTGTCAAAAATTAGCATTTAAAGGTGGATACAAGCAGGCCCTACTGAGTCGGAATGTTGGAGTTCACATACCTTTTCGTACGCTAGTAAAAAGGCTTATGCCGTGGGGTGGATTCTAGGAATGTCTTATCGGACTGATGAAAAGACTATTACGGAAAATGCAAGGTCGCGCGTCACTAAATTATGAGGACTTATTGACTGTCTTGTGCGAATGCGAGAACATTATAATTTCGCGGCCGTTGACTCACGTTTCTAACGAGCCGGAAGAATTCGCCGCGTTAACGCCTGCAATGTTTTTGCAAGGATCAACCCGAGTCAGGTACCGCAGATCTCGATGTTCTGGAGAAGACTTCCTTATATCGTAAGTTGAGACATCGACAGCTATTGAGGGATCATTTGCAAAAGCGATTCCGCAATGAATACCTCGCTCAACTTAGTTTTCATTGCAAGAGGAAATCTTCTAGTCCGATATCAACGGAAGATGTCGTCTTAATAGGTAGTTACAATAGTAAGCAAATAGACTGGCCCCTTGGGAGAGGCGTCAAACTTCTACCTGGAAAAGATGGCGAGACAAATGTAGTTCGTCTACAAACCGACAGCGGTCAACTCCTCAGGCCACTTCAACGTCTTTATCCATTGGAGTCAGTAGGGTCCGTTGCTGTACCAGAAGTCGAGCCTACTGAGAGCGCTGAAGAAGATTGTGCGGGAGTGATTCAAAGCAGAGTACCCGTTGTTAGTGAAATTTCCGGGGTGCCTACACAAGCCACTCGACGTGATCGTTTAGTTAAGTTACCCGCTTGGTTTAGTAACTTTTTTATTGTATTTGAGAAACTCCCGTATCGTTTCTCAAAGGTGGGAGGATGCTGAATATTCGGCTTACAATAATTGCCACTTTTATTTTTATTTCAAATTTTTTGTTGAATGGTTTTTTGGAATTCGGTTTTTTTAAGGAGTTGTTGTTGTAAAATCGTTACAGATATATAAAATAACCGCGAAGCAGTGCAGATGCACATAATATGTTATTGTTTTCTTTTGAGTTATGTTAACTTTTATTACCAGTGCTTTTTTCTCTGAACTAGTATTAATTTATTTACGAACCGTGATTTCAACGTGAAGAAATTCGTTTGACATCCTCACTTAACAGTAATCCAAGAGGTTACGGTTTATTAAAAAAACTTCCCTAAGAAAAAGGTACCAGCTTCTATTAACCAAAGGTTTGGGATGAGACGTGGATTTTTAGCGAAGGTCAGATGAAAAAAACATCCTAATATAATAAATAGTGTATTAACTACCAGAGTGAGATAATTTAAAAGAGCTAGGTATTTCAATAGGACAACAATACAACTTCTGAATAACTATATAATAAAAATAAGAAGGATAATTGAATTACTTAAACAGTAGGTATGTAAATAGTGAATTATACTACCTTGATTGTGTTTCCCAGAAGTCTGGGTGCAGAATACAATAGCTAGCAAAAAGTATACCCACACTTTTTATCGTAAATAAACCATGGTACGAAAATAAAAGTTTCCCAAAACTTCTTCGAAACGCCTGGTTATGTCGAAGTAGTGAATATGATACTATTGGTGCGAACCTATGCATCAATGGAACCCAGCGATGCCAAAACTGGTTTTTTTTGTACTTTAGAAATAAGAAATGCACGAAGTAGCCATAAGGTATTAATTCTTATGGAGACAACTGCTGCTTTTTCAAAGTTACCTTATTCTGTCGAATACACAGGTCGATGTTTTTGATGATGTTTGGGTTCCCAGAATGGAATCCATAACAATGTTATTTAGGGACGTCGGAATATACGGGTAAATTAATAAAACACATATATACATGAAATCGATGTACCTAAATGAACAAATTAAACATAATAATAAAAATATATAAATTTTTTTTAATATAAAATTCAAAACACATTCTTATACAAATAGACATATTAGATACAAAAATACAGACTGTTAATACATTTTTTTGAATAACTTAACCCGAAGGCTTCCGACAGGTGTAATAATATCTGTTTCGGTATACTACTAAAAAAACGTATAAAATTAAAATAAACTTCACACGCAACTTTAAATAATTATGTTATGAAATTGTATTTTTGCAATAAAGTAATGTGCGAGGGACTCGACATTAATTTGAAAAACTTTATTTGTCTTCTTTTCCCACCTTCCATTGATATTTGTCAGGTTATGATCTCCACCCGTTTGGTTTGTTAAAATTAGGCAATTCAAAAATAAATCCAAATTAATTGTTTAGCTAGGTATTTCTTACCTAAAGATTTCATGGGTTGGTGTAATCTGATTCAGGTTATTATCGATTTCAGGTATTTCCTAGCTTAAGAATGACTTAGTGAGAAAGTGTCTAAAATCAGTTTGGTGACATCAGTCATAATTTTCAATAACCGCATTACCATAGATTGAATTTCCGTTTGTAGTTTATACTCATATTGTAATTTATTTAAAGCTCCACAATGTTACGACGACCTGTTTCACTAATGTAGGAAAGAGCAGAGTACAAGTTTTCATCTAAGAAAGGTATATAAGTATTGCAAAATTCCTCGGAAACTCTCATCCAAAAATAACTAAGTAATCAGAGTATATTCAAACATTTTTTTTGTTCGATTGAGAGGATGACTACCTACGCTGTAACTAATGAATTGTTCAAGCTATTAGTTCTTATAAGTTTCAGTAGTTTCACTATCGTTACTTTGACGATTCATAAAATGGAAATCCTTCCGATTATTTTCATTAATTTTTTCCTAGTATAACAAAGTCATTTCCTATAGGTATATACAATTTTTTGTAGCGGAAAAAATGTTAGATCATCAAAAAAAGTATTTCAAGTTTAAGATTTCTAGCATACAGATCAAATCTGATGTGATTCCATTTGTTAATAATGTACTTCCGATCTAATGGGAAACCAGTCAATAATATGTATAATAAACTACTGAAGAGACTAAACATTTTTTTTCTGATATTTGTGCGCTATAATGAAACAACACTTAATTTATTCATCTATTTATTACAGTACATTATTAAAAATTAAATAGTTCTAACTTTTAACTTTTTCCACTCTGCTAATATCGGAACACCAATACATCGTAATTAACGGAAAAATAGGTTGAAGTGTTTCCATTATAAAAATTTTCGTATGCAATGTAGCCAATATTATCCATATCCTGGTTTGGACGGCTAGTAGCAATTTTTGTACCCCAAAATCTTCCAGAATAGTATGATCTTGCATAGTACAAAGTAGTATTAAAAGGTACGTTATTGTCAGCTCCTACTTCCCAACCAATTCGGACGGGATGATATTCGTCATTATCCAAAAGATCCAAGAAGTAAGGAGCTCTAAGTTGGTACCAGAGGAGGTTATTCAAGAAATCATTTTTTCCACTCAAAATCTAAAATTAAAATATTAAATTTGTCTATTTTACACAATACCATAAAATAGCTCCAATTCCAAAAGAATGTCAGCCTTTGAAAAATGTAACTGTACGTCACATAAAGAAAGGGAAATACTTTGCAGGTGTAGCGGAAAAATTTAACATAGTACTAGATATAAATGAATTTTTCAATTAGTTTTACGAACGAAAACTTAAACGTAAACGTAAACCAATCGTAATCGTCTCACAGACAATGTAATATAGTATACAAGTTGTACGATCTTGATTAGTTTGAACGAAAATTTATTGCTAAGTGTAGTTTGATCAATAGTACGATGCGGTTCTTACGTAACAGTAGCATGTTAAAAAATATGTCGTACAACTCGATTGGATATACGATAAGTTTGAACGTCGGTTTATTTTGTCGACTTGTTGATACAATTCCATTCATTGCGGTAATGAAATCATGGAAAGCAATAGACAGTTCCGGATAGAAATTTATCTAGAATATTCTTGTTTATGGAATATAACGTATTCCAACAAAAATTAACGTAACGCAAGTTACGAAATTCAATTTAGAAATTTTGAAGAAATAATCCTATCACTACCTCATTACTTGGGACTATCCAAAAACAATAGCTTCAGCAGCTATGTCCTTTTTTGAAACTGTTGGTGCGCTTAGATTTTATCCACGCCTGTGGACAAAATTTCACGATCTGTCTATTGAACATTGTACGATCGATAATACAACAAATTGCATCGTCTGTGGAGCGCTTAACAGACATCGGAATACTAAAATTTGGGTCAGTTGAATGATGTGGTAACAACTAGAGTCCTGCAAACTACTGAAGTTTTATCAACCGATAGCTCAGTCGTACTGGGCTACTAGCACGAACACTGCGCAAACTCAACAGCCTGGTTTCATGTGAAGACGCCAATCAGCTGAAAGTTGGCCGATTGCTTTCGAAAAATAGTTTATGGAAACCGGGATAATGGTAAAGAATTTCCTTTATAAAAAGGCTCGCAGTGAATTGAAGCTATCGATAGAGGGCAAAGACTAAAAATATTCATACGAAAAATTGATAAAATAGGTCATAACATAGGTCAGGATACAACAATACTTACAAGGGAATATGAGAAACAACTGTACCTATAGATGAAGATAGTAAGAAAAGGAATAAAATATGGATGATATATTTTTTAAAAATATATAAAAATGTGAAAGGTGATTGTTTTTCCATTCCCTGCTCCGTTTTTTTTTAACGTCAATTACATCGATGACATTATTCATTATATTAACGAATAATTCTGTAGGAACAAGAGTTTCGTATTGAAGTATTCGAAAAAAACTTGATTTATTGTAAATAGATATGAACTAAAAGCAATTTTCTGCGTGATAATTACAAGAAATAATTATTTCTATTTCACTTTCCTTACATCTACATAATGTATGTTTATATTTTGACTTTTCAATCAGAGCCCATAATTTCCTAAGAAAATGTCTTACCGTGATATTATCACAAACTTGTATAACATCTAAATCTAATAGTCCATAGGCACATGGATTCCCTTCTATAATGTCAACTGGTATATAACCTTCTTTATCACCATCAGTTACATAAGCTCTTCCTGTATAAATATATATCATGTCCAAAGTGCGATTCAGCGTAATAGCACCAGTAGGTATATCGAGGGGATCGTAAGGTGACCATTCTAGAAAATCCTCTGGAAATGGAAAAAATTAATTTTGCTTAAAAAGTTGCGATTATACTAAATTATATTTGCAAAAATATGGCATTTGAGTAACTTGAAAGAACCTCGCTCTTAAGTCATCAGAGGTCCTGGGAGAAGTTACATGATGGAATTATGATAATGTACAATTTCTTTTAGAAGTTCAATGCAGAAAATAAGAACTAGAAGAATTACAATACCTTTACCAAGATTGAAGGGACACTCTGAAAGTTTGTGAATATTCCAAAGAAGAAATTTACGCCAAAGCAAAGTGTGCCAGTTCAATACTGATAATTGATATAGACGGCAAAGGTTTATGACTATGTCAGTTAGTTGAGCAGCCATATTGAAAGACTAAATTATTTTGTAAAGACTTTTGAAGTGGTATGACAATGACTGGAAAAGTTCAATGAACTGAGCAGGGAGGGATTTGTCATCTTACTCTTGGCTCCAAGACAAACTGGAATAGATCGAGAGCAAATAACAAATGGACTAACAAAAAAGACTGAAGCCTCCTTTTGGCGATCAGAATACTTTTGCGGTATCAATTCCGATAAAATATTGGAAGAATCATGTGAAAGTATGAAAAATTGAAAAATCGAACCAATAGATACATCTAGTATGGTTCAGCCAATAAAATTTACTCATGGGAAACTACTATTAAGTGATATCAAAAAATTAATGCATAAGGCAGAGTTAGACTGCACTAACAGTTTCGACAGGTGTCCTAATATAGGACCTTGTCGAATGGAAGAAAAAAGCACCGAAGTTATATTTAGCAGAAAATTGCCGCATCAACCATTGAACTTAACCCGTACCAGATTTCACAAGGGTAGTGTAGATTCTATAATGCCAAATACTGTGCAATTATGTTGTTTATGGATGGTTAAAATTTTAGTGATTTACAATAAGCCATTTAATGATTATAATTAAAAACCCATCTTTAATTCACAATTTAGAGCTATATAATTAGTTAACGAACGGCGAAAGGTTAACATTTTATATGAAGAGCTATAATTATTTTTAGTCTCTCTACCTATCATCTACCAGGATTTTGGTACGATATATTCTGAATAAATTATAAACAACTTGTGGAATTTGATTGATTGAATTTAAATTTGAAATAAGATATCTGCTTCCTTTTAATAAAAATACAATCGACGAAAAAATGGCCTCTTCAAAAAAAAATTTGTATTTGTGAAGAAGGAATTTTAAATAGTTCTGCAAAAAGGCAACAACTCAAACTAAACCGCAACTCCATAGAAGTACTTGGCGACTCAACCCAATTTAAGGCAGTATTGAAGCTCTTCAAAGAAATTGCAGTGTACCACAAACTTTAACCCCATCCTATTGTAAATTTTGAATATGTTTATATTAATTTAATGTAATTGCTCCCGTGCGAGTGGCCATAGTGGCCGAGCACGTTAATGATAATAAAAAAAAAAATAATACGTCCATTTCAGTTTTCCGGTTGGTTTACAATATAGAACAAGTACATTATACTACCTTGTGAATTTCTTCCTAAAACTGGAGAAAACGATACAATCGATAAGAATAAGCAAAGAATTTTAACAACCATATTGATTTATTTTAAAACCAAGACTATTTCATGCAATGATTTATTTGTAGTTAAATAGGTATCTGGATTTGAAGTAAATTAAAGGATAAGATAGGTTAATTAGGTTAATCTATAAGTGGAGAATACAATACATTGCAAATTTCTATTTGTAGTTAAATAGGTACAATTTAGATGAAAACAGGACAAGATAGGATAATTGAATTAATCTTCAAGTAGAGAGGCGAGTAACATTTAAAATATCTAAAAATCAATGTTTAAAAATACTCATTATTTTTATTTCACAATATTTTACAAGTTTTACAAAAAACTTAGACCCGACCGGTTACGATGTTTATACATCATTTTCAAGGGGTGGAATGAAAACATTGTTTATTATGTAACTAAGAAAATGAAAGAAAGACTTTTAGGGTAGGATAGTAATAGGTATCATATAGATAGTGAAATTGAATAGAGTAAACAAGTGTATCATTAGCTAATTTAAAAGGTGTATATATGTACATATATTCGCGAAGAGCAGAATTTAGAAAAGATAGGTGGAAACATTAAAATATATCAGTCTAACAAAGGAGATTGTAAAGTATCTATTTGCTCATTTACAAGAGTATATTGAGGATCATTGGAGTACCTTCTTATTTCTATAAAGGACTCTAAAAAGTTAAGTTTAGTATAATTCTTACAGTCATGTAGTAACTGTATTTGATTGTTCAAATTTGGTTTGTGGTTTTGTTCTAGCAAATGTTTTGCGTAATTTGATCTGTCAGGGTGCTTGTTTCTGTAGGCTCTGAGATGCTCACTATACCCTATATTGAGATTTCTTCTTGTTTGACCAATATATACTGCATCACATTCAGAGCAGTTGATTTTATAGACACCAGATTTCTCTTTAACATTACTTAAAATTTAACCAACGTTCTTATATGCTTTAAACGCTGCATTAGATGTTGGAATAGCATTTGAAACAATTTCTGAAATTTTATTTGATATTTCTCCTAAATAAGTTAAACAGAAATAATTTGAATTGTCTGCGAGTTGTTTTGGATAGATAAAATCTATTGCCATTTTGTAACGTTTTCTTTTTATTATTGAATCTATCGTTTGGTATGTATATCCATTAGATATTGTTATTTGTTAAATAATATTTATTTCTTGCATGAAGTCTGCTTGATGCATTGGAACCGAAAGAGCTCTGTTAAATAAACTGATAGTAAAGATAAACTCCAACAACCAATAACCATTCATAGAATGAAGTCTGTAAAAAAACATAACTAAACACAAATAATAATGAGTTAAATATTCTTAAACAGATTGCTTGACATAATGGTTATAATCCTAATATCATTAATAAATTAATTCAGAAAATTAAGAACAAAAGAGAACAAAACTTGACTTATCCTTCTGAAGAGAAACCCCTTAGATATAGCTTTACCTTTTTTAAGTGAAAACATTTCTCAAAAAGTTTCAAAGGTGTTTAATAAATAGGTTAATAGATACAAAGATTTCTTTTAAGAGCACGAATAGCTTAAGTAGACATTTGGTTAATTCAAAGGATACAATTAACAAATTATCGAGAAGTGGTATTTACAAACTTAACTGCAATTATTGTGAAGCTTCATATATAGGAAGAACTTGTAGACCTTTGAAAGTTCGGATAAGTGAACATTTGAGTAGAAGTGATAATTCAGCTTTCGGTCATCATATAAAATTTAATAAACATTTGTTATTTCCACAGATGTAAGCTGCTGCATTTCCATTGTGATTTTTTGAAGCATCTGTATAGATTTGCAGGGTTTGAGGGTATTTTGATATAATTTCCTTGGAGAGGTTTTGTAGGACACAGGGGCATTTACAATATTGTTTTTATGTCGATTTCGAAATTCAATTTGTGGATGATTCAAATAGTTAGCGATTTATGTACATTATATAAAAAAGAAATTAGCTACATAAAAGTTGATATAAGATCAAATACTCGTCTTTTGTTTCTTGTGAAAGCAGAAGTACATGTTATGCTTATGTTATATTTAATGACTCTAAAGAGTTGTTTAAATTTACTCCGGAGTCACTATAAATAATATGCAACCTAAACGTGTTAATTACACAGCTGAAGTTCTATTCTAATTGATATATAGAAATGTTATGTCCATGGAAATTTTTATCTATTTTTAAAAAATATAAATAAAACCCACTTAAATAATCTATATCTGTTTTTTATTCATACAATTTCTTTGCTCAAAAATATACGCAATTTCAAGAAAATATCTCTTCTTTAAATTTGACTCTACTGCTAGTATTTTCAAATCGTCATAATTAATATGGTGATCAAAATTGTAAGCATGTGATGCTAAAGCGCATCTTTCAGGATGTAATCTGCAATCACTTTTATGAGAGGTGATTCTAGCACCTACCGATCTTGAAAATTGACGAACATAATACATATCACAATCCAAACAAGAAATGCCATATACAACGTTAGTCTGAGAAGTTAACGGAGCTTTATCTTTCACTTTACTGTGAAATTATCTAATTGTTAGAGCATTCTTGGTAGCTATTTTTACGTTTAAAAATTCATTGAATAGTCTAGATAATTTTGGAGTAATTTCCATTTATTTATGATAAAAAAGTGAAAAAAGTTTCAGCTGGAGCCCTGATGAACGGACCCGAATGGTTAATGATTTTATTTTATTATAATAGTAGGGGAGCCCACGAGGCTAAATGGGGATTTACTCGAGCGTCGTAGAGACCTATTGGGATGCAAAGCTTAGATGATAAGAAGAAAAAAATGTTATATGATACATACCTTTACATCGGTGGGGGAAGCGGCTATAGATTTTTGAATATGTAAAAAAAAACTGTTGCATGGGCATCCTCGAGCGCGTCAGATATTGATAGCATCAATGTCCTACGTATTTTTAATAATGTACGTATGTTAATCTGATCGTTTGCATGATGGGGGTGGTTGTATTTAAGGGTTGAAAATGAAAAAGAAAAAAAAATTAATCGAGCGCGTCAGATTTTCTAAGGGAGTGTTAAGTGCACCAAAAAAAAGCTCTCATTCACTAATCTGACGACTTCGATGGGACGCAAACTCGCGGCCATTTTCATAATGTGCAAAAAAAATTCGCCACTTTGAAATACTCAAGCGCGTCAGATTAAGATATATATGGTTCATCTTTATGTTCTAAACGTACTGTCTCATAATCTGACGATTATCTAGAGGGATTTGCCTGATCTGACAAAAAAAAATTAGAAAAACGGTTCACCTTAAAGGCCATCCCTGCTACTTCCCGCTAATTCCATTCCTGGGTGCTTAAAATTGTACTTATGACATTTTTGAGCTCAAAATATAATTTATGTGATATTTTGAGCTCGCTGAGTTCAAAGAAATAATATTTCTATGCATTTGAGCTCTCCCAGCTCGAAAGTCTGATAGAAGTTTCATAGAACACTATTTTTGGAATTTTCAAACCGCAATAACTTTTGAATGGATCAAGCAATTTTCACGCGGTTGGCGCAATTCGACGCAGTTTTATCATCCTCATAAGTAATTTTGCAATTTTAATTGATCGAGCCAGAAATTTCGGAGTAATCCCGAAAAAACACTTTTTCGGGTTTCTACCGTAAATTTGATTGTTTTTTGTAAGGTACTTTCACCACAAAATACACATTTCAAATTAATATCACTCATATTAAATATTTATAAACTTTAATTCACACAAATAATATTTAAATAGCAAAAAAAGCCAAAACGTTGGAAACACGTTGTAAACAGTATGCCACGAACGAGTCTTTATGATCAGCTGTGATGGCGTCGTGGCAACAGAAACCAGAGTTGGGACGGAGTGAGAGAGTAATAGATAGAGAAAGAGTGAGAGAGGAATAGAAACGCGGAGAAGGAAATGTACAGTCGGCAGAAGCAAACATGAGCCCTGGGGGGCGTGTTCATGTCGCTGTAGTTGTATTTTTGTAGTAACAATCGATATTTTGAATCGATAACCAAATATCGATACCATAAGTGTTAACTGTCAAGAATGTCAAGAGATATGTAAACAAAGTCAAACTTGCTAAAAATTTAACTCTAAATATTAATAAAAAGGACTAAAACTAAAACTACCATCAGCCCTAAATGTCTATATTTTCAAATTTCATGTAAAAATCATATAATTATTATACTCGCATGACAACACTGATACACTTGGTCATATTATTTCGATTATGTTAACAATCACTAATGTACAATCGTTAACATTAGCTCCTGATTGGCTCGTTGCGATGACCTTTCTTTTAGTTGGCATATTTTCCGGGGCTCATGTTTGCTTCACGCAGCTGCACGCATTTAACTTTATCGAGGAATTTTTGTTATTTCGGCTTGCGGAAATCGTCAGATTATATATTTTTCATTATTCTTGAATTATTTCCTTCAAAATGAAAAAAAATTTAGCTACGCTCGAGAATGTCGAGATGACGTTTTTTTTTTACAACTTTGTTGCCCTCCCCTTTTTTTACGTCACTCTCAAATTGTCAGATTAGTGGAATATACACTTTTTAGGATGTAATTAACTCACCCTACCTTAATCTGACGCGCTCGAGAATTTCTGATGGTCAATTTTTTTTACTAATCTGATCCTGTATCCTTCACGGGCGGCCTTATATATGGGCCTCATGTTTTGTGGAGGTACTTAACCGGGTACAAGGTATCCCCCTGTATATTAATCTGCCGCGCTTTAGTAAATCCCGAAATCCCCGCTTGGGCTCCCCTACTATAATAGACCATTTCAGAACGCGTGATTTGACAGATCGGCCATATTGTAGTGGAGAGCAGCTGAATCGATTATTTAGCGTTGAACTATGTTTTGAACCGTGTTTTCGCATCTGCTGAGTCTCAAAATTTAGTTTTTTCTAAGTGATGATATCAAGTTATGTCATTCTGGAACTGTGATAGACAGAGAAAACAGTTCTTCAAACATGAAACATCTAATTAGAAAGTTAGAAAGAAATTTGTTTTATTAGCATATCAGGCTACACATACCTCCGATACTTACCTGCTGTGTTAGGTTACTAATTTGAGCGAGAAATAAAGCTGGAGAATTGTAATGTGTAATGTAATGAGGATACTGGGTGTAGTAGGATAGTAGAAGGGCCTCTGACTAGGTGGTGCTGCTGGTCACTGGGTGGGTCATCCCCCAGGAATAAAACAACTACCTGTTTCACTGGGACATGTTCTATTTAATATTTACTATACATTAACCACTAACACTAAATGAATACTCTTAGATTACTACTTAGAATGAATGATATTGACTGTAATCATCCTTTCATGAATGACCATCATAATGACTTAATAATACTAATGAATCAATAATGCATTAATAATGAATACTTAAAATACTATTGTTACCTATATATACAAAGAGTCAAGTTCACTATAAGTAAACATACATGATACTAGATAATGTTTATTTGCTTTGACATTGACTCGTACGTGTAACCTTTATATTTATTATTTATAAAACAATTCGTGGTTTATTGGAATTAGCTGAAGGGAATTTATTCGATAATATTTTAAATAATTAATGACTTAATGTTTAGGCCAAAAGGCATCACACCTTCCCCTTTTACAAAAAGAATAAATTCCGTTGAGCTTCCTTTCCCCCTAATGAAATGAATTTACAATTATCCTAAAAATAAATGGTAGATGGTTATTAAATAATGTCACTAACCTACGATTACATAATATATTCATAAATAAATGAATGTTCATTGCCTTTAAAAATTGTTTACGATCACTTAGTTGTTTATTTATTTTCACTTCAATGTTTTGAATGTTTGTTATAACACTTTTGTTTATTATTCGGAAATGTTTATAAACTCACTCGCACTTCCAATTTTACAATTTTTAATTCATTTTACAATAAGGATGGATTCTGTTTTTGTGTATTTCTTTTATCACACCTGATTCTATTTTAATTTTACAGTTAACATCGCTCACCTCTGTGACTGTAAATGGACCTATATATTGAGATTCGAATTTGGTTCTATTTTCCCTCTTTACTAAAACTGAATCCCCTATTTTAAAATCAACTGGATTAGCTACCTTACTATTTTGACTTTGTCTACTCAGTTTATGTTTGGTTAAATATTTCTCTGCTCTCTGATGAGCTACCTGCAGTTTATATTTTAACTCATTCTGATATTCATCAATATTATAGCATGGCTCAATCTCGTTTGTTAGATTCTCGGGTAAGTTAGCACGTCTACCGAACAATAATTCAAACGGCGTATAACCATGATACGAGCTTGGAGTCGTATTATAACAATAAGCAAATAGTTTACACCATTCATCCCAATCATCCTTACTTTCATTTATAAAGTGTCTCACATACTCATTAAGCGTTCTATGTAATTTCTCACAACCTCCTATAGATTGATGATGATATGCTGTTGAGTAATTATGCCTAATATTTAACATTTTAGTTAAAGCGTTGAATATTTCATTTTTATATTCTGTGCCTAAATCTGTCCTAATTAGTTTCATTAGACCGTAATTTGGTATGAAATTTTCAAAAATTCCACGAGCTATCGTGTTTGCTTCTTTGTTTTTAACTGGAATTATTACTGCATATTTTGTTAATTCACATAACATTGTGATGCAATAACGGTTACCATTTTCACTTTGTGGAAAAGGACCGACCGTATCTATATATGTTATATCCCATGGTTTTTCTGCTGTATCCGTTAATACAAATTCTTCTTTGTGATTATTCTTTGCTTTATTGACTTGACACTTGTGACATTGCTTAATATATTTTCTTACATCTTTTTCCATGTTTTTCCATCTAAAATTCGCTCTTAATTTTTTCAATAGCCTGTTATTTCCTACATGACCTCCAAATAAAGGATCATTATGATAAGTTTCTAAAATCTGTTGCTTTTCTTTTTCTTTTTCCACCATCTTAGGTATATCGCAAATACATATTTGTACGTTTTTTAACGTATTGTTTCCTTTTTCCATAAACTCTTTTATAGTGCACTGTGTGAAAATAATATCATTCATATAAATTTTCATCCTTTTTATTCCATTATTTACCGCTAGCTTATCAAGCTGAACTAACGTTTGACCTAAATCAAAGTTAACTATATCGGTATTTAATAAGGCTTGGCTAAATCTCATCCTGTTTTTGATCCGTATGTTCATCCTTAACGAAACACGGTTATTTTCAAATTGCAGAATTGGTAATTTATGCGCCTCTAAATTATTCAGTACTTTATATACTGCTGGCTTGCGAATATCTTCCTTTATTTCTGTGGAAACTATTTTATCTTCTCCTATAGGCTGAGCTTTATTATGACGAGTTTTTGACCTCGTTATTGCTAAAATGTGAGCATTGTCAATGTACAAGTCTTTTAATTCATTTATGGATATCCTTGAAATACTGTCCGCATAATTTGAATTTCCTTTCAAATATTGTATTTCGAAGTTGTATTCTTCTAGGTCTAGTCTAATTCTCGTAAGTTTCGAAGTTGGGTCTGTCATCGAAAAAAGATGTGTTAACGGCTTGTGATCCGTTTTCACAATAAAATGTGTAGAACCATATAAATAACACTTAAAATGATTAATTCCCCAATGGATAGCTAACAATTCTTTCATAATTATAGGTTTATTTAATTCACTTTTCTTAAAACCTCGCGAAGCATAAGCTATAGGTAGATCTATACCTTCGTATTCCTGGCTAAGTATTGCAGAACACGCAATATTTGAAGCATCTGTTGTCAATATAAATTTTTTATTGAAATCTGGATATTTCAGAATAGGCGGCTGAATTAATGCCGATTTTAGTATTTGGAATGATTTTTCGCAGTCTTCCGACCACTCGAATTTCACATTTTTCCTAGATAATTTATTGAGAGGTATGCATATTTCAGCGAAATTTGGAATGAAACGTCTGTAATAGTTACAGAATGCTACGAACCTTTTAGATTCTTCTGAATTTTTGGGCACTGGATACTTCTCAATGACTGAATATTTTGCCTTATCGGGTAGAACCCCTTCACTGGACAAATTGTGTCCTAAATACGTTACTTCTCGCCTGAAGAATTGACATTTTTGTGGATTTAATTTAAGGTTGAATTTCCGACATGTGTCAAACACCCTTTCGAGATTACTTAAATGATGATTTTCTGACATCCCTATTACGACTATATCATCCATATAAAGAAATGCTTTTTCTGGAGTTAATCCTGAGAATGCTATGGACATCATTCTTGAAAAACTATTTGGACTTATATTTAAACCAAATGGTAATCTTGTATACTGAAAAGAACCTTTTTCTGTACTAAAAGATGTATATTTCCTTGAAGATTGTTCTAAGGGAATTTGATGAAAACCTGACATAAGATCTATGACTGAAAACCATTTCGACCTCCCTAACTGATCTAAAATCGAATCTATTCTGGGTAATGGAAATTTATCTGTGACTATTTTCTTGTTCAATTGCCTGAAATCTATACAAAGTCTCCAAGACTTCTCTCCATTGATTGCCTTTTTGGGAACAAGTAAAACTGGACTGTTATAATCTGAGATTGAAGATTCAATTATACCTTGTTCTAATAACTTTTGGACCTGATTATTAAGTTCTGAAGATTGAGAATGTGGCGTGCGATAATTTTTAATATATACTGGAGTATCATCTTTTACCAATAGCTTTTGCTCATAAAAATTATTATGCGTTAAAATGTCGTTCTTTAAAGCAAAAATATCTGAAAAATTCTCACAAAGATCTATTAGCTTATCCCTCACGTATTCTGGTACCTCTAAATTTAATGTTTTTCTTAATTCTTTCAACCTATTCTTACTTTCATTCTTCACAGCATATACATGAAATAAATTTAAATCCAATATTTTAATATTGTTTGTATTTATCGACTTGCTTTCATAATTTGTGTTTAAAATTCTGACATAAGGATTAGTTTTTGATATAATAGATCTTGCTATAAATATTCCTGGTAATAGTTCTTGTTGCTCAACAACTTTATCTTGTCTTAAGTTTTTGAAACTTT
The DNA here is from genome assembly GCA_949126875.1 of Lochmaea capreae. Lineage (NCBI taxonomy): Eukaryota > Metazoa > Arthropoda > Insecta > Coleoptera > Chrysomelidae > Lochmaea > Lochmaea capreae. The sequence continues at coordinate 15,317,370 of OX421409.1, forward strand.
CTACCAACCGATAGACTTCACATCTAGGCGGTATTGCCAAAGTATCATATTCAGGATTGTCAAAAATTTCTAATGTTACTGTATTCCTAGATTTACAATCTATGTATAATTTTAATTCTGAATAATCTAAAATACAATTATAATTTCTTATGAAATCCCTACCTAGAATTCCATTCGTAGGTATAGGAAATTCTTCCTCTACTACATGAAAACAATGTTGAAATGCTACACCCTTAATAAAAAGAAAAGTTTCTATTGTACCCAAAGTTTTAATTTCTCCCTGAGTTATTCCTTTAATATTTAAGATTTGTGTTGTCTTTATTAAGTGATGTGGAAAATTATCTGAAATTTTTAATAACGATATATCTGCACCTGTATCTAATATAAAAGTATCTATATTATCCGATATGTCAGTTTTAATTTGCACAAAGTTTGAAAGAGTTAAATCAAAGTTATAAATGTAATGATTATTATTATGCAAGTTATTTAAAATTTTGGATTTTTCACCTTTCTTTTTCAAAACCCCAATTCTTTCTGTTCATCTTCCACTCTCGTCTCTCCACTCTCACACATTCTTACATTTCTATATTTATTATCATTGTTAAACCTATTGTTAGGCTTGTTCCTATATTCTTCTGGTTTCTCCCTGTAACCAGTAAATCTCCTATTGCCTTGATTGGCGTGAAATTTCCTACTGTTATCGTAGTTATTTTTCCTATGGAAATTATTTTCTCCATTATGATTTACATAAGAGTGTCTTCGCTGAGGAAAATAGGTATTTCGCTGTGGAAAATAGGTATTTCCTGACACAAACTTATTTCTATCTGCCTTATAATGCAGAACACTTCCTGTTGACTGATTGTTTCCCACATTGATGGAAACCAATTTAGTCATCACCTCTTGCGGTGTCGTAAAATTCCCAGCTGCTATAACGGTTTTTATCCGCTCTGATGCTGAGTTGTCGATCAGTGATTTTACTGCTGCTTCTGTTGTATACTTAGTTGCTAAATGTACTGGCATTCCTTCTGCCAAATACGCGGCTTGTAACTGATCTGTTAATTTCTCCATCTCTGATGCATACTCAACTATATCCTTATTGTTTTGTCTTAATTTGCTTAATTTAGCTCCTACTAAACTAGCACTATCTCCCTTTAGTCCCTTTTTTAGGGTTCCTATAATTTCTACCAACGATTTTTCGGTGGTGATTAGACTCCTGGCCTTTCCAGTTAGCCTAGTTTTCACAAATAGTACAGCATTCTCCTCATGCTCTGCTGCACCAACCTGTAGCAAACTTATAGCATCTACAAAAGATTGCAATTTGCTTATATCCCCATTAAATTCATTTGGTAATATCTTACCAGCTACATTGAAAAAGTCATTCATACTTAATGCCATTTTCTCCTTTTTATCTTTGCTCATTGCTTCTAATACTATTAAATTATTAATTAAATTATTACGCGTAATTAATTGAGACGGAACTTCATACTGACAATCTAACACTTGAAATGCTTTCTCTACCTTTTCTCTAATTTTGTTAAAATATAAAATACATGTACTCTGCTGATTCTCCTCTAACTTATACCAATTCTTATTTATTAACTTAGAGAAACTATTAAATGAATCACACAACTTATTTATTATATCTATATGACTATCTGAGCTTTTTGGAACCTCCTTTTTTAACACACGCTTACTATTCCTACGTATATCTTCTAAAATTAAATTCAATCTAATCTCAAATTCATCCCACGTTACTGCATTTCCATCACTCGAGGACATTTAAAATTCATTGTCAATAGAAATAAAAATATGAAATATCAATTATCAAAAAAAAAATTTAGCCACAAAACAGAATATACCCTTAAAGTTTACAAAAAAAAATAATATTCTCACCATCCTACAGATTTAGCGTGCTTTGCTGTAGATTTCTTCTTATCTCCCTCTTCATTTGTCTTCTATGATTCTTGTATATAGACCATCCAAATTGTAGTACCAAAACAACCACAATAATGTAGATAAGAATCTTCACCTCCAGATCTGCTTTGAGTTCCTCTTCTTGTACTATAAAATTACTGTTGACCACGCCATTTTCTTGGACCGCTTGTTTCGTTGCTTTACCACCCATTGTTACAGAACTCCAATTGTTTGCAGGATCGCCATGTAATGTGTAATGTAATGAGGATACTGGGTGTAGTAGGATAGTAGAAGGGCCTCTGACTAGGTGGTGCTGCTGGTCACTTGGTGGGTCATCCCCCAGGAATAAAACAACTACCTGTTTCACTGGGACATGTTCTATTTAATATTTACTATACATTAACCACTAACACTAAATGAATACTCTTAGATTACTACTTAGAATGAATGATATTGACTGTAATCATCCTTTCATGAATGACCATCATAATGACTTAATAATACTAATGAATCAATAATGCATTAATAATGAATACTTAAAATACTATTGTTACCTATATATACAAAGAGTCAAGTTCACTATAAGTAAACATACATGATACTAGATAATGTTTATTTGCTTTGACATTGACTCGTACGTGTAACCTTTATATTTATTATTTATAAAACAATTCGTGGTTTATTGGAATTAGCTGAAGGGAATTTATTCGATAATATTTTAAATAATTAATGACTTAATGTTTAGGCCAAAAGGCATCACAGAATCATCCAGAAATGATAGGCAGATAAATAGATACATAGATAGTTTATTTGAAGATTGAAGATTTGGATTTCAAAATTAAACAAATCAGGAATTTATAAATTAAAATGTGGTGTAATGACAACTGTGAAAAAATTTATATAAGTAGAACTTTTAGGAATTGCAGAACAGAAATTTCAGAACACAAACGTAGCTATGACAATCAAAAATTAGAATCCAACTAAGTACTCAAATCATTCATTAGCAAACCAGCACACTTTCGAATCAAATTTTGACATTTTTCATATAGAACCTAAATCCCTTAAATTAAATTTTTTAGAAGCTCTTGAGATAAATAAAAACAAATATTCAGATAATCTTCTCAACGACCAAGTAGATATCAACAATTCTCCCTTATTAAACCTTTTTACCTAGACTAGACTAGTGAGTGAGATTTCGTTCTAGACACACGTGTTTATATTTCAATAAATTGATTTCACACTGCCTCTTACGTGCAAAAGTGAATTTTTATATTCGACTACAGTGCTAATTGAGTGATTTTCTATAAGTGCGTGTTGAGTTAACATACTGTGAAGTTTTTTGGTAACTAGATATTTGATAACATCCCAGTCCCAAAACATAAATCGATATCTTTTATGTAAGATATATTTGGATCCACCCTATATGCAAGGTCCGTCAAGCCGGTCCCAGACACTACGTGTATTTGGCGAATAGGCCAATATTTATTATTTGCACGAATGTTTGCTTGATCTCCCACACGGTGCCGTAGTATAGCAAAGGTACACGTAGTTTACTTCGCCGAACTACGGCGTCCTTTACTTCGTGCTAGTTTCCGACCAGCGCCGGGAAAATGACGGCATCTCTGGGTCATCGATGTCATTGACGTTCTAACTGAAATTATCACGCTATTTGAAAAAACGGAGCAGGGAATGGAAAAACAATCACATTTCACATTTTTATATATTTTTTCAAAATATATTTTCCATATTTTATTCCTTGCCTTACTATTCTAATATATAGGTACAGCTGTGTTTCTTATCTCCTTCAAGTATTGTTTTATCCTGATCTATGTTATAAACCACATTCCATAAAAGTTTAAACCTTTTTATAAAAAAATTTCTTTACCATTATCCGGTTCCTATAAACTATTTTTTGATAGTAATCGGCCAACTTTCAGCTGATTGGCGTATTCTCATGTAACCAGCCTGTTGAGTTTGAGCAGTGTTCGTGCTAGTAGCCCAGCACGACTCAACTATCGATTGATAAAAGTTCTGTAGTTTGCAGGACTCTAGTTGTTATCACATTATTCAACTGTCCCAAATTTCAGTATTCCGATGTCTGTTATGCGCTCCACAAACGATGCAATTTGTTGTATTACCGATCGTACAATAGGCTGTATTGTAACGGTCCACAGACATATCGTTAAATTTTTTCCACAGACGGGAATAAAATCTAAGCGCACCAACAGTTTCAAAAAAGGACATAGCTGCTGAAGCTATTGTTTTTGGATGTTCCCAGTAATAAGGTAGTGATGGGATTATTTCTTCAAAATTTGATCAGTATGCTGGAAATCTTAAACTTGGAATTATTCTTTAAATTCATCATCTATTCAAATTGAGAAATCTGTTTTTAATCTGTCATATCGAAAAAAACTCAATTATCAATTACATGTATCTGATGATCTAACATTGTTCTACTAGGAACAAATTCATGAATACCATAATCGGAAGGATTTCCATTTTATAATTCGTCAAAGCTACGATAGTGAAACTACTGGAACTAAAAAAAACTAATAGCTTAAACAATTCAATAGTAGGTACATTAGTACAATCCGATGAAAATATCAAAATCGCCAAATTTTTCAATACTTATATACCCTTCTTAGACGTTGTACTCTCCTCTTTCCTACATTAGTGAAACAGGGCGTCGTAACATTGTGGAGCTTTAAATAAATTACAATATATGAGTGAAGAAATTTGCTGATTTCTTTGTTACGGTGGACTGGTAGCTGGTGAATAAAACTCTTGGAGGTGGGATTTCATTCTTTAATGGTGTTCAGAAAAGGGTACAAAACAGAATGTTATTCTTCATGACAACGTGTGCAGCATGTGTTTCGCCGGTTTTAGCGCTTAAAGTATTTCTAGAGTCTTCGTTATACGTGGCAAAAATAAAAACTTTACTTTTATGTTTAATTCTCACTTATAACTACATTATATACAATTATGAAATAAATAACAAAAATAAAGGACAAAACAATGAGAATCGCAAAAACAAGAATAAACAAAACAATTGTATGACAAATATAATATGGAAAATAGGGACTTGGGACATCAGAAGCTAAGCAGGAAAAGAAAATGAACTAGAAGATGAATTTGAAAAAATGGGAGTGGGCATATTAGCAATTACAGAAACTAAGAAAAAAGGCCAAGTGGTTTTAGAAATGGATCACAAGCATTTGTTGATATATAGTGGTGTGGAAAAAAATCAAAGAGCAGCAGGAGGTGTAGGTTGCATAATACACAAGAAATTAGAAAAAAAGATATTTAGCTGGAACGGATATGGTCGGAAAAAAATATTAACAATAGATATAAATAAGAAATAAACAGTTTAATAAAACAATAGTAGTTGTATATGGACCAAACGAAGATGATAAAAGAGAAAAAAAAGATAAATTTTGGGAAGATTTAACTAGAATAACTGAAGAAACCAAACGCGAAATTAACATACTAGGAGATTTCAATAGTAGAGTAGGTGAAAAGAGAATGCTAGACTACTGCGTCATGCACAACCTACTGATCACAATACATTTTTCCAACATAAAGATATTCACAAGTACACAAGAGAAGTGAAAAGTAGGAATAACAATAAATAATCGACTACGTACTAGTGGAGAAAAGTAATAGAAGAAATATAATAGATACTAAAGTACCAAGGGGACCAGAGATCGGAAGTGACCACTTTGTAGTAATATCATATAAAAGAACAAAGCTATAACGAAGTTGATATTGAAAAGGAAAATGTAAATAATAAAAAAACAGAAATTATAAGGGCGTATAAACTAAGAGAACCAGTTACTCGGAAGGAATACGAAAGACAAATAACAAAAGACTAGAAGAGATGAAAATAGAAAATGAAGAAAACATTGAAAAAACATGGAATATATTCAAGAATACCATACTTACTATAGAGAAAATGATATGTGGAACAAGCAAACAAACACATAAAAAACAAACAGCATGGTGGACAGATGCAATAAAGAAACAAGTTAAGAAGAAGAAAGAAACATGGAAACGCTATCTTTCAGATCAAACAATAAAAAACTACGATGAATATAAAAAAGAAAGAATAAAAGTAAAAGTTAGAGATTCCAAAAAAGACACATGGGATGAATTTGGAGGAAAGATGGAGCAGAACTGTAAAGAAAACCAGAAACTGTTCTATCGAGTCCTGAAATCACTAGGAAAAGACAGCTCACAAAATACAAATAATTTCATACAAAATAAAGAAGGAGAACTATTAACTGATGGAATAGAAATTGCCAACAGATGGAAAGAGTACTTTCTAGATCTACTGATGGATAAAAGCAACGACAAATATATACGACATCAGCAAACAAGAGGAGAAGAACGAGAAGAAGAGCGAGAAGAAGAACGAGAAGAAGAACAAATAAGTATGGATGAATTAGAAAAAACATTACAAAAACAGAAAAATGGGAAGGCGGCAGGATATGACAAATTAACGATAGAAATGCTCAAATATATAGGACAACAAGGAAAACAAATGATGCTAAATATTTATAGAAAAATATGGGAACAGGAAAAAATGCCACAAGACTGGACCAGATCTCTCATAGTTCCCATATATAAAGACAGGCAGTAAAAAGGACTGCAATGACTATAGAGGAATTACTTTACTATGTTCTGCCATGGAAATATTTGAGCAAATAATAGATAAAGACTAAAGACTATACTGGAAAATACGTTGGATAAGTCGGAAAGTGGCTTTAGGTTGGGCAGAAGCACACAAGATTATATTTTTTCTATAAAGCAAATAACGGATAAAGAAAATAAAAAGATATATCTAGCAAAATTTCCTGGTTTGGACGGCTAGTACCTAGCAACTTTTGAACCCCAGAATCTTCCAGAAAAGTATGATCTTGCATAGTACAAAGAAGTGTTGAAAGGTACGTTATTGTCATCTCCTACTTCCCAACAAATTCGGACGGGATGATATTCCTCATCTTCGAAAAGATTCTAGAAGTAAGTAGCTCTAATTGTGTACCAGAGGAGGTTATTCAAGAAATCATTTTTTCCACTCAAAATCTAAAAATAAAATATTAAATTTGTCTATTTTACACATTATCGTAAAATAGCTCTATTTTCAGAAGAATGTCAGCCTTTGAAAAATGTAACTGTACGTCACATAAAGAAAAGGGAAATAGTTTGGGGGTGTAGAGGAAAAGTTTAACATAGTACTAGATATAAATGAACTTTGGTTTTAAAAAAACCCAAAGACGATGCAATTAGTTTTACGATATTGATTTAACCGTTTGAACGAAAACTTAAGCATTTGTGGTGTTGTTGTTCAACCAATCGTAATCGTCTCACAGACAATGTAATATGTTATACCAGTTGTATGATCTTGATTAGTTTGAACGATAATTTATTGCAACGTGTAGTCCGATCAATCGTACGGAAGTGTATTATGTTTAAAAATATGTCATACAACTCGATTGTATATACCATAAGTTTAAACGTCTGTATATTTTGTCGACTTGTTGTAACAAAATTTCAACATGAAATAAATTAAGTGACAATTAATGAGATATAACTAGAAATTTTAAAAAAGGTACATTTAGGGTGTGGAATTAACTCCCAGATTAATATTAAATTTACTATAATAGCTCTCTGTTCTTTCCTCAACAAATGCGATATCCAACGAGGAAATAATTTTTATAAAGATAATTTTTCATGGAACCTTTTTTGAATTTCGGTCCTTCAAATGCCCAATTTCAAGATATGTGATATGTCGATCTTCTGCAGCTTACGTATTGCATCGACGTTTTCCGGGGGGACTGCCATTGTTGGTGGACCTGTTCTTGGATCGTCCCTAAGATCAATCCGTGGACGTATGAATTTTCCAAACGAAGTAATCTTTCTCCTTTTCTGATCTTCTATCACTATTTCGTAGGTTTAGGTAAGTATCGAACTCAGGCATTTCCCACTTAAATAAGAAGTATTTGAAATTGGGCATAAACGTTTCTTAACCTGTTTATTTCATTTAAAGCGTTTTGGTAGACTGTTTTTCCGTTAATTTAGTTTTATCCTGTTGTTCAATGATGATTCTTTCTAGTGATTTATACCAAGCTATCAATATTCAAACTTAGTATGGCAGCCAGCTTGTTTTTCTCCTCAATCGAATAAGTAACACAACTATAAACTGAATGCTACTAGATATTTTTTCCGTTGTTTTATAGTATATGGTATCACAAGTGCAGAAAATGAGCTTTATAAGCTAATAGCTAAGGGCTGCTAAAGCGTATTCTGCGAGTGTGACACACACTTATCTTTAACCTTCCAAATGGACTGGAAAATAGGAAAATTTAACAAAATACTTTGACATTCACCGATGTTTAATTGAAGAATGTACGTTAAACGTCAAAGTACTCAAGTGACAGATGGTGAACAGCTACAAAATCACGGCGTTGAGAATTTTCCGCCCTGAGGCTGCTAAACAATACTCCTAGCATCTGTATTCCAGGCGGAAATTTACGCTATCGACACGTATTTACAAATGAACACCGAATAGATGCTAAAAGATCTTCATACTCTCAGATAGCCAGTCTTTAGCATATCTCCAGATCGGAACCAGCTAGGGTCTGAAACTGCATTCACTGGTCCTGAACCAGTATTTGGAATATGAAAAACTGCTCCACATGGTGTTACATCTCGGCGGATCCAAACTAAACATCAGACGTACTGGAACCATGTGACAAAGCTGAAACACAGCAAACTCCTGGTCAAAAAACCCCCGGAGTTGCTGAATATTAACGGAATATTAAACGTCAGCAGGGTCTAGATCAGGAAAGTGACGGGATTACTATTATCTACATTATATAAAACAAATAGTTACTAGATTTGGGCACGTCGTGAGTTAATATTAATTGACATTAACACTTGAATTATCTGAATAATTTTGAAACATTTTCGAAACATTCTATCCCAATATATATGTTGATATAGTACGCAAATTTGTATCTTCTACAGCAATCAAAGAAGACGAAACATATTATCACTTGATTGAAGCCGATCACGGAACATAAACATAAATTTGGTCCAAAGACGACACTTAATGATACCGAATTTAAAAGAACTTTCTTCGGGAAAGTCACTAAAATAAAAACTAGATGTACATTTCTTATTCTAAGTAGTATACGACAAGTGTTACATCAAATGTACGGTGAAGAAATGCAGGTATTAGTAGAAACAATTCGTGAGAGTTTCCGAGAAAATATTCCTAATGTACAATGTAGCAAAAGAAGTATTATTAACTGGATAGGCACATCAGATTGATTGTGTTTAAAAAAACTTATAATAAAAAATTGCAATGCAGCTTCCTGCGGTTCTATCCAAAAGGTTACGGTTTATTAAAAAACTTTCCTAAGAAAAGGTACTAGCTTGTATAAACCAAAGGTTTTGGATGAGACCTGGATTTTTAGCGAAGGAAAGATGAAAAAAATACGACAATATAATACTGTATTAACTACCAAAGTGAGATTAAATTTAAAAGAAGGTAACATATTTAATAAGGATAATTGAATCACTTAAACAGTATGTGAATAGTGAATTATACTACCTTGAATGTGTTTTCCAGAAGTTTAGGAGCAGAGTACAATGACTAGCAATAAGCATGCCTACACTTTTAACAGCCATATTGGTTAGTTTCAACAACGAGAATATGTAATTGCTGATTTATTTAAGTTGGGAGTGGGTTTAAAAGCATTTGTATATTCATACTCTAACTTCTGAGCGGAGTGATCTTAAGTTTCTGACAACTGGACAATGTATCAGATAGAGACTGATTTTAAGAAACATAATTATTCTTGATAAAAAAGACTGGAACGTTGAAATGTATAATCTCTCAAATAAACCATATAATGAATTGCTATATTCAGAAGATAAAAGTTTTGGATGAATCAGATGAGAAAAACTCTGCTAGAGCTCGAAATAAATAATCGTGCATGCAGAAGTAGCGGACGGTTTTGTTGAATAAGCGGGTATAGCTTTTAGAAGTAGCCGAAAACCGTCGGTTACTATGATAATATTAACTGCGAAAATTTTGAAAAGTGTTATTCACGATTGGTAAAAAATGTTAGATCATCAGATACATGTGATTGATAATTTAGTTTTTTTCGATAGGAAAGATTGAAAACGGACTTCTCAATTTGAATAGATGATGTGATTTTATTTGTTAATAATGATCTAATCGGAAACCCGAAAATAATATGTATAATAAACTAATGAGAATTTTAGTTTTTCTGATATTTGTCCGCTATAATAAAACAACACTTAATTTATGCATCTATTTATTACAGTGCATTATTAGACATTAAACAGTTAGAAGTTTTAACTTTTTCCACGCTGTTAATTTCGGAACACCAATACATCGTAATTAGCGGAAGCAACAAGTGAAGCATTTCCAGAAAAATAATTTATGTATGTAAAGTAGGCTGAATTATCTATTTCCTGATTTGGACGGCTAGTAGCAATTTTTGAACCCCAGAATCTTCCAGAAAAGTATGATCTTGCATAGTACAAAGTAGTATTAAAAGGTACGTTATTGTCAGCTCCTACTTCCCAACCAATTCGGACGGGATGATATTCGTCATTATCCAAAAGTTTCAAGAAGTTATTAACTATAATTGGGTACCAGAGGAGTTTATTCAAGAAATCATTTTTTCCACTCAAAATCTGAAAATAAAATATCAAATTTGTCTATTTTACACATTATCATAAAATAGATCCAATTCCAAAAGAATGTCAGCCTTTGAAAAATGTAACTGTATGTACGTCACATAAAGAGAAGGGAAATAGTTTGGGGGTGTAGAGGAAAAATTGAACATAGTACTAGATATAAATGAGCTTTGGTTTTAAAAAAACCCAAAGACAATGCAATTAGTTTTACGATAATGATTTTACCGTTTGAACGAAAACTTGAGCATTTGTGGTGTTGTTGTTCAACCAATCGTAATCGTCTCACAGACAATGTAATATGTTATACAAGTTGTATGATCTTGATTGGTTTGAACGATAATTTATTGCAACGTGTAGTCCGATCAATCGTACGGAAGTGTATTATGTTTAAAAATATGTCATACAACTCGATTGGATATACCATAAGTTTAAACGTCTGTATATTTTGTCAACTTGTTGATACAATTTCATCCATTGTGGTAAAGAAATCACAGAAAATAATATCCAGTTCATTTTATCTAGAATATTTTTGTTTATGGAATGTAACAAAAATGACCGTAACGCAAGTTACGAAATTCAATTGGGAAATTTTGAAGAAATAATCCCATCTTTACCTTATTACTGGGAACCTCCAAAAACAATAGCTTCAGCAACTATCTCCTTTTATGAAACTTGTTGTACGATGCAGCCTATTGTACGATCGGTAATACAACAAATTGCATCGTTTGTGGAGCGCTTAACATACATCTGAATACTCTAGTTTGGGACAGTTGAATGATATGGTAACAACTAGAGTCCTGCAAACTGTAGAACTTTTATCAACCGATAGTTCAGTCGTGCTGGAATACTAGCACGAACATTGATCAAACTCAACAGGTTGGTTACATGAGAATACGCCAATCAGCTTAGAGCTGGCCGATTGCTATCCCGGTTTATAAAAACCGGGATAATGGTAAAGAAATTTTTTTATAAAAAGTATTAAACTTTCATGGAATGTACCATAATAACAGTGCAGGAGGATATGTAGGGATGCTCGCAGTGAATTGAAGCTATCGAGACAAGGCAAAGACTAAAAATATTCATACGAAAAATTGATTGAATAGTTTATAACATAGTTCAGGATAAAACAATACTTGAAGGAAGTAAGAGAACAGCTGTACCTATGTATTAAAATAGTATGGCAAGGAATAAAATATGAAAAATATATTTACAAAAAAAAAATGAAAATGTAAAATGTGATTGTTTTTCCATTCCGTGCTCCGTTTTTTTAAATAGCGTGATAATTTCAGTAAGAACGTCAATGACATCGATGACATTATTCATCATATCAAATAATTATTATGTAGGAACAAAAATTTCATAATTTAGGGTAAATAGATATGAACTGGAAGCAATTCTCTAGGTGCATAATAAATACAATGAATAATTATTCCTATGTCACTTTCTCAACATCTACATAATTAATCTATGATTATATTTTGCCTTTTCAATTGGAGCCCATAATTGTCTAAGAAAATGTCATACCGTGATATTATCACAAACTTGTATAACATCCAAATCTAATAGTCCATAGGCACATGCATCTCCTTCTAAAATGTCAACTGGTACATATCCTTCTTTATCACCATCAGTTAAATAAACTCTTCCTGTATAAATAGTTCTCCAGTCCAAAGTGCGTTTCAGCGAAATAGCACCAGTAGGTATATCGTGGGGATCGTAAGGTGACCATTCTAGGAAATCATCTGGAAATAGAAAAAATTAATTTTGCTTAAAAAAATGTGGTTATACTAAATTATATTTGCGTTTGAGTAACTTGAAAGTATCCGCTATTAAGTCGTGGGACAAGCCACAAGATGGAATTATGATATTGTACAACTTCTTTAAGAAGTTCAATGCAGAAATTAATAACTAAAAGAATGACAATACCTGTACCCAAATTGAAGGGACATTCTGGAAGTTTGTGAAAACCCAAAGAAGAAATTTACGCCATAGCATAGAGTGCTAGTTTAATATTGATAATTGATATAGACGGCAAATTATTATGACTATGTCAGGTAGTCGAGCAGCCATATTAAAAGATTGAATTATTGTGTAAACACCTATAAAGTGGTAGGGCAATGACTGGAGAAGTTCAATGAACTGAGCAGGAAACGCTTTGTCACCTTACTCCTGGTTCCAAACTGGAATAGGAGAAAACCAAATAACAAATGTACTACCAAAAAAGACGGAAACCTCCTTTTGGCGACCGGAATACTTTTGCGGTATAAATTCAATTAAATTTTTTGTGAAAAAATAAAAAATTGGAAAATCGAACCAATAGATACATCTAGTATGGTTCAGCCAATAAAATTTACTCATGGGAAACTACTATTAAGTGATATTAAAAACTGAATGCATGAGGCAGAGTTAGACTGCACTAACAGTTTCGACAGGATTGGCAAGCTGTAACAAAACAGCGATAAAGAATCTCTTCTCTTTGCTATTTCGTACTCTGTAACTGAGTTCGGACGTTTCCTAGCCTACCTGAACATGACCGAAGATGCGACAACTCCAAGGGTCTTTCTATTTAAGAGACATATCGTTCTGTCTTATTCTACTCAATGTGTAAGATTTTTCATCTTTGATCCATGAAAAAAGAAAAGAGGCTATGTTGTTATTAATTTCAATTTTCTAGGGTTCGTTATGTGAGAAAACTATCATTCTTGGAATATTTTTTATTTCATTTACAAGAAATCATTATACTGGCAAGATTTTTAACAAAACCCGATAAATTAACAAAACACAGTGTCATAAATGGAAATGAGAGGTTACCAAAGCTAACAGGTAAATGTCAAATTTCTTGTTTTTTTTTTATTTTTATCCTGAAATAGTCAAATATGCATAATGTTTTCTGAATTATTAGTAGATTATTCTCTAACCGATTGACGATCCCGAATCTTGATAGAGATTCGCTTATAGAGTACCACTAACCAAGTAAAACGATTATTTTCGTTTTTTATTCTTTATCTTTTTCCTAAAAATACAAATTACAGAGTGCCAGCCCAGGTGTCCTAATATAGGACCTTGTCGAATGGAAGAAAACGGTACCGAAGTTATATTTAGCAGAGAATTACCGCATCAACCATTGAACTTAACCCGTACCTGATTCCACAATGGTAGTGTAGATTCCATAACGCCAAATAGTGTGCAATTATGTTGTTTATGAATGATTAAAACTTTAGTGATTTACAATAAGCCGTTCAATAATATTATATTATAATTAAAAAACTATTTTTAATTCCCATTTTAGAGCCCTATAATTATGTAACGAAGGGCGAAAGGTAAACATTTTATATGAAGAGGTATAATAATTTTTAGCCTCTCTATCATCTCCCAGGTTTTGGTACGATATATTCTGAATAAATTATAAGCAGCTAGTGGAATTTGATTGATTCAATTCAAATTTAAAATAAGATATCTGCCCCCATTTCATGAAAATACAATAAACAAAAACATAGCCTCTTCAAAAGAAAAAAATTGTGTTTGTAAAGGAAGAATTTTGAATATTGAGTTCAAAAACAATACGTCCATTTGAGTTTTCCGGTTGGTTCACAAGAGGAAAAACAAGTACATTATACTACCTTGAGAATATCTTCCTAAAACTGGAGAAAACGATACAATCGTTAAGAATAAGCAAATAATTTTAACAACCATATTGATTAATTTTAAAACCAAGACTATTTCATGCAATGATTTATTTGTAGTTAAATAGGTATCTACATTGGAAATAAATTAGAGGATAAGATAGGTTAATTAGGTTAATCTATAAGTGGAAAAGACAATATACAATGTAAAATATCTAAAGATAATAAGCAACAAAATTTCAACATGAAATAAAGTAAGTGACAATTAATGAGATAAAACTAGAAATTTTAAAAAAGGTACATTTAGGCCCGGTTTTACAAAAGAGATTTATACTAGGTATAAATAGTAGTGTAGTTTTTCTGGGAGTAAAGTTATACCAAAACTTATACCTAGTATAAAACTAGTTGGTTTTACGATGCTTTTTTACACCGGTGTAGCAATTCTAGTAGTAACGTGAAAGTAGTTCATATAAATTGATATCTCCTGTCATATGTTATGTTTTTCTTCGTTAACCTTAAAACTTAACGAAAAGTATTGTTATGAGATATTGCGTTTTGTGAAACAACTATAAACTGAATGCTACTAGATATATGTAGCGTTGTATTCTAGTTACATGATATCACAAGTGCAGAAAATGAGCTTTATAAGCTAATAGCTGCTAAAGCGTATTCTGCGTGTGTGACACAATTATCTTTAACCTTCCAGATGGACTGGAAAATAGGAAAATTTAACAAAATACTTTGACATACACCGATGTTTAATTAAAAAATGTACGTTAAACGTCAAAGTACTCAAGTGACAGATGGTGAACAGCTACAAAATCACGGCGTTGAGAATTTTCCGCCCTAAGGCTGGTAAACAATACTCCTAGCATCTGTATTCCAGGCGGAAATCTACGCTATCGACACGTATTTACAAATGAACACCGAATAGATGCCAAAAGATCTTTATACTCTCAGATAGTCAGTCTTCAGCATATCCCCGGATCGGATCCAGCTAGGGTCTGAAACTGCATTCACTGGTCCTGAACCAGTATTTGGAATATAAAAAACTGCTCCACATGGTGTTACATCTCGGTGGATTCAAACTAAACATCAGACGTACTGGAGCCACGTGACAAAGCATCAACACAGGAAACTCCTGGTCAAAAAACCCCCGGAGTCGCTGAATATTAACGGAATATTAAACGTCAGCAGGGTCTAGATAAGGAAAGTGACGGGATTACTAAATCGTCAAATAAACTGAAAAAAGTGTCTCTTTCACTAAGGGAGGGTGTCAAAAAAATTATAGAAAGTGTCTCCTTCACTAAGAGAGGGTGTAAAAAAATTAAAGAAAGTGTCTCTTTCACTAAGGGATTTCACTAGGTATAGCGAAAAAAGCTTGGAACAATAGCAATCGCAAATGATAAAATGTACTAGTCCGCCCCCAATGTTCTTATCTAGTACCCCTACCCTTGTTCGTTTTTCGCGCAAAAAACGAAAATGTTAAGAATTTACATAGTTGCCATAACTAGAAAAATAATGTTTAATTCACTTTCCTAGTTATTGTAGATAACGAGAAAATAATAATAAAAAACCCACAATCAGCTGCAATGTTACAATAATAAAATATAAGCACATATATACATACCTGATATATTTCTATTTTATAAACACAAAAATTAATCACAATTTGCCTTATGGCTAATACCTACACAAATACACCATACCTACGTAGTGGAATATCGAATTTTGAAAACATAAAATACCTAACATACAGGTAAAATGGTCACTAGGTATACAGATATTGCAAGTACCTAAATAAACCGACGTGCATAGTTTTTCAGTTTTCCTGTTAAAAAAATTTTTTGTTTCTTTTTTCTCCGTGCAGTATAACATGGCAACATTGGTTGTAAATGCAGTAATGTGTCTTTCACTAGATTTCATTGGATTCTAAAGCATCGATGTCAAATGTAAAAATTGTCCCTAGAAATTCTCACAATTTAGTCAATAATTTATATAATCCTCTGCTTATGACGATAAAAAGAGATGAGGATGGTTATCTAGTTTTTAGTTTGCCATAGGTTAGAATAATTTTATTGTTGAATAAAATTTATATTTTGAAAATTTTGGATGCACAAATGTCTTGTAACTTTGTCTTTACAATATATCGGTAGTCGAAATTACCTACCTTGCGAATTAATTGATTATATAAGCATTTAAAACAATCAAATAAAATAAGAACCGAAATAATTATTAAAGGATGACTTAGTATCTAATAGTGTTATTAGTTGTTGATTTTGAAAAAATATTGTAAACCAAAAGACGACTAAAGAATTAATTTCGTCTACCTACTCTAGAAATGGCAATAGCGCTTCTCGATAGAATCGCTTTGGTAGAGTTGAAATATTAATATCTGAGCTATATTTTCTCCTTCAATTGTATTCTTGTCTTATCAGTCTTAGCGTTGATTGATAAGTTATCAATCAACGGTAGTTAGGTAGCTTATATATTATTTTTTTGTCCAGACTCAATTTGGTGGAACAGCTTGTAAGAATGTTGCAAAAGCAGCATTCCGACTGCAAAAATCTGCTTTTCGATTCATTGACGGAGCAAAGTGGGATAAGCACTGTAAATCCTTGTTTTCAAATTAAAAAATTCTACCCCTACCTTGCAGGTACCTATACCTTTGAAGTAGCAAAATTCATTCATAAGCTTCGTGAGAAGTTTATGACCCACTCAAATTTACAAACTTACTCTACTAGGTCTGACAACAATTTAGTTGTTGAGATATCTAGGATTGAAACATCTAAGTGTAATAAATTTGATGTGGATATATACAACCAAGTAATACATATACTAGGTGGGGAAAATATTGTAAATATGTCAACTGATTCATTTGTACGTGAAGTCAAGGAGTTATTACTGAAACATGGTTTTTATTCTATCCAACAATTTATGTGTTAGGTACCACTTTCAAAGATTCAATGTGTGGATCATTCAGTCAGAATTTTATATAGCATAAGTTTCATGATCTGGTTGTTGGAAATTTTTCAATTATTCATATTTGACATTCAGGATCTAGACGTATTTTCATAAGTAAATATACAGTGCTATTCAAAAGTCCCCTTCCCCCCTCGTATCTTTTGAACGGCTACACTTACATTAATAAAATGTGGAGCGTGCAAATAAAGTGTTGTAAACTTCTCTACGAATGCTAACAGGTGACGTAATAGTAATAGATGACGTCACAGTGCCACTCTGGCCAATAATTTTAAATAGGACCTTATGGCAAGTGATATTTCGTTTGAAAGGCATTGCCATTGGCTACATAGCCATATTAATTTTGTTTGGGTTTAAACTAATTTTGACGGATAAATTAAATAAATACCAAAATTATTATTTCAGATTTAAATATTGAAGATTTTCAGTCCGCCTCTGGTTAGTTGTCAAAAAAATTAACGTTTTTAATCTAATAGTATTTGTTGCTTTGCAAAGTTTTTTTAAATAGCTTAAATATTTAATTTTATTATTGTTTAACGAGACGTTTAAGAGTTTACATAGGCAAAATGGTACGTACTCAAGCCGACAAAGTAGCAGCTATCTTAATAATTGGTGAATCTGGAAAGAATCTCCATGAAGCGGAACGTTTATTTAATAAGAGATACCCAGATCACCCTATCTCGAGAGGAGGGGACTTTTGAATAGCACTGTATATACCCCCTATACCAAGCCCCGTCTATTGCGTCTGTATACCATTCAATGGTATGCTTTCCAAGTATGGTAGGACCATAGGTGTAAATATGGACCAAGTTCACGGAACGCACTTTAGCTGTATACAACTGTGGTGGGACTTATGATTAACTTCGGAACTTCAGTCTGGTGACCAGAAAAAATCAGAAGGAAGCTGAACTGGAGCTATTGAAACTGCAGAGACTTTGAGCATAACGGGTGCTATAAAAGGCGTGGTAAGGGAAGCCACTTCCGCATCCAGCTCCACTTGTCAATGCGGAAACGAGACTAGCTGTATATAGGCTAAAGTGCAATGGAAACTGGCACTGACACAGACTTTCCATAATATATCACATTTAACAAACTGTACTACTGTACTTCTCGAAGTCAACATTCAATTGAACAAGGTTTCACTTTCTTGTCTGAATAGGAGTGAAACTAATTTGTTTAAAACGGTTAAATATCGTTAAAATCAATTTTAATGTATTTCAATTATATGTTTCCTTCTCCAAGACCAGATTTCCTTGCAAAAACTGTTTGTACATCAAAAACTACTCTAAATTCAGCCATTTGTCAGATTTATCAATTTTGTTTAATTGTGAAATTTGAAGTCCCAAATGTTGACTGCAGTTCCCACGTATTTAATTTGAATCCAGAATAATACGAAAACTCTCTATAAATGAAGTTGTTGGTGGGTCGCAATAATTTGTTTTTGATATTTCCATTATTAAACAGCAATGGCACCTGCTCAAAATGAACTCTGAAGATCAATAAACTAATTTTGCCCACATAATTTTTATCTTCATAAAACAATTATATTTAAATGAAAATTTAATTAACCCTTTGAAGAAAATTGTGAAAGTATTTAACCTAAGCTGTATAAACAGTTTTCTCCTTTGTTTCGATAAAGCGCGGCTTTATTTATAACGTGAATATCTTCACTGTAAGCAACGTTTCGATTACTTTAATAATTAATTACTTCAATGAAAAAAAAAGACACGATTTATATTCTACTATCAGCATTAAGTAAAAATTTCCGTCGTAAAAAGTTTGCCAAGTTCAATTTTGATAAAAGTTCCTATGGGGATGCCTAGAAAAACTCAATCAACTAGAGAATGACAAGATTGTAGCAGGACTAATGGGTTCAGGATGATCTAATGATGATGATATTAATTATACAAGGAGTATTAAAAGATAATATAATGAATTATTAATAATGCAATATATCTTCAATAAGTTCCTTGTGGCATTACTTATTCTTTTTTCTTATTTTTTTGGGAATCAAACCACAATAATGTTTTTTTTATTTTTTATTTCGACGTTTCGGTAGCGTTCCAGCTACCGTTGTCAAGATTAACTATTCATAGTTTAGAAATAATTTTTTGGTCCCTATCTGACACAACGAAAAAATTTGACAACTAGACAATCAATAATATTTTGAAGTTTAAGACTACAAAACTTTGTTGTCAAATTTTATTAAGGTCCATTCATAGTAGATCACACCTCTGGTAAAATGTGAAATAAAATATTTTCGCTTATTTTGGAAATTTTGTTAATAAAAACGCGTTTGTTGTTACTTTTTTGTGTATGATAATTTTTGTTTTCAAAATATGTATAACTCAGTTTGGTGATTTTGTGTATTGGAGTGTGTATCGATTAACAACCATTCCAAAGATAAATCATAAGAAAACCTGGATAAAAACTTATGATGCTATCCTGAAAACGCAGGTAATTGATTATTGGAAATTTCTGTTTCTAACATTGGTAACCAAATTTGACTACATTCGGCTGAAATACTAGCTACACATTTATCTGAATTTAGTTGTATTAAAGCACTTTCTTTGATTTTTCCGATAAATGTGTAGCTAGTATTTCAGCCGAATGTAGTCAAATTTGGTTACCAATGTTAGAAACAGAAATTTCCAATAATCAATTACCTGCGTTTTCAGGATAGCATCATAAGTTTTTATCCAGGTTTTCTTATGATTTATCTTTGGAATGGTTGTTAATCGATACACACTTCAATACACAAAATCACCAAACTGAGTTATACATATTTTGAAAACAAAAATTATCATACACAAAAAAGTAACAACAAACGCGTTTTTATTAACAAAATTTCCAAAATAAGCGAGAAAAAAAGCGCTATCCCAATAAAAACCGTTCCTGGAACGTGCACTTCACTGGATTCCATTTCTAGTGGACTACATATCGTTAGAATGTCATAAAATAAGATATTTTATTTCACATTTTACCAGAGGTGTGATCTACTATGAATGGACCTTAATCAAATTTGACAACAAAGTTTTGTAGTCTTAAACTTCAAAATATTATTGATTGTCTGGTTGTAAAATTTTTTCGTTGTGTCAGATAGGGACCAAAATAGTATATTACGTAACAAGAGTTGTAAGTAACCCATTACGCAAGAAGTGAAAAAGTTTACGCACGAAGCCGCGCAGCGGCGAGTGCGTAAATTTCACGAGTGCGTAATGGGGTTACAACTCGTGTAACGTACTATACTTTTTCTACGCCCATCTATTTTCTTCTGAGTGCTCATAATTTCATCTTTTTCATTACTAACAGTCATATTCATAGGTAAAGTTGAGAAAATGTTCGGATACTATAATTTGTTACCAAAATTGACAGCATAAATGAGATGACGTTTTTTCCCATATCAATAAAAAGCGAATTATTTTTTTGGAAATTGTAAAATGTGTTGCCGACATTTAGGGACATCACTCTTTTAATCTAAAATGTATTTCACGAATGCTAAGAGCTTTTATGTTTTTCAATTGATTAAAAGTATGTAAATGAACCAAATAAAGTATTACGTAAATGAAAACTTGATTGCAATTTGATTCAACAAAGAAATCTAAGTTTTTCTATCTAAACGCACATGTATGTTATGAGATTTTCATTACGTGCATGTTATTGTTAAATGTCACTTACAAGGAATGTTGTCAGTGCGATTTTTGACGTTTACAGACATGGGCGTAGAAAAAATTATTTCTAAACTATAAATAGTTAATCTTGACAACGGTAGCTGGAACGCTACCGAAACGTCGAAATAAAAAATAAAAAAAAACATTGTGGTTTGATTCCCAAAAAAAATAAGAAAAAAGAATAATGCAATATATTCTAGCGATTGGGACGTGAAGGTAAACTTCTTATAATTAATTGGTGAAGCATATATATCATAGACTATTATAGGATATTATACATTTTAAGCTTATTTTCAATGGACAATCAGAAAATTCAATGAAATAGGGTGTCCTATAAAAAAAGATATAACTTTGGGACATTCTGCTTCCACTTCGCTATAAACCTCCATTCATTTGGTTGTAATTCACACTGAATATTCTGATCTACGTATTTTTACACTATTCCTATGTATTGTACACTAACATAACATAAGCTGCTCGGTTTATTAGGTATCTTATAATATTGTATAACTTATTCTACAGAAATAAAGCTTTCACAAAGCTGTTCGTTTTTTCTACTATTCGCTATGGACGAAATTTTTGTTGGCATCACTACTTTCCACATTACTTCTGTGTCAAAAAACTTGAAAAGAAGTTGCCAATGTTTTATTGGGTTAAGTGGTGGAAGCAGCATTTCATTTATAGGGTCACATGAAAAAAATTCCACAAAAAATTTCCGAGGTGATTGATTCAAAATTCTATGAAGTTGTTTCAAACTTGATTCGAAATTTGATAATGTGCCGGTAATTTAGTATTCAAATAGTTTGCTCAAAGAGATTATGGCAACGATTTTTTCTAGTTGGCACAACTGTCTTTTATACAAAAGCGGAGTTTGACTGTAATTTGTTATTAAGTTTTCTATTTTTCAAATTCATCCTGAATATATTTTGTGATCACGACGATGGATGAAAATATCGAAGATAAAAAATATCTCAATTTTTGTTTTTTGGTAGCTCGTGAGCAATAGCTAATACCACAGATAACATACCTACTTATAGATGGGCATCTGACCCTGGCGCTCCGTATGACGAATTAATTTTGACGGGTGGCGTCACCTTACGAGTCGGAAAAGTAAGCTCTAACACCTTTTACATGGTTGTGGTCCTCGCTAACTGCCGGAAAAGCAGTTTCCTGTAATTTAACAGTTTTTGGCGGCATATTCAAAATTACTGTAATTTTTCATTTATTGCAAAATGGTCCATTTTTTGATATTTCATTCAAAGTAACTAAACATTTGATTGATATTATATTAATAACAATCAAATAGTCAAGTTGAATTGAATTAAATGTCTAAATATGGATTATACAATGCTTGAAATGGGAAAAATTTAACAATAATCAACCAGTTTATATAGTTTCATTCACTTCTAAAAATAACACAAAGAACAGATAGTTTTTTCCATTTATTTCAAGACAAACAGAAAGATATACTATAACAGCTTAACAATACAATAGTTAATAAATAAAATTGTGTAAATAATTTTGAAAAGGCTCAGCATGCGCTGTAAGGTGATGAATAATTTCTAATTAGATAATATGAGTAGTGATAAAAATGCATGTTCAAAAAAACAAATATAGAAATAGTGAGCTCACATTATGGATTGCAGAAATAATTAAATACAAAGATGTAAAAAGCAAAAAGATAAAATAAATAATAATAAATCAAGGAAATGATAAAATGGGACTGAAATTTTTATATTTTTTTTGGCTCAATTTTTTTTATTTCACAGTAAACTGTTTGTAAAATTTCTACAAATAAGAAAAGTGATATTAGTAAGCACACACATGTATTTTTTTTATTCAATTAACGTGCTCGGCAGCTATGGCCACTTGCACAGGGGCGATTATAGAAAACAATAGTTATTACAGTTAGTTAAAAACATAGTTTAAAGTTTATGATAAAGTGATATATATTCTAAGAATCTCAGTGTTGTCTCGATTTGGTTTGGGTCCCCTAGGATGTCTTGCAGCTGGGATTTGAGATTATGTTGTCGTCTTCTTGTGCTGAATTGGCGACAATCAACCAGGATGTGTTTAACAGTAAGTGGGCACTGGCAGCTTTGACAGGAAGGTCTGTTGCTTGAGGTCATTAAGTATGTATTTAAATATACAGGACCCTACAATAGGTAAAAATTTCCTTAAAGTTTCAAGGAAAACAGTTGTATGGAGATTTTTTTTTAACTTGAACAACTTGATCAACCGGTATTGTAGGCAGCTATATATACATTAAAAAATGCGAAAAACATTGACTTTCACAGGTTGCTACAAATAAAACTAACTAAAAACCAAAACCTGCATACTATTAACCAAGGGTAGTTTACAATGCCAATCTAGTAAATTGAAGAGATGAGGCTTTTACTTACATACTAAACGATCAAATAAAACAAACTTAATTGTTTTATTTTATCGTCTAATCTAGTAAATCTTGAGGAGAATATGACTATCATCAATAAATTTATAAACATTTTCAATTAGCTCAAGCACATAGTAGGTACTGTAAAGGTTTGAATATTTGTTTCTCAAAACTATTTACCTTTGAAAATTGTTCGACCTTTTTCCAGTAGACTTTTATTGGCTCTTCGAAAGAAGGGAGTCTCCATGGATCGTTCCATAATGATCCTGTTATCTGTAAAGAATTTTATTATTTGCTTATATAATTTTGTACTACATGAGATATATATTACCTTTCATACGATTATCAACCACTCACAATGGCTTTAATGCACTCCAATACTTAGACACACTATTTGCTTGTAGATGGAATGATTTCTTGTGGGATATAATTGATACAAACGAATGTCCATTAACTTTTTTTGGTTTATTATTTAGAACATAATCACGTTTAATAACATTCAATAAATATATGTGTAAAAAATTACCTTTTCAAATCCGAACATTTGTTTCCACTTCGTTCCAACCAAATTAAAAGCTGTTCTTTCTGGATTGGAAGTATAAGCTGTATAAACAAAAAACTACTTTAGTAATTTGTCGTTTTTTATGTTATGAAAGATGTTTTGTTTTATTTTACTAAAATTAAACTTACCGAGTGCACTATACATTATATTCCTTAACAATAAATTTGGACATTGCCTTTTTCGATAAAGATTACTGATAGATAATATTAACTAATTCACACTTCCACAACAAACTTGAAGCACGATGAGACATACATGAACCGTAAAATGGCGTAAAACTACAATGTGAGCCGTAGCCGTGAGGCATGCACAAATATCTAGAATAACTACCAGCAGCGTTACAGTTTTTATTAAATCCGAAATTTTAGTAGATTTTAATAAATTTCCTGACTCGCTAGGTGACCGTACCATCGCGCGTTCAGAGTTACCATAGCCTGCCTAATACATTCCAATTATGCCATTTCGTCATTATCACGTGAAACAATTATACAACCATTAGTTCGTTAAATGTTTTCATAGCAAGAGATTTGTTAGTATTCAGGCGTTACGTAATATAAATAAAACTTGCAACATAACACAAACCGTTCTACACGTAAATTCTTCACATAGTCCTAGTTGTTTTTCCAGAATCTAATTAAGAAATAGTAGATGTTAGATAAATTTCTGCTTTGTGCATGCAAGACTGCTCATACATACTCTTAGTTCAGTGGGTTAACCGTCACTTGTGAGTTACGTATTACAGGTATGTGGTCAGCTCTTGAAATCAAGAGGTGCAGCATATTCCTTTGAGTTGAATCTGCCTCTCGTCACACCATATAAATTAGGCCAGTAACTATAGATCATTTTTCAACATATTTATTGTCTAGCGAAGCTCTAACTATGGAAATTATCTCATTTTATTGATACTTTTCTTTTGTTCGTGGGAAAAACAGCTTATAACATTTTTTCGTGCAATCGGACGCGAAGTCAGTATTTCGCGTTCTCAACACAGTCCGCGAAATTCAATTTCGCGGCCGTTACCCATAGCAACGGCTGCGAAACCAAACGTCACTTCCAAATTTAACATTTCTAAAATACTATACTGAATATACTAAATTTTTTATTGAATACCAACAAATACATAAGTACCTACTTATATTATTTAGGATGAATATTAACATTAATTTTACAGTTTGTATTATATTTACTCCAGAAGTTGAAGCAAGAACTGTCAAAATATTTTGTATATATTGGAACATATCATTTCCATAGCACACATTGTTAAATAAATTGAACTGCTGTTGATTTTAGAGCAATAATATATTTATTTACAATTATCTAGTTTAATAATTTTAACGATTGCACGAAAAATAGTGTGTATGCCATGGCCGCGAAACTTTCTAACGACCTCAAGATTATCTTGCCTCGGCTGCAAGCGGCATCGGCGATAACTGTTCTTTCGGTACGTTAAAAAGGTATTTCGCGGCCTAAGCATACAAATAACTATTTCATAGCACACGGTGACATTGTTAAATAAATTGAACTGCTGTTGATTTTAGAGCAATAATATGTTTATTTACAATTATCTAGTTTAATAATTTCAACGATTGCACGAAAAATAGTGTGTATGCCATGGCCACGATACTTTTTAAGGACCTCAAGAGTGAAATATCTTCCTAGTTTCCTAAACATTTTCCTTAAGTGATTCAATTAACTGAAATTTGCAATTATTGTTAGCAAATGTTGCTGTAGTATCCTGATCAAATTTGGGGATATCCCAAGTGTATGTCAGTACAGCGTACATGTGGTACTCCTTCTTTGACTATATCAAGTGCTGGGAAAGAATCTTTCTGCTTTACTTAGAAAGCTATATTTGTTATACACGATTTAGGACGTCGCGAAAACTGCTCAGGTAGTAACTTGCTTAATTTATAATTAATTCCTTCATACCACATATTGTGAAAAGCCTGTGCCACATCGAGGAAGACTGCAGAACAAACTTTTTTTGTCTAATGCTTTTCCAAGATTATCTGTAATCCTATGGATTAAGTATATTGTTGAAAACTGTATCCCGAAAACAAATTGATGATCTGGGATTATGTTTTTAATTGTCTTCAATTAGTTCCAGTCTTTTAAAAAATATTTTTCCGGAAAGCTATGAGGAGGCAAAGAACTTGTTCTGTAGGATGGGATACTTCATTTCTTCTCCTGCTACTACTATCATTATTTTAGGATTTACCCTATGATTAAATCAACTTTTTCTTTGATTTTCATCCAGTCAGTTTGACGCAAATTGGATGACATTAACATATCTACTCAAAAATAGAATCATTTTCAACTTCTTAGACTTCTTTTCAACGACTGTGTGGCATTATTTAGTACGGTTTTATCTGCAGGTAATCTTGTTCGATGTCAAAATCTTTTTAGTTTTTTGTTCGCAGATGGATGCTCTAATCCATGTGGAGTAATTGTTATCTTTGGTTCCAGAAATAATGCTTTGACCAATCAAGGACGAGCTTCTCTTCGTATATTGTGGTGCCTAAGCGTTAATAGGATGGGGAGATAATCACAGCTCAATTACCCAATGCTCACCTCTTGGATTCTAAGAGTACTTCCCCACTAAGAATGTTTTCTGATCATAGACCAGGTGTCCCAATTTATAATTAACTTGAATTATTACTGCCTGAAGATTATTGTTGTTTTTTCATCAACTTTACCGATATATGCAGCCATTTAGATAGCAAGAAACAATGAAAAAATACAAGGAACAAGAGAGGATATGAAATTATTGTAGTTCTGAAACGAGGACACGAAAAACATTTATCGTTCCGGCCTATTCAACTTTACCTTCAGCGTATATGGCACGAGTAATTAAGGAGTCTCGTCATGTATATATATAGTTACTCTAAGCTGTAGAATCAAGCTGTACTTACACCAGTAACATACATTTGACAGAAATTTCATTTATGTGAACGCTGGAATCTAGTTTCGTTATATTATGATATCCAACGTCTACTTGTCTACAATAATACATGTGGCTTCGAATTCAACTACACGCGGAGTAAAAATGACTGTGAAAAATGAGTTCATTTAACTAAAATTCAGAATATATCTACAATTCATTGCCATCCATTCTGTAGAAGGTAGATATTCACCGTCAACAAGCTCTAAGTACATGATATTGGACTGAATCCATTGCCCAAAAAAAATCATTGAAATCGGTTCATTAACAAAGAAGTACCAGAATATTTACAAAAACCGTCATTTCGATCGGGATAGACAAAAAGTATGTATGTATTATTACAATCTTTTGTAATTTTGGGAAAAAGTTAAGTATAAAAGTTTTGGTGAGAATTATTACTATTTTGAATTTTATTAATATAAATGAATTAAATGAGGGTTGTTATTGGTTCAGAATTTAACTTCAAATGTAATTATTTAATTTTCAATTTCATTCTAGCTCAGTTACAAAATTAAAAGACATGAGAATTATATTTCTATCAGGGTGAGATTATAATTTTTAAATTAGTGCAATTTTTCTTTATCTTAAAATCCTCTTATAGCAACCGTATCTACAACATAAATAAAAATACCAACAAACCTTCAAAAGACAATTTAATTTTGTTGCTCTCTAAATAAATGGTGACGTAATCAAATTAAAAGTAAAAACAGGATAAACAATATAAACATAACTAAATATAACTATATCTCAATTTAATTAAGATATAATTATACTTTGGCTAGACAACTGTCAAAAATCTCCCAAAAAATCTTAAACACAGAATCAACACTTATATCTATAGATTATGTCAATTGTCAATAAAAGACAATTCTATGGTTAGAATACAAACAAGCTAAATATTACTCATATCAACAAATTCCTTTTTTAAAAAAATGGAATATTCATATGCCAGCACTATGCTAGAATTCTTAGGGCTTAGTGAGAAATCCTCACCAACAACAGCAGACAGGATACAGGGTGAAAATTGTGAAAATGCCTTCAAGTTTGGTATCAAGTAGATAACGGCACTTCTTTGGAACTGGATACAAGTGACGAACATAGTAATAAAAAAAGGAATATTTCCCAAATACAAGTTTGTTCAAACTCGTAAAAATTTCAGTATGAAGAACTTAGATACACTTCCTTGGTAATACCGTTGATTGATAAAACTCATCAATCAACGGTAATACCAAGAAAAACTCGCTATAGAAATACTTTTTAACGAGGCTCCAAACGAAAAAAAAGAATATCTTTTTTCTTTCCTCGAAAATTCACAATCGTCCCAAGTTTTCTCTTCCAACTCAACAACCTAACTCTTTTATTTTTCACCATGGTTACAACACTAAAAGGTTCTGGATTGGATTACAACAATTTCCATTGGTAAGTTTTTTACTCTTAAAGTTTATTTACTGCTCTTTCATAGATTTCAACTTAGGTAAATTTCCCTCTTCTATCCAATAGGTGCTGTGCAATTTGCAAGTATCTGGATGAAGGTTTCTTCTTCCATGCCACAGAATCAACATTATTCTTCCACCACTATTTTGAGTTTTTTCAGGTGCATGTTCAGACGGCAATGTCCCGTTAGGATCCCTGTTAAAATTCTTAGTGCAGTTTTACTTTGACTTATGCATTAATTTGATCTTGACATAGTCACCCATCAGAATATTTGATTGTCCAAGTCCTACTAGATCTTTCCAACACTCAGATCTTCTCTTTTTTTCGGCTTTGCCTATTTCTTCCAATATTACAAAAGGGTTCCGGCCCCCAAAAGGACAAAAAGTAAATGATGATCATTATATAGTTTTTGCCGCTCGAAGGGAATGTATTTCCATTGGGTTGATAGTAATTTTGGATAAACAAACTTTCCCTTATAAAAACCCATACGAATTTTGGTATATCCCACACAGATAAATTGATATTTTTGATATGGAAATCCATTATTGTAACGTTATATCTTCCAGAATATCGGATCCGTTTCTGGTAAATTCAATTAGAATGTATTATTGTAGCTAGATTTCACGTTTATGTTTGTGGTTAGCTAATCAACGATAAGATCAATAAAATCTCTCCAAGTATTTTCATTAAGAGCTTTCGTTTACAATAATTCAAAAGAGATTGAGATTGATTGAGTGATGGTTCTATGTCAGAATATTATGGAAATAAAAATGGTCATTTTGAAGAGAAATATTTAAGTAAAATCCTTCTTGTGTATAAGCATAACACTTAATAATTTTTGATAATGGTGGCTAGAACTCCACCGAAACGTTGGAATGAGAACATAAAAAAGATTATATGGTTTTATTTCCCAAAAAATAACGGGAAAAATAATAAATGTCATTACAGTTGATGATTATGAAATTAATCATTGCCAGAGTTGAATTTACTTATAAAACCGATTATGATGGAAATACTGACCAACTTATTTAAAATTTACTTGAAATTAAACAAAATCTTGGAATTAATCCCATATTTTCACTTATAAGACGGTATGAAGTTTAGTATAAACGAGTAAATAGTTGTCTCTGAGTAATTTGTTCATGGTTGACATTTCTCGGTTACTTATTGTCGAAGGAATATTACTTTCGCTTACATTTTCAGTTTTTGTGATTGCGCTAGTAGTGGTACCTACTAAAACCTGATTAGCAATTTTGGTCTTATTTTCAATGGAGTTCTCGACATAACTCTCAGCGACTGTCGTTGATTTCCAACCAGCATGACGCTTTATTGTGGTGATATCCACACCAGCATCTGCCAGTAATGTCTCTGAAGATGTTCGTAAGCAGTGACCAGTATAACATGCAGCATCAGGTAATTTTAAAAACGAAGCTACTACACTCGGAATTTTTCCCATGGTATTCTTGCCAACTGGCTGCGAACTACGTTTTCCTGCTTTGTAGTACAAAAAAGGCGCTTATGCTTAACGTGGGGAGGACGAAGGGACAGGTATTTTCAAAACAATTCAAGCATATTTCCCACATCGGTAACCCCAAAGGTTCGTGGAATCTTTGTCTTGGTGTTTGGAATTTTTACAATCAAGGAAGAGCCTAAATTGACCAGTTTATCAGTTCGACAAGCTCCGGCAATCCCCAGAATTACTCCAACCTATAAAAAATCTAAATACTTAATAATTGAAATACCTAACAAAAAAGGTAATCTTACCTCAATCATTAATAATTCTTTGTCATCTGCACTTGATAGAAAATGGTCGATTTCATCTTTTGTCAATATTTTCGATTTTTTCGCTTGATATCCGTCATCGGTTCTTTTCAAAAATGCGATCAGCTTGGCGAATTTGCTTCTATCTATATTGTCGTAAATTATCAAGCATGACTTAACCATAGAATATTGCGCCCATAATGTGGAAGACTTGTAATTCTTTGCATCTTCACTGAAGTATGCCAACAAAACATACTTGCTGTATACTTGAACATTTTTCTCGGCGCACCACTTTTTGATCCGATTGTAGGCTATATCGTATAAAGATCTTGACTTCGTAGGCAGCAAATTGCTTATTGCAATATTTGCAGCCTCTACAATCTTTTCCGACTCACAATTATTCATTGTGCACTAAACAAACTTTAAACTAAACCTAACTATCACCTTAATTTGACCATTCTTTTTGTTTGTTTATTTTTTAGTTATGACATTGCTCAAATCCGAATAAAATAATTCTGGTGCTACCTACTTCATAATGACAAAATATGTGTTTTTAAGTTAATGAGACCGTCGAAAAAATAGTATATACCATTCGGGAGAGATGCTATTTCGTCCTTGGTGCCCTCGGGCTTCAAATTGCACCTAACCTAACCATTTCTCTCCCTTATAGTATAGTGTACTATTACACAAATGATATGGAGTTGAAACCAATTTAAGAAAGCCACAAGATGTCCAAAGCCCAACGGTATAAACGTGAGTCAAAATATTACTTATATTTGTTGAAACACAGACAATAATTGTTAGCGATAGAGCTACCAAGTTTTTAGCCTACCAAAAAAGGTGCAGTGCAAGAATTTCATTATATAACAAATCTTTTCAAATTTTTCGATGTGTCCCTTCTAGCCCCAGTGTTCTATATGTGAAGCAAATTGGTAACAAAATGTATTTTGACTTTATTCTGAGTGACTTTTGTCAATAGATATAAGGCATTTCATTTTTGACAGAAAAATGATCACTTATTAATTTCAGTATGTTAATAGGAACTAGCAAAATCATCGCGACAATCCCCACTTGCTATAAGCAACGTAAACAAAAAGGAGCCTTATAATTGGTTTGAAACAAATCTATGAAATTATGAATTATTCCAAAATCACAAATAGCCTAGTCAAAGTACACATAAAACCTCACAAAAAATACAAAAAACTTGAAAATTCAAAATTGTGTATTTAAAGGGTTGTG
This sequence comes from Lochmaea capreae, assembly GCA_949126875.1. Classification (NCBI taxonomy): domain Eukaryota; kingdom Metazoa; phylum Arthropoda; class Insecta; order Coleoptera; family Chrysomelidae; genus Lochmaea; species Lochmaea capreae. The sequence continues at coordinate 15,348,622 of OX421409.1, forward strand.
TTTAACATAAGAAAAATTTTACGATGCTAGGCATGCGATTTTCCGGAAAATCGTCAAGTAAAAATTTTTGTTTTTGTTTTTTCAATCTAATTGTTTAAATAATGAATATACAGAAAAACTTCCAAATAAAAATTTGTAGCTGATGCATTTATCTACAAATTTTGTGGAGAAAGTTTTTCTGTAAATTGAAAATTTTAGGAGATAAACTTAATTTCAGTGGTATTCAAGTCGTGGTTACGCGCGAACGGTTTGTGAGCCAAATTTATTAACCGCTCGACTTTAAAGTTAATAACTTTGGGCTTATAATATTCTGAAAAAATAAATAAACTCATGTAAGATGTAAAGAAAGATCTCAAAAGATCTCAACTTTTAGATGGAAATACTTTCAAATTTGTTAAAGTAGGTTTTCTGAGTGTAATATCAGTTTATTATAATTTCTATTTAATTAATACTTATCCCAGCGAAAATTTAATTTGGGTTCAGCATTGCAAATGAGCATAAAACATTATTATTATAAAAGCAAAGCCATCAATATTTAGAATTTTAAACGAATGCTTCTTAAAAATCTGTTTTTTTTTGCATGCTTAATTTTACTTGTTTTTTTAGACTTCATTCGATTATATCTTTTTTCGAAATTGATATAATTCAATGAAACTTTACTACTAAACACTTATATGATATTATGTAAAAATTTGTGAACTTTATTATGAACCCATTTAGAAGTGATCGCGATACAAAAGTCCACACCTATGGCTCAGGTAAGAAAGAGAAGGGAGCACAAATAAAGGTGAAAAAGCAAGAGAAAGAGCGTGGAAAATCGATAATACATTAAAAAATTAAAAAAAGAGTTTTTTAATGTATTTGTAGATACCCCATTTTAGAACATATTTCTTTTGACAAATTTTTTTCTAAAAGTCATTGTTTATTTACTATCGTAAAATTAAAAACATGGAAATTGATGATGTTCAAAAATACTACTATGTAAATTTCGTATATATTTCAAAAACTAATGCAGATACAAAAAAAATGTTCAGACAAATTTTGTAGATAAATGTACTAGCTACAATTTTTGATACGAACATTTTTCTGCGTTTTCATTATTTAAACAATTAGAGTGAAAAACAAAAACAAAAATTGTCACTAGTTGATTTTCCGGAAAATCGCATGCCTAGCATCGTAAAGTTTTTCTCATGTTAATCACAACCCTTTTAAATACTCAATTTTGAATTTTCAAGTTTTTTGTGTTTTTTGCGGCATTTTACGGATATTTTATGTACTCACTTTGACTACGCTAAAACTAAAATCAAACTTTTAAAGAGCGAGTAGTTGTTAAGCTCTCTATTCGTGGTTACCTCAAATTTTTTCAGCTATTTTTATGGCCTTTTTTCTATGTTTGAAATACTTCAGTACGCTCCGTATAAAGAGACTTGGAAACTCTATGGAAAAGCACAGTTATAATGAGCTAAATAAGCTATCTCATCATGTAAAGTACGTAAAATATAATACAACCTTTGTAAATGAATGCCTTTGTGATAATATTAATAACGGAACGTGCTTGTTAGTGTAGGAAAAATTCATACACTAAATTTCCACGAAGCTTTGATTTGTTGAATGAGTCATCCAGAAGGGTGCTCGTTTATGCAAACTAAGCTAAAAATATTCCAAAGAACAAGTTATTTATGTACCAAGCAGGCCAGTCAATAGACAGCTATTCACCGAGGTGCATATTGAATTGTTTGTAAAAAATTATCAATCTTCGGATGAGAAATCTCCATTTTTCGTCCGCTGTGCAAAAAATAAGTTTCATTTATCCTATCCATTCTTGATTATTATAAGCACTAATACCCACAATACGATCTAAATCACACGTAAAATCTAGCGGATTCCGTGAATAAATAATTTGACAACAGCAAATGACAGTTATAGTCACAGCCACTCTCACACCGTGCCCGCAATGGACAAAAAGTGTTTGGTTATACTTCCATTTCCTTTTTCACATCCTCGCTTTTCATCCGATCTCTTCATGGTATACCCTTCACTTATTTCTATTGGTTGTATTCGAGTTCTGCTTTTCTGTGACAGTATCCAGCTTTCGCTTCCATAAGTAGGAATTGCAGGTGAACTGTTTTATAGACTGTAATTTTGGTTTTAGTACTTACTTCTTTTTTCCTATAAATGATCTAGATGATGGATGGAAGTTTTGATGCATTTGTGATCCTTCTATTTACTTCTATATCTCCATTTTCATTTTAGTTTATTTTCACCAAGGTATTTACACACGTCGACCTACTAAATTTCTTCTTCCATCCTACCCTAATTTCCTCCCTACCCTAATTTCTTTATTGCCTGTTCCAGTGGTCATTACTTTTGTTTTCTGAATATTTATATTTATTAACATAATTAATTAGGATGATTTTTTTTTTGAACATTTTTTTTTTTTCGGTCCCATCATGAAATTTTGTTGAAAATACCCCCAAAAAAAATCCCTCAAAGTTTAAGCCCTTAATATTTATTTTAAGTGCTCGACCAAGGCGTGTGAAGATTTCCCATTGAAAATACACGCAAACTTTGATTTTTTATTTTCAAATTTCTATAACTCAGAGGCATTCCATGAGATCACTTTGACCAAAGATGGGTTTTTCTCACAATTAGACGCTCTACAAAAGTGCCTACTGCGGCAAAGTCGTAACTTACACCGGCGAGGTAGTACGGGCCACTAAACCTGATTTTTCCATAAAATTTACGTTTTTTTACATTTATCTCGTAAATAACGAGAGCTACGAAAAAAATGTGAACGACAAACTTGTAGGTTATTTAATTTCCTACAAAAAAGGTCCTATAAATTATATTGCTCAGATCAATATTGAGCGAGATATTAAGCCTTTAATAGATTTTTCCGTAAAATTGATTGAAACTTATTAAAATCTTGTTTTCTTTCTCTGTAAAATTCAAACTATTATAATTTAATAAATTATTGATAGTATATATATAAATTTGAGTGTAATTTTATTCTTAGGTTTTCTGCAGAAACTCATCAATCCATTATTTTTAAAGATTCTTCGAATATAAGCTTTTATAATGTAAGATAATGTAAAATAATGTAAGATATTTATCATATTTTGCTGTCATAGCCTTAAAAATATATTAAACAAAGATATAATTTTATAGAGAAAGAAAACAAGATTTTAATAAGTATCAATCAATTATCGGCGAAAATTTTACGGAAAAATCTATTAAAGGCTTAATATCTCGCTCAATATTGATCCGAGCAATATGGTTTATAGGACCTTTTTTGTAGGAAATTAAATAACCTACAAGTTTGTCGTTCACATTTTTTTCGTAGATCTCGTTATTTACGAGATAAATGTAAAAAAACGTAAATTTTATGGAAAAATCAGGTTTAGTGGCCCGTACTACCTCGCCGGTGTAAGTTACGACTTTGCCGCAGTAGGCACTTTTGTAGAGCGTCTAATTGTGAGAAAAACCCATCTTTGGTCAAAGTGATCTCATGGAATGCCTCTGAGTTATAGAAATTTGAAAATAAAAAATCAAAGTTTGCGTGTATTTTCAATGGGAAATCTTCACACGCCTTGGTCGAGCACTTAAAATAAATATTAAGGGCTTAAACTTTGAGGGATTTTTTTTTGGGGTATTTCCAACAAAATTTCATGATGGGACCGAAAAAAAAAAAAAAATGTTCAAAAAAAAATCATCCTAAAATTATATTAGCTTTACTTACTTATGTATTATGTCCTTCCCTAAATCCGCTTCGTGATTCATCCAGATATATTGAGGATCGTAATATATTTTCCAATATGCTTTCATATTATAATTTGGAAACTACGCTTGATAATGTAATACCTTTATAATTAGCACATTCTGTCGTGTCACCTTTTTTATGTATAGGCATTATTATTCCTATATTCCAGTCGTTGGGGACCTAAGCGTCCTTTCAAGATTAATTAAGCATTTTTAAAAGTAGCTGTCTCCCTTTTTTTCTTCGGATCACTTCTGGCGTGATTTTATCACGCCCTCCAGATTTTACCGCTTTGAAGCTTTTTCGATATATTAATTCAAAAAATTTATTATTCTACGCATATTATCTGAATAGCAATAACTTAAGATTGATTGGAAACAATAAACTCCTATTTCTCTCACAATAAAACTACCTTAATGAATATGTAGATGTCCACAAAATTCGTACAAAAAAAAACATTTCCATCAAGACTAAGAACGAATTTAAGTAGTCGTTATTTTTTCCTAATAAGTTTGTTTTTTCCATTTCACACCGTTTAGCTGTGAAAGCCTTGAGTAAATTAATTAAATTATTCACCTGGCTCTTCTAGAACGATAATTGTTAAAAAGACCAAAACTAAAGGCAAATATTCTCTCTCGGGAACTTTCACAGCAGCAAATCTGTTAAACCAAATTAAGGTCTCGTAACCAACGCTAGAAATGCATAGTTTAAAGTGCTTCATAGACATTCGGATCAAGTTTGAATTTTTTTTTTTAACAATTTCATTCATCTATTGAAACTAATCTTTGATAGGTTGCCACATAAATTAACGTTATTTATACTAGCAAGAGGAAATTTTTTGAAAATGGAGTCAACCTGATCATGTACTCTATGGTATACTTCGTTCTGACTTCAGCCAAAATCATTGATTTAAGACCAAAACCCACAGCAAGTGATTAATCCGATTACAATAAGAGAGTATCGTACTCGTTTTTTCAAACAGCGAAAAGCGCGATTTTTTTTAAATAAATTAAATTTATCTAAACTTCACCGACTACGGATCTGTTACTGGCATCAAGGCCAGACGCCAAGTCAATGGAACATAGTGTGGAACGTTTTCTGCAATCAGTTATCGAATTGTATAGGAATTAACTCAAGAAAGTTCGTCACCCCACCCCCCTGTCTGGTACAGGAATGGAGGAAAACGACACAGTTGTCTATGAACTACCAGCATGAACCTTGTGGGAATTATTTATATCAACTTGAAAAGGAGCGTGTTGGAGAGCCACATACTGTGGGTAGAGAATTGAAAGATCTCCTGTATTCAGCTAAAGCACCCAACAAAGATTACTTTCGTTTGGAAACTACTTGGTATATCATTTTGGCTACGCATGCGTTTAAGATATTGTTAATATTACCAACCTATCTTAAACGGCACATTATCCTAGAATACCATGTAGCCCAAGCAAATTGGTGCCCAACAAAGGGACGGTACAAATTTAGTGGTGTCTTCATTACCTATGACGGGGCGAAAAGTTCATGAGACCAAAAAACTCGAATATATCGGGCACCTGTAATACTAAATCCGCCACTGCCTATATCCTTGTGCAATTTTCCATTAAGAAGGTTGTCTAAGTTGGAAATATTGAGTTTAATGTAGGTCGTTGTCTGGAAACATTAAATTTCTCATTGAATTCAAAACTTACGTGACCTTTTTTACCGACTTCATTTAATATTTTCCGTAGTCTGCTCTTTCCGCAGATACAAATAAAACCGCACTTTTCCGTTTAAAGAAAAAACAAAAACCAATAACGTCAATGAAAAGACTTGAATTTTAAATTTGAAATAAGTTTGTCACGAATGTGAAGCTGGATTTATAGTTTGACGGACAGTAAACGTATACCACACGTAGACGCACTGGATACGTAACGAACGGTATGTAAAAAATGTTGCAGTTATAAATAAACGGAACGGAAATTTTGCGCATGGGCAGAGGTAACGTACGCGCGACATTCAAATTAACCTAGAAATTATACAAATCATCCTGTCCTATGTTGTTTTGAGCTTTAAATTTTGTATTATAATCTAAATATTTATGTAGTTTGAATCACAATGAATTACGAATACATGAAGATATGCTTCTTGGAGCCGTGGGACTACTATTGTGTGCAGTAGCATCGGAAAAGTGTCGACAAGCACAAACTCGAAAAACGACGCAAAACTAAACAGTAAATAAAGGATATCTATGTCAATGTATGACACATTCAAAAACACAACATTAAATGACAGCTGATAGCCACACTGACATCACACAAAATTCTTTCCTTTGATTGGCCGGACGTAAGAACGCACTGTAAAAAGATAAAAGTTGGCCAACTCTTCCGTTCCAGTCCGTTTCCCTTACGTTACGTAATGCACTTACGTTCCTTTATAAACAAGGTACGTAAATTGTATAGTTGATCTTTTCACAGTGCGTCTACGTTTGCAGTCCGTCAAACTATAAATCCCGCTTAAGACATTTTTTCCCACATGCTTGAATAAGTATTAAAAAAAACTGAACATATAAACTACGTTGCAGATTTAATAACGTATACTGTGGCTGAACGAGCACGAAATAATATTACGCATATTCGCACGAAACTGGACATATTCTGTTCGTGTTGTTATGAGAGAGCTGCAGTACAGAGCTTGAAATTTAACCCTAACAACTTTTTCATGTGGATGATCTGAAAATATATAAGTCAATGATATATTATAGTAATCAACTTTATTTTTCAGTTCAGATTCTTTTTTCAATTTGACAACATCTTGTAAATCTAAATACGAGTAGTCCAACAAAACTGTCAATAAATACCTTTTCCTTTCATAATTGGTACATATAACATCCATTCGTTTAAGCGAAACGTGCTTCTTGCACATCATAATTTCTGGTGTGAATATTAAGACCCTTTGAAAATATTCATCTTTTTCGCAGTTGGCCGTTATGAACCTAATAATTCTCCATAAACGTCGCTACAAAATTGCACCCGTTAAGAGGCTGCAAAATCCTACAGTTTCTATATGTACAATTTAAATGATGTATTATATGTATTAATCCTATAAATTTCAGGTACCCCAGGTGTCCTTAATATTCTCCGCTGTATTGTCTAGGGATCTGGCCATAAACCTCAACGACATATAAGTAAGATTTGTGTGTAATGTTTTATTGTTACCGATTTGGATTTGGAAATTCTTTGGTGGTTTCAAAGTGGATGTTTTACAACAAATAATACAATGTAGACGTTATGTTAGTACATATTTGTTTCCAATGTCGAGCTTACTAATGACATCTCCATCAAAACTCTCACGCCAAACACTGGAAACAGATGAAACAGAAAACATTTGGGTATATCTTGAAAATCATTCAAAAAACAACAATACATACTGCTACTACCCATGTTTGACAACCAAATAAGATTGAACTCCGAGACCGACTTGCCAGAAAATTTCTGTCGAAGATAACTGTATCAGATCAGATGGACTGAAAGGCAAGAGTCTACTGGAATGATATAAGGCAAACCAAGGCAATTATCAAAGGCTTCAAACTTGAAATGAAAGCTATGTGCATGTTTGAAGATGCCTCAATCAGCGAAAGCGCTCAGACGAATTTTATTAATAGTTAAATACACACAGTTTTGTATTCCAGCTTTTATTTTCTTTATCAAATAACCTTCAAAGCTGGAAGAAAAAGTCTTGCTGGACATGGATAGAAAGGAGAATCCTCACTAGTCTTTGCAGACTATTTCTTAAGCAGAATGGGATTGCTCGATTTTTGCCTAGATGATGGTGGAACTTATTATTGCTTCTGTGTTGCTGGTCACTACAGATCCTAGGACCCTGTCCTGAGGATGTAGATAAACTCACCATCCTTCACGGATTATCAATTTCATTTCATAAGATTGTGGAACAATTAATAGTATTGTCGCAGTATGGAGTTTCGAACAGACCATACTCAAATACCAAACCAATTCAGACAAAGGACAATATCGCAAACACACAGTAGCTATCAACTAGGTAACAATAATACAAAAGCAGACACACACAGGAAGTGTACAAGGAGATTCTGTGAATTTTCTTCCCCAAGTTGTAGTTGTACTTGGCAGGAATCGCTGGTGAAACCCTTAAACTAAATATCAGTGATGCTCCTACAAACCTCAGTTGCAATTGGCATGAATGTCATTAGTTGATAACGAATAAACCAATAGTTTTTTATTATAGTATTTCCGCGTTCAGGTAATTCCCATCAAAATCAATGACCAATATCAAAACAATAAAATTTCAAGACAAACTTTATATGTTTCCGGCAAAAACAACGTCGTTAGGAATTTTTGCTTCAATGATCTTCGATCACAACATACACCGGTTCCACATAGTGAGTTTGAAGCATGCAACGATACATTTTCAACATCGATTCGCTATTGTCGATAAAACTCATAATCAAATGAATCCAGGGGCATTCACCTGGTTACGGATTCACAATGATACGAACTGGTGAAGTGTGTAAAGCCAGTTGACACGTGTAAAATTCGTTGGTAACATTTTTTCAACGTCGTTCATCTTTCTGTTTCCATAATCACGTTCGTTACAGCCCACAGAAGACAAATAAAAAATAAATACTTTATAACTGTGTTATAAATAATATTATTTTTTTAACAGGCAAAAGTGGATTTTTTCCAATTTCATTTTAGAAAAGTGATTTGCTTAAAGTAATCTTTTATTTCAGATTCACTGTTTAATATGTAAACTTGTCTAAGCAAATTTGTGTCAAATGTTTGATAATAGATAAACAAGAGTGAGGTTTATCCACACACACAAAGAGAGTTGCTTCAAACAATTAACCTCACAACCAGTGCTGTAACAGTTATCGGAGATGGGAGTAACTATTTCGATGAACAGGCTTAGTATCATAGGATTCCATATACACTCATGGAAAAGAGTTAGCAATATTGAAGAGATTGATTATTTCGAGTTATGATATTCCAAAATGATTTCGTACATCCTAAAACAACAGTTGAATTTCGTAACAAAGACGAACTAAAAACCATTAGGTCCAATGTGAAAAATACCTATATTTCACATAGTGTCTCAATATCTCCAACTTCTTTCCATATGTTCAAAGGTAGGTACTGTTTAAAAAGAACCATACGCTGGATCTACCGACAGTCCAAGGCACCCTTTATAATGATTTGGACGACAATCGCCTATTAAATAGTCAGTTAGATAACATAGGTCATGCCTGCTGTAGTACACTTGTTGGCTGACATTCTCTGGAGGATGAATAGAAGCCTTGGGTTTTCGGTGGTGTGTTATTAACATAGGGACCACCAGGTTATCTTACGTTCTGGCCGCGTGTCCTATAACTTTATTTTTATTTCTTAGCCAAAATATCATACAGACTTCTTGTAATCGGACGGGTGCTGTAATGCGTGATACTTTAATCATGTTCTTGACAGGATTTATCATGTAAACGTTCAAGTACAAATGTTTTATAGATAATAATACATTGGCAGAACAAATATCTCCCTTCTGCGTTGGCATTTTTTTAGAGTTATTCCCCTATTGGAAAATAATCGAGCGACACTCCTGCTTATCGAAACAGTATCGCAGAATCAAATCCAAATATCAATCAAGTCAACAAAACTCTATTCATTCGTCAGGATCTGACACATTCCGAATTTATCGCAGCAGAGTTCAGCGTTTCGATACCTTGGACCATAAAGATGTAGAGTAACCTGATTGATGACCCATTGTCGAATGCAATAGCACTTCGGGTGATTGCTCAATAGAAATAATAGGGCTTTATGGGACGGATACATTGACAACATGTGAGTATCAAGGTGTTTACACAACGAAACGATTAGGTGATTAGGTCTGTAGTTTGTCACAAAGATCGTTACTGTGATATCGAGTAGAGTAAGACAAACAATAGTCTTTTTTCATTTGACTCAAGATAAAGATTTTTCCTTTTTTAAATAAGTACATGTCTGTACTTGTTTGTATTTTTGTTTTTTTCTTTATATTTTTCAAAATTAGAAACCTTTGGAAGGGTATCAGAGATCCAAAAAATAATTTCTACTACTACTACTAATTTAGTCAGGCGAACCTTGGCCAAAAAAAACTCAAGCCAAGGTCCCGGCACTGAGGCCACTGGCGGGCCCATTGTGCCATTCCTGCTACTTATGCATCCATGAAGCCGAGTCCTTCGATGAAGGACTCAATCCTCTTCAGTGGATGCCTACTTATGTCCCCAGAGGCCATAACAGGGACTCCGAAGATTCGCCCGCGTAGCACAGCCCAATGTGGACACACGAGGAGAACATGCTCCAACGTTTCGTCAGCCATGCCACAACCTCTGCATAGGGGACTTTCCTCTAAACCTAGGTTACAGAGGTGTTTTTTAGACAGCAGTGCCCTGTTAGGAGTCCTGCTATCTTTTTTAATCTACTTCTTGGTAGTTCTAGAGCAGGTCTAGCATGTCCATCAGTCTATCCGCTCAAAAAAGCATTTACTCCAAAAGTAAGTACGAAGTGCATAAAACTGGTAGTACATATACAGATTTCTCGAATAAAACAGCCACAATATCTCTTCAGGATGAGACTATGACCTTAAGAGTTTCCAGAGGCTGCTAATTGACGAGGTAGTATACCCATCCCTATTGTGGTCAGTCTTGATGGATGACTTGCTTAATACTCTCGAAAGAAAAGGGGTAGAACTGCGAAGGTATGCTCAAGATCTTGTCATCATGGCAGAGACGAAGTTATCTTCTAAAAGACGTTGGACGTTAAACACACTCAACCCTGGCAAAGTTGCCATTACTAGGAAAAGGAAATATTATTACATTGGCAGCAGAAGTAAAATATTTTTGGAATTATTTTTGGATTTATTGAAAATTTTGGGGCTTAGGGAATATTGGGTTGGCTACATATTGAGCTATTGCTTGGAGGACAAAAGCTTCACAAACGGCACTAACAAAGACACACAATAGATTATTGCGAGTCACAGTGGGAGTCCAGGTAGATTCACCTACCACCAACCTTACCTAACCTTTATTTTCAGGTTTTTGCAAAACAGAAATATATTTTCCAAATGCTGTAGGGTGATGTTTATATCATTCTTATTGGTTCTGAATAGATTCCCATTTTTCATCCCTATTTTGCTGCATCTTTTGTCGGAGGCAAGGAATTGAGTTGTCCACTCTTGCAGTTGACAGCTATTGCTATGGAACGCTTAACTAATAATTGAATTTATTGTGTAGTCAAAACATTAAGTATCAAGTAGGCATCACATCAAATGTAACTTCCGGCATTCTGACAATGTTATGTCAATATCGGAATAATTTCCAATTGGTACCTTAAAATTTTCAGAATTTTTTCATTAAATGGTGGAATTGATTAGAAAAGGTAGTAGTAATAACCAATAATTTAAGTTTTTGTCAGTTTTAGCACCCTGAATTTTTGGAAAACAATTAAAAATACCTGCTTTCAAAAGTATTTCTTCACTTTGTTATTTAACCAGGAAAGTACCAGCTGATGTACGCAACTTCATATAATTATTAAAAATTGTAATAAAACTATTTTACCTTATTATTAATTGGGGAAGTAGTATCACATTCAGTGTAAATGTTTTTGTCGAATAAACTTGTTTCAAGGCATTTTTCAAGTAGTTTGAAAAAACATTTCTTTATCACCAGGTGCAAAGGCCCTCAATAATACTCACATATCAAGGCTCTCCGGTGAAGCTACATCATGAAAGGAACAATCTAAAGCTAATTAAACAATCAAACGATCCGTATCATGTTCTGCTCGACTCCGTTGAATATTATTTTTGGCCAGTTTCCTACAGAGACGATTTATAAACACATTTCTATTTTTGCAGTTTCCCAAAAACATATGGTTAGTTGTATTTAAAAGTATGCCTCCTTCAAATAAATAATTAATTATAATATTACGTATGTTTCTATAATTTCTTTCAGGCGCTTTAAATCCACATTATCATTTCTATGAAAAAATGTTAGTGCCATAGTTAATACGTTAATATCTAATGTACTTCAGAGAAATATCAATAAATCTAACGTTAAATATATACTTTCCTAGCATCCGAGTATCAATAAGACTAGTACGTAAGGATTGTCCAATATTAATTTCGGAAGCGACGAAAACCTAGGGGATTGAATGAAATGACAGACCAGTTAGCTAAAGAAGGATCTAAAGTAGAGGTCCGGAACCGTTTTGTGGAATCACAAAGGATTACATAGGGGGGGAACTGGCTAGTTAAGGAACACCAACTCAAATTGAGGCTCCCGTCCAGGCTGATAAAACTGGCTGAGACATTTGAAGACAGTTACCGACCTGGTGACTGGACACTCCACCCTGAGGAAGCATCTGCACAAAATGGGAAAAGTTAGTGATGTGCAGAAAATGTGAACTCTACAATGAAACACCTACTCACATACTCTGCTTCTGTGAGAACTTACAAGGACTCAGCCGGAATCACATTGGAGAGTAAATTATACAACCATCACAACTACTGAAAAAATTCCTTCATTTAAACTGGTGGCCTATACATATAAAAGCATTTGGAACGGAAATAGATAATATGGGAAATGGTACAAATATTAAGATCGAGTGCCTGGGTTGTTTAGCACAACCCAAAAGTATAAATAAATGATTGGACGTAGCCCTCTTTCCTTTGAACATCAAATGAAAAAGTTGGCAAAGGCGATGAACACGTGTATTTAAGTCCCTCATGCCAAACTTTACAAGAGTTACAATATTACGGTCACTACCTGAACTATTATTATCCTTATAGTACTGTTCCCACATTTCAAACGTAACAACAATTCAACAATCGAATACTCTCTTAAGCAATTTTCTTCTTAGCTTCAAACTTCAAGGTCTAAACAAACAGTCCTTCAATGTCTTGAAGATCTATTACCACAACCGTAGAGAAGGATTTATTAGCAAATTACAGGAAATTTTCAGGTTATCCTTGAATACTTATAAAATATAATAAGTCCCAGCAAATGAACATGGAAAACTTGGATAAGTAAGTTCAGTAGAAAACTCATATATCAAAATATAAATTAAGTAGAAGTAAATTTTACAAAAAGGACGCAACTATCATACCGGGATGCAACCCAATGTAGTATTAACCAAGTTAAACGGACATTCAGAAGTTTCTAAAAGTTTAGGATCTTCAGCAACTTAGTTCTCAATTAAAATTTCCTCACTTTACTGATAAATGTTCTACTTGACACAGAAGTTTAAGATAAATTAAGATTTTCGAGATTGTAATTGAATTCACTTGTATCGCGAGTCTTGCGAAAGATCTCATTTGAATGATAAATCGAATTAAACTTTTAGTTTATTGAAAATGTTTTGTTCAAACCGGTAAATCTGAATTGGAACCGTAAAATATATTCCACTGCATTATAAATCTCATCCTACTGGTTGTTTTTCTAATAATGGTACCAATTAGTGAAATTGGGTTGAACCACGTAAAATGTGTCACTTTTTCACAATGATTTGCCTTAATTACTCGTATAAGTCCAACAATATGGTCAAAAATTGGTTTTGGTGTAAAACATTGATGCACAATATGGAGTGATATCGATATCAACCATTCTCCTTGTGAATGGCGCTTGTTCGAAGGCTTATTCTAAATATAGTTTGAAAGCTGTGTTATTACATAAATTTATAACCATCTATACCAGTTGCCCATTCAGTGAATGAAAGAAATCTACGAAAATATGCTCCTCCTTTTAGATAAATTAAACTTCATTTGCTACAAGTGACAGATATGTGGTGATCTAAAAGTTATCGCAATTTTAGTGGGACTTAAAAGGGTTTACGAAATATTGCTGTTTTCTTTGTTTGTGGGACAGTGGTGCAGTGAATGAACAATATGTAAAGCAAATTTGGTCGGAAAGTTCCGAATTTCAAGCGGGATCTCGAAATGTAAAGTATGTGCCTTTTATAAACCCAAAAACTATCCTTTTGCTTCCGCTTCACAATAAACTTGGACTATAATGAAAAACTTTGTGAGGCCTATAAATAAAGAGGGTGACGCTTACCACACAAGAACTTAGAGCTTGGAACTCATTTCTTAAGTTTCGTGAGGGTATTTCTGGGCAACACTACGAACAGCTTGTTAATGAACTTTTAGATTCCTAAAAATTGCTTGGCTGCCGAATATCATTAATAATTTATTTCCTTCATTCCCGTTCATAATTTTTTCCTGAGAATTTGGGAGATGTAGGCGACGAGCAGACTGAGAGGTTCTACTGAGATATCAGAAAAATGAAAATTCGGTACCAAGGGCGACGGAATCCAGCTATGATGGGTGATGATTACTGCTAGTTTTTAAAGATGGAAGATATGACCCCCATTCCTCTGAAGGTGGTTTTTTTATGTTATAAAAACACCTTACGTGTAACATCTGGCAATGGTTTATTTTACTATAGTATGCTATTCAGCTTTATGTTACAGGAGCAAAATTTTTTATTGTTTACCAGTGTTATTTGTATTATATTCTAATCTCAAAAACATCCTCCACAAATTAAAATCAATTAACCGGTTATGGAAATTTATTTATTTATTTATAAACCCAACAGGCTTGATGCCTTATTATAAGGTTTAACCTTAACAACCGCTGATGCACAAATGGCATGACCATAATTATATACAAACACACACCCCAGATATGTAGAGGTTCAAATTGCAGCCTTTTCAAGTTACTATATAGAAGTGTTAATAACATGGTTTAAAATCAGATTATAAAACCTAGTTTCAGATAATGACCAATCTATATCAATTAGCATATTGAAATTATTCACAAGTTTCAAAACTCCTGGAAGAGGAGCTCTTGTTAATGTAGTTTTTGGTATTCTAAACATTATTAGCGAACGTGTTTGTCGTCTAGGAACCTTGAAAGGGGTAAGCAAGAGTATCTCAGGACAAGGACTTATTAATAACTTTGTACAAAAACATAGTAACTGATAAATTACGTTTTTGCTCAGTCGAGAGTATTTTAAATTGCGCTCTAATAGTGCAGGCAATCTAGGATTTGAGGCGTGCTAAACCCTGGATCGCTGAAAATGCGTAAATCCGTTTGGGAACTAAGTACTGAGTGTAGCCGTATGCTCGATAATAGCTACTTCGCCCCGCGTCATTGTTTAAACAATGCAAATATGTGGTAAAAATAGGTTTTTTCGCTCTAACTCATTTGCATATCGCTGCAGCAAAATGATATTGAGGTCATTTTTAACTGCTGAAATTCCGCGTCGAATGAGATGTCGCGCATTAAAATCGAATAAATAGGTACTTAGTTATAAACAAAAAACCGTTATAAACAATGATTTATTTAATAATTTTTTTCTATTGCAATAAACAATTGCTCACACTGAAATACATTTCAAATGGTGCAGGTTGATGATATAAACATGCATGATTTTTTCGGATTCGACATTTTTATTATTTAGACCATTATTTATATTTATATCTTAAAAAGGGCTTAGTTGTAAAATGCAATAAAAAGTTTTAGGAACGTGTTACAATGATCTGCGACATACCGTTCGATAGAGCAACTCTTGAAACGTACTTGAATTCAATATGGATACGAAATAGTTCAAAATCTGACACTGACAATACCAACGCCACTGTATAATCAATGTCAGTCAATTGACAAAGTGACAGGGAAGAAGACACCCACGCGCTTGCCAATAGAAAGTCAGCTGGTCGCTAAGCAACGAATGCCTTTCGATAAATTCCACCAATTTAGTTAGTTCGGAGGGCGTGAAAATTATGGTTTTCGCTCAACGCTGCCAGAGCTTGAAGAAGTCCACAACAAATTGGGAAAGGTGTTCATCTTTTAATATTCATAAATTGAAAAAATTATGTTAATAGACAAAATCCAAGAAAACGAGAACATTAAAGAATAATCGTTTGATCATATTGTTAATAATAAAAAGTCCATTGTCTCGTTATTATCACTACATACTTAGCACTTTATATTTTTTATAGTTAAACGTGGCAATATCAAATGTTTTCGACTGCATTCCTTTCACGGCTCCAGATAAACTTGCCAAACTATACCTATCGTCCGTGATTGGACGTGCCAGTCGTAGTTGTTTTCTTATTGTTTGTGAGTAAACTTGTGGAGCCTGCACGCCTTGATAGCAATTTATACGGTAAGCATCTTAACTGCTCGACCATAATTCTAACAAATAATGCCTTGTTGTGAATATTAGTGCCTGTTTTAGACAATCTCCAACTTGGCCAGGATTAATTTCCCCAGTGATGGTCGATAATTAACCCTGACTGGGAATAAAATTAGGACAAAATCCCTCAGGCTAGTCCCAACTAGTTACCGCTCTCTGCTCTCTAATTCTCTAATAGATTCGGATTGGGCAACTTATAGATCATTACAAAACCTCTAGTCACATTTATCAATTATTCAGATTTAAATTATCACCTGGAAAGGGAGAGTGAACTAACTCGTCGACCAAATCGGTTAAATTGAATCAATCGGATTAATTTCGTTATATTCTAAAATTCTCAAGCATTTTACCATGTGACCTACGACTTTTTCTCTCACATTTTTCCTTTTACCTTGCGAGAACAAGATTTAACATGCTTATTTTCTCCCCAAACCCACTCCTCACTTTGTAAAATCCTATATATTTTTATAGCAAAGCCGTGAATACTCGAAGTGGTTTCTTGAACCTCGCGTGTTCAAAACTACATTGCGACTGTAATACAATTTGTTTCAAACACATTATGAAAAAAATTAATATCCAAGAGGATCTGTAGATATTAACATGCATCTAAACTTTCATTACACGTATGTAAAACTTCGTAAAACACTCCGGAAACAAGCTCATTAACTATATTAGCAAAATAAATCGGACACGAGGGAACTAACTCCACAGCCATGTTGAATATTTAATGTTTTATAACACTGCGTTAATTTTGAAGCAAGATTGTTTGTTAAATATTGAAATAACCATACGCCTTAACTATAAAGTTTAATTTTGGCAAGTGATATGAGGTGTTAAACTTAACAAAAATATAATTTTTTCTCAATGTTGATAGTTGTGGTGGATAGAATCTCAATTTGGAATCAATTATTTTTAATGTTTTTAGTATCACTAGGTTTTTATATCGATTTTGGATGATTTAAATAGTTCGCCATTTATGCTAAGACGTACATACCCTAAAAGAGAAGTTAGCTACATGAAGGTGGACATATGACGACAATTGTATGGTCTTCTTAATTAAAATCGTGAAGTGTAGGTTATGGTTACGTTGTATTTCGTGAATGACTTGGGAGTTGTTTAAATTTACTTCCGATTTATATTGTTTTCACGGTTGTTATATTATTTTATAAATTATGTCTACGCTCATGTCCGTAAACGTCAAAAATTGCACTGTACACATTCCTTGTAAGTGACATTTAACAATAAATAACATGCACCTAATGAAAATCTCATAACATACACATGCGTTTAGATTTTTGTTGGTGTTAAATATTTTTCGTAAATTAATAGAATGACTGGGTTAGTACAGGCAAATACAAATGATCGAATTAGAAAGTTTGTCAGTGAATATTCAAATGAAAACAATAATAAGTACAAGGTCCCACAGGCAAAATA
Source organism: Lochmaea capreae (assembly GCA_949126875.1). NCBI lineage: Eukaryota > Metazoa > Arthropoda > Insecta > Coleoptera > Chrysomelidae > Lochmaea > Lochmaea capreae. The sequence goes on from OX421409.1 coordinate 15,366,048, forward strand.
GGCTCAAGTCAGCTGAAAATTCAAAGTACCCCCTTCTCTCTAACGGTTAAACGAAGGAAAGAAATAGTAGCGGATTTATTCCCAAAGGGCGGAAGAAAAATAAAAAAAAAGACCAAAAGTATTGGTTCCCCCATTTACTACTGACGAACCACTGGATGCCCTTGTATTATTAAAGAATGGAAAGGCTGTAACCACAAAAGGAACGAGGTACTCTCCATGTTCAACTCGCTGCTTCAGGATAGAACTTTCCCAGAGTATTGGAAGAAGGCTAGATTGGTGTTGATTCCAAAAAAAGGAAAAGACATCAATGTATCTTCATCTTACCGGCCGCTGTGCCTATTGAACACGTTTGGCAAATTATTCGAAAGAATGATTATGAATCGGCTGGACGGAGAATTAGAGGAAAAGGGAGTCATTTCCCCGAATCAACATGTATTTGTGAAGCGGAGGTCCACAATAACGGCGGTGTTGAGCTTGACTGACTGGGTCAGCAAATGGCTATTGGAGATTTCTATAGATGTCAAAAATGCCTTCAATACTGCGAAATGGCATCACATCATTGACAAACTTAGAGAAGCTGACTGCTCGGAATACCTGGTGGAGATAGTTGAGGACAACTTTAGAGATAGATATGTGGAAGCGGGCTCTGTTAAATGGCAGTGCAAAATGGGAGTCCCACAAGGATCAATAAAGGGCCCTAAATTATGGGATGTACTGTATGAGGGGGTTCTGAGACTGCCTCTCAGAAAAAAGTGGGCATGATCGCCTATGCGGATGACTTATTGATTACCATTGAAGGAGACGATAAAAATAAAGTAATGAGAAAGGCTGAACGTGCATCTACAAGGGTCCTGGAGTGGATGAGGTCAATAGGTTTGGAAGTCGCTACCCAGAAAACTGAGCTGATAATACTCAGGTGCCCAAAGAACAGGAAAACCTTTCAGATCATACTAAAGGGCAACATGGTCAAGCCATCAAACACGCTCAAATATCTGGGAGTGGTACTGGACCCCAAATTATCTTTCGCTCCCCCTTTTCCACTGGGGGGGAAAAAAAAGTTGTCCCACAAGCAGAAGATCGGAAGCAACTACACGATTTCGTCGCCTTCTAATTAAACAGAATCAAACTATATGAAGTATAGTGTCGCGTTCTGTGTGAACGTGTACTTAGGAAATGCACATTTAAATAGTATCCTACAGAGCTTCCGTTTTGTGGTGATGTTCCGTTCTCTTGAAAAAAAACGTCAACATGTGGAAAGATAGCTCTAGCTGCAGGTAAATATTTCTCTCCTTTAAAATTTTAATAAAAAAGGTCCTACTATATATTTGCCCATATGTTTACTTTCTCTGGGTACTAAGTGTGAAGTTAATCTATTCAGTGAATGTTCAGAAAGGGATAGCAAAAATAAAAACAAAGAAAAGTGTTTACACAAGAACGGTTGTTGAGTTATGTATTCATCTGACTACTTAGAGAAGATTGAAGCTCCTCACGGTGAGGAGAATGATAAAGCCAGTTTTTTCTTCGACAAATATTGTTTCATATAAAGTTTATTCATGAATGAGGCAGGGTAATAGATCTTCGCTGAACGGATACAGGATGATCCATCCAAGTAATATTGAAATATGATCGTCGACATGAATTTTCTTGTTATTTTTGTGGTCTGGTAGATAGCTTCACGCCGTATCAGGACGAGTTTCGTCTTTTCTAGTGTCAAGAGCTTGAAAATTAAGTTATGAGGATGAAATGATTGTTTTGAACCTTGAATAAATCTGAATTGTACATATTTCAAATCCGAACTCATACCAAGTACACTTATGAAATTTGGCCAATTGATTTATTGCTTTCCCGGATTTAAGGTGAATTTCCACAGATCCGTCATACGATGTCCGATTGTAAGTCGAATCACGTCGTATCGGATGAATGCAAATGCCAATTTCCATTGCTTGGAAACAATCGTACGTTTTAGTAACAAAAATAGTAACATCACTTTTAAGTTTGGTAACGTGAATGAGAAGTGACAGCATATAAGTCATTGTCGACAGTTTTTTGTAATTTTAAATTTTACCTTACTGGTAGTGCACAGTTTGTTAGTTTGTTGTTTGGGTTTGGTCTTCGACAATAAATTAGTTTATTTGATATTTCCTTTTTTTGTTAATATCTCTAATCCAAAATCTTGGTGGATTTCATTTCTTCCTCCTATTTCTCAACACAATTGAAATTAACAGCAAACTGTTCGTTGCTTTTAATCGTCTTTCATCATAATTATTATTATTCAGACTTAAATAGTATCCCACAAAAATGGCAGATCATGAAAAAGTTAGGTTAAATCAGATCCGATGACGGATAAAAGTTGAACATTTTTCACCTTTATCCGATAACGGACGTAAGTTAAAACTTTCGGACAAATATTTCGCGGCTTGTCTATTTTGAATATTTAAATACAGGTCGACACAAGGGCACCTCCATACAAAGAGTTTACTGAATAAGGTAGACAAGGAACTCTCAACCAGGCTATTGAAACTGGGTAAGAGACGTTTGAAGACAGTTACCGAGGACAGTTACCCTGAGGAAACATCCGCACAAAATGGGCAAAGTTAGTGAACCTATGTGCAGGAAATGTGATCTTCATGATGAAACACCGACTCACATACTCTGCTTCTGCGAGAACTTACATGGACTCAAACGGAAGCACTTTGGAGAGGAAACTGTACAACCATTACAACTACTGAAAATCCCTCCAGTCAAACTAGTGGCCTACATAGAAGACACAAAGTTCAGTTCAAGTGCCTGGGCAGATGAGCACAACCCAATCGAATGAATGAATGAACTATTGAGAAACTTGTGGTGAGTCTGGTTATAGCAATAATGGTGTATTCACGGACACAAAATAAATTACCCACCAGATCTGGAAAATTAGACTGTTTTGAGAACTGACTGCTTTCCAATTTCAGAAATAACATTTAGTCCTCACCTACCTGATTTTGGTTGTGACAGTTGTGTCTATTCGATTTTTGTGTTGTAAAAAATGTTCAAGGAATCATCCTGAAGCTAGTACTTCAACGGGTAGTCGTAGTACCAATAGTCGACAAATGTTACACCCTCATAAAAAACAAATTATATTTAATGTTTATACATTAAAATTTCTTGTCTAGGGCGGGTACAACCCTGCGTATAATCGACCGCCTGCTGATACCTCAAGTGGATGGTTATTTATGGCCTTCATAGATTTCTGGTTTTATTTTAATTATTGTTTACTCTAATAGTAGGTTTATTGTCCAAAGTTTTAAGCACTGAACTTCGTTTATACAGAAATTCTTCTGTCTCACACGTTCCATGCAACTTCTGCACTTTCTAATAAATTTGCAAATGTGACTACAACGAACATTTTCAGTTATTTTCATCTAAGTTAATTTTAACTAAGCTATTCACCGAAATATAGAGTTCTGTACGTAAACAAGGAAATCATAGTGTTTGTGACAGATAAAGCAAATGTCTAAGAAATGAAATTAACACAAAGGGACCTCAAGATCCTCGCCTTAAACTACCTACCTGTTACGTTTGTGAGAAGTTTCGCGAAACTATGTCAAGTTGGTATTGTGACATTACCTTATCTTTCCCTTAAGTATAGAATGGTGATTGTAGCAAATAGGGAGACAATAACAAACTTGGAACTTTCGTGATTTTAATAACAGTTAAATGTGGTATTGATTAATAAAGTAATTGAAGTTTGATGAAATTATTGAGACAAAATAATCAGTTTTTCATGTGATTTCATTCAAAGCTAGGGTTTTCGAAATATCGATCGCGTACATCCCAAAGAAATTGATCACAGATTTGGAGTAATCCATCGCTTCTTAAATCTGCTGAACGAGAAAATCTTGATACAATGACGTATTAAAGATAGATCAACCTCCACACATTATTGCCTACCTATACAATGTTTTGGTAGCAACATAAATCAAGGCGAATACGAAGGGTTAATTTTAACTATTTAATGAAAAACGTTTTTATGGACTAAATAATGTATGTACGTTATTAATTTTTCGTTTGAATAAGTGTGATTTATATCAAAAATCGTAACTCATGGATAGGTGAATTTTTTAAACATACCTACAAAGGATTTTAAAGTTAAAACAAGTTTTGCAATACAGATTATATAACTGTTGATATAATATTCAAATGTTTCTTATGCTGCTCTTGCACAACTAAGGAATAAAAGAGAGTTCGTTGATTCAAAATCAAATAGAAGAATCAAAACAATAATTTCAATAAACATTAAATACTTATTGTTCTCGACAATTATATGCAATTAGATAACCAGGATTAGAACATAAAGTAACTAACACACACAATCGAACTAATTGACAGTTCAGTAAATCACATTATCAGCAGATTTTTATTTATTGAATTGGTAGTGTGTCTCCAACATATCGAATCCCTCTTTCAAATAAAAGCACAATTATGATTAAAATCTTATTGACAGATGTCAAAAATTAGTTCGAGGTTGCCAAGCTAAAAATTTATAAACTATTTTGCTATTTGACATTTGACAGAAAATGAAAAATCTAACCTAAGAAACTATGCTGAGCTGAACCACAGGCAGGTCATACCTATTTTAAATACTTTTTTCCGCAAACGTCAAAAAAAGTAGACATTATTAACGTCAATTCATGATGTTGAAGTATGATTTCACAGACGCTACTTTTTTGTACGGCCGTGAGCGGACAAAAAAGTACTTTTTTGTACGCTGACGGCCGTAGCAATGTCAACAACGTCGGGCGGTGTACAGTTGGGTTCTGAATCCGACATAATATAATCTAAAAGAAAATTTCAGTACACTTTACTACAACAAACGAAATTTTTATGCTCAAGTACTTACCAAAAATGCACAGTCCAATTGTTGCTTTAAATCACTTACAATATTTCTGACATTATAAAATATTATTGAACTGTCAAATTTGTTTTTCACAAGACCAGTAACCACGGAAATGTAGTGCGCAGTTTTATAATTATTATTCTCTGAATTTATCAACTTCGTTGCAATCGTTTTGAATTTTTATTTAAATATTAATTAGTTCTATAGTCTGGATGCCGTTTGCGGAAAAAATAGCATGTTTCATTCGGAGCAAAAGCACTTTTTGTGGCTCGTCTGAAATTGTCGGCCTCACTAACGTTCGGCCATCAAACATTCAGACTCGCCACAAAAAGTTATACTTTTACTCCTAATAAAACAATATACTATTTTTCTCCTCACCTAAGAGTAAAATACTGCAAAATTTTGAATATAATCATAATCACGATTATTTTTATACGAGATTTATGTGAGGATAGTCTTGTCTAATATAAAAAAATTCTCGTGTCACAGTGTTAGAAGCTGAACTCCTCCGAAACGGTTCGACCGATTTTCGTGAAATTTTTTTTGCATATCGAGTAGGTCTGAGAATCAGACAACATATATTTTTCATCCCCCTAAATGTTAAGGGTGGTTCACCCCTAAATTTTTTTTTATTTTTCTGGACAAAATTTTTTGTTTTTATTTTTTTATGATACAGCATACGTACATCCCCAAATTTTCACCCCTCTACGATCAACCCCTATTTTAAAATTGCCATTTTAATATTTTTTCTTCTCATACACACATGAGCAATATGGTTGCATGACAGTCGAATATAATACATTTTCATTTTAATCTCCAGTTTAGAGAATTAGTCCCGGTAGGTGGCACTGCAATCGGGTTGATACTGAAAAACTCCTAAACGGATGGGCCGATTTTGTTGGCATTTAGTATAGAGTTTTTTTATAGGGTCATTTAAAAAAATTGATTTGTCCGAAAAATAGTGAGAAAATTCAGGAGTCAAATTTTCAAGAAATATATACCTTCTATAAAAAAATTAACAATACTACCTGATTTTGCCACCCAAAATAAGTAACAATGTGATATTTTTCATTCAAAATAAAAATAGTCAAAATTTGTATAATATGATAAGACGACAAGACAACATCTGTCGGGTCTGCTGGTTTTGAATATATTGGGGACAACCAAAATCCAAACAAGGCATGTCTACCTTCAAAACGTCTAGATATAATAACTTAACCTAATTTTATTTGATACATGACTCCAATAATTATTGATCTATCCTCGATTTCAATTTATTTTAATAGATCCTAGTGGTACTCTTCAATTTCAAAAATACAAATGTCTAAAATATGTTCAAACCAACATATGTTATAACATTTCATAAGTTTATTAACATGATTTTTGTCATAAATGACAGTTAATGTATCATTGATCGATAGCGTAGCGTATTTCAATTCTGATGGGAAAAATGGAGACTGTTGCGACAGCGCTCACATCAATTAGTTGACAAAACACGCGTTCAGCAGGAAATTGATAATCACTCCGGTATCGCTACGTTAGGATGAACGTGACCATCGTTAAATTAGAAGCATATTATATTGTTAAGGATGCTACAAAAAGTAACCGGCACGTATTGTCAGTTCATTCTTTCCGCTATTGATAGAATACCAACCAATGCTATCATAGGAAGAATGAGTTTAATTAATAATGGAACCTATTTATCGGTATTCGATTGTCTTCTGCAAATTCGTCTTCCATTATATTGCGGCTGTAAAACAACCATCTCCCAATCATCGTTAATGTGTTTACAAAAGTCAAACGGGAGTTCTGCTGCATCCTAGAATTATCGTCGTTATTTGACGTACATAGGGAGTGCTATTGTTTTGCTCGTCGATTATTTCGGCTGTGATGAAATTGGAGAAAGCATAATGGAACGAACAATACATTAAGAAGAAGAAAAACGACTTTTAGGTACACCGTCAAAAATAAGTTACTGAAGTTTATAGAAAACCACAGATTACAGTGATTTTTGTTGATTTTATAAGTACAGTACAGTATTTTGCATAGGCGCGAACTAAGACGGCATTTTGGCTGGCATTTAGGAGACCATTTGACACGTCAGTTCCAGATGATCTGTCGCTGGAATAATATATTCACGCCATTTTGTTGCGTTTGCCATCAGTGCGGCTGAAAATCTCTCTCTCTTCGCATTGACTTTAAAAACAGTATACTTCCTGTACACATTTGTGATTCTTAAAACTCGTGAAAATGAAGAGAACTTTTGATACATAGACAGTACGGCAAACGACCAGTGACAGTTGAATGTGACATAGAGCTTGTGAAGTCGGCATTTTAATAACCAAATTTATTTAAAATGTCATTGTCTCCATCTGCACAACCAGAGGATCCCCACAGGGCAGAGTAGCATCCCCATTAATGTGGAGTCTGACGGTTGACAAACTCCTGTGTGGTTTGACGGACCTCGAAATATCCTGCCAAGGATATGACGATGATATTGTCATAACAACCAGTGGAAAATTTGAAAACACCCTTTGTGACATCGTACAAAAGGGTCTGAACTATACAAAAAGCTGGTGTAGGCAAGTGGACTCAGCATCAACCTCACCAAAACCATCTTGATAGTCTTCACTAAGAAAATAAAACTCAACCTCAAAACCATTAAACTTGATGGGAACGAGGTGGAATGGAGATAAGAAGTCAAGTATCTAGGCTTGACTCTAGACAGTAAACTCCTGTGGAACAAACACGAGAAGGAAATTACATACAAAGCAAAAATGGCTTTAATGGTGTGCAGGAATCTGGCAGGGAGAAACTGGGGTAGTAGACCAAAAATCCTGAGCTGGATGTACACTGCCATAGTTATCACTTATGGAGCCATTGCGTGGAGTAGTAGAACTAGCCTCTTGACGACAAGAGAAAACCTCTCCAAAATTCAAAGACTAGCCTGTATATGCATAACAGGAGCAATGAGTACATGCCCATCGGCTGCAATGGAAGTGATTCTCAACCTCACACCATTACATATGGTAGTGGAGAGTGTTGCAGAAACAACAAGATACAGACTAAGTAGAGAGGGAATCATTAAAAAAAGACCACCTCTTCACTTCTTGGAAATCAAACAACCTGAGACATGCCACAAGATGGTAAGATGAAAAAGTATAGCTTTTCAATGAAATTCGTTACGGAATTAAGCAACAAGAAGGAATGGTACTCAAATACCATTACCAGACTTGGAAAGAGTGTCATTCAATGGTACACAGACGGCTCAAAAGCAATAGAAGGAACTGGGCCAGGAACCAAACACTCTGAAAGCTTGGGAAAAACCCCAAGTATCTTTCAAGCGGAAATTCACGCAATAAGAAAGTGTGCCAGTTCAATATTGACAAAGGATATAGAAGGCAAAGGATTATCATAATGTCTGATAGTCAAGCAGCCATTAAAGCGCTGAGTTCTTGTCTAATCAGTTCCAAAATGGTGTGGGAATGCCTAGGCAAACTTAATGAACTAGGCGAGAACAATATAGTCACCTAACTGTGGATTCCCGGACACACTGGAATAGAAGGAAACGAAATAGCAGATGAACTAGCGAAGAGGAGGACTGAAATACCCTTTTAGGGGCCGGAACCCTTCTGCGGAATCAGCTCCAATGTAATATTGGAAGAAATTGGTAAAGCCGAAGAAAAGAGAAGATCTGACCATTGGAAAGATCTAGTAGGGCTTAGGCAATCTAAGATTCTTCTGGGTAACATCTTAAAAACCTCAAAATAGTGGAGGAAGGAGATTGTAGATTTTGTGGAATGGAAGAAAAAATCTCCATCCACATACTTGCGAACTGCACAGCAATTCAGAATCCTATGGAACAGTACCTGGGAGACTACTGGATAGAAGAGGGACAGTTACCTGAGCTGAAGCCAGCAGATATCTTAAAATTCCTCTGGGAAATAGGGCTAAAGGAGCTACTAGTCTCTGAGCCTCTCATCAGAAACTAAGTAGAAGTAAGGGGGCACAATAGATCTTATAGGTATCAGTGAATGTTACCCCAAAATACATACATACATTCCAAATGTCAACTAAAATCTTACAATCCAATTCTGTAGGTACATTCACTCGTACAACGTTATTTTTCTTCATAGTCAATCACCACAAACATTATCAGGTCATCGTTTCCAGAATTTCAACTATACCCAAATATATCCTTGATATGTGTGCTATGAAACTTCGGACAAATAACGGTTGATCCTGACATTCCATAAAAACCCTGACCTATTCCACTTTCCCTCATTGCTTATATATCCGGCCGAGATAGTAAAGATCGATAGGGGTTTCGATAGCTAAATTACTTTTTTGGTGCTTTGAAGGCGGTATTAGATAATTTTTTTCTTTTTGAGTGAAAGGGAGAACATGAAAAAATGACCCTTGAAGGTTATCTTGAGTAATGTGTCGACTGTGGGAGGGTATAAATTGTCCAAGACGATTTGTTTGGATAATAATAAAAGTCTTATGTGAAAAATAGTTGCCTACAAATATTGTATAATTTCCCATGTATCGAGTGTCCCAATGAATATGACAAAAAATATGTGATGCTTCAGTTCTTTCTTATTTCAACCAAAAAATACAAAAGACACAAAGTTCTTGATATCTCAAAAATTGCATTTTATCTCGATAAATCCGTCTCAAATGGTGACGTATGACATATTGTTAAATGAATGAATTCTCTGAAAAATTGAAAATGAAAATTTCGGATCTGTATTTAAACAAAAGTTGATGGTGGCCTCGGAAACACGAAAAGTTAATCTTATATATTTTTTTCAATTTTCTAAGATTAAAAAAATGAAAATGGATGACTTCGGATTTTGTCGGATATATATACGCATCATTGAATTGTGCAACATTTGCCCGGTTCAACCGATTGCGAATCATTTACTCTATTAAAATTCGGGACAATCATAAAAAAAATGTTATAGTTTGAACAAGTGATCTCAAACTACTGCAAAGAATGGAGTTTTCAAAAAGTGACGTGTAATATTTTTAATTTTTATCTTTAGTTACCACATTCCAGTTTTTATTAATGGAAATTATTATCTTGTGGATCATCCGAGACATGTCTTCACTTGCGGACGGATTTTATATCAATGAAGCATGATTAACCACGAATTTTTCGGAATAAATGTGCCATTGTTCCTATCCCACCCTCTTGTCCATATGAAAAGTGATTTTTTGAGACATTTTTCATCCCTTTATTGAAACCTAAAACGATTTTCTTTGGTCTAACCATCACAGTCTTTTGACCGACCAACTGTATCGCGTATCTAATCTCTTCCAGTTGCTCCATTGAATTTTATTGGATGAATCGAATCGTGTACCTTTTGAAGGTAAAAGGACGAATAATGTATATTTTTCTTGGATAACTATTATCTTTTATTTATTTTGAACATTTTCCCAGCCTAAAGGAAGGAGATTTCAATATTGATTTTTCATCAAACTCTATCCATAAGGAAACTTTACTTTATAATCCTGTTAGTTATAAGTTGCGAGCTTCTTATATGGTACCTATACGAGAGTTTTCACGAATAAATTAGGGCTTAGGATCCGATGAAGTTCGAGACCCTCGGAATGTTTTATTAGAACATTTTAAAAGTCTTTAGAATATAGGAAAAATATTGCAATGCTTGTCTAAATTGATATCATACAGAAGTTTTACCCATGTGTATCTGAACAAATAAAAGTTTTTTGTGTTGGTCAATATTCAAATCACTCCCCCACCCAGTGGTCGAATGCGTGATTTGTTCATGCGAACTGGGGAGCGCCTATTCCAGCCTATAGTCGTTTCGTTAGATTGATTGATTCAGTTGTTGCCAAATGCGCCAACTAGTTTATGAGTAAGTAGTAAACAGCTTTTTAATTGAATAAAGAAGCAAAATAAGTAATTCTTTTAGTTTTTGCCGATTCTGCAATATTTATATGAGGAAAAAAGATCGGGTCAAAATGACCCCTTATAGCGCTAATAGGTATGTAGGTAAGCTCGGCGCTTCTAGTGTTAATCTTTGACAATTTTGTACAATTTTGTCTAGATATCAGATGGTCACATATTTTAGAAAGAGCGGTGGATTGACAATGTTGCCAGTTCTCATTTTCGTAAATCGTGATGGCTTGGAAACCCTTTACACTAAACAAATTGTGGTACATTTAGAATTTATAGAGAAAAATCGAAAAAACAATATTTCTTCACCAGATATTTTACTTAAAAAATAGTTAAATGCTTTATATAAGACATGAATTTTTTCGAGAAGAGGAATAATAAGTAATAATTTGTATTCCACATGATGTTTTCCAAAAAGGCGAAGAGAATCGAAAAGTATATACGGATATGTATATAATAGAATTGCACTTGTTAGTATTGGAAAAATAACTATTATTTTGAACTTAAATTCGTGATAGAAGAAAAATACTTTGTGGTCCAGTAGTAAGTATGTCTTTTATTTAATATGAGCTTTAAAACAATTCTAACATAAACATTTCATTCTTATCATGTTTATTATTTCAATTTTCTTGACTATAAATGCCTTGATATTATTGAAAATTTGTTTCACGTGATAGGCTATCCTTTGCTTAATATGATAAATTTAAGTTTGGAAAAGGGCATAGTTCCTCAAAGATTTAAAACTTCAACTATAGTTCCTATTCCCAAAGTATTAAATACAAACAAAGCTGATCAGTTAAGGCCAATCAATATGCTACCATTTTGTGAGAAATTACTGGAACTAGTTGTGTATGATCAAGTAAGTAAATTCATTTCTGTAAATAAGATATTACACAGTTATCAATCTGGTTTTCGTAATTCGCATTCTTGTGAGACAGCACTCCAACTGGTTATATCTGACATGAAAAATATTCTAGATAGGCCGGGAGTAGGAATTTGTTCAGTTTTTATTGATCTCAGAAGAGCTTTTGAAACAGTAGATCGTGATATATTATTGTTGAAATTGAGAGAATATGGCTTTAATGGGGTAGTTTATTCGTGGATTCAGCATTACTTAAAAAACAGATATCAAATAACCACATTTAACAATTCAACATCGGATCCGGAATTAAACAATATTGGTGTTCCACAAGGTAGTGTTCTTGGGCCCCTACTTTTCATATTATATATAAACGACTTAGGCAATGTACTAGAGAAATGTAAAATCCATCTTTTTGCGGATGACACCCTCATTTACTATTACGGGGATAATTTTATTGAAGTAGTACAAACAGTCAATTCGGAATTGGAAAAAATATCTGACATATTTAAGATCAATAAACTAAAAGTAAATGAATCCAAATCTAAATTTATGTTCATTGGTGGTCCTGTTTTGCGTGCTAAATTTTTAAAACTTAATTTGAGTGTTAAGATAAATGATCAGGACCTGGAGCGTGTACATGAAATAAAATATTTAGGTTTTATGATGGACCATGAACTAAAATTTAATAGTCACATAGATTACATATGTAAAAAGATTGGGAAAAAAATTGGTTTTTTGAGAAGAATTTCACCATTTCTGTCAATGCATACTAAGCTCATGGTTTACAATACATTAATTCTACCACATTTTTATTACTGTTGTTCACTAATTTATACAGGTTGTTCTAGAGCCAGTTATGAACGATTACAAATTATTCAAAACAAGGCGATGAGAGTAATTCTGGGATGCAACAGGTATACTGGTGTGGAGTTGATGACTAATTGTTTAAATTGGTTAAATATTGAGAAGTTTCTGTACGTACAAACAATGATTTTCATCTACAAAATTATCAATAATCTCTTACCGCAATATTTACATAGTAAACTACTTCCAATCTCACAGATACATGATAAAAACACAAGATCAGCAAATTCAGTTAATTTTTATGTGAAAACAACCATTAAAGGAAGTTCGATGAAAAATTTATTTCACAAAGGGGTTGTACAATTTAATAACCTACCACAGTACATAAAAGTTAGTCAAAATGTAAAAATATTTAAAAGATTATTGATTATATACATTAAAAGTAATCCTACAGAAATCTAGTGGTTCATATTCATATTCATATTTTATAGTCATATTTATTGGTATTATTGGCATGTATATGTGTGTATATATATATGTATGTTTGTATGTGTATGTATGTGGGTGTATGTGCATGTGTGAATATATTCCTATTTATTTTTAATAATATACATTTCTTATAATATTGTATATATATATATATTTTTTTTTATCTTAATTTTATATTTTATTGCATAAATATGTATTTTGTTATTGTTAACATTATCTAAGATAAATAAAGCATAATAATTAATAATTAAATAACCTTTTATTTTCATGTAATATATTACAATGTAAAATTTATTTAGCTTAAAGAAAATAAACACCACTTGTCAACGCCGCTAAAACTATCACCTGGTCACACGATCATCATAATTTATTAACCTTTTTTCGTAGTGCCAGACAGACAGACAAAAGTTTCAAAATGAGTATTCTTGATAACGGTAGCCGAAAGGTTGAAATGAAAATATTGTGATATGCATATTTGCTATCCAAAAATATTTGAGGAATTAATTCACAAGAAACTAAAAATGAATATATTGAATTTATTAAAAAGGCAATTCAATGAAAAAACATCTTAAACAATATGGAATTTGGTAAATCAGGAAACAGATAGAAAACAGGAAGAATTTGATATAACTATATCGCTAATGTTTTTACAGAATATTTTGCAGCTATAACTGATAAAAAGTTTGAAACATATTTTGGCATATCGAGGCTAACAGCTTGTACTTCCTCCAAAATTTCAGAAAAAACTGTTTTCCTTACACCAGACACGTATCAAGAAATCTCAAAAACAACTTTTTGGCTTACACAGTATATCCACAAAAATTTTAAAATCCGGAAAGTACTCCTTCTTCCAGATACTGAAATGTACTCGGGATAAATTAAAAAGTGGAAGGTTTGAAAATAATTATAAGTGGGATTCAGTTAAATTCGAATGAAACAGAGTATTGAATCAAATTAAAATGGAATTAATTAAGACTTCAACGAGCTACCCAGGCGATATAGAAATTGACGGATGTATAGGTATGTATACAATGTCCAAATTTGCAATTATGTTTGGTTCACAGAATTCAAATGAAAACTGCGTTTATTCGATATTATCAGACTTAAATCTGATTAAATCGCGTCTTTCAATATCATTTTCGTTTAATTTGTTATCAATCCAAAATGTATAGCATTTTGTTACCCTAGAAAGCTTTGTGGAACATATTTTTCATAAAAAATTCCAAGAGTTCTAATTTAAACAAAAGAAATTAGTGACCTTGACATTTCTGAGTTATCCAAATATATTGAAGAAAGCCAAAAAATTCATATGGTAATGTATTTCCGTCTTCTTCCTTTTCCTCTGGGGTTTTTATTATCAGCACCAAACCTATTCAATTCTCTAAGTCAAGACTTCTTCAGAGAACTTCTTAGGATGCTGAGCTCCAACTTTCGTACTATAATATAGATGATCTACTTAATGGTCCACATGGGTTTGGCTTTCAAGTTTTATCCCATTCCACCCATCTTTGTTCTGAGACTCTTTCAACATTATATCCCGAACATTGCTTGGGTTATCCCAAACCATCAATTCTGTACTCCTAGTTCTTCGCTCTTCCTCAATATTTCTATTTCCGTTGCTTTGCATCAAAATTTCCTCAGCCTACAGTGCCCTTAAATTATTTCGACAATACTGCTGCCGATCCCAAGCAGGTAGAAAGGCGAGATTAGCATCCTACCTTTTTAAGACGAAGTACCGACCTATTAAATACTCATTCACTTGCCTCGTGTCAGACTTTATAGTTGGCTCTGACATAGTCAATAATTGTTATGAAATCCGTTTAGCCAATAATAGGGTCTACAATGACAGAACAATAACTAATATATCATAAAATTTGATCGAACAATTATATAGCTAGGTAAATTATATTTCAATCATGATGTTGAAATGCACTCGATTGTTCGTTAACGATAATAATGTAATATTAATTTCACAGCAAGTTTTTCATTCACATGGTTTTCACACTTGTTACAGCTTAACCAACCAATCGGCTGCTCAAATTCAACTGGAGAACATTATTATTGAGGATGAGGCCAATGAAAAAAATGGTCAAGTGAAAGGTTTCTATGAGATACGGGAAAACAACTTTTGAGAATAGAGACCAAAAGTAGATTGAAACAGGAGGAACAAGCTTGCAGGGCGCTGATACACGGATAAAGAAAAAATGTTTAAGTAGAATCTGAATATAAGCTAAAGAAAATGGTCAGTAGATCGAAAAACAGGGATAGCGAGAAAAGGTTTCAGAAAAATCGAAAAATCAGCAGATGAAGGTGGTTAGTGGATTGAAAAGTGGTTAGATTATTAGACAAAGGCACTTGGTTCCGTGTGGTGAAATTTACTATTATCACTTTACGATTCATAAGTAAAAGATTACTCTATAGTAGCGGTTCCCAAACTATTTCTTTCCGTGACCCATTTTACGGTTTAGCCGCGACCCCCTAAAAATAACGTGCATCGTGGGGAGCAGCGAGGGACTGAGAGAGTGCATGTGTCTGTGAGGGGAGGGGGACAAACATGGAGGGGCTCGAGCACGTATGTAACTTGTCTTTTGTTCGCTCGTGTATTGTTTGATTTTGTTCTAACTATGGACACAAACCATACTTTTTGCACAAGACAAAGTCAATTAGTTTTTAAGGACACTCTAGCTAGTTGGTCAACTATTATTTGTACACACCTCGCGACCCCCAGTTTGGACACCGCTGCTTCAGAGTGATATGTATGTGATATAATTATGTTCTACTTGACCTCAAAATAAAAGACAACAGGCAGCTACTCTAAGAAGTACACAGGTATTGAGAAGATTTCCCTTTTTTTATGCAATTAGAGAGTTATTGAAGATCTGTACTGAAGGCTGCTTTTATTAAAAGTTCCTTCATTAAAGTATCCTTTAATGTGATAGTCCAATAAATGAATGCCAAAAAACCCGTCAACCTGGGCATCTGGTCCAGCGGGAATTGTTTTTTTAAATTGCAGGTATCCATAGGTACATTATATTCCCAAAATATCAGGTACCTGGAATTTGTGGAAGTTTGGGAAAGTGGCTCTGGAGTTCCCAAAAATCCGTTTTCCGGCGATATCTGCCGATATATGACCCTAATCAAGTGAAATAAATTAGGGGAGGACAAAACACGATATCATAGCCACAGGTTCCTTCTTTCATCTGCACTTTGAATCATGAAAAAATATTCATTTTAACGGGAGTTATTAAAAAAATTGTAATTTGCTCGGAGGCGTCAAGCTGAGAAAACTCAAAATGATGCTGATGATAATAATTTAAATATGAAAAAGTCGATTTTGCGTGGAATTGGAACAAATTTGAAGAAGAAATTATATGTTTCACACGGCAGAAAAGCAGATTTAATGCCGTGGCTGAAACACCAGCCGCGGCATCAAATCTTGTGCTTTTATGCCTAGTAATGATGATAGTTTCATAATTATATAAAAAATATAGCAAATCCAACGAAAAATTGTGCAATTTAAAGTATGTCAAAATTAAAAAGCTTCAACTGAAATTTTCCTTTCCTGTAGGTTTTTAATTGAAATATAGGATATCCTTTATTCACATAAAAACATTGAGGACAAACTTAGGAAATGCGCATGCGTATATGTCAAAATACAGGAATCTTTTAATAAAGGAAATCCCAAAAGACGTTTCTATAAATCTCTATTATCAATTTTATCACCCAATTACTATTTTTTCCTCTAATCAATCAACAATTTCCAAATTAAAGTAGTAAGAAATGTATTCATTTTTAATTTTGGAGATGTATTACTCTGTAGCCAAAGCCAAAGTCCGTCCAATTGGCATAGGTATACTTAGCACGTAAAAAAAACTGTGGGATACCCGCCTTTTAGTTTTGAAACGGGATTTATAAAAACAATAACAAAAGTCTCCATGAAGACAATGAAAAAAATTTCATACTAATTTTACTACAAAAAATTGAAGTTTAAATGTTTGTCTGATGATGTTGAAAATGGAATATGGAAGCAAAATTGTGTTACTAGTTTCAACATTTAATTATAATATAACCCAAGGCTATTCTACCGTTTTTTTTGTCTGCACAAGCAGAGCTACTCAACCTATGTACAGAAATAAACAGTACCTTCAGGCAATTTGTGTTATTTTCAAAAAATCAAAAATGCAATTCCTTATATTTTATGTGACTAGTTACCAGATAAACGTCGTGCCACAACGCTAAAATAACAATTGCTTCTGTTTATGACATCACACTTTCGTAAACACCTGACAGCTACATAAATTTATGACACAAGTAAATTGTGAAATGCTTACCTTCATACCAGTACATTTTCAGGGAACAGTGCTCTATACGTTCACTATCGGACCTGAAATCAAATAAAAAATATCTCAGTTCCACAGAAAACACAGTGCTAATATTTTTCCAGATATAACTGCAGCATTTGACAGTGTCTGGCACTGTGGCATGCTCTACTATTTATATCAAACGAAGCGCCCTAAAAACTAGCTATCGATATTAAAAAACTACCTTGGAGGTACAACCATACAAGACTTGTATACTTAGTAGAAGTATATAAGTTTTTTACAAACAATTATACCTTAATCGAAAGTTTTGCACTTTTCCCACGGTCACAGCTACAACTACCATTTATAAAGTTCATAAAACCAATACAAAAAGTTTAATTAACAATGAAACACACAGAAGATCTCAGACTGTTATCGATGGAGGAAATGTCCTTAACACAGCCCCTTCTGCCTATGCAGACCGAAATTCTCCGAATCTGAACTTTAAAAGTTTTGAAAGATCTTTTGCAGAAGGTGCAAGATCCTTTAGATAATGACTATGAGCCTAGAGAGGAATAATGTGGATAGTTCCTTCCATGAAAAAAAGGAGATAGAGATTTTTTCAATGAATTAGGTATTTGTCGACGAACATTTACACGAAGAAGTGTTCCTTTCAATATGTCCAGTGAGCACATTTGGTTTGACGAACCTAGAAAGGAATAATGTGTATGATTTCTTCGATAAATAAGAGGGAATAGGGATTTTTTTTTTAATGAATGAATAACATTCACACGAACTTTTATTTGCCCAATGGAATCATTGGGCACCGGTTCATCAGGCCTTTTATTCCCTTGGAATATTTGAATAGGTCTTCCTGATGATGTACCTTATCAATGTAGACTAACAATGTGGTTTATGTACGATAGAGCCTCGCCACACTCTACATTTCATGTAGGAAATGGCTGAATAATAACCTAACGGGAAAATGGATAAGCGGTGTAGTAGTTCCACCGGTCAAGTGGTCAGCACAGTGTTTCAAGACAAAAGTTCATGATTCCCTGGTATCACACTACAGGCCAACTATAATTTGACAAAATTAATACTGTTGATGTGTTTTGGAGCGACCGTGACCTACAAAAATTTAAAATTTTTGTTTCTATTCCTTGGGATATGCTTTATCAGCCTGTATAACACAAGTTAACAATGTAATAGAAAAATTAAATTCAGATATTTGAAATGTTTCTCGACGTCTACCTTGTATAAAATATACTCCACATCGGCTTCAACGAGCTTGTTAATCGAAACCAGATCAAAGTTGTTACCGCCAATTCGACAATTTACATCGAAAACTTGATAACAATTCTCGATGAAGTGGGGTTACGTCACTTATATTATATAACAGAGCATCACCAAAGGTTTCTCAATCGATGATAATATTATTGAGACCTCATCATTACCTCCTGATTAAACATCGAATATGAACAGAGCAAGTTTGTTTGTCGTATCAACCAAATATTAATTAATTAGATAATGGATGATGGAGACTCAAAGGAAAGAGATTTTCAAGTTTTGCTTCAATGAAAGAATTATGGGGTGGAACTGAATCCAGGGTCTGATAATAAAATGAGTGGGAATGATTTCAAATTATTTGAATAGAGAATTTCACATATTATTTTAAATAAAGCTACTACCACAGTTCTATTTAATAAATTTCAACTGTCGAAAATTGGAGCACTGGCAAATTGCAACAAAATGCAAATTTATTTTTTCCCACTTTAAACAATATCCATTTATGTATAGTATGCATCGAGAGAACAAAAGGCAATTTTTAGCAATTCATCCGACTCCATAATATGAAAGTGAAACAATTGGTTGTCGCGATAAAATACAATATACGCAGTGCATTCAATAATTTCAAATTTAGCGGCACTATTGATGTTTATTATTTACTTAATTACAGTTTTCTGTAAATCATTGTCATTTTAGTTAAGCGTATTATCAATAGATGTCAAAGATGATAGTTTAATATTGTTACACCGCCTTACAAATTCGAAGATTACTTTTCAAAGAGCAGACCGTTCACGGAGAAGCAACAACTACCCCTCTGGCTATATGTCGCGAACGGTATTGAATTACTATTTACGTAAATATTCTTTAGTTGTCATATCTATGCAAAAAGTATTATTGAAAAAAGTACCATTATTTTTAGTATGTTGACGTATAAAAAATGAATTTTTGTCCAGGTCCAGTGATGCTAAACTTGCTAAATAAACTAAATGCTGGCGTTACGAATTACACCGTTGCATGTATATTGGGGTGATATTCACTGAGACCTAAAAGATCTATTGTGCCCCCTTACTTCTTATTTCCTGAGGAAAGTCTCAGAGACTAGACTACTAGCTCCTTTAGTCCTGAGGTATTTTAGGATATTTGCAGGCTTCAACTCAGGTGAATGTCCCTCTACTATCCAATAATCTCCTAGGTGTAATTACGAACTGCCGATGCAGATGCGGTGCAGATCACTAGTGATTTTTGAAATAATGTTTTTTCTCCACACTGAAAATTTAATCGAACCTACTCCATCCACATATCTCTGATCTTATCTTTCTTAATAATTAGTTAAATACGATTAGAATTTGCTGTAAAATGAATTAATCGTGGCATTGACATTCGATATTTCATTACATACCATAAAATGGAAATTATGTGATTTTCACGTCCTTGGTGTCAATAAATGTGCTAATGAATAGCCATAAAGATAAATTTATGAGGCAATTTCTCTAATTAACTACCGCATTAGAGGAACAATAAAAACTTATGCCGGACATCGAAAACAAAAACATTTAGTGTCTTGTCAATATTAACAAATTTTGTCATATTTTGTTTGATATTTTTCCAAATGAATTAGTAAACAATCCAGTTACAGAGCAGAAACAAAATGATTCTATTAAAATTACAATTTATTATCACAGAAAAGGATATATGAAATAAATAACCCTTGGGTTTTGCTGTTTGTACTATTACTCTGTTTCTATTAGACTTGTTCCTTGGCTCTGCTTACAAAACATATGGCTTAAAAGCCCATTATTGTAATTCTTATCGTACCTTTTTCGTAACACCCAGACCAGCACCTTTGTCTCCTACACCAGTTTAAGGAATGATTCTTCCATGAAAGTATTTCCAGTCACAATTGTTGCTCTTTGATCCAATTATTCATAGATCCTCGCATTATGGTTTTTCGTGCTGTGTATTCTCTGACCTTCTCCATTGCTCTCGATACCCTGGTGAACTGATACGAAGTGCAACTTGACGTCTTCAGAGCTTCGATGCAATCCCTCACTAGTCAAGACGACATTTTCTGGCTCGAAACTTTTTTATGGCTCCGGCCATATAGGAAAAAATAGATATCAACGAAAAATAATCAGGTTATTAAAAATATCCAATAGGGCTTGCTCCAGGGAAGCTACAACCACAAAACCAATAAGGCTTGCAAGACTTAATACAAAAAAATCTAATAATTTTACTTGGTACATGCTTCAAAATAATGTATTCAATACTTCACAAAACATTTTAAAATATTTCATTCCAATCGATATGTTGTAGTGAGTTTCGAACACCATCAATAACTACTTTTGAAAACGATTCAACTAACAACGTTCGCAACTTCTGTTAACTAGACCGAAAGTGGAAAAGTTGCTTTCTCGAATTCGTCACTTGTACCTGTCATCGCCGCTCAGCTCTGGAAATTACTTTATACTTTACTAGTAAGAAAAGGAATTTTTCTCGCCTGGTCAGTTTAGTTCGATTTTATGAGAATTATCACAGGGATCGAAGAATAGCATACCCGGTAGAATAAATACTGCAGCAAATCGATATATTGTACAGGTAGGAAAACAAGGTTGAAATTTCATCCAATTCCTTTTTGTATAACGATATAATGATTGGAAGTGGGTCTAGTTTCAAATAAATAAGGTTGCTTCAAATTTCAATCAAAAACAACTTTTTATTTCGAATAAAGCAGCCAGTTCTGGAAATCGCAATAAGTGAAATCATTGTTTGAGTCCAATTATTTATTTGTATTTTGAGTCAAATATGCTTCATTTTACAATAAAATATTTTCCCTTTCATTCCTTTAATAAATATCACCAATTAACAAGAATACTTATTTTCGCAGGAAATTGGTAGAAAATGGGTGTACTGCAAACTTCTGTAAATATTTCCGTACCACCTCCATCTTCTTCGACAAACATATAATTACTATAATTTTTTTCATAGAATTTAGTTCTGAGATGTTTTACTAGATACTATTCCAACATAATTTTCCATGAATCTCCATAAACCAATATCATGATAACTTGTCCAAATACCCCATAAATATTCCTTAAAATTCATCATAAATAATGTTTGTTAACTTTTGTGACAAATTAGATCATAAAGAGATACAAAAAGGGGCACAGTGAAACAAAAAGAGGCAAGGACAGAAAAAAAGGGACAAGGAAATGTAGAGAGATGGAAAAGGAGCCAAAGGCAGACGAAGTGAGATAACAATGAATCGAAGAAAGGCAATGAAAGACAAAAAGTGATGAATCGAGATGGGAAGAGACAAATATGGACCAAAAAGAGTACAAAACAGACATGTGAAAAATAGGAAAAGTAGCAGTGGAGAAGTGGAGTGGAGCCTTTGTTTCCTTTACCTCTCTGTAACTTTCCTAACATCTCATCATCTTCCTTTGTCTTCTCCACTTTTTACTTGCTACCTTTCCCAGATATCAGGATAGATACAGAGAGGCAAAGTGAATCAAAGAAAGGCAAAGTGAATCAAAGAAAGACAAAGAGACAAAGCAAGGAAAGAAAAATGGAGAGAAGAAAAAAGACAGAAAAATGGAGACAAATAAAAAACAAAGAGAAAGACGTAGAGAGACACAAAAAGAGTCTAAGAGATATACAGTCAGAGTTACAACAGAGTCAAAGACTGACAGACAGAGATCAAAAACGAAAGAGTGAAAAAAGTAGACATGGGAGGATAAAGTGAAATAAAAAATTACAAAGAGGGGAGAAGGAAATACAAAGACATGCAGAAAATGGGAAATATAGTCATGGAGACACAGAGAGAACGGAACAGAGACAAAGGATGGCAAAGAGAGATGAGTGGGGACAAAGGGAGAAAGTGAGGGTACAAAAAATTCTACATTCCATCAATGTTATTCATGAACGAGAATATGAGAAAATACTTTTGTCAGTTACATTGGTATAGCAATAAGCAATAAATGGAGGTATAATACGAAGAGGCATATTATTTTAAGCTTTGAAGTATCATTTTGAAAATATATAAAACTACACAAAAATTCTAGTTTTGCGACTATTCATCACGGAACAATTCAGCTGTGGTTTTGACCCAATTCAGTTCGTGTGCCGTCAATCGTTTGTTTCTGTTTCGGCGGTTGATGACATATGGTTGGAATTTGGGCATACGTTAACGTAATTCATTATAATCATGTCGCTGCATCGGAGATCCTGATTTACAGATTTATACAACGGTTCGAGCGAATTTTCTCCTATTGTTTTTCGACCCATTGTGAACAAGGTAAATTCACAAAGCAGGATTGGCTCATTCTGAAGGATATACTAAAATCCTCTCTTTCCAACAGACAATACTGTATGTTCATGATTTGTACTTGTAATTAATTTCCAACCATGACAAAGGACCAGTGGAATAAAAATAGAATAGAATAAGAAACAAGAGATAAGATTGTTAAAGAGAAATTAAACGGAAGCGTGAAAGAAAAAGTGATATTGTATAATATTACAGGGAATGAAAAGACTACTACTTTTTTTGTTGGACTGAAAATCACGGGGACGGATCTGACTGTTCGTTTTGTTAACCATTAAAAAGCATCGCACGTACGTGCATAAGTTTCATAGTTTTTGTTTGGCAAACTTTTACAATGTTTCATCATTTTTCCCACAATTCCTGCAGTCGCATAATTGTTATCAGTTCAATAGAAAGACCGTGTTTCATTAGTTAGTGTTTATTTCAATTAACAGCTGGTTGTGTTTCAGATTAAAGCGGTATGTAGATTGTATTTTTCCATCACGTACATTGTTATTCACTTTGTTTTGGTTAAGTGAAAAAATACATAAAATAATACAAACAGTCTGTTCCAACTTTCACTAATTCCAGCACAGATTAGAAACGAGAACTGTTTAATATACATTTTAGAAGCTCCAGGTAACAAAAAAAGTTTATAACAAATTGAAGAATGAAATCGTTAAGGTTGAATGGGGACTGTCGAAAAAACATTTGCTTGAAAGTGCCTCTTGTGCAGAAAACTTTATCTAAAAATTCATGTTCGTCGTAAGTCTTTTTGAAACAAAACTGATTTGTTTGGGCATTTCCCATTAGTTTAATTTCTTGTACCACTTTTTCACTTATTTTTATCTTTGATTTGTTTCTTTCACGTCATTCAATTCAATGTCTCGACATTCAGGTTCATCCCCAATACATTTTCTTGGTAAGTGTACTATCTTTTATAAGACAAAAATGTCCAGGCCATCTTAATTACTTCTCTTCAATTTGGTCTCGTATATGGTTAATATGTAGCTGTTGTCTAGAACTTTTATTCCATCTTTTCTTTTTTTTTGCAAGTTCTTGATATATGTTCCTTAGTTTGGTTGGGTAAGGTTGAGTTGGATGGGGAGATATGTTGATCACAGCTCAGAAAAGGTATGTAGCGCTTACCGCTCTGCATCAACGCATCAAAAGATATACGAACGGAGAAAGACTAGGAGAGTCGGAGGAATGGAAAGAAGAATGGATATTGGAAGCAAATATGTCTGGGTCGAAGAGAACGCTAGTACCAAACATAGATTTATGGTACTAGTGTAAGTTTGAAAAAACTAACCCAGCTCACACTCATCACTCAGCTCGTACAATCAGAATCAAAGGAACCACAAATGCTATGTGTTTTTGGGCAGGTGGTTAAAGCCGACCGCGGAATTCAAAACATTGGGTGAGGACCTGCGATTAGTAGTGGAGCCGGAAGCCGTGATGAAGTGCGCAATGGAACGAGAGAAACACTTCCGAGCGTTCGTAGTGGCCATTGCAAATACAATAAAGAAAACGGAATCCAGAAGAGCAGAGGGAGATAGTGAGAAACTAACACGCTTCGATACTATGTTTGCTAAGAATGTTTCCGGGCATATCGAACGAATATTTTGATAGTTCTGTTTAGGTAGGGATCTTCTTCGCTGTTATGTCGTCTCCGATGGGGCTGTGGTCCCTGCTGAAAAGAATCCTACATAACTGGGGAAGGTGGAAATAGTTTTGCAGGTTTTCACTCTTAAAGCAAAGATTAGGTTATATTAGATTGATAGAAAAGGTGTGACAATTTTGATCAAACTTTTTTGTTATTTTCATTAGGTATGTAGTCTTAGTGTATCGACTTTTTGGCTTGCACCTCTTATACTATTGTACGTAGGCACTTGTTTTGCTAAGTCTTCTTCCGTTAATGACAATTTCATGCTCAACATTATTCTTTCCTATCACCACACTTGTGTTTGGTTGTTTGGTTTGTATCAATCCACTTTTTCATTCAATCTCGATCACATTTGCTTTATAATTTAGATTTTCGACGGACTCCGTCATGACAGCAAATAGTAGGAAGTTGAGTACGCAACCCTACTTTATTTAGATTCTTGTCATGAATTCATTTGAATTTTTATAATCTACTCTTATAATAGACGTCAAAATAATAGTGTAATACTATTAAAACGCTTCACAAATTAGAAAATTACTTTCCAAAGGATAGACCGTTCACTAGGAAGCAACATCTACTTCTCGGGCAATATGCCCCGCCAGACAATGAATTACACTTCGAACGTATATTGAATGGGAGCAACTGTATTCTAGAGTTTCCTTTTCCAGTATTTTCAAATATATTTTTTTTCTTTCATTGGCTTTTTCTAGATCTATATAGCAAATATATATACAGTATTCGCCAACTAACTTGATGTCCTAAATGTGCCGTGCAAGTTCTGAAGATACGCTTTCTGTTACAAATTAACACAACTTGTACAATTAATCAAGTAAAGTCCGTCCGTAAATATATGATCTTACCTTAATAAATAATATTTAATTATTTACTATAATTATTGGTATATTGATTTTAATAGAAACGGATCTGCTTTATACCTGAATTCTGAGTGAATAAAATAAGCTGTGCTAACTTGCTTGTGATGGTTTGCTAGCTAGCTGGCTTACCTGTTGCCTGGGATGTTTTAATTTTCACGTTTATTAAGGTATCCTCATCACTTTTTAATGTCTAAAAATAATTAAACACTCTATATATCACTTGACGAGTTTCTTCTTCAGTACATCCACGATTTTCTTCATCAACTGCTGACATTTTTACAAACACTTTATTGTACAAAGCAGAAACAATAACTGTGTGACGCTACGCTACTGAAAATCTTAACCCCTGATAAGGTTCGATGCAGTTGGCGTTTGTCAAAATTTTACCACCAATAGCAGCCGAGTAGGCAGGGTACTATTACTCTGTCTCTCTTAGTTGGTAATTTCTGGGACATCAAGTTAGTTGGCGAATACTGTATTTGCTCTTTTTTATTATTTTTCCACTTATCTGCCTTATTACAAAAATCATACCTTGTGTGTGCGAAAGATTTATAAAATGAATTAGTGTTTGGTAAGGCCATTTTTTGTGAATTCTTAAAAATAATGTGAGTAATATTACCCCAAAAGTGATAACGGCAATAAATATAAACGACCTAAAAGCTTGCTTGATATATTTGGGTACCATAATGATATATTTTCATTGTTTTCAAATGTCACAATTTAATCTTATAACTGGAGAATTCAGGACAGAAGTTCCGTATTTTTTTTTCTATTTTTATGGTTTCTATTCACTTAAATCTGGAGTTCGAATGGAAGTGTATACTGGATATAAAATTTTATGACATTTTTCACGATTCTAGAGCACATCACAGTACAAAGTATCTCACGTTACTTTACACATGATATTGTTATATTACAGGCTATTTTAAAAATCGTAAACTTTTAAAATTAATTTAAATAATTCATATTTATCCAGACTTCCTTTCCTTGTTCTCCGAAGTTGGGGAGTTAATTATACTTCAAGGTTCTGGTTGTATTAGGGATACATTTTCAAGTGGAACACAAAAAAGAATACTTTATGTAAATTACAATACAACTCTTCAAAGTTCCCCTTTTAAGCGTAAAATGGATTTTTCCCAACCCCACTATGTTCTATACTTTTTTGCATTTTTTTTTTATTCAAAAATAAATCTCATAACGAAGATAGTCCAAATACGTGAATATTGTTTAGTTAAAAGGTATTAAAAAATCAATAAAAGTCAATAAACAGTGTTTGATAGTGTATGGTTGTAGCGGAAAACTCAAAAACATTGGAATTAAATGGAGCTTACAAGTTCTAACCGACTCCTTCACTCCAATCCACCCACACCGACAGGTCATACTTAATAGCTTTAGACTTGTGTAGTTGCTTTAACTGGTTATAGCATTTAACTTGTCAAACTCCTTTACAATATGCAAATTTGACTCGTGCACCTAGCGAGTATGCGATAATTTTGGCTTTTGGAAAGCGCTGCCATCAATAATAAACCAAATCAAACGGAATACATTATCGGGAAATACAGTGTTGAAAATCAGTGCGGAATTTTTATTACTTCAAGCTTCGTTTCAAATTTTGTGCATACTGTCTAAACTATGTTATGCCATGATGAAATAACGAAATTAATGTTGGAAAAGTTTCAAATCACGTCAATTATATATTGATTCTATATTTTGCATAGTTTGTAGTATACCAGAAGCCGTCGTTTGGATAAAATTGCGTTGAAATTATGAATGTACTCCTTTATTTTGGGCAAAAGTGCATACTTTGTTAGTATACGACGTTATATTAACGTAAAAGGTATAGTGCGAACTTAAAGTTGCCGGATTTTTGTTTGACTCTACTAAGAGTATACCGTCATAGCCCAGTCAATATATTAATTATTTAAAATGCTTACTTAGTTGACGATAAATTCATTTAATGTTATGATTTCAACTAATAATCGTTATTAGTTATTTAATAAACTAGTTTGTTAATGAAGGCGATTAATAAACGAAACTGTTTAAAGCACGAACGAGCGATAGCGAGTGAGTGCCTTTAATAGTTTGACTGAACTAAAACTATTTTTGAAGGATTGTTGCAGGTGTTCTCTTTAGTCGGTGCGGTGGTCTGACATCAAGAAAGTGTGTGTGTTTTTGTGTGGAAATTGTAGGTAAGTATACATATATTTATTAGCAATTATCTATTTGGACGAAACTCGATATGATACACACGATACGGTTAAGAAAAGAAGGACTGATGAGTCAAAATACAAATACAATATAGAATTATGTTTGATAAGCAGCTCCGCAACATAACTTAAAGGGGATATACCATTAAATAGATAGCACTATATCTTTTAAGTTAAGTATAACATCATCGTTGCTTATATTTAAGAACGTAAGAAGATTTCATAGCATTATTACGTCTTCTTCAAAAAGATCCATGGTTTTTGATAAAAGAAATACAAAAAGCAAATAAAATAGAAACATGAAGACCCTAAATATTAAAATAGGTAACTGGTTTATTTATATAATTCAATCCTGATGATGCAAATGTTATTTGTGAAACCGATCGAGTAAGATATAGTTTGTCAAACCTATCTGAAGCTAATTGATGTCGGTGAGGGGTGAGGAAACAAGGACGATAATAAATATCAGTCAATAGTCGAAGTGAGAAGGACGAACACATACACGCGCATGCCAATAGCAAGTCAATTCGGCACGGCGTTGCCGATTTGAAGGAAAATTATTGGAAAAATGTTTGCCATTTAACATTTAGTATTTGAAAAAAAAATTCAATCAAAGTAGCACATAACAGAACTAACGTATAATCATTATTAATATATTGTTGATAATCAAGAGTATATTTTCAAATGATTATCACTAGATACTCAGCACTTTAGCTCTTTCATAGTTAAACGTGGCAATATCGAATGTTTTCAGCCGAATTTGTTCATTCAATGATATGAATCAATAATTATGGAAAAACAATAGCAGATGAAATAATTACATACTCACCTGTAACCAAATTTTTGATTAGCGTTATCAAAGGTATATTTAAAATCTGATCATACGCAGGCCTAAATATCCGTACGTACATGGTAGATCTTTCGTGTTCCTCACATGTACCTCAAAAGGTATGAAAAACGTTTAATTTTCACTAAAAACGTTCACAATTTCAACAAAAACGTTATATTCCATATGGAAACACCATAATCATCATAAATCTTATAGTTTTTATCAATTCACTACTTCCAGTGAGATTAATATAAATGGAAAAAATTTCAAAGTAATTGACTACACTTTGTTGTACCATTGAAAGCAATAAATCCGTTCAAGGCGAAAAATGAACTTAACGGTATCATTTTATAACCATTTCGCTCAGCTGTTACGGAAAATATTTCTTTCCCTATTTTCATAACGCCGCCGTTGTTACCGGTTATTTTATAAAATCGCTTAAACGTGATTTAAAACTAAATTGTGCATTTCGAGACCAGGAACGGCGGTTAGGAAATATTTTCCGTGGTAGCGGATTTACCACGTCGGTGAATATCGTTTAAAGGCACATTTTTTTGTTATCCGGAACGTTTTTAATTATTGCCTTTAATAAACTTTTTATAGTTCAAACACACTCCTGGACTTATGTCAGTTTTGAAGTTTGTGTGAAATTTTATCTCGCTGTCAAAACAGTTCGTTTCGATTCACAGATTTAAGGAGTTTGTTACAAGACGAACAAGTTTGTACAACAGTACTTTCGACATAGTTTCTTTAAAAGTGTGCTAGAATATTTTTCCTTGTTTGAAAGCAATCGTTTTTGTGGTATAGTTAACAGAAGCAAATATGTGCCCTGGGTGGGCGTGTTCATGTCGCTGTAGTTGTATTTTTGTAGTAACAATGGATATTTTGAATCGATAACTGAATATCGATACCATAAATGTTATCTGTCAAGAGATATGTAAACAAAGTCTAACTTGCTAAAAATTTAACCCTAATATTAATACAAAAATTTGTATTGGACCAAAAATAAAACTACCATCTGCCCTAAGTGTCTTTATTTTTCTTTACAAAGACTAATTGTTCTGTAATGTATGAAGCAAATGATAAAATAACGTATGAAAGTATAGAAGCAGATTATAAATGGCAGCTTACATCAAATAGAAAATAGTATGCAGTCCAGTGCTGATGATGCAAAAATAAAAATTACGCGAACTTACGATTCAAATTATCAGAATTTGTTAAAATTACCAAAAGGACGCAGTGGTTATCTAAATAAAGTCTTCAACCCTTGTCAATATGGAAAATCCCCAAAAACAATAGCCATTTCATATATCCCTTCTGCAAAATATTCAAAAAACTATTGGATCCAAATTAGCGAAATTGTCTAAAGATCGGATAATTATTCTCGCATTGACAACACTGATACAGACACTAAAATTGATATACAGATTGCGAAAGGGCTTTTCGAACCAAACGATTTACACAAGCACGACAAGGAAAATATGAGAAAAACAGCTTGAAAGAGAGAGAAAGAATAACTGTGCGTGGCCAGCGAGGGCGTGTATTTAGTTCCAGAGTCCGGCCGAATGTCCACTGCCCCCCATTTCAACTGCTGTTGCCAGAAGCGCAGACTAATTTGTACAAATGATATTTTTGTCTCCTCCTTTTCGAGCTCATGTACTATTAGGCAAAACCAAACACCTCCATCCGGCAACAGTGTCATTTTCAAATACAATGGCATGCGCTTCCAACGTTATCAACGTTTGTAGCGAAAATAACCTATGAACAGCAATTTAAATGTAAATCCTCTCTGTAAAAGATACTGTTGCCGGATGGAGGTGTTTGGTTTTGCCTAAATGTGCATGAGCTCGAAAAGGAGTCAACAATGGCGAGACAAAAATATCATTTTTTGTACAAATTAGTCTGCGCTTCTGGCAACAGCGGTTGAAATGGGGGGGGGGCAGTAAAGATTCGGCCGATCTCTGGAACTAAATACACGCCCTTGCTGGCCACGCACAGTTGTTCTTTCTCTCTCTTTCAAGCTGTGTTTCTCATATTTTCCTTGTCGTGCTTGTGTAAATCGTTTGGTTCGAAAAGCCCTTTCGCAATCTGTATATTGATGAAATCACTTGGTCATATTATTTCGATTATGTTACAATCCTTAACATTAGCACCTGATTGGTTCGTTGCGATGACCTTTCTTTTAGTTCGCATATTTTCCGGGTCTCATGCCTTCTGCCGACTGTGGACTACCCAATTTTTGCTACGTTTAAGTTAAAAAAATAAATCAAGCTAAGAATCTAACTAAATAAGGGATAGTGCCAAGTCTCAATTTGATTGCATGAGACATATTGTTGAAGTTATGCTGTTGTTATGCAAACTCTACAATAATTCCTTCCTTCCTTCCGTGAGGTAGGATATTATTCCAGAAAGCCAGGGTGATCCAGATACACGAAAGTTTAATACAATACGCTTTAAGAAACAGGATCTGAGATTAGAAACGAAATTAAAAATTCTTCTAAAACAGTGAGAAGCCAGTTGAATGAAGCTGGATTGAGCAGTAACAGACCAGTAACCACACACTGGCTAGACAGTGTAGAGTTGTCAGGTAACGTTTTGCTGGAAATCATTAAAATTGGTTTTTAGATTGGAAAATATTTTATTTACCACTACCAGTGTAACTAGGGTTAGTCTAAAACATCTAGCAATATTTCTGCGAATATTCCAATCTCCGGTGGCTCAGTCATGTCCCAGATGGTATATGCTCGCATCAGTTGCTGTCAGTACGAGATCAATAACACCTGATTACTGTCTTAATAATAATTGTTAGAAAACATATAAACTTTCCGATTCCTCTACCCACGACATAAGGCAGCTGAAAATAAGTTTTGCTGTGGCCACTAGAAAGCTCGGATATGAATCCTTTCGTGCATTTATGGAATTTTCTCAAGAAAAACTTTAAACATCAACTACTTGTACCTAGAAACCTGGAAATACAGTTGTCACAGAAATGGTTCTGGAGCTACATACGTAGTAAACATGGAATCAATTAGAAAACCACCCAGTAGCTTTTTGTTGGTGCTTCACAGGAATATGACTGTTATTCACAATGTTATTCGTTCGTTTCATGATGCAATTGGACCAATTTTCCTGTCTCTAGATTTAAATTGACCTTACCAGAACAAGCGTAAATAAATTATTTATGTGAAGTTCTTCGTTTTTCACGAAATTGTATTTTTCGAACAGCTTTTCAAAAGTGTTTACACAAAGCTAAATTTGAAAACATAGACACCATCAGGGAATGCAAATTGTTTTCCCCCTTTCTTTTTTTTTCTTTTAAGTTTTCAATGTTGAAACGGTTTTCCGGAGCGATTCGGTGATAAAATTATATAAAGCCATTTGAAAATTCCAACCGCGTTCATTATTTACCCGGCAAAACAGAAAACCCTTTTTTTGTTGTTGAAGTCATTACTTCTGTTCATTTGTTATCGAGGAGGCTCTATACGACATAAATACCGAAAAAGCCGTTCTGACACAAATCGAAGCATCAGACGAAATGAAAAAACTTTTATAGTTGTTTTGTGAGCTACCAATCGCGAAGGTAAACACATCTCGTATCAAATACCCCGTTTTGAGCTTACAGGACTGAACATTTGAACGAAAATTTAATCAGTCATCATGTTACCAATCAGATGCTTAATTTCGACATTGTTGCTATGGAAGCTAGAAAATTTTATGAAAATTGTTCATCCACATGGACAGTGGTGAAATTAATGAGTAGAAATCTCCCGGTACGTCATGACAGCTATTATCTTCAGTAATACAAATGTATCCAGTTTCATTTCGGGTGCATGTAATTTGGTTCCCATATCAAGAAGGGTCAGAAAAAATATTTTATTCACAATCGGTCAGTAATATAGACATTTCTTACCTTTAAAACGGTATGGAAGTAACTCATTACTTACTTTCACTTCCACGCCTTAGCCGGAAAAGTACTTTTCGGGCTAGAAGCATGTGTCACTTTTCTGAAGTATGACAATATTGTGTTAAGTTGGTTTTAAAAAAAGGTTAATACCTTTCTTTGCTTTTCTACGGAGTTATTCCCTCAACCGCAGCTGCTTGAACTTCCGGAGGAGTACAGGTTGATTTAAAATAAGATATTATGTACTTGTTTGAGCAAAAAAATGCCTAGCAACAGATTCATGAAGTTCTTTGTCGAAAAAAATATTAAATTCTGATAACAAATTTTTTTTAATGTTTTTAAAAGCTTGTAACTTATCGATTGTGAATAAAATAGTATACATACCACGCGGGAAGGATCATTCCAGCCACGGCTCTAACAAAGCCTGGGCTGTAATGATCTACTTCCCCGCTAGGTATGTAATATAAAATTAGGTATACATAATTCTTATGTCTAATTTGGTTCCAGATATTTTCAGTTTACCTGGTCCTTATTATTAATTTGGTTCCGGGAAAGCGATGAGACCTTATTTAGTTTCTAAAATTTATAAATATATTTTTACGTCGGACCTGTACTTAGGATATGTGGAGGTACATGAAGAAAAAGAAGAAGACATACATCTAGAATCATCGAGAAGTCTAAAAATGTCATTGAAAAGTCGAGAACTGTCTGGAACAGGTGAAAAGTATAAAAAGCGGGACAAATGAAATTAGGTGGTTTTATTATTTGAAGTATTGGAAGTATTAGAAGTTTGAGTTCTGTGTTCTGATAGTGATACATCATTTGTATTGCATTGTGAAAGTTAAAGCTGTTAAAATAAAGGAAGTATAAGAAAGTGGAAGGAGTAACAATATATTCATATTTATAGACAAAGTATTCACAACATAAAATTTCTATAAACAATATTAACTAAAATACGGAAAAAAACATGTGAATCGGCACATTCTCATATACTAATCTTCGTAGATTTCCGGACAGGTCCTCTACAGCTTTTCGCTTACAGGAACAATTAACGATTCAAGTCAGGCACAAACAAGTAAACTTCATTTACATTTATTGTGATATTTTTCGACAAAATGACTGGTAAACATTTGGACCAAAATAAACGTGAGTGTATTAGAAAGTTTCCTGAATATTTCCAAAAGGAATTGACTAATGGCGGACCACTTCTGCCGTTAATTGCCAATCAAGACGTTATTTTTGTAACAATTTATTTGTGGAAATTCAAATTTTAGTTTAACTATGATATGTTAAATTTGGTTTTCATTTATTTCTTCCACATTACCAGAAATACATGCCAAACCCTCTAGCAATGATGCGCCGCTGGTGACAGCTGTCATTGATTTGAATCGGGTGTTTATAAGTTATGAATGTATCAAAGACACTCTAATTGTATGTGGATATCGCTGTCCGCGTATGTCCAATTGAAACAAATGGAAAGGTACATTATGTCTTTTGTGCCTGAAAGGCAATGACATTGGCTACATAGCCATATCAATTTTACTATTAAATTAGAAACGTCAATTTTTTTGATAACTAACCACAGGCGGACTGACAAATCTTCAATATTTAAATGTGAAATAATAATTTTGGTATTTATTTAATTTATCCGTCAAAATTAATTAAAAACCAAACAAAATTAATATGGCTATGTAGTCAATGTCAATACCTTTCAAACAAGATATCACTTGCCATAAGGTCGTATTTAAAATTATTGGCCAGAGTGGCACTGTGACGTCATCTATTACTATTACGTCACCTGTTACCATTCGTAGAGAAGTTTACAACACTTTATTTTCACACTCTAAATCTTATTAATGTATGTGTAGCCGTTCAAAAGATACGAGGGGGAGAGGGGACTTTTGAATAGCACTGTATAATGATCTTCGTAAGATAGTTAATTTACAATAAACTTTGATAAAATTAACAGGGATTGTGTACGCAGGTCGTGCCTCTAATACAGCAGTGCCCGGGAACCAAATTACCAATAATATTTTTGGGGCTGGAAACCAAATAACCAACACCTCGTAAGAAAATTGTATGACGTTAATTAGTTTTATATAATAGTATATTTGGTATTATATATTTTTTTCTACTAGGGTACCTAAAAAAGTCCCCTATACGATGCGCGTCCACCGTAAATACTCTTTTCTAATTAACTCTGTAGTTTCCTTTCCAAATCGCGACATTTCTTCGCAACGTAAAAATCCCACACAGCAATTTTCAGCACAAGGAAGATTACAAGTGATTATTTTATAATTACATCAATTATCAATTTGTAACTTAATGTTAGCTTTTAATTCATAAAGATTAAGAAATAAGTTAATAAGAAAAATAAATTACTACGACGACCTGATCGTAATTTAACTTTCGGGAACATCATTTTCCTTTTCTAGAGGATACTTAAAGGCGCTCATGTAGGTCAGTTGTATTTCTCGGTCTGTCTAGGACACTAAAAGTCATGACCGCTTAGAGAAGATCTGGGAAGGGTCAAGCCATGTCCTGCTCCTATCGTAAATCTCTTCGGAGACCGAGATTTAGGATTAATACGTCCTAGATAAAATGGTAATTGAATAGCTTAGCATATGTCTCTGTAATTTATATAGTTATAACGAGATATCTGCGTTTCTGTTGGCTGACCCAAGTGAAAGGGAGACTAATTTTAATTTCGGTACACTTTCCCCAAAAATATCATGCTCAAATTGAAATAGATACATTAAGTAGGATATCTGGAGCTATTTTTTGTTATCGGTAAGTTCAGTTCTTATTAAAAATGTAAAAAAGGAGAAATGTACCAAACACAACGGACAATTCTTATTGGCCGATTTTAAATTGGTGATCCGATGTGTATGTGCTGGGGAATATCAAATGTTGCCAGTGGCGTTGTGTATTACATACGTTGGAGAGATTTGAAAGAAAAACGGAAACTATGTTATTATTGCCCTTGCCTAAAATCAAAAAAGTTGTTACTTCAAAAACACCTATTAAAATAGCAAAAATATGTATTCAAATCCTGACGATACAATTTTTTCCACAAAAAATTAACATCTTGATCAAGCAATTTTTTTACATTCAACATTTTCTTGTATATCTCTATCATTTTACACAAAGTCCTTTTGTATCCTCCATCTATTCACCGGATAATTCATTGGCAGATGATAAGGTGTTTATCACTACAATTTTGATACATACCACGTTCTAGGGCATTTCTTTTCCTGCTAAGACGTAATTCCGAATTCACAGCTTGTTAGTTTTGATGAAAAATGTCGGATTTACTGTAGAAACACACACCGCGACTGACAAACTTGTCACGCCTCCGTCATGAATAAAAGAATGTAGAAATGTAACGACGATGATTCAAATACGGTCACACGGAACCTGTTACACTATCAAAAAGTAACTGAAATAATCATAACTTAACTACACAAAGGAATTTCAGTAAATTTTCGGAGAAATCTTGAAAGTAAATAGAATGTTTTTATACTACTACTTTTTTACTAATGAATTTTCAAGAGAAGCCACTAATAAAAATTTTCTATCATAGGCATACAACAAAACTTTTATGGAGGATTGATTCATTTTTAGGAGATTTTGTATCATAGACATACGATGAAATTTTTATAGGCGGTCAGTGTACTTATACCTATATTGTACCTATATATATGTAGATAACATGATATGCCATAATTAAAAAACCCCTTTTAAAATTTTGATCGAACGCCTGGTGTTAACGGCAATTTATATCATACGGCTATCATAAATGGAAACTACATAATTCAACCCCTTTCAAGAATAATATGGTACGCCTATTGATTGATTGGATCGTCACCACAAGTCAGAGGCTTCGAGACATCGGCACCTCATCCTTTAGGCTCTTATTACGCCCATGGTACATGGACATTTTCTTAAATAAAGTCACCCATTTTAGAAATTTTATCATACTGCCATGATATAAAAATTTCACAAATAAATTAATGTATCTTTATAAAAATGAAATACTAGTCTTTTTTTGACCTCTGAGAAAACTCATGTTCTGCCATCTTTAAAGCTTTACTCCCTTCTTCATCATTTCATTCTGAAGCCGCAAGTGGCATTACTGCTGAACAAAAAAGGAGGTCTCTATCTATGCTGCCAAAGTATCGCCCAAAATTTCCGTCTGAATTATTTTTTCAACATTTCACTCATCGTGATTTCTACGCCCACATTTCACATTCCAAAATTATATGTAGCGCAGAGTACATCTTCGTCTTTTTTCTTAAGGTAAAGTATTGTTTTGAAATGAAAAAATGTCCATTTTCCATCAGTTTTTCAATTAGTAAAATTTAACGTAAGACAGCTTATTGTTTATCCAGTTTTACCCATCAATTTTCACATCTTCAGGACCCTGCAGGTCGTTGAAAAACTATTAACGTCGACCCAGCACTGTGAAGGAACGCCTCCAAAGCGATAAGTACAGTTTTAGTAGTGTTAGTAATTGGATGGGTGACCACTGAGAAACACCGTCATACAGCCTGCAGCGAAACACTGTAGTGGAGTCGAAACAAAGTCAACTGGATATTATTTGTTGTTTTTTCGCAGAATTCAAGGAAACTATAACTCTGAAAGATTTATAGGGAATTGCCACTGGGGAACAGATTTTATTATCAACAAAATCTAGATTAAACTCGTAGTCAAGAAAATTTGTTTTCAATTCACCAATATATTTTTATAGTGTACTACAAGTACAGGAAAAAAAGGAATGCAATGATGATGTAGTATGATATTTATGCATCAGGGTGGAAAATGAGAATCGCGGGCTTTCCTACAGTCACTGACCTCGAAAACCAAGTGCTACATGTCAGTCCGTCACTGTTATTAATGACTAATGTTATCATGTGCAAACGTAACGTCGCTGGTACTATTCTACTTATACAGGGGTAACTTTTTTGTCAACTTAAATTGCATTTTATCCTTTATAAACGTTAAGTAATAATTATTCAATAATAACTGCTTTTTCACGAATACAGGGCTGTAATAAAGTATGGAACCAAGTAAATATCTTTTAGACGAAAAAAACGATATTTATGAAAATTTGCAGGTGAGTGCAATGGAACAAAATGCATCTGATGTACATTTTAAACTTCCGTTTAACCGGAAATGCCATCAACTTCTTTGATTTAAATGGTACACCCTATATATTTTCACAGTTTTTGATAAAGCTTGTTATTTTGAATATATACATACTGAGTTTAGTGTAAAAAAGTTTGTAAAAACGAAGACTAACTCACTGTTAGTTGTACAATGGGTGTACATTTCATTATTTCAGAATGATGAGAAACAAAATTACTTCAAATGTTCAAAATGCTCGTCGTTTACTTGCTGACAATATGCCATCCTATTAACAAATTCTTGAGTCACTTTTTCCAAGACTTCTCCAAGTATTAGTTCACATTCACCAATAATTCTTTGTCTCAATTCCTGTAAGTTTGTTGGTCGTCTAACGTGAACACGTGATTTTAGAAAACCCCAAAGACAAAAAATCTAACGGGCTAAGATCCGGAAAACGAGCAGGCCACTCGATGAATCCTCTACATCCAATCCATCCATTTGAAAAATTCGCATCCAGAAAACCCTAACCCGTCTATCATAGTGGGGAGGTGCTCCATCTTGTTGAAACCAAAACATTTTGTGGTAATTGTCCATTCTGTTGAAGTGCAGGAATAATTTCGTTATTTAGTAGATCCAAATACTTGTCACCATTCAAGTTTCCGTGGATAAAAATGTGCCTATAAGCATTTTCGACAATTCCCATCCAAACATTTACCTATGTATGTGCTTCATGAATCCAATGAGGATTCTCATTTGACCAATACTTTGAGTTATGGCGATTAACTGTGCCATTTCAATAAAAAGTAGCCTCATCGGATAAAACTATGTTAGAAACAAAATTGTCGTCGACATTACAGATGTTCATTAGCCGTTCGCAAAATTCCAGCCGTCGGTCAAAATCACCGTCTGACAATTCTTGAACCAACTGTACCTTATACGGATGATGCTTTTCACTTTTTAATATCTTTCCTACAGAACGTCAACTGATAAAATTTGTGGTGGAAGTAAGAGGTGATTCTTCCAAATCGATTGCAATTTTTTAATAGTTTCGTTCGTTGCAGTCCACGGTCTTCCAGGTTTTAGCAAATTTTTTACCATCCCAGTTGTATTAAAACGTTGTAATGTTTTAGTTACTGTTGAGCGTGATATACGATTTATCTCCGGATGCAAATTATTAAAAATATGACACACTTCTTCATGAGTTCTAACACGATCACCATAACCGATCATCGTTAAAGTTTCAATACGCTCTTTTTCACTTAATTGAACCATTCTAAATTGTGAAATTCATTTCCGTCAATTAGAATTTGATACTTGGAGAACAAAAGACGTACTAAACAGTACTCGTTTAATTATTACTATGCATACAGACAACATCAATTAGTTTATCTAAATAGTTTTTTGCTCTAATGCAAAAAACTCAAAGGAGGTTGATTAAAGTGCTATATTCCTCGTTTTTACAAAAATGTTTACACTAAACTCAGTATGTATGAACTGAAAATAACATGCTCTTTCAAAATCTGTAAAAATATATAGGGTGTCCCATTTAAATTGAAGAAGTTGATGGAATTTCCGGTTGAACCGGAAGTATATTATTAACAAAAAAATGTACATCAGATGCATTTAGTTCCATTGCACTTACCTGCAAATTTTCATAAATATCGTTTTTTCCGTTTAAAAGATATTTGTTCCATACTTTATCCCAACCCCGTATATTTATTCGCGAGCTTAAAAAATTTCCGGAAATAACCTTTGGTTGAAATAAAAACGATTCGTCGAATTAATATAGGAATGGCAAATAGCATGCAGGTCACATTTTCTCTATTTTACATTTCACAGGCAGCAAGCAAGTTCTATTAGTGCCAGGTGAATTCATTTGGAATTTTAAAAGTCATTCTATCGATGCGCTTCTCTTTACGTTTTTTTTTTTGTAAAAATTGCTGACGCGTGATTGGCCTAGCAAGCTGCCAGACCGATGACACTTTTGCTAAGAGAGCGCCTAATCATAAAATCAATAAATCATTATGTTATATTCACATTTTCCCCGCAAGCAGATCCGTATTGTTGAATTTTACACGCAAACGTATTATTCAAACCAACTTTTTCACTAAATTCATGAAAACTTCCTTTCCTGTCTCTCCAGTCCAGTATCGTTTCCTTTTTTCGTTCAACGGGGGTTCGCTCAACCGTTGTCCAGCACTCCATTCGAAATGTTAACTGAACGTTACTGGTGTATCCTAACCTAACAAATAAGTGATTATTTCAAAAAAATGTTGCTGAACTTATTTCTCACTTCGAGGTTCATTGATGGACACCAAATCATACTTCTTAGTCTTGCTTAAAAACCACAAAATATGCAGAATTTTTTTCACCGTACCTCTTTCTTATATATTTCAGATTCATATTGTCGTAGTTCACAGTTTTGGCTGTTACGATTCTGTATGAATTACATATTATCAGTATTTTCAAGCTGTCTAACGTTTATAAGAAAAATGTTGCTAACATTTTTATTAAAATGAATCAACAAAATGCTGATATGTGGATGACACACAGACGCCAAAAAGTGTGTTCAGGAAAAGCCTAAATGACCCATGAATAATACGATAACATGGTGGATGTGTTATACTTATCCTGAGTATGTGAGTGATGTTTACGCGATACCAGAACATCTATATTTTGGGTCGTTTTGAGTATATCACGGAAAATGAGATAATTTTTCAAATAAAGTGATTTAAAGGATGATTCAGTCGATACTTTCCACAAAATGATTCGAATGTTTCAATAAATTTAATACGTTTCAAAGAGTTTCATCTCACATAGTTTTAAAGTGAATCCAAAACAATTACCGTTCAAGTGAAGAGGAACCACTGTAGCCTAGTAGCTCAATTGTAGACCACAGTACCTTTCATACACTGCAAAAACGTTTTCTTCCGTCTTGTTCAGGTCTGCAAGTGATTCGAATCCTTCTTATTACAAACAAAAAAAAGGTTTCTAGTAGATCATACTATTCCGTTTTGTTTTGAAGTTTAACTCAATGTTAGGTATTTCAAAAGTAAGTACTCATACATTACAGCCGAGATCCAAAACAATTAAGTTGAATAACAGCCTCACAATTATTCAAGAGTGCCCAACTTTCGTATTCAACTATAATCCCAGGTAAACTTTCCATAAATGCTCCGCTTCATCCTACTAATCTAGAAACATTACAAAACATGTTCGTTGAACTCATCAACCTTGCAACGTACTGCCTTATACCTAGTACATGATATCTTTACACTCAAAGAGCCCTTTTTCACTTCCTTAGACTAGACAACAGTACGCGCTGCTACAGTCAATTTGTACCGGTAAAATATCATCCCACTTCACCCTGATAAGATATCAATGGTTATTTAACGTCTATCCCCTGTATATACGCGTCACAGCTTTTTCTCCCTTCAGTGTTCATCCCCAACACATAGAAACCCTTCATTTTCCATTCATCCCTCCGTTTGTCCTTACAACAGCCGATACCAGCACCTATTTAGTGTAGCCACATAAATGGTTGGCGTTTAGTAGTTGTATAATATAATGTGGCCATATTCATGGGAATTTTATGTCGTCAACCCACACATAGTGCAGTAATAAGCTCGCTTAACATTCTTCATGATTCTTCTTCTTCCTTCTTCGGAGGTAATTGTCTTTTATTACACGAAATGTGGTTATTTCTTCACAGTCACGCGGTCATTATTTTGGAAACCTTACCAAAGTACCTTATGTATTTCTCAAATTCTCAGTACAAACGCCTTAATGTTTCCAAAGTTTAATATTTATCGACAGAAATAAAAATTGTGAGTATCTGCTATATATTCTAATTTTATAAACTTCATACAGGAACTTTGAAAAGAAAACGTGGATATATATGTCGGATTAATATGATTTCTACGCTCAGCCTTTTTCTCAATGATCTACTCACTAACTTGTACACTTCCCTAGAGACGAACAACTGTCTCTCATCAGCAGTTTCTCAATTTGAACGGTATATTTGTACCCGCGCTTCATCTCTCTTGTGTAAACATCGATTCCGCAAATACCTATAAGATCTGTCCAACTTAATTCCAGCCAGTATAGAACTTTCGAGATTATGAAGCCATTCAAGACAGAATATCGAATTGAATTATTATATTGAACTTTCGTCAATAAACAGAATAGACGAATAATAAACTATATAATACACACTTTGTTTGAAGCCATCATCTCAACAGCTGATGCTTCCAGTGGCAATCCTGTGCTGTTTTTGTATTTTCTATCGAAAATCTAGAGTTCTTCCATGATTTGTCCAAGCGCTTTTCTTTATTTACCACAAGGGAAGTACAACTCCATTAAAGTCAAAATTCACTTGGATGACATTGAACTTTCTAAATGTCGAGAGACTGAAATTTTAATAATTTCAGTTTGAATTTCCTTTCCTCTGGCTATTTATTTTTCACTATATTAATGTATTTTTGTCCAATGGGAGATCTTTTCATTCCAGTCTTGTCACAACAACAGCAATATCTGGAGCACATTTTCTAATTTTTTTATATTGTCATTAAGCCAAGCGGCTTTGAAAGCAGCTCTAACCGTGTAACGTCGAAATTGGTATAAGACTGCCAAAAAAGACTCTCCTCTATAGGAGAACTCAATAAAGTATTGCTGGTCTGGATCCCTGGCCATTCTGGCATGGAAGGAAACGAGAAGGTAGACTCTCTTGCAAGGGAGGGTGCCGCACGTGTTTCTATTGGACCAGAACCTACAATTGGCATCGCAATAACTTTTTGTCAAACAACATAAACACTGAATACCTGGACGGCCAGAAGAGCATTAGACTTCTGGCATAATTTACCAGGATTGGTTCATTCAAAGGCTTTCATACATCCTTCGAAGAATGTCTCGAAACAAATGTTAGACTATAGCAGGCATGACCTACGCTGTCTAACAGGCCTTTTAACAGGCCACTGTCATCTGAATCATCATATGCTAAAACTTGGACTGTCGGAAGATCCGACCTGCCGTCTTTGTCTGGAAGATGATGAAACAGCAGAGCACATAATTTGTGCCTGCCCCGCCGAGGCTCGAATCAGGTATCTGATGTTTGGCAGGGATGCTTTCTCGCCCTCGGACCTGAAAAATCATTCACCAAATAAGCTAATCGGCTTTGTTAAGAAGCTGAATTTGTTCGGTGAAATCTGAATAGGTGTGAGCCACAATAGACTCTTGCGAGTCGCAGTGGGGGGCCTTATAGACCCACTCACCATAAACCTAACCTAACCTAACTGTTGATGAAACCCTCGTAAAAAATTATTTATTTTATAATAATTGTCGAAAAGGCCTCGTTTTTCATTTCTTTATCACTGTTTCCATCATTTCACACACAACTAATGTCTAAATCGCAAGTAAGAATGTTTCCGAAAAATAACCCTGCTGCCTTTGAGCATTCCGTGCAATCCATTTATCCTAAATCGGTTGAAAATAAAGTATTACATTGCACGTCATATTATTCATGATATCCCGAGTTTCGGAAAAATATTTGTGAATATTCACGCAAACCCAATCACGGAATGGAGGCAGGCGACAGAACCATTTGAAAAACGTCACGGTATGTTTTAACATAGATTTAGTTGAAGGAATATAGAAAATAATGATATTAAGATATGAAAAGTGATTACCGTTTTGGGGAAAGATTGATGACACGATAACTGAGAGAGAGAGTCATCTCAGTCACAGCTGGTATCAAAGTACCTTAAAGAGACTTTCCCTGGCTAGAAACTCAACAAATTGTCTTTAATCTGGATTCCTGACCATACTGGTATTTATGGCAATAAAAAGTTGGACTCCTCTGCAAGAAAGGGTGCTGCAGATTGAATAAGAACTTTCCATTCATATCACATTGAGTTTTGAGAAATAATCATTTGGACTGCAAGAAGAGTTTTTTAAGTTTCTGGCAAAATTTTCCAGGATTGTTTCATGCGAAGGCATTTAAACATTCTTCGAAGTATGCTACCTTACACGTGTAAGACTGTAGCAGGCATGACCTACGATATCTTAGTGAAAGCTCTGACGTATTGACTTTTTCTTGGAGATGATGGTAGAGCAGAGCATATACTTTGT
Organism: Lochmaea capreae; assembly: GCA_949126875.1. Classification (NCBI taxonomy): domain Eukaryota; kingdom Metazoa; phylum Arthropoda; class Insecta; order Coleoptera; family Chrysomelidae; genus Lochmaea; species Lochmaea capreae. Next base: position 15,409,624 of record OX421409.1, read on the forward strand.
GGCTGCTCCACTGCTACCCGAATCAGCTAATTGATGTTTGACAGTTTCTCTTGTATCTATGTATACCTGGGGGACATTAACTGAGACCTGAGGAAGATATCAAATGGGCTGTATAACGGAAATCTCGGCTGCAGACTTTGTGGCATGGATATCCACATCTTATCTGACTGTGAGGCACTAGACTCAAAGAGACAAACAATTTTTGGAGAGACCAACAGTACTGAGATAACTGGGTGGGTAATTTGATTGTACTAAATGTGGGAGTAGAGCAAAATAAGCCATCATATTTTTGGACTACTTCTAAACTTCCACTTGTCAGATCCGATAGTACTTGCACAACCTCACTCACAGTGACAGTTTCTGATCTAACTAGAGTGATCACAAGAATGCTCCAATTTTCACTTCAAAGATAAATAATGTGAACGTTGAAATTATAAACAAAGGTTTGTCAATTATAGATTTGACATATCGTTCAGCCATCACTTTCAAGTTTCTTTTCTCTTGATTTATTTGGCAACAATTCTAATGAATTAGTATTCACTGCCCCAACCAGCTCTGGAGGCGTCCCAGAAATGGAAAATTCATTATCACTTATCATTTTACTCTCGAGAACACCAGCAATTATTAAATTTATATGCGTCAAGTTTGACAAATCAACCTTAATACGTTTTCATAGTAACCCAACTAATTTTATTACGAATTTACCTCGTAGAAAAAGCCACATTCCTGGTTTTTGTGTTCCTAATGCCCGATTTCACCAACCGTTTCCTAAAGTTAGGAAATACCTAAATCGGATTTAGGAATTCCTAACTGCAATTTCCGCTTCACCACGCGCTAAGTAATGCCTAAGAGAGATAGGAAATACCTAATATTAGGATAGCTTGCTCGGTCTGCCTAAATAGTTTAGGAAATACCCAGCTTGACATTTCTCGGTTGTCATTTTGATTGATAGCGAGTAGAGAGAGATTTTTATTGTATATTATTAGCTACGTTCGGTATTTCCATTGCAGAGGCGACGGATTTTTGGTTACGTGGGCACAGATTAATCTGAGCAAACTGCTATTACCGAATGGTCCGACTACCAACCATAGATATAAACTAACTTCCAAGTCAATGTTGGTCGTTTTTGCAAAAGACATGTAGAATGGATAAATAAAAATTAACTGTTTGTATAAAAACACAAGAGGTAATCAAGAAAAACAGCACTTGATTTATCTAATGACTACAACATAACCTCACAACATGACAGATAAACAGATTAATCTTTCTTGTCAGTCGAAATATTCCGAGCAAACAGATTTACATCGGATTGATATGAGCGGAATTACCAAACAGTTGAGATTTGCCTCCCCTACCTCTAGATGTAATAAAAGGAACGATTCAGACTAAAAAGATTGATCGGACGCAAATAACGAACGCAGCTATTGTTAAAATATGCGAGCTATACGTTTTGTAAAACGTCTGGAAAGGTTCGATAGCTCATCAAAGTATTAAAATGAAAGACCCCGGAAACGAGTAATTCGTTTGGGTATATAACAATGTTTTTGAGACTCTGGACGAAACAGATTTCTTTCGGAGTTTCCGGTTACATAAAAATACGATGTTACAAATATTAAAGAAAATTAATCATGTTCTTGAATTTTAAAATGATAGGGAAGTTACTACATTCTTTAGACTAATTATTAATCTAGATATTTTCTGTATGTATCTTGAAGTGTATTATTTTTGCTAATTGTACTTTAATATTTATTATTTGTCAAAAAAGAGTGGTCCCAAACCGTTTTGCGTTGAAGCTCGACAAAGGGAGCAAAATAAAAGCCAAGCTGGTAACATTAAACAATGCTAAGACGCGATTCACTTAACGAATGATAGCAATAAGAAGCAAAGTTCGAGGCGATTTTCCAACGCAGAATGTCTTTCTCCAGATAATTATTTGGGTTACAAGTTAATGTGGAGAGAATAAGGGCTATTACTATAGTCCTTAAAGAGTTATCTTTTAATTAGAAATAATTAGAGTCCTATCATTGTTCCTTTTTTTTTATTTTGAAAGGATTCGTCCAAATAATGAAAGAAATTCTACAAAGGAAATAATCTTGGAAGGTTAAAACTTGGAAGTTGGGAAAATAATGTGAGTTTTGACTGTTCTTGCAATTTGTACAAAAAAATTAAAACGGGACAAAGGATTTTATATGGAAATATTGTTTTCCAATGATTTTGGATTTGAAGATATATTTTTTTCTACAAAAAAATTGATCTTTCATCCGACTCTTCAGCGATTTTTTGCTTTCAATTTTATACATCAATTCCCAGTATATATCCGGTAAACTGGATGAGCTGAATAAATTAATTCTCCTTAGGGATAAAAAATCTCTAAAGTTTAACCACGAACATGGAAGGTCGAGAGTTAGCTAGAGACACATCGACGTTGAAAGTAGGTATTTTTTAATGTATTCAAAAACAACTTTCCAAATCACAAACAAATTTTCCTTAAAAAATGGGAGTTGAGTAACGATTGAATAGATAAAAATTTGGTTATTGATGCATTCCAACTCTAATTAAGTTAGGTACTCAGTACTTAGTACTTAGCCTCTGACCTTAGTAGATTTCAAGTTATCATAATAACAATGATAGGTTCGCTCCAACCGGCATTTAGGAACCGTTCTGTAATCGTATCGAGTACTGTATAGTGCGCTAAATACAATTACGGATGGACACATCAACTTCCAAAAGATAGTTTCTGTATATACCGTTCCAAGAACGATACTATAATCGGTTGGAACAAGAAAGAAATACGGCACTTGCGCTAAGGATATCCAGAACCATCCTATCGCCAGTTGGGACGAATCTAATAATATGTTATGTAATGTCATCAATATCAAAACTGAATATATTTATTCACTTGATTACAGTTTCCTGTATCAATTGTCATAGTAAAGCTTGTTATGAATAGACTTCAAAATAATAGTGTGATTCTTTTTTCTTATTTTTTTGGGAATCAAACCACAATAATGTTTTTTTTATTTTTTATTTCGACGTTTCGGTAGCGTTCCAGCTACCGTTGTCAAGATGAACTAATATAGAAATAGTGTAATACTATTAAAACGCTTTACAAATTAAAAAATTAATTTCCAAAGGATATACCGTTCACCAGGAAGCAACATCTACTTCTCAGGCAATATTCCCCGCCAGACAATGAACTACACTTCTAAGATAAACGGGATTGGTATATATGAAAATATAGAACCAACCATTCTGGTTTATAATTAGAAGGAATAATATCACTTGCAGACCGGTTTCGGCGTATTTGCGCCTCATCAGTACAAGGTAGATATTATTCGTCCAGAAGCTCTAAGAGCATAATCCTGGACTGAAGACAACGCTGAAATCACATTAATACATTAAACCCAGTGAAGGGAATGATAAGAATGTGATAACAGCGACATCTCCACAAATAATTAAAAATCAAAATTCTATATTGACAAAAAACCATCTCGGTTCTGTAGGTTATTTACTTGATTACAGTTTTCTTCAGTCCAGGATTATTCTCTTAGAGCTTCTGGTCGAATAATATCTACCTTGTACTGATGAGGCGCAAATTCGCCGAAACCGGTCTGCAAGTGATATTATTTCTTTTAGTTATAAACCAGAATGGTTGGTTCTATATTTCCATATATAACAACCCCGTTTATCTTGGAAGTGTGATTTATTGTCTGGCGGGGCATATTGCCCGAGAAGTAGATGTTGCTTCCTGGTGAACGGTCTATCCTTTGGAAATTAATTATCTAATTTGTAAAGCGTTTTAATAGTATTACACTATTATATCTATACAATATTATAGAATTATTATGGTATTCCATCACTTAATTATACGAGGGGCACTACAAATTCATTTCAGTGACATGACTCCCACTAGATTACTTCCTTATTCCAACTTCCATGAATTAGTAATCGTAAAATACTAACACCATCCATTAAATTGTTTTAAAAATAACTATACATCTCTATACTGGACCCCGAAAAAGAGGTCAACCGCAGTAATCCTTCTTTTGGCACGTAGCGGCTGGACATTTGCCAGGATTTGTTATATACATATATCGCAAATGTTTCTACCTGAAAATTGCCTTCGGTTTTTCGGCGTGCTTTGCAAACTGTTGATTATACTATTCATGGATTTTGTTTTTTCAAATTTGGAAGTCACTACAGAAGTTAACAAAAAAACAATGACATGTGAACTTCATTAACTTCACATTGTTTGTCTTTTATTAGATTTTAGATGGTGTACAGTGGATATAATCATTGAAACAGTATTAACTTCGCAACTGACATGAATGATACGAAATTCTATAAATTCAAAATACTGGTAACCCGCCACGGCTTCTCTAATAGAGTGGGTAGAGCTGTTCGCTTACATCGCGGCATTTTTCCACTTCTAAGACTTTTATAAAACGAAAAGGAGATAATACAAAACACACTTTTCTAATAGTGTGCAGGAACCTGGCAGGGAAAAATTAGAGTTGTAATACAGAGATGCTGAGGTGGATGTACACTGCCATATTGAGGCTAATCATCACTAATGGATCCATTTCGTAGAATACTGGAACTAGTCTATTGAATAAGTCAGTTTGGTGTACTTTATTTCTGCCATTGAGTCGTTGAATTCAATGACAGTAGCAAAGCCGTCAACCTAGCACAGTTTGGTGAAACCCCACCCAATACTTAACGTTTCTTTGTTTGTTTCTTATATTATAGGATGAACCTGCTGTTATTGAAAAAATGAAACCAATGTCACTTTTATCCGAAGAGGACATACTCTACTAAAAATAATATACAATTGACAACAATGGAGAATTATAAGTTTCACCAAATATATGAAACCAAAAATCAACAAACGATCTATTGAATTTTTCTACGTCTTATCTAGATCCCGTATATTATTTATAAAACCATCTTATAGTATTCAATGGTTCTAGAATTGGATGAAATTTGTTCAAAACCAGTTTTTTTACGAACGTCATCAAATAATAAAAAGAACAATATTATCTATATAGACGTGGTCTGAACAAAGGCAAGTTGAAGCTCTGAACAAATTGACTTTTCGATAAAGTAGCTTGTACGCCACCGAACAACGTTTTATGAACATGTAATAACAGCAAATTTTCCAGTTAAACCGACTTTCGAACTGATTGTGGAATAAGTTTTCAAGCAGCTTTATATTTTCACCAGCATAGGCGGATGTGGAACTGAAAACGGTAAAATGGAAAAATTGAGATAAATAAACGAAAATGTGTGTGTTATCAAGTTGAATGGAATTCTCACTACAGGAATATAATTCCATCCTCTGTTTGCAAAAAAGGTTCATAACCGGCATTTTCTGTTTCATTTACAGGGTAGTTCATATCCACCTTTCTCCAGTCGCAAGAATTATTCGCCGGCTGGTGGCGCCAATTGCTAATTTTGTAATCTCACTAAACTTAGTGTAATTTGTGCCAATTTAAACAATTGTTTGCATAACACGAGTTACCGCACGACTAGAGTCGAAAGAAGCTTCTGAAGACATGCTAGAGCGAGTTAATTTAGATCTATCAAAGTATATTGACACTGAGTGATTTGGATAGTCAAGACGACAATTTTTTGCTTCACTTACCAAGCAGAAGAAAACTTTCAATTAGGATGAAGAAAAGATATTAGATAAATAGAAATATTATTCAGCATTATGTACATTTTGTAATAATTTTTTTTTTCATTTATTCCAAACTGTAATGTTCACGAACGTCTATGTTTACGATCATACATGAACAGGAAATTTGCATTGACTCGAAAAACCTTTCCACTAGAGAAGAATCGTGGTTCGGATATTGAAAATTTCGAATAGTAATACATGTTTATTTTATTACGGTCGAATTTTGTCCTAGGTTGTGATCTAAGCGAATCTGAATGATGTACTATTTAAACACCTTCTTACATTTGATTTTTATTGAAATAGTTACCAAATATTTTGATAAATTTGTGGAAATACTCCTTATCATTTATTTCATTTATACCCTCTCCCTATTTCTACATATTTTCTGAATAATCTTCAGGTTTTTGTTATATGCAAATCTTTAAAAGTTCTTGGAAATTACCTTAAACGCTTTTGTATGTATGTATGTATATTGGGGTGACATTCACTGAGACCTAAGAGATCTATTGTGCCCCCTTACTTCTACTCAGTTCCTGGGGAAGGTCTTGGAGACGGAGGAATTTGAGGATATCTGCAGGCTTCAACTCAGGTAAATGTCCTATAAATGAGTCCACAAACTTAGGGCGCACGGATCAGCCGTACTCTGTCCGTATATAGTTTAGCCTACAGTGTTAAGTGAATGATTTCAGTTATACTCGTGGAATTTATCTTCTCTTTGCCAATGATTACACTTCGATAAATGCTCTGGCTTGCCTTGAGCCCGGTATCTTCCATTAGGCCCTCGATTTTCGGTATAATCTGGTCCGAGATTCAGCGGGATTCCCGGTCGATGATTAGGACCTGTAGCTGAGAGTGACCTCGTTTTCTGACAAATTAGTACACTAATTTGTTACCCAATTTCACTCGGAATCCATACCAAGACATCCTTATCTGTTACACCCAGCTATTCTAGAGCTCTTTAGTATGTCTGTCAGAAAATATTCCTATTCACCTGCTAAAGCTGTCGTTGTCCAGTAGACACTCAACTCACAGATCCATGGCAAATATTTTTGCATGCTGTTCGAGATTCTTAACAAGCTCATCACACCAGCTTGGACGTCCATTCTGGATTCGTCTGTGAACCAGCTAATGTCAATTGTGGAGGATTGATTCCGCTCTCATTCATCCAGTTGGAATAGTGTACTTTGAGGTCAGTTGCTGTTAAATTACAAGTATGTTTTGATATCTAGTTAGCCTAGACCAGTTCCATGCATAAACAAAATATTGCGTTACCATAGCAACGAACAATAACTTATTAGAAGTGTCAGTGTGTAGTTTGACGTCAAAAAAGTAAACCAGGGTTACGCAATAAGTTTAAAGAAAAAGGATGTCCACCGAAATTGTGAAAATCGAAAAATTGGAGTATCGAGCCATCATCAAGTACCTATATTTAAGTTAAGAGGTAAGCCTTTGGTGATCAATGTCCTTCGCATGCGACCGTGAAAAATTGGACTGCAAGCTTCAAAGGAGGTAAATTTTCCATTGAAGATGATGACCGATCGGGAAGGCCAGTTTCTGTGTCAGTCCTCGAAAATGTCGATGTAGTTCATAATATGATTTTATCAGACCGTCGAATTGGGCCAAAACGGATATCTGAAGCACTGAATATTTCATACGAACGCGTTCATCATATAGTTCACGTCAATTTGGACATGAGAAAAATTGCTGCAAAATGGATCCCCAAATGTTTGAATGTTGACCAAAGCGTGCAAGGGTAGAAGCATCGCGTTCGATCTGTGCTCGATTTGAAAACGATGTAGACTTCTTAAACCGAATTGTGACTATAGATGAGACTTGGGTTCATTTCTACGATCCAGAAACAAAGCAACAATCGATGGAATGGCGATACTCTGGTTTTCCAAGACCTAAGAAGTTTCGTGTCCAAAAATCTGCTGGAGAAGTTCTTGCTTCAGTTTTTTGGGATCGTCATGGAGTAATCATGATTGATTTTTTGGATAAGGGTAGAACAATAACTGGAGATTACTATTCGATATAACTGACCACTCTACGGAAAAAAATTGAAGAGAAAAGATGCGGAAAGATATCCAAAGGTGTTTTGCTTTTGCAGGACAACACCCCTGCACACAAATCTCATGTTGCCATGCAAAAAATTCGTGATTTAGGGTTTGAATTACTAGAACACCCCCCTTATTCACCAGTTGTGGCTCCGTCCGACTATCATCTCTTTCCACCCATACAAGGTGGTGTTGAAGGGGTGTTTGTTTGGTAACTGGGCTCCATCGCCGTTGTGACAGCGGTGTGAAACGTCAAAGGAACTAATGGTTGGCACAATATATCCTTGAAACGTTCATACATACCTACATCCTCATCCTTTTGGGTTGATATTTTTTTGTTTTGTGGAAATTTGTCGTAACACAGAAAACGTCTTATCAACTTCCTTTTCTTTTTAATAAATTGGTTTGACAAACGAGAGGCAGGGGTTTCTTTTGCTAGTTCAATTAAAGACATTTTCCCAAGTATATGTTGAAGTTTTACTTTCAGATTCTCGAACAAATTTCAAATAACTCAAAACAATAAGAAAGAATCCTTCCATCACAACGCCCTTAAAACTTTTATGAGAAAAGTAAATAAGAAGTATTATATTTACTTCGTTAAATCATAACCGAAGAATTGGGAAATTTCTCAAGCAGCCTTGAAGTCATAGCTATGAATTAAACAAAATCTATTTCTCATAGTAATTGTATTTGTTGACGATATTCGTTAACACTTTTTTTTTAATATTCCATAAATTTGATTAGCATTTTATATAAAAACAGTTTTTTCACAAAATTCAGATTTTATGGAAAAAATAGGCATAAAAAACCCTCGGCACTCACTTGAAAGGACATAATTTATGATCATTAAATTATAAAATGTTGAGACAACAAGCAGAATAATAATATTCATTGAACATAATTGTTTTTTCAAATAAATAGTAGCTTGTTAAAAATTTGACGGGCTGGAATTGAATAGTTTTCAAAATTTCCCAAAATTTTTATCAACCTGTTTTTTTCTATCTACTTTATAATCTTAATGTAATATTACCCAGGTCGATCATTATTTTTTGTACCCATTCTGCCTTTTTTCATTACTACACAACTTTTAATTCGTCCTTTTTTTGTTTTTAACCCAATAAAAAAGGACATCAACATCAACGCAAAACAAATACACCATTAAATCGCATATTGTTATAAAACGTCGTTGATGACCCCGAATTTACAAAAGTATTTCCTTTACTGCAAAAAATTTTGAATTTAACGGCACTTCTGCAAATGGTTCATACAACTTCTGCCACATGATGAAACGAGTAATGATTTATTAGTTTGAAAGTGTCATAGTAGCCAGCCATTTTCCCTTTATTCGATGTTTCACAAGTGGGTCATGGCGTAGCCACTTCAAAATAAAATAGAACGGTTCATATATTTTCAAAACAATTAAAATGTGTCAACACAAACAATGTATACAGTTTCTTAATTTTAAAATAGATCTTCTTCATCCAATCCATTCATTTGGATAATGGACGAGTTCTATACAAGGGATATGCTGCCAACATAACGAACAAAAATGTACTGAAAAAGGTTAGTCGCATAAGGAAGAGGTTTTTTCCATAATTTTTTAATTTTTCTTATATATTTTGAGTCCCTTCACCGCCCATGCTGTACCCAAAAATTTTATAGTTGTACCCGAAAAGTTTGCAGGACTATTCAGTTTGGGGTATTTTACATCTTACAGTTGACGAAAAACTAATGAAAACTGTTAACACATATACGTATCATTAGGGTATTAGGACTATTAGGCATTGTTCAGCATTATTTGTTTGGCTTTGTTTGTGTTTCTGGTATATTGTATACTAATTCTTATTTTACCTTTGTTTGTGATTTGTGTGACTCTGATATGCTTTTATTGTTGCAAATATCTTTGAGAAGAGTTATTAGACATTCTACAACCTATCTTTAGTCTAGTAGGTATTAGTTTACAATAAGACATGGATTCAGTAATGCTTTTACCGACGAATGTACCTGGGGAAATGTTGCAAGAAAATGTACGTTTAGAGGATCATTCTGTCAAGGAATTGAAAAGGTGGGTGGAGTGCAGGTCCCTTAAACAAACTGGGTCTAACTATGAATTCATTAAGAGGTGTGTTGAATGGCTGAAACTACTTCATTGTTCTTATATATGAATTTTTCAAAATTAACGACTGCATTGATAATGGAGGAATAAACAAGATGTTTCTAGGCATAGACCAAGGAAAATGTTATGATATGAACAGAAATATTCTTTAAATCCCAAGTTCAAACAAGGGTACATTTGATGTGTTTGAAGAAAATTTGATGTGGTCGAGATTTCCGTCTCGCCACTTGCCTCAGTATTTCAATAAAGGCCATATATTTACTTATATAGTGAATTAAAATATTAAAAATTAAAATTCAGAAGTTGTTGAAGAGGATAATGATTCGAGAGTAACAGTAAAGCCATTTAGAAGAGGTTCACAATATGTGGACAGTGACCACCTAAGCCATGATGAAATGGAGCAAATAATTGACAAAACTAAAAATTTTCATGAAAATGTATTTGTGCCAGAAAATACTATCGTTTTGTGTGTGCAAGTAATCCTGGAGGGTTTGATGAAAGTTTATGGTTTCAGCAGGATGGTGCACCTCCACATTATGCTGTAGATATTAGAAGGTACCTAATGAAATTTTTCCGAACAGGTGGATTGGTAGACATGGACCTATTGAATGGCCAGCGAGGTCACCAGATTTCAATCCTTTGGATTATTTTATGTGGGTCCATCTGAAGAATGTTGTGTATCAAACGAAACCAGCAAATATTCAAGAATTAAAAGAGAGAATTCGGACAGCAATAAACAATATTTCTTAAGACACAATGAACAAAGTTCAACAAGAATTTGTACACCGTTTGGGTTACTGTCAAATACAGCAAGGGCTGCTGTATAAAGTCATGTATTCCATCATATTCTGTCCGCTAGACAATAAGTATTTTTGATAATATTGTTAATTTAACTAATAAAGAATGTTACGCGTTACTTTATGCGCACACACAAATCTATTGTATTTTTGTCCATCCTGTACCAATTGGAATCAACATGTGATACATTTTTGGAATCAGCTCAGCTAGAGTAATCCAAAAATTGAGACAAAATAGGGGTGTTCCATTTAAAAAAAATGATAGTGACGTCATTACTCGAAAGTAATTCACCCTGTATATTAAAATATTATTTTAAAATACGGTCAATTGAAATAAAAAATCGACGTGTTCCAGGATTATTTCTTAAAATGGCCTGTTTAGCTAGAAATGAATTTGTTCCATACTTTACGGACACAGTGTATAATAAATCCTGCTTCTGGTTAAACTCGTGTATTAATTGTGGTTAAATGTCTTAAAACAATAAATTAAAGCTAACATGTATTTATAGAGTGAGGTTTTCATCTTTTCTTCTCATGTAAATAAAATAAAGTGTTAACATAATAATAATAATAATAACGTTTATTCATAAATTTAACAAATACAGTGATAAAATACAAATAAAATTGAATAAACATCTAGACATCCACAGAAGTATTGTACATACTTGTATGTGGGGTTAAAAAAGTTAAAAAAACTTAAAAGACAATATAAATCCATTTTTACATGATTGTATTCCAAACATACATTTATACATTTCGTATATGAGTTTACTCTTCTCTGTTTTTGATTCAGCATTCTATCATTTTGTGTATTTTTGTTTTGTCTGTTTTTTTAACAAATGTTACTAGTTGGGTTTTGAAGCGTTTAAAAGAAGTTTCATCGATAATTCTCTGTGGTAGTTGCCCGAATAATTTAGGTGCCAAGTAGGAGTAACCTTTTTGACCTACTGTTTTAAGAGCTGTTGGTATACAGTATTGATTATTCGATCTTGTTGCGTATCTATGATTGTGAGTGGTAAGTTTGTATTTATTTTCATATTGATGGCATCCTATCTGAATAATGTATAATTGTCTAACATCTACTATTTGTGTTTCAGTATAAAGTAGTGAGCTTGAATATCTTGTAGGTATGTAGATGGTTTTTGTCAAGGAATGGATTGCATCAGTTGTATTTTTTTTTCTCTGAAGCCATACTGGGATGTCGACAGCAGATTATAATTTGATAGGTATGTCGTAAGTCTTGTTTTTATTATTTTTCAAAGACTTTGCTTATTGAAGATAGAAGTGAAATAGGCCTATAGTTTGAAATATTTTCTGTATCCCCATTTTTGAAAATTGGAGTTATAAGAGATTTTTTTAGAATCGAAGGAAATATGCCTGATTCGAAGGATTTATTTATGATGTCCGTCAAAGGTTCACATATGAATTTTGCAATAATCTTTAGAGTTTCAGCTTTCATTCCATCAAGTCCGGGAGCCTTTTTGTTTTTTAAGCTAATTATTGTATTTTCAACCTCAGTAGTATTTGTTGGTGTAAGAAAACGTGAATTTTTATTTGTACGTTTCTTACTTTTGTAATTGGGATTTTGTCGTATGTTCTTTGCCAAAGTTTCCCCCACATTCGCAAAGAAGTTGTTAAATATATCAGCAGCATCTTTTGGATCTGTGACGATCTCATTTTTTTCATTCCTAATAAATTTATTATTTTTCCTGTCTTGATATTCAAAATTTCATTAACAGTGTTCCAGAGTTTTTTACTTGCATTCTGTTCTTTTTCAACTAATCTTTTATAATAATTTTCTTTGGCAGTCTTTATTCTCTTTCCCGTTTCTTTTTTTTTTTCGGTAAATAATCATTTTTCAAGTTTACATTATTTGGATTTTCTTTCCATAATAAAAATGAATGATTTTTTTGGTTGATGTGTTTTATCAATGATTTTGTTATCCAATTTTTCCTTTTACGTTGACTATTTTTTAATCTGAAGTATTGAGTTGATTTTTGTACACACGTGTTTATGATGTTGATGAATTTTTCTGTTGTCGATTCGATATCATGCATTGGGTACAATTCATTTTTCCAACTTAGACTATTAATTGCTTTTTGTAATAATTGTTCGTCTACTTTTTGATTAACAGAAGCAATATATTTTAATTACTCGTTCAATTATTGGTTTTGTATAAAATTCTTCAGCAATTCGGTATGGTAATTATCCAAAAAGTTGCATAAACCACAAAATATGGTATCAAACAATGTTTCATATAAGTACAGTATTTTATTCAACCAAAGGTTTTTCAAAATTTACAAGAAAGCACACAATACCAAAAATATTTGATAATAATGGTATATCAATGTTTAAAAATACTCATTATTTTTCATCTCAAAACAATACGCTGTTGCCATATCTTTTACTGAAGCGAGTTTCCGAAAAAGCCCGAGGTCAGTAGCAATCGCACGCGTTCACCACTAATAGTAGCTTCATCTAGATCGCCTCTAAAGCTCCAAACATCCATTGCCGTAGTTTACATTAAACTGATTTTGCAACACAATCATTTTAATATAAAACGAAAAGGATAATGTGAAAAGGTTATTGAAAACCGCAAAAGAAACGTAACTTTTACAGGATCACTCACACCGGTCTAAGTTTTTTGTAAAACTTATAAAAAATATTGTGAAATAAAAATAATGAGTATTTTTAAACATTGATATATATGAATTTCACAGTGTAAGGGTTGAAACTATCAATTTAATAATGGTATAATCACAACAAAGATACAAATGAAGGTAGAATAACTCTTCAGGATGGTATTTGCAATAAGAAAAGCAGATCAGAGTCACACAAATTACTAGTAGCAGAGGTTGTTTGTCTCTGCTAGTAGACAAAGGTAAAATATAAATTATATAATATACCAGAAACACAAACAAACAATGCTGAACAATGGCTAATACCATAATGATACGTATATGTGTTGACAGCTGACATAAGTTTTTCGTCAACTGTAAGATGCAAAATACCCCAAACTAAAAAGACCTCCAAACTTTTCGGGTACAACATGGGTGGTAGAGGAACTCAAAACTTATAAGAAAAACCAAAAGTTGATTGGAAAAACAACTTCCTTATGCGACTTACCTTTTCCAGTATTTTTTTGCTCGTTATGTTGGCAGCATTTCCCTTGTATAGAACTCGTCCTTTATTTTTCAGTTCCTAACCGCTTCTGCACAATGGAGAATTGCTCCGTTTTGCTGGAATTGCAATGAATTTTCATCAAGAACTAGATCACCATCGTGATTCTGTTGGTCTCTATTTGATGAATAATAAGAGCTTAATAGTGTTATCTAGTATATCGAGATTTATTTCACCGAATATATTTCCTGGTATGAACAAGAGACCAGTTACAGAACCTTTTTCAAACTCACCTCAAACATTAAGTTTCTTAGGATAAATAATATATTGTTTTAGCAACGTTGGAATAGGATGTAATACACTTTTTTTTGACACCGGTGCTGAGATTTCTCTTAGATTAAAATATGCTCAAGCTTGTTTTATTGTGCAGATTTCTCCATTTATTTATAAATAGTTGCAAGTATACTTAAGCTTTTGCTGATTTGAGAAGAGAAAGCCAAAATATAGGTGTAGAAAATTACCAAATAAATGCCGTATTCTAAAAAGGTGGTGGCTGAAGAAAACTGGTCTAAAATGTGTACCCGTAGAAACGATCTAATTTGTTAACTGTTCTCACGTTATCTAGAATTTAATTAGGTGAGGGCGATTTATACCAGGAATAATCGGTTTTCGGTTCTACAATGGATTTGTAAGACAGGTACAGTTTGTTATTCCTAGAATATCTCGCTCGTAGTTCCAACGAACCAACGTTTTGACGTTTGACACTTTGATATTTTCACTAACCATAATGCAAATTTCTGGATTTGTTTTGATAAATTAGCCAGTGGAGAATAATTCACTGAATTCAAAATGTTCGTTAATTTTTCTTATTTTGGTTCGAAAATATGGACAAAAGGGTGTTAGTTAATGAAATTGATTTGCTGTTTAGCTCAATTGCAGATGTTGAAAACATTCATTTTTGCTCATCTTCCGACGCGAGTCATAACAGCAATAGAGAACGTATTATGAATCATAAGAATACATCGCGTGAAAACGACTGGCATAAAAAAAAAGATTTTTGTCACAAACAACCACGAACGAATTTAAAATGCCGAAAAATTGTTCCTCAGGAGCTCCGAAATTCCCTAAAATTCTCATCACGGTTGTGGCCGGCGATCGATACACAGCTGAGCATACTACTGTTCTACGTCACTTTTTTTTGCGCGATGGAGGTCGTTTGTAATTATTTTAAATGACACGGAACTTTAAAGTTTTATTGATTTAAAAAAAACCTTGATTAATATTATTAAATGAATAAAAATGGGAAAGTTCCCTATTAAAATGTAGAATAAGTTCATTCCTCGGTTATACCGTTAAACTGGAATAGATAAAGTATACGTTTATACTTGGAACACAGATATGCCTCTATTATAGAGCGCAATAGTGACCCATTATCCTACGTCTAGCGAATACCAAGTTCATACTCAAATTGTTGAACCTACCCTGAGAGAAATACAAGTTTCAAGTAGTTTTTGGAACTGAGCGAACATCAGTTACTCACTATTTGAAATAGGGCTTATAACACTAAAAACTAACTTTGAAACAGTGCTCATTAAAAATGTTGGTGAGCAGGAAAATACAATTATTTTCAAAACTCATTTTGGAATTAATCTGAATTTAACGTAGGGAAAGGTTCCATTGATCAAGCTACAACTACGTGTTTTTTTCGTGAAATTCAAGCGCAAATTTTCCAATTTTAATCTCTTCAATTCAACATAATAGGAATAGGAAAGTGAAAGACGTTAGAAAACTTGGCTATATTAAAAATAGGAACCAAACAAAAGTTGCTTATGAATAACTGTATTTAGGAATAAAATCAATTAAGACAGTGAAAATGTTAACTGATAAATACAGTAAGCTTCCTGATTAGTCTGTGGACTAGGAGCTGGAATATATGGGGTACAAGAGAAGATCACGATCTCTCTAAGCCTAGAGAAACATGCCATTGTCTTTCAGGTGGTGCAATGCTGAAGAGTTGATGAGACGGGAGGTGGATAACCAAAGAATCGTCATCTACTCCGACAGCCAAGCAGCACTAAAGGCGTTAAGCTCATATCGGACAACGTCAAACCTGGTGTGGAATTGTGGCAAGGCCCTCAACAGACATTTGCTACTAAGATTTCTTGCTATAAACTCTTTTGTTTTAAGATCATTAAAAGTATTATTATTATTGTTACTGGAGCCACGTGCCAAAACAGATCACATTAAAATCCTGGTGAAAAAGCCCTCGGAGTAGCTGACTAATAAAATATTGAACCCCAGCAGGGGCCAGATGAGAAATGTGACGGGATTACTCACCGGTCACCCTAGACATGCATACAATTGGCATATATGTATATGAACCTATGTGTTAGTTGTACACAGCCTCCGATATTATCTTCGATCTTTCAAAGTAAAGCAATGTTCTCTTGGATATATAGACTCAGTACTAGAGCACCCAAGGGAAGATTTCTCTAAGGAGGACCAAGTAAAATGACTACTGGTCTCTTCACATAAACGGTTCAACCAAAAGCACATAAAGCCTAAAGGCTAAGATGCTGAAAACAAGACAAGCAGATTCGTGTGTTAAAAATAGCTAACAATCAATTCAATATTCGAAATAGCCTTAAATCTTCTACTACTTCAAGAACTATAAAACAATGGAAAAAAATTATAAAAAAACTGCAAATGTACAACATCCGGTTAATGTTACCAATTTTATATGGGTTGAACATCCAGACCATCAAAGATCAGAATAAATTATCTGAAAATACAGAAGACAACTGAAGTTACATTGAATATAATTTTATCCAGCATCTTCTTTCGGATAATTAGTAACATATTGAACACACTTATCCCTAAATCATCCTGTATTACTCTGAAAATCTTTCAATTCCAAACTCAAAGCCGAAAAAAGAGAAGTGATAAATTAAAACCTCAGCAGTAGCTGAGATAGTAGATGTGAGTCATAGAATGAATCTCGTCTGTGTCTATCAGCGAGATCGTTTCGTCTCATTCGAACGACTTTCACGTTTAGACGACAGTCAGCATCACCAGCTTCCGTTGAAATATTCAATTGAACTCTGCTAATTCTATTTCAGCATGGCTTCTACAATTCAGTCCAATTTACATTTTACGGAAGATATCAACGTTCGGAAACGCAAACGTCAAGCTGATGTAACTGCCGGAATTCATACGATTACTTTTTGTGTTGGTATTTAACTCATTGATTTACTTATTTCGCATGTCAATGAATACACGGTTCAGTCAAAAACATAATAAAAAAATGAACATGATGATTGATTTTTAAAAAATGCCATAGGATGCACTCAAAAGGTTTCTCTGGAAGCGATATTATTTCTGCAGAATATGAAATTTTCTAAGCAGAAATCCACCTTCAAAATGGAATTTTAATTTCGCGGCCAAAACTGTAGGTACGACTGATAATGGCATCTACCCATGGCTTTACACTTTTGTGGACTCTGTTTCACATAAGAAGCCACGTGAAGTTTGCCTACTGTCTTGCACATAAACCAAAATTGGTCTTGTATATTTATGTTGCCTAGTACCTACCGTTCCATGCCATTGGCGTAAAGGTCATTTTAGGTTAGACAATTTTTCGAGCAATATTTAGTTCAAGTTTTGGAACAATATTTGGAATAGATTTTTTGTGTGAAATATTGGCCAATTGGTTTAAGCTATTTTAGACTATTCCAATTCATTGAACAATATTTAGTTCAACATTTAGCGCAGGAATTTGATCTGACGATAAAATAAACATAACCTCACATAACTTTTTAAACAATCTCGTTAAATTAGTTAATTATGGATTCGCAGAAAGAAACGTGCAGACTTTAAAGCGTGGATTAAAAGCGAGTACGCATGACAGTACACCTATCCAAGACAAAGTCCAAAACATTTTGTTTCGGTATCGCGCGACATCACTAGTTTGTGGTGAATCTCCTGCAGAGTTGTATTTACATCGGAAGATGCGAAACCGTTTGGATGCAATTTTTCCTTATCGACCCAAAGCCTCACAGATTTCATACAAACCAGCACGTTCATTTCTAGTGGGGAAGAGGATCCAGGCTAGAGTTTTCATAAATAATAAACACATATGGCAGCTCGGAAATGTAGAAAAGAAACTTGGGAAACTCCATTATCTGGTCCTTTTAGAAGAGCATTAAAAAGACATGTTAACCAATTGAAATTAACGCTAGTCCGGAAAAAGACAGTAACGTTTGGACCCACTCAGTCATTCAATGTTCCAATGCTTCCAGCAGTACCTCAAAGTAATCCAGATTTATTGAACGAACGTCATTTAGGTGAACCAACACCTGATGCGTAATTATTACGACCTCAAAGAGAAAACGTCCACCTGTTTGGTCCAAAGACTACGTAATGGCATAAAATAAGAATTCAAGTGTGTGTTAACAGTATATAGTAGTAGGGGAGCCCACGAGGCTAAATGGGGATTTACTCGAGCGTCGTAGAGACCTATTGGGATGCAAAGCTTAGAAGATAAGAAGAAAAAAATGTTATATGATACATACCTTTACATCGGTGGGGGAAGCGGCTATAGATTTTTAAATATGTAAAAAAAAACTGTTGCGTAGACATCCTCGAGCGCGTCAGATATTGATAGCATCAATGTCCTACGTATTTTTAATAATGTACGTATGTTAATCTGATCGTTTGCATGATGGGGGTGGTTGTATTTAAGGGTTGAAAATGAAAAAAAAAAAAATTTATCGAGCGCGTCAGATTTTCTGAGGGAGTGTTAAGTGCACCAAAAAAAAGCTCTCATTCACTAATCTGACGATTTCGATGGGACGCAAACTCGCGGCCATTTTCATAATGTGCAAAAAAAATTCGCCATTTTGAAATACTCAAGCGCGTCAGATTAAGATATATATGGTTCATCTTTATGTTCTAAACGTACTGTCTCATAATCTGACGATTATCTAGAGGGATTTGCCTGATCTGACAAAAAAAAATTAGAAAAACGGTTCACCTTAAAGGCCATCCCTGCTACTTCCCGCTAATTCCATTCCTGGGTGCTTAAAATTGTACTTATGACATTTTTGAGCTCAAAATATAATTTATGTGATATTTTGAGCTCGCTGAGTTCAAAGAAATAATATTTCTATGCATTTGAGCTCTCCCAGCTCGAAAGTCTGATAGAAATTTCATAGAACACTATTTTTGGAATTTTCAAACCGCAATAACTTTTGAATGGATCAAGCAATTTTCACGCCGTTGGCGCAATTCGACGCAGTTTTATCATCCTCATAAGTAATTTTGCAATTTTAATTGATCGAGCCACAAATTTCGGAGTAATCCCGAAAAAACACTTTTTCGGGTTTCTACCGTAAATTTGATTGTTTTTTGTAAGGTACTTTCACCACAAAATACACATTTCAAATTAATATCACTCATATTAAATATTTATAAACTTTAATTCTCACAAATAATATTTAAATAGCAAAAAAAGCCAAAACGTTGGAAACACGTTGTAAACAGTATGCCACAAACGAGTCTTTATGATCAGCTGTGATGGCGTCGTGGCAACAGAAACCAGAGTGGGGACGGAGTGAGAGAGTAATAGATAGAGAAAGAGTGAGAGAGGAATAGAAACGCGGAGAAGGAAATGTAGGCATCACGCAGCTGCACGCATTTAACTTTATCGACGAATTTTTGTTATTTCGGCTTGCGGAAATCGTCAGATTATATATTTTTCATTATTCTTGAATTATTACCTTCAAAATAAAAAAAAAATTAGCTACGCTCGAGAATGTCGAGATGACGTTTTTTTTTTAAAACTTTGTTGCCCTCCCCTTTTTTTACGTCACTCTCAAATTGTCAGATTAGTGGAATATACACTTTTTAGGATGTAATTAACTCACCCTACCTTAATCTGACGCGCTCGAGAATTTCTGATGGTCAATTTTTTTTTACTAATCTGATCCTGTATCCTTCACGGGCGGCCTTATATATGGGCCTCATGTTTTGTGGAGGTACTTAACCGGGTACAAGGTATCCCCCTGTATATTAATCTGCCGCGCTTTAGTAAATCCCGAAATCCCCGCTTGGGCTCCCCTACTATAGTAATGTTTATTCAAAAGTTGTCTCTTTATATTGTAAAATAGTTTGTAATAAGGAGGGGAGAATTGTTGTGACCTTTTATTAGGCTTGTTGATATTAATCATAAAATAACATATGTCATAGAGAACTGTTAATAAATATAAAAAGTAATAAATGTCTATTTTCTAGAACATTGACATAATTTAGTTCCAATCATTAGTTTAAATCCTTCTCAGAATCATAATAAGATTCTTCAACCATTTTAATACATAACCACAAATTATCTAGATTAATGACAATTTCATAAAACATTTTCATCATGGAACACAAACAATACAATCAAATTGTTAAGAAAATAGAACCTGTTCTATTTTTTTTACAATTTGACAGGGTAGACAATCTATAATACAATTTTTAATTTTAGACTGAACAATTGGAATTGTTCCAAAACTTGAACTAAATATTACACACTATTACTACTTAGTCAGGCGAACCTTGGCCAAGACAAACTTAAGCCAAGGTTCCGGCACTGAGGCCACTGGCGGGCCCATTGTGCCATTCCAAATATTACACAAGAAATTGTCTAATCTAAAATGACCTTAACAAACGATGTTTCATGGCGACAGCTATTTTATTACAGTCAGTTGAGGTTGCGTTTGAAGCCAATCATTTACTGTCAAATGTGTTTGATTTTTTTAGCTAGTTTATCTGTGAGTGTTGTGTGTTTTATTTGATCTAAGACCGTGCCTCCTAAAAAACTTGTTGGTGTTAAAGGAAGAATTATCCACAGCCAAGGCCAAAAGATTCTTAAAAAAGTTGCAGCTTTCATGGAGTCTGAAGCTAAACTAGGAATAAAGATTATTACAGTTTCCTGTAATATTGTCGTATTTAATACTGTAATAATCTTCATTATTTCAAGTCTACAGACTTTTTGTCAAATTTTTCGAATTTTGGTTGCGATTGGAGGTGAAGATGTCGCTACTGTCACCATATTTACACTTCCGTTACTGGAAGACATGTATTGATTGTGATTGAAGTGTATTCTTCAGTCCGAGATTAGAGATTCTCGGACAGATAACATATACCTTACGCCAAACGCCAAAAAACCGGTCTACAAGTTGTGTTGTCCCTTCTAATTGCCAACCAGAATGGTTGGTTTTAAAATATCTTGTAGATATACCAACCCCGTTTAACTTTGAAGTGTAATTCAATATCCGTCGGTGCATATGGCACGGAAAGTAGTTGTTGCTTCTTAGTTGAACGGTCACTGTTTTTGAAATCTCATTTTTCAAAAGTTGGAATATAAATAATAATAATTATTCGACATCAATTCTAATTCCTTTGAAAAATCATCGGTAAATCAAATTAAAAAGTATAATAATCTAATATATTACTTCTGGCATTCAGATTATTATAGAATATATGGAAAAGTATACATCAATTCAAAAATAAATGAATTATGCTATATATATGGTTCTAATATCCAATTAATAATAATTATCTCTTACACAGAAAAACAATGTATTCACAGCACGAATAAATTTTATATATTTTGATCTGGTTCTCTTTTGTTGGAAAACCGAATAAATACATTTATTTTTTACTTTTATAGTGAAAATTAAAAATGAAGCCTCAGCTATTAGAAAAGGAGCATCTACATCCTTCAGATCTCCTCAAGAAAATAAATCTAGGAAATAATAGGTAATGGAAGCACCAAAGTTTGGAGAGTTGCAAAGGATTCGGGATATGATTTATAATTTTCACATCCTGCAGAAAAGAGCTCACATATTAGTTTGATTAAAGTATAATAAAGATACTAAAATTAATTACAATGAACTTTTGCCAGTTTACTTTTACTATTAGTTTTTACGCTAGAATTACTAATATTTTATATTTTTTATTTAGATAGCATATTACTTCATATTCATTCAAATATAAGTACCTACTCAAGTTTCAACACCTCAATGACGTTTGCCACTGTACGAAGCAATGATATAGTATAATGTAGTTATTTGAGCCAACCATATAACCATGGCGGTCACCACTATTTTTCATTAATAAAATTTTTTCTCGAGTTCCTATTTAGTGTATATGTATGGATAAACTCAATGGACAAGAAAGCAGCAACACCGTTTCCTCACTCTGGGTTGCAGAGCATACTGGAATATAGAAAAGAGGAATGGTACATGGGTTAGCTAAGAGAGGAGCAGAAACATCCTAAATGGTCACCTAAAGAAGTTCAAACTAGTAGGAAAGAGAAGACGAAGAGCCTCCATTCACATTCTCGCGGAATCCATGATACTGCATGATCTCAGGGATCAGAAATAGAAGAGGAAGACCTGTCTTAAGTCCAGCCTGTGTATATTCTATGATTATTTCAGTTTATAGGACTAGAGGAACAAGTCGCTGAGAATTTCCTTGGAAATTTGATATGTAAGGCATAAAAACGTTTCTAGGTCTCATTTTATGTGTAGATCCTGGGAAGAACATAATACGACCAAATCCTTCAAGGAAGATATTGTGAGAACAAAGTTAATAGTTTTAAGAATATGTTCTGAAAGGAATTTAAAAAAAATCAAATAGATCCATGGAAGATATCGTTAACAATAATAATATGTAGTGATTGGTAATAAAAAAAATCTAAATTTCACGTTTATATTATTTAAAAGCCTTTTTAGTAAAAATTTTGATTTACGTTACTTCCTCAGCGTAAATTTTATCGAAAAACACTTTTAAATTTCCTTAATGAATTAATTTATTGTTGTTTCGGTTGTTTTCTGCACCCATTTTCAGTTTTCATTTTCTGCCTTTAGTTTAAAACGTACTTATTCTACTTTCAATTCATTTCTCAGCAAAGTAATAAATCTCCTCGTAGCAGTAAACTCAACACAACTGTTTTATATTCAAACTAGCACGTACCCAGAAGCTTTTAATGGAATAACTGCGGTCATATATAACGCTATTGTGTTTGTTGCGACATTCTTTGAGATTAAGTCACTCTGTATCTCATTCCTCCTGTTAGGATGGGTTATTTATTTTTTTTCGTTATTTTTCATGTAATATTATGTTATGAAATATCTGAAGGTATTATCTCTTCCAAGTTATCTCACTTTGCATACGAAAGTGTGAGTTACGAGTGGCTATACATTAAAACAATGTTTATTTTTCAAATAAAATTATGCACGTTTGAAGAAAAAAAAAAGTATATGATATTCGGAGGATGAGATACTTTATGTGCTTCGCATGGATCTTTCCACACTCAGCACATAAAGTATTACTTATTCTTCTAACACCATAATATACTATTTTATGCATAATAGTTTGTATAGACATAAAGACGTCCTTACCGTATTTCTTAACTGATGTCGACGTAAATTTTATTTGCTACTTTTGACAGTTCAGTTGTTATATTTTGATTTGTTCAGTATTATTGGTCATTTTCGCCTTTTTCAATTAATTTTTCATTGTCAAAATGCCTTCCCGGTATAATGACAAAAAGCAAAGTTTAATTTTAAAGTTGATTAAATACCTTTCAAGAGAAAGAGATGCTGGAATGCCGCTTTTACCGTAAAATGCAGTCTACAACGTAATCTGAATGATCCGATCTGAATGAATCGGACTTCCACAATGATGATGAAGATGATTCAGTCAGTGATGAAGTTTAGACTCTGTATATTATTTCATTACATATGCTATTTCAGTTCACCTTTCTTATCCGTTTGTTCATTCATTTTTCCTGTTTTTATTGGGAGTTTTTTCAGAAATAGATTTATTTATCGCCTGTTTTTTTGCATTTCCCAGGAATACTTACGAAATTGTTTCTCACAATATTACAGACAATAATTACTATACAATTTTTAGAAATATGAGCATGTAAATAATATTTTATCCAATTTTAAATATAATATCCCAAAAATTTAATCGTATAATACATTTTTTCTACGCCCATGTCTGTAAACGTCAAAAATTTCACTGACAACATTCCTTGTAAGTGACATTTAACAATAACATGCACGTAATGAAAATCTCATAACATACACGTGCGTTTAGATAGAAAAACCTAGATTTCTTTGTTGACTCAAATTTCAATCAAATTTTCATTTATGTAATACTTTATTAGGTTTATTTACATACTTCTAATCAATTGAAAAACATAAAAGATCTTAGCATTAGTGAAATACATTTTAGATTAAAAGAGTGATGTCCCTAAATGTCGGCAACACATTTTATAATTTCAAAAAAATAATTCGGTTTTTCTTGATATGGGAAAAACGTCATCTCATTTATGCTGTCAATTTTGGTAACAAATTATAGTATCCGAACATTTTCTCAACTTTACCTATGAATATAACTGTTTGTAATGAAAAAGATGAAATTATGAGCACTCAGAAGAAAATAGATGGGCACTCGTAAAATTTACATTACTTACAACTCTTGTTACGTAATATACTATTTAATAATATATTATATAATTCGCCATTTAATCACGATTTGGTAATCCGTTATTTTCTAAATTCAGTAAATCATGCTTAGGGATGTTAAACATCCTTAAGCTAGAAACTTAAAACAAATCAGTTGAGAAAACGGAGATTTCAAGTTCAAACCAGACTAAATTATGTAAAAAGGTACGCAACGCATAAAGCAAAATACAATGTTTGGCATTACCAATTTATTCATAGTAACACACCTTAACATGCATCATTGACAACAATTCTTAACATCATTGATTATAATTTTGAGGTTAAGTGTAAAATAGCATTCAACTAATATAAGACAAACGTAAAACAGCAGAAAACGTCACCGATTATGACGTAACAGCAACGGATGGTTAAACAAAGTCTACCATTATATCTTGTCAATACGCGTAGATTTTTTAGGGTTTTCTTGTACCTACATCTAAAGTTTTATATTTGTTAATTACACTTTTCGGTCTACCAAAACTAGGAATCTTCTTTACACGACCATCTATTTGTAGGAGGTCATTCAGGATTCAAATTTAAAAAGTGAATGTGACCTCAGCAAACATTTTTCCATTATCTTGTAATTCCTCATTTTTTCCTTCCTATAATATTTTATACAAACGAGTACAAAGCAATATCTTAACTTTTTTTCTGACTAAAATTTCAGAGAGATTTCCTTATTGCCAAAGGAGAATTAGGAATGATGTTTCTTTGTTTGGAAACAGGAAGTTAAGGGAAGGAAGTAAAACGAAATGTAAAACGGTATTCGACAGATTTTCTAAATTTCCTTTCTCTTTTTATAATTCCTATCCATTGGAAAATATTTTAAAATATATAAAAGTCTTGGGAATTCGGTTAGAGATATTTCTTTTGAATGGTGATATATTATGATGCAAAAAACCGAATATAGAGATTTGAGATTTTTTAAAATAGAAAATATTTCATTTTAAAACAAACACTCCTCGTATCATCCACCGACTGGTTTTAAATTTTATTTTTATGTTTTTCCTGGCAATAAAGGTGGCATTCCTAATTGCATAAAAGGAATTTACTTCATATCTGTGTTGTGTTGGAAAAATCTGCGCCTGTTTCCCACAGAAACGAACAGAATCCCATCAACTGTTAATTTCCAAAAGTACGCTTTGGATATGCAATTTGCCACAAACACGTTCCTAATCTAATTATTTCGAACATCAGTTCCATGAATTTCTTTATTTCGTTGTGTTTTTTTATACAGCTGTTATGTGTACATAACGTTTCAGGCCAGTCATGGTATAGCTGGATAATTTCAATCACTGGAAGCATGAGAAAATATTTAATAATGAATGCTGGAAAGTACCTATATTATTTTACTTGAATGATTGAGTGATAAATTAAATCGTATGAAAAACAACATAGGTATTGTAAGGATAATTTCTTTGATAAAAAACGAAAAACACACCATTTAAGCAGAAAGTTGTCTGGTCGTCATCGTTATCAGTGTCACTTGTTCTTGTTTCGCTATCATTTTACTTATGACTAACGTAACCACACGTCCCACAGCTAGAGCAATAATGTCCCGCTTTTACAAACAGTCAGACAATAATTTTTTACTCGTTCCTCTATATTAAAGTGCGTATACTTTAGCGCTCTAATAATATCAACATGCGTCCAAGCTAGGTAGATTAAACCTTGGGTAACGAAATACATTTCATAGGAAGAGAACGAGTCAAATTAACAAGAATTGGGATTGGACTCACACACATCTTACATCCTGCTTTATGCTGATAAGACAATATCCGCCTGGATGCGAAATATGCTTCCAAACGATATTAGACTCTTCTTATTAACCGAAAGTTTTTTAAAATGCCAACAGACCACATGACCGCCAGATATATCTTTCGCAAGAAGACCAAAGATCGAAAGGAGCTTGAGGAAGAAAACGCACCACCACTCAGCAGAGCGAATGAACTGATCTGGTATACAGACGGATCAAGGAATGAGCTTGGCACCGGAGCGGGTATATACAGCAAGTCGAGCAAATATGAAGGAATCGTCTCGCTTGGTAAATATGCCTCGGTATTTCAAGCAGAGGTATGTGCAAGGGCAAATAAGATGAGAGCCTATAGATCGGGATCTACAGTGACAGTCAAGATGCCCTTAAAGCACTTCAGAGCTCTAAAGTAACATCTCGACTGGTATGGGAATGCGGCGAAGAACTTAGAAGACTGGACTTGGAACAGTGTAACACTGGAGTGGGTCCCAGGTCACAAAGGAATCGCTGGCAGTGAAAAAGCTAATGAACTTGCAAGAGCGGGATCGTCAACACTGATGAACGGACCCGAACCATCTGTGGGCATCCCCAGATGCTCCACTAGGTCATGGTTAAAAGGGTGGGTAAAAGAACAACACAAAAAACACTGAAAGAATACGCCCAGGCAAACACATGGTAAGAAATTTATAAAAGAACCATCAGAAAAAACAGCGAAAGAACGGCTCTCAATGAGCAGAAACAAACTACGCACCATATCGGGGCTTCTTACGGGACAGTTTTCCAGAAATTAGCACCTGAACAAAATAGGGCTGTATAACGGAGACCTCACATGCAGAAGATGCAAAAAGGACACCGAAACAGCTCTGCACATATTATGCAACTGTGAGACACTGCACCACAGGAGGCAAAAACTATATGGAAGACCCCAAATGACCACCAAACACCAAATTATTAGTTTCCGTTCTACACTCGCCTTATTTAATAAATAAATCAATGGTCGTGGACAAAGTATGGTATTCTACTCGCAATTTATGGCCATTATTCACTCGGGTGACTTGGCTATCATAAATTGCTCGTTTAATAATATATATTTTTGTTCACGCTCCATTGTTGAATAAAAGTTCTCTAGTTTCATTGTTTTACATTGAATACCACTCGAGAAAAAATTGTGTAGGGTTTTATTCAAGTTTGTTACTTTTTTTATGATTATTTCCTTTCTATTAACTTTGACCAATCGCTATCTAGAATTGGTATGTCAAATATAAATTTCAAGTGGAAAAATTACTTAACAACTGTCAACTTAGCCGTCAGCAGTTTTTCCGGAAAAAAAATCGAAAAAATTTAACCGATATGGCTAACAATACTCCTGTAACCTACAATAATTGTAATTTTTATATTAATTGTAATTTAAAATAAGTTTGAAGTAATCACCTTTCCTAGCTTGAAAGTTATATTGCTCTTATTGATTATTGTTCTTATTATTTTAATTAAAAAAAATGTTGTATTAAAATAAAATGTTTATTTAACTCAGGAAATGATCTTACCAAATATCCCTCGCGCATCTAATTTTTCCTGTGGAAAAATTGGAACAATCATTTCGCAAAAGTGAAAAAATCCTCGTCTTCGACTCGGTTTTTTAAATTTGTTAAAACAAATTACTAAGAAACTTGTTTTCCGAACTTTTCTGGAAACATTGAATGCACTAGGGATATTACCCCCGAAAAATTTCAGGAGCCAGATTGCCAAGCAACAAACTTTCATACCTTTCGAAAATTTGGCCGATAAAATTTTTTCTCTTGTGATATGATAAAACTTTCTATTGATAGTGTTATATAGCTTACATTAAACAAAAATAAAAATCAACCACACGTCAAAACTAAACAAAAAATAAACTTCAAAGCTATGTAGTTTCAGCACCTTCCAGTCAAAAGCATAAAAAACCCGGAACAAGGCAAACCGGAATGTGCCAGGGTGAAATTTATAGACTAAAGGTTATTTATGGATATAGTTCATACCCATGTAAATGTTTTTTTGTGAAATTCATACGGTGATTATAATAATTGTAACAACTGGATTTTCAAAATAAACTGCTGAAAGTTCACAAGAGAAATCTAAAGCCCTGTTTACAATGTACCGTAACAAAATAAGGCTGAAACTATGATATTTTATTCTGTAGTTTTTAACATAAAAGAATACAATTTCAAAATGCTGAACATGATTTTTCAGAAGAAAATTAAATGAGTCCCAGCGGCTGGAAATAGTCGTATACATGAAAGCTCATTGAAAGACCGACGAAATAAGGCGAGAGGCATAGGAATTGAATTTGTGTAGAGGACGTGTTAGGTCAAGCTTATCCCTAACGATGGACATCCATGGAATATTCATTGTGGAGATTGATATGCAAAGTGGGGAAAATTGGGTATGTGTAATTCAGTCCATTTGTAGTCTTTCTCGTTACATTGTGTTTCTTTGAACCCACCACAACGGCTATTTTGTATTTAAATTCAAGAAGAAAAATATGTAATCATATTCGTTATATTAAAATTTCAGCATTGTCAATATAAGTAAGGCTTCTTGTTGACTGATTAATGACTCAATATTTTATTTTAAAGGAAATCGCAAACTAACACTTTAAGTCCCGTGCGTACCACACAGTGGCGTAGCTATCATAAGGCCAGGAGGTGAAGTGCACCAGGGCCCCGGAGCTCAGGGGGCCCTCTAACAGCTTTGAAAAAAAGATTATTTAATATTCGCGAATTATACGCGAATTATTCGCTCCAATTTCTTGATGTTTAACAAAAACATATTTTCAATTCAATAATGATTTTTATGAACAGCATTTTGGTCTTGCCATGGGCTCTTGCCTCTCACCAATTCTATCGAATATTTACGTGGAACATTTCGAAACCAAAATAGTAAATAATCAAAAATTAAAACCAATTGTCTGGTGGAGATATGTTGACGACATTTTTGCAATATGGCCTTACGACTTAGTATCTCTGAATGATTTTTTAACAAACAATTTGAAATTGAAATTGAAAATAACAATTTTTTACCATTTTTAGATGTTCTTATTAAAAAAACACCTACAGGGTATGAAACAAGTGTTTACCGTAAGCCAACACACACTAATAGGTATTTGAATTTTGATTCAAATCATTCTATAAGCGTTAAAAAAGGAATAGTAAAATCTTTATACGATAGGACCAAAATTATTTGTTCTAACGATAATCATAATTTAATTAAAAAAAATGTTGTATTAAAATAAAATGTTTATTTAACTCAGGAAATGATCTTACCAAATATCC
This sequence comes from Lochmaea capreae, assembly GCA_949126875.1. Lineage (NCBI taxonomy): Eukaryota > Metazoa > Arthropoda > Insecta > Coleoptera > Chrysomelidae > Lochmaea > Lochmaea capreae. Next base: position 15,439,014 of record OX421409.1, read on the forward strand.
CTCGCGCATCTAATTTTTCCTGTGGAAAAATTGGAACAATCATTTCGCAAAAGTGAAAAAATCCTCGTCTTCGACTCGGTTTTTTAAATTTGTTAAAACAAATTACTAAGAAACTTGTTTTCCGAACTTTTCTGGAAACATTGAATGCACTAGGGATATTACCCCCGAAAAATTTCAGGAGCCAGATTGCCAAGCAACAAACTTTCATACCTTTCGAAAATTTGGCCGATAAAATTTTTTCTCTTGTGATATGATAAAACTTTCTATTGATAGTGTTATATAGCTTACATTAAACAAAAATAAAAATCAACCACACGTCAAAACTAAACAAAAAATAAACTTCAAAGCTATGTAGTTTCAGCACCTTCCAGTCAAAAGCATAAAAAACCCGGAACAAGGCAAACCGGAATGTGCCAGGGTGAAATTTATAGACTAAAGGTTATTTATGGATATAGTTCATACCCATGTAAATGTTTTTTTGTGAAATTCATACGGTGATTATAATAATTGTAACAACTGGATTTTCAAAATAAACTGCTGAAAGTTCACAAGAGAAATCTAAAGCCCTGTTTACAATGTACCGTAACAAAATAAGGCTGAAACTATGATATTTTATTCTGTAGTTTTTAACATAAAAGAATACAATTTCAAAATGCTGAACATGATTTTTCAGAAGAAAATTAAATGAGTGATTCAAATCATTCTATAAGCGTTAAAAAAGGAATAGTAAAATCTTTATACGATAGGACCAAAATTATTTGTTCTAACGATAATCAATTCACAAAGGAGAAAACTTTGCTGAAAAATGTTTTAAATGCCAATAATCACCCGGCAGAATTTGTGAATAAAGAAATTAAGAATATAGAGAAGGGCTCATTGTTAATACCCCATAACAATAACAATAATATTAATAATTCAGCTAACATAATTTTTAAAAACTTGGCAATACCGTATGTTAAGGGTTTATCAGAAAGAATTAAGAAAATTGGTAATCAATTCAATATTCGAACTAGCTTCAAATCTAACAATACGTTGAGATCTATTCTAACAAAAACGAAGCCAAAAAATGAAGAACAATCTCCAAAAAAATGCATATATCAGATATCTTGTGAATGCGACAAATTCTATTTAGGTGAAACATCTAGACCATTGAAAGTCCGAATAAATGAACATAAAAAGTATATCAAAGATAGGGAGTTCTTTAAGTCAGGTATTTGCAAACATGCTTGGGAAGAGGGGCATAAAATTCAATGGGATTCGACAAAAATAATATTGAAAGAGCCCAATAATAAAAGACGAAAAATCAAAGAAAGTGCTTTAATACAACTAAATTCAGATAAATGTGTAGCTAGTATTTCAGCCGAATGTAGTCAAATTTGGTTACCAATGTTAGAAAGAGAAATTTCCAATAATCAATTACCGGCGTTATCAGGATAGCATCATAAGTTTTTATCCTGGTTTTCTTATGATTTATCTTTGGAATGGTTGTTAATCGATACACACTTCAATACACAAAATCACCAAACTGAGTTATACATATTTTGAAAACAAAATAATCATACACAAAAAAGTAACAACAAACGCGTTTATATTAACAAAATTTCCAAAATAAGCAAGAAAAAAGCGCTATCCCAAAAAAAACCGTTCCTGGAACGTGCACTTCACTGGATTCCATTTCTAGTGGACTACATATCGTTAGAATGTCATGAAATAAAATATTTTATTTCTCATTTTACCAGAGGTGTGATCTACTATAAATGGAACTTAATAAAATTTGACAACAAAGTTTTGTAGTCTTAAACTTCAAAATATTATTGATTTTCTAGTTGTCAAATTTTTTTCGTTGTGTCAGATAGGGACCAAAAATTTTTCATTCATTCATTATTAACGGTAGCTGGAACGCTACGGAAACGTTGAAATAAAAAAATGAAAAAACATTATTGTGGTTTGATTCCCAAGAAAATAAAAAAATTTGCAAAGAAATTATAACGAAATTTGGTGTGCTGGAATGTGACCTTACGGAAGTGTATACAGCAATTCCTGTTACTTGCGCGGCAGCAGAAAGATCTTCCAGTAAACTGAAGATTATGGAAAATTATTTAAGAAACAGCATTCGACTAGATCGCCTCCGACATTTATCGTTAATTGCAATAGAAAATGAGGCGGCATCAAACTTGGATTTGAGTGAAATTATAGACGAATTCACAAAAATTAAAGCTCGCAAGAGATTGTGAATTGGACGGGGAATTCTGTTAAAAATCGTTTTTTCCCTTAAATAATCTCATCTGTATAATAAATATTCTATATTGTCATGTGCGTCGTTGTTTATTTAATTCCTTTTTCTTCTATTAAACACATGGACATTCTTATAGAGACAACGTAGGGATTCAGCCTACTAGGGGTAAGTTCAACCCACTGTTTCCTATTCTTATTCCTATCAATAATTTTGAAGGCCAATATAAGTTCAAACTACGCGGAAAGAGGGGAGGAAGGCCCGATTCTTTCCCTATGCATCAGGGCCCTTGTCCCCCTAGCTACGCCACTGGTACCATATTGGTACAAAACGGTCTTTTCTTAGGTACCGTGTGTGCCTAATAGGGCCGCAGTATACGATCGCGATCAAACTACTGTTGTCATTTCAGGAACGCAGCTTCCGTGATTTCTTATGGGTTATTAGAATCTTTCGGACTGAAGCATACAAAAAATCTGCTTGATCTGTAAAAAGCGTGACGTGAAATAATCCATTCAAAGGAGGAGGCAGCCGGCTTATGGAGAAATGGGCTTCGGTGAAATTTAATGAATTGTTAGTATATTGTAGTTGATGACTTTCTGAACAATAGTGTCCATGAGCCCAACTCAATCCTATGACTAGTTTCAGAGATACAGGGTGTTGAAGTTGGAAAATAGAAATTTTTTAAAAGCATGTATTTCTTATTTTCTTCAATGTATCAAAAATTTGTTCCTGTGATAGTGTTCTAATTACACTAAATATCAGTCCCTTATGGGAGAAAGTTTCATTTGCTACAGGGATACTCAAAAATTAGAAAAATGGAACGTTGACTTGAAATATAATTCAATTTTCAGGAATTTCAATATCTGGCTGGGTTTGCTTCTGGTTGGTTTATAATAATGAGGTATGAAAAAGAATTTTACAGGGCGAGTCAGAAAGTTGAATCGCCCTGTATCCTACATTTAATAAAATTTTATATACTTTGTATTGTATGTTAGTAGGTGACATTAAGTCATTTTGAAATATATATAACTTTTATATAATATACAGGGCTATTCAAAATATATATATGGAAGAATATCTGAGAATCGATTTTTTTTGGAAATCTCCCTGTAACTAAATATTTCCTCGGTGAATTTCTGAGATACCTTCATACTACCTTTGCTTTGAGTTTGTTGGTCGGATGTAAAAGTTTTGTCAACTTGCTATGATCAGTTTTTTTATCCTGACAATATTATGATATGATATCGAAAATCAACCTTTGGAACTTCACTATTATTGTACTTGTAAGTCGGGAGCTAGAACTTTAGGTACATGTGCTCATGTGGCCAGTGTTTTATGGTTTTTGGATACGAACAGAATGTGAAACATCTATCTACTCCTCTCCTAAATGAAATAACTGATGCAGCTGAAAGGATAGAACCAGAAAACATAGATCATGGTCCAGATATTGTAGAACTTTGAATTCCTTCAGTAATTTCAGTTAGTTTCGACATGTTTATGTTAATTGTTTTTTCCGATATCAAGATCAGCTTATTTTTATTTTGTTTGTTTTTATGTATATGTCGATCAGGGTATAACGTAAACAACATCCAAATCATCATATTGTCGGGATAAAAAAATGTAGAATACAGGACGATCAACTTTCTGACTCGCCCTGTAAAAAATGTTTGCATATCTCATTATTATAAACCAACCAGAAGCAAATCCAGCCAGATATTGAAATTCCTGAAAGTTGGATTATATTTCAAGTCAACGTTCCGTTTTTCTAATTTTTGAGTATCCCTGTAGCAAATGAAACTTTCTCCCATAAGGGACTGATATTTAGTGTAATTAGAACACTATCACAGTAAAAAATTTTTGATACATTGAAGAAAATAAGAAATAAATGCTTTTGAAAAATGGCTATTTTCCAACTTCAAACTAGTCATAGGATTGAGTTGGGCCGATTCGAAAGTCATCAACTACAATATACTAACAATTCATGGAATTTCACCGAAGCCCATTTCTCCATAAGCCGGCTGCCTCCTCCTTTGGCAAAAAAGTTGTCCGGTCTGAGGTGAAGATTTCTTTCCTAAGCCCCAAGGATTAACGTGCTAAAATATCTGCCATGAGCAGATTCTGTTACCGAGAGAAAGAAATTGCAGAGCACATCCTCTGCCAATGCGAGTGTTTCTACTAGGCGATAAGAAACCGCCGGCAAAAAACTACATGGAAGGATTAGTCTTGGGGATGATTAACTACATGAAAAGAGTCGGGCTGGGAAATGTAATCCAGATCACAATGGATCTGAAAAGGTCGCAATGGAAATAGGCCGACTAGCCACCTTATCAAATCTTATTCAATCTATCCACAAGACAATTAATGGTGCAGCTGAGCATACTTATTTTACATATTCGTTCAAATTGTATTTATGAAATGGTGTAGAAAATTTTTGATCAGAATACATCGTTTCATAGGTAAACAGCTATAAGCAGTTCTCTACTAAGAGGAAAAGGGCGTGTTGTTTGACATAGGATACAGATTGTTTTAGCATGAACTGTCTTCAATTTGCTATAATACATAGAACTATAATTCTGGAATAGTAAAAAATGGAAATGGATTAGATGTAAATAGTTCAAGCCATATCAAGAGTGAATTTTGGATAAATTGCATCCGAAATAAATATAAATTGATAGAAAGGGACATGAAAGGTTTGAAAACTGCAAAAAAGAAGGTGAAGGACACCTAAATTTTCCAAGCCTAGAACTCAGGACAAAAAAAAGTGAAAAACATTTTTCTATGTTATTAATATCTGCCGACGTTTTCATTTCCAAACATCATTAAGAAAAATCACCGTCTTTTCTTTCGACCTTCGCAGCTATTAAAAATAAAGGGATTCTATCTAATTCTTGCATCTTTTCTAAGAGCACACTCCTAGGTTCACACTACAGCATTATAGTTGGTATTTTCTTTCAACAGGCGCATTATACAAAAGAACTTTCCTGAAAGATTACGTCCTTAATGGCGTCCTTAACAGCAAAATCTGCGATGTAGAGCTAACGTTAACTATGGCCAAGAAATATAAAGGAAAAGAAATGCCAGAAAAATATCATTAATTGAAATTTATGGGTAGGGCTCGTCGAAAAAAAAGTGGATCCATACACAGATTATCAGGACGGTATTCAAGCAAACAAACGGGAAGAGTGGAGGGTGGAATTTGTTTTTGAAGTATGAGACGGAGAAGAGCCTCTAGGCTGCGAAAGTGCAAGTAATAATTTCATCGAGGGAATGAAAATATTGATATTACAGAACATCTCAGTACAGGTAGAGAGTGTAAGGATGATGTTAATGGTATAACTCTTCAACGAGTGTAGAATGATGGATGATTCCAAAATTTACTCGCTGCGCTCGCTCGTTTTGGAAACTTCATCCGTGTGAATAATAGCCATTTTACACAAGTAAAAGAATATAGTTTCTCCACGAGTATGCATAAAAAATATTCTTCCTTTGAGAATAGAACCTCGATTGCCGGGGAAGAAATAAAGTATCTCTACCATTGAGCTATCAACCACACTTATTTATAAAGATGTAAAGAACATAGTTATAGATAACTTGACATATTTTTCATAGAAACCCTTCACATTTCCAAATGAAATTATTAGGAATAGTAATAGAGATAACATAATTATAGGTACTTAAACATATTAAATTGCTACTGTTGTCCATTTTGTTCTCTATATACAGATACATGTAATAAGAAACGAAACATAGGGATTTAATGTATTTTCCAATCTAAATAGTTCACCAACAGAAAATTTATTTTAATTTATTTCAATAAATATCAAGTATTTAGCTGGACATCTGGATTTGTTAGTTATGTGGTTATGTGCGATTTAGTATTCAAGTGTCTTTTGATTTCTTTTGGCGATAACGGCTTCCAAAATAAAAATGAATAAGTAAATAAAACAAAATAATATTCTTTAAATTAAAACAAATTGAAATTTAATTTCAAAAAAAAAACTTAAAATGCTAAAACTAAAAAATGTATGAATTAAAGGTTCAAATAGTCCTCCTTGTTGAGCCAAACAAAAACCGAATCTATTGAACAAAGATAATATTGCATCTCTGAGCTGATTCGGCACAATGCTGGACAATTTTCGCTCTTAATTCTATCAAATTTTGAGCCCGTTCAAAATTGTGCCGATAAATTTCATTTTTTAAAAAACCCCATAAAAATCAATCATTCGAGGACAAATCCGCTGATATTGTGAGTGACCTCCAAAATAGCACGATAAAATTTCAATTTTCTCCTGAAGGGTGTACAGTGTACATTCTGATTTCTGTACGAATTTATTTTATTTTGAATAGTTATGGGCTTGAATAATACTTAGATATCGACTGCTGTTTACTGTCTGACGCTAATTAATTAATTGTACGATATGTTGTAGATGTCCAAATGAACGATTGTAATAATCGTGTTTTTAATCTGTTGAAGCTTGATATTGGTCGACTAGTTCAAAAGCAGTTCTGATACAATGCTTAAAATCCCTTGGTTTGTTCCAGCACATCAAGAAACCGTTCTTGGAACGGTGACGCGCATGTGAAATAGCAAACATGCTTTCCAACCACGAGAGAACCGTTTAGCGAACGATAATTTTTTTATTCCAACCCGATTTGGTACCGTTATGGAACCGGTTCAAGAACGATGATTTCGATACTTCACTGAAAGCAGGTATCAAGGGAACTGACTTGCGCAGTACTATATATCCATATCTAGTTAGGTTAGTTGCCTTGATTTGTTGTTTTTGTATTTGTTGAATTTTGTGGGAGCGAACTTATTTATATTTGTTTGCTCCATCTGTTATAAATAAACAGTTTTTTACTTAACAGCATGTGATTTATGTCGAGTCAGTAACCAAACCGTTCCAACCATGATTTGTTTTGGAATCGTTATTAGAACGGTTAACAGTTGGCGCCTGCGTAACAAATCACTAAGAACGATACCGATAACGATTCAGGAACGATTACAATTTGTGTGTTGGAACCTCCTATGTTCCGTTTCTCATTGCATGTATGTATATGTGAAATTGTGATTAAGTATATGATTATTTTGACGTTTCAAACGGTGATTTACCAAGTTAAGTATTTGACGTTTTAAAAGAGTCGATTTGATTTATTCATTTTAGCGTGATTTCTGATAATCATAAAATGTAATTGGCTATCGAGAGTTAATTATTTTTCATTCTTTACTGGTGTTAAGAATTCATATCCTTATTCAGCTGAATAATTAATAGATATTTATGTTACTAGTCCGGTAAGTACACTTTTACAGTACGAGTGAGATGTTTACGGAATTTCGAAACAAGTACTGTAAAAGTTTACCGGACGTGTGACGTACAACATTTTATTTCATACTGCTAAAAAACACAAAAGAACAGTGAAAAAATAAAATATATTTATCGGAGTTCGCTATTTTTGAAATTTTCATTTGCTAAGATAGCTGACCTGTAGTTGGTACCCATAGAAAAATAATATTGTTTTTGAATAATATGATAGTGTCAGCGATTGTCATTATCCGATTTTCAGGAGATGGCTTAAGATCAATCCATTCCTGAGGACATTTTGCGCAAATCTCATGAAGCCACGGGGCATCTGATACCCAACAAATCGTTCTGTTCATTGTTTTACTGTTGAATTTCAATAAATATTGTAATATTTTAATTTGTGTGATGTAGCTCTTATTTTTAGATTTTTATTATTCTGTTATATTTTATTATTATTTATTTAGGCGCCTTTATTTTTCAAAAAGCTGGTATAGTTACTTTAAATTTTTGTCTGAAAATCAAAGAATTTGGCTAGCTATTAAAAGAAAAACAATTTTGACTCTTTCTCCCAAGTTGCGGTTCCCTCAATTAAAATCTGATGAAATTCTGTTTTCTCTTATTATCCTCAGCAACTAAATATTCCATCTCCTTATCCCTTTAATATTTAATGATTTTATTAATACCTGCCCTTCACTATAATTTAAAAAACCACTTGTCGTGTTCCCCTCGTAATACAAATAGAATAATTTGAAAACTGAAACTTTGAACATGCGCACAGACTTCATCTGCTCTTTATTTCGATCATGTGTTATTTTACAATGGCTTCACGGGGAAAATAATTGTTTAATTGCTTTGGATTATTTGGATTATTAAGGTAAGCTTCCTTTTTATTTATAACTACTAATATTAAGAATCTTAACTAACTTATTATATATGAAATATGCATTTGCGAAATGAATATTTCTACGATGAATAAATTTATAGGTTATCTACTTTCAGGGACTTGAGTCTAATAAATCCTCTTCTCTGCTATGTGGGATATAAATTAATCGGAATTGATTGCTGCTTTCATACACACTATTATAGAAATTAAACTGAACATTCTCAGGAACAAACTGCATACAATATCCTTTGAAATTTCTGGGATGCTATCTCCAGTCAAGGTTAAATATAGGTCAAACAAAGCTTACCGCTTTCTAGAAGACAATTAAAGGATGAAAACTCTTACACGGTTAGTACTTTTAGTTTTTCTATTAGTTAGGTATGATTTTGAGGCACTTTACTTTATATTTTTCAATTTTTGATTTTTCTTTCTTAATTTTTGCACCTTCTCCCTTCTCGTTCCTCCACAGGCGACTTTCCCTGTCATCAAATTGTCTTAGTGTCATTTTTAATTGACTTCTATGGATATAAAGGTCCTTTCGCATGTTCATTATATCAATGTTCCTTATTAACTACACTACACTTTCTTTTAATTGGTTGATTCATTTCGCGATTAAACACTGTCACTTCACTGAATGTTGAAATGAGTTACATAAATCTAATTTAACTACAATATCTATTACATTTTACATAACATGTATCAATTATAAGATTATTTATTTAAGGTTTATAAAGATATTCTATGTTTATTATTTATTTGTTTTAAATTGTTCTATTTTGAAAATTAATTTGATTTCTTCCAAAATTATTCCTATTCAGGGTGAATTGATTCATTACATGTTATTTTCAACAATTACAGCCTCTTCACCTTAAATTGGATTCACCTGGTTGCAAATCATCATAATATATATTCATATTTTTGGAGCATTACTGAGTTTTTATTAGTTTTTAATATGTAAAAGCCTGTAAAATGTCATTACGGGATAGTAGCACGTAATATTTCATTACGAGCTACTATCCCGTATTAGTCTATTTTCCGGATTGAAATCAAGTACGTAAAGGTATGTTTTAGGGTACAGTATGAAATAAAAATAATTTGTGCGTTATTATAGTCGTGAATAAAGCATATTCTTCAGCCGAAGTTTAAACATTTTGTGATTTTAAAGGTGGATCCGATTCTGTTCTTTTGTAGACAGAAAATTTTCTTGGAAATATATTAAATCACAAATATAAGTCTATAAATATTGTGAAAACGGCCGCTGTATCTACAACTGTTGTTTAAACCATGTGTTTTCAGTTGATCTACGATACTTTTGTGTTTTTATTGCAACAATCATTTCTATGAAAGAACTAGCGAACCCGGATTATATGTTGTTTCTAGCATTCTTGCTAGTGGATTAAGAAAAATATAAGTTCTGTGGAATAAGAAAAAACCTCCAATCAATTACCTGCGAAATGCATAGCAATAGGATGGAAGAGAGACACTTACATAAAATAAAGCCTTCAGATATCATAATAGTTACTTGTATGCTTAGGCTGCGAAATACCTTTTTAACGTACCGAAAGAACAGGTATCATCGAGGCCACTTTCGGCCGAGGCAAGATAATCTTGAGGTCGTTAAAAAGTTTCGCGGCCATGGCATACACACTATTTTTCGTGCAATCGTTAAAATTATTAAACTAGATAATTGAAAATAAATATATTATTGCTCTAAAATTTACAACAGTTCAATTTATTCAACAATGTCTCCGTGTGCTATGGAAATGGTATGTTTCAATATATACAAAATATTTTGACAGTTCTTGACAAAACGCAAAATGTCTGATATAGTCAAAAGCGCTCTTATCGTGCGGGTTCAAAGGTCACTAACCATATGTATCAAATCAGAAAACACAGATGTTACCAAAATGTGAGACTACAGATATACCAGGAGAAAAGATTGATGGTTTTATTATTTTAATTAACATAAACGTACCTGGTATTTTTATTTTTGCAAAAATTATGTAGTGAGTACATGTGGTGATCAAAGATTACAAAAACTATACAGCGTATCTTCGGAAGTTCTTACAGAATGGCAAACTTTTTTAAACTTGATTTCTCAGAAAATTTTAACATTGGTAAATGTTTCGGATTCTATATTTTTAAAAAACTTTGATTTACTATCGTCATATTTTGTGCTTAATTTTCACCCGGTATACACCAAAGAAAATTTGGATATGTCAAAATAATTTTCTCAACATACATATACATTTATCAAGATTAAAATTTCCTGAGAAATCAGTGATAAAAAGATTTCCGTTTGGTAAGAACTTCCAATACACGCTGTATATAATCGTTATTCCGATAACCTAATCAATAGTCTCTTTATTTAAAACGAAAATAATAAACAGCAATTTTTTTAAAATTTTTTTTATCAGAACCAAAAAACCCAATGGTATTTAATCTGATTAACTATTTCAAGAAATAAAAAGAAAAAATGGAAATTTCGTTTCGTTTCGTCCAAAATTACCACTTTTCTAAATTTTGATTTGTCATTTTCCGTATATCTTTTTAAAAACTGAACACACTGACTCACTATTTGTGGCTGCTCACATAAGAATCTTCGGTTACATTCTTTTTTATAGCGAAACCCCAACTTTTTTATTGAGTTTGATAATTACGTAATTCCGATTCCCAAAACACCTCGAATATTTAAAGCTTCTTTTAAAACTGAAAAAGTTATATTGGTTTTTGTTCTATATAAATCATAAATAACATCTCGAACCTCCATTTTAATATTTTCCGCAAATCCTCAGTCTTTGGCTTTCTTCGTTTGCATTTTTTAGTATTCCTCTGTATTATATTATGCTTTTTTTCATGCACAATTTTCAGCGCAATCCTTGAACTAATTCCTAGTGCTTTTGCTACTGTTTCCTGTACACTGGTTGACGAATTTCCACTTTTTCTTTCATTCTCGAAATAATCTATCAGATTAAGTAACACTTTTTTCGCTTGAGGATGCAAAAAACCGGAAAATTGCTTATTATTCAAATTGTCACTTTGAATTGCCAAACAAAACTGACATATTTAAATAAAAACTTAGCTGGTGGAAAACTTTTAAGAATCGCTGAAAACTATAATATACATATCCTTTTTTCTCCTGTCAAAATTGCATAAGTCTGTCTTATTGATCTTACGGATTTTATTTGGAAGTTATGATCAGACGCAATAAAAGAAAACAAAAACTGTAAGTATGTCTTTGTTGAATCGTATGACCCGCATTATAAGACTGTATTTGACTATACTGATAGCGATACCATCCACTCCTCCAGAACTCAAAAGCGTTGTAAATTCGGCGCTTTCCGTTTTAATACCTGAACAATCTAAACGGCAGCACGAAAAATGTTACGACGAGTTTAAAGATTGGTGTGACAAACAGAATGTGAAGACGATGTCTGAAAACATTTTATTGGCTTATTTGATGCAGAAATCAAATGTTGTGAAAAGTTCAACTTTATGGAGCATTTATTCCATGCTGAAGTGCATGCCGAACATACTAGAAAATATCGACATTAAGCAGTTTTCAAAATTAGTACCATTTCTGAAAAGAAAAACAGTAGGTTATCGAGCAAAAAAGTCTTAAGTTTTTACGCGTGAGCAAATTGATACATTCCTGAAAGAAACTAATGATGGAAAATACTTACTGTTGAACGTAAGTGTTGAGAGATGTCATTTACAATATTGTTTTATTTATCGTACTGATTTTTGTAGGTAGTTTTGATGATGGGAATATCTGGTGCCTTGCGACGAGATGAGTTAGTGAAAATGGCCATTGAAGATATTCAGGAAAAGAAGCGTGTTTTCACTATAACTCATATTGATTTCATAAAAATTTATAGTAAATATGGAGCTCTTCGACCAAAACATATTGTTAATAATCGACGTTTATTCTTGAGATACGTAAACGGAAAGTGCACCGCACAAGTTGTTGGAGTGCATACCATTAGGAAAATGCCTAGTATGATTGCCAAGTATCTTAGATTACCAAATCCTGAAACATACACGGGTCACTGTTTTCGGAGAAGTTCTGCCACGCTGCTTGCCAATACTGGGGCTGATATGTCAATTCTTAAACGTCACGGAGGATGGATGTCCACGACAGTAGCGGAAGTATATATAGAAGACTCTATCGAAAATAAGAAGCCGCGGACTGTGTTGTAAAATACTGACTTCGCGCCCGATTGCACGAAAAATAACTTTTAAAACTCTCCCGAAGTTTATTAGTTCGATAATGGTAATCAAACGTTGAACTTTAAAGTATTCACGAGCTACATAATGCTCATAATTTATCCGTGTATTCGAATCATGCAGATAAAACAGTAGAGAACGACATAGTGCGCAAAATAACATGAATAGTTGAAATTTTAGCCATTCAAAGCTATTCGCGATAACTCAATAATTCGATGGAACGTTTATACCGAATCGGGATATTCGTACTAGTATTACCTGATGATGAAATAGGTTACATAGGTATCAACAAAAGTATAAAGTGTATCTCAAAGTATCAACCCCATTGAGCATATGTGGCACCAAATGAAAGCAAACGTGAGAGCGGAAAATATTTCTCCTACCCTAAGTACGAGTGTCATAGAGTTGAGTTAAACTATTATAAATAATATATCGGTTGAAAACAATTACGTCGAAATTAATTTAAAGGTTAATTATTATAGGCGGTAAGGATGAGAAAAAGAGGAAAATAAATCTTTACTGAAAAAGTACATAAAAAATAAAGACGTGACATTAGTACAATGCCTGTTTACAGGAATCTAGATGCAAAGGGGTACATTTATTATACACGTGAGACGAACAAGAGACACGTACTGCGAAAACTTGACTAATTAACATACCTTTACTTCAAAGTGTACGTAGGTGCTGTGTATCTGAGGCAATTTGTCTTTGTAACAGAGAGCTGAGGTCATATATACTTCCTTTATACTCAATATAAAGTTTTTGCGCTATAGTCTTGTATGCTGCTAGTGAAGTTTTCCGGCTGTTGATGAATGTTCCGTTATGCTTAGAATTTGAAAAAATTCTATACGTACTGGGCGAAAAAAGGTTTCTACATAAATATCTCGAGAAACTCGGATATACAGATATACGTAGAATTTTATTGTTTGAACACCTTAAATATAATAAGAAATATATATTCAGCATCCAGGATTCAAGGAGTATAGGCAGAATTATTTTTTTGATTACAATTAGTTTGTACAAAGGCATTTCGCACAAGATCGGTTCTAATAGTCCCTATATCGTGAAAGCTGGAATGTGGGGTGACGGTTTGTTTCAATCAATTATTTTGCTTCATACGAATGTTCAATTTTAAACCAAATAAGATGTTCACTTATCTTATAACAAGATCTCTTTCTGTTCCACCAATATAACAATGAGAACATTTGATCTTACGAACATTTGATTTTTGTAAGAAATAAATTTCTAGTTTGTGTTTGTAATCGTCGAAACTGAATTAATGTCTATTCCATATTTTTCCTATCATTTTATTAATAAAAAGGTTCAAATATCCACTGGATATTGCAATTTAATTTTATCTGATATTTATATAAATATTTCACGTAGTGAGATCTGAGAACAACAAGGGCTTATTTGGTGAAAGGACAAAAGACCAAAAAACTGTAGATGGAAAATATAGTAAAAGAAGAAAAGTTTCCAATAATAATCTCTCTAGGAACAAACACATTCCAGGAAGAAATGTACAACTGCCTATGTGACCTATGCCTATGTGAAACTTTAATTTTGTCAATATTTAATTATGCTGATGTTCTTTATGGCCCAAGCTTGACAGAGCAATATATAAAAAAGTACAAAATAGTTGCCTGCGTCTAATTTTTGGAATTTCTAGAAGAGATCATATTCGTCACAAATTAAAGGATGCAGGTTGGCTGAGCATGTACCATAGAAAAACGTCACAAGCAACTACTAGGTTTCATAAAATTATTACTAATAAAAGGCATTCGTATCTGCATAGAAAAATAACTTATAGAACAGACATACATAACATCAACACAAGGTATAAAGGCATTATATATCGCCACCCTCCTTTAGACTAGAAATATTCCGTCAAAGCTACAGTTACCAAATATACTCGGTATATAATAGTGTTCCTAAAGCCATAAAAAATTACAGTATATTAATGTTTAAATCGCATCTTAAGAAAACTTTTATGGCTAGACAATGATAATATTATACATATTTGTTTAATTAATAAGGAATGGATTATTGTATTTTTCTATTATTGTATTTTTGGTTTATTGTATTTTTGGTTTATTGTATTTTTTTATTATTGTATTTTTGGTTTATTGTATTTTTCTATTATTGTATTTTCGTATTTTCATTGAGTTATGTATTTTTATTTATTTTGTTTTATTGATTAACTTTTGTTATTTAAGTGATGCCTTTACAATTCCTTAAGGGTTAAGTGGAAGAGGTGGTTACCAACATTAAACTGAACTTTATTTTCTTCTATGCTGAATAATTATGTTTATGCTTTTGTACATTTTGAAGAAAATAATAAAGACGTTAATAATGATTATTATTATTAATATCGTTATTTACGCGAGAGAAATAAATATGAAGGGAGTTCCCAATTGACGGATCAAATATTGCTCAGGCAGCCAGGCATCGTTCAAGGCTCTTGGGAATCCAAAAGTGACATCAATACTATATGGGAGTTCCAAAAACTTATTTCAGAGCACTACCAATTAACCTTGGTGTGGGTTTCGGGACACTGTGGCATCAAGAATGATGAAAAAGTGATAAAATAGCCACACTTATCAGAGCACAGAGCTGAACAATACCTAGTCTTCTGACTGGTCGCAGTTTAATGAAGGAATACATGCACAAAATAGGTCAATAGAACGGAAAACGTTTCTGCAGCTAATGAATGGAAAGGATAGAAACGGCCAAACATGTAGTCAACTGATGGAGAGGAGTATTGTGAGCTGGAAGCCTGGAAGATATTAAAAACCCAAGATGTAGAGATGTAGCAAGCGATAGGACCAGCAGCCAAGCAAAAAAGGGTTGAGGCTATTAATTTAATCTGTTTTTCGTGTTGAAATTGTATTTTATCCTGATTAGACTGAATATCCCCATTTTGGTCCTATATTATTTTCATGATACTTCCTGTATGGCGTATGGTACATTCCTTAACCCGTTATCAATAATTTCGATTGATATTTTATTCAATAAAAAATATTTCGACCGCCCTACGTATATTGTACACAATACAGGAGAAATAAATCTACGTACATTTCGAGTTTTATATTCGGTTTTTTTTCCACAATGCTTCACCAATACTAGACGCAAAAACGTTAAAAGGTTTTGATACGGTCTATTCTTAAAAGGTTTCAACGCAAACCCCAAAGCAAAATTTAATATTTTAAGACCAATCCCGTCAGTAATTCTTAAAAGCGTCTAAAAGCTTCCGCTAATTCTTCTATTTGAAAAATAAACGTCCATTAACACCCGAAGAAATATATTTATTTGTGAAATTCAGTTGGAAATAGTTTAATCACTGAAAATATGGCTGGAAGTGATGTCCATTGGAAAAAAAGGTGAATATAACAAAAAACTTTTGACATGCACTAACGTTTATTTGAAAAACGTCAAAGTAAACAAGTGACAGATGGTGAAAAACCTCAAAATTCGTGACGTTATGAATTTTCCACCCTTGGGCTGCTGAACAATAAATACTTTCCGCTCTATTTTTGGTATTCATGTGTTTTTCCACAAATGTCAAAAATGACAAGGTTTGCGCGTTGACAATATGCGAAGTGACACTTTTTTTCGGATTATTACGTTACCATGACACCGTGCGCGAACGAAGTATTTCGCATACTGCATGTAAATTAATAAGACTTTTGTATCTCAATCTTTGAAAAATGAAGCAAAACTTCAAATTATTATTTATTTTTAAATGAATAACAATTAAATACTCTTGAAATAATGATAGAATTTCACAATAACTTTAGTTATTGTTTACAATATTAAGGTTAATCGTACAAACAATAATTCCTAAACCAGATAATTCAAGTTCAGCTCGGGATATTGGGGTTTTGGGGGTTGAACCACTACTAATTTTTGAGGTAGAGGTGATACCATGTGATCCTGAAATTTCACAATCTAAAATTTTATTTGATATTTGATATTTGAATCTTATTATTGATAGAATCTTCGTTTGTAGAGAAAATATTGTTAGCATCTCGTGCGCGAACTACTTTGGTGGTCTCGAATAACTTTTTAACTCGGTTTTGCCTCGTTTAAAAATTCAATTCTCGATCACCAAAGTAGCACTTTTGGCACTAGATACAAAAATAACTATTTCTGGTTAGGAAATTCTATTTCTATTCGTGGAAAATACTGGTGTTAAGAAGTTAACTACTGTTTTTTTTCTAGTTCTATGTGCAAAATATAAGAGACAACCCTCGTAGAACTTATATTTTGTACCACCACCTTGTAAATTTCAATTGCATATATCTACCTCTGTAATTTGCGGAAACGATACATTCAGTAAAACAACGTGTACTGATTATACAAGTTTGTAACAAACATGGTATTTCGATGAAAATCAATAATGTATAGAACGCTGGATTGTAATGCACTCCATAAATTAGGGACGCGACTAATTTCTACTGAAAGCTTCATTAGCAGAAACAAGATGTTGACAGCATACATTGTGTCTCAAAGACGCACTCAACTCAAGAGGGTCGACGGGACAATACTACTTCGCCGGTGGAATTTATAATGAATAATTATCAAAAGGTCGATTATAAAAGAAGTTTATATATCAGGGTTGACTTTTAATTAACGAAAACTATAGAAGTCAGCCAATTTTCCAAGAAAAGTAACACACATGCAGCAGTTTCTGAAATCCCAAATACTGGCTCAGGACCAGTGAACGCAGTTTCAGACTCTTGCTTTGCTAAAGTGTCTGCCGTTTCATTGCCTTCAACACCCTGAACCTGTTCAAGTATTATCCTATTATGGTTTGCCAGGGCTAAACTCACTTGCCCAGCTAGGCATAGCTCTGTCAAGTGATGGCAGGTGACAACTATCAGCTTCGCTATTGATTCGTCTACATCGATGGTCGACCTCCGTCGTTTACCGGCATGTGTCATGGTTCTAGCCATTCCTAGTCTCCCAAGGTTAGGTTGAAAGCAGCCATGATGCACTTTAGGAGGTAGTTCGATTCGCTGAACGGGCATGACCAGGATAGGCATTAAGCAGTCATCTCTTAAGGGGGATGGCTGCAACCTGGTCTACCGCTGATCGTCCCACCAGGTGGGTCGGCGGATGGCGTCCTTGGGTGAACTACAAATTCCAGGTATCTTGTTGAACGGGATGAAGCCCTTGGCATGGTACCACCTGGTAGTGGATTGCCTACACAATTCACGTCCTGCGTCTCAGGTGGGTGCCCACCAAACCCAAATACTGGTACTGAGGGGATGAGGCAGCCCAACATGTGGACGGCTACACATGTGTCTCATCAGAGGGTGATGGACTCTCAGGTGGTTTTGGTTTCACTGCCATGTAAGCGATACATCTGGGATCTCGTGCTAATCGGTTCATGTGGCAAGATGTCCTTAGAGCTAAAGGAGTAGCCTTGGTTGCAAGTGCTTGAGGTGTCGGGTGTTAGTATGCCGTTAAAAGCAGAAAGCTACTAGTATCCGAACCTAGCGACCTTAGTATGCCAGCAAGCCAGTTTGAGGTGTCGGACCTACAGAGTCGTTACCTGTAGGCACTAGTATCCGAGCTTGGTTGGTATACGGACGAGGGAAACCGATTCCAGCGGCCGTGTCCCAATGGTCTATTAATTAGTCCAGGGCATGGTCGTCCCTGCCCCGTGGGGTTATGCACGTATAATGCGATTCATAAAAGTCCGGGAAAGAACCGAAAAACCTCGAAAGTTAGCCACTTTACCGGGTGGATGGACCCTGAGGTAAGGCTCACTGGTCTGTAAAACATCTTGCGCCTTGTAAATTAATTAAGTGAGATGCCGCTGTAATCATTGTAATTGACGGTGTGGCGATGGTGGAGGTGCTACCCTAGTAAGTACCGGAATCTACGACTGTCCCATACCACGGGATCTACTCGATCATCACACAAAGATGGTGGTTGGAGCAAGATTTACGACGACAGCAGCAATGGCAGTTCAGATTAAGAACTTGCTGTAACTGCCATATTAGTCACAGAAGGAACTGGAAAAAGGAAGACTACTTATGACATCACATACATGAAAAGCGGAAGGGGCTAAGAAAGTCTCGCCATTCATTAAAAAATTTGGAAATAAGTAACACTTCAGAAAGTCGTCTCAGAACATAAAAAATTCACTCTCGTGCCTGATGTTTGATTATTAGCGCAGCCGTTGGATGATGGCTCGCCTACTAGACCGTTTCGGTACGGTAAGGCACGACGTTTGCCGAACAAGGATGCTCGAAATCCCGTCCGTCGCCGCATCTACCGTTCCTTCACGTAAGTACGTGTATTTATATTTGTTCAAATTAGTTTGATCCCTTCCGTTTTTTGACGGCTCATTGTGTGCCGTGCCGTGACAGTTAAGTATGTGACAACCTTCATGAAATTAATATATTTATTAAACTGAAAAATTAAGTTTTGAATTCCTTTTTACGACAAATTCAGGCCGTCATATTATAAAGAGTAACTATTTGGACGCGTATATTCTCATGGATAATAATTTACAGTCACTCCACTATCCATTTTTCAACAAAATTTTTATTCATTTATAATCCATTTATTGGATTTAAATAAGTTCAACGGTATGTTTCCAAAGTTTTGTTTTCTTATAATATGGAACAAAACACGATTTATTTCCGTTGATATTCAACGGAGTGAGAAATATCACTTCAGTTGTATTCTCGACGGTATTTTATATTCCACAATACATACACTTGTCGTCTTTTGTTAGACCTATTCATTTTGTTTTGTTCTAATAAGAAACGTAATTTAGTTGAAACGTCTTTTAAATAAGTAATTGGGAAACATTTCGAGGAAAATAATTAATTTTTGTTTGTTCATGAAACGATAATTGAATTGTGTCAATCAAATTTCTAAGTGATGAAATATACGGAAATCAATATTTCCCGTAAACGGATACCAGGAATTGTCAGAAATTGGGAATTCGACTATTATTAAGAAGTCTTCATGGAACCTCACACCAAACCTTAGGAAATGTGAGTCCCAGTTGAATTGGCTGAGAATTTGGTATAATGTAGCTTTTGATGGGCAAAAGTCCTTGCGAAAAATGTGTTTATCCGATCATCAATTCAGTGGAGCATAGTAAACTATTTAAAATATTATAGGTATAAAATAGTGAAAATGTTATATAGTTGACGTAAAAGGTATAGTGCGAACTTAAAGTTGCCGGCTTTTTGTTTGACTTCAAGACTAAGAGTATACCAGTCAATATTATAATTATTTAAATTGCTTACTTAGTTGACGATACATTCATTTAATGTTATAATTTCAATTAATAATCGTTAATAGTTATTTAATAAACTAGTTTGTTAATGAAGGCGATTAATAAACGAAACTGATTAAAGCACGAACGAGCGATAGCGAGTGAGTGCCTTTAATAGTTTGACAGAACTATAACTATGTTTGAGAGATTGTTGCAGGAGTTCTCTTTAGTCGGTGGTCTGACATCAAGCAAGTGTGTGTGTTTTTGTGTGGAAATTGTAAGTAAGTATACATATATTTATTAGCAATTATCTATTTGGACGAAACTCGGTATGATACACACGATACGGCTAAGAAAGGATGGACTGATGGGTCAAAATATAAATACAATATAGAATTATGTTTGGTAAGTGGACGCAACATAACTTAAAGCAGATATACGATTAGATATCTGGTACTATATCTTTTACGTCCACTATACCAGTCATCATCAGTGTTGGTATGCCAAATTAACTGGAGCGGAATCCGCCCCTTGAGTGGACCTTCCTAGTAATGATCTTCAGAGCTGAGCATTGTGATTTTGCTTGCGTCCCTAGGCCGCACCCAGACGGCCTTGTGGTAAATCCGGCACTGGTCATCATTATACCAATCAGTTTCTTTCTTTCGACATTGTTGCATTGTGGCAATAATAGAAGAGTGTACTCTTTTAAGAATTCATTTCCAAGCTTTTGATTGATTGATTTTCAAAAAATGTTAAATAAATCATATAGCAGATTAAATTGACAAATACTTACATATACTTAAGTGAGGTTAAAGGTGAAATATTTTAAAAAATGTAATAGATTAAACATCGATATATAAAAACAATATAATATAAAATTTGAAATATATTTGATAGATGTATAAATTCAATTCAACTGTTTGGAAATTCTCCATAGTAATTCGTTTTCTTCATCTTCCAAATTTTGTTTTTCTAATTCCATAAAATATGCATATATTAGACTCAAATTATTCAGGACAGTTGTTTTTTTATACATCTAATCTTAAACAAATTGTTACTAAGCATTTTTCGAAGATTCGGTTATCGAAATTTGAAATATTTCATTCTCGCAAGATTCCATTTTAGTGCTACGTATACCGAACAATAAATTTCAATATTCCAAATTTTATCTGGCCAGTAAATTCATTCGGTAGAACGTATTATCCGGATCAGAGCCGATAAATGTTACGTGACCTGAATTCGAAAGAAACAGAAGGAGTGAATCGAAATGTGACGTCTTGTTAGATATGGAACAGTTACTTTATTTTGAAAGTTTTTTCACAAAGCTATATATTTAGTTTAAAAATAAATGGAGCTTCTATACTGCTGGTTTGTAAAAAACGAGATGTTTTAGTAAATATGTTAGGTGACGCTTCTATTCTCGACCTAGGTCGCGTTGTATCGAACACCTAAACTCAGTTTAATTATAACTGATGTTTAGACTGTAACATATTGATTTATTTATTATCACCAATTACATCAGTCTAAACATCAGTTATTATTACCAAACCAAACCAAAAAAACCAAACCAAGTTTAGGTGTTCGATACAACGCGCCCTTAAAGTTTATATGCTTATAAGGATGTACCAAAAATAACGAGAGAAGTGTTAAAACTTATTATAAATACTTTTTATAAATGTATTATTATTTACGAGCACATTGTAACTAAAGGATCTACAATAAGTGGGAAGTACAACTTAACAAGTTATTCAGGAACATCATAGACAAAAAAGTTGGAGAATGATTACTGTATCGAGTCGTGGCTCTATCCCATCCACAACCAACCGACTTAAGACCAAGCCACACCAAACATCCATCCATCCTTCGGATGTTCAAAAAAGATCGCTCGCCAGCTTGGCAAATAGCGCAACGCAGACCGTCATCCGTTCGTCCGCTGGACGTTTAAAACGTCCAATGGATGGATGTTTTGGAATCTCCGGGGTAGCGATTTTTTCTTCGCATCAGCATGGACGTTTCTCCTGCACATGAGCTCTGGGCCCGGTCACACGCGCTCCACTCGGTATCAGACAAAACTACCCTAGTCCACATGGTTTCTCTGAAAACATATTCGTGTAGGATACTCTTCTCGCATTGTTTTCACAAGTATACCAGTTTTGTACCAAGTTTATTTCGTTTATTCCATTTACGTTTAGTTTAGGTTTATATTTTCAAGTTTCGAGTGTACAAGTCACGGGATACTTTTTGACAAATCACTTTCACACCAAGGCACATTAAACGACATTATTTATGCACTGACTGCACTGCTACTGACACAAGTGAACAAAATATTCGTTGATGAAAAGATTCATGAAAACATTCGTTCACTGGATGGATGCTTTCGGTGTGAATCGGAGCGCTCCGTGGACGTCCGAGGTCGGACGTCAATCCATCAGACTTTGCTTCATGCTACTTACAGTAAAAATCACGAATCTTTCCCGTTACGTGCCTTAATTAAGCTACGCCATTACGTCTTTATCGGTTTGTCACTCTGTCTTGTGTTGTGACAACGATTGTACTCAAAAAGCGAAACGTCACTTTATGCGGAAATCATTCTGTCACCATTGAAGTTCGTCGTCAATGTCATTACTTTAAACAGGTAAAGTTTATTTACATTATTGGTTGTGATATTTTTCGACAAAATGCCTGCTAAACGTTTGGACGAAAGTAAACGTGAGTGTATTAGAAACATGAATATTTGCAAAAGGAGTTGGCTAATGGCGGACCACTTTTGCCGTTAAATGCCATTCAAGAGGTAAGTTTTGCAACAATTTATTTGTAGAATTTCAAATTGTAGTCTTACTATTCAATGTTAAATTTGGTTTTAATTTATTTCCTCTCACAATTAGATCACCAGAAATACATGACAAACTCTCTAACAATGATGCGCCGCTGGTGAAAACTATCATTGATTTGATTCGGGTCTTTATGAATTATAAAGTAACGAGAAAGATTCGTGACTTTTACTATGATTAATATGTTTCCTGTAGTTTAAATGTTTAAAAATGGCTGTTGGCCTTTTGCACTGCGAAGTCTCCAGATCTATTGTATAGTCCTTTGATACTAAATTATATTCTCCAGAATGACAGAATCTGCTCTTGGCTTCGTCTGACAATTGTATCAATTTTGCGTGCCTTGTCAACATACTTACTATTGCTTCAACAGTTTTCCCATCTTTGCTCATCAAGTATGCCGTAAATTTTCGCATGTCCTGTTCTGGTGGGATTACCCACCATTCCAGAGATTTCTGTACCACCCACATCCTTGTGGCCTTCGCTATTATCGATTTTGCGACGCGACAGAAGGGTTCCAGAACAATGAATAGCTTAGATGAGCCTTCTCTGGAAATTTCATCCGATTTTTGTTGCCTCTATTACCCTGGCAACTACCGTAACTACCGATTGGAAATTTGTGTGTTCAGATAAACTCATTGCAATAGCTTTGAGTGCTTATGAGTTAACAGCTTTGACAATTTTCCTTTATTTATTAAGTAAGTTGTTTCGCCTATCTCTGACCAGCAGTTTACCAGCATTTCACATATTCTGGTTCCATCCACTTTCTTGTGGCCATGTTGATTGGCGATGGCTTGATACAAGCTCTTTATTGTCCTCATGATCCTTTACCAGCATTTCACATATTCTGGTTCCATCCACTTTCTTGTGGCCATGTTGATTGGCGATGGCTTGATACAAGCTCTTTATTGTCCTCATGATCCTCGTGTCGCGAAAATACCGTGACCTAGCTGTGCTATTGGTGAAGCTTTGTGTTTGAAGAGGACAACTCTATGCTATGTGTTTCCTGTCTTTCACGCCGTGGTGAATCATCTAAAGGCGTGTCGTTAGATAGGACTAGTTATCCTTCATTTGGGCCTTCCAATTCCGGCTGCTACATCTACTTTTGCTTGAATCTTCAGTAGATTATTAAACGATAACAATATTGTTATAAAATCCTTCTTTGAAGTCTGTTTCTGATAAAAAAATACTTAGGAAACTTTTTTGGCGACATTTACAAGACTATTAAAATGAAATTTGCCTCTAAATTGTTAGCCACTTACGACAATTCCCAAAGAGTGGCCAACTGTCTAAATAAAGTTACTCTTCGCGAGACCCAATCCCAAGAGTATTTTTTTTTCTTGAACTAAAGTGAAATAATTGATGAATTTTAATATCCCAAAACGACGTTTTTAGAAAGCATAAGTTGTCTTTCTGCGTAATGCACACTAAGAAAACTTGTTCAAGAAGGATTTTTGAATAAATTTCTTGTTTTATTGAAAACATAATGATAATTTTAAATCTGTAGTATATAATTTAAAGTCAATTGACACACAAAGTGTTTTCTGTCGAATCAACAGCCAAGTCTTCCAAAACAGTATCAAAATGTTTTGGAAAAAATAAATAATTTAAAAGAAATTAAGTTATTCCCAAATTTCTTCTCAATATAAATGTATTTTCAGTGTAGGAATACTTTTGTAACATGTCCTGTCCTTTGTCGGTGAAATTTCATCTAAAATTCTGATCCAGATATGAGACAGTGTGGATGAAAGGTTATATATACGTCACAGGGGAAATCATTGTGTACTCTTGTTTACTTTAATTCCATTTGGAGATTAAGTAGTCAACTAACTCTTGAAGGACACAACCGAGCAACAAGAAGCCACTATGTTAAAATAATGTATTGCGATATAAAAAGTTAGCTGTTTTAAATAGGAAGTTTGTTATCTAAAAGTAATTTCAATTTTTCGACCAAAAACTGCAGGAAAATATTAGTTTTCACTATGTTTATTATGCCATGTGCTAATGAGTTTTATGAGTTAACAAAATTGATATTAATTTAGGAAACGTGGAGTAGCATTTGAATTAAAAAGATTCAAAAGTTGTGTGAACATAAACACCATGTGTATTGGGAACGAAGATTTCTAGATGTTCCCGAATATCTGAACTGTACTATTAATGTTGTTATGGGAAAAAATTTTAAAAACCTAGGGGACTTGAATATTTACGTGTTTGCTGCATGGACGAAACCTGTCAATTCAATGTCACATGTCGTGTTTTTGAGTAATTCAGAGTAAAATGTGAACTGATTTAGTATATTTTGTGGTGAATTGTTGTCTTAGTTTTACATTGTTTCAAATGTCAAAAACGGGACATGTGACATTGAATTGACAGGCTTCGTCCATGCAGCAAACACATTAATATTCAAGTCCCCTAGGTTATTTTAGTTTTTTCAGTAACACTAATAGCTCGGTTCAGATATTCGGAAACATCTAGAAATCTTTGAAATCAGAAATTATTTCTGTCTCGATTTTAATCGTACCCTGAAACCCCTCCTTTATCTATGTTTGATTTATTAGTGCAGGTTGTTACAGTTATAATATAATTTCGTGTCTGATCACTCTGATCAGTGTCTGGTGAAAATTATTTTGATTTCTAGAATATAAACCTGCAAGATTCATCGTTTTTATTCACAGCAAATTTTCCTCCAATACAAATTCGCTTACTTAAGAGATGTACGAGGTGGGACCCATAAGTTCCGGGAAGTACGCTGTGGAGGGGAGGGAGAGTAGGGGAACCTATTGTTTGACCACATGTCCGTTAGTGTCGCGCCACCTGTGTCAGTGTGCAAAGTTGTGTCGCTGTGAGTGCATCGGTTCGCCTGTGAGATTTTTTTTAGTGAAACAACTTTTTATATTTCGTCGAAAACGTAATGGCAGATTGTCGAGAACAACGCCCGGCTGTGAAATTTTGCTTCCTGTTGGGGAAATCGGCCGCGGAAACTATTGTAATGCTTAAGACTTCTTATGGGGATGCTGCCTTAAGTAAAACCAGAGTTTACGATTGGTTTTCACGTTTTAAAAATGGAGAAATGTCTATTGAAGACCAACCTCGTTCAGGACGTCCCTCAACGTCAAGAACTGATGAAAACGTCGACAAAATCAATGCCCTCGTTCGTCAAGACCGTCGCCAAACCATTGATCAACTCTGTGAGATGTCGGGAATGTCATGGAGTTCAATTCAAATTTATCGCGCGCCTTCTCACAGACGAGCAAAGGGAGCGTCGACTTCAGGCATGTTTTGAGCTTCAGCTCGAAGATGACCCTGATTTTTTTTCCAAGGTGATTACCGGTGATGAATCGTGGTGCTATGGATACGACCCCGAAACAAAGCAGCAATCAAGCCAGTGGAAGACATCTGGGTCTACTCGTCCCAAAAAAGCTCGCCAAGTGAAGTCAAACATCAAGACAATACTCATTTGTTTCTTGGATTGCAGAGGTGTTGTGCAGGCGAGTTCATTCTTCCGGGTTAAACTGTCAACCAAAAGTTCTACTTGGAGGTTTTGAAAAGATTGAGGGAGAGTATTCGGGAAAAAGGGACAGATCTTTGGCGCACAGGCGACTGGTTCTTCCATCATGACAACGCGCCGGCCCACACCGCCCTTTCCGTGAAGCAATTTTTGACCAAAAAGCCATGATACCGATTGTCCACCCTCCATACTCACCGGATCAAGCCCCCTGTGACTTCTTTTTGTTCCCCCGACTCAAAAGGAATATGAAAGGATAGCGTTTTGCCACTGTGGAGGAGGTGAAAAAAACGCTGGAAGGCTTAAAGGACATCCCGATGAGTAAATTTAAACACTGTTTTGAACAATGGAAGAATCGTTTGGAGAAGTGCGTTGTGGTCAATGGCGAATACTTTGAAGGTGATTAAAATTTGGTGTTAAAATAATGAGAAATAAAGAAGTTATGACGAAATTCCCGTTTTTTTTGGGTCCCCCTCGTAGTGCATACTAAGCAGCTGAATATTTTTTGCTTGTATAAACCAAACTGATTGTCAACCACAAATAATTTCTAAAAGCTCACTGTTATCCCTCCGGGGAACCGTATATATCTGAGCTTGCGAAGATAGGATTTCAAGATCAATGAATTTGTCAAGTGTGGTGCTTCAGATGCTGTCAAGCGTAGTTCCCGACTTATTTATTGTATCAAAATTGAACCATTGCTCAATTGTACGATATCAATTTCGTGTTATTGTTATGTACACAGAAAGATATTTAAATATAAATATTCAGCGGTACGCCGGAAGATTTATACCTCGGAATACAGGTAAAAATGTTTTATATGAAATGTGTTCTAAAATGGGGTATCTACAAATACATTAAAAAAAAAAATAATTTTTTAATGTATTATCATGGATTTTCCATGTAACATTTTACTAAAAAATCGTTTTTTTTTCACCAAATTTCTCTAATTAACCATATTAAATTAAAAAATTAAATTACATAACAAAGCGTAGGTACTTCGAAGATTATGGTTTGATCTTCAAACTTTATTTGAAACTTTTTTTTTGTATCTGCATTTTTCACAAAGATACATACGATTTTCCATGTGAACCTTCATTGAACCTTGATTTTTTTTGACTCCACTTTGTAATTTGTTGAATACTTTTGTTGTTAATATTTTATTATTATTGTTGTTGTTGTTATTATTATTTTTTTCTAAGCCGCTCTCTCACATGCTTTTTCTCCCCCAAGGAGCTGTGAGACCTGGTCGTTGGTGGGGGAGCCGAGTAGCTGTTCCTCTTCAAGAGGAATACGTGAAACCAAGGACAGCTAAACGGATCTCTGTGGAATGCAGAAATCCGATATCAGGATCTTCAGCGTGGAGAGTGGACTGTTGTCCCGATGAGTTTGTTGATAACCGGTCAGTTGCCGGAGTCAGCGAGGTCATCGGAGCAGCAGACTGCTTGTGGAAACCTGCCTGATATAAACCGTATCTAGTGGAAGGTGGTTGATGAGGTATATTCACTAGATGTGGGGGCTTGCCTTAAACAGCTGGCCAAGTGGAAGGAGACCACAATAAAAACCCCCCAAGTCAAGGTGGAACAGCATATGCCGAGGACTGCGTGGTCAAGGGGAAGCTTGATCGCTAATATGCGGACTCTGGATACCTGGGGACATCCAGTTTAAATACCCTTACTCCTGCATGCGGGGCTCTGCAGGAGTGGACCTTATACTTCCCTAGCTACTCGTGGGATCAACCATGAATAAGGAAAAAAAAAAGAAATCAAGCGGGCAAGCACCGCATTCGGGCACAAGTCGGAGCAATGTATCCACTGTGCCCAAAAATACAGCATCTTCCTCACATGCGAGCAAACCTCGTGTTGAGGAAGCTAGAAAAAAGCAGGAGAGGAGAAAGGCAGGGGCACCTATACCCTCAACCTCCTCAACTGGCGAAAGTCTCCGGGAAAAACCCTGGATAAAGAATAAGAAGACCCCCCTCCTTCCAGAACTGGGCAAGCCCGGAGGAAGGGACGATCCACTAAGGCGTGGACTTAGTGGGGCGGGGGTAAGATGGTATCTTCGCTTCCTTGAACAGGGACTTGCACCGGAGGAAGCAAGAAAGAAGGCCACAGAGCGGAAAAAAACAAGGAGAGGAGAAAAACATCCCTCCTAAAGGAGGAAAACGTAAGCGGGAAGTGGCGACGGCCCAGTCACCGCAAGTACAGGTGAAGAAGAAAAAGGAGGACAGAATATCCATCCCTTCTTCAGCTGGCAGCTATGCAGCTGCAGCAAAGCTG
This sequence comes from Lochmaea capreae, assembly GCA_949126875.1. NCBI lineage: Eukaryota > Metazoa > Arthropoda > Insecta > Coleoptera > Chrysomelidae > Lochmaea > Lochmaea capreae. The sequence goes on from OX421409.1 coordinate 15,467,512, forward strand.
ATAAGAATGGCAGTTCTCCCTAGGGCGTACCCTGAGACTTCCCTCAGTGCGGACGACCAAACCTTGCTGGAGAACGCAATAATAGAAGAAATGTATGATGGATGGGAGCATAAGCTCCAGTTTAGTGGCATACATTTCAGACCAGGAGTCGTTCTAATCGACTGTGAAACACCACAGACTGCAGAATGGCTCCGGCTGATAGTACCACAGCTGAAAAGCTGGAAGGGAGTAGAACTGACGGTGTGCCAGGGAGACGAAATCCCAAAAATGCATACCGCCACGATCTTCCTCCCAAGAAGCAAAGGCGTAGAGGAAGGTAAGCTGCTTCGCTTGATCAAAGCGCAGAACGATGGTTTGGAAACAGACCAGTGGAAGGTCCTCAATCTCAAAGAAGAGGGCAAAGGCCTAGTCTTGAGGGCAGGAATAGACAATCTATCCTGCCAAAAAATCAAGAACAACGGGTTCACCATCCATTACCGGTTTGGGAAAATCCCCGTACATGGCCTCAGAAAGGAAGAAGAAGGAGACCTGGAGAAGGCTTCCATTTCCTCCAAGGCCAGTTGCGACTCGGGTAGTGTAGAAAGTCTACACATTACCAAACTCCTTGGGGAGGAGTCGCCGCTGTCCGAGGAGGGAATGGAGATTGTGTCGGCGGAAGGGGACAGTACTCCTACTGAAGGGGACATCACCCTGACGAAGGAGGGAAATACCCAAGAAGGAAACCAACAGGATGGCGGGAATTAACTTAGCTCAAGTTAATGCTCACCATGCCAAAGGAGCTTCGGCGGGGATCACAAGATTGTTCACCAAGGACCAATGGGGGATGTGTTTGATCCAAGAACCTTGGGTCAATAATAACCAGGTAAGAGGATTAGCATGTAAAGATGCTAAAATAGTATATCACACTGGTAGTGATATACCAAGAACATGTATTATGATAAGGAAGAATATTAACTATTTTTGTCTTTCAGAATACATGACTCGGGACCTCGTTCCAGTTCGAGCACACCTCGAACATAAGAAGGAGGGCAAGGAGATAGTAATAGCATCATGCTACTTCGAGGGAGATGGGCTAGCACCACCCCCAGAGGTACAAAGGCTGGTGGAGTACTGTGAAGAGAAGAGACTACCTCTACTTCTAGCATGTGATGCTAATGCACACAATACCGTTTGGGGCAGCAGCAACACCAACCAAAGAGGTGAGCAACTTTTAGAATATATCCTTAATAAAAACCTTGATATTCACAATATAGGGAATACCCCCACATTTGTAACAAGGGTAAGGCAAGAAGTTTTAGATGTCACACTGGCAACTCGTGATCTAAAACATACAGTAAAAGATTGGAGAGTATCGGGTGAACCATCTCTCTCCGATCATAGTATCATAACATTTAAGTTAGAGCTAGGTATACCTGAGGTAAGCCTCCGTAGAAAACCAAGGAAAACAGACTGGGACAACTATAACACCTGTCTGAAAGGAACTCTAGCACATATCCAGAGAAAAGGAAGGGCTAAGCACCATCTCGACCTGGAAAATGAGCTTGAGGATCTGAACAGGGCAATAATCGATGCATTTGGATCGAGCTGCCCTCTTCAAGAACAACGAAGCAGCAAAGATGCACCCTGGTGGAACAAACATCTGTCAGAATTAAGATCTCAAACCCGGGACCTCTTTAATAGAGCAAAATTCACCGGGGACTGGCAGAGATACACCGAGGTGAGAAACACCTACTACAAGGAAATTAGAAAAGCTAAAAGAAATAGCTTCAGGAAATTCTGTGAAGATATAAACACAACACCTGCTGCGGCAAGACTTTACAAAGTCATGGCGAAAAGTAGGGTCAACACAGATATGGCTTTGAGGAAGCCAGACGGCAAATATACCGAAAATGAGGAGGAAAGAGTGCGACTCTTACTAGAAACTCATTTTCCTGGAAGCACCCCAAACAGAGGAGTTAATCCTCTCGAAGGTCATAACAGGCCTTCGAGAGAAAGTACTACAATGGCCAAGCACATTTGTAGTAACGATAGGTTGAAATGGGCTATGAACACCTTTTCACCTTTCAAAGCACCTGGAGCAGATGGGATTTTCCCAGCATTGCTCCAGCAAGGACAAGACGAAATTCTTCCACATTTGGTTAGAATTAGTCGAAGTAGTTTGGAACTGGGTTATATACCAGAAGCATGGAGAAGGGCAATAGTAACCTTCATCCCAAAAGCTGGAAAAAGGGACACAACAAACCCCAAATCTTTCAGACCAATTAGCCTAACATCGTTTGTGCTTAAAACGATGGAAAAAGCTATTGACAACTATATTAGAACGGAAATCCTAGAGAGACTACCTCTCCACCCGTATCAGCACGCCTACCGGGCAGGCAGATCTACGGAGACTGCACTGGTACAACTGACGGAGGATATCCGAGGTGCCTTAGACAACCAAGAAACTGTAGTATGAGCATTTTTGGACATAGAAGGAGCTTTTGACAACACTCCTCATGAGGCTGTCAAGAGAGCATTAAATAGAAGAGGTGTAGACAGCACAACATCCAAATGGATGTCGGAACTGCTCACCACCAGAGTAGCAGAGACGAGAACGAGCAAAGACATTGTCTCCATCTGCACAACCAGAGGATGCCCACAGGGAGGAGTAGCATCCCCATTAATGTGGAGTCTGACGGTTGACGAACTCCTGTGTGGTTTGACGGACCTCGGAATATCCTGCCAAGGATATGCCGATGATATTGTCATAACAGCCAGGGGAAAATTTGAAAACACCCTTTGTGACATCGTACAAAAGGGTCTGAACTATACAAATAGCTGGTGTAGGCAAGTGGGACTCAGCATCAACCCCACCAAAACCATCTTGATAGCCTTCACTAAGAAAAGAAAACTCAACCTCAAAACCATTAAACTTGATGGGAACGACGTTGAATGGAGACAAGAAGTCAAGTATCTAGGTTTGACTCTAGAGATTACATACAAAGCAAAAATGGCTCTAATGGTGTGCAGGAATCTGGCAGGGAGAAACTGAGGTTGTAACCCAAAAACCCTGAGCTGGATGTACACTGCCATAGTGAGACCAATTATCACTTATGGAGCCATTGCGTGGAGTAGTAGAACTAGCCTCTTGACGACGAGAGAAAACCTCTCTAAAATTCAAAGACTAGCCTGTATATGCATAACAGGAGGAATGAGTACATGCCCAACGGCAGCAATGGAAGTGATTCTCAACCTCACACCATTACATATGGTGGTGGAGAGTGTTGCAGAAAGAACAAGATACAGACTAAGTAGAGAGGGAATCATTAAAAAGAAAACCACCTCTTCACTTCTTAGAAATCAGACAACCTGGGACATGCCACAAGATGGTATGATGAAAAAGTATAACTTTTCAAAGAAATTCGTTACGGAATTAAGCAACAAGAAGGAATGGGATCCAAATACCATTTCCAGACTTGGAAAGAATGCCATTCAATGGTACACAGACGGCTCAAAAGCAATAGAAGGAACTGGGATAGGAGTGTACGGGCCAGGAACCAAACACTCTGAAAGCTTGGGAAAAACCCCAAGTATCTTTCAAGCGGAAATTCACGCAATAAGAAAGTGTGCCCAGTTCAATATTGACAAAGGATATAGAAGGCAAAGGATTATCCCACTAAACATAAAAACATAACTAAAATATAAATGTTATGTTACATTGTTACTTTGTGATGTTATACAGAGATATGCTTGATATTACAGATACATTGCATATATAGCACTTTGTGCCTCTTATAAATATTACAATGTAATGTTTAATGATAAACATTACATAAATGTAACATATTTAACGAAACTTCAATGTAATTTCATTACATATATTTAATGTGGCTCCAAAACATTTATTCAATAACATTCCTATAATGTTACATATTGGTACCCTTTTATATTTCAATTTTATTTCGCGGTATACAGGGTGGAGCAGCATGGTATACCTTAATTTTTTTTATATTTACACAATTCTGGAATTTCAATCCCATTTTTTGGAAATGTAGAAAGAGAAGGTATACCATGAGATACTTACCCTCTGCCACAGAAAAAAAATTATCGAACTAGTTGAATGATGATGTCCAAAATTTAAATGCTACTGGGATATTGAATAAAAAACTTTATCTGCATAAAATATATAATGTAACTTTAAAATTTCCATAAATAAATATAGAATATATTGAAATGAAGAAAACAAAAAATAGTATTTAAAAAAAGTAAACATAAAGATATATAAAACATGTAGTGTTGAACAAAAAATAACTTTTATCTCTATTACAAATATTTCCTTTTCAGTCTCATCCACTCCATTGCAATCAGTTCGAACTGTTTATCAGTAGTCGAGACATACACTTCTTTCGAAGATTCTGAAAAAAATATTATATGTACATATATGAGAGAGAGAGGTTGGAGAATAAATTAGTGGTGAGCACTTTAGTTTGAGTATGTCGATGAAAATTCTAAATCCGACATTTCAAAATTTTGTTTTTGTCCAGTCCACGAGCAATACTGGGCAAGCTCATCCTCTATAATCTGCTGGAGGCACCACCTAATCAAATTTTGATAATCAGATCCCTGGACCAGTACTAGTTTGTTCCTATAGAATAATAAAAATATAAAAGAAAATCCCAAAACACAAACAAACTGAAATGACTGTCATTTTGAGTAGGGTAAATTTTTTTTGATAAAAAAAGTGAAGCATAATTTCAGTATACATATCTTCACACACTCCTGGTAGATTCAACTGAACAATAATAGTTGTTGACTAAAATTAAAAGTTCCCATCCCATTGAACATAATGTTTGATCAAGACTATAACTTCTACAAACAGTACACCATATTTCATACAAAGAAGCACAGCTAGGAGGAATGGAGAATTATAGCTTTTCAAAAAATGAAGATAGTGGAGCTATCTGAGATTTATAAATTATATCCTATACTTATACCTCTAAGTAAATTATATGCGATAGAAAATGATGCTTTGTTAATAGACAGTGTTTCGATTATGGTATATCTCATCATGTTCGGAGTTCGCATAATATGCTTCCAGACTTGACTTCATTTTGAAACAAATTTAAAGTTCTAAAATATGAAGAATTTATAGAAACTCACCCTGTCGCTGTCCTCTTCAGATATTGTTCACACACGTTAACCGCCACTACACTTTTACTCATATTGAAGTGAGGATAGTACTTAGTTATTTATTTTTTGTTCAGTTAAATAACTCAATTTTACGCTAAATAAATCAATTCAAACGTATTGGTATTATATATTGTAAAAAGATGGAAGAGGAACACGCGGTTAAACAGAACGACGATACAACTATAACCTCAATATAATCTTTGACTGACCTCAACAAACAAAATAATATATGTAATCAGTAAGTAATGCCCGTTCCGCAAACTACCACCTGATTTTCTATCTCACTTTATCACATGCTAATCGTATATTTCCTGTTCACTCTTCTATCTACTCAAGGAAAAAAGATTAACGGAAATACATTTAAGGAACGTTTTAAGATAATATTAATTCCAAGTTTCTTGTACACATGTGGGTAACGTTTTGAGTTGGTTAAATACAAACATCGGATATATAACATAACCACTATGTATGAGACATATCTGGGCAACATAAAATCAACATTTTATATATTATTTAATGAATATTATTGGTTATGCTGTTTCGATGTAATTTAAATGTAACTGGAAAACATTGTGTTGGAAACTTCATGACAACATTAATGCAATGTAAGTTTGCAAATATTGCAAAAGTTATCTCTGGAAAATGTTTTTGTTATGTATCATGTTTAGTGGGATCATAATGTCTGATAGTCAAGCAGCCATTAAAGCGCTGAGTTCTTGTGTAATCAGTTCCAAAATGGTGTGGGAATGCCTAGGCAAACTTAATGAACTAGGCGAGAACAATATAGTCACCTTACTGTGGATTCCAGGACACACTGGAATAGAAGGAAACGAAATAGCAGATGAACTAGCAAAGAGGGGGAGTGAAATACCCTTTTGGGGGCCGGAACCTTTTTGCGGAATCAGCTCCAATGTAATATTGGAAGAAATAGGTAAAGCCGAAGAAAAGAGAAGATCTGACAATTGGAAAGATCTAGTAGGGCTTAGGCAATCAAAGATTCTTCTGGGTGACTACAACCTGTTGAGATCAAATGAATGCATAAGTCAAAGCAAAACTGCAATAAGAGTTTTAACAGGAATCCTAACGGGACATTGTCGCCTGAATGGACACCTTAAAAAGCTCAAAATAGTGGAGGAAGAAGATTGTAGATTTTGTGGAATGGAAGAAGAAACCTCCATCCACATACTTGCGAACTGCACAGTATTTCAGAATCCTAGGGCACAGTACCTGGGAGACTACTGGATAGAAGAGGGACAGTTACCTTAGTTGAGGCCTGCAGATATCCTAAAATTCCTCCGGGAAATAGGACTAAAGGAGCTACTAGTATCTGAGACTCTCCTCAGAAACTAAGTAGAAGTAAGGGGGCACAATAGATCTTTTAGGTCTCAGTGAATGTTACCCCAAAATACATACATACATACATACATACACATGCTTTTTCACCTTTATTTGTGCTCCATTCTCTTTCTTACTTGACCCATAGATGTGTTCTTTTGTATCGCGATCACTTCTGAATAGGTTCATTATAAAGTTTACAAATTTTTAGATAATATCATATAAGTGTATAGTAGTAAAGTTTCATGGAATTATATCAATTTTGAAAAAAGATATAATTGAATGAAGTAAATCAAGTAAAATTAAGCATGCAAAAAAAACAGATTTTTAAGAAGCATTCGTTCAAAATTCTAATTATTCATGGCTTTGCTTTCATAATAATAATGTTTTATGCTCATTTGCAATGCTAAATTCAAAAGGAATTTTCGCTGGGATAAGTATATTAATTAAATAAATTATAATAAACTGATATTACAGTCGGAAAATCGACTTTCTCAAATTTGAAAGTATTTCTATCCTAAAGTAGACATCTTTCTTCACATTTAACATAACTTTATTTTTTTTTCAGAATGTTATAAGCCCAAAATTATTAACTTTTAAGTCGAGTGGTTAATAAATTTGGCTAACGAGCCGTTCGCGCGTAACCACGGATTGAATACCACTGAAATTAATTTTATCTCGTAAACTTTTTAATTTACAGAAAAATTTTTTTGACAAAATTTGTAGATAAATGCATCAGCTACAAATTTTTATTCGGAAGTTTTTGTGTATATTTATTATTTAAACAATTAGAGCGAAAAAACAAAAACAAGTTTGCACTCGACGATTTCCCGGAGCATGCCCAGCATCGTAACGTTTTTCTCATGCTAAACACACCCCTTCTAAATACCCAATTTTGAATTTTCAAGTTTTTTGTATTTTTTGTGAGGTTTTATGTGTACTTTGACTAGGCTAATTTTCAAGTTTGCAAAAAAATTTCTGAAATAAGCAACATCTTGTAGTTCACATAGCGCAATGCCTACATTGGTGAAAATCCACATGCCATAAAAGAGACGAGGCTCCACTATTTAACAGGATAGGATAACCTCAACTTTTCGCAATTATTATTATTTTTCCCATTAAATATAAACCATAACCATAGCGTGTACTTTTCGCATTACTTTTCCAACGGTTATCAAAAGAATTCAGAAAAGGTCTGCTTTGCGTATAAAACTTTGTGTAGAAAAGCGTGTTTCGCATAGTGGTTGTAGGAAAAATACATTTTTGTTAATAACTTATTCAGGTTCAATCGGAAATTCCCTCAACTCCCTTAACTCGTATAGAATACTCTATATTCTTGGAAATTTTGATAGATATTTTTATTGCGAATTTGTAAATGAAGGGTTCATTGAAAACAAATTACTGGAATGAGAAACTGAAGCACTTTACATTAACTGAATAAATAATTCCATTCATTGGATTAATTATTAATTAGTGCTATTACATATTGTCAGGATCATTTTAAACATTTATAATAAATATGTTTGAATTATTATTAATCTCATTTCCGTTATTCAAATAAACAAAATCTATTATCCAGTAAATATAATCTGGTTTAGTTCTTCCGTTTTATAGACTATTTGCACGATGTCACGTTAATTTGATTATTTTGAAACTGCCCAATTAATTTCTTATATTTTAAAAATAAAGCACGTTAGCCAACCGCATTGAACACGTCATTCTGTAATCTCCCCCTTCAAAACTTTGTTAATGTCAATTGTTTCATCGTAAAGTAGCTGGTAAAAAAGGGAATTAACCATTCTCCCTTTTCCAACACCTGCTACTCAGATACCACACAAACTTTCTGGTAATAGGATTAGTTTTTCAGATACTGCCGTAGACAGTTTACAGCGCCAGTAGCCCGCCTTCCGTTTACTTTAAAACACACTTTGTATTTCAGGGTATTTTCGCCGCATTAAATTTTTTCGGCCCTTACATTTTTCAGTGAGCAGAACTCTGCGGAAAAGTGGATTGTGGCAAAGAGGAACCTTTTTATTCGACGAAAAAGCTTTGAGAGTTTTCTCTCTCGGCGGTTTTTAAAGGTAGTCGAGAAAGAGAATGGTCATTAACAATCGCTTCTTCCATTACCAATTTGGTTGTTTATCTCCAGCGGACGTGATTTATACGATCCCAATTTATTTTTACCCATCGATGTCGAAAAATTGGAAACATTTTCAATCAAAATGATAAATAAAGCTTGAGCTTCTAACCCTGAAGACTTCTCTAAAGGAGCACAAACTCTATATATGAAAAGTGTTAAGCTGATAACGCTAATGTAGCAGGAGAACTAATTTTAAAGAAATCCCAACTAACAATTTGCTATTTTATAATAGTAGTAGGAATGTTTTGGCGATAAACAGTTTAAAACAACGTTAGTCTCAGAAAGGTTTTAAAATGTTTATAAAATATCTATAAACACAAAATGGGCACAATTTATAAAACATTTTGTTTATAAAGATATTTTATAAGTACTCCAGCGACTACTATATAACCTATATACAATGTTAATAAAATACGATAAAATTGTTTTATAAAAGATTTAAATGTTTCATAAATGTGCTATGCCACTTTATTGCTATTGTAGTAGTATCAATAAATCAACTTTGTTTTATTAATATATTTGTAAGAAGCTAAATTGTTTTCAAATAATTATATTTTAGAGTTGCTGGTGATAATATAACAACAAACAAGATGCAACAGACGTGTCTCCTTCTGTACGCCACGAGAAATTTCGAAGAGAAGTGGCAAGGTGATCGTCCGTGCTACGTTGCCTCTGTGTACTTTGGTCCCTTTAATTACACAGAAAATATACAAGAGAAACATACGTCAGTGCCACATTCTCGTCCGCCGTCCACTCTAGTGCCCGTACCTATAGTCAGGACTTGAAATTGGTCTCGAGCTTGAGTACGACTTGAGACAGGGTCTGTATACTATAAACGAATCTCGGGCAGAACGTAAGATTACTGCGCTTGCGTGACTTGAGACAGGCCCAAGTCTGGTAGAGACCAACCTTGAGCACGACTTGCATGTCTTCGGCTTTTATCGACAGCATTCGTTGAAGAAATCTGTCTCAACTGTCACCTTTTATGAACAATATAAACATATAAAAGAGGGTTAGGTTTATAAAACATTTATATTTTTAAAGGGATAGGATGGATATTGAAAACTTTGAAGAGTTTTTAGAGTTTATAGACATTGTTGAGGAAATGCCAGATATTCGCTTACCAAAGCGGTATATTCGAGAAGCGGCAAATCCTATGATTTCAGAATTCGGTATAGAGTTTTAAAAAATATTATTAGATACGTTATTTTTCCTATTGTACATCGCAAGAGTTTTTGGAGTATGGAAAAGACGATTTCATTGTCTGTATAGAGGTATTACTACCAAATTATCAACAAGCCAAACTGTTTATGTGTGCTGTGAAACAAAACAAGGTCAGTCATTAAAACGCTGGCAACGTGAATTTATTAAAATTTTGGTAGTAACACAAAAGTTACCAAAACACCCAAGCCGGATCTCAACTTACCCGAGAATTCACGAAGTCTTGACTATAGTACAGCAACTAAACTTGAGACGAAGTCTGACTTGGCGAAGCACGTCTCAAGTCGGAGATTGAGTAGGGACTATAGGTACGGGCATAGGTGAAGTGAGCCTTAAACAAGGACGGGATGATAACCGTCAGCGCCACGTCGCCTCTATGTATATGGGACTATTTATTTACATAGAAAAAACGCGAGAGAGAAGTACGGTAGTGCCACGTCCTCGCCCGACGTCCGTTCTATGTGAATTGAGCCTAACTTAACACGAAAGTCAGTGGTGTTGTACCGGGTAGTGGAGTAAAGTGGACTTAAAAATCATATTTGGCTTGTCTCCCACTGGAACGCAAAGGAATCTATTCATAGCAGCATCATCTACATACAGGAGACATGAACTGAACTGAATTTAAGCATCACTGGAGGAGCTCAGCAAAAAAAAGAGACCCACATGGTTTCATCAACCATAAAGCAAGAACTGGGACAAGAACAATGTCTAGTAATTATTTCCTTAATTCCTGGAACCGCATAAATCTTGGCCGTCGAATTAAAATAAAATATTTAATAAGATCGATTGGCCTTGGAGATGATCCCTTTTAGAAAACACTAAACATATTATACATTCAAACTTGACAAAACGTCCCCTTACAAAACTAAAAGAAGACTGATTGAAGAGGTTTGGATTAAGGATTATTTAAACTCGTTCACTTCACACCACTTGTGTGTTATAACTTATTATTATGTTACATAAATGTATATATTGTCATGATAATATGTAATATTCATATCAGAAAAAATTAAACCACAATAATGATTTTTGTTTTTTTATTTCGACGTTCCAGCTACCGTTGTCAAGATTAACGTGCACTTCACTGGATTCCATTTCTAGTGGACTACGTATCGTTAGAATGTCATTAATGAACTAGGCGAGAACAATATAGTCACCTTACTGTGGATTCCAGGACACACTGGAATAGAAGGAAACGAAATAGCAGATGAACTAGCGAAGAGGGGGACTGAAATACCCTTTTGGGGGCCGGAACCCTTTTGCGGAATCAGCTCCAATGTAATATTGGAAGAAATAGGTAAAACCTAAGAAAAGAGAATATCTGACAATTGGAAAGATCTAGTAGGGCTTAGGCAATCAAAGATTCTTCTGGGTGACTACAACCTGTTGAGATCAAATGAATGCATAAGTCAAAGCAAAGCTGCACTAAGAGTTTTAACAGAAATCCTAACGGGACATTGTCGCCTGAATGGGCACCTTAAAAAGCTCAAAATAGTGGAGGAAGAAGATTGTAGGTTTTGTGGAATGGAAGAAGAATCCTCCATCCACATACTTGCGAACTGCACAGCAATTCAGAATCCTAGGGCACAGCACCTGGGAGACTACTGGATAGAAGAGGGGCCTAAGTTGAAGCCTGCAGATATCCTAAAATTCCTCGGGGAAATAGGACTAAAGGAGCTACTAGTCTCTGAGACTTTCCTCAGGAACTAAGTAGAAGTAAGGGGGCACAATAGATCTTTTAGGTCTCAGTGAATGTTACCCCAAATGACATACATACATACATACATAGAATGTCATAAAATAAAATATTTTATTTCACATTTCACCAGAGATGTGATCTACTATGAATGGACCTTAATAAAATTTGACAAAAAAGTTTTGTAGTCTTAAACTTCAAAGTATTATTGATTGTCTAGTTGTCAAATTTTTTTCGATGTGCCAGATAGGGACCAAAAATTATTTCATTACTAGCTAATCTTGACAACGGTAACTGGAGCGCTACCGAAACGTCGGAATAAAAAAATAAAAAACATTATTGTGGTTTGATTCTCAAAAAAATAAGAAAAAAAAAGAATAAGTAATGCCACAACGAACTTACAGAAGATAAAAAAAAATAATTTTTATCAATTAATATTACTGAAACTATCTGTATATTAGTTGAAGAAATTGTATGGGAGTATTGTTATTGTTATTTGGAATAGTTTATATAATTTCCATAAAATATACATTGCAGTTTCGAAAATAGGATTAAATAATAATTTTGAAAAATTAAGAAAATCTATAAATTTTTATAGCTAATATCAATGAAAGTATCTAATTGTATATTAGTACTTACGGTTTATTGAATTTGAAAAAAAAATTCGGCCACCTAAAATTTTGCTGAAGTTCGTTGTCCAAGATCTTTCGTAATTTTTCATCGATTTCAATTGTTTTTACGCCAAACTGTAGATAAATTCTTTGGTATTAAGACAAACTCCAGAAAGTTTTCCAAAAATGTTGATAGCTTATTTATACAGGTGAAAAAAAAACCAGGTATTTGCACTCCAATTTCTTAACACCCCGTGGAACAGTTCGGGAAATTTTTAGGGTTAACGAGCTTATTACAAACCATCCTTTTCGCCATCTTCCAGTTTTTATTTCACCTCGATATCTTAATTTCTTTTGAAGGAATTGTTTAAGGGAAAAAATTTAAATTGCAATGTTTTAATTTGAAACAAAAAAAACATAGTTGGCATTTTTCAATATTTCGTACGCCCACCTCTAGCGGAAATTACTGCACGCAATCGCCGAGACATCGAATTGATAAGAGGAATAATGCGATCTTGAGAAATTGCGTCATATTCAGTTTGGAACGCAAAACGCAGCTCGTCAAATGTTCCGGGTAGTACCTATAGGACGATGGTTAACAAAATTTGTTACATGCGGTCTTGCATTGTCGTGTATTAAAATGAAGTCATCTCCAATAAATGGAGCATAGGGAACTCAGCTACAGCAATTATTTTTTTTTTTTTCAAATAACTGTTGAATATTAAAACACTACAAATTAAATTTTTCCCCCAAAACAATTCCAGGCTTTTATTTGAATACGTGTATCTTCAAAACAAATCAAGATATCAAAGTGAAATATAAACTGAAAGATGGAAAAAAGGATGGTCTTTGTAATAAACTAAGCGTGAACTCTACAAATTTCCCGAACTGTTCTAAAAAATTGGACTACAAATACATGTTTTTTTTCACCCTGTATGAATAAGCTATCAACAGTTTTGGAAAACTTTTCTGGAAATAGTTTTAATACCAAAGAACCAACCAACGAACTATTGAAACAGCAACATTTCAGGTGGCCGAGTTTTTTTTTTAAATTCAATAAACCGTAAGTAATAATATACAATTAGATACTTTCATTGATATTAGCTATAGGTAGCCGAGTTTTCTTTGCCGGTGAGTGTTTATGTACCACCTCTACGATTATTAATTCGAAATTAAAATTCAGATACATGACTTTTCTTCAATCTTTACTAAATCACTAATAAACTAATATTCAGTTCTTTCAATTAAAGATCATCATTTTAAATGCCGATTAATAGTATTTGCAAATGAATCAACCTACATACTTTTTACAATAAATACATTTTTTTTTAATTCGAAAATTCTAGATATATTCAAACATTTTTGGATGTTTTTGGACGTTCTAATCTTTATAAATATTTCATAGACATACATAATTTTACTCTACAAACACCTTGTAGGATATAATACCCAAAAAGGAATATATCCTTATAAATACCAAAAAAAACGATGGCTCTATCATTTACAAATGTACACTGGATACAAAAAAAAATATTTAGACATCAAAATTAAAACAAAACAGACAAAAGAATTTTGGTAATATTTTATTTAATACTACTTCTTTCGGTATTTATTAATAAATATGCTGGTGGGATCGATAGGATGAGCATTATTTGACATTATATTTCTAATTAATTCTAATTAATCATAATTAAATGGAAATAAAATAATCCTCTTAAATACATTCAAATAATAATCATTCAACATTCGCTAGATACTTGTAGCGGCACCTAGTAGTGAAACAAAGTAGTCATAAGAACACCACAAAAGTTACCTGTTTATTTTTGAAGTTAAAATTAATAACATGCTTGGAATTTGTTGGTCTTCTCAAATAAATAATATTGGACATCCATAAAGCTGATTTTTTGACAATGTGTATCAATCATATATCATAAAATAATTTAAAACATTTTTACACGTTTGTGTATTGTTGACATCTATCGGTGAAAAGTGTAAAGTAGGTAGTGATAGATACCTTCACTTGATCATTTTTAAACATGGGATTTGAAAAGTTTTTTCCGATACATAATAAAAAACAGTAATAAATAGTGATTAAATAATCAAATAAGACTCACCAGTTGATGATCAGGACATAATCTTCATCCACATTCCATTGATCGCAAATTGTACATGGAAAATCTATAGGAAAAGAAGGATAAAGCATTTTAAGAAAGTACCCATAAGGAAAACAATATTAATGATATATATTGATTCAACTTGGGGGTCCGGTAAGGTTCGCGACCCTCGGAATTTTGCATTGATTTTTTTTTTATTAGAAAGACCTATTGCTATGGAACATTTTAATAGAAAAAAATTCTTGGATCAGAGAAAATTGCAATTGAAAGTCCTAAAAATCCGCCATTTTTTTAAAATTTTTGACAATTACGTCTAGATAGCAGATAGTCGCAAATTTTAGAAGGAGCGGTTGCTGGACAATGTTGCCAGTTTTCATTTCCGTAACTCGTTACGGCTTGGAAATACTTTACACAAGATTTTAGATCTTTCCCATATAACACGGAAATACTTAAACGTTAAATGTCCCGATAAGTATATAAATATTCGTCCTATCACGAACATATTCCTGATAATTAACCCGGCGAGCATTTCTCATAATCTGTTGATGGCGGTTTATTTGATTTTTCCATTTGCAAAATGTGTACGTATTCCTGATAGTATACCTATTTGAGCTCGTATTATTTCAGAATGATGTGGATAATCATGTGAATTATTTTTGGGAAACTTCATGTGGAATACAAATTATTTGACATTTTTCGGAGAAGGGAAAGGGAATAAATATGTATGTTTATAGATAGACATAAATATCAAATAATTTGTATTCCACATGAAGTTTTCCAAAAAGGGGAAGGGAAGCCAGTATGTTTATGAATAAATTTTCTAATTCAGGGATCTAGATAAGATTGGATTTCGGTTTAAAATACTAAAGCAGACTAATATAACATTACATTCTAGGGATGTTTAATATTTCAATTTTCATAATAAATGTAAATAATTTTTTATTTTTATGTTATATTCATGTAATCTATTACAATGCATAATTAAGTAAACCTAGACATGAGATTCTAGTGTCAGACCAGTGTGTAATTTTATAACCTAATAGACGGAGCTACATAAAAAATGTTTGGATCTGGTACATGGTTCGTTTATATTGAAACAGGTACCTTTGGTGTAGCCGAACATAGTTTTGCCTGTCTGGCATCGAAAATCCGGGGCATGAAGCGGGGGCGTGTAGTTGAAAATGTAAAATTCAGGTGTAAAAAAAATGTATAAGGTACACGGATTCTTATTACAGGAAAAGCTTTTAATCATATTCAAGGAAAGCGGAAAAAGATTGGCAGACAGTTTGCTCGGTGTTAACGTGCCCCCAGACAACGCCAAAGGGGTGTAAAAGTGAATAAAAAAAAAGGTACATGAACAAAATTTTTTTTATTTTATTATTTAAACTTAAAAAATACAATTTACCAAATGGCAGACAGAGAAGTGGGTGCTAAAGCCTTGGCAGACAATTTGGAATAGTTCGTTATAATTTATTATTTTCAATTGCGTTAAAAATTTCATTAAGGTATCAAATAAATATTGAGGTATGAAAATATCCAAGTCTGATACTATTCAATTTCGCCAGCAGTATCAGACTCAGATGGAAAATCATCTTCGCTGTCATAAATAGAATCTTCTTCGGACTCGATTTCTGCCTCATCGCCTGAAATACTGTAGGATTTTAACACATTCAAGTAAAAACATTTTTATATTCTTTATGCAAAAGTATTTTACTTTCAATTATTTTAGCATCAAGTACATCTTTTACTGTACTAGGCAGCTGTGGTCCATCGAACCAGTTGAATTTATAAATTTCCTCTTATATGATCCTTCCACATTTCTCAGTATTTAAAATTGATGGTATTTTTTTGTACGCATTTATCCATATTGTGGCAATATATTTCGTTCTTAATAAATGCTGCCTCAATTTAATTCAGCCTGGAATCATTTCTTGCTGTTGCCAATGATTTATGAAAAAATTAACTAATGTCTCTTTGAAAGAACTGTTTCTCAGCTCTTTATTAAAATCGGCTGGTCTTACTTGATCTGGCCCAGAAATTACGTACATGCGATTACCAGAGGAACCACCTCTTTGTGATCTTTCGTAGTCTTTGATAGAAGGTGACTAATATTTATCAAAAATTAGGTGTATTTCATGGGCTTTGTCGCTAGTTACCATTTGCAGTATTTTTTTTTAAACACTACCGAATGTTTTTGGCAAATCGCTAATGCAATGAGTAAGAAAAAATCCGTCTATTAAACATATGTCAGTATAGGTTGGAGCCTTACTTTGAACATCTTTTTCCAAAGAAAGCAACGCCCTTTACAGATATTAAAAAAAATCAAGAATTTCAAAAAGCCTTTCGTGTAAGGGGCTCTGAAAAGTGTATTTCCGGTGCTCGAGAAATTCATTTGCAGTTTATATGGTTATCCATCTATGTACTCGCATTATTTGCCAGATTTGCATTATTTTCGAAAACTTATAAAGTCCATGACTTGGATGAACCATTCCAGAGAAAAAAGATACATAACTTCGATGCTTCCACATTACCTCCTAGCCAGGCTGAATTCAGGGAGCATTTATTAAGAACGAAATATATTACCACAATATGGATAAATGCGTACAAAAAAATTCCATCAATTTTAAATCCTGAGAATTGTGGATGGATGATATAAGAGGAAATTCATGAATTCAACTGGTTCGATGGACCACAGCTGCCTAGTACAGTAAAAGATGTACTTGATGCTAAAATAATTGAAAGTAAAATACTTTTTCATAAAGAATATAAAAATGTTTTCACTTGAATGTGTTAAAATCCTACTGTATTTCAGGTGATGAGGCAGAAATCGAGTCCTAGGAAGATTCTATTTATGACAGCGAAGATGATTTTCAATCCGAGTCTGATGCTGCTAGCGAAATTGGATAGTATCAGACTTGGATATTTTCATATCTCAATATTTATTTGATACCTTAATGATATTTTAAACGCAATTAAAAATAATAAATTATAACGAACTATTTCAAATTGTCTGCCAAGGCTTTAGCACCCACTTCTCTGTCTGCCATTTGGTAAATTGTATTTTTTAAGTTTAAATAATAAAATAAAATAAATTTTGTTCATGTAACTTGTGATTTTTTTTAATTCACTTTTACACCCCTTTGGCGTTGTCTGGGGACACGTTAACACCTAGCAAACTGTCTGCCAATATTTTTCCGCTTTTCTTGAATATGATTAAAAGCTTTTCCTGTAATAAGAATCCGTGTACCTTATAAATTTTTTTTTACACCTAAATTTTACATTTTCAACTACACGCCCCCGCTTCATGCCCCGGATTTTCGATGCCAGACAGGCAAAATTATGTTCGGCTGCACCAAAGGTACCTGTTTCAATATAAACGAAACATGTACCAGATCCAAACATTTTTTATGTAGCCAGCTCTCCGTCTATTAGGTTATAAAATTACACACTAGTCTGACACTAGAATCCCATGTCTACACATTTAGCGGCGTTGTCGAATTGTATTTATTTTTTTTCAGTTGACTTAATTTTGCATTGTAATAGATTACATGAATATAACATAAAAATAAAAAATTATTTACGTTTATAATGAAAATTGAAATATTAAACATCCTTATAATGTAATGTTTATCTTAGATTTGTTTTATACAAAAATGAAACAGATTAAGACAAACCAACTACTGGACCACAGAGTATTTTTCTTTTATCACGAATTTTAGTTCACTATGATAGGGGTAATTTTTTCAATACTACAAAATTGAATAAACCGCCATCAACAGATTATGAAAAATGCGTACCGGGTCGAATTGCGACATGAGATTCTAGTGTCAGACTAGTGTGTAATTTTATAACGTAAAGTGTCAACTGAAAATAATTATGCTTAAGAACATTTCTAAAAATTCGCAAAATTAAAGTATTTTCTTCTGGTTTTTTTTGTGAAACAGACTTACATTTAGTTCAAGATAATAACCTTTACAGTTTAAAGTGCAAATATTTATCGTAAAATAGCATTAATGGGTGTTGAAAAAGTACCATTTTTTGAAGTGATTTCTGAATGATCCAGCGACATTTTTGTGCTAATCTGCTTTATTTAAGGTAAGCTATTCAACAAAATCAAAATTAACATAAAATTCCGAGGGTCGCGAAGTCGACCAGAACCCAACTTGGAACCGTTGGCGATATTCGATACCGAACAAAAATTACATTAATAATTAAAAAATCCCTCTGAACACAAGAACTTTCTTTTTATTAATTAAAATTTTTCTGACACTATGAAAAGATTTGACAACTAGACATTCAACAATATTATTAAGTTTAAGACTGCAAAAAATGTGTCGTCAAATTTTTTTGTTCAATCACAGTAGATAATATCCTTGGTAAAATATTAAATAAAATTCCAGTTCAGCAGACCGATCCAGTAAAATGTTGTACAAATTATTGAAGGGTTAGAAGAGTTTGTGTAGTCATAAAAACACCACAAAAGTTACAACATGTTGGTTTTTGAAGTTCAAATTATCAATCTGCTGGGAATTTCTTGGTTTAAATAATAAAGTAAGACTCACCAGCTGATGATCGGGACGTAATCTTCATCCACATTCCATTGATCATAAAATATACAAAAATCTATAGGAGAAGAAAGACAAAGCATTCAAAAAAATACCTAACCATAAGGAAGACAACATTAATGAATAATATTTTGATTTAACTTGGAACCGTTTGCGATATTTGATACCGAAAAAAAATTACATTAATAATTGAAAAATCCCACTCAACACAAGAACTTTCTTTTTATTATATTAATTGATACTTTTTGTTTTATTTTTAGTCCCTATCTGACACTATGAAAAAATTTGACAACTAGACATTCAACAATATTTTGAAGTTTAAAGTACATTTTCCACGTTGCGACAAATCGCTGGGACAAATTATTGCGAGAAAAAGTACAATCAGCACATCGATAGTTTGTAGCTGCGACTCATCCAGGCATAGGTGAAACGTTACGTGTTGCCAACATAACCTCACAGTGTGAAAAAATCAGCGGGTGAAAATTAAGCAAATAGGAGTAATTTCTCTAGAATCAAGTCTTGAAGTTAACAGAATGGATGATTTTAGTAACAGTAATTAGTATTGTGACCTGTGCTGCTCTACGAGAAGAGAACGTAGAAGAAATCCTGTGACATCCTGTAGCAGCCGATATACATTTTGGGTTGGTGCGACAAAATCCACCAGAAAACTTACCAAGTCGCAGCGACTTCTCGCTCGAAAATAGAGCAAGCTCTAATTCATGCGACCGATGCGCCCAACGAAAAAAAAAAGCCAATTTTCATGCAACTTTTTCGAGTTGCAGCGTCAACTCGCACCGTGGAAAATGGACTTGAGACTGCAAAAAATGTGTCGTTAAATTTTTTTAAGGTTCATTCACAGTTAATAATATCCTTGATAAAATATTGAATAAAATTTCAGTTCAGCAGACCGATCTAGTAAAATGTAGTACAAATTATTGAAGGGTTAAAAGAGTTTGTGTAGTTAATGGTGCTGATATAACCTATAATTTATATAAGTATATGAAATCAAAAGGTGTATCGATGGATAAAAATATGGCAAATTTATCATATTATAGAAAAGATAATCTTGATGTATCTACCTATTATTATCGATAGTATGCAATTTTTTTATTACAAAGAAGGTAGGTAGACCGTCAAAAATATTATAAATATATGAACAATGGTTACTTTAAAAAATTGTTGCATTTTTTCTTATACTTTTCAGTTACTTTTTGGTATAATAAATAATATTTCAACGGATCCGGTGGACTATACGGAGACGGAGACTGATTTTGCAAAAAAATTATAGCACTCCTATTTTGAAGATTATCCGTCTAAAAGTTGTTCAGAATTTACAGAGAAAAATCCAAGAGAATATTTTTTTCAACACTTCAATGGCAACTATTTTGTTCCATATTTTCAATAAAACACTTTGAATGTGTCACAATGTACAGGAAGCTATTCAAAATAATATTTTCTTTTTTCTAATAGAGAAAATTCTTTTATTTCCTCTCTAATATTGATCTAAATATAGAATTTTAAAAGGTATATATTTTTTATTAAGTGATGTCAAATAGTTGTAAAACTATAGGTGAGTAGAGATGGGAATCAGATTCCTGACGTGTCAAAAGCTGAACTGTTAATAGTTAATATTAATGAATTTACTATTTGGACCCTTACTTTGTTGAATCTACTCATATTACTATTTTAAATGAAACTAACCAATTCTTCTTCTTCTTCAAATTTTAATAGAATTCTCATATACAGGGTGCGGCA
This sequence comes from Lochmaea capreae, assembly GCA_949126875.1. NCBI lineage: Eukaryota > Metazoa > Arthropoda > Insecta > Coleoptera > Chrysomelidae > Lochmaea > Lochmaea capreae. The sequence goes on from OX421409.1 coordinate 15,488,118, forward strand.
TTAGTACGAGGAAGTCGAATAACTCACTTGTAAAAGATACGAAAAAACTTTATTCAGATAAAAGATAAGCCATACATAGGTCCATATTTTGAAAATATTTTTTTAAATATACAGGGCCACCCATATTGCCAGGCTGAACCTAACATCTTTTTTTAAATGGAACACCCTGTATATTTCCACATTTTTGTATTCCCCCCGATTTTCTTGATTCTGTGATATAAGATATTGCAATGTTATACGAGGTTATTCAAAAGATATAAGCACTTTTTTATTAATTTCCCAGTAACATCAACACCCTGTACCATTGTGTAGATTTGATATCAAGAAATCTATTTACGTTCAAACGACTTTTGATATAGTTTACTATTGTCCAAAATTATTAACATAGCGCAATATCCGTTTTTTATATACAGGGCTGGTCATAAGTCGGAATGATCATTTACTGGGTTTTCTTAAAGGAGGTATTTTAGTATCGTAATGAAATGGTATTGTATGGCACTTTATTATTTCCTAAGCATTCCCTATACCTAATTGCCTTAATTTGTGAGTTATAGATGATACTTTCAGCCAAACATTATTTAAATCAAATATTAGGTGAAATTTTATTAGTTTATTAGTCTGATCCATAATTGATTAATATTACGTGATTTACCAAAATACTGAGTACTTTAGATTGTTGGTGTATAAAACATTACCATAACCACAGAATATTTTAGTTGGCTATGAAAATAATAGGTTATGGTTATTGTATCACAAGCATAAGCATCGTTATACAAAATCCAAATTATACGAATATTCGCAAACTTGATACCCGTTATCAAATAAGGAAAAAAGGGAAGTAACTATATTAAGTTACCTAACAAAAATAACAAGAAAATCGTTGAATTTACAATAGATGTTCAAAATGACCTCCATCGACGTCGATACATAATTGCAAGAGATCTTCAATAAGCTACTCACATTTGTTAACACATTTCTGTACAAGTTTATATAATCAATTATAGATGAGACTAAATTATTTCCCCAGCTAACCAGATGACGCCAAAAGAACGCCATTTATGCGTCATCAGATCAGATCAGCAACTGACGTATTTATGACATATCAATCACGTGAAAAAGTCACATCCTGGTGACGACAGCTGCTGGCGTTAATTATTCGTCATCCATTGACGTCTTGGTGACGTTAGCAGCTGACGTTTATCATCTGTCATCCATTGATATACCTTGGTGACGTCAGAAGATGACCGCCAAACGCACAAATCGATTTTAACGTAATAATTAGAAGTTATCCCGTTGGGATAAAAACATGAAGCAAATACAGATTATAACTGAATAAATAATGAACTTTTTTCAATAATATATGATATCCATATAGACTGATAGTTTTGTCTGAAAATAAAAGATTTCCTTAGAGTTATTGTTTTTAGTCTAATGAGCTTTCATACATTTTAAACATAAAAGCATTGGTCATGAAATGACTGCCAAACAAAGTCAACCTGACGTCAAAATATGACGTCGCGGGAACATTACAAAAATTACGCCTTTTTGACGTCATCATTTGTCAATATGATGAATAATGACCCAAAAATGACGTATTTCTAACGTCATCATGCGTCATCTGGGTTGTTATTTTTTTTTTGGAAAATTATTTTTGGTTAAATATTTCCACCCCCAAACTACTCACTTAATATTTGTTTCAAATAATGTTTGGCCGAAAGTATTCATCAATAACTCACAAATTAAGGCATTTAGGTATAGAAAGTATAGAAAAGATAAGTTAGGTTCAGTCTGCCAATATGGATGGCCCTGTATATTTGAAAATATTTTCAAAATATGGTCCTATATATGGCTTAGCTTTTATCCAACTAAAGTTTTTTCATATCTCTCACGACAAGTGAGTTATACGCTTTCTAGCACTAATACCGCACCCTGTACTTTCATGAACGTGGAATTAATTAGTAGCACTTAATGATTTTCATTTAAAATAGTGTTAGTAGTTAGTTTGTTTGTCTGTTGTGCTACTGCCAAATTTTCAATAATGTTCTTCAAGAAGGGGAAGAGAAAATTATTGTTATGCACATAATGTGCGTTATTTGAAACATACATTAGGAAAGGTGAGGGAAAATAATAATTCCATTCACCCTTTCCCTTCATGAAAAACATACTGTACATATTTTTTTGAAGAATTGGTAGGGTGAATGAAAAAACTCTTTTCCCTTCCCCTTTGTGTGAAAATTTACAATAATTTATAACAAAGATTACATTTTTTTATTGTCAACATACAATACAAAATTTAATTGTATTCACGTTAAATCTATAAATTAAGAAAGGTATTTAAAATAACGGAACTAAAAATGTTCCCACCTCTAGCTTATTATTTTACTAACATACTTTGATTTGATGTTATTGTAAGGAAAATGAACGAATGTTTCGTTATAATTAGATAATCTTCAAAATGCGTAAGTACTACCGCACCCTATTTCAACCCTTTTTCAATAGCATTATACCCAAAATATAAAAAAAAGGTTTAGAGTGATATGGAAAAGACAAATCCCATATTTACACTTGAAGAATCAGATTTTGAAATCACCTAAGAATAGCTTAAAACTTGGATAATCAAATATACTTACAACACAAATCTCCCTTTGTCTTATTTACACATTATTTTCTTAAAATTCATAGTGTCAATTCAATCACCCGGCACTTAAAACAAATATATTCCACGACAACTACATAAAAACATTGTAACCCAACTGATAAAAACAATTTATTTGTATGACTACCTAGCACCGAACGGAATTTGACAGTGGGCGCACACCACGATTATAAAAATTTTATATGTATTTGCAAATGCGCCTGTCTCTTGTAGGTAATTAGACTTCAACAAAAAAACTATCAATTCTGGCTATAACTATAAACGAAAAGAATAGGAGGTTAGATATCAAGGTTAACTTAAAACGAACAGTAACAGTGTCGTGACTTTTGGGTTGGAAAAATTATATTCAAATGATTTATAATGGAAATATTAAATTTTGATTTTATTTATTTAAGTGCAAAAAGCGGAGATGTTTTACAGAATGATTCCTTATAAAAATTCCTAGCACATTTTTTTTACTAGCAAATGGTTTGTTTTTTAAAAAACAGTATTTTTTCAAGTTATTAATTTGATTTAGCGAAATTTTCTTTCGCAAATGCTTTGTTTTTTAAAAATTTGATTTAGCGAAATTTTCTTATTAGTCGATTGTATAGGGTGTCTCAAATTGGGATATTTCAAGAAATTGGAGAGCCAGTTTTTTTGTTAGTTTTTCGTTTTTTGAAATATAGGGTGATTTTCTAAAATTGACTTAAATTGCTATAGCAAATATCTTCGTTGTCCTACTAAATGTGGAAAAAGTCCATAAGAATTTTTGATAAAATAACTGGGTAAGAGTTTAGTGTGGTAGATAATTTATTTTAGGAGGTTCAACAAACTGGAATTGTTGAATTTACCTAAAAATATATTACAATTTTATTATAATAACAAACTAATATAGAGAATATGCGTAAAGATAGGTTGTTGATTCTTGAAATATTTAGAAAGAACTAAGAAAAATTACTCTAACAAAAAATAAAAATGATATGAATGTAATAAATCAAAATTATAACACACAATTCAATTTTGAAATATTTTCATCAGAATAAAAACAAATAAGACCAATTGACAAAGGAGCTTAATGATATAAAGAATTAAAATTCTAGCGAGAGGGAAAAGAGCGAGGGAATAGTATATTGTATAATTAGTGGGAAAAGCATAATATTCCCAAACGACTGTGATAACACAGGAGTTTGCGAATATGCTTTTCCCACGAATTATATTTTTTCTTCGATCGTTGATTTACATTTAAAAAATTAATTAAAAAATAATTCATTCAAAATGTAATCAAGTAAGTTTAAATATAGGTTTCACTATGTTCATATTGAAATATAGAAGTGGTATGTAACTATGGTAATTACTTTGTTATGACAGAAGAAAAATAATTTTCAAGCCGGTTTTGTTTGATTAGTTGTATTTTATAAGGAATTAAAAAAACAATTAATTTGTGTTCAAGAATATCGTTATAAATTAGATGTTTCTTTTTTTTCTTTCATAACAAATTCATCAAAGGGCACTACTAGAAAGCCAAAATAAAGACAAAAAAATTGTTATTATCTGGGTTCCCTCTCATATCGGAATATCAGGAAATGAAGAGGCGGACAAATGTGCTCGTGAAGCACGAAACGCAAAGGATTCTATCATAGTAACGGACATTGTAAATAGTGATGCAAAAACTCTTATTAAATCAAAAGTGCAAAGTGCTTGGCAATCTCGATGGAACAACTCTACATCTTATTTGAAAAAAATGAAGCCAACAGTGAAGCCGTGGCCAGATCTCCCTGTGAATCGTAGATCCCAAGTGATAGTAACACGTCTCAGACTCGGGCACACAAATTTTACCCATTTATACCCTATTACGAAAGATCTCGAACTGATTTGTGAAGAGTGTGGAATAAAACAAACGGTAAAACATTTTATGACTGACTGTCCCAAATACAAAAAAAAAAAAAAAAAAAAAACACAAGATTCCCACATCATTAGACCAAGCTGTTCTTACAATAACATTTTAATGTTTCTAAATGAAATTAATATTGTTAGCAAAATTCAAAAGACTAAGTTTGATACACTGTCCCTCGCTTATGACCCTCTGGGTTGATGCGATAAATATAAAATAAAATAAAAACTTTCAATATAAAAAAACTTTCAATATAAAAATTGAAAACATATTTTGTTTCATTTTATTGTAATAATCCATTTGTAACATTACCGCACGCTACAGCAGTGCGGTAAGAATATTACCGCACTGTTATTTCCTAATTGCTTAGCAGCTGCCCACTATTGTGGAATGTTGAGCTTTGCGCATAGAAAACAGGTCAAAATAGTGTCACTTTTCCCACGATCGGAGAAAAATGTTTTTTATTCCTATGGAATTTAAATTAATATTAAATTATTTGATTCCGAAAAAAATTAACAGAAATTAATAATATTTTTTAGACATTTTTATGAAAATTAAAATGAGAACTATTGAGGGAGAGGTATAGAACAAGGATAATAAAAATAAATTGAAAAAGATGAATATTTATATCAAAATTATAGTAGATATTTTATATATTATATAAATATAAAGACAAATCAAAAATGGAGTCGAATTAATTTTTCATTCAATCGGTTCGCATCCTAGAACAGCTGTTTCGGCCTTTAGGCCTCATCAGCCAGGCTTTCGAACCGATTGAACCAAAAATCAACTCGACTGTCATGATCAAAGATCAAGGCGAAACAACTAACGCATTAGTGTCGCCATCTAAGAATGCAAAGTCGAAAATGGATGTGGAGAAGACTATATGATGTTATATATTTATTGTATATAATTCCATAGGAAAAATCTGGATAATTCTATTACAAAAATAAGGAAATACTTTTGAATCACAGTCTCAAAGGAGTTAGTAGCCGGGGCACAAAAATTACTAAAACTAAAAAATAATAATATTGACTAAAATTATAAATTCAATATTAACAATTAAAATTCTAGCGGGGGAGGAAAAAGTAATTTTTAATTAATTGAAATTTAAATTAAACTTAAATTATAAGACTCCGGAATAAATTCACAAAAATTGATATGAAAATTTTATACTAGTTAATTTTAGTCAATCAGATGCCTGCATTTTAACATGTTGCTATGACAATAACCTAATTTCTTCGGAAATTTCCCTGCGTAGAGGGAAATATCCCTCTGTCTTGACAGCTGTCATAAACACATAAAATGATCATTTATTTTATATGCGTTATTATTTAACTCTTTTAATAATTTCCCTTGTTTCTATTAGTATAAAATTAGGGAAAGTATAAAGACTAATATTTATTTTAGATTACTATTTAAACCTTGTTTTACTAGAGCATAGGGAAATTACAATATTTGACATCAAATCTGAGGTTAATAAATGAAGGATGGATAATAATATGTCACCTAAGTATGTCACCAATTTAATTTCTATTTTAAAAAAGTTTTGGTATAAAATTTTCTTACCGTATCTTCCTAGAGCATAAATTAATATTCCGGAAATTTTCCTCAGTTGCGGAAAATTTCCGGAAATAATTCGTGCTCTAGGGAGATTATGAGTGACAATTTTTAATTTTCATGGAGTAAAGGTAGTTTTTCTTCTCCATAGTAAACTTTTTATTCAAATGAAAATTATGCATCTGCTTGATTGTTTTCAGTTAAAAAATGTACTTTAGTGCTGAAAAAAAAAATTTCCAGACGGATTTCAATCAAACGAAACGACCCATAAACTTATTTAATGTTTCAAACAGTATTGTTTTCAATATTATTCTTCATGATGTGGTTTTACATTCAAAATTAATTTCATAATTCAAAAGTGAAATTCATTGTGTTGGAATGGAGGATAGGACAAGAGGAACCTAGGTTGGTGTTTTTAAAATACTATTTGCCCAGTATATTAAACATAATTACCGTTTTTATCCACCGTTAATTCAATTAACGAAATATTATTTTGTCTAATATTCTTAATAAGGAAACAATCAAAAATTAATCTTGATTAACAATAAACTTTATTGTGGTTCAGTTTTCCTGTAGATTCATCGAACGATGGACGAAGATTTTAGTCCGGTCCCCCAAATAGAAAAACATGGGAAATTTTTAGAAAAAGTTGTAGAACTGATGTTTAAAAATGTCGTATTCACTACCAGACAAGATAAAGTTTTGCTATGGCAAACCCCCGAACAGCTTGAAGAGCAATTTGACTTTAGCTTAAAGCAAAATGGAGAAAATCACGACAAATTGATAAATCTTTTAAGAAATACAATCAAATTTAGCGTTAAAACTGGCCATCCCTATTTTATTAATCAACTCTTTTCAGGGTAAGTGAATTTTTAAATAATAAATCACGTTTTTGGTATGCCACTTATGCTTGTATATAGTCGAGACTTGAGCCCGAGCTCGAGCTTGAGAACGCCTTAAGACGAGAACGTATTTTATAGTCGAATCTCAAGACCCACAGCTTAAGAAAAGCTGCAACTGCGCATTTACGAGTGGAGTCTTGCTCAAGACAGCCTTCGATCTGTCTTGAGCTCGACTTCTGACATTTGTCTTGTTATTTGTGGTTAGGTTGTGTTTGTAATAGAATAAAAATTTTAATAGTGATTATAGTTCATTTAAAAACCAGGAGGAGTAGTTTGAAAAGCCTCACTCACACTACTAAAAGTTACCAGATTAGTTACTAAAGGGTGTGTTCCGAGAAAGTAGTCAACAGTCGTGTTCCAAATCTATTAAATATGCCTTGATGGACGAAGAAATCATCCACGCCACCAATTGTTTGAGACATTTTGGATTTAACATGAATATTTTTGGTTTTTCATCCAATTTATTATATTTCTTTACACACATTTATTGTACGTTGTTTTTCTGAGAGTCCTTAATAACCCATGTTCAGCGTTTACATTGTTTTGCTGGCCTAATAAGCGAAGAGCTGTACTCGAAGTAGAAGGATCCATAATTGCAGATATTCAATACAATTGCTTACTGAAGGTTTTAAAGGAACACTTTCAACGAAATAGAGTGGAAACTAAGTAAAAATATTTATCTGTCAGAATTGTCAAAAATGGAAATTAATAAATTATCAGCTGATGTCAATGCTACGAAGTGTTGTGTGAAACTGGGCGGAATCTGACCAATCAGAGGTCTACAGAATTGCCAACTTAAATTCAAATTACTCCTCCTGGTTTTCAAATGAGGTATAGAGGAAATAAATTATAGAAAACACGAGGATTTTTTGGAATCTCTTGTTTTGTGAAGGAGAATATGCCAAATGATAGGATTCCAAAAAGATACATACGGGATGCAGAAAATCCCATAAAATTTCATAACGCGGACGAATTTCGAATACGTTATAGATTTTCAAAAAATATCGTTTATGATATTATTTTTCCTTTGGTTGTCGCAAATTTAGCGAAGGTAAATAATCGTGAGTTACCAATTCCGCTACTGATAAGACCAAAAAAGTCCGAAATTCACAAACAAACAATAAAGAAAATAGTCAAAATAGCGTTACGGCAACAAAATCCACGACAAATGGGTCACAATTGTTATAAAATACACAAACAATTTTGAAGTACTCCTTTTTTTAAATTTTTCATGTCGGCCAACATAGGAAGCCCAATGCTTGAGATACGTGCTGGGTCTTTTCTTCGCCGAGAATTTACGAAGATAGGACTATAATATGCATCCAATCTCGAGTCTGAGCAGAGACAACCAGAGAAAGCCAAGTACATGTTAAGTTTTTGTTCTACAATAATGAATTGGTCCACTGAAGTTTATAAGAGCGTTAATTGTTATAATAACAATAAATTTAGTAAATCACCACAAACAAAAAAAAGTTAAGCAAATACATCCAAAAAACACATCAAAACGACAAAGACGGATGAAGCACGTCACTTTCACGTCTTTTACCGCTTAGAACATCATGGCTTTCTGCCATCTGCGCTTACTCAGCGAAAATAAGATGAAGATGTGACATGCCCTAAACTTATAAGCTAAGCAAGAATAGAGCTAGCAGGACTATTTTATTTGCCAATCAAACAATAATTCTCATTTACTTGGCCGTCTCTTGGTTGTCTCTGTCCTGAGTAGAGCTTGGCCAAGCACGACACAAGTTGAAGATTGAGTTTTGACTATAAATACGGGCATTAGGATGTGGTTTGAACTACGTTCCAGGTTTAGATAAACCAAATTTTACTGTGGCTCAATGTCGGATTATTAGTTGAACCTCCTTCTATGGAAACTTTGAACGCTCAATTATTGATGATTAAATTGCGTTTAGGATAACATTATCTATTTCTTGAAGTATTGACATATTTCTCATATCAACTATTTTATTACATATTTATTAACTCGCTTTATTGTCCAGGTAAAACTTCATACTAATTTTAAATTTGTTTCCCGATGGGTTAGAGACTTGAAATTTCCAGTAATACTACAAGTGCTTGCATTTTCGTGATAAATCTGTCGATTTATATAATAACGAAACTAAGTTTTCTCTAAGGAAATTCGCAAACAAGTGAAGAAGTTGATTAAAGAAATAGTTTAATAAACAGGAAACATTGACATCGAACGAAATACATATTTTAATAAACCAGTATCAACATAAAGTACTCAAAGATCTCTCAATTATAATTATAAATGGTACAGTTATTATATACAATGCTTTGAGCTTGATTATTTGAACACCCACTTGTACTTCAATAGTTGTTATATCTGGATGGCTATTATTTCCCACATTTTTTCATTGATTGATTCGATGTAATTTATCCCAAATATGCTCATTTTCAAATGCGTACACGGCGGGATTATTTATATTTGACGTTTAACTGTCACATACTCAAATCTGAGGACACTGAACTTAACAGGCCAATCAGGATCAAGAGTCAAGTTTGGTGTTACCGATAATCCGAACTTGACAAGTGCCTGAAATAGTCAAGGGTAATATAACAAGATCTTGATAAATAGTCGACTATTTTTATTGCATCTAAATTTCGACTGTACTTTATAATAATTTAACGAGACATTATTTTGGCATTAATAATCTGATGAGAGCTTGAGAGCGAAGCTCTCTGATTATTAACGCCAAAATAATGTCATCTCTGATTATTAACGCCAAAATAATGTCGAGTAAAATTAATAAATACAAGAGAAATTTAGCAGCAATAAAATAGTCGACAATTAATCAAGGTCGTGTTATATTTGTGAATATTATTTCTTAAATCCACTTCACTATATCAGTCATATGATCAAATACCTATACAGCTTCAACACGATTGATTTTATTTGACGTTTAAGATGTATTTATTTAGAGTACTGTCAGATGCACAGGTTCATTGATATATAGGTATCATGCTGAATAGTGTGTGACTATTGTGCACCATGTAAATAGACGCTAATAGAGCGTGTTGATTGGTCCTGTCAAACAGGAAACAAACGTATCATTGGTTGTTGACTGATATTTAATAGACGAAAGAAATAATCAACATAATTCAGAACCGAGTGACAATGAAAAAAAAATGGAGAATTATTGATAAAGCGTACCATTTTTAGTTTTGGCATAGGATCATAACGACGATCATTATAGTACAAGTCATGAATGTTATTGGGCGAGGCGTAGTAGAGTCCAATAGTACGACCTGTACCATAATTATTATTTTTGATTCGTATTATATACAAAATTTTATCTGATGGCATTGAAATTAATGCGGTTTCGAAAAATTGAAAAATTAAAAACTGCATTTTTGACATATCACAATGACAACTATTTTTAAAGCAGTAATATGGGTAGAGCCCTATAGACATAGGTATTATCGTCCGCCATTTTGGTGCCTTGTTGTACGTTGACGTTGTTGTTGTGTTGGTCAAGTATTTGGCATGAGATTCGGTATTTCTATTCAGAGACGTAGCCATTATCCATTTGTTGCAATTTCTCAATTTTCTGCTGTTAATAGTCTGAAGGGCTTTCAAACATATTTCCGCTCCCAATAAAAATGTCTGCATATGTACAGATTCTCTTGCCTCTATACATTCCATTAAAGATATAGTCAGTGACCATCCTCTTGTACAGAATATCCATGATACCTACCAACTCTCCATTTCCCAAAATATAACAGTTACCATTCTATGGACACCATCTCATATTGGTGTAATGGGAAACGAACTTGCTGATCAACTAGCTAAAAGGGCCACAACTTTGAATTATTATGCAGATAACATCCAAATTGCATCCGATCTCAAGCAAGTCATCAAGCATAAGGTCAAAGCTCTATGGCTAGATCATTGGAACTCCATCCAGACAAAACTGCAAAAAATCCAACCTTCACTAAGCCACCCTTACTATATTGCAGTTTCAAATCTCTCAACACAAGACCTAGCGGTGCTGAGAAGACTGAGAATCGGTCACACTAGATTCACTCATGACTACCTTATATCATCCAACAATCAACCATTCTGTTCAACCTGTAACTGCATCTACACCGTTGAACACATTATTTTAGATGGCCAACAGTACACAGCTAGAAGACAACAGCTCAACCTCAAAGGAAGTATTCAAGAGATACTCGGAAATCCAGATAATGTCCTCACCGTTCTCCAGTTCCTGAAAGATGTCCAGCTATACCACAAAATTTAACATATTTATTGTATACTTCACTGTACCTGTGCGAGTGGCCTTAGTAGCCGAGCACGTTAATTGTAATAAAAAAAAAATAGTCTGAAGGAAAGTTGGTAAAATAAAATGTTTTGTTCAATATCAAAAATGTTTCAACACAATATGTCAACTCCACACATCACAAAACAATAAAATTCAGGCACCAAAATTGCGGATGAGAATACTCATCTCTTTAGTGCCTCAAAATTTGAAATATTAGTAGGTTAGTCAGGTGTGCTTTGACAACGTCAGACTGCAACGGCACTATTTATTTATCTGCTGTCAAACACAATTGTCACGTAGAATAATTGAATATAATTTTAATAAGAATAGGTGACTCTGAAACTGGTAGTTTACCGTCTGATTTGGGAGAGATGACGCGAAATATCGTTGACTCCATTTTACCGGAAAATCACGGAGTGTATGTGAAATAGCGTTTAATCGGTACGAAGAATGGTCTTCTACTAAGAAAATCAAGTATATCACTCATAAAAACGTCTTGTTGGCTTACTTTGAATGCTTATCTAAGAAAAAAAAATCATCTTTTCTCTGGTAGTATTATTCGATGATGAAAAGTGTGTTATTAACAAGAAAAAACGTCGATATTAGTAACCTACAGCTGGTTGCATTACTAAAACGTAAATCAGAAGGTGACAGAGGTAACAAATCCAAAATTTCTACTAAACAAGTTTTTAAGTGAAGCATTATATGATACATATTTATTTAAAAAAGTCGCTATGATAATTGGACTAAGTGGAGCATGCATAAAAGAGGAGCTGACAAATATGCTTGTTGAAAATGTTTTAGATGAAAGATCCGTTTTTAGAACTAATTTACCAAATACAAAAACAAAGGCAGGTAGTGTAAGAATTTTTTTAAATAGCGGGGAATATTCCAAGATTGAATATAGTAGAACTTGTCAATATGGGAAAATACGACTTTGCAACACAAACCATCGACTTTTTTTGTCACTTATGAAAATAAGAAATTCACGAAACAATCTAGGCATGTTTTTCCATTCATTGGTAGATCCACCAATCCACCAACTGCGTTTTTATATTCATTGGTGGACTTTAGATTGGAGAAATGACGCGTTCATTTCTCACTGTTGCATCAATGATTTAAGCAATAGCAACTGCGTTTTTTTTATGTGCTACTGATGAATCTAACATGTCGTTTCAGTCAACCAATGGTGAATATATAATGAAAAAAAAACCTGCCTTCTTACTTCTTTTTATCAATAAGGACGTCAAGTTACTCAGGACACTTTATATATTTAATCAGATAAGAACATTTTCTGCATTTCAGACTCGACCCTTATGGTTTGGCAGCGCAATGGTTAACCGATTCTTTGAATGCTAGTGCCTACACTTATGAAGTGGCTCCTGTTTTCACACTTATGGTAGGTTATATATCTTTAACTTCGTCGACTCTCAAAATTATTAGTCACGATATTTTCTGATGGAATCTCTTTCGTTTTAATAAGCAAATTCTTAAACACTTCTGATTAAGCGTATGGATAACAGCGGCTTTCACTTTAACTACTCATTACACATTGCTAGTCATCTATAATATATACGCTTGCCGCTAAATAAGCTGTGTTTATTAATTAAGATTAGTTTTGGTCTGGTTCATTCATGAGAAGTCATGACAGAGTTGAGTTAATACAGAAAATTTGTATATTTCAATTAGTAATTGAATAAGCTACATCCGCTGATGTGAGTAAGCTTTCAAATACAGATTCAAAAATTGCTACTCGTCGGGATTATAATCAGTAGTTAGATATCTACATTATTATAAAATTATAATTTTTCAGGAGAAAGAGATAATAAAGGAAGTTTGTCGTATGATTGGTCCAAAATGGGGCGATGGACTTTTTTGTCCCGGAGGTTCTTTTGCAAACGGCTTAGCAGTGAATTTGGCTAGATATAATCGTTATCCAGAAATTAAGGTACGTATGAAAATAAAAAATATCAATTATTTAACTTCAATTGATATTATTTGACGACAAAAGGCAGGGATTCACCAAACTTGGTTAGACCTGACCGACTAATAGTTTAGCTCGTTGCTGGTTCTGGTAGTGGATGTTTCACTATAATTGTCCTAAAAGTGCAGGTACGGCCTAGTTTGAATAAAAACGTTTTGAGTGGAAGGGAACTTTTACATGAAATGAAAAGGGATGACTTTAGTCTAGTGCCTGGTCATGAAAGTGCAGGATGACTCTGGTTTAGTGCCTGGTCAAGACACCATCAAAAGCTGCTTAAATATTTTGGTTAAGATAAGTTAACCATTTGTTGGAAAACTAATTTGCCTAAGTGGACCAAAAGCTGTTCAAATAAATACATTCGTAGCCCGCGAAAAGTCCTTTGCTCTTCAACGACAATCAACCAGTGTCAGATATTTTTTTCTCCAATTTTTTGACCTAGTTCAGTCTGGTGTTAAGTGAACACACTTGCAAGAACATTGAAAGAACAATAGTTTATTTTTCTTGGACGTAATGTGATATTCATTGTAGAAAAAAGGAGTATTCCACCTTCCACGTTCAATTGTTTTCGCGTCTGAAGAATGTCATTATTCAGTTTTCAAATTTGCCGCGTTCTTGGGCATTGGCGAGGACAATGTGTGTCGTATACTGACAGATGATATAGGAAGAATTCTACCAAACGATCTTGAAGTGAAAATTAAACAGACTTTGGAGGAAGGAAATGTACCCATATTAACCATTGCGACTTTAGGTAAGTTGCTAGGGAACATTTTATAAGCATATCGTTTTAACTAGGTTCGTTTTTGTCTGGTTTCTAACAATTTTTTATAGGCACTACAGTCCGCGGTGCTTTCGATCCCATCAATGAGATTGCCGACATATGCGCAAAATACGACATGTGGCTCCATATCGATGCAGCATGGGGTGGTGGGCTCATTTTCTCTCAAAAGCATAGAGCTAAACTCAACGGTATTGAACGAGCTGATTCCTTGGTAAGTATTTAGACTTTTCAAAAGCGAGTGTTTATAGCTAGCGCTTTGGATCGTTCGTTTTGTAGACGTGTGGATGGGCGACTTTCCATCTATTATTACATATTTTATTCTTAACAAGAGTGTAAGTAATTTCCAATTTTTTCTGGAGCTTTTAACCAAAACTGTACTACAATCTTATGGGTCTGTTGAACTATACTAAGCCATGAGTTTTTGAATGATTCTGCAAAAAATCGATAGTACTAACCCATTTTGAAGATTTGTGGGTTATTCAGAATTCCCAGAGAAAAATACAAACAAATATTTCTCGACATTTAAATGGCCACTATTTCATCCGATATTTTTAATAAAACACAGTGTGTTATACGACACGAGAAACTAATGAAACTCTTATTTTTTTCTTTCAGCAACAACAAACTCCTTTATTTTCTCTCCAATATTGATCTAAATATAATAATTTATAAGGTATATATTTTTTATTGATAAGAAAAAGTTAGTATATTTGTATACTTGGAAAATGGCACTTTCAATTATGTTGTAAGGAAATTAATCAAATTTTTCGTTATAACTTAAGAGAAAATATATTTTTGAATAGTTTCCAATAAATTGCGACACACTGAAACTGTTTTTTGCATAAAATATTGAGCCAAAAAGCGAGGGTTGAAATAAAAATATATTTTTATGTTTCTCGGGAAATTCTGCATAAATTTTTCGACGAATAATCTTCAAAGTAGGTGAGTACTATCGATTTTTTCAAAAAATCACTCAAATACTCGTGACTCCGTATAGTTAACCGGACCCCATCCGATCCTAAGATATGGCCAACGACCGTTTTTATTTGCCCACTCGGTACATTGACGTCAATCATTAAAATCCGAGTTGGGTGAACCAGTTCCAATGAGAAAACCTGATTTAATTCCACTATTAGTATTATTACAAATTACAATAAAAAAATCCAGTCTTATACCCATTCTACGTTTATGTTAAATAACCTCACCTGTTATGACCGATTATCATCCTTATTCCATGTATTTAGAAACACTACACATTTCCTCACCATCAAAAATATCTTATAAGCAGCTTAGCATACAAATTACATACAATAAAAATAAACAGACGAAAGCACAATATAAATGGAAATCTTAGTGTCAGAGCTCACCAAAATGAATGTAGTAGGTCGAGGTTGCCAAACTAAAAGTTTTTAAACTTTTCTACTGTTTAACATTAGGTTTATTCCGGCTGGTGATAGAACCAATCTAGGTATCGTTCGCGCAAGTGGACATCAAATGAAATTGTAACTCTTTCCATTACTTGTTTTTATTTATGGTTATAATTGAGGTCGAGGTTAGGATGAAATTTCAAATAATAGTACGGAAGGAACTTACTAAAGGTCCGAATTATTCCAGCCGCTCCACCCTGGGCGACCCTGGGAAGCTGGAGCCGAAGAAGTATTTGGCGATGACCAGGAGAAACCTACGTCTAACGGTAGGATTTCTGACAGGTCACTGTCAACTAGGGAAACACCTCCATACTATGGGGCTAGTGGACACGCCTCTATGCAGGATGTGTGGACAGGAAGATGAAACTGTCAGGCATGTCTTGTGCGAGTGTCCGGAGTTGTCGTCAATAAGAGAGTGTGTGTTCGGTGAGTCTTGGCCTACACCTGCCGATATAAAGGAGATGTCTCCTAGTGACCTGTCCACCTTCCTGAGAAGGACAGGATGGACAATGACCTAGGAAGACAACACCTCGGGAGGATGTACAATGGGTCACATGTGGCCTAGGTGCTGTGAGCCTCTACTCACCCTCCCTACTCTACAGATACAGATATTCCAGCCGCCCACATTTATAATCGCAAGAATTGAATAAGACCAGTCATAACCAGTTCGATCACCGATACCTTCAGAGCTGCAGCATTTAACACATGGGATGAAACGTCCCGGGCCTAAAAAAGCAGTTTCGGCCTTCAAACGCCCCAATAACGCTATATAATTTTCACTGTTGATGGTATTCCCCCCTCCAGGATAGTCGATGAATATTACACTACGTGCATCCCAAAATACCGAGGGCATAACCTTTCCAACTGATTGTTGTGCTTTCGGTGCTGTCGACTCAGATGACGATTATTTTGATTCCGGAGTAAACTGATGGATACATGTTTCATCAATTGTCACATATCGACGCAATAACTCCGCTTTGTTACGTTTAAACATGGTCAAACACTTTCTTGTTTTTGGTCAATACTGTCACCCACTTTGAACAGAGCTTTCCCATAGTCAATTGCTCATGCAATATAAAGCCAACAAATTCTTCTGATATCTCTACGGTGTCAGCTAACTCACACAACTTCACTTTCTTTTCGATCATTCAAAACGATTTTGTGGATTTTTTTGAGGTTTTCCGCCTCATTTGGACGTCCACTGCGTTCCGCATCATCGGTGTTTCTACGACCACGTTTGAAGTCAGCAAACCATCGTTTTATTGTTGTTTCTGATGGAGCAGAGTCCCAATAACACTTTTCAAGCCATTGCTTTGCTTACACGGTATTTTTTCCCATCAAATTGTTTTTGATCCATTGTTTTGAAAATATTATAAGTAGCGTCACTCTTAGCACAATAGCTCGCGCCATCTATGTGTTAGGCCCAGGACTTTTTAGCCCATGCAATATATAATGAGAAAAACATCATTTAATTCAACACCACCGTTTGAAATTAATGTTGGTAATTGCTTATTAATGCAGCTCGAGGAAGTTTGCTTAAAAAATATTAAAACAAGTTTAATTTTTTCAGGTTATCAATCCACATAAGTTATTAGCTGTACCTCAACAATGTTCCCTTCTTTTAGTGAAGAATACTCATATTTTATACGAGTGTTTTTCCAGAGAAGCTGAATATCTTTTTCAAAAAGACAAACACTACGACCGAACTTATGATTTGGGGGACAAATATTTGCAATGCGGCAGGAAATGCGATGTGTTCAAGTTTTGGTTTATGTGGAAGGCGAAGGTGAGTCAGCAGATTCAGTTGTTAAGTGAAATCAATCCATCATAGTTCAATATTTGTTAGTTACCGTGATATATACCCGTTCAGTCCCAAACCTCCGATCCTGAATAAGAATTATGCCTGGAAAATTCGCAAAAATAATGCTTAAACCCAAAAGGATCATTTTCAATGTTAAACATATTATGTTTTTGTTTATTAAAACCATTGCATGACGTTTTGATGTTTAAATTTTTCTCATTAATAAATAGGAAATTGGTTTTAGGGCTCTTCTGGCTTTGCTAGTCATATAGATGCACTAATGGATGTAGCAGAATATTTCGAACAACAAGTGAATTATAGATCTGAGTTTCTATTGGTATCTGAAAGGCAGTACATGAACGTGTGTTTCTGGTATATACCCAAATATTTGAGAGGAAAATCTAATTTTTCGGAAAATTTCACGCAACTTCAAAAGGTAATCAACCTCACCACATTTGGCTTCAAAGATTACATCTTAAACAATGCTAATTTTACTTAAGTCACGGCCCTAGGATCGTGCACTATAACGTATGTACAGTGTTTCGATTCTAAGACTTATTATGGACTATATAAAATAATCCAAAAAAATTGATTGAAAGTACTTACAGGTCCCATAGAGTGGACACCTAGTTTACCCAACTAACTGTTCCTTGATTTTTTCTGTTAGGCTATTAATAAAGCTCACGAGATATATATTTATAGTCCACTGTAAGCTTGAAATTGACGCCCTACATAGTAACCAACCGTCAAATCTTAGTTGCAATTTTCAAGCATAACAGTTTAATTAAGTTTTTTTTTTCTGTTAGGTGGCACCGCAGATACGAGCACTGATGATTCAACACGGTTCTGTCATGTTAGGTTATCAACCGTTGAAAGAACTTCCTAATTTCTTCAGATTTGTATCACAAAATTCCGCGTTGAACAAAACAGACGTTGATTTTATTTTGGATCACATCCAAGAAATTGGAGATGCTATTTTCAAATGAAAATTTTACAGAAAAAAAAACAATTGAATGTGTGAAATAAACACAAAAGTAGAAAAAATGATATTTTTTCCATTTTTGCCACTTGTACAGTCCGAATTAACACATAAATTACCTAAAGCCAACAGTGTATGTCCCACGGTCAAGATTTACAAATACGAAACGGTCCAAAGTAGGCCTAAATAGAAAAACTAACAAACATGAGGGGAAATGTTAAGTTAAATTTTCAATAATCTCTTCTTCATCTTTTATTTCAGTTATTGAACAAACCTTTTGGTATGATCATTCACACTTATTTCTGGCACTCTCCGACTTTCAAGGATACGAAATTTCTGTTCCCGTGTCTGAAAGTTGTTCCCAGAAACGCTTTCCTCTCAGATAGTCAAGAATATAGGTACAGTAGATTCTCAGGAATTTAGTTATGATATAGAGTTAACGCAGTTATAAGCATTCTCTATTTGCGTTAACTCTACGGAAATAAAAACAACAAAAACAGTGAATTTAGTAAACATAACTTTACTTATTGACTTAAACATTTATAACATACATCACTTATAACTATATTTATAATTTTGGTTTCTACATATTTAGCACAACTGTCAATTAAAACAAATAAATTATAACGTCACCGAATTTCTACAAAAAAAAACAAAATTGGGTTTAAACTAATAAATTCAAAACTCAAATCGTGTTTCCAAGATAAAAGACTTTTACTTTTCTTCGGTTTTCTTGAAAAAATGCTAGGTATAGTGCAAGCAATTAATATAGTGATGCAACCGTATACACAAAATCTTTCGTTTGTTATTAGATTTCTTCCAGCTGACATTTAGGAACCGTTCTGGAATCGTATCGTATTATTAACGTGCTAAAGTTAAGCGAGAACGAATTCAGTGGGGCGTACAACGAAAGATCACCAAGGGGCGAATTCAGTTGACTGTTCAACTCAGTTTCATGTCGTACGGAATGGAAGACAGTGAACGATGAACATAATGTCTGTGTAATGATCGAATTTATATATCGATACCCTCAACATAAACCCCGTAACTCCAAATACCCAAATTCCACATGAGACTCAAAAAAGTTGTTACTTTTTTGCTCCAACATTTTCGATGTTTTTAGAAACCTGATGGTAAATTATATTTTTGTTAATGTGATTTATAGAAAATGAGCTTTTTTTAATTCTCAGTTCCTAAATTGTTTTTCATGGTACTATAATACCTATCTCCTTTTTCCTTTTCATTCTTCTTCATACTCCCTTCTACATTTATTTTCGTTAGTTGGCTGATTACTTTCATCGTCGTATCTGTGTATGCTTTTTATTTATTTCGGTAGATTTTCCCAATTTCAGTTTTTCTTGTTCATCTGCAGTTAGAACATAATATAGATCTTTATTTGAACTTCCCTTGCTATTGGAAATAATAAACATTGCTTCCGAGTTTCCTTTACTGTACGTTTGAATAACAAACGAAAGCTTTTTCCGGCAACGTTTTTATCACTATATCTATTGTTCGCACTATACTAAAACTTGTGGAATAAAATTAGCGGATAGTTCAAACTTGGTAGCATCGTAGTCTTTTATCTTAAAAAAAAAATTATTTGTATTTAAGGTACTTTTTAAATACCACCTATCACTTGTGTGTTATCACAAGATGA
The DNA here is from genome assembly GCA_949126875.1 of Lochmaea capreae. Lineage (NCBI taxonomy): Eukaryota > Metazoa > Arthropoda > Insecta > Coleoptera > Chrysomelidae > Lochmaea > Lochmaea capreae. The sequence goes on from OX421409.1 coordinate 15,508,024, forward strand.
TCCTAAGTATAGATCACATACCTATTCGTTACAGAATATTGCGGAAGTGTACATTGGTTACAAGGTAACTGATAACAGATAAATAACTTTTCGTAGTAAGGTGTCATTTAACAGATTTACCAAAATTTAAATTCAAAATATTCTAGGATATTAACCTCATTTACACGTATGTCCCAACCTCAGAGTTTTGCGTGCCGTACCGAAACGCGCACTTGGAGTGCGCGCTCCTGACATGTGACGAATTAGTAATTTACGTCATAAGTCCGGTAAGCCAACTTACGATCCTGTGTTCGTGTAAATGAAACTTTTGGAATGTGTAAAAGGAAAAGCCCTTTGTGTAAAGGGTGCTGAGTTGAAAAATTGGAAAGGAACGATTCTAATGGTTTCAGTTACTAATTTTCGAACAGTTATATTTTCTTTTATTTAAGACGGATAGGAGCTGAAAGCTGAGCTATTTGAAATTACATACTGGGTCACACAGATATATGGATTACCTGTATATTTATTTATATACTAATAAAATTTCAACCGGTTAAGAAGGCCAGTGAGAGACAGTCAATATAAGGTTGGATTTCGTACAGATCTATTTTGCTGCTGACTTTTTGAATAGGAACAAGTTTAATGGTTCTTGGGAGCTGGAACGTTGTTGTGGTGATGGGAAGAGGTGGCTTCTTTGCCAGAAATTACGATGTGACAGACACGAGACTGTAACATGACGAGCTCTGAGAGTTTGATAGAGATGACATGGCAGTTTTGGACTATTGGATGATCAGTAATTATGGTATTGAGTAAATTTATAGGGAATCGGTCCGTGTTTGTAGGTTATCTTGAATGTCAAAAGAAGCTTCTATCCACATACTTAAAGAATGTATAGCAATACCAGAATCCTTGAGCGTATTACCCAGAAGATTACTGGATAAGAAAGGGACTCTTACCTAAACTAAACTAAAATTCCTCCGGGAAAAAAGTCTAAAGGAGATACTAGTCTATAATACTTTCATCAGAAACTAAGTAAGATTATGGGAAATAATAAATCTCAGTGAATGTCACTCTAGTAAATATATAGTTATTGCTATTTGAAGGGATTATAAAAACTGTTATTATTATTGTTATGGACTACTCAATTCTACTAATAATTATCGTCCATCTGTCTTATTATAATTGTGATTAGTAACATCATTGCCCCGTTACTTTTATTCGGCAAACTCCTCTCTCTATTGTTTGCAATTTAATTTAAAATGACCCTACTTCGGGACCGATTCGAGTTGTGTGGGTGTAAAACTACTAACTGCTAAGTATACATTCTCTAGTACATTTTAAGTCTGCTTTAAAATAATGAATGTCGTTAACAAGTATATAAATATCTCTCCTAGAAACTTACGAATTAATAACAACTTCATAATTTGGGATGAATTATATTCAGTAAGCAATCCTACATGATGATCAACACATTTGACAACGCTGTTTGTAGTGGTTATGGTGAAAGGGTTATTATTGTGCGAAAGAGGATAATTTAATATAGAACAGCTGAATCTCACATGTTTGAATTTAGATTTAATATTAACCAGTAGTATTATACCTTTTACATTTCTTAAAATGTATGCTTTGAACTTAACGGTTGGAACTCCCACACATCAACAGAAAAAAAAAGAAGAGTTACTCAGTCAGAGGCGTATTAAGCAAGACAGGCTCTTAATGCAGGCGAAAGAGTGAATTGGGGGGTTGGAGAAAATATCCTTACGGATCAAGTTTATTGAACGTGATATTAAATCAAAGTAATAGATATGAAGCTTCATTGTATTTATATTTGTTTTGTTTTTATCATTTATAGAGTTATTTGATTTACCGCGAGACTTGTTTCGCCCCTAAATATTTCAAGCCCTAAGCACGGGCTTCATGGGCTTGTAGGATAATCCGTCACTGTGTTCTGTTTAAAATTAGCAAATAAAATCTTTTGGGATATTTTATGTACTATGGTTCTGATTCTATATAGTAGGTAGCTGTACTCTGAGGTTATTCACTTGTAAAATAATTAACTGATTGAGTTAGGGAATATCTTTTCTAAGACAATTAGAGCCAATTGCACCGACTATTAATTTAAAGTTATGCTTAGGGTTAAGGGCCGCTTAAAGTTAGTATTTTTATTGCATCCCTTAACCTAAGCCATAAATTTCGGAGGCTTACAAGAAAACTTAAATTATGTTAACCTAAAAGTTACTTGCTTGCAGGTGATTTGTTGTGTTTTAATAAGAAAATGGATATTTTCAATTATGATTTAGATGTATTGGAAATGATAGAACATGGTTTCCCGAGTCGGGTATTTGTTCGGCCAAATTATTTTCACACAATGAAGACAATTTAACTTTTTTTAAGACATTCAGATTGTACAAAGAAACTGTTTTGTTTATTTCAAGTTGTTCAATAGATGATCGTCTGGAGTTTCGTGATGACAGGTAACAGCCAGTTTCACAATATTAGGTTACCTCAAGGTTAAGAAGAAACCATTGGTTACGACAAAATTTGTGGTCAAGGGTATAAGTGTAGGTTAATTATTAAAATATTTAATTGCAGCCCAAAGTTCGGGTAAACTGTGCTAACCAAGGAAATCTAACCTAATTTTTGGTTGTCAACTGCATCAACTGTCAAATTTTGAAACTATATATTGTTATTTTCAATAACAAATAATTAGAAATATGAACGTTTAAGATGTTAATCCCTATAGCAGCGACGATAAAGCCAAACGGCCAAAAATTATTCGTCCAAGACCTCCAAAGGTCTTTTTTTGCATTCATTTGACATATAACACCGTACTATCGATAGTTTTTATACCAACGCAACAAAAGTTAATACATTTTCATAAGTTACCTGACCATTAGTTAAGTGATGATCGGTTGGTGTCTCGGTTAAGGTTACTTAACCATAAGAGTTTACCACTGATTGTGAAACTGACTGGAAATCCAAATATATGTTTATTTTATAGTTATGTAGCTACTCACTTAATACTTCGCCAAACACCTTCAGCCTTATTAATAATAAAGACGATAACACCATACTAACTAATGGTTACTAAGAGCGTACTTATAGCATGTTAAATGTATTTATTAATATGTTTTTTCACTAGTTTGATTTTAAAGTCATGTTAGAATAATCTTAATTTATTATTAATAAGGCTGCTTGTGTTTAACACATCTGTCGCTTAATTATAAAATACTAAGATTATTTACGTTCTTGTAAAATGCTTTCAGCCTTAGGCCAATTGCTGGCTTGTCTTAGATATTTTGCGAGCTCAAGTCTTCCGATAAATGATACTACATCCGTTTTTTATTTTCTTTGTCTATATAAGGAACTGTTTTTCTCTTTCGGTCCTCTTGGAGACTTATTTTCCATTTTGTATAAAATAATTCGCCGAATAAATAAAAGAATCCAAATCACAATCACTTCCATACAACAAACTAGAAACAAATGCCATAAACGGCATATGGGTAAAATCAAAAAATTGTTACCAATCACTCAAATTAAACTAAAAATGTCCTAGAATGTGCATTGATGCCAAACTGCTTAGCTAGGTACTTAGTTAAGCCGACCTATTTTAGTTGACATGGTGCAAGGGTTATATTTTCAATGCAGGCATCCTACGATCAAATGACTAATCAAACTGAACCAAGTTACTGATGTGAAAACTGTCATTTCGTGTCAAAATTGACCAAGGGTAAGATTTCATCAAACTGACTGTTCGTTTTACAGGCGCCGCTAAATAAAGATTTGATCAAATTTATATATCGACGTCACCAATTCAGTAAAACTAGTCAAGTTTGACAAACTATTTGATAGTGGAAGGCCTGCTTGAGAGATCTTTCGATGCAAAGCTCTACTTAGCTAAGTAGGAACTCTTAAAAAGTAAGTCGGTGCAAAGGGCCCTCAAACTAAATAACTGTTTGTTATCACCTAATAGAAATCTGCAATTGTTGTTTTCTTCTTATACAATACATTTTGCTTATTATTTGCTCACTTCTTCACCACCTCTCAACCCTGTCGGCATTAAAACTCTTATGGCCGTATGCACTTTTTATATGTAGTACTTAACCAGTTTAACTAAACTGGTTTATAGTTCAACGTCCTTAATTTTTCCTTGGTAGGCACCAAACAAAGATTAGCAAAACCTGGAAAAAAATTTGAGACTTTTTTGTGTCAAAAACTTTCGTTGGTAACAATGCTTGACGTTATTTGAGTTTTGATCATAGATATACTACAGATAGAGGCAACAAGCTAGCTCGGAACCCGTCAGCATGTAAGAGGGATATAGAAAGTCGGAGGTTCAGGTTGTCTTTCTCTATTAGCGCGCATGCTATATACACAGACAAAGACAGAAAAACCTCTGATCGTCTGTCTTTTTCCCTCTAACCGAAGTTCGGTGGGACATTCCCACTTACATAGCGGAAAAAGGCCTCTATCTGTAGTATCTCTATGGTTTGAGTACTCTCGTTTACAGTTATGGACGTGACGGTAGTTATTTGAATTCCGAACTACATGGATTTCATTGATAAAAGAATTAGAATAACCAAATTTTTTTCGACAGTCACCTCAACTAATCTTATCAATCTTTCATGAGACACTGAAGTCTTTTAAGTCCATTTTCCACGGTGCGAGTTAACGCTGCAACTCGAAAAAGTTGCATGCAAATTGGCGTTTTTTTTTCGTTGGGCACGTCGGTCGCATGAATTAGAACTTGCTCTATTTTCGAGCGAGAAGTCGCTGCGACTTGGGGACTTTTCTGGTGGATTTTGTCGCACCAACCCAAAATTTATATCGGCTGCTACGCTCTGACATTGTTGTCACAGGATTTCTTCTAAGTTACTGAAAGTTACTAAAACAATGCCCTCAATATTTCCCCATCCATTCTGTTAACTTCAAGACTTGATTCTAGAGAAACTACTCCTATTTGCTTTATTTTCACCCGCTGATTTTTTCACACTATGAGGTTATGTTGGCAACACGTAACGTTTCACCTATGTCTGGATGAGTCGCAGCTACAAACTATCGATGTGCTGATTATAATTTTCCTCGCAACAATTTGTCCCAGCAACAAGTCGCTGCGATTTGTCGCAACGTGGAAAATGTACTATACATGTTTCAAAAAGGACACTTTAAAGTTGATCCTACAATATTTAGCGTTTAAGTTCAAGCCGGTTTAACTTCCATAGAATCGATGGTACATACCAACTCAAAATTATAAACTAGTTTAAGTGTAAACGGTGCATACGACCACTACTATCTAATATATTTATTGAATACATATCTAAAACAACAAATTATCTTACTATTATTTGAGCAATCATTATTTTAAAATACAATTTCCTATAAAATATAAAACTGTAACTGTTTGCTTAGTCGATTCACTGTTCGCTAGATGTCACGACGCTACAAATATTCACAATTTTAGCCAGAAGTAGAAAACGCTTTTTTACTGTTCTGCATAGAAAAAATACTTCTTGTATTTGTTCATTTATATTCTAGCTTCTTGAATTTTCCGCACATGCAGTCAACTTTCATTATATCCTTTTTTAGTTCCGTGGACATTATGTTTTGGTATATTTATATCAAGTGAATTTTTGCTATAAGTAAGAAAATATAACTTTGATAATGCTTTTACCATAGAATAACCCACTCACACAGACGCGACACTTTTGTCCTTAACATTAAATTACCTTCCATTATGATTTTTAGATTCTTTTAGACCAAGAACTGGCGATAGAGACGATACTATCATAATACGTCTAACTGAAATTATGAGAAGTGGTTAGAGGGACCTTCACGAAGTGCCGCTTGCAAGGATTTTGCTCAAAAGTCATGACACGTCAGCCGCCTCAAAAATAAAAAAAAATTGCTCAAAAAATGTTTATAACTGCGGCCGAAAATTTATACTCAATTCATTCGAAGGTCACTGATGACAACATTTCACCAAGATTTTGTAGTGATATTTTTGTCTGGCGATTTCAATGTATACCTACAACTACTTCTCTGATATGTAGAAAACGTCAGATAGAAGTAACCAAAATAAATTTTCCAAAGTTTTTCAAGGGGAGTCGGAGTTCTGTCAATGATGTAGAGGGACTTTGAAGCGGTATTTTCGTCTAAGATTTCAATTTGTGCCTAAATTGGTCTCAAATATAAATTGGAGAACGTCTGAGAGCCTTTTGGTGGCGATGTATTCGTGTAACGATTCTCATTCGTCATTAGTGACCTCTGAACAAGAAGCCGGATGTATAGAGATTTCTTGAGCAGATTTTTTGAGTAGTCTAATGTGTCTTATAAAAAGGCTTCAAACAAAATTCTTCCAGATATGACTTCTAAATTTCAGCCTGAGTTACCTTATCGGCCGCTAGCTCTTAGTCCGTATTGAGAGAAGTAGAAAATTTACGTCACATGCCACACATCAATTTTGCATGAGTCAATTTGTGTATTGTAAATTGAATTTGTCATTTTTGTGGTAATCTCTTACGCTCTCTCGTGGTTTCCACTCCAGTCTTTTGATTCATTGGTGTAGTTTCACTGTTAATTTGCTCAGTTTAAGGTCAGTGTTGCCAACAAAAGTGATTTTTATGACAAGAATGGCTGTCTACCATCCAAAACATGAGATTTTAAAAGGTTTCTTATTGAAACAAGGAACACTTATACCCCCAAAGCGTATATCTTAAAATATAAAATGACGATTTTTCTGAGTGCTCAGCGCAACAGTTGCCAATCATTTTAAAAACCTCTGGCAATCGAGCGTTTCCAAGTGACGTCATACCTCGCCATGTTGTCAGCTGATCACGGGCAGCCTTCAGAAAGATGGATGGAAATAGCATTTTTACTGATTTTAATATAAATCGAGAACAAAAAATAATTGGATTTGGTAAATTGGTGTACCAGTGTGTATTAGTTTGATACTATAATAATCTAAAGGTGTCAGAAAGCAATTGATAGAAATGTTATCGTGTTGTATAATTCGTTTTGAGGTTATATTAGAATTCAGAGTGAAGGTTGTCCGGTGACAGAAATTCGTCACGATGACATACTTAATTCTCCATTTCATTTTTGTCATTCCGTCACTAGTTACGTCCGATGTCAGTTTTATTTGTTTTTGTTGATATTCGTGTGACTAGTGACATAATGACATACGTGTAATGGTGACTAAGCAAAAGTTCGATGCGTTAATAATTCAAGTAACATCTACGCTTCGGGAGTGTATTCATTATTTAGATAAAGCAATGTAAATGGTCGCTATTATAAGTAGCCTCAAAAGCAATAAAAGGAACTAGGATAGGAGTGTGCGGGCCAGGAACCAAACACTCTGAAAGCTTGGGAAAAACCCCAAGTATCTTTCAAGCGGAAATTCACGCAATAAGAAAGTGTGCCCAGTTCAATATTGACAAAGGATATAGAAGGCAAAGGATAGTCAAGCAGCCATTAAGGCGCTGAGTTCTTGTGTAATCAGTTCCAAAATGTTGTGGGAATGCCTAGGAAAACTGAATAAACTAGGCGAGAACAATATAGTCACCTTACTGTGGATTCCAGGACACACTGGAATAGAAGGAAACGAAATAGCAAACGAAGCGAAGAGAGGGTCTGAAATACCTTTTTGGGGACCGGAACCCTTTTGTGGAACCAGCTCCAATGTAATATTGGAAGAAATAGGTAAAGCCCAAGAAAAGAGAAGATCTGACCTTTGGAAAAATCTAGTAGGGCTTAGGCAATCTAAGATTCTTCTGGGTGACGACAACCTGTTGAGATCAAATGAATGCATAAGTCAAAGTAAAACTGCATTAAGAGCTTTAACAGGAATCCTAACGGGACATTGTCACCTGAATGGGCATCTTAAAAAGCTCAAAATAGTGGAGGAAGAAGATTGTGGATTTTGTGGAATGGAAGAAGAAACCTCCATCCACATACTTGCCAGCTGCACAGCAATTCAGAATCCTAGGGCACAGTACCTGGGAGACTACTGGATAGAAGAGGGACAGTTACCTAAGTTGAAGCCTGCAGATATCCTAAAATTCCTCCGGGAAATAGGACCAAAGGAGCTACTAGTCTCTGAGACTCTCCTCAGAAACTAAGTAGAAGTATGGGGGCACAATAGATCTCTTAGGTCTCAGTGAATGTTACCCCAAAAAACATACATACATACATTATAAGGAGCCTGCAAAAATCTAATGTTTTGAATGGTAGACATTACCTGTCATTCTTTTCATAAAAATCACTTTTTGTTGGTGACATTGACCTTATACTGAACTCCTTCATTAAACTATTCATATAGTTTTTAGGTTTTGTTATTCCTATGTTAAATCAAAATCACTTGCCCTAGCTACATTGTATTTCTAAAAGGTGTCGATGTTTGAATGGGGTATTGTGTGAATTTTATTATATTAAGAAGAAACCAACAAAGTTTTAATATACTTCTTTGGTAAATAACTAAACCGATATTTCTTAGTTCATCACTATACACTGTAAATGCACCAAATATTTATTGCTACAATTTAATATATTATTGTTATTACCAGGACGATTATACATGAAATAGACGGACTTGATTGGAACATTCAAAATTGTTTACCTAGAGATAAGACAAATTTTAATCACAACACCTTATATATCTACACTAGTAATTCGATTTTTTAGGTACATTGGAATTCACTTCCTGAAACAGAAAAAAAAAAGTATGTTATTAACAAAATAAACAATATAATGTAACGGCCAGTAGTTGCTTCATTTATCAATAATCCTGTTAACGCGGAACTTACCAATAACTGGCAACTTGAATAATACAATTTTGCCACCAATAAAATAAGCTAGCTCTACATCAAATTAATCAAGAACCATTAAAACTTTTACTAGCATCGCGTTGGCCACAGTTAATTATGTAATTGCTGAAAAACTAAAAATGTTTATGGTCCATAAAGTATGCTGTATAAATAATACGCTGGTGTACCTGTGAATGTTTCGGTTTTATAGCAATATGGCCGCTACATTTGTCATTTATGTGTAATTTTGCTTATATTAGTTTTATTTACGATAATTTAATGGACATTGTTAAATGAATACGTGCTTGGGAGTGAGTGTTTTTGTAAATATCTTTGGTTAGTTTGTGAGAATAATATGGAAACAACAGTTTATAAATATAACAAAATTTCTCTCAAATTCTACTCCACCCAGAGTTTCATTTTTTAATCGGAAGAATTTTCAAGCAGACATATTTGATAATTGCTTTTAGGCCAAGCAAGGGAGCATGCGAGTATAGTAATTTTTGACAAAAATTCTAGTAGAAAACGGATGATGCCATCATATAATAGTTATTTGTTTTGCTAGGCATTAAATCTGCTTTTCTGCCGTGTGAAACATATAATTTTTTCTTCAAATTTGTTCCAATTCCACGCAAAATCGACTTTTTTATATTTAAATTGCGTTTCATTTATTATCATCAGCATCATTTTGAGTTTTCTTAATGTCATTGTCAATTTAAATAACCAGTTTAATTTAAATTATTACCTGGAAGGTTGCCTAGCAACGAACTTTTTCTGCCTAGGCATTAAAAGTACAACTTCTAAGCATGCCAAGTGTCATTAAAAGGCCGCTTTTAATGTCATTTGGAGAAAAAAGACATTATAGGCATCATTTTGATATGTTCTACATTTAAAACGAAAAAGACCTTTTTTTAGTTTTTTTCATATAGCGTGAAACGTACTGAAGCAATCTCAATGGTATGTATAGATAAATTATAGATAATTAAAATACAAACAAAATTAGGGGTCGAGCGAGTCAATCGGATAATCGGGAACCGAGAAAATCAAGAAAAACCGGAAAATTAGTAATTTTTTCGAAAATTTTTCAATTGCAAGAGCTGAAACTTAGTACAAAAAAACTTCTTCGTATGCCCTTTATATGCGCGAAGAGCAGACGCCAAGCGACGGTGACTTTTATAGCAATTGCAATTCAAGTTTTTTGATGCGATTATCCGATTTTGAATTTTAAAATGGTTTTGAAACGTGTTTATGTAGAGCAACAAAATGTATATTTTCGATTTGTGATAAAATAATCTAAAGTCGACCAAAAACGCTAGAAAGTAGCGAGGTCGATAGGTAGCGGGGATTGAGTAGAGGCATAAAAATAGATATACAGCACGGTGGCCCTCGGCGTAACCGGTCCTTTTCGGTGGTGTTTTGGGCAACTTCGCATCATTTTATTACAAATCGAAAACATACGTTTTGTTGCTCTACATAAACACTTTTCAAAACTGTTTTAAAATTTAAAATCGGACAATCGATAACGCATCCAGAACGATGCAAATGATCGCATCAACAAATTGAGATAAAAGGAACCGTCACTTGGCATCTGATTTTCGCGCATATAAAGAGAATACGAACAACTTCTTTTGTACCAAGTTTCAGCTCTTGCAAAAATAACAAAGATATGAATTTTCCAAAAAATGACTAATTTTCCGGTTTTTCTTGATTTTCTCGGATCCTGATTATCGGATTGACTCGCTCGACCACTCATTTTGTACATACAATTGAGATTGCTCCAGTACGTTTTACGGTATACGGAAAAAAACTAAAAAAAAGGTTTTTCTTCGTTTTAAATGTTTATAACAAATGAACAACATTTGCGTGTCCAAAACATGTCAAAATGATTCTACGTAATGTCTTTTATATGATGGCACTATCCGTTTTCTACTAAGATTTTTGTCAGAAATATTTACCTATTGCTTGGCCTATTTTTCTAGTTCAAAATATGTGAAGAAAATGTCTACGTGTGCAGCGGATTCTCTCAAAAAGTTTGGATTCGTAAATCAGGAGCGCCACAAGGGTCAATCCCACAGACTAAATATGATATTATACAGCTGTGACATAAATTTCAATCTACGTCATTGAAAATCAAAACAGTGACGTCACCATTGTTGTTCGTTTGCCTTAGATCGTTCGCAGCTTCAATCCACTTTCAATCAGAATACAATCACTTTACTCCTGAAAAATATTGTAATTTATAAGTTGTTTATTATTTCATATTAAGTAAGTACAAATCGTTGATAAGTTGGATGTTTATTTCGAACTAACCACAGTTGAATGTTCTGAAAAATGGTTTATTAGTAACAATTTTAAAATTCATGCAGTTATTGTGTATTTTAATATTTTGGATTGTTCAGTTTAAATTTTTGAAGGTTTTTAAAGAGAAAATATGCCAAGAATATTAACCAGCCTTTGCAAAGAGTTTGTGACCATTAATCCATACAGTTAATCACCACTGTATATATTTTCTGTTTTCTGCGTTAAGCCGATTTAGAGTTTTACACTGATCCTAATTGCTTCCCGTTCTTCAGATGCGATTTCCAACGAAAAACTAGTTTTTCATGAAAATATTTTCGAATTGTGGTCCTTGAAATGCCCAATGACACGATATGACGTGACATTATACATTGCTCGAAAATATTCTAGTCTCAATTCTATTGTTCGACTGACTCATCAACTTTAATAACTTAGTTTGGGTACAGCTTCAAGCTAACCGGTCTGAAACTTGACAGTTGATTTTGTTATTTGATATTTATTGACAAGCTCCAACCCTATATATTAAAATAATGCAGTAATATTCAAGCTAATTTAAAAAATGTGTCAATCTGCTTTTCCAAATACTAATAAACTTTATATGACTTTTACTAGATTCTCATATTATTTCAACGGCTTGGCAACATGTCTAGTTAAGACGACAAAATTCATCTATGACGTATATTGTGATTTATATTAAATTAGCTACAATCCTACTAAACTATATAATATTGTTGATCAAAACTTGGACCAAAAAATTGACACTAATCAAAGTTACAATTGAAAATTCTGAGCCACTTTTCGTTACACTTTTTACAGCAAACTATTTTTACTTGTGTTATCACTAATAATTTAAATTTCTATAGATACTTGATTCGATTTCTTCTGTAAGGTTATCTTTGTGGTTAGTTTATTTGCAAATAACTTTTGATTATCGTATAAGTTTTTTTTGTTACAAATATAAAATCGGGATGGAGGAAACCGTTCCGAAAAGTAACGTTCGGAAATACCGTTAAACGATACCGATATTAAACACAAATTTACTACAACTATATTGGAGTGTAAGCAAGCGTCACATTGACAATTTTTTCCTGTTATTTTCCTGTTTTGTCTAGTTCAACTTGCTGAGCTTCAAGTAAACCTGGTACAATAATTTGTGTAAAATAAATTTATTACCCTCTTAGATGTTGTCTATTATCAACATCATGCCATTACGATAGAATCAAAAAGATATTTTTGCAGTATATAATAACAGCAGTCACTTATGCAGCTGAAACTACAGCAATGGCAAGCGGAGGTAAGGGAATTAAAAATTATTAGGAAAGTCTCAGAAATTGTGGGACACCTCATTGCTTCTTAGAAATCAGAAAACCTGGTACATGCCACAAGCTGGTGTGATGGAAAAGTATTATTTTTTCAAAAAAATGATTACGAAATTGAGCAACAAGAAGGAATGGGATCCAAATACCATTACCAGACTTGGAAAAATGCTATTCAATGGTACGCAGACGGCTCAAAAGCAATAGAAAGAACTGTGATAGGAGAGTACGTGCCAGGAACCACTCTGAAACCTTGGGAAAAACACCAAGTATCTTTCAACCGGAAATTTACGCCATAAGAACGTGTGCCCACTTCAATATTAACAAAGGATATAAAAAGCAAACGATTGTCATAATGACAGATAGTCAAGCAACCATTAAAGCACTGAGCTCTTGGATAATCAGTTCCAAAATGGTGTGGGAATGCCTAACAAACTTAATAAACTAGGCTGGAATAATACAGCCACCTTACTGTGGACGGACTGGAATACATGGAAATGAAATAGCAGATGAATTAGCAAAGAAGGGAACTGAACCACGCTGTTGCGGTATCAGGTCCAATGTAATATTTGGAGAAATAGGCAAAGCCAAAAAAAAGAGAATATCTGACCATTGGAAAAATCTAGTAGGGCTTAGACAATCAATGATTCTGCTGGGTGACTACAGCCCGTTGAAATCAAATAAATGCTTGAGTCAAAGTAAAACAGCACTGAGAATTTTAGCAGGGATCCTAACGGGACATTCTCACCTGGATGGGCACCTGAAAAGGCTCAAAATAGTGCAGGAAGATTTAGATGTAGACTCTGAGGCAAGGAAAAAGAAACCTCCATCTAGATACTCGCGAATTGCAAGCAATTCAGATTGCTAGGAGATTATGGAACAGAAGAGGGGCACTTACCTAAGTTGAAGCCTGCAGATATCCTAAAATTCCTCCGGGAAATAGGACTAAAGGAGCGACTTGTCTCTGAGACTTTCCTTATGAACTGAGTGCAAGTGAGGGGGCACAATAGATCTTTCAGGTGTTAGTGAATGTCTCAATATACATACATACAAATAGACCAAAAGCTATATGAATGGACCAAAAATGAAAGACTGGAAAATAAAAAATTCCAGTATAGAGAGGAATGGAAGAAAATCGGGGAATCGGCATATATGTCTAATCAGAAATAAAGTCAGCAAAGGATACTCAACTTATGCAATTTATTTTGGACTAAGTTTACATAGAAATAGTAGCTCGTTGTTTTTACTATTGACAAACTTGTGAACTACGAATAGTTTCTAATTTTTCGGTTACGAGTAATATTATTCCGATACTTCTTAAGTTGAGTGATATGTCGTTCCGCTCTAACGGAATACCGTTCCAAAAAAACCGTTACAAAAACATCGTCACATCCCGTGATATTGGATTGTGGTTTTGGTTGTTGACTGGATGAGTTATGTATTGTTTTTCTATTTAAAGAAATATTACTTTCCTGTTTAGTACAGAGACTGCGGTAGCGGTTTCAATTATATAAATTACACAAGACTGTAGTACAATAAACTTGTTTATATCAATAGTATTGATAGAAATGCTGTAATTCGAGTTGTATTTCAATTGTATAAGAAAAAGTTTTTAAGTACAAGGTATATAAAATTGTTTGGTTTTTTTTATCATTAAACGTGAAAAAACTTTTAGTGTGACAATATCCTCTTCAATTTCGGAAGATCATTACCCAAGTAACATGTTGGTAACCGTTTAATTACCAAAATGTTATGTTAGTGGCTTATAACGGTTTCATTGAAAGCTTTTTTGGTTTATTAGACAACTCGGGAATACCAATTTGCTTATATTAATGGTTAGTTCGATTATATTGTGATAAGAGCGATCTTAGAACATAATTAGACCTCTATATAACAGTTTTTTAACTAGTTTATTCAGCTTTCTATGATGACCATTAAGCAATATAGAAGCATATTTTCTACACTTTTAAGTACATACTTTATAGTATACTTTGTAAACTGACAGTTATTTAGAGAGGGGCATGTGATACTTGTATGAAATACCGGGTGTCCCAGATGTTTCTGACCCATTTTAACTGTAAAAATGTCGGAACTCAGAAACGACAGGGAGGTGCGGTTTTCGAGGAACAATTTCTTTCCATATAAAGTTTTTTGAGTATAAATGTTTAATTAGTGAAACCTTATATAGGGTGTTTTTAAGAAAACGGTATTTTTAAATGCAAATATCGTCTATTTTTTTAAAGAAACACCCTACATATTTTTATTCTATCTGAAACTGAGCTCTTCCCCTTTCTGAAAATGTATAATTTGTTGAAGTTTAGATGAAAAATGAGTAAGTTATTTGGTTCTTAGTGATGATTGTTTGTTAGATAAAGATATGTTTAAATGAAAAACAATTACAAAATTGGTCTGCTAACTAATACCTACGTTTAAAAAAAATTATACCGAATGTTTTTGAAAGAAGCACGACTTATTAGAAATATCTAAAACAATTAAACAAACTTGAAAGGTGAATCAAATTTCAATGAAAATGAACATTTAATAAAAATCTTTAAGATGTTCCAAGTGTTGTCCATTTTGATCTATACATTTTTGCAACCTGAACAAAAAGTGATCTAAAGAGTTGCGTAACATTTCCGGGGTAATTTCTTGAAATGTTCGGACAATGTTGCCTCACAGTTTTCCCAGAGTCTCTGGAATTGGATTATAACATCTATCTTTAATAAAAATTCCAAAGCACAATTAAACATTGACGCCTCTTTCTAGATACCTACATAACTGCCTGTCATTAAAAATCAAATAACTTACCCATTTTTCATCTAAACGTCAACAAATTATACATTTTCAGAAACGGGAAGAGTTCAGCTTTCAGATAGAATAAAAATATATAGGGTGTTTCATTAAGAAAATAGACGATATTTTCATTTCAAAATACCATTTCCTAAAAACACCCTATTTAAGATTTCACTAATTAAACATTTATACTGAAAAAACTTTATAAAAAAAGAAATTGTTCCTCGAAAACCGCACCTCCCTATCGTTTCTGAGTTAAAGAGATTTTTACAATTAAAATGGGTCAGAAACTTCTGAAACACCCGGTATTGTAGCTCGATAGCGGTGCCATATAACAAGTTTAACCTAAGTATACATTAGCTTGAACAATTCTGTAAGTGCTTTTCAATTAGTACATTGCCATCATGAGTGAGATTCCAAAAGAATGGAAAACTATTAAGAAAAGTGGTAACTTTAAACGCAAAGTAAAAGGTAAAATTGCTAAGATGGAGGCAAAAATTCAAATGATGTCTAGCGAAACTATAATAATTATTAATAGACACATTTATCAAACTACCTATATTAAGGAGTTAATAAATACCTTGGAATTTATATTGATTGTCATTTGAGATGGGACTACCACATACACTATGTCGTTAAAAAACTTCAAAGTATCTTATATACATTTAGGTATTTAAAAAAATGTTTACCATTCTAAACTCTCAAACAATTATATTATTCGTTAGTTGAAAGTCATATAAGATATGAAATAGTGGCATGGGGTAGTGCTGCTGATACGAGAATTAACCAGGTAGAAGTTCTTCAAAGGCGATTCCTGAAACTAATACATTCAAGAAGCAGATTATACAGCTCAAATCTATTATACCGGGAATGTAATGTTTTGGATGTGAGACAACTTTATATCTTATGCTCGAGTGTGAAGTACTTCAATAAAACTCATAAATTAACAAGCCACACCTACCACACACGAAATAGATCATTACACATTTTCCCGACAGTAAAAAAAACTCTAAGTCAACGATCGTTTTATTACCTTTCCCCAAAAATATTTAATATTCTTCCTGAGACAATTCGATCCACTAAAGTACTTCCCAGATTCAAAAGACTTGTGAAAAAGTTCCTGTTAGAAGTACCAAGAAACCTCTTATCCAATATTTTCTAACATCAATACTTCGTTAAATTCCTGGATGCTATTATTATATTTTATTTGTGTTGTTTCATCCATTCAATTTATTTGTTTATCTGTTTTATCCGTTTTATATTTTATATATTATAGCATTTTATTTTATTGATTGATTAATTCTCAAAACAAGTGCTTTGCACTTATTGAGTATCAATTTATTCTTATTTTATTGTATTTTAATGTGATATATCTTTGTGCTTTTTAAGAATAAATTATTATTATTATTATTATAATATAAGCTCTTAAATTCCTTTCATAAAACTATTGAGCTAGCAGTTCGCATTTTCTCATACCGATTACCGCCATATTGCAATCTAATTGCGAGTGATACGTTACCAGCTTCAGAAAAAAATTTTTAATACAGGGTGAATCAAAATACGAATACATTATTTTCTCCGTTTTTTCAAATGTATTTTATGAGAGTATCGAAAAGTACTATCAACATACTTCTTTTTTTATAAAGCATTCTTTATACCTTAAATTGTTAGTTCTTGAGATATTTTGATTGTTCTATGCAAAACATTGATTATATCTAATTATTTAATAATTAATTGTGAGTTGGGTGTGATTGATTTGTCAAAAACTGATATTTGACAATAACATGACATGGCAGTAGGTACATTGGTGTTTTTTGATTTAGCGGTTTGGTATATTTTTTGGTGTTTTGAAGAATTTAAACTAGGGCAAAAATGAATTTCACTAGTATTGAAATGATTGATATGATCTGGATATTGGGAGATTGCAATAAAAACGACTTACTATCAGCAAGAGAATACCATGAACGTTTTCCTGAAAGACGGCAACCTACAAAACAAAAACTTCTGTGACAGAAGAAAATGAAATTAATGTTTTGCTGGCAGTTACTGAAAACCCACTCACAAGTGTAAGGAGCCATGTTTCTTAAAAATGGTTGTGTTAATAGGTACAACTTTCACTATTATTCATAAACTAATCCATGTCACATAGTGACACACAGTCAAACTAGATGGTCGTTGAATGTGTGGGGAGGTATTGTTGGTGAATATGTAGTAGAACATATTTTTTTGATATAATCAATGTTTTGCATAGAAAAATCAAAATATCTCAAGAACTAATAATTTTAGGTATAGGGAATGCTATATAAAAATAGAAGTATGTTGGCAGTACTTTTCGATCCTCACATAAAATATAGGGTGATCCATTTGAAAAAACCGAGAAAATAATGTATTCCTATTTTGATTCACCCTGTATCAGATTCAATGAATATTAACGAAATAAATAATTTTCCAGAATTTTTACTAATATTCAAATGCTTTTGCCGCAATAGATTTTTATTCTTGAATTTCTCTTACATTGTACTTGAACTTGTTATGATTTTTTAAATACTCTGTAGAACACATCACAATCCTCTATGATTGTAATGGGGAGGTCAAGCTGATTCCAAATATGCGATCAAATATAGGGTGTTTCATTTAAAAAAATGTAACTTTGATATGGCACAGCATTCTGGAACACCCTGCAAGATTGTGAATAATTTTATAATGTGGAAGCTGATGATCAAAGGACAAAGGAGGCACTGAACTTTATCACACTAATCAATCACCCTGTAGAACAGTTATAATGTAGTTGCTCGTAATACTCTTATAAAATGGTTGCCTAACGTATGCCTATTTAGAGTTATAACAGCTGAATAAGCTCGGTATATACGCTTATTCCACATTTTAAGACACCATTTACCTTCCAAACATGATTTTTTAAACGTGTTCATATCTTTTATGTATCAATTTTTGTTACTTGGGTAGTTATACAGCTCACAAATTTTGATAAAATATTAATGGGGTATCCCATACTATTTTGGAAATCTCAATAATAACATGTCTGCTTTTTTATTTTCACGATCTAACGGGACATATAAGATACTTAGAGCTGGAGCAACCATGAAAATGCTTATGGACCTTTTGTCTGTGAAACAGAATTTCGAGCTCAAGTTAAAAGGTGTTATCATAAAGCGTGAATAAGCACAAAAGGAAATCGGTCTAATCACTGGAAGGGCCAAAAACAAACGATTGAGTAGGACTATTACTATTACTAGTAAATTAACAGCTCAGGGAAACACTCCAACAATATTCCAAGACGAACTATTAGTAATAGATTTTTGTACCCTACATTGCGGTCGGGAATGTCACTGAATTTCTTTTGATGCGCGACAAAAATTGGCTCGCTTCGAACCCTGTTCGACAGCGGCAATGTTCGTCTTGCCGCACGCGGCATTAAGGTATCCATTTCCCGTGGCCGCATACATGAACATGCATCGCACAACAGCCGCGAAATAGATACGCGGATAAGGTATACATGTAGATTTGTTTCATTTTATTCATATACGAGTATGTTTGTACAATTTTGATAAATTATAAATATTTCATTTATGTAATAATGAAAGCTATTCTAATGAATATTTCTTGTTATTTATTCCCAATTAAATACTAGAACGTATCATACAGCAAAACAACATCGTGTTTTGTCCCTGTACCAAACACCCCATCTATAAACCAACAAGCTATGAGCTATGAAGGTAGTAATTTGCGTGATCCCTTTACATACGATACATGTTTATCAGCGGTACATAAAAGTACCGACGACGAGTGAACCTAAACTATTCATTGTATATGTACGGTGCCATGGGTTTTGGTAGTCTTGTGCAATGAGTTACAAAGCCTCAAGAAAATTCATGGTAAAGTGGAGGAACCTTTACTGTAACAAAGTTTTTACAGTGATGGGCAAATGTGTTGAACCAAGTAAATATCTCCGGAATTGCTGGAGATATCGAAATGAAGATTGGTAGGAAAGTATTATAGAAAAATGAGGATTTGTTTTAATTTTTTTTACAATTTTCAACTTCCGGTTTAACCGGAAGTATTGTCCATTTGTAATAAATCACCCTGTGAAGTAAGTATTTCATTTTGTGCGGGGTTGGCTGTCTTTGCTCATTGTTGCACTGCTTGAGCTACTGCTTGCTGCTTTTGCATGTATGTTAGCTTTGGTTATGGAATGGTGGGCAAATTCAGCTATCGGGTGTCTGCTTCCACGTTAGCACCGCTGGTAATGGGAATAACAGGATCATTTTTGGTGCTGTTATTCTTTGACTAAATGACATCCCAACGGTTTTTGGCTTAATCCTAAGGTGTGCGTATCCGTGCCGAGGGGATGTATGACAGTGAGCCTATCATTTGTCACTAACGGAACCTTCGAGATACTAGGCGCCCTCTCGTCGTAAGTAAGCCTTGTCACGGTAATGCAGGGCTCTGCCGTGATGGACATCTTTTCCCTAGCTACTCGTGGGACTTTATGGAAGAAGAAGTAACAATAAAACAAACAAAAACAACAGGAACTACAGAGGAGATGGAAGTCGACCTATCGACTCCAACTGACCTCCCTGTAACATCTGATCAGGAACGAGAGCTCCTCAGTTCTCCAACTCCTGAAAGCAATCCTGAAAGCAGTCCTAGGAAACTAGGAGGTGCAGCCAGGAAGCGACTCAGTCGCCTACTCAAGAGCGGGGTACCTTACCAATCCGCCTTGAACCAAATTCTAGAGCAGCGGAAGCAGGATCAGTCGCAAGAGGTGAAGAATATTCCCTCTGTGGCTGGTTCAAGCAAGCGCTTACGCTCTAATGATGACTCACCCGGACAAGAGGCAAAAAAGCCCTGCTCGGATGAATCAGTTGTAACGTCAGAAAAAATTGACTTACAAAAACCCTCTTATGGGCAGGCTGTATCCGGCATCAAGGTGGGAATACTACACCTTGAACATCCGACAACCTCCATAACGACCAACCAACTGGAATCTCTTCAGTACGCTATTATGGCCGCTGTAGAGGATATTCCGGAAGGTGGTCCACAAGTGCAGTTCCAGAGCTGTACATTCCGGCCTGGATGGCTGCAGGTCACCTGTGTAGATCAGGAGAGTGTTTCGTGGTTGACTGGAGTAGTCAATACCCTTCAACCATGGGATGGTGCCTCCCTGAGATGCGTCCTGGGTGACCAACTTCCAAAGCCACACATCTGCGTGGCTTACATACCTGATGAGGGCAGTCGTAGACTAACCTCTGAACAGGTCCTCACTAGGCTGAGGAAAATGAACCATGGTCTGTTAACCTTGGAGTGGACTATTCTACACAAGGAAGTTACAGGCCCTGGCCAAACATGGACCTTCGCCATTGATGATGGATCTATGGCCGAGTTGGAGAGGGTGGGTTTTAAACCTTACCTGGGTTTTGGGCAGGTTGTTTTCCGCCCTAAAACCAGATCTTCCTCCCAACAGGCAGCAAAACCAGGTCCCTCTAAAGGATCTGAGAAAATCCATGGCACGGGGCTGAGCGGAAAACTCCCTGCGGCAGTGAGGAGAGCCAAAACTCCTCACAAGTCTAGGGGTAGTGTACCGCCGGCACGTAGCCAAGGCACCAGCCAACCAAAAGCTGGGAAAGCTGGATTTCCCAAGATGAAGACGGCTATCGTCTCCTCTAGGAAACCGGCAAAAGAGACTGGACCTGGTGTCCTGAAATCGAAGACCGTCGTGGCCTCGACAAAGGCACCAAAAAAACCAGCTGGAGCGGCGACGAAAGGTGATCAAACCTCGTCGACGGCACCAAACACAGCCTCATCATTGGCAGGAGCAGATGGTGGCGTCGTAACTGACCCACCGACTGATCCTTCCAATATTTGAGGAGATACAAGTTTGCCTGCGGCACTTAACACTCTGCCACATTCAATTGTTTACAGGCAAACTTACAGCATGCCAAGGCCGCTTCTTATATCCTTGGCAAAAGGTTCAAGGACGAATTAATCGACCTTGCCTTCCTGCAAGAACCATGGACAGGAAACACAGACCGAGTAACCGGTCTCAGCAATATTCCTGGTGAGGTAATAGTCTGCCCTGGGGTGAAACCTAGAGCATGTCTACTCATCAGGAAAAATATTAATTATTTTTTGCTTACAGGCTTTTGCACTCCAGATGTAGTAGCCATCCAGATGTACTTACCGGAGAAGAATGGTATGACAAACATAGTCGCCTGCTCTGCATACTTCCCAGGAGACATGGATACTGTACCTCCTCTTGCTATACGGCGATTAATCGACTATAGCAAGAAGAACAGACTTCAGTTAGTCATGGGCTGTGACGCCAATTCACACCATACATCGTGGGGCAGCACGAATATAAATCGCAGAGGTGAGTTACTCTTTGATTATATACTAGGGGAAGGGCTATCTGTTATTAATAAGGGCTCAGAACCAACCTTTGTAACTAGAAACAGATCAGAGGTGTTAGATTTAACTATCAGCTCAAACTTTCTGAGCAATAAGATACAGCATTGGGCTGTATCTACTGAACCTTCGTGTTCAGATCATAGACATATTCAATTCAACATTGAAATAGGCCAGAGGCCAGTAGTGGAATATCGCGACTCAAAAGCTACTGATTGGAGTGGATATAAAAATTCCCTTCAACTTTATATTGAGGACGGTTTCACCACAATTAACAGTTGCGATGGGATAGATACTGCAGCGGAAAAACTTCGCGAAGCAGTGATCTCCTCCTATCATGAAAACTGTCCACTCAAGACTAAAAGAGATAATCGCAACTCTACTTGGTGGAACAAATGCCTAGAAAAGCGAAGAAAAGAAGTTCGACGACTATTTAATCGAGCTAAAGAGTCAGGCAACTGGGAGCTTTATAGAACTACTCTAACAAGTTATAATAAAGAAATCAGAAAGGCAAAGCGGGAGTCTTGGAAAAAGTTCTGTGAGAGTATTTCTGATATACCTCGTAGTACTAGAATTCACAAGATTCTCTCTAAAGAGTCGATTGCTGAGATTGGGTCGATGAAGCGACCTGATGGCACGTTTACGACCTCTAGAAAAGAAACGTTAGAGCTTTTGATTAAAAATCACTTTCCTGGAAGTTTGACTCTGGATAACAATCGACCTCCACTCTTTGAGGGCGCAAGGCGGCCAAAAAAGATCGATTGGGAGGCCGCCAAGGAAGTTATCACAGCACCGGCAGTTGAATGGGCAATCAAATCTTTTCAGCCGTTCAAATCTCCCGGTGAGGATGGAATATTTCCAGCTCTGCTTCAAAACGGACTGGAATTACTTTTACCCATCCTCATTAAACTGTACAGAGCTAGTCTGGCGTGGAATTACATACCACCCAGTTGGTTGACGGCTAGGGTGGTATATATACCGAAAGTGGGCCGCACAGACCCACACCCTAAATCGGTCAGACCAATTAGCCTAACATCTTTCCTGCTTAAAGGACTTGAAAAAGCACTGGATTGCTACATCAGGCGGGTAGCTTTATATAATTCCCCCCTGAGCATCCACCAATATGCTTATCAAACTGGCAAATCAACAGATTTAGCGTTACACAACCTTGTTGAGAAAATCACACAATCCCTTAACAACAAGGAGATTGCGGTGGCCATATTTCTTGACATTGAAGGAGCATTTGACAATGCACTACCGACTTCCATTGGTTCAGCTTTGACTGAAAAGGGCATCAAACCAACCATTACCGGTTGGATATATGCCATGCTCACTAATAGGACAGCCACTACATCTCTTCAGGACGAGACCATTAGCTTTAAGGTTTCCAGGGGCTGCCCACAAGGCGGAGTACTATCTCCCCTACTATGGTCACTCTTGATGGATAACTTGCTTAGCGCTCTCGAAAGAAGAGGGGTAGAACTGCAAGCGTATGCAGACGACCTTGTCATTTTGGCAAGGACCAAGTCAGGAAGGGTAGCTTATAATATCCTCCAAAAGACGTTGGACGATGTCCACAGTTGGTGTCAGAGGGAACAGATGTCTGTTAACCCTGGTAAAACTGTAATAGTTCCCTTCACTAGGAAAAGAAAGTTGGAGGATCTTCCACTACTTTCCTACAATGGTGAGGTTATTCCATTTGCAGCGGAAGTAAAATATTTGGGGATTATCCTAGATATGAAACTTACTTGGAACGCTCACTTGGAAAAAGTTATCCATAAGGCCAGACTATCCTTGTGGACATGTCGTAGGATCTGTGGTAAATCTTGGGGCATGGGACCCAAACAAATCTATTGGATATATGTGATGATTGTTAGACCAATGATCACATATGGAGCTATTGCCTGGTGGCCAAAAGCTTTACAGCGAACGGCCCAAGCAAAGCTCTCTGGTTTACAGAGACAGGCTTGCCTGGCAATTACTGGTGCTTTCAGCTCCACACCGTCAGCAGCCATGGAAATCCTTCTGGACCTACCTCCTCTCCATATATTTTTGGAGAGAGAGGCTAGATGGACAACATACAGAATTGCGCATATTTCTCAATGCACAAATCAGGCTTATACAGAACGAAGCAGAATGCTAGTGGACACTGAAAGTCACAGTATTCTGGGAATGACCTCTGACATAATGCCTCCAACAGTAAACTACGACCTGCCTTATACCGTCCTAATTCCAAATAGAGATGAATGGGTTCTCCGTAAGGATGAACTATTGAGAGCAGACAGCTGTTGGTATACAGACGGTTCAAAAACACCCTCAGGCTCTGGTGCAGGTGTATACGGGCGCAGACCTAGGACAGAAATCTCAACCGCTCTAGGATCCTATGCAACCGTATTTCAGGCGGAAATTTACGCCATTGTTTCATGTGTGGAGAGATTGGAGCAGGCCAATCTCATACATAGAACAATAAAAATTTTCTCGGACAGCCAAGCGGCTTTGAAAGCACTTAGCTCTAACCGTGTAACGTCGAAATTGGTACTAGACTGCCAAAAAAGACTCTCCTCAATAGGAGAACTCAATAAAGTATTGCTGGTCTGGATCCCTGGCCATTCTGGCATGGAAGGAAACGAGAAGGCAGACTCTCTTGCAAGGGAGGGTGCCGCACGTGTTTCTATCGGACCAGAACCTACAATTGGCATCGCAATAAGTTTTGCCAAACAAACACTGAATACCTGGACGGCAAGAAGAGCATTAGACTTCTGGCATAATTTACCAGGATTGGTTCATTCAAAGGCTTTCATACATCCTTCGAAGAATGTCTCCAAACAAATGTTAGACTATAGCAGGCATGACCTACGCTGTCTAACAGGCCTTTTAACAGGCCACTGTCATCTGAATCATCATATGCTAAAACTTGGACTGTCGGAAGATCCGACCTGTCGTCTTTGTCTGGAAGATGATGAAACAGCAGAGCATATAATTTGTGCCTGCCCCGCCGCGGCTCGAATCAGGTATCTGATGTTTGGCAGGGATGCTCTCTCGCCCTCGGACCTGAAAAATCATTCACCAAATAAGCTAATCGGCTTTGTTAAGAAGCTGAATTTGTTTGGTGAAATCTGAATAGGTGTGAGCCACAATAGACTCTTGCGAGTCGCAGTGGAGGGCCTTATAGACCCACTCACCATAAACCTAACCTAACCTAACCTAAGTATTTCATTTCCCAATGAAGCATCTTATTACAAGCACAAATATATTCAATGCCATGACATGCCAATGGTGAAAAGTATTCAGAGATTTCAGACTCACGGCGCTGGAAGCGAATGGACAGTATCCAAAATTTCCAAAATTTGATATCATCATGACGGAGCAACATCCCATTACACTCATATTGTTTAAGATCGTTTAAATAGGACATTTAATAACATATGGGACAATATCCCTTGTAGACCGGTTTCGGCATATTTGCGCCTCATCAGTACAAGGTAGATATCATCCGTCGTAGGACAATGCTGAAATCACATCAATACATCAACATCAGTAACATCTAACCACAAACTGAGGCGCAAATACGTCGAAACCGGATTACAAGCCCCTTCTAATTAGAAACCAGAATGGTTGGTTATATCTTGCAGATATACCAACCCCGTTTAACTTGGAAGAGTAATTCAATATCCTCCGTGGCATATAGCCAGGAAAATAATTGCTGCCTCTTAGTCTGCTCTTTGAAAGGTAATTTCCAAATTTGTGAAGCGTTATGATAGTATTAAACGATTATCTTTGACGTATTGATAACACGCTCTACTAAAATGACAATTATTCACAGGAAACTCTAATTGAGTTATTTCCAAATTTCATTTAGATGTATTTAACAATTCCATAAATATTCACTTGGTTTCACACATTTGCCCATAACTATATTTTATTGAAAATTCAAACTTCTGACAGTTCTGACTGTACTATTAGTGCATCAACTGAAATAAGTGAGACTATATCCTGTAACTATCTCTATCATATTGTAATTTTTCTAAGTATGAAGTCTTTGGTCGATTTATATATTTCTTGGGAAGTAAAGCGGCTAAACGAGATGAAGTTTTATATGTGGAGCTTTGAGTTAGCCCAGAATGGGGCTATAAAACCCATCTCAATGAGCAATTAAAATTTCGCCACCCAGCTGTAGACCACCGAGAAAAGATAATTTATGCATTCTTGTAGTTTTATGTATTTCTATGAAATACTATCGTTAATATTCGGATTTTCTCTCAAGAGGATGTGCATAAAACTGTCTCGATTTCTTGAACTCGAACTTTTCTCTCATGAATCTCTTTGTTTAGTTTGGATATTAAGTGAGTTAAATGTCGTTTAAAATCTATTAAATTTAAGATAATTTTGGTTTTATGATTTTAAACTGTTGTCAAAACTTGCACAGCGCATAGTTGAGTAATAATGTTTTTCTCCTCTGTATATTGGAAACGACGCAATTTGACACTGCTTTGAAGGACGTAAGTTATCAAAAAGGTATCGATTGCCTCTAACGACGGGTTGTGACTCAACTTACCACCCTTGGGTGGTAACAATATAACTGTCAGCTTGACGTTGTTGATGAAACAACAATGCTTATGATGACGCTATAGAAACCGGTCAAAGTTCCATAAGTTCATGCGAAAAGTATCGAATTAATTTAATGAAAATTCAAGAATAAATTCTGCAAAGAGGAGAAAAAATCTGATGTACTTTACGGATTCAAGTATATGTACTAGTCTTGAGCAATTTCCAGTCCTTTTTTTCGCTCCAGCGTAAAATCGTTCTCGACTAGTAAATGTTACTTACATCCCTTATAATATCTTATCTATAAATAACTATTTATATCCTATGACTCAATTATTGTTTTGTGAACTATGGAAATTAAGAGTTTCACTGAAGGTATGTGTAGATTTCGTCTGAGCACTTCTATTTTGAATATTATCGAAATTGTGATCCAAAGAACTGATTATTGAAAATGAACAGCGACGTGTTTGGAGAATACTGAATACTAAAGTGTCAAATGACAATAATCAAATCACTACTCCTTCAAAACTACCGGAAATTGAAACAGAATCGTCGGTTGTATACAAATTAAACCAACAGAAGCAATTATAACTATACAGGGTCAGGCAATAAATTTGCATTTATTCAAAGAAATTACAAAAGGATTCGTAAAAAGGTTACTGTACGTGTTCAAATTGATGCACACACACACCCCCCAGGCAGGTTTAATTCTTCTTCAATGAAGACGTGAGGACCGTGAGACCGTTCAGCTTGAAGATTGCTTCATCCGACCACAAAATGAAATGCTGGAACTGCGGATCATCCTGTTACAGGTACCGGTCGTCCAGAACGCGGCGTGTGGGCAACAGAACGCGTTTTTAAGAATTTCTGTTAAAAGATTTGGTAGCGGAAATTGTTGTTGAAATTCGGTAAACATAGTTTCGTACTCCACGTTCGTACGAAAATACGAAAAACTCTTTCTTGAAGCGTGAACTTGTATCGGTTATTCATTTTGAAAACGCTTCTACTCGGCTAGCACGTGTTATCATGACACCGACACAGATGTCTCAAGCACGAACATGCTCCGATTCTTCGATAGCGTTGCCTGACTTATGCCGACCCCTGCATATTTGGGGAAAAGTTTGGCAAAAACGATATCAACATTCAACCAAACGTTTATCTCTCTGACATTGTCGTATTCTTGAAAATAGTGAAGCCCGCTGCGTTTCAGGTACGAATTGCACGTTGTTGAAAGCTATTTGTCACAGCGCAGCGCCACGACCAAAACAATCGTATTGAATAAGAGCTCCTGGAAAATCTCAGGCAAGCCCACTTCTATTACCACATGTTTGTGAACATTTTGAATATCGTCCTTACCAATCCAATGAATTGCTAATCATTCGCAAACGTTTGCGAATGTTTGACTCGCATGGTGAAAATGCACTAATAACTCGAACAAGCTACTTAAGTCGCTGTTGTCGGAGTGAAATACGACTGATATAATTGCCTGCCACCAAAACGTAGACTCGTATGTGAAACTAAATATTTTCCGGAGATAAAATGGGACATTCAGACATTACATTCAAATGAAGTGCTTTGTATTATATTCTTCAGTTGAATAACCGATGGTAAAAGCCATTCCGAAAACTGTTTCGCAGTCGTTCTTTTGTCCGATTTGAATGGTGTTATGGTTTCTCACTTAAAAAAAAACTATAATCGTATGTTTGTTGGCCTTCCATGTAATCTTTTTGTTCCCCTTTATAGAAATTAAAATTATATTTCACTGCTTAAAAGATCTCAACAAAATAATACATAATAGCTTGTCCGAACATAAAAATCATGGAAGCTACTGTCATAATTAGGCCATAAAATATAAATATATTCATAGTTCCTTTACGAATTTTACGACTCTGAACAAATGAAATCTGGTATTATTCCATAGCCGCCTTTAATGTTTCTTTGGTCGTTCGGATCTCACCCAATTTGTTATGTAGCGTTAATAATAGTAGGGATAAAGAAGTTGGTAAAAAAAATGCCGTCGTTGGCACACACAAACACGTGTTTATTTTTTATTACTTTCTTTGAGAATGGTATCAAATATTTTTTATGTGGCCTCGTAAAGTTTTTTGAAGAGGGCGATGTATGTTGACCTCCTTCTCGTCGTTGTGTGAAACTATGAAAGTTTATTCTTAAACGACATTTAATTTGCAAAATTTGGTATGATGATTCCTTATTTTTCATCCATATTACACTGGTAGTGAAGCCCAATTCAGCCCACGTTCCCTATCCGTTCCAAACCAGCTTCGTTTTTTTTGCATGAAATCATAGTTAAGAAAATTAACTAGTGGGATAACTCCCGAAAATTATGTCAGACCGCACAGTTATTTAAAAGTAAGAGCAGATATAATGAATTTACATCCTGACACAAGTCAGTTAAAAAATGTGTGTCGCTTTCCAGGATACGTATACTCCGCCCGTCTCGAAGTATACTAGGGCAGTGATTCCGAGGCGGAGCAACGGCGAGCTTTGAGGTTGGTGTAGGTATCCCTTGGGATGAGTCCAACACTGTCTGGGTCATGGCCCATTAAAACATGAGTTTCCCATCTCGGCCCGAAAAAAAAAGGATACGTTGTTACTTGAAGAATCACGCACCGTTGGGGAATCTTGCTTCTGTATTCCAGGCAGAAATCTACGCTATCGATATGTGTTTGCAACTGAATATTGAAAGAGGGTACAGGGGTCAAAAGATCCTAATTCTTTCCGATAGTCAGGCAGCATTAAAAGCTTTAGCATGTCCTCAGATCAGATTTAGACTGGTCTGGGATTGTCTACAGAAACTTAAAACCCTGGCTAACTATAATAGAGTTACTCTTAAGTGGGTCCCAGGGCATAAGGGCATTGTAGGAAACGAAAAAGCAGACATCCTAGCAAAGCTGGGGTCTGAGACAGCATTCACTGGTCCTGAACCAGTATTTGGGATGACCAAAACTGCTGCACTGGTTGTATATCTCGGTGGACTCAAACTAAACACTCGTACTGGAGACACGTGCCAAAACAGGAACACAGCAAACTCCTGGTCAAAAAACCCTCGGAGAAGCTGACCAATGAAATACTAAACCTTAGCAGGGCCCAAATAAGGATTGTGACGGGTTTACTCACCGGTCACTGTACTCTAAGGAAGCACATGCATACAATCGGCATATATAGGGAGGAACCTATTTGTCGGCTGTGCATGGAAGAGGAGGAAACAGCCTCTCACATTATCTTTGATTGTGAAGCATTATCTCACTGGATATAGACTCATAGGACTAGAATATCCAAGGGAGGATTTCCCCAAGAAGAACCTAGTGAAAAGTCTGCTGAGCCTGATAAGGGCTACTGGTCTCTTCACATAAACGGCACAACCAAGAGCACAAAAAGCCTTAAGGCTGAGGTGCCGAAAACATCAATCCTTTGACTGGTGTGCTGATCCAATCAATCAATCAATTACTTGAAGAATGATTAATTAAGTATAAGTTATTTCTTGTAGTAACTTACTGGAAACAACGGTATGTAAACCAGGGCGACTAGGCTTTTCTGGCAATGCAGAAGAGTTATGGGAAAAAAAACTGGGGAATACGGCATGAGGTGGTTCACTGGCTTTACGTGAAAGTATGTTCAAAATATTATCGAAATAACTGGAAACGATAGGTGTTTTCACAACTATTAGCGATGCGGTAATATTTGCACAAGAAATCTTGGAAACTTAAAGAAGGTGTCGTGAGAAGAGACTAACACAAATTGAAAAAATTCTCGCTTGTCTGTAATTATGTCATACATAAGCAGAATTGTAAATTCAACGCAAAAATTTATTATTGGAAAAATAATTAACCATGAGAATATAAGTAAAAGATAATCTTTTAACGATGATTAAATTATAGGATGAGATCATATTTTGGAATAAAATATCTTTTCACGACAATAAAATGAAATTTATTCGTGAAACTATTAGGTAGTGATTTTTTGAGAATACTTTTTTCTAGAACCAATCTAGGTAATCATTAATAGAGTTGTATTACTATTTGAGAAGTTAGTAAGTAAATCCTTATATTTGTGTTGCGGCCAGCGGTGGATTTAGATTAGATTAGACAAGGGGGTCGATCGGCCTTAACAAACTGCCACCTGTAGGAACTTTTGTGTATCATAACCTACATATTATTCATTTCCGTCCATGAAATCTAGGATTCCCAGCGATTCTTAATATGTAACCTAATTAGTCTATGGGTGGACCTGCCGTCTGTATCATGGCAGAATCTGCGTGTTCACCTGTTGACGTTACCAATCTTAAAGATATGGTATCTGAGCAGTGTCCAGTGAGAATTCCTACGTCTGCTGTGAGATCATATTTCTGAAGCTCCAAGAGCAATTAAGCGAAGTGAGCAGTAGTTCATATTAACCTGTTTGCCTGTCTTCAGCCTGGAGTATTTTTCCGTCAAGCTGCACCTTTTCCCATCTTCTTTTCTAACAGGTACCACAAAATGGTTCGGATCAAATAATAGAAGTATAATCACTTTCTTTTGCAAGATCACCAGCAGTGTCTAGACATTTGCTTCAGGGGCTTATTACTTACGTAACTCATACATACTGCTAATCGCTGGAATAAAATAGTGAGGGGACGTTCAGCGGCAGGGCAGGGACACGTTTTCTTGAAGGATATCTTGCATGAGAATATATTGGTTTGTATGACTATTGGAATCCGAATAGACAATGTTTTAGGTCATCCAAACTTCCATTTTATTCACATAGCTCTGTATCTGAGATCTTTATTCTGTTAACTTCAGAGGCCGGATGACCAGTAAGACATGAAACATTGTGTTGATTTTCCTGATGGGATATCTTTATTTAGAGAAATAAAGTTAAGGAAGCGTAGGATATATTTTTTAGTAGAGTTATTGCTGTTATTACAAGATGGAGACCACTTCATATTCCAGTATTCCTGTAAGACTTTTTTTCTTATTGAAATCCCTGTTTTGTCCCTGAATAAGTTGACTGTCTTGCTAATTTATCGACAGTTTCATTTCCTGGGATATTCGAATACCCTCCACCCACATGAATGTAGCAAATTTTCCTAAATTGTATAACTGAACTAATATGTTGAAGATAATTTTATGAGAAAAGAGATGTTCAATTTTGTAAGCATAGTAGTACAGATTTGGAGTTCGTTAATATAACGTAATCTTGAAAGATTGGACGTTGTTCAGATATCCATTCTAACGCCTTATAGACGGCCGGCCCCTACAGCTAAAAAGGTAAAAACAGAACAATCAGCGATTAGTTTAGACATTAAAGATTCTTTGAACAGCCCACTCCTTGTTTGGTTTTAGATCCGTCAGTATAGATTTTACATGCCTTTCTACGAGAATCTCTCACATAATGAGGTTGCACAGGATTGGATTATCTTATTTAGGAAACTGCACTGAAGGTTTAAACAAATAAACATTGTAGTTTGATGATATTATTCTCTTAATTAAAAAACTATTTCACTCACATTTCGAATATGATTTTTTTTTTAATACATTATTACATAATTCATTTTTAGAATTCATTACGTTCCACGGAAATATACCTGTCAGTAAAATTATTATAGAAATTTATGACGTTACAATTATGTACTAACAAATGTGGTATTTTAATAATAATGCGAGGAATGTTTTTTTATCATTGGAGAGAAAATATTGTAAATACAGTCAAATGGTTTTTATATAAAATATCGGCGACAAATATCTTTATTGGATGTTTATCTGGAAAATTGGTTAACCTCAAATTTTTCCACAGTTAATCTAACCTTAGTGAAACACGCGCTATTGTTGGCTCCTTGACAACTTGTTGGATATAAGTCAGCTCCGGATTAAGAATAATAATAGGCCCTTTCCCCTCCCCCTCCCCAAATTTTTCTACCGAAATTTACCAAAATTTTAATTTTCTCATATTCCAAACATTTGCAAACGAATAATAGTATAAATTTTAAATATTCACTTTTCGTATTTTGGGTACTGTAAATTCGTCTATCAATTTATCAATATCTAAATTATCCAATAATTCATTACTTATAAAATTAAAGGGTACTTTGATAAACTTTCGTCTTCCAGTGCAAATTTTAAATAATTTTTTATGCGTTTTAGAACAGAAAATCAACGTTCACCAAATGCATTAGAAACAAAAAATATTCTTAAAATTATATCCATGTGGGGAACTGTAGAAGAACGATTTCCGATTAATTTCAAATATTCCCTGGAACAGTTATTCTCTAGTTTGAGAGCTTTTACAAAGCCCTGGAGATGTACAATCTCTTCAACAACATGATGTAGGTAATTGGAAGAGGGAGTGAGGCACGGACCATTCAAGTCTGATATTCTAAACAATTTTATAAATGTAACATTATTGCCCAGCAGAAATTAAAAATAATAAGCCTCTCAATTATTTAATGATTATTAATTAATCTTTATATGAATGTGATGATAATTCGACTGGGAATCATTGATTTGTGAAAATTCCCATTTACCTTGGGCGTACGATAAAAAATTTTGAAGGGGTTAATTTATTTGGACCAATTTCCTCCCATCATAGTCGTATGATAAATTTTTTTAAATGGGGTTAATTTTTGTGTAAAAATTTCCATTTACCATGGGGTACCATAAAATTTTTAAAAGGGAAACATTTATTTGCAAACATTTCTATCTACCACGGACGTAAGAGTGAGAAATTTGTATGAGGGAATCATTGATTTGTAAAAATTCCCACTTACCATGGGCGTACGAGAAAAATTTTTTAGGGGTATATTTATTTATACAAATACCCTCCCATCATAAGCGTATGATAAAATTTTTGAAAAGGGTTAATTTTTTGTTAAAATTTCCATTTACCATTAAATGGATTAATTTGTTTGTAAAAACTACGTATCATGAGCGTACCACAAAATTTTTTCATGCGGGTTAATTTATTTGATAAAATTTCTATTTGCTATGGAAATAAGAAAATAAATTTTGTTTTTGTGTTCATTTCTGTCGGCAGTCACCATGGATGCCTATTTGCTTTTTTTTGAAATTTAAGTTTGTTATTTTGGAAGTCACGATAAGCATTTACTTTCATTACATCGACCTTATAGCCATACAAGGTGAAAAGAGTGTTCCGGTGGGACTTTCTGAAATTAAATAGTAAACCAGAAGTAACCGAAACAATCCTCGCATATTATAACCTTTTAACAAGTTTAGTAACGTCTTTGCTTTTAAAATACCGACTACTTTATAGTTCTCAACTCGTGTAACTTTACGATTGGCATTTTGGCCGGAACTTTTTATGGGAGTTACAATTTTTCACCTTTGTTTTGTTCAGGATTATTTTACAGTCTGTTTTCTCTACCAGACTAAGTCTAACCCATATAAACTGTGTGATATATGTGTTTCTAGACTTTTATGTCTACTTCTTCTATATTTTATTGTAATCCTAAATGCTTTTCGCTAACTACAATTTTGGGGCTGGCACAGAGTAGGCTCAAGCTGCATACAACATATTTTAGAAAATTGCTTTGAACAAATTTTATACCATATTGAACCATCCAAATCAAATCTTCCATTCAACAATTATTATAATTTATTATGATATTGACAAGCTGTTGTTCAGGACTAACTTCGATTCTTCACAGCTTTGATGAAAGTTATATAGAAGTGAATTCAATGAGTATTTTTACCAAGCACTCAAACAATTCTGAGAAAAAATCCAAAGACAAGTCGATTTTTCATTTCAATTTATAGTATTTTCACGTAGTTACTAAATCTATAGATAGCTCACCTTCTATAGTTTATATCTTTGGGAATTCACAATTTTCAGGAGACTCCAAAATTATATCTTGCTCATCCTCGATAATCAACAGTTTTAAAGATCTTATTTGCCACAAAATAAGTGTTCGAACTGCCTTCGTCGTCCTCCTTGACACTGTCCTACACGCGATCACTGAATTATAATTGATTTTTTTCAATACTTTCCTCCTGAATGTTATGTTTTACTTCTATTTCTCAAATCCATTATTTTGTCTGGTTTACTTTTATTACCATTTCTCAAATGACTCCCTAAAATAAACGTCATGGCGTGATAGGCGGCAGCCACTCAATGGGTTTTTTGTGTACCGATCCGCTTATTTGGGAAAACCAGATATTTTCGAACATCAGCTTCGTAATGAGACGGCGGCTTCATCTTGTTGATACCACTAAGATTTATCAATATTTCTAGGATTGTTTGCACTAGGAGATAAAATCAAAGTTGAAGTCCAGCAGTTTATTAAACATTGTAGATAAATTGGTACTTCTACAGTTCCATGAAAAAATAGGGTCCAATGATTTTATTTAAAGCAACTCTGGCAAAAATATTAATGTTTTTTGGATATTTTCATTTTCTTTGTTCCTATATCTCCAATTTGGTCAGTTGGAAAAATAATGTTTGTTGTACTTATTTTTATTGTCTTGAACTTGACTTTCAAGCACACTGGAAAGACCACTCTCAAAAACCTAATCAAACGCGTACCTCTCGACGAATTTGTGGAATTTAGTGTCTTTGGCAAGTTCCAAACAGCCTGAGATAGAAACTTTACGGTACTACACTTCCCAACTGTTGCTTGGGTTCGTATCTTATTGCCACAACCAATGAATATACTATAACAACTTCAATGCTGCTGGGTTGCTAAAATTAAACTTTCCAGGAGCAAAAGTTGCATTATTTCGCTAATATGTGTCCGACTGAGGCATTTTTTATACTATTTTTTTGCAGAAAATATATAAAAGTACAATCCAAACTCGACTGGATATTTTCACTTAAAGATCATGCACACTATATAGTCTGGGAAAAAACAGAAACTCACTCCATATTTGTGTGTCTGTGTAGGTTCCGGTGCTACTGAATCGGCCAATCACAGTTCAACTCATAATCCCATACTAGCTGCGTTCATTATTTGCATCCGATCAATCTTATTAGTCTGAATCGTTCGTTTATAATATCTAGGTAGGAAAGTAAATCTGAACTGTTCAGTACCTAATTTCTCTCATATCAGTCTGATGTAAATCTGTTGGATATATTACGACCAACAAGAAAGATTAATCTGTGTATCTGTGATGTGGTGAGGTTATGTTATAGTCACTAGATAAATCTTGCAGTGTTTTTCTTGATATCATTTTGTGTTGTTTATGCAAACATTCAATTTTTATTTGTCCATTCTCTATGTCTTTGGCAAAAATACCGATATTGAAATAGAAGTTCGCTTATATCTGTGTTAATCGTTAAAAGCAATTTGCTCAAATTAATCTGTGATAACGTGACCAAAATCCGTCACCTCTGCGATGCAAATACCGAACTTAGCTACTGTATTGTGGAGAGTTAGCGTTACTTGCAGTGTAACCTTATTTTTGCTGTACTGTGGAGAGTTCATGATAATATTCCTTACGTGCCTTGGAAAAAGGTTGCGTCCCTTGCACCTTTTCCTAATAACCCTAAACATTGACAAAAATTGACATTTAATTTCTAATTAAATATATTAATCTTTGCAAATCACTAAATCAATATGTGTCGTTCTATTTGCGTACACCTACCTGAATAAATCTGCTGTGTAGGTAGGTATATCGGTGATGATCATGTATACTTCTTTAAGTTTATTTACTTATTTTCGTGTAGGTACCCACATTAGGTACAGTAGGGCTACTTTGGATAATATCTAATTATTCAAACAAGTAGAGGAAAGCCTTCAGCTATCCTTGGAGGATATCGGTATCGACAACAACGAGTGAACAATAAAGCCGTTACATGTTGGCTGTGTTTTGAAGAAGAGTCAGAAAATTGCCATGGAATACTGAAGAGAGAATGAATTTCTGTCAGTATCTAAACACTTTTGTGAACCAAATTTGCGGAAATACAAATTGAAATTCAACGAACTGATGCGAAGAAGCGAGCGCGAGAAGGCGTTGAATATAGCAGGATTGATCGAGAGGAAATGGGGCCACTGTTTGATAAAGGCTCTGAATTTGTTGCTGACGTGCCAATATGGGGCTCCATATAATCAACGATATACCTTCATAGACTCCAAGCACTAGGCTTACAACTAAATTAAACTCTATAAATGAGGTGATTATTTCCGAATGTAAAATTGTGTTTATGAAAAGTGAATGAGATATGTGGCTTCCCCTGTATAACTGTTATATAACTGTCACGCGACTTACTATGTCAAAGTCGAGAAACGAGGAGGATGATGGTGGGAATGCTGACCGGACAGTGTAGGCTGAGGAAGCATATGCACACAATTGGCCTAGCAGATTATAGTCTATGTCGGTTTTGCCAGGAAGAAGTAGAAACCGCGGAGCACATACTCTGTGAGTGCGAAGACCTAGTTAGGGTGCGGTTTCACCTGTTCGGAGAAGAAAAACCGAGGGCAGAGAGCTAGGCAAAGGAGGCGGTATACAGGCTAATAGGTCTAAAAAAAAGAATAAAGCTAGATATCGAGCTCTAAGAATAGAGACCTAGTAAATACAGGATATGGATATCCATATAATGTGCACGATGGACATGGACACAAAATGGACATCCAATGGATGTCCATTTACCACTAGTACAATGGATATTCGTTTGGGGACAATCACTGAACCTTCAGTTCTGGTTCACCACTGGACGTGAAGATTTATTTAAATGATGAACGTCCATTGGAAATCTACTGTTTATCCATGAAATGTCCATGGTTTATTTATCATGTCCAGTGAATGTCCATATTTGTACAAGTTATATCCATTATAAATACGGAACGGACATCCATCGGATGTCCAATTTTGTGGCAAATGGATATCTAATGGATGTCCATGGGATATCCTTCTGGACTTGAACGGATATCCCTTATGTCCAATGTGGATATCCATTGTATGTTCATGTGCTATCTGGGGAGGACCACAATAGATATGCAAAGGTCGCAGATAAGACAAAGAGCCACTCCATATCTAATCTAATCCCTAGTATCAACTAATATAATTCTTATCATCGGTTATGTCATTACTCTTAGGTGACTTACCCTGTATATTTAGTAATTACGGAAACATACAGTAAATTTAAGTTTAAAGATCGACCTGTCTTCGTGTCGGTTCTTGAAATTGTTTGTTTATCTCGAATTTAATTTATTCTATACTTCACGAACATAATGTGTATTACTTATTGGTTGCCTTGTCAGGGATACATTACAAATATTATATTTTAGCATATTCTAAATTTAAATAAAATGTTCTTTCTTGTCATATCAATTATTAAAAATAATACCTTCCATCCGAGACAGAATAATGCGAAAATTATGTTGGTTGCCAGACATTTAGAGAATTCAAATGAAGTTTTGTCGTTGTGCCAATTGGCAACAACATCTTTTACTTGATTAGACATAAAAAATGGAAACTAACTTTTATTTAAATACATTGAATAATGTGTAAGCCCTTTATTGGCTTGATATTCTGGAATGCTGAGTCATATAGGACAAAAACCATGAATTTCACTTTACCATTTGAAATTTCCATCAGTTCTTCTAGCAAATTTGATAATGTTCAATTTGTTTCAGTACTTAAAATCTAAAAACTAAAAGCATTCCAAAAAGTTATCAAGACCATAAAATTTTTCACGAAACTTTTGTAAAAAATTCTCAAGCCAATTCTGTTAAAGAATTTTTGCGACCGAACGGATTAAGAAAATTACTACTGCAGGCCTGTCCAAATAATTTGATTTAAGTCTTCGTAAGAAGTTAACGACTATTAGGGTTTTTAATAACATGCTCGTGTGATTGGAAAAAGGTCAATAAAACAACCTTTTATTATTTTGTTAATGTTTAGGCGGTGAATTTTCAAAAAGGTACTCTGCGCTAATTGAGTGGGTAGTTAAATGTAAATTCTGTTCTTTGTATTACATGTGGTTGATCTGATAAAATAACATTTGGCATCAATGTGTGTCTTTGAAACGTTTGGTTTTTATACTCACTTTTTATATCGTTCGATGGCTAACTCGTCTTATTAAACGTACATGTTTGGATAAGATCGTAATTTTACTTATTAAAAGCAATTTAATATTCATTAATTCATTATTCTCTAGAAACGTGTAAGGCAGAAGCGGCTCCTTAGGAGAGGCAAGAGAGAGATACCTTTTTCCATTTTTATTTTTCCAATTTATAAAGTATTTCAAATAATACAGTATCCAACCACTGCGTAACTTAATAGATATTTACGATATAAGTGTCGTAAAGATTCATATTACGAAATGAGATGGGAAATTTGTCCCCATTGAATATCAAAATATAAATTTACGATACGTAATATAGTACATTAGGTATTTTACCTACTACCAATAATGTTAATTATTTACTCAAAATTAGTCAATATTCCTGAAATTAATGATATTAGAATCATGTAACAAGCAAGCGTTGCGCTCATTGTTGATTTATTTCGCGAACTGTCAATTTTGACGCGTTCACTTCAGTTTGGTATAATTGTATCAACAGTAGTTCCGACTATGAAAGTGTTGATTAAACGGACGATACAGACCCTTAATCATGATAAATAGAACCAAGTACCTACCTATTAAGAGTGTCATTGTAGCATTTCATTATAAACGTTTACTAAACCCTCATATTTTCTTCGGTAACGCTCGGAAGGTCTCGTGTTTTATTTACAATTCAATTTGTCGGTTTGATGTATAGAATTAGAATCACACATTGCTTAAACTTTGGCAAGACCCCGTCCGAGTTTAATAATATTAAACCAATTCCCTCGTTGGCTCTTGTTGGGTGATAAATTGAATTTTAATTGGTTTGTTAGTCGTTATAAGCATAATAACCAGTATACTATTAATACTTTTACAAAATATAATTTATTGACTGCAAACGATTGAGAATATGTCTTCTTTGTTTTAGTGTGTCGAAAATATTTATTGGAAAAGTCTTTATTTTGTATAATCCAATGAAAAGGCCCATGAATTAGCCAAGCAGAGAGCGACTGAGGTCATGATAGAGCCAGAACCTTCCTGTGGAATTGCAAAAAACCTCACTAAGGAGAGCATCCACCAATAAATAAACAAACAGGCGTTGCGCTGGTGGCATAAAACTACAGGACGAAGGCACGCTAAATTATTCCTTGATAGCCCCTCGGCCAAACTGTCACGCGACTTACTACGTCAAAGTCGAGAAACGACGAGGATGATAGTGGGAATGCTGACCGGGCATTGTAGGCCGAGGAAGCATATGCTCACAATTGGCCTAGCAGATGACAGCCTAGTTTGTAGGTTTTGCCAGGAAGAAGACGAAACCGCGGAGCACATACTCTGTGAGTGCGAAGGCCTAGTAAGGGTGCGGTTTCACCTATTCGGAGAAGAAAAACGGAGGGCAGAGAGCGACGCAAGAGAGGCGGTATCCAGGCTGATAGGTCTAACAAAAAGAATAAAGCTAGATTTCGAGCTCTGAAAATAGGAAGGACCACATCTGCGTCGGAGGGTGTAGGAACCGGGGTGAAACAAGGGATAGCTTTCCCTGTACCTACAGACTGATGCCAACTACTGTGCAATAAACATTTTTATGCAGGAAAGAACAAATTGTTCAATTGCTATTTTCACAGACAGCTGGAAAGCGCTGAAGACATTCGATTTCACATAAAGGCCAATCCTAAACTACAGTTAAAATCACGAATCTTTCCCGTTGCGTCATACTTCCCTGATTGTATCAAAGACACTCTAATTTTATATGGATATCCCTGACCGCGTATGTTCAATTAAAACAAATGGAAAGGTAGAGTTTGTTTAACCGTCCTTTGCCGTTACGTCATACATTGTCCAGCCTTATCTCTCATTCATTAAATGGATGAGACGGAATTACGACGTCATTAACATATTTCTTAACTAATGTCGACGTAAATTTTATTTGTTACTTTTGACAGTTCAGTTTGTCATATTTTGGTTTGCTCAGTATTTTTGGACATTTTCGCCTTTTTCAATTAAACTTTCATTGGAATGCCGCTTTTACCGTTAAATGCAGTCTACAACGTAAGTATCTACCTATATTCGTTCCTTTTTCCTGTTTTTATTGGGAGTTTTTTTCAGAAAGAAATTTATTTATTGTCTGTTTTCTCCCATAGATGTGTTTTTTGTATCTCTCAGGAATACTTACGAAATTGTTTCTCACAATGACATAGACAATAATAACTATACAAAAATATGAGCATATAGATATAACCTTCGGGTTCACCCCAAAAATATAATCGTATAATACATTTTTAATATATATTATAAATCCGTAATTTTTCAAATTCAGGGGCGTTGAACATCCTCAAGCTAGAAATTTGAAACAAAATTTGAAATTATTTAAAAAAGTACGCAACGCATAAAGCAAAATACAATTTTTGGCATTACCAATTTATTCATACAAACACACCTTAACAAATGTCATTGATTATAATTTTGAGGTTAAGTGTAAAATAACATTCAACTGATATAGGACAAACGTAAAACAGCAGAATACGTCACCGATTATGACGTAACGGCAAAGGATGGTTAAACAAACTCTACATGTCTCTTGTGTCTGAGTTAAGCTACGCCATCCCGTTTTTATCGGTTTGTCACTCTGTCTTGTGTTGTGACAACGATTGTACTTAAAAAGCGAAACGTCACTTTATGCAGAAATCATTCTGTCACCATTGAAGTTCGTCGCCATTGTCATTACTTTAAGCAGTTCATTTACATTTATTGTGATATTTTTCGACCAAAGGCCTGGTAAACGTTTGGACGAAAGTGAACGTGAGTGTATTAGAAAATTACATGAATATTTCCAAAAGGAGTTGGCTGATGGCGGACCACTTCTGCCGTTAAATGCCATTCAAGAGGTAAGTTTTGTAACAATTTATTTGTAGAATTTCAAATTGTAGTCTAAAACTATGATATGTTGAATTTAGTTTTTATTCATTTCCTCTCATAGTGAGATCACCAGAAATACATGCCGGAATTTCTAACAATGATGCGCCGCTGGAGAAAACTATTTTATTAATTTGATTCGGATGCTTATGAGTTATGACGTAACAAGAAAGATTCGTGACTTTTACTATAGTATGGGATTGTGTGCAAACTTTGGATGTACTGAGAGACCGTAGGAAGGTAACAGTAGCTTGGAATGTAGGGCCATAAAAGCAAGTAAATAGCAGCTGGAATGGTTAGACTAGGATCGAAAACACCATTTGTTGTACCAGAGCACACCTGCGGCGTTGCGAAAACGGTGAAAACTAAAAGGGTTACAGAAAAGTGGGTATTCCACAAATCCTTGAGGGAGAAACGCACCAGAACAAAGACAAGCGAAACAATTTATAATAGAACATCATCAACGTTAACGACTTAATAAGTAGAAACTTAATGAATGTTAAAGCCGTGGCGAGTTTGTTAACTGAGCACTTGGTGACGAACAGCCACTGGCCAAAAACTATAGTATAAAATATTAAGACCCATTGCTGGTGGTCTTCGTTAAAACAGTCGGGATGAGGAAAGTAATCCAGATAGAAAATAATTGAGAAAGATCTGAAAATGTTGAATTGGAATCAGCCAGTAGCCACTTTTTAATATCTAATATGTGTAGGTTATTTAAAGATTTCTGATACCTATCAAAAATTTCAACTACACCAAATGAGAAAAAAATGTATTTTTGAGCAGGTCCTGGATTTAAATTGCTAGCCGCCATTTGATCAGAGTGACTTATCACATTTTTTCCATCGCTAACAAAACTGTACCAATCTATTTCTAGACTTCGTTTCACTTGCAGCTTTTACAACTTAATAGAAATAAAAATGAACAAATAGAAAAGAATTCCAATTCTTTTATAATCAGAAAAATATAGTTCCCTTTCATTTCCTCTCAGCTTTACGTGACATAAAAGTAAAATATCCCTAATCCCTTCTCTAAGAAGTAATACTTTAAATTAAAATTTCGTTTATAGTTAAAATTTTTATTCTCTCTGACATTTTTAGCAAAAATTCAATTTGAAAGATATTCCAATAGCGACTTCAAATTTCGCATCGTTGCTTCAAATGAATATTTAATGAGATCCGAACATAAAACTGAAACCCTTGGTTTTCTGCTGATCTTCTTTAACACTTTTTGTTCTTACTTTCCAGACTAGGTATCACATAATACATAAAATTGCTCATAAATATATTTTACAATTTCGTCAAGTACGTCATAACTTCAGTATGAATAAAGTATGGAGTTATAAAGCTCCTTTACACATTTTACGAAAATAAATATACGGGAAAGATGTTTCACTTGAAATTCCATACTAACAGTTTGGTTGAAACAATTTATGAGAATCTCTTGATTGAAATTCAACTTATTTTTCAGTCGACGTATACAAAAAAAGACATTCTTAGTCGACCTATACAAAAAATCACATTTTCGTACAATCACACGCGAAGTCAGTATTTGGCGTCTCCAGCGCAATCCGGGAAATTTAATTTCACGGCCGTTACCCATAGCAACGGCTACGAAACCAAACGTCACTTCCAAATTTGACAAGCAGCCTCGGCGATAACTGTTCTGTCGGTACGTTAAAAAGGTATTTCGCGGACTAAGCATACAAATAACTATTTCGTGCAATCGGACGCGAAGTCAGTATTTCGCGTTCTCAACACAGTCCGCGAAATTCAATTTCGCGGCCGTTACCCATAGCAACGGCTGAGAAACCGAACGTCACTTCCAAATTTGACATTTTTAAAATACTACAAAGACAAGGATTATGTTTCATTGAATACCAACAAATACATAAGTACTTATATCATTTAAGATGAATATTAACATTAATTGTACAGTTTGTATTATTACTTATATTTACTCAAGAAGTTGAAGCAAGAACTGTCAAAATATTTCGCGGCCTAAGCATACAAATAACTATTTACGTACTTATTTCCGGATGCAAAATGGTTTATATTTGACGTCATTTACTTTTCGTCCGCTGTGGTTACTATGGTTACCTGTGACCATAACTGTCATTTTGTATTGACAAATTAGTTATTTCCGAAATTCGCTAAATTTTTCGTGGTAATAACATCGTGGAGTGAATATTAGTGTTCATAATAGTCAAGAATGGATAGTGATAGCGATATGGATATC
The DNA here is from genome assembly GCA_949126875.1 of Lochmaea capreae. Taxonomy (NCBI): domain Eukaryota; kingdom Metazoa; phylum Arthropoda; class Insecta; order Coleoptera; family Chrysomelidae; genus Lochmaea; species Lochmaea capreae. The sequence goes on from OX421409.1 coordinate 15,551,327, forward strand.
AGTAACACTCCTCCGGAGCTGCGGGAATTGGCAGCTACGGCCACGTTGGATTTATTCCCCCAGAAATCACGCTTTATATATGAAAAACAATACAACACGTTCAAGGTCGACAAAAAAATGTAATATGCATCTCGGCGAAGAACTGTCTATTGTCTCGCCTGCTTGCTAGCCTCGGCTATCAACTTGCAGACTCGACTATAATAAACAGTTTTTCGTCCTTGATAACTATTTCACAAAACTGCCGATAGAAGTCAAAACTAAGTAACTTGTGAATGTGATCGTCTCATGGGTATGAATTAACAAGTGAAAGCATATCAGAAGGATTAAGAATAACATATCTTTAGATTTACAAATTTTCTCAGATTTAAATAAACCGCCGTAAGCCGACAAATGGCAGACGCCCTTGTTGCTAGATTGAAAGTACGTTTTGTTGACAAATCCTACTAGACTATCCAAGTTGATTAAGACAAAGTGAAAGTCGACTAGAAGAATTTGACAGTTGATAATTGACATAAATAACTACACCAATGTCCAAAACTATATTAATTTTTAAAAACTAATAATACACCCCACCAAAAATACTTTAATAAAATCCGGAGATCAATAAACACACAAAACGAAAATAAACCACACCCAATCTAAGCAAAACAGTTGTAGGTTTTGGTATTTGTTATTGTTTTAGGAGGCACTCGAACTCTTTTAAAAAGAAGAAGAAATAGCGATCCGGAACTAAATCGAGTTCCGGATTCTTCGGAATTCTGGGGTAACGCAATTTGTGCGTGTGTGTTACATAACGTGTTTTTCAAACAACTCAACCTACTCAGAGAACATAGAATTTTCATTCAATTCTATGATATTTAAAGTTTTTTTTTCAGTACAGTATAGGTACTTTTACTGTACTGTGAAACGTTCTTTGACTACGCGAGAGTTACCTTTTTTAATAAAAGGCACCCGATTATGAGAACATTATTTGAAAGAGTACGTCTTGACAGTACTTTGCGTTTCTCTTCAACGGGTGTTAAAGAAAAAAGATAACTAGTCTACTTATAATGTTTTCATTTGAAGTCGTTGAGTGGCGTTATTAGCTTCAAATACTTAGTTCAGACTCAATATATCTTGTGACATTTTCATTGAAATTCATGAAACGAGACCATTGTATCGTCGAGCTATTCGATTATCATTTTTGAATTATTTTTGGTTTGTGAAGAAGTGTTAATGCGCTCGAGACAGCCGAAATATAATATTATGTATGTGTCTATATGTATGTATATTATATATAATCGGGACCCTATTTACCAAATAATTGGTGTCAGGGTATGTGTCTTTGACTAAATGCTTATAAAGCTTTTCCAATTTTTCGTGTTTTTTGCAATTACTTTTGCTTCTAGCCACGTTATCCCTTTATTTTTTAATATTTCTGAAATAGTTTTATTCCATGTTTGTCTTGGTCTTCCTTTTCTTTTATTTTTAACTATTTTTGCTTTCCATATTCTTTTAGTCTGTCTTGTGTTTTACATTCTTTGTAAATGCCCCCACCATCCCAATTGTCTGTATTCTATAAATTCTAGGATTGATTCTACTTTTAGATGACTTCTTATATAATATGTGCTCCTTATTCTGTCTTTTTTTGTAACGCCTCGGACTATTCTTAAGTATTTCATTTCAACTGCCTGTATTCTGCTCTTCTGAGTTTGGTTTACCACCCACGTTTCACATCCATAAGTTAATATTGGCCTATATGTTGCTTTAAATATTTTTATCTTAGTATTTTTCGATATTCCTTTATTGTTTATGGATGTTTAGTAGAGTTTCATTCCATATATTATGTATGTACAAGCGATAAACATTTTACTCCACGTGTTAACTTTTATCTCACACTTCTAATCTAAATAATCTACAATATAATAGTTGACACTTCACATTGATAAGTTAATTTTATGGCACAGCATTTGTAGCTACTCAAATTAAAAGAAATTGCGTTATACTGTACTGACCTTCTGCATTCTTGTTGCGTGTACACTCTCCTGCTCAAGTATGGAGTAATATATAACATACACAATATACATATAGCTTATTAGAAGCGTGCGGTGACGATGACGCGTGTTTCACGCTTTTTGTTCACCCAAAAAGTACACTGTATACATATCGCTCATGGAAAGCGCGAAGATGACATATGCAACACTATATACGCTCCACTGTTATTAAATAATAAACCAAAATAATTGTGTGTTGCATAACCAGAAGTATTATAGGTAGTTGCATAAGATGGAAAGCGTGACGATGACGCGAGTTCCATGATTTTTGTTAACCCAAAAAGTGCACAACGCACCTAAAGAAGATTTCACTTCAAAAAACCTTGAAATTATTAATTCTGGTATTTTTTAAAAATAATCTTCCACTCATTTCCTTCAAATCTCTTTCCGAATAACGTTAAGCCTATTTTATTATATACTTTGTTAAATCCTTCTTGTTATTGGATATTGAGAGACTCCAGATATATAAAATGGTCTATAAAAGGTAAAAGATAAACTGCAAGTGCACCTTTCAGTATATAAAGTTACATCGGTTACTGCCGTAGGCTATAAAATTGTATAAAATACAAATAAAATTTATGTACTAGTTTTGTATCATAAATTAATGGAATGATCCGAAGTGGCTACTGTTTTATTATACAAGGGTTTGTTAATATGTTTATTTTCAAATAATACACTAGAAAACGTTTATAGGTTCAAGAAGAAGAGTTGTAGACTCTAATCACGGTGCATGCCCACTTAGTGCGAAAGTGACTTGCGAAATAGTATACACTTGTATGCATATTAAATAATATTTATCTACTGTCTGCAAAAATTCTTTACAATTGAGTGGAATTCACTTAATTTCCATGCGTGAGTAACGTAACTCAGCCACAGCAGAGGGCAGCTGACGTAACAACGGTAGCTGATAATAACAGACGTTAGCAATCTCGGACGCGTCTAAAATGAATACAAAGCGAAATTTTGTTGTATTTTTTGGCACTGCTGTTAATATTTATGACATTATTTTTTGGACGCATTTTATTTTGTTAAATTTCAATGAAATACTGGTATTAAACATGAAATGTCGCCTAAAAGTTTGGTTTTACGATTTTTTGAAACAACCACCCGTATTTACACTTTATGTATGGTGAAACAGATAAACTTAGAGCTTAACTACGGAAAATATCACTTGTTTTGTAGCATCTATGACATCCCAGAAAAATCCAGTGACATGTCTCCTTTTTATGGTGAAAAATATTTTGCTATAAAGCGTGAAATGTGTAAGCTCGAATAATACAACTATGAAAATTTTTCATTACACCTTCCAAGTGCAAGAGGTGGCAGCAGTTTTGATAACAAACGTATGCATAGCTAAAATTAATACGAAGAGAAGATTTTGCATGTTTTATACTCCTATACATTTCCGCACAAGAGCACTAAAGTATAAACCGGTCGTAAAAACTCACAATCGTTTCGAGAGCGGTGTTCTAATACCCCCGCAGGATACTCTATCGACTGCGCCAGTTTTCAATTCGGGATACTGGGTTTATAGACTTTTGGATTAATGAAATTGCACTTTTTTCGATTTTATTCAAATATAGGTTTAAGATTATTCAATTTTTATGTAACCAACGAATTAAAAATTATCCTGCATTCGCGACTTAGATGTGTAGGTCAGGAGAAACATTTGAAAATACAATTAAATTGATAATTTGCAGTGATATACCTTATTTTTGACAATTCAATAATATAATTAATTCAATTACTCCTAGACGCCAAGACAATGCAAGTCCCAACACAGCTCGAAAAACAAATAGTATTTAAAGCAAGAAAATATCGAAGTGTTGGACCATCCTCTTTACAGCCCCGATCTAAGTCCTAACGACTTTTCTAAAATGATCTGCGTGGTTGTAGAGCCTCCGCACTTCTCAAATCGCGAAAAAGTAGCGAGGAGTCATTCCCCAAGACACCTGTTCACGTATTTAAACGGGAGTATTTTCGTAGGCGCTACTGAATAGCTGCTTAGTTCACTATTCGCCGGTCGTCGGATCTCTCTGGGAGCAGACAAGCGACTCATTCTATTTTTCACGTAGGGTAGTGTTTTTAAGGTTATGTAGTAGTAATGATTTGATTAAAAATATAATTTCTTTAATTTTTATCCACGATGGATAACCCGCATTCAGTTGTAGTGGATGATGAACTGTTTATTAATCAAATAAGAATGAATCCTTCAAACTGTCTATTTCCAAACATTGGCAATCCCTTTTTTCGCCTTCTATCAGACTATAGTGCTAATAATTGAAGAAGCAAGACGTAAAACCGAGGTCCCGAGTCTATGGATGATCCCTACCTCTCTTTGGAATACTAGTGTGTTCCAGTTGGGGGTAGTGTGATTAGCCCCAGTGTTAGAAATATACCGACGTTAAATAAAGAAATGTACCAAAATTGGATCCAAGGATGCAAAAATGCATTACTCTTCGTGGAGAATACTTCGAAAAACAAAAGTGTTTAAAAATTATCTACAGCATTTTTGTAGCTTTAAATGCTCAATATAAAAGACAACTCTCGTATTATACTATTAAACATTTTTTTATTAAACTTAAGTAATTAGATAAACCATACAGTTTAATTTCTCAATCATATTAATTTCTTATAACCTAAAAATATTACTTGGACGCCTATGGTGCAAAATAGCTTCATCAACAATGTTGGTATTGAATCTAAGAATTACCTTTGTAACAAATGTATTTCAAAATGGAAGTTATAAGAAAACGATTATAAGCTTAAATACCTATCTCCGACTGAATTTTTCCATGATAAATGGTGGTTAAATGTTACTTTATAGTTTTTACTCCTTTAGTTTTATTTCCAGAAAACATATGCACCAATTTGTCAATGTACATGTTGTTCATCATATTACAAAATAACACGTTGGCTAAGCGAACTGTGAATAGATCATTCTTATTTCGTTGTAATTTTAATGATATCGTGGGAGTTACTATTTGATATAGATATTCAAGAGAAAGACATATATTATGTTTTTATAGCCGGCTAGTTTTGGTTGGCACAAATTGTAAATAAATTCACGGAAATGAATTGAAAGTTTGTAATACCTGGACAGTTCGTACTCTAATTTAATGTTATACGCAGCATTAATTAATTGGAATTACTTTGATTAATTAAGACAGTGGAAATATTACAAAATTATTATTATCATTATAACACGGGTATTTATATTAAGAGAGATTAAAATACGAGATTTGAAGGACGACAAGGATTGTCAGGAAAATTTTGACTGCTATTCTCATATTTTTCTCGTATACAGAGTGTTTTTAAAGTTTGAAACACCACAATTATGATTTTCTTCAAATGTATAGTCACACTTCTGAACTTATAATGAACTTTGTTATTTCGTGCCCTCTGGTATACCATTGAAAATGGGTTTCATTAAGAAACTTCTACATACCGGATGTCCCAAAAGTATATGACTCATATTAAGTGCAAATATCTCGGACATAGAAAAGATGGGTATTTGTGGTTTCTATACTTTGTTCTTTTTAGACTGGCAGCTGGACACCCTCAATATAAATGCAAATCTGCGAACAGTTGTTTACCGTTGGCCTGAATAAATAGTAACAAACAAGTTTAGATATGACATCACGTGTTTTCGAGCTCACTTTTCCAATACACTCTGTCTCTGTATCTTTAATAACAATAGAACGATATGATTATTACAAAGCATCGATGGTGAAAGTACTGATCAGTGACGTGCGTTCTGTAACTCTAGTTTTAATATTTATTTATAAAACTTTATAACAATATATTGAATTTAGAATAATAATAATTATATGTATAGTAAAAGTCACGAATCTTTCTCGTTACGACATAACTCATAAGCATCCGAATCAAATCAATAAGACAGTTTCAACAGCGGCGCATCATTGTTAGAAATTCCGGCATGTATTTCTGGTTGTCTAACTATGAGAGGAAATGAATAAAAACTAAATTCAACATAATATATCATAGTTAGACTACAATTTGAAATTCTACAAATAAATTGTTACAAAACTTACCTCTTGAATGGCATTTAACGGCAAAAGTGGTCCGCCATTAGCCAATTCCTTTTGGAAATATTCATTTAATTTTCTAATACATTCACGTTTACTTTCGTCCAAACGTTTACCGGGCTTTTTGGTATTTGTAAATAAAATAATATATATACCTGTTTAAAGTAATGACAATGACGACGAACCTCAATGGTGACAGAATTATTTCCGCATAAAGTAACGTTTTGTGTAGCTTAATTCAGGCACAATATGTACCTTTCCATTTGTTTTAATTGGACATACGCGGTCAGCGCTATCCACGTAAAATTAGAGTGTCTTTGATACTTTCAGGGCAGTATGACGTAGCGAGAAACATTGGTGAATTTGACTGTATCAAAGTTACACATGTCAACCTTTTGTAACTGCGTCCTGTGCTCAATTTCAGAAGCTCACCTGAAATATTTTAATTGCAAATCTCCTAATTTTTTTTTCATTTATTTTCGTTATTAGTTGAACAACAGATAATAATTATATTTGTTACAGTAGTTTAGAGTTTTTTAGAAACTCTAGTAAACCTAACGTACATCACTCAATTTAAAAGTAGTGCTGTTCCTAGCAGCATTTCGTTTCACATGTTCTCGATAGGATTTGGTTCACAATAATGGAGGTAACCGTGATTCGACTTCCTTTTAAATTCTTCAGCCATTTCGTCAAGTACGTACTTTTTATAGTTTGGTTTGGGTTACGTCACGATGGATAATAGTTATTTTTTTGCAATGCTATTATTATGTGGGAGATTTTTCTGTTGTGACCAATCAAATATAGCTGCTTTTTTGAATTTAGATGTGAGCAACGATACTCTGAGCCTGGAATGGTTCATTAAAAAAATGGCATTCGCAGTCAACAGTTCTATAATTTGCGAAAAGTTGTCCTCAAACACATTTATCTTTGGTAGATCTCGCGGAAAAGTTACCATAATTTGGTTTTGCTTACTTGTGAATCGTTGAATTGACGGTAGAGCTTTGTTTATTGTTAGTATGTCTGCATCTATTCACATTTTAGTGAGAGTTGTAAAGCCTATGGCTTAAGATTATTTTATACATGGAGACTATATAAGGAGATCTAACTCATACGGAAAAATTGACAAAACCTGTCCTCAAAATCATCTATCTAAGCAGTTTGTTTTTCACCTCAGCGTCGCGCATTGCAAGTACGATACCATCCGAAATAAGTAACCATATTTTTTATAAATGACAGTAGTCAAATTGTAAACATTAATTATGACCTAATAATGATTACTCAAAGTAGGAACTAGAAAGATTAAAATTGTTAAAAATTAAAAAGGGACAGGGTGTGTATCTGATTTAAAACGAAGACGTGAATTGAATTTAAGAAACCCATAGTGTTTTCAGTTACCATAGGTGATAAAAAATAGACAAGACAAATAAAGTAGGAAAGCATATTTTATTAGGATAGAATTAAAATTATATACATCACTCGTGAGAAGTCTAGAAAAAACACAGTTGCACACAAAATACTCCACTTTTTCTAATGAAACTATTCTGGTATATACAATTACAATTCAAGAGAACTGGAAGAAAAAAAGTGAACAATGATATGATAGTTGATATAAGTAGTAAGCTGTGAAATTTAAAAAAAACTACAAATAGGTATGCTCTTTATACAGAAAAATATGAATTTAGTTGGTATTTAGATAGAAATAGGAAATTAAATTATCAATAAGTGGAGAACATAAATTTTCAAAGACTTGTTATACTAATTATACCTGTGCCGAAGCTTCTAAGTCTCTAAAATTCCATACCGAAGAGAGATGTTTTTTGCAAGATAAGTATATCATATTTTACTACCAAACGATCACAATTTGAGATTTCTTCAATGACGAGTACGAAGACGGATTTCTTACTCATAAAATTTTTCATTTCTGTTCCTCACTCACCTAATATACTGTCAAATAAGCTAGCAACCAATAAAATACCATGAACTGAAAGTGTATGCAACCCACTTAACAAGAAACATAATAAGTCTTTTTTGTGATGTTCTTTTCAGGGACTTTTTGTGATGTTTACTTGAAACCTTAAAAGATATCTCCTAGATGTGTGAACTCTATAACCAACTTTATTAACATGAATGTCATGTGATTAAAACATATTTTTGATTTACACAGTAATAAGTACTTGAATTCACAGTGACATACACATCCTATGAACTTCTTTTTAGCAACTTCCTACAGGAAACATTCAAACGATGTTAATTTGTATACTTTTCACTAACTTTACATACAGAACATTACTGCAGTATTACAAATAAACATATTTCTAAGATGATCACATTTTGTAGTTACTTTTACATCTTTCGAATTACTCTTTAGTAACCACCTGTGACTATGTTTATACGATGTTAGTTTATAAAACTCTCAGTAATATTTCATATTGAACATCATAATAACATAATTGGGTAAGCTGTTTGAAAGATGTTTTCATAAAATTATAAAAACCTAACCTAAAAACGAGACAAAAGCATGATATGGCGGATCGTGACGTGATTTACAGTTTCATTGTTTTATTTTAATAGAAAAGTACTGAAATAAAGTTGTATTCGTTTTCGTTACTTCCAGAGATTATTTCCAACTTAGCTAGAGTTCCTATACTTGGTTCTAGTTCTTGTTAAAATGGACGAACAAGTTATCGGTAAGTACCTATTCCAAAATCTATAATTATTAAAACTTAAATAAACTCATTTAATACTTTAATCGGCTATTCAACATTGAAATTCCGGGAGGCGGGATTGTACCCTGAAATTATACAATAGTTTACAAAATAAGTTTTTTTTTCAACTTTTTAAATAATTTAGTTACTTGGTATATTTTAATAACGATTCAGAATATTTCAAATCCGAGATAATGCTCATATTTTTGCAGAGATTTTGATCTAGAGGAAAATTTGTTTAATGTTCAAGATATTCCAGAACCTACCTCAATACATTTAAAAAAACCGCTTGATAGCACTACAATCGATCCACCGCAAAATGACGTCATATAAAACCATCAATTAGAGACTTTCAAAACAGATATTTCTGCTAACCGTGAAATGTGGTTTTTTTACCATATTTTAGATTATTGATTATTAACAACAATATTTCCCATAACAGTGCTCTAATTCTTTATTACAAATTTCAAGAACAGATGTGAAGATGTCATTTCTACCAAAAGACATTACTCAAAATTCCGTACAACAGTTGCACACAAATTTAGTTTTTGTTAAGATGTGTCATATATCACTTTCCACACTTGTTATGTTATATGCTTACACTATTATATTTTTTTAGGCTGGATTCCTGGAAAAGGTATTTTTTTTATGTTGGATTCCTGGACAAGATATACTCGTATATTTTGTACCTGTTTTTTTAATTTACTGTTCTATTTATTAATAGTTAATATACTATTTACATCTTTTATTGCTTTTTTATTTTAAATCTACAGGGTGAACAACTAAGAACGGCTGTAGGTCATATTTCAGAAAAGAATCGTGGTACAAATTAAAAAAAAACCTTTAGTAATTTCCATGCAACATTTAAGAGAATATACTGTATCGTTTTTGAAATGTTGCATTTAGTTTATTGGTAAGATGTTATTTTATAAACATTGCATCAACATGTACTAGATGTTAAAAGGTATTTCTGAATGTAACAAAAATGTTGCTTTTAGTTCATTATAAAGACTTCTTTTTGAGGAAGTTCTAGTAACCTCATAGTAACGTAAAAAGGCAGCGCTGTAACATCGCAGAGAAGTTGAGTTGTAACATCACAAAAGTTAACAGCCCTAAGCTGGGCATAAGCGGTTGTAAAGATGTGCATGTGATGAAAACAAGCGGAAAAAAGGGAAGAGCATTATCACAATGTGATGTTAAATTAACATGACTGTAATATTTATTTGCATAGTGGGAAAGCTCATAATTGGCTGTTATTGTTTTGTAGTCAGATGTTTTTGGCATGGTATTGGCACTGGCGCCCTCTACCATTACCAAAAATTGAAATACATGGAGTTCGATCTCCTTATATAGTCTCCATGATTTTATTGCTGTCAAAAAATGATAGATTATATTAAACAACATAAACCGTTCAAAACTAAATGCATTAATAAGTCTCTATTTCCAATAAAACTACGACAAATTATGTAATTTTAAAAAGAAAAGAGATCAGTTTTTGAATTGAAATTTATACAGTGGTCTGTTTGAAAATGTCCCATATTTCCACTTTAATAATTCCCCATTTTACTGACCTATTTCTGGGATAACCTTGAATGAATTCAACCCATTTTTGCAAGTCCCCATTTCCCGTCTTTCTGCTGAATGAAATACTAAAGTAGAAGGTCCATGAAAACAGTCTTAGTCCCAACGGCTATCGAGATAAATATCTTAGAAGAGGATAAATTACTTTTCTTATCTTATTGGCATCGAACAGCTTTTAGCAATTTGACAATTTTCACACTTAAATCCAATTTAATTAACGAGAATGTTTATGCAAAAATAGTAAATTCCGAAATGAGCTTTGGGAGTAATCCCGTCTAGGAATTCAACGTACCGCAACATTAACCCCGATCGTAAAACGCACTTTATATCCCTTTTATAGCATCCGTAAAATATTGCATCGGAACTAACCATACAGGAGGGACAATAATTTATCGATAAGTTCCAGATAATAAGTTGCTATTAATTAATAGAAAAATAGTTATCAATTTTATGATTTACAATATCCTGTTTTCTTTTTAAACAAAGTTAATCCTTACATCGCTTGCAATGTGGTCGTTGAAGATCTCTTAAGGCATGTGAATACGAACTATTTGGTGGCGTGACTCAATGGCGCTGCAAAGTCGCATATACGAGTAACGTGGCGACCACTTGTCATTCGTGCGGACGAGTTAGCTGCATAGTAGCGCGACTACATGGTCATGTTGGAAAGTAAGAGAAATTTGCTTTTATGGATTTAGACGAAAAAGAACTATAGCCCAGGAGCCAGTGACAGATTTTCATGACCAAGTCCCTCCCAATCGAAAATTCGTGAAGTGCATCAGGGATTTATACTAAGAATACTCGTTACCGTCAGCTGCAACTCCGTGGGTGGGGCGGGCAGTGGCAGCCTCCCACGCATAGAGAAAAAAAAAATTATTCAGTAATTTCCTCTCATCTGAAAATTTGTCAGATTATAGTTTACCTAGTATTTTGAAAGAAAAACAAAGTCAGCTGACCATAACACGGTGTATTATCATTACCTGGCTCCTAGTCTACTACTTCTAACGCTTCTCGTTAGACGATGTTTGCTGCTGTTCCAAATTGCTGGAGATTTTTCTACTTAAATGATAAATCCATCTGCATAGAATGGCTCAATACTGAAACCTTGACAATCAAAATAAAACGTTCTCTGTCGATTTTTGTGGATGTCGTTGATAAAAGTGACCTGTGTGGATGGTCCAGGAAGAGTGTCGTCACTTTATATAGGAACTCGCGTCTCTTGTCCACAAACGCTCGTTTAGACATTACTATCACAGAGTTGAATACCACTCGTCTCCGCGTCGTAGAATAGTGCCACCAAGTCGCTCGTATGGCCAGGCACTTTTAGTGTTGATTCACACGAGTACTTATCAGAGGGAAGGTGCATAGTCACTACCTCCCACTTATGCGACTTCATTGTTTATGTATGCTCCCACTAATTCTATAGATTTGAACAAGAGGCCAGTAGTCTAAATTAACCTGCTTTTTTATGGTTCCTTGTCTTTTAAGACATCATTTCACCATTCCTTGCCCTTTTTAATCTCATATGTATCCCAGATACAATTTTCAACATTTCTCACAGAATACAGGATACAATTTGGGGAAAAACAGGGATATGAGCTTAGATGTTTTGTTATAGTTGCACACTTTTTACGTTGGTTTAAAAAATGGTGTAGTGTATAAATAATAAATGTATACTGATTACCTTATCACGATCGACTTCCTGGTCTAATTATTGGGCTAGATCCCAGCCTATTTGGGGTAGAGTTGGCTAGTGGTGGAGTGGGGGTAATCGGTGACGTTGGTGATGAACATATGGTTGGCGCCGTGGAGAGCAGCGTCGAAGAGGGGTAATGATATATTGGAGGTAAAAACCAGGGCGGATACAGCGCTGAAGGGTACAAGCTAGGATATGATATGGGTTGGTAGCAAACCGGCGAAATACTTGGAATTGCTCTGGAAACAAAAAAAATTGGTTAGGTTATGTTTTTCAGAAATGTGTGCATCCTATTAAAGGCGATGCATTTCAGTTCATTAGTGATCCGTTTTAAACTAAATACACAAACACAAAAGAACTGAATTCCACATGATGGTATTCAATAAATGAAAATATAAAAGTAATAAGCTCCATGGAATATGAATAGTTTAATTGATTTAAATAAATTTAAAAACAAAATATTGCCTTACCTAGCTGCTAATATAGCTTGAGCTTCTCGAAAAGCTGAAACGATAAAAGTTTATTATTAGCATGGAACATAAATACCAGAAATTTGACGATAGAATTAATTCACACCCCAAGGACTTTTTTATGTTTTTAATGCAACATTTTCAATAATTTTTTTCCTAATGAACGTTTCCATTCGGTCTAAAAGCAATCCAAAGTTCAGCAACTAAATTTTGAAGAAAATAGTGAATCAACACATTTTGGACCAGAAATGGCTATCTTTTATTATCCTTCTTTTCAGCTGAAACACTGTCTTAAATTCAGCTGTCCAAGTTTAATTAGAAACTTCGTAGTTTCCTAAATACAAAATAATACATTCTATCTAGGAATTACTGAGTATTGATTATTTTAAAAGTCTTCATTTAGTTTGTTTGGAGTGGTTCTTTAGTTCAAGTACCTATGCTCGACTAGTACCGAAAATCTGAATTTTCTACGAAAACTCAATCGCTTAACGGTCGCTGGTGATATAATAGTCCGCGTCAATTTCGAATTCATATTGATAAAACGCATTGTAACTATAGTGATGAGACATGGGTTCACGAATTTGACATCTAAATCAGTCAACAAGTTTTAATTCGGAATGGCGCCTTACAGCTAAAAGAGAGGTAGAGAGAGAGAGAAAAGATTGCTTTATATACCGGGTGTCTGTTTAAGAGAGGCAGTCCGCTGTATTTCAGAAACTATTTATCGTAAAGATTAGAGAAAAAATCGCTACGCCACCGCTAGAGGGCAGAGTCCGTAATATTAACACAAAAAAAAATCATTTTTTTATAATAAATGTACCGTTATAGTACCACAAAATTTAAATATTCGTAATCACTAGATCACTTTACGTAATTTTCCTCCAGTACTTTTTCCTCTATCTTGTAAAATAACTGGTGGGGGTGAGTGACTCAATAACACTGTTATAACTTTTGTTTCACCTTCGGGATTTTGACAAATTTAGTATCGTTTGAAAAGGAATTAAATATATCATATCAACGTTTCATTCCAGTGATTGAACAATTGTTTTGTCTTCAGTTTTTTCTGTAGTCATCGAGTCCTATATTTTTCAATCAACTACTTGAAAGTGGATAGCCTGAAGAGACTGCTCGGAATGCTTTCCATCTTTTTCGAAGTAGATATTTATCCTCAGCTTGGTAGAACAGACATCTATCTCAGCCCTGCGTATAGTGTCAATTGCGTATTGTATTCGTTGAATAAGATCTGCTCTATTTGCAGGTCTTGTATTTTGTCTATTTACAGATCCATAACTTGAAAAAGAAGCTCCATCGGACCATATTATGATTGAAAAAAAATTTGGATTTTCATTCACAATTCGTTAAATCTGTGAAGTACACTATTTCCGGTAGGTACTTATTTGATATTGTAGTATAATAAAAATGTCTATCCAATTTATGAATATTACCAACGGAAGGTTTGAAAACTGTATGCAACTGGAAAAATATTATCATAATGTCAGATAGTCAAGCAGCCATTAAAGCACTGAGCTCTTGTTAAATCAGTTCCAAAATGGTGTGGGAATGCCTAGGCATACTCAATGAGCTAGGCGAGAACAATATAGTATCCTTACTGTGGATTCCAGGACACATTGGAATATAAGGAAATGAAATAGCAGATGGAGTAGCAAAGAGGAGCACTGAAAAACTCTTTTGGGGGCCGGAACCCTTTTGTGGTATCAGCCCCAATGTAATATTGAAAAAAATAGGCAAAGCCGAAGAAAAGAGATCTGACCATTGGAAAGATCTAGTAGGGCTTAGACAATCAAAGATTCTGATAGGTGACTACAACCCGTTGAGATCAAATGAATGCATAAGTCAAAGAAAAACTGCACGAAGAGTTTTAACAGAGATCATAACGGGACAATGCCGCCTGAACGGGCTCCTGAAAAAGCTCAAAATAGTGGAAGGAGAAGAATGAAGATTCTGAGGTATGGAAAAAGGAACCTCCATCCACTTAATTGCGAATTGCACAGCCATTCAGAATCCTAGGATAAAAGAGGGACATTTACCTAAGCTGAAGCCTGCAGATTCCCTAAAATTCTTCAGGGAAATAGGACTAAAGGAGCTACTAGTCTCTGAGACTCTCCTCAGAAACTAAGTAGAAATAAGGGGGCACAATAGATCTTTTAGGTCTCAGTGAATGTCACCCAATCATTTATACATACATACTAGAAAATGTAGCTTCATCAGACCACATTATATTCAATAAAAAATTTGGATTTTCATTCTTAAACTTGTGTAGTATAATAAAAGTGTCTATCCAATTAATCACCATATTAGCAACGAAAGGTTGAAAACTGTATGCAACTTAGAACGAATTCGTTGGTGTTGAAATGTCCGTGAAGTGAACATAATGTATGCCAATGTCTACTCGATTTAAGCGTATTATTGAAAGTTTGTATTCGCTGCTGGCGTTTAATTGGGAATATAAGTTTCAACAAGCGTACTAGGAACACGATTAGAGAGAAGAATTAAATTTGTCCAAAATGCAAACAAAATTTATGAAATTACCTTTTGTAATAATGACCTGTAATAAACCTTCGCACAAAATACGACTCCAGCCAGTCAATCCTTAATGGCGGGTATCGCGTAGTACGTCAATAAGGCAAAAGCACGCATATGCACATACTAAAAGTATTATAACCTTTGCATTTATGTAGTCATAAATTATAGTTTAACGATTCTGTGCAGTTGTTTTAAACATTTTACAGCATTATATCTACCGGTTGTGTTTTACAAAAAATTATTCACACTTTATTCTTATATTGGTTTATTTGTAACTTAGGTTCGCCTCTGTGGGCTGCTGCCTTTTGTATATGCTTGTAATTTTTTTAGCGGCAAATTATATAATCGATACTTTTGTTTCATTGTCACGAACCACGTTCAAAACTCGTCGATACAAAAAGTTCATTTTACACTATTAACATTCTTGTTTTTGAATTTTTTTTTTCGTCACAAAATAAACATGTGACTTTAACAGTTAGGTACTAATTTCATGTACTGGTATATGTACCTCTATTTATCAAATAAATGTCATAATCTTGACTTTATTCAAATTTACCGGCTTCAGATGCGTTTTATCCATTGGTAACTCATGCTACAAACTTCGTACGTTAACAAAATAGAAAGAAAGATTTCAGTGGGTTGCAAAATAGCCACCAAAACTGTATGGAAAGTTGTGATGATCAGATGTGGGAATTTTGGATTAAGAACATGCAAAACTTTGTATGATAAGATTTTCACTGAAATTTAACTTCATATATTGTTATTCTGGGATTCAAATATGTCGTAAACGCTCTACTGTCAACCAAGAAGATGCTATGTTTCAATTTCCGACTCACTAACCTCAAAAACCTAGACGAATAATCAGGTAACCATTAATGCAATGAGTTCAACTGTAATCTGTAATCAATCCTAAAATGGCATAAGATTGCTCAGAAAAACTAAACCAACTATGTAAAAACAGCATCGTTACCTGACTGTGAGCTCCAGAAAATATTAACTCCACGAAAAAGGCAGCATTACCAGACCTTGACCAATATAGGACGAACAGCCAAATAGCCCAAGTACAGTTTGATCCAAAGCTTTCATTGAACTCTCACCTTTATAAGTCCACAGACCATTGCGTTTAGAAGAAGCAGATAAATATGTGGAAAAACTGGAGTCTCAACACAAAAATGTCTATACACAAGGACTGTTAGACCAATGGAAACCTACGAATCAGTAGTTTGCTAAACAAATACACTTCAAGTGAGCTATACAGATTTTAAGTAGCACAAAAAGGCTTGCTTTCCTCTTCTCGACAATTTATCAATGCGATGGAGGTCCTACTGAATCTACGACCACTACAAATTTTAAAAGAAGGTACATACTACTCCACAGTCAACAACACGCCAATAACACAGTGCTGACTGTCCAAGGCTTATCGAGGAGCTGAAAACAGTTGTCTTATTGGGGCAACCCATTGAAGCAACAGCCAGAAGATATAGCTCTAATAACTATATCAGGTATGAAAGACTGGCGTCAGCCTGTATGAAATTACGTACGTGCTTTAAACGCACTCGGAAACCATTGCAAGATTATAGTAGCCTTGGAGCCAAGGCACGACGGCAGTAGAGGCAGTGAAAAGGTGGATAATATGGACAGACTAGGCTCACCAATACCATTTATTGTACCGTAACCTTTTTGTCCGCTTCCAAATTGTATAAATCTCAATAAATACTAAAATACCGTTTATTCACTAAATAGTCTATTTATTCAATCAATTTCAAAAAATATATGAAACTCATAAAAGTTTTCCAATTTTTTGGTTTTTTACAGCAGCACAAAAAACATTTATAAATCTCATTGCACTCCGAAAATTCAAATACGTTTTTCCAAGAGCCTGTTACCGTATAAATCGAATATTCCTATTGACTGCGCCATTTTCACCCTTCCTACTTTTTTGTCACAATCAACAGAAAAGTTTTCCAAACACTTCGGCACTCAGTCACTGACATTGGCGGTCGTAAAAATCCCTAACCCTGGAAAGTATCGACTACAATGCGTACGTCGAGACTTCGGTATCCATGAAACTATAGTTTTATTGCTCGGATATTATTCCAAACGTACAATAGACTTAAATGCATTTATGAGAAATCGATACGTGATGAAATCATTATAGATAAGGGATTTATTCCGTAGGTATCACGTGACCTTTATTAGATCCAGTTGCAATCTTACAGTAGAGCCATAAATTTTATGCGCTTTGACTCAGCACGGTAGCTTGCTTTTTAAATTAGGAGTCGTAAAAATAACCACAATTTCAAAGACGGGCGAAAGATTACTTCCAGTCTTCCTGAAACCATGAAATGATAATGAAATTGCTTTCGGTATTGCATTCCAGTCTAAATAAATAGTTTTGGAGGAAATATTTCTCCTAGGACCTTTAACAATATTCCTATCGTATAACAAACACAATCAAAACAACATTACTTTTGATACTACGAATACAGAATACTCAAATGAAATTAATATGGTCTAGTATATAAGAGTGAACTCTCAATCAATAGTCTTTTTCTTGTGCATGTAATATTTTAAGGGGTTTTGAAATAAAGTGGTCTTCAATACTGTAAGAGATACAAAATTTGCAGATCATTGTGTTCATTTTTTGTCTTGACGCCACTAAAAATGTAATTCAATTTCTATTCCTAGACATATTTACAGACTTTATACCACTCTATTCAAAATGTAAATCATTAGCATTATTTAATCGAAATACTCCTCCTTTTGAAGGTTTTAATAAATTTTGCAAAAAATTACCATGAACAAGAAAATTGGAAAGGATAAAGTACTATGTATTCGAATGTTATATCAAACTTATAAGATTAGGAAGTTTGCCAGCAAATTCACCATTCGGGTCAATGTCATACTGTTTGTTTCCGCTATTTTGTTGGTAGACAAAAATGATCTCGAAAATATCAGTCCGAGAGGTGAGTTTACTGGATAAGTTTCCAAAAATATTCCTTATTAAAGAGTGGAGTTTATTTTTATCATTTTGTATACGTTGCTAGTAGTATATATTCATCATTTTATTTGCTTTTAATGGGAATTTAACCATAATATTTTCATTTACTGATACCTAAAAGGCCCAGTGTACTTTCTTTCTTTCACTAAGTTCCAAAGAAAAGTCTCACAGGATATCGGTTCCTTTGGTCATATTTTCTGTGAGTATCTGAATGATGGTTTCTTCTTCTATTCCTCAGAATCTTCATTCTTCTTGCTCCATTAGTTTGATTTATGTTAGGGAACCTATCGAAACCCTTAGTGAATGCAGTCTCACTCTGACTAAGGCATACATATACCAGTGTTTTTTATTGCTTCAGTCCTACTAGATCTTACCAATGATCAATTCCAGCAATAAATCATAAGAGAAGCTGGATAAAAACCAATTATACTATCCAGATAACGAAGGTGATAGATGATTCGACATTTCTTCGATCCACACTAGTAACTAAATTTGACTTCATTATGCTAAAGTGTTTATGGTTTTACCAGGCCCTAGACTTCCTTGACCCCCATTCAGCCATTATTGAAGAAATAATGAAAGGAATACGTCTTGGTTTTGGATAAACGAGGGAATCAGCTTTTTCATTTGGCTATAGATTATCTCATAATTCGATTGGTCCCTTAACCAAAGTTAACAGAATCAATATTTAATAAACTGGGCCCAGTCAAGATTTATTTTCGATACAAGGGTACCAATTTCAGGCTCAGCTTAACTAATCGTCGTCCGCCTAATCGTTAAATCAGTGATGCTCCAAGAAGAATAGTACCACATGCTTCCATATTTCAAGAAAAATAAGTCCTTCCTCCCCATACCATTCAGTTGCTATCTTCACAGTTAGCCAAACTGCACTGAAAGCACTTGATCCCATAGGGTTAAATTCTAAGCTATTGTGAGATTGCGAAGGCGCCTTAGGCGCACTCGAGGACCATTGCAAAGTCACGAGAACTTGGGTGCCAGGACAACGAGAAGGCGAATGAAATGGCCAGTAATTTGTTTGTAGCCGACGATAAACATAGCCATGAGAAAAGGGATGGTACAGAAATCTGTAGAATATTGGGTAATCTCACTAGAACAGAGATTAGTTCCTTAGAGGAGATACGACAAAATTTGCGGTAGACCTGATAAGCAAAGAAAGTGTTGAAGCGTTAGTAGGTTAGATTAACAAGGCACGGCAAGCTAAACAGGCACACAAAGCTGATACAGTTACCATTTCCCCACTTGCTCGGATATTCCCACTCTCACTAAGCTTTGTTTTTCAACAAAACTGTACATAAACCCAAGTGATTTGCTTTTCTTCAATTTTCAGAAAATTTGTTGGCCATCCAGACGGAAAGCTTTTGTGTTGTTTTCAAGGTGAAGTCGGTTCTTATGATTCATTGCAAACCTTTTAATCTTCACTTTAACAGTTGGTATTCCAAGTTCAAGATCTCTGTGAATGTCTACATTTATTACATACCATGGGGTAGTCTCATCAAATATATTCGTATTGGTCCTTTAAATAAATTAATTTAAATTTTATTGGAAGAAATATGAAGAATACCTTTATGTTCATTTTCTAGGCAGTTATCTAATAGTTTCTCATAGTCGAAAAAAACTAGTTATAATAGACAATCATACGAAAACAAAGACTCAATTTAAATTTCTTTTTAACAATGCACACTTTACGATTTTGTTTTGTTAAACAGGACAAAAGAAGTCCTTATATGTGTATGTTTTCACCACGGGTTTATTTTATGATTATAATATTTCACTAACGCATAAAATTTTACATTTTTAAGTGAAAAATAAGCAAGAGCATCAGCCATAAAATAAATCTTGCAAACATTTATAGTAAAGTATTAGATGATTTATTTTATGAACACTTTTTGCGTCTATAGGCTTTTTTAAAATCAGTTTATTACCTCTAAGATAATTACACAAGTATCATTTGGTGTAAATCATTCGGCCTACCTATCAACCCGATTTTTTCTCTTAAACAACCTTTCTAATTATTTCATACCATTTATGGGGCAATTTGTGGTTTTTGTGAACGTTTTGTGTACACAACTGTTGTTTGTGGTGATTAAAGAAACATTTGTGTCAATATGTGATGGAAAATCAGCTCTAAACGAGAGAAAATAAACCAAAAAATTTACACAGGTGTTATACATTATTTCTCGCATTTTTTTCTACTTTAACGACTCTATTTATTCTACAAAAACAGCAAAAAGTTAATACAGATATATAAGTAATTGATAGGTTTTATGACTTATTCCACGAAGATACATCTTAGTTTAATCGACAGGTTGAAAATAGTGGAAATACTGTTCTTAGAAATATGTGTGATAGCTCATTAGATTCGGAATTATGTCTAGAAAAATGTAACGAGAGTGTTTCTTAGCACATTAAAAATTTCAAAACTTATAAGAAATTTGAGATGAAAGAAAAAGGGAAATATTAACGTTTAAGGAATAAAGAAAAAGGTTTTTGAGAACAGCAAGTTTCCAATAAAAAGGTCTTAACTCTCGAAACCTTATCTCCATTATTCATAATTTTAATTCAACGCTGAAAATAGGTCCCTGAGAGCCATTTTGGTTTTGCTTGCGCCTCATCAAAAGCAAACAGCATTGTTTAAATAATTGTAGGGACCTCCTGCTCAGTGGAGCCCTTTCTTCATATATAAGGTAGGTGAATGGAATATGCCTATGTTGGTAATATGCCCACACCCCATAATGTCTACTTGCTTGCGCTACATACCACTACATACCACCAGATGATATAGCATGTATTAACCGACACCATTTATAACAGTGCCCGCTGGATCTGAATTTAGTTTGAGACTTGGGGTCGTGGGGGATGAACTAGGCTTATTTGCTACGCGTGTGCTATTAAAAAAACGAACTTTTGTCACGTTGCCACTCTTTCTGGTGAACTGTTTTTAAAACGGTAAGTACAGCGTATTGAAGTGTGTTACCTTGCGATTATCCTAGTGTAATTTTTTCTAAGATTACTTAAAAATTAGTTTT
This sequence comes from Lochmaea capreae, assembly GCA_949126875.1. Classification (NCBI taxonomy): domain Eukaryota; kingdom Metazoa; phylum Arthropoda; class Insecta; order Coleoptera; family Chrysomelidae; genus Lochmaea; species Lochmaea capreae. The sequence goes on from OX421409.1 coordinate 15,572,453, forward strand.
TATATTAGAGAAAATACTACTACAGTACAGGGTTGTAAATATGCTCATGTCTAAATATAAAAGTAATATGCGGATTGGGCGTATTACCGTCACATACAATGATTCTTGTTAACATTTTCAAATTATTACTTTTTGCAGATGTCGCCTTACAACAGCAAGAGTCTGGAGAAGAGGACACACAAGTTTCACAGAGATGTTGGAAACGCCATATAAGGAGCGAGTAAAGAAAACAAATAGAAAAAAGGCCATCAACAGCAAAGCATTTGTGGTTAAGAGAGACGTTTTCAACAAGGAAAAAATAAAAAAAAGCAGCAACAAAATAGAGAAGCTGAGAAGAACCGTGATAAAAATTCTGTACAGACCAAAAAAAGGCGGAAAAACGAATATTCCTGGTACTGCAAACTTTGTCATGAAGATGAACAAAAAGATATGAGGCTGTGCACAATTTTCTTCTTTTATGTTCACGAGGAATGCGCAGGTCTTACCAAAAATGATAACATTAAGTCTGTTTGTCCAGACTGTTCGTAATTAGATAAGGTTACAATTTAAAAATGTGTGCACCCTTTCCTTGAAGGATTAAAAAAATATTTAGTTTAGTATTGAAAACTTTGTTATATAAGCTTTGTATTATTTGCGTTTGAGTTGTTACAAAGCCCGTAGAATCATTTATTTTGTTGGTAAATATAAAAAATAAAGAATAATTACTTTTGTTTTCTTGATACAGTTAAAGTTAATGATGCGCATAATAACAACACACTATGGGCATATTACCAGCTTATGTTGATAATATGGCCAGTCCTAAATAAATAAATAAAATTGAAAAAAAAAACATAAAAATAGATGTGTTATTTTTTCCCCAAGAAAGTTATTCTATAAAGCAATGAGAGTATTTCTAGTATAAAGCAGAAACAAAAAGTTTTTCTGTGTTTTATGGAGGGATCTTCTTAACGTGGGCATATTCCCTTCACATACCTTACTCAACAAGATCACGCCATACAAGTTTTAAAAATTTCAATACTTTATTTATAAGAGTTTTAGGGGACATTGCTGCCTTAACGGGGACCTGAAAGTGGAGGAACAAGAATGTAGAATCTGTGGCATGGAAGAAGAAACCTCCATCCACATACTTGTGAATTGCTCACCAATTCAGGGCACAGCGCCTAGAAGATTATTGGATAGAAGAGGATTATTTACCTAAGTTGAAGCCTGCAGATATCCTAAAATTCCTAAGGGAAATCGGACCAAAGGAGCTACTAGTTTCTGAAACGTTCCTCAGTCGAAGTAAGGGGGCACAATAGATCTTTCAGGTTTCAGTGAATGTCACCCCATCATACATACATACCTACATTCTAAGGGTTTAAGGGTTAGGTGGTAGAGTCTGAATAAACTAAGAAAAATAAATAACGTCATCAATTAGGTATCATCTATAGCATATAAACATCTCGCTGCGTTGGTCTTTGTCGGGTATAATGGATGTGTGTTTTTCTTAGTTGCTTGAGAACCAACTTCCACGAGTCGTGGTTTTAACCTCGCCCGACTGTTTATTATCTAAGCATATAAAATGTTTTGAGCTGAATGACTGACTGATGGATCAACGCACGGATCGTAGAGACCTAAAGCTTAGTGGGTGTGTTCTTTGTATGACGTAGGCATCTGACGAGGAAGGGTTTTCCGAAATTCTACCCCTTAGGAGTGAAAAACAGGGTCAAAGTTTGTATGGGATTTCTTGTTTTCTTTTCATGTCAATTAATAAAAATCTCTCCGTTTTTTGAATTATAAATTTATTTCTCGTATTTGACTCTTGTTATTCTAAATGTGGAAGTGCATAGTTTCCAGATACATATCCTTATTCAGGGTGCTCGAAATATTCGAAACATTGAATGAGTATGTCCTAAGTACGGCCCTGTAATCACATTTTTTAGTGGTCTGTACTCGTAAACATACATACTCAATTGAATTTCTAGGATGCTTGTCTAGATGCATTAAATAGATTTCATTTCAAGCTAAAAAATAAAAAAAGCCTCTACGATACCATTGTTAACCCCCAAAAAGTGTATAAATTATAACTTTGACGGTCAATTTTTGGTAGTAAAATTGTCTGCGGAAAAATAAAAAAGTTATAAGTAGATTCGATTTTTCATAATCTTTCCAACTATATAGAGCAATTTAACAAAAATCTATATACAGGGTGTTGTTTTTAGGAAAGACGAGTTTCGATTTGTTTTTGTTAAGCCGGACCTGCATTATCTTTTTGGAGATGCTTTTGATGGAGTTTTTAGGTAATGGTTATTACGTGTACCAAATTTCAAAATAATATACAGCGTAATTCGGAAGTTATGAGGTTCGAAATAAATACGATAAATTTATAAAACACCCTGTATCTCGGTTATAAAGTGCAGAAGACACATTAAATATAGGTTTTTGGAAGCACCAAAGTGATCTCCATGTACAGTTAAAGTTATGCCCTTTCCCAATGAAACACCCTGTATCAATACTCCTCTATGCTTTCGATTTAAATTACATTTTATATTGCCAACTCAATCCGATTTTATTCGAAAAACGTTGAACTGACTTAAAAGCTTGATTCAATGCAATACTGACATTCGTAATAACGTAAAAAATTAATTAAAAATCCTAGTAAGCTGCGTCCTCACCGAGTCGACACTGTCGATCGACAGTGTCGACTTGGTGTATACGTTGCAATCGACAGTGTCGATCGACAAAATGAATCAATCGACATTGTTTTCCATCGACTGTCGGTAAACATGAAAGAGCAGTCGATGGACTTTAGTGTGTGGACGTGTTTTCGACGTTTGACATTCGACAAATTGAGTACTCAGTGACGTCTTGACGTTTACGTTGACATCGTAGTTGTGTATTTTCGTAGAAAATGGAATCAGAACAAGATAAAGTCATAGCTTTTATTGAGGCATACAATTTAAAGCCAAATCTATGGGATTCCAAAGCTAAAAATTACAAAAACGGGAACATGAGGCACGATGCCCTTATGCGAACGACTTTTCTTTTTTTAGTCGCGATAATAATATATGCACAAGCAACTAGTTAGTAATATAAATGAGCAAAAAATAGCAATTCGGTGATTTATTTACTTACATCATTTTTACTTTTTAAATGCGGTTGTAGGTATGCCCAGTAAAATATTGTTTGTTATTACCTATAATACGAAACAAGCTAACAAGCGTATGTTCGTGAAATACTATTTCTGAGACTGGAAGGTTAGCAAGTTGGTAGTGTTTCTTTTGATTCACAAAAATTAGAACGGCCCCTGTTATCTTCCAACGGCAAGGATTTTTTAAATTCATATATTCCACAAAAATAATAATATCGAGGACATCATTTTTCCAGTAAGGACATTTTTCGGTTCCCTTATTAAAATCACACTGATACGCTGATGAAATCGAACTCATTGATAAATTTATATTCACGAGTAACTTTTAAACGAGGTATAACCATACACTGTCGAGGGGCAAGTAGAGCGACAGGTATTATTTTTCAATTAACTTTAATTACAATGATTTTTTTTATATAGTACCTATATCATAAATAAAGATGGTTAATGAATATTTTTTATAACATCCAATCGTCTATCCCTTTTCTTAATATTATTGTTTTAAATCAAAATATTTATAATAAACTTAGCTTAAAAACTTGTCAGTAGAACATCGAAAAGGATGAAAATAAACAAGTTCTTTGAGCGGAGCGGTTCAACATTTTGAACAGTGATGTGTGAATCATATACTCATTAAAAGTTCCACCACCTTCTAGATCTACCACATAATTAAAAAACAGATATTTTTTATCTGTCGCATCTACTGGAGTGCATTATTTATTGCTAATGATAATCGAAGCAATGTCAAATAAAGACTTAAGATAAGGATGATAATTAACTGCTTCCCAAGATGATTATTGGATCAGTTTAATTCATGGTCCAGTGCCGCATTCTTAAAAGTAGTTTTTTGCATGAGATAATGAGTTTGGCGAGAGAGTTATGGGCAAAGTTTGAAATAAAATAAAATTATGTGATTATTTGATTGCTGGTTGTTGGTTTCACCTACAATTCCGGAAATGATTTGCAAGTAATAAACTCTTTCACGAAAATGTACCATGTGTACTTAGTACTCCATTTGAATCTACTAGACCGTTTTCTCACTGAGGGTGATATTATAATAGTTATTTATACTATTATCGCATTTTTGGTATCCCCTTCACATCAGGGTTTAATGTATTAATGTGATTTCAGCAGTGTCTTCAGTCCAGGATTATGCTCTTATACGCCTAAACCGGTCTGCAAGTGATTTTGTCCCTTTTAATTCTAATTATAAACCAGAATGGTTGGTTCTAGATTGCATATATACCAACCCCGTTTCTTGGAAGTGTAATTCATTGTCTGCGGGGTATATAGCCCGAGAAGTAGATGCTGCTTCCCAGTGAACGATCTACCTTTCGGAAAGTAATGTTCTAATTTGTAAGGCGTTTTTATAGTTTTTCTACGCCCATGTCCGTAAACGTCAAAAATCGCACTGTAGACGTTACTTGTAAGTGACATTTAACAATAACAAGCACGTAATGAAAATCTCATAACATACACGTGTGTTTAGATAAGCAAACTTAAATTTCTTTGTTGAATCAAATTATTATTTACGTACTACTTTATTTTGTTTATTTACATACTTTGAATCAATTGAAAAACATAAAAGCTCTTAGTATTAGTGAAATACATTTTAGATTAAACGAGTGATGCCCCTAAATGTCGGCAACACATTATACAATTTCCAAAAAAAAAAAATTCGCTTCATCAGTACAGTGCGTTACCCGAGTTGTAATCACATTAATAATGGGTCACTTACAACTCTTGTTACGTAATATACTATTAATACTATTATTTTGACTTCTGTTGAGGTACTAGTCGAGAACGATTGTGCGCCCGAGCGATAGCGAGAGCTGGCAATGAAGTTCCAGACTATTAAATATACATCCAGTGAAGTTCATAAGATTTCATCTCCTCCCCGCAGAATTTATTCTTGGATTTTTATTAATTTAGTTCGATACCTTTCGTATGAAGTTATGGACAGGTTTCTACAGCGTCATAAGCATTGTTATTTTATCAACAACGTCAAGCTGACAGCTTATTATCAAAAATTAAGAGAAATTGAAATTATTGTTTGGTATAACAGCCAAATGGATATGATAGGTATGAAGCAACGTTTCAATACCTCAAGAAATTGTGCCAAACAAATACTGCTATTGCAGTTTCAGAAACCGTGCTTCTGGCGTACTTTCACGGAAAATTTGGTGTATTGTCTCCATCAAGCGTATTTTAAAAATCGTGGCGTTATGAAAAATAGATCTTTTTACCTTCGTCACGTTAGCGACACTGTCATGTAAAATACCATTTCTATACCTCGTTGAGTGAAAAAAATTTTAATTAATGGACTTAAAAGTTAAAGTTTACCTTCTTCTATCCTAATAAAAGCGTCTTCTTGGTTTTGTTTGTAATATTTTAAAATAACAGCCACCAATGAAATCATCTTCCATGATACTTGAAATGAATCCTTCACTCGTTGACACAAATTTAGAAGGGTTTCTGCAGTCTGACCTGTTGAGCAAAAATGGTAATTTAACATCATACAAAATAAAATAAAATTAAATAAAATAAAATATGCAGCAGAGTATCTGAATTCTTCATTGAAGACAAAAAGATAAAAGAAAATCTAATAAATTTGTTTGATAAACGTTGTATGAAAACTAATTGCACAGGAAAAAGACAGTGAAATATATTTATCACTGTGCAAAAGCCTCACAAAAGGAAGAGATTGTGGAAAAAATCATTCGATAAGAAAGAAAAGATTAAAGTAAAGATTAAGATATAAAAGGACCGTTGATAGAACGGTATGGAACCAAATAATCGAACAGTAATGCTAATAATAATATACAATATTGTTTAGATTCTACATTCCAGATTTCGATCGTAGCATACCCTTTAAATAAACTTTGGGTTCAACCACATTAAATATTCTATGAATTGTTGAAATCTTTGATTAATTCATCCTTGTTTATATGACGCTATGACATATCCTTTAAGGCGGACTCCCACTACTCCTGTATTTGGCAAGTGCGCCAATACTTGTGTATTTGGCAAGTACAGCAGATTTTGTCGCCTCGCGGTTTTTATTCAGTGTTTAATTTGTTTCGGTTATGGGTAGTTGCGTTGTCACTGTAGCAGCGTTTGTAGTATTGAGTGGCTGCTATATGAGAAGAATTAACGCCCGTCAAGCTCAGAAAACAGAAAGAAAAAGATGGTGGACTTCTTTGAACAGATCTGGAAATTGAAAAACGACTTCTTGAGACCACTCCATTTTGAAAAACCTCTAGAGGAATACGTACCACACACACGTGAAGGAAGTCATACAACAAAAGCAGACCAGAAATTAATTGCGGCCGGCCGTCAAGTAGTGGTAACGCATCGACAAGTACGTACTTGTCAAATATGAAAATAATTGAAATCCTTTAACTCGTGGCATTTTTACCGACGGGACTTCGCCAGCGGCCAATAATTGTACAAATATTGGCCGAGTAAACCACTCCCACTACTTGGCAAACATAGGCAAGTGACAAATATTTGCCAAATACACGAGTAGTGGGAGTCCGCTTTTACAAAGAAAAATTTATATGAGCTGTGATATTTTCCAAATTCGACGTACTTTGTTAGAAAATGCAGAACTAATGCATCTGAATGCAAGCCGTTTCTCACGATTCACGAAAACTGTGCTACTTCAATAGAAAAATATTGCATAAAGCGCGAAAAACTGAAGAATCGACCCTGCTAATTTTAATTTTATCACTTTAGTCCAAAATGCATTATAATTAACTGAAATACGACTCTAAAGATTATTAATCAAACTATTATGAATTTCGAGAAAACTGAATAATAATATCTGTTCATGTAACTTGCATGAACTGATTGGATAATAATTACAGAAGAGGCAGATAGTCTAAGAAAATTAGCATAAAAATCGTTGATCAAATCCATTGAGGTGTCCAGATGAACAGGCAGAAAGTCCCCGACAGTAGGTGGTGAACAGACGGTAGGAGAGGGGGAAAAAGTCTCGTTTTTAAATTATCTCCTTGTATATTGTGAACTATTATTTGCAAAAATTTCGAGCATTTTGAGGTTGTGTAAAAAACTTGTTCATACAAAAATTCACCCTGCTGAAAGTTTTTTTGTCAAAAATCATTATTCATCACCAGACAACCGATTTTAAATTATACAGTATTTCGACTTGAACTGAGATCATTTCAAAAGTTATTCTTAAAGGAATGTTCCACATTTCATCGAAACCGTAAATACAATAATCAGATATAAAATTTTCTCAGTCGGCTAAGCGGTTTGTGAAAACTTATAAATTCTACTCAAGAGTGAAGTTAATTGTTTCCACCCATACTACGTGGAATCCAATTCCGCAACAGAAATGTTAGCTACATATTAATTTCCACAAATCACTCCTGATGATGCTAACATAGTTTGTGTCGAGTAATATGTTGTGCGAAGTATCTTTAGTGTTGAGAATATGGAATGTTTCATGAATAAAGGATAATCGGAATGAAAGGTTCAAATAGTAACATCCGTAAACAAAGCTAATTTCATTATTTTTCTACATATTGATTCAATTGAAAAGTATTTATATTTTCGTTCATTCGATAAAATTATGATAACCCCTCAATTTCTTAGAATATAACAACAATTTCGCAATTCATATACGTGGCATACTGAAACAATTTTATAACTAATTTAGGTACGGACACATTATAAAGACGTTCATGGACAAATCGGCATAAACCGTACTCATACAAACCTCGCTGCCGCATCAATGCTGCGTTTGCGGCCGTAGGTAATATGTCAATTAGGCCAAAAACTCAGGTAGTTCCTAATCCAACGATTCAGTTGGGTATAGAATATGGAATTAAGAGATTAACTACTAGCAACCTTTAAAAACATTTAAATGCAACGTTAGGAAGGTACACTTCAACCGGTATCTCGTGAAATGAGGTGACGATGCGCCGTAACAAATTTGAAAGTGGGGATCCAGCAAAGCCAATCGTGCGGTAGACCTTATGTAGTTATGCAGCCGAATACGTTCTCTCTCTGCGTACTGGAAGCTCCACCAGTTTACCTGTAGGTTAGGTAGGGTAGGTTCATTTATCAATTCTTTGATTAAGATGAAATTTTCCCAGTGTATTCAATGTTTAGTGAGAAAGGTAGTAAGTTATTGGTTTTAAAGCATATACATTAAAGTGCGTTAAGGTACGTTGGAGATGTGTGAACCGCAAATGTACTGCAAACATTAGAAGATGAAATTAACGTCATTGAAAGTAAGATTAACCATAATCATCAACATGACAAAATGTTACACAGACCGTGAGTGAAAGCCTAAAATGAAAAGCTATAGATGATCCAACGAAATTTTTGAAATAATGCCTAATAATGAACCCGTGATTTTTATTTTTAATCTGTTCCGAAACTGGACCAACAGACCTAGAGGATTATATTGACCCATTTTCAGCAACGGATTATAGCAGGTAATTTGGCCCAACTGAATTGTCTCCTTTGCGGCGGTGTTTATTATTGTTTCTCAATACCTACAAGGAATAAGTTTTGATATTAGATCAGCTAATACTTGTTAATAACTCACACGTATGCCCCGCAGAAAAGTATCAGGTGCCCCGCAGAAAAGTATCAGGTGGCAAAATAAAGTTCTGTTACATATGTGACACATAGCTTGCGCATCACATTCGTGGAAAAAACAATCAAAAACAAATCTTATTCCAGTTTCATGGAAACGTCATGGAATAATATCTTAGAATATCCAATAAAACACAGTATGACTTAAAATTGGTACATTCTGGATCAGTATGTGGAGGAAAAGAGGGACGCACTAATCAGCTATCTCAGAGAGACTAACCAATCCAAGACTAGATACAATGTCCACAGGTATAGATTCACAATAAAGTCATCATATCACATGTAAGCACTGTGCATAGTAGAAAAAAAGTCAAAGCACTTATGCAAAACCTGCCGTAATATTGTAATATACCTCTCTGTGCAGTTTCATGTTTTCTTTGCTCATAAAAAATGTTCTTATCTGGGACAGTATCTGTCGCTTGTGGTTTTTTTTAACAAAAATTCATCTCGGAAGTATTAACAGTTCACATGAATTTTTAAAATGTAACTTTTCCAGTTCCTTAGATATTATCATGGGTTTTTGGGCAGTTCTCACTTTCGTTGGTATCTACGAATGTGTTAACACGTGTTATATATCTATCTTTTACATTATTCCAAGTAGATCCGCACATATTATTGTGATGTGTCGTCAGAAGCCCATAACACGCATAAACAAGTCAAAATGCGTGTTATCTGTATCTGGCGATCCCAGATTTTTGTCAGAGGTAGAGTGGAAGTACAAAAATAAAAGGGAAGCTAATAGAAGTGCGAAATGTTTTGTACAATGTTGGCATTGAAGATTATAAAGATAAAAAAGACAGGAGGCTTGGAATCTGTGATTATTAATAGGAATATTATTACTACCTAATAAAGTGTTGTGTGTACGTTGTGTTTTAAAATAAAGAAAGGGAAAAGGTGTATTTTATAATAAATGTTTTTTGAAAAGTAATTTCCGGAGCGCTCTCGACCTAGGCCATCATCACTGCATCCTACAAAAGGAGAGATTAACCATAACAATTTTTTATTAATAATTTGGTCATTGACTTATATGGAGGGTTAATTTACGAATACATACTTCCAAGTAAAGTTACCATTATGATCAGATAAACTAGGTACGACTTTGCAACAAAAACTAGGTACCTACAGAATATAAATGAAATGTATCTAAACACGAAAACATTTTCAAAGAGTACGTGTATGGCATCAAAACAATGTGTCCGCATATCGATTGTGTAGTATTCTGATGTGTCGTGTTAACACGACACGTGTGTATAATTGGTCCTAATCTTTATTGTATTTTCGGTTTTAGATCACGCAGAACTTTTTAAGGTGAATAACTATTTCCCCAAAATTAATAATAAAACAGTTTTCGGCACGATTCCAACTTATATCATCCAAAATTTATATCAAAATTAGTTTTTCATTATCCTGTATAATTTTGTGTCACATTTATTGAATACCTACACTTTGTAGGTAATTTAAATGTAATAATTTTAAGGTCGCAAGTAATTGTGATGAAACCCTTTAAAAAAAAGTAAGAACCTATAATGATTATATACATTATTCCTAATTTCCCAGTTATTAGACCAATAATTAACAACTATCCTAATCAACTGATGTAGGTAAAACGAACAGCTGATATTCAACATAGTAACAATTATAAGCACGTGTAGTATATAGTATTCGATTCGAGTGCCAAGTGCAAGGTCATCTATTATAATTTTAATTTATGTATGCATGCGGAAAATAGTTTTGATATACATAATTTCATCTAGCGGAAACGTAAATTTGTTCTCAAAGTTTACACAAATTTTATAATTTAAACTTAAATACAATGAAATAGGAATTACAAAAATAAATCAAGCTTGGTTATGATAAAATTCAACATCATTTCATGAATAATAAATTGAAGTAATGATTTTTGAACTCTTAGATCATTGTAACATTCGTAAAAAAAACATCTTCTGAAGTTATAATCAGCAGACAACACCTGGTGACGTCTAATCGTTATTTTAACACACTGCATTTACTTATGTTCAAGTATTGTTGAGTGCATAAAATATAGGCCAACTGTAGAAGCCTTCCCCGACTATATCTCGTGATATTGGAAGAATCAAGGGTTTGGATTGCAAAACAACCTGAGTAACAAAGCAAGAGCATTAAGGATGTGGATACAGACTATAATCGATACTAAACTTCTCCAAGGTGAGATTTTATAAGTATACGGGTTAATGACTGGGGGAGAAACAGTTGCAGAATGTTCCTCCTCACTGGGAAAACATACCTCTGTATTTCAAGCGGCGAAATGTACTCTACAAAGCGCCAGTATGGTCAAATAAAGGAGGAACATTTTAACTGACAGCCAAACAGCCCTTGCGACTTCATAAAGTCGCAAGGTAATATCCGCATTGGCAGACTATACTAGAGTAAGATTAGTGTCAATGCCTGGAAATAGACAAGTCGTGAGGAGAAATATTAAGGTTCATAGAGCGGATCACGCCCCAGTTAATGACCCTCTGCGTGAAATGGGGCTTGGGTTTGTATCCAAAATATCCTGAAACCATTTTTTAAAATATGAAGGATTTCACAAAAGTCGTAATAAACATTGGAAATCTGGATGGGATCAAATCAGTTTGATTTGTTTTAAAGTGTCTGAAGATAATAACAAAATAAAAATAAATAAAAACTAAGAACAATTTTATCACTCCTGACACGTGTATGTAAATGGTTTTATATCATTTGTAAATATTGATTACGTAATAGTTTATCGGAGAACGTTCATCAAATTCTATTTCCTCCTATTTATCTGGCAATTATCATTCTCTACAAAATGATTCTGTGTAATTTGGTTTTATATATTTCGCAATTGAGCATTATAAATATAAACGAAAATTTAGAAACATTAATTAGGGAGCAAAGAAAAAGGTGATAAGAATAGGAATATATCAACATAAACTTCCTATCAACTTTATTAACACGTGGGTTTGAATTGGGAAAAATTGTCGGTGTCGATTTACAAAGTCAAGAATGCTTATTATAATATTATGCTAATATTTCGAAAGGATTACTTTGTATCCACAACCGGTTTACAGTTACCTACAGCGATGCCTCTTTTAGCGAAATTTCAATATCTTTAACGATATATAAATATAAATAAACTTGCGCTCAATAGGATACTAAAATGGTTACCTTGATAAAGCGGATGATGAAGTGATGTTATAAGAAAAAGAATCTTGAAAGAGCATACAATGTTTTTGTAGAGACAGCAGAAATAGCAAGCTTCACCTCTTAATACTGAAAAATCACCGCAAAATGGAGAAACGAAGAAAACTTTTTCAATAAAATAAAGTCAACAAAGGTCAATGGAATTCAAGGCAACGTTTATCTAGGTACAGCCACAAAACAGACTAACCTATACAAGTGAAAGTTTATATAGTATGGACTAGAATGAAAAAATGAGGTTTCAAACCCATCCACCTGAAGCGCTACTTGCAATCGAGTTGTCGAAATAGGCAGGGCAGCTAATGCTTTTAGACCGAAAAGAAGAAACTCTAATTTTTCATCAGCTTGTGTCATCATTGACTGTTTTTTCACTACACTACTGTTTATTTTTGCCATTGGTTGCTATTATTTGTGTTTTAATAAAAGTTCCTATAAACTTTCACTTCTATAGATTTGTCTGTTTTGTGGGTAAAGCTATTAAGGAAGTGGGTAGGAAGAACAAACCAAGAAATTGGAGATTTGTTTGGGGAGCGGAAATACTTGGATGGCTGGGTCATGTATAAATACCAGAATGATGAAAAAAATATAGACATAGCAGGAACACGAAAACTGGTAAGGCCAAAAACTGCTGTACAATAATGCAATTAAAGACCTTAGAGAGGGGTAATACATTTTCTTGGCAAATATAATCTTTTCAGGCAGGAACAAAGTTAAATAAATACGCCCAGACCTATTGGTATCGTTGATGTAGTTTGTGAATACAAAAATGGCATGCTCCAGATCTTTATTGATTTCCATGCAACCAATTACTTTCATTCAAATGCATTCATTATTTGTATAGTTGTTTCAAAACTTTCCCAATTTTTTATTTCACATTTCATCACAATTGGTCAATAACTGGACAAGGAATCTACTGAAATTTTCTTGTCAACAACTGACAACACTGTAGACAGTATATATACATTGATTATTGGAAATTTGTATATATATGTTTTCAATATAGCGAGTTAAACCAGATAACAAATAAAAATAATGAGCTTGTGAGAAGAAGGAAATTAAAACGAAGACATTCTCGATAACCAATATATTAGGATGAAGCTGGGCGTTACGTCGTCATTATCATATGAAGTCAATTACAAACAGTGGCAGAGTTGCAAGGTGCATTTGTTGGTGTAGGTCCTTCACACTGACATCCTGTATTCTGTTAATAAGACACATTTGTGACTTGGTGCTAAAAGTTCCAATGCCAAAATGTCAAGCTAAGAATTACATCATGTTACTTTCAGTATTACTGGTTATAGATTTAAAATTGTATTCAACAGCCAATGCCACTGCGAAAGCCAAAACTGAACCAAACCAAACCCATATCTTTTCAAATGATTTTTAGCAATCTTCCACCTTAATGTCACTCTCTTTCAATACTCAGCCCCACCACTACCTGTCTTATCCGACCAGATTTACATTTAAGGAAGTGAAGCGACGAGAATTAAGTCTATCGACTCTATTCACTCGTCTTTTGTCGACAATCTCAATATATTGTAAACGGAAAGTGATGTCGACAGTATAGATACAGAGTGAGACTTTCAATTGCTTCTTTAGTGTGCAAAGTACCAGTACTGGGGTGACATTTCGTTCATATAAGCTAGCGACCGCTTTTTAAGCGACGTCGCTTGCGACTTTATAGCCGAATGCGATTCCGTTCAGCGATCGAAATTAAGGGATATTAAGAGTTATTTTAGGTTTTTTTTTATGCCGTATGGCGACACTAAAAGATAATTAAATAATTGTTTAATTCGATTTGTTTTTTTTTCGGTTTTGAGTTAATACTCACTAGTTTTTTAAGCATTAAAATAAAATAAGGATAATGCGTTTGACTGCTGAATACCACGAGACCATCGTAACATTTGCAGAAGAGCACCCTGAAATAATCATATATAAGTTTAGTGGTCTTGATGGCAAACAAAGACTGCAACAGCAATGAATTGGCAACATTTTACAGTAATAATTTTACTATTTTTTTAATTTAGACAAAGAACGTTAGGATAAAACTCGCTTTTGTCTTCAAGAATATTAATATAGTTAACATAAAAGTCAAATTAATAATGCAAAATTGCGAAAAAATAAAGCACATAACCTAACTAAACATTAATATTTTGACAAGGAAAGGAGAATAGAGATGCCACATACAAAAACATTTCCTCTTCGTTTTACACACGTAGGCGACACCTCATAGGTATCAGAAATTTGGCGATCGCACCAAAACGACCAAATTTGGTGAACGGAATGTGTTTATCGACAAGAACGATTCAAGACTAGTCGCTAGTGTGAACAGAATGCCACCCCAGGTCTTCCAATTTCAGCCATCTTCAATTATTAAACGTCTACAAAACTTCAAATTGAACCCTGCATTCTATGCCCTCCCATCAATGTCGGTCTGACGAATGATTATGCCTCGGCAGACTAATTTTCCAAAGATAGTTTTTGTTTAAAAAAAAGTTTTTGCTCCTAACATTATCCAATAACTGAATGATCCAGACTAACAATGCTTTCCCTATTACCTACTTATTCATCGTCCTTATCCCTTCAGAATTTTTTAGATTGAACTACATTGTCATCTTTTTGTTTAGGAGATCTTCACTTTCTTCATTATTGCGATCAATACACAAGTCAGGAATATAAAAAGTTTCCCAATAAAAAAACGCAAATGTAATTACCATGAACTTGACCGATTGAAAAAAGTCCATGAATTATGAATAACCTGCAAAAAAACAGAATAATTCGAAACATCTCCACGTGCCAATTTTTTCGGATAGGAAGCTCATTATTCACCTTGAAACCTAATGAAAAAACTGATTAAACTTTAATGCAAGGTATTTTATCAGCACTAATCATACTATGTATTATGTTAAGTAATACAAAATGTATTTCTATTGCAATTAAGTTCAATGGCAAGGTTATCGTCTGACTGGGTCACAGTGGCGTACAATTTACAATATCCATTCAACATTATTGAATTCGAATGGAAGTAAGTTTTGAGTCTAAAGCATCATCACCGCACGAGATATTGACACCAGGATAGTAACCGATTAAATTCCGAAAATGAGGCAGCGAAATTAGAATTTCGTTTCGTTGACCTTATTATATATTTTGACGAAATGTATCCAAACATTTTTTTTATTTTCCCCGACAATATTTGATACTGAAACATTGTGTATGGTTATAGGATGTGATAAAAATATTTACAATAAATTATTGTGGAATTATAATACGTTTTGAAAGAAGTGTTATTTTTATACAACGTCATTCTTGAAATAAAACATGGGGCTAGGTTGGATAAGTTAGAACAGTCAGAGATGGGAGTGACAAAAAAAACGTTACCTTTCAGTAACGAGCCGTAGGATGGAGTGGCGCATTTATGAAAATAAAATAAATGGATCCAGACAATACCAATGACGTTAAAAATCCCACATCACGAAAGGGGTAGACACTTTCAAAAGATTGAATATTGACACACAATTATGCAAAGCATGGAAAACAAATTAATACAGAAAAACAGCTAATGGCTTAAAAAACAATATATTGTGAATTTGCTATAGGAAAGCAGTTGTCGCTTTTTATAGAAAAAAAGATAAAACGAAAATCGTGATTGAACTGCAAAGTATTAACAGACCGCACATTATGTAAATTGTAGGGAAAAAAATACTTTTTTCGATATCAGACTTCTAGCTAGGACTCGGAGAGACTTGGCAACGATGCACTTGGCCAAGGCCAATTAAAAACTGTAATATTCCGTTCACTGCCTAAGGTCAATCATTTAATACCAGACTCCTTCGAATTGCTTTACAAAAAAATATATCATAAGATTCCTGAATTTTTAAGTAACTTAAATTGAATATAAATATCATTCTTACGCCTTCACACACTGATAAAAATGGGTGTCTTGAACCAAAGTAGTCAACTCTCTTGACAAGAAATTATTAGCGACAAGAGAAATTATTTCAGCATAAGAGAATATCTTTTGCCCATAGAAAAAAGTTCTTAGCTAAAGTAAGATGGTTCTCTTGAAGAAATGTCTTAAATCTCTTGAATATTTTTCCCTTCAACCAAGTATAGTTTGTTTTGCTTCAAGAGCTACGAAAATTATAAATATCACGGGATTCATTCAAGAGACATTTCAATTCTCCCAAGTACCTGGTGGTAATCCTCTCAATGTCTATGTCTAATGTATTTGCTCTTGGACCAAGAAAGATTTCTTTTCAAAGCTAGTTCTAAGGTTCTCATGTCAAGAGAGTTGTTTTTTTTTTGTTAAAAATCTAGGCCTTGCCCCTAGAAAGATTTGCTTTCAAAGCAAGTTCCAACGTTCTTATGTCAAGAGAGTTGTTTTTTGTTATAGTTCTACGGCATTGTCCCAAAAAGTGGATTCCTTGAAACAAAATATTTAAGTTTTGTATCAAGAAATATCTTACATACTAGTTTGAAGCTAAGACTGTAAGGATTTTGAACAAATAGATTAAGTTCTTCCGTGAAGGAATTTTAAAAACTTATGAAAAGACAATGAATCCTTTGGCTGAAGAAACCTCGCTCTTGGACCTATTTAAAAGCGCCAATTCTTTGGGCCAAAGGTATAATCTTTTCTTCCAAGAGTTTCTTTTTTTTAGTGCATACATACCAAATTTGTGATCCAGGACTATGTACGATTTGTGCCTTGATTTTGATTAAAAATTTCTTTCATTGTATCTGAAAGGGCATTTCCCAATAAATGTATGTATTCACTGGGACCTGACAAATCTATCTACTCAGATACCCAAATACTAGTAGTTTCTATTGAAGAAATCCTAGTATATCCGTATAGGCTTCAGTTTGGGTGAAAATTCCTATTCCATCCAGTAGTCTGGCAGGAGCTGTACCTGGAACTCTAGTTCTATACATTTCGAAACTTTGTGAATGAATCATCACATTTTCCCTTTTTCCACTTGTTTGAGGTGTTCATTGAGGTGTCCTGTGACAACACCTGTCAAAACTGTGGCTTATGCATTCCTTCAGATTTTTCCAATAGTTCAATATTCTGTTTTTTTCGGTTTTTTTCCAACATTATATTGGTTCTGATTTAATACCACATAATGATTCCGGTTACAGCCTTTGTCATTGGTATCTCATCTGCTGTTTCTTGGCTTCTGTGTCCTGGAATCCACAATATGGTAATACTGTTGCTCTTGGAATAATTTACTTTAAGGTCAGTTGCAATAAATTTTTAGTGGACATGTGAGCCGAAGGCATGGCTAAGAGCTCTGTAGCGTTCAGTTCACATAGACTTTGGTTGCGATGCAGCCCACCACAAAGCTCTGACGTCAATTTATGGTGTGTGTGAATTGAAAGAGTATATTCTATAGGGAAACAATTAGACCAGATTTCAAGAACAAACCACTTATAGAATAGATACGATATTAAACGAAAGATAATAATAAGTTACGAAAGTAGTCAAGGGAGAAAAATTGTCCTGGTGGAAGTGTTCAGGGAACAAAAATGAATACTGGTCGAAGTATTCAAAGAGGAAAAATTTGTGTTGGTGGGAATGTCTGATAAGGAAAATTGTTCTGGTGGAAGTTAAGAAAATAAGTATTCACGAATTGTGGGTTTTTGAGTTCAATAGAGGATATTTATGAAGTTAAATTATGTTAATCTTTATATACCTATTGCATTTGTCTCTTTCAATTCTTGAAGTTGACGAAGTATATACAGTGTGACCCATTTTGTTTGGAA
Organism: Lochmaea capreae; assembly: GCA_949126875.1. NCBI lineage: Eukaryota > Metazoa > Arthropoda > Insecta > Coleoptera > Chrysomelidae > Lochmaea > Lochmaea capreae. The sequence continues at coordinate 15,590,175 of OX421409.1, forward strand.
GCACCTCTATAAAATCCGCATTTTTCAACCGATTTTGATTTAGTCTTTTTTGTTAGATTCAGTATCAAAAACAGTATTTGAGCACAAATTTTCATACCATAATAGCTATTTTCAAGGCCCTCTACGTTAATTTTTCTTTGCCAAAAAAGACGAAAGTATATTAGGCATTTTTTTTTCTCAAATATGACTACACCACTGGATTCAGAATCATCACAAATGTAAACTATCAAAATTAAAAAAAAAAAGATTTATTAACAACAAAGTTATCACTACATGAATTTGGAAAAAGTTGATTTTTGATTAATTTTTTACTAAGAATGTAGACACATTTTAAAAATGGCAACATGGTAATCAAAAACTAGGACTCAAACATATTGCACTGTAAAAATTCGAAGCCGATACCTTAACCCGTTCTGGAGTTATAGCTTCTGAGAGTAATGTAAAATTGTGCTGATGTGACGAAAATACAAATTAACACCAAATAATACATTTTAATTGTTAAACTACTTAATAATAATTGAATTCTACATTTTTGTAGCCTCGACTAGACCTCCGTTAATTTCCACACATTTCTCGTATCGTTTGCAACTATGTCTTTTTTAAACAAAATGGGTCACACTGTAATATAACAGATGTCGAAAGAATAAATATTTATATTCACACTTCATATTTTTGAAAAATCATATTTTTCAAAAACAGTGACCGTTCAACTAAGGAGCAACAACTACTTCCCGTGCAATATGCTTTCGACATCTGTTGATAAGACACTTTATTAAATACGACAATATTACAGGAAACTGTAGTAAGCTTTATATAATAAAAATATATTGTATACTTAGATATTGTTGAAGGGCATGATCTATGAAATTTGATTGGTATTGTTATCGTCAATTTGAATGAATTTTTCGAAAAAACAGAGCTATCCGGGGAAAAGGATAAAAATGAATGTGTGTGGCTATGGTAATTTGTGATGAATTGTTATTGAGAGAGATTTTTACAGGAAGAAAAGAAATAATGATCCATAAAATTTTGGAATATTGGATTTCGAAATTTAATTTGGATAAAAAATAATTTGAAATATTTCAATGAATATTTGACATAATTACGAATAATGTATTCATTATGGGATATTAAAAAATACAAGTAAGAATTTGAAGGATTGGTTTCATATAGATATGATAACATTTCAATCATATATTTTTTAATTTAAAAATAAAAATACTGGGATTCGGTCACTTATTAAAAAACGTTACTACTACTACGTACGTTCCGGCATGAAGCTGTTTTCAAGTAAAACATGGATAAAAACCTAAAATGTATCTTTAAGTAGTCAAACAATACAATATAAAATATAAGAGCTATAAGATTTGAAACAAAGAAAAAACAAACAACTTATCCTACTGACTGCGCCATGTAAGGTTTGTATTTGTATTGTATTTGTAATAACAACATTTTTGGGTAAAAAACAACACAACAAACACATGGGAAGAAATTTATGAAAGACCCATCAGAAAAAGTATCGAAAGAACTGCTCTCAATGAGCAGGAACAAACTACGCACCATAACGGAGCTTCTTACGGGACACTTTCGCACAAAGGAGCACCTGAACAAAATTGGGCTCTATAACGGAGACCTTACATGCAGAAGATGCAACAAGGACACTGAAACAGCTCTGCACATATTATGCAACTGTGAGACGCTGGACCACAGGAGCCAAAAACTGTATGGAAGACCCCAAATGACTCCAGAAGACTTCTACAGCCAACCAGTAAAGAACCTGTATGAGCTAATACAGGGAACGGATTGGCTGAATAGGCTGTAGTCAGAACATTAGGAGAATCCACAATAAGCCCAAAAGGCTGAGGTGGTGCCGGCAAAAAATAAATTTGAAATATGTAATGTTCAATTGAATTGTTTAATATATAAGGATATATTTGAAACAAAATATTATTTAAAAATACTTTTATACTGAACCCAGTCCTGAGTTGAATATATAATTACCGAGAAATAATAATCGAAAATATTATTATCAAAGAGAACAATTATAAAAATCAATATAATATATAATTCTTCTTCAAAGGACTGAACCGATTATGATGAATTTTGTTGTGGTTTTAAGTGAGTACAAGAATGGTTGAGATTCACAATTGGTCCCGATAGGTAGCGCTTCATAAACACCGATTTGTTTGTCCGATAAATTGGAATAAAATTCAGGATAGTAGATTTTTGGGGAAACATATTCCTTTTAACAAAAAATTACGATACTATTTGATTTTTTCACCCAAAATATGTAACAATGAGATATTTTTTAATAAAAAAAAAATAGTCGGAACGTCAACGTATAAAATTGGGAACTTTGTTCCAAACTTATATCACAGCGTCATAACACAAGTAATTTTCAAAAATGAAGAAAGATTTCAACAAAAAAGGATACTCACCATATAGAAGTTGAATCTTGCTATTCAACTTTTTCTTCCAAAATACTTGATAACATTTTAAAAATATTAACGGACTGTTTTTACAAATATAACAACTTTGATAAATACCGTGATTAGATCTATTTCTTCTAGTCTATATTTAGGGTCTCTTAACTTAACTAATATTCATAAAAATAACTAACTATATAGTCTTCTGTTTCGAAATAAATACTAATTTGTACGTTGAACGGAGATTAAATGAGGACGTTACACTTAAACTGCAGATTAACGGACTTGAACGTAGAGTTGTTGAATCGTGTTCTTCTGTCTTGGGTATTTGTCTTCGGATCTAATTCGAAAAAAATAAACAAATAAATTGAGCTGCAAATAAGGTTAATTTCAAAGAAAAAAAAGCACCCAATGAAAATTTGACCAGTTTATTGAAAGAAAAAGAAAAAAGTAAGTGAGCTAAGTTTGAAATTCAGTTATTTAATTTAAAATCTGCAAAAAACAAAATCTAACTTTGGGTGTAAATTAATTTTTTAATCATCCATACTGACGGGTTGAATTCCGTAGTTCCACTCCATCGTACATGTTCAAATTGTGGATTCTTGAGTATTCATTCACCACTCTTTTTCCTAATTGAAAATAGACAACATTAAAGAAACAAATAACCAAATAGTCAATAACAATTACAATAATTATCTTTCGTTACCTCTCTTTGAAAGCGTTTTGTTTAGACAATGAGCAACTTCAATTTTCCTAATCAGTACTTAAAATACACTTTTCGCTCATATTGGAAACAGCATTTTTTCTACGAATGAGCGGAAAATACGAAAAAAATCATCTAATTAGACATAAAATAAGTGAATACAAACGATCAAGTTTACTAGTTACCTTTTGGTTACTGATATATAAGCAAACTTTGGGAAAATCAATCATAAAAGTGGACCTATACAAATTCACGCTTATTTAGAGAAAATTCCTCTTGGAATATTGGGATATTTTGAGATTGGTCCCTTGTTTACACCAGGAAATTTCAACAGAACGACGATGGTAATTTAGGTCTAGCTGAAAATTGGTTGCATTTCCAGCAAGATGCCTCGCCTTTCCATTATGCAGTAGCACTCACACAAGGATGGAAAGGAACGGTCTCATTGAGTGGCCAACTAAGTCACCAGACTTACGCCACCTGATTTTTTCCGTAAAGTTACCTTAAAACAAGTTTTGATAACGTTCGTATTGAGTAGTACTATAATTTACAAGACAATGTAAATAATTCTGAATGTTTATTCAATTAATTAATATTTTTATAGGTTGACGTGAAATAATATTTCATATGCATTTAAATTTTTGTTTTGCTTTATTGTTATACCCTGTATAATTCTTACCGTTGAAAAGCATTTATTCCTTTTTAACGACGTCTTACAAGTAGGGCGTTGCCACTTAAATTTCCGTAGATGGGGTAGGTGGTGCATATAGAGGGTTGATGGGAATGCATTATCTCTTAGGCCCTGTCAGTTCCCCCTTTTTACCCTAGGAAAACTTTTGAATTTTTTTTAATGTATATTGAAAAAAAGACTATTAATATATGACTATAAAATTTAAGCATGGAAGTAGATAAAAATACATAAAGATTTCCAATTCAGATGCTAATTCGTCAAAGTAAAATTAAATTTCAATAAAAAACTGTGTATTGCTGCTTTTGAACGTGTTTTAAACTGGATTTAAACGCGTAAATCTACAAAACGCCTGAAAGGCATAAAATTATGTTTCCAATTTAGGTAAAACTGCCTAATAATTGTTAATAGTAGCAGTTTCAGTGTCAGTCGAAGTTAATTAGTGTAATTTTGAAATAGCCATGTAAATTAAAGTACGATTTTACGAAAAAAACTTTCAATCGTTTTTGCATAGAGAAAATCTAGTACCAACTACCAACGATGCAAGCGTTTTGCGAATATTGTACAAATAAAATTATTCAATTGAAGAATACTACGTTAATTTCACTATATTCTTTAAATGTACTGTTCATTTTCAACCAATACGTCTCTTCCATACTTATTGGTTCCTTATCCATCAATCGACATTAGCGATTCTCTATTCTCACATTTCTCTTTTTCCTTTACGATATTTGTCTTTTTATATTTTGCATCTAGAGCTAGAAAAAAACAATAGATACTTTTTGTACACTATTGTTTTTCAAAGTATGCTTGACGAAAAGAAATGTATTTTTGCATGGTTAGGTTAGGATGGTCCAACAATTCGATATTGAATTTGTTTTTCGAGCTGTGTGGGACCTTGCATTGTCCTGTTGGATGATAATTCATCTTGGGGGTTGATTTTTCGAAACTCAGCAACCAATTGATATGTACCAATCAGCAGTAACACTCATTTGATCTTGCAAAGGAATTGTTGCTGCATCACCAGCTGTCGCTACCATCTTTTTGGAAATTTGCTCCATGTGTTAAGTATATTTTCCACGTTACGACAAATCGCAGCGACTTGTTGCTGGGACAAATCGCTGCGAGAAAAAGTACAATCAGCACATCGATAGTTTGTTGCTGCAACTCATCCAGGCATAGGGGACACGTTACGTGTTGCCAACTTCGTTAAAAAATTGGTTTCATAACCTCACAGTGTGAAAAAAATTAACGGGTGAAAATGAAGCAAATAGGAGTAGTTTCTCTAAAATCAAGTATTGAAGTTAACAGAATGGTTGAGGAAAACATTGAGGACATTGTTTTAGTAACAGTGATTAATATTATGGCCTGTGCTGCTCTACGAGAAGAAAACGTAGAAGAAATCCTGTGACAGCAATGTCAGAGCGTAGCAGCCAATTTAAATTTTGGGTTGGTGGGACAAAATCCACCAGAAAAGTTACAAAGTCGCACCGACTTCTGGCTTGAAAATAGAGCAAGTTCTAATTCATGCGACCAACGCGCCCAACAAAAAAAAACGCCAATTTGCATCCAACTTTCTCCAGTTGCAGCAAATGGACTTTATATATCTAGATTGAGACGGAGAATAAATTTGACTACGAATGAGTTGGGTAGAACGGAACTGGGAAAGAGGCTAGAAAGCAGCAAACAATGTTTTGGGTTTTAGTTTTTATATAACGCCCTAGTAGTAAACGAAGCCATGTACAGATTCTGTCACCTAGAGGAGTAAACTGGAGAGCACATCCCATGCCAGAGCGAATGTGCGGTTGTAGTATATACTTTTACTTAGTCTTTAATTGTTACTAGGATTTTTTTCATGTTCGATTTTGTTCATTAAATTGAAATAAAATTAGGAAACCTCAAGATAGATTGGCTCTTCAGTCTCGTAATCTTCAGATCAATCAATGGGAACAAGTACTGCCTGAAGCTCTTCACTCTATCCGATCATTATTATGCACAACCATTAACTCTACACCTCACGAAAGAATTTTCACCCATGCGAGTTGCTCAATGAACGGAACCTCTCTTCCGACTTGGCTGAGTACTGGTCCCGTTTTAATGAGAAATTTTAATCGGACAAGCAAGAATGATCCCTTAGTTGAAAAAGTAGAGCTTGTTCATGTGAATCCTCAATATGCTCAAGTAAGTTTATCTGATGGAAGAGAAACCACCGTATCTTTGAGACATCTAGCCCCTCTTCAAGAGTATGACACTCTACAAGTTTCAGCCGGCCGCTCAAGATGAACAAAAATTTGCTGAGAATGAACCACTCCCAAAAAGGTCCACTGTTTTTCAAGATCCACGGACCAGTGCTGTAACACCTCCTAATCGTTTAGTTGACCATCAAATACCCGAAACGGATACTATACCTTCCGTGCAGGATTACGATAACATTAGACCTACTAGAGCAAGAAGACCTCCTGCATTCCTGGAGGATTACATTCATTAACTCAGGCGGAAAGAGTGTAGTATATACTTTTACTTAGTCTTAAATTGTTACTAGGATTTTTGTCATGTTTATTTATTTAGTTGTCATGTTCGATTTTGTTCATTAAAACCTATCTTTAGGTTTCCTAATTTTATTTCAGCGGTTTTCTGTACAAGGCAATGAGATACAACCGGAATGAAACTACGTGAAAAAAGTCGGAGTGGAGAATGTAATTTTTGAGAGGATTCCATAGATATGAAAAGGTCATAGAGGAATAGACCAATTAATCACACTATCAAATCTAATCGAATCCAGTTTTTATATATAAGATCTGATTTAAGTATACTACTTGCCTCGGATCAAAAGTTCTACATAATCATGGGAGCTTGGATAATTTAATATTATTCCATTTTATTTAATTTTCAATTACCTACATTATTTTAATGTGAAGTTGTTTGTCGGCTTCTGAAAGAAATATTAATGTAGGTATGCTATCTGACATATCCAGCAGATTTATGTCTACTAACTTAAACAAAAGTTTTCAAAGAGTTGTAACGAAAAAATTACATATAAACAGTCTCTTATATGTGACGTTCCGCTTGATAAAACGCGTGGTATCACGCAGGACAGTAAAAGCTTAGAATTCTAAAGAGGCATAGTATAATATTTCCAGAGCTTTAAGAACATCAGACGCAATAAAACTTGCTTCAAAATGTGGAAAAAAATCAGTGGCGCCCACAAAAAGTACAAATATATCATCTGTAACATAACGAAGACGATTTCGACTGCATTTGTGGAAAGATTTAATTTTAATACACATAATAAATTATAAGGCGACCCAGATTTTTGGATGATAAAACCATCTTTTTCTTACGTAGCTTAGTGACTGGACAAAATTGTTCTAATGTGTACCTTCTGCGTATCAATATAAAATGGATAAACATTTTTTTTGATAAAAAGTGATCTGTAGGGACGTTAAAATTCTATAGGATGCAAGATTCAGTATAAACAACAAGTTTAGTATCTCACTCCTTTCAGTAGAATTTCATAGTCCTTTTCTAGTATCTTTTTGTTTTGTTATACGTACATTTATAAATAATTAGACCCTTAGAACATTTCATCGTACGGAAATTTTCCCAAATAAATCAACCCTATTTAAAACTTTACCGTATGCCCATGTTAAACAGAATAAATTGATATTCTTTCAAAAAATATTATTGTACGCCAATGGTCAACAGAAATTTTTCCTTTCGATAATTCCATCTTACCATAAAATAGGAATTTTTCCAAATAAATTGATGCCTTATAAAATTTTTATCGTACATACATGGTAAATGGGAATTTTCACAAATAAATTACCCCATTTTCCATCTCCAGCTTCACAAGCCCATAGTTCGTTAACAAAGGGAATAAGGCATACCTACATAGGTCAGGTATACATGAAAGTCCTTTTTGATAAAATCGACAAAACATTATACAAACAATTATATAGACATTTTCACATTTTGTATCCCATTATGGGTTATCTTAGAATATGTTTCTTTTACATTTTAAAATTTTTTCTTCAACTCATTACCAGTCCACTGAACACGTGGAGTGGAAAGAAATGAACTCTATTGAAGTTTGACATGTCTTAGATAACCCATAATGGGATACAAATTGTGAAAATGTCTATATAATTGTTTGTATAATGTTTTGTCGATTTCAAAAAGGACTTTCATGTATACCTGACAAGTAACGCACTGATGATGGCTAAATAGCCGAAAGCACTTTGCAATTCTTAATAAAGAAAACATTTTACACGAAGTACATGTACTTCGTGTACTTTATTCCTTATTGAGTAGTACGTGTAGAGTCCGTTTCAATAGGGAAGAAGCCACCTGAAGTTGCAGTCGATGTGCGACCTTGATGTCAAAACCAGCGCCATATTTAAAAATTGATATTTTAATCTAAATCAGTAACGTAACGTTTCCATATTTTGTAGGGTAACACAAAATTAGAAGTATTAGAACCATATAAATAACTGCTAAGTGCAGCAGACTATATGAATTATTAACAGAATTCAATTATTTTACAACAATCTGAATGCCATGAGTAATATATTGGATTATTATACTTTCTTATTTGACTTACCGATGATTTTTTAAAGGAATTTGGATTCCATGTTCAGCTTCAGACTCCATAAAAGTTGCAACGTTTTCAAGAATCTGTCGGCCTTCACTGTGGATAACTTTTCTTTTAACACCAACCAGTTTTGTAGGAGGCATGGTTTTAGATCAAATGAAACACACAGCACTCACAAATAAACTAGCAGAACGTCTTAAAATATTCAAAAATGAAAAATATTCGACAGTAAATGATTGTTTCAAACACAACCTCAAATGTCAACAATTTAATTGCTGTTGGCATGAAACATCGCTTGTAACGCCAATGGCATGGAACGATCGCTCGACAGATTTTGACTTATGCGCAGGTCGGTACGCCAACTTCAGGTGGCTTCTTCCTTATTGAAACGGACTCTACACATCTCAACCCAAATCACCATACTTTACTTTTTCGACCAATTATATTGCCGATATTTAAAAATTTAATCATTTTTCACTGTATTTATCTGTCAACGTCGGTCTCTCAAGGTCATACATTTTTGTTACAAAAGCATCAAATCATAACTCTCCCATTTTCAAATGAATTTACCAATGCCACATATTTTTAACACGAGAAATGTTTGGTGAGTTGCCTAATCTTTTACTTCACTGTTTCAAGTTGGAACTAATAAATAGCAGAATTTATTTCGTTCTCGTTTAAAACTGATTCAGAAATATACATACTTGTTTTATAAGGACTGAAAAAAACGGAGCGTGTTTTCAAGTATTAATATATGATAATTTATTTATAAGTGATATAAGCTTTGATGTTCATTAAATAATTATTATTTCCCAGGCGCCTACTTTATGTAATTTCTGATAATAAGTCTGTATTTGTACAAGATATAATTAATTAATGTAAAACATATTATGGCATACTGTTTCAGGTTATATTTTTAGCGTAGCGGAATTTTCTGTTTATTAGAACGTTGCCTGACCATTTATTGCCAAATGATGAGTGGGTAGTACTTAGTTCTTTTTTTATTTATAAAATTAATTACACAATTGAAGCTATTAGTCCAATAAAAATGGGCGGGAGTTAACCTTTTTTCATCCACGTCTACGATTGGGTTTATAAAGTGAATTGTGGCATGAGGAATCGAATGTACGAATTCGGGATAATCACAAAAAAAACGTTGGACATTCATGTTTTTCAATATAATTTTGACAACAATAACGAATACCTAAAACGGTTCCAAATTAACGTTGTTGAGCGTGAAATTTTACATTAAAAAGTATCCCGACGTATAAATATTCATTCAGTATTTCGGATTTTTCTGACTGTTTACGAAGAACCCTGCGATGCAGAAGCCGTTGCACTAACCATATTACATTTTAAGCATGAAAAGGTCGCGAGGGGAAAGAAGAAGAGCATGTTGTAGAGCACTGCTCAAGGTCAGATGTTTCGCTCGGGAAATCCCGGGCAGTTTTTAGGTTTTCTCTGCAATATTTATTTAAAACCATTTTCTGTATTCTTTAAGCTTGTCAAAATAATTACGAAAAAAATGAATGCCGATCAGTTTTTCTCTACCATTTCCCTAGCGATTTCGACTCCTCATGCTAAAATTCACTTTATTGTAGATTCGGAGGAAAATAGGTTAATTCCCGCCATTTTCTATTGGACTGTATTTCTGAAAAAAATAACTCCATTTCAATGCGATCAAAATTCTCACCACATTAATTCAATACATAGATACGTACTATTTATTTGTTTGATATTTATTCAACATGGATCACAGTGCCATTAAGAAAAAGAAGGTTTTCACATAAAAAATTTGGACCAATAATAACGAAAATTATACAAACTGCCTTACAGAGTAAACTTACAACTTATTTTATTAACACCTCAAGCGACAGTGCCATTAGAGCCACACACGTTGCTCAAGTGTCAAATTACGAATCTCACTTGTAACACCATATAAGTATCAATAAATAACTCGCTAAATGAGAAACTGTCGATCAACGTGTTAATTTTATTTATTTTGAACTAACAATACTAGAAAATTTGACAGAACATAAATCAAAACACATTTTAAATTTGTATTTCTTAATATTTGTAATAATGAAAAGAGTTATTAACATTTTTTACAGCTTAAACATTGCTATTTATATATACATAAATATCCAATTGTTACCATTACATTTCACAAATTTTACAATTTCTGCCACTAGTTTGAATAACTCTAAGATTAAAATTGTATATTTACCTTCGTCTATCCTCCTCGAGGCCTCTTCCAGGTCTGCTCTGGCGTCTTTGAGTATGGCGTACATTAAGGGCATCATTTCCCACGGGTATTTGAACCTTTCTAATAATTTTTGGCAGTCTTCTAGTAGATCTGAACTCTGTTGTACTGAAACAAACATTTAAAATTATTTGTTTGAAATATGTAGATTTTAATTGAAATTCTACCATAGTAACAGGCAAAAACTGAGTTCAATGGTAAACTTGCAGAATTTTCACGATTCTATTTCTACTATGTAAGATCCATTTGAAGGGAATACAGTTATAAATATAATAAATGTAATTTCAAATAGATCCAACTTATGGACCTCTAGTTCAAGAGCACACAAACTTTATGTCTGTGGGTGAAAAACCTACTACTATAATTGTTTACTTCAAGCATGGCAAAAATTTGTCCAGTTGTGATGTGACAGTAGCTTTGTTAAATTGTGCTCTAGTAGCTGGCTCTAGGAATGCTTCATCAATGCTAAATATAAGTATAGAAACTGCCTTATACAGGATGTTGGAGTAGATGACATAGTTAATAAAGGATATTTGACTATGTCGAATATCAACTCAGATCAAGGTGACAAATCATGAAAAACCACCAGAGGACCCCCATAATTAGCGGTCGAATTATTAATTGTAATTAAAAAAACAGCTTCAAGCCAAATCTCTGTATTTTATTATAGCTCATTGCAAAGTAATTATCTATGTACTTAATCTGTGACGTTCAGTTTTGTTTTGAGTTGTGCTTGCTCATCCTCTTTTCCTTGTACAGTCAAACCTCAATATAACGAACCTCAATATAACGAATTCCTTGACAAAACGAATTTTTTTCAAATCCCCTACAACTATCCATAAGAATCAATGTAAATTTCACCTCTAGGTACATAACGAATAATCCGTACTCATAACCTCAATATAACGAATTTGTAATACACCCGGTAAAAATAAATCACCCTCGATACAATGAATTTTTCATAGTTAGAACCTCGATCTAGCGAACTTCACCTCTATGTAACGAAATTTCCACGACTGCACCTCATTATAACGAACATAAACAAACGTACAGTACAAAAAATAATCGTGTCTCGACAAAAAACACCACCGAGGGCGTTTGTGAACCTCGATGTAGTGAATTTTCAGCTAACCTAACCTCAATATAACGAACCTCATTGTAACGAAATACTGGATATAACGAATTTTCGGTTTGGTCCCTTGAGATTTGTTATATCGAGGTTTGACTGTAGTTTTGAATTCACCCATAAATCTTGAAATAATTGATTATCAATAACTTTAAATATTGTCTTCAAAAGGTCCTCTGAAGTGCAAATAATTTGTTCTTACTTTGAGCGAATGTGATGGAAGTTTAACAGTTACAAAACATACCTATACCAACAAGAACATTTCCATTAAGCAGTTGTGAAGGATTTAAATCATTAATTCTTCCTGTAATGGTAATGTAAATGTGCCGATCTATATGTTTTTTTCTGTGTTTTAGTTGATATTTTTTGGAGAAATTTTATGTTGTAAATACTTTGTCTATAATAAACAATTATAAAAACTAGATGGGGTCTCATTGCTTTCCAGGAACCAAATTTCTAATAGAGACCAGGTAAACTGAGAGTGTAGGGAACCGAATTATACATGAAAATTATGTGTACCTACGGGATTTCCCATTTTTTCTAACCCTTCTAAATATGGTAACCAAATTACTTGTAGGTACCCGCAAAATACCTGTGGATCATATTGGATTCCAAACTCTCTTGGAAGAGGAACGTGGAGGGAAGAGAAAAAAAGAATTAAATGCAAGAAAATATGGACTGCAATGCAATTAAATATGGAGTCGCTGCATGACGGACAGCCATAGCAAAAGGCACTAGTAAGAGGAATCACCAGGGCAGGAAAAATACAGCTCAAGCTGTGCTGGAGTCAATACTAAACCTACGACCTGTAGGTACGTAAAGAGCTTGGAAACCAAAAGGAGCTCTAATACTTGAAGAGCTCAAGCTATAGAATCCAGCAAACTAGAACCATGCGAAGATATTGGAAATCTCAAAGGCAAACTGCTGATTTAATTAAAAATATCACCGGAGGATACTAGAAGCCACTATAAAACATTTTAATTTCAGAGTCTTCGATGTTCTTGTGAGTGATTGTTTTATAGTAGTAGGTATATTATTCAACAAGCATATAATTGGTAGCGTGATGGTTTAGATTTCTGGCGGTGTGAAATCAAGAATTGTAGGCACAGGGTTCGAATCCTGGTCGCGTTGATAGTTTTTATTCAATATATTGTGACATTTGTATTTCAATTACATTCAACATAGATCCTATTTATCCGTGCATGTGACCTATTCATTATCCACACCTATTACTGACTGGTGAATAATGTATGTCATTAGAGGTACTTGGAGAAGCACACGTAAAATGTAAACATTTTCAAATAATGCTGAACCAAATATTGTATAAACTCTTATTATATAAATATTTTGATGATAAATTTATAAAACACTGGAACAGAATAGTGTCTAATGTCCAATATAACCAATTAGGATTCTGGAAATAATAATGAAATACCAATAAAACGAAAGTGCTCAACACTGATTAAAGAAAGGGTTGAAGAAATTGATTCAATGATCAAATTTAACAATTACAAACATTGAATGATTGCGGAAGGAATCTAAAGAAAAGTCCCTCTTACCTACTAAAGATTCCATAGAATATTTTTAGAAAATTTAACATTGACATGGGGATAACTGAACAGCTTTTACATTTCAGTAATTATTCTCACAAAAATCCGTCCCACGAACGCAGCTGCCTATAGAAAATCCCCAACAACAATAGGGTCATTATAAAAGAAGGCAGAGGTTTCCGTCCGATTTTTTATTCTGAATCCAGTTTCCGTTTATAGTTATCCAATAGCAATAGCGAGGCGTGCGTAGGCTCCACCTTTTATGTCTATCTAAATTTCTATTGGTTAATGCCAGCGGTTATGTCTCTAGATACAAGGAAGTGATTAATGTGCACGTTACGTTTCAGGCAAGGCAAAGCAATTCGAATGGTGAGTGAGCCAGTGGTTAGGGACATTCGTTGCCGCATTCGTGTTTATAATTTGTATGGGTTATATGCGTACGCATCAGATACGAACAACCATCAATCATAAGAAAGAATAAAATGAATACGGGGGATAAGAATATGTGGTATTCAGTCTCATTTGATAAACGATGAATAAAATTTTTCTGCCGGTGTGAAAATCAAATAAAGGTTTTCCATTATTATTAAATACTAAACAGTTTATTTGGACACAATCTAAAATACAGTGATAATATCTACAGCATTTTTTTTCACTCATAGGTTTTTTTATGTTCGTGTCTCAAGTAATTCTAGTAGAAGGGTTTGTTCGAAAATCAGCTAATGTGAACCAAGTGCTACATCAGGTGGAAAAGTTACAACCATTAAACTGCACTATACATCTTTACGACTATACTGCAACTGCAAGGCGAGTTTTAGAATCAAAAGCAATTTGCCCAGAATTTTCAGAGAGGAATTAGCCCCAACTCAGTATATTATGAAAGTTTTTTCAATTAAATACAGTGTTTACCAGATCGTTAGTTATATTTCTATCCAATATCTTCGAGAATAACAGTTTTTTTTATAAGAAAATTCAGTGGCCCGAACTTTCTTGGTATAATGTTCACAGATTAGTACATACATAAACATAAATTTCCATGCTATTAAACATGGCCAAATTTTTGAAATTTTCATTTTCATATAACGGTTAGTCGATAAGGCATCAGGAACGTTGATTTGAGCCCCCCGTTGGGCGCCACTTATAACAAGTAACAAGTATAACTTTATCTTATAACAAAACCACATGTAGGTAATTATGAAAAATATATATTGTTTAATACTGAACCGATTCGGAATTCTTCCTGTTTTAGGGTGTTTCTCTGTACAACTTATAGCCTCAGATTACTGTAAGACGGTAATGCCGTAACACACGGCATCTACGAGGTGATGTCGTAATCTGATAGACACACGTAGCTCTGAGTGCGGTTGGTTGCGTGGCACGTAGTTTTGTGTAAGGATGGTTGCGTGTATGGCACAGGCAGACAGTGGTTCATAGTTCTTCTGCAACATCTATAAATATTATTAAACACTCTTTGTTTTTCAGAATGTCTCTAGTATTACCTTTCCCTACGAGCGAAAAAGTTCAGGTTCCGCCTCACGTTGTTCGGGTAACTGCGGTCGTGTACGGAAAAGTATCACTTTCCGCATTATAGTCAGGAGAATAACTTTTTCCGTTTTATTGAAAATTGGATGAATATTGCGCTGATGACTATTAGTGATCCCCTACATCAATAACTAGTTAGTCATTTCTGGCATTTTCCCTCCGCTTGTACAAAAAAGGTTCCTAACATATATGGAAAAGTATCACTGTCAGTTAGGAAAATGGGTACTTTAATTTTTTCAATTTATAAACGAAATACTCTCCTCAACGCATGGGACCTGTACTGAAATTATACTGTTACTGACTTTTAGTGGCTGTTTGTGATAAAAACAAGAGTTTGGTCTATAGATACTGTTGTTACTTGGAATTTTCGTCAAGTTCTCTATTGATGAGCTTTGATCAAGGAACATGAACATTTGAAGGGTTAATGGATACCATCCGAGACCATCTCTCTCACACACACACAACCCTTGAAGGGTTTAACCGAGATATAGGGTGTTAAGAGACTGGAATCCAGATCAGATTAAAACTTGTCGTTAAACTTTAACGGGTTTGTGAGTATACGTTTTTCAAAATTCATCAGTGGAATACTCTTCAATTTTGATAGTTCTAGCGCCATTCTGATTTTGTCATTAATTAAATTTCCACATCTGGTCTCTTTTTCTTTTTCTTTTTCAACTGTTTATACAAATTACACTGAAAATAATAATTTGTAGATAAGGAGCTTCATAGTAAGACGTCCTTTCTAAATTAGCTGGTTAGTAGTATGAACTGCTAAGGATCCTCTCCTTTCATACCTGACTTTTTATTGATGAAAAGCACAAGGGTTCCGACACCCAGAAGGGTCTTTCAGCACTCTCTCTTTCTACTAGCTCATCTCTCTTTCATTAAAAAATCTTAATAGTTACTATGAATTAAATAAATTCATCAATCAGGCTTTGAATTGACTTCTCATTAGATGCTATTCATTAAACTTCAAATACGAAAATTATGTTTCCTTTGAGATCTTCTATCGTGGTAGTTGAAATTTTACATTTCTCAATTATCCTACCAGAACAATCAACCACTATCTCCTCCTGGATTCGTTACTGACCGCAACAAACACATTTCAAATCGAGATACGTGAGAAATAAAACGGTATAAACTTTTATGTCCTTCGAGTTGTTACGACTGCGAAATTTTAATGGATTGTCGTTAAGTTTGGGCGTACGAGGTCCAACTTCTAAAGCTGCCGTTAAACACGCTGAAATGTCGGTGGCGGTCGACCCATATTGATTAACTCAATGCAATTTTTTTTCGTTTTTAACGTGTTCCTCCAAGTCACTGGCAAGATATCTGATTCAAAACTTTCTTGAGCCTTCAAGTCCGAGTATTGCACTTAATCACCGTACATGAAGACAATTGATTGTAGATTCACTTGTCGTCGGCACTTTCACGTAGCGTAGCTGAAAGACACGTTCACCGTATATACAGGGGTCGCGTGATTCACTAACTTCATAGCTTGTTAATTGCAGATAGAGAGATTGGTACAAGTAACGTTGTTCTATGTACGGTATGTTCTAGTGTTTCAGTAAGAAATGAACTAGAATCATTGATAAAATAGTTTTGACTACATTACATAAATAAAATAATAATTATCTCATTGGCACTGGCGGAACTTACAAATCTACACCAGGTATGTCCAGCATGAGGCAGGCACAATTCTTACATTAGGACAAATAAAATAAGACGCAGCGAATCTTGCTGGATCACCCTCAAAAATTCGAGAAGCCAAGTGGACGTTTATAATAAGGTTAGGCAAGCGGGATGTGTATATAGAGTTTGAATTCTTATTCAGCCCTTTGAAACCATAGTTAAGAATGTAAGCAGAGCAGACCTTCAGCTGGAATTGTCTGATTTGTAGCCAGAGCCTTTTTATCAATGAAGAACTAAAACTTTCTAAACGGGGCCTACACTGTGTGGATTTTTTCTACTCTCACCTGTATATCTATACCGTTTTCTCCACTTTTGTATATAAATGCAATTGCTTCAACTGAACGGACATAATTCTCATACCCACTCTCTTCGACCGATCGTTTTAAATGTCAATTATTTTGCATTATCCAAGTGGATATTTACCCATCTGTCACACATACTATTTGAAATAATCAAATTTTTATGGAAAATTGTATTTATAGTTAAAGTCTCATGTTCGGTTAGCGGCGAAGCAGACAAGTCAATCATTATTACCTCACAAATCCCAAGCTGAATATGAACTAATGAATAATTCATGAATTGGAACAAACAGCATTAAGAATATTTGAGAATATGTAATTACATACATGAATAGTTGATCAAAAGAAATAAAACCTTCGAAACTTCGGACTACATATCCCATATCAAAATCCATAAAAATTTAACAAACAATTTTGATTATCGACATATAGTAAGTTAAGTTCATTTTTGAAATTAAAATCGACCGGTTACAAGACGAAGGAGTTAAAAATTCTTATTGCTGATGATATTAAAAAACTGCTTCTACAGGCAATCTTTATTTTCTAAAGTAAGATCTAAATTGTAAAAATATGAACACTAGCAATCACGAAATATTGGTTATCCGTTAATAAATATCATAAAATATGTACACCGTGGTGTAGTGGGCATCGCACCCAATAACTATGCGAAGTCGTGGGTTGTTTTTTCCTTTCAGGTGGTAATTATTATTTTTGGAATTTCCGCCGAGTGACGTCGACAACTATTGAAATTTCTGAGAACGAATGAAATTAAAGGCCTTGGGAATGAGTTTCAAGTCAAATTATGGGACACAAAAACAGATAGGTCCTTCGTAATTCCTGGCATGTTTCATCTATACATGTTGATAAGAGCAGATCTGGAACAATTTCTTCTCAGCTATCAAAAGGGTGAATGTACTAAGCAGTTGATGGGAATAAATAAAATTTGTAACCAACCCAAAATAGTTTCCCACCTTCAACAACTAACTAATTATATACAGGACACTATTATCGTCGCTGTCGATATCGAGCAGCAGGTACTAGAACCTCCACTAGAATTTTGGTGGCTGAAAATCGAGTCTAATATATTCCTACAGATCAATGTTCAACAGCATTGTCTTTTATATTTTGCGTATAAAGCTGGAAAAAAATTACTATTGTTTGTCAAAGAACTCTTCACTAAGGAAAATTTACTTTTGCATCCTTTGGAACTCTCGAAGTATTCCACTCGGTTGTACATTAAAAATAGAGTTTTTAAAGGCGTTAACTGCATCTTCTGGGTGCTGAAACCTTTGACAACACACTTCATACTTAATTTTTGGAAAAATAAAAAGTCGTTGGCACTTAGTTCGGGATTGGATGGAGGATGGTCCAGCATTTCCGTCGAATAAATCGATATGTACCAATTAGCACTAACGGTTATTTGATTTTTCAGATAAATTGTTGCTACATGACCCGCTTTTGAGAAAAATGTCTGAAAACACCTCGAGAACGGATGGTCGGTTTTGGTTCATCTTGGAACACCCAAACAGCTGACTGACGTTTATTTGCAGGTCCATAAGAGTGAATCCAGGATTTATAACCATAGACAATACAATAAATATTTTTTCCTGTTTCCTGCGTTAAGCCGGTTTGGAGTTTTTTTACAACAATTGGTTCTAATTGCTTTCTATTTTTCCGTCAACAGATGCGGTATCCAACGAAAGACACATTTTTTTACAGATAGTTTTTCATGTAAAATGATTTGAATTTTGGTCTGTGAAATACCTAATGATGCTCCATTTTCACGATATGTTACATGGACGTTTTCCTAGGTGACTACCGTTGCTGTTGTTTAAATTCTCCATAGCAACGAGAAATTGTCAATTGACGTGGAGTTTCATTGCCGAACAGTCAAGGACAACTCCAAATTTTCTCGAATTAATTTCATTTTTCGAATGACTTATCAACTCCACTAATTTAGTTTAGGTACAGATTTTAATGAAGCGGTCCGAAACTTTGGCGTCAAGTTAACTAAACATGACATTTGTTAACAGGCAGACATCCCTCGTAATACGGGTACACAAAAATGGGAATAAAAATGAAGAAAATTTGTTTTACAATAACTGTACATTCAAGAATTGTACCTACAGTTGATGTACAAAGTCCCCCGCGTAGAAGTGAGAGCTGTGGCGAATTTTTCGTTCCACTCTCCTCTTTTTAACCCTTTTCTTAGTTATATGCACCACTGGATTAATTTTATATATAGACTTTATTATACTTAAAGTAAATTCGATAGTTTCCAAAAATTTTATCGCATTTGGTATCTTTAGAGTATATCTATGTATGTCATAAGGACACATGCATTTTC
The DNA here is from genome assembly GCA_949126875.1 of Lochmaea capreae. Lineage (NCBI taxonomy): Eukaryota > Metazoa > Arthropoda > Insecta > Coleoptera > Chrysomelidae > Lochmaea > Lochmaea capreae. Next base: position 15,609,402 of record OX421409.1, read on the forward strand.
TTGTACAATATTACTCAAAGATAAGATGTCAGGTTGAGGAAGGATAATAAATTATCACATAAAAGATAAGATTTTCATTTTCGCTTCTCATCTCTTATGCTCCAAACTTTTGTTCACAACTATAAACCAGATAACTTCCTCTAAATTATACGGTGTTATAGCTTCATAAAATTCAGCTCGTTCAGTTCGAGACTGTCTATTTAGTCAAAAAGTAGTAATTATTAAAAAATCGCGTTGTTTACATAATCCATGGTCTCTGAGGGACGATTTTTCACCTATTCAGGTTACAGGCATCGATACACTTTTCCAAATTTCTTTACTATTCTTGTGTGTACCTTTTGTCAGTGTTATCTGAAAATTAAAATTCTAATTCGGGGGTAACAGTAAGGTCTTCCTTACGCTTCCATTGACATTTGGTGCCGTAGTTGCAGTCGAAACGTCTGGGTCCAACCCTATTAGAGCATGGTTTTTAAGCACCCGAAATTTTGTTAATCATAATTCCGACCATAAAAGCCTATTTACTTCTAATTTCTTACTTACTTCACTTCAAACTTTGTATCGGTTTCTGAATTATTACATTTTTGGCTATGTATGTTCGCTGTTGGTAGTTCTGCTGGGTTTTGAGAGTGGTAACAATGCAAACATGCTTAGCCTGTCATTTTAGGTAATTGCAACCCTGGCCGGGCTTTTGTGTATCGTGGTACATATTATGCCCAATTGCACTAGTTTAGCCTAGATATAATAATAATAATACGTTTATTATCCATGTTTTGCTTGCTAAAGCCACGCTTACGTACAATACCTGAATGTCAACGCGGGTTTGTAATAAATAATTCAACACTGCATGGTTATACAATGTACCATTTTAAAGTTTGTATTTTTTGAGATTTTCTTGAAAAACAAATAGTGCGAACCAATAAAATAAAATGAAAATGAAAGTGCTATTATTAAAAATACGTTCACCGATTAACAATAAAATTGTTCATTGTTAGTAGGCCATTATTGTTCTGTATGTTGTAGGATGGTAAATAACTGTATTACAATTACATATATTTTATTCAATATACTTCTGTAACTGTTACATAATTCAGACTGAGAAATTTTCTTTAATAGGTATTGGATATTACTGACATTATCGATATAAATTAAATTTATTTTGAATTGTTCCACATTAGGCGGGTTTTCTCAAGAAATTACAATGGATTTACATCATTTAATTATACGGAATTTTGTTTCAAGTGTGAAAGAAAACGTAAATGTATTTTAATTACAATTCAGTTTCCTTGTTTCCAATCTTCAATTCGGTTCAGTTTTGTTCAAGTTATTGGTAATAAAAAAAAGTAGTAGTTTTTCCTAAAATTAAATTCTTCCGTTGAAAAAGAGGATTATAAGGATTGGTCATACTGATTATGGCTACTACTCCAAAGTACAACAAAAAAAAAACAATGTATTGTTCGTTCGAAGATGTTTCGTAATTACTTATAAGCTTATAATAGTTTTCTTCTTCTCATTTGTGAAATAAATTCAACCAAATTTTTATTAAAAAGTGTATTTTCTACATTAAAATGCAGAGACTTCAGTAAGACAGCTGCACTGAAGCAAATCTCTACTTTAATGAAGACACCCTTGATATAATATACAGATAGAGATGTGCCATAAGCATGTAAAAGTGTACAAGAAAGCTGAAAAAAATGAAATGACATTGAAATTTTTGGATTTTTGTAATTACCTTCATTTCATCCTAACCTTCAGGCTATTCAATCTTTGCGGATTACGACTAAGGCCAAGACATATTCATCCTTGTGTGACAATCTATCCTGTCTAATTTTGTTATCTGTTTCCACTTAACCTGTCCTTGCATGTGAATGTCCACTGATTCATTTGTATTACTTCTGGGTATTGCTCTATGTCCATCGATTTTTGGTCTCCCTCTCTTTCCAGACTAATTTGGTTTACAGACAGTTATCTTCCTGATGATTCTAGTCAGTTTTCGTCTATAATACGTCCACCCTTTCAAGCTCATACATCTAGTTATATTTTTTTTCCTCCAATCGCCTCCCTTACTACTTTTTCGTTGTACTTGTCACTAATCTCATTATTCTCCTATCTGCTAGTTTCAAATAGTTTTCCTTGTTGTTTCCGTAGCTTATGACTTGACTAGCCTTGTCAGAGTTTTAATAGTGAAGCAAAAAGCAGGGTTGTGAATTTGACCGATTAGTATGTGGGTATATGTATGTTCGTTCATCTGTTCCCTCATAATTTCTAAACACCTCATAATAATTTGACAAATAATGAATTGTTGGAAGCGACTTGATTGTCCGTTGGTTTTATGATTTCCTATGAACATCACTACAAATATTTAACAGGGCAAACTTAGAACCGTATTTAGAAAGTACGGAAGCGAATATTTTATTTTATAGAAATTCCAAATTCCTTCTTAATAATTTAGTTTACTGTAAACTATTATGTACAGCTAATCCAAAAAACATTCAACAATTCATTTCTGGAAAAGTTACTTGGAGGTATCGATGTAGTGAGTATATTAATCTAAACAGCCTTTGTTGGAAAATACCCCATAGTTTTTGAGTATAATGTAAAATTTGTCAAGAATAAAAAATTCAACCAAATTCACCCGTTACCCCTTCCACGTTGAACGCTGGTGTTGGCAATGAAAAACTCACTGCAGGGTTATAAAATGCACCAAATTTCAACCAGCGTAATAGACTTCCAAGACTTCCTCGATACTTCGCCTCTATCCCTTCGATAGAGGCACAGTCGTATACCGGAAAATTCCAAGCCGAAGAAGAAGTGCTGCGAAAGCTGTTGTAAGTAAAGTGTACTGCAAACAGTTGGACCGAAGCGACGATCCAAGCTAGGAGGAACACCGAACACAACAAAAAGCACTTTTTAGTGTATTGTCTCGGGTACTTTTCAGCACCCGAGACAATTTTAGAACATATGAAAAAATTTCAAATAAAAATAAGTGTAAATTTAATTCCTTTCCCTTCCTTTACTACCGGGATGATGGATGCAGGTTTTCTGTGGTACTTTTCCTGCATCTTAATTTCCGCAATTGTTGGAACTGCGACATATTGTGGAAATTAACCAATGTATGTATGTATGTATGTATTTTGGGGTAACATTCACTGAGACCTAAAAGATCTATTGTGCCCCCTTACTTCTACTTAGTTTCTGAGGAGAGTCTCAGATACTAGTAGCTCCTTTAGTCCTATTTCCCGGAGGAATTTTAGGATATCTGCAGGCCTCAACTTAGGTAACTGTCCCTCTTTTATCCAGTAGTCTCCCAGGTACTGTGCCCTAGGATTCTGAAATATTGTGCAGTTCGCAAGTATGTGGATGGAGGTTTCTTCTTCCATTCCACAAAATCTACAATCTTCTTCCTCCACTATTTTGAGCTTTTTAAGGTGTCCATTCAGGCGACAATGTCCCGTTAGGATTCCTGTTAAAACTCTTAGTGCAGTTTTGCTTTGACTTATGCATTCATTTGATCTCAACAGGTTGTAGTCACCCAGAAGAATCTTTGATTGCCTAAGCCCTACTAGATCTTTCCAATTGTCAGATCTTCTCTTTTCTTCGGCTTTACCTATTTCTTCCAATATTACATTGGAGCTGATTCCGCAAAAAGGTTCCGGCCCCCAAAAGGGTATTTCACTCCCCCTCTTTGCTAGTTCATCTGCTATTTCGTTTCCTTCTATTCCAGTGTGTCCTGGAATCCACAGTAAGGTGACTATATTGTTCTCGCCTAGTTCATTAAGTTTGCCTAGGCATTCCCACACCATTTTGGAACTGATTACACAGGAACTCAGCGCTTTAATGGCTGCTTGACTATCAGACATTATGATAATCCTTTGCCTTCTATATCCTTTGTCAATATTGAACTGGGCACACTTTCTTATTGCGTGAATTTCCGCTTGAAAGATACTTGGGGTTTTTCCCAAGCTTTCAGAGTGTTTGTTTCCTGGCCCGTACACTCCTATCCCAGTTCCTTCTATTGCTTTTGAGCCGTCTGTGTACCATTGAATGGCATTCTTTCCAAGTCTGGTATTGGTATTTGGATCCCATTTCTTCTTGTTGCTTAATTCCGTAACGAATTAACCAAATGGCCATCCTTGGGTGTACAGCCACAGCTGTCCCTACCGCGACCTTTAACTTCACTTGCATTAATATTCAAATTATACCCTGAAGACGATTAATCTCCTATAGCAGGGTACAGAATTGAACTTTTGCAAATTCCAATAAAGGAAAATCAATTATCAATTAAAATCATGTTCGAACAAAAAAAAAACCAGCGTAATCTTCAGAGGGCACCAGCTCCCCTAAGAGGAACTGTTGGATAAAGGAAAAGTTAAACTGTCATAAAATCGCATATATAACTGTAGTTTGCGTTTGGTAGGAGACCCCGTATAATTGTATTCAAAAGGTGAACGTATTCCAATTCATCTTCCCTTCTTTCCATTTCTTCTCAGAATTTGGTTCAAGTTTGTATGTTTAAACCTACAAACCTTAAAAACTAGCCAATTCTTTCAAAATTTTGACATTGTTCCCAATCAAAATATTCACCAAACAAATTTTAAATTCCACCTTTCAAAAGAATTCCTAACTGTTCGGTTTGGAAATAAAATTTTAAATATTTCATCACAATTTCTATTCATATAATATATATTTAATTAATCTTGAAGCATGTTACAAATTGCCAGTCCGCTCCTGGAGTCAAGCCAAAGACCCTTGTTTTATGTTGTCACTCGATCAGTGGGTTAAGATGACATTGAGATGGGAATTAACGTATTATTTTTATTGGCGTTTTTCTTTATTTTCATAGTTTTTTAGTAGGTGAGCTTTTGTTAGTGAATATTTCACTGTATAAATTAGAATTAATTTCACTTGCAGAAGATTTTTTTCATTTTTCTATTATCATTTCTTATCGTATACATTTGCAGCTAAACGATTGAACACAATAATGATCTTATTAAAAAGCAAAATCGTTTTATTGCAAATATTGTACAATATCATGCTTATCCTGAAAGTTAAAAATTCAAAAAGACCGCGTTTCAAGCGATACTTCTCGCTGTAGCCAATAGGTGCGTTCGATTTGCACTCTCTGTTCCCTCCGTAAGCTCTTTTTGTTCCAAAATGGTGCGAGATGCATCTTTGGAGCGAAACGTGCGGCTCGTCCCGCGTTCGTTTCTGTGATTTCAGAGTGAACGGTACTGTAAAATACGTCCTAAATGGACTCGAAATAGAGGTGGACACAGAAACTGGGACATGTTAGAAAGTAAGTATTTTTTTAGTTGTTTTTGTGCGTAATTTTTATAGCAAACGTAATTGATTTATAAGTACTTTCTTATCTCTGTTTCACGTTCTATTTACGTTTTTTATGATTTATTTTTTAATTTCAAAAACCATTGGTTATGATATTTGGTATCCCTTTTTAGATAATGAGGTATTCCGAAGAGATTTCGAAACAATGCTACGGCAACAACTGGGTGTATTACCAGAACCAGATGAGGAATTTCAGTAACTTACAGAGAACTCGACCCTTAGCTCACAATCTGTAGTTAATAAATTAGAGGACAAAATGTGGTCTCAAAAATGATAAAAGACTGGAACAACAAAATTTGTCGCTTAATAGTGGAACAAAAGAAATTATAAAAGTAAAAGAAGTGAGGTTACATTATTTTTAAACACTCTCAAATCCGTTGAATCCGCTCCAACTCGTTCGAGATCACAGCAGAGGGTAGGCTGTGTTCGAGATAGACTTTTTATCACTCCAAACTTTCCGGTATCACGTGATTGAAACGCTGCTCTCACTCCGCTCTAGCTCCGTATGTCCAAATCGAACCCACTTAAATTAGTGACTTCTAAATTAGAGAATAGTTTTGAATTTATGGGAATGAAGCTATACAATAAATTACCTAATGAATTTAAAGACATTGTCTCTCTCAGCAAATACAAAATGAAATTAAAAATCTATTATTGACTAAATGCTACTATTCAGTCAAATAATTCCTTGAAGATTATCTGTGAAACATGTTTATCTGTTTTTTTACTTGAATATTTTATTTTCTATATTATGTCTATCTACTTTATTTTATATACTATTTCAACCTTTCGGGACTAACATGTTAAAATAAAACTCGGGTACTAAGATCAGTCTCTTAGACCGACTGTCAAAAAAAAGCCTTAACGTGGAAAAAGTTGAGTGAAAATATTTCATAACAAAGGTAGGACATTGAAACAACGATACTGTATGTTTTACGTCTATTAAACATTTTTAAAACAGTACTACACCATTAACAAAAATAAACAACTAAGACAAACCTTGAGTGACAAATTAACAAAAATTAACGTGACGTTTATAGAGTATTAGTGGTTCATATCAACTGACCGAATTGTCCAACAGTCTAACTCAAATTTTTTGTCAAAGTCACTCATTTTTTTCTATACATCAAAAAGCTTTTCAAGTCTTTTCACTTCCTCGTCATAATTTCTGGAAGACATATTTTCTCTTAAATCAGCACACAGCAAAGTAAACATATTTTAAATATTCCAAAAATTAAGTTTCCAGCGTACCACTTACTGCATCCAAACAGTAACTTCTGAACCAACATCCGTGTTTGAGACCGAGGACGTAAAATTTTATAAAGTGCAAAAGGTTAGAATATTATGCCTGAACACTTCTGCAGATACTGTTGAGTTAGGAAGGTACCTGGAAGGACGAGATTATAACGCCGGCGATCGGCCCGTAATCAGAACAATTCGGAACCTTCTGTCTCACAGACATACCGTTAGTCCCGGATGGTTAACCAATTTAATAATGCACCATCACTTTTACTTATCCTATACATTTGTATGAATGTCTTAAGGGATTAATAAATATTATTATTATAATTTTTATTAACTTCATTCCACAGACTGCTACTCGTTTAATAACTCTCTATTTTTGTTTTTCTATGGGGTGGACACACTGGTATAGCCGCTACCGTATGTTTTGCGTGAGATAAAGTAGGAACATTAAAGCAATACTACAAAATATAGAGTCCGCAAGTCATTTATAAAACTATCCGAAAAGACGGCTAACATTCTATCGCCATACATATGTTTTCATCAATGACTTTCAAGGAGTGGGGAGAAACTGTCGGACTAATTGGACAGTGCCACTGGCCAATAGAACTATTCACTTACAGGTTGAAAGAGAGGTTAGGAAGATTCCGACTGTTTTTTTTGCAAATTTGGCACTGACGAACCATGATTTTCACAAAAAAATATTGTTTTTAATCATATCTGTACGCACACACACAAATATCAGTTGAAAAGACGAAAACAAGAGCTTCAATAAACTAGGAATGTTGAAACTTCGTAGTAAAATCAGGTAAAATTGATAGTAAAATGGTTTCCGCCCTTTTTTTGGTGTTGCCATATTTCAGATAGACAAAATTATTAACACGCATTTGTTTCGTTCAAACCTCAAAAGTTTCAAACAAAAACATATTTTTATTACATAAACTAGAATAATTATTTCAAAGTCGTTTTTATCTAATTTCTCAAAAGTTCATTTTTATTTTGTTCGTTTCTATCGTGTCCAGTTGTCGCAATTCAAAGGAAAAGTAAGACATCCGGCAAAGGGTCGGCAAGTTACCTTAGCATGTGATGTAATGTTGGGTTCACTTTTAAATGTAAACAAATGTATCTTTTAAATGTATTAATGAACTAAAACAAAATACTTCTCGAAAAAATGAATTCAATTTTATGGATGGGTATAGTTATTACAAAATGCGTAAATAGCGATGATACTGTCATTAATCTAGTGATATAGTTTATGGTAATTTGTGAATCAATACTACTGAAATGCGTCTAATTAAAATAACTGTAGAAACTTATCACAAACATGATTGCCATTTAAAGAGTAAAAACGAATCGCGAAGATATTCTGTAAAATTAATTTTAGCAGAAATTGCTTCTATGTATCTGAAATATATGTTCCGATTTAATTGCGTGGTTTTGTTGGAACAAAATCGTGCGTTACATTTTAATGGGATAATTTCATTTTATATAAAAGTGTTTACTTTTTAATGGTTTTTTGTAGCTGTTCGATAATATTTCAATCAATAATTTTTTAAATTATTTGCGCTCATGCGGTAGAGTCATTGTTTTGATGATTAAAAGTGATTTTGTGTTAAATGAACCTTTGTTTTAATTTTTTTATCGATCAATATTTATGTGACGCACAATATTCTTTATTTAAAAGCATTTTTCAAATCGATTATTTTATCTATAACCCAATATATCAACAGCAGATACCACAAGTAATGTCTTATCAAACATTCATCATTTCTTTGTGTGCTACAGCTTTATTCATTAACGCCATTCAGAACTAACAGTTCACTAGATAAAGCAAAATTTACACGACTAGACCAGCTCTTATCGGTTGTGAGAACCAAGTCTAGTGGAGTGATCGTCCAAGTGTTCGACCGTGCCCGTTCGGTGCGAGTGAGCTCAAATTACTAAGTTATGTCGACATAATTTTCACCAGCCTGGTTTTAAACTCCCTTTTATTCATTCACGCTCCGTCAAAACAATATCCCCACCTGAGAACATCTCTGGCGGCAAACATTGGATGAATAACCTTCAAGTGATAATTGCTGTTTTGAATTTAATCTATTAAATCTAAACGATGTTTTAAGCCTTTTACCCTCTCTCAAATCCATTATTGTCAGTATTATGTTATAATCTATAATAAAACAGCTTTTTACTGTTTCAAAATATGATTTATTATATTCTTATACAGATATCTTCCGTATCCAGTTATATCAAATAAACATCCTGCGTTTCAAATGCCTTAATTGAGCTATCAATTATCAACGAAATAAACCGGTTAAGTCCGAGTCGGACTCGCTCACGAAGAGTTCCGTACCATTATCTATAAAAACGGCAAAAAAATCACGTTTGTTGTATGGGAGCCCCCCTTAAATATTTATTTTATTTTAATTTGATCATTTATTTTTGAAGTAAATTCTGTGAATATTTCAAGCGTCTACCTGTTGCCATTATCAATATCGAGCAGAAACGAGCAACAAAATTACCTTTGTTGTATGGGAACCCCCTAAATATATATTTCATTCTGTATTTGTTGTTATAGCGGCAACAGAAATACATCATCTGTGAAAATTTCAACTGTCTAACTATCATGGTTTATGAGATACAGCCTGATGGCAGACGGACGAACAGAGGAATCTTACCTAGTAATAGGGTCAGTTTTTCACCCTTTGGTAAATTCATTTTATGTCTACCAAAAAAACCAATCATACGATCATCAAAAATAGAGCAGACAATTCTTAATGCCACGACTTTGTAGTTTACTACCGTCACTTTGGTACCTACTTTGCCGTTTCACGTAAATTTTCATTAAACGTCAGTGTAATTAAAAGTTTGTTGATGGGTTTTCCAATATTTTTATTTATTTTGTAGTCGTAAAACAGTTGTATATAAAACACATGCAGGAAATGCTTTAAAAGCCATTAGCTATCAGCAGCCCTTGATTCGTGCAGCTAATAGTCTCGGGCAGCTAAAGCTCATCTTTCTCCTTTTTGTCGCAATATACTAGGCTGGATATTCATTTTCATCGAAAGCTAGTCGGAAATTCCACGACTTTTATAGTTTACGCTTTTGTCCTTGTTTGGAAGAAAACAACCAAAACCAACTAACTCTTAAGAGAAAACAACTTGAGACAAAATCATGCAAGTACCAGGAGAGCAGACATACTAGTCATCTCGATTGATCTTGTCAATGAGACAAAAAGCAATTTTATTCACTGGGCGATTCCCACTTAACTGTATTATGTACTAGCCAAGGAGAAAACGAGTCTAGGGTGGTTTGAAGCGCAAACTTTTTGTAAGACGTTGAAAAATTCGTCACATCCTTGACATTTCTCCTGCACCACTATTATACAGTTACTTTGATGTTTATAGACACTGCCGATCTCGTTTTTAGTTCTCGGCTTTAATGACGTACGAGCTTTTCGCGTTTCGCATCGTGTGAAGTCAGCTTAGAATTTTTTTTTAGTATGGCCGATTCAGATCCTTTATACTGTTCACCATTAAAACCAATATCGTTTAAATACCAATACAAAATGTAAAATCAATGTTTGGATAGTTTCGAATATATTTGTATATTGTGAAATTATGCTTAAGACGTTTGCTGGCAAAATAAATTATTAGTGCACAACAAGAAAATCGTTAGGATTGCATGCACCTGCCATAGAAAAAAAAATGCCATCAATTACGTTAATCATTTTAACACCATGAACGACTAATTACAGGTTAAACTATGTTATTAGCTCCAGAAGCACCGGATGTATATATGATATTGTATTCTAATTGAATTCTTTATTAATTTTGAGTGACTAAAAATTGTTTTGCATGCGAAAATATAGTTTTTGACTAATTCTGTCACTTTAAATTTTCTGGCACCGTATCTCGAAGGGATTTATAAGCCAAATACGTCAATGAGTGTGTGTCCCAATCCCGTGAACAAGGAGAAATAGAACTGAAAGGACATAAGACTCCTTCTGACACGTTATTAATTAGTCAAGTAGCCATTAAAGCTCAAAAGCTCTGAGTTCTTGTGTAATCAGATTGATAACTATACATACATGGTGTAACAACACAGGAAAAAACACAAATAACAATTAATTGTGGAACGATCGTTAGCATTTTCAAGTTCAAAATACGGTGCAACTTTGTCTTACAAAGTTTGGACAAATATACTCAGTGGGACCAGTTTATATTTATTGAAATTTTATTAAAGATACGTTCGTACAGGCATAAAAATGTTCAACTTTCAGCAGACCAAGTGGTTATCCTTAAAATAACAGTATTAATTCGCATACATATAATATTATTGGATATGTTGAGCCGTAAACTTAACTGCCTCTCTGATAACATCGACTCTTTCAACCACATCAAGGTTATGTTAGTTGTTAGTATGTAATAAAATCTCACTTTGACATCGATGGAATATGTTTAATTCCACTACTACCATCCTATATCAGGTTTAATATATTTCGAATATTGGAGCCAAACTGTTTGTAGATCCACCTGTTTAAAGTGTTTCGCTTTGTGTTTATCCATAAAAGAGAAATTGTTTCACTGGTAGAATCAATTTGGTGTTACTTTACAATTGTGTCATGAAATGTAAGGTGAAATCAATCAGTGGATATTGAATGCATTATTTACTGGTATTTTAGCGAATATTTCACTCATACTCGTACATGCTGTATCAATGCAAGGAATGCTAGATTATTAAATGGAAATTCAAAAATAACAGTCGAAATTCCACGTTGCATTGACAACCATTGTCAGACAACGTTAAAATAATAAACGTGAAACATCAAAGAAGGGTTTCTTAGAGGTCATGAATCTATTCGGTGATATAATAGAACGGAAAATTGACAATATAACCAGCTACTTGCAAATGGATGAACAACACAATAAGGAAATAATTGTGAAAATGAGAGAACAAGAAACGCATCTTGAGCCTAAACATAATATGCCTCCTCCTATGGCGAACAGCAGCAGTTCCATGCCAATGTCGTCGCAAAATCAACATGTTAACAATCATTATAACTGCAATTTTCACCATTCAATAAATAAATAATGTTCAGTTTGTTATATTACGTTACTGTTTCAATAAATAAATAATTTGTTTGTTATTGTGATTTTTAATTTAGAGACGTTACATTATCTTTCTGAATATAGTGAAGATATACAGTAATTTGTATTTTTATTCGAGAAATATTACCGCTTGTGTTAAAAAATTACCGATAATTTCCATGAAAGCTTGTTGTTAATAATTCCACGTCCCATTACTGAGTATAGTATTTCTAAAGTCAATGTGAAGACATGAAAAAAACAAGGTTTATAATATTTTATACAATTGCTAAGCTCACTAAATATATTACCGTACATGAACAATTAATAGTATGTTCACTCTAAGCTCCTCCTCTCGGTCTAGGATGCCACTCTTTTTCGGGATTTTGAAGTTCCAACCGAGCTATAGATACATTGTTAATTATTTCGATATTTACGTATAATAAATATTATTTTCTTCAAATCACAATCTGTTTTAAAGTATGGAATCCTTATTAGAATATAGCTTATTATAACATTCATATTTGATACGCCACACTTTATACAGATCTCCTGTAACATTTTAAAATGTAGCTTTTATTAATATACAAACTACTGAGTGACAAAAATTATAAAACTTTCACCACCCTGTATCTCGGTGACTAAGCCGCTTAAAGGATCATGTTCCAATATTAATATTCATCAATTAACGAGAGTTCTTTGTAGTGAAGCAATGTCGTTTTGGTTGATTGCTTTGCAGAGAATCTTAAGAGTTTAAACCATCCAATTTTTTTATATTGTTTTAATAATTTGCCACTTAAAACGAGTTATGTATATACAAAATATCCAGTTTTGATATATTTCATAAATAATTAAAGCTGAAATCGCCACTGAACTCATTCGAATGGAGACAATCACGCGGAAGTGGTTGAGAGAGATGTTATTCCGTGTGAAAACGAGAAGCAACCGCAAACCATTTCATTTAAGATGCATTGTGAATCCAAAAGTACTGCTTAGAGTCAATTTAGTTCAGTTTATGTTTATGTATTGGAAAATACTATTATGAACACTATGTAGGGCAATGTGCACTTTCACGATGAAGTCAGAAAATTTACATTTGAAATTTTCCTTAAAGTGGAATTCTCAATAAGTCGGCAATATTAAAGAGATGCAGCACTGCTTTCTTTATGACAGAATAACTATCGATGTTACTAAAATCTTTAATAGTACGTACGTAATATTTGTAAAAAGCTAAATATGAAAATATTTTTTTCCTCCGAATCTGTTGGTTCTAGGGAAAAACTTCATGAGTCGAAAAAGTTTTTCAATATAACATTAATTTGAAAAATATTCTCATTTCACGAATCTCAATATCGAGAAAAAGATTAAATATTGAAGAAAGTAAGGATTGATAATTCCACCCCCCTATAATCCATCAGAAATGTTCAAAAATTTACCGGTGGATAGTCATGGCGAGAGCATGGAGATTAGAGGATTTCAAGTTTCCATCTTCATTTGTATGTATGTACAATATGATATGGTGACATTCATTGAGACCTAAAAGATTTATTGTGTCTCCTCACTTCTACTAGTCCTATTACCCTGAGGAATTTTAGGATATCTGCAGGCTTCAACTTAGGTGCTGTGCCCTAGGATTCCAAGTATAAGGATGAAGGTTACTTCTTCCATGCCACAGATTCTAGAATCTTCTTCCTCCACTATTTCGAGCTTTTTAAGGTGTCCATTCAGGCGACAATGTCCCGTTAGGATTCCTGTTAAAACTCTTAGTGCAGTTTTACTTTGACTTATGCATTCATTTAATCTCAACGGGTTGTAGCCATCTTCCCTTAAATATGAGACGAAAATGAAAATTCATTTTCAATCAGCACCTCTTACCTGAGAAGGAGAAGTTTTTTATAAGAAAGACCCTTCATTATTTCATACGGGCATTCACTTAGCATGAACTACTCTTTTTTCAAAAATATTGGAATGGGAGTTCTTCAGGGTTCTGTTTCGGGACCTCTTTTATTCATAATATATGTGGAGGCTTTATCCACATCAGCAGTGTATCAATTTGAGGATGACATCTAAAGGCCATATCTGAGAGGTCATCTGGAGTATTTGATAACATGCTTAAGTGGTGCAATGAGAATGTTCCTATTTTAATAAAAAAAACAGCTACTATTCAGTTTTAGGATAGAATTTAACCTGATCACGATGTTTATATCAGGGTTGATGGTGAGTCATTCCCCATTCAATGAGAAACTAATTTTCTAGGGGAACCTAGAGCTTGATGAGGGTATAGGTTCTGGTCTTGTCAAAAGGTTCAGTAGATGCAAAAACATATTACTATGCGCATATTCAATCTATTTTAAGTTATGGATTGACTTGTGGGGAGGTTAACCTGCTGCGGAAAGGGCAGGAGAAGGATTATTAGGTGTATTGCTAGAGTGGGTGACAGATTCGTGTAGACCTTTATTTAAAAAGCTGGAGTTTATAGGCGATTTTATCTTGGTATACCACATATACTACGGTATACCTTGTATGGGTAGGTCGTCGTTTTCGGTTTGCTAAACCGTACCAGAGGTATGGGACCAAAGCATTCGCAGCCCCGGATCGGGTACACTTCGTTTAGTATAACTACTTCCCTTTTTTCATCCTCATTCAGTTTCTCTAAACGTTGAAATTGATTTTTATTTCTGTGGTTTTAAGCCGTTCATAAATAACCACAAAAAGATTTCGATATTGTGTTTACTCCAGTAGACTGTGGTTATTTCGATTATTGTTCATGCTGAAAGTAGATATTAATTTAAAAAATGGACCTAAATCTCCTTGTGAATGGACATGTAATTTCACTATTCTGTGGAATGACAGATTATATGTCATTCGCAGACGCAGACGGCTCAAAAGCAATAGAAGGAACTGGGATAGGAGTGTACGGGCACGGAACCAAACACTCTGAAAGCTTGGGAAAAACCCCAAGTATCTTTCAAGCGGAATATTACGCAATAAGAAGGTGTGTCCTGTTCAATATTGACAAAGGATATAGAAAGCAAAGGATTATTATAATGTCTGATAATCAAGCAGCCATTAGAGTGCTGAGTTCTTGTGTAATCAGTTCCAAAATGGTGTGGGAATGCCTAGGCCAACTTAATGAACTAGGCGAGAACAATATAGTCACCTTACTGTGGGATTCAGAACACACTGGAATAGAAGGAAACGAAATAGCGAAGAGGGGACTGAAATGCCCTTTTGGGTGCCGGAACCCTTTTGCGGATCAGCTCCAATGTAATATTGGAAGAAATAGGTAAAGCCGCAGAAAAGAGAAGATCTGACCATTGGGAAGATCTAGCAGGGCATTGTCGCCTGAATGGGCACCTTTAAAAGCTCAAAATAGTGGAGGAAGAAGATTATAAATTTTGTGGAACTGAAGAAGAATCCTTCATCCACATATTTGCGAACTGCACAGCAATTCAGAATCCTAGGGCACAGCACCTGGGAGACTACTGGATAGAAGAGGGACAGTTACCTAAGTTGAAGCCTGCAGATATCCCAAAATTCCTCCGGGAAATAGGACTGAAGGAGCTACTAGTCTCTGAGACTCTCCTCAGAAACTAAGTAGAAGTAAGGGGGCACAATAGATCTTTTCGGTCTCAGTGAATGTTACCCCAAAATACATACATACATTATACAAGTAAAATCTGGTAATATTTGTCAAACGCAGTGGCAATCTGTTTACGAGGAACATAGATATACAATACAACAACCTTACAAAAATTACAAGGTCAGCTAATGAATTAGAAGTAAGTTCTCACAGAACAGCGTTTTTGAGAGAAGTGCTGAATTCAGAGCTATAAAAGTGTATAATAAGCTGCCCGTTAAAATTAAGAATATTAATAGCATCTGTTTGTTCAAAAAACATTAAAAAATCATTTTATTCAACAGTGGAGGAATATTTTAATACGTAGCGTTGTACCTATCATTTAATGACTATTTTAATGAGTTGTGCTGAGCGTTTAAAACTTTAGCTTGTAATTGTTTTTATGTATTAGGTAGATATATTTAAAACGACGAATCATTTTTTATAATCAAAACAATAAATATTAATATTATCAAGTAGATCCCGATTCTTAATGTAACCACATAATTTAGTGTCCTTCGTAGAGACGGCCCTGCTTCTTTGACAAACGCAGCAAAACGATGTACTCGTTCATGCCCATATAAATGAGAATTCTTCTATAGGTCTTGGACAAATCCAAAGATAATTTCATTGAATCATCAAACTCGTTACATTTTGCAGATATTTCAATTTATTAATAGAATTATCAGCTAGTCGTCTACGTCAGATTACATCTAATCTGGTCGTCTAGTTTATTGATTTAAATAATATGGGTTTTTCGTTCTCAGTGGCGTAGCGTGGAGGGGACAGCAGGGACCGTGCAGCGGGAGTGCTAGTGACTAGTGACAACTACCTAGTGCGGCGGCACCTCAGATTAATACATTAAAAAGATACATTTGTTTACATTTAAAACTGAACCGGACATTACATCACATTCTAAGGTAACTTGCCGACCCTTTGCCGGATGTCTTACTTTTCCTTTGAGATGCGACAACTGAATTATAGGACACGATAGAAACGTACAAAATAAAAATGTACTTCTAAGAAATTACATAAAAATGACTTTAAAATAATTATCCTAAGTAGTTTATGTAATAAAAATATGTTTTTGTTTGAAACTTTTGAGGTTTAAACGAAACAAATGCGTGTTAATAATTTTGTCTGTCTGAAATATGACAACACCGAGAAAAGGGCGAAAACCACTTTACTATCAATTTTACCTGATTTTACTACGAAGTTTCAACGTTCCTAGTTTATTGAAGCTTTTGTTTTCGTCTTTTCAACTGATATTTGTGTATGTGCGTACAGATATAATTAAAAACAATATTTTTTTGTGGAAATCATGGTTCGTCACTGCAAAATTTGCAAAAAAAAACAGTCGGAATCTTCCTAACCTCTCTTTTCACCTGTAAGTGAATAGTTGTATTGACCAGTGGCACTCTCCGACTAGTCCGACAGTTTCTCTCCACTCCGTGAAAGGCATTGATGAAAACATATGCATGGCAATAAATGTGAGCCGTCTTTTCGAATAGTTTTAGGAATGACTTTCAGACTCTATTTGTAGTATTAAGGCAGATTTAGACGTATCCAGTAACCGGCACCAGTCTCACTGGCACGCCAGCTAGGACACTGCCAGCTCTGGACCAGGTCGTTTACATGAGCCCAGTCCATCCAGTCTGTTGTAAATTTGTGTTTGCGATCAGGTGCGTTACAAAAATGAATGTGGGGCAAAGCCGGCTGTTTAAAAGAAAATGTGTCAAGACAATTCCCGCGCTATTACTACAGGAGCTTGCTGATATGTTGGAGGACGAAATATTAAAGAAAAGACTAATATGGATAAGAAAATGGATCAGCGATAGGACTAATACGGGAGGTTCGTCTTCGCTACAACAACTGAGAGGAGAAGATCCCTCTGAGTACAGGTTGGCGTTACGTCTTATGTCAGAAAATTCTGATGAGTTACTGTCTCTGATTCAGCATCAAGACATTACCGGCAAAAATAAAATTAGAAGTAACATTGTCAGATTCCATAAACATTTGTGTTCTCGGTAAAGTTGAACCAACTTGAACGTTTCTATTTCGTTTAGTTTTCGGGTTATTTCACTGCTGTCACTGTTCACTCTACAAAATGCGCCAACGACTGGCACAACATGTTTAGACGTTTCCGCAACACTGGCTCGGGTGTTGGGGGGGACGCGGGTGAGGGCTACTGGCAGCAAAAATAGACGAGCTCTCTATTCGAGACAGCACTGTCTGACAGCGCTGGACTGGCCCAAAAGAGTGTTTACATGGGACCACTATCACGCCACTGCTGGCGTGCCAGTGAGACTGGCGCCAGCTACTGGATACGTCTATATCTGCCTTTACTCTAAGGGTGGCACCCAGATTTCCTTAACGCAAACGAACTAACAATCGACAGAGAGTACTCGGTAATTTAATCAAACAAAACACTAACCAACTTATTATCTTAACTTCCTGTGAATTCCTTACGCCGGTTCTTCCAATATACGTATGTCCCTTTCAAGGCAGTGGTAGTTTATCTTTCAATAACTTGTGGGATGTACATTAGAACCGTTGAATGAAATATTTAAACTAATAATTAAAATAAGAGAGGGGGTGACAGCGAATTTCCGGCCGGAGTAAACTTACGCTACACCACTGCTTCTTCTCCTCGCAGTAAAAGCGCGCGAATTTCAGCTATATTTTAATTTCCCCCAAAACTATAGACACGCGTAAACATATTTTCGATAAAAAAGGATAAGAAAAGACATGCTTTATATGGTTTATTTCTATCTGCCATCGATATGATTTATGCTCTTAGAGCGAGAGCTTTACATTCTCAAAAAGCTCTCTTGAAGTACGCGAACATCCTTAAAGTTTCTTTGATTGCTGCTCTTACACTTTAGTGGTATACTTACTTTTAAACCATTTAAAGCAGTTACAGCATATTTTATTACTAAAAACGTCGGCTTGAACACTATACTTTTTAATGACCGTTTTTTGCTTAAATGAATTATAACCCATGAAAATATTGCAAGCTCCCTTGCACAATGCATCCTCGGTAATATAACTTAGTCATTAGGATGCGTTATACTAGATCGGTTTTTATGGTGTTTTTACGATCGCACGTTTCAGAATTCGAATCTTAAACTCGACTATCTATGAAATCGAGACGATGTGTACCGGTAGAACTGGTTTTTTTTTAATAAATAAGATTTGTAGTTATTAATATACTCGCTGCAAGAATTTTGTTTTTCACTCATTTGATCCAATGTCGTTTGCTTTTTTTTTCTATACAGACGTTTTACACACTATTCATTTGTCTTCCTTTCATTTCTTTTCTCCCTGGCATTGGAAAATTAAAGGTGGTTATATAGTATTTGTTCTGTTTTTCCACCAAGCTACTTCTTTTTATACTGATGAGGCGCAAATACGCCGAAACCGGTCTGCATGTAATATTGTCCCTTTTAATCACAAACCAGAATATTTGGTTTAGCATTTAACTTGTGTAATTCAATATTTGTCTTGGCATATAGCCAAAGAAGTAGTTTTTGCTTCTTAGTGAACGGTCTGCTCTTTAAAAAGTTTTTTTTTAAAACGTTATAAAAGTATTTAACTCTTTGACATCTATTGATTGACATTTTTTCACAGGAAACTGTAATTAAGTGAACAATTAATTTTATATTTTATAAGCAGCCCTTGGGTGAAGTAAGGGTGTATTATTGTGTCCATACAAGTGTGTTCCATTTTAAGTGAGACTGATGCAAGGTTTCTCGACTGTTAACAAAGATCGAGTCTTACAGTTTTCGTTACAGTTTCTTAGAAAATAATAGCAGCTTATATAAATCAACATTTTTCGACGAGACGTAGATTTTTGGCAAAGGTCAGGTGAGAAAAACAATGCAAGCTGATACAGTATTAACTCATTGCAAGAGAATAGGCGAAAGCTCAAGTTATATAATCCATGTTCTAGATGGTCGAGAACAAAATTACTAGAGTCTTAAAATACCTATGGACATTTTTCGAACATATGTGCATTGCAGTTGGATATTCACAAGCTGGGCGGTCAACTTCTTCATTTCCTTGTTTCTATTTGTGATAATACCGATGAATTATGATATTTTCAAATAATTTTGTTGTGCATTTGTGCAGTTCTGTACTATAGTCTGTTGGTAAGTAGGGTGAGTTGGATATAATTATATTTAATTTGACAGTGCTTATCTGAAGAGGTTCTAATATTGAAATTTTGAAATGAATAGCTTAGAATTAACCCCCATTAACCTAGCAGAACCATTTCGGAAATTTGAATTTTTGATTATGCCATAATTTGTCGCTAATTTATCGCTAATTTATTACCATAATTAAAAATTTGTCGCTCGTCGTTTTTTAAAAAAAACCCATGGTTCTGCTAGGTTGATATTAAGCTAGCAGAACCACTTTTTACCTAATCAACTTTCGAAAAAACTAATACCACCATAATTTGTCGCTAATTTATCGCTTTTTCATTACCGTAATTAAAAATTTGTCGCCCTTCGTTTTAAAAAAAAACCCATGGTTCTGTTAGTTTGATATTAAGCTAGCAGAACCATTTTTTATCTATCAATTTTTAGAAAGAACTGATATTACCATAATTTGTCGCTAATTTATCGCTCTTTTATTACCATAATAAAAAATTTTTCGCTCTTCGTTTTTTTAAAAAAGTCCAAGAATTTGATAGGGTATACGAGTTTACATCTGCCGATGAACTTCATATTCACCTTTTGGACAAAAACCATAAATTGCTGCTAATTTATCATCATAATTAGAAATTGGTCATACGTTGTTTTTTTAATCCATAACTTTATTCATCATATGACGAATTACTTTGTACGAACATTTACTACTATAATTCATAGCTAATTTAATTTGTTAGATTTAGGGTAATAAAAGGTAGGTGTAAATTAGATTTTTTATCTACAACTGTCATATAACGGATACGGTTTTGTTAAAAATGTCATTCGCAAAATTGCCAAGCAACAAACTTTCATGACAGTCAAAAAATTTTGCCGACAAAATTTTCACTCTCGTGGTATTATAATTGTATTATATACAATTCAACTCATGTATAAAAAATCGCATATGCCTCAGTCTAATTGTCACTTTGACACCGGCAAAAGTTAGGTTTAACTTTTTCAGCGATAAATGCACTTGTGGTTTTTTCACTTATGCATTTGTTACCATGATAAATAATTTGACAACCTAAAAACGCTCCACTTTCGGTGTCGCGTTTTTAATATAGTTGACAGTTGTTCTCGTCCAATTGCTAGGAAACAGTTTCTCATTAAACAATCCAAATTTACCCGATAAAATACAAACCTCTTGTGCAATTATAAGTGACAATTCAACTCATGTATAAAAAAGTTAGCTTAAACTTTTACAGCGATAAGTGCACTTGTGGTTTTTTCATTTATGCATTTGTTCTTCAATTATCGCAGTGCTGATTACCACAATAAATAGTTTGAAATGTTTGTCAACAACTTATTGAATTTTTAAACACTAACAATGAGTCGATTGATTGAATAGGCATGATGACTGATTTTGAGAAACTGCTCCACGATGTTTTCACGTATATACTTTATCTACAATTAATGTTATTTCTGTAAGAAAAAATGTTTTCAAAGGAAAAACTCAACTTTTAAAAACACATTTTAAATTATGCGCCAAAACGCTAGAATAGTAATGGCGTCTGTCTATGACATCATCAATTCGTAACAGTGTCAACTGTCGATAGGTTATCTATGATCTGTGTCATGTAGTAAAATCGTCAAAGTCAAACTTCAAACACTTGACAGCTTGCAGGTTAAAAGTTTATTTTGATACATAAACATAATTTCAAAAACCGTGTTTTGTGGTAATAAAAAACAGAGATACTTAATAGTTTATAACGAGAAAATATCACATGAACCAAGCAAAGCCAACAGCAACAAAGGAAATACAAAACCATAGATAATATAAAGACGACAAAACAGATGTTCGGATTTGGTTCGGGTCGGATCATAGATATTTGCGAAAATATGACGTCACTCTCTTCTGATTGGTGTTTGAGATAAGATGGCGGATGGTTAAATTTTGTGCTTATATTTTTACTAAAATAAATGTTATCACACATGAAAATGAAAAATAAGTGATTTCTGTAGAATCTCTGTATCTTAAATAATTATATCAAATCAATATTTTAGTGATTCTTAGTGACTGTCATCATGCCTATTGTCCTGCCGAATTACACTCTATTTTGGGAGCCGTTCAGATGCCGGGAGCACTGCAGCCTATTGGCTTATTGTACTCTGCTCCCACATTTAGTCCACCCATCCAGTTATCCCCGTACCTTCGACACTCGATGTTTGTATTGATATCGGGTAAATTTGTGTTGTTCAACTTCTGTTTCCTTTAGCAATTTGACTCAAAAAACTGTCAACCTAAAAACGCTCCACCTTCGGTGTCGCGTTTTTAATACTTAACAGTTTTTCTCGTCTAATTGCTAGGCAACAGTTTCTCATTGAACAATCCAAATTTACCCGATAAAATACAAACCTCTTGTGCAATTATATAGTCAGATGCACTCTTATCGTGCGGGTCATACGATTCAACAAAGACATACTCACAGTTTTTGTTTTCTTTTATTGCGTTTAATTATAACTTCCAAATGAAATCCGTTAGATAAATAAGACAGACTTATGCAATTTTGACGGGAAAAAGAAGGATATGTATTTAGTTTTCAGCGATTCTAAAAAGTCTTTCACCAGCAGAGTTTTTATTTAAATATGTCGGTTTTGTCACTTTGACAATTCAAAATGACAATATGAATAATAAGTAGCAATTTTCAGTTTTTTTGTACTTAGTTCGATGGATTATTTCGAAAATGAAAGAAGTGGAAATTCGTCAATCTGCAGTGTACTCTTACATTTTGGTAACCTCTGTGTTTTCTGATTTGATACATATGGTTAGTGACCTTTGAACCCGCACGTTAAGAGTGCCTTTGACTATAAGTGATAATTCTGCTTCCTCATCGATAATACCTTGTTTACATTGAAACGTCAAAATTTTACTTTGAATTTGTCATTTTGACAGCTAAAAGTGCTTTGAAGTTTATTGAAAAATGAATAGAAACCGATTCAGTGTCATTACCCAAGAGAATATTGAACATTCAGGTAATACAAAATTAACAGGCAAGTTATGGTTTTTGTCCAAATAAAAAGGTGAATATCAAGTTCATCGGCAGATGTAAACTCGTATACCCTATCAAATTCTTGGACTTTTTTAAAAAAACGAAGAGCGAAAAATTTTTTATTATGGTAATAAAAGAGCGATAAATTAGCGACAAATTATGGTAATATCAGTTCTTTCTAAAAATTGATAGATAAAAAATGGTTCTGCTAGCTTAATATCAAACTAACAGAACCATGGGTTTTTTTTTAAAATGAAGGGCGACAAATTTTTAATTACGGTAATGAAAAAGCGATAAATTAGCGACAAATTATGGTGGTATTAGTTTTTTCGAAAGTTGATTAGGTAAAAAGTGGTTCTGCTAGCTTAATATCAACCTAGCAGAACCATGGGTTTTTTTTAAAAAACGACGAGCGACAAATTTTTAATTATGGTAATAAATTAGCGATAAATTAGCGACAAATTATGGCATAATCAAAAATTCAAATTTCCGAAATGGTTCTGCTAGGTTAATGGGGGTTAGAAATTATTTGAGAAAAGTGAAGAAAATTTACAATTACTTCATCTCCCTTAGCTACGAAGTTATTGATTCTAGAGAAAATAAAAAAATAGTAATTCCGCTGAATGTTGAAGCTGCCTAGTAGGAATCAAAATATTTTGACTTCTCCACGTTCTTCCTTGAAAATAAATTGCCTTCAACCAAGAAATGAATTCTTCTTTATCGGTTAGTGAAGATTTCCTATGGAATTTTTTTCATTCACTAATTTTTTGTCGAGTTTACGTCAAAAGGGAACTACGAAGAGAACAGAGCAAACTTTTTCCGTTTTTTTTTTGTAGACAAACATTAAATTGGAATATAATTTTCCAAACGTTGAAATAAATTAGTGACAACAAAAAAAACATGTTTTAAATTATAACAAATCGTGCTACTCACTTTTAACTCGATTTTATTACCCCATTATATTTTTATAACGAGGAAGAAAGGAAAAAACGATCATTTACAAATGAATAATTTTGATGCAGGGCGTCAGTCACTACTTAGAGGTTTTTCGAACTCAATTACGGATCGTAAAACTTGCCATTTTATAGCTGGAAATTTGATTTTATATTTTAATATTGGAGACAGTTTCCAGTTCCGTTTACGACTTTATTCCTGTTTTGGTAAATAAATATTTTGTACTCTGTAGATCGTTCCATATAAAGCTAAGACATGTAATAAAAAAACACTCGTATAAATCTTTGAAGCTTTAGTTCCTTTTATTTTGGGGATTTAATACAAAAACAACTTTTCTCAACAACATTTTGGGGCCCCCAGACTGATTGTTCTAGTTCACTGATTGCTTCATTGATTTAAAAATATGACAAATCCAACTTCATTCATTGTATCAGAGGAACTTTGGAGTTTTGTATGTAAAGATTAAGATAAAAATGCATTATGGAGTTGTACAACGGTGTCTTATTACAAACAACCTCCATAATTGGGTGACAATTCTGCTATTTTATTGTCTATAGATGCTACGTCGAAAGTAAACAAACCCCGCCAGTCCCGTGGAGTTTGGCAGTAGGTGGGAAGACAAAATTGAAGACCAGAAATTATAAATTTTCTTGTTACCTATTTTTATACCTACAATTTGAAATGGTGTCACTAGGCTCGCTACCCGTCAACCATTCATATTTATCGCACCAAGAAGTAACAAAGGACCTATTCTCTGATTTGTAATTAACTACTTAGCTCTTCATATTAATTTATAAATACATAATGTATCGTCTCAATGGGGTGTTAAACCTATATCCGGCTTTTGGTATTTGAATAAAGTATGTTGGTACTACTTTGCAAAAATTTATTTAAAAATGTTTTAAACCGAATATTTTAGGAGAAAACTGGAAATTAAGTATTCCTAAATGTTTGCAACTTTCACTACAGATATGTCACGTCACTAAATATGAAGTTAGCCACTTTCTGATTTAGATGTTTTATGAATCAATATCCAGTTACAAAAAGGCCATTCGAATTTGAAGAACTGTCAAAGTCTATAATATATACGAGTGTTTTGGCTTTGTTTACAGTTTATTCGAGCTTGACGTTTAAATACCGGGTGTCCCAGAAGTTTCTGACCCATTTTAACTGTAAAAATCTCGGAACTCAGAAACGATAGGGAGGTGCGGTTTTCGAGGAACAATTTCTTTTTTTATAAAGTTTTTTCAGTCTAAATATTTTTTCCTTTTTGAATTTTCACAGGGTGGGCACTACCCACCTTGCTTAGCCTGACGAGCTGCCACTGGTTGCTACATGTATCAATTTAAGCTGAGTACGATAATTCCCACCGGTTAAAGTGCAAAAAGTTCAGTTTTTTTGATCACGCGGTGTCAGTTTAAAAAGTTTGAAATAATAATTATGAGACACTTCGGTGCAAATTATTTTAAACCTAGTATTAGATAGATAACCTCAATAAGCGTTCAAGAATTAACAATCGTATTTTGGTTGTATAGTTGTGTATAATTATTACAAATAGTTTTTTTAATTTTAATTTTAACTAGTGAAAAACAAATAAATAATAAATTTCTGTTGCTGCAATGGATATGAACGATATGGAGGTGTCTGCATCAATAGCCGTTATGATCAATACCGTAAGAAGTGTAGTAGAGGAATTAGTTGAAAGCGATGAAGAAAATATGGAGAAGGTGGAAAATTATTACGAAATTACTGTGCCATATTTCAATGACAACCAGTTTAAGCAACATTTTCGCCTTTCATCTAATTTTAATTTAAAAAATGAGGTTATATACATTATTGATTATATACATAGCAAATGTCAGTTATGACAGGATAACTAGGTTACCCCGAATTTAATCGAGTGTAAAACTATTTTGACTTTAACCGAATTATCGTACAGAAATCAGTTTAAAAAGTGTTAAAAGTTCTGAATTAAAAGACGTTTCGGGTTGAAAAGTTAGAAAAGTGCGTAATTATTGTACTCATCTTTGGCATAAGTATTATTGTAAATGTCATGCGAAGTTCAAAACCATGACCCTAATGACGCTGCAAAATTTTTGGTTAATGCATTAGGGTTGTCCATCTCATTTCCTCAATAACTTGATACTACATATATGGGAATCGATGGATTGGACGAGTCAATTTGCCTGCAAGAGCACCCGATTCCAATTCATGCGATATTTATTTTTGTGGCTACTGAAAATCATTAGTTTATCATGTTTCAATACTAAAGTGTATTCTGCTGTGGCGAATTCAAACAAAGCCCATTTTTTTGAAAAATTTCTCTTTATTTTTGAATTTTGAAGTAAACTGATACTCGAGCAAATTTAATCAAATTCACCCGTTGCCCTCCCACGCTGAACGCTTGTGAGTGCAATAAACAATGCGGGTTTTTGGTAAATAATTCATATAATGTACCAGGTTTGCAGTTTGTAGGTAGCATTTTTTTTTGAGATATGCTCAA
Source organism: Lochmaea capreae (assembly GCA_949126875.1). Lineage (NCBI taxonomy): Eukaryota > Metazoa > Arthropoda > Insecta > Coleoptera > Chrysomelidae > Lochmaea > Lochmaea capreae. The sequence continues at coordinate 15,635,327 of OX421409.1, forward strand.
AAAACTCACTCAACAGCTTCAAAAAGCACTGGGCCTGTCAGGAGGAACTTTTGGATAAGAATAAATAAGTTTAGATGGACATCTAAAATCTGTAGTTTTGTTTGGTCTTTCTTAAAAAATCCAATTGTATAAACTACCTCAAGCAACGATTCACTTAAAAATGAATAACAGCCTGTATGGGAAAAGTTTGATTTAGTACCTTTCAATTTTCTAAGTTGTAAATATGAATATTAAACGAAACATAACAAGATGGTACATTTTATAGGTCTATTTATTAGTCATCAATCAAACGCTTATATTGCAAACTGTAATTTTTCGTTTTGTGTTCGTTAGTTATGACTGCACCTATGTCAAAAAACTTTTATTGAACAATAATGGAAATGGGAGGGATCAAACTTGACAGGTGTAAATTATAATAATTATGGGAATGATGTTAGTTGATGTAAGAGAATGATTGCGGAAACTTTGAAATTTTCTAAATATTTGAGTTTAAAAAGTTGGGTTATGTATTTTATCTATTCAATATTATATCACTTATGGTATGCGCCAGTAAAGTCTGGTGTACAGTTCGTAATCCTTTTCGCAGCATGCAATATTATTGATCCAAAGCAAGCGCAGTTAGAGGATACTCTTGCCATTCCAAGCTCCAAAATCGATCTGAACTTAGTAATTTTTTGGTTACCAACAAAACAAAAGTTGACTGTGTACTTTTAAAGGCAATATAAGTACTATAGGTATATATCAATAGTTCTAATACAAAGTTAGTTTATAAACAATATCAACATCACATGACATACTAACCTAACCTCATAAGTAAACTTAATTATTTTTTGTTGATATCCACAATGAAAATTTTGATATTACAATAATTGTAGAATGTAGAACGATGATCAATGGTAGCAAGCAAGACCTTGCAAGGTCAAAGTGTTCCTGCAATGCATTTCAAGAAGAATTGCGAACTGTAAAGCGGGCTTAAGAATCAATTCTATAAGAAGTCGTTGAAAATTAACGGCACGCCATTGTATTTGACAGATCTGCTTTATACCTGTATCATAAATAACTAGTAGTTATTTACCTTAATTGTAGATTATAAAGTTAGGATCTCATATTTCCGGGCAGACTTTGATTCTAACGGGTTATGGGACCCCAATAAATGGCTACCGCCAATAAAATTGATAAATGTCTGCTTTATTATCTGTCTTATTATATCTTGACCACTACAGATGGCACTAAGTACATTGTGTAAAGCTAAATTTTCAATTAAAGTGGGCAGTCTTTTGATTGTATTTGGTCTGTGGTTATTGTCCAGACACCACTTTACAGTCTCACTTGGTGTGCATGGGATTATTGGTCCTTGTTTTGTTGGAGACGATGACGGATATCCAGTTACTGTTTACCAAGAGTGGCAGTAGTGGTACTGAAATCTCTTTCGTGAGAGACTCCAGAAACTTTTGTTGCTCAATCAATAGGGCGTGATATCTCGTGGCATGGATCTAGAATATATTTTTCCGCCTACCTCTATCCAAAGTATACATTTCCTGGCCTCATTGTCGGAAGCAAAGTCGTACTTTTCCTCCCTAGGGTGGAAAAGTACTTTTACTCCCTAGGGAGGAAAAGTTAAAGTAACGTCACGGTACGTTATCAGTGAAATAACTTATACCTACGGCATTGACGACATATACTATATAATATTAAATAACTATAAATTTTACCGTTTATTCATAGAACACCCTGTATTTTGCAAAATGGTAGAAAGCAGTGAATTGTTATTTCAATTTAACGATTTTTACATTAACAATTTGACTTCAATTCGTAGATACATCCGGTTTTCGAATTCAGAACAGAAATATTATATAGCATGCTATAATGTATCCATAAATTATACTGTACCTACTTCATAGTTTTAGTTTGTTTGTTAGTTTGATAAATAAATTATTTAAAAATGTTGTTTTTTGAGAGAGGCGGAAAAATGATATGTATAACATGGGAATAAAATGCCTTTTCCTCCCTTGAATGATTACGGGAGAAAAAGTAGCATTTTGCTCCCTCGTTATACAAATAGCTATTCCATTTGCCTGTAGCGTTAACTGTATAGTAAATAGTCGAAATTCAATTGAAATAATCCACCCTAGCTAAGCCAAAAGATAGATTATTATTACATTTTCGAACTTAGTACAAAAATCCATCGTTATTTCTATAAAATTAATAAAATCAAATGGGTTATGAGAAACTTGAATTTTATTTCAGAACAAGCCACACTTTCTATCAAGAATGACATTTTTCACTTAAACCTCATCCGTGGACACACTATACAATTGAATAATCAAATTTTTGCTTCATCATCGGTATAATTTCGAATTTTATCGACATCCCAATTTGTTTATTGTGGAAGTTAAACAAACTCAACTACTGTGGCTACATTTTAAATAGACAATCAAGATTATTACTACCGTTGAATCTGACAGTTTAATTATCTTTTAGAAAAGTTTCGTTGCATATCTCTCGGTTTTAATTTCTCACAAGCTTCGTGGCATTTAATTTAAGCCCGACGTGCTTTTTTTCAACCGGTCCTCCACACCCAAGATCCCTAATTATTGGGATAAATTTGTCGTTTGTGTTTCCATCACATAATTAATTCAGCACATGATATATGAATAAAAAAACAAATTGTTCACATTTTCTGAGTAACCAACGTCGCTCCATCTTTCCTCTCCGATTTTTTCTTTCTTGAACACATTGTACCTATCTTTAAACAAAATTATAACAAAAATTGTGTTATGAAAATTAACTGTCATGTTTAGTTAACGTCAAAGTTTCAGTCGGCTATTTGGGTGTTCCAAGATGAACCAAAACCGAGTTATCCGGTCGAAGTGCTTAGAAAAAGTTGGTAGCACCGTTTATCTCAAAAGAGTCTCATGTAGCAGCAATTCCTTGCCAGACCAAAGTTATGTTTCTATATTCTACCACTATATTGTATTGTCATCGGTCCTTGATGAGTGTGCAAAGTTTTGAATTAATCTGTTCGTTTAAAGTGGTTCATAATCTAGTCCAAAGGAGTCGGTTACAAACAAACATACATACAAGTGAATCTAATATAAGCGTGTTAAAGACAATAGTGTTTAAATGTTATCAACTGTTTTTTTCTAGCTCTATATACAAAATATAAAAGACAACACTCGTACCACACTAACGGAATTTATGTATTATAAACCTGATCGGACGGTCTAATGCCGATTACACATAGCCCGATCCGAATGTTCATCATCACTCGGTGGAAGAAAAGCACAATGTCACGTAATAGCATTAGCAAACACATCACAATCGACGAGCGATACTACGGCACGTTGCAGTTGTGTGTTCCAGCATTTAAGGGCGAGTCACTCTAGGCTGGCTACCCGCAGCAATTTGAGGGAGCTGGCAGCTGCACAAACTTAGCTCTGGCGTCACTAGCCGGCGAATGTTTCTAGCGGCTGGCGAAGCTGGACATGTTAAACTTTTGGTAGTGGGCAACGGCCATAGCTCACTCTCACCATTTGCTGCCAGCCAGGTTGACAATCTGATCAACAGCAGCTAGTAACTAATCCAGTGTAAACCCTGCTTTACTCAACAGTAGTCCAGCTGTCCATTACCGGACGTTACTGTTTTATCCTAAACTAAGATCTCTTCTATAGATTAATATCAACTTGAAATCTTTCATCCTCAGAATGTCTTCGTTGCCCGAAATTGTGAGGAATATATTTCTCTGGGAAGAAAGTATTGATAATTCCTTAGTATCTGGAAAAAAAGTTGACACGAGGCTTCCTCGAAACTTTAAGTAACGATCTACTGTATTTTGTTCATATTTTGAAGTATATTGCTAGTATAATATAAAACTTCACACCCATCAAGGTGCATATATAAATATACGGCTTTCATAAAATACAAATTGGTATAAATACAATCAAAAGTTATAGCCTGTTGGACTCGTTTCTTTTCGCGGATTTAGTAGAAGTAACATTCTTAACGACATCGTTAATTTAACAATTGTTTTCAACTTTATACTGCTCCGAATAGTTTTTGGTGTAAACACCTGTCGTAAAATTCATATAAAACAAAATAATACTTCCACTGCAAGGGTTTCTAAGGAGATCAGAAATTAGAGACGAACAAAGAATGACGAAGAAGATTTTACGGTCTGCAATTTATGTATGGATTGAAGTTACAAGGAATTTGCCAAAAATGTTAAAATTACATTGAGACAAAGTTATCTCGTGTCAAGAAGGCAGAGGTTTCTTATAATGTGGTCAAAGAGTTTCACACGGTAGAGAGTTCCAAAAACTCCATCCCTATTCATAAACAGTGACATTTTTTTGTCGCATGTTTTGTATAAAAAAAATGTCACTGTTTGAGAACAGACTTCGTAAAAATTCTAAAATCTATATATTTATGGTAATAATACAAATTTGTGGATATTTAGATAAATAATAATATGTACGATAAAGTTACTGTAAAGGTATTTTATAATATCGAACAGAACATTCAAGGCTAGGATAGCGCAAGGGTTGCTTTAGTGGATTGTATTAATCACACGAAAAACTCGGCAAAGAAGACGAGCACTTGCTTTGACTTTTACAAAACGCGTTTCGTATTGTCTCGATATTCCGAGATGAAGAAAAAGACAGTGAAAGCAAAATTATGGACTATTATTGCCAAAAAACAATCACAAAAGTACAGTTTATTTCAACATGTAAGAAACTGACCTGACATGTTTTGTTGTTGGCGAATAATAAATTATTAAACGATGAACTACGTTCAATATACAGATTGCGGTAAGTCTATTCGCGCCATACGATTTACACAAGTACGACAAGGAAAATAGGAGCAAAACTACTTGAAATAGAGAGAAGAATCATTGTGCGCTCAGCGATGGGCGTGTAAAAATTTAAATGTGAATTATCTCTGTAAAGGACACTGTTGCCGGTTGAGTGTTTAGTTTTACCTAATAGTGCATGAGCTCGAAAAAAAGTTAACGATAACGAGACAAAAATATCATATGTACAAATTAATCTGCGTTTCTGGCAACAGCGGTTAAAATAGGGCGACACTGAACACACCTTCAACTGATTTTGGTAGCTGGAGCTGAACACACGCCCATCGCTGAGCGCACAATTATTCTTCTCTCTCTTTCAAGTAGTTTTGCTCATATTTTACTTGTCGTACTTGTGTAAATCGTTTGGCGCGAATAGACTTTTCGCAATCTGTATATTCGTGACGCGTTTCGCTAACACAGTAGCTTCTTTGAGAAAGCTACTGTGTTAGCATAGACGAAGTGTTTGGTACGGGAGCTGATAAAAAGATACTTTGTTGGAAAACTACTCCAAAAAACGATGTTATGTTCCTATCTGCGGTACATTGGGAACATCAAATTAAAAGAAATGAACTAGAATCATAGATTAGAATAGCTTTTATTACTTTATATAAATAAAATAATTGTAATTTGTTGAAAATTTAAATAAATATATAAAAATCATTGTGTAGTTTTTTGAAACCACGATGCAAGTGATTATAGGCAAAATTTTCGGACAATTAATATATTTAGCGTATTAAAATCGCGTTTTCAATCAAAACAAGATAGTTGGAAAGTGGGAATCATAATGGGAAATCCATAATATACAAAAAACGAATCTGCTCCACTGACTGAACACTTGAGACCAGTATTTATGATAGAGATTTACCAAAAGTAGGCTTATGGAATTTGGCTAATTGATTGATTTATTGCTTCGTCGGATTTATTAATAGACTATGTATGTATGTATGTATTTTGGGGTAACATTTACTGAGACCTAAAAGATCTATTATGCCCCCTTACTTCTACTTAGTTTCTGAGGAGAGTGTCAGAGACTAGTAGCTCCTTTAGTCCTATTTCCCGGAGGAATTTTAGGATATCTGCAGGCTTCAACTTAGGTAACTGTCCCTCTTCTATCCAGAAGTCTCCCAGGTGCTGTGCCCTAGGATTCTGAATTGCTTTGCAGTTCGCAAGTATGTGGATGGAGGATTCTTCTTCCATTCCACAAAATCTACAATCTTCTTCCTCCACTATTTTGAGCTTTTTAAGGTGCCCATTCAGGCGACAATGTCCCGTTAGGATTCCTGTTAAAACTCTAAGTGCAGCTTTACTTTGACTTATGCATTCATTTGATCTCACCAGGTTGTAGTCACCCAGAAGAATCTTAGATTGCCTAAGCCCTGCTAGATCTTTCCAATGGTGATCTCTTTTCTTCAGGTTTACCTATTTCTTCCAATATTACATTGGAGCTAATTCCGCAAATGGGTTCCGGCCCCCAAAAGGGTATTTCAGTCATTCTCTTCGCTAGTTCATCTGCTATATTGTTTCCTTCTTTTCCAGTGTGTCCTGGAATCCACAGTAAGGTGACTATATTGTTCTCGCCTAGTTCATTAAGTTTGCCTAGGCATTCCCACACCATTTTGGATCTGATTACACAAGAACTCAGCGCTCTAATGGCTGCTTAACTACCAGACATTATGATAATCCTTTGCCTTATATTATATCCTTTGTCAATATCGAACTGGGTACACCTTCTTATTGCGTGAATTTCCGCTTGAAAGATACTTGGGGTGTTTGGTTCCGGGCCCGTACACTCCTATCCCAGTTCCTTCTATTGCTTTTGAACCGTCTGTGTATCATTGAATGGCATTCTTTCCAATGAAAAGACTATAAAATAACTCAAGTCATAATGGAGTTACAGGTTCGAAAGTGTCCTGAATGGCTTCGAGAAAAGGTTAGTGCAGGGTACAGTGGTGCCTTTTTTACCAGAATTCGCTGTTTTTGCTCGATTAGGCCCCCTCATTATTAAGTTTCTAGAAAAAGCTAATTTATATAATAAAGTGCCAAAGACAATAGTTATTAATAAGAAAATTATGACGTTCAATGTTGTTCGCAGTTTTAAATGATGTAACATGTTTGTCATCTATTATGAAACGCCTACTTGTCCGAACACACTCCTTATGCTCGTTAGTTCATCAATTAATATTCGCGTTGAATCAAGACTATTCACTCCTTCATATCTCAACTAAGTAACCACATGGTATAATTTATCAAAATTACACACATCTTAACGCTAATGGTGAATGCAACTCGTGCGCTACCTGACTTACGTTTATTCCAATTAAAAGCATATAAGTGATTCACTTCAGTTTTATTAAATTGGAAACTAACAACGTTTCACATGTAGACAAACTCCGTCTATTCGGACCTGTTTTACGACCTTCTTCCTTTCATAAATTCTTCGTTCCATCTCGTAAAATGACGTCACGCGACGACGGCACGATGAAAAGACCACCATAATATTGTCGTTTATGGAACGAAATTCGGTAAAGGCCGTTCGAAAATATGAATTATGGATATTTGGAATGTTTTTTGGGTCCAAAACAACGGACAAGTTGTATGATTAATTTTTTGAATCGTAAAAGTTAATTAGGTGCATTTATTTATGATACTGGGCTAATTAAAATAAACACCAATGAGATTATTCTACTACACCCAAAGGCTTTGTAATTTAACAAAAATATGAGCGTCAAAACATGGCTTACGTTTGTTTTTATCAATGCTTTTACTGGAGACTTGTAATACGAGGGCTGTTTTTTTATATTTTGCATATAGAGCTAGAAAAAACTACTTTTAAACACTTAAACACTTTTCAAAGTCTTCTTCCACGGAGAAAAATACATATATGCATAATTTGGAACCAATTCTGGAAACAGTTATTCGACTCCCTTGTTGATACAATCAAAATAGAGTTTTTGAAGTCGTTAACTGCATCTTCTGAGAACTGGAACTACGCAGTTAGTTCTTAATTTTTGGAAAAGTGAAAATGTCGTTAGCACTTAGGTCGGGGCTGTATGAAGGATGTTCGAAGTTTCCCAACTTTGCAAACTCAAATGTTTTTTGAGCTGTGTTGGAACTTGCATTGTCTCGATGGAGGATTATTCGTTAATGGGGGTTGGTTTTTTGAAACTCTACAATTACTTCCGGCAAACAAATCGATATGTACCAATCAGCAGTATCAATTCTTTGTCGAATTTGCAGAATTTTCATTGTTATTTATAATTTCGAAAATATGGGAGCTCTACGTTTTATAGAACATCTCGAAAAGCTTGCAAGTTTATCAGAGTCTGAAAATGAAGGACCCCAAAAAAATATAATTCTTCCGCGTACCAATGATTTTGAGATATCTTATGATACAGATTACTTTCGGCGTTTTTGGTTACACAATAATACGACGCACGTTACAAATATTAGAGATAATTATTGTAGATGCTTCTGAATTTCAAAGTGAAAGTTTAAGTCAGTATCTAGGTTAGATGCTCTTTGTTACTATTTTTCCCAGTGATGAATCGGTATCCCATAAATTAAATTACATCCTATTTTTGTAATTAGTGATGAGGGAAGCAAGACCAGGACCAAGATTCGGATAGTCTTGGTCTTGCTTATTCGGTCTTGATCTTGCTCAAATTGTCTTGATCTAGGTCTTGGTCTTGGTCTTGCTTATTCAGTCTTGGTTTTGGTCTTGCGTACAAAGTCTTGGTCTTGTTAATTTAACCAGTTACTCATTTTTTTACTCTTTAAAATCATCATGGGTATTGATTATTAAATAATTTATAATACATTTTCAACTAGCAAAATTATTGTAACGGGCGACTACTGTACTCTAGTGATGAGCAAAGCAAGACCAATACTCGGATAGTCTTGGTCTGCTAGTCTAAGGACGGTCTCAGAAATTATAGTTTATTACAGAAAGGTATAGGGTAATAAAACCTTATTAGGTATGCAAAGGGAGCACAGAGTGACCCAACGATTATTTAAGCCACTTTCATAGTTTGGCATTGATTTCATTGTCTTCATTTTTATCCCGTGCAGGTAGTACCACCGGGGTTGGGGTCAATATATGGGTTTAGCCTATTGTTATCCATTCACAAACACTGAAAATAGTGTGCCAAAGGCGTGCCGGTAGGATACTCGTAAAAAGGAAAGAATTTTATTTTAACAGAATACAAATTAGGCATTATGTACATAGTATAAGGTACACTTATTTTTTATTGAACATTATACAAAAAATACATTATACAGAAATTAAATAATAAAAAATCATAATATTCTTCGTCATCTGAAAAACTGTCATCTCCTCTTAACGAGTCGTCGGTCCGATCGATCAAGTAGTCAAGATCCCACATTTTCTCCTCTTCTTCAATGACATGCTGGACTGCTTTTCACCCATTCTCTGGTGTCGCCTCCTTAATGGCTTGATGAAACAGTAGCTTACCGTCTTTCATTTTGAATGTCGTGTTGTGTCTTGCCACAAATCCTTTCACTTGCGCCCATATAATTTCTATATTTAGTCCGCAATGTTATGGCGGTGTGCGCAGCACAGTTACACTACTTATGTTTTTCTGCTATATCTTCCGCGGCGTATTTCATAAAACGATGTTTGTGTAAATTTGCTATAGCTAATAGTTCTTTGTTATCAAATTATCTTCAAATTCAATACTTTTGGTGGTTAACCAGTCAATAATTTCTTGTTTTCTCCAAGGTAAAGTTGGAGTCTTCTCTATGCGTCGAGAATGGTAACTCTGGCCAAGCTCCATTAAAATCTAGGGTGGGTATTTCTTTTTTAAATTAAAAAGAGTGAACTTTTCTTCGAATTACACTTTTGGTGTTTTCTTCAAGGACTTTTACTGGTCTGCCTGGACTTTCCTTGAAAGGCTCCACAACTTTCTCCCCCGCAATAATTTAAAAACGGTGGACTTTCCAACTCCAGTCATTCAGGAACATCGGTCTTCAGTTTCTTGTACAGTAAATTTCGGGTAGTCGTATTTTATGCAATCGTGTTCATTTTCATTCACTGATAGTGGAGAATTATTGGAACATCTTTTCGTTGGTGTAAATGTCGCCATTTTATTACTAATCTTATAATAGTGTGAACACTATTTACGGCTTAACAGCAAATACTGCTGCGTTAAACTAAACAAAAATACTTATAAAGGTCTAAAAATGTTGGGTAAGGCACCTTGCGGCGCATGGTTAAGCCGAATCTGAAATAGGGTTGGAATTAGGCAGAGGCACTAATAGAAGGTTAAACGGTACCTGTTGAACGCAAAACGTAACTGTATAATCTACTACCTAAGTAATCCCTACACTATATTTCAATATTGACACTTCAGGCCAGAAAACATACTTTTCCTAATTCTCTTACGCAGTTACTTGAAATTTTAATATTATAGACAATACTATTTTAAGACCTACGCCTATGGCCGACGCCGAAATTGAGCCAAACTGGACGGAATTCTCCATTTTATTACCCTATACCTTTCCGAAATATACTATAGGTATTTATTCCCTAAGGATTTTGTAGGTTGGTGAAATCGGGCATAAATGTTGCTTATTTCTTAAAATGTCTCTCCAGATATAGGTACCTTTCTGAAAAATATGTAGGTACAAAACCACAATTTTTACATGTAACAGAAGTTTTCAGTTGAAAATTGCGCAACTATACTTTCGTTCACATGCATATTTTTCTACGAATACATCCACCTTATAATGCATCATTCCAATTCCTTCGAAAAAATTTAAATTGTTGTTGTTTCAAGATTCCGTACGTAACTAGTAGTCACATAGCGACATTTCAAGTCAATATTCCCATAAAATTTTATTGTTAGCGACTGTGAATGGTTCGAAAACAAACATCGAGAGTGTTGCTGTATTCTTAATAAGTTTTGAAAAAATTAAAATGTGCCTCCTAGATATTGCAAACTTGAAGAAGCTTAAGAGTGACGTCCCGTCGAAATCAACTTTATCGACGTTCAAATTATATATAATTAATCTCTTCCACTGAACCGGTCTATGATAATTAGCATAGTGTTGTAAAATACATCTTTAAAAATAATACATAGTATTATGAACTCAACGGAGTTCTTGTGTAATCGGTTCCAAAACAGTGCTAGGCAAACTCAATTAATTAGGCGAAAATAATAGGAAAGGAAATGTGATAGCTGATAGAGAAGTACACCCTTTTGGGGGCTGGAATTCCTTGGCGGTATCATCTCCAATGTAATAATGGAAGAAATAGGTAAAGCCGTGGTGAAGAGTGGTAACTACAACCTGTTGAGATCAAATGAATGCTAAAGTCAAAGTGAAACTGCACTGAGAGTTTTAACAGGACATCATCAGTAGTAATAACCCTAGGACATGGATAATTGTTCGAAAAAATTTTATGACTAATTTCGAAAGCTTGTTGCTTGGAAATAGACCAACGCTGTAGGTGGAGGTTGACATTATTGGGTGAAATTGTTCATATGATAAAAAATGAGGAAATTTGATTGGTTCTTGGAACTGTCAAAAAATTGTCAGTAGTAATAACCCAAGGACATTGATAATTGTTCGGAAAAATTTTATGACAGACGCCGTAGGCGGAGGTCTGTTGCCTACAAGCAACAAGCTTGAGAAAGTTGTCATGGAATCTTTGAGCATTTATCAATGTCCGAGGGTAATTCGGATAGAACATTTTTTGCTAATTATAAAAAAAAGTCGAAACATTTCGAAATAAAACAATATGTGTCCATAGCAACGTGAAAATAGCCCATGGTCTGTAATGTAATGTAATGTTGACATGATTGGGTGAAATTGTTCATATGATAAAAAATGAGGAAATTTTATTGGTTCTTGGAACTGACAAATAATTTCCGCTTGAATGGGCACCTGAAAAATCTCAGAATAGTAGAGGAAAAAGACTAGATTCTGTGTCATGGAAGAAGAAACCTCCATCCACATGAACTATGACTGTAAATAAAACAAAAAATCTGGCAGTAAATAGAGAAATAAATATGTATAAAGTTATATTATTCACATCAATACATTTCTTACTCACGACCAGGGCCGGATCTATGTATTGGCATAATGGGCTGCTGCCCAGGGCCCCGTTTCCCGTTAAGATAAACAGAAAAAGTTGCATACAATGAAAATAGTAATAAAACAATAAACCAATAAAAAAAATACAAATAAAAACCCGAGATAACAATGACATATAAAATGTATTTCTAATTTTTCCAATTTTCTTTCGTTCTTCCGCCCTGTCACCGAATACGCCTGAATGAATAATAGAATTTTATAAATTTCTTATTGTTGTTATGTTATGGTCATTTATTAATGATTGGAACTCTGTCTTGTTTAAGTTTTGTTTATAGGTTAAGAAGTAATTTTTTGTTTCCCAAAGATAAAGAAGGTACCTGTTTATTTTAACTACTTCTACCTAGGTTTATAATGTATTTTCGTTTGAAATAAAAAAAGTTTCAAATGTTGAATTTTCCCGCATAAAACATTTTTTAGGAAAATTCCTAATTTATGTTATTTCGTGGGCCCCCAGATATCGTTAGCCCAGGGCCCCCAAAGGTCACGGTCCGGCCCTGCTTACGACTATCTACTTACAACTATTCAACCCAAATCTGATTCAAGATCACTATCTTCTTCATTTAAATTCATAACTGAGGTTGCTACAGCGACATTAGTATTTCGATATGTACCTTCAACTTTAATAATATGCTGATTTTACATTTTCCTGCTATCAATAGAAATATAACTTATCACATCTCCTATTTATCTTGAGTTTAATGTGGGTGAAACGGTTTCAGATCTAACTATGGATTTTAGCTGATGCTACATGTCTTCAATAGGGTTGAATTTGCAATAATATGGGGAAGCCGTAATAATGTGCGGCCAATTCTTCGTCGATATTGAACGCAGCTGAAATCGTTCTTTGAATATCCTTTTGCATTTGGTCTAATTTGATGTTATCAACGTCACTCCGTTTTTTTTTCTTTTATTGGTTATAGGTTATACCATTAAATGATAAGATTACTTTCGGAATGAAATGTTTATCACAAACTGAAATTCTTAAACAATATTAAAAATAATTATCCCGAAATCCCTACTTTCTTTTTTAATCCCAATCCCAATCCCACTATAGGTGCAATTCTGTAAGCAAATGTTAACTTTTAACGCATGGTTAAAAATTATACTATCTGCTAACTCCATTTTACTATTCTGTATGCATAATAATCTTTAAAATATGAACGGAAAACTCTTAATTGGACACCACATCTGTTAAAATTCAAATCCTAATCTTGGTCATGTATAGATTAAACATTTCTTATGGCGGAAACTTCGTCAAATATAACGGCTTGCCGTTGATTTTTAACCACTTCTTATAAAATTGACTCTAATGTATGTAAATATTAAAATAGTTATTTGTATGCTTAGGCCGCGAAATGTCTTTTTAACGTACCAAAAGAACAGTTATCGCCGAGGCCGCTTGAGGCCGAGACAAGATAATCTTTAGGTCGTTTTAAAGTTTCGCGGCCACGGCATACAAACTATTTTTCGTGCAATCGTTAAAATTATTAAACTAGATAATTGTAAATAAATATAGTATTGCTCTAAAATCAACAGCAGTTTTAATTTATTTAACAATGTGTGCTATGGAAATGATATGTTACCTATAAGTAATAATACAAACTGTACAATTAATGTTAATATTCATCCTAAATAATATAAGTACTTATGTATTTGTTGGTATTCAATAAAAAATAATCCTTGTCTTTGTAGTATTTTAGAAATGTCAAATTTGGATTTGATTTCGTAGCCGTTGCTATGGGTAACGGCCGCGAAATTAAATTTCGTGGACAGTGCTGGGGACGCGAAGTACTGACTTCGCGTGCGATTGCACGAAAAAAAAACATTTGGAATAAAGTAGGTATGTGCAGTACAGGTCATACAAGAATATATTCACGCAATCAGATTAAAATATTTATAGATAAGGTGGTCAAATATTTTGAAGCCCAAAGAAATAAAAGAATAATCAAATAACGCACCTGGGTAAACATTAATAGTAAATTGACATTTTACACTCGAGTTCTAGGCGTACCTAAGTCGAATACAACAATCTGATTTGTGTGAAAAATCGCTTTCGCATAAGAAAAGAATACTATTTTTCCTTCGACAACGCTATAATTTTATGAATAATTAAAAAAAATTGCATGATCATATACAGGGTGGATAATGACCAACGGGAAGGAGGTTTATAACGAAACAGTCAGTTTTAATATATGTGTCACTTTGGAAGTTTGTATATTGATAAAAATTACATTTTTTTTAATACACAGGATGTCCCAATAAAGTGTGGCATACCAAAATTTTATTACTTTTCATGATATACCTGAAAAGTTCTTGATGCGTAAAAAAAGGAAATGTTCAGTCACCCGAGATTAAGATATCCCAGTAAACATTTTAAAAATTATATGACCAATAAGTTTCGCTTAAGTTACCGTCAGTTAAGAGTCATTAAAGCTGGAAAAGGGGCGCCCTAACCAACTCTTAATTGACCCTTTCTAGGTAAGTTTCACTACCTTAAAGTTACTGTTTCATTACTCGATCAATAATAATAAATGACCGTACTGTTACCGTTTAATTACCTATGTATCAACTTCTCTTAAATTACTTTATATTGACCACTTCCACGTACATTAGGTCGCTCCTTAAACAACTACTAACTTACTAATAACTGACCATTAAATGACCATTACATTACCATTAGTTGACCCTATGATTTACTTTTAAATGACCGTTATGTGACTATCTTAAAAATAAAATAAAAAGAAACTATTTATTAATCTTATATTGGGTAATTTTTTCTTCTTTACATGTTTATACGTTCATATAATTACTTGTTATCACAGAAAAATCCCCTTGTTCATTTTTGTACACCATTCTGATTGACCACACCTGTAACCGGGACTCGATCCAACGCCTTTTCCATACTTCAATCTCCAGACCAACACCTTAACCACTAGACCACACCACCGATAGTGATACTCTTCCAAACTAACAGAATATTGTTCGAAACATAGGTAGTGTCAATTTTTTGAGCATGTTATCATTATATATATATAGTTTTAAGTATTATTCTATTCAACTTATCAATAATAAATTTGTATATTAAATAAAATTAAATAGACGGATGTACCCTACAACCGTTTCTATTCATGCCTATGCAAATTTTATTAAGAAAATCAAAACTTATGAAACAGAGGGAGAAGCAGAAAATAAAACAACTGAAACCAGAGTAAATGAGAATAATATCCCGAATGAAGATAGTTTGAGTGACGAGAGGAAAAGTGACAGTAGTAGCGACAATGTGGATATGGAGTACGGGGAAGAAACTGATGTTGCGGAAACTTCGGGAATAAGTGATAGCACATCAGATGAAGAAAACCGTGCCAAAAAAATGCGAATGATGAAATAACTTATTTAATATTTTACTTTTAGAAAAAGTCAACATAATTTCAATATTTTTTCATGTATTTTCGAGATTAAGAATTAAATATTTTTCATTTTTAGTTTGGTAAAAAAAATTGTGTACAACAAAATAAATCGTTCGATGCATCTATAATCATTTGTTGTTCGTTTCGATTCTGAATGAATAAACTTAGGTATTTTTGATTGTGTGTATTAAAGGAATGAATACGTAAGTATTCACATTTTGACTTTGTATAGATACAAACTTGCACATTATTTCTTGTATGTTAATACGTTTTAGACTATTTTGATTAATATTTTCTATATTTGCAATGTATATATCTAAATATGATGATTTCAAAGGAAATTGAAAAAACTCGGAGTAATCCTCTATTTCATTTCCTTCAATAAAGAATTCAGAACAATTTTCATACGCATGACGCATACGTATAATTTTATTATTTTTGGTACAAAACCAGGCGTCCGGAAATTTGAAGTTACTCAATTTAAAATCAGACAACTGAATTTCACAGTCACCATTTTCTTTATAACGAATAAGGGGGTTTTTTTATCAGAGTTTCTATTATTGAAATTCTCAACTTCTAGCCGCTCAGTTAGTCGGTTGGCGACTTGTGTAAGAGGATGTTTACCCACTCTAAGTATTCGTTTAATTGAATATAGGAAACTTTCAAAAGGATATGCTGAAATGGAAGATAATACACCAAATCTTCTCACATCATCTACTACATGCTCCAAACAATGGACATTGCTTGTTATATACTGCGGTCCATATAACATTTTATACTGCTGAATAAAATCTTTAAATAATAATTCTGATACGTTCAAATAGGTAAAATATTTTTCTGCAGAACAAATTCTAACTGCACAGAATAATTTTAGGAAGTGTTCGTAATAACGTGAAGATTTGAAACACTTAGATAGTACCACCAAACCATAATAATTTAAAAAATTTCTGAATTCTAATCCTTTCCAGTTAGACAATAGTTTAAGGGAACGTGTGCCACGATGAATTTCACTAGGCATTTTAATCATTTTTAGCAATTCGAATATTTCGTTTTGTTGAGCACAACTCCATTTAGTTCGGTAACTTAAGTCTCCACTACGCCATCCGTTTAACAATCTTTTCATTACTCCCAATTCTAAAAGATGAAGTGGATCGGCTACAATAACATCTTTTATAATGTCAATTGGTAACTTGGTTAAAGCTGTGTCAAATTTTTGGTGTATTTTATATTTCTTCTTACGAAACCTTTTATCAGTTCTTGGAGGTTGATTCATTTTCGTAAACACAACTGTTTTTGAAACGTATGAATATTTTCCAACTGTGGTACATTTTTGACATCCATGTTTTGCATTAAAGCTTAGTGTTCCTAAAATAATAGTAATTAACAGTCTGTTCAAACTTATATGTTTTTTATGTGAAGACAAACCTTTGATAAAAGCTCGTGCTGGACTGTCACAAATAAAACATCGTATACTGATTTTTATCATGTGATTGTTTATTTTCAAACCATTTTCAAGAAGTTTCCTAATTTCTTTAACAAACGGCATTAAGTAGGTCTGAGCATTCTCAGGTTTAGACATACCATAAAATATGCCAATGACCATTGGACGAATATTGGGATACTCTTGTATATTAAATAGAACCGGCCAAAAACACTTCGTCGTACTCTTGTAAATCGGCAAGCCATCTATATTGATATTAATAGATATATCTATATTTCTGTCAATATCTTTAAAACATTTTCTAATACACACTTCTAATCCCTGATGCCAGTACATACCGTCACCATTGTTTATAAATTCAATTTTTGTAGGAGTTTTCATTAAAGTTCTCGGATCAATACTTAGGCCTGCATCAAAATGTGTATTTATAATTTTTAGAACTGCCTTTAATGCCGATTGAGTAATATTATGATCGATTGTCCATTTTCTCAACTCATTCGTAACGAGATTATGTCCCTGATGTATATCTGAAAAAAGTATAAGTATGCCTAAATATATAAATGGAAAGTAAGTACCCATAACTGTTATAAAACAGCATACAGTGTAACAGTAAATTGCACTGGAATATCGAACTATTGATATAAAAATTTACATATTTGAAAAATTTTCAGTCTCACTTATGTTTCGCTGATTTGAACAATCTTCAACAACTTCATCGCTCTCACTAGTAATACCAGGATAGTCTTGATTTTCATAATTCTCATCGTTACTCTCAGACTCACTGTTAGTGTTGGCTATGTGTCCCATTTCATCTGTAAATTGTAGATATTTAATATCAAGACACAAACAATATAATTGAAATACTTACTTGTGTTGGCAACGGGGGATTGTTCCAGGTAGCTGTTTTCTATATTATAATCAGTTAGCTGATTAATTTCTGTTCCAGACGAATTGAGTGAAATCCACATTTCCCTATATTTTCTTACCTTTCTGTAATACGCACCACTCCTTTTCCTTTTAATTTGGGAGGTATGCATCGTATTTTTAATACGTATTACACCGTCACCACAAAAAAACTCGGAGTAAATTTTAAAAATAAGTCTAAATATGTCTGCCGACACCAGTAAATTAAATCTAAATAAGTTTAACTTCATATTCATCCTAATATTACTTTTAAATAACTTTACAGTTTAAGGTAAATGATAGTACTGTTAAATAACTGATAAGAATATTTAGGCTACCTTAATATTTCTATTAAACAACTCGTTAGTTGAACGTAACTAAAATTACCACTAACTGTCTGGACAATCATTTAAAAATTTCCATAAAATTCCTACTAAATAACTAGTCAGTTTAAAGTCAACTGTAATACCCCTAAATTACTCGACTGTCATTAATACTATACATCACCATCACCATATAATTACTATTAAATAACTAGTCAGTAACATTACTACTAAGTGACCCTCAAAATGAATAGCACGATAACACTTACCGTTAGGTTACTTTTCTATGTCTAGTTACTTAAGGGTTACATGGGTTACTCTTATACTACCAAATTTTACTTAAATGATTACGCATTCTGACCATTGTATGACTTTTAAGTTCCCAATTTCTTAAGTTACTCCAAAAAATCCATAATATTACGTTAGAATGACCCCAAAAATTCAGTTTCTATTGAATGACTTCTGTATGACTACTAAATAACCCAATTAAGTGACCCAATGTTTGCTGGGATAGGTCACACTCTCGTGTCTAGTCTATTCCACCAAAAGATACATTTTTACGAAATTATGAAATTTTCAAATCCGAAATGCTATCAACAAATAATGTTTCATTCTACCAAAAAATAAACCCCCCCAACGTTACCCAACGTGATTTATGGACAGCCACCTAACAATACACATAATTATACACCATGTATATTGAGCGTTTGCTTTGATTGATTCTTCTATTTTCACAATCTATAATTATTCTTGAAGATAAATAAATTATTAAATAATAGAAAGAAAAACCATCGGGACTAATTAGTGATAAAGTCAAAACAAAGTTTTAATTGTTTATCTACAAATTGTGTGTGTGGTCAATCGAGTGGTGATAGTTATTAAAATATCATAACATTCAGAAGCATCCTATGGGATAATTGCTAAACGTTGTCACTTAAAAGAGATTTGTTTTCTTAATAACATATACGTTTATATAGTGAGTAATTAATGCAAGTTATGAGGCCAGAGATAAAGTGCACTCACTGTACGCTTTATCCTGAATATAAACAGAAATAAACCGATTGTGTTATTATTTGTAGTTATAATCAATTATAACTATTGATTAATATTTTTTCAATTACTATTGATTGAGATAAATTATAAATTGTATACTTTAAAAAAGCTACCATAGCCGGAGAAACTCCCTTTTTTCTTTATATATTATTTACAAGTGAAATTAGTGAAAAGAAATTAATACATTCAGGCACGTCTTAAAAAGATAAGGAAGGTGGTAATATGGCCCCATACTTTGTTTTTGATGCTTCATACCCTTAATTCCACCAAAAAGCACACAAGATGACTACATAATGGACAAAAGCACTCAAATATACCTAAATATGGAAGTTAGCGAGGAATTAGACCATTTTCCATCCTATTTCACTCAAATACAGACAAAAACACACAAGTAGACTGAATACAGTCTAAAACGATCTAAAACACACAATGCGACGTTATTTCATCCAATAACCCACAATTTAGCCGTAACTACAGTCAACGGAGCTCGAAATCACGCCAAAACCATTAACTTGACTAAAAAGCACACAAGATGACTAAATAATGCACTCATACAACACTTATAAATCAAGTTAGTATGTTATAGAGCTCCTCACCTACTGCCCTATTCATACCTTTATAATGAACGCACATACTATTAAAAAAATGTTTTTTTTAAACATTAAAAATGGACAACGTAACATTAAGTGAGGGTTATAATATGTAACTGTCACCTTTTTTAAATTACGGGTCGTGGTGTCCCCAAAATTAACTCTGGGACGCAAAATTGTCCCGCGAAACTTTGAGTAGTTATAATGGTGATATTTTATTGGGCAGATTTAAAAAAAGACGTTCAAAAATCTTTGGATTCATTGAAAAGCAATATATTGACTGTAACGAAGATACAAAAGTTTTTGACGAAGTGTCGTTCATTTCTAACTACATTTCATCGCAAAAAGTAACCTAAAGGAATAATCAAGAGTTTTATTCTTACTTAAAATCATCACCAGCTGCTATATTAATGTAAATTTGTTCCTTTGATGAAAATATAAATTTACTTAACTAAATATTTTGGGTATGATTTTTAATTCGTCACTTTTAAGCTAACTATACATACGAGGATATATTGAGAAATTCTTAGGCTACCATAGAACCAAACAAAATTTCAATGTCAAAATATTTTATTACCCAACATATTCTCCTCTTAATTGGATACATTTATTACAGCGAACCTGCAACGTCTCTAGACCTCTCAAAAACAATATTTCTTCTTGCTCTGCAAACCAGAACTCCACAGCTTTTATTACCTCCTCGTTGGAAGAAAATTTACGACCTTTTAAAGTTTTTTCCAGTTGACGAAAGAGATGATAGTCGGACGGAGCCGGATCTGGTGGATAAGGGGGGTGTTCTAGTAATTCAAACCCTAAATCATGAATTTTTTGCCTGGCAACATGAGATTTGTGTGCAGGGGCGTTGTCCTGCAAAAACAAAGCACCTTTGGATAGCTTTCCGCGTCTTTTTTCTTTAATTTTTTCCCGTAGAGTGGTCAGTAATGTCGAATAGTAATCTCCAGTTATTGTTCTACCCTTATCCAAAAAATCAATCATGATTACTCCATGGTAATCCCAAAAAACTAAAGCATGAACTTTTCCAGCAAATTTTTGGACACGAAACTTCTTAGGTCTTGGAGAACCAGAGAGTCGCCATTCCATCTATTGTTGCCTTGTTACTGGATCGTAGAAATGTACCCAAGTTCATGCATAGTAACAATTCGGTTAAAGAAGTCTACATCGTTTTTAAATCGAGCACAGATCGAACTCGATGCTTCTACCCTTGCACGCTTTTGATCAACATTCAAACATTTGGGGATCCATTTTGCAGCAATTTTTCTTATCTCCAAATTGACGTGAATTATATGATGAACGCGTTCGTATGAAATATTCAGTGCTTCAGATATCCGTTTTAGCCCCATTCGACGGTCTGATGAAATCATGTCATGAACTGCATCGATATTTTCGGGGACTGACACAGAAACTGGCCTTCCCTATCGGTCATCATCTTCAATGGAAAATTTACCTCTTTCGAAGCTTGCAGTCCAATTTTCAAACTCGCATACGAAGAACATTGATCACCAAGGGTATTAAACATATCTTCGTAAATCTGCTTACCTCTTAACTCTTTTAAATACAGGTAGGTGATGGCTCGATACTCGGTGATCTCGGTGGTCATCTTTTTTCTTTTCATTTAAAATGGTTTACTTTTTTGACATAAAACTTCACACTGACACTTTTAATAAGTTATTCTTCGTTGCTATGGTAACGCAATATTTTGGAACTGGTCTAGGCTAACTGGATATCAATACATCCTCGTATATACAACCTTAAAATTTAATTTTTTCCAACTTAAATAGCTGAAAAGCTACCGAAACGTTGAATTAAAAATATAAAAAATATTTTGGTTTAATTTCCCAAAAAATTGGCGAAACGAATAATGAATAAACCACAAGGACCATACAGAAGGTAGAATACAAACAATCAGTACAGGTGCGAAAGTTTATTAATTTCCATGTAAAAATTTTCTAGTTGTTTCGTGGTTGCATGTGGTCACAAAGTATTCGCGATCCTTTTGAAGCCAATTAATGGGAATGTATCTGTCGCACCAATGTAATTATCCTTTTGCATGTATGTCAGAACAACACTTAAGAAGTGCACTTTAAGTTAAATACGAAATTAATCCCTTAGGGTCTTAGTTTAAATATCCCGCGATGCCTGTATTTTGAATTTTAATGTTTAACAATTTTTCAGATAATTAGCGACAAATGAATTGGTGCTTTTCAAAATTATAAAACACGAATTAATAGTGAAAACATGCTTCTATTAAACTGCTGTAAAACGACAAAACTGAGCTTCAAATTCAATAAAACTAATCAATTTATTATATTTAACAAATTATATCACGTAATTTAACGTATAAGCTAAATTTCAGCACAGTTGCGGTTAACTGTATCGTGATGCGATCTAGCGGTGCGAGTCTAAAGTAAGTATGAGGTAAAAAAGTAGGTAACCAGGAACTGTAATTTGTGTGCTGCCATCTACAGTTCACTAACTCAATGATGTTGACATGTTTCAATTATTATAAACTGGTGGATAAAGACAATACAAAAGAATGCAGTGACGAGACTAGGTAAGGTGCAAAGACTTGCTTGTCTCAGTATTGCAGGGTGCATGAGAAGCACGCCAACGGCAGCACTAGAGGCCTTATTTGGCCTTCCTCCATTGCACATCGTGATAATGGGAGAAGCAAGAATGGGGTTATTTGGGCTGCAAAAGAACCTGAGCAGCAAATCAGTTAGATCAGGACACACTTCCATTGAGGAAATCGTAAGTGAAGCCATTTTAGATATGAAAACAGACTATATGGCAACTAAACTTCTCCCCAGCCCTAAATATTAGGTGGAGATACCCCACAGAAAGGACTGGCAAAACCCAAGCAGACTGAAGTTTCCCCGAGGGGAGACCTGGTATACAGACGGGTCAAAGACTGGGGAAGGGACAGGAGCAGGGGTGTATAGTGAGATGAGGAACACAAGGTGTTCCTTCTCACTAGGAGTACATGCCTCCATATTTCAGGCGGAGATTTATGCCATCCTAGAATGTGTCAGAATTAACAATCATAGGACTGACACTCACAGGATAAACATATTAACTGACAGCCAGGCAGCCCTTGCAGCTCTAAATAGCCGCAAGGTAACATCCAGACTGGTAGAAGAATGCCAGAAAGAATTGAATGTACTGGCAGACCACAGTAGAGTAAGACTAGTGTGGGTACCGGGACATAATGATATTTCTGAAAATGAACAAGCTGATGAACTCGCGAGAAGAGGTTCAGCAACGACATATGTTCGACCAGAACCTGTTCTTGGGACACAAAGAAGGTAGTCCGAGAACAAATATGAAAATGGGTACAACAGGCTGCAGTGCTCCCGGTACTAGAACGGATCCCAAAAAAAAATAATTATAAACTAAATATTTCATCGTTGCTAGAGAAACCCAAGAGAGACACCTTAAATGTATGTTACATTAACATCATTAAGATAACCATAAATATATTTTCAATAAGCGAGCTCTGCAAGGGAACACTGAGCAATACTTGACCGGAACCACTTTTCCATAATCTTCCTGTTGGATTCTCCTCTTGGTCTTATAAAAGTGCTCTGCTAAAATTACAGTTTTGTGAGGTTTAATTTAATGTTTTTTTGGAAATCTTCATAATTTTGAGTTAAAATATTATTTTCATTAAAATACTAAGTCCGACAGCTGATTTTTCATCACAAAAACACATATCTCACTAGTCGCGGGCAAAAGCTAGTATCTAATAAGAATTGTCCACGAACTAAGTGAATATTTTTAGGAAATGTGTGTCAGATTATAAGAAACTAGGCAAAATCAAACGTAAAAAAAAGGTTCAAGATATAATGTCATGTGTACTTACATAGGGGTAGGAGTAGTTAAAAACTACTAGCACTATTACTATCCATTCTTTTGGGTTACGTGCTCTATTTGGCTCAAGATTTACATTCGTTGAATTTTCCCTAGTAGATTCGGTACGGAATTAAGCAGCAAAAAGGAATGGGATTTGAATACCAATAACAGAATCAAAAGTAAAAAGAGCTGGGATAGGAGTGTACGAACTCTGAAAGCTTGTGAAAAACCCCAAGTATCTTTCAAGCGAAAATTTACACAATTTCACGCAATACAAAAGTGTGCACAGTTAAATATTGATAAAGGATATAGGAGGCAAAAGATTATCGTCTTGTCGGATAGTGTAATCAATTACAAAATGGTATGGGAATGCCTAGGCAAACTCAATGAAAACTACTATAATTATTAATATCCATTCTTCTGAGGGGTGTTGGCCACTTGGTCGCCGCGGTCAGTTTTGTCAGCGAGGGTTCCATAACGTCATCGACCACTTGGTCGCCAGTTTTAAAATCAGGTAGGCCTCTTGGTCGCCGTAGTTATCAATCATTAAAGGTATTTAATTTTGTTAGGTATATGTGTACTGTTTAATTTCACATAAGTATTTAACTGAATATCAAGAATTACATCCACAAATTTGAATATATCGGGATGCGCTGAATAAAAAGCAGAATTAAAATGTTTGTGGTTAGGTTAGAGAATCACTTTTCAATTAAAAAAATTAATCCTTTCAGTAAGAATGCAGAAAATTAATTGGAACCCTCAATCCAGCTTTGGCGACCAAGTGGTCTGTACCTTTCGAATAGTGAAAGGAAAACCAAAAGGTTAGGTATATTCCCCTTTTGAGTTACGTGTTTTGTTTGGCTTAAGATTTTCAATTGTTTAAATTTAGCCAGAATTTAAGTACCAGTCGATTTCTCAGTATTTAAATTGATATTCAAATGTATATATGATTGGTAATAGGAGAAAAATTATGCAGTATTTCTAATAGGCAAATTCATGATAAATATAAACGCATTGAATACCAATATAATTTACATATTTTAATATATGAAACATTAAACAAGAAATTTATTATGACAGCAGGTAAAAGCTTCTCTCGCCAATTTTAAAATTGGTTCAATGATTTCAAATTAGCATCGCACACAAGGTTACCTAGATTTGAAGTATCCATCTAACATTCAATCCAAATCTATTTCGACTGAAAGAATCTGATTTTTCAAATCTAGATGATGCGAGTGTATCATTAAGCTGCATAGAACCTTTTTTGATTTTAAGAATGCATATGACTGAGGATTTAGGTGAGAAGTGTATGATAAACAGAATTCTGGGAAAACATGTGCCAGTGCAACTTGAACTACTTTGATTTTTATTTTCAAACTATTCAAGACATTAAAATATATTTTAGAAAATAGTGTTTCAAAATACATAATGTTAATATCAGAAAATATTTAAAATAAACTGAATAAACTCATTTAAATGATTGACATATTCTTCAATATTTAAAATAAATTATGGAAGGCTCTGGTGATCAGAAGACACCACTATGCTTCACTTTTTACACAAAAAAACACACAAGCTTGTGCGGTTTGGTCTTCTTTAATCTGCGGCCATAAAGGTTGAGCGATTCTTCTATGCGAATCCTTTTTCAAAAATAGGTATTCCAAATCATCTGCATTCGACGCTACCTTTTTCATCGTAAAACTATTTTATTTTGCTCCCACTGCCTTTAAATTTCTACGAAATTTCCCAATATTCATTTCCTTCCGATTTTGCCTTTGAATTTTCGAAATAAGGTTGAATAATGTAATGTTGGAAGTTTTGCCAAAGCTGGAAAAAGAGACTATTTGACAAATCCAGTAGTGCATAGACAATCGAAGATACTTCTGGGTGACTACAACCAGCTAAGAAAAAATGAATACCTAAGTCAAAGCAAAACTACACTAAGAGTTTTACCAGCACTGTTTATAGTATTGTTCTTAGGACTGCTTGGGACGGCATACAAACTGTACCTTCTGGAAGGGGTGATAAAGTTAATGTGTCTATCTCAAATACGAGTTTGCGCAATATACAGTACTTGAAACAATTCCTGGACAGTTGGAACAAACCTTATAGCAATTCTACAAATTTACTGAGTGCAGTACTAGGATCAAAACAACAAGACCAATCGCTTCATAACCCCACACAAATTAAAAATGTCGTAGTGAACGTTCATCTCACCAAAAAGAATGCATAATTTTCATGGCTTCAGTCAGGTATAAAAGAAAATGAGAAAGTCTAGCAACATTTGAAGTGGAAATACTTTATATACAAACATTTTTTCCATGAACTAAATAGAAAAACAAATATTCATATTCAATCCATGGCAGATAATTTATATGGCGTCTATCGATACCAGAAAAACTTATCGAGGTGTCTTAGCCACCTTACCTCACTTACCGTAAAACTCATCCTAGAACGTCCTCGTAATATAAAAGACATGGAAGAACAGACAACTAAAGTGTGAGCTTAGTGAAGGATGAGTTTAGTGAAAAAACAAATGCGATATTCAAATATCTTCATTCGTATAAGTAAATTTCAAATATGAAGCACCTACTAACTATGTAAGTCATGCTCGCAAATCTCAGAATACCGATTATTTGTATCAGTTAATCTCTTCTAAACAAACTACAATATCAATCAACAAAAGCCATTTCAATTGAATTAAATGTAACTGAAAAAACATAACCCATACCACAGTGCTTAGTAATTATTATTAGCAGACAGTTTCGCAGTCTCAGACAAGATTATTCCGTTATTTGTAATTTTACCTTCCGGCAATTGGATTGTTGTTTTATTTATTATTCTTCGTATACTATCAGGCCATTGCAGACGATCTGTCGCCCACGAAGACACGTTCTACCGGTTAATTAAATTTATTTGTCTGAGTTTCTGTTTAGGAAGTACCAACGAAGAGTTTTTCATTAATATTATTCTGGTAAAGCATGGATCCACTGAAAAACGTTCTGTTTTTGATTGGTAAAAACTCTCACTCGCATGTTTTGCGCAGATATTTCAGTAAAAAAATAATACAATTCCACACCAACTCATACATTCTTCAAGCATGTGTGTATGTATGTACGAGTATATTAGGGTGACATTCACTGAGACCTAAAAGATCTATGGTGCTCCCTTACTTCTACTTAGTTCCGAGGAAAGCCTCAGAGAATAGTAGCACCTTTAGTCCTATATCCCAAAGGAATTTTAGGATATCTGCAGGCTTCAACTTAGGTAAATGCCCCTCTTCTATCCAATAATCTTCAAGGTGCTGTGCCCCAGGATTCTGAATTGCGGTGCAATTCGCAAGTATGTGGATGGAGGTTTCTTTTCCCATGCCACAGAATCTACATTCTTCTTCCTCCACTATTTTTAGCTTTTTCAGGAGCCTGTTCAGGCGGCAATGTCCCGTTAGGATCCCTGTTAAAACTCTTAGTGCAGTTTTACTTTGACTTATGCCACCCATCAGAATATTTGATTGTCTAAGCCCTACTAGATCTTTCCAATGATCAGATCTTCTCTTTTCTTCCAATATAACATTGGTGCTGATACCGCAAAAGGGTTGTAGTCTTCTTCAAGCATAGTGTGTAGTTATGTATGCTGGCCTACAATCGGGATCAAGTCAACAGCTTGAGAAATAAGCTGTGGAATTTCATTGGGCGCGAGTAGTCGTGTCAAACTTTTAGTAGGTGAGCTAAATAATCTAAATCTGCCATTATCTGAATATAGAATGTTATAGAAGGGTTGGAAGAAAACGAATCGATAAGAAAAGATCCAGACCAGTTATTAAACTGGTTTGAAGAACCGAGGATATAAGACGAAGACGATTTCGACGGGGTTGAAGCTTAAGACGCCGATTTCCATAATATGGAAGATACTTCAGCACAGGCTGATGCTGATGAATCCACAGAATCCTACTTCATAAAAAAAACATTATGAATTGAACATGTACAACCGGTGGTGTTATTCATGTCCCAGAAGTCTTGACAGGAAAATCTCAGTTAGTCACCCCAAATGTACCAAATGAATACGTGAAATTTATCAATAAATCCTTTGCAACAATATCCTAACAAATAGATTCTGAATTCAAAGATATGGTTTGAGGAGCTTGAGGACAAAGAGCTGTAAGTATGTAGCGAAGAAGATTCGGACGAATAATAAGCTGAAGGAAGCATTTGTCGAAAATACGGTTAAGCCTTTGGCACAGGCTGATACTGACAAACCCACGGGTTTATACTTGATAGGAAAGAGTCAACCTCAAAGTTAATTTGTAAATTTTTATAATCATGATGTATGCTTCATTTTGTGAGGTAAACAATCGTTATTAGTAGATAACATGAAGGCCAAATTGATTTTTCAAAAATATTTCTTCCATGAAAGAAATTGTTAAAGTCGTGTATCATATCCCAAGCGAAAAGCGAATACACCAAAGGCGTTATTGTTGTAACTTGTTTGGAATACCCTAAATGGTGTTTATCAGAGCGAATATAATACACGGTCAAATTTATAGTATGACGAAGAAAACTATCAAGTTGAGAATGTAGGATTGGTAAAATGTTGGTTTGCCCAATCTTTTACCGGGAGTATACAAAAATGTTAATAAAAGAGTTGGTAAACTTGGCAAGGATTCTTTTAACAGAAATGCCGATAAATTAATATCTCTAATCGGTAAAACGTGTCTTCGTGGGCGTCACATCGTCTACAATAATAAATTTGAAAACTATACGACCAAACTTATCGCCGGAAGTCGAAATGATTTTTGTTGAGAATTCGTCTCTACAGATTTCTTCAAAGTGATCGTTAAGGAGTATGCAAATTGGTCGAGATTATTAGCTGCTAAGCAATATTTCTGCTATGCAGATCATATTATCTAGAGATTAAAGACTTTTGAACGGCATTTAAAAATATATACATTTAGTTTGTTTTAAATTGGTATTATACTACAATGTTTTATGTCTTCCAAACGACTCGGCTACAACTATGACAACCATCTTCAGTGGCGTAGGCGAAATACTTTCCTTGGCGTATCAACCGATCAACTTCTTTGTTGATATCGATTCTTTTGTAGATTAGAGTTTGTATATTGATATGAGCAAGTACTTTTGGTGCATGTTGTATTTAGGTGTTTTATATTGGTAAATATGTTGTTTCCTTAGTGTTTGCGTGTTCTACTACTAGGGATTTTCCAGTTAGTTCTAAAGAGCAAATCAATTTGTGATCAGCTACCCTTGCACCAACGCTACTCTTTGTTTGTTCGATATATAGATAATTTTTTTATTAAACACCTGCAAATTTTAATAGATCTTTTGCTGATTTTAAATATTTCACTCGTTCGCTTTTATACAGTTTCAGAGTCATTTGAAATGTTTTGATCATTCGAAAATTTAATACATCTATTACAAGTAAAAATCATGAGTCATGTTTAAGTAAAAATGAGACAAATTGTGAGGATAAACAAAATTTTGATCACTTTTAATAACGAAAAATTCGAAGATGTATTTTTAAAATTCAGATTTCCCGGTGGGTGTCAGTTTATTTGTTTGAACCCCATCAAGTATTAACCAGAAATAAGGCTCGCTATAAAATTAGAATCCATTTAAGTGCAAAACCGTTAGTATACTGGGATTATTATCGACTGTGATGGTAGAACAAGACTGAAAGTATGTTGTTTACCAATAACTTTAATCGGTGCTACATGGAAATAGACAGACATATCTTAAAAGATTATGTACTTATCTTAAATTATGCTTCTATAAAAATTTCATCAATGCAAGATATACATTTTCCAGCAATCACGTTATCTTATTTGAGTGATCAATGAAAATTCTCATTTGATTTCGACCATACTGTTTCCGTTTTTCCGAAGAAAATCAAAAGATTTTCTATAAATGTCAATCATTCTATTCAAATTTTTAATTCCACAGTTTACTTTAATCGGTTTGTAAAGTATGGCGGTCAGGTAATTCTATTGGTAAATATATGATTGGCTAGTAGAAAGTGTATAATTCGTTTGGAATAATTATAAACACATCAGCGGTGCTAGTTATGTTCAAGAAAAAAAAGCAGTAGTTTTGTAGTCTGAGCCAGTTTAAACACATTTACGATATTTTTTTAAATTCCTGTTTATGTTAAATATACCACTGTGAAAAATGACTTTGCTGCAATGGGGGCGATTATAGTTGTCAGTTAAATTAATTTGCACCGTTTCACGTTAAAATAACAGTATGCGGCAAGGTACCTTCAAGGACTAAAAAGCTGAAAAGATAAAAAAGCCATAAATTATTTCGAGTCTCAACCTACCCACAAGCCATTGATTCTTATTGGTGTAGGGTAGGCTTAGTTCACTTCTGTTATTTACAAGACATTGTGTTATTAGATGTTGGTGTGATTGAGATTTTGTTTTATTGAATGAAACTATTGGGGGCGATTATAGTTGTCAGTTAAATTAATTTGCACCGTTTCACGTTAAAATAACAGTAAGCGGCAAGGTCTCTTTAAGGACTAAAAAGCTGAAAAGATAAAAAAGCCATAAATCATTTCGAGTCTCAACCTACCCACAAGCCATTGATTCTTATTGGTGTAGGGTAGGCTAAGTTCACTTCTGTTATTTCCTGAGGAAAGTCTCAGAGAGTAGTAGCTTCTTTAGTACTATTTCCCTTAGGAATGTCAGGATACCTGCAGGCTTTAACTTAGGTAAATCTTCCTCTGCTATCAAATAATCTCCTAGGTGCTGTGATCTAGGTTTCTGAATTACTATGCAATTCACAAGTATGTGGATAGGGGTTTCTTCTTCCTTGCCACAGAATCTACAGTCTTCTTCCTCCGCTATTTTGTGCTTTTTCAGGTGCCCGTTCAGGCGGCCCCATCTGGTTAGGATCACTGTTAAAACTCCTAGTGCAGTTTTACTTTGACTTATGCATTCATTTGATCTCAACGGGTTGTAGTCACCCATCAGAATCTTTGATTGTCTAGGCCCTACTAGATCTTCCCTATGGTCAGATATTCTCTTTTCTTCGGCTTTGCCTAGTTCTTCCAAGAGTTCTTTGGAGCTGATCTCACAAAAGAGTTCCGGTCCCCAAAAGGGTATTTCAGTCCCCCTCTTTGCTAGTTCATCTGCTATTTCATTTCCTTCCACTCCAGTGTGTTCTGGAATCCACAGTAAGGTTACTATATTGTTCTCGCCTAGTTGATTGAGTATGCCTAGGCATACCCACACCATTTTGGAACTGATTACACAAGTGCTCAGTGCTTTAATGGCTGCTTGACTATCCGACATTATGATAATCTTTTGTCTTCTACATCGCAGGGGTTACATAAGGGTTCCATTGCTGAAGACATCTCGGTTTCGAAGTTCCAGCTTATACAATAAGGCTGGTTTTAGTTTCCCAGGAGTATTCTAGATTATATTTCCAATGGTTTCATTTTCTCGTTTTTTCCTCCAACTTTATATTTATTGATACTGATACCCCAAATTATATTTCAGCCCCTCTTTTTCCAAATCAGTCAGTCCACTTTATACTGGATCCTATTATGTAACCTGTATTTCTTCAACAAATATTGAATGTGCTAATTTAAAAAATTCTTCTCGCGTATTGGGTGGGCTAATTTAAAATATAAGCGTTAAATCTACTTGTTTATATTTTCTCATAAACAATTTCATTCAGCAAGTCCGGTTGCAATTCCATAAATAACCTCGATTTGTAACAAACTCCTTAAGGCTTTACTCTCCGAAAAGGACAAATTATAAAGTAAACATTCCGCTTACCAATCAAATGTGGATCGATTACTCGACGGGGTTTCTCAACAAAGTCACGTCTGCGGATGTTTATGAACTGTTGGAAAATATATTTATTTTTATAAATAACACTTTAGCTTAATGTCCATTGCTTAAAGCTTAAAGTGTTTAGCTGCAGTGGCGCCCGTATTTGATCATTCATTTGATTTTTAAAAAACAGTTTCTGGAAAAGGTATAAAATTTACACTTTTTTCAAGATATCTCGAGGCAGGAAAAATATATCAACATGTGGTTTTCGCTAATCTGTTGTTAATCAGATAACTAGGTTTAAAAAAATAAATAAATAGCGCCCTTTAGCGTGCATGTTACTCATTAGGATATGTCAAAATATTCACCCTATTATAAGCTAAATATTCTGAAAATTGAAACAGCGAAACCACCAGTTACAAGCCCTTACTCTCAGCCCTGCCCAACAGAGGTGCCTACCCATCAATGTTCTGTTTGGTATTATAAGCTATCATCTAACCGCGCCATTCTGCTCCGCTCCTAGTGGTACCTAGAGTACTGAACCTGACGTTTGCACGTACACCTATCTCACCTACTGGTTCATGAGCCTGATACCTTGCATGCCTACGCCTATCTCGCCTTCTCAGCCTCTCCAACTATCACATCATATTATGGCCTTGTGGACATTTCGTAGATCTAATCTCACTTCTAATATAATATTCAGCTTGTATTATAACCTAAATATTCTGAAAATTGAATAAGTGAAACCACCGGGACTCGAACCCGAGACCCCTCTCAAACATACGCAGTGGCGTATCCAGGGTACTGGTGAGGGGGGTGTAATGAATATAAAAAGTCTCGTATAAGAAAAGTAAAATACGAATATATTTCCAATTTAAAATTATAAAAACAACTAAGTTCTGTATGTCATAAAAAAGGAATCATAATATATTTCTAGCCATCATATAACTGATAAATAAAACAAATAACATTCTGCAGATGCAAAAAATCAAGTAAAGCAGACTTGAAGGGATTAATTACCCCCTTTACCCCTCCCTGGATCCGCCACTGGACATACGAACCTACAAATAATTTTGTGGAGGCCACTAATGTTTAAAAAATGTTTTTCCTGCATCTGTACTTGAAACGGTTTCTGATTCACGGGCGACAGCCATTCTTATTGGGACACCAGGTACAAATATAAATAAAATGGGTTAATAGTTATTTATGTATCAAGGGCGTAAAACAGGCGTTTATGGACCGCAACGTGTAAGTAAGAGCCCGAGCCGCAAGGCGAGGGCTATTAACACGTAAGGTCCATAAACGCTGTTTACGCCTGAAATACATACAATATTTTATGCACGACCGTTTTAATAGTCATTTATTAATAAATATACAAAATTTTATGCACGACCGTATTAATGATAGTTTATTAATAAATATGTTTTATTTTCTATTTTTCACCTTTTGTGAGTAGGTTATTATAAATGTTTCCAGTTGGATAAATTTTATACCTCGATATTATTATAACTCACCCTGAATAACAATCTACCAAATCATTTGTATAGTTAAATAAAAATAAGTCTTATTGAAACTAATAAGATGATAAAACAATAATCTATATACCTATACGCGTTACCATAGCAACCAAGTCAATAGGACAAGAATAGGTAGACGCCATTTTTATTTAGAGTCGACTTCACGTATTGCAAGTTTCTTAGTATATTTTCGAAGAAGTTTTATATATTTTGTTTATGTAATCGACAGTAGTGACGATGAAATAGTTTCCGGAACACCACCGGAAATTTTTAAAGCAGCAGAAGATGCAAAATTAAGTTTACTACCCGCCAAAAAAAAAGAGATTTACTTTACCGCCCGGGGGGCGGTAAAGTAGTCCGCGGGCGGTAAAGTGACACTTTACGCCCGCTAAACGTATTTATAATCTGGACTTTTTCGCCCGGTCGTGCATAAAATATGTTGAAATCAATTTCACTAATGAAGGAGCAAATATTTCTTAAGTTCTATAAGAAAATATGAGTGAAATATCTTGCTATGACTTCAGATGCTCAATTAAAATGGAAAAAATTAAATTTTAAAATAAGAGTTCCAATTTGTCTTTACGGATTACGGAGCAAAATACTAATTTATAACCTTGTGCTTGAGCCAGTTTGGTAATTTAGTATACAATTATGGGGTTGTACGAAAGACAACTATATAAAAATTATACAGACCACCAGAATAAATTACGTGCCCAATTCCGCTACATGGTATAGAAGAAATGTAGACTTTATCCTCTCTACGCTTCTTGTGGTACATTTATTATTTTATTTGCTTTAAATGAGAATTGAACCACAATGTTTTGTGAATATTTTCATTCTAGCCGCCGTTATCAAGAAATTTTGTATTTTTAATCTGTCCCTTATTTATACTTCTAGGGAAATGGAACAACAAATAGCTGGCATAGTTTTTCTTTGCGAAAAAAAACATGCGCAGCGCAAAGTGAAAATCCGCATCAATATCCTTCATGAAGAAAAACCAAACGTTGACCTCTTTGTGTAGGTGCTTTGAGGCATGTGGTCAAACCCTTTACGAAATCTTACGATGGTATCATACCATGCATAGTTCACCATGTGATCCACGTTCACCAAAGTCTCATCTAGGTAGATGATGTTACAATGTTGATGTCGATATCGTTTAATAGCTGTTAAATACCTATGTCGCTAATGAACGATATCTTGTCAGTCTCCATCATACTTATTTTCAAATGTTGTACCTTCGTAAACTTCTCTTGTTCCCACACAAAATAGCAATGGTCGTAATCAATAAGCCCCAATATTTATCTTATCTTAAGCGGCTGTTGTTGAAGCACTTTTTCTTCCAGAAATAATCATCCAAAAGGGTTAAATCGAGCGACACAAATTGCCAAAAATCTCTAACTATTGCACCATTAGTGTTTTAGTTGATAATTGTAAAATAAATGTGAATCAATTTTTCATAGAAATGCTGCAAAACAGCTTAAGTCAAGTTCTAGTATTTTACTATTGGGTAAAATTCATATTTTCTTATCTGTACCACAGAATAAAAGTGTATTGAGTCCATTTTTGTTAAAAAAGCGTTTTTTGCTCAAGTTAGTATTAAGTCACATCATTGTCTGGAATAAAACTATATTTTTAACCTATTACAATATTCTGTTTTATCATCTAGTATATTAAGTCCAGTACAATCCCCAACGTGTGAGAACAAGACAGTGTTAAGTCCGCTTAGTGAACAGTGCATAGTGTGTTAGTGGCATCATTTAGTTGGTTTTTATGTTTCGTCTTGGTCAAAAATGAGTGTTCTGGAATAATCAAATGGCATTAGGAAATGTTAATCCACAGCACAAAGAGATCACTATCTGGTCTGACAACTGCCCGTCCCAGAATCGAAATCTAATAATGGTTATGGCATACTTTTGGCTTTTTAAAAGATTTCCAAACCTTAAAACAATAAGCCATAAGTTTTTGTTACGAGGTCATACTCATCTTGAAGTGGATGGCAGTCACTCAATGATTGAACGGACAAGAAAGAAAACTACGGGTTTTCAAATAACTACGCCATGGGATTGGCAATAACTTGCCCGAATGTGCAATACAGTTGAAGTACTCAACATGGAAACTATTGATTTTAAAAATTTTAGGCAATTATATCAGAATCCCACATCCCCGTTAATTTCTCGAAATAAATCTGAACAAGATTATTTTCCGATATCTAAAGTGGTTTTTTTACCAGTAAGAGCTAATAATAGAACACTATTCTACAAAACCGATTTCAAATGTGAACATTTTCTAAGCATTAATTTGACCAGATCTAGGCGACGTAGTGTTTTTCCAGACGAACTATCTCCCTTACGAGATGGAACAAATTTTATGTCTACTAAAAAATACAAGCACCTGCAAAATCTCCTCACATGGATTCCAAAACAGTTCCATAACTACTACAGAGATTTGGTTCATACTGATTTGATAGCCCAGAATAAGTTTGAGAATTTGTTCGCTGTTCAGTAGAAATAGAACTTACTCATATTTTTTCATGTAGGTACCTTAGTTTTATTTAATCAAAAATTTTATTTTTGAGTGAGATGTCTATTGTTGTATTAAACTTAAGTCCCAACAATATTAAACCTATTTATAGCAAGTCCTCTAAAGAAAATTGTTGGTAAATACAAAACTGTCCTTTTTTATTTTTTTTTCCCTGAAATTTCCAATTTTTTTTTACCATAAATTAAATCACAATTTAAAGAGAAGTCAACTTCTAAAAGTAAAAAAAAAATCTAATGAAATAAGCTAAAACTGACATAGATATCAGAATATTCTTGTTCACAAAAACTTTAAATGCTTCTCCTGAAGAATTTCCAAAATGTGACTTAAGACACTTTTTTTTTAGGGTACAGTTATAATATCTCGTATTGACTTGGAAAAACCGATACTTGATTATTGCACTTAAGGTTTTGGACCATGCTTAACAATAATTTATTTCCTAAATTCAATGATAAAAAATATGCTGCGAACTTAATTGGACACATTGTATGCAACACTATTTTATTTAAAAAAAAACAATAATAAATCTTTTTGGTTTTACCTGACTACCTAATAAAATAATGTTTTTGGAACCTTCGGGAACAATATTGCTCCATAATTTTCATTAAATTTATTCCAAAGTACCAGCCTACTTTTATATTGTATAGCACAGTGTTAAAATTACACATTTCGAAGAAATCAGATATTTTAAATTTGTTATTTTCTCTCACTATACTTAGAGTTATGTATCATAAAATTTTCAATGGTCAATTTAATATTGCATAACCCACACTTTGTGTGCTCGACGTTATTAAACACCTGGTCGAGATTTGACTTTTCGGTGCTTCACTCGATTAATCAACAATTTTACTGGCGGCAACTGTCTCCAATTCAGTTTTCCATGAATTTAATTTGAAATATTTCAAATTTTATACGATGCACTATAAACTCAATTCACTTTTTAAGATAAATTTATAGAGACAATTTGAAGATTTATGTATATTTATCACTGCTTATTGCATTTGAACAATGTTTCTCAAATAATGGGTCACGGCATTCAGTACTATGGAGGTAGCCAGTAGTTTATATTATTTTATTAAGTCTACTGTACTAACATGAAAATAAAAGAGAAAAACAAAGTAAAATCCAAGAGAATTCAACTGGATCATTCAAATGAAAAGATCAACAAAATAAATGTTTTCAAGCAGAATTTCCTTTGCTGTTATACAAGTTGAAACCATCAAAACATCATTAGATACATCATTGGACATAAAAAATGGCTAGTTACGAATTAATTAACGATACCGGGTGTTTTAAATAGAAAGATGTGAAATGTATTGTAAGATACAGTCGCGGTTGAATGGTAGCTTATAATGATCAGGAACCGCTGTAGCACAGGGCTTAGCGTAAGGGCTTGTAACTGAGGGGTTCCGGGCTCGAGTACCGCTGGTTTCGCTTTTTCAACTTTCAGAATATTTAGCTTACATATCAGAAGTGGGATTAGATCTACGAATTGTCCACATGAGGCCATAATGTGATGTGATAGAGAGAGAGGATAACTGGAATGGGCGTGCAGGCGTCAGGCTCGCCAGCAGAGTGGGATAGGCGTAGGCAGGCAAGACGTCAGGCTCACGAACGAGTAGGTGAGATAGGTATACGCACAAACGTCAGGTCCAGGAGCCGTATCTTTGAACGTTCGACCAAATGCTCCCACGTATTTCATGTGATGGGAGTGGATTTGTTATGTTCGAGCAGTATCTTCGAAATCTCGAACAGAATCCATTTGACGTTCTCGCGAATAGTCGAACGTTCAAAGATACGGGTCCAGCACTCTAGGTATACTCTAACTATTTTCAGTGTTATGACCATAAAATAAAGCAATGTTGTCAGATATATTTTCTAAAATTGTTAGGCTCGCTACACAAATGTTCCTCTTACTTCAGTAAACTGTTAGTTCGTGATGTTATAAGAAAGCTAGTTTGGAAATATTTAAAAAAAAATACATAATGTAAATTTATTAGTAAACATTAAAATAAGTCGCTTGAAATTACTGAAAAAATAAAAATTAATCAAAACCACTTTTTATATGTTACTATATTTAAGAGAATTTTGAAGAATTGGCAACGTAGTTGCACGTGCAGTCAAGACTTCGAAACAACCAATCATCAACTGCAGTATTCATCGTAATATAACGAAGTAACCGAAGTATACTCTGTTTGACGTTTTTGGCAGAAAAAATTCTACGGTCTTGAGGGTATTCGGGGGAGTTGTGTTGTGGTTCGGCTTATAATCCATTAGTATCATTCAGTGTCGGGTGTGAATAATTTTGTTTTAAAGAAATATTTAATATAATATCTATTTCTTGGTTGAGTGAGTTTAGTGAATTGTTATAGGTATTTATAGGAAAGTGTAGTGTAGAAAGATATCATTAATATAATACCTTTTTGATGGTGTAGTGGTTAGGTCGCGTCAGTAAATTGATATTAATATAAAATTCATTTGTTCGTAGACGTTAGGGTAAGTTTTATAATTTTATAATATAATTAATTAGAATGGCATTTTGGAGACCATTTGAAACAACAGTCCAAGATGATGCGCGGGATTATTGAATTGTGGATTTAAATATAAGAAGTTAGATAATCGAATGGTAATAATGGAATCTCGGCGTATCGCTGAACTTAGACAGGAGTATTTGCGCAAAATAAAAGGGTACCGTGATTCAAATAGAACTATAATTTATTTAGACGAAACTTGGTTTGATACGCATGATGTTGTCAAGTGTTTATTCAAACAATCCTTACGGTTTTATTACATGAATAAATATATAAAATAAAATACATATTAATTTAATATGTAAGAAAATAGTAGTAATGGTAATTATATTATAATTAAAACTGTATGAGGATATACACCCACCTTTAAAATATGGTTGGGTTGACGATACAAAAAACTGTTCTTCAGATACTACGTGTTCTAGTGGAAAGCGCTTTATTATTGTATCACAAATTTTATAAATTTTGTATGCAGGTTAATTTTTTTCATTCAAATTGATATAATAGATAAACATTATTTCACAATATTCGAATTTATAAAAAATTTATATGCAAGCCATTGGGCGGCTTTTTCCTTCAAAGGGATTAAAAATATGGGTCATCACATTAACTTTGGATGAACTATACCTCGAGGACGAGAAGCGGAGCAGGATGGCCGAATGTAAGACAAAGCGCGGTTGAATGGTAGCTTATAATACCGAACAGAACTAGCGCCTCCGGATATATTTTGAGCTTCAAATAAAGGTAACTTGAAAAATAAAAATCGTATCGTCCTACGGTTTTTTTTTCAAAAACTTTTCCAGAGCACTAGTTTTGATTAAAATGAAAATAGCATGGACAAATCCTTGAAGCAAAAAAGTTTCTTGCCCACTTGAAAAAAGCTGAGTAGTAAACTGTAAAGAAGCATTCACTTTTTCAACCAAAAATGCAACGTTCAAAGATATAATCAATAAATGATAATTTAGTAAGATGTAATTGTCGAATGGGCATAAAGAATAATAATATTCAGTGAAATACAATCGGAAAAATTTTTCAGCTTCAGGTTCAGCGTGTGTATTTGGCAACGTCTACCAGCGACTTATTTTTGCACACCAGTGTTCTTCTTTTGTATTTTAATATTTGTTCTTCAAACATGCATTCTTTCTTGATATTATTTTTAACACTGTTGACAAAAGTGATAATCATAATTTCTAACTCTTTCATATTAACTAACTGTTTCTAATGAATTCCACTATTTAATAAATAAATAATGTAAATTATAAATTTATTCCGATATTGTTATTATAGTACTCACTACGAAGTGGTCGGTTAATAGACCAATTACATTTTAGAATATATTATGTAACAAGTTTTATGTTTAATAAAGTGAATGTTTGTTGTGTTAAATATTTAATTCAGTTTAATAATCGTCCCTGCAAAGGGTGGTCCTTCGAATCAACAAAAACGAAACCCAGTGGTGTAACGTCCCAACAGTTATATAATCGTCAGAATGACAAAAGTTACATTTGATATCATGCCTTTCTGATCTGTTCCCTAGATTTATCTGTTCATGGATGATTTTATACTGTGGGTCTCTTAAGAGTCTCCTAATTTCTAAGGAAATTTAGTTCTCGTATCTTATCATAAATATGTAATACTTCTAGTACTTATTCGATAGGCTCTCAAGTTCTATAAGTTATCTTCGAGTTGCAATCATTAGTTACGACACTGGCCATTCACAGTTATTATAGGATGCTTATAACAGTATCAAAGTCAACATTGAGCGTAGTTCAAATTAATAAAAAAAAGAGACAAATTGATTTTAATTTACATTTTTTTAAAATTTCGTTACAATTTCTTATAAAAATTTACTTCCGACTCCGTCTCTGGTAAAATATAACGATGTTAAGATTATGCTGAAATCAAAAAAAAGTTACCACAGTGTCAAGAGTCCGCAGATTAAATTTAATTGATACTTTCTGTCCCAACTATAAATATTTACTTATTAAACGTGTGAGTGTTACAATTTTTCCCTTCATCTTGAGATTGAGGCGTTGATATATTTGTGTGTAACATTTCTTGGTATTCTGCAAGGATAGGATGCCATTCAGCAAAGTTTTATCAGCGATATAATATAACTGTGGTATTTTTATTTATAAATATTGTGTGGGAGACGGTATGAACTACCAATATCTTTAAGTACATTCAACTTTTTCGTGCAATTAGGGCTTCACACTTAAGCGAGATTTTTCTCGTCTCGGTATCGTCTCGAAAAAAGGAACTTTATATTCACAAATATTGTAGACGTTACCGACATCGTATATGACGCAACCCGAGGGTGTGGTGTTTATTTTTTATTTTCGTAAAACGTTGTAGAGAATGTAAGATTCAAAAAGGATAAAGTTATAATAAAACTTGGTAGTGATACAACTATATGAATTTCCTCTTTTCGATACTACGGTTATGTATGGACTAAACATTCCAAAAAGAGCCCAATCTATTTAGATCCTTCAACTTGTGCTTTTCGCTTTTTAACCTTGACTATTTGCACATGTTACGGGAGATGAGATGAATAAGACTTGGTTCAAAAGTGAAGGGATATTTGTTAATGGGACTTGTCTAATAAATATAATACGGAAAAATAAAATATAACACTCAGCCATCCTGAAAATTGGTCTCTCAATAGACCCTAAATATACATATGCTACTCACATTAAAATTAAATTAACTTGAATCTGAACAACTTATTCAATAGAATATACCTTATGAATATAATTAGCTAGAAAATTGTGGTTTTACGAAATCCCGACAGAAGTAGACATTTTTTTTCGGATTGTGGGCAATTAACTGATCATTTTCGGGAAATTATCCTATTTAGGCATCAATGGAAGCTCTTATTGGACTTCTTCCTTTGGAACTTTTTGTAAGGGTAGAGGCAATGATGGCAATTCTTAGGCTGAAATCGGCGGCGGGTGTAATTTTAGGCGCTAACCTGTCTGACCAAGAAGGGTAGATAATCCGACATGTATTTTCGCCGCTAAGAAGTGCAGGTAGGTCGAGTCATGAAATAACTCTTATTTTAATAAAATACGAAGGTGGTTTGGTAGGAGTAGGTTTGGTTGGGTTATTTTTGAAAATTATTATAATTTATTCTACAAAAATTGACTAAAAATACGAAGGCGGTTTGGTAGGGGTAGGTTTGGTTAGGTTATTATTGAAAATTATTATAATTTACTTTACAAAAATATATCTTATTATAAATGTCGGTGATTTAATAAATAACTGTATTTCATAAATCACGTACTTCAGTCGGCTAGCGCCCAAAATACACATAGGATTAAAATGACCCTTCGGTCTTGGCGCCTAGTTTACATGTTGTAAAAAGTGCAATAATCCTTTAGCGCCCAAATTACATCCGCCCCTGAAATCGGAAGACTTATATGCGAGAACTTACATTAACTCAGACGGAAGCACTTTGGAGAGGAAATAATACAACTATTACAACTAATGAAAATCCCTCCAGTTAAACTACTGGCCTATATAATGGTGCTGTGTCATTAATACACGGGATTTCTTCGAAAAAGGCGTTAAGTAAAGTCGCATTTTTAAACTACCCCTCGTATAAGCATTCTGATATTCGCGATGTAATACTCGAAGGTAACATTTTTAAACGTGGGGTCAACGATCGACTTCCAAGACATTTCACCCGCTTCTTTGTAACCAATATTTTTACTTTTTTTATTGAAACTAGTATCCCTGGTAAGTCAGTTACGTAAATGATCACCTTTCCACATATCGTT
Organism: Lochmaea capreae; assembly: GCA_949126875.1. Taxonomy (NCBI): domain Eukaryota; kingdom Metazoa; phylum Arthropoda; class Insecta; order Coleoptera; family Chrysomelidae; genus Lochmaea; species Lochmaea capreae. The sequence goes on from OX421409.1 coordinate 15,677,036, forward strand.
ACCAGAAGTTCACGATCATATTATTATTAGTACATTCTCCAAATGTACGTCCTACATTTAATTGTTAGAAATTCCACGAATGTAACCAGTTACAGTGTCTACAGCACAACTGTCATCAAAGTTACCAGAATAGAGGTTAATTTTTCGTTGTCAGGCATTCACTAATCTCCCATTTTATGAAGGTATGCAAATGAGATTACAAAACAATCAAAATAAAAGTATTTCTCCGTCTCATATTTTATTCAAGTCAGCAGTAAGATTATTTTAAGAAATAGCTCGCTGCTTCTCACTTTTTGATTGTATAATCATCCAATGGAATCTCATCAACAGTGTTTTAAACCTTTTTTAGTTTCCTAATTGTGTTTTGAGACTGCCTATTGCGATGATGTATAGTTTTAGTAGCCGTTCCGGTTAATTTGAATTTAGCAGTTCAAAGACATAATTATGATAAATCACCTTCAAAATACATTCACTATTAAATAAACCATGCAATAAAACCCCGATTATTACTCATAAATAAATATACCAAATTTAACATATTTTTAGAGAGGGTTGAAATTAATTCTTTTAAACTTTCATATCGTTAGTTTTAGTGTTATATTTAGTTACAGTTTCCTGTAAACATGTCGTGTATAAATTCAATACTATTATAACGCTTTACAAAGTTTTTGGAAAAATACTTTTTAAAAAACACTGAGAAGAAACATCTACTTCTCTGGCTATATGCCCCGACCGACCTTGAATTACACTTCAAAGTTGAACGGGGCTGGTATATCTACAAGATAAAACCAACCATTCTGTTTTGCAATCAGAAGAGCCATCACTTGTTGTTTTTTGATAAATAGTTTCCAAAAAACAACTACCACTAAGAAGAAACAGCTAGTCTTTAGGCAATATGCCCCGACAGGCATTGAATCACAGTTCTAAGTTAAAAGGGCCAGGTATATCTACAAGATAAGACAACCATTCTGGTTTGCAATCATAAGAGACATCAATTGTTGTTTTTTGATAAATAGTTTCCAAAAAACAAGTACCACTAAGAAGAAACAGCTAGTTTTTAGGCAATATGCCCCGACAGGCATTGAATCACAGTTCTAAGTTAAAAGGGCCAGGTATATCTACAAGATAAGGATATAATACAAAAACTGATCATTCATAGAAAAAGACGAAGTGATGCTGGTACATTTAGAACTGTTGCTGAAAGATTTGAAAAAACATATCAAGTATATTATCATCAATAAATACCTATTATGGTTTCCATCAAACAAACTGGCAAATAACGGAATAGAATCTTGTAGCATTTCAAGCCTAAGAAGAACTGTGATGATCAGCTAGATAAACCTAGCTACTAGAAACAAATTTTCAATTTCCAAAAGTATATAGATACAAAGTGGTTCTGCTAACGAAACTAAACCAATTTATGACTATAAATATAAATTTACGACATGAATCAGCTAGGTTTATGAGGGTTATTTTGGTGCATGCTTTATAATTAAACCAAAGTGTTGGTATGGGTAGTAAATTGCCAGGTAGGGAAAAAATTAACTGATGGCTACATAAATAAAAAAGGATCCTGTTTTTTCTTATTACAATTTAATCTTTGGTGCTATTATGGTCGAACTGTAATTTTTCTTTAATATTATAATGAAACCCCATTATTTATTAAAAAGCTTTTAATCCATAATAACTATGTTAACGATTGACTGGTGCAAATCTTTTCGAAAACTGGTTTCGTTTTTATGTTTGTGTCATCAATTATTTAGTATAAGCGTCATTTTAAAAAAATTTAAAATTGACAGTGGAAAAAATTTGCCCAAGTGTATTTCGGTGGAAACAAGAATTTGCAAAAGAGGGATGACGCTGAAACATCCGACGCGACCTTCGTTACCTTTTGAACCAGGGAACTACATAAACTATCATTTTCCACAAAAAAATACTTTCTGTGTACTCTAATAATCAAAATAAACATTCACTATCAACAGCTGTTAAAACCATCACCATCTATACTGTTTTTTTAAATTGAATTATTTGGTAGTTTTTTAACAGTGTAGATGGAGGAGATTTAAAAAATCATTGCTGAGTGTCCAGTTGGCGAGTCTAATGTGTCCAGCTGGTCAGTTTCTGTTTAGTCCTGGTGTTCAGTCGGCCGGCTGGTCGACGGGGTAAACATTACCTTAGTGCACTTAAGTGACCAATTTTCGAGGGACTAAGTAGCCAGTTTTCGAAAGTCCCTTAATAGATCCGGTATAAGTATAACTAGGAAATGCTTTTTTATTTGAATAACTGCTAAACCTTCATATTTTCTTTAACGCCACTGGTTTTAACTTTGGTAGCTTTGTTCTAATGTTATAGTATAGATTTTGGACGGTACAAGAACTACCTGCTGAAAGGGTTGATAAAGTTGACGTGTCTATCCCTAATTCGAGTTTACGCACTATACAGTACTCGATACCATTCCAGAACGGTTCGTATAATATTTCAGTTGGAACAAAGCTGATATTATTAAACTGCTTGTAGCGTAACACAACATTTTGTGGATTCAAACTGAACCTTTAGCAGGGGCCAGGTGAGGAAAGTGACGGAAGCACATGTATACAATTAGCATATATAGGGAGCAACCTATCTGTCGGATGTTAATGGGTGAGGAAGAAACAGCTTCAAATAATGTGTAGCACTATCTTTTGGAGATAAAGACTCCTAGGATTAGAGTGTCCAAGGGAGGATTTCTCAAAGAATAACTGATAAGTGCAACCAAGAACACAAAAAACATAAAAGCTGAGGTGCCGAGGTCTCAATGCATATGACTGGTGTTGCCGCACCAGTCAATAATCAGTCAATCAATATAAATTTATTTCCATCAATTTTCTCAATATACAGAAAGATGATTGTCATTTTCAAATATAAACCAATCCTTATAATAGCATTTGAAACCTTCCAAGTACGTAAACTTACAATAACGTTTTATAACATAGGAATATACCAGACATAATTATATGTTTATAGTTGAGTTGGAGGCACAACTCGTCAAATATACCTGAATATCGCCTTCGCCGTGGTTAAATTTGCAGGTCTCACGGCATTTTTGACAAGTGGTACTTGATGCGTGTGAGTCGTTTTTATTTAAATAGCAACTAGACGTTTTGCCAATATTTATAGGAAACAATATTCCAAATACTGTTATGTTTAGGGCTATTATTGACGAAAGAATCATATAACGTGAACTAATTATGTAAGAGAATAAGTTGGGCACACAAATTATAACCTGCATATGCAAATGTAGTGTTAACAGTGTATTGAATCACATTCAGCCCAATTATTTCACTGCAACTCCGAAAAACAATATAGAGGTCACATTCTACATAAAAGTTTGTAAACATTTATTTAATAATTAGTGATATTCGTCTTTTAATTTGTCCTAGCGGTTTGAATTGAAATAATTCATTTTTTTTAATTTCCTACTCACTCCAAATTTCGATTGTAGTTCATCGACTCCTTTACCAGATATCATCTCTAAAGGTGAATGGTATTCCGCGAATCCGGTAATTTCGGAAAATTTCCTTTTTATTGAAGTGTTCTGGATAGTTTATCTACCGAAAAAGCATATTAGTACAATTTTAGGTAAGACAGCTTTCATTTGCAACGCGCTCAAATGCACTGTTATATCATTTTTTTATAAGTCCGACCATGTACATTATTTTTGCTTTCAAATTTACAGTCATGTTGAGGACATGTTAGGTTAATAGCCCTGCAAAAACAAAGAAAATATTTTCAATTAAAAAATGTACTCCTTTATTTCGGTCCACAGTGTAGGTATATGCAGTATAAATCACAGTCTAATGTTATGACAATTGAGGGCGCTGTGATAGCCTAATACTGCAGAAATAGTAAAATCAATTATTGTTCGAGGGGCTTGAAATAGTATTTCAGCTGGTATTATAATTATACTTAGTGTTTTGTACTACATTCTGTTGCATATTCAATAATTATGTAAATAATTCTCCAAGTATAATAATAAAAATAGTCGTAAAATTTCAGGAATCAATGCTTCCTACTTGTGGCGTACACGAGCTGGTTCACAGAGGGATGCATAATTGACATTAAAACAGGATCCATCTGCTAATGCAGCCGACCAAAGACTAAACTTGTTGAGAGTCCTGGACAGCATGCAACCGTCTTTCAGATTGATCTGTGAGTTGTGTGGATGCTGGAGAATGATTACTATTATAAATATAAATATTTTCTGATGTGATGGAAAAATACAGTAATGTTAACAAATACTTTTAAGTCATATATTGTTAATAAACGATTCTATCATGAACCACCGAACTGAATAGTGTTATTTTTCTACGAACCCAAAGATATTACAGTGACAGCCAGGATGCAATAACGACCCAGTGGTCCAACAGTTGCAAATCAAAACTGGGTTTACAGGGAAGGAAGTAGACCGTAACCCCGACAAGAAATCCCTTCCAATTTTGTAAAAACATCTACCTCGGACCAAATATCTCGGACCAAATCAAGTGCCTATTGGGATGGGATATCAACGGAATTTCAAAATTCAAAGCAGAAGCCCTGCTAAGCATGAAAACTGAGGAGATCAGGTCTATAACTGCAACGCATACCAAACAAAGCAGGCTGAACTTTCATCTGGGTAGGATGAGGTTGGTTGAAAACACTGAGTGTCATCTCTGTCTGGAAGAAGATGATCCGACGAGCTGATGAATGAGTTAAATTACAGACAGTAAGATCCAGAAACTAGCGGAAAAGGAAGAATTAACTAAGCTGAAGCATTTAAATATCCTAAAACACTTTCAATAGGACTATAGGAGCTGGTGGTCTCAGAAACTGACATATGTTACTTAATAAAATATAAAATAAGTAAATAGATGATCAGAACTGTTCACGAATAACAATTACCATCCATGTTTTATAATTTTCGATGATTATTGCCGCAATATAGCCTTATTGATCACTGAGTAATTAAAATTAAGAGATGGCATGAAACATCTAAATATTATCTAAATTCTGTCTGCCAACATCATTGTTTATATTATAATTTGGAAAAAAAATATCTAAATTTATTTTCTATTAAATTAAATTAAATAAAAAATAACCCTTTTATTTAATCATTTTCAAACACTCGACACTATGATGTGCAATCCACATTAATAGTGAATCAAATTTATGTTAGTACATTGTACATAATATTAAAATGATAAGAATTTATTGAACACGCGTGCCCCAGTGGTGTACGTTGATTTGGTTTTCAAATTTTTTGTTCCAATTAAATATACCCAATTCTGATGAAATGAGTTCGTTCTGCAAAGCGAAAAATCAACATAGATCATGTGTATGTGATCAGTATTCCAATTTTAATGAGAATAAGGAAAGGCTTTTAAGACACATCCCACGCAGAATAGTAAAAACGTGTACAAAATGTCAAGTTCAACTGTGTTAATCGCACGTACACGAAATCTGTGTCTCGAGCACTGCGCATGTTTTGTGGTCTACTCTGTACAGTGTTTTGATATGTTGATGTTCATTGCTTGCTACATGGTACATATACGAGATTGTGTAGTTCCGTATAGATTCACGCCTTACCTGAATATAATAAAATAATATGGGTGATATAGACTCGCTCAAACTAGCGATTGTAAATGTAGGTTTGGAAGAAACAGAGATTATAAAGAAAGATGAAAATATGAAAAAGGATGAAAATAAATGAGACAGAAACAAACTTTACTTGCCTGATCTTAATTTTTATTAATATGTTGCCACAAAAAGATACCTGCTTTTGAATTCGTTTAACTACGTGTATGTCATATTTATTTTTAGATAAAGATAATTCTCACTGTAGATTTCCATAAAGTAGTTTTATATCATTTCCGCAAAGCAAAAAAAGCAATTTTATCTCTGTTTGAAATAGTGAGTCTCTATTTTTTTATAGAATGCATACAAATAGACACAATTGTGCAAAATATAATAACATATTTTATCAGAACTTTAAACATAAAATATAGAGGTTTATAAGAGTGGGCAATAGAAAACAGTCCACTACGATTTGGCAGTATTCATTAGACTTGGCGAAACACGTCGTTTTTGTTCCAATGAAGACGTATTTTTACATTACAGATATATGTCATTTGTCATGCCCTTCCATCCACACCCATAACTCCTGAATTTTAAATACCAAAGGTACTTTGTGTGACATATCATTCGAAAGGCATTTAGACGGAGTATTAAGCGTCTTTACAAAAAACATAAATTTCATCCAATCAGACATGCTCTTCACAAATATCGATATTTGGATCCAATTTACGGATATTCATTAGCAATGCCAACTAAACAATACAAACTCGTTCCGAAATTTCCCTTCCCCAGTGGAACAAAATTTTTGCGCTGGCAACTTGGAACGAAGTCCCCCTTTAAAAATGGAATACAACGCCTATGTTAAGAATAATAGGAAACTTATTAATTTATCTGGAACTATAATTATTATGTTATGATAACTCAGGTTAATAATGAATTGAGTTTATGTTGCGCACCGGTTCATGGTACATACGCCCGGCTTAATTATTTTTCGCTTTTCAGCACGTTGATAACAACAGACGGGAGCAAACGTTATACTATACCGAATGCTACAACTATACCTGACTTTTCCTTTTCTGAATACCTATATTTATCAAATTTCATAAACCCTCCGGAGCTAAAGCTAATTATTTTGGAAAGAGTCGGACTCATTTTTCTCTCTATCGCAGATTGAGCAACGTTCCCGTTTCCCTTCTGGTAGTGACTTAGCTGAAATTAACACTTTCTATAGGGAAAAGGTACTTAATACCGATGCGCTGAGGGTTGCAGATTTTCGAAATTAACGGCATAATGATGCGATCTCTTAAAGGTTAAGTGGGAAAGAAATTCCTGCTATGGTCACTTGAGCCATACCGTTTCATTCCTATTTTCAAAATTAAAATTATAGTAATCCTCCTTCGTAAACTTTTTATTTTATTTCGATATTTGCAAACCTTTCTTTAAATTCACCAAATTGTTTATAGTTTTTTGCCATTTTTTCGAGTAAATGTTGATCATACTTTTCGGACGGAAATTCGTATAAATAGTGCAAGTTAACTGAGACTATTAGAATATTATTGTTAATCGCCCATAATACAGTCAAGATAAGATATCTGTACAAATGACGTTAAATATCAATGTCAAAGAGAGGAGTTCTTATCCTAATATATTTAATATTATTTTAAAATTTGAGTGCCAACTGTTTTTATTAGTATATTTGACTATGTATAAGCGTTGCCAAGAAATTAAAAGACTTTCGTGTCAGAACAGTTTTAAACACCGTTTGAAATTGAAAAATGAATAGCCAAATTTTACGAGTTTAAAAGGGATACTTATAAACTCAGTAACAAAGTAACTTTTTACAACACATAATAATTAAAATCAACAGAATATGTTGCAGTAGAAAATTACAGGGTTTTTGTAATAAATGTAAATTTCAAAGCATATGCCTTAATCTGTAAATGATTATAAAATAAATAGATAGAATTATTTTTTTAAAAGAAACTCTTTCACAAAATAAATCAACCAAATGTTGTTTCTTCATATACAAAAGTTAACCTCCAATATTACTTTTGTGTTTCATGCATTTAAATGTCGACAAAATTATAGTTATTCGTTATTCAACTACCAGTAATATTTTGGAAGAGCCCAATGATTGAGATGAATCACGAAAATCGAAATAAATGCAAACAACTTTTTTTTTATAAAATAAATAAGAGATGCATTTTCAGTATATCTGTGACAAAACATGACATCTCCAGTCGTGGCACAGTTATTTTTTGGAACACATTTATGGTTCCTTGTTTAAAAAATACTTACTTCAACCTTACTTTAACCCATTTTCCCTCACTCATTTTAGTGTTGAAAGTGTCACTTTCCCGCACTAGTGCGGGAAAGTTTAATTATGCAAATTTTGACCTTATTAGAAAGCGCCTCGGTGGTTGGAAGTCTACTACTGTCGCTGAGGGCTATTTGGAGGACTCCGAGAATCAGAAGAAAAATATACCAAACAAAACTATTTCATTTACAAATGACTTAAAACCGTTGCCGTCACCGTCATCGTCATCTTTATGCGACCTGCAACCGATGCGATCCTCATCGACGTCATGTACTTATCAGTTATCACCAAATAACTCCACTGGACCGGCAATTTTAAGTAATTTACAGAATGCAACAAATTGTGTTTTTAATATTAATATTTATTATAATTAGTAGTGTTTAGTTAAAATTTTGTATATGTATGTTGAAATAAAATAGTTTTTGAAAAATGGGTTGGTATACTTTTTTGTATATACGGTCTTAGAAAAAATATGTTTCTAACTCATGCGTAAAGTGTCTTGACCGCTTGCCCGAACTCCGCTCCGCGTAGTTCGGGTCAACTGCAGTCACGTGCAGGAAAGTATCACTTTCCGCACTTGTTAGGAAAATAACTATTTTCGTTTTTTGTAACTAACCTAAACTAAACTGTAAGATGGATAAGAAGTTGGGAAAAAACTGCCAATACAATATTTCAATCTACTAACTAACGCAGTACCTACCACAGCACTAACTACTTAAACCTCATCCAAACCTTCAATAGATAAATAAGTTTGGATAAACAATACTTGTGGAATCAAAATAATGTGAGTGAAGGGTCATTCGTATATCCCCGGAAACGAAACTGTCCATAAATTAGCAAGACAGTCAATTTATTCAGCGACAAATAGGACATATTGCCTAAATGGGACCTGATTTTAATAAGAAAAAAAATCTTGCAGGAAAACTGTAATTTAGAGTGCTTCAAGTTTTAATAACAGCAATAATCCTCACTATAAAATATACCCTACGCTTCCTGAACTTTCTTTCTCTGAACGAAGCTATCCCGTCAGAAAAATCAATGCAATGCCTTACTGGCCACGCGGCCGTTAAAATTGAATAAAGATACGATGGAACATTGGATGATCTTGAGAACATTGTTTATTTGGATGTCATCGCAATAGTCAGGCAGACGATTATCTCATGGAAGCTCTCGTTAAAGAAAACGTGTCCCTGCTGCTAAACGTCCTTTCACTGTTGTACTCAGCATGTAGAAATTTAGCAATCAAAACCATCTTGTGGAGATTCTTAAAGCGATCCAAACGCGAATTGTGATTTTAATCTCCAAATGTAAAAATAAGTAGTATGTATGAATCTACTATAAATAATAATGCATCTATTGTCTCCCCCTTTTATTATTATTCCTCCTATGCCTGTCTTGTTTCTGTTTATAATGTCGCTATGACGGACACCTTAGCGTGAAGATTATCCCTGATATTCGTCCTGCTATTTTTTATCTTTTGTTATTACTCTATTAAATGTAGTTTTATGATGACTGAATACATGAACTAACTTACATCTCTTACATAATTAATTCTATAGTTTGCTTTGAAATTTTCGTGGCTAAGAAGGTAATCAGTGCTCAAAGCCATAAAAAAAACCAAAAAAGTAAAATTGGAGGACAGAATGCTTCGAGTCACACGCAACTCTCCTTTATCCCAACTTTAACGTTTCTTGAGGAGAATTCGTTGCACAGGATATAATCGAAAAGTTGTAGAACCCCAAAATGAGTGGAATGTTAGATAAGGGTTATAAAGAGTGGTATAGTCTGACCACAACAACTTTGGGACACCACGTGATTCAATGTAGGGCCGCCTCGAATGCGATCTCTGACTGGCGGCGGCTTTAAGTCAGCGGCGGATCAGCGGGAGATTTATTTTATGTAGCTTCTTCGTTTTCATTTCAGTGTTGACAGCAGACCAGTCAGTACTTTGCTTTCGGTCTTGTTGTGCGATTTTGTTGTTGCGAATAGAGAATTTTTCATGTCTCCCAAGAGAATGAAACAAGGAAAAGCTTTGTATATAGTCAAACAAAGGAAATTATAGATGGGGTTGCTGCATTTATGCAAAAAGAAGCAAAGGAAGGTGTTCTAGTTCCACTTAAAAACTATAGGCAATTGATATATCTTATTTCGTTCTTTATAGCAATCTTATTTCTATGCTTATACAAAGTGTCATCCTCTTGTGGCCTATTTTTCAAAAAAAAAAAAAAATTCATTTTCCTTGTAGACAATTGAATCTTGAAGAGCCTGAAGTCTTTTTTATTTCAACATGTTAGATACATTTGTGAAAGTGTTTAGGTTTGGAATATATTAACCTTAGATTAGGTGAATTGTTTTCTTCCTTGCTAATTATTTAATGAATTCAAAAAAGGACCAGCTTAAATCCCGTCGCCTACCTGCATAAAGCGGGTGATATCAATATGTAATTTTTTACAGGTATCCAAAACCATAAAATTCGATATATATTTGGAATAAGTTCCTACCAATAAATTCAGTATGAAAATTACATTTTCATATGTAAGTCAATAACGCAACTGGATGATACGCCACACCCGCGACCACGTGGTGTGCCAAAGTTATTGTGGTCGGACTCTAGAAAGTATTTTATAAAATCATTGGATTAAAAATGGCTATCGTAGGTATATATGTTTGAATTATTCCTTATCCTATATTGATTAAAGAGACTGGTATCGTTTTGTACTGTAATTTGTATTAAAAATTGTTAAATATCGATTTATTCCATACGTTCCATAGACTGATTAAGGTGGGCGTGGTTTGTCTATAATTAATTCACTATTTAAGTGAGCTGATAGGTGGGGCTTCCTCATTTACCATAAAATTAAATAATGTCAGTTGGTTTACACATCATTTTGCAATTTAAATGCTTGTTTTTATCTTTTTTTACCGTTAAGTGGTAATAAAAAATGGCGGAAAAATCACCAATTAATAATCGTATAAATATATTTGATAAGTTCTTAACATAACGTAACTTAAATAACACACATGGGGTCACGGGAGTGCCCTCGACAAGTCGACTAAACACAACGAAAGGTATATAGTCCAGTTAACATGTAAACTCCACACAAAAATTATGACAGCGCCTCAAAAAAAAATTTATATATATTTATTTTATAAACATTTTATTTAAAAAAAAGCGGGGCTTTTTTATAGATATATACATCAGAAACAATTGCATATCGGAGCAAACATTCTTCAAGAACAGGACATTTAATGATGATTCCTTTATTGCGGTGAATAACTTCGCTTTGTTCTCTGGTGACTTTATCTTTTGTGCTTTGGTATGGTTTTTTGCCTTGTCTACGATTTCTCTTCATTTTTCCCTGTCCTGGCAGAGATCAATCCAGTTTCTAATTTTAAGTATTTTAATATCTTCGATGATTTGATTCCTCCATTTTTCTTTCGGTCTTCCCCTAGGTCTTGTTATTTGTGGGATCCATCGGTGATTTTTCTCATTAGTTCCTTTAGTTATCTACGACGGATGTGCTCCCACCATCGAAGTCTTTGTGTCTTAACTACTGTTACAATATCCTCTCCTTCTACAATAACCTCAATATCTTTATTGTTTAGACTCCTGTACACATAGTTATTTACTCTATTAGGCCCTGCTAATTCTTTTTATGATTTTCCTTCCAAATATTTTCAGTTTCTTCCTGTCTTTGACTGACAGGCACATTGTTTCCGCTGCATATGTTACAATTGGAAGTATTGCTACTTTATATACTTTCAGTCTTGTTTGTTTGCTTAAATATTTGTCTTCCAATATTTTTTTGTGCTTCCAGAATATCTAGTTGTCCATTAGTATTCGCTGTACTATTTCCCCGCTTCGATTATTATCGCTGGTAATAATTACACCTAAATATTTGAAATGCTTCACTTTTTCGGAACAGTTTTCTCCTATATTCATCTCTTTCACGTTCGGTTTTTCTCTTCTTGTGCATAAGAGGTATTTTGTCTTGTCCTCTTTCCTTCCTCTCTTATAAGACTTAACACTGCCAATTTTTCCATGCTTCTCTTGTCTGTTACCATTAACGCTCGCATTAACGTTATATCGTCATCAAATGCTACTACTTATGTTGAACCTTGAGTATTTGTTCTACTTATTCCAGTGCTTTTTTATCCAAAATGCGATTTCTTAAAAACGGCACCTTCGATTATCGCGAATTTTCGATGTTATTCTCGAATATATAAGGTATCTTTTGTGCCAAACCGCAATATGCCAAGTTTCTTCTTTCCAGAGATACAACTTTGCAAACACAAAATGTCATTTTTTCACTTTTTTCAAATAGTTTTTGGCTTCTAGCGCTTTTCAGGTACGCTCTATGAGATAGGTATTAACTAGCGCTATTGTAATCTGTGTGAAAAAATAAGTATATATTCACCAGTAATACTGAGTACATACCCATTTCGAAAGGAGTACAAATTGGTATGCGAAATTTTTATAAATGTCAATTTTCCCTCATGTGATACATTTTTCCGATGAAATTTTTTTAGTAGAATACAATGGTGCTATTGAATTTATCATAGAGCGTGTCTTAAAAGCCCTAGAAGCCAAAAACTACGTGAAAAAATGACATTTTGTGTTGTATCTCTGGAAAAAAAGTTGGCATATTGAGGTTTGGCCTAAAAGATAGCTTATATATTCTAGAATAACATATCAAAATTACGCGTTAATCGAAATGGGCGTTTTTGAGAAATCGCATTTTGAAAAAAAAAGCACTTTTTTAGTTTTTCAGATTTTCCGGAAAAATTTTCCAATATGTTGTAAATCCGGAAAAAAGCATGATAAAGCTGATTAAAATACGCACAGTTTGAAAAAAACGGGTCCGATACGATTATTTGGGCCGAAATGGCGGCCATTCTAAGCAAAAGGTAGTTTTTAGTTTTCCCATGAAATCGCAAATGGAATTTGGTCTCTCAAAGTTTCAGAAAAATCAAAGACATCGATTTTTTTTCCTAGTTGAATCTACGTGGAATCGGCCATATAAGAACTATTGAAAGTCAAAGTATTATAAGAAAATTTGAACCACTTAAGACAAAAGGTAACGGATGACAATTTTTTATCGGTTTTATTAACTAATATCCACGCAATCGTTATGTCTTTAAAAATATAAACTATATTATCTTACGGCAGCTGTGCTCCGAGTACCTAGTCATCTTGTTTACCAAAAATGTCACTGTGAATATAAATAAATTGTTCCTAATCTCTTCCGAGCTTCGTGACTTATCTCTTGTAATATGAAATTTGAATGTCTGCCTAGTACATACTGAGTAATAATTATTATTCCACTTATCAAAGCTTCGTGATCTTTACTGAAGAATAAGAACAAGGTTCAGTGCAAAAGGTGTTTATCTATAATATGCTTCAAACAAAATAATATACAACTTTTCATACTAAAACGTGAAAACCGAATGAATCAACACGTTACAACGACTGATAAATCTTCACACTGAATTTCGAGTTAACTTTTAGGCATGGGCTAAAAGGATAGGTAGATAGGACAGAGCCGTATTTTACCTCAACTTTCATTTATCACTGATGCATATTTGGTGACAATTTCTATCCAGATCCGCCCTCAAATATTTGGGGACCTGGGTCTAGGTTCCTTTCATTTTAATGGGTTATCCTAATTACAGTTTTCCACACACAAAAATTGGGGAATAGACCCTGGAGTTCCGGATCCCATCATTAAATCATTACCTTCAATTATAAGTAATAAATCTTGATTATTTCATAATTTATGATCGTTTTCAAGTAGAGTAAACGAGGACTTGATTACCAGCTTAAAATACATACAATTTTTTTAGTTTTTATACGTTCTCTAAAACTTTCGGTTGACGGATTTGATTCTATCCCTGATTATTTATAAGTATCTTCAGTAGGGAGGCCGAAGTCATAATAAGACTATTGATTCGTTAGGGTTAATGTCAACACAGTAAAGTCTCTCGAACTAAATCTTTTTCCAATTCCAATATTTTCTACTTCCATTCTAATGGTTGTATTATTTCCTCTTTAAAGTGTTTTCGTCTGAGTCCTTATAAATGCTCACAGAATAAGAGTAGGTGTTTCACTGTTCCCATTCTCCTTTTGTGAACCTTCGTTTGAATCTAGTCAGTTTCCTATTTTCTCACTTACGTTTCCGGACCTATCAAGTCTCCTTTAGAACCTTCTTAAGCAATACCCTAATGTCCTGGCACACCCTAATAAGAGACAGTCTAGCCTAATGGTTAGATTGCCTATATGTTCAAAGCATAGCCTGATTATCAGTAAATATACAAAAACTGGGTAACGTTTGTCCAAATTCAATTGCAAAAGGTACAAATACGTGTCTCGATTTTTTCCTCTATTCTGCATAATATGCCTAATTATTCAAAAAGGAGCATACTGTCAAAAAACCACTAGACAGGGACACTAGTGGTATACCAATAGGTCTAAAACTGCAAATGGCAGGTGTACATTCCAAAAAACTAGATGGCAGCTATAGCTACATCCTGGGGAATAACTCTTGTATATATTTCAGGCGGAGGTGAGTAGATCTATATCATATAATGCAGCACGGAATAACATTAAGCTGACCTAGGTAAAGTTTGTCCAAAATCCATTGCAAAAACTAAAAAACGTGTTCGCTGCCCTTGTCAACATTTTCCTTTAATTGGGATACTTTTTTCTTTGCCGATCAACGACAGTATCTTTTGAAATTGATTTTGGACAAATTTCACCAGATCCCTCGGGTATCTCGAGCATTAAAAAGGCTGAGGAACTTGCAGGAAAGGGGGTCAGGGGACATACATCACATTCTTGGGATCTGTGAAGAAATAGATCAGGAAGTAACATCAAAACAGATCAACCATGTAACCACGGTAATAACTTTAGGGTCACTAATCTTTTTTATCAATGCGTTTTTGTTGTACTAAACTGTTCTATCCTTGGCAAAATTACTTCACTTTAATGCTTTCTAATAATTAATTTAAACTCTATTGTCTATTTCGGAAAGGTATAGGGTAATAAAATGAGGAATTCCGTCCATTTCGGCTCAATTTTGGTGTGGGCCATAGGCGTAGGTCTTGAAAGAGTATTGTTTGTAATATTAAAATTTCAAGTAATCGCGTAAGAGAATTAGGAAAAGTATGTTTTCTGGCCTGAAGTGTCAATATCAAAATATTGTGTAGGGATTAATTAGGTAGTTACGTTTTGCTTATATGGGCGCAAGTGAAAGAATTTGTGGCAAGACACAACACGACATTCAAAATGAAAGACGTTAAGCTACTGTTTCATCAAGCCATTAAGGAGGTGACACCAGAGAACTGGCGAAAAGCAGTCCAGCATGTCATTAAAGAAGAGGAGAAAATGTGGGATCTTGACTACTTGATCGATCGGACCGTCGACCCGTTAATTATAACGTCAAGAGGAGATGACAGTTCCTCAGATGACGAAGAATATTATGATTTTTTATAATTTAATTTCTTTATAATGTATTTTTTGTATAATGTTCAATAAAAAAGAATTGTACCTAATACTATGTACATAATGCTTAATTTCTATTCTGTTGAAATAAAATTCTTTCCTTTTTACGAGTATCCTACCAGCACGCCTTTGGCACACTATTTTCAGTGTTTGTGAATGGATAACAATAGGCTAAAACCATATGTTCACCACAACCCGGGTGGTACTACCTGCACTTGATAAAAAGAAAGAATTTTAAAATGAAATCAATGCCAAACTATGAAAGTGGCTTAAATATTCGTTGGGTCACTCTGTGTTCCCTTTGCATACTTAATGAGGTTTTATTACCCTATACCTTTCTGAAATAAACTATAGTTAGTATTTATCCTAAGAGCATTAAATTGCTCATAAATTTCATTTCAAGTGCAAATAGACTTCAAATATAAGTTTTTAAGTATAGATACTCATACACAACTGGATGTAATAATATAAGATTTTTACCTTTGTTAGCATTGGTATGTGATCAATACAATTTTAATGCTCTGCTTCAAGGTTAAAAAACCTTTAGCTTTTATTTCATATGAAAATAAATACATAAATTCTTCAGTAAAATAAATTGTCTCACGTTGCCTGGATTCAGAGTCACCGTTATTTTTATTTCACAGTTTCATAAATTAAATGTTTGTATAATTTTCAATAAATGGATCGTAAACTGTGAAGTATCTAAAGGTTGGCGAGACCGTCTACAACGTATACAGGGTCTAGACGGAATTCTTTCACATGAAAATATTCAGTTTCCTAAAAAATTATTATATTTATGGAAGGAAAGTTATGAGAAACATTTTTTCTGCTGTTTAATTTAGCCCTGAAGATATTGATAAGGGGAAAGTCAAATCCAAATACTGTTTTAAGTAGTGCCGTAATTTTAAGGGTTGTTAAAAAATTCACAATACGAGTAATGTTATATTCCTCAGATAGATGCTACGTCTTACATTTAGAAGTTAACGAAAGTCAGTCAGACGACGACAGCGTTGCAGCTTGGTTAAAAAAGAACTTCTTTGGAGCCATCCATATATACGTCACACGAATTTCATGATTTTCTAACCCCCCCCCTGTCCTCGTCATAGCTGGTACAATTTAACATCTAGAAATAATTTTTGCATTAAAACAGCAGTTCAGAGATTTGTTTTATTACAATTTAAATGATTTTTTTATCAAATAATTCAAACAAAACAAAAAACGATTAATGATATTAATTAAAGATCAAACTTAATCATCTTGAGCTCATGTTTTACTTAACACTTAGATTAAAATAGATTATGAAATGTGACTTCGGTTTAGGACCCCTTCCATCCCCTCGTCACACAATGTCACACATCGTCGACCCCCTCAACTCCCCCTTAACGTGTAACGTAATTTATGGATGGCCCCTTTGTAAATAATTCTGAAGGAGCTGACAGGATTTTCGGAGTAAGAAAATCTCACCAGAATTCTTGTGTTACAGAATGAATTTTTGAAAAATGTAAATTGAGTCGGACGAAAGTATAAAATTCATAAATCACACGGATGACGAAGGAAAAAGAGACATTATTATGCACGCAGGGGGAAGGCATGGTTTTGTTGATGGAGCGTTAAAATCAACATCGGCCGATTATCAGGATACTATAAATACTGAGATATTTTCGAAATGGTTAAAAAAGAAACATGCCTCAACTTATTGTGTTGAATACTGCTTCGTACTCGGAAATTTCAAATGAGGAACGAACAAACGCCTGCATACTGCTCTGTACTGTAACGTATCGAAGAAATTAATCCAATTTAAAATTAACATTTCCAATGAGGGAAGCAGCGACAGTGATTCTGACTTCGAATGTGAATCTTGTGTAAGTACAACTTAATTAGACAAATATTATTTATTAAATTATCATCGATTACATTCCCTTTCAGTATAAGTAAACAAATGGATTTTTGTTCATGATGGTACCTCATGTAATCGTTTTTGTACTACAAAAACTATTTACCCTGGCTAACCATTACTTTTATTTGGGTCCTGGGACACAAGGGCAGTGTAGGAAATGAAAAGGCAAACATCCTAGCAAAGCTAGGGTCTGAGACTGCATTCACTGAACCAGTATTTGGGATATCTAAAACTGCTGCACGTGGTTGTACATCTCGGTGGACTTAAACTAAACATCAGTCGTACTAGGAACGCAGCAAACTCCTGGTTAAGATAAGGATAGTGACGGGTTTACTCATCGCTCACTGTACCCTAAGGAAGCACATGCATACGATCGGCATATATAGAGAGGAACCTATCAGTCGGTTGTGCATGGAAGAGGAGGAAACATCCTCTCACATTATCTTCGAGTGTGAAGCATTATATTATTGGAGATATAGACTCCTAGGACTAGAACATTCAAGGGAGGATTTGTCCAAGAAGGTCCTAGTGAAAAGACTGTGGAGCCTGATAAGGGCTACTGGTCTCTTTAAGTAAAGGGCACAACCAAGAGCACAATCAAGTACAACTTAATTAGACATATTTATCAAATTATCATCGATCACATTCCCTTTCAGTATCAAAGAATTATAAGCAAACAAATCGATTTTTGTTATGTTCAAAGACCACATACAGGGTGACATTATCTATATGAACAAAACGAACTGATACCAAAAGTAAAAAATTTATAATTCGCCCTGTATTTTAGTGAACATTAGGTTATTCCATATGGAATAGGACTACGTACATTTCTTCATGACTCACCCTGAATTACATAAAAACGGGGTGATGAACCAGTTAAATTATTAAAGAGCTAAGGAGATCTAAAAAAAAAACATTCTTTGCCTTTAGAATAGGCATGATGACTGATTTTGAAAAACTGCTAAATGTTATTTCTCTGAGAAAAAAAGTTTTCAAAGGAGAAATTTACCTTTTAAAAATGCATTTTAAATTCTGCGCCAAAACGCAAGAATAGTAATGGAGTCTGTCTGTGACATCATCAATTCGTGAATACCATTTATAGGTGATCTGTGTCATTCTTAGAACATAAAACAGACTGTTTTATGTCATTGGTAAAATCGGCAAACTTCAAAGACTTGACAGCTTGCAGGTTAGAAGTTTATTTTGATAAATAATTTGAATCACACAAAAGAAATTCAAAACAGAACAGTTGTTCGGACTTATCTATGGTTCGGACGAAAGACACAACATCAAAGTCAAATTTGCGAAAGTACGACGTCACTTTCTTCTGATTGGCGTTTGAGCTGAGATGACGGATTGTTAAATTTTGTGCTTATATTTTTACTAAAATATTGGTCATCACACATCAAGAATAGGTAATTTTTTTAGAATCTCTGCATTATTTATATAATTATATCAAATCAATATTTCAGTGATTCTTAGTGACTGTCATCATGCCTATTGAACCTTATCAGATCAAATTTTATTTTATTTAAAAAAAAATTCTGTTCAGACTACGATGGAAGATTTATCAACGAAAAGAGACAAAGTCTTGATCATTTTAATTGGGTACTTACAAATAGAACTTCAAAGTATATGATAGGAGTGATTACCAAAAAATTAGAAAAAATTTACTTCGTATCTCGTTGTTATCAACATGTGGCAGTGCCGTGAAAACGTGTGGAATAAAAACATACAAGGAATGAGGTATATGAATCAGAATAGTCGAGAATGATTACAGGAAAATGTTCTTTTACATGAAACAGAACTTCTGTTTCTTTTGCTTCTACGCGGCCCTCACAAATATACAGGTTGTTTCTAAATTCAAGCGACAAAATTTTTATTCTCAAAATTTTTTCCCAAAACCAATAGCTGCAGACAAAAAAAGTAAACACCATAATTTGGAATTTTTTTAATAAATTGAGTGGAAAATAGTAAAGATGTAAAATGTAATACGATTCATAATAAATGCTGGAAATGACCACCTCTAAATTGTTTTTAATTAAAAAGTTTTAGAATAGTTTCTGAAATAGTTACTGAAATTTGGAAAAAATAATAAAAACTTAATTTTAGTCACCACCTATTAAGGGTGATATCTCAGAAAGCGGTGGGCTGAGGAAATAACCTCCTGAATTTTGTCACATAAATTCAGAAACACCCTGTGTATAACGACAGTCAGATAAGTCAACGCAAACATTTCACACTTGTTAAACTATTATCCCATGAAAAATAAAAAATATACCAATTTCAATTTTCTGAAAATATTTCCAGACAAAAGTCTGGGCTGTCAGTTGCTAAGGAATTAATTTGTTCATCAAGTGAGATACTTGATTTAATTGAGACCCACCACGCTTGGGATTAATCATTCTCCACACTCCAGTTCTAGACAAGGCATTTATCTAATGCAATTATTTATTTAAAATATAACCTATGCACCTACTAGTTGGAGATAACAATTTCGGTTAATCTTATTTATATTAATAGACAGATAGCAAATTTTTTTAGCAAAATGTAAGCACGTGTGAAAAACTCTCTTAAAAACCGAAAAACTATACTGTATATTTTACTATTAACCTAGGAAATTTCCAATAGGTTTTCCAACTTTTATGCTGTTTAATTATTTGGTATGATAGCTGCTCTAACGAAGTCCAAATTCCTGTTGATAATTTCAGAGTTTTGTATTATCACATTAACTTTCTCATATATGAACTGGTTTATTACAGAGTATTTTTATTGAACCAAAAGTTTATGATCTACTAATGAATGAAGTTAATTTATAAAAATAACTGTTGTAGGCGTACACGCTGTTAACGAAGCTCAAGGACAACTAGGTAGTTCGAAGCAATCAACGAAAAATTATTAATTGTTTATCAAAAGTTGAAATATCTAAATTATTAACAATTTTGGGAGGAGAACAGCAAACTACGGATCTACAAAAGTACCTTATGATACAGTACAAATCAAAAAATTGTTTTTAAAAATCAGGAGGTTTCAACAGCCGTAATATCGTAGGTGCTGTGCCCTAGGATTCTGAATTGATATGCAATCTGCAAGTATGTGGATGGAGGTTTCTTCTTCCATGTCTCACAATATACATTCTTCTTCCTCCACTATTAGGATCCCTGTTAATTCTAAAGGTACCGACGAATACGTCCTGCAGCCAGTTTCAGCCTCATTTAAAAATATTGTTTTTCTACTATCACTATCGAAAGTCGTCTTTTGTGCCTTGAAAAGCAACTGCTGATCGTTTTCCGCGAGCTGTCATAATTTGACATTATTGGCGCTCTTAGGGCCGCTTTTATAGGTTGCAGTTATCTGTGACCTTCACATAACTTCTACTTTGACCTACGGATGCGTTGTATTGGTGGAGGTTAACCCGAAAATGTATACGTTAACTTACTAGGTGGATGAGGTGCCAGATAACTTGTAGATTTGAGAGCATTATATATTATTATTGTGGGATTATAATTTTCTATCCTTTCATTTCTGTCTATGATTTTGATAAAATGTAAGAGGATATTCAAGATATATTTCAGGAGATGATTACAGATGACGAGGATGATATTATTGAAATGGTTGAGGCACCCCGTCGAAATAGGATATTCAGAGAAAGGCCTGAACATATACACTTATGGTCAGATGATGATGATGTATTAGTTCGCTCGATTTCCCAATTGTATTGGTGCAATTGACTGTACGCATGTCCAAATTCAATCACCTGGTATGTCAAACAAGTTGTTAAGTACAATACATTGCAAAAATAATAAATGGATTGTTTTCATCCGATTGCGATTGTCCAACTTATTTTGTATGTTAGGGAGAGAAAATGCTGAGATTATTTCTCATTAAATCTACAAACAATTTCTGATGGAAATATGAAAATAAGAGACATTGTCTGTAGATGGCCTGGGTCTGCAGCAGATTCGACAATTTTTTATAACTCAAGGCTAATAAACTTTAATGTGACTATCCTCATCAATTGACAGCTTACATCAAGTATGGTTAACCAATGTGAGTTAACTCGAAGATTTAACAGTAACCTATAAAAGCGGCCTTAAGCAGAAATTTGGCGCACGCATAATTTTATTTATAGATAAAAGAGAGCTAGTAGTTAATTTTGGTGTGATAGCAGAAAAAATCTTGTGTATATTTAGAGCAGAAAGTCTTTTGGTAGGTTCGCGTCGCGCGGCAACTTTCTGTCTCCACTACCAAAGTACTACTTTCTGCTCTTGATACACAAATAGCTATTTAAGACTAATGCGAAAAATATGCTTGGAAAAATAATCATTGAATGGCAACTGTACGGAAATAATAGTATTTGGAGAAGGTGATAAGTAAGAGTGTTGAAAAAACATTGAAAAATTAACTGCAAGAATAGGAAAAGAATTGTTAAAAAATATTCAGTTGATACAGAAAGCTATTGGCATGTCTTGTCTTGTTAAGTTCCAATATGATTTTTATTTTTGTTTTTTTCGCGTTATTGGTTGTGAACCAAAATAAAATTCTCATACAATGTTTCAGCCGTTTGTCAATTCGATCCCAATTAAACTCAATCAATGTTTCTGCGTTCAAGACATTTTGAGATTTGGAAGCTACTAGATTATGTAGCACATGTTATAAATCATTAACACCTAGACAACTCACCTTTCCATGTTTCCTCATTTTTGCGGAAATTCTGTTTAATTATGTAAGGATTGCAACATCTGGCAACGAAAATGAAGATAATAATAAACTTCTATAGTCTGCATACATTGAGCAGACGGTATAAAACAAAGATGAGAAGATTAAGGCATAGGGCGTAATTGATGGATAAAGAAAATCCGTCTCGGTAACAAAATTATAACAGCTCTCCTCTCTCCGTAGAACATGTCATCATAGAATGCTGCAGAAGAACCCACCAACAAAAAAAGAGCCTGCGGGAAATCCTTGATAAACCAGAACATTTTTAAGACACTAAACTGTAGGTAGTAAGGTACTATAAAATATAAGCAACAATTTATTGAAGTTACTTATTTTTGTATACCAAACTGTGTGTCAATGACCTAAAAGTCGAGACAGTTTAGTTTTATATAAAAAAAATATTTTTCCGCCTACCTCTATCCAAAGTATACATTTCCTGGCCTTATTGTAGGGAGCAAAATCGTACTTTTTTCGCCCTAGAGAGCAAAAGTACTTTTACTCCCTAGGGAGGAAAAGTAACAGTGGTACGTCAATCAATGGAATAACTTATACGGCATTGACGACCTATACTATATAATATTATATAAGTAAACATTTTACCGTTTCTTCATCGAACACCCTGTATTTTGCAAAATGGTAGAAAATGGTGAATTGTTATTTTAATTTAATGATTTTTACATTAACAATTTGACTTCAATTCATAGATACATCCGGTTTTGACAGATTAACGGTTTCAAAGTGTGTTACGCTATAATGTATCTATAAGTTATACTGTACCTACTTCATAGTTTTAGTTTGTTTGTTAGTTTCATAAATAAATTATTAAAAAATGTTATTTGAGGGAGGCGGAAAAATCATATGTATAACATGGGAGTAAAATGCCTTTTTCTCCCTTGAATGATTACTTCATCCTCGGGAGGGAAAGTAGCATTTTGCTCCCTTATTATACAAATAGCTATTTTTCTCCCTACTGGGAATTTCATGTTATAGTAGCATGGCTAATTACGGCTCTAAGATACAGCAGCACATCTCTTCTAATCAAACACTCGGTACATTGAAACCACTAATTGAAATAATAAGCTCCAAATTAACGAATACGATAAAAGCACATGAATAAAACTGTTAATAAAAAAATTGTTAATAAAACAGTAGGTATCGATATACATTTTTGTATTTAATTAAATTTTGCCCACAAAAACCCAATTAACATCTGAAAAAATGATAGTTTATAAGAAATCAACGCATTGTTATTAAGTATCTGTTATAATGTTACTTGTATTCCTGATATTAATTATTAAAATACATTTATTTCACATAAAACACATGGTAAATAAAAGAGAACGATCAAGGTCGAAGATATTTTCGATAAAACGTATTTTTTAGCCTTCATAATTTTGATATATGCAAATTTTAAACTTTCCAACCTGAATCTGAAGTCCAAGCCCAAGACGAGGGCAGCTGATAGTTTAGGGCTGCTAAAGCGTTTCCTACATGTGTGATGCACAACTGTTTTTCGCTTGCCGAATAAACCAAAAAATAGGAAAAACTTTGACATACACTGACGTTTAATCAAAAAATTCACTTCAGACGTCAAAATAATTAAGTGACAGATGGTTAAAAATTGTGACGTTATGAATTATCCGCCCTTGGGCTGATAAACAATACTTTCCGCCCTATTTTTGGAGTTCATATTCCATTATGTGTGCGGAAAGTGACATTTTTCACACGTGTGGGAAATATTGTAGCACGAGGCATAAGCCGAGTGCCACAATCACACGAGTGCGAAAAATCACTTTCGCGCGAGTAATGTACAGTATTTTTCCTACGGCCACGTGATAATTTCACCAAGTAATGGGGAATCAACATCTAACATATTGAGTCACAAAATGTTACAATTAAAGTCAACATAATTAATTTCAAAAAGTAACAATAACTATCATTAGTAACAAACATTTAAGTAGTTATAAGTAGGTTATCACAATTATTAATTGGCTGGATAATTATGGAAATTGAAAGTGAAATTATTATTAAGACAGATTATTGCTTGTAACCGATTTGACAGGAGCCAAAATATTTAAGCAAATTTCATTTATGCTTATAAAAATTTTACTTTTGAAAAATAAATTTTTACTATTATTATTAATGCAACCAAATTCATATCTATAAACATAAAATAATAAAAATATCTATTTATCGAGGTGCAAAATTAAATGGTATCTAGGAATATATGAAAGTTAAAATAGGTAACCATAGTTTGCCTGAAAAATGAAGAATTTTGTCGGTACTCACCTTTAGGCTCTGAATAAGAATGGCATTCGTTCATGGAGTTGATGTTGGCAGACGTAGTTGAGGGAATTTCACTGGTTAGAGTCAATTTAGCAACTTTAGAAGTCGGTTGATCAGTACAATGCGAAGTAGCATAATCACAATTATTCATTGTACGTTTTAATGAGGTAATAAGTGGCGGACTTTGTTGACCTAATGGAACTGGAGTCAATTTCATTAATTTGGTAGAAGGTGGTTGTTCGGAGCATTGCGAAGAACCGGAAGAATCACAGTCTACGCCTACGCCTTTTTTCATATGGGTAACTAACGGAGGAGTGTGTTGTTCCAAAGGAAAATCTTGCGAACCGTTCCTTAGCATCGCTTCGTCCTGTGCTTGAGCGCGTCTAAGAGCTGTTTGCATCGCCATAACTCTCTGTCTATCTGTTGTTAACCTACATTTCTCGCATATACAAGCACGATACATGCAATAGCGTTTATGTCCTTTAAGCAGTACTTTCTTCCTGTGATTCCTGCACCGAGCGCAATTCGGCGGGGTCCTCGGTGTTGCTGAAGTACTAGACGCATTTACTTGCATTTTATTATCAAATTCCTGCGAGTCTGACATATTTTAATTCATAAAAATTATCTGTCATACACTAGAGTCACTGCACTTGCACATTCATTCAGACTGACCGTGAAAACTGCAAGCAACAGGTTCGGTTACGATTCCACGCGGTTCGTAGCGTGTGTCGACGCGCAAATTCACCATGTGCCGACCGAATCCTCGCGAAATCAACTGTCGAACTGTCAGTCTTGCAACGGGCGATGTAAAGTAAGTTGCATTGGTAGTGCAGCGGGGCCGGAGGGGCAGTCATTTACGACTTTAAGCGGTGGGGTAAATGCATGTGCAGGACTGCAGTTTAGAACCGTGTTTTATGCGGTAATAACCTAGGGAAGTGAGTTTTGATGGCAGGTATTCAAAAGTAGTTTTGTTACAATTCGACGAATACCATTCGTTTATATTAGCCGTTTACGGTATGATAGGTGTACTTCTTCTATTTGTTATATGCATTGTTGTTTATGGCATATAATATACCTACGTATCTGTAGCCTGTAGCGAACTTTACTAAATTTTCCATAGTCTTATTTAGATATTAAATTTGCGGAATTTAATATCTTTGTGTAAGGTTTATGTTTACGCCATTACTTCTAGTATATATACGTATGCATTTCTGTCCTTAATTAAACACTCGTCGTATCCCACTTTACGTCTATCAATGAACGTGAACTTAACTTATCCGCAAGATAGACCGTAAAGATTGTAGAGATAGAAGATTAATAGCAGGGAGAAATGAAAACTGAATGTTTGTCTACGGACTTCAGTAAAAATACGTTCCATGTGAAAAAAACAACTATGGGAGCATCCATCCAAAAACTTTATCAAAAATTGCTGTCGCACTAGTTAACTATTTATTCTTAAAATGTCTCATAATGATACAGTCACTATAAAAAGTTGTTAATTAACTAATTACGCAAAAATTTTTGGTAAAGTTTTTGGATGGATGCTCCTATACATAGGTACTGAATAAATCAACGAACTTGGCTTCAGCCTTCAGCTCTTAATAGAGGGATACATGAATTAATATTTGAAAGAAACGGTTCAACCTAAAATTCAAAATTATTAAAGGTGTTTCTTTAAGTATAATAAAACTACTGTTTTCTCCCATTCAACAGACTATTAAGAGCCGGTTAGACGGCGTGAAACCGACTCCTCGCAAGTGTCAGTCGCGCATCACTCCTGCGAGGAAATTTTATGGATCTGTTTTTCTGAGTCTGCTGACAGCCTTTAGTCGCTGGGATCCAAATCTGGCAAATACGGTGGATGTGGGAGCAATTTAAAGTTCAATTCGTGTAGTTTTGCCTTTGTTTTGATTGACTTGTGACATGGTGCATTGTCTTGATGAAACAAAATTTTTTTCTTTGCCATATGCGGACGTTTATTTGCAATTTCGCCCTTTAAACGCTCTAATAACGCTATATAATATTCACCGTTGATGGTATTTCCCTTTTAAATATAGTCGATCAATATTACACCATGTACATCTCAAAATACCGAAGTCATAACCTTTGCAGCTGATTGTTGTGCTTTCGGGCGCTTTGGACGAGGTTCTCCAGTTGCTGTTCACTCAGATGACGATCGTTTTGATTCCGGAGTGAAATGATGGATCCATGTTTCATCTATTGTCACATATCGACGCAAAAATGCCGGTTTGTCACGTTCAAACATGGTCGAACACTGCTCAGAAGCATCAACATGTTCTTGTTTTTTGGTCTACAGTGAGCAGATGCTGCACCCACTTTGAACAGAGCTTTCTCATGGTCAATTTCTCATCTAATATAAAGCCAACACGTTATTTTGATATCTTTACGATGGCAGCTAACTTAAGTTTTCTGCTGTTACCACCTCATTTGGACGTGCACTGCGTTCCGCATCATCGGTGTCTCTTCGACCACGTTTGAAGTCAGCAAACCATCGTTTTTCTGTTGTTTCTGATGGAGCGGAGTCCCCATAACACTTTCCAAGCGATTGCTTCGCTTGAACGGTTTTTTTTCCCATCAAAAAGCAGTGTCAAATTAAAACACGAAATTGTTTTTGCTCCATTGTTTTGAAAATATTAAAAGTAGCGTCTCTCTTAGCACAATAACTCGCGAACCAATGAATAGAAAATCATGAAATTTTCACAGCTGTCTTTTTAAGGTTAGTACCAACTGAAAAACAGGCGATTGCAATAAAACTAGCGTCATCTATGTATCAGGCCCGGGACTTTTAGCCCATGGGTTATTGTGAAAGTTAAGATTAAAATAATATCCTTGTCCTAACATTGTCTTATCACGAGCATATTGTACACTATCATTATCTTCTGTTGCCCTAGTATTCCTTACAATCCGTTCTGCAATTTACTCAACTATTTAATCTCATTCACTAACACACACCGACAGACGTGAATTTTGTACCACAATTGATGCGGTTCGAAAAATGTTGAATAATAATTCTATATTTGCATTCATGATGGTATGGTGTGAGTTTATGAAGCAGGCTTGCGTAAAACTGTATACAACTAATAAAGGTATTTCTCTTCAATTGGGTTTCAAATTACATGTTTTCCTGTATATTAAAAGATTTGGAAGGGCGAACGTCGCCGACGGCTTTTCAAAATCATTAACATATTTTTTGTTCGACCGAAGCTAGTGTGGTTATTGATACAATTATATTTAATTTTACAAATAGGGAACTATTCTATTTAGAAGCGCCTGAATGAGCACTTCAAAAAGCGCTTGTTAGTAGAGCAAGAAGAAGAAGAATATAATAAACTCAAGCCTGCGGTCATTCTAGGAAGCCTCCAAGGGATACCAGCTACCAGTCTTTAAGATTTTTCTGGTAAACTGAGTAAAAAACATTCGTATAAACAAAAACTGAAACAAAATTAAAATTAAGGAACTGTCAAAAAACTTCTATTCATTTTGGAGAAGCAATTTGTAAATATAATTTTGACAAAAATACGAGTAGAAAACGTACGGTGCCATCATTACGTAGTATAATTTTGATATGTCTTGGGCACGCAAATCTTTTTCAGTAATTTGTTATAAAATGACCGAGAGCTCTAAAGCGGTGGAGTAGTGGGGGAAGCGGCGATCGAGGAGAGGCATACTATATAGATATACAAGTCATTTTCGGCCAGTCTTGCCAGACGTACGATAATTATCGTATTTGTACGATAAATAAGCTCAGGGTACGATGTACGATCAATAATGGATAAAAGTACGATAATTTATGAATGTTCATTAATGAAAATATATATATATTGAACTGCCGAATGGCCGACCTTGACTGCTAAAACATGTCATATTTCAAGTCGAAACAAGATACCACCTCCGACACTCCGAGTAAAATACGTGCTGACACTGCTGACCTTGAAAGTGGCGCTGGAAGCTGAACAAGAATAGGTTAAGTGTTATTTTTAGTTTTTATTTTCTTTGTTTCATGTTTATTCAAGTTATTTTCTAATTACTCCAACTGTCTCTAACATAACCCTTTGAATTTTCAAAGAACCCAGTCTCCGATGACACACTAGGAAGGAAAGTTGTACGATAAAATCATAAAAAAAACTATAATTTCTACAGCATTATACGATAATTTGGTTTTGGTCTTCTGGCAACACTGTTTTCGGCCATGTTTCCTGCAGTTTCTGGCCGACTTCGCATCATTTTATTAGGTTTGTTCGTATAACAGTCAGAAACTATCAGAAACTGTCAGATGCATGCGCATTGAAAAAAATCGTTCTTAGAAACAATTTGGCAGTTCGAAGAGAAACATTTTTAGTTTCCGACCAGTTGCCAACTATCAGAATAATTCGCTGACCAGGATCAAATTTTTAGTTAGAAGCATGCGCATTGTGATGCTGTTGAAAGTGACAAGTGTAGTGACATATTTTTGTTATTGAGTTTAAAACTCAGATCTTTTGGTTTTGAATATTTTTTGTTTATTGTGAAACAAAAACAACGAAGTAACAAACCACTTCCTTCTAAAATATAAGATTTATTCCAACAAGCTTGAGAGTCAGTTCGGACTTTAACTGAGTTTGCGTAGATTCAAATTAGCGACGATCTGCACAAAATGGGCAAAGTTAGTGAACCTTTGTGCAGGAAA
This sequence comes from Lochmaea capreae, assembly GCA_949126875.1. Lineage (NCBI taxonomy): Eukaryota > Metazoa > Arthropoda > Insecta > Coleoptera > Chrysomelidae > Lochmaea > Lochmaea capreae. Next base: position 15,706,032 of record OX421409.1, read on the forward strand.
TGTAATTTTCAAGATGGAACACCTACTCACATACTCTGCGTCTGCGAGAACTTACATGGGATCAGACGGAAGCACTTTGGAGAGGAAACTGTACAACCATTACAACTACTGAAAAACCATCCAGTCAAACTAGTGGCCTACATAGAAGACACAAAGCTTCTGGGATGGAAGTAGATAACATGGGAAATGGTACAACGATTCAGTTCAAGTGCCAGGGCTGCTGAGCACAACCCAATCGAATGAATGAATGAGACCTTGCCGCATACCGTTATTTTATTGTGAAACAGTGCAAACTAATCACAACTATACTATATTTGCATGCTCCATTGCTTGGCCTAATTCACTTATATGTGTGGGCAACGTATTTATCAGGATGTACTTTAGACGGTGAAGAAAAAATGTTTCGGTTTATGAAACGGGGAACGTTGTCGTAAAAAATTATTACAGATAATATCAGGGTGAATTGTACAGAAATATGATTTATAGCGTTTTTACATTGAGTACCTCTTGATACATTTTTTACAGTGTCTCTCATTACCTGTATTTGTATGAGAAATTCGGGTGAGCATTCTCCGAGATCTAAAAGATTAATTGTACCTTATTTTAACCCTTTATACTCCCACAAAAATTCAGCGCTCTTATCTCTGTTTGACTCTCCGACAAGATAATCATCTTTCGGTATCGTTTATATCTCTTATCAATATTGAACTGGACACACTTTCCCATGACGTGGATTCCCGCTTGTAAGATGCTTGTTAATTTAACCAACCTTTCAGAATGTTTGGTTTCTGGTGCATTTAATGGGTTTCTCCCTTAGAGTAATATTACAAATAGAGTCAGCAAGTCATTCTTAACACTATCCGAAAAGACGGCTAACATTCTATCGCCATACATATGTGTTCATCAATGACTTTCAAGGAGTGGGGAGAAACTGTCGGACTAGTCAGACAGTGCCACTGGCCAATAGAACTATTTACAGAACAGAACAGATGAAAAGAGAGGTTAGGAAAATTCCGACTGTTTTCTTTGCTAATTTGGCACTGACGAACCATGATTTTCGCAAAAAATTATTGTTTTTAATTATATCTGTACGCACACACACTAATATCAGTTGAAGAGACGAAAACAAGAGCTTCAATAAACTAGGAACGTTGAAACTTAGTAGTAAAATCAGGTAAAATTGATAGTAAAATGGTTTCGGCCCTTTTCTCGGTGTTGCCATATTTCAGACAGACAAAATTATTAACACGCATTTGTTTCGTTCAAACCTCAAAAGTTTCAAACAAAAACATATTTTGATTACATAAACTACTATAATTATTTTAAAGTCGTTTCTATGTACCTAATTTCTTAGAAAGTACATTTTTATTTGTAGTTGTAGTTGTCGCAATTCAAAGGAAAAGTAAGACATCTGGCAAAGGGTCGGCAAGTCACCTTAGAATGTGATGTAATGTTCGGTTCACTTTTAAATGTAAACAAATGTATCTTTTTAATGTATTAATCTGAGGTTTCTCCCAGCTCTGGATGGCAGCGCATAAAATACGGATTAAGAATAGTAATGTACCCTTCGTAATGTTTATAAAAAGTAAACCTCAAGTTAACCTCTATAAGTTGTACTCTCTTTTTACAGAAACGTAACTCCTGCTTATAAAATCAATTTTTTCAGATCTTTATACTGCAAAAAACATCAAAGGAAAATATTATTTTTGGTTTTATCATTATTTAATATCTCTGTTTTCTTAAACGTTCTATAATAAAAACATATTGCATATTGAAAGCGCCGTCGTACGATCTTCAAAACTTTTTAAATTATATGGCTCCACTGACTACGCTATCGATTTCGAATAAAAAATGTCGGAGTTTTATGTTTCGACCATAAACTTGACAAGATTTATAACGGCCGTTTTGGATTTTCACAGTCGGTGTCCATGCTAAAATAATTAGTTCGCATCTCTATATCGTAAAATTTTGTATTAAACTAGATTTTTTAAAACCTTTTTACATTTAAACTACTTTAGAAATTTTACTAATATTATTTAAAATTCAAAGAGAAAATTTTTAGAAATTGCTTTGCTCAACATTTCTTTTCCACGTCGATTCAAGAAGCAAAAAAATCGATGTCTTTTTCTGAAACTTTGAGACCATATTTCATTTGCGATTTATAAGACACTTGTAGTGCCCTGTCAAAGTATACATCGTAAAGCCGTTATTTCGAAAACTAAAAACTACCTTTGATTAAAATGGTCGCCATTTCGGTACCGTTTTTTTTTCAAAATGTGCGTAATTGAATCAGCTTTATTATGCTTTTTCCGGATTTTCAATATTTTGGAAAAATTTTCCGGAAAATGGGAAACATTTAAAAAAGTGCTTTTTTTTCAAAATGCGATTTCTTAAAAACGCCCATTCCAATTAACGCGAAATTTTGATATGTTATTCTCGAATATATGAGCTATCTTTTAGGCCAAACCTCAATATGCTAACTTTTTTTCCAGAGATACAACCTTGCGAACACAAAATATCATATTTCCACTTTACAAGGCTCCAAAAATGTTTTTTGGGAAAAAGAAAAACATATTATGTCTCATGAAATCGCAAATGGAATATTGTCTCAAAGTTTAAAAAAAATCAAAGACATCGATTTTTTTTTGCTCATTGAATCGACCCTGTATAGTTTCACAAATTGTTCCTTCCTGATTTTGTGGAAAACTGAAATTAATAGAGTTTGCAAATGAAGGTATCACTAATCTTTCATATTCTTCCAAACAGGGCACAAATATAAAAATCTTTATCCAAAGTTCCAGTGCAATTATCCAAAAATATCCCTATTACTTATACCGAAATATACACTGAAGCATCCAAACAGAATCATGATGTAGGCGAATTTATTGTAACACATACAAAGTAGGTACAAATTGAACTTCCAACTATTCAAATAGAAGAACTGTATGCAATATCGAAAGCAATAAAGTAAATAGCAACTTCGATCTACGAGACGTTGATACTCATAGTCTCTTTCAAGTATTGATTGATTGGTTCGGCACCACCAGCAGAGGCTTCGAGACCTCGGTACTGTTGACGTGGATAGATACAACCACGTACAGCTGTTTTTAATATCCCAAATACTGGTTCAGGACTAGTGAATCCAATTTCAGACCCTAGCTCTCCCTGGTGGTACCTGCCTACAAAGGTTTGTTATGTATAATCACATTCACTGAGACCTGAGACCATTGGCGGCGGAATAACTGTTTTTAGGAGGGGGCTTCAGCCCCATTAAAAAATGTACTTTTCCATTAAATACAAATCAATATAAAAGGGGTTTATCTATGCATATTTGAAAAATAAGACAAATAATTATGCAGATGTGAAAAAACTTTAATGCATATTTCTATAAATTTAAAATAAGATGTAGGTATGTATTTAGATACTTATGTACCTACTAGGTTGAGATAAAAAAAGAACATTCAAAATTAAATTAAGACCATTTTTCTATTTTTCTTCTCAAAAATGTTCAAGACTTCTTGAGAGTCAATATCTTTAGCCAATTCATTTTCAATGTGAAGTATGGAAAGTTGCGAAAATCTATCTTGATCCATGCAAGAGCGTAACCACGTTTTAATTCTTCTCATAGCCGAAAAACTGCGCTCGCAGCCGGCGGAGCTAACAGGAATAGTTATTGCAACCTGAAGTCTAAGTCACCAAACCATTCCACAAATTGATTTGTCACAGCATCCATGGCACGTAAAACACAAAACGTAAACAAGCCCAAGAGGGACAAGAGTCCAGCAAGACAAGCAACAACAGAGACCGCGCAATAATTATTCATTATTTATAAATAGGTAATAGATGTGAAACATTCAATAATTTTTGTAATCTGAACAAAGAAGGTATACTCACGCCATCTTTTTTATAATAGTTGAACCGTAGTCACAATAAATTTCGCTCATCACAAAAATCTGATACTATGCTAGTGTGACTATTCACTTATAGATGGCAGTTTCTCAATAAATATTCTTTAAAATACTTCTCAAGAAACTTTATATGTGTTAAAACGTTCTCAACATTGTGGACATTTAAAGTTTGAATACTTTTAAACGATACGCAATTAAGTATTGCTATAAATATTATAAATTTATGAGTCTCCACACGCCGCCACCTATTGTCGTAAAGCCGCACATAAAGCTGATGCAGTTTTCTTCAAAACTAATTTTAGTTATTAAATAATACAGCTTCTATCGATATGAAATAGATGTAGCAATATGTTAAACTCTTATTTTTACTAAGGAATCTTCGTTTTTATTGAAAGTAAACAATGTGCAACGAATATAATCATTTTATTGATAAGTTTGACAGCAATGATAGAACTAGAATTCGTAAAGTTTGTGATAGATCATGCTTGTAATTATTCAACTTATCAAGTCTATTGTGGTCCTTTGAATATAGATTACATTATCACATGTGCCAGCCAGTTGCACAGACTAGCATGAATAGTATTGAAGAAAATTACTTAGTATGAAAGATTGATCCGAATGTCATTGCCAGACTTGGAAAGAATTCTATTCATTTAATGGTACACAGACGGCTGAAAAGCAATACAAGAAACTGGGATAGGAGTGTACGGGCCAGGAACCAAACACTCTGAAAGGTTGGAAAAAAACCCAAGTACATATCTTTCAAGCCATAAGAAAGTGTGGCCAGTTCAAGATTGACAAAGGATATAGAAGGCAAAAGATCAACATAATGTGGGATAGTCAAGCAGCCATTAAAGCACTGAGCTCTTGTGTGGGAATGTCCAAGCATAGTCAATGAACTAGGCGAGAACAATATAGTAACCTTACTGTGGATTCCAGGACACACTGGAATAGAAGGAAATGAAATAGCAGATGGACTAGTAAAGAGGGGGACTGAAAGACCTTTTTGGAGGCCGGAACCCTTTTTGCGGTATCAGCCCCAATGTAATATTGGAAGAAATAGGCAAAGCAAAGATCTGACCATTGGAAAGATCTAGTAGGGCTTAGACAATCAAAGATTCTGATGGGAGACTACAACCCATTGAGATCAAATGAATGTCGAAGTGGAACTGCACTAAGAGTTTTAACAGGGATCGTAACGGGACATTGCAGCCTGAACGGGCACCTGAAAACGCTCAACATAGTGGAGGAAGAAGAATGTAGATTCTGTGGCTTGGAAGAAGAAACTTCCATCCCCATACTTGCAAATTGCACCACAATTCAGAATCCTAGAGCACAGCTCCTAGGAGATTATTGGATAGAAGAGGGATATCCTAAAATTCCTCAGGGAAATATAGGACTCAGGAAGCTACTAGTCTCTGAGAGGTTCGTCAGGATCTAAGTGAAAGTAAGGGGGCACAATAGATCTTTTAGGTCTCAGTGAATGTCACCTCATCATACATACATACATAGTATAAAAGGTTTGTTATATTTAAATAAAAAACTTGTTTTTCCAAATAAATGTATATATTTATTATACTGCTCAATGAAAACACAGTCACAACATCTCGGTTAGCCCATGGGCTGTTCGCCTTCAGGGCGCCGAAACAATTGCTGTACACCAAATAGTAAAATTGTCTAATGTAACATGGATTACGGGCACACGCTAAATAAACAAAAAGCAACGTAGGAAAAGTGCTTTTCGCACAACTATGAGTACTTTGTACGTATATAGTATAGTATACGTCGCCACGCGTCCTATCAAACGCAATAATATACCAATCTTATCCCCACCACTCGACCAACCATCTATATATATTATATAAATTTTTATATACAAATTCATTTAAAAATTCCTAAAGCTTATTTTTTATTAATTGTATCAACCTAAAATTTCTACAATAATTTTGTCAATACCAAATTTTGATTTACATACCAATATAAATATAAAAATACTCTTAAATTTTTACACATATAAACTTTTAGGCGTGGTCGACCGGCGGGGGAGATTATATAATTTTGAGCTATCTTGCTTTTTTTTGTACTAAATATACATTCTTATTCGATTCTATCGATGTAGTTTCTTATTTTCTACTTAAAAGGAGCCTCGTGGCGTTGCACCAGTGACATGACCTAATCTCGACAACTTTTTCCACTTCCATTCCATGTTATATAACTCCAGTTTCATCCCAACCTCTCTTATCAAAAAAATATATGAATCACATAAAACAATTTCATTTATAAGTGTATTTTTGTCTAATTATAATAATACAATTTAATGTGAAATATTAAAAAACGTAATACTGCTTCTACTACAAAAAAACTCACTTTGGATGTTTTGAATGAGCCTGATACTGAAAAAATGTTTTTAAAAAGAACAAACTTATATTTTTACCTTTTACTGCTTTATCAAAATACAGTTAATATTACCAAATATACTCTGGAAACTAATTCAATCAACAAAATATTAATTTGAAAACAACTAGCGGAAGCCGAAATGCCGTCGTTTCCAATCAATTTCATTTCTTAAATTCGTTTCCTCTTATTTAAAATTTAAAAATGTTTACAATTTGAGATAAATTAAGCGGTGCATCTAATTAAAAAAAAGGTTGCGCATAATAAATTGATGTATCACTCAGTATTATTAACGAATAAATAAAATATAATTTAATATTTGTGAACGTTGTTGAAAGCAGCATGCTAAAGCCGAAATGCTGCTGCTTTTCGCTGTTCCCAACTGTTAAATTATTTTTAATTATCGATATGTTGATTTTTAACAAGTTTTAGCTTTTTTAATCTCTGCTGTTTCAACATTTTAACAACATGAATGAATACGTGAATTTATAAAAAATAAATAAAATATAATAATCGATGTTGGGATTTAATATTGAAACCGTAGGAGTTATCAAAATTTTAATCGAAAATTATGTGTGAACAATTGCCAAATGAGTGAGAAATTTAAATTTAAAGTATCTATGCAACTTTTCCAGCTACATTTCCGGAAATTTAGATGCCAAAATTTTACATTTGAGTGGCATTTTTTAAAATTATGACGATTGTCATTGATATACATGTCGTTGTCGAGTTTACAATGAGGAAGACCAAGAGAAGTCATCTGGTGACAAAAATTAAACTTAATAGAGGGGTAGCATATCTCAACGAACGCCTGCTCTGTTATATTGCACGCCTCTGGAAACCAGTTTGGTGATTAACTGTTGAAATTTTGAATTTTACAATGAATACTTATATGTGACAATAATGTACAAAACGTGTGGGGTGTGTATATATATACAGTGTATGTACTGTCTAATAGAGAAATATCAATTAATTTTTGCGAAGCCGGCACAAAAAATTTCAAAATTTTTAAGACGTTTTGCATAAACTTCAAAATCTAAATTAGTTATTTGAGAATTATTACATTTGCGCAGCAAAACGGCACTAGACCATTGTTCAAAAATTAATTATCATGTTGGCAAATTAAATACACACTGCCCAATTTATTTAAAGCACAACCAAAAATTGGTCTTTAATTTGATTTTATGTATTATCCACATTTATTGTTCATTTTTCAGTTTAATTGCTGTTTTTTTCTTAAGAACGTCACTACATCAGTTGTCTTAGATGAAAAAAATGTTTTGATATTATACCAGGTGTTAATAAAGTATTTACTGTAAGGTATATTAACTATTCCAAATTATGGCCATAATAGAGTTTTCTTTAAATGTCGAAGATACATAAAATCAATGTAGAGACAAATTTTTGTTTGTGTGTTAAATAAGTTACACAGAAGAGATTAAAGGGCCAAAAATATTGAGAAATTTACCGAGAAAGTTCAAAAAGAAAAAGAAGTTTTGGGTAATCTCACCTAATTCTGACCAATTTGATTTTTATTTTCATTTACAAATATCGTCAATTTTTCAAACACCTTCTTTATTTTATTATAGTTGTACTCTTCTTCTTTCCGAAAATATTTAATTAGTTTCGATTGTATTTTAAAATGTGTGAGTAATTTGGATATTGAGCATATATTTGAATTTATTGTTTCAACCCTTACTTCGTGAAATCTACTCATATATCTATTTCAAATTAAACTAAAAGTTTCCAAATAACTCCACTTTAATGATAAAAAAAATATTGATAATTATTTCGATGTTATTTTTTATATATCGAAATAATTATCAATTTAATATAGAGTTTTTATATATTTTTAATCGTTTAAGTGAAATGAATTAGAAACTTTTAGTTTCATTCAAAATAGAAAATATATTTTTTCTAATAGAATAAATATATTTTTTAAATCTGAATCACTTAACCATTTTTCAAGTAAACTTCAACAAACTATACATTTTCGAAAAAGGAAAGAATTCAACTTTTATGTAGAGATGAAAAACAATTATTGTTAAGTCAAAAAATCGATGAGATTCTGTAAAACTTAGGTCATCACATTCTAATTATAAGCATCATTACTTTACTTCTGAAATTCTTGAATCTTCTTGAAGACTTTTATTCCAATCAAGAGCTAGCTGAATTTTTGTACAAATCTTAATTTTGGTATCTTTCGTATGTTTCTTGTGGTGTATCCGTTATTATTTTTGTTAAGAATTTGGGAAATCAAACCACAATCTTTACTTTGTCTCAAAAGTCGCATTTGCGAACTTGTGAGCGAACTTAGATATTCAAGTTTAGCGGTCGCAAAAATCAGTTTTTTTAAGAATATCTCGTAAAGTTTTGTTTGGAGCTTTTCTATATAAATCGTACCGTTTTTCCGCATTTAAATTCTGTAAGAATATACCAAAGTACCCAAAAAAAATTTGAAAGGGTTTGTGTAGATTCGATTAATTTCAAATCAACGTTTCTCTACTAGGTATTGGATAAAAGTTGCAAATCGGCTAGTTTCCTTGAAAGACACAGAGAGGGCGGTAGTCGCAATTGCTTAACAAATAACAATAATAACAGCTAACAAAACCTGTGTTCATAACATGGGTAACTGAAACCATTGAATCTGTATGTTATTAACTACTTTCTAATGAAAATTACTATATACCACAAATAGTATAGCCTGGGTGGACAAACACCCCTGTCGGCCATCTTAGCATAACAATATAATATTTAAGAAATAATCTTATGTAACCGAGTGTCTCTTGGTTAAACGGATTATAATGACAGCAGACAGAAAAGGACCTAGGCAGGGTTTTGGTTGGGCATTGTGTCTATTTAGGGCCCTTAATTTGTAATTTTTTTCGTAAAAACAACTTTGAAGGCACTTTTTTGACGGACGAATTGGCCCAGTGGAATTTTGAATGAGTATGAATTTACCAAATTTCGAAAACTGCAGTTTTTGAATGGTTGCCTTCATTTCTATTGCTTCAGTTTTTGTATGATTTTTTCAATGACTATTTCGGGTTTGAGAACTCTCCCGAGATCCTCTTCTGCCACAACGTAACGATTTTGCTATAGAACTTGCTACGACTGCAAAATTTCTTACAAAAAACTCCATTTTTACTATCTATTTGCTCTCAGTATTACTCGAATTAACTGAAACATAATCTTTTGTTATTTCTACAACTACATTTTGTGGAGAAAATATTAAGATTAAAATTATATTGCACTGCACTGAAATACCAGTTTTACCAACAAAAAAAAATAATTGACAGGAAACATGTGAAATAATACAATTATTGTTAATATCATATGACGTAAATATATCTTGCAGTCTCCGCTAATTCTACCATTAAAAAAAACAACTTGTTATTATAATATACTGTACAGTTACTGTTATATATTGTGTGATACAGCGGCCCGATGTTTCTTATCCCTTACAACTGTTGTGATCCAAGAGGGCTAAGTGTACCGAAACCGCTGATAGAGTGTGGTAAACCCAGTGGTACCAACAAAAACGTCGAACAACTAGTGGCTATTTTATAGAATCATCTTTCAACCACCAACTTTCAAAATCAAACACTTTTTACTCAATACAATGACAACAGGTAAAATTAAATTTTATTCTTTATGTATTTGTAACACTAAGTTTAGAATACATACATTCGAAATATGTTTTCCTTGACTTTGAGTTTTTAGAATGACTAGAAAATAACCAGGGTTTGGAAAAAAAACTTTTATCATATACAAGACAGCTTTCTGAATCTGGATAACATTCCCGATTGAAGGAGTCCAAGAATGTGGGCTCTTCCTCTTGAATCAATCATGTTGGTGTTAAGTTAAAACGAAATAGCTCATACCATTTTTACGAAAATCTCATGAAAAAAGAGGGAAATTAAAATAGTTATTCAACATGTAAAAGTTTAGTGGTTTTTTTTTCGAAATTTCAAGGAGTAGTAGTTAAAAAACCGAAATAATAATAAGTGATGGAGAACTTTCTATATCAGGAACTTCTACAGAACTGGTTAAGGCTGCCTGATTAGATTTGTGACTAAAATAATCGAACGAAAATACAAATAAGTAAACATTGAAGAGTCTTTTAACAATAAGTTAGTTGGTGCAATCCAAATTTCCCCAGAAGAAAAAGATTTTAATGATTTTATTATACCTTGTCGAAGAGATCCCAAACTCTTACTGCTTATATTTCGATGTCTTCAGTGAATTTGTATAATCTTTCAAGCTAGTAACTGATAATTCAGTAGCTTCTAATTTGTTTTACTGAAAAAGGCTGTTTTTGAGTGGCATTTAAAATTAATTTTCCAATTTGTCAGTGAGTTGGTGTTTGCTTACTTTGTGGCGAGTTGATTTTGAAAGAAGGACGTTGCGTAGAATGCTCCTATGATATGCTGTAAAGCAACGTCGAACGGTGAACGAACTTAATTTGTAAAACAATAATAACCTAGGTGAAGTGAAGGAAGACACCCGGGCTGTTTACCAACAATTGTACATGTATCCTACAACCCACACAAAATTCTATGTATTACATATTGGACTAGATTAGATGATAATAAATTTTTATGGAGAAGTGGTTAAAAATCGTCAGTATCAGTGGTAAAGAACGATATATACTAGCAAATAATAGCGCTATAACGGTAGGAAATTTTCGTCATAAGAAAATAGAATAAGGCAGATTTTGGTTATACACACTCATATCATTTTTGCTTCGAAATTTAATTTTTAAGGCGCAGAGGTGCTTAAAATAAGCTTGTACTTTTTTCGTGATATTTTTGAACCGGTGACCTAAATGTTTTTTTTTTATTTTTATTTTCCGAACAGTGTAAAGTATAAGTACCTCCTGTAACTAAACAATAACCATGGTCAACCTCCACACGCAAGCTCTCTAGCATGCTTGAGAAGCCGCTTTTGCCAAAGATGTTGTCCAAATGTGTGTGCATTGAAACCAAACGATGCAAAAGAAAATTTTTCAAAACACCTCAAATCATTAAGCCACCGTCTAGGAACAATAACCACCGGACTGACTACTTTCCGCAGCGGTCACAACAAACCAATCTTTACTTCTACTCTATTTTCTTTCAAAAATATCAAATCATCTCTCATCCCAATTTTTTTGGTTTAATCTACGAAGATTTAACAGTTGGATTCAATCATATTTATAAACAGCACATCTCTAGAAACCACAATATTTTTTTATTAAAATCTCATTGGGTGAGATTGAAAGTAAGCCGAAATTTTTTTTCTTTTTCCTCCCACCCAAATCGATGCAACTAAGAATTTTTGTATATGCTATCTCCCAGATATCATGTGATCAAAAAATCAGTAAGCTGCAATGTTTTAAAAATGATTAAAAACAGTTTTTAAAAACTCTGATTGGAAAGTAGCAATTATAATGGTTGTGACAACTTTTTTGACACAAAAATTATGAAACATCAGTCTTAGGAACGTTTACAATTTGTTTTGTTCTTAGCATGCGTCATGTTTTTTATTTTTAACCCAAAACTGACAAAAACTATGTTACCTATAAGCTTTAAAATAATCATCAACTGGATCATCCCAAATATGTTTCATTAGGAAATGATAATAAGTTATAATAACTTTTTGTTAATGTTTTCATATTATTTTGGAAATATCATACTATCAAAATTGAGCCCTGTCTTAGTGAAGTTGTCACAAATCTCTACAGCTTGATATTTCTGTTTTCATTCCAGGGCGAAATGAAATTGAAGTATTTTTGGTTTTGGTTAAAATATGTTTATGGAAATATTACATGACAGACGCTGGTATTCTTGAGGACTAGTGTGGGTAGAGGAACACAAGTTATGGTCTCCAAGCCAATGGAGGTCCATAATTTGGAGTGATGATGCCAGGTTTGAAGTTTGATTTGAGGATTGTAGGAATCGTGAACTAAAAAAGAGAAAGTTGAGTTTTTGGCTTCTGAAATAGTTTTTTTTCAAGTAGCCGTCCCTTTGCCGGCACCACCTGAGCCTCTTGGGCTTATTGTGGATTTCCTAATGTTCTGACTACAGCCTATTCAGCTAATCTGTTCCCTGTATTGGCTCATACAGGTTTTTTACTGGTTGGTTGTAGAAGTCTTCTGGAGTCATTTGGGGTCTTCCATACAGTTTTTGCATCCTGTGGTCCAGCGTCCCACAGTTGCATAATATGTGCAGAGCTGTTTCGGTGTCCTTTTTGCATCTTCTCCATGTAAGGTCTCCGTTATACAGCCCTATTTTGTTCAGGTGCTCCTTTGTGGGAAAGTGTCCCGTAAGAAGCCCCGTTATGGTGCGTAGTTTGTTCCTGCTCATTGAGAGCAGTTCTTTCGCTACATTTATGATGGTTCTTTTATACATTTCTTCCCATGTGTTTGCCTGGGCGTATTTTTCCACTGTTTTTTGTGTTGTTCTTTTACCCACCCTTGCTACCATGACCTAGTGGAGCATCTGGAAATGCCCACAGATGGTTCGGGTCCGTTCATCAGAGTTGACGATCCTGCTCTTGCAAGTTTGTCAGCTTTTTCATTACCAGCGATTCCTTTGTGACCTGGAACCCACTCCAGTGTTACACTGTTCCGAGTCGCCAGTCTTCTAAGTTCTTCGTCGCATTCCCATACCAGCCGAGATGTTACCTTAGGGCTCTGAAGTGCTTTAAGGGCAGCTTGACTGTCACTGCCATTTATTTTCATTTAGAAAATTAATTAAGAATGCTAGTGAGTACAATGATGTGCTTCATAAGAGTATATCTTCCAGCGAATTGACATAAGACTAAAAAAAGCCAAAGATTAAATGTTGTAACACAATATTTGGATTTACATCAGATGACTGCCAAACATTGGTTATGCCAAAACGAATCTAAGCAGCTGTAATCTGGTGTTATTTGGTTTAGTTGATTCTTTTAAAGATAACTTTTTCGTCTGCTATAAAAATATAATATTTTAACCTAAAATTGAATACAGGCCGCATTTTGTCAGAATTATACTGTAGTTTTTATTGTCTCTCTTTAATATGGCAAGTCTCTTTTTGAAAGTTAGGCCAACATAACCTGGTCAGGGCTCGTAGTTTCAAAGTGATCATTCAAACGAAATATAGTTTGAATTGTTAAATGAGTTGTTTATAAAACCAATTAACGAATTAATTATAGATTTATAAAACTCTTTAGCTGCCTACAACAGAACAGTTTTGTACTTATAAAGCAAAAGAGTTGCAGAGCCATCAAACTATAAAATAATTGGGATGAAGGTCCTCCAGATAATTTCTTAAACTTGCTGCTTTTTCGCAGTAGCTACTGCAGCCCTTCGGTTGTACACAAATCTTTAAATAACCAAAAATTTTCCTCCACTCAAACCTACCTTCTAATCAGTATAAAAAAATTCTATTTATAATATTCAAAAACAGCACGCAGAGTTACAAATTGCTGTTATTTTTTGAACACATGCACTCTAGAAAGATAGCTTAAGATCTTAGAAACGTTTCTGTAGAGAAATCCAAAGAAGAGGTTTCGTTTTGTTGACAGTGGCTTCAATAATTTAAGATATTTCTTCTCGAACATATAATTAAAAACTTGCCAAATAGTTGCAAAAATATTACATGGGATCTAAACTAAACCGAAATCTTTATTCCCAGAAACATTCAGCGAGATTTCTATTACCTTATAATAGAAAAATTTTGTCAAAAATTGTAACAATTTAGAGATAATTTTTTTTTCCAAAATTAATAAAATATATCAATCGTCAACATTAATCTAAAAGTTTGATTCTATTCTCACTAATAATTTTTTTAAAACCGTCGCGAGTGTTGCTGGGATATAAAGAGTTTTGTTTAGGATTGTCCTTATATAAATTAAAAAATCAAAAGGTACTATGCAGGGATCCTACCTAAGAAGGGCAACTACACTACGTCCCGATTATTTCGGGTTTTGGATCGACCTCAAAAATTACTTTTACAGTCTCATCCAGAAAGCAATGTAATTCCTCCGGGACCTTTTTCAGGTCTTTTCTGAATTCATCTGTTGGGTTTGTCTTCAACAATTCGGACAAAAGCCTACTTACTTCCTTCGGCTAGCCGCGAATTGAGGCGAGAACTCTGTTACACCACTTTTTAGAAAACATTTACATCATCACCAACACCAATCCTCAACTTCCATCATATTACACAAAACTTCTTTTTTCAAACAATCACTTTTCTTAGAATATACTTCAAATTTCTGAATCGATATTTAGTTGATGGTATAATAATTAACAGTGTATGAGTGTGGTTATATATGTTTTCTGCAGTGGTTTGAAAGTAATACGTCTCGCTTAAGAAATATACGTCATAATAGTTAAAATCTGTGATAAGTTAAAGTTGGGTGAATTGTTAAAACCAACAGTAACTTTTTGAGGTCTTCATTTGTCAAGTTCACGGACCAATATAATCATAAACAAGAAGCAGGGGAATTTTAAGTTATTGTTTTACTTGAAAACGTCTTCATTTGTTATAATGAACCGTTATAAATACATATTAATTTTTTCCGTGAGGGATCGATTTTAAATTTCCGTTACACATTTTATTTGATAAAAATTGTTCTAGTTAACTCTTTCCTTTGGAAAATATTCTGGTTTCACCTTAAATAAGTTAATTTGAATTTATAACAGACTCAAATACTTTTTACCATGTTCTTTATATACTTAAACACCTTTCAAGTAATATAAATTCTTTAAATTTAAAAGCGTTATCAAATAAAACCGTACTTAAATTACCAATAACGAGACACCAGTTATCATCGACTCTTGTAACCGTTTTCAACAATTTCTTTTCACGACTGAATTTTTTCACTTTTAAATTCCCATACAAAGTTATTTATTATTAACCAACTTTGTAACTGTTCCAAAATCACCCATATCTATTAAAACAGTGATGGTGTAGTTAGATTATTTTGGAACAGGGTACTAATTAATTTTTGAATGGGAAAAGGCGAGTATTGCATTCAGATCATTTTTTAAATTACAATTTTTATATGCTTCTTACTTATTATTACACCAATCCATAGCCAAGTGAAAATCTGCAGGATTTGCTCTAATAACACTTAAAAATAAAGCACTTGGGTATTCTCTTCATTATCCCATTGTCACATGCTTGCCAGTTCCCAAACTTTTGTACTCAGGTTTGTGCTCGATCCGCTATTTCTTATTATATTTCAAAAAGTAACACCAAATATATGTGCAAATATTCTACCGGTCTTACATCATCTATTGTATTGGAGATAAGCTTATTTACATACATGTATACACATTTTCAAAACACTGAAGAAAGGCTTTGTACAATTTTTTTTTCAATAAAGTCATTCACAAAAAATTCAAAATAGTTTCAGAAATATTCCAGCAAATCTACAGTAAAGTAAAGCAAAGATTGAGATTACAATGAGCAGAACTATATTGCATAATCTACAGTAAAGTAAAGCAAAGATTGAGATTACAATGAGCAGAACTATATTGCATAATGGGGTAACTTTACTTGTTTGAGTCGTTGCACCTTCAAAGGAAGAAACTTGGAGATCTACAGTAAATAAAGAATAAACTTTTAAGCAAAGATTAAGATTACAATGAGCAGAACTATATTGCATGATGAGGCAACAAATTTACTTGTTTGAGTTGTTGAATCTTCAAAGGAAGAAACTTGCAGATCTACAGTGAATGAAGGAGAAACTTTTAGGCAAAATATTGAGATTACAATGAGCAGAGCTATATTGCATGATGGGGCAACAAATTTACTTGTTTGAGTTGTTGAATCTTGAAAGGAAGAAACTTGGAGAGGTTTTGGAGGTTTATGTTTTCATCCTGTATGGAGTATAGTTAAGTACTTATTGGAAATGTCTTTTGGAAATGACTTTATTTAGATTTATGTTGGATATTATGCAATGTACAAAACGTAGTGGACTATTAGACACAACACAGGAATGTATTTCATGATTAAATATGTTTGGAGTGCTATACCTAGTAAATAATATTTTTTGATATTTTTTGTATATATTTTTAATTTAGTCTTCAGTGTTTTGATCATTTTGACAAATTTAATTACAGATTTGATTTGAAGAACCGAGCGTTTTAAAGGGTTTGAGAACTGATAGCATTTATTTGGGGTACTTTACAATCGACAACGTTATATACTTTGTAATCTATTATATAACTATATCTTATATTAAAATTTTCAAAAAACGTTTTTAATGTAATGTACCTGTTGGAGGTCCCGAGTTAAAATAAAAATCCAACGAAAATTTTTTCAAAAACATCCAAACGATCAATTTTGAAAGGAAACCAAGTTTTATAAATTTCTTAACAAAATGTCAACTAAATCGTAAACGAATGGCAGTCTTTCAAATTTCGGCAGTTTCGAATATATAATTTTTAGGAACAGTGAAATCACGATCTCATAGTCTAGCTGTAGACTAAGATAAATTCCCTCGGGACCTGATTGTTTTTTTTTTAATGATGTGACTGTAACTATTGTGGGATGAGAAGGAATACTGGGCTCTTGTCTATTTTTTTTATATACAATGTGTTTTTTATCCGGCGATTTTGCCGCAGCTCTAAAATACCAAAATATTCTCGAAATATTTAACTCCACTGTAAACTGTCAATGGAGATAAGACACACAACGACAAAAAAATCAACTAAAAGAACAAAAAATAATATTGCAAATATTACCACATGTAGGATTCGATGGAATACGCTAAAATCGTAATGGTTCCTTAGTTCTAAAAGTTCTACCAAAAATATTTATAACATTTAAAATGTTTCCTTCCAAAAGTATATTATTAAACGAGCAATTTATGATAGCCATTATTCACGCAGGGTGACGTTAGCGTCCCGAGCCGTAGGCGAGGGGCGCAAGTCACCCAAGTGAATAATGGCCATAAATTGCGAGTAGAATACTATACTTTGTCCACGAACCTATTAAATAAAAGTCAAGTAAATAATGCTTCCTAACCTAACCTGTTCCTGTTCTTCTGAAGTCCAAAGCAGTCTGGACAGGCAAAAATATTATTGCGACCTTCTAAGACTAAATTTATTTTAGAGCTTCAAAAGACTGATCTCAGAGTAACAACAGGTATTGCTCAGTATCCAATTTTACAGGGGAAAATCACTTGGGTGATTTGTGAATAAATGTTTTGGCACCGGTTTAAATTTTTGAAATTGACATCAAAGCTTATTATTTCCACCAGATGAGTCTTGAATCAAGAAGGCAGACACATCAAACATTCGATGTAGAATGTTCTGAAACATATTATTGACCATGGCGACAGCTACAAAGTGAAAATATGTACCTTTTAGAATATTGTTTAATACGTGTCTATTTTCTTCTGAAACCACGCCATATCTATAGTGGTAAATCGTAAGTATACCATTTGTATAGGATGTTTCATTAAGATCTGTCCATACAATAGCTGGTAAAACCTTAGCAGATAATTAGAAAATTCAACCTACAACTCTTAAACAGAATATTCCTC
The DNA here is from genome assembly GCA_949126875.1 of Lochmaea capreae. NCBI lineage: Eukaryota > Metazoa > Arthropoda > Insecta > Coleoptera > Chrysomelidae > Lochmaea > Lochmaea capreae. The sequence continues at coordinate 15,723,857 of OX421409.1, forward strand.
CTTGCCGATGATTTTTTTAGCTCGTTGTTTAACACCATACCATTTTTTTTGCTCATACTCGGTAATCAGAGCACATATATTAAAATACCTTCAATGGTAGTATAACATAGACTTTCGTTACTGCCAGAGACGTGCGGTAGGAATAATAACTTTTTGTTTCCTCTACAATCTACGCCACTGTCGTAGTAATTATTTCAGCATATTTTGTGCTAAGGTTTCTCCAGTACTATATGGACAATTCTAATTGAAATGCCCTATATAAATATATCACGAAAGAAAACTTACAGTAATTTTAAAGCTAACTGTGAGAACAGTCAGAATATAATCAGAGATAATGTATTAAATTTATTTAATTAGTTAAAAAAATAGTATTAATAATTTTTCTAAAACTCTTAGAACCAAAGAATCATTCATTTTCATTGTCTACAAAGTAATCTCACACTGTATATACTTGTGGAATTCTGCAAAAATAAATGCACTAATAAAGAAAAGAAAAAAAAACAAAAAAATATTTGAAACTAAATATATTTTAATACATGACTAGTTGCCTCACACAGTGTTTGGGAGATCGTGTATTTGCTACACTAAAAATTTGTGCACATGTGTCTTAAATTAAAAAGAATAATAATAAACAAAATAAATTATTAGGTAAATATGCTACACTAAATGAAAACATTAGCAACTAGTCCGAACACAAAAAAGAATATTAGATATTGAAGATTTTAAATGATATAAGTTAAAAGGAAGTGAAGTGGAGATATTGGACAATTAATTTATATTTTAAAGATAAAATATAAAATAATTGTATTAAATATATCTAGGAGTTCATCCATTTCTTATATGTGGTTAGAAGTCGAAAAGGTTCACTAAAACTCAAAGTTAAACTAGACAATGTAATAAAATATATAATCGGGGGCTGGGGGTCGGAGCGATTGCAAATAAATCCAACAAAAATAAAAAATTTAATAGAAAAATATATTTTTTAATTTATTTTCACAGAATTTTAACAATATCTTTAATATTGGCATTTTATGATCATTTTACTTTAATATCTTCAGAGTTTGTATCTATTTTTAATTTCTTTTTAGCCTGATGATGAAAATTATTTACCGAAACTTCTCGCTTCGACCTCTCCCGTTGGGATATTTTAAAACACTTTGGTTTGTTTTAATTTGGGAGTTTTATTGAACCAGATAATCTGTTAAAAACATCTAAACTTCGAAAAAATATAAATAAAGGCATATCTACCTAATAATAAAAAAATATAAAGTGCCCCCTTGTATTTAATACAGAACTGAGGTACGATATACTTAAAAAATAATAAAAAAAAAAATTTCGGTACCGTACACCGAGAGATAAATATATTTATATATGAAAAATTGTACAAAAATCTCGGTGTATCATACCAATTAACAAAATAAAAAATTAGAACGACTAGCAAAAATATAACTTTGGTTAGGAATGTATTAATTTAAATAAAAAATAAGTGATAAATACTATATACATTTGATTCTATATACAAACAGGTATACACACAGCACAGTTTACAGTGGCAGCAAACAATAACATGCCAAAAGGGTCAAAACAGATCAAATCAACATAGAAAATATTCTCCTGTAGGATTTTTAACAGAAATATACACGTTGATCTACCATACAAATGGTTCAATTAACGTACGATATTTAAAATTAATCGATAAACACTAAATTCAGTTTTAATGTTTCTTAAAGTTTCTGGATTTTATGCAGGATATTTGACAAAATGCTTGATATTGCTTCTTTTTGTGTTGTATGGTAAAAAAACGTTTGGATTTTTGGTAAAAATGGTGAAGAGTGAAACGTATTGTTGATTGGGAATGGATTGACCCTAAAGTAAACAAAAAGAGTGCAGATTTTGGACTTTGCTAACTGCTGGTTTGTATAAACTTAGGACTTGACGTATCAATAAATATTATCCGGTAAATATTCAGGTAAATCACTGTAGAATTGATTGATTTATATTCACTGTTCGTAATTAACGAACGCAAAGCCTTGGGCATATAATTATTAAGTCTTTCTCCCAACTCAACACAACTATTCAACATATGTCCGAACATGTTCAAAGATGGCAAAGTTCTTCCGAACGTCGACTTCTTCAAAATCAATGAAAACAACAAAAATTGTTGACAGTTCGTCACCGATTCTCTTTGGTGTTGAGGCCTGTTGGACGAGAACCGCTAACAGGCAGTACCCAATGGTACTCCTTTCGATCGGATATCACTGACCCGTCACTCTAATTGTTCCAGGAAGTTGGGAGATTTAAAATACTCCGGGACAGGATCATCTAGCCTCGAAATGATCTTGTAGATGGATTTCTTCCAGGATTGCTCCGCATCACGACCTTCTTGGATAGCTTTGAAGAATTCTCTAAGAGTCTGCTCCACTACGAACCTGAAGTTTGAAGGTACCTGAAACACATCCATCGTTAGATTTACGATATTTTTCCATGTTTAAATAAAACCATATAGAATGGAGGATAAGTAACAAATGAACTATTATGAATGATTTACAAACTATTTTGTTTTTTGGTTGGAAACCCTTTCATAGGTATTTGGTATGAGATATGATGCTTCTAAATAGAGAAAGAGTGACATAGATGAACTCTTAAGAGGTGAATCAGGTGAGTTAAATTGTGCAAAATAGAGAAATCGGGGCTCCTACGGTTTTCTTTTCGGTTCTAGGAATAAAAACAAATATATCGGAATAGAGTGAAACGACTTGGTTGGGAAAAGGTTACACTAAATCGGTGATAAATCCAAACAAACATTTAAATCACCGAATAAAACAGGGAATCCGAACAAACGATGACATGAAGGCATAAATAAGCAATCTTCTGGCAGATGTGAAGGACATAAAAAAGGGACATGTGGCGAGGAGATCAGATTGTTGAAAGAAAAAATAAAGAATCTATGAAGGCAGTAAAAACAGCTTAATGAAGAGCTGAGATATAAAAATTGAAACAAGAACGAAAAATGCAAATGAAGAAGTGAAAAACTATGGATATGAATAGTAAAGAGAAACTAAATGAAAAAGTAAGGATAAATTAAAAATAAAAGCTCTGAGAAAAATTGTGCCTTATAAAATTTAATGATCTACAATATCAGATGAAGAAAAATTTAAAGCCATTGAAGATAGAATATGCATAAGCGATGACAAAACAAAAAAAGGAAGGGGAAAACGAGGAGAAATTGGAAGATGTGTGAAAAATGGAGAGAGAAACAGGAAACTTAGTGAAAATAGAACATAAAAAATTAATTATACAAACAGTTGCTTGGACAGGGAACTGGTAAAAATGGGAGCTGGAATTGAAAAAACAAAAAAAACTAACCGTATTGATCAAAAACATGACTAGTGAGATAAGGCAGGAAATAACAAGACGATTCTAAATAAGAACAGCTGTAAATATAGAGGTGTAGAAAAGGATTAGAAAACTTTTATGGAAATAGAAGGTTTGAGGCAGATAGGAATAAAGTATTCTGATAGGAGTGCAGAAGATCGAATAAAATGGGGAAAAGTAACAAAAAAGAGAAGAGATTCTCCCGGATATCCTTTTTTATTCTTATTTTTGAAGTGAGCAAACCAAAATAACTCCATATTTTGTGTGGAAAAATAAATATTTTGTGTCAAAATCTAGCAGAATCAGTGTCAAAATGTGGTGTATCTAGTGTGCAAATGAAAAATAATAAAAAAGCTATAGATCGTGAATCGCCCGAGATCATCCAAAATTTTTTTTCCATAATAAAATGAAATAAAAAAAATGAAAGTAATTAAGGCTTAGAAAATCTATAAAATTGTAGATGTAATTGATTACAAATATGAAATTGTGTCTTCGAAAATCAACCAAAAAGATTGACGTGCATTCTGCGGCATTTGAAAACATTGTTTGATTCGGTGATATAGAAAAATAAATAAAATTAAAAAGCGTGTTTTTTGAGATGTCTCGGTAAAATTCACGAACCTGTGGGCCGCATACCTCGATGTGATTATTTCTATTGTAGTGCAAGTTCAGCACCCTGTATAACTCTGAATCACCGCCGACGTGGAGATCGTCTGCATTTTTGACACCCTCAGATACAGCTTGCCTTGCGTACTTTTCCATTTGTATGTAATAGAATTCTCTGTAACAAAAAAAAACACAAAGTCAATACAATCAATTTTCAAATATATTTGAAAATTTCCTTCAAAAAATGTTGAAAAAATATCTTCCAAACAATATGTAGAAGTATTAACTTCATAGATAGACAACGGATTATGAAAAATCAGACGAATATTTGTAATTACAAGAAATTGAATCAGTAATACCTCAATGAAGCGTTCTTGTACCTCTGTACTTCATCTTTAATATGCACATGATATACCAAAACTGACACAAGTAGCCCTGGTAGTATTATTGCAATAGTAAATAGTCCACAGGAATTGTATGAATATCTTGTGAAATGATACACAAATTGACCCAGAAATGGAAAATTAAATTAAATGAGCTCAAATCAGTTCCAATCAATTTCACTTATAAAACATTGAATTATCCTTCTGTTATAGAAATAAATCCTTATCTTGACGAAACAAAATTCTAATTTATAGCCAGGTACTTAAGCCTGTTTGGTTATGTAGTTTTTTTTGAAACAAAGATAGCAAAACAAAATTTAAATATAAACTAATAGAGCAATTATATAAAATCAATATAATTTATTAAATACCAAAAGATAACTCCCTAATTATATTAAATATTGCACAATTCAAGTACCTATCTACATTTATAGCTACCTGGCATACTTTGTGACCGCATATAACTATCAAAACTTTCATTGTTTAAAATACCTAGATAATACCACAATGTAAAATCGGCTCTTAATACTGTAGTAATTACTTACTAATAATATGATAGTTGCCCAACTTTTGCACTATTAAATAAACGACAAATCAAACCATTCAGGTCTTTACCGAAAAATGTTACGCCAATGGTTTATTGCCACTTTATGGCTACCGACCCTTTCTTGTGCTCCTATGCAATAGGAAATAGAGTATAATTTGTGGAAACAACTGTGTTTGAAATTATTTTATCGCTATATAGGTTTTGTCACCAAAATAAAAGTAAAACTGATTTTCTGGACTTTAAAAATTATATTCCAAACAAAACATTAATAGTAGTAATGAAGGAGATAAATATATTTCTTGCTTTGACATTCAGAATATTTTTTTAGTTTTTAAAAAACACTTCGTTCATAAAAACTTAACCTTTCTCCAGTTTTTTTTCTTTGATAAATTATGTTTAATGTGATGCTCTTAGGGGTGAATAAACTTCACTAGTGAAAGTATGTCAAATTCTCCAGGTATATTTGTAACGGTTACGTTTGTGAACATCTGTCCATCCCTCTTTGATAACCGAAGGTAATTCAATGCAATTCAGGTACGCATTATGCTGTTATAGACGTCGACCCCAAATATTTCACCAAACACAAGCAGATACGAAACTAGCAATTTAAAAATTAACTGAAAACCTTTTTTATCAAAAAAAGCTTAGTGACATAAAAATCCAGACAGTCAAGCATAGAAATAATTACCATTATTCTTAAATTTTGTTTAAAAAAGACAGTAAAATTGTTTATATAAAATGTTTGTTTCTACTAATAGTTAAGCAATATTTGTACGAATTTTTTAAAAAAGCTAATAACTACATTGTAAAAGTAATACCTGAACTACATAATTTCTAAATATATTTGAATCATCTTTACGCACAACAGTTAGAGTTTGCTACCATAGTGTTTGCTACGCATCGGTGAAGCAACAGTTGTCTACATTAATATTTTACCAGTACTAATACAGCTATATTAATTATGTATGCCCAATTGGCCTATAATTGGCGTTTGAATTCAATGACATGACACTACCGTGTTTAGGTAATAATAATACGTATTCAACGTAAATATACTATCTATTATTGGTAGTGAACCATTTGAGGAATACGTATTTTCGGTGAAGACAAAATTTGAAATTAGGATTAAAATGTTTTCATTGTCACTATACATTGGATAAATTTATAGTACCTAACGGCTAGGTAAATTTATATCATAACAGTCATTTTTACAAAAACAATCCTGGTAGAGTATTTACTCAACATAAATCGTTTTAAGATAAAATATCGCACGCAAGAAATTGCAAAACTAAACTCTGTCACTTTGGAAAGTGTGTTGCCTTTATTTCTGTGACCTCTTAAAGGTTCAAGCCCGCATTCAAGTCTCTACCTTTTTAAGATCACGTAAAAACACCTGTAGGTGGATAATCGGTGCCGCTTGGTGAATGTTAAGAAGTAATGAGGTATTGCTAACCTGATAACGCAATTTTATCATTTACTGTCTGAACGCCACAAACAAAAGAAATACTGCAATGATTTTCCACAAATAGACGAAGTGATTAATAAAGAAGGCTTAAGTTTCAAAAAATTGATCCCTACAAAAATTACAATCAAAACTTGTGTAGAACTAAAATATGATGACATTCGTATCCAACTGGATCGGCTGGAACTACTTTCAGATGCGACTGAATCATAAAAGGACCAATAATCGCCTTATTGATGTCATGTTAACTCTTCAGATCACAAGACGCACCAATTTCCTCAGTCTTGACTCTCTCTCTTTTAAGTTTTACCGGCAAAATTCCTTTCTTCCTCACCATAATGTGAAATCTTGGATTATCCACAATCTATATGGATAACTATTATAGTTAAGCCCCAATAATCATTTTTTGTTCCAATTAGTCCATCAAAACTTAGGTAGAGCTGGAAGATGATGACATTCGCATCATTATATCAATCCTGATCCAACTGGATTGGCTGAAACTACTTTTAGTTTCGAAAGAATTAGAAAAGGACCAATCATAGCTTTAATGATGTCATGTTCACTCTTCAGATCGCTAGACGCACCAATTTCTTCAATCTTGACCCTCTCTCCTTTAAGTTGTACTGAAAAAATTCCACAGCCACATAAGGGTTAGTTTTTGAAAGAAGGAGTTACAGTAAACAATATAGCCTCCTTGTATAGATGGATACAGATCAAGGTACTTAAAATAAATAATATCTAAACAAGAGGGTTCAATAAAACTCAAAGTCCAAACAACAATAATTCAATTTCTCTACCAAAAAGGACAATCAATCTGCTACTAGTTTCGGTACATTAATTACCATCATCAGGCTTCATTAAACATATACAACTGGAAGAATTTTACTTCCGGTGTTATACGTATAGTGGTTGATATTACATATTTTTTCAAAAATTTCAATTCAATTTATATTAATTTTGATTTTGGTCATGGTTGTAGTGAACAGTTGGTTCACATTGACTGAAAAGTGCCAATTTTGTGAGCTTAAATATTCAATTGGCCGAGGTCCCGTAGAGGAGGCTAATTGCAATTTCTCCCAATTCCCCCAAACTGCTTCTATGTTTGAGGGATCTTTTAAAGTGAATATTCCATTTATATCACACCATTTGTTTCTACTGATTTCTGGTTGTTTGTTAGTTTTTTTTTTAAAGAAACCATCCCCTTGGGTTTAACCCAATAATATTCAGTGTAGTGAGTAGTTTCCATTTCAGATATATTACCTAGACTTTGATTTTTATTGAACCCCTTTTGTTTGGATAAGAAAAAACCACAGTTGAGATATGGATGAACTCTTGGAGTTAAATAATATCTTTTTCCAACTAAAACAATAGAGTAAAAACTGACGCCAAGCTTTTTCTTCAAGTCGCTGTATACATCATAGCATACAATCGTCGCTTAGTTTTCACGCAAAGCCGATGCGGGTCATTAGTTTATCGAAAAATGTTAGTTTAAATCGACTCTAGTTGTAATATTATACGTTAATTGCATATTCTGTGGAAAAAGCCGAGTTTCTTGAAGGAATGCGCGTGATTATTGGACAAACAGGGTAGGTAATATGCTGCAAGAAACACAGTACACAAATTATGGTAAAATGGATTAGGAAAGACGAAAAATGACAATGAGATATAATTTACATCTATCCAAATAATTAGAACAGTAAATAATTACTCCTGCTGTTCTTTTCTTTTTAGACTATTAACGTTATAAACGAGCCAGAGCTATCGACAGGAATCACTCAATTGTGATTTAAAGTCAGTTGTCGAGAATTTACTTCCAGAGAACTTTCTTTCTCTAACGAGTATTAAAAATAACCATGCTACATATTTTCTTTGTTTTCCATCTTAATTGTTGATGTAACATTAAAAATAAAAGCTTGGAAAACAGTATTTTCACTTCGTTTTGAAATACATTGAAAATAAAGAAGCATCTCATTACAGTTTCAGTAAGGTTTATGAGAATGTAAAATATGTCTTGTTAAATATAATAAACTATTGTTTTTTAATGTAAATGTCGAAAGTTCTTGACGACGTGAACATCGTATCTCTATTTCAATGGAAGTGTTAAATCAGTTACAGTCTGATAATTACCACTGTACTTGGGATTTGCATCGCAGATTCCTACCCTTATCTAAATAATTAATGACAATGTAAAAATCTCGCATGTTTCCTATTATACTCTCCAGTAACAATGCATTTACGAATTAAAATCCCAACTTTCTTTCTCAATGAGAAAAAGATCATACTTCGAAGAGCTTGCTTCTAAAACAAAGGACAAAAATCGTATTGTACCTAAGTTCGCTTCGGAATTGTAACTTGAAGTTGGTTAGACGCTAATTAGGCAATGTCAAATGTCAATGCTAATTAAAAAAAAGCACAGTATTGAACAAGTTAACAGAAGTTACTAGAAAGAACTGTGAATAGAATAAAACCAACAAATTGGGTTGGCTTTTCGTATTTAATGTATACCTGGTTTGGAAAAGTTCGCGGTTATCAAAAGTTTTTTTTTCCCGTTACATTGTCTTGAGGAATTTTTAATAAGGATGTGCTCACCGCTTCCTTTCTTTTCACATTTTTCCAACTTCATTATTCCCCATTCGATTCGCTCTTTCTTATCACCGACCTTTCCTAATCATTCAAAAATATAAACAACAAGCAGAAAAGTCATCTTTTTAATTTGACTTGACAACTTTTCCTCATAATCTCCATCCGCATACGTGTGTATAAACAATATCAACATAAGTTTCTTACCAAACTAATGCATTATTCCCTCGACATTTTCTATCTCCACACCGATGGAAAGAGTTAACATAACCTAACGTTCCAATGCTATACATAGTTTACACTATACTATACCAACACTTTTCAGTTTTTGATATCCAAGTATATCTTTTTCAAAGACTGAAGTGAATGAGTTTAGTTCTAGTCTCTGAAGAAGTGTTATTGTTATCTTAAATAGTACCACGAATAATTTCAAAAAGAACATGCAGCAACCGTTTGAATATTTGAAGTGTCAAGTTGATAATACCGTACAAAACAGTACTAGTTTCACCATCTACACAAAGTAGTATAAGATTATTTATTACCAGAGATACTTGAAAGAGGCCAGAGGTTTACAAAAGACATTGCCAAAGCAAATATGTTGATAAGTAAAAAGGTCAATATACGCCAGTACGTCAATACATAGTGTCAAGATATTTAAATTACATCTAGTATCTGTACTTTGTAGTTTGCAAGAGAGTTTATGGATGATTATAAAGTACTTATAAAGGAAACAGACTACAATATATCTACCTGGAGGTTCAAGATATTGGTAAATGCATGGGAGAGGCAGAAATTGAACGTAGACAGGCCAGAGGGCTGAACAAAGAAAAAATATATTTTTTTTATTTAGAAATAGACTGCATCAACCAACTAGGGTTATTAGCAGTGGTACAGTATAGGTTATTCAATCATATTACATGTTTATAGTTATATTTTCTTGTAAATGTCAATGCCCTTCAAAAATTTCATGAGATTTTCCACGTTACAATGATCATTTAATAACAGATTACACATTTTACGGTTTACTTCAAAAAACGGACACTACACTAATACATGTTCAACACTTGTTTGTACATTACATGTCCAGCACACAGGTGAATGTTCCCTTTTAAGGAGATATTCGTGGATATAGCGTGTATGACCCAAACGTAGACGTGTCAAGACGGTCTGTATTCTTCTTTTAGTGGGCAATGTACTCCAAGGTGTTATACTCCGCTTAACTTCTCTCAATTTGCTACTTGAGCTTAACCACACATTATGCCAGTGTAACTGCACTTTTTTTTTAATGAGGCACTTCAAATCTGACTTGCTGATTCTGTTTTCTGCAAACGGGAGGGATACATTTTCTGACGTTTGCTTTGCAATCATATCAGCACGTTCGTTACCGCATATTCCTTTATGTGATGGAACCCAAAGGACAGACACCCTTTTATGACTGCTACTGAGTTCAGCTATTTGTTCATTGATCTGGACAAGAAGTTCATTAGTGTGATATAGTTTTCCTATAGTAATTGCTGCACTGAGTGAATCTGTGACCAAAAGAAATTTTCCAGTTGGCTGATCTCTTCATATATGTAATGCTTTGTAAATTGCATATAGTGCTGCAGAATATATGCTGAATGCTTCTGGCAATCTTAATCCAATTGTGTGCATGAGGTACCATTTTCCATCTTTGATCCGTCTGTGTAAATTAGGTTATATTCGTAATATTCCGAAATAACATCTTTTAAGCTGTTTATAATTACTTGTGTGGGTACTTCGTGTTTATTAAATTTTGTAAGTCGGGTATAGATATTAGGTGCAACAGATAGCCATGGGGGAACATCATTAGAAGTAGGAAAGAATTTTGTTGGGAGAGAGAATTGGAACTTTTGACAGATTCTGTTTAGTCGTTCGTAAAAAGGTACTGGGAGATGATGGTGGTAACTATAAAGATTATTTTTTGACGTTTCTTAAAACCAATGAAATGCTTATTTATTTGTCACAAGGGTAAGTTTCAACCAATTATGTCATTATTATAGTGGGAATAAATCTCTTGTGATTATTCTCGGGAATAATCACTATGGCTTTTATTTGCCTAACAAGTGTCAAAATAATTACCTAATTGTGTCAACGCTATATATAAAATGGGTGAAAATTATCGGTTTAGTACCTTTTCTGATGCAGAAATAACAAAAAAGATTTTAGAAACTACTTCGAATCAAAAAATAATCTAGTAATAATATAACAAGAGAGTGAGAATAAATTGAAAATAATTTGACAGATTTTGTTCAAACTTGTTGCTGTGACTATTTCCTGGCAACAAGTTTTCAAAAAATCTGTCAAATTATTTTCAATTTATTCTCACTCTCTTGTTATATTATTACTGAGAATTGAATATATCTGATACCAAATATTTTTTGGACGGAAGTTGTCCACTTGAAATTATATTTGCAGCACATAATAAGCTTAACAACTCTCTTCTTAGACTTAAGTGCATTTCTCCAGAGTTAACAATAACGCTTTCCCTTGGACTGGTACGAAATGCTCCTGTTGCTAATCGTAGGGCTGTGAGTTGAATGACGTCTAGCTTTTTCAACGTACGATTTTTAGCGTTTAGTTTATGAATCAACAATAAGACCTACCGTACTTATGACTAAACTGCAACAGACTAAACTTAAAATTTGGGAAAGAAAACGATTAAAAAAATGTATGGCAGTAAAAAACAGAAGTATGATCATATAATGAGACAACAATAAATTGATGTTCAAAAAGGTTGCGGTGGCTAGTTCGTCGTGAACAAATGCAGCAGACAAGAGACGTCAAGTAGATAGCATAGAAAATACCAGAAGTGAAGGAAAAGACATGGAAGATGTAGCTGAAAATTAAATAAGGAACTGGGAAGATGTAGTGAAGACTTACAAGACCATAGGCAACTAACTAAAAAGTGAAATTGCACCGTTTATATTTTTATTGAACCCATTTTTTATATCAAAATGGAGATATTAAAAGTATATGAGCAGCAATTAATATAAAATTATTGTTGAATATACAATCGAGGTATAATAATAAACATTTCTGTTAAAATTCCTGCCAGAATATTCAAGTGAATACAATAAGGAGATTTTATGAAAGCAGTTGTTTAAATAAAAGATATAAAACCGTTGGGTATTCTCAGCCGGATCTCAGCGGTAAAGTTCGTTAGTTAAAGACGCGTGCCGTCTTAAGACGTTCAGGGAATTTCTTAAAGAAGGGTCGACGAAGGTAAAGTATCCCACAGAAAGAAAGGGGAGGGTAAATCAAAAGGCACAGCTGTTAAAATCTTTTGTGTCTGTTTAACGTCTTTTACTTTTTAAAGGACCCCTTTGTGACTTACCTTGTGCAATCAGCTTTCTTTGACGACAGTGGCGTAGACTACATATTTAAAAAAAAGAAATTGTTTACGATATATTCTTTAAATGTAGGTATACTTCGCTCCAAGATATTTCGTTTTAACTTATGCTAACACGATTAATTTGAGACCAAGAGCAACAGCAGGTAGTCGTTAATCCGATAACTATAGAGTATCGTACTCGCTTCTTCGAAAAGCGAAAAAATAGTGCCTAATAGTTTGATTATTTCACAACTGAAATGTTTGGCTGGTAAAATAATAGTTGATACCAATTTTTTGACTTATATGATTATCCTATTATGTATTTGTGCTTCGGAAGATATGTTTCCGAATTATTATTTTTCAATTTGAAAGTAATTTTCAATGATAAATGGTCCACCTCAGTTATCTATTAATATTTTAATCTGATTGTGTATTTATAAGAAGAGCTTGTTATTTTTTGTCTGACCTGTAATGCACCTATAACTACTTTATTTCCAAGGTTCTTTTTATTTTTACAATTATAATGGGATTGTTATAATTGTAAATAAAATTGGAAGTGTGGATTTCGGAATAATCATTTTCAATATTGTCTTAAAATTTTAATTTGTAATAAACATTCCACTTCGAAGAAGGAACTGGGATAGGAGTGTACGGGCCAGGAACCAAATATTCTGAAAGCTTGGAAAAGAGCGAAAATTCACGCCATAAGAGTTGCCCAGTTCAATATTGACAAAGGATATAGAAGGCAAAAGATTATCATCATGTCGGATAGTCAAGCAGCCATTAAAGCACTGAGCACTTGTGTAATCAGTTCCAAAATGGTGTGGGAATGCCTAGGCATACTCAATGAATTGGGCGAAAAGAATATGGTAACCTTTCTGTGGATTCCAGGACATATTGGAACAGAAAGAAATAAATAGCAGACGGACTAGCAAACAGGGGGACTGAAAGACCCTTTCTGGGGCCGGAACCCTTTTGCGGTATTAGCCCCAATGTAATATTGGAAGAAATAGGCAAAGCCAAAGAAAATAGAAGATCTGACCATTGGAAATATCTAGTAGGGCTTAAACAATCAAAGATTCTGATGGGTGACTACAACCCGTTGAGATTAAATGAATGCACAAGTCAAAGTAAAACGGCAACAGGGATCCTAACAGGACATTGCCACCTGAACGGGCACTTGAAAAAGCTCAAAATAGTGGAGGAAGGAGAATGTACATTCTGTGGCATGGAAGAAGAAACCTCCATCCACATACTTGCGAATTGCGCAGCAATTCAGAATCCTAGGGCACACCACCTAGGAGATTATTGGATAAAAGAGGGACATTTACCTAAGTTGAAGCCTGCAGATTCCTAAAATTCCTCAGGTAAACAAAACTAAAGGAACTTCTAATCTCTGTCTCTAAGTAGAAGTAAGGGAGCACAATAGATCAACCCATCATACATACATACATCTTGTGTTTAAAACTAGCGTCCTAGGGTAAGAAAAGTGCATTAATCGCCAGATGCGAAGCGAATTGTGAGAAATAAGGTTGAATCATTGAAACATCGAGGTTACAGTATAACCGATGCAGCAAAAAAAACATGTAAGTTGACCAATATCCGCAGTAAAAGACATAACGAAAAAAACGAAGTGACGCTAATAAAACCAAATGTGTTGACCAAATGAAATACCAAGAATCAGTGATACCAGCCCCGGATGAGAAAGAAGAAACAGGAACTGTTTGTAGCCGAACAAGTTTGTGGAGAGCTATTTCTTGAATGGGATCTAAATATTGTACCATCAATAAGAGGCAAGTCGTTTACGAATGTGTCGTCATGATTACTTACAGGTTATTCAAAAATGTAGATGTGAAAATCATTCACGAAATGGGATAAGTAATATTCCTATTAACAGCTAGAAGAATCCGATTCAGCATATTATCATGGTTGAAGGTATCTTACAAATATTAATGTATCTGCAGCACCCTTAGTTTTTAATTTAAATGAAAAGGATAGTGATACTGAACTAGAGAAAGATTTTTTTTAATGTGCCCATTATTAAACAACATATTTTTTATTTGAATATATGTAATACGTATACATTCGTATACGTATACATACCACCCTGTATGTTTCAACAGTTCAATTTGTTCAATTCCAATTAATAAATAGAAGTTAAATTTGTATTTGAAAATCTCAATATTTTTTTTCAAAATAAATTTAAATTATATTTTAATACCTAAATTTATTAACTTTTATCACTAATTCCTTAAGACCATAACGATATATTGTGGAACATTCTTTTGTATATGAATATTAAATGATTTCATAAAGATTTTAATTAGTAAGGTATGCATTAATTTCCATCCAGTCTTGTTCGATCTAAGAAAAAAATCAAATTCTATTTTCGTCCGAAGTTTATTAAAGGTGTGTTGGTTTAATTAAAAATTTACCGAAGTCCATTCGAGGGAAATTAAGTGACCGGATGTAATTTAACGGGGTAATAGTGGGGTACACCTTCTCTCTACACCCATTCCGCCTGTAAAATCATAGAACGTACAATCTTGCCACATACTGTATCAATAATTAATTAATTATACCTAAACGATGAATATCGATCATAGAAGAAAATTATTAATTGTACAGCTAAGTATGCTGAATGGAAAACTATATGTTCATTAATATTCACTTAATTGTAGTTTCCTGTAAAAAATTGTCATTTTAGTAAAGCGCACCGTTATCAATCGATATCAAAGATAATAGATGTTAGAGTACATTCCAAAAAGCAGGTATCCCAGCTCCGTTTAACTTAAAACTGTGATTCAATGTCTGTCGTGGCATATAGCCAGAAAAGTAGTGGTTACTTCTTAGTGAACGGACTGCTCTTTGAAAGTATTTTTCAGAAACTTTGTAAGCATGTATTTTATTATCTTTGACATCTATTCATTAATATTGTTTGCAGGTAAACATTTGAATTTTATTTTACAGAAAGAAAAAGCAACCAAATTTAAAAGTATTTTTAAAATCTCCCAATCTATTTTCAAGAAATACTCTCCAATAAGCTGTAAATCATTTTATTACCATCAGATGGTCCCAAATTTTTAGCAGTTTTTGCTCTTAGCAAAAATTCCTAGGTTGAAGAAAGCGCTCACAGCCTATAAATTTGCTCTACGATTGGTTTTTACCAGTGTCTGATCCTCCAAACCATTGTATTTGATGCTGGGCATCTTCTACATCGCGTAGTTGAAAAATAAAAAAAATCAATAAGCCTCTCCAAATATGTCTGCCACTACGTCGTTTTTGATGGTTACCCTGATGGAAGACCTCTAAGGAGTACCAAATCTGCTAGCTTGACCGTAAAATCAACCATTCTTAAGCAAACGTGGTCACTGAAATGTTGACTGCAGCATTGCCCAAAGACATCAACAACAACAGCGGTTTACCAAACTGCGTGAGAAATTAGTACAGCAGGGGTTTGAAGTGAGACAAGTTGTTGAGGATACTGACAATCTTTGCTACGATGCTACGGTTATCGTAATCGAGAAAACACAGAACAGTACATTCTGTTGCTACATGAAATCAGTGAGTATGATACAACCTTTACTTTCTAACGGAAGTTGAAGTTTGTCAAGCTCAGCTGAGGTCCTTACATCAACAGGTCAACTATTCCAGGCAGCCCTCCATTTACCCGAAGCAGATAGGATTTCCTTGGACAAAATCCTCCACAAGTTATTCTCAAAATATTTGATGAAACCAAGTTTTAATCTAGCCTCTTCACCTCCAACAAATGTAGTTGCCCTCCAATATTTACTACGGATCTATCTCCAAATCCATGACTGGTGTGATAGTCCTAAGGATTCTCTAACTTTATTCCGTATTAGCTTTGGAAATTGAAAAAAGATTCTTTCAGGGGGTATACCTTAAAAGCATACGTAATTTCTTGAACGTAAAGTAATTAGTATTCTTAATATAGAAGAGAACCTAAAGAAAAACTAATTCGTGTCGTTAGGAAAACGATGTTGACAACAACATTATGGTTAACGAGTCATTATAAATGTTAACAAGCTAACTGAGATAACAACTAAGCAAAAGTAATGAAAAAACATCCCTGGATGTAAAGAAAAATGCTTACCCCACTAATTAGTCTCAAGACCCTAATTGAATGATTTTTAATTAAGTGGAGAGAAATTTTTGAATTATTAAGTTTGCATATGAAAATTGTAAAATAAGCTGCCAATTACGCTAGTTAGACGGTTAAAAATTTGTTAATATGTGGAGTTTTTAGTGTATGTAAATTATTAAATTATAATCATATAATACGATAGCGTCGTTTGTAGAGGCGGCGAGACTCGGCCAATTACCCTTTAATAGAAATTTAAACTTTTTATTCAGCAGTCAGCAAACTGGTCTTCAACGATTGTTAAAGCAGAATTATATGCGCATGTGTGTTTTTTACAATAATAGATCTTTTAGGTTTAGGTGAATTTCTCTCCTAAAAAACATACAATACATCCATGGAAAATATGAAATTGGCCATAAAAAAATTAGCAGAAGAGATTATCCAACAAAAAAAATTAGAGACACCCTGGCAAACATCAGAAACCTGATTCGAGCCGTAGCTGGGCATATACAAATTATATGCTCTGCTGTTTCATCATCTTCCAGATAAAGACGACAAGCCGGATCTTCCGACAGTCCAAGTGTGCATATGGTGATTCAGATGACAGTGGCCTGTTAAACACCGTAGGCCATGCCTGCTATAGCCTAATATTTTTCGAAGGATGTATAAGAGCCTTGGAATGAACCAATCCTGGTATATTAGGCCACAAAGCTAAAGCTCTTCTCGCTGTCCAGGTATTTAGTGTTTGTTTGGCAAAACTTATTGCAACAAGACATACTATTGTTAAAAACTTTGTATGTTTTGTCTATTTTTGACTGGCAGTACGACTTCGGGGACCATAGGCGTTACATTTCTCACCAAAATGTAAAAAGGAATTTTAATTATATTTATTACGAACTTTTATACTGTGAACACGGGTTTACTAAGAAGTCTCTCGTTTTAAATAAAGAGGAGGTAGGTATTCTCCATCCGGGAGCTCTAAGAGCGTAATTCCGGACTGAAAATCACATACATACATACAAACATATCCCTTCCAATTGCAAACTATATTAGCATGTTAAATATTGTAGATCATATGGACTCCATTTAACTTAAAAGTGTAATTAAATATCTGTCGTGGTATATAGCCAGAAAAGTAGTTGTTTCTTCTTAAAGATATCTATTATACTATATTTTAACATCTTATATTAAAATGTAGCGAATTTTTTTGTTATTAAGATCATTATAAAAGGAGTTGAATATCAAAAAAAAATCTCATAGTAACAGGTACAATCGATCAAAGCTCATAGATAACGCACGTAGCTTTTCGTAATCTTATGTATTAGATTGTGAAGCTAATTGTTAGCAAACAAGTTTCCTAAAATTGAGCAGATTATTATTCATACACCCCACACGACTTCATTCCAGTATGTTTAGACAGATGTGTCTAGTTAGATAAGATAAGGAAATTTCCAATATCGTGCTTTAATATATACAATTTGGGTAATAAAAAGAATATAGAAATTACTTTATGTTGTTGTAGGCTCTTATCTGATACCAAAACGTTTTTACTTTACTTGACGATCGATATTTGGGTTTATACTCCGGAACATTTCTGATACTTGAAACTATCGAACTTTTTATTGCATTCGCAATTGAAGTAGTTGAAGTTAATTACAGTTTGGTAATTAAAGGGGTAGTGATGACGACGAGTTATTCTCGGGTATACCAGACCACAAAACTTTTAGCTGCTTTTATTCATAGATTTTATTATATTCTTAATAAATTTTTAACAATACAAAATCAGGAGAAACAAAAACTTTAAAATAAAATCTTATTTTTACGATTGAAAATTCATTTTTTCACATCGAACTTTACCAATGCAACGCCAAAGGCACTGGGAACTCACCCTTATTTTCTTTTCTTCGAAAAATAAAAACTAGGGGATATAATATCGATTTTTGATAGTCTTCCCTTACATTAGAATCTCTTAGGGAAGGTTGTGTACAATATATGTGTGTTTAATATAATAAGGGTGAGTAAACTGCCACAACCATAACCTAGATTCAGTTTTTATGCCATGAAGAGCAAAGATTTTAGGAAACTACTATATTTTGAAACCAAAACTTATGGATTTTGAGTTACATCGAAAAGATAAAAATATTGATTGTTAGGAGAAGAATTGATATTAGAGGTGTGCAAATTATAACCACTTGAATTAAATCTATTATTAGATTAAATAATTAATAAGTGAAAGTAGATGTCATTGCCAAAAATCTCTTTTCGTTCTACGTACTGTAAGGTATTACTTTAAGTAATGGACTAAGTCGAGACTAGATGCCTTGGAAAAAAGCGTTTTTTTCATCTATCCTATACAAACAAAAATAACCTTTTCATTTTTCTTTTTTTCATTAAACAAAATACAATCATAAAAAATAATCAATATTTTGACGTATTGACACATCAGCTGGTTAAATAATGTGAATTATTCAGTAAAAAACTCACCTGAAGTTAGAAAACCACTTCACCAACTGGGCAGTGTTGTTTTTATTGAACTTGATGTCGGGGAAGTACATTTTGAGGACTGCTGAGCTTGGATACCTCACCCAGAAGAACATCAATTTCGCTTTCCTGAGATGCATCGGAGTTAATGTTGACGAGTGCTCAGGAGTTAAGGAAATACCAGGCTAGAGTGTGGAAAACAAATTTTTTTTCACGAAAATAGTAAAAAATTCATACAAAACACTAGTTATATTAATCCCCGTATACTTTTATAGATTATTATTGAATTTTCTACTCCTCCCAACAATTGAAACTTTATTATTAACTATTTTTCTTGCTGACATATGTCAGCCTATAACAAGTTCTCACGTGAGTATTAAGACATGTGGAACCAAATCAAGAATTCGTAATATCTGTAATTTAACTTGTGGAAAAAATTATATATATATATCGAGATTAGTTTTCAACTTTAACCGATATATAAGTGAGTTTTCTTCGTAATTTTATAAAAAAAACGGTATATAAGGATTCTAATAAGGTATTATTTTAGATTTTGTTCTGATATCTACTTAACGGAGTCACTTAACCCTAAGTCAGAGGTTGTATAGGAAGACCTACAAAAGTTCGCATTATAATATGAAGATTAAGTTCCAGTCGTTACAATACGAGGGTCAAACGAGATCTTAAAATTTTAATGCCAAGAAATTCTTTACCTCTTTTAATACACGAGATCTCTTAAAAATAAATCAGAACATTACCAACAAATTTTAGTTGGAAGGGGAAGGCTAGTTGGTCCATAGTATAATGAAAGTATGATCAAAGAATAAGTACACCAACTAACAAGAAACGGAGTCCTATGCAATCTGTTTTGGTAAAAAAAATGTATGACAGATAACTTAGTGAATACACTAAAGAAATCAAATTTTTAAATATCGGCGATATAATTGGTCGACAAAATGAAGTAAGACAAGTATCTTATTATAAAAATGGCTTCTTTCAGACATGCGCATACAAAAAAGGATTGGCAGCTTCGCTTCTTTTTTGCTGGTGTATTCTTTGGTATGATTCTCAAATATTTAGTTAACAATACTGAGCATATTTTACACTTCCAACAATAATTCTTAGGCGTGTTATCTACTTCAGAAATTGTACTCTTCAGTCTCTGAAGAAGATAATTTGGTTATCGATACGTGCGTAAGATTCAGTTTAAACGATTATTCAAAAAATACATACATGATGCGCACTAAGATTTTTACTAAAATCTTTGCATAAAAAGGATATAGTAGGCTGCATTCCATCGTAAGATATATCTCCTGAGTTACAGTCTGAGTTTCTATCACCATTGTCCATGTTTAATCCATTAGATGGCGCCCTCATATGTCCATAGTCCGGGGAGGCCCCGTGTTGGGCGGCCGCCAATAAAGCGGGGTGTAATAGGGTTGGGGGATGATGTATTGGCGGGGATTCTCGTTCAATCTTGTGCATTCGAGGCGGGGAGGAGGAAGCCTAAGACAAAAAAAAAATCTTATTGCTGAAATTCTTTTAACCAAATTTTTCCGCGTTTCAAAAGAAAACTTGATTTGTGGTTAATGTATCACGGAAGGATTGTTTATTTTTTTGGAAAAGTGTCAAAATCGTTACAATAATTTTCGACTTTAGTCATTTTTAATAGATTATTTCCTTCCTATTAATTTTGACCAATCGCTATCAAGAATTGGTATGTCAAATATGAATTTTAAGTGGAAAAATTACTTAACAACTTAGCTGTCAGCAGTTTTTCCGGAAAAAAAATCGGAAAAATTTCATGCAAGTTTGACATGTTTGTTCTTATTATTTAAAAAAAAAAATGTACTAAAATAAAATGTTTATTTCTTAACTCAGGAAATAATCTTACCAAATATCCCTCGTGCATCTAAATTTTCCTGTGGAAAAATTAAATGCACTAGGGATATTACCCCCGAAGATCTAATGATAGTCTACGAATAAAAACGAATAAATTGAACGCACAATTCGTTTCTACATAGATTTGAAAGATAAAACATTGATAAACTTTGCTACTATCAATCTTGTTACAATTTTAATATAATATTTTCAAAATTATCACAAAAATACCACTTATTGAAAATTTATAGTAGAAAAATTTTTGAAACTCGAATAGTTATTTAACTGATCATAAAAACTGGGTTAAATAAATGATATCACAATTAAAATCTCCTGTTCCAGTTTTTTACCGAGTGAAACGTGCTTAGAGTAAAAAGTATTTCTCCGCAAAATCTGTTATATATAATTTAAGACGTTAAAATAAAAATTAAATACCTGCATTGCCATGTGGTGGCCATGACTTGGTCCATGGAAGAAGGGGCTGTAGGGTGAGAAAACCTGAGATTCGTGGAGGCCTGGGTTGGGTATCGCCACCGACGTCGGAAGGGAGACGGGCAACATCGGCGGCGGCTGGTGATATGGGGGCGGCCTAGGAGAGGTGCATGTGTTTGGTTCCATAGCTGCTGGTGACATACCCATACCATCTTGACCCAGAATTCTGCTAACCGTTCTAGGTGTTATCCGTGTATCTGTAACTTTGTGACGTTTTTTCTTCGGTGCAACGACCAGACTAAGCGCTTCGTTTTGCTCCGGAGTTTCTTGCGGTTTATTAACACAAAAAGGATGGTTCATTCCATACAAAGGTGCACTGATACCTGGCGGCTTCGGAGGATGAAACATCGGAGGTCGTATATGAAGATCTGAAGGTTTTTGCATATTATTCATATTAGGAACTGGCATCATATGTGGACCACCTGTATTGCCGTTTACCATGTGATTTTGTTGATTAGGTGGTGGCGGAGGAGCTTGCGGCCTTTCTACCACCTTGGTCCTGGGAGACTTTCTATCCAGCAATTGCGAGGCCATCATTAAATCTTTGTTAAGTTGTTCTGCAGCTGTAGCTGCGTCTTGCTGCTTACACCTTTTTTGGTGAACGAATCGGTAAAGTATCGAATCTATGAGATTCGACAATGAAGAAGTAATTTCACTTTTCAGGACATCCGCCAGTCCTTCAAGATCTGTACCGTTTGGATTCAAGTGTCTCATAATGTTCAGTCGTTCTGAGATATGGTTGTGTTCGGGTTTCGGAGGAGTTTGTTGCTGAGCTGATTGTATCTGTTGAGATTCACTGCAGGCAGCATTAGCAGCTGCTTCTTTAGCTAATCTAGCTTCTTGTTCCATGAAAAGTTTGTGACTTACACCTAGGTACATGGCCGCAGCGCTACTCATATGTTGATGAGGATTGTGTAAAAAACCGTTATGAAATGGAGGACCTGGAGGACTTATTTTCATTTTGCTTACCTCTTGAGCTAGTGTTGGTTGTGGTACGGGCGTTGGTGTGCTTGTGGTCACTGGCGAAGGTGGTGCTGATCGTTTACTTTGTTCACTATCACTGGGTATTTCTTCGATTTCTTGACTTTCTTCTGACCCTTGCTCTACTCGATTACACAATGCCATGTATTTTTGTTGCATTTCCGCTAATTGTTCTTGCATTGATCTCAATTGCGATTTGAGAATATTTTTTTCTACTCGTTTCTGTCTAATTGGTTCTATTTCTTCTTCATCGTCGTCTACGTATCTTTCAGCGTTACTATCGTGCTGTTGCGGTTGATATAATTTTCGTTTTTTGCATCCGTTCACTTGAGGCGGTGCAGGACTCGATCTCATACCTGTTACGATATTTTCCACTCGTGCTTTTTTCGCATCTTCTGGTTTTGCAGGACTTGAAGGTTCAACTTTCGGCGATGGAAGTGATTCAGTTTCCATACCGTTAAGTGCTTCTTCCATAAGTTCCACTTGCTGCCTCTCACCCACACCGGAATCTGATAGGCACTCTTTCATGGATGCGTCGACGTCGTTTCTTTCTGGACTTGTCTTTGGTTCGTTGTTATTGTTATTCATAATATGATCTTGTCCATTGCGCATGTCCTGTTCTAATGCTAATAGCTCGTGTTTCCTACCTTGAAGAATATCTCGCAGCATGTGATGTGCGAGCTGTTCACCACTCGGAGGACTATTATCACACCTTATCACGTTGTCGAATTTCACGTCATCGCCGTCTGCGGAATTTTCGGGCTTTTGTCGCCCTAAAAGCTCGTTCAACATTTTTGCGGGCGCGAACCCCGGTCCGAAAAGACCGAACTGTTGCTGTTGGGTAAAAATGGCGCCGTATAAATTACTACCACCACCGAGAAAAGCCGGTCGCGAACTAAAGTTCGGGATCGAGGAATACGAATTACGCGGCTCACCGGCGTCCACGCGCTGTCTAGTTCTTTTGGATTTCTTCAGGAGCTTATCTGTATACAAACCGAACTCTGTCTCCTCCTCCGATGACATCATAAGTTGGAGCGTTATTGGTCGTGCAGGTCCCCCTCCAGATTACCGTCCCCACTTTAAGAATAGTCGCCCATGTCAATACCTGAAAACAGAGAGAGCGTGAGGCATCGTCACGGCGTCGGCTGAGACTACCAACACCTGCGATCCCAACACAACTGTTGATATTATGGTGGTCCCTCGCCGATGTAAACCCCGACGCACTTTTTATAAATTGTGCGAATACGTCACGACAACGAAATACGGCCACTAACTTGTATGATCATCGCTCAAAACGCGAATAAATTTAATTGTTTTTAGTTTCATTTAATTCCATCTCGAACCGATATCACTCAAGATCTTGGCCATATTTTCTTTATTATTAATTCTGACAATAATGCTGTTAACTCTTTCTATAACCTATAGTGTTAAAAAGTTGATCTGTTTGTTCAAACATAATAATGACCTCTGGAATTTTTATATAAAATGGGTTACGGAAAAAAAACTAAAAGTTTGCAAATAGTTTAAGAAATACAGTACAATGCAATAGGAATGATGCAGGCAGTGGCGTAACAAAAACTGAGTGGGCTACAAACGTCATCAGGGCCCCCCTAGGATTAGGTTTATCGATTGGGATGATAGACATCTTCTAGGTAGTTACTAAGTCATAAGAATAATATTCCATGCGAAATAAAAATTATAAAACAGTATAAAGCTGCAGCGGGTTACAGGGGTACATCGAATACTATAGAATTCAAAATACAGACACCAGTGAATGGTTGATACTTTTTTTTGGAAAATCATTCCAATTCCACCGATATATTTTTATGTATTAACATTCTCGTGTTTGACAATGATTAAGGATAAATCCGAAAGGCGTTGTTGTCCCATGGTGTCTACACCATTTCAGTTGAACAATAGAAAAAACACGACAAGCTTTTAATGATGATTAGTGTTGATGATAGGATGCGGACTCAACAAGAAGTATGCACTCTAGTTCATGAGATGCACCAAGATCGCGTCCGTACCTCATTATCTACAGAGTAAGCAGAATAGGGTAGATGTACCAAAGTACGGCACCTACACTGTATGCAAATATTCAACAAAATGTAGTTTTTCCAGTAGTATACGACCCACACTGTACAATGCGGGGTTTAACTGGAGATCAAATATTTAAAAAAAGGTATAATACCATCATTATGAAGTACGTCTCCTGATCTTTGATTTTTGTTGGTGACCAACTGAGATTATACCTACAATTAATAATGATAAAAATAAAATTTTGTATGAAATGCATTCTATGAAAAGAAAACCTGGGCCCAAAGTTTTCAATGGGGGTCGGCTATCCGTCAATGTGGTCTTCCCAGCTAGCAGGGTCAACCAGTGCAAGGTACGTTGTTATTACGTCACTGGTTTCAGGGGTTCAGGGTTTATATTTCCTCATTTTTCCAGTTTTTTTGACCTACTATCGTCATTCAAATCAATATTATATATACTACCATTATTAATGTCAACGTTGTCTGACACTTTCTCATGTAAATTGTTGTAGTGTCCAGTAAAATATAAAATTACCCCTCATTTGAATACAATGGGATGGCTATCACCCCAGTTGAAAGACCCACAAATGGTGTCATAGTGTCAAAGGGAAACAGTGACTTCGAAGACATAGTAATGGATGTCAAAAATGCCATCAAAGACAAGTGAGGATGGTTACGAGCATTAAAATCCCCAGGAATGGAAAACCTGCTTGATAAGGACAATGAGGACATGAAAAATGTATACAACCTCATCATACTGAGGACAACGGTTACGGTACGGGACGATAAATGAGCTACGGTCCACATCAAATTGGAAAAAGATGAAGTTATCACTGAAGTAAAGAACAAGATCACTATTTCCATGAAGGAATGATTCCTACTAGTTCAGTCGGGCGAACCTTGGCCAAGGTTCCGGCACTGGCCACCCCCGCTACCATTGTGCCATTTCTGCTACTTATACATGCATGAAGCTGAGTCCCTTGATTAAGGATTCAATCCTCTTCAGTATATGCCTGCTTATATCCCCAGAGGCAATAACAGGGA
Organism: Lochmaea capreae; assembly: GCA_949126875.1. NCBI lineage: Eukaryota > Metazoa > Arthropoda > Insecta > Coleoptera > Chrysomelidae > Lochmaea > Lochmaea capreae. The sequence continues at coordinate 15,749,179 of OX421409.1, forward strand.
TTTCGAAGATTCTCCTGCGTACCACAGCCCAATGTGGACATACGAAGAGAACATGATCCAACGTTTCGTCGGCCATGCCGCAACCCCTGTATAGGGGACTTTACTCTTAACCTAGGTTACAGAGGTGTTTCATCAGACAGCAGTGCCCTGTTAGGAGTCTTTTTTAACCTACTCCCCAATAGGAGCTTGGACTGCCTGAGACCCTGTAGAGCCCTCCAGTGAGCAAGGTGCTGGTTTCTCAACGATCTATCAAGGGATGAACCAAGAGCTAGGAATATAATTATTATTTTTAGTAGTTCTCCAATAACTTTCATTTTTAATACATTTCAAGATCACTACTCTACTTACTCTACCCTTACTCATAAAAAACCCAATTTTGTTTCATTGCAATATTATATTTCAGAGATCCCCAAGTAACTGTTATCATTACCGGCTTTGTTTTATAATCATCAATTTTATCTATTCTGTAACAGATGGTGAAAATATTGTGAGAATTCAAGTAAAGTACGCAAAGTTTAATACCATATGGCACTGAGAAGTGCATGTAAAGAAGTGAAATTACTACAATAGTCCCACACGATGGGGTGACTCTTTACCAGATAGCCACCCTACACGGAACTATCAACTGGAGACATAACTAATGACGTTAAAGATAACTCTTTTTCTATATAACGGTCATGTGAGGAAATTGTAATCTATTTATGATGAAATTATAGATTCTATTGAAATGTTTTTCTTGGTAAGTTCTATGTTGAGTAATTTTTTGCTCTATTAATTACGAAAAGCGTGATATAACTGTAGAATAGGTGTTGGAAGTCGTATTCTTAAAACAAGAGAAAAAAAACTGGGGAGGTTCGTAAGTTTGCGTATTTGCCTCGCTTCGCCCCCATTGAATACATCACATCTTAGAGGGTAAAAACAAAAGACCAGACTGCTCAAGTACGTACTCTGTATGCCTCACAGACATGCTTATTAATATCTGAATATGTCGTTACTTTCTTGCTGTAGAATCGATATGTACGTTCACTGGGGATATGTGTTTTTGTGCGTTGTTTACAGAGACACATCTTTCTTATTTCAAAAATGTACGTAATACATCCGACAATTTTGATGCTATCGGTTGAAAGAAATTTGGTAAAATTTAACAATCAAGAAAAGAAAACAAAGAAAATTATTATAATAAAAAGAGGAATTAGCTGAATACAAGTAACGTGTCAGTGGCGTTACTACGAGTAGGAAGTAATAATTCGCTATACACTTACATACAAGACAGTGGTGAAAATGTAACTAAACCCCGCTCTTTTCGCTATATTTAGGCAAATATAAATATCGAATACGTATAATGGAAATCTATGATAAAACTTACTAATTTGGTATATAAACACATAATTATTTTACATTTTTTATTGGATTTTCATTGGAAACAGGTTGCTCAAAACTAGTGAAGAGAAAAGTAAGACCAACACCAATACTCGGATAGTCTTGGTCTTGGTCTTGTGTACAAACTAGCAGAATTATTGTAACGGGTAACTACTGTACCCTAGTTCATTTATTTGCTAGTCTAAGGATGGTCTTGGTATTACCATGACTGCAATACCAACACCAGTTTTGCTCTTCACTACTCAACGGTGTTCTGACAACATTATTAGTGGAGACCATAGACAGAAAACTATGAAGAATTATAAGCCATTATTTTGAATATTGTTTCATTAGCTCGGCACCACCAGTCAGAGGCAGTCTTTATTTTGGAGGCGATCTAGATCTGATCTGAGGATATGCTAAAGATTTCATTGCTGCCTGGCTATCTGATCTCTTAATATCCTTTTCCGCTGTTCATTTGCAAAGTTTGATAAGTCTCAAAATAATAAAAAACATGAAACGTCAAAAGTAATATTCCTATTAACTATCCTCAGTATACTTGAATTAAAACTCTTAACGTATTTTACTTATTTGAAGAAAAATATTCTCACAAAACCAGTACCTGGTCGAATCTTCAAGTAACTTCTTGTTCGCCCCTATTTTTATCTTTCCCCTTCTCGCAGAACCGTACTGGGGCTGCATAAAAGCAAAAAATATTGCTAATTCTATTTATTCTACCAAAACAATTTGAAAAATTGTCCTAATAAAAAATGTTGATCCTATAAGGTAAATGTACAGCGATACATTATAATTTCTGTTGTATTATAAATGCACAAAAAAATGTTTTCGGCCCTATTGGCCGGTCCTGTTTACACCTTGTGATATACCTGCAAAGTTGTAAATACAATTGTAGTAAATTCAAAGGAACCAGAAGGGGAATAGAAGAAGTGCAAGGTCTTCTTTTGATATTCACTTATAAAGGGCTGGCAGGTATTACTCGTATAAGAAAACCCAATCTTTTGTCTTCAAGTAAACGGTTTTAATATTTTGTTCCTCACTTATTTATACAAAACAATTTTAGGTTCCCGGCGTTGAGTTGTAAAAAAATTGAAAAATTAATAGGGCAGGTTCTTACCAAACTGATTTTATATTTGGAGATAACAAAAGCAGCTCTCAGGAAAATTAAGAAACTAGAATAGTTAAGAAAAGAAAAGAAATTTAAGGGCGCCACTAATTTTGTTTCCTAAAACAAAATTAGAAAAAAAATCAAATACAAAAATCAGCTAACTTTCAACTGTTGCAATCTACTCGAAATTTAATTATGCTCGGTCAAAATTAAGATAAAAACTGTAGGAGGTGGTTTAATAAATAAAACTTTCACTTAAAAAAAATTAATATAGGTGAATATATTGACAAAAATTTGAAATATTGACTGTGTACAAAAAAATAACTATAACTAGAAAGGTTAGTAACTACTAAGATTATATACCAAATGGTCATCAAAGTTTTGTAACAATTGAAAAAAATTATCTTTAGAGTGATACAACCTCTTTTTTTCTTCTATTATTCTGGTCTTGATGCGTTGACCGGATATAACTGGTTTTTCTACCTTCAGAAAAAAACTGTGTATATTTACAATACTCCTGGAAACTATACTCCAGAAAATTGTAGGTACTCTAGAAAAACTGAAGGTACTTCAGGAAACTGTGATAATTACAGGAACAGTATTCTAGTAAACTGTGCTCCAGGAAACTGTGCAGTAATCCAGATTCTTATAAGATAATATGTCGGCAAACATAATAATCTGCACTGATAGCAGACAAGCTCTACTAGCCTTGAACAGACAACGTGTTACATCAGGGCAACTATTAGAGTGCCATCGGGATTTAGCTAACGCCTCGGTAGGTAACAATATTATCCTGAGGTGGGTTAAGGGACACGACAGGAGCAAAGGTTACCGTATTGCTCTTTAGCCAGGGAAGCGGCTGGACTAAGAATTCTTGGACCCGGCGATACCTACGGCCTGACGAATTCGACAATTGCAGAACTAGCTAAACCTTACACCCATGCCAATATCCAAAGAGATGGGATGAAATCAAGGGATGCAGTCTTGCCAGGATCACCCTGGGCGACCCTGGCAAGCTGGAGTCGAAAAAATATTTGGCGATGACCATGAAAAACCTACGTTTAACGGTAGGATTTCTGACTGGCCACTGTCAATTAAGGAAACACCTCCATACAATGGGGCTAGTGGACACACCTCTATGCAGGAAGTGTGAACAGGAAGATGAATCTGTCAGGCATGTCTTATGCGAGTGACCGGAGTTATCGTCAATAAGAGAGTGTGTGTTCGGTGAGTCTTGGCCGATATAAAGGAGATGTCTCATAGTGACCTGTCCACCTTCCTGGAAAGGATAGGATGGACGATGACTCAGGAAGACAACTCCTCGGGAGGATGTACAATGGGTCACATGTGGCCTAAGTGCTGTTGGCCTAGCTCACCCTCCCTACTCTACAGATACAGAGATGTCGGCAAATTTTAGTTTTCAATTTCAACAAGAATATAGTTTATGGATTACTGCACAGTTCCACACTTGTTGACTCTACGACTGACGATAAGAGAAGACCTGCCGGTACCTTCTCCGTTGTTATTTAAATAAACTTCAAAATTTTAAATTTCGCGGTAAAATATCTCAAGAATATTGATTTTTGAACCAAAAGTAAATTCCACCAAGAATCATATATATGTGAAATAATTTATGAATTTTTCGATTGAAAAATTTTCAGTGAATATATATATTCTATTCCACCAAAAATCAAAGTTCTAAAGAAATTAATCGATAAACTTATTAGCTGAAAGGTTGTACGCAAAGTTAACGTTTCAACATGCAAAAATACTTGATTATTTAATCTAAAAAAAAAACAAATAAAAGTACTTTCGTTCTATTTATTTTTAATCAATTTAAATTTTTTAATAAATAAGCCTCGTATTTCGGAATTTCAAACCCAATATCACGTTGCAATCACATTTTTAATTCCCAATCAACTTCAAGCGTATTCTCTACAAGAATCAAAAATTTGTTCTGAAGATGTAATTATGTAATCGTTGGAATAATTATGTAATATCCTGATTTATACGTATGAGAAAGGAACAAATCAAAGTAAACCCTTGTTGAGAGGAATCAGTGTAAAGGAAGTGGATAATGAGGAAGCTAGGGAATGAAATAAGGCGATAATCACTACTACAGTTTGACAAAGACAGGATACCACGCGGTCGAAGTTATTATATAGGGTAAGTGCCTTCTGTGTATTGAAATTGTTTTGAAGAAATTACACTTAGGCGGAACTTTTAAGGTTTCAAGTAAATTGATAAATAAAAAAAAATGTTTTCAGTAAAAAAAATTAGTGGTAAAGAATTACATCGTAATAAGTAAAAAATATACTCAGTGATCTATCGCAATAAGTTTGTAAAATTACGATTCAGTATGTAAAGTCAAATATGACAGGTCCGTATTTGGCTTTTTTTTGTCAATAAATTGCATAGACCTTATAAAAAAAATCGGTATACCTTTTGCAAAAAACTTTTCTTACATGCAATTTAAGGGTGAGCATTCAAACCTGCATTTACAAAAATTTCAATGAAAATCTAATGAAAGACTACAGAAATTTGAGTCCGATATGTATGTATGTATGTATGTATTTTGGGGTAATATTCACTGAGACCTAAAAGATCTATTGTGCCCCCTTACTTCTACTTAGTTCCTGAGGAAAGTCTCAGAGACTAATAGCTCCTTTAGTCTTATTTCCCCGAGGAATTTTAGGATATCTGCAGGCTTCAACTTAGGTAACTGTCCCTCTTCTATTCAGTAGTCTCCCAGGTGCTGTGCCCTAGGATTCTGAATTGCTGTGCAGTTCGCAAGTATGTGGATGGAGGATTCTTCTTCCATTCCACAAAACCTACAATCTTCTTTCTCCAGTATTTTGAGCTTTTTAAGGTGCCCATTCAGGCGACAATGTCCCGTTAGGATTCCTGTTGAAACTGTTAGTGCAGTTTTGCTTTGACTTATGCATTCATTTGATCTCAACAGGTTGTAGTCACCCAGAAGAATCTTTGATTGCCTAAGCCCTACTAGATCTTTCCAATTGTCAGATCTTCTCTTTTCTTCGGCTTTACCTATTTCTTCCAATATTACATTGGAGCTGATTCCGCAAAAAGGTTCCGGCCCCCAAAAGGGTATTTCAGTCCCCCTCTTCGCTAGTTCATCTGCTATTTCGTTTCCTTCTATTCCAGTGTGTCCTGGAATCCACAGTAAGGTGACTATATTGTTCTCGCCTAGTTCATTAAGTTTGCCTAGGCATTCCCACACAATTTTGGAACTGATTACACAAGAACTCAGCGCTTTAATGGCTGCTTGACTATCAGACATTATGATAATCCTTCGCCTACTATATCCTTTGTCAATATTGAGTCCGATATAAAAAGATTGTTGCAAATAACTTATCCTCAGACACTTCAAGATTTTCTAGAGCAAATCGGCACACAGGCATTCGTTGATGGAATACAAGATGTGGAAATGCAACAAGTTCTCCGGCTGATTGCAGCTCAGGAATATCAGGCAGCAAAAAATTGACAGAAGTAAGATTCCAAGAAAACGAAAAGGTAATTTGTATTAGCCACCCGCAATCTATTCTCTCACGAATCTTCAATACTAACTGTCAACTTCGATGACAGATGTAGATGATTCCAGATGTTTATATTTTTTTTTCCTTCACGGACCTTTACATATCTTCAGTACAGGACCAGCGTAACTATATCTTCTTTCGGTAGAAAATGAACTTCCAGTTATTTCTTAATTAGAAGACGTTTGTGGTTTATTTTGGAAACTAAGCACTAACAATAGTTTTGTCGACCTTGACAACACGTTTGTCAATTGTGTTGTTAATCTTCAAGACAAAAATTGATACATCATACGTCGATGAATCAACGATAATGTGTTCGTTATAGCAGGACACTTTGGTAGTGAAAAAAAAACTAGCACGGATAGAGACTCACCATTTTTTCTTTGTTGTTTCAACGACAAGCGCATTACATTTTACAAAAATCTGTTGAACGTTTCTACTTAATACAGTATAAATATTTAATGGTTAAATCGTATTTTTAGGTCATATGAATAGAGGAAGCAGCCTGAGATTGAGCTTTGTAATCACGATTTATTCAAATTGAAGGTCAATTTCGATAAAATTGTCTAACTACATAGTCGAACTAATGATCATATGAATATTAACAAACATTGTTTCCATTTCTTATAGTTAATTTCCTTCAATCATGGCTTTTGCGTACCTTCAAAAATAATGACTATGTATGGTAATAAGCTGATGCATTCGCTTAAAAATAACGTCATTTTTTTTCCATAAAAACTTAATGGAAATGCAGGACATTTTTTCCTAGATTACACGTTTTAAAGACGTGGCATTCAAGAAAATTACACGAGTTAAAAAGGACCCTATAAAAGTTACGATTTAAGTGAAATGTGGGTGAAATGACAGGTTTTGAGACTAGCTATTTGCTTTTTTGTTACTTTTATTCATTTAAGGAATGGTAGAAACCTACAATTTTCCGCACGATAGGAGTTTATTTAAATGTTTCAGAGTAAAACATTCTTAATAATGGCTTCTCTTTTTGAAACTTTGGCAAAAAGTTTTCTTTTTGACCTTGAATTCAAAGGACATTAATTATGCTTTTTTTAAATAATTGATTTTCACCTATTCATTTGTAAACTAAAAATCTAGACATTTTTTCACTTCTGGGAGCTATTCTCGAAACGATTTAGAAAAAATGCACCTTGGAAAAATGGGAAATTTTGATTTATTAACTATCTAGGGTAAAATATGTCATCAGCAAATAACTCAAAGCAACAAAGTTACAAATAATGAGAAACATAAAAGAAAACAACTAATATTCTAATCAGATAAACATAAACCAAATATGTCAGCGAATACACGGAATTCACGGAATGAGAATGACAGAACAGGCAATGGAATTACAGCTGTACTACCGGTACCTGCATCCACCTTGTGGTCAATTCAACAAAGACGTATTTAGGCAGTTCCAATGCATCAGACAAATAATTCTTCTCATGTTCTCACCGAACTAATTTTCCTATGCACTTGTTCGTCTCTGCATAAAGGGCGAAATTATAATTTTGACGGAAATTTCATCATAACTTTGGATTTGTCCCATATTTTAGTAAAATTTTATACTAGCGCCACCAAAAAACAATGGTTTCTGAAAAACTGCATCAATATTTAATAATGCAAACAAAGATATGAAAAAAGACCAATTTTTGATAACAATAATCAAATTCTCATGACTCCCCCTGTACTTATACTATTTCCACAGCATTATTAAAACTAAAATTTTCTTTTCCATATATCTATGTTTTTGTTGGTGTTACATCCCTTCAAACGCACCAACACTCGTAATAAATTGCCACCGTGTTGACTACAGGTGAGAGATATATAATTTAATTACTAAAAGCCAAGGCTCCATGGTGGCATATGGTTCTTCGAAAGATAGACTTCCTGTAAATCGCGAGAGTATGAGTATTTCCTGTCCGTCATGCGAGGTGAACACTAGATATTGTTCCCATAGGCAATTCGGGTTGTTGATCCACACTTAATTATTAAGAAAAAACTATCAGGTGGTGCTTTATGGGGTGAATGTCGAGCTATATACTGCAGATGTACGATATAATTTGTTTTATATTCTGAAAAGGGGAGATAAATTAGTTTATTTCTTTTGAAGCTTTTTCGAATTAAAACAGTAATAAACAAATTTGTGGAAGAAACTGCCTGCCCACGTAGAGACACTATTAATGAAGCCAATATCTGTGTTTCAGTGCAGCCCATTGACCTGGAGGTATGACAAAATTATAATGATAATTTTCTTGTTTGTTTTTTTTTGCGTTGGATTTCAGGTTTGACATAGTAGTAATTGTCAAAATTCCGAAGGCAACATGTTTTTACTTATTAGTTTTGGAAACCAGTAGCGTCACTAAGTGAAAATTATGGTAGAACTTTCACCGACAGTCAGAGCTCGCGTATTACAAAACAATCTGTATACCATTAATGACAAAACTTATCATATATGTTTGTGGGAAATTTTCCTCTTTCAATTGAATAAAAACTCGCCCACAAAAATATTTCAGATGAACATCGAGTCCGAATGGTCGATAGACCTATTTTAGTTTGCCTAACGGCAGCATCACCATCATGTATCAATTTTTACGTTGCCAATCCTTAATCAAAGGTAGAATAACAAAAACGGAAGAGGAAACTCAACAATCAATAGGCCCATCTCCGGTGGACAATCACACCTCGTGACGTCACTTAACCTTCCGGTAGTTCATCAGAACCTACTAATTTCTCGGAGGTTTTCAAAAATTTTACACACATAAAACACAATGTTCATCTAATTTTTACATTAACACTCAATTTTAGTGTACGGAAATTAAAAAAAGTTAAGAAATTGCTGGAAATAATTTGAAATTAGACTATTCTAGACCCATACATATGTCAAAAATGTCAAAAATGGAAATAAATAATGAATATTTCAAAAAAATCATTGGGAAACTATCAATATAGACAATAAAAGACTAAGGTTATTAATATGCCGAGACAACTGTTATATAAACATAAACAACGATCACATTGTGTCAAATCGGGAGAATGTGAACATTATAAAGTTGAAACACACTATCGAACAACCAAACTTTTTTTATTAGTGTAACTCAATTCGTAGATGATTGTCTTGAGTTGGACGGAAGGAAGTTGATTTTAAAAAGTCGGAAGGTATGTAATTGATATATTTTTTAATGCGTTGAGACGGGTTAAGTGAAGTTTCATCATTTTTTCTAATCAATTTGGAAGTTACGGTTGGAAACATCCCTGTCTAATTAGTGGCACACTTTATGAGTGCGACCGGAAGCATGCCAACAGTTTAGTTACGGTTTTTTACTGTAACAAATTGTACCAATATATGTATAACCCTTTAGGCATTCATACCAGTTAGAGATGTTTTCCTTTCCTTCCGTTCTTACAGTTTAATTCTTGTAACATAACCTCACTTATTATCACCACCACTATTTGCTTATAACTTTTAAATTTATCCAAGATCTTGACGTTTTTTATTACCATCCTACTTTTTATATAACTCTTCATTACACAATCGGCTAAATTAGAACATTTAAAATTAAATTCGATTGTTATACGCAAAAAAGCATTTTCTCATATGATTCATTTAGTTAATTTTCTTTACTTCGTCTAAATTAAAATATTCAGCGACGCCACCGCTATAATAAGTACATCCGGTATATTTTTGACACACAAAACCGTGAGTTTTACAAGCCTGTTTAATTACTGATTGTATCATAGGCCAGTCACTAAACAACAAAGGCAAGGCAGGATCGATAAAAAAGTTGCTTAACTGATTAACTGTTATTTATAACATATTTGTAGGTCGCTTTGAATAAAAAAATATGAATGTATATTTAAAATAAATTTTAGTATTTAATTTCATACCCAATACAACTCGCTGATTAATTGTTTGTCAAATTCAGAACAGACAGGCTTATCTCCGCAATCTGATTAACCTAGTACGCGTCAGATTTTGCTGGTACTTGTTCCACCAGACCACGTTGCCCTTATGTGATAATACGCCTGTACCATCACATACAGCCAGTAAATCTGTATGGGTCTAATACCCCAGCTCGTTACACAACTTCTTTTACAAGTTCATAGTGCTAAAATTCCAGCTGAACGTTTTCACCCTGATATTTCGCCTCCTTCTCAAATGGAATGCTGTAACCGTATAGCGAGGCTCTTGAAGATTTAGTTTTTTCTTTTCCCCGTGAAAGTTGAAATTACAGTTTTGGTGCGATTGACAAAGAGTTGTTCCTTGTCACACCATCTGCACAAAACATCTCGAACATTTCGAGTTCCTACCCAGATAGCTGCTTCAGAATTACTAAATCATTCGCATGGGCTTGAGCATCAACCCCTGCTCCAGTGAGCACTACTCTGTTGTATGTGTATGGAAATGTTTACAGAATGTAAAAGTGTATGGAAAGTTGAGGAATGTGTAGTTCTGAATTGCCAATAGCATTTTTAGAAATGCTGTGGTTGTTGTTAACCCTTGTCAGTTATCTTTCCCTGAAGAAATAGGCATGATAAGATTTAGATTCAGAAAATAGTTTTCTGTCGATTTAGACAAGAAAGAGTTTATCTATCACGGATAGAAAACTTTAAATTCCCCATTTACCTTTTTTTATTTAAATAGATAATAGACCTCAATAAAGCTCGTATCTGGCCTACAAGCAAATAATTAACTAATTACTTAGCATTAGCTGAATAAAGCGACCTTATGAGAATTGTCGTATTTTGTTTTGTTTCACATAAACTTAAATACTTCTTCCGTTTTCTTTAATTCCCTTGGCGGATAAACATCGTTAGCGACAAGTGTGAATGTATAACGCGAAGTCATTATTTTAACTCGGGTAAAATTAGATAATTTCTGCTAAGTGAGCTCTAGATTGTAATGTTTGCTTCAATCTAGGCCGTTTTGACGACGTTAGATTGATGTTAGACGATGAATGTGTTGGATACGGTTTTATCAAAATAGAAACACGTGTTTCAGTTGAAACTTGATATGGATAAGATTATTGAACTGTTGAGTATTCAAAAAAATATATTGTTATTCAAATGAAATACGATGAAAATGAAAATATATATTACATATTTTCATTTTTGAATACAGAAAAAAATGACATTAAAAGTGGCCTTTTAATGACACTTTACATGCATAAAAGGTGTATTTTTACTGCATTGTAAGAAAAAGTTTGTTGCTATGCAAGTTATAATTTGAATAAAATTGGTAATCAAAATTGACAAAGACATTGGGTGAAGACAAACGATGGAGGTTTGAATGAAAAAGCCAGTTTTAATGTCATTTGGGGAAAAAATTAAATGCCTTGGATTGTTATCTAGCCTATGCTACGCCTTTGATATGAAACACCAGCCTCGGCATTCAATCTTACGTGTGCCTAGTGAAGCAAACGACTATTAACTTTTTTTGGATGAAAAACAATAAGAAAAAAAGTTATTCATTTAAAAAGCTTGCAAATTGTAATGTCAAAATGCACTTCTCAACCGATTAAAACCATCAAAAACACACAAAAATACTCTATAAACGCTCTTTCTCTGAAAAGATCGCTATCCAATATTCCAGAGAACTATAACAAACTGTCCACCAGATTGACTTGTCCCTTAGGAACTGCTTGGGCTAAAATGCTTTATTTAGTTATTCTCCAGCTGAATTACTTTCCACAAAGACTCTAATTTGACAATTAAAACAGAAATGGAGAGAGTCAAATATAAAAACAATTGCATCATCAACCATTGAACCTAGTCCGTATCTGAGTTTACAGGGGTGGTGCAGATAACGTAAAATTATGAAAAGCTTTTTTGGAGAGAATTTAATTTCCTTTGGAAATGGGTATGGGAAATTTTTTTCAGATTGATGATTTTTGAGTTCTAGACAAAAATCGCATCAATTGAAAAAACACCTCTAACACCATCACTTTTTTTCGTGATCGTTAATGGTTAGATTTGATGAGGTAAGTAATCGGCCCATTTCCACAGCGACCTGATGTATTAAATTCTCCATCAAGCTTATGGTGTGAATATTCCATGCTGAAGTCCACTCTTCGAGAATTTTTAGAAATGACGGATATAAACCCAAAGAATCTAATGTGTTCGACAGGGAAGATGTGAATAAATTCCTATTTGAAACCCCCGGTGATATTTATTTAATCATGAAGGCTGTAAATAATGATAATGGGAATTGCTGGAGCGTGCCATTCTAGTGAACTCTGAGCAATGAAATCGGACAACGTTGAGTTAAGGCATGAAGTCATTATTGTTGCGATTCCTGGTTCCAAAAATGGAATGGCACGTAGGTACATTTACAGTGACTAAAAGTGACGATGAGAAGGCTTGTTGTTTCAAAATAGTTCGAAGCTACATTGTTATAAGTTCCCACATGACGGAATTTAATCCTCGCTTCTTCATGCGATATCAAAATTGAAAGTACTTGAACCAGCTTGTCGGGAAAAACTCGATTTTCAATTCCACTTCAGAACGTCGGGTACTTTATTAGCGAATACTGGAGTTGATGTCTTAGCTCTCAAGCGACATGGCGGATGGAAATCTCCATCTATTGCAGAAAGAAAAAGGGACGTTGCAGATAAAATTTTATAGAATTTAACGAAGCCAGAAGTTTCCTGCAGTACTTCAAAAGTAACAGAAGAACTTGGTTAGAGATGGAGAAATCATGGAGTTCATAATTATAATTATTGTACTGTTAATATTCATATAAATAAATGAGATACACGTTTTAAGTCCATTTTCCACGGTGCGAGTTGACGCTCCAACTCGAAAAAGTCGTTGTTTTTTTCGTTGGGCACGTCGGTCGCATGAATTAGAACTTGCTCTATTTTCGAGCGAGAAGTCGCTGCGACTTGGTAACTTTTTTGGTGGATTTTGTCGCACCAACTCAAAATTTATATTGGCTACTACGCTCTGACAATGATGTCACAGGATTTCTTCTACGTTTTCTTCTCGTAGAGCAGCACAGGCCATAGTACTAATTACTATTACTAAAACAATGCCCTAAATGTTTTCCTCATCCATTTTGTTAACTTCAAGATTTGATTCTGGAGAAACTACTCCTATTTGCTTTATTTTCACCGGCTAATGTTTTTCTTACTGTGAGGTTATGAAACCAGAACTGCCAATTTTTTAACGGAGTTGGCAATACGTAACGTTTCCCCTATGCCTGGACGAGTCACAGCAACAAACTATCGATGTGATTATTGTACTTTTTCTCGCAGCGATTTGTCCGAGCAACAAGTCGCTGCGATTTGTGGAAAATATACTTTATATGTTATAAATTATTACCACCCAAGGGTTACAACCCGTCGTCAAGTGTAATTGATACCTTTTTGGTAATTGTTGCTCACGTCCTTCAAAACAGTGTCAAAATACCTTATTTACAATATAGGAAGGAAACAAATTTTTTCTTAATAATTTTTTCGTTTTATTCTCCCACGTGTAAGAAAACGCTAAGTATACTACAGTCATAAACGACGTTCTCATAACACACACTACATCAAAGCAGCTCGTTACAAAAGCGATAAAGTGTGAAATGCCTAGTGCTAAGCGAAAATATAGTCTGTATTTCTTGGGCACTAACTTCCAAGTCAATTTAAAACATTTTATACGACCACTACTAAAGAACAAACGTCAAGTAGGTGTTGTATATATATCTCGAAAACGATATTTTTTATTGTATCGAGGTGTCTTTTTTATTGCGATTTTTATAATCTGATATAGAAGGGAGAAGAATGACTTTTAAAAAGAAATGTCCTAAACATTTTCATGTTTATTATATTTTGGTTGTTATAGCTTGTTGCAATTTCGAATTTACGTTTACAGTAACGATAAGAATTTTTATAGTTAATCCCGGTATAAAAGAAACCTGTTTTTATTACCCTCTTTTGGAAAAAAAAGGTTTTCCACCCAATATCCTTTCTATAATGTAGGTACATATCGAATGGCTTCTTTAGTTTCTTCAAAGGGTTATAAAAATATTATTAACGGGATTATGGGCATCTGTTTACTTGGAAAATTTTTATTGATTAAGGATAATCGTATTGGATATTTTTATACACCTTTATTCTTGTACCGAAGATACATAGACAGTGGAATATGAACTTTTAGGTTAGTATGTAAGACTCCAAAGCGCTGGTATTAAAAATTGTGTCCTTTGAAATATTGAATTCACCCATGCGAACATCTTGTCTTCTTATATACACATTTTTCACTCAGTTTTAACAAAGAAATTTCTCTCTATAACATTCTACTCTGTCAAACCAAAATATTAATATTTCCATCAACTTATACAGGTTGAGTCATGAGGAACTGTATAAATGTCTGCTCTCACTTTCAACTTATATACAGGGAGATATGTGAATCAAAGTTCATTATAACTTATAAGTTGACAAAATAAACCATTCAATATCTAGCTTTTCTTGGCAAATATTATAATTAATAGCTAATAAATTATAGTCGTAAAATAATAATAAAATTATTTATATATGTATTTATTTTTAATATTTGAAAAATTGCATTCAAAGAACGTTACGAACTAAGAGTTAAAATAATATTTAATTTGTATAGTGAGCTAAGCAATTTTAGAAAATATATTTGATGTCCTCGATTTTTTCATGTCTTCTCATTGACTTTTAGGAAGAAATGTTTCCTAGTAAATCTACTTTCAAATCAAATATGTTCCTATTACATAGTGTGGGGTTGATAAGTATAGTTGTGAGTAAAACTAGTTTGCGCCGTTTCACAATTTGTCGGCGAGATAAAGAAATCTGTTAGCAGAAGCAAAACCGGTTTCAGAAAAATTTTTCAACGCACTAGCGATTTATGTACTCTCTTTTTCCCTTTTGTCAATTATGTATTCTATCAGCAGCTCAATGCGCTGACCCATTATTTTCTTGTTTCAGTTGCCTGTACATACTTTGTATTATTTTTTGCGTAGATCGCGACTAGAACATACCAAATTTCTTTCTGTCTATTATCTCAAATCCCTACTCTCCACTTTTAGAAATTTCAAAATCTTTGGTATAAGATTTTAACATTAAAATATTCATGTTTCATACATACAACAATCAACTTATTATATTCATCAAGCAGAATAAATAAATAAACTTTGACATTGTTTATGTTATGTTAAAATAATACAGCAAGCGCCAAACGTGATGGCAAGCGATCGCGCAGGTCTATAGGCTCTCCCAACTAAATTACCATTGGATTACGATAAGCCCCTTGCCGGTCAGTGTCGTACCTATAGTTATGGTTTCTTTGTAATTTCTTTTCATATTTTATTCAGGACTATAGGTAGTAGTACAGTTCATTAAAATGTTATATAATGATACAATAACTATTAAATCTGAATACGAATTTTCTCCATCTTCACTGCTGCGTGTGCTTGTGCTGCTATCGTCATTTAAATTTATAATCACTGGATTTACCTTTGTTTGAACATCTGTGAATGTTTCATTTTCCCAATATTTCCGCTCTATATCCACTACATGTCGGCAACGCTTTTGCCATTCCTCGGAAGTGATTTGATCAAACTCGTGCCCTGCCAGTTTTCTCACATCTTCCAACTTGAAAGTTACATTCTTTGGGGCACATTGTTTTTGACAATAACCCAAATGAGTTCAATGGGATTCAAATCCGAATGGTAAGGTGGAAGTCGCAAAACATTATGTCCGTGTTCAAGCATAACCTCATCAAATTTGTATCTAATATGATCCTTTTTATTTCTCTTGATCAACTCGTATAATTCGGGTTTGAGCATGTCAGGGGTGAACAAAATGTGCAGGCACTTCACCATATCAGCCTTCCTAGAATTTATGTTGGGGGCTGGATTAATTTGAATATTATGGTATAGAGAATTATCGGTCACGACTATCAAATTCACAGGTAAATTTGGGATCAACTTTTCTTTCTTTTCTTTCAGAATTCATTCATTATGATACTTCTCTGTACAGAGCATTTATATGTCTTGTAAGAGCTGTAGAGGGAGGTAACATTGAAAATGAGTTTGAGCGCATGGGGGGCGGGCTCGCCATCACGTTTGGCGCTTGCAATACGTATATTTACTCTTCTAGTATATTCATTGTTCGGAGCTCATAACAATATATCTTCCTCTTCGAATGGTCGCCAAAAAGCCATAATTTTAATTATTACCAACAAAATAGTTTCAGTCAATAAAACAAAATCTAAAACTAAACCCACCCTGCAACGTTAACAGTCCATGTGGACTAACAATTCAAGTAAACTTTTCATTGACCAATCGGAAGCTACCTTGCACCAATAATAATCAATTATTCGCTTTTGGGTAGGTCAAGACTAGAAATGATTTATGGCTTTTTTATCTTTTCGGCTTTTTAATCCTCAAAGAGACCTTGTTGCATACTGTTATTTTATTGTGAAACAAATTAATTCTACTCACGACTACAAGTTTTTAACCTGATTTCACCCTCAGAAAAATATGATCTCTTTTACGATTCACCTGTTCTATAATTTCCTGTATTCTATACTTTAAAATCGGCCTTAAGTAGTCCATAACCGGAAAACTAGTCGGAAATAAGGAAGTTTACAAATCTACTCCTACATGCATACATAATAACAATTTCCTTAGGGCTTTGTTTGCCAATTAGTTCGATTTATTTTAATCTAACGTCCTCTCAGTCAGTTGTCTTTATCGCAAGTGGTTCCGACACATTTCTTGAAAGATTTATCAACCAAAAACAGAGTGGTAAGTTTCTGAAACAAATTATCTTAACCAGATAGAGAGAAAGGAAGTTATTTCTTGAATGAACTCGATAGTGTGTCTTTTATCTTGAGACGAACCTTCCATCCTCATACTATGATTATCGTTTTCGAACATAACCATCATAAAAATTAAATTTTATACTTACAGAGAGATTTGAGGTGAAATTCGAATTTCATTGAAAAACTTTATTTTACGACTTTGTTTTTTCCTTGGAAATATTCATTTATGCATGTAAAATTTTCTCCTTAATCCATTGGTAACAACAGTATCCATTCTATATTTCGAGTTATCAGTATTTTTTGTTATGCATATTTTTTTACTGAATTCTATAATTAATATATCTCCAAATTTTTCCAAAAAAAAGCAAACATTTAACGAAATCTGTTAAAAATGTAACAATGAACGCAATAAAAATTTTTCCCGCTCGATTTAATTTCTTTTAAAACTTTTTTCCCACCTCTCAAAGATCCATTAATGTATAGTACCAACGGGTCGTAATAAAAATGTAGTGAATTTCTTAAGAACTGAGAATATGAGAGCGGAGGCTTAAATGAAACTCAATCCTTTTCCTGCATCTTGTTAGGGCTTTCCCTTTACTGAAAAACCTTGTAACCGTTCATCCCGCATTCACTGAATTATTCGAGAAGATATGATTAAAAGCTCCACAAGACACTAAATACATCGCCGTATTTACAGATGACCAGTTCGGTAGTCGACATCGATACCAGGACCATACAAAAAATTTTAAGCCCGATTTATAACAAATTAAAATTTTGAGACATCAATACGTGATAGCTTTCCATAATTATTAAATAAAATCAATAAATACCTAATATAAACGTTATATTATATTATGTACAATTTGTTATTTATTGTTTTTATTCAATAATCCCGATTTATATTTATCTATTGTCTTCTTCTGTTTCTTTGTTACAATTGACTTTTGCCCAGTCAGACAATCAACCAGCTTATAGTCGCTTTTGTACTTTATCGGCTACAGAGGCTTGGCATTACTGAATTCATGTTTAAAATTATTCATGACCTCAAAATTTTGTGTTGAGTACCCTTGGTTGGTTGGTTGGTACTCAGACAAAACAGGCCGCGTTAGGAGGCCCCAACACTGCAGCCGTTGGCTCATAATATTGTATTGTCCTGTTGGACTGTTAGTCCGTGAGGAGATTTGTGACCTTGATGAGATCTAGTAGTCTCTTCACAGTACACATAAGCTCCATGTTTTCAGCAAAATGGCCTAATTTCTACTTTCAACAATTTAAGTTATTGGTTAGGCTTGTGGAACGAAAGGATCCGCAGTCAATATCACAACCTCACACACACACAAAACAATTTAAGTTATGAAAATGCCAAGATAATTATTACTGGATATATAGGGATTATATTAACAGCACGTGCTTTTATTTTGAATGAATAATTTCAATTTATTTTATTCCATTTTATTTTTCTGTTATACTTAGAGGATACTCAAATTTTGTTAATCCCAAACCCTGACTGTAAACTTTATGTCTGAGAAGCAATAAATGGATTATTATTATAAATTGTCTTCTACCAAATCAGACAATCAACCAGGTTATACTCGCTCATTTATTTCATATTACTATACCTTGTTTTTAAATAGGAGGAACATTTTAAGAAACCTCAACCACACCACTAAAAGTTACTAGATTGACAGTGTGACCGAAAGGGTCGTGTTCAGACTTTTTGAGCTGATTGACAATTACGTAACATACGTATTGTATAGAGCTGCAGAAATGCCAACTGTCAACAAATGACAATTTTGAAGCCCGTAAGCATACCCACAAAACAGACAAACCTATAGAAGTGAAAGTTTATAGGATGACCTTGAATAAAAAAATGAGGTTTCAAACTCAGCCACCTGAAGCGCTAGTTGCAATTGAGTTGTCGAGACAGGCTTGGCAGCACGAAAGGAAGAAAAAACTGAAATTTTCAAATTTTTAAATTCAAATTCTTCATCTTAGCTGTTGTCAACATTGACTGTTGTTTATATGTCAATGGTTGTCACACAAGATACTGTTTATGCTCTTATTTCAGTTTTATTTAGTTACTGTAAGATATATTAAATAGTGTGAGAGAGGAAAAAACTTGAGTATGAAGATAGACTAATGCCCGATTCCACCATCCATTTCGTAAAGTTTGGTAATACCTAAAACGGATTTAGCGCTAAGAAATACCTAAGATTGATAGAAAATACCTAATATTGTCACTCTTAGGTATTACTTAGCTCGTGGTGGAACGTAAATTCCTAAATCCGTTTTAGATATTACCTAACTTTAGGAAATGGCTGATAAAATCGGGCATTAATCAATCAAATGAACCCAAAAATTGCTATCGCTGAAATTCTACTTTCATACCATGGAGACTAGATATAAGGAGCACAAACTCTGTATATAAAAAGTGTCCGTCGAAACTGGGAAAATTGTGGTGGCGCTGGAGAGGCTAGAGATTAAAATAATGTTTGACGTGTTGAATTTTAGGTTATGTGAATGGAGGGTTTGTTTATTTTCATTCGGTTACCTTTTATGCTTAGTTTTAGCAAATTTCAAGGTAAAAATAAGTATTTCCCGTAGCTGGTGCTATGTTTGGTTAAAGGTAAGTTTCTTCAATATCATTATTTAGGCAATTGTGTTGCAAAATAGTAATGAAACAATAAACCTAGCCCGAGAGTCCTACATCAACCACTTACTGTTGCTCGAAAATAAGACAGGGGCTGGGGTGTGTAATTTTTTTTTATTTTTAACTTTACTTCTAGTTGGACAACTTTTCACGACACACCTTTCTCACATTGTAAATTTTCATAAAAACTATAAAAATAAACACTATTTTCATTTTTGGTTAGGTTAACTTGTTGAGAAAACTTCACTCTGTAATTTTAATCGCTAGCTACTCTCGCGCCATCTACTATTTGTACCTTACCACTGGACACTTTTTCGAGATTTTTCCTATACAAGTTTGTGCTCCTTATATCTAGTCTCCATGTTTCATACCTTGACACACCACTTTTACTTCTATAGGCCATTCTGAGTCTGTTTTGTGGCAACTAGCGCTTCAGGTGGATGTGTTCGAAACCTCATTTTTTCATGCCAGGTGATCCTATCAATGACGTATCAATATCTTCAATACGTCATTGGATCCTGTAAACTTTCACTTCTATAGGCTAGTCCGTTTTGTGAGCTAAGGCTTTGACAGTTTTCCTATGTTTGTTTATTGAGTTTACCGTTTATTTTGTCGAGCGCCTTCCAATGAACGATTTTGCCTGTCCCTGCGTTGGTCAGATTTCTAATTTTCCTATCGTCCCTACCTGTAAACTTTAGGAAATTGCTTTGTTGTATTTTTCTTGAGAAATTTCAGAAGGATTAAGAATAACATATATTTTTCTATGATAACGATATTTATCTCAAAAAGTTATAAATATCTACGAAAATAAGATTTAAAAATTTTCTAAGATGTAAATAAACCGCTGTAAGTCGACCAATGGCAGAAGCCCTTGTTGCCAGATTTAAAGTAAGTTCTGTTGACAAATCCTACTTAACTAACCAAGTTGATTAAGACAAATGTTTTTGACTAGTCCTGGTAGGAAGAAAGTCGACAATAATTATATTTTTTGTGCGCCGAAGCGTTAGATGAAGAAATCACATTTTCCACTCGAGGAACTTCACCCCCTGCATCCCCTCAAGACCACTCACAACCCTTCCAGTCTTAACTATGTGATGCAAAGATGTATTGCACTTTGCGAAATTCTTTTCACTAGTCGAGTTCTAAGGGAAATGCAGCATTCTTAGGTGAAATTTATTCATAATATGCGGTTGAATTTTAAACAGAAAATCTTATAAAAGCAGAGAACTTCTGAAATATGAAGATCCTGAGCTTAGTCGTTGAAAATGTCATTACGTTTTATATGCTCATGGTTTTAATGAATATTGAAAGTGGGGCTTCGGCATCGCTGTGCAATAATTCAAAAGGATTCTTTTTAAAGGTATTCAAGATGTTATCAGATACTTTCGGAACGAGTTACAACAACAAAAATTACTTTGTGTCGAAAATTTTTATGGAAATAACACCATATTATACTATTTTTTTGAATAGCTGGAATGAAAAAATACTTTTTACAAAAAAAAAACAGTCTGCTTAAGTGCGAGAACAGGCATAGGATTTTAGTCAAGCTACTATCATCCTTACACTACTGAGAGGTATACAGAAAAATTAACCAGCATAAAAGTCGATCACTGGCACGGATATTTAAATAGATACACTAGGCCGATTTGAACGCAGCAGCTTGGTCCTTCGATCATTAAATTGACTGAATAATCATATTAAAAGTTTATTTATAGTAATAACCGACGCCGGGAGCACTCTACCCCTAACCGGAAATTTGACCAAACCCACTGGTATTCCAACCAGTGGTAGGGTTATTTATCGAGCCCAACATCCATGGACTCGGAACCTCGGTTTCACATCTCCTCCGAAAGATGGCATACCTACATTATCCCTCGTGCTCATTGGTATAATGCCTGCGAGCTGTGATATGCTACTCCGCTGCAGGCTGTATGGACTATTTATACGTCGGTCTTCCCTAGTATGGACACCCATCCAAGTACTAACCGCGCTCAACACTGCTTCACTGTAATTATTGCATCAGAGGCGTTCCACTACAGAGCTGGGCCGATGCCCTTAGAAGGACTTCTTAGATTTATTTATTACTATAAATTTCAAATGCCATCGACCAGAATGGATAAAGGCTCTTCCCCTGCAGTAAGACTTTTTTTCACCTTGTCCAACCATTAGAACGTCAATTGTCACGTATAGTATCAACGTAACGTGCGTGACTTCGACATAATGACCAGATGTTTGACGTGACACTTGAAGTTAAGTGTGACGTTGCTACGTGCGTGACATTTGACGTGACGGAAAGGTGGGAAGGGGCTATCTTAGGTTAGTGTCTGAATATCTGAGGTAAGTGTCCAAGCTGCTGTGCTTGTATCGGTCCAGTATATCTACTACACCTATTTAATTTAAGGATGAAATTTTATTTCAAATAGTTATGTCACTAGGGAATTTACATACGTTTGTGTCGCTGCTACTGATACGTGACGGTATGAAAAAATAAAACAGGAGTAGGTAATATTAATGTGTATCAATGTCACCTATAATTTATAAGCGCTAACCTTAGCTCTTTTCAAAAACGGACTAGTCCTGTAATCTTTGGAAACAGTGACTTCCATCAGTCCTTTTAGTTTGTCAGAGCCAAACTGAGCAATTATGGTATATCCCTGGTATTTCTGTTTTCTTGTAAAATATTTTGGTTGATATTTAAACAAATTTTCTCTTTTTAAACTTACAAGAAATTCATTCAAAATGAGAAATTGTTCGGTCAAGTGAGATTTCGACGTGTATAATACACATTGGTATGCAAATTATTATATAACTTAAATAATACTGAAGTGGATTTCGGTACGGAAGGAAGGAAACCCTATCCGATGTGTTTCTAGGAGACATGGTGGTTAGGAATTTGGATGTATCTCACGACGATCATTCACATACTCCCTTCAAAGTACATCCTTGGGGTTTTGTTGTATCTTCGCACAATTACAATACCTATGTTGAGGTGTTCGTTAGAAAATCCTTGAGATACTGTTTCCTTTCGCTCGTTTTTAATACAAAAATTCGAGTTGGTGCTTAATTGTTTTTTAAAGGTATTATATATTTTTTTTCCGCTTCTTTCAAAAATGCAAAAATCACAAAAAAGCGAACTTAACTTAAAAACAAATGAAAAAATAGTTATATCACAAAGGTAGAGTGAAAAATTTATATTACTTTTTCCAATACTTCAAGAGCACTCAAAACAAGTTTAGCGTTGTTTGACTCTTTCATTTCTCTTTCGAGTTAATTAATTTTTAATCCGGTGTATTTCCGATGTTAAGGGCTCGTCAACCCTTCCTCAATCCGCGAACGCAAATCCTTCTCTTTCCTAAGAAATGCATGTTAATGAATGCATTGCTGACTTAAAAGACAAAGTCCATTGATTCCCGTGCTCCTCGCGGAAAGGGAACATCAGAGATCAATACGAAAACCTCGTGGATGGTGTGAGGCAGGTTAGGAAAGTCTGGCTGCCCTTCTTACGACTGCACTCCACTGCAGTCTTTGCGTCTTCCGCCCCTGCGACCTAAGGCCATTCATACTCACTTATCATCCGAGTAGTCAGTCAGTACGGAGAAAATGGAAAGCGAGGGATAATTCGAAGCCAAGCTGTGATTAACTGGGAAGCTTTTACTTTGAACGGGACGAAAACATGTCAGACCCAGTTTGCGGTTATTACAAATCTTAAGATATTTTCTGTTTAATTAATATTTAGGGAGAATATCCTTTTAAAGTGTTACGTGTCTATGGTAACTCGAATACATTGTGAATTTAAATTTATCACTAATTAAGTCTTGTATATACAGGATTGTTTCAAAAATATTTTATTGGAGAATGAAATTATTTCAAAACGCGTGGGGTGCTTTGTAATATATTGTTACATCCCTGTATCGCTGGATATGTATAGGTCCTGTTGCATTTGATTATGCGTGAAGGGATTATGAATCACTACTTATCATGCACTCTTTTTTCAGAATACGATTATGACTGCGTAAACATGAAGTTAGTTCAGTCTATTGACAATTACAACAGGACAAAGCAACGATTGGTTTCAATATCTTTTCTACATTGGAGATCTAGTCTTTCGGGTAGACGAATTGTTTTCTGACTACGTCTTGAAATACAATAACCAGAATCTCGCAAATTAAGGACGTTGGACGTGTTTAAATACGTCTACAGTGTTGTTTCCACTTGTATTTTTGAAATCTAAGAAATACGAACGTTAAAAAGTTGTTTACTTCTGCTTTCAACCAGACTGTGCAAAAACCTTTTCAACTTCCCCTATAAACACTGAGATGATGATGCAGCCGTGTGAAAAACCGTGATTTCTAATAAATCCTAAATCTAAGCAATCGTTTAGCGATAGACCATTTTTTCTTAATCGACCCGTATAATGTGAGTACCTACAAAAAATTTTTTGATTACTACTTGACCTAAATCTTACAACAATCCTTTGCAGTGCGAAACAATCTTTCGATTCGATTTGAGAGTCGCTGAGAATCGACAGAACGACAAAAGCTTTCTGAAGTGGGAAACAATAGCGAAATAACGTTTGTGTTTCACAGACAACACCAACTCATTTCTTACGCAAAGCTCAAGTTTTGAATTGGAATACGCTGTATCTTCGCCCAGCGGCAACCTGGATAAATTCAAAGGAAGGAATAGGTGGATAGTTGGGTTTTTATAGAAATGTATATGTGGGTTTGCCACTCATATATACAATTGCTACTGGGATGGAAAGAATTTTTATATGCGGGCAATAACGTTTATTGGAAAATATATTATTAATAATTGAAAGGGTATATAATTTCATTTAAATAATAATTCCACACCATAGAAGAAACCACATTGCATTGTGACAATGGAAAACAAAATGCTTGTCATTAACATGCAATTGTTGATGCTAGTGAAGTTCAGTAGAGATGAATACCTAATATCCCGGCAATCAATAGCTTAAGAGTACATAATCTCCGGCTTGTTAGCAAACATCGAATCTGTTTTATAGACCTGTTAATAAAAATACATCGTGGCGATGATGTTTGTTATAAAAATTTTGAAATTCTTATCTACTATACAGAATGACAGTGCAATTGCTGACAATGTCTGCCGTCTCATCTACATCATCGCTAGCTTCTTCCTTTGCAAGACCATTAGCAATCTTATTTTCGACAATTCCTCCGTTCCCTGGCACTTAAAACAAAGTTACTTTGTTGCGTCCAGTCAGTGGCTTAAGGTATTGTTTGCAGTTACATAATATTTTAGTCTAATAAGCTGTAGATTTTAGAGAATTTAAAGCAGCCTGGCTATCAGACACAATAAATATTGTAGCAGAGTTGACATAAGTCCGTGGGCATCTTTATAGATTAAGCTGTTTCAACCCTTAGTATCTCAAGATGTCCCGCTAGATCGTCGGATTCCGAAGATTTAGCCTGAGCCAGCCAATTTTCACCATGCATCAACAAAGAAGAAGAATTTGTTACTGTAAACAACGAAAAATAAGTATGTGGCAAAAATAAAATAGAACCATTTATGTGGGATGGAAGGAAAGCATTCACAGATACACGTTTTTAACACTTTTATTAAGAACTAGTGATCCGCACCAGTTTCGCTCCTCGGTGAGTATTTCATACCAGTCGTAACCGTAAAGGACAATCCGAATGATTCAAAGATGTACATAGTCATCTTTCATTAAAGTACAATTTAGTTGGACCTCTTCCTGTTTTTTGTTATATTTTTTCATCAACTACTTTTAGTGGCTTTAAGGTATCGCTTTTTAGTCTATATTCTATAATCTTTTTTCTACGATTTTTCTCTCTTAGCTACTCCTATGACTCTTCTCACTTTTTTTACAGCCTACGTCAAATAATGACTTCCTTATGAGACTTTTTGAAGCCTACTAATTCTTTTGGAATCAAAATATATTCTTTGTTAAAGTTTGTCAAATTTTATGACAGAAACCAGTGTTCATCGTCTTTGGCAACTTTTTCCTTTGGCCACACTACCCCTAACCGTAAATTTTGCCGAACTCACTAGTGTTCCAGCCAGTGGTATGGATCTTTATCGATCCATGGATTCTGGAACTGGTATTACGTCTTCTCCGAAGGACGGCATATCTACATTATACCTCGTGCTCATTGATTTAATGCCTGCTAGCTGTGATATGCTACTTACCCTAGTAGTTTTAGGTGAACTCTAGTAGTCATAAGTGTTTTTTCTACAGGCTCTACAGTGCTGAGTCGACGCCCCATAATTATCTTTCCTTTCCTTTATATCTATTATCCTTGTATGAGGTTGGCAATGGAAGCACACTTATAGTATGATTAATAATGAACAATATTGTTTTTATTGTAACAATTTCGACCGTTTATCAAAATGCTGATTGTGTATTTTCAAAGTAGACTGAGATATAATATTGTATATTATTTATAATTGGATAATCCAATTATAAACATTCACTTAAATAAAAAGCAAACAATAAGTTTTGAAAAGAGGACTTTTTATTCGTCCTACTTTTAATATTCATCATAATGAATGAGTTTAATGTTTGAACGTATATATGAGTTATAAGTGGAATGTATAATTATTTTTCAGAAGTGGGGTATGAAAAAATCGTAACATCTTGGACTGGTCTAAATGCCAGTTTTTTCATTGTTCGAAAAGCACGGCGCTTTACCTTTTTCTTTGTAGGAAGGCAATGAAAGAGAAGGACAGAGAGAGTATTAACGGAAGACGAGTTCCGAATTAACGGATTAAATGACTAAGGCGACGTCAGCAGAAGATTTAAACTATTAAACTGATACAGTCGAAATGGTTTTATGAGAATATTGCCGGGATAGGAAAAGCATTCGATCTTTTTTAAAATTGAAGCAGATCGCCTTTAATTAGCGGATAAAAAGAAAAATTAATTATTCGTTTATTTAAATTCTTTTGTTTTCACTCGACATATTCCGTGATTAACTTACAGCCTATTTAATATTACAAAGTAGTTTTTGCTATTAAAAATAACTAATTAGCAAGTTTCGTTAAGAGGCTATTTTAAAATAAACCAAGAAGTTTTTAAAACACAGAAGATCCGACAAGGGGGCTCCACTTCCTTAACAGTTCGACTGTCAGGGACATCCGGGTGAGAACAAGTGAATCCATAAGCTAGAGGAACACTGTACTAAGCAGATTAAGAGTACTAACAGGTATTCTGACGTGATCCTGCCGTCTGAATGGGCATCTTACAAGGATAAGATCAAACTACTGTAGCAACAGGAGTGTGGATTCTGTGGAATGGAAAAGAAAACCTTGCTTAGCAATTCGGAATCTCAGGGCTCAAAAGGAGACTTTTGGATAGAAGATGGACCCTTACCTAAGTTAAAGCCTGCAGATATCCTAAGCTTCTTCCATGAAATAGGTCTAAAATAGCTACTTTAGTCTCAGGAAATTAGTACAATGTCACTAACCTTTCAAAACTCCCAAAATATGCAATAAAATGTGTATTTTATTTGCATCCTTTATTAGCATTTTTCTCACAAACTAAAGAGGTTGTTTTCAGGTATTTTGAATTGTTTTTAACGATCTATTGCTCCTACCTTACCTCTGATTCACGGTATTTAGTGGACACCATGTATAAAGCAAATGTAGAAGCTGCTTCCATATTCATCACCAAAACTTATCCGGATTTTTTATGATACAATATTTTAAAATTAAAACAAAAAGTTATTAATTCCAAATGTATTCGTTAATTGTGATCGGTATTATTTCATTTTCATTGAATTCATCTGTAAAGAAAACTTCATACACCCACCAGTTTCATCAATACACTGGATGATCAAAACTAATTTTCGCCAGGCCGTTGCTCGTATATGCTAATTAGAAATAGGATGTATAGCTGGCAGCAAAAAGAGCGTTTCACAGTTAGTACTTTTTCATACAAAACAAGCCAAGGGTCAGTATATTCACTCAATACATGGAAAAAAGTTTTGGCCTCTCTTTCGCGTTTGATGTGCTCTCTATTTATTCGCTTTAAAATTTTTGTGAAGACGCACTTTTTCCCTAGCTGGGGTAGATTTTCTTTAACGACTTACACTTACTACCTATTTCAACAAATTATTTTAAATATCAGTCCAAAAACACAATCAACTTTTGAAAATAACTATAAAGATAATAGAACATGGATAAAACGTATTCGATGCTCAAAAATGGAATTAAATGCAGCGTGTGGTCCTTAAAATGAAATAAATGATGAAAAAAGAACTCCATGGTACAGCTCTAATTGACCAGAAACCTTTTGGATTGTCTTGAGGAATGTATTAGAGAAATAAATCAAGAATCATTTTTTCAGATAATCAATTTTTATGGGTATTCGTAGTCGCTGATAACGAATCTATTATTGTAAACATGAAAATAGAAAATGCTTTATTTCAAAGCCAGTTGTTAAAGTTGCTGTAGTCTAGGGTGTTTCAGATTTCAGGTAAAAAACATCTTCACATTTATACACCTCGATATTTCCAAATTTCTCTCTACATCTAAATTTCAACCACACAATTCCTACAAAAGAAATGACCTACAATTCCCAAAAACATCATCAAAATCAAATGTTCAGTTAGAGAAAACCACTGTTAAATTACTAGTCTTATTTATTTTGTTACATTCTTGTTGAACCTGGAAGGCTGCACTATTTGAATATGTCTAACATTGCATCTAATTTTTTCAAATTAAACATCCGATTCATGAATAAAAAAATACACCAAAAAATTACTCATAATTACTGAGCATATCAAATATCAATGTATACAAAAATTCTCTCCATTATGGGCATTTCTTAAAAAATCTTCCATTGCATTTCAATCCTTTATCGATAAAATTAGTATTCACTGTATTTTTTGTAATTCTAAGGATACAGGCTCCCAATTGATATAAAAAACATTTATTTAATATTTTTGTTTCTAAGTTCATGCGACAAAATTCAGGAGGTGATTGCTCGTATGAAATTAAGATGGGTATTTCCGATAACAAAATATCCTCAGCCCACCCCTTTCCGAGATATCACCCTTAAAAGGTGGTGACTAAAATTCAGTTTTCTTTTTCAATTTCAGTAAAGCTAGAAACTTGAAAATCTGTAATTTTCGTGCATTTGCAAAAGAACTAGCGGCGGGTTTTTTTTCAAAATTCCTGTTACATTATACGGGTGTGAAATTAGCAGCCCTTACTTTATATAAAATTTAATTTGATATCCTTGTTTTATTTGAAAAATTTTTCATTCCTAAATTTTTTTCCTAAAACCAATAGCTGCAGAGGAAAAAAAAATGAACACCATAATTTATAATTCTATCAATAAATTTAATGGAAAACAGTAAAGATGTAAAATGTAATACGATTCATGATAAATGCTTTACTAAAATTTTAGGAAAAAGTAAAAACTCACCACCTTTTAAGGGTGATATCTCGGAAAGGGGTGGGCTGAGGAAATTTTGTTATAGAAAAGACCCATCTTAATTTCATACGAGCAATCACCTCCTGAATTTTGTCGCATGCATTTAGAAACACCCTGTATATTCTATAATTCAGTTAAACACGCAATACCATTAAATCATTATAACTTTGATATTACTGGTTGTAAAAAATGTATTTGTATTTTTATGGGGATAAATTTGAGATATTAAACTATTAATTTGTGTCAGTAATTTTTGCAAGCACATAATTTATAATTGCATTGTTACAGTGGCAATAGAATAACGGGTTGGGGGGGTTATCATAAAAAATAGGTGTTTATCAATTTTTCTTATTTTATTTTTTCCTCCTTTAGAAGTGAATTGCCTTCCCACACCATCAAAATGTCCAGTATCGGGTCCATGTCACTTGTTTCCTTCCGTCCCTAAAAACAATGGAAATGGTTTCATGTGAATTGGTGTTGTTCCTTGAAGCTCCTGGGTCGAAAACTTCCGTTACCTACTACACTATTAATAATTTTCAAAATACTTCTAAGACCAAATAAAATTGACAACAGAGAGATCAAGTTTGACATTACATCGATTATGAAAATGTCTGTGACTCCAAAGTATTAGGAACTCTAATTAATAAAAGACTGAAAGATGTCAAAGACCAAGAAAAAGGATTTGAGGGAAAAATTAATTTTCTCGTAAATGGACAGGAAGAATATTTCGAAAATTTCTCCAATTTTTATAAATAGTCTAAACTACAGCTTATCAAATTAGTCAAATTGATAGTCTATGGTTTTCTAGATATTTGACGTTGAAAATTTATGATGTAATTGGCTAAAATGGTAAAAAATAAAAGAAAGATATTCCTGCACCGGTAAAATTGACCAAAATTCTAAAAATATAGTCAAAACCTATTAAAAACAGTGGAACACAGAAAACCAATTATTATATATTATAATTATGAAAAGCATAAGTCCATAAAAACTTATCAAAATATGGAAACGCAGTACCAATTAGACATTTAAACAATCGGTAAAATAATATTTCAATTAAAACTATTCCTTAAAAGCCCTTCGGCCAAACTGTCACGCGACCCAATATGCCAAAGTAGAGAAACGACGAGGATGATGGTGGGAATGCTTACCGGACATTGTAGGCTGAGGAAACATATGCACACAATTGGCCTAGCAGATGACAGCCTATGTAGGTTTTGCCAGGAAGAAAACAAAACCGCGGAGCACATACTCTGTGAGTGTGAAGGCTTAGGAAGGGTGCGGTTTCACCTATTCGGAGAAGAAAAACCGAGGGCAGAGAGAAACCTACGCAAGGGAGGCGGTATCCAGGATAATAGATCTAACAAAAAGAATAAAGCTAGATATCGAGCTCTAAAAATAGGAAGGACCACAATAGATCTGCAAAGGTCGCAGTGGGATAGGACGAAGAGCCACTCCATTTCCAATCTAATATAATCTAATATTTTAATTACAAGTAGGTACTTTCAATTTCAAATTATATAATAACCACCATTACAAATATTATTATCATGTATTGTAACAACGATTGAAATGTCTAATATTCAGAATATTTTGATAAATAATTTATTTTGGTTATTCCAGAATATGATATTAACGCATAACAACTGTATTTGAAATACCATACGCTCTCACATTATTACTGGTTGTTTCAAATATTCCGTATTGTATACTTAATTCACCATAATCTACCGTTTATCTACACTCTACGCAACATTCACATTAATACCGCCATACGAATTAAATCCAACTAAACATGACTTTGGCAGAAAATTAATTTTATCTCTCACATACAACAGAGTTTAATTTTTCTATGAGACTGTCAAAGATAAAAGTGAATCTAATTCCTTCCGGGAAACATATGTGCTCGAGGAATTGAAGAGTGACTCCAACAGAAGCTTAAGAAGACCCTTTGAACAGTTCATCGACAAAAGATATCATAAGATAATGTCTATTCGCTTAACTTTTGTTTCTTTAATGACATAGAGATGACTCAGCAAGTGTTAGGAATGAATTTCCTGCTTCACCATACTGTTTAGTTAAATTCACATAGGCGTATGTACCAGAATTTTTATTAACATTAACTTTATCAACATTCAAAAATATCAGCTGTCAATAATCCATGTTTCGATTTATCATAATAATGTTGATTTCAACAAATATCTAGGAACCCTTTAATCAAACAAAGGTTCTATGCAGATGCAAAACTTCTTCAAGCAGATGGGTGTATCATTTTCGGAACCTCAAAATAAATTCACCCTTTTACTTACAAAACAAATTTTCTGTATCCGAAACTTACAAGTTACCTGCTTCCTTATGAATGCTTGAATATCCTTAGGAAGTGAAAAGATTTATCATTTAGATGTGGCGAGACATAACTTGAACAACTTAAAAGGGTTTTTGAAGACGTATTTTTGAAATCTGCAGACAGCTGTGGCCTTGAATGGAATAAATTGCAATATATGTATACCGTTTAAGGAGTTATTGTTAATTTTAAGGATACTCTTCAGAATGTACTGCTTCCTGTTGTAGAAAACATCTTGCTGTAGTGAAGGATTTTTAAATTTCACAGGTGTGTCTCAAATAATCGATCTTATAATAACTATTGGTGTATAAAACATTTTTAGTCTTTCGAGCTGGATTTTAACAAACATTAGATTGAGTTAAGCAGTACGTTAAATGTTAACCAATCCTTAAACAGTAGTCAGGTTGACTGTCAGCATTTTCTTAATAAATTGTGTGATTGTGACAAGATTTTTGAGTTTTTAGCGGCTTGTATTAAACACCCGTATATTTTTCTTAAGCAAAGATGATTTCTTCTTTTTTTTTTCGAATAACTGTATACAGGGTGGACCGGATTTGATTGACGTATACAGAGATCTCGTGAACCACAATAGATACAATATTGATTAAATGGAGAAAAAGTTTGGTATATTAATAGGAAATTAGATGGTTCAAAAAAATTTTAAATATCTCGATTAGTTGCGGAGATATTTGACAAAATCCGAAAATGGTCCTTTTCGTTTTTCTAAATTTGCTGTCGTTATTATAAAAGATATAAAAAAAAATATTCTCACCTTTTTTTAATAAACGTGGTTTTCTATAAATTACCACACCAAACATTTCATCACGACTTTTCGTCTTTACGGGATCACCATCAACTTAATTTTTTTAAATATGGACCTGGATTTTTTATTGCAATATTTTTTACGTTTTTATAGATACATACAATGATATAGACGATTCTACAAAAATCATCATCTTTTTTGAGTCCGGTCTTCTTTACTAAAGTCAAATTAATAATTTTAAATATTGGGCATTAAATAAGAATTTTGAAAGAAGATGATTGAATTCAACAATTTATTTTGAAACTTAACGGCAATGTATAAAATAATGATGGATTCACAAACGACACACTAATCTAAAGTAATAATAAGTAAAAAATAAATTGAAGAATTCAATCAAAAATCAGTTATAAAAGTTGTTCAAACTGACGTCCGTTCTGTGCAGTACATAATTCGATCCTCCTTGGCATATGAGACGCATCTCTACTTTATTATTTGGCATATTTTTGCTGGAAACTTCGTTTTTTATGAAGCCCCATACAAAATAACCTATGGGGTTAAGACATGGGGGTTGAGGAGGCCATCTTGTCGGCCCGTTGGTACCAATCCAGTTATCTTCAAAATATTCATATACTGTACAACTCTTCTTATTTAGATCGGCACGTAACACCTGATAGTCATTGTTCACCGATTTTCCATACATTTCCCGTTAACCAATTTAACAGATTTTGGACACATGTTTAGTGCATTCATTTTCTTTCAAAATTTATTTAAAATTGTTAATTTGACTTAAAAAAGATAATGATTTTTAAAAGACGAAACGTGGTAGAATCGTCAGGTATGCTATATGATTGTATGTATCTATACAAAACGTAAAAAATATTGCAATAAAAAATCCAGGTCCGTATTTAAAAAAATTAAGTTGATGGTGACCCTGTGAATACGAAACGTCTATGGTAGTTTATAGAAAATCTTGTTTAATGGAAAAAGTTGAGAATACATTTTTTTATATCTTTCATAATAACGACGGCAAATTTAAAAAACGAAAAGGACCATTTTCTTATTTTGTCAAATATCTCGGCAACTAGTCGAGATATTTTAAATTTTTTCAAACCATCTAATTTCCTATTAATATACCGAACTTTTTCTCTATTTATTCGATATTGTATCTATTGCGGTTTACGTCAATTGAATCCGGTCCACCCTGTATACTCCTTGAAAATATACTATCCTTTGGCGTTTCTCCACTCTATTAAATTCTGGGCTTGATTTTCTATTACTGATGGTATCAGTTTCTTCACCTTCAATAATAATTTGTCGAGCAGATATTAATTAAAAATAATTCGCCCGTAGTTATTTCTCTCAAAGATAACTGAAAGTTGAATAAAAATATAGAGCTTTTCTTCAAATCTAATAAAATAGGGAGACAAATCCAAATCACAGTACTGAAAATCTCATGCAATATATCCACAACCAGTACGAAACTTACTGACTTACTCATATAAACAGGAAGTTTTTAAATGTATGCAAAAAATGCTGGAGATGATTGCCCATATAATTGAACTTAATTGGGCCAAATTGTTCACACCAGTTTTCTCCAAAATTATCTTCCTGGACTACTTGAGGATAACCCACACAATATTAGATAAAACAGCTAGTTCAAGCACGATGACAGAAAAAAACCCATCGTAATCAACTCCGAATTATTGATATAACCACAATTTTTCGCTGGTTTTAGCATTTTCATTGTGGGGAATTGCTCTAACACCAGTAAGGCATCTAAAAAACTTTGACAGCTCTTTCTGCAAGTGATTTTTTAGTAACCTTTGATTACAATAACCGGTGCGTTACGTACGGGTTTGTTGATTTGCTTAAAAATAACTCTTGGAGATTGTGAATGGAAAAAGTAAGAATATCTCTCGATAAAAATGGATGTTTTTTGAATTCACTTTTGAAAGCCACTATAAAATAATAATGACCTGTTTGTTATGAACGAAAACACGTAATGCGGCGAGTGTTTATGAGGCTGCAAGCTAGATTATTGTTGGCGATGAAAAGCAAGGTGGCTAATACCTTAATTGTATTTTTAATCACAACTAGTTGAGACCGTCAATATCGGTGAACGCTGTCAGAGCTTGAAAAATTGAATGTTGATCCATGCTCAGAACGATGATAAATTGCAACCTGTTTTTCCGCGTACACAATAGACTATGTGTAGATATAATTTTATTAAAATTCCGTAATTTGTCCGTTGACCATGTTGGGCCCATACAGAGAACAGAAAGCAAGCAGCAAATGGAAAACAAACAAACCACCCTTCAAAAACACCTCGATGTATATAAATCATATCGGCGGTGGTGATCGCGATCCTTTTTTTCCGGTTGAATTATTAGCGATCAGAAGTGGGATAGCGGGAGTATCAGGAGTGGGATAGAGTTGCCGTTAATGCACACGTTTTTCCATGGCCTGCTGCAAATTAGCGGCGGCCGAGGATGAGGAAACAGCCGAGGATATAAGCGCATGTGCCAGTGTTGAAATTAAAGCGGCAATGAGGGAATCAAAGAGCGTACTTTTGAAACGATGACCGCTCGTTCGATCGATGTTTTATAAAGCGAAGCTGTGGCCACACCCAGGGCTAATTGAATGATGCCTGCACTAGACTTGCATGTAATTTTATGTGCAGTTTTTGTATGCTGACCGTTGATGACTTCAATGTTGAACTGGTCAATATCCGCGATGTTATGCACGACATCCATCACAACACCCTGTCAAAATTCGGACGATATGTCTGTGTGTACAGTTTGAATGTGTTTCATCTGTGCTAAATTACCAAAGGAATATTTTATATCCCGCGCCGATTGTCGATATCCTTACAAATTTCCAGTTCGATCAAAATAATTAAACTATACGAATTAGAAGGGCGATTTACTGCGGTTCACCAGAATTAATAACCAGATACATTTGCTAATATCTACTTTATCAATTACACAATTACCAACTAATAAACATGATTATTATATAGAAATCTCGAGACGTAACAATTAAAAATATTTTTTAGAAATTTCACATATTTAAATATTGATTGAACTGTTTTGATTTTGATAAAGCAGAAATGTATAAATCGAGTTTAAAATTAATTCGACTATTAAGTGAAAAAATATGTGCAGATTCCACAAAGTAAGGGTTCAAACAATAAATTCAATTGAAACATTTATTAGATTCTCTGATATTGTGAGTAGTTATGTGGGTTATAGGACGAAAAGTAGTGGAAGATATGAAGGTTTTTTGCTTTCATGTAATTTACTTTCCAAACTCCATAGTTTTATTAGTTTCCATGTTTTTCCAAAAAGAGAATTATATGTTTTGGGTATTGGGTTAAATCCATAAACCTGGATAACTAACTACTGGATTTAGTCAATATGTTTGTACAAAATAGAAGAGTACAGTATTATTTTTCAAAGTATTCTTTACGAAAAAGAATGCATTTTTGGATGCTTTGGAAACAATTCTGGAAGCAGTTATTCCACTCGCTTGTTGGTACATCCAAAATAGAGTTTTTGAAGGCGTTTGCTGCATCTTCTGGGCGCTGGTACCTTTGAACAAGCAGTTTGTTGTCAATTTTTGGAAACTTAAAAAATAGCTAGGACTTAGTTCGGGACTAAATTCCTTGCTTTAAAAACTCAATGGTTTTTCGAGCTGTGTGGGAACTTGCATTATCTTGGTGGACGATCTCAGCAATTACTTCTGGCAAACGAATTGATATGTACCAATAAGCAGTGAGTTCTTTGATCTTGCAGAGGAATTGTAGCTTCTGAGAGAAATGTCGCTACTATCCTTTTGGAAACACTTCAAGAACGAATAACTTTAGTCGGTTTTGGTTAATCTTGTAACACCCAAACAGCCAACTGACGCTTATGTTCGACTAAGAGTATTTTGACAATAATTAACCGCAATTGATTTCTGTTCTTCCGTCAACAGATACGGTATCCAACAAGATACTAATTCTTCCACGGAAAATTAATTTTTTGGACTGCGGTTTTCAAAATACCCAGTGATGCTCCGATTTCACGATATGTGATTTAGTTCGAATTTGCTTAAAAAAAATGGAACAATGTCTATGGCAGTGTAGTAAATTATAATTTCCAATTTATACTGATTTTGAAGACGATACAAATAAAACCCTATCGCGTGTGCACCTAAAAATATCACTTCCGTCAACAAACGTAATATAGAACACACCCCTTTTCCGAATACGATTTATGTTTTAGTCTTTGGCGCCTAATTTAAAGATCTATAAATAGATTAAGTGGCAGTCGAATTAACGAAGTTATTAAAGTTCTCATAATTATTAAAGTTTCATTTCTGTATTGGGGGTTGCGTGTTTAATGATCACCGAAGAAGCTACGATGTGTCTGTCTATCAGATGTCTAAGAATAATTGGAATTATCACCGATAGGAACTTAAAAAACCTTTTTTTCAAACGGGTGGGGGGAGTCGCTGGTACACAGTTTAGGGGTCTGTTTTGTAACACATAACGACGTCGTTCGTGAGCGATTATCGTTTATGAACGACTTTCTCTATTTTATAGTCAACGGTAGTCGTTGTTGGACGTGAAAAATGGCTACCAAGTTGTCGTCTACCGACGATACCTTGACAGTAAAAAGATTTATTTAAGAAAATTTTACCTCATCTATCTAGGTACTTACGTAAAACCCAGAAACAGTCTCAAATGATCAAAATGGACTTTAGAAGTGACACTTGAAACACAAAACATCCAATAATATTCAACGTACGTTTTCTGTCAATTTAATTATTACCAACCTTAAAATTTGCCGCTAACTTTGATCACTACTGAACGATAATGTTACAGAAAAGAGTTAAGAGAAATTGTCGTTGACAAATAAGTCGTCTGCGTAACGATATCGTCTGGAAACGATGAATTACAAAATAGACCCCTTCATTCCTGTTCCGTGAAAATGGTGAGTTATTGTTGAAAATCATTTCATTGTGTAAATTTACCATTAAAAGTTTAATGCAACCTGTCACCATATTGAACGAAATATACTTACATTCCGTGAAGTATATAAGTTTTTTTCTCCTCCCCGCAGATAACCGAAAATTTCTAATGTGTTTGTCAGGGAAGATGTGAATAAGTTCCTGATGAAGGTTGTAATGATAATGGGAATTGCTGGAGCGTGCCGTTCTAGTGAACTCTGTGCAATAAAAATGGACAATGTTGAATTAAGGCATGAAGTTATAATTGTTACTATTCCTAATTCCAAAAATGGAATGGCACGTAAATGTATAGGACTAAGAGTGAAGATGAGGTTAGTTATTTCAAAGCAGTTCCAAATTGCATTGTTATAAGATCCCACATGACCAATTTCAATCCTCGCTTGTTCATGTGATATCAAAATGGAAAGTGCTTAAACCGGCCTATCGGGAAAAACTCTATTTCTTCAATTCCAAGTAAAATTGCTAAATTTCTGAACTTTGAGATCTTTAAGGAGTATACTGAACAGTACCTTAGAAGAAAGTCTGCCACTTCATTAGCGAATACTGGAAATGATGTCTTAGGATCTAAAGCGACATGGCGGATGGAAATCTACAACTATTGCGGAAAGTTGTGTAGTGGAGACCTTCAACAATAAAAAGAATGCTGCAAAAAAATTTTATACAATATAACGAAGCCAGAAGTCTCCTGCAGTACTTCAAGAGAAACAGTAAACTTGATTAGGGATAGAGAAATTATGGAGTCAGAACATTTCATACAAATTAAGAAAAAACGAGAAAACATTTATACAATTTTGTGAATAATGTTTATAATTGTACTATTAATATTCATATAAATAAATAAGATACACGTTTTATATAATTAATACCACCCAATAGTGTCAAACCAAGAGTTTTTCCTCAATATTTCAAAGCTCATCATGCATACAGAATAGTAAAATGGATTGTCCAATTTTTGTCTTTGAAATTCACCAGCTGCTTACAGAATTGCACCTTATTATAAAAAGGGAAAACAATTCGTCGTTTGTCAAGAGATACGTGTTTTCGATAAACTTGATTAACCGTAAGCCTTGTGTATCGAAAATCCATTGCAATGGACAATTTAAGACAGAGGAGTTCAATGGTTAAGTTCAGACGGGTTGCTGCCTCTCAAAACTGTTGAGCATCAGACGCAGCGGTGATTATTTGTGCTTTGTTTAGTCAGCGCTGTCAAGAATGACAGAAAATTTACTTTGTCATCTTCGGCGATGATAAAGTGTCGGGTTGAGTTACGTTGTGATTTTCGGTAATAAAAAATAATAATGGAAATAAACTTAGGGAATTACAGAGTAGGTATAAATAATGAAATTATTTTATCCAATGAAACTTACTTGCAGCAATGCTTTTAGGAGTAGCCAGCATACTCAATATACTGGAGGATAAAAGAAATCTTGAGATATTCAACTGAAATCTTTGCAAAACAAATTGGATCCGAATTAGAAAATGTAGGTAGAAACGACTATATTTTTAATCTGGCTTTTTAATAGATCAAATCCCTCTACGTTTTTGGCGGGAAGCGTCTCCAATTTAATAAAAATTTATTGTTTTTTTTGTGACCAAAACGATTTCTCCATAAAAACATGATTTACGATTTTACTTCAGTAATGTCTGTATAAGAAAGTTTTAACGTACCATACGTAATAAAATATAAGATGCATTATAAAAGCATACAGTAATAAATTTCAAAATACTCATCATGATATATGCTCACGTAAAGGTACTTACAAGGAGCACAAAGCCACAAAACTATTCTCGTTCAAACCAATTATATAAGCTTAGAAAATTCACTAGATCAAACATCACGCCTACCACCTGGTTTTTCGAAAATCTCTTATTTTACAACCAACAGAAGACCATTGTGAAACTGTTTATTATGTGTTATAATTTCTTTAAGATGTCCCACCTGTCGGTTTTTCGCAATAAACTGCTCGGAACAGAATACTACACTTCCGGTTTATTATAAGTAACGAAATTGCCTTAATTTGGTACTTAAGGCTTTTAAATGCCACAAGTAGAAAATAAATGCCCCTCTGCTGGGTAATTTATGGCGCTTCACGTTAACTGATTTCACCAGTTTACAACTGTTTTGTTACATATACTTTACAAAAGGTAGCAAATGTTTTTCTGTAATTGTTACGGTGGTTATTTATGTACTTATATAATAAGTTGAAATAGAATTTTTATGAAAATTGAATCATCTGCTACATACAGTAGTCTGGCCATGTTTTCATTCATACCAGAATTTTTACGTCAATACTGGACTATGTTGCCAAGCCATTAAAATAAATTAATTTATCCAATTCAGTCTACGGCTTAGAGTCCTCGACACTTCAGCCATCAGGCTTTTTGTGCTCTTGGTTGTGCCGTTTATGTGAAGAAACCAGTAGCCCTTAGCAGGCTCAACAGTCTTTTCACTAGGTCCTTCTTGGAGAAATCTTCCCTTCGATGTTCTAGGAGTCGACATCTCCAATGAGATAATGCTTCACAATCGAAGATAATGTGAGAAGCTGTTTCCTCCTCTTCCATGCACAGCCGACAAATAGATTCCCCCCTATATATGCCGATTGTATGCATGTGTTTCCTTAGGGTACAATGACCGGTGAGTAAACCTGTCACTATCCTTATCCTACCCCTGTTAAGGTTTAGTATTTCATTAGTCAGCGTCTCCGAGGTTTTTTTGACCAAGAGTTTGCTGTGTTCCTGTTTTGTAATTGTTACGGTGGTTATTTATTTACTTATAGAATAGGTTGAAATAGATTTTTATGAAAATTGAATCATCTGCTACAAACAGTAGTCTGGTCATGTTTATATTCATACCAGAATTTTGACGTCAATACTGGACTATGTTGTCAAGCCATTAAAATAGTAAGAGAATCTAGTGAATGTTAAATGAAATTTATCCTCTAATTTGCTTCACCAATACTGGAGTGTGTGATATTCTCTTCTACTGAGCTCTTTATATCTAATACGCAAGCGCATGGTTCACTAGTATACGAAGCATACTAAATATTTGCATCAGACTCCATTTCACGTAAGAAGAACCTACGTGAAGTTGCAGTCGTATCCGCGAACTTGTTGTCAAAACCAGCGCCATATTGTAAAATTGACATTCGACTTTAAATCAGTAGCGTAATGTTTTTACATTTTTGTACAGATGTATAGATTGAATAAAACATATTTGGGAATGATTTGAAGCTTTTGGAGATATTTTCACATACAATAGACACTGGTATATGAAAATACTGAGTACCGATGAAATATTTATACTTTCAATTAACGATTAGCGATGTTCGATGAAAACATCGTTTGTAACGCCAATGGCATGAAACAGTCGTTACGAGGCGAAGTAGATAAACAAGACCTATTTTGATTTCTGTGGGAGACAGTTGGCAAACTTCTTCTTTTGTGAAACGGAGT
The DNA here is from genome assembly GCA_949126875.1 of Lochmaea capreae. NCBI lineage: Eukaryota > Metazoa > Arthropoda > Insecta > Coleoptera > Chrysomelidae > Lochmaea > Lochmaea capreae. Next base: position 15,789,674 of record OX421409.1, read on the forward strand.
CTGCAGATAACTAACAGTGATGTGCGCCAAAGCGAATTAGAAAAGGAGGAGTAGTTGAGTCGACTTACTACTAACTACTAACAATTTAGCCAGGCAAACCTTGGCCAAGACAAACTCAAGTTAAGGTTCCAGCATTGAGGCCACTGGCAGGTCCATTGTGCCATTCTTGCTACTTATGCATCCATGATGCCGAGTCCCTCGATTAAGGACTCAATCTTCTTCAGTGGATGCCTGCTTATGTCCCCAGGGCCGTTAAAAGAAGTAGTTGCCCCTTCATTGCCTTCAAAACCAGAGTGTGCCGGAATGCATTTTAGCCACACTGTGTTCCGCCTTGCTAGGTCAGCAAGACGTTCACGACATTCAGCAGCAAGCTCTGAATTTCCACTCAGGGCCTTAATTGCCGCATGACTGTCGGTGTATATGGTTATGCGTCGATCCGTATAACCTCTGTCTAGGTTTATCTGCGCAAATTCCAAGGTAGCGTATACCTTTGCCTGATAAGCAGACACACCCTTACCCAATGGAACACAGACTTGTGTACTTGAGTTCCTGGAGTAAATTCCAGCCCTCGTCCCATCACTGGAGCATGAACCATGTGTGTACCAGACGATACCATGAGGCTGTGAATTTTCCTCCCTTTCCCAGAATTCTCTATTCCGGTTCTTCACCCTATAGAGGGTTACAAAGGAGTACCTGCGCAGGCAGACATCAACCACTCGAACCAGAACAGAGACATCTCCCAGAAGCCGGAGCTTATTGACGTGCCTGCACCCTTCCTCGTTACGTACATATCTCAAAGTTTTCAAGCATAGGAGTGCCCTCCCAGCCTCAGCCTCGATCACATGATGAAGAGGCCGAAGTCCAAGAATCACCTCCAATGCAGAGTCTACTTTATGCAAGGATCATCACGGCAAGACACCAAGACTGTGAAATAAAGACAAACGACCGATCAACATTGGCCAAGCTTGCCTGCTTGTCTGAAGATTGACAAGTTTAGCATGTGACTGACAGGCCAACGAACTGAGCTAACGTCATTGTTTCTATTTTCCATTACTTACTTTGAAATGTATCTTATACCAGCTATATACATTAGTTTGAAAACTCCTAATTCTAATTTGAAGTTATAATTATTCTAAATTTAAGTGAACATGCAGAAGTATAATGACAGTAGTTTAAAAACATACCAGTATGTTAGGGATTCAGAAAAGTAGGATCATAAAACATGTTTTTAGAATTTTAAAGCAGAAAATACGATAATTGACAGGATTTGAAAAATTAATTTTCCATTAAAATGAGACCTGGTAGAATGCATGACATGAAACTTAGGCATGATAAATCGATTAAAAATCCTATTTAAGCGTTTTTAAAAGGCTTATGAACGGATTTAAGGACTCCAATTTGAAAAGTTCATCCTTTTATAATAAATCTTATTGAAAGTGATAAAGGAAAAATACATAATAATCTTCGATTGTCTCCATTTCAATGGAAATTAAATTTAAAGATAGAGAGGAGAAGCAGGCGGTCAAATTAAAATAGAATCATACTTCATCAATAGGAATAGGTGTAAAAAATTATTTTTATTTGGTATTTATTAGTATTTTCTTCATTTAAATGTACTTATTAAAGTATAAATCATTGGAAATCAACATAAACAGACTAATTGAATTTCAATTTCTCTAAAATATTAGATTAGTTATTATATGTCTGTAATGAATCAGCTAATGTGTATAAAATCAATCGCCACTGACCTCTAAACGTAAAAAGGTCATTATTGTTGTATGTACAACTAATTTATTGAATATTTTAATCACTTAATCAAACACGACCAACAAAAATAAATAAAACAACAACACATTAATAGGAATAAATCGTTTAAATTTTACGGCATTTATTCCAATATGATATTGTTAAAATATTCACAATCAAAGTATGTGCAAATAAAACACGAATGAAAAAATCACTCTCCCTTTTCATTGATACATTAGTGTTAATATTTTAAATAATTAAATTGGCAAATATATATATATTGCCAATACACTGAATGGATTATGGCTTTTGAAAAAATGTGTGGAAAAAAATGGGAACCTGTTGCTGTTACAAATTCATTTACGTTATTTGTGCCCTTTCATGGAATAAAAATAGATCACTGACACAGTTTTTTATTATTAAAAGTTTAAATTTAAATTCCCGTTATTTTATAATTTCAACGTTAAAAATATTTTGTTTTATTTTCTTAACATCTAGATCTTCTTTATTTTCAAATGACTTTAAGATAAATCTCAGTAATCTTATTTCTAATTCATATGAGCTCCAGTAGTAAGGTATACTATACTACTACACCACAAATCATTATCTCTAGATATCCCACGCAAGTTACGGAAGGTAAAACCAAATACATAGCTCAGGGAGAGATCAGTAGATGTGCTCTTCTTCTTTTACTGTTGTCAGTTCTACAAAATATATTATTTACCTAATCTCTTAAGGTAATGATTGTGCTATTCACGTGTTGTTTAAATAATTATAAACATATACAATCTTTGTTTGATTCGTCTTTATTTAAAATAATGATAATGTGTGTGATGCGTGTGTATTATTATCGTAGTCGTTGAAAAATTGCTATAATTTTGAGACTAATAACTTGAAATTATTTTCACCTCTTACCATATACCAATTTAAATATCCCGCCTTTAATAATTTCCTATGCAGATCAGCAGAGAGAGCAAAATCAGTCCAATTATACAGTATTGCCGTGGAACGTCTAGAGGTTAGTGGTCTGTGGGTCACACTCAGGAATCCTCAATGATGAAGTGGGGATGGGGAAGTCAGTACCAGTTTATAGGTCCGAGTTCCTTTAAATCTGTCAAAGAGATCAGATCGACTGCAAATCATGGGTCTACTGGTACAGGGCAGAAATCGGATCCATAACCGGAATCCTTATTGGTTACTGATGGATGATGTGCTGCTGCGTCACAGATTACCAAATTCCCTGTAAATATTGATCTTAAAGGGGTAGATTTAGATGGTGGGTAGAAACTTATTCTGTCACTGAAATCTGATGATTTATTGTGACGCTCTGAAATAATTAAAGTACTTCGTCTAGCTTTAATCTCCTAATGAGGTTACATAGCCTAGACAAAGGCTTTTCGAGGTAGCTTGTAGCCCTTGGTTTTTGCTTGCCAAGTTCTAGAAGACGCAGTCTTGCGAGGCCTTCACAGTAGCACAACACATATTCTGCCGATTCCTCTTCCTCTTGACAGAACCTCCAAAGGTCCGTTCCTGCCAATTTTATAACGCTCATATGACTGTTGAGTTTACAGTGTCCTGTCAGTAAACCTACTATGATTCTAACAGCCTGTAACTTTGGCCGATGGTCGTTTGATGAATTCTTTGGCCCGTCTCTATTCAGGAGCTGTTCTCCACCATTCCAGAAGCTACCATTTTACAATGCCTGCCTTTTTGTATGTGTTAGCTACATCGCAGAATGGTTCGGGGCCAGTGCAGGGAGTATTTGCTCCTTTTCGAGCCAGTTCCTCAGCTTCTTCATTGCCCTTGTGTCCTTTGTGCCCTCGTACCCAGGCCAGAAATAGTCTGTTATGACTTGCTAGCTCAGATAAGACACGCACGCAGTCCCATACCAGTCGTCAATTGACCTGGCAGGAATCTAGTGCCTTTAGTGCAGCCTGGCTGTTCGAGTAAATAACAATTGTTTTGTTATTCACTCCCTGCCTTGCTATTTTTCTTGTACAGTGCTCAATGGCAGTTACTTCCGCCTGAAACACTGTGGCATAGATTCGTAAGTGGATTTTAGTCCTTGGCTTTGCTCTGTAGACAACTCCATTAGGGGTTTTTGAGCCGTCTGTATACCAGATGAATTGTGCCTCTATGGGTGGATGGGTCTCCCAGTCCTCTCTTTCTGGTAATTTCATGGTGTAGTTTTTTTAGAGTTTGTACTTCGGAATGACCATGCGGTATACCGGCATTTCTAAAACGGGACTTTAAAGGGATACTCTTACGTGGATTTATAGTCACGATTTTGAATAGATCATAGAAACAAATCCCAAACTAAACTCCTATATGTATGTATTCAATTGCTTTATTACCAAGTTCTTACTTCTATTCTATTTTCTCTATATTCTATTGAGTACTCCTAATCTGTAGCTTCTTGTTTTGACTTTTGAGGATGAGTCATTATAGCTATGTCTATTTCATCATTCATCCATGCTTCCTTCAGATTTATAAACAATCACATAAATCTATGGAACATCCCAACAAAAACTTGAAAGGAACGTTTGTCGGTCACTCAAAGCACCGATTGGCGGTCCTTTTAATGTTTGTTGAGTTATTCCATAGACTAATGTAAACAAGTCTGTGGGCAGTTCTAACTGACTTCCTACAAACTTTACTCACTTTTCTACGAGATTATTACTATTTCCATCATTTTCTTCAATTTCACCCACCTCTTTTCTATCTGTTTTTACAAAGATACTCTAAAAAATGCAAACCTATTTCAATCATCCTATTTCTTCTTAACCTTTTTAAATAAAAAATACACAGTTATCATGCTACGTTTAAAAAAAAAAACTCTTATAAGTAGCAGATGCTACAAAAAAAAACTTAGAAAAGCTAATATTGAATTGCCGTTGATAGATTAATTCAAAAAATATTTTGTTACACGCATATGTGCGTACTCGAGTGTCTATCACAACCCCTCTTCAATAGAAAATCTAATTGTTCCTTGTATATAATAAATCTCCATCATTACGACAATGAAACGTTATCTTGTAGATCCATGGCACACTTACACGTCTGTTCGATTACATAATAGAAAATATGCGGCATCGATCGATTCGTTTCGCGTGTATCTTTTTTTTATTATTTTCAAGAGGATGGAATGAAAATTTTCGATATGTTTAAACAAAGTTTACAGTGTCGCAGGGTGCATGAGAAGTGCACCAAAAGCAGCGCTAGAAGCCTTAGTTGGCAGATAACACCTTGTGATAATAGGAGAAGCAAGGATGGGGTTATTTAGGATTTTTAGGAAGCAAAGCAGCCTGCAGACATCCTAAAACTTCTCCAGGGAATATGTTTAAAGGAGCTACTCGTCTCTGAGACTTTCGTCAGGAACTAAGAAGAAGTGAGGGGGCAAAATAGATCTTTTATCTCTCAGTGAATATTTTCCCAATATAAATACATACATACAATCCTTAAATAGTCCGGGCTGTTGAAGAATGCCAGGAAGAACTAAGTGAACTAGTAGACCGAACATAACGATATTTTTGAGATTTAACAAGCTGATGAACTCGTGACAAGAGGTTCAGTAACACTCCAAAACAGGCACACAGTAAGACTCGTGGCAGTTTTTCTGGATGTCTACAAAACTTGTCACAATCGTTCTGTTTATCGTTAATCTTTTTTTAGATCCTCTTTAATCACTCAATCTATCTCTTTTCTCAATCTTTAGAATCAGATACATCTTTATAATCATCCAATTTCACAATTTTAACTTTCTTTGTGTGGTTTTTTTACCTTCAAACACAATACAAAGTTACCCTAACCTGTTATAAATATTAAATTACTTTTATTCCTTTCTTTTTCTTACAAAGTGACTATATTAACTATTAGTAGACTCCTTTGATATTAAATGGAACGCTTGGTTTACGAAACATACAAGGGAAATTATGAGAAATCTGTGCAGACGTACTAGTGACCTACTACAAGTCCCTACATATTCTGAATTCACCCCAAACCCCTACTACATCGTCGTTCGACAATACCTCGTTGATCTATGCGAATATTCTCTTTATATCTGAAAAGGATTTACAGCGGATGGGTACAGTTGCTGAAAAACATCACAATTTTTAAGTTTATTTACTTGTAGTCGTTTTGAAAAAAATTGTTTTGAAATTGTGCGTCTTCCAGTATTTTTAGTAAAAAAACGGTTCTCTAAGTTTTTTATATTCATCACCAATCTTATAATTTTCTTTAATTGTATCCAGCCGTCAATGACCTCAAAAAAATGCAACTAAAATTTGTTGCAGTTTTAAACTCCAAAATAAAAATATCCAAAAAATATTGTGGTTTAATTCCCATTAGAAACTAACATAATAAAACCTCTATAAACTCGTATACAAAGTGAAAATATAAAATAAAAGCAATTATACAAAATTAATTAAATCCAAGAAACCCCATACTTCTTAAGTGCATTTAAAACAAAACAAAAAACTACCAGATGCTTATAATTCATTATTACACGGTAAATCGTTCATAGACCTACAACTCGACCTCAAATATGGGCCAGCCCTGTCAAAGTTCATCAGCGGGGTACCGGTGAAGAAGGGGAAATATACTGAAGGTTGCAATAATAAGGGGAAGAAGGGTAGAAAATGCAGTTTCTGTTTGTAATAAGGAGGGTAGTGTCTTTGTTATTAGAACTGGAGAATAAGTCAGCTGGCTATAGGAGTACAGCTCCCTCATAGAGGTGGTGCAGCTGTCCGTTAGACGGAGTTGGCACCGTCACATATACTTGGCTTCAGTGGCGTACATTAACTACTTAACATTAAAACAAAAAATGATATTTTTTTATTACTAAAAGTAGACTCGAAGATTTTTTTGGTTCTAAAAATATTGTTACAGCTAATATTATGGTGTTCAGTAAAAATTGAAAGTTAAAAAACTGTAAGGAATGAAAAGGATAACAAAAAAAAGGTTTTTCCCTACTTACAACCGGTCGTTAATAGTAATAATCCTGTTCAATTACGTATTTTCATGAAAAAAAAAAATAAAAACAGGACATGCTCCTCGTTATTTTAATTGATTGACTGATTATTTTAGTATATCCCTTCAAAATTTCCAGTCCTTAGCACCTCAGCCTTCAGGATCTTCGTATTAATTGTTGTACTGTTTAAGTAAGGAGACTTTATCAGGCTCCGGTGGGTGCTCTAGTCCGAGGGTTTTATAATTCCAATGAATTAGTGATTTGCATTCAAAGATAATCTGTCATTGATTAAGGCCAGCATGTTATCACTTCTCATTCCAAGGAGCAAGTTTGTAATGACATCTGTTGACTGTAGGTGCTAGTTCCTTCGTGCCAATTTCCATTGCCTTCCAAGATTCTGCCAAATCTATCCCATTCTATAAATACAGAGCAAAATGAAGTAAAAAATGTTTAGGTGAATAGAACTTCTTTGAGGGACGTAAATAAGAAGAATGCAAGCTCCATTCACTTTGAAATTCGACTAGAATGAAAATTCTAGCATTTCAAGGAACTGCCTTTTCATTCTCAAAGTCAAGAATTTATTTTTCATCAAATATGTTAAAAACATTGATTTTACAGGTAATACCTTGACTAGGTAAAAAATAAATGAGGTACCTACTTGGCACGCCAATGTTTTTCGTTTACATTTTTATCTGAACTTCTCTTCCGACAAAATACAATCTAACAAACGCGTGTCAGGCACGGGCCCCGTTTTTTGACCCTCCATTTAACAAAAGAAAGTCGGACCCTCTTTTCCAATACGACTACGATCTCTCTCGACAATGTAGAACTTTGTACACCGGTCCGCACAATCTTAATTCCTTTTATCATGCAAATGTGCCTTAATAAAACATCTGCCGTTGTTACGTCACATCACACGCGTCTCAAGTACATTCGGTGACGTCGAACGCGAGTAAGAAAACGGTCTCAAGGTTGTGTTGTGTCCGGTGACGTCAGATCTCCTTATCCTATACCTTGCGACGGTGCGTAAGGTAGGAAGGAAGTGGGATTGTTCAGCATCGAGTCGGGTTTGATAAATCGGAGACACCTTACACAAGGTCGTCACGAGGTAATCAGAGGAATATGTTCAGGTTATCGAACTTATATCAAAAACGGAATTATTGAGAAAATTATTTTTTTTTAGAAAATGTTCTGTCTGAAAATTTATATAGTTTTTTTTTGTTTGCTTCTCTTCTAGGTCCCTGCGATTTCTGAGTTTCGTATTGATAATGTCCTTAGCAAAGACCTTTTGCTCTGCCTTTCCAACGTAATCTGTTTTCACTGCATCTTACCTTTCCCTCGTAATTCTGATTTAAGGTAAAATTATTGGGAACATTCACCCAAAATGTCTTCCATTTAGAATTTATTTTACGCTGGTTCGGAATACACTAAATTTCATTCATTCATTCGATTGGACTGTGCTCAACAGACCAGGCACTTGAACTAAATCTTTGTACCATATCCCATGTTATTTACTTCGATTCCAGAAGCTTGTGTCCACAGATAACATACTTATAGATAGGCATCTGACCGTGGCGCTAACTAGGGCGAATTAATTTTGACGGGTGGCGCCATCTTACAGGTCGGAAAAGTAAGCTCTAACACCTTTTACATGGTTGTGGTCCTCGCTAACTGCCGAAAAAGTAGATTCCTGTAATTTAACAGTTTTTGGCGGCATATTCAAAATTACTGTAATATTACTTTTATTGAAATATGGCATTTATGGTCCATTTTTTGATATTTCATTTAAAGTAACTCAACATTTGATTGATATTATATTAATAACATTCAAATAGTCAAGTTAGATTAAATGAAATGTCAAAATATGGACCATACAATGCCTGAAGTAGGAAAAATTAAACAATAATCAACCAGTTTATATACTTTTATTCATTACCAAAAATAACAATAAACAGATCGTTTTTTTTCATTTATTTCAAGACAAACAGAAAGACATAATATAAGAGCTTAACAATACAGTTAATAATAAATAAAATTTGAGTAAATAATTTTGAAAAGAATCAGCATGCACTGTAAGGTGATGAAAACTTTTTAATTAGATAATAATGATTATAGTTTTCATCAACAGTAATAAAAATGCATGTTTAAAAAGCAAATATAGAAATAGTGAGCTCACATTATGGATTGCAGAAATAATTAAATATAACACAAAGAAATGATAGAATGAGACTGAAATTTTTATATCTTTTGGCTCAACTTTTTATTTCATAGTCAACTGTTTTATAAAAGTTCTACAAATAAGAAAAGTGATATTAGTAAGCACACAAATGTATTTAATATAAATATACAGGAGCCTACAATAGGTGAAAATTTCCTTCAAGTTTCAAGGAAAACAGTGGTATCGAGATTTTTTAAAAAACTTGAACAAATTGATCAACCGGTACTGTAGGCAGCTATATATACATTAAAAAATGCGAAAAACATTGACTTTTACAGGTTGCTACAAATTAAACTAACTAAATACCAAAACTTGGATACTATTAGCAAAGTGTAGTTTACAATACCAATCTAGTAAATTGAATAGATGAGGCTTTTACTTGATGAAGATCCATACTAAACGATGATATTAAACAAACTAAATTGTTTTATTTCATCGTTTAATCTAGTCAATCTTGAGGACAATATGACTATCATCAATATATTTATAAACATTTTTAATTAGCTCAAACACATAGTACTGTGAAGGTTTGAATATTTATTTTGTTTCTCGAAACTATTTACCTTTGAAAATTGTTCGACCTTTTTCCAGTAGACTTTTATTGGCACTTCTTAAGGAGGGAGTCTCCATAGATGGTTCCATAATGATCCAGGTATCTGCAAAGAATTTTATTATTTGCAAATATAATTATACTATATGAGATTTATATTACTTTTCATACGATTATCAACCACTCAGAATGGCTTTAATGCTCTTCAACACTTCTTAGACACACTATTTGCTTGTAGATGGAATTGTTTCTTGTGGGATACAATTGATACAAACAAATGTCCTTTAACTTCTTTGGTTTATAATCTAGAACATATAATCATGTTTAATAACATTCAATAAATATATGTGTAAAAAATTACCTCTTCAAATCCGAGCATTTTTGTTCCCACTTCGTTCCATCAAATTAAAAGCTGTTCTTCCTGGATTGGAAGTATAAAGCTGTATAAACAAAAAACTACTTTAGTAATTTGTCACTTTTTATGTTATGAAAGATGTTTTGTTTTATTTTACTAAAATTAAACTTACCGAGTTCACTATATACATTATATTCCTTCACAATAAATTTGGACATTGTCTTTTTCGATAATGATTATTGAAAGATAATATTAACTAATTCACACTTTAACAACAAACTTGAAGCACGACATACATGAACCGTAAAATGGCGTAGGACTACAATGTGAGGCCGTGAGGTGAGGCATGCGCAAATATCTAGAATAACTACCAGCAGCGTTACAGTTTTCATTAAATCAGCAATTTTAGTAACTTTTCCGATCCAGTAGGTGGCCGTACCATCGCTCGTTCAGAGTTACCATACCCTGCTTGTGTCTTCTATGGAGGCCACTAGTTTGACTGGAGTTATATAGTTATAATGGTTCAATTATTTCTCCTCCAAATTACTTCCGTCTAAGTCCATGTAAGTTTTCACAGAAGCAGAGTATGTGAGTAGGAGTTTCATCATGGAGTTCACATTTCCTGCACATAGGTCCACTAACTTTGCCCATTTTGTGCAGAAGTTTCCTTAGGGTGCAGTGTTCAGTCACCTGGTTGGTAACTGTCTTCAAATATCTCTTGCTTAGTTTCAATAGCCTGGTTGAGAGTTCCTTGTCTACCTTGTTCAGTAAACTCTTTGTATTGAGGTGCCCTTGTGTCGACCTCCATTTGAGTTGGTCTAGCCATTTCCTGATTTCCCCTCCTATGCAATCTTTTGTGATTCCACAAAACGGTTCCAGAGCTATGAAGTCTCCTTTAGAACCTTCTCTAGCTAACTGGTCAGCCATTTCATTACCTGCATTCCCCTCATATGCCGGCAAACATATTAGAGACACTTTGTTGTCTCTTGCCAGCCTGTTGAGGGATTCTCTACAGTTTTTTTACCAGTCTAGACTTAATGTTTGGTTGCACAATTTTTTTCATTTGGTGTTTTTAAGATCCTGTATAAGACTTTTATGTGTGAGCACTTAAGAAAAATGATTTTATTCAGTTTTAAGATGATGCCAAGAGCTTGTGGAAGATTCAATATCTACTGGTGGTGCTGTTTCCTGGACTCAAACTGGGTTGATAACCCTGTGCACATAACTACAGTTTAAAGAAGACATCAATCTACAACTGGCCCCAATCTTTATTAATGTGTGTGTGTATGTTTTGTAATACAAACCAATATCCAAAGACAATAAGGCGTTCCCATATAGTCACGCAACGTTTTTTGTCGTACAAGAAAAATGTACCTTACATTTTTTTTCTTTCCAATTTCCGTAATAATTATAAAAACATTAAAATCGCAGTTGAATAAATAATATCACAGTGGCTATGAATATTTTATTATTTGAGATCTACATTTCCTTGGAAATCATCAGTTTTCCAACAATATTAGGGGTGATAATGTTTACTTGAACGTTCCTTTTGATATATTACAGGTTCAGATACTAATACATTCGAAATTATAGTTTTTTAACCCTTAACCTTCATGTAGCCAGTAGCGGATTTAGGTTAGAGGGCGCCCTAGGCCCGAGTCGATATGGCGCCCTTTTTCTTTCATAACATACCTATATAATAAACGTTTATGTACCGCCAAAAAGTGTGCCAATGTGGAAATTGAAAAGTGTCCAAATTATAATAACAGATAAGCAGACATGCAAGAATGGCTTATACAGCGAAACATAGGATATGCTGAAAGTTGATTTATACCATTTGATTAAACAGCAAAAACCACAATTTAAAAGATATGAAATAGATCAGATTTTAAACACACATGGTCACGAAACCCTTAGACTTCCGCCTTACCACCCTGACCTGAATCCCATTGAGCTAGTTTGGGCTTCATTGAAACAATATGTAGCAGACAGAAACGTCAATTATAATTTGAGATAGATGAAAAATCATTGTATCGAATTTTTTAATACGTTCGATGAAAATGAATGGTGTAACCATGCAATAAAGTATGAAAAAATGTATATGGACATGGAACCTTGCCTTGATGTAGCAATAGACCAAATTATAATTAGTCCACAGGACGACGACAGTGACACTTTAGATTTAGAAAATGATGAAAGTGAAAGTGACATAAACAATAGTGAGAGCGACGTACAAATATCTATTGTTTAAATTAATGTAGTGAATATATATTTGATCTGTACATTCATTATGTATTTTTAATTATTGTTTTAATGCTTTCGAAGGGTTTGAATACCTGTTCTGACATACATCCGGATTAAGTTAAAAATATTGGAATTCCCACTACCTGCTTCTTTAAGTAAATATCTGCATTTTTTTTTCATATAGACTTGTATTGTTCTAACAGATATTATTAAATATATTATTAAACAGTAATAAATACTATTAATACCTTTATTTACGTCTCCTGAATAATTAAATAATGTTACTTAATATACTTTGATTATTTACCGTACTAATTCACCAAGCGCATATTACCCTCTTTGTCATCCGAATACTTTCTCATTTTAACTTCGCGCCTCTCGTACGTTCCTCGACATTCACTCCTGTATTTGCCAAACTGTATGTGTGTGTATAAATTCTACCCTCAAAATGATACTATGTTTAGATAGTAAGAGCAATAAAATAAACTTTAAAATTTGGTCTTACAGTTTACAAATATACTTCTCTAGGTCCGGGCCTAACCCTAAATCCGCTACTGCCTGTAGCTTCACCATACAATGAGTAGTATGTGTAAGAGTATCAAAGTTACTTTTATAGTGAGTTGAAAGAAACTTTTTTCTTTTTCATTTTTGGTTTCATGAACTTGTTGAGAATTTCTGGCATAAAGAATTATATCTACAGCTGAAGGAAACGCAAATTGAGTTGGAATTATGTTTATAATTTGTCACGATACAAATTGATCACTTTATCGAACTGACATACCTTTCTAAATAATTTCATATTAACTAATAAAGACACGTCCAACCTTACCAAACGCGCAAACTCAGTTTTTCTTATATCATTTGATATGAAATATATAAAAAATCTGGTACTTTAAAAAAAAACACCTCAAGCTTTTTTGACGTATTGCAGGTTTGCGTGAGAAATTAATTATCTTTTTTTACTTTCTTCGAAATATATTTTATGGTTGCTGCTTCAACAGTTTATTGCTATAGTTTGAAACAAAATATGAACTTTGCTCCATTTGTCATTCCAAATTTATTACCAAAATAGAAAAAGGGATTTTGTAATGAGAACAAAATCCTTTTATCACGTTCACACAGCTAGACAAACAACGTTTATTTATCCTTTTCACACTAAAAATAATTTATTTCATGTCAAAATCCATTTCTTTCCGCCTTAATCATGAAAAAATCAAGTTCTTAAAAACATATTACACAGGCAATTTGTCTCGCCCTACAATTTCCCAACCAACTGTTGCTCCTTTAAGAACCAAGTAGAGTTTCTTAAACGGAGTTTCCTTCCCCTTCAAGAAACATTCAACAGGTGCCTACTTTGCGGATTTCTCAAGACCGCAATCTTTAACCCTCCGTTTCCTTCTATCAAGATGGTTATCGTTGCTTGTCGTAATCTCCGCGTTACGCTTTTTTTACACCTTGTTTAAGTGAGGTCGGAGATAAAATTGGATTTATGTCTTTTATACCCTCTTGTTCACCATTTTATTTACAAAAGAAATAAAAAAAATCATATTTTGAATTTACTTTTGTGGTATAAAAATGTTCGTATTATTTTTTATTGATACCATATACAGGGCGAGCTAAAGTGAATACAACTTTAGAGTTCTCGTAACAAAATATATTTTAATATTCATCTAGATCTTGTAGAGCATCTATTGGCACGCCTTGGCAGTAAAGTCATCTGGTTTGCCGTTAAGGCAAACGGCACGACCATCTGATGCTATCAGAATTTTAACACGCGTTCGCACACCGATATCTAAAAAACTTTTAATTGTCCCAACCAAAGCAAAGTCGGTCAATGTTTTCAAATAATCAAAAATTAGTTAAACTAATTGTTCCATGAGCATTTGATATTTTCAAATTGTGGACAATTTGTTTTACTGATTGTCCCTTCCAAAGAGAAACTGAAAATTTGAAATTTCCAATTAAAAATATACTTTACCGTTTGTCCCATCAAAATAGAATACTATTAATTTAATAGCCGCAAAAATCTTGACAATAATAATAATAATTAACTTTTTTTTTGGTGAAGCGGACAAGTTTAAAGCTGACGTGATTGTTGTTGTAGAGTTGGGAGGGTGAGTTAGACCCACAGCACTTAGGCCACATGTGACCCATTGTACATCCTCCCGAGAAGTTGTCTTCCTAGGTCATCGTCCATCCTGTCCTTTCCAGAAAGGTGGACAGGTCACTAGGAGACATCTCCTTTATATCGGCCAAGACTCACCGAACACGCACTCTCTTATTGACGATAACTCCGGGCACTCACATAAGACATGCCTGACAGATTCATCTTCCTGTTCACACATCCTGCATAGATGTGAGTCCACTAGCCCCATTGTATGGAGGTGTTTTCTTAATTGACAGTGGCCAGCTTCCCAGGGTCGCCCAGAGTGATCATGGCAAGACTAAACCTCGATGGAACTCTAATACTAGCCCTGATGTAACACGTTGTCTGTTCAAGTGTATTTTCAACTGAATAGAAAATAATACGTTTTTCGAAAACCATTACAAAACCAAAAATGATTCGAATGAATTATGTTTTCTTGAAGTTTGTATCTCACCCGGTAGAAGAATCTCCGTCGAAATATAATCGTAATAAAAAGCAGACAATTAAGTCATTTCTCCGTTCCTACCTGTCGTGCGAGGGGACGCCTCGTCGTAAGGAAACAGCGGAAGTATTCCTGCGGAAACACCGCGTTTTGCCGGAAGTGGCTAAGTAGAGACTACAATGAGCGATTCCGGTTTTCGTGTCCCATAGAGCACGGCCTACCGCGACACACCAGCGTGTACCAGGGTAATACCAAAAGAAAAAGTAAATGAAATTAAAACTAACACTGAGTAGTATGTTAAGAAAGAGAAGAAAAAGTAAGTAGTGTGTTAAGAAAGACCTGACATCTAGTTTCTTTTTCAATTTAAAGCAAAATAAACGCATTTTGCTTGAGACATTTCTCATCTTTCTAAATGTCTGAATTTCTTTTTGGCAGATACCGTGTTTTATTATTGAACAGTAATAATCCTGGAATACACTCCTTTTGCCATTGAAAAAGTTCACCATTCGAAAGGAACGGGCTTTTAGTCTGGATAGAAGAAGAAAAAATAGAAATCTAGAAACCGTCTGCACTGATCGCTGATGTACTACTAACAGTATGGATTTAATGCAACATTTTTTGGTATCTAAGAAGACTTCTGCCTGCTGATAATGCAATAATCGTCCATCCGTATTGCTATTGGAATCCCACTATAGAATTCTTTAAACACCATTGAGAAGAACAAATTGGAATACTCAAACCATTTAACAAGATGTATCACTCCAGCATATAATTCAAATAATATCAATGGAAAAAGTGGAGATTCCTGGCTGAAGAATATCGGGTTTTTGGCTCAGGAAGAGCAGACATCTTCCGATGTTTTCGTCTTACAGTTTTTCGAATGCAAATAATGCCCTACTGATGCTCATCCTCCGAAAATAGAAGAAGTTAGAGAAATAAAAAATGAATTTCTTATTAGATTTTTACTACCTCGTATCCCTCGTATTTGTGCGAGACATGGGAAAAGTCGATGAAACACCTACCGATCGTGCATGGTTATCTTGATTTTCAGGCAGACAGGGGAAATGGTTTTCTTTGTATCGTTTCCGAACGAAATTATGCTGCCTGCGGTCTAATTAATTACCTGCACCAGGTAGTGGTTTTGTTAAACGTGAGAACAAATTTTATACTTTTATACTCTTTTTTAAATTACCAACGCCGGAAATTACGGAAATACTCTTATATGGTATGACACTAACAACAAGGAAATTGATCTACTTGGATGTTTTATCCGCTAAATTAACATTAATAACTTAAAATTCGCAATAAATTTATAGAAAAGCTGATTAAAAGTATTTTATATTCATTTTTCCAGCTTGAAAGATCGCTTGGTATGAATGAAGAACCAGTAGGAGATATAAAGATATGTTTCTTTTTCAATGGCTCGACTTCCAAAATAGTATAGTTTTTTTTCCATAATTTCATATACTTTTTGATACTATAGCTGTTTTTCACCATTTGCATGTGAATTTTACCCAAAATTATTCGAAATCCATAATTTTAAATTTCCAAATCTTTATTACGAAACTATCAAAAACCATTTGAACGTATATAAATTGATTTTTACTCATAGGAAACGTTAAGTACAAATTTGTGTGAAACTTAAAATATCCACTTTGGAAAGAGTCTGTCACTAAATAATATAATTTTTTCCTACTGAAAACACTATAGTAGTCTGATTTTTGATTCTGTAGTCCAACTGCTGTTCTCTAAAAAATGAGAACAGTTTACACAGGACGTTCTTGTCCTTTTGCCTCACTAGTCCATCTGACAAAGCACTGCAACACTGCGTTGTGTTTTAGCTTGTGATTTTTCACATCCCTCAGTCAATAACCAGCTTGTACAACTTCTTAGCTATGTTTGTGCGACACCTTGCGGCCGACTACTTCAGTTCCAATCCTGGTGCACAGGTAATAAAGGACGAAGAAAATTATTCCAGAACGGACAAAAAAAAATACTCTCCAAAAATCGTCTATAACTTTCATTATTAGAAATAAGACCTAATGTTGCGAACACAAATAATGTATTGTCACATTTTTGTACTGATCCATCAAAAATCTGTACATCTCTTCAGTTGTATAAATGGATCTATGGATCAAAACGTTGACAAGCGATCTATGAGATTTGAATTGAAGACTCTGAATGACCTTATCTGGATGAATTGGATGATTGTATTCATGGTGAATCTGCTATATGGTGGTCTTCAAAAAGCAACATCTATCAACAAATGAAACTGAATATATGGCTGTGTCATTTACCTACCTACAAGCAATGTGGATGTTTCAGATAATAAAAAATTAAAGAGTCAATTTGTCCATTGTTATTATGCGATAATCAATCAATAATACATCTAGCAGTTAACCCAGCACTGTATCAAAGAAGTAAACACATTTATGTGCATTACAATTAAGCTGAAGAGAGGATCCTCATGTTGATATTGTTAATGTAGCTTCGAAAGAAAATATTGTTGACAAAGTTACCGGATTCATCTTTTTTTCAACTTTATGAAAAGTTTAGATTGAGGAAGGCTGTTGTTGTTGTTTGATTCATTCTGTATACTGCTGCTATGCAGAATCTGTTGATAAGTAGTTAACAGTTGTTATTATTTAACAGTTCTTGTGGGTTTTCATAGATAACTTCAATAGCTTGCTGATCCAGTTCTTTACAGATCCTTGTACTACGACTAAGAATCTATTCTGGTTCAGGCTGTATGTCATCTTTCTGCAAGCGAGTCATATTTTCCATTTCTCTCGATACACTGGTGACTTGATACCCGAGTCAGTTCGACGTTATTTCCTTCGGCTAACGCCATCAATGTTTCGATACAATCCAAAAACGTAGACGTTACTTTTTAACTTAAGATTACTTCAAATGTCGCCTGACTGTCTGGCATGATATGGATCTGCTTCGACAGCACTTTTGTTGTTTTCTCTTGCGCAGAGGAGCAATTCTTTAATGCGTAGTTATAGTAGTTGACACCTATCTTACTGTTAACTACTACTGAGAAATATTTTAGGAAAAAATGCATATCAATTACTAATAAAATATGTTTATTTCATACTGTACCCAAAAACATACCTTTACGTACTTGATTTCAATCCGGAAAATATACTTTTACGGGATAGTAGCTCGTAATGAAATATTACGTGCTACTATCACGTAATGAAATTTTACAGGCTTTTACCAATGAAAACTCAGTTATGATTCAAAAGTATGAATATACATTTATTAAAATTCAACAGCAAAACAATAAACAGAACGGTTTGTTGGGTATCAGATGCCACGTGGCTTCATGAGACTTGCGCAAAATGTCCTCAGGAATGAATTGATCTTGAGCCATTTCGTGAAAATCGGATAATGACAATCGCTGACAGTATCATACTATTTAAAAACCAATATTATGTTTCTATGGGTACCTACCAACTACAGGCCAGCTATCTTGGCATTGAATGCAAATTTTAAAAATAGTGTTTTTTAGCAGTATGAAATAAAATGTTGTACGTCACACGTCCGGTAAACTTTTACAATACTCGTTTCGAAACATCTCACTCGTACTGCAAAAGTGTACTTACCAGACTAGTAATGTAAATATCTATTAAGCTCCTCCTGGTAATGTAAATTGCTTCCCTAGTCGCCTAATGAAAGTGACAATCCCTAGTCGCGTAATGAAAGTGACAACGTTTTCGAAATACACTAATGAACCTTTCAACCTAACTTTTGAATCATTGATATCGTTTTTCACGAAATGTGATCAATTTTTAAATGCTAAAAGGTCTAGTTATATTTTTTGGACGTACGTCACACCAAATTCATAACGCACCGCTGTGATGGTCCTACAATCATGCATAAATTAGTGGGACGTAGAGGATTTTCGAGTTAGTTGAAAAATAAAAGAGGACTGGTGGGTTAGAAATAGAATTTTTTCATCTACCAACAATTGATGTAAAAAGCTGCATTACTGTTATAGTATATCAAGAAAAAAAATTTGTCCTCAACATGTTTCAAATTGTTTAACTTGTCTTCCATCTTTAATTCGGTAATTAACTTCAGTCGTAGATAATTAAATTTCTCCGAAGTCTTGGAAAATCGCTTTCCCTAACTTTTGTAATTGTATCTACTTGATTAATCTAAGTGAATGGCCACTGTACTAAACAATTTCCAAACTTATAAAGTAATTTATTCTCTTCGGACATCATTTAATTACCAATCGAATCGAGTCTTAAGATTTTCCATTGAACCGTTCGTCAACAGATACTTTTTGAAAGTTTAGTTTCAATCAATAGACAGAAAGATTCAAGAAGAAGAATGAATACACCACAAGGAACATACAAAAGATATTGAGCTATACAAGAATCTTTACAGGACCTCAATCTTCTTTTTATTTGAAATTATTAAATATTCAATTTAATCTTTTGAGTCTCCTCATCGCTAGTTTTCCTATTCCAGCGCCGTCTGTCAATCTAAATCTTTGAAGATTTTTTTTTTTTTATTGAATTTTTTAATCCACATTTAGGATTTTTTTTTACATTTTTGCAATATAGTTAATAACGTAAACGGTTTTAAGAATAAAAGTATCGTTGATAGGGTAAAAATCAAGCTTATAGCATACATTTCCGCTTAATTGGTCGATGGCCGAAGTATTTTATTAAATATCTGCGGTAAAGCCAATCTCCATTGTAGTGCACTGTGTGTGCACATATCCATAATGCTCTTTTATGGGTTTCTAGAGTAGCAGCGCCCTCGAGAATGCAGACGGAAAAGCAGGCAACTAGTGAAGAGCTCGTCAACGATAATAGCCACAAGTAGCTCACACATGCTTTTATGTCCTTTTTGATGTGAAGCGTGTAGTTTTCTACAAAATTTGTCTTGTTTACGTGTGCTGCTGTTTGGCAAACATCCTCTTTATCAAGAGATTTGCATGATTAAAATTGCAGATTATACTTGTTGCACTTTCTAATTATTATTTTCTATTCATACGTGAATATTGTTCTTTTTATAATGAAAACTTATGTTTCCCTTTTCACTTTTTTCATGCATTAAAGAGAACACAGGAGCATTAGCATTTTACAATTATCCAGAAAATGTTTTAAATACGAGATTTTTCCAAAAAAATACATACAGAAACATGTATCAACCAACTCAATTGCAGAAGCATTTAAAACTTGTTTAAACATTATAAACTATTTATCGAAAGGAATCAGTGGCGTAGCGATAGTTTTCGCTGCCCTGGGACGACCAAAAACTCGCCCCCCTTATTTTAATTATTAGTTATTCGTTTAAATAATTCATTCAAAGGACCTAAAGCACATCGTACAAGTTATTGAAAGTTAAGATACACTACCACTGCTTTGGAAAAAAACTTATATATATGGGAAGAAATGGCGTAAGGAACCTATAGGAAGTTAAGAAAATAAGAAGTATCGCTATCGCTTGTTAGTTCGTTCGCGTTCAGGTGACACGCTAGGCAGTTGTTACTAGTCACTAGCAATCCGCTTTTTTTATTTCCAATAGAAAAAATCGTGGTTCTTGCCGACCGGGGCCATGGCCCCTGCTGCCCACGCTACGTCACTGATTTTTTTTTTTCTATGAACAATGCAACTGTAATTGTAAATCAAATTGATCATGACTCGAAAACAGAGCCGCGTTAAGGAACATGTTTTTGCCACCCACATCTCACTAATATTCTCTACTATTATATTTTTATACAAAAAAAAACAAAACGGTGTATAACTTGATAGCGTCCCATAGGAGAAACGTAATATTATAATAATAGATATAGCAGAATAATTATAATTATTCAAACGCTTTATAAGTTTTGAATAATATTTTTCAAAGACAGTGACCGTTTTACTAAGAAGCAACAACTACTTCCCGGGCTATAGGCCCCAACGGCTATTGAATTACACTTCGAAGTAAAAATTGGGTTGGCATATCTTTTTTCAATATTATAATAAATGATTTAACGAATGAATGCAACAACCATAAAAGTCAAAACAAAGATCTGCCAACAAACGTAAACATTAAAGCAGTGGCGGATTTAGGATTCCTGCCGCCCTAGGCCCGGTAAAAACCATGAGAAAACCAGTGAACGTGTTTGACTTTTATCCTCTGAATTCAAGTGACCATTTTTTTAAATCTGCCGCCCCTAGGTCGCGGCGTATACGGCGTATTTATTAATCCAGGACTGCATTAAAGGTAAGTATTAAAGGACATATTATATTGAGGACCCACAGGAAAATTGAGTCATTGGATGATTATTTCTTTTAAATTATCTACAAGGCAACATCTGTGGATTCCAACAAAATAAACTTTGACATATATGTTATATTTATGTTGGCATCAGATAATACACTATGATCATTGTTCGTAGATCGTATCAAGGATTTTTTAATTATATTTAACGAGTGTGTGAAACATAATAAACCATTTAATTAGAAGAAAATCAAAATGATCGGCAAAAATTCGTGTCCGGTTTGAGGAGGCCGGAGCCACGAATTTATTCTATTGTATATGTATGAAAAGGATACGGTAGTACGGACCTAAGGATATCCGTTCGTAGCATGGTCCGAAGAGCACTGAATACTCGGTGATAAAAAGATATGTGTAATTTACGTAATTTTAATAAGTTTTTTTTTCATAAAAAATTTGTTTGTATACAAACAACTGTATTTGTGTGAACTTTATAAAAAAAACATTGTTTTCAAGGGCATTTAAGTACATCACCCACGGCCCGCCTACCGATAAGAAAGTCATATGCGGTGGCATATGCTTAAACTAATTCAAATAAGACATCTGGCTTGATCCAACGCCGCGGAATCGCCCTTGTTTGCGGACCGTGGCAAACGCCAGGTGGTAGTATCTTTCAAGGGGAGGGTTACCTAGGCAGATGTGTTCCACCCTTACGTTTTTAACCCCTTGCCTTACTACTTTTGCACTCTTCTAACTTCTTATCACAATCGTATATCGTTCTGAGCGTGAATTGTTTACACCACAAATTGTTGTTTGGACTATAGATTGTATTTAACTTAGAAATATTACAGCTTTTGGAATGTGAGCTTATACTCAATGCTCAAGAATATGGTTCTTCAAAAAATATGTACTGTTTCCTCAAGAGCCCTGAAGGAAGTGTTAGAGACTCAAATTAAAATTTATTAAGAAAATTATGGATTCGAAATACAAGTTTCTCATTACTACTAAATCAACTAACTTTACCGACATAAGGTGCAATTCTGTAAGCAAATGTTAAATTTTAACGTATGGTTAAAAATTAGACAATCTTCTAACTCCATTTTACTATTCTGTACGTATAATAATCTTTAAAATATGAACGGAAAACTCTTAATTGGACACCAAATCTGTTGAAATTCAAATCCTAATCTTGACTGTGTATAGATTAAAACATTTCTAATAGCGTAAACTTCGTCAAATATAACGGCTTGCCGTAAATTTTTAACCACTTATTATAAAATTGACCCTATAGACAAAAAAACTTTAAAAAGCACTTTAAAAAAATACGTTAGATTCAAAATGATCATGTGCTGTGTTACCATGTATAATTTGAGGAAAGAAAAAAGAAAATAATGAGATGGTACTGCATGAACGATACAAGATTATTTTCTGCAGCATTTAATGGTCATTATTAATAAGTGTGCATGATATAATTCATAGTTTCCGGCAACGAAGGAAGAAAGAAAGACGGATGACATTTTAAATACTGACAATGTTTGACGAAGGGAATTTTGTGAGGTACTAATGGAAAAAATAAATACCACGGATTCGTCAACTTTCCCATTATTTGACTACCACAATCCTCCATGAATCCGGTATTGGTAATAAAAAAACTTACTTTGGTTTTTCACATTATAAACCTACGGAAATTGAATGTTTGGGATAGTAAAATCAGGGACAATTTGATCGGACCATTCTCCATACAAGGAAATCTAGCTGGCCCCAGCTTTTTGAATTTACTGCAACAGCAAATTGTCCTCGGAATTTTTAGTAGAGAACAGATTCTATGATATTTGGTTTCAACAAGATGATTGTTTTGTCCATAATTTTACCGAGTATTCAAATAACTTATAGAAGAACTATATCACATTACCAGATTTGTCTCCTTCGGATTTCTTTATATGGTAGTGAAAATCCAGTTTTAATGGTTATGACAAGAGGCTTACTATTTTGGAAAATGGTGACGCCTATGATCCTTATACAACTAAATAGTTTTTTTAATTTAATTATGTACATGTGACTTCCTGTTTTAGTCATTTGAATCAGACATTTCGTTTAGACGTTACGATGGACTTAAAAATGCTAAATCTAAGAAAAATTTATAATTTACGTACATAAATGTATATATCTCAGTATTTCAAATTACTATGTTAATAACTAGTTTGATAGCTGCAATACTGCATAACCAATAAAATAAATATCAGAAGGAAGATATTCATCCTAAAAAATATATAGAATTATGTAACTAATGGTACCGGAAGTGTGACATGTTTTTTTATCTTTTTATCAAGTTTATTCAGATTATATCCCGCGAATATTCGTTTGATTATATTCACGAATTAGTTTATAGAGAGTCCTTTAAATCCTGTCCCAAATTTCTTAATCCTGCGGTACTTAAAAGACTAGAATAATCAGATGTTTGATATAAAAGAATTTATAATTTTATAATGTACTGGTGCAAACGGCGTTTTGTGTAGTTGTATTGCCGCATTGCATTAATCCAAGATGGTAGTACCTTTAAGGATTTGCCGAAAAGTGACAAGTTGCTATGAATATGTGCTTTTGCACCTTGAATGCAACAACTTAAAGGTGGTTTTCTTTTGTTATTGAGTTTAGCATAAAAATGTACCTGAAATTGAGGTTTCAGTAAGCTGGGTGAGATTAAGAATAAGAAAAACTAGTGAATTACAGAATAAACATTTTTTTAACAAGCTCCCAGTCAGAATAGTATGAAAAATGTTCAATTATTTCGTAGTCTTCATGTTTTGATGAATTAGAAAGACGACGAAGCAAAAAAAGGGTTATGAGTTCAATTGATATACACTGTGGGCCGAAATAAAGGAGTACATTTTTTAATTGAAAATATTTTTTTTGTTTTTCGGGCGATTTATTTTCTTTTTGCAGGGATAATAACCTAACAAGTCCTCAACATGACTGTACATTTTAAAGCAAAAATAATGTTCTGGGTCGGACTTATAAAAAAAAGTCTTAGCTAAAATTGTACTAATACGCTTTTTCGGTAGATAAACTATCCAGAACACTTCAGTAAAAAGGAAATTTTCCGAAGTTACCGGATTCGCGAAATACCATTTTTATATTAAATAACATTTTAACAAATAACACATTTATGAAAACAGTTTAGTAGGTTTAAAACTTAAAGTAAAATATTATGAATGTGGCCACCATTATTTGATAAAAAAATGGTATTTCGCGAATCCGGTAATTTCGGAAAATTTCCTTTTTACTGAAGTGTTCTGGATAGTTTATCTACCGAAAAAGCATATTAGTACAATTTTAGCTAAGACAGTTTTCATTTCCAGCGAGCTCAAATGCACTGTTATATAATTTTTTTTATAAGTCCGACCCTGTACATTGCTTTTGCTTTCAAATTCACAGTCATGTTGAGGACATGTTGGGTTATTAGCCCTGCAAAAAGAAAATGAATTGTCCAAAAAACAAAAAAAATATTGTCAATTAAAAAATGTACTCCTTTATTTCGGCCCACAGTGTATATGTATATTCCTATGTTTCCCCATAAATTCTAAACTACTTACCATAATTTAACAAAAATAAGGTATTGTTGTACGCGTCTTTATTCTCCGCAAATTATAGAATATGTCACAACAAATTAAATTTTATATCATACAGTCTAGAGAACATAAAGTTATGGGGTGTACTCTTTTTTAGGTTCCAAAGCTTTCGTGAATTTTTATTATTCACATCCTCAGGACGCTATGGTAATCTGAGATTGGTTCCTTGATTTTGAGATTGGGAAAATAACAATTGAATTGCACATCTCTACAAAAAGTCCAAACACATACAAAATTTCATTGTTAGGTATATTATAATTTTAGATCACCATGTCAATTGAAATATTAACGTGTTACTGTGGATTTATGGGACTGTTTTATAAATTGTTTCTGTTTTTTTTCTATTTGTAGTCTGCTGAGGATGTTAATAAAAATTAACAAAAGCTTGAAAACCTGAAAAAAAGAGTAGGTACACTTTTTCCTAATTGCTGTACTTTGCCTAATGCTTTCGATTGCTTTCCACTATTAGAATGTATTGTTAGAGTGAGTGAACATCACATAATATGTATTGAATACATTGAAATTAAAATATATTACGTAGAAGCTGTTTGTTCAATAGAAGATTCATTCGTTTGGGTTGTGCTTAACAGTCCAGGCACTCGAACTGAATCTTTGTAACCATTTCCCATGGTATCTACTTCCATTCCAGAAGTTGCATCTCTTCTATACTAGGTTGACTAGAGGGATTGTCAGTAGTTGTAATGGTTGTATTATTTCCTCTTCCGTCTGAGTCTTTGTAAGTTCTCACAGAAGCAGAGTATGTAAGTGGGTGTTTCATTATAGAGTTCACATTTTCCGCACATAGGTTCATTAACTTTGCCCATGTTGTGCAGATGTTTCCTCAGGATGAAGTGTCCAGTCACCAGGTCGGTAACTGTCTTCAAATGTCTCTTAACCAGTTTCAATAGCCTGGTTGAGAGTTCCTTGTCTCATTTAGAACCTTCTTTAGCTAACTGATTCACCATATCATATACCGGCACTTATTTTAGAGACACTTTGTTGGTCTTTGCCAGCCAGTTAAAGGGATTCTCTGCAGTTTTTTACTAGTATAGACGTAGCTGTTGGATTACTGGTAGCTTTAAGCAAAGCCAGTCAGTGAATAAATCACTTTTTGGTCCGGTTTATCCTTTTCTGATGTTTTCATTAATACAGGTTATAGCTATAGACGATAAGTATTGAATAGTTAGTAGATTATTAATCATTGGTTCCTAAACTCGCTATCAAATCAATTGCTTTTATAAATAAAATATTGATTTTTGAGTATAAAAAAAAGGTTTTGAAGGTCTTAAATACTTTCTGCACCAACAATTTTGTTATTACACTTAATTTCTATTATGTTCTACTATAAATATCAAACGAATTCTAAAGCATATAAACAAATAAAAACAAACAAAGCATAAAGATCTAGAATCACACCTTACTTCCGCTGAATCACGATTGGCCAGCGTGAAAGATAACATCCACGAATCAGCACACGCCGTGAGAACATATTATTAAAGCGTACAACAAAAAAAAGCAACAATAAAATCCTCAACCGAAAGACTGACAGCATTTCAAAACGATCATTAATTCTCCATTTAAAATTCAAATCACCGTCTCATTTAGGAATATTCAGAGATGGATCCAGTTATAAATATATAATAGTAGGCTACAATTTCATATCCAGTGTGATTAAAAAGAATATGGCAGGTGTTATTGGGGTGATTAAATCTAAATTATTTTTATAAAAGCAATCTCAGTCGATTTGAAAAATACATTTTCCAAAAAAAAAAGGTTTACCGTGTGTTAAGTTCTACTTCATGAACGGATTTTTAAAAACCTGTAAAATCGTAAATTTTTATGATTAGAACCCCTCGAAGAGTACACAATAGTACATTCACAGCCTAAAACAGTTCCGCTGATCTGGCTGCCATCTCAGTTTTGAATTACCAGAAATTAAAGTTCGAATCTACATGCAGATGAATAAGATAACCAAAATAAACATTTTCCATATTAGCAAATGCCTTCTAATATGATCTGATAAGTTTAGAGCAACCCCACAGCATCTAGGTCTCACTAGGCACTTTGTGCCTAATGCTTCCATCAGTACGTTAACCAGCCCATGGTCTCAACATAGTTGATAACACTCCTAAGAGGAACTGACTGGAACTGTCACTTTGGTGGAGAAGGCAGTCAGGTTCAAAAAGTTTTTGGTTTGCAACCCAGCTAGGGTATCAGCTACGCGGTGACCTTTAGAGGCATCAATTCGGACTTTGAAAAACTAGCTGAGAAAATATTTATTGGAAGAAAAGCAGCAAAATATTCCTGAGAGCTCATCCATTAACAATTTAATAAGGAGAGAAGCAACAATCATTAGGAGAATCAGAATTAGTGAAACGTAGACTACTCTCAAAGAATTGCTGAACAATAAGATTGAATAAGAAAAATCATCAAAAGAAGCCAACCTTCACATGAGAATATAAAATGGTTTATTATATTTTCAGCTTTTAGTTCCTATTTGTTCAATGCCAAGGGCCAAGAGAGAAAGATTTTTCTATTTTTGGTCCATTTTTAATCCAAAAGTGATATATTTGTCGTGTCACTTTTGTGTTTATTATCTCAAGCATAACTATGTTTTGTTATTGTCAATTTATGACATTCGACAGAATTATAAGTTCCAGGTATTTTCAACACAAATTCTCTGAAATGTTTCCGACGTCAAAGTAAACTGGATGAAGTTGTTAAAACTTATTTTAAGGTTGATACGGCTCTGTTAAAAAATTCAAATAAGTATCTGGTATGGAAATCTAATTTGATGTAACGATTCGAATCGCGGACTTTATAATTGAAAATGGCGGCGATCGCGACTGGCCAGCACTAGCGATGAGGTTATGGACCTGTTGGGCACCAACCTATAAATCCTGTGCTATTATTAAGTGTGCGTTAGACATTCATCGATAACAATCGATGTGTTTCTATGGTATATCATCTATATATATTATCATACCAAGGGTATTCAAATAGTATCCATATTTTTGGGATAATTCTTATAGTTATCTCCAATGTTTGACATTCTAGCTCTGTTTATTCCTTTTGATGGTTTTCTGCTTAACATTATTGACTTTTACAATCTGCAAAACATTCAGTAGATGAAAGTATAAAACTATAAATAAGATTAATACCAACATTATTCAGCTAACAAAAAATATATTGTTTAACAGTTGAAATCACCCTAATATTTTCCAGAGTATAGTTTCCATTTACTGATTTTATAAGTTTTCACGAAGATTCAGTGAAATAAATATTTTTGGTATTCCACCGGTATTCATGTTAGCAGAAATTACACCAGAATGTGTACTTATTTTATGTAGAAATTGTCACACTTAATTCATGGCCATGAAACGATAACGGTCAGTCATTTGATTTGAAAAAAAAGCAGAATCCTCTATAGAATAGGATGAAATTAAAATCTGAGTTAAGAGATGTAAATTTCCTGTTGGCAGGCAGTACAGGAGATACGGTACGATGGAGACATTATTATCACCAACTAGAACTTAAAAATATTTTGTTCGACATTGAATAAAAGCAAGAAATTGCGAATTAAATACGGTTCATACATGATCATTATTTCCTTTGAAAATTAACTATTTCCGCATTTATGTATCATGTAAATATCATTCTAGATTAGAAAACTACGTCTACTGGTTAGTTTGTAAATCCGAAAATTTTAAACGCCTTTTAAAGCGATTATTTTCTATTTAAGAATATATTTGGGGCAGTTTTTATTATATTCTATAATGTAGAGCAATCCTTAGACCCCCAATCGATCACTCTTATTTTTCTTACATTTGACATAAATGAAATCTTAACAGATCGTGGCGTGATCCAGCAGGATCCAAATTGTCGTCTTTATATCAACCATAAAAACCTCCTTTAACTCGAAACTATAATAGAATTACAGATATCAGTGTCAGATATTTGATCGATCGCAATACGATATTCGAAAACGTACTTTTGTCCGCATTGTCTGGCTTCCAACTCATCGATTTGAAAAAAAAAATAGACAATTTATAATCTCGTTGCCCATCTGCTATTTTCAAAACCAGAAAACAAAAATATAAATTCTGCACAGCCAAATGCCACATATCCGATTACGCATTGTTTGTTAGCTTTGTGGTACCTACTTTAAGATTTATCCTATGGTCAAACAAGTTTTTTTTGTTGTTCACTTCAATTTAATTGAATTAGAATGATGGGTGGTCAATTTTCGGACCGTTTGTATCCTTAAAATTACTCTGTTATAAGTAAGGAACTAATTTTTGGCATTAAAGGCTATTAAATTTTTTAACAGTACCTTCCATCTTACTCTGAATATGAATTCGTTTGCCAGTTAAATTTTGAATGTGTTTTTAAACCAAACAGACGGATTCCAAAATGGATAGAGCGGAAAGAAATAGAATTTTGTGTCTTGAAAATAGAGCAAACAATGCATCCCACCATTCAAACCAAATATGTAACAAAATTTTGTAGTTTGAAGATAAAATTGGAAAAGTAGAAATCCAGAAAAGAGATGGTAAAGTAAGCAGTTATTCCTGAAGTGTCTATATGCGCAGACCATTTAAGGGCATCGTGGAGACCAAACTTATAATAAGGTTCACCACTAAGTAGGAGGTATCCAAAGGCAAGCTTACCTGGAGGACACAGAAGCTGAGGGACAACACAATCTATGTAAGTATGTACGTATGTACTTTACTTCTGCTTAGTTCATGAGGAACGTCCCAGAGACTAGTAACTATTTAGTCCCAGTTCCCTGAGGAATTCTAGGATATCTGAAGGCTTCAACTTTGTGATTGTACCTCTTCTATCCAATAATCTCGTGGGTGCTGTACCCTAGGATTCTGAATTGCTGTGCAACTCATACAAGTATGTGGATGGAAGGTTTCTTCTTCCATGCCTTACATACCTCTTCCTCCACTAGTTCGACTTTATGTCTACATTCAAAGCAAAGCCAGATCAGTCACCAATAGATTGACCGGAGGGCAAG
Source organism: Lochmaea capreae (assembly GCA_949126875.1). Classification (NCBI taxonomy): domain Eukaryota; kingdom Metazoa; phylum Arthropoda; class Insecta; order Coleoptera; family Chrysomelidae; genus Lochmaea; species Lochmaea capreae. Next base: position 15,819,224 of record OX421409.1, read on the forward strand.
GTCCCTTAATCAGACAAATTCCAAAATCATCTGGGACTTCATGTAAACTCTACAAGAGTTGCACTGGAAAATAGACTGTTGTTATCCTGGGTATCAGCACAATAAACAGTAGACTCACCAGTCTGAGAAGGAGTGAGTGGTCCAAAACTTTTCTATGAACAACATAAAATTGACAGACATATACACGTTTTGCCATAAAGCTAGACTGGGTTAGGGTTCGACGGAAGGGGATGAAAAAGCACAACTCCCCCAATACCTACATGGAGGACTTGGAAATCGGCCAAACGAATCCAGTAATAAGAACGGGTCTAGACAAGGACCTGTAGGATACCATGAGGGAGTAAACAGTAGATCAGAAAAGCTTGTAGCGAGAGGCTCTTAGAAGTAGGTACACATACCTGATATTATTGTTAATCTAAATATTGAAAAATGCTTGAAAAAGGAGTAAAAACTCATTAAAATCTAATGTTACACAGTAATGTAACGTTTAAAATAACAACGTTGTCGATTACGTTTGGTATAACCGGTAGTGACATGTACCTACGTCAAAATATCTTCCATAAATTCGGTCTAACTTGTTCTCCATTTATGCCAATTTTTATAGAGTAGTTACCAATATATACTTAGATAGTGTAAGCTCGTCGTGAACAGCCTGTAACTAATGTCTATATCACTCAGATACTTGAAAGTTAAGCTTTGTGTCTTTCCTTATGAATAGCTTCTTGTAAATGATCTTGAGTTTCCTCAAACCTATAGTAGGTACAATGGAAATATTAATATCATGCAAACTATGACGTTGTGAATACTGGCAAACATTAGCGCGCCCTATGAACTTCAAAGTATACCTCACGATCTTATTAATAACTCGTGTCAACTGTGTCAAGAATTATGTCAAGTGTTTTAAGGAAGTAATTTATTATATAAGTTTATACGAAGAGAAATGGCCGTAGAAGTGATTAATTAACGATACATGTCAAATTTCTTTTATGTAATTTATTTTTCTCCTGCTTCAATTTTAAGTTCGTCCTTGTTTTTCCCGATTTGATCACCTCCTGTATACTGAACAGTCAAACTACACATTTTATTTGTTGAATGACGGAAGAAAACAAGCTGTTTCAATTTAGTAACACCGGTAAAGAACAATTTTTTTGCACCAAGATATACAACAACAAATAAAAATGAATAAATAAACCCCCGATATATGGAAAACAAAGCGTATTTCCATTTTATGTCCATTTTACACAGTGCCATGTTCAAATTCACGATAATCCTTGCAGTGAATATGTCAGGTATTGCCATAAAAATGGGAATTTGCAAAATTTATATCGCACAGGGATGCAGTAACAACGAAACATTTATTGTTATCTTAATTAATAGTGATGCTCACTTTAGGTGTTTAACAGCACACCGTCATAGTTTAACATAATAGCTAGAGCCCCTGAATATTCGTTTTGCTTTATAATACGGGGAAGAGTTGGTTAAATTCTATAGCTCAATCTAGCTTAAATTCAGCAGTTTATTACAAAAAAAAGTGTTTTGATTGTAAATTAAAGTAATGAATTAGCCAAGCAGAGAGCGACTGAGGTCATAATAGGGCCTGAACCTTCCTGTGGAATTGATGGAATGGATAAACAATCAGGTGTTGTGCTGGTGGCATAAAACCCCAGGACAAAGGCACGCTAAACTATTCCTTAAAAGCCCTTCGGCCAAACTGTCACGCGACCTACTATGTCAAAGTCGAGAAACGACGAGGATGATGGTGAGAATGCTGGCCGGGCATTGTAGGCTGTGGAAGCTTGAGCACACAATTGGCCTAGCAGATGACAGCCTATGTAGGTTTTGCCAGGAAGAAGACGAAACCGCGGAGCACATACTTTGTGAGTGCGAAGGCCTAGTAAGGGTGCTGTTTCACCTATTCAGAGAAGAAAAACCGAAGGCCGAAAGCTACGCAAGGGAGGCGGTATCCAGGCTAATAGGTCTAACAAAAAGAATAAAGCTAGATATCGAGCTCTAAGGATATGCAGGACCACAATAGATCTGCAAAGGTCGCAGTGGGCTAGGACAAAGAGCCACTCCATTTCTAATCTAATCTAAATTAAAGTAATCTTTCTATAAGCTTCTCTGAAAATTATACGAAAAGGAAGTGAAATCCTTGCAACACAACAATGTTTAGAAAATTGAAGTAATTTTCAAGACAGTGCTTTCGTATCGTATACCCAAAAATGAGATTTTTCAAGATTATATCAACAATTACAGTAAATTTGACAGGTACCACATTCGCATAACTTCACTCCGGGGTACTTTTCAACTATGTTTGGTGAAAATCATTATTGAAATGTATTGATTACGTTTGTACCAAGAGAATCAAGGAAAGCCTGGCTCACGGACAAATTTAGTGATTTTCATCCAAAGTAACGGAATTCATATTTTCTCCTATCTAATCACATTATTGGCGCTCTTAAGCAAAAAATAACTTCGGCGCACGCCTAATTTTATTTATAGATATAAGAGAGTTAGTAGTTAATTTTGGTGTGATAGTAGAAAAAATATTATGTGTATTTAGAGCAGAAAGTCTTTTGGTAGTTTCGACAGATTGCCAAATCACTTTTTGTCTCGACTACCAAAGTACTACTTTCTGCTCTTGATACACAAATAGCTATTTTGTTCTCTGTGATGTTTGTTTTTAATTTTTCTCCTATGACTTCTCCCTTTGACGTTCCATCTGTTTATATAAATGTCTCTAGCCGTTTAAATACTCCTATCAACTTTTTTGATTCACAATAACCAACAAGAACTTTGCTCACCGAAAATTAATTGGCTTCCAACCACAATAATAGAAGTGGACCAAGTCTCTTTTGGGCCTCGTGATTCACAGTTATACATTTAAAAGATGTTTACTATTATGTTTTAAGCATGTTGTTTGTTTTAGATTTTTTTTCTTCTAATTTCACTTTTCAATCTTCCATTTCTTTATACATCTGTCAAATCATTTAAATAACTGTTTTCTTCAAAATATTATATATACATTGCTTGCCAGTTTCAATTTAAGCTTCATTTATGATACCAAAACGTTTTGGCACCCCACTAAAACATCTGTACCTATATTCGTAGTTTACCATAAATTTGTAGTGGTCTAATATTATTTGATGAATTAATTATACTGATTAGTGACTAGGTCATCGACCAATTGAGATATATCGGTGATTCAGGTTTCGGACATTAATTGTATTTGACACTCTCTTCACTGAACGTTATCCAATCAAAATTTGCCGCTTCCTGCTTTTCTTCACTATACTTGAGCTCTGTTGTTATCTGAAGCGAGTTTTGATTGGATATTTCAATTATTAGATACATCAAACTGGATACAAAAATCTCTTTTTCACGAGTGTTGTTAAGATATTTGACATTTGTCGAATTGAACTTTTCATCACTTTTAAGAACCCTTTATACAATAAAGCAGTAGACATCGACATGTCACCAATACCTTAACCTCACTACTAACTGCTCTAATTGCCACCAATTTACTCAAAAAGCAATTTTTTAAGCATTGGGGCTGTTCAACTAGAATTTTGAATAAAAAGGTCTGCACCTGTCAATGTTTCATTAAAAAAAATTATTTTAATTAATGATATACAAGGTGTTCTGTTTAAAATAACTGCTGCTCAATTATAACTGGAATTGTTAGGTTTGAGAAAGTATTTTCTATGAATGTGTAATAACCTATTACCCAGATATACAAATTTTTTATAAAAAAAACATGTAGGAAGTTTCCAATATATCAGCTCGTTGTGATACAGCCTGTCTAATAGCCGCAATATTTGATAGAACAGACCTTGTCATGTCTATTTTCCCTGTATTGCAGCAAACATTTCACTAATCTAAATACAAGATTAACTTTTTTGCGAGTTTGTAAAAAAATGTTTGGGATACATTGTAGGTATACTGTCAACGATTATTTCCAGTGTACCTATTATAGTTAAAATTCAACATAGTCATCAACCAACAAGCTGTGGCTCTTTATGTTGTTGAAGAAGCTACAAGAGACTAAAGACGGCGCGGCGTCTCTAAGCAGAAACGAATAATTATTTTCAAGTACTTTTTCCAATCTATTTATTATCCTGGTATCAATAACATCTAGTGAATATTTTACAGTGTTTTCTTTCATTTTGAAGGATACCTTCACGTTTATTTATGAAAACCGGTAAAGAAGTTACATCAATATGTACTTAGGAATATTGGCTTGTAATCTAGAGTCTTGATCTCGCCCCGCCCACTGTCACGGAAGAAAAAGCACCAATCGAAACAGGTGAATCGAAATACTTTTAAGAATGAAATGCCGGCGATTATATAGCGAACGAAAACCCGGAGAATTTAAAACTGAAGAAGTACATCGAATTTCAAGAAAATAATTATCTATTGTGTGTTTAAAAAACGTGTAATTTTGTATCTGTTGATGTTTATAACAAAAACAATTCTCTCCTTTATCATTTTAAGATATTCCAATTGACGAAATATATTTATATTTTTGATATACTCCTAACAATGATAGTGAAATCAAAGTGTTTCAATGTCTATCAGCAGTTCCGAAACTTCTAACTAAATCACTAACATACAAACAATTTAAACAATTATTTATAAAACAGAAAGCTGAACATCAAACCTAGGAAAAATGATGTTGATCGATGATCAAGAGAATTTTATTCAAATTTGGCAAATTTTCTGCTTACACATGCCCTTTATTATTGAAGGATCTATCGGCCTATTCCATTGCGACCTTTTCAGATCCATTGTGGTCCTCTGAATCACTGAATATAGATTATATTCTCCAGCCAGACTATTTTCATGTATCAGCCTCGAAATGAACCTTTCATGTAGTTTCTTGTTGTTGGTAGCTTTTCATCACCTAGAACAAGAAACCGCACATTTGCCAGGGAGTCGCAGCTTTGCGTATCTGCTTACAATGCCCTGTCACTGGAGCTTTGACAGTTTCCCTATCTTTGCTTATAATGAACTGTTTCACCTTTCTAGATATTTCTGTGTCACCCACTTCTTTATAGAAACCCATTTATATCTCAAATAAAGTTCATTCTATGCCTAACACTCCAGAGCAGACATTTAGATTGGTTCCCAGTTCAAAAAAAATGTATCGCATTTCAGCATTTAGCAGTTTCGACAGTTAGACAGCTCTCAGCACGCCTTCAGATCAAATCCAGAGTGGTCTTAACCTTGGGAAACTACTGGCAGCACTTAAGTAGGTTCAGAGGCAGAGTAGAGTATTATTGTAGGCAATGAAACGGCCGACCTCCTAGCAAAGGAAGGGTTTGGAATGGTATTTACAGGTTCTAAACCATAATTTGGTTCATCAAAAACTGCAGCACGGAGTAGTATAAGCTGGTGAATTTTAGCAAATCATCGGGCTTTTTGTATGAGCAAACTCCTAGTTGAGGTTACAAGGGGATAAAAGATTCTACAGATCTAGGTCTTTACAGATCCAGATTAATATTGATGTGAGTCGGCGATGAAAGGGGAATTCTGTAAATTTTTGAAAAGATTTCGTGATTTTAACCGAAAAAGTATGTTTGCAATAAACACACCAACTGTGAGGATTCATCAAATGCTAATTTGTTATTTCTGCTCCATCTGGATGAGAAACCACTGGAATAATGATGCGAATGATAATGAAATATCAATCTGAAATTTTGCAATGTAAGAAACTAATTATACCAGCACGACATTGATAACGTTTTCCGTTTCCTTTCAGTTGTCTTTTTTTATCACTTTTAAGCCCACTGTCCTATAAACGGGATTTCTTCTTGATAATATTCAATAGCTGATATCGTTATAAAAAAAAAAAAATTATTTATTTGTGGTAACTTTGAGATAAAATTCAACTTAAACATGCGTTATTTAATTGATTTGCGGTCGATACAAGATACAAAGTTTCTTAAGATGATAATATTGGCGATGGAAATTGTGGCTGCATAATGAAAATTAAAACGTTTTTGCGGTTTCGAAAAGATATTTTTAAACTAGTGTGTAATGTTTAACGGAATATATAGGGTGGTCCGTAATCGGCCTCAAAATATTACGAATAGACACTCAATAATAATTGATAATAAAAAAGATAGAGGGTGGCAATGTTGGAATATAATAGAATAGATATTATTAAACGGGCTCTGTAGCAGAATAGCGCTGGACAAAATAGCGCTGGACAAAAACAGCGCAGGACAAAAACAGCGCTCCGTAAAATAGCGCCGCCAAAAGATAATTATGCTTCTTTATTTTACTACTACCTCATACATGAAAATAGACTATAGTACCGAATTAGCATAATTAGGAATAACATATTTTCCATAAATTACAGTCATAACAATAATTTTCCTGATTCAATTCGTCAATTCAACATCGCTTCCCGACCAGCTGACAGTGATCAAAGTGTTGGTAACTGTCTATAACAATATCAGAATATAAGGAACGGAAAACAAGTAAGAACAACAATCAATATTTTTCATCATACTTCAACACATATCGCTTCCCGACCAACTGACACTGATCAAAGTGTAAACAACTACTTGTCAGTGTCATATTTATTTAAAGTCTGAAAAAATGCAATTTGGTAAGTCTCAGAAAGGAGGTGATACATTATTCCACGAAGGATATAATTACCGAAATGACAAGCAACATGAAATTGCATTTTTTTAGACTTTAAATAGATATGACACTGACAAGTAGTTGCTTACACTTTGATCTGTGTCAGTTGGTCGCGAAGCGATATGTGCTGAAGTATGATGAAAAATATTGATTGTTGCTCTTACTTGTTTTCAGTCCCTTATATTCTGATATTGTTTGTTGTAAAGGAAGGTTGATGCTTAGCGGTGAAACTTGATTTTTCAATCACATCCTACAGTAATAGTTGATTTTCTAAGGATATTTTAACCGGTGCTATTTTAAGGAGCGCTGTTTTTGTCCAGCGCTATTTTGTCCTGCGCTGTTTTTGTCCAGCGCTGTTTTTGTCCTGCGCTGTTTTTGACCAGCGCTATTTTGACCAGCGCTATTTATGTCCAGCGCTATTCTGCTACAGAGCCTATTAAACGAGCAATTTATGATAGCCAGAAGTTTGCGTCCCGAGCCGTAGGCGAGAGGCGCAAGTCATCCCAGTGAATAATGGCCATAAATTGCGAGTAGAATACTGTACTTTGCCCACGACCCTATTAAATAAAAGTCAAGTAAATAATGCGAGTGTAGAACGGAAAGTAATAATTTGGTATTTGGTATTATTGACAATTCTAACGTAAAAATTAATAAAGTTCTGGGTACGTCAAATAATGTGACATATAGAGATGGTCGATACTGTGTAAAGTATCGATACACCGTACCGTTATAAATATAGTGTTTCAAAAATATCAATATTAGAAAATATCGTTATGAAAAGTATCAATAATAAAAATTTTGATATTATATCGATACGATATATTTCTGAAACAAATTTCCTAAACAAAATACGCAGATTTGATAGTTTATTTCATTTTGTATTCCCATCTTTAGTCACCTATGTATCTACCAAAATGTTGTGAGTGTTGAGTTGTCATGGCATGTTATTTAAATGCAAATGCGTGAATTATGAACCATAATTCACTCTAGTAGATATATGGGTACCAAATACCTTTTGTTAGGAGGTAAAATATTGACTTATTATTAAGTGGTCGTGGACAAAAAATGTTTTTTCACAGTAAATTGAAATATTTTGGATATACGAAAGTAAAAAATTTGAATCATGATAAAATTTCCGTTTCAAAGTATTTCTTAGAGGGCGCCACATATGCCAAATTTGTGGCTTAGATGTACGTCAAACTTTGTAATACTTCCGGCATTTTCGAACGTCTCCGCCAATTAGGAATTTTAATTTTCAAGCATCATTGTCAAAATTAATAAAGCATTAAAATATCAATAAATAAATATGACTTACTGTTTAGTTGAAAGGGGGATGATAGATGTGATTCCATTTACTTGGTCTGAAAAATAAAAAAAATTTATTAGAGTTTAATAATTCTTTGTTTTAATTGTTGGTTAATCACTTGCTTAGAAAATTGAGTTTATCAAGGCTTAAACATAATTAAAATCACAGTCTTGTAGTGATGTAGATATACTTTGTAAACATAGAGAAACTTTCGTTCAAACTTTAATTTATTACGGAAAATTCTCAAGAAAAATAATATTACCTTCAAATAAACTACCTAGATATAAACATACGCATACAATCACTAATGTACCTTCACGGATTACTTTAATGTGTAAAAAAACACTAAATAGTTATTCTGAACGGTATCAAACATTGGATTACAATGTAAGTGTAACCGAGAGATCTAAAAAGATCGTTGAAAATGTAAGGGGCGTTGCAAGTGTAAGAATACGTTTTCCTCCCATATATTAAGTTACTTTTTACGATTAAAAGATATCGTGATATTGAGACAAGTTATTTTAAGTGCCAGATGCTGGATAAAAATTAATTACTCATTTCAGCTAACGTTGTTTCGGTAAAAAAATAAAAGGGGGTGATCTGAACAAATTTCAAATTTGCACCCACAAAAAAAACTACTTTGTTCTAAATACGTAAATATCAAGATATAATTATTGAAGACTCACATAGGATGTAATTTGTAGCTTTGTCAATTAACCACAGCTTGTGTGTATGTATGTATATTGGATGACATTCACTGAGACCTAAGAGATTTATTGTGCCCCCTTAGGTTCTGAGGGAAGTCTTGGAGACTAGTAGCTCCGTTAGTTCTGTTACCCGGAGGAATTTTAGGATATTTGCAGGCTTTAACTCAGGTGAATGTCCCTTTTCTATCCAATAATCTTCCTTATGATTCTGAATTGCGGTGCAATTCGCAAGTATGTGGTTGGAGGTTTCTTCTTCCATGCCACAGAATAGACATTCATCTTCCTCAACTATTTTGAGCTTTTTCATGTGCCCATTCAGGCAACAATGTCCTGTTAGGATCCCTGTTAAAATTCTTAATGCAGTTTGACATTGACTTATGCATTCATTTGATTTTAACGGGTTGTAGTCACCCAACAGAATCTTTGATTATTTAAGCCCTATACTATATGATTCGAATGGTCTGCCTATTTCTTCCAAAATTATATTGGAGCTGATACCGCAAAAGGGTGTTTCAGTCCCCCTCTTTCTGGTCCATGTGCTATTTGATTTCCTTCTATTCCAGTGTGTCGTGGAATCCACAGTAAACTGACTGTATTGCTGTCCCCTAGTAAATTGAGTTTGCCTTCCCCCCAATTTGGAACTGATTCCACAAGAGCACATTGCTTTAATGGCTGCTTAACTATCCGACATTATGATAATCCTTTGCCTTCTATATACTTTGTCAATATTGAACTGATGGGCACACTTTCTTATGGCGTTATTTTCCGCTTGAAAGATACTTGGTGTTTTTCCCAACCTTTCAGAGTGTTTGGTTCCTGGCTCTTATACTCCTATCCCAGGCTATTACCTTTGAGCCGTGTGTGAGCCATTAATTGAAATTATTTCCAAGTCTGGTAATGGTATTTGGCTTAATTCACTAACGAATTTCTTTGAAAAGTTATACTTTTTCATCGTACCAGCTTTTGGAATGTCCCAGGTTTTCATGTTCTTTCTGCAACACTTTCCACCTCCATATGTAGTGGTGTGAGGTGAAGAATCACTTCCATGGCTGCCGTTTAACATGTTCTCATTACTCCTGTAAGGCATATACAGGCTAGCATTTGTATTTTGAATGGGTTTACTCTCGTCGTCAATAGGCTAGCTCTACTACTTCACGCAATGGCTCCATAAGTGATAATTGGTCTCACAATGGCAATGTACATCCAGCTCAGCTAACCATATTCCTGCACACCATTAGAGCCATTTTTTCTTTGTAGTTATATAATCTCCTTTTAGTGTTTGTTCCACAATAGTTTACAGTCTAGAGTCTAACCTAGATACTTGACGACTTGTGGTGATACTTTGCCCTAATAGCTCCAGACGCTTGCCAACTCTTCCATAGCTTTGAAGTTTCGGGTTCTCGTTGGCTTCTTTTTTGCCCAAAGTTTTGTTTTGAGCTCATAAAACCGCGATTTCTGTAGGCTGAGTTTATACAATAAAGAAACAAAGTGGGAGCATGTAGCTCGAGAAAAAGATTCTTGAGATAATTTAACTCCAAGCAACTGATAATCAAAGTCTGTTGGATTTGAGACATATTTTGCAGTGTATCACATAGTCTATCCCTTATTAATATTTAGACGACTAGCTGATAAAAGGAAATTAACCCACCCCCACTGAACCCAACAAGCAGACCGCATATGTCATTAGGATTACTGCATCAAATTGTGTTGAATTTAGTAATTCGTCGTGATATAGCTGCAAATGCAATATGTACATTAGCAATTAGCGAGAAGACCGCCACCGTATTTAGTAAGTAGCGTACGCATGCGCGTCCTCCTGCATTTCCGGTCCGGAAATGTCCACCGGTAATTGCAAGTAATGCACACACGTGATGATATTTGTATATAATATTCGTGTGGTGGTGGCGATAGTTCACGCGGGTGAGGTACAAATTAATTTATAGGGGTGTGTTTTTCAACAAGTTGTTGTGGTTGATGTAGGATAGGTAAGGGACTGACTGGTGATTGAATTGAATAAAAATTAATATTTTTTCCTTTGTAGGTTCATATAAAATTACTGTTTTTCAACTAGAGTAGCTACTTGTGCCTACTCTAATCGAGAAGCCATATCAACTTCAATTTTTTCCCCAGCGCTGCAGGTGAAAGTGTCCGAGGTCATGCTTTCTCTTGGTAATTAATAAGCTACCCGAAAATATTGACGCAAGGAACAAACGTCCTTCAGAGACATAATTGCAGACTAAATTTTAACTGCTAAATGACACAACAGATAAGCCAAAACAAGGTTTCGAGTGTTACTGAAGAAAATGAAAGGATTGCATCCTATGGTTTTGTAAACATTCGTATTGAATTGCTATAATGGTACATTTAGTCAGCACTTAATAATTTGTCGTATTTACCGAATGTTTAAAGGTCTGTATGGCGCGTACACTGGACTACAGATGAGTCATGCATTGGAAGGACAAAGGAAACATGATTGAGTAATATAAAGCTTAACAAAAAAAATTTCATGCACTTTAAGCTGCTGCTTGAAATTTTAAAAGTGATAATCAAAAGTTGCACAGCCTAACCTAACCATGTCCCTCATTCAACACCTGTAGGTACTGTGTTATCTGCATTATTTGTTATGGAGAGCTGTTTCAATTTTTCTTATGGAGTTTCATGGCGTTTGTCAACTTAATATCACATAAAATATAATTTGTTAATAATACGAAAAAACTTGAACCAGTTTCGAGCTGCGAATTAGTACCTAACGACTATAGGATAGTTTGGATACGCATATGTCGTTTATTAAAAGGAAACATATTTCCGCAAGTAATTCAACCATCCATAAAAAATGTTGACGTAAAAACTTCTAATTAAGAATATAAAATATCGATATACCAGTCCTGAAGTGTATGCAACCAAACATACAACGTTCAGGGGACGCGGATGATCGCCCTCCTCGATGTATTCTTTAGCAAATAGTTTAGAGTAGAGCTGTCAAATGAAACACGTGTGTTCGTGTGTACGTACAGCAAACTCCACGTGTCGGATCACGTGAGTATGACCGTAACATTTAATGAGCAATTGTGCGGCATACCACAATTAACCATAATGTGTAAACTAGTGACCAAATTATGTACACAGAGTGGGGGTGTCATTGATGCACTTTGTCGATTGATATAGTCATGTATATTTAGCGAAATACATTATCGTTTTAACATTTATGTGTTGTGGTTAACTATATCGGTGTTCGATGGAAGATCGTAGCGGGGTCGTTCTCTAAACAATTAGGTACAATTGCTACAATTTCTTGCACGTTGCATGTCAAGGAGCCTTACGAAAAATCCTTTTTTGAAAATTATTTTGACAAAAATAAAATAAGGGTAGGAGGTTTCTTGAAAACAATTAGATTTGTTTTATTTCATAGAGGGGATAGTTTTATTAGTTAATTGTTTAGACTTGTCATTTTCCCCTGAGAACATTGTTAGTTTTTTAAGTTATTATGATTTCTGATTCGGAAAATAATTAATCGTTTTGCATTAATATTTTAAAACCTATTAGGCATACAGAATAGTTAAATGGAGCTAGCAGATTGTCTAATTATTAACAATGCTCCTTAACACTGACTACTGACATGCAAAAAAAAATGAAATCGACTATAAAAGTTATTAATGACTACTGAAATCTGGAAGTGAACGAAAATGCCAAAATTTATTCTTCCCTGTTACGTAGAGCAAGCCGTTATTGAAAGATCTATTAAGATCAAAAGATGCACATAGAATTTGTCATGTCAGAAAAAATTCTCTGAAAAATACTGAAAACAGATCATTTGTGACTTCCCAAGTTCAAGCCCGAAGTCTTAAAACTGCCCCACTTCTTACTTACTGAATCATACTGTATCTAAAATACTTAAAGTGATAATAATATCAGCATATTGCAATGTAAAATTTTTAAAAACGTTAAAACAATTTACCCAATCTTTCTGATGTTAAATACGCTCCTATTTCCCTTTTAAACCCCGTTTTTGCGCTCATTCCATTATACATTATTACGAAATACAAATAATTATTGTAACAATTAACAATATACTTGAATTTGAAACACTCTCGCGACCGCTAAAAATTTAATCTGTTGGTTCATGAGTCGGTTAATCATTGGCCAGTATAATATCAGTTCCAATTATACATTAATTATTATTCACACATATTTGACACTGACCTAGGCCAGTGTTAACAATTCAATACGTAGGTTATTACGGAGTCAATGAGCTGCATATTTGGGGATACATAGAAATCGAATACGCATTATATGTTAATGTTTGTTTGTCTAAGTGAAGACATCGTTGTACATGAAAGTTTATCTAAGAATATCATGTCTTTATATTTTCTCATTGATCCAAAAAAGACTTGGACATTGTCAATATATAGTGTCGAAAGGTCCAAAAGCATTTTTAACAAAGGAAACATTAAGTAAAGAATTCCCGAAAAGAAATTAGAAGCTGTACAATTTATAACAATGAATTTCCAGTACAAATTCGTTACGTACAAACATCCAAAGATATCTTAAAATACAAGAGAGCTGATGAATCAACCTGTAGTGAAAAAGAACATACACATCCTGTCAGATAGCCAGGCTGCTCTTAAAACACTGAGCTCGAACAGGATAAAATCTAAGCTGGTGATTAACTGTCTACAATCCCTTGAAATCCTAGGCAAGGAGAACAAAGTCATTTTGACCTGGGTGCCGGGGCATCTAGGAGTAGAGGGCAACGAGAAGGCCGACACTCTGGCAAAAAAAGGATCAGAGTCATCGGACCCGAACCATTTTTTGGCATTGCGGAAAGCACTGCTAGAACAGCCATAGCTACCTGGGCGGAGAGGAAAACGTACTGGGCAGACATACCGGGGCTCTCTCACTCGAAGGCGTTCATATACAACCCTTCGAGTACAAAAAATAAGCAGATCCTGGAATGGAGTGGAACAAACCTACGTATTCTGACGGGAGTGCTTACAGGACATTGTCGACTGAATTACCACCTTAAGAAAATGAGTCTGGTTCAGACCTCGGATTGTCAGTTCTGTAATTTGGAGGACGAAACTGCGAAGCACATATTATGCTCATGTCCAGCTTTGGGCAGGGTAAGATATAACATATTCGGCTTTAGTACCTTAGAGCAACAACTTCAAAAAAGTATCACCAAATACAACCATGGACTTCGTCAGAGGCACAGGCTTGTGGGGTGAATTGTAATCCCTAGGGGTGAGCCACAATAGACCCAACGGGGGTCGTAGTGGAGGTGGCGAGAAGGCCCCACTCACATAGAACCTAACCTAACCTATCTTAAAATACCAGCTGATGAAAAAAATTCAAAAGGTTTTTGAAAAAACTTAAAATCAGTTCAACTAATGAAGAATCAGCAGCATGTCCGAATAATAAACAGGACCAAACCAGCCAAGTTTGTGTAATGTGTTAAGCGCTTTCGAATAAAAACAATTATTTATTTAATAAATATTATTATTATGTTAAAAAGTATTAACTGTTTTACCTGTAATATATTGACTGTTCTCTTTTGTATTTTCACATCAGTTATTGTTTCCAATTTATTTAATCTTTGATTTTATGAACCTCCTTAACCGGTGAGTGTGTAATTATGTTAAAATTCAGCAGTGGGAATTCAGATTAATATAATTTTGAATTAATATCTAATTAAAAAATGATTTTTTTTATGCGATCCCTGTAGAAGTCCTTGAATTCTCGCAAAGCAATGTTTAAAGAGCGCCGTCGGTTAAAGGGGAAGACAAAATGTTGTCCAGCCGGACTCTCTAATAATACGGGTTGATATTACAATGAAGTTAGACGCAAGCAAAACCGATCTTTATGTCAACTGAACTTTCAAGTGTTTTTTATCCTAAGCTTTGTTCGAATTTTTTTAACGGTTTTTTTAGATTTAAGCTTTACGTTTATAAAGAACTGAAGGACTAATTCGCGTTCAGTTACAAGCTCTAGTTTGTGAAAAACACTGTGATAAGTAGGTACGTTAATTTTGTCTTCTAAAAGGAATATTCTGCTCTTAATTATAGTTTATGTATTTTTCTTACTCATTACAAAAGATGTCAATATGATTTTATGTCTAAACTGTTATTCTTCACTTTATTTTTGCAACACTGCATAATTCTACGTTTTGACCAAAAGTTCCTTGTTTTCCCAAAATCATCAATGATGCTATTTTAACTATTTTGTTTAAAAAGTAAACTAGAAAATATATTACCTATAAGCTAATACATAAACGAAATGACGCTAATAAAACCAAATGTGATATGCAAAAGGATATAATGCGAAGAAACCATACGAATGCTAAATTGTTTGTGTAGAGTTATTTCACAAATGGGATTTAAATATTGTACCATCAATAAGAGGCAAGACGTTTACGAATGTGGCATCATGATTACTTAAAAATATATTTAAAAATATAGATGTGAAAATCGTTTACGAAATGTAATAAGTAATATTCCTATTGATATTGAAGGTATCTATCAAAATGCTGATGTCACTGCATCCTTAACTTTTAATTTAAATGAAGATGTTAGTGATACTGAACTAGATTTGGGTTAAACAGTTAGCTGTAAACAATATAGAATTAGTTCATTAGTTGTAAGTAGGTGATGTATTGACTTAAATAATATAAGTATTTATGTTTTTTTCCCTATTTACTGCTAGTTTTTTGGTTTATTCACAGTCATAGCTCATGTACTACTCACTTTGCTTCTTTTTTATTTTATTTCTATTTCATATCAGTTATTATTTAAAAAATGTAACCATGATACCTTCCACTGTTTTCCAGATACCCTATATAGTAATGTTCTTTTCACGATTTAAGAAACTGACCTGACCTGAGATGGGATAATGACAGGCAATAAGGCCATAAATGTATTAGTCCAGGGGCTGTATTCTTGACTGAGGGAGTAGAGCTTTCCGAGATAACACATATTGTGTCTTTATTTTGCTTGGCTACTCTGTCACTGCGGTGACAAAGACAAAATATCTGTTCTCTCGGGAATCTTCACTACCCCAGTCAAGAATAGAGCCCCTGACAGGGTCGTATTTATTTTGTTGTTGGCGAATAATAAATTATTACCTGAAAACTCTAGCGGCAGTTTCATACAACAGTCGACTGCCACAACAACGGTACCGTTTGGTGGGGGACACGACTACTGCTATAGTTTTACTGCTATGTACTGATTCACTATACTTATCTTAATTTGGCATTTGGAAATGGCGCCGACTAAGGTTGTGTTAAATGGTCTGACTGTGTGTTTATTATTATTAAAAAGGCAGCTACTCTTAAAGAAATTATCAATAAAAAAAAAACGAAAATACAGGAAGAAAAGGTACTGGGTGAAAACACCATTATTAAACAGATCTAATTTTGACATAGAAAATAATTTGTTGACCGAATTATTAACTGTTGACGGGAGAGTTCCAAAATTTTACTCGTTTGCCATTCCAAAAATTCGCAGAATCACACGAAAATACGTTGATCTTATTGACGCTATCTTTCTTTTAATGATTTCTGTAAATCTGTAAATCCCATTTTTTCAGAAATATTTGTAATGGCACCTTTTCTTTTTACGGTATTTCTGTATTCTGGGGACTTCACAAACATTCGTTTTTTCGGTATAATTCGACTAATAACATAATTTGGTTATCGGAGAACGCTAGCCGGATATCACCGTTTTATTTTTCAAAGCAGCGACTGTTATAACAGAAAGTAGAAATATTGCTAGTTATCCCAGTAACTGCCATAACACTCAACTGCGATCGCAATTTCATAATTCACATCGCTAAATAGTATACAGAGTAGACACGCCCACGTAGCAGTCGCTGCGATAACAGTCAACTTCTCTGTGAAACTGCCGCTTAAGACTTTAGGGTAATTCTTATTATAAATACTATATTTTATTGCGATATATTATTCGGGGCCGGTAAGTTGCATCCCATTTGAGCAGGTCAAACTTTTGAGTCAACAAATTTAATATTGTGCTAGATAATTAAATGAAAGCAAGCATCGTTGTCATGTTTATTCTGATATCGTAATTGATACTAAATTTTATTTCCCAAAACTGCGACTAATACAATTTTATAACAATATTGTGAATAATATATCAATTTAATTCCATTTTTCGATTGGGTTAGGGTAGAGTAGTTAAGAGAATATCTTTTTTTTTATTATAATATAGCGTAAGAAAATATAATAACATTTTTCAAATCTCATACATACTGTTTCAATTGTTGAATAATATATTAATTTAATTTAAACAATTCCACAATTCCATTTTTCGATTGGGTTAATATCTTATGTTTTTTTTTAAATTAAAATAGGTATAGCGTAAGAAAATATGAAGACATTTTTCAAATCTCATACAGATATGTGTTCCAATTTTGATAAAAATATTTACGATTCAAATAATATATCCGCAACATTGCTGTAAAATTTTATAAGCCTTTGATAGGAGATTATTAAAATAAACAGACCTTTTTGAATTACGGATGCAATTTGACGGTAGCCGTATTATTCGCTGGTGGTCAAAAAATACCGACAATAATGGAAATTTATACCTGATGGTAACGTGTAAGTATAAAAGAAATTAATTAACTTAGTACTTTTTGTTTTTAAAAAGGTTGCGGCCCTGCACGGTAAATCCGGAAAGTTTTATGGTTTTATTGCATCTCAAGCATTAGTCAAGTTAAGTAAGAGTGAAGAGAACTATACAAAATATTTTTAAAATGTGGCCATTATTAACCTGTATGTTTCAGCAGCTTAATTTGTTCAATTCCAATTAATGAATAAAAGTTAATTTTTTCTACACAATAAATTTAATTTATGTTTTAGTACCGACAACGGATCTGTTACTGTTTACTGTACAATGAGGGATTTATAAATTTTTATTACTAAATTCTTAAGGCCAGAAGCCGAGTCAACGAAATATGGTGAAACAGGAAATTACTGTCGCTGTAGCAGTGAGAAAGAAATGTTCAAAATTTAAATTCTCTAAACTCATTTCCAAATTAATTTCATCTAAAGTAATTAACGGTATATTTCAGATACGATAACGGAAAAATTTCAGCTTTCAACTCTTTTGTATCCCGAATTTTCGAAATAACTATACAACCCTCGAGGCATCAACAGTGATTGACAAAAAGCATTCATATTCGAACAAATCCTGATGTAAATATTTGAAAGATATTTTTAAAAATGTATATTTTGTATGAAAGATATAATTTTCTTATACATCGAGTTTAAATAGTTGATTGACAAAAGTTAAAAATAAAAAGAAACACATGCTAACTGGAGTTAATTAATCAGAAAATATTTCAATTTTCAAAGCACTGTGAACAAAATAAAAAAAAAATTTTAACTGGGACAAGTTTGAAATATGAGTCTATTATTTGCCAGTTATTTAAGCTTAAACTAAGCTAGAATATTTTATTAAAAGTGTTTTTTTATTGATTTTCAATTAGATTTAAAGTTCGAATACAACTAAATAGTTTTTTTTTGATCTTTTAAGGATGTTAAAGGAAGAAAATAATAGTTCAAGTAATCCTTAAAGTTGATAATTTGGACAACTATTAAATATAATAGAACTCCTCGGAATCCTTAAACGATAGTCCTTGAACATTTGAGAAACAGAATAGCATAAGGAAATGATCAAAGGAAATTGTAAATTCCGCAAAGGATTAATGTCCTGGAGAAAAAACTGATTGTGGAAATGAGCGAAGACAATATTTTGGAAATTGGTAAGATTCTATTATATAAATAGTAATTTTAACAAATGGAATGCGTATTTTAAATGGCCGGATCATGTTAAAAACTGTGTTGTAGTAATTGAAAGAGATTTAAAAATGTGTACATCCATAAAAACAGATATATATGTAGAATAATCGAGTAAAATTATTTATATTTGTATATGAATAATCCGATCTAAATTTACAAATAATTTAATACGAGCCATAATGCGCTAATCAAATTCGGTTAATTGACTTTTAATTTTATTAATAAATAAACAAACGGTCACGTTTTAACTCGTTTAATTTGTAATATTATTTTATGTAGCGATTTGTATGTTTACGAAAGAAGATTTTTGGAAGTTAATATTTATTTTGTGAGATTTAAAGGTTCTAAGACTTAAGAATGAATAAAAATAGAAATATTGTGATAAACGAATTTTAACTTTGATAAAATGTGTGGTGTTTTAATTTTTAAGGGGTTTTTTTCCCCACACACTCGCCAGTTGGTGAATATGGACAGTAAAAGTCAAATTAAAATAACTAAAGGGATGTGATTTATATTAATTCGAATATTTAGTGTTATGAATTTTCCTTTGTTTTCATCTATTTTTTAAATCTCTATCATCCTTGCAAAAAGACCCTAGTGATTTGTTTAGATATAATTGAATAAATTTAGCGGAAAAACTTTATACAGACTTAGATGGAAAATAAAAAATTTTTGTAATAGAAATAGTTTCGTTAATAAATTTGTTTTTAAATATCCTTCAAAATTCATACTAGAATTTGAACAAATTCTAAAATTTATGAAAAAAGCAAACACTAAAATCAAAAAGGAAAAAAAATAAAACAAAACAAATAAAAAAAAAATTTATTCCAGTAACAAATAGCATGACACCGACATGCAGAAAAATTACCTTAAGACCCATAATTTTAATCCATGTTAATGAAAAAAAAAGAAATATATTAACCACTTCTTTTAACACATAATCACTTATACTATTAACACCAAGTCCTAATAATTAAGTCCACTAATTATTACAAGGAGAATAAGTGCAAGTTCTATCACTAACGAACGTTTTTAAGAGAAAATTCTAAGTCCAAATTATTCGTTATAGCGTGTATCCTGCACAGGACTAGACACCGTGTCCTTACACTACGGATGATACCGAAGAAGTGAAGGCGTCTAGCTAAGACATGGGTTTAAGGCGCTCCTTGGGATAAAGAAGGCGTCGTAGAACGACGCCGACGGCCGACTGACACAAGACGTCGCAGGGGAAGGACGCGCGCCGACGCTGGAGCCCTTCTCCCCCCTTGGACACGCCTCCGCGGAGGGGAGGCTGGTAATTAAGTGATATTTTTAAGTAGCTGCTAAGATTTTTAAAGAAAGACTCTCGGTTTCGTTGTTTATTAAAACGGCGTTTCGTAACCATTTGCGACCCTTTGTGAAAGTAGCTGAAATGGGATTTTTATATCATCAAGAAAAGATAATTTTTTCATCTCGAGAAAGACGATTTTAAATGGAACATATAAAAAGGCACTAATTAGGAGCTACATTTCTGTGAAGGTCTCAAGCCGGTATTATCGAAATATTTGACTTTGGATGAGATTTTCACTTTATCTCAAATATTTTCCTTTCAACTCAAAAATAAATAAATAAAAATTTCAAATAACTGACGACATTTAAAAAAATTAGAGAATTAGCATTTGAATATTTATTGAAATGATTTAAAATAAAATGACCAATATATTTCACTGTTGTGCTTCTAATATGTATTTTCATTTATTGAGTGGTTAGGTGAAATCAAACATTAAATCAATAAATAAGATAAATTGTAGCAAGAAAAACGTTTATCGAATTGAAAACTTCTCCAATCAAGATTTCAACTATCGATATAAAATTGTGAGTGTAATTAAACTCTCAATTGTAACCAAAACTTTCATTTTTTCCCATTGTGTTTGTACCTGACCTGAGGATTACAAAAGAGTTAAATCAACATGGAGTTCGAGTAGATAATGCCCAAGATCACGGTTCACTTCATCCCTATTTTAAAGCTAACTAGAGAATAATCAAGGTTGAAGAGAGAAGAGTTTTCACCGTCGCGATTGCGAAAAATCCTGGATTTTTTTTGCGTAAATTGACGATGAAAAAGGAAATAACAAATTTGAATATTCTGTGGTTTTGTTGGGGTGAATTATTATGGAATTCATTAGGATAAATTGAGCTTAAAAAAGTGGAAGCAATAGAAAAAAGATTTTGAAAATTTACAACATGCAAATATTTCTTAATGCATTACTTAATAATTTTTGAAAAATTCGAGCAATTATCAATTCAATTTCAAGTTTTTTCTACAAGCTAGTTAAAACTAAAACCCATGCAAAAAAAAGATTTTTAAAACGAAACGTTTATTATTTTTTAACATTTTTTTTTTAAATATTCGCACCAAAGTTCATCACATCACTTTTTAAATTTTTTTATTTACAATCCCAGTCGACGTTTACTTCAAAACAGTCTATCACTTCAAATTAAAGTCTGGCATAACGAAAGTCCTTGAAACACTATTTTTTTACTTTTTTTTTATTTTTAAATGCGCAGTCCACTATATTTATCAATCTTTGCCGGCAACTTTCACTTACATCTATGATAATAGCAGCTGAAATAAAAACTTCCAAGCAAAAATAAGACGAACAAGCAACGAGGAATCGTAAGGAAGCGACTTACCTTCTAGTTATATCCTTAAGAATTAAAAAAGGCGAGTACACATACTATAGGAATTATGTAGGAATCATAACACTTGGGGAACATGGCAATGAATGTTCTTCTTGTGGAATACTATCAGGCATTATCAAGGAGTGGGGAGACGCATGAGCAAGTCGCGTCAGGACGCCAAGGATGCCGGCCGGTGGCGCCCTCACACATCCTTTGGCGCCGAAGAGAACTTTTGACGCAGCTTTTTTGCACGCATATTCGGTAAAAAAGGATTTTGGAGGGACCATGCTCCGGTGGACTGTGCAGTGCAGTGGATGCCGGTCGGTAGCAGAAAAATAGGGTAGTTTCAGGATGCTCAAGAGAAAAGTGTCTATACACCCCAAATAATAATTAATGCCACTAACATGATTTTTAAAAACTTAACAATACCGTATGTTGAGGGTTTATTAAAAATAATTAAGAAAATTGGTAATCAATTCAAGATACGTTAAGATCTATACTAGATGTTTCTTTTCTTATAGACCACTTTCAAAATTTTGTATCCCCTGCAGCTATATTTCTACCAAATTTCCAAAACTCGACAAAAAATGTGGAAAATTGCGTTGCGGCTACCTCAAATTAACAGTTTTTCCATCCTCGAATTAACAGTTTTCTAAAAAAAGGTGAGAATTGATTGGTTCATAGAGTTAATTATTGATTGCGCTGTGAGTGGATGTCGAAAAAGTAAAGTTATCCAATCAAAAAAGCGATTCCATCAAACTTCACTTTTTTGAAATCTACTCAAAGCACAAGAAACCAATCAATTCTCACTTATTTTATGTAGAAAACTTCCCATTCGGAGTAGTAAAAAATAAAATTAGTTTATTTTCTATTGTAGTATTTTAAAAAATATTAATTATCACACTATTAATTATTATTGTTATAACAGTCGTAATATAATTGAAATTAGACATTAATAACGTAACGTAACTCCCACATTTATAATCACAAAATAGTCATAATTTTAATGGTAGGTACTTGATGGATTGACAGCAAATTATCAATATTTGGCTTAAGTTCTGTTAGGAACTGTGATATTTTAAGACAAGATAAAACTAGGAAAAAGCTTTCTCGCAATTCCCGCCAGTCTAGTATATTTTTGGATACCGTCTGTTAAATTCCACCTTCAGCTCTTCATTATTGTTAAGCTCCACTTCCGTTTCATCGTTTCATGGTGGTGGTTTCCATCGACAAAGTATCTTCAAATCTAATTTTCAAGTTATCATGCAGGCAATTAAATGTTGAACGTATGTCTAAATATCCTCATCAAAGCATTGTACCTGTGACAAGAAGAAAACTGGGAAAAGCTGAAATTTTAAGTCTGTTTGCAGATAATCACATAAGAAACTTTCAATATCAGAGCTCATTTCATCAATATGTCTTTGTTAACCAGATCAATTATCATTTACCCCCGCTTACGAATTGTGAACCCTCATTTGTTTGTCAAGCCAACGCAGACCCCCATCGAGTCTACTGTTAACTCCTGAGAGTCCACTTGGACCACCTTGGAAATCAATGATCTTCACTAACAAAAAATAAATCAAAAAATTAATAAAAAACTGCATATATAAAATATACTGTGAATGCAACAAATCTTATTTAGTTGCAACATCTAGACCATTGAAAATCCGAATAAATGAACACAAAATGTATATTAAAGATAAAGTAGCTAGTATTTCAGCAGAATGTAGTCAAATTCGGTTACTAATATTGGTTTTATTATGATTTATCATTGGAATTGCTGGAAATCAATGCACACTTCAATACACAAATTTACAAAACTAATTTAGACATATTTTGAAACCAAAATAATTATTTTTGCAATAAGCAAAAAAGTGCTGTATTTAATGAAGCGATTCATCTCATTTTGCTATTAATATTTTGGAAGTGGTGGAGACTACATCTGTCCCTGAACATACTAAGGTTGCGCTTAAATTTTGTATATAGCCAGTTTACAGAGGATTATCGGCAAAAATGTAAAGCATATTTTGACCAAGCTAAAGGTCAAACTTCACGAAAGGAAAGTTAGTTTTTACGTACCAGACTTTTTTTTTTGAATACTTACTACAATATTTCTAAAAAAGATACTAGTCATATAAGTTATAATCCTAGAAATATATTCATAGACTTAAGGGAAAATAAGTGTTACACTGCTTTATTTTAAAAGGAAAACAGAAAGGAAAAGAGGTATCCTTAGACAATCCCACAGATCCTTTACTTCTTATGCATTTTTATAGATACACTTTTATCCTTCAAAATATATTTGTTTCTGTGTCAGATCAATAATATAGGTACACCTCACATCTAACAGTTGAAGAGATAACCTTATCAATAACATGAAAATGCAAATTTTATTCTTTAAATTCAATCGAGTCAATCGTTTTGTTGGTTTTGTAAATATAAATATAGTATTATTCTACATTTGATTCAAAATAATAATCAACAAATATCAATTAAAAAGTTATTGTAATACACTAAAAATATTAATAATAAGTTGTATAAACAACAAAAGCAATTTATAAGAAATTTCATATTAAAAGTATTATTTATTTTTGTGAGCAATAGAGATATAAAGGGTGTTTTAATGTTCATGCGACAAAATTCAAGAGGTCATTGCCCCTATAAAATTATGATGGGTGTTTCGTGTAAGAAAATTAATATAACCATGAATCACATGGATTTAATTCCGAAGATCGAGGAGGCTAGTGCTGCTATCCTCCTCGACCAATCATCCAATAAGCTGCATCTAAGAATTGCCTAAAAATCTGACCAAAATTCACTGGAGCATGAATCAGTCTAATATTGAGTCTTTAACTAATCCAGATCATTTTGGAGAAAACTGGTGTAAGCAATTCCAGCAGAAAATGTGGCCCAATTAAGTAGTCTCTTATAATCTAATCCACAGATTAACTGAGAGAACATTTTTGAAACCATGTTCTATAATATTATGCTAATTTTCGTCTGCCCATTCGTGATTACTAGCTTTTGGCCGCGAGTTCGGCCGCGTAGAAGTCTAAATTGGTTCTAATAGGATTTTTAAGGTTAAATAAACATGAAAATAAAATGAAATCTTGTTATATTTTATTAACACGAAGCTCGGTTTTTGACTTTTTACAACGAAACCAAAATATTACACCCACCGCAGTATTTTGTAAACCATATTTTTTGCTTTTCCTTCGGGTGCTAGAATTACCAGGCTACTCAGTGCGCTTACTGTGGAGCATACCACATACAACTGGCCATGGGAGAAGCAGCTTTCTCTCAGATCTACTCCCGCTACCTTAAGAGTATCACCTTGAGCTTTGTTCATGGTTATGGCGAAGCAGACTTTGATAGCAGTAACATCGGATTGAGTTTTCAAACGTGTCAAAATAAAATGTAATTTCAATCAAATGCAGGAATATTGATCAACTCTAATGCAAATCACCCCCAAAATATCTTTCTACCCCTTTTAAACCCCGTTAGGCCATGAGTTTCAATAAAATACGAAGCAAGTCTTCCATCAATTTTGTGAAAGAAAAGTTCATTCAAAATTTCACCCCCTTGAGGGTAGAATTTCGGAAAATCCTTTGCTTTCGAATGTCTACGTCATACAAAGAACACACCCTTTAAGTTTCAGGTCTCTACGATCAGCGGTTTAGGTTGATCCGTCAGCCAGGCATTCAGAACAAAGCATTTTATATGTAGAGGTTATGAAAATTTATAATGGAAAATGTGCCTCATCTGAGGAAATTATGTTCTCTAGAAAATTAAGCACTTCGTCTGTCCTCCAATCACAAAATCCGACTAGCTGAAGAAAACTTCGAAAAGAACTTGAACACGTTTGGATGTGATAAGGGTACAACTGATACTCTTTTGAAACTCGCCTCACGGACGTGTGACTGATATTTAGGATGTTAGTGTATTTCCTAGTGGTTGTTTATGGGTGTTAATTAATTTCGTACAAAATATCTTGTTGTATTCTTACCCTATCATAATTTTTAACGAGCAATCACCTCCCGAATTCTGTTCGCATGATTTTAAAAACGCACTTCAAATTCAATCTATTTATTTTTGTTATTTTATTAAACTAAAAATTCTAATAAATAATTTGAACAGTAAAATTTTCCTCACTAAAATCCACATTTGTTTTCCAGGGCAATAAGAAGAGGTAATGAATGAAGACCATATGGTTCTCCAAGTATATGATGTGTAAATTTCAAAAGGCAATTTACTCGGCATCTGCCCAGATCTCGTATTTCTTTCTTGACCATTCGAGTTTAATTCAACTATATGGCGACTTAATGGGCTTTTAAACTACAACTTGGTTAACCAAGACAAAGATGGACATTCGAAGCATATCCAATTAAGGCGATCGATTTCTAGTCGCACTGGCGCACGTATTACTACGATTCTAATGAAAATTCTCACAAAAAAGTGCTAAGCTATAAAATATAATCATTATTATTATTATTTCTATTAAATTAGGTTAAACACTTAGAGATGGATTGAACCAAACATTTTTTACTAATTGTCAAAATTGTGTAGGAGCGACCTTAAAAATATTTTTAAAAAATTGTATTTATTTGTTACTGTTGTCTCGCTTAAACAGATAACCCGTTAGATCTCATTCTCTCCTACATTATTTTATTTTTTTGCCGTAAAGTTTGTTATTTATATATTTTACTGAATTAAGTATTCAATTTGACGTTGGATTCTCTAAATCTATGGATACGACCTACCATGAGATGAAATCAGATAGCGACAATAGACGCCGAAGAAAAGCTAGCAGAAAAACTTCTCAGACAAGGAAAAACTAGTTGGGTGGATCAGATGTCCTAATGAAACTGCCGCGCTGCTTTAAATGTCAAAAGTTTCGGCACAGAAGAGACGAATGCAGAGGTGATGATCGAGCAGAGGACTGCCTGAGGTGTGGACAACAAGGACACCGAACTAAAAACTGTCCGGAAGGCACCCACGAGTACTGCCATAACCGTGACATCCAAGGGCATAGAAATAATTCTACGAATTGCCCAGAATACAAAAGGCTCCTAGAAGCAGAGAAGAAGAGGAGGAGCAGGAGGCCCACGCCCGCACAATGATCAGAACAAAAAACAAACTACCGGTAAAGGGCTCCGCCTAGACCAGTGTTTTTCAACCTTTCTCATGACACGACCCCCCTAGTATCAAAAAATATTTCGCGACCCCCCAACCCTTTTTTCCATCAATGTTAAAAATATGTAATAGGTACTTGCAAAAGTTTTAGGCGTTTGCATTATTTGCAAACTCCATGGCTTTATAAAAAAAATTGAATTGTGGTCATCATCCATTAACCAAAACAACTTTGATTCATTTTCGTCTGCACAGTCTTTCATTGAAGAAGTCGGAAGCGAGATCAACATCAACTCATATATATCTGGTATGAAAATGGTGTTACATAATTTGAAAAAAGAATTGTGTCATTAATTTTCACTGCAAGAGATATCGGATAACACTGGGCAAAGATGGATCTTAAATCCGTTTTTAAATGCAGCTATAAACGAGGCCAATTTAGCAACTAAGCTCAAAGAGAATCTGCTGGAACTATCTCCGATGGGATGTTTCACTTGGAATTCAAGTCTGAAAATGGATACGTTTTGGTTAAAAAGAAAAACAGAATACCCGGAATTAACAACCGAGGCTTTGAAGTGTTTGATTCAATTTTCTACCTGTGCGAGTTGGGATTTTTATCAATGGTGCGAATAAAATGTACTTAAACTAAGAAATCGCTTAAATTTGGAAAACGATTTAATACTTAATGTGGCAAAAACGGATCCACGATGGGAGAAATTAATTAAACAAACTCAAGCGCAACCTTCACATTAAAATGAACGAAGATAAGCAAGTACAGATGTAATCATTTTCCATTTAAACACATTTTTAATATTCATTTTTTTTTGTAATAACATGTTTTAAACTAGCATTTTTCTGACTGCTATGATTGACAATATGGAAATTTTGTTATAGGTATATGATAATTTTAACTTTTATCGACTTTTTATTTAAGTCTCACAAATTATATGATTTATAAAAAAACTTAAGTTTTCTCGACCTCTCGCGACCCCCCTAAAGAGGTTGAAAAACACTGGCCTAGACGGAGCAAACAATAAGAATCTTACAGACAAAACTTGGAACAAAAAAACTGCACACGATTTTGCCTTAGCCACAGCGAACCAATTGAAAGTTGACCTGCTGATTGTAGCTGAGCCAAACCTTCGCATCCTAAGAGAAAGGGGCTGGCGAGTGGATGCTGGGAAGCGAATTGCGATATGCTTTGTAATCAGAAATATCTGTGTCAAGAAGCTGGAATCTTGCCAGGGTTACGTCGTACTACATCTGCCAGAATTTAAGATTTTCTGCGGCTACGTATCTCCGAGTTTAAGTAGGGATAAATACATGGAAAGCAACGATATCATGATGGACCATGCTGAAAGAGAAGGGGGCTTTCCCACTCGCCACTACAAGATGAGGGAAAAAGTACTGAAGCAAACTGATATAAAATGAGATGGGGATTACAAATATTTGAATTTTGTGGTACTGTTTCTAGCATTTATTAAAATGATGTTTTGTGTATTGAACTTAATCTCTTGCCACTTTCTTAAACATTTTTTTCATTCATTTTCCAAATCAAAAGTTTCAGTGAATAAATAAATACGCAAATCCCTCTCTCTTTAATAATTGAAACAGCGTAATAAGTTTAATAGATTTAATATCGACTAATAAAACATTTAAAAAAGCTGAATCGAACCTCATGAATTTGAATAAAAAGTGAAAACGCTGGTTAAACATTTAAAATGAGTTATCAATGACCACGTGTTAAATCAATAAAAATATATGAATACGATGTTTATATAATTTATAAAAAAAGTTACATTTTTATACCGATCAAATGAATAACCGTATAGAAAAAAAAATGAAAAATTGAAAAACGAATTAATAGGTGTCAGTGGAGCGGTCGCTGGATTCGAAAAAAGCTCTCAAATAAAAAATGTTGCCCTTTTTTATTTTTTATGGAAGTGTACACAGGCCACCTGTTGTTCCTTTTCCAGCTATTAATAGAAATCAATATAGTTTGTCTCATTTGGTAATCAACGGCGACTTCACTTCCGGGAATGCACGGAATACGGAGATGAATTTGATATCACATCAATATTATTTTGATATTAGTCGTTGCGGGCGTGTGTATATAGGGAAGATATACAAGATGTTACAGAATAACTATTCCTAATTTTCAGAAATAATAGAGGGCACTTAAATCAACTTTTTTTATTAATAAAATGAAATAAAATTGAATTATTTGAAGAAAGACAAAACTTATTTTCGTACTTGTCATTTCACGTGTGTCACAAATTATTTCTTATTAGATAACTGTGTTTAATTATCATTTTACGGATCACAAATTAGTCTTTATTAAATAAATTAGTGTTTGATTGAAAATGTATCATTTTACAAATATTGAATTAGCAGACATTGCCTACGGAGCAGCTTACGGTAAATCGAGATACAGGTGAATTCATAGTGAAGAAAATAGATTCGGTGGCCAATCGTACTGTACTAAAATGTCAACTTTGAGGACAAAGCTTTGCAACA
Organism: Lochmaea capreae; assembly: GCA_949126875.1. Taxonomy (NCBI): domain Eukaryota; kingdom Metazoa; phylum Arthropoda; class Insecta; order Coleoptera; family Chrysomelidae; genus Lochmaea; species Lochmaea capreae. The sequence goes on from OX421409.1 coordinate 15,848,010, forward strand.
ATTTGAAAACAACCCGAAAACAATCACTCGTGCCATTCAATTTGCTGAATGATACTTTAATAAAATTATCGACGAACCAACAATTCCTAGGAGTGTATTATGGACAGACCAGGCACGTTTTATTGTAATACACACAATAGTCACATTTGGAGTGAAGAAAATCCTCACACCATTCACAAGTTACATCATCAGTGGAAGTTTTCTGTTAAAATTTGGACTAGTATTGTTGACAATTTTGTAGTGGGACCATATTTACTGCCTGCGCGGTTAGATGGTAACGTTTATAGGATTTTTCTGGAACATACTCTACCAGAGTTGCTTGAAAATGTCCTACTTATTATTCGAAGAAATATTGTTTTCCAGTATGGTGATGCACCAGCACACTTTAGATTAAATTGACGAAATTATCTAAATGCACACTTTCCAAATGGATGTATGTGAAGAGTAGGGCCGATTTCTTGACCTGCACGTTCATCAGATTTGACTCCAGTTGATTTTTGTATTTGGAGTCATATTAAATCACTGGTTTATGCGCCACTTGTTAATACAGAAGAAGAGTTAGCAGCTCGAATTATTCTGGCGTTTGATGATATTTGTGAATTCGGCAGTCGATTACACATCGATATAACTTGTATATCCAAAATGGTGTTCGTAACTTCGAACAATTTTTATAAAGTTTGATGCAGTTCAATTTAGTAAGTAACTACTCTTGCCTTATCTAATTGTTTTCAAAGATTTGTAGTTAATCTTGATAACGAGAAATTTCCGGGCACTAGTTTATTAATAAAAAATGTTTTTTAAGTGTCCTCTATCATTTCTGAAAATTAGGGATAGTTATTATGTGACACCCTATGTAGGACCGGATCTAGGAACAATTTTCAATACAATAATTACTTCGTGACAAAGAAAAATAAAAGAAAAACATCCAAATACTTTTAACAATCCTCTGCCTTCAAGGCCATTTAATTTGAAGGAATTTTAATAGGGTTTTTTTCAGTTTCCTCAGTAAAACTCTTTCTTATCAGTTTATGAAAGAATTAACTGTATATTTGCTACTTTTACATAACATAATATTATTACATCGGGACTGTTTTTGAAACGGGATCAGTTGCCAAAAAAAAAACATCAACCACAACGAGGCTATGGAAGTTGTCGTTTTAGGACAACTTATGCTTGAAGAACGACAGTCAATATCACAAATTTCTAGTGCAGTGCGCGTTTCTCGTTACAGAATTTCACATAAACACAAATTCCATCCTGACAAAATAAAATTAGTCCAAGAACTACATGAAGACGATTTTAACCGGCGTGTTCAGATTTGTGAACTGATGAGTGAACGACTGCACCCCTCTTCACCTTTATCGTACAATATCTGCTTTTCCCGACGAATGTTAATTTACATTAAATGGTGAAATTAACAGACATAATTGTTGATATTGAGCAGAAAATTACCCACAGATAATGCGGAAGTTTCATAGTCAAACACTACAAAAATTGAACATCTGGCATGGCATTTTTGGTGACCATATTGCTGGACCATATTTTATTGAGGGACACCTAATCTACAAGTACTCAGAGAAGCTATTGATCCCTAAATAACACGAATACTAAAAAATGATGATACCATGTCAGAAGCTTTGCTAGCGCTTCAACAAGATGGAGTATCCCCACATTACTCTCTCGATGTAAGACGGTTTTTAAACCAATAATTTCCTACTCGGTGGATAGGTAGACAAGGCCCAATGCTAGAATGGCCTCCTAGGTCGTCCGATTTAACCCGCCTAGACTTTTTTATACGGATATCTGAAAACCAAAATTTATTCCACTCAGCCAGCATCTATAGATGATTTAAGTCAGCGAATTATACAAGAAGGTCGACAAACAACCCCAGAAATGTTATATAATGTTCGGAGCTCATTTGAGGTATTCCATTTAAAAATTTGGATGGGGTGATATGGGGGAGAGGGTTAACATTATAGCGTCTACGTATGAGCAAAAAGACGTCCCCCTTTACCTTAACACTTTCACTTCTATAAGTTAGTCTGCTTTGTTCAGTTAAATATTTGTTGTCACCTATAATCCAAAACAGGCGTATATTTGAGAAATAGCCTAGTTTACGCGTATTTTGAATGAGAAATATTTTACGCTTTGGACGAATACTTATAGTTACTATGAAGGACTCAAATTATTAAGGAACTGTTTTTTAAACATTTCCAACAAGATTCTGAGCATAGGCAAAACGACGGGAGGGCTATTGGTGACGTAGCCCCCCTAATAGCCTTAATTTATTGTTTATTAAAGTGTTGTAAATAATTGTAATCAATAAATATTATTACTTGTATTTAAAAGCTATTTCTCGATTGTCCTTCCAAAAATAACGTTTATAACAAAAATAACATTTATATCTTCCAAAATAACAATTGTAAAAAATTATAATCTAATCATTTAATCTGGAGCTACATGATTATAGTACCTATAATATACACTGTGTCCATAAAGTATGGAACAAATTTATTTTTAGCTAAACAGGCCATTTTAAGAAATAATCATGAAACACGTCGATTTTTGATTTTAATTTACCGTATTTTAAAATAATATTTTAGTATACACGGTGAATTACTTTCGAGTAATGACGTCACTGTCATTTTTTTTAAATGGAACACCCACATTTTGCCTCAATTCTCGGATTACTCTAGCTGAGCTGATTCCAAAAATGTATCACATTTTAATTCCAATTGGTACAGGGTGGACAAAAATACAATAGTTTTGTGTGTGCTCATAAAGTAACGCGTAACATTTTTTATTAGTTAAATTAACAATATTATCAATAATACTTATGGTCTAGCGGACAAAATATAATGAAATACATGACTTTATAAATGTTTGAACTGCAGCACTTGCTGTATTTGACAGTAACCCAAACGGTGTACAAATGCTTGTTGAACCTTGTTTATTGTGTCTTGAGAAATATTGTTTATTGCTGTCCGAAATCTCTCTTTTAATTCTTAAATATTTGCTGGTTCCGTTTGATACACAACAATCTTCAGATGTCCCCACATAAAATAATCCAAAGGATTGAAATCTGGTGACCTCGCTGGCCATTCAATAGGTCCACGTCTACCAATCCACCTGTTCGGAAAAATTTCATCTAGGTACCTTCTAACATCTACAGCATAATGTGGAGGTGCACCATCCTGTTGTAACCATAAACTTTCATCAAAACCTCCAGGATTACTTTATGAGCACACACAAAACTATTGTATTTTTGTACCAATTGGAATCAACATACGATACATTTTTGGAATCAGCTCAGCTAGAGTAATCCGAAAATTGACACAAAATGGGGGTGTTCCATTTACAAAAAATGACGTTGACGTCATTACTCGAAAGTAATTCACCCTGTATATTAGATTATTATTTTAAAATACGGTAAATTTAAATCAAAAATCGAGGTGTTTCAGGATTATTTCTTAAAATGGTCTGTTTAGCTAAAAATGAATTTGTTCCATACTTTACGGAGACAGTGTATATTATACCAGTATTATGAGAAATATTTTTTTGAAGGAAGTTGATTGGTGGGTAAACCCCCCCATAGGTCAACTCTAGTTATTCTACTGATTCTGCGACTCCTTTTTTAAGTAAAAGCACAAAACTATGCTACAACTACTAAAGCATCTTTTCAATTTTTTTTTTCGAAATTTCATTTGATCAAAAAACTTGATAAATAAATTCCCCCAATCTACGTACAAACCCTTTTATAACCGTCAAACAAACTGTTTCTGTCCGAACCAAAAATTTGGAGTGTATCGATATGGAAAACGTTGATAAACAGCATATTAACAAATGCGTAATTGAAAAACAACAATTTTCAAACAGTTAAGCATTTATTGACATTGGGCGCATTCAGATACAGCTATAATAATTATAATAAATTCATTCCTGTGTTGGTGAATAGGACAGATGAAAAGTAAATAAGTTTCCATATTTCTCTACAACTCTCGTTTACATGTCAAATATCGTCAGTTTTTTATTCGACCAAAAAATGAAATCACGATAGGGAAATTTTGGTCGGTTTAATTAGAGTGGAGTTAAGAGTAGTTTTTTTTTCAAATTTCCCACCAATAGTTATTTTTCTCCGATCGTGGGACAAGTGACACTATTTTGACCTGTTTTCTATGCGCAAAGCTCAACATTCCAGAATACTGGGCAGTTGCTAAGCAATTGGAAAATAACAGTGCGGTAATATTCTTACCGCACTCCTGTAGTGTGCGGTAATGTTACAAATAGATTATTACAATAAAATGAAACAAAGTATGGTTTTAATTTTTATATTGATAAAGTTGTTATAATAGTATATTACGTAACGTGTGTGGTAAGAAGCATTTTACGCACGAATGGAACAGTTACGCACGATGCCGCGTAGCGGCGAGTGCGTAATTCCGTGAGTGCGTAAAATGCTTTACAACACGAGTTACGTACTATACTTTACCTACGACCTACTTGTACTTGTATTTATACTCTTATTATTAATAATACTTGAACAACATCAACATTTTTAATAATTTTATTGTATAACATTTAATTCCATAATACCTATTAATTATTATAATAATTGTTTATAGTAACATTGCAGTTATTGAACACAAATGGTAAATCGCTTCCTTTGCTTGTTGAAGCATAAGAAACAACATTTACATTAGAGGTGCTTGGTAAACTTTCATCTCTATTACTTGCACCTGCTATATTTTTTAACTGAATAAAACTTTACACAAATACACAAACCAGTTATAAGTTATAAGGATAATAAAAATTTTTTTTGTCAGTTTCTTGACAGTTCTTTCGCAAATCGCTATTGCGGCCTGCTTATGTTTGATGTTTTGACGGCTTATGCCATATTTTTGAATAAAATGGCGACGTCTATTGACAGTTGCTAAGATGTTGCTAGGGAAACCGTGCGATTTACTTTACAGCTGTGCGTTTTTTTTTACCGTGCGTAATAGACGTCATTACATTGATGCCGACTGTGTGTTATTGACTGATTACAGGGGGGGGTCGTAGGTAAGAGAAATAAAATAAACATCTAATTTATAACGATATTTAAACTATTTAAACCTATTTAAACTTACTTGATTACATCTTGAATGCAATATTTTTCAAATTAATTTTTTAAATGTGCGTTAATAATTCCTATCCCACGTGTTACGTACAAAATTTTATCCACAACTGTGTATATCATAAAATTTTATTTTAAAAAATATTTCAATCCAACGTATTGTTAATAATATTGGCTGCAAACATAAGGTACTGTAGATCATATTTTGTGACAATAGCAACAAAGACAAACAAAGCTGTGGGAATGAAATTTATAAGTTATGTCATAAAATTGTCAAAGTTGAATGAACAAAGATCTATAAAAATGAGTTCAAGCGGAGACAATCTCCCTTCGGATATTGAAAATGCAGTTTTTTTAAATCTTGCGCCACATAAATCACGAGAAAAATACCAGCTGGCTTATGATCGTTATACGAGAAATGGTGCCGAGAAAAGAAGGTTGAAAACATGATTCTCATTATCGCACTAGTGCGGTAATATACGTCATTATGACACTGAAAATTTTGTCAAATCGTACCCGTTACATGACAGTTGTAGATAAAATAATCGAGCTGACGGTAGGGTTTGATAGACGGTGCATTATTGTGGCCCGCTATTTTCATCAGTTCCTGTTCTTTCACGCCAACTTTTGCTAATTGTGAAACTGCCGTAGAGCGACCATAGAGATACTGCAGATAGAGGCAAAAAGCCAGCTCGAAACCCGTCAGCATGTAAGAGTGAGTTAGAAAGTCAGAGGTTTAGGCTGTTTTTTTTCTAATAGCGCGCATGTTATATATACAGACAAAGACAGAAAAACCTCTGATCGGTTGTCTCTTTCTCTCTCACCGGAGTTCAGACGGACATTCCCACTTACACGGTGGCCTATGGCTTGTTGCCTCCAACTGTAGTATCTCTATGAGAGCGACTGGAATGATTCGTGATTTTTTTTTCTTCACATCCAAACCAATACGTTGTACACTGGCTTTCATCCATTTCGAATATCCATTTTTTCCGATACGACAATTTTTGTACCATGCAGATCCCTGTTTTTTCCAGTGAAGTCAAGAAAAAACGGTCGCTGGTAATGTGACTCTCTCGCTTGCTGAGAATTTTCAAGAAAATACGTATACAGGACAACGATTTATATTTTGACTGTTAGCCGTGAGCTATTTACTGTCTGCGCATTTCTAATATCCTCCTTGGCAAGTTTTTCTAAACACAGGATTATATTCGATTCTGCCAGAGTAGGTTCCATCGTTTTTCATTTCCCCTTTGAAATATTCGATTTTACAATAGATACCTTCGCCTCCTCGCCAGGCCAGCTCAGAGATACTGTCTGAAAAAATTTCTTCTGAAAGCCGTCTGGGGTATTCTTATCATAGCATTCAACTCATCTAAAGTTAGTGTTTCTGAACTTTCCTCCTTTTTTTGAGAACAATATTGCAGGTTTCGCCTTGCGCATCCCTGGCACTTTGGAATTCGATATCTTCAAATGGATTTATCTTACGTTGATGTTTATTGAAGTATAATTCCTGGATAGTTTTCGCTGTAGAATTCCACATCAATTTAACTGTGTACTTTTCGTATTCTTCACCACTTTCTTTGCGCATATTCCATGCCGAATCCTTTCAGCAATAACCATAGTTGGGGTAGTCTCACATAATTCATATTTCTTCTGCTGACAACAAGACATAAATTGTCTATATACAGACTCTTTACTCCTCTTTGTATTCACTGGTACCGATTGGCTCATACAGTGTGACCCATTTTGTTTGGAAGCACCCCTATAAAATCCGCATTTTTCAACCGATTTTGATTTAGTCTTTTTTGTTAGATTCAGTAACAAAAACAGAATTTCAGCACAAATTTTCATACCATAATAGCTATTTTCAAGGCACTCTACGTTAATTTTTCTTTGCCAAAAAAGACGAAAGTATATTAGGCATTTTTTTTTCTCAAATATGACTACACCACTGAATTCAGAATCATCACAAATGTAAACTATTAAAATTTTATAAAAAAAGTTTTAGTAACAACAGAGTTATCACTAGATGAATTTGGAAGAAGTTGTTTTTTAATTAATTTTTTACTAAGAATGTAGACACATTTTAAAAATGGCAACATGGTAAACAAAAACTAGGACTCAAACATATTGCACTGTAAAAATTCGAACCCGATACCTTAACCCGTTCTGGAGTTATAGCTTCTGAGAGTAATGTAAAATTGTGCTGATGTGACGAAAATACAAATTAACAGCAAATAATACATTTTGATTATTAAACTACTTAATAATAATTTAATTCTACATTTTTGTAGCCTCGACTAGACCTCCGTTAATTTCCACACATTTCTCGTATCGTTTGCGACTATGTCTTAGCGCTTTTTTATTTCATGTGGCGTTATTCCTGCACACGCCTGTCGTATTCTGTCACACAGTTCTGCTCTATTCCTTGGACGTGTCTTATACACTTTTTGTGTCAAAAGCCCCTACAGATAAAAATCCAATATAGTTAAATCGGGTGATCTAGGAGGCCATTCGATTAACTCGCTACCGCGACCTATCCAACCATTTGGAAATTTTTCGTTAAGCCGCTGCCTGACAATCCTAGAATAGTGTACAGAACAACCATCTTACTGAAATATCAAATTTCTTCTTTCTGCTAGTGGCAGTTCGTCAATCACTGCGGATAACTCACCTTCCAAGAATTCCATGAAGTTATTGGCATTCATGTTACCCTCAAAAAAGAATGGACCTATTATCCTGTCTTTTAAAATTTCGGCTTTGAATTTTCACAGTGCAATATGTTTGAGTCCTAGTTTTTGTTAACCATGTTGCCATTTTTAAAATGTGTCTACATTCTTAGTAAAAAATTAATTAAAAAACAACTTTTTCCAAATTCATGTAGTGATAACTTTGTTGTTAATAAAACTTTTTTTATAAAATTTTGATAGTTTACATTTGTGATGATTCTGAATCCAGTGGTGTAGTCATATTTGAGAAAAAAAAATGCCTAATATACTTTCGTCTTTTTTGGCAAAGAAAAATTAACGTAGAGGGCTTTGAAAATAGCTATTATGGTATGAAAATTTGTGCCCAAATACTGTTTTGGATACTGAATCTAACAAAAAAGACTAAATCAAAATCGGTTGAAAAATGCGGATTTTATAGGGGTGCTTCCAAACAAAATGGGTCACACTGTATAATCATTAATTTCCGTAACGGAAGGTAAACCAAAATGAGACATTTGTTTTATGTTAAACTTTGACATTTGTGCAATTAAACAAAATAGTCGCTCATATAACATATCATGTGACTTCAATCATGCAATTTTATAGGTGCAGCCATGTGTGAATGAAAAAATAGTATTAATTTTTTTGTCAAAATGTGTGGTTTTTGATTGCCTGTCCTTTTATACTTCGAAACGTAAGTTGGAATTAATTTTTCAACAAAAAATCTTGAAAAAATGGAAATTCTTTTCTTAATTTAAGCGTTAAAAAATATGTAAATAGAATTTCTAAAATTTGGCTTGTATGGACTCTTAAATTACAACTCTTAGTCTGTCAATTGCAATAAACCGCTTCTCAAAATTGTGAATGTTCATTAAATGAACAGCGACAACAAAAAATACAAAGTCAGTTTGCGCTGCCGCCATATTAAGTTTTCAAAATTTGAGAACACTGATTTTTCCAGAAAGAATTCCTCTACATTTCCTTATACTATCACCTTAATTTTGTCATTTTGTTTATACTCGCCGCTTAAATAAACGAAATTCCAAATTATTTAACTATTTTTGAAAAATTACATTGTTTTTTAAATTCACTTTATCTTGTTATAGGGCATAAGTAACGCTGAAAGCCCTCACCAGTTCTTGACCGCTCGAAATTACATAAGTGCAGCAAGACTATTAATAAATCCATTATAAAAGAATTTAAAAAAATTAAGTTAAACTAAAAATTATAAAACTTCTATAGAAATTCTGTTAGAACTACTAAATATTTTCAATATCCTGTACACTTACCAATTCCACTGGCTATGCTGAACCATTTCACTTCATTTAACTATTACGTATAATTGAAACTATTTTTATATTTTATTAAAAAAAAAGATTTGATTTATTTAAATAATTATTGCACGCGATATTTGCACTTCGTTACAGAATAAAACTATTTAAAAATTATTAACACATGATCAGCCTTACATTAAAAATATTTTTAGTTTTTTCTTAGACACCTAAACAACAACTACCACTCTTTAACATTAACCTTTGATAGCGTCTTTTGTTAAAGTTTTATTACACCCCACTTTTTAACGGTCGAAAAGTTGATATTCCATATGTCATTGGTGAGATAAGGCACGCGACCGTTGGAAGATGTTTTCCTTGAGTGATTTTCGCCTTGTGCCATACCATGGTCTGTTGATTACGTAATTTGCTTCATCCCTCACATGTAAGGAACGACGGTAGTTTGCATAAGAGTGAGGAAAATCGTATGCATTATTCACTAGATAATGATAAAGGCATAAAACTATTTTAAATTTAATTTTCTCAATCTAAAACAGAAATTTTGGGGTGTGAAATTGATATTAAATTGGACGTCACCACAATTTAATTAACAAAATAAAAATATAGTCAGGCAATACTGAAATCAACAGCATGTCCTCAGATTAGATCTAGACTGGTCTGGGACTGCCTTCAAAAACTTTCAACCCTGAAAACCACTTTTAAGTAGACTCCGATATTGTAGGTAATGAAACGGCAAACATTGTAGCAAAGCGGGGGTCTAAAACTATATTCACTAGTCCTGAACCAGTATTTGGAATATTAAAAAATGCAACACCTGTCACCAGTAATATAATTCAATTAACAGCATTAAGGGGGAGGGGTTCAATGTATAACACCTCAGCCTGGTCAGTGCCAAGAACTGCCAGGTTGAAGAAGGCACCCAAAGACAAGGAAACTGTGGCAGAGAAATCTATGTTCTAGGATTTATTTTCATCCTACATCGAGTGGTTTGGAAATTCAAATATTAAACATTCTTCTCCAAATATGTTGACTACGTTAAGCAATACTACAACCATCGTTTTTAATGATTACCAAATCAGATGAGCGACTTCACCATAAAAGCAATCAATATTTGGAAACGTGGTGTTCACTGAAATGTTGACTGCAGCATGCCGAAAAAGCGACTTATCTCCGTGCTGCGTAAGATATTAATACAGCAGGGATTTGAAGTGAGACAAGATGTTGAAGATGCTGATACACTAATTGTCAACACCGCCATTCAAGTGCCAGGAAACTTTGCAGATATAAATGAGGATTCTCTATATGAAGATGATACAGATGAAGAGAGCTTCGAAGCTTTAAAGCTTCGTAGATGAATAGTAATCGAATTTAACCTTACGAATCATTAGAATAGATGGTGATATTTTTAAAATAAGCCCCATATTACATATTGATTGATTTATTAATGAAACTGTAAATTTTGAACTCCCTGTAAATAGATAGTTAATACTTAATCATGGAATACATTCAACGAGGTTTGTGGATATTTGTCGCTCAACATCCCGTCAAAATGGAGACAAATTCTTTACAAACAGTAAGTACATCAACTGACAGGTAAAAAAATCAATGACTAATGACAAATCCATACAATAGGTTATATATTTGTAATAAAAACTATAAACTAAAATAATCTAATCGTTGGAAATTAAAAAAAAACACCCCTAGCTCTAAATATTGACTAAAAATACCTACCCCGTATATAAAAATATTCTAGAATGATTAGTTAATGACTAGAGACAGGATTATTATTAATATCTGAAACTGCAACCATCAATCCAATTTCTTGTGGCTCGTGTCTACAGCCCCAACAAATCGTTACGGACTTGTAACTTACACTTCCTGACGTTCACTCATCCTCGTCGAATGGTCGTATCTTGCGAGCCAACGTCTTTAAGACGTCGGCGAAGTCTTCACTAATATTCTTATATTAACGCAAGGTCGTAAATAAATCTTTTAATAGGGTAATAGACAATAGAAAGTTTTGAAAAAACTTATAGATTTGAATTTTGGGTACTTTTAATTGTATCTCTATGGTTTTTGACAGAAGCTGTCATCAATGCATGCAAAAAGTGGTTTCACTTTCTTGATAAAGCAGAAGCTCTTCAGTTATCCAACAGTGGTAGAAAACTAGTTTGTAAAACATTTATTTCAATCATGAATTTTCTTTTGTTATGATGGTTGTTAGGTTCTCACCAGCTTACTTAGATAGACCATAATGTTGATCTTTATTTAAACTTTTTATTCATGTCCTAAATAATGCAGCCATTTTTCCATCTCTATCTACACCACTGATGTTAAAAGGCGATACGCTGAGCATATGTCATTTAAGCAATAAACATTTCTTAAGTCTCTGTTTCCTTTCTGGCAATTCCCTAATAAATGATTGGCAATAAAGAAGTTAATTGGAACTGCCGACACTCTAAATGAGGATAATATGGGTAGCAAATTTAAAAATTAATTTCAAAAAAATAATATTAGAATGAACAAACCGTAGTTTGAATGCCTTAACGGCTTTTTTGAAAATAAGAAGTTATTTGGTGAATTCCCATAAACAAATATTTTCAATAGTGTAGCTGCCAAATAAAGAATTATATTGGAGAAACATGCGATGTTTTGCTCCAAAGTACTTGTAGCTGAGAACCACAAACCATTCGATCAAAAATTCAACTTAAATTTTTTGTCTCGTGAATATTTTCCATCCAATGGCGCCAATGGCCTGTATTCAAATAATTTATTTTCTTCCTATATAACGCATTCATTCAGGGCCGTCAAACACTTTTTTCCCTCAAAACCCTGTATTTGCATCTTTAAAAAAATGGAACGGTCGAAATTACTGGAAGGAGGTCACGATGCCCAAACATCAGCCTGTTCGTCTACCTTTCCGTCCTTAGCCTTATTGCCATACAAACGATCCAGTTTTTTTCGAAGTTCTCTCGTAGCTCACAATCTGATATTGACCCGAGAATACCAATCTGTATCATTTCTCCTTAGTGAATACGTATGACCATTTATGGATTAAAAATGGAGTCCTCGTAATCTATAATTTATAGTGCACATATAATTTCCTATTCTAAACCCATCAATAAAAGAATCGTTGTTATATTTAAGGTAACTTTAATGATATATCTTTGTATCAACCTACAAAAGCACAAGTAATTTCCATGAAAACATTTTCCGTATGTATGCTAATGACATATTCCGTCTACTGATATATCTAAAGATAGTAAGATTCCATTTTACGTTATGTTTGTCAATAGAAATTGATCGGACCCTCCAAACACAGAGTTTGCCCTTATCAGATTACGGAATCGTTAATAAAGGGAACTTTGTGTTTGTTTATATGCATTAGGAGGATACCAACATACAATTTACGAAGCCACGAAATACATTAGATTGTTGGTGGTAGGTATATACCGAAAGCTTCAGAATTGAAGAATTCATGGAAGTTAATGTGATTGACGATTTCATTTCTTCGGAAATATTACAGATACGTATATGAAGCCATAAGAGGGTTTTAAAGAAATTTTGTTCTTATGTCAAAATATGTATTATTATTTTCCACGGTTTATAGATATAGACACTAGTACGGGGCTCACCAGTAACAATAAGCCGATGGATGAAGGTAACTCTGGGCGGTAGCACAATAATATCCACTCTAGGGAAAGCCTTAGTCAAGGCAAACACGGGTGAAGGATGTCCACTGAAAGTGTTATCGCTGCTACTATGACGACCCCCTCACGGAATTGTCCACAACAAACTTTCACTGTCTTGGATATGAAGACACCATTGTTATTGTAGTCAGGAGCAATGAATGGTATCGGAAGACATGCAAACAGCCTTAAATATAGATGATAATTGGTGCATACAAAAGAGACCTACAATCGAAGCTCAGAAAACACAAATTATCAATTTTACATGAAAGACAGCACGAACTACTAAGCCCAACACCAATAGAGTTGGAAGGGGCAGTGATCGTATTTGCTGGAAAAGCAAAAATATCTAGGAGTATGTTTTGATCAAAGGCTTCCATAGAACACTCACTTTCAGAAAACGTTAACGTTAACAGGGCACTATAAGCTTAACATACACGCAAAGCTGGTGGAGTTGACAGACGAAGCTATGTGCAGATTCTGTCACATAGAGCGTATCCCATGCCAGTGCTTCTGGCTTGCAAAGGTGTGGTTTCTTGTACTAGGATGAGAATCGACCAGCAAGAAAATACATGGAAGGTTGAGTTGATTGGCTACATATGAAGAGTCGGACTGGAGAATCTATTGTAGATTCAGAGAACCACAATAGATCTGGAACGGTCGCAGTAGAATGGGCTAATTACTCACCCCATCAAATCTTTTCTATATAAGGATACATGCCTCAAAAATCCTTGATTACGAAATAATTTCAGAGAAATTTCAATATATTCAATCCATTACAATTGTAATCAAACCCGTTTCCGAAAAAACAATTTTATTTAACATTGACCCCTGTCTTCAAGAACCAATTCTAAAATGTATCTAATCTAAATACAGGGTAGTCTAATTGAAAGAAATACGTGAGCTTAGTATTTACTAGCTTTTGTGGTCAACCTATATATTTTAAAGTATCAAAAAGACTATAATGTACAACAATGTGTAGAATTCAAGTTAGAACGATTCAAAATGTCCTGTAGATGTTGTAAATTTATCATTGGTAACGCAAATTATGTTCGTGGTGAAAAAATGTACATTTAAGGGAGTGTTAATATTTGAAACTCGTTTTTAGATGTCTAAGTCGTAAAAACAAATAACCAAAAATCCACAAAACCATTAAAAACGTGAAATTTTTCAAAACGACTTAATAAATCAACTCCAATGTATAGAAATGCCTTGTCAGCATATCCTCACTTAATCTGACAAATGTTCTGTCAATAAAAATAAGTGGCCCACCACTTTCAACACTCCTCCCTCTCTCTTTCACTCTTATTTCAAAGCTTTGACAGTTATAGCAATCAATAGCTTCATTACATTGATGTCACGTTGACTCACTTTTTTTTGTAATACATAAATTATTAATAAAAGCACTTTTTTCGCAAAAATAATGACTTTGATTTTCCATCTTATCGCATTTCAACATCTGCCAACGTATTTGGCAATAGTTTTAATATTCTTCTTTATCTTCAGCAGCTTCAAAGAGGGGCAACTTTTTTGGGACCGGAGAAAATTGAAAGGAATAGGTACAGTCGAGAAAACAAGACGATCGAATCATTGGAAATACCTAGAGTTGAGATAATCAAAGATACTTTTGAGAAACTATGACTAGGCTTAAGACAAAGTAGGACTGTAATGAGGAGCCGGTGATGAGACAGCTCATCAAAGAGCCAACCAGGATCTTGGTTGTGTTCTTAGCACGACACTGTAGACTCAAACCTCAGCATACATACTAAGCTACTATGAAGGTCTGATTGAGGTGGACAATCCTAAATGCACATGTCTGAATGAACACCTCAAAGAGCTCAAATCAGTGGAGGAAGGGGAATGTAGATTCTGTAGAATGCAAGAAGAAAGCTTTATTAACATATTGCGGAACTGTATAGAGTCACTAAAGGAGCTACTGTTCTTATGAGCTGAGTAAACGAAAGGAGTATTGTGAGTCCCAAAAAAATACAATCCATCACGATGTATATCTGTGAGAATTTTTGTATGGAATTGCTTAGTCGGCAACACCGTTAAGAGTGTTCATCTAAATTCTACATAAATTAGATGGACTATAAATGTCAAAAAAAAATTTTGTTCGTTGGAGGACCGTCGGTATTTCTAATTTACCTCAACATTGATTTTAACTAATAAATAAAGGGTGAAAAAGCTGGTTCATCCCCTGTTTCTGTGAGACTTGAAATGAAATAAACAGAAAATTGGACGTGATCGTACCAATATTCAGCTAATAAATTAATGTACTCGCAGAGATTGTACATTTGAACGGAATGGGTGATAAATTTGGTTGCTGATTGAGCCGGAAGAGATGATGTTTATTTATACTCCTAAGCATGTTTCTTTCAATAATTTTTAAATCGTTGTAACTTTCAGTTGCGCTACTACTTTTATTCACACGATTGTGATACGTACTAATCCAAATGTCCGTAATTTAGTAATTTTTTTTAACATTTCATTCTTTTTCTCTAAGATCTATAATGATTTCTAAAATATCATGACTCCTCTTAACTGAATTGAGATTTACAATCGCATTTAGGTTAGCAATACTGTAGGATATTTTTTGGAATTTATTTTCACATAAAATCCAAATTAGGTTAGGTTAGATTATATGGGCGACCAGGTCCGTTCCGGCCCCGGACCACTCAGAGGCCCTAGGCCCATAGTGATACCCTTTGACTCATGGTGTTGAGCCATCCTGTTTTTATCTATCCATTGTCCTTTATATCTTTCCTTTAATTCCTTGTCTTAGGCATTTCCATCCTCCTATAAAATTCTTCAAATTTCCGATGTCCATCTCTGCTGCCTCTCCTAGACTCTCAAGTCGTGTGCTCTCCAAATACCTCTGGCGCTTACCTGCCAGGGCAGGGCATATACACATGAGATGTTCCACCGTCTCTTCCTCTTCCTCGCATTCATTGTACAGATCATCCAGTTTTACCTTGATTTTCCGGAGTCGTACCCCTACTGTACAGTGTCCAGTGACCACTCCCGTGTTCTTCTGAATTGAGTCCTTTCTATATTCTAGGATCTCTCTCGTTCTTTCCTTGTTTATTTTTGGCCAGAGCTGTCGCGAAATGAAGCAATCGCTTCTCTCGCTCCATCTCTTACCGTGTTCCGCCCTTGTTATATCTTCTATGGTGTCCTTCAGTAGTTGAATCGGTGGTCTTGGTCTGGCTAACGCTTCTGCCCCATCCTTCTTCGCTCCCTTCTTTGCAAGTCTATCTGCTTTTTGGTTCCCTTCCACACCACTGTGCGCAGGGACCCAACATAGACTTCTGTCGCGTATCCAGGACAGGGCTTCGCGACAGCTCATTACCGACCTCGATCCCACCGTTGTGGACGTCATCGCATTCAGAGCAGCCCGACTGTCGGTGAAAATAACGGCTGGTTTTGCCGTTTTATCCTTCTCCTGTAGTAGTATCGCTGCCCTCTCTATCGCTGCTAGCTCTTCTTGCAGCACACTACATTCATCTCTGAGTCATATGGACTCTTTTACGTCCAAATCCAGAGAGTATATCCCTGCCCCCGTGCCATCCGCACTCTTTGATCCATCGGTAAAAATGGAGATGTCTTCATCTTCATCATTCACCTGTTCTGCATCTTTGATCTCTATTTTTTCTCCGAATATGGGTCTGGCAACCATATAGCCCGTGCCTTGGTTTAGGGCACCTTCTTTTTTCTTGCCACCCAGTTTCTGCATTGTTGATCCTAAGATCTCGGTGTGTCCATGTCCGAGTGGCTTCCACAGCCGGTTTTCCCTCAGTCTAAGGGCCCCCTTAGCTGCCACTCCTTTTATGAACAAATCTATTGAGAGCAGATCCAGCATCACTTCCAGTGCCGCCTGGGGTGTGCTCCCCTGTGCCCCCGTGGTACCTATGGCCGCCAGCCTTTTGACTTTGGTAAGCTTTTTTACATTATTATCTCTATCCATAGCATTCCACCATACCATGGCTCCATACTATAGGATGGGTCTTACTATAGCCGTATACATCCAGTGTATAATCTTCGGCTGTAGCCCCCATTTTCTTCCAAACATCTTCCTACATATGTAGAAGGCGTTGATCCCTTTCTTCATTCTTTCCTCCACATTCCTATTCCAGGAGAGTTTGGAGTACAGGACGACTCCCAGGTACTTCACTTCCTTTGACAGTTCCAGGGTTTGCCCTCTAACCGTCGGAAGTTTGAAGTTCGGTATTTTGTATCTTCTAGTGAACAGAACCATATTTGTCTTACTCTGGTTTACCACTAAGCCATTTTGCTCCGATCACTCTATTATCTGCCTCAGATGTCCTTTCATTACTTCACTTATGATTTGAGGATCTTTCCCAGTCACCAGCACAGCTACATCGTCTGCATAGGCTATGATGTTGACTTTTTGCTCCCGAAGGAATATAATTTATTACAATCAGCCACAACAGTGGTGAGATTACTCCCCCCTGTGGTGTTCCCCTGGTGGAAAAGAAAATCCAAATTAATTCCAATACAAAACTTTCTAGCAATCATTTCAAATGGCACTAATTGAAGCACTTAAAGGCATTTCATGACCATACAAAATTCCAATTTGGCTATTAATTTTTTTGGCATTTTAAAAGCCATTGTTTCTAGTTTTTGACTACTTTTCATGACTTATTAGCAATCATTTCTACTTGGCTGCAATATTTAGTCTTAAAAGAGATGGGACGTCTTTCACTGAATGCTAAAATTATTCTATAAAAAAATGCTAAGAATATGCCAAAGTTGAGCATTTTTTCTGATTTATATTCTTATGTAATAATTCATCTCAATGCAAACAAGTTGAATTACAAAGCAATTACAAAGTTATGATCTGAAACGTTTATGAAAAATAAATAAAGTAACAATTCCAGTAAAGCGTACGGTAATTATAAAAACACTGTCTTTCCCTGGTTAATTAACACCAGCACCGAGACCGCTGCCATTAATTTTCATTGTTGTTCGTATGTGTGGCATTAGTGTAAGTAATGCCTGCATTCTTGAATTATTTCTCTTAATACTTTGAAATATTCCAGCTATTAAATTTTATTTGCACTGCTACACACAGACTAAGATAAAAATTGCCTAATGGATATTCGGGAAAGTTTTTAATTGCAAATTAAATACATTTTTAAGCGCTTTTCTCAACGCTTTCAATCCGGTTTTATTGAATAGAATTTTAATTGAGCTCCAAGATAAAAACCTTTATGTTAAGCACTTTTATTGTATATTAAAAATACTGGCCAAGTGCGAGTCGGACTCGCACACGAAGGGCTCCGTACCATTATCTATAAAAACGGAGAAAAACAACGTTTGCTGTATGGGAGCCTCCCTTCAATATTAATTTTATCTTAATATAATTATCCATTTTCAAAGTGAATGATATAACTCAATTCTATTTTTAGTATTTGTTATTATAGCGGCAACAGGAATACATCATCTGTGAAAATTTCAAATGTCTAACTATCACGGTTCATGTGATACAGCCTGGTGACAGACAGACGGAGTCCTGGTAATAGGGTCGGTTTTTCACCATTTGGGTACGAAACCCTAAAAATCGCAAAGATACAATTGGATCCTATTTAAAGTTTCAGAATTGGTAACACTGTTGGAAGCAGAAATGAACTCAGAACATTTTTACGTGTGCTGGGCTTCTAAACGGGCAACAGAGCTTCCGGCAACATTGTATGCTGTAACAACCTGACTATGCTATGTGGGATCATTTTTTATGATGTCCTGGCCATAATCGGTATTGCTCTCAGCACTTTATGTATGTCTAAGTTTTTTTCTCGATGATAGGGTCTGAAACAAACTATTTTGGGCCAGAGACCCATTTTCCAAACTAATACCTCAGAGCCAAATTACATTAAAAATCCTATTTCCAATTTTCTCCCTATTGATTCAAAATACTCACCAGTTCAAAAACTTTGCGGTTGGTTAAGTGAGTAAACTTGACATAATTTAGCAAAATAAATAAACATAAAATTCAGTAAATATCTCGGTAAATATCAATTGTAATAAATAATTATTAATACAAACTATGTAAAAATACTTGAGTGAAGATCAGAAAAATAAAAAAATTCAGTGTTATGGATGAACCTGGTGATTTTATATCAATCCAGCTAAATGTGGTCCAAAATTAGTAAGTTGCAGCCTCCAATTTCCGCTTCGTTGATTTTCAAACAGTTTCTTTGTTTTGTTGGAATGTTTCTAGCCCCACTGAAACCTTTCTCGACTAGGTATGATGATGGAAAAGCAATAAGGTATTCTGCAGCAATTTTCCAGAATGCAGAATAAGGTGATAGCCTTGATTGAAATTTTACTCAAGCTGCTCGTCTGTGCTGATCTTCTCTTATTATCACATTGGCTTTTTCCAAGGCTGTGATATTATACGAATTTATTATTCGTTGAAGAATGAGTAAATTCAAGAGATCCTTAAACCTCTCAGTAAAATACTTTCAAGTGAGTGACAAATGATTAAATAGCATTGCTGGTAATTTAGACTAATGCGGAAAGTGTGTATTTAAGGTATTGCCAAAATGCTGTCAAGATTGCTGGGCTATGTTGCCAATATAGAGTTTGTTTAACTATCCTTTGCCGTTACGTCATACATTGTCCAGCTTAATCTCTCATTCATGAAATAAATGAGACATGCTGGAATGCCGCTTTTACCGTTAAATGTAGTCTACAACGTAATCTGAATGATCTGATCTGAATGAATCTGACTATCACAATGATGATGAAGATGATTTTGTCAGTGGTGAAGCTTAGACTTTGCATATTATTTCATTACATATGCTCTTTCAGTTTACCTTTCTTATCCGTTTGTTCGTTACTTCTCCCTGTTTTTATTGGGAGTTTTTTGCCTGTTGCCTGTTTTCTCCCATACATGTGTTTTCTTCATTTCTCAGGAATACTTTCGATTATGATTATGACGTAACGGCAAAGGATGGTTAAACAAAGTCTGATAACATCCTTTAACCTTTTTATGTTCATACAACTTCTCCCATTCTATTTTACTAGAAACAATCGATAATTACCTAGTTTATTTACGTTTAATTTTCATTCGTTTAAATTAAATAGTTCTATCTTAAGCATTCTTAATTATTTTCGTGCTAAGACATATAAAATAATAAAAATGAAGATAAATATGCGTTCACATTAACCACATGGCGTTCACCATCCCCGAACAGTTTCCAAGTGAAATAGAAGAAGATGCATTAGTTTTCATTTAGTTTCGACTTTTCGACAGCACCAAAGCAATTAAGCGTATTGCGTGTAACCAGGTGGTCACTGTTAGCAGTACGTAAATTTTTTTCAGTTTAAAACTTATGTACATTGAGAAAAATGATTAAAAGCCAAGAAGACTAGGGGACTGACATTGAGGAACGGAGAGTTGCGACCAATTCAAGTGAATTTTTTCATTGTATAGCTAGATTTTTTAGAAAAGCTTAGGAATTCGACAAATAATATACAGAATTATTCAAAGAATTAGGAGGCACTTGGAGAAGGAACCAAACATTCTTAAAATTTTAGATAATCCCAATTACCTCTAAATATTCACAAAACAGATAAAGTATTATCATGACGGAGCCACGTCGTGGAAGGAGTCCGGAAATAGGAGAAGAAACTGAGTGCTTACTGGAAAAATCCTTTTCAGGCAGACGTAACACATTATCTACAATTATCTGTTGGAGTAAATAAAGATAAAAGGGATACACAAAAGGAGAAAACTCGATTCACATATTTACTTAATTACAGTTTCCTGTAAATAATTGTTATTCTAGTAAAGCGTAGTATCGATAGATGAAAAGACAATATATCGTGCAGTCCACTTTAACTTGGAAGTGTAATTCAAAACCCTTCGTAGCATATAGCCAGGGCAGTAGTTGTTGCTTCTTAGTGAACGGTTTGCTCTTTAAAAGGTAATTTTCAAATTTGTAAGGCATTTTAATAGTAGTAAACTATTATCTTTGTCATCTCCATTCACATACTTGCAAAATAAATAATGTCCTACTACTCACAATATCCCTAATATACAGTGTGACCCATTTTGTTTGGAAGCACCCCTATAAAATCCGCATTTTTCAACCGATTTTGATTAAGTCTTTTTTGTTAGATTCAGTATCAAAAACAGTATTTGAGCACAAATTGTCATACCATAATAGCTATTTTCAAGGCCCTCTATGTTAATTTTTCTTTGCCAAAAAAGACGAAAGTATATTAGGCATTTTTTTTCTCAAATATGACTACACCACTGGATTCGGAATCATCACAAATGTAAACTATGAAAATTTTATAAAAAAAGTTTTATTAACAACAAAGTTATCACTACATGAATTTGGAAAAAGTTGTTTTTTCATTAACTTTTTACTAAGAATGTAGACACATTTTAAAAATGGCAGCATGGTAAACAAAAACTAGGACTCAAACATATTTCACTGTAAAAATTCGAAGCCGACACCTTAACCTGTTCTAGAGTTATTGCTTCTGAGAGTAATGTAAAATTGTGCTGATGTGACGAAAATACAAATTAACACCTAATAATACATTTTAATTATGAAACTACTTAATAATAATTTAGTTCTACATTTTTGTAGCCTCGACTATACCTCCGTTAATTTCCACACATTTATCGTATCGTTTGCGACTATGTCTTAGCGCTTTTTTTATTTCATGTGGCGTTATTCTAGCACACGTCTGTCGTATTCTGTCACATAGTTCTGCTCTATTCCTTGGACGTGTATTATACACTTTTTGTGTCAAAAGACCCCACAGATAAAAATCCAATATAGTTAAATCGGGCGATCTAGGAGGCCATTCGATTAACTCGCTACCGCGACCTATCCAACCATTTGGAAATTTTTCTTTAAGCCACTGCCTGACAATCCTAGAATAGTGTACAGAACAACCATCTTACTGAAATATCAAATTTCTTCTTTCTGCTAGTGGCAGTTCGTCAATCACTGCGGATAACTCACCTTCCAAGAATTCCATGAAGTTATTGGCATTCATGTTACCCTCAAAAAAGAATGGACCTATTATCCTGTCTTTTAAAATTCCGGCTTCGAATTTTTACAGTGCAATGTGTTTGAGTCCTAGTTTTTGTTTACCATGTTGCCATTTTTAAAATGTGTCTACTTTCTCAGTAAAAAATTAATTAAAAAACAACTTTTTCCAAATTCATGTAGTGATAACTTTGTTGTTAATAAAACTTTTTTTGTAAAATTTTTATAGTTTACATTTGTGATGATTCCGAATCCAGTGGTGTAGTCATATTTGAGAAAAAAAAATGCCTAATATACTTTCGTCTTTTTTGGCAAAGAAAAATTAACATAGAGGGCCTTGAAAATAGCTATAATGGTATGAAAATTTGTGCTCAAATACTGTTTTTGATACTGAATCTAACAAAAAAGATTTAATCAAAATCGGTTGAAAAATGCGGATTTTATAGGGGTGCTTCCAAACAAAATGGGTCACACTGTATGAACCAGTTCATCTAAACTACAAACATTCAAAGCTGGATCGTGGTGTTTTCCAGAAGTCACTCTTAATACTCACAGAAATAGAGAAAGGTTGAATGTTTCTACAGTCTAGGAATATTATAATACACCACATTTTATAGGTAAACATATCTTACTTCAGATAAGACAACATGCATAATTCCTTTTTATCCCCATCCTCCAAATAGAAATGCTTTCACAATTACGTATTTTTAACTACTTAATATCGTCAGAATTCCAAATATCATCTTTCCTACAAATTTTTCCAGTCAAACTCCATCAACCCTTTTATTTTTTCCAGATTCCCTTCCTCCTTTCCATTAGTGATGAGCAAAATTGGACTTGGTCTTGCAGTCTTGGCCTTGGGAAAAAACAGGACCAAAACTAAGACTGAATGAACAAAAACAAGACCAATACCATGACTATCCGAGTCTTGGTCATGCTTTGCTCATCACTAGGGTACAGACGCCACCCGTTACAATAATTCTGCTTAGTTGATGATTGATTGTAAATTATTAATAATATATAACCATGATGATCTTTGAAAGTAAAAAAGGAATAAGTAACTGTTGAAATTAGACTAAGCAAAACGAAGACGAAGACGATTTGAGCAAGACCAAGACCTAATAAGCAAGTCCAAGACCAATACTTTGATCATCACTACTTTCCATGCACTTTTTAGGTTTACAAACAACTAAGGAAGAGAAACATCTCTAATGAAGTTTTTCCCATAAATAACAATAATGAGAAACGTTTAGCTAACATAAAATCAGATTTTGATACCAATAGTAAGATTCATTCAACAATTTCAATCGTTTATAACGACATCAACCTCACGAGTAGCGTCGTCCAATTTCAAATTAATCATTATGTAAACTAACACAAATAGATTAAGAGCCATCTTGTATAAGTAGGGTCATTTCGTTAAAGACGGCGTTAGTAACTTAAAAGGACCAAACTATTGTAGTCTCTAAGATTTCTATCTCGGACCTCTGCGGTCTTTAGATTTACATAATGTTACACTTAATTTGATCTGCTTGCCTTGTTACGTGAAATTGTTTTTCCCAGAATGTTCGTTGAACCCTTTCTTACATTACTCGTAAAGATTTAGCGGTGTTAACAGAGTTAGTTTGCAATTTGAGAATGACATCATCCAAATAGGTTAGTTATTGGGAATGGTTATAGAATAAAGATGTAGGATGGTTGTTTTTGTGAAACTTATAGATACAATATTATGGCAAGAAAATTGTGGGATAGTTTTTCAAATTATTAATCCAGGTAGGAAAGAGTATTATGACATTTTAGCCATTATGAGTCAAGTTTTCCAATAAAAACCATAAAAAACTAACTGCTAGTTAACCTATAAAGCCACGTCGTGGAAGATTATAATGATTAGCGAGATTGGTTTTGGTCTTGCAGCTTTGGTCCTAGTAATGAAAACGCCTGCTTCAGGCTCTCTAGACCATGATAGAACAGTGCAAGACTCAAGTAAGACCAAAACCCAACATTAGGGTCAATTCTATAAGAAGTGGTTAAAAATTAACGGCAAGCCGTTATATTTGACAAAGTTTACGCTATTAGAAATGTTTTAATATATACATAGTCAAGATTAGGACTTGAATTTTAACAAATAGGGTGTCCAATTAACAGTTTTCTGTTAATATTTTAAAGATTATTATGCTTACAGAATTGTAAAATTGAGTTAGCAGATTGTCTAATTTTTAACCATGCGTTAAAAGTTAACGTTTGCTTACAGAATTGCAGCTATTGTGGGTATAAATATTCCTATAAACGTTGGTCAAAAATCATTTTGTTTGTGGGAAGCATGCAAGGAAAACAGGTTCTGGCATATGCACATCACTACTTTAGCAACTAAATATTCATTAAATACAATTTAAATTCAATAATAAATCTAGATACGCCACTGGGAATTAATTATTAAATGTTCGATTATTCAAGCGATAAATTTATTGATTATTGCTTGTAAAAATGAATTTAAAACAATTATGTATCGTCTAAAATCCACGCGATGGTTTCACGCTATAAATTTCCTCAATTTGTGTCAATAATTTTTCACTTTACATACACATATATATGTTCATATACCTTGAGTCTACGATTCCTATCATGAGCATTTATGGGCAATTAGGCCTACGGACACGTCGACCATTTACAGTGCATTATCATCATCGGGAAATCTCACATGTCGGCAAAGGATGAAGGATACTGACACGCACTACGTGATTGTCTTCCAGTTTTACGATTAAATTTACTTCATAATAAATAAAAGTATATGTGCAGTTTCGATATCTAAATATTTGTTTTTGGAATATCTGATGGATTCAACAAACGTAGCGAATCACGGATTGAAATTTTGATTCAATTCTAGGCGTTTTAATAAAAAAATACGTTGTTTTCTTTTCTCACACTCGCACAACTTAATATCAAATAAATCCAGTCCATTAAAAAATAAATTCCAGTTCTGATTTGCTGTCAACAGTGTAGCGCTTTTATTGAATAATTAAATTCATCAAATCCGTCAATTTCTGACTTACCCCTAACTATGCAATTAATTTTTGATAACCGAAAATCATCCCGCTCCTCTTGTCCTACATTAGGGTAGCACCGATTCAATCTGGTTACAACAGGGGTGAAAACGATAAGCAAAAATTACAAAATAGTTGTTGGTGATTATTTCGGTTGAGACGTTAGGAGTAAATATTCGTTTGCATAATTTATCTGAAATAATAAGTATTTTTTCTCCTTCTTCCATAGTGGAGCAAGTAATATACCAATAATTTGCCAATTTTTCCGATAAATTAGTTCCTAAAGAATGTTTTTTTGTATTATTTAAAATTTCAAAACTACAACTAATAAGTTCTTGTACTTTTCAAAAATTGGAATTTATTGCTTGAATTCTCTTAACTTTCTTGTAATAATTTAAGTTGAAATGTTTTCTTCATAAAATCCAAATGGTTCAATAGGGTGTTAAACTTAACAAAAATATGATGTTTTCTCATTTTTAATAGTTAGTGTTGGACAAAACCATTATGGGGAATCAATTATTTTTAATATTTTTATTCTCACAAGGTTTTTATGCAGATTTGAAAATTCAACTTTTGGATGATTTAAATAATCCGCCATTCCTGATGTGACGTATGCTCACTAAAAGAGAAGTTTGCTAATGAGGGTTGACATAGGACCACAATTCTGATGTGATGAAGTACTTATAGGTTATGCTTATGTCATATTGCTGTTATAGTGACTTAGTTTTATCGTTACCATTATTTCGTGAACGTATTCAGGTAGTTAGTTTTTATTTTTGTTAGTGCTAGATATTTTTCTTAAATTATTAGAATAACTTCTTTTTCATTGGTGAGGTAGATGCTTTTTTTGTAATAGTAAGATTTAAAGTATCCAATTTAACAGTATTCTGAGGTGTTAACCGACAACTAAAACCAACACTTTTTACTTCTAAGGGACTTGTTTGTTGGTATTGATTGATTATTGCCGAGGAGGTTTGAGTGCCAATATCATAATAATGAGAATCTTCTGTTAAAACAGGTTAGTTTGGGTCTACCAGCTAATCTAATTTTAGCTTTTTGATTGAAGAAGATTCTTACATTAAAATGATCTTCACAGCAATAGTAATTAGTTTTAGTCTGTTTATATTTTCTTCTACCAGCCTCAAACCATAATTTTCTTTTAAAACTGTTACTGTAGGCACAGTTACAAACTTTTTACCAGGCATTCTAACTGTTGTGTTCGTGCGGTATGATACAAAATAAGATTTATACGATATTGACATTATTACAACTATAAAAATGATTAAGAAAAACTAACTAACTAACTTAGCCAAAAAAGTGTTTACACAATTTTTTTATAATATTTAAACGTCAAACTCGAATAAACTGTAAACAAAGCCAAAACATTCATATATATTATAGACTTTGACAGTTCTTCAAATTCAAATGGCCTCTTTCTAACTGGATATTGATTCATAAAACATCTAAATCAGAAAGTGACTAACTTCATATTTGGTGAGGTGACGTATATGTAGTGGAAGTTGCAAACATTTAGGAATTCTTAATTTCCAGTTTTCTCCTAAAATATTCGATTTAAATTAATTTTTGCAAAGTAGGACCAATATACTTTAATATCATACCAAAAGCCGGATATCGGTTTAACACCCCATTAAATAACTTCCCAGTAATTTTAAATTTATAAAATAACCCCAGTGACTTCTGTCAACAATTTACTTAATTTTTCTTCTGAATTTGTGAATTCTTCAAATAATAATATAATATATTATCAATTCACCTTTATCCAGCAGTATCGGTTTAATTCATATTATTTTAATAATATCAGACAACTTTTTGGAGAGATCCTAAAATATTTTCTGTCTCCTCTCAAATTTTATATCAGTCAGTCAGTCTTGTCATTCTGATATCTTTTTCTTCTCAAATTTTTAATAAATGTCTAATAAATTTATTAGATGCGTTCTCTACTTACAATTACATTACAATATTGAAATATACCTGGCAAGTTCTTAAAACTGATTAGGTGTACAGTATGATTAATTATTATTAATTCAATCTAAAAAAATCATATCAATCCAATTTTGTAGCTTGTAAATTTTAATTTCCTTATTACTTTCGACTTTAACTTTATTCTTCTTCAGTATGTATATTGGAGTGATATTCACTGAGACCTAAAAGATCTATTCTGCCCCCTTACTTCTACTTTGTTCCTGAGGCACGTCTCAGTCCTATTTCCCTAAAGAATTTAAGGATATCTTGTAACATGTCTATCGACCTGTTTCGATTTTACAAAATAAATTCCCTAATTACCGCTCGGCGTCATAGTAACCACTTCCAATTATAGTTCTGTGATCTCAACTTCCCCTACTCTGACCGCTAGGATTATTGACATAGTATACGATTCCATTTTGAAAACCATCGCCCTTTCTTTCCGTTACCGACAGTCTTACAGGAAAGACATACCTTTTTCTACTATCACCATCGAAGGTCGTCTTTTGTGCCTTGAAAAGTAACTGCAAAGTTGATGTTTTCCGCGAGCTGTCATAATTTGACATTATTGGCGCTCTTAAGCAGAAAGTAACTTTGAAGCACGCCTAATTTTCCGCGAGCTGTCATAATTTGACATTATTGGCGCTCTTAAGCAAAAAGTAACTTTGAAGCACGTCTAATTTTCCGCAAGCTGTCATAATTTGACATTATTGGCGCTCTTAAGCAGAAAGTAGCTTTGGCGCACGCCTAATTTTATTTATAGATAAAAGAGAGCTAGTAGTTAATTTTGGTGTGATAGTAGAAACAATCTTGTGTGTATTTAGAGCAGAAAGTCTTTTGGTAGTTTCGACAGATTGCCGCGCGACGCGTTAGCGGTTTCTGTCTCGACTACCAAAGTACTATTTTCTGCTCTTGATACACAAATAGCTATTATCGTATCTCAAATTTTACCTTCAAGTTTTACCTTCAATTGCTGTGGTAAGCACAGCTGCTAGGAGGATACCGTTACAGGCTAGGAGGATACCGTTATA
This sequence comes from Lochmaea capreae, assembly GCA_949126875.1. NCBI lineage: Eukaryota > Metazoa > Arthropoda > Insecta > Coleoptera > Chrysomelidae > Lochmaea > Lochmaea capreae. Next base: position 15,875,902 of record OX421409.1, read on the forward strand.
TGCAAGGTTCTAGCTAGAATACCGTTATCTAACCACTTGGATACACCTAGGCATATCTAGTTCCAAATTTCAAGACATCTCTAACCTCAGCTCCAAGACAGCTCTAGTCCCCAATTTCAAGACATCTCTAACATCAACTTCAAGACATCTTTCGCTTCCTCTGTTTCTGCCAGACCTCTTCGTCTTCTTAACAAAGCTAAGTACCTACTATAAAGTGCAGGTCTCACTCTTCCTGTTTTATTTTCCTTAATGGCAGAATAAAGTTCATATTTTGAATTCCTTTCTTTAATTTCTTATCTACCTGGCTGTAAGAGCTGTAGGGGATCGTGTCCGGTTCATGTAAGTTTGTAACATTTTTATTTTTAACATTTATTGAATTCTACAAGGTGTTCCTACTTTTCTCACCTTGGTTTCTTTTCTTATTAATTTAAATTCATTTTCTTTCGTCCATGTCTAAAAAAGTAGTGGCGCCCTAAGTTCTTATATTCTGTCAACCCTCTAGCATATCTAGTGTGACACTAACATGGAGTCGATCCACCCTTGAGAGAGTCTCTAGCCGGGATCCGTCTCGAGAGAAGAGAACAGTGTTACAATCTGCAGGCTCCAACTTAGGTAAATGTCCCTCTTCTATTAAAATGGTTCCGGTCCCCAAAAGGGTCTTTCAGTCCCCCTCTTTGCTAGTCCATCTGCTATTTCATTTCTTTTTATCCCGGTGTGTCCTGGAATCCACAGTAAGGTTACTATATTGTTCTCGCCAAGTTGATTGAGTATGCCTAGGCATTCTCGCACCATTTTTGAACTGACTACACAAGAAGAGAGCTTTAATGGCTGCTTGACTATCTAACTAATATTCCCTAAGGAATAACGTTTGTTATCGTGTCAGTTCTATTATTCAGATAATGCTTTCAATTTCAAAAGTATACACTCCATTTTTACCTGTCATAAGATAAACTTCACCAAATGTTTGGGGGAAAGTTATTTTACAAAATTAGTCGAAATTTTCTACAGTGGAAAAGAGGAGAGGAAGAAATTGTAGTAGTTGGTTGAAGATTGAATGTCTGATGTTTGGAACGAAAATATATTCTAAATACTTTAAGTCGACATTTTTAAAAAATGAGTGGAAGAACATGTTTTATTCTGGTCTGTGGAAAAGCAAAGTATACAGGTTGTCCAGAATCGCTCTTGCCAAACTACAGTTACTGGATGTAACTGTATCTAACCTAATTTGTCTCTATACAAAAGTAATTCCTACAGGAGCTTGAAGATGACTCTGTTTTTTAGCGGTTTTAGGTAAAACCGTTTTACATAAGAAAAAGCTATGTTTGCCAACTGACTTGCGCAGAAGCCAAAATCAGTCGTGTTTATCTATGTCGCCTCGTAACGACCGTGTCATGCCCTTGGCGTTACAAACGATGTTTCATGCCGACTGCAATTTTATTATTGACATTTGAGGTTGTGTTTCAAGCAATTATTTACTGTCGAATATTTAACTAGATTATCTGTGAGTGTTGTGTGTTTTATTCGATCTAAAATCATGATGCCTGCTAAAAAACTTGTTGGTGATAAAGGAAACATCATCTACCATGAAGGCCGAAAGATTCTAATTTTGTGTTCACCTACAAAATGTGAAAACGTTACGCTACATGATTTGATGTCGAGTGTCACTTTTACAACTGGACGACTCAGTTGAATGAAAACCGTTCTGCGCATGAGTAGTCAAGGTTCTAACCGTTTGTGAAAGCTCTACGAACAAACCTAGTATAACCCTGTAGGGATACATTTTTTACTACAAATCCGCATGTTTGATTGCCATCACAAGCGCCAACGTAGGAGGGGCAACGGGTTTTGAGTATCGGTTAATTGACAAATTTTTAATTGTAATCAAAAACTAGAAGGAATTTTACAAGAAAAGTGCTGTTTGAATTCGGTTTGTAATAATTGTCTAGCTCTTGGAGAAGTTCTGGGATCATTTTTGAATTTAATTACATACTCTTTCTGTTCTGATAAAAATCAAAAAGTAAAACCTAGGAAGAATCCTACCTAGAACCAAAAAAAAAACTAAGAAGATTTGATTTTCGAACCAAAATGTATTTTATATGTCCACTGATATCAATTCTACTTAGTATACCATTAATGTGAAATGTGACATCAAACAAGGAGAACATTACAAGCTTTTGAATGTATTAACCCAAAAAAAACTACATATTCCGTGTATATCAGTAAAAATACATTAAGACTTTTTGCTTATAATGAAATATCAACTATCAACCTCAAATATTATTAAAACCAGGTTAATAAATAATAAATCAAACCGTGTGTTGTATACCTTTGCGTGGTATAGATCGAGTGTAGATCGTATTTGTAGATAACTAATGTCTGTCTTATAATATACGGACGTTGTTTCTATTTTTATAGTTATAAAAAGCAGCAAAGCTTGTCCTTATACATTTTTAAAGACAGTCGTTATGAAAATTATTCTTTAGAATGTGCGGCGTTGTTTATCCATTTCGTTGATATTTCGAGATGATTAAGTTCAGTAATGACACGCGATAATGACTCGAATACCACTAAAAACTTGAAAAGGGTTTGACTCGTAAAACTCTAAATATTACCACCACAACGCTTCTATTGAATTATTTAATAAACCACCTTTTGTCACTTTTTTTCTTTTTCTCAACCCACATCACCCTATATGACGAGTTTTTTTAAAATGTCAAATGTTCACGTAAAACCACTTAAAAAACCCTATAGAAAAGAATTTTCATAAATAATGTTAACTTCCCATCTATACGGGGTTGGGATAAAGTGTGGAACCAAGTAAATATCTTTTAAACAAAAAGAACGATATTTATGAAAATTTGCAGGAAAGTGCAATGGAACAAAATGCATCTGATGTACATTTTTATGTTAATAATATACTTCCGGTTTAACCGGAAATGAAGCACATACATCCGCAGAAGTTAAATGTTTGGATGGGAATTGTCGAAAATAGGCTTATAGGCCCATTTTTTATCGACGGAAACTTGAATGGTGACAAGTATTTGGATCTACTAAATAACGAAATTATTCCTGCACTTCAACAGAATGGGCAATTACCACAAAATGTTTGGTTTCAACAAGATGGAGCACCTCCCCACTATGATAGACGGGTTAGGGATTTTCAGGATGCGAATTTTCCAAATCGATAAATTGGACGTAGAGGATTCATAGAGTGGCCTGCTCGTTCTCCGGATCTTAGGAATTGAGACAAAGAATTATTGATGAATGTGAACTAATACGCGGAGAAGTCTTGGAAAGAGTGACTCAAGAATTTGTTAATAGGATGGCATATTGTCAGCAAGTAAACGGCGAGCATTTTGAACATTTGAAGTAATCTTGTTTCTCATTATTCTAAAACAATGAAATTGTCACTTATTGTACAACTAACAGTGAGTTATTCCTCGTTTTTACAAATTTTTTTCACTAAACTCATTATGTATAAATTCAAAATAACCAGCTTTTCCAAAATATGTGAAAATATATAGGGTGTCCCATTTAAATTAAAGAAGTTGATGGCATTTCCGGTTAAACCGAAAGTATATTATTAACAAAAAAATGTACATCAGATGCATTTTGTTCCATTGCATTTAACTGCAAATTTTCATAAATCTCGTTCTTTTCGTTTAAAAGATATTTACTTGGTTCCATACTTTATCCCAACCCCGTATATGTATACTGGGTGATTGACATTAAAGATCTATTGTGCTCCCCTTCCTTTACTTAGTTCCTGAAGGTTCCTTCTGTTTTTTGCACTTCCATCCAATGGGCTTTTATCTAGGAGTATTGCTATGTATTCCGAGAGTATGTGTATGGAGATTTCTTTCTTCCATGTTTTTGCAGCCCCGAGAGCTGCCTTTGCTATCACCAAATTATCATTTCCTTTCGGTAAGAACCTCCGCTATTCAATTTCCAATTTTTTGATTCGTTAACGTCCAACGACAAGAGTGAACTTTGTTTCATTCCGTAAAATTTTGTTCAGAAACAGAGGGAATAAAATGCGTCAAAGAAAATGCGTACAATGGGCGTAGCAAAATATTGAAAACTTTCCCTCGCTTTGCCAACGAAGTTCACCTTTATTTGCATGATAGCTCGTACAAAACGTCAAGAGAGGAAAATTTAATTCTGGATATTGGTTTCCAAAGTGTAATTGTAATTTTTAAGTGTCAAACCAATTTGGCATTTTTATGTAAGCTCAATTTCTTATACATGGACGATACAGTTCAATACTGCACACATTTTTTTTCCTACAACCACTATGCAAAATACGCTTTTCTACACAAATTTTTAAACGCAAAGCAGGCCTTTTCTTAATTCTTTAGATAACTGTTGGAAAAGTAATGCGAAAAGTACACGCTATGGCACTTTTCCGCACCGAAATGTCAAACAAAGCTACCTATGACCTGTCAACTTTTTTTGACATTTCAACATATTTATTATACTTAGTGAATTTATGGGTGTAAAAATAAAAAAGAACAAGAAATTTGACATTTATCTGTTAGTTGTTAGCTTTAGTAACCTCACATTTTCATTTATGACACTGTTTAAAGTAGTTACCTATTTGCTTGTTGCATATTTAATAATATTGTTTAGTGATTTTTTTTAATAGCTGTGGCAAAGAGTAGACATACTGTTTTGTTAATTTATTGGGTTTTGCTAAAAATCTTACCAGTATAAAGATTTCTTGTAAATGAAATCAAAAACATTGCAAGAATGATAGTTTTTTTCAGGTAGGTATAATAGTATTCCACAAACACAACTAATCCTAGAAAATTGAAATTAATAACAACATAACCTCTTTTCTTTTTTCATCGAACAGAGATGAAAAATCTTACACATTGAGTAGAATAAGACAGAACGATATGTCTCTTAAATAGAAAGACCCTTGGAGTTGTCGCTATCATTCGCTTCGCTATCGCATCTTCGGTCATGTTCAGCTCGGCTCAGAAACGTCCGAGCTCAGTTACAGAGTACGAAATAGCAAAGAGAAGAAAATCTTTATCGCTGTTTTGTTACAGAGTGCCAATCCTGTAGCATCAGTCATAGCAAGACGAAGTCTTTCTTTTCATTTTAGTATGTTTCCGACTAACAGATGGTGAAAATGGTGGAGGGAACGCAAATATAAGTAGTCCTTTTTCATAGTTTTGTAACAAGCGATAGGTCCATTTCAAGAATCTTTTGAAAAAACAGAAATCCAATCCAATCATAATCCAAAATGAATTCATGATCATACCAGTATAAGAACATTATAAAGAATAATATAATTTACATTTCATATTTTTGGAAAACATAAAATAATTAGGTTTTCCAAGTCTATCGTAAACGTCCAAGTGATTTTAGACTTTCCTTCGAACTAATATAATTTTCCCCTAACCTAAAAAAATTCTCCAAGGAAAATCCTCACGACACGACTCTCTCTAAGGATATTTTAATACAGTTGACCCCGTAAATAACATTTTTAATAGTCAGTTGGAGATCCTCGGCTAGATAGCTAGAACGTAAGTATATTAGCGGTAAAGCCTTGGAAGGTGCGGCCCCCAGGAGATGTCTCTAGGAGCGGTCAGACGTCGTCGGCGGACAGGTGTGGGTCCCTTAGCGTGATGCTAAAGTAAACTAACTACCAACTAATGAACTTTGCTCGTTTTAATTTCAATAATAGTCACACTCATATACGTAATACCAAGAAACACAAAAATTTTCAGAAATTCAGAAATATTGAAAAGAATATATTGATGATGATAGTACCTAACCGTAAAAACTGTAAACTTTGTTCCATATAAAATAATTCCATGGTATGAACAGCTCCACTCGCGTTCTGGTCTAAATAGGAAGGGCTGGCGATTATAGCGAAGAAACTCCCAAACACGTGCGTACAAATCTAATTCTTTGGAGAGCCACATTTTTTCAGACCAAGGACATAAAAAAAACCACATAGTCTCCAGCGAGTCGTTCTTGTGGATGCGCCATGCTATATTGAACGTGTTTATAAATTATTTCATATATTTATATAAAACATTTTATTTAGAATTACGATTGTTCAATTATGTATCGACTGAATTAAATTTTTTAGAACCTGTGACAAAAGCAATATTTCCGGAAAACATTGAAGGAGGAATAAGAAGAAAAACAAATCGAATAGTTAGAAGCGTGGTGGTGATATTTTTTAGAAGATGCTGAAGAAAAACACTTACTAGGTTCAATCATTTGTTTTGGTTGAGCTCAACTGCCCAGGCACTTGGATTAAGTCTTTGTACCATATTCAACATAGAAGATATTTTTCGGAGAATTCATCCAAGCGCATGTGAAATATGGGTTCATTCACGATTGTGTAAAGCCACTGGTAAGGTCGTATTCCCAATGATTTGCCCATTTACACTGCCAGAGAAGCCTAGTTGCCCTGGTAGTAATTTTTCCGTGTGCGTTCTCCGTTAATTGTAGTCTGTGTTGAGAGATTCTCTCAATCACTCCAAAGAGATGAATTTATTTGTATGTACGAATACAGATCTGGTAACTTTCTTACCGACCATAGCAAAATGGTATTCCCACCTCTATATTTTCGTAACGAAGGAAAGCGTTTCTTGGAACAGCTTGCGACAGCTCAATCTATTAAGCGAGAAAAAAAAACTATTTGTTCTCCAACGCTTACCGTATTTTTTCTTGGTTATGTTATTGTTTTCAATTTTTGAAAAGACAGAATACATTGCTCAGGTACCCACTCAGGAGACATTTGAATCTCTCAGTGCAGTCATATTCCAGCTTGATTATTATTTTGACTTACCAGGCTGTAGTTTCCCAAGAATATTTTTGATTGTCTCAACCGTTCAATATCTTTCAAATAGTCCGATTTTATTTTTTCCGGCTTCAGCTAAGTCTCCCAATAAGACATTGCTGCTGATACCGTAAAAGAGTTCCAGTCCCCAATTTACAAAGCACTACTTGTGTGGTAACTGCTCTCTTGAAGATCACTAATTAGAGCCCACGTAGCGGGATTTAATTAAATCCTAGCTGGTCTCTCTCTATTGAATGTCTTCTAGTAATAATTTGTTGTTTTATTACCTTTAAGAATATTTTTCCGTTATAGCTAATTTTAATGTTTTTCCTGAGGTATAAAATAATATCCTTTCGTATTTATTTCAAGGGCATCAGATAGACCGAGCAGTTAATAAAATTGTGGGTAAGATTAACAGCAGGCGTCTTGTGGAAAACAGGAAAAGTCCATCGAAGGAAACAGCGTTAGAAATAACAGGTCCTCGCCACTCGACTTTTGTTGCTTTTGTTCTCAAGGTCTTTTGGAGATGATTAATCGATATGAATATAGTAAATGCCGCAACTAAGAATACATTAATTCTTTCGAAAAACTTGAAATTAAAATTTTGCATGCCAATTTTTATTCGTAAAAATTTTTCTTTTATATTTTCAATTAGAATGGGTTCAGGAAATTGAAGGAATCAAAAAAAAACCAAATTTAAATTTCCTAAAACTTCATATAAGGATTCCAATTCAAGCTCAACCGCTTCGAATCATTATAAAGCAGTCCCCTTCTCTCGATTATTTCGCATTTAAGTTCGATACAGATTATCTATTCTTAATTGATGATAGATAAGCTAAGAAAAGGGACCGAAGTGACCAAGTCCTAAGGCAGTCTCTAACCATTCGCCTGACCGCGCCATGAATAGGAGTGATTAGAGCGTAACAGGAACAACTTTACAAATGTACACCGAGTTTAAGTTGGCAGCCCTTGTTATTGGAACTAATAATTGCCGTTGGCGACAGTGTTTGCACAAAGCCTGCCAGGGGTGACCACTACTACACAATTATCGCTAAAACTTAATGAAAAAAAATATATTTAGTTTCCTGCGAAATAATTTTGACGAACAACTTTAAATTAAAGTAAACTCATATAGGAGTTTGGGTGGAATAGTCTTTTTTTAGGAACAAATGTCAACTAATTACCGTTCGAATACTGCTTAGATCAACTATTTGATAATAATCAGAAGTGGGATTTCATTCAGTACAGAATAATTACATTCTAATTAATCTATAACAATATTGTCGTGACATACAGTAACGAAAACAACTTCTTGACCGACCTATGTTTGATAATCTTATAGAACTAGTTATTAATCCTGATTATACGATTAATCATTGGTAAGATCAGAGGCGTAGTATTTGCAGGGTCGCCACTACTCTGTATGCAAGGAAGGCCAAAGCAGACCCCACTTTTCTTAAATAGAAGAAACAATAAATTAGAATTGAATATTAATGTTTATATACACTAATATTCCCAACATATAGATTATAGTTATTGAGGGAGAATGAGGGAACGTTTTTTTACGGGATATTCCCAGTAGGCATTACCAACATGAAACTCAATATTTAGGGCACCTCCTTTCGCTTCCCTCCTCTTGATGAACCAGGTGTTGCGAGTTCATCTTCACAGATTGAAAGGTTTTCCTCACAATTCACATGTGATTATCAACGTCGTTGTCATCTTCTTCCTCTATTTCAACACAAGTTTCTTCCTCTTCATCACTATCTTGTGATGGAACTGGCGTTTCGTGCATTTAACTGAACTATTGAATTCAGCTATCCTGCTTCTTCGATCGGCATATGGGTAAGCAAAGAAAAAAGTCGACAAGGAAGACGAACACGAACTTTAACTTCTTTTGTTGAGAAAATAGAATCAAAGCACATTTTTGAGAGATCTACATCCTTGAAGACGTGAAGAAATGGGGAAAAAATAAAAAAAAATGAAAGCAAATTGGGCGGGGCTGAAAACCGTAAAAAAACTAGAGGAAGTGATGATTTTAAACGGTATTATGAAAAGTAATAGAGCTGGGGTTAGAATGATGAAAGTAAGAAGTCATCATCTGTTAACAAAACGTTACACGGCTTGTATATTCGCACCCTCTTTGAATGAAACTTTCTTGTTGAGGTAAAAATGAGTGTCTTCAAATAAGTGTAAATGCTTTATCACGCGGAAATAGGGACGCTTGACCATCTGAAAGTTTTTAGCGAAAGCGAACGAGGGTTACAATACACAATGCGTGCAGGCAGAATTAAGTATAGATTTTCTCCCCTATCTAATGTCTTCTAACCCCTTTGTCCACATAAATTGCTTGCTTAGTGCCTCCCTAATTTACAATCTCGAATTTGCATATTTTATAAGAACATCGGATGACCGATTCAATCTTGTTAATGTTCCTTGAGATTGAGATCATCTGTATGTGAAGAAAATTATATTTTGCGTCTTTTTCAGGTAAATTGCTTATATTTTTTTTTTTATTGAGAAACCAAAAAGGAAACTTTTTAAAAGGAAATATTCAAATTCGGTTAACGTAAAGCAATTTATTAATTATTCGAGTTATAAAAGTGGCGCCCTTTAGTTTTTTTTTAATATCAGTCAGACTTCTATAAATATCTTAAGTCATCAGGCAACAAAGCCCAGAAAATTGGCTTTCTTATTTTCAAATTTAAATTCAGTTAAGCAAGAACTGAATTAAATGAGTATTAAAATGACAGTTGGTTACAATCACCATGTCGTCAGCAAATCCTTGCATCCATATGGCTTGAAAAAATTGTAATGTGAGTCTTGATCTCGACGATAAAGTAGATTTAAAAATAATTCAATATCAAAAGAGCAGACTCGAATAAAATGTTTTGCTGGAGGCATTATACCAAAGTTCATACTCAAAATATTGTGACCACCAGCAGGTGCTTCGGTCTGTATAAGCCTGTTTTGTGTATTGGGAAATATGGACAAACCTTTATGTAGTCTGTTTAGACTCTCTTTCTAATATCATCGTTTGGGTCCCAATCTCCAATATTTTCCAAAAATCCTACTACAAGTCCTCTTGAATAGTCCTGCTTCAGAACCAGAGCCATTTTTAAATTAGTGTTTTTAATTAATTTTTCATCTATGATAGTCCCCACAAATCGCAAATGGATGAGGAGTAATTATGAATGATTTGTGTTGCCTTTCTCAGAGTTTCCATCATTTTTGTATCAAATTTGTTCCAAAACCCGAAAGTAGAATACTTAGTTTCAGTAATACTTAAATGTGAAGTGACGGCGATTCACCTCAGCGTTGAAGCATACCGTATAGTTGCCTTCTTCACCGACAGCCAAGCTGCACTTGGACACCATTCCGAGGTCATAGTAGCCTGGGTGCCAAAGCACGGAGGTTATAACATCTAGGAATTGGCGACTGAAATGGCCAGACAAGGCTCATCAATGTCGGAACCCTTTTGCGGCGTAGCAAAGTCGACAATAAATATGGCCACAAGGAATTGGGTGGCTCAGAAATCACTAGAACGATGTCACCAGGTCAAAGACATTTGTCATTTTTCACGGCAGACCTAATAAGCAAAGATACAAAAATTGTCAAACCCGTATAGCAGATTCTGGCACCTCGAAACAGAGCACATCATATACCTGGCGAATGTGGTGTTTCTTGTATTAGGCGATGAGTTGGTTCAGACTCGAGACTGATTGGCTACTTGAAAATAGTCGGGCTGAAGAATAAAATCTACATTCACAGAACCCCAATAGATTTGAATTGGCCGATAAGCCACCTCATCAAATCTAATTTAATCTAATATTTCCATGAGGCTTTTTCATATATTTCTGCTAAATTTAAATATAGGTAGAACAAAAAGTACACATTGAATGGATGACTTTCAAATGAAATCTAGCAAAGTCATTGCAACTAAAATATAGGTCACCCTTATTACATATCTAAGTCGGATATGGTGAATTTCCTCTGTAAAAAGATCGATCTTTTTGAGGGTATGTCGTCGAGAGTGTCCATTTCTTTGTAATTTTTCTAAAAAGGAGACATTAATTTTAACGGACATTTTATTTAACAAAGAACGCCCTTTGCCTTAACAGCTTTTTATATATATTTTAAGTATTTCGCTATTAGCGAATTTTAATGGTTGTAACGTACAGTACGTTCACGCACAAAATGTCAAACTTGACGTCAGGAATTTTTTCATATTATACATCGATTTTTCAATGTTTAAATTTCTTTTGGAAAAATCAATAAGCAAAGTGTGAAGTGATGCGTAATTAGAGGAAGAAGCGTACTAGGTACGCGTTACCTTAAAACAAAAGGGCATTACCATATCTACACGTGCTATCTAATGAAGATCGTGGAATTTGCACCAGTGGTGTTTTCTAATGGGCTCGTTTGCAAATCGTGCACTCTTTACAAACTTGATTCTCAAGATATCATCTACATACAACGCTATTTTAACTTAACATGTATTAGGGGTCTCAAATCGACTTGCAGGGTATCAAATTTTAAAAGTTAATCTGATTTAATCACAGTCTATCGGTTTTACACTTTTTCCATTAATTACGCCGATATAGTCGAATGAAAATAATTGTAAATGAAATAAAATGCATATATAATTTGTAATATACAGGGTTGGGATAAAGTATGGAACCAAGTAAATCTTTTAAACGAAAAGAAGGATATTTATGAAAATTTGAAGGTAAGTGCAATGGAACAAAATGCATCTGAAGTACATTTTTTTGTTAATAATATACTTCGGTTTAACCGGAAATGCCATCAACTTCTTTAATTTAAATGGGGCACCCTATATATTTTTACAGATTTTGAAAGAGCTTGCTATTTTGAATCCATACATACTGAGTTCAGTGTCAAAAAATTTGTGAAAACGAGGAATATAGCACTAGTGCAAAAAACTAGTTAGATAAACGAACTGATGTTGTTTGTATGCATAGTAATAAATAAACGAGTACTGTTCAGTACGTCTTTTGTTCTCCAAGTGACAAATTCTAATTGACGGTAATAAGTTTTACAATTTAGAATGGTTCAATTAAGTAAAAAAGAGCGTATTGAAATTTTAATGATGATCGGTTATGGTGATCGTGTTAGAACTCATGAAGAAGTGTGTCATATTTGTAATAATTTGCATCCGGAGAGAAATCCTATATCACGCTCAAAAGTAACTAAAACATTACAACGTTTCAATACAACTGGGATGGTAAAAAATTTGCTAGAACCTGGAAGACCGCGGACTGCAACGAACGAAACTGTTAAACAAAATACTGCAATCGATTTAGAAGAATCACCTCAAACTTCCACCACAAATTTGGCACTAAACCATGGTATCAGTCGATATTCTGTAGGAAAGATATTAAAAAGTGAAAAGTATCATCCGTATAAGTTACAGTTGGTTCATGAATTGTCAGACGATGATTTTGACCGACGGCGACGGCTGGAATTTTGCGAACGGCTAATGGACATCTGTAATGTCGACGACAATTTTGCTTCTAACATAGTTTTTTCCGATGAGACAATTTTTTGTTTAAATGGAACAGTTAATCGCCATAACTCAAGGTATTCGTCAAATGAGAATCCTCATTGGATTCATGAAGCACATACCCAGCATCCACAGAAGTTAAATGTTTGGATGGGAATTGTCGAAAATAGGCTTATAGGCCCATTTTTTATCGACGGAAACTTGAATGGTGACAAGTATTTGGATCTACTAAATAACGAAATTATTCCTGCACTTCAACAGAATGGGCAATCACCACAAAATGTTTGGTTTCAACAAGATGGAGCACCTCCCCACTATGATAGACGGGTTAGGGATTTTCAAGCAGAGATGATTGTCGCTATAGCTTGAATTGATGAAAACATCAATAGAGGATATACCGGACAAAAATAAAAATATTCACTGACACCCAGGCTCTGCTTAAAGCTATCTGTAATCCAACAACTAGGTCTAGACTGGTAAAAAACTGTAAAGAATCCCTCAACAGGCTGGCAAGAGACAACAAGGAGTCTCAGTTAGCTACAGAAGGTTCTAAAGGAGACTTCATAGCTCCGGAACCGTTTTGTGGAATCACAACAGATTGCATAAAAGGGGAAATCGGGAACTGGCTAGATAGGAAACAACAACTCAAATGCAGGTAGACACAAGGGCACATCCATACAGAGAGTTTACTGAACAAGGTAGACAAGAAACTCTCAACCAAGCTATTGAGACTGAGTAAGAGACAGTTACCGACTTGGGGACTGGACACTGCATCCTGAGGAAACATCTGCACAAAATGGGCAAAGTTAGTGAACCTATGTGCAGGAAATGTGATCTCTATAATGAAGCACCTACTCACATACTTTGCTTCTACGAGAACTTACATGGACTCAGACAGAAGCACTTTGGAGGGGAAATAATACAACTACTTAAAATCCCTCCAGTCAAACTAGTGGCCTACATAAAAGGCATAAAGCTTCTGGAATGGAAGTAGATAACATGGGAAATGGTACAAAGATTCAGTTCAAGTGTCTGAGTTGTTGAGCTCAACCCAATCGAATGGATGAATGAAATAAAAAAAAGCAGAATCGGTGAACGGGAAAATTGAAATTTCTCGTAAATTGTTTTATCATCCAATAGAACGAAGCTCAAAGTCAACACCCGAAGACATTGTAGTTCACGAAAATATTGGACACTATCCGACCTATCAAATACAATAAAATTGTTTTTAATTCGCTTTTGTGCTGACTCAATTAAAGTGAAATTGGCGGAAATTTTGAGAGCTTCCATATAGCATGAATTATTGTGGAAAAATATTGTTTCAAAGGACCTTCCTTAATTAAATCACTAATAAGGTTATAAACTAAATGCTCGGATACATGGTGCGTTTTTAAAATTTAGCATCGAATCAATTCTCATTTCTTTTCTATTTCGTTAATCCCAATTAAAAATATTTAATTCTCAATTGAAATCATTTTAATTTTCGATTACTGTGAATAAGCATTACAAATTCGAGAACTACTTTCTGCAATGCTTAAGAATAAAGGCTACTCCCTCATTATCAACTATTTATACACAATATTATTTTTTCCTTCAAACGTCATATACCTTTTATAAGTGATAACTTATGCGACGTTTCTCAATGACATTAAGTGTCATTTATACGACTCGGAGTATAAGTACTTGTACTCCCAAACGTATAAACACATTACTTGAAATAATTTGATAGATGCCAAACAAGTACGAATCTATGATAACGATACCAAAAAGGGAATATACAGTGAAATCCTTTAAAAATTCAATAAAAATAAAAAACCACCCCTTACTTCTTATAAATCAAAATACCTGGGACATGCCACAAGATGGTATGATGAAAAGGTATAACTTTTCAAAGAAATTCGTTACGGAATTAAGCAACAAGAAGGAATGGGATCCAAATACCATTACCAGACTTGGAAATAATACCATTCAATGATACACCGACCGCTCAAAAGCAATAGAATTAATTGGAATAGGAGTGTACGGATCAGCAACCAAACACTCTGAAAGCTTGGGAAAAACCCCAAGTATCTTTCAAGCGGAAATTCACGCCATAAGAAAGTGTGCCCAGTTCAATATTGGCGAAGGATATAGAGGACAAAAGATTATCATAATGTCGGAGTGAAGCAGCCATTGAAGCACTGAGTTCTTTTGCAATCAGTTCTATAATTGTGTGGGAATTCCTAGGCAAACTTAATGAGCGATGCGAGAACAATATAGTAACCTCACTGTGGATTCCAGGACACACTGGAATAGAAGAAAATGAAATAGCAGATGAACTAGCGAAGAGGGGGACTGAAAGACCCTTATGAGGGCCCAGAACCCTTTTGCGGTATCAGCCTCAATGTAATATTGGAAGAAATAGGCGAAGCCGAAGATGAAAGATCTGACCGTTGGAAAGATCTAGTAGGGCTTAGACATTCAAAGATTCTGATGGGTGACTACAGCCCGTTGAGATCAAATGGATGCATAAGTCAAAGTAAAACTGCACTAAGAGTTTCAACAAGGATCCTAACAGGACATTGCCGCCTGAATGGACACCTGAAAAACCTCAAAACGCAGATAATTGATTATTGGAAATTTCTCTTCATCTGAAAACATCTCCAGCGGCAGCCGTTTTAGTTTTCTATTGGTGAATATGCCTTCAATCTTTGTACCCTATTTTCACATGGTCAATAGCTCCCGCAAGCATTCATGTTTTATAAAGATGTGCCAGTGTAAAGTTACAGATTTATTAGATTCCTTAAGCAACTCTGTTCAATTTAACTACCCTATTTTATTTATACCGGGCGCAAACATAGTATAAAGTTCGTTTCAAAGGAGTTGATAGCAGAGAGCGCCTGTAATAAACGGAAAACGGAAGTCGGGTGAAGAAATTTTATCTCTTATATATGTTTTACAATGTATCTATACTAAGAAGAAAGAAATTCTGACTTGGCCACCCGGTAATCGGTCAAATAACAATAGGCAATAAAATGCAAATGAAGCATACGCAGTGAACCAAACGGTCCATAGTCGTGGAAGGGTTATTTATAATTTTTGCTTAACGTTTATTATAATTAATATTATAATGAAAAAACAAAGTAATGGTGCACTAAGATTTATATACACACATAAAAAAAAATAAAAAAATTATAGCAAATTATTGCACGTGAACATTACTTTAACTATAATATATACAGCATTATTAACTAAATGTTTCATCAGAAAAATCTGGAGAATCGTCTTGTCCTAAATTAATAATTAACGTTCGATCTCTGTAGTTTCGTCGATTAAGTCGTCAAGATTCTACATTGTCCCACAGTTGCCGAATACTAACTACTCAAAATTTTATTCTATGCAGGTACTTAGATTTAAATATTAACAGGAAATTGGGTTGTACCTGTATAGGTTACGGGGCAGGTATTTCAGTCGCGCCTATGCTTTACAACTATTTTATGGTCCGAACCCCCGATCTGTGCTATCAACTCCATTGGGACAGACAAAGTTTCTATACAAAATATCCAGTTTTCAAAAAGTTATTAGTTAAATAAAACTCATTATTATTGTAATCTTAGATATATAGTGGTTGATATTTGGCTGTTTATTCCTTGATAAAACTATTTTTCAGATTTGTATTAATAAGAATCCACTTTGAGTTGGAATAAACAATTTTATATCACTTTTAATGAGCTACCTCTTATAATTTAGGTAAAAAAAAATTTACTTTAGGCAAAACCGAACGCAATTAAAAAACTTAAAGCTAACTAAAACCCGTTTTTAAAAAAGCTAATTTCCAACTTAGAGACTTAAAAAGTCTTTCATGGAATTTTTCTGTCCCTGAAACTTAAATACTTTTTAATTAAAGCTACTTTGCCAGCGCATCGAGACTTAACGGGCAACCCTTTACTCACTCATAGCTACTTGTACTTTTAATCTTTTCGTATTTCTTGAACGGAAATATGAAAGCAAAGATTATTAGGGGAATTAAAGACAATGTTAATGAATAGATGAAAATATGTAATTACTCGCATTACCCTTTTCTTTTCTTTCTGTTCAGCTTTTCTGTATGTTTACACAAGACGAATATCTCTACATAAAACAGATCGCGAAAACTTGCGATTATTCGGGCTATACAACTAGAACATTGCATAGAAGTTCAGACAGTAAAAATCTTTGTACAATACGAGGGGGGACCCAAAAAAACGGGAATTTCGTCATAACTTCTTTATTTCTCATTATGTTAACACCAAATTTCAATAACCTTCAAAGTATTAGCCATTGACCACAATGCACTTCTCCAATTTCAAATTCACTCATCGGGATGTCCTTCAAGCCTTCCAGCGTTTTTTTTTCACCTCCTCCACAGTGGTAAAACGCTTTCCCTTCATATTTCTTTTGAGTCGGGGGAACAAAACGAAGTCACAGGGGGCTAGATCAGGTGAGTATGGGGGTGGACAATCAGTGTCATGGCGTTTTTGGTCAAAAATTGCTTCACGGAAAGGGCGGTGTGGGACGGCGCGTAGTCATGATGGAAGAACCAGTCGCCTGAGCGCCAAAGATCTGCCCTTTTCTTCCGAATACTCACCCTCAATATTTTCAAAACCTCCAAGTAGAACTTCTGGTTGACAGTTTGACCCGGGGAAACGAGCTCCGCGTGCTCAACACCTCTGCAACCGAAGAAACAAATGAGCATTGTCTTGATGGTTGACTTCAATTGGCGAGCTTTTTTGGAATGAGGAGAGCCAGCTGTCTTCCACTGGCATGATTGCTGCTTTGTTTCGGGGTCGTATCCATAGCATCACGATTCATCACCAGTAATCACCTTGGAAAAAAATCAGGGTCCTCTTCGAGCTGATTTTGAAGCTCAAAACATGCCTGAAGTCGACGCTCCCTTTGCTCGTCTGTGAGAAGTCGCGGAATGAATTTGGCTGCAACCCTTCTCATGTGCAAATCTTGGGATAAAATTCTCTTAATTGAGCTCCATGACACTCCCGACATCTCACAGATTTGATCAATGGTTCGGCGACGGTCTTCACAAACGAGGGCATTGATTTTGTCGACGTTTTCGTCAGTTCTTGACGTTGAGGGACGTCCTGAACGAGGTTGGTCTTCAATAGACATTTCTTCATTTTTAAAACGTGAAAACCAATCATAAACTCTGGTTTTAGGTACTTAAGGCAGCATCCCCATAAGGAGTCTTAAGCATTACAATAGTTTCCGCGGCCGATTTCCCCAACAGGAAACAAAATTTTACAGCCGCGCGTTGTTCTCTACAACCTGCCATTACGTTTTCGCCGAAATGTAAAAAGTTGCTTTACTAAAAAAAATCTCACAGGCGAACCGATGCACTCACAGCGACACAACTTTGCACACTGACGCACACTAACGGACATGTGGTCAAACAATAGGTTCCCACACTCTCCCGCCCCTCCACAGCGTACTTCTCGGAACTTCTGGGTCCCACCTCGTATATCCCCCTAAGTTGGAATCATATGGAAAGCTTTTTTATTATTAATTTTAGGAAAAAAAGTTATTCTCCATAAAAAGTTCTGCATTATCTAAAACCTAGAATACAGTCATCAAATATCAAAAAAAGTTTTACTCAAGAGTAGTTTAGACTCTCGTCGTTTAAGACGAACGTGTGTTGTGGCATTTATAATAACAAATTAATAGGACCTTTTTTTTTGCGAATCTATGAATGCCGAACGTTATTTACAGTTTTAACAAACTCATATCAATGAATTCATGGACGAACTACCCTTGATAGAACGTCAAGACGGTGCCGCATGCCACAGTACAATGAATGTTAGGAACTATCATGGAAAAGTTATTCACAGATATTTTGATCTCTTTTGGCCTGCTAGATCCCCTGACCTAACACCCCCTTGATTACTTTTTATGGGGTTACCTGAAACAAAAAGTTTACCAGAAAGCGCCGTTTCAAGATATTGACCACTTGGAGAGGATCATTTTAAAAATATGTCAAGAAATTTCTCCACAAATGATAAGGAATATATTACGTAAGTTTTCCAATAGAACGATTGAGTGTATTGAACGAGAGGGTGGATATGTCGAAGCATTAGTATGAGTGAAAATTAAATTTGTTTGTTTCTAATATTAATATGATGTTGTTAGTTTTATAATTTAGTATTTGAATGTAATTTATTATTTGCAAAATAAATGCACTTATCACGCGTTTTAATTGCAAAATTATCAGAAAACACCAAAAAACTAAAAGGTTATCGTGTGTTTCGTAATCAAAAGGGATAAAATATGCCCATTCAAAATAGAAATATTAGTAAAAAATAAAATAATCTGAAGTATAACTTTTTTTTCTAAAATTAAGAATAAAAAAGTTTTCCATATGATTCCAACTTAGGGGGACATATTGTATAATATGTTGAACCCTATTAATTGTCAACTCAATGCATGAGCTTCGATAAAAATTATGTGCGAAATCCTAGCTTTTTCACCAATGTATATAATGATGTGCGTTATGTTAATTAAAAATTCTGTTTCGAGTGATCGTCGCTTTATTGCAAAATAATATTTTTGATGAAAAATTAGGATTTTGGTTTTTTTTGTCCAGTTACCAGTTTGCAAAAACTACTCGAGCATGGAAATCACCATCAAACATCGCATGAACTTTTTGAAAATGAAACGATTCATAAGTAGCGCTGGAAAGAAAAAAATGTTAAGCGGCTGAGGACTGGAGTCCGAAAATGTCAAACGAACTGGTGCACAGAGTGCATGCAGCAGCATATACTTACCGCTGTTCATTTGTGCAATTGAAATGAACAATTTGAGTACACATGTACATTTTGTGCAAATTTCCAGTTTGCTGGATATCTTTATCTCGATATACGTACGAATATAAAAGAATCAAGGTATTTGTAGTCAGTTTATTTTCATGAAAATTCTCAATTCACAGTCGAGAATACTTTTGGATTTTACATGGGATTTTTATGCGAACGTAAGAACGGACATAAAACTTTTATATGAAAGGCCGTCACCTTAGTTTCATCTTCATAAAATTTTTATTTCTAATGGAATCCATAAAGGAATACATCCGAAGTATAACTCAAGATTAATGTACGGTTTTATAGTTTTTCAGAACCAAACAATACAAAATGAATAAAATACATAATGTAACATCTAATTTAAGCGCATTCTTCAATTTTAAGTGGAGCTCAACTTAACTTAGCCCGCGATTTCTATATATATATATATTTTTTATTTCTTTAACCAATAATAATAATCTTATTTTGATTTGTTTTCTTGGGTTTGGTAAGTATGTTGTATGATACAAATAAATTAAAACATTTTTGACGTTTTGTTTCCCGTTTGGGAACTTTTTTCAAAATATTTATTCAAAAAAATGACATAATGAAGTAAAATATTAAGAATTGTTACTGTAGAATTTGGTTAGTTATGTATAAGTAAATGAAAAAACAATAATTGAACATATGGAAAATAAATGAAGATGATACAAGTACTTACTTCATTATTAAATCTACGATATTTGAGTAATGGGTTGAAAAATTTGTAGTTATTGATAATTAAATTGTTATTTTATTAAATTATGATAAATTTGATTACATGACATGACACAAAAAGTTCCAAGACATGAAAAATTCACTATTCGCAACAACAAAATCGCACATTAAGACCGAAAGCTATGGCGTGCCGTTTTGGTATTTAATAACATCGTTTTAAAAACAAAAACGAAAATATCTCTCCTTTTAAAAATGTTTATTCTGTTAATGGATTAAAATTAAATATTTCATAATTTTAATATACCTATTTCCATTATGAAGAACATAGTAACTGTCGATTCAAAATAATGAGAATCATAATTAGTCCAGTAAATAAAAGCACCAACCTGTTCATCTCATTATTGTCGAACTTTTTTTTTGCTTTTTTTGCGACTTGTAGGTACCTATTCAGGTGTATATTACTCTCTGAAAATATGTCCTCCGCGGGATTTGCGGAAGGGACTGGAAAATGGTCCATGATCCAGAAAATTCAGTTTTTGGCCGATATCTCCAGAAATATGCTACTTAGAGAAGTGGGGTTTTGCTAGAAATGAGGTACAGTTCATTACCTACAAAAATGGTCCCCATCATTTCTGTCCCTGGATCAATATTTCTTGCAAAAAAAGGCTTGCAAAAATTTTACGGAAAACTAAAAAACTAAGCCAAAAATTTTAAAAACCATCGAAAAGAGGACATTTTCAGCTTTCCAATGGTGTGCATTAAAGATCGATATTGCCAATAATTGTTTATCAATTTGCGGTAGACCCGAGAATTTTCAGAAAACTCCGGAAATAAAAAAAAACGTCCCAAGAAAAACATGTTGTTTATAAAAATACACAAAATTATTTATTCATTCTTTCGTTATACATTCACCATCTATCAAAGTCCCATTATCCAAAAGGTTTCGGTAAAACTACGCTTAATTTAAAAAATATGAACGGATTGATAAGGGCGGTCAAATATTCAGGAAAAATAAAGTTTGGCCAGTTTTTTCAATATTCCTGGAAAATAAAAAAAAAACGAAAAAGTTACACGATGCTATAGGTACCGTTCCCTCCTTTCATATGCACTTTGAATCATGAAAAAAGATTTATTTTCACTCAAATTATGGGCTAATTTGCCCGCCCTCCCATGCCTACATTCACGGTTAAACTTTTGACAAAAATGATAAGGATCATTTTTGTAGATAATAAACTGCTCTCCATTCCTAGCAAAACCCCACTTCTCTAAGTGTCATATTTCCGGAGATATCGGCGGAAAACTCAATTTCTGGGATTATTGGCCATTTTTCAGCCCCTTCCGCAACTTTCGCGGAGGACATATTTTCAGAGAGTAATCTGCCCGTGAATACCTACAAGTTGCAAAAAAAAGTCCGACAATAATGAGATGAACAGGTTGGAGAGTTTCTCGGTCTTTATTTACTGGACTAAATGGAAACTCAATAATTAAAATTATGAAATACTTAATAAAAATTCGAATTCCTATTATGTATTGAGATTTTGCCCATTGTATTTCAATACAAAATTGTAGGTAATAATCAATTCATAAAGGAAATTTAATTTCTATTATGTTTTTCATACTTTTAATTCTTGCAGTTCTATTATGTTTTTCATAATATTAAATGGGCAGTTTCTATTATGTTTTTCATAATGGAAATACGTGAATTATTATTATTAGAATCATAATTGAACCTCAAGTATTAAAATTATGAAAAACATAATACAAATTCAAGAATAAAAATTATTGAATAAATAATACTAAACAGATTTGTATTATGTTTTTCATAATATTTTTTTCTTTAATTTCCATTATGTTTTCAATCATTTTAATTGTTGAATTTCTATTACGCTTTTTATAATAATAATACAAGAATTTCCATTATGAAAAACATAATAGAAATTGCCGATTTAAAATTATGAAAAAGATAATAGAAATTCAATAATTAAAATTATTAAAAACATAATAGAAATTCAATTTATATTATGTATTGAGGTTGCCTATCCTGCAGTAATGCATACATCCGAAATTGCGAAACTGGGTGTTCAACCGCCAACACCGCTGACCCTTCTCCTCTTCGTTTTTAAGGGGCTCGGACAATGAGAGAATGTACATTGTTTTGGTACTGACCAAGTAGGCTATCTGTGATACTGTTTTCCAATGTTATTACTAGAGCAGTAGAGGGTTCTTTTCAAAATTGAAGCACTTCCCGGTCTGGAAGTATGCTAGACCCGAAACCCTATACCAACCCATATTCACTTTGGGAATCAAGAGACAATAATTTGTTAATTGTATGTTTTAACAGGTTAAAAGTATCAGAAGAAATGGAATTCTCAATTCTGTCGAGATAAGTTAAGCAAGATGATAGAACATCACGAGGAACATGATTGCTTGACTGAAAAACTCACAAGATTCTCCAATAATACGCCGAATTCTAAGCAGTGTAGTTGCGACTTATACTTATTGAACTTTTATAGCGTAACACATAACAATTGATGCTCACTTCAATGGTGATTCTTTTAATAGTTTACAGGGTTGTCTCTGTTTACAGTTTATATAGTAAGGTAAATAAATAACCACAGAAATTAACATTACAAATGAAGTTTTATTCTTCTTGTTCTTTGTCCCCAGAAGCAGTGTTGCCGGTAAAACATTTACTATCTGATTTCAGGTACTTGTATTAGAATAGTATTGGCAACCTCAATACATAATGAAAATTGAATTTCTATTATGTATAATTTTAATTCATGAATTTCTATTATGTATTCCATAATTTTGAATCAGCAATTTCTATTATGTTTTTCATAATGGAAATTCAACAAAGAAACACGTTTAGACACGTTTTGTAAGATGGGAAAGAAGAAAAAAGATATGAGAAAGAATACCTACACATAATAACCAGAAGGTTAACTCGTCGCCAGCTTTCGTGACAGCGATTGTATTTTACTATCGTTTATTCCAGAAATTGTGATGAAGGACAAAAAAAAACAACAAATTTCACTTTTATATGACGTACGATAATATTGACAAGCTAATATATTTTTAATATCAATATCATGACTACGCGAGAGAGTAAATTTCTTAATAAAACTTGTGATTAAACGTTTATCATTGGATACAAATGATTACTCTCATTAAATACAAGAGAAATATATCAAAATGTTTCTACGAATAGAATTTATTGGCACTTAAACACACGGATAAGTGGTTGATCTCAAGTGAAAACAGAACAATAAAAATATTATAGTCAAGTCTTTCACAACAACATAATATTTAATAATTAAGCCAGTAAATAAACTTATTGAAAATTGAAGAACTTCAACTACAAAGATGATGCTAGATTGAGATAAAACAAAATTTGAGCAAACAAGAGGGTTCAATAAAACTCAAAGTCCAAACCACAATAATTTAATTTTGTCCACCAAAAGGACAAATCATTCTGCTACTAGTTTCGGTACATAAATTACCATCATCAGGCTTCATGAAAATTGTGCAATTGGAAGAATATTATGTTGTTACCATTAAAAATACTCAAAAGTACGATACTATTAATTAATTTTTACAAAAAATACTAATTGCATGTGGTATGAAAAGAAAAAGAAAATTGTAAAAGAAATGGGAAATGGGAAATAAATTATATTTAGTAAATTGGCAATAGGAAAAAAGGATATCAGCGAAATTTAAATTTGAATTTACATGTACATGTGTTACAGTGATAGTGGTTGATTTTGCACACTTATATAATTTTCTAAAATTTATTTGATGGATATTATAATTTATATTCATCATTTTCCATTCCTTTATATTTATCAAGTTATCCATCATGTTAGTGGCTAATAATTGTCCTTTCAACCACTCTAAATTTAAAGTACTTAGAAGTTTTTTCTTCGTACTACTCCATTTTGAAAAATATCCTTTTGGACATTTTAAAGTTCGCCTATATCCGTTTGGTGGTCAAAATTAAATTATTGTAGTTTGCACTTTGAGTTTTATTGAACCCTTTTGTTTGGATTTCGTAAAACCACATTTGAGATATGGATGAGTTCTTGGAGTTAAAATTTGAGCAGATTGATTGTTTATCATTCCATTAAGCCCATATCAAGTATTTTTATGTATTAACCCAGTTTTCGTACCTCCTTTTGTACGGCTATGTCTACGATTCATTACGAAAATCACAATTCGAAAGATGTGGTTTAGTTGAGGAATTTACCATGAATTCGAATTTATTTCATAACAAAAATAAATTAAAATTATTTTCAATTTTATCGCTGGATGGGTCTGTTTTTATAAAAGTACATTAATATTAATAAGGTAACATTCATGTAATTAATTTATATTTCAAAACAATATATAAACTATATGAGTTATTGTGTAACCAATTTCGTATTTTCAGTTAATGTTCACGTATAATTATTTATTGAAATTATCATGTTTTTGACGAAAAAAATGATAAAACATTATCTCGGGAGCCTTTATACGACAGCAAAACTTCCACGACTTTATAAAATCTCCGTAAATATATTGAAGTCTTTTACAACAATTATAAAACAATTTTATAAACATTTCGGCAGGTCTTATACAGTGAGGACTTTTGGAATGAATTCAATATTTTGTTGTCTAACGCTATTATAACAAAACGCTTGCACAGGTAAATTTTTATTTTCAATGGGGTGTTAAACTTAACAAAAATATGATGTTTTCTCAATGTTAATAGTTAGTGGTGGACAAAATCATAATGGGGAATCAATTGTTTATAATATTTTTACTCTCACATTGTTTTTATGCGGATTTGAAAATTCAACTTTTAGATGATTTAAATAATCCATCATTCCTGATGTGACGTTTGCTCACTAAAAGAGAAGTAAGCTATATAAGGGTTGACATAGGACCACAATTCTGATGTGATGAAGTACTTATAGGTTATGCTTATGACATACTGCTGTTATAATAACACTTAGAAATTTTTTTTTAAATCCGACTTATATTTACGGCTATTACATTGTTTTATACATTTTATCGTTGCCCTTATCATTTTTCGTTAAAGTATTCAGGTAGTTAGTTTTTATTTTTGTTAGAGCTAAATATTTTCTTAAATTATTAGAATTACTTCTTTTTCATTGGTGAGGTAGATGCTACTTTTGTAATAGTCAGATCTAATTTATGAGATGTTAACCGACAACTAACACCAACACTTTTCACTTCTAAGGGTTGGTATTGATTGATCATTGCCGAGAAGGTTTGAGTACCAGCATCATAATCATGAGAATCTTCTGTTAAAACAGGGACTACCAGCTCATCTAATTTTAGCTTTTTGATTGTAGAAGATTCTTACATCAAAATGATCTTCACAGCAATAGTAATTACCTAGTTTTATTCTGTTTATATTTTCTTCTAGCAGCCTCAAACCTAACGAAACTTATCCAAAAAAATGTTAACACAATTTTTTTATAATATTTAAACGTCTTCTTCTTCTTCTCTTTGTTCGTCGACTCGTGTCTTTTCAAACGGCTGACTTCATGAAAGGTGTGTCTTGAACAGTTTTCTTCAAGGTTTGAATCCATTTTTCAGAAGATCTTCAATCAGAAACTGCATTAGTTTGGATCCTGGAGTAGTGAGAATTGTTTGGATGTTAACTGGTCCTTGATGGTATATGGAAGCTTTTATATATCTGTTGTTACAGGAAATTTCATTCATTGGACAGTCAAAAATTATATGATTAAGGTTGCCTTCACACTCAAATAAACTGTAAACAAAACCAAAACACTCATATATATTATAGATTTTGACAGTTCTTCAAATTTCAAATTCGTATGGCCTTTTTGTAATTGGATATTGATTCATAAAACATCTAAATCAGAATGTGGCTATTCATATTTAGTGAGGTGACGTATCTGTAGTGAAAGTTGCAAACATTTAGGAATTCTTAATTTCCAGTTTTTTCCTAAAATGTTCGGTTTACAAAATTTTTAAATTAATTTTTGCAAAGTAGTACCAATATACTTTAAAAAAATATCAAAAGCCGAGTATCATTGAATGTACGAATGACGGCAATGCTTTCCAGGGACTCCAAGGAATATTACCAACACAAATACTTCCTATTGGTTTTAATGTGTGAACTCTAATAATATAAAACTATTTCTATATGAACGATATAAAACAGTTTTACAGTAACTGTTTTGGATGAAAAAATGGAGAGTTTAAAACAAATATTTTTCGACAAATCTATGTACAAGTGAGTGAAATTGAATTGAAATCAGCTCGTTCGTCGGCCAAAAATTTCAAAAGCCTCGTCTATAATTGAATCTTCAGGCTATGTAACGTAACAGGGTAAACAAAAAAAAAACAACAACATATGTAGGAATAACAGTGAAAATTATTAACCGTTACCAGGGAACATTCGATGGGAATAACTTCCTATATGTATAGAGCGATCAATTAAAAAATACATTAAATGGAAAGACTGAACATATTATGAATATATTGTATTATACGTTTGATATTATTGTAAAGCTACAAGATTAGTTCATACTTTCAAAAATAACTTCTTGGAAAAAAAATCTCGTCTCGTTTCGATGAATTGAGATTAATTCTAAGAACATCCAAAACACAGTAATTCTGAATATTACGATTGTTGGCCCTGTCAACAAATGTCAAATATCGAAATAAACAATTATGTTTAGTTAATTTAACGCCAAAGTTATTCAAAGCTATACCTCAACTGAATATTTGAAATTTAAATTTTTTAAGTAGGTATATCAGATGTTTCGGTTTCAAACTTAAAAGATCCCACTACTTAAATCGTACATGTGCAAAATTCTTAATTTGTACCGGTACGACTTAGGTATCAAAAAAAAAATATTTAATTATTCACATACAGGTGATAAATATTATGGCAAAGAGAAAATACAAAACTTTGAAGCAGAAAAATATGGACGAAGCTTTTTGGACTTAATGGAGCTAGTAGAAGATTTAATAGACCACTACAACGATATTTGAAGGGTTTGAATAAAAGAACAAAATGTCGTAGACCAGATATGAAAGAGATATTAGCGCAGTATTACTGCCACTGATATCAGGAAATTTGCGCTTTCGAGCAGGCTGAAAAATTAAAATTACCTCATCGTTTTAACAAGGAGAAGAAAATAGCAGGCGAAAAGTGATGTAACAGGTCCATGAAAGAGCATCCTACTTTGTCCTTGCGTGTTCGAGAACCAACCTCGATGGCCAGAAGTAAAGGATGCAATAAATAGCCTGTTTTTTGATAAGTAGGAGGAAATATTGGATAAACACAAACTTGCTGCGCATCAAATACAGTAAAAATCACGAATCTTTCCCGTTACGTCATACTTCCCTGAATGTATAAAAGACACTTTAATTTTCTGTGGATATCACTGTGTCCAATTAAAACAAATGGAAAGGTACATAATATGTCTTTTGTGCCTGAATTAAGTTACGCCATTACGTCTTTATGGGTTTGTCACTCTGTCTTGTGTTGTGACAACGATTGTACTTAAAAAGTGAAATGTCACTTTATGCGGAAATAATTCTGCCACCATTGAAGTTCGTCGTCATTGTCATTACTTTAAATAGGTAAAGTTCATTTATATTTATTGTGATATTTTTCGACAAAATGCCTGGTAAACGTTTGGACGAAAGTAAATGTGAGTGTATTAGAAAGTTACATGAATATTTCCTAAAGGAATTGGCTAATGACGGATCACTTTTGCCGTTAAATGCCATTCAAAAGGTAAGTTTTGTAATAATTTATTTGTAGAAATTCAAATTGTAGTCTAACTAAAATATGTTAAATTTGGTTTTCATTTATTTCCTCCCATAATTAGATCACCAGAAATACATGCCGAACTCTCTAACAATGATGCGACGCTGATGAAAACTGTCTTATTGATTTGATTCGGATGCTTATGAGTTATGACGTAACGAGAAAGAAACGTGACTTTTATTATATATAATATGGATGAAATTGCATTGTCCACCGTTCACAAACCTTCTAAAGTTATTACTTAAAAGGGAAAACACCAAGTGGGTGTAATCACAAGTGGAGTAAGAGGTCTGACTTCAACAAGCATATGCGCGATGAATGCAGGAGGTGAATTCATACCACCCATGTTAGTATTTAAGCGTAGCAAACTGAATAATGCCTTAAAAAAAGGAGCTCCACCAAACACTGCATTTGGTTGTTAAAAATATGGATGAATAACACCAAAACATTTTGTTCAAAAGCTTCAACATTTTATTAAGTACACAGGATTAGAAAAAAGTGATCGGAAACAAATTTTGCTTTTACTAGATGGTCACAGCATACATACCAAAATTTTGGAAGCTATCCAGATGGCTCTCGATTATGGCATAGTAATGCTATCCAAAGAAGTTCATCTCAGACTCAAGTATTTGTATTTTTAGTTGTTTATGTGATCTCTGGTTATTAAGTATTTTTCTTAATAGTTTTTTTTGGGAGCCGTCCTAGTACCGGGAGCACTGCAGCCTGTTGGCTTATTGTACTCTACTCCCACCTTTATTCCACCCACCCAGCCATTCCCGTACCTTCGAGTAGATGATATAGGTCAACTGAATGTATGCCATATGCTTCAGGCGGCACGTAGGCCTCTCCGAAGATTGTCTGTCTCCTTGAGTCCAATGCCTCACATTCGGACAAAACATGGGTTACGGTCTCGGTCTCCATGCCACAAAGTCTGCAGCTGAGATCCCCGTTATATAGCCCCATTTTACGCAGATGATCCTTTACCGGGGCATGGCCCGTTAGATAACCTGTAATAATTCTTAGCTTGTTCCAACTAGCACTTAGTAGTTCTTCAGCCCGTTTTACACATATATCACCTATGAAGGTCTTACTGTGTACCTGCTTTGGGGTGTTTCTCCACTGTAGTCTATGTGGGCGTTGTACTCATTTTCGTATTTGTTTTTGGACAACCTTCTTTGTGGTCCCAGGAACTGGTTCTGTTCCAACATATGTCGTTGCTGAACCGCTTCTCGCGAGTTCATCAGCTTATTCATTTCCAGAAATATCATCATGTCCCGGCACCCACACTAGTCTTATTCTACTGTGGTCTGCCAGTTCATTCAATTCTTTCTGGCATTCTTCTTCCAGTCTGGATGTTACCTTGCGGTTATTTAGAGCTGCAAGGGCTGCCTGGCTGTCAGTTAATATGTTTATCCTATGAGTGTCAGTTCTATGTTTGTTAATTCTGACACATTCTAGGATGGCATAAATCTCCGCCTGAAATACAGAGGCATGTACTCCTAGTGAGAAGGAACACCTTGTGTTCCTCATCTCACTATACACCCCTGCTCCTGTCCCTTCCCCAGTCTTTGACCCGTCTTTATACCAGGTTTCTCCTGGGGGAAACTTCAGTCTGCTTGGGTCTTGCCAGTCCTTTCTGTGGGGAATCTCTACTTCATATTTAGGGCTGGGGAGAAGTTTAGTGGCCATATTGTCTGTTTTCATATCTAAAATGGCTTCACTCACGATGTCCTCAATGGATGTGTGTCCTGATCTAACTGTTTTGCTGCTCAGGTTATTTTGCAGCCTAAATAACCCCATTCTTGCTTATCCCATTATCACGATGTGCAATGGAGGAAGGCCAAATAAGGCCTCTAGTGCTGCTGATGGCGTGCTTCTCATGCACCCTGCAATACTAAGACAAGCAAGTCTTTGCACCTTACCTAGTCTCGTCATTGCATTCTTTTGTATTGTCTTTGTCCACCAGACCAAAGACGCATATGTTATTATTGGTTTAACCACTACACTGTATATCCAGTGTATCATGCGCGGACTTAACCCCCATGTTTTTCCATCAGTTCGCCTTGCCATCATTAATGTGGTCTCCGATCTTGCGGCTACTTTTTCCAGTTGTTTGGACCATGTTAATCTCGTGTCAATAATTACCCTTAGATATTCAACATCCATTACAAATGGAATCTCCGTACCTTGAAGGGATAGTGGTCCCAATCCCACCAGGTCCCTTCTTTCGGTATAAGGCACAATTTGGTGGGACTTATATTTAAACCCACCTCTTCCGTCCACTTTGCTATAAAAGTTTATTATAAAGTTTATGTGTTCACTAAAAAATATTTTCTAAGTACGACTAAGGCTATAGGCTGTTATAGGCTGTAGGAATTAGGCGGTTAGGCGCCTTAATCGTACCAAATCAATATTTTTGAAAAACCTTAAAAACCTATTTAAATAAAAGATTTTAAAGTTTCCATGATTTTTAATAAAAAAGGAACTAAATAAAGATTCAGTAGATATAGAAGATTTTATTTTATTTCAATTGCACTGAATATTTTAGTATTATTCTCTTAGGGGGTACGACTTAAGCAGCCTTACCCTAATTGGGCTTTTCCCGTAAAGCAGTGTATCTACAAATAAATAAATAATATGACTATAGAACCAAATACCTCAAAACGATGCCAAATCATAAAAGCGTTTTTACGCCGTCTATTTACATGAAAACAGTTCATGCAAAAGCACAACTTTTATTTAAATTTTTTCTTATTTTTAATGCAATAAAAGTTATCTTATACACTGAGTTTATCCGTCCCAGTTCAGTTTTCGCACGTAAAGGCGCGTTTTGCCGGTCTAGACCGGTATACCTACAAAATGTGATTTCAAAAAAACAAAATTAAATTTTGGCGTTATGCATCATAGATATTGCGGACGGAGATAAAAACTACAACAGAGAAAAAACCAAACACACACCAAACATAAATCAAGGAAGCTCTGAATGGGCATATGTTAAAGCTGGCAGGAGCCTTTGATCCATTGTATAGTCACTGAATTTGGTAGAGTTGAAAAGGTTACGCGAAATAGGAGTAAACATACAAGCTGTTTAAATGATTTTGTGCTAATATTTTATCTTTTTCATCAGGTGTTATAATAATTTTCAGGTGACCTAAATTGTCTCATTTAGCAAAAATTCGATTATTTTCACTTTCCATGCCATTCATTCGATTGGGTTGTGCTCAACAGCCTAGGCACTTGAACTGAATCTTTGTACCATTTCCCGTGTTATCTACTTCCATTCTAGATTTGTTTAGGGGCCAGCCAAGACTTTATAATATGTTACAAACAAAATTAGGCCACGGAAAGATAGGAATATCAACAAATGGGATAAACAGAGGTAACAAATGTGAGGAGTGTTCAAAATGCAAATAGGGTAAATGTAGGATATATGCCCTAGGAGGATATGTGCCCCGAGCACGTAGTTCGCAAAATATACGCATGTAATCGTTCTTTCTTCGTTCTCGCGGCAGTGTGGGTGATCTGTTGTGCGATATCCATCGTTAGTCAACGCTCGATTACGATTTAGCAAAATATCACTCGAAACAATTAGTAAGGTAAGGTCTTAGTAAATTCTGATCATGCATGACTACTAAAATATTAGTTTTCTGAAGAATTACAACATTCTACCTATCGGATCTTTCGTCTCCAATGTTGATATAAGTTGGGAATTGGTTTTCTAGATTAGAATTAGTAGAATAGATCAATTACCTATCACGAGAACTAGTAGCTTCTGAAACTAATCATGTTTAGCGAAAATGTTGTACTTTCCATATTTTCCAAATATCAGACCGATAGTGTAAAGGATAAAAAAAGTTAAGGGCAGAATAATACCAGCACAGCTTATGTGGCGCCCTCTGGAAAATACATCGAAACGGAAATCCTCAAATGTTTGCGTTTATATATTCAACTTTGCAACCCTACCTATATCTTGTTTATTATCAATATTTTATTGTATTTATTGTAATATTTTAAAAGATAGAGCATTTTAGATCCCACTTTGGACCATTACTAACGGACCACCCTGTATTTAATTTGGTGGGAAGTCAAGTAAGTTAACTCTGACTAATTGCTTTACAATCACAAGAATAAGAATATTTCCGCTAGCTTTTAAAATTGTCAATTCATTACGCAAAAATACATTTTATTATCTTCGTATTTCGTTAATTTTGAGTACAACTCTGTAATATCCAATAAACACCTGTTAGTTAGAGGATTATTGCATTTCTATACTTTATTTACATGTTGAAATAAACTATAAACCAGCCGTACTTCTGTATTACCTATGTGAAATATCTAGCAAGTCTTCTGAAACTCCTGTTTTCCTGTTCCAATATTTCCTAAATCCACTATTCGCTGACGTATCAATTTAACTCTTCCTTATAGAAATGATAAACCCTTTGTTATTTGCACTAGGTTTTAGTTTGGACAATTTTTTAAAAAACAATTTCCATATTTTTTTCTTAAAAAAACATTTTGTCCTCCGAAGTTCTGGCTTGTTTGTCAGGTACTGGTGATAAATAATTTCAATTTTTGGCGGACCCGCCGGTCTACATAATATTCATTTAATAATGAAAGAGTTCGCAAATACAACAAAAAGTTTGAAAAGTTATTAGTGAATTGAAATATTGATAAGATAAAATGAAGCAGAAGAAAATTCAGTTGATTCAAACATTGTTATAGACCACTTTATAATAATAAAAATTGAACACAATCAAAAGTACCAAATTCCAATTTGCAGTTATAACGATAATAATTTAAATAATTAATTATTTATCACCCAGATACACTATTTAAGACAAAAATTAATCAAATAAATAGGTACATATTTTGGCGCAACCTTATTATTTCTAGGATCCTTAATCTACGACCGGGAAGAGCTGCCATCTATAAACTAGTGGCGAAAACTACTTTTGTAAAGTCTATTGATCGAATACGTTAACGGGACCCGACAAGCAGCGCCAAACAATTTTAATAAGGTCAACTATAGAACTATTTCCAGGAGAAGGGAGAATATAACGTGATAGGAAAGTGAAAGAGGGATGATGAGCGACTGGAAAATTTTACTACAGTTCAGTGCAATGAAAAATGTTGGTTTTTAGTGAACAATTTGACTCAAATAAGATGGAAGCATTTTTTTTACTTTATCATGTAAAAATATAAAATAATCTATTTTCTCGATAATAAGATCGAGAAAAAATATGTTCCAACGTAGGTATGGGTATATATTTTGCTAGTTTTGTATTTTATTTTTTAAATAAGTTAAATTGAAATATACTTAGCAGTTTCCTGTAAAATGGTCCTATTTAGTAAAGCATCTTACCAATGGAAACAACTACTTCTCGGACTATACGCCCCGACAAGAATTCAATTACACTTCTTAGTTACGGGGTTGCTATATCTACAAGATATAACAAACCATCCTGATTAGCAATTAGAAGTGATGCAGATAGTGATGAGCAAAGCAAGACTTGATAGTCTAAGGTCTTGGTCATAGCGAAAAAAGAATACCAAAACCAAGACCAATTTTGCTCAACACTACTTTCAGACCAGTCATTGTTTTTTGAAACAATCATTGATAAACGACTAGGACTTCAATGGACGTCAAGAGTATTCGTAATGCCTAAATCATCCAGATCCTCTCAAGTTAGAACGAGAAGAACAATCTACAAATGAAGCTAGAAGAAAGAGAGAAGATGCAACATATCCAGCACGAGAGGATAAGATGGGAAGAATTTAGAAGAAAAAATGGACCGACACCGCACTTATCCTACAAAGGATTGTACCATTGGCAGACCAAGTGCGGTGGAAAAGGACACGTCCCTTCGCCGGCACCAACTCAGCCTCCTGGGCTTATTGTGGATCCTCCTAGTGTTCTGACTACAACCTATTCAACCAATCCGTTCCCTGTATTAGCTCATACAGGTTCTTCACTGGTTGGTTGTAGGTCTTTTGGAGTCATTCGGGGTCTTCCATACAGTTTCTGCCTCCTGTGGTCCAGCGTCTCGCATGTGCAGAGCTGTTTCGGTTTCTTTTTGCATCTTCTGCATGTAAGGTCTCCGTTATACAGCCCTATTTTGTTCAGGTGCTCCTTTGTGGGAAAGTGTCCCGTAAGAAGCCCCGTTATGGTGCGTAGTTTGTTCCTGCTCATTGAGAGCAGTTCTATCACTACTCTTTCTGATGGTTCTTTTATGAATTTAATGCCATGTGTTTGCCTGGGTGTATTCATCCAGTGTTTTTTGTGTTGTTCTTTCACCCAACCTTTTAACCATGACCTAGTGGAGCAGCTGGGAATGCCCACAAATGATTCAGGTCCGTTCATCCGGGTTGACGATCCTGCTCTTGCCAGTTCGTCAGCTTTTCCATTGCCAGCGATTCCTTTGTGACCTGGGACACACTCCAGTGTTACACTGTTCCCAGTTGCCAGTCTTCTAAGTTCTTCGCCGTATTCCCATACCAGCCGAGATAATACCTTACAGCTCTGAAGTGCTTTAAGGGCAGCTTGACTGTCACTGTAGATCCTGATCTGCCTGTTGTTGTAGGTTCTCATATTATTTGCATTTGCACATGCAAGTATTGCATAGACCTCTGCTTGAAATACCGAGGCATATTTACCAAGCGAGACGATTCCTTCATCCAAGACTTAGAGATAGACCAGCGACCTGCGCGTACTGCCAGGGAGAACATTCAGGGAACTACAGGTGATGGTTACAATCCCCACACAGGAAAACAACGACGCCAACCCCAAGTGGAACGACGACATGGGGTCAGTTGCGTAGTCAAGCAGCTACCAAGAAAACTACGACGAAGCACCAGACTCTTGATCAGGATGATAAGATGTTTGCTTGTCTCATCTAATGGCATAAAGGTGATATATTCAAGAAAAAAGAGGATCCATCTAGGTGTAAGTCCAGCACATCCATGGAAATATGAGTAAGTGGTTTCAACTGAGGACAGCTATAACAAGTGGAGACACTATACAACTTCATGTTCAGTCGTAGTTCGTCGGCTAATGATTTGGCCTTTATAGAGGACGTATTCTGGACGGGCTCTGAACGAGCTCAGGAGAAACGTGTGTGTCTTACAGTCGCCTGAGATGTACTTGGACAATATTTTCTAGGAAGATGAAGAAACATATACTCTGAGCTGGCTCACGATGAAATTTTTTGGTTAATGGTGAGTTAATGGGCCACAATAGAAGCCCAAACCAACCCACTACCACTACCCTGGCATCAGAAACTTCAATTTCATTCAATCAGAAGTAAAAAACAATGTCACCAAATTTCATTGCTTTATTAAAAGGAAAAATTTATGGGCAGTACCAAGTGGTTCAACAAGACAATATTTATTATTAAAAGGAAATTGGTCTCGTGTTTAGTCAGCTTTCAACGGATACAGATCGTCTTTTTAACGTTTGTGATGCTGCTGTAGACCCCTTGTCTTTCAATTCCTTATTATTAAAACAAAAGTAAGAATAAGTATTCAGTGTAAAATCTAGAGAAAAGATTGAAATTTCAAAAATAATACTCGATTATGCATAAAATTGTTGCCCCAATAAACCCTAAAGTATTTTTATAATAATTTAAATAGATTTTAAATTAAAAAAT
The DNA here is from genome assembly GCA_949126875.1 of Lochmaea capreae. Classification (NCBI taxonomy): domain Eukaryota; kingdom Metazoa; phylum Arthropoda; class Insecta; order Coleoptera; family Chrysomelidae; genus Lochmaea; species Lochmaea capreae. The sequence goes on from OX421409.1 coordinate 15,911,210, forward strand.
TTACCAAATTTTTTATATTTCTGAATATAATAAAGTAAAAACCGCCATTATTAAAATATAACCTTTGATAAGGCAGAATTTTTGAAAGTTTTAGCTGAGCCAGATAAAATAAGTGGTCCTTGGTAGCCCTATCATCATTATCTGCACTCCCATGTTTATCACCCATCATAAAACGAAATAGGCTCTACGTACGAAGTTTATATTCGTTGCTCTCAGCCCGAGAGAGAGTATGCTTTGAACAAATAGATCGCAAGTTAGATTAAACGCAGAATTCTGCTCGATAAAACCGAGTTGCACCCCTTTGCGACCCCAACACCCTTAGGAGCGTTAATATTCCCTAGTATGGCGGCCAACATTTGCACGAAATGAGAACTCGAGATGACTTCGATTAAAACAATAGAACCTTTCTCTCTCTCTCTTCAGCCCTAACGGTCGGACCCCTCCACCTAACACTAGTTCCAGCTTAGTTTGGACGGGCAGGATTAGGATTTTGGCTCAATAATATAAGAGAAAATAGCCGACCGATGAAAATATACTGCTCACGAAAGTTGCCTGAATACTAATTACTTCTCAAATTCTAATGCTTTGTTTCATTTCGGGTAATGGGTTAAAATTAATAATATATATACAAATCGTATTTGCCGGACAACTTTCAAAACTTTATAAATTATACATTTTACGTATGTGTGGACAACTTTGTTATTAATTAATAGCTTTTGTACGTACCAGAAGTAATTTAATTTTAAGCACTATCATATAATACAATTTAAAATAGAAATAATCTCTTAAAAATGGATGTGCAGTAAACTTTCGGAAACAGAAAGTGTAATTTTTACATTCTTGTAGCTGCTACATTTTTATTTAGTTCCATGTATTCCATTTTCTTGTAGCTTGAAATATACCTTTCATCCTGTGCCTTTTTCCATGGAACAAACTCCACAAATAATGTCCCTATTGTTATCTACATCAGCATATATTAATATGTCGTACTACATGAACAATCATGTGTTAATCGTGTTATTAAAAACAAAAACTTGTCTTGGTCTGAGCATATTCTTTCAGTGTCTTAAATATTCTTAATAATAAATATGCTGGTAAAATGTCACCGTCAAAATTTAGTAAGTTATATACGACCTACGTTCGTCATCTTTAAGGAATACTCCGGAACTGTATGGTGCCCTGTCTTAACATCTGATCAAAATAGACTTGAAAATGTGCAAAGGTTAGCCACAAGACTTCCTTACGGCGGAATACGACCTCTAGTGATAAGCAACGTCTTCCTTCAATCGAACTAACGTATTTTAGTGAACGCAGACATAGTGGTGACTTGACTGTATTATTTAGAGCTACATTCAACATGTTTGGTGTTAATCTGTCATTCATTTTCACTTTAAATCCATCCATATTTTGTATATGTATTTTTTTTCTTACGCATTCTATTTTTCTTCCGATTTCACAATAAGCTATCGTTATTTATAACATGTGTTTTATTCTTTTTTTCTATTATAAGAGCTTTATAAAACTTAGGTTCTCAGCTCATAATTTAGTGTAATAATAATTATAATAATAATTTCTTCAGTAGTAACTGCACCCGAACCAACACAACTATCAACTAACCGACATCTTATTTAACATATTCTCCGTATGTTGCTTGTGGTATATTCATTTTTCTTTTTATTTGTTGGAAAATTAATTAAAAAATATTGTGGTTTAATTCCCAGACAAATAACAAAAAGAATATTATTTAACAACTTATACAATTGGTTAAACATGATAAATAGCCTAACAAGAAGAAGTGTAAAATTCTGGTTGAGATGAGATTTGTTTAAGAAGAGAAAAAAGAATCTTAGTAATCGAACACTCAATACAACTACAACATACAAAGGATGTCCACATTGGACATAAGGGATATCCATAGGATATCCGTTCAACTCCATTTGCCACAAAATTGGACATCCCATGGATGTCCGTTTCTTACTAAGACTAATACCTTGTACAAATATGGACAACCACTGGACATGATAAATAAACCATGGACATCTCATGGATGAATAATGGATGTCCAATGGACATCATTCAAATAAATCTTCACGCCCAGTGGTGAACGAGAACTGAAGGTCCAGTGAATGTCCCCAAACGGGTATCCATTCTACCAGTGGTGAATGGACATACATTGGATGTCCATTCTGTGTTCATGTCCATATGGACCAATCGTGGACCTTGTATGGATATCCATAAGATATCCTGTGTTCACTGGGTGCGCTGTTATGTTTAGGCAAACATGTTATATAATAATAATAAATGCTTTTATTGGCTAAACGTAAACATACAGTCCAAAATAAATGAAAAAACTATAATATTCTTGTGTCTTCCACTTATACGGATACTGGACAGGAAATTGCCAACGCTTGAAAGCAAGCAGATCACCATTTGCATATAAAGGGATGAACCAATTAATCAGTTGTGCATTGAAGGGGAAGAAGCAACCTCACTGATTTTTACCTGGGTGTTGTTTTTGATTCCATCTCAAGTTTTATTGAGCATACTGTTTTAAATGTATCAGAGGCAATTCACCAATCTCCATCTATTAAAAATATTCTACTTTTCTTATATTAGATCTAAACTTGAATATTGTTCCAATATATGGAGTCCTCATTTCAGCGTCCATATATCCTTTATTAAAAATGTATAAAGAAAGTTTCTGAAGTACTTGACTTTCAAAGTTAATGGAACCTTCCAATAACGCGGAATTCAATATAATTTTTAACTTGGCAACATTTAATTTTGAGAGTCTTGGGCTCCGAAGATTTTTTTCTCTGTCATGTATCTTCAAGCTTGTACATAAGCTCATAGCAGGTTATGAGTAATATTTAATTTTGCTCGTTTTTTTTGCATTTTATTTGTATTTAATTTTTCAACCTGTGAATCATTTTTATAATTGTTTTTATCCTTTTTATTTGTCTACTTTTATATTTAATGTAAACATACACGTACGCATTGTCCTTTGAAGGAATTGTTAAATCCGTTGTCTATTACTATTGTTATCATTATTCGAATGCGAACTTCTGACTTACTGGAGATATAAACTTCTAGCGCGCACGAAAAAGGATTTCTCCAAAAATAATCTAGTGACCATCAATCCTGATGCGAACTACTACAGTCTTTTCTCATGATCAATTTGGTCAATAGATTTGAAGCTAGTAGGTAGGTTGATGTGCCAAAGGCTTGAAACCTTGACTAGCTATACTGATAAAATAAATAGAGGGTTGCATAATGTGAATAAGTGAGACTTAAGAGATCTACTGTGTCTCCTTCTTCTGCTCAGTTTCTGAGCAAAGTATCAAGGATCAGCGGTTCCTTCAGTCCTATTTCTTGAAAAAACTTCAAAATATTCAGTTTAGTCAGGTCGTTCCCTTTTATACAGTAGTATATCAGATGTTGTGCCCTTCATTTTACAGTGCTTTGCACTCCTCAAGTATGTAAATTTCTACAATTACACAGAATGTACTTTCTTTTCTCTTCACTAGGTTCATCTTTTTGAGGTTCTTATTTTGGAAGCAGTGTCCCGTTGGTACCTACCCTGTAAAAACTCTTAAGTAGTGCAATCATACTTTGGTTTAGGCATTCTTTTGGTCACAACTTTCCACTATCTTAGCGATCTTCTCTTTTGACCGCTTTTAACTATTTCTCGCAGCATTGCAAAAACATAAATGATAAACTTTAATGTGAGCTTCAAGAAATTTCACTCATTGCGTACTGTTGAAAAAAAACGAAAGAAAATATCTTGGACCCTTCTCAGTTTATTACCACAGCTGAAAATACTTTTTAACTCCAAAGCGGCAAACATTTTCAAGGGAAGAAATCTTGATTAAATATTTATAAATTCCACATACAACGTCCGTTGCCGACTATCAAAGAAGCATATTACGGATTATTTGAATATGAAATAAAATACCCTTGATCACTGTATACACTTTAAATGAAAGTACAAGTGATTCGAGATCGTTTCTCACGGTTTTCACCCTTAGACTTTAGATAGCAACGGATGTCTTGAAACAGGTTTGGTCAATCTGAGGGTCAAAATAATGCAAGTGTTTGTTCGAAGACAAAAATCGGAGTGTGTCTCGTTTAGGGTCACTTTTTATTAACGAACGGCTTTTGCTACCTGAAAAGTAAAGTAATTTTGACTGATGATTTTAAAATAGTATATTTCATTACGGATCCAGAAAATAGGATTTTCCCGTGTGCAAACGCGCAAGTTGTACACTATACTTTTTTACAACCACATTTATTAATGAAAGAAATACAGTAACTTATATAGGTTTTTTTGTTTAAACGATAAATTAAATGTAGAAGAATCAGTTAAATGTATGGTTAATAGTGAAACTTGAACGATCGCTCAGGAAAAGGTGATTTTCGGTACCCTAAATACGAGGATATATTGAAATATTCCTAGCCTACTATAGAACCAATCAAAATTTCAATGTCAAAATATTTTATTACCCAACATATTCTCCTCTTAATTGGATACATTTATTACAGCAAACCTGCAACGTCTCTAGACCTTTCAAAAAAAATGTTTCTTCTTGCTCTGCAAACCAGACCTCCACAGCTTTTATTACCTCCTCGTTGGAAAAAAATTTACGACCTTTTTAAACTTTTTTTCAGTTGAGGAAAGAGATGATAGTCGGACGGAGCCAAATCTGATGAATAAGGAGGGTGTTCTAGTAATTCAAACCCTAAATCACGAATTTTTTACATGGCAACATGAGATTTGTGTGCAGGGGCGTTGTCCTGCAAAAACAAAACACCTTTGGATAGCTTTCCGCGTCTTTTTTCTTTAATTTTTCCCCGTAGAGTGGTCAGTAATGTCGAATAGTAATCTCCAGTTATTGTTCTACCCTTATCCAAAAAATCAATCATTATTAATCCATGGCAATGCCAACAAACTGAAGCAAGAACTTTTCCAGCAGATTTTTGGACACGAAACTTCATAGGTCTTGGAGAACCAAAGTGTCGCCATTCCATCGATTGTTTCTTTGTTTCGTAGAAATGTACCCAAGTCTCATCCATAGTAACAATTCGGTTTAAGAAGTCCACATCGTTTCCAAATCGAGCACAGATCGAACGCGATGCTTCTACCCTTGCACACTTTTGGTGAACATTCAAACATGTGGAGATCCATTTACAGCAATTTTTCTCATGTCCAAATTGACGTGAACTATATGATGAACGCGTTCGTATGAAATATTCAGTGCTTCAGATATCCGTTTTGGCCCAATTCGTTCTGATGAAATCATGTCATGAACTGCATCGATATTTTCGGAGACTGACACAGACTCTGGCTTTCCCGATCGGTCATCATCTTCAATGGAAAATTTACCTCTTTGGAAGCTTGCAGTCCAATTTTTCACGGTCGCATACGAAGGACATTGATCACCAAGGGTATTAAGCATATCTTCGTAAATCTGCTTACCTGTTAACCTTATTAAATACAGGTACTTGATGATGACACGATACTCCAATTTTTCGATTTTCACAATTTCAGTGGACATATTTTTTCTTTTAATTCATTGCGTAGCTCTGGTTTACTTTTTTGACGTCAAACTTCACACTGACACTTCTAATGAGTTATTGTTCGTTGCTACGGTAACTCAATATTTTGTTCATGCATGGAACTGGTCTAGGCTAACTAGATATCAATGCATCCTCGTAGAAATGTTCACATAGGGTTTTCAGTAAGATATAATGAAAAAAGTTTTCTGAATAAAATCCAACATAAAATACTTTGAGAACAAATCATACGTAATGTAAAACAAAATCTGGGACATCGTTAAATTTTTTAAAGGAAAAAATAATCCACGGGTTATAAAAAAAAGAGGGCTTTTGATGGAACATCCCAAAATATATATATCGCCCTTCCATTAATTAAAAACGTCGTTTTGGCAGCAATTAGCTAGATGAAACCCTCAAAGCAGCATCAACTCTTCAGCTGGACTGCATTTGACAGATCCAAGAGTGCCGCGAATAGAAGTGATTAATGAGCAGAACAATTGCCTATCGTCGGGGCCCATATACGAGCGGCCTACTCGGACTAGACGGTTAAGAAGAAGGGTTGAGTCGCAGTCGCCCTGGTAATATTCATTAGTGACATTTTAGATTTTGTAAATATTAGATCATAGCACAGACGTTCTTAAAACTATCTTTTAAAGGGTACAAAGTAAATTTTTCGATATCTATAAAATATTAACTGACTGATATATCAACGCATAGTCCAAATTTTGGGGACTAGAACCGTGAAAATTTTGTTGTGAGTTTCTTTGAAATTCAACTGTTTCAGTGGTGAAACAAGGAATTAAACTTTGTATAGAAATCAGTAATTTTTGAATGCTTTTTGTTATTTGTTCTGGAAAATCAAACCACAATCATTTTTATGACAACAAGAATAATGAACATACCTACCACAAGGAACATACCAGTTGATATTTTTGGATGCATTACTAGTCAAATGTCGTCATAATAATAAAAAAAATTGTTTTCTAATCTTTCAAAAATGTTTACACGAAGTTTAAGGTTCACCTGAAGTTTATATATATATATATAAGTCCGGCTCCATAGCGTCTTTCGCCTTCCGGTTCCCAGTTGCCAGCCTCTTCGGTCAGCCCAATCTCCTGGGGCTAGATTTCGTTCAGACATCGCTTTCTGAATGCCCGATATCCATGTTGATTTTGGTCTGCCTCTTCTTCTTCGTTCTGTTGGGGTCCATCTAAGTACTAATTTAGGTAGTCTTTCATCTGTCATACGTTCAACATGACCGTACCATAAAAGTTGTCTTCTTTGAATTTCATCAACTATAGTTTTGTCGGTCTTTACAATTTGTCGAATTCGATCATTTGTAACTCTATCGAGACGTGATCTGCCAGCAGATCTTCGCCAGAAATCCATCTCCAGGGCTAGCAATCGACGTTCTAATGTTTTGTTAAGTTGCCACGTTTCACAGCCATAGAGAACGATACTTTGAAAGATAGTATTATATATCATATGCTTCTTTTCCATAGATATATTTTTTGCCCACAGCAGCGAGTTTAGACAACCTATAACTTTCTTTCCTTTTAGTATTCGATGTTCTATTTCCTCCTCAGTGCGACCTGAAGTCCCAAATTAAATTTTATCAAAATATGTATCAAGTACGGACCGTGATTCACCTACTTTTGAACCCCTGACTACCTTTCAACAATCCATTTTAGTCTCTTCACTGTAAGTATGATAGTACTTTACATATTTTTTTTCACTTCCTAGATTATAAAATTATTAACTACGCCTTTGGTGTTATATGTCTGTGGTTGATAAATGGATTATTTTCAAATTTTTATTAATTGTTCCTACTTAAGAGGCTTTTATTGGAATACTATAATGTAGATGACGTAAGAATATTTGTCTTTACGGTTGAGGTTACTAAATAAACATATACACAGCTCGAATCTATCGTTGTAAAAGAATATTTATTTGTATTTCGAGATTTTACGAAAGAGCTTTCGCCTTAGGGATTAAAGCAACTTTTTTATCATAAAGTAAATTTAATTATGAAGAAATGTGAGGTTATGTGTAACATTTTATTGTAATTCAATGTCTTATTTTATCATTAGTTTATAAAGTTACTAGTGGTGGTAGTTAGAGAGAAACTAGTTTTCCCTTAAGGCCCATATCAACTAGCAGCATCACGCGTGCCTCATTGCTCTCCGCCCTACCTGAATGACAAGGGTCCCGTTTGGGAATCGCCCTTTATTCAATGCAGACACGCTTCTGTCGACAGGTGTCAGGATGTCAAGGGTCCCGTGTGTGAACAAGTTATTCTTTATTGTTAGACACGCGATGGACTTGTTTTTGTCTTGAACTATGTAAAAAAAAGACGACTATATTTAAAATTTCATTTCTCAATGATTTACTGTCGTTAAAAGATTGTTTTCTCAATAATGCTGACTAGAAATATTAGATATAGTAAATGATGATAATATAATATTGATTGATTGTTGGTTGGTTCAGCACACCAGTCAAAGGCTTAGAGTCCTCGGTACTTCAGCCTTTACGCTTTCTGTGCTCTTGGTTGTGCCGTTTATGTGAAGAGACCAGTAGCCCTTATCAGGCTCAGCTGTCTTTTCACTAGGTCCTTCTTGGAGAAATCCTCCCTTGGATGTTCTCGTCCTAGGAGTCTATATCTCCAGTTCAATTGGTACGTCAAATATAAATTTTAAGTGGAAATAGTTATTTGTATGCTTAGGCCGCGAAATACCTTTTTAACGTACCGAAAGAACAGTTATCGCCGAGGCCGTTTGCGGCCGAGGCAAGATAATCTTGAGGTCGTTAAAAAGTTTCGCGGCCAAATAATATTTTTCAAAAATCAAAAATATCTTGTAGATATACCAACCCCGTTTGACTTTGGGGTGTAATTCAATATCCGGCGGTGCATATGCACGGGAAGTAGTTGTTGCTACTTAGTTGAACGGCCACTGTTTTAAAAAAAAATATTATTTTTCAAAAAATTCATAGAGTGTTGAATATTTATAATTATTCCTTTCGACATCTGTTGATACATTCACTCTATTAAATACGACAATATTACAGGAAACTGTAATAAGATTTAAAATTATTATTATTATTGTTATTATTATTATGATTATTATTATTATACATATATTGATTAGCAGTTATCTATTTGGACGAAACTCGGTATGATACACACGACGAATAGCCCCGCGACACAACTTAAAGGGGATATACGGCACCATATATTTTATGTTAACTATTCACAGAATTGCGTTACTCGTAAAATATCAAGATATTATAACCGATTATTTGTTGATGTTACTGTAATAAAACGTTTTTCCAATAATATGTTAATATTTACTAAATTGTCTACCTAAACCGAATACTCATTATTGAGATTGCAAGTGTCTGTTGGCATCTAGAAACGTCAAATAACAATCGATAATATTGGTATCTGTAATAACTAGAACTAGAACTGGAACGAATATTAAATCCTTTCTGTCTATATTTTCCGATATATTTAAACTACACCTAAAAGTGGTACTTCAAGAGTTAATATGGATATTCACTATTTTCCGTACATTGTACAAAAACAAGCAAAGTTTTCCTATTGGCCGTGTAGTCCAAAACAGTCCACTATAAGTACACCTTCATATACAAAAGCCAGGAATTACGCTTTGAAAATTAAATTTCCAAATCCATTTCATAATATTAATGAGAGCTCTTATTTCCAAATTATATTGTTTAGTTTGAACATTACGAGAACCTGCAAGTAATAACTAGATGGAACTATTTAAATATTCTCTAGCAACGGCGGAGAAGTTATTGCAAAAGTAACTTTAATTCTGGAATATGTGTCTGCGTAGTTACCGTGTAGAATTAATTTTGTAAAACCAAACTTACTCTGACGAAAACTTTTATTTTTAAATATTAATGTTATTTCTAGAATATCCCTGGTAATGTTTACAAAAGTTTGTTATTTATTATTGTTTGAATATGTGTTTAGCAGACCTGGAAGATTTTTTCGTTAATAAAGCTGGTCGTGTAGATATCGACGAGCGGAAACAGATACTACTCTGAGATAGATGAAGCAGAAACCTCAAAATTTTGGAAGAGTACACTTTATTAAATGGTTTAACAGGTTAATAGTTTAAAAACTGTATCTGTAGAGTAGGGAGGGTGAGTTAGGCCCACAGCACTTAGGCCACATGTGACCCATTGCACATCCTCCCGAGGAGTCTCCTTTATATCGGCAGGTGTAGGCCAAGACTCACCGAACACACACTCTCTTATTGACGATAGCTCTGGGCACTCGCATAAGACATGCCTGACAGATTGATCTTCCTGTTCACACATTCTGCATGAGGTGTGCCTACTAACCCCATTGTATGGAGGTGTTTCCTTAATTGACAGTGAAAACTAAAATTATGCAATTTTCTAGGGGAGGATTTCGTCAAGCAAATTATTCTTTTTATCTTAACAAACCAATATATTTATTTGGGTATTACTCTGACGTCTTCTTGTGTTCTCAGTAAAATGGCGGTGCCAACTGCTAATAAAGGTAATCAAGCTATTGGACTAATTATAACTATTATGTTTAAAGCTAAGGTTGCCTAGAATTAAACTATTTGAATCACTCGCTCTAAGTGTCATGTTTAGCAGTGTTGGTTCTGGGGATCACGTTACGTAAATCTTCTTGGGAAAGTTCAATTAAACTTCTGTAAACGGGAATTGTTGTTACCGAGAAATACTCCAGCCTGTATAGTGAGACTCGAAACAGGTAAGGTCAAGCTCACCTATAGTATATCCAAGTTTGCAATAAATTGGTTGGAAAACATTCTACTAATGGAAAGAACTTGATTTCCCAAGCTTTGTTTGCGACAACTTGCTACTCCATACAAAAACGTTTCAATTGGGCTATTCAAATACGTACCCACCAAATTTGAGCCTTCTTTCGTTTTTTAATAAATACCACATTATGTTCCATCGACTACTGATGTCTACAATTCTAGACACTATTTCGGAAAGATATAGGGTAATAAAATGGGGAATTCCGTCCATTTCGGCTCAATTTCGGTGTCTTGAAATAGTATTGTATGTAATATTGAAATTTCAAGTAATTGCGTAAGAGAATTAGGAAAAGTATGTTTTCTGGCCTGAAGTGCCAATATCGAAATATTGTGTAGGGATCACTTAGGTAGTAGATTATACAGTTACGTTTCGCTTATATGGGTGCAAGTGAAAGGATTTGTGGCAACACACAACACGACATTCAAAATGAAAGACGTTAAGATACTGTTTCATCAAGCCATTAAGGAGGTGACACCAGAGAGCTGGCGAAAAGCAGTCCAGCATGTCATTAAAGAAGAGGAGAAAATGTGGGATCTTGACTACCTGATCGACCCGTTAATTATAACGTCAAGAGGAGATGACAGTTCCTCAGATGATGAAGAATATTATGATTTTTTATAATTTAATTTCTGTATAATGTATTTTTTGTATAATGTTCAATAAAAAATAAGTGTACCTAATACTATGTACATAATACCTAATTCTTTTCTTTTTACGAGTATCCTACCGGCACTCCTTTGGCACACTATTTTCAGTGTTTGTGAATGGATAACAATAGGCTAAACCCATATATTGACCCCAACCCGGGTGGTACTACCTGCACTTGATAAAAAGAAAGAATTTTACAATGAAATCAATGCCAAACTATGAAAGTGGCTCAAATATTCGTTGGGGCACTCTGTGCTCCCTTTGCATACCTAATGAGGTTTTATTACCTATACCTTTCTGAAATAAACTTTTTATAGCAATAAAATGTTCACAAAAAAGATCATATATACTATTTTCAAGAACTATAATATATGGCCAAAATATAATTTTTATCTCTTGAATCAAAATCTCGCATCGAGTTGACAGAGAACATGTTAATTTGGATCCCTCCATTTTCGATTAAACATTTTAAATAAAAATGTGTACTTGGCCAAAGAAATCTCGAATAAATACAAAACTATAATTAGATAGTATAACAAACAATTGAATCATTCCAAATAAAAAGTTTCCCATTTGAAATCAATCAGAGAATTGCTTCTAAAAATAAATTGCTGCCTTTTAGTTTGAAATACGCTCGTCCTTAAATTAAAAAAAGAGCGTTACCTTAATTTCCTATTGTCTACCGAGTCAGCTTGTTGTACGTGAAAATCAGTTGATTTGCCGTTCTCTCCAAAACACAGACTATCTCTTTTGTTCACGACTACCAGATAAAAACAACATTGAATCTCTGATTGAACTTAAATACCAGGCATCGTATGATTATCTAATCGCGGCTGGTGAACACACCGTATATAATTATACGGGTATAGAGAAGACACTAACGATGGAGAATGAGTTTGTGTATGTGTTTTACACTTTAAAAAATATCTCTATAACTAAAAAAAAACCAATAGAACAATCTCTCTCACTTTCAAACCTAAATCTGGAAAGGAGAACCCAAATTTTATTGTCGAGTTGACATATTTTTGATATTGAACCTCGTATTGAACAGAACATTTCATTTTACCAACTTTCCTCCAGACTATTAACACCAGAAAATTGAGAAAGTGCAAAGAATGGATGCTGGCTACGTCTCTGAGTAGAAACACCGAATCTCATGCCAAATACTTGACCAACACAACAACAACGTCAACCTACAACAAGGCACCAAAATGGAGGACGAGAATACCTATGTCTACAGCGCTCTACTTATGGATTACGGTTTTTATATAAGTAAACATTATTGAATACTTTTTAAATACTCAATGGCGGATTATTTTGGGTTTAAATCACTGGAGGAGTGCGACTATAGAGGAAATGCAGGAATGGATGGAGGAGGAAATGGAGAGAAGATGGTAGAAGTATGAGGGCGCGCTAAAAGGAGCGATTGGGAGTAGGAGAGAATGGATGGACCCGAAATTTGGGGAGGTGAACTACTTCTTGACACAGGTGCTCACTGGGCATTGGTCGAGAGTAGGGTATCTCCACAAGATTGGGAAAAGAGAGACTGGAGTGTCCGGAAGGTGTGAAGTGGAGGATGAAGTGGGGTATGTGTTTAGATGCTTTAAAAACGAGGACGTACTGAAAAAATTGGAGAAGAAACTAGGGGAGGCGGTGTATTGGGAGAACATGGTGGAGATAATGTTGAGGGGTGAGGAGGAATGGATGGAGGTAAGTGGCGTAGTGGAGAGAATCATTAGGGGGAGAGAAGGAATTGGTATGACATGACAGGTAGGAGTGATAGCAGAGCGAAGATGACGGAGTGTGTGTGAGGGACCGCCGCCCGTCTTGAAGTATGCTAGGGTAGTGGCGGGAGTAACGGCGAGTTTTGAGGTGGGTTTTGTTGGTAGGCATCCTTTGGGATTAGTCCAACACTGTTTGGGTCAAGGGATATGGCCCATTCGAACATCATTTTCCCATTCGGCCCGAAAAAAAAAACTATCGGAAAGCCAATCATATGAATACCAAAAATTGGGCGGGGAGTATTGTTTAGCAGCCCAAGGTCGGAAAACTCTTAACTCCACAATTTTTGAAGTTTCTCACTCAACTACTTTGACGTTTCAGCTAATTTTTTTAATTGAACGTCAGTGTATATCAAAGTTTTTTTCCTATTTTTTGGTTTATTCGGTAGGCGATAAACACTTGTGTGTCACACATGCAGGAAACGCTTTAGAAACCCTTAACTATCGACTGCCCTCGCTTCGCTACGCTCTGATGAAAAACATCTCAAGTTTTTCCAATTTTCGTTGATGTATTAATAATAATTAACTAATATCAGATCTGTGAAAGATTTTTTGAAGTGTACCGAAGACACCCGCGACAGGGGGCGGTTTTTGCGGGGGTGGTAACATCGGGAGGTAGAAGGGTATGTGATGAATGTGTATGTTTAGCTTCGTTAGTTGGCGACAGACTTTAATTATCCCTCCAAGGATCCAACGGTATTAGCTTCTGCAGAAGTGATACACAAGCTCCATTAATGTTTTGTGTTTGGCGAAAACTTTTGGTTAGGCACTGTAATTTCTGCTTTATTTAACGTTTTCTCAGGTTTATTTATTCAACCAGTTAATGAAGTTCTCTACATTTAAATACAAAATAATATTTAATTAACTAAAATATTATTTTGAACATTTTTTTGGAATAAAGTAGGTATACAGTTTTTCAAAATCAATCATTATACCTACGAAGATTGAGTTTTTCATTTGTCCTATAGAGCTAGAAAATAACAGAAGATGGATTTTAAACAATATTTTTTTTCAAAATAGGTATTCTCCACGAAAAGAAATTAATTTCTGCATCCGTTTAAACCGTTTAAAGGCGTTGACTGCATCATCTGGGGACTGGAACCTTTGACCATGTGCGTTCAAAATTTTCGGAAAAGTAAAAATTCTTTAGGACGTAGGTGGCGACTGTATTGAAGATTGTCCAACAATTCTTCTTGGTGGAGGATCATGTGTAGTGATAGTAGAAAATGGACTTTTGATTATGAACAATACATCGATAATGATCAAACGTTAGTTCTTGAATGTGATTGTTTCATTGGATTTTGTCTATTAACATTATTTTTTCAATCTCTGAATTTTAAAAGGTGAACACTTTTCCAAATATGTTATGGATTTACTTCAAGCAGGCAACGTCGTCCGAACGAACTCAATTGGTGAAGGTTTATCGAACAATCCTCTGCTATGCAACCACCTAACTTGCTTTTAGCAAGCGCATGCGTATTTCCTCTCACTATTGATTATCCAGTGGCGTCGGTATAGTTAGTTTTTATTATTGTATTTTCAATTTTATTTGGCATCTTTTGTATTTAGTACCTACTAATAAACTTTTTGTGATTTTGAATATTGTAGTGTTTTGTGTTTGTTCATTTTTCAAAAATGAATCAATATACACATGGAAAGATACCTCATAGCTAAACTGGAGAGGTGATTGCTGATGTTTATAGGTATAGTTGTGAGTAGAATTAGATTCCAATGTTTCACAATAAAATGACAGTATGCGGCAAGGTCTCTTTGAGGATTAAAAAGCCAAAAAGATGTCTATGAAAAATGTACTCGAACTGTTAGTCCACATGGAGTGTTAACGTCCCAGGGTGGGTTTAGTTCATATCTGTTATTTACGAGATATTGTGTTCTTCGATGTTGCTGAGATTGAGATTTTGTTTTATTGACAAAAACTATTTTGTTGGCAGTAATTAATGTAGATATTGTTATAGGATCCGAACAATGAATATACTAGAAGAGTAAACAGACGTATTGTTCTATGCCAACATAAACAATGTCAAAGTTTATTTATTTATTCTCCTTGATTCCATGTCGCAGTGAATATAATAAGTTGTTTGATTGTTGTATGTGCAAAACATAAATATTTTATTGTTAAAATTGTTTACCAAAGGTTTTGATATTTCTGAAAGTGGAGAGTAGGGATTTGAGACAATAGACAGAAGGAAATTTGGTATGTTCTGTCGCTATGTACGCAAAAAATGATACAAAATATGTACAGTCAATTGAAATAGGAAAATAATGGGTCAAAGCATGGAGCTGCTGAAAGAATACATAATTGACAAAAGTTTCAAAAAAATCCATTATTACAGTTATCGATAAAACTGCTATTCATCGGAAAAAAGAGTACGTATATATCGCTAGTTCGTTGGGATCCCGCAATAATGAAAAATTTATCTGAAACCAGTTCTGCTTCTGCTTACAGATTTATTTGTCTCGCCAACAAATTGTGAAACGGTGCAAAATAATTTTACTCACAACTATATGTAATAATGACTATATGTATAATAATTAATAATCTTAATAATAATTTTGCTTTGGAAAACTCTGCGTCTCCCAACTGGCTGCACAAATAACAATATGAAGACCGCGTAGCAACAACACAAAATGATTGTTTGTTATCCTTCAATTTTAACAAATGCTACAGTTGAATTCCATACAATTTTAGGTATTACAGACAGTTCTGCATTTGAATTAAGGTTTTCCGTACAATTTCACGATTCATCACTCGTCGACCGACAATCATGGAGGAGAATTGGTAGTAATTTTAATTTTGTCAAAATTTCATTTCGCAAGCATTATTATAACTCCAAAACAGACAATTTTGCCTTGATGTTCAGAATTATGAACGAGACTTCACAAGAAATTCACAATTTCATCATCAGCCACCATTATTTGCAAAATGCAATTTTGAAAACTAGCGGTACGTTAATAATGAAAAATAATGACGCATCAGACAGGGGCATGTACATCATTAAATTTGATGGAAGTTCGCATAAACCGTATACATCCGAAACTGGAACAAAAAGTGACTGAAAACGTAAAACTTTATATAAGCGAATATATCTAAAAAATAATTTTTTCAAGAAAATTTTCCTTAACTAATTGTTGAAGACTTCAAGAGTATTTTATTAGTTACATATAGGTACTTATAGAATAATTCTAATGCACAAAACAGGCTTATACAGAGCGAAGCAGACTTCTGTGGGACACTGAAAGTCACAGTGAACTGAGTCCTACCTTAAACCGTCTCAATTCCGAATAGATATGGCTGGGTCTTCCGTAAGGAGGAACTACTATGAGCAGATAGCTGCTGGTACAGGGATTACTCAAAAATACCGTCAGGATCTGGTGCAGATGTATACGGTCACGGAAATATTATCCATACTAGGATCTTTCGCATTTGTATTTCAGTAGGAAATTTACGCCATCGATTTATGGGTGGAGAGTTTGAAAGAAACGAATCTAACACATAGAACGACAAAAACATTTTCTCAGACAGGTTTCCTCCATCAAATTCGTAGGTCAAAGAATAAATTGAAATTATGAAAATTAAGAAAATCGTCTCGAAGTGGGCAGAGTATACCTATGTAGAAATGCACTCAGGATTTTATCTGATAGAATGTTTATCAAATACTAACCTAAAAATTGGTTAGAGAGTTAATTGATAGCCTGATATATGGAATAGGGATATCGGACACATTCAATAAACGTGAGTTAGCAAATGTATGTAATATAATTGGTTTTTTTTCGTACAAAATTCTTTTTTGAATACAATTTTGTTAATACTGTATTGAACAATGTTAATTATCGTCAAAATTATCTAGGAAATGGAATAAAACAAAATTAAAATTATACAATTTTGTTAATATATGTTCACATATGAGGTCTCCAGAAAGGAAAGTAAGATTAATTGCAACATACAATTTTTTCTAAAAGGCTTTCAATTTATTAACGAAGCCTTAACCGACGAAAGCCTTTAGGAGAATATTATATTCATTAAAAATGCATTATGTAGTTATTTTAATGTTAATGTAATGACCCATATTTTTAATCCCATTGATGAGAAATGCCGCCCTATGGCGTGCATATAAATTTTTTTTACAAATTCGAATATCGTGAAATAATGTTTTTCATTGAATTTAATATCGTAGATTAAAATTATCCTCCATACAAAACTCATAAAATTTGTAATATAATATAACTAACGTCAATCAACCAACAAATAGATATTATATTAAAAATATTTCTCTACAACACTAACAACAATCCTAAGTAACCCCAACTTCTTTAGGTCGTTAATTTTTTTTATGAAACAGTGGACCGCGTTAATAACTGACCAGTTATTTTGTTATATTATGCCAATTACTGGAGTTGAACTATTCGATTTCCAATCCACCTGTTGCTACGTTGCCAGCTATTCAAAATTTTCTTAAAAATAGTAGCATACATCAAGTTGTTTAAATTAATTTTTCTTTTTTCCGCAATTTCAAGCGGCATATTAGGTATTTTTTAAAATATTTCCAAACTAGCTTTCTAAGAACATCACGAACTAACGGTTTACTGAAGTAAGGGGAGCATTTGTATAGTGATCCTGACAATTTTATAAAATAAATCTGACTACATTGCTTTCTTTTATTGTCGTTACATTCACATTAGAAACAATCTGAAAATAATCCTTGTATGTTGACAGTTGAGACATTAATTAATATATTACGTCGTTAACATTATACCTGCTCGCCTTTGGAATGTGTGCTATTCTGTTGCGTCTACAGCCTATAACAATATAACAGACCGATCCTACTAGCAGATTAGGTCAGGACTCATTAACACCTCATTATCCTCAATTATAGAATAATCAGCTGATGGTATTGATATATCAGTTGTGAGTTTAATCGTCTATTACATATATGTGAGGGTAATTCAAACAAATATTATTTGGAACCCTCAATATGTTATCTGTTAAACATTAAATTGGACAAATTATTCATTTATTTGTTTATGATGTTACGTTGGTTAGAAAGGATGCTAAATACGTTTTTATATAGTTTATCTAAAATATGTGGCAGATCCAAAAAAAAATTAAAGGAACGTCTGTCGTCCGCCAAAGGCACTGGCAAGAGATCCTATATGTAACTTTTAATTTGGATCTTTGAATGAACTTTAATATAGTTCAAGTAGATGATGTTGTAGTGGGAGCAAATTAAATAGAAAGCATCATCATCTGCCGCTAAGCACGTGCTCTTCAAAAAGCAGTTTTTCAATATCTTTTTCTGTTAAAACTGAATATTCTGATACTTAATTTGTTTGTTACAGTGATTCAGAACGAATTTGAATGTTATGTTTTTAACTCTGAAAGCATCTAATATTCCAATTTGTCATATCATCTTCAGTTACAGGGGCTTCAGGTTGTACGCCTACATTTCTATGATGAAAATTAAAACAGGATTGAATATTTAGAAATATCAATGACCTTAGTGCAACCAGTAATTGATAATATACCAACACAAGCAAAGAAGCAAGCTTGGTACCAATAGCATGGAGTTACATATCATGGTTTCGACAAGAATTCGAGAGCTTAGAGTAAAATAAATAATGTTCGAAGGAACATGGTTGGAAAATGGAAGACCATTCTGTTGGCTATGTAGCTTCCAAGAATTAGGACTTTTTGATTTTGTAAAATATTATTAAAAACACCTTAACACCTTAGGGTACATTAAGGTTCTGATTATATATATAAAATGTTATTTACCAGCACCTTGTTACCTATGTTATAACCCAAGAAAACCCTGAAGAGAGTATAACTAATCGAGCTGTATTAGAACGTTGTGAAAAAATGTTTGCAAATGAATGGGAACTTTTTTGAACACAAAAAGCTAGTCATTTATTTCGTCAAATATATAACAGTATATTATATACCGCGAGGCTCAAGTAGCCCTTTTAATCCCGAAGTGAAAGTTTATAATTTTCCTGAGAGATTAAAAATACTACTTCATCCTCCAGGTATATGCAACATTATTCGTACTTCCGGAAATGGAACGTATATACAATAGGAAAAAAGTGAGTGAAAATGTGTTTGATATTGAAGAAAAAGCGGGCGAAATATTTGAAGAAAAACTTTCGTCAATATTTAATCCCGTAGGGATTAATTGTTACACTTCAGTTCCTGTCAAAATGGACCTACGGAAGTACGAAAATGATCATTATTATAATTTGTTTATTATATAAACAAAACAAAATCTCAAAAACTAATACAAATTGTGATAATATCGTTTTTCATATGTCAAAAATCAGTATAAGGTGTTTTGCTGGGAGGTACCGTTGAATCAACGTTATACAATTTTTCGGGACCGTAACGTTTTCGCGACAGGTCAAACTTTTGTCTGTGAGTATACTTCAACGGTACGTAAATTTATAGACCGTGGTGAGCGAGGTGTTTTTGGGAGCGGTTGACGGTTGACATTTATAATCACATAACCTATAGACATATAAAAAGTTAGTTATTTAAAAATAAATCAAAAAAATGGAGGAGAAAGGAAAACGACAGTTTGGTGAAATTACAATAAATCATGAAGGTGACAGCTGTGACAGCTGTGGTAACGCTTGAAGAAGCAAACATTCTATTGAATGGTAAATATTTTCAAGTAAATAATTCATATTTATATTAATAAATAATAAACAAACCGAACTGACAAGAACGTCAAAGTAGTCAATGATCAAGACCCAAGACAAGACCAACGCATTTTTCCATTTTTGCGAAGGAGCCAATAAAAAGAAATAAAAACACATTAAAATAGGATAATGATCTCATTGAATTGGTGGGCAACCGGTACCTCGCAGTAAAACGCCTGGTAATACAACATTTTTGTTTATGGTAAAAAAATTATAATGGTATATAAACTCATTTATTTACCAATGAAACTTTCAAAAAATGACATTTTTTATATTCCTAGAAATCTAAGATGGCAAAAGTTATTTCATTAGATGGAGAGAAAGAAATTTCAAAGACCGATACACTTGGATATGGGGAAATGCTGAAAATATATGTTCCGAATGTACTGTACAGAGTGTGTCATTAAATATAGTTACTGCTACCTTCCATTATACAAAATTAACGTTAATTTCCCTTGGTCCTGTATAAAAATTGAAAATGTCTTTCTAGGATACAATTCAGACAGCTTAGGTATAGTTTCCGATGTGGATGGTGAAAATGGTTTTCTCGAAATTATTAGTGTTTATAAAAACGCGAAACACCTCTATTTGCAAGAACATTATGATTATCTCGAAAACTAAAAATTATAAAATAAGTTGTTTATAATGAAGTCAACAATTCGGAACGTTCAAGAAATACATGGATTAATAACTTTTTAAAAATTTTTCAGATTTCTATTTTGGTCGTTTTTATCCAAATGCCTGAGTAAGAAATCAAATTTTTTATCGTTTGTTTCATTTAAATTTTTTTAAATTTTAACCAAATTTCATTCTGTGCTCTCCATTTTGAAAAAAAATAATTTTATTACTACAGACGAGTTAATTATTTGGAATGCACATACACACACACCCGATAAAAGAGAAAGATAGGAATAGAAAGTAGAGTCCTGCAATTAACCCTACGAGAGGCAAGCATAGCCACCATTGATCTTGTTCGCACTCGTCCTTCGCAAACAGACCAAGCAAGCATCTAGTCGGCCGTTTTATAAAATCTGTATGTACGCACAAGCCTAAAAGTCGATACGCGGACTCATAGAGAACGTCTATTGGTCCACAATCCCGTCACGTGACCGACGGCGAATGTTTTGCCCCGTCGAAGAAACATATATTATACTTATACAGGCTCCTGGAATTTCCTTCAGTTAAAGAATTTTCTTATAAAAAAAAAGAAAAAACTAATTTTTTCAGGAGACAAAAAAATGTTTATTGCTAATTTTCTCTCCCACTAGTCCAGATGCTAATTTTCCAATCTAAAAATGATGAAGGGATTGAAAAACATCAAATATTGCAATATCAAACGGAAAGCAGCGTTGAAAAAAGGAAGGAAGGAAGAAAAAAAAAGATGTACTCAACATTTTGAAACTTTCTTTTCAAATTCATGAAATCTTTGCTAATGAAACCTTTTTAGGATTCTGTATTGCTTTGCAGTCCACAAGTATGTTAATTCAGGTTTCTTCCTCAGCTTGAGCTTTTTGAGTTACCCATTCAGGTGCTAGTGTTCTATCAGAACACCTATCAAAACTCATGGTGAAGTCTTACTCTGGCTTGGACATCCACTAGTTCCCATCTAGTCGTTTTGTAGTTTCCCATGATTATCATTGATTGCCTAAGTCCTACTACATCTTTCCAATTTTTCGATCTTCATTTCTTTTTAATTTAACTGAGTAATTTTTGACAGCTCTGATATTTTGTTAATATTCATTGTCATTGAACAGACTTGAGCATTCCGAATTTATTTCAATTTTCCGTTTATATTATTTTCTTTCAAACGTCACAAATCGATGTGGTCTCATACCCAGACCCTCTATGAACCTGTAACCTTTAAAACTCCTTTCTCTCGATTCTCTTTTCTTTTTGCCGACTCGGTCACCTGCGATGCTACGTTTTTTAATTGAATTATGGTTTTTGCGGCTTGCGATAGGTCAGGAAATCTGTCCGGATTTTCTTTTCTCCATTTTAATACGACCTTACTTCTATTATCGTTTAGTTATCGTTCACATCCATGTAATTAAACCCAAGTTTTTAAAAAAAATGAAATCTGATATAATCAAGTGCCACAAACTTATTTAACGAATAAATAGTATAGTTACCAGTGTGTAAGTTCAGGAAAACTTATTTGCGCTCCTACTGAAAATTATTATAACTAGTCTTCTTCCCTAATAGTTGATTTATAAAATAAACGGTTAATGTTATTTTACCTTCATGATATGGTTCATATTTCTTTAACATAAAAAAATATGAAATGGAAAAACTAATTGTAGAAATATTATTCGAAACGTTTAATTAAGTAATTGAAAATGATAATAATTCTTGAGCAAATATATTATTTTAAATGTACGTCTCAGATGTTGATTTTCATTTTAATATATTTTCTTAAAATTAACTATGAAAAAGTTTCCCATAGGAAAAAAATATTATATTTTCAGAGTTCCATATTAACTACATCTTTTAGTAGCTTTATTTCCACATGCATTTTATTATTTTTCAAATTATTGCTGAAAAGATTCGGCATAAATTCCAACAGCTGACATTTTTTACTGAATATTACCCAAAATAATTCTTTATAATTCTGATAAAAATAAAATAACACATGATTCTTTTTTTTATTATAGTGTTTTGTAAATTTGTGTACTTTTCGCAAGGCATTTTTTTCACTTTCCCAAATTTTGGATATGGAAATCCAAAAAATAGGTAAGTGGATTTTATATATTTAGAATTTTGATCACATTACACATTTTTTTTATGTTTTAAAGAACACAGTCCGTCTGGAGCCACTATTTACATAAAAAGTGTTTCTACTTCGTCTAACGTTTCAAGAAATTAAAACTTCTATAATTTCAAAAATTTCAACTCTGCCGATTCCAATTATTATCACCCTTAAAGAAAGTGAGTAATATCATCTCCATAAAATAGAAAGGCACCTCCATACAAAGAGTTTACTGAACAAGGTAGACAAGGAACTCTCAACCAGGCTATTGAAACTGAGTAACATACATTTGAAGACAGTTACCAAGCTGGTGACTGGACACTGCACCCTGAGTAAACATCTGCACAAAATGGGCGAAGTTAGTGAACCTATGTGCAGGAAAAGTGACCTTATGGTGAAACACCTACTCACATACTCTGCTTCTGCGAGAACTTACATGGACTCAGACGAAAGCACTTTGGAGGGGAAATAATACAACCATTACAACTACTGAAAATCCCTCCTGTCAAAATAGTGGCCTACATAGAAGACACAAAGCTTCTGGAATGGAAGTAGATAACATGGGAAATGGTACAAAAATTCAGTTCAAGTGCCTGGGCTGTTGAGCACAACCCAATCGAATTAATGAATGAATGATCTTTTAGTTTCTTAAATATTCCCTATATTTTTATTAGCCTCCAAAAACTGTAAGTTTCTCTACTGCGCTCTGCTGGTTTTTGTGAAATTTTCAATAGATTCTTTGATGCTCTTCAAACTTCACCAAAATCAAATATTACGAATCATTGTTAAAGCAAATTTTACTAAATTCCGACTAAATAATTTTTCAGTATAGTATACCCCAGAAAAAATTAATACAAGCGCGCCTGTGAGCCTAATTAAAACTTTGGAAATTCTGGCTGTGTTCTAGAGAATAGAGGAAAATTGAATACATTATTAACGGGTTTTGAAAAGTCAGGAAAGAACCAGCAGGACGTGCAGAGTATGAAAAGATAAAGCCGCAGCAGAGAAAACGATTTACCACTACAAATGGAAAATAATAGAGAGCTGGATATTGGTTGGGTAATAAAATTATGTATTCACTAACAAAGGTGAGTTGTTCTCGTGTAAACAGCGATATTTATAAATAATAGTTCATTGTATTAAGTTTATGAAGAATCTAGCTGCTTGATGTCTAACGTAGTTACCAAAACATTAATTAGACCTCCAGCTGGAAATTATTCCCAAGTTTTTACTAGGATCCTATCATCAACTACACCCAAGCTGAGTCTTGGACTTTTTGTGACTTCCGATCTCACTTTCACAACACACACTCCGTAACTCCATTATCCTGTACCAGCCTGCACAGATTCTTCGTGGGCTGGCTGTTGCATTATTCGATAGTTTGTCCATTGCTTCGCATTTTCATATAGTTTGGTCCCTTCAGTTTCTCCACCACAATGCCTTCAGGAAATTTCTACACTACACCCCATTACCCCATTTTGTGCTGTTTTTTTTTCAGTAGACAGACCCTTTATTGCTCTAATTTGATCCCTGCTCTCTTCGAAGAAATCCTCAGTTTTGAGTTCTAATGGTTCTAAGAATGTCTTTTTGTGACGCCTAAAAAGGAGTTTGACCCAAGCTTGTATGCAAATTTAGTAGTAGTGAGTGTGAGTTTTCGACCAACATATATAGAGTTGATGAGCCTTATCTGGCTGCTTCATCGGCATTTTCGTCGTCCTCGATGCAGCTGTGTCCTGGAACTCGCATGAAAGCTATTTTGTTGTGTTCCGAGAGGACACATACCAACTAGTGGGCAAATCCAAACTAATAGAAGTATTGATGTAACTTGTGGGCCCATAAGAGCCTTCAACGACGCTGTGTATATTTTGTTTTGTGCATTAAGCACTTCCCTTGTTTATTTTGCAGGAAATTGTACATTTTGACAGGTTTGATTCCAGGGAGACCCCCATTTGTGAGCTCCTCTCTTCACGTTTGTCCTTGATGTTGTCATTTGTTTATTCATAAAGAAGTACATAACAGGTATATGGTCCGTTCGCCTCCTCCATCTTGCTTCCCTATGATTGGTATGTCAATCGAAAGGACGTTCAGCAGTGATTCGATAGCTGGTGAACGTGTGGCTTCCATAGTCTACGTTATTTGAATGTGGGTGAGTGGAAAGTGGCTAGAATGGATTCCGACCCACTCTGAAGGCAATGAAGGGGCGGACGCGCTGGCTGTGGAAGGGGTGGCTACCCTTTTTAACGGCCTGGTCCCGACCTTGGACCTCACAAAACAAACAATTCGTAAGGATAGTTGAGAAACCAGTACCTTGCTCACTGGAGGGCTCAACAGGGTCTCAGGCAGTCCAAGCTCCTATTGAGGGGATTGACTGATGGACATGCTAGAGCTGCTCTAGAACTACCAAGAAGTAGGTTCAAATAGATATCAGGACTCCCAATAGGCCACTGCTGTCTGAGGAAAATCCCCTATGTAGGAGTTAGTTAGTTGCGGCATGGCTGACGAAACGTCGGATCATGTTCTCCACGTATGTCTACATTGGGCTGTGCTACGCAGGCGAATCTTCGGAGTCCCTGTTATGGCCCATAGGGACATAAGCAGGCATCCATTGAAGAGGATTGAATTCTTCATCGACGGACTCGGCTTCATGGATGCGTAAGTAGCAGGAATAGCACAATGGGCCCGCCAGTGGCCAAGATTCGCCTGACTAAATTAGTAGTAGTAGTAGTATGTCTTTATTATTTTTTGTATTATCTTTGTCCCTTATACTAAAGATGCGTATGTATCCCTTTTTTCCAGTAATAGAAAAACAGTAGGTAATAGAAAAATAAGAACACTGTAGCCCAATTGAAAAGTTGTAGTGTCATTATTTGGGTATTTTTATCTGTAGCGCGGATCGTTACATAAAAACTTGTCTACTTCCCTGGATATAAACATTTTT
The DNA here is from genome assembly GCA_949126875.1 of Lochmaea capreae. Classification (NCBI taxonomy): domain Eukaryota; kingdom Metazoa; phylum Arthropoda; class Insecta; order Coleoptera; family Chrysomelidae; genus Lochmaea; species Lochmaea capreae. Next base: position 15,936,429 of record OX421409.1, read on the forward strand.
TATACCAATGATCTAGTGTAATTTGAACCCTTTTCTAAAATTAAACGACGAAGAGCCTCGAATTTTCGTTAACGTCTCTTGTTAGAAATTCCACACCAACTTAATCCCAAAAACGATTTCAAAGGGACGAAATGACGTAGTAATTCTGCAAGGGATACTCGTACAACGCGTACAAATTTCTTTGTCTCTTCCCTTCTCATGACCAATAATAACCCTCAAATTTACTTCAGACTATTACAACATTTGATACGTCTGTTCCACAACGGACGGAGCTCGAAAAAAATTTGCAGAGTATAAAAGCAAACGTTACAAATAGTATCTACATGGGAAGAAACAGGTATTTCTATTGAATATGCTTGAAACTTGCATGGAAATCGGAGGAAGTGTTTTTACAAAAAAATTATTATTATACACAGTAGCGTCAACATATTTTCGAAGCCCCCTAAGATACACCCACCCCACCTACAAAAATTACAAATATTATGGAAGAAGAAAATGAAGAAACGTTAGGTATTATATTTTAAAATTAGGGTTTACAACCGAATCTGTTGACCTTGACTTCCGTTGGAATCGCATAACTCCTCTGTTGATTGCTTTTTCCGTCGTCCGACATTTTAATTATTATTTCATTCAATTCAGAGACAGTTTACTGACTGCGCCATGCCTAAATGTAAAGTTTTTATTATTTGAAGAAAATATATATTATATTCACATTGTTCTACAAAGTCTGTCTAACAACTAACTGACTTACAGCATATGCCAAAACACAAAAGTTTCAACCAAAGAATACACCAAGTAACAAGAAGCGAAGCCCGACGCAATCTCCTTGATGTTTTGGCAACAAAAATGTATGACCTTGAGAGACCGACATTGACAGATAACTTAGTAAATACACTGAGAAAAAAATGTTTAAATATCGGCGATATAATTGGTCGACAAAGTGAAGTATGACAAGTATCTTATAAAAATGGCTCCTTTCAGATATGCGCATACAAATAAAGTATAGGCAGCTTCGCTTCATGTTAGTTGGTGTATTATTTGTTTCAACTCCAACTGATCTGTTGTCCTCCAGAATAATATGGCCCACCTGTCAAAATCAGGTGTTCTGGAATGGTCTATTGGCGAACGGCTGTGAAACATGGTCACTTACGTAAGAGGTGTCACGAAGATGGATAAGATGATCAATATTGAAATAAGACAAGATCTTGAAATAATGTTACTTATGAATTTCATTGACCAAAAACCATTTAGTTGATCGGGTCTTTCACAATTAATAATGGAAGATTAAAGACCAGTAAAGAAAGTTTAGGAGGCAGAAATAGGTGCAAACAACAAAAAATATAAGACCTAACCACATGGGGAGAAATAGAACGACCAGAAATCAATAAAAAGAAATAGACCCAATTTGTATCCTAACGATCCAAGTGTTATTTCTGTTGACGAATATGTAATTCATTGATGATTATTTGAATAATTTCATGTTCAAAGTTAAATTGTTGTTATCTCGAGTGAAAGTATATTGTTGCACGCTGTATACGGAATTAATACAACTGTTTATCCATATTAAACAAACGTATCTTCAGTAAAGAGACCCAAATACATTTTCCATGTCCATTCTCCAAATTCAAATAATTTAATCTACATAAAAAAAGGTCATCTAACAACCTGCCGAAAATTCCCACAGTGACCACCCCGAAAAATTTAAATTCGAACAGGCATTTCCCTATCCCTTACATTAATGCATTAACCAGCATCTTATAGAGAGTTAAAAAAGGGACGGAGCTAAGTGATGCATCCACTTCAGCTGTAAGATAAAAAAGGATGTGTGCAAATTGAAGATTAACCGGTTAGAATAAGGTGTTTTAATATCTTAGAGATTTTATTTGGAGGAAATCAGTTTGATGTCGTGATTCAAATCGGTAACTTACGATTATAAAATCATTTTAACTGAAAATATTCTGTTGTAATTTGTTTTTTTATTAGTTGCCGGGTTTTTAGGTAAAAAGACTATTCCGTGATTTGAGGTTTTAGTTTAACTTTATTGTAATGCATGCATAGGATACCAAATATTTAAAAAGCAATGTAAGTGATACTTTAATTAGGTTTGCATAAATAGTTTAAAAAATATTGTTGGTTAAAATCAGTATTATTTCGTAGTTTGTGGTAAAATTGTGTAAAATTATAACCATTTAACAGCATTGATATGAATTTCATATCAAATTTCTCAACTAAGTCAAATATAAAATTAATACTTTCCAAGATTTGAGAATATTTAATAATTTTTAGCGGTATTCAGATATATCTAGTTCTCTCTTTTTTAAGGTAGAATTTTCCTTGATATTTATTGAAAAAATACATTTTCGTGTGCCTCCTTCACTTTTCGTCTAAGTTTAGTTTCAAGATTCAAAGCTCGACGTTCTAATCTATTCAATTTTTTTCAAGTATTTCGATCTTTTTCGAGTAGAACGTTTCAAAAGGGCTCGGATAACAAAAAATGTCTAAAAAATAAATAAAAATAATCAGTATTATTAAAATGAGCTATTACGGAAGCAACGATTTTCATTGACTCCAAAATATCAGAAATAAATCTTGCACACTCATCAATACAATAATTTAATTATTTTTAAAATTCACATCAATTACTTCACCTGGTCGATATAGTTATGGAGACTCTGTCTTTTTATATTTATTTAAATAGTATACAAAAATAATTACTGAATTTATGACCTTAATAGACCCTGAAATGCTAAATTTCGACATAATCATATACTATTCAAGTACGTTACCTGCTTTTTTCAATATAGTAAAAAATGGGTACAGATAAGAATTTTATTTTAAATATTTATTGACTCACCGTGAAACCCTCAATATTTTGGTTCTAAAATCAGTCTAAAGCTGATGCCTTAGTGGTGAGGTCCTGTGGAATATTTATAATAGAAAGGTTTTCCTAAGAAAAATCCCTAATTTACAACTATACTATACTACTATATCGCAAAAACTAGTCATAGGACTGAAATCTGAAGATTTTATTTCTAGCTACTTTCTTATATCTACATTCTTTATCCTGTTCGTCCTGTTATTCCTATCACGGATCTCAGGAATTTCATTTCTATAGTTTGTATACTGTTCTTCATTTTTTGGTTCACTTCAATTTGGTTATTTTTGAGATTTCCTTATTATTATCTAATCAACCCAGGTTTCAGCAAGAGATAAATGCTTATAGTTTTTTCTGTTCTTCCATAATATCGCTCTCCTGGTTACCCGTGCTGTCAATTGTTGTTTTTAATCATTTGAAGTAGGTAACTAGTACCATTATACTTTCATTAATTCTAATGTTCAATCCTTTTTTATTTTTTGCCATCATCATTATTTTTGTTTAATTTGCATTTCAGTTGATAGAAATTTATCACCTTTTTCTGTTAAAAAAAAGTTGTAGTTTGACCTCTCGTAAAATTGATAAATAGATAACGAACAAGGAAAGAGGGAGATAATAGTAAAATATCTGGCATTGAGTCTGTTTGAACAAGCTGGCGATGTCCGATGCTGCTGGAGAGTAGAGAGAGCAAATATCTGGAATGAGTGTTGTTGATGGCGAAGTCGAACACATTCATTATTGATCAACAGACGCTCTGCCTTATCCGATGTCGCGACGGACATAAAATAAGGCATCCATTTTGTTAAAATAGATACTGTTGACTAGATCAGATATTAGAATGGAATTAAAGCTGTACGATTAAGAAATATTTGTTAATAATATTTTTTGGGGGTGAAAATTATATTTTTTTTAACACAAATATTGAGCCAAAAATATGTTTACAAGTAAAAAAAAAAGAATATTTAAGATGATATTTAACCGATTTAATAGCTCAATATAGATATAAAAATTTAGTTGAGTGCTAAGCAAACTTCCAAGCAAAATTGGATAAGTTGAGGCTGACAATATTTTCAAGTATTGTACCGGGTATTTGATGAAAGAGGTTAGCTGTAACTCGGAAATGTTATAATAAAATTGGCCAAGAAAATCAGCGGCGAATTCTTTTAGTTCTCTACTTTCACCGCAATGGGGTGTAGTTACTAAGTTCCTAGTTTTTTATTGAAAATTTTTAGCAAAAGTGGGGTAAAAATGATGAAAATGTAATCAAAAAACAAGTTTGATTCACCATCGTCTAAAATAACTGCTAGAAAAGAATGAGAATGTCATATTAATATAATTATCATGAATTTAATACCATTTATTGGATTTTAACAAACGTAGCGTAATTTGAAAGGGAATTAAGCATTAACAGTAACCAGATGGCGTGATCAGTTCTTTCAAAAATGTTAATGTAAAGGCATAAAACTGTTTGCCGACGAAAAATACTTGCCTTCGAAAGTAGTAATTTTTTTTAAGGTAGACGAAAAAATGTAATATACGAAGAACTGTATACACTGTGTCCGTAAACTATGGAACAAATCCATTTTTAGCTGAACAGACCATTTTAAGAAATAATCCTGAAACACGTCGATTTTTGATTTTAATTTACCATATTTTAAAAGAATATTCTAATATACAGGGTGAATTACGTTCGAGTAATGACGTTTTTTAAATGGATCACCCCCATTGTGTCTCAATTTTCGGATTACTCTGAGCTGATTCCAAAAATGTATCACACGTTGATTCCAATTGGTACAGGGTGGACAAAAATACAATAGTTTTGTGTGTGCTCATAAAGTAATCCTCGAGGTTTTGATGAAAGATTATGGTTCCAACAGGATGGTGCACCTCCACATTATGCTGTAGATGTTAGAAGATACCTAGATGAAATTTTTCCGAACAGGTGGATTGGTAGACGTGGACCTATTGAATGGCCAGCGAGGTCACCAGATTTCAATCCTTTGGATTATTTTATGTGGGGCCATCTGAAGAATGTTGTGTATCAAACGAAACCAGCAAATATTCAAGAATTAAAAGAGAGAATTCGGACAGCAATAAACAATATTTCTCAAGACACAATAAACAAGGTTCAACAAGAATTTGTACACCGTTTGGGTTACTGTTAAATACAGCAAGGGCTGCAGCTCGAACATTTATAAAGTCATGTATTCCATCATATTCTGTCCGCTAGACGATAAGTATTTTTGATAATATTATTAATGTAACTGATAAAGAATGTTACGCGTTACTTTATGAGCACACACAAAACTATTGTATTTTTGTCTATCCTGTACCAATTGGAATCAACATGTGATACATTTTTGGAATCAGCTCAGCTAGAGTAATCCGAAAATTGAGACAAAATGGGGGTGTTTCATTTAAAAAAAATGACGGTGACGTCATTACTTGAAAGTAATTCACCCTGTATATTAGAATATTATTTTAAAATACGGTAAATTAAAATCAAAAATCGACGTGTTTCAGGAGTATTTCTTAAAATGGTCTGTTTAGCTAAAAATTAATTTGTTCCATACTTTACGGACACAGTGTATTGTCTCACCTGCTTCGGCTATCAAATACATTTGCAGGCACGACTATAATAGACATTTTTTCGTCCATGGTACATAATTAACTATTTTCAAAATAGCATGAAAGGTAAATCAATTAAATCTTTTAAGAAATAAAATTTTGTTGTAGTTGAATATTCACTTATAAATTCACCAAAATTTCAATTTAAAGTAATCATATGTTAATTTCCTCGTAGCTTTATACCTATTGATAAAAATTATTCGAAGTAGGTCCATTATTCATCAGTTTAGTAATAGAGATTGTTATGCTATCCGTTATTTAAACAAAAATATGTGAAAAAATAATATACGAGGGTAACAATGGAAGTAGAAAGTACAAATAGTACAAAAACAGCTAGAGTCGGTTGGTGAGATACTGATTACCTAACTTCAAATTAAAATTAAACCAATATCTACCATTTCACGGTACGTAAGTCAAAATTATATAACTCTAATATATACATATATATATCACCGACTTAGATAACTTTACATCTTTGCTCATGCTCAATATATAAAATTATTCAACCGTTATACAACAAAAACATAACCTCAGATAAATACTTACCGTAACATCCACGAAAAAGTGTTAGTGTGTCATGTCAGCCATACACCAAGTTCCAACTTCCTTCCATGATATTATCAGGCCGATCGGTCCAAAACTTCACGGCCATATACCGGCAACCCCGGATAAAAACTAGGAGCTGTTATGAAAAGTTCAATTTTGTGCGCCGCCTCTCTGCCCCCGCTACCAGTTTTACCGTTTTTAACGTGGGGTTTCGGCAGATCGAGATTTTTTAAAATGAAGGTAACGACAGGGCCATTGGGTTTTCGTTACAATCGATTTTTTTTAATAGTCTCTCCTTTTTAAGATAAAGACGATGGGAACAATATATTTTAAACAATACTGAATATTATAAAAAGTTAATCCAGGAAATCGTTGTTTGTAAAGAGATCAAATGTCTGCTGCCTCAATATAAGTCTTAAGCCAAAGGAAGAAATAAATATTCTTTTTATCGGAATAGATTTTCCTACAAACATATTTTCATTTTGTATGTGCTGTAGAAAAACACAATATAAGTAGCATCTTTTCGTTTCCTGATGGGCAGTGGTGCAATTGCTGGTCTCATACTATTTGGACCTTTTCCTGACTGTTTGCCCAGAAATCTCTACAGTCGAACTTCTGCTAAAGTTCTGCTTAGCTCGGTATCGGATGATCGACTATTGCATTTCTAGATCTTTAACGATTTTATTCTCTTGCTCTATAGAATCTCTTAAAACGCTTAACTCTCCAACTAAAAACGCCCATCAAATTAACTACATAAGGATCCATCTGTTTATCATCTCGGTGGATTCAAACAAATCATCTGACTTACTGCAAAAAAGCTGAGGTGCCGATGTCTCGCAGCCTCTGACTGGTGGTGCCGAACTGCTCTAGCTTGTAGAGAGTTACCTTTCATGATATTCACTGTAAAAATTACGAATCCGATTTCTCCATGAACATCGAATCCATTGCCGGAATTTTTTTCCGTCGATTTTGGTACGGCGCGGCGCCGGATAAGTGTATGAGTTTATGTTCGGGTTCGAAAAAATGTCAAGGTCGCTTCGATTAATAATTTGTGAATGAGAGATGCGGCTTTGCGCGCTGTTTAGGGTTCAAAGAACTTCCTATTCTATTTTCAATTCTGCTGTGCATTCTCTTCATACGACCGATCTTTTATTTTTTCTTTTTCTTCTTTTCTTTTGGTTCGGGAAAGTGAAGTTATCGGGTTTTGCTCTCCTTACCTCGTATGCACGCTGATTATCAGGATGATTGAAAACGTAGAGAACGCTTCAAAATGGGCGGGTGTTTTTTTGAGGTTATTTGTTTCCATTTTCAGTCGGTTTGATTTTGCCTTAAAACTAATAAAGGCCGATTCCGCGTCGATTCAACGAGCAAAAAAAATCGATGTCTTTGATTTTTCTGAAACTTTCGACACCATATTCCATTTGCGTTTTCATGAAACAGGCCCTGTCGCTTCTTGTCAAAGTATACATCGTAAAGCTGTTATTTATAAAACTTTAAACTACCTTTTGCTTAAAACGGTCGCCATTCCGGCCCAAATAACCGTATCAGAACCGTTTTTTTTTTTCAAAATGTGTATCAGCTTTATCATGCTTTTTGCGGATTTCCAGTATCTTGGAAAATTATTGAATAAGTTTTTTTCTAACCTTGAAATTATCAATATTTATAATAGACTTGAAATGAATGCCTCTACACATCCTGCAATAACTCCAAATTAATTCGTGGACATGTTCAAATCATGTAATAACTCGGATTATCGATATAATGGATTAAACATGGTATCAAAACGTGGAAATTTGACATACGTTAATGTGAAGTGCCGAAAAAAGTTAATATATTCCAATACCTCAATGAAAATAGATAGTTTTTTTATTAACGATGGATATCTTGACAATTCTCAATGTGTTACTTTTTCAAAAAGTCTGTCAACTGATAATAAAATTTACTGCAGAAACGTATTTGGGGAGCTCTACAAGAAGCATATCGGTACCTGTCTTTTATTATTCATATATACGATTAAAGCTTGGTTAAAAATTATCCAGATTGTTTGGAAATTGTTCTGGAAACATTGCTTTCTTCATAACTTTAGGTAATTTTAAAAATATCTTGTGACTCTTATTTATATACCAAAATGTTTCAAAGTAAGATAAAGGTCATCCATATATTGGGAGGGCTGAAGTTTGTCCCCCCTTATTATCAAAAACCTAAGACTAGTCAGGCCATCACAGTAGCACAGTGGGTGTGCCAAGGTTTCCTCGTGTTCTTGGCAAAACCTGCATTTGGTTGTGTCTGCCAAATCAATATTATGCATATGTTTGTTGAGTCTACAGTATCCTGTCAGCCAACAACTGCAGTGACAGAGCGGCCAAACAGAATGAAGACAAAATATATTTTCTTTATGGAAGCTCCACTCCCTTAGTCTAGAATTTAGCCACAGCATCCTGGTTGTTGGTTTATCCTGGGTATGTGAATACTACGTGAATTTTGTCGATCTTCCACTTCTCTCCTGTACAGTGATTTATTGCTGCAGCTTCTGTGGCTCCCAAGCAAGCATGCTTTTGGAAGTGTAAAGTAACAATTTACAAATTGTTTCAGGTGATTGTGAAGGTTCCGTGAATAATTTCAATTAAGAAATCGTTCAGTAATTATTGCAAGTAACTGGAAATATAACCTAGACTCAAACATTTTATCAACTGCAAATTTTCCGTTTATACGCTCATTTGTTCTATCCAGTATACAGAGAAACCCATTTTCCATAGAACTATATCCCTTTTTCCATAGAACCCACGTACTAAACGAAATTAATTTACTTAATTGGGAAATTTTAGAACAAAAACATCTATTTGCCAGGCACATAAACAGGAGTAAAAACTCAAATAGTCCAGCATAAACACAAATTTTCAGAATTTGCATACAGTAATAACAGAAAAGGACCCCTCCGTACCGAAAGAGACCACAGACAAGTTTTCCTGCGAAAAAGAGAGAGAGACAAGGATGATAGACGAAAAAACATGTGTCAGACGAGGGAGTATGTATGCGGTGTTGCCGAAATCCAATTTGCAATTTTAAACTCATATAATTATTAATTTGTGAATGTTAAATAATATTTCTTCTGGTATGGGGTGAAAAAATGAATAGATTAATGGAAAAAATTGCTTAATCAATGGAAGCATGTAGATTTGAACATCAAACGGCATTGAGTTACATCAGGGATGAGTACAAATGCAGGGCAAAAGAAGTTGAGATAATAAAAAAAATACAACTTAGTAGAAATAAACACTTGACAGTTACCTTCTTTATCATTATTCATCGTCGCTCTATGCCTATGTTCGGTATATCAAATACTCAAACATATAATCATTTTTTATATCACTAAAATCTTTTTACTGTATTTATTTTCAAAAAGACTTCAGAAAACAGTATCTATTAAAAAAATTGAGGTTATATTTATTTTGTATTACACTAATTAAAGTGTACCTATTTTTACAAATTAGAGGTATTGTAAGTCAGAAAATGAAATTAATGTGGTGAGTGTAAGACAAAAAATAATCGAAAAACAGAAACAACACTCGTTTTTTCGCCTAATTGGCAACATTGTATACATGTTTCATGGAGTCTGAAGTTTCGGGGATGAGCAGGAGAGAGAGAAAGAGAGGGGGATTACGTTATTTGCATAAAAAGTCCCGAGGACGGAGAGGGAGATTGCAAGTGATGGTAGGGAAGGGAATTCTGCAGAGTACACGTAGAAGAGAGATAGGTTTGCATTAATGACCGGCAAACAAAGAGGGTTTTTAACAGTGGCGCACTTATTATCGCTACACAATAATATCTATTTAAGCATTTAAGGTGACTGAAAATATCTTAACATGAAATTCCAAAAACACACAAGAGTTATTATTCTCCATCAGAGAGATTTAAGTGGGTTTTAAGTATGAAAAAATTGTGTTCAACAGCCCAGGAACTAAATCTTCTCATCATTTCCCATATTATATACTTCTTTATAGGCCACTCGTTTAAATTGGGTGATTATGAGTGGTTGTAATGGTTGTATTATTTCCTCTCCAAAGTACCTACTTCCGTTTGAGTCCCTGTTCTCACAGAGTATGTGAGTGAGTGTTTCATATCTTACTTCGAAGTTTCAATGACTCTTCCCATTCTGTGTGGATGCTTGCACAGGGTACAGTTTCCAGTTACTAGGTTGGTATCAGTCTTCAAATGTCTCTTACCGAGTTTCAGCAGACTTGTTAAGAATTCCTTGTCTACTTATAGTTTGGCAAGTTTATCTGAAGCTACGCGGCATCGGTAAGGGGCGAGGAAACATGGCTTATATCTGTCATAACCCTACCAATGGCGTACGGTACCTATTTTATAGAAGTATTAAAAATAATAATTATTATTATATATAGAAACTGATTTTTGCTTTTCTTTAAATTTTGTAGGTATTTGTTATAAACAAATACTGTTAAGAATCGTACTTTAAATAAATAAGGATACGAAATAGTTCACTATCCGCACAAAATAATAACAATACCAACGCCACTGGAAAATCAATATCAGTCAATTGACGAAGTCAGAGGGAAGAACACACGCACGCGCTTGCCAATAGGAAGTCAGCTGGTCGCTAAGCAACGAATGCCTTTCGAGAAATTTCACCAATTGAGTTAGTTCGGAGGGCGTGAAAATTATGGTTTTCGCACAACGCTGCCAGAGCTTGAAGACGCCCATAACAAATTTGGAAAAGTATTCATCTTTTAATAATCATAAATTGAAAAAATAATCCAAGAAACAAGCACATTAAAGATAACGTTTAATGATATTATTAATAATAAAAAGTCCATTTTCTAATTATTATCACTACATACTTAGCACTTTATCTTTTTCATAGTTAAACGTGGCAATATCGAATGTTTTCGAATGCATTCCTTTCACGGCTTCAGATAAACTTGCCAAACAGTAGTTCAGGAAATTCTTTCTATGGAGGTGACCATTTGAATTGTTAGTTTTCATCTAGATAGTGCAGACTTAGCAGCTTGTGAGAACAGAAATAATTCTGCTTTCAGTTCTGGAACCTTCCAACTGATCGATAAAAACGATGGTTAAATGCGTGAATTACGCGTCAAACTGCTTTCTCATCGACTGTAATTTCCTGATCTGGATTCCAGCAATCACTGACTTTTTTCAGGTATTAAAATATGATAATTGAAAAAAAAAAGGTGGCCAAAATGTAGAAGTGATTGCCGAAAGCTGAAAGTATCACTCTTGAAGCAAAGTATGTTGATAAAAAAGATACTTATTAAGGGATGTGTTGCTTTGTACTTTTTCTTTTCATATTTTTTGTTTCCCAAAAAAAAATCTTAATCACAAATAGATCATTAACCTCGTTCGTCTGTCTCCTGTACAGTACGCCAGTGGCTTATAGGAAAAACGACAGAGACTGAGAAAGTAGATGAAGTGAGATGAAAGTAGATAAAAGAGAGATACTCTACAAGCTCGCTCTCCGGAAAAGGTTATAGAGCCTGAATGTTCGTATAGCAACAACCAGGTTGGAAAAGTTCAATCGCTCTTTTTGCTTCAAACAGTTTTACTTACGCTGAAGTAGATATTTGTTTTCAACATTCTTTTGTAATGGTGCCAATACCCTTGATCTGATTAGACGTATCTCTCTTCGGATGTCGAAGAATACGAGATAAATCATATTTTTAAATTTATCGGAAGCTTTTTATGTATGTTTTCTCTATTTTTATTAAACATGTCTTGATAGATTAAATGCTAATTTTACTCTTAAATAATGTCACAACTTCTAATGAGCACAGTTAACACTACAACTAAGACATATTTAACATTTTGCAACTTATGCGTGTTTCGATAGCAAAATTATCTTCTTCAGGTAAACTCGCTTCTCATTAAAAAAAGAAAATTCAACAAGGAGAAAGTTATCACTTATAACATCACAAGAGCTTAAATTATTTCCAGAATTTTTTTTAAAATATTAATTTCCGAGAGAAAACCTTGCATGGTGTTCGGTAAGAAAATTCCACACAAGTGATTTTTAACCAATCAGAACGTGTATTTCTGAAAGATCACCATCGCAACGGATGAATTTTAGTGGAATTTTTTTCCTCGTGGGTACCCAGCAGCGAATTATACTGGAGATTTTGTTGACGTTTATAATGACAGAATATTTTTTTTGACAATCTAATTTTTATTTGTTCACATGATAATTTTGATTCATTTCAACTACAAGCTTAGATGTTTTCTAAATTCTTTGGACCATTATGATTAATGTTTATATTAAAAACGCAATTATTATATACTATGGCAGGTTGATTGGAAGTTGCTTGTTCTTGATTTAGAGATTCTTGGATTGTCTTTGCAGAAGTTGAAGCAGAGCTCATTGCGTCAATTATATCCTGATGATGGTCCGAGTCAATTTGCAGATATGGTTTTATGGAGTGACTGCTACCATGCCCTGTTATTTTAATTAATTGCTCTTCTCCAATTCCCGTTTTGGCTAAAGTTGAAACTGCAGTGGCCCTCGCAGAATGATTTGTTATCTTTATCTTGTTGACATCGATTCCAATCACTGATGCCGCTGATTTGAACCAGGAAAATATTGTATTTTGTCCAACCGGGCTGTTCTTGTACCAGCCTTTGGAATTGGGGTGCTGCCAGTTTGGATTTGGAGTTAAATATAAACGATTCGTTTTGATGAGTTGGTCTCGCTTGATTATTAGTTTTTGGAATATTCTTACTGGGCATAATTCTTCATTGTCTGTATTCGGTACTAGCCACTTACTGTCGGCCATTCTTTTTGAACCGCCTTGGGTGGTATTGGAGAAAACCAGATTATACTCAATGCATCCTGTTGGTTCCCCTTAATTGTCAATTTCCTCAACAAAATATTCTATTGTTGCTGCCGCTCCTTCATTTCCTCTCCAGGCCAATTCATGAACAGCAATGTGAAAGATTTTTCTTTGCAATCCTTCCGGAGTGTTTTCGTCCCAAAGCTCAATAATCTTTCTTAATTCGTCTGCTAATAGTGCGGATGAACTTGCCTTTCTCTTGGTTGGATCTATTTGTAGCTTCCGAAGCTTAGCATTTTTTGCAGCTCTTGCGTTGACAAATTATATGTCAGAAAACAGATTAAATTTGCAATTATACCTTTCGAAAAAATATTCCTGCAACTGCTAAGCTGTAGAGTTCCATAGAACTTTGATAACACTCTCGTTGTAGTCTTCGGAGATCGTTTTTCGCAGGTTGAAAGCATAGTCTTCAAGAATAAGCGCCAGTTCTTCCACAGGTATATCCGCTCTGTCGAAATCATACGTTTTTCTGCGCAAAAGTTTATAAACTGCTTTCGATTTCCTAATATTCGCGGGTGTCAACTGCTTAATATTTTGGCGAATGTTTTCTTTACTTTCTTGACCGAAGCGTGACATTTTTCTACGTCGTGCTGTTTTGACAAATTCAAAACAGAAATAATTTCTAGCTTAGAGTTTCACTGAGTTGCCATGGTAACTAAATAATCAAGTCGACAAAACCTTCTATGTTTTGCAAGTACTAGATGAAGACGAAAATTGATGTTGGAAATAATCACATTTCGTGTGGAATTTTCTTACCGAATACCACACGAGGTCAAATTAAATCCGGAAATTTTTTGACCTCTAGTTGTATTACTAGTGAAAATCTCACACCTTAATTTGGAAAAAAATTATTAATCCAACCTGACATTTTAAATTACTTTTGTCAAGCTGGACAGGGTATTGTTGTTTCTGACATATGTCATTTTTGTTTAACCGGTTCTGTCACAAAGCTTACAAAGTAATAAGACAATTTTGGATTATTCACAGGTATGTCTACATTATTTAATGGTTGTAGATCATATGTTTACCTGTCAAAAAATGTCCACTTGAATATCGTGGTGCCTCGAAACTTTTTTAGTTGCCATGGTAACTAGTCAAAATTATGGCATCTTATTGGTTAAAAAGTAGTGGTGTGAAATTTTCGATAAAATTTTTCTAGCTCATCGAACGAATTTTATCGTTACACAAAGTACGACTGTTTATAGAACAAAGTCATCAAACATTTAAACATATTAATTATACACAACTTCCGATGCCTTTACAGTCAATTCAATATCAATTATATTAACCCATTCCATGGAGTCATTTAAATATTATCCTGATTGTGAACAACAGCTTAGCACATTATTTATGTTTATGCATGTAGGTATTTCTCATTATATCCCAAAGGAAGAAGAAGAGGACAAAGTTTTTTAAAATATATCCAGAAGTGTTTTTGTGGTAGTGCAACCATTTTTTTGTTATTCGTTTTGGTACAAAAATTCTTGAAAGGGATAAGCAAATTATCTATAGGAATATAATCAGGATGGGTAGCAAGGATAATACGTTGAAAGTCAGGCAATTAGTATTAATAGAAATTAAAAATCCATTGCAGTCAGAAAAAAGGAAAAGAGTTGAAAGCAAGCAAATACCATAAGTTTAAATTTTTGAAAATTCGTTCGAGAGACTGAAATAGTACGTTGAAGATAACACCAGGTTAACTTACGTTCACGGCGGCTTTTGAGCAGGCTTCCATTAACACAAATCCATAGGTATGCATGCTCGATTGGGATAGGCTAATGAATATATGAATTGGAATGCTGAATGGAATAGAGAATTAATAATGTTAGATGTTTGTTTCCTCTTCCCAGACGACAGTAATAAATAAATATTATTCACACTGTATATATTTTACACAGCGCCCTTTTTACTTGCTTAAAAAATAAGGATAAGCATTTGTAACGATACAGAGATCCCTTTTTTGCCGTTTTTTTTTTGGATATTGTTGAAAAAAAATGTTACGCTCAAAATATTGTTTTAATATTTGATAAAGCACTTCCTTGTTTAGAAAAAAATATATTTCATGTTCACAATAATTAAAAAGCAATTAGTGCTTTGTATACGTTCTTAAAACAAAGAAACCTCTAGTGCTAAGCGAAGCCGAAATTAACCAAAAAGGTTGTAAAAAGGGCGAGATTTAGGCCTTTAATTAGAAGTTCCTAATCTCCGCGTTCATGTAAAATTATCGTAGAATAGTTGAATTTACGCTACGCACATTAATTCACGTCAAAGTACACATATTTTTCAGTGACGCTTGGCTTTGAAAGATAGTTTTTATGCGGGCTCTCTCGCCCCTCAGTAAAAGTGCACGTTAGGTCTATTTGAACAGAAAAATGCACACAGACCAAAGGTACAGTTAAACGAATATGCTCCTTGTGAATTTTCAGCAAACCTCGTAATTTTTCAACAGTGCGTGGACTCTAAAAACACTCCAATAGGGGTGAGTTTTCATTGGGAAATCGTTCACTCTGCGGCCTTAGTGGATTTTCTGTACGGTTTTGGATTCTGGAGCCATTTTGCTCGGCGAGGATCGATGCAGAATAGGGAGGGTCGGTCGCCGCGCATGCTTTTATCTATTTTCGTCTTACGCTCTCGCTTCTACACCCACATAGAATCAACTTCACGACTCTTACTTCCCGTAGGAAACATTCGATCCTTGTTTCTGTTTCTTTCTAGCGCTTCTGAAACCGGTTGCGCTTCACCGATAGTCTTCTGCGGCTCTCGCACACTGTTTGGTAAACGCAAACACTATTCGATGATGGGTAGCGCTTTGTTTTTTTCTTCTTCGTTTTTTTTTATTCTTCGTTTTGATTTTTTTGCAGTTTTCACTTTTCAAATTAAAAAAACACACAGTTTTAGGTCATTATTTTTAAAAATTCCCTTTTCTAGTTTACTAAGCCATTACCTAATCCGGTTTTAATTTTTTTTTTACAAAAATACGAGAGTATAAAAGGAAAAAAATATCGTAAGCGTGTTCAAATACACTGTGATGGCATTTTTCTTTCATTCCGTTTGAGTCTTCACTTATTTACTTTTTTCTGTTCCTTTTGTATTCCGAATTCACCCACAAACGTCATGTATATTTATCAAGGAATATTCTTCATTTATTTTGTCTACAGTTGTCCTCTTTTCATTATCTCTTCATATAGATTTAATGAGGTGGCTAATCAGCTTATTCCACTGCGGCCTTTCCAGATCTACTGAGGTTCTCTGAATCCACTTTACATGTTCCAGCCACACACTTACTTACTCTTTACCTTCCTTTACTCTTAAAGGCAGCACACTAAATTCAAGTGACATTTTCAATTATTTGTTCTGGTCTACTCATTACTATAAGTAATACAAGCAGGCCACCACTCGTCTACCACTGGAATTAAGTAGTCTCTGGATGAAGACAAGGTTTTTCACAAACTGAAGAGAAGCTTCCGAACACTAGAGGAACCTAACCAGGTATATGGAAGATACGCGCAGAAGGGGAATGTTATACAGACACGCTGAGAGAAGAGATGAATGGGAAGATCCAAGAACTGACAAACAGCCAAAGGGAAAGGAATGACTCTGGATCAGCAAAATCAGCCAGATCCACTCTAGGGACGGCGAAAGAAATCCCAGCAGCTCAACTCTCTCGATCCAACACCCGCTACAACAAACTTTTTATGATAAAATTTTCCTTATAAAAAATAATTTTAAAATTATAGTGAAATCAACAAAAAATCAACAACGTTATTCCGTGTTTATGACCGCAAATTTTGTTTTGATTCAACTTTTAATCTGACCCAACAAGGATCCTTAATTCGACTCCTGGCAAAGTAACCCTGATTTTTACGCCGCATAATCTTCCTCACGGTTCGTTAGTCCTGGCGGCATCTATCCCTTTAAGCCTTTTTGTGACTGAAACCCTTTTTTAATGTGTATCCAAAACATAGACCCAACATATGCCAGACGGTGTTAAAGATTCCAAGTTATATGGTAAAAAAAAGTTAATATCGGTAATAAGGTTGTCGGTATTGGCTGTTATCCTTTTTCAAAAATATCCAATTACTCTATGATACCATTAAAGATTTTGGCATGGCATTGAGCTTTACGTTCTTTAAAAAAAAGTTTGTAAATTTTTAATTTAATAGCTGCTTAAGGTCCTTGAAAACCAGTATAAGTATAAGTAATGGGGGAAAATGTCGTTACAAGTGATGTGAAGGAGGTGAAGGAAATCCTGTCTTGATCATCATCCTGGATATTTCTTGATACTATTAAAATGCCAAAACTATAAAATATAAAATATTGGAGTACACTTTATGATTCAAAAGTCAGGATTTCGCGTTTTGAGCACAGTCCGCGAAATTTAATTTCGCTTCCGTTACCCATAGCAACGGCTGCGAAACCAAACGTCATCTTAAAATTTCACATTTCTAGAATACTACAAAGACAAGGATTATTTTTTATTGAATACCAACAAATACATAAGTACTTATATTATTCAGGATAAATATTAACATTAATTGTACAGTTTGTATTATTACTTATATTTACTCCAGAAGTAGAAGCAATAACTGTCAAAATATTTTGTATATATTGAAACATATCATTTCCATAGCACACGGTGACATTGTTAAATAAACTGAACTGCTGTTGATTTCAGAGCTTTATTTACAATTATCTAGTTTAATAATTTTAACCACGAAACGAAAAATAGTGTATGCCATGGCCGCGAAACTTTTTAACGACCTCAAGATTATCTTTCCTCGGCCGCAAGCGTCCTCGGCGATAACTGTTCTTTCGGTACGTTAAAAAGGTATTTCGCGGCCTAGACATACAAATAATTACTATTTTGTGTTCATGGCCATTTTTTTTATTTCAAATGATTAATAACAAATATTATGTTTTGAGTAAGACGATAAGATCAGATAAGGGATAGATTTACAGGACCAGTAATGTGAATATAATCACGTTATTTGGCCGACTTTAAGCGCTGGTCACACCAGTCTGGTTGTCAGCCGCGATTAGTGGTAGCTGCAACTGTCAGGCATAGACCTAGCGTATGGCGAAGTTGGAGGTCAACTTTTGGTAGCAGGCAGCGACGACCAGCGGATCACGTGACTCTCACTCACCAGAGTATTCAGCGCGTGCACGTACGTACTTGTAATAGACGTCATAATGTGACGGTATTACTTACCAGTTCCCGCTTGCTGGTGTGACTTTATGGAAAATCTAAATAATGTATACGTTATTCCGAGTGTTTTAAACATAGACAGACTTTGGGCTGGCCCATCGCTTAATAGTTGAAAATTTCCATTTTTCCTTGTATAATTTGTGCTTTATTATAACTTTAATTTTTTTAGTTTACGCAAGAATTTGCCTCCAAAAAATCTGTTTCAAAAACGATAAATATTGTCGAAATACAAAAACTGAAAACACCACCATTTTATTTTCCGTTTTAAAATCACGGATGTAATTGTTGCATCGTTCATCCACAAAAATACCTGTTTTAGCATAAACCCGGGCAAAGCATCAAATTACGTATTCTATTGTTATAATGTTACTTGGTTATTCGATAACATTATATACAAAACATGTCGCGAATATGTTTTAAAGTTTAATGAATCAAGTCAAAAGTTATAAATGAATGTAAATTACGAAGTATGTAAAATACGTGCATACGAATTGTGTAAGTCTGAAAGTTGTGAGCACATGGTGAATAGCCAAAGTTTGTGTATTAATATGCTCTCCTTAATCATAATTAATAATACTATATACTATTCATTTTATTGTCGAGTATTATTATTATTAATTCTCATAAAGATATAAATAAATCTTATAGAAAGAAGCCTGGCTATAAAGGAAGTGTCAAATATTTATAGACAGGACACTGGGCGGGCAATCAAATAGTATATGCTTCAGTGACTCATCAGTTCTTAGTTTAGGTATACATCGTGCACTGCTCATCGAACTTAATTTTGTAAGAATTTCCGTTATACGTGAAAGTCACATAGATGTTGTTAGAGTATAAAGCAGAAGCTTTGAATTTAATGCAAATACGCGGTTTGCTTTAAAAACTGCGAAATCGTATTCTAAAATTGTTATTTTCTTTAGAATGTGGGAGAGGATGTAAATGTACCTGTAAACCACACATTTTCTGCGAATTCTTTGCTCAGAACTGCTAAGTCCTTCTAGGTAATTTTCAGTAGTTATCAATGAATATACCAATAATTCTTATAGTGTTTCACATAAATTTAATAACAATTGACTGGGGTGCATTCGATGGGGCATCGTCAACTTTGTTCTTCCTGGCAGTTCCTGTAGGTGGCTGTTTTGTCTCTTAGTCTCCTGGTCCTCTACAATTGATACACTTGGTAAATACTCGGCATGTCGTCTGTCTATGGTAGAATCCCTGGAGATTGCACCATTTCCTCTTTGTAGCTCTTCTCATTTTATCTTTACATTCTGAATCTTTTTTTTCGACATATAGCTAAACGATGAAAGTGGGAAGTGGTCTTTTTTGGCTAATTTTGTCGATCCGGCCCGCTTCCTCTTCGCTTTATTATGTAGATGTACTCGCTGTTCGTCAGCTCTCGGATGACGATCTTACCACTCTTTTCTTCTCTTAACGTGTGCGTGTACCATTCTACTTCCTTCCTATCTTCGTTCAGGTTCTCAGGTCCGTCGCGACTCGCGGGAGTTTTAACTCTGAGGCTATCTCGGATGGTAATAGGTATGTTCCAGCAATAAGTATAAGGGTAGCAATTTCAAATAATAATTAGAGCTAGTTTGGAATTTGTTGATGCTGGAACGCAATTATTTATAATCAATAGTTTCAAAAGCTGCTCATCATCGTCAGAAGACATTTAACTAGAGCTTGAGCCTGATATTGAAATATCAGACATGCTAAAAAAATTATAAGGAAAACTAAACACAAATTCTAACGTTAAAAAAGTACTGAATCTTTTTATAATTGATTATATTTGAAGTAAATATATATATATATATAGTCCCTTAGGAGTAGCGCCGCTCTTACGAGCTTTCTAGATCCTTTCGTAATGGTGGATCAGACCATATTTACTTTTTTATATTTTTTCTGCTATTTGTAGCCATTGCTTCCTATCCTGAGTTGTATCTTCCCAGTGTTTAATTCACATTGTCTTGAGATCATCTACTACCTCCTGCAACCAATTTATCCTGGGTCTTCCCCTTCTTCTCTTACTACAAGGCTTCCACTCTAACATTGAGTATATTATTCATCTCTTACCTGCTCTTCATATGTGTCCCAACCATTTTAATCTTTGCTCCTTAATTTTTTTACTTTGTCTTTTTTTATCTCTTGATATAGTTCCATGTTTGTTCTTCTTTTATATTCTTCACCTATTTTTTTGGTCCTGATATTGTTCTTAGTATTTTTCGGTTTTGTATTCTCATATCCTTTTGTTGTTTTTTATTCACAGTTAAAGTTTCTGCCCCATACATCATCACCGGTCTGATTATTGTATTATATAGGTATTCTTATCTTCGTACGCTTGCTAATTTTTTTATTTTTTAATAATGTTTTGTTTGTTGCAACGATTCTTTCCCTTATCTCAGTCTCTCTGTCTCCATCACTACTTGTTATTCCCAGATATTTAACTCTATCCACTTCTTCAAATTCATATCTTCCAATTTTCACGTTTTTTTGTTCACAATTCTTTTTGACTCTTATAATAATTTGGTTTTATGTGTATTTACCTCAAGTCCAATTTTCTTTCCTTCCCTTATTATTTCCTCCAACATTTCTTCCATTACCATTCTGTTTTTAGTCACTAGTGCTACGTCGTCTGCATACGCTATTATTTGTTCTCTCTGGTTCTTAAAATTTTCTTCAAGGTACATTCTAGTGCCAAATTGATTAGCGTAAACTTCTCCGTTTTCCTTTTTTGAGTTATTACTTCTGCTACGCTCTGGTCTAGTGTAATTTTTATTAATCTTATCAGTTTATTATTCACTTCCGTTTCATTCAACGCTTTCAGTAATTGATTCCTTTTTATTGAGTCAAATGCTCTTTGTAAGTAAATATACAAAAGTTAAAAAGAAACTTCCTCCCTTACTTTATATTCACTTGATCGTATGCGATCGTATGAAAGTTTGTTGTTATTGTACTGATTTTGATTTATTATAAAATACACCTCAAAACAAAACTGAAACATGCAGTGCGATTGCGTGAAAAGAGAGAGAATTTGAAATATCTGCCCAAGAGCAAGAACTGGTCGAACTGTTATAGAACGGTTCTATTGTATGTTGATAAATTGCTGGAACGTCGAATTGGTAGTCCAGCGTAACTACAAGTTTTCAAAATCAGGTGCTACAACATTAAATTGCCAAGGCGCATACGCAGTACCGTTCCGAATTAGTTTCATCGCTTGCTGGAACAAACCTAAAAAAATTTTATTGTAACTTAAATGTCACACAATAATAGTTTCCTCCATAATAATGTCGCAGTGAAACTATCAATCGGGATTTAATGAAAAAATTTCCAACAGCTTTCTAAACAACTGATTTGGTGGCAAATAAAAAACAAAGTGATAACTTTGTACCTATAAAAAATAATGGAAATCCCCCTTTTTCAAATTTTATTATTTTGGAAATATCCTCGGTGAATTCGGGAGAAAACGTATTTATTGGCAAAAGGATTCATAAATAATTCAGTCAAACAGTACAATGTTTCACGATTGATCGATAACTGTGTTTTTTGTTGGTTTATTAGGATGCATTTTTTGTTTAGCTCGTTTGTGAAACAGTTTTTTTCTGCTAAGTATGGAATTAGCTGGTTATGGTTTCAAAAATTCGTTAAATCAGGAATGAAACACGTTTTAATTTTCAGCTTTAAAATTTACACTCTTAATATCAGTTTAAAGATAATTTTCAAGATACAAATAAGTACAAACGAAGTAAATATGAATGATAGTTTTCGAAAATAATAAGGGGGGTACTGCCACGTCTTTGGCACGTTTAACTTGTTAGTGATACAATTAGGAATACCTTTTTTAGCGGTACCAATCAGTACAAATCTAGTACAAACCATAGCCATAATAAAAATCCGTAAATATTGGTGGGGGTGATGGGGACATGCAACTTTCAAATAAACATAATTTTTTTTTAAAGTGTACTTGGTTGGAAACGATCGCAGAATAATTTCACCAATTTATTGTGAATTAAAATAGAAAATAAGAAAAATACCATAATATTTGTCAACTCCATTCAGCATTTTATTTTGTAAAAGTGTACAGAATGCTTCATTTTGCTCAAAACGATCGCAAAAGAATTTTACGTACAAAAGTTTCTGGTCAAGGAATAAAAAATTAGAAAAAAATAAATAATTACCTCCAATAAAATTGAGAATTTCATTTTGTAAAAGTGAACAGAAAACTGAAAAATGGCAGGATATTTTTGCAATCACAAATTTACCATGAGAAAGGAAGAAAAATAAAAAAATACCATAATATTCGTCAACTACATGAATCAATTTATTTTGTAAAAGTGTACAGAATGCTTAATTTTGCTCAAAACGGTCGCAAAATAATTTTATGTATTAAAATTTTTCGTGAAAAATGAAAAACTAGAGATAAACAAATAATAACCATCAATTATATTGAGAATTATATTTTGTAAGTGTACAGAAAACTGAAGAATCGCAGATTATTTCCACATTCACAAATTTACCGTGAGAAAAAACAAAAAATAAAGAAATACCATAATATTCGTCAACTACATTCAGCATTTTATTTTGAAAAAGTGTACAGAATACTAAATTTTGCTCAAAAAGAATCATACGTACAAAAGTTTCTAGTGAAGAAATGAAAAATTGGAGAAAAACAAATAATTACCACCGATAACATTGAGAATTTCATTTAGTAAAGATGTACAGAAAACTGAAACATTGCAGGGTATTTTTACAATCACAAATTTCCCATGAGAATGGAAGAAAAATAAAGAAATACCATAATATTCGTCAACTACATTCAGCATTTTATTTTGTAGAAACGTATAGAATGCTGAATTTTGCTCAAAACAATCACAAAAGAATTTTTTGTGAAAGTATGAAAAACTAGAGATAAACAAATAATAATAACCATCAATAAAATTACATTGAGAATTTTATTTTGCAGAAGTGTACCTATAGAAAACTGAAAAGTTGCTCAAAAATAATGTTTCGCTCACAAATTTCTCGTGAAAGGATAAGAAATGGAAAAAAAATAAACTTATGATCAAAACGACCTCGGACCAATTTTACATACGCAAATTTTGTGTGGCAACAAAAAATAGGAAACAAAAATTATAATTATCAGCTACAGATATAGAACAATGAAATTAATGAAACCGAAATACTTTACCAAACGAAGCGAGATAAACTCCTTCTAACTGTAATCAGCATAGCATTTAAATATTAATACCATACAAGGTCCTAAAACTATTCTACAACGTTTAACTAAAACTCAAACGTTTGTTTGAATTTATCGTTTTCCTATAACTAGTTTCAAACTTCATCAGATACTACTCGGGAGCTTCAAACAATAATTATACTAGAAACTCCAAACTGATTGTGAATTATTCGGAAACTTTCTAGAAACAAAACCAGAATGAAACATATAATGCATGTGCAGATTTAATATCAAACAGGGTTGGGGGAGAAAAACGGCCAAGCTATTGTCTTCACAAGTAACATCACGTTGATTAGAAAAATATATACAAAGCTTTAAAGCTGTTTCAAATGTTTTCCAATAAACAATATTCACTCTTGTCCAATATTTTGGCATTTAGATCAACATAAAAACTGAAACTTTCCTTTCATAGAATAGAGCATTTTCCATAAAGAAATAGGTTTAAATGGCAATTAACAGAAAAATCTTGGATGCATTTGAAATCACTTAAATCCTTAGTAAAGTGATCAGTATTCTTCAAATATTGCAGTATCGATCTACCGACAGTTCAAGCCTTGTTATATGATGAGCTAGACAAAGAGTTGGTTTGGAATCTGCGAGTGGTCTTTTGAGAACAATGCCATGCGACAATAGTGTCTATAAAATGAATATCAAATTTTAATTATGTGTGTGGCACCAAAGTGAGTACCCTGGAGCTGTTTTTGTTGTCAATGTGTTTAGTACGTGCTATGCCAACGAAAGTTTTAATTGGTAATGTTGACTAAACTTTATATTCAATCGTTTTGATACATGTCTGTTTAAAATTAAGTTGGTTGAGAAAGTACGCCACTGGATTAGATAAAAGCCGTAGTTTACTGGCAACAGCAGGTTTCTAATCTATTCCGTGTACATTTTCTGGCTTAGAGCATTCAACAGAAACTACTGACCCTAGTGGCTGATGCTTTTACAACATAATGCCGCAATTCTAATAATGGCTCAACCGAATGCTAGACATATTTTGGATTTTAGATGAACAGTGTGGTTTATTACTAACCCCTCCTCTCCGACCGCTACTTCAATACCAGTAAAGTTTCTTGAATTCTGACATTTAATGGTTACGGAGCAGAGAGGAACTTAATTCGAGTATATAATATTAATGTGGAACTACAGTTATGTTTATTGGCTTAAAATATCCAGTTTGCAAAGGGAGCTTATTCAAATTACCAAAATTCTAATGAACGGAAAATTATTTTAAGTTTTTGTCATTGAATGGTTAATCTTTTCAGTTGAAATTCATATAAAGTAATAAAATTACTTCCGGATATAGTAAATGACAGTAGGACAATGGACCATTCCAGAGTGACGTCACTGACAAGTTGGCCAAATTGATCTGGAATGCACATGTCATATTCTATTTAGGGTTTTTTGTTTTCTGGTGAACAACGGATGACAGTTAGGTTGAGTTCCGAATGAAGGTCCCTTTAAAATTTAGGCCGTTGCGAGACTGATCACCGTTGCTTGTCTCTCTGTTGATTTTGGGTGCCTTACCTAAACAACAATACAACGACCAGTTTTATCATCATCGGAATCTGATTCACTAGAGCTACTCTTCCAGTACCATATCAATTATTTCATTCTGTGGATCCATTTTCTTTTTTTTATAAAAATTAATTAAATTAGGAAACAGTACTATTTCAATAGTTTTGTAACTGTCAGTAACTGTTGTTTATACGGCCATATGCAATTTTGACCAACTGTAGCCAACCTTACGGCCTAAATTTTTAAGGGACCTTCATTCGGAACGCAACCTTAGCCTTTAATTAGTAATAAGTTCTTAAAGTTATCTAAAATGCTATCGTTTTGTAGTGTTGTTAATTGAGGAATGCAAAGGACAAAGTATCTCTTTTTCCATTTCCGGCTGCTTTAACCAAGCGATTGATGTATCTGTACACCTGAATCTGTTGCTCTTTAATCACATAGCTCTTCTGTTGATTGCTTTTTTTATCGTCATTTTAATTATTGTTCAATCCAATTCAGAGACAGTTTACTGCCATGTGTTATTTGTGAAATTTTGATTATTTAAATAAAATATATCACATTGACATTGTTATACAAAACAACCAACTGATCGGTTGCCCTCCAGAACAATATGACCTACCTGTCAAAGTCATGTGTTCTGGAATTATCTATACAAGTAAATCTTTTATCAGGTTACCTACCGGAGGATTACCAAATGTTGTATAATATCATTATTTTGGTAAAATTATTTAATGAATATTAGAAATAAGTCGAATATATTAAGTAAATGTGGTATCCATTTGAAAGTGAATAGGCATTTATTTGTCAGGAATGGATGAGTATATTTATCATTTCATGTCAACAAAACAAGAAAATATGACTCAAAAATTCTTAAATAGATCATTAAAAGCCGAAAAGTATAAGTTGGAAACTCAATGCCGTCTTTGAGCTCCATGAGTTTCAGTAGCCTTTAAGGACCAAAACTTGGTGATAATTTTTGTTTTCCATGATTTCTCTTGTATTCTATAGTTTATACATTTCATCCTTTTTTTTATTGACAGCAGCGTATACATAGATATTTTCCATTTGCTTATACGCCAAAGATTTTAAAAATGTAGCAGTTTCCAACTTATTCCAGAAATTTCAGATAATAGTTTTCGGAAAAAAATTTAAAACACAAATAAAACTTCCAGAAAAGTGAAAAGATAAACAAAATACTAGAAACGATACCCCGAAACGAAAGCGAAAGAACAAACAATATCCATTTAAAAATCTTCGCAGCATAAAACTCGGCTCTCTAAACTTCCAAACAAACGAGCGCCAAACCAACTCCCCACCCTCATTCTTTATCGCGGAACTCTTCAACTTTTTCCCGTACGCGAGAAAAGAATCTCCTTTACGGGCCTTGCCGGTGGCAAAACAAAGAAGTGACGCGTATGTTTAGAGCGGATAGAGTCGAAAGTTGGGAATTTCCTTGAAGGAGCGGACCCGGACGAGCTAAGCTTTAGTTCTTGCAGGAGCCAGCTAGCTGTATTGATCGAGAGGGTAGTGGAAACTCTAAGGACAAGGGTGGGTTGTGGTCTTAGTCCCTTCTCGTCGCCTCCGATCACTCCGACATCCTCTCCTCTTTCTCCGCTATATCGCATTCTAAGTGACTTGACCCTTACGAAAAGCTGGGGAATGGAGGACAAGAAATATGTGGTGGCTTCGTGGAAGGGGAGAAAGTTCAACCGGAAATTGGGGGAGTTTTTTCTTAAGAAATTTTTATTCTGACTTAGAAAGGACGATTAATGTTATTTCGTTGGAAAGGGGTGAAATATATTGTTGTTTAGTCCTTAAATATAACGAAGGAGCAGTTGATTTATTGAATCGTTTATAAATTTATCCAAGATAAAAATTCAATAGATTAAATAATTATACTATAAGGGATGTAAGTAACATTTACTAAATAATAAATATACTTTCATCCCGTGAAGTATATGAGATTTTTACTCCTCTCTGTAGAATTTATTCTTGGATTCTTATTAATTTAATTAGATACTTTTCGCATGAAATTATGAACAACAACATCAAGCTAACAGTTTATTATCAAAAATTGAGAGAAACTGAAATTACAGATTTCTATAAGAACCAAATACCTTTTCATATAGAGAGACATATATATTATATATTTCCAAGAATCCTAAATATTGAGCATTTTTATAAAGAAGAAATATATACTCAATATAAATATAAACTCAAAAAATCTAATGTGTTTGACAATAATAAAAAGGAAGTTCAAATAAAATTTTATACAGTATAACGAAGCCAGAAGTCTCCTGCAGTACTTCAAGAGTAACAGAGAACTTTGTTAGAGATGGAGTCAGAACATTTCATACAAATTGAGAAAAAACTAGAAAACATTTATCCAAATATGTAAATAATAATTGTACTATTAATATTCACATGAATAAATAAGATACACGTTTTATATAGTATACATTATTACTACCCAAAGATGGTGAGTTGACTTACAGCCCGTCGTCAACGGCAATTTCTGTTAATTGTTACTTACGTCCTTCAAAAATGCGTTGTTTACAATAGGGAGGAAAAAAATGAATTATCACCTTTTAAATTATAAAAAAATATTCATTATACGATAAAACAAATATAAAATGCTACTATCTATTTCCGCCTAATCTTTCTACAATACAAAACGCCTATTTAATATGAAAGTATCGTTTTTAGAAAAAAAAAAGTCCTTTCAACTTCCAATATGCGGCTTGGTAAACATTTCAGGCGAAATTAAAATGAAAATCAGTAGCCGAGCGCGTAAAAATAAAAAAGAAGTGAGAACTTTTTAACCCAGAGAACCACGAAAAGGTCAGGATGAAGTGGAAGTGTGATTCTTTAATTGTGGTAGTATTTTGTTTTTGAGATTTTCTTCAATAAAAAAAATAATAAAAATCTATTATTACTTATAATTGCACCTTCGGTGTCGTGTTTTTAATAGTTGACAGTTATTCTCGTCAAATTGCTAGAGGAAACAGTTTAGAATTTGAACAACATAAATTTACCCAATATCAATACAAACCTCGAGTGTAATTCGGCAGGACAATTTAATGAATGAGAAATTTGGAAACATATCAATGCAAACTTTATTTATGAAACATTAAAAATAAACACATTTTTATTTTAATGTACAATTATTAAAAACGCAGTTATTGAAATTCATACTAGGAACAGTGATATCGCTGCGGGTGCCACAGCTAATCGTTTCTGTAGTAGATGCTGAAGTTTTTTCATTTTCTAAACGAATTGATTGAATAATAATGCTTGAATGATACTCTTTGTCAACTTGTAAGTATGGTTTTATTGATGATGAATTGCTGTGTCCTGTTATTTTTATTAGAGCTTGTTCTTCAATTCCGCTTTTACTTAATTCCATTTGGAAATTTCATTAATTCCAATCGGCAAATTCTTCTACCAACCTTGTAACCAACACCGAGATAATTGATGAACAAATGAATAAGTGAAAAAATCACTTGTGTATTTGTCGCTGTAAAAGCTAAAGCTAACTTTTGCCGCTGTCAAAGTGACAATTGCACTGTGGCATATGCGATTTTTTATACATGAATTAAATTGTCAATGATAACAATAACAAAAGTGGTTGAAATAATGAATAATTTATTTTCATTTGATAAATCTTAAAATCAGCTTCTTTCTACTAAAAACCATTCATTACCATCCTTGTGCTGGACTAAACAATATACATGCTGATGTGGTTTTATTCCCTTTAATCTTCATGCAAGATATTGGTAATCCATCAGCTGAAAAGCTTTTGTATTATCAGAAAGATGAAGCCAGACCCCATGCTTCTTTTGTAAACGAATCTCTTATCTCTTCCTCAACAGTATTCATAGATCTCTTTGGATATCTACATTTCTTACCTTTGAGCGTTAACCATGGCACGTAATACTTTATTCATCCTTATTCATCCTTAATTAGAGTTTCTTCGAAGGATTCTTCTATTCTGTCGGTATTTAAGATGATCCAATGATCAGTCTGAAAATCGCCACCATTGTCTGCGCCCCTACAAAAAGTTCCAGATGAGGAAGGCATCCATTGGTGCCGTCCCCGTGTTGTTTATTGCCCCAGGGTAGCTTGTCTTTCGATTGCAGTTAATATATTCACTACAGAAGACACTTTTGTCCTATAGTAAAGCAAAAAACGGGAACAACGGATACAAGCAGAAGTTTTAGACAGGAAAACATTCAGAGATTTTTAACTGGAAAGCTGGTAAGAAGAAAAGTCCATGTTTGGACGGACACAAGATTTTTATTATGACAAAAATATCAACATAGCACAAAGTACCATCGATATTCACCGCTTTCTCTTTATTAGCATGGTGCATTTACCGTGAATAAAGCCTTTTTTCAAATCGACAAATTACCCAAATAGTTAATGATTATTATTGTTAATCGCTTGTTGAAATACTTTTAAACAAACATTGGTGATGGACATCAACTTAACATAAAATAGAGTTTGTACCATAAAACAAATACAGCAATTTATTTCCATTAGATCCTAAGTATACATATTTTATAATGTTGGAATTACATTATTTGGATAAACGGTCCCGAACACCTCTGTAATTATTAATAACTCCAATAAGGTTCATAATATGAAATAAAACAACATTCGAAATGTTTTAAATAAATAGCAATTAATGTATAAATTTTTTATTTCACAAAATCATTAAAATAATTTGTAGTTGTGTCAATATTAAGTGAAGGATTTTATACTTGTAAACAAATCAGGTACATCAACAATTACTATACAATTCACGTAGATAATTTGAACGAAACTCGACCATATTTTGATTATTTAATTAATTTTATTTAACGGAATCCAACATATTAAATGTTTTTCAAAATAATAACTGTCCTACTAAAATCTTCTTTTATTGAAGATGTATCTTCTATCAATACAATATAAAATTTAGGACATTAGGAGATATTCTGTCAATTCTATTATAACAATACGTTACGCAAAATGCAAACTATTACAGATATTAAAGATCGGACTATTAAGACTGCTTTCCTAAAATTTTATATAAAAATTTCGATATTTTTGACCTGCAGTTCTTTTTATCCCATTTAAGGATCGAATCTTAAATCTCTCAATAAATCGATAGCTCCAGTTGATGTTACATCCTTAAAAACAATTTTTTGACCTTTTCCAAATACTTTTTTCCAATTTTTCAACCGAGTTTTGGACCTTATATCAAAATTTACCATTCCTAAGGAAATTTTCTAGTAATATATAACTTCTCGTTGTCCAGATATTCAGTGATTGTTTGGAAAAACCTGATGAGATGCCAATTCCACGTTCTGCTTCGATAATGCAGCACCTTCCTTCCTGCAGTTGCATAGGATCTCAGGGTGAATGCTATTTATGTCCTAGTTCGGTGATCTTATACACCCACACCAGATACTGAGGGTGGTTTTGGTCAACTATCTGCTCGCTAGCTTAAAGAAGAAATTCAAAACAGACTAAGCAAGTTACTATTAAAGACAGTGATGAAGCCAAATTGTGTAAAGTATAGAGATGTGTAACAAATGTCAACAGCGGGCAAACAAGACCTGTATTGACTATTCGATGGCGCCGGAGCATCCATCTTCGACGCTTTCAGAGATTAATTCATTTGCTAACTTGCCGACAACTGTTGGGCACTATATTTATGGAAATAAAATTTTTGAGCAAAATATTTTGGACTTATGACAAAAGTTTGGCATGGCAAAGTTTTCCGCCTCTCCATTATCGATACTCACTAGCTGTTGAAACAAATAAATAAAAAATGAAAAGGGAATAGAGCAGGTTCTTGGCTAGCTGAAATTACAATTGGGTGATAACGAAGCAGTTCTAAGGACTTGATTACCTGTGGAATTTATTGTAAGAGACAGAAATCTTCTTCTTATTCCATTTGACCATCAGTCAACGTTAAACTATTGTTTTTATCTGCCTATGAAAAAATATAAAAGATACAAAGGTACGCTAAAGTTAAGGTAATTTTAGTTTCTGTTTGTTAAATAAAACTTTATAGATAAAAATAGTATATTATATTATAAGTATTAAAAGTGCATACTTTTTTTACGAGCAATATTTGCAGTTGCGAGGCGGACCGCAGCGCAGCCGAGCGAATGCAAAATTGCGAGTAAAAATAGGCACTTTTAGTTCGTATGATATATAATATTTTTTCTCCAACCAAGTCAAAATTAAAATAAATTTAGTTTTATTCAAAAATCGTTAATAATTTGATAATAAATTTGAACACCTATTAATTATAACAGCGATAGCAAGTCGGTAGTCATGGATATCTGGTATTGTTGGTAAATATTGATTGTCAAGTAGAAGTCAGTAGACGTACTAATCATATAATTTTTGTAGTAGTTTTTACGCTACTTTCAAAATAAATCCCGAACACGATGAAAATATGCCTGCGGATATATTGGAAAGTGCCGAAGTAGTATATCTAAATCTTTTGCCACCCAAATCTCACCAAGTTTATGAACTTGCATATCAGCGATTCATGGATTGGTGTAAAGAAAAAAATGTGCAAAACTATGCGGAGAGTGTTCTTATGGTGTATTTCTCAAATTTAACGATGACCGTCAAGCCATCCACTCTTTGGTCACAGTATTCAATGTTGCTTTGAATTTTGGAAATAAATGTTCCAATTGTACATTCAATATCACTATAAATAACAAATAAATACCTATATATAGTTGCCCAATTAGTTTGTTTCACTAAGTTTGTAAGAGACAATGTTTTTTTCTTAAAATTGAAATTAGAGAGCTCAAATGCAATTATATTACTTTTAGTCCTAGGATTAAAAGTAGCGTTTTTAATCCTAGGATTAAAAGTGTTGCTAAGCAACGAGCAAATTTTTGTACGGTAATGGCTTTTGCACCTGAAAATAGTACAAAAATGTCAACATTTTTTTATGGTTGGAGAAAAGTATATTTATAATGAAAGAAAAATAAGTTTGAAATTTACAAGTTAAAAAAAAGGGGTTAATAGGTTACATTAGTTCAATATTAATTACAATATTCGAAAAAAACATAGGTAAAGCCTTTTTAAATTCAAAAATTACTTTCCTGTAAATTTGTATTCTCTGAATTTTATATTAGGAACGTCCTGTCTGGAAATGGTGCCTTCCATGTACCTTTCTTAATCAGGAACTGTCTTAGTCAAGACTTGTATGTCTTAGAAACTTCGTGACTTAGAAACTGTCTGTCATAGAAATTTTGTGTCACAGGAATTTTGTGTCCCACGAATTGTGCTAAAAGTATAATTTTCTTTTACGCAAACGAAAAAAAAGCTACAAAATTAAGTAAATATCTGTCGAGGATACAATAATTTTACAATTATATTTACGTTAGCTTAATTAATGAACATCTATTTTAGTTACAGAAAATTATGAGTAAACAAATAAAAATTATCTAGGAAATGTGAGTGAGAATTTAAAACAAAATAAAATAAAGCCATGTGACAACAAGTTAATTATTAACCAATTTGTCTAGCTTAATAATATTTTGAATCTAAATCACGGAACACCCACACATAACGTCCTTTAAATTCTAAATCCCAGTAAATTTCCTATAATCTATAATGCACATATTTTTAAGAAGTTTTCAACAATTAATATTAGGATTACTGAATTTCTTAATATCCATAGTAGCTCTTAAAGGTAATGAGGAATAGACTGCCGGAAGCCTTTCCGTTCATGTATTTGTAAAATTGAAATATTTTAAATTTCAGGGTAAAGTTAAAAACCAGAACTACAGTTTATTTCACGAATTTACGCCTGCTTCGGATTAGTCATAAAAACATCGAATGAAATGGTAAACTCTACTGAAAGGTTCTAGAATAAATTCTCCCGATATTTGATGAGTTAGAAACATTTTATTCTTTTTAATCATGTTTTTCACTTTTTTCTTTTTTTATTAATTTTTGGTAATCAGATCTCTTATTTATACGAATGCAATAATGGGAAAAATAAAATTGTTTTACATTTGTGTCTAGAAGTGGTACTAGAGCAATTTACTTTCGTCCTTCTTACTGAATTGTACAAGCTAAACACTGCTCGTCGAGTTTTTGCCGATAATCCTAGACAGGCGTAAATTCGTGAAATAATAGTTATTTGTATGCTTAGGCCGCGAAATACCTTTTTAACGTACCGAAAGAACAGTTATCGCCGAGGCCGTTTGCGGCAGAGGCAAGGTAATCTTGAGGTCGTTAAAAAGTTTCGCGGCCATGGCATACACACTATTTTTCGTGCAATCGTTAAAATTATTAAACTAGATAATTGTAAATAAATATATCATTGCTTTAAAATCAACAGCAGTTTAATTTATTTAACAATGTGTGCTATGGAAATGATATGTTTCAATATATTCAAAATATTTTGACAGTTGTTGCTTCAACTTCTGGAGTAAGTAATAATACAAACTGTACAATTAATGTTAATATTCATCCTAAATAATATAAGTACTTATTTGTTGTTGGTATTCAATAAGAAATAATCCTTGTCTTTGTAGTATTTTAGAAATGTCAAATTTTGAAGTGATATTCAAATTTGGAAGTGACGTTTGGTTTCGCAGCCGTTGCTATGGGTAGCGGCCGCGAAATTGAATTTCGCGGACTGTGTTGAGAAGGCGAAATACTGACTTCGCGCCCGATTGCACGAAAACTTTATAATTATTGCTTCGTGGACTCTTGGACCGAATAGACTCATTGTCTACTCCACCAAAAATTATATTAGGAGAATTATTAAATATTATTAGACTTTTTTTCCCACAAACATTGTTTTCATAAAAGGTCTTTCTACTACTAATCCAATTCTTGTAACCAAAGAGTCATAACTTTTCATGATCCACACAGGTTCATGTTATTTTAAATTTTAACGTCCATATTCGGTCAACGCTTAACCCACAATAGTTAATACGGAAATACGATAACATTTGCCTAGCGCAGCGTGTTTTTTTTATTTTTTTCCATTTCATAGTCATACAATCGAGATACTGATGCTGTGTTTCGAGCCTCATCAAGAACCTCATCCGTTATTTTTATCTTGTCCGTGCTTATATAAGCAACAATAACAAAATAGAAATAATACGGGGGCGTCGAACAAGGGCAAACATCAACTACGAACATAAAGGAAACAAAAACATTCAATGAAAAAAGTCAGTGTTTCGGCATCCGCAAAAAAATCCTATCTATATCAGTGGCAAGGTATAGTGGATGGAGGAAACCGCCGAATGGGTTGGAGAACGTACCGCAGCTTTAAAACCAGGCCACTTTCTCATTTTTCACATGCGCCATTAGGTTTGTTGGATTTTTTAACGCCATATCGTCTTTAATTTTGTAAAAATTGGTTACATTTATTAGTCTCTCAATTACTCAGCATCAATAACGCAACATTCAAGCAAATTAAAAAAAAGTTTTCATCTGAACTTTCTCTCAACATAAATATTAGTAGTCAATAAAATGATCACTGGATTGAAATATTGGAAAATGAATTTAGTAGAACGCTATATATCCTTGAGAATGTTTCAGTAGATATTCAAAATATATACACGGGTTTTCCTTTTTATTTTGCATATACAGCTAAAGAAAAACAGTATATAACTTTAGAAAACTATTGTTATTCAAAGTAGGTAGGAGAAATAGAATTTTTGCATCCTTTGGAACCAATTCCTCTCGTTACTTGGTACAACAAAGAGATTTTAAGGCGTTAACTGCATCCTCTGGTACATTTGACAAAGCAGTTTATTCTTCATTTTTTAAAAAGTTAGAGTCGTGACTGTATCAATGTTTTGCTTCAAAAACTCAAGTTCTTCGAGCAGTGAGGGAACTTGCATTGTCGTCGTTAGGGGTTGGTTTTTCGATAATCAGCAATTACTTTCGGCGAACAAATTTCCCTGTATCCTACTTTTTTGTGATTTATTTACTACCCAACATTCACATCCGAATGTGAATGTGAATGATGGTCTCTAGATTGTTTTGTTTTGTTCTCCTGCTCCTACCATTTTTCTCTTGTGAAAGATCTTCTCAGACTGTAGTAAACATTCGATTCAATCAGTTTTCATACTTCCTTCCCTTTCAATCCAAATTCTTCCTGTTCTATTTTTTCTACATTAATTCCTTGGTGTATTTGCTTCTGGTCTTATTGGTATTGATCTTACATTTCATTTTTTCAGCTCTCTCTTTCCATTTTTTTTTGATCCTTGCCTCTTTTTGCCAGTCCCTTACTCCCACTGTTCTCAGGTCTCTTCTAACCTCCTCCAACCATTTTTTCCTTGAATCTCCTCTTTTTTTACCACTTTCTCCACCTTTTAGCACTCGTTTTACCCATCTATCTTCTGTAATTCTACCTATATGTCCCAACCATCTCACTCTCAGTGCTTTAATTTTATAGGTTATACTTGTGTGCTTATACAATTCTGATATTCCTTTGTTTGTTCTTCTTCTGTACATTCCCTCTTCTTTAATTCCACCAGAAACCTTTCTGAGCATTTTACGTTCCCTTATCTCTCGTTTATTGTGCTCTTTTTTGTTCATTGTCCAGGTTTCACAAGCGTAGGTAACTGACGGTCTAATTATTGTTTGGTACATTTTTATTTTAGCTGTTAGTGATATGTTTTTTGAGTTTAACATCTTTGATACCATTCCTGTTGCTTTACTGCCTTATGTTAACCTTTTTTCTATTTCTCTTTCTACCTCCTTTTGATAGTGACTCCCGAATATTCGATTTGTTTCACTTTTTTTTCTATTCTGTACTACTACTAATTTAGTCAGGCGAACCTTGGCCAAGACAAACTCAAGCCAAGGTTCCGGCACTGAGGCCACTGGCGGGCCCATTGTGCCATTCCTGCTACTTATGCATCCATGAAGCCGAGTCCCCCGATGAAGGACTCAATCCTCTTCAGTGAATGCCTGCTTATGTCCCCAGAGGCCATAACAGGGACTTTTAAGATTCGCCTGCCCAGCCCAATACGAGGAGAGCATGGTTGTCAGCTACGCCGCAGCCCCTGTATATGGGGCTTTCCTCTAAACGTAGGTTACAGAGGTGTTTCCTCAGACAGCAGTGCCCTTTTAGGAGTTCTGCTATATTTTTTAACCTACTCCTTGGTAGTTCTAGAGCAGCTCTAGCATGTCCATCAGTCCATCCCATCAATAGGAGCTTGGACTGCCTGAGACCCTGTAGAGCCCTCCAGTGAGCAAGGTACTGGTTTCTCAGCCAGTTCCTCGTCCTCTATTCTGTATCTATTATTTCCATTACAATTTATAATAATATCGATTTCCTAATTGTCCTTCACTAGACCATGTTATCTTGCCTTCTCTTCGAGTAGTTCAAATCCGCTTGGAAATTATTTCCTGGATCTTACCATGAGTACTATGTCGTCCGCATATGCTAGACATTGATGTTTATTCCTATAAATTAAACCTAGGGTTTTTATACGTCATCCATCACCAATATAAATATTATTGGGATAAAAAATTCCCCTTTGAGCAGTTGATCGTTAACTTCAAAGATATCTGATTGCAATTTGTCTTTGTATATAGACTTTGGATATCTTTTTTAATAGCTTGAACATTTTTTATGAAATTTCATCAACGAAAAGTCCAAAAAAGCCAGGTATATTTCAGCATTATTATTATATACGTGAAGTTAATTCTGTAGCAACATTTTTAAATAAAACAAGGCCAAAAGAGAGATAAAAAGTATAATATCTTTTATCTCTAACATAACAAGATTTCGTTTTATCCGTATGAAATCACTCATTACTAAACCTCAGTTATAAACGTGGTTAAAATACTTTTTTTTGCGTTCATTAATGCACGCCTCTGGTCTTTTACTGCATTTTGTTTTTATCGCACTCGATTAGATGATCATTTATCTTTTATTTTCCGTTGTAGCCATATCGACGAGCTTTTGTCGTTTAACGTAGGTGCTAACGTGAGCTTTGCTCTCTGTCTAATGAGCTTTTGATAAACTTTTATGTGTGCAAATATGGGTTTTGAACTGACATTCGACGGTGCTTCAATAGCTTAACATCCAATGACAAAACTCGCACTTTATACATCACCAAAGAAGCTATTATGTACGTTCATTGAAAACAAAAAAAAGGAAACTCATTACACTAAGCTACAAAAATTCATTTAGTTATTTTAACGGCTTTTATATTGAGTAAAGAATACTCAAATTCTTTTTTGTGTCAGCTTTACCCACAGAACGTACACAAAAAACTATGACACTGGGGCTGGCATAATCAGACCTAGGAAGAGAATGTTCTTCAGCTTTGGCTTGATAAGGTCCCCTCCATTAAAAGAACAAGAAACACTTAACCAGGTTTTTGAAAGTGGGTAAGCGACATTTGAAGACAGTTACCCACCTGCTCACTGGACACTGTAGGAAACATCTACACAAAATGGGAAAAGTGTACCTATGTATTTAAAGATGACTATACCTTCCACCAATAGTACCCGTCTGTCGCCAGAGTTATTGTCAGATACTGAGTATGTGAACTCTTCCATTAAAACCCTTTCCAAACATCTTGTTCCTTTGGCGTTCCAGCTAAGCCTACTTTTTCCTTAAATTGTTATCTCCAATTAAATATATTGTTTAATTTCCCTGTAGCTTCTGTAACCTGAAGACGGTGGTGAAGATTCTTAAAACTGGGAACGTTTTTATTATTCTCGTGCTTAAACTAGCTGAAACTTTGTAGGTATGGAGAAGTATTCATGAACAGAATGTAACTTTAGAGGAAAGAATAGGATGTCATACATATTTCTACAAATAGAACTTGTAGTTTGAGATATGTCGCACTGGAATATGGTTTTATGCGATTTTATTGAATTATTTATGAGATTAAACAGCATTTTATTAGTACTTTTGGTTCCCAAATAAATTCAAATGAAGGGTACCTAAATATAATAAGGATGAACAAAACATTTATTAGGAATAGTTTTAATGGAATGCCTTTGTTTTGGTCAACAATTCCAATAGCATAAATGTTCGAAATAAAGTGTAGTGATATGAAATTTTACCGCAACAGTTTATAATTACTAGGAACAAAACATTTAATTACTTACGCTTTTTTTCGTACATTTTCACTGCATAATTCTTTTTCACCGTTTTTAATTTTTTTTCACCGTTTTAAATAAAAAAAAATTGTCAGTCAGTCAACGAATGAAAATTATTAGTGGAGACTTCTAAATAAATAAAATAATCCCGGCGAGCTTCTAGACAGCATTGATTTTTAGAAAACTGTCAATAAGGTAAAAGATGTGCTCAACGAGATTTCGCAGGAAGGGATGTCACCTATAATATTAATGTGATTTGTCTGCAAAAGCAATTAAATAATTCGGCTTCTCAATTATGTAGTCAAAACGACTGCAGACTTGCACATTGCAACCCATCTGGTCTCTGTGCTGTTCAACTTTTGAATAGAGGCTCGCAACGACAGCGGAACGGGTATTTAAAAAAAAGGAAATAAATTAAAATTTAAAAAGAATTATAATTTAAAAAATGAATTTATAATAATATAAACTGAATAGTGAAGAAAAAAATGTATATAGTTTTATGTAATAAAAGTGATGAGATATTCGAGTCTTGTGCATTGTCCCAGGTTTTCTGATTCCTAAAAAGTGGGGAGGTGGTTTTTTCTTAATGTTTCTTTCCCTACTTTGTATCTTGTTATTTCAGCAACACTTTCCACCACCATATGTAGTGGTGGGAAGTTGAGAATCACTTCCATGGCTGCCGATGGACATGTTCTGATTGCTCATGTAGAAGAGCATAATTCATCCCACGGGAACTTTATTTTTTAAGGCAACAAATCACTCAACTATCTTAAACCACATTAGACTACCGTTAGTCTGATCTCTTTTGAGGGCCGGAACCCTTTTGCAGAATCAGCACCAATAGATAAGTCAAGCCGAAAATAAAAGGTCTTACCATTGGAAAGATCTAGGGCCAAAGATTCTTCTAGGTGACTACCTGTTGAGATCAAATGAATGCATAAGTCAAAGTAAAACTATACTAAGAGTCTTAACAGGGATCTTAACGTTGTTGCTCAAAATAATGGAGGAAAATGAATGTAGCAAGCAATTCAGAATCCTAGGGCACAGCACCTAGGAGATTACTGTGTAGAAGTGGGACATTTACCCAAATTGGAGCCTGCAGATATCCTAAACTTACGCCGGGAAATAGGACTAAAGGAGCTATAGTGTTTCTAATGTAAATGTAACGACAATAAAATAAAGCAATGTACTCAGATTTATTTTCTAAAATTGTCAGGTTCACTATACAAATGTTCCCCTTACTTCAGTAAACCGTTAGATCGTGATGTTCTTAAAAAGCTAGTTTGGAAATATTAAAAAAATACCAAATATGAATTTATTAGTAAGCATTAAAATAAGCCGCATGAAATTACTGGAAAAAGAAAAATTAATTAAAACCACTTTATGTATGCTACTATTTTTAAGAAAATTTTGAATAGCTGGCAACGTAGCAGCAGGTGGATTGGAAATCGAATAGTTCAACTCCAGTAATTGGCATAATATAACGAAGTAACTGGTAAGTTATTAACGCGGTCCACTGTTTCATAAAAAATTTTAACAACCAAAAGAAGCTGGAATTACTTAGCATTAATTTCATCCAGGGGCGTGTGCGAATTATGTTGTAGAGAAATATTTTTTTTATAATATCTATTTGTTGGTTGAGAGAGTTTAGTTATATTATATTACAAATTTCATGAGTTTTCTATGCAGGTTAATTTTAATCTACTGTAATATTAAATTCAACGAAAAACATTATTTCACTATATTCGAATTTGTGAAAAAAAATTTATATGCACGACATAGGGCGGCATTTCTCATCAATGGGATTAAAAATATGGGTCATTACATTAACATTAGAATAACTATACTTGTCTCTGAGACTCACCTCAGAACCTAAGTAAAAGTAAGGGAGCACAATAGATATTTTAGGTCTCAAAGAATACATCGTAGCTTTGATTAGAACTTCCGGGGATCCACAAGATGTATCTTCTATATAAAAAAGTATCATGGATGTTTTCCTATCGAGTTTAGATTAAACTCATGACTTATTTGTCAACAGCTTTTGCAGGATGTTGAATGTATTTGGTTCCTTTTGCTATTTCGTTCCTCCTTGTTTTAGTTTTCTTACAAAAAACTGCTATTCTAGGCGAAGGGAACCTAATTTTTCTAATAATTTCTTATGATATATTTGGAAAACGTTAATGAAAAATTATATAAAAATATCAAATGGAATTTTAAGGAATTCACGCATTATATTGTTTCGGCATTTCAATAAAAACTCTCCACCTAACATTATTCTAATGCGTCACTTATAAAAAAATAAAAAAAAACGTTAAGAATCATACAAAGGGGAACTTCAACCCATTCCCCCCTATTTTTTAAATGGAACACCCTATCCATTATTGTATTGTTGGATTCTCATTTACAAGAGGATTACAAAAAATGTTTTTTCGATAGAAAGAAGATACAGAAGTTAGCTTGTCTGAGACAATTTTTTTTTACGTTTTTTATTGGAAACGCTTCCCACCTCTAATATCTCGTATTGCGTGTTTGCAACATTGCATCGCCTGGCAAAAACTGCTACTCCGAATTTATATGTGTATGTGTGAGCATTTTGGACGTCACGAAATTCAGATTCCGAAGCCGTGCTATGCCATGTTAATATTAACGAAGTCTATTTTATATTGAAAAATTAAATGAATGCCGCACAAACCAAAACTGACCTGACAGTTTGCTTTGAGCTACGTGTTCCGCTAATTATTACCTTTTTTTATGGTGCGTTTCCACAAACTAAAAATAAAAAGTTGGTAGGTGTTTGAAATTAATTTGATTTAATAGGATTTCATTGCAGAAGCTTGTAAACAACCAGGGGCCGCAAAAGAAAATTTGTTTTGCAACCTATTAAGTGGGCTGCTAGCAGAGACAAAAATATTTTAATTTTACCAGACGTTTTTAAATGAAATGTGTGCTCTGGCATATGCATTTTTTTAATGTCACCTGGTCAAAGCATCTTTGATTATTTTAGCCATATTAAATATCTCCAATCATCTGATTGTCTTGCTTTTTTGGTTTTATCTATTTCAAACAATATTTCATTGATGCTATTACCATAAAAAGGTTTCAGTCATTTCCAGCCTCTTAAGGGGC
Organism: Lochmaea capreae; assembly: GCA_949126875.1. Taxonomy (NCBI): domain Eukaryota; kingdom Metazoa; phylum Arthropoda; class Insecta; order Coleoptera; family Chrysomelidae; genus Lochmaea; species Lochmaea capreae. The sequence continues at coordinate 15,977,531 of OX421409.1, forward strand.
ATCCATTAATTACGTGAGGCATTTTTGAGGATGAATTTTTGACCCACTCTTAGATGTAGTAAGATTTTCATACACTACCATAATCTTACATAAGGTTTTTCAATATAAATACGTTGGATTTATTTAAAAAAAACAATTTGCTTAAACAGGTACTTTTATTTAAGACTAGCAAAGACTAGAATTAGTGAATATTTCCGTAATATTTTGAGTGATTTTATTCACGATACGTTTTTATTTTAATTCAACTGAAATTTGAAGCAATTTTACATCTTCTTCTGATAGGAAAAAATACGTGATATTTGCCAGATTCCCCCTCTCCCCCAGAAGAGATTTGGCTCGATCCCCTCCCCCCCTGAACACCTCACGTAATTAATGGACGCCTCCTTATTTCCCAGTTGATTTGCTATTCCATATCTTTCTATCACAGTGTCGTGGAATGCACAGTAAAATGCTGTTATTGTCGAGTTAATTTTTTCCAGTCCATCATTTTACATAATACCAATTTTTGTTTCTATAAATTTTACCAAACTCTCTCCTACCGTTTTGAAACATCTGTAAACCATATAATGTCGTTTTCTATACTACTAATTTAGTAAGGTGAACCTTGGCCAAGACAAACTCAAGTCAAGGTTCCGGCACTGAGGCCACTGGCAGGCCCATTGTGCCATTCCTGCTACTTATGCATCCATGAAGCCGAATCACTCGATGAAGGACTAAATCCTCTTCAGTAAATGCTTGCTTATGTCCCCAGAGACCATAACAGGGACTTCGAAGATTCGCCTGCGTAGCGCGGCCCAATGTGGACATACGAGGAGAACATGGTCCGACGTTTCGTCAGCCATGCCGCAACCCCTGCATAGGGGGCTTTCCTCTAAACCTAAATTACAGAGGTGTTTCCTCAGACAGCAGTGCCCTGTTAGGAGTCCTGCTATAAGTTTAAAGTGTTACAAGCATTTACTGAATCAATGGTTAAAATATTATTTTACTTATAAAATTATAATCGGTAGAATGCATAGATCAAAATATTTTAATTTTAAGAATGTTCCACCCAAATATAGGTACTTACAACACATACAAACAAACGTATATATTTCCGTTCCCCTTGAATTCCCAGATTGTAAATTTGTCACAAACTGCGGTAATCTATCTAATCGGTGAAATAAGGACTATTTTCGTACAACCTTTTGATCATTAGTAGCCATTACTCCCCTCCTTTAGCTTAGTTTGCATTTACAAGTTTCAGAGGCCTCCCTTCACCCTCTCCTAACGCCCCTAGCCCCAATGCTGACCTCTCCCTTAGGGGAACGGCGGTCCCTGCAGAAAGGTTCATATACATAGAGGTGTACACTCTGCTTCGTATATATTTGAAGTTATTACTTCGCCACTTCTACTCGCGTTCAAGTCTGTTTGGTTCATTACTGTAATTCATTATTTCCATTACAAAATAATCATATTTCCTCTTTTCCATAACGATGCAATGAAATAAAAACATATTTCCATACATATCTGTCGTACTAAGTGAAACGGCTTATTAATCTTAGCTCAATTCTTCAACAAACCACTTCGAGCTGCTTTTCTCCCTTAGTTCAAATCCTCCAATCTTAGACAACCATCAACCCTGCAAACCATAATAGAGTAAACTCTTAAGTGGGTTCCGGGGCACAATGGTATTATAGGACAGGCACTCTGGCAAAGAAAGAGTCTGTAGTCGAAGAGACAGCAAAATCCTAGTCAAACTCTTGGAGCTGCTGACCAACGGCATATTGAGCATAAGAAATCTCAAATAGGGAAAGTAACATACTTACTCCCAGAGTCTATTCTATGGGTTTTTCGTAACTACCACAAGGCCAAGCGATAATATACATATCACATAAACTCAGTTTGTGTCATATATCGGCTCGCTCGTATATAGAGAAAATTCTATCTGACGGTTGTTGGAAGAGGAGCAAATGCGAAGCACTGACTTACTGGAGATATAAACCACTGGGACCATAAACAGTGCAACCAAGAGCAAAAGAAAAATGTTGAGGTATCGAGGACTTAAAACCTTCACTGACTGTACTGGCTCAATCAATCAGACACTCTAGATCAACTAAATTAGCTGGAATACAATTATTGACGATATCCTTTCCAGGGGAATCGTAAAACATCTCCGTATAGCATAAGAATAACTCGCACAGCTAATTTCAGAAGATATTATGACATTTTCACTCAAGAAAATATTTTGTTTGTTGTTTAATCATTAAGAATATGCAGGTAGAAGACAACTAACTATTAATGACTTCCTCTCCATGGGAATCATAATGAACCAAGGAAACATCTCCGTAAAGTCACTTAACTATTTTCAGATATACTTTGCCTATATGCCTTTTTTATTCATGAAAATCTTTTGTTTGTCTTTTATCTTTGATCTTTCTGAATGTACCTACTTTTTCTCTTTCCATTTCCGTGAAAGATTTAGTTGAAAAAGCCTCCATAGATGTAATGGACCAAATGTTGAAGTATGTCGGAGTTGAAAGTTTCTTTGCTTGACAGTGGTACAGTCTGGGAGGTAAAGATAAGACAGGAAATGAAGGTGGGTCCAATTTAGCAAATGGTGTTGTTCCTCGGGGATAGTCCTGAACACACAAACCAGATAGGAATAATTTCCCGATGGAATTGCAAGAAAATTAATTTTCAATTATAAATAAGACCTGTTACGGGGTATAGAGAAAACAGATTATATTCGCACTTTATGCTATACAAAACTACTTTTTATCTAAAGATTCCAGATACGAAGATTAATATTAATATGGGGTTTATGTGCTTCTATATGCAGATCCATTGTGTGTATCCCTAGTGTAACATACTAGAGTTACTTGGCTTAGTGGATACTCTGTGAATTTTGTTATTGCATATGATTGGAACCTTTTTGTGATCCTAACCTTGAAAAAGCTTGGTCCATATCATAAAGTTCGAACGGTATACAAAAGGTTAACGTCACACGTTTCTGATCGGTGTTTTAGCTAAGATGGCGGATTGTCATATTTTGTATCTATAATTTTTTTTTCTTATGTTTAAAGATCTTTAAAATATATCTCGCACGTTCATGCTAATCTTGACTATAATAAAAATTCTCATTAAAAATCTACCCTACTAAAAGTTAAAATATACGTCTAATTAAAAATGTAGGGAATGAAGAAAGCACGGCGTCGTTAGATAATAAAAAGTCACAAACGGGTACGTAAAAACGAGAGAATTAAATTCGTAACTGTTGCAATATAATGTCTCGAGAGCATTCAGCATCATTTTAAAATAATTATTTCTCTCACGATGAAACACGCCACACTTTATTATATTTTTCCACCCTTGGCTTTTACAAAAAAAAACATTCAATGTAAGAAATTAAAATAATTTGTATTAAACGTTATATTGTAATAAACAATATTTTTTATGATACCTCTATGTAAACAAAGCTAATTTTTGGAAAAATTAAATAAATAATTATTCTTTAAAATGATCTCTTTTGTTATATTACATTATATTGCCCATTGTTTATAACTCTTCAAAGGCCATTTTCTTACAATAGAAACGTTAATTCTTTTCTCATAACTAACTCTCTCAGGAAACACACGAGTAGTATGTTATTTTCCAAACAATACTTCTCATTGTTTCCTAATTTAAATTAACAGAACATCCCCGAGCAAAAATATGCATGGGAAACCAGGAGAGACTGGAAAAGTAAATATAATTTTTATCTTCATCATCACTTGTTCACTATTTGTTGTGAGCAATCATTTACTGTCAGCAAATAATAATGCATCACAGGATTTAGTAAGAAGGCATTCATCATCATCAAAACTTTCAATCCTTGCGGATAATGGATAATGCATTATGATCCATCATATGAGTCCTTCCAATTTTCTTATTTTACAAAATTTCTTCTCATTCCTGGCCAGTCTTGTTATCTTCTTTCACTTAATCCGATACTTACTTACTTTCCACTTCTTCATTAATTCATTTAAATTGCATTTGCGTCTCCCTCTATAGCATCTTCCCATCGTTACATTGATCTTCCTCTCCTTATAGACCTTATTGGCATCCTGTTATCTTCCAGACGATGTCTGTCGGCTTTCGTCTCATAATATGTCCTGTCATTTGGAGCTTCTATCCATTCTATTATATCTCCTCATTCCTTTATTTCTCCATCTTGTGCGATGTTTATTCCCAAAATTGATCGTAATATGTTTTCCTCCGTTGTATGTATGTATGATGGGGAGACCTAAAAGATCTATTGTGTCCTCTTACTTCTACTTAGTTCCTGAGGAACGTCTCAGAGACTAGTAGCTTCTTGAGTCCTATATATTTCCATGAGGAATTTTAGGATATCTGCAGGCTTCAGCTTAGGTAAATGTTCCTCTTCTATCCAATAATCTTCTAGGGGTTGTGTCCTAGGATTCTGAATTGCTGTGCAATTCGCAAGTATGTGGATGGAGGTTTCTTCTTCAATACCACAGAATCTACATTCTTCTTCCTCCCCTATTTTGAGCTTTTTCAGGTGTTAGTGCAGTTTTACTTTGACTTATGCATTCATTTGATCTCAACGGGTTGGTTAACCTAACCCATCAGAATATTTGATTGTCTAAGCCCTACTAGATATTTCCAATGATCAGATCTTTTCCTCTACTTTGCCTATCTCTTCCAATATTTCATTGGAGCTGTTACCGCAAAAGGGTTCCGGCCCCCAAAAGGGTCCTTCCGTCCCCTTCTTTGCTAGTCCATCTGCTATTTCATTTCCTTCCATTCCAATGTGTCCTGGAATCCACAGTAAGGTATTGTTCTCGCCTAGTTAATTGAGTATGCCTAGGCATTCCCACACCATTTTGGAACTGATTACTGCGTTACCTACTTTTAGATACTTTTTAAGCATTTTTGGTTATAACTTCATAAAAAATGATTCTAGAAACTTCTTACTCCCATTTTTTTTCAATTTACAAACGTCTAAAAGAAATAATCAAAGTCCGAACGCAATAGACTGAACAATTTGATAATTTTAAACCCTTTTCGAATTTTCCTGGTACGCGTAAGAGTTCATTGATCCGTTATAACGTATAATGGCCATCAACCCCTCCGTCTTCCACCCTCGCTTCGAACTAATGTCTTAACATTAACCCCATCGTCGCTTTCTTGATACGTGAAGGAACCAAAAAGGAGAATTTATTGTACGACTGTACGCTGCGACAATGTGAATTTTTCTTAAAAGTGTTGCGCAATGGAAAGTCTCTTTTATGCGCGGATCGTTAGATAAATTGTATGGAACATGCGCAATAGATAAAAATTATTCAGAAAGATAGCAGCTTCCTCATAGTTGCCGGTCAGTCTAAGATTTGGGGAAAAAATTTAGTTTCTTACAATTAAAAAAAAATTGGAAAAAATTGAAAGTTGATTTTTATAAAATGGTTTTTGTGTTATTCTGAAAGATTCAAGCAAATTCGTAGATGAAAAAGTCTATAAAACTATATTTTAGAATTATTTATGTTAATATTGAATGTGCAGTTTTGAGCAGCACTTATATGAACACCATTGGAAGAAGATAGGGTTTGAACAGGAGCTTTAGTATTTGAAATATTTTCGCTTAGCACACTGTAATGGTGGTAACTTCTAGAAGTGCTTGGCTGATTTTGATCAGGTTCAGGTTCTACATTATTTCCCATAATTGGATCAGAAATTTTTCTTTTTTTTGTGTAAGATTGTTCTACAAAACCTTCTGCGATATTGGTTGATTTCCAACCGCCATGCTGAAGTTCTTCTGAAACTGTGCCCTGTGTAATGTTTGGCATTTGGAAGATTGAGATATTCTGCAATTTTTTGTGGTATTTTGGATATACTATTTTTGCCAACCACTTGATTTATACATTTGCCTGCTTTAAAGCATACCAACAATCGTTTATGCTCAGTTTTAGAACGTAGACAGATATACTTTTTAGCGATTTGAACAAAATTTGGGCCGTTACCTGTTGTAGTATTGATAACGAAAGTTCGTTATTTATACGTTTTTGAAGTGTGGATATTTATGACTAAAAGATTGTCTTTCTCTTCAATATCATCCATAGTCATTTTAATAAGCTCATCACATCGACATGCTCCAGAAATTCCAATAACAAGGACTACCTATGAATATTTTATATCAAAAATTAAATTATTTGCATGGGATTTCATTTCTTACCTTCATTAATAAAAAAACATCATCGGGGGCTTTCATTAAGAATGTATTTATTTCTTCTCTTGTAAAAGTTTTAGTTTATTTGGTTTGTATCCGGCATTTTGACGTTTTAGAAATGCAATCAACTTTGGATATTCAATATCGACATTGTCCTTCATTTGTATCATTGTGCGTAGCATTGAATATTTAGACCAAAGTGTTGAAGCTTTTAATGATTTTCCTTGTAGTGAAAAATATGCCAGTAAAACATTCTCTGAATATTTATGTATTTTGTTGTCTTCAGCCCATTGCTTATATTGTGCATATTGTTTTTCATACCTGTCTTTAGATTTTTTGGTAGTAAGGTTAATAACGCTATGTTAGCTTGTTCCTTAATATTAGGTGGTGTATTTGGAAATTCAAAATCACTTGAAACGCTCTCCATTTTTCAAAAATTCAACTAAGCTTAATGAATGTAGCGACTTTGCACCTCAAAAGTCAATCGCCGTGTTTACTGTCAGTGAGCCACAGCATACTATGCTTTTCTTATTCTGAACTCAAAAAACGTATATCTAAGATTCCTGAAGTTGAAATTTGTATTGAAGAACTACGTTGAAGTAACATTAATGTTTGATTTTTACAGGATGTTAAAGAAATTATGGAAACAATATGAATATAATGAATTCACAAGTTTCATCGTTTACAACTTACTTGAAATGAGGGGGAGGAAAAATACTTTCCTCCCTAGGGAGAAAAAGTATGAGTCTCCTCCCTGATTTGAGGGAGGAAAGTGTGTACTTTCTATAGGGGTAGGAGGAAAACTCTTTGTTATGGAGGTGCTTCTTCGTCGACCTCCATTTGAGTTGGTGTTCTCTATCTAGTCAGTTCCCGATTTCCCCTCTTATGCAATCTTTTGTGGATCCACAAAACGGTTCCGGACCTATGAAGTCTCCTTAAGAATCTTCTTTAGCTAATTGGTCAGCAATTTCATTGACAGTTGTTCATGCTTTTGATTAGATAACTGACACTATTAATTATTTTTGCCTCTCAGTAGGCAGTGCTAGAGCGGTAAATTCATCGCATGTAAAATTTGAGATTAAATATTTTGAAGTGGTTAAGTAAGCAGCGTTGCCACTACTACCAAGACGATGAGGCAATTTGGAGAATTTTCTTAAACGAACAAATTCATTGAAAAAGCGATTTAAATTTAGCTAGAATGAATTTGAATATTTCAAAAGTCGATCCCTAAAGGTGCATTGTCCCTGGAGCGACTCTTGCGATAGTAGCTGAGCGACAGTAGCTCATCATTGGTAAGCGTTGTTTCAAATGGGACCATTGTCCTTGACGCGACTGCGACTGGCGCGGCTAGCGACTGTAGTTGGCGACAGTAGCGAGTCTGGTCTGAGGGCAGGCTAAGTCGCAGTCGTGTAGCGATTGGTGTCGAGTGTGCACTGAAACTGGTCTTTTGAAAGTCTGAAAAATTCTGAGGACAGTGTGTCGTCACTTAGCAAATGGTTAGTTATTAATATCCTAAAGTAGCCTTCTTCTTGTCTTGCTGCAAATATGTCTTGTGTAACAACTCGTGGCGCAAATAGCATTTCTATCACTTCTTCATCGTCAACTTCCTCAACCAAAAGGTATTTTAAAAACAACTTCTTCTGCCTCGAACTCATGGTACCACTTTGCTCTAAAACAATGACGCTCAGCTACTATCGCTAAGCTACTATCGCAAGAGTCGCTCCAGGGACAATGCACCTTAAAGGTTATATTATGATTATTAAAAACCCCTCCCTTTGTGATATCTTGATAAAACTAACGGTTTTAGAGATAAGGGCAAATTAACGTCACACCGCACACTTATTGGCACAATAATATTTTTTTACTGTACGATGTAGGCTTCTTTGGAAAATATTTTTAACGTAAAACAATTATTAACAGTGACGTTCGTTAAAAGGAGAAATCTAGAAATGAATTTTAATTTTCGCAGTAGAGATTCTTGTAATGAGCCGCCTATGTTATTACACCCTATTATCTACCTAAAACCGTTAAAATAATGTGAATTGAATTAATAGTGATTTAATTTTCCGTTTAAATACCCCCATGTTAATACCTAATAGATAGATTGGAATGCCTTTTGATGTAACATTTTACTTAATCATTACACGTAAAAAGGTTTTGTTTGTAATATTTATTTGAATTATCACTAGAGAGTTAGCTGTTAATATTTAGTAGTAAGGTACAATAGTTGTAGATAGAATCGGTGAATGCCGCTGCTTTTTTATGCAAATAAATGTTTTTTTATGAGCTTTTGTTGTGCTTTTTATTTTTCCTGCTTTCCTTTAGTACCTATGCGTAGTATTCCAACAACCAAAAAAACTCTTATAGTCTGTATACTTAGAAAATATGTGATAAATTGTGACTTTTCAATGACAAGACTTATACAAAGACCGACTTCACTGGCGTGCGCTATTTTATATAAAAGGGTAATAAGTTCAGCTAAAAGATTGCAATTTTTTTTCTATTTTTGAGAATTAACATTTCTTATAAAACCTTTTTTATATTTTTTTATAAAGTAGTTTATAACTGATAAACACCAAGTATTCTTCACGAAGAGTAAAGCATTTTTGCTTCCTTTGTAGCCAATTCTGGAAGCAGTTATTACACTCGCTTATTGGTACATTCAAAATAGAGTTTTTGACTGCGTTGACTAGGGTATGGAGGAAAATCCAACAATTCGATATTTTCTTGTTTTACAAACTCAATTGTGTCTTCGTGAAGGATCATCGTCGTTGGGGTTGGTTTTTCGTTACTCAACGATTTCTTCCGGCAAACAAATCGATACGTACCAGCAGTAACAGTCCGTTCTTTGATCCAGCAAAAGAAATATTGCTACATGAGCAGCTTTTTTTGAATTGTGGTCTTTGAAGTGCCCTTTGGCGCTAAGTTAACTAAATATGACAGTTAATTTTGACATTCAATATCTGTTGACAAGCGCCAACGATTTTGTTGTATGCAGCACTTAAACAACCCTCGGATTATAATATAATATTCTGCGCACACCCACTGTCTATAAATGTTACAAAAAATGTTCTTGATGCCTTGTACCTGCTTCGTCCTGACAACGTCTTTTATGTCCTTTTCCTTGTGAAATGTCTTCTTTCATTTGTGGTATCTTTAGAAGTAATTTCACCATCCGTCAGATTTCCACCCATAAAGAATCATTTTCACATCATCTAGTTACATGAAAACCAAGCTAAAAATATTAAGAGTAGCTAAAGTTGTGAGTAAAATTAATTTGCACCGTTTCACAATTTGTCGACGAGATAAATAAATCTGTAAGCAGAAGCAGAACTGGTTTCAGACATTATTACAGGATCCCGACGCACTAGCGCTATCTGTACTCTCTTTTTCCGATGAATAGCAGTTGTTTTACCGATAACTGAAAAAATGGATTTTTTTGAAAGTTTTGTAAATTATGTATTCTTTCAGCAGCTCTATGCTTTGGCCTATTATTTTCTTGTTTCAGTTGCCTGTACATATTTTCTATCATATTTTTCGTAAAATTTTAACAATAAAATATTCATGTTTTATACATGCAACAATCAATCAACTTATTATATTCACTGCGACATGGCAACATCTGTCAAATAAACTTTGAGATTGTTTATATTGGCACTACCTACGTTTGTTCACTTTTCTAGTAGGTATATTAATGGTTCGGAGCCTATAACAATATCTTCCTCTTCAAATGGTCGCCAAAAAGCCATAATTTTAATTATTACCAACAAAATAGTTTCAGTCAATAAAACCAAATCTCAATCACAGCAACATCTAAGAACACAATGTCTCTCAAATAACAGAAATGAACTAAGCCCACCCTGGGACGATCACAGTCCATGTGGACTAACAATTCAAGTAAATTTTCCATAGACCAATCGAAAGCTACATTGCACCAATGAGAATCAATTAATTCCTTGTGGGTAATTCAAGAATAGAAATGATTTATGGCTTTTTTTATCATTTCGACTTTTTAATCTTCAAAGAGACCTTGCCGCATCCTGTTATTTTATTGTGAAATAGTGCAAACTAATTTTAAACACAACTATAATGATATTCCAATAATGCCACGTACGGTGTTTCAAAAAATAACTTTTTTTGAAAAAATCTGGGTGACACGACATGTCATCCATACGCTTATTCCAAAGTTAAGAACATGTGGGGTTATTATTCCTGTAAAAAGAAAATTAATTGCACTAAAAATAAAACGTAACGTAAAACGTAACCTAAAAATTGTAGCGATATTTTTATTAAGCAGACTTATATTTTCATCGTTTGTAGATTAAGATGGTATAGAAAACGTTGTACCCTCTCACTTCATCGCCAATTTACATATCATTATCTAGTTTCTAGCTAAACAGACTATAAAAAACGATTTCGTACTTCAATACTGACTTTGATGAACAAATTTATTTATGGAAATACTGAATTTATTTCAAAAACACCTTTTTTATTATTTAAAGAACATTATCAATTTTCGTTAAAATATATATAATACAGTCCTGCTTTTTCCTGTAATATATTTGATATAAATGCTTTTACTTATTGCGTTGGCACTTGAATATAAGAAAGGTATAGCGAAATTGAAAACAGAACAAAAATGCTTGTTCTGAAGTAAAAACTGAACCTAAATCATTGGATCCATGGTTTAAATTGCTCCTAGATGTCATAATGAAGCAAGGTAAGTGATATTTAGTTACATTAATATATACAGCTTTTGCACAAAAAAATTATATAAACGTTATGCTGACGTTCTATTTGAACAAAATGATCTACAAATTCGTTTGAATATATTTGTCGAACATTTCCAGTAAAACGCTAGGATTAATCCAAGTCGCTACACACTACGAATCATCTCAATTAAAAATTATGGCGGGAAATTCCCCACAACGTCAAATAAACCTCTACAAAAATCCGTAACAGTTCATTAAAAACCCTAAAAAAACAACACTAACCTTATCATTGTACAACAATTTCCTATCCCATAAGCTCGCTTTCCCAGCAATATCCTGAAAGTCCTGTTGTATTCATGCTTTGTTCGATGCATCGAAATCACCGGCCAGCATTGAGCCACCACGTTGTACAGCTTTTTAGTATAGTAGCGCCATCCTGGAGAAAGCGGCCGAACACGATTTGTTGTTATTTCTACCAGCAGAGGGTCCAGAAAGACTAACAGCTTAAAGGCTCTTAATTTTATTAGTCACAATTTTTTCGATTGCAGGGTTACGCTGTATATCAATAAAATTTAAAACATATTTAAGATCCCGATACTGAGAAACGTTTTCACTTAAAATAAACGTGTTTGTTTGTAATTTTTATTTTAACATATTTAAAATTAATTTTAAACTCAAAATACTTTGTTGTTGATATCCTGGAGTGGTTACCTCAGAAAATATTTTTGTTTGGCTCCTATTTCGGTGGGTTTTAATCTCAGACAACACTCATTGATTTAAATTAAGATTTCCTTAAATTAAGAAAGACAAAACGGGCACACACTGTTGTTAAAGAGAATATAATGGTATAACCACTAAAAAAATTATTATGTAATAATAAAATAATCATATTAATGAAAAAAGAATTTTAAAAATAATTCATTTTATTGGATGAATCTACCAACATATCCAGAACAATTTTCTTTGTTAAAAATGTTAAAACATGCCGTGGGAAAACCCCACGAGCTACTTTATGTTAAGAAACATGTTTTAAAAGGTTTTTTTCCAATTATTTATTTTAAATGGAGCTACCCTAATAAAAATAAAAAGTTTACCAGACTCCGGACCTGAGGCAATCAGCAATTGACATGCTAATGGAATGATTCAATTGGAAATGTGGATATTTTCTACCAGATACCAATTAGCAAAAAATGATACAGTAAATAAAATAATTTAATGGTGTATATTGATTTATTGGTTCTTTATTTCATTGTGGAAAGAGTTGTTTACTTTCCACTTAATACAGTTTGAACACAATTTTATTTCTGTGTAGGGATGAGTTGAGAAATTTTCCAGAAAATATTTTTTCCTAAACTATTATAAAATTTAAAAAGGAACTAAATCAGGGTTATAGGGTGGTTAACAAAATAATATGAAGAAATAAAATGGATAAGCAGAATTTTATAATTAGATATAGGTACTAAAATGACATCATTATTTGAATAAATTATTAGTTTCTGTCTTTTGTCAATAGCTCAGTTAATTGCGATGAAGGCATACTTCTCATTCACTTGGTCCTGAATGATCTATTGCACCCCTTCTTCCAGAGAATTTCTGAGGAAAGTCATGAAGATACTTTAGGATATCTGTAGACTTTTTCCTTTTCCATCGCAGTCTCCTAGGTGTTGTGGCGTGTGCGGAAATTGGCGCCTTCAATTTATATGTGGAGAAATAAAAAAATTTCTCGGGCAGTAAAGCGCCTTTAAAAGGAGCCGTCCCTTCGCCAGCACCACCTCAGCCTCTTGGGCTTATTGTGGATTCTCCTAATGCTCTGACTACAGCCTATTCAGCCAATCCGTTCCCTGTATTAGCTCATACAGGTTCTTTACTGGTTGGTTGTAGAAGTCTTCTGGAGTCATTTGGGGTCTTCCATACAGTTTTTGCCTCATGTGGTCCAGCGTCTCACAGTTACATAATATGTGCAGAGCTGTTTCGGTGTCATTTTTGCATCTTCTCCATGTAAGGTCTCCGTTATACAGCCCTATTTTGTTCAGGTGCCCCTTTGTGGGAAAGTGTCCCGTAAGAAGCCCCGTTGTGGTGCGTAGTTTGTTCCTGCTCATTGAGAGCAGTTTTTTCGCTATTTTTTCTGATGGTTCTTTTATAAATTTTTTCCCATGTGTTTGCCTGGGCGTATTCTTCCAGTGTTTTTCGTGTTGTTCTTCTACCAACCCTCTTAACCATGACCTAGTGGAGCATCTGGTAATGGCCACAGATGGTTCGGGTCTGTTCATCTGGGTTGACGATCCTGCTCTTGCAAGTTCGTCAGCTTTTTCATTGCCAGCGATTCCTTTGTGACCTGGGACCCACTCCAGTGTTACACTGTTCAGAGTCGCCGAGATGTTACCTTAGTGCTCTGAAGTGCTTTAAGGGCTGCTTGACTGTCACTGTAGATCCTGATCTGCCTGTTGTTGTAGGCTCTCATGTTATTTGTCCTTGCACATGCAAGTATTGCATAAACCTCTTCATGAAATACCGAGGCATATTTACCAAGCGAGACGATTCCTTCATATTTGCTCGACTTGCTGTATATACCCGCTCAGGTGCTGAGCTCATTCCTGTATACCAGATCAGTTCATTCGCTCTGCTGAGTGGTGCGTCCTCTTCCTCAAGTTCCTTTCGATCTTTGATGACAATCTCGAAGTTCTTGCGAAAGATAAATCTGGCGATCATGTGGTCTGTTGGCATTTTAAAAATGTCGTCATCCACGTGCCTTATTTCTGTGTGTCCTCTCCCAAATGCCACGTCATGGTCTGATGTTTTTTCCAGTCGGGTTAGAGCTGCCGTTGCTTCGCACATTATGACACAATGTAGCGGAGGAAGGTCTAGCATTGTTTCCAGCGCCGCTGTAGGAGTAGTCCTCATTGCCCCTGTAATGCCTATGCATGCAAGTCTTTGGACCTTGCTTAATTTTAGCATCGCAGAGGTCAACAACTGTTTTTGGTCTGGATACCTAAAAATCATAATGAAATCTTCAATCTTTGAAAAATTGACTTACACTATAGTAAAATAAATTCGAGTGACTCATAAATTTTTGATATTGCTGTCTTGCATAATACGCTATAATATTGAGCTGTGCACACTTCTCTATATTGCTTAAATTTAATATTCAGTAGCAGACACAAGATCATTCTATGAGTTGGATAGCTGGAAAAATTTGATCGCTTCAAGAGGTTCCAGATATCTAGTTTCACCTTAACCTTAAAGATTGTTTTACTGACGCAGATTAATTATTTTTTTAAATTGCTCAACTTTATCAATATAAATTCAAATAGCAAAAAATTGTTCTTCCTTTAAATGTTCTTTATCTATTTATATCAAAAGGTTAATATATTGGGACAGCCTGTATGGTGGATAGGGGTGGCAGGTAAGTAACTGTTAGCTGAATCGTTTATGAAATGAGGAGTGCTATTTGGTGAAAGAGAGGATATTGGAAAATTGCACAGGAAAATTAATTCAAGACTGAGTGAAAGCTGCTATGAATACAGGATGTAACCGCGAAAAAACAGTCTGAAAATAATGTTTGCAGATCACACCCAACTAGATGTGTAATATAGAGTTTATATTTATATAGAAAATCAGTTTATTAAGGAATATAATTTTACGATGGGTATTTATATTTTTAAGAAATCTGCATTTGACTGCCAATTAAAGGAAGGTCGTCTAACTAATACTCAGATTCTTCAAGCAGCACAGCAATATATTTGGATATTGCCTCGATGCAAGACTGAGCTGGAATCCCCACGTCAAAAAGAAGCGAAAGGGTCCATAAGCTTGAATCGATGTATAGTTTGGCAAGTTTATCTGAAGCCGTGAAAGGAATGCAGTCGAAAACATTCGATAATGCCACGTTTAACTATGAAAAAGATAAAGTGCTAAGTATGTAGTGATAATAATTAGAAAATGGACTTTTTATTATTAACAATAGGATTAAACGTTTATTTTTTAAAGTTCTTGTTTCTTGGATTCTGTCTATTACCATTATTTTTTCAATTTATGAATATTAAAAAATGAACACTTTTCCAAATTTCTTATGGGCTTCTTCAAGCTCTAGCAGCGTTGTGCGAAAACCATAATTTTCACGCCCTCCGAACTAACTCATTTGGTGAAATTTATTTGAAAGGCCTTCGTTGCTTAGCGACCAGCTGACTTCCTATTGGCAAGCGCGTGCGTGTGTTCTTTCCTCTCACTTTGTCAATTGACTGACATTGATTATCCAGTGGCGTTGGTATTGTCAGTGTCAGATTTTGAACTATTTCGTATCCATATTGAATTCAAGTACGATTCTTAACATCATTTGTTTTTAACAAATACAGTTTTTTGAAAAATACCTTAACTTTAAAGAAAAGTAAAAATAAGTTTCTATATATTATTATTATAGAATAATAATTATTATTTTTAATACTTTTATAAAAATAGGTACCGAACGCCATTGGTACGTTTTTGACAGATATCCGCCATGTTTCCTCGCCTCTTACCGATGCCGCGTAGCTTCAGATAAACTTACCAAACCATAGATGGCATGCATTATAAAATACTATCTCACAAGGGCTCTATATATGTGGCAAGATCTATAATAAACTAAAATTAATTACTAAGAGACTTTCCACAACAATAGTGAAATGTAAACTGTAAATAGGTTATGTGATTGTTGATATTTTTAAATCACGTCACAGAACACTCAGTCTGTCTCAATTGGCAGGTAATAAAATTTTTCTCTAAACCGCACTCTGTTGAGCTCTCCTAAAATTGGACATGTACAACATTGAAGACTCTGGTCATAGTAGAGAGCACCTTAGAATAATACTACAAATAGAGTCTGCAAGTCATTCATAAAACTATCCGAAAAGACGGCTAACATTCTATCATCATACATATGTTTTCATCAATGACTTTCAAGGAGTGGGCAGAAACTGTCGGACTAGTCGGACAATGCCACTGGCATATAGAACTATTCACTTACAAGTGAAAAGAGAGGTTAGGAAAATTCCGACTGTATTTTTTTGCAAATTTTGCACTGACGAACCATGATTTTCACAAAAAGATATTGTTTGTAATTATATCTGTTCGCACACACACAAACATCAGTTGAAAAGACGAAAACTAGAGCTTCAATAAACTAGGAACGTTGAAACTCCGAAGTCAAATCAGGTACAATTGATAGTAAAATGGTTTCCGCCCTTTTCTCGGTGTTGCCATATTTCAGACAGACAAAATTATTAACACGCATTTGTTTCGTTCAAACCTCAAAAGTTTCGAACAAAAACATATTTTTATTACATAAACTACTTAGGATAATTATTTTAAAGTCGTTTTTATGTAATTTCTCAAAAGTACATTTTTTATTTTGTACATTTCTACCGTGTCCTATAATTCAGTTTTCGCAATTCAAAGGAAAAGTAAGACATCTGGCAAAGGGTCGGCAAGTTACCTTAGAATGTGATGTAATGTTGGGTTCACTTTTAAATGTATGTAAACAATCTTTTTAATGTATTAATCTGAGGAGAGCACCAGTTTAAATCCAATACCAAAAACATCAGACTGCAGAACAATAACATCAAATCTCAAACCTTGCATAAACATTAGCCATTTTTCTTTGAACTTGACCACACAAACCGGGTTAGCTATAAGTTAACCATTCAATATTCCTCGACTTGTATTCCAAACCATGACGTAACAGTTAACTAACCACACAAACCAGCTCACTGAGATAGTTTGACAGAGTAGTTATATTATTTGAGGTTAGGTGTTTGTTCCAGGGTTTCCACAAACCGTTGCGTCATAGAAGTTAACCGTGATGTCATGGTATTGTTAACCCGGTTTGCGTGGTTAAGTTCAAAGAAAAAGGGTTTATGAGTAGATTGTGTTTTATTAGCTGCTAGCGTTTGGAAATATGTGGTGGGAGTGAGGTTAGGAAACAGAAATAAGAAATTTTGTTAGTAAAGAATCTGTTTTGTCCTCGTTTTAAAACATATTGAAAATTGTGATCGTTTAGTGGTGAAATATGATAATTTTTGGGTAACTGAAGCAGTGTTGAGCGTTGTTAGTACTTGGATGGGTGACCACTGACAAACACCGTGCACAGCCTGCAGCAAAACACTTTAGACTACTAGACTACTAGGATGAGTAGCATATCACAGCTCGCAGATATTATACCAATGAGAAACAATATTTTGAGGACAGGTGTTGTCAATTTTTTCGAATGAGGTCGATCTTCTTATATAGCCTCCATGTGTACAACTGTCAACGTTTATTAAGGCTGTGTTTAGAGAAAAGTATAGAAATATTAGACCTTCTGCTGTAAAGCACGACATATTTTTTGTGGTATATTATAATAGAAAATGTGGCATACAACCCGTGGGCATAAATACCATTGGAAAATTACCAGCAAAGATTGCTCAGTACCTGGGTCTACCTAATGTTAAAGAATATACAGGACATTGTTTCAGTCGCTCGTCAGCGTCTCTCCTAGCAGACTCATTCTGAAAATAAAGCAACACGGAGGATGGCAATCCAACAGTGTAGCCGAAGGCTATGCTGAAAGTTCATTAGAAAATAAGAGATGAATTTCAGAAATCATTTTTGGCACACAATATGTAGATATCACAGCTTCAAATGATATTAGCATTAGACAAGAAGTTCAAAAGAATATTTACCCAGAAAATGGGCTTACTTTAAATAACTGTGTCTTTAATAATGTTGTTTCCAATGTTTATAAATCTTAAAATACTATTGAATTAAAATAATGAGTTAATTGTCAGCTTAAATAATGAAATAATTGTCAGTTTTTACAGTAATTAATAAATTATTTTTTAAAACGTAAAGTTTTCACATAACTACTTTTCAGTAGTAATATCACAAGAGAGTGGGAATAAATTGAAAATAAAAAAAAAATAATAAATAAAACTTGTTGCCAGGCAATAGACGCAAGAGCCAAAAGGGATCGAGTGGCTATTGCCAAATGGCAACAAGTTTGAGAAAATGCCTGGAGAATTATTATCTAATTTATCGAACTCATATTTTTCATATTTCATATTTTTGTTTCAACAAATTTATATCACTCGACTCAATATAAACTGAATGAGTTATTCAAATTAGAATCATTGAAGTTTTGAACATGAAAAATACAATTATTATAAATGTTGTGTCCTTGTGTGAAGGATTTTTCAACATTGTTTTGTTCTGATGTGTTGAAAGTTAATGATGCTTTCCCACTCTCTCTCAGAGTATCAATTAAGTTTGAATGATGTTCTTTATCCAATTTCAGGTAAGGTTTCAATGAAATGGATGAGCTGTGTCCTGTGATTTTTATAATTTCCTGCTCACTGATACCTGCTTTGGCAAGGTGAGACACTGCAGTCGATCGTGCGGAATGGTTGGTAATTTTAATTTTTTCAATATCGAGTTCAATCATCTCTGCAGATTCTTTCATCCACTCAGACATCATGTTCACCCCAATCGGTATATTTTTGTACCATCGTGAAGAAAATGGTTTATCCCAAGCAATATTAACTGATAAAAATAACCTGTCAGTTTTAATATTTGCATTTCGCTTGCTGAGTAATTTCTTGAGCAATCGAACAGGACAAATCTCAGGGTTCTCGGTATGTGGTATTAACCATTTACTGTCCGCACATCTTTGTGCTCCCCCTTGCGACGTTTTGGAAAATATAGGGTTATACTCTATTCTTGTGGTAGTCAACCCCGCATTGTTCGTTTCGTCTTTGAAATAATGCACTAAACATTGAGAACCTTCTCCACCACGCCGTGCCAGTTCATATGAAGCAATATGATAAAATTTCTTCTGCAAGCCAGATGGTGTGTTTTCGTCGTAGAGTTTTATCATGTCCAAGATTTCTCCTTTGCTCAAATTAGCAGAACTTTGTTTCCTTTTTTCGGGCTGTTTCTGTAATAACGTACGCTTGGTGTTTTCAGCATTTCTGGCGGATTTGAATTCGATGACTTCTATTAAATTGGTCGTAGTACAACTCTTGCATTAATTTTGTGGTTTTATTCAGCATTGTCTTGATCACAGCTTCTTTATAGTCTTCTCCATTCTGTTTCTTCATATTGAACCCATAGTCGTTCAAAATAACGGCTAGTTTTGTCGTTGATGTCTTCTCTTCCAATGTATATCCCCTCTCGTCGCAAAATAATTGGAATTGTTTCCAAATCGACGCGCTGCTTATTTTGGTATTCTTACATGTACTTTCAATGAGATTACATTATTTATATCATCGACTGATGTTTCATTAAGACGTTTGGGATTCATTTTACGAATTTCTTGAAAATGTATGACAGACGCGTCAAATCAAGAAAATCCGTTGTCATCTGGTTGTCATTCAATAAAAACAATGTACATTGAATTATAGTCCCCGGGAATAATGTAAGTAGATTATTTCCTCTATAAAAATGTTTTGATTGGCTAGAACGTATGTGAATTACTGAAATTGAACATTTCTATTGGTTTCGAGAAACGTCAAAAATAATCATAATAATTAGGGGCCATCCATAAAGTACGTCACACGTTAATGGGGAGGGAGGGTATCACCGAAGTGTGACATCGTGTGACAAGGGGCATGAGGGGGTCAATACTTTTGTGACGTCACATGTTAAAATTTAAAATACTAAAACGCAAAGTTTGGATGTGAGTTAAAAATTTACGAAATTGATCTATATTTATTAATAATTTAGCATTCTCGCTATGCGATAATCTCTCATGCAAAGTAAAAAATGAAAATAGCTGTTTTCTCTCGATTATTTTTAAATACATACATAAATTTAAAAAATGTGACGTCACATCAGGAGGGGGGGGTTATAAAAATGTGACAACCTGTGACAAGGACGGGGGGAGGGGTTCAAAAGTCCTAAAATTCGTGTGACGTACTTTATGGATGGCCCCTTATTGATATATGAAGATAATGAAAAATGTGACGTTTCCTAATGTCAAGGAGTGACTTAAAGTGTCACATTTGATAGCGGAGTTAGATAATAGTATATTACGTAACGTGTGTGGTAAGAAGCATTTTACGCACGAATGGAAAAATTACGCACGATGCCGCGTAGCGGCGAGTGCGTAATTCCGTGAGTGCGTAAAATGCTTTACAACAGTAGTTACGTACTATACTTTACCTACGACCTACTTGTACTTGTATTTATAATTTTATTATTAATAATACTTGAACAACATTAACAATTATTAAACACCGATCATAGATCACTTCCTTTGCTTGTTGAAGCATAAGAAACAACAGTCAGGCCCGGTCTGGCCAGGGCGGCTGGTCGGCGATCGCCGAGGGCCTCCAAAAGCCAAAAAATTCAAGTAAACAAACGTTTTTTTATTATAAAAAATTATTTTGTTTTACTGTTTCACAGCGACGTAATACAGCAAAAACAATTTTAAATAAACAATAACCTACTTTTTATTAAATTACAGCTAAGGGTAACCCCTAGGTTACCTAGGTATAATAAAAAAGTAATAGTAAGTCGCTCGGTTCTCGAGGTAGTCACCGATTCCACCGCGCCGCACCGTTCGGCTTAAGCTCGACAGCGCCTGCGCGCGCACTGCGCAGAGAATGTCGCGTCGTAGCTGTCTGCTGGCAGTCGAGTTGATCTGCTGTCGATGAGTTGATGTGCGTTGTGAGTTATGACATATTGTTTGAAATTGAAAGGTGAATTTTTCAGTTTATAAAATGAAACGTGTGCACCCAAGTGGTGCATGTAAAAGAAAAAAGAAGGAGAGGAAATCTCTCGAAATAAAACAAAGTTCAAAAAGTTTGAATTTATGGTTAGCTGGTTCCAGTTCCAATCCTGCAAACAATGAAAACTCGCATACAGGTAGGCGGAAATATCAGAAGTTTTTTATAAGACTACTGTATATCGTATTATTTTGCACCTACGATGTTATTACTTATTTCCAGGAAACGAAGATCAAATTAAGCCTCCTTCAATCCAAGCAGAGGCTACTGATTCAGAAATCAGCGATGAAGAATCTCAACAAGACACGCTTGATGCTTCTAAGCAAAACCTTGGTTGTTTCATATGTCCAAATGAAAGTGATCACATTGGAATAAAAAAAGCTTTTATGGAAAAACATCCAATCCAAGTTCATGAGGGAAAAGGAGCTAAACTTCCGTTTGATCCATCCAAACTCTACTATCGTCTTTTGTTGAATGGGGAAAAATACACAGAAAATGGTTATCTTATTCCATTGACCTCAACAAAGTATATTGTTCTTGTTGTATGGCTTTCGGAGGCAAAGATAACAGAGATTCCACATTTATTACTGGACACGATGTTACACCAAAACACATTTATAAATCGGTAGAAACTCATGAAAACTCCCATTATCATGAACTTGCGGCCAAGGCAGCTTTTCAATGCCTAAAAGGTCGTGATATTGAGAGTCTCCTAGCGGGGAACCAATCTAAACAACGAGAAAGAGAAGCTCACACAAGAAGATTAGTTGTTCAACGTTTGATTGACATAGTTTTATTTCTGGGTAGACAAGGCATTGCTTACAGAGGGAACAAAGCAGAAGGGGCCTACTCACTTGACTCTGTAGAAAATCATGGCAATTTTCTCGAACTTGTCATGATGGTTGCAAACTATGACGTCATTTTACAAAACCATGTGAAACAGTGCATTGAGGAGAGTAAGAAACATAAGCAAAAAACAATTGAGAAAAGAAAACTTGTCGGAAAGTCAACCAAAAGACAGTACGGGCGAGGCTCTTTGATCACATTTTTGTCCAAATCGTTTATAAACAAGCTAATTAAAACGATTGCTACAATTGGACGTGATATCATATTGAAAGACCTCAAAGATAGTATTATTTACAGCGTGATGGTAGACTCTACCCAAGATGTGGCAGTGATGGACCAATTAGCTATATGCGTACGCTACGTTGTCCAAGGAAAGGTTTATGAAAGACTACTAGAGATGACTGTTATTGATGACTCTAGTGGACAAGCATTGTACGAGCGAATAACATCGGAATTAGCAAAGTACGGAATTCAAGCATCAAATATAGTTGCGTGTTCATTCGACGGGGCAAGTAATATGAAAGGGTGTTACAATGGCTTACAGGCTCACTTCAAAAAGGCAAATGAAAATATGATTTATACTCACTGTATGGCTCACGTCTTAAACTTAGTAGTAGCTGACTCGACAGTAAAGTTGCTTCAAGCAGTAAACTTATTTGGATTGGTAGAGGAATCTGCAGTTTTTCTGAGTTCATCTTACAAACGAATGGCAGTGTGGGGGAAAGAAACAAAAAAACAACATACCGCCCACAACAAACTTTATAGACTGCAACAAATAGGAGCCACTAGGTGGTGGAGTAAACATAAGGCTCTGTCATCGATAATTGATGAAAGTGTTTTAAGGAGCGGGGAAATTGCCACGGACAAATTAACTAACGTCATTACCGTATTCAAAGAAATATCTGATGGTAATTTTGATTGCAAATCCAGATATATGGCCAGAAATTTGGCAAGTCAATGGGCGAAATTTGAAAACCTATTTATTTCATTCGTTTTACTAGATATGTTTCTTGTTATAACGCCTGTTTCGAAATATTTGCAAACTAAAACATTGGACTACGCTATTGCTTGGGATTTGGTTCAAACACTACTTAAACAGATCAATGAAAAAAGAAATGACAAACATTTTGAATTTTTGTACACGAAAACAAAAGAGTATGCGACTGCTGTTAACAGTAAATTGGAAGATAGCAATATTGATTTGGAATTACAATTGGACTTTACGGAAAGAAGAATTTCAAAGAAAAAACGAATGCCTGGGGAACAATCAAGTGATGATGCTCCTGAAATATCAGCAGCTCAACATTTCAAGCATGTATTTTTCAATATGTTAGACTGTGCTAGAACAAGCATAGAAGAAAGATTTTGCCTAAACAGAGAAATTTTAGAGGACCTTTCTTGGTTAAATCCAAGAAAATTTAATGAGATAATGACGATTAAAGACTTTCCGTCTGGAGTCCTCTCTTGTATCTCAAAACTTTGCAATGTTGAAAGAAGAATATTATTAATAGAACTTGAACAATTTGCAGATCAGTACAAAAGTTTCATAAAAGTTGTAAACACTCAAGATGAACTGATCCCAGACGAAGAAACAAACAAAGCAGAAGAAATTTTAAAAGAACGTGAACTCGATTCGGAACCTGAATCAGATGAAGACAATTTTCGTGGTTTCTGCAATGACAGCAAAAAATGTTTCAAGTGTTTGTCATGTGCCTTCTCAGTTCTTTTTGAACTCTCTGGATCAGGATTGTTCACTAACTTATATGTAGTTTATGAATTTATCCTAACGATACCCTGTACACAGGTCACATGTGAACGGGTTTTTTCTAAGCTAAAAATAATAAAGAATCGTCTTAGGGCTAGTTTAGGCCAAGACCTTATGTCTAGCCTTATTTTTATGAACATAGAGAGAGACTTGTTTTCTGACATCGACAAAGAAGAAATCATTAATGTCGTGGCCAGTAGTAGTGACGAACTTAAAAGAAAACTGATGGGATAGGCTAGGCAATCGTTGATAAGGCTACTATCACTATGGTAGGAATTTTTGTCGTGTTTATACGGTTAACACAATTTTTTTTGAACTTCTTTATGTAATAATTATTTATGTTATACTTATACTTCTATTACACTAGGCCATATTTTAGTATCAACGTACACTAGAGTGTTGCAATAAAGTTCTGTTTAATGTAAAATGCAGCGTTTTTTTCATTGTGTTAGTAGTTGACCTTTCATATAACTATCGTTCTGTTTTAGTCAACCATTCTTAAACAGTACTGCATTTAAAATTGATTTTTGAAGTAGTTACATTTATTAATAAATTAAAATTTGGTGCTGATGTAAAGGTAAAATATTTTAGCCTCTGGATAGTTGATATACAATGTCAATGTCATTTAGAGGTACAGTATTACCTAACCAAATAGAATCGCTAAGATCTTCAAATTGCATTGTAAAATAGTTAGCAATTATTCAATTTCAACCAAATTATTAAAAATTTAAAAGCATTTAAAACCACGTTAGCCGCATGCAGCAAACATAGGCTAACTATTGTTGCCGTGAGAGGACCCCATGGTCCTCGTTCTATTTCCGGGGGGGGGGGGGAGGGGCCTCAAATCACCATCTAGCCGAGGGCCTCCAATGGAGCCAGACCGGGCCTGACAACAGTTACATTATTAGAGGTGCTTGGTAAACTTTCATCTCTATTACTTGCACCTGCTATATTTTTTAATTGAACAAAACTTTACACAAATACACAAACCAGTTATAAGTTATAAGGATAATAAAAAAGTTTTTTGACAGTTTCTTGACAGTTCGTTCGCAAATCGCTATTGCGGCCTACTTAAGTTTGATGTTTTGACGGCTTATGCCATATTTTTGAATAAAATTGCGACGTCTATTGACAGTTGCTAAAATGTTGCTAGGGTAGCCGTGGGATTTACTTTACAGCTGTGCGTTTTTTTTACCGTGGCGTAATAGACGTCATTACATTGATGTCGACTGTGTGTTATTGACTGATTACAGGGGGGGTCGTAGGTAAAATAAATAAATAAACTTTGACATTGCTTATATTGGTATCATATAATACGCCTGTTTACTCTTCTTTGGAATAAAAAAGGGGCGTACATGAACTGCGGACCAAAAACCATAAATGATTTTTAAAATTTGTCATGTGTTTTTAATGACCCATGAATTGCGGACCAAGTCGAAAGGGCCACCTGAAATCAGGAGCGTTTAAATGTAGCTCTTACCAACGTTGCCAAGTGTAGTCCTAAACTAAAACGTTTGTGTTTTGGAAAGTAAAAATATTTTAATAATGATATTTATCACGAATGCATAGATACATTTTCCCTAATCGAAAAATTGAATTGTGTAATTGACAGATTATTATAATAATTTTCAATAATAACCTAACTAAAACCACCCTACCTAACCCCCTACCCTTATCCGAATCGAAAAATTGAATTGTGTAATTGACAGATTATTATAATAATTTTCAATAATAACCTAACTAAAACCACCCTACCTTACCCCCTACCCTAATCCGAATCGAAAAATTCTTCGTATTTTTAGTCAATTTTTGAAAAAAACAATAAGAAAATAAAAATAAAAATAAAAATAAAAATATCTTGACTCGGACACGACTCGAACCTGGTACCTCTGTGTTAGGAGCCCAGCACACTTACGCTGGGCTAATCTCTGCACACGTTAACGATATCGATAGAAGGTTAAAAGCCGTGCGCGCTTCGCATGAAAGCCGAGCGCCACCGGAGATACTCGATGGCGCCCTTTCTGAATGTCTTGTTAACCTTTGTTAGTGTTCCAAAATAAATTCAAAATAAAAAAATATTGAAATGATAATGGTTTACTATTCCCTAATTTTTACACCTTACCTTTACCCTAGTTGTATAAACTTAAGCTTAGTCCGCAATTCATGGTTTTTAAAAGAGGGGTCTTCTTGGTTTGGTCCGCAGTTCGAGTACGGAATTATTGGAATCAGGTAATCGGTCCGCAATTCGAGGCCGCCGTAAAAAAGTACTAGATAAAACTATTATTATTTTAAAATAATCACATGTTCAAACAAATTAGCTAATTCTAGTATATCTTCTAATTATATTCAAGAAAATTAATAAATCAATCAATAGTTTGTAACTTATAAATATCAACCCACATGACTTCTGTCATAACTAGACTATGTTGCCAAGCTCTTAAAATAGTATGAGAATCTAGTAATTGTCAACTGAAGTTATCAAATATTCTTCTTTTTATTTGGCCATAGGACAGGTATAGTTTTTGATAGTTACTGTATATAAACAAACTTGAACTTATTTCTGTATAAAACTTTTATTTGCATGTTAAAAGTACAGCACTAAGTAAGAAATTATTATTTTAAAACCTATTGAGCCTAAAAAGCTATGTATGAAATAGTTGGAAAATTCTAGATTCATTTTAATAAAAACAAATTCATATTGTGGTTTATTTTTCTTGGAAATCCACTGTGTGGATGTGTGTCATATTTTAGGAAACTATGATTAGGAACATTCTACATTAAATAATTGTTCTTCCTCCAATTGCAGCAGTAACATTTCTAAAGTGACATGGATTATCTGTAAATAAATTGTGAAAATATAATTATTATGAATAGTGCAACACAATACAATAAATACAGTTGATTGAATATAATATTAAACTCATACTTACTTGCTTCTTACATGCTGTAAATAGTCAGGAATAGATGAATAGTGAATACATCAACTATTGCAGTGTTATTAAGTTTCATTTATACGTTAACTTTGACAACTCGTCACTGCTTGTGGAAATTTATTCAGTTTTTAGCAGTTTTTTATAACAAGGAGATGAAATCATCAAAAAATTGAATGATCAATATTAAACTGTCACAACATAACCCTAAAAATGTCAAGACGTCAACTGTACCAGGTAAACCATTTTAATCGCGGCAACAGCGCGCATTTTTGCCAACATATACAGTTTTTAGTACGACTAATGTTAGTTTGAGTTTAATAATTAAGTAACCCACGAGTTGTATTACATATGAAATCAATTACGAAACCTTACTTTAAGCATATATTTATATTTTTCTATAACATGCGACGTACAAATTTCAATATTTATTGAGTTTATAGCGGCAAAACATAGTGATTGACAGCAGCAAAAGAATGACATAATACAAGCGAACGTCTCTTTTTTGGCACTTTGATCACGTGAGACGATATTTATAAGTTACGAAGTTATAAACAGTACCTACTTTTATATTCGAAAACTAGAAATCCCATACCACCCTTTATTTTTAGTTAATTAGTCTGGAAATCAGGAAACTCGTTACTGATTTTAAGTATCGTACATTTTGCTGATTCAGAATTGAAAAATCATCATTTATTTCAATGAATTTATTACTCCGACTGCAAAGTATAAAATAAATTACGCACATTTACCTAAAATGAATTCTTTCCAATGCTTTTGTTCGAAATAAGGCGACAGTGTGCGAAAGAAATTTTTTGTATCCATAAAAAAAGCTGTCACCAACGTTTGGACTTCGTCAAAAGACTCATAACTTTTTTTTAAATATCATTAATTTACAACAAGTAGGCATTAAATGAAAATAAAAACCGCCCTTTGTATTTTCATTTTATTATTTTATTTTCCACCGAGTCAGGAGCATTGTACGTGGCGTTTCAGCTAGCGACTTATATAAATTCGGTGCAATATATTGCAACCAACAGAATTGCATTTCGCCTCTGGTAGGGCACCGGACATATTTTTTGCATTGTTCGGCTCAGGGCAATAAATAATGTAACTCTTTAACAAAGTGCGCCTGCCGGCCCCACTAATAGCACGGGAAAATTGTAACGAGCGAAACCAGACTTTTTATTTAAAATAAAAGCACAAAAAAATTCGTAAAAACCCGTTGGGAATGGTCAGTATCCTTAATCTTCCAAAGAGTTTATTTCAATTGTTAGATATTCCAATATTGATATTCGATCAAAACCTTTGAAATATATCCTTTGCGTTTGGTGATCACTAGATTTATAGTCGAGGACGACCAGGAAGAAGATCCTGGTATGTCTCATAACGCCCCTTTCTTTCAAATGGTTCAAATCTTATCTTAAATGTACTAAATAGCTGGCAAAATTGATGGAAAATCTATTGGTGTACTCCTAGGTTAAGTTTTATGTCCAATTATTTTTTTGTTATATCGATTAACGATGTAAGAGACATCAATAAATGGTAAATTCGCTTTATTTGTCGATATGGCGATATGGCAAAGATATTGTTTCTATTAAGTATTAAGTATCTGACTCGAATGAGCTTTGTTTCAACTCTGAAAAATATATAGTTACATAGCTGCTAGAAAAGCTAATAGGATTTCTTCAAGAAGGGTCTAGTGAAAAGACTGTTGAACCTGATAAGGGCTGCTGGTCTTCTTACATTAACACAATCAAGAGCACACAAGCCTATAATAATAAGCGCACCTTGCAATACACAAAAATGCATTAGCCAAATGACCACAAAACATACCGCGATATCTAATCAACGAAGGTGTCAATATATATGACGATGGGGTACGAACTAGGGTCGTTATATTTCGGTTGTACCTATCTCATTAAGCTAGAAATACGTCTAATACGGTCTAAAGTACGAGAATGTAAAATTAGATTGCTGAGAGTATACTCGTTATCTTACTTACTTACTTAGGACACTGGTGAACCAAATTTATAGGACGGGATATTTGAATTTATAGGATAGATTTTTATTTTAAATAGATATTTCTAGAAAGATTAATTTATCTGTCGTTGTATTATGGATTTTTCACCTTTGTAAGACTGCATATATGTTTCATTGGAATTTCATATAGTTGATATATGAAGACGTTTTGTAAGACCGTCTATTAGACCGTCTTTTTTCAGTGTAAAGTCTGAGGTGGCGAGGTCTCGAAGGCTCTGACTGGTGGTGCCGAACCAATCAATCAATCAATACAGAGTAGCTTTACAACCTCTCACAAATTCGATTGAGTTTCCTGGTATTCACATTGACGATGATCTTAAATTGTACATTTGAATTACCATAATTATATTTCACTTGTAAATGAAACTATAGTACCTCATAATGATCTCCTCTCTTATCCGTATCTTGATTGCTTAAACTGTCTAGAGTCAGAGCCAATTTCAGCTTCTCTATAAGTTTTTAATGTTGCGTCACATCTTCGTTTTTATTAAAAAAATAACGATTTAATACTCTTCATTTAATTCATCTGACATTTATTTCGTTTGGAGCAAGTTGTAAAAAGAGATACCTGAGATAACAACTCAGTGTACTTTCAATAAGAAGATTAATGCTTGGAAATTGCCTAGTCCATCGATCTTCCATATATCTTGTGGATAAGCATTTTGGGTCTACGTGGATTTTAATTAGATACCTACTTTACTTATATTTTCTGTTAGACGTTTAACTGTTTATGAATCAAATTGGTATTTATTTCTATACATTTTTGTTCTTTTCTAAAAAAATCCTTGAATTTACCTAGACTACGAGTGCGACTATAGCGGCCCCAAAAAGGGACGGGATAATTTCAGTTACTTCTCTCTGTTACACTCGCAGATGCGCCTCCCTGAACGTGGAAAATTGTTCGTTCGTTTGTTGTTTAAAATAATTTCGGAACTGAATATGCGTATTTGCGGTCATTCTCCATTTCTGGTTAAGATTATGTTTCGCTATTTGATGTTGTTGCTGTAGAGGATCAAAATTTCGTTTTGATATTGTATTGTCAATTGTGACAAGCGATGTTACGTATTATGTAGAAAACTCACCCAGTAGAGCAGTTCTGTTTTTAATTCAGTTACTTAATTGATGTAATTTTTTTAGCGAAATACGTTCAATTTTTGTTCAAATCACCAAATGATACAAAAATGCTAGTCAATAGTGTCTATGACAGCTTTCTTTGCATATTACAATCGCAAATCATTTCTGTTCTATTTTCAATCTTCATCATCCCCTTAACCATAAGTTCTTCTCTCACTTCTCCTTCTTCCCTCTCTTTTTTCTTTGGTCTCCTTTTTCTTTTACTTCCTTTTTCATAAGGATCAGATCCTGTTTATTCCCCTAGTCTATTATGGTTTGATTGATTGAATACTACATTAAATCCAGTCGAGTTTTCGAGTCCTTAAGCTACCTAGAGTTTCTAAAAAGCGAGAAGGTAATTTTTTATTGATTCCCTCTTCACTTAGTCTGTATCTTTTTCTTTGTGCAACGCTTCCCACCACCATATATTGTGGCGTGAAGTTGAAAAATCACTCCCAAGCAAGCCACTTCTTCAAGTCTCTATATCTTGCTCCAGGATTTTAGAACGGTTTACTTTAACTGCTCAACACTGACATAGTAGATGTTCAATAGTTTTCCCTTCACATTCTTGCTCCATCATCACTGTTCCATTGCCTTTAATTATACCAGGTCCAGTTATTAAGTTTACTAATGGTTTCTTTTGTTGGGCAGCACTGAAATCTTTAGCATTCTCCCAAATAGTCCTGAACCAGCATTTGGAATATAAAAAACGTGGTTGTATATCTCGGTGAATTCATACAAAACATCAGACGTTCTGAAGCCATGTGCCAAAGTTTGAGCACAGCAAACTCCTGGTCAAAAAACCCTTGCAGTCTCTAACTAACGAAATGTTAGACCTCCGCAGTAGCCAAATAAAGAAAGAAACATTATCTTCGAATATGAAGCATCGGAGATGTAGGCTAGATCATCCAAGGACCTAGTAAAAAGACTGTTGAGACCTACTGGTCTCTTCATATAAGTAAACGGTACAACCAAGAGCATAAAAATCCTATAAGTATACTGAGGTGCCGAGGACTCGAAGACTCTGACTGGAGGTACCGAACTAATTAATCAATCAACAGGCTTCTTTCTCTTCCATAGCTTCTTTGTTTTTCCCTTGTCCATCTTGACATTACACTAATTGAAACCAAACTTCATGATATTCTTGGTTATATCTTTGAGGTGATAATGATTCTAAAGTAGTGAAATAAAACTTATAGTAACTATCTCGTAATACATTTATTATTAGGTAGTCATATAAATAGTCTCGAATAACTAAGAAAATAAATAGTTTTCGTGCACAGAAATAACACAGTTTCAATTACGGAGGTGGCGTATTAACATAATGTTAATAAAACCATTTCACGAGTTGTACCTTGTAATCAGTTAATTAACTTCGCTAATATTGAATTACGTTCAGCATTAATTTCCTTAATTAATATTATTTCATACTAGAATAATATTATTAGGTTCACAGATCCGCCTAAACTAAACTATAAATGTTTTTGGTGAATTTACGATTAAGATACAAAAATTAAAATATATTTTTTTAATTGTTAATTGTACTTAAGTATATTTTGTTGAAAAAAGTTCCTGAAGAAAGATATAGGGACTTTATTAAAAGGTTTGAATTATCAGGATGCGAAATTTATATGATAATATACATATATAGATGCTTAATAAGACCAAGACTGCCAGACCACGACCAATTTTGCTCATCACTAGTCAATTGTTATAACCAGGTGAAGTAAAATGCAGGAGTCAAAAAAAAGTTGAATTTACAGAACAATAAGAATAAAAGTCAACAAATTATATTTTAAGAAATAAATTCTAGCGGTTCTCAATGTTTTGGTTGCAATCAATGAAGATCCATATTTTCCTAAACTGGGACAGACAAAACCTCGGAAAACTTGGAAAGGTTTGAGTGGACGAAGCTGGACAGACAATCAAAGCTAAATGTAGTTATAATATAATGAAGATTTGAACAAATTAAATTGTTTTATTTCATCGTTTAGTATGGATCTTCATCAAGTAAAAGCCTCATCTATTCAATAATTGGTAGTGATGAAATTATTTCCTGGAGACAGAGACACATTGAACCAATTTTTAAACTACATGCAAACAAATTTTTACGGAAAAAGCAGAACTACTGAAAATTGTACAATTAAACAAGTACGTTATGCAGTGGATGAGCTAACGAAAACCTACAGTATTAATGTAGTGCGTCTACCCCCTTACCACTACCAATTAAACCCCATTGAACTTATAGAGACAAAAGCTAAAGAATATATAGCTTGACATAGCACGACACTTAAATTAAAAGATGTGCAAGTACCTACTTTAAACAACGCACTATTACAAGTGATCAAAGAAAATTGGCAAAAAGTAATTGAACAGCGAACCATGGATGTTGATACAACAATGACGTCATTATTAATTTCAATAAATAATGGCTCAAGTGACAGTATATATAAGCTATAAGCTATAAATCTTTGTCTGCAATTCTGCAAAGAAGACTGAGCATAGTAAATGTTTCCTCATTTTTAGCCGATGAAATTAATGTACCTAAGTAAGTATCTATACCAGAACAATCATAGACAAATCAATGACTGGGAAAAAGAGAGAAGCAGGAATGTATAGGGAAATGAGGAACACAAGATGTTCCTTCTCGCTAGGAAAACATACCTCTGTATTTCGGGCGGATATTGATGCTATCCTAGAATGTGCTATTGACTAACAGCCATTTCTGCTTTAAATAGTCGCAAAATAACTTCTAGACTGAAGGTGGCAGAAGGAATTCCAGAAAGAGCTAAATGAAGTCGCAGGCCGCACTAAAAATAAAATTACTTTCGCTGCTGGAACATAACGATATTTCTGGAAATAAACAAGCTGTTGAACTCGAAAAGAGGTTTAGCAATAATATATTTTGAACCAAAACCAGTCCTTGAGACCACAACGAAAGTGGCCTGAAAACAAATTCAACAAAGAATATAAAGACTACAGTGGAAGAGCACTTCAAAGCACACAGTGAGGCTTAGAGGATACTTTTGTTACACTGGTCGACGAGCTACTAAATATCAGT
Organism: Lochmaea capreae; assembly: GCA_949126875.1. Taxonomy (NCBI): domain Eukaryota; kingdom Metazoa; phylum Arthropoda; class Insecta; order Coleoptera; family Chrysomelidae; genus Lochmaea; species Lochmaea capreae. Next base: position 16,009,934 of record OX421409.1, read on the forward strand.
AGGAATCGAATAAGAATCATCACAGTTTATCCTACGGGATATGATCCAGTAAAAGACTAACTGTATGAGATGGGGCTGTAAAACGGAGATCTCGGCTGCAGAGATTGTATCATTTAGATCGAGATCGTAGTCTACACTTTTTTTAACAGTGAGTGGCTTGACTCAACAAAGCGCATACGTTTCAAAGATGCAAATGTGCCACCTAAAGCATCCAATGGAACTACATCGTCTACTTGGAGGCACAAGGATAACTGGGTGGGTAGAGAAATCGAGCACAATAAATAAGCCAATAGGCCGTAGTGCACTGCATTAGAAGGGTTCCCAAAAAATGCCGCAGGTATGTTATCTTAATTCTGCAAACTCTTCTTTTTATAGCTTGCAAATTAGTAGACTCTACTTTATGACCGATTCAGAGTGCGTAGATAGAAAATAACTTGAATTTTCAAATACTGTACTACAAATGTTACAACACACTACTGTTGCTACTACAAATATAGTAAATGTGTATTCAATGCACATGTTATGGAGGATTATTACATATGTTGTATAATTTCAATAATTTACCACTATCCTTTCCACTTTTGACGAATTAATTAAAGATAAGGGGATATACGTAACGAGTAGATCTAATGTTTAAGTTCAATTAAAAATTTACTGAACCATAGTACGCGACAAAGCTGTAAATAAGAACGGACAAAGAGTTGAAAATCCTCTAGAAAACATCCAAAGCTGCACTTTAAACAGAAGCGACCGCAAAAACCCGGCAGCGCCATCAATCCTGCTTTCCGCAAAAACCTGGTCAGGCTAAAAATCCGCCCAAAACTGCATTTCATCCCGCCATTGGAACACCCCATGTATTTTTAAAGCTGGATCAAGTGAAAGGTTTTTAAGCCCGCTCCCCACTCGAAAAAACGCTAGCTTTAAGCGCCGCCTATTCATGCTCCTACCGACTGCGCTATTGGTCGGAAAAAGTTTCCAGCTCCGCATCTCATTAAGACTTCGGAATTTTACCGCGCTCGAATTTCATCCCTATAAATCAAGAGCACTGGGATGGGGTGGCCAGGGCTGCTGTTAGGGGTTAGTTTCGCTTGCCGGCGGTATCATTAATACTAAAGCGATGGTCCTCAGATAGCTCAGAAAGTCTTGAAAACTGAGAAAAATTGCCGGCACTTACTCCTCAAAATTTATTGCCAATTAAAGGTCGTGTATCATTTTTTTAGAGACTTTTACGGATAAGATTGAGTGCCTTCGACGATTTATTCAGTCATTTCTCTTTTTAATACCCTCTTGAACTTGCCGTGGTATCGGAGATGATCGATATCTTTTCGTTTAATTTATTGGAAGATGTGAATTTGTGCGGCTGCTGGAGATTTAATCACGAAGGTGCACGTTGACAGTTTTTATAAAGACTTCGATGACACGTTTTGTGCGCCATTACTCATAATAATTCAAATCTCTCACGATCCTATTGGCTTCATTGAACATCATTCTAATTTACCCATTAAACAGTGAAAAAAAATGTAGATCCTTTATTTTATTTAAAAAAAGGAAAATTCAAGAAAGTATATTCATTTATGTCATAACAAATTAGTATTGTACAACCCCGGTAATCACTCTTTTCTCTGAACTGTACTGTCGAAACAAAGCTCACGAATTCTGCCAACGAAGTGAGCTCTTGCAATCCGCATACGTCTTTGCTACGGCGCATCGGACGTTGCCAAACTTCCGACTGTCAAAATTAATTTGCCAACTTGTAACTAAATTTGGATGTGAATCATAGGGGCTCACACTGCTGCAAGAATCACATTCAGGCAAGTATCTCAGAAGTGTCACGACAAAATGAGAAATACAAAAATAAGAGAAGGCTTGGAAATAGAGCTAATGCTGTAATTTATAGAAAATCGACAGCTTAGCTGGTGGAGACATCTCCATAGAATTAATTATAAGAGGCATGTTAAGCAAGAGTGTGAATCCAAGCTACAGAGAGCTAGGAAAAGATGTAGACCGAAACAAACATGACGGAGTAATGTGAGAAATAATGAAGAAACGGGAGTCAAGGTTAGCAAATAACAAAAAAAAATGCTGTAATTTATAGAAAATCGACAGATTAGCTGGTGGAGGCATCTCCACAGAATTAATACTAAGAGTCCTGTCAAGCAAGTGATTATTGGCTGTGCAATTCGCAAGTATGTGGATGGAGGTTTCTTCTTCGATGCTACAGAATCTACTTACCTACATTCTTCTTCCTCCAATATTTTGAGCTTTTTCAGGTGCCCGTTCAGTCGGCAATGTCCCGTTATAGGATCCCTGTTAAAACTCTTAGTGCAGTTTTACTTTGACTTATGTATTCATTTGATCTCAACGGATTGTAGTCACCGATCAGAATCTTTGATTGTCTATGCCCTAGTAGATCTTTCTAATGGTCAGATCTCCTCTTTTCTTCGCCTTTGCCTGTTTCTTCTATTATTACATTTGGGCTGATACCGCAAAGGGTTCCGACCCCCAAAAGGGTCTTTGATAGTCCATCTGCTATTTAATTTCCTTCTATTCCAGTGTGTCCTTGAATTCGGGTTACGAGAGAGTTTCAATCTCTCACGGTTCGGACCGATACAGAATCTCGCTTAAACTGGTGATAAGCCAAGAAGCATGTGTATTGGATATCGGCCGACGTAATTAAGAGTTTCCAATTTTTAACACTTCATTTTGAATCAGAATTCTTTCAATATCTTCCTTAGCTTTTTTAATTTTTTTCACTGAGTTGTACCTACCTACTGTTTTAACTTTTAGTTTGTAGTTTGTGTTGTTGATATTTACGTTTTGAGTTTATAACTGAACGTCCTGAATCAATTAGCGTGGTATTTACGGAAGAGTATACCAGGAAGGTTGCCAAAAAACTGTAGCAACAAGCTGCTGAGCAATTAAACTTGGTGATTGGGGGTGTTAAAAAAGACTGTTTGAAGTGGCGGAAGTTTTACATACCGATAAAAAAACCTCGTATGCAATTTTGTAAAATATATAATCTAGGCCTGGCAAGATTTTTAAAAAATGTAGTGGTGAAACAGAGAAGGAATGATAGGTGGGCTGCCAGAAATGAGCCAGCAAATTTATACTCAAGAAAAGTATGGTTAACTTTGTTAAGCGACGTTGCCAGCTGGGCGGCTGAATTTTCCTTTTTATTCTTATACATGAACTACTTCAAAAAATATACAATATGTAATAACGATAAAACAGGTATTATATAAAAATTATTTTATTTTATTCAATAAAAAATTCAAAACTCGTGTCTCCGTATAGTTCGCCGTCATCGTTTTCAACTGAACACAAACGAATGCAGAACTGTAGCTACATCAACAAAATTACATTTTTTTGTTTTTGCGTAGGATTGACAGAGCAATTGTCAAAATTCCGAAGGCCACTGAGAATAAAGATATGCTTTCTTATTAGTTTTATAAACCAGTAGCGCCACTGAGAAAATATAATGCTCGTTCATTACAAAAAAGATTGACAACTTTTAATGTGAAAATAGGCCAGGACAATGAGACATAATTGAGGCGATAAGGAACAGTACTTCTTGTCTCTTTTCACATTACTTAATTTATAACATGTGACAATGAAGACGCATTTTTATTAATAACATTAATTAAGTAAATATAAACAATAGTTATTTATGTACCAAGGAAGGAAAACTGTCTATTATAGTCGAGTCTACAAATTGATTACAGTCTACAGATTGAGTAGATTCGTAGCCGAGACTAAAACAAGAAAATTGACATTTATTAGCCGAGATGGATATTATTTTTTTACAGAGAAGTAACAAATTTCCGTATGAAAAATCAACTATTTTTAGGGTAAGTATTTTGCGTCCGCACAGACACTTTTCGTCTGCTGTGCCAAAGATAAGTCTCATCTATCACTATCCATTATTGATTGTTATGAACACTTATATTAACACCACGGTCTTATAATTATTAATAATTAATTTTACAACTGCAAATGACACTTATTGTCACAGTCATTCTCGTACTGTGCCGTCCGAGATTGCGGAGTACCTGATGTCCAAAATATCCGATTCTTTATCCGGAAATTGGTACGTGAAATGTAATTGTTTGTAAACGTCGACGAAAAAACACTTTAAGATAAATTTCTCTCACCCAAAAGCTTAATTATAGTAAAAATGATGTTATTGTTTGTTCCTAACATCTACAACTAAAATGTTAACATAAACTACGCCATTTACGTCTATATGCTGAAGTTAAGTACTGCCATTTCCTAGAAAATGAATTTAAACGACCGAGTCGGTCTACAAATGGCGAAAAATGCAACAAAGGATTTTTTAATGGAATACTTCTACAGTTTTATCTCACATACGTGTAATTTTTTGCAACAATCTAACTTCTACAAAAGCCCTAGCTTTATCATATTGATAAAGGTTGTTTTAATTTCACCGCAAAGGTACACCCATTTTCACGTATGCTTAAAAAAACTTGATGATTTTGAAAAAAAAGTCTCCCTGAATTTATAAATAGGCCTTATAGGCCGCGGCCTAGAGGCGGCAGATTTCAGAATAGGGTCACTTGAGTTCAGAGGATAAAAGTCAAACACGTTCACTGGTTTATATCATGGTTTTTTACCGGGACTAAGGCGGCAAGAAGCCTAAATCCGCCACTGGTTATAATGCACAATTCCTGGACGAACTAAAAGAGTTCCTGAGCAGACTAAGAAAATTCCTGGACTCGTACAGCTTCCGGACTTACACCTTACACCTTACTGGACTAAGCCGGTTTCTGGGTAAATACCAGACTTGAATTAATAATTTCCTGGACTAGTCCAGTTTATGGGCTAATACCGGTCCTGTAAAGAAAACTTCCCGTATAAAACCATTCTGGAAAGTTACCGGATCTGTTAGTTACCGTACCTTTGAGAGTTGAGAAACAGTTCTGGGAAGATACCGATCCCGGATTCTTTCATTCATTCGATTGGGTAACTGTCTTCAAATGTCTGTTACTCAGTTTCAATAGCCTGGTTGAGAGTTCCTTGTCTACCTTGTTCAGTAAACTCTTTGTATGGACGTGCCCTTGTGTCGACCTCCATTTGAGTTGGTGTTCCCTATCTAGACAGTTCCCGATTTTCCCTCTTATGCAATTTTTTGTGCTTCCACAAAACGGTTCTGGACCTAAGAAATCTCCTTTAGAATCTTCTTTAGCTAACTGGTCAGCTATTTCTTCACCTGCAATCCCCTCATGTGCTGGCACCCATATTAGAGACACTTTGTTGTCTATTGCCAACCTGTTGAGAGTCTAGACCTAGTTGTTGGATTACTGATAGCTTTAAGCAGAGCCTGGCTGTCAGTGAATATTTTTTTTCTAATGTTTTCGTCAATACAGGCTATAGCGGCAATCTTCTCTGCTTGAAACACAGTCGTATATCGTCCAAGGCTAAAGATAATTCTGTTTCTAGGTCCTTTCATACCAGCCCCAGTGCCATGGTTTGTTTTGGAACCATCGGTGAACCAGATGATTTCTCCAGAATAACCTGGGGTGTATTACCTGTTCCTGGATGGGATGATGATGTTCACTCGCCCATCAGTGAATAAGTATATTCTCCGGTGTCATGCTATCAAAACTCATGTGAAATATGGGTTCATCTAGTATTGTCCCAGTTGTATAAGTGTGAACAGTAGACAATACGCAAAATGACATAGAACCTATTATAAAATCGTTGAGCGATGATTCAGAAGACGAACAGGATTAGTATAGAAATTAATTGAAATTTGTAGTACTGCTATTGTCTTTCGCTTTTAATAATATCAATTAATTGACCAATTACCTTAATTTTAAAAGCATTGTAGAAATAACGCCCTTTATTTTATTCACGAATATCCTAAGATATTTCGGTGTTCTTCGTTCTGCTTCTTCCACAAAACTTACAATGGCAGTAGGATTGTCAACGCTGTCATCCTACACTCACGAAATGTCGGGTAACACTATAGTCATTTGTAATTTTGAAAAATGAACATGTAGTTTTATTTCCGCTTCTGAAATTTTTTCTTACGAGTTAGGGGTTAATATAGTAGTTTTTATATATTTAAAATATTTTAAAAAGCTATTAAACGATAATAAACTCTAAAAGACTAGAAATAAATTTAAACAACAATAAATGCTCACACAATATCCCATTTTATGTAAAATAAAATAAAAAATTGGAAAATCGCGAGCAGCGTGTAGAAGCAACTTTTCCGTTTTATTTTGCCTTTCTAGGGATTAACCAAAGTAATTTAAATTCAGCTAAGGCGAAGGGACGTGTTATTTTTCACATTTTGCAGAGATTAAAGCAATATTTTACAGGGTTCACGAGCAAAATTAAAGTTTTTCCGAGTTTTTCATCCCTCGACGAACGTGCAGAAAGTGGCCTTATCTAAAAGCGGGAATTTATGCAGCGTATTTTGTCACGATTTAAAAAAGTTTTATTTGCTATTTATGGTCTATGATGCAACATTAATTCCTTTATATACGTGCTGCTTTTGTTTGCAGGTATTTTCTTTTAAAATGAGACATTCGTTCAGATTAAAACCGTAGAATATGTTAATTTTTGTTATGGTAGAAAGTTTTATTTTATTAAATCCAATTTTGTTCCCTTCAAGCAATAAATGCCGCATTTTTGTAGCTTTCAAAAAAGTGATTATTTAAAATTCCCGCTTGAAAAGGTTTTAAAAATGGTTGCTATTTCTATGATTATTATCATTTTTACATCAGTTTAAAAAGCAAGTAGTCTATATTAAGTATTCTATGAATAAAAAGGGGATCTGAAGAACAACTAAATCAAAGTATATTGTAAATTGAAGTATATTGAGGAAAGACATCTGGGCTGGTGGGGATATTTGCAGCTTACGAAGGAGACTAGATTAACTAAAAAAATATGGGGAGCGAAAATTCAAAACAATAAAAAGAGAGGTAGGCCCACAAAGGATGAGACAATAGAGAAAATATTACAGCGGAAGGAAAGAACTTTGATGGAAGCTAAAAAACTGGCAACTGACAGAAAGAATGGGAAAAAATTTATAAAAGAGTGGAAATATCACTTCACACCAAAATGTAGTAAAAGAGTTATTTGACTACTTATATAAACTAAATATTAAAAATATAGGAGTCTATTAACATTTTCTGAATTAATTATTTGCTGAAGCCAGACCATTCCAAGATTGTGTTACTCAGTTTTACCTGTTACCAGTTCTATATATTTTTGTCTTGCCACATTTTTGGTACTGTGTAACCTTCATTAATCCACGTCTCATCAAGATAAAAGTTTTTCTTCTGCTTTGTTCTGTACTGCTTCATACTTCTTAAGTACTTTCGTCGCCAGCAAACAATTTCATCGCTTTCCAGTAAAAGTGCTTTATGGTTATGCTTTTCCGAAGCAAAATCCATATTTCCCAAAGTGGTCCATAAAAGTTTTTTGGTTATCAACAGAATACTGTCATCCTGGCCAAGCTCCATTAAAATCTTATCTATAGGGTGTGTATCTATTTCTTTTTTAAAATAAAAAGAGTGAACATTTCTTCGAATTACACTTTTGTTGTTTTCATAAAGGACTTTTACTGGTCTGCCTGGACTTTTCTTGGGAGGCTCCACTTGGCCTGCTATCTTTCTCCCCCACAATAAGTTAAAAACGGTGGACTTTCCAACTCCAGTAATTCGGGAACATCGGTCGACAGTTTCTTGTACAATAAATTTCGGGTAATCGTATTTTATGCAATGGTGTACATTTAAAATAATAAGTTTTTCATTCACCGATAGTGGAGAATTATTGGAACATCTTTTCGTTGGTGTAAATGTCGCCATTTTATTACTAATCTTATAATACTGTGAACACTTTTTACGGCTTATCAGCAAATACTGATGCGTTAAACTAAACAAATATACTTATAAAGGTCTAAAAATTTTGGGTAAGGCACCTTGCGGCGCATGGTTAAGCCGAATCTGAAATAGGGTTGGAATTAGGCAGAGGCACTAATAGAAGGTTAAACGGTACCTGTTAAACGCAAAACGTAACTGTATAATCTACTAATCCCTACACAATATTTCGATATTGACACTTCAGGCCACAAAACATACTTTTCCTAATTCTCTTACGCAATTACTTGAAATTTTAATATTACAAACAATACTATTTCAAGACCTACGCCTATGGCCGACACCGAAATTGAGCCGAACTGGACGGAATTCCCTATTTGTCTAAAAATTATACCCGCAAAATATAGGCCGCAATAACCTCCAAACACCAAGCAAGAATGCTTCATGACAAATGACATGTATGACATGTATGAGAGAGAGTATGTTCCGTAGTTTTAGCGTTCACAGACTTAAGATACTACACCTACTACTACCTACTAACATATCCTTATAATCTGTTTTATCTGCCGAAGGCACCACTTTTATTTATTCCAATAAGAGGTATGAGAACTTTAAGTTAATTTCGGATGATATTGAAGACACACTCTATACACTTAAATTAAATCCGGAGAAGACACAAAATCTTTATTTTTCTTCTTCTAACCAAAACGCTGAAAATGTAAAATATTTGGGATTTTTTTTAGATAGATCTCTGTCGTGGCATTCTCACGTAGACTATTTAAGAAATAAATGATCAAGATCAGTGTTTGTACTTCGACAAGTTAAGCCAGTTGTTAGCTTTCCAACTTTGAAAACGGTTTACTCCTCCCTTGTACTTTCCTATTTTAACTATGGAGTTGTGTTTTGGGAAAATTCGTCGTCAGCCAAAAATATCTTTGTAGGTAATTCAAAATAGAGCATTCAGGATTTTAAGTTTCCGTGAACTCTGTAGGGCGTTATTTGTTCATCTACGGATAATGCCTCTACCGACCTTATTTATTTTTAACACCCCCATTGAGATCCACAAAAGTCTTGATTCATTAACCAAAAATCAGATATTCATAATTTCAATATTAGACAAGCATGCATTATTCGTACAAATCGTTTTCGTCTATAACAAAGTCATAAAACAATTCACTCAACTATTACACTTTAAGTATAACATCTTACAAGCAAAAATGAAAGTTTTAAGTTTGAATAAATTTAAGAGGCGTTTAAAATCGTATTTACTTCGATTTTCTTTTTACTATGTCAACTAGAATATCTAAAATGTATTTTTTCGCAGCTTTAGTCTTCTTTGTTATCATTGTTAATAAATCTATCAAATTTAACGAACAAATATTTTTATAAACGATTTTACGCTTGAATATATTAGTGACCCGCAATAAATATCCCGCTAGATTTTCCTATTTAAGGACCCGTGACATACATTTAGTAATAGTTGTTATAATAAATTCAGGGGCACTTGATCTCCATCAAGTCCATTAAGCCCAGTCCATGGCTGGCTGTAATATCAGAACTTTCCGTCTATATCCATAGTACAGTTTAATCCAGGTGAATCTAAACCAATGGATTACGATTTGTTTCGCAAAACGCCTACAAATGAATCGAACCGTTTAAAAAATGATGCTCGATACCGTTTCAAAGTTATTTAAAAATAATTTTACCGATAAATCGCATCACATAGATCAGGTAGAGGATCCGACAGCTCCGGAGGTTTTTTAAAGGATTACCAATAAGTTTTTTCTTGTACCAAACGTGCTAGATATATAGATCAGGTAAATGTCCAGCAGGATTATATAAAAAAGTACAAGGATGTTTTAATTGTGATTTTAAATGTAAACTTAAAAACTGTGTGTCTGGATTATTTTGTAATTTAATATTCAAATTTTGTTTTGTTATTTGTTTTAAATGAATATTTAAAAAATGCAGTTTGAAGCATCCAGTTTATCTGAGATTTTAAGCCATATATACAAGTTTGTTCTAAAAATAAGAGGACGTTATGAAATATAGTTTGTTTCAAAAACTACATAGAGTGTTGGAATGCAATAATCCTTTAACAACCAGATGTTTATCAGATATTACAGAGTTGTAGGTACTTTAAATTTAATTGTAACATTTTGAAAATATATTATTTTGTTAAAATGATTTAGTGATGAATATAATCGAATAAAAATGTTAAAAAAACATCATAGGTATAATTGACGTAAAACATATAATGCGAATAAGAGTAAACCGTCATAGCCCAGTCAATATTATAATTTAAAATGCTTACTTAGTTGACGATAAATTCATTTAATGTTATAATTTCAACTAATAAGCGTTAATAGTTTGTTAATGAAGGCGATTAATAAACGAAACTGTTTAAAGCACGAACGAGCGATAGCGAGTGCCTTTAATAGATTGACTGAATAGATTGAAGGAAGTTGCAGGTGTTCTCTTTAGTCGGTGGTCTGACATCAAGAAAGTATGTGTGTTTTTGTGTGGAAATTGTAAGTATTGTAAGTATACATATATTTATTAGCAATTATATTTGTAGTTAAAAATTATATGTTTACCTTGGGAAATATCGAGTTCGGTCCAAAATATTGTGTGTAACAACGACGAAAATTTAAATAATGGTGATGAGAGTGATGATTTTAGTAATAGTGATAGTAATGAAAATAGGATTCGACGACATTTAAATTTGGAAGCACAGAACATATATTTCAATCTGTATAAGAATCTACCATAAAGGTTTGGTTTCGATGAAAAAACAGAATGAATGCAAGCAGTATCTGATTTAACAGAAGTTCCCCTGCCAACTATACGTAAAATAACCAAGAATGAGCCTTATGAACGCAAGAAGCGATGTGATAAGGGATTGGTCAAATCTTTAGATGTGTATTTGATAAAATTATTAAAAACCACCATATATGACTGTTACAAAAGTAATAAGTTACCTACGATTAAAATAATAAGAAATAAATTGACAAATGCTGGCCGTAATGTAAATTGCTGTAAGAAATCCATTGAAACCTGGATTAAAAAATTGGGATTCAAATTCAATACGATTAATAAACGTCAAACAGTCATGGAAAGCAGAAGAATAGTGGTTATTCAGAAGTAAACTGGAGAGGTGCGAACGAAGGATTCTAAGAAAAACTTACGGAGGAATTAAGGATGCGGCGAAGTAGAGAAGAAGAACGAACAAAGAAATCCAAGACATGTATATAGGATGTTTGACGAGAGGTGTGTGAAGAAAATGCTTCCTGGAGGTGGAGGAGGTAAGAAAAAAAAGGGGACGACTAAGGAAGAAATGGATGAATGCTGTTAAAGAAGACTATTAACAGTTAGAAAATAGAGAACTGTAATAGGATTGCTAGAAATCTAAAAAAATGGAGAAATATAACAAAAAAAAGTAGAAGCTATGGGCCTGAGAGGCCTAGCACGCTGTCGATATACATTAATTAAAATTATAGCTAAAGTTGAAAACTAGGTAGACAAAAGAAAAACAACAAAAATGAAACCAATTAAGTAAATTGAGTTTAATTAGTATAATAAGCGACAGTGTCTAGAGTATTGTTCGAATATTAGCGGGCGAGGAAATGGCGAGGAAGGCGAGCTACGGTGATGGCGTCCACCCTCTCCCCGGACCAATTCTGCGAGGCTATTAACTCACTTCTATAGACATTGTTAATGTAAATGTATCTTTAGGGCATTGACAGTGACCAATTGCCTCATTCTGGATAAAAATTCATTATCCCAACGAAATTGGAAACTTCTAACTACTTCGGCGTTAGCTTTCGAATAAATTGTTCCATTGTAGTCTTTAATTAATACTCCAGCAAAATCCAGCTCTCGAGGATGCCGTATTATTTGGCGATTTAATTAATTATAATAATTAGAAGTTTGAATCGCTAATGGCTTTCGCGCTCAAGAGTTTTTTACTCTCGGATTCAATTTCGTAAGTTTAATTGAAAATGTCATTTCAGAAAACACTCACAATATTAGAGCACGTTTTTAATGGTCAACAAGTATCTCTTTTTCATGATAGTTATTATGTTCATTTAAAAATCAATGATTATGAAAGTTTAGGTACTTGTTTACTCTTCTTCTCTCAACTTTACACAAGTTCTATAAGCACAAATAAGGTAAATTATTTTTCAAAAAGTTAAGACAGTCCTCTACTGTAGAAGACAGTTAGTTGTCTCAACATCGTCAAAGCTGTACATAAGGTCTCAGCAATAATGTCGTTAGTTACTATTTTCGGCAATGAAGCCTCCACATCAGTCGACAATTTTTCGTGGCATGGAGAACGTATAAATAGAGTCCAAATACGCATAAACGATGATGTCCTAGAGATTAAAGGAAGTTTGAAAAATCTAGGTATTATAATTGATTCTGACCTTAACTTTTTTCCACATATCTTAATGATAATTAGAAGACGATTTAGTCATTTAAAACTTATTTACTTCAACAGAAATATACTTAATATAAGGACTAAAAAAATCCTATGTAATTCACTCGTGCTATCCCATTCGAATTATGGTGACGCTGTCTATGAACCTAGAATTCGAAAACGTGACTCCTATCGGTTACAAAAGTTGCAAGTTGCAGAATTCCTGTGTACCTTATACTGATCTGTGGTACTAGAAGAAGGGACCATGTCTCTGGTCAACTCAAAAATATTGGGTGCCTTACCACTGCTGCGACGAGTTCTAAATGCATCTGTTCTGTTTCACACAATAACTGCTACCAAAACTACCTCATATTTATGAAATAGACGGTTATAACATTAATATCCGAAAGAAAAACCATCTTACTCTACCCCACCATCAAACAACTGCATACAATGTTTTCCATGTTATATTGTGAAGCTATTCAATTGGTTTTGTGATTGGTTTGATATTAGTCTCAGTAAAACTCAGTTAGAAATGGATCTGGTGTTGCAAGGCATCCAACACTGTAAAAGTTAGGGTTAGTTGGTTGGTAATCAGACGAAGCAGGCCGGGTTAGTGGGTCCCAACACTGCAGTCGTTGGCTTATTATATTGTCCTGTTTGTCTGCTAGTCCGTGAGAAGATTTGTGACCTTGATGAGATCTAGAAGTCTCTTCACAGTATCTCTTTTGGTTAGGTTGGATGCAGGGTCGTCCAGCCCTATCTGTCTGTACCTACACCAACGTAGAGCCTCACATTCGAAAATTTTGGGTGGCTGTTTCGTCCTCCTCACCACATAATCTACTTATAGGTTCTTCTTGGAAGATCCCCATTATGTGAAGGTGTTTTCTCAGGCTGCAGTGTCCGGTCATAAGGCCGGTTACCAGCTTGATATCTCTCCTATTTAACTTAACCTTAATTGTGGCACTGAGTTTTTTGAGGTTTTCTTAGCATTCCCAGAGAAGTTTGGATTTTATTGTACTACTATTAAGTGCTTTGATTGACGCTTGACTGTCTGGGCAGATAAGAATGGTTTCACCGCCGTATCCCTTCCTTATGTTTTCTCTCAGACATGAGTAAATTGCGTAGATTTCTGCTTGGAATACAGTGGTTTTTATTACCAGTGAATGACTAATGTCACATCTGGGGGATTGACCATATATTCCAGCGCCAGTACCAGTGTCCGTTTTGGAACCTTCAGTGAACCAAACTATTTCTTGTTGGGCTGTTTCCTTGAGTGGGATTTGTGATTATATTGATAAGTTAAGGTAGTTCCATAGTGTAGTTGTAGGAGATTTAAGAAATAAATATATTCAATTTTAATCACTTTTCATGTTATTAAATATTTCGAACCACCATTCCAAAAGGGTTCACATGTATTTGTATTTGTTTTCCTGTTCCTTTGTATGTTTTTTCTTTATTGTATGAGCAGAATCACTTAAGAAGCTCGTTCTGCTTTCATAGGTGCCTCTGAACCTTGCAATTTGATGCAAATATTTAACTATGTAATTTTCGTTTTATGTGTGGTCAATAAAAGCATTTATATAATTATTATATTAATCCAAGAAGATCGACATGTTACATATCGTTGAATTGGAGCATCATTGGGCATTCCAAAAATGCAGTTTGAAGCATCCAGTTTATCTGAGATTTTAAGCCATATATACAAGTTTGTTCTAAAAATAAGAGGACGTTATGAAATATAGTTTGTTTCAAAAACTACATAGAGTGTTGGAATGCAATAATCCTTTAACAACCAGATGTTTATCAGATATTACAGAGTTGTAGGTACTTTAAATTTAATTGTAACATTTTGAAAATATATTATTTTGTTAAAATGATTTAGTGATGAATATAATCGAATAAAAATGTTAAAAAAACATCATAGGTATAATTGACGTAAAACATATAATGCGAATAAGAGTAAACCGTCATAGCCCAGTCAATATTATAATTTAAAATGCTTACTTAGTTGACGATAAATTCATTTAATGTTATAATTTCAACTAATAAGCGTTAATAGTTTGTTAATGAAGGCGATTAATAAACGAAACTGTTTAAAGCACGAACGAGCGATAGCGAGTGCCTTTAATAGATTGACTGAATAGATTGAAGGAAGTTGCAGGTGTTCTCTTTAGTCGGTGGTCTGACATCAAGAAAGTATGTGTGTTTTTGTGTGGAAATTGTAAGTATTGTAAGTATACATATATTTATTAGCAATTATATTTGTAGTTAAAAATTATATGTTTACCTTGGGAAATATCGAGTTCGGTCCAAAATATTGTGTGTAACAACGACGAAAATTTAAATAATGGTGATGAGAGTGATGATTTTAGTAATAGTGATAGTAATGAAAATAGGATTCGACGACATTTAAATTTGGAAGCACAGAACATATATTTCAATCTGTATAAGAATCTACCATAAAGGTTTGGTTTCGATGAAAAAACAGAATGAATGCAAGCAGTATCTGATTTAACAGAAGTTCCCCTGCCAACTATACGTAAAATAACCAAGAATGAGCCTTATGAACGCAAGAAGCGATGTGATAAGGGATTGGTCAAATCTTTAGATGTGTATTTGATAAAATTATTAAAAACCACCATATATGACTGTTACAAAAGTAATAAGTTACCTACGATTAAAATAATAAGAAATAAATTGACAAATGCTGGCCGTAATGTAAATTGCTGTAAGAAATCCATTGAAACCTGGATTAAAAAATTGGGATTCAAATTCAATACGATTAATAAACGTCAAACAGTCATGGAAAGCAGAAGAATAGTGGTTATTCAGAAGTAAACTGGAGAGGTGCGAACGAAGGATTCTAAGAAAAACTTACGGAGGAATTAAGGATGCGGCGAAGTAGAGAAGAAGAACGAACAAAGAAATCCAAGACATGTATATAGGATGTTTGACGAGAGGTGTGTGAAGAAAATGCTTCCTGGAGGTGGAGGAGGTAAGAAAAAAAAGGGGACGACTAAGGAAGAAATGGATGAATGCTGTTAAAGAAGACTATTAACAGTTAGAAAATAGAGAACTGTAATAGGATTGCTAGAAATCTAAAAAAATGGAGAAATATAACAAAAAAAAGTAGAAGCTATGGGCCTGAGAGGCCTAGCACGCTGTCGATATACATTAATTAAAATTATAGCTAAAGTTGAAAACTAGGTAGACAAAAGAAAAACAACAAAAATGAAACCAATTAAGTAAATTGAGTTTAATTAGTATAATAAGCGACAGTGTCTAGAGTATTGTTCGAATATTAGCGGGCGAGGAAATGGCGAGGAAGGCGAGCTACGGTGATGGCGTCCACCCTCTCCCCGGACCAATTCTGCGAGGCTATTAACTCACTTCTATAGACATTGTTAATGTAAATGTATCTTTAGGGCATTGACAGTGACCAATTGCCTCATTCTGGATAAAAATTCATTATCCCAACGAAATTGGAAACTTCTAACTACTTCGGCGTTAGCTTTCGAATAAATTGTTCCATTGTAGTCTTTAATTAATACTCCAGCAAAATCCAGCTCTCGAGGATGCCGTATTATTTGGCGATTTAATTAATTATAATAATTAGAAGTTTGAATCGCTAATGGCTTTCGCGCTCAAGAGTTTTTTACTCTCGGATTCAATTTCGTAAGTTTAATTGAAAATGTCATTTCAGAAAACACTCACAATATTAGAGCACGTTTTTAATGGTCAACAAGTATCTCTTTTTCATGATAGTTATTATGTTCATTTAAAAATCAATGATTATGAAAGTTTAGGTACTTGTTTACTCTTCTTCTCTCAACTTTACACAAGTTCTATAAGCACAAATAAGGTAAATTATTTTTCAAAAAGTTAAGACAGTCCTCTACTGTAGAAGACAGTTAGTTGTCTCAACATCGTCAAAGCTGTACATAAGGTCTCAGCAATAATGTCGTTAGTTACTATTTTCGGCAATGAAGCCTCCACATCAGTCGACAATTTTTCGTGGCATGGAGAACGTATAAATAGAGTCCAAATACGCATAAACGATGATGTCCTAGAGATTAAAGGAAGTTTGAAAAATCTAGGTATTATAATTGATTCTGACCTTAACTTTTTTCCACATATCTTAATGATAATTAGAAGACGATTTAGTCATTTAAAACTTATTTACTTCAACAGAAATATACTTAATATAAGGACTAAAAAAATCCTATGTAATTCACTCGTGCTATCCCATTCGAATTATGGTGACGCTGTCTATGAACCTAGAATTCGAAAACGTGACTCCTATCGGTTACAAAAGTTGCAAGTTGCAGAATTCCTGTGTACCTTATACTGATCTGTGGTACTAGAAGAAGGGACCATGTCTCTGGTCAACTCAAAAATATTGGGTGCCTTACCACTGCTGCGACGAGTTCTAAATGCATCTGTTCTGTTTCACACAATAACTGCTACCAAAACTACCTCATATTTATGAAATAGACGGTTATAACATTAATATCCGAAAGAAAAACCATCTTACTCTACCCCACCATCAAACAACTGCATACAATGTTTTCCATGTTATATTGTGAAGCTATTCAATTGGTTTTGTGATTGGTTTGATATTAGTCTCAGTAAAACTCAGTTAGAAATGGATCTGGTGTTGCAAGGCATCCAACACTGTAAAAGTTAGGGTTAGTTGGTTGGTAATCAGACGAAGCAGGCCGGGTTAGTGGGTCCCAACACTGCAGTCGTTGGCTTATTATATTGTCCTGTTTGTCTGCTAGTCCGTGAGAAGATTTGTGACCTTGATGAGATCTAGAAGTCTCTTCACAGTATCTCTTTTGGTTAGGTTGGATGCAGGGTCGTCCAGCCCTATCTGTCTGTACCTACACCAACGTAGAGCCTCACATTCGAAAATTTTGGGTGGCTGTTTCGTCCTCCTCACCACATAATCTACTTATAGGTTCTTCTTGGAAGATCCCCATTATGTGAAGGTGTTTTCTCAGGCTGCAGTGTCCGGTCATAAGGCCGGTTACCAGCTTGATATCTCTCCTATTTAACTTAACCTTAATTGTGGCACTGAGTTTTTTGAGGTTTTCTTAGCATTCCCAGAGAAGTTTGGATTTTATTGTACTACTATTAAGTGCTTTGATTGACGCTTGACTGTCTGGGCAGATAAGAATGGTTTCACCGCCGTATCCCTTCCTTATGTTTTCTCTCAGACATGAGTAAATTGCGTAGATTTCTGCTTGGAATACAGTGGTTTTTATTACCAGTGAATGACTAATGTCACATCTGGGGGATTGACCATATATTCCAGCGCCAGTACCAGTGTCCGTTTTGGAACCTTCAGTGAACCAAACTATTTCTTGTTGGGCTGTTTCCTTGAGTGGGATTTGTGATTATATTGATAAGTTAAGGTAGTTCCATAGTGTAGTTGTAGGAGATTTAAGAAATAAATATATTCAATTTTAATCACTTTTCATGTTATTAAATATTTCGAACCACCATTCCAAAAGGGTTCACATGTATTTGTATTTGTTTTCCTGTTCCTTTGTATGTTTTTTCTTTATTGTATGAGCAGAATCACTTAAGAAGCTCGTTCTGCTTTCATAGGTGCCTCTGAACCTTGCAATTTGATGCAAATATTTAACTATGTAATTTTCGTTTTATGTGTGGTCAATAAAAGCATTTATATAATTATTATATTAATCCAAGAAGATCGACATGTTACATATCGTTGAATTGGAGCATCATTGGGCATTCCAAAGAACTATTTTCAAAAGATTTTACATGAAGAATTATCCCTAGTTTTTCGTTGGACACCGCATCTGTTGACGGAAGAATAGAAAGCAATTAGAGTCAATTGGTGACAAAAAACTCTAAGCCGGCTTAGCACAGGAAATTCAAAAAATATATACACCATTGTCAGTGGTGATGAATCCTGGAAAATGAACGCCAGTCGGATGTTTGGGTATTCCTAGATGAACTGAAACTGACGTTCTCAATATATTTGACATTTTTTTCTGTTATGTTATTGTTGGCAATTTGTCCAGTTCTTGACGAGTAATTTTACATGCAGTTTTACCTTTTGAATTAGTTTATAACACAAATTGTTGCTTCCCCAATTCTTGTCGTATTGGAACAAGTAGCACAGTACTGTTTGGAGTCTTAGGTACTAACGCATCATGCACTCTTTCCAGTAGATAATATTAGTTTCCATCTTTCTCGAGTCGAAAGTTGACGTGGTTTCGACCACAAAATATAATTTGCACAGTAC
Source organism: Lochmaea capreae (assembly GCA_949126875.1). Lineage (NCBI taxonomy): Eukaryota > Metazoa > Arthropoda > Insecta > Coleoptera > Chrysomelidae > Lochmaea > Lochmaea capreae. Next base: position 16,028,484 of record OX421409.1, read on the forward strand.
AATTAACGATTTCACCACTTCAAAAAAAAACCTGGAAGCATGAATTCTGACTATAATTTAATTTCAAGTACTTATTGTTAATATTCAGTAAACAATGTGAAACTGCCTGCGGAACCAGTTTTAAAAGTTATCATAGACATTTAGAAGTGCAGTTCCTCGAATATAAATATTAGTTTTACAAACATGTCACCTTTCCAGTACGATATATCAATAAAAAAATAAATTTTATTAAGAATTTCAAAAATACTCTTCATTAGCATACTTATTAAAATAAGAAACGGTGCCCAACATAAAATTCAATGCTCTTAATTTTGATATTCACCAATTTACTTCCAATTAAGCCATTCATTTTTAAAATTAACTACTTTTCATCAACTCATTAAACTCGTATATTAAAAAATGGCATTTTAATGTATTTTGCTTCATAGAATTTTTTTCTGTATCCTTCCATACTTGTAAAACGATCTTCGTCGCATAAAAAAACAATAAATTATTGACCCTATTTCAATATAATGAATAGGTATCCTCCATACATTATTAATCACTGCTCCATACTTGCCAGAGAACTTTTTAATGTATTCCGCTTGTCTCACATTCGCTGCTCCCCCTGTATCTCCATCTCCTGAAACACGGCAGAAGGATGAGAAGTGGGAGGGTGGGAGGATATTTCTCCCCTTGCTTGGGGGTGGCAACAACCCTGGACGGTCTTTGAGAGTGTGAGGTTTTCGGAGGGGGCCTTGATGGATGACCTCAGGGTTCGGGAGTTGCCAGTAAACTCTAACTAAGCACGTTCTATCGCGAAAATTCATTAAAAACTTTGCTTACGTTGTGTACCTAAGGTATAGCTCCTTTGAGATGTCTATCTGGTTGTATAATGCGGTTGGCTGATGATGAAAAGTTTAATGGTTTTTGCTAAAATTGTATAACTAGATATGAACGTTGCCTGGAAATTTGGTTATCATAATTTTAACGAAATCCTACTATAATACACTTTAAGCTTATGCTAGAGGTAATCAGAATAATAATTTTAACTTAAACATTAATTATTTTGTTGCAATTTAAGCAGGTGTATTTCAAGAGGAGGAAAAGATAAAAAATATATCAAATGAATATTAAATAAAGTGTTGAAGGAATTTAGAAACCGTCTTGGTTATGGCCAGGTAGTCAACGGCATAAAATTTGAACATGCAATTAGTTTTTGAACGTATTTTCATAATTATTTGGAATTAAAAAAAATATAAACTCATTAGTTCAGTCATTTCAATAAAATTTTATTTCTGATGCAACATTTTTCTCTAATTCACAAACCAATGCTTTTTTTTATTTAAATTAATGTGTCTCAGCTTCAGAGGCCATTGACACAGTTACAGTGTAAATATTACAGAGTACAGTCAAAATTTAGATAAAATAAATAGTTACATTGTTGACTTATTTATCTAGAACTTATTAAATTTTGGTACTGAAATTAATGTCTTTTAAGTAATTTAAAACATTGTGTATTTGGTCCGGAGAGTTCAGAATTTCTGTCATGGTGTTCAAAAGTTCTGATTGTCTTCTTTTTTCTGAATGTTGTTGGCAATCTGTGATAATAAGTTTGATGGAAAGAATGGTATTGCAATGATGGCATAAAGGAGATCGTTCTGCATTATTATTCTACTAAGAAGCTATATCATATCATATCATATGCCAATATGTATAGTCCATCCATAGTTTTTTATAAAAAAACATTATTGTGGTTTGATAAGTAATGCCACAAGGAACTTAGAAGATATATTCTACTAACGTTAGAAATGAACCGGCTACTAGGAGACGACTAGAAAATATATTGGCAACACCGCTTTTCCGTGTAACAGAAGAAGAATTATAACCTATAATCAAGCATTTTTGAATAAAACCAACTATTTCTGGAATGGACGATAAAAAGAAAAAAACGCGCTGCTCCGAAAAACAATTGGACCATTTAATTGACTTCATGCTAAGCCATCCAGAATTTGGGAGAAGACAATTCCAAGGTGTACAAGGAAAGAAAGGACTGAATGATATGTGGCAAAGTTTATCCAAGGAGTTGAATGAAATAGGACCCTTGTAAAGCCATAGCAATTCAATAGAACATACCAATTTAGAAAAAAACAACAGACTGCAAAAGCTTTTAGCCACTACTCTCGTAGGTTATAAAGCGGTCTTCAATTCTATCCCCACTTACAGTAGCAAAAACGACTACAAAATTTAAGAGAATACCGAATTTGCAGAACGGGCTAGAAGAAAACTGTGAAGTTAGCCGATATAGTCTAATCTTACGGCTTATAGCCTAGCTACATAATTAGTAGAATAATCCATCTGAAGTCATTAGATGGCAATGTGTGACGTTGGTATGTTGGTTGTTGGTTGGTATTCGTAGTATTCTGATAATTATTTCATCCCTTCTTGGTAATGAATGGAGGTAGGATGGCTTGACGGATTGACGGATCTAGGTGCTATTTTTAAAGAAGTTTTTTAGGTCTTGGTACAGATGAACTTTTTCTACCGGAAGATTAGATGTTGCTGCGGCTTTTGATGTGCGGTCTGCCAATTCGTTGCCGACAATTTCGACCTGAGAGTGTACCCAAAGTAGTGTGACGATTATTCCTTTATGGTAAAGTTTTTGGTATCGTTCATGTATTGCTTGCACGAGGGGGTGAGAAACCAATGCTCTGAACTATGAGTATTATACATTTTCGTAGTCGTCTATTGTTGTGGAATTCAAAAATGTAAAGAAATAGTATATTGTGCAACGAATGAGAAAAGTACTTTCCCAAATGTTGCACACTATACTTTTTCTACAACTTCACAAGTTTAAAGAATACAAGTAAAGTATCTCATTTTTATGGTTAGTAAAACAAAAATAACACTAAAGTATCCTAAATAGTTGAATACTTTTATTTGAAATTATAGTTGATGGTGAAATTTGTACAATTTTGTGTGGTCAAACACGGAACGACATTTCTTTTCATTAAACTCTCCTTTATATTAATTGTACACTACTATCAGTATCGGTATATTTAATGGAAATTGGGATTTTTATCAAAGCACGATTGAAGCTGCCTTTTAGAATTTAAAAACTTCTAATATAATCTGACAGTTTTGTGACAACTAAGTAGGTATTTAAAAATGACAGTAGCCTACTAAGTTTTTGTCGATTTTATTTTATTCTCCATATAAATGTATGTGGCGTGGGCTAAGTGCCGTGAGAGATAATAATATTAGTTGTAGCAATCAAAGTAGACAAAAGATATTATAAAAAAAATGTCTCTGGATAGCAGTTGCAATCCGGCCACAAAACATAAATATGGTTAAAAGAATTTCCAACAAAGAAAATATGTTCATATGAAAAACCAACGCTTTTTTCAAAAAATACATCGATCTGTTAAATAACTCAGCGACCGAACTAACTGCAAAAGCGTTGGGGATATTTTCAAAAACTGTATGTAGAACCAAAAATATGAGGACTCTTAATGAAGCCCCATTCAAAATAACTATGTCTTAGAAAGTTACTGAAATAAATACTAGCAAAAGAACCATTATTAATTGGATAAATGAAATCGGTAAAGTTTAAGCAAACTAAGAGGCCTATTCTGTATCTCTTAATCTAAAATTTAGAGGCCGTTAAAAGTTTAACCGGCGCTAAAATGAAATCGGTATTCGCAAACCACATTTCTGTTAAGATTTTAAAGGGTTCCTTCAAAATAACCTGTTAAAATTATTATTTTTAAAGGGATGTTAAAGTGTGCCTTCAAATAATAACGTTAACAAATTGGCGTATATGCTGGTGCAACTAAATTGCAAACCAAGAAAACTAAGAAAATCATTTTATTTTATATTTGAAAATGTTTAAATTAACCATATGTTTATATATTATTCCAGAGCAGAATTTAAATTACACCAAAGAAGCATTAGGGACTTAAAGTGATCCCTTTCAAATACCCACTAGTTTATTTTTCGCTTTTCTAAGGAAGTTTCAAGGATGTTATTAATTATGATAGAACCACACCTACAAGGAGGACACAGAATTATTGCCATACCAATGAAATCGAAATGAGATTGATCAACAGAGTTTTAATAATTTTTTTTTAATTGCAAATTTACAATCTACTCAGTAAATAACAAGTAATAAGTAAATGCTATGGTTTCTTGCTAAACGACCTGAGGCGGGTCTCCGTTGATCACTCTATGAGGTCTTCTGGCCAGCGTCTTTTCAATCTTCTCTGTTCCATTGGATCAGTGTAAAGGTTGGATATTAGTGGATTTTGGTGGTGTTCACTATGGAATTGTGTCTTATGGCTGATGCCTGAATAACTTCATTGATGGTTGGAATATCAAGATCAGTATGTAATGAGTGGTTGCTTATAAACCATGGAGCATTAGCTATTATGCGTGTTTTAGATTGGAACGTTTGTAATATCTTAGTGTTCGATGGCTTACTGCAGCCCCATAGCTGTATGCCATATGTCCATATTGGTTTTAGGATGATTTTGTACATTAGTATCTTATTTTCCATTGTTAGCTGTGAACGTCTGCCAATTAACCAGTTCATATTTTGAAGTTTTAACTTTAGTTGTGTTTTTTTAGCGTGTATGTGTTTCTTCCAAGTTAACTTTTGGTCCAAGTGTAGTCCTAGATATTTGACTTCTCTTTTCTCTGGAATCGGCATATTGTTAATGGTCACTTGCGGACAGACACTCCGTTTTGTGGTGAACGTGATTTGTGCGGATTTGTCATTGTTGACTTTTATTCTCCACTGATGTAGCCATTCTTGTAGAAGATTTAGGTGGCATTGTAGCTTTTCTGATGCTCTTGTAGGGTCTATATCTGAAGACATTATTGCAGTATCGTCTGCGAAGGTAGCGATTAGAGTATCGTCGGTAGTTGGAATATCAGCAGTATACATAAGGTATAGATAAGGGCCAAGGACACTGCCTTGGGGAACGCCTGATTTTATGGGCTGATAATTGGATAAGGAGGTTTGTACTTTGTCTTGCATATATCTATTACTTAGGTAAGATTTGAGTAAAAGGAAAATATGGTGAGGTAATTTTTGTTTTATTTTAAACAGTAGTCCTTGATGCCATACTTTGTCGAAAGCTTGTTGGATATCTAAAAATGCTGAAGCACATGATTCTTTTTGTTCTAGTGCTTGCTTGATATTGTTCACTAATCTATGGCACTGTTGGATTGTCGACTGTTGTTCTCTGAATCCAAATTGGAGTATTGGAATCAGTTCTTCTTTAGGTATGATTTCGCTAGTTCTATGTAGGAGGATTCTTTCAAAGAGTTTAGATAGTTGTGGTAGTAGGCTAATTGGCCTGTATGAGCTGGGTTCATGGTGAGGTTTTCCTGGCTTCGCTAACATGATTATCTGTGCATACTTCCATTGTATTGGGTAATAATTAGTTTGTAGTATTCTATTGAATATTGTGGTGGTTAGTACGACGGCTTTCCTTTGAAGATGTTTTAATACTTTCCCGGTGATGAGATCATATCCTGGAGCTTTATGTGGGCTTAACAACTGGATTTCTTTGTACACTTCTGCTGGGGTAATTGCTCTTAGGGGAGGTGATAGTTGGTTGGCAGATTCTAAGTAGGTTTCTACCTCGACATCTATTATTGGATTATTTGATGGAAGTGGGGTGAAAACTTTAGCTAAAAGTTCTGCAAACGTGTTGCTTTTTTCATCATTTGTGCGAGCCCAATTTCCATCAGGTTTTCTTAGTAGGTCTCTTGAATTTTTTCGTGGCTTTCCATAGTGTATTATCTTGTGGTGATAAGTTGGAGATGTAGTAATTAAAAGTATCGTTTCTGTTTTGACTTAAGGCGTTCTTTATTTCAATAATTGAGAATAAAATTTAAAGCTGACAAATTAAAAATATACTGTAACTTTTTTTCAATTAATTTATGAAAACTTCTGTACCTACTTACAGCATTTATGAAAAATAAGTACTTTTAAAAAAACCCATATTGAATTAAAACTTTTAATTAACACACAGTTATAAAATACCTACATTTATTTATAATTTAAAAAAAACATCCTTCACAAAAATATATGAAAATAAAAAACCTTTCCTAAATAACATATTTCTATAAAATAAACAAACACAATGAAAAAATAAATAAACTTTCTCTTCTTTTTTATTGAATTTGGTCTCTAACTTAGCTATTGAATGACAAAAAGCACTGTTGCCAGATACTCTACTTGAAATTTTGAAGGAGCCTTTTAAAATAAATAATTTTTAACAGTCCGCTAAACTGTTTACTTGCAGAATAGCATTTCAACAAAAAATTTTTAGAGGCCCGTTAAAAACTTATTTTTAAGAGGCCTCTAAATTTTAGAGGATTAGTTACAGAATAGACCCCTAATAATAGAATAATTTTAAAGGAACTTCCTGTGGTACGATCTAAGAGGTTACAGTTTCATAGAAAAGGGTTTTGGTATCAATTTATTGTAAGAAAGCTGGCGAGAGGCATGGAGCAGAAGGAGAGGACGGGTTTGTTGAAGATGCAGGTAGGTACCTATAGTTTTTAAAAGTAACTGAAAAACCAGCGACTACCATGATAATATGAACTTTGAAAACTTACAGCTATCCTCAGTTTCTGTTGATATATTTACGAATTTTCCTGTATACAAAAGTTTTTGGTTATTATTGTAGAGACGTTTCAAAACAATTTGTCGATGCTTCTGATCATCAAGTTTGCAGTTTAAAAATCATTTTTTGAAGTGACTGTTTTGTTGCCGTAGTTAAAATCGATATTAAAAAACGAAGAGACAAAAATATGCAACCACTATCCAAAATTCATAATGTGAACTTACCGGAAAGATAAAAATGACAAATAGCTTTAGAGAATGTTGGCATGTGCATAGAATGCTGATCACATGCCTAATAAAATAATGAAAACCGTCGGAAAAATGAAAACACACGCGTCCGACGGCATAAAAGTCGAGGCTGGATAAAAAGCTCCACAATAAATCGATATAAAAAAAAACCACTGCCAGAATAAAAACATATCTGAATTTATAATAAAAACAACCTACATTTATCGCGTCACAGCGGACAATCGTACATAAATAAAACGCGTTTTTTTATTTTTTATTTTTAATTAAATTTTCGGGAGTGAAAGTGTGTCGCTGAATAAAATAAAAAAAGTAGATTCATTCAAACATTATTCTATCGATCGATGTCGTTTATATAAACTGATAAAAAGTGCATTCCATCCACATTATTTATTCTAAATGTGTGGAAAATGAAAGTTTTTTATTGATTTCACAATGTTTTTAATCCGAATATTTTATATTGAATATATAAACAAATAATTTGAATTGTAATTTATGCATTTTTATATACAAATTTTTTGAATGAAAAAATCTTTGTTAGGGTGTTTATCACCTGTTGCTGATAAAATCGATAGGTACTTGTTACTTCAGTTTTGTCCAATATAATAAAAAATACAGTGACAGGAATATATTGTACGAAATAATATCATTGAAATTAGTATTGACAATTCAATTCAAGTACCTATAAAACAAACCATAAGCCGCGTGATTTTGTCATTAGAACAGCGAAAAAAGTTTGCCCTAACTTTTCCAGCGACAATAACCTAACCCGCGATTTGGAGAGTCTTCGAGTAGAGCGCTGTAGACATAGGTATTCTCGTCCGCCATTTTGGTGCCTTGTTGTACGTTGACGTTGGTTCAATATCAAAAAATTTTCAACACAATATGTCAACTTGACACACCACAAAACAATAAAATTCAGGCACCAAAATGGCGGATCAGAATACTCATCTCTTTAGTGCCTTACTTCGAGTGGAGAAATTGAAATAGCCATTAATGATAATGTGAACTCATTGCAGAAACTTCCACTGAAGAGTTAGCTTCTATTTTATGTGACTGGGCATTCAATATGAAGAAGAACAATGGAGAAGATTATAAGGAGAGTGTAGTCAAGACGATTTGGAACGCTTCAGCAAAAATGTTACAAGAGAAGTACTTTAAAGATTTTTTTAATCCGTTCACGGACATACAGTTTATTGATTTACATATTTATTAATTTGTCTTACCGAATTACACTCTACCTTTTTTTTAATCGGAGTAAACTTAGGTAATCCAACTCGAAAAACTGCCAGAAAAAATTACTCGTCCTACGGACTCGTAGAGGCAGTTTTTTTTTCGTTAAATTGTCAGGCAACAAAATCCTTATTGATGCATGTCAAGTTTACTTCGACAAAAAAAGCTCTCGTGTAATTATAAGTGATAAAATAGCAAAATCTCTAACAATTTTAGAGAGATTTTAAAGGATAAATTGGTTTCTATAATTTGAACCTTCATAAATGGATAAAACTGTTTTACTGCATACTACGCGTATTTGCGAACGAAATGCACCGATAAGTGGCATTAAAATTTTTGTAAAAACCATTTCGAACGAAATTTGACAGTACATTGAATAAATATGACGTTAGATTTCTGTTTGGAATGTATTAAATCGAGATTATGTTTAATTTAGATAAATCGTGCTGGCAAGTCTAGAAGAGGCTGAACTATTAAACGTACATACTGCAATTTAATGATCTAGAATCTAGATAATCCCATTGAAAAGATAATATCTGATCAATACTTTTTGATTCTAATAGTAATTGCAGCACTGCCAACTCCAATGTTGCAAATGCAACTAAAATTTATGGCGTTGTCGACCAAACATTCGACTCCATTTTGAAAAATTGAAAAATGTTAGTAGTTTCTATAAGAAAATTTTCATGCTAGTGTTTGCCCATTCTTATATTTTCGAATGGTTCGAAAACTGCACTAGGTAACTGGAGGTTTTTTTTCCAAAAATAAGTAAGTAGTATTTTATATTATAAGGAGGAAAATGTGTAAGTAAAATTAGTTTGCATTGTTTCACAATAAAATAACAGTATGCGGAAAGGTCTCTTTGAGGATAAAGAAGCCGAAAAAGTAAAAAATCCATAAATCATTTCTAGTCTTGACCTATACCCACAAGCGAACAATTGATTCTCGTTGGTGCAATGTAGCTTCCGATTAGTCTATGAAAAATGTACTTGAATTGTTAGTCCACATCGACTGTTAACGTTGCAGGGTGGGCTTAGTTCATTTCTGTTTTATTTATGAGATATTGTGTTCTTAGATGTTGCTGTGATTGAGATTTTGTGTTTTGACTAAAACTATTTTGTTGGTAAGAATTAAAATTATGGCTTGTGGCGACTATTCGAAGAGGAAGATATTGTTATAGGCTCCGAAAAATTAATATACTAGAAGAGTAAATTGACGTATTAGTTAATGCCAGCATGAACAATGTCAAACTTCATTTATTCATTCTGCTAGATTCCATGTCGCAGTGAATATAATAAGTTGTTTGATTGTTATATGTATAAAACATGAATATTTTATTAAAAATTCTTACCAAAGGTTTTGAAATTTCTAAAAGTGGAGAGTAGGGATTTGAGACTATAGACAGAAAGAAGTTTGGTATGTTCTTATCACAGTTATCGGTAAAACTGCTATTCATCGAAAAAAGAGAGTACACAAACCGCTAGTGCGTCGGGATCCTGCAATAATGAAAAATCTGTCTGAAACCGGTTCTGCTTCTGCTTACAGATTTCTTTATCGCGCCGACAAATTGTGAAACGGTGCAAATTAATTTTACTCACAACTATACAGCGAGTTCACTAGAAAACAATGTGCCATTTTGCAAGCAGTTCCCACCATACCCAATAGCACTCCAAATTAAAGTCGAGCTATCACATCTGCAACAATCCAGTAGCATAGGAAAAATACATTTTCTATTATCACTATCGAAAGTCGTCTTTGATGCCTTGAAAAGCAACTGCAAAGTTGATGTTTTCCGCGAGCTGTCATAATTTGACATTATTGGCGCTCTTAAGCAGAAAGTAACTTTGGCGCACGCCTAATTGTATTTATAGATAAAGGAGAGCTAGTAGTTAATTTTAGTGTGATCATAGAAAAAATCTTGTGTATATTTAGAGCAGAAAGTCTTTTGGTAGTTTCGACACTTTCTGTCTCGGCTACCAAAGTACTACTTTCTGCTCTTGATACACAAATAGCTATTGAATTACTTCCCATATCGGTCTTGGAGGTACCGAAGAAGACGACCAGAATGCAATTCAAGCAATAATTAGTGAAACCACGAGTAAAGTGCATATGTTAGCGTGGAAGGACATAAAATCGACTTAAGCGTCCTTCATCTATCCACTTAAAGGTGTTGTGCTTTAGGATTGTGTACTTAGACAATACAGGCGGAAGTGTTTGATTAGGACACCTATCAAAACTCTTAGTCCAGCCTTACTCTGGTTTCATACCAGTCCGGTTTTCCAGTTCTACACTCTCTCCAATTTCAATTTTTTCCTCAATTCCTGTCATATTTGAACAATTAGCTAAGATTTCCAGAACAGAACAGCACTAACGAATCATGCACATTTAAAGTATTAGTTTTTACCAGTATAGAATATCAACGTTCAATACAATTCCATATTGTAATAAATTTTAAGCAAAACAATAATTTCTGGTATTGTTAATATTCATTATCAATGTACAACTATGTGCGGAACTAGTTTAGAGAGTAATTATGGACATAATGATCCAATCTCGACGAAAGCAGTTAGGTACTCAGGGCTGGCACTCTGTAATTTGTATTTTAAGGAAAGAGATAAAGAATAAGCAAACTAAAAGAATCGCTATACTTGGTTAGTGGTACTCTATAAGCGAACCTCTATATCGCCTCGGCTATAGTTCGACAAGATTCGGGATCGTCAATCGGATAGAAAATAATCTACTAATAATTCAGAAAACATTATGCAAATTTGACTATTTCAGGATAAAAATAAAAAAGAACAAACAATTTGACATTTATCTGTTGTTAATTTATCGGGTTTTGTTGAAAATCTTGCCAGTATAAAGATTTTTTGTAAATGAAATCAAAAACTTTGCAAGAATGATAGTTTTTTTCAGGTAGGTATAATATTATTCCACAAACACAACCTTTGACACAACGAACCCTAGAAAATTTGAATTAATAACAACAACAACATAACCTCTTTTCTTTTTTCATCGATCAGAGATGGAAAATCTTACACATTGAGTAGAATAAAACAGAACGATATGTCTCTTAAATAGAAAGATCCTTGGAGTTGTCGCTATCGCATCTTCGGTCATGTTCAGCTAGGCTCGGAAACGTCCGAACTAAGTGACAGAGTACAAAATAGCGAAGAGAAGAGAAGAATCCTGACAACCTACGTAAAAATTATTTGAAAATCAGTAGATTCGTGGATGTAATTTGTAAAGAAAATGTAAATTTTTATTTTTATTTAACACGAACCAACTATTAATGATAAACCTAATTTTATTTGTAGCCAAAGTTGTCCACTTAAATAGTTAGCACCATTCATTGATTGAAACTAATAACTATTATTAAGTAGTCATAATGAAAATCAGACTGATTAGTTTTGTAATTCAACGGATTGAATTATTAAAATAGGTTTTGTAATGGATGAATATGAATTGATTTTCATCGAAGACTTATTCTAAAGAAGATTCATTTTTTTTAATTGGAAAAAAATATTTGTAATATTTAAGTAAACCAATTTTTTTTCCAAGGAAATTTAAATACAGTATAAGTCACGAATGTTTCTCGTTACGTCATAACTCATAAGCATCCGAATCAAATCAATAAGACAGTTTTCACCAGCGGCGCATCATTAGAGGGTTCGGCATGTATTTCTGGTGATCTCAGACCGCAATCAAGTCATCATCATTGAGGAAGATCTGCTAGTACTACTCACTGGCTTGGCTTCAAGAATTATTTTCAGTATTTAGACAGGGTCTGGGACCCTGCAAACTTAGGTTCCTCATCATATTCAAAAATTATGAAAACCGGACCTTTCTCAATTAATTATGAACTAACGAATTCAAAGATGTTCAGTTAAATACCAGCATTATAATCACTGCACAAGGTTAATTAAAATAAAGTTATATCAGCCTTATTTTACAACGACTTGGAGGAAAATTTTTTATAAAAACCAATTTTTAAGGAAAACATTTCATTTTCAACATTTTACCTCTTGGTTTATACCTCTAGCTGCATTGGTTCATTTCTAAGTAAGATAGAGTAGCTTCAGATGCGGATATTTGAGTAAAAACTATTGTTCGTTTTCATAAACATAATTATGAAGATTCTTTTTGTAGCAAGGGACATTGTCAACCTAGCATGTCAACCTGATGATTCCCATAAATCATGTATAATAGATGGTTAGTGGGTAATTTACATGTCCTGACGTAACTCCGGCTATGGTAAAAGGGTAAAATATGTCTCAAAATAATCTTAGTAACCTTATTGACAGTGAGGAGTAACGTACGTAGGGACAAAAGCAAAGAGTATATCCGAAGTAGAATTTTCTGTTTCAAGCATTTGAGCAAGACCAAGATTGGACAAGCAAAACCGAGACCATTACCAACACTGTCTTGGTATTGGTCTTGATTCTTGTATTACTCATCACTAGTGTGGAGAGATTAGAGGAAACCACTCTCACTTCTAAATCAACGAAAATGCACTCTGTCAACAAAGCGGCTTTAAAAGCACTTAGTGTAACGGTCAAGACCTAGATATCATCCACCAAATAAACAAATCGGATTTGCTAAGAAACTGTATTTGTTTGATAGAATACGAATATGGATAGGTGTAGATTCTTGCTACCTCATATAAATTGGACAACGACGAAATTTACTGTGGACGAATGCTGATCCTGTTGTATGAAGATCCCAATATTTTTAATATACGTATGGTTTGTTTTTCAGAAACCACTTCACAGTACTCAAGTTACCATGTGGTGTGCTGTATCTGAATATGAGTCACACTGTCAGACACTTCCTAGTCTTGTTTCAGTAACCGAGGAATTTCTAATGGCATGGATAACAGATATCCCATTCGCCAGATTTGACGCCAATCATTGCATACATTTGGGATATATTATTCAATATCACCATAATCCTCTTTATTTTCAAAAAAATGGTTAGTTGAAAGATTATTTCTTAGAATGCTTCGTTTTCGGAATATAAATGGCTGCCTTAAGTTAAATGGTGCATCCTGTATACAATTTCTATCTAAAATACACCCCGATTTTTCTTATACTTGCATCTAAAAAACTCCCATTTTTCAGTATTCAGGGAAACCGCAGGACATAGTTCTTCTTGGCTTTACCCTGTTCGGTTTAACGAGCAGCAATTTTTCTCTAGCAAATTTCCAGTTTATCCACCGTGCCCAGCATCACATAGCTCGGGTATTTTTTTACAGTGTCCAAAGAGAAACATTTAAAAAATACGGCGAAAGAGACAGAGGTAAAACGCACCGGCTATGAACTGGGCGTGTCGGAAAACTTTCCATTGGCCGAAAACTCCGAAAAAATGCTCGCTACTCCCTCTGCAGGAGAAAAGAGAAGCGGGAACAAACATTATTTTTGCTTGCCACAAATTTGCGGACTAGAATAAATATTTTTGGAAGAGTAAAATGTTAAGGACTTTTCATTATACTGCAGAATATAAAGTTTTAAGGCTATTATGTTTCAACCGATTAGCATAAAGGAATATTTCAGTTAATTGGTCTTGACTTTCAGCACACCCGGCCTGAAAATTTCAGGAAATTCTGTGGAATTATGGCGGTTTTATGCAAAATACTACCCATTTTTGTTGGAAATTACTTGGCCGCGTCCTTTGTCTGTTTCAAAGGATAAATTGTACTAGGCTGGGTCTTTTCGAAATTGTAATGGTTTTATTTTCATAAATTTGTTAATTAAAGAAGCAATTCACATGACAAATGTTCCTAGGTATGCTTAGAATATAATTTAACTAATTATCCTCTAGACTCTCCACTAAAATTACTACTTCATTTTAATTATTCTACATGTACTTCTTTTCAGCTTTTACTGCGTATATCCTGTTCGAGAATATAACTCAATTTTTTGAAAGCTATTTTATTCAAAACGTATTTAAACTACTACATTTAAAAAACCACTGAGGCACTGAGTTTTTATGTAATCCGCTCTAAAATGAATGGATTTAATGAACCAGGGAAAAGCAACATGATCACCTTACTGTGGTCTCCAGAACATATTGGAGTAAACGGAAATACTATAGCTAATGAGCTAGAAAATGGAGGAGCTAAAACACACTTTTTGGAAACTATTTATCGAAACGTCGAAAAAAATAGAAGATTCAACCATTGGGTGTAAGACTGCTCAGAGTTTTGACAGGTGTCCTAACTGGACACCTCAAAAAGCTCAAATTAGTAGAGCAAAAAGAATGTAGATTCTGTAAACTGGTAAAATAAAGACCCATTCACATATTTCACATAACAGTACTATGGCACAAGACCTCGAAGACTGTTGAGGAGGAGGAAGAGAAATACTAAGCCCAAACTGAAACGTGCTTAAATCCTAAATTTCCTCCAGGAAGTAGGACCATATGAACCACTAATCTAACATGGAACATCTTTTAGACTTTATAGGTGGTCAAAATATTTATCGACCTGTTTCGATTTTATCGAATAAATCCTCTAATTACCGCTCGCCGTCACACCAGCCACTTCCAATTATAGTTCTGTGATCTCAAATTCTGCTACTCTGACCGCTAAGACAATTGACATATAGTATGTCAACGGCCGCTTCCATTTGAGAGCCTCGAGCCTCACCCCCAGTGTTGCCATAGTTGTTTCGTTCGAGCTAGATCTGGCTCGTTTGAATTTAAAGTTCCTCGTTGACTCCTCTTTTTTAAAATTGGCTTGTTTTTAAATTCTGCTAAATTTTTGTTAAAGTTGGGTATTTCTGAACTTCCGTAAATTGAACTGAACGGTGTTGAGTATTTGATTACCTGGATTGGATTATTTGAATTAGACGGCGGGGCGGGCGAGTGTAATTCATGAACGAACCACCGCCGAACAAGAGAAATCTCGAACGAATATGTATTTCGAATACATGACTAATATTTAAAAATTTATATTTCCAAAGAAATATTCACTAGTTAAATAACATTTTTGAAAAATCTCGTTGTAGTATGAATTTGGCTCGTCTCCTCCACATCATCTGGCTCGAAAAAAAAATAGGCATGTGGCAACACTGCTCACCCCTTTCCGCTACCGACCGTCTAATAGTTAAGATGTACCTTATCGTATCTCAAGTTTTACCTTCAATTGCTGTGGTAAGCAGCTAGGATACCGTTACACGGCTAGGAGACCGTTATCCAACCACTAGGATACACCTAGGCTTATCAATTACAACTAGACATCTCTATCAATCTCAACTAGACATCACCATCAATTTCGACAAGACATCACCATCAATTTCGAGAAGACATCTGTAGCATCAATTTCTACCAGACCTCTCCATCAGTTTCAACTAAGCTAAGTACCTACTAAAAAGTGCAGGTCTCAATTTTTCCGTTCTTACTCATCCTTCAAGGCAGAATAAAGTTAATATTTTGAATCTTTTTTTAATTTCTTTTCTACCCGGCTGCAGGAGCTATAGGGGATCGTGCTTTTTCTATCATTAACTTTTATTAAATTCTACAACGTGTTTCTACCTTTCTCACCTTAGTTTCTTTTCTTATTAATTTGAATTCATTTTCTTTCGTCGATATCTAAAAATTTAGTGGTGCCCTAAGTTCTTATAGTCTGTCAACCCTCTGGCATACCTAGTGTAACACTAACATGGAGTCGATCCACCCTTTAGAGAGTCTCTAGCCGGGATCTGTCCCGAGAGGAAGGAGCAGCGTTGCATTATCAAGGCAAACTTTGGTTCTACTTTCTTTTATTGATTGAGACAATTGTTTCCCACTTCTGTCCAGGTATGATTCCACTATCTTTTTCATATCGTTTGGATAACTGGGATAACCTAAGTTCACTGTAATAGATATGTATCGAACAAGGTAGTTATCTTTATCAACCTGGTAGTTTGACCTCTTGATTGTGTGTGGTTCCTCAGCTTTCCTTTATAGATGCTAAAGATAACAGTTAATACTATTATAATGCCTTATAAAGTTCTTGAAAAACGCTTTGCAAAAGGCATAGTCCGTTCACTAAGAAGCAGCAACTACTTCTCGGTTTGTAATTAGAACACCACCTGTAGACCGGTGCAAATTTTCCAACCCTTTTCAACTTAAAAGTGTAATTCAATGTTTAAGGTCTCTGCTCTTTGAAATGTATTTTTCCCAAACTTTGTGAGGCGTTACAATAGTATTTTTCTACTATCACTATCGAAAGTCGTCTTTTGTGCCTTGAAAAGCAACTGCAAAGTTGATATTTTCCGCGAGCTGTCATAATTTGACATTACTGGCGCTCTTAAGCAGAAAGTATCTTTGAAGCACGCCTAATTTTCCGGGAGCTGTCATAATTTAACATTATTGGCGCTCTTAAGCAGAAAGTAACTTTGGCGCACGCCTAACTTTATTTATAGATAAAAGAGAGCTAGTAGTTAATTTTGGTGTGATAGTAGAAAAACTCTTGTGTGTATTTAGAGCAGAAAGTCTTTTGGTAGTTTCGACAGATTGCCGCGCTCCGCTAACTTTCTGTAAAGATTCTTAAAAGGAATTGAATATTCTTGGTTGTACCGAAGAGACCACTAGTTCTTATCAGACTCACTTTTCACTAGGTCCTTCCTGGAGAAACCCTGCCTTGGTCGCTCTTCCAATTAGACATTGCTTCACACTCGAAAATATTATGTGAGGCTGTTTTCTCCTCTTCCATGCACATCCAACCAGAAAGATTCATCCCTGTATATGCCAAATATATGCATTGGTTTCCTTGGGATACATCTAAGTTACATACACAAATAATCAATGAATGCAGACCCACCACTGGAATTAACAAACTGCAGTAGTGAACCACATCGTTCCAGAATGTCCAATTTCCTTAGAAACGAGTTTCTGAAACTGGGAATCATTACACCCTCTCATTTTCCAATAACTATGTACAAACACAAAAACATTTCTCTGTATCAGTATCACAGTGTTTGTTGTAATAATAAATCTTATGTAACCAAATAAACACTGTCTAATGAACGTAGCTGCTCAGGACCTCTAGATAGAAAGTATTATCGTTTAATCACGTTCTCTTATCTTTTGATCAAAGAGGATTACCGTTAAAACGAGAGTTTTAACTCAAAGCTTTTATTTAAAGCTCTCGAGCTCAATCACTGTCGTAGAAGGATTTTAACCGGAGAAATCTTTTACTGGAATCGAAGCTTTTTAATACCGTGAATAAACCTTATCGATGACTAATTTTGTACAAAAGATTTTATAAAGCGGTTTAGTTTGAATTTAGAGGATAAAATTGGATTCTTTAAATTCCGGATAACGCAAAAAGCACCGAAATTGGTAAAGGAAAATAGTAGATTTATACATGTTATTATTCTTTTTTTTATTTTTATTTCGATCACTGTTATTCTAATAAAATTGCTTGTGTTCAAAATGCTGTCTTATGTACTTTCTATTTGCTTGTTTTTACATAAAAGCTGTCATATCTTTTTTCGCAGTTAACAACAGACATTTATTATTTTAAAGTATATTAAGTACACTTTTTACTAAACGACGATAGATTTTAATAAACACACTTTTAAATTCATTCTCCATTTTTTTAATGCACTTCGCAAAGTAAAAACCCTTTTGAAACCTTTGAAGTGTATACGGAGATGCTTTTGTGATGAGGTTAGCAAAAATATGCGGAAAAACAAACAAGCTCCAGGCAAGGTGCTAACCTGAAAGTTAATTTATATGTCAAAAAATCATTTTGGTTAATTGTGTGTCGGAAATTATGAGTTAACTCCAGTTATTTTGTGAAGGTTACTTAATATGTTTACCCTTATTATTATGTTCTAGCAGAACGTTAAGGTGAAAAATTTAAACCAAAATAGTTATTTGCTTCTAAAAGTCGATAGAAGTTTAGATACCAGAAACCATAGATATCAAAACGCAAATTGATTAAGTTTAATTAACTCTCAGTTAGACCATCTGCTTTCTAATTTGATGAAATGAGTTTTAATGAATCGCATAGCCAAACAACTGATTTCCTTAAGAAGCGTTATCACGGATGATTTGAGTGCAAAAACCTCTTCAATAGATTTAACACAACTATTAATTTCTGAACACAAAGCATTATTAAGTTGTGTACCAGAAGTGCTTATAGCACTGGAACTTTTTACAACTCTTCCTGTCACTGTTGCCAGTGCGGAAAGAAGAATTATCTAAGGAATCTAATGTCGCAAACAAGTCTACTCGACATTGAACAAGAAGTGGTCAGAAATTTGAACATCGACAAGCAAATAGATACCTATGTTTGTTTACAAAAATAGAAGAAGGCTAATCAATTTTTGTTAAATCATATTTTAAGTTGCATAGTCATATTTATTCACAAAAAAATATCTATTTTTATTCAGAACATTTATTTCTTATATGAGAATCTACATTATCTTCATTTATATATTTTTGTTTTTGTTGTTGAATATATTATATCATTTTCATCAATTTTTATTTTTGAAAAACCTATCAAAAATTACATAGAACTATGGAGGGGGCCCCCGAATTTTTCGCTACGCTACCGTCTGCAAGGCCTGCTATCAGACGCAATAATTATTTTGATTTAATTGAGGCGTTTTTTGTGGCACTCTTGAGTTTTTGAGAAAATTAAAATTTACGAGTCTATCAGAAACCTTGCACGTGTGTATCGCATTTCCATGGACAACATTTTTAGGGAATTGGACAGAAATAGTTGAAAATTCCCAAAATATAGTGAAAACCAGTTGAAACGGTTGATGTTGTCAGCAATTAAGACGGATCCATTTTGCAGATGATATTGTGATGAGCAAAATCTGTCTTGGTCTTGGTCTTGAGATTTTGCAAGACCAAGTTTTTCATTTTAAACAGGATATATGAGATTACTCGCCTTAATTTCAATAAATAGATAGATAGATAAATATATTTATTCCACAAACTTACAATATAAAGTACGAAGCATATAGAAATTTAATAAAATACACAGTGATTTTAGCCTAAGCGTTGGAAATAACAAAAAAAGAAAGAATTCTGAGATATTATGAAAAACATACTGATGTAGTAGTTGTTTAATTTTTCTTTTAAGTTTTTTGTTTGTAAGATTTTTCCAATCTGAAGTTATATACTTTAATACCTGAATATAAAGGGCCATTTCGGGTGCGAGTCTCATAGATCGTTACGATCGCTAAGATTTTTACACAGAATTGCAGCATAAATTTATAGTTTGGAGGTATTATGTCTGTCATTTGGATAAGAAATTCATTTTGATGCTTGTGAATTAATAAAGAAGTTTTGTAAATATAAGTGTTTGTCATAGTCATTATTCTATTTACTTTAAAGCGCTCTAATTGCTCTTTTTTGAGCCATGAATAATGTATAATTTATACCTATCAAAAGACTCGAAAATTTTTCAAAACCACATAAGTTAGTAAGTAACAAACAATTTGAGCAAGACCTAGACCGAGACTAAATACGCAAGACCAGGATTACAAGTATTTGAGCCAAACCAAAACCAAGAGCGGACAAGCAATACCGAGACCGTTACCAGGACACTCTTGGTTCTTGCTTCGCTCATTACTAAAACAACAAAGTAGTTGTTATGATGGCAAATATTTTACTCTGCTTAATTTGAAGATGAAGGGAACTAATGAATTTCACACCGACAATATAGAAAACTGTCCAGACAATGGAAAATATCAAACTCTGGCGAAATTCGCTGGCCAAATTTTGGTTTGGTGAGTCATTCAAATTTTGGACACTTTCATCTCGTAGGGTGTACAATTAAGGTTGGCAAGCTGAGTCTACAGATGCTGGATGTCTGCCGAAAATTATCAGCTGTTGAGGATCAGGGACTCTTTCATTTCTGTATCTGTAGAGTAGGGAGGGTGGGTTAGGCCCACAGCACTTAGGCCACATGTGACCCATTGTACATCATCCCGAGGAGTTGTCTTCCTAGGTCATCGTCCATCCTGTCCTTTCCAGGAAAGTGGACAGGTCACTAGGAGACATCTCCTTTATATCGGCCAAGACTCACCGAACACACACTCTCTTATTGACGATAACTCCGGGCACTCGCATAAGACATGTCTGACAGATTCATCTTCCTGTTCACACATCCTGCATAGAGGTGTAACCACTAGCCTCATTGTATGAAGGTGTATCCTTAATTGACAGTGGCCAGTCAGAAATCCTACTGTTAAACGTAGGTTTTTCCTGGTCATCGCCAAATAGTTTTTCGACTCCAGCTTCCCAGGGTCGCCCAGGGTGATCCAGGCAAGACTACATCCTTTGATTTCATCCCATCTCTTTAGAGATTGAGCATGGGTGTAATGTTTATCTAGTTCCGCAATTATCGAATTCGTCAGGCCGTAGGTGTCGCCGGGTCCAAGAATTCTTAGTCTAGCCGCTTTCCTGGCTAAAGAGTCAGCAATGCGGTTACCTTTGCTCCTGTCGTTCCTCTTCACCCACCTCAGGATAATATTGTTATCTACCGAGGCGTTAGCTAAATCTCGATGGCACTCTAATACTAGCTCCGATGTAACACGTTGTCTGTTCAAGGTTAGTAGAGCTTGTCTGCTATCAGTGCGACTCTTTCATTTAAGCTCAGTTGATAATTTTGTTGTTTATAATACTGTTAATATCAGAAATTGAAGTTTTTAAAATTTAAATTATTATAGTATAACGATGGGGGGTATAAAACAATATTAATAAATCTTAAAATGGATTTTGTTTTGAAAAAAAATATTATATAATGAAACTAATTGATACTAATTGATATTGACATATCATTGTCAGAATGACAAAAGTTACATTTAATGTGATGACTACCTAATAATTTGGCTAAACCAAATCGTGACCTATCTTGTGATTGACTTGATATAAATGAATACAAAAAAGAAGAAGATATGATATTACAAATGTTGAAGCTAAGGTATAGGCAATCCAACGACCTGTCAAATAAACTCAATATGGCGCCTGGTTGGCAAACAATTGTTTAATACGTTTGTTTACTTGTTCAGTTTTGTTAATTGTTGAAGCTTTTTTTGAAGTATTTGGGTATTAATTTGGTTTTATTCAGATTTATAGAAAAAAGTGAGACCTAAGTTCAGTTTTGAAAAAAAATGCCAGTAACTTGTATTGTGGTGGGTTGTGGAAGCCGTGCAGATCGGGACCATTTGCTTAGTTTTTTTCGCATTCCCACATTGAAAAACTTTGTACATTGCCCTCATATAAACGATTTATCAAGGAAAAGGAGGGATATGTGGTTAGCAGCCATCAAGAGGGAAGATCTAACACTTGAAACTCCTTGAAACAACTAACGATTACTTCGATAATAATCAAAATGCAAAATAAACACCATTAAAACTTGCTGTATATAGCTACCTTGCTACGGCTTAAAAGCTTTGTTTGCCAACCAGGCGCCATCTTGACAGTTGAAAAGTCACGTAGTTTGGATTCCCTAATAGGGATAACCTGGATATCTTTTTCCCATTTAAGATCAGTATAACTGTCCAATGATATAGGAAACCAACGAAAACTATATCTGCTAATCTTAACAATAATTGTTACTTTAGAAGATAGTTTAATAGAGGAGAGCTCCCTAGATTTATCTGTTCATAGACGACTTCATATTGTCTTCTAATTTCTTATTCTTCAAGGATATTTAGTTGTTGTTTTTTATCACAAATATCTAGTACTTCTAGTTATGTCTTAGATGTTATTGAATGTTTGGTGTCAAGTAGATGTTTTGCGTGATGGGATTTATCTGGCATTTTTAATCTGTAAGTGTTCATTGTGACTAATTCCAAAATTTCGACTGGTTTGACCAATATAGAGAGCATTGTATTCTGGACATTTAAGATAAAATCACGGGCGTCGGCCCAGCACTGTAGTGGAAAGCATCTGATGCGATAATTACAGTGAAGCAGCATACCATAGCTCGCAGGCATTATACCAATGAGCACGAGGTATAATGTAGGTATGCCGTCTTTCGGAGGAGACGTAAAACCGATGTTCCGAGTCCATGGATGTTGGGCTCGATAAAGAACCCTACCACTGGTTGGAACACCAGTGGGTTCGGCAAAATTTCCGGTTAGAGGTAGAGTGCTCCCGGCGTCGGTGATTAGCCTCAGTCGCAGAAATAGACCGACGTTAAATAACCAATTAAAAAAAAAAGTTAAAATCACTATTTGTTCTAGCCAAAATATTAAACATTAGGTAGGCATCACATAAAATATAATTCAATGATTTGTCAATATCGAACTAATTATATATCTTAGAATTTTCATAATTTGTTCATTAAATAATGGAATTAATTAGAAATAGTTAGTTCCATTTATAAAAGTAGATTCCACATATTAAGGGTCCAAAAAGTAAACTCAATTATCATATAAATTTCCAAAAACCAGAATTCGATATCTCATAATTGTTATTTTTTCATTATAACCAATTAATTCACCCAATTAGGTCCTAAAAACTCCCGACGACAAAATCGTATGCTGCTAAAAACAGCGTAGAGCGTCAAAAGTTTCCAACAAAACAAAAAAGTAAAAAAAAAACGGACAAGAAAAAAAAACAACTTTGATACGTCACCGGGGTCTACACATGGAAGCTGAATATATGTATGTTTGTTCAGAGTTTTAAAAACGCGCATTGCAAAAACAATAATACTCAATCAATGCGATAGCAATGAGCCAATAACCAAATGGACGGGGACGTTACATTTAAGGGTAGGGGTTAACGTGACAACCCTGTTTACAAATGTAACGATTGATTCTTCAATGTTGTTTGAACCACACTGATATGTCCACGCTCGTTTCTAGTGTCCTATGGAAGTGTTAAGTGACAGTTCTTTTATAGAAATCGGAAGTGACTACCATCTTATATAACAAGGTTAGTTCTCTCTTTCGTTCGCATGTTTTTATCGATTGTTTCAGTTGACAGCTACAACGCCAACATCGTTTTTAACGCATTAAAACGTTTTTTCTAGTCACTCACACTTCCTATTTATTACTATTATTATAATCAATAGTTACTTCAAAATAATATACGTCAAAATGTTTAAATTCCCACATACCTACATATTTTTTATTTTAAACATTCTGTTTGACAAAAAATTATTTAAAAAAAGAACTATTTAAGTAGTAAGAATTTTGTTCGTAAAAATTCGTATTTACCGCCATGTTTTAAAAAGTGGGAATAAAACGATGCGTAGAGTCATTCACGCGGTTATTTCGATCAATAACAAGGCATGTTCAGAAAAGTATGTGGTGGGCTTTTAAAACACGCAGCATCCATTATTGTCCTTGTTTGTTAGAAGATAAAATGGCACTACGCGATGGATATTTTTATTTCGGGAATATTTAACGTTTTAAAATAGGTTTAATGGAGAAAAATTTTGTTTTGAGTAAAATTAAAAAGTTTACGTCGAACACTTTTTGATTTTTATCAACTAAACGAGATTCAAATGCAGCTCTATACAAATTTTTTGAAAAATAGAACCTCCTTGAACCCTTCAACATTGGTATTAAACAAGCTTTTATTGAAAATGGCATTAAAGCAATTAATTCTTCATTGTGGCTACATACAATGTAAAATTTCACATTCATTCTGAAATGTGTAGCAACTGGAAATGCTGATCATAAATTCAGAAAAACCTCAAAACTGTTTCTAGGGTAGAGAGGGGAAGTAAAGTGACATGGATACATGCACTACCATCAACCCCCTATACACTACCCACAAATTTCAATGACAACCCTCACTTGTCATAGAAAGCCGGTAAAAGAATAACTCCCCACAGTGTAAGTAACACTAACATTTTACACTATCTATCGTGCGTTTCGATAAACAATTTATCTTCTTCAGGGATTAAGCTTAACTTCAATTTGGATCAAAAACAACAAATTGCATGGTATTTGCATATTTTCAGCAGAATCAACTTGTGATTTAAAAAGATTTCAAAGATGGCGTCAATATTCTTGAATTCAGTTCCACTATATACCTACTCTATATTTAAATGTTTTGGTCTGTCAATGTCTCTTCATGTTTACCATGTTTTACTCTTTAATTTTTTTACAATGTAGATACAAATGTATTGAGATATCAATAATATGCTCAGAACTATGTTAGGTCTTACTTGTATTCTATTTCAGTGGGGAAATCAAAATTCATCCTAATTATTAATAGCTATTTGTGTATCAAGAGTAGAAAGTAGTACTTTGGTAGTCGAGACAGAAAGTGTCGAAACTACCAAAAGATTTTCTGCTCTAAATATACACAAGATTTTTTCTATGATCACACCAAAATCAACTACTAGCACTCTTTTATCTATAAATAAAATTACTTTCTGCTCAAGAGCGCCAGTAATGTCAAATTATGACAGCTCGCGGAAAACATAAACTTTGCAGTTGCTTTTCAAAGCACAAAAGACCACTTTCGATAGTGATCGTAGAAAAATAAGGTTATCTACTGTATTTCTATAGCATTCAACCTTTTATACTTACATATATATTTTTCAATGGTGTCATGCCATCCCATTTTGGGATCACCATCTGGATTTCTTTCATTATGAAACCCTCCATTGGGTACATAGTGAGTTCAAATGGAATAAAAAGTTCACTTCAAGTAGTCAAAAAATTCCGGATCGCGCTCTAAGCATTGCAATAGCAGGTAGGTCTTAAATTTTCGTAGGCTGAATAGCCGTTTGAACTACATAACGAATAGCATTTAGCACCTCTTGAGAGGTCTCTGATCTTTTCGCTACTTTTTAGAAACTATTGTTTGATCCGTAACAATCTCGAGTCAATACCTAGATTAGATTAGATTAGATTAGAAATGGAGTGGCTCTCTGTCCTATCCCACTGCGACCTTTGCAGATCTATTGTGGTCCCCCCTATCCTTAGAGCTCGATATCTAGCTTTATTCTTTTTGTTAGACTTATTAGCCTGGATACCGCCTCCCGTGCATAGCTCTCTGCCCTCGGTTTTTCTTCTCCGAATAGGTGAAACCGCACCCTTACTAGGCCTTCGCTCTCACAAAGTATGTGCTCCGCGGTTTCGTCTTCTTCCTGGCAAAACCTACATAGGCTGTCATCTGCTAGGCCAATTGCGTGCATATGCTTCCTCAGTCTACAATGTCCGGTCAGCATTCCCACCATCATCTTCGTCGTTTCTCGACTTTGACATAGTAGGTCGCGTGACAGTTTGGCCGAAGGGCTTTTCAGGAATAGTTGAGCGTGCCTTTGTCCTGGGGTTTCATGCCACCAGCACAGCGCCTGATTGTTTATCCCGAGATTTAAAGATCCATCTCCATTGAAATCTCAGTACCCTAAAGGGATAATGGTCCGTTTCCGATTAAATCTCTTCCTTTCAGGTAAGATATAAGGCACTATGTTCGTTTTGGTAGGACCTACATTTAAACTCACCCTCGAAATAATATTCCAGTTAGATGATACATCTACATGTTGTAATATATATCATTTTAAGGACGAGACCTAATTGCACAACGTGGCCTTTTAAAAAAAAGTATGCCGAATTTAGAATGCTTGACTTATTTTGATTAACGTGCATTCCCCCTGTATACAAAACAACTATAAATGTCCTTCTTTTATCGAATTAAATGTAAAAAATAAGAATTTTCAAAAAGGTGAAGAAGGAAAGGGGTATAGTATTAGCCTGTAGATTATCTAAATGTCGGATACTCAAGCAGCCATTAAAGCACTGGGCTTTTATGTAATCAGTTCCAAAATGGTGTGGGAGTGCCCAGGCGAGAACAATATAGTCACCTTACTGTGGATTCCAGGGCACACTGGAATAGAAGGAAATGAAATAGCAGATGGACTAGCAAAGAGGGGACTGAAAGACCCTTTTAGGGGCCGGAACCCTTTTGCGGTATCAGTCCGAATGTAATAATGGAAGAAATAGGCAAAGCCGAAGAAAAGATCTGATCATTGGAAAGATCTAGTAGGGCTTAGACAATCAAATATTATGATGGGAGGCTACAACCCGTTGAGATCAAATGAATGCATAAGTCAAAGTTAAACTGCACTAAGAGTTTTAACAGGGATCCTAACGGGACCTGAACGGGCACCTGAAAAAGCTCAAAAGTGGAGGAAGAAGCACCTAGAAGGTTATTGGATAGAAGAGGGACATTTACCTAAGTTGAAGCCTGCAGACTGTTAAAAAACTGTAAAGGATCCTTCAACAGGCTGGCAAGAGGCAACAAAGTGTCTCTAATATGGGTGCCGGCACATGAGGGGATTTCTTGTCATGAAATGGCTGCCCAGTTAGCTAAAGAAGGCTCTAAACGAGACTTCAACGGTCCGGAACCGTTTTGAGGAATCACAAAAGATTGCACAAGAGGAAAAATCGGGAACTGGCTAGATAGGGAACACCAACTCAAATGGAGGTCGACACAGGGGCACCTCCATACAAAATTTACTGAAAGAGGTAGGCCATGAACTCTCAACCAGGCTACTGAAACTGAGTAAGAGTCATTTGAGAACCTGGTGACTTGACATTGCACCCTGAGGAAACATAAGTTAGTGAATGTATGTGCAGGAAATGTGAACTCTGTGATGGAACATCTACTCACATACTCTGCTTCAGCGAGAACTTACATGGGCTCAGACGGAAGCACTTTGGAGAGGAAACTATACAACTATTACAACTACTGAAAATCTCTTTAGTCAAACTACTGGCCTACATAGAAGACACAAAGCTTCTGGAATGGGAGAAGATAACATGGGAAGTGGTACGAAGATTCAGTTCAAGTGCCTGGACTGATGAGCTCAACCCAATCGAATGAATGAATGCAGATATCCCAAAATTCCTCAGGGAAATAGGACTAAAGGAGCTACTAGTCTCTGAGACGTTCCTCAGGAACTAAGTAGAAGTAAGTTGGCACAATAGGTCTCAGTGAATGTCACCTCATCATACATACATTAGCCTGTAGATGAGTGTTGGTAATTAGAATGTTGTGTAATTTCCCTGTATATAAATTAAGCTATCAATGATTTTGAAGCATTTTGTTTTGTTTTAATATAGTCCGCATTGTTCGACCGGCCGACGAAATCGTCCGAAAAATAATTCCATCAAACGTATGATTTATTCTGCATTATTTTTCTGACGGAATAGTCAAGCGTACAAAAACCGTACCATTGTGTATTTTGCAATAACCAGCGCGAACTAGATTGAATGTAGAGCTGGCAGAAGCGTTAAAAGAGTATGAAGTCTGGTCTATGCGAGGTCATAAATAACCAGCTCTGAATAATAAATGATAGGGTCATTATGAAACCTGTTATCAGTTGACTGTGGGCTTTTGCAAAGAATTGCAAGTTTGGGAAGGGCAGTAAAAAATCAATTCGCTACCAAAAACTCACCGGGCATGCTCTGTTCTGTTTAAATATATTCCCTGTCCGGTTTTTAGCTTTACTATCGGGATTTTTGTTCGCTAGTCTATGCGGATAAAACGTTATAAAAGATAGAGAATATTCTAGATAAAATTTAACTTCACTGTTAACCAAATCGATGTTCATGGTGGACTTAATTTTGCGGCAATTTATGCTGTTTAAAAATTACAGTTACTACGAGTAGTTGTATAAATAAACGTAGGTGTATAAACAAACGAAAATTGTTTTCAAATTGTACTTTAACTAATTCGAAAAATTGGGGTTCAATTAAACGATATACTTTTTTTTAATGTCCAAACAATCATTAGCAGGATTTTACTTATACAGGTTATTGTTATTGATAAAGTTCAACACACATTCCATTTTTAAAGCGCTATTATTCTAAATGATTGTTAGGATGTGGCTATAAAGAAGTTTGTTATATTTATTAGTTACGTCTGGGTACTTATTCAAAAGCACTCACCTCGTATCGGGATACCTAGAAATTGGTACCAATCTCTCTTTCCTTAGTAGAAATACTCAACAAATGTCAATGTCAGCTATGGTTATACCATTTATTGCGTTTATAATGAGTTATTTTATGTCTTGGCGGCTGGTTGGTGAGGTTTTATAGATAATCCTTTGTTCAACCCCTTACATAAAGGACTGGTTATCTAGATGGCATGGTAAATCTAAAGGTGACGCAAGGCTGATGTCCTGGCTAGGATGGCAGCAGCTCAAAAACTGTTACCAATGTAACAGCTCCAACAAGCCTAGTGCGCGAACAATAAGTTCAAAAAAGGTGGGATGGAAAAAATACTGCAAACTATCCAAGGAAGTACTGTACTATTCTGACAGTGCAACAGAAAAAAGATTCTTCATAGAATGAGGCTATTAGATACATCCTTAATCCATTCGTGAATCCGTGTTCGTCGAGTTTTGGCTAACAGTGACTATGCTGAGTGAGGTTCCTTTTGGGGATGTTATTAACTATGTTAAAACCATAGGCTGGTTGATGTACCTACTAAGAGGCATAGGTGCAGTTGGGTTGCCCACCCTCCCAACTTATGAGATCAGTTGTTACTCATACCGCTGGAAAGCATTTTCACGAGCTTTTCAAAGAACTATCGCAAGAAGGGGATTACCATTCAAATTTTTGTCGGTGGGGTAGCTGGGGCATAGGGGGTTGACTAGAAATAGTCATTTCACAAGAAGCGGTTTTGTGATTTTTTTGACACCTTTTTTCGTTAAAGTAAGCTCTAAAAATACATCAAACTCCTAGCAAAGAACTTGTACAAAGTGGTGCAGGGCACAAAGATGCTGAGTACTATGGAAAACCAAGAGCAATAATACAAAACAAGTCAATCTGGCAAACGGAGACAAAAAACATTCTTTATGGCTGGCGAATGCTATTAAGCGACTTAACGAAGCAATTTTATGAGAAAATTTTGACATAAATAACACATAGGTACTTATTTCATGCGATGTTAAGATTTCTCCAGTGTCAAGACGACCTTTAGAATCTCTAATACAATATATTTATGCATAGAATTATCCTGGAACTTTATTTTTTCCAAGTAATTGTCAGTTTTATCCTTAAATTCACGAACGAAATTAAAAAGACTAAATTGCTTTGCATAATTACCCTTTCTATTTGCTTAATATTCTAAATGGGTTAATTCCTTGCCAACATAACCGCCACAAAGTATGGAAAAACCAATAAAATTTCAATAAATCTTCGTCTTTTCAACGAACCGCTCCCTACGATAAAAAAAGTGGTGGCAAAATTAAAACTTACATAATCTATACGCATGAAGGCGTCTTTTAAGTGTGCTTTTCCTGAAAAAAGCATCGTTTGTAGAGAAAAGATAAGTCTCAAAATGGCATAAAAGCCAGTTAATTATACAAGAGAATTGCTTTCATTCTGCCTCCATACGTAAACGAAAAGTCTCCCTAAGTTGAGAGAGATAAAGGTCGCTTTTGAGCGAGGGTGAAATCCCCTTTTATAGGGGCAAAAGTTTTTAGAGCTGCCGCACAACTTTTGTGGCTTAGGCCCTCTGGGTAACTCCACCTACTGTTTTTAGCTATGGACGGCCATTTTCACTTTGCATAAGTTATTCTTCGGACCACACCCAACGTCTAAATAAAACAAATTTCATAAAATTTTCACGAATTTACACATAAATAAATTAAATTAGTAATAATAATTGCTAATTAAAAATACAGTAGGAATCTAGCTGTGTTCCCACTGTTTACTATGTTTTATGTATAAACATTATTTTGAAAATTGTTTACTCAACTACCCGCTCTCGCATAGATTAGAGTAAATATTGTATAATTCACTTCGTCCACTCACTTATATTGAAATATCATTTAATTCCAACTACTGCCGGTTACATCAAACAATTTTAAGGATATACAAACAAAAACAATAGTGATTAACTAAATTCTTTGAACATCTCATCCCTTTTCATGTCTGATAGTGTCAGATCTATCGATCCATTTATTTTTGGTC
Source organism: Lochmaea capreae (assembly GCA_949126875.1). Taxonomy (NCBI): domain Eukaryota; kingdom Metazoa; phylum Arthropoda; class Insecta; order Coleoptera; family Chrysomelidae; genus Lochmaea; species Lochmaea capreae. Next base: position 16,058,478 of record OX421409.1, read on the forward strand.
TAAATACCTAAAATTTAACTGCTCTTACATAATGAAAGCTCATTCCATTCCTTTTATCTGATGATACTATAAATTAAGTAGTAAAACGTATGTGTTTTATTATTTCGGTTTGAAACTGTTAGATAGATAAATTTTATGAGGTGGCTTTTGGCCTATTCCACTGCGACCTTTTCAGATCTATTGTGGTCCTCTAAACTGTCAAGAAACGCGGCCATTGCTATTTCTTTGTCTTGCATTGCCTTTGAAATGAGTTCCAGGTTGGTATGCATATTGACGATTGCTTAGAGGGTTATCTTTTAGCACTTCGTCTCTTATGTACCTGTCCAAAAGCCTTTCTAACGTTTTCAGTAGAAAGGAGGACAAGCTTATTGGTCTATATGACTTTGGTGTTAGGTCTGATATTTTACCTACTTTAGGTAGATATATGACTTTAACTTTTTGCCATATTTTCGGTATTACCCCCCATGCCAGGCTGGCTTCAAGGATCTTACTTAAATGCGGTATCAGTACTTCCTTTCCCATCTGCAAGAGTATGGGATATACCTATACCATCGGTCCCTGGGGACTTATATGCTGGAATTTATTTATTGCCCATCCAATTATGTTTGGTCTTGCGACTTCTGTGGCTATTTCCCAATCTATTAGCGTTTCCTACTTGGCCTATGGTCTTGATTGATTTGCCTAACAGAGTCGTTCAGAATAGTTGAGGCCGGAAACTGGACGTTTATTAGTTCTTTAATACTTTCCTCTTTGGTTTCTGTGTAAGTGCCATTAGCTTTCTTAATGAAACCTACTTCTTTTATGGTTGATCCATCCTTTGCCACGACTTTATGGATTCGAGAGCACACTAGGACATCTCCAATTTCCTCGCAGAACTTTTTCCATGAATTCATTTTGGCTTTTCGTATTTCTTTATTGTATAGCGTGAGCTTATACCTGTAGGTATCCCAATCTTGGGAACTTTTGGCTTTGTTAAATAGGCTTCAAACTTACGATCTCAGTTTCTTTAATACATTGTTCCACCAAAATGTATTGTTACCCGAGCTCTTTCTTTTTGTTTCCGGACAGTTTCCTTGGTTAGCCGCCATAATGGCTTCGCTTACCTTTTCCGCTGCCGAGTTTATGGCCTTTACACCAGTTCTATACCTCCTTCTAAATTCCTACCGAGGGACTCTCTGTATCCTACCCAGTTGGTATCTCTTGAGTCTCGGTATTTGAGTTCTGAAGGAAATACATTGAAACTGTTACTGATTGTAAAATGTATAACTTTGAAGGATCAAATACTTGGAGTCTATACTTTATATACAACAGCCATTCTCGTTTACCACCAATGCTCAGTGGCTGGATGTGAGAGAAAACTATAGTTCGCTAATACTCGTATCTAGCCAAGACAAGGATAACCCCCCAGTTGCTAAGTAACGGTACACATACAAAACATGGAAAAATGGTAGTTTAAGGTTTAAAATATTTTCGAGACCCAAGAAAATGAATCATCATTTGGAGATCCATTAGTTCCAATTATTTCTTGATTGTAGATTCTTTTACTTTTTGACCAAACTATTTTAATGCCGCTGTACTGGCAATGATATGGTGGTAAACGTAAACAGTCCAAATGATACCTTAGTACTTCATAAGTTCCCTTTGATTATTGAGTCTCTAAGACTCGGCCCAATCAAGTAGATGTCCCCATCACTTTGATGTTTAGTGACACGGCTTTTAAGTACTCTCGGTGTCTGACCATTGTACACTCTATCTCAGTCTTCACAAGGTATCTTATATACGACTCCCGATTATTTTAAAATGTCATCTCTAGCTTTTAATTTCAAAAAATATTTTTTGTCAATTGTGTTAGTATATTTGTGTGTTATTTTAATCTTACTTGCATTTTTTAAAACATGAATTTAGGTTTGAATGTTACAAGAGCATGGTTTTTGTTTGACTTGGTCTTGCTGTCTTGGAATTGATTTTGCTTCTCAACTGCAACACTGGTGGCTCTAAACCAGACTCTGGAGTAGGATCCGGAATATATGGGGTACAAAAGAAGATCACAATCTCTCTCAGCCTAGGGAAACATGCCACTGTCTTTCAGGCAGAGGTAATGGCGGTGCAATGCTGTGCAGAAGAGTTGATGAGACTGGAGGTGGATAACCAAAGAATCGTCATCTACTCCGACAGCCAAACAGCACTAAATGCGATAATCTCGTACCGGACAACGTCAAATCTGATGTGGGAGACTAGGTAGTCATAATAGAGTGACCCTATCCTGGGAGACGAGGAACTGGTTGATAAACCAGCATCTTGCTCACTGAAGGGCTCTACATGGTCTTAGGCAGTCCAAGCTCCTATTGAGGGGATGGACTGACGGACATGCTAGAGCTGCTCTAGAACTACCAAGGCGTAGGTTAAAGAAGATAGCCAGGACTACTAACAGGGCACTGCTGTCTGAGGAAACACCTCTGTAACCTAGGTTTAGAGGAAAGCCCCCTATGCAGGGGTTGCGGCATGGCTGACGAAACGTCGGACCATGTTCTCCTCATATGTCGACATTGGGCTGTGCTACGCAGGCAAATCTTCGGAGTCCCTGTTATGGCCTCTGGGGACATAAGCAGGCATCCACTGAAGAGGATTGAGTCCTTCATCGAGGGGCTCGGCTTAATGGATGTATAAGTGGCAGGAATGGCACAATGGGCCCGCCAGTGGCCTCAGTGCCGGAACCTTGGCTTGAGCTTGTCTTGGCCAAGGTTTGCCTGACTAAGTAGTAGTAGTAGCCTGGGTGCCAGGTCACCAAGGAATAAAAGGCAATGAAAAGGCCGTTGAACTATCCAAGTCATTGGGGTTGCTTTGCTCATCACTAATTTTTGTTGATAAAATTGTTGCGAATAGTTACATTTCGGTAGCGTCGTCCTTCTGAAATATGAATGAGATTTTAAGAATTTCAACTTACACTTTATTAATTAACATTTATAGACCTCGTAATAATTTTAAATAATATGCTACTTACTATAATAGCTTACCTGACTTGAACCTTTTTTTTGACAAGATCAGTTTCTTTCTGGTTGGATATCGCATATCTTTGGATCCTTATTGGATCTTGAGATATGCGATGGACAATGTGTAAGAAGAATGGTGAATAAATGGTATTTGTTTTCAATGTTTACAGGAGTGACAAACCTGTAGATGTAGATATTGAAGATTACAAGAGCCATGGTTTTTGTTTGTTAAAAAAAAGTAAAACAAAAAATTAAGATTTGATAATTTCAATTTCATTGAGTTTATAATGTTCACAGTTCAATATGAATAATCTCAGATTGCTAATACAATATCGAAAGTATGTCATTAAAAAAAATGTTACTTTTATAATATAAGGAAATAAAGCATTTTGATTAAAATTTTGTGTTCATATACGACTTTTCTGATATTTTAATTCAGTTTACAAAAAGTTAACTATCAACTACCACGTTTAGTGAAAAATGAATTCATGTATTTAAAAATTGCTTCACTTAATTTGTAGAAACTCACTTTGTACGTAAGTTTGAATTAATTATCATTTTTACTTGTAACTATTACAATTATATTCATGGATGGCATTATACAAGAGTGTAGTAAAAGTGTCGAAAAAGTATATGTCGGCTATCACAATATGCAACGAATCCAAGAGAAGCAGAGTGCGCCTTTGCTGATGATATTGTCATAATGGCAAACACAAGAAATAACCTGCAAAAGAATGTCAACATATGGAACGAATTGATGATGAAACATGGAATAAAAATCAACGTGGAAAAATCAAAATTTATTGCAATTACAGAAGAACGACAGGAACCAAACATATGTATCGATAATTCGGAAATAGAACAAGTGAATGATTTCCAATATTTAGGGGTCATAATTGAAAATACTGGCAAGCAGGAATTAGAAATTAGTAAGAGAATAGACAAAGCCATTAAATGCTATTACGCAATGAAAAAAAATTGCATCAACAAAAAGGAAGTTTCTAAGAAAACTAAAACGAAAGTGTATCACTCCATATACAGACCAATACTCACGAATAGATGCGAGTCGTGGGTTTTAAATGACAGATAAAAGAGTAAGATTCAAGCAGCAGAGTTGAAATACCTAAGAAGAGTTAAAGAAATAACAGAAAGAGATCGTATTAGAAACCAGACAATAAGAGAGGGATTAAAAGTAGAACCTTCACTGGAATTCATAAAAAAGAGGAAACTGAGTGGGGACGCTTAAAGAGAATGAAGGATACCAAAATAGTCAAACAAATATGGCAGGCAAGACCACAGAATAAAAGGAAAAGAGGAAGACCGAAAAATACCTGGGGCAAAACATCCTAAAAGAGAGAAATCTAGCGTAAAATGAAGCAAAAATAAAAGCCAAAAAGAGGAAAGTGGAAATTCGTACATGGATGAAAAGAGATTACCTTCCTATTATGTAACTATTAGAAATTTTTTCATATATTAGCCTGGAGAAAGGATTCAAATAAATCCGAAAGTGGGAAAGAGTTTAATTTCTTAACCATCCCAAATTGTGACGGAATCCCCAATAACACAATCATTCCATTTCCTGTCAAAATGATAACCTCAACTACCACTTCTTATATTGAAAATAACTGATCTAAAACAGTTTCACTGAAATGTTCCGTATTAGAATCAAAGATTGAAATGTAGAAATATATTGTACTTTCTCGTAAAAATTATCATAAAATAAAAATCTATCGAACGAAAATTAAATGCTGCAAAATATACAATCGAATCTCCGCTTTAAAATGAAAATAATTTAAAGCGTGCATCTCTCCTTTGAATCGTTAAATTTAGACTCCGAAAAAAAAAAGCCGTAGCTCAGGTTTTGCAAGTTTTTGCAATCAAGGGTATATTGTTGCAGTTAACCCCTTCAATTTTAACCCTATACCTTTCGGAATCTTTCAATAAAATACTGGAAGGGGTCCTATCACAATTTTGCATACAGTAAAGCCTTGCGGACTTCACCAAAACATGTGCCAATTGTATGAATATTAAAACGATTCGCTTGCACTTCTACTAGCAAAACAGATACAAAAGGGGAGTATGCAGACAAAGGGAAAGTAAGTTTTTAATAGGTGACGGTTACCAACTCAAATGTCGTTAGTGCAGGTGATAATTTGGGACTTTTTTTTTAGAAAATTCAATTCACTCCAGTAACATCCTATCGATCACTGGATTGGTAAATTAATTTATAAAATTCCACCCTTGTGGAAAAAAGCGATTAATGAATTATTCAAGAAAATTTGAGCTCGAGGATTGGAAGCTTTCTATAAAAATTATCTTCTAAAATAAACAATGCCTTTAGACCGCATACATATTTATGAATTTATTCGAGATTACGTCAATATCTCCAAGTTAATGTATCATCATACTTCATTAACTCTGATGAGAAATATGGTTTTACGCACTCGGTTAAGCACTACACAATTTATAATATTATCTACACTCTCTGTTTACCATATAATCAACAGTTTATATACAATAAAAAAACTATTTTAAGTTAAAAAGTGATAGATTGATGTATTTATTGACTGATTCGATTAAAAATAGCATCTAGTTTCAAATTGAGGAACTATATTATAAAAATTATAATCATTTTCTTCTTTTTTTCAGAAGCAATCTGGGTAGCTAAGAAATTATGTTCCGAACTGGTAGACAATGCTCTGTAGGTATTTAGAATCGAGTGAACTTTCTGGTATCAAGAACTTCTTGAAAAATCAATTGTAACTTCCCATTTTCAAGACTACAAAACTTTTTTGGGAAAAAAAGTTTTCTCAACCCGTTGACATCAAATGAATGCATAAGTCAAAGTAAAACCACACTAAGAGTTTTAACATGGATCCTAACGGGACATTATCGCCTGAGAGAAGAATATTAAAAAGAAAGGGAGAAAATATAGTCCAATATATAAAAGCAAGGAGACTGGAATGGATGGGACACATTATGAGAAGAGCACCAACAGAAATATTGAAGAGAATCACAACATGGGCTCCATTAAAAACGAGAAAAAGAGGAAGACCACGAAGCAGGAGGTGGGATCAAGTAGAGGAAGATATAAAAGCATTGAAAATTGGAGACTGGAAAGCAAAATGCAGAGACAGAAAAAAAGTAACAGAAGAAAACCAAGAGAATTAGGTACTTTATCTCGTCAATAGGATTAAACACAGCTCTGTTGATCTAGCTATCATCCCTCGGGATTGAACATCCATGATGATGATGATTATTATATTTCCCATTCTCATTCTCCTGAAAATAACATTCTATATCTAATTTTTTTTTTGTTGATCATCCAACAACTAAATGCAATTCGCTCATGCTTCGTATTAATATTTCCCAGCTCCAACTGTTAGATCAGTTGGCATTCCACGATCTCTATGAGTATTTCTTATATTCCAAGTGGGTTCTCACGCCAAATAAGTACATGCCTATGCACTATTATAGTTAATAAGTTTTTATTGTTTCAGATCTTCAGCTAACTCAAAGGAATAGGTCTGGGTAGATTGCAATTTTTTGACATATCATGAAATATTATTATCTTTAATGTTTATGTATATTTTAATATAAATAAGAAATAAATTTTTGAAATGAATTTTACCGTTTCAATTAGAAAATTAACTTATATATTTTCCTCCCCTTAGCTCAGTTAGGCAGTAGAACAGAAGGTGTGCTAAGGATTCCTCATCTTCTTGACAACACCTGCATCTCCTTTTGTCTGCCAATTCAAAATTTTTCATGTGCTTGGTAAGTCTACACTTTCCTGTCAGAAGAGCCCAACCAGAATCCTGGTTGTTCGCCTATTCTAATTTAGTAGGCACACCGTTAACTATGGCCATGGTTTTTTGATGAACTCTTTTGCCGTTTCCTTGTTCCATCGAAACTTCTTTTTTTTCAAAATATTGCTACCTGTTTTTACAGCGGTTCCGTTGTACTACAGAAAGGTTCTGGATCATCGTGCTCCTTCTTGTGTTACTTAGTCTGTAGTTTCATTGCACTTGTGTTCTAAGCAGTCCCATACGTGTTTGTGGTGTATTTTCTTGGAGCTGATTGCTTCTATAGCCAATTGGCTGTCGGAGTATAAAGCAATGGTCTTTCCATCACTGAACAGAGCTTTTTTGCTGTAACTTTTGACTGAAATATCGCCACTGGATTATCCAAGCACAGCGTCAGTCTTGCCTTTGACTTGCCTATATATTTCTGCTCATACACCCTCCATTTTTGAGTAATCTGTTTAGCAGACTATTTCTGCATTAACTGGAGATCCCTATGACTGTATTGAAATTTATACTTGGGAGGTATCTCATTCGATGGCATTCTCATTATGGAATCAGTTTCCAACTCTTTGAATAGCTAGGAATACATCTTACCATTTGTTTGCTTATCTATTGATGACTGATCTCCGCCTTGATGTATCGGTAGATTGAGCAAGACTTCGAATGCGGCTATTTGAGTTGTCCTTCCAGCTTTGATGGTTGCCTGGCAAGCTGGTCTTTGGATGCCATTTAGATTTTTGATCAACCAGTTGTTGGCCACCATACCACCAAAGTATATGCTTTCATGGGTCTGATGAGTCTGATATATAGTCACATAATCATTTTTACCACCAGCTGTTCCCGCATAGAGCATCCACCAATGGATAAACAACTTGGCGTTGCGCTGGTGGCATAAAACTCCAGGTCAAAGGCACGCTAAACTATTCAACTATTCTTTAAACGCCTTCGGCCAAACTGGCACGCGACCTACTATGTCTAAGTCGAGAAACGACGATGATGATGGTGGGAATGCTGATCGGACATTGTAGGCTGAGGAAGCATATGCATACAATTGGCCTAGCAGATGACAGCCTATGTAGGTTTTGCCAGGAAGAAGACGAAACTGCAGAGCACATACTTTGTGAGTGCAAAGGCCTAGTAAGGGTGCGGTTTCACCTATTCGGAGAAGAAAAACCGAGGGGAGAGAGCTATGCAAGGGAGGCGGTATCCAGGCTAATAGATCTAACAAAAAGAATAAAGCTGGATATCGAGCTCTAAAAATAGGGAGGACCACAATAGATCTGCGAAGGTCGCAGTGGGATAGGACAAAAAGCCACTCCATTTCTAATCTTATCCCGCATATTCTTGCGCAGATTGAGGGGTATCGTACTTTTTTAGAAACATTCTGTGGTGTTGATTATGTATCAACTTGTGGTAAAAAATGACTCACCTTTTGTGTAATTGGAATTTCCACCATAATGCGGAAATAATTGCTATAAATAAGGCTATAGGGGTATGTATGGAGAAAAATATAAGGAAAGGTATAATATTCACAGACTCACAGAGCGCAATTGAAAAAGTAAATAACAAAAAATATGGGAAAAATAATCTTATAGCGCTAGAAACCAAAAGATCAATTTTGGAAGCAGGTAAGGACAACTTTTACTTTATATTAGCATGGATACCTGGGCATACGGGGATAAGGGAAATGACCAAGCGAATGAATTGGTTAAGACAGGGAGAATCCTACCTTCCATACCTTAATAAACAAATATGGAATGAACATAGCAATTATTGGGTGGGATCTTTTAAAGAAAAGGAGAAATGGTACCAAAATCAAGGATTTCAAAATTCCAATACATTGACCTTAGACATATAACGTATATTAGGTTGAGAGCAGGGCGTACCCTAAGCAAAGATCATTTGTTTAGAATGTGGTCAAATTGAGAACTTGCATCACCAATTTTTCGAAAGTCCTTTGAACCAAACGTATACTGTTTGGCCTGTATAAAGAATCTGGTAAGAATAAAATATCCCACTCTCATTTCAATTTGTCAAGATATTTAAAATAAAAATTTGAAGTTTAAAAATAGCAGAAGTAAAAATAATCATTAATTACAGAATTACAAAAATCGTTATCTTTTTAACCTGGGTGCTCTACTATAAATCCGAGGCAGCTTTTGGTGGCTTGTATACGCTTGGCTACTGCCCCCGAGCGAGAAAAGTCTAGTTCTCTTGGACATTGGCACTGTTCGACTAGTCCGACAGTTTCTCCTCACTCCTTGAAAGTCATTGATGAAAACATATGTATGGCGATAGAATGTTAGCCGTCTTTTCGGATAGTAAAGGCGAGATACAAGAGCTTAATCCTAAAGTACCTAATTAATCAAGATAAAAGTGGGTTTTTTTTAATTGAGCTACTTTATTGATGAATTTCCATAAAATTGTCCATAAAACATTCCTAGAGCTGAAAATTTTTGTGATGTTGATTTTTCAAATAGGTGTTTTCAAAAATAAGTGTCAACGTACGTATGCGTAATTGCAAATGTACTTTAATAAACCTTCATCACACGTCTATTGTACAAATTTTCATCTACGACTCCAAAATGTGAAAATAAACGGTAGTCATGATTTATTGATAAATTCGAATGTTACCACAAATGATCTGGCGATTAATGTTTCAAACAAATCCTCGCAACTTTCCCCCCGTTATTTAAGACCAAGATGAAAAATCCTCGAACCCAACCATTTTTATTTCAATCGAGGTGTTTTATAATATACAAAAAATTGTCACTGCTTTTACCCCCTACACTTGACAGCTACCCCCACAGATTTTTTAAATAGCAAGGGGGGTCGTGTGATACTTCGTTGGAAAGTGTTTGAAAAGCGGAACTCAAATATATCACACTTTGCTTTAATCTCAATCATCCGTTTTTTAATATCGACTTATTGCGATATACCTAACAATACAAAGGTAGTTCACTGGTTTCGCTTTAATTTGGGAGACTCGATAACAAAAATTATTTAATTCCTATCGTTAAACGCTTATACCAATTTATTTTTTCTGAATAACAATTAATAATGGGTCCAGTCAATTTAATTTTAAAGATATTAATGTAATACATTATTTTTTTTATAATTCTTGCTATTTAAAAAATCTGAGGGGGTAGCAGTCAAGTGTAGGTGGTAAAAGGTGTGACAATTTTTTGTATGGCATCAAACACCTCGATTAAAATAAAAATTAATTTTTATCTTAAATAAAGGAGTTTCATATGGGGGGATGAAACTTAAGTAGCCCAATATCATTTTATTATGTGAAAGTAACACTTTTAAATGGATTTTGACATTTAATACTCCTAATTTGCTAATTTGATTTATCTACAAGTGTGCGGTAAGTAGTTACTTTACCGCACTAGTGCTGTAAGTAATTACATACTATAAAAACAAGTTTTCATTCCGTTGTCAAGTTTTACATCTGTCATATTATAGCCAAGTATTGAATTAATTTCTATAATTTATTTCCCTAACAACCTGATGTTAATGCATTTTTGATAACGACCTACTGGTGCCCTAAAACACGCTTGTAGATAAAATATCGTACAATACACTTAAGGTAGGTGTCTTTACCGCATTTACGTGATTTTCCAAATAAAGACGTACCTACCGTACTTTTATAGTAATATACAGAGATGGATTTAGGCCAAGGCCCGGGCCTAGGGCGGAATTTTAAAAATTGGTTCAGATTTTTTTTTTAAAAGGAGCCGTCCCTTCGCCGTCACCACCTCAGCCTCTTGGTCTTATTGTGGATTCTCATAATGTTCTGACTACAGCCTATTCAGCCAATCCGTTCCCTATATTAGCTCATACAGGTTCTTTACTGGTTGGTTGTAGAAGTCTTCTGGAGTCATTTGGGGTCTTCCATACAGTTTTTGCCTCCTGTGGTCCAGCGTCTCACAGTTACATAATATGTGCAGAGCTGTTTCGGTGTCATTTTTGCATCTTCTCCATGTAAGGTCTCCGTTATACAGCCCTATTTTGTTCAGGTGCTCCTTTGTGGAAAAGTGTCCCATAAGAAGCCCCGTTGTGGTGCGTAGTTTGTTCCTGCTTATTGAGAGCAGTTCTTTTATAAATGTTTTCCCATGTGTTTGCCTAGGCTTATTCTTCCAGTGTTTTTCGTGTTGTTCGTCCACCCACCCTCTTAACCATGACCTAGTGGAGCATCTGGGAATGCCCACAGATGGTTCGGGTCCGTTCATCAGGGTTGACGATCCTGCTTTTGCAAGTTTGTCAGCTTTTTCATTGCCAGCGATTCCTTTGTGACCTGAGACCCACTACAGTGTTACACTGATCCGAGACGCCGAGATGTTACCTTAGAGCTCTGAAGTGCTTTAAGGGCAGCTTGACTGTCACTGTAGATCCTGATCTGCCTGTTGTTGTAGGCTCTCATGTTATTTGCCCTTGCACATGCAAGTATTGCATAAACCTCTGCTTTAAATAACGAGGTATATTTACCAAGCGAGACGATTCCTTCATATTTGCTAGACTTGCTGTATATACCCACTCCGGTGCCGAGCTCATTCCTTGATCCGTCTGTATACCAGATCAGTTCATTCGCTCTGCTGAGTGGTGGTGCGTCCTCTTCCTCAAGCTCCTTTCGATCTTTGATGACAATCTCGAAATTCTTGCGAAAGGTATATCTGGCGGTCATGTGGTCTGTTGGCATTTTAAAAATGTCGTCATCCACGTGCCTTATTTCTGTGTGTTTTCTCCCACGTCATGGTCTGATGCTTTTTCCAGTCTGGTTAAAGCTGCCCTTGCTTCGCACATTATGAATTGGTTCAGATTAGTTTTTATTAAAAAAAAATTTTATAGAGAATAAATTATTCATAATTCAATGCCCATTCTTTAAATTTAGTAAAATCACGTGCAGTTGAATCTGTAACAGAAGCAGTCGACTATTTTCTACTTTGCAAGTACTAATTTCTTCTCACGTCGTTGAGAGTTCTCGGTGCAACGTACAAATTTGACAGTTACAATTCTTTCTCAAACTCGTTGGTCTTCTCGACATGATGCATGTTACGCATTAGAAAAGTAGAAGTCTGCAATATTTGATGCACTGGAATTCATTGCCGAGAGCAGAAATGAGAAACCGACTACGCCATCTGAAGCTATCAGGATTGCAGCAAAAATTACAGCAATTCTAGTAATTCTTTGTAATGGAATTTTAGATCGTTTTTCGATACTGCTAGTAAGAAGCTTCCACTAAAACATCAAACCGGGGCTAGGGAGGCAGGAAGCCTAAATCCGCCACTGTTAATATATTAAGCAGAGTGAGATAAGAAAAACGCGTGCGGTAATAAACTTCTTATCTCTCGCGATATTAGTGGGATAAGAAAGTTCTTTTCTCACGGGCGTAGGTGTATGGATTCTTTTACAATATTTTGAAGATTTACAAGAGAGACTAAAACAGATTTTATTTTTATTTTTGAAACCAATAAAATCTGCATAATCGTATCAAATTAAAACGTATATACATATGTGAAACTTTATTCCAAAAAATTGAGTGATAATAATCCATTTATTCCTAATTGTATATATGTCACCAAACCATAAATCGACGTTTTACAGACAACCAACGCAATCTAATCCGATATATTTGGCGGAACACACGAGATCAAAGTTCAATTTATACTCGTCAAAATATCAATGTGTAACGTGAAAGTAACCTTGATCATACAAAATAAAAGACATCATTTGTTTATTTACAATTTCAATTTTTAAAAATAAAATAGGTTTTTTTCTACCGCTGGTTTTCCATCTCTTTCTACCGCTGGTTTTCCATCTCTTTCAACACGCTGACCACTCTTTTGTGAATTTTTAAAAGTGGGAGATTTTTCCCCTCGATTGTTCCCTTTTAAGCAGCTCGTTACAGGTTTCTGTGCCGATTCAAAAGGGAAGGAAACTAGATTTAACAAGATTGAATAAATCGTGATTCAAAGTTGTTCCTCTGATGTATAGATGCCGCGCGAATCTTTGTTCTAGTAGTAAATTCTGATTAAAATTTAATTTATTATTATTACTATTAAATAATTAATAAGAGTAAAATGTTTATTTTAACGATAGACGAGTGGTGAAAGGATAAAAAGATAAAAACCAATCTGTTGGTTAAATTTCCACTAAAATCACTTAATTATGGTGAAAAGATTGGATTAAATGGCAAACTTTTCACACTTTTACATATAGTTCCTTAAAATTTGAAATAATGCAGACCATCTGCATAAGTCGATTACAAGTATACAGGTTGCACCGTTGCTCCAAAATAACTTATTAACATATTTTTTTAAATTGTACACCTTGTATATATTTTCAGTTTTTCATAATCTATTAAATTACAAATACAACCGTCAAGACCGCTTAATTGTACCTTTAATAATATCAAAGTTACATTGGTTTGAATCTACAATTATTAAAAAATTGTTTATGTCAAAAAAGTAGTAGGTTCTGCTGTCATTAATAATAATTAATAAAGTTTTAGGCTTCTCGCCAAAAATTCCTAGTCTCCCGCCAAAATTTCAGGTTTTTCGCTAAAATTGCTGGTTTCCCGTTAAAAATTTCAGGTTTTCCGTAGAGAATTTCAAGTTTCCCGCCAAAATTTCAGGTTTTCCGCCAAAGATTTCAAGTTTTCCGCCGAAATTCCAGGTTTCCCGCCGAAATTTTTTTTTAAACCTTATGGAAAGCGAAATATTAGCAGGTTACGTTACTTTATGTACACACTGTATATATATTAAAATGACAAACCTTAATTCGACCTTCCATTAAATCAATGTAAAATTGAAGCGACCGCATAACGACCATCCAATTTAAGAAAATTACAACCAGTTTTACAATCCAAACGCAAACGCTATGCGGACCTTTCCAACTATTAGAGAGAAACTCATCCGCGAGAATAGGAAAATGTAGTCTCGTAATACCGTGGCCAAAGGGCCAAGAGTAGATTACGCAGATAAAGAACACAACGGTCGAGTGCATCTCACAACCATTCCGGGCTTTGGTCTTGTTCAGTAACGACATAGTTGAGGTTTTTAGTTGTGGAACGCTGTTTACCATATACCCCAAATTACCCGAGGCACTTTTGCCTATATTAAATTTCTGGCGGTTTTTAAGATTTTATATAAGATAGTCCCCAGTAAATTTAGATATTAGTACACGAATATTTCGAAAATACTTAAATTAAAATAATATATTATAGAGATTTTTTATAACTGCTCTATTAGTTTATGCATGATACTTAACTTTTGTATTATTCATTTTATGTGATTAAGTATATATTCATTTTATTATTTATTGTTAATTTATTACAAAAATTCTTATCTGAGGGTTTTGGGTTCAATATTCAAATTATTTTTTCAATTCAGTTCAATTTCAAATATTTATTTCAACAATTAAATGAAGCATTACAAACTTTAACTTTCTAAATTAGTTATTATTATTGTTTTTTTTAAGAATTGATTTGTGTTCCAAATTCTTCACATTTCTATTAAATATTAAATTTTTTATTTTATTCCGGTCTAAACTATACCTATGATAAATTTCCATGATACTCCGGTCTTCAAGAAACTATTTTCTATTATAATTGTTTCCAAATTGTTATTTTTAGTATTTGTTCATATTTATTGGTTATTTAAATGATTGAAATTTTACTTTCCTGTTCTGAATGCTAAGAATTCTTCAAATTCCCAAATACTTCCTTTGTAAGATAACTTTGGTCTCCAATTTTTATATGATTTGCATGATTGCTTCTACTTCTTTCTATTTTCCAGTACAATATAATTTTTTTTAATATTCAATCGGTTATTTTATTTTGGTTTTATTTCTAATTATTCTCTCCTGTCAAAAGTATCTCTCTATCCAAGTAATAATAATCACCATCACTACCCACATTCAATTTCCATCATTTTCCCCTGATTGTTATGTTTTAAAAAAATTTCTTTCAAACTGACATTTCTTTAGGTATATCACAAATTACGTTTTTTTTCAAATTAAATTTCATACAATAACTACACAATATATATGATAATATAAAAATAACATACCCTACTTTCATTCCACGTACATGGTAGACATTTTCCAAACTATATCAATAAGCAATTGTAATGCCTAGGTTTGTCAAAATCATCCACTTAATCTATCGACTGGTCTTCTTAAATTCTAGCATAATTCTGTTTAAAATAAACTTTTCCACAAAAGTATGAGAAAGATAGTAAAAATTATCAACTGTTTCATTCACCAAGGTTTAGTCTGCAATACATTAAATGTCTACTAGCTTTTCAAATTTTAGGCATATTGCCTAGACGTAAAATTGAAGCGGATGAAGCTAGTACGGGTATTGGTATGATCTAGGCGGGTCGTCTTCAAACAAAAGTTGCTGACATTTTCCAAGTCAGTGAAAATGTTATTACGCGGCTTCTTCGTACAAAGAGCCTTGAATTTCCAAAAATTACCCCCACAGACACTCCAAAAACTTAAGGGCTACTTCATTCATTTTATTGGGTTGTGCTTTGTACCATTTCCCATGTTATCTACTTCTATTCCAGAAGCTTTGTGTCTTCTAGGTAGGCTACTAGTTTGACTGGAGGGATTTTCAATAGTTGTAACGGTTGTATTGCTTCCTCACCAAAGTGCTTCCGTCTGAGTCCATGTAAGTTCTCGCAGGAGCAGAGTTCAATAACTTTGCCCATTTTGCGCAGATGTTTCCTCAGGTTGCAGTGTCCAGTCATCAGGTCGGTAACTGTCTTCAAATGTCTCATACTTAGTTAGCCTGGTTGAGAGTTCCTTGTCTACCTCGTTCAGTAAACTCTTCGTATATAGGTTAGGTTTATGGTGAGTGGGTCTATAAGGCCCTCCACTGCGACTCGCAAGAGTCTATTGTGGCTCGTTCAGTAAATTCTTTGTATGGAGGTGCCCTTGTGTCGTCCTTTAATGAGTTGGTGTTCCCTATCTAGCCAGTTCCCGAATTCCCTTAAGGCTACTTCATTGACCTTATTGAAAGTAAGCTAATTGTTTTGTTCAAAACTGTAAACGTGTAGTGCAAAAGGTCAAACATACGCTTACCGACAACAGATTTCAAGTAGTGTATGTCTCTTAGACTGTCAAAAAAGCGTGTATTGAACATCATTAACGCCTTATGATATTTGCGGCCAGCTTCGCCATATTATATCATTTCGCATTTTTCTGATTTAAACTTCACAATAATCAAATTTACTTCAAAGTAGTAACCAAATTTAAGGTAATAAAGAGGAAACTTTTAATTGGACAGCATACCTGTTAAAATTTAAATCCTAATCTTGACTATGTATAAATTAAAACCTTCTTATAGAATTGACCCTTTTGAATACCATTTGAGGTGGTTTTTTATTCGCCATCGTTACAAAATAATTTAATGTTTTAAAACGTTGACAAATTTAGAAAACTCCTTCACAACGCCACATTTAACCATATTAATTTAAAAATAGTTCAAAAGTTGAAGGGGGCTATATTTTTACAATACATATACCCAAAAACAAACCCTTCAAAAATAAAAATGTATGTGCCAAAAATTAAATTCTATTCCAACAATTTTTCAATATCAATGCATCCTCTCTACAGTCCCGTTGATTTCCCACGGGACGCCTCGCATCCCGGTCTGGAGCAACTGACCAAACCTGTCACCTATGACCCGGTCCGCGTTTGTTGTAAAATGACCTTTGACTGTCGCCTGTTCTTTTCCCGAAGATATTTAAATAACAGAAGGGATATTTGCTATTGAGATTTTTTTAAGCTAGATCGGGTTACGGGACATACAGGTGGGTTGGATTTCGGAGATGAACCTTAAGACTTTAGTTTCCATTCAACGACGGGGCAATGAACACTTTAAACTATAAAAGGTAAGGCGGAAAAATTACCTTTAGATATTCTCAAAGTTTTGTGGAAGGTTAAGTGAAATGTGATTTTATAAATGAAAATTTTAATATAAAAAATAAGGCTTTTCAACGGAATCTTATAGGATGACATTTTTAAGAAAAATTTCAGTTGTGTGTTTATATGTATCCCTATCTTACGAATGGGTTGTATAATTGTCTCGAAACGTGTGTTTAGTTTTATCCCTATGCTTTACGATAATAACCAAGTCTAATGTCAACCGGAGAAAGCTGGTAAGTGAAACTTTTGGTTGTTTAAAAACAAATCTCAACGCGTTAAAATCATAAATTTCCCTTGTGAATAGAAAAAGGTATGTCTCTTAATTCTGATTGGTTTATGTCAACATAATATCCATAATCTAATAATAAAACTCTATTAAGTCCAATTCGTGCTTAGGTACAAGGGACATAATATTCCAACTCAATCTCTTACACTGCTGAAAATTGAATATTCTTTTAAACATCCTGTAAAGTAGACCGGTTAAAAAGGTTTTCAAACAATTTGCTTATATAGGAGAAAACATTGGGTTGTTTTTAATGGAAATGAAAAACAAAATTCAGTTGGAAAAATTGGAAACAAATATTTACAAAAAAGCCTGTAGCAAATGATACCTTCTGACAGGGTACAGGTTATTTGGTTCCCATATTAGGAAGGGTCAGAAAAAATGATCAATTTAGTTACCAATGTTTAGGAATACCTAATTTTTATGTGTAATTATTTGATTCCCGACATTTTCAGTTTACCTGATCCCTATCCCGGAAAGCAATAACTTTATAATTGTTTGTATTATAGACAAAGTATTTAAAACATGAAGTTTCTACAAAAAATATTAACTAAAACACAGAAAGAAATCTATGGATCGGGACATTCTCATGTAATAATCTTCGCAGGTTTTTCTGACAGGTCCTCTACAGCTTTTCGTTTGCAGAGAGAATTAACGATTCAAGTCCTGCACAACTGCATCATGAAAATGAGGAATGCATATTCATATTTGCTCAAAGTAAGAACAAATGATTCCTCACCACTTTCCAGGACCTTTTGAAGACAATGTCCAATCAAAATTATTTCAGGATTTATGCAGAGAATTTAACACAACTTTAAAAAAAATAGAATGCGAGCAAGCACAATTCAAAACATAACTGAACGTCGCAGATGAAGTACCAACATCCTTCTGACATCCTGTAGTGTATTTATTCATTTAGTTTGTTAAAATGATCTCATACTTAATATTTGCGAGAGTAAGAGTGAAATTTTCTAGTATTTAACGAAAGAAAGCCTTTAGACTTTTTGTGCTCTTAGTTGTGTTGATTCCTTCGTGCCAATTCCCATTACACTCCACCTTGTAGGCAGCCATTGTCGCAGTCATGCTTCGCATAGACCAGTTGGTGTAAGGCTGTTTCACAGAATTTTCCTGATCTATAGGCATATTGGTTAAAATGTAGTGCCTTTCAATGCGAAAGTTTTCCCTAATAAGTTTCTCAATTATCTTCAGCTTGAAAGAAGACAGAATTATTGGCCTGAATGACTTTGCCTGGAAATAAGCATTACCTGGTTTGGGAATAAAGACAATTCGGGCTCTTTTCCAAACAGTTACCGGTGATGCTCTGAAGAGTTTACAAAGTACTGGAGATACCTAGGTGTATTTACCCCTGCTGCAGATGAACTGGGATTATACCATCTAGTCCAAGAGCTTTGTATGATTCAACCGAGTTAAAAGCCAAGTTCACTTTGCACTGGGTTATTACTTTATTAACAGCACTCCAATCATCTTTCCTCGCCTTCCCTTATGCTTGTTAAAAGGGTTTTTAAAAATTAAAAATATACAAATAAATAGAAAAACAATTAACATAAACGACAGTTTCCGTAGATAAACCTCGAACATAAAACTGTAGTGTTAACGATCATCGAAAACCATTTCGAAGCTCGTTGATCGTTAAACTAGTTTTATAATGGAATAATCCTTTTTTGGTTAATGACGTACAGTTAGATATTCACGAAAGTCATAAGAACATGTCGTTTCAGTTAAGCTTATCGCACTCTAATGCTCATTGTAACTCCGCGAATTGGAATTTCAGCAAAACGACGGATATACCAGTCGTAAAAGTAAATGCGATGTCGTCAAAATAACTCAAATCTGTATACTCCAGTGCTTTGTTGGTTTGTTTCGGGATCATTCAGTACGGAATTGTACGTTATAATCGACCTAAAATATTACTAAGCGGCTGAAAACGTTAGAAACACATCTTTATTGGCCACTTATTGATTGAAATATTGTTACGTTGGACTTTTACTGAAGATATACAGTGAAGATTCCCGAGAGAACAGATATTTTTCTTTGCCACTGCAGTGACAGAGTAGCCAAGCAAAATAAAGACAAAATATGTGTTCTCTATTCCCTCAGTCAAGAATCATCGAAAAGTTGAGAACTGTCTGGAACAGGTGAAAAGTATAAAATGCGGGACAATTGACATTAGTTGGTTAGTAATGAATTATGAGAGATTTGAGTTCTGTTATATAAAAGTAAGACGTGCATAATTCACAGAATTGTGTTGGAAAAGATGAAGTTACCTATAGAAATAAATAAAGTTAAGAAAGTAGAAGGCGAGTAACAATATTTTTTCACATGAATTCACTACAAAAACATGTCTTTAAATAGATATAGTCATCGGGTTTACTGTTTGGACCTTTACGGAATCTACTCATATTATTATTTTAAATGAAAATAACTGCTTCTATTTATTAATTCCACTTTATTAGAAAACATATGAGAATTCTATTGATAATTATTTTGATCCTTAAAATATCAATCTAATTAATAAATAAATCTAATTTATACAATAAATCTAGATATATACATTTTATAATACGATACCTTAAGCTACATAAATACTATTTTTTTTTTAATTTTCTTTTTTTTACTATTTTCTTTTTTTATTTCATTTTTTTTTATTATTTTTTTTCTGTTTTTTTCAATTGTTTGGTTTTTCTTCATTTTTTTTTTTCTATTTTTTCCTCGTCATCGTCAGAATGACAGAAGTTACATTTGATTTTGATTTCTGCGCAAGACAGTTTGCCAACTTCACATAGCTTCTTCTTATGTGAAACGGAATCTACTTATTCCTCTTCGATGTAAACGTCAATTTGATACGTTTTACTCAAAGTCAATCCTGTATAAAAGTATATATGAAATTTAAATTTTGTACTAAGTAGTTATAAAAAAATATAATTCTGCAGCTCCAGCTGCCTGAATCAATGATGTAATTTGTAGAGTCGTGGTTTGTGGTTAAGCCGTTGTTTCATCTAAAGAGGGTAAATATCGCTGAAGGATTGGAATTAAGTAAATTAGAATAGTGTCAAACTAAGCTGTGAATATATACCTACAGCAGTCCTAAATAAATAAGGCTAAAATTTCGTATTTCTCAAGAGAATATTTCTAAGCAGAAGCAGTATACTTAAAGATGTTGATTAGAGTGAGGGTTCAATATTATTTGAGTGCTAAAAGTTATCAAATTCTAGTAGGGTAAAACAGGGAGAGATGACGCACCTTTTGGAAAATGCGTCGGAAATCTACTGTTTTGAACTGAACGTAGTCCTAAAATCATAAATAATTCTTTAGGTATTAAACTTTTATTGCATAACATCGATATAAAAAAAAACTTCCAAAATTAAAATAAAATTCAAAATTCTGATTTGATGCCATGGGTGAGACGACGCATTGGGTGTGGGAGAGATTGCTAATACGAGCTCAACATCACATGGTTACTTTTCGGCAATCTTTTTCTTCCCACAGGGCATACAGTAGTTTTTAAAGGATGTGCAAGTGTCATGAAGCCACCTGCGGCACTCCACGCGCATAGTGTCCTATCAGGGATGTTGTTATTGCGAGCGGCTTGTCTGATGGAAACCTTATCTTGAATCACAGCGTTCACTGCTCTCGTCAAGTCCTCCTGTATCCATTTCCCCCTTGTACTCTTACGGCTAGTGGAAAAAGTCGGCATTTTGGTTCTGAAAATAAAAAAACTATTGTGCGTCATCTATCACGAAACGTCATGCGTCATCTATCCCAAGCCCACGGGATAGATGACGCACCTGTTTGGATTACTACAAATTCCGAGTGTTGGCATTAGCTTAGTGAATATAGCTTTTATAATAACCCAGCTTCAAACTACATTCGTCAGAATGTCGACTTTTAGCGGATTTCTAATAAACAGTGGATCAAACTAAACACCACGCAAACTTTTTCGGTACTTTCCAACTATATATCACCAAATATCTTGTAAGTATAAAACACTTTCAACACGATTTTCCACGAACGGCAAGAGTAAACCGTCTGCATGCACCTATCTTGGGCAACCGGTACCGCGTGCACCGAAATCGTAAATTATCGGGTTGCGTCATCTCTTCCGCCGCGTCATGTCTCCTTGTTTTATCCTAATTAATGTAAATTTTAATCTTAACAGCAGTGCGGTGAGAATGGAAAGGTTGAAATTGACTGGTCGGAAAAACAATTTTTGACAGTTTGCTCGAAACCACGATTTTTATCAATATTTCCTCAACTTTAGTATCAAATCTAAGCTGAAATTTTGGGAAGTGAAAATAACGAAATCGGTCAAAAATGTTCCTTTTTTGATATTTTGTATAAAAATTGAAGGAAAAGACTCCATTCACCAGTTAATCTTCTTGTATAACATTTGTTTTTTGGAAAGTTGACATTTTTCTAACACCGTGAGCTGTGAAGATTATTAGACCAGGCTTCAACAGAAAAAAGAATCTCAGTGATCGCAGTGGATGGGTTTGGAACTAATTCATGGTGGTTTTTTTGAATTTTTAACTTCAAGGATACGTGTAATACCTATTGCACAATATTTGCAATCGAACGATTTTGCACTTTAATATTAACAGTATTAACAATATTAACAGTATTGCAAATATTGTATACTATAAGGAATAGTAATAGGAAAGTGAAACACCTTTCGCAAGTAAAATTAATTATAGTTTATTGATTTTAAATCTTTCACAAAGTGAAATATTATATAAAAAAACTTGATACAAACACATACTTACTAAAAACCAATGGAAAAAGAATAAATATTAAAATAAATCATAATTTTTTTCTGGTTGAATATCTAATTACAATAAATATAGTTTAAAAAAACTATAAAAAAACACGTTTTTAAAGAATGTTGGAGCGCTTTGTGCTTATCGTATATCAAGCGCCCCACGCTTTTCCCTCAATTAAACTAGTATTGTTTATGTACTATTGTCATAATTTAATTTTTAAAATTATTTTTAACTTTGTAGTCCAACATTCTTTAAAAGCGTGTTTTTTTAGTTTTTTTAAACTATATTTATTTTTAACTTTTTAGTTTTTCGATTTATTGTCTATAGATTTTTTCTTCAAGTTCTCGTTGATAGTATTATTAATTTCCAACAGAGGGTGCATGAACGTAAAATTCTTCTTCAAGAACGCAATAAAATTTGAGGTGTGAAATTCTAAAACTTAATGTTGATGCAGAAGGTATATCGAATTTCTAACAGAGGGCGGAGAGTTGTGAAATTAGCTCCGACTTGAAGAGAAAATTAACAGTTATTACTTCGATAACCAATCCAGTCTTGACGTGTGCACTTGCTGTTGAATTTAAAAAAAATATAAATTTAATTACAATAATTCAAATGATTTTATTCCATTCTTGAAGAAAAATAATTATCGGATGTTTCACTGATTGTCCTTTGTACACAAGAAACCGAAAAGTTACAAAGGAACAACCAGAACACTGAAACAATTTCGTGACAAATGTTTAACATCAATTCAACAAATATAGCACCTAATTTTAATTGTTAAATCTTGTTGTTTTCAATAAATTCTTACTATTTTCGCCTAGTATTAATTTGTTTAATCTAAATAATTTTTATTTAAAATATTCAACACAGTGTCTTATCGATCGACAAAATTCCAGGCAATCCTAGAATTGACGTGTCAATGCAATGTTAGATCCTTGCGATATTTCACAGCTCCTCATTCTCTCAAAATTAGATTCTCTTCCATCCCTCCATCTAATCAAGTTCCTTGGATCCCTCACAGCGTAACCGAGAGAACAACCTTCATTTGTAAATGGAAATACTCGCCAACCCGCCTCACACCCCCTCTACCGACCATTAAACTTTTTGCGATTGCTTCTATTTAATGTCTTGCCATTGTAGGGGCATAATCACCGACGCCTTAAAGTTCAACAGACCCTTTCTTCAGTGAGAAAAACAAAGAGCTCGCTTGTACGTTGTCCATAGACATAGAATTCGGGTCAATAAAAAGGATTCATAACTTGATGTTTTATTAAAATTAAGCTTATGCACAGAAATTTTAACTACTTTTCGATGCTTCAAGAGCTCGTATTTGTTTTATTGCAAAATGAATAGTTTTATATTAATTTGAAGCATTTTTCAAACAAAACTTACCATAAAATGTTGTATCTAGTCCGTTATATATATAGAGGAATTCTATCACTTCTTAATTTACCTATTCATTTGTTTGGTTCAAATAACTATTCTCAATTTCATATTCTAAAACAATTAGTGATGAGCAAAATTGGTCTTGGTCTTGCTTTTTCGCCAGACCAAGACTAGGGTTACGGTCCAATAAATGTATTGATGAGCCTTATGATCCTCGGGCCATGGTACCCAGGCTACTGAAACCTTGCAACGGTCTCCGATCTCATACTAGCTTAGAATTGACTCTAGGAGGAGCTTCAGTGCAGCTTGACTGTCTATGAAGTACAGTCTAAGGTACAGACCATTCCAGAATGTCGTCATTGACAGGTCGGCATTATTGTTATGGAGGACACATGTCATTCTCTACTTAGTTTTCATTGTTTACTGGTAAACAACGAATGATAGATAGACTTTAATTAGTAATAAGTTATTAAAATTATTTAAAATTCCTTCGGTTTGTAGTGTTGGTAAGTGTGGAATGCGGAGAGCAATCACATAACTCCTCTGTAGATTGCTTTTTTCGTCGTCTGATATTCTAATTATTATTTAATTCAATTCAGAGAGGTTACTGACTGCGCTATGTGTTTTTTGTAAAGTCTTCATTATTTTAATAAATTATATATTACATTGACATTATTCTACAAATTCTATCTGACAACCATGTCAAAACACACAAGCTTCCACTCCAACTGATCGGTTGTCCTCCAGAACCTATCAAAGTCAGGTGTTCTGGAACGGTCTATACAAATTTGATAAATTTTTAGAATCTTTCTTTTCTTCTTTTTATTGAAAAAGTTAATATTTTCATAAATGTTTCTGGTTAAACCCCGAATGAGTGAAGAAACTCCCCACCTATGTAAAACAAAGACGTGGAGGTTACCTCTGCGGTGGAGCACGATGTATAATTTAAGCAAACGACCCCTGATAAGGGAAACGTGTGTAAACTATAGCTAATCTAACTCAATAAACTTTATAGTGGCAGGAATGGCGGCCGAGATAACGGTAAGGTCGGTAATCCAGGTTACTAACTTGCCTCTAACGGCATCTATGACTACTATGATTACTCAGGCCCAGTCTAAAATAACGACGGTGGGCGACAATTGCCGGCGGTGCTTTCCCCTACCTTGTGTATCGTAAAATCCTTTTAGATATCCGATTTTTTATATTCACGAATGTGATTTTTTCACCAGAATATATACTTTTTCTGTAGTTTAAATTTATACATAAGAAGCAACTATTTTTTGTCGAAGCTTTTGTAAAAAAGTTTTAAAGTAAGCATTTCATTTCTGTTCACAAGCTGCTGATTTCCATTGGAATTTCCAGTGGAAAGTATGTATTTTTGGCGTTAACATGTACTGCATGAGACCTAAAAGATCTTTTGCGCACCCCTCTTTTACTCAATATCTGAGGGTAGTCTCATTAACTAATAGTTTCTTTAGTCCTATTCCATGGAGGATATTCTCAGGCTAGTTACTCACTCATACTCTTCTATCCAGTAGTCTACCAGAATGTGTGCCTGTGGTTTGTGAATAGACGTTTCATCTTCTACTCCACAGAATCTACATTCTTCCTTCTCCACAGACCTGTCGTAGTTTCCCAGTAGTAGCTATGACTGTCTTACTAATTCTAGACATTAAAAGCACTTGGCATTTATCCTCAATGGGAAGACTCAACCAATTATCCTTGGTCCTACATGGGTTCCAGAACCGCTGACTGAAAATATCATTTTTCTCCCCCCTATATTGTAAACAACGCATTTTGACACTGTTTTGAAGGAAGTAAGTAACAATGACCAAAAAGGTATCGATTGCTCTTGACGACGGGTTGTAAGTAAACTTACCACCCAATAGTTACTAAATCATTTCAATGGTCTAGTTTTTTTGTCTTTTTCTATTTTGAACTAATGGCTGTATTCTGAGCCTCTAGTTATATAGGCCCTTTATTTTTCTTGTTTCTTCCGTTTTTATTTGTACCATTAAACCCATACCAGTGCACTTGATTTCTTAACTTAAAAAGAACAATTGATTATAAAAGATACAGAAGCTGTGTAGGATAAATTCCTTGTGAAACACCCACACCATTTATACAAATTAAAGTACAATTATGCAATCTTTCGAATATATAACGTTATGCTATTCAGCTAACAAGTTTTTCTTTATTTTGCCTCATTGGTTTTATTTAATAATATACTAACAAAGTTTATTAATCGAGATAACTGTTGCTGTTTCCGAGGGTGTGCTATAGTTGATGTTCCAGAGTAAAGGGTGAAGACATTGTAGGGAAATAATCCACGAATACATTTGCATATATTTAATTACAGCTGTAATGGACCCGATTTCCCCTCTCTTGCTCGAGAACTATAAGATCGAACTACGTCGGCCATCTTAAAATGTAATCGATAATATAGTGGTGGATTTTGGGAGAAGGGATGTATTGTGAACTAAGGGTCTTAAGAACGTATGTGTATTACATCTATATTTTTTATGTATTATTTTTAACAAAAATTGTTTTTCGTTCTTTTTATTATTTGGCATCGAGAAATACATATAGGTAGGTAACCCTAAATTTTCACCCTTATACCCTCATTCATATTATATAGAGCATTTTTTACAGTCACTAAGAACAAATATAATTTTGATAGAGGAATTAATATAACTAAACAAATATGGCATTACAACTAATATTTCCCGGAAAAAATGACGAAATACAAAGTTACAAAACCATCCCATATGCTGGTAATATTTCTAATAATATTTCAAATATAATATCTTCTTTTAAAACAGAAAGCAATGTAAGTAAAAAATTGTTATGTATAAAAACAAAAATATCTCGATAAAAGTTTGGGATATATAAACTTAAATGTCCAGAATGTAATGCAGTCATATACTTCAAATCATTCGAAATTTTGAAATTAGACACAATGAACACTTACGAGCATACAGATTGAAACGACCACGCAAAACATCTACTAGACACCAAACATTCCTTAGCACCTAACACAGATAATACTACATATTTGTGAAAACAAGAACTAGATTTTCTTGAAGAATCAGAAATTAGAAGACGCTTAAAAGACCCACAATATGACTTCGTTAATAAACAGATATATCTAGGGATCTCTCCACTATTGAATTGTCTTCCTAAGTATATATTCTTCTTTTTTTCTATTCATTTACAAATTAAGCCAATCACAAGACAGGTTACTATTTGGTCTAGCCAAACACCAAGTAGGCATCAGAGGTCTTTTCGGAAACTGGCTTCAGTAAGCTCCAGTGAAAGATTTGGCAGCAGTACGTTGTTTTGGGAATGGGAGAAGCAGAATACAATGACAGACGATTTGTCATCTCAAAATAAAGCGATGTTGCCAAATCTTTTACTGAAGCCAGTTTCCGAAAAGTCCCCACATCAAATGTAACTTCTGTCATTCTGACCACAAAACAGACAAATCTATAGAAATTAAGGTTTATAGTATGACCTTGAATAAAAAAATTAGGTTTCAAACCCATCCACGTGCAGCGCTAGTTGCAATTGAGTTGTCGAAACAGGCTCTACAAACTCTTAGGTATTACTTATAGCGTATGGTGAAACGTAAATTGTATTCAGGTTTTCCTAAATCCATTTTAGGTGTTACCTAACTTTAGGAAATGGTTGGTGAAATCGGGTAGTAATAATTGAAATAAACAAACAAAAATAGTTCTGAACTTATCCAATGCGATCGCTGAAATTCTTCTTTCACACCTTGACACAGGACTTTCTCTTGTATAGATTAGTTTGTTTTGTTAGCTGCCTTGCCTATTTCGACAACTATATTGCAGCTAGCGCTTCAGGTAGATGGGTTTGAAACCTCAATTTTTCATTCCAGTTCATTCTAAAAGCTTTCACTACCATATGTCAGTCTGTTTTGTGATTCTGACGATGATATTTTAAATATCGAAATAATTATCAACTAATTATTCAAAGTAGTAAGGAAGAAGATTGTGAAAACGAATGTATACCATTTGTTCCTAAAACTATTAGAAAGTAATTGATATTTTTATCACCTAGTTGATTGGGTTGATCAAATTTTCTCACTTTCGGAATTCAATCCCGACAATCAACACCGATGCAACAAGAAAAAGGTTTTGCAAACAGACAAAATAAATAAATAAAACAAAAACCGAGCCGTAGGAAGCGAAGAATTACGGTGGAAAGAGAAAGAGCTAGGAGTGAACTGGCGATTGAATTAAAAGTTTGGTGTATGACTTTGAATGCTCAAATCAACAGTAAATTAACGGGCGTTTCATAATTTGATAATACTGTTGAAAGTTGCTCATTCATTTTCGAAGTGCCGAGAATTCCGCCTAATATTGTAAATTGAAACAGTGATTTCATTAGTTCGAATGGAGATTCGGTGTGGGAAAAGTAATTCAATCTATATTTAATAATCTACGTGTAATTAACGCTGCTTTTATTGCTTACTCGCTATTTAAACCCATTATTTTTCTACAATAATCATAAGTCAACTCATCTAGAATATAATTAGATATATAGTAAGTATATTGTGTAGCATTTGCGCACGTGTTGCACTATGTATTCTTCCTACGACACGACCACCATCCAGAAATCAAACAAACGACTGTGCTGCACACGGTACTTTATTATGAGCACTTTTTCTTACATGACATCCCAATCTTAATTTATTATTAATAAGGTTGCTTATTGTTAGTTGGGATAGCTTACAATTTCTGCACTTCATTTAAATAAATTACTAAAGATTATATTTAAAGGTTTATTAAATATTACAGTAGGCAACAAATTTACGTTTTAAGAAATATATTTTAATTTTAACTTACCTTGCATGGGATTTTTCACATAAAATTATAATGAATTGTAAAACTGAAACAGTTTTGGATCTTTGTCCCTAGTGTTGGTCTTTTCGACAAGTTTATTGTTAATAAGTCATTATTTGTAGCAGATGTTGAGAGAACAGGAACAGAATGACACTTTGCTGTAGGTATATATTTTGTGGCTATGCTTTATGTCACTTTGGCTATGTTTTATGCCACTTTTCCCACAACTTTTGTTGCTGTGACAAATTGTTAATATTGAGTAATATGCAAAATACTGTTTTGGATGGTGTTCGTAGGAAAAAGTCGTTCTCTTCTAAACGTTTTGGCTACAACTTCACCAGCCATTATCAGTGGCTTGAACGAAGTACTCTTCTCGACCTATCAACTGAAACTGAGTTATCTCTTGATCACATTCCGATACGTTGTATGTACATTCATCCTTTATGTTTTTAGCACCAAGAATATACAATTGCATTTCTCTAAAATTACAATCCATTACCTCAGAAAGAGCAAGAGACTTCTGTAGTACTATCCTCACCAAGTACTAATTATAACATAATTATTTAAAGCTGTGTGTAAAGTTAATTTTAATTTTCTAATATACAACGTTTTTTTAGTTGTATGCCGAAACCTCTCGGAAGCCTTCGGGTTAATTTATTCATAGTGTGTATTTATGTATATGTAATGTGTCTATTTGTATAAGAATGTGTGAAAAAAAATCCATTTTATCTATTGCATTTGATTAATTCTCAAAATAAGTGCTTGGCACTTATTGAGTATCAATTTTTTCTAATTTTATTGTAATGTAAAATATCTACAATGTACATTTTAAGAATAAATTATTATTATTATTATTTTGGCGAAAGTTGTATTTTTTTATATTGGCACGTTTGTGAGACAGATCTTTGTTAAACAATCTGTTGTTTGTTTCTTTTTGTTTAAGTTTTCTTGGTGTTTGTGATCTCCCTCTGACAATTCAGGAATTATTGCTACATGAGCAGCTTTTGCCACCATCTTTTTGGAAATAGTTCGAAAACGGATCACTCTCGTCGGTTTTGGTCCATCTTGGAGCACACAAACAGTCGGCTGACATTTATTTTAGGGTTCATAAGAGTAAATCCAGGATTTATCACCACTGACAACTCTGTATATATTTTTTTTCAGTTTCCTGCGACTTAGAGTTTTTTGACACCAATTGTCTCTAATTGCTTCTTGTTCTTCCGTCAACAGATGCGACTCTTCAACATTAAAAATTCAATTTAATTACAGCTTTGAACGAAGCGGTCCGAAACTTTGGCGTTAAGTTAACTAAACGTGACATTTAATTTTGACATTTGACGTTTGTTGACAGGCGCCAACTATGTTGTTATATGCAACACTTAAAAGACCTTCTAATATGTAAGTTAGTATTTTGTGAATTTTGTTACTAATGTTAGTTTTTGTTATATTCTCGTGCGCACAATATTATTGGGAAAATTCTACACGTGATTTTTAACCAATCAGAACGTGTATTTCTGACAGATCACCATCGCAACGGATGAATTTTAGTGGAAATTTTTTCAACGTGGGTACCCAACAGCGAATTATACTGGAAATGTTTTTGACCATCTAATTTTTATTTGTTCACATGATAATTTTGATTCAGAGCAGAGCTCATTGCGTCAATTATATCCTGATGATGCCCCGAGTCAATTTGCAGATATGGTTTTATGGAGTGACTGGTACCATGCCCTGTTATTTTAATTAATTGCTGTTCTCCAATTCCCGTTTTGGCTAAAGTTGAAACAGCAGTGGCCCTCGCAGAATTATTTGTTATCTTTATCTTGTTGACATCGATTCCAATCACTGATGCCGCCGATTTGAACCAGGAAGATATTGTATTTTGTCCAACCGGGCAGTTCTTGTACCGGCCTTTGGAATTGGGGTGCTCAAAGTTTGGATTTGGAGTTAAAAATAAACGATTCGTTTTGATGAGTTGGTCTCGCTTGATTATTAGTTTTTTTAACAGTCTTACTGGGCATAATTCTTCATATTGACTATATTCGGTACTATAGTGGCTATAGCCACTTACTGTCGGCCATTCTTTTTGAACCGCCTTGGGTGGTCTTGGAGAAAACCGGGTTATACTCAATGCGTCCTGTTGGTTCCCCTTGATTGTCAATTTCCTCCACAAAATATTCTATTGTTGCTGCCGCTCCTTCATTTCCTCTCCAGGCCAATTCATGAGCAGCAATGTGAAAGAACTTTCTTTGCAAACCTTCTGAAGTGTTTTCGTCCCAAAGCTCAATAATCTTTCTCAATTCGTCTGCTGATAGTGCGGATGAACTTGTCTTTCTCTTGGTTGGATCTATTTTTAGCTTCCGACGCTTAGCATTTTTTGCAGCTCTTGCGTTGACAAATTCTATGTCAGAGAATGGATTAAATTTGCGATTATACCTTTCGAAAAAATATTCCTGCAACTGCTTAGCTGTAGAGTTCCATAGAACTTTGATAACACTCTCCTTGTAGTCTTCGGAGTTCTTTATTCGCATATTGAAGGCATAGTCTTCAAGAATAAGCACCAGTTCTTCCACAGGCATATCCGCTCTGTCGAAATCATACGCTTTTTCTGCGCAAAAGTTCATAAACTGCTTCCATACACTTGCCTTCGATTTCCTAGTATTTGCGGGTGTCTACTGCTTAATATTCTGGCGAATATTTTCTTTACTTTCTTGACCGAAGCGAGACATTTTTCTACGTCGTGCTGTTTTTGACAAATTCAAAACAAAAATAATTCTAAGCTTAGAGTTTCACTGAGTTGCCATGGTAACTAAATAATCAAGTCGACAAAACCTTCTATGTTTTGCAAGTACTTGATGAAGACGAAAATTGATGTTGTTGGAAATAAACACATTTGGTGTGGAATTTTCTTACCGAATACCACACGAGGTCAAATTAGATCCGGAAATGTTCTCGAGC
This sequence comes from Lochmaea capreae, assembly GCA_949126875.1. Lineage (NCBI taxonomy): Eukaryota > Metazoa > Arthropoda > Insecta > Coleoptera > Chrysomelidae > Lochmaea > Lochmaea capreae. Next base: position 16,089,483 of record OX421409.1, read on the forward strand.
TCATGAATATTTTGAAAATTATCCCGAGTCGAAGACGAAATAATTTGACCTCTAGTGGTATTACTAGTGAAAATCATAACAACGATACCCCTTGTTAAATCTTTTGAGGAAATTTCTTAAACGTCCATGTTATTGCAAACAAATATAGTTAGGCTTTAAAATACATTCGAAAAATCCATTAAAACATCCGTTAGAAAACACTTTGTATAACAATCAAACAACAAACGAGTTACTATGTTCATTCCATGAGAAAATCTCAAGATGCAGCATCCGAAATAAAAAGCATCACACTGGCTTGACAGGTTCTTGGTTTCGTGGTTCAAGTGAAAGGTCAGTGCTTGGTCATCTCTTCATTTCTTGGTTTCTTAACGCTTCGCAAGGGAAAGGGTGCATATTAATTAGACATAGGTATACGAAACCTGCGTCTCCATGGAACGTGAATGCGTGTGTGAATCGGACTCGGGGGAAAGTTGAATTTTGGTGAAATAATTAATAGTTGAAAATTGAAGTACGTTTAGTATATGCTAATTTACATTTATATTGAATGTATTTCAATATTATTTTATTTTCTATAATAATCTTTGAAAATCTCAAAAATTATGGTCGTTATTTATAGAATATGATGTTATTGACAGTGCTTTTGTCTATTGTGGCTTATAGTATTTCAAAAATTCGATTTTGTTTTAATATATTTACAATAAAAGACGGTATTTTATCAGGCAATTAACTTTGTTTTATTGACAACATTTCCGAACTAAGTAAAAAAGCTCCTTAATAAAACCGTTCCTGGATCCCATTCCTAGTAGACTATAATATAATACTCTGAATGGACCTAAACATTTTTTGCAGTCTTAAGCTTGAAAATATTATTGATTGTCTAGGTGTCGAATTTGTTTATAATTTGTTGATAACGGTAGCTAGAACGCTACCGAAACGTTGAATTAAAAAATATAAAAAAGATTGTGGTTTGATTTCCCAAAATTAATACACCACAAGGAACATACAGATGATAACTATGACCTTATATTGGGACTGTATTCGTAAACCACGCAAGAAAGATTACTACTTGATTATCCCGATATTGACAAAACATTGGAAATCTGATTCCCTTTGGGAGTTTAGGTTCGTATCCTACTGACTGCGCCATGTTTTTAATATATTTTTATCAAAACGCCCTATTTATGACGGTGATGACAAGTAACAAATTGATAAAAGCTAACTTTAAGACAAACTGATTTACTACCATCTCTTTCTTTTAAGCTGGTGCTGGTTTTTAATGAATCTAGTAACATTTTTCTGGATGACAAATATTTATCTTTCATTTCATATGTTATATTTATTGATATTAGTTTTGGTTTTTAAAGTAGTTAAACAGATCGGCAATTTTGATCTTATCACTCAACTTTGTTGTAGTTCAGCTGGCGAGTAGCCTGGACCAGTAACTGTAGAACTTCTATAATTCAGTAAAAATAAACTTAAAGAGCCTTTTCAATCCTATTTTTAGCGATATCTACTGCTTTTTCCGCTTAACCATTTAATTGATGATAATGTGAACTACAAGTAGGTATCGATTAAAAAATTCTACGTACTAAAATCGTTGGGACTGTAATCTTGACAAAAAATTAGAAATCCACTATATTTGTTAGAGCAGACTTACTATTTGAATCGTAAAAGTAAATATTGATAACACCTGGACTCTGGACTGGAGATTTGTTGGTTCTAATACCTATTAACGTTGTAACTTGATCTTATGTCAAGAATCTCTTGAATATGTACCTGATCAAGTAAAATATCGCGTTTCGTTTAAGAAATTATAGAATTGTTTATTAAAGGTTTAATTTTGTAAAGAGTTGACTGAATTTGTTTAACTCTTTTTCTCGTCCACTCAAATTTATTTATGGGAGAATTCAACGCAACTTTAAAGAAAAGTGAATGAGCAAGCACAAATCAAAACAAAACTAAACGTCACAGACTAAGTACATAAATAATTACTTTGCAGCAAACTATAATAAAATAAACAGGGATTACACTATACAGCAGCGGTCAATACTAACTGCCCCACGGAACTACCTTAAGTTTTAATGACAGTTTTAATAAAAAACAAATATATTTAAATATTTCTTATTGGTCGGTATCTAGGAAAATCAAATTTGATTTTAGTTGAAAGAGTAGGGATAAATTTAAAAGAAGATGAATACTTTCAGTTATTGCAATTATTACGTTATAGTTTTGTCTGCTAGTATTTGTTTCGTGCTGTTAAGCTGGATTTATAGATTGACGGACTGTAAACGTATACCACACGTAGACGCACTGGATACGTAACGAACGGTATGTAAAAATTGTTGCAAGTATAAATAAACGGAACGGAAATTTTGCGCAAGGGCGGAGGTAACGTACTCGCGACATTCAATTCATCTACAGCCTGTGTCCTATGTTGTTTTGAGCTTTAAATTTTGTATTATACATTTAAAAACACAACATTAAATGACAGCTGATAGCCACGCTGACATCACACCAAATTCTTTCCTTTGATTGGCCGGATGTAAGAACGCACTGTAAAAAGATAAAAGTTGGCCAACGCTTCCGTTCCAGTCCGTTCCCCTTACGTTACGTCATGCACTTACGTTCCTTTATAAACAAGGTACGTAAATTCTGATAGTTGATCTTTTCACAGTGCGTCTACGTTTACAGTACGTCAAACTATAAATCCCGCTTTAGTGTTTAATTTTTAAATGGCGAATCCAACGACGATGTTTAGTCAAAGGAGAGAACTTTTATGAATAATTAGTGAATATAAATTTGCCCATGTCGCCAAAGATGGAAAAGTTAGATGGCGACGCATTAAAAAAGGTTGTCAACAAAAAGTACATGTACATGAAGGAAGATGATGAAAATTACTAATTCTTGAAAAAGCATCAGTGGAGCATAATCATGCCCCAGATATCCACGTTGACCGGTAAATTTTTAGTAATTCCTTAAAGAGGAAAGCTGTAGTTTTATTATTCAATAATTCAAAATTTTCGATCTTATTTTAGGAATTTTTGAGATAACAAGTAGCTTTTAAAACCCTACAGTAATGCCAGTGAACCAAATTACCAATGACCTTTTTGGGGCTGGGAATCTACTACCTGGAGGGAACCAAATTACCAACACCCGAATTGAATGGGAGACAACTCGGTCATGACCCTTTTCGAAAAGAGGTAATAACGTCCAGTTCGGGAGACAATTCGACCCCGACCAGAATTTCAATTAAGATTTTAACCTTGAGGTAAAATTTTTAAATATCCAATACAGTGACATTCATAAAAGCTGTTAAAATGGACTTTAATAATTTCGTGAATTGTAAATTACAATCCAACTGAGAAAAGCAGCGACAGTGATTCTGACTACGACTGTGAATCTTAAGATTGAAAATACTGAATTAGGTGCAACATAATTGGAGGTAATTATTGAATTTTAATTGAAAATGTATCTTAGCTGCATTCCCTTCCAGAACCATTAAATACGAGCGCAGTCCTAAGAAAAAAAATCCATTTTTGTTAATGAAAGAGCAATTAATAAAAATATAACAAATTTTCAGATTTAGGGTGAAATTCATAGTCGACACTTGAGGGTCACTCATACTTCACTCATCCTGATTATATGCAGAGACACTTGACAGGCGAAAAGTGAGGTTGAGTTTGAGTTTAACTTGAGTGAAGATTTATAACCTAAAAACCACGTTTGTACCTGTCATTTTGCGATATCGAAATTTTGTTTGGTTGTTATTTGTCAGAGGTTATATTTTCAAATTTTTCAAGGACATTATTATGATGGATGATTTTGTGGATTTTGTAGACTATATAGATGATGATAATGCTTACGTTTATCGTTTACATAGGTTAGTAATCACATTGGTGTAGTAGAAAGCAAAATTGAAGATACGAATCTAAAATTATCTATTAAATAACTAGCTTGAAAAATAAACTTACGCAACAAATAAGAAATATATGTAAACAGGATTTATAAATTGACGGACTGTAAACGTATACCACACGTAGACGCACTGGATACGTAACGAACGGTATGTAAAAATTGTTGCGGTTATAAATAAACGGAACGGAAATTTTGCGCATGGGCAGAGGTAACGTACTCGCGATATCAAATTAACCTAGAAATTATACAAATCATCTACAGCCTGTGTCCTATGTTGTTTTGAGCTTTAAATTTTGTATTATACATTCAAAAACACAACATTAAATGACAGCTGATTGCCACGCTGACATCACGCAAAATTCTTTCCTTTGATTGGCCGGACGTAAGAACGCACTGTAAAAAGATAAAAGTTGGTCAACTCTTCCGTTCCAGTCCGTTCCCCTTACGTTACGTCATGCACTTATGTTCCTTTATAAACAAGGTACGTAAATTCTCATAGTTGATCTTTTCACAGTGCGTCTACGTTTACAGTACGTCAAACTATAAATCCCGCTTAAAGGGTAAATGGGCTAATACACGAACTGAACACAACACAAACTCGAATTCGAATATGAATGCAATGCAACATAATTATGTCAGATAAACATTAAAGGACGTTCGTAAATCACAATTGTTAACCAAACGCAACCAAAAGTTCCTAAAAATAACATTGATGCCAAACTTTCTTCACTCAAATTGAAGTATTACTTGAGTAATGACTGTGGATATGAAAACCGCCTCGAGCTAAACTCAAACTAAGTTGAGTTTGTGTATGAGTCACCCTCAAGTGTTGACTATGAATTTCACCCTTAATATTGTGTAGATACCTACCGCTCAATAAAGAATATCCGTGAAATATATATAACTTAACTGTTATTTCATAAAATTTAGAACTAATTGCTACTACCACAGATATTTATTATTTTTACTTGCATTTAAAATATTAGTAAAACCCTCGTATTCTACAAGTTGAGCTAGATCAACAATATTCAAACTTGTAGTTTTTTTACTAAAAAGCAGTGATTATTCTGTAGAATAATCCAAGTAAACGAATGTCAAGAAACATAAAGCTCTTGATTAAAATGCCAGCAACTAGCTCTAAATGACTTATCTCAATCGATCGTCCAGTTTCACAGGCAATGCCGATGTGAAATCGGTACACATTCATAAGATGGGATCCTCCGCAGCATCATCAAAGGGGATGGTAGAAGGCAGCAGGGAAGTAAGAGAGAGGGATGGCCGCTGACATGGGTAAGGGCGTCTCCTGATCTGTATTGATCCCAGCCCCAGGATGTAAGAAGCATCCCTTACATCCTCCCCGTCTTGCCTCTCTTCCACACACCGCAGCACTAGGGGTAAGGAAACCCTCCAGGGATTATTCTCACTAATTTAACTCGGTTTTGCCTATACTTGCAACTTCGGTGCTCGTCTTCTTCGTATATACAGGAAAGTTTTGATTAGTTTGATGGGGTTATTTCGACGAACAAAGGATATTGTAATTAAATAAGCCCGCAAAAAAATATTTTACACTTGGTAATATTTTCAATTATTACAATCAATATATTTTAATTTAAATAAAATATACAGGGTCTTTGTAATTCACTTATATTCAAGGATATACATGGAAATATCCTAGAGAATCTGAAAAAAGCGGATAAAAACAAAGCTGTTGTTATACCGTTGTTCGTTGTATTTTCCACGTTATTCACAGTTGTTCCCGAGCTGATGAATTTATATTGGTTTTTCGTTGTTGATGATATTGAAATTTAATTGGCCACAAAGGTGTCATACGCCAGAAAATTTGACGTGGCAGATTGTTTATGTTTTCTTATTGTTTTCAATGTTCAGTGAAGGGTTGCTAATGAGAGCTCGCGTCCAGTTAACTTGACACTCATTTTATATGAAATATATGCGTTCCTTTAAACACCGGTGTCTGACGAAATAAAAAAGAGTTTAAAACGGGCACTGGCGAAGGACTTCCGGGTAACTGCAATTTTTGACCTTGTATATATGATAAGTGCCGACGCTTGACGAATCCTTCCAGTCACAACTGTTGCTATATCTTCGATATGACGACCCCAAGAAACCGCTATTAATACTGTAAAACCACCCAATGATTCGGACATTTTTTATTATCTGGAACCCAATCCTACAACACCAAAAGGATAAATGCCCAATGTTAAGATGCCGTTAGTGCAAAAAAGGAAGACAAGATATTTTTGTCCAGTTTGTAGCATGCGACCAGGCCTTTGTGTTAGTCCATGTTTTAAAGATAACCATAACAATAAATAAGTTTTTATCCTACACTATGAGAAAGTTGAATTTTACCAGCTTTACGGAGGCGAAAAAGTAACCTTTTCTATGCCTAGCCGAGAAAATAAATTTTACGTTTCCACGCTAGTTGGCGCCCCAATTGACAAATTAAATAAAAATTGCTAATTTGATTGATATCCCACTTAAAATAGCGCAATAAGCGATTTCAATCACATCATAACAAAAAAGAATCGCTTAAAATAAATCATTAAACGTCAGTATAAAAATAAAATTGTTAGAGTCCGTTTCAATAAGGAAGAAGCCACCTGAAGTTGGCGTACCGACCTGCGCATAAGTCAAAATCTGTCGAGCGATCGTTTCATGCCATTGGCGTTACAAGCGATGTTTCATGCCGACAGCAATTAAATTGTTGACATTTGAGGTTGTGTTTGAAACAATCATTTACTGTCGAATATTTTTCATTTTTGAATATTTTAAGACGTTCTGCTAGTTTATTTGTGAGTGCTGTGTGTTTTATTTGATCTAAAACTATGCCTCCTACAAAACTGGTTGGTGTTAAAAGAAAAGTTATCCACAGTGAAGCGGCCTTCACAGATTCTTAAAAACGTTGCAACTTTTGTGGAGTCTGAAGCTGAACATGGAATCCAAATTCCTTTAAAAAATCATCGGTAAGTCAAATAAGAAAGTATAATAATCCAATATATTACTCATGGCATTCAGATTGTTGTAAAATATATGGAAGAGTATACATTACTTCAAAAATAATTAAATTCTGCTAATAATTCATATAGTCTGCTGCACTTAGCAGTTATTTATATGGTTCTAATACTTCTAATTTTGTTACCCTACAAAATGTGAAAACGTTACGCTACTGATTTAGATTAAAATATCAATTTTTAAATATGGCGCTGGTTTTGACATCAAGGTCGCGCATCGACTGCAACTTCAGGTGGCTTCTTCCTTATTGAAACGGACTCTAGCAGTAGTTGTCAATGTCTGCAAATTCAATCATAAGTTGTCATATTTTGATATTTGTTTGATGTTATCTTGTCAGTTATGGAGCCTGAATGAGATGAAATAATGTAATAATTATTGTGTATAGGATAAAAACGGTAATGAATTTCATATTATTGAATAAAATTTTTATAGAAAAAATATTACCAATAATTATTGTGTAGGATAAAAAAATATGTGTAAACCACGACAGTAAAGTGCTTTTTCAGGTCTCAAGAAGTGGCCATATCTTCTTTTGGCCTGAAAAATGCCACTTTACCGCCTAGGTATACAATATACTATTTCCTAATAAACATAAATGTAGGTATTTAAGTGCCTTTTTATTTTATATAGAATTTTTTCTAATTTGGTACTTTTTCGAAACACTGTTAATTTCTTTAGTATATCCTGTTTCTTTAAAAGTTTTTGTAAGTTCAAACAGTGTTTTTATTTTCTTTATATGATGAATATTGAAGAAAAAGTCAGTTTATTCCTGCGTCCAGTTAACTGGATAGCTGCTTAGAGCTGTCAAATTGGCAGATAGCTTCAAAATACATCTAAACTAAGTAGATCATGACATAATTTGTATTTTTATTCTAAAAGTAACTATTGGATTCTAAGTAGAGGATTATCTAACCATCTGGGCACTGAACCTGTTAAGAAAGTGAGATAGAAGTGAGCTCTTGAACAGCAGATCTATTATCAAAATATGTGCAATTCCGTGGAAATAACTCCAGTTTCAAATTGGCGTAGCAGCGAACAATTTCAACTTTTCGAACCGAGAATTTTATAATTAAGGAATTATTACCTACGCAACGTATATTCCACTTGTCTCGTTATATTCTGACTTTTTAAAAATTTATATTTTACAAACGTTTCTAGATAATGAGATGTGATTTTCACAGTTGAATTTAAAATTACTCACTTCTCTTTACTACAAAGTTTCAGGTAGCTTCGTTTAAAGCTGAACCCAAACTGAATAGGAATGATAACTGATTTTTGAAAATTGCTCTACTATGCTGGTACGCATAATATATATTATATATAGGCCTGCTTCATGTCAACTTGAAGCTCTTAGATTCTATGTTTGCGGTGAATCACTCCGCATTGATTAGCATGCTGGATATAAAATGTGTTATTCCGTTCGCGCTATTTATTGTTTTGTTCCACAGCACTCTGTCCTTAATAGTCTTCCTCTGGTCATTGAGGTTTTTTTTTTGGCATTGACTTTCGCCATTCAGCCAGTTGCATTTGTAATATAAAGTTCCGGGTCATTGAGGTTTAGTCTTTTCACATCTTCGTATACCTGCTCTACCCATCTGTATTTTGGTCTTCTTCTTGAATGGTCTATTGTAGGGACCCAGTTTGTAACTTTATTTCATACTTTTTCTGGGTCTTTTCTTTGGATGTGCCCGTACCATTTGAGCCGCTGTGATTGTATAAATGTGATTATATCTTCTCCGGTTAGTATGTTTTTAAGCTCCAAATTCGTTAATTGTCGGTATTCTCCATCTGTAATCTTTTTTGGTCCCATTATTCTCCTAATAATTTTTCTTTCGAAAATTCTTAGCTGCTCTTCGTTCCTTTTGGCTAGGCACATGATTTCTGCCCCATAGGTTACTACTGGTCTAATAGCTGCTTTGTAAAGGTTTATTTTCGTTTTTCTGCTAAGATGTTTATCCTTTAAGATTGGTTGGTATTTCCAAAAAGCTCTGTTTCCTGCTTGTATTCTTTGCGTTACTTCAATACTTCTATCAGTTTTGTTGTTAATATTGATCCCCAGGACTTTTTGATAAGTTTTGTCTCCTATCGTGGTTTTGTCTAAATTGCAGTTTCCACTCCTGGAGCTTAGTGAGTACCTATTTGGTTTTATCTTGATTGATGTGCAGACCACTTTTACGAGCTTCGTTTTCTAGCTTTAGTGTTATTTCTTCTTCTTTTGACATTTCGCACATCTCTCGCTCTTTTAAATTCCAAATCTTGAAACGGATTGAAGTTTATATTGAATTCTATGTAGTATTTTTCCTGTATCAACTTGGCTGTTACATTCCCTATGGTTTTCAAAGTATATTCTTTGTAATCTTCGCCGTTACATTTTTTCATATTTGCTGCCCAGTCTTCTAGAATTTTTGCAATTTCTTGAATACTCGTATTTTTTGTAGTTGGTAGTTTCTGCTTCAAACTGATTCTATATACATTTTTTTGATTTTATTGTGTTTTGTGGAGTGGAATTTTGTATTAAATGTTCAATATTCTCTTGGGTGATGGCACTAAATCGGTTTGTGTTCATTTTTCAATAAACTTCGAAGCACTTTTAGTTGACATTAATTGCAAATTCAAAGTAAAATTTTGACGTTTCAATGTAAACAAGGTAGGTATTATCGATGAGGAAGCAGTTTTATCACTATAATACCGAATGATTGGCTAGAATAATGTATTGCTATTGGTGGAAACCACCAAAATGTCAGATTTTGACAAGTGAAAAAAATAATCTGTGAAAAATTTGAATCATGTTGGATAGAAACATATTATTAAAATATGAAACTAACTCTTGAGATAGTTTGTCTTCAAAATGAAAAGATCCTAAAATTCTCCGTAATACAAATACTTAACTGAAGGATATTCTCAAACATAAATAACCGGTTGTCCCAAAAACCGTATTATATTCACGGATAAGTTGGTAATAGTAACAAAGACAAAGTAGTTTAATTTCTACCAGAGTTATGAGTTGTTGTGTAAATTAAATCAGGAAATGAATTCTCTTGGACAAATGCGGCTTCGTTTCTACTTAAACTTCCTCTCCTTTCACGCTGTTATTTATCGGCTACTTTCCGCTCTCTCATCCTTTATGTCGCTCGAAAACCAGAACCGTCATCCTGAGCACAATTAATTGAAAAAAATATATAATAAGTAGATAATTACAAAGATATAAATTTAAAATATAGACCCTCCACTTTTGTCCTGAATAAATGTAGATTTGTGAATAAAAGTGGTACCGCTAACATCAAATATGTAACAGCTATTTTTTATAATCTTCCATATGAAATTCATTTTAATCGAATCAAATGTTTGCAAAGTAATTTAAGTATCGAAAAAGTTATTAGAAACTGCATTTTTCTAGCGACGGCTCTGTAATGCCCTCTAGTGCAAAGTAATTCTCGTCAACCATTGTTGGTCCTGTTGGAAAGGACAAGTTACGTTAACGTTTCTTCAGATTTATCCTTTTACGAATTTCCTCAACATTTCGTTAGCTAGTACCTAAATATTAAGTTTGGTTGGGAAATTGTGCTCTCAAAATATTCCGAATTTAATGAAACTCTTCTGAAAAGACAAATTTTTGCCTTAACTCCAAAATTTGACGTATAATAACTCACATAATATTAAAACAGCCCAACAGCAAAGAAAGCGTTTTAATACAACTATATGCAGAGAAATGTGTAGCTGATATTTCAGCAGAATGCAGCCAAATTTGTTATCAAGCCGAAGAGAAAAATGTCAGGATAGTATCATAAGATTTTATACAGGTTTTCTCATGATTTATTGTTGGAATTCTTGTTAACGGAATGTAGTCAACTACTATTAATAGAAACACAGTAAAAGTGAAGTAATTTTATCACCCTCTTGTTACTAGTGGTTGACGACCTCTCAGCGAAGCTCCAAAAAAGTAGGATTTGGTGCTCTGAGCTGTGCTAAGTTATAGTGGTAAGAGGCAAAACAAGGTCCTAATAAAAGTATATCAACAGCACTGGAAAACACTCACCTGGATAACCGATTTTCCCACCTCAAAACAATTTTATGTGCGCGTCAATACTACATTTTCTCCGCTGAAAACTGTTTAAATTAGAGTTCACCAAGGATCTGTTCTGGAACCATTGCTATTTCTGTCATATACTGCTGATCTCTTTAAGTATATAAAAAGAACTGGTATTTTTACGCAGATGCGCGGCTTCGTGCGCAATGGGTTACTCACAACTCTTGTTACGTAATATACTATTTTATAAAATGCATTAAAAATAAATGTGCCTGGACTCCAGTTGGATTCAACACATTTGGTAAGATGCCTGCCAAAATTGCTGAATTCCTAAATTTGCCTGATTCTTTGTACTGGACATTGTTTCCGACGTTCCTCAGCTAGTTTGGTGCTAATCTTACTATACTTAAAAGACACGGTGGATGGAAGTCCAGTACAGTAGCAGAGGGTTATATAGAAGACTCGCTACAAAAGAAACAGAAATTTTGTCCAAAACTTCGGCGGGTAGCATTGCTCTCTGCCCTGGTACAAGCTTCACCAAAATAAATTGTTACATCTACCAATGAGACTGGCCATGGAGTTTCTTATTGTAATATTGTAGCGTTTAATACCCGCACTCGAGATATATTTTCTATCTAATATTTTAAATCTGATATAGAATACTTTGCCGCTTCTAGTTCGGATCTTAGACCATATAGAACCTGAATTTTTTCCCAAACGTTACTTCCCATCCAATACTGGAACTGATTTTTTTTTCGTTTTCAATTTTTTAGCTAAGACACTTTTCTTACACCAACCGCTTTATCAATTATTGTAGCTGTAGATGTGTTCTTCTTCTAGACTCCTCGTCTGAAAAAGCTCTTAGTTTAATTTGAAATAAATAGAAAATCCCTAGTAACGGTCGATACCTTTTAATACCCTAAGATATTATCTAAAATTATCACCGATAGAGCGTAGCGAAGGTAACCGAAATATATAAACGTGCTTCAAATATCTCTCATAACAATTAGTCTAATTGCAATTTATGGAGGAGTATAAGAAATTAATATCAGTACAACGAAGGAAATAAATCATGAAGTCGGTATTAGGGAATTACAATATCAAAGGCGGTTCATCTAGAAATCCATGTTGTAAGGGCCCAAAGCAAATATATTCAGACGAAATGTTCGCTCATTTGGGAATTTGAATATATATATAGTTCTCATTCCCGACGAAGATCCTTGGAAACGTAGTTTCACTCTATTGGTTCACTATTATCTCTGTGTTTCGCTTAAGTTGTTGATAAATATTACGGGGAAACTATATAGTGTCGAATAGGAAAATAATTTTCGAAAATGCGTTTAGGTATATTTTCTAAATTAAGTAGATGTTTCAAAGTAAATGAACGACGATGAACTTGTTGAATAAATAAGATCAGCACATGCCATTGTATTTTGAATGCTAGCAAAATCTGGCCAAGCAAACTGCAAGCCTTATTGAAGCTAGATTTTTCTCGAGGCATATTTTTTCACGAATCAATAAACACGCTTCATCTATTCATTCGATTGGGTTGTGCTCAACAGCTCTGGTACTTGAATTGGATCTTTGTACCATTTGTACCATTCCAGAAGCTTTGTGTCTTCGATGTAGGCCACTAGTTTGACTGGAGTAGTTGTAATGGTTGTATTATTTCCTTTCCAAAGTGCTTCCGTCTGAGTCCATGTAAGTTCTCGCAGAAGCAAAGTATGTGAGTAGGTGTTTCATCGTAGAGTTTACATTTCTTGCACATAGGTTCACTAACTTTACCCATTTTGTGCAGATGTTTCCTCATGGTGCAATGTCAAGTAACCAGGTCTTCAAATGACTCTTACTCAGTTTCAATAGCCTGGTTGAGAGTTCATGGTCTACCTCGTTCAGTAAACTTTGTATGGAGGTGCCCCTGTGTCGACCTCTATTTGAGTTGGTGGTCCCTATCTAGCCAGTTCCCGATTTCTCCTCTTTCAATTTAAATATTAATCTTCTAAAGGATTTTATTGTCAACGATTTAATAAATATAATAATAATTAAAAAAATAAGAAAGTACCTACCTACTTTTGTTGCTAAATAAACATTCGGTGAATCCTGAAGAAATTTATCAAATTGGTCTTTTGTTAATACTTTTGATTTTTTCGGGGTATAATTTTCTCCTTGTCGCTCTAAAAATGCAGCTAATTTGGTATAATTTTCCATTTTTACATTATGTTCGATGTTTAATTGTTTTAATCATTGAATATTGTGCCCATAGTTTCGAACTTTTAAATTTTCTTGACAAATACGTAAAATAAGCAAGCATAACATTTTCTGTGTATCTTCGTACAATATTTTCTTTGCACCATTTTATAAATTTTTCATAAGCAAAATCATACACTTTTCGTGACTGCGTCGGAATTAGTGTTTCAATAGTGGAATTAGCTATTTCGCATAATTCCGGAGGTGTACATTGAAATTCTTGTTCTTGAGACATTTTTACAATACACTTCTCAAAACTGACAAACATCAAATTAAATAAAATTAAATTACAGTTCCTGCCTAGGGGCCATCCATAAAGTACGTCACACGTTAATGGGGAGGGAGGGTATCACCGAAGTGTGACATCGTGTGACAAGGGGCATGGAGGGGTCAATACTTTTGTGACGTCATATGTTAATGAAAATGAAGTGCCTGATTTACCAGTAACAGCTGATATAAAATAGTGGATCCAAAGTCCATGGACACTCGATAATTAAGTTTTTTATCTTTAATTAATATAATTAATCGTTTATTATTTTCTGACTAGTCGTTTGTTTTTTCGGTTTCATGAAATGTTGGACTTATGTTGATTTTATTAGATTATTATTTAATAAAAATAAGTAAAAAATGAAAATAGCTGTTTTCTCTCGATTATTTTTAAATACATACATGAAATTAAAAAATGTGTGACGTCACATCAGGAGGGGGGGTTATGAAAATGTGACAACCTGTGACAAGGACCGGGGGATGGGTTTAAAAGTCCTAAAATTCGTGTGACGTACTTTATGGATGGCCCCCTACTTGGTTACAACGCCCATAATAAGACGTTGCTATCGTTTCTAATTATTTTGTTACTGGTACAATAATGAGCGTTCATTATTTTACTAGTAAAAGAATAGGTTATAAGCTTGGAGAAAAAATAATTAATCTTCGAACTTTATATACTTACTCGCTTTCTAGCTTCACGTTAAAAATTTTTGAAATAAAACTATCGCATATTATTTAGTTAATAACGTTATAAATGTCTAAAAGATCGGTCCCGTATACGTAAATAAATTTTGTCGATCTAACTTCGGTAATTTGAACATGCTTCTAGACCGACAGCAATTGCTCACCAACGCCACGTCTGAAAATTGATAAAGCCCAAAGTTTCTTAACTAATGTAAAAGTTCCAACATGCATAGGTCATATTATACGTTATTAATGTTGAAAGTGGCGTGAGGTTGGCATTTTGCAGTCGCTGCGCTGGTTACCCTGGTGGCAGCTCCGTACTGTTCAACAAGAGTAACTCCTTTCTGGTTATTAATGAAGGTTACAAACTCCTTTAATTAATTTCTCACTGTTATCCCCCGCATATTAATCAATACTCTATGTTGTAGGGTCTCAAGTTATGACCGACTGCTTGAGTTGGCGTGTATACGACGCTGAAACCAGACTGGAATTTCTATCGCTATCAGGGTGGAGAGTCGAAAACTTCTTACGTCAATAAATATTAACACATCACTTGATAAATCTCCTGTCTCACCGAAAAAAACAAAAATTTTCAAGAAATTCCACTACTTCAAGAGTGATACATTCATTCCAGCCCACTTTCAACTTTTCGATACCTTTTTTGTAGTATAATTTTTCCTTACTTTTAACATAGATTCCAATCGATTTAAATTTGTTTCTCTGAAGAATCCTGAAAACAATTTGGATATAAAAGTAGTTGTCATTAAAATTGAATGTAGTTTTTGTCAGATTGGAACTATTCGACCCTGAGTCCTTGAATACAAGGAAGGTAAGAAATAAACAGTAGAAGTCATTAAAGGTAATACCTATATAATTAATTATTAATTGTTTTTTTTTTAAACAATTTGGCGCCCAACAAATATATAAAATTAAATAAACAAATAAATTGAATAGAAATAAAACAAAAATATAAATTAATTAAAATTTGCCACAATAACAAAAAAGGCACCAAAAATAAAATCGTATTAACAATATATATATTCATAGCTTTTTTAAAATTCATTTAGGATAGTACTTTTGTAACCTATTTTTGTGATCGGTACTTTGTTTGCCATTCCTCGCTTGTATAATGCAATTAGAGCCTATTGTATCAAGTACGATGTACGGTCCACTATACCTAGCATCTAATTTATGAGCATTCTCATTTTTTAAAGTCACTTCGTCCCCTTTATTTAAGTGAATTTCATTGATATTTAAATCCCATGTCTTTTTTCTAATTTCTTTACTTTTTTCTAGGAATAATTTAGCACGCGTATGCGTATTTTAAAATTTCTGGAAATCTCTTATGATAAAATCCTCACCAAAATAGTTATTTATGTATTAAGAGCGAAAACTGAGGAATTATAGTTCGAAAGCAAGGGTTAATTGCTTGAGAACAATAATTACACTTTTAGCTCGCAATACATATAACATTTTTTCTACAATCACTTGAATATATATCTATCATAAATTATTATTATTAATAAATTTATACCTCTTATTTCAAGTACCTGTCAAATACTTTATACTTACTTTTTTAAACAGAATTTCGTATATCTGGAAGTGTACATATCATGTCACTTTTATTTTCACTAATATCATCCATAGTTTCAATTTTCAATTTTAATTTGCAAAATTTAACAAAGATTTCAAAATATTAAAATTTTAAATATATGATTCTGGGTCGGCGCTAAAAAGGTAATAAGTTTAGTAAAGGTTTAAGTTTTTTCGTGCCTTATTTTTAATATCTCAGGGCACATGTAGACTGATACCATTTTACCTGTTCAAAATATACATTCTTGTGAGTACTTATGAATAAAAATTCTATTGATTGTCAATACTGTCAGTATACTTCTTTTTATTCTACAATTATAAACGCCTCAGTTAGCAGGGCCATCCAGTCAGTATATACAAAATATTCAGAACGTTGCACAACAATTAAGCACAAAAACACAAAAAAAATTAATACGGTTACATCGCAATCACACTAATTAATTATTTAAAACATTAAAAACTTGACAAAACAGCGACTTATTAGATTGTAAAAGATTTTCAGAAGACAAAAAGACTCCCTAGCCTGGTTGCTCTATGATCCCCACTGTCACTGTCAATACAATTGTGTTTGTAGTATCGGTTATTATGGACAACGAGCTTTTTGCAATTTTTTTCGCTCGGCGAGCGTAAAGTAACTCCCTTCAAGAAACGTCAGTCAATGGCAAGCGAAAAAGCCTACTTTTCAATGTGATTGTAGAAAAAGAATATTTTGACGTCCACATTATTATTCAGGTTTAACATACTGATCAAGTTGTGACGCTATTCGTTGTACAGTTTTGGCAACATTGAATCTGACTTTGTCACTTTGTCATTTGCCAAGCTGAGAACAGAGGGCAATCCAATAATAGGACTCAAGAAGCCCATTACGACGCCAAACCTGATTTTACTTGTTGATTGGGATCTTCTATTAATTTCCTAACTTAAAGTAATAATAATATATGGTATGATACAAAAAATAACAAAAAACCAATTAAGCATTCGGAACGTGTTAAACTGTTTTATCGCCGACTGAAACTGCTTAGTTTTATACAAGTTATGAATTTGTAGTGGTTATGATTTTCTCAACTAGGTATATGCAGAGTATTATAAATTTAATCAAACAGTGTATGTTTTGCTGTGACCACCAATTTCAGAGAAGTCTCATTCTCATAAATGATTAATTTGCTTTGGGAAAATCATGTGAATGGTATGAGGCAGAAACTTTCCACCACCGGTTTTATTTGTTTGGATAAATTGGTGCACTTTGCATAATAATCGTTGTTCATTGTGTTCGAAATGCAAAGCTTTTTTAAAGAATGCAAACATGTACACTAAAAATTAGTGTTATAAGAGTTGTTTTAGTTTAACATTTCAGAAACAATGTCCACATTTGAGCAGTAGAAAAATTAGAAAACATACAGTAAAAGCGATAACAACAGATGCTCAAAACGTTGCCCGTTTACTTCAATACAACAAGTCAAGCGATTTTTAAAACTTTACAATACATTTTGCAACATCTGTGACTACTAAATTTTTCTTATCTCTGTGGTAATTCTATCTTTTAATTCCTGAATATTAGTAGGTTTTGTTTTATTTCAAGTGACTCCACATGAAGTCAGATGAATTCATGTCGGGTCATCGCGGAGGCTGTTCTATAAAACCACGCCTCCTAATCCAACACATTATTCAGGTATTGCCTCACTACACGAGCAAAGAGAGAGATAGAGATGTTGCACGTAAATATTGTCGTTTGGGATATTGTTATTGTCGAATTATGAAATTTCTACTTTCAAATGTAATTGAAAATACTAGGATTTGGAAATAACCGAGGTGTAACACTATTTTCCAATAAATCTAAATACTTGACTATTTAAGTTTTCCTCAATGAAAAAGGGACCAATTATTTTGTCGCCTACTATTCCAGCTCATAGATTTAGTTTTTGTGGAGATTGGGTGTGGGATTCACGCATCCAACGAGGATTGCTACGTGACCTGTATCTACAATTATTCCGATTTACGTTCTCATTTCCCATTAATAAAAAAACCTAATCGCAAAACATAAAAAATTTGGATCGTTTTGATTGTAACATTTATCCATCATTATGTCTGCAAACTCTTCACGTCTATCTCTGAAATTATGGCATTTAGGTATACATGAAAAATATTCAATATTTCTTAAGGATTTTAAAAGGCAAAAAATATACATTATTATTCCGGAAAACTGACAACAACGTAAATATCACCATAATATCATCAATATCACAAGATCCTTACATACCAAAATATTCAAAAATCGTGCGATCCGTTTCGAAAGATAATTGAGGCGTTCCATTCTTAAAACTCACTGTGTATATTCAATATATGATTTGAACCAATTTGATGGATGCCATAAAATTGTAGTTTTTTCATTAAAATTTCATGATCACAGTCAAAAGCCTTTGCGAAATCACAAAATAACAAAGTTCAAAGAACAAATATATAAAAATTTCATATTTCATAGATCTACAAACAGAATAACATTTAATATTCATCTGAATAACTTCATTACTTTAGATTTTCATAGAATGCTTCATATTTGTATTGATTTCCTTTAAAGTGGGTAGACTATTGAATTGCTATCTATTGAGGATGGATGATCAATTAATTTAGAAAACAATTATTCACCCATTTAAAGATAGAGCTATCAAAGCCCTCTACAATTTCAACGATAAAATTTACACAAGTCATGAATTAGTGTTAAAAAGAAACTCCACTATATTTCCGTCAAAAAGCAACCTAAACTCCATCTGTGTTACTAATAAAAAAGCTTGTATACATAGGTTGTACCGAACTTATGTCAGGAATAGTTATACCAAGTATAAGAAAAGTATAACTCTTCCACAAATAAACTCGGAATAACATCGGTATAACTATTCTCCTTTTATTCCAAAATAATAGTGTGGATTTATGCAGACACATTTAACAATTATTAATTAGCATTTAACAATTAACATTTATCAATTATAAGTTGAACTACTCATTTCACTATGACTCCATTTATGCACACAATTAACAATTATCATTTATCATTTAACAATTGCGAAGTTAGCCAACTTTTAACTTCTTAAATTAATTGTACCGAATTTTCATCTAGTGCGCAACTAGTACGCAGATCCTGAACTTAAACTCACTTTTTTCATAGAAAAGTGGTTGACAGGTTATATTGTGCGTTTGTTTGTTTTGTTTACTTTTAAATTTCCAAGCTGTAAAAATGGATGATGCTACTCTTATCGACATGACTCTTATGGACATGAAAATGTAGGGTTAATGGTTATTGTAAATAACTAGAATCTCGGGCTCGTGCGCATGCTTACTATTTTCTCCTAATTTATAATTGTGTATGCATAAACGATGGCAGTTTTACTAATTGTTAATTGATAAATGTTAATTGTTAAATGCTAATTGATAATTGTTAAATGTGTCTGCATAAATCCACACATAGTTTGGCAACGTCGTAGCTGTTCACACAAGTAGATAAAACACCCTAAATTTCAAGAAAAGTTTTCATATTCGTGACGTTCTATGCGATTGACAAATGCATTTGCGTGCAAAAAAAGAAGAACGAATTCGTTTATCTACATTCGTGTAATTTGTATTAGCAGTCACGCGGAGTAGTGAATTATTTGAAAAATTCGTTTTCCGTCTATTTTCCATATTAATTATATCATATTCACTTCTTCAACAGCATCTACAGCTCTCAAAAACATTTTTCTCACGTGTTGAACAATCCGTATTAGAAAAAAACATCAATTTCTTTTAGGTTATAACACAGTTAAACAAGGGTAGGGGTCGGTATAACTTTTGGGTCACTACTTATACTAACATAATGTTCTCAAGTTATTCCGAGTTTATTGGTAGACATTATAACAGGTTTATTTGTAATACTGATAGTATACAACTTTGAGGATTTTAAAGTAAGTGTAGAAGTAAGAATAGAAGGAATAGGAGCGTTGGAGACCGGAAACCGAACAAAAGAAAAGATCGTATCATTGAAAAAGGAGATGGAACAATCAAATATTCCTGGGAAGCTGCAACAAGGTGAAATCAAAATTCATAACTCAGATTAAGACTGTACTAAGAGATTAGACAGGTATCTTTATAGGACACTAGCCTGGGATACTACTAGATAGAAGAGGGAGACTTGCCTAAATTGAGAGAGTACTAGTTCCTGAGACTTTCCTCATGAAATATTTAGGAAGGGGAACAATAAGTCAGTGATATACAAATCCACAACACAAGATTTCTTTAAAATGTGAATAACGAAGCTATAGTAAAAACTAAATTGTTAGATTGTGGATAATTTAAAAACAAATACTACTATTGTTATATATTTAAATAATTTCACATATTAATTACATTTTTAAAGCCAAAACGGACACAAGAACGAATATTTGTCAATACTCAATAAAGTCACGCTGTTCCAATATCGTTCTTTGTGCTGATAACGTATCACCTCTACCACAAATTCTTCAGGCAGATTCTTATAGTGAGCCTCTGCAGAATATCGACTCAAGAGCAAGGAAGGGGCAGACCGGAAAAGGAGAGGGACAAGGATGAAGAGATCCGAAAGCTTCGGGGTATGACTAACCAAGATGGCGTCCATCCGGGCAGAGAGAGTCCCTTGGCATCGGCTTACCGCTCGCAATAAGATTTGGTGGTACAGTGCCGGTCATTAATTCTCGCGATATTAAACGATGCGTTTTACGTTAAATGGGTGAAGGTACAGATATAGATAAGGGTTGAAAAAATATAGAATATAAAAATAAAATTATCAATAAACGTGTATCAATTTTTTTTATTTTGTATTTTAAACTACCGATATTTTGTAGCATCCTTTTAAACTTTTTCGAAGGATGATTAATAATTAATATACCTCTTATTTTAAAACATGCTCCTTCTAATTAAAATATTCTTAACGTCAAATTTCTATGAACAATACACGACGATTAATATCTAGATATACAGATTGAATTCAAGGCCCAGTGGTTGATAGTTAAGCCAATAGATAGCCGCAACCACAGCCAACTGAATGACACGAATGACCCCTTAAATTCCTTTGCGACACCTTAAGCCATTCGAATTAATATTCTGCACAATCCAGTAGGCGAATCCAATAACGCAAATTTACATGTCACTCACACTTCCGACATTTATTACCTTGAACCGATCCTTTGTTAATGTCCATGAGATATGTTATGATGTAAGGAAATAACAGAAAAAAAAACATCGAGAAGGGACGTAGAATGTCCTTCTGTATCAATTTTCTGCTTTAAGTAGGGGAATAAAAGGGCAGTTCAAAGCTGACAGGGAAAAAGAAGCAGCTCCGACAGTTCAAAGGACCTGGTCGGTATCTCGTTAGAACAATGCTTTATTAGACAATAACCCTCTTGTGAAATTAAGCCTTTATATATTCCAATATATCCATTACTCATCTCGTTCTATTCTCATACACTATTTCAGCTTGTTCACCTCCATGTTGGAACTTCTTCAAAACCCTCGGGAGGCGAACAGATATTTAACTTAACTATAAATGACTTTTGGTGTTATTGTTCTCCGTTGGATAGCGACGGTTCATTTGCTTGATATACGATGAAATCCTTATATATACAATTCAGTGTAGATTTCTACATTCTCAACTCTACGACTATAGTTTAATTACACGATCTTTGTTAGTACTCAATTTAGAACTAAATAAAGCACTTGTTAAGAAATATACGTTTGTAACCAAAAGTTTGTTGTATAAAATACGGAAAAACTATTAGTATATATCCGAGGGCTGAATTTGTATCTTAATTAAGAACTTATTTGAAATACTCTTTATTTAATTTTGTAAGTATATTTGGGTAACCAGAAAGGAAACATAATAATCTGCACTGATAGCAGACAAGCTCTACTAGCCTTGAACACACAACGTGTTACATCAGGGCTAGAATTAGAGTGCCATCGAGATTTAGCTAACGCTTCGGTAGATAACAATATTATCCTGAGGTGGGTTAAGGGGCACGACAAGAGCAAAGGTAACCGCATTGCTGACTCTTTAGCCAGGGAAGTGGCTGGACTAAGAATTCTTGGACCCAGCGACACCTACGGTCTGACGAATTCAACAATTGCGGAACTAGCTAAAAGTTACACCCATGCACAATCTCTAAAGAGATGGGATGAAATCAAGGGATGCAGTCTTGCTAGGATCACCCTGGGCAACCCTGGGAAGCTGGAGTCAATTAAGGAAACAAATCCATATATTGGGGATAGTGGACACACCTCTATGCAGGATGTGTGAACAGGAAGATGAATCTGTCAGGTATGCCTTATGCGAGTGCCCGGAGTTATCGTCAATAAGAGAGTGTGTGCTCGGTGAGTCTTGTCCTACACCTGCCGATATAAATGAGATGTCTCCTAGTGACCTGTCCACCTTCCTGGAAAGGACAGGATGGACGATGACCTAGGAAGACAACTCCTCGGGAGGATGTACATGTGGCCTAAGCGCTGTGGGCCTAACTCACCCTCCCTACTCTACAGATACAGAAGTATATTTGGGTCTTGTAGCTCAATAATGTTTTTCTTCTTAAATAATAAAATCTTATAGCTAATATTCAGCTTTGAAATTATAAGGTTCAATAAAATATTCGTATAGCATAAACTTTATTCATTCAAAAAAGACATTTAAAGCACTCTTCTGCTAACAAAATAAAACCAACAGAAGAGCATCATCGAAAAGACGACTGCAATTAGTGAATTGAAATAGAATAGAAACGTGCCAATCGAACCCATAATTACGATTTCATTAACTTTGCTAACTACATCAAACGCGTAATTTGCGAAAAGTACCACAAACACTTCGGTAATTACAAAGAGAAAATCACCTTTAAGAAACAAATCAATTGCGGTCGGAAATCGAGCAAGAAGATCGTTGCGGAAATGTGAATATTGACTTTTAGTTGACTCGGAATTGATCATTAGTTAAATTGCTTTTATGATGATTCCGAAGAATTGATTGCTCTTTTCGGTACGTTTTCTCCAATTTATTAAAATTTAATTGAAAACAAAACTTGTGTTTGTAGATACGTAGTTTTCATAGTCTCTGAATTGATGTCAACATTATTTTAACAAATTAATAGGATCTAGCCTCAGTCCCAATAATGTTTTAATCCATATAAACTTTTAGATTCGTCTGGGGATATATTTTGTTTTTGGTAACCCTGTTGTTCACCAAAGCTACATCTGATCTGAAGTTGGGAGGATATAGGGCAGCCACACAGCACCTAGGACTCATTTGGCCTTTTTTCATCCTCCTGGAAGTCCCTCTCAGTACGTCAACCTGCCTTTGGTTTTAGCACAGTTGAGAAAGTCCTTAAGAGAAAATTTTCTCATCATTATGTGACAAAACTTGCCGAATTTATGAATGGATGATAGATCCGAGCAATCGAAGAGGATATGCTCTACCGTCTCCTCTTCACAGCCTTGACATAAGAATTCGTTGATAACCTCATTATATGAAGATGTTTGTTCAATTGATATTGTCCAGTCAGAATCCTTTTTGCAAAACGTAGGTTCAGCCAGGTCTCGGCCAAGAATATTTTTTCTGCATTGTCAGGATAGTAAAGTTCTATAGGGCTAATCATGCAATAATACGGGGGATGAAACGAGTACGATACTGTAGGTACAGGTAAACTAGTATCTCGTAGAGAGAGAACGTATTCCGCCAATATCGAGATTCCCACTGCATAACGTCTACCGCACGATTGGCTTTGCTGGATCCCCACTTTCAAATTTGTTACTGCGCATCGTCACCTCATTTCACGAGATACCGGTTGGAGTGTATTATTGTTATCGGATTAAAGACTAGGTACCGGCTGTAGGTTTATATATACATATAATCAAATTCCCTTCTACCTTTGGGTGTAGGGAGATTTCTCAAAATTTCAAGATACATCAACAAAAGTTTTCCATTCTGTCCTATTTTTTGCTAATTGTATTGCTTCTATAATTGTTTTCCCTCGTTCCTTTAATATTTTGGCTATGTTGTTATCTCAGGATTCTTTGGGTCTACCTCTGTCTCTTTCAACAATCACCTTTGCTTCCCATGCATTTTTAACTAGTCTTGTATCCTCCATTCGCTGTAGATTTCCCCACCAGTTCAGTTGTCTCTCTTCTATATAATCTAGCATGGATTTTATTTCTAGCTCCTCTCTTATGTCTACATTCTATATTCTGTCTCGTTTTGTTATTTCTTTCACAGATCTCAGGTATTCTATAGCTTGTATTCTACTTTTCATTTTTTGCCATAAGTAAGTATCGGTCTAAAAACTGTTTGTTGGAAAACTGTAATTTTGGTTCTTTTTGAGATTACCTTCTTATTAATAAATCCAGGTTTTATCATGTGGTAAGTTTTTACGGCGTTTTCTGTTCTTTCCATAATATCCGTTTCCTGGTGACCAGTGCTGTCCCAAGTATTTAAAGTAGATAACCTGTTGGATTCTTATATTCAACCTTTCTTGATTTTTTGCTATCAGCATTATTTTTGTTTTATTTGCATTTATTTTCATTCCATTCAATTTTAGAGTTATATTCCTGTTAGTTCTGGTCTTAAATCAATTATGTTGGCATGAGTCAAAATATAGTATATTTTACACTGTGCAAACTAAACTTTTAGGTCCCTTTTTTTAGTTTCCATCGTATGCGGCTTGATTGAATTTAGAGGAACCATCTTCCAAAATTAGTGATGAGCAAAATTGGTATTGGTCTTGCAATCTTGGTTTTTGTCTTGACGATCCTTAGACTTGCAAAACCAGGACCAAAACCGGACGATTTAAGTAAGACCAAGACATTACGAATCTTGGTCTTGGCTTTGTTTTGCTCCTCCCTACCCATAATACGATGTTTATATTCCAGTTCACCTCTTAGATTCGTCTGCAGATATTTCTTGTTTTGATAAACCTGCTGTTCACGTAGGGCTACAATGAAATGTTACATTTCACAAAGTATGTATTGTCTCTTTTTTAGACCTAAGTTTATGCAACATTGTAAGTTTTATTCATTTAAGATATTGAACAATATTTGTTCATTGAGTACTCCACTCATTTGTGAAAAAAAATTATGAACTTTAAATAAATAAACCAACTCTAGACCAGATTTGGCACAAACAAAAAATAAACGAATACAATTCTAATAAAGATTGATTGATTTATGAAAAGCAATTAACATTTCGCTATATAAATTCTCGAGTTTGTATAGAAATTTCGGAAAACTGTCAAAAGCAGCTTCAGATCCAACGTAAATAATTACCACATATTGGAACATGGTAACTAAATATTGATTTTGCTTGTTCAGAAAACTTCTCTCGACGTTGCTTGCTTTGAACATCTCCTTACGAGCATTCATAAGCCCACAAATTATCGGCAATATTTCTATTCATCAGAAATAAATATAGTTAGGAATTTTTAATGTTTCTTGGGGTAGTTTGATTCAGGTTTAAGATTCGTTTAAAAAATAATAGTGATGATCTAAAAAGTTGAAGGTACGGTAAATCTGGAAGAGCATGAAGTACCAGTAATTTTTCATAGAAAAGTACTGACTACAATCGAAGAATATGGTTTCAAAATTGTTTTTTTTTGAGCTCTCAATGATGCCGAATTCAAAAGAACTGTCTATGAGAAAGTTCCTGAAATAAAAACTAAATGTTTACCTCTTATTCTAAGGAGTTTACGACAAGTGGTGCATAAAATGTACGGTGTAAGAAAGCATGTCTCTGCAAAAACTTTTGCAATATGAACTTTAGGTAATTTGTTTCCTCAGTTTAATACAAAAACAAACTAAGAGATATCTTGGAATGAAGTATACTTACGTGGAGAAATTTCTTATAATATTTTAAGCTCAGCCATTCTGGTTTTAGTTAAAAATGTATAATATATATAATAAAAATTTTCAAATAAACGTTAACTCGATAGGTTCCAGTAGACATTGGTAGAACCACTGCTGTATAAAAAAAAGTTGGACTTGTTGATTCCACGAATCATAAAAACTAATCACTAATTACTAACACCCTGTACAGAGCTCGTAGCGACGATTAACAAAAGAGAAAATAAGCGGAAATCGTGAGAAGTAGAGCACGTACCTTCGCCTTTCGCCTAGCCCTACTCGTCTAGACAACGACCTACTTTTTCCTTTCTTTCCAGCATTTCCCCCCTTCTTATTTTGAATGAAACTTTAAAATATGCGCAATCGTAATAAATTCTATAAAAGCACGTGCTTTTACGTCGGAAAAATACGAAAAATATCGCTAGTGAATGAAGTACAACTTCTAAACTTCCTTCAGGATTCAACAGAGGGGATGAGCTCCGCCTTCAGACCAATGAAACCACTTTCGAGGCGATCGATGCAAGAAAATGTTCTCAGGATGTAAAAAGACGTTTTCATTTAAACTTGGTCAGGACAGTAAGGGTGGGGGTAAGACAAAACAGCTAGATCATTATTCACTTTGAACAGCTCGGATATTAGTTGCTATGTGTACCCTAACCTCAATCTAACAAAAATTTCCATCTTGCTCGTAAATTATCTTGACAAGGGGTTGGGTGGTGGTCGGAGTTGGGTCGCAACGGGATGGGATGTTGGGGCAGTTTGCCCATTTTAGGATACATAACTAGTGTAGCTAAGGCCAATCAATAAGGATGCTAGGAATGTTCATTTTATAGAAACTAGTTGATACATTTTGTAAACTTTGTTGAAATTATATACATCGCCTCTTGCTCTATTCATATTACAGATACTATATATAATTATAATCTTATTTCACCAACATATAGTTGTTGAGAAAGTCCTTCATCTAGTATTTACATTGACCAAACCAAACAGAAAGAAACAGTCAAAGAATGAGAAAATGTCCCTGAACTTTTCTGTGACTCAACAAAAAGCCCCATAAAGCAAGAAGAAGAGGAGTTTAGCAGAGACCTTCTTATGCAGCCTGGACTATATATCGAAAGTATGGGAGTTCCAAAGGTGATGAATGCTAAATATCTCGTGGTAATTATTAACTGGATATTAACATGGACCAAACGATTGGAAAAAGTAGCCACAAGATAAGAGACCACATTAATGATGGGGACACAAACTTGTGGCTGAACATAGAAACCAAGTTCAAGCATGATACACTGGATATACAGTGTAGTGGTTAAGCCGATAACAACAAATACGTTACAAAAAGTGCAATGATGAGAGCAAGGTCAAAGACTTACAGCTTGCATGAGAAGCACTAGAAGCCTTACTTTGCACAAATGGATAAAATTGATAGCGAGAACTGTAGGCAAGGAATAAGAGTCTTCTTCGAGTATAATACAAAAAATTTACATTCAAATACCATTTTTATAACCTACGTTTCAACTTTCAATTGTGGACATTGAAAAGCACTTAAAGCGTATTTTCTATTCTATGTGTTACTGTCAAAAACATCCCATATTTAACATTTCTTGAGATATCCTTCTCTAACGTGTACGTGTGTATTCGCTAACTCTCGTTTTGTTTATAGATGCAGAAATATCAGAAAATTTGCCTTTTAAAATGTCGATTCAGCTGATAAGCAAAATATTTGAATTTGTTTTCATGATTATAAAAACAGTTCTGGCCAAATATAAAAGACTACCATTTATAATAATGCTCAATAATGTTTTGTATTATATCACCTTTTAAAACAATTCACACGGCTCTCTACTTTTTTTTCGAAACTCTGTATATATTCGATACTTAGAAAACATCGTGTCCTTAGAGAAAAGCAATGTTGAAGCAGAGAATATCCTTGAGGCGGCTGCTCCTGACGGAGTATTGATCGGCTACTTCTTCGTTACTCCCCACTCCCTCTTTTGCTCCTTTCCTCCCTTTTCCTAGACCCGACGGTCGGCTGCTTAATTCCAACCCCTTCGCCTCATTTATACTCTTAGAGGCTCTATCCAGAGACGGCTCTGAAAGGATCCAGCTAGAACAAATCAACACCGAAAGGATAAGACAAAAGAAGGGAATGGCTCAATTCAACCTGTTTATATTATTAGTAGTATTTTTTAATATCTGTAAGCAAATTCCGCCCATTCTTTTTAGTTCTTCACTAGCGTCTTCGTCACTAACCATGATCTCTCGTTCCCTAAAAATTTCTCCTATTATAATATCTCACGTTTGTTTCGGTTTTCCTTCTTTCCTAGCTCTCCGTCCCTTGGATATTTTCAAAGAATCATCGCTGAAGTTCACGGAGCCAGAATAAGCAAACAACTACGAGACACTCTAATTTTATTAATGTGTCAAAAAGTTTGAGTTTAGTAAAGCGTAATAGTCATTATATATTTTGTTGTATGTATTAACAAGTTTGCACTTTTTGTTATTTGAACATTATTATTAATAATCACTTCAAATCAATCCCAGTTTAACTCATTAATTAACCATTTTTGGTTTGATAAATCCACGCGGTAACGTCCCTGTTTTATTCAAGCGATTTCCATCCTTACCGTATCTGATAATGATCCCGAACGGCACGTTCGTCCATTTCATCCTTTGGTCCTTTTATGGGTCATCATGTAGTTGTATGTAGTGCCGTTTACGACTCAGTCGTCTCCACTTTGCAACGGTTCATGTATAATTGAATTCCTAAGAAAATTCCTTTTCGAAATGCTTATGGAATTACTATGTAGATTGCGACGTTGTAAAATTATGTATAATACTATAAACACTCATACAATTCTGGTCCTTCGAGGCGGATACATTAAAATATACCTTTTTCATTTTACGTCAAGTGTTGGTATCAATTCAAATTATCAGTGTAGCGAAGATTAATATGATATTCAAGCAACTTTGTTGTTACTTTCGAATATAGACAGAACTATCCTTATTGATTGATAGGGAAAATCAAATTTGCTCATCAAGTGTAAAAGTTTGTATATATTTTCAGCTAGACAAATACAGCAAATAAATAAAGTTTAATCGCTGCACGGGTAGTAATCAATTAAACTTTATAACTAAATTAGAAGGGTAAATAATACGAACGTAAATTCAGAGAGGGTACATAAGCAACAACATTATAGTTCAATTTTGAAGGATTACAAACGAAATTTCAATAGATTTTAACGAAATTATTGAAAAAAGTTAAGATAGTTTCATATTGGGTAAAATTACTTAGATGTACAATGGCCAAAGTCGTACCACTGTAATATCTTGTTAGACACTCCTTAAAAGAGAGATCCAAGCCTGAAGAGTTCAGTCGTAAAAGCATACAAAAATAAATGGGTGAGCTACTTGCACGACACGACATGGAAACAAATGTCAAAAAACATAAGGGATCAAATCCATGCAAACAAATGTAGATACTAGATACGTATAGTTGGTCTCAAAGTATATCGACTTAACTTTTGCCGATAATTATCTAAGTACGCCCATTCACGACCTTCTTAAAATAATTTCATTTCATTTCAGGTAAAATTCTTTTAAGAATGTCGTAAATGGTCGTATTTAGATGACTATCGGTAAAAGCTAAGACGATATACTTTGAGACAAACTATACACTTATCTGGTACGAAATGGTAGATTTGGTGACGGACGGGATTCCAAGCATCCGACTTTTCGAGCAAATGACGTGCCGCGCCCTACTCTAAGAAGGTTATCGCTCTACGCACGGCACGGCAAACAAATGTAGACAAGGACACTTGTCCAGCACATCACAGAACGACAACTCTACTAGCTTTAAGTCTAATGTTATGTTACAAACCACCTCTTCACTTCTTAGAAATCAGACAACCTGGGACATGCCACAAGATGGTATGATGAAAAAGTATAACTTTTCAAAGAAATTCGTTACGGAATTAAGCAACAAGAAGGTATGGGATCCAAATACCATTACCAGGCTTGGAAAGAATGCCATTCAATGGTAGACAGACAGCTTAAAAGCAATAAAAGGAACTGGGATAGGAGTGTACGGACCAGGAACCAAACACTCTGAAAGCTTGGAAAAACCCCAAGTATCTTTCAAGCGGAAATTCACGCAATAAGAAAGTCTGCCCAGTTCAATATTGACAAAGGATATAGAAGGCAACGGATTATCATAATATCTGATAGTCAAGCAGACATTAAAGCGCTGAGTTCTTGTCTAATCAGTTCCAAAATGGTGTGGAAATGCCTAGGCAAACTTAATGAACTAGGCGAGAACAATATAGTAACCTTACTGTGGATTCCAGGACACACTGGAATAGAATGAAATGAAATAGCAGATGACCTAGCGAAGAGGGGGACTGAAATACCCTTTTGGGGACTAAAACCCTTTTGCGGAATCAGCTCCAATGTAATATTGGAAGAAATAGGTAAAGCAGAAGAAAAGAGAAGATCTGACCATTGGAAAGATCTAGTAGGGCTTAGGCAATCTAAGATTCTTGTGGGTGACTACAACCTGTTGAGATCAAATGAATGCATAAGTCAAAGTAAAACTGCACTAAGAGTTTTAACAGGAATCCAAACAGGACATTGTCGCCTGAATGGGCACCAAAGCTCAAAATAGTGGAGAAAGAAGATTGTAGATTTTTTGGAATGGAAGAAGAAACCTTCATCCACTTACTTGCGAACTGCACAGCAATTCAGAATCCTAGGGCACAGCCCCTGGGAGACTACTGGATAGAAAAGGGACAGTTACCTAAGTTGTAGCCTGCAGAAATCCTAAAATTCCTCCGGGAAATAGGACTAAAGGAGCTACTAGTCTCTGAGACTCTCCTCGGAAACTAAGTAGAAGTAAGGGGCACAATAGATCTTTTAGGTCTCAGTGAATGTTACCCCAAAATACATACATACAGTAATTTAAATAATAGCACGCACCTGTATCCAGCCCCTTCGTAAAGTAATTTTCAAGTACGTCTTTTGCAGGCCATCATACATAAGCACAGGAAGCACATATTCTCTGTACTCAATATTTATTGAAATTCGAACTTTCCAGAAAAACGCATTAAGCCAATAAAAATGAAGTTTGTGATGTGGACAAATCACCACAAATGACTGATTAAATGTAAGTGAACAGCATTGAAAGTCTCCTATGTTGTGGCGTTCGCCGGTAATAAAGAGACATGCTGGGGCGAATAGCGGCACTATACCGCTCAAAGTAGGTACATATCTGTAATCAGCTTATGCCTTCGGTTGCGAACTAAAACGTTTGCGGGGATGCAGGGGGTATATGTACGTGAGACGACGGGATACAAAGTGGAAATTTCACGTAAACATACAGACAACATCACGGTAAAGTCTTTCTTTAACAGATACTAATATAACAAAGTTAGTTAGGTTGTTTTAATGAGCAACCAAATTTAGTTGATGGAGAATATATCTATTACAGATTTAAAGTGTATCGTGAAAATATTTTGAAAATTAAGTACGATTAGGTATTTCTCAAACATTTTCAAAATCTTTGAGAAGA
The DNA here is from genome assembly GCA_949126875.1 of Lochmaea capreae. Taxonomy (NCBI): domain Eukaryota; kingdom Metazoa; phylum Arthropoda; class Insecta; order Coleoptera; family Chrysomelidae; genus Lochmaea; species Lochmaea capreae. The sequence goes on from OX421409.1 coordinate 16,120,688, forward strand.
GACCAAACATGAAAGAAATTAGGATCTATTTTTAGCGCCTTCATTTACGTACTGATTATGGAAGTTGAAATTTAAAGCAGAGACAGCGCCGGCGGATCGACTAAAATCGGTCTCGGTACCTACGAGAATCTCGAACGAATCTTGTCGATTTCTAGTCCATGAGAGACTCTCGAAGGCATCACTATGAACTTGTGATAAATCTTTCTTTCCTGCTTCTCTTTGTCGTTTCCAGAGACTTCGTCCACTTTCTACCCTCATTAGTCTCTAATCGCTTCCATTCAACTTAGTCTGCCATATTTCCTCATCTTGTTGTCTTCCTAGGTTATTCTTGTAACTCTCCATTTTTCGATTTTCCCAAGAACTGCTTATGCTGGTTAGCCCATACCAGTTTTATCCAGTTCTTGAATTGTTCCTCCTTCATTATCTCAACTTCCACAATACAATACTGAACGCCTCTTACTTTTAAAACACAGAACTCACATCTCTAATATTAACTTCAACTTTCCCGATTTTTGACAATTCTCAACTTTTCGATTACTGTTCTAGATGATTCCAGATGTTTTTCTACTTCATTTATGAATCTTATACATTCACCAGTACATCCAGTAGCATTGTTTCCTCCTTTCTAGTTATTCGTCCCGAGTCATAGGCGTACCCACGGGGGGGGGGAGGTTTGGGGGGCAGGGTTGGCCATGGCCCACCCCAATCGGTCTAATTCCACAAAATATCAATCTATTAAAAACATTTTATAATTTTTAAATTTTAACGTTCTTTCAAAATCACAACCAATATAAATACCTACTGTTATACTCTAACTATTGTCAGTGTGATGACCATAAAATAAAGCAATGTTGTCAGATATATTTTCTAAAATTGTTAGGCTCGCTACACAAATCTTCCTCTTACTTCTGTAAACTGTTAGTTCGTGATGTTATAAAAAAGCTAGTTTGGAAATATTTTTAAAAAAATACATAATGTAAATTTATTAGGAAACATTAAAATAAGTCGCTTGAAATTACTGAAAACAGAAAAATTAATTAAGACCACTTTTTATATGTTACTATATTTAAGAAAATTCTGAAGAGATAGCAACGTAGCTGCACGTGCAGTCAAGACTTCGAAACAACCAGTCATCAACTGCAGTATTCATCGTAATATAACCAAATAACCGAAGTAAACTCCGTTGGACGATTTTCGCAGAAAAATTTCTACGGTCTTGAGGGTGTTCGGGGGGGTTGTGTTGTGGTTCGGCTTATAATCCATTAGTATAATTCAGTGTCGAGTGTGAATTTTGTTTTAAAGAAATATTTAATATAATATCTATTTCTTGGTTGAGTGAGTTTAGTGAATTGTTATAGGTATTTATAGGAAAGTGTAGGTGATCTAGTGTAGAAAGGTATCATTAATATAATACCTTTTTGATGGTGTAGTGGCTAGGTCGCGTCAGTTGTTGACGTTGGGGTGAGTTTTATAATATAATTAATTAGAATGGCATTTTGGAGACCATTTGAAACAACAGTCCAAGATGATGCGCGGGATTATTGAATTGTGGATTTAAATATAAGAAGTTAGATACTCGAATGGTAATAATGGAATCTCGGCGATCGCTGAACTTAGACAGGAGTATTTGCGCAAAATAAAAAGGTACCGTGATTCAAATAGAACTATAATTTATTTAGACGAAACTTGGTTTGATACGCATGATGTTGTCAAGTTTTTATTCATTTATTTGTTACGGTTTAATTACATAAATAAACATATAAAATAAAATACATTTTAATAGTAGTAATGGTAATTATATTATAATTAAAACTGTATGAGGATATACACGATTTCGCATCTGACAGCTGACAGTGAGTGCTTGTCGTCTAGACTGCTACTGCTACATACCTATTTGCTGTGTATCTTAGATACAGTATCTACCTAGGTATTCGTAATTAGTAAGATTTTGGATTAGTACTTATAAGTATGAAAAAAATCAGTGCCTCCAGGAAATTCTGCTGATGATGCTAATGCTGATAATCCAACTTTTTCAACTAAGAGTCCAACTAGCAATGTAGCTGATATTCAAAACACATCAGGTGCTAGTGCTATGGCCAATCAAACAGAAGGTAAGATAAAATTTTCTATTCTGCATAATATACCTACCTATATGATGATTCTTGAAAAAACCATTGCACGTTTTATATGCAATGGCTCTACGGCTGTAGTGTATAATAATCTTTTTCAAAAATGATAGTTCAAATATAGTTACTCTTCTACGAATTTACTCGAATGGTATGGTGTTCTATAAAATCATAATTATTTGAAAATGTCAGTGTTCAAGACTAATGTGCCGACAACACTTTCACGCATGATTTAAAATAACCAAGTAACGATAATAACAATTTTATTATTATTGATATTATTATGATATTGTATTGTGTTTTTGAAAAGCGGGTTTTTGCCATCTTTCTAATACTCTATTATTTGTTATATCACAGTTTGTCAAGGAAATGTCGAAGTCGAAGCAAAATCTAGCGATATTTATAGAGAAGATCCGATCGTTAATTTGCCGATAGATCGTATAGAACGTGAAGATCGTTTAGCAGATGGACCGTTTCAACCTGTTTTAAATGATTTTCCAAGGAGTCATTTCGGTAAAAGTATACGTAGTTTTCAAGAAGGCTGGTATAAAATAATATACAATTGGCTTGAGTACAGTCCTGCTAAAGATGCTGCCTTTTGTTTTTGCTGCCGTTTCTTTGCGATGGAAAATGCACTTTCCAAAGGTCACGTTGACAAATGTTTCACTGAAAAATTGGAAACGTGCTGCAGAGAAATTCAAATGCCATCAAATTTCACAATGTCACGTACATAGTTTCAGAAAAATTACTCTAAAGCAAGAAGTATCGATACTTTGCTTGATGATTCAAGAGTGGCGCTATTAAAAAAACAAGATGAACAGCGTCTGCGAAACCGTAACGTAATGAAAAGACTTATAGATATTACAGTGTGTTTAGCAAAAGGTGGAAGATCATTCCGTGGCCATAATGAGAAAAAATATAGTTTTGAGCGAGGACTTTTTCTAGAATTAATCATCCTTGTGTCTCAATACGATCCTTTGCTGAAGGCTCATTTAACAGAAGGACCAAAAAATGCACTTTACGTTAGCAATAAAATCCAAAACGATATTATTTTATCTATTCATAATGTCATAATTCAAAGAATCGTATCCACTTTAAATGGAAAACATATTTCTTTGATAGCAGATGAAACATTTGATTGTGGTCATCACGAACAAATGTCTATCGTAATTCTATTTTTTGACCCTTCTATAAACAAACCTATAGAAACGTTTATAGGTTTACAAAGATTAAATTCTGTAAATTCAGAATTCATTTTTAATGCTTTGGATAATGTTCTAAGATCATTGAAATTGCAGTGGGAACAAGTAGTTTCCGAATGTTTTGACGGAGCTTCGACCATGTCTTCAAATATTTCTGGTGTTCAGTCGCGATGCAAGCAAAATAACCCTGATATAATGTTCATATATACAGATGGTTCAAAAATGAAAGAAGGCTCAGGATGTGGAGTTTACTCAAGAGCACTGAGCCTAAAGATGAAGTGGGGAATGGGAAACAATACCAGCGTAGTTCAAACAGAACTGGCTGGTATCTCAATTGCCACAAAAGAACTAACCAGAAGAGGAATTTCTGGCAAAAACATAATAATCTGCACTGATAGTAGACAAGCCCTATTAGTCTTAAACAGACAACGTGTTATATCGAGGCTAGTACTAGAGTGCCACCAAGATTTAGCTGACGCCTCGGCAGATAACAATATTATCCTGAGGTGGGTTAAAGGGCACGACAGGAGTAAAGGAAATCGCATTGCTGATTCTTTAGCCAGGGAAGCCGCTGGACTAAAAATTCTAGGACCCAGTGACACCTACGGCCTAACGACTTCGACAATTGCGGAACTAGCCAAACGCTACACCCATACTCAATCCCTTAAGAGATGGGATGGAATCAAAGGATGCAGTCTTGCCAGGATCACCCTGGGCGACCCTGGGAAGCTGGAGCCGAAAAAATATTTGGCGATAACCAGGAGAAACCTACGTTTAACAGTAGGATTTCTGACTGGTCACTGTCAACTAGGGAAACACCTCCATACTATGGGGCTAGTGGACACACCTCTATGCAGGATGTGTGAACAGGAAGATGAAACTGTCAGGCATGTCTTATGCGAGTGTCCGGAGTTATCGTCAATAAGAGAGTGTGTGTTCGGTGAGTCTTGGCCTACACCTGCCGATATAAAGGAGATGTCTCCTAGTGACCTGTCCACCTTCCTGAGAAGGACAGGATGGACAATGACCTAGGAAGACAACTCCTCGGGAGGATGTACAATAGGTCACATGTGGCCTAAGTGCTGTGAGCCTACACTCACCCTCCCTACTCTACAGATACAGATAATGTTCACTGTTACGCACACTGTTTAAATTTAACTCTGGTAGATGCTTGCTGCTCTCACTCGAACAACAAGTTAATATTTGATTTCTTTGGAATTATTCAATGTGTTTATTCGTTTCTCGTTGCGTAAGACATGCAATTCTATAGAAAATACAGTATAAATATGTCACTCAAGACTTTGAAATCGTTATCAACAACTAGATGGGCATGCAGACCTGAAGGATAATTATGAAATTTTGATATTAGCTCTTCAAGAAATTATTGAAACCACCAAACAAACTGATGTTAAAATAAAAGCTGTGGGATTACTGGTGCAGTTGAAATCATTGAATTTCTTGATTTGTTTACATGTGACTACTCCTATTCTAGTAATGATACTCAAAGTAAACAAAGCATTACAAACGGAAAATTTGAATTTACTGTCCGCAATCAATTCTGTGGAGAGTTTACAATCAAGTTTACAAAAATTGAGACTGGATTCTGAAACTTCTTTTAATAAAATGTATGTTGAAGTTGAAAAAATAATAGACAAACATGGTATTACAATTCCGGAAACAAGGAAAAGAAAAATTCCGCGTAAAATATAATGATAATATAATGATAATCAACATGAATTTGGAAATATGAAAGATTTTGTTAGAAATAAACACATTTTATCCATTTTTAGATTCACTTGTTTCCGGAATAGACCAACGTTTTAGTCAAGAAACTACAGACATTCTTAAAAGTATGAACGAAGTACTATCATTGAATTGTGAGGGCGATTTCACTACAATTGAAAATAAATTTAAAATAAAAAAAGAAGAATTACTTGCCGAACTGAGTTTAATAAAATTTGATAATTCTATTCCTAAAGGTGTTAATCTTGATGATTGGATGGCTTGGATCCTTTCCTCAGAGAACTACAAAATATACACCAGCTTTTTCCGCTTTTAAAAAAATGTTTGCTGTCATACCAGTTACTAGTTGCTCTTGTGAACGTTGGTTCTCAAAAATAGTTCAAGCTAAATCAAAACTAAGAAGTACCATGTCACAACAGAGACTCGATTCACTTCTCTTTTTATTCATTGAACAAGAGCAAACGGCGAATGTGAATTATGACAATGTAATAGGCGAGTTTAAAGTGTTATCCGAAGCAACACGTCGAATGCGTTTGTAGATTAGTTGATTAGTTGATCTTTTTCCTCTGGACTCCATGTATTGTTATGTTACGAATGTTACGTTTTGTTTTTCTAGTTTACTTTTTGGTTCAATATATTTTGTTATATTACTTATAATTGCGTAATTACTAAATCTTTCAATTAGAAATGGGGCAACGACGTTTTTTTATTTCGCCGATGAGCCTGCAATGGACTTTTGCATTATAGAAAAGGCAGCGCTATAGCTTAATTATTATTTTTAACAGCCATACTCAAATGAATCAATAACCCCCCCTAATAAAAAAGTCTGCGCACGCCTATGTCCCGAGTAACCTGACTGCTGGGATCTGGCTGAAGCCAACAGGGTGTAGGGGACTTTTCTGTTAGGTTGCAATTTCTGGCACAACCCTTTTTGGCGCTTGGGATTGAATAGCCATACGATTCCCAGTCCATTTGGTTTACGAACATTGAAAGTTATTGGCAAATAGTTCTATGATGTCTTTATACCATTCCGACGGACTGTGAGTGGAGAGGCGTACTTTCTGTAACGAATAATGTTAACATGAAACTAGCTTCAGTGGCTCATTATTTACTTTCTCTAAATTTCCAAAAATACTGTTTTCATGTCGCACCAGCATTTCAAATCAATTTTAAATTCTTCATCACACTTCTTTTCTCTATCTATCACCTTAAAAGCAAGAAGATTTAATTTTATTACCAATTTATTGTCAATTGCACTCCCCATTCCAGTGACAGCGTATAAGATCATTTAATTAGAGCCGAATTCCAATACCTGGAGGTGGAGTGCTCTAGCTAGTGGCATTCATATTTATAATGACTTCACTTTTTCTTATTTCTTGTTGTCTAATCACCCTGTATCAAAAATTTAAATACAATATTAGACTTTTTGACCATAAAAAAAGACCAAAAACGAAATTCAGTATAAAAAAACAGTTATTAAAACAAAAAATATGTATGTATAACAATTTGCGTCCTCAATTAACTATAGTATTCAGATGCATGAAAAAAGCGGAGACGATATAAAACAACGACGGGAAAAGTGAAGCTATATCTAGTAGAGCAGAGCAAAGCAGAGATTCCAAATCCGAAAGCTCGACAAAGTTCTTCGGGTGATGAGTTTAAGTACAAAGCGGCGAACGGTCAGAGAGAGGGAGTTGGACAAACGGCGTCGGACGCCTTTTGTGTCGCTCTCAGGTCATTAGGTACGCGTCAGTTTGGAACTGATGATGAGCATTCTTATACACTTCGTTTGTTTCATAGCCCACTAACTGTGCATTCTCCAATTCGATTGCTCGGCTTCTTTATACTCTTTTTAGTTTATCATCGACGATGGATGTGAAGCTGCTGGGTAATATGCCGCTATTTCTTTTATAACCCTTATACTGCACACAAATCTATACGTCGCTTTTCGAAATTGTTACGTAAGACATGACGATGTTTTTCATGACATGCCGAAAAAAAAGTAGAAATTATTCTTATTTAAAGTTATCGACATTTGTATCACGAACGGTTAAAATAATTTCCATTTTATAGAGTTCATTAATCAGACTAATCTTTTTTCCTCTTTCAGAGTCCAAAATTTCGCAGTAACTCAGTATAGTAGGTACTAAGTGTCCCATTTTTTCGACTTATATCCTGAAGAAAGTATGAGAGAATAGCAGTTCCTTCAGACCTTTTTCCTGGAGGGTATCCGCAAGCTTAAGGTTATTGTCCTATTCTATCCAGGATTCCCCTAGGGTTCTGTATTGCTATGAAATATGTGAATGGCAGCCAGATCTACATTCTCGTTGCTCCACTATAGTTTGAGCTTTTTGAGGAGCCCATTTAGGCGACAATGTCCTTGAGGGACACGTACTTCTTCTAACCTGGTTGTCTGATTATCTGAGCACTACTAAATCTTTCCTTCTTCTCTTCTTTACGGCATTGCCAATTTCTTTCAATATTGCATTGGAAATTATAAACCAGAAAAGGGCTGTTCCTGCTCTCGAAAAGGGTGATTCAGTCCCTCTCTTTGCTACTTTATCTTCTATTTTATTTCCCTCTATTCAGCGTGCCCTGAACCCACAGTAAGGTGAGGATATTGCTCTCGCCTAGTACGTTGAGTTTTACCAGGCATTCCCATACAATTATAGAACTGATTAAACAAGAACTTATAACCCATCTGTGTCCCATTGTAACTCTGGAGTAGGAGCCGGGATATATGCCACTGCCACTGTCTTTCAGGCAGAGGTAATGGCGGTGCAATGCTGTGCAGAAGAGTTGATGAGACGGGAGGTGGATAACCAAAGAATCGTCATCTTCTCCGACAGCCAAGCAGCACTAAACGCGATAAGCTCATATCGGACAACGTCAAATCTGGTGTGGGAGTGTCGCAAGGCCCTCAACAGACTAGGTAGGCATAATAGAGTGACCCTAGCCTGGCTGCCAGGTCACCAAGGAATAAAAGGTAATGAAAAGGCCGATAAATTAGCCAAGCAGGGAGCGACTGAGGTCATGATAGGGCCAGAACCTTCCTGTGGAATTGCAAAAAACCTCACTAAGGAGATCATCCACCAATGGATAAACAACCAGGCGTTGCGCTGGTGGCATAATACCCCAGGACAAAGACATGCTAAACTATTCCTTAAAAGCCCTTCGGCCAAACTGTCACGCGACCTACTATGTCAAACTCGAGAAACGACGAGGATGATGGTGGGAATGCTGACCGGACATTGTTGGCAATTGGCCTAGCAGATGTCAGCCTATGTAGGTTTTGCCAGGAAGAAGACGAAACCGCGGAGCACATACTCTGTGAGTACGAAGGCCTAGTAAGGGTTTTACCTGTTCGGAGAAGAGACCGAGGGTAGAGAGCTACGCAAGGGAGGAGGTATCCAAGCTAGTAGGGATAACAAAATGAATAAAGCTAGATATCGAGCTCTAAGAATAGAGAGGACCACAATAGATCTGCAAAGGTCGCAGCGGGATAGGAAAAAAAGAGCCACTCCATTTCTAATCTAATCTAATCCCATTGTATAACATTCTTTCGAAGTCTGGCAATGTTGTTGGTATCCCAAGCGAGTAGCTGCTTTTTTAAACGTTTTCCTCGATTGTTCGTTAATAGTCTAGTCCTACTATTCCACGCAATGTCTCCATAAGTGATGATTGGTATCACCATGACAGCTGAGCATCCTCGGGCTTTATTCCCAAACTGGCGAATCAGACTCCCATAATCTGCTTAAAATGGGCCTGTTTATGGCATGGAGATCGATGCTACTTAAAACGTTACGCACACATTGGACCAGTATCGTTTGCTCTACCAAATGGGGGTATATCAGCAATCCTACCAATCTTCTAAACCAGCCTCTTGACTACCAGAGTATATTATTATTATTATTTTTTCTCATACATTTTGTCTTGTTCTAGACTGAAGCACATATTATATTTAACAAGCTTTTTTATGACTACAACAATTTTATATTAAATTGAGTGGCAATTGTCCATATTTCGACATAAAATCTAACCAATTTTTCAAGAATGATTTCATAATAAAACAGTTGTGGACAACTTTAAAACTTTTAGTATATTGACTATCGTTAGATGAAGCAATAACGTACATATAGCTGAAAATCTCTTGAATGGCGACGGACATAGCCTGGCCGGGCAGAGCTGCTAATCGGCACACAGCCAGATCTAATAGTATCACTATTGCCGTTGTTCTCATTGTTTTCAATACATAAATTCGCCACCGAATCCGCTTTCCACTCTATAATGTTGTTTTATGGATGTGGATACCCACACCGCATATTAATTATAGTCCGCCATTGATCTTGTGATTGCATTCGTTTAGAATGGCTGCGTTCTGAATCAAAATAGTTTTTATGTAGATTTTCATAATTTACGAATGTTCATATATATTTTCATGTAAATTTTGTGCCAAAAAAATATAGTTATTAAAAAAAGGAATAATAAATAATAGAAATAGTTAAAAAAAAGTACATTTGACAACGAAAACTCTATTCATCATTATTAAGGATTGACAGGAATTAATTTCACGTTTCTCTCAAGTTGCGACAAGTATCTACTTGTCGATACAATGCATTTCATTAAATTAATAAATCCTCTTATTTTGTTCTCTTCGTACTCCGTTCCCCTAAACGACAATAAAGCGGGCCTCTCAAACCAGTCATCACCTAACTTACCAAATTTAACAAGCATGTTACACCCTGTGAACTTTTAAAAGTATCATTTACAGACATAATACCAAAAAAGGTATTCAATATAATCTTATATTTTGACACTTTAAACACCCTCTCAGGTGTGGAGTATTCAGTGACTTTAGAAGTCGCGAAATTATGTATCATTTGTTCCCTCCTACTCAGACGCTGACAAACCAAATATTATACCTGAGCAGAAGGCAGATAAGGAAAATAACGGTAACTGTACCGTAAGGAAACAAATACTCAAGGTCAAGGAGCTTATTTGGCAAGTAGCTGGCAATTAAACAGCAAAGTAAACAATATAGGTAATTCCCGAATACTGGGAAACCATTTGGAACACCAGCAACACCCATCTGCATGAGATCCAACCCAAGTCTTTTGCTGAAGAGCCCAGAGGTGTCCCTTCTCTATCACTTTCCTCCGATAAAGAAGATAGGTCTGTATCCATTATTGAACCTATATGCAGAAAATGTGAACTCTTCGATGAAACACCTACTCACATACGCTTACAGGGACTCAGACGGAAGCACTTTGGAGAGGAAATAATACAACCATTACAACTACTGAAAATCCCTCCAATCAAACTAGTGGCCTATATAGAAACACGAAGCTTCTGGAACGGATAACAGGGGAAATTATACGAAGATATATATTAGATATTGTTGTTAATCAATTTTTTGTTTTTCCCTTCAAGACATAATTGGAGAAAAATGCAATCCTAAAAACATTATTTCTTTCCTGAAACATATAAACATTTTCCACAAATTGTAACAAACTTCTTATTGAAATAATTTGTACATATTTATAAACTCCGCCGCTAATTACCCTAGAGGTAGAAGCGGTTATTGTAAAAAAAAAAAAAAATTTTGTTTTTGACATTGGATTAGAAATTTTATTTTCAAGACTTTCGGATTTAAAATTAAAAATGAGGGTAACCTTCAAACTAATTTTTTATAATACTATTCCCAAAATCAAAACTCCCGTAATTATTACTTCTTATAGGTACTGAACAAATTCAGTCTAACTATCTCTCTATAACCCTAACTATTGGACTAAATCTTTTGCTTATAAAATGAATCTCCCCCCAAACACAACACGTATATACAGAGCCGGCCATATACACTTTGATAGGAGAATCAGAAATTGTTGGATGGAGTTGTACGTGTTCAGTTTGTTTTTCCTGAGGTTTTCCGATTTTTCTGCGTTAATTGATATTGTTTTATGCTAAAGTCAGAGTTTAAAATTATTATAGAGTTGATCCAAGTGCTTAACTTTATTTTACTTTAATTATAAGACCATTATGCCGGACTGTGCCGTGGTTACATGCCAAAATACCAATCGCAATACGAAAGAAACGGTATAAAATACTCTGGATTTCCAAAAAATGAAGCAGTGGATAAGTGTTTGTCGTCGTTAATTGCGAAAGATGTGAATTCTATAATGTATGGTTTTCTACCTGCTTTGTCCAAGTGCCAAAGTTGAAAATTCCTCTAAGTATAAGACAACGCTACGCGTGCTTGAAAAAAGAAAATTCTGAAATTTCTGATTATGCGGTTATCGCGAGAATTCACAAATTAAGGTTAATCGGGTTTACAACGATTTATAAAGTAATAGTATCAACTTTAGAACTGATTCGTGATTAATTGCGGGATATTCCTGCATATATACTTATCAATGTTTATAAACACTGCGCGCGGTTTTATTGAATTGTGGATTTAAATATAAGAAGTTAGATAATCGAATGGTAATAATGGAATCTCGGCGTATCGTTGAACTGCGTATTTGCGCAAAATAAAAGGGTACCGTGATTCAAATAGAACTAGGTATAATTTATTTAGACGAAACTTGGTTTGATACGCATGATGTTGTCAAGTATATGGTTGGATTGACGATACAACAAACTGTTCTTTTGATACTCCGTGTTCTAGAGGAAAACGCGCTATTATTGTATTACCAATTTTATGAATTTTGTATGCAGGTTAATTTTTTTCATTCAAATTGATATAGTAGATTAACATTATTTCACAATATTCAAATTTATAAAAAATCAAAATGCACGCCATTGGGCGGCTTTTTCCTTCAAGGGGATTAAAAATATGGTTCATTACACTGACTTTAGCTAGACTTTAAGAAAATATTATTTGGTCAATATAGAAGATTATATTTAATCGGGTATTCCGAATACGGGTGTCAGTATTCTATCATTCTCTAACGAACCATTATTAGAACACTCAGTATGCGACTACTGTCAATAACTACTCGTTACTGCTAACCCTATTCTTACCGAATTCTGTTAACTGAGGCACCAAATGGAGCACAGTATACAAGATACCCTTATCAAGTTCCTGAAGGAAGCCAATGACCATAGTTGTTGAGGCACATAAAATAAGTAAACACGTAAATACATAGTGTTTCCAAAGTAATTTGAAATTTTGTTGTGGGTTCCTGTCAACGCCGCAAACGTTATTTATTTTCTGAAATTTATTACAAAAACTATTTACATTGATAACAGCATCACGAGATCAACTGTTCCCAAACAACAATCAACACCTTAAACCTTCTTTTCACCTCTACAGTATTCAACCGTAAAAACTTTCCTAAAAAAACATCCTATTTTTCTCATTTTTACCATATTATCGCCATCTATCTCGCGGTAGCCGAAGCAAAAATTTTTAAACAAGCTTTTATTCGTTTTTTCTCCGAGTGAGTCGCCAGCTACTACCGCAAGAGTTAGAAAAAGGAAAGTAGGGGAAGTTGTTCCTGGGCTGGTCTCTTTCAAAACTCCGCCCATAAAATGGCCTTCGTTAAGGATAATAATCGCAAGGGATCCCATACCCTGCCTGCTGTGTCCTCTTTAGAGAAAGAGGATGAAGTCGGCCGGCTTCGAACGAGCTGGTGGCTAGAGGCAATATTTCTGGTCCCGGATGAAACAAACAGTGGCGGGCGGTCTAATAGAAAACATACAACTACAAATTTTTTATTATTAAAAAAAATACCTACTTAAGCATTCATATTTAGTAAAATCCTACAAAACGAGATAGAACTGTGAAAATTGTTAGCCAAAAACGCATTGAGCAATACTCAGAGAACCCAAGAAAAGAGAAGATCGGATTACTGATAAAACAATCAAAAATACTCCTTGGAAATTATCGCACATACTTGTAGGATATACTGGATCGTTATTAAATTTGGAATTTATTACCTACATTTCTTGAAATACTTTTTTTAATAATAAAAAAATTGTGACACCATTGAAAATTATGAAAGTAGGGTAATTTCTGTTTTTATTGTCGATCCCACTTATCGTACTAAATTTTTTTTTTTATAGAAAAACAGAAAAATAATACTACAAACAAATAGGATAATTATCGTACATCTCGCTACGCTTTACACTAATCTAGAGCCACCTAGCGACTGGTAGAGGAATCTATGTCAGCTAACACGAAAATACACCTGCTTTTACCTTATCCCATTCGCATCCTTCATACATGCTAAAAATTACTTCAAAAAATTTGGAGTTGGGTGATATCTTTGCAGAATTAAATTTGTGATATAATCTGAGGAATAAGAAATATTTAGAAGGAGACAAATTAAAGGATATTGAGTGGCTGTACTTTACTTTACTGTACGGATATTGTAGAACGATTTTTTTCAGTACCCTTCGAAGTATAAAGACCTGGTTGAGAAGTACAATGGGAGAGGACGGATTGACAGGGTTGAGTTTGATGAGCGTTCATCGTAAATTCTTTAAGAAAAATCAGGACTGGATTGAAACGAAATTTCCTACAAATTCAAGAAAAATGATAATAGTACCTATAAGACAAACTAGAATAATTTTTTTTTCAAGCAAATAATTGTAATAACTTAATAGATAAAGCACTGCTATATGTAATTATACATAGTTTTCAAAAAAAAAGTTTTGATCCTGGGTACGCACTAAAATTTCTCCAAAAAGTAGGACTGAAGGAAACTGTAAAGAAAAAGACAGTACCTACTTTGGATCTTCAGGTCTCAGTGAATGCTCATTGCAAAAAAACACATATGCATATACCCAGAAAACACCAGTGTTGCCATACATCACGAAATATCTGACTGCTGAAGAAAATTTTGTGTGAGATCCCGGCTGATTGATTTTTCAATTAAAACGTATTTAGCATATAAAATATTTTTTAACCCATCTCGACTACAATGTTCTTCATTTCGAAAATAATTAACCCCATATGGACGACCTGAACTGGAAAAATATTCCAAGGATATTTACGAAATAGGATCGCTTTGTTCTTGTTCCGATTTGACGTAGTGTGAAGATTTGTCGGGTCCAACCGTCGACCAAATCTAGTCGAACAAGTAGCGACACCGACAGCAAACTCCAGTTCGACGGAGTTGTTTTGCATGATCTGCTTTTCCACCCATTTTCTCATCCTAAATGGATTACTTGTTCCTTGGTCTCGCGACCGAAAACTCAAAAATATAATCGTGAGATGCGGATAATATCGTATAGAACTTACAGGGGAGAGGGCGTTGAAAAGATTCTGTTTATTAATAGAAATTATTCTTATTGTTAATTATTTTGGTTTAATTTCCCAAAATAAAAGATGTTAATAGAAATGTTTAAGATTGGATATTTTTGTTAGTAAACATTAAAAAGCGTTTTTACAAGAAGGTTTCTGGGTAAAATTCTTTTGGGAAGTAGGTCTACGGAAGCTACTAGTCTCTGAGACTTTTCTCAGTCAGTAAGTGGAATACATCTGTTAGGTCTGAATGTCACCCCAGTATACAATTCGAACAAGTCTAAAGTTACGTCTATCTAGATAAAATTATTAAAGATGAAGGCGATGAGGAGATGAACTTAGAAACAAGATTAACAAAAGGAAGGAAATAGGCAGGACTAGATAAATAACTTGAAAAAAAGGATCTAGAATGACCAAATACAAATCAGTTATTGGGCCAATACCATGATGATCTCTCTTGGTACAAAGATTCAGTTCAAGTGCCTGGGCTGATGAGCACAACCCAACCGAATGAATGAATGAATGAACCATGATGATCTAAAAGTAAAAAAAAATAAGTAACAGGTAAAATGAACAAGAACAAGACGATTTGAGCAAGACCATCAATATGGAGTGAAATATGAATATTAAATAAAAAGGAGGAGCACGTGGAATAGAATATTAAGAGGGTGAAAAGAAAAAGTTTGAATAGAAAGAACAAACAAAGAAATAAGCGATTCATTTTGAGAGCAACAAATGATGAGAGTAATAGGAACAAAAAGACTCGGAAGACTAGCCGCAGAGCGGATGCCGAATGGGTACAAGAATGACAAAGAATGATAGTTGTAGATGTAGCAGGACCGCGAAAACCTAAGACCTAAGAGACGGAGCTGGGCTGGATAGGCGAAAGCTAGCGACAGGAAAAAATTGAATACATTGATCACCAAACTACGGACTCTAGACACGTTTTCAGCTTTCAGATGTACCTATACTTTTCCTTAAATTTACCTACTAAAATTAAGGCAATTTAAAAACACGAAGCAACCACAGTATGAATCAACAGAAAATACTTCTACTTTTAACATACAAAACTGTATGGAAAATATTGAAAAGTCACTTTTGTCAGCAAACCTAAAAAGTGTACAGAAAACGCATATGTTTCACCGTACGAAGACTGTATACTAGAAATCGCAAAGATGGAAGGCGTCACTTCGGTTCGAGACTCTTCTTCTCCGTAAGGGAGCGTATATATGTATGTATTTTGGGGTACCATTCACTGAGACCTAAATGATATCTATTGTGCTCCCTTACTTCTACTTAGTTTCTGAGGAGAGTCTCAGAGACTAGTAGCTCCTTTAGTCCTATTTCCCGGAGGAATCTTAGGATATCTGCAGGCTTCAACTTAGGTAACTGTCCCTCTTCTATCCAGTAGTCTCCCAGGTACTGTGCCCTAGGATTCTGAATTGCTGTGCAGTTCGCAAGTATGTGGATGGAGGATTCTTCTTCCATTCCACAAAATCTACAATCTTCTTCCTCCACTATTTTGAGCTTTTTAAGGTGCCCATTCAGGCGACAATGACCCGTCAGGATTCCTGTCAAAACTATTAGTGCAGTTTTACTTTGACTTATGCATTCATTTGATCTCAACAGGTTGTAGTCACCCAGAAGAATCTTAGATTGCCTAAGCCCTGCTACACAAAAGTGTATGGAAAATATTGAAAAGTCACTTTTGTCAGCAAACCTAAAAAGTGTACAGAAAACGCATATGTATCACCGTACGAAGACTGTATACTAGAAATCGCAAAGATGGAAGACGTCACTTCGGTTCGAGACTCTTCTCCTCCGTATAGTAAGTGAGCGTATTTAGATATTCAAGTTCAAATATCCCAAAAATATTTATTTGTTTCCTTTGTCTCCAATATTTTTCCACAACATTCTTTCACACAATTGAATTTAACAAAGTAATGAACTTTTATAGATCAGGTACATATTAAAGATTACGTCTTTTATCGATTTTTCTACAGCCACAATAGATTCGTCGCGTATTTATTAAAAAAATCCGTTACTAAAAAACCAGTTCTTCAGGTGTTCACTAGACGCTCTCTCCTGCACATCACCGATAGCAGATGGTCCAGAAGACTGCATCCTCCGTACTCACTGGACCAGTTTTACAACTACTGACCACTGTCCACGCTTTTGTTCCAAAGCGGGATGATTCTTATTTATCAACCATGAAAAAAAACAAGTTTTCTATTAAGGATCTAACGGTTGTATTAAATTTTTTTAAAACGTTTAGTTTGGTTCAGTACTTCGACTGTGTAATATTGTGATTTTGTGTCTACTCTTAAAATTGTGCTTAGTGGAAGTAAGTCGGATAGAAATAAGTAATTATTTGTGAATTATTTTAAAAATATAGGAAGGTATTTAAGATAGAAAAACTATTGAAAAGAATCGGATATTATCAAATTTTTTTGATTTTATTTTATGACATTACCGCATTTTGATCTTTAAAATTTTCCTGAATATCATCTAAACTAAAATTAGAAAATATTTTTCAAATAAATATTAATTATCGCCAAACTTATTTAAAAAATAAAATGACAAATATAAAAATAGTACCAGAAAATATATTTATATAAAATAGTTGATAAAACAAAGTACAATGGAATGCAGGATATTATGTTTTTGTTAAAATATTTTAATTTGTAATAAACTATATATTTATTCATTTTAAATTTTTTATGCATTAATAAAGTAAATAAATTAGGAACACATTGAAAATTACAAGGAGCTAGGACATTATAATAACAAAAGGGTTTTATAAGAAAAATCGAATTCCAAAAATGGAAATGAGTTAATTATCCTTTTTTACAAAATATCGCACGACAGATAAGTCGGTAGCTTTGACACTTGTACTCGAACAGTTACACCAAAGTACACAGACTATGCAGACTTTATCTTATATAGTAGCCTTGAAAGATTTGTCTCCAAAGTTGGGTTAAAAGCTATCCAAGTTCTTGAAGTATTTATAATATAAGTATCAAACGTTTTCCCTTTCCTGGCGGCGGCTTCATCCCTGTCGACCAACCATCCATGAATGCCTGTCGGGCATTTTTCACATTTTTGTCTTGCCAGTGTTTGCCAACAGTTTGATTTTTATTTACCCAAGTTTCATCAAGAAAATATATATTTTTGCCCCACTTCGAAATTGCCTAATTTGCCTTAAATATTTTCTTCTCTAGCAAACTATCTCGTCACTTTCTATTAAAACCGCCTTTCTGTTATGTTTTTCCAAAGAAAAATTAATTTCTCTTAAAGTTTTCCACAATTTCGTTCTTCCAATATTTGAAAACCCACCATCTTGTTTTATTGCAGCATAAACTTTATCAACAGTGGGAATTTCCTTTCTAAAATAAAAGGAATTAACTAACCGCCTTAAAATGCATTTTTTTCATCCTCATCTAATTTTATTGGTTTTCTCCCAGACTTTGATAGCGGCGACACCTACGCTCGAAAAAATGGGCTTTTCAGCGTTTTATTACTCTCTCTTCTTTGTGAATACACTATAGTAAGGTTAGCATATGATAAAAGAGACAACCTGTAGTTATATTTCCATTTCTCATACTAGGCCCCCAGCTACTTATCTGAATTCCTGTTTGATTAAAAATAAATTTTTTATTTAAAAAAAGTATTCATTCCACAGAAAATTATACTTCTATTCAAAAACAACGTGATAAATCAATTTTTCGCCCAAAGCTTTTTTATATTCTTCAAGGATATCCGAAAATAAGAGATTCATCTTCGTATCCCAATAAATATCTTTTTGCGAAAATTTCACCCAAAGCCGTGTGTCACTGAGAAATTTATGAGCGGCCAAAAAATACAAAAAGCAACGTCTAAGCCCTTACATAAATCAACTTTCCAGTCATTTCCGACTATATAGTGTTGAAGAGCTGAACAATTTTCGCATTAGCGTTACTAAAAATATTTTATGGTCATAGAAAAACTGATTTTCTATGTTTTGGTTCTATTTTTTATCATTCATCATAATTTCTTTAGTAATTATGTATTTTTATGAAATTTTAATAAAATAAAATTTGTAAAGTCTAACTAAACTCAGTGTGATGACCATAAAATAAAGCAATGTTGTCAGATATATTTTCTAAAATTGTTGGGCTCACTATACAAATGATTTCCATTACTTCAGTAAACTGTTAGCTTGTGATGTTCTCAGAAAGCTAGTTTGGAAATATTTTTAAAAAATACATAATATAAATTTATTAGTAAGCATTAAAAAAAGTCGCTCGAAATTGCTGTAAAAAGAGAAATTAACTAAAACAACTTTTTGTATGCCTACTATATTTAAGAAAATTTCGTATATCTGGCAACGTATTGCAGGTGTTCAGCTATATACAATCATCAAGTACATTATTGTTTATATTATAACGGAGTAACGGATCGCTTACAGGCGGGCCGCTGTATCTAGAAAATATGCGCTCCGCAGGTGGCCTGCGATATTAGAGAGATATTAGTATTGTGTGTCGATTCAGGGGCGTGTGTGAATTTTGTTTTAAAGAAATATTTAAAATAATAGTAGTAAATATCTAGTACCTATTTTTTGGTCGAGTGAGTTTAGTGAATTGATATCAATATAATATTTATTTGTTCGTAGACTTGAGTGAATTGATATCAATATAATATTTATTATTTGTTCGTGGAGTTGAGTGAATTGATATCAATATAATATTTATTTGTTCGTAGACGTTAGGGTGAGTTTTAAGATTATAATTTATTTGTAATTAATTAGAATGGCATTTTGGAGGCCATTTGAAACGACAGTCCAAGATGATGCGCGGGAATCTAATAATTTGGCGCCACAAACAAATGCAAATGACTTAGCAATAAATGATAATGATGATAGGGCCGAATTTAAAAACAAAGATTGTTTTAAATATGTACGCGTGTTTGAAAAAAGAAAATTCTGTAATTTCTGATAATGCGGTTATCGCGAGAATTCACGAATTGACGAAAATCGGGCTTACAACGATTTATAAAGTAATTAAACTAGGCACTGTACACTGTACATACACGTACCCGACCCAATCCTTTTTTCCTGGTAAGAATAGCTCATACCTCCCCGTGGTTCTTGCTGGGCAGACAATCTTTTCAGATTGTCTGGCTAAATGAGCATTATTTACAAAAAATTGTATTACAAATTTGATGCAGGTTAATTTTAATCCACTATATTAATTAAGGAACAATATATAGTCACAAACATCAATGCCTAGCCTATGCTGACGACTTAGTGATAATAGCAAGGTCTAGGAAGGAGCTAATCGAAGTTTTAAAACGTCTGGAAAATAGTGCGAGAAAAAAGGGCCTTCGGTTAAATGAACATAAAACAAAGTACATGATAATGAGAACAGGTAATGAAAAACTTGATAGAGAACTGACTTTCCGGAGTATTTTAGACAATAAAGAGTACACTATTGAAAATACAAACGAAATAAGCTACCTAGGAATTAATATCAATAACAGAAATGATGAGTCAGAAGAAATTAATACAAGAATAACGAAAGGAAACAGGAGCGCAGGGGCACTATTGAAGACATTTAAATCGAAAACGGTATCAAGAAGAACAAAAAAAAGAATTTATCAAACGATCATAAGACCAACAGTCTTATATGGAGCGGAGCTGTGGATCATGAATAAAAAAGAAGAGAAATTACTAGATATATGGGAGAGAAAAATACTCAGAAGAATATATGGGGGGAGAAAAGTAGGAGATATCTGGATCAGAAGAACGAATGAGGAGCTCATGGAGTTATATGAAAGCCCTCCGATATCGGCGGTAGTAAGGTCGCAACGTATAAGATACTTAGGGCACATAGAGAGACTTGCAAATAGCAGAGCAACAAAAGAAGTACTTAGAAGAGGAACTGGAAGTAAAAGAAAGAGAGGAAGACCAAAAAAAAAGTGGATAGATGCAGTAGAAAAGGACCTAGAACTGTTGAACATACGCAGATGGGAAGAGGTGGCAAAACATAAAAGAGAATGGAGGAAAATAGCCAATCAAGCCTTAGGCCTTCATGGCCTGTAGAGCTGTTATATATATACTATATTAATTTGAATTACATTTGAAAAACATTATTTCAGAATACTCGAATTTATAAAAAAAATTTATGCATCTAACCAAATAATTGTTTATCCCCAGGGCGACTGTCATTAGTGTTAACTTGTCAGTTGGTGGACATGTAATATGTGGGGGAGTCCAAGTAATGTTAGTTTTTTGTAGGTTAGGTTACTTGGGGTCGTAGTTTTTTTAATATTCGTAGCGTTATTCATAATTTTTATGACGCTTTGAGTAGTCTCCCTTGATAATATTGCATTTAATAACATTCTTGAGCGCTAGAAACAAATTTCAAACATTTTCAGGGGTCTATGGCTTTCTCCTCCATAACATTAGTCAGGATATCATTTATTAATGATACGAAAAAATGTTGACAAATTTCTGGCTACTTATTCACTAAAAATATTGTTCGTACACCAATGATGTATTAAATCAACTTTTTTGTATTCATCTAACGTCCCGACGACGCCGATATATGACGCTTCTGTACGGGCGTCTCCATCTACGAGCCAAGAACTTAAGTTTAAGCTGTTCTTTGGCCGTTTTCTACATAATTACAGACGTTAAAATTGCCTTCTGTATAAATCATTTTAATTGCTATCTGTATTCTCTACGAGCTATGAATTATTCAATACTGGATATTTTGCCAAAATTCAAGAAAATTTCTCTCTATTTGAGAAAATAAGTCATTGTTATTGTGGTTATTCAGTTACTTAAATTTTGAAAATGCAATTTATTAGGTAATGAGAAATTCAACGTTCTGTATGAAACATAATAAGGAATAATTTTTTCTGTTATCTCATCTAAATTAGGTAATTTTACAATATTATTTCCTAATTAGAAACGTTTTTTGATTACTCTATTTAAGAAAATCCATTCACTTTCTCGAGCTAATGAGAATGCATCAAACAACTGTCAGTTTCAATTAATTGCATGTAGTAATGTTAAAATCACAGTTTACTACATACACTGTGTCCGTAAAGTATGGAACAAATTCATTTTTAGCTATACAGGCCAATTTAAGAAATAATCCTGAAACACGTCGATTTTGATTTTAATTTACCGTATTTTAAAATAATATTCTAATATACAGGGTGAACCACTTTCGAGTAATGACGTCACCGTCATTTTTTTTTAAATGGAACACCCCCATTTTGTCTTAATTTTCGGATTACTCTAGCTGAGCTGATTCCAAAAATGTATCACATGTTGATTCCAATTGGTACAGGGTGGACAAAAATACAAAAGTTTTGTGTGTGTTCATAAAGTAACGCGTAACATTCTTTATTAGTTAAATTAACAATATTATCAAAAATACTTATAGTCTAGCGGACAGAATATGATGAAATACATGACTTTATAAATGTTCGAACTGCAGCCCTTGCTGTATTTGACAGTAACCCAAATGGTGTATAAATTCATGTTGAACCTTGTTTATTGTGTCTTGAGAAATATTGTTTATTGCTGTCCGAATTATATATATAATCAGAACCTTAATGTACCCTAAGGTGTTAAGGTGTTTTTATATGTACAAATTTAGCCCATTCCCGTTTATTTCCAGCCTTTAACTTCGCCTCCTGCCAGTTTAGTCTCCGATCTCTCAGGATTTCCGCTACTGCATCATCCCAGGTTTTTCGTGGTCTTCCCCTGGGTCGTCTTCCACATGTTTTTGTTTGCCATATCATTTTTGCTTGTTGCTCATTTTTCATGCGTACTAAGTGGCCAAACCACCTTAACTGATTCCTTTCTATGCTTCTTTCTAGGGGTTCTACTTCTAGCTGTTCTCTTATGTAATCATTTCGAATTTTGTCCCTTCTTGTAATTCCCAATACTGCTCTTAAATACTTCATCTCAACCGATTGCAATTTTCTTTTTGTCTCTCTCGTAAGAACCCAGCTTTCACTCCCATAAGTTAAAATGGGTTTAAAAACGGTTTTATAGACTGTCATTTTTGTTCTCTTTGACACTTCTTTTTTGCGAATGAAAGTATTACTCATGGCATAATATAGATTCAGGGCACTTTCAATGCGTCCATTAATCTCAGCGTTATTTTTCCCTTCTTTATGAATTTTCACTCCCAAATATTTAAATGTATCCACTTGCTGTACTTGTTCTTCGTTTAGCTGTATTTCGAGATTCTTGTTTTCTTGCCCTATTACTATTACTTTTGTTTTCTCTGCATTTATTTTTAGATTTCTACCTTGAAGAGCTCTTTTCCAGATGTCTAGATTTTTTTGAAGATCTTTTTCGTTTTTAGCATATACCACTAAATCGTCAGCAAAGGCGCATTCGGATATCTGTATAAGTTCCATATTTCTATATCCCACAGTGAATTTCTTTACTTGAACTTTTACCTCTTTTATTATATCGTCCATTATCACATTGAACAGAGTAGGACTTAAGACTCCCCCCTGCCTTAAACCCTCTTGTGTAGTAAACTCTTCAGATTGTAGGTTTCCGGTTCTTACATAATTCCTCGTATTTTTGTATATACTTTTCATACCCTCGATTAAACTCTGGTTTACTCCTCTCTTCTTTAGACTAGCCCATATTTGCAGTCTGGGGACACTGTCAAACGCTTTCTCTATATCTAAAAAAGCAACATATATATTGTTTCTAGCATTTTTTTCAATTAACTGTCTCACTGTAAAGATGTGATCCTGAACACCTCTACCCTTACGAAAAGCACTCTGTGATTCTTCTAGTTGATGTTCTATTGTGGTTTTTAGTCTTCTTTCAAGAATCCTTTCATAAACTTTTAACACAGTACTTAATATCGTAATGCCTCTATAGTTTGAACAGTCTCTATTATCTCCTTTCTTATATAAAGGTAATAATATTCCCAATTCCCATTTCTGCGGTATTCTTCTTTCAGTATAGATTTTATTCAGTAAAAGAGTTAATTTTTCTATTCCTTTTCTTCCTAGGTTTTTTAGCATTTCCGATGTAATTCCATCGTGGCCTGCAGCTTTTCCTCGTTTTAGTAAGTTTATCGCTGCTTCAACTTCTAGGTTAGTAATTTCTTCAATTTCATTTAATTCACATAGAATGTCTTCATCATATATTTCCTCCGGTTGTTGGGTCTGTATTTCTGGGTTCAGAAAAATGTTCTTTCCATCTTTTCATAATATTTTCTTCTTCAGCTATTATTATTCCATCTTTTGTTTTTATATGTTTAACGCTATATTGTTTTCCTTTTCTGAGTGTTTTGATAACTCTATAAAACAATTTTATGTTTCCTAAACTGTCTTCTTCCAATTTTTCTCCGAATTCTGTCCAAGATTTTTCTTTTGCCTGTTTTACCATATCTTTCACTTTTGTTCGTTGTCTTTTATATTCTTCATAATTTGCTGTAGTTTTATTTCCTATATAGTTTTTCCATTTTTGTTTTTTCATTTTCACCTCATTTTTAATTTCTTGGCTCCACCACTTTGTTTGTTTTTTATTTTTTGTTACTCTTACTGTTCCGCACGCTTCTTTTGCAGCATTAATTATTGTATCCTCAAATGCTTTCCATAGGTCATCAATTTTATTGTTGTTTATGTCTTTAAAAATAGTATCCATCTCGGTTTCAACTGCCTCTTTATATAATTTTGCAGTCTTACTTTCGTTTAGTTTATATGATCTAATTTTATCTATCTTACTATATTTTTTATTTTCTTTTTCATTTTCTATTCCATTTTCTGAATTAATTACTAATTTTGAGACTACCAAATAATGGTCAGAGTAAATTTCTGCTCCTCTTTTCACTCTTGTATCTTTTATCTCCTTTCGGAATTTTTTATTTATTATTACATAGTCTATTATGGATTTTTCGCCTCTACTCTTTACCTCTCTGGTATATTTATGGATATCTTTATGTTCAAAAAAGGTGTTTGTGATTATTAGATTGTTTGTTATACAGAATTCTATAAACCTTTTTCCGTTGTTATTTCTAGTGACTTCTCCATGCATCCCTATTGTTTCTTCGGTTTCGTCATCTTTCTTCCCTACTCTACTGTTTAGATCTCCTATTATTATTATTCTCCCATCAGTATCATCTATTTCCTCAGCCATCTGATCCCAGAATTCATCTTTATTTTTTGCTGACTCGTCTTCATTTGGCGCATATACTACTAATAATGTGGTGTTTACTCTTTTTTCTATTTCTATTTCAATTTTTAATATTCTTTCATTGACAGCTGACCATTGTCTAATATATTTTATATTCTTGTGATGTACAATACAACTTATTCCTTCTCTGGCTCTATCTTTCTTCTCCACTCCGCTATATAACATAATATGTCCATTGTCCAATTCTACTTCACCCTTTCCTTTTTTTTTGTTTCAGTTACACCTATGATATCCAAATCATTATTTTCAAACTCCTCAATTAATTCTTTTTCTTTTCCTGTTATGCTTCTAACATTCCATGTTGCTATTTTCCATACTTTTCCTTTGGTAATTCGTCTTTTCTCCTGTATCAATGCTTTTTGTGCATATTTGTGATTTGTTTTATTCTCTATTTTATCCAATTCCTTTAAATTTTGTCTCATATCCGTTTTCATAACCTGGTTTCTTTCTCCTGCCTTGTCCGAATTATCTCTTTTAATTCTTGAATATTTGTTGGTTTCGTTTGATGCGAATGGCCCTACATAAAACAATCCAAAGGATTGAAATCTGGTGACCTCGCTGGCCATTCCACCTGTTCGGAAAAATTTCATCAAGGTATCTTCTAACATCTACAGCATAATGTGGAGGTGCACCATCCTGTTGAAACCATAAACTTTCATCAAAACCTCCAGGATTACGTCTGCTGGGAAACAAATTACGTAAAGTAGGTACGAGATACGCCCTTAAAAACTCAAGATACGTTTCCCCGTTTAAATTACCTTCGATAAAGTAGGGTCCGATGATTCGATTTCTTACAATTCCAGCCCATACATTTACCTTTTGCGGGTATTGTGTATAATGCTCACGCATCCAGTGGGGGTTTTCTTTTGCCCAGTATCTACAATTCTGACGGTTAGCCTCGCCATTTAACGTGAAAGTGGCATCATCAGAAAAAATAATGTTTTGTATCAAGGGAGGATCTCGGTGACATTTATCCATCAATTTTTCGCAAAATTGGATTCTTCTATCGGGATCATCTTCGTTTAATTCCTGCACAAGTTTGATTTTATAAGGATGCCATTTTTCAAGCTTCAATAGTTTTTGTACCGTTGTTTTCCTAACACCGATATCGGGACTAACTTTACACACAGAAGTGTGCGCATCTTCTTCAAAACTAAGTAAAACATCTAATGCTGTATCAGCATTTGCAGAGGGACGACCTGATTTGCGTGCATTTTCAACCGTAGGTACCAGTTTCTCGAAATTTCTTTTCAATCTTACTATCTGTTGAACGCGTTATAGTAGGTCTTTCTGGATATTCATCATTAAACAAATTGCACACTTCCATCCGATTTCGCGATCTGTCTCCATACCCAATTTTCATAAGTATTTCAATTTTTTGTTTTACACTTAACTCCATTTCTACTTCAAATTAAATCTAAGCAATAATTAAAACTAATAGGTACCAAAAATATTGTGACATTTCACAAAATACTAAACGACTATGTTTTTTTAAATTGATAAGAAATAATTTCTTTCATATTTTGTCTGCTAGACCACAAGTACCAAACATGTTTGGAAACAGCCAATTTTTATTAATCTAAAAATGTAACAAACTACAGGGTGTTACATTTAAACCAATTGCCGCTAGACAATAAGTATTTTTAATAATATCTCAAACATTTCTGTGTCAATACCGGTAACTCCTAATAGGGTTGTACAAAAATTTGCACACCCTATTATTATTAAAAATTGTCAAAATTTCATATTAAATATAAATTCCAATTGTTTAAGAAATGTCTCATAAAATTAATGAATACGCAATTGAGGAGTTTTTGTTATAAAACTCCACCTCTAAAAGAGACTTCACAGATTCCAGCATTTTTATTTTCCGAAATATTACCTACTATTACCTACTGGTAATTTTGAAAAAAAAAATTTGTAGGTTTAAGTACTTGTGGCTGGCTGGAAGGCTAATGGTTCAGACCAGACTCCGACATCTCACGTTTCCTTTGTTCCTTGTCCCTAGGGGATAATAATTAATAAGTTTCTCAAGTATTTATGGCCGAACGGTGAAGTTCCGGATATCGAGAGTTCGAGATGGAATTTGGATCTTATGTTAATTATTGCCTGCGGCTGTCTCAATATTCATAACATTTTGGTAACCCCCCGCTTTCAGTTACAGATAGTTGGGCAACTATCAAGTTAGTCGCAGGATCGTAATCTTAAAATTATTAAAATTTAAAAAAACTTTGTTAAATTGTTGTTCTGAAAATCTAGAGAAAGATTAAGGATTTTCAAAGTATTAAAATCAAGAAAACGATTTTCTTTTCCTAGGAAATCCTATTAACTGCGCCAGAGAAGCTTTGCTAAGATGATGTTCGTAGGGAAAAATTAGGAACGTTTTGAAACGTTGACAAACAGTTTTATTCCTGACCTCATTAAATGATCAAGAAAATAGACCGTTTTAAAACAGTTTTTTAAAAAAAAATGCCTTTTATTTCAGAAAATCATCGATCTACTGAAATCAAACTGTCAAATTTATCAATTCTAATTTCATTAAAATAAAAAAAAACTTCTGAAACCTCACTGTAATTTTTTTTTTCACCAAAGGTAGATATTTTATTCATTTCTTCAGCATAAAAAAGGAACAGATTTCGTAGTAAGTTAACTTTGTAATCCTGTAGTCAAACCAAGAACTCCGGTCCTTTAATGTATTCAACTAAGATCCCTACTAACTCACAAACGACCCTTCGTCTACGAAAACCGACGCCATATTACGACGTACACCATTTTTATACAAAAGCCTCCCCTAAATTGCTTTCGATATTTGTTAAAATATTATGGGAATAAATCGTACTCACTTAAGCAATAAATACGAATAAGTAAGTATTGAATGAATAGAAAATTAATGAGGAATATTAACATTTTTTACAAAGTATATACAGTAAGTGCAAGAATTAGAAAAATTTGTTAATTATATATAAACAGCGTTTTAGGCCTCACAGGCTTATAGCTTCTACTTTGAAGCTTGCCTTGGACGCCGAAAACTCTAGTTAGTATGTATCACTTATTGTATTTTATGTTATTAATTTTATTTTATTTACTTTTTGATATTTTTGTATTCGAAATATTGACAAATTTTCGAAGTTTAAAACATATTTTCGACTGTGCGTTTCTGGACTTTATTAATATAGACAAAATCATTTATAAATGATCTGATTTTCTATTAATAAACGATTTTGGTAGGTATAGGCAACTGAAGATGAAATAATATTTTTAAAAAAGTCGTAAAACTGACTACTAATATAGAATACTTCTAGCTTTTGACATAACTATCGTTTTTATTATATAAAGGTCATTTTAGATTAGACAATTTCTTGTGCAATATTTAGTTCAAGTTTTGGAACAATGCAAATTGTTTAGTCTAAAATTAAAAATTGTATTAAAGATTGTCTACCTTGTCAAATTGTAAAAAAAATAGAACAGGTTCTATTTTCTCAACAATTTGATTGTATTGTTTGTGTTTCATGATGAAAATGTTCTATTA
The DNA here is from genome assembly GCA_949126875.1 of Lochmaea capreae. Taxonomy (NCBI): domain Eukaryota; kingdom Metazoa; phylum Arthropoda; class Insecta; order Coleoptera; family Chrysomelidae; genus Lochmaea; species Lochmaea capreae. Next base: position 16,148,757 of record OX421409.1, read on the forward strand.
TGAAAATGTCATTAATCTGGATAATTTGTGGTTATGTATTAAAATGGTTGAAGAATATTATTATGATTCTGAGAACGATCTAAACTAATGATTGGAACTGAATTATTTCCATCTTTTAGAAAATAGACATTTATAACTTTTTATATTTATTGACATATGTTATTTTATGATTATAATATCAACAAGTCTAATAAAAGGTCACAACAATTCTCCCCTCCTTATTACAAACTATTTTACAATATAAACAGACAATCAGCGGTCACTGGGGTACCTGAACTTTCTATTCCCATAATCATAGGTTTTAGTTTTCTGGTAGGCCTGCCAACAATATGGTACCTATCCATTTTTCGCTTACTTTCAGACCAATGTTTGATAGCTTGTGAGCAGTGGTAATAATCAAGTTAAACCACTGTCCTGGAAAGCACTAGCAAGGTTTTTCCATGCTTCCTTTGCAGTTTTGGTAGACTGAACATGAACGTAGTTCAACGGATCAACCAAAAGAATAACTTTGGATCGTACCTTTATGTCTTTCTTTGCATCTACTACAGTACCTGTTACCGAATCCCATAACTCTTGATGCTCCAGGTATATTTGAACTGCGAACTTCCAAGTATCGTAGTTTTCTCTTCCTCGAAGCTTTTCTATCGGCGACAACTGATATCCTGACATCGTGCAGTGAAGAAAAAATTAAAGTTCGTTCAAACGGGTACCTCTGGCACTCCTTAAAATACCCAAAATGATTCTCAGAAATTTCAGAAGCGTTTGGAACGTCTGGGCCCATAACCTATTGTAAAACTTGTAGGATTTATGGTAAAAAGACGAAATTTAAGGCAAAAAACTGTGTGACATTTATTATCCAATAATGACACTTGTACACACTAACTAAACTTCTATCAACTAACTCATTGGGTCAAAGCTAATCAAATTATTTCAAATTAATTTCAACAATGTCAGGTTATGTTTATTTTATCATCAGATCAAATCACTGCGCAGAATCTTGAACTAAATATTGTTCAATAAATTGGAATAGTCTAAAATAGCTTAAAACAGTTGGCCAATATTTATTTTCACACAATAAATCTATTCCAAATATTGTTCCAAAACTCGAACTAAATATTGCATAAGAAATTGTCTAATCTAAAATGACCTTCTACAAAACTATAATAATTATTAGCGTCAAAACATCCAAAAAAAGATTTTAAAAAACGAAAACAGTGACATTTGAACCGGCGACCTTCTGGGTGACATTTCAATGTCATGATTTATTTTTAACAGTTCTTGTACAGTCGACGGAAAATTTTGGTGTGTATTAATAGGGCGATTAACAATCTCGGACATTAAAATATCTCAATTGTTGATAGTCCTTATCTCTCAAATCTCATAAGAAACTTTCGCGTAAAATATCCTACATAGAGCACTGATTAGGCTCGAAAACAATTTTTTTCACTTCTAAAGTTTTCGTTAACTCTTTTTGGATGACAAGGAAAATATTTCGAAATGCAATAATTATAATCAGTTGAGAAATAACATTAAAACCATAAAGTTCCCATTTCTATTAAATAAACCCCATAAAACTCCACATATCTGTACACGTTTGTCGTTCAACCGAAGTTAGAACCGGGTAATTATTGCGATAACGACCGCGTTGTAAGACGCGGCCGGAAAGTGTTCCCCAAGGACCCAGTAAGGACCCCAATAATCCACAAGACTCTCATCTCCAACCGGGAGTCGGTAATTTATTCATGGCTCTGCTCGACATGACTGTTTGAATCGGTTTGCAAGAGATTTCAACTTGGATTAGCTCCAGTCATAATCACGCGAGTTTTCATCCCCTCGTGTCCCGAATTCACCCTATAAGGGCATTATTTTCTCTCTCTCCTCGCAGACGAAGGAAAGTTTTATTGCTGCAGGATGCCAAATCGCTATCTTGACGACTTCCATCTGATTATGGCGAATGTACTGCACTCCAGAGAGTCCTGTTTATAGTTAGGTTTCTACAAGGATGAAATCTTGTTCTCTCTCAAAGTGAAATCCGAAGTATGTTTTAAAGGAATCAACATTTCAACTACAAGTTTATTCATCAGTAAAATACAGAATTTGCCAATAGTCGGCGCTACTGTATGTGTCGAAGTGTTCACTAAATAATTTTTTCAATACGATTTGATAATGTACACTGACGCTTCAAAAAATGAAACAGAAGTTGGATGCGCTGTTACAACTTTAGAATTCCCTATATACTCATCCATAATATCTTCAATATGTAGTGTAGGTACACACCGGAGAATTATTTAAAAGATTACAAGCATTTAAGCAGATATCCTTGCCTCATAAAAACTTATGTAGGTATATGTACTGATTTTCTTACTCCTTTAAACATACCTTCACTGTCCCTCCTTTTGTACGAAATATTCACTACCAATTAATCACATCCCAAAACATAACAGTTACCATCATATGGATAGATACCATATCATATTGCCATTAGGAGTAACATTTTCTGCACTCAACTTTGATTTGACTTGATGCCACAATTGCTCGATGGGGTTGAATATACAATGGTATGGAGGAAGACGTAGCACAGTGTGTCCCTGTTCCTTAGCTAAACTGTCACATGCATATTGTTTTTTAATAGCATATGATTTAGACACCTCCAAAAGTTGATTGATTGATTGATTGATTGATTGGATCAGCACACCAGTCAAAGGATTGATGACCTCGGCACCTCAGCCTTAAGGCTTTTTGTGCTCTTGGTTGTGCCGTTATGTGAAGAGACCAGTAGCCCTTATCAGGCTCAGCAGACTTTTCACTAGGTTCTTCTTGGAGAAATCCTCCCTTGGAAATTCTAGTCCTAGGAGTCTATATCTCCAGTGAGATAGTGCTTCACAATCAAAGATAATGTGTCCTCTTCTATGCACAACCGACAGATAGGTTCCTCCCTATATATGCCGATTGTATGCATGTGCTTCCTTAGAGTACAGTGACCGGTGAGTAAACTCGTCACTATCCTTATTTGGGCCCTGCTAAGGTTTAGTATTTCATTGGTCAGCTTCTCCGAGGGTTTTTTAACCAGGAGTTTGCTGTGTTCCTTTTTTGGCACGTGTCTCCAGTACGACTGGTGTTTAGTTTGAGTTTACCGAGATATACAACCACGTGCAGCAGTTTTGGATATCCCAAATACTGATTCAGGACCAGTGAATGCTGTCTCAGACCCCAGCTTTGCTAGTATGTCTGCCTTTTCGTTTCCTACAATTCCCTTATGCCCCGGGCATGCTTCTTCTGCTCCTTCTTCTAATCAGGTTCAAAATAAAAATCATTTTGTAACAAATATTATTGAATTTCAGTCTTTCTACTTGATGAGTTTTCAAAAAGTTCTGCAGTTGTATCTTCATGATAATCCAAGCTTGAATCCTTAATATTACTTATTTGCAGGCAGCAGACAATATGTTTAATGAATCCTTTACTTACAAAATAATCATACACATTTTTCACAATTTACTTTGCATCTAAAGACAAGTGTTTTCGACGCAACATTGAGAAAAAAATTAATGGTAACTTATAATACTTGTATAGAACGATCTTTGAAAACGCACGCTAAAACGGAATATTTAATACTGCCAAATGAATTCAATGCAGCCATCATACACCCGATACAAACCTGATGGCCCGCCCTTGCCTAGTCTCTTGACTGTTCTTGGGTTTCATTTCAGGTAAAATTCATTCAAGAAGGTCATATTTAGATAATTACAGGCAAAAGCTAAGACGATATACTTTGAGACAAACTATAATAATTGTATGTTCATTGAATATATTCCACTCGCTTGTTGGTACATTCAACATAGAGCGTTGACTGCATCTTCTGGGGTCAGGAAGCTTTGATCACTTAGTTCATTCTTAATTTTTGAAACAGTAAAAGAGTCATTAGAACTTAGGTCTGGATTGTATGGAGGATAGTCCAACAATTCGATGTTTTCTTGCGCTTTAAATTATTCTTCGAGCTTTATCTTGGTGGAAAATCATTTCTCGTTGGGGGTTGGTTTCTCGAAACAAATCGATATGTACCAATCAGAAGTAACAGTTCTTTGATCTCGCTGACGACTTTTTGCTACATGACCCGTTTTGGTGACAAATGTTGCTACCATCTTTTTAGAAACACTTCGAGAACGAATAAATTTTGACGGTTTTGGTCTATGAGTATATCCAGGACTTATCACCACTGACAATACTGTATGTATTTTTTGAGTTTCCTACAATAAAACGGTTTAGAGTTTTTCGACACTAGCTGATTCTAATTTGTTACTGTTAAATACCGATTTCCATCACTGTAACAAATCCAGTTTTCGCTGAAAATGCACTAAGTAACTTTCCGTATAGTAATCATAAAATTCTGACACAACACAGCTACTTCATAATTAATTTTGCCTTACAGGAGACCTTGTTCATGTAGTACGTATACATAGAAAACGGAGGCGGTAAAGTCTTAACAAGAAGAAAGTTATTAGAGCAGTAGCCACCGGTAACTTTGTAGGCCCTACGGCTGCAGATAATAAGTTTAATTAGTTCGACAAGTGTTTATACCCCATAAAGCGTACAAGCTGCCCAGTGAAGCTTCTCCTATACTTTATAGTCACACACTTCCTGTAACTTTCCGAACTATAAAGCTCTCATATAAGCTGCCTCGTTTTATTGCTAATTTCTACATAAAGCAAACAAAGCCTTGTCGTCTTACCTACCATAAACTCTTGGATCCATCTTAAGGTGCTTTTTATTACGTCGGCAGCAAACTAAAGGGGATGTTCTACACTGACGACATTAATTATTTGTTGCAAATAATTGTAAAGTTTATTTCATAATATTTCGTGGAGTCGGTAAATAAATCCCTCATTGTACGTAGTAAGAAGTAACAGATCCGTTGTCGATAAAATTTAGATACTGAAACATAAATTAAATTTATTTTGTTAAAGAAATCACCTAATTTTTCAAAAACAAATTTAATTTTCATATATTAATTGGAATTGAACAAATTGAACTGTTGAAACATACAGGGCGGCCCACCGTATATGCTTGAATTTTTTACTTCTAATGGGGTGTTAAACTTAACAAACATAATATGCGATGTTTTTTCAATGTTAATAGTTAGTGGTGGACGAAATCATGATGGGGAATCAATTATTTTCATTCTCACAAGGTTTTTATATTCAACTTTTGGATGATTTAAACAGTGCGCTATTTATGCAGTGACGTACATACCCTAAAAAAGAAGTTAGCCACATAAGGGATGACATAGAACCAAAATTCTGTCGTCTTCTTTTTTAAAATTGTGATGAAGAACTTATAGGTTATGCTTATGCCATATTGCTTTTATAGTGAATGACTTAGATTAGATTATTTCATAAATTTTACTTTTACCATTAGCATTAACGTATTTACAGTTAGTTCTTATTTTTATTAGTGTTGGATATTTTTCATAAATTAATAGAATGGCTGGATTCGTACTTAGACAAATACACACACATATAGTATAATTACTTACATCAAAATGATCTTCACAGCAATAGTAACTACAGTGAAAGTCACGAATGGTTCTCGTTACGTCATACTTCCCTGAATGTATCAAAGACACTCTAATTTTATGTTGATATCACTGACCGCGTATGACCAATTAAAACAAAGGTACATGTCTTTTGTGCCTGAATTAAGCTACGCCATTACCTCTTTATCGGTTTGTCACTCTGTCTTGTGTTGTGACAACGATTGTACTTAAAAAGCGAAACGTCACTTTATGCGGAAATAATTCTGTCACCATTGAAGTTCGTTGTCATTATCATTACTTGAAACAGATAAAGTTCATTTACATTTATTGTGACATTTTTCGACAAAATGCCTGGTAAACGTTTGGACGAAAGTAAACGTGAGTGTATTTCCAAAAGGAATTGGCTAATAGCGGACCACTTCTGCCGTTAAATGCCATTCAAGTTAAATGTAACAATTTCTTTGTGGAATTTCAAATTGTAGTCTAACTATTATATGTTAAATTTGGTTTTTATTTATTTCATAATTAGTTCACCAGAAATACATGCCGAATCCTCTAACAATGAAGCGCCACTGGTGAAAACTATCTTATTGATTTGATTCGGATGCTTATGAGTTATGACGTAACGAGAAACATTCGTGACGTTTACTTATATTGAAACCATAATATTCTTTGAACTGTTACTGCAGGCATTGTTACAAACTTTTTTACGACGCGTTGTAACTGTTGTGTTCGTGCAGTATGATACAAAACAAGATTTATATAATATTGACATTATTCCAACTTGAAAAATTGTTTAGAAAAAGTAACTAAACTTAACTAAAAAAATATTTACACAATTTTTTTATAATATTGAAACGTCAAGCTGTAAACAAAACCAAAACACTTATATATACTATAGACTTTGACAGTTCTCCAAACTTCAAATTCGAATGGCCTTTTTGTAACTGGCTACTGATTCATAAAACATGTAAATCAGAAAGTGACTAACTTCATATTTGAGTTTGTGACGTATATGTAGTGAAAGTTGCAAACATTAGAGAATTCTTAATTTCAAGTTTTCTCCTAAAATATTTGGTTTGAAAACACCACATTGGTAGATGTTATCAAAAAATGTTTCAAATGAAAAATATGTAGTTTAATAATCGACACATTTTAAAAATATTTTGTACTATACAGGGTATCTGCAAAACAGTGGAAGGTATCAAAGATAGATTTCTTAAATAATAACTGATATGAAATTGAAATAGAATTGAAAAGGAACTAAGTGAGTACTGAACTCTGACTGTAAATAAAACAAAACAGCTGGTGGTAAATAAAGAAAAAAATATATATATATATAATACTTATATTATTTACGTCAATACACTATACTTACAATTAATGAACTAATTCTATATTATTTACAACTAATTATTTAACCCAAATCTAATTCAGTATCGCTATCGCCTTCATAGGCGTGCGCAGACTTTATTATTAGGGGGGGCCATTGATTCATTTGAGTTTTCTATAACGCAAAAGTCCATTGCAGGCTCATCGGCGAAATAAAAAAACGTCATTGCCACATTTCTAATTGAAAGATTTAGTAATTACGCAATAGGCATGATGAATGATTTTGAAAAACTGCTCCACGATGTTTTCACATATATACTTTATCTACAATAAATGTTGTTTCTCTGAGAAAAAGAGTTTTCAAAGGAGAAATTTACTTTTTAAAAATGCATTTTAAACTCTGCGCCAAAACGCAAGAATAGTAATGGCGTCTGTCTGTGACATCATCAATTCGTAAATACCATGTATAGGTGATCTGTTTCATTCTTAGAACATAAAACAGACTGTTTTATGTCATTGGTAAAATCATCAAACTTCACACACTTGACAGCTTGCAAGTTAGAAGTTTATTTTGATACATAATTTGAATCATACAAACAAAGGAAATTCAAAACAGAACAGATGTTCGGACCATAGATAGTTCGGACTTATCTATGGTTCGGACGAAAGACAAAATGTCAAGGTCAAATTTGCGAAAGTACGACGTCACTCTCTTCTAATTGCCGTTTGAGCTAAGATGGCGGATTGTTAAATTTTGTGCTTACATTTTTACTAAAATAGTGGTCATCACACATGTAAAATATATAATAGGTAATTTTTTTAGAATCTCTGCATCATATATAATTATATCAAATCAATATTTTAGTGATTCTTAGTGACTGTCATCATGCCTATTATAAGTAATAGAACAAAATATATTGAACCAAAAAATAAACTAGAAAAACAAAACGTAGCATTCGTAACAATACATGGAATCCAGAGGAAAAAGATAGATAATGATAATATCCTATCAACTAATCTAGAAACGCACTCGACGTGTGGCTTCGGATAACCCTTTAAACTCGTCTATTACATTTTCATAATTCACATTCGCCGTTTTCTCTTGTTCAATGAATAAAAAGAGAAGTGAATCGAGTCTCTGTTGTGACATGGTACTCCTCAGTTTTGATTTAACTTGAACCATTTTTGAGAACAAACATTTTTTTTAAAGCGTGAAAAAGCTAGTGTATATTTTGTAGTTGTCAATCATCAAGATTAACACCTTTAGGAATAGAATTATCAAATTTTATTACACTCAGTTCGGCAAGTAATTCTTCTTTTCTAAACTTATTTTCAATTAAAGTGAACGTTAAAATTTAAAAATTATAAAATGTTTTTAATAGATTGATATTTTGAGGAATTGAGGTAGACCGATTAGGGTGGGCCATGACCCACCATGCCCACCCTATAGGCACGCCTATGATTGCCTTCATTTAAATTAATAACTAGTTAGGTACCTTCAACCTTAATAATATGCTGATTTGAATTTTTCCAGCTATCAATAGGATAGGAATATTGCTTATCACATTTCTAATTAACTGTATAACACTCGAGTTTAATGTGGGTGAAACGTATTCAGATCTAGCTCTGTATTATAGCTGATGCCACATGTATTCTACGGGTTTAAATATACAATAATATGGGGAAATTATAATACTGATGGCCCATATTTTTAGCGATAGTATCACAACCGTAAAGATGTTGAATGCTGCTAAAACTTGTAAGAGATCAGGTTTTTTGTACAATTCTCCAAAATTATACACAATTATATTTTCTTCCGGTATATTCAAATTTCAAACCAATCTTCGAAGAGCTCTGCTGTTGTATCCTGGTGATAATCTAAGCTTGAATCTTCAATATTCTTTGATGACAACAATAAAGCGTTTCTGCATATATTATTGTAATTTTTTGTCCTTTATTTGATGGAGCCTTTGATTTGCGTTTTCCCGATGAATCCACAAAACCCTTCTTTGGAGCATCATGGGTGCTTGCTGGGATCATGACTATAAATTGTCTACGAAAGTATGATGTCATAGACATACTATTGTAGCGTTTTGGAGCGTAATTTAAATAATTTAAAGTATACGTGCGAATACCATGGAGTTCTTTTCAAAATCATGTCTGATGACTATATAATTTAACGAAAAACATTATCTCTAACTTAAAACATTCAGTTTTTATTGATAAAATTCCATATTAATATACAAAAATCGAACCCCTAACGTATGTCTTACATCTTTTTTTTTATTTTTTATTTTAGCTTAACGTGCCTCGACAGCGCTGGTCATTGGCACAGAAAAAATAAATACAGATATTTACACAATTATTACAAATATTTAAATTAGATTTTACAGTATAGATTAGAAGCTTTCAGGAACTGTAAGACTTTCTTGATTTCGGTAGGGCAGTGGAGCATTTCCTTGAGGTTGGGCCTAAAATCAAGTTGTTTGTATATAACAGAAAATTGTTTGCAGTCCGTCAGTATGTGCTTAACGGTCACAATATCGTTACAGCTAGGGCAAACGGGACGATTTCCTGAAGACATCAGATATCCGTGTGAGAGTTTGGTATGACTGATTCGGATTCTTCTGATTGTAGTAGCCTCTCTCCGGGTTAAGAAGTTCAGGGAGAGAGAAGAAGTGGATGGATGGATATTATGAAGTGCTGTCGTGCTATTGCGCCACAGGTATCGCCAAGAATCTTGTGTGACGTTTTTGAAGTGGGTCTTCAGGTCGGTTGCGAGTTGAACAATGTGTGTTGGGTCGTTGTTAGTGGTAGCATCTTTCGCGTGGCGGTCCGCAGTTTCGTTACCATCAATGCCGATGTGAGATGGAAGCCAGATGAGAGAGACTGTTATATTTTGAGAAACGAGAGTTTGATAGATGTCGTGTATATTCTGGACAATTGGGTGGTCAGTGAAGATTGACTTGATTGACTGAATGGAGGAAAGGGAGTCAGTGCATATTGCAATATTTTTGTGTGGTAGGTGGATGCTTTTGAAAGCTTGAAAAATGCTTTGTAACTCGCCTGTGTAAACGCTACACACTATAGGTAGGGTGAAGGAGCTACTACATCTTTTAAATTGGCTATTAAAAGCAAGTTTTAACTTTCATACTGTTTCTAATTGTTAACTTCACTTTAAAAGTATTAAATGCAATTTCTGTAATTTTGTATTATAATTATTTTAAAACAACTAGGTATATCTTTCATCTGCATCTAAATACTCCATTACCTTCCTACAATAAAATCAATTACTTCCAAAATAACCAAGATCAAAGCCAAGACCCGCTCCTTCTCTTTAGAGAGTGAGTGTCCTTTCTTGGTCTAGGGGAGATGTGCAGCAGCTTCCTCTTAATAAAATTATTGTATCTGTGCGGACGTTGATTTAATTTGCTCCGACGACTACGACGAAGGCGGCCTCTAGTTGACGTGTTCCCTTCATTGCACCCGTCATCTGCAGCCGCTTCCTTTGACACAGACATTTCCTGCTGACGTCTTGGGTCTGTTCCAGAAGGAAAATCAAAACCACTTGCTTATTATTTTCAGTAACTTTATAAATATCTTGTGGAGTTGTAGGGACAACTTTCTACAAAGAGTTGCGGTATACAAAGAAGAGTATTTTAAATGCAAATTCATTAAAAGTTTGTGTATTTCAATTGTTACAAAGAAGAAGTATGGTTGGCGTATAAAAGAATAAGTATATTACGTTATTGATAGTTGTAAGCAATAAAAAGCCTCATAACTATAAAATATACATAGAAGAAGCCAGAAAACTATGTTAATAATGACATTGTTGTAGAAATCAAACCAACGAACTGTATTTTTAAGTGCCCGTAATAAAAGTTTTGGAATGTGTAATATTTTGCGAAACTTCAGCTATTCCGATATCAATCTCTAGCTAAAAGAGTCCTTAATATTCCTTTGCCAGAAAAACCCACCCCATTTTATTATAATTCTTGATCTGGACAACCAGATCCGGACTAAATTAAATTTTGTAGTCCTTTTTTTCTTTCTCTATTATTTACATGTGAACTGTATGAAAAAAAATTACTAGATTTAGGCACGTCGTAAATTAATATTAATTAACATTAAAGGTCGATTTATAAACTTGACGTTGCCGGTACCGGTGACCGTTCTAAATTAAAAACATTGCAATGCGTTAAACCATTCATAGTTGCCGTTGGCTCTATACCGGCCGCTGTTGGGTCTGCCGGTGGTGCCGTTCAACCAATTTTATCTTTTGACGGCGGCGGGTCGTAGCAACAGTCGTAGCACATTTAAAGAGCCAATCAAAATGCGTTTAACTAATCACGGGATATTAAGGTATGACATCAAAAGTATGATAATCAAAAGTCAAAAAGAAGCGGCCATTTGTATTTGCACTAATTTTCAAATTTATAGGTTAGATTGTCTTTGCTTGTTTACGCTTTTGACGGACAACGGCGAGTAACGGCAAGTTTATGAATATGAATTTTTGTGGCTACGACCGGCAGTCGGCAACCGCCAGGCCCACCGGCAAACGGAATACTCACCGTCAAGTTTATAAATCGGCCTTAAAACTTGAATTTTCAGAATAATTTTGAACTGTCTCAACCAGTTTATCCCAAAGTTCGCAAATTTGTAATAAAACTAATAAAAATCCGCAATTGTTTTCAAATTTCTGACATGATAGTCAACGAATTTGAAAATTACGTCTAGAAATCAGAAGGACGTAAATTTTAGAAAGCAAATTTGTAATAAAACTAATAAAAATCCGCAATTTTTTCAAATTTTTGACATGATAGTCAACAAATTTGACAATTACGTCTAGAAATCAGATGGTCATAAATTTTAGGGAGAGCGTCAGCTGAACAATGTTGCCAGTTCTCATTTCTAGTGATGGCTTGGACATTCTATACCCAACGAATATTTTTTTAAATTAACCAAACCGGCGACTTCCATGATAATATGAACTGCGAAAACTGGTTCAAAACCAAATTTATACGCAACCAAGAAGAACTCAGTTCAATTATCATGGATAATTCCAGTTACCACAAACGATCCTCAGGGAAATAGGACTAAAGGATCTATTAGTATCTGAGACGTCCTTAAGAACTACGTAGAAGTAAGGAGGCAGAATAGATCTTTTAGGTCTCAGTGAACGTCACCCCATCATACATACATACATATCATTAACGACTGGTGGATAGTTGGTTTAAATAAAAATTACTAGATTGATATATCAATATTCAACGTTTACCGCTATATCATTGCTAGTTTAGCGGCATAGAAAAGGTTTGGTCAGAGAGTTTAAAAAAAATTACAATTTAAAAAAATAATAATACTTCTCTTCTATACTTCCAAGGAAAAGTATATTTAGAATGAATTAAATGATAACAAAAGAAATACTCAAAATTATATAGTTTCTTCCATCTAAAAATTATTTTTGACCAATAAATTACACATAGTACTGTTACCCAGTTTCCAAGTATCCCTTCACATATGGAAATTAAATTTTCAATTTTTATAATCAACTGGATTTTTTGTAGGCCAGTTAGACACTGGCCAAACTTCCACTTTACTAACCCCTATCTGGTAAACTACGGAAAAAGATAGAGACGCAGAGACTTGTAGAAACACAGCACCCCTTCAAGGGTGGTGCCCCTTTGCCCTTGCAGGATGTCTGGTATTATATACCTCTTGTTCGAGAGCATTGCTGTGATGATTTGTTAGAAATTTTACGAATATTAATACATTCGAATGTATGTATGTGAAATGTATTAGAGAAATTATTAGAAGTATTAGTAGTATTAGAGACATAAATTTCTGCAGTTACTGGGAAAATTGTATGTTAAATGATTTACTGATTTTGAAGAAAAAAAATTAATTTAAGAAAGTATCAATTAATAAGGCTGTACTCTAATAAAATTTATTGTAGGTTCTGCTACATTGTAAACAAGACAAATTTCTGAAAAAGATGAAAAAACATAGTAAAGAAAGAATTTTAGTTTCTCCCATTCATTACATTCTGGATGTGCCCACAACGGTACCAAATTTCCTTCTTGCGTCCGAATTCATCGCACACCAAACACTCCTCATTTTTTTTGGTTGTAACTACATCATCTACTTTATCAACAGTATCACAAAACTCTCCCATCACAACTTTCAAAACGTAGGTTTCTTTGCTTTAATAGCCACTTTTCCTGTCAATATTTTCCTGGTTTTAGTTTTTTTAATTTCTTAGTGTTATCTTGTACGTGATTTAGAACTTTTCTGGGCAATTGGACCAGGAAAAGGTGCTAGTTTTTCAAACGGAACACTAGATAAAGACTGGAACAGGATGGTTCAAACTGAGCTTTAACACTTCCTAAAGTTTCAGGCAGGGGTTTCACTGTCATTTGACATTATGGAGCCGAGTTCTCTTCATGGTTTAAACACATTTCGATGGTCTCGGCTGTAGTTCAATCCACTGATTTATTAACTATTGCTTAGAATTTCTAGCTAAAGTTTCCTGTAGATTAACGTCACATCTCGATAAATATAGTAACGTGGAATCTGAATGTTCCTCTATCTAGCATGGCAACCCTCAGATACGCTATGGTAAAAATGGAAGCAAGTTCAAAATGTTTGATCTTTTCATGAACTTAAGTTCTCATATAGGTACAAGTTGTACTAACTTTAGGGGTCCTGAGAAAGTTAGTGTGGCCACGTTTCAAAACAATGTGTCTGAAATGTTTAGTTTTTATTCTTAATGAAATATAGAATTAACTATTATAAAATAAACAAACATTATACATGTTGACTGTTTTCTACCGCTTAATATGTTATTCTGTTACAGATGCCGACTATATACAGACTTCCAGACCACTCAGACTCTGCTCCAACTTTCTTATTTGGCCAATACAGTACTGTACAAATGAGATGATACCTACATTAATAATATTTTTCGTCGACCTTGACATTTTACGTAAATACTAATTTCCGAATCAAAATCAATTATTTTTGAAGGCAAGTACTTTTCGTCCGCAAACGCTATTTGTCCGCAAGAGCTATTCAACCGCAAACGCTTTTCGTCCCCATACGCTTTTCGTCCGCAAACGCTATTTGTCCGTAAGCGCTATTCAACCGCAAACGCTTTTCGTCCCCATACGCTTTTCGTCCGCAAACGCTATTCGTCCATAAACGCTATTCGTCCGCACACGTTTTTCGGCCGCAAACGCTATTCGTCCATAAGCTATTCGTCCGCATGCGCTTTTCGTCCGAACACGCTTTTCGTCCGCAAACGCTATTCGTCCATAAACGCTATTCGTCCGCATATGCTTTTCGTCTGCATACGCTATTTGTCCGCAAACGCTATTCGTCCATAAACGCTATTCGTCCGCAAGCGCTTTTTGTCAGAACACGTTTTTCGTCCGAAAGCGCTTTTCGTCTGCACACGCTTTTCGTCCGCAAACGCTATTCGTCCATAAACGCTATTCGTCCGCTAAAACGTTAACTCATCCAAATATCCGAAACTTATTGCATTTTTGAAAAAACAAAGCGTTGGATACAAAGCGAAAAAATCAAGAGTGTTGTTGAAATGAAATGAACAAACAATTTAGTAATTTCGACGAAAAAATGTAATATACACATCGGCGAAGCACTGTCTATTGTCTCGCCTGATTGCTAGATATACAGTTTTTTTGTTCTTGTTCTTTCATATGATTACCCAAGTGTGAAGTCAGCTGCAGAGTATGGTTTGGCAAACTTTTCAGAAACTATGCAAGGAATGCGGAGGAAAGCATTCGATATTGCCATATTTAACTATACAAAAGCTAAAGTGCTGAATATGTAGTAGTCATTATTTGAAAATAGTCTTTTGATTATGTAGTATACCAATTGTGGTACGCCACTGAGTTATTGTTGGTTCTGGTTTTTGTATGTTCGAAGTTAAAAACTAAGCGAACGGCAGTATAGTTTGGATGTAGATAATGAATGATATACATTAAAGTTTGATGACAAGTTGGTCGATATTTTTATTTCACAACTTATCATATTATAGGGATAGTAAATGTGCATCATCACATTTTGTTGCATAATATATCGCAGCTTATCAACAATAAATTAATAATGATAATACGTTAGTTTATGTGCTTGTTTCATTGGATTTTGTCTATCAACATCATTTTTTTCAAATACTGCATGCTAAAAGGTGTTCCAAAGATGTTATGGGTTTATTTCAATCCGACAAGGCAGCGCGAAAATCATATTACCGCGTACTCCGAACGAAATCAATTGGTGGAAATATAACCGTTACTATGCAACCACCTGACTTGCTGTTGGCAAGCGCGCTCGACTGATATTGATTGTCGGCCTTGTTTCCTCATCCCGTACCGACACCGCGTAGCTTCAGATAGGTTTGCCAAACTATACATATGTCTTAGTACAGATTCAGATCAAAAAAGAAATAGATGGAATCTTCAAAGGTTATTTTATATAAATTTTATGAATTAGTGATAAAAAAACTGTTATATAAATTAAACCAGTGTCTAAAACGTAAGAAAGGTAATAAAGTTGTTAAAAATATATTGAGCATTTACCTTTTTTTAACCCAATTCCATTCAAAATAAATTATTTTAAAAAATAGGTTAATTAATAGAACTATACAGCTGGAGAAAGTTGAAATCTCCATATTTACAATTATAAATAACGCCCTCTAACGTTTTAGTTTCTAGACACATTCCATATTCGTGTGATTCATCGTAAGTGGCATCTTATCTATTCCCATTGAGAAATGAATCTGCACCCCTAAAACTGAATAGCAAAGGGTTCCCTTCATCTTATACGCCGCCTTATTACAGCCCTTAAACATCCCTTCACGCACAGACAGTGGTGCAGCTGCGACAGTTTTTGAAAAGGAACGTTAACATTACTATATAAATAACATTTTTTTTTTCGATAAAATACAATTCATTCATTATTGTGCCTAAACACAGTGAGAGTGAGACTATTGCTGCAATTCTGTGTAAAAACTTAACGATCTATACGACTCGTAATATCGGAACGGGTCCAATTGCAATTCTACATGATTTTTGTAAGTAACAAGAGATCGCAACTTTTTCGATTTATCGAAAATATTTACAGATACAAGTTTGGGGTATGTAAGCTGTAAATAATATGAATAATAATAATTTTCATTCACTTTGCAAGAAGATGAGGACAAGTAAGTATTTAGTTTGTTTTATATGTTGAATTTTTAAATAATGAGCCCCATCTCCAGCAGAATTTAACAAAATTGTGAGTTCTTTCCAAATAATTGGTCCCAATTGCTGGATTTAACGTATTGCTTCTAATATAATAATCATTTTCCATGAAACTTAAATATTTATATACTATGCGGTTCCAAACTGGTGTTCCTGGCTCTTTTACATCTTGGCTTTTACAAATATAAAAGTTTACACATTTTCAACATTGAAAGATAAATGTTTGATAACATTTAAAAATCTTAAAATTTCGACAGTATCTATTGTTTTAAATAAATAATATATTGTACTAAAGCATGAAAAATAACGATTTCTCACCAGTGGCGTAACTAGGGGGACAAGGGCCCTGGTGCAGTGTAGGTACAGGTGCACTCAATACTTCCAAACAATCCAATCATCAACTACAGTATTTATCGTAATATAACGAAATTACCGAAGTATACTCACTTTGACCACTTTCTCATAAAACTTCTATTATCTTGAGGGTGTTGGGATTATAATCTAGTAGTTACAATCAGTGTCGGGTGTGAATTTTGTTTCAAAGAAATATTTATAATATCTATTTCTTGGTAGAGTGAGTTTAGTGAATTGTTATAGGTATAGGAAAGGTTATTTTATTTTATTTTATTTTATTATTTCCTATATTATTCAAAGCTGAGGTTAGAGGTCCCCCTGAGCTCCGGGGCCCTGGTGCACTGCACCACCTGGTCCTATGATAGCTACGCCACTGTTCCTCACCTTATTTTTAGAATTATTTAAAAAGAAAACGAAACACTTCTATATATACAATGTATTATTATTATCATAAAACCTATTTCAGTATCATCTGACACCTGATAGTCTGAAGTGAAGTTAGTCCCATCGTTTACCGATCGAAAATCGGAAAGATACAGAACACCTATCTACGATCTGTAAATGGTTCCCTTCCAAGTGATCGGAACTTACAGGTTTTAAGGTTTAACGAATTTACTATTTGAGTACACAGAATTGCAGCATGGTCTTTGGCTTGGCTTTGTATATTTCTGCTCCTAAACCTTCCTCGGATTTTAAGCCATCTGTATGTGCAAATTGGAGGTCCTTCCTTTCATGCCTCTCTGTCTGTTTTGAAGTTTTTCCCGAAACTATACTTACTTGGGAATCATCTCGTCCGATCTTTCCTACTTAGATAATAATTAAAAAATATATATTGCAGAACGAACATTTTTTGATGTATTGAAATATCAATCAAAACTTTGTTTGTTTTAAATAAAATTCACCTAGTACTCCTTTAGTCCCTTTGCGCCGCCATTTGCCTATGAATCATCCCCTAATAACAGTTAGTTACTTGGTTTTGTATTCCGAACATTGCGTCCACTTCGGAGAATCTCAAAGATCCAGCAAAAGACGTAGTTCGTAATCGTTATCGTTATGAATGAATGAGAAGGAATATCGGCAGTTTACAGTTGTGAATTTATGAACTGATGAGATTTGAATTAAATTGCAATCTACGAGGGTGAAAATATAGGGGAGAATTAGTGAAAATTTATTTGTATATATTATTAACGACCTTAATCTCAGTGAACTTTGACTTAAGCTTCAAAAATATCTACAACTGTCAAAAAAGACTGCACTGCAGAAGCAATAACAAATACCCCTCTATGAAAGTATTGGACCAATTCATTTAAATATAAAATTACCTACGTCTTACAAAAACCTAACTTTAGTAATTTATGTAAGAGTCTTTCAGCTACAATTATTACAATCATACAGTTGCTGACAGGCAGAAATTTCATTAATATCAATATACAATCCGCATAGCAGCTCCCAGACATTGTTTAATAAATCAAAGATGTAGTAATGAAGAGAAATATTGGTTACTCAACGACTAAAAAGCAATTTGGAAGATTAATATTGCAGATTTTGGATCGGATGAGCACGACTAGGAGGACATTAATCAAGAAGCTGTATAATATTTGGCAGAAAACAACCCTTTTCTTGTTGGAATGTCTTTTTTTATGTGGCGGCAGCTATTTAAAGATCTGTTTCAAAATATACGTCGAAACAGAGACATACTTTGTCTCCAATAGACAAAAATTTTGTTAATTTTTTAATAATATATGAAAAATATTTCTGTGTGTACATTAAATAACATCTGTGGGAATCAAGTGAGGATAAGTTAAAATTTTAAGTACGCCTATTTGCAGGCCACCATACATACGCTGAAGGCAAACTTCATCTGTCCACGGACGATACAGTACTGGGACTCTGCGCACTATAGAGTTCTACTATCGACTCTATTCACACGTCTTTTGTCGACGATTTCTTCATTAAGACTTCAATATATTTCATAGTAATAAGTCAGGAATCAAAGAAGACTTGTCGACAGTATACAGAGTAAGACTTTCGACTGCTGACTGGAACAATAGTAGTAACAGTACTGTAGAAAGCAACCCGTAGAATTATATAGTGTGCATACGGCAAATTGTTGATCCATCATATATTTGAAAATACACTGCAATCTATTGACCATCACCGTTGAGTTTTTCACTCAACGCCATCACGCAAAATCAAGCAGCACTTCTCTGTCAAGTCAACTTAAACTCTATTCCAAACCAAAGAATTCTTCTTTGTCCAAACAAAAACAATTTATTGTCACGGCATTAAAATAATGTATTATTTATTGGAGTACCGCGCTAGTACACAATAGCCATTTTTCTTTGAACTTGACCACACAAACCGGGTTAACTATTAGTTAAACAGTCAATATTTCTCAACTTGTATTCCAAACCATGACGTAACAGTTAACCAACCACACAAACCAGCTCATTGAGATAGTTTGACAGAGTAGTTAACTTATTTTAGGTTAGGTGTTTGTTTATTTCAGGGTTTCCAGAAACCATTACGTCATAAAAGTTAACCGTGATGTCAAGGTATTGTTAACCAGGTTTGCGTGGTTAAGTTCAAAGAAAAATGGTTAATATCGACTGCATTGATTTGTGGCATCTCTGTCAATAGGATATGGTCAGAGCCACCTATACTTACAGGTGGCTCTGATATGGTCCGTATATATCTTTGATTAGTAGCTGGGCCGTGTATATTAAATTCCTCAAAAAGCTGTGATAATTGATAATTTCCTGAAACTTGAAACTTTGGTGAATTATCTGTCACCAGAGGAGCCATACTTTTATTCTGGTGAGTTTGGTAACTACCTCTCATTTGTCATTTCGGTTTATTGTTTGATTGTTTATTTTAAATTAAAATTACCTGAACCGGAGAAAATTGAAAAGTATTCATCAAAATGTCAAAATGTCTTTGGAAGCTGTAGAAACGCCAGAAACCGAGGTAAAGTAAAATTGACAAATGACAAGTGGTCCGTATATATGAAACAGGTTCCATGAAATCTGGAAATTGCTAGTAGCCGCTCTTTAAATTCTCGGCGACATACGGAACATATATTATGGCACTAATCAAACGTGATGTCATTTCGTTTGTGACACATATGGAGTGCATTTTTAAAACACGCTTCAAATCATGGAGACTGAGACTATATACCATGGAGACTATATAAGGAGAACTAACTCATACGGAGAAATTGACAAAACCTGACCTCAAAATCTACTATCTAAGCAGTTTGTATTTTCACCGCTACGCTGCGCATTGCAACACGGGCACCATCCAAATAAGTAACCTTAGTTTTTATTAGTGACAGTAGCCAAATTGTAAACATTAGTTATGACAATAATAAAAACTAAAAGTAGGAGCTAAAAAGATTAAAATTATTGTTAAAAATTAAAAAAAGACAAAGTGTGTGCGTTGTTAAAAATTATTGCAATAGTGGTTGATAGTGCATCTGATTTAAAACGATAAGACGTGAATTGAAGTTAAGAAAGCCAGAGTGCTTTCAGTCACCCAAGATGATTGAAAATATTCAAAGATAAATAAAGTAGGAAAGAATATTTATTATGTTAGGATTCAAATTATATACATTACTCGTGAGAAGTCTAGAAAAAGCACAATGGCACACAAAATACTTTACTTTTGCTGGTGGTACCATTCTGATATATACAAGTAAAATTCAAGAAAACTGGAAGAAAAAAGGTGAACAATGATATGATAGTTGATATAAGGAATAAGCTGTGAAAGTAATTTGGAAAAACTACTAATAGGTATACTTTGTATACAGAAAAATAGAAATTGAATTCAGTGATAGAAATAGGAAATCAAATTATTAATTTTGGAGTAAAAATATACAACAAATGGAAAAAAATATTGGTACACTCTACCTCTACAGGGGTTACTAAAACCATTCGACATTGAAAGTGATTTTTAACACTTCTTTCTTACCAATCTTCAGCTAAGTACCTACTTTCAGTCTGTGGCACTTGTGGGATAACATCTACAGATAAAACGCAGTGAATTTAAAATAGTGTAGTGAAGGTTATAGAATGTCAACAGATGTAATTTTCAAAGAAACTGGTCTTCAGATGACAAAAATATTGGAAATTGTAGTTTTAGTATATCCTTGAGTAGGTGTATCTGAATAGCGAGTGGTCCAAAGAACCAATTAAAGTGGCCAATACCTCCCCAGAAGAATTTTTATACAAAATGATCAAATAATAACTTGAAATCTGGCAATAAGGGATGGTGAATAATGTACATTCTCATACCAGAAGACAAAACACTTCATATACATGTAGCTCTGAACAGCCCAGTGAACATAATATGTATAAAGTCATTCAACAGTCTGCCATGGTACTAACAATCTGTTGCAAATATAAAAATAAAATTGTATGTTGAAATTGGTCAGAGTATGAATATATCTATATTCTGTGTACTTTGCACTGTGTTTGTGTTATTAGGAAACTGTGAATAGTAATTTTTTGTACGTTTTTGTATTAGAATAAAGTAATAATTTTCTTGCATGATACCTATGTACTATTTACATATAACATGTACTTTACCTATATGGAAAACCTTTCCATGAACTAATATCATTAGTAAGTTGTACCTGTTGACAGTGATGATTAAACATAATATATTGTACCTATTTTTTATTGTAATTAAACAGATTGAAGATTGTGCATAGATAAATTTGAAGCATTGGGATTCATCCTACACCTTTAAATCCATTTCACTATTCTGTTGTAAGTTATTGTAGCTCATTCACTGTTATTTTGAGATTATTATGGCTGATCAAATACATCTACATACTGCAATATGTATATTTGCAAATTTGTTCGTGTGAAATCAAATCTGGAGGACTTCATGTTGAGGTATACATTTTTGGAGAAAAACTGTAATTCACTTTCACTTGCAGTTTTTTATAACTAAGGTAGCTTTCAGGCTTAATAGCAAGTATTCTGGACACATCATTTAATATAATTTATAGAAAATACCACAGTGTTTAACACCATCAAAGGCTCTAGTAATTCCTAGAAAAAAAGTAGCACATATTTGCTTGGTAGCCTAGATGTTTGTATATACAATTTTGGGTTCGATAGTGGCATGTATAATGGACCATTTTCCTCAAAACCAATCTCATATGAAGATATCTATGTATTTATCGATATTTTGTAATATTTTTTTGTTTTAAAAATTATTTGCCAGTACAGACAGAATTCAATCATAATGCTATAAAGCCTTGAGTAGAGAATATTAAATATCCTAATTATCTCATTTCAACTTCAACAGTAAACTGATAACCCATAGTAAGCTAGAAACATATGGCAGACCATAGGGTAGGTAGGTATAAAGTTAGAGACAATATAGGTACTGATTGTACACTTTATATTTAGGTGAAAGTTACAAAATGTGTAGTAAATTACAAGTCTCCTGCAATTCTGTATTTTCATAATTTCTTCTTGTAAAGGCTTTGCCAGTTCAGGAGCAATTGGCTTTCATTCATTTTATAGAAAATAACCTAAAATATTAGATATTACTTATTAACAAATTTGTAATTAATCGATCCTGTTATTAGAGCATTGACTATACTGTCTATTTATCTATACATACCTTCTATTGTTTCATCAAACTGTATTTTTTCTACTTGCAAGATATAATTCTTCAAATCTAAATTATTCGATGGCATTTAAATTGGTTTTCATATTCCATATTTTACTGTGTAGAAAACCAAATTCTGAAAAACTTAAACACATTATTCATATATAATGAACAAATTAGTTCTAGAATATACTTACTTGCACTAAAGTGTGTCTTTTTCACATTTTTCGTTCAAATACTTTTTATACTAATTATGACTGTGCCAAACCTTCAAGTCCTCTAAAATTCCATGCGAAGATAAATGTTATTGGCAAGATGTATCATATTTTACTACCAAACGACCACAATTTAAGATATTTTCCAAGACGAGGACGAAAACGGATTTCTTAGTCAAAAAATGTATCATCCCTAACCTCACTTACCTAACATACTGTCAAATGAGCTAGCAACCAATAAAAACCCATGAACTGAAAGTGTGTGCAAGACTCATGATTGGCTGTTATTGTTCTGCAGTCAGATGTTTCTGGTGCTCGTTTAAGACTGGCGCCCTCTACCATTACCAAAAAATGAATTACATGGAGTTCGATCTCCTTATATAGTCTCCATGCTATATACTTCAAATGATCAATGTATCAATCGAGCACAGAGTATTAAGGCAGCGGGCACAGTGATCTATTGGTATCGAGTCGTGTAGTGTAGTGTCGGATCAAGTGAGACTTGAAATCATGGAGACTCTTGAAATGCTCGTGACACTCAGTCAGCAATTTCACTTTTAACAGTTTTAACAGCTCTATTTTCAAATATTTCTGAACTAATACACTGTATTTTAATTATTTTCTTGCATGTAACACATAAATATACAAATAAAAAACCGAAGTTAGAAGTTCGAAAACAAATTTCTATTAACTCATGCGCGGATGTATCGAGTGTCGAATAAAATTAGAGCAAGTCAAACGTCTCGACTGGACGTGACAGCGAGCGATCTAACCGTGTGACAGTTGTCATAAGGTAACGTCGCTTTGATTTTTAATTGATTCAAATCGACATAACAATGTCGCACAATTCCGTAATGTGATGATATTTAATTGGAACATGTATTGTTTTATACTACTGATAAGGTTTCCGTTGCGCGCATACTGCAAAAGCAGTACTTTTCAAATTTTCCGAAGTGCTACTGTTGTGCTATTATTGGAAAACACTTTCAAATTTAAACTGGATTTATTTGTATTCTATTGCAAAGACGACATCCCAGAGTCATCTAGCAGAACAAAACTATTTACCATGTCGAGTATAACCAGCTTTAAAATACATGTACGTTAAAAGTTGCCTCGTATTCCTAACTTCACGCTTATTGACTGTCATCCGTCAAACGTAATTGTCAATCTCAAAACTTGAATGGCTTTTCCTTTTCTTGTTTGAAAATGAGTGTAAATCCAATTCTTTTGCAAAAAACAATTCGAGAAAATGCTGCGGACCTTCAAGATTTTGCAAAAGACTTAAAAAGTTGGGGTGCGGAGATGAAACGAAAGGAAGAGGCCTTAAAGAATGAAAATCAAGTAAATAAATTCGATCAAACTTGACTCTAAAATGTTATAAAATTCATGTTTTAGACATCCCTAGCGTCACAAAAGGTTGCAAAAGATTCTAAGCATGTTAAAAAATTTAAGGGTAATGATAAGAATAAGAAACTAGCAACAAAAATTGGTGCAACTGACTATGCAGCTTGGGATAAGTTCGATGTTAATGCGGAACTAAATAAATTAGAGGAAGACATTAATGATGACTCTGAATTAACAGATGAGTGCAATGAAAACATGTACGACGAAGCTATTGTTGAGAAGGAAAAAGTAAATCTTCTTTCCTTAAATTATTTTTATTTTCATATAAAAAATTGTTTTAGGGTAATAAATTTGTCAAAGCACAAAAATGGAAAGAAGCTATTGCTTGTTACACAAAAGCTATTAAAAGTTACTCATATGAACCTGTATTTTATGCCAACAGGGCTTTATGTTACTTGAAACTTAGTAAGTAAGTATATATTAAATAATTCTTAAAACAAACATAAAACATATACTTTTATGTTAGGTTCACTGAATGTGAAGAAGACTGTAATATATCTATAAAATTAGATGACACATATGTCAAAGCGTATCAAAGAAGAGCTGCTGCTAGAGTACAGTTAAATAAACTTGAACATGCAGAAATAGATCTTAAAAAAGTGTTAGTTATAGAACCAAAAAACAGGGAAGCTAAGACTGAACTTGACAAACTAGATATATTATTAAAAAGAAATAAAGCAGAGGTAGGTACATGATTAATTTATAAGTTATTTTTAGTATGATAAATAAAATATTTATTAAAAAACAGGTTCCAGATCAAAGACCAGTCTCAAAGTTTACAGCATCTAGAAATAAGTCAAATACTGGTCTGACAATACCTTATCAACCTCCAAAAGAATTAGATACAATAATACCTGAGAAACTCGATGATAGCATACCTCTTCCACTTTGGACTGTGGATCCAGAAATTATAGAAGTAAAAGCCATTAAAAAACCTCCACACTTACAATCTAAAAAACCTCTCAAAAGAATAGAAATAACTGAAATTGATGATATTCAAATTAGAGATAAAACACCCACAGTTGAAGTACCACTTAAAAAGTTTGTGTTGGAAAAAACTCAATCAAAAGAAAAACTTGTAGACTTGACTAGCCAACCAGTATCAGCTTTTAACAAAAATAAGATTGAATTACTTGAAGAAAAGTCAGTAACATTTTCTCCAACACCAGAAATAGTTGAAGAATGTCCCAAACAAATATCCTTATTTAAAAAACAGAAATCAGAAAAATTAGGAGTAACTAATTTTAATTCACTTACACCAAACCCTGAAAACAAATTTGACTTTCTCAAAACAGAAGATCTGAAAATAGTAGAAAAGTCAACCCCTAAAGATGTTAAAAACACTGTTAACGACACAAAAAAACTTACAGAAAGCAACGAAATGAATTTCATCTACCCCAAAAGCTCAGTACAGTTCTATTCATCTTGGAAAAATTTCAGTTCAACAGAAGATAAGTATAAATATCTGAAATTGATAGATCCGAAAGATATTCCTAAAATATTCTTGAATTCTTTAGATAGCATATTGTTTAGTAACATTTTAGATGTTATGGTGAAGCATTTTATAGAACGAAAAGATAAAATTTATGATATTTTAAATTGTTTATCAGAAGTAAAGAGATTTGGTGCCATTACTATGTTTATGAATGGAGAAGACAAAAGCAGTAAGTATATTTTTTTGTCTTAAATGTCTATAGGTGAATAGTAACTTCCAGATAAATATTGCCTAGCACAGGGATCTCCAAACTACGACCCGTGTTGATATGAGCGATGTTTGCCTAGATGACTCCCATTCCCCCTGTGCTGTAACAGTGTGGTCAGGAGGAGGAGGAGCTTGCTGACGTTTATTCAATGAAATTAACGTAACTGGAGAAGAAATTTTTTCTAAGGTAAAAGAAACCGTTTCCAAATCTTCTCAAAGATGAAGTTTGTAAAATCCAAGTATAGGGCAAACTTATCTGATGAACATTTAAAATATATTTTGATGATAGGCACATCAAAGCTTGAGCCAAAATGTATTGACAGTTGGACAAAAACAACTCCATACAAGTCATACATATGTCAGACAGTCAAAACATGACAATCAAGAAAAAGCTCATTGAAGCTATGATCTGTGTATTTTAAATGTCAAAATATTAACTGTATTTCTTTGCTTAACAAAATGTACTGGTTTTAATTTCAAAATTAAAATGCTTATAACAAAATATGTATTTAGATATCGCTGAATAAACAAAATTAATCCAACACTTCATAAGTTTTTTTTCACCCACATAAAAATGAAAAAAGAACGGACGAGGACCTCCGTATCCTTCCAAATCTTGTTGGCCCGCCTGGCCTTCAAGAGTTTACAATTTGGCCCTTAGGTAAAAAAGTTTGGAGGCCCCTGGTCCAGCACATCTTTCAGGTTTGAAAAATAAACTGTCTATGCTCAATGTGTTTTTTGTTTACAGATTTATGGAAACTATTTGATCATATAAAAGAAATCGAAGAAAAAGCAAAGGAAGATGTTGATAAATTGATAATGAAGTATGAACTTTGAATTTTTTTTTTAATTGCAAAATTCACTTATCGACAGCACAGTTTCACTGTAATCATTTGTTCACATTACATTTAGACGTTAAGCACATACACTTTGAGTTTGTATGTGGTTTTTGTTAAAAGTTTAACACATTCAATAAAATTATACAGAATGAACAGTATTTTATTCCTCATATATCCTGAAATATATATTTTTTATATATATAAGCACAGTTTTACTTAAATTTTTAAAATATGTACTTCTATAAAAGTTGGTTCCCTATATTTGAAGCTATATATATTTTTTTGTGTTCTCTTAGCTTAGTATTTCCGATGATTAGTATTTGACTGCGTATATTTTTTTTATTTTCAAGGTGAGAAAGCACTCATCAAATTGCGAATTTCCAATGTTGTGAACTACGCACCGAATATTTTCGTAAAAATATTATCACAATATATGTAACTTCCGAAGTAAACAACTGTAAAAAGATACGTAATTTTGTGTAATTAATATAGATATAATACCTGCTTGTCTAGGATAATTAAAAAAGTTTGAAACTTTTTCCGAAAATATGTGTATTTATTTTAACAAACATCAAAGACTATGAGTTATATTGAGAAATATTTTCAGGTATAGTTGTGAGTAGAATTAGTTTGCACTGTTCCACAATGAAATAACGGTATGCGGCAAGGTCTCTTTGAGGATTGACCTACCCACAAGCGAACAATTGATTCTCATTGGTGCAATGTAGCTTCCGATTGGTCTATCTAAACTAAAAATGTATGTCAGCGGACGACAGTCCACACGTACGGTGCACCTGCGGTGAACTTCTCGGGGTAGGCTTAGTTCATTTTTAGTTTTTTACGACACATTGTGCTCTGAATAAGTATATTTGCTGTGATTAAAACTTTTTCATTGAGTGCAACTATTTTTTGGTAATAATCAAAGTTACGGCTTTTTGGCGATCATTCGAAGAGGAAGATATTGTTATAGGAATGTAAATATGGACAGGAAATATTTCTTCTTTTAAACTGAAAAAAATGTTCATTCATTTGTCATTGAGCTGGATGACACATCGAGTGAGGAAGAAAGCTCACCAGATGATTAACTTATTTTTCTACTATTATGGGTATTATACTTGGCAATCAAGAGGGGTCTGAAACACCCTTTTGAGGGCCAGAACCCTTTTGTGGAATCAGGAACTCCAATGTAATACTGAAAGAAATAGTCAAAGCCGAAGAAAATAGAAGATCTGATCATTGGAAAGATCTAGTAGGCCTTAGACAATCAAAGATTCTTCTTCTTCCTCCGGGATATAAGACTAAATTAAGGAGCTACTAGTATCTGAGACTTTCCTCAGGAACTATAAAGTGGAAGTAAGGGAGCACAATAGATATTTTAGGTCTCAGTGAATGTCACCCCAATAAACAAACATTGGCAATCATTTTTTGAAAATTCACATTATGAGCCTGAAACCGGTTCTGCTTCTACTTAGATTTCTTTATCTCGCCGACAAATTGTGAAACAGTGCAAACTAATTCTACTCACAACTATAACTTGGTACGAAATTAAGGTACTTGTTATAAAGAAATATAAGCAGCAAGATATTTGTGGACCTGGGGAAAAATACTTAGTCCAGGCACCCCTATATATTTAATGGGATCCTAATCCCCAACACAGAAAATGGCCAACTATAAAAAAAGCAATTTTCACACTTGGGAAAACGCTCTAGTTGCAGGTAGGTATCTATCCCCAGATGGGGTCCTGCTTTTTTGTAAACTGAAAGTCAAATTTTTGAATATTTGACGCATGAATACTAGTGTCCACGATTTCACTACTTTTCAGCAAATACTCAATTGGGACACTGCCTTAGGCCCCCAAACGAAAAAAAAGTATATTATTTTGAAGTATATATAGGCCATTATGAGAGGGATATTATATGGAACCATATAGACAAATTAATTTTATATACTGTAAATCGAACCAAATAAAGAATCCCGTTAGTGGTGTGATTTTGGAGGTGTGGTTATCGTCATACGATCTGTCGTCACACCTTCCAATCCAAACGAACCACTATAAAACGTAGAATATAGAACACAGACCACTTACCCTATAGACACCCCACGCCCATTATAGAACGTCGTACCCATTATATAGTTCTAATCCTGATCATCGGATGTCGCTAGTAGTTTCTGGCACCTGCTTAGTAGGCAACTTACAATTTAAGGAGCGTCAAGATCCATCTGTTGTTCTTCGTCAAAAGTAACAAGAATGGCGCAAAATTCAAATCCAACGATGGCGCGAAATTCAAACCCAATAAGAATAACGTGAGAGTACGGAAAAAATAAAACAATTACAAATTTTATTTTTTTATTTATTCGTTGCAATAATACAAATCTAACAAAGTATCTTAACACTTAGAAGTACATAGAAATTTAAACTACAAACCACAATTAACTTATATACAAAAAAAATCATATCTAGCTATTTAACTTCCAAGGAGCTGGCATCACTGAATAAACCCCTCTACATTGTATATAAAAAGAAGAAGAAAAATTAAAATCTATTACCTTTTTTAGCATTCTATTACGTTTTTGCGTGGAATTTTGTTACCAAAAAATTTTTCCTAGGAACAACGCAATGAGGAACGCAACACTTTTTGAATGAAGGCATTTTGTCTATTTTTATAATCACTATTACTTATAGTAGCTAGTAGCACACACAACTGGCAATAATAAAAAATAGTAAATAGTTCAAACAACGGTAAGCAAAAACAAAAACAAGTCACAACTGACAATAACAACGATAAAATGGAACCACACCTTAATAGCGACATCACTTTAGATTCGTTTAACAAAAGAACTCCCGATTATGGCAACCAGCATTACAATCGTGAGCTATGATATTTGCCTACTCAGACTACTAGCGACATCCGATGATCAGGATTGTAACTATATTTTCGTTCAAGGTCTTGTAACCTGCGCGGGTTGTCTATAGGGTAAGTGGTCTGTGATATAGAATGTAAACAACACGTGTGTTTACAAACTACTTTCTCATTTGGCACGAGTTCAAGTATAAAAAATATCGAACATAATATTTAAACAAAAACAATTAAATACCTGGTATGTTTTGTTTTGATAAATCCTCGGATAAATCATCAACGTTATTCGAGTAGTAAAACGTAGTAAGTATGCTGTTTATTCATTGCGATATAAATGCTCATCTGATTCCAATCTCTTTCAGTCTTAAAAAAACGTTGTGAAGCAAACATTGAAAAACACATTTTAAGTGCTATCAAAAATAGTAACCAATAAGTATTTTATTGTTATATACAGTTATTTTTGTTAAAAAAGTGTCGTGTACCTACGTTACTATAATCACGTAATAGTTCTTTTGACCTACATACTAATCGATATATGTAATTATTTCTTAATTTATTTATGTGCTGTTAGTCATATCGTTATTGACGAACATATCAAGCTGTGAATAATCCGTAGTAGACAGAGTGCTCCATTTTTATATAGACAAATTCAGTGTCTGTATGTTTATGTCCGCAAAAACTGGTAAAGTAGGAACGCTTCGTTTCCACGTTATCAGGAAACTTGAAGGATTGAATAAGAGGTTGGTATTTATAAATAAATTGAGGTTATGTTATTATCTTTAGATGATTTAAAAGTTGAGGTGAGAGTGATAGGAAAGATTATGGGTGTGGAGCTTGCAAAAATTGAAATGGTTCAGAAACATTGTAGGTGATCTGTAGTGAACTTATGAAGGTTAAATTAATAAGAATACCTATTCAAATAACACAAATTATTATTATTTAAATGTTGAACAAATAATACACCAGCTGCTGTATTCTTTGCTAAGGATGTGTTTCAAGAAGTGGCTCCTAAAATTTATATTTATAACTTATTTTCTTTGTTAATAAATTTTCAATATAAATGACTCGAGTTCGATATTTCGTAATTAGTCATAATGATAATGGGAAAATCGTTGATCTGATCGTCTGATCCAATCATTTCAACCACAACAAATTTGACGTAAGAGGTCAAAGTCACGCCACACACGTCAAAATCATCTGTAATATGTGGTTCAGTGGTTACTGCTCATTTCTATTTTTCGATTAATTTGAAGAAAATATTTAAAGAACTTTCGATTTATATACTCACTTTTGTCCCAATTTCAGGAAAATTACATCGGGATCATCAAATGTGGTAGATTCTGTCAAAATGCAAGCAAAAAATATTGTTTTAAATCAGTGGAAATTAATAAATGAATTGAAAAAATATTTTTCCAAGTTTACCAATGATAATACTTTCGAGACAGCATTGAACAAAGAATTCGCACAGTTTCTTCAAAAGATCGACTCTAAAACCTATGGAAAGGAACTATTCAAGTATTTTACTTCAACTACTGAAAGTGTAAATAACCCACCAGTTCCAGACACCAAAGAAGTAAAACAAGAGCCAAGCAGCCCTAGCAGACTGTCTTTACCTATACAAAACGTCTTAAGTGGATTAAATATAAATATCCGAAGTAAAGAAGAAGTAACAAAGAAAGTCCTGCCAAGATGGAAGACAGTTCCAAAACCAGTAGTATCCCAAGTAAGTAATTGGGAAATGTTTGTTTATTTGGTTAAACTCATATTTTTATAATTTTTAGGAAACAATAGCTGCAAGAACTAATCAAGTTTTAAGTTCAATAGCTGTAGCAGATAATGAAAGTAATAAAATACGAAGAATAGAAGATTTAATATCTCATCTAGAACAATATCCTGAAGCAAAGCATAATGCTGTTAAGGTAAACATCCATTGCTGAATATATTAACCAGTATTTTTCATAAAACTATTTTTAGGAAGGAGCTATTAAATCATTACTATGCATTAGGAAAAATGCAAAAAATGCCAATCTTTTAAGCACTTTGAATGTAGCCACTGCTTTGTTAGGTTACACAGACCCAGTGCCTGAAGTTGGTATTAGAATTTTGTCCATAGATGGAGGAGGAGTACGTGGCATACTAGTAATAGAAATGTTAAAGAAACTAGAAGAACTATCAGGAAAACCAATATATGAAATGTTTGACTTTATTTGTGGAGTCAGCACAGGTGCTATAATAGCTACTTTGCTGTGTTTGAAACAGAAGAGTTTAGATGAAATTTCAGATATTTACAAAAGTATTAGTACCGAGATTTTTACCCAATCTGCATTTATTGGTACCAGTAATTTAGTATGGAGTCATTCGTACTACGATACTCCTTTGTGGGAAAAACTGTTGAAAGAACAGTGGGACGATATGTTACTTATAGAAACTAGAAGGAATTTGAAAGTGCCCAAGGTAAGTGTTTAAATTTAGTTTCACCATTGTTCTTATTTCTCTACAAAGAATTACAAATTTTGTTGCTTACATCATAGTTAAAAATAATTATCAGTTTTCATGCCAAGTTAAAACTAAATATCTTAATAAAAAAAACCGATTGCATAATTACATTGAACCTACCTTCTATTTTTAATATCAGTGTCATTTATACAGGGTTATTCTGCTAATGGGATTTTAGGGAAATATATTTTATGCAAGAAAAAATCATTGTTTAGCCAAAAATTACATGAAAATGTAGAACAACTTAATTCCGTTTTGAAGAAATATTTAAATGAATTATTAGTGACACTAATTACTTTATGTTTGTTGCAGTTTTGCGCTGTATCAGCGATAGTAAATCAATCCAGATTATCAGCGTACATATTCAGAAACTACTCTTTGCCATGCAAAGTTCAATCACAATATAAAGGTGGATATAACCACCAAGTTTGGGAAGCAGTAAGAGCCTCGGCGGCTGCCCCCACCTATTTCGAAGAATTTAAATTGGGAAATATGCTTCACCAGGTAAAAATTTTCATCTTGTGCTTAATTTTGTGAGTGATGTATCAATTTCTTAAATTTTAGGATGGTGGAATTCTGGTTAACAATCCCACAGCTGTAGCAATTCACGAAGCCAAATTATTATGGCCAAATACACCAATACAATGCGTTATATCATTCGGTACAGGTAGGACGGCTCCAAATCCCGTTTTAACTTGTTCAGACGAAAAAGAAGCTTCAATTGCTAATTCGTCGTGGAAAAAGAAGTTCTTTGCCATTATTGATAGTGCTACTGATACAGAAGGTAAGTCTGGAATATCAATTTTTAGTTGATACATACCAGAGGTAAAAATAAATTGTTTATTTGAACTACTACATTTTTTAATCCTATTGACTGCGCCACTTTGTTTTAGGGGTTCATACGATGTTATCGGATCTTCTTCCTGCAGATGTTTATTACCGGTTAAACCCTTATTTGACGGAAATGTTGGACATCGCCGAAATTGACCCCAACAAGTTGGAACAGTTAAAGAGAGATGCTCTTATGTATTTGAGACGAAACGAAGACAAATTTCACGAAGCTGTTAGAGCGACTAACCAAAAAAAGGGTTTGACTCAAAAAACGTTGGAATGGCTAAATCTTAAGAAGGAAATGTTCGGTTTTAATGCGATTTAAGTAAATTTTGTCGATGTTTTTTTTTTAAATTGTGATGAAAAATATTTGTTGTAACTTAATCTTAAACTTGAAAACTGTGATTTTTGTATAGAATAAAATACATTGGATACGTAAAAAAGGACTGTTTCTTCATGTTACCTGTACCTCTTTTCTTAAGTTCTTCTATTTCATGGTAAGTGCAGTTAAAGTAAAAACAAATTTTTTGTAAAAATATTTGTTAAAACACAATGTTCAATAAAAAAAGTGACAATTTGTACTTAATCTCTATTTTTAACTATTCTTATCATTGATTTCCCCATTACAACTATCATTCCATCATCCTGAAGGTCTTTAAGAGCATCCTCGTACTGTTCTCTTGTAATCATCTAAAAAAAAATATGAAATTAAAAATCAATAATCTCCATTACCACAATGAGTGGAGAAGTAAGCAAGGGTTTTAAGTTGAGAAGCGTGAAGGCCTGGAGGAGTCGGAAACCTCACAGTGTGTATAGTATTGTCATTTTACACTTTGACTAGTTTGGCTGAAAGCCTAGCAGCAACAATTTTAGTGTGCAGCTGGATTCAAACAGGTAAAGAATTTGCCTTTGCCAGGTTTGGTTCTACTTAGCTCCAATACAAACTATTTATTTATTTACGGGCATTACCCAATTGAGGAACAGTGTAAAATTAAGTGGCTACAAAGAAGATGTTGGAAGGTTTCTTGATAATTCAATAAATGTTAAATTCGAGTCTCAAAGTGTAAAATTAAGTGACCAAGAAGGTGGCGACAAGATCTTTCGATAATTCGGTAAAAAAATGTTTCTGAGGAAAACAATCTAAATTGAAGTGGCTTACGAAGAAGATGTTGAAACATCTTTTGATAATCCAGTAAAAAATAGTTCTTTTGGAGTGTAAAATGAAGTGGCTATAAAGATCTTTTGAAAATTTGCCAAAAAAAAATTTATTTGAGGAAAACAGTGTAAATTGAAGTGGCTTATGAAGAAGATAATGAAGCATTTTGATAATTCAGTAAAAATGCTATTTTTCCGGTACAGAGTGTAAAATGAAGAGGCTACAAAGAAGATGTTGAAAAATATTTTGATAATTCAGTAAAAAATACTTCTTTTGGAGCGCAGAGTGTAAAATGGAGTGGCTACAAAGATGATAATGGAAGTTCTTTTGATAATTTGCCAAAATACATTTTTCTGAGGAAAACAAAGTAAACTGAAGTGGCTTATGAAGAAGATGTTGAAACATCTTTTGATAATCCAGTAAAAAATAGTTCTTTTGGAGTGTAAAATGAAGTGGCTATAAAGATCTTTTGAAAATTTGCTAAAACACATTTTTTGAGGAAAAATGTGTGAATTGAAGTGGCTTATGAAGAAGATAATGAAACATTTTGATAATTCAGTAAAAATGCTATTTTTCGAGCACAGATTGTAAAATGAAGAGGTTACAAAGAAGATATTGAAAAATCTTTTGATAATTCAGTAAAAAATACTTCTTTTGGAGCGCAGAGTGTAAAAAGGAGTGGCTACAAAGATGATAATGGAAGTTCTTTTGATAATTTGCCAAAATACATTTTTCTGAGGAAAACAAAGTAAACTGAAGTGGCTTACGAAGAAGATGTTGAAACATCTTTTGATAATTCAGTAAAAAATAGTTCTTTTGGGACACAGAGTGTAATATGAAGTGGCTACAAAGATGATAATGGAAGTTCTTTTGATAATTTGCCAAAATACATTTTTCTGAGGAAAACAAAGTAAACTGAAGTGGCTTACGAAGAAGATGTTGAAACATCTTTTGATAATCCAGTAAAAAATAGTTCTTTTGGAGTGTAAAATGAAGTGGCTATATGAAGATCTTTTGAAAATTTGCTAAAACACATTTTTTGAGGAAAACTGTGTGAATTGAAGAGGCTTATGAAGAAGATAATGAAACATTTTGATAATTCAGTAAAAATGCTACTTTTCCGGTACAGAGTGTAAAATGAAGAGGCTACAAAGAGGATATTGAAAAATCTTTCGATAATGCAGTAAAAAATACTCTTTTTCGGGCACAGAATGTAAAATGAAGAGGTTACAAAGAAGATATTGAAAAATCTTTCGATAATTCAGTAAAAAATACTTCTTTTGGAGCGCAGACTGTAAAATGGAGTGGCTACAAAGATGATAATGGAAGTTCTTTTGATAATTTGCCAAAACACATTTTTCTGAGGAAAACAAAGTAAACTGAAGTGGCTTGCGAAGAAGATGTTGAAACATCTTTTGATAATTCAGTAAAAAATACTTCTTTTCGGGCACAGAGTGTAAAATGAAGTGGCTACAAAGAAGATAATAGATCTTTTTAAAATTTGCTGAAAAACAATTTTTTGAGGAAAACAGTGTAAATTGCAAGTAGCTTACGAAGATGTTGGAACATCTTTCAATAATTCGGTGAGAAATAGTTCTTTTGGGACACAGTGTTAAATGAAGTGGCTAGAAAGAAGATAATAGAAGATCTTTTGATAATTTGCTAAAACACATTTTTTTTTAGGAAAACGGTGTAAATTGAAGTGGCCTACGAAGAAGATGTTGAAACATCTTTTGATAATTTAGTAAAAAATAATTTTTTGAGGCAAAAAGTGTAAAATAAACTGGCTTTGAAGATGTTGGTAGATTCAATAAAAACTGTTCAATTTCAGTCACAAAATACAAAATGAAGTGACCAACAAGAAGTTCTAAAATTGAATTAGTTATGCAGGAAATGGGATATCCTGAGAGGAAGATATGGTGTCGGGAGTTGTTAAATCGACTGGAAATTAGAAAGGTGGTTCGAAGACCCTCAAGAACATAGGATGGTGCTCTGAATAACAGCATTTCTCATGATTTTCTATTACATGACTCAAATCGGTACTTGACAAATTTTTCCTTAAACAAACTGTTAAATACTAACATAAACTTACAGATGTCGAAGAATAATTATATTTATCCTAACACTTTATAAGTTTTGAAAAATATTTTTCAAAAACAGTGACCGTTTGACTAAGAAGCAACAACTACTTCCAGTGCTATATGCACTGAATTACACTTCAAAGTCAAACGGAGTTGGTATATCTACTGTTTTTTGGGAAAAATATTTTTCAAAACTTATAAAGTGTTAGGATAAATATAATTAATCTTCCACATCTGTTGTTAAATCGCTTTATTAAATACGCCAATATTACAGGAAGCTGTAATAATTCTTTAAAATAAACTTACTATGGCTGAATTTTCCTTCAACTCTGTAAACAATTTGGGATAACTGATAGTTGGTACTAGACCCTTTTCTTCGATGAGTTTTTTCACTGTTTGTGCTAGTTCCAGCCTTCGCTTTCTGGCAGCACTGCTTAAACCAGTTGTCAGAATAGCAACGTCAATTTTACCAGACAAAGGATCTGTCGCGGATTGTTTTAAAGCTTCTCGATGCAGTCTAAAAAATAAAATAATTACAGAATTTGATATATAAGTGGAAATAGTTTAAATGTACCTATAAGCTTCTTCGACATCTTCCACTTCGACTATTGGAGAGAATCTAATTTTGGCGTGCGCTTCTGAAAGTCGAATTAAAGATTCCAATTGTCTTGGATAAGCGGAAATCTGCCCTCTGCCAGAGCCTATTTTACGCATATCTACGTAGCACTGTATTAATTTTTGCGAAGCTTCGTCTCCTAATTTTGGTCTTATGTGTTCTTTGGCATACGAAATATAATCTCTTAAAATCGACATGTCCTGAAAAATAGGTATATTTATTTTTATTAACAAAAAAATATAAGAAAATTTCCACTATATTACCAAAATTTCATCGTCTTCTTGATCTCTTGTTTTGTAATAAAGCGAAACTAAATGATTGGCAAGTCTTCGGTCGAAAACTTCATTTTGTGGATCAAGAATCAAAAATATCAAGTCAAACCTACGAAATTTGAGAATAATTATGCATCAAGATTCATGCAGAAAGTTGGTTTCAATACCTTGACAACAGTGTATGAGGTAGTTGTACATTTTCGATAATAGTTTTGTTTTTATTCCACTGAGATTCACTCGGATTTGCACCTGCTAAAATTGATGTTCGCGCATTTAGTTGACAGATGATGCCGGCTTTTGCAATACTGAGTGTTTGCTGTTCCATTACCTACAAAATAAAATATGAAGAAAAATACATGACTACCTTTAATGTATAATTAGTCGAACGTCATCTTCGAGAATTTTTCTGGAAATATCGACAATAACGAACCGAAAAACGTTATGGGGGCTTTTTGTGTGAGCGGAATCCGAATTTTATAATGAAAACGACCACCCGAACACCTGGTGCGCCCTAACCTGGCCCTGAACGTCATCCCCGAGGGTTTTCCAGACATAATTGAAAAAACCACCCGAAAATCGTTACGGGGAGTTTCTTGGGGCGCTGAATTCAAATATGGCATCGGTGAACACCCCACGGACACCCGAAAAACCCCCAGGAAAGATTTTTGGTTGGCCTTTTCCAGTTGTGACTGGAAAACCCTCGGGAATGATGTTCAGAGCCAGTTTGGGGCCCATCAGGTGTCCGTGGGGTGTTTGCCGATGGTATATTCGAATTCAGCAACCCAAAAAACCCCCGGGTGCCCAGTTTATCTCCTCTCTCGCATAAAGCTCGGGATAGTCCACGGAGATGACGTTCGTCGGCGTTCCTGAGCACCAGGTGTTCGGGGGTCAATTTTAACATCATAATCGTGATCAGCGACCTCGAAAACCCCCGAGTACCCGAGTTGAGCCAAATCTGACTCTTATTTACGAAGTTATTAAATTTGCCAAAAGGCCTCTCAACAGATGCATTTTTGGCTGCAGCAATGCAGCTTCCGGTTTGTAATAGGTAGTAGTTTATTCACAAACATTCATTTTCAATAATACAGTAATGCAATACAATTCAATACAATAATAAACTAAGAATACCATGTGAATAAAGAAATCTTGATAAGTGATTGAACACTTGTTTCAAGTACAAAGAAGACATTTAAAGTAAAATAGATACAATAATATAATAATAATATATTCGATTACAAGTAAGATCAACTACAATAATGTAACACAATTGAGATAAAAGAATGGACAGGACAATGAACATGTAGGATTATCTTAAAGCTGAGTATATAAGTATTTACGGAAGGGATGGGGGAAAGGGAATTTATTCTTTTTCAAGAAGGTTATTGAAAAAGTTACGTGGATTTGAGATGACGTAACATTTTAATTTTTTTTTAAAGACATGAATGTTGACAATCTCCTTCAGTTCGTTGGGTATAACATTATAGAGTTTTGGGGCAACGAAATCATAAGACTTCTGTCCGAATGTTTTTGTCATGAACGGGACTACATAGTTGCCTTTTTGTCTTGTTTCGTATCTGTGAGAGGCAATTTGGTTTTTTGTTTTGTTTTGATAATAATGACAAATAATATTTTGTGCAAAAAGTTGGCTGACGTCTAGAACACCTGATTCTTCATAGAGGAGATCTGAAGGGTGAGTTCGTCTTTTTGAATAAATAATCTTCAGAAATCTTTTTTGTAGAACTTCAAGTGAGTGGATGCGTGCCTTAGACGAGCAACCCCAGGCAGATATACCGTATCGGATATGGCTTTCTACAAGTGAGTAGTATAATATTTTCAGTTGTCTAATTGGTAAGATCTTCTTCAGTAACCTAAATCTGAATAATATACAATTGATTTTTTTTATTATAAAATTTATATGTGAGTTCCACTTTAAGTGACTATCAATAAACACACCTAGGTATTTTACTTCATTTTCAGCTGAGATTGAACAAGCTTTGTTTGATGTAATGAAGTCTAGGCTTTGAAATGTTGGTGTTCTTGTTTTATTTATACTAAAGGGGAGATAAGTGGTTTTCTCAAGGTTCAGGGTGAGTAGCTTGTGATCAAACCAATTCTTTATGTGAGCGAAATCATCCTCTACTTCTGATTTCAAATCGTCCCATGAGTTACTTGAGTAGAGCAATGCTGTATCATCGGCAAAAGCGATAATATCGCTCGAACTTTGAATGAAAAATAAATCGTTAATATATATGTTAAAGAGAACTGGTCCTAGCACCGTGCCTTGCGGAACACCGTACTCCATCTTTGATACATCGCTCAGAACCCCATTAACTCTTACAGTCTGTTGTCGGTCGGAAATATAACTTCGAAATAATTTCAATTCGTTTCCTCTTATACCGATATCCTCCAGTGACTGCAGGAGTAGTTGGTGACTGACCGTGTCAAATGCCTTGCTCAAGTCGAGGAAAATACTCAGACATTGTTTACCCTGATCAAGGGCGCTATGAATTTTGTTTGACAGAGAAATTAGGGCATCTTGGGTAGAAATTCCTTCTTTGAAGCCGAATTGGTTATCGGCAATGATTTTGTATTTTTTTAGGTAGGAGTCTATGCGTTTCTTAATGATTTTTTCAAATAACTTCGCCAGGTGGGAAATTAGTGATATGGGCCTATAGTTATTAGTATCTGATTTGTCTCCTCTTTTGTGTATTGCTACCACTACTGAGTTTTTCAGCATCGTAGGCCATACTCCATCTTGTAGACTTCTATTGATTATGTATACCAAGGGGTCAATGATTTCTTGGATTGTAGCGTTGAGAATTTCTGTCGTAATTCCATCTAGTCCTGGTGATTTTTTAGGCTTGAGGGTTTTGATCAATGATTTTAACTCGTCGCGGTCGGTTGGAATAATAAAAAAGCTATTGGGCATACGACGTCTATTGTGGTGATAATTAGGGACAGGCAATATTTTTTCTGCTAGATTTTTCCCGATGTTTGTAAAGGTGTTGTTGAACTCATTAGCAATGTCTTTTGTATCTGTCAATAGGTCTCCTTGTTTATTCTTAATAGAATCGATGCATTTGGAGCTTTCATTAGTTTTGTTGATTTCTTTCACGACTTTCCAAATATTTTTTGAATCGTTAGGGTTCTGTTCTATTAGCGATTTGTAGTAGTTATATTTAGTTATTTTGATCAGAGCAGTAAGTTTATTCCTATAATTTTTAAATTGATTCCTCAATAGCTCGTTATTTTGATTTTTTTGTAGATTATTGAATAGTTTTTGTTTGGAATTAATCGATTTTATTAGTGCGGGAGTGATCCAGGGAGTTTTCTTTGTATTTTTTCTTGTTGATAATCTCTTAATAGTGCATTCATTTATCGAGTTTGTCATGATGTTTATAAATTCTTTTGTTGCAGAATCAACGTCTTGTGCCTGATATACTGAATTCCAAGAAGATTTTTGAAGAAGTTTCGCGAGGTTTTTGTACTCAACGTGATAGATAAATTTTTTATTAGTATCCTTTTCTATTTTAGCCTCGTCAGTGATTATTTGTAGAGCTATTGATGAATGATCTGTAATACAGGTATTGATAATAAATGACATGCTTTGATCGTAGAGATTGGCTTTGGATTTCAAAAATATATGGTCCAGACATGCACTCAGCCTTGTACAACCATTAATGGTAGAAATAAACCCATGTTCTTCTAGTGTACTCTTGTACTCGAGTGTACATTCATTATCTTTCAATAGGTCGATATTAATGTCTCCGATAAAAATGTGTATATCATCTCTATTCGATTCATTATCGTCTAGATACTCTTGCAATACGTTTGGAAAATCTGAAGGGTCAATCGAAGGTGATCTATACATTCCTGAAATTATTATGTTCTTCCCATCAAGTTTGATTTTAATTTGAAGCATACTGATATAACCAAGCTTATGTATTGAGGAAGTGAAGCTTAAGTTTGATTTCACAAAGGCAACAACACCATCGTTCTGATTGAAAGTTCCTTGGTTATACGAATGATATAAATAATTACTGCAAGCGAATGCAAAAAACCGCATTCCGATACGTCCTATCCTAAAATATTTTCTATCATAATGCTTCATTGCCTCGACTAAATGAAATGTATAGTTTACTCTTATTAAGAGGTATTAAAAAGTAATAGTATTTTGTCTTGGTAATTAGTGAAGCTCGAGAAGTTCATTTATTTATTTAATCAACAAAAAATATAACCTTTACACAAGAAATATCGGATAATTAGAACTTACCTCATGAAGAACACTACGTGCCGAATCATTCATTTTATCAAATTCGTCTATACAACAAATTCCGTTATCAGCCAAAACTAAAGCTCCGGTTTGTAGTACTAACTGTCTAGTTTCTGTATCTTTTGTGATGTAAGCAGTTAGACCTACTGCTGATGAACCTTTTCCAGAAGTATATTGACTTCTTGGAACCAAATTGAATACATACTGAAGAAGTTGGGATTTTGAAGTACCTAAAAAACAATGACAATAACTTAAGAAAAAATAAATGTTGATCAATTACCTGGGTCTCCACACATTAAAATATTTATTTCTGCTCTGAAATTTGACCTGCCGGATGTTACAAAAGTCTTCTTAGTCCCTCCAAACAACTGTAGAAGAATTCCTTTTTTAACATCTTGATTTTCATAAATTGAAGGAGCTATAGCTCTTGCTAGTCTGTCGTAAATGTCTTGTTTTTGAGATAAAATGTTTAAAAGTTCAACTCTTTCAGGTGGAAAACGATGGTCTTTCCTAAAAAAAAAACAGTAAATGAAAATATATCATGTAAATAGATGATTAAATGTTACAATTTACCCGTTTTCTTCCTCATACAATCTTCTATGATCAATTTTACGGAAATGTAACACATCAATGTGAGTTTTATAAACTGAAAGAATATTTCTTTGCCTGGGATTTGCTTGCAAAGGTTGTGCCCTGTAAATTCCTGTTACCGTAACTCGATCTCCTGGTTGAACTGAATCTACCAAATCATTGTGGGCAAAAAGAACTACTGTATGTGGAGTCTGACCAGCAGGCATATCATCTAAAGCATAAAAGAAATTAATTATTAAAGAAACTTGAATTATTATCAACTTACCAGGTGATTCTTGTAATTTTATCATCTGTTTGTCAGTAAATTGTGATCTATTATGAACAAGAGTGAAAGTATGATTCGTATTACAGCTGGTACACAAAGTTGGTTCTGTAATACGACCTCTGTCAATCTCAACTGTCGTGCAAAATTGACAAACGATACATTTGAAGAAAGCTTCTCTCATTTCAGGCATTATATTCGAAGTTCGAATTACCATACCACTTATTGTTATCAACTGATCAATATCTGGAAATTGAAGATAATACAAGTTAAAAAATTTATTTACAAAATGTATAAGTAACTTTAAAGTACCTTCTGGGTTTAGGGATCTCATATTCTTAGTTTTTTCGGCATTAAAAGGTCTAACTTGAATCTGGTGTTCTAGAACAGCTGCAGGGTATTTTTCATAAAACATTTCATTAACACACATGTCAAAAGTAGGTATAACTTCCTGTGGATAGCAAACTAACTGTTTGTACAAATTGCCATCAAATGTTTCTAAATGCGAGCAGTTGACATTTAAAAATGGTTCATCTAAAGTGTGAATCTACAAAAAAAATGTATGTTAAGAAAATTATCCTAAATTTGGATAAGTTTACTTACTTCTTCTAACTTTTGTACATAAATGGGCTCGTTAAGATTCATTTCATCAGTTCTTTCATCTTCATCAGCATTGGGGTCGATAAAACGCAGTATAAACTGTTTAAATTTTTCTTTGCATTCGGAGACTGATACATTGGTGCCCCAAATAACTAAATGTGGAGTTGTTGAATCTGATTCCTGACTCTCAGGAATGGGATCTAACTGAAATAATTATTTCATAAAAAAAAACTTTAAATAAAATATGCTGTCAAATTTGTTATATTGAAAATAAATCTGTCAAATGCTTATTTATATTCTACTCTATATACATAAATAT
This sequence comes from Lochmaea capreae, assembly GCA_949126875.1. Lineage (NCBI taxonomy): Eukaryota > Metazoa > Arthropoda > Insecta > Coleoptera > Chrysomelidae > Lochmaea > Lochmaea capreae. The sequence goes on from OX421409.1 coordinate 16,191,373, forward strand.
GTGTTAGTATGAAGAGACATGGATTTTATTAATTTTTTGCTAAATTAAACATGAATGAATTTGTGGTAAGAGATGAAACTATTGAAGTAATAATTTCTGGATACCATATCGTGTTTATTATATTTTTAACAATAATATTTGTGATTTTACAAAAGCATTTTAAGAAAAATAAAAAAGGAAGCTCAACCACAAAAATTAAAGGTAAACAACAATTCTATATACTATTTCTTTAGCACACAGAACAATTTCAACTTTAAAATGTTTTTAGATGATTCATTTATTTATAACAAGGAATGTCCAATTTGTTTCAATCCCTTGAAAATACCTGTTAAATCAGAATGTGGCCATGCCTTTTGTATAGAATGTCTGTACACATTTTGGAAGAAAGCTACTTGGAATAACTTATGTTCCCTATGCCGAGCTCCATTACAAAATCTTCAATTTGTAGAGGTAATAACTGTTTTTAAACATTGTTTACACGAAGAAACCATAAAAAAAAGATTTAAATTTTTAGGATGAAAACAAATATAGTGACTCTATAAGAAGAAAAGTGAAAAATAAACTTTATAAAATTTCAAATGACTCAATTTTTAGAAATACTTTGACAGCAATTCCTATGTTTAGTTTTGTAGCTGGGATATTTCTACTTTTACTGTGGACTTCAGCAATTCTGCATATTGATATCTTACTACAATATTCCGATCAGATATACAAAACATATTATATTTCAAAAAAACAAATAGAAAATGAAGTAGAAAGTTTTGTTTGATAAATAAAATTACTCACTGCTGTATCTCCTCCAACATTTACTTGTCTAATTCTTTTATCAGAACGAATATCTGGCCTCATTCGAATAGGGGTTCCTCTAATACCAGATCTAGGTGTTTTAATTGAGCCCAACGAACTAGGTGTACCATAATTAAGTGGTGAACTTAAATCAATTTCGCTCATCACCAAACCTAATAAAAATGTAATTGATCATAATTTATAAGATATTAAAAATACTGTTCCAACCTGTGCCGGGACTAGTAGGAGCGATACTATGAGCTGGTGATGAAGGAATCTCTGCATGGCCGTCAATATCATTTCTAGGAACTCCAAATCTCATCGGAGTGTCTACAGTGGATACACTTTTAGCTGGAGTGGCGCGTCCCTTTCTTGGGGTTCTAACTGACGAGGTGGTACTTTTTGCTGGCGAGGGTTCCTCTCTTCTTGGGGTTGCAATATCTCTACGTGATGGTGTTCTTGCAGTAGGTGTTTGAGCACCTTCACGTCTTGGCGTCCTGGAACCTTCCATATTCCTTCCTGAAATTCTAGGAGTCCTAGAACCGTCTTCTGAAGGTGCCGGAGACGGCATTCTAGTTACAAGAATATTCAAGTTAGTTGTATGTATAAATTTATGTAATTCTATAAAATTCTCACGTTTATAACAAAAAATTCCAATGAAAATAAAAAACGGAAAAAAATAAAGATTCTCCGCTTCTCCTTGAGATACCAAAACTTAATTAAGCGGGAAAATAAAATATAAGCCGTCAAATCCTATTTTTGTCTTCTTTCTTTAAATAAATTGTGGCTATTTATATATTTTAATAGCACATTAATGAAACTGGGTAGATTATCCCCCAGGAGATGATCCAAAGAGGAAGATCACAAGGCATTTGAATTGATCCATATGAACAAAGACAGTTTAAAAACAGAAGAAGAATTTGATAGTAATTTTATTTTTTGTTTTTTTGACAGCAGACAGAACATTTTATTTTTGACACGAAGATAGTACCAAGAACTGGATCCAATGTTTGTAATTTTTTATAATCAGATTATTTATTTATTTTAATTGTCAATTTAAAACTGGACCAATCATCCATAAACATTTACGTAACATGGCAGCTCAAGTAGAAAATCAAGACTCAGAATTGTTGGATATGGAAAAATACTACGAAAATTATATTCTCATTGATATTGGTGCTAATCTAACAAATAAAAAGTATAGTAGAGACTTGGATTCTGTTATTCAAAGGGCCAAAGATTCAGGTAAGTAGGAGTAGGTGCAGCATATGTTCAGTAGAAATTACTAAGTCTTAAGTAATTTATTGTAACATCTGTACGACACAATTTTATAGGAAAATTAATCAAAGTAGATAATGTTGAATTTTTAGGGGTTCGAAAAATTATGGTAACTGGGACGTCCGTAAAAGCGAGCAAAGAAGCTCTGAGATTAACCAGAATATATCCAGACACATTATATTCAACTGCAGGTATTTAAATCTCAACGATTATTATATTAATTACTAAAATGTTCAATTTGAAGGTATACATCCCCATGATGCCAAATCTTATACAGACGAATCCTGGGATGAATTAAAGCATATAGCCCACAATTCTGAATGTGTAGCAATAGGGGAATGTGGATTAGACTACAACAGAAATTTTTCAGATCCAGAAGATCAGAAATTGGTGTTCAGAAAGCATGTCAGTATTAACTTCCATTTTATTTAAAAAAATTATTTTTACGCTTCACAGCTAATTTACTAGTTATATTTTAATTGGATTCAGTGATTCTGAATGGTATGATGTATATTTTTCATAATTTTAAAATCATCCTGTTTTATGTGGTTTCTGTGGCTATCTATGAATCATAGTTATTTAATTAATCAAAATGTAAACAATCATGCGAGCAATCATGTATAAATTAGTCAATGTTATTTATGGAAATTGTATTAAATGTTTGGTTTAAAACAGTAATTAGATCTTATCATGATTGTTCATTTAATGAAGCTTTTTGTTTTAAAGAAAGTTCTTGGAAACATTCAAGAACAGCTTTTACTAAAGTAAGTAGCTCCTTTGACATTATTTTACTCATTTTCAAGAGTAATTTGTTACATAAGATGTTCTCTTTTAGGTTGAATTAGCTATTGAAACAAATAAACCAATATTTGTACACGAACGAGACGCACACGAAGATCTACTAAAGGTTCTAGATGAATACAGTGCTAAACTACCTCCAGTTGTGATACATTGTTTTACTGGTACTCAAGAACAAGCTCTCGCATATCTCGATAAAGGGTTTTACATAGGACTAACAGGTAGAATTAAAGTTCTGTACAATTTAAACATCAATAATTAATCATTGCTTTTTTTAAAGGATACTTATGTAAAGATAAATCAGATGTGGGAGTAAGAAAACTTCTAGAATCAGGTGGTTTACCTTTAGATCGATTGGTAGTGGAAACAGATTCTCCTTTTATGTATCCTAATACTCGTGCCTCAAAATTGCCAGACCTAGTTAAGGATAGTTTAACGGAAAGGTGAGTTTTTGTGAATATCATTAATTTATAACAATATATTTTAAATGAAAAATAATAATTTATAGAACAGGGAGTTTTAAGACTACTGTATTGTGAATATGTTATCTGTAATTGTGTTTTACTTGTATTGTATTTAAAACTCCATTGATTTTTAGAAAATTAATAGTAAAAGTGATGCGCAATTTTGTGACACATTTATTTTATTCATACCTATTTTTAGCATTTGCGTCTGCTCTATATACCGACCGAGACCTTCTACGCGTTTAATTTCACAAATGTTTGTTTTCGTTTCTATATTTATACAAGTACCATGAATTATTTAGACTGGTCAAAAAACTTTACAAACAAAAAACCGGATTTCCTAGAAAACATTATTTTTAAAGTTGTTTGTCATTCTAAAATTTAATATGTCTATGTCCCATATACAAGTCGGTAAAAAATGCAATTTTTCTTCTTGGTTTTAAATTTTTTTTATACATTATCAAATTTATTATTATTTTTTTAAGCGATGAAATAAAACAATTTAATTTGCTTAAATCTTCATTATATATTTGAACTAAGTTCAATATACATTCGTGGCGCGTTTCCGGTAACACAGTAGCTTTCTCAAATCATTTTTAGAAACTTTAGACTTGAATATTTGCATTAAAACCAATTACAATTTATCCAAATTCATTAAAAATAATAAATTTAAATCTTCGAAATTAAACAAATCTTGAGTTTATAAATTAAAATGTGGTAATGACAACTGTGATAAAATTTATATAAATAGAACTTTTAGGGATTTTAAAACTAGAATTTCAGAACACAAACATAGCTATGACAACCAAAAATTAGATTCCAACTACTCAAATCATTTATTAGCAAACCAACACACTCGATTCAAACTTTGCGTATAGAACTTAAATACCTCAAATTAAATCTTTAAGAAGCTCTCGAGATAAATAAAAACAAATATTCAGATAACCTTCTTAACGGCCAAATAGATATAAACAATTCTTCCTTATTTTACCCAGAAAGGTTCCAGTAAGATTGTTGTGAATGAATTTCCAGGTAAACTTGTTCAATACTTTAATCCCATATTTAGACACTTTTTTGCATTTAATTTCCATGTAAATAGATTATAATACTTTTGTCAATATCCCTAAAATTCCGTATTAATGCACTGTATAAATTAAAAATTTTTCATAATACCTCCACTCGTTTGAGAAAGCTACTGTGCTAGCGAAACGCGTCACGAATCTATATTGAACTTAGTTCAATTATATAATGAAGATTTAAACAAATTAAATTGTTTTATTGCATCGCTTAGTATGGATCTTCATCCAGTAAAAGCCACATCTATTCAATATTATTTTTTTTTAGATCGATGATGTTTCTGCACCGCTATTGTACATTTCAACGAAACGAACCTTGCTCACTCCCCGCTATAGTCGAAATGATAGCAGCTTTTATGAAAAAGAAACCCGAAGAGGTAGCTTTAGCAACTTCATTTAATTCCATGAAATTATTTGGTTTATCATAATTTTCAACATTACAGCCAATATAAAAATAATCGGATGGTATTAGGAGTCCAAACAAATACAAAACTTCCAAAAGTTATGTTTCGTTCGGACACCTTAAGTGATTAGATATCCACTTAATATTGTGCTGGTGATATTTTACTTTATATTCAGCCCTATTTCAAACAATACATTTAGATTCAGAAAAATAAATAAAATTAAGGGCTGAAGTCGAAAACAGATTTTTTAACCAATGGAAAGAACAAGGAAAGGTTTTATATTTTTGAACCCTGCTTTATTTATTTACGTATGCTAAATTTTTATATAGGCACATCACTTTTAAAAAAGTCGAAATACGACTGAGATAAGGCTGATTAGCTGTTAAATATTTTGGAATTTAAATAAAAGTTGCCATTTTATATTTTTCTTGCTTTTCAAGATTATGATTATACACAGAGATATATTTTTATTATATACATTGAATGTAATTCTTAAATTTAATATGTATATTTTTATGTTTTACATAAAATCGCTTGTTTTTTTGTATATGTTGGGAAAATTTATTAAAATCGAGTCCAGAGCAACACGAATATTGCTTAATTTGAATGTCTCCGTCAAACGGAAATAGAGACATTTGCAGGCAGTTTTCTACTGATTTGAGCTATATTTGTTTCATATTTTCAGACATTCGTCATTTTCAATTAAATCTAGCAAAAAACTATGTAAATTAACGAGTTTATGAGAATTCTCATCTTCGCCAACAATGTTCGTGGCTGTCTGGAAACGTGAGAGGCTCTAAATGAAAGTTGTTCAAATCTCTTTCTGGTCAAGAAGGGTGTCGTTTATTTATTAACGTTTATTGTAATTTTAACAAATTCTATATTACATCTGGTCGTAAAATCTGAAACACCCTGAAAATAACTACTTTTTGAGGAAAAGCTGATACCTTGCAGTCGTTTTTAAACTCAATTCTCATTATTTCCTTCTGTACATTTACAAAGTCTTATGAGGGTATTTTTATTAGCAACTTGTTATTCTATGAGATTTTCTACAAAAATAATTAATATTTTGTCAGGGTGCTTATTTTTTATGACCTTACTGTATATCGATAAACTTGTCGTTCCTTTAAAAACTTTGAACTTGCCTTAGATATATTTAAGTAAGACATATATATTTGTTTTAATGTTTCTACAAAAACAACTGTAATATATATATATATATATTTCACTGGGATATCCAAATATTGAAATATACAAGGTGCAATAGCATAAATTATATCCTAACCTTGTACTGTGGTTGTCTTTTATAATTGAAACAAAGCAGTGAATTGTGTAATATTTGTTGACATATTTTTCTTCTACACATATCATGTGCCTTAAATAAATAAAATTTTATTTAATTTAAATGCTTGTTTTATTTTCAAATATAGTAGAGGTTATAATATCTAGTCTCTATGGTTCGAACTGCAGCCCTTGCTGTATTTGACAGTAATCCAAACGGTGTTCAAATTCTTGTTGAACCTTGTTTATTCTGTCTTGAGAAATATTGTTTATTGCTGTCCGAATTCTCTCTTAATTCTTGAATATTTGCTGGTTTCGTTTGATACACAACATTCTTCAGATGGCCCCACATAAAATAATCCAAAGGATTAAAATCTGGTGACCTCGCTGGCCATTCAATAGGTCCACGTCGACCAATCCACCTGTTCGGAAAAATTTCATCTAGGTACCTTCTAACATCTACAGCACAATGTGGAGGTGCACCATGTTGAAACCATAAACTTTCATCAAAACCTCCAAGATTACTTTATGAGCACACACAAAACTATTGTATTTTTGTCCACCCTGTACCAATTGGAATCAACATGTTATACATTATTGGAATCAGCTCAGCTAGAGTAATCCGAAAATTTAGACAAAATGAGGGTGTTCCATTTAAAAAAATGACGGTGACGTCATTATACTCGAAAGTAATTCACCTTGTATATTACATTATTATTTTAAAATACGGTAAATTAAAATCAACAATCGACGTGTTTCAGGATTATTTCTTAAAATGGTTATAGCTAAAAATGAATTTGTTCCATACTTTACGGGCACAGTTTCTACATTATTGATTATGCAGTGCTATTCAAATTCCCCTCCCACCCTCGTATCTTTTAAATGGCTACACTTACATTAATAAAATTTGGAGTGTGAAAATAAAGTGTTGTAAACTTCTCTAGGAATGGTAACAGGTGACGTAATAGTAATAGATGACGTCACAGTGCCACTCTGGCCAATAATTTTAAATAGGACCTTATGGCAAGTGATATCTCGTTTGAAAGGCATTGACATTGGCTACATAGCCATATTAATTTTGTTTGGGTTTAAACTAATTTTGACGGATAAATTAAATAAATACCAAAATTATTGAAATTATTTTTTTAAATTTAATTAATCAAATATCAACAATGGATTCTTATACCAAGTGTTTGAAATGTGCTCCGTCTACTTCCTGACAGTAATACATCCTATTAGTAAACTCTTGTCGTACTCGTTCGAATGTGTCAGCTGAAATTGCATTGCATTCTTCAATAATTCTTTCTTTCAAAACGCCAATGCTATCTGGTGCAGTAGTATAAACCTTGGATTTCAAGTACCCCCATAGAAAAACATCTAATGGTGTCAGATCTGGTGACCGAGGTGGCCATTCTATAGGACCTCGCCGGCCGATCCATCTACCTCGATATTCTTCATCCAGGTAACGTGTTACTGCACCATAATAATGTGCAGGAGCACTATCTTGTTGAAATGTTATTTCCAGATGGCCGAATTCATCTGGATTATCTTCCAGAATTTCAAGAATTAACGGCTCAATTGCATTTTGTAACATCTCCAGATACACTTCACCGCTTAAATTTGAATTTAGGAAAACAGGACCGCAACTATGTGGTTTCCCAAAATACCTGCCCAAACATTGACTTTTTCTGGAAATTGGGTATGTTGTTCACGAAAGGTGAAAGGATTTGTGTCACTCCAATACTTTACATTTTGTGTATTCACATTTCCATTGAGGCAAAAAATACTTTCGTCACTAAAACAAATTGTTTTTGTGTAATGTGGGTTTTGACTAATTTTATTTATCATAAATTCACAGAATTCGAGTCTTCTGTCGGGGTCGTCATCCGAAAGGTGGTGCACCATTTTTAACTTGTATGGATGAAATTTATTTTTAGCCAACCCTCTCTGTACTGTACTTTTACTTACTTCACAGATAGACGCAACTTTAGTTGAATAGGAAGTAGGGTTTACTACCATTTCAGCAACTATATCAATTTTTTTATCATCAGTAAATGTTGGTCGACCAGATCGTTTGGCACCTTGAACACTACCTGTTGCTTCAAACTTGTGAAGAAGCTCCCTCAAATAAGTTCTGGAGATAGGGCGATCTGGGTATCTCTCATTAAATAAACGTTCCGCTTCATGGAGATTCTTTCCAGATTCACCAATTATTAAGATAGCTGCTACTTTGTCGACTTGAGTACGTACCATTTTGCTTATGTAAACTCTTAAACGTATCGACGTTAAACAATAATAAAATTAAATATTTAAGCTATTTAGAAAAACTTTGCAAAGCAACAAATACTATTAAATTAAAAACGTCAATTTTTTTGACAACTAACCAGAGGCGGACTGAAAAATCTTCAATATTGAAATGTGAAATAATAATTTTGGTATTTATTTCATGTATCCTTCAAAATTTGTTTAAACCCAAACAAAATTAATATGGCTATGTAGCCAATGTCAATGCCTTTCAAACGAGATATCACTTGCCATAAGGTCCTATTTAAAATTATTGGCCAGAGTGGCTCTGTGACGTTATCTATTACTATTACGTCACCTGTTACCATTCGTAGAGAAATTTACAACACTTTATTTCCACTCTCCAAATTTTATTAATGTAAGTGTAGCCGTTCAAAAGATACAAGGGAGGGAGGGGACTTTTGAATAGCACTGTATACATATCAAATGGCACTTATGACAGGATAACTGGGTTAATTCGAATTCAATCGAATGTAAAAAGTTTAAAATTATTTTGACTTTGACTGAATTACCATACAGAAATCAGTTTAAAAAAGTGTAAAAAGTTCTGAATTAAAAGATGCTTCGGGTTGAAAAGTTAGAAAAGAGCGTAATTATCATATAGTCTAAGAGCCGGTGGGAGGTCGACCTTCACCGATCTGATAACTCTATGAGACATGATAACTTGCCTATCGAAAAGTGTTCATAGCTATATTTAATTTAATTAATTTTAATCATTTTTTTTTTCATCACCTTCACTCTTGTGGTAACCAAATGAGTTTAATCTCAATTTATAGTTTTTAACCCACAGAATATGCCTAGGTAGGCTTGCCCACTTATTTCTGTGCATGGCTACCTGGCAAGTAGATGTGAACAGGTAAGTCTATACAGATCGAGTGTCCCACGACGAGTTAAAACTATCTGTATGTGGCAAAATACTTATAGTAAAATCATGAAAATTTCTACATTTGGGTTTTCGGATACGATATTTTTAACTAAAATATTTTCAAAGATGGCCGACTTCCGGTTCTACCGGAAGTCGACTGTAACTTTGTTATTTTAAATGGAACACCCTGTATATATTAATACATTTTTAAAATATAAGTAAAATTTTAGTATACTTTTGTATTAAAACTTTTTTCGAAAAATGCATACATCTTGAGTTATATTTTTTTTGTAAAAAATTTCACCATTGCAGACCCTTATAAATTATTTTTTTTACGAGGAAAGATATGAAAATGGTTTCTGTTCGGTTGCTTTTAGCAAGGTCAGACGTATTTGAATCTATGTTGAAAAAATTTGTCATTTTATACAGGGTGTGTATAAAAAGTTTTCAAACTTTTAAGTTCATAGATATCAAATTTCTTAATTTTTCAAATAGATCCACCTGGTTTTTTCTAGTTTAATGCATTCAGGGGTGAAAAATAAGGCAAATTCATGTATACTTTCCTATACCTAAACCTGAATGCATTAAAATAGGAAAAACCGGATGGTTCTATTTAAAAAAATAAAGAAATTTGATTATGTATGAAGTTAAAATTTGAATACTTTTTATACCCACCATGTATAAAATGAAAAATGTTTCAACATAGATTCAAATACGTCTGACCTTGCTAAAAGCAACCGATCAGAAACCATTTTCATATCTTTAAGGGTATCCTCGTAAAAAAATAATGTATATTAAGGGTCTGCAACGGTCAAATTAATAAAAATTAATAACTCAAAAAGTATGCATTTTTGGAAAAAAGTTGTAGTGGATGTTATTATCCTTTGATACTTTTGTAGATTATAGGTGTGGAAGGGCATCTGACTAGGTGGTGTTGCTGGTCCCTCGGAGGGTCATCTTACAGGAATAAAACAACTACCTGTAGCACTGGGATACGTTCTATTTATTACTTAAACTTACTACTATACATTATACTACTTTTTACTTATGAATTGCGATATTCATATTCTAACATAATATTAATAGTCCTCCTTTAAAACACTATCGTTTGCATATTTATACGACAAGTCAAGTTCATCATAAGTAAATATAAATAATACTATTTATGTTTATTTCACGCTCTGAACTTGACTTCGTACGTGCGACCTTCCTACTTCTATTTATGTAACGATTCAACGTTCTTATGATTTATTGAAATTAGCTACAAGGGAATTTATGTTTTTTATTTAAATATTATTGTTAACTTATTATATTGACCAAAAGGCATCACAAAGTTTTTAGACAAAAGTATACTAAAATTTTACGTAGATTTTAAAAAGAGTGTTCCATTTAAAATAACAAAGTTACAGTCGACTTCCGGTAGAACCAGAAGTCGGCCATCTTTGAAATTATTTTAGTTAAAAAGATCGTATCCGAAAACCGAAACGCAGAAATTTTCATGATTTTACTATAAGTATTTTGCCATATACAGATAGTTTTAACTCGTCGTGGGACACCCGATAGACTTACCCGTTCACATCTACTTGTCATGCACAGAAATAAGTAGGCAAGCCTACCTAGTACCTAGGCATATTCTGTGGGCTAAAAACTATAAATTGAGATTAAACTCATTTGGTTATAACAAGAGTGAAGGTGATGAAAAAAAATTGATTAAAGTTAATTAAATTAAAGATAGCTATGAACACTTTTGAATAGGCAAGTTATCATAAGCATATTTAATAAAAAATATGTCTCATCGAGTTATCAGATCGGTGAAGGTCGACAGGAGCGTCTAAATGTAGCTCTGCACCAACGTTGCCAAGTGTAGTCCTAAACTGAAAGGGCGCCATCGAGTATCTCCGGTGGCGCTCGGCTTTCATGCGACGGTTCTAAAGCTTTTAACCTTCTATACGATATCATTAATGTGTGCAGAGATTAGCCCAGCGTAAGTGTGCTGGGCTCCTAACACAGAGGTAACAGGTTCGAGTCGTGTCCGAGTCAAGATATTTTTATTTTTATTTTCTTATTGTTTTTTTCAAAAATTGACTAAAAATACGAAGAATTTTTCGATTCGGATTAGGGTAGGGGGTAAGGTAGGGTGGTTTTGGTTAGGTTATTATTGAAAATTATTATAATAATCTGTCAATTACACAATTCAATTTTTCGATTCGGATTAGGGTAGGGGGTAAGGTAGGGTGGTTTTGGTTAGGTTATTATTGAAAATTATTATAATAATCTGTCAATTACACAATTCAATTTTTCGATTAGGAAAAATGTATCTATGCATTCGTGAGTTTTCCTTTTTGTATGATAATTCTGTATTGTAAACTCGAACAATTTTCAGTACTTTTGCTAAACATAATTTTAAAAATGACAAATATTGATTTCTTAACACATTGCTTTTTAATCAACTGTGATAAATATCATTATTAAAATATTTTTACTTTCCAAAACACAAACGTTTTAGCTTAGGACTACACTTGGCAACGTTGGTGCAGAGCTACATTTAGACGATCCTAAGGTCGACGGTCACGGTCTCTTCTACTAATACTCATCTTTAGAAATAGCATAACAGAACCTGTCAAATTTACGTCGTAGGATGAATTTCAATGTGTGCTGACATACAAATGTGAAATTTCTCGTTCTGGAGAAATCTGAAAAGCTTGTATCCGACTTGATAACTAATTTGATCTCTTTTTCTAGTTTCCGACCATTTCTCAAAATCTCCTTGTACTGGTTTTTCCAATAGCTAATTTAAATCCGGAAATTAATGTTCGTCAACGACTTTCAAAAATAAACTTTTTCCTTTATCGGTAAAATGAATAGCGCCTATGAACGTATGGTATTGGTTTTACCACAGAGTACTGTTAGATGGTGTACTCTGTGGTTTTACGTCAAGCGCTATTTCAATTTTATTTAACAGTTATCGGAAGCGACCTTTTACCTGCGCTATGCGTATGCGCTATCACAGTGCGTTTTCGACATTTAACCTACAAGCTTCATTTTGATTGTGTCCTCTTCTGTTCTTTTCCAGACATTTTACTACTCCCAAAAATTGAAAAAAAAACGAATGAAAATGAAACAGTGAGTTTCTCAATATACACAACAACGTGACAACAACAAACATTTACATAACCTTTAACATGGATGACCTTTAACTTCAACATAGAAAAATTCTGCGCTATCAGGGCGCGTTGTATCAAACACCTAATCTCAGTTTAATGATAACTGATGTTTAGACTGTGACATATTGATGTATTTATTATGAATAAATTAAATTAGTCTAAACATTAGTTATCTTTAAACCGAGATTAGGTGATTGATACAACACGCCCTCAAATACCGCCTGTCGCTAGGCGGTAACGTTATTTAGAGACAGTAGAGAGATATTGTCAATTGCAATACCGCATACGGTGCGGTATTGATGTAGCGCTATTTTAATAACGGTCTACCTAAAATGTATTTGGAAATAAGAGCTATTGCCATGACTATAATTTAATAACGTAGCGCTGCGTTATGTAGGAAGTGACATAACCTGTCTTTTTCTGTGTATACTTATAATTTAGAAAAAAAATCAAAAACCAAACAACCTTACTATTTGCATATTTAAAAAAAAATAAAAGTAATGAAATATGGATGAAGCTCTCGAAGCGGCGATCTTATAGCTGGAGCTAATGAAAATGATATTGAATATGTGATTTTACACAATATACTTGGAGTGGAGCAAAACCAAAATAGAAGATCGCTAAGGCTCTATTATTGAATTCGATTTGGTAAATATGCAGAAATCCGATGCGATTTATTCTATTTTGTCAACTGCGCAGGATAATTATGTACCGTATTTACAATAACACTCAACGGTACGTAACCGTAAATTACGCGTTAGAGACGTAAAAAAGTGAATGACGCATGCAATAAACGTCAAAATACCGCAAACGAAATTACCGCAGACCATTTTTTAACAAGTAATATCTCTCTGTTATTTTGAGAATCGACTCGTGCATAGGTTAAATGTCAAAATAACATGCGGTAATACGGCCTGACGCTATTTGGGTTAACGATATCTCTCTAAAATTATGTATTGCGATATCATAAATCACTTATTTTGTTTCGTAAGTCGATTAAAAAAATTTACAAACTAATTATAAAATGTTAACCCCGTGTCTTATCGCTACTTTAAAAGCATTAAATACAGATTTATTGACCGAATTACTCAGTATAGTTTAACTATTGTTAAGAACATTACTTCGAAATGGATTTCAACATTTTCAACAGAGCTCTTGTCGCTTTGACAATTTCTGTTCTGCTATACTCGAATTTGGGAGATGCCTACGAGTGCCAATGTCAAGATGCCGTCTTTTCTTGTGTCCCGACATGTCCACAAATTTATGGTGTACCCGTAGAGTAAGTAAAAAAATTATTTGAGCGTTATGAAATGATCTATACCTTGTTTTTAAACTAAGAGGAGCGATTTGAATTTAAGTTGGCATTTCTGCTGCTTTGTGATTGGTCAGATTGCCACCAGTTTCACACAGCTCTTTTGATATCACCACAGAGTACATATATGTACTCTGTGCCTTGATCTACTATCTGTTATAAATAAACAGTTTCTTACTTAACAACATGTACCATATAAACATAAAAGTAGGGTTACGTTTGATACGTTCCAGTGATTTATGTCTAGTCAGTAACCAAACCGTTCCAACCATGATTTATTTTGGAATCGTTATTAAAACGGTAAACAGTTGGCGCCTGCGTAACAATTCACTAAGAACGATAACGATTCAGGAACGATTACAATTTGTGTGTTGGAACAAACCTAATGTTCGTTCAGAAAAAAGAAACGTCTAAAATATTTTATTCTACAGTCTGAATAGTCGCTGAACATTTAACTTGATAAACCTTTAGCTTGATAAACAAGCGTGCTGACTAGCCCATACCCAAAGGCGTAAAATTTAAAAATAGAAAGAAGAAAAAAATTTTTATTTGGCCTTTGACTACATAAAATTCTAGTCAAAGGGGTTGAATAGTCTAAGCCACCGATCCTCTATAGCTAATGTCTTGAAAGAAGAAGATAAAAATCTTAACTCTGTTAGAGAGGCGGACTTTATTAATGATTTTAATTTATTTTATAAATTGGCAATGTATGAATGTGATTTGATTTAATTCAATAAACATGCCGTTAAGTAATATGGCACTAGTTAAAATCGGAGCTTTAGGAGGAGTCGCTACAGTCACCATGGGCATTCTGTATAAAAATCAACTTAACTACAATGTTAAGCATACAGAATTTTATAAAGATGCTTTAAAAACACTGCGAACACATAGAGGAGCCGTTTATTTATTAGGAGAACCTATTAAAGATCGAACAATTGACGTAGGAGATGTAAGAACGAATTTTGCCAAAGATCAGTCAGCTCAGTACAAAGTGCCAGTAAAAGGTAGTAAACAAAATGGTTATTTGTACTTCTGGGCTGAACGAAACGAAACTAATAAGTGGGATGTAGTTAGAATGGAACTTGAACTAGACAAAGAGCCTAATAAAAGATTACTTATTAAGTCTGTATTTTCTCATAGTTCCTGACTTGCCCACTATTTTAATGAGTTAGTATATACCTACCCATTTTTGTGGTATTGAGTGTAACTTCCTGGTAGCTTTAATACCTCCCAATGTGATTAAATAAATAATTTTAATAAAACAATTTCTTTATATTTTTGTTAATAATTTCTAATTCCTTTATTACAGTAATTAGTATGGCAGCATTTGAGTGCTATACCTACATTTAGTTCTGTTCAATAAAACTACTATCATTAGCTATTCATGAAAACCAAACCACCCATTTTACTTTTAAAATTAAAGCAAGGTTACTGAAATTTGTTGTCTAGCGTTTTTCTACCTCATAAGTATTGTCAATAGGTGACAAAGCATATTTTAAGAACTAAAATTATTTCGATTTTTTATCTAAAGCAACTTCTGATCATAACAAAAATAATTCACGAATTTTCTAGAGAAATTTGCTAGAATAAAAATTGGGGTTCATACGGTTTCTTGAAACTTAATTGGTGGAAATTTGTGTGACGCATCAAAAAAATCGATACGTCATCCGACCTATAAAAGCACGAAGTACTGTCAGCCATTTTATATTTCGTTGAAGAAAGTTGAACGATAAGCATCATAGTTTGAGAATTATTTTTTGTGCTGCAATTATTGTGAAATATAATGTAAGTATTCGTTGAATTAGTAATTTGTATAATTGTACATTAACTGTAGTTACCAATGAATCGGGTTCTTTTGTTTAAAACAACCAAATTGTTATTCGTGATATTTTTACACCCGACATTTTGCTGCATTCCGTCACCTCATGTAAGTTTATCGATCCTTGATAGTTGAAATAATTCGAAAAATCAATAGGGTGTGATGTGAATATGTTCTAAATTAATTGTATTTATGGTGAAATAGAATGGATGGTCGAATAAAAATTTGAAATACATCAATAAGAACAAAGGAAAAAAGACCAAATTAACATGGATAAAAAACCAGTTTGAGAAAAACGAAATTTTTAGTTTTTGAAATTGTTCAACTTTTATACCACAAATTATCAAAAAAATAACATTCTATCTATTAGATTTTTCTAAATGGTAAATTTTTTTACAGAATGCAGATCTTTGTTAAAACACTAACTGGTAAAACTATCACCCTCGAGGTTGAACCATCTGATACCATTGAAAATGTAAAAGCCAAAATTCAAGACAAAGAAGGAATTCCCCCAGACCAACAAAGATTGATCTTCGCTGGTAAACAACTAGAAGATGGCCGCACCCTGTCAGACTATAACATCCAGAAAGAATCCACTCTTCACTTGGTACTTCGTCTTAGAGGAGGAATGCAAATCTTCGTTAAGACTTTGACTGGCAAAACAATCACTCTTGAAGTTGAACCATCCGACACCATTGAAAATGTAAAAGCCAAAATTCAAGACAAAGAAGGAATTCCCCCAGACCAACAAAGATTGATTTTTGCTGGTAAACAACTAGAAGATGGCCGCACCCTGTCAGACTACAACATTCAGAAAGAATCCACCCTTCACTTGGTGCTTCGTCTTAGGGGAGGAATGCAAATCTTCGTTAAGACTTTAACTGGCAAAACAATCACTCTTGAAGTTGAACCATCCGACACCATTGAAAATGTAAAAGCCAAAATTCAAGACAAGGAAGGGATTCCCCCAGACCAACAAAGATTGATTTTTGCTGGTAAACAACTAGAAGATGGCCGCACCCTGTCAGACTATAACATTCAGAAGGAATCCACCCTTCACTTGGTACTTCGTCTTAGGGGAGGAATGCAAATCTTCGTTAAGACTTTAACTGGCAAAACAATCACTCTTGAAGTTGAACCATCCGACACCATTGAAAATGTAAAAGCCAAAATTCAAGACAAAGAAGGGATTCCCCCAGACCAACAAAGATTGATCTTCGCAGGTAAACAACTAGAAGATGGTCGTACCCTGTCAGACTACAACATTCAGAAAGAATCCACCCTTCACTTGGTGCTCCGTCTTAGAGGAGGAATGCAAATCTTTGTTAAAACTTTGACTGGTAAAACAATCACTCTCGAGGTTGAACCATCTGATACCATTGAAAATGTAAAAGCCAAAATTCAAGACAAGGAAGGAATCCCTCCAGACCAACAAAGATTGATCTTCGCAGGTAAACAACTAGAAGATGGTCGTACCCTGTCAGACTACAACATTCAGAAAGAATCCACCCTTCACTTGGTGCTTCGTCTTAGAGGAGGAATGCAAATATTTGTTAAGACTTTAACTGGCAAAACAATCACTCTTGAAGTTGAACCATCTGACACCATTGAAAATGTAAAAGCCAAAATTCAAGACAAAGAAGGGATTCCCCCAGACCAACAAAGATTGATTTTTGCTGGTAAACAACTAGAAGATGGCCGCACCCTGTCAGACTATAACATTCAGAAAGAATCCACCCTTCACTTGGTGCTTCGTCTTAGAGGAGGAATGCAAATATTTGTTAAAACTTTGACTGGTAAAACAATCACTCTTGAAGTTGAACCATCTGACACCATTGAAAATGTAAAAGCCAAAATTCAAGACAAAGAAGGGATTCCCCCAGACCAACAAAGATTGATCTTCGCAGGTAAACAACTAGAAGATGGTCGTACCCTGTCAGACTACAACATTCAGAAAGAATCCACCCTTCACTTGGTGCTTCGTCTTAGAGGAGGAATGCAAATCTTTGTTAAAACTTTGACTGGTAAAACAATCACTCTCGAGGTTGAACCATCTGATACCATTGAAAATGTAAAAGCCAAAATTCAAGACAAAGAAGGAATCCCTCCAGACCAACAAAGATTGATTTTTGCTGGTAAACAACTAGAAGATGGTCGTACCCTGTCAGACTACAACATTCAAAAAGAATCTACTCTACATTTAGTTCTTCGTTTAAGAGGAGGAAACTGATTTATAAAAATAACTGTTAATCTTGAGTACTACTTTGAATAAAATAAACACTTTGCAAAAACATGTTTTGTCTAATTTTTTTATATATAATTAATTGAAATTTCAAATAAAATGTAAGAATTAAAAAAATTGAAATAATGCTCATTGATATTTTCTATAAGTTCCTTGTGGCATTACTTGTTATTTTTTCTTATTTTCTTGGGAATCAAACCACAATAATGTTTTTCTATTTTTTTATTTCAACGTTTCGGTAGCGTTCCAGCTACCGTTGTCAAGATTAACTAATAATGAATGAATGAAAAATTTTTGGTCCCTATCTGACACAACGAAAAAAGTTTGACAACTGGACAATCAATCAATAATGATTGTGTCAGATAGGGACCAAAAATTTTTCATTCATTCATTATTAGTTAATCTTGACAACGGTAGCTGGAACGCTACCGAAACGTTGAAATAAAAAAACATTATTGTGGTTTGATATTCATTGCTGGAGTGTTTAGATATGGTATTTGTATGTGCATACTTTAATGTATTAGTAGAAATGCATTAAGTATTTTAAGATAGTTACAGAGTGCCTCATAAAGAAAAGGTCAATATATACTAAAAGTTATTTATTAAAAGATTGGACAGTTTCTTTTTGATATCTTTGAGCTCTAAGTTGTTTATATGTTCGTTTTTTATCGTTTGGCCTAACTCTCTTCATGCCACTGAGCTGTTCTTCCATCAGTTCTTTTGAGGATAATTCTTTTGGAATATGGACATATCTAATATTACGTTGACGAACGAAGAAATGGGTGAAAAAATGTTTTGTACCTAAAACCATATTGATTACACAATTATTGAAAACGTTTTTTCTATAATATATACCTGTTGAATCTATGTACACTACGTCTTCCATTTCTATATTCATAAAACCATCAACTTTGGCAATTAGTCCTGCGATACTACTCTCGTTTCTTAAATCTACCATAGTATAATAACCTTCTAATGCTTTAACCAGACATGTTAAGGTGTTATAAAGGAAATGTTTTTCTTTTTTGCTGTCACCTACAGGTATATCCATTGTCATTTGGGACATGGTTATAGAATTATTTTGTTTGGTTCTTACTTCTCAATAAGATACATTTTTCTATTTATTTATTCGTTTTCAAATAATGTTCTCATTTACGTAATTTGAAGAATAATAGCTTCTTCCTTTTTGGGCTATATAATCACGGATAATTTACTCAGTAGATAATAAAAGCAGATTATGGATTACGGAGGTTTTAACACCAATTCAAGAAGAAGAGGAGAATGAAGTGCAACCACCACGTGCTAATACAGATAGAGAGGTCACTCATTACAACTATTGTTCGATGCTGTCATATATCAGAAAGTTACCTCTCTAATAGGTATTGCAACTGAACATGCAATAATGCATGTTTGGTTGCATACCACCTTGATGGTTATAGTTGTAATACAGAGTGACCTTTTCTAGATTTCGCAAAGATAAATTTTGGAAAAATTTAACCAAAATTATATTCTAATATGAGATGTATTTCTCCTTACAAAAAGTCTATTTGCTCAGGTAGTTCTACTTTCGGGTAATGTTAGAATACCAATAATAATTATGTACACTCGAATCTTATCAAAACACTTCATTGCATTGTAATAATAATTTCATATTCCAACAATATAAACGTCGATTGGCATGCTGTTTTTCCTTTACTTTCCTGAAAAACACAAATTTTAAAATGACTATAAGTAAGTGTTGCGTTCATCTGAAGCTCACCAAATCAGTTAGTGAGTTTCATTATCAAATCAATTCCTGTTTGATAAAACCAAAATTTCCAATGTTTTACATAATAAAGAAAGCAGCTAGACTAGTAGATTGATCGGGCGCAAATAACGAGCGCAGCTACTGTTGAGGTACCCGCAAGAAGCAGACATACAAGTGTCAATAACCATATGTATTGATTGTCCTCTCTATCCTAGCATAGTGTTCTGTGAAGTCTTCTGTTTTTTAATTTAAAATTTTGTATAAGCCCATGCAGCCATTCAGCCAGCACAGTACAAAGTCAACAATATAAATAAGTTGGCAGTCCTGTTATTTATTTATTTACATTATTTAAATGTCATTAATACCATAAGTCCACAATCTTAAATTTAATTTTAAGTTTTTAAATGTCTACAAAAATACATGAAGTGGAGAAAGAAATAGAAAATGTTGATACAGAAACAATAAATTCATCAAATGGTACTGGAAATATATATTTTTGTGTATCATTTTTACTAGTTACAATTTTGTACTTATTTATCATAAGAATAATTTCAAGTTACTTGCGTTATTCGGCTAATTTAGTCATTTTATAAGATAAATTAGTAATTACACTAAGCTTCGGAATCGATAAATTTATTTGTCATTCTCTGAGCATGCTCCAGAATTTGCAAAGTTAACATCCCCATGCTACACCCCTGAATGAGGGTAGATCAATGCATTGTTCTAATCAATATGAAGATTGTGCAATTTACAACTATCCTAAATATACTACAATGAATTTACAATAGTGAACCTAAAATTTTGATTGCAATAAAACCAGTTGTAAGAGGGATAAAAGTATGGAAAGTCAATTAAATGTGATAAATTGTGATTTGTGGATACCAGCTGGTCGAATAAGTTTCATAGTTTATTATAAGTAGGTCTGTTTTAATAAAATGCAAACTTTAAGAAAGAAAACAAGCCCATTAAAATGTAAGTAATCTCCACCCCTTAAAATGTGTAAAACAGCCATTGCATGATGATTTATTTTGAATGCAATTTACTTACACATTTTTTTTGTATGTTTGCATATTATCTACATTAAAACACCTTATTATTTTCTTTAATTTCTTGGGAAATTAAACCACAATATTTGTTAAATATAAATTGAAGAAAAGAATAATGAATACACTACAAGGAACTTACAGAAGATATTAAAACACCTTATTGTAGCACTAAACAGATGTTCTATATTACAATTAAGATGAAATTGTATAGATATCCTAATTTAACTAAGGCTATTATAATTATAATGCTTGCATTGTATAATGTATTGTACATAATTTGTTGTAGGCATGCGTTTATATCAACACTTCAACTGGTACTACATTGATGTTAATCTACATTTTAAATATTTTTTAGATAAAAATGAAACAACTAGGTTTTTGGGAGATGGGGTAAGTTTTAAAGCAAAGTTAATAGGTATTCTAGAGGTATCGGAAGCTAGAGGGGATCGAATGTGTCAAGAAGCATTGTCTGATTTAAAAATAGCCATAAGGGCTGCTGGTGAACATAAACAGAGAATTACTATTAATATTGCAATAGATGGATTAAGACTCAGGGATGAAAAAACAGGTGTAAGTATATACATAATATACTTGTGAAATTTTGTATTCTAACTATTTTTAATGGTTTTTAGGACTCATTATATCACCATCCAGTGCATAAAATATCATTTATAGCTCAAGATATGAGCGATTCTAGAGCATTTGGTTACATCTTTGGTTCGCCTGACACAGGACATCGTTTCTTTGGAATTAAGACTGATAAGGCTGCAAGTCAAGTTGTTATAGCTATGAGGGACCTGTTTCAAGTTGTTTTTGCTCTGAAGAAAAAGGAGATAGAACTAGCAAAACAACATTTAGACAAAACTTATTATCCTACTTCTCCATTGTTTTCTGATAGCTCTAGTTCCAGTTCAAAAGTAAGTTATTTTATAATTAATATGTGTCAAACACTACTTTGCAATATATTTTTTTACTTGTTTTTACTAATTTTATCCAAAGTTTGTCATGAGCAATAATAATTAGGAAAAAACTCAGTGTTTGTATAACTTAAGAAAGTCAGTTGAATTTTAACTAGTTTCAGAGTATTCCTAATGTCATTATAAAATCATCTGAAGTAAAGGTGAGCAGTAATGCAATTGAATCGAAATCATCTGGTACAGCTGTCGCAGATTTGGTTGATTTAGAATTGGAATTGAATAGTTTACAACAGGGTTTAAATCAAATGGAAAAAATTACACCATCAGATCCATTTGGGTCCAAAGATGATCCGTTTGGTGATAGTTTTATGAGTTATCCACCTGTAAGTATGACAAAGGTAATGATACTCGATTATTATCCGTTACACTCAAGCTTTTGATATTCATTGTGTAATTGTTTATTTTTCCAGAAACTTATCTTACCCCCTCCTCCATCATCTGGTCGAGAACGTTCTAATCGAGTATCTGAAACTAGTAGTATCTTCAGTCCTAAAACTCCACACACTAGCACTATGCAAGATTTAGATAAAAAAAAAGATTTTTCATTCACTCAAGATCTCAGCAGCTCTCACGACGAACCTAGTAGTGGTGATTGGTTTACACCTTCTGCAGGAAATAGCATTTTCGAGGAATCTACTTCCGTTCCGGAACCGTCCAAAGACGAAAAACACGAGCAAACCAAACAGGAGATTTTGTCGCAATTCGATGTTTTTACAGAGCTAGATCCTTTAGGTAAGTATTTCTTGTTGTTTTTTCTTTATATCCCAGCTAAAAAATTTTTATTTTAAGTTTTTTTGCACCGATTGGCTGAAAATTAGATAAAATCACACTTTTCGCTCCTTTTTAGTGTTGCTACAAAAGTTTTTTTGAATATTAGTATTTATTATTAAAATATTTCAGTCTATCGTATGGTGATTTTTTAAATTTTTAAGGGAAGTATCAAATAATAACATCAAATACCCTTACAAACATGGAATTCTTAACAAAAATATGTTTATTTTGTTACTTTGAAAATCATCTGTAAAAGTATCTCTCTAAATTTCCTATGAACCTTTAATAACTCGTCTCTAAATAGAAATTTAGAATTGTTATTTTTTTTAAATTTTGAAGTAGACATTCAACTATCGATTAATACCTATTTGGTGACTTCGATTCCATAGGCGTAGGCGGTGCCATAATAAATTCTTCAACTTTGTCAGTTATGAAAATAAATAAAGTTCATTCCTTTATGAACTGGTTTAAAGATGAATCACATATCTTACATAGTTTCCAAGTAGTAGCAATTTAATGATCAGCATGTCAAAATTTTTTAGAGAAATTTTCGGTTTTTAGTTAAAAAAAATGCAGTAGAAAAATTCAGATCGTTTTTTTTTATACTTTAAGTATAGATAGATAGATTTTATGAGGTGGCTTTTGGCCTATTCCACTGCGACCTTTTCAGATCTATTGTGGTCCTCTAAACTCTAGATTACATTCTCCAGCCTGACTCTTTTTAAAAAGTCTATCAGCGTGGAGACTGAACCATTCATAAAGCTCTCTGCCAATGGCTTTTCTTCGCCTAATGCAAAAAACCGCACATTTGCCAGGCTATCGCACTGACATAGAATGTGTTCTGCCGTTTCTTCTTCTAGGTGACAAAACCTGCACATATCTTCGTTTGTCAATCCCGTCAGCTTTAAATGCCTATTGAGCTTACAATGCCCCGTTAACAGTCCCATTACTGCTTTGACAGTTTTCCTATCTTTGGCCATCAGATCTGCTGTAAATTTTGGGAAGTGTTCTAATATGAACTGTTTCGCTTGCCTCTGTCCTGGTGAGTTCCTCCACCATTTCAGAGATTTGTGGGCGACCCACTTCTTTGTTTCATTTCTTGATATGGTTTTTGCAACGACCCAGAAGGGTTCCGGCCCAACGAATGGCATTGATGAGCCTTGTTTGGCTATTTCATCCGCTTTTTCGTTGCCCTTATGCCCCTCGTGCCCCGGTACCCAGGCTACCGTAACATTGCTACGCTCACCAGTGTGTTAAGGGCCCGCACACAATCCCATACTAGCTTAGAATTGACCTCTACGGAGTTGAGTACCTTTAGCGCTGCTTGGCTGTCTGTGAAGATGGCAATTGAACAATATGTTCTCTTCTGCCTTTAATTTCTTGCACACAGTGGTGAATCGCCGTCATTTCCGCCTGGAAAACGTCATTTCCGCCTGGAAAATTGTGACATTCCTTGATAGGCTTTCTGGGAAGGCTATCCCTTGCTTTAGCACTACTATACCGGCTCCTACGCCGTCTAATGTCTTTGACCCGTCTGTATACCAAAAAACATCCGCATGTATGGGTACACCTTTTTTCCATTCTTCCCTGTTTGGTATAGTTACTTTGAACTTAGTATCAAAGGTATATCTCATAGCTATTGCATCGATGGGCTGTCCCATTACATAGTCTGCCTTTAGCTCCTCGATTAGCTTCCAGTTGTCAGCACTATACGTTTGGCTTATGTGTTGCTGACTATGTATTAATCTGTGCATTACATATATCGCTTTGCCTTGATTGAATATGTATAGAGGTGGCAGATTCATTAAGACTTCCATTGCAGCTGTAGGAGTAGTTTTTATGGCCCCTGTGACACACAGGATTATTCAACAGTCTTATTGATCCTACTTGCTGCGTCTTTGTCCACCACCCCACAGACCCATAAGTTATTTGTGTATAACCACAGGGTCATTTTTGAGTTGAGTCCCCAGTTCTTACCGCACAGTCTTCTACATCTGCCTAAAGACATGATAGCTTTATGTGTGGTTTTCACTATGTGAGTATTCCAAGTGAGTCTATGATCAAAAAATACCCCTAGGTATTTTGTTTCTTTGGCAAAGGGAATCTCTGTTTCTCCTAGCACTGGTGGTTTTAGGCCTTGCACTGCTGTCTCTCTTGATACACCAGTTGTCTACCATATTTAGAGCTATCTGCATTCTTTCAGATATTATTCCAGCAAACTTTGAGTATAATAAAAATGTATTATTACCAGATAGATTATTCTGATACTTCCTTACTTATAAACATATTCCCAATATATTAATATGCTTTTGCGCTTATTAAAAATTACTTTATATATATATTATAAGTATATATCATTTCATTTTTACATCTTACATAACCATTTCTCCCATTTTATTTTTTTCCCATTTGTTTTTTATCTGTGGTAAAATAAAATATTACGTTTTTTTTTTCAAGTATTTTAACTATTTTAGTTTTGCTATAATTTTTGTTGATTTAAAACTTTTGATTGAAAGAAAAAAGCTATTTTATTTTACCGTAGGTACGGGTAGAAGTAAGCCATATATTGACCGAAAAAATTTCTTTCAAGAACTCAAAAATCCACCAAAAAAAGCACTCAATGACATGGTAATTAGTTCTTCGCAAGATCAGTCTTTGTTTACCACAACCTTCAATCAAACTACACCAAAATCATCTATTACCACAACGACTTCAGCTCTGCCGACGCAGGCCGTTTATTCATTAGATCCATTCGGCGAAGATCCTTTTGTTAAGGAAGATCCTTTCGCCGATTCGGATTTTTCGAAGCAGGATCCGTTCGAAACCGAATTTAGGAACTTTAAAAAAGAAAACGTTCAGAATTTATATCAAAGTAATTTATCTAAATCACCGAAAAGTTGTGGATTATCTTTATTGAGTAGCTCTCCAAATACCAAGAGTCTGTCGAAGCAAAGTACGTTCGATGTTGATAAATTGAGTCAGTTTCACGATAATGCTAGTTTGGAAATGTCGTCCGAAAGCGAAAGTGCGCCCGAACCACCACCAAGACCAACGAATCAACTACTCTCTATAAAACCACCCCCTCTACCTCCAAAGAAACAAGCGGATTTAACTACTAAACCGCCGCCTCGTCCGCCATATCATACCGACGAATCGCCCTACGATTTTATAGATAAGTATGAAACTGCTCCGAATAGCATTATAGGTAAGTGTCCAAATCACTGTTACTAAATAAAGAGTTATTTATACTATAAGGTTTGTAAGTAACATTTACTAGTCAATAACGATTTTGCGCCCATGCGAGGTCTGGCAATAAAGTTCGAGACTAGTGAATAATATACTTACATCCTGTGAAGTATACAATATTTTTTCTCCTCCCCGCAGACAAGTCTCCGATAACACTGCAGCCTAATGGCTTATTGTATTTTTGCTCGTGCTTTCTCATACAGTATTCTCCAACTAACTTGATGTCCCAGAAATTACCAACTAAGAGAGACAGAGTAATAGTGTCCTGCCTACTCATCTGCTATTGGTGGTAAAATTTTGACAAACGCCAATTGCATCGAACCTTATCAGGTGTTGAGATTTTCAGTAGCGTAGCGTCACACAGTTATTGTTTCTGCTTTGTACAATAAAGTGTTTGTAAAAATGTCAGCCGTTAATGAAGAAAATCGTAAATGTACTGAAGGAGAAACTCGTCAAGTGATATATAGGGTGTTATAATCTTCAATTAGATAAATAACATGTTATTGTAATGGGTACCTTATTGTTAAAATATTATTTGTGTACTCAGAATTCAGGTATAAAGCAGATCCGTTTCTATTAAAATCAATATACCAATAATTATAACAAATAATTAAATATTATTTATTAAATTAGGATCATATATTTCCGTACCGACTTTACTTTATTAATTGTACAAGCTGTGTTAATTTGTAACAGAAAGCGTATCCTCAGAACTTGCACGGCACTGTTTACAGTTATCGGATGGGCGGCGTCAATAGTTCACTAGAAAGCATTTAGAACATCAAGTTAGTTAGTGAATACTGTAGTACCTTTGCCCTGCACCAGTTTGTACAAGTTCTTAGCTGGGTGTTTGTTATATAGCTCAGCGTTTCCTTGCGGTTGGCCAAGTATTAACTGTGTATGTTTCACTGTATCCGTTTCATGAAACCTGTTATGATTCTCAGCTGATTTCTGTACGTTTCAGGCATGGTTCTTTTATAAAGGTTTTTCCATGCAATTGCCTTGGGACGTTTATCCAGAAATTTTTATGTTGTTCTCTGATCCAGGTCTTTCCAGATCCTCGTACTATAGATTTCGGTATACCGAGAATCTTTCCTGGTTCAGGCTGCGTATCATCTGACCCTTTTTTTGCAAGTTCGTCAGCTCTTTCATTGCCCTCGATACTCTGATAGCTTGACGTTATTCCGTTTGGCTAAAGTCTTCAGTTCTTCTATGCAATCCCATACTAGTCTAGAGGTCACTTTCTAACTATCTGACATGATATGGATCTGCTTGCCTTCGGCAGCTCTCCTGTTGTTTTCTCTCGCACTTCCCTGGAAGTGTGGGACTCTCCCAATCGAGTGCCAACCCCACGAGTGGAGCCACCAAGCGGCATTGTCCCCGATCAGAGGCGACCGCACTAAAACCACCCCATTCTCCTCATTTCCGCTTTCCGTTTCTGGAACCACCCAGGGGGTATACCATCAAAAACGGAAATATATCCTCCTATTCCTCTCTCATCGTGTCATTCCTTGATGATTTCTTTCTTCTTTTTCCTTCTTTCCCATCACTTCTCTCACGTACCTATATATTATCTGCCAATTTTCCTTCATTTCCACCATTATCCTGATAAAATTATCTTTTTTCAGCTCCCATCCCACTTTTCCTTCCGCCTACTGCTTGGAAATTGTTACTTACTTTCTTCAAAACAGTGACAGTTTTTTTTTACAATATTTTCAAATACAAGATAACCGTGTTCATTGTGGGCGTTTTGTCATTCACCACACATTTTTAGGTACTTTTCTTTATTACCTCGTATTATGAACTTATTTATGTTTATATAATTTCACATATTTTCGTCATCTTACCCGATTCACTTTTTTTTTGAGTTTGTAAATTTATTTTTGTCATTGTTACGCCTATTTATGCTGTACCTTTTTGAAAAGGAAGTTTGTGCGTTACGTTTTTTTTGTTTTGAAATGTAGGACTAGAAAAAAGTCCCCCACTTCCTGTACCTGCTCGCAAAACGAAATTCGAAATGGAAGCTCCAGAAAGACCTAGAAAACAGTTTGTTGCATCTAGTGTCGAAGAGGATTATTTAACGCCAATTACAACTTTGGAAAAACCACCCGGGTTATTACTACCGCCTCCTCAGAAAAGTACGAGACCAAATTCTCAGGTTGGTGAACTATTAAAACCGAATTGTTGTTTCAGAGAATTTTGACAAATATTAAAAAG
The DNA here is from genome assembly GCA_949126875.1 of Lochmaea capreae. Lineage (NCBI taxonomy): Eukaryota > Metazoa > Arthropoda > Insecta > Coleoptera > Chrysomelidae > Lochmaea > Lochmaea capreae. Next base: position 16,219,170 of record OX421409.1, read on the forward strand.
GAAAAAAATCTTAAATTTTGCTGGTAAAATGTGAAATAAAATATTTTATTTTATGACATTCTAACGAGATGGAATCCAGTGAAGAGCACGTTCCAGGAACGGTTTTTATTGGGATAGCGCTTATTTTGGAAATTTTGTTAAAAAAAAACGCGTTTGTTGTTACTTTTTTGTGTATGATTATTTATGTCATAAAATAATAGTTATTTGTTTTACTAGGCATAAAAGCACAAGATTTAATGCCGTGTGAAACGTATAATTTTTTCTTCAAATTTGTTCCAATTCCACGCAAAATCGACTTTTTCATATTTAAATTGCGTTTCATTATCAATATCCAGCATCATTTTGAGTTTTCTTAATGTCATTGTCAATTTTAATAACCAGTTTGATTTAAATTATTACTTGGAAGGTTGCCTAGCAACGAACTTTTTCTGCCTAAGTATTAAAAGTACAACTTCTAAGCCTGCCAAGTGTCATTAAAAGGCTGCTTTTAATGTCATTTGGAGAAAAAATATTTTATTTCACATTTTACCAGAGGTGTGATCTACTATGAATGGACCTTAATAAAATTTTGACAACAAAGTTTTGTAGTCTTAAACTTCAAAATATTATTGATTGTCTAGTTGTCAAATTTTTTCGTTGTGTCAGATAGGGACCAAAAATTATTTCTTTACTATAGTTAATCTTGACAACGGTAGCTGGAACGCTACCGAAACGTCGAAATAAAAAAATAAAAAACATTATTGTGGTTTGATTCCCAAAAAAATAAGAGAAAAAAAGAATAAGTAATGCCACAAGGAACTTACAGAAGATATGTTTGTGAGAGTGTGCTATCTATAAAAAGTAGAATCTTTACGCCAAAAGGCAATTTATTTATGTTTGTTGTAGGTAAATATCTCATCATTTTTGGATACAAAAACGGACAATCCATCTCTAGAGGGGCTGGACATCACGCTAAGTCAACTGACTTTGACCGGTTTAAACGAATTAGCTCAGAAACTCAAAATACCAGCTACTCAGCTGAGCAATATGACCTTAGTGCAATTAACAAATTTTTTATCGAATTTTATCAAGTCTCACAATAGCGTAGTGCCTCCATCTACCAAAGTAGAAACTGAAGTTGGATATTCGAATAATTTTGCCGATTTTTCCAATTTCAAAGCAGATTTTGCAGCGAATTTCGGCAATTTGAATCCTACCGATCCCACATACGATCGATACGCTGTATTTAGGGAACTAATGCAAGAAGAAATTAAACAAACTAAGATAGATTCGGAACCCGAGGAGATTATAGAAGAGAAAGAAAAACTAGAGAATTCTTTAAATAGCAACGTGAATTTGGATTTGAAACCATTGAACGAAGAACCTTCTAAAAGCGCCGACCGTTACGCAGCTCTGAGAGAAATTGTAGATATCGAATTAAAACAAATAGTTAACACAGAAGAAATCAACAAAAACAACGACCTGGAAATAACAGAAGAGGAAAACGAAGAGGATCTAAACATATTAAATAACGAAGATGTAACTAACGCCGAGAGCGTGAATATAATCAATGAAGAAAATAATTTATACAAAGAAATTAAAGAAACAATTTCGCCAGTAAAAGCAAAAATTATTGAATACATAACACCACCGGAAGTTGAAAACGACGAGGTTAAATCGCCAGTGAAACAAACCTTAAGATCACCGGTAAAGTCCAGTATTATTAAAAGCCCAATACCAAGCGCTATAACCGAGATCGTGCAAAACAATACACGCTTAACGTCAGGTTCTCTGTCAGATGTCATAAGTGGGAGTTCCCCTGAAGTTGACAACACCGCCAGTAATTCTGATATCGGGAAAAAGATGACAGATGCCACTGGTGAGTTGAATATTTACTTTAACCAAAAAGAAAATAAGTAAATAAATATTTTTTAGCGGAGTCATGGGCGATATTCGATCAAGAATCGTGTCATTTGGAACAAGTGAAGGAAAAGCAGGCAGTACAAAGCGAAGAAGGAGTTTCCCCGTGGTCCAGCGATTCCAAAGAATTCGGAGGAACTTCTCCGCCGGGATGGAGAAGCAAAGATTCCGGTAGCGGTACCGAACAATTACCAAGAAAAAGAAGGGACCAAGATGGTTGGTGGGATACTGCTGCAGAACCAGAAGGTAATAGCTATTTTTCTAATTTTGACATATAAAGTGACACTTTTTAAAACTGATTGACATTATGAAACGTCTTACTTTTTGTAACTAGTTGCGTAAAGTAAAATTTTATGCAATTGGTGACGAAAAATGTATTTCAAAATTAGTGACAAAAAGAATTATTCTATTTATTAAACTGTTATAATACAAATTAAAAAGATAAATTATAAATTAATTAATTATTATAAATATTGATAACACAATTATTGCAATTATTCAAATTAATTCCCGACGACATATTTTTTTCATTACTCGAACTTGCCGTTATTTGGGAAGCAGCGCACATTGCATTAGATGTTTCACCAAATATTTCTTGCGCTATAAGTTTTTTATTATTCATGGAATTTTCAACATATCCCTCCGCAACAGAGGTAGATTTCCAACCTCCATGCCTCTTTAATTTTAAAATATCAGCGCCACTGTCTGCTAGGAAAGTGGCAGAGCTTCTTCTGAAGCAGTGGCCAGTATATAGAACAGGATTTGAAAGACCAAGAAATTGTGCAATAACTTTTGGCAGACTGCTAAATGTGTTAATTCCCACAGGATTTCTGGTACATCAATTCGCATATTTTACAAAAAATCTGTTGTGTTTAAGAATCTGGGGACGCAACTTAATATATTTTCTTAATATTTCAACAAGATTCGTATTTTCAATGTCTCCAGTGGTAATTGCAAGCTGCTGTATAACTTTTGTTTTTGAAGGTGGGATATCAACACGAAAATGGCTTCCTTCGTCTATAACATTTTCAAATGGAATGAATGTTAATTCTGCTTTTCTGCATGCTCCTGCCATTCCAATTATCATTGCAACCTTAGCCATTAAGTATTCTTTGTCATCAGCTTCCACTAAAAATTTGGCAAATCTTTAATAAAAACTTTTGACTTTTTAGCACTGTACCCGTCCGCTTGCCTTTTAATATATGCTACCAAATTTGTATATTTTTTAATATCAATATTCCCTTTCAGAGTTAGTTCAGACCTTAACATTGAGTAAAGTGTCCATAATGTGGAAACTTTTAGATCTTTCTTACCCTCAAAATATGCAAGTAAAACTTTCTCATTAACACGTTTAATTTTCTTCTTCACCACGTAACAAATTTTTCGTATGCCAAATCATAAACTGCCTTTGACTTTTTGGGAATTACTGATAATAGAGCATTACCTGCTGCCTCTTCAATATCGCTTGGTAGCTCTTCAGAATTCGAATCACTCATTTTTTAAAAATAGAACTAAAAATATATCAATCTCGCTAAAAACCTTCCGTCTAGACTATTTTACAAAATGTCAAACTGACAACTAAGATGAAGTAACAACAACAAACTAAATTTATGTTTTCCAAATTTTTATCAATTATATTAAATTTTATTTTTTTATTACTTATTACAAGATTTTATCTAATTTTGACAAAAATAAAATTTAATTTATTTTATGTGAGTCCTTTTGACAAAAAGAAAATTTAATTTATTTTATGTGTTTTTTAACAATTTTTAATTAATTTTTCTGATTTGAATACACCAGCTGTGGGAAGAAACTTCACTTCCAGCTCATTTCCTCCTCTAACCAAAGAAGATGGAACACTAGCAACGACTGCCCAGGAAAAAGCCAATATCTTTGCGCACCTATTTGCTGGAAATTCCACTCTGGATTCATCGGGAAAACAACCCCCGAACATTACACCTATTGACTGTCACATGCCCGAGATCACCTTTCGCCAACGTACTATCAGAAAGATTTTGCTGGATCTCAACACCAACAAAGCCTGTGGATCTGACGGAATCCCACCGATTGTTCTCAAGAAATGTGCCCCCGAACTAACATCTGTTCTTTGCAAGTTGTTCAACCACTCTTACAATTTGGGGGTATTTCCGTCCAATTGGAAAATTGCAAGAGTACAGCCAGTCCCTAAAAAAGGCAAAAAGACCCTACCTGGCAACTACAGACCCATCGCACTGCTATCTATTATTTCAAAGGTCATGGAAAAAGCCATCAACATCGAGCTCATGAAATATCTGGAAGACTCAGGAATTGTCAACGATAGGCAATATGGCTTCCGTCATCAGAGATCAACTGGTGACCTGCTCGCTTACGTCTCACATATATGGCAGCTATCTATTGAAAAGTATGGAGAAACTTTAGCTGTGGCATTAGATATCTCCAAGGCGTTCGATCGAGTTTGGCACCAGGGGCTCCTCGCCAAGCTTCCATTTTTTGGCTTGCCCCCTCAGCTGTGTTCTCTGCTTGCTAGTTTTCTCTCAAACAGGTCTCTCCATGTAGTGGTCGATGGAGTTTCATCTGACACTCTACTCATAAATGCTGGTGTTCCGCAAGGATCTATTCTAGCACCAACACTATTTCTACTTCACATCAACGACCTGTTGAAAGCAACTTCATGTCCAGTACACAGCTTTGCCGATGATAGTACCCTCCATACCGCTTTCTCTTCCAGGGCTCCTATATCAGCCCGTGAAACCAGAAATGAGCGAGGAAGAAATGTTAACAATATAAATATGGACTTAGCAACAATTCTCGAATGGGGATCTAATAACTTGGTAGAATTCAATGCAAACAAAACACAAGCATGTCTTTTCTCTAGAAAAGCCGATCTCACTGTGCCTGACATAATTTTGTCAGGAGTAACCATACCATTGAAGTCATCCATATCGATGCTTGGTATTACTATCAGCAATAACCTCTCCTGGGAAAATCACGTTAGGTCCATTGCCAAAAGTGCTTCCCAAAAACATGGTTTCTTGTTTCGTGCCAAGAGCTATTTCACTTCCAGTCAGCTGCTTATGATCTATAAGGCACAGATCCGACCTGTCCTGGAATACTGTTCCCATATTTGGAGTGCAGCACCTAAACATATCCTGAAACTATTGGATTCTGTCCAAAAAAGGGCAATTCGTCTCGTCGGTGATGCCTCGCTTACAAAATCGCTCACTTCTCTGGAACACCGTAGAAAAGTTGGCGATTTGTCTCTATTTTATAGATATTTTCATGGGCGATGCTCTTCTGAAATATCAACAATCCTTCCTCCTTTGGCAGTCTCTTCGAGATTAACCCGTCAAGTTCATTCTTCACACCCCTTCGTGGTCACTTTGGAGACCTGCAGAACATCACTTTCCAAAGACTCGTTCATCCAACGAACAGCTAGGCTTTGGAACTCATTGCCTAGGGAGGTGTTCCCCGAGGCATACAACCTCCAGAAATTTAAGAAGAACACCAACTCCTACCTCCTTTCCCTTGGTTCCCACGATGTTCTCTGAACATTACAGGATATTCCTTTTCGTGGGAACCAGAACATAAAAAAAAAAAAACACCACTTTTTGATTCCTACAAGTTATGCAACCAATATTACACAAGACAATACTTTTATTTTATACATTAATTTCAGACTTTTCTTTACTATTTTACCATTAATATTAAATCTAAATCGAAAATTGCTAATAATGCATAAAATAAAAAGTAAATTGTTCTAGTTGTTGTTATTTTTCTATAATATGACATTAAACTTTCTTCTTTTCTCTTATGTTTTTATTAACTGGTGATAAAATTAATTTTTCATCACCAGTTACATAATATTTTTCATTATGTTACTGGTTACGAAAAATGTGACGTTTGTTAAGTCATTTGACTTTATATGTCAAAATTAGATAAACAATTTTTTGCAATTTCGAGAATAAATTGGTCACTTTAGTCTCACATGTTAGAAACTAAAGTGTCACTTTTAGACCCAACGGATATAAAGTGACAGTTAAAATCCCAAGGGATTTAAAGTACAAATAAAAACGTACCATACTAACATTAATCTTTATTTCTTGAATTAAAATGACAAGTAATGTTCACATTATTTCAGTTAACCAAATTAGGGGTCTATTTTGTAACACATAACGACGTCGTTCGTGGGCGATTATCGTTTATGAACGACTTTCTCTATTTTATAGTCAACGGTAGTCGTTGTTGGACGACAAAAATGGCTACCAAGTTGTCGTCCAACGACGATACCTTGACAACTCTCGTTGAGAAAGTAAAAAGTCGTTACCTAACCTAAAAATCATTCATGATAAAATCAATAAAGGGAAAATGGCCCTAATGGCTGCCAAACGGGCGATAGGGAACACATGGGGACTAAATCCACGGATCGTACACTGGCTGTACACAACTGTGGTGAGACCCATGGTCACCTATGGTGCCTTAGTTTGGTGGCCAAAAACAGATCAGAAGAAAGCTGAATTGGAGCTATCAAAACTTCAGAGGCTTGCCTGTCTGTGCATAACGGGTTCCATGAGAAGCAGCCCGACTGCGGCAATGGAAGCAATTCTCAATCTTGCGCATCTTGCTCTGCATGTTAAGGCGGAAGCGAGGATGGCTGCATACAGACTGGAACGCAATGGGAACTGGCATGAAAGAACCAACACCCATTGTCATTCCAGAATCACAGAAGTTATCACAAAGTCACTCCTTAGAATGAGAAGTGACAACATGTTGACAAGAAGTAACGACACCCAACCATACCAAATCCAGCTAAACTGGGATGGGTTGGAAGCATGCAGTCAGGAAGGAACGTTGGTGTGGTACACTGACGGATCAAAGACTGACATTGGAACAGGTGCTGGAGTCCATGTTGCTAGACCCAGGTGCAACTTCCACGCACCGTTGGGGAATCTTGCTTCTGTATTCCAGGCAGAAATCTACGCTATCGGTATGTGTTAGCAACTGAATATTGAAAGGGGGTGGTACAGTGGTCAAAAGATTCTAATTCTCTCCGATAGTCAGGCAGCATTAAAAGCTTTAGTATGTCCTCAGATCAGATCTAGACTGGTCTGGTATTGTCTACAGAAACTTAAAACCCAGGCTAACCATAATAGAGTTACTCTTAAGTGGGTCCCGGGGCATAAGGGAATTGTAGGAAACGAAAAGGCAGACATCCTAGCAAAGCTGGGGTCTGAGACAGCATTCACTGGTCCTGAACCAGTATTTGGGATATCCAAAACTGCTGCACGTGGTTGTATATCTCGGTGGACTCAAACTAAACACCAGTCGTACTGGAGACACGTGCCAAAACAGGAACACGGCAGACTCCTGGTCAAAAAACCCTCGGAGACCCTGACCAATGAAATACTAAACCTTAGCAGGGCCCAAATAAGGATAGTGACGGGTTTACTCACCGGTCACTGTACTCTAAGGAAGCAGCTCCGCCCTCAGGAATCAAACACCACCCGCGGGATTAAATGGGTCACTTTAGTCGCTTAGTGTTTAATATACTATACTACTACTAACTCAAGCCAAGGTTCCGGCACTGAGGCCACTGGCGGGACCATTGTGCCATTCCTGCTACTTATGCATCCATGAAGCCGAGGCCCTTGATGAAGGACTCAATCCTCTTCAGTGGATACCTGCTTATGTCCCCAGAGGCCATAACAGGGACTCCGAAGATTCACCTGCGTAGCACAGCCCAATGTGGACATACAAGGAGAACATGGTCCGACGTTTCCCGTCAGCCATGCAGCAACCCCTGCATAGGGGGCTTTCCTCTAAACCTAGGTTACAGAGGTGTTTCCTCAGACAGCAGTTTCCTGTTAGGAGTCCTGCTATATTTTTTAACCTACTCCTTGGTAGTTCTGGAGCAGCTCTAGCATGTCCATCAGTCAATCCCCTCAATAGGAGCTTGGACTGCCTGAGACCCTGTTGAGCCCTCCAGTGAGCAAGGTACTGGTTTCTCAACCAGTTCCTCGTCTCCTCACGGATTGTTTGTTTAGTGAGGCCCAAAGTCGGGCCCGGGCCGTTAAAAGGAGTAGCCGCCCCTTCATTGCCTTCAAAACCAGAATGTGCCGGAATCCATTCTAGCCACACTGTGTTCCGCCTTGCTAGGCATTCACGACATTCAGTAGCGAGCCCTGAGTTGATGGTATATCCAGTCAGGGCCTTGATTGCCTCTTGACTGTCGGTGTATAATATACTATAATTCACATCTTAGGTAATACTTTGACTTTTTTTCAGCTCATTATTATCCAGCAAATCGTCGTTCGACCGACAGCTACGACGAGGAATATTACGAATGCTACGATCGACCTAGAAGGCGTCGTCAACAAAGTAACTGGCAACATGGCAACCAAGCCGCCGGTGGTCATTCGTCCAGTTCGCGAGACGTCAGTCCGTGGGAGGAAGAACCGCAGAGGCGAGCTATACGCGAAACGAGGGATCCTCGAACTGTATATAGACATCCTAGAACACATTCTTTCGAGAGAAGGAGAGATCGGAGAATTACCGATAGTTGGGACGAAGATGACGATTATGAGTGAGTATAAATTGGACTCCGTTATGCAAAACGGAACCAACTAGCAAAAACATGTTTTTGAGTAAATTTAAAAAAAAATTTTGAAAAAAAAATCACTATTTAATGTTCGTGAATGATACAACGCATTGTCCATAACGTGCTCAAATGTGACCTTACGGAAGTGTATACAGCGATGCTACTGTTTCATACAATTCCTGTTACTTCCGTGGCAGCAGAAAGATCTTTCAGTAAACTCTGAAGATTATAAAAAATTATTCAAGGAACAGCATTCGACAAGATCGCCTCCGCAATTTATCGTTAATTGCAATAGAAAATGAGGTGGCATCAAACTTGGATTTGAGTGAAATTATAGACGAATTCGCAAAAATTAAAGCGCGCAAGAGATTCTTAATTGGACGGGGAATTCTGTTAAAAATCGATTTTCCCTTAAGTATAAAAAATATTCTATATTGTCATGTGCGTCGTTGTCTATTTATTCCCATTTTCTTCTATTAAACACATGGAGATTCTAATAGAGACGACGTATGGATTTAGCCTACTAGGGATAAGCTCAACTCGCTGTTTCCTATTCTTATTCCTATCAATAATTTTGAAGGACAATATAAGTTCAAAGAGGGCCCGATTCTTTCCCTATGTACCAGGGCCCTTGTCCCCCTAGCTACGCCACTGATTTTCCTCTACTTGAATCTAGGTCAGCATTATAACCCTCTTCGTCTTCAACGATTGTGATTTTGCCTCTGCTGCAGGTTTACCGTTAGGCCAGAGAGGCTCTAAAATCCAGAAAAAGGCTTTTTTTGTGGTTTTCCTTCTTTAATATCTAATTCTTTATAGTCGTCGGAGTCATCATAGCATGTTTTAATAAAAATACTGTATGGCTTTTCTTTCAAAATTTTTATTTCTTTAATTTTCAACGAGTTGATTCATCTTATTAGTTATTTTTTTTTCTAGCCTCTGGGTGCTTACAAAGTTTTCTTTTTTTCATTGATATTACCTGAATGGGATTCTTCTCTCTACATAATTTCATCACCTGAAAATAATCTTCGGGAGAATACATTTTGGTCGCATTTCATGGCACAGGAACACACATATTCAGTTTTTTCTTTTCTATTAACCAGTTTTCCTTTTGCTGAATAATATGCCTTATTACTATTTTTAAGTTTCTTTCACGCTTCTCTATTCTGTCCAGCATACTTTCTTTTCCTTCCCTCTTTTGGATGTCCTATAGATGTTATTGTTTCTGGACTCTGTCCGGTGATGGTATATTTTGATCATAAAAATTACTATCTGAGGATTCACATTTATTCGAAAAGTAGGTAAATAAAAAACACATAACAAAACTAAACCATAAATTATTTAATATTACTTACGTGTCTGGAATATTTGGAGGAATAACTATAAAACTTTGTACCATTAACTTTGTTCTTTTGGAATACATTTCGGAAAACTAAACCGTCTTCCAGCCAGTCCTAACTTGCACATGATCAGAGACCAAGCACAAAGCACTTCAATCGAGTGCTTTAGTGTTAAATGTACCAAATACTTTTTTACTGTCAAGCACCAAGCATAAAATACTCATAAAGTATTTGAAGCCCTTGAAACGTTAAAAATATTTGATAAAGCTCCAAGCTTAAAGCACTTTGAAAGTGGTTAAAGCCATTTAAGAGTGCTTGAAGCTTTTTAAATGAGCTTTGTAAGTCGTTTTAAAAAAATAGAACTAATTTTAAGAAAATAGTAATATATTTACCCCTATAAAGTTAGCAGAGCCACTTGCAAATAAATCGATGAAACCTATTCCAATAATTGTCGAGAATTTGTCGTGAACGTAAAAAATTTGTCGCGCTCTTAGTTTTTTTCATAAGGGGTGGCTCTGCTAACTTAATATTAAGTTAGCAGTGCCACCCATAAATAAATATTAAAATGGATCAAAATTATTACGAATAATTGTCGAGTAATTGTCGAAATCCATCTGACGTAAAAAAAACGCAAAAAATCTATTCCGTCTAGCATATATATACGTTTTTCTTGGAAATTCCTGGTTTTTGTAGGAATTTCGTATTTTTGGCAACAGCGCATGAGTATATTGATATTTTACGTGTTTTCCATATCATTATTGACGATTATAAATTTTTTTAAGCAGCTTCCTATTTTCCAGAAGCAAAAAAATTATGTTTCAAAGCTGAATGATAGAACATTAAGCAGTACACTTATGTAACTTTGTTGATTTATTATTGTTTCAATAACAATTTATCTGAACAATTGTCAAATGACCAAAACGTGTTTGTCGTGGAGTTTTAACGAGGGTTTTCTCCTATATATGCACCGTGTGATGTAATGAAAGAAATTTTCCGATTTCTCAGTAATACCCACTTGTAATTTGGTTAAATATGATTTTTTCCATCCAGAATTGTACTGAACAATTGTCGAATGACCTAAATGTAATTGTCGTGAGCACAGAACAAATGTCGCGCTCTTAATTTTTTTTATAGGGGGTGGCTCTGCTAACTTAATATTAAGTTAGCAGTGCCACCCATAAATAAATATAAAAATGCATCAAAATTATTACGAATAATAATTGTCGAGTAATTGTCGAAATCCATCTGACGTAAAAAAAACGCAAAAAATCTATTCCGTCTAGCATATATATACAGTGTTTCCGCGTAAGTTGGCTACATATGGAAAACTTTTTTATTATTGGTTTTAGGAAAAAAAGTTATTCTTCATAAAAAGCTCTGCATTATCTAAAACCTGAAATGCAATCATTAGATATTTCTTATTTTGAGCCGTATACGAGGTTTGTCAAAAAATATTAATCTAAATTGGAAGTTATATCCAAATATGCAATTACAGCTATTTAACATGAAAATGAAGATTTGGTGATTATTTAAGTTTTACATTATAAAGTATTATTTGTAATCGTAAGTAATCACCAAATCTTAATTTTTATGCTAAATAGCTGTAATTGCATATTTGGATATAACTTCCAATTTTACTTTACAAACTTTACTTCTTACAATTTTTCTGTATTGTGAAAAACAAAGGTACTTTACTCTTGAGTGAGATTAATATTTTTTGACAAACCTCGTATACGGCTCAAAATAAGAAATATCTAATGATTGCATTTTAGATAATGCAGAGCTTTTTATGAGGAATAACTTTTTTTCCTAAAACCAATAATAAAAAAGTTTGCCATATGTAGCCAACTTACGCGGACAAACTGTATATACCTTTTTCTTGGAAATTCCATATCATTATCGACGAATACAATTTTTTTTCAAGCAACTTCCTATTTTTCAAAAGCAAAAAAATTATGTTTCAAAGCTGAATGATAGAACACACTTTATTTATTTTTTTTCAATAAGAATTTATCTGAAAAATTGTCAAATGACCAAAACGTGTTTGTCGTGGGGTATTTGAATTTTTTGAAGCAAAAAACTAAGTAATTGGTGAAATTGGATGAAAAAAATATTCCGATTTCTCAATAATATACCCAGGAAACTTGGTTAATTATTGTTTTTCCCACGATCGTGCGATTTAAACTTTCCCGCACGCATTTTATTTTTGAAAGTGTCACTCTCCCGCACTAGTGCGAGAAAGTAAAATTATGCAAATTTTGACCTTATTAGATAGATTTTTACTTCGGAAGTTATAATCAAAACTGTGGAGATTCGCCGATATTCATCAGTGATGTAGATATTTGAATAGAAACCCTGGATAAAACTTGTTTTATTTATATTTTACAAAATATAAGAATTTCTGGATAGACTTTTCTATTTGGTGGGCAACTTTCTCCTTTTTCTTTGAGGTCATCATATTGGATCCAACACGTTCCCCTTCGGCAGAACGCCGTATAATGACCTGGAATAGGAGTCCTAGTTTGTATCTTGGATCCAGTAAAATTTATCAATCCTATAAGTTCGTATTTTTCCTTTGTTTTTCCATCCGTGAATGAATTTGTTATCGAATCTATAGTTATTGGTTCCTCTTGTCCATATATTTCGAACAAAACGATATTTCCTGAAATATAACATTAACAAAATGATGTATTCCAAACGGCTGAATAAATAAACAAAAAATTTGAATTCAAAAGAGGGTGGGGACTTTCTGAAGCTTACTTCTTGCTTATATTGGCCCTGAAAATTGTTAATATCTGTCACCAGCGAAAATGTTCGAATATCATGAATTTTTTTGTCCCGTCTTTTTTTATGTAGGCAAGTATCTTTATCTTTTCTAAACAAGAAATCTTATTTCGTGAAATGAAAAACGTCAGATTAATGACATTGTCATAGCTTCGGTTTCCGGAAATTATCACAGGAACGAAAGAAATATGACTGAACTTTTTCAGTTGGGATGAATAAACGGTACAAAAACACCGCACCACTTTGTGGCCTCACTCAGCCCGGTATTTTTTTAAGCAAGTCATAACTATTTTCGAACTAGATATAGTTAATTTCATCAAAATTTTAGAAAAAGAGTTTGGATAATTTTTAACAAGTATGTTTCCCTATTTTTGTTTAATTGCAGTGGTAGAAGTGAGGTCTGATAGATATATTCATGAAGGGACCTTGAATGCAAAATTTCAAGTTTTTAAAGTCATTATTGCAAAACAAATCAATTCTTATCAAAATTTCGAGTAAGCTTTTGGAATAATTTCTTATCAAACTTAATTGCTCTAAAGTGGAAAAAAGTTAATTAACTAACCTATATCCAATGAAACTGATTGTGATGTTTCGTGGTGGTTTCTACATTTTTTGTCGTTGGTTATGATTCCTTCTATAAAGCTTCCTAAGTTCTCCTTTGATAATTTCGCATGCAAGCCGTAAGTTGGGTATTCAATTCTTCGAAAACACCCATTTTTACAGTTTCGGATTTCCACAAAACTGGGAAACTGTTTGAAAATTTTTGCTGCAAGAGAACTCACGCTGGTGGTACAGTTAATTTCTCGTGTTGGTGTATTTTCTTTGAAATCTTCCCCAAATAATATACATATTATTTCGGCCCTTTTCTTATATGTCGTTTGTCTGACACCGTTCTCCATTGTATCACACACAAGGTGAAAAAAATTATTTTCATTTTTATTTAAATTGATGAAATTTCTTATGTTTCTATTATCGCCAAATGCCGCTAGTAATATTTGGAAAATACTGTCGAACGCACAAGTATTTGTGAGCGACACTTCTGATTTTCCCAATTTAATTAGTCGTAAAGATGACACGGTTCCATTTTTTAAACATGGCAATTTACGGTATCTTTTGTACGACATTGCGTCGAGAAACTCCACAGTATTTCTATTCAAATATCTGGATTTTTTAGAAATTTTCGGTGAGCTACCCTTTCCTCTCCAATTATCAATTTTTTGAGTTGCGAGTCTGTCGTCTTTCCTTGAGTTGTAAAAGCATTCGGGGCATAATATTATTTTATCTTCCTCTTCTTTATTATATTTTGTACAATTTAAACAAATTGCAGCTTTACAAATTGCACACACTCGAGCATTGTAGGAGTTTCCTTTGCAATATTCGCAAACAAATACTCGTTTGAATACATTTACTTCTGACGACAAGTCCTGAAAAGGTTGTCTCTCCGTAGATTCGTCTTCTATTTCCCTTTTATTATTGGAATCAGATGTTTTTTTGTCGAAACTTTCATCATAAATTTCATTTTTTGTGGAAGAAATGGGGGGGGACAAATGATCATGATCATCAAATATATCGGACAGTCGACTGTCATTAAATGTTTGGACAATTTCAGAAGCAGTTGTGGTGTTAACTGAACTGACGGGAAAATCTGCGGAAAATTCCTTCTCGATTTCAAAACGATTCAGAGAGACGTCACTTGAAACATCAATTTTCATTTTCCTTTGTGATTTTTTCAATATTGGTTTTATATCTATAATATTCGTAGCTGAATGTACATTTTCATTCGATTTAGTTTCGAATATTTTCAACTTTCCGTCATTGTATGCGAGAAATGTTCTCACTGCGACATCTACTCGTAATATGCGATTGCAGAGAGCATGATTCTTTATTATGTTGAATTCAGCTTCCACGGGAGCACTACTGGCAGGTATTCGCCCATAGCCAAAATCATCCCTGCAAATGCAACTCCAAAGGGGTATTGTTGCCATTTTTTTTATTAGACGATCGGCGAAGACGGGAAAATATCTGGGGTTGAAATCATCTCCGTCTTCGCACTCCAGTTTTCTCTCAACTCCTTTCCTTATATCAATACCCCATTGTTGCCATAGGTTCCCAACCAGATCTGATTTTTCGTTTCCTTCCTCATCATTTTCTTCTTCATCTGTTGATTCTTCGAAATTCACTTCTTTTTCGGAGTCTTCGATTGTTTTATCTATGATTTCCCCAACTTCTTCTTGGCAAGTATTGCTATTCATCAGAGAAACAATAACATCAAGAGATTCCTTCAAAGAAATTGCACCTACACCCGCTTTTTCAAACAAAGAAATTGTCAATAGTGCGGTAATAACACGCTTGGCAGAGTCTCTGTCACGACATAAAATGAGTTGTCCAATCGCACACAAGTAAAATTTTTTTTTCCATTTTTCTTTGCATTCTTTCTTGAAGAAATTTACCCAGCTCTTGATAAAAAGTTTTTGGGACGTCCGATATTCCAGAATTGTAACACCTATTTGTGTAATCCATTATATCGTTGAGTGAAAAATACAAGATAATATAAACAAATATAAATAAAATTGTGGCTGGAGCTGCTCCTAGTAGATGGATGCTTGTCCTCCATGGTTGGAAGATGATCCCAGCCGGTAGAAAATATAATCAATCGGTCAAAAAATCAACAACCGACAGAAAATATTCCCCACCGGTTTACAGGATGTTTTCTACCGGCTGCACCCTGCTAGAAGTTTGTCTTTACTAGCAAAGTGCAGAAATAAAAATATACAATCAGGAACAAATTCAAAATCAACAATTATAAAACATTATATGTCAAATATCAACAAAAAATTAACAATGTACATTTAATACAATATTTTAACCAAAAATATCAAACACAAATTACACAGCATAATATATTTTAAAATTAACATATTAACACCCCAATATCACCACTACTTCACCAACCCCTACGACACTCAAGCTTGAGCATGCAAATATTAAACCCATGCAGATAAGAAAATAAACATGCAAATAATATGTACTTTACCAAATAATATAAGCCTTATAATGAATTAGAATGGAAATTTTGATTTATTAATAGTACTGGAAAAAAATCTGGAGCTCCAAATTGAAAAAGTCAAAGATAACTTTTGTAACCTGAAAAATCCTTTCCTGAAAGAAATTCTGGAACAAAAAATTAAATTAATGATAAAAAAAATTATCTAAAATTTTTGATTATTTTTGAGATAGGCCTATGAGCAAGTTTAAATATATCGTTATATTACAAATAAATTCTGAAGAGTATATCCATCGCTGGTAAAATTTCTAGAACAGAAAATCAAAAAAAATTAAAAAATTCAACAAAAATCCGATGGAATCTTGAAGCCTGTAAAAGAGTGTTAGTGTGCTGAAAAGAAGCGCTGAAAAAAATTAAATTAAATTATATTCATGAAAAAAAAGTATCAAAATTTTTATAATTTTTGAAATAGGCCTATCAGCAAGTTTGAATATATCGATATATTCCAAATAAATTCTGAAGAGCATATCCATCGCTGGTAAAATTTCTAGAACAGAAAATCAAACAAAATTAAAAAATTCAACAAAAATCCGTTGGAATCTTGAAGCCTGTAAGAGAGTGTTAGTGTGCTGAAAAGGAAGCGCTGAAAAAAATTGTTAGTAGTTAGTCAGAACCTGCCAAGTAGCCATTTTGCATGTAACAGCTTTGGCTTCTACGATATTTTGATAGCCCATACTGGGCAACAATTTCCCCAACTTGTTAATCCATACCCATTCAACAAACGGAAAACACTTAAGCGCACTCGCCCCATCTGGATGACCGCCCGCTTTGCAAACGAGACTGACCGACAACCTAGTGAACGAGCACTTTCCCACAGTGTGGTACTGCGTGCATCCGTGAAGGAAAAAGTCAATCGTAAGCACACAAGTGGTTACATGTGGCGTCCTTGACAAGTAAAATAAAATGCTTACCAATGTCTGTTTGAAAAAAGAACCAACTTGTGAAAGAAAGGCAGGACAATATTTAGAAAAATGAGGAACAACATAGCTTACCTATGTCTTTTGAGA
Organism: Lochmaea capreae; assembly: GCA_949126875.1. Classification (NCBI taxonomy): domain Eukaryota; kingdom Metazoa; phylum Arthropoda; class Insecta; order Coleoptera; family Chrysomelidae; genus Lochmaea; species Lochmaea capreae. The sequence goes on from OX421409.1 coordinate 16,235,856, forward strand.
AAATAAGCAATTCCTAAGAGAATGGGAGGACAATATTTAGAAAAATGAGGAACGACATAGCTTACCTATGTCTTTTGAGAAAATAAGCAATTCATAAGAGAATGGGAGGACAATATTTAGAAAAATGAGGAACAACATAGCTTACCTATGTCTTTTGAGAAAATAAACACCTTGTTAAACAAAGGGAGGACAATATTTAGGAAAATGAGGAACGTCATAGTTTACCTATTGTTAGTTGTTAGTCAGAATCTGTCAAGTAGTCACTTTGCATGTATCAGCTTTGGCTTCTACGATATTTTGATAGCCCATACTGGGCAACAATTTCCCCAACTTGTTCATCCATACCCATTCAACAAACGGAAAACACTTAAGCGCACTCGCCCCATCTGGCTGACTGCCCGCTTTGCAAACGAGACTGACGGACAACCTAGGGAACGAGCACTTTCCCACAGTGTGGTACTACGTGCATCCGTGAAGGAAAAAGTCAATCGGAAGCAACCTAGTGATTACATGTAGTGTCCTTGACATGTAAAATAAAAAGCTTGCCAATGTCTGTTGAAAATAACCACCTCGTAAAAGAAATGGAGGACAATACTTAGGAAAATGAGGAACGACATAGCTTACCTATGTCTTTTGAAAAATAACCACCTCGTAAAAGAAATGGAGGACAATACTTAGGAAAATGAGGAACGACATAGCTTACCTATGTCTTTTGAAAAATAACCACCTCGTAAAAGAAATGGAGAACAATACTTAGGAAAATGAGGAACGACATAGCTTACCTATGTCTTTTGAAAAATAACCACCTCGTAAAAGAAATGGGGGACAATATCTAGAAAAATGAGGAGCGACATAGCTTACTTAGGTATGTATTTTGAAAAGTTAAGCAATTAAGGCTGAAAGTTACCTTGCGTAGATGGAAGTTTGTCCCCCATGGCTGGAAGATGACCCCAGCCAGTAGAAAATATAATCAATCGGTCAAAAAGTCTAAAACCGATGGAAAATATTCCCCACCGGCTCATAGGATGTTTTCCATTGGCTAAACCCTACCAGAAGTTTGTCTTTACCTGCTAAGTGTAGGAATGAAAATGTACGAACATGAACACATGAATTCAGGAATTATAAAAACGGTATGTCAAATATTACCAAAATATTTACATTTTCAATAATGCTTTCACCAAAAGGTATACTAACCTATGTCTTTTGGAAAAAGGCATATAAAGAAGTTATAAAAATTGGGAAAAGATGGAAAACAATATAGCTTACTCTTGTCTTTTGAAAATTAAGTGCATAAACAGTTTTAAATTCTAATACATAATTTGTAACAATATTCCAAGTTCATATAAGTTAATAATCATGAGTAGGCAATTATTATTCTATCGAAGTGTTCTAAACTATTTCAAAATCAAATAAGTACCTATATCAGTTTGCTGATAAATTATAAATCGGTTAATATTATTGTATAAAAATTATTTGTAAAAGATCCATAACATTTTAAATACAGTGTATTTATTTATTGCTAGTAGTAGTGAGAAATAAAGAAAGGATAATATTTTGGGAAATATAGGAAACAACATAGATCTCCTATGTCTTTGGAAAAAAATATTTTGGAAATAAATCAATACAGAATGGATTTTATAAAATAAGTAACCAATTGTACAATAACTAAAAAGTATATAACTTACTGTATCAAAGATTATTCTTAACTATTTTAAAATCTAATAAGCGAGTACTCAGATTATTGATGAATTTTATATCAGTTAAACTTTTTGTATAAAAATTATTTGTAAAAGATCCAAAATATTTTAAATACAGTGTATTTATTTATTGCTAGTAATAGTGAGAAATAGAGAAAGGAAAATATTTTGGAAAACATATAGGAACCAACATAGATCTTCTATGTCTTTGGAAAAAAATATTTTGAAAATAAATCAATACAGAATGGATTTTATAAAATAAGTAACCAATTGTACAATAACTAAAAAGTTTATAACTTACTGTATCAAAGATTATTCTTAACTATTTCAAAATCTAATAAGCGAGTACTCAGATTATTGATGAATTTTATATCAGTTAAACTTTTTGTATAAAAATTATTTGTAAAAGATCCAAAATATTTTAAATACAGTGTATTTATTTATTGCTAGTAATAGTGAGAAATAAAGAAAGGAAAATATTTTGGAAAACATATAGGAACCAACATAGATCTTCTATGTCTTTGGAAAAAAATATTTTGAAAATAAATCAATACAGAATGGATTTTATAAAATAAGTAACCAATTGTACAATAACTAAAAAGTTTATAACTTACTGTATCAAAGATTATTCTTAACTATTTCAAAATCTAATAAGCGAGTACTCAGATTATTGATGAATTTTATATCAGTTAAACTTTTTGTATAAAAATTATTTGTAAAAGATCCAAAATATTTTAAATACAGTGTGTATATTTATTGCTAGTAGTAGTGAGAAATAAAGAAAGGATAATATTTTGGGAAATATAGGAAACAACATAGATCTCCTATGTCTTTGGAAAAAAATATTTTGGAAATAAATCAATACAGAATGGATTTTATAAAATAAGTAACCAATTGTACAATAACTAAAAAGTATATAACTTACTGTATCAAAGATTATTCTTAACTATTTTAAAATCTAATAAGCGAGTACTCAGATTATTGATGAATTTTATATCAGTTAAACTTTTTGTATAAAAATTATTTGTAAAAGATCCAAAATATTTTAAATACAGTGTGTATATTTATTTATTGCTCGTACTTATAGTGGTAGTGAGAAATGAAGAGAGGATAATATTTTGGGAAAATACAACAAACAACATAGGTATCCTATGTCTTTGGAAATAAATAAATACAGACTATATTTTATAAAATAAGTAACCGACAATACGATAACTAAAAATATTCGAAAAGTATATTACTCTATTTATGAATGTCGTAAACCATTTTAAAATCCAATTTGTTGATAAATTAAGAATCGGTTGAAATTTTTGTATGAAAATTATTTGTAAAAGTTCCATGATATTATAAAAACCTTTAAATACACTCTATTCATATATTGCTAGTAGATCTAGTAAAGAAAGGGTAATATATACGGGTAAAATATACAAAGCAACATAGTTACTTATGTCTTTTGAAAAAAAAATGGAAAATGAATAAATAGAGTATATATGTAGTGCTAGTAACTACCAAATAATAAAATACTGACTTACCTTATATAAAAAATTATAATCCTTGGAAATCATGACCAAATATTCGAACTGCACTTAGGTACACTATCGAAAAGTTCGAAGACACACACAGTTTCACTACCGAAAATAATTTCGAACAAAGGTACACTCCCGAAAATTCGAAAACACACTTATATTCCCGTAAATTAATAAAATACACTCCCGACACGACCGTCCGATTTAAAAATTCATTCGTTACTGAAAGCAATAAGATATTCATTAGTCACTCTATTACACATAAACAAGTATTTGTCATCGATGTGAATTCAATATACACTGGCCGCCCCATTTAAGAATATAAATATATATTATTTTAAAAAACGTTTTCTATTATTTTTGATATTTTCAATATACAGGGAAAGTAGAAAAGTTCTAAAAAAAATTCTTAAATCAATTTTTTTAGGATATTCTAAGAATTTACAAGAAAATAGTTATTGTGAATTCTATTTTCAGTATAATTTTGGCAGGCAGTGTATATATCGACACAATTAACATGTATTAGAACGTGTATTTTACCTTCATATTTTTCTGCGATTAACGGAAAGAAGAAGAGACTAAGGAATATCTATTAACTTCTTCTTTTTCTTTAACAGGGGATAATTTACCTGGATTATACAGGAGAAATATTTTATTGTAGTATTGATGTATGTGTTCGAGGGGATATTTTACTTTAATTTGTTTCCCTGATTCACAAAATGAAGAAGCACTAAGGGATTTTGTTTAATTTCTTTTTTTTATTCTCTCAAGAATGTATAAAATGATGGCTTGTTGTGTGCTGATTTTTAAAAAAATATGTAAAGACAAGGTAAGTGAAGTACATGGAAGTGTAACGCGCAAAATACCCTCTTAGGCTCCCCGACTAATGTGTGAATCAAAAAGCAGAAGTATTCTGTTAAAGCATTCAGCATTACACAAATAATTGTTCAATATGACTGTATGTTTGGTTGCATATACCAAAATCTTTTATTAATAGAAAATCGTTCATTAATAGGGGTCATTAATGAATCATTTTTAGTACATTATAATTCTTGATAACCACAACTGTGTGTATGGTTGCCTTCTACTTCACTTCTAATTAACATCATAACACTATACAAGAATAAAATTATTCTATAATATTGTACTCATTACCCGGAAGAACTAAATATGTTTTTCGACAATTATTCGACAATTATTGGAATAGGTTTCATCGATTTATTTGCAAGTGGCTCTGCTAACTTTATAGGGGTAATATATTTTATATTATAAGAATCGGAATACTACAAAATAAACAAAACAAAGTAACATAACAAAACAAAATTCTCTTTTTTTCTTAAAAGGCTTGAAAGCCACAAGCATTTGTACAAAGTGCTTTAATTACAAAGCACCAAATATTATTTTCCAGAAGTAATTGAAGCACGTGGCTTAGCACTTTCCAAAAGTGCTTTACCCAGCTCTTGCACCGATATGGTCCAATAGTGAATCAACATTATGCAAAAAAGATCCAAAGAACATTGGTTCCCTCGTATTACAGAATCGATTACTGAAATAAGGAACCAAGTTTACTTGAATACACTTTGCAATTTTCAATTTGTTCTTTCGATCAATAGACTAGCAATTTTAGGCTTGGCTCTTTATTGCGAAAAGTGCGGGGAGCTATATCTTATGGTACATGCAAGAAGGCTCTAATTCAATTCATCCCAAAATGTGATTTGGTTCCCTTTTGCATAACGGGGTAAAATTGAAGACTTATTTTCTGGAATGTATTTTTCTTTTTGTAATTATTTAGATACGAAGATGAACATGCTTCAAGACATTGGGAGAGGCATAGTTCGAGGGAAACCGATAGGGAGAGTAGACACAGCGCCGGTAGTAGAGAACATGAGACGGATAGATGGTGCGATGAAAGAAGTGAAGATCGGAGGCATAGAAGAAGGCGGGATCCCAGAGATCGTTATTGTTGTCCTGATTGGGACCAAACGGGTCAAGGTAGAATTTATATTTAGAAAATTTTATATAGTTCTATATTTTCGTTTTAACAGAGATTTCTTTCTTTCCAATGATAGAGTTTTTAAGACTATGATGCATTTTCTATTCTTATATAATATATTTCTATGTCATAGTTCCCTTTATTATTGATATTTACTACTAGGTATTTGAAATTTTCCACTTGTTCTAGATGTTTTCCGTTAAGATTTACATTTATTTGGGTATTTTCTTTTCCTATCACAATTTCTAACTGTATTTTTTTATAGAAAAATCCAGGTATGGTAGATGGCGTGATCATAAGACTGACGAAAGGTATTACAGTAGAGAATCTCAAGAATCTCCGTGGGAAGACGAGTATTCGAATGATCCCCAGGATTCTCCGCATTTTCTCACTAGTTCTAAGAGAAATTGGAAACAACGACCAAGTAGCGCTTCGGAAATGGATAGAAAAACCGGAGAAATAAAATCTAGACACTTTCTTGCAACAGGTAATACTATTTTGATTATTTAATTGGATTGTTTTAAGAATTATTTTTCCAGGTGGTAGTGATGGAGAACGAGATAGACGGTACAAACCGAGTAGAAGATCTCGTAGTAGAGACTCTCAATATTCCGAACCACCGCATAGACATAAACCGGAATCGGGACCATCGATAAAAGCTACACACCGATATAAATTTCCTGAAGATCCGATTATTTCTAAGAAGATTCAGTCCGAATTTAAATTAGATGGTAGCAAAAAACCTTCGTCTCTTACCAGAAAAAAGACCAAAGAAAGCCCCAAGATGGAGGAAAATCTGCCCAGTACTTTTCCAAGGAAGTCCAGCGGACGCGGGAAGCTCGTTTTCGAAAATGATTTTGTTTCGCCGGAACCGAGTAGTTCGAATTTGACCGCCAAGTTGTTATCGAAGATTAATTTCGAAAATGATTTTGGAAAAACGCTACCACTCGAAAGGTAATAAATTATTCATTAATTTGTTTCAAAAAAAGGTCATTTAATAAAAAAAAGATACATTTATTTGCAAAAAACTCGATTTACCATGAGCGTACTGCAAAATTTTCAAAATAGTGGTCATTTTTAACCAAAAATACCCATTGGATTACGAAATTTGAAAAAAATGTGAAACTTTTCTCCTAAACTTGAAATAAAGTGGTAATTTTTTTGCAAAAGCATTGACGTACTACATTTTTTAAAATAGGGTTAATTTTTTACGAAAAATTCACCTTTACCATGGTGGTACCTACTGTAGAAAAAATTTGCGAAAAATCATGGGCGCACGACAGAATTTTATGAAACTGTCAATTTTTTTTTTAAATTCCCACTTACCGTAGGCGTACTACTTTTTTTAAAAGGGAGCCATTTTGATAATAACTATTGCAAAAAAATGATCACTTTATTTTAATTTTTGCAAGAAACTCCATTTGCAATGGGCGTATTACAGAATTTAAAAAAAAAGTTTCCTTTTTTGCAAAAACTTCTCATTTACCATAGATGTACCTCTGAATTTTTTGTAAAGGGGTACAGGTTTTTATGAAATCTTCCCATTTATATTGTGCGTACTACAATATTTGAAAAAAAAAGGTAGATGATCAATAAGTTGAATTAGTGTCCAAAATATATGCTCAAAGCTCAATAAAAGTCATTAAACTTCAATTAGAATACTTTATTGAGTAAATAAATAACCCAGGAAACAACAATTAATATTTTTGTTGTTGCAGCGTTAGGGATAGGCCTAAGCCAACTTCTAAACTATCTCCTCGTTATCAAAAATCGAAATCCCATTTCGAAGACGACTTTTCTCCGACGGAAAAAGTCGAGCCAGAAGATAGCATTTCCAGTATAAAAGAAGAAGAGGTGGATCGCGAAAACGAAGACGAATTCGGCGCTAGAAATTTCGAAAACGCCTCAAACGGTCGGAAGAAGATTCTTTCGAAGGGCAGATTTTCCATTGGATTACGATCGGATGTTAACATAAAAAAATCGGAATCTGTGAATATATTCGCTAGGGAGGACGATCCTTTCGATGACGATTTCTTTTGTGGCGAGGATGATATGGAGAGAGAGCTGAAAAGTTCACCGAGAAGTACAGAATTACGATGGACTGATGATTTTGAAAATTAGATATTTTTTTAAAATAATTTTTACTAATTCAGGTCACTATGTCACTAAAAATGATATTTATATCGATATTTTTTCTTCTAGTCCTTAATGTAAGTGTGAAATTTAGGTGAAGGTTGGTTTATTTTTGATTAATTTTAATATAAAAAAAAATTGATATTGATATGCAAAAAAGCAATTAACTAGGAAATTGGGTGCTTTTTAATTGTTTTATCCTACTAATGATATATTTATTTGATATTAACTCGGAATACCAGTGCAGCTGCTTTTCCATCAGTGACATCTGTCAATTTTGCTTTATTGGCACCTGCTTTGCTGTTATCGAAGGTGACAGATAATGCTAGCCGAAATTCTTTATAATACTCATAGTGATCTGATCTCTCAATAATTTTTAATTTAAAACGAATAAATTCTTGCGGCAGTTTGAAAACTTAAAAATAGAAAAAATTAAGTGATAAAAACTTGTTGATATTATTTTATATTTTAGATAAATTTTCACCTGCCCAGTTTTGATTCTATTGAATTTTAACATTGTTATATGTTAGAGCCATGACAAAAACGTATTCACTTATGGTTTAATAATTTATATAATGTAGTTATGAATTTAAGTGTGACCATGTGTTAAAAAAAATATAATGGAACATTTTTTTGTATGTTAATACTATTTCCTTTATTTATATTTGTTCCTACTACCTCCTTTTATTATTTTTCTTAATATAATTTTTATTTAGCTGTTTTTATGTGTTTAATTCGCCTTTGGTAAAATATTGATTTATCTATAGTAAGTATCCAATTTTTCACTTAATTTTACTGTGTTCGAAAAATATGGGTTATAAATTATACCACTTAAACTGAAGTCAAAAAAGGTCGATCGAACCTAACTTACCCACGTACAAAACTGCACTAAAAAAAAGTTATAAATAATTATGATCCGAGCATTAAAAAAATTTAAATTTAACCTCTAATATTTTGAATTTCTTCTTTTTTTAAATTCGCGTTCTGGAACTACTTTACAAGCAATGTCATTTAATCTACCGTCTGGTGACAGGTGTCAGTATTTACCATAGAGACAATAAACATCTCTATGGTATTTACGAGAATCATCATTTTAGCGAATTTATCTCATCCTTGCTATTTTCTTTCTGCTTAAATACAACCCGTGAAAACAATTTTCACAACTTTCCTCACCGTAACTGGCTACTCTATCTGAAAAGATTTTTTATTTTGTGAATTCTGGCAGAAGAATTTAAGGTTATATCATATTTTAATCGAGCATTTCAAATTTTCTCAGCACTATCAAAGTGTATTTATATCTTATAATAAATGGTATTAACAAAATGAAACTGGAGTCAAATAGAATATTTATTAGTGATTTGCCAGAAACATCGACAAAAGAACAGATAGAAATTGCATTTGGAAATTATGGACAAATTACATCTGTTGAAATTAAAGAACGTAAAGAATTGGGACAGAAAAATACTTCTTTATTTTTCGCTTATGTTACTATTAACATAGATGCTAAAAGCTTAAATCAATGTAAGTTTTTGTCAAAAAATGTATAAGACTATGAAATTAAATATTTCCATGTGCTTTTTCTAGGTTTTAATGATTTTTCAAAGGGAAAATGGTTAGGTCAGAATATTAGGCTACAGATCGCAAGAGAAAGCTTTTTAGATCGATTGAAACGAGAAAGAGAAAATAATTCAAATCCCATTCTACCACAAGCTGAAAAGTTACCTGAAAAAAAATATGAAGCTCCAGAGAAAAAATTGAATGGGTTTAATAAAGTTATTGCTAGAAAAACAGATTCATCAGATTCAGATAGTACATCTGAAGAAGATGAAGGAAAACTAAAGATTTCTAATTCTCAGACTGAGGAACCTATTTCTGATCTTGTAATAAAAAACAATAGAGGAAAAATTCAACTTTCAAAAACACTAAGAATAGAATCTGTTGGAAACAAACCTATTATTAAAATAGAACAAAAGGAAAAGGTAGCTGCAAATACATCTGCTGCAAACCTTAAGCGTTTAGAATCACTTAAAATGTTGAAACAGGGATACCAAAATCAGAAATCACTTATTAAAGCTGCTTTATCAAATGTTGATTCTATACCAAAAAATAAGATTGTCTTTGATGATACAGTGAAAAATGATAGTAAACTTAAAAAAACGAATGTAGAAGCAGCAAATTCTAGTGAAAGGGACAAAAAAACTCTGTTTAATGAAAGTGATTCTGAAGAAGAGTTTGAAGTCAACTTTTCGGTTAAAGAACATTTTCAAGGAAAGGAAGGCCAAAAGGTAATGATTGATTGTTAGGAATATTTTGTATTTTAAATTTTTCGTTTCAGTTATTAGAACTACAATCAAAATATAAAAATGACAAGAGGTTCACTCTAGACCAGAGGTTTTTGGATAACAAAGCAGTTGAAAATGTTGTGGAACCTGATACTAATGACAATGAAGATATTTCTTTAGAAGAAGAAAAAAATAAAGAATATGCAATTCTTGAACAAGTGTTAGGCAAAAAAATAACCCGAAGAGCAGACAAACAAACAACCAAGTATAGCATTAATTTACAAAATTAATATATTGGAATTGGAATAATTTTTTGATTTCAGTAATAAGTCTATGCTGCGATTTGATCCTTCACAACCAGAGCATTCGAAATATGAAATTCCTAAACCACCTCCAGAGAAAAAAGAGAAGAAACGAAAAAGGAAGAACTCGGACACTGAAATCACAGAGGAGAAGAAAGCAGATGAAACAGCTGCACCAGAAGTATCCAAAGATGTATTTTACAAAGTTGCTGATAATCTAAAACAAACTTTTGAAGAGAAGAAAGAATTTAGTTTATTAACTATGTTCGGAGAACATGAAGAAAAAGGTAAATAATTGTATCAGAAGATTCTTAATTGTTTAAAAACTTTAAATTTTGTTACTTATACCTATTGTACATTTTTTTAAATGTAATTTTTTAGATGAAGAAATGGACACTGAAATTTCAAGAAACATTAACAAATTCCAACAAGAAAAGAATCCATTCAAGTATGATTCGTCAGATGACGAAGATGAAACTGAGGATATTCCTACAAAAACAAACAGTGATTCTGTAAATAAAGTAAGGAATGTACAAAATACTAGGAGTGCTACTTCATGGACTGATCCATTCTTTTTTAAATTAGACGATTATCGATTACAAGGTAATTGTTCAAAATATGAATTAAACATAAATCATTACAATGGAAAATTTATTTTTAGAGGGTTTTGATTTTGTCGAAAAGATGAAATTCGACGACAAAACGGAGTTTACGAAATTACGAAGAGATCTAAAGGGAATTGTGAAGGCGAAAGTGAGAAATAATTTGAGGAAAAATAAGCCGTTCAAGAAAAAACTAGGAGGAAGTAGAAAGAAAAAAGTGCTTAGAATGAAGAAAGCCATGAAACGATGATAGTGTTAACTGAATTGTTTTTAAAGTGAACTGTAGTGGGTAATTGACATGGGGTGTTTAATGAAAATGTGTTGCATTTAATACAAACCCTTGTTATTTACTAATTTGATATTTATATATTTTTGTTATGTGAATATAAGTATTTTTATCAAAATCTTTGCCGAACTAAATTCCCCATCCCACAACAATAAGTGTCTCATCAACCAACGTGCCCGTAATAATAAATCACTATAATACCCTACCCGGTTGGGAAACGCCTCGGTTTAAGTGACGGATTTGCGAAACATAAGTACACTACGTCAGTGACAGCTCTTCAGAAGATGCCAAGTTTCCACCCGAATGTGTAAATCGAGCCTAATTGAAATTTAATTTAAAATATAGGTACCCACGGATACCGTTTACACATTACACTACAAAATCTTAATACCATCTTTTTTGACTTCAATTTTTTGAAAAACTTGTTATGAAAAGTAACAATATAAACATTTTGTAAATTATAACTATATATCTTGCAAATCAGGCGTCATTACTTTCTGTCCGCTTGATGAAAAGTCAAAAATATTAATAATTTTACAACAAAAAATATTTTTTTACATTAGTAATCCACCCTTTCCAAAAAAAGTATTTCAATGATATAAGATTTTAAAAATTGGATATAAGCATTTGTGAACTATCCGTAGCTTAAACAATTGATTCCATGAAGTATCAGATACTTTTTGACGAGAGTTGATGTATGTACCTGGACCCTAGACCTAGATACGTACACGAGGTTTTTGTATCGTTCTAATCAATAAAACTTCACATTTTATTATTAACTTCCCTGCTTTCTAGGATTTTATCTTTTTTCCTTCAGTTCAGAACACCTAAAATTGTATCGAAAACAATAAACGCTTTATCCAACCCCCCTTGAGATATCTTTAACTTTAAGGAATCCTTCAGAGAGTCACTGCAATCGGCTGTTAATTTAACAGTTTGAATTATACCTATTTCAAAATTTTATTCCTACCGGTTGGTTCCTCCATTTTATCATAATTTGTCGTTTTATCCGCAAAGTAATTGATAATTCCTATTTTTATGACATGTACTTTGTAATTAATTTCTTTTTTGGAAAAGTACTTTGTAATTGTAATTATTTTTAAAGTACATGTAATTACCCAGCACTGTTCAGTATTAAATATCTCCAATGGTTCTAGAATTTGAAAATTTGTATATATGCTATACATGTATGAAACACCGTTTATTAGAAAATAATTTCAAAACGTGAAGCTTAACTCTGTCTTACTGTAATATGAAGCTTTATCACCCTGTATACTATTGCAAATTTGTACTCCCGTAATGATTTGAACAAAAAAACTGACAAATATAAAATGAAAACTACCGTTACTTTGTTTGACTAATACCATGTTAATATGAGAATCTACACTTATATTAACTAGAGGAAAGGAAAGGAATTTTTATAAGTAAAATTAAATGAGATTTAATTACGAATAAAACGGATTTGAATACTCATTAAGTAATTATATTGGAAAATTATTATACAAAATACCATTGAACATTTCTTCTATGTTACTAAAAATAAAAGTCAGAATGTCAAATGGAACTCACCGAAACACATTTTCACAAAATTTAAAAGACTTAACATTAAATTAAATGAGAATTTCACAAACGGAAATCCAATCCCGTATGATTTAAAACTTCCATTCAAAAAAACAAATAAAGAATTTTCGACATAAACATTGCATAATATGACGATAGTAATAAAAAAAATGCACAAATTAATATTGTAATAGATCTACAAGCTGTTGGGGGGATCATGGTACTTCTAGAAGTATGTTGAAAAATACTTGATATTATTAGTGGATAATGTGTATCTTACTGTTATTATTCTACTCTTTAGCGGGAACCTCAATAACTCGAGGTTTATCAATGATACGAGCTGTTCTGTTGCCTTTTTCAACTATTCCAATGATCCATGCTTGATACCCTTCTTGTTTCTCAATATCTTTACAATAAGCAGCAGCCTGTTCACGAGGTAAACAGATCAAAAGTCCTCCCGATGTTTCAGCTGAGTGTCCTTGCAATAATTGGAACATATTACCACAAGCTTTAGCTACAGCTGCCATTTTGGCAATTACAGGTAAATTGTGAATGACAAATGAAACTTCGTTCTTTTGATGTGAGGCTAATGTTTGAGCATGACCAAGTAAACCAAATCCTGTGATATCAGTGGCTCCGTGTGCATTATATTTATGCATCAATCTACTGGCAATACGGTTGAGACGAGCCATTGAATCCATTGCACGGTGATAAGCTTTTCTTACATCTTCTTCACTAACAACCAACTTTATTCTGTTCCAACGTTCTGGTTGATCGAGCCACTGATGTGCATTAACTGCCACCTGCAAAAATTAATACAATTTCTATTTGATGTTCTCAAATCATTTGAATAGTGCGTTAAACTTACCTGAGTTCCTAAGGGTTTTGTTAATACCAAAACATCTCCGACAACTGCATTATCGGGAACAATGTATTCATTGGGTTGACAAACTGTAGTGGCAACTCCACCAATCGTACACCATGGATTAACTACTGTCTGACCACCAGTTACTGTTGTACCAGCTTCCAAAGCTGAATCTTTGAATCCCCTCATTATCAGTGGAATGACAACATCCCTTTCTTTTTCTGTCATCTTCGTACTGACTCCTAGTAACATCAACATATTATCACATTCTGTGACACCCATGGCATACAAATCACTTAACACATTGGCACAAGCAATTTTTCCCATCATATATGGATCGTCGACCAATGGATAAAAGAAGTCTGTTGTTTGTACAAGGCAGAGTCCACCATGACGAAGAGGAGTAACCTGAAATTAATTTTGATTAAAAACATTTGCCGTTTTGAAAAATCAGTTTATTAATATTTTTAACAAATGTATTATACCAACTCCCACCAAATTTACTTGTTAAATTAAATATCAAAATGCATTTCAAACTATCGCATATAATTATTGGTTAGTTAACTTCCCATGAGCCAATAAAAACGATTATGTGTATTTCTTATCACAAAAATGGGATCGCGTTATCGCTATGACTACCAATAATAAATTTTAATACGAAACACTACATTTCAAACTTGTTTTAAGCATTAGAAAAAAATTACATATTATAGTTAACTTTATAGTAAAAATTTGATTAAGTAAATATTGCGTTTAGTAATGACAATGAATTCTTACCGAACAATCAAGGCCGATTCCAATCCGCGGGATTGCCATATGCATAAAATGGGCATGTTCATGTTCTGCTGAATTATAATCCTGTTGGAGTCCTTCTACAAGTTTATTGAGAACTTCTTGGGGCACCTTACATCCTCGACCCTTTAAATCGGCAAATCGCGTCAATCTGAAACTTGCTTCCAAGTCGTGGGCCAAAGGGTCAAACGGCCGGCGTAACGCTAGAGTGTTTGGATTTCCTCCTAACTCTAGCTGTACGGCCCCAAGACCATCCTGTTGAACTTGTGTTACTTGATAATCACCCATACCGGCTTTTCGATTTTAAACGAAAATGCACCCGTACTACCGTGTTAAAAACACTGGCTCGACGAGAGCGTTTCTCAAACAATCGCTAGACGCTTGCAAAATGGCGATCTCTAAAGCTGCAGTACTAAATCTAATGCGCATGATTGTACACGGCCTATTTTCCTATTGGTCTAAATTCCAAGTATGATTATGCAGGAGGTTGTCAAAATTTTTAGAATATAATGATGAAAACATGAATATTTCCAGAAATACAAGAATATCAACTGCCAAAATAATTTCACGATATTTGCAATAGTATATTAATATTTGGACATTGTTTTTACAGCATTTGGTGGTGTAAAATAATATTAAATAAATTATTGATTTTTCTTGATTTTGAATTGGTGTTTAAAAGGAGGGAAATTTTACGACTAGACGAATAGTAGTTACAGTGTTGCCAGAATAAATTTGGAATACTTTATTTCTTCAAATTGTTACTAAATACTTCATTTTGTTGTTAAAAATTGTATAATAAATTGATAATCTTCACAATGGATTTCCAAGACAATACTTGGTAGGCGTGAAACTTTATATTTAATTCGATAATTTATAAATTCAGTTTAAAATGACTATATGGCAGCAGTGCACCTAGATATTTTTGGTCTACAATGTTGATGATTGGTGTTTCTGATTATAGAGTTTCTTCTTCTCTTCTCCTCATTTTTTGCCGATGCTCAATGCCGTGTTTAGTTTAATTGCTTGCATTGAAATTTTAATAATTTTCCAGTGTGAAGTGATACACAAGTAGTGAAAATAAAGTGTTAATATTTAAAAACCTCTAAAAATTAGGTTGTATACAACTATGGCACCAATTTACAAAATGTATTTCTTTTAGGGTTTTGGTATAATGAAGATTTTACAGTTTGGCTACTAGGTTAAATTCCGGTTTTAAATACTTTCATTATGACTGAATATATAGACGATACAATATTAAATATGGTTAAGGACTTTAAATCAACACGAGATACTTCTAGAAATAATGAATTTTCAAGCCTCAAACGTTCCTTAAGCTCAAATTCTAATGAGAGCAGTTTTGACGATCATACTCCAGTTAAAAAGTTGAAGCAGGATGCTAAACTAGACATGTCTTATATTGGGTCGCCTAGAGAAGTTAGGAGGATGAGAGCAGATTTAGTAGAAGCCAGAAATACCATTAAAAGTTTAGAAAGTAGGATAAGCCATATGCATTATGTACGAAAACAAATGCAGTCAATGTTTGAGGATGAAAATAAAACTCTCAAGCGCCAAAGTGAATATGATAAGAAATCAGTAGAAGAATTGGAAAACCAGCTCCAAACTGTCAGAAAAAGAGAAGTTGAATTAAAGAATGAACTTTCTGAGGTAAATGTAGTTACATCTTGAAATATTGATATCTTGAATACAATTAACAAGTTCTTATTGTTTTAGATAACTAGCAAATATGAATTGTTAAAAATTAAGGCAAGTGAAGATGTCCATATACTTGAGAGAAGCTTAACAGAGTTGAAAGAAGAAAGTAAACAAATTAAATCCGAAGAAAATGGAATTGTCCCAAGTCTAGAAAGAAGGATTAATGAGCTAGAAACGATGTTAGAAGCAGCAGAAGAGGATGCCGAAGCTCAAAAAAAATTAGTAGAAGAATTAGGTAAAAGAATAAGTGAAGATAATGCTACACAAAGAAACTTGGAACTGAAAGAACAAGAATTGTTGAAAGCAAAATTGTATATTAAAGAATTGGAATATGCAAAAGAGAGTTTTGGAGAATTTCAGGAACAATCAAAGGTATATTTGAATAGAAATATTACATAGAGCAAAAAATATATATAAATATGTTTCAATTTTAGACCCAATCTCAAAAATTATTAAGGTATATGGAACTTGAGAAGGAAAATGAACAATTAAGGGAAGATACTAATAGGTTGAAAGAACAAGTAAAAAATAAGTTGATACTTGAGGAGGAGGTTTTCGACTTGAAAAACAGACTAGTTAAATTTAAAGATTATGAAAAGAAATTTGCCGAACTACAGGTACATGAGAATATAACGTAAATAGTGT
Organism: Lochmaea capreae; assembly: GCA_949126875.1. NCBI lineage: Eukaryota > Metazoa > Arthropoda > Insecta > Coleoptera > Chrysomelidae > Lochmaea > Lochmaea capreae. The sequence continues at coordinate 16,252,255 of OX421409.1, forward strand.
TATTCCTAATTACATTTTTATAGCTTCAAGAAACTCAGAATGTTTTACGTTTAAACGAATGGAAAGCTGTTGCAAGAGGAATATGTGAGACAACAGAACCAGATTCAACATTACCTCATCTTCTGAGGGTGGTTGTTGATCGGCTGCAACAACAAGAGCTTAGTTTAACTTCGACAAAAGTTGAATTGGAATCACAGCTGAAAGGACTCACTCATGTATGTACTATTTTTATCTTATTGTTTTAATTGCTTGTTATAATATTATTATATTTTTTGCAGGAAGTTAAAGTAGCGAAAGCCGAATTAGAAAAGAACCAAAAATTGTTCAACGATATCAAACAAAACAGTGAACAAAAACAAAAACTTATACACCGTATGGAGAAAAGACTTATGCTGGTGACTCGAGAAAGAGACAGTTATCGACTACAGTTGGATTCCTATGAAAGGGATCTGACAATGAACATTACATCTGTTGGTACAAGCACTGCATTAAATCAAATACAATCACAAAAAGCACGCATTGCTACACTAGAAAAACTTGTAATGGATTATAGGGATATGGTTGCTAAATTGGAGGCTGATTTGGAAATAGCTCAACCCAATGCTCGTGCAGGTGAGTTGAGAAAATCGTTATTAAGTTTATGGTTTTGCTTTTTTTTTAATTTCAGATGTGCTGCCGGTAAGAGCAGAACAAATTTCGAGGTTAAAAGACGAAGTACAACATTTGAAATTCGATAATGATAAATTACGTAAAAGAAGAGATGAACTAGAAATCCAGCTTGAATCCCTGTTAGAACACGAAGATTCTTTGCACGGAGGTAAGATCCTCCATCAAGCCAACAATCCACTCGCTGAGTGCATCTCGCAAAGGGAAAAGCAAGTTGAGAAGTTGCAACAAGAAATCGAAAGGTTAAAAAGAAAAGTGAAAAATATGGAAGAAGGCATAGAACAAAGTAAACTTGGAGATATAACGTTAACTGGGAAAGAAATAAACGTTTTAAAGGAACAACTACAATCTCAGGAAAATAAAAATCGACAATTGAAGGAATTCTTTAAATCGCAGATAAAAGAGCTTCGAGATGTTGTTTATATACTCCTCGGTTATAAAATCGATAGGGCTCAAAATACTTTGTACAAATTAACTAGCATGTATGCGGAACGAGCTGAAGATTTGCTGTATTTTCAAGTGAATAAAGACGGGGACTTGGACCTTCTCGGTAACGAGTACAGCGCAACTTTAGAGGGCATGATTAACCTCCATTTGCGACATCAAAAATCCATTCCAGTGTTTCTTAGCGCCCTTACTATCGATTTATTTAATAATAAGACTATGACTACTAAGGCTTTCGAGGAAGATGAGTAATTTATAAAGTAAAATGTATATTGTAAGCTGTAATATCTTTAAAGAGAAGAATACACTGTCGATATTTAAACAAAGTCGTTTAATTAATCAATCTTAGCTTTGTAGGATTTTATTCGTCGTAAATTTTGTTTAATAAATGGAGAAATTGTAATAATTGTGTTTTATTTTCACGCGCGTCCTGTGAATGTGATTTACTTCGGTTTTTCAAATACAATTGGAATAAATTGAGAATGAAGCGAAAAATTGGCAATTGTGATAAAATAGCATTATCCAGCTACTATTGTTTGAAGTGCATAGAATGAAAAAATACACATTTTATTGAAAATAAATAATTTTATTTACAAATTGAAGTCAACAACAAGAAAACATACATTAACGTAACTACTTATTTGATAATTTAACGCCTTTTAGAGCAAATAGGAAAGATGTATTGGAACACCAGTGCCAACTATTTCCTAGAGGGTTATAAAATAAGCCGTGAATTATTTCAGTTCGACAGTTACCTGAAAAATTTCAATGTTAATCAATGTGAAAAAAGTACATAACTATTTGATTACTCACTATCTTCCAATAATCTCTGCAGCTCAGAAGGAGATATAAACTTTTCATATTGATGTGTACCTTTGGGTATTGCTTGTAGAACATCTTCAGCCATAATGATTCCAAATATGTTTGATTGCCAAGTTTTATTAATAGTTGTAATGAAAATTTTTCCATTTGGTTTTAAACATTTCACACATGCCTCTATAAATGTTGATTTATTTTTTACATGTTCTATAACTTCAGATGCTACAACTGCATCATACTTTTCACAGTTTTCTTCAGCATGTTCTTCTATAGATGATTTGACATAACTTACTTTAATGTTGTGAAGATTGGCATGATCCTTGGCAGAATTGATGAGGTCAATATTTGCATCCAAACCTGTTACATCTGCCCCTATATTTGCTAATGGTTCGGTTAAAATGCCACCTGAAATTTATTATATGACAATACTTTCCCCCAAACAAGAAAATAAATATCAACTTTATACATAATTGCTGCAAGAACAGGAAACAAACAATGTTTTTGACTTACCTCCACAACCGACATCTAATATGGAGATTCCTTCTAATGGTAAAGCCGAATTTTGTATTCCTTTGCTAATAGTAAGGGATTCTCGAATCCATGGCACTCTAATTTTGTTCATAGAATGAAGAGGTTTCATAGCACCAAATTCATGCCACCAAAAATCGACGTATTTTTTAAAGTGAACTATTTCTTGATTATCAACTGTAGTTGAATAAAACCTAGCAAACCAAAATTTTTAGAAGTTTATTGAATGCAACTACAACCAAAACATCTACTTACCGTACAGGAATACCATGTTTTATGATTTTTTGCAACATGTTTTGTATCTTGGTCCTAAAAGCATATATTATTTCGACTATTATCAGCTCTTTAAAGTAACTATGTAACTAGAAAAAATGCTTTTATGATCTAATTTGACTTATTTTTCAAAAACTGACGCACTATGGGTTTTGATATAGCGATTAATGAAATATAGTGTAGATGAACTATTATATTGTAAGATTTTTTCATTGGAAAACATACCTATTTTTAAATAAGAGTTGTAAATATACAAATTTAAAACAAACAAAAACTTAACCTCAGTAATCAGTAAACTTCATACCAATTGTCAACGTCTTGTCATTTGACAGGAATTAATGCTCAAGGCAATTTTTAAACTTGCGCTTTTATTTTCTAAAAATACATCAATATAATTTGAAATACTAAAGATAGTTGTTCCTCAACATATTAATAATGTGATCCTTTATCTTCAGGATATAGAAAATAAATTTTCACATCGCCTTTATTTGTTTTAATAGTTTCTGTGTGTTTTATCAAAATAGTTGCTGCAACTCCATATGCAAGACAAGGTAGTCCTAAAATGAAGGATTATTAAATATTAAATCGTAATTTGAACTTTTGTTCTACCTAGGTTGATAACTTTGATGACTCTAAAAAATAAATCATCCATATTTAGATTCTGATACGGCCTTTTCGTACAATGATATTTCATGTACGGAAAGCATCCGGTTCTCAAAATGTGGTAGTTCGATTTTCCCACTTTCCAGTTGAAATGTGATTTCCCCCATTGATCATCTATCACACTGGAATACTAGAACACTCAATGGTATTTTCTATTTTTGAAATTTCATAAATACAACTTACTTTTATAAAATATGAAGTCCAAGGAGGTTCGTCAAATTGCTTAATGCATTTGGTAAGAACATCGGATGAAGTAGGCTTAGTACTATTTCTATAGTTATAAAAGATATTTCTGGTAGGAACTTTCATCTTCATTGTAATCCAGGTTTCTAAAAATATATACCTCCATTTCTAATAAAATTTGTAATGACGTCACGGTACTACTTCGTTTATAGAAAATTAAGTTGGCAGCACTGCAGTACTGAAGAATGGGCTTCTCATCAAGAAATGGCTTTTTATTTAATAAATAAAAGTAACAAGTGTCAAAACACGGGCGCTCCCAGAAGTCCTATATAGTATCGAAAAGAGTTAAATTAATTAATGTTTAATTACCGAACAAAGAATTAGTATGCTGTGATAAATAATTAAAAATACGTTCTTTTTGAATCGATTTATAAAAAATAAAAAGTTTTAACGTAGTGAAAGGTGAACATAAGTTTTTGAAAAGTGTTTGTATTTTATAATAAACTCCTCTAGTTCTTGTACACAATTTATTAAGTGTAAATATGTACTTTGCATAAACTAATTTTTAACATACGGTTTGTTGAAAATATAAACAAAGTCGGTTAAAATGGCATATTGCTGTTAAAACATGGAAAAACATTTGGAACAAGACCGTTTAATACCAGTATCTTCAGGTAATTTATAAATTATCTTACCATATTATTAAGTTTTATTTTTTTGTCAAGTTTACTTTTTATTCTTACCTTCATCTAAAAATCACTCCATAACTCACTGTGCTGCCATAGTTCGTCGGCCATACATTGTTGAGGTTAGAAACTTGCCAAAAACCTTCAAATTTTCATAAACAGATATTGTTTATTTTTCTTGTTATTTATTTGAAAATACTATTCAAATTTATATACAACTTTCCAAAGGGACTGTTCTATTCTCAAACAGCTTCATTTGCTTAGTGTATAATATAGTAAAGTTTCATTTAAAATGCTTTATTACAAATGAAAATTACATAAGTAATTTGTGATGTTGATATTATTGGCAAAGCACAAAGTATCTTAACATTTCAAATGTTTGTGCCTTGCTTCATTATTATTTACATCCTTATTTCACTCAATAAATGTATATAATGTTTCATACCTATATGATAGTATACCCGAGTCTATACCTACATCTTTAAACTCCACTAGTTTTTCAAATTTTATAGTTATTCTGTTAGTCATAGTATTATACTTTTAAATGTTAGATTCAACAGGAGAGCTAAAGATAAAGACAAATGAAAAACTAGATAGAAAGGGTAAAAAATATGAGTTTTGTGGAAGAAACTCCCAGACTTTCAGAAAAGTAAATTACCATTCAGTATTTTGGTGTAATACATTACCTCGCACATTACTATATCCACATGCAACAAAACCTTTAAAAGTACCAAATTTGGGCAAATATCTAAGGGGACAACCTGACTATCACTCAAAAATATGTTAATTTGGTGAAAATATACACAGATTTACTCAATTCCTCCAACATTCCCATAAGTGACAAATATATTTTAATTATTAAGTACTAACATTATTCAAATTATGAAGTATATACTTCATTCTCACAATCAATAAATAACTTCCAAAACATTACTTAGTCTGATTGTAAAAATGTGTATTTCTTATGAGTATCATTACATACCTACAGGTCTACAAGGCAATGCAGAAGGAGATATATCATCTCAAGAATCAATTAATTAATAACAATTATCTGTTAAGAATTTTATTATGGATGAATTGCAATGTACATGTAGTCTTGACACCATGAAATAGTTGCAAATCTAAAAAATACTCCTTCCTCACTGACTGAATAAATCGAAAGCTATCCAATTATCAAACACATAATAGAATATCGATAGGTATTTGCCAAAGTAACATAAGTCACCAAAAACGATTAGTAGAAAAAACGTGTTTCTTTTACGGGTATGATTAAAAAAAATTATGGACATACGTTTTTAAAATAGTTAAAAATAAAGTTTAAAGCAGTGATTCCCAAAGTGGTCTATGACAATCTGCAAGGGGTCTACATCAGCGAAAAATTTTGGAGTCCATGAAATGAAAATGGGGGTCCACCATAGTGGATCTCAACATACACTGATAGTACCTCTATTTACTCACATTATGCTATCGTTTAATATAAAGACATAAATATACATTATTTATAAAAGTACCTATAAAGTAAAAAAATTATTATATATGTTTATAAAATTGTGTAAGTTGTAGGCATTCGCTTTGTGGTCGCAATACATTTTGAACTTGTAAAAACCTGCACATAATGATATACCAGTATCATCTTGTTACAAGCATAGGCGGGTAAGTACTTATGTAAGTAGGGGTCTACCAAAAACCGAAAAACATGGCAAGGGGACTCCGACACAAAAAAGTTTGGGAACCTTTGGTTTAAAGTATAATCTAGGCTTACTACACTTTGACAGTACCTTCTTAACAATAGAAGCTTAATAAAAAAACATGATTTTCACCAGAAATGTCACTTACGTTACTTTGGCAAAAATGCATCGATATTACAAGGAATATTACCATATTGCAAACTATCGCTGACACCATAAGATCCCTAACACCTACAGTTACCTTTTTATTATGTAATTCCATGTAAATTTTGTCATCATTTAACTGCCAATAATCCTAGTGGTGGACGCAGTAATGTAAAAAAAAGTATAATATACTACAAAAACGCTTAACTCTACTGCATTTTGAACTACTTAATTAACTAGGGGTTTTTAAGCTCAAACAAAATGTCTTCTTTTCAACTATAGATCCTTATAACTTTGTTTTGACAGGAGCTGTAAGATTAAGTTTTTGTCTTTTAACAGAGAAATCCAGCTTGAACAACTTTATACATCAATTTTTTTACTTACCACTCTCAAGGTTGTACTAGTTCAGATCTAGCCTAATCAAATTAAGTATATAAAAATTATTTTGAACTTTACTGTATAATCAACTTTTATTCATAGTGAAATTAAAAATAACAAAACTTACAAATTAAAAAAGGGAAATTTGCGTCTAACCGGAATTCTGTTCGCTCTTCTATCTTCCGGAACCGACGGAATCCTTTTTAAAACAGAATATTTTTGCGCAAGCGTCAACAATCGATTTGGCGTCGCGACGTCCTTCCCGGCCGGGAATCTTCAGTTGTTCTGGAGCGTCCGAAATGCTCTCTACGTCGACGTCTCTCTACTAGTGATACAGTACAACAGGTATTTTGTGAAACACTTTTGTACTTTTTATGATTTTTTTGTCTGCCGAGGATTTTTTTTTTTGTAAAAATTTAGTTTTTATTTATAGTTACACTATTTTTGAATTGTTTGTTTAAGTTTTTAGTTGTTTTAGGGAAATCGATACAGGTGGCTGTTGAATGTAATCTGTTTGAATTTTTAATTTAATTTTTACCACCATAGGGAATTTCACGATCGTTATCGCTTGTTTTTGTGTTTGGTTGATAATTAGTAGTTTGGAATGTTTTTCGATTAGAAGCGACAGTTTTTATTTATTATTAAAAAATATTAAACTAACTTCTCTGTCATAATTGGAATGAAATAAAATATTTCTCTATACTTTAAATTATAAAAACAAAAATAGTATTTCAAAGAAATTGGGTGTTTTTTTTTATCTAAATGCTGATACTTTTAATGGAGGTATATACAGTGAGGAAAAGCCAAACGGAATAATGGAATAATTTCGGTTTCTGTGTCCCAAATTGTTTCATTTCCGAAACAGGGTGATTTTCCAAAATTGACCAAACTATGCTATCTTAAATATTTTCCCCATTTTACTAGATTTGAAAAAAGGGCAGAAAAACTTTTGATAAAATAACCGAAGGAGAGTTCAGTGCAGTATACAATTTATTTTTATTTGGTTAATCTTAGTAGGTATTTTTCTATGGAACATTTTATGTCACTCTGTAATAGAAATACGACATAAAATATGTCATATAAGGTGAAAGAGGATTAACAATGTAAACCAAAAAACCCAAAATATACAGGGGGTCCCATTTAAAACTACCAAAGTTTATGCCATACAACCTACTAACCTGAACTTACTAAAAATTAACTGCTTACTGCACTGAACTCTCCTTCGGTTATTCCATTGAAAGATATGTTGATTTTTTTTTTAATAGAGTAAGAAGATAATTGGAAAAGCGCCCTATCTCTCGAAAATGTAACAACTTACAGAAGATCTTATTGAACCACGGCTTCTTTAACAAAAAAATGAGTCATGTTGTCTATCTCCCCTACTTAATTTTTAAGATACCTTACAAAACCATCCAATTTGGGATACCCTGTTTATTTATAAATTGACGTTAAAATGTATGTGATCCCTACTGGGTTATCTTTGATCCCTACCATGAACCACCTCCGAGTCACAATTACTGCCCCCAATTTTTAAATGGGAGATAATAAATACAACAAAATGTTTTTCGAAAAGGGATGTTTTTGAAATAAAAAATCTTCCAATTACTATACACGTGCATCAGACTTTCTTCAGCATCTACTACTTCCGCTTTTTAGTTTTGGAAATTCTGTTATCCTTAGGGAGCATAAGGGAATATGTTAGAAGATACAAGTCTTGAAAGCTTATAAAACAGGAGTGTGGATGATTTGTGTCGGCGGTGTAGTATACCTTGGGGCGTTTTTTTTGCGAAACTGTCTGGGATTATTGTTAAATATGTCACGCTGTTATAATAGAAATAACTTTGTTATTGATGAAAATATCAATTTTATTGTCGTTTTTCTAAAATTCCGTTTATAATATTATCCTTCGCGGGAATTAGAAATTCCTTTTTTAAGTAGCTATTCATAACAATGGACTTGTTGCACTTTTCAGCGAGCCAAAAAGCAACCGTCAACGACATGGCTACCTTAAAGGTTTCCAGATAATGAATTAAGCCTTTGGCGCTCTCATGAATTTCAACAATTTGTTGTGTTACAATACGAAAGATTCGAAATTGAAAAATTTTGTATAGTTGTGAGTAGAATTAGTTTGCACTGTTTCACAATAAAATAACAGGATGTGGCAAGGTCCATTTGAGGATTAAAAAGCCGAAAAGATAAAAAATAATCCATAAATCATTTCTAGTCCTGACCTACCCACGAGAAAACAATGGATTCTCATGGGTGCAATGTAGCTTCCAATTGGTCTATGAAAAATGTACTGGAACGGTTAGTCCACATGGAGTATTAACGTCCCAGGGTGGGCTTAGTTCATTTCTGTTATTCACGAGGTATTGTGTTCTTAGATGTTGCTGTGATTGAGATTTTGTTGTATTGACTAAAACTATTTTGTTGGTGATAATTAAAATTATGGCTTTTTGGCGACCATTCGAAGAGGACGATATTGTTGTAGGCTCCGAACAATGAATATACTAGAAGAATAAACAAACGTATTATTCTATGCCAACATAAACAATGCCAAAGTTTATTTATTTGATTTATTTGATTTCATGTCGCAGTGAATATAATAAGTTGTTTTGATTGTTGAATATTTTATTGTTAAAATTGTTTACCAAAGGTTTTGAAATTTCTGAAAGTGGAGAGTAGGGATTTGAGACAATAGACAGACAGACAAAATATGTACAGGCAACTGAAACAAGAAAATAATGGGTCAAAACATGGAGCTGCTGAAAGAATACATAATTGACAAAAGTTTAAAAAAATCCATTATTACAGTTATCGGTAAAACTGCTATTTATCGGAAAAAGAGAGTACATAAATCGCTGGTGCGTTGGGATCCTGCAATAATGAAAAATTTGTCTGAAACCGGTTCTGCTTCTGCTTATAGATTGTGAATTGTGAACAACTATAACAATTTTGTTGAGAAAGAAAATAAATATTTGAAAAATAATTTTTTCTTCAAACGTATAATACTTCATTGCTTATTGCATTTAAACAGAATTATTTATTTTATATCTCTAGATTTATTTTCAATTAAACATTTGTATTTTCATACTCGTATACACAACAAATGTGTTATCGTATCCACATCTCCTTATATGTATTAAAATGTTTTGTATTGTCTCCATTGTTACAATACTCGACAAATTAAAAATTGGTACTTGGAGCGAGTTGTACTTTCACTATGACTAGTCGTGAACACATTAAAAATGCATTGTGTGTGCTTGTTTGTTCAAAAAATTAAATAAAACAAAAAAAGGGAACATTGGAAATAGTGTAGATACTGGATCGGTTGTGAGGAAATAGAAAAACCCATTTTTATATTCGGAACAGTATTCAATTATTGGAGGATGCATTCAGCTATGAATTTCACTGGTTTATGACCAGTCGAAAATTATTTCTTATTTCACTTTTTGAATAATCATGAAAATTGGGTAGACAATTTAATACCATTCACAACAGGGGTAGGAACTGATTGCTCTTCATACATTTGATATATTTTTCTTCATAAAAAAATCCAAGTCGTTAAATAATTATAATTAAAAAACAATTTTAATTTCCAACTTTAGAGACTTATAGCTCATTAACGAGGGGAGTAAGGTAATCATTTCGGCACTGTAGCAGAATAGCGCTGGACAAAAACAGCGCTCCATAAAATAGCGCCGGTTGAAATATCCATAGAAAATCAACAATTACTGTAGGATGTGATTGAAAAATCAAGTTTCACCGCTAAGCATCATCCTTCCTTTACAACAAACAATATCAGAATATAAGGAACGGAAAACAAGTAAGAGCAACAATAAATATTTTTCATCATACTTCAACACATATCGCTTCCCGACCAACTGACACAGATCAAAGTGTAAACAACTACTTGTCAGTGTCATATCTATTTAAAGTCTAAAAAAATGCAAGTTCACGTTGCTTGTCATTTCGGTAATTATATCCTTCGTGGAATAATGTATCACCTCCTTTCTGAGACTTGCCAAATTGCATTTTTTTAGACTTTAAATAAATATGACACTGACAAGTAGTTGTTTACACTTTGATCTGTGTCAGTTGGTCGGGAAGCGATATGTGTTGAAGTATGATGAAAAATATTGATTGCTGTTCTTACTTGTTTTCCGTTCCTTATATTCTGATATTGTTATAGACAGTTACCAACACTTTGATCACTGTCAGCTGGTCGGAAAGCGATGTTGAATTGACGAATTGAATTAGGAAAACTATTGTTATGACTGTAATTTATGAAAAATATGTTATTCCTAATTATGCTAATTCGGTACTATAGTGTATTTTTATGTATGAGGTAGTAGTAAAATAAAGAAGCATAATTATCTTTTGGCGGCGCTATTTTATGGAGCGCTGTTTTTGTCCTGCGCTGTTTTTGTCCAGCGCTATTTTGACCAGCGCTATTTTGTCCAGCGCTATTTATGTCCAGCGCTATTTTGTCCAGCGCTTTTTTTGACCATCGCGATTTTGACCAGCGCTATTCTGCTACAGAGCCATCATTTTATATGCAGTAATATCGTTATTTTAGGCTTCTTCTGCTTTTGAAGTCGCTTAGGATCAAATCAGGGTAGTCTGGTGGATTATTATTTAAAAAATTAATTAATGTAAAAAAAACAAAAGTACGCAATGGGTAGTTTAGTTTATACTCACTTTAATGGAAATGGTATCCACAGTATTTGGATGTAAAGTAGTCGAGTTTTATTTTATAAGTAAAAATCTCATTTTCAACCACCCCATTGTAGTTATTTTCGTTGAATGTAAATTAGAGATACTATATTTTATTAGAAAAAGTTTACATTCGGCATACGTCCCGCTGTTTTCGAAATTTTGCACATGAATTTATTTTACAAATAATTTACTTCAAGGTCATAGGGGGCATAACTCACTCTTAAACGCAAACCACTGAATAAATTTAATGTTATTCGATAATTTAGTGCATAACTGTCGTTACAAATGACGCTTTTAGTTCGAGACCATTTCTTAGGGCGAATAAAAAGCGAAACGTTAGAAATAGAGAATAAGTGATTATGTAATGCTCTCTCTACCCTAGGTTAGGTTAGGTTCTATGTGAGTGGGGCATTCTCGCCACCTCCACTGCGACCTCCGTTGGGTCTATTGTGGCTCACCCCTAGGGATTACAATTCACTCCACAAGCCTGTGCTTCTGACGATGTCCATGGTTGTATTTGGTGTCATCCGTTGTTTACCAGTAAACGATAAAAACTAAATAGATTATGACATGATGGCTAACAGCATTATCGCTGACCTGTCAATTATTATTAGTTTGATTTTCTATCACCAGTTGGCGATAATTTACTCATCAAGTTTCCAATAGTGATAGAACTCGAAATTTTGATATTCTTTTTACTTTTTCCCGTTATTAACTAGCTTGAATTGGAAAGCACCATTTTAACACTAAATAATGGTACCGTTATCTTAATCTTTTGTTTCAAGGTAAAATTAATTACCTCGTAAAATAAGTACCTTTTCACTAGGTACCACCTCTACAAAATTAGTTATGCATAAAATTTCGAATATTTATCATCGGGTTTGTTGATAAAAATGTTTTGTATGCCATTCACTTCAGTTTTATCTTTTTTCACGAACCGAAAAATCGTACCGGTTGTACTAATAAAGTGTTTATAAAAAGTTGAAGCGAAAAAAGGGTTTTTGTGAGTATATTCTCGTATTTGAAGCTGATGTTTATTAAAAACAGACATTCCATTTTTCCTTTACCATATCCTCAACTTCAAATACTTAAATTTCTTCAGTTCAACCAAATCAGGGCTATTGGGTAGTAGTTTATGATCTGAATACGAATCTTCTCGAAATACTACATTATCCTATCATTTTATTCGCTTAAAAATGTTTTTTGATATCTTTAAAACATTCTTTAACAGAGTAGATATACTAAAGGGATCTGAATTGGGGCCGTTATTAGTATTCTTATACAAGTTTATGATGCCTCTTGTTAACCCAGTCCAGCACCTTTGTCCCCTGCACCAGTTTGTACTTTGTACAAGTTCCTAGCTGGGTGTTTACTACGTAGCTCAGCGTTTCCTTGCGGTTGGCCAAGTAATAACTGTCTTTTGCGATCAAGAGTCTCGCGTGTAAAGAGTTTACACTGTGTCCGTAAAGTATGGAACAAATTAATTTTTAGCTAAACAGGCCATTTTAAGAAATAATCCTGAAACACGTCGATTTTTGATTTTAATTAATCTAATATACAGGGTGAATTACTTTCGAGTAATGACGTCACCGTCATTTTTTTAAATGGAACACCCCCATTTTGTCTCAATTTTCGGATTACTCTAGCTGAGCTGATTCCAAAAATGTATCACATGTTAATTCCAATTGGTACAGGGTGGACAAAAATACAATAGTTTTGTGTGTGCTCATAAAGTAACGCGTAACATTCTTTATTAGTTAAATTGACAATATTATAAAAATACTTATTGTCTAGCGGACAGAATATGACGAAATACATGATTTTATAATAGTTCGAACTGCAGCCCTTGCTGTATTTGACAGTAACCCAAACGGTGTACAAATTCTTGTTGAACCTTGTTTATTGTGTCTTGAGAAATATTGTTTATTGCTGTCCGAATTCTCTCTTAATTCTTGAATATTTGCTGGTTTCGTTTGATACACAACATTCTTCAGATGACCCCACATAAAATAATCCAAAGGATTGAAATCTGGTGACCTCGCTGGCCATTCAATAGGTCCACGTCTACCAATCCACCTGTTCGGAAAAATGTCCTCTAGGTACCTTCTAACATATACAGCATTATGTGGAGGTGCACCATCCTGTTGAAACCATAAACTTTCATCAAAACCTCCAGGATTACGTCTGCTGGGAAACAAATTACGTAAAGTAGGTACGAGATACCCCCTTAAAAACTCAAGGTACGTTGCCCCGTTTAAATTACCTTCGATAAAGTAGGGTCCGATGATTCGATTTCTTACAATTCCAGCCCATACATTTACCTTTTGCGGGTATTGTGTATGATGCTCAAGCATCAAGTGGGGGTTTTCTTTTGCCAATATCTACAATTCTGACAATTAACCTCGCCATTAAACGTGAAAGTGGCCTCATCAGAAAAAATAATGTTTTGTATCAAGAGAGGGTCTCGGTGACATTTATCCATCATTTTTTCGCAAAATTGGATTCTTCTATCGAGATCATCTTCGTTTAATTCCTGCACAAGTTTGATTTTATAACGATGCCATTTTTTAAGCTTTAATAGTTTTTGCACCGTTGTTTTGCTAACACCGATATCGCGACTAACTTTACGCACAGAAGTGTGCGCATCTTCTTCAAAACTAAGTAAAACATCTAATGCTGTATCAGCATTTGCAACCGTACCAGTTACTCGAAATTTCTTTTCAATCTTACTGACTGTTGAACGCGTTATAGGTCTTTCTGGATATTTATCATTAAACAAATTGCACATTTCCATCTGAGTTCGCGATCTGTCTCCATACCCGATCATCATAAGTATTTCAATTTTTTATTTTACACTTAACTCCATTTCTACTTCAAATTAAATCTAGGCAATAATTAAAACATTCACGAATACCAAAAATATTGTAGTACTAAACTGTCACTGAACATCAATAAATTACTAAACAAATAATGACATTTCACAAAAAACTAGACGACTATGTTTTTTTTTTAAATTGATAAGAAATAATGTCTTTCATAATATTCTGTCTGCTAGACCACAAGTACCAAACATGTTTGGGAACAGCTCATTTTTATTAATCTAAAAATGTAACAAACTACAGGGTGTTACATTTAAACCAATTAGCAGTTAGTTCCGCTGTACGTTTCAGGCATGGTTCTTTTATAAAGGTTTTCCCATGCATTTGCCTTGGGACATTTACCCAGAAATTTTTATGTTGTTCTCTGATCCAGGTCTTTACAGATCCTCGTACCACAGTTTTCGGTATACCGAGAATCTGTCTAGGTTCAAGCTGCGTATCCTCTGTCCCTCTTTTTGCAAGTTCGACAGCTTTTTCATTGCGCTCGATACCCTGGTGACCTAGTACCTAGGTCAGCTTGACGTTATTCCGTTTGGCTAACGTCTTCAGTTCTTCAATGCAATCCCATAGTCTAGAGGTTACTTTCTGGCTTGAGATTGCTTTAAGTGCCGCCTGACTATCTGCCATATATGGAACATCTCTCCTGTTGTTTTGTCTCACACATTGCAAGATTGCATATACCTCTGCCTGAAATACAGACGTATAGTTTCCCAGTGCGTAGCTAATAGCTGTCACCTTATTTTTTGGAGTATACTTTACTACAATACTAGAGTGGTTAATAATAAATCTTCAATTTTATATAAAGTGAAAATTCTGAGATGTCTTTACGTAAACTTTCACTAACATAAAAAAAGTTTCCAATCGAAATTAAACGCCTTAAAATATTTAACATTATCTAAACAAGTTGTATCGACTGAAAATGTTTATAAAACATTGAAATATATATAGTTCGGTAATCCACAAAGACAAAAGTTATTATTAGAAAAATCTATTGTAAATTTTCCACGCGGCGGCGGGAATAAAAAGAGGTAAACGGCGTCGCATCGAACAAACGAAATTACGTTTAGTGTGAAGGTTTATACGGTGGTATTTTTTTGATAATCATATAATATTTAAATTCGGCTGTGAAAAATCTTAGGAAGTTTTTTTTTCTTGATTGATTGTAGGAAAAATGCTTTTATATTCACTTTTGGTTCGTATCTACATTATTTTAACCTGTAAACTTAAAAAAAGGACAAAAACTAATCGTGAAAATAAAAATAAAGTCACATTATGGATCTGTTGTCGTAAAATTTGGGCTTTATAGGGCGCCTATGTTCCCTCTCACGATAAATAGGTCAAGACCGTATTCGCGATGTTTGCAACCCTTGAAATCCAGACCTACTTTTGAAAGGATAAAATCCCAAGGGCACGAGTGCCAAAAAATATTTTTAAAATGGCCATTTCGCAAGTAATATTAAATATTACGGGCGACGGAATAATATATTATAATGTCAAAGGATATATAGGAAGGATATGAATGTGTGAAAAGGCTTAGATGGGCTTAAGACGTTCAATCTCCAGATAGGTGGATATAGTTAGGAAAAATTGGAAGGATATTTTTTATATAGGGTAGTTCTAAATAAATTTGAAATATTGCCTTTATTCAATTTAGCTCCTCGCGATAAGCTCACGTGTTGAAGGAGTAACTAATTAGCAAATAATTTTACAATGCCATTTTAGACGCTTTCAACAATATGCAGGGAAATAGGTCATATAAAAGTCATTTTTCTGCTATAATTTTATTGCTCTCATCTTTGTCCATATAGGAACTAATCAGCTACTAATTATTCAAAGTCATTTGAGGTACTTTTGTGTATTCAGGAAATTAAGATATTTGAAAGTCGTTTTTCTGCTATAATTTGATTGCTCTGATCATTGTTCATGGTGCAACTAATTCTTCAAAGCCTTTTCAGACGCTTGTAATCTTGTACAGTGAAATCAGCAACTAAAAAATACATATTTTCAAAGATATATACATTTGTGTTAGAGCTTTTCATGCGTTAAGCTCACTTGTTGAAGGAGTAAATACTTAGCAACTAATTTTACAATGCCATTTTAGACGCTTTCAACACTATGTTGGAAAATAGGTCATTTAAAAGTAATTTTTCTGCTATAATTTGATTGCTCTAATTACTGCTCATATAGCAACTAATCAGCTACTAATTGTTCAAAGTCATTTGAGATGCTTTTGCGTCTATTCTGGAAAATAAAATATTTCAAAATCGTTTTTCTGCTATAATTTGATTGCTCCGATAATTGTCTATGGGAGCAACTAATCAGCTACTAATTGTTCAAAGTAATTTGAGATGCGTTTGTGTCTATTCTGTAAAATAAGTTATTTAAAAGTCATTTTTCTGCTATAATTTGATTGCTCCGATCATTATCTATGGAGCAACTAATTAGCAACTAATTTTTTTAAAAAGTTATCATTGCCATCATTTTTTAGGTTGCTATATTATATGAGCAACAAATTCATAATTAGGGCATTAATTAGCACATAAAACGCACTAAATTCTTAGGTATTTTAGACCTAATTAGGCTGGGTTTTTGAGGCTAATTTTATGGACTTTGCTCAGGTGGCCATGGTGTCCATAGGTGTGGAGATCCTCGTCCTATGTAACGGCCTGGAAAATAGTTAATTGAAAACTCTCGTAAGATTACTGCTAAATAAGGGCATCGTTATTCACTGAACGCAAACGAAAGCAGAACTAGTCCTACAACAAAATTAGAATGATACTAACTTTTTGTTTGTTTTTGAGAATAAACATGTTTTTTATTAATAATTTTTGGAAAAATCAGTAGCCTCACTAAAGAAATATATTGGTCAAAATAAATTTAATTATGAGTAAGACAATACAGTCTCTTTATCTCATTAACAAAACTTATCTTACATGTTTATAGGAACAACGTCTTAAAATTGAATGACGAACAATATTTCAGATATATTAAGCAGTTATTAAGCCGGATTTTCAGATGTATAAATTGATAATCGGATGAAAATGACAAAAGTTATAGGCATTTTCAAGTATAAAACAAATCCCATTGAGATAGTAAACTACGATTTCTCGATTATCTGTGGAATGATTTGGATGTTTTTTGTATTAAAATGCATCTACTCAACACTACTGTCAATTTTTTAAAAAATATCGTCTAGATGGCGCTTAAGCTCTACAACTCAATAGCTGAACAGGTAGTGTTCCAAGTGGAGTTTTATTCCAATACATAAAATATGACAAATAAGCGAACTAAACTTTGTTTGTAAAAAACTGTTCTTAAAATATTCGCGAACAACATTTTTCTATGGCTGATAAGACCTAGGAACAGCGGAAAAGTTTTGATGGAAAAGAAAATTCGAAGTAAAATGACCCAATTTTATTATTTTGAATTCCACAAATGTTTTACGTTGGAAATCGTAGATATATACGTATTTTGTTTGAAATTTGTAAAAACCAGAAGGATAACCTAACCGGTTATTTATAGTTGTACTAATACCCGAATTATGAGGTTTATTGTATTTAAAAAATTTGATGATTTAGATCAATGGATTAAAATTAATATCAGCATGTCAGCAATTTTGATGAAAAATTAGAATTATTTTCAGCCTTATTCTCAGTCACAGCGATATTAGCTACTAAATCATTTACTAACAAGTTGCCACTAACATGTTAGTGTCATATACAGTGCTATTAAAAAGTCCCCTCCCCCCTCGTATCTTTTGAACGGCTACACTTACATTAAGAAAATTTGGAGGGTGAAAATAAAGTGTTGTAAACTTTAATTTTAAATAGGACCTTATGGCAAGTGATATCTCGTTTGAAAGGCATTGACATTGGCTACATAGCCATATTAATTTTGTTTGGGTTTAAACTAATTTTGACGGATAAATTAAATAAATACCAAAATTATTGAAATTATTTTTTTAAATTTAATTAATCAAATATCAACAATGGATTCTTATAGCAAGTGTTCGAAATGTGCTCCGTCTACTTCCTGACAGTAATACATCCTATTAGTAAACTCTTGTACTCGTTCGAATGTGTCAGCTGAAATTGCATTGCATTCTTCAATAATTCTTTCTTTCAAAACGCCAATGCTTTCTGGTGCCGTAGTATAAACCTTGGATTTCAAGTACCCCCATAGAAAAAAATCTAATGGTTTCAGATCTGGTGACCGAGGTGGCCATTCTATAGGACCTCGCCGGCCGATCCATCTACCTCGATATTCTTCATCCAGGTAACGTCTTAATGCACCATAATAATGTGCAGGAGCACCATCTTGTTGAAATGTTATTTCCAGAAGGCCGAATTCATCTGAATTATCTGCCAGAATTTCAAGAATTAACGGCCAACACTCTCTGTACTCTAGTTTTACTTACTTCACAGATAGACGCAACTTTAGTTGAAGAAGAAGTAGGGTTTACTACCATTTCAGCAAATATATCAATTTTTTTATCATCACTGAATGTTGGTCGACCAGATCGTTTGGCATCTTGAACACTACCTGTTGCTTCAAACTTGTGAAGAAGCTTCCTCAAATAAGTTCTCGAGATTGGGTATCTCTCATTAAATAAACGTTCCGCTTCATGGAGATTCTTTCCAGATTCACCAATAATTAAGATAGCTGCTACTTTGTCGGCTTGAGTACGTACCTACCTAGCCAGTTCCCGATTTCCCCTCTTATGCAATCTTTTGTGATTTCACAAAACGGTTCCGGACCTATGAAGTCTCCTTTAGATCCTTCTTTATCTAACTGGTCAGCCATTTCATTACCTGCAATCCCCTCATGTGTCGGCACCCATATTAGAGACACTTTGTTGTCTCTTGTCAGCCTGTTGAGGGATTCTTTACAGTTTTTTACCAGTCTAGACCTAGTTGTTGGATTACTGATAGCTTTAAGCAGATCCTGTCAGTGAATATTTTTATTTTTAGTTTTTCAGTCGTAGAAAAATATAATGAGCTAACTTGTGACAAAAAATGAGTACCTATGTTTCTTTTTTTGTAATGAATACACTCAAAAACTGGTTTTGAACATATTTCCACCGATAGCTACACTCAATGCGAATACGGGGATTATGATTTTAGTAAGTCTAGTCGTTACACTACCGTCCGATCTGCAGGATATTATAAAAAAAATAGCTTAGTAATGGAAAATTTGAATCATCCGTGAAAACGACGTAAACGAAAGTGTCCCTTCTTGCTTGTCTTTGTATGCTGAATAATAATAGTATTGGGGTATCCCCTTTTTTTAAATTCTCACATTCGCACTATACTGGCTTTGTCTGTATAGTAGAGTCCGTTTCAATAAGGAAGAAGCCACCTGAAGTAGGCGTACCGACCTGCGCATAAGTCAAAATCTGTCGAGCGATCGTTCCATGCCATTGGCGTTACAAGCGATGTTTCATGCCGGCAGCAATTAAATTGTTGACATTTGAGGTTGTGTTTGAAACAATCATTTACTGTCGAATATTTTTCATTTTTGAGTATTTTAAGACGTTCTGCTAATTTATTTGTGAGTGCTGTGTGTTTTATTTGATCTAAAACCATGCCTCCTATAAAACTGGTTGGTGTTAAAAGAAAAGTTATCCACAGTGAAGGCCGACAGATTCTTAAAAACGTTGCAACTTTTGGAGTCTGAAGGTGAACATGGAATCCAAATTCCTTTACAAAATCATCGGTAAGTCAAATAAGAAAGTATAATAATCCAATATATTACTCAAGGCATTCAGATTGTTGTAAAATATATGGAAGAGTATACATTCCTTCAAAAATAATTGAATTCTGCTAATAGTTCATATAGTCTGCTGCACTTAGCAGTTATTTATATGGTTCTAATACTTCTAATTTTGTGTTACCCTACAAAATGTGAAAACGTTACGCTACTGATTTAGATTAAACTATCAATTTTTAAATATGGCGCTGGTTTTGACATCAAGGTCGCGCATCGACTGCAATTTCAGGTGGCTTCTTCCTTATTGAAACGGACTCTACTTATCATTGCCCAGAATTTCCGTGAGGTTATATAATTTCCAACTATTATAGTTATTAAGTCACAATATCATTTTGTTTCCAAATTAGTTGATCAAAACGGGTAAAATCGAAATTCGTATCATGATATTAAACCTTATAAAACTAATAGTTTCATAATCAACGTTGATTGTGTTCATTTAAATACCTTTTTACGATTCGAATCGGACCTTTCATTTAGAAGTGACGACGGGTAAAAAAATGTTGAAAGTTAGAATAAAGCTTGCGAAATGGGCGTCACCTGGCGTCATTTGACTTAAAAGTGACTGTTTAACATGTATTCTCCAAATGATGTCATTATTTTAAATATTTTCAGCTGTATATTCCCAACTTTTTTATGAAATGTTCAAAAAGTGGTCAGTCTGTAAACGAATTGATACTTCTAACAAGATTACATTTAACATGAATGCTGTAAACATGATAAAATGGGAAGTTTTTTCGGCCAAAGAGACCTTGTAAGTGACGGCGATTAAGTGTCGTCGTTTGGTCGACCCTGAAAACGTTCGATCAGTTGACAAATGTTATTTTATTTTCTTCCTCCGACAATCTTCATGTGCCATAAATGTTCGATTGATAAATTTCATAGCTCGAAAGCAAAAATAAAATTCAACAAAAACGGCACTACATCATTTTTATTTTGAAGTTTTAAGATCTTAAGTATTTTGTAAGTTCTGAAGTTCAAACTCGTTTTCTGGTTAAATGCAAGTTTTACGGGGTTAATTAAGAAAAGGGGGTGAGTTAAGTAATTGTTAAGCCTATTGGAGGATTGATAATGATTTTGGCAAATAAGTTGAAAAATTTATTTATAAAAGAGGATATTTGGTTATCATCGGCCTTGACTGTGGATACTACTACTTAGTCAGGTGAACCTTGGCCAAGACAAACTCAAGCCAAGGTCCCGGCACTGAGGCCAAGGCGGGCACATTGTGCCATTCCTGACTGTGGATAGTTTTTCCTTTAACACCAACAAGTTTTCTTATGAGGCATGGTCTTAGATCAAATAAAACACACAACACTCACAGATAAACTAGCTAAACATAAAAATATTCGACAGTAAATGATTGCTTCAAACACAACCTTTAATGTCAATAATAAAATGGCTGTCGGCATGAAACATCGTTGGTAAAGCCAATAGAATGATTTTGATTTCTGCGCAAGACAGATGGCAAACTTCACCTGTCTTCTTATGTGAAACGGAGTCTACACCTTACCACATCCAACGTGTTCAAGCTCTATTACCTCAGCGATTTACGTTTTGAGTATGGAGTCAAAAATTTTGCCAGGATTCTATGATTGACTTCTTGATGTCATTTGGGAGGTGGCTGCTTTTACATGGTGGTCAGCATTTTCATTGCCAGTGATTCCATATGGGGTCCAAATTAGACAGACTGTTACATCACGAGCTGAGTATTTATTGAGAAAGGGAATCAGTACCAATGACCACCTGTTTGACACCAAAGGAGATATAATGACCACCTGTTTGACACCAAAGGAGATATATTTAAAGGTTTGGAGAATGCTTGTGTGAATGCTACAATTTATTTTGAACAAGTTTGTGTTCAAAAACACTTTGAAATATATAAAGTAGATTCTAATATTTCTCAGTGATACGAAAAATTACGTTTAAAGGAAATTGAAATATAAACAGTATTTCCGTTAGTATAAAATATTGTTCCGGCTTACAATGGACAAATAATGAAGTAATAGGTGTATTATCTTCGAATGCCTATTATAATCGTCGAAAAGGATGAGAGGGAAAATAGTAAATCGGAAATGCACGACGAGTAGCGAACGTTTTCAGTAGTTTCGATTTTCCTGTTTTATTTCTACTTTTTATCACTGTATGCAAATAAGTCCATCCAATAATAATAGACCATCGAGTTTCATGTGGAAAACGAGTAGAATAAAGCCCAAACTGGATAATAGACTCTAAGGTGGACGCTAAAAATTTTCACCACGAAACTAAAACAATAATTAAATTAATTAACTTATGTATGCCAGTAGATATACTGGGCCACCACGACTATTAGTATAGGGAAAATAATCTGTTAGAGAAAGAGAGAGACATCGAGGCAATGTGTAAGGGAGAAACAGAATCTGTCACAAATGATTCGGACCCCTCCCCCCCAATTTGAACCATCCGAACTACCTTCGATTGCAGATTAATCTGAATAATTGTGTATGAAAATAATTTTTTTTAAACCCAAAGAAACAGTTAATTCAAAAGCACCAAAAAAACTTGTGATACTAAGACGATGATCAAATGTCAATAAACGTCAAACTAAACTGAAGAATTTTACCAATTGATCAAACAACGTCTTGAAGTGTTGCCAACCCGTAGAATTGCCCTATCCATAAAATTATATACATAAAATTATATTTACGATTGGTGAATTTATATTAACCATTCCAGAATGACGTCACTGACAGGTCGGCCACATTGTGCCGGAGAGGGCACATTCACAGATAAACAACGGATAATAGTTAGACTTTAAGTCACAATTAGTTCTTAAAAGTATCTAAAATGCCATCGTTATGTAGTGTTGTTAAGTATGGAATGTGCGGGAAAGAGATAAGGTTCGATTTCCGGCTGTTTTAACGGGGCCTCCTCACAGTGGCGGATCCAGTAAGGTTATTCGGGAGGGGCATTCTAAGTAAAAAAACAAAAACTTTTTCTTTTAAATGCCCAGTTTTTCGGCGCCTACTGCTAATTAACTATATGTTGTGTTACATGAGTGCTCGTTATGTTACATCAAGTAAATTACAACTAATTGAGCTATAATTACATATATACAACTACAACTAAAAATCTAAGATTAATACCTATAATAAAAAACAGATAAACATATTAATTAAATGACAAATTCTAATCTGTGATTGCCGGCTTTGGCAACATTAACAACAATTTCTCAGTGTATACGAGGCAAAGACCATATAACCTTTCTTCCCCCGTTTTAGATTTTAACCACGTCTTTGCGCGTTTTAGAGTGCTAAATGATCGTTCGGCACTTGCTGCACTCACAGGAAGTGTCAAGAGTGTTCTTAAAAGTTCGTATACTGTTGAAAATAAGTCTTTATCACATACGACCAATGCTGAAAAGCCATCTGTTGGTATATTTTCTTCACTTTCTCCTTGCCATTTTGCTTTCCACATTGCTAATTCGCCTTCAAAACTAATACTTGATGAAAAAAAGATCTGTGGGATGATTCTTTTTAAATAATATATTTCTATGATTCATTATTTTTAATTTCTCGGGGGTGGGGCGGTAATTGCCCCCGATGCCCCCCCCCTGGATCCGCCCTTGCCTCCTCAGTGAATTACAACTTTAAACTTGGCGCCCGTGTTCTAAGGTTAATTAGTGTAGCTACAGTAGAACGGGGGAGCTTTACCATCACGTGACTGTTACGTCAGCAACAATATTCATCCGAATCAAATCAAAACTTCTGTCAACACAATAGAAATAGTCGTTATGACTAATATTCCAAAGGTCGGCCTTTTACGAATTGGTAATTAGACAGGAAATTTAACTTTTTCAATCTTATTTATATAGTTTTCATCGACATTTATTAAAACTATCGATATACTGGGTGAATAAGTTACAAAGTCCAAAATTAATAAGTAGTAAAATAAGCATTGTAATATTCCCGTCTGTTATGAAATGTCAAAAGTTAACAAGTTGATAATGTATTGTATTCGTACTTACCAATGTCAAATGGAATAAAATGTCAAGTTAATTCTTACAAGAACTGATTTTAACAATAAATACACTTTCAATCCAAAAATTCGCTAAAAACAAGACAATAAACTAAACTAGCCTAACCTCAAATGCGGTAGTGTCAAACTCAACTGTTAGTACGATCAGTTATACACGTTACGTCTCCTTTTACGATTCCTACGGGAAATTGAAAGAAACTATTGCGTGTCTTGTAGTTGGTCTTGTGAAGAAGATCATACGTCATACGTCATTATGTTTGATTTATATTGATAGAAGAAGATAGTATGTAGAAAATATGTGTTGCATAAATCGTAGATTGGGCCACGTGATGGTAAAGCTCCACGATTTCTACTTTATATTGGTCAATTTTTGTTCAAGAAAACACACAAGGATCAACTCCAACTAATCGATTCGATTGCCTTCCAACACAATATGGCAGACCTGTCAGTCATGTGTTTTGTACTGGGACTCTTCACACTATGGAATTCTATCGGTCACTTTCTACAAAACTATTACTAAAGTTCTTCCAAAGTTAATGTAATGACCCATATTTTTAATCCCTTTGAATGAAAAAGCCGCCCAATGGCGTGCATATAAATTTTTTATAAATTCGAATATTGTGAAATAATGTTAATCTACTATATCAATTTGAATGAAAAAATTTAAGCTGCATACAAAATTCATAAAATTTGTAATACAATAATAAAGCGCTTTCCTCTAGAACAGGAGTATCTAAAGAACAATTTTTTGTATCGCCAACCCAACCATATTTTAAAGGTGGGTGTATATCCTCATACAGTTTTAATTATAATATAATTACCATTACTACTATTTTCTTACATATTAAGTTAAAATGTATTTTATTTTATATATTTATTCATGTAATAAAACCGTAGGGATTGTTTGAATAACAAATAAATGAATAAACACTTGACAACATCATGTGTCTATCAAACCAAGTTTCGTCTAAATAAATTTTAGTTCTATTTGAATCACGGTACCCTTTTATTTTGCGCAAATACTCCTGTCTAAGTTCAGCGATACGCCGAGACTCCATTATTACCATTCGATTATCTAACTTCTTATATTCAAATCCACAATTCAATAATCCCGCGCATCATCTTGGACTGTTGTTTCAAATGGTCTCCAAAATGCCATTCTAATTAATTATATTATAAAACTTACCCTAACGTCTATGAACAAATGAATATTATATTAATATCAATTCACTGACGCGACCTACACCATCAAAAAGGTTTTATATTAATGATACCTTTCTACACTAGATCACCTACACTTTCCTATAAATACCTATAACAATTCACTAAACTCACTCAACCAAGAAATAGATATTATATTAAATATTTCTTTAAAACAAAATTCACACCCGACACTGAATGATAATAATGGATTATAAGCCGAACCACAACACAACCCCCCCGATCACCCTCAAGACCGTAGAATTTTTTCTGCCAAAAACGTCAAACGGAGTATACTTCGGTTATTTCGTTATATTGCGATGAATACTGCAGTTGATGATTGGTTGTTTCGAGGTCTTGACTGCACGTGCAATACGTTGCCAACTCTTCAAAATTTTCTTAAATATAGTAACATATAAAAAGTGGTTTTAATTATTTTTTCTTTTTTCAGTAATTTCAAGCGACTTATAAATTTACATTATGTATTTTTTTAAAAATATTTCCAAACTAGCTTTCTTATAACATCACGAACTAACAGTTTACTGAAGTAAGAGGAACATTTGTGTAGCGAGCCTAACAATTTTAGAAAATATATCTGACAACATTGCTTTATTTTATGGTCATCACACTGACTTTAGTTAGAGTAACTATTGTTCCACTCTGTATACTGTATTCCGGACTTATTATTATGAAATATTGAAGACGTGTGAATAGTGTCGATAGTAGAATTCTATAGTGTGCATAGTCCCATTACTGGAATGGTCGATTGCATTACTTTTTACATTTTTACGAGAGTAGATCAGAAAATAATTTTCTTGTCAAATTAATTGTATACCTACTCACGTTTTAATTAAAATATAAACTTCCTGTCGAGAAATAAACGGTTTCTTTATTTAAATAAAACTGCAATCAACCTACGTAATAATTACTGTTACACAGTGAAATATTTTATTAAAATCATGATCGGCAACTACCGCAACTATAAAGTGAAATCGACCATATTCGCATAGTTAACATTCTTTTGCATTGTTATTCTTTGTTCTATTCGAGAAACATTTTGAAATAGAACCCACCGTTCCATCGACAAGAAATCTGTTGTGTTGTTAAGTTGTTGCGGAAGTAACGGTGTAGAATACCGATCTTTAATCAAACTGTGATATATATTTTGCCTATTCACGGTCTAGGTCATGCTTAGGTCGACCTTCACTTCACGTCGAAGTGTATAGCATGGAAATAGTTTTTTACTTCAGAGGTTTCTTTGATATACGTTACGTCGTCTTATTTTTTAATTGTTAATTTCAATTTGTTTATTGAAAGATACGTGGGTTATCTTTTATATTCTGCAAATAGAGCTTGAAAAGAAAAACAGTGGATAACTTTTGAACACTATTGTTTATCAAACTATTCTCCATGCAGAGAAATGCATTTTTACATCTTTAGGAAGCAATTATTCCACTTCCTTTTTGAAGTGTTTTTGAATGCGTTGATTACATCTACTGGAACCTTTGTCCACTCAGTTAATTCTTAATTTTTGGAAAATTAGGTTGACACTGTGTGGAGGATGATCCAACAACTCGATTTTTTCTTGTTTTTTTTTAACATTTACTGTCATTTTACAATCTACTTCATCACAAGAGTATTTAGTAAAAGGGTTGTATGTTATCGAGCCTGGAAGTGAAATATTCATTGGCATTTTCACTTATACAGCACTAATCACTATTAGTGTTGCTGGGTAAGTTTTTATTTAATCTTCGGTTGGTTGGTCCATCGTTGTACAAGTTTTCTACTCGGTCGTTTGGGTGGCCAGTCAGTCTCATTTAGTAATTGGTGGAAACTGTTCTAATTACTTCTGTGACATACGGGATTTGCAGGTCTTCTTGGAGAGCTGCGTTTTCGACTGGAATCTTCATTCTGGTAGGTTTCGCACAGCTCCACAGTTGCACACCATATGTCCAGATAGGTTTTAGCGTTACTTTATATAGCAGCAGCTTGTTTTTGGTTGATAGTTTGGATTTTCGGCCCAATAGCCTGTTTGGATTTGATGCCTAGCTGCCTTCTTTTTGTTTGGATTTGATGCCTAGCTGCCTTCTTTTTGTTTGTACATGTTTCTCCCAAGTTAATATCTGATCTAGGTGCAGGCCCAGGTTTTAAAAACTAAATTGTTTTTCGAGCTGAGTCTTGGTGCAGGATCATCGTTACGTTGGTGGTTGGTTTTTCGAAACTCAACAATTTCTTCCGACAAACAAATCGATATGTACCAATCAGTTCTTTGATCCTTCAGAGGAATTGTTGCCACATGACCCGATTTTAAGACAAATATCGCCTCCAGCTTTTCAACAGGCCCATTCTTTATCTAAGTGGCAGTAAAGCAACTTTATAGCAACTGACTGACAAGCAATTCTAGATAATAACTTTTTAACCCCTTTCAATAAAATTGCTATTCTGGTGACTACTAGTGGTTAAGAAGAATGATTAGTCACTTTTATAGTGTAAATCGACCTTACTATTCCACTAACAAGTATGACTACTGAGAAAAGTGAGGTTAGAAGAATATTTTGTTATTAGTGTTCAAATGTTCATAGATAAAGATTAGTTTAGTAAGATGGTGACGCCCTGATAAAATTAGAGAGTGTTTATTTTCGAAGCTAAGGGTGAAATTCATAGTCGACACTTGAGGGTCACTCATACTCAATCTCAACTTAGTTTGAGTTTAGCTGGAGGCGAGTTTTCATATCTACAGTCATTACTCAAGTAATACTTTATAATACTCGTATTTTAAATTTTGCTTTCCACTACACCAATGTGATTACTAACCTAGGTAAACGATAAACGTAAGCACTATCATCATCTATAAGACGTATAGTCTACAAAACCCATAAAATCATCCATCATACTAATTTCCTTGAAAAAATTGAAACTATAACCACTGACAAATAACAACCAAACAAAATTTCGATATCGTAAAATGACAGTGTAAGGTACAAACGTGGTTTTTAGGTTATAAATCTTTACTCAAGGGAGCTGGAACCTGTACTCATATTTTACTCAAGTTACACTCAAACTCAACCTCACTTTTCGCCTGTCAAGGGTCTCTGCATAAAATCAGGATGAGTGAAGTATAAGTGACCCTCAAGTGTTGACTATTAATTTCACCCTAAATCTCGAATTTGACAATCTTCCACTAACCCTTAAAAAGCCAGAGTCGCCAATGAATGGCTTTACACTAAGAAATTTTGATGAATGTTTTATTTTATTAGCCTCTATTTGCTCAAAATCCTCGGAAAAACAATTTTCTTGTATAGTTCTTCCAAAGTTAATGTGATGACCCATATTTTTAATCCCTTTGAAGGAAAAAGCCGCCCAATGGCGTGCATATAAATTTTTTATAAATTCGAATATTGTGAAATAATGTTAATCTACTATATCAATTTGAATGAAAAAAATTAACCTGCATACAAAATTCATAAAATTTGTAATACAATAATAACGAGTTTTCCTCTAGAACACGTAGTATCTAGAGAACAGTTTTTTGTATCGTCAACCCAACCATATTTTAAAGGTGGGTGTATATCCTCATACAGTTTTAATTATAATATAATTACCATTACTACTATTTTCTTACATATTAAGTTAAAATGTATTTTATTTTATATATTAAATTTATTCATGTAATTAAACCGTAAGAATTGTTTGAATAACAAATAAATGAATAAACACTTGACAACATCATGCGTATCAAACCAAGTTTCGTCTAAATAAATTATAGTTCTATTTGAATCACGGTACCCTTTTATTTTGCGCAAATACTCCTGTCTAACTTCAGCGATACGCCGAGATTCCATTATTACCATTCGATTATCTAACTTCTTATATTTAAATCCACAATTCAATAATCCCGCGCATCATCTTGGACTGTTGTTTCAAATGGTCTCCAAAATGCCATTCTAATTAATTATATTATAAAACTTACCCCAACGTCTACGAACAAATGAATATTATATTAATATCAATTAACTGACGCGACCTAACCACTACACCATCAATGATACCTTTCTACACTAGATCACCTACACTTTCCTATAAATACCTATAACAATTCACTAAACTCACTCAACCAAGAAATAGATATTATATTAAATATTTCTTTAAAACAAAATTCACACCCGACACTGAATGATAATAATGGATTATAAGCCGAACCACAACACAACCTCCCCGAACACCCTCAAGACCGTAGAATTTTTTCTGCGAAAATCGTCAAACGGAATATACTTCGGTTATTTCGTTATATTACGATGAATACTGCAGTTGATGATTGGTTGTTTCGAAGTCTTGACTGCACGTGCAACACGTTGCCATCTCTTCAAAATTTTCTTAAATATAGTAACATATAAAAAGTGGTTTTAATTAATTTGTCTTTTTTCAGTATTTTCAAGCGACTTATTTTAATGTTTCCTAATAAATTTACATTATGTATTTTTTAAAAAATATTTCCAAACTAGCTTTCTTATAACATCACGAACTAACAGTTTACTGAAGTAAGAGGAACATTTGTGTAGCGAGCCTAACAATTTTAGAAAATATATCTGACAACATTGCTTTATTTTATGGTCATCACATTGACAATAGTTAGAGTATACATGCATAAGCAATGTTTTAAGCGATTGATCGATTTCATTTTTTATTAATGGACCATACTTACGGTCATTTGGACATTTTTATACATTAGTAACAGAAGTAGAGGCAATAATGAATTCACTTCCCATTTCCCCCTTATCTTTAATCTTTAAACTCTGGAAGTAAACTAAATATTACAGTTAATTTAGACATTTGATGACAGGCCACAACTATGTTGTTATATGTAACACTTAAAAGACAATGAGGTTGGATAGACGTAAAATCACATCTAGTATCTGTAGCATTATTTAATTCTTAAAGGGTCATCCATGTCTCAAAATGAGGTTAGAATTTAAATTAGGGTTATTGTTGTTTAACTTGTTTTTATTTTATTGAACCTTTTTTTAAAATTCTATTTATTTAACGAAAAACACTTTGTTGTGCAATGTTTTTTCTAGAAAATATAATAAAAGAACTAGATTTTCTGAAAATATAAATGATTCAGTATTTTTCCATTGAAATCAGCTTCCAATAACACAATTTGATGAAGCGCCTCTATAGTATGAGATATTGTTTGTTTTCCAAAAAAACGAATTTATGTGCGACTTTGTATATATTAATATTAATTATTCACAATTTTATTGAATTCAATCGGGTTTAAATCGATTGAAGTTCGTAACGCGTTGACTAATGGTTCAATTTAAAACCTTCCTGGTTATAAAAACAAAAATTACAGTGAAACGAATTCGTTCATTGCAAAATGAAAAATTTATATATACAGTATGGTGCAAATGAAAGGAATAAATTCGTTATTTCGTAAGCCGGCAACGAATTCAAAAAGTCTTTGTATCTATCAACATGAAGCTGACTGAAACGCAAAGAATTGAAATTCTAATAATGATTGGTTGTGGAGATAAAGCACGTACGCAGAAAGAAGTATGTACGTTATTTGATAATAAATACCCCAATCGAGAACCAATTTCACAATCCACTATAAGCAAAATTGAGAAGAAATTCAGAGAAACGGGTAATGTCAAAGACCTCCCTAAAGGTAGTAGAAAACCAATATCAGAAAACAAACAACTAGATGTTCTGTTAGCCTTTCAAGATAATCCCCATACCAGTTCACGGCAAGTAGCATTAGATAATGACATGATGGACCATTCAACAGTTTTTAGAAAGCTAAAGAAGGAACAGTGACATCCCTACAAAGTAAGTTTAGTACAAGAGGATTATTGGACCATACTTTTTCCAAGAAACCTTAACAGGTCCTCGATATTTAGAATTTCTTCAAAACTTCTTGCTACCCGAATTGAACCGGCTGTTTCCAAACAAAAATGATTTATGGCTGCAGCAAGATGGTGCGCCTCCACACTTGGTGCGCAACTATTTGAACAACGTCTTTTCAAATCGCTGGATAGGTCGAAGAGGAACAATAGAATGGCCGCCTAGGTCACCTGATTTGACTCCTCTTGATTTCTTTTTATGGGGATACTTGAAAAGTAAAGTGTACCAAAATATACCACAAAATATCAATGAACTCAAAGAAAGGATACGTATTGAGGTTTCACAAATATTTCCGGAAGTTATAGAGAAGGTTCGAGAAAAGTTCGCGGCACGTCTTTCTCATTGTATTTTAGCTGAAGGTAAACAATTTGAGCACCCACATTTCCATTTAAAAATTTTAGCGATGACGTCATCACGCTCGCATAGATGACGTCAAAAATAAAAAGGTATCCTTACGAATAGCTCGTTTTAAAATAAAAATCGAAGGGTTTCAGGATTTTTCCTTAAAGACGCCGGTTTACGAAATAACGAATTTTTTCCTTTCATTTGCACCATACTGTATATACAGGGTCTTTTCAAATGACACTTACAACGTTTGCATGTAGATACTTCTCATAAAACTGAACAAAATGATATAAGGAATGAGGGGTCCAGCTCATTTTCTTTTCGAGATACGGGGTGTTGAAGTTATGAAAAATTAAATGTTTTCATTTGATAACTTTAAAATGGATGAATAAATTAATTCGACATTTGGCAGGTTGTTTTAAAATGTAAAAGGGCATATTTTTATGAAAAAAAAATTTTCAATTCTTGATCCAGTGGAGTACATTTAGAAGAATATGTCATCTTTCCCCTCCCATTTTTTACGCCACTGGCATTTGAAGCAATTTTTATTCAAATTTGTATTCCTCAATGGTTTTCACGTGAAAAACGCATAACCTTCACATATCAAAAGATGTATAGGTTTCAAGATATTTAATGTTCTCATGAAGTCTGCCTAATTTATTAAACGACGTTGTACCATTAAATATTAGGGCAAATATGGATAATGTGTGGTTTCAGCAGACAAGTTATAACCCAACAATACGGAAACAACTGGATAGGCCGAGTTGGACCCAATATGTGGCCTGCGAGGTCACCGGATTTAAATCCTATCGACTTCTTTCTGTGGGGTTACATGAAGTCCCTTGTCTACGATACAATAGTAGAAACAGAGGAGGAGCTGATAGCAAGAATCCATGCAGCTACAGAAATGATTTCCGGTAGTCGCCAGTCTTTCCAGCGTATGCGATTTTCAATGAGAAAACGTTGCGGATTATGTTTAAAAGTAAATGGACAAAATTTTGAACATCTCTTGTGATTTGTTGGCTGCTTAGTGAAAAATTATGTATATTATTTAAATTTGTAACTACCTATCTTATTTTTTATTGTCATCAATTCTTATGTTAATAAAATCACAATAAGTTTGGAAAAGTATTTTCAACAATATGTTCTCAATGTTTTAGATGCATTGTTGTTTCACAGAATAGTTTTTGTTACATATTTTAACCATAACTAGTTTGGTAGTCATTAAAAAAATATTTTTTTATTTCATTATTAAAAAGTGATCTTGCAGACTTCATGAAAACTATAAATATCTTAAAAACTATACATCTTTTGATATGTAAAGGTTATGCGTTTTTCACGTGAAAACCATTGAGGAATATAAATTTGAATAAAAATTGCTTCAAATGCCAGTGGCGTGGAAAATGGGAAGGGAAAGGTGACACATTTTTCTAAATGTACACCACTGGATCAAGAATTGGAAATTGTTTTTCCATCAAAATATGCCCTTTTATATTTTAAAACAACCTGCCAAATGTCAAATCAATTTATCCATCCATTTTAAAGTTATCAAATGAAAACATTTAATTTTTCATAACTTCAGCACCCCGTATCTCGAAAAGTAAATGAGCTGGACCCCTCATTCCTTATATCATTTTGTTCAGTTTTATGAGAGGTATCTACCTGCAAACGTTGTAAGTGTCATTTGAAAACACCCTGTATATCCGAAAAATAGATTTACTCATTCGTATTGCAGTGAACCCGAAAAATATCGTGGAAAAATAAAATTGTGGCGTCGGAAGTTGAATGAAATTACGCGAAAAGCTTCTGGGAATGTTGACAATATATTTTGTTGGACGTAGTAGATATTTCTCAATTTATTTTTAGATATCCAGAGTTATTCTAAATATTGTAACAAAGATAACTTTGTTAGATTCAACTATTCTATTCTACTCGTAAAATTTTATTACCAAATTACTGGTTTAATTAGTTGCCATTGACGATTACAAAGAACGAATAAATAGAGACTGGAGAATTGTTAATTCTTGGCTTATTTTTGGTTTGTCCTAAGCAGGGGATAGAATTTGAACACATTTATTGGAATTTCGGCTTATTGGTTAGATTCGGACATCGTCATTCCACCGAGAGGTATTAACACGGCTATAAAAAACCTAACCTAACCACGCATATCCTTCATTTTGTGAAACCTTTGAGGCAACAGTTGGAAAGATATACCATGTCGATTGTCCCTAGTGAACTGAGTTAAAATCCATCTTCAGGGCCGTCTTTAGATCGGTGTTTCCGATGTCCGTCCGGCGGTCAGGGTAAAACGCAGGTACGTCCGAGGTCCGTCCCGCGGTTAAAAGGGTCAAGACGTTTGTCCGAAGTCCGTCCCGTGGATCCGTATGATAATTTATATTGCAGATATTATATATTATATATACATATAAGATATAATATGTAGTAGATACTTTATTTGTAATGCTAAAACCATTACATTTTATTTCATATTTTTCCCTTCACACTTTTTCCAGGCTTAGGACTGGCAGAAGCAATGGCCAAAATTGACGCGAAACAACGAGAAGCACTACTAGCTATTATTTAAAATATTCCTCTATTTATAGGTAAGGGTCTGCGGAAGGGTGTCGATAATACACGAGTCATACTAATTATTCTAGGAATAATATTCTACCCTGCCCATTCTACCTGTGTATCCACCTGACCGCGGGACGGACATCGGTCGGGGATTAAAAACCCTTTTCCTAAACCCTCAATTTTCTAACCGCGGGACGGGCATCGGTATTGCCCCTTTAGATATCTCGGGGCCCTTAGCACTTTTGAATTTGAGGCCCCTATCCCGATTTTTGAAAATGGCAAAAAAGACAACAATCATTTGGAACAGAATTTATTTATATAAAAAATAACAAAATGAAACACACAAGCCTGCACAAATAAGTTACCTTTATTTATAGGTTATATTAATATTTAATAGGCATAAGTCTTATTTTAAAAGAACGTTTACAAAATAAACCAAAATGATTATTTACATAGATGCAAATGGCTTCTTCCTCGATTTTTTATGTGCAAAATCGTTTATTACGTATTCAAAATCTATTTCATATAGTATGTCGTTTTCTATGCTCATAAGTGACAAACTATTTAGCCTGCCTTGAAGCATGCTACTTCTAAGTTCATTTTTAATTCTGGCCAACTTGGAAAATGAACGTTCCCAACTATAGTTGGTTACCATTAAGCATAAGAAAATTCTTACCGATATTTCGATATTTGGGAATGTATCTGCGATATCTTCTTTACGTAAAATATTAGCCAATTCTGAAACAGTTATATCTTGCATTTTATTGATTCCATCTGTGTGATCCTTTAGATATTGCCTCAGATGAAGACATTCACATTGCAATTCATCTCCATCAATATCCTCATGGTATATTTCAGCGAAATGTTTGCATTTATTATTTAGCTCGCTTAATTCAATTGTTTGTAGTTCAAACCCCACATGGGGATTACTGCCACCTATTAGCGATCGATTAAGGCTAAGCAGAATAGCAATAGCTGCAGAGGCGTCATGTTACAAAGGCAAATTAGCTTCAAAAAAATAAGTAATTTTTGGAAGCTTTGCCTTTTTAGCCCAAACCCAATGTTCAATAATCGCTTACAGGTACACCGCCCTTTAAACTAAAGTGATGAAGTATTGCAAATTTTGTCCTATGAGAATATTGTTTTTTGCATTTTTGTTTGTATTTGTAGCTGTGCTCCCGAGCCCCCTTTTTAGCCCGGGCCATTGTGCTTCGCGCAAACATTGCACACGGGTAGTTCCGCCACTGGTAACATTATAATAGTAATTGATTAAATATTGTGTTACTTTATTCAAGTCAGATTAATACTAGGCTTGTTCAACTGAAACCCATCTTTGGTCAGGTTAGTCTTGGAAACAAATGTAATCATTCAACTGACGTTTTCCAACATTAGAAGTGTATGCAAACGTCACACTGATCTGTTTATTTCGTTTATATTTGACAGTGATTTTAAGTATTGTGACTTTGAAATGGCGTTTGTTGTTAACAATCCGTCCAAATGTGATAAGCGTGCGGTCATTCAATTTTTGTGTGCTGAAGGTGTGCAACCGTTGCAAATTTATACGCGAATGCAAGCAGTGTATGGAAACGCATGTTTTGCATATCCAACTGTGAAGGAATAGTGTCGAAAATTTAAGAATGGAGAAGAGAGGACGAATGATAAGCCACGACCAGGTGCATTGATTACTGCATCAACAGACAGGAATGTGGCATGTGTGGAAGGCCTGATTAGAGAAAATCAGAGCAATTTCAGAAAATGTTGGTGTGAGTATAGGATCTGTCCATAGTATCGTACACAAACTAGGTTACGGCAAAGTTTGTGCGCAATGGGTTCCTCGTCTTTTGTCTGAGGACCAAAAAAGCTTGCGAAAGGGCTTGTCTTTGCAACACCTCACGGAATACAGTCAAAATGGTAATGACTTTCTCTCGTCAATAGTTGCTGGCGATGAATCTTGGTGTCATTATTTTGAACCATCCAGTAAGCTGTCATCGATGCAATGGAAACACGCAAATTCTCCGCCACCAAAGAAGTTTAAAGTTCAACCTTCTGCAGGCAAGGTGATGTTGACATTTTTTTTCGACCATGAAGGACCCTTGCTGATAGAGTTTACAGAACCTAGAGTGCATATCAACGCAAACCTGTATAATGAAACTTTGAACAAGTTCCATCCAATGAACTAGAGTGGGGTAGAATGCCAATAGCCTTATGGCGGCTGCGACTCGATGGAGATCTGAAACGTGGACTGAACATAAACAGCAGCCAGGGTAGGCTCGGCCGACCGGTAGAATATATACGCTAAAATTACAAATACCAAAGACTGGGTCTTACCAAGAGATAATCATGGATCACTCTGCAGAGGGCACATTGCTGTTTATATATATAAATTTTATGTATAGGGTGTTATTAATCTGACAATATATAAAAGAAATCAATGTTTATTCGAAAATAAAGTTTACAAAAATGTTTATGAAAGCTTACAATTTAGAAATAAAAAACTGATATACACTGAATAAACACAAACCCACTGAAACTGAACTTCAAGCAGTGTCTGTATGTGGTAATTTAAATAAATTATAAATATACAAGCATTAAAGATATACAAGTAGGTACATAATAGAATGTTGCATCACAAGATAATGTATAGGCATTCAAAGAAGAAATAAGTAATATAAGTAATTTAGTTTAGTATACTACCTCTACATTATATTATTGATCTAGGTGCATTTGTAATGTTTCTTTCTTAATGTAATTGTATTGCAGATATTTTTAAGATTTGCCGGAACTACATTATAAATTTTAGATGCAAGGTAACTAATGCTTAATACAATTATTAAAATTCAATGGAATTAAAGTCTAGAAACTCATTGATTTTTAAATAAAATTAATTTTGTTAATTGTTGCCTAACAATAGGGCCCACCGCTTTTTCTGTAATTTTTTTTGATAAATTAAATATTCTAATCCTATAGTAGCATCTAACAATAGTCTTGATTAAAAAAAAGAAATGTTCATATCGTGTCTCTAGAAAATGTAATTTTAATTCCTCAAAAATCTCAATAGAATACAAAATTTGTGAAACGCTATTTATAAACATTTCTGGAAAACCTTTTTCGGGGGGCAATTGATTTTTTGTGAAATTAAGAATTCTTCTAATTTGCATTTCAGTTTCTAAACAAATTTTAGAAACTGATTCTGAAGGAATAATCAGTCCTCCTTTATTCTTTCTTGTTACCAGTGCATATGAGGAATTGTCTGGTACAATTTTAATGACTAAACTACTGAGACACTCTTCGCAATGGGTTGTTCTTGATGCCATTTTAACAACATATCCACTAATATACGTAATAACGTTTTTTACATATTCAGTAATTGGAATAAATGTAGCAGGACCAAAATAATCATGATCATCAACGGTATCGTCTATACAATATTTTCTTCTTAATCCTGCATCAATTACTCCGCTTATTTGCAGTAATGTTGTATCATCTAATACCTCACAATTTCCACCTAAACCTTTAATACTAGCGTGCATTAAAAGTTTTCTAAAAGTTCTTTCAAACTGTAAAGAGGATGGGTTATTATTCCACCCATTTCGTGCTCTTACTGCACAAAAAAACGTTTCCAAATGATCTTGACTAAACTTATGGGTTAATAAATAACTGAGATCACCTGAAAATCCTTGAACGTAATCATCAAACATTCCCATTGCACTGTAACTTGCAATTATTAAACCTAAAAATGGAGTTTTCCTAGGAGTGTTTATTAATAGTGTTCCACCTACATCCTTGCAATTGGAGAAATATTGAATTGTTTCCAATAAATATGATTTTATTTATACAATATTAGTTGGTGTCATTGGCCTTTTAAAATTACTACTATGGGGACTTCTTGAATTTAAAATATCAAACAAATTATTTATTCTTCGAATGAATGATACTGTTGCATCAGCATTATAAAAATTAGGATGTTTTAAATCTTTTTGTAGAAATTCCAGTGAGTCAGCAACACTATTGCTAAGTACTTGTACTGCCAGTTTAACCTTCATCTTCTGCCGATGCCAATTGATATGCAGTTTTCCTAATTTATTGCCTAAATGCAAATCTTCTTCTTCTTGTATATTATGAAGATCTTGAATATATTTCCATTGGATTTGTTGTCCTT
This sequence comes from Lochmaea capreae, assembly GCA_949126875.1. Classification (NCBI taxonomy): domain Eukaryota; kingdom Metazoa; phylum Arthropoda; class Insecta; order Coleoptera; family Chrysomelidae; genus Lochmaea; species Lochmaea capreae. Next base: position 16,290,287 of record OX421409.1, read on the forward strand.
CAGGGTCAACAATAATTTTCAATTCTCCCAAACAATTTCTAATTAATTTTAGCATGTGACAAACATCCAGACAGAAATATACTTTATTTGACTCTACACTGATTGTTAAATTCGTTCGTTTATCATTTTCGTCAGACGGATAATTAAACCAAGTTTGTATATTGGCGATTGTGTTGAGATTACAGCCCAACTCTTTTGCCATTGCAAGATTGCTGCTAGGTCCATCACAAGTTACAGACATTACAGTTACTCCAGCCTGTTTCAGCCTTATTAAACATTCCCTAACAATATTAGCTTTTTCTACACCAGTAAGAGAATTAATAAAAAAGTAGGCTATAGGTATTTTCCAAGGAGCTGTATGGCAAGTAACAAGGAAAACTATTACTTGTGTGGCCAATTCTTGTTCATATGAAACATTCTTTACACCAACATCAATATAGCCATGAATTATATTTTTGTTATCAACATCAAGTTTCTTTCTTATGCTCATCTCATCGAATATTAATGAGCAAATTAGTTTTTTTCCTTTTCTGGAAAATTCCTCAGACTTCTTTTTCAAACTCTCAAAAGCAACTGATGAGTAGCCAGGAGTACAATCTATTTTTCCACACCAGTTTCTTATAGTAGATTGAGAAGGAAGACATAAATTGAAATGTTCTCTTACAAACTCATAACCTTTAGGAGAGTAAAAGTGAAGAGTTGAAGCAAACGTTTTCAATTCTTCTGGATATTTTTGTTTGGTCTGTTTTCCTTTTAGCATACGTTCAAGAATGATTTTAGGAACTTCACTTGTAATATTATACAACTGTTGTGCAGCTAGAGTAGATGTAAGATTTTCTTCTTGTAATTTTGCCAAAACTTGTCTTAGGTCAGTAATATCTTTTTTCAATTTTTGTACACGTTTATTAAGAGTAGATATTTTTTTATTTTTTTTTGCATACTTAGTTTTTGATTCACAATATTTCTTAAGTTGTTTTGTTGGGCTCTTAGAATATGAATGGAATAACTTAATTCTTTTTATGATTTCTGTACCTTCTAAATCATGTGATACTGGTGTATGATAACCTGAACTGGTAATGGTTTCTGCTCCAGCTTTCCTTTTCACAGGTTCTAAGAGTTCAACTCCAGATAGTTGTTTGTCTTCAGTACTGTAAGGATTAGGCTATAACAAAAAATTAACTAACAGTTATCAGTATTACCACTATAAAAAGTGTCTGTAAGCTTACCAGTGAAGAAAAAATATCTGTTTGAACAGATTGGCCAGGCTTTTGGGGAGAACCCAAGTTTGAACTATCAGATATTACAGTAGCGGTTGCAGATCCACTTGAAGTATTACCTTCATAATGTAAATATAATGTTGGAATAGAATTTTCTTCCAAAATATTTTTATTTGATGTAGGATGTTTATTTATTAGATGAGCTTCAAAATGAATCGAACATACTCTTTTCACTGAACTCCAATTCCATGAATCATCGTTGTATCTGCCGATAACTTTTATCCATATATTTCGAATACGAGGATCTGTTGGGAACCTAAAAATATACCACACAATAAGAATAAAATAGAAATTATACTATTTAAACTAATAGCAACATGTATTTTGAAATGGCAACTTCAAGTTTTTCAACTGTGAACCATCGAAAGTTAGAACTACTACATACACCTGAATACATAAACAGTCATCTACCATTGAAATTACACATCACACAACAAAAATGGACTAAACAACTCGATTCCATTTTTATTTGCTGTTATTGCATCGCGAAAAATCATAAATTTGTTTGCTAAATGCGAAATTTTAACGGTATATAATCTTAGTAATACTTACGAAAAGAAAGACAGACTTTTGTCCCTAGAATTTTTCGAACAATTTAAACCAGAACACTTAACCATGGCTCCTAGAGTCCGACTAATAGAATTAATACTACACTAACTATTTTTACCGAGTACAACTAATGCTAAAATAAACAGCACAATATAATATATAAAAAACAAATGTTCAAAAAAAGCGTTAACACATATAAACAAGAAAATAATTTGTTGTGTTTACATTAGACGCTAAACCGCACTAAACCGATACTGGTGTTTGTTATGTGGATCAGGTTTATTTTGGGTGAAACAGAAAATGGAGATTGTCTTTAGTCCTGAGTGAGATGAACAATAAAAATGGCTGCGCCCATACAGTCGCATCTGCTCCTATTAACACAACATGTATATTGGCATTCTACCCCACTCTAGTTCATTGGTTCCATCAAGCAATAAGAAGAAAACGTCCAGGGAAGCTTTCACGTGGTGTTATTCAGCTTCACGATAATGCTCGGCCTCATGTTGCCAACGTAGTGAAAGAAAATCTGCAACGAAAGAAATGGAGGATATTAGAGCATCCACCCTATAGTCCCGATTTATCGCCTTGCGATTTTCACATCTTTGGGCCACTAAAAAAGGCGTTAAAAGGTAACCGTTTTCAGTCGGACGCAGAAGTACAAAACGCTGTGAAAGAATTCTTCCAGCAGCAGCCACAAGAATTCTATAAGCAGGGTATACATCGGTTGGTGAAACAGTGGGATATGTGCCTCAATTGTAGTGGTAGTTATTTGTAACTGTACTTGTCAATAAATTTTTCCTGGACCAAAGATGGGTTTCAATTGAACTATCTTGTATATCGCTGGTAATGTTTATGTTAACAAATAACTTGAAGTATCAAAAAAGGAAGCGATCCTATAACAATTTTTTCTTGGATTGCGCACTGATTTTAAATTAATGCGTGGGTCGTACTGTATCGGTTGACGAAATTAAGAAAGTATCTAGTATTATATAACTCTTGCAACAGTCGGGTTAAAGTTCAATATTTTAAATTCAGATCAGATTTATTGAAAAGAAAAAAAATGTGCAAAAATACAAAAGTAATATTTAAAAATGTTTTGTTTACATTATAGTTTTTTTTTAACGTTAGGTACGTAACTACGCCAGTTCTTTTACGACTACTATTATATAAAATATACAGTCCTGTGTTAAGTTTAATTATCTTTTTCTGCTTTCAGTTCCTATTCAAACCTTTTTTTTAACGCATTGTGTTTAAACGGGTATACAAAAGTATAAAATTATCATTCCAGCTTCGATAGAATTTATGTATATATTTAAAAATTAATTAAAGAAATATTTTAAACCCCATTTTCTATTATGGGTACAGTTGTGAGTAAAATTAGTTTGCACTGTTTCACAATAAAATAACAGTATGCGGCAAGGTCTCTTTGATGATTGAAAAGATAAAAAAAGCCATAAATCATTTCTAGTGTTGACCTACCCACAAGCGAACAATTGATTTTCATTGGTGCAATGTAGCTTCCGATTGGTCGATGAAAAATTTACTTGAATTGTTAGTCCACATGGACTTTTAACGTCCCAGGGTGGGTTTAGTTCATTTCTGTTATTAACGAGATATTGTGTTCTTAGATGTTGCTGTGATTGAGATTTTGTTGTATTGACTAAAACTACTTTGTTGGTAATAATCAAAATTATGGCTTTTTGGCGACCATTCGAAGAAGAAGATATTGTTATACTGAGTCGGTATCCTGCAATAATGAAAAATCTGTCTGAAACCGGTTCTGCTTCTGCTTACAGATTTCTTTATCTCGCCGACAAATAGTGAAACGGTGCAAATTAATTTCACTCACAACTATACTTTTTATTTTTATTGTATACCGGGTGCATTAGAAAAGATAAATTAATGTTACAAATTAGAATGCTCGTGTATAAAGGGTGAGCGAATAATCGAATCTAATTAACATTTGATTTAGGTATACAGGTATATAATTTAGGTCCTTTGTAGTCAAAAGCAATTAGATTCGAGCTATAATAATGGTTTCAGTTGGTTTTGATTTTGATGGTCCCCTTTATGGATTAAACCCAATTAGGATTTTATAGGTTGAATTATTACGATCTATTCCACGATTTGTATTCGATAACCCTGTGCCCTATATTTAAGTTTATACTCACTTCTACGAAAAGAAAACCACACAAATTAAAATACTTTGATCATTAATCAGACTAGATAAGTAACATACAACATTTTGAAGCTGATTGACATCGATAGGAGGGTTGTCTTTTGAGTATCAAATTGAAATGGAACTAATCCCATTTTCGCGAAATCATTTTTTGTTTAATTTTCAAAGACAGTTGTCCCAACAAGAGTGCCAAGAACAGGTCCACCAACTACGGCGGTCGATGCTGTATAGTTGTGAGTAAAATTAATCTGCGCCGTTTCACAATTTGTCGGCGAGATAAAGAAATCTGTAAGCAGAAGCAGAACCGGATCCCGAAACACTAGCGATTTCTGTATACTCTTTTTCCGATTAATATCAGTTTTATCGATAACTGTAATGATGGATATTTTTGAAACTTTTGTCAATTATGTACTCTTACTCAATTATTTTCTTGTTTCAGTTGCCTCTACATATTTTGTATCAATATTTAATATAATATCTATTTCTTGGTTGAGTGAGTTTAGTGAATTGTTATAGGTATTTATAGGAAAGTGTAGGTGATCTAGTGTAGAAAGGTATCATTAATATAATACCTTTTTGATGGTGTAGTAGTTAGGTCGCGTCAGTGAATTGATATTAATATAATATTCATTTGTTCGTAGACGTTAGGATAAGTTTTATAATAGGTATAATTAATTAGAATGGCATTTTGGAGACCATTTGAAACAACAGTCCAAGATGATGCGCGGGATTATTGAATTGTGGATTTAAATATAAGAAGTTAGATAATCGAATGGTAATAATGGAATCTCGGCGTATCGCTGAACTTAGACAGGAGTATTTGCGCAAAATAAAAGGGTATCGTGATTCAAATAGAACTATAATTTATTTAGACGAAACTTGGTTTGATACGCATGATGTTGTCAAGTGTTTTTTCATTTATTTGTTATTCAAACAATCCTTACGGTTTTATTACATGAATAAATATATAAAATAAAATACATTTTAACTTAATATGTAAGAAAATAGTAGTAATGGTAATTATATTATAATTAAAACTGTATGAGGATATACACCCACCTTTAAAATATGGTTGGGTTGACGATACAAAAAACTGTTCTGTAGATACTCCGTGTTCTAGAGGAAAGCGCTTTATTATTGTATTACAAATTTTATGAATTTTGTATGCAGGTTAATTTTTTTCATTTAAATTGATATAGTAGATTAACATTATTTCACAATATTCGAATTTATAAAAAATTTATATGCACGCCATTGGGCGGCTTTTTCCTTCAAAGGGATTAAAAATATGGGCCATTACATTAACTTTGGAAGAACTTTATTCCAGGTTACTGTGATCATCACAGGAACAGTCCTCTAAGCAACTGTGCTCCAGGAAGCTGTATTTCCAGAAACTTATAGGGACATCAGTAAACTCTATCCCAGAAACTTGTATTCACAGAAACTGTGCTATAAAGGATATACAGAAGATATAAGAAAAAAATAAAGAAACTATAAGATTAATAAATGGGTGAATATACAGAAGTTGGGTAACTTTTTGGGATATTTTGTTTATGATAGTTTTTAAATCAAATTCCTACAAATTCGGGTTATAAGATAGCTAATCAAATGAATATATTGCTTATGATAGGGCCAGTCACTTTTTGAAGTAGATGCGGAGATATTTCGATTTTTCCGAATTTGACTGCCAGGGGACTGACGGGGGTGACAAAGTACTGATAAAACTCACAACTTCATAATATATGAAAGAAATTTATTAAGATTCACAAGAAATCGCTAGGAAACTAATAGTATCACTCTCGTTTTTCTCACTTTGAATCTTAAGCAGCCTTTAATCAACTTTATTTCACTTAACTTTACTACATTGAGGTAGTTTAACTTAACAATACATTTTATAAGTAATCAAAAAACAATTCAAACAAAAATATAACTCTCTTCCCTAAATTTACATAATAACAGTCACCAAGTAATACTATCACAATATTCAAAACAGCCATCTGACATGTCTAATATACCTAATAGGCAATAAATAATAAAAATGAGATCTTCTCAACAAAAAATAAAAATTATGCTACTAAATAACCGAATAACTGCTAACTCCTGGTGTTGATAGATTGCTATCCAATTGGGAATGGTGATCCATGTCTCTCACGTGAGTGGATAGTGGTATATTATCATCTTCAGAGTCTGTAAATACGGTAGAAACATTTATACGTTTACCATGTTTAGCCACCATCTTCGTCTGATAATGAATAGATCCTAGATTGAAATGATTGCATGCGTCAGCGTCGCAGAAACAACTTAGTGACTTCATTGTAAGATGATTGGGAATATAAGCTGAGCCGGTCACCTGATGCACCAAGAGCGTCCCCTTAAATGCGATCATTTGAGACGAATTGTCGTTAATCAAGGTGTTCATCTGCTCGATATCATAGCCTTCAATCACCGTCACTTTTATACTTGGACATCTCTTGCGGATAACAGAAGCAAACTCCGTCAAGTTAGTTATATCACCTCCTAAAGCAATCACTTGATCAGCTGTTCGCTTACATGTGGCCCCTACACCATCGGGTGCCCCCTTCCCGTGTCCGGCTTCATGAAAGTTCCAGGAATATCCCATAATATTGGGGTACATGTCTTGCAGTTTACAACCTAATACATAAAACATAGATTTGTTCCTATACTGTGTTACAGGACCATCGCTGAGAAAGTGAATATTTTGAATGTTTGATGGCAGTGATGTCAGTACAGGTTTTAGGTGGGCCCAAATTGCTCCGGCGTTATGAGACAAATTAGAAGACATAGTGCAGTGTGAAGTCGTAGAGTCTCTCAAGTAAACAACCACAGTATGTAATGAAATTTGGGTCCGCGAACCGCCAAAATGAAAGCTTTGTATTTCCTGATTGTATTTGGTACAAAAGTTTTCGGAAAAATCCATATGCACCACGGCTTCGTATTTAGACAAAGATTCTTTCAGTTGCTTAATTACATTATACTGGTGTACTATGTTGAAAGAATGCCGGAAAAATTTTGCCATGTCATTCTCAAGTTTGTTTATGAGAATTACAGGTGAGATTTCTTGTGTTTCTTTTTTACACTTCATTACAAATCTTTCTTTCTTTGTTTTCAGATCATATATGGACTCTTTTTTACTCACCCACTGTTGCATTAAGATCGGTTTTGAGTTATCGAATTCTGTATAAGTCAAAGTTTTAAAGGAACACTCTTCACATGTTCTCTCAAGACATTTTTCAGAATATCGATCGCAACAAAGCGTTTTTAACATACTTTGATAATTATTTACCGTTGTCAGAATATGTGCCTTTTTTAGAGCAGCCAGTTGAAGGTCCATGTTTTCGTGGACTATGCAAGCACAAGTTTCACGGTTTGATAGTTTAGGGGGAACCACCCAAAATGGTCGGAGTCTGGTGAATAGGCAATAACCCACTTTAAATGGAATGGTTTTCAAGAACTTCTCATGCAGATTTTTCATAGTGTCCAGTAGATATCTTTTCTGTTTTTTAATTTGTTTGCGAGTCACAAATTCTTTCTTACCTGCTGCTTGGCGGCTGTTAGAATCATCTTCTAAAAATTGCTCAACTAGACTTTGCACTTTAACTTTGACGTTATTTTTTTTTTTTGGCTGGTTATGTCCTGTTTTTTTAAAAGTCACTGCCTTGTTTGGTATTCTCCATAATTTGTATTTGTCTACCACATTTCCGGATATAGCTTGTTTGAACTTTCTTTTATCTTCATGACTCTTTATTTTAGTGTAGTTTTCCTCCAATTGAATTTTGATAACTTCTCCGAAAAGGGCCTTCTTCACTAATTCCTTCTTTTTAGTTATATCTTCGCTCATTTCTTCAATTCTGGTTTTCGGAGTTTTTTCCACCGATTTTACAACTTGCTTCAACTGCCTTTTGACTCTTCTATATTTTTGACGCTGATTGTTCAATTTAGTTTTTAGTTTCGAAACCACTGCTTTCATCTCTTTTAATTGCTTATTTCTGAACTTTCTCTGTCTCTCACTTCTTTTTTTTGCTTCATTTGCTCTTCGATCTTGGTTCACAATGGGCCTTATTAGTTCACCAACTATTGGTTGTGCTTCATCGTCAGTAGTTGGAGGAGTATTCTGGCAAAAATTATGAGTAGCATTTTTCAAAAGTTGTTGCTTTTGCCTATACTTTGATGAATATTTTTTCCAATCTTTTCTAGTTAATCGCTGCTCCCGAGGCGTCATGTCTTTAATATTTTTTCTTTGTCCCTTTTCTTTCTTTTTCAAGTATTGCAACCTTTGTTTCTCTTTGTATTCAGCTAATTTAATGGGGTCGCTTTTAATTCTAGCTAAGCGAGCCTTTTCGGCTTCTCTTTTTTTTTTCAATATATCTTCTCTATCCTTAGCCATGTTTTGTTTTTTTCTTGGAGCCATAATGTTGTAAACTGAAATAAGTAAATAAAAATCCTTAGAGTCGCTCAAAAAGTCAGTACCCTGGAAACACGTCAGTCCTTTGGCGCAATATCAGACAACGGACTGACGCCAACGGACTGATGAAACAAACATGAATTTGAGGTTATCTTTAGAACCAAAGTTTTTTTTTATACTTTCGAATATCAAGAAGCTACATTTTAACAAATCAAAGTTAACTATATTAAAAAATAAATATAACACAGATTTACAAGGAAATAGCAACTCACCAAGGGACTGAAAATTTGTCTGGATCGGCACGTAGTCACACGACGAACACAACTCTAGCACCGGCACAGTAATGGCGGCCGAACAATGACGCGGGCTACAGCTTACTTCGGTACCAACCTTGAAATTTAACGTGGATTTGAATTTGAGTCGCCAGTATTCAGCGGGAAATTCAAATTCGAACAACGCACAACGGACTGACGAATAAAACTGAACACAAAGTTTCTTATTATTTTCACAACAACGATGAGAACGTTGTATTATGAAAGTTGTGATTATATATTATTAAATACATCACAGATTATAGGGAAATAGTAAGTTTTACTATATTGATGGAAATATTTCATACACAGCTTTTTGATTGCGGGATTTTGAAGTTGTGACACGCCAAAGTACTGACGTTTTGAGAATATATTGTGAAGTTTTACAAATTTGTATTTAAAATGAATAGCTGAAATTGGGTGACCAAATAAAAGGCTTTTAATTGTTTTGAAATTAATTATGAAATATGAACAAAATGTAATAATACATCGTTTTATTGACTGATGACATCGAGTTACCCATTTTTTGTACAAATACCCAAATATTAAATACAATTGAATACTATAACTCATAACTTTAGGATTCCTGATTTATATAAAAAAAATGTATGAACAATCTGACAAATGAAAAAAAATTATATGTTGATAAAGAGAATTTTCAAGGAATATGTGAGTAAATAGGTAAATCCATGTGGCATCCAAAATGGGTATCCATTTTCTACTAAGTACCTTTTTTTACAAAAAAAAATGGTAAATTTTTCAATAGGTTTATCAAAATTTAAAAGTACAAAGAAGCAACAAAATGTAATAACATACCAGTATTCCAGATTCTTATTAGATAAAGTCTTCAAATTTTTGTTAGTAATTTCAGCAAAAATATAGTTAATGGATTACTGCACAGTTCCATACTTGTTTATTTGACGACAGACGATAAGAAAAGACCTTCCGGTACCTTCTCCGTTCTTATTTAAGGAAACTTCAAAATTTTAAATTTCGCAGTAAAATATCTCAAGAATATTGATTTTTGAACCAAAAGTTAATTATAAATGTGAAATAATTTATGAATTTTTCGATTGAACAATTTTCAATAAATATTCCACCAAATATCAAAATTCTAAAGAAATTAATCGATACATTTATCAGCTGAAAGGTTGAACGCAAAGTTCACGTTTCGAACCCCAAACGATGAATAATATCCTCTTCCGAGACAATGCAAGTTCCCACAAACCTCGAAAAAGAATTGAGTTTTCAAATTAAAAAAGCATCGAATTGTTGGACCATCCTCCATACAGTCCCGACCTAAGTCCTAACGACCTTTTTACTTTTGCAATTTTATCATCGTCTATCTTAAAGCTTTGTTAACATATTATGTAAAATCCCAAAATTCAATAAAATAGTAAGACTTTCATATCCCACATTTTAATGAGACATCCTGTAAATGTTTTTATCAAATGCTATCTTTTTTTTCAAAACAAATTATGTAAAATCGCACCATAATAAATTTTTCATTTCATTTCATTTCATTCATTTCATTTATCGACAGAAATTCGATATCTCATTTTGAGGTTTCCATGCTCCGACCACAACTTTCCTGCCCCCAGTATAAAAAGAAGAAGAAAATCGAACAGTTCACCTCATTCCCGCTTTTGTTGCATGTTATTAGATCAAGAGAACGGCCAACGAATCGGTTTCTTATACTGAAGAAAGTCTCTTATTAAAAATACGAAAAGATAATATACAACAATAGTATTATTTTTTTTCTCTCTTTGGCACGTGTGAATCGGTGTGTATCCAAGTATGGTACGGAGTACATAGTTGGTTTTCCATTGTTTTAACGAGATCAGTCTGTTTTTCACGGGTGTCGACACTGTTTCGGGAATAGGTTCCGGAAAATCTAGTGAAAGTAATAGTGATAATGTGTCAAGTGGATATGGGAATTTGGTGACGATCGCAATGTACCGAGTTGTTTTGGAGTCGAGATATTTTCGAAAATTGTTAAAAATTGAGTGGAATTATAATAAATATTAAAATGACTACCAAAATACATAGGCAAATGGAGTAAAGAAACATCTATACAGGGTGCGGCAGATAAACGGAAATTTTTCGAGAACTAAAGGTATCTGAATTATGAAAATTGGCATGAAGGGGATTTGAATAATGAGCTATTTAATGAAAATATTGCCGTCACCATTCTACTTCCGGTTATACCGGAAGTTGCACATAACTTTGTAATTTTTAATGAAAGACCCTGTATATTTTTCAATTTTAGAGATATTTACGTTATTCTGAACATTTTTTCTTAATACTTCCCTATACCTATTTTGAACCGTTTTTGAGTTGTAATGTTTTTTATATGAAAATTACACTTTTTTTCCACGTAGGTACATAAAATTCAATATCCTCTTATGTAATTTGAATAAAAGTTTAAATTTCTTAGGAACCATTTACCACATACCGCTTTATCTTTTACAGTGTAAAGTGACCTTTTTTTATTATACAGGGTGCTGTCAAAATTAAAATAAAAACCTTTTTTTCCTTTTTTTTAAATGGGACACCCTGTATGTGATTATTTATTTTAGAAAAATACGTTGCCGACTATCGATATGTATTACTATTTCCAGAATAACGTAAATATTTCTAAAATTGAAAAATATACAGGGTCTTTCATTAAAAATTACAAAGTTATGTGCAACTGCAGGTATAACCGGAAGTAGAATGGTGACGGCAATATTTTCATTAAATAGCTCATTATTCAAAACCCCTTCATGCAAATTTTCATAATTCAGATACCTTTAGTTCTCGAAATATTTCTAATTGACCGTTTATCTGCCGCACCCTGTATACAGTAGGGTAGGTCAAAAAAATAACCATTTTTTTTCACAACTAATCTGGAAAAATGGGTAGCTAGACACCTTAAAAAAATTCTTACCAAATACGAGCTCTTAAATTTAATAGGAAGATCCTCCGCATCGCATTTTTTTATTTTTTTCTCAGTCAATAGGAAAAAATGCATACCTCATCATTAATTGATTGTATAGAAAAATTTTGTAGGAAATTTATTGCTCTACAAAAAAAGTATCTTATATTTTTTTCGTATACCATACCATTTGAATGATATTGAAGATTTAAGTTTGATTATTTTAAATCAAATATCATTTATGTTTATGAATTTTATAACTCGACAAGAAATGGCTATTATAAAGTTTGTAATAGGAATTTTTGTAGGAAATTAACTGCTCTATAAAAATGGTATCTTATGTTTTGGCGATTAAATTAAGCGTTCAAAAGATATTCATCATCAAAGTTTCATGTATACCGATTTTAAGAGTTTTTGATTAAATAATCGAAAAATTTCAATTTAATTTATGAATTTCATACAAACTTCATTTGAAAACTGAAATAAAAAACTTTTTTTTAACTAATTGGACATTTTTTTTCTCAAAGTGAAACAAATCATAATATATTTATAATGAAAACTTTGCTTTTTTTATTAATAAATAATTAACTAAACGATAAATAATGTACAATTTATTTTTTTAAATGTAGATAAAGATACTTACACATAATAAAAAAACTTGAAAAACATTTTGAAGTTTCTCAGTTGATAAAAAATAAAATTCGTGTAATTTTTTTCAAAACTTATAAATTAAATTGAAATTTTTCGATTATTTAATCAAAAACTCTTAAAATCGGTATACATGAAAGTTTGATAATGAATATCTTTTGAACGCTATTAAAATTAAGAGCTCATATTTGATGAGAATTTTTTTAAGGTGTCTAGCAACCCATTTTTCCGTATTGGTTGAAAAATAAATAATTGATTTTTTTGACCCACCCTAATATACAGCATGTCCACTGATGGGGTATCCTTTACGTGAAAAATGTTTAAATATTAGTTTTAGTGAAATATGTCATTCTTGATAAAAAGTTTTGCTTGTTCCGAAAAGCTATAAAATGAAATAAAATTCAAGTATTTTAAAACCCGTCTCATTTTATAGCCAGTTTTTTGAAAATCGTTTGAATTTTTGCGAAAATAATGAGTGGCGTTTACGATGTACCAAGTCCCGATCCGATTATAAGTAATTCTTGAATAGTTAACATTGTTGTCAAATATTTATTAAAGAATGACAGTTTGAAAATTAGTTATGAAAGTTGACAGTTACTTGGTACATCATAAACGTCACTCACTAGATTAATACGTTAGGTATTTTCAAACTTAGTGCGAAAATTGGCTATAAAATGAGGAGGGTTTTGGAAAATTTGAATTTTATTTGATTTTATGGTGTAAGAATGACATTTTTCACTAAAACTAATATTTAAACATTTTTTACCTATAGGATACCCCATCCGTGGACACGCTGTAGAAATATTTAAAAATTTATATAAATTAAATATAAAAACAAATTCAATTGTTTCATCCCTCATTTAAATATTTCCATAATTATTAGATAAAATCAATAAATAACAATTTCCATAACAAAAATATATCTCGACCAATTTCACAAATAACATTTGCATAGTCAGGAGGTTTTTGAAGACAACCAATCGTTTAAATTTGATCTAATTGTAACCAAAGTTTAAACAAGTGGCCCTAAACCCTATTTTTATGTTATTTCACAGTTTTAAGTACAACTCTCAACAACTCCCAATGGGACATTCGGTACAACTAATTTACCTATTTCTATAAAGTAAAAGTATTTAATTGAAGCTAATTTAATGAAAAGTTAACTCAAGTATGTAATCACTATTTAATTAAAAAAAAAAACGAAACAAATTATTATAATTTTGTTCAATTTTAACACTGGTAATCATCTGACAATTATTTACATGGGCTGTGTTCGAAACTCAACATATTTTTTTATTAATACCAATTTACCTATATCTACATGGTGTATCCAAACTAATCTGAAATATTGTTGTAGGCGATAAAACTTATCATATTTCACATTACTTTGAAAACAACCTGTATGTAGAAATATATTTTTTTGCATTAAAAATTTTATCCTTTAACTATAATTTAAGGACTACAAATGCGGTGCTTAAAATCTAAGGAGAAAGGATATAAGTGAAAATTGTTGATACAGACAATTAACTTGGTCTAGAAATGGTAATGTTTTCGTGGGCGCCAGCTGAGTGACATTTAGATGTCATAGAAAAATGCTAAAGACACTATAGTCCAGTAAATAAAGGCACCAACCTGTTCATCTTATTATTGTCAGACTTTTTTTTGCAACTTGTAGGTATTCATGTGTAGATTACTCTCTGAAAATATGTCCTCCGCGGGATTTGCGGAAGGGGCTGGAAAATTTCCCATGATCCCGAAAATTCAGTTTTTGGCCAATATCTCCCGAAATATGCTACTTAGGAAAGTGGGGTTTTGCTAGAAATGAAGTACAGTTCATTACCTACAAAAATGGTCCCCATCATTTTTGTCCCTGGAACAATATTTCTTGCAAAAATTTTCCGGAAAACTAAAAAACTTGAAAAAAAAATTTAAAAACTATCGAAAAGAGGACATTTTCAGCTTTCCAATGGTGTGCATTAAAGACCGATATTGCCAATCATTGTTTATCAATTTGCGGTAGACCCGAGAATTTTCAGAAAACTCCGGAAATAAAAAAAAAACGTCCCAAGAAAAACATGTTGTTTATAAAAATACACAAAAAGTATTTATTCATTCTTTCGGAATACATTCACCACCTATCAAAGTCCCATTATCCAAAAGGTTTCGGTAAAACTACGCTTATTTTAAAAAACATGAACGGATTGATAAAAATAAAGTTTGGCCAGTTTTTTCAATATTCCTGGAAAATAAAAAAAACGTTACACGATGTTATAGGTACAGGTCCCTCCTTTCATATGTACTTTGAATCATGAAAAAATATTCATTTTTACTCAAGTTATGGGCCAATTTGCCCGCCCTCCCATGCCTACATTCATGGAGCGTGCTCCCGGAGACGCCGCGCAGCAGCTCGAAATCCAAGGTACGCTTGGGCCCGTTTATCTCGAAAACGGTTAAACTTTTGACAAAAATGATAATGATCATTTTTGTAGATAATAAACTGCTCTCCATTCCTAGCGAAACCCTACTTCTCTAAGTTTCATATTTCTGGAGATATCGGCGAAAAACTCAATTTTTGGGATTTCGTCTTTCGAAAATTCTTCCAGTATTTCCGTCTCTGTTAAGACGTTTTTAAAATGTTTCAACCATGTTGTTTTATATTCTATTTCGTCTTCTACCTCTTTACCATTTTTGTATTTTATTCCAATTTGTTTGGGCTTGAATACTCCATTTAGCTCTATCTATACCAAAAGATAATATTTCTTGAACATTTTTTGTAAAACTTATATTATAAAATATTGTGAAATAAAAATAATGAGTATTTTTAAACATTGACATGTATGAATTTCACAGTGTAAGGGTTGAAACTATCAATTTAAAGACACTATCATTATAAAAGCAGTTAAAGAGCCATTACTTTTAATTACCAAGTTGCATTATAAGTAAGCGTACTACATCTAATTATTTATTTATTATTAATTCGTTTTAACTGTAGTCTGTGAAATGACCTGGTCTAACGTAATAAGTACTGTCAAGTGTAACATTCACACTTAACTTGTAAGAAAATAAACTGCTTACATGAAATAAATTAGAATAAAACAATTTGCAGTTGTAATTGCAAACAAGGGTAATGACCCCGTGGTGGTCTATTCTTTTTAATTTAATTTTTAATTTTATATAATTCAACTCAAATATGAACGCGAAAAACAAACCAAGTTTAATTTATGGTGTATTATTATACAGAGATTATTATACTAGCAAAATAGATCCCATAGCGCAGCTGGAAAGAATAAAATTATTTTTAATGCGTCTCAATACGACAATTTTATCATAAAATAGAGGGATTTCTATAATGCTGTTGTATAAACTTTCTTACAACTCATATCATATCTAAGTATACAAAATTTAAAACAGTTGCAAAACGTACTATAAAATTTCTATATAATATTTTTAAAACAGTGTTATACAGATTATAATACGGTTGCATATAGCTATTGTATTACTTATAATAGCGGCATTAAAAGTTAGTTGTAAAGGAAGCTGTATAAATGGTTGTATTAGAGTTTCTTAAGAAAAGTAATAAGATTGTTGCTTTACGCAGAAGTAAAACATTACACAATAAATATAAAAGTATTTTATAATCATCCTATAACCACAACAGTATTCTCTCTTATGAAGATCTTATAGAATAAAAATGTTGTTCTCAGGAATAAATGTATTATTAAATCTGGTAACATTCAAAAGTGGTCAAGAATCAAACCGCACTTGACTCCTTAGACTGTCAAAAACAATTTTATGGAGCTGCATTAAACATCATAATAAAACTTCAATATCGTATACAGCTCAGAAGAAAACAGAATCATTGTATAAGGTTTCTAATTTGTATTACCTATAGACGCTATATTTATTAAACGTTCAGAAACCGCCGCCATTGTGAAAAAATCATATAAAAACGTAAAACGGTGAAATAAATATAGATTTTTTTAATAAATATAAAGATTTTTTTCCTCTTTTACAACAGCCACAATACATGTTTTGTTTTAAGTTGAAAATTCAACAAATAAAACATAATTTTTTAATTTTTATTTTTTAATAATACCAATAAAATGTATGCTAAACTGAGCCGCCTTAATTTTTTATCAAAAAGTGTATATATATATTGTCAGAAAAGTTAGCTGCGCAAATAAATTTGACCCCTGAAATAGCGATATAGGTCTTTAATATTTTCAATATGATTAACAACAGATATAATAACTCCATCACCCACCGCCATCACAATAATCAGGCACGTATCCAGGATTTGGTCTCGGGGGAGTCCAACGAGAAAAAAAATTTTTTTTGAAGAGGTCAAGGTCAAATGCCTTAGATGAAAAGTAGAATATTGTCAAGGTACAAAACAACAGGTTTTGTTAGAAACATTTTTAATCTTCTGTTAAAAATTGAGTTATTATTACTACCTATAGTTACAAACAATCTCATAATTATAAAAAGTAAAAAGTGTGTAGTAAGAATAATATATTGTCAATGTCAAGTATTTTATCAGGAAAAACATCGATGTCCCACTGTATTGAGAGCACAGCCAGGGAACTTAGCCTTTCGTGTGACATTTTATTTCTTAGAAAGGTTTTTACCCTTTTAAGAGTAGAAAAAGATCTCTCGATACTGGCTGTAGCAACAGGTAAAGTAGAAAGAATAACCAGTAAATGATGAAGAGCAGGGAAAACATTTTTGTTACAGTGCTCCAAAGCCTTTAGGGTTACGGTATTTCTGTCCAAATCTTCACCCATTTGATTGCACCATAAGTAATATTCACCCCGAAGAGCAGACAGCCAGTAAGTATCTTCAATATACATAGAAAGCTGCTCTAGCTGACTTGCATTTTCATTTGAGGCAAAACCTGGTAATAAGCTTTGAAAAGCTATTAGTTCGGTTGAGTTTGTTTCAAAACGATCTTGTAGATTCATTATAAGTAGATCGACGATAAGTTCCTCTGTGTTGCCAATAGTTAAGCAATTGATTTTTATTTTTAAACTTGGATATTTTAAAAATAATATTTTCAAAACTGTATGCCGTTCAATATTTCTATACATTTTTACTTTACTGTCTGTACCTACATAAAAGTTATGGAATCATCGTTTTTCTAGTATGTGTTTGAAAACATGTCGGTGGGGGTCCGGACCCCCTGGACCACCCCCCTGGATACGTGCCTGACAATAATGCCTGCTATTTTATCTTACACCTCTGTCATGACACAACGCAAACGTTTACACATACCTAATAAAATATTCTTGTGACAATTCTATTCCGAATTTCGAAATTATTGTATTAGCGAATTTTGAAGACATACTTATAGGACAGTTATATAATCATCATATTGATGTTCCTATAACGGTTGTGTAGGTAACTGAAGGATGTCCTAAAAGAACTAAATTGTTTTATAAACTAGGGCCCTTTTTGGTTGTAAAGACATTGTATAAAGGTTTATAGCCACATTATAAGATTTTCACGTTTCTATAAGATAGGTTGTATAGCAGTTCTTACAGCCTTTATAAAATTAGTTTTGCTAGTTGGGGGTCCACAGTCAAGTTTGAGGTTCTGTATTTTGAAAAGTATCATGAAATTATTTAGCAAAATATATCCTTACGGTAGAAATTTTCATTGAGTAACAAATATATTTCTTCAGATTTCCTAACCTGCAAATCATAAACATTGTAATCCCCAAAAATTCCTGCTATTATCTTCACCCTTTAACAAACTAGTGATCCATTCTGTATAATAATGACACCTTTTCATTTTACATTATTAAAAGCTCTTTATTCTCGTCACAGCATGTGAATATTTGTCAGAGAAAATAATATTTTTTTACAATTAAAAAAAAATTACTTATCTCTTTATATTATATTTTATTTTTTGCGGCTTTGTGTTTGAATCCCTTAATAGCTCTAAAACCAATTACGGCTACCGATTAGACAGTAAAACAAAATAAAAGCCATTCGCAGTGAACTTTTAGAAAAATGCGCTCTGGGGGATGAGTTTTCTTCCTCCCCACGCCAACCGATGCGACCTGTGCACCAGAATAAAAATACTTATTTTTTCCATCATGGGATTTTCTTCTCTATTAGAAGGTAATGTTTTTATAGAAAAATTCAATGAGTGGGTGTGTTTGTGAGTGTGTGTGGAATTAGCTGTAAGGTAAAGCAAAAAGTTTTTTTTCGGTACAGTTCAAGTAGAATTTCTTTTTAATAGTTATTTATACTATAGTCGATAAAGGAGATGTCTCCTAGTGACCTGTCCACCTTCCTGGAAAGGACAGGATGGACCTAGGAAGAGAACTCCTCGGGAGGATGTACAATGGGTCACATGTGGCCTAAGTGCTGTAGGCCTAACTCACCCTCCCTATTCTACAGGTACAGATACTATAGTCGGTAACGATTTTGCGCCCGGGCTGGCAATAAAGTTCGGGACAACAACGGATGATAACTTTCGTCGGTTTTGATTAATCTTGGAACACCCGAACAGTTTTCGGGTTCATAATACTGCCGTCCTAAGCAAGAAGGCAGTATCTCCTCTTCCTCTTTCTATAGGCTCGCTATACGATTATAAGTATACCTTACAAAGCTAGAGAGCAGTAAGCGTTCATCCATTGGTCTGGTAGTCTATAAAAATTGCAGTAACTCAACTTGTTATTAGGTATTCCTTAGTTGAAAGGCAGTAACTACCTTATACAAGTCTTTAAAGCAGTATCACCTACAGAAAATGGAGATACTGCTTTTTAATCTAGCTACATGCCCCACCACAATTCTTATTTTCTGGGTGTAAACTAAGCAAAAACGTGTTGGTTCCTGTCAGTCAATAATAGAAAAATTAGGGCGTAAAGTTAAAGCCATTTATTTGCTTCAAATAGTTTCAAAAGGTAGGTATTATTATTGACTCGGTGGTTAATAGTTTTATTGCCATATACAGTGCTATTCAAAAGTCCCCTCCCCTCTCGTATCTTTTGAACGGCTACACTTACATTAATAAAATTTGGAGTGTGAAAATAAAGTGTTGTAAACTTCTCTACGAATGGTAACAGGTGACGTAATAGTAATAGATGACGTCACAGTGCCACTCTGGCCAATAATTTTAAATAGGACCTTATGGCAAGTGATATTTCGTTTGAAAGGCATTGACATTGGCTACATAGCCATATTAATTTTGTTTGGGTTTAAACTAATTTTGACGGATAAATTGAATAAATACCATAATTATTATTTCACATTTAAATATTGAAGATTTTTCAGTCCGCCTCTGGTTAGTTGTCAAAAAAATTGACGTTTTTAATTTAATAGTTTTTGTTGCTTTGCAAAGTTTTTCTAAATAGCTTAAATATTTAATTTCATTATTGTTTAACGAGACGTTTAAGAGTTTACATGGGCAAAATGGTACGTACTCAAGCCGACAAAGTAGCAGCTATCTTAATAATTGGTGAACCTGGAAAGAATCTCCATGAAGCGGAACGTTTATTTAATGAGAGATACCCAGATCGCTATCTCGAGAACTTATTTGAGTGAGCTTCTTCACAAGTTTGAAGCAACAGGTAGTGTTCAAGATGTATTATTTGTTAACAGTTAAACTAAAGATACTTAAATCGTGGAAATCCGCGGAAAGAAAATATTGCGAATGCTGCAGACAATGGAAGTCATAAATCCAAGTTCTGATGAGGGAAGGTGTGACAGTGAAGAGACAGACGCCAGAAAATATATTAACTTAGAACCGGTCAAACTGCAAAGCACCGCTTTCCGCTTGAGAAATACTACACTTAAAAGCAGTTACCGCCAACTAATTGGATTTACTGCTTTTTTATGCAGTTCATTCTTACCGATTGTAATAATATGCCTTGCTTAAAAGCAGTAACCGCCATTTCAATTAAAATTTATAGAAATATGGCATAACATGATAAGCTAAAGAACAACAACCGAGTTGAACAATTCCAGAATCCATAAATATTTTATTGGTGGCACAGCTTTACTTACCAAAATCTGCATTATCTGGAAATTAACATTTGTGGAGATACTGCCTTCTTTCTTAGGAGGGCAGAATAGTGAATACATGGTTCATCACTACTGACAATACTGTACATATTTTTTTGAGTTTCTTGCGCTAAACCGGTTTAGACTTTTTGACACCAATTGATTCTAATTGCTTTGTGTTCTTCCATCAACAGACGCGGTATCCAACGAGAAACTAGTCGCCCTGGTAGTAATTTTTTCCAGGTGTGGGTGTGGGTGGTTTGGAATCAAGCGTCACTCCCAGATATTCAACTTCTTTGGACATCAGTATTTTATCTTGCGGGAGAACTCTTCTATTCGTGAAAGCAAGTAGTTTAGTTGTTTTTGGATTAACTGAAATGTCCTCTTTAAGGCACCATTTCTCCACAATGTGTAGCGCTTCTTGTAGAACATTCATAACTACCCCTGGGAATTTACCATTGGTGACAATCACTATGTCGTCCATTCAACCTGAAGATCGAGTCATCCACAATTAGGTTCCATAAAAGTGATGAAAGTACACCACCTTGAGGACATCCGTTAGTTGTCCTAACAGTGTAGGTTGTATCATGCATATGTGCTGATATTCTCCTATGTTCTAGCATGAATCCTCTCCATTTGTATGTGGTGCTGTTAATCCCGCTTTTTTTTTAAGGGATCTGATGGGTCCAATAATATAACATAACTTCTCAAGAAAATATTACTGGTAAGAAGCAAAAAATATTGTACAATCAATACTTGAATGACTGTCTTATGGATATATTATGTATTAAGAAATTTGACCAATTTAAAAATAATATCCAAAGAACAATGAGTAGTTCTTTTTCTACAAACTCTATATTTGTAACTAGGTTAAAGAAAAAATAATTTCAATTGAATGAACATTTTAGTTTTATGCTGCTGGGAACTTTCGTCGGAAACAATGGTTTTGGTATCGATGAAAAAATAACAGCAACTGTACTGTTTTATAACAGCACTATTGTGAAAATATTCCCGGATGCGTTATATTTAATTACGAAGAGCATTCGTTGAATACGAAATATTTTACAGCGGTGGACTTGCTCAAAAGTAAAATGAAAAAATTTAAAACAAAATTTGTTTTAATCTGCGATGTGGTTTTGGTTTTGGTCTGAGAAATTCTTTACAGTTCCAAAAATTTACTTTTTTGAAATGGTTCACATAAAACATTATTTTATGGTCAACCGTGGACCTATTTAGTAGAATTACTTGATCCAGTATTAGAACAAGATGTCGTATGACTTTTATTCAAAGATTAAAAAAAAACAAAAAAGTTTGTTCGGTAGAAAAACTTCAATGTTTATTGATTAGTGTCAGGGGTAATCGGTGTTCAAAACAAAATTAATTTCTGAGTAAAGTGCCTTTTTGACTTAATTCGTATACGAGGATATATTGAAAAATTCTTAGCCTACTATAAAACTAAACAAAATTTCAATGTCAAAATATTTTATTACCCAACATATTCTCCTCTTAATTGGATACATTTATTACAGCGAACCTGCAACGTCTCTAGACCTTTCAAAAAAAATGTTTCTTCTTGCTCTGCAAACCAGACCTCCACAGCTTTTATTACCTCCTCGTTGGAAGAAAATTTACGACCTTTTAAACTTTTTTTCAGTTGAGGAAAGAGATGATAGTCGGACGGAGCCAAATCTGTTGAATAAGGGGGGTGTTCTAGTAATTCAAACCCTAAATCACGAATTTTTTGCATGGCAACATGAGATTTGTGTGCAGGGGCGTTGTCCTGCAAAAACAAAACACCTTTGGATAGCTTTCGGTGTCTTTTCTCTTTAATTTTTTCCCATAGAGTGGTCAGTGATGTCGAGTAGTAATCTCCAGTTATTGTTCTACCCTTATCCAAAAAAATCAATCATGATTACTCCATGGCAATCCCAAAAAACTGAAGCAAGATCTTTTCTATCAGATTTTTGGACACGAAACTTCTTAGATCTTGGAGAACTAGAGTGTCGCCATTCCATCGATTGTTGCTTTGTTTCTGAATCGTAGAAATGTACCCAAGTCTGATCCATAGTAACAATTCGGTTTAAGAAGTCTACATCGTTTTCAAATCGAGCACAGATCGAACGCGATGGTTCTACCCTTGCACGCTTTTGGTCAACATTCAAACATTTGGGGATCCATTTTGCAGCAATTTTTCTCATGTCCAAATTGACGTGAACTATGTGATGAACGCGTTCGTAAGAAATATTCAGTGCTTCAGATATCCGTTTTAGCCCAATTCGACGGTCTGATAAAATCGTGTCATGAACTGCATCGATATTTTCGGGGACTGACACAGAAACTGGCCTTTCCGATCGGTCATCATCTTCAATGGAAAATTTACCTCTTTTGAAGCTTGCAGTCCAATTTTTCACGGTTGCATACGAAGGACATTGATCACCAAGGGTATTAAGCATATCTTCGTAAATCTGCTTACCTTTTAACCCTTTTAAATACAGCTACTTGATGATGGCTCGATACTCCAATTTTCCGATTTTCACAATTTCGGTAGACATCTTTTTTCTATTAATTTATTTCGTAACTCTGGTTTACTTCTTTGACGTCAAACTCCACACTGATACTTCTAATAAGTTATTGTTCGTTGGTTACGCAATATTTTGTTTATGCATGGAACTGGTCTAGGCTAACTAGATGTCAATACATCCTCGTATTATAGATTGTACCTATTTGAGTTTATTTTTTCCCATTCAACATTTCACGGTATTTTTTTAAATTAAGTTGTTTTTCATGCAGCAGGTGTTTTATATAACAACCTTATGACTAATATCCCTTTGAGACATATGAAAATGTGTGGAAATCCGAGTTTTCGACAATGCGATTCTATCGATTTCATTGTACGCTGAAAAATGTAGCACCTTCCATTGTGAATTGTTTATTTTTAATTAATTTTGTGTGGGATGGGAATAAACAGTTTATTTTATAAATATTCCTATGATGTGTAAATCAGTTTCCGTCTCTGGGCACAAGCCTGACAGCCTACATAGTAATCACTGCACCCGGATCGCGTTTATGTTGTCGAAACGTTGAATTTAAAATTAATTTCCCAAATTAATTAACAAAAAGGATCATTAATATACCACAAGGAGCATACAAAAGATTAAGTAATTTTTGTTCAATGTAATACGAAGTTCAAGATAGTTTTATTTTTAAAATAATCTGTAGGTTAGATAATTACTGTATATGCAGTATTTTCTCTCAGTGTAGTACGTTGGAAATATATTTCGGTCTATCGATTTGAATATATACATATTTTAAATTGGAAAGTCTGGCAGCCATGAATAATGGCTTCTCTTCGGGTAGTTTATGAACAATTATATTTAGTGTAGTGATAAAATTGAATTGCATTGATAAATTCAATTTAAAGTAGCAGAAAAATTAAAGTGTACACAATCGTGTTTTCTTTATTTGTTTCATAAATTACTACTTTTTCTTTGTATGAATTCTTCGTTAAAGTCATTTATCACTCTTTTAATTCTTCCATTTCGTCCTGTTTCCTTACAAAGGATAAAAACCGCCGCTTTCAACTAACTACATCTGTTTTACTTTGATGCAACAAGTTCATAAACTTGGATTTTCCGTAATAGGCGATAAATTCCAAAGAAGTTCACAAATGTAATTATTTGGTAATAAAGTGTCTATTGATAAAATCTATAGTCTATTTGAACATTTTTAATATCACAATTTTTATAGAGCAACCCCAAAAATCTTGTTGAAAAGATGAATCAAGTTTCGATTAATACCATCGTCAGGCTATTAGCCCGGGGAAGTTACGAGACAAACATAAAATCAAATCAAATTTTTCTCGAATAAATTTCGCTGGAGCTTGCAAACAGTGCGTAGAGCACTCGAAATTGGAAACTTTAACGCTGATATACCTTTCAGTTATGCTAGCACTATATTTCCTTACATTATCACCTTAATTTTGTAATTTTGATTATACTTGCCACTTAAACACACAGTTATTCGAGTCAAATTGCTAAAGGAAACAGTTTAGAATTTGAACAACACAAATTCACCCAATATCAATACAAACCTCGAGTGTAATTCGGCAGGACAATTTAATGAATGAGAAATTTGGAAACATATCAATGCAAACTTTATTTATGAAACATTAAAAATAAACACATTTTTATTTTAATGTACAATTATTAAAAACGCAGTTATTGAAATTCATATTAGGAACAGTGATATCGCTGCGGGTGCCACAGCTAATCGTTTCTGTAGTAGATGTTGAAGTTTTTTCATTTTCCAAACGAATTGATTGAATAATGCTTGAATGATACTCTTTGTCAACTTGTAAGAATGGTTTTATTGATGATAAATTGCTGTGACCTGTTATTTTTATTAGAGCTTGTTCTTCAATTCCGCTTTTACTTAATTCGCTAACTGCTGCCGCCAACATCTAAACCAATGCGCTGTGCTGAGCGTTTAGTCCATTTGGAAATTTCATTAATTCCAATCGGCAAATTCTTGTACCAACCTTTAGAATTTTTCTTTTTCCAAAAGCGATTTGGTGTTAGAAATACTCTGTCCGAAGTTATAAAAGTGTTTCGTTTTTCCATTAACTTTTTGAATAAACGTATTGGGCAAATATCTTTGTCGAAAATATTAGGCGTGATCCGTTTGCTGTCACAGAATTTATTGTTGCCGCCTTGTCTCGTTTTCGAAAATAGAGGATTATACTCGATACGTCCAGTTTCTTTTCCATTATTTTCAATTTCAGATACGAAATAAGTGGTTTTGCAGAAAGCTGCTTCTCTTCCGCGCCAAGCTAGTTCAAACGCCAAAATGTGATATAATTTCTTTTGAAGTCCTTCCGGTTCATTTTCGTTATATAATCTGGCCATTGCAAATACTTCAGATTTATTAAGAGCTGATGCACTACATTTTCTCTTTTCGGGTTGTGCTTGTAGGATTTTACGTTTAGCATTACGTGCAGCTTGTGATTAATTAAACTGAACATCGGTGAAAGGGTTGAATACAATATTACATTCTTTATAATATTTACTTTGTAGCATTTTAGCGGTGGTGTTCCAAATTGTTTTAACTATTGCTTCTTTGTAGTCCTCTCCGTTACTTTTTCGCATATTAAATGCCCAATCTTGCAATATTACATTCAATTTCTCGATGGAAGTATCTGGCTCAAATGTGTATCTTTTTGCATCGCAAAACGTAGAAAATTGTCGCCAGATTGATGATTGCGTCGCAACTGTATTAGTAGGCACACAGGTATTAACAATTTGACTAATTTCGGCGTTCGTAGACACACCGAATCGACTCATTGTTAGTTCTTGAAAATTCAATAAGTTGTTGACAAACATGCCAAACTATTTATTCTGGTAACCGACACCGCGATAATTGATGAACAAATGAATAAGTGAAAAAACCACTAGTGTATTTGTCGCTGTAAAAGTTAAAGCTAACTTTTGCCGCTGTCAAAGTGACAATTGCACTGTGGCATATGCGATTTTTTATACATGAATTAAATTGTCGGGAGTAATACCACAAGAGCTCAGATTTAGCCGGATATTTTTTGTGGTTGTTTTCGAATACTTACTTTCATTGGCAATTTAACGAGAGCTGTTCTGACAAAATCACGAGAGCGTAGCTCGAGTGATTTTGTCAGAACAGATCGAGTTAAATTACCTACATGAAAGTAAGTATGAGAAAACCATCGGAAAAAATATCCTGCTAGATCTGAGCTCGCGTGGTATTTGGTAAGACAATCCCATGAATAAAAAACTCAATTCAATTAAACTTTATTTAACAAACTAAACGAACAATGAGTAGAAATATAATGTTTAGAAAGTACAATTGTTAAAAATACAATTATTATATACAATTGGTCCAGTAGAAATTTGCTCCTTTACTGATGTAGACTTTGTTGTTGACATTGACATGGATGTTGTTGACACTGTGGCTAATTCATTATCCAAAGCTTTATCTCGGAGATTTGTCACAAGATGCGAATGATGCTCATTATCAAGTTGTAGATAAGGCTTTATAGACTTGGAAGAGGAATGTCCAGTTATTTTAATTAATTCTAAAGTTGATACGGCGCTTGAGCGATGAGAATGATTAGAAATTTTTTTATTCTTTGTATCCAGTCCAATTTTTTCAGCTGAAATTTTCGTCCACTTAAGAATTTCGTTGACTCCTATAGGAACATTTTTGTACCAACCTTTTGATGAATCATTTTTCCAAAACGGATTGGGAGTTATAAATAATCTATCAGTTGTAATATGGTTCGGTCTATGTGACAATATTTTATAAAACAATGTCACTGGGCATATGCTAGGGTTTTCTATGTTCTTTATTAGCCATTTACTATCGCAGCACTTGTTTGAGCCACCCTGACATGTTTTGGAAAAAACTGTATTATATTCAATGCGACCAGTTAAATCACCATTATTTGATTTTTCTTCTTTAAAATAGTGTACTTTACACTTTGCAGCTTCACCTCCTCGCCAAGCTAATTCATATGCAGCGATATGAAAAAATCTTTTTAAAAGACCTATGGGACTATTATCATCCCATATTAATGCCATTTTAACAATTTCACTTTTAGTTAATGCTGTTGAACTATTTTTACGTTTTTGTAAATTACCTTGTAAGTTCTTTCGCTTAGAATTACGTGCATCACGGGATTTCTTAAATGCCAAATCAGTGAAAGGGTTGAAAGTAACATTAAATTTTTCGAAATACATGTTTTGCAACATTTTCGCTGTTGTGTTCCACATTGTTTTCACCACGTATTCTTTATAATCTTCTCCATTCTGTTTCTTCATATTAAAGCCCCAGTCCATCAATATTCCTGCCACATTTTCCACTGACTGTTCGGTTTCCAAATTGAAGTTTCGTTGTTTACAAAATTCACTAAATTGATTCCATATGGAGGAATGAGTTTTTATTGTATTTTCTGGAGTTGATTTTTCAATCTCCCTTACTATTTCTGCCTCGCAAATATTTCCAAATCTCGACATACTTTTTGGAATTGTTATATGCTGTTTAATTCTTTCTGTTTTTGACATTTACAATTGTCAAACTGATGCGACGCCCAACTCTTGATAAACAAACAGTAAATGCTAGCGTTGCTACGGTAACGTAATTTATCCGATATTTTTATCCACTTGCAAATTCTCTTCCTTCCTATTTAGCCGATAGCAAACTACGATTTTTGTATTCACAAATGGGAATTTTTATACATGAGTGGGATTGTCGTAAATAAACTCTACCTACATGATTTTCCGAATTAAGTGACACCTTGATCGTAATTTTCGGTGAAAAATTTTATGAAAAATGGTACTTGTGAACCAGACTATTACACGATTCCAACATGATTCCAACAATGCCTTTATAGTTCTTTATTACATTACAAAATCGAAAATGTTGACATAAAAGATAATGTGGCATAAGGATTAAAGATAACTTTTCTTTTGTTTTCGATTTTCAACTTTTGAATAGACCTAAACTTTCATATCTGAAAAGGGTTGAACGAAAACGGCGTTAAATTAACGAGAAATTATTTTCCAAAGTTTTGTTATTTAAGGACGAAAGTTTTTGGAATTGTGGATAATTAAATTGGATCTTTTTCACCTTTGAAGTATGCCCTTTTGAGGTAGGGCTGGATGTAACGGTAATTTGGATTTAAGCTGGCTCTATAATTGGATTAGAATGTTTACGAGGGTTGTCTGTTATATTTTACGTATAGAGCTACAAAAAAAAACTGCAGATAACTGTTAAACAATATTGTGTTTTGTATCATTTGGAATAGGGATGGCGATCTGAAATCGAAGAATCGATACCTCGGACCAAATAAATCGATTTGTTGTACTGAATCGATATTTCACCCTTGAAAATCGAAATTCGATTTTGTCTGTTTTGGTAAAAAAAATATTTACGATTAGCTGAATAATGTACTCGTAATATTACGGTGTTGCCGGTTAAAGGTTTAATTACTCACAGGCAGTTGTGCACCTAAAGTATGATCTTATACTGTACTGGCTATGTATTTATCACCATGTTCACTCAATAGCCGTGATGTATATGGGTATCGTGGGATCATCTGTTCCTTGTGAGCGCCTTTTTTCAACTGCCGGCAACATCGCAAGTGATGAGAGGAACCGCGTAGACCTGACAGACTGTTGTTTTTAAAAAGCTTAGATATTAAGCATTGGGAACTATAAGTTATATTATCTATTTTCTTAACTTCTTAATGTAACAAATACATTTAGAAAATAAATGTCTTCTTTTATACCTCATCTGATATTTTGATGGTAATGAAAATAATTGTTATTATCGAATTCCCTGAACTAAAAAATCCATGATTTTAATGATAAGAGATCCCAGAGATTGTTTATTATGGTATCTTTCTTGTTTTTCATAAAATTGATTTATATTTACATTGTAAACACAAACTTGGAAAAAAAATCGATTTTTTAGAAATCGATCTTTGGTGCCTCCATTTTTTTATGAATCGATTCATCAGGTTACGATTCGAATCGATTTAAAAATCGATCTTTTTTGGAAAGAATCCCAATCCCTAATTTGGAAACAATTCATTGGTATATTCAAAATAGAGTTTTTGAAGGCGTTGTCTGCACATTCTGGGGACTCGAACCACCTCTTGGAAAATTAATCAATGAAAATGAATGCATAAGTAAAAGTAAAACTTTAACAGGAATCCTCACGGTACATTTCCGCCAGAACGGGCACCTGAAAAAGCTCAAAATAATAGAGGAAGAAGAAACCTTCATCTATATACTTGCTTCAGAATCCTAGGGCACAGCACCTAGGAGATTATCGGATAGAACTGGGACAGTTACCTAAGTTGAAGCCTGCAGGTATCCTAAAATTTTTCTGGGAAATAGGACTAAAGGAGTCTCTGAGACGTTCCTCAGGAACTAAGTAGAAATAAGGGAACACTGGAAGAATACGCCCAGGCAAACACATGGGAAGAAATTCATAAAAGAACCATCAGAAAAAGTAGCGAAAAAGCTGCTCTCAATGAGCAGGAACAAACTACGCACCATGACGGGGCTTCTTACGGGACACTTTCCCACAAAGGAGCACCTGAACAAAATAGGGCTGAATAACGGAGACCTTACATGCAGAAGATGCAAAAAGGACACTGAAACAGCTCTGCACATATTATGCAACTGTGAGACGCTGGACCACAGGAGGCAGAAACTGTATGGAAGACCCCAAATGATTCCAGAAGACTTCTACAACCAACCAGTAAAGAACCTGTATGAGCTAATACAGGGAACGGATTGGCTGAATAGGCTGTAGTCAGAACACTAGGAGGGTCCACAATAAGCCCGGGAGGCTGAGGTGGTGCAGGCGAAGAGACGGCTCCTTAAAAAAAAAGGAAGCGCAATAGATCTTTTAGGTCTCAGTGAATGTCACCCCGTCATACATACATAAATAGGTACAGCTTCAAACGAATCAGTCTGAAACATTGGCAAGTTAATTTTGATATTTGTTGATACAGGACTCCTCGCTTACCCGAAGCCAACTCTATTAATTTTTTTCATAAAAACATCGAATAATCTCTACTACTTTTTCTTTCCATTTATTTTATTTTCCAGATATTCTGCTATTTTGGAATACCCTGTTTCTGTTCTTTTGTCATTCTAAAAATGGTCCAAGCGATGTAGCTAGTCTTTGTGATAGAGTGAACAAAATTGTCAAATAAAGAACTAGGATAACTATAAGGATTCACGAATTATGGTTTTAGAAAAGTTTTACTTATATTTATTAAAATTCTCGATCTAAACTTTTTGAAATCCCTGGTAACTTTTCACGTAGACGCTTTGGAGGTATTGACCCTATTTTAGGGCTGAGATTGTATGGTAAATTTATTATAAGACAGACGGGGAAGATAAAAATGGAAATTTTGTATTTGCCTTCGTTCTTTTTTTCAAGCTATCAGATTTTTCTCTTTTTATTTACAGATGAATGTGGCCAGAGCGGAGGCGAGGTGGATAGTGACGAGGACGTCATCACCGACTACCACATCCAGGTGTTGGATATGCTGCCTCGACCCGGGGCCGGTGGGCCTCTACCCACCATCAGCGTGACGCCCCACTCGCCTGCCAACAAGACTTATCCGGTACTCGAGGACAGCTTGCAACAAGTTCGGGAACTACACGAAAGTGTGCAGCACATGCGCAATGTTGCCGTACAAAGTAAGAAACATTTTTGTTTTATAATTCAGCTACGAAATACCATACTTTTGACACCCATTTTAGTTATGAAATGTTAATTTTTTCACTATTCATTATCATTATTAACTTGAACTAAAACTTTGTACCATTTCCCATATTATCTACATCCTTTCCAGAAGCTTCGTGAGTTCTATAAATATAGTGCTCCCGTCTGAGTCCTTGTAAATTCGCACATAAACAGAGTGAGTAGGTGTTTCATCATATAGTTCACATTTCTGCACTTAGGTTCACTGACTTCCATTATGTGTCGATGTTACCTCAGGATACAGTGTCTATAACTGTCTCCAAATGTATCTTACCATTTCAATAGCCTGGTTAAGAGTTCCTTATCTACCTTGTTCAGTGAACTCTTTGTACGCGGTGGAAATGGAAGTATCTGGCTCAAATGTGTAGGTATCTTTTTGCATCGCAAAACGTAGAAAATTGTCGCCAGATTGATGATTGCGTCGCAACTGTATTAGTAGGCACACAGGTATTAACAATTTGACTAATTTCGGCGTTCGTAGACACACCGAATCGACTCATTGTTAGTTCTTGAAAATTCAATAAGTTGTTGACAAACATGCCAAACTATTTATTCTGGTAACCAACACCGCGATAATTGATGAACAAAGTGAAAAAACCACTAGTGTATTTGTCGCTGTAAAAGTTAAAGCTAACTTTTGCCGCTGTCAAAGTGACAATTGCACTGTGGCATATGCGATTTTTTATACATGAATTAAATTGTCAAAAATAAGCATTCTAAACCGGGCAAAATTTTTGAGGTCATCACTTATGCTAAAAAAAAGACCATAATTTTGAATTTTTGTGGAAATGGTGAAGGTTTTATTTTTCGTTTTTTCCCAAAAAATTCGAAAGTATCATCTTATTTTTATCATAACTTGCTCAATTTTGATGCTATTAACTTTTTACAATGCTCATTAGAAAGATATTTCCGAGTACTTTAAAATGCATCGGTTTCCCGTTATTTAAGTTTGAATGCTTAGATTTAAGTACTCACCGAAAAAAAATATAGCTCACTTTGAATTAATATTAGGTTTTTCAAAGTAGGTGTTTGTTTGTTTTTTTATTAGCTTCAATTTTGGTAATAAAAACTCATAGTTTTTGAGTTATTTATGAAAAACCGTTTTAAAACATGTATTTTTATCACCAAAAATCACAATCTTTGATCTTTAATAACTCAGAAAGTATTGATTTATTCCAAAAACTTCATATAACAAATTTTGCTTAGAATTTGTCTCTCTATCGATTCCTGGTGTTATTTTTATTAAAATAATTTTCACCCCCGAGAAGGGGTGGAATCCACCCCCAAAGCAAAAGCGCAAGTTGGCACTATGTCACTTTTGTTTCTTAAGGTATCCCCCACCTATTCATCAATTTTCATGAAAATCGATGGAGATTCAACGAAATCGGAGGTGAAAACCTTCATTGACTGTACTACATGTCCCGGCCCCCATACTAGATACACTGTGTTGTCTCTTGCCAGCCTTCTTTACAGTTTTTCTTCAGTTTAACGTTAGTGGTTGATTGCTGATAGCTTTAAACAGAGCCAGTCTGCAGTAAATATTTTGTCACTCCTGGGAATATTTGATGTTTGCACTAGAAATGACTCATGCTCGGTGATAAAACTGAATAAATTCAATCAAAAAAGGGATGTTTTATTAAAAAGATACATCGTTAAATACTCTAAAAGTGGTAAAATAATGAATTTTGTAAGAAATTGAGCAATTTAACTATGTGAAGAAGTTTAGTTACGCCGTTCTCAGCTACCCACGCTCTATTTTATATGTTTGAAGTATTCTGACTGATGAAATAATAATTAAACTAAGTTTCACATACTTTGAAACCATATTGAGTATTAAAATAGCCATTGGCACGTTTTGTGTTATCCATATAGGGTCATAAATGGCTCGTAAAAATATAGTTAAGCATGAATAATTCTTCCCATTTACTGTTGTTAATACGCAACCGTTATTTCATGTCACAACATTATTTTATATGACACATTCCAAACGACAATGTTAAAACTGGAAAAACGTTTAATAGATGTCGGTAAATCTGTTGAGGTGTTTGTTTAATAAAATTACTATTATCAGAGACAACAGCTATTATCGAGGGGTTGGTCACTAGATATTTTTGTTTACGAAAATTAACTTTAATAAGATTCAACAGATGTCGAAAGAATAATTATAAATATTCAACACTCTATGAATTTTTGAAAAATGATATTTTTCAAAAACAGTGGCCGTTCAACCAAGGAGCAACAACTACTTCCCGTGCAATATGCACCGCCGGATATTGAATTACACCCCAAAGTCAAACGGGGTTGGTATATCTACAAGATATTTTAAAACCAACCTTTCTGGTTTGCGATTAGATTAGATTAGATTACTTAAAGATTACCCCAGATTACCTAGGACTACCTCAAATTACCCAAGATTACCTACTACTGAAAAATGATTTTTTTCGATGAAAAAATCATGAAAACTGCTATTTTAAACATCAAAATTGATAAAAAATGCTTTTTTCCAATGTAAAATGTTTTGGAAATTTTGAAGCAAGAGGAAGGTATGGAAATATTTCGCGATTTAAATTGCTTTCTGCTATCTCTGTTAATGCTTGGAAATATCAACTACACATCCATATCTATATGTAAAATGCTGCTCTGAATCCAATGCCCGAGACTAGAACGTTCTATCTTTCCAACGAGTTATGAATACATGAAGTTTCAAAAAGTGGATTTTCAAATATTTTCACTACTTTCACATTTATTATTCGAAAGACGGAAACCGTTTGCTTTCTGCTATCTCCGTTGATGCTTGAAAATATT
This sequence comes from Lochmaea capreae, assembly GCA_949126875.1. Taxonomy (NCBI): domain Eukaryota; kingdom Metazoa; phylum Arthropoda; class Insecta; order Coleoptera; family Chrysomelidae; genus Lochmaea; species Lochmaea capreae. Next base: position 16,323,716 of record OX421409.1, read on the forward strand.
GACTCAAAATTCATACTTATATGGAAAATGTAAAAATGTACCCCTGAATCCAACGGAGGAGACTAGAACGTTCTATCTTTCCAATCAGTCGAGTTATGAATACATGAAGTTTCAAAAAGTGGATTTTTGAATATTTTCATTACTTTCACATTTATTATTCACAAGACGGAAACCGTTCAAGATTTGCTTTTGAAAATTTTTTTCCCGATAGATTATTCTCTTACAAATACTCTCCTGGAATATCAGTTCGAAATTCATAGTTTTGTGGTATTTACAAGACATTTTATGTTGAAAATGCGTTTTTCCAAAATTTTATTAGACTATTTCAATGCCAAAGAATGGTTTTATCAAAAAACAGACTTTGGCATATATTTTCCAGTCTCAAAAAACCCCCGGTCACCTATTTAAAGCCAATTTCATGTCGCAAAAAATTTTTGTTGTTGGAAATATTCCTCGATCTAAATTGCTTTCTGCTATCTCCGTTAATGCTTGGAAATATCGACTTAACATTCATATTAATATGTAAAATGCTGTTCTGAATCCAATGCCGGAGACTAGAACGTTCTATCTTTCCAATCAGTCGAGTTATGAATACATGAAGTTTGAAAAAGTGGATTTTCGAATATTTTCACTACTTCTGGATTAACCGATTAACCTTTGATTACCCAAGACTTCCTTTGGATTACCGCTAGATTACCTAGCCTTTGTACGAAAATTACCTCTCGGCTATTATGTTTACTTTATAGGAATTTTTGTGTCGAAATTGGTTTTTATTAGAAAAGGTTTTACGTAGTTTAAAGTTCGCCTTTTAACCAAAGCTCACCAATCCGACTGACGCCATGTAGTACGATTTTATCCAGCCGCGGCTGTAGGTTTGCGGGACACATAGATCGTATTATTCACATTCGTAGATATTGTGTTATCTGGCGGTATATTCACAAACAGTGACATTTTTTGTCGCATGCGAAATTCTACTTTTGTTGATCAAGAATTATATAAAAAAGTACAATCTTGCAAGCGACTAACAATTTTACTGTTTGAAAATAGACCGTTAGTTCTTTGTGACATTTTGTAATGTTTAAATAAAACCCTTTATAAATTGTTAACAATAAATCAGCCTCATTAAACATATGTTAGGATCAAACACCGATTTCAGCCAATGGTCGAAAAATACGCCCAAAACGCATTCTGGCCCTCAGCATATTGCCAAAATCCAAAATTACGCTTTCCGGCCGCTTAATGTAGACCAGAACGCATTCGGGACCTTTTGCGATTGTCAGAACGCGTCTAACACACGGGGTGTTAAACTTAACAAAAATATGATGGTTTCTCTATGTTAATAGTTAGTGGTGGACAAAATCATATTGGAAATCGATTATTTTTAATATTTTTATTCTCACAAGGTTTTTATGCCGATTTGAAAATTCAACTTTTGGACGATTTAAATAATCCGCCATTCATAATGTGACGTATGCTCACTAGAACAGAAGTTAGCTACATAAGGGTTGACATAGGACCACAATTCTGATGTAATGAAGTACTTATAGGTTATACTTATGTCATATTGCTGTTATAGTGACTTAGGAATTGTTTTTTTCCTCCCATCATCGAGTGTTGAGTATAATTTGTCCATGTCACTTTCAAACTAAAAATCAAACATACACACACCTATACAATTACTTACATAAAAATGATCTTCACAGAAATAGTAATTAGTTTTAGTCTGTTTATATTTGCTTCTAGCAGCCTCAAACCAAATTTTCTTTTAACTGGTACTGCATGCACAGTTACAAACTTTTTATCAGGCGTTGTAACTGTTGTGTTCGTGGAGTATGATACAAAACAAGATTTATACGATATTGACATTATTCCAACATGAAAAATTGTGGAGAAAAACTAACTAAACTCAACCAAAAAAGTATTGACACCATTTTTTTATAATATTGAAACGTCAAGCTTGGATAAACTGTAAACAAAACCAAAACACTCAAATATATTAGACTTTGACAGTTCTTCAAACTTCAAATTCGAATGGCCTTTTTGTAACTGGCTATTAGTTCATAAAACATCTAAATCAGAAATATTTAGTGAAGTGACGCATCTGTAGTGAAAGTTGCAAACATTTAGGAATTCCTAATTTCCTGTTTTCTCGTAAAATATTCGGTATAAAAAATTTGTAAATTAATTTTTGCAATGTAGTACCGACATACTTTAATAAAATACCAAAAGCCGGATATTGGTTTAACACCCCATTAAACCGTCCAAAAACCGATTTTGTGCATGTCCTAGCTTGCAAACGATACATACTTAAAACATCTACTTGTTTTTACACGAACTATTGTTATGACACTTGCTGTTACATAGTACCCTTACCCTTATTTTTACAAGCTTTTGCTACCTTTACCTCTGTAAGTAAGGGTAAGGGTACTATGTAACAGAAAGTGTCATAACAATAGTTCGTGTAAAAACAAGTAGATGTTTTAAGTATGCCATTAAGTCACCAGAATTATACGTAGACGAATAACAAAATTCTTTCAGACTAACTTGGGAAAGTCAATACACATTCTGGCAATTGCAAAGGCTCCAGAACGCGTTCTGGTCTACACTAAACGACCGGAAAACGATATTTCTGACATTGGCAATATGCTGAGGGTCAGAACGAGTTCTGGGCGTATTTTTCGACCATTGGCCGATATCGGTGTTTGATCCTAACATTATATTCGTGAATGTCTGTTATTTTATCTGGTGATTCCAATACAGATTTTAACAAAGAGGAATCGGCTCCACTTACCACGAGATATGGTACAACGATCGATGCGTTTTTTTTAGATACTTTAAAAAGAAAAATGTTGGTCATTGTTTATTTACTTTAGTTACCATAAAATATTAGTTACATTTATAGATTGTGAGACTCAAGGCGAAGGAGTTATTGATAGAATAATTGAATTTCAAAATGATTCAATAAATTAAATTAATACTGTTCTCAGTTTCATAAAGCCACACAAAGATTTTTTCACTGGTAGCGCATTATATGAGTTGATTTAATTTCAGGTGCCTACGGACCGAATTCGAGAGATTTTGCAGCGTTTGCCCTCAATCCATTTTTGGCTCAAGTCGCAAGATTAAGTGCAAGTTGTCCTGCGCTCAATGAAGCCCTTCCGGAAGGAGACATCATCGGCGGTTCATTGGGGTCATCTCCTTTACACCAACCACCTAGTAGAAAAGGAAGCGGTGAGAATCTTTACTAATTTATAATCAATGTTTTTTCTTAAATAACACATCCTAAACCTTTCTCCTTTTACATAATTGGGATCATACAACTGTAATTTATGTTTTTTCTTAAAAACCTTTCTCCTTTGAATGGCGGAGCTGTTCTTGATTAACCACATCTCATTTTGGTCCTTCGAGCCGTATAGTTCCTTTACCTACCGATAAAATTAAAAACGCTATATCTCTAACATTATTTAAATTTGAATTCATTATTAGCTGCTCAAGATTGGTTATGTCAACCAGAACCTCAAAGAAGACGTTCGTGGACGGCCCTGGAAGATTTAACAGGAAACAAAGAAAAAGTAAAGCAGACTCGTCAAAGAAGGTACACGTTTTATTATCACTTATAATTAAATAAGAAGTTTGATATTCATCATAAATTTATCTGTTTCATCATCAGTATATCTTTGAGCAGTATGGAATCGGAAGTAGACGAATCATCTTTGATAGATAATGTAGATGGCAGTACGGTTAGATTGTTATTAGGACCGGAAGCTCCTGTGGTAATGAGGCATCGTAATTCAAGAACTGCTAACGGTGGAGCTAGTACACATTCTTTAAATGAAGCAGATCTTCAGGTAACTAATTTGGAGAAAAAAAATCTGATCCAAACGTGGAATTGAAACTCTTTCTTGTTCTTTAGAGTGATTTTAATAAATTGAAAGCTAAAAGGGAGGCAGAACAGCGTCTTTTACCAGCTAGATTACCGTTACAAAAATCTATTTCGACGCCATCTATTATCGCAGTTAGGGACTTGGCACCGGAACCTGCTCTTGCCGGTGCTCAGCCTACTTTACCTATGTAAGTATTTTTTTTATATGTTTTTTTGATCATTAAACAATTTTTCGATAATTTTTGCTTTAACGTGTTTTTTTAATAATGTTTTTGTCACTTTTTCGCACTATTTTTTTTTACATTAATGCATGCAATCCAGACTTTTTTATTAGTTTTATCACAAAAGCGAATGGAATTTTTGTATCGATTTTTCCAAAATAATTTGAAATTTATAAAATGCAATATTCGAAATATCTACTTCCGTCTCAATCGAAGAGTCACCGACAAAAATATTTTTCTTATCTTATGTACCAGATTAAATGGTTTTTGTCACGGTCTACGGCGTTTTTAAATTTTTTTTTTTTTGGTTTTTCGCCAACGTATGCAATGCAGCTTCCAATTTTTTTTTTTTTTATATATTTCAAAAAAAGAAAAAAATGTAAAGCTCGAGTTACTTTGTCTATTAAAAATAATTAACAGGAGAAATACGAAAATAGAATAGAAAATGAAAGTTGGCAAAGCTCTTATTATACGAGGGTAACACTAAAAGCTACCTTGTTTTAAAGAGGGTGATTGTTGCAAACAATCAATCATGGACCTTTTCAGTCTCAAGTCTCAAAACAAATAATGTTCATTGAAATCTTACTGATAATTTTTCACCTTGTGCAGCTTTGTTTGTTATAAATCGATGTGCGTCAATGAAAATATATACAACTTGTGATTTGACAACTCTCTGTGTTTACTTTTTTTTTAAACAATTGACCAGACAGAATTAGATATTTTTGATACGCTAAAGAAATTCACTTTAGCTTGAACAATGTAGTGCATGTGCTTAGCTTGGTGTCTAGGGGCAGACCGAGCGGAACTGAGAGCGAAACAGAAGAAGAAGTTAGCCGTTTAGGACACACCCGTTATGATCCCCATACGATTGCACTTTTGCACCAGTAAGTAATTGCATGCATAGGGTATCACGCATTATAAGCATATTAAAAAAATTATATTGGTGATAAGAAGGATGATAATTGCTAGTAAAAAAAATCTTCTTAGTAGGAGAAATCTTAAAATGGACAACGCACAATCCTCATCAACATTCGAATCAAATATTTCATTCCAAAACAACGGTAGATACAGTGATGGATTTAGACCTAGCCCCGTGAGGCGGCATAATTTGAGTAGTAGTCTGCAATAATTGATGCACTGGAATTCATCGCCGAGAGCAGAAATGAGAAACTGACTACGCGATCTGAAGCTACAGGATTGCGGTGAAAATTACAGCAATTTTAGTAATTGTTTGGAATGTAATTTTAGATCGTTTCGATATTGCTAGTAGGAAGCTTCCACTAAAAGGGCGGAACATCAAACCAGGCCTAGTGCGGCAGGAAGCTTAAATTCGCCACTGAGTAGATACCGCCGCCAACAGCAGTTGAAACCGTAGAGGTGCGTCCTCATTGATTCGTACTAAAAGTTTAGTGTTTATGATACCAAAGAGCGGGGCTGCACAGCATTGAGGGCACACCTTGATAGTTTGTTGCCATAAAATTGCTCGTCAAATAGTAAACAAAACTTGTTAGGTATCCCAAGCCTTTCAGAAATAAAAAAGAAAACTGAATACTCTCCGGAAGGGGTCTCCAAACTATTTTACCTAATGGCCAGGTAGTAAATATCTGAAGACCAAAGGGCCAACAAACTACCACCCCTTTCCACGACAATGAGGCTGGGGGGATATCCTTTGGATTTTTTTATGTAGGTGTAAAATATTGAGTTTTAGTAAAATTCAAAATTAAATTTTTTTAATTTTTGTATTTTTTATTGTTACCAGCTTTTTCACTGTTGAAAATTTAATGCGTAAAATTTCAAATAAACATTGTATAGGAAATTTATTTATTCAAAATTAAATTTTACTTAAACAAAATTTAAAATCTTTTTTTTACATAAAGGGCGGGGGCTGGTCCAAAACCTTTGGGGACCGTAGTATGGAGACCTCTGCTCACCGGTATCTACCGTATTCCAGCACAATCAGCACAAGTTATTAAAATGAGTAATTTATTATCCTTCAATTCACCAATGTAGAAATATCTTCTTTGCCGTTTTTTATTAGTTTCTACACATTTATTTTTTAAAAATAAATTTCGTAAAAACTATTAAACCTCTTTATCACCAAATTAATTTAGTTTTATGGACAACCCTATTTGAGAAAGAGTGACAAAAATTATTATACAGTGTGACCCATTTTGTTTGGAAGCACCCCTATAAAATCCGTATTTTTGAACCGATTTTGATTTAGTCTTTTTTGTTAGATTCAGTATCAAACACAGTATTTGAGCACAATACCATACCATAATAGCTATTTTCAAGGCCCTCTATGTTAATTTTTCTTTGCCAAAAAAGACGAAAGTGTATTAGGCATTTTTTTTTCTCAAATATGACTACACCATTTTATTCAGAATCATCACAAATGTAAACTATCAAAATTTTATATAAAAAAGTGTTATTAACAACAAAGTTGTCACTACATGAATTTGGAAAAAGTTGTTTTTTAATTAATTTTCTACTAAGAATGTAGACACATTTTAGAAATGGCAACATGGTGAACAAAAACTAGGACTCAAACATATTGCACTGTAAAAATTCGAAGCCGATAACTTAACCCGTTCTAGAGTTATAGCTTCTGAGAGTAATTTAAAATTGTGCTGATGTGATGAAAATACAAATTAACACCTAATAATACATTTTAATTATTAAACTACTTAATAATAATTTAATTCTACCGCGACCTATACAACCATTTGGAAATTTTTCGTTAAGCCACTGCCTGACAATCCTAGAATAGTGTACAGAACAACCATCTTACTGAAATATCAAATTTCTTCTTTCTGCTAGTGGCAGTTCGTCAATCACTGCGGATAACTCACCTTCCAAGAATTCCATGAAGTTATTGGCATTCATGTTACCCTCAAAAAAGAATGGACCTATTATCCTTTATTACCCAGTTAGGATTTTCAGTTGCCCAATATCTTGCATTTTGTGATGAAACTACGCCATTGGTGGTAAACGTGGCTTCATCACTAAACATAACACTGGCTAAGAATTTTCTTGAATTAAGGTACTCACCTTGAGCCCACAAACAATATTCCATGCGTTTTTCTGTATCACCTCCCCTTAAAGTGTGGAGAAATTCTGGTTTAAATGGTCGTATTGAATTTCTCTTTAAACATCGCCGAATGTTTTCTCTAGGCAAGGCTAAATCCAAACTAGCGACTCTTAAGGTAACATTTGGATTGTTGGCAAAGTAGTCTATGACAACATGGTCATTAAAATTTCTTGCTAGCAGATTATTTTAAAATACGTTTGGTCACTGCTTCAGTCTCAATAAATACTTTTTTAATTTTGTGCAATGCAGAGCAGCAAATGCGGCGATCTGGATGTGTTCCATTAAATATTTCTGTTACTTCTCGTTCATTTCCAAATCTTTGTTCACTTCTATCATTGTAACCACACAAACGTACAATTTCAACTTTGTATTGAATAGTTGAAGTAGCCATTGTCAAGTACAGGTAATTATTTACAACATTTAGTACTTACTATTTCATACAAATGTTACTGACTGACATAAATGAAATATCAAAATCAAAGCGTACTTTCGACTTTTGTTTGAATTTTGTAAAAATGGTTTTAATATCTAATTATGGACATAATAAAGCTGAGAACATTATAAAAACTAAGCTGCAAATTTGGAGTTAAATTATTATCCTTTTGATCAAAATGTTATTTTTTAGAGTTGTTAATTTGTATTTTCATACTCGTTGATTTCATTGTGTTAATAAATGAAATTATTGAGCACAATTTTACATTACTTTCAGAAGCTATAACTCCAGAACGGGTTTAGGTATCGGCTTCGAATTTTTAGTGTGCAATATGTTTGAGTCCTAGTTTTTGTTTACCATGTTGCCATTTTTAAAATGTGTCTACATTCCTAGTAAAAAATTAATTCAAAAACAACTTTTTCCAAATTCACGTAGTGATAACTTTGTTGTTAATAAAACATTTTTTATAAAATTTTGATAGTTTACATTTGTGATGATTCTGAATCCAGTGGTGTAGTCATATTTGAGAAAAAAAAATGCCTAATATACTTTCGTCTTTTTTGGAAAAGAAAAATTAACATAGAGGGCCTTGAAAATAGCTTTTATGGTATGAAAGTTTGTGCTAAAATACTGTTTTTGATACTGAATCTAACAAAAAAGACTAAATCAAAATCGGTTCAAAAATACGGATTTTATAGGGGTGCTTCCAAACAAAATGGGTCACACTGTATATGTGTGACTCAAAATTAGATCAGTCCCCTCTACCAAAACAGGCGGGCTTTTGTTCGTTGCCTTTTTGTTTTTAACCGTTGTGTTTTGGTAGAGGGGACTGATCTAAATGTGAGTTAAAAACATTGAACAATTGTTGTCTCTCCCTTTCAAGTAGTGCTGTTCATTATCTATTTACCTTTTCCGCAATATGTATGTCCTTTAGTCATATGGCTGTCATTTCAAAAGATTTCATTACATAGTGGGTTGCAAGATATAGTTGAAAATTGTGTCGTCTTCAATTGAAAAATTATGATTTATTGGGAGGGCACTGATGATAATGATATTCCAGAACTTAGTGACTGTGAAAGTTATTTACTTTGTATGATTTATTTTGAATAAATATTTTTGAAATAAACATTTTTTATTGAAATTTTCATCAATTGCAATCTTAATTTTATTATAATTTTAATTAAATATTAAACAATTGTATTATTATGTAAGTCAGAGCTGGGATATTCAATCCATAATAAAAGTTTGGTAATTTTTCTCCACATAACTCGGCATTTAATTTTTTTTTTTCAATAAAATTGAGACAAATAATACTCAACCTAAGCCAACCTTTATCAGCGTATAGACGAACGTATCTGAGGGTTGCCAGAACTTGCTTTTTACTATATCTTACAACGCACTGTATCTATTTTAAAAAACAAAAAAGCCCAGAATATCTCATTTTAAAAATTTTTACACCAACAAAAATTCTAGACCACTTTTATTCGGTTTATAATTGTTTATATTTTCAGAAAACATTGCTATTTTTCGAAAGAATAATTATTTATTTTTGAAATGAAAGCAAAACTATCAAAAATTTCTCCTAAATGTAAGAACTGGAATTTCTAAACCTCCAGTTCGGCTAAATACAGTCCTGTTAAAAATAACCCAAATAGTCCAGTCATTATATACATTTAAAAGTGAAAATGAACCGAGAAAGCCAAATTTTGGATATCACGTGGGGGGTGGCTAGAAAAGCTTAAGTTCAAATTGTCGACCAAAATAACCTTGTGCAATTTCCGCCATCTTGAAAAAACCCTTAAATTCAGTTTTTTCATCATAACTCGGTTCCCCGTTGAGATACGAAATTTTTTACAGAATACTTTTTTGTTGCTCTTCTCGCGATCTACAATTAAGGTCCCATGCATTTTTCACGTATCGATCGTCGTTTTCGAGATATCGATCAAAAATATCAAAAATTTGGGGAGAATTTTTTGTTTTCGCTATTCACTTTTTTCTGGTGAAAGATATCGAAAAATGTTTGGAATAAAACTTGTAGAGCGTGTCCAGACCTACAAATTCGTTTTTTTATTTTTCATTTCCGACAAAAATTACGACCTCTAGCGCGCCACAAAGTCAGTGAAACTGTGCCCGGTTTTCATTTAGCCCCTCGCTCGGTTGTATCCACGCGTCAAAATGGATGGAAAATGGTTCAGGGAATTATTGCAATACAAAAAAAATTCATAAACCAGCCAAATTAGAAATCAAATACATAAAATTTATTGATGAAATAATTTTTATGCAGCAAACATAATGATTACAAGTGGTAATTTTTTTCACACGTTTTTCGTCGTTTGGATGGTCCTGGCTGTTCAAGTTCCTCCTCCGTAGACTCTTCGAGTCGTGAAACCTCTTCAATCGCAGGAAATTATGTTGTGACGGTCGAAAAATCGTAATCATCGTCATCGTCGTGATCGTCGTTGAATAAAATTTCGACTCTGGCGACATTGTCACATGTCTGTCCACTGCAGTGCAGGCAAATAACGGAGCAATGGATTCCTGCTTTCCTGCAGCCACAAGCAGCTCCACTCTTTCCTTTGCAATTGCACGAAATGAGTTTCAAAAGTTCAGGTGGAGCGGGTGCGGCTGTGGTGCAAATTGGTTCGAGCCCGTTATTTGTTTGTCGCCAACCCCATTCTTGAGGATCTTTAAAAATTCCGAGCCACGTTTGTACTTGTAAATATGTCCGGAAAACGTGTTGGCGGACTGCACTTTCCGTTGGTGGGAGCAGTGAAAGATTATTCGTCTTGCTTGTCGTCATTGATTTTGCGAAGCGATGGAATCGCAAAATATCCATCGTCGTGTCCTCTTTACGACCACCATAAAGAGCGATAAGGAACAGCTTTCCCGCGCAAGCTAGCATCTCCGGATCGACCTTTTCTTGCTTGAATAATTCTACCGGTGACCGGAGGTTCGGATTCTTCTCGAGGGTGCTGATGAACTTCGACTTTCCAATGTTATAAAAAGATGACGTGGTGTCACAACCGCTGAAAGCATGGATGAAAAGAATGTTCTCAAGAACAGACTTATCATGCTTGAAACAATTTGGAGAGTACACTTTTGCCGGTTTTTTGCCTTTGGCTGGTTTGTGGAAGAAAATATTTTTTTTCTCCATTGCCACAAATTAGGACCAAAAGATCGATATCTTCGCCAACGATTTCTACAGAGTCATGGAGCGATGCTTCTTTAATTGCTGTGGTTACGATGAGAGTGTCAGCATCCTCAAAAGCCTGTTCTACTTTTATCCCGGTATTTGCAAAATAACGGCGAAGCATTTGTATCAAATTGTGCTTATTTTGGTACCTTGCAAGAAACTTCTAGCTAACTTTCGGAGTAGTAGTTTCGTCGAATGTGAACTCTGGCGATTGGTTCTTCCTTGAACGTCGTGCCCTTTCCGAAGTTTTGGTTCCTGCGAGTCTTATATCAGTCGGATAACCGTCGAAAACAATTGTAACAGTTTCTCCGAAGTGTTGTTGTACGTATGCGACATATTTTTTGCAAATGAGATCAAACGTCTCAACTCGACCCCAGACAACTTTGTGGAGAAGGAAACCACCGTCTATGCGTTGGTAATTTCGATTCGTTGCAAAATATTTCTCCACAAAATAAACATCGATTTTTAAAATCAAAAGTGGGAATGACCTGCAGTTCTTCTTCGGGTTCTGGTTCTTGCGATGGAGACTCACTTAGTCGAGAAGCAATCGACGCTAGCCGTTGGTTTCCATATTTTTTGTAGCAGGAACTATGAACACTCACCGAGTCAATATTTTCTAACATTTGTTGATGCTCCACATGTCCTCTTTTCACACTCGCCGCTAAGAGAGTCTGAACAGCTATCTTTTTAGCCACATAAATATCGTCAATCAGAGGTTTTTTGCAAATGAAACAATCACCCATTTTCACACAATTTTTCAAACACGTATGCTCGCTTCAAAAGACTCGAGACAACTGACTGGAATGCTACGAATAAGGAGCAGATGTTCCGGCACGAACACGAAAAAAGGGTCTTTTATACCTGACCCACGCCCAAACTCTAACGGTCGCATAGTCACGTGCTCCATGGCGAGACGCCATGACGCGCCATGGAGACGCGTCGGGCGCGCTGGGGCCGACTTTGTGGTGCGCTGGAGGTCGTAATTTTTGTCGGAAATGAAAAATAAAAAAACGAATTTGTAGGTCTGGACACGCTTATTTCAAACATTTTTCGATATCTTTCACCAGAAAAAAGTAAATAGCGAAAAAAAAAATTCTCCCTCGAAAACGACGATCGATACGTGAAAAATGCATGGGACTTTAATTGTAGATCGCGAGAAGAGCAACAAAAAAGTATTCTATAAAAAATTTCGTATCTCAACGGGGAACCGAGTTATGATGAAAAAACTGAATTTAAGGGTTTTTTCAAGATGGCGGAAATTGCACAAGGTTATTTTGGTCGACAATTTGAACTTAAGCTTTTCTTGCCATCCCCCACGTAATATCCAAAATTTGGCTTTCTCGGTTCATTTTCATTTATTTCCCGATTTTTCCGACGTAATGACTGGACTAAAAAGCATAAATTTTTATCGGCGAAAGTCGTTTTAGGCTCAATATCGCTTTGTTCAAGATAATTTTGTTGTCGCTTTGGAAATAATATCAGTTCCAGGAGTTTTTTTGGTTTCCAGATCTTATATTTCATATTATCCATAAAAATCATGTTTTAATAATTTTCCCCCAGTGTCTAGCATTAAAATTAAACGAAATGTCAAAAATATGTTTGGTAAAATACCATCTTGAGTATGTACCATAAATATTTAAACACCCTTTACAAGAAGTTTCAATAATAATTGCAAATATCATAAAATCTGGCCTCTTCCTGAATTACAGGGTGATTTATTCAAAAATTTAAGTGTAGATACCCTACACCTTAACAAATTATGTTAAAAAAAAAACGTTTGTGGCTACTACCAGTGTCGTACGACTGTGGAGAGTTGTAAATAATTGTAAAAATCAGTTTATTTTCTTCGCCCTTATCGTACGACTCTGGTAGTAGCCAAAAACGTGTATTTAACAATATTTAGTGTACAGTACCTATAAATCCTGTCAAGTATGACGAGTATACGTCAAATAGGTTTATGGTAAAAAGCCAAATTTTATTTAAGTTAAAATATTTACAATTTGAATTGACTCTTAACTTACGTTGGAAGTTTCAATAACAGCTGTGTCAGTATGTGAATGTTTTTCTTGAAATTTTATTTCCAGTTATATGAGGTCTATTAAATTCTCGAAAATATCGTTTTTCTAGATACATTTGACTACGACTACAGTAAAATTCATGAATGTTTCCCGTTACGTCATACTTCCCTGAATGTATCAGACACTCTAATTTTATGTGGATATCACTGACCGCGAATGTCCATTTAAAACAAATGGAAAGGTACAAATGTCTTTTGTGCCTGAATTAAGCTAGGCCATTACATCTTTATCGGTTTGTCACTCTGTCTTGTGTTGTGACAACGATTGTACTTAAAAAGCGAAACGTCACTTTATGCGGAAATCATTCTGTCTCCATTGAAGTTCGTCGTCATTGTCATTACTTTAAATAGGTAAAGTTCATTTACATTTATTGTGTTATTTTTTGACAAAATGACTGGTAAACGTTTGGAAGAAAGTAAACCTGAATGTATTAGAAAATTACATGAGTATTTCCAAAAGGAGTTGGCTAATGGCGGACCACTTCTACCGTTAAATACCATTCAAGAGGTAAGTTTTGTAACAATTTATTTGTAGAATTTCAGAATGTAGTTTAATTTAGGTTAGGTTTATGGTGAGTGGGTCTGTAAGGCCCTCCACTGCGACTCGCAAGAGTCTATTGTGGCTCACACCTATTCAGATTTTACCAAACAAATTCAGCTTCTTAACAAAACCGATTAGTTTATTTGGTGAATGATATTTCAGGTCCGAGGGCGAGAGAGCATCCCTGCCAAACATCAGATACCTGATTCGAGCCGCGGCGAGGCAGGCACAAATTATATGCTCTGCTGTTTAATCATCTTCCAGACAAAGACGGCAGGTCGGATCTTCCGACAGTCCAAGTTTTAGCATATGATGATTCAGATGACAGTGGCCTGTTAAAAGGCCTGTTAGACAACGTAGGTCATGTCTGCTATAGTCTAACATTTTTTTGGAGACATTCTTCGAAGGATGTATAAAAGCCTTTGAATGAACCAATCCTGGTAAATTATGCCAGAAGTCTAAAGCTCTTCATGCCGTCCAGGTATTCAGTGTTTGTGTTTCAAAACTGATTGCGATGCCAATTGTAGGTTCTGGTCCGATAGAAACACGTGCGACACCCTCCCTTGCAAGAGAGTCTGCCTTCTCGTTTCCTTCCACGCCAGAATGGCCAGGGATCCAGACGAGCAATACTTTATTGAGTTCTTCTATTGAGGAGAGTCTTTTTTGGCAATCTAATACCAATTTCGACGTTACACGGTGAGAGCTAAGAGCTTTCAAAGCCGCTTGGCTGTCCGAGAAAATTTTTATTGTTCTATGTATGAGATTGGCCTGGTCCAATCTCTCCACACATGAAACGGCGTAAATTTCCGCCTGAAATACGGTTGCATAGGATCCTAGAGAAGTTGAAATTTCTGTCCTAGGACTGCTCCCGTTTACACCTGCACCAGAGCCTGAGGGTGTTTTTGAACCGTCTGTGTACCAACCAACTGTCTGCTCTTAATAGTTCAACCTTACGGAGGACCCATTCATCTCTATTTGGAATTAGGACGGTATAAGGCAGGTCGTAGTTTACTGTTGGAGGCATTATGTCAGAGGTCATTCCCAGAATACTGTGACTTTCAGTGTCCGCTAGCATTTTGCTTCGTTCTGTATAAGCCTGATTTGTGCATTTAGAAATATGCGCAATTCTGTATGTTGTCCATCTAGCCTCTCTTTCTAAAAATATATGGAGAAGAGGTAGGTCCAGAAGGATTTCCATGGCTGCTGACGGTGTGGAGCTGATAGCACCAGTAATTGCCAGGCAAGCCTGTCTCTGTAAACCAGTGAGCATAGTTTAACTATGATATGTTAAATTTGGTTTTATTTATTTCCTCCTATAATTAGATCACCAGAGACACATGCCGAACCATCTAACAATGATGCGCCGCTGGTGAAAACTGTCTTATTGATTTGATTCGAGTGTTTATGAGTTATGACGAGAAGAGAAACATTCGTGACTTATACTGTACGCGTAACTGATTTCAACAACTTACTAGTAATTTTACAAAAACCCCTTTATATTCTAGTTTTTGGAAAAGTTATCTGGATAATTTGTATTTGAAGAATAAGAGGCATCGTTTTTTCCCAAATATTCCAGAAACGGAAAACCCCCTCATTTTTTATATGTACCTAAAAGAAATACTTACACAGTTTGTCCCATATAATATAAAAATTATGGTAATCAAACGTTTAATTTGCATCACAACCGTTTTTGTATATACTGAGCCGAATACAAATATAAAGGGTGCAGAAAAAAATATTTATATTATAATATAGCCAAAATATGTTTTTGATATATTTTTTATTTAATATACCCATAAGCAAATAAAATTTATTTCTTCCTTTAATTTTTCTCTATTTTTCTTTTATATCTTTGATGACATTAATATACAGGGTATTCAATTAAAAATGTACATGTACGTATAAGTGGTTGCTGTCAAAATATTTTTTTAATTTCAAAATATTGTTTATCTACGACCACCTTTAAAATTAGGCATTTACGAACCAAAAAAAATGTGTGAAATCATATATTATACATACGTTAAAAAGAGTGCGTAAATGAACAACGCTTTTTATATGGGGCTTTCATTACAACACTCAAAAGCGTGCGTAAATGACCAATGCTTTTTAAATGGGTATTTCATTTTAACACTCTTTTTTAGCTACGTAATTATCTAATTGCCTTGAATTCAGACGTTTGTTGTATAAACTTTTGTGCTGTCAGTAAATTTGATAGAAGTGTCAGACATAGTGAATATGAATATTTTCTGTTATATTTAAAATTTTAATTACACTTATTTTAAATGGAAGAACCTCGAGAAAAATGCATTTCTTCGGATTGCACACCACCTGAAATTGCCGAAAATGCAATTAATAATCTGGTTCCACAGAAATCTCAAAAAATTTACACGAAATCTTCTGCTGATTTTTTAGATTGGTCTAACAATAAAAAAGTCAAGAATTACACCGAAAATGTTCTAATAGCATATTTTTCCGAAAAGTCAATGCAATGGAAATCATCTACTTTATGGTCACATTATTCAATGTTAAAATCTGGCAGAAAATTCTTTGATATTGATAGACCTTCAACTTCAACATCCCAATTATTGTCTTGTAACCACGTTACTTTAAAAAAAGACAAATTACCCAATGTTATAATTCGTAATTTAGAATTCGTTGTGTATATATTTGTTTATAGAAAATTTATTTTTATGTTTTTTAACCCCTTCAGAGCACAAATTTTATTTTTTCTTCATGTGGTCGTAGATAAAGTTTTGTATGACACTTGTGCGTGAAATACTTGTATCATAAATAACTATTATATTAAAAAATAATGTCATCAAAAGAAATTAGTGTTACAATTAATATTTCGTTTTTGATAAAGTAAAGAAATGACTAAATTTTTTTCTAAATACTAGAAAACGGATATTTTCTTTATAATCTGTGAACTTAGCATAGTGTAGACTCCATTTCACGTAAGAAGAACCCACTTGAAGTTGCAGTCGTATGCGCGAACTTGTTGTCAAATCCAGTGCTATATTGTAAAATTGACATTCGACTTCAAATCAGTAGCGTAACGTTTTCACATTTTGCAGTTTAACACAAAATTAGAATATTAAAAATGTATTTATCATTATGTATATGTATAGTTTAAATAAAACCATATTTGGTAATTCTTTGAAGCTTTGAAGTTTCACATACAGTAAACACTGGTATATGAAAATACTTTATAACGTTAAAATATTTATACTTTCCATTAACGATTGGCGATGTTGGTTTGTAACGCAAATGTCATGAAACGGTTGTTACTTGGCGACATAGATGAACAATACCGATTTTGATTTCTACCCAAGACAGTTGGCAAACTTCAGGTGGCATCTTCTTATGTGAAACGGAGTCTACCTAATTATTAACATCTAGCAGATATTATAAGGAAAAGAGATTTCTTAATTGCCTTCTTTTTTTTTAAATCGCTGTGCTCAAACAGTTTTACGTTGTTAGTTATACAAATATGAATCTTAATTATCCTTTGTTCTTCAAACAAACAATTACAAAATAAATTTTCATATAATGAATTTTCAGCGTTCCGTACGAGCTGCATTCGGAAAAAAGGAGAAAACGCGGAAGTTTATTCTTTAGAAAAAAGAAGGTAAGTGTTCAAAATAAAAAAGCATAACCGCATAAATATCCAGCAGATTTAGTTGGTGCAAATGGAATATACCGTAATTGGGTCACTTTAGTTCTTCTTTTGTTTTAGCAGCTATGTTGGCATGTTGCCGGCTCTTCAAAATTATCTCAAGTACAGTAATATACATAAAGTCGCTTTGAACAAAGATTTTTTTTTCAGTAATTTTAAACGCCTCATTTTAATACTGCACTCGTTTTGCTGGTGGTGTCACAGGAAGTTCTGGAGTATAGTCTATCTAAAGTTAGTGTGAAAAGAAAAAAAATTCAAAAGACCGCTTGTTGATGCTCCTTTCTATAGTCTGTTTGAAAATGATTTTTTCTCCGATTAACATTGAACACGTTCACTGCCTAGGCAGTAAAAATGAATTTTAATGCCTAGGTATTAAAGAAGACATCATATGTATCATAAATTAACTATATATATCCTTATCAAATAACTTTTTTTTCAATTTTCTTTTTGTGCACCACTAATAGTCTACCCCGAATATTACTAGTCCCAACCAAAATGCAATAACAGGTTGAGAAAGTTTTTTGAAATAATTTTCAGGACAAGTCCAAGAAATTGTCGCATCAATGGGTGACAGGATGTTTCGGCAGTTCGCAAATATGTGATGTGTGCACCAAATTATTGAGCAATAAGCCTGCCCTTTACTGTGAAAGTGAGTATTTTTTTCCATAATAATTTTCCATTTGAAAAAAAATAAAATTTAATAATAAATAAAAATATACAACACTTTGAACAGTACGTAAAATTAAAATGGTCAAATTCATCTTGAGATATGAAAAAAACTTCCTTTTAAAAATATTGAGCTCGTTTTTCATTTATAAGACAGTTAAACTTGTAGCGTTTTGTAAGTGGCAATAATTTTTTTATCGTCCATAAAATGAGCTAGCTTAACCAATCGAAATCGAAAATAATTTAGATTTTTAGGTGCAAAATGCATCAACAATTTTCGAAATATTGAAGAAAACAATATTCCTTTGTAAGACGAATAAAATACAAATTGAAAAACTTCCGAACTTCCAACTTTTTTTAATACTAATATAGACTTTCAACTGTCGATTAATGCCTATTTTGTTCCTTAGATTCCATAGGCGTACGTGATACAATTTTTTAAAGGGTTACATGTCATAAAAAAATCTTGCAACTTTCACCCTATATTACTTTTTCAATTATGAAATAAAAGTAACCAAATAATATTCATCATTTACAATTATTCTTCTCTATCGAATGGTCTAGAGGTAAATTACATTTATTTAATGGTTTCTCCGTAATAGCAATTAAAAGAGCAGAATGTAATACATTTTTTTTTCTTTTTGGAATGGCCGTATTGAAACCTGATTCAACCTAATTTATCCTAACAGCCTTACATAACTGAAATTTTCAATGATAACATTTCCAAAATAAATCTGATTCAACTGTCTATTAATGACTTTGGTCGCTTCAATTCTTTAGGCGTACCTATTCTACACTCGCCTTATTTAATAAAGAAATCAAGGGTCGTGGACAAAGTATAGTATTCTACTCGCAATTTATGGCCATTATTCACACGGGTGACTTGCGCCCCTGCGTGAATAATGGCTATCATAAATTGCTCGTTTAATAATACACTATTAATTGTTTCTAGGCTGTGGTACCACAGTGCATCAAAATACATGTAAGGACAATATTCAGGAATGTATTAAAATGAAAAACGCAAAGGTGAGTTTGTATATTCCTTTTTTTATTTGTTTTTAACTTTATTTATGTTATTAGAGTACAAGTAAGTTGTCGGGATTTGCCGCACCTTTGACGAATGCAAAAAATTCAATATCCAAACGCGGATCCTCTTCAATACCTTCTCAAAACCCTCCTGCTAGGTAAGAAGATTTTGTTTGTTATTAAATGTTTTTTTTTAATCGTCACAAAGTACACGGTGGGATGTTCAAGAAAATTTTTAATTGGCGTAAAATATTTATGTAAATTTTGATGTGTAGAAATTTTGTAATGTTGATTTTAGGCAAAATTGGTTAGATTTTTAGTAGAATAGGCGATATTGGGCATGAGTACATTGACAATTTAGTCAAATTTAAAAATAATTTCAGAAAAAGTAGAAAAAAGAAATTTTAAAATTATTATTTTCAGATTTGCAGTTCTAGAATTTTGCGAATTTTTTGTTAATTTCTCACGTCTTCATCGGGAATGGCTTTAATTATTCAAAATTTTGTTATTTTGATACACTTGCCTTTCAATATCAAACATCAAAATCCAATAAATCGCAAACATTTACATCTCGCACTAATTGCGAACACTATATTATATATCTCATCCATTATAAAAACCGTTTTCCACGTGACAAAGTGTCGATACAGGCATTCGCTTGCTGTTGTCAATCAACTGTCAATCACTATGTTTTGCTGCTTTAAGCTTAATAAATATTGAAATTGATAGATCGCATGTTATTAAAAAATATAAATATATATTTAAAGAAACATTTTATAATTAATTTCAAACGAATATAATTTTCAACATAAAACGTTGCTTAAAATCACAATAGTGAAGTCAGCACAGTTGTTTTTATGCTGCTTCAGTCTGCTGTCAATCAGTATGCTCTGTCACTTCAAACCTATATTTAAATTGAAATTTATAACTTTTTGGTAGTCAAATGTATTTGAAAAATATAAACGAGTTTATATTTAAAACAATTAATTTCATATCAAATTCAAGCCACTGCTGAAATTTTTTATGTTGGCAATAATACCGTGCCGTTAATGCGTTTAAAAAGTATTGCAATTTTTCTCGCGTTTAAGTCCATCCAAAATTGAATAACTTGAACAAAACACACGTTCAGCTGGAAATGTATGGTCGCTCCGATAGCGGTACGTTGTGATGAACGCGACCATTACCGTCACGACAGTTAAATCATGATGGATTCAAAAGTGACTGGTTGCATATACATTTTCATCCTTTTTTTCAATTCTCGTAAAACTCCTTTCTTAGTGCTCTCCTATACAATATCAAAGAAATGCACATGCAAAATTTTCACGATTCTAGCCCGAAAATTCGGGGCTGCGCATTGATATGTCAGTTAGTTATTCTTTTATACAGAAGGTCTCGTAAATCAGAGGAATAGTAGATCGTCAAGAACAATTCAGAATACCTTTTCTTTAACCTTGTTAGTTTGTGAGATACAGGGTACAGATGAACTACACACTTTATTGCATTTTTTTTCGGGGGATAGAAATACATATTCAAATTTTTTATAGATTATAGTCCCCTCAAAATACACCAACAGTATTAATTTTGTCAAATTATAATAAGCCATTGGCGTGGTATCAGACGTTCGTAAACTTTTATGTTACCATATTCTTGAAACAACCTGTATTTCGAGCTGAAGACTGTTGCTTGAAATTCTTCACTAAATTTGTTACATAAAAGGTACTTACTCTTCGTTTCACTTGGTACAACACTCCATTTTCAAGATTTTAAAATTTATTGTTATAAGTCACTTCCCTGTATATGCAGATTACGTGGGTAATGTACAGTATTCTCCCCGCTTAAAATGGCTGCCGTAAATGAAGAATAGCGTTTTTTCCTTTTCTCAATTTCTGCTCCTTTAATTTAATTTTTGTTAAAATGAATTCATGGTTTTGTTAATTATTATTAAAATTTTTAATTTTTGTTTTTCAATTTGTTCACTTTTTCTGAAATATAATATGTAATTCGAAATCTATTAGAATCCTGCATTTCTATCTAAGTATTTTTTAACAATTTATAATATGTTTACACAGACCATTTCGGATATATTTTTTTTTGGAAAATTACCAGCATGTTTTAGTAGATTTAACGTTCAGTAAGCTAAAACCACCTATAGATAATTATTCAATGTAATCCGGAATGGTTGTGGAGTTAATATTTATTAATAATTTTTTTTTGCAAATTTTAAATATACTTTATATAATAGTTTAATATTGATAAGTATTAACTCCTACCCCAGTAAGTATGAGATTTTAATAAATTATGTTTTCGTCGACTTTTAAAAAAAATATCTTCGTAAAAATGTATCCCTCACCTTCACAAACATTCCAGTCCACAGAAACTACACACTTGTATTCTTTGCTTGGCTTGAAGTACCTTAAATGTTGTAGTGCCTTGCTTTGTAGCTTTTCATTGCTGATTATTTGAGTTGAAAAACGGCTTTAAATAACCACAATAGCAACTAAATTAAAGTCAAACGATTATATTTGTTTATTCACAATCGGTCAGTAATATAGACATTTCTTACCTTTAAAACGGCAGGGAAGTGACTCATTACTTACTTTCACTTCCACGCTATAGCCGGAAAAGCACTTTTCCGGCTAGAAGCATGTGTCACTTTTCTGAAGTATCACAATATTGTGTTAAGCTGGTTTAAAAACAAAGTTAAATAACTTTCTTTGCTTTTCTACGGAATTATTCCCTCAACCCCAGCTTCTTGGACTTCCGGAGGAGTACACGTTAATTCAAAATAAGACATTATGTACTTGTTTGAGCAAAAAAATTAAAATTTCGTGACAGAAAGAATATTTTATGACATATATTTGTCAAAACCAATAAATTTGTAATATTGCCTAGCAACAGATTCATGAAGTTCTTTGTCGAAAAAAATATTAAATTGTGATAACAACTTTCTTATAATTAATGTTTTTAAAAGCTTGTAACTAAGCGATTGTGAATAAAATACTATACATACCAAGCGGGTCTCTAACAAAGCCTGGGATGTAATGATCTACGTCCCCGCTAGGTATGTAATGATCAACTTCCCCGCTAGCTATGTAATATACTATTACTAAGGCTGTTTTGTATAATACTTGTTGACTCATTGTCTTCAATAATAAGTTATGTGTTCCGAGTTGAGAATAATAATATTGCCATCAATGTCCCCCTTTCTGGACTCTTCCTTGCCGTCCTGGTGTTGGTGGCTTGAGGGTATCTTTTGTAGTTCACTAAGTGTTCTCCTTGGCAGTAGGTGCAGAAGGTTGCCTTCGTCTTTCGGTCTTGGTCACTCGTTGGAACAATATGACCCTCTACACTGGTGCTTATACAAGGTGGTATCCCTGATAGCGTTAGTGTAGGTCCATGTACTTTTCCATTCATTTTTGTATACGTTGTATCTTCCTTATCTTCTATTTCTTTCTTCTACCTTTAACTCCACAATGTAGATGGGCAGTACCTTGAGTGTATTTGGATGATTTTGCCGATCTGGCCTCCTTCCTCTCTCTTCCTCTTCTTGTCCTTCCTCATTTTACCTTTCTTCATTCAGAATAGTCTTCGAGACCTTCGCAGTATATCTTCACTTCGTGCCTGTCTCGGATGGTAATAAATCTTGTCTGTATACCTAGCGTATGTATGTCCTTCTAGACAGAGTTCCAAAGGTTGGCACTCCTGACCATGACAGGTAGTGACCTGTTTGTTGTCGTATTCTTATTTTCTTGAATGGTTTCGTCCTCCTTCTCATTTGTGTTTCTCTGAGCGGCTTCTATCCTCTGTGCTTTCTGAATTTTTTTTTAATGAAAATCACATTCCGATCTCTTACCTCCTTCTGCTTCTTTTTTCCACTTGAATGTTTTCCATTGTCTTCGCCATGATCTCCATTGCTTTATTCAGTCCTTCCATTTTGATTTCCAACTTCTCCATTTTTTCCCATTCATCGTTTGTTCGTTGAAGCTACTCCTTCTCCGCTTTCGCTCTGATTCCCAATCCTTGTAATTGTACGTACTTCGCAGTGGTATAGAATGTCCTCTTATTGACAAAATCTGCACATGGCTTCGTCTGTCAATTCTACCAGCTTTAAATTATATTTTTAAACTATACATTGGAGTATTATAAAATGTTAGTGAAATTGTTTTCTGTTGAAATTTGTGGTTATTTAAAGGCTTACAAATGCGATAGGGCATCGTTGTTAGATATATATTATTTGTTAATAAGTATTAGATGTTATATGTAGTAATTTGTCCATTAAATAATTGAATAATTTGTAAGTGCCAGTTCCCAAATTTTTAAATCGACAAAAAAATAAAAATAAAAGTTATTAAAATTATTTGTTTAATATTATATCTACATTCTTAGTTATATTTAATTCCAGTATTTTAAAAACTCTTCCACACTACTACTTCTTAAAATAGTTTTGCAAAGTTTCGGGTTCAACAAACTCATCCAGTGTTATAAAAATGTCTACTTCAAAGGAAACTTTTTGTATTATTCAAGAAGGGTGTATTGTGACAATAAAATCGCCAATTGCAGTGGTTTATCTGAAAATTGAATTTTAAACATAAACTTTTAAGCATACTTTGCGAAATATAAATGGTTCACCCATTCTTAAAAGCCAAAACCATATTAGGATCTTAATTTTATTTAATCACGCTTCGATCTCGTCACTTGAATAAAAAAGTCGAGTCTCGCAAACAGTTCTCTCGTCTGGCAACCAGTTGTCTCGTCTAGCAAACAATTGT
Source organism: Lochmaea capreae (assembly GCA_949126875.1). Taxonomy (NCBI): domain Eukaryota; kingdom Metazoa; phylum Arthropoda; class Insecta; order Coleoptera; family Chrysomelidae; genus Lochmaea; species Lochmaea capreae. Next base: position 16,347,292 of record OX421409.1, read on the forward strand.
CTCGTCTCGTAACCAGTTTTCACGTCTCGCAACCAGTTTCACGTCTCGCAACCACTTTCACGTCTCGCAACCAGTTTTCACGGTTTCACAACTAGTTGCCTCGTCTCGTTACGCCGAATAGCGTTATTAAACAAGATCTTATTTCTAAAATAATACGGGACATAGTAATTCTGAATATTATAATTAATAATTAATTTTTAAGCTTTGCTTGAATAAAAAAAGGTCTCAGCGATAGGACTCGGTAAGTAAAAAATATTTTGGAAATTGAAAAAGTAATCTCAAAATCAGAAAACAACAAATTGAGTATAATAGACAAGTTGAGTCAATTTAGCCTAAAATATGTTCAAACATGTTTAGTCCCGGTTTTACGAGACGAGACAAATTTCTTGTGTGATGTCCTTACTTTGACCAATCGATTTCAGCAGTCTAGATTTGTTTCCTAGAATTTGCATCAACTTTAAGTAGTTGTTTTTACAAAATGTTATCGTAGCGAGATTTGGCCATAATAAGAACTTAAGGGTTCGAAACAGGGGCGTATTGTCCCAAAAAAATTTGGAATTGCTCACAAAATGATGAATAGAAAATACTCTATAAATGTTTCCAGTAATTTAGTGGAGTTTTAGTAAAAACTTGATATTTTGTTCGTGCAGATGGAAAATATTATAGTGGTGCTATATACATAATATATGGTTTTATTTTTAAGAATAGGGTTTAAAAAACTAATATAAAATATCTTGGGAATGGCATTCTTCAAATTTATATCAGAATTTTAAAAAAATATCAAATATCGGTGAATAATCAAAAAATTTGGGTTTGTGGTTAATGTGTTGCCTCTTCCCTTGCCCCTCCCTTTAGGAGGAGCCAACTATGCTATTCGCCGTGGCGAAGGGTCGCAACTAAACTGGGAGTAAAGTAAGTTTTCGACTTACCTCACCAACCAGCATTTTACTGTTTTCCGATATTTTTCACAACTCTTTTATTTCTCGATTCTTTACTTTTAGCGAACATCATTTGTTGTGTTGAAATTCTTCAGTAGGTAATTCTCTACAGTCATCGGCTCGATTACTTGGACTTAGAGCTACAACTGCCAACAACTCAGTTTGCACCACAAAAGAAACGTTAATTCTCAAAATGCAATCCACCATCATCTGGTAAAACGTTCACCGATTCGACAGATTTAGTCCAAAGTGACTAAAAATTTATATCGAAACCGAAAAAATGATCCCTTTCGAGAAACATAAAAATTGTTCATAAATATGTCATTGGCGTGGTATAAGGAACAAACCTTGTATAGAAGAGGCTATTTTTATAATGTTTGTAAACTAGGAGACGTTTCTATTTTTGCGCAAACTCAGTTGACATTTATTCTAGGCTATATCTAAGTAGAATCGAATTTCTATTGAATCTATTAGCTCTTCTTTTATGCGGTAAATTTTATAAATTGATCGATATTTTTGTTTTATTTCATAGTTTTTAAATTTATTGCAATCGCCTATACACGCTACTTTCTCGCTTTCAAGCATGACCTTTTTCTTTCCTTCCTCTACTCAATGCAGATCAATATCACTACTGTGACATTTGACAGATCCCGTGACTTTATAACAAATTTTCATATTGCAATATTTTCGCCCTTTATCAACGTTAAATTGAAGATATTATTTGTGAGTTTAAATACTGTAATTATTTGAGAATTGTTACGAATCTGTCAATATGTCAACGTAGCGGATCCACATCCACAACATACCAGTGTATATTCACATTAATAAAACTAGTAATTTAAATTTTTTGGTTTGTCTTTTTATTTATTTATGTTTTAGTCATGTTTATTAGGCGAATTGATCCATTCATTTTTATCAGTTTTCTAATTTTTGTTTTGGTTTTCAGTCAGATACTATACGATGATAAGGATAGTAATTCGCATGGGCAACACGACGCTGCCAGGTAAGTTAGCATTTTCTAAAAAGAGAAAGTGTTAGTTGTCAAGTATAATAGTTAAATACTTACAAGGTTTTTGAAAAATATTCACTAAGAAGCTACAAATGGAAAAGCTTTAGGTTATTTGACAATACTCTCCTAAAAGTTCAGTTCAATATTCATAGTTTTGTAATATTTACACAAAAAAATGATTTTAAAAAATCTGACGAAGTATATCTTGTGATAAATTTTGATGGAAATATTTCGTGATATAAATTGCTATTTGCTAACTCCCTTATCGACTAAAAATTCACACATAGATGTAAAATTTTCCCCCGAATCGATTGGTCACGACTAGGACTTTTTATCTTACCAATTAGTCGAGTTATGAGAAACTTTTGTGTTCAAAAGTGGACATTATTTAATAATAATAAATTCTTTATTGTTTACCATATAACAAAAGCGAAACACATTAGAAAATTTTTGACCGTTAATTCCCTAATTAAATGTTATATATTTTTGACCGTTAATTCCCTAATTAAATGTTATATATTTTTTTTAATTCCAGTTACCCCGACGATGTTCCGATAATTCCATTGGAATTTCTGTCGGATTCGCCGTTGACGGCGGCCGACTTATGTTCAGATTACAGTCTTGGATTACACGAACCAGAACCGGATTCGTGGTCTCCTTACGTCGGTAAAGATATATCTAGGAAATTGAAAGAAAAAGAAGTCAAACGTCAAGAGCACATTTACGAATTCATATTAACCGAAAAACATCACTGTATGACACTGTTAGTTATGCAAAAGGTAAGATATTGATACAAATATTGATTCAAAGGTATCACATACGAGGATGTATTGATATATAGTTAGCCTAGACCAGTTCCATGCATAAACAAAATATTTCGTTACCATAGCAACGAACAATAACTTATTAGAAGTGTCAGTGTGAAGTTAGACGTCAAAAAAGTAAACCAGAGCTACGCAATAAATTAAAAGAAAAAAGATGTCCACCGAAATTGTGAAAATCGAAAAATTAGAGTATCGAGCCATCATCAAGTACCTCTATTTAAAAGGGTTAAGAGGTAAGCAGATTTACGATGATATGCTTAATACCCTTGGTGATCAATGTCCTTCGTATGCGACCGTGATAAATTGGACTGCAAGCTTCAAAAGAGGTAAATTTTCCATTGAAGATGATGACCGATCGGGAAGGCCATTTTCTGTGTCAGTCTCCGAAAATATCGATGCAGTTCATGACATGATTTTATCAGACCGTCGAATTGGGCTAAAACTTATATCTGAAGCACTGAATATTTCATACGAACGCGTTCATCATATAGTTCACGTCAATTTGGACATGAGAAAAATTGCTGCAAAATGGATCATCAAATGTTTGAATGTTGACCAAAAGCGTGCAAGGGTAGAATCATCGCGTTCGATCTGTGCTCGATTTGAAAACGATGTAGACTTCTTAAACCGAATTGTTACTATGGATGAGACTTGAGTACATTTCTACGATCCAGAAACAAAGCAACAATCGATGGAATGGCGACACTCTGGTTCTCCAAAACCTGGAAAAGTTCTTGCTTCAGTTTTTTGGGATTGCCATGGAGTAATCATGATTGATTTTTTGGATACGGGTAGAACAATAGCTGGAGATTACTATTCGACATTACTGACCAGTCTACGGGAAAAAAATTAAAGAGAAAAGACGCGGAAAGCTATCCAAAGGTGTTTTGTTTTTGCAGGACAACGCCCCTGCACACAAATCTCATGTTGCCATGCAAAAAATTCGTGATTTAGGGTTTGAATTACTAGAACACCCCCCTTATTCACCAGATGTGGCTCCGTCCGACTATCATCAACTGAAAAAAAGTTTAAAAGGTCGTACATTTTCTTCCAACGAGGAGGTAATAAAAGCTGTGGAGGTCTGGTTTGCAGAGCAAGAAGAAACATTTTTTTTGAAAGGTCTAGAAACGTTGCAAGTTCGCTGTAATAAATGTATCCAATTAAGAGGAGAATATGTTGGGTAATAAAATATTTTGACAATGTTTGGTTCTATAGTGGTATGAGAAGTAATTGTATTTAGATAATTTAAATGATATAATTACATTTATTCCTACACAGATTTTGCTGCAATTATAATTCCAAGTTACTTTAAGAAAACAATGTACTTAAATGCAATTACAAATTACATGAAAAATATCAATTGTAATTATTAATTACTTTTTATCTAGGAATTACCCAGCACTGATAGTGATCGAGGAAAATATGTGTGGAAATTATATATTTAATTATACTTCTCATTTGTAATTTTATCAGGAACAAGCAGACAATAAACTACTAAAGCCACTGTTTCTAGTATTTTTGTATCTGCTCACGTATGTCGGTAATTAAAATTTCGGTTTTCTATTGCAGATATTCGTTGAAGGATTACATAAATACTTTCAATTAGGACCGAATTTGGAAAGGATGTTTCCTAGACTAATTGATCTGACTGAATTACATTTAGGATTTTTAGCGAGACTAAGACAGAGGCAGCGTGAAAGTCCTGTCGTTTCTTCCATCGCGGACATTTTGTTAGAAACGTTTTCTAATAACCACGCTGCAAAATTAAAATCGGCATATGGTAGGTTTAGTAAAATTCAAGATACACGGTGATTGATTAGTGTCGTAAGGCTACGTAGGTCTGTCATCTTAAAAATAATTATTATTCTTGAAAATTATAGATATTTTTTAGTTGGTTACAATGTTACAGGTTGGTCAATAGCTAATTGCCAGCCTCAAGCTTCATATATCAAAATTAGTTATAATGATACAGGGTATTCCATAACTTGGTGCCATATCAAAGTTATGATTTTTTCAATGGAACACACACCCTATATTTTACTCTAAAACTACTGAAATCTGCGGTTGTGATCTCTTATACAGGATATTTTAAAAGTTATAATCAATTTTCCGTCAAAATCGTAACAAGTTCAACGCCCTGTATAATTAGATGGTAGTGAAAGAGTAATAATCTATTGAACCCAAAGATTTTTAATGATTATCAATATTTGCAAACACGAATGATTTTGCAACTATTTATTATAATCAATACATCAATTTCTCAGTAATTTTAAATGGATCACGCTGTATTTTATATGATTATCGAAGAGTGCCATTACCATAATTTTATTTTTATCCAGCATTTCCCATACCATAAGTTATTAATTTTTGAGATATTTTTATTTTTCTGTCCAAAGTCTTAATTCGGTATGTAGTAATTACTAATTATACAGGGCGTTAAACTTGTTACGATTTTGACGGAAAATTGGTTATAACTTTTAAAATACCCTGTATAACAGACTACAACCATGTTTTTGTAATGGAGAAGTGAAGTGAAGTGAAGATTTCAGTTTTAAAGTAAAATATAGGGTGTTCCATTGAAAAAATCATAACTTTGATATGTCACCAAGTTATGGAATACCCTGTATCATTATAACTAATTTTGATATATGAAGCTTGAGGCTGCATACAATTTTTATTATTAACTTTTTTTGGTATATATCATGATAACAGACCTACTGAGCTTTATCACACTGTATAACTTGTTATGATGTGGTATGTCACAAGGAACTGTACTGGGACCATTACTCACATCTTTTTATATACATTAAATTGATTTCAGGTGAATTTTGCAGTCGACATAGGGACGCAGTGGAAATATACAAATATTACTTGCAAAACGATCAAAGATTTGGGGAATTCGTGAGACACTGTCAAACGAATCCTCTTCTAAAAAAGAAGGGAATTCCAGAATGTATATTATTTGTAACCCAACGTTTAACTAAATACCCACTATTAATAGAACCATTGATAAAGACCAGCAAGGAAAACAAGCCGGAACAAGAGTCTCTACAAAAAGCTTTAGCGTTGGTCAAAGAAATTTTGGTCGAAGTCGACGCGCAGGTTGCAGAAAAGGAAAAAGAAGATAGGAAACTGGAGATTTACAACAGGATAGACGCTAAATCTAATACGGTTTATAGAGGACAAAAGTTTAGAAAATCCGATATTTTACAAGGTAACAGGTCGCTCAAATTCGAAGGCGTAGCGATGTTGATGCAAGGCAGGGGGAAGATGCAAGTCGTTTTGGTTATAGTCCTTTCCGACGTTTTATTTTTTTTGCAAGAAAACTCGCATAAATATACGTTTTTTACTCCAGTAAGTAAAGTGAGTAACAGAATTCTTCAGTCTTCTTCTACATGATTACAGTTAGATCATTTTTTTAGGGAGCCGTAAAGGTTTGAAGACTCAAAAGTGATCTAACTGTAACATCCCCCTTTATATATAATATCTCCCGATCTTTCATCGAATCTTTAGTTATATATTTGATTTTTTTTAGACTGGCGTGGTGTCGTTACAAAAATTATTAGTTAGAGAAATAGCCGGGCAAGATTCGAGAGGAATTTATTTGATTTCATCTGATCCAGCGGATCCGGAAATGTTCGAACTGAAAGTGCATAAACCGAAAGATAAACAAGTTTGGATACAATCGATTAGGTAGAAACTCGAAAAAAAAACAACAACGAGTTTGTTTTTATAATTTTTTATTTTGCAGGGAAGCGGTACAATCTTGCCCGGAAGATGAAGAAGATACGATAGCTTTAAGTACTGAAGAAAAACAGACGCTCATCAACGCTAAGCAAAATCAAGTCCGTCAACTCATCGGTAAGCGTCCCAAACTATATCGAAAATTTATTTATATACTCTGTCAAGGAAGTATCGGGAATTGTACATTTAAAAAGCCCGCTAAAAGTATATAAGTAACTGACAATTATACTAACGCGGATTTTAACCGGATATTTTATTTTTTTTATGCGCAGTGCTTCATTTTGTCAGCTCATCTCAAGTATGTTTCGTGTGCCAAAGCACTGATAATGTTACATGAAGGCAGGTCTTCACCAAAGCAAGGTATTATGTTGACGACATTGTGCAGTTTCCTCAACTAGGTGACAGAATCTGCACATGGCTTCGTCTATCAACTCTTTGCCTTGCCTGTTAACATACCTACTACGACTCTGACAGTTTTCCTATATTTTCTCATTAGGTCGCACTAAATGATGGCTTCTACTGTCTGATGATATTTTTCATTCCTTTTTCAACCTCCACCTTCTCTATTTCCAATCTAGTTAGCAGCTTTCGTACTTTTTGCTTCGGTTTTTTTTCCATAAATGCTTCAAAGTCAATATAGGTCAGAGTGATATTCTCTCGACGAGCCATCTTGTGATTTCATTATTTCACTTCATACTAAATTTAAAATGAAAAGAAAACACTCTAACCTCTTCGCCTGCAAAGTTGATCCGGTGGAGATGCGTTTCCTTGAGAGAAACAAGACGACGACGACGACTTTTCTGAACATTCTGGGACATGGTATCAACAATACTCGAGGATAAGTGTTGCTTTGGTAGAAATCCTCATTAAGGCTTACGGTGAATCAACTTTATCAAAAACCTTTGTGTACGAGTTTTAAAGTGTATTCTGAAGCGGTTGAGATGCGGTGAAAGACCTGCCTCGCTCTGGTCGGTCATCAACGTCTTCAACTGTACTAAACATCGTTAAGATAAAAAAAATGGTTATGTAAGTGTAATGACATATTAGACGGGCAATCACATAACACCAAAACTAGCGAGTTTTTCTATCTTATGACGTACTGCACAATACCTCAAATGCGCGACAGAGGGATGAAATTGATGCTGTATCCAACATGAAGCAGGTGAAATCCCTCGATTATCTGGGATAAAGAACGCTGGTGCGGCTACCCACAACCAAGGGATACAAGTTCCCATTTTTTCTTTTTTGTGACGTCCCATTTCAAGAGCAGTATAATTATGGAAGTGCAAAAATGTTGTCGTAGTTATGAATAATACTTTTTCAAAGTATTACCACAGCTAGTTCAATACCAGCTATCCAACTTTATTCCGCTCAGATTCGTTACGTCGACATCCACGTCAAATCCTTCTACTCTGTCAAAACTCCGGATTTTTTACCGGTCGTAGATTGTTTGAAAGCGGTAGAGTTGCTTAGTGTAAAACTTACTTTAGACTGGAATATGCCGATCAAACAACATCTCATAATTACTCAAATTAACACTTCGAGGCGCCCGTTTTCAGTCGATAGAAGACAATAAAGATAATTCACAGCGTATTTGTGTATTTATACTCTATTGATCAACACCCGGTACTTTTTTTTGACATAGTAGTAAGACAACGGTATAGTGTTTAAGAACGGACGTTCCATGTTTTTTCTAAATCTAAAACTGGTACGATCGGTTTTTTTCTACTACTCAACTTCTCTCGATAAATGTTTTCAACATGTAAATTTTGTAGGACTTCCTAAACATTTTCGTCCTAACCCATTACTCCCTAGTCTTATTTTCAAGTTTTCAACATTTCTTCATATGCATTCTTCTATTGCCTCTTCTATATATCTTTACTTCTTAGCCCCCGTCGTATCGTTCACGGTTGTAGAATTTGTAGTGAGCCCTGCAGTGAAATTTCAGAACCCAGTAGACTTGTATATGACAGCTGACAGCACGGTTTTTTATTTCCTCTTCTTGAAAAATATTGGTGATGTGCAGAATCGCATGATTTCAATAATCGAATGATAATTCGAATTATAAATCACTCATATTCTAATTACACTAGCGGTAGAGGGCGTATTATTTGTTATTATCTTCTGTATATTCCTTGTGGTGTTTTTTATCTCCGAGCCGTCTGACACGATACACTGCAGCCTAATGGCTTATTGTATTTTTGCTCGTGCTTTCTCATAGCATCCAGTCCAGTACCTTTATCCCCTGCACCAGTTTGTACAAGTTCTTAGCTGGGTGTTTGCTATATAGCTCAGCGTTTCCTTGCGGTGGCCAAGTATTAACGGTCTTTTGCGATCAACAGTCTCGCATGTAAACAATATATGTTTCACTGTCTCCGTTTCTCTACCGCATAATCTGTATGTAAGGTCTCCATTGTATAGTTTTCATTTGTACAGGTGTTCCTTTACTGATGCATGACCAGTTGTGAAACCTGTTATGATTCTCAGCTGATTTCAGGCATGGTTCTTTTATAAAGGTTTTTTTTCCCATGCATTTGCCTTGGGACGTTTACCCAGAAATTTTTATGTTGTTCTCTGATCCAGGTCTTTCCAGATCCTCGTACTATAGATTTCGGTATACCGAGAATCTGTCCTGATTCAGGCTGCGTCTCATCTGACCCTCTTTTTGCAAGTTTGTCGGTTTTTTCATTGCCCTCGATACCCTGGTAACCAGGTACCTTTGTGGTGTATTCATTATTCTTGTTGTTCATTATTTTGGAAAATTAGCTGCAACATAGCGCAAGGCCGTCATCAATCGCATTAGCAGAGCAATTACGGATTTCAAACTGTTAACTCAACCAGAAAATAAAATTTGCTTTTCTGACAGTCAAAACCAACGGAGTTTTTACGGAATTTGAAATTTAGACTCACTGACTTTCGTATTGTAACTTTCAACTTGACCCATATTTCTTTTTTCATCATTCCATAAAAAAATCGAATTACTTTGCCATAATCGGATACTGACGATTATTCTAATAATCGGATTATGAATGATTTTTAATTCGAATTATCCCCGTGTCTAAAAAATATCCAATACTTTATGTGGAATACAAAGTATTGGATATTTTTCGAGAAAAATATCTGTCATTTGTCCATTGAAACTAACGATCAAGTGAATCTTTACATATTATCTACTGGGATAAGAAATCACGCAGCCCAATTATCAGCCATGAACGCATATATTGGAATAAACATTGAACGTCCTAAGGTAATTGTTGTATCAACGATATAAAAATGATGAGGCATGCAAACCGTTTTTCCGTCGACTTAGAAGTAGATATTTTCGTTTCATAAAAAATTATCTCTATTAGTGTAAATATATTTGTATTGATCTGTTTTCCTACAGAAGCAGAATCGGACCTTGAAGGTAACATTAATTTGAAGAAAATGCATGTATATTTTTTCTTCTATATTTTTTGTGATGAAATAATGAAATTTAGATATTTTGAAATATATTTTATTAGTTTTCTGAATTATTAGAAAACAAAACAGAAATATTCACTAGAAGAGTTAAACGGCTAGAAAAAAAAATTTCGGGTTGTAAAAGTATCTGTAAACGTTGTTTAAAATTGACTATTCCATACAGAGTCTACTCAAAATATGGTTGATAAAAGATTAAAATCATCGTGGTGATGTCAGATATAAACATGGAACAAACATATTCTTTTACGAGTTTATCAACAAATTAGACAAATTTTCAATAAACATGAAGTGTCAAAATCGAAACTAAATCTACCTTATTAAAAAGGACAGAACGCAGTTTTAGTGAATATTCTGTTTACAGTTTCAAATATTTGCGAGTTAGTGTCAGATACTGCTTTTTTAATGAATTTTCAAAATATTTTTGTACAGCCACTTAAATGAGTTAGATTGATGTACACCTTTTAGCTAACCAAACATTTACCGAGAAACAACTAATATAAATGACACACTAAATTTTTTCACCCTATTTTTTTAAATATCCAGAACAAAAAATAAACATAAAGATGACATTTTAGGAAATCCCATTCTAAGTAGACAACCTGTAGGTAGTGAATGCAATACTTACTTTTACAACATGTTTTTTTCTTGAATGAATAGAGTATGTTATTGGTAGGTACCTTAATATTCTCAACAGGAGTAAAAAGCTAATCATATACAGCTTAATCTAATCGTAGTCAGTTGCTGCATACTTTTCTCATATTGGTGAGTCGTCGGATTGATTGTTTGAATGTATAACAATATTTGTTTTATTTGGATTTTAACACGCTTATTAACATCAACCAGAATATATCAGAAAAGAAGACTATAGAGAAGGTTGAGGTAGAATTGAAGGAATGTGGAACAAAAGAAGATCTGGAGAGATGTAGCGTAAAAAGAAAAGACATCAAAAAATATCCCCAAAATCCTTGTACATAATAGTCCAGTTTCTTGAAGGAACTTTTGGATATGTAAGCTTCAGTTTAGGCAACTATCCATTAGTCTCACAGGTTTTAGTTCCTTGTAGTCCTGTGATTCTATAGTGTCTTGCAGTATGTGTGAACTAGTTTGAACTTGAAGTACCCATTCAAGCGGAAGTGTTCTGTTAGAACACGTTACTCTGGCTTAAAGTTTTTTTCACCTCACCTAATTGTAGTTTCCCTTGAGTTTTGAGCCGTACTAAATATTATATTGGTGCTCATACCGCAAAATATTTTTGGTATGTCAGGTTTGCTAGTTCATCAGTCAGTATTGCAGTAAATCGCACAAAAATTTTTATTAGAACTTATAATAAAATATCCACCCCAGATTCTTGTGTCTCAATCATTTTCTCAAGCATATTAAATGCATTTTTAATTACATAACGTTTACGTCCAAATACACCAAACCCTTCATCAGGATATAAGTCTTGTAAGATTTCTTCATAGTCTACATGTCCATTTAAAAAAAATTACGTTTTCTACACGTAACCACAACAAATTAAAATCTCGCATATATGAGAATTTGCCACTTCATGAAAATTGTCGATTTCGACATTCAAGAAATGCAGATTCGAGATTACGGGCCCAGGCACATCAATATCAATCTTGACAGAACTGATTTGAAAATGGTGACTGGCCCTATAGAAAACTACTCGTCAACAAACTTGACTGTCAATGCATTGATCCCTAGGGTCTTTTTTGAATAAGTTACAATTTTTGTGTTGTAAATTGACTAGTTCTATAAAAGGGAAATGCTGCTACCCAAACGAAGAAAACAATGTGGAATGGATGGTACATATATGTGTTGACAGTTGACACTAGTATTTTTTCTCGACTTAGAAAAGACCCCTATACTTGAATTGAATAGATGAGGCTTTTACTTGATGAAGATTCATACTTAACTATGAAATAAAACAATGAAAAATTTTTGTTTAAACCTTCATTACAATTGAACTATGTTCAAATATAACTTGTGTAGCGAAACGCGTCACAAGTTATATTTGAACATAGTTCAATTGTAATGAAGGTTTAAACAAAAATTTTTCATTGTTTTATTTCATACCCCTATACTTTGTTGGTACAACTTGGGTACATAATAAAACAGGAAAATTTGATGTAAATACTACTTCTTTATAGGCCCTACTTTTGTATGTCATTTTTGATTCATTATCGTGACTGCATTGCCTTTTAGAACTCATTAATAGTCATTTATGTAATAAGGATCATAAAGACGATCATTATGGTACAATTCGTGTGCCATAATGATTGTTTATGATTCGTATTACATACAAAATTTTATCTGATGGCATTTATAACAATACATTTTCGAAAAATTAAAAACTGCATTTTCGACATGTCACAATGACAACTATTTACAGTTTCAAATATTAGTAGGTGAGTGAGCTGTGCTTTGCCATTTCCTTGACAACGTCATCAGGTTGTAACGGCAATATTTATTTATCGCTGTCAAACTCAATAATTATTGTCGGGTAGAATTTAATATAATTTGAAAAATGAGTGATTCTGAAGCTGATAGTTTACCTTCTGATTTGGAAGAAATGTCGAGAAATATCGTGGACTCCTTTTTGCCGGAAAAATCACGGAGTGTATATGAAATGGTGTTTAATCGGTACGAAGAATGGTGTTCTGCTAAAAAAATCAAGAATATCACTCATTAAAAAGTATTGTTGGCTTACTTTGAATGCTTATCTAAGGAAAGAAAACCATCTTCTCTTTGGTCGTATTATTCGATGATAAGAAGTATTTTATCAACAAGAAAAAACGTCGATATTAGTAAGTACCTACAGCTGGTTGCATTACTAAAACGTAAATCAGAAGGTTACAGAGCTAAAAAATCCAAAATTTTTACTAAACAAGATGTTACAAAGTTTTTAACGGAAGCATCAGATGATACATACTTATTTAATAAAGTTGCCATGATAATTGGACTAAGTGGAGCATGCAGAAGAGAGGAATTGACAAATATGCTTGTTGAAAATGTAATAGATGAAGGATCCGTTTTTAGAATTACATTACCGAATACAAAAACAAAGGTAATGCGAGAATTTTTTGTAACTTCGGGGAATATCCCAGGATTGAATATGGTAGAACTTGTCATACAATATGTGAAAATACGACCTTGCAACACAAACCATCTACGTTTTTTTGTCACTTATAGAAATAAGAAATGCACAAAACAACCCGTTGGAATACATACCTTTGGTAAAATGCCAAAAGTTATTGCCACTTTCTTGAATTTACCTCGCCCTGAAGAATATACCGGACATTGTTTTCGGCGATCGTCTGCTTCATTTTTGGCTGATTCTGGAGCTGATCTGTGTACCGTGAAACGCCATGGCGGATGGAAAAGCAATACTGTCGCTGAAGGTTACATCGAAAATTCGAAAGAGCAAAAGAAAAAAATATCAGAAACAATTTTTGGTGCCAACAACCAAACAGGATTACAAGTTTGCCAACAATCATCAACTACTGATGTAAAAACTGTAGAATCCATTGGAATTAATATTACAAATTGTAGTAATTGTTCTTTTACCCTTTATAATAAATAGTTTTGTACATAGTTATGCATTTTGAATAAACTTTTTTGATCAAACCATTACATGTTTTCCTTATAGAATTTCATTATGGTACTTAGTCCCATAATGAGCTTCCTTATGTCATCAAAATTGAGTGACATAACGTTGTCATTATGACATGCCATCAGATAAAGATATTTTATTATTTCCCCATAATCAATACAATTTGTAAATTTTCTGTGAAAGCAAAAATGTATTATTTCAGTTAAAAATATTTTTGAGAACAACCATCAAATTTTCATCACCCCTGTACTTTAGGCACATGATATTTTGCATGTATTCGCATGATATTTTTTCCCAATAATTAACAATCTAAAAAATATGTAGGAACATAAAAATACCTAATAATTTAAAACATATATTTCATAAATACAAACAATACACAACCTATATTTGTGAAACTTCAGTAATCTGTGTGGTCTTGCATGTATTAACTCGAAATGAAACTTTCTCTAGATATTTTTATAAAATATATTTACTATTACTACATTTAAAATCGAAATAATACCAGAAGGGGTTGTAGGTCAATTGCGGCAGAAGGACATAGAACAAGCTTTATTATTGGAAGAAAAGATGTCCTTACAATTGAAGCTTTTGGCTGCTGCAGGCTTAGAACCACCATCGCCTCCTTCATACAGACATCTAGTGAGCGAAAATGCTGATACCGGACAAATGTGGAAGGAAGTTTTGACGGCAGTACAAGTAAGTGGAACAAATTAAAATATAACAGATAACTAGATTAACAAATGAATTTTAATTTATCTACAGGAAGTGAGTCAGTTGGCGAGTTCGTTGTACACGACAGGTACGAACCTTTCGAGAAGCGTGAGCTCGGCTGGGGAGCACCAAAGCGAAACGTATGTTTCACCGATACTACCGAAAAGAGCGGAAACCTTCGGTGGCTTCGATAACAACCAAGGTCCTTTTAAACTACTGGGAAAGAAACTTTCGACGTCCGGAACACCCGCCGGTACTCCGGACTTTGAAAATTTAAAACCCGGTGACTCAAGACTATTTGTAAGTATAAATAAGCAAAAATGTACATACAGGGTGTAACAAAAATGATTATTTTCCAGGAACGGTTGCCTTATAGAAATTGTGTGATAACAGCAGGGCCTTTAATTAATGGCAATATTGTAAATGTAAATAGCGAATCCTCTCATCTTTTGACGTCAGCTCCTGATGGTCCTGCCTTACTTTCGCTTGGTAGAGAACAACAGTTAGCAGCTATTCAACTATCGCATTATGTTTACACTTTACTTTGTATTATATCTCAGTTAATGACGACGAATGAAAGGTCAGTTTGCATAAGAGAGTTTTGTTGGACACTGTATTTTTTATAATTTTTAGTTTGCAAGCTCAAGTGATGACATTAAGAGGTGGTGCTGATTCGAAGCAATACCGACATAACCAGCAATTGGAAGAGTTGAGGAATCTTCAGGATAAGTTGAGTGGTGAAAAAACTGCTTGGAATGCTTTAAAAGAACAAGAAACCAAAGAAATGGAAGAGAAGAAAGCTGAACTGCATAGATTACAGGTAATTAGTCTTAAAAATTTCAGTTTCAGTTTGATTTGATTTGTGACTTTCTGTGTATTTTTTATGAATTTTCTCTCGTTGCTTTCTTCTAGAATCTATTTACTATTTTCTTTTAACCTGGAGTTTTTTCAGTTGGTAGTTTTCGAACATACACGCCAAGTTTATTAAAAAATACTCCTTTAAAGTCATCAATACATCTGAAATATGATAAATTTCGCGCTTACCTTAAATAAAACTGATTAAAACTAAAATTTCGCTGGATCACACAGCAACACTGAACAATAAAATATTTTATTAAAATGAGTGAAATTAACTTTATTCACAATCGATCAGTAATATAGACATTTCTTACCTCACATTCGTCTCCGGTGTAATTTTCAAATAATATCTACATGCCAGTACGATTTTTGCAAAACATTGTGATATATTTTATAGATAAACAGTTAAGTCTTTCCAGAAAGAAATCCTGCTTGATTCTGTTTCACTTTTTGAAAGTATTTCAATAGCGTAGTCATTTGTGTTTGAAATAATAAGTTCATAAAAATCATTATTGGCTACCAGGTTGAAGTAATCTATAGGACCATTTCCATTTGGATTTATCCTGAAACCAGGTTGACCTGTAAATGGTATTCTATCGGGTTGAATTACTCGTGTAGACCAAGTTAAGTCATTTGCTTGCGGAAGCTGCTGTTCATTTTCATTTTGATATTGATTATCTCCTTGAAGAAATTGCTGGATTTCAGATAAATCCTCACATTGAGAATTACCATTAGTACCACTATCTTCACTTTCATTTTGCCAGTCTGAATCATGTAAATAATCCACTTCATCATCACTAGCATCCTCTAATACTGATATCAACTCAGTTCTGCTCATTGAAGGTTTATAGTACTCATCATATCTTCCTTTTTTTGACGTTGACGGTAAAATTTATGCAACTTCGAATTATCAAATTAATAAATAAAAATTCTTGATCTCTATTAAACTGTGAATCTGACATTGACATTTCAATTTTTTGTAACATAGCAACTCTAGATATTTATATTTCACAGCCGCCTATAATTATTATTATTTTTCTTGACGGCTCGCTATGCAAGGTGATCTCAACTAGAGTTTGTGGTACGAGCCCGCAAATCTAGCGGGTGGGAAAAGTGATTTGCGTACAAGTTGTACACAATATTTTTTCTACAACCACATTTATTGATGAAATAAAAACAGAAATTTATATAGATATTTTATTAAAACTTTGAACAGAAAGAATATACAAAATGAAAATTTAATATAGAAAAATCAGTTGAGTGTATGTTTAATAGTGAATAATGAATAAATAAATAATCAAATAAATAGTTTACTTATTTTTGGTTTAAATTTAAAATTGTTACACCCAGAAATTCACTAAGTATAATAAATATGTTGAATTGTCAAAAAAAGTTGACAGGTCATAGGTAGCTTTGTTTGACATTTCGGTGCGGAAAAGTGCCATAGCGTGTACTTTTCGCATTACTTTTCCAACAGTTATCAAAAGAATTAAGAAAAGGCCTGCTTTGCGTATAAAAATTTGTGTAGAAAAGCATGTTTTGCATAGTGGTTGTAGGAAAAAGTACTTTTCCGGCTAGAAGCATGTGTCACTTTTCTGAAGTATCACAATATTGTGTTAAGCTGGTTTTTTACAAAAAAGTTAATACCTTTCTTTGCTTTTCTACGGAATTATTCCCTCGACCGCAGCTTCTTGGACTTCCGGAGGAGTACAGGTTCATTCAGAATAAGACATTATGTACTTGTTTGAACAAAAAAATTAAAATTTCGTGACAGAAAGAATATTTTATGACATAATTGTCAAAACCAATAAATTAGTAATATTGCCTAGCAACAGATTCACGAAGTTCTTTGTCAAAAAAAATATTAAATTTTGATTACAAATTTTCTTAAAATTAATGTTTTTGAAAGCTTTGTAACTAAGCGATTGTGAATAAAATAGTATACATACCACGCGGGTCTCTAACAAAGCCTGGGCTGTAATGATCTACTTCCCCGCTAGGTATGTAATATACTATTACAATATGTTTCTAACCAGTGCCTGCTGAATACTGACACTGACAAGCAATCTGATACAACAAACTTCACCAAACTCTTCTAAAAATTAAGAAAACGATATTAATACTTTGCTCACTATACACTTACTCTAATGGCGATTTCGTTTGTTTTCCCTATTCCATAAAATTTTGAAGGTAGGTGACGTACCATTTGCTTGTTTCCACGAATAGAGATGGAGCTAGGACTTTATCATTGGAAATTTCTTCTTCTTTAAAAATGCTTTTTTTCATCTTAATTTGTTTATAACAATTTTTTATATGCGGATGAAACATTTTAATATATTTTTCTTAATGGCTTTCCAAATCGCTAATATTTTTAGGAACTATCACAAGAACTTTTATTCCAAGTGGACTTTTTACATATTTAAAATCTGTCTATTTTGATTTCCTTCGATTTCTCGTACCTTCTGATCTTCTTAACATTCTTTTCTCTATGGACTTTAGTCTCATCTTGATTAGCAAGTGTTCCATGAATGTTTATGTACAGTACAGTTTGTCTGGTTAAATTCCGTGTTGTTTATTTAAGAATGTTTGAATCAGTCCGATAACAAATATGTTTATAATAGAACCAAAGTGCATATATCCTTAATTATGTAATTGACCTTGCGTTACCTTCTTATTAGGAGCGGTTAGTTCTGCTAAGAATTGCAAAGTGATTTGAACGGCATTTTTATTTAGAATCCAATTAATTTTATAATCAACATATTATGAGTAACTTTCTCACTAGATAAATTATCAGTTGTATACCTTGTTTCCGAAGTGGTAAAGTTAGTTCGCAGTTTTCTTTCACTAATAAACATTTTATTATTATTATTCAGGAACAAATTCGTGCCGAACAAGAAGACGTTGCTCAACAAAGAGAACAGTTATTTAGAAAAATGGAGATGTTAACAAACAAAGGGTTATTAGTAAATGTACCGATAACTCCATCAGGAATCATCGACGATAGTAGCAAAGAAACTTCAGAAGATAGTAGCCCCCAGTCGGACTCTTCTTCCGCGACCAGCGCTTCCGGAGGTGGTAGCAGTTTAACGCATTCCAGTTCTTCCGTAGATAGACGAAAAGATTCAAAATGGGCTAAAGGTGAGAATAATATACAGGATAGACAAATGAATTAATCGTTTTATCTTTTCAGGAAATCCACAAATTAAATCTCAACTTCCTCTAAATCTAATATCCGCTACGAATCAACAGAAAGTATCGCAGAATGTCCTTATAAGACAACAGATTCCTTTGAAGCTGGCTTCGAAGCTGAGCGGTGATTTTTCCAAATCGAATACAGGAGGCGTACAACAGATGCTACCGTTTAAATTGAGTCAGGATGAAAAAGTACGAAGAACCAGCACCTCTGGTTATCAACGATTAGGATCGGAAAATAGTTTTAGTCCTCCGTCGGGAGAAACTGTAAGTTGAATGTAATTTTTTGTCCTTTTTCGGAAGAAACTGTAAGTTGAATGTCATTATTTGTCCTTCTTCGGAAGAAACCGTAAGCTTAATGCCCTTTTTTGTTCTTCGGGAGAAATTATAACTTTAATGTCACATTTTTATCCTCTATCGGGATAAACTAAGTTC
Organism: Lochmaea capreae; assembly: GCA_949126875.1. Classification (NCBI taxonomy): domain Eukaryota; kingdom Metazoa; phylum Arthropoda; class Insecta; order Coleoptera; family Chrysomelidae; genus Lochmaea; species Lochmaea capreae. Next base: position 16,366,084 of record OX421409.1, read on the forward strand.
AATGTTACTTTTTTTGTCCTCCATCGGTAGGAACTGTAAGTTTAATGTCACTTTTTGTCTTCCATCGCTAGGAACTGTAAGTTTAATGTCACTTTTTGTCTTCCATCGGTAGCCTCTGTAAGTTTAATGTCACTTTTTGCCTTCCATCGGTAGGAACTGTGAGTTCAATGTCACTTTCTGACCTCCATCGGTAAGAACTGTAAGTTCAATGCCACTACTTGTCCTCCTTCGGGAGAAACAGAAAGTTCAATGTCTTTTTTGTACTCTATCGAAAAGTTACTACTTTTGTCCTCTATCGGTAGGAACTGCAAGTTCAATTTCACTTTTTGTCTTCAATCGGTAAGAACTGTGAGTTCAATGTCACTTTTTCTCCTCCATCGGGAGAAACAAAAAGTTCAATGTCTTTTTTGTCTTGTATCCGAAAGTTACTATTTTTGTCCTCCTTCAGTAGGAACTGTGAATTTTATGTAATTTTTTGTCCTTCTTCGGAAGAAACCGTAAGCTTTTAATGCCCTTTTTTGTTCTTCTGAAGAAATTATATCTTTAATGTCACTTTTTTTATCCTTCATCGGTAAGAACTGTAAGTTTAATGTCACTTTTTGTCTTCCATCGGTAGGAACTGCAAGTTCAATTTCACTTTTTGTCTTCCATCGGTAGGAACAGTTCAACATATTTTTTGTCTTCTATACGAAAGTTACTATTTTTGTCCCCCTTCGGTAGGAACTGTGAATTTAATGTCATTTTCTGTCTTCAATCGGTAAGAACTGTAAGTTCAATGTAAATTTTTGTCCTCCTTCAGTAGAAACAGAGTTTAATTTATTTTTGTATTCTGTCGAAAAGTTACCACTTATATCGTCTATCGGAAAGTTACTATTTCGGAAGAAACTGAGTTGAATGCCATTTTTTTTAACCTTTTTTGGGTAAAACTGAGTTAAATGTCAATTTTTTTGTCCTCGGTGGAAACTGTGAATTTAATGTCACTAATCGGGAAAAAATTTAAGTTTAACCCTGTAAGATTCAAACTAATTTTAAAATATAATGCTAACTATTATTCTAATTCTAATATCTACAAGGACATAGGAGATACTGGACTTTATCGCACTAATCAATCACCCTGTATGTATCCTTTTATTTCAGACGCCGACTAGTATTCCGCACGTTCACAGCAGAACTGGTTCGAGTCCTGCGATGATGCAGGCTTCGCCGCCGAATTCGGCGCCTCCCAGCCAATGTCAAAGTCCCGGAGGAGCCAAAGCTACTCGCACACACACTTACCCGAAACTTCCGGACAAATTTAAGGTTAGAAACGATCAGCAACCGCCTACCGACGAAGAGGTGATATATTTCTGACGACTCTCCAGCAGGACAAAACACTTTTTTTGTTCGCTCATTAATACGAAGGTATAGGAACTTGTTATTATTGTGGTTTTCAAAAAAATTCATATATTACGTAAAAAGTTTTAAATTATTTTTTAATTTTTATTTACCGGTTTTAATAAACAACTCGCGAATAATTCTAAATCCATGGCTCACCCTATATATTCAATTCTTAAGTGGACGACTTCAAATTTGAGTTAGGGATTTTTACGTAAATATTTGAACTTTTAATACTTTTTATTATATATATTAGTATTTATTTAGTATTAGGTTTTAATAAGTTATTTTTTAATACGGATCTGAATTTGCTATTTTTTTCCTGATTCTCTTACGTTCCATGTCGTTTTCTACCATTATTTTTTTCCTAAATACATTTACGCAATTTAATATTAAGGTGTAAAGATTTGAGTCAATTGATTTTACGTCAAACGTGTCAGTATGTCTTTCACATAAGCTTCCAACGGTTATTACCAGAATTATGCAAAAAAATGTCAAATTTAAACAGACTCGACATTGCATTGTTGGAATTTTTGTTCCTGTATTTATATTCTTATTTTTTGACCCACCTCTTATAATACCCTAAAAAAGGACACTCTATACTACTAACACACATTTCGTTTTCCAATATTCTTCGATATATCCACATTTAAATATTAAAGTTGAATAAATTGATACAGATAATAGCAAAACCAAACAGAATATTGGCTTTATTCAACTTTAAAATACAACGCAGTGATGAATACAAAATGACAATCTTTTGTGACAGACAATGTCAAACACTTTAAACATAGTTCATACTACAATCTTCAATTAAGACGCAAGGAGACTATTATTACAATCCTGTTTCCTTTCTAAGCACTCCTTTTGTAGCTCTGCCTCTCTATAACGCCCTACGTTTACTACAATTAATATTTTATACAGCTCCTGACTTGTTCTGATTCAGATATCCCCAACTTTTCTCCTCCATATACTCTTCTGAGTATTTTTCTGTCATATATATCCAGCAGTTTTTTTTCCTTTTTACTCTCGATCCTTCATATGAAACTGTCAGTCTTATGATGATTTTATTTTATTATTAGTTTTTCTTTATACCGCTTTCGATTTAAATGTCTTCAATAATGCTACTGTTTGTTTCCTTTTGTCAATTTCTTCATTATTTCTATTGTTGATGTTAATTCCTATGTAGCTTATTGTCCAAAATAATGCGAAACATCAGTCCAGTTGTTCTGTAATTTGATTTATTTTCTTGTAACTGAAAACCCTTTTTGCTTGCACTATTTTACAGCCGTTTTGAAACTTCTTTTGGCTCCTTACTAGATCTTCTTATTATCACTAAGTCATAAGCTTAGGACATACATTGATGTTTGTGACTATATATACTTCCTTTTGTGTGAATATTGCTCCTTATTAATAATGTTGACGATATTGGTTATCCCTGTCGTATTCCGTTTTTTTTTTATAAAGCTATCTGTTTGATGTCCGCATTAAAGAAAGTGCCAAAATGGTGTTAACCACCAAAGATAATTTTTGAAATTTGTTTCTGTTTTTTCACAACAATAGAAGTGATTTTTACTGAAAATGTTCATTGATGTATTATTTACTGTTGAATACCGTACTTCTGTCTGTTTGACGTTTGACGTGCGCAATTGATTGACTCGCAAATCCGGTAAACGCAAATTTTATTACTTTACTTGCGTTTGTCTTCCTCGAAATTTCGTTTCGAATCAGTATTTTTGAATGTACTCAAATCTTGTGACAATACAATATTCCTAGGATATTATTTCACGTTTTGAATTTTAGACGATTAGAAACTTTTAACTGATATATAGTGAATAATTATAGTGCAGATCGAATCTATAAACAAACGAGTGAAAAGAAAGGTTAGTTTTTGATATTTTAAAATATATATTTTGACAAATAACTGTCGGTACTATTATTTCGATTGATTTACAAAACACAATTACAATTCAGCTTATTCATAATTACTATATGATCTGTTCATACTTATAGTGAAGTGACTAAAGACCCGTGCAATAATTACCAAGCTTCAAACTAGGATATATACAGTCTTTACGACATTACCAGCAGCTTATTATCCTAGAAACATAAGAAGCCCGTGCTTGGGGCGTAAAATATTTAGGAGCGGAACAGGAACAGTGGAGTTTCATATCTATTACCTTCATACAATATCTTTCACGAAATTTTGGCCATATGTGCAAGTATTACAGTTTCTCAATCCCTCCATTTCAATCTCACTCTGACATCTTCAGGTGTTGGTGTCGGCAGGATCACAGATGCTCGCACCACCGGCATATACAACAGCCACGTTGTCTTCTGAGCTTATTAGGGGGGGGGAGAGTTCTACCCTCCTTATTCTCGTGATGGATATAAAACAGTTTCGGACTCCCGCTTAACTAATATCCAGTGGCGTCGCGGCTACGAGACCCGACAGAGCCTATCGCTAGGGATCGGAAGGGGCCGAAATCCCGCCCTAGGGGTTCAGACTCGATGTGTGTCTTTACTCTCATTAATTCGATTGGGTTGTCCTCAGCAGACCAGGCACTTGAACTGAATCTTTGTACCATGTGTATGTACTCTCTTTTGTCGTTTGATATTTTTGGCTCTGCATTGCCACTGTACAGAAGCAATTTTCAATTTTCGCGGGGGGCCATAATTTGTGCCTACGCCAGTGCTAATACCGTTGTCGTTTTACCAAACCGAGGCTTGTTTATCTTAATACGCCACTGGACATTAGACCTATTCATTGTTATATTAAATACTCACTAAGTAAATATTTCAAATCCACACTTTTATTTTGAAAAAGGTAACTACGGATCGTAATTAACTCACTGTGGGCCATAAATATTATTTCAATTTTTGTTTGTTTGGTAACGTTTGAAAATCCGTTTTAGTCATTTCGCTACATGTATGAACAAGGATCTTATATACATTCACCGGCAGAATTAACCGCCCGCCTAAAATTTTGTTAAAGTTCGTTGTTCAAGAATTTTCGTAATTTTTCATCAATTTCAATATATTGAATCTTCAAAAGAAATCAAGATATCAAGGTGAAATAAAAACTGAAAGATGACGAGAAGGATTAATTCTGCCGGTGAGTGTAAATAGGATAGTCAAACATTACTTATTTTCCCCTTTCTTTTCACTCGTTATTTTTTTATATACCGTTGTTAATTGTTAATAGATATTAGAAGGAAAAATTCCCTGTACAAATTTTCAAACATCACGGAACTAAAAAATAAAAATCTGTCTAGGTATATGTTTGTGAATTTGTCGAAAAAATTTATAATATATATAAAAAAAATGGCCTACCGTATTTTTGTCTCTTCTTGTGAAAGTCGTACTTAATTATTTGAAAGGGAATATTTTTATAAAAACTATTTACTCTTCCAACTTTAACCGAATCTCAACAAGTTGTGGTTTAAGTATAAAACACCACAAATAATCCAGAGGTGTAGATATCGATATATTTAAGAATATCTTTCAGGGTAGAAATCTTAAGATTGAGGATAAGCGAGAGTAGTTTGCACATTTCTACCGCTAGGTACCCTACATATTCAAAACATAATTTATTTCGTGAACTTTCGCAATTTTCTTATTTGAAGTTTGCAAGTCAGTCAAGATAAGCTCGGACTGGGTCCGGGTGGATTCAGAGATGGCCGCAGATCATTGAGTTAGTTGTAAGGAGATGCATTATTCACTTTAGTCAGTGTTTCCAGAACGTAAAAATGATAAACTGGGTACTTTAAGTCCATTTTCCACGGTGCGAGTTGACGCTGCAACTCGAAAAAGTTGCATGCAAATTGGCGTTTTTTTTTCGTTGGGCGCGTCGGTCGCCTGAATCAGAACTTTCTCTATTTTCGAGCGAGAAGTCGCTGCGACTTGGTAACTTTTCTGGTGGATTTTGTCGCACCAACCCAAAAATTAATATTGGCTGCTACACTCTGACATTGGTGTCACAGGATTTCTTCTACGTTTTCTTCTCGGAGAGCAGCACAGGCCATAATACTAATTACTGTTACTAAAACACTGCCGTCAATGTTTTCCTCAACCATTCTGTTAACTTTAATACATGATTCTAGAGAAATTACTCCTATTTGATTTATTTTCACCCGCTAATTTTTTTCACACTGTGAGGTTATGAAACCAGAACTGCCAAATTTTTAACGAAGCTGGCAACACGTAACGTTTACCCTATGCCTGGATGAGTCGCAGCAACAAACTATCGATGTGCTGATTGTACTTTTTCTCGCAGCGATTTGTCGCAACGTGGAAAATATACTTTAGTGAACCTATGTGAAATTTAGACCGACAAACTGAACACGAGGACTAAACAAAAACTGATCAACTCTACAGTTAAGATACGCCAATTGGACGCTCAGTTTTTTTATTTTATTTTCTACAACCCAACACTCTCGTCTTCAATAAATATGTTGATATTTCTAGGATACTTTTAATAAAAAAATAACTGATTTATGCAATAATAAAAAGTCATGTTTACTGGATTTCTTCAATTTCATTTGTTGATACATGTCACTACATCGAGAGCTAATGAAACACTTAATCAAAATACAAACAATAGTTAATAAACGGAACACACCCAGTGCTACAACATATGTATACAACCCGTGCCAATATATGTGTGCAGCTCATGCCAAATGACCATCGTTGTTAAATTTATCTATTTTTACTTTTATTACACTGGAGAACACTAATTAGCTTGATCTAGAGAAAAGTGTCAATTATTTTACAATACATATCTTACACTCTAAGGGTTGGTACCAAGAAAAATGTTGGAGTAATTCCCTAGCCCCAAATGTCTAGTTGACTTTATTTTAAGGGTGTGTTGAAAATTGCCATCTCCCGATGGTGGCCAGTTGGCTGTTCCAAGTTTAGCACCTCAAGAGCTATAAGAATTGGTCTGTATCCAAAATGAACTATTAAAAAAACGGGGTTGCTTCAAAAACCTCGCAAGGTATCTACATTTTTTGGAAATTCGTGGTGTTAAATATTATTTGTCATCTTGAGACAGTGATATACATAGTGAGGTTAACTAAAGTTATTTACTGTAGTGATTGTGCTCAGCAATATATCAGTGGCATTATTAAAGTGGGCAAACTGGAGTTGATAATGAGCATCGGGTGAACCTTTGAAATTTGTCAATTGCTCATCAATTTTCGACGTTTTCATCATGGTTCACCCTAAATGCTGTTTGTAAGCAATATTCGGCTAAAAATAATACAAATAAAAAAACTACAGATCGATAAATTTAAAAAATTTTTGTTTATCGTAAAAAAATATTAAATTGCAATAATTCTCGAATATTTAGTTTGAGATTAACTTGAAAAGGACCAAGAATAATGCACGGGTGTTAAATAATTCGAAAAACTGTATTTAACAGTTAACAGTATCTTCTATTTAAATTATTATAAGACTTGGTCAATGATAATGCCACTTAACCATTTTATTTAAGTATTAGATTCTATTGAATGTAGTGCAACTTCATCTAGTAGAACCAAACTGTTTTCACTCGTTTCTAAAAGTTGAAATATAAACGTTAACTTTGTAAAAATCAGTCAATTTTTTAATTCACAAAACATTAAGATTGAAATTCTGTTCCAACACTTTTGTTTTTCAAAAATGTTTGGAGCGTCCTACCCTAAGTCTGTCAAAAACTCAACTGTATACCATCTAAATGTGACAATCTATCTTCAATCAAAAATATTGTCCTGTAGTCCTAATTTATCAAATATCATCTAGTATCCCAGAAAAAATCGATTATGGTAAAAAATAATATTTTTAGTATGAGGGGCGATGGAAAAATATAACTTTTCGCTTTTTCTTATTGGAATATTGTCTTGTGAATTAAAAAAAAAAAACGATTGATAATTGTAATTCTTTTTTGTAAAGATGTAGACCGTGACTGATAAAATGTTTATAAAGTAGTTATTTAATTAGAACAATGCAATCTTGCCTTGAAGAATTTTTCCCAGACATTTTTAATGTCGAAATAGATAAAAGGAAAAATCTAGTTGTTGTTAACAAAATTAATAAGTCTATTTATTGAAACTATTGTAAATAAATTGCAAATCTTTTAAAAAAAAACCTTTTAATTTTATATTTATAGTTTTAAAACATTTCGCTAGCTTTAGTTGTCGAATATTTAAATTGTTTAGGCCAGATCCGGGAAGTGACATTTAATTCGATTTTTTTTTGTCAGGTATTTCAATAAAAAATTGATTTTATTTGAAATATCCCGGAACTGGTTTAATTTTCAATAAAATACAATAATACTGTTAATGTTAGTCTTGGATATAATGTAACATTCCAATTTTTGTCAATGTACCTAAGTTTTTATTTCAACGAAATTCAAATATGCCAAATTGGGAAAACTTATTTTTATTAATAATTTTTTGACTAACTTGTATTCATGTATATAAGACTCATATTTATTGTAAATATATTTGATTAAAGTGTACAAAAGCGTTTTATTGATCCTTTCTTTTTTCTGTTATAATCATTTGGTTTGTTTGTAACGGTTAGAAACAGGTCAACTTATGCGCAGAGTATAAAAATCGTTATAGTCTCTACGCATGAGTTGTCCAGTTTGTCTGGTCCACTTCGATGTGATGAAATTAAATAATGGACTGTATATATGGTTTTATTCTTTATTATTTGTTGTACAAATTTTTGGTACAGAATTATGGACACACGAAGCGTTTGCGTATGTACCATAGACGAGTTAAACTTGAACTGACTTATGCTCCTATGCGGTTCTATAACTTTTTTGGTGGGGTTCGCGCTAGAATTCGAAAGTAAGCCAATATGACGAATATTGTCTCCAACACAGTTTCCAACCGTTTGTGATTGCAGTATGAAAAAACCTAGTAACTTGGAACAGTTATAGTGTTTCCAAATTTGAATGCACTGGTGACACACCGAGCCTGTGTAGTTCTACCAAAAATAAGGCCACGATACTGTTGGCTCAAGACAGTTGACAGTGCAATCGAAAACTCGCTTTTACTTCAGAACAATAAATAGAGCTCGAATTTGTTGACAGAAAACAACATAACCAACAAAATCAGACTAGAAAATTTCATCAAACGAGCGTATTTAATAACATTTGGTTTGTGCGCAAAGTATAAAAGTCGTTCGCAAATAGTCTCTACGCATGAGTCGTCCAGTTTCCAACCGTTTGTGATTGCAGAACAAACCTAATTACAGAATTTTACAGCAAGCGCCAAACGTGATGGCTAGCGATCGCGCAGGTATAGACTCTCCCAACTAAATTACTATTGGATTAAAATAAGCCCCTTGCCGGTCAGTGTCGTACCTATAATTATGATTTCTTTGTAATTTCTTTTCATTTTTATTCAGTATTATAGGTAGTAGTACAGTTCATTAAAATGTTATATAATGATACACTTATTAAAAACTACACTTTAATCAGTCACTATATCTGAATACAAATTTTCTTCATCTTCACTGCTGCTTGTGCTGCTATAGTCATTTTAATTTAAAATCACTGGATTTACCTCTGTTTGAACATCTGTGAATGTTTCATTTTCCCAGGCGCACTGAGCCGTTGTAGATCCACCGCAAATAATGCCGCAACACTCAGTTGGATCAAGCAACTTTGCAGTACAATCGAACATGCACTAGTACTTCAGGACAATAAATAAAAAGGATAGGAAATGTCCACCAATTGACAAGTTGACACTAATGACAGTCGGCCTGAGGATATACAATTATTTGGTTAGGTTTTCGATTTGAAATTTGGTTCTTTAATTGACTTCATGATCCTTTCTATTATAAACGGTCAGATATAGCTTTTAAAATATCTAAGCAATTAAAAGAATGTCGAAAAAAGCATTGAATGAAAAAACGAATAAAAACTAGGTGTTGTTGGGAAAAGTATTGGGATCACTTTACTCCACTTATTTATTAAACTTTGTAAAATAAAACAATAAAACATAAAACCAACATAAACTTAAAGACCATTTTTATTCTTCCTTCACAGAACTACACAATGACTACTGACAGTCGTGACATTTACATTGACACCAAATAGGTAACATAGACTATCGGTATAAAGAGTATACACTCTATGAGAAATCATAGAGTTGAGTTACAACAGTTCGGCCATTCTGACATTTTGACCGACCTCGGTCAACACTACAGTACAGAATTCAACAAAATAAAATACTTACATTCTTATCAAACTAATCTCAATCATCTAATTTGATACAAACAAATCATAATCGATAAAATAGTCATAAAAGGTAAATTTGTCACAATCAGGTTCAGTACATAAATAAAATAGTAACACTCTATTTCCTCCATGAATAAAACTTTGCGAAAGGAAAACATAAGCATAAATATCATAAACATAAGTCATTTGAACATAAGCATAAAATATCATAAACATAAGTCATTTGAGCATAAGCATAAATATCATAACCATAAGTCAGTTGAACATAAATATAAATATCATAAACATAAGTCACTTGAAGTAAGTATCATAAGAATAAAAATCATAAATGTAAAATATATAAATATTTTCACATAAAGAAATTTACATAATCATAAAGCATATATCGCACATCCCTTTGAAAACCGTCTTAACTCAAAAACACATAAAAGTTGGTATTTTTGTATAAAAAGGGTCTAATACTTGATGTCTTTCATCTGAAAAAACAGTATCATAGTTAGTTAATTTTTTCTCCAATAGATGGCGGATAGTGAAATTACGCATTCCCAAGTTTCGACTTGTCTCCCTTTGTAAACAGTATTAGCCCAACTTGATACAAGTACACATCTCCGCTGTCCGTTGAAAAGTGTATTAATTAAAAATAAGTATGGTAGTTCGCAGTTTCTGTCGTTAGAAAAGTGTTTTAATTCAAACTGATACTGTTTCTACAGAGAAATAGGGGTAAGTAAAACCAAAAAATATATTACTAAAGTGTATTATTTTGAGTAAATACGCTTTTGTTAGGAAATTATTTTCTTTATACTTGAAAAATTGTGTAGAAAAATGTATTATTTAAATTTAATACTGTATTGCGCTACAGTGAATGATTTTACATTGTATTATTTTGAATTAATACAGTTTTCCAAGGAATTGTTTTGCAATGTGCAAAGAAATATTATTGAAAACTGTGTAGTTTAATTCTGAATAAATAAGTCATTTTTGTACTACAAAATATCTTCCTAAGGGTTGCCTTTAAAAATAATAACGGTAAGGGGGGTGGAGTTCATTTGTTAGACACCTTATAGTAATAAAGAGTTTTTTTAACAAATGAAAATCCCTTTTAGAACATGTCGGGACAAGAATGTTATAGGACAAGAGTTCAGCGAATTATGGATGCTTCAAACGACAGAACCCAGTTCCACAACCAGTATCCTAAAAGAATAATTCCTTCTGCTCAAGCCAAGGAAAACCACGATTTCTCCCTAGGGAGTACCGAATCCTCTAAAGAAAATGTAACAAACCCAACTATAGAAAAGTTGCCTAATCATTCTGAACCAAATTATGCCCTTCCTAGTAATAATACTTCTCCCCTTCCATCTACTTCTATGGAGCTTGATTATACAGTTAAATCGATTATCTCCACTGAGCCCGAGAACGACCCTCAGGAATTATATGCGCTTTCCACTTCAAGGCAAGATAATGAATACCTTTCTGGACAAACATGTTATGACCCCCCTGCTGATAATATTTCTCTTCGTTCCACTTCCAAGGAACTTGATTATAAAGGATCGTCCACTCTTTCCATTGAACCAGAGAACGAACCTGAAGAAAAATCTATCGGCCCTTCCACTTTAGCGCTAGATAATGGATGTCTTTCTGATTTTAGTGATGACGACGACGATAGTGTAAAGGACCCAGACTTTTCAAGTTCCTCGTCTTTTAGTGCAGATTCATCGTCATCAAATTCCAGTAGTTCATCGTCTTCATCTAGTGATGATTCACCTGGACCTGGAAATGCAGTGCAAGAAGTGAGAGAGCAACAGGAAGAGAAAAAGAAACCAAAGAAAAATACTCGAAAAAGACAAAGAAATGATGCTAATTATGAAAAACCAAAGGCCAAGAGGCTAAGAAATGAGGGGAAAGAATACGTATCAACCTCGAAAAATAAAAAAGTGATACCTGCGAAAAGAGTCAAAGAGCCGTGTAATGACAAATGCCGTTACCAATGCCCGAAAAAAGTTAGTGAAGATCATCGATTACAAATATTTAACGACTACTATAACCTTAGTAATATAAACAGAAAAAGAGACTTTTTATCCAAAAATATGGAATTAATTAAGCCTAAGTACAGATACCTCAGAGCTGATAGAAAGAAAGGTGAAAGAAGGTGTAATTATGCTTTCTATTTTCAGTCAATGGAAGGCAAGAAAATAAGGGTGTGTAAAACATTTTTCAAAAATACGCTAGACATAAACGACAGAACAATTCTTACTGTTAGGAACAAAACAAACTCGTCTGGCGTGGTGACTGAAGACATGAGAGGTAAGCACACAAATCATAAAAAAGTAGCTGATCAATTAAAAAACGATGTAAGGATTCACATAAATTCAATTCCCAGGATAGAAAGTCACTATCTGCGGGCACAAACATCCAAAGAATTTATAGACGGAAGCAAAACCATAGCTCAACTTCACAGGGACTATAAACTAGACTGTGAGGCTCAGGGAAGACCATCAGTAAATTATCACATGTACGCCGACATATTTAATCGTGAATTTAACCTGTCATTTTTTGTTCCTAAGAAGGACCAATGTACATTGTGCTTTCAATATAATATAGCGACTGATCAGGCCAAAGAATTGTTAAAAAATGAATATGACGAGCATCTAACGCAAAAGTTGTTGTCAAGAAGGGAAAAGGAAACAGACAAAGCGAAAGTGAGTGAAACTTTTCTTTTGGCTTGCTTTGATATGCAAGCAATTGTGCCAATTCCCAAAGGAGACATTTCCATTTTTTACTACAAGTCAAGACTCAATACTATGAACTTAACAATAACTGAGGTAGGAGGTGATGCTACTTCGTGCTATGTTTGGCATGAGGGCGAAGGTGGGAAGGGTGCCACAGAAGTTGGGTCGTGTCTTCTTAAATATCTAGAGGACAAATCCAGGGAACGCAACAATGAAGAGCTAGAAATAGTGCTTTACAGCGATAATTGTGGAGCGCAACAAAAGAACAGGTAACTATATTGTTGGATTTCTCTTGTGAAACTATTAATATACCTGTCTTTGGTTCAGATTTGTGCTGGCTGTACTAATGTATGCTGTTCAAAAGTTCAAAATAAAAAGAATATACCACAAGTACCTTATTGCTGGCCATACACAGAACGAAGGGGATGCCACACATTCTGTAATTGAGAAAGAGGTAAAAAAGTACTTACATTTAGATGCCATCAAGGCTGAGTAAATAAAGACAACTAAATAATTGAATTCAAAACGTAAAATTTTAGCTATAGTGTATGCATCTTCAGATACTTATTAATTAATTAATCAATAATTAATAAGTATATCGCCCTTATTCTTTGTCATAATTTAAAAGAATTATAATCTATAATTCTGTTTTGCGTCTATTTTAGGTTGCAAGATCACTAAAGTCGGGACCATTATTCGTTCCAGACCAATTTATTACAATAATAAGGTCAGCAAAAAAGAAAGGAAATCCCTACACAGTCAAAGAGTTATCACATGATGACTTCCTCGATGTCAAAAAACTTTCGACCGATATAGGCACAAATTTTGTCAAAAATAAAGAAGGTGAAACAGTCCTTCTGACCAAAGTAAAAGTTATAAAAGTAGAGAAAAGTCATCCGTTTGTTTTTTTCTACAAAAATTCCTATTCAGAAACCGAATGGAAAGCCGTCAATGTTAGAGAAAGCAAAAGAAAGAATACTAGGGGATCAGGTCCAATTAACATTAGTTCAGGGTATTCAGAAGAACTTCCAAATTTACAAAAAGCCTACCATGCCAAACTGCCACTTAACGAAAATAAAAAGAAAGATTTGGAGTTCCTTCTTAATAAAAATTATATACCTACCTATTACAGTAATTTTTATCGTTCCCTATTTTAGAGAGTTAGCTAAGTACTCGCATAATAAGGTAAAAATCCATTATTCCTTTGAAAATTTTGTTTACACCTTCGTTTTTGTTTGTTATAGTATGATAGGAACTTTTATTTTATTTAGTTTCCAAAACAAGTAATACCTACTGTTATTATAGGTTCAATTTCACATTTACTTGGGCAAAGCCCTATTTTTGTATGAGACATACATTTTTGTAAAATTTATGTCATAAAGTTAAATAAAATGCCATATTTTTGTTGCAGTGTTTAGTTTTATTTTAAGTTTCATCTTAAAAATTGATTAAAACCTTTGGAGGAAAACTGTATTATTTCCAAAAACACAAAAAATTGGAGGTTTTAAGGTAAAAAAATAAATGATTTGTATATACGACCTTAACTAACAATCATAGGTTAATGAAAAAATAACACTACCAAAATCTTCTAAGCAGTAATTATTTTTTTACAGATGGTGTATTAACACAAATTTTTATTTGCTTCTCCTCGAAACTTTACATTTTTTGAGTTACGACGGTTTTCAAAGGGATGTGCGATATAAAAATCAGTGTTTCCGGGCATAAGTCAAAAATAGTTAATGTTGGAGCCAAGGTTTCATTCGCGAAGCAGCCATAACACCTTCAAATGGCATTTGTGTCACTTGAAAACCCTCAATGTCAGCAATTACGTACCTATCGTTATCTAAAATTGCTTTAATTTTATAGGGGCCTCTAAATTTGGGAATAAGCTTTTTATTTATCCCGGCTGTAGTGTCTGCATTGGCTACCATTACATAATCGCCAATTTCATAAATTTTTGCAGGTTTATGAGCCTTATCATAATTTAATTTACTATAATTTTGTGACTTTTGTATGTTGTTAGAAGCTTCCTGCCTAATATGAACTAAATCACGGTCTCTAGGATCTTGTGATTCTAAATAAACTCTCAAGTTGTCATAAACGTGACCCTTTTGATCAACACCGAATAATAACATACTGGGAGTGAATCCTGTTGATCGATTTACTGTGTTATTCATTGCAAATTCAATTTTATGTAATACTTCATCCCATTTATTGCTATCTTCAGTTATTTTGGAACAAATGGAATTTAGGGACTTATTGAAAACTTCTACCTGTCCATTCGCACGAGGAACTCCTGTTGCTATGAGAGTGTGTATTATATCATGTTTTTCAACAAATTCTTTAAAATCTTGAGATGTAAAACATGTACCCCTATCTGATACAATTTTAATTGGACGGGAATAATGATGGAAGTAAGACTCTAGACTCTTAAGAACGGGTTTAGTTTGAGTAGAAGTACTTGGATACAGTTTAGTAAACTTTGTGAATCCATCAACTACCAGAAGTGCATATTTGTGCTGATAGCGGGTTTTCTTGAGGGGTCCATAGTGATCTATATGAAGTATTTGAAAGGGTAAGTTACCTTTAGGAATAGGGTGTAGCAAACCCTCTGGTTTACCAGTTAAGGGTGAATAAGTTATACATTTTAAGCAATTTCTGATATAATCTTTTACTTTTTGTTTTAAGTTTGGAAACCAGTATGTTCTAAGAATATTTTCAACTGTTTTATTTTCTCCCATGTGACCTATCTGATCATGATAAGTGTTTATTACACTGGCCTCCATCATAGAAGGTACATAAAACTGTAATTTATTTTTGTTTTTCCTGTACACCAAGCCGTTTCTAATCTCAAAAAGTTTACTCTCAGCCTTGAGAAGCGAATCTCGAATTTTTGTAATTTCAGGGTCACAATCTTGTTTAATGCTTAAATTTCTTTCAAATGTATTGTCATCTATAATTAAAATTGAATTTCTGCTTAAGCAATCAGAGTGTTTCATATGATCTGCCTTTCTATGTTCTACAGTGTAACTGAAATTTTGAAGCTCAAGAGCCCAGCGCATAATTTTAGGGTTTATTTCCTTTTTATTTAAAGCATATTTTATACTGTTGCAGTCAGTGAGAATTTTAAAATCTAAACCCTGCAAATAGATCCTAAATCTTCTTAATGAATAAACAATGCATAACATTTCAAGCTCATAGCTGTGCATTTTGCTTTCACTTGGACTAGTAGTTTTAGAAAAATAAAATATAGGATGAAATTTATTATCAGACTGTTTTTGTAAAAGAATACTTCCAAAACCTTGAGATGATGCATCACAATGCAATTGAGTCTCTGTTTGTGGATTATATATTGCTAAGACAGGTTTTGTTAAAAGTAAAGACTTTAATGTTTCATAAGTTTCTAATTGAACAGGACCAAACTGAAAAACTGCATCTTTTTTTAATAGGTCATATAAGGGTCTAGAAATTAAAGAGTAATCTTTTATAAAACGTCTAAAGTAGGATGTGAGTCCTAAAAAGCTTCTAACATCACCAAAATTTTTAGGAATAGGGAAATTACTAATGGCTTTTAAATTTTCATAAGAAGGCTTAATACCAGTGCAGTCAATGACATAACCTAAAAATGTGGTACTAGGATAAAAGAATGAACATTTATCCAAACGCAATTCAAGCTTATTTCTTAGTAATAAATCAAAAACTTTAGCTAAAATATTTAAATTTTCCTCAAAAGACTCAGTAGCTATGCAAATATCATCAAAATAGAGAGACATTTTACCCTGCTCAATAAGTTCTCGAAAAACTAAACTAACAAATCTACTCCAGTTTGCTGGACTGTTTTTCATACCAAAAGGCATTTTTGTGTATTCAAATTGACCACTAGGTGTCACAAAAGCTGTATATTTAATTGAGTCTGGATGCATAGAAATAGAATGGAATGCATCTTTAAGATCTAGTCGGGTAAAACATGTTTTATTTCCCAATTGATCAATCTGATCATCAATAATGGGTAACGGAAAATTATCTCTTAAACACTGCTCATTTAACTTACGGTAGTCAATACACATACGTACGCCATTAGGTTTTTTTGGAACTAAAACTATGGGAGATGCATACTCTGAATGGCTTCTTTGAATTATGCCTCGGGACAAAAGATCATTGGTTATTTTATTGACTTGTTCTTTCTCTAGATAGGAGAGCCTCCTAGGCCTATAAAAGAATGGTTTTCCATTAGGCTTTAAATAAAGTTTCATAAAATAATTTGTCTCAGGTACCTCAGGTCTTTCTGCATTTAAAAATTTTCCAAAATATTGTAAAAATGTATGTCTTAATTTAATATCTAAATTAGGATTGATATTCAATTCTTTCTCAGGTAAGCAATCTACTTCTATGTGCAAAAGGTCTGTGTCAAAATTGTTAACTTGAGATATTTGAACAGAATCATTGAAAGTGACAGTAAGATTGTTGTTTGCAATAAAATCTCTACCTAACAAACACGAATATTTCATGGTGTTTTTAGGGACAATATAAAAGTCAATACTAACAATCAAATCATTTAAATATAAATTTGTTTGAAATTTACCTAAAATGTTTAAATTTGAGTTATTAATACCTTGGAAAGAATGACTCTCAAAATTTTTATTTATTAAAAACCTGGGTATTTCTGATTCGCATAACAAAGAAATTGGACTTCCTGTATCAATTATAGCAGATAGTGAAACAGTATTATCTAAAAAATTTACCCTAACCTCTACCTGGTAAGATGGAGTTATGTCAACCAAATTTGTAGAATTTTCTGGGTCTGACCGTGGGGAGGTTGCTCGGTATTGAGAAGTTCCAGCCAAGGTTGTAGTTGTTCCACTTCTGGACTGAGGTCTTCGATTGGGGCAATCCTTTTGTCTGTGTGACATTGATCCACACAAAAAGCATGACCCTCTTTCTCTCTTGGGCTTTCGGCATGCTGAGACTATATGGCCTTCTTCTGAACAGTTGAAACATCTAACAGGTTGTTGAGCTCCAGGATGTCTTGGTTGGTTTTGATTGTTATTCATACGAAAAGAACTAGAAGAACTAGGTGAAAAACTTGGTCTGTATGACGGAATGTTTTTTAAATGTTTGTTTCTACGTTCATTTATTATTCTGTCAAAGTTAATTAGGTCATGATAAATTTCGTTGCTATTCTGGTGGTCTTTCGTAAGAAGCATGCTCGCTAGTTCTCTAGAAGCTAATCCAATAATAATTTGCTCTTTTTGTTCATCTAGGTTTAAAGATAAATCTTTGCAAAGCTTGATTTTCTCGTGAAAATAACTACTTAAATCTTCGGTTGGTTTCTGTGTACGACTAGTCATTGTCTTCCATAAAGAAGTTAAATTTTTGTATGGAATGAATGTATTTGTAAATTGCTGTTTAAAATCGGTCCAATTTGCTAACTGACTTCTATTGGCCTCGTACCAATGTTTAGCAGCACCAACTAACCTTGAGCGGGCAGTTTCCATAAGAAATTCAGTCGGCCAGT
The DNA here is from genome assembly GCA_949126875.1 of Lochmaea capreae. Lineage (NCBI taxonomy): Eukaryota > Metazoa > Arthropoda > Insecta > Coleoptera > Chrysomelidae > Lochmaea > Lochmaea capreae. The sequence goes on from OX421409.1 coordinate 16,383,932, forward strand.
GATGAAGTGTGGCAGCTCCCTCGATAGATTCCAGCCACTGCTTGCTTTGGTTAAGATCGTCTCCAGCAAAAGTATGAATGGACTGACTAAAATCAGGTATAACAGTGTAATTTCGTTGGGTTTGTGCTTGGGCTTGAGTTAACTGTGCATTTTGAGCCATAGTTTGCATTAATATAGAGTTTTGTGTCATAATTTGGCTCATAGAATGAAGTAAGCGGTTCATATCATAATTTCTATCACCTGTGTTGCTGCTTGGCAAGCCATCCCTTTGGTTTTGCATCATAAAAGTCTCGAATTGTTGTTCAGGAATGCCATTGTTTGCTTCAACAATGTTTATACCGGGTTCCTGGGGGCTTTTGGAAGACTGATCCATGTTATACGGGATGTTTTAGGAGAGCTAATGGAAGGCACACTTTTCGAAATCCGTGAACATCGGGTTTAATTCGAATAAAATGCCTGTACCCCACACCTGAGATTGTTGGGAAAAGTATTGGGATCACTTTACTCCACTTATTTATTAAACTTTGTAAAATAAAACAATAAAACATAAAACCAACATAAACTTAAAGACCATTTTTATTCTTCCTTCACAGAACTACACAATGACTACTGACAGTCGTGACATTTACATTGACACCAAATAGGTAACATAGACTATCGGTATAAAGAGTATACACTCTATGAGAAATCATAGAGTTGAGTTACAACAGTGTTGTGCTTGTTTATCATCAGGGCGTGACGTATGTATGTATTTCGGGGTACCATTCACTGAGACCTAAGAGATCTATTGTGCCCCCTTACTTCTACTTAGTTTCTGATCAGAGTCTCAGAGACTAGTAGCTCCTTTAGTCCTACTTCCCTGAGGAATTTTAGGATATCTGCAGGCTTCAACTTAGGTAACTGTCCCTCTTCTATCCAGTAGTCTCCCAAGTGCTGTGCCCTAGGATTCTGAATTGCTGTGCAGTACTACGCAAGTATGTGGATGGAGGTTTCTTCTTCCATTCCACAAAATCTACATTCTTCTTCCTCCACTATTTTGAGCTTTTTAAGGTGCCCATTCAGGCGACAATGTCCCGTTAGGATTCCTGTTAAAACTCTTAGTGCAGTTTTGCTTTGACTTATGCATTCATTTGATCTCAACAGGTTGTAGTCACCCAGAAGAATATTTGATTGCCTAAGCCCTACTAGATCTTTCCAATTGTCAGATCTTCTCCTTTCTTCGGCTTTGCCTATTTCTTCCAATATTACATTGGAGCTGATTTCGTAAAAAGGTTCTGGCCCCCAAAAGGGTATTTCAGTCCCCCTCTTCGCTAGTTCATCTGCTATTTCGTTTCCTTCTATTCCAGTGTGTCCTGGAATCCACAGTAAGGTGACTATATTGTTCTCGCCTAGTTCATTAAGTTTGCCTAGGCATTCCCACACCATTTTGGAACTGATTACACAAGAACTCAGCACTTTGATGGCTGCTTGACTATCAAACATTATGATAATCCTTTGCCTTCTATATCCTTTGTCAATATTGAACTGGGCACACTTTCTTATAGCGTGAATTTCCGCTTGAAAGATACTTGGAGTTTTTCCCAAGCTTTCAGAGAAAAGAAAATACATCAACAGTGTTAATTGGAAATTAGTTAATTATGGATATATAAATGAGAAAATTCAATGTCAAATTCATTTTGTACATATATTAGAAGTCAATAAAGAAATTATTACAATTTGATAAGTTCATATCAATTACATAAAGCAGTTTCTAGTTCTCAGAATAGACTTGCACAGTCATATCAATAAAGATAATAAAATAAAACACAACACACTATACACAATAGTAAAACATTTTAAAACAAAACCAAACAACTCTATCATTCATCATTTCATACAACCGCCAAAAGTTCTATTTGTATAATGACAATTTGCTTGAATAACCTGTCAAAAGACAAACATAACTTCCCATCTACCCAACCTGTCAGTTTGTGGCTAATTTGACTGATTATTGAGACAAACTCAAGCAATCAACTAAACATTAATAAATATGTTATTTCATCACAGAAAAAGCACTAGACTTAATTCTACATTTTTTAGTTTAAACAAAACAATTTGGGAATGCTTCTTTGTAATCAGGATAAAATATCTAAAAGGAGATGTCAGTTTTAGTAATAACCTTCTAAGGTCTGTGCTTCTAGTATCATACTTATCTATTGCAAAGATTCAGCCTATTTTATTCTTCATCTGCTTGTGGTGGATCGTTTTGGAAAATTTGATAAACAGTCACCATCTGCGCACTATCGTTAAATTTGCATGATACATGTAAATCTGCTATCCTAAAGACGTAACAATGACTTCCCCAACGCTCTCTCAAATATACTGATCTTGGATCCTCTCGTAGCACATTAGTAATTATAGTTTTCTTTTCTTCAGCCTAACAAATGAACTTTTATCATAAAATTGTACAAACTGCAGAATATCGGTTTAAAATTTCAATATATTTACCTCTGGTCCTAACTGGATCAATTGTGCCAGTGCTCGGTCTCTAAACACTACAGTTAATCTAGGAACTAAAGGTTGGTCTATCCAAGCAGGTACCCTAACATGACCTTCTGGAGTAGTTACTGTCTGCAAAGTAGTTGCTGGTTGAGATATTCTTGGAGATTCCTCTTCCTCTCCATCTGGAGCTTCCCTTTCTCCCATTCTTGAGTTTGATCTAACATAAAATGATTCTTCTGTCCTTGGATTAATGTTATTGATTACTGGTGCACCTACTACTTGTTCTCTTTCATTTTCTTGTCCATCCATTATCCTCTCGTTATTTAAAGCAGTCCTGTTTGTATCATTTCCTAAATCAACTTCATCTAATGATGGCTGAGGTAGACTAGATGTACTGGCTGAATTGTCAATTGTATCATTGCTGTTAGAATCATTTCCCATGCTTAAATAGACTGGGTTGTCATATTGTGGAATGTAAGGTTTTATATCCAATACAGGAGTTTCATTAATCATATCTACACCACTAAAATTACAATAATCACTGTGAGTGGAAACATAATTTAAATTTTAATCATATACCTGAAGTAAATAACATTATCCATAATTCTGTCAATTTTAACTAGAGATAAACCTAATGGGGCAGGTCTATGTGGGGATCTTGTAGCAAAAACTCCAGTTCTTATACCATTTAATCTGGGCGGAGCAACTTTAGCTTTTGAATTTGAGCTGTCGTTTTTATGAAAATGAAAAATTAACCACATGTGAGAATACTCTTGTAAGCCATCCAACGCATGTTCTGGGTTGGTGAAAATATTGTTATCAATGACTACTTTAGCTGTCATATCTTTACAAATGCCTGGCTGCCTTGGAGTGCCTCTTTTCTCTGGAAAGTTTGTTATTATTTTACCAATATATTTAGATGTAAAGTCATAGCGTTCTGTTTCTGATGAAGGCTGGGTAGAAGTACGATTTATTTTACATGATGGACATTGCCATTCTACCAACTTTTTATTAATATAATCTAGTTCATTCCGATGAACGTGATTTAGAGTATTTAGTTGCTGCCTACAAAGGTTCAATTTAAAAATAGTTATTGCAAAGTTTTTGTGTGTAAGTAAATTACCTTAAATTGTTTATTTCTTTTCTTGCAATGATTAACTGGTTTTGTAAGGAAATTGGATCTAAAGTTCTATTACTGTTGTCGTTAACACTGTTAACAGTCGAATTTCTGCTATCTATTGACATTTTTATAACTTTATGTTCGTTCTTTTTCCTAAAAATACTCTCATGCATCTGACAATGCCAAAACAAAATTATAATTTGACATTTGAAGTTTAAATTGTCATTTGTTAAAGATTTCTTTAGTTATTTTACGGAAATATACTATATTTGAATAATTGTTCACAGTAAAACCGATAGGTGTCTCAGTAGTCAGCAGTAGGTGAAAATTTGAAAATAATTGTGTGTTTTACAGAACTTTTTAAGCAAACATTTGTAATTTTGAATTATTATGAGAATGACTGTAATTCGTATATAGATATTGTGCAACAAACATTATCTGGAATTTCTGCATTCCAAAACAGATTTATTAACAATATTTTAAATTTTAGGAAAAATGTGTTTTCAAACCATATCTTTCCACCCTATACAGGGTTTTTCCAAAGTTATCTGAAACATTGTTGAGGGTGATCCGCGTCATTCAATTTCATGCCGAAAAGTTTCTATAAACATGTTTTGGGTGTTGACTTTTTCTTAAAAATGTTATGAAATTGGATGACGAATCGCTTACAGCAATATTTCGTATTACTTTGGAAACACACTGTACATTCCTAGCATTAAATGTTATAAGCTTTTGTCAATTTAATTACACATTTTATAAACGATTTTATAAATGGACTTAAATATTTCCAGCTGTTTAAAGAGAATTTGCCATGATTGAATCTGCCAATATTTACTGATGTTATTTCAGTAGAAAAAATAGCACGACAAAAGCGAACTTTGAAACATTGTTTATTGACCTTGTCGAAACAACGTTTTTCCATTTTGTTAATGCCGAATAAACAATTAATGCAAACGAAAAATTCGGGGCGACAGCCAGTCACCTCTGGAAGAGGGGACATGCGTTGTTTTCTCTGAAACTTCGCACCGCATCCAGAAGTGGAGAATCAGAGTTAGCGCTGTTCTCTATAGTGTGAGCGCCTCAGTTCTAACCGAACCTCGATCAAACGTTTTAAAAAAAGCGCGATTTGCCGGGCTGAATTCGAGAACTTTTTTCCTTTTTGTTTTCGTGTCAAAATCGGAATGACATTGTGCGTGACACATTTTCGATACTCGTGTTCGAGGTGATGTGAAAAGTGAATTTAGTTATTTTGGAGTAGTTCTCGAAAGTTTTATTGTGGATTTTTTTTTGATATGGTGAAACTTAACATGTGATGAGGTGGAAGCATAAGATGAGGCCGGCCGCTTCAATCATTTTGGTTATTCTGTTTTTCCAAAGTAAGAACTTTTTTACTATTTTTATTCGAGAAAAAACAAACAACTAATAATTTTTTTCAAAAATATCCGCTCTCATATATCATAATATTAATAATAATGCTTTATTCATCCATTTCAGTTCATCTAGTCACATACAACGTACAGTACAAAAGCAAAAACATACACATAAACAAAAATTTGCACAATTAAAATGTTGGATATGAAAACCTAAGGATCAACATAATTAAAAAATCGCCAATGCTGTAGAAACATTCACTGATAAGAACTTTTTTTACCTTTTGCTTAAGCAAATTAAAATTATTTTCTTCTCTTATACAGGGTGTTTCATAGATAAACCACCATAGGTTAACTGCAAGTAGAGGACACTTTGGTAGTTCCAAATAGCCCTGGTTAATTGGTCTAACATAATTATTAACAGAGATACAGGGTGTTTTATCCATTTAGTCCAATGCTTTTGAAGGCCATAACATTAGAACCACCCTATATATTTTTTTCATTTTTGGTAAGGATATATTGCATTGATAACACAATAAGATAGTATAATAAAAATAATTATAATCCAGGTCTGGTTTGAGAAAAATTTGCAAAATTCGATAATCTCCAAAACAACACAATGTATATCAGAATTTTTGAAATCCAATAGATTATTCGAAGAGAACAGAAAAAATAGAGCGGCACCAAAATATTTTTCGAAGTGCACATCTCGTTTTACTGCTTTGAATGTCAAAGTTATTTAAATGTTTCATTGACATTTTCGTACGTAATAACTTTAGATCCACCCTATAGATTTCATTCATTTTTGGTAGGTGTAAGTTACATAAGCATCAACCCGAACCTGAATTATGACTGTTTGTGTTACATGATAAGATTTTGATGCTTATGTAACTTACACCTACCAAAAATGAAAGAAATCTATAGGGTGGTTCTAAAGTTATTACGTACGAAAATGTCAATGATACATTTAAATAACTTTGACATTCAAAGTTAAGCAGTAAAACGGGATGTGCACTTCGAAAAATATTTTGGTGCTGCTTTATTTTTTCTGTTCTCTTCGAATAATCTATTGGATTTTAAAAATTCTGATTTGGAGATTATCGAATTTTGCAAATTTTTCTTAAACCAGACCTGGATCATACTTATTTTTATTACGCTATCTTATTGTGTTATCAATGCAATATATCCTTACCAAAAATGAAAGAAACATATAGGGTGGTTCTAAAGTTATAGCCTTCAAAAGCATTGGACTAAATGAATAAAACACCCTGTATCTCTGTTAATAATTATGTTAGACCAATTAACCAAGTCTATTTGGAACCACCAAAGTGTCCTCTACTTGCAGTTAATCTATGGTGGTTTAACTATGAAACACCCTGTATAATCTCCGGAGAATTTTATGAATAAGGTAACAATTTATAGAATTTATTTTGAAAAATTAGACAGAAAACTTCAAATTATTTGTAGCTGTATAGTTCATAACAGATTTGATGATTTACTGCGAGCAGATAAAGAGAGGGTGTCAAAGAAAATAAAAAATGCAGGAGAAGACATCAGTTGTTGAAGAGCATCAGAAATGAAACATTTTACGAAAAAGTGTGGAGAAAAAAAAACATGAGAAAGGGACACATAGAAATCAGTACTTGCGCTAATATAGAACCACAGGTGACTATTAATAAGATACTTCTATGGGAAGCAATTAATATAAAAAGCTATAGTTTATTTCAGGAAGGTATAGAGAAATAAAACCTCATTAGGTATGCAAAGGGAGCACAGAGTGACCCAACTAATATTTAAGCCACTTTCATAGTTTGGAATTGATTTCATTGTAAAATTCTTTCTTTTTATCAAGTGCAGGTAGTACCACCCGGGTTGGGGTCAATATATGGGTTTAGCCTATTGTTATCCATTCACAAACACTGAAAATAGTGTGCCAACGGCGTGCCGGTAGGATACTCGTAGAAAGGAAAGAATTTTATTTTAACAGAATAAAAATTAGGCATTATGTACATAGTATTAGGTACACTTATTTTTTATTGAACATTATACAAAAAATACATTATACATAAATTAAATTATAAAAAATCATAATATTCTTCGTCATCTGAGGAACTGTCATATCCTCTTGACGTGATAATTAACGGGTCGACGGTCCGATCGATCAAGTAGTCAAGATCCCACATTTTCTCCTCTTCTTTAATGTTATGCTGGACTGCTTTTCGCCAGTTCTCTGGTGTCACCTCCTTAATGGCTTGATGAAACAGTATCTTAACGTCTTTCATTTTGAATGTCGTGTTGTGTCCTGCCACAAATCCTTTCACTTGCGCCCATATAAGCAAAACGTAACTGTATAATATACTACCTAAGTAATCCCTACACAACATTTCGATATTGGCACTTCAGGCCAGAAAACATACTTTTCCTAATTCTTTTACGCAATTACTTGAAATTTTAATATTACAAACAATACTATTTCAAGACCTACGCCTATGACCGACACCGAAATTGAGCCGAAATGGACGGAATTCCCCATTTTATTACCCTATACCTTTCCGAAATAGACTATAGATGGATACAAAAATTTCAAATTACATAGTATTTGTTCATTATCAATTCCTAAATTACAAAAAAAACTAATTTAAAATTTATAAAATACACTGGTTAACGTAAAATCTGACAAGCTGCAAGGTAGCTGGAACTAAACAGATGTTTTGAATTATAGATATATACAGTAGTGCAACTAATTTCAACTTCCAACTACTGACTTGTCATATACAGTTTTTAAGTTAATTTCGGAGACATGTATATGGTTAATTTTAATTAAATTACATGAGAAATTGTTAAATTATTCAATTTAAACTTTTTTAGTTCACTTACTAGGTTGGTAAAGTATGTTCATACTAATAGTGAAGTAACTAGCTAAATAACAAACACTGGAAGAATACGCCCAGGCAAACACATGGGAAGAAATTCATAAAAGAACCATCAGAAAAAGTAGCGAAAGAACTGTTCTCAATGACAAACAAACTACGAATCATAACAGGGCTTCTTACGGGACACTTTCCCACAAAGGAGCACCTGAACAAAATAGGGCTGTATAACGGAGACCTTACATGCAGAAGATGCAAGAAGGATACCGAAACAGCTCTGCACAAATTATGCAACTGTGAGACGTTGGACCACAGGAGGCAGAAATGACTCCAGAAGACTTCTACAACCAACCAGTAAAGAACCTGTATCAGCTAATACAGGGAACGGATTGGCTGAATAGACTGTAGTCAGAATTCTAGGAGGATCCACAATAAGCCCAGGAGGCTGAGGTGGAGCAGGCGAAGGGACGGCTCCTTTAAAAAAAAAAAACTAGCTAAATATCTGTTAAGAAAAACCCGTGAAAGCTGCCAAAGACAGGCAAACAATTTATTACAACCTTTGGGGTAAAACTGGTCTAATAAGTTTTTTGGAGGAAGGATTTTTCCAAGAAGGACCTGATAAAAAGACTTTTGATCCTGATAAGGGCAACTGGTATCTTCACATAAACGGTACAAAGAGCACAAAAAACCTAAGGGCTGAGGTGCCGATGACTCTAAGCCTCTGACAGATGGTGCCGAGCCAATCAATCAAGTTCTTGGAGTGTTTGTGGGGGTAGTTCACGGAAATTCAAGGCTCTTAGTAGCTGGTCCCAAGCATGCTCGATGCGAGTAAGGTCGGGCGATCGAGGGAGCAGTGCCAAGTGCGGAATACCATAGAAGTCCAAAGTGTCTACGATTACTCTTGCACGATACGGTCGAGCATTTTCGTCTAAGAAATGGAAAGCTAGTAAAACAGGATGAAACAAACGTACATTATTGTTAATACAGTTAACAGAAGCAAACATGAGACCCGGAAAATATTCCAACTAAAAGAAAGGTCATCGCAACGAGCCAATCAGGAGCTAATGTTAATGATTGTACATTAGTAATTGTTAACATAATCGAAATAATATAACCCAGTGATTTCATCAACATACATCAATTTTAGTGTATGTATCAGTGTTGTCGATGCCAGGATAATTACCCGGTTTTTAGACAATTTCGCTAATTTGGATCCAATAGTTTTTCGAGTATTTTGCAGAAGGGATATGTACAATGGCTATTGTTTTGGGGGATTTTCCTTATTGACTAGGGTCGAAGACTTTAATTAGATAATTACTGTGTTCTTTTGGTAATTTTGACAAATTCTGATAATTTGAATCGTTAGTTCGGGTAATTTTTATTTTTGCATCGGCAATACTGGACTGCATTCTATTTTCTATTTGATGTCAGCTGCTATTTATGTGTACAGTATTCGCCAACTAACTTGATGTCCCAGAAATTACCAACTAAGAGAGACAGAGTAATAGTGCCCTGCCTACTCGCCTGCTATTGGGGGTAAAATTTTTACAAACGCCAATTGCATCGTATCTTATCAGGTGTTAAGATTTTCAGTAGCGTAGCGTCACACAGTTATTGTTTTTGCTTTGTACAATAAAGTGTTTGTAAAAATGTCAGCCGTTAATGAAGAAAATCGTAAATGTACTGAAGAGAACTTCAAACAGATATGTTTTATGACGTCAACCATCTTGTGATTACTCTAGATGAAAGTGATTCCAGTAGCGGCAGTGAGTCAGATTCTTCGTAAAGATAAAAACTGTTTATACCTATTCTTAGAAATATACCTATACTATGGGTCGGAAATAATAGTCAGTGACTCATTTTTATCATATAGGTATCTCAAGCGAGGCAAGGGAAGGTAAGTTGTGTCACCTGTTAGAAGAGCTGGACATTTCGAGACAATTCGAAATACATATAATATTATTTTGTGCCGCTCTTATTGTACTGTTTCTGAACTAGTGCTGACGTCACTGACTATTATTTCCAACTTATAGTATAGCTTAAATAATTTCCCATTATCTTGTGTTTCTTTTATTCTAATTACTACCTGGAAGAAATTATTTAGTTTCTAACCAATTTTAATTAGAGTTCGTCCGGAAATATAAGATCCTAACTTTATAATCTTCAATTAGATAAATAACATGTTATTGTAATGGGTACCTTATTGTTAAAATATTATTTATGTACTCAGAATTCAGGTATAAAGCAGATCCGTTTCTATTAAAATCAATATACCAATAATTATATAACAAAGAATTAACTATTATTTATTAAGTTGAGATCATAATATATATTTCCGGACGGACTTTACTTTATGAATTTTACAAGTTGTGTTAATTTGTAACAGAAAGCGTATCCTCAGAACTTGCACGGCACTGTTTACAGTTATCGGATGGGCGGCGTCAATAGCTCCCTAGAAAGCATTTAAGACATCAAGTTAGTTGGCGAATACTGTACGCATATTTTGTTGCTTTCAATACAAACTTGACCCTTCTTTTTTATGACATTACTTCAGAGTAATGAAATTTGAAAATTTGGACATTTAGGGCAGATAGTAGTTTTATTTTTGGTCCAATATACATTTTTTTATTAATATTAAGAGTTAAATTTTTAGCAAGTTTGACTTTATTTACATATCTCTTGACAGTTATGGTATCGATATTTGGTTATCGATTGTTACTACAAAAATACAACTACAGCGACATGAACACACCCACTCAGGGGTTAAGTTTGCTTCTGCCGACTGTAAATCTGCGCAGTCATGTTCCCCTCAAGCACTAACAATTCTGTACGCTCATTACTTAACTATATGTATGAACAGACTTTACCTACTGTATATCGGTCAAATTAAATATTTTGTGAATTGTGGTGGCTGTCGATCTAAAAAAACCTCTCAAATAGGAATTATACGTGGTTGTGAATACTAAAGCATGTCCATAAAACATGGAAAACTTTTTCCTCTTTCAATGAAATACAATAAAATTCTTTATTATTTTGTTTTTATTAATTTTTCGAGTAGACAGGACGCATATTAATTATAACGTGAATATATGTACAAAAAAATTAATGTACAAAACCAACCTGTCAGTACAGATGATGTAATGAAAGTTTTTTTTTTTGGTGTTGATAACTGTAGAGATTGTAGTGTTATTAATATGGAAAAGGGTAACTTACATTAGAATAAAATTGGACACGCGAAGTAATCAGTGTTGCTTTAATTACCACCAACGGGTGTACGATTAATAATCACAAATGAAAATTTCGCTAATACTGGTGAAAATTTTTGTTTTCTCAACAGTCGGTCACTTATAGTTGTGACTAAAATTAGTTTGCACTGTTTCACAATAAAATAACAGTATGCGGCAAGGTCTCTTTGAGGATTGAAAAGCCGAAAAGATAAAAACGCCATAAATCATTTCTAGTCTTGTCCTACCCTCAAGCGAATAATTGATTCTCATTGTTGCAATGCATCTTCCGATTGGTCTATGAAAAATGTACTTGAATTGTTAGTCTACATGGAGTTCTAACGACCCAGGGTGGGTTTAGTTATATCTAATAAATCTTCCATATATCTAATGATAGGTTAATATTTATTTTAATGCAAGCTAAATTGTAATTTTAAAAGTATAATTTCTAAAGTTAGGATAGCTATTTTCACTTGTAGATTTTAGCAAACAGTATTAATTTGAGACATAATATGTAATAGGAAATTAGCTAAATGGTCAATAGGAGAAGGTACCTACAATATTTAGTTCGTTAAATAGTAGTAAATATGTTAGAAATGTTCAATTATACGGGTTTATTACGCACCTATTCAATATCCGGCAACATAATCTATAAATAAACAAAATCTTTATTGATATTACCATTTTTTGTTATTTATTTCTATAATATTTGTGTACCTATCGGCTTTATTACTTATCTACCTGCCAACGCTTTTCTGAGAACTCTTAATTACTTACAATGTCATTAGTTTATCTTTAGATACAGTCGGAAATCATGCATGAACACTGTCTATGCAAGTAATTTCATCATAAAATAAAAACAAATCTTTAAAATTAGAAATGTAAAAAGATTAAAAGATGATTTATTACTAAACACTTGTTACTCTTGCTTATTCACAATAACAAACTTTCACCGCACCCCTGTATTCGTAGTATCTTGGAAATGTCGGTGTTAGGTGCGTGAATTTCGGCATCCGTGTCTTTTCGTTCGCGCATCGTTAGGCGCCAAGAAATATTTGTTGACTTGTACTGTTAGTCCACATGGAGTGTTAACGTCCCAGGGTGGGTTTAGTTAATTTCTGTTATTAACCAGATATTGTGTTCTTGGATGTTGCTGTAATTGAAATTTTGTTTTGTTGACTAAAACTATTTTGTTGGTAATAATCAAAATTATGGCTTTTTGGCGACCATTCGAAGAGGAAGATATTAGTATAGGCTCCGAACAATGAATATACTAGAAGAATAAACAGATATTATTCTATGCCAACATAAGCAATGTCAAAGTTTATTTATCTATTCTGCTTGATTCCATGTCGCAGTTAATATAATAAGTTGTTTGATTATTGTATGTATAAAACATCAATATTTTAACTGTGAAATAAAACAATAAGATTTGTTTAAACCTTCATTATAATTGAACTAAGTTCAAAATACAATTTGTGGCGCGTTTCGCTAACACAGTAGCTTTCTCAAACAAATTGTATTTTGAACTTAGTTCAATTATAATGAAGGTTTAAACAAATTTTATTGTTTTATTTCATAGTTAAGTATGGATCTTCATCAAGTAAAAGCCTCATCTATTCAATTCATGAATATTTTATTGTTAAAATTTTTTACCAAAGGTTTTGAAATTTCTGAAAGTGGAGAGTAGGGATTTGAGACAATAGACAGATAGAAATTTGGTATGTTCTAGTCGCTATCTACTCAAAAATGATACAAAATATGTACAGTCAACTGAAACAAGAAAATAATTGGTCAGAACATGGAGTTGCTGAAAGAATACATAATTGACCAAAGTTTCAACAAAATCCATTATTACAGTTATCGGTGAAGCTGCTATTCATCGGAAACAGAAAGTACATAAATCGCTAGTGCGTTGGTATCCTGCAATAATGAAAAATTTGTCTAAAACCGGTTCTGCTTTTGCTTACAGATTTCTATGTCTCGCCGACAAATTGTGAGACAGTACAAATTAATTTTACTTACAACTACTATACCTCTGAGAATTTTCACGTGTAATTTGTGAATTTTTATTGACAGCTAAAATATTGGTATTTTTTTGATCGAACTGATGGATAGTAGGTACTTGGAGATTAAACGTCTAAAATGTTTTATCTCGAATATAGTGCTGTTCTAAAATCGCGTAACGGAAACAGTGCTCCACCTCTAATGCGTGAAAGAGGATTAAAGACAATTTATTTAAACATAAAATATAAATTACGTTCCCTTTTTTGTAGGTTTTCGTATTGTAGAATAACCAACTTGTCCGTCCAGATTTTTTGCTGAATCAAAGGAAAAACCGAATGTTGAATTAGCTGTAACTACTAAACAAAGTAGGCAAGCGAATTCCGACGTCTCCATTGAAACGCACACAAAAGGTATTGCGGAGAAAGATTTATAGAGAACATTTCATTTGGTAATCAATTGCTTTTAATTCCAAAACAACTCTGTTCATTGTTGTAGTTTTTTATGTTTTAAGTATTAAGTGAGTTATTTCCAAGTAAAACAATTATAATTTCTAAATATTATTCATTCAAACCTCAATTTTCAATTAAAAACTCAAGAGAACTAATTAATAATATTCAAAATATGAAACTAACTCATATTTCTAAATTCATATCGTTCGATGTAGCAAATCTATTCTATAGTATACCTCCTAATGAAACTATTTTTAGTATTTTCTTTATTGTTTGTGTGTGAATTTTGGACTTACTAGTGGCGGAATTGGTAACCCACGATTATTTACCGTCGCTAAATTTGCGACAACCAAAGGAAAAATAATGTCAAAAGCGATATGTTTTGGAAATCTGTAACGTATTCGAAATTCTTCCGCGTTATAAAATTCTATAGGATTTTCTGCATCCCGTATGTATCTTTTTGAAAACCCTATCATTTGGCATATTTTCCTCCACATAATCAAGTAATTCCAAAAAATTCTCGTGTTCTCTATAATTCATTTTCACGAATTTATTCTATTACAAACACAAATAACAAATGTCAGAAACCACGTTTCAAGTCGAGCTCAAGACAGTTCGCAGGCTGTCTTGAGCAAGACTCCACTCGTACATGCGCAGTTGCAGCTTTTCTCAAGCTGTGGGTCTCGAGATTCGACTATGAAATACGTTCTCGACTCAAGGCGTTCTCAAGCTCGGGCTTAAGTCTCGACTATAAGTACGGGCATTCGTGCAGTTTTACTTTGACTTATGCATTTACTTGATCTCAACGGGTTGTAGCCAAACATCAGAATCTTTGATTGTCTAAGCCCTACTAGATCTTTCCAATGGTCAGATCTTCTCTTTTGCTCGGCTTTGCCTATTTCTTCCAATATTACATTGGGGCTGATACCGCGAAAGGGTTCCGTTCCCCAAAAGGGTCTTTCAATCCCCTCTCTTTGCTAGTCCATCTGCTATTTCAGACAAAACCAATACTTTCTTTATTTTGTTACAAACCCTCGTAAAGTAAATCTGAGCTTCTTATTTTTTCTTTATAAAAAATTAGTGTACTTCAACTTTAATCGAGTCTCACCAATACTGTAGTAAAATCCATTATTTAAAATCCTCGGTGCCCGAAAGGAATAGCGTCTATGTGTCCAGAATATCTAAAATTACACATATAATTCATTTCGTTGTGGAGGAGATTGAGGTAGTTTTTTACAGCAGAAACTTACAAAGTATCAACTGAATGAGCCGTACAAATCCTGTGATTGGGACATTTTTTTCCCCAGCGCACTATATTTCAGGTACTAAAAACGTCTAGATAAAAGTATATACGACTGATTTGCTCAGATTGAATCTGGCTTACGGTCGACAGTTGTTTGGATTTCATTTAATAAAATTTTTAGAAGCGAAATTGAAATAACTTCACTACGAAAATTTCTACACATAAAAAAATTAATCAAATATCGAACAGCTGTTTGAATTTCCTAAAAATCGACATAGAAATGTGATAAAAAGAGAGGGTGTTATTTCGTCACTGTAAAATTTATATAAAGTACCAAAAAAGCTGCGAAGAGTACGAAACAATAGTTTTCTCCTTGTATTTCACTGGTAATGTGGCGTGATTTGTGCATATACGGGGTTGGGATAAAGTATGGAACCAAGTAAATATCTTTTAAACGAAAAAAACGATATTTATGAAAATTTGCAGGTAAGTGCAATGGAACAAAATGCATCTGATGTACATTTTTTTGTTTTATTCCGGTTTAACAGGAAATGCCATCATCTTCTTTTATTTAAATGGGACACCCTATATATTTTTACAAATTTTGAAAGAGCTTGTTATTTTGAATTCATACATACTGAGTTTAGTGTGAAAAAATTTGTAAAAACGAGGAATATAGCACTTTAATCAACCTCCTTTGAGTTTTTTGCATTAGAGCAAAAAACTATTTAGATAAACTAATTGATGTATGTATGCATAGTAATTAATAAACGAGTACTGTTTAGTACGTCTTTTGTTCTCCAAGTGTCAAATTCTAATTGACGGAAATAAATTTTACAATTTAGAATGGTTCAATTAAGTGAAGAAGAGCGTATTGAAATTGTAATGATGATCAGTTATGGTGATCGTGTTAGAACTCATGAAGAAGTGTGTCATATTTTTAATAATTTGCATCCGGAGAGAAATCCTGTATCACGCTCAACAGTAACTAAAACATTACAACGTTTTAATACAACTGGGATGGTAAAAAATTTGCTAAAACCTGGAAGACCGCGGACTGCAACGAACGAAACTGTTAAACAAAATATTGCAATCGATTTAGAAGAGAATCACCTCAAACTTCCATCACAAATTTGGCACTAAACCATGGTATCAGTCGACGTTCTGTAGGAAAGATATTAAAAAGTGAAAAGTATCATCCGAATAAGGTACAGTTGGTTCAAGAATTGTCAGACGATGATTTTGACCGACGGCTGGAATTTTGCGAACGGCTAATGGACATCTGTAATGTCGACGACAATTTTGCTTCTAACATAGTTTTTTCAGATGGGGCAACTTTTTGTTTAAATGGAACAGTTAATCGCCATAACTCAAGGTATTGGTTGAATGAGAATCCTCATTGGATGCATGAAGCATATACCCAGCATCCACAGAAGTTAAATGTTTGGATGTGATTGTCGAAAACAGGCTTATAGGCCCATTTTTTATCGACGGAAACTTGAATCGGGACAAGTATTTGGATCTACTAAATAACGAAGTTACTCCTGCACTTCAACAGAATGGGCAATTACCACAAAATGTTTGGTTTCAACAAGATGGAGCACTTCCCCACTATGATAGACGGGCTAGAGATTTTCTGGATGCGAATTTTCCAAATCGATGGATTCCCAACCAGCATCGATACGTACACAAAACGTTTGAAGTACGTTACCAACAGACAAAAGTTACGTCCAAAATACATACTTCACTGTACGAAGTACGTACACAGTACATATTTGGAATGTACATTTTCCACAACGCAGTATCTCCAAATTACGTACAGCAATTACATACAAAAGACATACACAAATACAGCTAATTAATTGAATGTATGTACATAAAACGTTTGTATTTTGTCTTGTTTGTATCAACCAGAAATACTGTACAGTTGTCACAAACTATCTTCGTCCACTGTACGTACACATAATTACTAATTTTTTAGTTTATAATTTACTACTACCAGTTATTTTAAAGTGTACATGAATATAAAATTTCAGAGATCTATTTTATATTTGTGTAATTATTACACTGTAATATTACTTTAACATAACTTGATAAAATGTCTACCAAAAAGAATAATCGTAACCGGCGTTACATATCTATTGAAAAAAATGATTAACATATTAAAACAACAAAAAATTATCAATCTAAGTCCTAAGAGAAATAAAACAGTTGACATAGAACATTTAATTCTTGCTTCTACACTGCTGTCGCCTGAATGTATAGCATCCAGTCAGCTCTCTGTCGGTGTAGTCTTCGCGTCCTTATAGCGCGCCATCTATGCGCGGGGCAATTCATGTATTTCCTGCTCTGCTTCCTTAGCCTCTGTATATACGTACCTACGTACACAAAGTACGTTAAAAGTTTGTCTTAAGTACGTACTTACTTATCGTATAGTACGTACAACCAATGTCCTTTACTGTACGTACTTATTTTATACATATTCCGCTTACTAAGGGACAAGGACGTAATGACTTAAAAAGAGTCTAAAATGTACGTACACTGGACATATTTTGCTGTTTGGGTTGAACGTAGAGGATTCATAGAGTGGCCTGCTCGTTCTCCGGATCTTAGCTCGTTAGATTTTTTTCTTTGTGGTTATCCAAAATCACGTGTTTACGTTAGACGACCAACAAACTTACGGGGATTGAGACAAAGAATTATTGATGAATGTGAACTAATACGTGGAAAACTCTTGGAAAGAGTGACTCAAGAATTTGTTAATAGGATGGCATATTGTCAGCAAGTAAACGTCGAGCATTTTGAACATTTGAAGTAATTTTGTTTCTCATTATTCTAAAATAATGAAATGTACACCTATTGTACAACTAACAGTGAGTTATTTCTCGTTTTCACAAATTTTTTTACACTAAACTCAGTATGTATGAATTAAAAATAACAAGCTCTTTCAAAATCTGTGAAATTATATAGGGTGTCCCATTTAAATTAAAGAAGTTGATGGCATTTCCGGTTGAACCGGAAGTATATTATTAACGAAAAAATGTACATCAGATGCATTTTGTTCCATTGCACTTACCTGCAAATTTTCATAAATATCGTTCTTTTCGTTTAAAATATATTTACCTGGTTCCATACTTTATCCCAACCCCGTATGTAATAATAAAATAAATCTTGATGTATTCTTTGTCGTAAATTGTCAATTGAGGTTATTATAAACAACCGACTCAAGGTGGCAAAGCAAAGTCTACGAATCAACACAAAGCACTAAAGCGTCAATATGGAGACAATTTATTGAGAATTGTAATTCGAAATTACAAACTATAAGTGATAATACAAAAAAGAGGAAAACAGAAGATAATGGAAAATATGCAGTTAAATCAATTTAATTATTCTTGATAACGGAAGCTGCAGCGCTATCGAAACGTTGAAATAAACATATACTTAAAAAATATTGTGGACTAATTAGCTAAAAAACTAACAAGAAAAATAACAAAATCAATTTAAAATACAACTGCGATGATCATTCAAGGGCAAAATTTCAACGATGGTACAAAATTTTTTTACTGAGTATTGATACTATTTACACTTGGACCATAGTGAGATCAATCATCACTTATGGAGCCATTGCTTGAGTATAACAAAGCTAGTCTATGGACGACGAGAGAGAACCTCTCCAAAATTCAAAGACTAGCCTGTATATGGATTACAGGAGCAGTGAGAACATGCCCAACGGCAGCCGTGGAAGTGACTCTCAACCTCACACCACTACATATGGTGAAGGAAAGTGTTGCAGAAAGAACAATATATAGACTAAGTAGAGAGGGAATCATTAAAAAAAAACCAGCTCCCTGGTATGATGAAAAGGTATAACTTTTAAAAGACATTCGTTATGGAATTAAGCAACAAGAAGGAATGGCATCCAAATACCATTACCAGACTTGGAAAGAATGCAATTCAATGGTACACAGACGGCTCAAAATCAATAGAAGGAACTGGGATAGCAAGTATCTTTCAAGCGGAAATTCACGTCATAAAAAAGTGTGCCCATTTCAATCTTGACAAAGGATATAAAAGGAAAAAGATTATCATAATGTCGGTTAGTCGAGCAGGCATTAAAGTATTGAGCTCTTGTGTAATCAGTTCCAAAATGGTGTGGGAATGCCTAGGCATACTCATTGAACTAGGCGAGAACAATATAGTAACCTTAGTGTGGATTCCAGGACACACTGAAATAGGAGAAAACGAAATATCTTCTGGACTAGCAAAGAGGGCGACTGAAAGACCCTTTTGGGTGCCGGAACCCTTTTGCGGTATCAGTCCCAATGTAATATTGGAAGAAATAGGCAAAGCCAAAGAAAAGAGAAGATTTAGTAGGGCTTAGACAATCAAAGATTCTGATGGGTGACTACAACCCGTTGAGATCAAATGAATGCAAGTCAAAGTAAAACTGCACTAGGAGTTACAGGGATCCTAACGGGACATTGCCGCCTGGACGGGCACCTGAAAAAGATCGAAATAGTGGAGGAAGAAGAATGTAGACTCTGTAGCATGAAAGAAGAAACCTCCATTTACATACTGGCAAATTGCACAGCAATTCAGAATCCTAGGGCACAGTACCTAGGAGATTATTGGATAGAAGATGGGCATTTACCTAAGTTGAAGTCTGCCGATATCCTAAAATTCCTCAGAGAAATAGGACTAAAGGAGCTACTAGTAACTGAGACGTTCCTCAGGAACTGAGGGGCACAATAGATCTTTTAGGCCTCAGTGAATGTCACCCCATCATACATACATACACGTGGACCAAAAATTCTGCCACTAAAATTGGACTCTTAAACCGAACAAGTACAGTTTCCCAGTAAGCAAAAGCAGGAGTAAGTGACCAAGAACTATAAAGATAATGAAACACTCATCAACGTCTTTTATTGAACCTCACCACAAAATTGACCCTGTACATCACGGTAACGTTATTAGTTCCTTACCAGCCTAGAATAAGAAACATCAAAATGAATATTTCACATGTGTGAGTGCGAGATTTGCTTTCAAGGACACATTTTTTTTGTAGCTCCAAATATTTTAATCAATAATTTTGTTCGAAAAACTGACATTTGACTGTTTTTCTCGTGAAATAAAATAAATTGATTGTCCAGTTGTCAAATTTGTTTCGTTGTGTTAGATAGGGACTAAAAATCATTTCATTACTAGTTAATCTTGACAACGGCAGCTGGAACGCTACCGAAACGTCAAAATAAAAAACATTATTGTGGTTTGATTCCCAAAAAAATAAGAGAAAAAAGAATAAGTAATGCCACAAGGAACTTGCAGAAGATATTAAGAAATACTAAAAGCACGCTTTATAGATAATCGAAGTAAAAAGTGAATCTGCATTTGAGGATAAAATCATTGACGGGAAAATTAAAGTCATTGTGGTAAAAGCACCCTTTATTTTATCACTTTATTGTTTTGTCATCGGTCCTTGACAAGTGTGCAAACATTTTTTTGAATTATACTAAACGTTTAAAGTGGGTATAAATCGAAATTAAAGGTTGCATTATAAATGGAACACCCTATACTTTACTACTATATTGTATTGACATCGGTCCTTGACGAGTGTCCAAAAAAATTTCGCATGAATCTGAGCGTTTAAGGTGGGTGAAAATAATTGAGTTTAAGGGTTGCGTTATGAATGGAACACCCTATATTTCACTATCTTATTGTATTGACATAGGTCCTTGACAAGTGAGCAAAAAAAATCGCATTAATCTGAGCGTTGAAAGTGGGTAAGAATCGAGTTTAAAGGTTGCGTTATAAATGGAACACCCTTTATTTTAATACTTTATTGTTTTATCATCGGTCCTTGACAAGTGTGAAAAAGAAATTCGAATTAATCTGAGCGTCTAAAGTGTGGAAAAATGGTGTTTAAAGGTTGCATTATAAATGGAACTCCCTATACTTTACTACCTACTATATTGTATTGACATAGGTCCTTGACAAGTGCGCAAAAAAAATTCGTATTAATCTGAGCGTTTAAAGTGGGTAAGAATCGAGTTTAAAGGTTGTGTTATAAATGGGACACCCTTTATTTTAATACTTTATTGTTTTATCATCGGTCCTTGACAAGTGTGAAAAAGAAATTCGAATTAATCTGAGCGTCTAAAGTGTGGAAAAATGAAGTTCAAAGGTTGCATCATAAATGGAACTCCCTATACTTTACTACCTACTATATTGTATTGACATCGGTCCTTGACGAGTGTGCAAAAAATTTCGCATTAATCTGAGCGTTTAAAGTGGGTAAGAATCGAGTTTAAAGGTTGCTTTATAAATGGGACACCCTTTATTTTAATGCTTTATTGTTTTATCATCGGTCCTTGACAAGTGTGAAAAAGAAATTCGAATTAATCTGAGCGTCTAAGGTGTGGAAAAATGGTGTTGAAAGGTTGCATTATAAATGCAACTCCCTATACTTTACTACCTACTATATTGTATTGACATCGGTCCTTGACGAGTGGGCAAAAAATTTCGCATTAATCTGAGCGTTTGAGGTGGGTGAAAATAATCGAGTTTAAAGGTTGCGTTATAAATGGAACACCCTATATTTCACTATTTTATTGTACTGACATAGGTCCTTGACAAGTGCGCAAAAAAAATTCGCATTAATCTGAGCGTTTAAAGTGGGTAAGAATCGAGTTTAAAGGTTGCGTTATAAATGGGACACCCTTTATTTTAATACTTTATTGTTTTGTCATCGGTTCTTGACAAGTGTGCAAAAAAATTTCGAATTAATTTGAGCGTTTAAAGTGGTAAAAATTGAGTTGCGTTATAAAAGGAACACCCTATATCCTTGACCAGTATATAAAGTATGAATTAAATCTGTTCGCTTAAAGTGGTTCAAAATCTAGTCCAAATGAGTCAGTTAAAAAAAACGTGTTTTTCCCATTGATGAAAAAAGTTACCATTTTTTAACACATCGATTTTATTTTTAGTTTTCATATCTTTAAAATCACTTCATTTCGCTCAAAGATCTCTTCTTTTAACCTATTAACAATATTTAAACTTTTTTCCATCCTTCCCCTCTTCAAAAATCACTACAGCTTCTCCCTTTATACTCTTACTCGTTAAAATAAAAAATTTACTATCTAAATATATCTTCTAAAATATTATTTATTTAGAACCTTTTTATTACCTATTAGTTTTGTCTTACATTGTATATTTTAAAAATGAATGAAAACATTTGAACCTTATTAATTAATAACCCAGCCCCGCCTATGTATAAAATGTTGAATTCGATGAATTCTCCAATAAAAATATATAAACAAGTAAACCACAAAAAACGTCCTTGCGATCAACCTAGCTGTGATAGCAGGTTTTGACAATTATTGGTTGTTTTAATAATATGTCGTTGATTTAGGTAGTTATGTATGAATACGTGAGTACCTTTTAATAAAAATCGCGAGCAATTATTAATAAAATCGTGAAAATGTATGTCGAAAGTGTTATTTTAAATCGTGCTAGTGTTTTAACAATAGTGATTGTATAAAAGGGAGGATTTATGTGTAATTTTTTAAAAATTTTATTTCGTAAGGATACTCCCACTCGATCTAAAATGGACCGGTCCGTTTGTAACAAAGAAAATTCAAGTGCTAGAACTTTTTTCCATTTTAAGATTAAATTAAGTGAAATTTTGAACGGCTTAGGACTAATTAACATTAGAAACTTTTAATTGTGACTGTGAAATGTGGTTAGAGCTGTATCTACTACCAGATGAAGGTAAAATTTTTTATTCTTTTAATATTTCGAGTTTCATATAAAAAGCTGAAAATTCAGCTCAATTCTACTTTACGATAAAAATAAACGTAGAATCATATACACTGATCCAACAAAATGATATATATCTTCAATATCAAAATTTTTTATGATTTTTCCATCTATTTAGAATTTTCAGAGCTATTTGTATAACAAAGGAGGAAAGCACTCATTCAAGGCAGGAAAAGGAACTTTACCCCCTTGTTATACATATGATTTTTCTGCCTCCCTCGAATAACAAGACATTTTAAAATAATTTATTTATGAAATTAACAAACAAAATTTATTAAAGAACTACAACTGAGAAGTATGTAAGTACAGTATAACTTATAGATATGTTATTTTTATTCTTGCATCCTACATATTTTTAATTTGTGATAGAGTGATTTTATTTATAGAGTTCATACAATAGCCTTTTTGGTGTGCGTCATCGATTGTTAATACCCTTCTAACACATTACGGTGAAAGAAATGGAAAAAAGGCAGGTCTGTGATTAATCCTAATCAAAATATCACAATAATGAACTGTTTAAACGTATTACAAACGTTAACCCTAATCTTTGACAGAAAAATTTGATTGGTTGATGTTTAGTTTACGTGCAAGCGCGACCTATCAATCGGGCGAATTTATATCGTTTAAAATTCTATGTAGACGTTCCCTTTGTAGGTTACGTCTTTTTCTAATGTCCCACTGACAGTTCTCGTCAGGTCTGTACTTTGTTGTTCATGATTATTTATGGAAAGTGAATATTAATATTATTGTTAGCATTTTATTTCTTAAATAATACAAAAATATGCCTAGATACACGGAAAAAGAGCAGCAACTAATTTTGAAAGTTATTAAATATTTTCAATTAGAAAAAGAAGCTGGTAAACCATTGATACCTTTAACTTCAGTGCACCAAGTAAGTATTTTTTATATAACAAGTGAAATTAATATAAATCAAGTTAATCCTATTTCATTAGGATTGTTTAAATATTTTATTTTTATCTATTGTGTTTCAGATGCATTGGGAATATCCTTGCCGACTGTAGCAAATTTGGCAAAAAATGGCATTCACAGTGATTCAGAGTATACCACTAAAATAAGTAAGTCTGTCAAAATGTCGAAGGGTCCCACAATCCGAGAGAAACACGAGCATGCCATTAGGACGCGTATATACAGAATGTTTAGTGAAGGTATGTAGAAAAATGTTTTCTATGCATCTGACATTTTTAATTAGTCCGATGAGTGAACCATTTTTACACACTTTTATTTAACTTCACTTCTCTGTTTGTCTACATCAAATCTTACAATCCACTTTTTGAGTGAGTATGAGTGGTATGTAAGTAAAATATTCGAGAGCTCATATTAAATGTTTGTTTAAAACTAGTAGTCACATTTTATAGATTGCGCCACCTACTTTAATCATAGTGAGAAAGAGTGAATGAGAAATTAAAAAAAAATTATTATTCACTTTTTAGTGCATTTCCTAATAAAAGTGTGTAATTAAAAAAGTGTTTTTGTATTTTTTATTCATTAATATTGTTTGTTTACTTATTTATTTTAGGTGAACATGTAACTCTACATTCACTGAATAAAAAACTCATTGATCTGGATGGAATCGACATGTCTGTTAGTTCAATGGCTAATGTTTTAAGGGAACTAAAATTCAGATGGCTAAATTGCAGTATTTCCAATAGAAACAACCACAAGTAGCTCAAAAAAGATTACATTATCTGAGAGAATTCAAGAACAATGAGAGTTCTCCTTACCCTCTACAGCCTGTTTTTTTGGACGAGACCTGAATTTTTAGTAAAGGTAGTTTTCGCAAGAGTTGGCAAGATGGTAGCACTAAGGCAGTAAGGAAGACAAGTGGTGAAGGTGTACGGTACATTATTTTACAAGCAGGTTCTGAGAATGGTTTTGTCGAAAATTGTAGTTTGATTTTCAAAAGTGGGAGTAAATCTAGAGACTATCATGATTCGATGAATTCGAATAACTTCGAAAAATGGTTTGAACAACAGCTCCTGCCAAATTTAGAAGAACCATTCTTTAATAATAATGGACAATGCATCTTACCATTCAAGTTTAGTTGAAAAAATCCCTAATTTATCTTGGACCAAGCAATCTTTAATTAGTTGGTTACAAGAAAGGTGTATACCTTTTCCAGCATCTAGCATGAAAGATGAAATTATGAAAATTGTGAAGAAACGTATACCGGATAAAGAATACAAGTATGTAATTTATTGTAGGAGGTAAGGCTCAACAGTGTTAATGTAAGCGTGCTGTTTTATAGATTAGATAGACTGGCTCTTCAGCACGGTCATCGTATTTTAAGACTACCTCCCTACCATTGCCAGTTCAATCCAATAGAAATGGTTTGGTCCGAGCTCAAACGGTATTACGATGCTAAGATAACCTCTGTTGACCGTGTAACTGCAGCAACAATAATAAATGTTTGGCAAGAGGCAATTGAGCAGGTATGAACAAATAAGTTTACGTTTCTGCCGTACTGCCAGTATTTTGATTTTTTTTTGGGAGTCCTGAAGACTGTATTTTAATTATATTTATATTATTGTAGGTTACACCAGAAAAATGGAAAAAATATGTTAGGCATACCCAAAACATTATAGAGGAATATTGGGAAACAGCAAAAATTATTGACGCTAGTGATACTTCGCCTGTAATTGTTGACTTGAATGAGTCGGAATGTGAATCAGATTGGGACTTATGGGAAGATGACTGCGAAAATTGAACTTTCATAATCCTCTTCTTTTTAATTTTTTATTAGTTGGTTGGTTTCTTGACTATTTACTATGTTTATGTTTGTTTTCTACTAAACGTGTAACTGAAGATAGAAATCGTAGCTTCAAAAAGCTATAGAATAATATCTATTTTGTTAAATTTTCAATATATCCGAGGTGCCTTAGACAACCGAGAAACTGTAGTATGTGCATTTTTGGACATAGAAGGAGCTTTTAACAACACTCCTGAGACTCTCCTCAGAAACTATGTAGAAGTAAGGGGGCCCAATAGATCTTTTAGGTCTCAGTGAATGTCAAAATACATATATACATAAATTTTCAATACACCACCTGTACATATTTTAATGAAGATCAAGTACATGAGGTCAGTAAAGACATCAATAAGACAGTGGCCACATTTAAACAAATAAAAAAATGAAATTCACTAACAATAAGAATTATAAGTGAAGAATACCTTTTTCCATAAAACTTTAGAATAAAATAGGGTTCCATATGGTGCAGACTTAATTGAACAGGCTGTATAATTCTTTTGCAGGACTATATTTACTAATGTAAAGTTATTTTAATATGTAAATTGAATATACAATTTGTTTTGTTTTGCAGTGTTTTCATATCCCAAGTATTATTAATTTCATATCATTTTTGAATATGGCTGAATACGATCCTGATCATTTCATTTTTCAAATTTAAGGTTAAATGTCAATATAGCAAATATAATAAACGACATGCCGAAAACCCGGATATACGTCACAAACGATGACGCACACCAAAAAGGCTATTGTAAGAACTATACTAATGTACGTAATGTGTGTAAGTACTAGGGTAGTCCGGGAAAGTGAGGATATGAAGTGAAATAGTTTGGAAAGGTGGATTTTACTTTTTTAAACGAAAGTACATCTACTATAGACTACTTTCCTAGATTTTCGAGAAAATCCCGCTGGAGCTTGCAATACAGCTTGCAAGTACAGCTTGGAGCACGTGAAATGCTATGGTTTTCCGTCTATAACTTATTCAGATTTGATCACACAAAAAAAATGTAGGCTTCAAAATTGTAGGTAATTTCATACCCTATAAGATGACATAATGCAATATTTAAAAAAAAAATTTTTTCAACCCTTAATTTTCAAAAAATTTTTTGCAAAATGGTTTTTTAAGCGACAAACATAATGGGAATAATAATAACGACCTCAAAATATATGAAAATACAGTAGTCCGGCCCCTGAAAACGATGGTGCTTTCCAATTTCAAAAATTCAAAATGGCGACTACACAAAATTGCAATATTTTTTTTTTCAACCTCGCCTCATTTCATGAACATTAACGCTATCGGTACGCGGTTTGTTGCAATCGATAGATAATAAGTTGTAGTTTTATGAACAATAACTGAAAATTTTTTAAAAATTTTTTTACATTATTTTTTTTGTTTTTTTGAATTAAAAAAAATTTTTTCTCAGTTTTTCTCTAATTTAACGTTGAAAAATATAATTTATGGACTTATTAGCATTTTGAAAATGTTCGTCTCCAAAAACCACGTATTTTGAAAAAAAAAATTTCAGATTCGACCATTAGAAGCGGAGAAAACAATGTTCAAAGTTCAGTAGTTTTATACCCAATATCTATAATAATTATACAGAGCAAAATTGAATGTAAACTAGAAAGCTTCGTTCAACCTCGCACGTAAGCTCGTCTTCGGGTCACACTCTGAGGCAACTGTTGAATTTTTTATTTATTCATTGACACTAGGTTAATGAAAATTATTGCGTATTTAGAGTTTTTATTGAACAATTCAACGAATTAATTAGAAACTCAAAATTTTGAATATTATTGTCACAATGACTACTGAACTTTGAACATTATTTTCTCCGCTTCTAATGGTCGAATCTGAAAATTTTTTTTTCAAAATACGTGGTTTTTGGAGACGAACATTTTCAAAGTGCTAATAAGTCCATAAATTATATTTTTCAACGTCAAATTTAAAAAAAACTGAAAAAAAAAATTTTTTTTTTCAAAAAAACTCAAAAAAAATAATCTAAAAATTTTTTTTTAAATGTCCAAATATTGTTCATAAAACTACAACTTATTATCTATCGATTGCAATAAATCGCGTATCGATAGCGTTAATGTTCATGAAATGAAGCAAGGTTGAAAAAAAAAATATATTGCAATTTTGTGTAGTCGCCATTTTGAATTTTTGAAATTGGAAAGCACCATCGTTTTCAGGGGCCGGACTACTGTATTTTCATATATTTTGAGGTCGTTATTATTATTCCCATTATGTTTGTCGCTTAAAAAACCATTTTGCAAAAAATTTTTTGAAAATTAAGGGTTGAAAAACATTTTTTTTTAAATATTGCATTATGTCATCTTATAGGGTATGAAATTACCTACAATTTTGATGCCTACATTTTTTTTGTGTGATCAAATCTGAAAAAGTTATAGACGGAAAACCATAGCATTTCACGTGCTCAAAGCTGTACTTGCTGCATTGCAAGCTCCAGCGGGATCTTCTCGAAAATCTAGGAAAGTACTTTATAGTAGATGTACTTTCGTTTAAAAAAGTAAAATCCACCTTTCCAAACTATTCAACTTCACGACAACTTTCGACCTTACTTCCCCGGACAAGGGAGGAAAAGTAAGTCTTTGCTCCCTACAATGATGCCAAGAAATGTATACTTTGGATAGAGATAATTTCAGTAATAATGTGAGTGAGAATAAATTGAAAATAATTTGACAGATTTTTTGAAAACTTGTTGCCAGGCAATAGTCACGAGAGCTCGCAGGGCTCGAGTGGCTATTTCCAAATGGCAACAAGTTTGAACAAAATCTGTCAAATTATTTTCTAATTTATGTAACTCGCGGGTTATATTTGACTAGATTATTTTTTGATTCGAAGTAGTTTCTAAAATCTTTTTTGTTATTTCTGCCTCAGAAAAGGTACTAAACCGATAATTTTCACCCATTTTATATATAGCGTTGACACAACTAGGTAATTATTTTGACAACTATCTCTGACACTTGCTAGGCAAATAAAAGCCACAGCGATTATTCCCGAGAATAATCACAAGAAAATGATTTGGCCAAATGGCAATAAGTTTGAGAAAATGCCTGGAGAATTATTGTCCAATTTATTGAACTCTCGTGTGGTATTCGATAGATTGTTTTTTGACGTTACAATCAAAATAACTTTTTTACGAATTTCTTGTAAATGTATGACAGAAAAAATTTCTTCTTTTCCTCTCTAATAGTAGACCAGGCGAATTAACTTTTTTGAAAAAAAAAATGTTATCTAAAGTTTGGTAGGTCCAAGTTGTAGAGAGGGCTATTACAAACAAAAGAAAAATAAATGCAGCAGCTAAAAAGTGGAAGGGATGGTTTGGGGGGTGAGGAAGGGGTGAAAAAAAACATTATTGCGATTTCTCGCCAAAGTTGAGGTCCTAGAAAAAAAATTGGATGTAAAAGTTGTAGATCTACAACTTTTGTATCCGTAACTTTTTCACATAACCTCAAAATTATCTCGAGAAACGAAAAAAATTGCATTTTTGAATTTTTAGTTTTGGTAAAAATTGTTCGATTTAAATGAAAATTTGGTACAAGGTAGCATTTATAGTCACAAACCATGAAAAAAATTTTCAAATAAAAATATTGAGAGTTTTTCGAGTTATGACCTTTTCTAGGTAAAAAAACGAAACTTCTTTGGAAAATTCTCGAAATAAGTTCCGCGGGTGCTTATTTGTTTACATTTTTGAAAAAATCAAAAAACAAGCTGCAAATACAAAAGAAACTGTGTATAACTTATTTAAATAAAAAATTTATTAGCACTCAGAAACGTTATTACGTGCAATACATGTTACATGGATTCAGGTAAAATGAAAAAAACAACAATTCTTTTGTGGAAAAAATATAAATTTGTAAAAATTGTACAAACTTGTATTTATATATGACAAGTTATAAAAAAAATTATATGTGCGGTTACAGCACATTCACTGTTTGATGTTTTAAGTAACTTCTGACACTTTTCCAAATAGTAGCTTATCTAGACACTTTTATCTTTGACAGCTCTGGTTATTGAATATACATCAAATAATAGACATCGAATATTGCCAAATAATACTGATAGAATTAAAATATACCTAATATACGATTGTGTATTTCAGTTTGTTTTTTGATTTTTTAAAAATTTAAACAAATTTATTACAATTAAGCAAAAAATTGGCACTTGAAGAACGTACTTTTTCCTTTTTTTGCATTTTGAGCATGTTCTTCTATTGTGACTACTAGTTTTTTCCATTTCAAATGAAGGTAGATGTAAAAACGAAAAAAATGAGTACCTACGGAACTTATTTCGAGAATTTTCCAAACGAGAAGTTTCGTTTGAAAAAAAGTTTTTTTCATCGAAAAAACGTCATAACTCAAAAAATTTTAATTTGAAATTTTTTTTCATAGTTATTATAATAGCTACCTTTTACCAAGTTTTTATTAAAATCGAATAATATTTGCCAAAACTAAAAATGAGAATAAAAAAATGCACCTTTTCGTATTTTTCGAGCTAATTTTGAGGTTATGTGAGAAAGCCACAAATACAAAAGTTGTAGATCTTTTTGAGATCTACAGCTTTTATATTTATTTATTTTTTCTAGTATCTCAACTTTGGCCGGAAATTCCAATATAGTCTTTTTCCACTCCCCAATTCACCCCTCCTACTTTTCAGCTGTTGCATTTATTTTTCCCTTGTTTGTAATAACCCCCTCTACATCTTTCACTAACCAAACTTTAGATAACAATTTTTTTTTCACCAAAAGATGAGCTAATGCGCCTGGTGTACAGATATTGTTCAAAATATAATATTTTATCCACGACCACCTTTAAAATTAGGCATTTACGAACCAAAAAAAATGTGTGAAATCATACATTATACATAAGTTAAAAAGCGTGTGTAAATGAACAATGCTTTTTATATGGGACTTTCATTATAACACCCAAAAGCGTGCGTAAATGACCAATGCTTTTTAAATGGGGTTTTCATTTTGACACTCTTTTTTAGCTACGTAATTATCTAGTTGCCTTGAATTTAGTCGTTTGTTGTATAAACTTTTGCGCTGTCAGTAAATTTGACAGAAGTGTCAGACATAGTGAGAAATATTTTGACGATCTTTAAACGAATAGATTTAATTCAAACTTTGAACACTTCTCAAGGACCGATCACAATACCATACATATAGGGTGATCTATTCATAACGCAACCTTTAAACTCGTGTTCCATTGAAAATAACTTTGATCTGGCATCGAGTTTGAAAAAAACTTGAGAAAACATACTATACTATAAATCGAACTGAAAAGTAAAAAAGAAATGATAATGATAATGATAATGATAATGATAGATAGATAGTTTATTGACTTTAAATACAATATTTAGTACATACAGTCATAAAAACATAAAGTAAAAATTAAATATATAAAATACGATACATCAAATTGATCTAATGTGATTAAAATGAAAATAAATATAAAAATAAACATTAAAACACAACTAGGACAAAATACTTTACAGTAAACATCTCATTAAACAGAAACCATGAAAGTAGGGAAAACTGAACTATGCTTATTAAGAGTTATTGCAAAAAGTAATAAAATCATTCACACTATAAAAACAATGTTGCAACAGAAAACGTTTTACTAGTTTGCTGAAAGCACCCTTAGTTAACTTGCCAACTTCTTTTTCTTTACAATACTTTTTAAATACATTATATATATTACAATCTACTCGATTGTTTTGAGATAAGCAGATTCTTGATCTCGATGGCACAAGAGAGGTCGCATTTCTAGTATTATAATTATGAATATCCGCGTGGGATACCAACAAATCAATATTGAGATGAATACTCATCAGAGATTCATAAATGTATATACAAGGAAGCGGAAGGATTTGGAGCTTCTTGAACAGTTTCTGGCATGGATCGCCATATTGAACATTTGCGATGATACGAACAGCCATTTTTTGCAATGAAAAAACTTTTGAAGCATTTGTTGCTCCGCCCCACAGTATAACACCATAGTTGAGATGACTATGAACGAGTGCAAAATAAACTATTCGTAGAATATTTTGACTCAAACAATTTCTAATCTGCTTTAAAGCGAATATTTGCGATGAGATCTTTGAGCATAAGCAATCTATATGAGACGCCCAAGTTAACCGTGAATCTAAAGTTATTCCAAGCAGCTTCACTGGTTCAGAAGTTGGAATGAACTTGCTGGATGTAAACCGAAAGATTTTACATTCGACATGCAAGCATTTGCCAAGTTCACCCCATCTCTAACCAAGGTTGTGGTATCATCAGCAAACAGAACACAGCGAGCTTCCCCCAGGGAACTTGGCAAATCGTTTACGTATATAATAAATAATAATGGTCCTAATACAGATCCTTGAGGAACTCCTTTTGAAACAGGAGTCAATTTTGATTCAACATTATCGAAACTCACGTATTGAGACCTGCCTGTTAGATACGAACTAAATAATCTTAACACATTACCCCTAACACCGTAATATTCTAATTTATCTAAAAGATATTCAATGTTAACACAGTCAAAAGCCTTGGTGAGATCATACATCGTTGCAAATGTATCATATCTCTCATCAAAGTTTTCAACCACGTTTTGAACAATATCGACTACTGCCTTAATTGTGGACATGTTTTTCCGAAAGCCAAACTGAGATGGTGACAATAATTTGTTCTGTTCCAAAAAAGAAGCAAGTTTATCTTTAAGTATAATTTCAAAAATTTTACCCGCTACTGGTACAATTGCAATTGGCCTGAAGTTGTCAGGGTTATTCAAATCTCCCTTTTTATGTATAGGTATAATTTTGGTTATTTTCAATGAATCAGGCCAGCAGCCCTCCAATATACATGTATTAAAAAGTATCTCTAATGGTCCAACAAGTGCCTCAAAGGAGGCTTTCATCATATGGCTATTTAGTCCATGAAAATCTAAGCAAGTTGAATTTTTTAAACTTAATATTGCCAGTTTGATATCGGATTCCAAGATAGGACTAATAAAAAATGAACCCGAAGGTTTCGAGACCTTATGTAGATATTCAAGTGGATGAATGGATTCGTCCGTAATACTCATAGTGATTTTATCTGCTATATTAACAAAAAATGTATTCAGATCAGCTGAAGTCAATTTTGTGGCAACAGTACCACGTGTTTTAGTATTTCTCTCAGAATTTACTATGTTCCATATAGTTTTGCTTTTATTGTCAGATTCATGTATCTTACCAGAATAAAAAACACGTTTTTGGTTTTTTATGGCCTTTTTATAATTTTTACGAGCATTACGGTATTTAACCCAATCAGTAAAAGTATTTGTGTTTCTACGTGCAATATTAAGTTCAAAAACCTCTCTTTTCATTCCCCTAAGAGTATCATTGAACCATTCACACTTAAGCATTTTTGGTTTAAATTTTTTTACGGGAAAACACATGTCCACATTCAATGCTAATACATTCATTAGCTTATGGGCTATTACATTTGGTTCACAATTTTGCAAATTCAGATGATGCCAATCAATGTCACTTAGTTTGCTTGAAAAATTACTGACTCTTTTGCTGTTAACTAATCTTTTGTTTGCTAATTTGTTACTAGTCATTGTGGTAAGATTCACGATTTTAAGAAAAATACCAGTGTGATCAGCTAAACTTGGATCATAAATTCCACTGGAAATTGCTTCCGGGCTCATGTTGGAAATGATATTATCCAAGCATGATCTAGTTGCTTGCGTGATTCTTGTTGGATCATTTATATAATGTCTAAAACCATACATTTTCATAATATTGTGAAGATCCTTCACATGTTCAGTATCAACGGTCAGATCCACATTAATATCCCCCAATATATTGATATTTTTATAACTTTTTGAGAAAGTATACAACAAATCATGAAACTTATCTTTAAAAATCTTAATATCACCATTTGATGATGACCTGTAGACTGTTACTATTAACGTATTTTGATTAGTCAATTCAATACCACAGAACTCAGCATGAACGGGGGTACAAAATTTAGAGCAGTCAACTTTTTTTACTGGAAATTTTCCATTACTAAAAATCGCAACACCTCCGTGTTGTTTCTTGTCGCGACTAAAGGATGATTCCAGTTTAAAATTGTTTATATTAATCATTTTTAATTTATCAGTGGTGAGCCAATGCTCAGAAACACAAAAAATGTCAACAGCAAAATCTTCAAGAATCAAATTTATCTCATCAATCTTATTAGCCAAACTCTGTACATTGATATGTAATACTGAAAACATTTTTCTATTATCTAACAGATCTAAAGAAACGTTTAAACTGACACTAGTTTCCGGTTGAATTGAATTTTCTTGTCGGAAAAAAACGATTAAGGACGACACCAGAAGGCCACACCTCAGATTTTAAAATATTATGTGATTCATCAGCCGGTAGAGATATTTTGAATGAACTATAATCATTTGGATAACGAGAGTTTAATTTTAACACCTTCACATTTGCAGCGAATTGACAAAGATGCTTTGTTAGCTCTTCTTCTGAAGTATCAGTGGAAAATTTTGATGCATGGTAGTGATAGGACTTCTTATTTATAACAGCTGCGGTTAACTTGCAATCCTCATCATTATTGAGAGACCCCACTAATAAATTTCTTGTTTTATTAGTCGGTTTTCTCGAACTATCAGGCATCAACTTTCTTTTAACTGGATGCTCCTTCACGTTTATAATTGTATCACAAATATTCTGAGCTGTCGCGTTTTGTACCGCACCAGCTACTGCAGCCGCAGATATGCTAAAATGAGAATTTTTCGGGGCCAGTTGCTTAGTGGATATACCCTTGTTTATTGCAGGAATGCTTGATATCGCTGGGTGGCTCGATAAGTCATTTGACTGTTTCATTTGTTTTAATAAAGCAATCTGCTCTGTAAGTGCGTGAATAGCAATTTTCTGATTTTCAATGATCAAATCTTTATCTTTGATTATTTTTTCTAGAAAACCAACTCTAAGACTATCCTTATTATTGGTGTCTTCATTTTCAGCCACCGATATTACAGTTTCAATTGTCATATCTTTCTCTTCAGAAACATCGTTGCAACAAATAGTAGTGTCTTTACTCAACAGTTTTATCTTTAGATAAGCCAAACAACATTTGTGAGAAAGCCTACCACATCTTTCACACGTAATACCGGTAGTTACAAATTTGTTACACCTTATACAAGGTAAATCATTACTATTACCATTCGAATCTGTCATCTTATTACACGATTTCAACAAAGTTAACAAATACGAATTAATTTCCGAACCACTGGTGGAATAGGTCGTCTGTTTTATAGGTAATTAGAAGTAAAAACCGATACAAAATCACATGAAAACGAATGTAAACATATTGAATTATGATGTAAAAATTAGGAATTGGTACTTGCCAATATTCACACAGAGGTTTAATATTGTTATAAGACGATTACACTAACTTGCACAAATTAAAAACACATAGAAACAGTGATTTTCAGCACATTAGATAGCACATCGATAAAAATATGTCATGGATAATGATAATGATAATGATAATAATAATGATAATGATAATGATAATGATAATGATAATGATAATGATAATGATAATGATAATGATAATGATAATGATAATAATAATGATAATGATAATGATAATGATAATGATAATGATAATGATAATGATAATGATAATGATAATGATAATGATAATGATAATGATAATGATAATGATAATGATAATGATAATGATAATGATAATGATAATGATAATGATAATGATAATGATAATGATAATGATAATGATAATGATAATGATAATGATAATGATAATGATAATGATAATGATAATGATAATGATAATGATAATGATAATGATAATGATAATGAACTAACAAACACGCTTTATAGGTAATCGAACTAATAGGTAAGAAATAATTCTTAATTTCATATTAAAATGATTAACTAGAAAATTAATATCATTATGGTAATATCGTGTTTTTCAGTATTTTTTAAAACTATGATTTATTTTAATTCCATCATCTGGTGAGTATATTTATCTTTAAGAAGCAGTGACATTTTCCGGGATTTATTTAGGTAAATTTATTGTTAATAAACCAAATGTGTTAGAACGATTAACGTTTTGTTTTCTCTTCCGTGACAATTATAATTCATAAACATTGAAAAACTTCGCAATTTGTGGATATTATCACCGATATGCCATCAGCTAAGTGCTATCTCGAGTTTGGTGGGTCTTTTCTCACCGCCCATAGTAATTGTTGGACCTATTTTTCCGTTCAGCAATTTATGTTTGTTTTCACCATGGTTTTTCCAATAATAGGTGTGAAACGTTCAACTAAATGTTATCGGATATTTTGAGCAATTAATTCAAATTGTTTTAGGGAAAAGCTCTTAAAAAAATTTTAAATAGAACATTGAAATTAGAAAGAGCAACTGGTCGTACGATGGATCGTATAATGTAGGTCCGTTTTAACCTTCACTTTACTTTCTGACGAAGACAACTTGGTTATCGACGTAAGACGTAAGATAGTGTAAATTGATAGTGTTGTTGTAGTGGTAGTGTAAACACTGTTCAGTGTCAATATTTTTCTGGTACATGTTGAAAAAAAATTACCAAAAAGAAGTAGACCGCTGAAAATTATTTTATTTTTTAACCAATTAGGCTGTACGATGTATAATCCAAAAGCATTATGCACGAAATTTTATAGTTTAAGACTAGAAGCATCATCGTTCCATTTTTGTCACTAACTTTTTATTTTTTCTACTACGACCGTAAAAATGTTTGACTTCAAAATTGTATTTATCAAACTCAATATTATGTTTTATTTTTAATAAAAATAATATTTAATAAAACAATATGCGATTTACCTAGAACTGCCGCCGGGTAGTTTCTGTCCCGACAAGATTCTGTGAACTGCCACATGTGTAAAAAAACTGTCTGGTAAAGAATATTATTTTTGTAATATTTGCCATGCAGTTTGGAGGTTATTTAAATTTATCACATTATTTGGAATTACTAATTTAGTTGTGATGATTTTAATAAGAAAGGATGAAAAAAAATTCATAATTTGTTAAATATTTGTTTTAAAAGGATCAATAATTTGATTTAAATAAATAAATAAACATGGTTTCAAGTAACTTATTTAATTTTATTTCCATACTTCATGCTTATGAATGTTGTGAAAAATACACTGGGAAAAAATTGTCACGGTGGCGTTTCGAGTTTCGGCAGTGTTAAATAAATCAAGTGATTGACGCATAGTGACACTTTTAATATTTTATTAACAGCAAGGGACTGAGGCTGTAATACCATTTGATTTCTTTCTACAACTCATTCATTACATTCATTCATTCGATTGGGTCGTGCTCAACAGCCTAGGCACTTGAACTTAATCTTTGTACCATTTCCCATGTTATCTACTTCCATTCCAGATGATTTGTGTCTTCTATGTAGACCACTAGTTTGACTGGAGGGATTTTCAGTAGTTGTATTGGTTGTATTAGTTCCTCTTCTCTCTGAGTCTATGTAAGTTCTCGCAGAAGCAGAGTATGTGAGTAGGTGTTTCATCACAGAGTTCACATTTCCTGCACATAGGTTCACTAACTTTGCCCGTTTTGTGCAGAGGTATCCTCAGGGGCAGTGTCCAGTCACCAGGTCGGTGACTAGCGGCAATCGTCTCTGCTTGAAACACAGTCGTATATCGGCCAAGGCTAAAGATAATTCTCTTTCTAGGTCCTTTTATGCCAGCCCCAGTGCCATGGTTTGTATTGGAACCATCAGTGAACCAGATGATATCTCCAGAATTACCTAGATACATCACCTGTTCCCTAGATGGGATGATGATGTTCACTCGCTCAGTGAATATATTCTCCTGTGTCATGCTATCAAAACTCATGTGAAATATGAGTTCATCTAGTATTGTCCTAGTTGTATCAGTTTGTCCTTCTCGAACATTGTTCGGTGACCATAAGTCTCCCGATTTCAGCCTAAGAATTGCCATCATAAGTTGTCTTCTTTGAATTTCATCAATTATAGTTTTGTCGGTCTTTACAATTTGTCGAATTCGATCATTTGTAACTCTATCGAGACGTGATCTGCCAGCAGATCTTCGCCAGAAATCCATCTCCATGGCTAACAATCGACGTTCTAATGTTTTGTTAAGTTGCCACGTTTCACAGCCATAGAGAACAATACTTTGAAAGATAGTATTATATATCATATGCTTCTTTTCCATAGATATATTTTTTGCCCACAGCAGCGAGTTTAGACAACCTATAACTTTCAACTTTTAATTTCGATGATGTTATCCATTTTCGGTAAACTTCAATTCAATCATGGGAAATTACATTTTTTCTATCTCGAAATAAATTCGCAGTTTACTTCATATTAAAAACAGAAAAACTACAATGAACATAGTTGTTTTCGAATTAAACGCAATTGATTACCAAATGAAATGCTCTCTATAAATCTTCAACTGCATTACCTTTTGTGTGCGTTTCAATAGAGTCGTCGGAATTCGCTTGCCTACTTTGTTTAGTAGTTACAGCTAATTCAACATTCGGTTTTCCTTTGATTCAGCAGCAGAATTTCAAAACTGAACGGACAAGCTGGTTCTACAATACGAAAACCTCCGAAAAAAGGGAACGTAATTTATATTTTATGTTTGAATAAATTCTATTTAAAGTTCTTTAACACATTTGAGGTGGAAAACTGCTCTCGTTACGCGATTTTAAAACGACACTATACATATGGAATATTAACAATACGGACTGGACCAAATCTGACAACTTCATAGACAACGCAAAACACACGCAAGACTAAATACAAAACATCATAAAGCAATCGGCTCCGAAAATAAAGCGTAAAACACGTAAGACACAGATATATGGTGGACAGATGAACTAACAGAAATTAGACGTAGGACAAAATCTCAAAAAGAGACGTACCCCATACTTGAAATTGACAAACTACTATATTAGACAAAGACGAACTTACAAGACGAGTATCAAGGAGGTCAAAAAGAGATCAATAAGGGACTTTATGACTAATACGGACGCAAACGATCCCTGGGGCATACCGTATAAGATCATTAGACGAGAATGAACGATGACAGGACGCTCAGCACTCTACAAGAACAGGACGGTAGCTGGACTGCTGGCAGACAGAATACTTACATGACAAGTACTTCCCACATGACGACGAAACGAATGACAATATGACACACAAGACGCTACGAACACAAACATACAAAGGAGCGAACTTACTGAGATTGAAATAAGACAAACACTACAAGACATGAAAAGAATAAGGGCTATAGCTAGCGACGGCATTATAACCTAGACGAACACTTCCTGTCTCCGTGAAAAGAAAACTTTAGGTACACTTTGTTAAAAAAATATCAAAACTGCTTTCCTATTTCTAGGATTTCTAAAACTGTGCAGGCCCTCCGGTTTGGCGGTGGTGGCGTCTTGAGGTTGCGTCCTGTTAATAATCGAGTCGAGGGATAGTGTATGTGTTCTTCATGCCAAGAATATCCCAAATAGCACAGCAAACTGTCCCTGTCCCTGTTATGGGGTCTTCAT
This sequence comes from Lochmaea capreae, assembly GCA_949126875.1. NCBI lineage: Eukaryota > Metazoa > Arthropoda > Insecta > Coleoptera > Chrysomelidae > Lochmaea > Lochmaea capreae. The sequence goes on from OX421409.1 coordinate 16,422,881, forward strand.
TATCCCGATCAAATTGCACGAAAATCGTATGCCTGGCAGAGTTAGTAAGCCTCGAGTGAATTCTAGCTCTGATAAGGGTTGGTATTGTAAACTGAAGTCATTATTATTTTGATTTGTTGCATCTTGCCAGCTCTCCCCTCCGTATACGAATGTCCACAACCATATTCTCATCAAGAACTAGCCTACCGACAAAGCGGTTTGTATTGCAAACGAAGCAATTTTTTGCATTTCAGCTAGCGCTCAGAGCCACAAATATACTTTATATCGTGAATGCGAATGTCGAGCTTGTTCCGACTGATGTCTGTCACGGGTGATGGCTCTTTTGACAAATATATATCCCAGTATCTATCCGAACTACCGGATTTTTCATGAAGTATCTACTACAAGAGATGGGTGCGTGGGATCAAGAAAATGTTAAAAAGTCTTTTGGGGCTCACTCGTGAGGAATTTGGGAGTTAGATGGATCCAACTAACCTACCTAACGTGATTGCTGATGATTTTGTTCGGTTTCATTGCTTCCGCTTGCTGTTAAACCATCGGCCTAGCAAATTGACCATTGCGGAGGCACCCTCTGGAGAAATTGCGATTCTGATGGCACAGAAGTGTGGTAGACCTCCTCATGAGCCCCCGACATTCAAGACATTTGCTATTATTGCGAGATTTATAGTGCTAGGAGGAAAAATGTTAAATGCTTAGGACGCAACTTCAAGACGCCACCTCCGCCAAACCGGAGGGCCTGCACAGTTTTAACCCATCACGATCTCTTAGTTACCATTAAGACTACAACATATAAAAAAAAATCGAAAATCGTACGAGAACCAGGATTACCTATAAAATGGTACAGGGTCCTTTCACAGAATTGAATAAAATATGAATATAGCCTTAAACGTTCGCTAAAAGTGTTTCTATTCGGTATCCATTATTGATTTTGGACCAAATCTAAAAAGGACTATCATCCCAGTTTAACGATCTTAACTGAATATTTCATAGTGTAGTTAGTTGGGTTGTTTTCTGATCGAGAATAAATTTTTTCTCTCGTGTATTTATTCTACGAGAATTTGGAATTTCTACGGTTTCTATACAGTTTGTGAGACATATTATTAGACGTAAAGCTGTCTAGGGAACTGGGATTTTTTCTATTTTTATGTTTATATCTCAGACATGCAGAGAGCCGGCTTTTGTATGCATCAAAATCTTTGATAGAATTTGGAGTTGAAAAGTAATGATTGCAATTGATGGTTTCGCATACCTTCATATTGCGGTGAATCGGATTGTAGGGCGATCTGGGGGTACTTGTCGAGAGTGTGTTTTTGGTATAAAAATAGGTAGTGGCGTAATCTACATTTCACTCATTTATTAACGTCAATGTTGTCATGTTTCATTAATAAACTAGATATTTTGTGGTTCCTGTGAAAAACTAAGACGGGCACACCCTAATATTCTTTATTTATTATAAATGTACTTGCACGTCATCAAGGTGAAGAAATCACGCTGTTCGTTTGACTCAGTTCATTCGTTTGCAGCTCTCAATCAGTACGTTTTGTCACTGTAAACTCGGTAAATATTAAAATTTACAGGTCGCATGTTATTAAAAAATATAAATATATATCCAAAGAAACGTTTTGTATTTAAGTTCATACCAAATGCATCTCGTTGAATAATTGAATATCAAATTTAAACTAACGTCAGTCGTGCTAAGAATTTTATATGTTGGCTAAAATGCGCGCTGTTGCCGCGATAAAATTGATTTATCAGGCTTAATTTGACATCTACTCTTAATTTGAGGTTATGTTTTGAGAATTTCAATTTGTTCATTCAATTTTTCGATTTTTTAATTTGCCAGTTACTTAAAAAACTGCAAAGAGCTGTGAATAATATTTCAGAGGCCGTGATGAGTTATCAAAGTTAAGGGTGCCTCCAAAACAGTGACAGTTGTTATGTTAGGCTAAATCGGTCGGTGTACTTCACTCTGTCTTTTTAACCTCTATAAGGTAACAGAGCTCTAACCTCTAGCTACTCCCGCGCCATCTGCTATTTACTGCTTACTGCTGGACACTTTTTCGACATTTTTCCTATACAAGTTCGTACTCTTTATATCTAATCTCCATGAACTAAACTTTGTCATTGTTTATGTTGGCACAGGATTATGTCTGTTTACTCTTCTAGTATTTTCATTGTTCAGAGTGTAAAACCATCAATTGACGTTACTTCATGTATCCATATACACAAAATATCTTTTCGTGCAATCGGACGCGAAGTCAGTATTTCGCATTCTCGACACAGTCCGCGAAATTCAATTTCGCGCCCGACAAGGATTATTTTTTATTGAATACCAACAAATACAAAAGTACTTATATTATTTAGGATGAATATTAACATTAATTGTACAGTTTGTATTATTATATTTACTCCAGAAGTTGAAGCAAGAACTGTCAAAATATTTTGTATATATTGAAACATATCATTTCCATAGCACACATTGTTAAATAAATTAAACTGCTGTTGATTTTAAAGCAATGATATATTTATTTACAATAATCTAGTTTAATAATTTTAACGATTGCACGAAAAATAATGTGTATGCCATGGCCGCGAAACTTTTTAACGATCTCAAGATTATCTTGCCTCGGTCGCAAACGGCCTCGGCGATAGCTGTTCTTTCGGTACGTTAAAAAGGTATTTCGCGGCATAAGCATACAAATAACTATTTTTCTCCAACCAAGTCAATATTAAAATAAATTTACTTTTATTCAAAAATCGTTAATAATTTGGTAATAAATTTGAACATCTATTAATTATAACAGCGATAGCAAATCGGTAGTCATGGATATCTGGTATTGTTGGTAAATATTGATTGTCAAGTAGACGTCAGTAGACGTACTAATCATATAATTTTTGTAGTAGTTTTTACGCTGCTTTCAAAATGAATCCCGAACACGATGAAAATATACCTGCGGATATATTGGAAAGTGTCGAAGCAGTATATCTAAATCTTTTGCCACCCGAATATCGCCAAGTTTATGAACTTGCATATCAGCGATTCATGGATTGGTGTGAAAAAAAATGTGCAAAACTATGCGGAGAGTGTTCTTATGGTGTATTTCTCAAATTTAACGAAGACCGTCAAGCCATCCACTCTTTGGTCACAGTATTCAATGTTGCGATCTACACTGGATATCAAAAATGGTGTAGATATTAGTAAATATTCAACATTGCGAGCATTGTTAAAAAGGCAAAGTGATGGATATATACCTAAAAAGTCTAGGGTTTTTACAAAGGGGGAAGTGAATCGGTTCCTGGATATGGCACCTGATAATGTATATTTGATGATAAAGGTTGTTCTAGTATTGGGAATTGGAGGTGATATGCGTTGTGACGAACTAGTTCATTTGAAAATTGATGACATTGAAGATATGGACTCGGTCCTGGTCGTGAAAATGTGGCAGACAAAAAACAAGAAACCTCGTTTGTTTACCATTATAGGCGATAATTATTTGCGTTTATTTCGAAAATATGTTGCACTACGGCCATCAAATATACAGGAACGTCGTTTATTTTTGAAGTATGTTAATGGGAAGTGTCAAAGAATGGTTGTTGGTATTCACAAAATTAGTGCCGTGCCGCAAGAAATTGCAAAATTTTTGAAGTTAGAAAATTGGAAGGAGTATACTGGACATTCGATAAGAAGAACATCTGCTACACTTCTTATTGATGGTGGCGGTGATCTCACTTGACTTAAAAGACATGGAGGTTGGACATCGAGTACGGTAGCAGAAGGATATATTGAAGAATCACGTATCAACAAAGAGAATACTGCCAGAAAAATATTGCAGCCTGACAAAGAAGGTACAAGTACCTGTTCAGATATTTCCTCGAATGTTTCATCAACAGTTACGGAGAATATTTTGAGTTGTTCTAACATTAATGAAAATCTTTTGAATTGTTCGAAAATTGTTAGTGATAATTTCAGTGATGCTTTGAATTTTGGCAATAATTGTTCCAATTGTACATTTAATATCACTACAAATAACAAATAAATACCTATATATAGTTACCCAATTAGTTTGTTTTACTAAGTTTGTAAGAGACAATATTTTCTAACTTCATTTTAAAGCATTTTAGCCTCTGCAATTAATTTGCAGAACGCTACAAATTGCACGTTCAATATCAATATTAATAATGATTAATTTGTTGATATGTATTTAATAATAAATGTTCCTTTATGTTAACTTTTGGGTTTTTTCCGCACGCTAGCCTAACACGTGTGGAAAAGTAACACTTTCTGCACTTGTTAGATAAACTACTATTCGATTAGTCTATCTGGTGTATTTTCATTTCATTATTATTGAATTGATTGTAGCAAAGAGATGTGCAGTTCTGCCTTCTTTTCTTTCTCCGGTTAGTCCGCAATACAATTTCCGCTTTTTATTCCGTTCAAATCAAAAATGTATTACTATGAAGAAGTGGTCGATGACAACTACAAATTCTGGAGCACAGGACGCGGTACCCGGTCAAACAAAATATTATCTTTGTACAATTCATGTTATTGTAATATTTTTTTTCTGCATTTTACCCGATGTAACGTAAACTTTATCTGTAGTTCGCACAAATTTATTGTAATTTTAACAGTAAAAATCACTTCCACATTCGCCAATTTAAATAGTAATTTACTTTTTCATAAAAAGTTATCTACATCTATTTTGTTTATAAAACTTTCTTTCCATTTGCGTCACGCGGCTCGAGGTTACAGTGGATATGGTTATATTAATGTTACTGAAACACGAAAATTACACAAAACAATTTTCACACGTACCGTACAGACTTCGAGTATAGCCAAATGTTTGAAATGGAATTTTTTTTTGATTATTTTGTGCTCTACAATTTTTTTACTACTCCTAAATATGAAAATCGTTTCTTAGACCCTTTGGTAACTATCAATGATTCATAACAAGTTTTAGTCATTTTTTTAGGATCCTAAATAATTGATAAATACATATATAGTTGGGCAAGTTTATATGAAGCTACGCGGCATCGGTAAGGGGCGAGGAAATACGGCGGATATCTGTCATAAACGTACCAATGGCGTACGGTACCTATTTTTATAAAAGTATTAAATATAATAATTATTATTGTATATAATAATTATATATGGAAACTGATTTTTGCTTTGCTTTAAAGGTAATATATTTTTAAAAACAAATAATATTAAGAATCGTACTTGAATTCAATATGGATACGAAATAGTTCAAAATCTGACACTGACAATACCAACGCCACTGGATAATCAATGTCAGTCAATTGTCAAAGTAAGAGGGAAGAACACACGCACGCGTTTGCCAATAGGCAGTCAGCTGGTCGCTAAGCAACGAAGACTTTCGATAAATTTCACTAATTGAGTTAGTTCGGAGGGCGTGAAAAATATGGTTTTCGCACAACGCTGCCAGAGCTTGAAGAAGCCCATAACAAATTTGGAAGAGTGTTCATCTTTTAATATTCATAAATTGAAAAAATAATGTTAATAGACAAAATCCAAGGAACAAGCACATTCAATAATTTAAAAATATTGTTATAATAAAAGTCCATTTTCTAATTATTATCGCTACATACTTAGCACTTTAGCTTTTTTATAGTTAAACGTGGCAATATCGAATGTTTTCGACTGCATTCCTTTCACGGCTTCAGATAAACTTGCCAAACTATACATTACTAGAGTGGAAAGTGTCATTTATACACAAGTAATACTTTTGTTAAATATTCCATGTATCTCAATTTTTGCCTTTTGTCCGATTTTCGATACTTCATTTTATACGAATGCAGCTCAAAACAATACATTCATATATAAACAACTTATTTGAAACACGCAAAAGCTAAATAGCTAGTTTTTCAAAAACATGAAAATGTCAACAACACGCAACACTTAGGTGCTTGTTATTTCTTTCTCTAGTAGAAGTGGAAGTTAATAAGGTTTCTTTCAAGACGAAGAAATAAAGAAATTTTTGGGATGTATATCCGGCAAAGAGTCGGAAAATGGCGGTAATAAAGTAAAACGTAACGACTTTTATATGGTAGTGCGCCATACATTCCTGAATGTAATTCCGCACAGAATTATTCATTTACATTGTATTCGTAATTACATATTGTTAGAAAGGAAAAAGCGTATGGGGTAAGTGGATTCTATCATTTCTATTGAAAAAAGTTTCAACAAAAGCTGAGGTGAAAAGTATGAGCAGTAAAAATTTATAATTTGGTCAATCTACTATTAAATATACTTCGAAGAATTGTAGTTACAATTTAATTTCTACCATAATTGGTATGATGAAAACTTGTAAAAAATACGGTTCTATAGCGAATTCATATTGAGGTGACTAAGTTGATGATTGTAACTGTATTCTTTCCTTTTTAAACCCGTTTTATAACAACAGATTCTCAAAAATTAGTTCTGAATTATTTCCAACTGAGAACTGTACGCAATATAAAAGGGAGACCTAATTACGAGGATGTATTGATATCTACTTAGCCTAGACTAGTTCCATGCATAAACAAAATATTGCGTTACCATAGTAACGAACAATAACTTATTAGAAGTGTCAGTGTGAAATTTGACATCAAAAAAGTAGAAGAAAAAAGAAGTCCACCGAAATTGTGAAAATCGAAAAATTAGAGTATCGAGCCCTCATCAAGTACCTCTATTTAAAAGGATTAAGAGGTAAGCAGATTTTCGATGATATGCTTAATACCCTTGGTGATCAATGTCCTTCATATGCGACCGTGAAAAATTGGACTGCAAGCTTCAAAAGAGGTAAATTTTCCATTGAAGATGATGACCGATCGGGAAGGCCAGTTTCTGTGTCAGTCCCCGAAAATATCGACGCAGTTAATGACATGATCTTATCAGAACGTCGAATTCGTGATTTAGGGTTTGAATTACTAGAACACCCCCCCTATTCACCAGATTTGGCTCCGTCCGACTATCATCTCTTTCCTCAACTGAAAAAAAGTTAAAGGTCGTAAATTTTCGTCCAACGAGGAGGTAATAAATATTTTTATATAAATACACAGAACTGATAAATGTCGTTGTTAGTTGTATCAAAAGAGCTGTTTGAAACGGTCGGTAATCTGATCAATAACTTGGCAGCAGAAATGTCATCTTAAATTCAAATCGCTCTTAGTTTAAAAACAAAGTATAGGATTACTTGTATGCTCTATTGCTTGGTCTAATTGTATTTTCTACAATAATCTTTATTAAAAAGTAACTAATTAGCGAAATTAAAAATCAAAATGATTTACTGATGTAAGTACCTAACTAGACAAGTCCTAGTAGTTAAATGGAAAATAAAAATGATTTATCCGAAACTGAGTCGTAGTGGCGTAATTTTTTTTTATCAATAAGTTCTACAAGTTGAATTGTGAAGTCGGCTCTTCGTTCTGAAAGCTGCAGAGTATTAAATTTCATAAGCTATAAATGCCGTGGTAATCGGCCATTTATCGGAAAAACGCTTATACCTTCGCGAGTTTAGTTGTAAAAATGGATATCTGTATGGGATGAGGTATATTTACGTGTTCGGAGTCATGGTAATTTTTACTCGTAACTCAAATATACCGCATTAAAAGTTCCAATAAGTGGATCTGTGATTTCGAATATGTATTTTTTTGGAAAGATTCACACAATACCCGACCATTTTTTATCACAATTTCATTTTGTAACAACTTTTTCTTCAAGCCTAATAATCTCATTTCACGGAAAACGTCGCTATGAGGCTAGAAAATAATTGTCAAGTTGTTTGTTTTTTCTCTTCTTTAAGTACTTTCATCATTTATATCCTCTTCATGCTCGCTTAACTCGTCACTATTGTCTTTGGAACTGTTAAAACTGCAGTCTGCTCTCTTCTTATAATTGTTATTTGGAAGATACTAGGGTGAATCGAAAAATAGTCAATTTTAATAAATGTTCATCTACATTGTATGTATGTATGTATTTTGGGGTACCATTCACTGAGACCTAAAAGACAAAAACAACGGTTTAATCTTAAATTTCTTGATCATAATTTTCGGTGAATACTGATGGACATTCGTTGAAATGGTACTTGTTAACTAGACTAAAAGCATAAGGGATTTTGCTACTTTTGTAAAAATCCACGTTGAGGTATGCGGAAAAGATCGATAGTCGTTTTAAGAACTTTGATATAGCTCGAAACTTTCTGATAAAATATTAACTTATCCCATAAATTTGTTAAAAATGCGATAACAATTTTTAGCTTGAAAATAACCTCCTCTCTCATTTTTTTTTACCACTATAACAGAAATAATAATTTCCCGGACAAATTTTGAAATTAGTAATTTATATCAGGAACGTACACCTCAAGAACGGCATTTAATTAAAAAAAAAGCCTGAGATAACCTCGAAGCTTGGAATTCGTAATATTAGCGGGTAGTCGATTAAAATCCCAGATAGCTCAATATTATGCACTCGATTTCTGATATGCCTGTTATAACACGAACACCGGGAAATATGTTTTACGCGCTTTAATTAATGTTGTCAGCCCTTGTGGAGCCAAGGATTATTTTTACTGTTCTTAAGAATATGAGTATTTATTTTTAAAACTTAGAAAATGGACTACCGCTCCTAGAAAAAACTAAATGGTAACCTCTTCTTCTGATACGTCGTTTGAAAGTCCGTGAAAAATGCTTTCCAAGTAACAATTCTACAGGGTGTAACAAATAAAGTCAAAAAATTAATTTTAAAACAAAATGAAATAGTGTTTGATGTCATACTACGAAAATGTTTGTTAGGTGAATAAATGTTCAAAATAACCTATTCCATGCAAATGTTGGTTTTGTAATATCGTGGTGGTGATAAGTCTGATGACCCAGGTGGCCACTCAATCCGTTCATTTGGATAATTATTGTACAAGTAGTCCCTTACTGCATATTAAGTGCTCCGTTTTGCTGGAAGTCTCAACACCTTTTCATCTAGAGCTATTGGTTCACTAGTTCATAAACCATTAAGATCTCAATTGAGCTCTCCATTATATCACCGATTACATTTTCTGGTATTATTAAGAGACCAATCGCACAATCTCCTAATATCACAGTCTAAACAGTTTCTCAGGATACTGCGTAGAGGTTTTCTCTAAATAGATGTGGATTTGTATAAATATCCATAACGACAGTTTTGTTTATCTACATTATTATTTGAAATTGTACACTCTTCACTTAAAATAAATGTTAAATTATTATTTCTAATAGCTCTGTGAAAAAGCAACAAAAAAAAAACAAATTACAAATCAACTAACCTATATCTCAAAAACAAAAAAGCTGATGGACCATATTTTATAAAATTTTCGATACAAACATTTTGAAAATATCATAAATCATTTCTTTGTTTCCAGCACCAAAAAAAGTAGAATATTTCTCCTAAGATAATGTGTGATATTTACTAATACCAAAAATATCTATTACGTCCCCTTTCTTTTACTTAGCTCCAGAGGAAAGTCACAGTGATTCCTTTTGACCTTGTTCCTGAAGGAATTCTAGGATATCTAGGCTTCAATTTTGGTAAATGTCCTTTTTTATTAACCGAATCTACATTCCTAGCAAGTGTCCTGTCACAATTCCAAGTGTAGTCCTTCTCTGGTTTAGGCATTGATTCGTGCTCACTCGGTTGTAGTTGCTCTGGAGAATCATTTAGGGCCAACTGCACCGGTTCTACTTAAGGATTTAAGTAACACTTAGGAAATATGTGTGACTGCACCGCGTCGTAAGTCGTTCTTAACGTAAGTCGAAGTCTAGGTTCTACTTAAGTCCCACTTATATGAAAGTGAGGTTATGTCTCGGCAGACCAAACTGTCAAAATATAGAGTAGAGAGCCTTTTTATTCGTATATAACTTTTTTAAGGTCTCTTTGTTTCTGGGTATAGCTGCGGGCGCATTAGCATTGAATTCTCTTGTTATTTTATCCCACGCAGCATCTTTTTCTGCCCACGTTATCCCATCTGTTTTCTTACACTCGACGATTTTTTTATATTTTGCTACACAATGCATCAAATATAAACTTTCGTCGTTATTGAAATTAGGGCCGCGGCGGGCACGCACTGCCTTTGTAGTTTTATCCATTTTAATCACTGGGTGTCGCAAACCAAAGATTATATATTATACACACTTCAATATTGATTATATTTTGTATTGTCATTTTCATGATTAATTAGTGTCATATCTGTCACATTTCAATTTTTACCAGAACCAAAATCCCTGTCCGCCTGTCCACATCCTGTGTTTAGTCGACTTAGCTAAATAAGACGCGGTGCAGTTGAATTACACTGAGTATTACTTAAGGAATAAAGTTTCACTTACGAAAGTATTACTTAGAAGAAGAAACGGTGCAGTTGGCCCTTAGTGTCTTAGATTTGTAGGATCTTTTCAATGATAAGAACTTCTCTGTTCTTCGGCGTTGCCTATTTCTTCCAATTCTACATTGGAGCTGGTACCGCAATAGGGCTCCGCAAAAAGGCGTCTTAGAGTTTATGTATATTGGTTTATCTGCTACTTACTTTCCTTCTACTTCAGGGTGGTTCTCGCCTCTCATAGGCTTTCTCATACCATTTTAGAACTGAGTACATGAGAACTCATTATCCTGAGAGAGCAAACAAAATATTTTGTTTCGAAAGATTGAAAATAGTTGTGTAAAAAACACCTTTTAAATGAAAATATAACTATTTCTTATACCGGGTGATTCATTAGGAATTGGCAATCTCTGAACTTGAGATACTATACACCAAAATATGGTGATTGAGCTTAACATGTCTTATAGAAATGTTGCAGGTTTACGAGATACAGGGTATTTAAAGTTGGAATTTTAGTTTGAAATTTCTTAATAATTTTGTGATTTTAAGCAGCATCGTCTTGAAAATTGGCATCTTTATGTTTTTTGGCATGAACATTACGAATTCCATGCTGAATTTAGCACTATTCATACAGGGCGTTAGTTACACTCTGTTACTTAGGTAAATTACAACATAACTTTTTTTCCTAATGAGTTATTGCTAAAATGACTAGGAAATCTGAAAGGCAGTTCAATTTTGAATAAAAAAGGTATTGTTGTTTATTTCATGAAACTCTATCAGTTTTTGAGTTATTTGCATTTTAAACATTCAATGAATTTTGTTTATTGTGAAATGAATTTATTCCTTTAAATTACTACTAGTAAAGACAACAAATAACAATCAGTAACAGTAATAAAAGAAAAATTCAAAGTAAATGCTCAAAATGCTCGCCTTCCACTTCAATACAAAAATATTAGCAGCTTCTTGAATTTTCTGTCGTAAATCTTAGATGGAATTAATTGTATCTTTGTAAATTATGTCCTTAATTTGTGATCATATTGAGAAGTCTAGAGGGTTTAAATCTGGACTTCTAGGTGGCCAAACAAATTCACTGCTACGTCCAATCCACCGGTGAGGAAAATGTTCATTCAGGTATTGCCGTACTTGCAGAGAAAAATGTGGCGGCGCCCCGTCCTGCATAAACCACATGTTCCGCCTGATGGCTAGTGGTACATCTTCTAGTAGTGTGTTTAACTGTTGTTCGAGGAAGTTTAAATAAAGGGGCCCGTTCTAATTAGGAGGAAGTTCAAAACAACCAATAAAAAAGCCAGATATCACACCACACCACACCAAATATTTACCTTGAATTCATGCTGAAAATGTCGTTCCTTTAGAGCATGGGGATTTTTGGAGTCCCACAAATGATTGTTTTTCCAATTAAAAACACCTCGTCTAGTAAAAAGGAGATAATTAAGAAAATCTTTGTTTTCGTTTTGTTTATCTAGCATAGATTGAGCAAACTGTAGGCGAACTGGTAAATCTGGAAGTAGCAAATTTTGGACAGGAGTATAGTTATATGGACGGAGATTCTCTTTCTTTAAAATTCTCCAGATAAACGATTGGCTTATTCCTGTTGCCATACTTAACCGACGAGTACTGAGATCTGGATTTTCCGAAATACGAACTCTTCTTCATCATCGACGTTGATATTTTTTGGAGCACAATTTAAGCTTTTAGGACGAAAACACCCTGTTTCGCTTAGGCGGGTATAAATACGTTTCTGATTCGGTTGTCTTCGATTTGGGTATGATTCTAAATACCTTCCGACTGCACCAAGTCCACTATAATTTGACTGAGCAAAAACACAAATCCTATCACTCACCTTCACCTTCACTGTTGGAAAATTCCTTATGTCGTGGCATTTTCTTATTTTACTATAAATACTACACTCTTACTTAGTGACAGTTAAATTGTCAAATATTTCTTTACCCGAAAAACTGACAAGTTCTGACACACGCCTACTTGAAAAAAGTCAATGTAATAACGGTGGCTTAGGAGTCTTTACGCTGAATGTTTAAAATGCAAATAACTCAAAAACAGATAGAGTTACATGAAATGAACAAAAGTACCTTTTTTATTCAACATTGAACTGCCTTTTAGATTTTTTAGTCATTTCAGCCATAACTCATTAGGCAAAAAAGATATGTTGTAATTTACCTAAGTAACAGGGTGTTACTAACGCCCAGTATGAATAGTGCTATATTCAGCATAAAATTCGCAATTTTCATGCCAAAAAACATAAAGTTGCCAATTTTCAAGACGATGCTGCTCACAATCACAAAATTATTAAGAAATTTCAATTTAAAAATCCAACATTAAATACCCTGTATCTCGTAAACCTGCAACATTCGCAATATTTTGGTGTGTAGTATCTCCAGTTCAGAGATTGCCCATTCTTAATTAATCACCCTGTATATATTATTAACTCCACACTTTTACTCAGAGTTGAATTTTATAGTAGACTTCATGTTTTTTATACCCTGTTTTAAAATTCTCTTAGTAAAACGACTCGAGTCTTTTACTGTTATGGCCATCCATGTTTTTAGCTGAAAGTACTTTTGTCACCTCAATTATTTTCATATCGAGTTAACTTTTAAGACCAATCAAAGTCTATTTAACTTTAGTCTGCTCCTTTTTAGTTATCTCTTGAATAATTAATATCGTTAATTAAAAAGAGAATATGGCGACGAACGAAGGATTACTTCTTCAGTTTAATTATAATTATAGAATTACTAATGAAGGTGCAAAAATTATTGATTTGATATTTACTACAAAGATGCTGATAGCCAACCTAACAGGTATCTTAAAGTTTAAACCAACGCGCACTACATAAAGAAATTAAAATAAGACAAGGAAGAGGTGGTAAACAATGTTGATAATGCCAATAAGGCAACGTGATATATCTTATGAAAGAGCAGTGATAACCCAATAAGGAGAAGACTGGAACAATTACAGCCAAAGAAGAAATTCTATTGTACAAAGATAAGAGAACAAAAACAGCAATACTACTTTGGAAACATACATGAGGCAAAATCAAATAAGAAAATCGGTGTCATGTTTGGTGAAGTAATGGAGACTGACTCCAGGAATATAGCAGACAATTTTAATGCGTACTTTATCGCTATTATCCAGGATATCACAAAATATTCACCATGCAATGAAACAACGCACTTAGAGGCTATCAATCCATTTCTAGAAGTGTAACTCTTCTATCCTGTAGTCTCCTAGTTTTTATGGCCTAGGATTATGCACACGTATGTGAATGGGGGTATCTTCTCAAATATTACAGAATCTACTTTCTTATTGCTTCACTAGTATGCTTTTTAAAGTGAATATTAAGGTAGCAGTGTTCCAGCACACCTGTCAAAACTGTTAGTGTAGTTATAATCTGGCTCAGGCATTTATTCGTTTTCACCTGGTTGTTGTAATGACAGTCCTTCCACTAGGTTAGGTTAGGTTATATGGGCGACCAGGTCCGTTCCGGCCCCGGTCCACTCAGAGGTCCTAGGCCCATAGTGATACACTTTGACTCATGGTGTTGAGCCATCCTGTTTTTACCTATCCATTGTCCTTTATATCCTTTCCTTGTCTTAGGCATTTCCATCCTCCTATAAAATTCTTCAAATTTCCGATGTCCATCTCTGCTGCCTCTCCTAGACTCTCAAGTGGTGTGCTCCCCAAATACCTCTGGCGCTTACCTGCCAGGGCGGGGCATAGACACATGAGATGTTCCACCGTCTCTTCCTCTTCCTCGCATTCGTTGCACAGATCATCCAGTTTTACCTTGATTTTCCGGAGTCTTGCCCCTACTGTGCAGTGTCCAGTGACCACTCCCGTGATCTTCTAAATTGAGTCCTTTCTATATTCTAGGTTTGAAGTTCGGTATTTTGCATCTTCTAGTGAACAGAACCATATTTGTCTTACTCGGGTTTACCCCTAAGCCATTTTGATCTTCCTCAGATGTCCTTTCATTACTTCACTTAAGATTTGAGGATCTTTCCCAGTCACCAGCACAGCTACATCGTCTGCATAGGCTATAATGTTGACTTTTTGCTCCCGAAGGGTTCTCAGAATATCATTTATTACAATCAGCCACAACAGTGGTGATATTACTCCCCTTTGTGGTGTTCCCCTGGTGGATATTTTCTCGGTTACACTGTCACTTCGAGCTTATCCTCCTGCTTTCCAGCATTCTGATAATCCACTTTGTGACAGCATCATGTACCTTTAAGTTTTCCAGGGCCTTCCTCAGAGAGCTGGTTTTCACACTATTGAAGGCCCCCTCTATATCTAGAAATGCCCCCAATGTGTATTCTTTGTCCCGTATGGATTTCTCTGTTGCTCGTACTACTTCGTGCAATGCACTCTCCACTGACTTCCCCTTCAGGTATGCATGCTGGGCGCTACCCATACCTTCAATATCAGTGGTTTCCTTGATGAAGTGTTCCAGAACACCTGTCAAAACTGTTAGTGTAGTTATACTCTGGCTCAGACATTTATTCGTTTTCACCTGGTTGTTGCCAATCTTACTCTTCCCAAACTTATCTAAATGAATAAATATATCAATTGAGTTTTATGTCACTGTTTCCATTGTGTCTTCTTCTGTGTTCAGCTAAAGAACATCCCCTAATCCGAATTCTTCTATGAAGTGCTTGGGGATTCAAAGAGGATGTTTCTTCCTCTTCTACTGGGGATTTACCCAGATGAAGGAGTCTCTTCTGTGAGAGCCTTAAGTTGCGCAGATGTTGATTGAGTGTAAAATGTTCGGTGAGATAGCTACTGAAGATTCTTAGTTAATTTTTGCCGATGCTCACCTTCTTTTGGTTTAACATCCAGAAAAATATTTTTCTCTCTGTCCTGCAGACATTAGGGCCAATGCAGCAGTTTGGTTCATGTTCCAGAAAGAAAGTGTTTGTAGCCTTCCTGGATAACTCATAAGATATTTGAAATTTCTTGTTCATCACAACTTATGTTTATTGTAACTTTTTAAATTTTGACATTCCTGTTAGTGTTATGCTTGCTATTATTTAAAAAGAAGCACAAGATTATTATTTTATTTTTTACTTTTCTCAAATTCCCTCTAACAAAGGTTGAATTAAATAAAAACTTTTTGTGTGTGTAAAAGAACATCTGTTTTTTCCTCTCATCATACCCGGAAGGTCGGCGATGGTCTTAGACCTGTGTTCCATCAAAGTATTAACTTTCCAAAAACAGAAATGGGTCAAACGATGTGTAAATTTTCGAAGAAAAAAATCACAACAGTAATACCTACTCTAAATAAATGGCAATCCTTCTTTTTCCTCAAATCCTTATAGTAAAAAGGATCAAATTTGGAGTTCATAAGAGGGTAGCAAAATCCTCCGGAAGATTCATATCGTTTGACGGCAAAGGTGTACATCAAAAATTTATAAAAGGGATTTAATAAAAAATTCATGTTGAATGTAATTCGATGTATTGGGTGTCCAAATAAGAATAGCTTTCTATCGTATCTCAGGAACCGTTTGAAGTGCAGTTTTGGGGCAAAAATTTGTATAATAAAAATTACTAAATTGTTTACAGACTACCACCAAAGGGAGTAATTAAAAAAAATTCTTCATTATTCCATAAGCATTAGTATTTTTCATTAAATATGATATGGGGAAGAGTGGGAAACTTGTAGCTTGTTTCATCGGTCTTTGCAGACTTGGTATTGTTAAAAATCGCTTTCTTCCAACAATTTAAAGGTTATATACACAACTCAGTAAATACCGTGCTTGTTAAAGGGGTCTATTTAATTTTTCATTGAAATCAAGTTTTCTTATAACTTTGTAAGTATATGCAGTTTCAATCATTTTTCCTCTTTTTTATGATTTTTTTCAAAATAGTGATAAAAACCAACGTTATTATGATTTTTTCACGCATACAGGATATTTGAAAGTTAATCATTGATAATATTAATTTCTCCTGACTACGGACCCGATCTCTCGTTTTCCAATTAGATAGGCTCCAGAAATTGAGAGAATAGGAAATTGCTGAGGATGTTATGAAATAAAATTGGAAACATATTGATATACAGGGTGTTTTTTTGAGTCAAAACTTACTCGTTACTTACTTATTAATTTTTTTAAGACTGGCCCTGGAAAAAGATTTTCACTTATTATATTAATCTACACTACTTTGGACAAAGAACACATACCAAATATTAATTAATTAAATCGTCCATCTACATTTACTATACGCACATTTACCCTGTATAAGAAAGAACTGAAAAAAAAAAGGAAATGGGATTGGTCTGTTCAGATTGATGGATATTCTTACGGGAGGACCTCCATCGATAATGCAAACTTTTGGATTAAAATATATTCGAATTCAAAAATCTTGTCATTTCGAGCTCAGAGTTTCTCAAGGAGTTCTTTTAAGTCGAATTCCCTGTCGAGATGCATCAGAAAATGGATCTTGTCGATGACATGACGTATACAGACATTTTTTATTTTTAAATAATGGAATTGTTTTTTCGGATTTCCTTTTTAAAATACTGAACGTGATATGAAAATTGTAGATTCAGTTTACGTGAGAGTCGTTTATTCTGATCTACAATCTATTCAAATTCAAATTATACACAGCCACCAAGCCACCACGTAGGATTTCATTTACATAAAATAGATGGATAAAGAGGAATGCAGATACTGCAGAGACAGTGTATTTAGTATGGCACAATTTTGAAACTAAGTGGAGCAACCCCCGAGAAAGTTGTAGACTTTATCAAAGGACCAAAATTATTTTATGCGTAGTAATGGGATGTAGTGAGGCTGATAAAACCTAAATTAGGGTTAAACTGATGAGATTTAAATTTTTTTCCAGAATATGAGTTAATTTAGAAATTTTAAATTGCTTCAAAAGTGTTTGGGTGTCCAAAGAGTTCGAACCAGAAGAAAGGACCCCGCACTTTTTATATGGAAACATGCTTTCAGTCCCGAGGTCTAATTTTTTGTGGAAAAGGTAGTTCTCATCATCCTGAACAAAAAAGCTTTCAGGATTTGGCGCTACGGCGCTGAGTAGCGCGATTATGGAGACATGCATACGTGGAGGTGTGTTGGAATAAAAAGGTACTATATACTAGGGGAAATGTTTATAAACGATTATTTGTATATGCGGAATAAAGTTTAGACCGGAAACCTCATTTATGCACCTCGTTTTCAACACAGAAAAGGGTGACCACCTTTTTCCGTATCTACCCCTACAGCATTATTACATCGCGTTCGCGGTGCCAGAGCAAATACCAATAATCATGTTGAAATCATGTGGAATATCAGTGGAGAGGTATTGGCGAAAAACCACTATAAAAAAGCTCATGCACCTTATTCGGAACCTCATTAGGTGGTGTGGAAGACCGGAATCCTCATTTTTCAGATATATACATATATGTTTATAGTACCTTTTTTTTCCAACACACCTCCACTCATGCATCTCTCCATAATCGCGCTATTCAACGTATGTGCCTACAGCGCATACGGCACATTATATGCGCCATAGCACAAAATCCTGACGGTAGATTTTTTTGTGCCCTTAAGCTTTTTTGTTCAGGATGACAAGAACTACCTTTTCTACAAAAAATTAGACCTCGGGACTGAAACCATTTTTCCATATAAAAAGTGCGGGGTCCTTTGGAAGATCATAAAAAGGCTGAAAATAATGATAGTACATTATATAAAATTTGTGCTTTACTACCTTCATTAACGAAGAAAGCTCTACCATATTCTCTCGAGGGTACTTAACAATGCGTTAAAGTGACCACAGTAGGATGGATAGTACCACACTCTGTAGGCAGCCCTAGAAAACTTTAAAGCTGATGGCCTCATCCTTGAGAGATGTATACTCTCCTATCCGTTAACCAACTGGCTGGTATGGAATTCCACTTCAGACTAGCTCTATTCAGTCTAATGAGGATCGGTAACAGTAAATTGTGCTATTAGGGCAGAAAACGATGCACGAGCAAACGTAGCGAAGCGAGGACAGCTGATAGTTAAGGGCTGTTAAAATGTTTCCTGCATATGTGACACAGAACTGTTTTTCGCCAACCGAATAAACCAAAAAATTGAAAAATACAACAAAAAACTTTGACATTAACTGACGTTGAAAATGATTTGATTTCCCATTCAACTGCTGGTACTGTGATAACTTCCTCTGTGTCCTTCCAATTTTAAGGATGCCTGGAGCCCGCAAAGAAAAGAGGTTGATTGTTAACCAAAATCAAACTTTCAGAATAATTATTTTTTATCAAATGCTGTAACGTTCCTTATCTAGTGATAGTAAATTTGCCATCAGGTCTTTTTATCGACCCCATTTCGGCAATCGACTCTTTAAAAATTCTAGTACTGAGAGGTATGTCAAATCTACTCTTTTACCAAGGGGTGAGGCTGAAACATTTTTCCCATAGAAAAGTTGACGAAGAAGGAAATTGATCAATTAGAAATTAGACCAGTAATTAACTTTTCTATAGCCCAAATTGATTACAAGGATTTACTCACTATCATTCTTCAATATTTTCTAATACCTTCACTTAAAGTGTGCACAATCACTATTATCTGTGTTTGCACTGACAAATTTCAAAATCTCGTAAGATTTGATCCTCTTGATTCTTCGCTCCTGGTTTTTTATTGTCACGGAGCTGGATGGATCAGTAACGTGATGAAGAAGTCTTATTAAGTGTACTAATTTCCAAGTCTTAGTGGAGGTCACTGCTTCTGCAATATCAAGGTTTCTGCAGTACTTTGTTTGGATATTCTTTCTGGTATAACCTCCCAGCTGGACACCTCACGTCCATATGGGCTTGGTCAGATCCTAAGACTACGATATCAACAGCATTGGGAAACAAGCGGAACTTTTAGCAAATTATTTTGTTCAAGAGTTTCTCAAAAAATGCCTCAACTTAGCAAAATTATTCATTACAACTTATGAGTCTAAAGGCGCGTCCAGACTTTGCCACGATTTGCCGTTGGCAAATCCAGCGACTGTAAAAACGTCTACGTGTGTTGGCATTCATTTAGGTTAGTCGCCCAATGTTCACAGAACAGGATAATCTTGGTTTAGATTTATCAAGTTAATAACTTTCCCGTTCGTGCACTCCATTTGGAAGCACGTGCTAGCTGACAGTCTGAATCACAACTAAAGCCGCGAGAGGCCAGTGGTTGGCATGTCCCCTCTCTCCATTCTCATTGGCTTCCTTTGAAGGATACCGACACTTGAGCGATTTTCATTGGGACACGGCTGGCTTATTGGCACGTTCCAACGGTCGCG
Source organism: Lochmaea capreae (assembly GCA_949126875.1). NCBI lineage: Eukaryota > Metazoa > Arthropoda > Insecta > Coleoptera > Chrysomelidae > Lochmaea > Lochmaea capreae. The sequence goes on from OX421409.1 coordinate 16,442,536, forward strand.
TGTATATCGAATCGGCTTTGCAAGTAATTTTGTTGAGGATGATAAGGATCAAAAGGATTGTCGGAAATTAGATTTGCTGATGGTCTCGCAAGAGAAGGACCTTCTACAGCTTTTTTTTGGATCCAAACCATTTTATAGTATCCCAAAAAATCGCATAGTGGAAGAAATCTAAAAATGGGAGAATATACACAAAAGATCTTATAGGTCTTAGGTGGTGATGCCAACCAGGCCAATCGTCCCCCTTGTAATCTAATCTAGGTTGACAGAGTGGGATTTCTTCCGATCACTCAATAAATTCTTCTAAATTCAATAGTTATTTCTTCTTTTTCTTTTTTTCATAATGTGTTTGTATTAATAGATTTTTACTTCTCTGCTTGATCCAATTATTGATTACATTTGCAAAAGTTCCTGTCAAATTTTGAATTATTTTGTATAATCGTCAAATTAAGTGGAAAAAGAGTAGACCATATCTTCAAGTCATATTCAATTTCTTGTAAGTTTTATAACATTTTACAAAACACTAGCTTGATTGGTATTTGTTACATGAAAATCTGATACAGACTATTTTGTGTTTACTAGTTGTAGAGGTGGAATAAGTATTCATGTCAGCTATAATTATTCAAATTTTCGCTTTTTCCAAACTTCGTTCTAACATCTATATGTGTATATTATCTGGTTGTGCATGTTATAACAACCTGAAAAAACATGTTATAATACGCGCAGAATATGAAATGAGCAAAAATATCAGCTATTACGTTAATAAATATTAACACAAAGACACATACGTGCTTTCGCTTAATGCACAATGAAATTTATTCCCGTTTTTCTGTTTTATGTAAGTCTTAAGTTCGTCGCCGATTGTGTGGGAACCATAAAAATAATTTCATTTTAGTTGTACCTTAATGAATGTTTCTAAAAACGTGAAAACCGCCGGTACAACTGATTTGGAGTTTTTCCTAATATTTTTTGTTTCGTAGCTGTGTTACTGAACTGCTGAAAGTAGGTTGGGAGATTGTGAATTTAATATTTTAACTTACGAACGAATTTCGTGTTGGTGTTTTGCATGAAATAATGCATTAACATTTCAATAGGTACGGTGGATAAACTTGGAAAAAAAAACAGTTGAAACTGTTGAATGTAAGGAATGAAAACTACATACAAGAGAAAGTAAATAAATTATCTAGGAGTGATAATAACAAATTTAGATGCAGAGCAGATGAAAATCGCCCCTTTGGTTATTAATTAGTAGAAGTAAGTTATTAATATTCTCTAAATATTGTCTGAACTTTACGGAAGTTTGGAAATAATATAAAGTATTTTATTTTGATAATATATATCTTAATATGTGGATTTTAAGAGAAATTCTCAATTTATAACAAACATTTTGTCCCATCTTACACTGTGAAGCCTTTGGTTTAAAGTATGAAATTTCCCTCGTTCAATTATAAATTCCTATAAATTGTATATTTCGTTAAATTCCATGTTCATAATCTTAAATTATCACCTTGACCTTTGAAAATTCTCCAATTTTCCAGTTTCCATGAATTTAGTGGAATTTCCAGTTGAAATTGTGTGAATTTGAATGAAATTAGTTCAATTCAAGGTTCAGTTAATCTGTGAGTTTTGGTAAACTCCCAGTTTATAATTGAAATTCTGTTAAATTCTACCATAAGCTTGAATTTTCTTTTCTCCAATTTGCCGTTTGAATAGCAAATTTCGTCAAATTCTCAGCTTAAAATTATAAGAAGCTGTAAGTTTCTGAGCTTGAGCTGTTAGTTTTGTCAAGCTTCCACTGTATAATGTGAAATTTTCCACAACTGTGAATTTCGATAAATTCCCAATTTTTAATGAAAATTCTACTTAATACTCAATTTGAACTTCAAAAATTGCACTCTCAGCTGAAAACAATGAAAATTCTTTGAAATTGTAGCTAAAGCTGTAAATTGTTTGTCTTTCCTGTTCAAACTGAGAAATTTCTCACTCTCAACTCTTTTGTATCTTTCCAATTTATAATAAAAGTTCAGTTGAGTTCTCTTTAAAAACTCCTCAATTTTCCAATTTGAACTGTAAATTTAAATACATTTTTTTCAATTTCCGGTATAAATTGTAAAATTTGAAATAATGGGAGCCTCAAGTTTCATTTTGCAAATTTCTTCGAATTCTCGGTTTAAAATAAACTTCTAGCTAAACTGTGAATATTGTTGAATTAAACTGTAGATTTTCTTTAAGTTACCACTTTCAATCTAGTATATTGAAAAACTTTACAAAATTTTCTGAATTACATCAATCTCCCTGCTTCAAATTATATAAAGGATGTCTGCTAAACTCAATTTAATTATAAATAATAATATACATTTTAAAAATTAAAGCATTGATGAAATCATTATATTTACTGTAATTTTTTTTCCGTATTAATGCAAGTAATATTTTACTGTGATTAAAAATAAAGTATTGTTGCATGTTTGGGAAAAATAAAGTAAATAAAAGCAGCCTGTGCTTTTCCTTAGAGAATTGTGCTAGATGGATAATCATGGAAAATATACGCTAGCACGCTATCAAACATAGACGTAATTAGTTTAGCTTTTTTTTTCATTTTCAAAACTAATTAGAGGTCAGAAATGGAATAAGTATATTAATATGAAGTGAACGGACAAAAAGTTTTCATATTTTCACTTCCAAGATGTTGATTAAATTAAAACGGATTTGTGGAATTAACAATATTTATCTTTTTTGTAAAAAAATAATAAGAGAGTAGTTATTATACTTCCCACATAGAGCTTTGAAAAAGCTGTAGATACTATAACTTTTAAACACTTTGGTTTTCCAAAGAATTCTCCACGGGGAGAAAGGAATTTTTGCAACCTTTGGAATCAATTCTGGAAGCAGTTATTCCACTCGCTTTTGGTTCAACTTGAACATATTTTTGGGTCGCTCAAAATAGAGTTAAGCCGACTTAGAGTTTTTTCACACCAATTAACTCTAATTGTTTTTTGTTCTTCCTTCAACAGATGCGGTAAGTGATAGTAATCGAGAGTTCTGAACCAGAAATTTTAGGTGGCTGGAACGATTTTTTTCAACTGCGCATGTGTATTAGTAACGTTAATGTAAATTACTGGTGGGTGGGAGGAACCTGTTAGGTCAACATATATTTTTATATCAACAGCGTCAAGCGGAGCGCGGTTACATCGCGAGAGCAATTTTACATCTTACGTCCGAATTAAACACATGATTTTTCCTATAACCGGTGTTTTTATAAAAAATAATTATTGTTTACAAAAATATTGGTAATAATAGTAATAATTATTATTATTGATATTATTAGGTCCAGGATTTTCGCCTTCAAAGTAAACTCCAATCGTGTGTCAGACACGCACACTTTTTTTATTCGGTCTAATCAACAAGTTGAAAAGGATGAAATATAGAGATACTGCTCCTTAAAAGATGTGTGCATTAGATTCTGAATTATGTCTAGAAAAATGTATTTCTAAAATTTCAAAGGTTATAAGCAAATAAAGGTGAAAAAAAGTTTTTCGTTTTTTGCAAATATCTCGAAAAGTATCAACATTTAAAAATTGTTTATGGAGTTACTCGAACAGAAGGAAATTTCCATTAAAAAAGTCCGAACTCTCGAAACTGTATCTCCATTATTTATAATTTAAATTCGACGTTAAAAATAGGTCTCCACGAGTCATTTTGCGTATGCGTGCGCCTCGATAAAACCAAACAGGTCACATTTAATAATTTTTTTAAGGTATTAATTATTAATTAAAAAATTTGAAAAAATTATGGTGTATTAAGGGCACTTCCAAGAATTCATTGCGGTTGGAAACATTTTTTTAAATTAATTTTCAATGGAGATACAGGCTCGGGACTTTTTTATTGGAATTTTTTGTCTCTTAGAGAAATTCTCTTAAATGTTAATACTTTTCGAGATATTTGCCTTCAAAGTGAACTCCTGTAGTGCTGGCGCACACACTTTTTTTGAGATTGAATTTTGTGAAATAAAAATATTATTTAAAATCTGTGTCGTCTCCAAAAGAAACTGATTTATCATTTTTCGCTGACTTATATTACTTATTACAAAGGATTGAAATTTTTCAAACTGTTATGACGTGATCTTATTTTAACTCTGTGTATAGGAATGGCTCAACGAAGCGAATAATATAACGAAAATTATTTAAACATTTTTTTTTCAGTTTACAATAAAGAAGGAGGTTCAAGAATATTTTGTGAGTTAACAGTTGCCTAAGATGTTGAATAATTAACTTTAAGAATTTTTTTCAACCGCAATGAATTCTTTGAAGTTTTGAAAATCCATCATAACTTTTTCAAATTGTTTAATTAATAATTAATACCTTGAAAAAATTATTCAATGTGACCTGTTTGTTTTTGACTAGGCACACGCATACCAAAAATGACTCGCGTAGACCTTTTTTCAAAAATCTAGGCGTAAACCCCAAAAATTGCTTTAATACCTATAAATTATATTTTTCCACCACTAGTTTTGAATGATATAATTGTTTAGGCCAGCGCTTCCCAGGCTGGTGAGTCGCGAGATGTATACAAATAATGGTAGACCAAGTGGCTAATTTCCTTAAAAACGAATTGACTTTGTCTTGTGCAAGAAGTATGGTTGTGTCTCCATAGTTAGAACAAAATCGAACTGCTCAACTAGAACTAGACTGCCTCTGCCATAACTAGCCCCTCCACCTTTGTCCCCCCCTCACAGACACCTGCTCTCTCTCTATCAGCCCCTCGCTACTCCCAACACGATGCACGTTATTTTTAATGGGTCGTGGCTAAAACGTATGGGCTAAAATGGGTCGCGGAAAGAAAAAGTTTGGGAACCGCTAGTTTAGGCCGTGTTTATGCTATTTTTATGTCTATTATTCTACACTTGTTGTATTTTTAAACTCTAGTTGCAGATAAAAAGCAAACTATTTTTCTTTGGAAACCCATAAAATATATCATTATATACCGAACAATATTTGATGTTTTTTTTCGGTTCAATATTACCTTTTTTACGATTTAAATTGCACCAATACCATTATTTACTGTATCATAAGCGTACATAAATACAAAGCCCCGTTAATGCAAAAAAAGGAGTTAAAAATGAAAAACGGCGTAGGTGCTCACAGAGCTGTGGAATCCAGTTCTTTGCAATGTGTTTATAAAAGGAAATATATAATATATCTCAACAAAACGGTAGTTATTGCTTTTCTCTTTAACGACGTGGACATTGAAATATATTGCAAATGTATAACCGAAGGAGTCCTATAACTCATTAGACTTTATAAAAGCGGAATGCATTGTATTTTTTAAAATAAAAAAGTAAACTCAGTACAGAAATATCTAGAAGAAGTAGAGTGGAAAATTTGACAATTGAGTATAGAATTCAATTCACATGGATCAAAAGAATATCTCAGTCAAATATAAAATGAATTATTCATAATTGCTGTAAAAAGTGAGTTGAGATCAAACAGAGTCGAACAATACAATGTTTTGAATAGATAGCTTGATAGAGTTCTAAGTCTGCGAAAATATTTATAGGCATAAATAATCAGAGAGACACCGTATTCGGTCGAACTTATTTTCACTCGTTCACAGCTGAAATTGATGTCTGTGTAGGGCCCTATTCGCTTGAAACCGTAATCGTTACTTTACTTTCTACAACTTTCAAATAGCAAATATCTACACAATTCGTCCAATGCTGGGTAAAAATTCGGCCACATTTGCCTAATTGGTTATACTGTGACCATGCTAAGTATAAATTCATGAATGGAAAATGGAAAAAAAAACGCCAAAATTTGTTGCTAGTCAGTTGCTGAAACATCAATTTTGCTGCTAGAAATCGGCAACAATCCTAGTTTTATATAAAATAGTTTGAAGATAATAAAATTTTGGATGATCTATTGTTGCTGCTCTTATCAAACATTCTCTGAGAGTAAAAAATTAGCAACAAAATAGAAACCAGAAAACTGAAGAGGTTGAGAACTAGTGAAAGTACGATTCGCCTACGCTAGCTTACATCTGTCTAACAGTAAGGGTCAGCAACATAATAGAAACCGGACACATCAAGAGTTTGAAAACCGAAATAGGTACAAATTGGTCACGCTACCTCAATTTTCTATTATTTCGTGAAAAAATATGTTGCTACTTATAACATGTTTTTTCTAAGTATGCAGTGTCGGCAAAAAAAAATAATATGGAAGTTACAAGTGATTGGCTACTGGAATATGTACGAACCGGCAAAACTAGCTTAACTCCTAGCTTTTCGTTAGAAAAATCAAAATAATTTCTTGTTGCTCATAGTTTGCATTTTATGAGTGAAATGATTCAACAACAAAGTAGAAATCGTATCAAATGCACTAGAAACTGTATGAAAATATACTTGGTCAAATTGCTAAACCGTTTTGAAGATTTATCAACCTTATTTGAATATATTCTAGTCCGCAGTCTTTTGAGGTCAATAAACTAACTTTTTACAAAAAAAACGATTTAGCCCGACTTTTCCCAGTTATTGAGAAAAAACTTTCTCAGGATTTAGTTTTTCAATGATATCTTTGAAACGAATGAACCAATTTTAATGTAGTTCGCGGCGATCAACATAGATTCTTAAGGTTAACAAATTGAAATCCTACATAAAAATTAATTCGTATAGAATTTTTCAAGTTATTGAGTGAAAACACTTTTTCGGGTATTAGTTTTACAATATCTTTGAAACGAATGAACCAATTTTAATGTAGTTCGCGGCGATCAACATAGATTTTTAAGGTTAACAAATTGAAATCCTACATAAAAATTAATTCGTATAGAATTTTTCAAGTTATTGAGTGAAAACACTTTTTCGGGTATTAGTTTTACAATATCTTTGAAACGAATGAACCAATTTTAATGTAGTTCGCGGCGATCAACATAGATTTTTAAGGTTAACAAATTGAAATCCTACATAAAAATTAATTCGTATAGAATTTTTCAAGTTATTGAGTGAAAACACTTTTTCGGGTATTAGTTTTACAATATCTTTGAAACGAATGAACCAATTTTAATGTAGTTCGCGGCGATCAACATAGATTTTTAAGGTTAACAAATTGAAATCCTACATAAAAATTAATTCGTATAGAATTTTTCAAGTTATTGAGTGAAAACACTTTTTCGGGTATTAGTTTTACAATATCTTTGAAACGAATGAACCGATTTCAATGTATAGCTCGCGGCGAAATGGCTTCATTTTAATTGTTTTAATATAATTGTTTTTTTTGTTTTAGGTAAGTTGAACCATATATCTACCATTAAGTACTTCTACGATAGGTGAGTATATAACCTACGTTTTGTTATATATTTTTTACTCGGATAAGAATTAATATATTATTATAATACGATACTCTATTGCGTGAATTTTTGCTTGAAATATTCTGTTGGGTTTTTCAAAAACTTCCAGAGTATTTGGCCCAAGACAAAGTAACAATTACCAAAAAGGTATCGATTGTCCTTGACAACTGGTTGTAGGTAAACTTACTACCCTCTAGTGGTAATAATTTATGCCATATAAAACATGTATTTTATTTATTTATTTGAATATTAATAGTACAATAATTATAAACATTCTTTATAAAATTTGGATAAATGTTTTCTCAATTGTTCTGACTCCATAATTTCTGCATCTCTAACCAAGTTGTCTGTTACTCTTGAAGTACTGCAGGAGATTTCTGGCTTCGTTATATTGTATAAAATTTTATTTGCAGCTTCCTTTTTATTGTTGATGCTTTACGCTATATAACTTTCCGTCCGCAATAGCTGCAGATTTCCATCCATCATGCCAATTTAGAGCTAAGACATCACCTCCAGTAGGTATTAGCTAATAAAGTGGCCGAAGTTCTTCTAAGGGAGTTTCCTCCTTGAAGTTCTCAACGTTCAGAAATTTAGCAATTTTACTTGGAATTTAAGAAAAGTTTTTCCCGACATTCTGATTTAAGCACTTTCCATTTTGATATCGCATGAAGGAAAGCGAGGATTAAAATTCGTCATGTGGGAACTTATAACAATGTAATTTTAAACTATTTTGAAATAACAAACTTCATAGTCACTTTTAGACACTGTAAATTAACATGCCATTCCATTTTTGGAATCAGGAATAGTAACAGTTATGACTTCCATTTTCATTGCACAGTGTTCACTAGAACTTCTTCTTCCCTGTCAAACACATTAGATTTTTTGGGTTTATATCCGTCATTTCTTCTTTTTAAACATGCTCGAAGTTTATGATACTTAGAAATATCTATGTTTTCCTCTATGAAAAGGCTGGTCTTCAGCATGGAATAGAATATACTTAGAGTCCCTTAGGCCTTAGGCTTTTTGTGCTCTTGGTTGTGTCGTTTATGTGAAGAGACCAGTAGCCCTTATCAGGCTGAACAGTATTTTCTAGTCCTAGGAGTCTATATCTCTAGTGAGATAATGCGAGAGGCTGTTACCTCCTCTTCCATTTTCAACCGACAGATAGGTTCCTCCCTATATATGCTGATTGTATGCATGTGCTTCCTTAGGGTACAGTGATGTTACTCACATCACTTATGGTATAAATAACTATTACATACTAGAGCAGGGCTCTCCACACTACGGCCCGCGGGCCACATCCGGCCCGCGTTGACATGAGCGATGTTTGCCGAGATGACTCCCATTCCCCCTGCGCTGTCGCAGCGTGGTCACATCCCCCTGGGGTGAGTCATAACCCAGCCCACCCGCAGAGTGTGCTATAGCTTAAGCCAAAATGGACTGACATAGTTGGACACAAACATCTCCATACAAGTCATACATATGTCAGACAGTCAAAACATGACAAACAAGAAAAACCTAATTGAATCTTGAAGCACCTAGATAAAAATAAAAAAATAACGGACGAGGACCTTCGTATCCTTCCAAATCTTGTTGGCCTGCCTGGCCTTCAAGAGTTTACAATTTGGCCCTAAGGTAAAAAAGTTTGGATACCCCTGTACTAAAGTGAAACCAAAGATCCTATGTATCCAATTTTCAGATTTATCTGAAGAAATCCCACTGATGAAGGCTAAAAGCAATAATATTCACTCAAATCGAGTAAATTTTTGTATAATCGTATTTAGTAATTTAATTTTTCCCAATAACAATCCTTATCGGTCAGGAAATTTAGAGAAGAGAGTAGACCGAACTTCAGCATTAATCATTTCAGTAACGTATCCTTCATCCTTTCATTACCGATTTCAGTTGATGAATGGCGGCATTTCTACAAAATCCATCCTTCTACTGAATTAAATAGGTAACGGTTACATCATTCGAAGGACATAAATGCTTATTCGAAAAATGTGTCAGTGTTTTCCTATTTTAATGGGGACGATATTCGATCAGGACCACTGGATCTCTTCTAAATCCTTCGTTCTAGGATTAGGATACAAATTGGATTTTATTTAGTTTAATCAACAAATTGAATTAGAGATTATTCTGAATGGTCTTGAGATTCAGAAAATGGGATACAAATATACATTAGTGATAAAAAAAGTGTCTAAGACACGAATTGGTATCTTAAAGAGGACCTTTCGTTTAATCCAAAGAAAACCAAACTGAATTGGAGGACGTACCTGGAAAAAATGTCTACTAGGACAACTAAGCTTTTCTGGCAATGCAAGAGAGACCTGAGATAGTTCACAGGTGTTAATTATAGTCTAGAGGAGAATAGAAGTGTCATCTGCTGCAATCCAAAGAAAAGCTCACCTTGGTATTATCGGGGCAATAGAAGCTCAAATTGGCAATCCTTCTCTAGAAGTTTCTGTGATGGCGGAGGTAATGGTGTTGATCCTCAGGCTTAAATCTGGAGGCATAAGGAAAACTGGGACAATACTAGATGAACATAAATTTCAATTCAGAATTCTAGTGCACAGCATCTAGGAGATTATTGGATAGAAGAGGGACATTTACCTAAGCCGAAGCCTGCAGATATCCTAAAATTTCTCGAAGGAGCTACTAGTGTTCAGTAGATCTTTTAGGTCTCAGTGAATGTCACCCCATCATACATACATGCATACATACAAATATGAGGAGTCTAAACAAAGGCACTTGGGCTTGTTAACTAGTCATAACGTGTAACGCATGGATAATAGGGTTAAAAATTGAAGGAATGTGATTTGTTATTTTGTACAGCTCGCCAAGCTCTAGTTTTTCTGTATTTCTAAATTAATTTTCACGATGGACAAATAAAAGCTTTTCAACTTGAACAAATAATGAAGGAATATACCAGGATAACACAAAATACTAGAAAAAGAGTTGATCTAGTATTTACAGATAATAACGAGGTAACAGCTGAAGTGAGGAGATAACCAAAACTTCCAGATCATGCCCCTATGGTTACAAAATTGCATTACCCGGTGTCCGTTCTATTATTTTGTATGTCAATGGTTCATTTCAGTATCTCTGTTCTGTGCACGATGAATCGGACAGGTCTGTCAAGTCGCTGCTCGCATAAAACATATCTGTGTCCTTGTCGCAACCTTGTAGGTGATCTGTGGTCGTAGCAGTTCCCAGAAATATGGTTCACAGAGTACCAGTACAAGTAGTTGAATAAAATAATCATAGGTACGTAATAGGTACCCACTTTTTGACATTTTGAAATGTTTTATATTATTTTGTTGTATATCGTTTTCTCATTTTTGAAGTTTATTTTTGTTATGGTCATTACCTATACTTATAAATAAAAGAAATAAGTTTTCCCTTAATTTGGTAGATATATGTGTGTGTGTGGGGGAAAGGGTAATTCCTGAACTTGTCCTCATTTTTTCCTTGAAGAAGCTGGTAACCCTAGATAAATGTAAATAGCCTGCTTGGAAGATTTATTGAAAATATTACTTCTATTTTAAATAATTTTGCTCCAGAAATAATTATATGTAAAAGGGTTGGTTGTGAATGGTATGATAATGAAATAAATAGGGAGCCCTAATTATAAAAGCAACAAAGTTGTTGAGTCTAATACTCATTTCATTTTTGTAAATATTTTAAATGTATTAGCATGATTGCTAAATAAACTATATATCTATCTATAGAACCTTATTCTCAAGGTAAAGTCTAAGGGTTTGTAAGATGGGAAAGGTAACCTATAATAATAATAAAATTCGGTGATACTGTAACTATCCAAATTTACTGGTTTCGGGACAATGAATAAACATAGACTGAACATTCCCAAATAATCCAATTCCCAGATAGTCCACTTCATTTTTCAAAAATCCTTTACTTGTCCTGTCTCATTTTCAAGCTTGGTCGTATATTATATATTTTATGACCGATGATATAAACAAAACGACACGTGTCTGAAAGTATGTTCCATTTTTGTTAAAGAGTCTTGTATACCTAATAAATCAAGTGATCTTTGGTATTGGGTCTTGTCTAATAAATACAATAGGCTAGAAATATGATATAACAGGTTTCACTGGGTAATGGTTGAGAGTGATGACAAGTCTCCTAACAGGCCACTGCTGAAAAAAAAGGTTGTAGATTTTGTGGGATGGAAGAAGAATCCTCCATTCACTCAACTGGAAAGTTACTGGGTAGAATAGCCTGAGCTGAGTTTTACAGAAAATTACTGTGTAAAGAACTATTAGTCACCGATACTTCCCTCAGAAACTCTATTATTCATCGATCGTTGAATGTAAATATATAGTTTCTAAAAGTAATATCAAACTTGAACCTTATCGAACTAATATACCCGTCATACATAACCAATATGGTTTGACCCCATATATCCACTAGCTCGGTAAACATTCTATATGACTTATAGATCAAGTTCGATTTCCTTTTAAAGAAATGAACCGCCACCATCACCAACATAAATATAAATCAAAATATATTTACAAAACTTCCACTAATCCGAAGCGGGTAAAACCAAGTAATGGATATCCCGGTTTTATTTATTTGTAACCCGACAACTATCACCGATAAATTAAAATCCATTGGAATAATAAAGTTTTAACTTTTAAATTCATTATTCCTGTTTTTTTTTATCTTAACTTGATTGGAATCAAAAACTGAATTTGTTTAGTTTGGCCACAGACATGTGTCTGTGAGTTTAGCATTTTTTTTAATGAATTTCAATTCTATACCTACTGAGTAGATTCATCCCATCAAAAATATAAATGTGTAATAAGAGCCAAGTTCACTATTACGATAAATGCCTTGGTTGTTGACTTCAACGAAAAAAGAAGTGTTTGAAATTCTTTCAAACATTTTATAATATTTCTCACACTTATTACCTTCATTTTCCTTTCATCAGTAAAACTGCAAAAAGGCAAAGAATTCGCGTTACGTATTAGTAGAAAGGTTTGTTTTTAAATATTATTTCCATAGAAACAAAAAATAATAAAAAAATCAGTTTTAAGTAAGAAAATTCTCTGTAAAAGGTTTGACATTCATCTTCAATATAATGTTTTTATCTGTATTTTAGTGATTATATGTGGATTAAAACCCACTGGTCCTTCGAAGAAGAGTTTGTAATATAGTATAGTGTAGTATAGTTATCTTATTTGAAAATTACATTGGATTTTATTTCACGACCTATGGATATCATTTCTGAGGTATAGATAAGTGAATGTACCTCTCTGACTGTTAATAAACAGATCAAGAAGTGAGATCTAAATGAGTGCCAAGCTCAATGGTTGGTTCTGAAATTTATTTATAACAGCATTAAATATTTGATCGTATCATCGAAAACTAAAACAGTCTTATATGAAATCTTTAATTATTAACTTCATAAACGTACCAATACCTACATAAAACCTTAGATATATTAGTTACCATAATTTAATACGTTAGTTACGAAAGTTAAGTTAGATACCAAATATTATTAAAAGAGATAACCTTCCTTTAGAACAAAGGCTTGAACTATGTTTTCAGCATAATGGCTGTTCATCAGATTCGACTTTGCTTGTAAGAGGATGGCTGGATAAATATTTTTTTATAATAGAATAGAGTGGAGAAATGTTTTGAAGTTGATGCTATGTCGAATAATTATTGAATTATTGAAGTACAACTCGACCAAATTCATTTCAACTCTGTGATGCGCAAACAAAGAAGCGAAAGGGAGAGATGTCAGTCCCGCGGAATAAACGCATGTACACTCGGCGGAAAAAGTTTACTTAGTTAAATATTTCCTAAATAAAATTCTGAGAATTTGGTTAGGCCTCCAATGTCATACATTTAAAAACATTATGCACTATTTCACGACTTTGTGCACTCAAAATCTTGTGTTTCACAAGCGACTTAAATTCCTTATTAAAATTCCTACGCGGATTGTACCACTATCGTTCTGCCTAGGACTGGTAGCTGCCGACATTGTCGTACGCGTGATCTACGCGCATCCGAATCTCACGGTTGAAATGAATTTGTTCGAGTTGTAAACATAACTCACTAGATTATTTTATTCCATATCATGGGGTTTCAGAACAAGCAAAACTTTTTATTAAGAATGCCATTTTTTACTAGAACTATAAATAAAAATGTGGTCACCACATCCGTAGAAACACTGTATAAACTCATTCTTTAATAAAGAAGATTTTTTTTCTAAATCAAAAGTATCCGATGCTGAAAATGTCTCTCGAAAGAAGTTCGTGAGTTTTTCATTTTGGGCCTTCGAGTGCGATTTATAAATGAGGGGGAGTTTGTCAGAGTGTTTAGAGTTCTCAGGAAAGTTACACAGTTGCAAAATGGCAATTTAGATTAATCCTTCACGCTTTAGCGATTTATTGAACTAACATAAAAAAAGCACATCGGACTATGAGAGGTATAAAATGATTAGTCCGAGCAAAATTTAAATGAAGTAATTCACTAAAGCAAACAAAGTATAATAAAAGCAAAACAAAATATTAAAATGGTAAATTAACGATTACTAAATTACCATAAATAAAAACAAAGGTGGGGCGGTTGTCAGGAACAGCGCTCTCTCGAGATGACACCTCTGAAAAGGAAATAAAAGTACCTGAGTAACCAGTTCATAAGAGATATGGAAGTTGGGTTACAACAACAAAAGTTCAATATATCAATATAATTGATTTATAGTTCACATATCAAAACCAAACATAATTAGATTGATACATTTAAAAGAAATGTACAAATAACACATAATAACGTTCAAACGCCTCTCGGGTCATAGGTATTAAGGGTCAACTCGCGAAATACCTCAATTAATGTATTGTTTGTAATCTCAGATATGAAATCAATGAATTGTCAAACAGTTATTTAATATAAATATGTATAAATGGATTTGTCAACTTCAAGAGTAAATCATTAAATAGTTAAAATTATAATAGCTCAACAAATCATTAAAATATAAAAATAATAATAATCACAACAAATGAAATCAGTTAACCCGTGAGAAAAACTCACCTAGGCTATTGGAGATCGTTTTCTTTAACTCTCACAGTCACCACACTTTCTTTTATCAAGCTTTATTTAACTCTGTTCTATTTAATAATAATACCTTCCTTATTAAGAAACCAGGAACCAACGTTACTCGAGCTGCTATGAAAAAGACGTTATACGCAATTTTGGTCTTTATTTCTTATATGATTGAAAGCATAAAGTACTATGATCAACCCCCGAATTATTTGTGAGGCCCCAGACGAACTGTTTACACTATCGGCACGAATATTGGTTTGTTTATGTTATCGCCCTTAATATCCATATTTCAGATTACTTCGACTAATTCTTTACTAATTATTTACTAATTCTTCGTTGTAGCAGAGATTTTATAATATAAGTTTGAAATCAACCTTGTTCAATATTATTTCCCTATTTTGAAATTTACTCACCCTGACAGGACAGATTTTCTTTTCTAGGGAAACGTTTAATAATAATAATATAATCATTGAATGTACGTGTTGGAAGAACAAATCATTACAACCTTCTTAACTTTCTAGTTGAATATGTATAACTTGAAGCTGTTTTGTCCAGCGCTATTCTGCTACAGAGCCCTCCAAAACACATCAACAGTATCAGTTCTGTCAAATTCCAATAAGCCAGTGGCGTGGTACGAGGGGTTGTAAACGTACCATATTTTTGAAACACCCTATATTTAGAACTAAAGACTTTTCTTCATTAAAATTTCCTACATAAAGGGTACTTTTTGTTGAACTCGATACAACACTCCATTTTCAAGATTTTTAACATTTTATTGCAGTAAGACACTTTTAAGTTGTACTTTTTTTTAAATTTGAAGTAATTTCCTACTTGTAGAGTGTTTCCAAATAATTTTAACTCAAACGTTTTTTATGGGTACTTATATAATTCATAGTTTTTCGATAAAAAAGAGAAACCCAATAAATAAACTTATTGAAACTATTTTGTTACTGTTATTTCATTGAATATTCTAAATGAATGCTTATGAACAAGTATGAATAAGTTTAAGGGAAGATAAAGTGTTAAGAAAATATTTACGACTACTACAAATTCAATCATTGAAAAAATTTACAACGTAAAAAAGTGTCTAACTGCAATAAAAAGTCAAAAATCCTGAAAATCGAGTGTTGTATCGAGTTCAACAAAGACCTTTTATGTAGGGAATTCAATAAAGAATTGCAAACAGAAGTCTTTAGCTCTAATTACAGGGTGTTTCAGAAATATGGTAGAATAAAAATTTACGAACCTCTCGTACAACGCCACTGGCTTTTTGGAATTTGACAGAATGTATACTGTTGATGTGTTTTGGGGAGACACTAACCTACAAAAAAATAATTTCAAATGTGTACTTTCATCCCCCGAGAAGATACGCAATGAAATGTGTATCTCTTCTGCACCCTTTAACAGCCTGAATCAACTAACAAGGTTGGAAAAAAAGTTGTATTTGGGTATTTTAAATATTTTTTAACGATGTATCATGCCTCTGATTTATGGTAACTATTTACGGGACACCCTGTATAATTAAGAAACTATGAGAAATACTATGTAACACCATGTCTATTCATTTGTCATTTTCACAGACAGACAAGCAGCAATAAAGACACTCGATTCCGTAAAGGTCAAAGCAAAGATAAAGTCTAGTTGGAAATTCAAGATATATCGTGATCGTGTGGATTCCAAATTTTATCTCAAAATTCCAACTATTATGGATTTCACGAATTTTCGATATTCAATTTCAATTTCAATTTTCAACTTTAGTTTTTTGCTGTAGGGTGAAGCAGAGAAAGCATAATACTCAACGGATAATTATTAATTATTGTCGTACATAGAAACATTGATGCTATAATTTATGATGTCTTTAATACAAATTTTTATTTTTCCAAAAGTTTTTCTCTTCACTTTCGGGTACTCCTGTATACAAAATATCACGTTTTCAATGATTTTTTTTCCAAACTCTTTTATTACCTTAGAGTGTGTATATTCCAAATTTCAGCTCAAAATTTCTATTATTATGGATTCTACGAATTTTTGACATCCTATTATGACCTAACCAAACTTTTTTAATATTAAAAATTTAAAATTGGGAACTAAAAGGTCTTTTTGGCAGATTTATTTTTGGAGATCCAACAATTTGACCCCGTGGATTCCGAAAATACTATTCAAATTTTCTAAAGTCTTCGATACAAATTTTTATTTTTCCAAAAATGTTTACTCTACCTTGGCTTCTACTATATGAATAACCAATTTGCGCAATAAACGGTTACATAGTTGGATTAAATACGGTTCAAACTAAATAAAATTAAAATATTTGAAAACAATATTTTTATTTACTAATAAATGTAGTTCAATGAATAAATTGTACCACTTAAGCTTTAACATCCTGTCAGCAAATGATTTTAATTCATTTATTTTGCTTGCCAAACATTACTTATGCCCGGTTGCAAGAACGCTTATTAAAAATGATGAATGATTAACGGCTAATCAATGAAATAATAACTCGTTAATTCTTCAGATCAACCGTCATTTACACAATTAAAATGCAACAGATAGGTACCTGCAATGATGAACAATTAATCGACCATTATTTTTTTCGTGCAATCGGGTTCCCATTGATGGTTCATCATTTTTTAATCAACCATCACATGATGAGAGATTTGATTAGCGTTCTTGCAACCGGGCATTAAAATATACTTATCATATGAATAGTGAGTTTTAAAAACAATCATTTTCATGATAATCCCATAGGAGCATGAAACAAGAGGTAAATCTAAACATGTAAATCAAACCGTTTACCGCTGACGACTCCGAAACACTGTAGGCCTCGAATAAAAGCCGTAAGAATGTTGACGGCTCTAACAAGTTTCGACATTTTTCACTGCTACGGTGGGACTTGATTAACTGCAGGTATATTTAGCTCAAAAATGCTGAACGATGCTATTTTTCACTTTTATTAGGACTTCAAGCGATGCGAAGTCTTTCCTTTTGTATTTCCAGAATGTACTAGAAATCTTTCGTCTCTTGTACCTTGTTAAAACATACCCAAGTTCATTTATTCTCAAACAAAACCTTTTCGTATTCATAGTAAAAGATCCACAGATACACAAATTCGCGTCGTATACTGCTTTAGTTAGTTTATTATTGTGGTTGTGTTGTTTTGTTAAGTCACGTTTTCGGGGTCGTGATGTCGTAACTAACATTGGTATTTCTAAATTTAATTAGGGTTGTCGACAAGGCAGAAGATTGTCAATAGTTAATTTAACGTTGTTTTAATATCATCGCAGATTTTCACAAAGGAAATAATATTATGCTAGAAATTTATTGTATGTGGAATTCAATGAGACCTAAAAGATATACGAGTATTGTGCAGTTGTGCACCCTCTCGTCTACTTAGTTCCTGAGGAATATCTAAAAGACTATGAAGGTCGTCTTTCATATTTTGCATATAACTCTCAAACCCTATTATTTTGCAAAGTATTCTCCACGAAGAATACATTTTTGTATCCTCTGGAACCAATTCCACTCGCTTGCTGGTAAATTCAAAATATAGTTTTGAAGGCGTTTGTTGCATCTTTTGGGCATTGTAATCTTCGACCACGCAGCAGATTCTCAATTTTTGGAAAGTTAATATGGTGGTTATGACTTAGGTCGAGACTGTATGGAGGATGGTCCAAATATTCGATGTTTTCTTGGTGGAGGATCGTTCTTCGTTGGGGGTTGGTTTTTCGAAACCCTTTGATCTTGCAGAGGAATTGCTGCTACATGGAAACACTTGGATGTTGGAAAACAATTGAAAACACTTTGGAAACGATAATTTTCCTCAGTTTTGGTTCAACTTGAAGCACCCAAACAGTCGACTGTCGTTTATTTTCTGGTTCGTAAAAGTAAATCCAGACAATACTGTATATATTTTTTGAATTTCCCGGGTTAAGCCGGTGTATTGATTCTAATTGCTTTCTGTTCTTCCGTTCACAGATGCGGTATCCAACGAGAAACTAATTAATTAATTAATATTTGTCGGAAAAAATATGCCGCCTGGGAGCTTTCAACGAAAACGCTTCCTAAACATTTCTAAAGATAACAAAATAATGTATGGTGGAATTGTGTATCTTATATGGGGCTACAGAAAAGTTCGCGATGGCGTACGTCTATTTGTTAAGGATAACATAGTATATCCATTTTAATACTTCAAGAAATTGGCAATTATAATGCGGTAATGTAAAAGCTATTTACTCAAATACGGTATTAATCCTCATCCTTTTAAATAAGTTAGAGGCTTCAAGCATTCCATGCACATTATTTTACTCTTTTACACCATAGATAAATATCAAAGTAGTAATCGCAAAAAGGACGCGAGAATAAAATTCAAGCTTCGTTTCATGCAATCACCGTCTTGCCTACTGTTTAGCTTAGGGTTACCAGACGTCATTTTTTTACCGGACAAGTCCTCTTTTTGACCGTCCTAAATTTGTCCAGTATATATTTTAACATACGGTTACAAAATTGCATTACCCGGTGTCCGTTCTATTATTTTATATGTCAATGGTTAATTTCAGAATCTCTGTTCTGTGCAAGATAAATCGAGCAGTTCTGTCAAGTCGCTGCTCGCATAAAACATCTGTCTCCTTGTCGTAACCACTCGTCTTTGTTTAGTGTGACACAGAATACAGTTAACAGAAGCTAACATGAGCCCCGGAAAATATGCGAACTAAAAGAAAGGTAATCGCAACTAGCCAATCCGGAGCTAATGTTAACGATTGTACATTAGTCATTGTTAACATAATCGAAATAATATGACCGAGTAATTTCATCAACATTCATTAATTTTAGTGTCTGTATCAGTGTTGTCAATGCGAGGATAATTATCCGATTTTTACATGAAATTTGAAAATATAGACATTTAGGGCAGATGGTAGTTTTACTTTTGGTCCAATATAATAGTTTATTACGTAACAAGAGTTCTTTTGAGTGCTCATAATTTCATCTTTTTCATTACTAACAGTCATATTCATAGGTAAAGTTGAGAAAATGTTCGGATACTATAATTTGTTACCAAAATTGACAGCATAAGTGAGATGACGTTTTTCCCGTATCAAGAAACATCGAATTATTTTTTTTGAAAGTGTAAAATATGTTGCCGACATGTAGGGGCATCACTCTTTTAATCTAAAATGTATTTCACTAATGCTAAGAGCTTTTATGTTTTTCAATTGATTAAAAGTATGTAAATAAACCAAATAAAGTATTACGTAAATGAAAATTTGATTGCAATTTGATTCACCAAAGAAAGAAAGTTTTTCTATCTAAACGTACGTGTATGTTATGAGATTTTCATTACGTGCATGTTATTGTTAAATGTAACTTACAAGGAATGTTTTTAGCAAGTTTGACTTTGTTTACATATCTCTTGACACTCTTGACAGTTAACATGGTATCAATATTTGGTTATCGATTCAGAATCTCGATTGTTACTACAAAAATAAAACTACAGCGACATGAACACGCTCACCCAGGGCTCATGTTTGCTTCGGCCGACTGTAAGCTTCTGGAAGAAATAATTCTCAGAAATATGATTCACTGAGTACCAGTACAAGTACCTAGTTAAATAAAATAATCATAGGTAATAGGTACCCACTTTTTGACATTTTGAAATGTGTATATTATTTTGTTGTATCGTTTTCTGTTTTCTCATTTTTAAAGTTTATTTTTGTCATTACCTATAATTATAAATAAAAGAAGTAAATTTGCCCTTAATTTGGAGGATGTATGTGTGTGTGTGTGGGGGTAAACTTGTCCTCATTTTTTCCTTGAAGAAGCTGGTAACCCTAGTTTAGCTAATAAGCCGAAGGATAAAGCGCGCGTGCTCCTTTGATAAAATTACTTGGTGCAAATGGAGGTGACGGCGGGGGTCTACTTTGGTAACGACTGACGATTGTGTTTTATTTCTGGATTTTGTTGGAAAGTTATAATTTCGTTAAATATTTTAAGGTCACATTTATGTTTTTTATGTGTTGTCTTTATGTAGTCGCATCATACATAGATACTTGCAAACATACCAATTTTACCGAGAGCCAAATCTCGGAGTAATTTTCTGTAAAAAATCCGTGCGAAGCCGGGGCGGGTTACTAGTTTATAATGTTCTTAATAATACTTATGCCAATTCAATGTTCATCCAAATTTAAATATCCACGCTGCTGTCGACGTTAAAAATCGAAGTTGACACTGGTCTGACATGCTGTTAAAAACTGAATAATGAATTTTCTCATAAAACCTATTTTTTATGCTCCATATATTCAAAATCGAAGCTCGGAGAGCGGATATCGAAAAGGACGTAAAGTCGACGTTTATTGATAAGTTGAATTCTAGTTACCTTGCAAAATGTGCTTTGGTTCATACATGTATTCGGTTTTTGATAGGGACTCGACGTCTTTGGAAAAATTATACGTTCAGATTTATGTAGGTTAATAATATCGTTTGGAGAAACCCTGACACGAATGTAAATTCATTAATTATTCATTAAACGCATTTAACTACAAGCGTGCAGTAAGTAACTACTTATCGCACTGATTTGAGAGCGGTTTGCATTTGATGACATGGTACATAAAGGTAAAGAATCCTTCAACAGTCTGGAACAAAGTCTCTAAAATGGGTGCCGGCACATGAGGGGATTGCAGGTAATGGAATGGCTGACCAGTTAGCTAAAGAACGTTCTAAAGGAGACTTCCGGAACCGTTTTGTGGAATCACAAAAGATTGCGTAAGAGGGGAAATCGGGAACTGGCTAGATAGGGAACACCAACTCAAATGGAGGTCGACACAAGGGCACCTCCATACAAAGAGTTTACTGAACAAGGGAGACAAGGAACTCTCAACCAAGCTGTTGAAACTGAGTAAGAGACATTTGAAAGCAGTTACCGACCTGGTGACTGGACACTGCATCCTGAGGAAATATCTGCACAAAATGGGCAAAGTGAGTGAACCTATGTGCGGGAAATGTGAACTCTATGATGAAACACCTACTTGCATACTCTGCTTCTGCGAGAACTTTCATGGACTCAGACGGAAGCATTTTGGAGAGGAAATAATACAACCATTACAACTACTGAAAATCCCTCCAGTCAAACTAGTGGCCTACATAGAAGACACAAAGCTTCTGGAATGGAAGTAGATAACATGGGAAATAGTACAAAGATTCAGTTCAAGTTCCTGAGCTGTTGAGCACAATCCAATCGAATGAATGATGACTTGGTACATTTTACAATAATTAGAACAAGGATATTAATAAGTGAACTTCAACGAGGTCGTTTGGGACAGAATAGAGTTCAATGTAACTCGTTCACATAAGTATTTAGTTAAAATTTAAAATAGAAATAACTATTAAATAGTGTTATTATTAATAACAACCCGAAATATTTACATGCTCCTTTAAACACTGAAAACTAGACATTATTCTCTAAATGTGCATCAATCAATTTGATTAGGCAATATTTTTCATATAATATAAGCAGACAGAACAAAAGTAATAATATGTAGCTAGAAATGTAATCTACTAAAGACTTCTTGAAGTACGAAATCCACTCCACTGTATTATACTAGTTGATCGTATGGAAACAATCCAGAATATTTGCACAACGGCAATATGAAGTTAATTCAGGAAAGACGATTTCAGTTAGAGTTACGCTAGGAGTAAGGAATAAGCCAACGAGAATTTCGGTAAATATCGAATGTTGAATCTTCAGTTATACGATGCATAATTTGTTTGCGCAAACTGTTGAAATTTGGAATGAAGGAATATCATAATTTTAATGAAATACATTTGTATTGCTATACCTGGTGACTGATATACAGGGTGTGGAAGTATGAACTACACTTGTTTTATTAAAACAAAGTTTGAAATTTTTTCGTACTAATTATAGATATATCAATTCACAATGAAAATTTTAATATAGTTATACCCAATAAACGTTGATATGGTTTATTTACTATTAAAAGACGATGACAATGTAGATTTTTTCTTTATTCAAAGGAAGCTGGAACAGTCAATGTGACAGTTCTTCTTTTTAATTCACCTGTACTAGTAAAGCATACATTGAAGGTGTTTATTTATAAATAAAGGGCTTGTATGTGAAAGTTGTGGATAAAATACAAAATACAGTAACCAATCATTCTATATCTCAATTACCATTTGATATTTATTATTTTTCATTGAGAATAGACTGACAAACTCTAGAACCATCTTCGAGAACACTGGAAGAAATAAATCAAAGCGTCAATCATCTTGAGGAAATTGAAATTATAAATATAATTCCATTTCAAATTTTAATAATCTAACCTATCATTAAAAACATTCAACTGGATGAATTTAAATATAATATATAATTTATATTGATAATAATTAAAGCAAATGGTGTTACTCGCCACAGATAACATATTACTCACGTCTTTCACAGCAGTAAGCGAGGCCCATTGTGGCATTCTCATCAAAAATAACTTATCAAGGATATAACGAACGCTCGGCATTTACTGTTCCATTTCTAGGGCATTTTATTGCGTTTAACTACACACTGCAGATTTGCCTAATTAATTAGTAACGAAAATAACGATTTTCCCAACATTGGAGAAAAAATGAATTCAGGAGTACTAGAAAAACTTGGAAAGACGATGATCGATGTCAATAAACAATAAATACATACTAAACCTAACCTTAATTTTGTCAAAACTGCTGAATTTTTCCAATTGATCTGACAACGTGTTGAAGTTTTGCCAACCCGTAAGCTGAAAATTGCCCTGGCCATTAAGTACAAACTGTATTTACGCCTGGTAAATTTATGTTTACTCTGATATGCAGGAAAGTAACTAAAAATGACATCATCGTCTTTTTATCGTAAATAAACCGTAGTTTATTGTGTCACACAATCGTACAAAGGAAAACTATTTATTTAGCTATATTGTGCCGGTGTGGTTGCTGTTTGGAGGAAAGAGGATGAGAAATAATAAGAGTTCCGTATGTTAAAGACATGGAAATAGTAAGGAAGGTCAGTACCCTGAAGATGGAATAGTTAGAACAAGTGTACTGTAATGGGACCTAATCTCTATAAGGAAAAAAAGTCTCAGGAAAACTGGAATATAGAGTGGGCATCATCCTGCAATAACAGCAATAATTGTTATTACAAAATATACCCTACGCTTCCTAAATTTTATTTCTCTCAACGAAGGAAAATCAACACAATGTTCTACAGATGTCTTACTGGCCATGCGGCCGTTAAAGTTAAACTCTTCAGAATGAAGACTTCAGATACAGAGCTATGTGAATACGATGGAAGTTTAGATGATCTAGAACACTGTTTATTTGGATGTCATCGCAATAGTCATGCAGCCCAATATCTCATGCAAGCTCTTCTTAAAGAAAACTTCGTTTCCTGCTAACAGACTAGCATTGAACATCGGCAAAACTCAAAATATATCATCCTTCAGCCTATATCGAGACTCTGACGAAGTTGCTATAGATATAGGTCAACAAACTATCACCTCTTCTCACAACATAAAATTCTTAGGCATACACATTGATAACAAGCTTGACTGGAACTTTCATATAAATCAACTAAATAAATCTCTTAGCAAATATGTATTTGCATTGCAAGCAATAAAACAACATATTAACATATTTGTAGCAAAAACGGTGTATTTCGCTCAATTTCATAGTATAATGCAATATGGTATTGAATTTTGGGAGACTGCTGTATCCGCAGGCTCCGTATTCATGACTAAAAAAAAATTAGAGCGCTTTTCAACTTAAAATCTAGAACTTCTTGTAGACCATTCTTGAAAGTAAATAGAATAATGACCATGACAAACACTTATATTTACAAAACTTCTTTATTAATTCACAAGCATCAAAATGAACTTCTTACCCCGAATGACAGACATAAATATCCTACTCGAAAACAAGACATAATACCTCCAAACTATGAATATAGTCGCACTCGAAATGGCCCTTTATATTCAGGTATTCCAGTATATAATCATTTATCTTCAGATTTGAAAAATCTTAAAAACAAAAAGTTTAAAAGAAAAATTAAACAACTACTACATTAGTATGTTTTTTTATAATATTTCAGAAGACAAATTTTAACCAAAAACTTTTTTCTCTTTTTTTTTGTTATTTCCAACGCTTAGGCTAAAATCACTGTGTATTTTATTAAATTTCTATATGGTTTGTAGAGTCCGTTTCAATAAGGAAGAAGCCACCTGAAGTTGGCGTACCGACCTGCGCATAAAACAAAATCTGTCGAGCGATCGTTCCATGCCATTGGCGTTACAAGCGATGTTTCATGCCGACAGCAATTAAATTATTGACATTTGAGGTTGTGTTTGAAACAATCATTTACTGTCGAATATTTTTCATTTTTGAATATCTTAAGACGTTCTGCTAGTTTATTTGTGAGTGCTGTGTGTTTTATTTGATCTAAAACCATGCCTCCTACAAAACTGGTTGGTGTTAAAAGAAAAGTTATCCACAGTGACAGATTCTTGAAAACGTTGCAACTTTTATGGAGTCTGAAGCTGAACATGGAATCCAAATTCCTTTAAAAAATCATCGGTAAGTCAAATATGAAAGTATAATAATCCAATATATTACTCATGGCATTCAGATTGTTATGAAATATATGGAAGAGTATACATTACTTCAAAAATAATTGAATTCTGATAATAATTCATATAGTCTGCTGCACTTAGCAGTTATTTATATGGTTCTAATACTTCTAATTTTGTGTTACCCTACAAAATGTGAACACGTTACGCTACTGATTTAGATTAAAATATCAATTTTTAAATATGGCGCTGGTTTTGACATCAAGGTCGCGCATCGACTGCAACTTCAGGTGGCTTCTTCCTTATTGAAACGGACTCTACTGTATATTGTGATTTTGTGGAATAAATATCTATCTATCTAGAAACGTCCCCTCACTATTTTATTTAGCGTGTAGAAATCTCGCAATCAAAACTATCTTGTGGGAATTCTTGAAGCGATCTAGCGCAAATTTTGATTTTAACCTCCAAAAATGTAAAAATGTAAGTAGTATGTATGAGGTACTGAATAAATCTACTACGAGTATAAACAATGATGTACGTATTGTCTCTCCCTTTGTTATTATTATTCCTCCTATCCGTTGCCTTTGTGTTTATTTGAGTCGCTATGACGGGCACTTTAGCGTGAAAAGAATATCGCCGATTTTCCTCACTTGCTTTTATATTTTGTTATTACTCTATTAGATGTAGTTTGATGGAGGTATGAATGACTGAATGCATGAATCAAACTAGGACCTTTACTCTTACATATGATTTTATAGTTTGCTTCAAAATGTTCGTGGATGAAAGGGTAACCAGCGACCAAGGCCAACAAAAAAAAGTGTAAGTTCGTGAATAGCTCTGGAACTTACATCACAGTAACCTTAAATATGTCAGTACATTCTGAAGGAGGTGGGAATGAGAAAAGAAGGGTGATTATTGGCTACTTTAAATGCCTCACCTCCTAAACCAGTTTCGATGAAAATGGATTGTAACGGTTGACACTTTTGAGACGGGCACAGATAAAAAAACGCAAACAATATCTATGTAAGGAAGTGCATCGATCTTGATTTTTGAATTTCTTGCTAGAATTTCTAACGTGACTCCATGACTCCACAGACAATTATTTAAAAGTTTATAGTTATTTTGACTTGCATGTAGCGCCTTAAAACTGGTTTTAAATCATCCTGCATACGCTGGGAATCGAACCGTTGTCCTCATGCTTAATAGAATAGACAAATGGTATCCAAACTTTTTTGTTTCGAGGACGCCTTGCCATGTTCCTGGATTTTGGATAGACTCTGCTTACTTGATATAATTTTTTGCTACAGCTGGTATAGTACTACTAAATACCGGGTGTCTCAGAAGTTTCTGACCCATTTTAACAGTAAAAATCTCGGAACTCAGAAAAGATAGGGAGGTGCAGTTTTCGAGGAACAATTTTTTTTATATATAAAGTTTTTTCAGTATAAATGTTTATTTAGTGGAATCTTATATATAGGGTGTTTTTGAAAAAATGGTTTTATTAATTGCAAATATCGTATATTTTTTTAATGAAACACCCTATATATTTTTATTCTATCTAAAAATGTATGATTTATTGAAGTTTAGATGAAAAATGAGTAAGTTATTTGGTTTTTAATGATGATTGTTTGTTAGATAAAGATATGTATGACTCATATGTTTTAAATAAAAAACAATTACAAAATTTGCCTGCTAACTAATACCTACGTTTAAAAAAAAATCATACCAAATGTTTTTGAAAGAAGCACGACTTATTAGAAATATCTAAAACAATTAAACAACCTTGGAAGATGAATCAAATTTTAATAAAATTGAACATTATAATATCTTCTATAAGTTCCTTGTGGCATTAGGTACTTGTTATTTATATTAACAAAATTTCCAATAATCAATTACCTGCGTTATCAGGATAGCATCATAAGTTTTTATCCAGGTTTTCTTATGATTTATCTTTGGAATGGTTGTTAATCGATACACACTTCAATACACAAAATCACCAAACTTAGTTATACATATTTTGAAAACAAAATAATCATACACAAAAAAGTAACAACAAACGCGTTTATATTAACAAAATTTCCAAAATAAGCAAGAAAAAAGCGCTATCCCAATAAAAACCGTTCCTGGAACGTGCACTTCACTGGATTCCATTTCTAGTGGACTACATATCGTTAGAATGTCATGAAATAAAATATTTTATTTCTCATTTTACCAGAGGTGTGATCTACTATGAATGGACCTTAATAAAATTTGACAACAAAGTTTTGTAGTCTTAAACTTCAAAATATTATTGATTGTCTAGTTGTCAAATTTTTTTCGTTGTGTCAGATAGGGACCAAAAATTTTTTCATTAATTCATTATTAGTTAATCTTGACAACGGTAGCTGGAACGCTACCGAAACGTTGAAATAAAAAAACATATTGTGGTTTGATTCCCAAGAAAATAAGAAAAAATGAACATTATAAATTATCTAATTTAAAAAAAATCTTTAAGATGTTCCAAGCATTGTCCATTTTGATCTATACATTTTTGCAACCTGAACAAAAAGTGATCAAAAGAGTTGCGTAACATTTCCGGGGTAATTTCTTGAAATGTTCGGACCATGTTGCCTCGCAGTTGTTCCAGAGTCTCTGGAATAGGATTATAAAATCTATATTTGGTAAAAGACCATATAAAAAAGGCTGGAATCAATTTTGGTGAGTGGGTAGGCCACTCAATTGGTCCGGCTCTCCCAGTCCACCTATCTCCAAATGTTTCTGCTAAAGAGTTTCTGGCCACAAATGAAAAATGTGGTGGCGCACCATCTTGCTGAAAGTAAACTGAATTTATCATGCCATGTTGTCCAAGTTGTGGATATAAGTAATTTTGTAACATGTCTGTGTAGACATTACTATTAATTATAGTTTTTCCAAAAAAGAACGGTGAATCTCTTTCGTACTCTTTTATTACCCTTGGATTTTCAGACTTACATATGCGACAATTATGTTTATTACATTGCCGGTTTAAATGAAAACCAGCCTCATCTGACATTATAAGTAGAACATTGGGAACATCTAGCATGCATTTTTTGGTGTATCTGAATTTTATAAGGAGTTAACTTTAATATCCTCATACATCTCTGAACTTAGGGTTTTGAAATTCCTGTTGTGTATGATATTTTGCGGAGCGATATTCGATTATTATGTTCTTCTAATGTTTCCTGAATGCATAGGAGTCTATTCAAAAAATTATCAGCATCACGTGTTTGATATATCTTCCAATAATCCACTTTGCAGAAATGCAACGTACCACTTTTTTATACTGTTTTTGAAGGTGGATTTTTCCTAAATATCCCACGAAATGTTCTTTGTGTCTTAACAATCGATTCATACTTAGCATACAATAACTCAGTTTTTGATTTTTCAGGTAAACTAAATCGGACCATTATTGAAAATAAATTAACAGCTAGCCGTTTTAAAACTATTCAAATCAAAATTAATTTGGGGAAGAGTTCAGCTTTCAGATAGAATAAAAATATATAGGGTGTTTCATTAAAAAAATAGACGATATTTGCATTTAAAGATACCATTTTTTTGAAAACACCCTATATACGATTTCACTAATTAAACATTTATATTGAAAAAACTTTATATAAAAAGAAATTGTTCCTCGAAAACCGCACCTCCCTATCGTTTCTAAGTTCCGAGATTTTTACAGTTAAAATGGGTATGAAACTTCTGGGACACCCGGTATTGAAATTCCTGACTTTGATGGTTTGGTGTTAAAACTTTTATTGAAAAATACTTTTTTCCCCATTTTCGTTTAATATGGACCCTCAATTTTTTTCCGCTGACATGGACCCCTTGCAGGTTATCGTCGACCCCTGGTGGTTGATTAGTCACTTTGAGATTCACCGGACTAGACCTAATTTCGTTTAGCGAATAGAAGGTGTTAATGTTGCATGACAGGATGTATTTCATGTGAAATACAAAGACGCAACGCTTAGCCTGGAGGTTATTGAGAAATCGATCTAAGAGGAAAATTTCACAATAAAAATGTTACTTTAATTTGGTGAAAACATTTCCATTAAATAACCTTGCTTGTAAATGATTTTAATACAACACGGCTTGAACGAAATTTAATCGTTTTTGTCTCGACATCAATCCCAGTGATGATTTAGTTCAGTTTGAATTACATTTTCATTTTAACGAAGTGATTTTGTTAATCTTATTTCGAACGGATGCGAACATTTAAATGACTTTAAATTTTAAATGAACTAGATTACAGATTACTACTGTACAATTTAAAAGCTTGTTATAGAGCATTTTGTATTTTTGTCATCATACAAAGATAATATAATATTTCAAAGAATTTAACTTTAAATTAATGCATATTGAAATTAATAGAACAGTTTGAGGAATAATTATTGACAATAAATGCATATTACTTTGTTGGTGATATACTTCTTGATCAATGTTTATATTTCTTGATCAATGTTATTGGAAATCAACGGAGCTTCACTTGGTATGGATCTACTAGGAGCGGAAAAAAAACCGATCGTGCAAAAAATAGCGAAAGATACACGGGCCGGATGTTCCTTTACAGCTTTAAGGTCTGGTAACCAAACCCTCAAGCTGGCAAGCTTGACATCCGGCCCTTATATTTTAATATACTAGAGTTTGTTTAACCATCCTTTGACGTTACGTCATAATCGGTGACGTATTCTGCTGTTTTATGTTGGGAGCTAAAACTGGACAATGTATGACGTAACGGCAAAGAACGGTTGAACAAACTCTGAAACTTCACATTGTTTATTTACATATTTCAACACATCCCTTCAGGCCCTCAACAACAAAAATAAAAAAGTGGAAAGTTGTTTCGGTTCTTATCCACTTTTACGATCCATTTGATAGAGAAGCTCTAAATGCTGTTCTGCTCTATCTCATATTATTACTGTGAATAAAACATCTTCCTACTTTCATACTCAAAATTACTTACCGCCTTGATGTACGTAACGTGAATATACGACATATTTATGCTCTTTCCATTCCAGTTAAGCTTAAAACTTTTTAAAATTCAAACGAAGGTTTTATAGAAATTTATTATCATAACCACAGTATATGTAACAAACATTATTTGGTGAAATTTTTATATTCGGTCATAAATTAAGCGAGAAAATTGTTTATTTACTTCAAAGGCAGCCGCATATTCTTCTATTTCTTTATTACTTCGCAGTCTATACAGAATAAGAAAAGTGCGGACACGAACCATTTTTGGTTTTACATAAGTACCTCCATATTGCGGTTAATCGTATTGTAGTGCGATCTAGCGGCTCATATCGAAAGTGGGTCTGAGGTAGAAAAATAGGAAACTACTAAAGGTCGATTCAAACACATCAGTCACGACACTGTTCCGACGCCGAACCGGTACCGTTCCGTCACAGCATTTTTTTGACTGATTCGTTCCGTTTGTTCGCACACACCCGGAATGTATCAGTCTTCGGCGACCAATCTGTAGAAAATATGGCAAGTTTTTCCGATGATTAGCAATAATTGCTATATGTTTGGACGAAGAGAGAGAAGCAAACCAAGCAAAAAGACGGAAATGGATCCATGATCATACCGAAGGAGAATCCGTTTCATTACCTTTTTCTTCATTTGTACCGCTCGACATGTTTTCGGCAAAACCAAAAAATATACTCGCGGATATTCAAAAATCGGCCGGGCGTGAAGCGGGTCGAAACCTGACTGCTTGGAAACTGTCTGGCAACGGATAAAATAAATGTGAACGCCACCGGATATTTCTATTAAAGAATATTTTTTATGACGGATTGTTCGGTTCAGCGCCAGAACTGTGACGTGACGGGACTGATGTGTTTGAATCGACCTTAAAGGTGCCATCTACATCTACAACCCTTCAGGAGAACATTGAAATTTTATCGTGTTATTTTGGAGGTCACTCAAAAGATCAGCGGATTTGTCACCGAATGATTTCTTTTTTTGGGGTTTTTTAAAAAACCCAAACCAAAAAACATTTTTACAAATACATGACGACCTAAAATCTCTGTTTAAAAAACGTCTAAGAGACTCCTGGCAATCATACTGGGACACAACACACTCCGCCCTGCATGAAATACAACCTAGTCCGAAGTATCACCATCACTCCACACTCTTCAGAAAAGAAAAAGTAATTATAAGAAGATTGTGCATTGGACATACACGTTATACCCATGGATACTGGATGACAAAAGAAGATCGCCCCCTGTGCCAGTTATTTGTTCTGTTTATCTAACTGTTAAACACATCCTAGTGGAATGCCACCGCTACCAAACCTAACAGCAGAAACACAACATAAAAAAACCACTCAGTGGTTGAAATTTGGTGAAGTGAACTCAGTCCTATCCTACCTAAAAGACATAAATTTAATAAATCATATCTACAAATGTTCTACCTAAAGTGTATCGAATATCATAATCATAACTGTTTAACCTAAAATGCATGAAATACTGTAACTGTGTCAATGACCTCAGCAGTCGAGACACGTTAATTTAAATAAAAAAAAAAGAAATTTATAATTTTGAACGGGCTCAAAATTTGATAGAACTAAGGGCGAAAATTGTCCAGCATTGTGCAAACATTACACCGAATCAGCTCAGAGATACAAGATTATCTTTGTTCAATAGATTCGGTTTTTGTTTGGATCAACAATGAGGACTATTTGAACCTTTAATTCATTATTTTTTTAGTTTTAGCATTTTAAGTTGTCTTTCGGAATTTATTTTCAATTTGTGTTTTAATTTAAAGAATCGTATTTTGTTTTATTTACGAATTCATTTTTATTTTGGAAGCCGTTATGACCAAAAGAAATCAAAAGACACTTGAATAATAAATCGCACATATGCACATAACCACATAACTAACACATATTGGAAGGAGAAGAGGCGGGGTTTCTTACAGTAGTTCTGAATCCAGCAGTCCAGCTAAATACTTGATATTTATTAAAGTAAATTTATAGAAAAATTTTGTTAGTGGACTATTTAGATCGAAGCATACATTAAATCCCTGTTCCGTTTCTCATTGCATGTATCTGTATATATACTGCTCTAGGCAATCCAATATCTACTGATGACATCACCTAAATGGATTGGAGCACTCAGAACTGGAGAAATTTCCTATTTTAATAAGCCACGCTACTTTTTAACATGACCGCCACAACCAAGAGTCGTAATTTTTTAACCAAATGTCAATGTATCTTCTATAAGTTCCTTGTGGCATTACTTATTCTTTTTTCTTATTTTTTTGGGAATCAAACCACAATAATGTTTTTTTATTTCGACGTTTCGGTAGCGTTCCAGCTACCGTTGTCAAGATTAACTATTTCTATACTATAAATAATCTTGACAACGGTAGCTGGAACGCTACCGAAACGTCGAAATAAAAAAACATTATTGTGGTTTGATTCCCAAAAAAATAAGAAAAAAGAACAAATGTCAATGATTGTCGGTAATAATAATAATAAAAATCGCGTTTGTAAAAGCATTTAGTATACACTCACATTAACAAATTCCTTATGATATTCAAATCTTTATATGACTTTTCAACTGCGATAAAAGATTATACGTTATCTGCAACTTCGTGGAGAATGTCACCACCTAACTGTCACCGTCTATTATGGGCGTACCATTTATCGTTGAAAAGAGTTTGTTTATTTATTAAAATGTCATTTACATTGGAAGTACGATGAAAATTAAAAAATGGATTCGTTTATAAATAAAAACTTCCATCTACCATTGACGTAGAAGAAATTTTTTATATTGGATCAATTTATTTGTGGAAAAAATTATATCATCGACGTACGATAACATTTTTAAAAGGTGCTCATTTATTAGTGTTTTCACATTTGTCGGCAGTCTGTAGATTCCTGTTTTTGACCTTTTTATTCAGTAGGTTGGTGAAATTAAGGCATTTCTTAACCATTCTATATTAGGAGCAATGGTATTATAATTTCAAATTCCCTACGAGTGTTTCATATAAATGAAAAATAAACTGAATCACATGCTCGAACAGAGCCTTTTAATGAAATAAAAGCACTTGAGTTATTTATAGCTTATCTGTGTCTTCGGACAACCCTAAGGCGTTAAAGATCAACACTTTATTTGTTGTTTCGTTTCAGTACTTTGTCAACTTCCCCTAGGCTGTTATGTAGAAAAAGAGATAAATTTGAACAGTAGAGTGAAAAGGAGATAAATAAGTACGTTAGCTGAAGGGATGTATGAAAATATTTTAAATTCAACACAGTGGTTAGTAGCCTTGAGTGATACTGTTAAAGGGCCCTATTTATTTTAACAATATATTTACATGAAAGAAAATTGATGTACAAATGAGCATTGGGTTTGCTTGGATGATTAAATTGTGAAAGAAAAGATATTTCCAACGCCATTCTGGTTTGGGAAAAGCAAAATCTTTTTATATCTGGTGTGGCTTGAATTTATTAGTACAGGCTTTGCAAACACTAAAAACAGGCAAAGGCCTGTTCTAGATGATCAGAAGAAAATCCAACGAACCGTTTAAACCCCAGATTTATTTATATTTATCAAAAAGGTTCTGAAGACAACATGAAACCTAAGATTTTCTTAGATGTTTCCTCAACTTAAATTACAAATGCACCTTCTAATAATCTTTGGTTAAACTGGGATGAGCTAGAAGCATGCAGTCAGGAGGTACACAAATGGATCTAAGACTGGCATTGGGACAGTAGCTGAAGTCCATAGTGCTAGACCCAGACGCAATACTCACGTATCGTTGAAGAATCTTGCATCTGTATTCCAGGCAGAAATCTACGCTATCGACATGTGTTTGCAATTGAATATCGAAAGGGGGTATAGATGCCAAAATATCTTTATACTCCTTGATAGTTAGGCAGCACTAAAATCTTTAGTATGTCCCCAGATCAGTTCTAGTTCAAAGCTAAGGTCTGAGACTGCATTCTCTGGTCCTGAACCAGTATTTGGATATCTAAAACTGCGGCACGTGGTTATAAATCTCGGTGGACTCAAACTATAGACATCAGTCGTACTGGAGACACGTGCCAAAACAGGAACACAGCAAACTCCTGGTCAAAAAACCCTCGGAGACGCTGACTATCGAAATACTAAACCTG
The DNA here is from genome assembly GCA_949126875.1 of Lochmaea capreae. Classification (NCBI taxonomy): domain Eukaryota; kingdom Metazoa; phylum Arthropoda; class Insecta; order Coleoptera; family Chrysomelidae; genus Lochmaea; species Lochmaea capreae. The sequence continues at coordinate 16,476,670 of OX421409.1, forward strand.
AGCAGGGGTAAGATAAGGATAGTGACGGGTTTAATTACCAGTCACTGTACCTTAAGGAAGCACATGCATACAACCGGCATAAATAGGGAGGAACCTATCTGTCGGTTGTGCATGGAAGAGGAGGACAACAGCCTCTCACATTGTCTTTGATTGTGAAGCATTATCTCATTGAAGATATAGTCTCCTAAGACTAGAATATACAAGGGAGGATTTCTCCAAGAAGGACCTAGTGAAAAGACTGTTAAGCCTGATAAGGGCCACTTTTCTCTTCACATAAACGGCACAACCAAGACCTCAAAAATCCTAAAGGCTGAGGTGTCGAGGACTCTAAGCCTCTGACTGGTGGTGCTGAACCAATCAATCAACCTTAGGTTGAGAATAGAATTCATCCAGAATCGTCTATTCAAGGTTTTTTCATGCAAACAACGTCCACCGTCCCCATTCCCCAGAAGTCGACGTTCTGGGGACGGCGTAAAACGGACTAACACTATCTTAAGCGCGTTTCGATAACCAAACTGGGCTCAGTGCTGTTTATATAAATCTGTCAAATTTCAGCTTAGACTTGTTCTAAGAAGGTAAATTCCAAAAACAAAAGAAACAGCTAAAAAAAAGGAATAATTAATTTTAAAAAAAAGTATGTATTGCTGGTCCAATTGAAAAAGGCTCTTGTATATCTAAATAAATAACGAACATGCTATCCCGAAGAAAGTGTCGACCGTACCGTATAAAATATTCTTTCTTTTTCCAAATCGATTTTTGATGGTTACATTGCTACTTTCGGGCTCGTAAAGAAAAAAGAAAAAAGGCACCGAAGTACTTAAGACCGTATCTATTTTATTGTCCCTTATATTAAAAGGAAGTATATTTACAATAGAATATGTGAATACAAGATTAGAAGTCGAAAAGGGCTTCATCAGATCTCCGCTTTTTAGTCCCTGAAAGATCTTTCGTTCTCAAATAAAGACAGCGAACAAGAAGAAAATGTAACTTCAAGTCTTAACTGAGGCGTCTCTAAATAAATCCGTTTAATGTTATAAAGAGAAGGATAAAAGTGAGAGGAGAAGGAGGAATAGAAGGGATTGCCTGTTTGGGATATTTTTCATACTTTTTGTTGTGCTTTTTTGATTTATAGAAACAGGCAACAACATCTTGCTCTCGACTTCAATGTAAGCGGTGGGAAAGGATTCTTTTGAATGAATATTAAAATATTAAAAGTTTTACGTTGGTAGCGGGAAATTTTTCAGGAATGTTAATTTCTTGAAAGACAATGAGAAATTTGTTTATTCTCATTTTATTAATGATAAAGTGAGTTGGAATATTTTAAAAGTAGCAAAAACGTTTAATTATAATTTATATTTACTCGATGGGAATCAAAAGTATAATTCTAGCATCAAACAAACTGAAAACTAACTCAAAAAATTTTTAAAAACTCAACTGACGCGACAGGTAATATTTCCCCACGTTCATGAACGCCATCTATTATAGTTTAAAGGAAACTGTTACAATATTTTGTTATACATGGGCTGAAAAGTATCGGGCCTGACACATAGATGGCGCTAATTTCAATGCAATCGCCTGTTTTTCAGTTAGTACTTAACTTAAAAAGACAGCTATCAAAATTTCATGATATTGTATTCATTAGTTCGTGAGTTATTGTGCTAAGAGTAACGCTACATTTAATATTTTCAAAACAATGGATAAAAAACAATTTCGTGTTTACAAAGTGAAGTTGTGTGAATTAGCTGACATCGTAAAGATATGAAAAGAACGCGTTGGCTTTATATTGCATGACCAATTGACTATGAGAAAGCTCTGTTCAAAGTGGGTCCCGCGTTTGCTCACTGTTGACCAAAAAATAAGAACGTGTTGATGCTTCCTAGCAATGTTTGGCCATGTTTAAACAAACAAACCGGAATTTTCGCGTCAATATGTGACAATGGAAGAAACATGGATGATCACTTTACTCCGGAATCAAAACGATCGTCATCTGAGTGGACAGCAGCTGGAGAACCTCGTCCAACGCGCCCGAAAGCACAACAGTCAGCTGGAAAGGTTATGACCTTGGTATTTTGGGATGTACGGGGGGTAATATTCATCGACTATCTTGAAATGGAAAGTACCAAGAACAGTGAATATTATACAGCATTATTGGAGCGTTTGAAGGCAGAAATTGCAAAGAAAAAAATTTTGTTTCATCAAGATAACGCACTGTGTCACAAGTCAATCAAAACAATGGCAAAACTACATGAATTGAGCTTCGAATTGCTCCCACATCCATCGTATTCGCCAGATTTGTCTCCCAGCGACTACTGGCTGTTCGCAGATCTAAACACTGAGGCATATTTTGAAGCAAAAGATAAATCGATCTACAAAAGTGGTATTGAAATGTTAGAGCGGTGCTGGAATGATTGCGTTGTTCTTGATAGAAATTACGTTAATGAATAAAACTAATTTTGAACAAAAAAATTCGTTTTCCTTTCAGCCCATGTTTTACATAGTCTACATCGTATTGTACCTATGGGTACTTTTAAATGACCTTTTAAAAGTGTCTGCTCCCATTGTACAGCGCGAAATGTGAATTCATAAAATTCTCAGAATATTTATTGGAAAAAATACAGTTTTATCTTTTTAAAATTAAAGGAAAAAAATAGAACTTTGAAAATAATTAATACTCGTCTTTAAACAACACCCCTATTACGCTCGGCAGATGCAGAAGAATGTGTGGAAAAAACTGGGGAGTCCCAACCCAAAAATCATCCAATTGATACACAAGCATTGTTATATACAGGTTGTTTCTGAATTCATGCGAAATCATTCAGGAGGAAATTATTCTTTCCCGAGATGTCACCCCTAAAAAGGTGCTGAGTGAAATTGAGTCTTTATGATAGAAACTTGCAGGCTACAAAGAATAACAATCTCCCAATGAAAATAATGAATATTTGTTTCATGACGTTGCGGAATAACATAAATAAACTTATTTTTGAAGCATGAAATTGTCTTCAATATATTTCAGTCTATCGACAGTTACATACAATGTGGAATGGAATAAAATTCTTTGTCATTATTTTAGAAAATTATAAAAAATGCCGAGACACGTCAACTTTTGAATCGAGTTGTGCGTTATGTAAACATAAATTTGAATGTACAGGGTGATTCACGCAAGTATGCCATAATCGGTGTTGTTTTTTTTTTAATGAAACACCCTGTATATTTGCATATTTTTGAAATCCTCTTAATGAACCGATTCCAACAAACTGAATAATGTATGGTGAATTATGAATTATACAGGGTGAAATTTTAAAATTAATAATTTATCACACTTGAAATATTGGTACTTTTTTAAATTAGCTAAATATGGATTTATCAAAAATCTAAACTAACTAATTATTAGACGTATTTGTATATTAAACAAAACCTGCTACGCCCATGAATTTTATCATAAATACCTAAAAATTGCCTAAAAAAAAACGCCAATAATTAGACAAAATCGGTAAATAATGTGGATTGTTTTCTATTCTGTCAGTTGTTGATGTGTTGACAGTTTATACTGAAGAAGTAAAATTTTTGTCAAACACTCTTGTCGACATAACAATGAAATATTTAACTGAGACTCACCGAATTGAGATTTTAATGATGATCGGGTACGGGGATAACTGCAGAAGTCAAGTTGAAGTGGCAAACTTATTTAATCATAGGTATCCCGAATTGCCTAATATTTCACAAAGTACTGTGTCTAAAATTCATGCACAATTCAGAGAACTTGGACATGTCAAACCATTGAAAAGAAAACCACACTTCGTTGAAGATGATGTGAAAGTGGATATTTTGTTAAGTGTCGAAGAGAATCCAACTTCAAGTACCTACACGTCAAATTGCCCGTGAAAATAATGTTAGTCATACAACTGTTCTAAGATGTCTTCATAAAGAAAAACTTCATCCCTACAAATTAACTTTTGTGCAGGAGTTAACAGAAGACGATCCAGATCGTAGAATGGATTTCTGCGAAAGATTGATGAATAAGCTGAACAGAAATGAGATAGCTCTTGGTACCATTCTTTTTTCTGACGAATCATCATTCACATTGAATGGAGAGGTAAACCGACAGAACTGTAGATATTGGTCAGCAGAGAATCCTAATTGGATGCGTGAGACACATACTCAGTACCCTCAATAGGGGAACGTTTGGGCCGGTATCATAGGCAACCATATTATTGGTCCTATATTTATAGATGGAAATTTGACAGCTGAAAAATATTTAAATATGCTTAGAAATGAAGTTATTCCTGCGTTGGCAAACTTATATCCCAACGCAATAGATCCTAGCTTGCCGAATGAAAATGTTTGGTTCCAGCAAGACGGGGCAACACCCCATTATGCTTTAATGGTGAGAACTTATTTAGATGAAATCTTCCCCAATAAATGGATTGGACGAAGAGGTACTATTGAGTGGCCAGCTAGATCGCCAGACCTTACGCCGTTAGATTTTTTTCTGTGAGGTTATCTCAAGAACAAAGTATATGCAACACAACCAACTAGCATTGTAGACCTCAAAGACAGGATAACTACAGAAATACGGAATATTTCACCTCAAACTTTAAACAAAGTTAAGGAGGAGTTCTATAGGAGACTGTGCTATTGCCAACAACTAGGTGGAGAACATTTTGAGCATTTATTTTAATGTATTAAATTCAAATACATCAGGTATTTTATGTATGTGTTTAATAACTGTGAAAATAAAAATTTCACCCTGTATAATTCATAATTGACCGTAGACTATTTAGTTTGTTGAAATCGGTTCCTTAAGGGGATTTCAAAAATATGCAAATATACAGGGTGTTTCATTAAAAAAAAAACAACACCGGCTATGGCATACTTGCGTGAATCACCCTGTACATTTGAATTTATGTTTACATAGCGCACAACTCAATTCAAAAGTTGACGTGTCTCGGGATTTTTTATAATTTTCTAAAATAATGACATAAAGAATTTTATTCCATAAGTGGTTTCCACACTGTATAAAAACTTACCTTGTGTAGTGCAACGGGAAAGTAAAGAAGATATTTAATTTAATATCGATTTAGTAAGCTACATCAATACAGATAGGAATCTGCAGTTAGTATAAATTTAAAGGAAAATGAAAAAAAAATCTCGCCAGAAGGAACAGTAAGTTTGTTGCTGTTTGCTTTTGTCATACTCGAAGTTCTTGAAATTCTTATTAAAAATTTTATACGTAATAACAGTTATTTTTTTCAGCAGACTATTCATTTTATTCTGTGTATTTTTTTTCATTTTTTCAACTGAAGTGAAATAGTTATTTGTATGCTTAGGCCGCGAAATACCTTTTTAACGTACCGAAAGAACAGTTATCGCCGAGGCCGTTTGCGGCCGAGGCAAGATAATCTTGAGGTCGTTAAAAAGTTTCGCGGCCATGGCATACACACTATTTTTCGTGCAATCGTTAAAATTATTAAACTGGATAATTGTAAATAAATATATATGCTCTAAAATCAACAGCCACTTTAATTTATTTAACAATGTGTGCTATGGAAATGATATGTTTCAATATATACAAAATACTTTGACAGTTCTTGCTTCAACTTTTGGAGTAAATATAAGTAATAATACAAACTGTACAATTAATGTTAATATTCATCCTAAATAATATAAGTACTTATGTATTTGTTGGTATTTAATAAAAAATATTCCTTGTCTTTGTAGTATTTTAGAAATGTCAAATTTGGAAGTGATATTCAAATTTGGAAGTGACGTTTGGTTTCGCAGCCGTTGCTATGGGTAACGGCCGCGAAATTGAATTTCGCGGACTGTGTTGAGAACGCGAAATACTGACTTCGCGTCCGGTTGCACGAAAATAATATTTATTCACAATCGGTCAGTAATATAGACATTTCTTACCTTTAAAACGGTAGGGAATTTCCCATTTTTTTGTCAATTTGAAAGAAGTTTTATTTTCATAATTCATTGAAAAAATTCATAAAACGTGAATGTTAACTAGCATTCAACTTAAATTTCATCTATTTACAAACAGGAACTTGTTTACTTTGTAAGATAATCTATTAGTCATTAAGATTCCAGGATATTTGTGTCAACAATCAGTAACTGAATATCCTTCTATGCATATATCCTCATTATCCTTCCGCAATCGGACCTAAGGTTACCTCAAACTGTCGATTACGCAAACAAATCTAATAGCTAGAGTCAACTAACTGTAGATTACCATTAGGATGGATTATACAATAAGCTCTCCACTATAATGTTACATTTATCAACCAACATAATCCGTTTGTCGTGCTCTGATGACTTTAATGATTGACGGAGTCTGAGAGCGTAGAATAGAAACAGGCCGTATAACGTTTGTCCAACACCCCCGTCGTTTTTGAGCTAGCAGTCACATGAGACACGAGACGAATATGCATAATTGAACGGAATGTTTTGAGTTTAATTACAATTGTCTACAGACTGGACAATTATTACTTCAAATCAGTTGGGAAGTTTTTCGTGTTGGGTTGAATTTGTAGTATTAGTACATTCGGTGGATTATATTTTAGGTATAAGGACGAGATAAAGACCCTGCATAATATCAGATACCTGATTCCAGTCGTGGCAGTCACAAGGTACATGCTCTGCCGTTTTATATTTCAGACAAACACGACACGTCGGATCTCCCGATAACTCGTCTCAACATAAGGTGAAGTAGATAGACAGCGTAGGACATGCTTGCTATAGTCTAACACTTGCTTGGATGTATAAGTGCCTTCGAATTAAACAATTCTGATTGGATTATGTCAGAACTCTGAAACATTTCTTGCAGTTCAGGCATTTGATGTAAGCAAAACTCTATAAGATGCCAATTACAAATTCTGGTGGTGGTGATAAAACTATCTATGGCACCTGCGCTACTCTTCACGCTTTGTTAAGTCTTTTTTGGTGGTTTAGACAATTTCAATATACACGGTAAGAGCTAATCGTTCTTGAAACCGCTTGGTTACACAAAACAATTTTTAATATTTTATTCGGGAGATTGGTCTCTTTCGGTCCATCCACGGAGTAAATTTTTGCCGGAAATTTAGTTGGATGGGATAATAGGAAGGTTGATATTGCTGTATGGGTGTTTTTGAGCCATTTGTGTATTAACAACCATCTGCTTTGGTAGTTCCTTCTTACAGACTCTTAGTATTCCCTCCTTAAAGACTCTTAGTAGCTCCTCTTCACAGAGGACTCAGCCACCTCTCTTTGGAATTAGGAGGATATAAGGCAGGTCGTAGTTTATGCTTAGATGCATTATGTCAGAAGTAATTTCAAGACTTTTGTTACTTTTCGTGTCCACCAGCAATCTGCTACGCTAGGCATGTTTTGAACATTTGGAAATAAGCGAAATTTTACATGCTGTCCATCTAGCAGATATATATAGAGAGGGAGAGGAGGAAGGTTCATGGCTGTTGACGGTCTGGTGCCAGTCGCACCAGAAATTGCCAGACCAGTCTAACTATGTATGTCAGAGAGCTTTGCTTAGGCCGTTCAATAGATCCTACGAAATATCCTCAATGATAGTCTAGGCTTTTGAACAACTTTTTTAAATATTTCACTTCCGCTGCAAATAGAAAATTCTCACAATTGTAGAAAGGAGCAGGATAATCTCCCAATTTCCTTTTCCTAGTGAGAGGATCTATCTATTATGGTTTTGACAAGGTTTACATTCATCTATTCCCTTTGGCTCCAACTGAAAACATATTCCAATGACTTAGGGAGGATTAGTATATGCTACCTTTCCTGAACACTGTGCAGCTCATCTATCAAGAGTGACCACATTAACCCGACTTCTGGACAGTCCCCGGAAACCTTGAAGCTCAAGACCTCATTCTAAAGAGGTAAAGTGGCTGTTATATTTGTTAGCAAGGCAACCTTTAATCTAGTAGGACTAAGAAAATCAAATATCCTCTTGTGAAATTACGACTAGGGCTGACCAAACGAATGCATAGGTCAGAGTAAGTCTGCACTGAGAGTTTTGACAGGTGTCTCAATAATAGGATCTAATATCGGACACCTTAAAAGGTTCAAACTGGTGCAGAGCTAAGAATGTGGATTTTGTAGAATGAGAGAAGACGCCTCTATTCACATACCTGGGAGAATAGTGGATAAAAAGAGAAGACTTGCCTAAACTGAAGCCTTCGGATATCCTTAAATTCCTTCAAAACTAAAGGAACTACTAGTCCTCAGGAACTTAGTAGCAGAATGTATGGATACAGAGTTTAATTAATTAATATCAAACAATTACCTAACAACTGTTTCCCTAAAACCTCTCAACGATAAAAATCCAACAATTCCACTTCTGATAGCGAAAATACCGCAACAGAACTAAAAATTGTCAGGGGGAGAGTAGTCGGTTGTGGTTTTCGTTCCCGGTCGTTATTAAACTTAATTCCAGTGATATCCAGCAAAAGTGTTGGTCGGTCTACCACTTTGGCAACGGCTACGACACACAGAGGGCACATTACACTATATTATTATTAGACGTTTTGCTGAACAGTCCGCATATCTACCAACGTAGCTGCTTATTTTCCCCAATAAGCGATCTTGATGGTTGTTAGACAGGTTGGATGAGATATATCGCATATAAAGAAAATTGGAAGGTGTCAACTTCATATAAGGATATTGTTTTTATACTTATTTCGTAAAATTTGTGGTATTTTCGTCGTGAATAATGAGATATTAGTGTTGATTGTGTGTATAGAAGATATTTGCAGCGTGTTTGAGAAATATTTCTTATATGGGAAGCAGAATTTGCTTTGTGAAAAAAGATATCGAAATATATGAAATCGAAAAAGTAAACAACCAGTTTTGTGAAAAAAAGATATCGATATATTATATGAAATCGAAGAAGTGAAGAACCAATAAAAATCAATGCAAGGAAAAGTTTACAGATAAAATTTATGAAGTTGAAAGTGTGAAAAGTAAATTTAATGATGCTACCGAGTGATGTTTTCTTTGCTTCCACCAAGATATACATCCTCAAGGTGCAGTTTTTCATACACCATATCAATCAGCACCATTTCAGATCCTTCCTTTACTAGAGTATCTGCCGTTTCATTGCCAACTATTCGCTTGTGGTCCGGAACCCACTGTATTCTGAGTTGCCAGGGTTAGCAGGCAGTCCCAGACCAGTTTGGATCGGATCTGGAGATATTTCGAGAATGCCAGTGCTGTCTGCCTGAAGGAGAGTATGGTAGGACATATTTGTTAGATGGTAGACTGCAAAAAAGAGTGAAAAAAGACAAAGGAACAAAAAGGAGATAGTAAAACATATACTGTAAGTACACAAGTGGGAGACTTGACAAATTAGTCACTGTTTGGCTAACCACAAGGCGACACAAACATCCTGTTAAGATCTTTTTCAAACTGAAAAAATAAACGAGCAGATGTACAATAAGTAGTGATGAGCAAAATTGGTCTTGGTCTTGGTCTTGCGAAAAAGCAAGACCGAGACCAAAACCATTCTTCTACTCGCAAGACCAAGACCAAGACAGTATGAACAAGAACAAGACTAATACCAAGACCGACTATGCAAGACCAAGACTAAATACGCAACAGCAAATCCAGGATATTCTCCCTACAAAACCCATTATATTATATTACAAAGTCTCATAAGTTTTAAATGCTTAAATCGGGTGATCAATACCGTAAAAATATCCATTTAATACGTTTACAATACACTACCAAACAAAATACAGCAAGACCAAGACCAAGACGAGGTAAGCAAGACCAAGACCAAGACCGAGACCAGACAGATTTGAGCAAGACCAAGACCAATACTGAACAAGCAATACCAAGACCAAGACTGTTCGAGTCTTGGTCTTGGTCTTGCTTTGCTCATCACTAACAATAAGTCACCGTGGCTGCGAGGTTATCATACACTTTGTCAGACGGGTCAGGAAAAAAGCAAATACATGAGGGAAGTAGTAGGAGGAAAAGGAAGAGCTTGGAATGGAAACAAAACATTGACTTATTACAGAGAAAAATAGAACGAACAATACATGATGGGTAAAGCTAAGTTGAAATACAACAGCAACTACCCCAAAATAATTTGACATTTAGAACATGAAAATTAATTTAAATAACAACTGAAATATTAGAAGTGACAAATAAGATCGTTGATGTCATTACGATAAAAAATATTTTTTTTTCCAACACCATAACGCTCTAAGTATCACGTTTAATAAAGGTTCCTTTCTTCCGAAAATTGCGTTCACTTAAAAAAGTTAATGGAATCAAACCATTATCTGTCCTCCTTTTATTCCTTAAGGTCATCTTCACTAAAATATCTTATAGACTGGACAACGTTCCAGGTTATGAAGCACGGCAGGAACAAAAACTAACACGAACCATCACCCAATTTGGAAAAGAGGTCTTATAATAAAAACCGACGAATATCACGTTCTTTCTGATTCTTATATTGAAATAGTTTTCCATCGGGAAGTGATTATTGCTCCCGAAGGAATAGCAGGTCGTGCTCGGAACGTTGTTTGAGCAACGGTAACGTTTTAACAAGCTTTTACTTCATATACTTTGATTCTTATTGTAGATTTTTCCTTAATGCTGTAAGAGGGAAAATTATATTAAATAAGAACCTCACGAATAATTTTTCATACAAATGTATACTATTATAACGTCTTACGAATTTGAAAATTACTTTTCAAAGAGCAGACCGTTAACTAAGAAGCAACAACTACTTCCCTGGCTATATGCCTCGAATCACACTTCTAATTTAAACTGATTTTTCATCCGGAAATCAGTACGTAAAATGTCATTATACTTACTGAAGTTTACTCTGGTTCTACTCGCTTTTGAGGTGATAATAATGAAGTGATTTGAATGTGGAGTATAAAAGAGAACTTTTTATAGGTACGAAAGAGAAAAAAACTTAACAGTACACTAAGTCTTTATCTAAAATTGGAGTTAATAACGAATCTGGATGCGATATTGAAATTAATGTAAACAAGATAGTAAAACGTCTGGAGAAGACGTCACATTCTAAATATATTCATAAAAGTGTTGGAAAAATCGTATAATGTTGATAGGGAACATCAAAAACGCATTACGTCTCGAGTGAGATATTCACTGGCATCATTTTAGAAACTTTAATAACTACATAGTGAGTAGCTGAATATTTTATGGCTAAAATTATAACAAGTTGCAGCATATTTGTCGTAAAAACTAGCTAGACGGACAGCCTGTAGATTAATTAGCATTTTAGAGAACTAATTAATACTTTACCCGGTTATTATTAAGTAATTTTTTCTTGATTTTCATCGCAAATTGAAATTTTAACTTAAAATACTCAATTGAACACGGTTGATTGCTACTTTAAAATGCCTAATTACTTTCCTGATTCCGGTGTTACCATCTGGCAATTCTGCATTGGTCTACAAAATAAAGGAATTATTCCTTCATGAATTAACGAAACTAGTCGAGATATCTGGTTGATTACTTCCTGCACATCACAGACATTGGGAAAGTTAAAGGAAAGGCCTTGATGTACTTAGCGAACTGCAATTATAGAACTACACATGCAATTCCTATCGTGTGGGCTTCACTTTTGATAAATACAGTATCTAAGGATAATATTTACTATTTTTTGCAATACAGCTATGAAGAATTATACCTGGTGATGACATTTTAGGGTTCACTTACTTTTATTTCCTTCATTACAACAAAAATCCTGAAAAAATTTAAAATTGAACTAATCCTATTCACTCTTGCCACACTATTAGCCATTAGCAATTCTTATTTTTGACACTTTTACTTTGACAAACACAATCCAGATCCACACCAACCAATGTATGATTGATTTTGTATATTTTCATTTTTAATGACTTAAAAGTTGTAAAGATATTTTATAATATTTATCGACATGAAAGGCGATAATATGCTGAAGTGTTATGTAATTTATAACAGAGCTGGTTTTGATGTTTTTTATTCTGCCATTCCCTAAAGGGAGTCTCATTATTGGTGTTGACCGTTCGAATAAAAATGTTCCAATTCCTCTATGAAAAAATCTGATTGTGCTTCTCCTTCCACACTCCATTAGGGAGTTATTTGCCAAACAGGCCTTAAGTAGCATGAGCACTTTTCTACAAGACCTTATCCGTCAGAAAAGGCAAATATAGACCGAACAATTATTTTTTCTATGGTAAATATGGCTGGAAGTTGCTCCTCGTAGATAGATGCTTGTCCTCCGTGGTTGGAAGATAACACCAGCCAGTAGAAAATAAAAATCGGTCGAGAAGTGTACAACCGACGTAAAATATTCCCCACCGGCTTGAAGGATGTTTTTTACCGGCACAAGTTTATCTTTACAGGCAAAGTGTATAGGAATGAAAATTTACAAACACGAACAAACAAAGTCAGGAACTATAATGTCAAATACCAAAATATTTAAGTACATGTGAGTAGTACATTTTCACTAATATTTTTACCAAAAGGTATACTAACCTATGCCTTTTGTTAGTGAACTAAAATTAGGAGTTATGGGCATTGGTGTACACAATTTAGGTAAGCGAATTACCCCTCGGTTATTCCCCTTCAATATTTTCAATCTCCCATTTTAGGCCCACTATTAATGCTTTTCTGCAGTAAGATAATGCTCACAGATTATTAATTAATGCATATTAGGTGATTGGATAAGGTTTTTCAATGATCAACTAATTCAAAAACTCTTAATTAGTTGATGTTTCCTGGGCATTAATCCAATTCACTCGTCACTAACATCAATATCTTTGTATGAAACGCTGCTGATTGAAATCAATGTCCCCTGAGCATTAATATTACGTCCTCGTAGGTTGAGTGATAATTTAAAAGCATTGTTGTAATGATTTCGAGCATCGGAGCAAATTAAATGTAAAAATTCATCAAGTTAATGTTTTTTATTAATATTACGTACATTTTTCGTTGAGTGTATTTCGTTTAAAAAAAGTTAAAAAACCTTTTGAGAATTTGGAACAAATGTACTTAGTAAAATTTGGAATAGAAATACTTTTCCCAGCAGAATTAAATCTATCAAGATTCATTATAAATAAAGTGGTAGGGCACACTGGAATTGATCGAAAATAAATAGTTGAACTATTGTAATATAACAAACCAATTGTATTCAAGTGAAATGATCAAATGGAAGCAGTAAGTAAAGTGATTTTTTCCGCTGCACTATAAATATCACCCAAAAAAAATTCTGCCTGAGTACATTATAAAATAATTAACATATCTTCGTGCTTCTGAGTAGTAGACATGTATATCTACAGAAGTTAGTAGTCCTTTGTCAGTTTTGCAGATATTCTGCACTGAAAGGTGAATACACCGGCGGCCATTAACAATTTAAAGGACTTCTCTTTGCGAATTGCAGTATGATCAGGATAATCTCTGCATCACTTCGAATTATCCTATGCTACGTTGAAATAAATTCATTCACACCACCGCCACTTTAAGGGGTTTTCATAATTTTGAAAATAGTCTCCCATCTCTCTTTTCATAATTTTCTTATATTTCTTTATTAAATGATAACATATTTCAACAATCAGTGAGCTGACACTTTGAAAAACGGTATTTTTCTGCACTAGGCTAACTTTGGTACTTTGAAGTACCATTTCCATTATTCACAATTCTTCATCTCCTTCTTGAGAGGGCAGCGAAATTGCTATGTACAGAATATATTATATGGTTTGTGGGGGCCGATCGGAGGGTTCTGATGGGCATAAAGCGATGCTATGTGAGCTGAACTCAACAGAGCTCTTGGCCATGCCTTCGGATCATATGCCCACTAAATATTTACAGGAACTGACCTTCTAATACATTCTTCTAACTGTTTCGGACACGACCTGGTTTTCAGACGGATCCAAAATGGATATCTAAGTTAAATCCGCCACCTGGTGCAGCAGACCAAAGACTGAACAAAAATCCTTTCTAACATTCATCCTGCACTGTGCTACTACAGTTCCAGATCAAAACTGGTTACGAATATTATTCCTAAACCAATTGGCTGCAAGGTATGTCACTCCGGATTGCTGGGTAATGAAGGAATTTGCCAGTTCTTTGGCCCCATGTCTGAGGATCCCTTTAAGTCTGGCAAAAAGAACTATATCGGACCAGATAGACTACTAAGCAAGGGTCTACTGAAATGAGATAACAGACTTAAGGACTATCAAAAGACCTTCAAAACTCAAAGCCTTGCCTTGCTCAACATAGACAGGAAAATCAGGTAAACCTGGCAGAATAGGACTGGAGGAAAACATCTAGTGTCGTTTTTGGCTAGAAGAGGATGACTCGAAGGAACTTATTCAGTGCGCGGTGCATGAGTTTTAAGGTTAAAATACAAGTTTTTTTTTATTATACTGCTGAATTTGAAATTAAACTATCATTTTCATTTCCAAATAATAAAGTAATTTTGTTACGCCATTGTTAGATCACATCCACTTTTATTTCTTTGGAAATGTCGCTCGGACGAAGTTGTTGAAGTAATTGTCCGGTTCATTAATGTACAAAATCCTCCTGTCGTTTCTTCTATAGTTGATTCTGTTACAATGTGGAATCTAATTTTATACATAAACTCAAAGTTACTTCTCTTGATAAAATGAACTCGTACTACAATTGGTATAAAAATGTAATTGACGAATAAAGAGACAGAGTGGTTTTTATCATTAGTATTCAGACTATATTGTTCTTAAGTAAAATAGAAGTGGTACTTTCAAATCTGCAGCTTTGATAAAAAGTCACTCTGCAACTGTAAGAAAACATCTTACATACTTTGACACAAATATGAGCCAAACAAGCAATTTCCATCAAACTGAGAGCCTATGAGCAAAATGAAAGGTGCTAGCTGTTCCAGGAGGATATAAAAAGGTCCCAGATGGGACTACACTTTCTGGGTATTTTCCCATATTCTAGAAATGGAAACCCGATGGACAGGGTCGTGCGGTGATATTTTTCAGGGTGATGCATGTCTCCCAACTGCCACCCCATATTATGAATATTTTTAAATTGAAATATAAAAATCCGCATATCTTTATTTTCCAAAATATAAATAATAATCAAGTAATAGTTTAAATTCGAAGTCTATTTAAAAAAGGATATTATTAGCAATAGGTATATAAATGTTTTCATAGTTCAACTTCGATTAATGATGTATAATCTAAATTGGCAGCTAATGTAGATTCAATGGAAACTAATGATAAGTTTTTCAGTTTTGTCTGTCCTAATGAGCTTCGTAAATAGTTTTTTTATTAATTTTAATTTGGAGAAGCTACTTTCGCCACTGGCTACCGATACAGGGAGTGTTATTAAAATCCTTGGAGCTATAATTATTGTATTTGGGTAATTTTGCAATGTCATATAAAAATTGAAAATTGTTGCTGTGGGTTTCTAAAAGAGCGAATCGTTCATTTAAAGAGTTGTAGGTAATGTCAAGAACATAATTAAAAAAGTTGATCTTAAATTTATTTTCCGCTGTTAAGGGTTCATATCATTAGCTTCGTAGTCGAATTGTCGCTTTTTCTTTTTAGCTCTAACTTCAGTTTCGGTAGGAAATCTAATGGTGCACTCAAGATTATCTGCAATTTCATTAGCAAGAATTTTCATCTGTTCATATCCAGACTCTCTATAAGTTTTCACTTTTTCTATGGCATCTCTTAGCATCCTCACACAATCTTACAAATTTATAGATACATGTTTCAACAGCTTCGAGACAGAATTTATTATATTTAAATTCTTTTCTGATATAATAACTTTGTTTGCGCTTATACATATCGAAAAAAGTTTAAGTATAAAAAAAACAGACGCATGAATATTTTTTTAGTTCGCTCTCCAAATTCCGCCCTTTTGTAATGCCGCCTGATGCAGTCGCCTCCCTGCTTCATAGTACCGCACGGCGGACGCACCGGAATTCGGTCCCGCTACCTGCGGAAGGGACTACCTGTAACGGATTAAATTCGAAGTGTGGTCACACCAGCGAAAATGCGATTTCGGAATTGGGTCCCATGTACCTACTATTTGTTTAATTTGACTTTTATTTTCCTTCACATTTTTTTGGGCTTAGGACCAACAGTACACACTTATTGTTGTTGTACTGGCATGTTTAAAAATTTACGCTAAATGCGTATCGTCAAAAATAAAAACAGTACGTGAAATAATAACCCAACCAAACCTACCCCTACCAAACCACCTTCGTATTTTTAGTAAATTTTTTTGTAGAATGAATTATAATAATTTTCAATAATAACCCAACCAACCAAACCTACCCCTACCAAACCACCTTCGTATTTCTAGTCAATTTTTGAAGAATAAATTATAATAATTTTCAATAATAACCCAACCAAACCTACCCCTACCAAACCACCTTCGTATTTTTGAGATAATGATTTTTGAAAACAAAATTTAAACCCATCTATTATTAATAAACGCTTACCCTTTTCACTCGTCATAGAGGTGAAATTAATATTTTCCATGTCAAACAAACAAACAAAATCACAATAACGGACACAAATAAACACATCTTACACTCTGCACTTCAGAAGAACAATTGCTAAAAATAATCTTTTAATACCCACATGAAATCTACCTGCTTCGACAGCGGACCGAATTACGAAATCACCCTTTCGGATTTGGACAAGGTCCCTGTGAGCAGGTAGCCCTTTTGCTAGGTACCCGGACCGAATTCCGAAACACCGCGCACGGCCCTGCCGATGGACAAAAAATGGAGAAAAAAAAATTCATTTTTCTGTCGCTTTATTCATAAATGATAGATATATGTTTGAACTTTCCAAGCTAGCCATTTTAAGACAATTAATAATATAGTTGTTAGTTGACTATTAAGTAGCTTCGTTGAGCACTTAAAGTAATCTTTAAATAAAGTATTTCAGGTTTATTACACTTCTTGAGTTTATTATAAAAGGAAAGGTTTACTTTTAGTAGTGTAATATAATCCTGAAATTACTCTTTGTACTTTTACTATTTTTTTTTATTGGCATCGTTTTTATTGTTTTATTTTGACCAGACTAATTTACGAGCTGTTATTAATTTCTCATGCAACTGCGGTATAAACAAAGGTTGAACTATAGATGTAAACTATTGTTACTTATTTTATATACTATAAAAGACGAGAATGAATCGTAGAATACAAAAAGATGCAATTTCATATTCAAGTGAGTGTTATAAATTTATTTTGTTTCATATATAAATGGATTTTGTTTTAATAAAAGATTTTTATTAGATTTGTCTCGATATTTTTACCTCTTATATCTGGAACATTCTATGTACAGTGATTTCTTTTTAAATCGTGAAAGTTATCGAGCTGTTCATTAATTTGAATTGTGTTCAACATCTTTAAAATCCCCTTTTTAATGAATGCATTACTCCAAATATCTTTTCAGCGCTTTCAACAATGTAAAATAGAGGGTTACACCTCTACCAAATTCATTTCAACTCTGAGATGCGCAAACAAAGAAGCGAGAGGGAGATATCTCAGTCCCGCGGAATAAACGCATGTACACTCGACGGAAAAAGTTTACTTAGTTAAATATTTCCTTAATAAAATCCTGAGAATTTGGCAATAAATTCCATTTTAGTTACTAACTCTGTAAAAAATGTGGATTTCGATTTATATTTCTAAATCGAGGAAAATGCACAAATAAATAAAATTCAATTTTTAATAAACTTAATTTCTACTGTAATACTAACAATTATTGTTACAATTACAATTGTTTCGCAACACAGTGTTGTCAAAGGATCAATTGACTTCAATTACAAACTAAATATTAAATATTGTATATATTTAAAATGGTACAGACCAAGCTTTTTCATGAGAGTGGGAGGAATGAATATATGTTTCGTCCATATAGATAATTGGTCGACCCTCCTCACGGTATTGTTTTATGGTTTTTAAAAACCCTATCCTCAATTGTCTAATGTCATGTCGCTTCATTAGTAATGTTCGGTTTGTTTTTACTTTGCGCCATCGAAAACCAATATTATGTAATATCTTATGCAAAATTTCTCTACTACCAGTAAACTTGCTGCCTTCTTTAACTTTTCGGAACAATCGTTTCAGAGTAGGTGCTGTTTTTTCTTGTATATACCAATTGTGGACAATTCCTCGTAAAATTCTTACATCTAGATCATCTATTTTTGTCTTTTTCGTTGTTTTACCTTTATTATGTTTTGTACTGAATGTAGAAGCTTCCCCATTATCAATATTTTTACTTTGCTTAACTATAGAATTTACAGTGCTTATGCTAATACCGACTGCTTGTGCAACCCTTTCCTGTATTTTCGCTGAAGGAACTAATGTGCCTCCAATGTCATAGATTTAAAAACATTTGCACCATTTCACGATTTTGTGCACTCAAAATCTTGTGTTTTACAAGCGACTTAAATTCCATATTAAAATTCTTACGCGGACTGTACCACTATCAGTTCAAATGGATCTTTACAGTGCAACGTTCTGCCTAGGACTGGTAGCTGACGACATTGTCGTACGCGTGATCTACGCGCATCCGAACCTCAAGGTTGAAGTGAATTTGGTAGGGTAATAATCGACTAAAATGAGCAGGACAACCATCCTGCATGAACCATCAATTTTACCGTGTCTTTAGGAAAACGTTGTCCATTAAATCAAGTGTATTATTTTGCTCAAAGTTAAGGTTGTCATATTCTATTAAGCGACTACTGGTCTCAGTAGTTTATTGCTGATTGCACCTATCAAGTTATTTATGATAAATCTTTGCTGGTGCTTTGTCACTTTTATGGCGTACAGATGTTCACCAATTTTTTGCTCCTTTTGTCCAGTAACCAATTGGCAAAAACTACTCGAGCAGTATGTGTAACGTAATTTTTTTCAAATTCTCTTATTTATGAATTCTAAATTCCATAACCATATTATTTATTACTTCCGCATAAGGAACTAAAATTACGGGATAAGTACAAGCTTCATAAAAAATGAACGTCAAGAGCTGGTGTATTCTCTCGTTTTAACCCCCAATCGCGTTGTCTGAACAATCCGGAGACTAGAAGTACGTAATTAAATATTCACTTAGTCGGCGATTATTTGATCTAAAATTAGATATTATTTAACAGACTAAAATGTTGTTCTTATTTCTTCTATAAATTAGTAGAGCACATACCCAGGTAGAAACAGTTTAGATTCTGTGGAGGGTCAAGATAAAACCGAGAGGTGCGAAGTGCCGAGGTTTGCAAACTATTCAGTTCATAACCACTATTAATTTTCATGCAAACATGTAAATGAAGGAAAGCAATACAATTTTCGGGTCAAAAGTAAAACTCAAAAAAAATCTTGTCATTATTTTGTTCCTCAGAATCGTAAGAATGTGTTCTGTTACGAACTATAAAGGCAAAGAATGTAAATGTGTATCGGAGGTTTAATGAAAAGCAATCTATTTACCAAAACGTGACTACTGACATTTATATACGTTGGAAATTCAACTTTGGAAATTTTCAGTTTGTTATTCATTGACATATCCTTCATATATTAATTATTGTAAAAGCGAATTGATCTTTTGCTTAATCTTCATCATGTTATCCTTTTTATTGGAAATCCGGCTAGACGTCCATGTAAAAATTCAGTGTTTCGTATAGAATGTCAAAAAAATCATCTAATACAAACTCATTTCTTTTCAGTAATCGAGTATTTGAGGCTATGAAATGTAAATCTCAGCTTGATTTTGTATACTCGGACTTTAGAAAAGCGTTCGATAAAGTCGATCATGACTTACTAAGGTAGAAATTAGGTAGTTTTGGACTATCCTATAATCTTCTACGGTTATTTAAAAAACGGATATATGATGGTAAAACATATAGGGAACTCATCGGAAACATTTGAGGCAAATTCTGGAGTATCTTTTTTTTCTTTTTTTACTTTTTATGAACGATTTACCAGAAGTAGTAGTATCATCAGATGGCCTGATATTTGCAGATGACTTCAATATAATACGTAATATAGAAACAGTTAGATATTGTGTTAAGTCACAGAGGGACGTTGATAGGGTATATAAGTGAAGTTGCAAAAATAAATGACAGTTTAATTTAAGTAATTGTTCTGTTTTAACCATAACGCGTATTATGTATGTATATGTATATTGGGGTGACATTAACTGAGACTCAGAGACTAGTAGCTCCTTTAGTCCTATTTCCCTGAAGAATTTTAGGATATCTGCAGGCTTCAACTTGGATAAATTTCCCTCTTCTATTCAATAATTTCCTAGGTGTTGTGTCCTAGGACTTTGAATTGCTGTGCAATTCACAAGTATATGGATGGAGGTTTCTTCTTCCATGCCAGAGAATCTACATTCTTCCTGCACTATTTCAAGCCCGTTCAGGCGGCAATGTCCCGTTAGGATCCCTGTTAAAACTCTTCGTGCAGTTTTACTCTGACATATACTCATAACGGGTTGTTGTCACCCATCCGATTCTTTGATAGTTTAAGCCCTACTAGATATTTCCAATGGTCAGATCTCTTTTCTTCGGCTTTGCCTATTTTTTCTAATATTACATTGGAGCTGATACCGCAAAAGGGTTCCGCCCCCCCAAAGGGTCTTTCAGTTCCCCCCTTTGCTAGTCCATCTGCTATTTCATTTCCAATGTGTCCTGGAATCCACAGTAAGGTTACTACATTCTTCTCGCCTAGGCATTCCCATGGCTGCTTGGCTATATCCTTTGTCAATATTGAATTGGGCACAATTTCTTATTGCGTGAACTTCTGCTTGAAAGATACTTGAGGTTTTTCCCAAGCTTTCAAAGTGCTTGGTTCCTGGTCCGTACACACCTATCCCAGCATTATTTCAAAGTCTGGTAATGGTATTTGTATCCCATTCCTTCATGTTGCTTAATTCCGTAACGAATTTCTTTGAAATGTTATACTTCTTCATCATACCATCTTGTGGCATGTCGGTTTTCTGATTTCTAATACCAAAGGATGTGTTTTTTTTTAATGACTACCTAATAACGCGTATTAAGGAACTACCTATATCTTTTTGATTATTTGATAGGAGGTCAAAGTTTAAAACGATGTTATGAAATTGAAGATTGACGCATAACTTATGATAGTAAATTCTAATTTGCTACTCATATCAACAATATGGCCAAATCAGCCATTAGCAAAGCATACAATTTTGAAAATATAATTTCAAACTTCTATACTATGACGCCGCTAAGATTTGGTTTACTGAATACTAAACTAGTAAATTAGAAAAAATATAAAATGAATTGTTAAGATTTCTCTATTTAAAAAAATATCGCATATATCCTGACGGCCAGAAATTTAGAAGCACGTGCCTTAGGAATGAATTTAAGATATTATCCTTAGAAAATAGGCGACATTTATAAATATTGGGGTTTTTGTACAATTTTATTAATAATAGAATTAACTCCCCAGAGATGTTATCATTGATTATATTTAACGTTCCGCCTAGAAGAATGCGCCCACCAGCCACCTATGTTTAATGTGCCTCCATCGTTTAATATTTCGAGATCACCTACTGTGAACATGTTTCGACTCGCAAATCAATTATCTCCACGTATCTCACTGGGCTGTTATCCTAAATCATATTCTTAATTTAATAAGGATATAACGAAATGCAGATAGATAGATTGTCGTTAGTGTATTATATTTAAACAGAATATAAATTTCTTTTGCTAGTTTTGCATTCCGTTGTGAAATTGCTTATAAAACTGATTATTTTGAACTGATTCGTTCCAGATTATCTATACGTTATATTTTTAATGAAACCGATGGAGATTAACGAAAACAACAGAATAAATTCAACGACACTTTTCCACTTTCATCAAAATAAAATTCTCTCGAAACAAAACGGTTACAATTTTTATCCATAATTTAGTTTTATATTTTAAAATGAGTAACAAAAACAATTATTCAACACATTTGCGAGAAATTTCCATAGTTCTACCGTAGTCGTCATACATGCGAAGCTATTCAAAACAGCATAGAACGATAACTCACATGATAAACGATAAAAAGTTTAATACTAATTGCGAGAAAAATTAAAATTAACGGAAAAACAGTATCTCTTTTTGAAATAATAAAATATACCGCAATTAAAGTGAGTGTTTATAGAAACCACAGTTACTATTTTTGTTTGGTGAAACAACAAATTTCATTATATTTTTATCCTCCAGCTACCCTTTGTATATTTTTGATAGTAGGATCGCTTTTCTATTCTGTCTCCTAGTTTGATACTTTATCCATCCTACCATAGTTATTTTTTTTTTTCAAATGTATATTCCATCATTTTTGCTGTCATTCTCATCCTTTCAGATCCATAACACCTCTTCTAAGCCAGCAAATTTTCGTTTCCCCAGTTTATTTTATTAATTTTCTCTCTCTAGAGAGTCTTATTATATTTCTTTCATTCTCAATGCTATCAGTCTATGCTCTCAAAAAATATTGAGTTTATTTTCATTGAAAATACTTAGCAGATTTTCCAGGACTACGATTAAGGTGTATGATACAGACAGAAGCTCAATTGTCAGAATAGGAGAGGATATGACTCAACAGATTTTGGAAGAGCCAAAACACTTTCCTCTTTCTAGTATGAACCAAAACAGAATGACCTTTGCATCATATTTTTCCTTTTAAGCTCATGAAAAGTATTGAGGTTGTTTTCATTGAAAAGGAAAGGACTTAATGGATTCTAGAAAATCATACTTCTTCTGACCCGGCAAATGATTTTGTCCCCAAATGCTTTTTAGTGAGTGTTTGTAAGAATAACCCTTTGTAGATATTTTCATCAGATCTTAGCTCTCCCTGTTTTTTTTTCACCAAAAATATCATTGTTTTGATTAAGGAGACTGATAAGGATGTTCAAAATAATGTTCAAGGAGTCTAGTACTGTGAGTATAATTAGTAGTACAAGGAGGAATGAACTGAGGGGATCCTGGAGAACGCTATAACATGTCCTTTGTGCTTTTGCATTCCAGTTTTCTCTCTCTAGAGGTTCTTTTTATGGTTAACCAAACTGGAATGACTTTTGCATCAATTTGCTTTTGTTCTCAATTCTCCCTTCTTATTATCATAAAAAGTATTGGTGTAATGCTGGCATAATACGACAACTGCATCTTCTATTCCAGTAAGTTCAGCTAGTCGCTTAGCCAATAATGACACTTCAAAAAAGTGAGATGTTAATTGATGATTTATTTCATCCATCAGCTTCTCAAATGCCTCTATAAGTATGTAATGGTATTTTATTTTGGGGTCTACATGATGGAGTTTTGAATATTTTGGTAGTCGTAGATAATAACGATAAAAGTGTTTTTGGTACCTGAATTCCATTGCAAATAAATCTACTGGAAGTGTTAATTTTTG
Source organism: Lochmaea capreae (assembly GCA_949126875.1). NCBI lineage: Eukaryota > Metazoa > Arthropoda > Insecta > Coleoptera > Chrysomelidae > Lochmaea > Lochmaea capreae. The sequence continues at coordinate 16,500,062 of OX421409.1, forward strand.
CGATAGCATATTCTTTTATTCGGGCAGTATTTAAATTTTTTCCACCACCGAAATTTAAGAACACAAATTAAGGTTTTGTTTTTATTTCTTATTTTTTCACCGCAGATTGAACATACAAATTTTAAATAAGTTCTTCAGGACCTTGTTATTTTCTCTTCACTAATTCACTAATGTAGCTTGCCATATACAGATTGCGAAAAGTCTATTCGGGACATACGATTTACACAAATACGACAAGGAAAATATGAGCAAAACTACTTGAAAGAGAGAGAAAAATTATTGTGAGCTCAGCGTTGGGTGTGTAAAAGTTTAAATGTGAATGGACTGCCTAAGTCAGATGTCATAAGGGGCGTGGTCATTAAAACTTTTCCAAACAAACCGAAGGCTTGTGCAAATTATCAAGAAATCTTTAATTTGTCGTTCGCTGTTGATAAAATTAATCTGTATTAGAAATATATAAAAAGTGAATAAAGAAGTTTTTAAACCTAAGCGTGAATCTGGAAGAGGATTTCCATTATTTTTTCAATAAAATTTACAAAACTTTAAATACAAAAACACAGCATAAGCACACATAACCTCAACTATGTTTACACTGTTTTAAAAACTTTGCAAACCTTACCTTGCAGATTTTCGTGTAAAAAAGTCTCCAACTGATCTCTTTTTACTTATTTCTAACAAAAATCATTCTTATTTTCATAACTATATTAATAGCAAACCGTAAATTGAGAATCTCTTATGACGTTTTACACGCGTTATCGATTTGTTTAGAAAAGTTAATAGGAGGAGCCGTTCTGTTGTGACGGCAGAGCTTAGGCAGTCCATTCTCTCTGTAAATGACACTGTTGCCGGATGAAAGTGTTTAGTTTTACCTAATAGTGCATGAGCTCGAAAAAAAGTTAACGATAACGAGACAAAAATATCATTTGTACAAATTAATATGCGCTTCTGGCAACAGCGGTTAAAATGGGGGGGCACTGAACACACCCCCAACTGTTTTTGGTAGCTGGAACTGAACACACGCCCATCGCTGAGCGCACAATTATTCTTCTCTCTCTTTCAAGTAGTTTTGCTCATATTTTCGTTGTGTACATCGTATGTCGCGAATAGACTTTTCGCAATCTGTATGTTCGATGCCATGAACGTTTGTGTTCAGTAAAGTCCGTATTAGTTTTTATTTTCTCACTAATGTCGTATTTTCTCCGATCTGCTGCTTTCTGGATATTTATAAAGGATGGTGGTTTTAGTTTCTCAACTAAATTATCCGTTTCATCTAAAAAAAAACACGATATTCCGTTTATACTTTGCTTCTTTACATTTATCACTTTCAGCGTTATTTTCCACGTTGTTTATCTTTAACACTAATAGAACAGTTCATTACAAGAAAACTTCAATAATTTTGCATAAATACGAAAATATGAACCACTACGCACTAAGAATTAGCTTCTATCGACTATTACGAGCGCTATGACATGTCGACGCGGACAGCTGCCGGCAACATGTTTTTTTTTGTTGTTGGGTATCTCAGGTAAAAAAATTTGAACATACTCACATTTTGCATACTCAACTTCCTTTGGCGCCTGCACTAATGATTAATCAAGAAGTACTAAATATTTATGTATGAATACTAATAGCTTTTAGACAGCCATGAACAAGTGTACAAGTGACAGAGAAGCAACATATTTTCGCTCATAAAGTAATTTATTTCCAATTTGGCTCCGTATCACACAATTTTATAACAGTGCGTGTTATTGGAAGTGACAGCGTTTTATACGAAATATATAAGTATAGTTTTACTGTCGGACTTTCTGTACGGTAGTCGGAAGTTATAAACCCATTCGAATAACATTTTCATTACATCGTAAAATGTTGAATATTAGAAAATATGAATTTATGAAATCTTTTACTGCTCTATGAGACATGAATTAAAATGAATAATTCAAAACTATTAAAGAATCAATGCGGTATAAATTCGAGAAACGCAAACTTGGGCAAAATCAGGCCGAATTATATTCCATTAGTGCTAGGATTATTGACGAAATTCAAGAATAGAGCCAATTCCATTCCGAAACACTGGCGGAGCAATGGGCGTATCTATTACGACTTATAACTCAGCTTAATAGAATCTTCGTTAGTCTATTGATTGAGTGCAAGAAAGTCTTTTGGATTAGGGCCATCTTTTATAGTTTTGGAAAAAAAATAACTGAATGTTTTATGACTTAAGTCTCATTGAAAATTTTAGTAAAAAATTTGACTATTTTATAAGATACGTTGTGTTTCATTTGGGGTGATAATGATCTCCTAGGCAACTCGACAATATAATATTGAAGAATAGAAATCTCTAGTAGGAGTGAGATAATCTGGAGAAATGAGGTAAAATCAAAAGAATGCATGAGCAAGAGTAAAATTGCCCGAAAGCTTCAGCTAGAAGAAAAGGAAGAATATATATTTTGGGGAATGACCTCCATTCACTTATACTTTCGGAATGCGCTACTCTAGAGAATTCCTTGGTACAGCGTCTAGGAGACTACTGGAAGGCTTGCCCAAACTGAAGCCCTTGGTTACCTGTCCTGAAATTATTCAATTAAACTACTAGTATCTGAAATATTCCTCAGGAATTGAGTAAGTCCTATACGAGTCGTGTCCCACTGAATCACATAATCGCATACGACAAGTAGATAATAAACCCTTACTTCTTGAAGCTTCACATCAATTTCAATGTTTTTAATGTGGAAGACAAAAGTGGATTCCCCTGCTAAGATGGTTCCTTTTAAGGTGATAGTATAATTAAGTTGGCCATGCTTAATTAAGACAACTCAAATATGTTTGATATTTCTGAATGTGTAGCAGCATCTGTTAATATATTCATACTTTTTTTTTGTGCGAGTGCTGGTCCTACAGCTAATCACACCTCAGCCTTTTGGGCTTTTTGTGTTTTCGTGGCTTAGCTTCACAACAGCCACCTTTATCCTGTACAGGTTCTCCACCGTATGGCTGTCGTATTCTTCGGGAGTTAGCAACTCCTGTCCGAATATTACCTATCTTCTTTCGGCTTACATTTTTGGCTTATCCTACAGTAGTGTTTATTCCTGGTGAGACCCTTATATGAGAGACTTTGTCCCCTTATTGTTTATTCCAGAACCAGTTCCTTCCTTTTGGTTCCGTATTGGATCCGTCTGTTTACCAGATCCTCTCACCAGGTGACATTCTTAATCACATGGAAGCTCATGCTGAAGAAGTTTATAGGAGTCCTTTATCTTGAGATCAGATTTATTGCCAATGTTTTGTTGCTTTAGAAGTCCCATTCATGTATCCCCCATGATGTTCATGTCGATCGGGGGGGATATGGCGTAGGTAAGTAATGGTTTTATGAAATAAATTAACAAACATCCACATTCATGTGATTTAAAAAAGTAAAATGTGATACAAGATCACAAACTAGTAATGGTAGGTACGTCCATGCTGCAGTTTCATCAATATGGAATAGTTCTTGTACTTTCTTAGGATTTGGCAGACCTATAACTTCAGGAGAATATTCAGTGGCATCTTTATGGAATTAATATTTATAAGGTAGAATCGATTCCATAGGACTTTTCAAATAATTTATGGTAAGCTAGATAGGGACGAATTTGATTATTTCCTGTTAATAGACTCTAAAGTTTCTACTGTCACACAGACTTGTACGTGGAGATTCGCGGTTGTATAACTATATAATCTTTTATTCATCGCAGGTGAATCCCGTTGTACAACTTTCCGAATCTTCAAAAGATTTTTTAAACAAGGAATATGGGCTCTAGGTCCCTACCTACCGAATTCCCTAGACTTTCAAACAAGCTCGGTAGAAGACGTACTAGAATAAATTTTAAAGTTCAACCTTTTTATTACTTATTAAATTACTCTTTTTATCCGACGATTCCGCAGAACGATTTAATTTGGTCCTGATTGTTTTACAAAGTAACTAAACCGAAAATTGGGACATTCGTAAATTATTTCTCGAAAAAGTAGAAAATTATTCAAAATTATTTCGGGAAAATAGGGAGAGTGGTGGTGGACAAAGACACTGCAAGTGGGAGGTGCAAGGCTGTTAAGTAGGTAGCACGCAAAGACTCACTGAATCTGCCTCTACTACATATTTTCATACAAGCCAGATCTGTAATGCATAGACTATTGCAAAGAATATCACATAAGCCAAACGGACAGTGCTGACTATCAAAGGCTTATCGAGGAGTTGAAAGCGGAAGACTTATTGGGGCCACGAGGTACGGCTTTAATAATAACTATACCAAGTAGGGAAGACTGGCAGAAAACTGTACCCATAAAGGCAGATTTAGACGTATCCAGTAGCTGGCGCCATCGCCAGTCCCACTGGCACGCCAGCACTGGCGTGATAGTGGCCCCATGTAAACACTCTTTTGGGCCAGTCCAGCGCGATGTCAAACAGTGCTGTCACGAATAGAAAGCTCGTCTTCTATTTTTGCTGCCAGTAGCAGTCGCTGATCCATTTTCTTATCCATATTCGTTTTTTCTTTAATATTTCGTCCTCCAACATATCAGTAAGCCGGCTTTGCCCCACATTCATTTTTGTAACGCACCAGATCACAAACACACATTCACGACAGACTGGACTGGACTCATGTAAACGACCTGGTCCAGAGCTGGCAGTGTCCTAGCTGGCGTGGCAGTGAGACTGGTGCCAGCTACTGGATACGTCTAAATCTGCCTTAAAGGCTTAGATAACCTGGTGTACTGATGAATCCAAGGCAGAAGTAGTTATAGGAGCCGGATTTGTAGGGCTGAAACAAAGGATAGCTATTCTTATAAGCCCATCTAAGGACGTCACAACTTTCCAAAGTGACGGCGATTTACCACTGAGAAATCTCTAGAATGGTGGGTAGTCTCGCCAGAACAGGTACAGGCGAAACAGCATTCCCCAAGAGAAGTCAAAATGAAGGTATAAAACTATTAAAACGTCTTAGAGTTTGTTTAACCATCCTTTGCCGTTACGTCATACATTGTCCAGCTTTATCTCTCATTCATGAAATAGATGAGACAGAATTATGACGTCATTAACGTATTTCTTAACTAATGTCGGCGTAAATTTTGTTTGCTACTTTTGACAGTTCAGTTGTCATATTTTGATTTGTTTACCGTTAAATGCAGTCCTGTTATCACAGATCTGGATGAATCGGAGTTGATGATGAAGATGATTTTGTCAGTGATGAAGCTTAGACTTTGCATATTATTTCATTACACTATGCTATTTCAGTTTACCTTTATTATCCGTTTGTTTGTTCCTTTTTCCTGTTTTTATTGGGAATTTTTTCATTTTTTTTGCCTGTTTTCTCCCATACATGTGTTTTTTTGCATTTCTCAGGAATACTTACGAAATTGTTTCTCACAATGACACAGACAATAATTACTATACAATTTTTAAAAATATGAGCATAGATATTCTATCTAATTTCAAATAACCAAAAATATAATCGTATAATACATTTATAATATTATATAATTCGCTCAGGTGCTCAGGTGCGTTAAACATCCACAAGCTAGAAATTTGAAACGAATCAATTAAAAAAAACGAAGATTTCAAGTTAAAACAAAACTAAATTATGTAAAAAAGTACGCAACGCATAAAGCAAAATACAATTTTTGGCATTACTAATTTATTCATACAAACACACCTTAACATGCATCATTGAAAACAATTCTTAACATATGTCATTGATTTTAATTTTGAGGTTAAGTGTAAAATTCAACTAATATAAGACAAACGTAAAACAGCCGAATACGTCACCGATTATGACGTAACGGCAAAGGATGGTTAAGCAAAGTCTACAAACTAGAAAATTACTTTCCAAATGGTAGACCGTTCACTAGGAAGCAACATCTACTTCTCGGGCTATATTACACTTCCAAGTTAAACGGGGTTGGTATATATGCAATATAGAACCAACCATTCTGGTTTATAATTAGAAAGAACAATATCACTTGCAGACCGGTTTCGGCGTATTTGCTCCTCATCAGTACAAGGTAGATATTATCCGTGAAGGGAATGCCAAGAATGCGATAATAGTGACATCTCGACTATTATTTTGACTTTTATTGATAACATGCTTTACTTAAATATGACAATTGTTACAGGAAACTGTAATCAAGTAAATAGCATTTGCCAAGTTATACGGCGGACCTAATAAGCAAAGATGGGAAAACTGTCAAAGCCGTATTAGGTATGTTACAGGCAAGCGACGGTAATGGGGTTGACAGAAGAAACCATGCGCATATTCTGTTACTTAGAAAAGGAAACTGCAGAGTACTACATCCTATGTCAGTGTGACAAGGTGATGAGAAACCACCGGCGAGAAATTACATGAAAGCTTCAGTCTCAAAGATGATTGGCTACTTAAAAAGATTGAGATTAGGGAATTTAATTTAGATTACCCACCTCACTGAATTTAATCTGATCATACTGTAGATTTAGTTGCAAAACGTGTTTTTTCTAATTTTGACATATAAGGTGACACTTTTTAAAACTGATTGACATTATGAAACGTCTTTCTTTTTGTAACTGGTTGCATAAAGTAAAATTTTATGCAATTGGTGACGAAAAATGTATTTCAAAATTAGTGACAAAAAGAATTATTCTATTTATTAAACTGTTATAATACAAGTTAAAAACATACATTATAAATTAATTAATTATTATAAATATTGATAACACAATTATTGCAATTATTCAAATTAATTCCCGACGGCATATTTTTTTCATTGCTCGAACTTGCTGATATTTGGGAACCGGCGCACATTGCATTAGATGTTTCACCAAATATTTCTTGCGCTATAAGTTTTTTATTATTCATGGAATTTTCAACATATCCCTCCGCAACAGAGGTAGATTTCCATCCTCCATGCCTCTTTAATTTTAAAATATCAGCGCCACTGTCTGCTAGGAAAGTGGCAGATCTTCTTCTGAAGTAGTGGCCAGTATATAGAACAGGATTTGAAAGACCAAGAAATTGTGCAATAACTTTTGGCAGACTGCTAAATCTGTTAATTCCCACAGGACATTTTCCATTCGCATATTTTACAAAAAATCTGTTGTGTTTAAGAACCTGGAGACGCAACATATTTTCTTAATATTTCAACAAGATTCGTATTTTCAATGTCTCCAGTGGTAATTGCAAACTGCCGTATAACTTTTGTTTTTGAAGGTGGGATATCAACACGAAAATGGCTTCCTTCGTCTATAACATTTTCAAATGGAAGAAATGTTAATTCTGCTATTCTGCATGCTCCTGCCATTCCAATTATCATTGCAACCTTAGCCATTAAGTATTCTTTGCCATCAGCTTCCACTAAAAATTTGGCAAAATCTTCTTTAATAAAAACTTTTGACTTTTTAGCACTGTACCCGTCCGCTTGCCTTTTAATATATGCTACCAAATTTGTATATTTTTTAATATCAATATTCCTTTTCAGATTTAGTTCAGACCTTAACATTGAGTAAAGTGTCCATAATATGGAAACTTTTAGATCTTTCTTACCCTCAAAATATGCAAGTAAAACTTTCTCATTAACATGTTTAATTTTCTTCTCATCACACCACGTAACAAATTTTTCGTATACCAAATCATAAACTGCCTTTGACTTTTTGGGAATTACTGATAGAGCATCACCTGCTGCCTCTTCAATATCGCTTGGTAGCTCTTCAGAACTTGAATCACTCATTTTTTAAAAATAAAACTAAAAATATATCAATCTCGCTAAAAACCTTCCGTCTAGACTTTTTTTACAAAATGTCAAATTCACAACTAACATGAAGTAACAGCAACAAACTAAATTTATGTTTTCCAAATTTTTATCAATTATATTAAATTTTATTTTTTTATTACTTTCTTCAAAATTAGAAAAAATCTTGTATGCAATACGTTATGAAATGAAATTTTGTTACACAAAATTAGGCATTTCGTAACTGATGGCATAAATAGCTATTATTATTCCGGCTTTAAACTTTCTGAAGCCTCAATTACATGAAATGATTGAGATTTATAGACCAAAGACAAAATTGACGATATATTTCCATCTAACGGATTCGATGTTTCAAGATTACCCCCTTATTACCCTGAACTTAATCCTATAGAATCAGTTTCTTTATTCTCTCTAAATCTCCAAATATTCATTGTTGTTTTACTAACGTTTGGCCGAGTAGTCACTTCCGAATTTTTTCCAAACCATCGTCGACCGCATTTAATCCACCTGCACCACTCCTTTGGTAAAATTCGTAATTTTTGTACGAGAGATCGTTTCACATAACTGCTACAATTAAACGAGCCAAACAAACAAGACGAAGAAAGAACTGGAATTGATGCTAAAACAAAGGAAATTGAGATGTTAGGGAGTTTTTAGGTCTCTATATTGCCTTGTTTTTTCGACCTTTTATGGACCGATTTATGGTACAGGCGTGCGAAGATGTGAGTATCGCTCCGTGGACTTCGATAGGGGATTTAAGTAATTCGATCAGTTAAGATCTTCCAAGAAATTAATGGAAATAAGTTGATTCCATTTGGACGGGAAAAAGACGGTAAATTGTATTTATAGAACAGTATTTATCGATGTCGTCTATTAAATTGATATTTATTTAACGCTTAATGTAAAAGTGCTTATGATAGTTTTATTTTCATCAACTTTTTCACTTTGAATTCAATCAATAATAGGGAACTTGCCAAAAAAATAAAATCATTTAAAAACAATTAAAATCGTAAGATATTATCATAAGGAACTTCATAGAAAAAGAAAAATTCCAATAACGATTAAATTACCTGAGAAATAAAGGGTTAAAATTTGAATAATTTGAACTGCTCTTAAAACGCGCTGCCATTGGTTGTGACGTCAGTCCGCACTTTTCGAGTCAGGCGATTGTGAACCGACAATTCAAACAACACTTAAAGACTGAGAAACTGACGCTAACGATTCGAATTCGATAAAAAATCAATAATGCTTCAAATGGCTGTTTCTGCGGTTACCGATGCGCGAGGTGCGGTGTGACGTCACAGCCGCTGCCGCGCATTTTTCTTCGTTTGAATACACCCGGTGGCGATTCCAACTTTAATTATTTATTGTGAAATAAGTATTGCGATTTAAGGACTGATATTTGGTATAATGTGTTTTCATATATAAACACACATTTTAGTAGAATAAAAAAAAAATGGGCAAGTTCCCTATTGCTTGTGTCGTGGAAAAAATCTAGTCTATGGCTCGGTTGTATTGTATTCTTACTCCGTGAAATCGGATGTTTTTGAAGTGTAAACTTCTTCAGGCGCGTTGAGCACTTCTAATCGACGAGTTTTGTGATTTTGGAGAAGACGTGGAGCTAGTGCTTTAAACCTGCTTCTTTTAATCTTTGTCTGAGTGTTTTGGAATTTACATAAATTTGTCTTACATTTAGTAGGTCATTTTTGTGTAAAATTGAATATCAAAAATCGATCATCAACTGCTGCTGTACATCTCTTGCACTCTTGACCGGGCATCCATACGAAATTTCCTTTATGTTGTTACTTTTTTAAAATATTCCTTACTGTAGATTGACCTCTTTGGAGACGTCGTGCCATATCTTTTTGTTTATATCCTTCGTTATATAGAGATACAATTTGTATCGCCTCAACTTCATTATACAGTGTCTAACTGGTGGCATATTATTTAATAAAGAAAAACACAAATACTATTTTACTATTACTTGGTTAATTACACTACAATAACTTAATTGCGAGCTTCATTTACTAATTCTTAAAATATGTGTAATGCATTGTTTTTGATAAAATGATCGTTTGAGTTGTGCTCAGCAGCACAGGCACTTTTGTATTAATGGTATGAAACGGTCGTTACTAGGCGACACAGATAAACAAGACCGATTTTGGTTTCTGCGCAAGACAGTTGGCAAACTTCATGTAGCTTCTTCTTATGTGAAACGGAGTCAGTTAATGCGATTTAGGATGTAGTTGTATTACTTATGCTATGTGATTCAATTCATATTTGAAACATTGTATTTGTGTGCTTATTTTCTCACTTGCAAAAAGTTTTTCAAAATGCACCTACATCAAAATCTGAGGGAGTTTTTAAACCAACAGTTATCGGCTATCAATATTTCCAGTCATCCCCATTCGGAAGTTGTTTACTGTATCGTAAAAAATTGTGCCCAATAAATGGCGTATTTTTAAAACCTTAGGGACAATTATTCGCCGTTCGGGTATTTTCCAATTAAACACCTCGTATATTTCAGGAGGTCTAAGGTCCTATTATCTTTTTTCTTTTATAAATTATTTCTATAGGAGTGATAAAAATAAAACTCAAATATTTATAATGATACACACTGTATATGTAGCTTGCGGGTGTAAACCTTCAGTTCATTTACTCAAATTTCCTGTGTTTCCCGTTCACACAAAGGACCCAGGCAAATAGTGGAAGATTTGAATGTAGAACTTATGAGTTGGAGCTTGGTTGCGAGGATTTGATTGACCTCTTTGAGTATTTCAAGTTGTACTTACCAGTAGAAAAATAAAGGACAAAACAAACATATTTCGTTTGGTGCTTTATATTATGTCGTTTAGGTTTCTATAAATTCCCAAAATAAAAATAAAATTGAAGAGTTAGAAAGCTGGAAATTTTGTTTATAGTGACCCTTCTGGTGCAGTTGAGATTTATAAGTGATAAAAACACCAAAGAAAACTCGGCAACCAATCTGCTCCACAAAATTCAGGAAATTCCACAAATATTGAATTTATTATTGATTTTCAACAGTTCAGTGAACTGTGATTTGAAATTTAGAATTTTTTTATAAATAGGTAATGCTTAGACGTGAACTTTCATTTATAATTTATAATTTATACCTATCAAAAGACTCGAAAATTGTCCAAAACGACGTAAGAAGTAAGTAACAAACTACTTAAGTATGAATGTATGATGGGGTGACATTCACTGAGACCGAAAATATCTATTGCGCCCTCTTACTTCTACTTAGTTCCAATAATCTTCTAGGTGTTGTGCCCTAGGATTCTGAATTGCTGTGCAATTCGCAAGTTCCGTGCCGCAGAATCTACATTCTTCTTCCTCCACTGTTTTGAGCTTTATCAGGTGCCCGTTCAGGCGTTAGGATCCCTGTTAAAACTCTTAGTGCAGTTTTACTTTGACTTATACACTCATCAGAATATTTGATTCTCTAATCCCTACTAGATCTTTCCAATGGTCAGATCTCATCTTTTCTTCGGCTTTTGCCTATTTCTTCCAATATTACATTGGGGGTGATACCGCAAAAGGGTTCCGGCCCCTAAAAGGGTCTTTCAGTCCCCCTCTTTGCTAGTCCTTCTGCTATTTCATTTTCTTTTATTTAAGTAAGTCCAAGGCCAAGACTGAGTACGCAAGACCAAGGTTACAAATATTTGAGCAAGACCAAGACTCAATATGCAAGGCCAAGACAAGGAGTATTTGACCAAGACCAAGAGCGGACAAGCAAGACCGAGACCGTTACTTTGCTATGCTCATCACTAGTTTGGTGTTTGAGATTTCATAACTCAAAATTCGTGAATATACATATATATGTGAGATCGAAGAAAAGTTGATATAGTCAAATGCAGTCTTATCATGCGGGTCATACGATTCAACAAAGACATACTGACGTTTAATCATAACTTCCAAATAAAATCCGTAAGATCCATAAGACAGACTTATGCAATTTTCACAGGAGAAAAAAGGATATGTTTATAGTTTTCAGCGATTCTAAAAAGTTTTCCACCAGCTAAGTTTTTATTTAAATATGTCAGTTTTGTGACTTTGGCAATTCAAAGTGACAATATGAATAATAAGAAGCAATTTTCCGGTTTTTTGCATCCTCAAGCAAAAAAAGTGTTACTTAATCTGATAGATTATTTCGAGAATGAAAGAAAAAGTGGAAATTCGTCAACCAGTGTACAGAAAACAGTAGCGAAAGCACTAGGAATTAGTTTAAGGACAGCGCAGAAAATTGTGCATGAAAAAAAGCATAATATAATTTCGAGGAATACTAAAAAATGCAAACGAAGAAAGCCAAAGACTGAGGGTTTGCAGAAAATATTAAAATGGAAGTCGTAGCAGTCAGTCTAGCGAGGTATTGACTCGGTGGGCTTCCTTCTCCGGTTGGCAAGGTACTGACTTGTCGACAATCCCTCTCCTCGTTCAGCAGGATATTGACCTGTCTGAATAAACCTGTCCGCGCTGAAGGTATTGACTTCAGCGAAAATCCTGAACCTGCTAGCGTGCGAAAGGTATTGACTTTCGTACTCCTCTGAAACTCCTGTCCCTAAGGTACTGACTTAGGGATACTCCACCCTCGCTGAAGGTATTGACTTCAGCGTACATCCAGAAACCCGATAGAGAGCGGAAGGTATTGACTTTCGCCATCTCCTGAATTTCCCGTCTCTAAGGTATTTACTAAGGGATATTCCGATGCGTTTACTGTACGAACCGTTAGACACTCCTCCGATCGAAACCCCACCAACAGAAGACGTCACCTTCGGCGAAATCCCAGGAGCAGAAGCTTTCATTTCGAATTAGCTGTTAAATCCGAATGTCCTTTTTGTAAATATCAACTGTACATAGTGTTTTTAAGAATAAACTTTTATTTTATCTTGGAATCCTATCTCTGACTGTACGTACCTACCTGGCAAAACGTAACTACCCATACGGAGGGTTACACTTTCATGACAATCGAAAAATTTTGCCGACAAAATTTTCACTCTTGTGGTATTATATATGATAAAACCATCATTCTTTTCTCCGGGTTTATTTATAATCTCACATTTTGGTAACCTCTGTGTATTCTGATTTGATACATATGGTTAGTGACCTTTGGACCCGCACGATAAGAGCGCTATAACTATATCAATCACGATAATCTAAAATAAGTGTGTGTTAGTTCAATGCATGCTTACATTGGAAAAATATTCTTCGAGAACAGAAATTTACATCGTCCTGAAAATGTTAACAGTTTTAAAAGGTCTTCAATAGGGCCCGCAAACAACCCTACATTGATTAATTTGTAGAGTCAAGTCTTCGGCACTTTATACTTTCAGCTTTTTCTGCTCTTGGATGTACCATTTTTCTATCTTGTTTCTTTAAGAGTTTTGATCAGGACAACAAAATTGAATTATATCAAATTTGCATACAATTCGACTTCCCTTACGTTTCAACACAAACACTTTAAAAGAGCGTTTGTCGAAAAAAAAAATAAATTACCAATTCAACCGTTATTTAATATACAACCCTTGAACCTAACCCGTTTGTCGACAGTTACTGTGTATTATTCTTGTCATGGGTGCATTTTCCTTATTTGCGGGTACACGATGTCTCGTTAGGGAAAATAATTCACGTCACATAATTCAATCCTGCTTCAATCTTCTTCGCTCGGGGAACTTAATTTGTTTTTTCAGGAATCTTGTCAATACATCAGAATTTCAAACGGTAACCCCCTATACTCTAATATCGTTACAAATTCCATAAATCTATTTACATATTTGACATTGGAATTTAAATAGTCACAGAAAAATATTTATATGCAATTGAAATTTGCCGCCTGATGGAAATTCTATTCGAACTTTGAATGCGGGAAATTTTTCAGGCCACTGAGAATATTTCAATTCCCACTAGAATGAATAAAGCTTGTATAATATTTGTCTAAATAGAAACTGTTTCAACCCAGCAGTCCTCTTAGGTTGTTTAATATTTGGCACTGCGACAAATTTAGATTTTCCAATTTGACACAAAAACATTCCACACCCTAAATAGGCTCTTTTTCTTCAGATACCAAAATAAAAAATCTTATAGTATGTGGATTGTCTTTTCTATTTTCCGTATAAAGGTAGTTATTCCCTTTTTATTGGTACATTCAAAATAGAGAGAGGCATTAGGTAACTGCATCTCCTGGGGCCTGGAACTTTCCACCACGCAGCTTATTCTTAATTTTTGGAAAAATAATAAAATCGTAAGGAGTCGGGTCGGGAATGATCCAGCGATTCGATGTCTTTCTGTTTCAAAAACTCAATTGTTCTTCGAATTGTGTGGGAATTCGCATTCTCTTGATGGAGGTTGGGGGTTGATTTTCCGAAACTCAGCAATTACTTTCGGCAAACTATTCAATATGTGCCAATAAGCAGTAACAGATCTTGCAGGCCAATTTCACGATATGTGACATGCCAATCTTCTTCATTTTATTCTTCGTTTTTTATTTCATTTTGACTTCTCTTCCCAAGTCTAGTCCGTGAAAAAATTAAACGAAATTGACGCTGCAACTGACTAAGACTATTTCAATTATCTGCTTCTGTTTTCCTGTCTGGTGTAACAAAACTGCAGCCAATGATTCTCGTTTCTAAGACAAATATAGAGAAAATCATCAGCTGGGAATTATTTGAATTAATTGTTTTTATACAATAGGGTACACGCATATTTCATATTTTGCTTAGATATTAATTTATAATAGTAAAGTTGATATCAAAAATAACTAATAATAGGAAATAAACCAGTTTCCATTGGAAATTACTTCAAAATTTTAAAATAAAATTCAAATTTTATTGCAGTTTCCGACCACCACCCGAGGATTTCCGAACGCTACGGATGATACGTGTGATGTCATACCATGTGATTACTTTTGTCAATATGGCCGGTATTGCATTAGGTTCTGTGTAGTTTTGTATTTATATTGTATTTTAATTAACTATTAATTGCTTCATCGACGTAAAAATATCATTTATATGTTTGTTTGAGACCATTACATGTTTGTGTGTGCTTTTTTTATTTCTAAAAGTCAACGTCAAGTGGAAAGTGGACATAAATATTCGATATTTCCGAGGATATTTTAAAACTTTTAGAAGAAAATATTTTATTTACTAGTTTAGTGACGCATAGCTTGCAACCACAATGCCCTTCTCTTAACTGCATTTTTGCTTGCGCCACCAGGTAAAGTAACAAATATTTTGTCTGGAGTTTTAATAGTCGTTGATTTACACTCTGGAACAATGCAATACTTGTAATTCCAAATTTTTTTTTTTGGCTTTATCCATTTTTAAAGCTTTCAGAAACAAATTAGGTCACAAGAACTCAGAGCGTGATACACGAATAAGAACGTAAACAAATGACGTCACTCCATGGGGCAGCCATCTTTATGACGTAAAGCGCGTTTTGGCGGACTTTCAAATTTTATGATTTTTAAAGTCGTTTTAAAAGTAAAGTTTATATTTTATTCAAAAAATAGGCATGCAAGGTGTTAGGAGACCTGATAAAGCGTCAATTCCCACCAATAGCAAAATTTATGCTTGTACCCTATTTAACACCTACTGTTAATACATCAGTAGCTATTATTTGTTGATAGATAAAGTGTTGTAATACCCTCACTGTGTCTACACACTTTAAACTCTTCAGTTAACAGTTAACAGTTAATACCTGATTCGCTTACGGAGAAAATTCCGCAGCAGTTTTATTGCCTTGATACCTTGAAGTCCAATACCTTCTCACTTTGAATTAAAAATATATTGTTACAATTAAAATACCCAAAAACTCTATTGAAGCTGAGCTTATCATTTTCACAAGTATTAAATTTAAATTATTCTAATTTATATTTTCTATATTTTCAGGTAAGTGCTGCCTTTCATATGAATATATTTTGTAATAATAATGTAAGTAAACCTATAAATATTTACGATTATTTTTTGACGTTTGAAGGGACGGCTGAGTGCAACGACGAATCGGGACTTGCACGACAGTATTTTCTTTTTCGTTAGATTGCTGTTCGTTTCCGAGAATCGTTGATCAAGTTTGGGATTCAATAACTCAAGATTAAATTGTCTGAATTGAACGTTCGAAGCGTCAAAAGTTTCGTTTCTCCAAGCCCTTTAAATGGGTAATTTCAAATTTCAATTAAAACAAAAGATCGCAGGGATATCTCAATTGTTATTAAGATGAAATTTGAATCACTTTTTTAAACAAACGTCTGAGTCAGTTAAACCGCAAAAAATTGTTGATTAAATCATTGTATATGATAGCTAGAGCCTTCTAGTATGTATAAAAACATTATTGTAACTTTAAAAAGTGTTTTGCTGCACGTATGTTTATTATAACGATGTCTATCTAATTTACATAATGTCTATTAACAATTAGATTACTCAGCAACTAAAAAAGATATCAAAACCGCGTTTGTTGCATTCAGTTCGTGAATAAATATAGTTTTTTCTATGACAACCTCGATAAATGTTCATTTTATAACCGTAACTTCAATCATAAACAAGCACATTTTGTACAGAATTTCATTTTTGCATCGGTTGCTAGGCAAGTTGCTAAGCAACAAATGCGAAATGGAATATTTCGTGTTAGGTCTAGCTTCACTCGTATGAATTGCAGCACTTGCCTTCGGCTCGTGCTGCTACATAATATACTATTTTGACAAAAAGTAATGATCAGAACTGCTTTATAAATTACATTAGTATTTTGCTGTGTTTTCAACTTATTTTTTAGTTATTTATCCGCTGTGGCTGCAGCGAATGGAATTCTCACATTTTGTACCAAGGAGTTTTCTAGCAAATTTCACGCTCTATAACTCTGGATTAAGAATTCTTGGACCCGGCAACTAGGTAAACGTTACACCCATGCACAATCTCTAAAGAGATGGGATGAAATCAAGGGATGCAGTCTTGCCAGGATCACCCTGGGCTACCCTGAGAAGCTGGAGTCGAAAAAATATTTGGCGATGACCAGGAAAAACCTACGTTTAACGGTAGGATTACCGACTGGCCACTGTCAATTAAGGAAACACCTCTATACAATGGGGCTAGTGGACACACCTCTATGCAGGATGTGTGGACAGGAAGATGAATCTGTCAGGAATGTCTTATGCGAGTGCCCGGAGTTATCGTCAACAGGAGAGTGTGTGTTCGGTCTTGGCCTACACCTGTCGATATAAAGGAGATATCTCCTAGTGACCTGTCCACCTCCCTGGAAAGGGCAGGATGGACGATGACCTAGGATGACAACTCCTCGGGAGGATGTTCAATGGGTCACATGTGGCCCAACTGCTGTGGGCCCAACTGCTGTGGGCCTAACTCACCCTCCCTACTCTACAGATACAGACAGATACGCTCTATAACTTTGTTTCCATACATTTGCACGATAAACTTGATACGTTTCGAGTAAAATTCGAAAATATGTCGAACATTAAACCTATTTTTAGTTACTTTAAGCTATAAACTGCTATTATACAATTGGCACAGCCTAAAACCCGGTGGAGGAAACGGACTATCATTTACGATGATATTTTTGACCTTTCACATCCACCTTTAATGCTAATTCGACTGGAGTACCTAACTGAGGAGGTGATCTAGACCCTCTACCTCTGTATTCAAAAACTGTCTCTTTGGAGAATTTTTTAAAACATAGTCAGGTACACCTTGCGTCGTCGAAGAATTCCCTCCAATTTTCCTAATTTTTTATTATATGCACCTAGTTTAGCTTTATACGTCTCTCAGTTGCCTGTTCTCTGCACTTTGTTAAAAAAGCATCTTGTTTATTTCCATAGGATTGTTAGCTCTTTGTTCCACCAGGTGGCATGACTAGAAAAGCGACTCTTCCTTATTGGACAGTTGATATACTGGTAATACGAATATTCACTAATTCCGTGTTAATTTTTCATTTATTATCTACCAACCTCAATTGTCAACTTTAATAATATTAGTAACTCTCCCGTTTTATTATCACTGGAAAATATACAAAATCACAATATTATCCACCAACACGAACTTCAATTAAACTCCTCTAAAATTCCGTTCGCCACCTTACCGGATAGGAAGATATTCCGGAAATATATAGAGAGGAAGCGTCGTCAAGTTGGCCGATTTGATTTAAACGGAAAGTTAGAATATGTGTTACATGTAGTACGAATTATTATTCACGGGGGTCTATTATTTTAGACTTATTCATGTTTCACAGTCGCCGGTGGGGTCTTTCAAAATTTCTACGTAGAGTGTGTATGTGTGTGGAAACTGGATAACAAAAGAAAGGTAATTGATATGGGTCGTGAATATTATATTGAAGGCTTTCTGTAAAATATATTCCATTAAAACGTCCACGATAGATACATGAATCATTTATAGATACATCTCTAAAGTTTTTATAGTCTCGTCGTAAAATGTCTAAGGTGTGTCGTAAAGCTCTTTTTTTAGAATTAAGTATATTCATGTATGTATGTGGTAAACAACTTCCAATGTAAAAATGTGAAAAATTGATAAAGTGAAGTCACTATAGATACTTTAAATTATGATCTCAAATATTAGAATGGTGGAAATACTATCGTCGTTAAAATTGCTAATGACTTTTTTTTCATTTTTCATTCAAATCAATTATCTATTGCACCGAAGACCTTATTAGAATGTTTGCGGCGGTGGTCATATCAGGGTAAAATGCACGCAAAGTTAATGGGAAAAGGTGTCACAAAATGAAAATATCATTATTGGATATCAGTTTTTGTTTTATTATCACGCTGTCAACAATGGACGTTATTACATGCAACAGAGACGTACTAGAAGGTAATAATCGAGAATAAAATTGAATTAATTTGTTTTATAAAAAACATGCGAAGTGTTTGATTTGTGAGATAAAGCTTAATGTTATCATGGAAGGGACCAAAAAGCTTTAAGCTTCATTTAAGTTCCAAATTTGTACCATTTCCCCATTTCAACAATATAAGCTTGTTATCTGTTTTACAGTACATTTGGGAAGTTATACCAATTTTTCGTAAAAATTGTAACAAGCTCAACACCCTTTATAATTGGATAGGAGTTGAAAAATAAAAATCTATTGAAGCCAAAGCATTTTAGCGATCATCAAAATTTATTAAATCAAATATTCTTTATTTAGTAAAAATGTACTTGCACATCATAGCTGTCATAACTGCACTATGTTGCCAAACAGTTGAAATAGTATGAGAATCTAGTAAACGTCAAATAAACCTTATCTAATAGTCTTCTTTTTATTTGGCTAAAGCTAGTTATACCACAGATAATTTCAAAAAAATGAGAAAGATGAAGAAGTAGCCACAGTTAACTTAAAAGTAGGTTATGTGTGATAGAAACAAAACTTATTTCAGCTAGCAATAACTTTGATAACACACTTTCTGCTCCATTGAACATACCATCCTCATTTCCAGCTTGAAGTACAGTATATCTAACACCTTATTGCAAACGGATCACTCTGTTTTTTAAATAATTGTCGAATAGTATTATTTCGTGCATTTTCTATACCCGAAGCAATTAGTTTTTAGAATATTTTAATTTTTGGATGCAAAGAAGTAATTGGGTATGCAATTAATTGCCAGATGCTAGTTTGCAGTTGAAGGTTTACAAAAATCTACACTCATGAAGAAATGAAAAACAACACTATTTTCACTAAATGTATGTATGTATGTATTTTGGGGTAACATTCACTGAGACCTGAAAGATCTATTGTGCCCCCTTACTTCTACTCAGTTTCTGAGGAGAGTCTCAGAAACTAGTAGCTCCTTTAGTCCTATTTCCCGGAGGAATTTTAGCTTCAACTTAGGTAACTGTTCCTCTTCTATCCAGTAGTCTCCCAGGTGCTGTGCCCTAGGATTCTGAATTGCTGTGCAGTTCGCAAGTATGTGGATGGAGGATTCTTCTTCCACTCCACAAATCTACAATCTTTCTATTTTGAGCTTTTTAAGGTGCCCATTCAGGCGACAATGTCCCGTTAAGATTCCTGTCAAAACTCTTAGTGCAGTTTTACTTTAACTTATGCATTCATTTGATCTCGACAGGTTGAAGTCACCCAGAAAAACCTTAGATTGCCTAAGCCCTACTAGATCTTTCCAATAGTCAGATCTTCTCTTTTCTTCGGCTTTACCAATTTCTTCCAATATTACATTGGAGCTGATTCCGTAAAAGGGTTCCGGCCCCCAAAAGGGTATTTCAGTCCCCGTCTTCGCTAGTTCATCTGCTATTCCATTTCCTTCTATTCCAGTGTGTACTGGAATCCACAGTAAGGTGACTATATTGTTCTCGCCTAGTTCATTGAGTACGCCTAGGCATTCCCACACCACACTAAAACAAAGTAAAAATTGTTTCATAAGGTCTTTCAACCAATCGCATATGTGATCTTCAATTTTTGATCTATCATCCCATGATCTCTTGATTTTTTCAGATTAATTCTGTGTAGAGCCACCCGCATAACGGAAATAATTAAACTGCTTTTTTTTGTTTTAATCCCTGGTATTCGAAATTTTGTTGTTTCCATTAACTGCACCTACTACTGATAATTGAAGTGGATTTGTGCCGCAGTTATTTACAACGAAATTCATATTTCCTATTTGGTAATTTAGATGAATTATTTTCCAGTACACTTTTATCTAGATTTGCTGTCGAAATTGTTAGTTTCCCTCATTGAGATAAAAAAGTAATGAATGTTTTTTAATCATGCTTGGAATGCACTATTTTTTCGAAACGTTCAATTGCTACTATGCATAGGATGCAAAATGTGGAAAATTACCAATACTATCGCCATAAATAAAGAGTTAATATCCGGAGATTAAATTTACAGCGGAAAAATTGAGATTGAGTGTGCTCATTATAAATTACAAACAATTTACTACTACTGGCTCTTGTGGTCTAACTATTGCTGATGCAACATAAATACCCTTAAACGTAATTGAAAATGAAAAAAGTCACGTGTCAACAGTTGCTGCTTGAATATACTATCATGCTGTCACTTCAAACCCAATAAATACTGAAATTTCATAAAACCTAAATACGGGTTGGGATAAAGTATGGAACCAAGTAAATATCTTTTAAACGGTAAGAACGATATTTATGTAAATTTGCAGGTAAGTGCAATGGAACAAAATGCATCTGATGTACATTTTTTTGTTAATAATATACTTCCGGTTTAACCGGAAATGTCGTCAAATTCTTTAATTTAAATGGGACACCCTATATATTTTTACAGATTTTGAAAGAGCTTGTTATTTTTAATTCATACATACTGAGTTTAGTGTAAAAAAATTTGTGAAAACGAGAAATAACTCACTGTTAGTTGTACAATAGGTGTACATTTCATTATTTTAGAATAATGAGAAACAAAATTACTTCAAATCAGGGCCGTGCGGTACTATGAAGCAGGGAGGCGACTGCATCAGGCGGCATTTGGATAGCAAACTTAACAAACATTTATGCGTCTGTTTTTTATTTAATGTTCAAAATGCTCGCCGTTTACTTGCTGACAATATGCCATCCTATTAACAAATTCTTGAGTCACTCTTTCCAAGACTTCTCCACGTATTAGTTCACATTCATCAATAATTATTTGTCTCAATTCCTATAAGTTTGTTGGTCGTCTAGCGTAAACACGTGATTTTAGATAACCCCAAAACAAAAATCTAACGGGCTAAGATCCGGAGAACGAGCAGGCGACTCTATGAATCCTCTACGTCCAATCCATCGATTTGGAAAATTCGCATCCAGAAAATCCCTAACCCGTCCATCATATTGGGGAGGTGCTCCATCTTGTTGAAACGAAAATTTTGTGGTAATTGCCCATTCTGTTGAAGTGCAGGAATAATTTCGTTATTTAGTAGATACAAATACTTGCCACCATTCAAAGTTTCCGTCGATAAAAAATGGGCCTATAAGCCTATTTTCGACAATTCCCATCCAAACATTTAACTTCTGTGGATGCTGGGTATGTGCTTCATGAATCCAATGAGGATTCTCATTTGACCAATACCTTGGCGATTAACTGTTAAACATT
Organism: Lochmaea capreae; assembly: GCA_949126875.1. NCBI lineage: Eukaryota > Metazoa > Arthropoda > Insecta > Coleoptera > Chrysomelidae > Lochmaea > Lochmaea capreae. The sequence continues at coordinate 16,521,884 of OX421409.1, forward strand.
TAAACAAAAAGTTGCCTCATCGGAAAAAACTATATTAGAAGCAAAATTGTCGTCGACATTACAGATGATACTTTTCACTTTTTAATAGCTTTCCTACAGAACGTCGACTGATACCATGGTGTAGTGCCAAATTTGTGGTGGAAGTTTGAGGTGACTCTTCTAAATCGATTGCAATATTCTGTTTAACAGTTTCGTTCGTTGCAATACGCGGTCTTCCAGGTTTTAGCAAATTTTTACCATCCCAGTTGTATTAAAACATTGTAATGTTTTAGTTACTGTTGAGCGTGATATGGGATTTCTCTCAGGATGCAAATTATCAAAAATATAAAACACTTCTTCATGAGTTCTAGCACGATCACCATAACCGATCATCTTTAAAATTTCAATACGCTCTTTCTCACTTAATTGAACCATTCTAAATTGTAAACTTTTATTCCGTCAACTAGAATTTGACACTTGGAGAACAAAAGACGTACTAAATAGTACTCGTTTATTTATTACTATGCATACAAACAACATCAATTAGTTTATATAAATAGTTTTTGGCTCTAATGCAAAAAACTTAAAGGAGGTTGATTAAAGTGCTATATTCCTAGTTTTTACAATTTTTTCACACTAAACCCAGTATGTATGAATTCAAAATAACAAGCTCTTTCAAAATCTGTGAAAATATATTGGGTGTCCCATTTAAATTAAAGAAGTTGATGGCATTTCCGGTTAAACCGAAAGAAGATTATAAACAAAAATTTGTACATTAGATGCATTTTGTTCCATTGCACTTACCTACAAATTTTCATAAATATCGTTCTTTTCGTTTAAAAGATATTTACTTGGTTCCATACTTTATCCCAACCCCGTATACTATTTGGACATAGGCTAATGAAATTCAATACGGAATTGGGAAAGAAGTGAGATCCCAACAAAATTTCCAGACTTAAAAATAATACCATCCAAAAACTTGGGAATACCCCAAATATCTTGGAAGCGGAAATTCACACCGAAGGAGAGTGTGCCCATGCGTAGTCGCATAACGATGAAATAATGAAATTATCACTATCCAGGTATTCAACGATATATAATTGTTTGACCATGGGAGGTAAATTTATTAGAGTTGTGGCACAAACCAGACTTTCTTTTAAATACTACTTTAGGTACTTTTTAAACGGCCATTTTCATTTTTGAATCTCCCAAAAAGTGAAGGACCACGTGCATTCACTGCACAGAGGTGAGAAAGTTTGGTGAGAACAAAAAACCAGGTTGAAATGTCTGGCTCGTTAATATAGATAAGAGTACGATATTGTTGGAATTGAGAAGCTATGGTCTAGAATACCGAAAAAGACGTAAGTGCCCCAAATGCTCTCAATTGCAACTCCTTCGTATACCAATATGCTGTCGTCAACTGAGACGGGTACACTTTGCCAAAGCAGTTTCTAACAAGCGTGTATCCCGACCTTTTGTGGGAAGAGTAGGGGTGAATAGTCAGGTCTGTAATGATAACTGCCTATCCACATTACTCAGTTTGCCCTCGAACATAATGGTAATGACGATATCATGTTACGTTTTGTTCCCAAAAACGATAAATCTCCAAACTTGCCGTAGGCTCTCCCATTAGAGTTTTTGGACTGCACATAACTCGATAGTATAGTTTAGTACAACAACCAATACTTAGGGTTGTTATGCATGATAACTAGTTAGTGTTTAAGTAAACTTCTTAATTAATAAAAATTATACAGGATTCTACTTCTTAGTTAAAATTATTCAGGGTTGTACTACCTGCATTATACATTTAATTTGTATTAGGAATGTAAAAAAACATTATACTACTCTATTAAATTAAAGTTCCTGCGTAGTCAGTTTCAAAATGGTTTGGTGATGTCTAGGGAAACTTATTGAACTAGGCGAGAGCATTATAACAAATGAATGAAAAGTAAAACTGCACTGAGGATTTTAACAGATCCAGACCTCGTAACTCTGCCGCCTGAACGGCACCGTAAACATTAGAATGGAAGAAGAAACCTCTATGAACATACTTGCGAATTGCATAGTGTACAATATCTGGTTGACTAATGCATAAGAGAGGGGCACTTACCCCAACTAAAGCCTGCAGATATCCCAAGATTCCTCTTAGAAATAGGTCTAAAGATGCTACTAGTCTTTGAACCTTCTTCCATTCGTAATGATATTCATAGTCGAGTATAGAAGAAAAATATGAGAGAAACTTGAGATTTACTAAGTTCTCATACTATTTTAAAGACTTGGCAACATAGTCCAGTTGTGACGACGAAATTCTGACATGTTATTGGGAATTGAGATGTATCTTGTATCTTCTATAAGAAGTGGTTAAAAAGTAACGACACGCCGTTATATTTGACGAAGTTTCCACTATTAAAATTGTTTAAATCTATGCATAGTCAAGATTAGGATTTACAATATAACATGTATGGTGTCCAATTGAGAGTTTTCCGTTTATTTTAAAGCTTATTTTTCATACAGAATAGTAAAATGAAGTTCTAATTTTTGTTAACATTCGCTTACAGAATTGTTCCTATAGTAACACTGCATGGGTGTTAAATTTGACATTGATTTATACGTATTCTTTCTTATTGTTCATTCAAGCTTATAAATCGACAAAAACAAACATGAAATACCATTAAATAACTACTACTTTTATAGCTGAGATTTATCTGTTTTAAATAGCCAAGTAAAATAGAAAACTCTGCATTCATATACAATAAACAACGTGTTAAATTTCGGTTTACTGCGGCTAATAAAATCTTGGAAACGACCACAACTTTCAGTTGAACATCTTTACTAGGTCGTACGTATAGTACGGGAAAAAATCGTCCGGAGACACATAATTTACAATAGAATTATACTCCTGTTGGGAAATATAAAGTAGCTTTTCAAGTATTTCAAAAAACCATTATTTTTGTGTGGAAATTTTGTTAACTGAACCTAGAAAACTATCCTAGTTTACAGATCAAATCACGTAAAAGATCTCTTCTCCAATTGCTTACCTGCTTTTAATATCACAACCTTAGAAATCACGTTATATTATTTTCCTAAAACATATAATGACGAGCGTATTTTGTAGTATCCTAAAACGCCACATCGAGAATCAAGTTCGAAAATGGGAAATTCAGGCTACTGGAGAGATAATCCAGGCTAAAGACAGACAAAAAAGTTAAAACAAAGATGTAGACTGTGAACAAAATATATTATAGGTTAAAGTATGGAAATGCCAACCGGGCCTATCGACTTATCCTATCTTATCCTTGTAATTTACAATCTACAATGACATGCGCTTTATTCAACAAGTTCATCGTCGTTCATTTTCTTCAGAACATGAATTCAATTTATGAAATGTAGATAAACCTTTTTAATTATTTTTTATAACCAAATGAAAGCTTCTGGGAGCTTCTTTTTTCATGTCGCTGTTATGTAACTATCAACACTAAATATTTCTTCTACTGTATGGTTCACACATCTTAGTAATTCTGCCAATTCTCAATTTAATTGTGCTGCTTTTCCAATAATGCTCCTTCTTACCAACATCTTGTCAATATTACTGGCTCCAGAAAGGGGTCCTATTGGATTTGCTCATGAGCTATGGCTATCGAAATACCACCAAAAGTTACAAACATACCTAGATGCGTTTTTTACTTCTGTTGTCACATCACCGTCGCTCTCATATCCAAAGGAAGATATTTTTTTGTCTACTCACCTCACCTCACCTCAACTATAAATTTAATCAGCTTGTGAAATGTATTGCCAGCAATATCGATTCTGAATTTTTACGTATAATAATAGAAATTCATATTACCCATTCTCTGTGTATGGCATTTATACCCTTGAGAGATATCCTGTGCATTGCAGTGATGAAATACGAAAGAAATATTGCACAATATTCAGAATCTATATTTCCTTGTATGAATATGGCTCACATCAACGGAAAAATCATTCGTTAAAGGATATCCAGTCAATCGTGAAGTACCGATTATTTTCAAGATTATTTAAAATTGTACAGCAAACAAATTAAAAAATGAATAGTGAAGAAACGGTTGTGGACATTGAGAACAAGATGTTAGACTGATTTCCAGCTATTGGTATTTTATTAAAAATATATTATTAGTGAACCGGGGATACTTTGACTGATTTTGTCACAGTTGTAATCCTGTTCCACGCAGTTTAAGCATGTGTAATTATCCATTACAAATATAATCAGCAACTGTATATTGGCTGGATGTGTGAAAGCATAGAACTTCTATCTTGTTATATTTTGATCTGTCCATTTCTGGTAGGAGGTTTTAGGGTTGTGTTTCAAATGATACTTTTACTCTGGTCTTTCTCATTGCAGATTCCACAGTATTTTTCCCGTCATCTGGCTAGTCAGGTTGAAGTTCTTCTTGATGTAATTTCTGGCTGTGTTTGCTTTTCGATGGGGACAGTTTGCCGCGTTATCGAGTAACTTTTTCTTTGTTTGCTGCTCGCATTTCTTGTGGAAAATCAATAATGATTTTGCTAAACATTTCAGGATTTGCTGTCGGATCTTGACGATAGGGGATTTCGTCTAAAGCTCCGCTTAGCTTTAATAGAGAAAGTCCTGTTAAGCGCAAATCTGAGATCAAACTTCGCGAAACAGTGGGTCTCATTCCAGTCCGTAGCCTCGCCAGAAGGGTTGGAAATTGTTGTTCAAGACGACCTCATCGAATTGTTGCATTAAATTCCAGCTGTCTCCAATTCCTTTTTGTTGGACTCTCACATAAATCATTTTGTAATATAAAATGTTCAGCTTAATCTAGTTTAGGCGTATGGTTATCGCTCTTGTTTTACAAGGTATTTACGTAATATTTCATGTATGTCTACCTTCGTTAATCGAAAGTCCCAATTTTTGACCGTCGTGAGAGTGTTTGTCAATACCTGCTCCTTCTGTTGGGTAAATACTGACCCATTACCTCGGTGTGCTCTCCAAACAGCTTAGGGATTATTTCACCACAGATTTTGAATCGTTGACTTGTCTGTGCTTGAGACTTCCCCTCTTCAATAGTAGCTGAAAGTTGTTCTAACTGCTGGCGGGTATAGTTGCCTTATGTACGATCCCTATTTTTTTTTGTAGTGGCGCGCTCACCAGTAGTTTGGGCCTGTAATACAAAAAAGAACTCGAAAAAAAAACGTGAAACTGGATGAAAAAATTGACGTTGGTAGTCGGCCAATACATCCTTCACATCTCGACCGCTTTTAAATGCACTTTATCATTGCATTCGCTGCTACAAATAAATAAAGGCTTATTTTTCTAGCCTGGAGTTGAAAGCATGGTTATATGTATCTTCATTTACATTAACTTTATTATAATAGAGCCGCGTAATGTGGTAGTTTAATCAAACTATCACCCTAATGAAATTCATAATTCATTGAAAATCACAGAGCATAACTATCAAACTACCCTTAATGTCAATTTTAAATAATGCATGGACACTTTATGTATAATCGATTCCGTCGGTGGGTTACGTTCACTTCGAGCTTTAAATACTTTAGATAAATTTTGTCCGTTAGCAAAGTAAAACCCCCTAACCCAAGGCTATTTTGTATGCAAAGAGACGTCGACGTTAACAACAGGAAAAGGACACCTACCGCACGTCATAACAACTTTATCGCTAGTTAAATTACAACAAGCGACATAAATACAAAGTTCGATGTAAACTGCTACGTTTCTCTTTCGGATATGGGGGTAAACAACAAATAAAATTACTCTTGATACACGCAAAATATATACAGGGTTGGGATAAAGTATGGAACAAAGTAAATATCTTTTAAACGAAAAGAACGATATTTATGAAAATTTGCAGGTAAGTGCAATGGAACAAAATGCATCTGATGTACATTTTTTTGTTACTAATATACTTCCACCACAAATTTGGCACTAAACCATGGTATCAGTCGACGTTCTGTAGGAAAGGTATTAAAAAGTGAAAAGTATCATCCGTATAAGGTACAGTTGGTTCAAGAATTGTCAGACGATGATTTTGACCGACGGCTGGATTTTTGTGAACGGGTAATGGACATCTGTAATACCGACGACAATTTTGCTTCTGACATAGTTTTTCCCGATGAGGCAACTTTTTGTTTAAATGGAACAGTTAACTCAAGGTATTGGTCAAATGAGAATCCTCATTGGATTCATGAAGCACATACCCAGCATCCACAGAAGTTAAATGTTTGGATCGGAATTGTCGAAAATAGGCTTATAGGCCCATTGTTTAACTACGGAAACTTAAATGGTGACAAGTATTTGGATCTACTTTTGGTTTCAACAGGATGGCGCACCTCCTTCTGGATGCGAATTTTCCAAATCGATGGATTGGACGTAGAGGATTCATAGACTGGCCTGCTCGTTCTCCAGATTTTAGCCCGTTAGATTTTTTTCCGTGAGGTTATCTCAAATCACGTGTTTACGATAGATGACCAACAAACTTACAGGAATTGAGACAAAAAATTATTGATGAATGTGAACTATGTGAACTAATACGTGGAGAGGTCTTGGAAATAGTTACTCAAGAATTTGTTAATAGGATGGCATATTGTCAGCAAGTAAACGGCAAGAATTTTGAACATTTGAAGCAGGGTCGTGCGGTGATATATTTCAGGGTGATGCATGCCTCCCAATAACTGTCGCCCCTTATTTTGAATATTTTTAAATTGAAATAAGAAACATAAAAAAAATCCGCATATCTTTGAAGTAATGGGCTAAATTCTAAGTCTATTCAAAAAGGAATATTATTAGCAATAGGTATATAAATGTTTTTTATAGTTTCACTCGTCTAGCTTTAAGTTTGGCAAAATCTACGATTAATGATGTATAATCTAAATTGGCAGCTAATGTAGATTCAATGAAAACAAATGATACATTTTTCAGTTTTGTGACCTTTTTAAATTTAGTATCCTACTCTAATAATTTGTGGCGCTCCTTTCAAAATTCTTTCGGTTGCTACTCTAGCGCCACCTTAATTTGTTCCCTTTTAACGGTCACTTTTTAATACACTTAGATGGTCCTCCTTAGTTGTAACCTCTTTACTCAGTTGTATTGTGGAGGATTGAAGTGGTCGGTGATCTCATTCTTTTTCTCTATTCTTTTGGTAGCTTCTAGGCCGAAGACGTGGTGTGGCTGATTACAATTTAAATAAAATAGTTTATACCTACGGTGTTTCCCATAAAGATCAGTTTTAATTTAATTTGGCAGTTAGCAGCCGATAATAAATATAAAAGTATTTATGAGAAGGAAGCTCACATGGTTGAGGATTTCTTTGTGATGTTGGTGAGAAAACATTTTGTTATAGTTTTTTTTGTATAAATTACTAGTTGATAATTATTTTTAGGCATTTTTCATGTCCTAATATGGGTTTTGGGACTGAATTTGTTTCTTTTTGGAACATTCCAACAAAAGGATGGAAACCTTTTGTCACGGCTACCATTTCTTTGCATCTGACAATCATCAGGGAATGGGGGTAAAGATGATCTGTCCTGTGAATTAGGAAGTTGAATAGGGTTGGTGATGCCGCAAAAGTTATGTATATTTTTAGATTCTAGAGTTCTCCAAAATTTAATATAACATATAATTTTCTTTCTTTCAAATAGATAGGTTTTCAATAACCCATCATTCATGTAGGTACATTATTATTACTTTCCTAGTTGTTATTTTTATTTTATTCAAATATTAACTTCTCTGCAATTGCAAAAGGGGTGGTATGTTTTGATTGTACTGCTAATTTAAGTGTAGCAGATTTTCAGTAAGTTTCTGTAAATTTCAGATACTAAGATCTTTAAAGTAATGTTTACTTGATTTATAATAATTATGTATGTATCTACTAATGTACGATTCTCATTAAGGTATTAACTTCACCAGTTGGGTGATCAAAATTTTAGAGACGTTAATAATTCTTTTATTTCTTTTCTTTGGGTGGGTCCATGAAAGTAAAGCATTCATATGGTGACTTATGCAGTCAAAAATATAAAGTTTATCAATCACATGCTGGAAAATACCCTGCCTGGGTAGGAGTGTCATCACCAGTGAATCTGATGGTCTTCAGCAGACTGAGTAAGGTAACAGTTTTCTTATTTTTTACCTCGACCCTGAGATTGAGGAGGTAGCGACTGTTGGTGCAAGTGTTCATTTACAACAATAATTAACCTAACTATATAAAAACGATCAAGGGAAACGGTAACAAATGTTAGTGGATGACAAATTTGTAACAATATGTTTATCACCATGATATGTGTCATAAATGACAGTTGATGCATCATTGATCGGTAGCGTAGCGTATTTCATTTCTGATAGAAAAAATGCTGACTGTTACAACATCGCTCACATCAATCAGCTGACAAAACTCGTGTCCAGCTGGAAATTTATTATCGCTCTATGTGGATGAACGCGACCAATGGTTCTTTTGCTACGGTGTACGTCAGGCATTTTTTCCTGGAACCGTTTCAGCCGATATACATTTTTCTTTTCCACCTGTTTAGAATAAGAAGTTCTTACTTGTTACTTTTTCAGAAGGAGTTCCTTCGAATTCGGCATCATTAAAGGTCTTCATTCAATTTGATCTCCATATAGTTTTTGATAGATTTATGTATTTTTCGAAGATCATTGGCTTTCGTTATGAATATCTTTCATACGTCGGTAATTCTTTGGAACATATTTAGGTTTTGTGACTGCAATCTAGAATCGATTTTTTTTAACAACACGTTTTGTCTTCTTTGATTGGAGCAAACGATATAAATTTGCAAACTACATCAAATATTTGAGAATGTTTGAGACAGTTTTTCTAGCAATTAAAGTTCAAATCTCAAGTAATATTAATTCACAACCCCAGATCTAGTAAATTTTTGTTTTATAATTTTTATATGTGAATAATAAAGAAAGAAGAAAGGAATAATTCCAGATGAAAATGTTTTCCTTTAAAAGAGCAGAATATTATGAAAAACGCAAACTCTAAAACGTTTTAATTCGAAAAACTGTACATGATTTATATGTTTCGCATGAAAATAATAAGAAAATATCGATTCCATCAAAATGATTAAAAAATTTGTAACATTTTCAAGGAAACCGCCAACAAATACATTAATAAGTGTCGAGAGTGGTATAGAGTAACGCAACGTCGGATCTTAATTTCCGGAAAATTTTCGTCGGCGTCTACGATCAACCGGAAACTGGCTAATTAATGGAAATCGGACCCGGAAAACTCAGCGCCTACTACTCGCTATATCGTACTGTTGATCCATATTAAATTATATTTTATTTAAGTTGAGGTGGAATTTGGGGAACTGGTTTTATCGTCCCTGGATTATTTGGTATTACCATGTTAATATACAGGGTATGATTCAAAAGCATGTACGAGGGTTGTCTTTTTTGTGGATAACTTTGAAACACAACTGTTTTTCAAAGTATTTTTTCCACTACATATCATTGTAATACAATCTCGTTGTAACAATTTTTCTAAGAAGGTTTAGATCTTTAAGAAGTAATCGGCATGAACGTTCAAGAATGTAATAAAAACGTTATTCTTGTTTTATAATCCGAACGTGATCTTTCGAAACGTTTTCCTTAAAATACGGTTTTAACGATCGACACAGAGAAGATTTAAAAGTGCTATCGGAATTATCAACATTTAAACCTCTTTCAAAATCTGTGTTATGAGAAACTGTAGTTTGAGAAATTGATTTTTTTTACTGAAAAAGTGTGCACTTAATACATTTTAAGTTTATGTACAAGGAACGTACACATAGTTTGTTCACCTTGCAATCTAATAGAAACCATAAACTTTTATTCTAGTTTCACGATTTCCGATTGAGCTAAAATCTTGTACACACATTTAGTCTTCTACTTAGTTCCTGAGAAAAGTCTCAGAGACTAGTAGCTAGTTGCTATTTCATCATGTATCGTGTTCTAGGATTTCTGATTACCAAAAAGCGTAGAGGTTTTTCTATTAATGATTCCCTCTTTCCTTAGTCTGTATCTTTTTCTTTTGTGTGAAGTTGAGAATTATTTCCATGACCGCTGCTGGGTACTGCATGGTTAGCTGAGTGACGTGCTGCTTAGTCCATGATGATGTCGGACTCTCAAAAATGAAAAACCGTATGGAGATACTTATAAAGTTGTATTGAAAGTTTCTAAAGTGAGTTTTTCACTAATTGGAGGCTCGTGTTGTTAACAATAAATACTCCGGCTAGAAAGCCTCAGCTTCTAAACGAAATGAAAGTAAGGAAATAAAGAGGAAAAGATTGGGAGCTGGAAACACATTTACGTCTAAGTACACAAATTAAAATTAGCTAATTAGTTAATCCAAATAACTTACACGCTAATAATGAGACGGAGGAACGTACCTTGAACGGGTGAAAGACTGGTGAAGGGACTGGAGCAGGAGGAATACAAGATGTTCCTTCTCACTAGGGAAGCATACTTCTGTATTTCGGGCAGAGATTTATGGTACCCTACAATATGTAAGATTTAACAAAATTTGGCAGACCTCATCAAAGTAAGATTAGTGTGTTTGCCGGAACATAACGATATCTCTGGAAGTGTACAAGCTAATGAACTCCCAAGAAGAGGTTCAGCAACGACATACTCTGGACCAAAACCAGTTCTTGGGACTACAAACAAGGGGATTCGAGGACGAATACAAAAATGAGTACAAAGCCAACATGCTACAATGGAGCAACACTATAAAGCAGGAACACAGTAACACCCTTATATATGACACGTGTGTTAAGCGGCCCGAAGAACTATTGAATATCAGTAGGAATCATTACAGATTATCTAACAGGCCATGCCCCTGTAAAATATCACCTGCACAAAACGGGCTATATGACGGGGATCTCAGCTGCAGACATTGTGGCTTGGAGACCGATAACTTAACCCATATCTTATCTGACTGTAAGCCACTGGACTCAGGAGACAAACAATTTTCGGGGAAGCCAATCTGTCACCTGAAACATAAAATTTACTCGTTGGTACGGGGATAACTAGCTAGGTGGACTGAATGTTGAAGTAGAGCACAATAAGCCAACAGGCTGTAGTGCTCCCTTTCACAAGAACTGCTCCCAAAAAGGAAAAAAAAAACCTACCTTAAAGGACTGGGATTTTTGCAGCCATTAGCGGTGGCACCGAAGGTAGATATTTTCTATAAACTCACCATAGAAATAGCCACTGAGGCAAGGATCAACTAAATTGGAGTCAAAACGAGCGGAGCGGAAGGAGAATCCAAAGAAATTAACGTCTTATTTTGGAGAGGCTATTGCGACATGTTTATAAATTTCAAGGTAGTGACTAATGAGCCACTAAATTACAGTCGTTACGAGTTTTTTTTAGACTGTAGTTGACAGTAATGTTCGATTTTGAAATTTTAATATAACCTGCTGTAACAATATATCACATCAACATGTTCCTGCGAAATTACTAATCTGAATACAAAATATACATATATATAACTGTTTCAATTTCGGGTCGATTAATTATCAACACACAAATTAAACGATTTGTTATTCCGGTTTTGTTGTAAAATTTACTAATTGGAATTGTTTCATAAAAATAATCAAAAATTTATTGGTAAGTCTATTATTTTAACAGTTATGGCAATCCCTCTCTCTCTGCTTGGGATTTTAAATGATTAAGTGTGCTTCTGCCACATTCTGCACAAATATATTTTCTATATTACAACCACCATTTTAAAAGAATTATTTTCAAAATTCTTGAGAGCCAGATAATTTCTGTAACAGATCTAGACTATAAGCTTTAAAGTGATGCAATTGAATGCCAACATCAGTAAGAATAATTAACAATAGGAAAACATAAATTATAGTGTAAAAAAAACTAAAAACAGGTAATCGAACTAAAACGTGAAAAATAGTTAAAATGATATTTTCCTACGTAAATTCTGGAAGCAACACTTGATTGATCTGAATCTTTTTAGGTACATTTTATAATATTTATAGCATTCATATAAAAGAGAACGTAATTTCTGAGTGACTTACATATATCGTCTAGTTTTTTGGGTTCGCTAGAATATGACTAGAATAATGTAAGCAATCATTGATGGAAAAGCAAGATCAATTTATATTTGTCAACTCAAGAATACCGCCAAGAAATAGTTATTTACATACGTGAGTTCTGATTGCAGCAGTCGAATCCTCAATTCTAGAATATGTCTACAAAATTTCAATTGATTATATACATTTATAATTTTTTTTTTCATTCATAAACATAAATTATCCAAATTAAAATAAATTACATACAGAGTTCATCACAACAAATAATTTTAAATTGAAATAAATAACAAACAGGGCTTATCCTACTAAATAATTTAAAATAAAAATAAATTGTGGACAGGGTTAATAAAACTTCATTTAACAAATAATGTTTCATCAATAAATTTATATTTTCAAATATAATTTTTTTTTTTTTGTATAATAACAATATAATGAATTATAAATATACAGTGCTATTCAAAAGTCTCCTCCCCCTCTCGTATCTTTTGTACGGCTACACTTACATTAATAAAATTTGTAGAGTGAAAATAAAGTGTTATAAACTACTCTACGAATGGTAACAGGTGACGTAATAGTAATAGATGACATCACAGTGCCACTCTGGGCAATAATTTTAAGTAGGACCTTATGGCAAGTGATATCTCATTTGAAAGGCTTTGACATTGGCTACATAGCCATATTAATTTTGTTTGGGTTTAAACTAATTTTGACGGATAAATTAAATAAATACCAAAATTATTATTTCACATTTAAATATTGAACATTTTTCAGTCCGCCTCTGGTTAGTTGTCAAAAAAATTGACGTTTTTAATTTACTAGTATTTGTTGCTTTGCAAAGTTTTTCTAAATAGCTTAAATATTTAATTTTATTATTGTTTAACGAGACGTTTAAGAGTTTACATAGGCAAAATGATACGTACTCAAGCCGACAAAGTAGCAGCTATCTTAGTAATTGGTGAATCTGGAAAGAATCTCCATGAAGCGGAAAGTTTATTTAATGTGAGATACCCAGATCGCCCTATCTCGAGAACTTATTTGAGGAAGTTTGAAGCAACAGGTAGTGTTCAAGATGCCAAACGATCTGGTCGACCAACACTTAGTGATGATACAAAAATTGATATAGTTGCTGAAATGGTAGTAAACCCTACTTCCTCTTCAACTAAAGTTGCGTCTATCTGTGAAGTAAGTAAAGGTACAGTACAGAGAGTGTTGACTAAAAATAAATTTTATCCATACAAGTTAAAAATGGTGCACCACCTTTCGGATGACGACCCCGACAAAAGACTCGAATTCTGTGAATGTATGACACATAAAATTAGTCAAAACCCACATTACACAAAAACAATTTGTTTCAGTGACGAAAGTACTTTTTGCATCAATGGAAATGTGAATACACAAAATGTAAGGTATTGGAGTGACACAAATCCTCACACCTTTCGTGAACAACATACCCAATTTCCAGAAAAAGTCAATGTTTGGGCAGGTATTTTGGGAAACCACATAGTTGGTCCTGTTTTCCTAAATTCAAATTTAAGCGGTGAAGTGTATCTGGAGATGTTACAAAATGCAATTGAGCCGTTAATTCTTGAAATTCTGGAAGATAATCCAGATGAATTCGGCCATCTGGACATAACATTTCAACAAGATGGTGCTCCTGCACATTATTATGGTGCAGTAAGACGTTACCTGAATGAAGAATATCGAGGTAGATGGATCAGCCGGCGAGGTCCAATAGAATGGCCACCTCGGTCACCAGATCTGACACCATTCGATTTTTTTCTATGGGGGTACTTGAATTCCAAGGTTTATACTACGGCACCAGATAGCATTGGCGTTTTGAAAGAAAGAACTATTGAAGAATGCAATGCAATTTCAGCTGACACATTCGAACGAGTACGACAAGAGTTTACTAATAGGATGTATTACTGTCAGGAAGTAGACGGAGCACATTTCGAACACTTGATATAAGAATCCATTGTTGATATTTGATTAATTAAATTTAAAACAATAATTTCCATAATTTTGGTATTTATTCAATTTATCCGTCAAAATTAGTTTAAACCCAAACAAAGTTAATATGGCTATGTAGCCAATGTCAATGCCTTTCAAACGAGACATCACTTGCCATAAGGTCCCATTTAAAATTATTGGCCAGAGTGGCACTGTGACGTCATCTATTACTATTACGTCACCTGTTACCATTCGTAGAGAAGTTTACAACACTTTATTTCCACACTCCAAATTTCATTAATGTAAGTGTAGCCATTCAAAAGATACGAGGGGGGAGAGGACTTTTGAATAGCACTGTATATCTATCTGCATTCTTTTTGTGAAGTAACTGCTCCTGGAAGTAAATCAATGTGTAGTAATGGGGATATTATTTTAAAATCATTACAATACATACCAAAAGTTTTTCATAAAAGGTTGACTCCAAAACGACCTTGATTCCTACATAACAAGAAATACTAATGAGTATAGCCTTCAATGTAAGACACCATTCAGTAATTTAAGTTAGGTTAGGTTAGATTGAAAATTGTTCATAGAAAACAATTGATCAAATGAAACTTATTCACATGTTGACCAAAAATATTGTCTCTCTATTGTGAAATCACAGTTTGAAGAAAATGAAATTTCAAAAATAATAAAAATCATCACTTGAGAAGTTATTACCATCTCGTACACGATTAGAAATACAAATATTTCTCCATCAACAACCTGCTTTATAGCTAAAATTTAAGTACTGAGATAAAATTTACCATACAGGTTATATCCGTAATTTAAGGTTTTCTTGAGATATCGAACGTAAAACTTATAAATCTTCTCGGTAAAAATTTAATCAAGACCTATAAAAAGACAATAAAAAATTTTACTGAGATTCACTATTTTCCATTCTAACCTTCAAAAATACCTATGAAGTTTCAAATATAATATTCAAACTCATACTCAAAGGAACTTGAACGTTTTCTCACATTTACGACTAAGATCTCTATAGCTTCATTAAATATTAATCCTTTCATATACTTTATCATTTCTTACAAGTTTATAGTCTCACTAATTCCAGATTAAATATTCAGAGTATATACTTCGTATATTACCAGCTTAATATAGCAGTTACAATCCATTAGAGAATGGTTTATTCCAGGTACCTTTCAGATTAATGATTCGGTCACAACCTGGATGTGTCCTAAGATGAAACTGCATCACTCAATGTTACACCGTGACATGAGAAACTTATTTCTACATAGTCGGCACCAATAGGAAAAGAGGACTATTTAAATTACAACTTTTATAAACAGCCAGGATCTGAATTACCCCACCTTACAAAATACCGACTCGTTACCCCTATCTTACACAAAATGGATGAGGCTTCTTAACTTTTCGCTTCAATCATCAATTAATAATTTTTTTTTAATTGGTTCGGAAAAAAGATATATTGATTCCAACTCGGTTTTAGTAAATCCAGTTTCTATCATTTCAGTTTATAAGTTTTCGGAATGTTTTTTCTCTAACCTGCAATATGGGTTGTGTCACACGTTATCTTTGAATGTGAAGCACTGGGATAGACTAGAGCTTCTAGTGGACCTAGTGAAGAGACTGTTGAGCCTGGTAAGGGTTACTGGACATAAACGGTAGAATCAAGAGCACAAAAAGCCTAAAGGCTGAGGTGCCGAGGATTCAGAGCATCTGACGGTGCCAAACTAACCAATCATTCATTTGAAATCTAATAACTCTTGGCGATTTCTTCCAAATAAGAAACCAGGTGAGATAAATAAAATGCATTAGCTATGTTATACTGCACAAAAAATATCGACAGGTTTTCTGCCGCCAGAATTGAGCCTAAAAAATATCCAATCAGTGAAGAAGGAAGGATGGAGATTATCTGAAATGAAAAAATAAGCCTTCTCCTTTTTTTCACCTTGTAGGTATGCCGATATTGCATATTTCTTTAATATTATTTTTCCACATCTCTACGATCGCTTTAATATAAAACTGGATAAAAGAATTTCACAAAATACTATCTAGTTACATATTTCATGAGTCAACCATTAGGAAAATGTAATTCGGCTCAGAAACCCTGGAGGAAAATAACCTAGTGAATATTTCACACCATCTCCTTTGGCAATTTCTAAAAGTAATCACTGCGTTTTCTCCATAATATCCGGAAAATACCGACACGTGAACACGGCATAAACGGTAACATTTACGAATGAGCGATTTCAGTCAAAGTCCTGCAGCTGTTCACAGCTCGCCTTTTCATCCCGAAAGGTGGACTGTCGTAGATTGCATGACATCCATCACCAGTAAATTACTGTTTGTCGGGTTCACAATCAGCTTTAATATGTATATTACTTGGCGAGTGTCGTGATTTAGTGGCGGTCAGGTCACTCCCTAACCTGCGAATGTTTGTTCTTAGTTGAATTCGCTTCACTACCGACACGATGATGGACTGTTGGGACAGAAATGGAAACGTTTCCTTTTTAAGATCCTTCTATTTCAAAAATAATTATACTGAGTGCTTTTTATACGTTTTGTTATTAAAAAAAAATACTAACCCGTTTTATTTTTATTTAACTAAGTATACTTTTTTTCAATTTTTAATTATTTCTTATTCAATCTTCCTTAAATATTTTTAGAACCAAGGAACTTCAATATTTCTTTTCAAACATACAAATTTACAAAACAACCAAGCTCTATGGTGTTTTCAGGGTACATACTTAATTATTCTTGAGTAAATAGAATACAGATTACGAAAAAGCTTAGCCTGGCATACGACCTACTCAAGTACGCCAAGGATAATGTACCAAAACAGGTGGGCGTGTGTTCATTGACACTTCTGACAACAGCGGTTAAAATATGTATATATGTGATCTCTAAACTATCAAAACATTGTAGTTTACATTAAAATATAAGTATACAGTGTGTAAAAGCCAAATGCAATAAATTCATTATTTCGGTTACTGTACATATTTATAAAAAATCCCGAAACACGTCAAATTTAAATTATAACTTGACATTCTTTAACGTGAAAATGCAACCCCTACCTTCAACCCCCTTAGAATGACAGGTACAACCCCCAATTTTTTAAATGGGAAGTATAGGCTTGTGATATATCATTTGAAAGGTCTTTTCATTCTCTATTCAAAAATGTTATTGTTTTTAAATTTAATGCAAAAATTAACATAAAAAAAATTAATATCATGTTGTTACCGAAATTCGCTAAAATATACTCGGAACTTATTACAATATTACTTAAAACTTATTTCCCGTTTAGGTCTTGATAATGAGAAAGTGAACAAAAACCGTAGCAATGTGGTTTTTAGATGGTAACCATTAAAAAACTTTAAAGTATTTCCGTGGCAACGCTATTTTAACAAGCAGTAGTAAATTGTTTTATTTAAGTTGTCATTGTTGTAATTTAAGTATAAAGTTTGTTCAATTCAATTCTGAAAAATGGTTAGATTAACGGAAATGCATAAAATAACAGTTTTACAAATGATTGGTTACGGAGATAACATCCGAACACAACAGGAAGTAACTCGCCTATTTCATGAGAAATTTCCTAATTTACCGCCTATATCCCAAGGAACAATAAGTAAAATAGAAAAGCAGTTTCGCGAGTTTGGTCATGTAAGGCAGATAAAAAAAGCAGCTGCTAATGCACTGAGTGATGAACTCAAATTAGATGTGTTGCTTGAGTTTCAGGAAAACCCACATACATCGAGTAGACAGGCATCCACTACATTCAATGCTAGCCATACATCGATAGCAAACATATTAAAAGAAAATAAATTGCATCCGTATAAGATGATACCTACTCAGGAGCTCATGGAAGACGATTTTGATAGGAGAACTTTTTTTTGTGAGCAAATGATGGACATGTTGGATAACAATATTATCCAATTAGAAGACGTTATGTTTTCTGATGAGTGTACTTTTTTACTTAACGGTCATGCTAATCGGCAAAATTGCCGCTACTGGTCCACGGAAAATCCTCACTGGATGAGAGAAGAACACACTCAATACCCTCAAAAGGTTAATGTTTGGGCAGGGATTGTAGGGAACAATATAATTGGTCCCTTTTTTATTGAGGGCAACTTGAATGGCAACAATTATTTGGCACTACTTCAAAATGATGTCATTCCAACGTTGGCAAATTTATATCCTGATCCAGGTAATCCTCAAGTTCCAGCGAATACGATATGGTTTCAGCAGGATGGAGCACCACCACATTACCAACTTAATGTCCGGCAGTACCTCGATACAATATTTCCCAATCGGTGGATAGGGAGGCGAGGATCGATTGAATGGCCAGCGCGATCACCTGATCTTACATTATTAGATTTCTTTTTATGGGGATATGTGAAGAGCCATGTGTACAAAACTAAACCTTCTGATTTAAATGACTTAAAAGAACGAATAACGCTTGCGATTAGGTCGATCACGCCTGATATGTTAAATAATGTTAGAAGACAGTTTTATTTGAGATTAGGATGTTGCCAAGACGTTCGCGGAGAACATTTTGAACATCTACTTCATTAACATTCATAGTCCTTTTTCGTGTTCTACATTTTATTACGTTTTGCATTACATTTTAGTTTTTGATTGTATGTAGCGAATTTCGGTAACAACATGATATTAATTTTTTTTATGTTAATTTTTGCATTAAATTTAAAAACAATAACATTTTTGAATAGAGAATGAAGAGACCTTTCAAATGATATATCACAAGCCTATACTTCCCATTTAAAAAATTGGGGGTTGTACCTGTCATTCTAAGGGGGTTGAAGGTAGGGGTTGCATTTTCACGTTAAAGAATGTCAAGTTATAATTTAAATTTGACGTGTTTCGGGACTTTTTATAAATATGTACAGTAACCGAAATAATGAATTTATTCCATTTGGCTTTTACACACTGTATAATGATTGAATCGTATCTATATAGACATTTAGTCTAAATACCCATTAAAAAAACTTTTTAGCCTAACATAGTGGTAAGTCTTATATTTTAGAAAGTTGTTGAAATGTCGGCAGATTCCAACAACATAAAACCGAAAAAAATACTCTATTCGATTTTTTGTTGAATCATTAGAAATACGGCTCTATTTACTAACAATACTAACGAATAAAACAGTTAGATTATACATATTGCGAAAAACTTAAATAGATACTACTAGAAAGAGAGAGACAAAAATTGTTCTATTTGTGAAACTCACAATAAGATCAGTCCCCTCTACCAAAACACAACAAATAAAAGTAGAGCAGTGAACACACGCCCACCGGTTTTGGTAGAGAGGACTGAGCGAACAATTCTTCTCTCTCCTTTCAAGTAGTGTGTTCATTATTATCCTTGTCGTACTTGTGTAAATCGCATGTCGAGCTAAGATTTTTCGCGATCTATATGTTATGGACCAATTATATAATAGGACATTGTAAAAAGTGCCCGCTTAGTTTGAAAAATGCCCAATATGAGAGGGCAGAGTGATAGAATTTTTTGAAATAATCAAATAGTCCGGGCATTATGTATAATGTGTGTCACCTATGGGGCAGAGTAATTAAAACGGGATTAAGTTCATTTTTATTCGTTATGTTTGTGTCACGTGATTTGAAATGATTATTGGCGCGTGGAATACAAAATATTTGATATTTTTTCGAGAAGGGGAAGGAGAATGATTGAATAATAATTTTCCATAATAACAAAATCTACCCCTACCAAACCTTCTTCGTATTTTTAGTCAATTTTTGAAGAATAAATTATAATAATTTTCAATAATAACCCAACCAAACCTACCCCTACCAAACCTCCTTCGTATTTTTAGTCAATTTTTGAAGAATACATTATAATAATTTTCAATAATAACCCAACCAAACCCACCCCTACCAAACCACCTTTGTATTCTTAGTCAATTTTTCAAGAAAACAATAAGAAAATAAAAAAAAACATGTCAAATACACAGTATTATTATAGTGCCCGAAAACAACATGACAATATTCACAATGTCTAGGCAATGTGATAAATAAGAAACTTCAAATTATAATTAATTACCTCGCCCTAAGTAGTTTGTCATTATTCATAATGCCTGGGCATTAAGAAAAATGTCTCAATTTATTACTTGGTCCATAACATATATACTATATTGAATATTACGAACGGTTTTCTTTAATACATGGATAGATACCAAAAATTACGTAGGTAAAAGTAGACGGAGCGACCTTTTACTATCGTTCATCCAACTGTTTCTCCTGCTAGAAGTTACTAGATTGTGAGTGTGTTCCGAAATGGTGGTGTTCATATTTTTTCAACTAATGGACAATCACGTGAAATATGTATTGTACTGCTCGCAGTTGTCGTGGCCAATAAGGGATCAAGTCATGTCGCCATGGCGAAAGTAGTAACACTCATTAACACCCAATTCTCCTATTTACTCTATTTATTGTGACCGGAACCTCTTCAATCCACTATGACAAGCTTTTCCTCAACATTTCTCCGGGGATCTACCTACCGATCTTCCCTGGTTCGGAACGAGTTCTAGTCCAGTTGATCTGGAGGTTGTATGGTTGTTTGTCAACAATTATGACCTGCATATTGTCACCCCAGCCTCTATGCAAATTTTATCGCTTCCAAAGTGACGTGAGAAGCAAGAGGTTGAACATTGAGTACGGATTTCATTGTCGTGGTTTGGCTGCTACTCATAGCACTTGTTATGCACAAACCTCAACAGTTTGGATAGCTCCAGTTTAGCTCTTATTTGATCTGTTCATCGGCCATGGGTCTCACCACAGTTGTGTACAGCCAGTGTACGTTCCATGGATTCAGTCCTTATGTGCTTCCTTTATCCATTTTTCTTTTTCTCGTTTTATCCAGCTGTTGCGAATTCCAGGTAAGTTTGGCATCCAAATAATTAACCTCCTGATTAAGATAAAACTGCACGTTGAGCATAGCAATTTTAAGTTTTCTTCTTCTAATGAAGGGAATGAGCATAGTTCTTCAGGATTCTCCATAAGGAATTCTTTTCCACACAATTTCTCCAACGTTTTCAGAGCTTGTTATATTATCTCCAATATAAAGGTGGGGTGCTTCCCCATTACAAGTATTGAAAGATCATCTGCTTACGGTTTCTTACGGCTTGTCCTCGTCCGTTTTTTTACCATAGACTGGGAAATATAGACCGAAAAGGACTATTTCGTGCTTTACCATTTAATGGCAGTGATAGGAGAGCTCGTTTCAAAATTGTTTATTCAACATTGCTTGAACAAGGATTTTTCTTATGAAGTCTCGTTTTGTAGGTCTTTGGAAGACGAATAAGAAAGTACGTAACTTTTTTTATAAAATCATAGGTCGCGTTCATCCCAACAAAGTTGATCAGGTAGCGATTTCCAGAGTAACCCATCATTTCTTGATTCTGCTGAACGTTCTAATCTTGATATAACACCATAACCTAATTTTATTTGACATAAATATGACTGCAATATATACATTCATCTGCGATTTAAGTGTTGTTCATTCATTTTCAAGATACAAAGGTCTAAAATATCTTCAAACAAAAATATGCTACGTCATTTTCTATGTTTATTCACATGGTATTTATCATAAATGACAGTTAATGTATCACTGATCGGTAACATAGCGTATTTCAATTCTGATGAGAAAAATGGTGACTGCTACGACAGCACTCACATCAATCAGTTGACAAAACACGCGTTCAGCAGGAAATTGATTATCGCTCCGGTAGCGCTACGTTGAGATGAACGCGACCATAGTGAAAAAAATATGAGCGAAAAACGCAAAATATCGTTAAAATGACAGTTTCAAACAATGTACGTTTTAATTTGACACTTTGGAAACTTCATATCTTCTTGTACATCGTTTTTACTATTTGTACACAAAAAATCACCTAGTAGAAGGCTCATGACCCTATATTTCCTGGTCTAATCAAGTTTCTCTCACTTGACACTTTCACTCCCAAGTTATTAAACTTTGTCACTTGTTATATCGTTATCTACAGCTACTTTGCATGTAATAGGATCTAAGGAGAATTCTTATCAACACCAAACACAAAACCAAAAATTATATAGTTGTAATTTAAATATTTATTCTCAACTGTCATAATAGATTGTTCACTTACTGCCTTGCTTTTTTTAAATTGTTAAATACTTACCTTTCGCCTGGGAAGAGAATTGAACAGATTTGTATTTCCAGACGTTTGCTATCATTAAAAGAAAATTTAAAATCCGTACGATTAGGCGTCTTAAGAAAGCTTTTCTAGTTTTTATTGCTTTGCTTTTTATGGGCACTAACTTCTCTTTTATTCGTTGTTAACTGTTTTGACTGAGATTTTATCGATTACTTTCCAAATTTGTCTTTTCTAGAATTCCGTCTGGTTTTTTTCTTTCCACTGATCAAACTAAATAGTTTGATTGTTTTCCCGATCCTTATGTTTGTTTTCATTTCTCCAGTAATTCGATTAATTTCGTCTTATTACTGGCACAAACGATAAATCATACTTAAGCTGAAGTCGAGGAAACAAATCGAAAAAAATCTCAACCAAATGAAAAACATTTCCGGCACTGACGGAACAAAACTTAAAATCTTTTGGCGAAAAAAAAAACGTGTGTTCAGGCTTATATCTTTACTGTTACCCTGAAAATCTTCAAAAGCCTTTCGTAATGATATATGCGACTTCCTTTTATCATGCATGAAATTCGTTCCACAAAACTGGAACGGAAAGTGCAAACTGGGGAATGCGACTAAGGAAATGTTTAGGTAGACATAAAGAGAGGAGAAAAAAAATATATTATATCGTTCATAGTGAACAAATTTCTGTCTTTTGTTGGGTAAGAATTTATGGAGCTGTGAAGAACAGGTTGGTCAAAGGAATATTAAGTTTGACGGGATTTTTTTCATTTAGAGCAATACCGAACCAGAAAAACGTTTAAATCAATAAAAGTCAACCTACCGAAAGGAAAAAATATTACAGTCCATATATTTGTTTATATTAGGAAATTTTATCATAAGAATGATGAAAGTATTGTTGATTCATTTGAGACGAACTGAGCCGACAAACTTTTCCAGATAAGAAGGAATTTAGTAAAAAGTTATAAGTGAGTATGCCGAAACTGAGTTCCAAACTTTAAGATGACGGATTTCCGTGCAATATATTTGTTCAGTCTCAAAATTAACTTGTTTTAAAGTAAATACGGCACCACCGCCTAAAGGCAGAGCGGAAAGAAGTGAAGCTCGCGATCGCAAGAGTACAGAGAGTAGCAGGACTACGAAGTGGTTGTTAAGACTAAGGTTGCCCACCGTACTATAATATACAATGCTATTCAAAAGTCTCCTCCCCCCTCGTATCTTTTGAACGGCTACACTTACATTAATAAAATTTGGAGGGTGATAATAAAGTGTTGTAAACTTCTCTACGAATGGTAACAGGTGACGTAATAGTAATAGATGACGTCACAGTGCCACTCTGGCCAATAATTTTAAATAGGACCTCATGGCAAGTGATATCTCGTTTGAAAGGCATTGACATTGGCAACATAGCCATATTAATTTTGTTTGGGTTTAAACTGATTTTGACGGATAAATTAAATAAACACTAAAATTATTATTTCACATTTAAATATTGATGATTTTTCAGTCCGCCTGTGGTTAGTTGTCAAAAAAATTGACGTTTTTAATTTAATAGTATTTGTTGCTTTGCAAAGTTTTTCAAAATAGCTTGAATATTTAATTTTATTATTGTTTAACGAGATGTTTGAGAGTTTACATAGGCAAAATGGTACGTACTCAAGCCGACAAAGTAGCAGCTATCTTAATAATTGGTGAATCAGGAAAGAATCTCCATAAAGCGGAACGTTTTAATGAGAGAGACCCAGATCGCCCTATCTCGAGAACTTATTTGAGGGAGCTTCTTCACAAGTTTGAAGCAACAGGTAGTGTTTAAGATGCCAAACGATCTGGTCGACCAACATTTAGTGATGATAAAAATAAATTTCATCCATACAAGTTAAAAATGGTGCACCAGCTTTCGGATGACGACCCCGACAGAATACTCGAATTCTGTGAATGTATGACAAATAAAATTAGTCAAAATCCACATTACACAAAAACAATTTGTTTTAGTGACGAAAGTACATTTTTGGCCACAATGGAAATGTGAATACACAAAATGTAAGGTCAATGTTTGGGCAGGTATTTTGGAAAGTCACATAGTTGGTCCTGTTTTCCTAAATTCAAATTTAAGCGGTGAAGTGTATCTGGAGATGTTACAAAATGCAATTGAGCCGTTAATTCTTGAAATTCTGGAAGATAATCCAGATGAATTCGGCCATCTGGAAATAACATTTCAACAAGATTATGCTCCTGCACATTATTATGGTGCAGTAAGACGTTACCTGGATGAATAATATCGAGGTAGATGGATCGGCCGGCGAGGTCCTATAGAATGGCCACCTCGGTCACCAGATCTGACACCATTAGATTTTTTTCTATGGGGGTACTTGGAATCCAAGGTTTATACTACGGCACCAGATAGCATTGGCGTTTTGAAATAAAGAATTATTGAAGAATGCAATGCAGTTTCAGCTGACACATTCGAACGAGTACGACAAGAGTTTACTAATAGGTTGTATTACTGTCAGGAAGTAGACGGAACACATTTCGAACACTTGCTATAAGAATCCATTGTTTATATTTGATTAATTAAATTTAAAAAAATAATTTCAATAATCTTGGTATTTATTTAATTTATCCGCCAAAATTAGTTTAAACCCAAACAAAATTAATATGGCTATGTAGCCAATGTCAATGCCTTTCAAACGAGATATCACTTGCCATAAAGTCCTACTTTATTCAACACTTTATTTCCACCCTCCATCGAGGGGGGAAGGGGACTTTTGAATAGCACTGTATAGTATTGTAGAGTATTTCTGGACTCCGTGAATTTGAAAGTACTGGTTTGTAGAGGATCTAGATATATTTGTCCACTCCTGTTTCCATTTATTGGCAATTCTATGACTTATCGAGTTATTTATATCTGCTAAGGTGAAAATATTGCAAATTTGTCCATTTATAACTGCATCCTTCGCTACCAGGTCGGCCCTTTCGTTCCCAATTATATTACTATGGCCCTTAACCCAAATAAATGTAACATTTAAATCCAGAAGCATATATTTGATACTACATAGTATAGGACATCCAATACCTCTGATATAAGTAGATTTTATTGAGTCGATAGCAGATTTAGAGTCAGAAAGAATTACCGCATTTCATAATTGGTTTGTGATCAACCAATTGAGGCTTTTCTGTATAGCTACGAGTTCTGCTGTATATATGCTACTTATATCAGGCAATTTATAACCAAATGATACGTTTATAGTCTGTATAAAAAACCCACATCCTACCCCCTCTTTCGTCTTAGATCCATCTGTATATATGAATATTTTATCAACAAAATTTGACAATATTGATTTCAGAAGAACTACAATGCTTTTGTTGAAAGGTGAATACTTGGGAATGATGACATTGTGACTCGTAATGAAAGCTCTATACTGCACCCGAAATACTGGTATGATTTTGTCTTTTTTGTAGATATTAGTGTAATTTACAGTTTCAGTAAAAGCCTTCGTTAATTAGAATGCTGTTATAGCAAGTCTTTTGAGTAGATAAAGTATCACTTCAACAGCAATGGTAGATATAATGTTTTAACTTTTTTTATTCAATTAAATTTACAAATTCAAACACATAAACTCGATGGATTAACTAGAAGTGTAATTTTACAATTAACAATATTAGAAACATTTTTTGGAACACCACAACTTGTACTCGCTTGCTTAGACACTTGAACCGAGGTACAACTCGACCAAATTCATTTCAACCGTGAGATACGGATGGGTGTAGATCACGCTTACGACAATGTCGGCAGCTACCTTCCTAGGTACTGGTACTGGACAAAAAGAGCCAACATTGGTGAACATCTGCACGCCATAAAAGTGACAAAGCACCAGCGAAGATTTATCATAAATATCTAGATAGGTGCAATCAGCAATAAACTACTGAGACCAGTAGTCGCTTAATAGAATATGACAACCTTAACTTTGCACGATGGTTGTCCTGCTCATTTTAGTCGACTGCTACTCGACCAAATTCATTTCAACCTTCAGATTCGGATGCGCGTAGATCACGCGTACGACAATGTCGGCAGTTACCATTCCTAGGAAGAACGTTGCACTGTGAAGATCCATTTGAACAGATAGTGGTACAGTCCGCGTAGGAATTTTAATATGGAATTTAAGTCGCTAAAACACAAGATTTTGGGTGCACAAAGTCGTGAAATAGTGTTAATAACTAAAATGGAATTTATTGCCAAATTCTCAGGATTTTATTTAGGAAATTATTCAACAAACTAACTTTTTTTCGCCGAGTGTACATGCGTTTATTCCGCGGGACTGAGATATCCCCCTCTTGCTTCTTTGTTTGCGCATTTCAGAGTTGAAATGAATTTGGTGGAGGTGTACTGGATTGATTTTCAGGTCCACCAAGTGTACACCTGGATATAGCAATTAGCAATCTTATTGGATACTGACTGTTCAATGTAAGACTCTGCAACGGATGACGATTTCCATCCACTTAAGCGTTTAACTTACACTAGATCAGCACCAGAGTTTGAAAACATGATAGCTGAAGAACGACGGAAACAATGCCCCGTGTACATTTCTGAATTTGGTAGATTGGTAGATATTCTTCTTGGGTATTTTATATATAGTGTCAATCCCCACCGGTTGAGTAGTGCACTTTTGCTGTCGGTAATTTACAAAAAACATAGCGAGGTACGTTTTTGGGGCGCAAGACAATGTACTTTCTCACAATTTCCTATAAACTCATTCCACTTCTGTTATCAGTAATACAAAACGACCTATTCTGCTTTGTTTTAGTATCAGATAATGAAACGACTATCACCGATTTTCTGTCGTCCACATTAAACACATCTAACTTGTGCAATTCATCGGATCTAGTCGCTCCATGCATACCAAAAATAGCAATAATCTTCATAAACAAATAGACGTTATCAGGAGCTTCTGTCAGAAATTTAATAATGTCATCTGACCCCAGGATTTTGGACTTTTTAGTTTTGTAACCTCCTCTCAGGTTTTTCAGTAAGGTAGTTAACTTGCTGAATTTATGTCACCAATTTCATTCACCAACGACGTTTGCTTCAGCATCGAATCATACGACCATAATGACAATTGCTTCGCTTTCTCCGACTTTTCAGAAAAAAACGCCTCAAGCACTTTTTCACTCACGCCGTTAATATTCTTGATACTTTTCCACTTTTTAAAGGACTGGTATTCCTTCTCATACCTCATCCTAGATTTTTGGGGCGATAATAAGCTTTCTGCTTGCAACGCTGCATCTTCTCCATCTGATGGCAGGTTTTCTTTTTCTTCAGTTAATTCTTTTTCGTACATTTCGTATTCTCTTCGTACACAAAACGCAAAAATACTGAACACTCCACAAAAACCAGAATGTAAAATTTGCTTAACATTTGTTGACAAAGTAATTCATATTCCTTCAAATTTTATTTTTCACCTGAATTTGAAGTCTTGTACAATAAATAACTATTATCTATTTCAGTATCAAGAGTGGGAATTAGGATAACAAGAGGCGTCAAAATTTGAATTCACACGTCAAGTAAATTATTTTGAAAACCAATGTCTAGTTTGTGATGCTGGAATTAAGAACATTAAGCTGAATTTTTATTCATAGTTCATCCCATGTCCTGCCTTAAAGTCTTATGTATATTACTGTCAACTCGTAAATAAATTTATTCCCTAAGGATGCTTGTAGAGAACGCACAAAATAGACGTTAAATAATATACGCTCGTAAACAAGTATGAAGTTTCTTCTTCCTAATGTAATCCCTTATCTAAAGTAATCTTGGTTTATGATCTGAATGTATTAGGATCTTTTATGAAAACATATTTCCCTTTTTTTTTCCTTTGGCTTTGGATTTTTTATTCGCGGATGGTTAACCTTATTTTGTTTTAATGTCTAGCATATATAAACGAAAAAGAAAGACAGTGTTATTCAATGTGTGTTGGAGCCTATAGCCCGGTAAGTAATTGTTTCTCTTAGTTGAACGGTTATTGATTTTGAAAAATATTTTCCAAAACTTTGTAAAGCATTAGAATAATATATTTATTAGCCGAACGGAATAACGTCAAGTAGCAGCAGGGTATCGAGGGCAATGAAAAAGCTGACGAGCTTGCAAAAAGAGGGTCAGAGGAAACGCAGCCTGAACCAAGACAGATTCTCGGTATACCGAAAACTGTAGTATGAAGACATGGATCAGAAAACAACATAAAAACTTCTGGGTAAACGTCCCAAGGCAAATGCATGGGAAAACTTTTATAAAAGAACCATGCCTGAAACGTACAGCGGATTTGCTAACACTGTGCAGAAACCAGCTGAGAATCATAACAGGGTTCATGACTGATCATGCACCAGTAAAGGAACACCTGTACAAATTAAAACTACAACGGAGACCTTACATGCAGATTATGCGGTAGGGAAACGGGGACAGTGAAATATACTGTTCACATGCGAGTCTCTTGATCGCAAAAGACAGTTATTATTCGGCCAATCGCAAGGAAACGCTGAATTATATAGAAAACACCCAGCTAAGAACCTATGCAAACTTGTGCAGAGAACGAAGGTACTGGACTGGGTGCTATGAGAAAGCACGAGCAAAAATACAATAAGCCATTTTAGACTGCAGTGTTATCGGAGACTTGTCAGACGGGCTCGGGAAAAAATATAATATATTTATTCTTCGATATCCGTATTTGAATATTTAGATTAGGTACAGCAATGAACAAAGCGGCCTAAGACTTTGGCGTTGAGTTAACTAAACATGACATTTGATTCTGACATCTGATATTTGTTGACAGGCGCCGCAACACTTAAAAGACAAACCTTGATGTTCTATTATTATGTAACCTTTGAGAAACGTCCAATGGCCGGTCGACGTGAAAAGCCCTGTATATAATTTGTTACCAGTAACGATTTTGAGATTAAACTTAGTTTATTTTGTACCGAAACCAGGATGTAAGTTTGTTAAAAAGAAGGCAAACATCCAATAATAAAATTAAACAATTATTGTCTTCGTTCATTATCATATCAGTAAACACATTCACGTATCTTGAAACAGTTAAGTTAGAGACAAAGAACAATTATGAAACTCTCGGTTGAAACTTGATCAGAAGTTGAAACATCCTTTATAAACGAATTAGATCTCTGGCTGAAAGTCCCACAGTGACCAACCCCTCATTTCTTCTTCTCTAATTCTCTTAACTTCCGCTACTATCGAATTTTATAGGGCTATTAGTGGACTTCCACTTACAACAAATTGTTAAATGGCAACCTTTTTGTTGCTGACACGTGCTATGTTGAATTCCGTTGCAATTTCCTAATTAAGAGATTTATTTTTATGGATAATCGTCGAAAAAATGGACTTTCTGTTTATGGGGGATTGATGATGGGCTGAGAGGAAGAAAAAGAGACTGCCTTTAAGTTTTATTGCCATTTGGAAAAGAATATTGTGTGTGCTACTGGTGGAAATTGGTTAAAAGCATTTAAACAATGTTGGTTTTTAAAATTACAAAATAAACATGTATAATATCTATCGCAGATTGTTTCTGGATTAAATTTAAATATAAAAATATTTTCATTAAACCGGTGAATTTTAAACGGGATGCAAAAGTGTTTTGTAATTTATCCTGGAGACGCCCTTTGATCTCCTGTGCTGATGGTTATTACATGTCACTGCTTTTCAGAATGTTCAAATAAATCTTCGTTCTTTATTTTCGCTGTTCGTTATAGCTGCTCTTTTGCATTTTAATTATTAAATTTTAGATGGAAATTCTTTCACAACATATATCTGTTTAAAATACGGAATTTTACTGAAATTTTAAAACGTGGCATCGCCGAAAGCAGCACGAAGTAGATATCGAAATAAATGAATTCAAAAAGTGGGAAAATTGCGAAGTAAAAGTATTATGACGGGGTTCAAGGTGAATATTTTGCGAAAAAATATAAATTTTTCTACCAAAAATAAGTTTTTGTAGGAATTGAACACTATTCCCAAACAGCACAAAGATATCGTAAAGACGTCTATAAGATGTCGTATTTCGACATACAGGACGTTTTAGGAATGTCTGTTTTCGCCAGAAAGGCATCTTAAACACATCGGATGTTACAAAAGGTAATGTCTTTAAGACATCTCACCGATGTCGCTGTCTGACCATTTTACGACATTTGCCCCCTCCTCCGCCATTCAGTGTAATGTATTTATTGGTTGTTAAAATTAAAGCCGTATCTAAACAACTCAAATATATATTCTTTGTAAAAAAAAGATGAAAAATAACATTACAAATTTTAAAAATACGGGGTTACCCGAAAAGATACCGACCATCTTTTGGGGTTGTAGAGGAAATCAAATCAAGCATTTTTGTTTAATGAGCCGTTTGGGCTGTAGAGCAAAGAAACTGTCAAATATGGTTGTTAATACTAATAAAATAACCATTGTGCGTTAAACATGCCTCATCCGAAAACAATATTCATGAAAAATCAGGTTTGTTGTGAACCAAAAACCATTGCCAGAGAGCCAATCGGTGTGGATAATCTTCAGGATTGAAAACTTGTACGCATTAAACATGAAAAGGGTAAAGAAGTTGTTCCTGAAGGACTCTGTGTACTGTCTTCCTGCTTGTTTTGATCAGGAGAATTATTAGACGTCTTATGTCGAATACATATGTATGAAAATTCTTTACATTCCAGCTTTTATTGTTATTGATTTGAGAAACGCATATCATTAAAATCACCAAGGATTTTAGACATATTTTTTATAATTTTCTGTTTGAAACATCCTGCCATGGCATTTGAAAGACATTCTGAAGACGTCATGAAATGGACATCTTATAGACATCGTTAGCATGTCTGTTTTAAGTCTTTAGGCGCCCAGACTTACAATGAACATGAATAAGACGTAAGACGACGTGTGCGGGTTGTTTTTCAAAGTATTCTCCACCAAGAAAAATGCATTTCTGTATCCTTAGGAACCAATTCTTGCTTGCTGGTACATTGAAAATAATTTTTGAAGGCGTTGACTGCATCTCCTGGTGATTGGAACAAGAGAATCTTCCTATTACAAAAACACCTACAAATATAAATTTTTGGTATCAAATGGACGCTGCTCCATGTCATAATTACCAATTGGTTGCTGATTTATCAACAGAAATATTTTCATGTTCGATAGATAGCAAATAATTGTCTTTTTCGATGACCTCCAAAAATCCCACCAGATTTCCATTTTGGAGCTACGTAAAGAATATTGTTTATCCAGATCCCATCACAACCAAAGACAATATAAAAGATAAAGTTAAAACCGCTATATAATATGCAGTAACGATCGATATAATTGGAAGAGTAGAACATGATAATATTCTTGAAAGAATAAACGCTTGTCTGCAAGGAAACTTTGTTGTAAATTGTCAATTGAGGTTGACAAGGTCAGTATATTGCAAATGATGAATCTTGCATGCTGTTTGACATCATGCAATTTCTTTCCTTGCAACACTGCTACCAATACAACCAGTAGTAGAAAGAAAAAAGTGTGTAAAAAACCAGAAAAATAATTTATTTAAACAATATATTAACTTTATTATTATTTAAAATGAAGATAGCGAAAGTGAGATAAAAATTAACTATCGATTATCAAATCACAAATGACAAAACATCAGTCCCAATACTCAGCTGATAGGTATCATTCGATTGAGAATAGTTAGTTGGTTGGTAACACAAAAGAAACTAGATTTCTCCCTAGAATTGCGCCTTGCATGCAATAGAGATTGCACTAAACCGATAAAATTGCAATTGCATCGAATTGCAAAAACTGCCGGGTCTGAACTACGCATATGCTTTTGATCATGAAATCTTGCGTCTTGCATCGCATTGCACGTTGCACCTTTATGAACAAATGGAAAATAAATCAAAAGTTGCGTCTTGTAAAATAATTTACGTAGTTGAAAATTAATCAGAATCCACAATTTTTATTAGATGGTTTATGATGAAAAATATTATTATTTATAGGTTAATTTTAAACATTTTCCCGAATCCTTATTGTGTGAGAGAAGAATTTTAATGAATAAAATTAAGTATTCTTTCTACATACTGTTATTCTGCTCAGCTAATTTTAAATACAAAATGGAAGTCTTATCCACCTCCGATGCCTTTGTTGGAATAATTAGTACATAATATTTATCAGTGGCGGTACCAATTATTATTTTTCAGATAAATACATTGTTTTAGAAATATCGCCATGTATGAACACATCTTCACATTCAGTTTTTCAAGTGAACATGAAGAAACTTCAAAGCTATTCAAGATAGGTAATATAAACATATGGTGTAAACAAAACCTACTGCATTTAAATGTTTATATTCAATAAAATTAATGATTCTCTGATTTACACATATATCAATTAGACTTAAACCAAGATTGTAAGGATCTAGGAGTTATATTTGATTGCAAGATGAAGTTTAATGTTCATATTGAGAAGATATTACATCAAGATCAGCTAAAATGTGGGGTTTTATTCAACGAACAGTGAATTTCATTGTAATAACAATGCATTCAATTTTTTATACTCTGAATTAGTTAGGACAATCCTAAACCATGGATCTACCATTTGGAGTCCAAACAGTCTAACTGATATGCTTTTAAATCGAACTTTAGAAATAAGAATTATAATGACATTCTACGTGTAATTAACATTTCCACACTTGAACATAGACGCATGGGAAGTAATCTATGTTTTTTCTATGAAATTATTAATGGTTCTGAGCAGTGTCCTGACACAGTTGAAATAATTGGTCTCAATGTCAATGATAGGAGAGCATGTTCACGTAGCACCATATTCTCATAGTAACTACAGTTTGGATGAACCCACTACAAGGATGTTGAGGTTTGCAAATGTATACTTCCAACAATTGCATATTTCCAATCCTTCACTTCTGCAATTTAAAACAGCTGCCAAGTATTTACAATATTATATTATTTATCTTTGTTTTATAATTGTTTCTATTTTAAGTGAAACTAAGTAACTTCTGTCATTCTGACGACGATATTTTACGTATCGAATTATAGCTTTCATATATTTTTTATTATTAAAGTGGAAGTAATTAGAAACTTTTAGCTTCATTTAAAATATAAGTATGAGTAGATTCCACAAAGTAAGGGTCGAATCAGTAAATTCAATTATGTTTTTTTTCATTCCTAACTACATTTATGTTTTACTTGTTTCATCACAATTATATTTCCGTGAATAAATAAATCTAAAACTAAATTTAAAAACCAGTTTAATCAGGTAGCGGTTGATACCCATTGAGACAAATAAAAAATGAACGTCTGTGGCAGGCTTCAAGTCCACACAACAAAAAAAAAATACCCTAAAGCTTTTCGAATCTTTTTTGTAACATTTTGATTCTGATTTCACTTAACTGAAAGACAATTTCTAAGGGTTCATCTTTTTGGTGAATATTCAGTTAATTTGAAAGGTTTATCTCATTAAGAAATTTAAAATATGTTTTCGAGATACTTTTGTAATTCAGGGTGGAACAGGGTGAATTAGGTTTTATTCGATGTCGTTCATTTCAAAATATATTTTGAGTAGGTATTCACTCAAATAACAAATTGGTTTAGCACGTTATAAATTTAAAGAGCTTTTATTTTGTCGGCATTGAATCACCTATCATCATATGGTCGTCGATCACATTGTACAAGGGTCCCCTTTTAAGTGTTTCATATAATAATTATTTTTTTCGGCCGAGAGGGGAAAATTCATGTTCGAATGGGCCATGTCCATGACCCAGACAGTGCTGGGATATAAGGGATGCCTACCAAACCAAACCCACCTCGAAACTCGCTGTCACTCCCTAGCATACTTCGAGACGGGCGGCGGTCCCTCACACACACTCCGTCATCTTCTCCCTTCTATCACTCCTACCTCTCATGTCATATCAATTCCTTCTCTTCCCCTAATCATTCTCTCCACTACGCCACTTACCTCCATCCATTCCTTCTCTCCCATTCACATTATCTCCACCATGTTCTCCCAATACACTGCCTCCCTTAGTTTCTTCTCCAATTTCTTCAGAACCTCCTCGTTCTTCCAGCATCTAAACACATGCCCCATATTCTCCTCCACTTCACACCTCTCGCACACTCCAGTCTCTCTTTTCCCAATCTTGAGGAGGTACCCTACTCTTGACCCAAGCCCAGTGAGCACCTGTGTCAAGAAGTAGTTCACCTCCCGGATTTTCCGGTCCATCCAATATCTCCTGCTCCCAATCTCTCCTTTCGGCGCGACATCATACTTCTCCCATCTTCTCTAAATTTCCTCCTCCATCCATTCTTGCATTTTCTCTATGTCGCACCCCTCCAGCGTTTGTTTCTGGCTCTAACAACATATAACAACATATTTAGTTAATTTAACGCCAACGTTTGAAACCGCTTCGTTTAAAGCTGTACCTCAACTGAATTTTTAAAGTCAATCGAAAAATCAAATTGAGCCAAGACATTTTTTTGCAATATTTTTTCGATGTCAGTTGTCTTGCCTTTCCGAGTTGGTTTCTGTTTTCGACAATTTCTGGTAGTGTCAAAAACCGGTTTAACGCAGAAAACTAAAAAATATATATAATATTGTAAATGGTGATGAATCCTGGTATAACTCTTATGAAATAAAATAAATGTCAGAATTGCTGGACCATACTCCTCACAGTCCTAGAAACTTTTTTACTTTTCCAAAAATTAAGTAAAATGCGTAGTCTAAGGTTCCAGTCCCCAGAAGATGAAGTCAATGTTTTTGTTTTTATTTCATATACTGTAGTACGTACTTGATTTCAATCCGGAGAATAGAATTTTACGGGATAGTAGCACGTAATGAAATATTACGTGCTACTATCCCGTAATGGGATTTTACAGGCTTTTACATATTAAAAACTAATAAAAACTCAGTTATGCTTCAAGAGTATGAATATAGGTACATTCATTGAAATTTAACAGAAAAAT
This sequence comes from Lochmaea capreae, assembly GCA_949126875.1. Lineage (NCBI taxonomy): Eukaryota > Metazoa > Arthropoda > Insecta > Coleoptera > Chrysomelidae > Lochmaea > Lochmaea capreae. The sequence continues at coordinate 16,557,050 of OX421409.1, forward strand.
AATAAACAGAACTTACCTACTTATTGCCTATATTAACATTAGCGGTTATATTTTCGTTCCCATGAATATGGATTCCGGCAATATAAATAATATTAATATTTTATTTTTCCACTGTTCTTTTTAGCAGTATGAAATAAAATGTTGTACGTCACACGTCTGGTAAACTTTTACATTACTCGTTTCGAAATTCCGGATTCGGCTAACATCTTAATCGTACTGTAAAAGTGTACTTACCGGACTAGTAACGTAAATATCTATTATTTTCAATGTATCAACAAGTGAGTGAAATAATTGTGCCCAGAATTGATTCCAAACTATTCAAAAATGCATTTATTTTGGTGTCCTTCTCTCACCCTGAGACTATTGTCAACTCTATAGTTTCTTTAAAAATAAAACTGCCAATCGCTGCCTTCTTCGCAGGCGATCGACTTGAATCTAGTTAATCTTATAGTATAATTTTGGACTTACCACTGTAATTATTTAAAAATAATCATGAATATGAAGATAAAGGTCAATAAAGCTGTTGAAAAAGAGCTTTCGGCCTGTAGGAATTGAGAAGACTATTGACAGTTGATCATCGCCTTATGGTGAGAGATGGACTGGAAGGGAGAAGTAAGAACTTAATTTACAAATGATGTTACCTCTTCTAATTTCAAACTGAAAGGGTTGGCTGAATCTAATTGGTTATGTCGTTCTCGCATGAAAAAATAAAGTTGAAATTTCACGGGCTCATTGGAAGAATCGAACTGACGAGTTCTACAAATAAAATTATAAAATGTAACAATGTATAGTACAATCAGACGTTGTTAGATAGCAAAACATTTGGGCATGGGGATTTTAATTAGAGAGCTGGTCAGAAATATACTCTTAAGAGGTCAGGAATTGCTTGGTATGATAAAAGAGGTAGGTGGTATGATATCGATAGAATGTTTGAAGCAAAAACATCTATTTTATCGACAAACACTTACAATCAGAATAAAATAATTTACTTTATCAATATGTATAGTTTGCTAAAAACACATAATTTGGAAGTTATAAGCGGAAAACTGGGAAAAATTAGAAAATTTTATAATTTTTGGGCTCTCCTTGAGTCCTCGAGGCCGAAAACGCAAATTCTACTCCACAGACTACTTTATAGATATTTAAGTACGTGCTTTCTGGACTAACGCGGCTCGGTAGCAATTTAATTTAACTTATTTTACGCATCGAGGAATGTATTCACATATCAGCGATTAAATTCGGCTTGAATATCATTCTATAACGAGCACAAAACAAATTAAGTCGAGAAAAGATTCCTTTCATCAAAACGTGCCTTCAATACAATCAAAGCTTAAGCGTCTTAAATGAGGTTTCAGTAACAACAATCACTTAAAACTTTGTCTTTCTACCGCTTTTGAGTTTGTCTCTAATAAAATTTCTTCCACTCAAAGAGGATGTGCGGACTGGTGCGGTGTTTCGTGTACTCAATATAGATTATAGTTGGCAATTGGTATAAACTGCAAAAACAAGGAAAGTTGGCAAAGTTTTCCCGGCCCTTTGTAACTTTTCTCTTAAATCCTACCTTAACTGAAAGCTTCCAACCACCAAATGAACGCTTCAATGATCTCGCCTTGGTTGAGTGTAACCATTTTCTGGAACGCCCGCCAAGACTAACTACCGAGTGTATCTGGTGTAGTTGTATTAATTTTTTGCCATTCTTAAGACCTGAATGATTAGAAATAGAGAGATATTAAACATATTCATATACAGGGAAAGTCTGGTCAGCTGGTTAGATCTTTTCTGTTCATTCCTATGTACCTGTTTCCACTGTCTAGTGAGTCATACGCCAGCTTGTAGTCTATGAACAATATATGCAATTGTAGATTTTGTTCATAACGGTTGTTCATCGGGTTTATTAAAACTTTTCCAGCTGTCCAGGTGGAGCTTGTTTGGCAGAACTTGATGAGATGCCAATTACAGGTCCTGGTCCAATAACGACACTTTTCCTTGCAAGGAAGTCTACCAGAATAACCTGGTATCCAGACTTCCTGTTGAGGATAGTTTTTTTTAGAAGTTTGTTACCAATTTCGTCGTTACTTTGTAAGTTAATGTTGATTTGCTTGGTTGTCTGGAAAAATTCTCATTGTTCTACGTGTGAGATTTGTTACCTCCAATCTCTCCCAACACGTCGTAAATTTTCACCTGGAATACAGTTGCATGGGATTCTATGTGGTTGGTATTTCTGCGACCCTATAAACTTGCACCAGAGGCAGGGTGTTTTTTAGCCATCCTATGTGTTATACCCACTGGAGATTGTCGAAATTTTCATTAAGATTAGCAAGCAAAAAAATGTAAAATTACTAATCCTCTTCTGTAATTTGGATTATTTGCTTTGACGGCTCCCAACAATTGTAACCGATCCCCTTGTTGTAAATAATTGCTTGGAGGGAGAAACCGTCGGGATTTTTAAACGGTACGGTCGCGCCGGTGGTGTCGACGTTCTATACAGTAGGGGATTTTGCTTTGTTGATGGATGGACCATACGTTCGTGATTTTTATCACCTTAATAGAGAAAAATAAGGGACGATATTTTTTTCATATCCTCGAGTTTCCTTTTTATACGTAACAACCCATTTTGTAAACTGGTGGCTCATTTTAGTCTCTTGAGATATATGAGATAATCACGGTGGAAATAATTAGGTACTTTGTATCCAGGCTATAACGTACCTGCAGCGTTTTAATATATAAAAAGCTACACTTTACCCACTGATGATACTGGTGATACAAAACTTTGTATATATTCTACTCGAGTATTTATCGTCCACTGATAATGTTTGAGTTGTTGAAAATTGTCACTTTTAATCTACCTGAATTAATTTCGGAGGACTTTTTCCGGTGCGAAGTTTCCTAACACATTTGGAAGCATGAAAAAATTCACGTCAATTCATATCGTATAACACGATGAAAGGATACATGGAAATCAAGAATTTATTATTTATACTTAATGGCATGGTTGTGGTCGAGTTGTCTCCTGAACCGGACGTTATTACCTGTATTCGAAACAGGTCTTGTACGAGTTGTCTCCCATTCAATTTAGGTATACTTTGTTCAATTCGACATTCAACAAGTTGATAATTAATTGTGAGGGCAAGGAACATTACACTTTAACAAATCAATACTTGGGGCAAGTTAATTGATATTATAATGGTACAATTTGTTATTCCTTCAAGATTCAGTCCCACTTGTCAATAATGGGACCCTTTTCCGGAGACAACTCGACCCTAATGAAAAACTAGAGTCCGACCACAATAACTTTGGGACCCCACGTTATTCAACGTAGCGCCGCCTCAACTGCGATGCCGATCTCTGACTGGCTGCGGCTTCGAGCCAGCGGCGGAGCAGCAGGCGCTTTATTTTATGTAGCTTTGTTTTCATTTCAGTGTTGACAGCAGACCAGACAGTACTTTGCTTTTGGCCTTCTTGTGCGATTTTGTTGCTGCGAATAGTGAACTTGGAACTTTTTCTGTCATGTCTCCCAAGAGAGTGACACAAGGAAATTATAGATCGGGTTTTATGCAGAAAGAACCAGAGGAAGGCGTTCAAATTCTTCTTAAAAACTATAGGCAAGTGAAAAAAATATGGGCAACAGTCAAAAATTGGATAGCAGTTCATAATACTACATTAGTTTTAAAGGATGTTGAAGCATTATCCCAAAAAAGATTCGACGAGTTGCCACTTAGTGAATGGACGAATATTTGTCAACACGTCAAAGAATATGAAAACTCACAAATAGAACAAGAACACATCCTCGTTAATACGTTGGATCATTTATGTTTTAACGTTAATACTCGCTCCTTTGATGAAAGTTTCTCAGATCTTGTAGTACACCTGCACAACCATTACAATCAGCTGATGACTCAGATAAATAATGAGATTATATTTATGATAAGTTTAAGTTGACATGCTAGATGCATTTGTGAAAGTGTTTAGGTTTGGAATATATTAACTCTAGATTGGGTGAATTGTTTTCTTCCTTGCTAATTATTTAATGAATTCAAAAAAGGACCAGCCTCAATCCCGTCGCCTAGCTGCATAAAGCGAGTGATACCATTATGTAATTTTCTACAGGTATCTAAAACCATAAAGTTTGATGTATATTTGAGATAAATTCCCAACAATAAATTTAGTAAGAAAATTACATTTTCATATGCAAGTCAGTAACGCCACTGGTTGATACGCCACACCCGCGATCACGTGGTGTCCCAAAGTTATTGTGGTCGGACTCTACCTGCCGGTCTTCAGAGACAACTCGGCTCATTGGTATACATAAGTTAAATCTCAATATTTTCATTCACAAACAGAAGGTTATAACAATTAGTAAAATTAGAAGTTGGAAGCCAATCTTGCAGTTAGCATTAGAATGGAAATGTTCCACTCTATAAAAAGTATCAAGTATTGTTATTAATTATTATTAAGTATCGCCTCTTTTAATTGTGTTTTTTCACCTTTTTATCAATTATCTATCCGTATTATCACTTGGATTTGTATGCCATAGAGGAGCTAGATTTACCAACAATGAGTAGCCTACAGTTATTTAAGGATCCACTATAGAATATTCAAAATATATCTCATTTTCCTGGTTTTAATTATTATCCTGTTAGTGAAAAAGGACCAACTAACATTAGAATTGCACGAAACTACTTTATTTGCACCTTTCACACATTGTAAATACTCGAGGACCCTCGGGCATGATAATTTCAAATAAGAGGCTACTTATGTTGTAATGAAAGTACTTTGCAAAGAGCTGGAAACTTCCTCGGAAATGACAAAAGAACGATGCCGGCACCATCGGGATATTATACCTTGGAATTACCCTCTTTCTATTCCGGGTCGAAGTATGTAATTCCTGGATTATATTTTTCTGTCCTGTTTACAGAAAATATTAAGAAATATAAAAGACCTAAGAAGAATGAAATGTCTGTTTTAATCTTTTAAGAGCGATCAACATTTTTTTTAAACAGAATGAAACGAAATATTTAACGGAAAATATAAGGAGTCGATTATTTAGGCAGAAGACCTGATAAAGTGAAATGGGAATGGTACAATTGCTTGAGGACACAAAATTGGTTTAAAAAACAAGAGAACACAAAGAATACATAGCTGTATGGAAGAAAGAAGGGATTGTTACGTTATTATGAGAACTGAAATAGATTCCAAAGAATATACATAAAAAAGTGAGTTTAAAGATATCCTTATAAGCCTCATTCTAATCCATCGTATTTTTCGTGTTCCCTCTGTAAATTGTCAAGAGATTTAAGAATTATCAAATCTTGGGTTGGAATTTCATCATCGACGAAGTTAAGCTGAAAGTTAAATAATCTCTGGCGTTAAGAACTCACCAATTTAGATAATTTCAGTATGCAACTACGCATCGAGTCGAGGATTATGGGACAAAAGAGAACATGTTTCATAGTCATGATAAAGTCTGGAATTTCTTGACAATAGCTGCTTTCTCGAGTGATTTTACTTTACATTAACTATGCATAGAGTGGATATTTCGTCAATAAACGCCGCTATAAATTTAGAAGATCTCTCCAGATGCGACTTAATGACTTTAAGGCGTATTGAATAATGTTCTCGAAAAAAGAAACGGAAAGATTTCGGTATGCGGAATTTATTTTTTGATTGGCGTCATTTTTTTCAAGATTCTTGTGAAGGGTCTTAAACTAAATTTATGAGATTAAGAGATTGATTGCTTTTTTTATCTTATTTTTTTTTTCTTGTTTTTTTTGTTACAGTTAATCGTTAAGGGGTTGAATTATAACACTGCAGAATTTATACTGATTCACTAAATTTAGAACCAATCTTTAGTGAAAATATTCCGACAAAATAAGTTACAAATAAGGTATAGTCGGACCGCTCTTAGTTGGCAACTTTCGGATTAGAAAGTTATAGCAATAAGGTGTGTTCGTCGGAAATTTCAGCAGTACTCAAACGTTATTTTTACCTGTCCTGTCGCAGAAAACACCTAAAATTGTGTCGTTTTTAAATTAGCGTATAGCCTACACTATATACTGTTCACAGTGCTTTAATTTTGTCCGAAAGGCACTTTTTAAATTATACATCATTTATTAAGAATAAATTGAATATATAAAAAACTTGCATTTGAAAAAAAAGGTCATGTGCACAACAAAGGCGCAATTCTTTGTTTCTAGTGGATCCTGATGTATTTAATGAATATGTCGCTGAATATACGGAAAAATCGAATCTATTTCTATATCTATTTTCTCTCCTTTAAAACGTCATGCTCACTAAAAAAGGCCGTAATTTTTGTTTTTATATGTAGAAGGAACTATCTAATACATCTCAGGTGAAAATAACGTTTGAGTACTGCTGAAATTTCCGACGAACACAACACCTTATCGCTATAACTGTCTAGTCTGAAAGTGGTAAGCTAAGAGCGGCCCGACTCGCAATTGACAGGTAAACGCGCCAATCTCTATCATCGAACGTGACTTCATGTCGCAATGCACGAAATTATATTCTCCATAGTAGCATACGTACTTTGGATTAATAATTAACTGCTAACTAAGACACTAGTAGCGAAATTAATGCTGCAAGTGGGACATCAGTAGCGTGTGTTACCTTGTGTGTTTTTTTATTAAATTTTTGGTTGAAATCTTAAGAAATTTATTACCATGCTGCGGTAACCACAATTTAAAGCTTTCTCAAGTTTCTAACTAAAGGTATTTGACGTTTAAGAGGTGAATTTCGAAAAAGGACCAAACATTATCACACCTCTTACTACAACATTATCAAGATTGTAATCCGCATCTATGGATCTAGTACGGACAGAAACTAATTCTGGAAATCAACAAAGCATGTATCACTCAATAACATGACAGAGTCCTCGTCTGAACGTTTTTTTTTTAATATCATGTAGGATCGTTAAACATACATTAAAGCACACTAATTCAGAGTACTAGCACAACACGTAGGTGACTACTGGATAGAAGAGTGACACGCCTAAACTGAATTCTGCAAGCATCCCAAAATTCATCTAAAAGACACAATAGTTCTTTCAAGTCTAAGTGAATGTCACCACAATATTCATTAATACAAACAAATAGAAATATTGCAAAGAGCAGACCACTCTTTTTGATCGTCGCCAGACTCTTAAACTTAATGCTAGCCCTAGCTGCAATTGATAATAAAACTGCATGATTTAGAACAAAACGTGAAACTACAACTCTGTTCTTCCTAGTTGTAAGGGTGGGTGTAGGAGACCAACTCTCCTGCAGTTTAATCAGCTTCTTTTAACCGTCTTCCAGCAATTTTGGAAGAAATTGTGACATTGCAGAAGGCTTCAAATGCATTTCTGTTAAAAAAAATTCCCTTCTGGTCGTTAGTGCATCGTTTTCACACTTGCTTCAGTCTTCTAGAATAATTTCCAGCCTCATTCAAGCATCTTACCATATTACTTATTGTTCACAGAAACACTATACATTTACACAATATTTTTTGAAAGTCGGTAAAAAAAGTTTATCGAGCTATAAGTTCTATATTTAGTTGGGTAGAGTTTCGTGATTATAATATAATTCCGGAAATTGACTTAAAACGAAGCGAAATTACGATCTAGTTGGAAAAGGCACTGGAACAATCGTTTCTGGAAATATATAATAGTCTACTGTATCAGCGAAATATGTAAGATGAATTTTGATGTTCGGATGGATGGTTCAATCAGTGTACGGTAAATTACACCAAATAATTAAAAAAATGCTGAGAATGCAGCAATGGTTGGGATATATTTAAAAAAAAGGTTGATTTGTAAAAAAAACGTACAAAGAATTTATAGTCCAAGAAAATGTACCTTAAAATACGAAACTGTAATTATTGATTTTAAGACCTTTTAAAAAATTATTTACTATTTTTATTTTTGAAATGTTAACCGCACTTATTGAGACAAGCAATTAATCGAATTGGTTCCATGGTATTCCTTTTTATAGGACACCAACCCAAAGTAAGCACGAAGCTTGGAAGGAAATATCAAAAAACTAAAATAAATGCACAGTAAAACTTTTTTCCTATGTTTGATTTATTTCCACACATACAAATTGCTCTCCTTCTACGTCTACTTCTTTAAGTAAAATTGCGGCCGCAGCTAATTCATCAACCCAAATGTTTTCAAACTTATCTAAGCTATTATAACTAGTACGTTTGATGTGACAGCTCGTCCTGAACCGTTACTGGATCAATAAAAAAGGCACCAAAGGCAAAAAATGAATGTAAAAGGCAAAAAGGCAATTTTCCTGAAATACAGGCTTTAAAGATGACTGAAATAATTTCAAAAATAGATATAAGAAATATAAATAAATATAAAAAGTTATATTTGACGCCTTTTAAATGAATGTTGTCTATTGGAATTAATTTAATACAAAGGGTTTAAAAAAAAGTTTTGATATAAAAAATGTAACGTGTACTTACAACGAAAACTTTAATCTTTGTAACAAATCCTTTATTAAATTCTGAAACACCGAAATACTCGAAACTTCTAGACTTCTACATAAAGGAACCCAACTTATTACTCTGAAAGTTTATATTACAGTATATTTCTTGATCATAAAACTCCTTGCATGCTTTCAAGTAGTTACTGCTTTGTAATAAGTAATTCGTGTCTTTTATATTCTACTTTTGTACTTTTTCATACTTTCAAACGAACTATTTAAATAATAACTCATGCTGTTTTTCTTTGTGGTATTTATAGTTTCGTTTAAAAATAAGACTAGGGATCAACTAACTGTTTACTTTTGCAAATTGGTTCAAGCTATGCATTTTTTATTTCACTTTTATGCAGTTAAGTAGTTTTTGTTTCCTCTTTTATTGCCATTCTTTTAATAATCAACGATTAAGTTCTTTAGTACCTCCATTTTGGATGGAGAGGAAGTTTGGGTATCTACATTGGCCAACTTTTTCAAAATACTTGAGATGGTGGAAGAATCTCTATTTTTCCAACGGTCATTGTGGCTTAAGCTATTTAATTAATACAGATATAGCGAAACTTAAATAACCGGCAAAGTGCGAGCCGTACCATAATAATATTTCAAGCATCTACTTGTTGATGAATACGTTTTTGGCTATTTCCTTATAGATGGCACGAGGTTTTTTTTAAATCACGTTTGCTGTATGAGGGCTTGTTATAGCGGCAACAGAAATACATCATCTATGAAAATGTCAACAGTCTAACTATTACGGTTCATGAAATACAGCCTGGTGACAGACGGACGAACAGCGAAGTCTTAGTAATAGGGTCAATTCAAAAAGTTTTAAAACTGTTTCCATTCCGCTTTAAATCCCCGTCCCGTTTGTTGTGCTTCAAAATATTGAATATTATTGTAAAACAACTGTTTAAATCAAATTACCCACAATTTATAATAATAGGTTGAAACGTGGCTTATTTACAATAATATGTATAGGTTGTTTCAGTCAGAAATTTAATTAATTTCCAAAACAAGAGAATTGCAAAATGCCTGGAACTAATCAATAAAACACGCAAGGAGATTTTTAATTAAACCTGGAGATTGTTTAAAAAAATATATGTTTTTTCTCACATTTTCCACTAAAATAATTATTTTAGCCATAGCGGTTTCCTGTAGGCTTCCATCTTAAATAAATTGAAGTAAATATCATATACTGATGTCAAAGTACACAAATATCCGTAAAATGCCGCAAAAAACACAAAAATCCTTGAAAATTCAAAATTGAGTATTTAAAAAGGTTGTAATTAACATGGGAAAAACTTTACGATGCTAGGCATGTGATTTTCCGGGAAATCGTCGAATGAAAATTTTGGTTTTTGTTTTCTCACTCTAATTGTTTAAATAATGAAAACTCAGAAAAATGTTCAAATCAAAAATTGTAGCTAATACATTTATCTACAAAATTTGTCTGCACATTTTTTTGGATCTGCAGTAGTTTTTAAAATATATACGAAGCTTCTATAGTAGTATTTTTGAACATCATCCATTTTCATGTTTTTAATTTCACGATAGTAAATAAACAATGACATTTAAACATTATTTAATGTATTATCATCGATTTTCCACGCACTCTCACCTGCTTTTTTCGCTTTTTCACTTTTATTTGTTTCCCCGTCTCTTTCTTACCTGAGCCATAGGTGTGTTCTTTTGTATCGCGATCACTTCTAAATAGGTTCATTATAAAGTTCACAAATTTTTAGATAATATCATAAACGGTATAAAAAGCTATAGAAGGTTTGCTGAAAGTCCCCTGATTTAAGTATTTATTGTAAATAATCGTCTATGATTTAAGAAATTTGATATTTATAGAAAAACTGTTTAGTAGTTTCGAAAGTAGATGCTTTAGTGGTAAAGTTTCATTAAATTATATTAATTTCGGTAATGAGATAAAGGCTGCTCAAGGTTTCTATTATTTTTATAGCAGCACTTAAAAAGAGTCGAGCTGGCGAATTTAATCTAGATTCAGAGGAACATGATAGATCTGAAAAGGTCGCAGTGGAACGGCCACCTCATCAAATCTAACTTAATCAATAGTTATGAATTAAACAGCGTAATAGAGTGTCTTTTTGCTTTAAATTTGTAGTAAAACGAAAATATGGTTCAATAAGACAAATAAGGAAATAAACAAGCCGAATAGGTATTAACTAACATAAAATTAAAGTAACTAATATCGCATACTGACTTTTTTAATATTCCTTACATCCTGCTTATAAAAGTGTTTATTATTTTGGGTTTTATTATGTTAATGGAGAAACCGAAAAGAGCTTCTACCGCAAAAGCTGACCGAGTGATAGTAGAATTAATTTTGTTTTGTGAAAGTTCACCTCGAGAATTCAATTTTGCTGCAATACGCTACGTCAGACGGGGCCATAAAGAATAATGAATTCCTGCTAATTTTCCCAACACGAGCTAGCACTAAATTACTATAGCCGACTTCATTGTCGTTTTGTGGAATTTTATAATGTGTAATACAATCCTTGAGAAATGTTAAATACAGGGTGATTGATTAGTGTGATAAAGTCCAGTGCCTCCTTTGTCCTTTGAGCTATCAATTTGAAAGTTTCAGGGTCTATAGCCATCATCAGTCTCCACATTTTCAAATTATTTACAATCTTACAGGGTGTTCCAGAATGCTGTGCCATATCAAAGTTACATTTTTTTCAATGAAACATCCTATATTTTATCGCATATTTGGAATCAGCTTGACCTCCACATCACAATAATATAGAGTTGTGATGTGTTCTACGAAGTATTTAAAAAGTTATAACCAATTTTCCATAAAAATCGTAACAAGTTCAATACCCTGTACAATATAAGAGAAATTCAAGAATAAAAATCTATTGCGGCCAAAGTGTTCGAATAGTAGTAAAAATCCTGGAAAATTATTTATTTCGTTAATATTCATTGAATCTGATACAGGGTGAATGAAAATAAGAATACATTATTTTCTTGGTTTTTTCAAATAGATCACCCTGTATTTTATAAGAGAATCGAAAAGTACTACCAACATACTTTTTTTTCATATAGCATTCCCTATACCTAAAATTATTAGTTCTTGAGATATTTTGATTTTTCTATGCAAAACATTGATTATATCAAAAAAATGTGGTCCTACTACATTTTCACCACAATACCTCCCCACTCATTCAACGACCATCTAGTTTGACTGTGTGTCACTATGTGATATGGATTAGTTTATGATTAATAGTGAAAGTTGTGCCTATGTATGTATGTATTTTGGGGTAACATTCACTGAGACCTAAAAGATTCATTGTGCCCCCTTACTTCTACTCAGTTCCTGAGGAAAGTCTCAGAGACTAGTAGCTCCTGTAGTCCTATTTCCCCGAGGAATTTTAGGATATCTGCAGGCTTCAACTTAGTTGTGCCTATTAACATAACCATTTTTATGAAACGTGGCTCCTTACACTTGTGTGTGGGTTTTCAGTAACTGCCAGCAAAACATTAATTTCATTTTCTTCTGTCACATTTTTGTTTTGTAGGTTGCCGCCTTTCAGAAAAACGTTCATGGTTTTCTCTTGCTGATAGTAAGGCGTTTTTATTGCCTTCTCCAATATCCAGATCATATCAATCATTTCATCACTAGTGAAATTAATTTTTGCCCTAGTTCAAATTCTTCAAAACACCAAAAAAAGTACCAAATCGCTAAATCGAAAAACACTAATGTACAGTTTTTGACAAATCAATCACACCCAACTCACAATTAATTATTAAATAATTAGATATAATCAATGTTTTGCATAGAAAAATCAAAATATCTTAAGAAATAAAGAATTTTAAGGTATAGGGAATGCTTTATAAAAAAATGTTGTTAGTACTTTTTCGATACTCTCATGAAATACAGGGTGATCCATTTGAAAAAAAACGGAGAAAATAATGTATTCGTATTTTGATTCACCCTGTATTAGATTCAATGAATATTAACGAAATAAATAATTTTCCAGAATTTTTACTACTATTCGAACACTTTGGCCGCAACAGATTTTCATTCTTGAATTTCTCTTACAATGTACAGTGTATTGAAATTGTTACGATTTTTATGGAAAATTGGTTATAACTTTTAAAATACTCCGTAGAACACATCACTCCCCTATATTATTGTGATGGGGAGGTCAAGCTGATTCAAAATATGCGATAAAATATAGGATGTTTTATTTAAAAAAATTAACTTTGATATGGCGCAATTTTCAAATTGATATCTCAAAGGAAAAAGGAGGCACTGAACTTTATCACACTAATCAATCACCCTGTATATAGAATACTGTACATTAAATATACCGTGTTGCGAAAAGGTATCGCACCAAGGCGTTATTTTTGATATTGATGAATAGTTAGCAATTAAATGTTAGGACAATGCATGTATATACGTAATCACTGAGAGAGAGACCTCATGGGTGGTATGGGGTGACACTCACTAATTACTAAAAGATCTATTGTGACCTCTACGTAGTTCCTGAGGAAAGTCGCAGAAACTAGTAGCTCTTTAATACCTATTTCCCAAAAGAATTTTAGTATATCCCTCTTCTATCCAGTATGCAGTATCCAGTAGGTTTTGTGCTCTAGGTCTTTGTATTGCTATTTACATTCTTCTTCCTCCACTATTTTGAGTTTTCTTAGGTGCCCATTCAGGCGACAGTGTAATGGTATCAGGATACCTGTCAAAGCTCTATGTGCAGTATTGCTTTGTCTCAGGCATTAATAAGGACTATGAGTATGATTGTCATCTACACCTTTTGGTGTTATAAGTTTATGGGTTGTTCCGACTGACTTCGTGCAAATTATAACGAACATAATTTTTAATACTGATCAGATTGTAATCGGGATTGGATGAAGGACCACATCTGGGGTTTATTTTTGATCTGGAAGCTTAATTATTACTTTGCATATCAAAGTTATTAGCCCATGTCTAATTACAAGTTACAATGCGTTTCATATCTTCAGCACTTCTTGCTCGAATGAGTTTTTGCAAAATATTCTGGTCTTTTGGCGTCTTGTTTCATGCCAAACAATAGCTGAAAATTGTACAAGTTGATTCATGATACACAGAAATATCAATGGCTACCTCTTTCAGATTTACATAACGATTTCAAATCACCATTTTATTTTAGCGACGACGAGTTCACTCGACCAGAGCAAGGCAAATCTTCCACCATAACTCGACTACTTTTGGATATTTTGTACCACTCTTACACAGATGCTTTTGAAAAAATCACCGTAAGCCTCATGTAACATTTCCAGCCCTTTGCTACACGATTTTTCATTTGTAATCGCAAGATTAAGAGATAAAGTGGAACTGTGAACAAACTAAACGACCAATGGCGATCAAACACTGCTTTTGTATAAAGTTGTGCTAACTCTGGCTGCTTTTTGAATGATGGTGATTACAATAACTTATCTGTAATCGACTGAAATAATAAATGTAGGCTTTGTTTAAACAATTATTGTGAAAAACTGTTTATAATTATTTGAATTCGTTTGAATTATACTTCACGTCTTTATATTCTCTATCGATATTTCAACTAGATTCTTCCGATGCAATTTAATATCAACGGAATCGAAATGATAAATTGTGGTATGTTCATTTATTGAATAAACATCAAATTTACATAAATGGTTGACATTCAATCGCAATTGAAGCTATGATAATTATCGGTCCATCATGTGATTCTAATGATACAAAAATATCACCAACAAGCAACTCTTAATAAACCCAATTTAACATGAAACTAGGACGCTTTATAAACTAATTTTCTAGATTCAATAGTATTGGTGAGTATCTGGCAGTTCCGACATGCGTAATAATTAAATTTCGTTAAAATTTCATTTGGGAATGAGCTTTTTTTTAAAAATTAGTACCAGTTAACTAAAGCACGTTCCAAGACATGAGTAATTCTCAAGTCTTCATTCACAATTCAAGAAAGGATTAAAAAAAAAAGAAACGATGATGTGCGTTACCTGTGAATATATAAAATAAATTGCCTAGAATGCCACTTATACTAGCGGTTTTTCTTGGATAAAATCTTATAATTAACTACACTACCACTCCGGAGGCCGAAGTTGTACTGTCCGCACTGAAATTTGTATTTGGATCACACATTTTTTACAGAACACAATTTTAAGACGAGATGTGAACATTGCATAAATCAAAAACTGTTCTGCTTTTTCTATCCGATAAAGATTCACTTCCATTGGTTGTATTGGAACCAACTGTTCACTCAACTTGTATTGCGTATAACGATTTACTAGTTTCCTACAAAACCGAGACCGAGACCGAGACGGTTTTTTGTCAATATAGAATTTTGGTTTGTGGTTAGTTGTGATGTCGCTATTATCACATTCTCGCATTCTTAGCCTTCCCACACTGTGGTTACAAACCAGGATGGTTGGTGTTTTTTTTTAGTCGTTCTAGTACCCTCATGTATGCTTCAGGCGGCACATAGGCCTCTCCGAAGATTGTCTCCTTGAGTCCAATGCCTCACAGTCGGATAAAATGTGGGTTACGGTCTCGGTCTCCATGAGACAAAGTCTGCAGCTGAGATCCCCATATAGCCCCATTTTATGCAGATGATCCTTTACCGGGGCATGACCCGTTATATAACCTGTAATACTTCTTAGCTTGTTCCTACTAGCATTTAGTAGTTCTTCAGCCCGTTTTACACATATATCACCTATGAAGGTCTTACTGTGTACCTGCTTTGGAGTGTTTCTCCACTGTAGTCTATGTTGACGTTATACCCATTTTCGTATTTGTTCTCGGACTACCTTCTTTGTGGTCCCAAGAACTGGTTCTGGTCCAGCATATGTCGTTGCTGAACCTCTTCTCGCGAGTTCATTTCATTTCCATTTCCATTTCCAGAAATATCATTATGACCCGGCACCCACACTAGTCTTACTCTTCTGTGGTCTGCCAGTTCATTCAATTCTTTCTGGCATTCTTCTACCAGTTTGGATGTTACCTTGCGGCTATTTAGAGCTGCAAGGGCTGCCTGGCTGTCAGTTAATATGTTTATCCTATGAGTGTCAGTCCTATGTTTGTTAATTCTGACACATTCTAGGATGGCATAAATCTCCGCCTAAAATACAGAAGCATGTACTCCTAGTGAGAAGGAACACCTTGTGTTCCTCATCTCACTATACACCCCTGCTCTTGTCCCTTCCCCAGTCTTCGACCCGTCTGTATACCAGGTCTCTCCTCGGGGAAACTTCAGTCTGCTTGGGTCTTGCCAGTCCTTTCTGTGGGGCATCTGTACCTCATATTTAGGGCTGGGGAGAAGTTTAGTAGCCATATGGAGGAAGGCCAAATAAGGCCTCTAGTGCTGCCGTTGGCGTGCTTCTCATAAACCCTGCAATACTGAGACAAGCAAGTCTTTGCACCTTTCGTAGTCTCGTCATTGCATTCTTTTGTATTGTCTTTGTCCACCAGACCAAAGACGCATATGTTATTATGGGTTTAACCACTACACTGTATATCCAGTGTATCGTGCGCGGACTTAGCCCTATGTTTTTCTACAAGTTCGTTTTGCCATCATTAATGTGGTCTCCGATCCTGTGGCTACTTTTTCCAGTTGTTTGGAGCATGTTAATCTCGAGTCAATAATTACCCCGAGATATTTAACATCCATCACAATTGGAATCTCCGTAACTTGAAGGGATAGTGGTCCCAATCCCATCCGGTCCCTTTTTTTGGTATGTTTGATTTGGTGGGACTTATATTTAAACCCACCTCCTCCGTCCACTTTGCTACTACATTCAGAGCCTGTTGCATGCGCTCTCTGACTGTAGTATTGAATTTGTCTTGTGATGTGATGACCAGATCATCCGCATGTCCTAAGACAGAATGGTGTTACTTTTTGAGTCTCCTAATCAGTCCGTCCATTACAAGGTTCCATATTAGAGAAAACAGTACTCCTCCTTGAGGACACCCCCTTGAAACTCGGACTGATAATGTTTCATCCATCAAGGTTGAAAAAATCACTCGATCTTTCAGCATGCATTCTATCCATCTGCAGCTTGTTTCGTCCATTTGTTTTTGACGAATTGCCCTCGTGATTACTTCGTGAGAGGTGTTGTCGAAGGCACCCTCTATATCAAGGAAGGCTGCTAATAATACTTCCTTATTTTGGAGAGCATACTCTATCCCTTGTACTAGGTGATGTAGCGCTGTCTCTGCAGATACTCACGGTCTGTACGCATATTGATCCAGGTCTATCGGTCTTTCTACCAACGATCCTCCTCTGATATGCATGTCTACCAGTTTTTCCAATGTCTTCAGTATGAATGACATCAGACTTATGGGTCTCAGGGACTTTGCTTGGTTGGTTGGTTATATCTTGCAGATATCCCAGCCTCGTTTAATTTGGGAGAGTAATTGAAAATATGTAGTGGCATGTAGCCAGATAAGTAGTTGTTGCTTCTTAGTGAAGCGTCTGCTCTTTGAAAAGTAATTCAAAAACACTGCAAAGCGTTATAATAGTATAATACCTTGACATCTATTTTTTAATGATCTTTTTTTATAGTTAAGTTGCCACACCAGTAGAAACCGGTATCGATAATCCTTAACATCGATATCGTTTTCTTCAAGACCATTGAAAAGATGGAGTGGGGTAAAGACTCCACTAGGAGTTTTGACAGTACATGAGACTGTCGCCTAAATAGGTACCTCAAAAAGCTCAAGCTAGTCAAAAAAGTAAATTGTAGACTCTACGGAATGGACAAAGAAATAACCACTCACATTTACTGGATATATGGTAGTACAGAATCATAGAGTAAAACACCTAGAAGACTATCGGTTGTGTGTGGAATACTTGTCAAACTGAACCTCACAAATATTCTAAAATTCCCTACAAAAATTGGATTAAAAAGAGAACTAGAGTTTGAGATATTTTTCTAGGGGTGGGTAGAAAAAGAAGCATGATTATCTTCTAGGACTTGTCCAAAAAACACACAAGGAGACTTATTCTGTCAATATACAGCACCCATGACAAATGCCAAAGTAAATCTTATCCATATGAAATTTTTCCATGGTCTACTTTGTATTTGCCATATAAAAATTGCCGTTATTTATAATTTACTGCAGAAAGGAATTTATGTAAACAACGTCTGACAAATGTAACATCATGTCGGGATAAAAACTTGTCTCATATTTCAGGATCTTTTATTCACTTTTGTGGCAGTTTTTCGCAATATCTTGATTTTTCGGTTCGCTAGTCTAGTGTTTGTACAAAGTAAAATCCGATCTCCATTAAAATTGCCATTTTGCCGAATGCTGCTTTGCAAACAGAAATTAAAGATTAAAACAGATGGCTTAATTTAATTTTCCACCCATAAAGTATCATCTTCTAATCAACCAATCATCACGTCATGCAGGATTCCACAGCGAATAAATTGGATTTCGAACTGCTAAATAAAGGTTTTTTTTTTGGAAATGACAACATAATTGAGAGAAGCCGTCCGGACAGGGAAAGAAATCTATATTTAAAAATCCGCGAAAATGTATCAAGCGCGTAAAATAAAATTTACTGAACTGATAAATACGGTGGAATCTGTCTTTGATGAATCAAATCCATTTCAGTCTTCGATGAATCAAATCCATTTCAGTCTCCTCTCGGTCTGAAATATTGTTAAATGTCACTTTATGCTTTGAAAACTTTTAAAAGTCTATCAATACATGCATAACTATTAAAGAACATTGACACTTTGCTTTCGATATTGAGTACTCTTGAGAAAATTGGGTGTGCCCTTTTCGAAGATGGATCAGGATGTTTTTTTTTCTTAGATTCTAGAACGGTACCTTACGATTCAATTGTCGTTTTGGCTTCACGTAGCTTATCGCGAGACTGGGACCCCTGGTGATGTTGTTATGTTATTAAGCGTTGTCAACCAATGCCTTAATAAGTACTTTGATGTCTGACATCGTAGCTCTCATGACTTTGCTGTCACTAGGATCTTGAATTGCTGCTATGCTTTTTTTTTCGCCTACCTTCAGCGGAAAACCAAACATATGAACACAAAATGTTTTCACCATCTGTCACTTATTACTTTGACGTTTCACGTGAATTTTTCAATTAACCGTCAGTGTATAACTGCTTCTTCATTGTACAGCTGGGCTTGCTTAATAACTTCCACTATTGGGTTTGATGGATATATCTGGAGATGTAACCTGTTGGCGTAAACTGGAGCTTGAAATGTGGCGTATAGTTTTCCAATCAGAATGCTGGATATATTGGGTAGTCTGATTTGTATTGTCACATTTGAAGTCACAACTGCAGTTCCAACTCCAGTTTCCCTTTCAAAGGAATCAGTGTGGATATTAATATACTGTTGGAAATAATATCTTAAGTTTTTCTCTATTTCGGGTACGGACATTATTTTTAAGGTCTAAAATGTATGATTTTGTTTTAAGAAAATGCTTGTAAAAAGTGGTAGGCTTTGACAGGTATTCAATAGTGAGTTATTCTATTGTAATTATTTGATATTTTTTGATATGTACAAAAATATGGGAAAATAATTTCTTTAAACACCCTCTAACGCTACTTTAACATTTTAAACAAGAAAAAAAATACTACAAAACATTTTTCACGCTAACGACAATATCAACAGAAAGTTTCACGAAGGCCAATCACTTTTTCTCAACCGCTATTCTATTCAAAGTTTTTAATTTCTCTCGGCAAAGCGGAAAACCTGAAAACTTTTTGCCTGATTTTTTTGCTTTTACTTCAAAAAGCCATTTATTTTCCTAATAATACGCTAAAGGATATTTTGGGAATTAAACATGGACAAAAAAGAAGAAGAAGAGGAATTTTGAAGTGTTTAATCTACATTCAAGTAAAAAAAACAACATTATTTTATAACAGATTTTTATTTGAACAGGGTTTACTTGATAAAACTGTTCAACCGAAAATTATTACGTTCTGAATAATTTTTAAATAAACTTTCCAGTTGCCACTTTTCAAATTAAGGAAAGTGTGCATTGATAAAATATATAGAAGGCGGTGGATAGTAAGGTAATATGAATTTTAAAACTGATCTGTCACTTCAGAAATATGCTCGGCATTAAACTTCTTTTTGAAAGGTGGTTCGACATCATTATGTCACACTAGGCTGCTAGTTCAGAATATAAGATGCTTTGGGCGCCTCACCCTTTTTAGACGTCAACAAATAATTCTAAGGTTTGAGATGAAAAAAGAAAGGTAGAAACACCTTGTAAAATTCAAATCTTATAGCCGGGTAATTCAACATTAGATTGAAAAGTCAAAACATTAATTTTATTTTGATCATTCTATTAATCTTCGAAGAGGTTGACTGGTTCTAAGATAACGCTTATAATGGGGAGAGTGAGGTTCTACCTTCCTTTTTCTTGTGATAGATACAACGGAGGAATTGAGTTGTCTCCAGAGACCAGCAGGTAGATTTTTGTTAGGTTAGAGTTGTCTCCGGAAAGGGTCTAGTTGTTTTCCGTTATTGACAGGTAAAAAGTGAAACTAAATCTTGAAGAAATAACAATTTCTACTATTATAATATTATTGTAATTAATTATTAAATTCTGGTTCCTGCAATTCTGATCCAAATGGCATGAAATCACCAACGTCTTTTGGATCTAAAAATGGTAATCCAAAACTATAGGTCAAAAATTAAAGAAGGTATAACTGTATTAAATGGGAGACAACTCTGACATGGTTATTTCCTAAATCAAGTAATAACATTCGTTTCGGGAAACAACTCGACCCCGACCAGATATAAATAGCACCGGTCCTGTCGATAGGGGCGCAAAATATCCAGTGCTTCTTTGCCAATACCCCTTTGCAAGTCTTGATAAACGCAACTAAAAAACTGCTGAATGTTTGCATGAAAATATAGTTTTATATTCAAAAATCTTTAATTCAGACGCAAATATTATTCTATTCAACTGGTGTGAAAAAACAGTATGATATGTAACATAAATCATCTCTACCGTTTGGCGTCAGCGTCGCGATTGACATTTGATAATTGTCTTTTGGTGAGGCTGTACAGAAAGTGGCGGGTTAGGTGACGAGGAGTGACCATACGTCCGGATTTACCCGGACATGTTTGGGTTTTTAAGGCGTCTGGAGAAGTCCGGCCGGAATATTAGAAAATGTCCGGAAAACCTGGAGACCATAAAACAACTTTCTTGAATATTTCAATCCCAAATGACGCGACGCCACATCTACTATCAAACGTACAGCGTACCCTATCTTGCCCATCTCTATACTTGACACCAAGGTCAACGGTGAAACGGTATATCCCAAATTTCGAGTGTGTTTATGTGGTAATATCCGAACTGCGTACCAAAAATTGCCGAAGGTCGCTTGCAAAGGATTCGCGGCATGCGTACCGGAAGATATCAAGGGGGTTTAAACTTGGCAGGTAGGTAAACTGCGGGAGGTCGATTGCAAAGGATTAGCGGCATGCGACACTTGGAATTACTACAAATGTTCACCATACATGCTCTTGCAAATACCACTTACGTACCTGTTGCAGAAATCAACATATAAACGGTTGTTTGAATTATTGCACACCAAATGCAATGATTTGGATCTTAACTTAAATCCTGCAAATATTGTTATTGATTTCGAAATGGGAATCCATCTTAGTGTAGACGACGTTTTTCTAGACGCTATTATCATTGGTTGTCGTTTTCATCTGGCACAGGCATGGTATGTTTGTAGATTTTTAAATTAAATTATGTTATTAATATCTATTATAATTGAAGGAGGCGGAAAATTCAAAATTTGGAACTGACTTCGGAGTACAAAACCGTCCAAAAAAGATACAAAACAAATACCATTCTCAAATATTTTCGTGATTATTCAATTCAGTTTGGAAATTAAAAGCTTAGCGTATGTAACGCTGTAGGTATATCAGGAAGCATGACTCAATGAAGAAATTTAAAATGAATGTGATCACGAGAATTCGCGATTTTAATCGAATTAAAATTAAAGCACTTTTTTGGGTAATTTTCAAATCATTTCGGTTGAATAATTGGTACATCAAATTTCGGCGATTTAAATTGAAAATTTATCGGAATAACCGTATATTTATTCAATAATGTTTGTTTCCAAAATCCTCTTCATAAGCATTAAAAAAGCGATATATTCAACAAAGTGGATAATTATACCTTGTTTAGTAGAAAAGAGATTTTTCCCAATTTGTCTCTATAGACCAACCATCGTTCCAGGATGATTGAGTATTTGATCTAAATCTACGTTAACAGATTTTTCCAGAGTAGCCGATCTGGCAAATATCCCTCATTAATATCTTTTCTACACATCCATTTTATATCCGTTTTTATGTCAATATCACGAGCGAAATTCAAAATTGAAATTCTTAAAAATTAACATTTTACTGGAAAAATTACAAATATTCATTTTAATTAATCCATTTATATGCGGCTTTAGATACATAATGAATATTTATCAAAATTATACAGGATGTGGCAATAGAAAAAAAGGTTGTTCTTTGAATTTCGAAATTGACAATAATTGTAGAATCCTGGGCTCAAACCATTTGAATATAATATGACTCCTTACTGAGTTATAGGATGTTTTATTTGAAAATTTAGAAACTATTTGCACTTTGGATTTCCACATTTATTATCTAAAACAATATTATTTTTACTTTTAGAAGAAACTATTCACGAAATTAATTTCCGCTTTTTTGCTTCTAACAGATTTAGAGGTTTCAGCACAAACAAAATATCCATCGTTAATTTCTGTTCTCCAGATACACGTTTTTTCCTATACTTCTTGTCCCACGAGACAGGCTGCTCCCTTGAAGCGACCTTTTATGAAGTCGTTAATCGACCCTCCTACAGAGACGGTTCGGAAAACACCTAACGATTTTTCAGCTACCACCATTTGGGTTCAATATTAACCGAAGAAAACAGATTGGACAATTATTTAAAATATATGCATCAGAGAAATTGAAACAAAAGTATATTGAAGAGGAACAACACTCATTTTTTCCTCCTACCCATATAGAAAGTGCACACTTACCTAAACTGAAACCTGCAATCATCTAAAATTCCTCCGGCAAAGGAGCTACTAGTCTCTGAAACGTTCCTCATGAACTATATCATGCATATATGCATTTTTATATAGTTTGTCCATAAACTTACACATAGATTCATTATTAGTTAAATGAACAGATTTTTTTATTTTGGCTTACCGTTTTGCAATAGATTAATCCACCAAAGGTTTTTGGGGATTACGATTAGCAAATAATAAATGTATTCACTGAATTTCTACCAATGTATATCCTTGGAAAATTGTAATGTTATGCCGATCCTGTATGAGAATGATTCAAAGATTTCACGGGAGTTGAAACAAAAACGATGGCCCAACATATTTAGGACGTCTTCAAAAGCTATTAATTTGATTTTCATGGGAGAATGTGGCGAGCGATAATCCTAATTTTAATTAACGTTTTTCCAAGTATTTTATGTCGCAATTAGCCGTTGATGCCGCTGCGGTTACATAAAACAAAAGAATAATAGATGGTACAGTGGAAAAAAAATTAATACGTTGTAAAGGTTTTCGGCAAAACAATTTAATAGCGTTATTTGTCAGAAGTTTTTGTTGAAAAAAATTGTCAAATACTTTAAGCTGGAATTTCTGACTGGTAACATGATGCTTGATGAAATTTTCAAAATCTACAAGTGACTCACTCAATCAGTAAATCATCCCTAAAGTTGTGGCACAATTTTTTGTCGTTTACAAATTCTAATGAATTTATTTTACATTTTGAAAGTTTATGTTGAGTAGTTACCTTAGTTGTATTTCAATATTTATTCCTTCGTTATTTTAGCAGTAAATTTTTTCTTAAAGCTTAAAGGATTAGCCAACAATCATCAAAAAATGTCAATGTCTTTGAAATAATAGAAGATTGGGTTGTGCTTAACAGCCCGGGCCGATTCTATTATTCACCAAAATAATGGGACATTCGATTTTCGAGATATGGCCGGTCGCCATCCTTAATAAATTTAGAAAATTTATAGAAAAAGTTACTTTATTTTTGAATAATTTTCGACTTATGTAAACTCTGTTTTATCTCGTATTTATTCAATTTTTTTTGTTCCAGGTAAGTCATTTTTGACACTTCTACTTCTTTTCTCCGTAAGTAATACAAAAATGTATACAAAACTTATTATTGATACAATAAAAATATATTTATTATTATGTTCATAGCAAAAAGGAGAAATATAGGGCGCAAAATTGAATTGTTGTTATGATGATGCTTTTGCTGCATCCGTTCTAACAGGACATTATGATAAACTGCAGCATTAGCGAAATATACGTATCTTCCTGTTTGTCTGGAAGCCACGATAAATGCTTTTTGTATAAACGTATCTCTGCACTTTTATGATTAATTCTTCAACAGTTTATTTTAATATTTCCACCAAAATTAAATATTTTTTACTACAAATCTTTTAAAATAAATAAATACAGTAGAATCGACATTTTTCCTAGTTAAACTTATTGAGTAAAGTTTTAAGCAACGTCTAAAAAAAATACAGCATCGAGCTGTAAGCTTTTTATATTTGCGGGAATTTCTTTTAGAAATACTTAATACAACTAGTGTATTTACCTCAAAAGCTACACAAAAATGTACAAACGAAGAGAGCACGGATATCCTCATTCAGGATTTTATTTTAATACTTATTACAGTTTTAAAGTTACCATTTATTTCCAGCAAAGATTAATGCAGTTAAACGTAATCTACATCCTTTGAATTTTTTTTGAATTAGATTCTTTTTCCAAGGACAGATATTTTAAATTCCACTATACAATGAATCCACTTTAATCTTATATAAAAATCAGCTTATGTGGTATTATTTTATGAAGCACCCCAACTGCAAATTTTTTAACGAGTTTTGAAGAATAATTCCTACTCATTACACCACTATTTTAAGAGGAATCTCAAACCAATTTTTGAAAGCCTCACAATTCTATAAAATTAACGGCACGCCGTTATATTTGACGAACTTTCCGCTATTAGAAATGTTTTAATCTATACATATTCAATATTAGGATTTAAATTTTAAGAGGTATGGAATCCAATTAAGAGTTTTCCGTTAATATTTTAAAGCTTATTATGCGTACAGATTCGTAAACTGGAGTTAGAAGATTGTCTAATTTTTAACAATACGTTAAAATTAAACATTTGCTTACAGGATTGCACCTTTTGTCTGTCACAAAAGATTGTCATTTTGTATTCATTACCGCGTTGTATTTTAAAGTTGAATAAAGCCAATATTATGTTTGGTTTTCCTAAAATATGCATCAATTACCATAGTAAGCCTTCTCAGAAAATGCAAAAAATCTATAGGAACTCTAGTTCGAAAATTTTTTTTAACTCCATTTTCATGCAATTTTATCTAAAAAATGTGACTGTTGCATTTAATTTTTCCGGAAAAATTCGGAAAAACGAGTTTCTTAGTAATTTGTTAAAACAGATTACTTAGAAACGAGTGTTCCAATTTTTCCACAGAAAAAATTAGGTGCACGAGGGATATTTGGTAAGATTATTTCCTAAGTTAAATAAACATTTTATTTTAATACCACATTTTTTTTAATTAAAATAATAAGAACAATAATTAAAATTCTTGCAAATATTTTCCCTGCAGTTTTTTGGCAACGATATTCCACATTACTTTTACACACAGTTCTTTGTAGTCTTCCCCATTAGCTTTACGCATGATCCATGCCCAGCTCGCCTGTAGTTGTTGTCTGGAGTAATTGGTAATTTTTTGCTTGGCAAAATTCCATAAATTGCTTCCAGATCGATGTGTGAGTTTTCTGAGTATTTAGTGGATCATTATTTACAACAACCGCATTAATTTTACTTTCGGAAACATTTTCAAACCGATTCATTTTGAGTTTCAGTTGAAAAATTAATAAATTCGTAAGCGTTGTTTGTGATCTTTGTTGTTGGTAACGGTACATAGCAACACAGCATAGAAACCATCAAGTTTGTTTTTACAAGGCAACATGTCAAACTTGCATGACATTTTTTCGATTTTTTTTCCGGAAAAACTGCTGACAGCTAAGTTGACTGTTGGTAAGTGATTTTTCCACTTAAAATTTATATTTGACATACCAATTCTTGATAGCGATTGGTCAAAATTAATAAGAAGGAAATAATCAATTAAAAATTTGATTTATCAAATTCTAATTACATTTATGTCGTAGAAAATCTCATAATGTAAATCGTACTATTGAATTTAGATACTTTATTCTGATACGTTATTCATTATTTTATTTTTTGCATTTTCTGAGAAGATTCACTATAGTAATATACTTATATATATATTTTTTACACCATCGGAAAGTAGAGATTTCAACGAACAGAAAGCACACCAACTTTTTGAAAAAAGCTAATATTTTGACGGGGAAATTAGTGTGCTTTTTCGATATTAAGTCAAAATAAGGTGAAAAAATAAATATTTCCAATCAAATAAATTACAGTGTATTTGGGACATGAAAAGGTAAGTTTTCGTCAAATTTCGTGAAAAAAATAATTTTTTTGTATAGGATAAAAATAAAAAATAAAAAAGGTGGTTTTTTGAATTTTCCACATAAATTTTGAGGTTATGTGAAAAATGAGCGACTACAAAAGTTGTAGATCTTTTTATTACCTACAACTTTACCATTCAACTTTTTTCCATAGGACTTGAAGTTTTGCCGGAAATCGAGATAAACCGTTTTCTTACCCTTCAAAACTCACCCCCTTGCCCTTCCCGACCTCAGATCACCCGTAAATTATTTTTCCTTTCATTTTCATAATATTCTCCTCCTTTTCCAATAGGTTTCATCTTACTATTATTTTTTGCCACTTTTTATTATTTTTTAAGGCTTCTACCCTGGTCTAAGACAGTTTTTTTTCCAATAGGAATGAATGAACGTTTTCTATAAAGTTACACACGACTACCTATCACATCAAAGGTCTCAAAACTAACAAAAAGCGCCATTCAAACAATTAGGTTAAACGTTGCTAGCAAATTCAGCAGACTTTTTGTTCCAGACACTAAGAGCTCTTACAACCGGTCTCACGTTCACGGTGATAGAATCTCTTGAAAAACTTTGATCATTCCTTTTTTAATCAATACCTATACTCTTTGCTTTGTTCTTATTAGTCGAGCTGCTTGTCCGATAGTTTAACGAAAAAGTTCTTGTTGTACAGAAACATCGAAAAATTTTCTTTGATTGAAGAATAGATAAAAATTACTTCTTCCAAAGTTAAGATATTTCTTACCAGGTCAGAGGAATTAAAATGAAAAATTTGCGACTAATAGACAGAGGTGACTGTGACTTAGTTTACATGCTGCGACTTGAGGGAATTGCAGGTAATGAATTGGCGGTCCAGTTAGCTGGAGGCTCTAAAGGAGACTTCGTAGGTCCTGAACTGTTCTGTGTAATCACTAAGGATTTCATAAGAGGGAAATCTGGAATTGAATAGATAAGGATCTCTAGGGTGGTGTAGAATTTGCAGTGATTTGGATCAGAATTGTAACACAAAACTGTATGTATCTTCTAATCCAATAATTTTATTGCAGCGTCTTTTTTCAGTAAAATCATTCTCTCAAAACATACTTCAAATAAAATATCGAATTGTTTATTTTCATAAAAATCTAGTAACTGTTACATTAAATATTACTTCTAGAACTCTATAAAACAAGCAGTCACGTCTGTTTTTTTCAAAAGCGTTTCGTGAAAAACAGATAAGTACCGCCACTATATAAACCCTCACCTTGACACCTTTTATACACAGTTTTGTCTTTTGCAGCGCTTATTATCACTTCTCTTACTCCATTTAGATAAAGAGACGGAAGATGACATGAACAGAACGTCTTTTCAATGAGACAAAAGCGCGAAAACTCTAAACTTTTGACTAGTGACTGTTTAATTTTAATTTCACTGCTTTCGAAGAATGACAACGAGAAAATTAAAACCTCAGTCAACTTTATGACACACAAACATTGCGAAGTTGTGAGAATGATTGGAGTAGTTTCTATTTTTCACAATGATATTTTATAATTGAGCAAAATTAACAAAGATTCAGTTACTTTAGGGGATTTGAATTCATTTAAAAATTGGGCAAGTTTAAAAGAAATTTTTATGCTCAGTACAACTTTATTTCGTACGAAACGTATTACTAGTCCAACTGAATCGTTTGATATGTCACATGGAGATTTAAAGTTTGCTAATGGTATCTACGGACTGCAACTACTCTTTTTCGTTTTAACATATTTTCTTCTTCATTTGACTTCTTCTTACCACAACCATGGTTACCTATGATTCCTTAATCTGGTTGCCAAAAACAGATCAAGGAAAAGTTGAACTGGAGTATTCATAACTTCACAGACTTGCATGTCTAAAATAACGCGTGCGATGATAAGTAGCATTGGAAGTTTTAATAAATCGTTTTTATTTACTGGAATTAAACCAAGTAGGGATCAAACCATTGAAGAGACAAAATTTCTCACTACACCCTGTGGAAGATTTATATATAGTGATGAATTTTTTTGCCGGTTGTGCAAGGAAGAGGAGGAAATAGCTTTACACATAGTCTTTGAATAGGCACTGACTTACTGAGGATAAAAACTTCTGGTGCCCAAGGAAGAATTTCTCAAAGATAATACTGTTGAGTCTCTTCACATGAAATGTACAGCCAAGAGCAGAAAAAGTCAAGTGTAGGGTTCTTTTCAGACTCGAGTAAAGACCTTTCAAAATTGTTACCAATTTTATACTATTGTATTTGATCCCAATTTTTTTTCGGTTTCACATAATATACTCACAAATGTTGAGTTATGTAATCTCGAACACCAGGCATTCTATTTCATTATTGTCACATCTACCTACTTCTATCTATGTACATATAAAAGAAGCAGTAACAAGTTTATTTCAACTAATATATTCATTTTCAATTTCCTCTGTAGTTTCTGATACTTCTCAATTTGATTTTCAAAAGATGAGCAGGTTCTCAATGACTAAAGTAACCATAATTTGTTTATTTTGACTAAAAAAGGACGAAGTTAATAATTATGAAGACCAATCAAAATTTTTTATAAAATAAATATTTCACTCCCGCAGTTAACATAAAAATTAATTAGATATTCCCATTTTAAGTTTGTGTGTTTCCACTTGATGTTGATAAACCAGCCGACGGATTGAATTAGAGATTAATTTTATTCAGGGGGAAAATAGCATTATTCTAATTATTGATTGTATGCATATCAACATCGAAACGATCGGAGATCGACATTAAAAAACAACCGCTTTTGTGCCCGCGGCCAGCCACCGTGGCCGCTAATCAATGAAAACTCATCACCCTACATCGGTGGACCGTTGAACAAGTTACTGCTCTGGGCAAAACAATTACGAATATACACCGATAAAACTAGAAGTTTGAAAAGTACAACAAAACAGTAAAGGGCCAAACAAATATTGAAATGGCTAATTACAGCGCTAACATAAATTTTTTCTGTTAAGAAACTGTCAATCTCCTTGATTAACTTTGAAATTTAAGGTTATTGTATTGCTGCTCTTGCCTAATTTTTCCATTTGCATAACCAATCATGGAAGCTGCTTCAACTCTCAGCTGATCCCTCAACAGTGTCAGTAGGTCTGCTGTACCTTTCATGTTCTTTTATTAAGTTTCTCACATGAATTTGTCTTGGGATACCCAATAATTTTTGTGTCGCTCTCTGAGTATGCCCTCCAAAGATTCCCGTTCTACCGTTTTGGGCAGAACAAAAATTTATTCTCAATCCAGCTGGGCATCTTTTTACCCTTTTATTGCAACTTATTTTTATTTTACCTAATCCTTTTTTCTGGCGCACTATTAGAATGATCCACTGTTTTTTTTTCGATTTAAACTCATGAGATGTTGGGGTATTTCTTTTTTCCCATATCACTTATCCTGAAACTGATTTTTTCATCCTCATCCATCTCCTTCATCAATTATTGCTTCCTTATCATACTGTTTGCATCTCTTGTTTTATGCTTGGAACATGAAGGCTATAACAAGGAAAAGTAACAAAAAACATGATACAAACTGGAACTATGCCAGCACAAACCAATTCCAATTAATGCCTGGATTGGTATATTGCTCACTTGCAGTCTGCTTTTTACTTTTAATTGGTTAGAGCTGTGATTTATTATGGCTGCGAAAACGAGATGTGATCTGAGTGAACATTGGATAAAAAGACAAGCATGTTTTTGAACGGCCTCGGAGATATTTTGTTGGTGGAAGCATTTTAGAACATTGAATAAATCTTTTGTAATTTAATGGTCCATTCTCATTACTCTAGCGTTAAAATTTCTTAGAAACGGTTCTCACACCTGAAGAAGAATTATTTATACTAGCGCATTATTATTGCTAGTATGGAACAGGGAGTGAGAGTGGTCCAAGTAGGAAGCAATACCCAGAAAAATAACTCCCAGTAATAGTGGGACACTTTCTCACAAAGAAGTACCTGAACAAAATATATAACGGAGACCTTACATGCATAAGATACAAAAAGGACACCGAAACAGCTCTGCACATATTATGCAACTGTGACACGCTGGACCACAGGAGGCAGAAACTGTATGGAAGACTCCAGAAGACTTCTACAACCAACCAGTAAAGAACCTGTATGAGCTAATACAGGGAACGGATTGGCTGAATAGGCTGTAGTCAGAGCACTAGGAGGATCCACAGTAAGCTCAGGAGGCTGAGGTGGTCCCGGCGAAGGGAAGAAAATAGTGGAGTGTTAGCAATAGTTCAAAAATTTCCAACTACTGGTAGTGAGTTGGATCTGCGCGCAATAGAACTTCAGATAGTGTATTGGGTCTGCGCGCAATAGAACATCAGGTCGCCGACAGTAAGGTTGGGACTTTTAGGTCCTCCACTGCGCCATTGCCAGTTGCATAGAATCCTAGGCAACCGTCGACAATAGTCACCAATTATTGTAGAAAGATTTAATTAAAGTACCAAGAAAATTATAGTCCCAAACCAATGAATGAAGTAGTCATCAGTGATAATTCAGAACTTGTTCTTGTCCTTATTCGTATGATTATCAGTATACCTCAACACTTACTTCAATCTATAAACAATGCTATTCCTTGGGTATGAACACAAGAAAGTAATTGCTCGAGCTACCATTAGGTGAACTGTATCTGGTCATGAGATCATTATTCTATATTTTGCGTAAGACGAGGGCAGGCATCGGTACAGAGACCAAACTATCAAACCTTTCATGAGAGACTTAAATTTTTTCACTTCAGAAACATTTTGATAACAGCTTTTTGTGGCACGGAATTCTTTCCTATTTACTTAATTTGACACCACAAGATGCATATATTTGAAGCATATTGAGAAAGTCAATATTTTGTTTTAAATAATTCGTAACTACGACAAAAAATAGTAACCTATTTTCAGTAAATGCAGCAACCACTCTTTGTTAACATGTTTGACAATCTGCATATTACTGTAGTGATTTTGCACGATTCAATGATTCACATTTGTAGCATAACGTTTTTATTTGTTGAAATCATTTAACCGTTTTGTAACAACAATTTTGCCATCGAACCAAATACGTGATATGTAAATGACGTTTATAACCGATTTTTTCTGTGTATCAGCAAGGCGTAAATAAACCGGAAGTAAAACAATTCCAAATAAACAGGATATCCGATTTACTATTATAACGATGCGGTACAGGAATCCGTCAAACCGGACAGTCCAATGGACGCGTCTCGACGCGTCGTTACGCTCGAACGAACTTCTACGTTTAGCCGGGATCATTCCGACACATTAATTTTTATATAGCTGTGGACCCCTATAAACTGGAAGTAACGGTGTAGACAACCGGAACTTGGGCTACGAGAGCTCCTTTTGAGGTTAATCTTTTTCAAAAGATCTTTTACTAATTATGGTATTGTTTTTGTTAAAAAAAAAACAATTCAGAAATATCGATTTTTATTAGGGTCGTTTGAAATTGTGATTTGTTGTAGAAGCCAGATATTTTATTTAGACCTCTTTTAAGGTAGTTTCTTCCCGGAGGCGCACAGTAACTAGGCACAGTAACTGTCACAGGATATGCTCTGCAGTTGCCTTCTCTATTAACAAGTTTGCAACGTCCAGTCAGTAGACCTACTACAAAATATTGCCATTTTCCTTACATCTAAATTTTGACGCATGGGCTTTGATGAACTGTTTTGTTAATATCTTTCCTGGTGAGATTTTCCAGATTTGTGCACCACCCACTTTCTTTTACGACGCCACAGAAGGGCTCTGATCAATTGAATGGGATTAATGTGCCTAGTATCCAGGCTGAGTTTTGGGGTCGTAAGGGGCATAGAATTGAGTGCCCGTAGTGTAGCCTTGTGAATGGTACAACTGAATGGTTGTTATTCCCTGCCTTCCCGTTTTTTCCACGCAGAGGTGAATTGACATCACATTCTCTTGGAAACTTGTGAAGTGGTTATATAGACTCATTGGAAAAATTATCTTTTGTTTTAGCCTTACAATTCTGGTCCTTCACCTACCTCTGTCCTTAAACCAGGTTGACTCAGCCTGTATGAATATACCTTTTTTCCATTTCTGCCCACCTGGAATAGTTACTTATTATAATCAAATTTATAACGTGATTATTGCGTGGTCGTGGAGTTAATAAGACTTTAATAGAGATTCTGGAAGTGGTTTTTCATACTGTTACTCCTGTTGCCGAATTTAGAGGTTTCACAAATAGTCCCTCAATATTTTTAAAGTCTTTGGTGGAACAAGATGTCTTATGAGCTTCTGGAAAAAGCATTTCGCGTCTGATGTACTGCGAAGAACAGAAAATGGGCAACTTTGGTTGAGAAAAGGCTGTAAGCAAAATCCAAACCTGAAAGAAAACTGGGAAAAATTTATGTTGGATCATTTTTCCAAACCCTCAAACTACCAAGTAACTTCTTCCAGTAGCTATTTGAGTGTTGGGGAAAGCAAATAATTGCCTTCCATCAACAATTAATGTAATACAGAAACAATATTTTCCACTTTCTTACCAACCTCTCATTAGACATTATCAATTCTCTTTTTTCACGTTTCAACTCACGCTTTATCGCCTTTTTGATCCAATTTCTACAGGAATATCCATATTTTGGTGCAATTATACGCCGTTAAGATGAAAATTGAAATGTTTTGAAAAAAGTTAGTGAAACTTGATAGAAAATTGGCAAAAATACGAGTAGTGCGACAAACTTTTTCAGTATACATATTCCTTATAATTCATGATTGATTATACGCTAACAATATCAATTACTGAACTTTTCTGTCAACTAGAGTGATGAATGATGTTTTTTGGCGAAGTTTTTTATACAGATGGATTTGTGTCTATATTGCATGTCATGAAGAAATTTAATCAGGTTTTTATATATTTTAATGCATTTATTTTCGCGCGGACCCTAGCTGGGTGATAATAGACGGTTGTAAATCGTTTTATGTAATTATTTTTTTTTCGACAACACACGAGAGACGAGTTGACATATTGTGTTTGTCTGGTTCTGGCTCATTTCTATTATTTCCAACGACGTTATCACAAGAATATAAAAAAAATTAAATCGGAAACCACATAACACTTAATCATCAAACAAATTCACATAAAAATCTTGCCAAAGGTTTCTGGAGCTTCTGATTGTTCTATATTATTTTTTTCTCAGTGGAGCTGTAAGCACGGCTTAATTGAACCAGTAGACACGTGACCAGTTATTTTTATAAATTTTTTCCATAACGCCCTATTGCACCGAGAGTTTTCTCTTATTTTCCAAGTCAAAATTTGTTAATAGCATATAAGAAAAGTTATGTAGGCCGCACATGTGACCACGATGATCTTTTTTGCATTACAACAATGATAAACACTGAAAACTTTTTCGCTGCAAAAGTTTTGCGGTATTGTAGAGTTTTTTATTTTGACATGAAATATGTCGACAAGAAAGTTGGTAAGCAACTCTTGAGATATTTGAATAATTGTGAAGGATCTACACGTATCACATTTGACATAGGAGAAATTGAATATTTAATGTTTCTGGGCATTGAATTACTTCAAGAATAATCTCTAATGTTTGTTTAATATAATGGTTTGTGGAAGCACGTCGATTTTTGTTCTAAGGGGGACACATTTTTACGATACAGGCATCTGTCATTTGTCAACCCCTTCCTTCCATTTCACTTCACTTCGTTCATTAAGATATTGCCTTACAGCTCTGCTGTAATGTGGAGATGTGCTGTCTTGTTGGAAAAGGACATCATCTAAGTACCTATTATCATTTTCGATTATATCTGTGAGAGCAGGATTAATAGCCTTCTCTGATAATTCCAGATATGTTTCTCCATCCAAGTTGCCATCAATGAAAAATGCCCCAACAATACAATCTCCATAAGCTCCTGCCATACGTTTAATTTAAGAGGATGTTGGGTATGTGTTTCATGGAATACACTAGGATTTTTGTCAGCCCAGTAGCGACAATTGTGTCGATTTACTGTACCATTTACATAAAATCCGAAAAAAAATCTCTCAAAATTGTAGTTGTCTGTCTGGGTCATCTTCATTTATTTCCTGTACCAAATGTATCATGTAGGGATGAAATTTGTGATGTTTCAAAACCCTACGCACGGTAGTGTGCGAAAATCCAAATTCTTCGGCCAATTTTCTAGTACTTGCTGTAGGATCTAAATTAATATAACCTAAAATTGCTACTTCTGCCGCTTCAGTCCCAAACTTATTTTCATAGGTCCTTTTTTGATCAACTACTGAACCTGTTTGACGAAATTTTATCATTAGCTGTAATACATATGAGTGATGAAGCTACTTGTCTCCATGAAGCCGATTAAATAAATTCGCTGTTCTTCTTGCACTTGGAATATACCATTTTGAAAGTATTCAAAAACTAACTAATTACAATGTTAAACAAACAGTATCAAATTACTAATTTTTCGCAATAACTGTTGATGTTAGAGAAAGAATGACACATCAGCAAACCATAGACGTTGCGTTTCATTTTTAAGAGGTGCAAATATCGAGAAAAATCGTGGACGATCATTATGTCCGAATACTCCATATGCAAGGGAGGGGGTTGACAAATGACAAATGCCTGTATCGTGAAAATGTGTCCCCCTTAAAACAAAAATCGACGTGTTTCCTAATTTCCTTAAAATCTAAGGAATACTGGCAAATATCGGGGTGGACTGTTTTTCTGTGGCCTATTCTGTATAAGGAATACATTCATTTTGTGAATAAAATACTGTATAATTATTATTAATGAACATTATAATATTGAGTCGACTATATCTGAGCCAAATTAGAATTATTTTTCATTTTGCCTACTCTTTTCCGAAGGATAGATGTTATTCTTAAACTTAGTACAATGCTTTTTTAGCCAAATAAGGCTTTCTTTCGCTATAACTCAATTTTCCCTGCAATTTCCAAGCAGTCACGTTCACATATCCATTTAAATGGAGCTTTGTTTGTATCTTTTCGAGTGCAAAGCGTCTTTAAACAAATCCCGCCGCAAATTCTTTAACATGTGGCGGCAACGACAAGAGTGACAGCAGAAAAATTTCTCGAGAATTCCTTCAATTCTTTTTTTGTCCTTAAATTGGACCATTTTCCTCCGTAACGATCGTTTAATAGAATGAAAAAAGGAAAAAACTATTTTTTAGACTAGCTGGAGTTTACACCGTAAGCAGTTTTGTTCAGTTTTTTTTTCACATTTATCCTTGAATAATATATGTTTTAATTATAACAAAGCTACAAATTTATATCCTGATAATAATATAATATAATCATAAACTTTGTTTTCTTCTTATACTGTAAACGACGCATTTTGACACTGTTTTGAAGGAAGTAAGTAACAATTTCCAAAAAGGTATCGATTACCACTTGACGACGGATTGTTAGTCAACTTACCACCAGTGGGTGGTAATAACGCGTGCCATATAAAACGTGTATCTCATTCATTTATATAAATATTTATAGTACAAAACACCAAAAATAGGGCGGAAAATTTTTTTTAGCAGCCAAGGGCGGAATAGTTTATTGTATCACAAAGGCAGAAAATGAGCTTTAGCAGCCCAAGACTATTAGATGCACGAGCGAGAGTAGCGAAGAAGTTAATGGCTTCTAAAGCGTTTCCTGCATGTGTGATACACAACTGTTTTTCGCCTACTGAATAAAGCACAAAACTAGGAAAATATAACAAAAGAATTTGACATACACTGACGCTTAATTAAAAACTTCATATGATGTAATGTCAAAGCAATCAAGTGACAGATGGTGAGAAAATCGTGGTGTTATGAATTTTCCGCCCTATTTTTCGTGTCCATACGATTGGTTTTCCAGTAAGATAGGTCATTTACATATAAAAGAAATATTAACGGACCCAAAATAGAGCCTTGTGGTACTTTATGATCAAGATTACGTAGTTCAGATCTGTTATTATCAATCTTCACCAGAATTTTCCTCATGTTAAGTAGGATAAGAGCCAATTTAGGAATACCTTTATTTCTACTATCGAAATATCAATAAAATCAAAAGCTTTGGATAGGTCAAAGAAAAGTGCCCACACAACCCTCTTTTCATTCAATTGATTGTGAATATAATTGAAGAAGCCTGTAGCAGCTTGTATATTCTTAGCTAACGTCGAAGTGGTATCAGAATTTGCTGAAAGTTTTTTTCCACTCCTTTATCTGCTTCTTTGTCGTAAAAAGTTTTTCAAAGAAATGACAAACTTTCGGAGCTCAAATTCTAGCAATAGTTCAACTGAATTTGGGTAATTTCCAATAAATAAAAGTTTTCCAGTTAACAAAATTTCACGGTTGAAATGTATAGTGCATGAAGTTTTTAAGAAAAATTTCCATTTCAAGTTTGCCACCCATTATCTTTTTTATTATCAACATGCCTATTAGTGTGTTCTATTTCTATGGAAGTTTGGTCAAGAATTGTTCATAAAAAGTTAATTTTGTATTTTAATTATTAGCTATTCGATTTTTAAAGTGTTCCATGAACATTTTGGATGGAAAGTGTATCCCTAATTATTCCAACTTTTCACAGGGATGACGAAAATGCAAGTAATTTTCTTACAGCATTATTTTCGGTCTTACATAGTGTTTCAACGTATACAATTGTCCTTAGAACGAGTTCGAATTCTATCTTGTGATTTCTCTTAATAAGAAATAGTTGAATGTAATAAATTTTGCACAAAACTCAATATTGGCAAAGTGCAAGCCATTCAACATCAATAATTTAATATTACACCAATTCTCCAGTTGAAAATTCGGTAAATGTGGAAAAAGCAAGAAATTGGAGATAAGCTCTCCCGTTATTAGGATTTGCTATATATCCGCAACTGGTGAGTATCAAATTTTTGATTAGATGTTTTCTACGGGATGTGCAGTTTGTATTTTTATTTTCGTAACTCTCCAAAATAATTGCCTATAAATTAATTCATTCTATATATATAGTGAGGTTCTAAACTAAGGGATGTTCTACGCAAATATGTATCCAAATGAAAAATCATGAAACATGTCAATTTCCATAACTACACATATGGATGAAATTATATCCAGCAGCCTCTGAAAAAACTTTTGAATGGGAAGGGGTAGCTGGTGATATCGCTTTCAAAAGGGGTTTTCAATTACCTAATCTCCATATAAAACTAGGTGTGGATTGTACTCCAATACCAAAAATGTTGCTTATTAATGGTTTCATGTAAGGTAAATGTTGCATGGGAATATTTTTGAGAAGCATCGGATCTGCTTGGCATCTATTCGTAGCCATTTTACAAAATTTTAATCAACAATCAGGATCATCATCATATAGTTCCTGAACTCTCCTGAATTCTCAATATCTATCCTTTAGTTACATCATTATTACCAGCTACTTCTCTTGTAGGTTACTGTAAGTTTGCCACAACTTTTAAGAGTATATTCAAGTTTTTCCGACTTTGACAGTTCCCAATTGACTAAATTTGTAATCTATTAAACTGTTTCAGAATGAATTTATAATCAGATACGTAGGAAATGAATTTATCCGTTATTTTAGTACCTCACTGTATTGACTGGAGGATGCAGAAACAAAGAAAAGCTGGAAATGTTATGGTGAATTGTAGTTTGTTCATAAAACTCACGCAAAATAAAATTTTAATTGTAATATAATACAAATAGTGCTGAGTTTTACTGCTTGTAAATATAAAACTTATCCAAAAAATTATACTCTTATTTTACAACAGAATTTGCTCCATTCGCGATATTTTTTGTTAACCAAACAATCCTATTCAGGTCAAATATTCTCGTAATTTCCGAATTGTACAAAAAATCTTCTTTACAGTTATTTACGTTGAAAAACTATATCGCTAATCAACTATATTCAAAATAAGGTTTTGAAAACAAATCAGTTCTCATATATGTTTTTTTACTATCTTTTCCTTTCTCTTTTGATTCGTACGAATTTTTCCGATACATCCTATATTTTCCTTGAATCTGTTCAATTTGTATACCAACGTAATTCTTTCTATTGACTTCAAACATAAAAGTACATGTTGAACACTTTCACATGATCTGGAACCATTTATTTGTGTTCAAGGCTAGTACTACTTTAGAGCTGAATCTTTTATTGCAATAA
Source organism: Lochmaea capreae (assembly GCA_949126875.1). Lineage (NCBI taxonomy): Eukaryota > Metazoa > Arthropoda > Insecta > Coleoptera > Chrysomelidae > Lochmaea > Lochmaea capreae. The sequence goes on from OX421409.1 coordinate 16,595,246, forward strand.
GGACTCCTGCTCTACATAGGTTTCAAATTGGTTAGGCTGGGCTAGGTTATAACGCATTGAGTTGGTCTGAACCAATACACCTCTTTATCATGACGATGAAGTTAGCCGCGTTTGGAAAAAAATCTTTGATAAAAAAGTTTTCCGTAGCCTGGCGGGGTCTGACATGATTTTTTTCTATAATAGAGCATGATTAGAGGTGGCAGGAAAAAGTTTGAGGCGAAACACGTCAAGTTGCACGATTTTTTTTCGATCGCCTCAAACTTTTTCCTGCCACCTCTAATGCTCTAATATTTTTTATTGAACAGCTAAAGACCTATACTATATAAAAAAATCATGCCCGACCCCGCCAGGCTGCGGAAAACTTTTTTATCAAAGATTTTTTTCCAAACGCGGCTAGAATGTCGCGGCTAACTTCATCGTCATTCTTTATCGTCTCGTTTAGGACACGGAGCTCGTTATCTTATAGATCCTTGAGTGTTCCAGTGTGTCCACTATGGAACATTGTATCAAAATTTTGGGACGGATTTCTTACAGTGCTTCTCCTCAAGAGTTTCTTTATTTTTCACTTATCTATCATATGAGGAAGTGTTCGAGTTACGTAACAATCGCTCTTTCCATTTCTACAAAAATATTTCTGCCATTACGATATCAACTTCCTCTCCTTGCTTTGCGAGAACATCTCCTTAATTGTTTTCCTCCACATTACTGTGACTTAGGACTTGCGAATAGTTCCACTATGCAGTTACAGCGCTCTGACAACTCTTCGCGGCCCATTTTCTTTGATCGTGTCTCTATTGATGTCAAAGTTATTAGTAAAATTTACTCGATGAGTATATCCCAACTTTAGGAGTAGTTCCTCTAATATTTGTTTTACGGCTTTTTTTATTGCTAGAATTTCTGCTCGCATCACATCTATTCATAAGTGTGTACTTCTATGTCAGTCATCCTGACAAAACCATCTGTTAAGATTGAGATTTCATCTCGTTCCAAAATGAAAATTTAAAATTTATCACACCCAAAGTCTCGCTTTGACTGGTCTACACCGAATAGTTTGAATAATTCATTGGTAGTTCTACTGTAGAAGATTCTTCGAAACACCGATAAAACTCCTATTTTAACACATGTCTATAAAATCAATCCCAGTGAAAACAGCTGTGCCGATAACACGCCGCCAACACAGGTTTTCCTTGAATTGTACATATTTATACGAAAATGATAACGATTCCTGTTTTATTTGAAAGTTGTTTGTTATATACCACTTTTTATAAGTTTTCCTGGAAACGGAAAATCGCTACAACTTCACTGGAAGTTATTAATAAAGGTCTTCAAAGTAGATTATATATCGATATCTGTTTCTTTTCAATTTCCGCTTGTATTGTTATCACGTTTACAATGACTTTGGTAGATACTTCTTTTTTTGCATGTTATAAATAGTTGATTCATTGAATTATAAATGGAAAATGTCTTCGAGAATCATCACATCAAAATACCAAAAAAATAATGAAAAAATTATGCATTTTTTTGTCAATTTCCGAGTAGTTAAATTAAAATGATTGTGTCACGAAATAGAGATGTGATATTCACCGTCCTCGCTTCTTTCTTCATTGAGAAAAGTTTTAATTTATTAACGACAGATCATATCAATGAATGAACTTGAAAGAGTGGTTCTGGAAGGATATGCTGGTTTAGACAAGAACAATTAAAAATAATGATAATAATATTGAGGTGTAGTCGGGGAAATAGGGCTAGTCCTTTTATCTGATCCTACTGTTTATCATGGTGTAATAGAGTATAAGGTGTGCTCCCACGGAAGACGAATTTTCGTTATGTTCTGCGCACCTTCCAAAACGCCGCCATACTGCCAGTCATATGTTCAATGTTTTGAATAGATGCCCATAACCTACATAACCAAACCCTAACTCGTAATCGTTCATTTTTCAAATAAATTTTTAACTCTGAACTGAAAAAATCCAGAGAAAGTGTTTTTAATTGTTACATAAAAATTTTGTCTTGTTTTCGTTTCAAAATTAGTTATTTCTTAACAGGTGTCTTAAGTACAACGTAGCTTTGAGCATTTGTTACTTTAAGCAGTGTATAGTTGAATATTATTAACAATTATGTATGGATGTTCTGTGGCCGCCTGCCACAACTGGATGGAGCCACAAATAATCAAAATGTCAAATATTTTCAATTCCCAAAGGATGATGATTGAGGATTGACGCTAGTAATTCTGATAAATAAATCAACTTGCAAAATTTTTTGTAAACGAATTGCTGTTTAGCTTATTGAAAGTATCTAATATACTTAATTTTCTGCGGTAAAAATAGTAATTTACGTTACAAGACCGGAAAGTAGTGTTTTTCAGGTCGAGACAAGAAGCTTGGAGAGACCTGAACTTCCGGTTGCGCGACGTACAATATTTTTTGAAAAATTGTCCAGAATGTGTATATTTTCTGGTGGTCGGTCTTAAAAAAATGAAATTTCAAAGGCAAAATTCTTGTCTAATATCAATTTGGTAATTTGGTTCACCATACTCAGTGTCTTGAACATCTGAAAAATCTTCTCCTGATGAATTGTCGCAATGCTATGTTGCCAATCGGCTTTGGTAATTTTTTCAAGTATTTCACTCTCACTCCAAGTCCGAATTACATCATTTGGAGATCCATCAGTTTTTAGAATTTCTTGATCGTAGATTCTTTTACTTTCTGAGAAACTCATTTTAATGCAATAATATGGTGGTAAACGTGAAACTTTGTTACATTGATTCTACATATAATACCAAGTTTTTGGCAATTTTGTTTGTATAATCTCCTAAGTTTTCCATACTTACTACTACGTTAAATATTAATATTCTTAGCCTCAGCCAAATCTAGTAATTTTGTCCCACACTGAAAAAAAGAAACTCTTGGAAGAAAAGATTATACCTTTGGCACAAAGAATTGGCGCTTTTGAATAGGTCCAAGAGCGAGGTTTCTTCAGACTAAGAATTAATTGTCTTTTCATAAGTTTTTAAAATTCCTTCACGGAAGAACTTAATCTATCTGTTCAAAGTCCTTACAGTCTTAGCTTCAAACTAGTATGTAAGATATTTCTTGATACAAAACTTAAATATTTTGTTTCAAGGAATCCACTTCTTGGGACAATGCCGTAGAACTATAACAAAAAACAACTCTCTTGACATAAGAACCTTAGAACTTGCTTTGAAAGCAAATCTTTCTAGAAGCAAGGCCTAGATTTTTAACAAAAAAAAACCACTCTCTTGACATGAGAACCTTAAAACTTGATTTGAAAGCAAATCTTTCTTGGTCCAAGAGCAAATACATTAGACATAGACATAGACATTGAGAGGATTTCCACCAGGTACTTGGGAGAATTGAAATGTCTCTTGAATGAATGCCGTGATATCTATAATTTTCGTAGCTCTTGAAGCAAAACAAACTATACTTGGTTGAAGGGAAAAATATTCAAGATAACCATCTTACTTTAGTTAAGAACTTTTTTCTATAGGCAAGAGATATTCTCTTATGCTGAAATAATTTCTCTTGTCGCTAATAATTTCTTGTCAAGAGAGTTGACTACTTTGGTTCAGGACACCCATTTTTATCAGTGCATGCCATTTTCTCAGTTCAAATTATTTCGGTCCCCTCCTTTTGCATGCACAATTATGTATGAAGCTCCATTGAAAATGTTCTATTATTAGTTTGCTTAAACTTATGTATCCAGTTAATAATAGTTCTTTTGCTATATTGTACATTAAACATTTCTTCTCTGAACCACTCACGAATTGTTTCTGATGATACATGCACCACTTGTCGTAAACTACTCAAAATAAGAGGTGTACACCTTGTTTTCAGTGCAGTAACTGCATTAGAGAGAGTTCTTTTTCCATACATTTTTTATTTCATACAGAAAGAAAAAAGGACTTGGAAATTCCTTCTACCTTCAGTAGGATTGATAAACATTGGTTTACATCTTTAAATGATTACCTTTATGTCATAATAATGGTAATTGCTTTATATAGTTTCCCATATCTCGATAAATCTTAACTGACCCTCTGTGTTTACGTGTATCGGTCCTCATTAAACGAACTAACAATATAGGCTGGGTATTATACCCACTCAAATCGTCGAAGGCTGTAGATTGTCAGCTTTATTATCATTTAATTGTTCAATTGAAGTAGAGCCTAGAGTTTGGAACAATTGTGCTGCGATAAAGCGTTCTAAACAGAATTTCACCGCAAAACCCGTTAAATAAAATAGTGTCTGTATTGAATTTTGTGATTTACGACTTTACAATAATGAAGATTTGATCGTAGTGTATGATAAATGGTTCTGTGTGTGCTGATAATATTTCCTGTTTGCTAACACCTACTAGTTCATTGATTTTAATAGAGGTACACATTTACAAAGTGCCAATAAGTTCATGTTCTGTCATAGATTAAATGCCTAAATTCTCAATGTTTCTAATATTTGTAACTATAGATTGCCTATCGTTATGTTTGTCAATTTATTCATTCAAATTGCAGAATGTTTACGATATACTAAGTAACTGTCAACTTTGGTAAATAATTTTTCAATCATGGTTTGGGTTGCTCCAGCCCTTGGTATTTCAAGATGCCCCGTTAGATCACCGGGTTTCAAAGATTTAGCTTGGGTCAGTATGACTCCTAGATACTTAGCCTGGATCATCTGAGGAAAAAAGGGTATTTTCATTCATTTGATTGGGTTGTTCTCAACAGCCCAGGCACTTGAACTGATTCTTTGTACCATTTCCCATGTTAACTGCTTCCATTCCAGAAGCTTTGTGTCTTCTATATAGGCCACTAGTTTGACTGGAGGGATTTTCAGTAGTTGTAATTATTTCCTTTCCAAAGTGCTTCCGCCTGAGTCCGTGTAAGTTCTCGCAGAAGCAGAGTATGTAAGTTAGTGAGTAGGTGTTTCATCATAGAGTTCATTTTGTGCAGTGTCCAGGCGCCAGGTCGGTAACTGTCTTCAAATGTCTCTTACTCAGTATCAATAGCCAAAAGAAGGTGATTCCATTAATGCTGGGAGGGTGACAACTACGTCAAATGTACTGAGTTAAAAGTGATGTATTAACTGAATATGATGATGACGTACCTGGAGCAAAATTGAAATTTGCAAAAATACAAGATCATCTTGTCCGGTACTTAAAACGATAGCTAGCATGTTATGGATTACCCGTGTCGGGTAATAAAAATGTCTTAGTTGAAAGGTTAGTTGGTTCAAATCTAATTAGGCAATCCAACGACCTGTCAAAATAAATCCAATATAGCGGCGACGGTCAAATGAATAACAAAGTTAACTGTAGAGTGTTTGTTTAACCTACATTTTATTGATTTTCTTTCTGGTTTTTGGCTGTAAATTGTGGTTTTTAAATAGTGTAGTGTTTGTCGTGTGAAATCCCTAGGATATGTATTCTAGTTGGTTGTGGAAGCCTTTCTCATCGAGATGAAGTTTCGATTTATCGCGTTCCCGCAGAGACAAAACGCAGGTTTTTAACGGAGAAAAACGATTTGACCAAACTTCGCAGGGCTGCATGGATTGCAGCAATAAAGAGAGACAATCTGACCGAGTTTATATTGAAACACCAGGAAGTTATTATATCAACAGTGTATGGATCTAAGCCATTTATTAGCCTCAATTTCTGCTGATACCTGTAGAATAAGAAAGAAATCCTCAGCATTAAGTACAGAAAACAAATCATGGAATATCCAGCATACCTTTTGCCATCATCTGGAGTTTCCACTAATAACGATTTAAAATAAGCACTCTCCATCTTGAAATTGCAAAATTGCCCTTCTCAAACACTACAAAACACCTTAAAACCCCACAAAATACAAAGTAAACCGTTTGATAACTATAAAACTCCGCAGCTTTCTAGGTACTGAATCCAATGTTTGACCGTCGCGGCCATATTGACAGCTAAAAAGTCACGTGGTTTGGATTGCCTAATTAATTATACAATTACTAACCTTTGATGCTGTTGCTGAGATAATGGATTTGGACTTTCTATGGTTGAATCATTGGAACTAATAAAATGTTTTGTACAAACATACGTTTTTTTTTTATTTTTTCAACAGTTAAATCGGTTCTTCGCGATAAATACGATAAACACTTTTTTATGTAAACTTGAGGTTTTACAAAATGTACGAATTTTACTCCATCCTGTTTGTACCGACTGTCAAACGTACAATTCCCGAATGCACAATGTTTTGTAGGCATAATAATAATAATTTTTCGTATTTTCTCATGAACAATAGTTATTTATTTCCATAAATAATAGGGGAACCTTTGACGTTGGTGTCAATACAGAATGGACTGCCTAAGCTCTGACGTCACAGCAGAAGACTCCTCCTATAAACTTTTCCAAACAAATCTCATGCGCGCCCAACACAAACCACGTGTGTCCATGTGTCCAAACAACATCAGAGATTTTGAATTTACCGTTTGCTATATAGTTATTTATATAGGTATTTTCTTATAAAAACGTCTTTAATTCATCACTTTTTACTTGCCTCTAATACCGATCACTCTCATTTAAAACTAAATCAACAGCAGAGAGAATATATCAACAATATCAACACCAAACAGAAAACTTGCGAAAAACTAAAAATCTCACGTGGCAATTCACACTCGCACAGTCGCACTGGGTTTGTTTGGAAAGGTGATGTCAGACTTAGGCAGTCCATTCAAAACATATATACACCCCACTGGTGCTGCCCCTAGCGGATTTTTTTAAACCTTCCTAGGAAAAAGTTCTTTAATGCCAACACTCCCTTCCACACACACACACCGGTACCTACCCAGCCCTAGGATACTTTTACAGTATCTTATTGGAAATCCAACGAAGAGGTGACAAAATTTTAATGAAAAATTGACGTCTAACGTCAAATTACATGCAAGTGGCTGGAAATTCTTGTTCGGTGTTCTCCGGCCTAGAATAGTTATTTGTATGCTTAAGCCGCGAAATACCTTTTCAACGTACCGAAAGAACAGTTATCGCTGAGGTCGCTTGCGGCCGACGCAAGATAATCTTGAGGTCGTTTAAAAGTTTCGCGGCCATGGTATACACACTATTTTTCGTGCAATCGTTAAAATTATTGAACTAGATAATTGTAAATAAATATATTATTGCTCTAAAATCAACAGTAGTTCAATTTATTTAACAATGTCACCGTGTGCTATGGAAATAATGTTTCAATATATACAAAATATTTTGACAGTTCTTGCTTTAACTTCAGGAGTAGGTATATATAAGTAATAATACAAATTGTACAATTAATGTTAATATTCATCCTAAAAAATATAAGTACTTAATGTAATTGTTGGTATTCGATAAAAAATAATCCTTGTCTTTGTAGTATTTTAGAAATGTCAAATTTGGAAGTGACGTTTGGTTTCGCAGCCGTTGCTATGGGTAACAGCCGCGAAATTAAATTTCGCGGACTGTGCTGAGAACGCGAAATACTGACGTCGAATGCGATTGCACGAAAAATAATTTTGAATGCAAGGAAGATATCGAGTATGTAATCCATCGTTTCGGAGCACTCAGTTCGGTTAACTTTATATGGCTCAGCTTTGTATACATGGAGGAAACTATTGATTATTATTCAACAATAACAAATATGTTAATTGGTGTCTACAAATTACAGAAGTTTTGGTCGTTGTTTAGGCGCTAGCCCAATTTTTTTCCAGCTTTAAATACCCTCCGCTTATTCGGAGAAATTTTATCTTTTGTATATATAATCTGCAATCCCTTTCACCACTCAGTGTTGTGAGTAGTGCTGCAGTTACTCTTTATTCTCGAATTTTTTCAATTCTCTCCTATTTTAAGCTAAGTCCTTTGCTTCTTTCTGTTTTATCCAGTAATCCAGTTATTACACTATCCCAAGTTTTTTTTGGTCTGTATAACTTTTATTTTGTTTTAGCTTATTTTCATTCACATATTTACCATTAATGCATTCCACACATTTATGTATTCTTGTAGTTTTTTTTTGATTTTTTGCTATTAATATAACATCGTCTGCAAATGCTCTTACACTGATGTTCACCCTGTACAATAGCAAATGTTCCACCCATACTTTTTTACTTAGCTCTGTGCATTTTTTAACGATCTCATCCATGTTTTTGATAAACAACTAAGGGATTAGGCTCCCTCCTTGTCTTAGCCCCATATTTATAGTGAAATTTTCTGTTGTATTTTTATTTCTCATTCTTCTCATAGATGTTCTGTATTATTCTTTCGCATTTCAAGCAGATTGATATTTTCAAATGGAAAACCTATTTTGAAATTTTTTTCTTGACCTGGTAACATTCTAGGAATTATAAACAAAAATTCCTGAGCTCAATTAATATAAAAGTGATAAATAGGTTTAGTTATTTCGCATATATCTAAAATGTAATTAACAGTTCTTTATCAGTTGCTAAAATATAAAAAATTAGTTTTAGCTAAGGAAACTTAGTCAAAAATTACTGGACGTGGACATTGATGAATTAACCTCTCAACGCTATGATTTACTCCCCAACATTTTTGTAGTATTGTAACGTTACAAAAATTGTAGGACTACATACAGCTTACTAAATTGAAGGAGATAAAAACTCACTCTAATCATAAAACCATTTACTGGACTTAAGTATCATTGTCAGTGGTATAAGCGTTGGTTGTGAAATTTTTTGTCGTTTTGTCGATTAGTTCGGCATCAGCTGTTAGAGGCTTCGAGTCCTCGTTGATGGGGAGAGACCTCATCAGGTTTCACAGTCTTTTCACAAGGCCCTTCTTGGAGAAATCCTTTCTTGTGCTAGGAGTCTATATTTCCAATGAGTCAGTACTTCACATTCGAAGAAAATGTGTGAGGATGTGTCCTCCTCTTCCATGCACAACCGACAGATAGGTTATTACAAAGAAATCCTCAGAATCGACAAATCATCGTGTATGTCAGTTACAAAGATCGTTAGAGCCAATAAATGGAGTATATATAAAACCGCATTGATAAGTTTGAGTATTACCCTGTCCCATGTATATAATTATTCAAATTTCAAAATACCTTGACGAACTTTTATTTGTATAAGAATTATTAAGTACGAAATAACCGACATAATAATCAATGAATTGTGCTTCAGAATATGATTTATGTTGATCGACAAAACTCATTTCACAACTCCAATATTATTATGTAATCAATTTGACTCCATAGTACAAATCCATGTTTACAGATAATTAGTTCTATTTCGTGTAATGTACGTACCGTCATAAAATGTTGACAATAATTTCAAAATATAGAACTAGAATGAACTAATGAGACAATAAATCAAAATAAAGTATATAATATGCCGTTATAGCGAACAAACAACGTTTAACAAGTAATAGTCATCGTAAAATATATGGCAGTATAAAATTATGAGATTCGCCGCCGAAAAACGGGTTTAAGTATTAAAGATTGATTTTACTAAAAATAAATATCTTTGCGTCCGAAATTCATAATATAGAATTGGGGATGATAAAATTTATGTTATGTGCTCATGAAATATTCCGGAATCATATGTAGAGACGGAAAATTGATCGGCTTTTGACTTGCTAAAGGGCGGGAGAGTAGTATCCATAAAATAGATGGCACTGTTTGAGAATGGTGAACTAATTTTTATTTGCAAAGCCGGCATAATATCTTCTAGCGTCGGCATAACCCCTTTTTCTAGTACCCCTATTCAAGTACAAAAAGCCACTTTCAAGATCCGATGTTTCTCAGCCATTCCTCGTCAGATATATATTCATAAGTAACCATATTTTCAGAGCAGTACGAAAAGATCGCCATTAATGAAAAACGATACACATGATTTTGTGACCAGACTTCACAAACTGTCATGCCATTTTAATTAAAGTTTTAATTACCAGAAAACTGTGTTCTTTATAAAATATCCAAATTAAACCAGTTTAACGGATATTTAATGAACTGAGAGATTTTAAACACAATCAAAAAGGCCCGATGTGTGACAATATAACTCGTTATGTTTATGACTTTAATAACTCCTTTGTAACACACAAGACCATTTATGGCGAAAACAGGCTTTGTATCCCAAATAATTCCTGCAAGTGCATTGATGTCTACTCGGATTAGGCAGTAGTCGCTTGATGTTGCGAATACATCAGGGAAAATGTACCCTCGGCATATGTTCAACTGGATAGAGTAAATTCATATTATATTCAAGACAAATCATGATTGGATATTATTTGATAGTTATTTATCGCTTTAACCCTGTTTTCATGAACATTTCTCATAACAAACTACACTCCTGGTACTCACATATATGAGTCCCTTGAAGGCAGAAAGATTTTTTCACTATACCTTTCTGAAAACCTTATTTTAACGTGACTATTTAGGGTACCAAAAATGACCTTTTCCTGTGCGATCGCACATTTCTCCTGAAGAACAGATATAGCTTGAAACGACAAAAATAGGCTGATATTTGTTCATTTATGGCAATACTTACTAGTTTTTTTTTCAGAAAAGTATAATGACAAGTTCGTTACACATCCATACATGCTTTTCCCGTCGAGCGCTCACAAGGAAAGCCTATTTCCTGGAGTCGTTATGAAATACATAATTCTTGGTAACCTGCATAATTCTCTGTCAATCAACGGGTGTGATCCATACATTTTTACTGTGATTTTAAATGCTTCCAAAATCACAGTCGTTCGAGAGGTATGAGTGACCACTTTCCATACATCTTTGGTAGACAAAAGTGAACTTACCGTTGTGATCCTAGTGTTCGAACAGTCCCATCTCAGAAGTACATGAAAGGTAATTTCGTGGCAATTTAATCGTAACCCAAATTACCTTACTTAGCAGTCAGCGCGACAGAAAGGGTACGGTCTTCTCTAGGTCAAAAATGAAGGCATGTGACTAGTTCCAATTGACATTATTGAAGAAACAATTGATGTTAATTTCACATTCTGAAAGTTATGTGGTGCCGAGTTCATAAAAAGCTTGTGAAAAAATGGTCGGTATAGTTTTGTTTGTTCACTGTCGCTTAAAATTATAATAAACACTGTCGAGTATGTCTAGAATTCAACAGATGAAACATAACTTAAGTGAATATTAAGCAGCGCAAGCAATAACTTTGGTTATTGATGGTCGCTAGTAACAGTCAATAATAAGATGAATGTTTTAATGAACTTGGTACGTACGCTTGTCTGAAAACTTCCCGTTCATCAGCTCGATGAATAAACAGAAGCAAGGTAGACATCAGAGAGGATTAGGGTGGAAAGCTGAACAAACTTAAAAATCTCACCAAGAACTGAAGGCGATCACTAAGGATTCGGAAATAGCAAATGAGGACGAAATTGTTTTCGAGTATGCGCTATATATTAGGAAACATTATCCTGCCACTGGAAACTATACTGATAAATCACTAGAATCGCTAAACGTCAGTTTATACAGGGTGTTTCCTAAGTAATCTAAAATATTGTAGTGGGCGCTTCGTCACTTCACTTTAAGACTAAAAGTTCTCATAAGCATGTGTGATAAGTCTTGTAGTTGATGAGATACAGGGTGTTAAATTGTTTTATTATTTTATTAGAAGCAACAACATGAGTGTTAAACATAAAGGTAAAATAGTACTTTCAGAGCATATGTTAAAAACGTGCACCTCCAGCCAAAACGCAAGCATCCGCTCGACGTCTAATGGATTGCCAAATACGTTCGAAGATACCTAGATTGTTACGAGAGGATTGTGTCCAGGTGACCTAGGAGGCCACGGGAGTGGAGATCCTCGTCCGATCCAAGGGTCTGAAAAAACTTTATTTAAAAACTCGCGTACTATCACTGCAAAATGTGGAGGAGTACCGTCATGCATGAACAACATGCGCCTTCTAATAATAAGAGGTACATTTGTACATAATATGTAAACATTATTTCAAAGAATAAGCATATTCTTTCGTATTACTTCTAGAAACCAGTAGCGTCACCAGAAAAAATAAATTTCACTTACAGTCAGAGCTCATTTATTACAAACAATTCAACACCCTGTATCTCATTAACGACAAGACTTATCACACATGTTTATAAGAACTTTTCGTCTTAAAATGGAGTGACGAAGCGCCCACTACAATATTTTAGATTACTTAAGAAACACCCTGTATATACTTGATCTGTCAAATAATTAGAGCCTACGCCTATGGTAGCTCAACAAACCGGAGTTGTTTGTTTCGAAATGCGTTGTGTACAATTTCAGTTGTCCGCTTTTGTTTTTCGAAGATATATTCCATTAGCGGCAGCTACCATGCGAGAATATAATAATAACTCAATTATCAGGTGAATATTGGTCTTCATTGTAGCAGTTAATGGTACACGGCTACCTGTTTGTTCTCTATATTCGATACTGTACGCTTAAATTAAATATATTGTCTCACCGATGTTATGCCATATTCTGAAACGTATTACAATGCATTGTTCCAGTGCATCTAGAAACTGTAATTGCGATTTACATATATATCCTTTCTCAATTAAGAACTAATCACAAACTATTGCTATTCAATAATCAGAGAAAAGTTTTTTCATGAAGTACATACTTCTACAAACAATTAAGAAAATGATAAATTGAATTCAAATCTTAAAGATTTTTTTCAAGAAAAGTGAAATGATAGTTAGAAATTGGCTGGGTGATTGTTGATCTCCTTAAATCAGATCACAGAACACTCACCTTCCCTCAGTTGCAGGTGATGCGCATGAATACAAACTACCAGCATAAAAATTTTTTTCTAAGCTGCGCTTTGTTGAACTCTCTTGAAATCTAACATTTTGGAGTTAAGGGTGAGTTCACTTGAGCTTTGATTGTACAACCAGCCCTGAAAGTACAGCAGTAATAAAAAGCTATCACCAGTCAAATGAATACAGACTAAGGACAGGCAGTATACGCACAAGAATGAAGGAATTTAATCCGGTTCTATTTCTGATTCGCACCGCCTACTTCTGATTGTCACTGTGGTCACCCCCATAGAGCTGAACTGTCTATTTTTGTTGCAGATTTTCTGAATGTGACTTTTAAAACTTTGTAATACATTTTGCAATATCCCTGAGAGCTCAATACTTCTTATCTCTGTGGTACCTATTTTTAATTTCTGAGTATTGTCAGCTTTTGTTTTATAAACGATGTTTTTTAAGTGACCTTACCTAAAATAATCCAAAGAATTCATAACTGGTGATCGCGGGGGCCATTCGTTAAAACCACCCCTTCCAATCAATCTTCTGGGAAACACATTGTAAATTACTAGACGAAGAAGAACCAAACTAACTAGAATATAACATGAGGACTTTATTTTTACACGTTTACACTCAATCTGATTTTAACAAAAAAAAAACTTGCACTTACTTAAATTCTTACCAAAAATTCCAGAACAGCTAGATAATAACTTGTGAGGAAACCATATATAGCTCATAATTTGAATAAGACATTTGTTTGAAGTGAGACCGACATTTTGCTGACGCTTGGGTCAAACAACTTGAGGCAAGTAAGTGTTTTAATATTTCTTTCTCTTTCGTTGAGTACTTTGTTACGCTAAAAGCTTTGCTCCACTTTTTAATTGACTAGTTTTCCAACTGCTCACTTACTTTTTAAATTAAATACTCACAAAAGTGCATATTTCGGAATAACGGACGTTATTAAGCTGCTTGTTCCAGGCGCGCCTCTAATTGGATTAGGCGTATAACTTTTCATAACGTATACAAAACTATAGAGAAGGCTTACTAAATGGATTTGAAAAAAAAAGTTTTCAGGATCGTGGGATAGAGTTTCTTCAATTTTATAATTCTTTAAATACATTTTTAAGTTCAGTGTTGACTGGAGTATTTAATGACAAGATTTGGTAGTTCTTTTCTATTGAACTATCTGAACAGGAGATAAATATTAAAGTATGGTTTTAAACTAAAATCAGGAATATCACTTCAATATTGAAAAATAAAGCAATTCATGCCTATTTGCACCGTTTACTTTCAGGCAATCTTCAAATAAAGTAATCTTAAAAATACTTGTTTGCGTTGCACTCTAATCTCTCTAATGCCCGTTTTCACCATTTGGAATTTTAGCACGGCTTTCGTAAGCTGCTCTCAATTTTAAGACCTAAAGTTTTTTGCTCGCTGCACCGTTGCAGCTTAAGCATTACTTAGTAAAGAATTGCTTAACGCATTGCGTACATGGCAACACAGAAAATCTAGTATGTATTTATTTTGGGGTAACATTCACTGAGACCTAAAAGATCTATTGTGCCCACTTACTTCTACTTAGTTTCTGAAGAGAGTCTCAGAGACTAGTAGCTCCTTTAGTCCTATTTCCCGGAGGAATTTTAGGATATCTGCAGGCTTCAACTTAGGTAACTGTCCCTCTTCTATCCAGTAGTCTCCCAGGTACTGTGCCCTATGATTCTGAATTGCTGTGCAGTTCGCAAGTATGTGGATGGAGGTTTCTTCTTCCATTCCACAAAATCTACAATCTTCTTCCTCCACTATCTTGAGCTTTTTAAGATGCCCATTCAGGCGAACGTCCCGTTCGGATTCCTGTTAAAACTCTTAGTGCAGTTTTACTTTGACTTATGCATTCATTTGATCTCAACAGGTTGTAGTCACCCAGAAGAATCTTAGATTGCCTAGACCCAACTAGATCTTTCCAATGGTCAGATCTTCTCTTTTCTTTGACTTTACCTATTTCTTCCAATATTACATTGTAGCTGATTCCGCAAAAGGGTTCCGGCCCCCAAAACGGTATTTCAGTCCCCCTCTTCGCTAGTTCATCTGCTATTTCGTTTCCTTCTATTCCAGTGTGTCCTGGAATCCACAGTAAGGTGACTATATTGCTCTCTCCTAGTTCATTAAGTTTGCCTAGGCATTCCCACACCATTTTGGAACTTATTACTCAAGAACTCAGCGCTCTAATGGCTGCTTGACTATCAGACATTATGATAATCCTTTGCCTTCTATATCCTTTGTCAATATTGAACATTGAATATTGCGTGAATTTCCGCTTGAAAGGTACTTGGGGTTTTTCCCAAGCTTTCAGAGTGTTTGGTTCCTGGCCCGTACACTCCTATCCCAGTTCCTTCTATTGCTTTTGAGCCGTCTGTGTACCATTGAATGGCATTCTTTCCAAGTCTGGTAATGGTATTTGGATTCCATTCCTTCTTGTTGCTTACTCATCATACCATCTTGTGGCATGTCCCAGGTTGTCTGATTCCTAAGAAGTGAAAAGGTGGTTTTCTTTTTAATGATTCCCTCTATACTTAGTCTGTATCTTATTCTTTCTGCAACACTCTCCACCACCATATGTAATGGTGTAAGGTTGGGAATCACTTCCATTGCTGCCGTTTGGCATGTACTCATTGCTCCTGTTATGTATATACAGGCTAGTCTTTGAATCTTGGAGAGGTTTTCTCTCATCGTCAAGAGACTAGTTCCACTACTCCACGCAATGGCTCCATCTAGTAACTTATTGGTGAATTTTCAGATTTGGCTTCGTATCGAGTGACAGTTAGCTTTCACCTGCGTCAAATATGAACGGTTTATCTATAAATTAAAAGAAAACAACAGACTTCAGAAATCGGCAATGGTTATTAAAAAACGACCAGCGCAGGCATAAAACCTAAGTGATAAGTAAAACCTATCACACCAAATGATAAACCATTATTACAGAAACAACAGCGTACCTTTCACGAATCAATTGCTAGCAGCACTTAGGTTTTATGCCTGTGCTGCGAATTTTAATAACAATTTTACCATCTAAATACAGCCAACAAACACCAAATATTCTTCAACAAATTATACATCAAGACCAATTTGCGGCAGTATTAATTCCTTATGTCGTGAATTATTAAATCGTATTTCAAAAGTTATGGAGCTCCCCACAGGACAAACATTTCGTATCTTAAGAATAGCCAACATTTTTAAGAAAAACTATCAAAGTTAAACATTAATAACTATTAATACTTTTGTCTCCTTCTCCAAAGCTAGTCGCGTAAAGAATACGTAGAATGGCTCAAACTTCCCTTTTTGAATGATTAATTTTATTTTAACGTAGAATGTCACAGAAATTGTACTTGTATTGTTTATATAAAGTCCTAGGATGGCTATATAAAGTGAATGCGTTTAATTTATGCGTTCATAAATTCAAGCAGTTAACCCTATCGCCTTTGAACTCATTGCTGCAAGCTAGAAAATTAAATTTCTCTTGTACTTACAACGGCCCACTTGAATTCCTTCTAATTAACTAACAACATTGTCATTAAATTAAATTTTAACAACTGATTTAAACTTATCGTCACCCTAAGCTAGGGTTACCATAACGGTTTTTTAAAATACAGGACAAGTGACTCTGGAATCCGGACTTTGGCAGTCAAAAATTTATTTACATACTTTTCCGTCGACCGTGCGTTTATGAGTTATATTAATGTACACAAAATAGTTGAATAATGACCCCTATTAATGCATTATTTTCAATAATCAACGATTTTTCTATAGGCAACCCAACCCACATCTTATACATTTATTTATATTGACAGTTACCTGTGGTGTAGGCAACCAAACATATAATAACATCTTCAAAAAAATGATTCCTAGCATATAATACTTCTAGTTTTTGACTTTCCTATCGTTTTTATTTTATTATTCTACAAAATTATAATAATTATTAGTGTTAAGACATCCAAAAAAGAATTTAAGAAAAACGAAAACAGTGACATTTGAACCGGCGACTTTCTCTGTGACATTTCATTGACATTATTTAATTTTGACAGTACTTACCTATCAAACCAAAAAATATTTTTAGTTTTTAAATATTGATATAAACGAATACAATTTGTACAGTCGACGGAAAAGCTTTGTAACTAACACGAGTATTGAAAGGGCAATTAACAATCTCGAACATTAAGATAAAACGATTGTTAATCGTCCTTATTTATACACTTGTTGGTTAAATAACTATTAAAAGGGTGAAGTAGATTTAACCAAAAAAACTTTTAAACGCAAAAAATAAATAAATGCTTATTGTTAAGGTAATAATAACAATTATATAATCAATTATATTTATTTTTTAGTGAAAAAACATTTTGCATCATTTGAAAAAAAATCAAATTTGTTTCAAATGATTTCGAAAAGGAAAATACCATACCTATATACGTGATATCTCTCGGATTTCCGAATTTCGCTTAGTAATGAAAAATTTTCTGGTGATATAATATAGTCATAAAACTCGATACATGACATATCAAAATTGAATATGGTCATGATAATTCCTATTCATGATTCCTATTGTAGATTCAAGAGTTAACCTATTTCGGTATTTTGTCCATTGGGCCGCAATCAAAGAAAATATTCGTTCTACATTTGCATTCTGTGCAGTAATGATGATTCTAAATGTCTTTTTTGCCTGTGTGAGTAAATTTCTATTGCATAACAAACGACTTCAAAATTGGATTTTCCTTTTTAAAGAGAAGGGAAATTTTTGGACATATCTTCAGTTATAACACATTTCCGTTTTGGCAATAGTGAATTGTTAATTTTTTTAGTGAAATTTGAAACTTAATATTGTACTTTGCACGTAACTTAGATTCTACATACACAAGCTCCATTTGGGATTTAACGTTTTACCGTTGACGTTGCGTCAAGTATAGAGATGGGTAAGATGGGGTACGTTGTACGTTCCAACATGCGTGGATATTAGTAGATGTGTCGTCGCGTCGTTGGGATTGAAATATTCAAGATAGTTATTTTATGGTCTCCAGGTTTCCCGAACATTTTCTAAAATTCCGGCCGGATTTCTCTGGACGCCTTAAAACCCAAACATGTCCGAGTAAATCCGTCGTATGGTCACCCTACCCTGAGCGAGATTTAAATATTTCTATAAAATATATAAACTGATTCCTCTGTTTTGTGTATCTACACAAGTTATTCTATAATAAACAATCAAAATTGAGGTATTTTATGTTTTTCTTCTCAATCCGATGTCATTTCTTTTTAATAAAATGCTGTCTACTGTTACGCTAAGCTACTACTGATATATTGGATCTGATAAAACCCAAATGTTGACCTTGACATGGAGATGAAAAGAGAATAATATTCCACCTATTTGATTATGCCTTGTGTATTGAATTTCATCTAAAGAAAAAACTAACAATCATAATTTCAAAAAGTTTTCTATTTGTTCTTCTTTTTGTTTTTCTCCAAAAATTCATTAACGTAACAGGATTATAATAAAACTGGGGAACGAAACCTGAATACTCAACTGATATTTACAAACACGTCGCATCAACCATATAAGTTGGATTCTCGTGCTACAGATGTCCATAGGTTAGCTCGTTAAGAATGACTTGTGAAATCTTTAAATTATATTAATCCCATTAAAAAGTCATGATTTATAAATAACTATATCAATGAAGTGTATTAAGTGGTTCAAGAACCATATTTTTGGAGATATTAAGACACAAAAAATATCTCTCCTGCTTAAGGTCCACACTAATTGTGTTTTTGATCGAGGCAAATCGGAGAGATCAATCTTGATTTGAAGGTCTATTGCATTTTTAGGTTATAACATTTGGAGCTGAAGAAATCGGTGATTATAAAAGCCTTAGGAGACACGCGCCTGCTTGTAAGATCCTATACCAGTAAGTTTTTGAGGCATCTGTACATTTGTGACAGAAACTAGAATGTTGTGGAAGGATAGAAGCAAAATTATCTGTTGACAATCTTTCAAAAAACTGAGAAGAAACAGCAACTGTCATTCACTGAACGCTTGGTTATAAGGGAATTGGAGGGATCAAGTAGCAAGATAAGGCTCACGACGTCCCTGACTGGCATTGAACCATTTTGTAAGTTGTCCAGAGACAGAAGGACTTGAGGTGCAAAAATTAGAGACAGAAGAGCAAGAAAACACTTTTTAGGTATATAGTGTGTCATAACAGTAAAATGTTCTTGGTGCCACACTCAAGCATAACCTTCTCTATTTCCTGTTTAATCGAAACAGTTGCAAAAAACATCATTTTCAAGAGCGACTTGCAGATTTAAATACATCATACCAAATAATTTACGTACAAAATTTGCCGTGAAACAACTGTAAAATTTAGGCCGTAATGAACGCTTAACAGTTATGAATAACACAATTACCTTTTGAATTTCAAATAGGTACAGGTGGCTTTGATCCGCAGTTGAGAAGGAGATTGCTGTAAATGTGTGCTCATTGCTGCTATTACATTTCACGCTAGTTTCAAAATTAGCGCAACTTTGTTGCAATAGGATTAGAGCTAATAAGTTATATAGAAGTAATCAGCCATAAAAGTATGATCACTTGACTTCATTCTTTTTATTTCTCCAGATTTAAAAATTTTTAACAATAAAAAAAATATTAACTGTAGTCGACCTTTTGTTAACTACGTGTAATAATTTATCATGAATATAGTACGGCTATTCGTTCACGTTTTGTCATTTCAACTAATTTTTTACATCGAGCCGGTGGATTTTGAATTTTTAAATTTAGTTAATTTTTAAACTCCAAATGCTTTTTCAACGCTTTGTTTTGTATGTTCATCGAAAAATTCAATAGAAAATTTATGATTATTCGAGAAAAAAAAAACTGTTCACTCAATAATCTATACAGTGCGAATCTAAAATAGGAGATAAGTTCATTTCTCACGTAATTATAAATTCAAAGCTCAGATTAATACATTCAAAAGATAGATTTGTATACATTTAAAAGTGAACCCAACATTACATCACATTCTACGGTAACTTGCCGAACCTTTGCCAGATGTTTTACTTTTCCTTTGAATTGCGACAACTGAAATATAGGACACGATAGAAACGTACAAAATAAAAATGTACTTTTAAGAAATTACGTAAAAACGACTAAAATAATTATCCTAAATAGTTTATGTAATAAAAATTTGTTTTTGTTTGAAACTTTTGAGGTTTAAACGAAACAAATGCGTCTTAATAATTTTTTTTGTGAAATATGGCAACACCAAGATAAGGGCGGAAACCATTTTACTATCAATTTTACCTGATTTCACTACGAAGTTTCAACGTTCCTAGTTTATTGAAGCTCTTGTTTTCGTCTTTTCAACTGATATTTGTGTGTGTGTGCGTACAGAT
The DNA here is from genome assembly GCA_949126875.1 of Lochmaea capreae. Taxonomy (NCBI): domain Eukaryota; kingdom Metazoa; phylum Arthropoda; class Insecta; order Coleoptera; family Chrysomelidae; genus Lochmaea; species Lochmaea capreae. Next base: position 16,615,389 of record OX421409.1, read on the forward strand.
ATAATTGAAAACAATATTTTTTTGTAAAAATCATGTTTTGTCAGTGCCAAATTTGCAAAAAAAAAATAGTCGGAATTTTCCTAACCTTTCTTCTCACCTGTAAGTAAATAGTTCTATTGGGTGGCACTGTCCGACTAGTTCGACAGTTTCTCCCCACTCCTTGAAAGTCATTGATGAAAACATAAGTATGGCGATAGAATGTTAGCCGCCTTTTCGGATAGTTTTATGAATGACTTGCGGACTCTATTTGTATTACTCTAAGATTCAAAGTATTGGGAATATCAAAACTAAACATCAGATGTACTGGCAAACAACACGGCGAACTCCTGGTCAAAAACCTCGGACTGGCTGACTAATGGAATATCAAACATCGGCAGGAGCCAGACAAGGAATGAGACGGGATCACTCACCAGTCACTGTACTCTAAGGAATCACATGCATACAATTGATATATGTAGGGAAGAACCTATATGTCGGTTGTGCTTGGAAAAGGAGGAACACATTATGTGAAGCACTGTCTCATTGGAGATAAACGAGTAACTTCTTGAAATAGAGTATCTAAGGGAGGATTTCTCCAACAATTCCTATTGAAAATACTGTTGAGCCACTGGTCTCTTCACATAAAGGGTACAACGAAGAGCAGAAAAATCGTAAAGGCTGATATGCCGAAGTCTCGAAGCCTTTGACTGATGGTACCAAACCAATCAATCGAACGAAAAATTCTAAAACAGATCAATTCTTACACATCAAAGTACACTTTTTTAGGATTGTGATGACCAAGTAAATGGTTCTCTTAGTGAACTTTAAGTCGTTGTTATTTTTCTCCATCACTTTTCTACAAAATTCCGTTCGTCTGGTATTGTCAGTATTCCAAATTTTTTGGTAGTCCTAAATATATTGGTAGACGTCTCGATTGTAAAGAGTTAAATCTCTTTTCCTGAACGCAGTGGAAAGTAAGGGAAAGTATATATTTTAAAAACTTTTCCCGTGGAAAAACAGTCAATATTAAAATATAAGAACTGGAAAGTTTTGAAAGTTCTTACCCCGAATTTACGTAATGCTGAATGTGCCTACAAATTTTACCGCAACGTCAAGTTAAATTGAAGTTCGAGTCTGAAAATATGTTGTAGAAAAAAAGTTAGGGCCGTAATAGAGCACGTTTTTTTATGTATTTTATGCTTCTTGAGCGATCCCATCTTTTTGCCGGATGTTATTCTATTATTGAAATATGAAATTGTTTCGGAAAAGTTTTAGGTTAAGTGGAATACTCCGTTTTTTTTCCAGTGAGCATTCTAGAAAAAAATTTACACTCAAATGTTTTCCTTGGAAAATATTGGTTTGGATTAACCAGATTGAGCTGAACCTAATCTTTTTTTCATCTCGTTTATACCCAAACATTAGTCGTGAAATATTGACAAGCAGTTCAAAATATTGCTGCTTATTATAAGTGGTATTCATTGGATTATTTTAGTAGGTAGTGTATGAAGCTGTCATGGTGAAATATCAGTTGTCATTATTTGTGGTAATTGGGCAATCCAGATCACCTGACCTAATATAACCGACCAAGTAAACAAGTTGGACAGCTGGTCAGTTTTGTATCATCTATTCAATGATAAACAGTGTTCAAGAATTTTTCGTTGATTTGATTGGAGTGTTTTATATACTGTGCATACGCTAATACTTGACTTTATGTTTATTTGAAAACCTTTATTGGATTTTAACCACATTTGAGAAAAATATATTAATAGCTATTTGGTATTTTCACATAGTTTTTACAGATAACATTAACTGAAACCTTTCTAAGGAAAGTCTGCTCTATTCATTCATTTGGTTGGGTTGTGCTCATCAGCTAAGGCACTTGATCTGAATCTTTGTACCATTTCTCATGTTATCTACTCCCATTCCAGAAGCTTTGTGTCTTCTATGTAGGCCACTAGTTTGACTGGCGGGATTTTCAGTAGTTGTAATGGTTGAATAGTTTCCTCTCCAAAGTGCTTCTGTCTGAGTCCATGTAAGTTCTTGCAGACGCAGAGTATGTAAGTAGGTGTTTCATAATGAAGATCACATTTCCTGCAGCAGCAAAGGTTCACTAACTTTCTCAGGGTGCAGTGTCCAGTGACCAAGTCGGTAACTGTCTTCAAATGTCTCCTACCCAGTTTCAATAGCCTGGTTGAGAGTTCCTTGTCTACCTTGTTCGGTAAGCTCTTTGTATGGAGGTGCCCTTGTGTCGACCTCCATTTGAGTTGTTGTTCCCTATCTAGCCAGTTCCCGATTTCCCCTCTTATGCAATCTTTTGTGATTCCACAAAACGGTTCCGGGCCTATGAAGTCTCGTTTAGAGCCTTCTTTAGCTAACTGGTCAGCCATTTCCTTACCTCAATCCCCTCATGTGCCGGCACCCATATTAGAGACACTTTGTTGTCTCTGGCCAGCCTGTTGAGGGATTCTTTACCGTTTTTTTACCGGTCTAGACCTAGTTGTTGGGTTGCTGATAGCTTTAAGCAGAGCCTGGCTGTCTTGTCTAGTCCTTCAGTATTATTCCTTAAACCGATTTCAGGATATCCGCAGGCCTCAGCATTCATATCCAACACCTGGGGTTCTTTATTGTCGTGCATTACATATGTAGGGGTGTTAATATGCAAAATGAGTGAATAACAACGAGCCTGAATCGGCATACAATCAATCGTGATTTTTCGTACGCGTCCATATGCTTTGACGTACCTTGAAAAACCTGACGATTGGATGCCTTTGCATTTCAAGTCCAAGGTCGGTAAAAAAAGTGACCAGGTCTGTAAGTATATCAACTGCTAATTATTATCTTTACTCTATTACCAGTAAAAATACAACAAATAAACGATAATGAAACCAGAATATCTTTCGTTATCCGACCTGTTATATACCACGCTTTTTTTAATGAATTAATTAAACAATAATAAAGATAATTACTTTTCGCAATCTAAAAGTACCCAGCCAGGAAATAATAATAGATTATGTATTACAGTTTTCACCTTTGTTTTAGTGAATATGCAGGCCACTTATTCAAATATTTTTCTCATTTGTTTTATATTATTTAATAAACAATTGATAATTGAAGCAGATGAGTGTAACTGTATTGATGCAGAGTGTACATGTCTAGTAACTTGTCCGAAGGCTTACGGAATACCTTTAGAGTGAGTATATTTATTCATTCATTCCAATTTCAGAAACTGATTTACATTTCTAATACACAATGATCACAAATGTTTCAAATAAAGGAATCTTCCACGTGTCTTTGAATATCTTATTATATCAAAAGCACATTTGCTATTCATAAAACTTTCGTTACCCGAACAACTGCTCTGACATATTCACGCTTTTTCCGTTGAAAACAACAATTTTACACAGTCGTGTTTTTGGCATTGAAGTAGAGAGAGAACATTATATCGTATGATATACCTTATGAACGATATTTGGAATTAATTTAGAAAGGGACGTAGACTTGATAAAAGCATTCAATAGCGACTAATGGGGTAATTATTTTGGATTGTGCAAGGAAAAATCAGTTTGACTTTTAATATAAAAATAACAGTTCAAGGTTTCACGAAAAAGGAGATTTGATGCTTAAATTTGCGGAAAATATACTTGTTCAGGTTGAATTATCAAATAACTTAAAAGCAATCTTGAGTGGGATGATAATGACGTTCAAAAAGGAAAATTGGTTTTGAATTAATCGAAATCGAGCAAAATTAATCGGAAACAGAAGCAAATTGAAGTCAGATGTAAGATATTAAAGGCGTTCATAAATTTGAGGAAGAGAAAGGTAATTTCTTCTAATCGCACTGTACATGGTATCCAGGCTAACGTGATCTTCCAACGGTTCGTTTAAGGCTCTCATACTAGCTCGGAGTCAAGTGTCTACAGCAGGGCTATCTGTGAAGCATAAAGGTGCATGTAAGGCTTTCATTATAGGGTTTTAATTTAAGCAGGTGTTCTCAGCTGATTCCTGTGAGTAGCTTCGATGAACGTTTCACGCATGGTTCTTTTATAAAGGTTTTCATTTGTCTTGGAATGTTTACCCATTACTGTGACACTCTTTTCACAAGCTAATCAGTTTTTTCATGGTCTTTTATACCCTAGTCTGTTCCAGTATCCTTATTTCTATTTGATGCGGGAAAATTTTTGTTTTTAGAGGTATACCGTGTGCTGATAAATCAAAAGTGTGCTGCTTGAAGAATGAAGAAATGCTGACATCATACGACTTAGAAGATTTTTCAGCTTTAATTGAATACGAAAATCGAGCAAAAGCATATGCGCAGGATGTAGTCCTGAAAACCTTCCAAGAACGTCGTTAAAAGAATTGACATCATATTTTTCTGGAAAATGTAAAATGTTGACATTTGAATTTGATTAAATTTTATGAGTAGAATATGCTGTTTATTCACGATGCTGCTATGTAATTATTGATAAAAAAGGACGAAATAAAGATTTAAAACGGTTTGAGTGTGTTCTGAGATTTTAAGACGTTAATTTTGATACTTAAGCTGAGTACGATAGTTCACACCGGTTAAAGTGCAAATAGTTCAGTTTTTTTGATCACATGGTGCCAGTTTAAAAAGTTTGGAATAATAATTATGGGACACTTCAGTGCAAATTATTTTAAACCTAGTATTAGATAGATAACCTCAATAAGCGTTCAAGAATTAACAATCGTATTTTGGTTGTATATTTCTGTATAATAATTATTACAAATAGTTTTTTAATTTTAATTTTAACTAGTGTAAAACAATTAAATAATAAATATCTGTTGCTGCAATGGATATGAACGATATGGAGGTGTCTTCATCCATAGCCGTCATGATCAATACCGTAAGAAGTGTGGTAGAGGAATTAGTTGGAAGCGATGAAGAAAATATGGAGAAGGTGGAAAATTATTACGAAATTACTGTGCCAAATTTCAATGACAACCAGTTTAAGCAACATTTTCGCCTTTCATCTAATTTTAATTTAAAAAATGAGGTTATATACATATATACATATCAAATGGCACTTATGACAGGATAACTGGGTTAATTCGAATTCAATCAAGTGTAAAAAGTTTAAAACTATTTTGACTTTGAATGAATTACCGTACAGAAATCAGTTTAAAAAAGTGTAAAAAGTTCTGAATTAAAAAACGCTTCGGGTTGAGAAGTTGGAAAAGTGCGTAATTATCATACTCATCTTTAGAACTAGCATAACTGAAGCTGTCAAATTTACGTCATAGGATAAATTGCAATGTGTGCTGACATACAAATGTGAAATTTCTTGTTCTGGAGAAATTTGAAAAGCTTGTATCCGACTTGATAACAAATTAGATCTCTTTTTCTAGTTTCCGACGATGTCTCAAAATCTCCTTGTACTGGTTTTTCCAATAGTTAATTTAAATCCGGAAATTAATGTTCGTCAACGACTTTCAAAGATAAACTTTTTCCTTTTAATAATATGTATTGCAATATCATAAATCACTTATTTTGTTTCGGAAGTCGATTAAAAATATTGTTGATTAAAAAAATGTACAAACTAATTATAAAATGTTAATCCCGTGTCTTATCGCTACTTTAAAAGCATTAAATGCAGATTTATTGACCGAATTACTCAGTATTAGTTTAACTATTGCTAAGAATATTACTTCGAAATGGATTTCAACAGAGCTTTTGTAGCTTTGACAATTTGTGTTCTGCTATATTCGAATTTGGGAGATGCCTACGAGTGCCAATGTCAAGATGCCGTCTGTTCTTGTGTCCCGGCATGTCCACAAATTTATGGTGTACCCGTAGAGTAAGTAAAAAAAATATTTGAGCGTTATAAAATTATTCAGTTTAACATTTAATATCTTTTAGATAAATGTTTTTCTCACTAAAATTGAAATTATTTTATGGATTTGAAATATTTTTCAAGCTTTTCCAACCTCAGTGAATGAAAATATTTATTTCATCTTCTTCCTCTTCGTCACCAAAATTCCTTATTTTCTTCCTTTGTTTATACAGAAATTCGTTTGGTGCTTTGTTTTTCTGCTTCCAAATGTATACAATTTATTGGAAATTCTGATGAATAAAAATAATAAAGATATTCCAATAATACCTACTGTATTAGAAGAACAAATAACAACATGCTATCAAAATGCAGCAATATGTGTGCAAACACGATCTGTGTTTTTATTTGTTTAACAGAAAACGCTGTATTTGACTGAAACTGGAGGTATTATTAACCTGCAAGCTATAAACGATTTTTCCGTTGTATTTTTTGGACGTACAATCCTTATTAATAATAATAATAATCCAATGATTGTCTGTTTTGAAAACGGCTTTATTTGGTCACTCTCAGTTAGTTGTAGTACTTATACTTCAAAATACTTTTATGAAATCTCATCTGGAATAGACTGACACACAATACAACGTTATAAATATTTAATTACTTCAGTTTTGTTATCTTCTTCGATGGTTATATTTTGCTAACAACTACTTTGTCAATTCTTAACTATATAGCTGGCCTCTTCCACTGCGACTTTTCAGGTCGATCGCTGTTACTATCTGACACATATTTGCAGCTGAGACTCATAACAATTAGTTGAGTAGACAACCTCAATTCTTCACTTACTTCATCTAGCACTTCAATCTCTATGTTAATAAACGCGCTACTTCATTCTTCTGCCAAGAGCCACCTTAAAAAAAAGTTTTTATATTTTCATTGCCACTTCAGCCTCTCGGACTCTGACGATTACATTAGAATTCCACCAAATTTTATCAGTCCTTGAGGTGAGAGCCCAAAGTACAGGTGAACTGGTATCTCGTGACAAGGTGGAGCTTCCAGAACGCAGAGAGAGAACGTATTCAGCCAATATCGAGCTGCCCACTGTATAACGTCTACCGCACGATTGGCTTTGCTGGATCCCCATGGCCTGTTCCAACTAATCGATCCTTTCAGTATTATTCTTATTGTCATAAACAATGAACAATCTACTTTAAAATGTGAAGTTCACGTGTGAAATAAAGTAGACGGTAATAAATTTCTTCACCAAACACAAAAAGATATAGATATATATATCGAATTTATAGAACATAGTCAATTAACATAAAACCTGAAATTTTCATGTAATCTCTTGTCGATGGCATTTGTAGCTTCCTGTGTATTTGTGACAAAATCTGGCGTTGGCTTCGTCTGTCAACTCCACTAGCTTTGCATTCAGTTACTAGATGTTTTTTCAAGAATTTTACTATTGCATTTAAGTGGGTTTTTAATTTTTTTCTTAAATATTAACACCTGCCGATTTCTCGTGATCAATTTTCAATATTTTCATGGCTGAATCCATTATTTTAACAATTTTACCCAAGGTGTTTGACACAGGCTCTCATTTTTCACTAATACAAACAAGAATTTGTCCAAAATTCGTCCATACATGTATAATTTTCTTCTGTATCGATTGGTGGCAGTTTTAACGTGTTAACTATTCGATTATTTGAACTATAAGCTCTTTTTGGCATAAGTTATTTGTTGATAAGACATCAATGATCCTATAAACTATCTAAACTATCTCATTGATATGTGTCCATATCCGATTGAGGAGTATTTTGAAAAAATACTCGGTGACTTTTGTCTGAACTGTTTTATTTATTTTACATTTTAAATTTTGATATGATTTTTGTTGTAACATTTCACGTTACTGTGAGGGTGTGTTGTAACTCGGTAGGTTAACCCACAGGTCACAAGACCAGTGGTTAAACTATGTTTAACCACTATTCAGTAGTTAAGCCTTTTTCCGTTGTAACACGAATTGTTGATCAAGGGTCACGTAACCAATGGATTTCAGTTGACATTTCAACCTTTCGTTTCCGTTGTTGTTGTTTTTTCAACAGTTACGCGTTGAAGTGAACCTCCGTTTTGTTTTCCGAAGATTTTCGTTACCCTCACCATTTATTAAATAAAATTCTCGCACATCATAGCATATTGTTCCTCCTTCAAAAGTATTTTGCTAAAATTCTACCTTGATATTTTGATTTTTGTAGTTTGCTCGATTTTTTAACGATGAGTGTTGGTTAAAAAAACCTTAATCCACTATTTCTGATCTTACTGATAATTGTGAATTTTTTTAGAGGTGTGGCTTGCGAAGATAGAACACAGGTATGCTGTATTAAGAATTCAGAGCAACCGACACCAGACGAATTAGATAATGTCATTGCTTTGGTAGGATACTTTAAAAGGCAAGAAGCTATCGCTCAACAAGTCGCCGACAATAATTTCTAAGCCTGTACTTTGGCAAAATCTATTAATTGTATTTTTTTATTAAAATATTACTGTGTACGTGAGGTGAAATAAAAATAATAAAAAGTGAGAAAAAAATATTTTTTCATAAAAATATTTCAACTGTTCTTAGTTGAATAGAGTTATATTCATGTTACAAAATTTGTGAAAATAGAGAATTACATTAAAAACTGAAGACAGACTGTTTAAAAGTAATCTGAGATCTTTCGCGTTATAGAGATCAGAAATCCTAGGACAGGCCACAGGATGGAATTATAACTTTTTAAATAAGCTCAATAAAAATATGGTAACAATAAGTATATTAGGATCCCAACACCTTCAAGTGTGCCCAGAATGTCTCAGTCTCTGTAAGAATGCAGTTATAGTTTTGACAGGTATCATATCACGACACTGCTGTCTAAATAGGCACCTCAAGAACCTAAGACAACAGTGACGCAAGAGAATGTAGATTTTGTGTAATGGAATTCACGCACTTACTGAGTGCACAGCACTAATAGCATAACACATGTTTGATGGGAGAAAGAACCTTAACTAAACTGAAGCTTTTGGAAATCCTGAAGACTAAAAGAACAACTACTCCTTGAGACTTTCTTCAGGAATTGAGTAGTAGGAGGCCCAATAGATTTTTCAGCTCTTGGTGAATGTTCACCACATACAAACGTATGTGTTTCTGTCTAGCTTCTATTCTAAAAGCTTTCATTCCATTGCTCTTTCTGACATTCCTTGGAAGTAGTCGTACAATAGTAGTATTCCATTCAATTTTTGTAATACAGGTCAATATAAGTTGTGACTGATATAATATTATAAACTAACTCTTTCATAACTTCACAAATGTATCATTTCCCTTGGTATCTGATACCTACATAACATTTTGAATTAAGTTACAAGCGATAGTAATATAATCCAGATGGAATTCTGAGACCGTTGTTGAAATAGCTCCGGGTAGAAAGCTGGAAGGATATCATTCCAGTGTAATAGTGACGCATATACATAGAGAACTTATTAAACTATATATTGCACAAAACTATATTAATTGTGCTTGGAATAATTCAGACTTTAGTATGTCTTCATAATCGTATTTATTTTTTCACAGACCCATTCGAAAATTTGTATCCCACCACTTGAAAATCTCATAAATTCTCTTCCTTTTTTTATGCTTAGCTTGAAAAACATAATAAAAAATCACCCAAGAGACAAAAATATTTTTCCACCGATTTCAAACAGTAAAAAATGAGTTTATTAAAAGCTTCACGCAGCTAGCAGTTTCTCTTATTATTGCATTTAACGCGAAAAAAGGTGGAATTCAGAGTCAAAGTTGGTTTGAATTAGAGCTAGTGTTAATTGTTTAACTTTCGTTTACAGTGGAACGAATTGTGAATAATTGAGAATATCGGGTCTATTTTTTAATTAACATTTTTGAATTGAGATTTACACTTTAGCTTTTAACATAAATTATCTCGAAATATTCAACTTCTCCCGACAGTTCCTCAGAGGTTCTAAGCCATCTAGCCCCTTTCTCCGATTAAAAACCACGATGGTTGATTTGAAGCAACTGATATTCAAAGTATCAGATGCTGCTTGTATGTGGTGAAAGAAATATGATACATACTTCACATGAGTATGTGCAGCACTGTCTCATTGGAGATACAGACTACAGACTCCTAGTACTAGAGGAACCAAGGGAGGATTTCTTCAAGAAGAACCTAGTGAAAAAGTTGTTGAGCCCAATAATGGCTACCGGTCTCTTACCATAACCAGTAGAACCAAGAGCAGAAAAGCCTAATGACTCTCCTCGGGGAGAGACCTGGTATACAGACGGGTCAAAAATTGGGGAAGAGACAGGAGCAGGGATGTATAGTCAGATGAGGAACACAAGGTGTTCCTTCTCGCTAGGAGTACATGCATCTGTATTTCAGGCGGAGATTTATTCCATCCTAGAATGTGTTAGTATTAACAAACATAGGACTGACACTTATGGGATAAACATTTTAACTGACAGCCAGGCAGCCCTTGCAGCTCTAAATAGCCGCAAGGTAACATCCAGACTGGTAGAAGAATGCCAGAAGGAATTGAATGCACTGGCAGACCACAGTAGAGTAAGACTAATGTGGGTGCCGGGACATAATGATATTTCTGGAAATGAACAAGCGCTGATGAACTCGCGAGAAGAGGTTCAGCAACGACATATGCTGGACCAGAACCGGACCACAAAGAAGGTAGTCCGAGAACAAATACGAAAATGGGTACAACGCCAACATAGACTGCAGTGGAGAAATACTCCAGAGCAGGTACACAGTAGGACCTTCATAGGTGATATATGTGTTAAACGGGCTGAAGAACTACTGAATGCTAGTAGGAACAAGCTAAGAATTATTACAGGTTATCTAACGGGTCATGCCCCGGTAAAGGATCATCTGCATAAAATGGGGCTATATAACGGGAATTTGAGCTGCTGACTTTTTATTGCAAATTCTGTTATACGACTATTACGCACCACTGCTCCAGTTATTCATTGTCAACTTTGAACCTGGAACATCTTTTAATTTTAACGCTCGTTCATAATGGTACGCATTCTGAATTATTTAGAAGGTCGTGTCGATTTCCGTTTTTTGTCAATGATTGATAAAGTAGTTACGAAAAATAACGATGATGTATAAATCACCTTAAAGACGTTTTCTATTAAGATTCATACTTTGAAGAAAATTGAGAGACGGTCGTTGTGCGCGTTTCCACTTTATTTGCCGGTCGACAATCCAATATACTCTTGTCTTTCGAAGGAATGGATTGCATTCCGTTCTCATCTTAGATTGATGAACGGTCTGTATGATATTACAAATGACCTTAAAATACTAGATTCCCTTAAAAAGGATTTTATTCAAATTATCTGACAGATATATTATGATGTTTTCCGTTCACTTTTCCGTAAATTCGTTCCTTTACAATACGTGCAAACCATTTCTAAACTTTCCGGACGAATTTTATGCTAAATATCTTTTCCGTTGTCCTCTTGACAGAATCTAGTCGAGAAAAGATTGTGTGTAGTTGAGTAGAGAACATTTTCCGGTTGGCAAATATTTTGCTGCATATATTGTAGCTAAAACGTGAACTGTGAAATATTCCAAGAATGTGACAACTGCATTTAACTTCATTAAGTGAAGCAGGTATTTAATACTTAAAGCTCTCTATAATTTTAACTATTATCGTATCCCTTGTACCTACAGCAAATACGTTGTTGCAATTACTCCTATTTCGGATTTTGTACAACTTCTACAATTCAACTAATCCCCTTTCTGCATCTGTGACAAATTAGTTTTCAGTCGAGTAGTTTATATTAGAATGTTAACTAGAATTCATACGAGTTTCTATTTAAACATTCATAAATTTGTATAAGTACAGCAAACAAACTCTTTACCAGCGAAATAAGACTAGTCAAATAATATGTTTGTTTGTAGAGCGATCAGAAACGGTTGGAAACTGAAAGACTCACGCGCAGTGGTTAAAAACTGTTCACAGAGAAGCTTTGCACAGGAGTCGTCCAGTTTCCAACCATTGGTGAGAGCTCTACGAACAAACTTATTACAATTAATTGAGTAACGCCAGTTACCCTCAGGGAATTCAAATTTTTTTGGAGATTTTATTTGTGCATACAGGCTATAGTAAAAGTCACGAATCTTTCTCGTTACGTCATGACTCATAAGCATCCTAATCAAATCAATAAGACAGTTTTTACCAGCGGCGCAAAATTGTTAGAGAGTTCGGCATGTATTTATAGAGATCTAATTATGAGAGGAAATAAATTAAAACCAAATTTAACATATCATAGTAAGACCACAATTTGAAATTCTACAAATAAATTGTTGCAAAACTTACCTCTTGAATGGCATTTAACGGCAAAAGTGGTCCGCCATTAGCCAACTCCTTTTGGAAATATTTATGTAATTTTCTTATACACTCACGTTTTCTTTCGTCCAAACTTCAATGGTGACAGAATGATTTCCGCATAAAGTGACGTTTCGCTTTTAAAGTACAATCGTTGTCACAACACAAGACAAAGTGACAAACCGATAAAGACGTAATGGCGTAGCTTAATTCAGGCACAAAAGTCATATGTACCTTTCCATTCGTTTTAATTAGACATACGCGGTCAGCTATATCCACATAAAATTAGAGTGTCTTTGATACATTCAGGGAAGTATGACGTAACGGGAAAGATTCGGGATTTTTACTGAAGTCCAATACCTTATTACAGAGCACGACGGTATACTTTTAGTAACAAAAATGAACCCGGTACTATGTAAAGAATGCCAGAAGAGAGACTGGCGAAACTCAGAGGACGAGCTCGCGAAGAACAAAGTAGACAGACTACTAAAAGTATTGTACGAAAGCTGGAGCTCAGTCTATTAGTTAACCTATTCCAAAAAATATATCTCAAGAACTTGATCCGGAAATGATTGGAAGTACTCTAAGTTTAGCAAAAACCAAGTAAGAATCCTTAATAGTTTTCCCACACAGCAATGCAACATTTGAGTTTAAGAAGTGGTTCTGCCAGGATAAATGAGAACTTCTCCTGCATTTACTGACAGAAATTTTGGCAGCATAAGCGAATGAGTGAGAAATCGACTGTTTGGAACCTCAACAGATCCTGCACTTCATGATAGAAAAAGGTTAAAGGATATGACTTCAACTGAGCATAGAAAGGGGTACAATAGAACTAATTTGTTCACAGCACTACACTTATTTAATTCATTTATTCATATTTGTAGTTTGTGTTCTTCCTTCATTTTCCCAGTTCATATTATATTATAAAAAGTATAATATAATATAATTGTTTAATTTTTTTTTATTATGGAAATGCCTCTACAGATCAATACTGATGTTTTGTTTGGTATACCGATTTTCAATTTAATCGGAATACTCATTTGTACATAAACATGTTAAAATATGAATTGGTCATTAATATTTTAGTGCCTATTTAAATTTGCAATAATTCAGATAGGAAGTGTTGATTAAATATTAATCATTCTTTGTCGACAGTGATTAAAATTCAATTTATAAATTGAAAACAAAAATTTGTTTATTGGATGATTCCTTCAAAAACCCTCTAAAATACCATTCGCGGTTTGTTATTTTTTTCATTAAGTGTAGATATTTCAATTCTTCTCTCCAAAAAGTTCACCCCACGGTTGACGATATCAAACTCACAACACAAAACCTCCAACAAAAAGAGTCTTTTTAGTAGACAAATTATGACAGAGGTGTCCAACTATAGAATACGTTGCGGATGTATCATTTTATGGCAGTGGCGGAAACACTATTTTCTTGAGAATAATTCAATTTTAGTTATAAAAAGTAATATTATCAAATCATATAAACTAAAAGATAGAGGCACTGCCAAAAAATACGAGCAAAAGGATGGAGATTTGAAATGAAAAAACAAACAACGGAAACTGAAATTGCTCAGAAAATATTCGACCGAACACTAAGTCATTGAGAACAGAAGCAGAATACGCTGTGCCGGCATATGACTAATCAAAGGAACACGTCGGCAAGGGAGACGTACAGATGCCTTAGCTTCTGCAATTGATTTTGAACAAACTGCATTAAAATCTACTGAACAAACTGCCAGCATTGCAAGAGGAGGATAATGACGAAGTCGACGACAACAATAGGTGAAGAATAATTAAAAACAGTTATTAAGAGAACAAAAAAATGAAGGAGAATCCGGGTCCAACAAAAATAAGAGCGGATATGATAAAAAGAATGTGCCAAATGGAAAGAGGTACGCTGCTGCATATATATATACAACAAAGTATCTTCAAAAAGGGAGCCCCTAAGTAATTACCGAGGTATCAAAATATCAAGTACAACCATAGAAATAGTAAAAAATCTACCCCGAAAGGGTATCGTAATATGAAAGCACTTGATAAACCCCAATATGAAGTTAAATCATATGAGCTTCTAAATCATTAGAAAAATTATTACTAAAAATACTAACACCAATACCAAAAGAAAAAGCACTCATACCAGATCATCAGTAAGCGGGTGGGAAATAAAAAAAATATTATTTAATAAGGAATAAAATAACTAGAAACAAATTAATAAGTTTTTTCTACTTTTCTACTTCTACTACACTCAATTTAGGCTGGCAAGAGACAAAAAAGTGTCTCTAATATGGGTGCCGGCACATGAAGAAGGCTCTAAATGAGACTTCATAGGTCCGGAACTGTTTTGTGGAATCACAAAAGATTGCATAAGAGGGGAAATCGGGAACTGGCTAGATAGGGAACACCAACTCAAATGGAGGTCAACACAAGGGCTCCTCCATACAAAGTGTTTACTGAACAAGGTAGACAAGGAACTCTCAACCAGGCTATCGAAACTGAGTAAGAGACATTTGAAGATAGTTACCGACCTAGTGACTGGACAATGCACCCTGAGGAAATATCTGCACAAAATGGGTGAAGTTAGTGAACCTATGTGCAGGAAATGTGAACTCTATGATGAAACACCTACTCACATACTCTGCTTCTGCGAGAACTTACATGGACTCAGACGGAAGCACATTGGAGAGGAAACTATACAACTACTGAAAATTCCTCCAGTCAAACTAGTGGCCTACATAGAAGACACAAAGCTTCTGTAATGGAAGTAGATAACATGGGAAATGGTACAAAGATTTAGTTCAAGTGAGCACAACCTAAACGAATGAATGAATGGATGAATGTCTTCTTAGGTATATCTGTTTGGTAATTTTTGATCAATTGCAGTTTTTAATGTAACAAAAAAAACACCATGAATATACTGGAAAATGGAATGGAAAAACGAAATAGAAAGTACAGTTGAAGAGGAACTCAGAAATGGAGAGAGTACACAAGACCACGAATTCACAATGAGTTGTAGTCCGAGGACTACTACTATGTACGTACTTACAGGTACAAGGAATCTATAGGAATTACGTTTACTACATATAGAGGCGTCTCGAGTCCATTATCGTTTTTAATATTTATAAGAAAATGTGAGCCACTAGCAAAAATTATTTTATAGGAAACGTACAGCTACAAAAAGTTAACGTGAATGAAAATGTATCCGCAGATGCTATCGAAAATAATTGCAAATAAACATAAATACAGGAATAAAGGAATAAAGAATAAAGGAAATACCATGAAATTGAACAATAAAATAGAAGGAATCATAATAGGAAGGTACTTAACATCAACATTGATGGAGATAAAATTAAACAAGTAAATAATTTCCAATATTTAGGAGTGTAATAATGGATGCAAAAGGAACCTAATTGATGAACGGGTTCATTAATCTTATATGTGGTTATAAAAAAATACACTTCTTGCCTCTGGACTTTTGGAATTGTCAATGAACGAAGAAAATAAGAAACAAGAACGAATTATATCAATTATGAAAATTATTGGGGTCGTAGTTTCGTTTTCTCAGCTTCCAATCCATCCAGTTTTCTCAAAATCCAGGTTCTAAGCTCCGTTCAGGCATCACGCTTTGTACACCTCCGTTTCTTAAGTTTATTTGTTCATGTAAGCGATGTTTTTGTATCTCACCAACCAATATTGATGTATTCACTTTCCTACTGACTCATAACGAAGTAAAGTATACTTTCCAATTATTATTATAAGCCTAATAATTAAAAAGGAACATTGAAAAAATATAATATGCATAAGAAAATGAATCTACGCCACTGTTGATGACAAAAATAATAAATAATGATGCATTAACCTGTCTCGGGCCGCGGTTTGTTTCATTTTTAACTCTTAACATTAATCTTCATGGGCTTGGTTTTGTCGCTTTGCTATCTCTATAAATTATTTTGACTCCCTTTATGTTTATTGACTTGGACCATTAATTTTTTTCCGGGTGCGTCGGATAAGAAGCGACGCTTGATTGAAATTTTGAACTTTCAAGTGATTGGATGAGTTTTTTCAACGGAAAAGAAGGTGTTTGTTGTTTTTTTCTTCCTCCTCGGGATACGAACAAATGACGGGAAAAACATTTTTTTCTATGGGAGATTTATCGGTGGTGTTTCACATTTTGATCCCCTATATAATATATATAGAAGTTCAATGGGTTCGAAGATCAGAATGAATAAAAGCGATTTTGAATGTAATATATTTTCTCTTTTTAAATTTTGGTCCCAAATTAAATTTACTGTGAACTGAATGAGGGGTTTGAAAGCTTTGAAAACGTTATATTCAGTTTGTTTTTGCCGTTATTTGGTTTGGTGAATACAGTTTTGAATAATTTGGAAAAAATGTCATTATTGGACAGAAAAATTAAATAGCACATTCATGTGAATATAATAGAAAGAAACTTCTTTCTTTCATCCGTTTGGATTCTGCTTAACATCCCAGACACTTGAAATAAATCTTTGTACCATGTCCTATATTATCTACTTCCATTTTAGAAGCTTTGGTCTCCTATCTTAGCCACTAATTTGACTGAGGGGTGTTTGAGTAGTGCTAATTGATGTATTGTTTCTGGTCCGTCAAAGCTCTCACAGAAGCAGGATATTCGATTTAGGTCACATTTTTTGCACATATATTTACTGTCCTTTTCTAATTTGTGTGGATGTTTCCCCGGAGTACAATGTCCAGAGACCAAGTCGGTAACTATCTTTAAACATCTTTTACCAAGTTTCAATGACCTGGTCTGCCAATCTCCATTTTAATTGGTGTGCTTTATCTAGCCAGTTCCAGATTCCCTCTCCTATCTAATTATTTGTTCCAGACCTAAAGTCTCCTTCTTTAGCTAACTGGTTACTGGTTACTAACTGGTTACCGACACTTTGTTGTCTCTTGCCAGCCTGTTAAGAAATCCTTTACAGTGTCTTGATATAGACTCAGTGGTTAGATTGCTTATAGCTTTATCCTGGCTCACCAAGGAATAAATGGCAATGAAAAGGCCGATGAATTAGCTAAGCAGGAAGCGACTGAGGTCATGATAGGGCCAGAACCTTCCTGTGGAATTGCAAAAGACCTCACTAAGGAGAGCATCCACCAATGGATAAACAATCAGGCGCTTGCTGGTGGCATAAAACTCCAGGACAAAGGCAAGCTAAATTATTCCTTGAAAGCCCTTCAACCAAACTGTCACGCGACCTACTATGTCAAAGTCGAGAAACGACGAGGATTATGGTGGGAATGCTGACCGGACATTGTAGGCTGAGGAAGCATATGCACACAATTGGCCTAGCAGATGACAGCCTATGTAGGTTTTGCCAGCAAGAAGACGAAACCGCGGAGCACATACTTTGTGAGTGCGAAGATATCGAGCTCTAAGAATCACAATAGATCTGCAAAGGTCGCAGTGGGATAGGACAAAGAGCCACTTCATTTCTAATCTAAGTCGGTACCTATCTTCAAATATCTTTTACCAAGTTTCAATGACCTGGTCTGTCAATCTCTATTTTAATTGGTGTGCTTTATCTAGCCAGTTCCAGATTCCCCCTCCTATCTAATTCTTTGTTCCAGATCTAAAGTCTCCTTCAGAGTTTTCTTTAGCTAACTGGTTCACCAATTGATTACCCGCAATCCTCTCACGTACCGACACTTTGTTGTCTCTTGCCAGCCTGTTAAGGACTCCTTTACAATGTTTTGCTATAGACTCGGTGGTTAGATTGCTTATAGCTTTATCCTGGCTGTCAGTGAAAATTGCAAATTTCTTCTTGTGATGTTTTCATCAATGCAGGCTAGAGTGGCAATCGTCTCTGCTTAAAACACAGACGTATATCGCCCAAGGCTGAAGGTAAGATAATTTCTAGGTCCGTTTATAACAGCCCCAGCGCAATTTTTTATTTTGGAACCATCGGTGAACCAGATGATGTCTCCAGGATTATCTAGGCCTATAGATGGGATGATGATATAAATTCGCTCAGTGAAAACGTGTCTTGCTATCGGAACTCATGTGGAATTTGGAGTCTCAATTCCATCATCGCTTCCGCCTATGCCAATCAATGTTAATGCAAGCGCAAATTTTTTTTCTTTCCGCTACACATACATTGTATTTGTCATTTAACAAAATAATCTAGATATTATTATCGATGTAGACCATATAAGGGAGAGAGAGCCTATGGAGGCGTCCAAAGTTTTTTATTGAGTGAGGTGTATACTTTATTTAGAGCGAGGAACAGCCTTGTCAAGTGTCAAATATCTGTGGGAATAATTAGAAATTTTTAGAGGCAAAACAATACATATGAATACATCTTTTCCATTCTCTCGTGTACAGAAATCAACAATATCTTTTTTAAAAAGATGAGGAATACACAATATTTGTTATACTAACAGTTTTCTATAATGCCTTATCGGCAAACGTTAAATTGAATTCCTGGATGTACCACTTGAGAAAATTTTGACTAGAGATATTTTATAATAGTTTTTTTGAGTGTAAGAGTAGTATATTACATACCTAGGGAAGAAGATCATTACAACCCAGGGTCGCTAAAAGCCGTGGATGGAATGATCCTTCCCGCGTGGTATGTATACTATTTTATTTACAATCGCTTAGTTACAAGCTTTTAAAAACATTAATTTTAAGAAAATTTGTTATCACAATTTGATATTTTTTTCGACAAGAGCTTCATGAATCTGTTGCTAGGCAATATTACTAATTTATTGGTTTTGACAATTATGTCATAAAATATTCTTTCTGACAAGAAAGGTATTAACTTTTTTTAAAACCAGCTTAACACAATATTGTCATACTTCAGAAAAGTGACACATGCTTCTAGCCGGAAATAGTAGTTTGTACAACTAGTGCGCTCGTGGGAAAAGGGATTTGCGTACAAGTTGTACACAATATTTTTCCTACAACCACATTTATTAATGAAAGAAATACAGTAATTTATATAGTTTTGGACAACTCAAAAAATAAATTATTTTGATCTTGGTTCATAATTCCTAAAATAATGCTTAATAGGTTAATGTTTTTATAATTAATAAATTAAAATAAATAGTTTACTTACTTTTGGTTTAAATTTAAAAATTGTACACCAATAAGAAATTCACTATTAGGTTGAATTGTCAAAAAAAGTTGACAGGTCATAGGTAGCTTTGTTTGACATTTCGGTGCGGAAAAGCGCCATAGCGTGTACTCTTCGCATTACTTTTCCAACGGTTATCAAAAGAATTAAGAAAAGATCTGTTTGGGGAAAAAAATTTGTGTAGAAATAGTAGTTTGTACAACTAGTGCGCAAAGCGTCACTTTTCCCACGAGCGCAGAAGTTTGTGGCACGAGCCGTATGGCGAGTGCCGCAAATCTAGCGAGTGGGAAAAGTGATTTGCGTACAAGTTGTACACAATATTTTTTCTACAACCACATTTATTAATGAAATAAAAATAGAAATTTGTATACTTATTTATTTTATTAAAACTTTGAACAGAAAGAACATACATAATGAAAATTTAATATAGAACAATCAGTTGAGTGTATGTTTAATAGTGAATAATGAATAAATAAATAATCAAATGAATAGTTTACTTATTTTTGGTTTAAATTTAAAATTTTTACACCCAGAAATTCCCTAAGTATAATAAATATGTTGAATTGTCAAAAAAAGTTGACAGATCATAGGTAGCTTTGTTTGACATTTCGGTGCGGAAAAGTGCCATAGCGTGTACTTTTCGCATTACTTTTCCAACAGTTATCAAAAGAATTAAGAAAAAGCCTGCTTTGCGTAAAAAAATTTGTGTAGAAAAGCGTGTTTTGCATAGTGGTTGTAGGAAAAGCGTGTTTTGCATAGTGGTTATAGGAAATAGCTACTTGTATATCAAGAGCAGAAACTAGTACTTTGGTAGTCGAGACAGAAAGTTGCAATTTGTCGAAACTACCAAAAGACTTTCTGCTCTAAATACACACAAGATTTTTTCTACTATCACACCAAAATGAATTACTAGCTTTCTTTTATCTATAAATAAAATTAGGCGTGCGCCAAAGTTACTTTCTGCTTAAGAGCACCAATAATGTCAAATTATGACAGCTCGCGGAAAACATCAACTTTGCAGTTGCTTTTCAAGGCACAAGAGACGACGAAAGTAAGTAATGAGTCACTCTCCTACCGTTTTAAAAGTAAGAAATGTCTATATTACTGACCGATTTTGAATAAAAATATTTTACTCGTATAAATTATTAATAAACCTATTACCTGAATAATTTTTTTTTTCGGCATTGACTTTCGTCATTGAGCCAGTTGCATTTGTAATATAAAGTTCCGTCAAAACGCGCGCAGCCGCTATGAATAATATTATTTCTTCCTGTATGTTTCTAATTTCAAAAACATCAAAAGTAAAATTTACGCATTTACAATTTCTCCCTTTTGCCGTGTAAAAGACCTTTTGTATGCTTACGTTGTTAATTGGAAATAAAATAAGCGACCTCGAGGGTAGACTAAAATTTGTTTTCGTAAAAAGAATCAAGAATGTTGCTTTGCTTCATAATTCTTTTAGATATGATGTGACGTTTTAACAGAAAAGAAAAAAGTATTTGTTGAAGTGGATCCCATTTTCTTTCATAATGCGAATCAAAGTCGAGTGAAAATGAGATTCAACAAACTGGAATAAAAAAAAAAACGGGAAAATTGTTTTTTATAATTTAGTAGTTTTAAAGTTGATTAAATTTTTGTAACGAATACCCTCAAGCTATAAATTAGTTTGTTCCAAACATAAAGTTTAAGCATTAATTGGAGTAGATTTTACTACTTTTATTTCAAATTTGGCAACAGTCAAATTTGCATTAATAGTAAGTTCACCCTTAGCTCTTCTCAGCGCAATGTCTATCTCACTCGGGCTCCAATGTTACTCCTTTTCAAGAGTTTCAAGTTCCAACCGAGCGATGAACAAATACCGTGTGTCTTTTGTAGTTTGAAGGTACGAGCGGAGTTAATAGTATACAGGCTGGACTGTCTTTGCAGTGAACTATTTAACTATTACGGGATATTTATTGAGAATAAAATGGCACGAATGTGTTGTGTGGACGGTTGTAGAATCTTCAGATTTCCATTGGGTGAGCTTAATGTACCTTGTGTAAATTTTGTTGAATATGTAACGCAGCTTGAAAATATATTTGTAGATAACTTCAATAAGTTAGCATGAGAAACTTTTATTGGAGCTGCATTCCATATAAAAGATATCCTTATATATTTCTTTACAGTTGTATATATGCATATTCGTACTTTTCCCTTGATTTCTTTGGCAATAACTTTAATGAAACAGTAGTTACTGCCTTAACCAGCTCTGGAGGAGTCCCAGAAATGGAGAATTCATCATCACTTATCATTTTACTTTCGACAATACCAGCAATTAAATTTATATGCGTCAAGTTTGACAATTCAACCGTAATACGTTTCCATGTATGTATGTTTGATGGGGTGACATTCACTGAGATCTAAAATATTTTTTAATTGTGTCCCTTTACTTCTACTCAGTTCCTGAGGAACGTCTCAGAAACTGGTAGCTCCTTTAGTCCTACTTCACTGAGGAATTTTAGGATATCTGCCGGCTTTAACTTAGGTAAATGTCCCTATTCTATCCGATAATCTCCTAGGTGCTGTGCCCCAGGATTCTGAAATGTGGATGGAGGTTTCTTCTTCCATGCCATGCTTCTTCCTTCACTATTTTGAGCTTTTTGAGGTACCCGTTCAGGCTGCAATGTCCCGTTAGGATCCCTCTTAAAACTCTTAGTGCAGCTTTACTTTGACTTATGCATTCATTTGATCCCACCCATCAGAATATTCGATTGTCTAATCCCTACTAGATCTTTCCAATGGTCAGATCTCCTCTTTCCTTCGGCTTTGCCTATTTCTTCCAATATTACATTGGCGCTGATCTACAGTAATCCACTATATTATTCTCGCCTAGTTTATTGAGTATGCCTAGATTGCCTAGGCATTCCCACACCATACCTCAGTGCCTTAATGGCTGCTTGACTATCCGACATTATGATAATCTTTTGCCCTCTACATCCTTTGTCAATTTTGAACTGGGCACACTTTCTTATGGCGTGAATTTTTGCTTGAAAGATACTTGGGGTTTTTCACAAGCTTTCAGAGTGTTTGGTTCCTGGCCCGATTCTTTCCAAGTCTGGTAATGGTATTTGGATCCCATTCATTCTTGTTGCTTAATTCCGTAACAGTTTCTTTGAAAAGTTTCCATCATACCCAGATTTTTTGATTTCTAAGAAATGAGAAGGTGGATTTTTTTATTGATTCCCTCTATACTTAGTCTGTATCCATAGTAACCCAAGTAATTCCATTACCAATTTTAAAGCAGCATTTATTTGTGAATAAAATTATTCGCGAATTTCTCAAAATTAATTAATATCTGTCTGAGACGCTGGACCACACGAGGCAAAAACTATATGGAAGACCCCAAATGACTCCAGAAGACTTCTACAACCAACCAGTAAAGAACATGTATGAGCTAATACAGGGAACGAATTGGCTGAATAGGCTGTAGTCAGAACATTTGGAGGATCCACAATAAGCCCAAGAGACTGAGGTGGTGCCGGCGAAGGGACGGCTCCTTAAAAAAAATCTGTCGAACGATTTGCGGAAAAATGGTATGTTTACCTCGTAGGAAAAGCCACATTTCTGGACTTTGTGTTGCTAAGTCTTGGCTTATCTTCGCAATCGTCCAAGAATGTTAGGCTTTTACTACGAGGTGAACAAAGTACCATTAAAAACGTATCATTCAAGAATCCTTGTGAAAATTTTCTATTCTCCCTATTCAGGAGTGCGTTTATATTACGGAATTAAATTTACAAATACTATTCTTGTTATGCTCAATAGTTTTTGTTCAGGATTCCATATTTTCACAAAAAGCAATTATTTAGCATGTATGACATTCACTGAGAGCTACTCACTTCTACTTAGTTCCTGAAGAATTTTATCATATTTCAGCTTAGAGAAGTGTCCATCTTCTATACAGTGGTCTGCTAGTAGTGCCCATTTAGGCGACAATGTCCTGTTAGGTGCAGTTTTATTCTGACTCAGGCATTCATTCGATATCTGTCTAAACCCTACTAGATCTTCTCAATGGTCCTATCTTCCCTTTTCTTCAGCTCACCATTTCTTCCTATATTACATTGGAGCTAGTACCGCAAAAGGGTTCCGGTCCCCAAAAGGGTGTTCATTGAGACAAGAACGTTTCGTACATAGGAAAACAACATTCCAGGTTAAGTCAGTCTAGACTCCACAAAATGAATTGTGACTATTATATCTAAACACACTGTATATTCTATCAATATAATTACTTCATTACCCGAATAATGTTTCTAACCAACGTTATGTATTAAATGAATTATTTCTTGCTTGACTATCGACAACAAACATTAACCTTATTTACTTGAATCATGTTCTATTCGGTGAACAATTACAAAATACAAACTAGATTATACTACACGAATTAAACTGCATGTGCTTTAAATCCGAAACCGATTTTCAAATGTCCGGTATGTGTAATAAGACTCGATATTCTGTATTATTTATTCTATTTCGGAATTTTGCCAGACAATTAAAGCTCCATGCATCGCATCGTGTGTAAAACAACGATAAAACAGGCGTACGTGTGTGTTTTTGGTTGTAAACGTATTCAAATATTTTTTGTATTAATTTAATTTTAATGCTTCGTGAATTTATCGAACATGTTGGATACTTTATTCAGGATTTGATATATTAAGTCAAGATTTATCTGGGTTATTTTAAATTTATTGCGAATGTTTTCTGTCGATGAATAATATCGTCCAAATATAGCATGAGCGGAGCTTGTGACTAACCATAAATGCTCAGTACGACCAGCGCGCATCAGTAGGAGTGGCTGCATGAGATCTGGTTCAAACTACATTTGACGGGCTGTACTTGAAAATATATACACACCTGTAAATATATATAGTACACTCCCTCTAAATTTCTCTTTTTTTATACTAACAATAGTTTTTCCTTATTCCTATTTTTAAAATAGGAATACATATTCCAGTTCTGAACCTCACTTGGACAAACATCCCTTCAATGAGGTGATAATTGTAAAAGTTGAAACTTATTCCAGAGCACTGTACACATACAGTTTAATTTTTAGACCAAATCAAATGATAAACTACCTACCAGAAATTATTTCCTGTGATAGGGGGTAAAATCTATACATTATCACGGAAACCTTTTTTTTGTTTCGTGTGTTTTGATGTCAGATTCAAAAATATCTTGGTATTCGTGCTTTCAAACTACCGAAAGTATCGTGCGTACCAGATTTTATTCAAATAGGTATGCGCGACCTTTCTCATTGGTCGGCCTGATTTTTCCTAATGAATATATAATTTCATACAAAAGTATCCGTGTTGACGGAAAAAAATTATGGAAATTTAATATATAATTTATTTAAAATATTTTCGGCCAATTAAATTCATGCCGACCAAGCAAATCTTATTCGTCTAAGTGTTATTAAAAATGTTCTTAAGCTTAACCACGGAGCTTTCAAGATGGTTGCTCCTGGCCTACTACTAACATTTTAAAAAAATATCTCGTTCTTTTGTATAATAAGTGTATATCAAGATGGAAAGCACCCATTTTAAAATCAATTACGCTTCGTGAAGCGGCAAATCACACTTCTTCGCATTGGTGTGCTTCACCGGCAAAAAAAAATGTTTTTTTTATTTCCTCAATACCATTTTACCATTTCGTTTGATATGTATCAATTCCCGAACGTTCAATCGAAGTCCTTGTTACACGCGTGTCACATTTCGGGCATTCTTTACAAATTTAAATATCAATCGGTGGTAAGGGATGTTACCGTTGCGGTTTTGCTTGGTTTTTCGATATTCGTATGATTTATTCGTATTGTTGTTGGATGGGTCGTGAGTTTGGCGATGTTTAACTATAATTGTGTTGACGAAAGTTTTGTTTATTCTATTCAATTTTGAAGGTGTTTGTGAAAAGGAATATTTTTTTGATGTTTTGGAAGGTGTCTCTTGGGTTACGAATCTAAATTTCAATGAAAACATTAATGTACATCTGAGAAAGGACGTAGAATGGATGGAGAATTGCTAAAAAGTATTTTCAAGTTCGTAAAACGGTCGGTAGAGTACCTAATGGAATATTATATTTTAATTAATATTAGAGAAAAAATTGAGAAATTTTTCTTAGAAGAAAAAATAAAATATAATTTTGAATAGTTTCTTGTATAGTGTGCCACATTTAAACAGTGTTTTATTGAAAATATCATTGAAATGTTGAAAAAAAACTTTTTTTTCTATTTTTCTCTGGAAATTTTAAATAATCCGCAAATTTTTCGACGGATAATCTTCAAAATTGGTGTGTACTATAACGTTTATGCAAAATCAGTCAAAAACTCGTGTCTCCGTTTTCCCTAATGGCTTATTTGGATTTTAGCATGAAGTACCTACACTGTGGGCCGAAATAAAGGAGTAGGTACATTTTTTAATTGAAAATATTTTTTTTGTTTTTTGAGCGATTCATTTTCTTTTTGCATTGCTAATAACCTAACATGTCCTCAACATGACTGTAAATTTGAAAGCGAAAACAATGTACAGGGTCGGACTTATAAAAAAAATTATATAACAGTGCATGTGAGCTCGTTGCAAATGAAAACTGTCTTAGCTAAAATTGTACTAATATGCTTTTTCGGTAGATAAACTATCCAGAACACTTCAGTAAAAAGGAAATTTTCCGAAATTACCGGATTCGCGAAATACCATTTTTTTATTAAATAATGGTGGCCACATTCATAATATTTTACTTTAATTTTTAAACTTACTAAACTGTTTTCATAAATGTGTTATTTGTTAAAATGTTATTTAATAAAAAAATGGTATTTCGCGAATCCGGTAACTTCGGAAAATTTCCTTTTTACTGAAGTGTTCTGGATAGTTTATCTACCGAAAAAGTGTATTAGTACAATTTTAGGTAAGACTTTTTTTTATAAGTCTGACCCTGTACATTATTTTTGCTTTCAAATTTACAGTCATGTTGAGGACATGTTAGGTTATTATCCCTACAAAAAGAAAATAAATCGCCCAAAAAACAAAAAAAATATTTTCAATTAAAAAATGTACTCCTTTATTTCGGCCCACAGTGTATATTGACCATACCATCAATGATTTCTAATTATTGATCGTTTCACTAGCAAAATAGACCAGAAGAACATTTTTTCGAAATATTAACGACATTATCTTTTTGACGTCAGTTTTTGAACGCCTTGTATTGTTTTTCGTATAAAAGTTGCAATTTCTGGGGGAGTAAATCCAACGTTTCGAAGAACGTCCTCTACATTACTAGCAAATGACCCAGGTGTGGACATTTTAGATATGAAAAGGCACGGGGGTGGAAGTCGTCAGTGGTAGCGGAAGGATATATAGCTGATTCAGTGACTCATAAAATAGAAGTTGCTAATAAAATCATGCCCACAAAATCTATATCTATTCAGGAAAGCAAATATTCAGAAGAATAATTTAATGATCATGCTGCGCAAATCGACAAGCAAGAAATCATGCCCACAAAATCGATACCTATCTTTTCATAATGATAATGTTGCGCAAATCGACAGGCAAGTCAAAATTTCCAGTGACGTTGCTTTCAAACAAGATTTCAATCAACAGTTGCCGTTAAATCTTTCAGGAACATATATAACAATTGTAATTTTACATTTAATTTCCAATCTAAATAAATATTTGACAAGTAATTTGACCTTTTATTTGTTCGTTGTCCAGGGCACGGAAGTTTTTCATACTTAGCTACCGATAACCTAGCATGTTTTACTTTCGCTTTCGCTTCCGTATTTAAAATAAAAATATATATTTTCGTAGGGGGGAGAATTAAAATGTAATTTTTTGTATAGGTCGACTAAAAAAAACTTTTATGTACTCATTGCTTTTAAATGCATTTAATGTTTTTTACTTTTCCGTAATTTGCTTTAAACAGAAAAGTGTCAAACATAGGCAACAAACAAAGAGCTCATGCGAAAAATTCTACTTCCATAACTATGACATACACAGATGTTTAATTAAGAAAATCACGCGTTATGAATTTTCCGCCCTTGTGCTGCTAATACTTTCAGCCCCATTTTTGGTGTAGGTGTGATTGGTTTTCCGGTAAGGTAGGTGAAAATAGTATATTAAAATCGTAGATAAGTGAGTTATGGCATTTCCATTTCAAATAAAAAGTATGACAATTGGCTTTTAATGAAATAAAATCAACAATGCTGGCAAACAAAATCAACAAAAATAAAATTTCACGACAAAACAGTGTAATGTCCATGCATTAAAATCGCTCAATTATTTGTACTTCGATAAAATCATGTCACGTTCAGTCCAAGTATGGGAAATAAATATTTCCATACATAATTTTTTCACAGGCATATTTCCCGATCGACGTTTTTTCGCTTCAATTCAATTGTTTAGAATTGAATTTATAAACCCCTTCGGATAATTTATCCAAAAACTAAATAAAATGACCGGTCACTAATTCCAGTCGATCCGACTTTAATAAATAATAGCGACCAGTAGCGAATAGACACAATCATTTAATTCGTCCCCTGATTGCGAACACAAATTTGTGACGAAGCTTTTGGGATCAGATTTATGAAATAACTTCATTTCGATAGGCATTTGCATATTTACTCGATTGCACTCGACTATGATATTGTCACATTTGAAAAGTTCACTTTTTTCTATTACTTCGTTTCAGAATGTGGTATACTGAAAATTGACTTGAAACTGTGGAGGATAACTTAAGACTTCAACAAATATATCTTTTTAATTATCTTAAAACTAACAATATGGATATTTCCTATTTAGTTTTGTTATAACTAAATAATATATATATTCTGTAGAATTGAACTATTAATAATATAAATACACAACAAACGATATAATTTAATATTTAACAAGGCGCACAGCGGTTCAACAACATGTAACTAACTATCTACGTGAACGACTGACTGGACTTGCTAAGGTGACCAGAAATAGTTCTATTTGTACCAGTGGCAGAGGTACGGGTTACCGGCTAACACGGCCATCCTGAAATTGGAACGTTCTCGGTCCAACTGCTTCATCTTCTTTCAGCTCGCTCTCATCCTGACTTTTTCTGTCATTAGCGCCAGCTAAACAAGGAACATCTTGAGTAGGCTGAGAAAAAAAAAATAATAATAATCAAATGTGAAATTTTACCTCATATTCATCATACGCCAGAAGATCAGCGTCTCAGTACAGAGACGGTCCAAGCGTCACCAGCCAGAAGGCCCAGGCTTCCAAAGCCAGACAACCCAAGCTGAATATTTATCACACGCCAGAAGGCCAGCGTCTCAATACTGAGACGGTCCAAGCGTCACCAGCCAGAAGGCCCAGGCTTCCAAAGCCAGACAACCCAAGCTGAATATTTATCACACGCCAGAAGGCCAGCGTCTCAATACAGAGACGGTCCAAGCGTCACCAGCCAGAAGGCCCAGGCTTCCAAAGCCAGACAACCCAAGCTGAATATTTAATAAACGCTAATACTATTGAAGAGATAGGATAAAAATTACCTGTTCCTCTATAATGTAGCTTTCCAAAATATCCGCACAGTCATCCGGTGTCCATTCCTTGGTCCAAAGTCTCATTTGACTTGGTACGGCAACTGTTGTGCGGATGGACTCGGCTATATCGTCAACTTTACGAAGCTCGTAACGGTTATGCGGCAATACTTTTGTAATTTTGTACGGGCCCAACCATCCAGATTCTAATTTTCTTGGTTTTGTCGCTTCTCTGGAAAGTAACACATAATCGCCGACAGCAAAGGATTTTATGGTAGAGGATTTTTTTTTTGAATACTTTTCTTGAGTAGTTGCGTTTTCGATAAGGCGTCTTTTAACAAACTGTCTCCATTTTTCATGCTGCATTTCGACTAAAGGAAGCTTGTCATCGGACGCGTTGTCAATAACACGTGTGATTTCAGGGAGTCGGTTATCGCAACCAAACAGTACTTGGAGTGGAGTTCGTTTGGTTGTTTTGTGCACTGTTGAATTGATAACCAGTTGTATGCGGGATACCATGGAACTCCAATTGGATGTTACAACAGCCTGCACTCTTAATAAATTTGCAATGAAACGCATATAAACCTCTACTTGTCCGTTAGCTTGATGGACATAAGGTGTTATGAAATGCCATTCAATACTCCATTCAAGCAGGAAATCATGATTTTGGACGGCTTTTAAGGATGTGCCATTATCACTGATAATTCTACATGGAGTACCGACTAAAAACACTATGTCCTGTATACATTCAGCTATGTCTCCAGTTTTTAAGCTTTTAACTGCATAAAGAAACGTGTATTTAGAAAAGGCGTCGACTGCTACAAAAACATGGGAAAAATTGTCTTCGGTTTTCGGTAAGGGACCCAAACAGTCAATGTGAATTGTATGAAAGGGGATATCAACCTTCGGAATGGAATGGACTTCGAAAAGTGCTTTTCTTGGAAGACGTTTTCGGGTGAGGCAGGTTAAACATGAATCGACATACTTTTTAACAAATTGGTGCATTCTAGGAAACCAAAAATGCGAAGCTATACTTAAAATGGTTTTGTCAATTCCAATATGATATTGTCCATCGTGGTATTCTTTGAGTAGAGAATATCTGGCATTCTTAGGTACAAAATATTGAGTGACTTTCTCAGAATTAATTTCACCCAAATGACATAGGGTGTTACCAATGATGCAAAATTGATTTTTATCTAATTCACCGTTTAACAATTTTTCTTTCAACTCAATTGTTTCACTATCAGTACTTTGTTGTACAAGCAACCAACCCGAAGGCATTCGGCTTTGATTATCTGAATCGTCATCTGCACAAATTACATTAGAAACATGAATTGATTCAACAATCTTTTTATCATTAGTTTGAATAGGTTTTGGCGGGTTACGACTCAAATAATCAACATACGCCATTTGATTACCAGATTTGTGTTCGATTGTAAATTCAAAATCTTGAAGATAAACCCACCATCGACTTACTCTTGGTAAAAGTTCACGTTTATGTTGAGAACTTTTCAGAGCATTACAATCTGTCACCAATTTGAATGGCACTCCGACAAAATAGTGTCTGAAATGTTTTAAGGCATACACGACCGCCAGAGTTTCGAGCTCATAGGAATGATAACGGGACTCGGGGCTAGTTGTCGCCTTACTAAAATAAGCTACAACTTTTTTTAATCCGTCATAGTTTTGTATAATTATCGCACCAAAACCGTGGCTACTTGCATCCGTATGCAGTTCAAGTGGAATATCTGGGTTGAAAATAGATAAAACGGGCTCATTTGCAAGGATATTTATTACATAATCGAAAGCTTTATTGTGCTCTTTTGACCATATCCAAGCAACATCTTTTTTTAACAGATTAGACAAAATTCTAGTTTTAACAGAAAATTCTGGTATCCATTTTCGGAAGTAGCCTGCAAGCCCAAGAAATTGTCGTACTTCTTTGACATTTGTAGGTGGTTTCATGGATACCAGATCTTCCGCTTTTGAAGGACTGGGCTTTACGTTGCCATTTGATATAAGGCGACCCAGGTATTCCACCTCCTGCTGTAAGAATTTACATTTATCTATGTTGACAGAAAATCCGTGAAATCTTAGAGTAGTTAAAACTAATCGTAAGTGTTTTAAACCCTCCGATTTAGTACGAGACGGTATTAGAATATCATCCATATATATTAATACAATTCCTTCTTTAATTTCATCTTGTAGGGCAATATTAATAGCTCGTTGAAAAATAGACGGAGCATTAGCCAACCCAAATGGCATGCGCAAATATTCATATTGACCATCTTGAGTTATAAAAGCAAGCTTTTCTACAGATTCGGAATGAACTTTTATTTGATGAAAACCGGCAGCCATGTCAAGAATGGTGAAATATTTATTATTGCTTAAACGATCAATATGGTCGTCGATTCTTGGGAGTGGAAAACGATCTTTTACTGTTATTCTATTCAGAGCTCTAAAGTCACAAACTAACCGTGGCTCCCCATTTTTCTTTTTGACAAGAAAAGCGGGGCTGGCATAAGGAGAATTAGAGGGACGTATTATATTATTTTTCAATAAATCATCGATAATTTCACGAACTGTTTCTCTTTCAGCTATTGAAAATCGGTAAGGCCGAAATTTAATTTCTTTATTTGATGTCAAGCGAATTTTAAATTCTCCCGTGGTTATAAGAGACAACGACTTATTACCGCTTGTAGAGATGTCTAGGAATTCGTTTAACAAATTATTAAGTTCGTTATCTGCGACCATAGGTTCGCTAAATTTCAAAGTTGGTTGATTTAACTCATATTTTAAAGTAATGCCGGGAGTAGCTAAAAAGTCCAGTCCAATTATAATATCACAAGGAATAAATTCGTTCGGAACAATGTGTAAATTTTGTGAAAATTTTGAGTCATTTAACATAACAGTTACCTTAATAATTTGTTTTGAAACAAATGAACTATGTCCAACACCTCTAATAACCATCGTTTTGTTTAATGCCAATGAATTCATTTGTTCAATCAAATTTTCTCGAATGAGGGACACTTCAGCGCCTGTGTCCAGTAAAACGTTATACATTTTATCATTAATGTTAAGAGGGTACAGCTTTAAATTTGTTCCATTTTCCGTAGTCTGCGGACCGAAAATGTTAATCGTCTTTGTACGTTTCTTCCTTGCAAAACAATTATCTATAGTATGACCTGCTTTATGACAATAATCACATTTATTACTTGTAGACGGAGCAGAGTCATTTCTTTCACGTTTAAGGGTTTGATGCTTCATAGGACATAAAAATCTAGGGTGGCCCTGTTGACCACATTTGAAACATTTTATATTACTATTCACCGGAAAAGTTTGTTTTTCGGGACGTGTGAACATTTGCTTACCTTTATTTATTTTAATAGTAAAATTAGGCTTTGACTGAATGCGAGATAAATGCGCCATCAAAGAAGTAACAGACAAATGACCGGCTTGCATTATTTGTGCTTGCAATGTACTATCTTTAATGCCAAAACAAATTAAACTAATAATTTGCGATTGAGACAAAGCTATTTTCAACAAATTAATTTTTTGTAGCTTCAGTCTAGCATAATGCCCATATGTTGGACATTCTTCATCATTAAAAGTTATAGCTTCGTGCATCAATCTACCAAAATTTACTGTGCCCGAAAAACTTTCAATTAAATCTGATTTTAAATTTGCCCAAGAACGAATATCGGTTGGGCTCCAACAATTAAACCACTCACCTGCCTCGCCCTCAAAACTACCTGATATGTGCATCATAATGGTACTATCATTCCATCCTATATCTGCCGCCAAATCGGAAATTTCCTTTGTCCATTGTTCAGGGTCATTTTGACCAGGAACAAACTTCGGTAACGTAATAGGAACACTGGACGATGGCAATGGCACATTGGACCGACCATCCACTCGTTGTAAGAAATCGCGTAGTAAGTTTTCCAACGTCGATCCCACAGAATTGCTTTGTTCATCCATTTTGTCAAACAAACAAAGAAAAAGTTGTTTTGTTTTTGTTTCACTTATATTACAAAAATATATGGTTTACCGGCGAATTAAGGGCTCGACCACTTCTGATGTTATAACTAAATAATATATATATTCTGTAGAATTGAACTATTAATAATATAAATACACAACAAACGATATAATTTAATATTTAACAAGGCGCACAGTGGTTCAACAACATGTAACTAACTATCTACGTGAACGACTGACTGGACTTGCTAAGGTGACCAGAAATAGTTCTATTTGTACCAGTGGCAGAGGTACGGGTTACCGGCTAACAAGTTTAGATTATTTTTTTGGTATATCTTCGAAGTCCAGGGTCCAATACTGATAAAATTAATATGAAACCACCCTGTCTTGGATATATCAGACTAAAAATACTAAGGATCACTACAAATATGTATTATAAAGTCAGAATTTCGAAAAAAAATGTCCTCAATTTATTTCTCGAATGTGAAGTGCTTTGCGGATGTTGGACTAGTTTCATTGCCTCTGGAGCCATTGAAGCACTGAGCTTGTCACTGAGCTTGTTGCACTAGCACTGAGCTTGTCTAATCAGTTCCAAAATGGTGTGGGAACGCATAGGTATACTCAAAGAACTTGTGAAAAACCCCAAGTATCTTTCAAGCAAAAATTCACGCCATAAGAAAGTGTGCCCAGTTCAAAATTGACAAAGGATGTAGAGGGCAAAAGATTATCATAATGTCGGATAGTCAAGCAGCCATTAAGGCACTGAGCTATGGTGTGGGAATGCCTTGGCAATCTAGGTATACTCAATAAACTAGGCGAGACCAATATAGTAACCTTACTGTGGATTCCAGGACACACTGGAATAAAAGGGAATGAAATAGCAGATATACTGACAAGGAGGGGGACTGAAAGACCTTTTTGGGGGCCGGAACTATTTTGCAGTATCAGCCCCAATGTAATATGGGAAGGAATGGACAAAGCCGAATAAAAGAGAAGATCTGACCATTGGAAAGATCTAGTAGGGCTTAGACAATCAAAGATTCTGATGGGTGGCTACAACCCATTGACACCTAGGTGATTATTGAATAAAAGGAGAGAGCCTGTAGATATCCTAAAATACCTCGGGGAAATAGGACTAAAGGAGCTACTAGTCTCTCATACTCTCCCTAGGAACTAAGTAGAAGTAAGGGTGCACAATAGATCTTTTAGGTCTCAGTGAATGTCACCCCATCATACATACATACATTGCCTCTGGAGTTGGTAGGAAAATACGTCCTGATAAAATATTAATTATCCGCCGAGGATCTGTTGTTAGCATTTTCGGTCAATCGGATCTTCTTGGATCAGTTTACGCACAGCATCAATGTTTCTTGGATCGTCACTAATATTTTTCCCGCTTAATTCAAATTTTCGACTTACTGTCAACTTCAAAAATTCAGCTTAGGTACAGCTTTGAACGAAGCAGTCTAAAGGCGGATTCATGCAACGTTCATTATAATTACATTTTCATTATATTATAACTACACTTAAATTACATTTTCATTGCCTAATGAAACCAGTTCATGGAACGAGTGAATTATGGATTTGCAAATGTGTATGAACTAAGAAGAGTGACATATCATATTTGAATCAAATTTTGTTGTGTTGGAAAGTCGATTATTTGCAATTATTTGGAAATTATGAGGTTCTCACGGCAAAAGCTTCACTATTTTTGAAACTATTAGTGGTTGCTCGAAATAGAAGGTATTATAGTAATGAGAAAACATAGATCATTTTCATTACTTGAGCAGGGTAATTGTTTGACAAGTATTTTGCTTTGCTTGCTGTTCTTGAACCCTCGGTGTTTTTTTGTCATAAAGATGAGTATACTGACGTACTACGTCAATTATTAATCCATTATTATTTTGGAAAATTAGCAACAAAAATCCCTTCAGGCGATTTTATTATTATTGTTCAAAACGATAACGCTGAAAACTGTCTAAACATAAATCAAAACAAACTTGGGAATGACAGCTAAAACATTTTTGGCGAATGCGATTTCATGGTTTTCACTAAAAATATAATGTAATTATAATTTATAGTTGAAAGTAGATCAGCTCCTTAATGCAATAGTGTAATTGAAATTCAATAATGTGGTTGCATAAACATCATATAGGAAACTATAGTAATTAACTTTTTCTAATGTAAATGTAATTATAATACAATGAAAATGTAATGATAATGAACGTTGCATGAACCCGCCTTAAAACTTTGGCGTTGAGTTAACTAAACATAACAATCAATTTTGTCATTTGATATTACTTGACAGGCACGGTTTTGTCCGCTTTTGCTAGGATACAATCGATATAAAGAACGAATAAAAAGTTATATTCAAATCACAACTCTCCTTATAAATTATTCTTCTTCACGAGACTGCTACTAACATTAAACACACTCCAGTTTGCATTAAATTACATCCTAAAACAAAACTGATTCTTTTTTTTTCTCCTCCAGCGCCTGTACATTTCGTTTATTTTTTTTTCTCCCAAATAAATCTCTACAACATTGTCAGTGGCTGCATGTAAGACGGCGTCAAGTGAAACGAGATGTCTCCAAAGAGACCGCAAGAAGGAGTCTGGGCGCCAGCTTATGAATATGCAGACGCTAGACGCATTGTCTTTTACATGTTCCCGGGGGAAAACCTTCCTCGAGTTTCACTTGAATTAGTGTTACTAACCGCACCTATTCCGAAGTAAAAAGGGAAATTCAATTGGAATCCTCGAATTCACCTGGAAACGCGGTAGATTTCGTGAAATATGTCACTGTACGTTGAATGATATCAGCAAAACTAATTTTTACATGAAACGTCCTTTCTTCACAACATTTTCAATTTGATAACCACATTTTAATTGTGTCAGCCATCAGCTCTCGATGTCCAAGACCTAGAAACTCTTCTAGCTCGTGACTGGTGATAGCTCTACTTCCTCCACGTCCAATTCGGGCCACTTCGCTTTAAATCTTGTTTAGAAAGTTACCCATGCCAAGGGTCAGCTTTTTCAAATTATTTTTCCTTTCTTCACCTCAAATTATCTTCAATTGTCCATTTTGAAATTTTTTTTTGCTTGGAATTCACTTTCAAACATTCATTTACATCAGATTAAACATCAACCAAACACACTTAATTATTAGTCCAATGATAAATAAACTTAACTGTTCATTCCACTTTATTCTTAATTATTGCATTAATTTAATTGACTTTTTTTCTCGTTCTTTTTTCTCTCCAATTTACGCATTCTTTATTTGTGAGTTTTCATTAACTAGTAGGCGGGCTCTATACGATTCCGATTCTAATATCACTTAACCTAAATTTATATCGAACGAAACCAGTTGACTCTGTGCCAAGATATTCTTAAAATGGCCATATTTCCATTTAAAATTCGTTAAACAGGACCGTAACAATTTAACCATAATATTCGTATTTCAATGCCAAGTAAAAAACGTTTCTGCTATTTTATAAATGATAATAATCATAATAGATGCAAAAGGTAATACTTACCTTTGACATCTACAGATAACACGCTTTACTGAAATAACAATTTTTAACAGGAAACCACAAAAAGAGTCTCGAAGTAGACAAAAACCAAGAAGGGGAGAAGAGGGTTGTTTCCAATAGCACAAATTGGCATGGAATCAACATGAGCAGAAAACTATGAGGGAAAGACTGTGGGCCACAACTGAAAATAATCGTATTATGTACCAGGATCATCAGACTTATGATAGCATATCGTTTGGTGATATAGTTGCCAAAGACTCGACAGGCTGGGGTAGTATAAAAGTTTTAACCAAAAGCATGCCTGCCTGGTAGCCGTGGGAGATATGAAGACAGCCCCAACAGCCGTAATAAACAACAACCTACCGCCACTTCATGTCTACTTACAAGGCAAAGCCAGATCAGTCATCAGTTTTATTATCAGAATCAAGCTTATAGTATTACAAGTCACCGTAGCTTGGAGTAGCATTTTCCTGTTTATTTCAAGGAGTATTTTGATCTTGGGGGTTGAGGACGGAGAACCAGTCCCATCAGTCCGTCTACCATAAAAATTAAGTAAGCTTAGGAAGTTTTTCGATATATTCTTTTTGAACTGTAACTTTTTTCAGTTTTGTTTTTAATCACTTTAATATATTGGCAAAATGAAGTTATCTATTAAAAAAACACGACGGAACCTCTATATTATTACATAATTTTGATTAAACCAAACTACATTACATAACTTTCGAAGACTCCCGGCTCCCCTAACCATGGACAATGTCGACATCCACATGCATATCATAGACATTGACTGTGCAAAGTGCAGGCTTGATATAGTGTATGTTAATTAGCATGCAAATGAAACTATTTCAATTGTCTGACAAAAAAGTCACAGTTTCTGCTTAACTTGGTTTATCACTGCTAACAACGCCGAATATATCGGCGTTTCGCGACCCCGTTAGGATGGGGGCTGTGAATTCCACATGGTAAAGACAGTATTGAGTTGGTGGTCGAGAAAAAATTTACATCTATGCGTTCGAACGAATGTTGACATACATAATAATTGGATATCTTTTCACTTTGTTAAAAAAATAGATGTTATTTTCCAGGCTAATATTACCTTTACACAACAATTAGCCATATGAGACAAAAAGATGTTTTAATAGATATTTTGAATTTTCATAATATTAAATTACACATATAGAGTTTTAAGATTACATTTCATTGCTATTGTTATTTTGATGAATAATAAAACTACGCCATTTTTCTATAAACATTGCTTCATAACTTGCCTTCATTTAACCAGTTTGGATTGAGCGTAATAAGCAATCTTTTAGGAAAAATTAACATTTATGGTTTCTATCAAACACCCTTCTTTGTCTTCATACAACTGGCTTACTGATGTCATTTTTTTTGCTTTTCTTGACTTCTTATAATTTCTAACAATCCCTTAAACAACTGGCTAGATACAAGAGAGTAACTTTGTTCTAGGGCATAAAGGAGTGGTCGGAAATGAGATTGCTGATTGTCTCGCAAAGAAACGAGCTTAAATTCTGTCTTTTAGGACTGAATCATTTTGTGGTATCCCAAAAAGCCGCATCGTGAAATTACTACTTCTATATAATACTACCACACTAGTACTACTACTACAATAGGTTTATTGTTTTCTAACGCCTTAAATACTTAGATCAGGTCTACTTAGAGCCTGATCAGGCTACAGACCAAGTTCCAAAACAAATAAGAGGCTTTCTAAGAAGCTTAGATCTCTTGCACTAAAATATAGAATCTTTTACCGTTAACTGGAATGAAGATGGACTGAAATAGGAAAGTGGAGTTGTAGTATTTTCTGCTTGAGGAAATCTTTGAGAACGAAGAAAAAATAGCAAGATATTCTTCGTACATTGAGGACAAAAATTGCTCAAATAGAATCAAGAGATAAAAGTAGAAAAAGCGGAGGAGACAAAAAGCATGCTTTGTTCATCTGTTATTTACACAAGATTCTGTAAAAAACAGTGTTCGGGGTATTTATTGTATAATGCTACAATCTAATTGTGTGTCATTTGTGAACTTACTAAATATTTTTGTAGGTACGTTTAGGTAAAATTACCTCTTGACTTTTAATGGCTAAATCCTTCGGACACCCTCCATCTGTTCTATTCATTTTTGTTGATTTTGAAAGGGTTAAGCGTTAACGACTGTTTTTCATTAAAAGCTAAGAATAATTCATTACGAAGGCACAACAATAATATTTATGAAGACAACATCGGAGCTTCTATGTTTTACAATAATGTTACTGAGTTACAAAGAAAAGATAAGGTGTTGATTACAATTTAAATTTAAATGTTTTCGACGAAATTAAAGGAAGAGATAAACGTTCTACTTTTAATTAATGTCAACTTACTAAACGAGTTTCATTAGCAATTTTATCGCGAAACAATACACCCAGCACGTGCTTAACTGTTATTATACCGGGTGTATTTTCAAGGCAAAAAATGTACACTTTTTCAACAGAACGGTTTATACATTAATTTATTGTAAAAGCTGATACTTTTTTTTCAAAAAATGTTTAATTGGTAAATTACTTGATTTTTTATATTATGTGATTCGAATCTCTAGTACCATTTGATAAAACTATCATGAATCAACCGTTGAAAAACAACTTCTGAGCTATGAGATACATTCGTTAACATCTAGTCACAAGCGTGTAAGCCGTAAGTGAGCAGAATATCAATTTAAATTCAGAACGCGTTCGTCCTTAATACACCCTTCTAAATCTTTTGTGTCAATTTTCGATTTCGTTTCAAATTAGTTGAATCCTTTTCATTCCAGTTTTAGTGCTCTAAATGCCTCGACGTCAGAAAAATTAACAATTCTAAGATGAGTGTAATAATAATAATAAAATTTTATATCGAAATACTGATAAAGTTATCAACTTAATGTCACCAATTAATTAAGATATTCCGCTTGCTTCCGTTTATTTAAAATTGAAAATATACCTTTGATAAAAATTTCACTTTATTTACCAAACAAATTCATGATATTTGATGATACAGGGACAGCCACAAACGAAATTATAAATTTCGGTTTTTTTAAGGACAATGCTTTTTTGAATATTTTTATTTTTGACTTTGCGGTAGCGTTCCAGCTGCTGTTATGAAGAATTTAATTTTTCCCTAACTGATACCGTGTCTGACACTTCCAAAAACTTGGTGTCAGATGGGGACCAAACATTTTTACGAACTTTTATTATTCTTGATCACATAAGCCATTCAATTTCCCCAAAATAATAAAAAGAATAATTAATATATCACAAGAAACATATAGAAGATGGATTTGTTCTATTTTTGTTTGATAATATCTGTTAATTTCTTCGATCTTTTTTGCTAAATTCCTTTCTATTGAAAATACAAAATTAATAAACGGTTTCATACTGAGTGCGTTGAATGAACTTAACCTATGAACTGTCACACGACCCTCCTAACATTTAATATTTATATGACGTCTCAGTTCCGCCGATACTTTCAGTGACGTTATGAGCGATTATAAAGATGTCCAATTGCATACCAAATTTTGTGAAGTTATGCAGAGTTTATAGAGTTATGGCCTGCCTAAGACACTGTTTATATTTATATTATCCTATTGGTGAATGAAATAAGTATCACTTTGCTGGGACTTGCTGATAGCTTTTACTTCGAACACCTAGTGGTGATAGGGCTTGAGGCTCCGTCGTGTTTTCCTATAACCAAATCGTCAGCATAGCCTTTAGAGCAGGCATGACCAACGTGCGGTCCTCGGGAGTCTGCCATGCGGCCCCTGAGCTAGTTTAGAATGTTTTAATAAAAAAGGAAAATGTGTTTTATTTCTAAAAATACATGAATAGAGTACGGTAAAATTAATGTGAAACTTTAGTTTGTGTCTGAAGTGCCAGCTTCTTAACGTCAGGTTCAAATTCTGTGGTGGCGGCCCTCAGTAGGTATTGAAGATGATCGTCTTGTTAGGCGAATCCTAGGGCACAGCACCTGGGAGACTACCGGATAGAAGAGGGACAGTTACCTGCAGATATCCTAAAATTCCTCGGGGAAATAGGACTAAAGGAGCTACTAGTCTCTGAGACTTTCCTCAGGAACTAAGTAGAAGTAAGGGGGCACAATAGATCTTTTAGGTCTCAGTGAATGTTACCCCAAAATACATACATACATACATACAAGGCGAGACCTTTCGTTGTATTTGATTCACTTTATCCTTGAAAATGTTTGCTCGCACAAATAGGTTGACCCAAACATTGGAAAAACTCGTTTTACCAGTTTCTTCTCGAGTATTTTAGAACACAAAGCCTGCTGATTGATGATGCAATAAACAGATAATGGCAGCTCCAAGTGTGCACACAACGCATCTTTTTATAGCAAAATACAAATAAATTATCGATGAAATTTATATGAAAAGATCCAAAGCGATTCTAAATTATTTAAAGATGCCATTTGTTGGGTTATTTATATTAGCAAAGAAGCTGATGAAATAGGATGAAGTAAGATAGGTCAAAGTCAACATTATTGTCCTTTAAAGATAAGTCGTCTCTAATGAAATATTGTATTAACATTACTAATGCATTCTTGAATAAATTGCTTTATATACAGGGTGGCCTCTGTTTCTATGTTTTTGAACAATTGTAATTGTCGAATTGGAAAGAAATTGGGTATTTTTTAGAGATAAGGTTCCAGAAGCTTTTGTTTATTTAGGAAGATAGTAAAACATATATTCTACATTCATAAATTGGTTTTTATTTTGACTTAGTTTTCCGTTATCGAAATTTGTCTTCAATGTTTCTTCCAGGTATGTATGTATGTATTTTGGGGTACCATTCACTGAGACCTAAAAGATCTATTGTGCCCCCTCACTTCTACTTAGTTTCTGAAGAAAGTCTCAGAGACTAGTAGCTCCTTTAGTCCCGGAGGAATTTTGGGGTATCTGCAGGCTTCAACCTCCTAGGTGCTGTGCCCCAGGATTCTGAATTATGAATTGCTGTGAAATTTGCAAGTATGTGGATGAAGGTTTCTTCTTCCATTCCTCAAAATCTACAATCGTCTTTCTCCACTATTTTGAGCTTTTAAAGGTGCCCATTCAGGCGACAATGTTCAGTTAGGATTCCTGTTAAAACTCTCAGTGCAGTTTTACTTTGACTTATGCATTCATTTGATCTCAACAGGTTGTAGCCACCGAGAAGAATCTTAGATTGCCTGAGCCCTACTAGATCTTTCGAATGGTCAGATCTTCTCTTTTCTTCGGCTTTACCTTTTTTTTCCAATATTAAATTGGAGCTGATTCCGCAAAAGGGTTCTGGCCCCCAAAAGAGTATTTCAGTCCCCCTCTTGCGAGTCGCAGTGGAGGACCTTATAGACCCACTCACCATAAACCATAAACCTAGCCCCCTCTTCGGTAGTTCATCTGCCAATGTGTCCTGGAATCCACAGTAAGGTGACTATATTGTTCTCGCCTAGTTCATTAAGTTTGCCAAGGCATTCCCACACCATTTTGGAACTGATTACACAAGAGCTCAGTGCAATGGCTGCTTGACTATCAGACATTATGATAATCCTTTTCCTTCTATATCCTTTGTCAATATTGAACTGGGCACACTTTCTTATTGCGTGAATTTCCGCTTGAAAGATACTTGAGGTTTTTCCCAAGCTCTCAGAGTGTTTGGTTCCTGGCCCGTAAACTCCTATCCCAGTTCCTTCTATTGTTTTTGAGTCGTCTGTGTATCATTGAATGGTATTCTTTCCAAGTCTGGTAATGGTATTTGGATCCCATTCCTTCTTGTTGCTTAATTCCGTAACGAATTTCTTTGAAAGTTATACTTTTTCATCGTACCATCTTGTGGCATGTCCCAGGTTGTCTGTTTTCTAACTTACTTCCAACTCTACTTAGTCTGTATCTTGTTCTTTCTGCAACACTCTCCACCACCATATTATGTAATGGTGTGAGCTTGAGAATCACTTCCATTGCTGCCGTTGGGCATGTACTCATTGCTCCTGTTATGCATATACAGGCTAGTTTTTGAATTTTGGAGAGGTTTTCTCTTGTCGTCAAGAGGCTAGTTCTACTACTCCACGCAATGGCTCCATAAGTGATAATTGGTCTCACTATGGCACTGTACATCCAGCTCAGGATTTTTGGGCTACAGCCCCAGTTTCTTCCTGCCAGATTCCTTCACACCATTAGATCCATTTTTGCTTTGTGTGTAATCTCCTTCTCGTGCTTGTTCCACAGGAGTTTACTGTCTAGAGTCAAACCTAGATACTTGACTTCTAGACCACTAACTAAATAATAATTTAAGAATAGCTAATTGATAAAAACAAGATAATAAATTAGAGACTTTGGGTATGTAGTGTGTGAAAACATAAAAACAGAATGATTTTGACGCTGAGTCCCACTTGCCTACTCCAGCTATTTGTATAGTTCAGACTCTTTTCTTCCATACTGGACCACCTTCAATTTTTTTGTGGAAAAGTAATTTTTGTTTAAACTGTACCCTGGATACAACCTTGTAAAATTTGTTATTAATTGTAGACGTTTTGAGTAAAATGGTAGACCTTCACTCCAGAATTATAAAATAATAATTATGAATAATTACATATTTACATTAAATTTTTAACCAAAAATAAGTATCGATTTGTTCAAGAACATTTTTTGCTTTGAAGTTAAGTATGTTTGTTGAAGTTTGTTTGAAATCTCATAACACAATTGACTTGTTACGTCTTGAATTAGCAATTTCTGTAATATAATTGGTAGCGACTGCAGGCAGATTTCAGCAGTTGTTTCGATAATTCAATTCCAAACCAAGAGGCTGTACGAACTTAATTAATTTTATACTTACAATCATTACTTCGTTAAAAAGATAATTATCAAAGCGAGCCGCGACATAACCCTCTCTAAACTTTACAAATCACCCTAAATTAAATATACCGAACTACAGACCTTTTTGGAATTTTAAACCAGGGAGGGATAATAACTTTTAATAAATTTTAGGAAAGGGTTACAGAAAAGTTGGAAAACATGCCACTTACAGTGAACGCGCTTATGGTTGGAAATTCTTTTGTTTTATTGGTGAAATCAGTTCGTTTTACACTTTTTTTATTCATAATAAATATAATTAAATATATAATAAACAAAACATCAAAATGTTTAAAAAGTATTTAATAATCAGCAACATATTCTGTTAATATAATCACGCCAATGTATTGTTTAAAACTGCAATATATTTCATTTTTCAATTCCGTTTATTATTTTATATTTCAATTAAATAACATCATAATTTTGTTTCAAGTCATTGCATCAGAAAAAAAAGCAGAATATAAACATGTCCAGAATACATAATTGTAAAGTATTCAAATCGTACTTGCTAATAGTTTTAATTTATATTATAATTCACCGTTTTCTTCTTTCTTTACTACATTTTGGGTGGTCAACCCAATCCATTATGATGCCAACGGATTTTATGTTTGCGAGACAGGAGTTCAAATTCACTTTAGACGTTGTTATCAACGAAATTAACACCTCATTAATTGCGTCTGATAGACAGGCTGCTTTTAGGCCAAGCAATAGGTGAATATTTTTGACAAAAACCTAGTAGAAAAGGAATAATGCCATCATATAATAGTTATTTATACTATAATGCCCGTATTTCTAAACGCCCAATAAGAGTTATTGGTTCCATAAAACCGCAATGTTTTTCTTGATATGGGAAAAAACGTCATCTCATTTATGCTGTCAATTTTGGTAACAAATTATAGTATCCGAACATCTTCTCAACTTTAACTATGAATATGACTGTTAGTAATGAAAAATATGAAATTATGAGCACTCAGAAGAAAATAGATGGGCGTAAAAAAAGTATTGTACGTTACAGGTGCGCGTTCTTCCTCGCGCATGCGCAAACGATTATACCGCGACGAAATCGATGTACAGGTGCGTGTTCTTCCTCGCGCATGCGCAAACGATTATACCGCGACGAAATATTTGGTCACGTGACAATTCGGTATAAATAGAAGCAATGCCTTCCCCTTCCCCCTCCCCTTCCCCTTCCCCTCCCCCCTCCCCTCCCCCTTCCCCTTCCCCTTCCCCTTCCCCTTCCCCTTCCCCTTCCCCTTCCCCTTCCCCTTCCCCTTCCCCTTCCCCTTCCCCTTCCCCTTCCCCTTCCCCTTCCCCTCCTACGGACCCACAGAGACAGTGTTCAGCG
This sequence comes from Lochmaea capreae, assembly GCA_949126875.1. Taxonomy (NCBI): domain Eukaryota; kingdom Metazoa; phylum Arthropoda; class Insecta; order Coleoptera; family Chrysomelidae; genus Lochmaea; species Lochmaea capreae. The sequence goes on from OX421409.1 coordinate 16,659,921, forward strand.
CTTTTACCCACTAAGCCACCGTCGCTCTGCCGGTACTAGTTGTGTTTATTTCAGCTTTTGATGAATTTTTTCGAAATTGTGAAAGTGGCGTAACTTTTGCCCACGACGTTTCCGCAGGTGAAGGCCGGTGTCATTCAACTCAGCTCGTCAAGCCCTGTCGAATGACATCACTTTTGCCCCCCTCCGCCACTTTATCCAAAGTAATGGGACGCCTTATTCATTTATTGATGTGGATGTAATGATAATGGAAATTGCTGGAGTGTGTCGTTCTTGTGTAATGGAAATGAAAGTGATTATTGTTACTATTCCTGATTCCAAAAATGGAATGGCACGTAGGTACATTCACAGTGACTAACAGTGACGATGAGAAGGTTAGTTATTTCAAGATAGTTCGAAATTACATTGTTATAAGATCCCACATGACGAATTTTAATCCTTCTTTATGCGATATCATAAATGGAAGGTGCTTAAACAACCCCGTCGGGAAATACTAGATGTCTTCAATTCCAAGTAAAATTGATGAATTTCTGAATTTTGAGAACTTTATTCCTTTTCGTTAATTAGAAATTAAACCACAATATTTTTTGTATGTTTATTTCAACGTTTCGGTAGGCAAATAAGAATGATAATAAAACGTCTCCTACAGTACTTCAAAAGTAGCAGAAAACTTGGTTAGACATGGAGAAATTATGAAGTCAGTACATTTTATACAAACTGAAAAAAAACGAGAAATCATTTATCCAAATTTTTGTAAATAATGTTTTTAATTGTACTATTATTATGAATATTAATATATGTAAATGAGATACACGTTTTATATGGCATAAATTATCACCACCCAAGGGTGGTAAGTTGACTTACAGCCCGTCGTCAAAGGGAATCGATACCTTTTTGGTAATTTTTATTTACAGTATCAAAATGTGTTGTGATATAGGGAGGAAAAAAAAATCATTGATTGTACTCTATTTTTAGGGTAGTATTTGGAACTTCTGAATATACAGTTTCATTGTTATCAGTTTCAACACAACATTTTAAAATTTTTCACGTCCATTACACCTATGAATAATATTACTCAATCTGTGAACCGAATTCAGGCATTTCCCTGAATAATGGACCGATATTTTTGTCAAAATACATTTTCTCGCACAAACGTTCAACCGCAAAATGGATTTTCTCAGAATAAAATTTCAGAAATCACAAGTTTATAAAATACTTATAGATAGAATGAAAAAGTTTGTTCGACCTTTCAGCTGTCGAGTTTTCGAGGTGTATTCGTGCTTTGTAGCTTTTATATTTGCATTTTTATTTATTTCGACAGAAGAAGAGCACTTAGAACAAACACAATATTTAAGTTTTTGGTGGAAAACCATAAAAAATATCGTAGTCATAAATAACAGTGTTGGAAATATAATTAAAGAGGTCAGAAAAAACTTCACGAACGGTTGTGTTTACTTTTCGGCGATTTAAACGACATCGCTATCACAAATTAAGTAATTAAAAGTAACAAAGATTAATTACTTTTTTTGCTAAACGTAATTAATTGCCACCAAAGAAGGTCTCAATACTTATTTTTTGTTTAGTGACGTATGCTTCGTCTGGATTTATTTTTCGAACTTTTGAATTTTGCTTCACACCGAAGCGATCTGTATAGTCATATGTTTTTTATTATAATTAGGAAACTGAACTCATTAGAGAACTGATCAAGTTAACTTCAAACTTATTGGGATTACTACTTGGAGATTTCCTCTAAAGTTTCCTTTGCAAACTAAAATTGGTAAGTAAGCTACTTAACCCCATTCCTCCGAAGGTTGTTTTCCTTGTGGATTGTAAATTTAGTTAGTTATTGGCTTAAAGCTGTTTGCCATAATTTATTTTATGGAATATAATATGGTATGCAAATTGTCAGTTTCCTGTATCATACCACCAATACCTTCAGAAAAATTTTCGGTTAATATTATTATTAGGGTGGGTGGATTAAGAAATAATATTCGTAATTTTTGCTGGAAGAGCCGATCTACAGGGTCTTTTTAAATTCGAAAATGTTCAGGTGATTGCATAAAGCATACAAACGTTTTAAGCTTCTTGAGAAATACCTACCATTTGTCAAACTACACACTAAATGATTATCGTTCATTTCAACATTTGCAGTGTACTAGTAAGTTAGTATACAGACAAATCAATACAAAATAGGAAACTTACTAGTAAACTTCAATTTGCAGCTACCAATAAAAGAATTAGACACGAATGAACTGCCAAAGTGACAACAGCATTGAGTCTCGGAAAAAACTTCAAGAGTGAAAATAGCTATTTCCTCCTACCCCTATAGAAAGTAGACACTTTCCTCCCTCAAATCAGGGAGGAAACTCATACTTTTTCTCCCTAGGGAGGAAAAGTACTTTCCTCCCGAGGATGGAGTTTACTTACAGTAATTTTTCAAGGGAGGAAAAGGCATTTTACTCCCATGTTATACATATGATTTTTCCGCCTCCCTCAAATAACATTTTTTAATAATTTATTTATGAAACTAACAAACAAACTAAAACTATGAAGTAGGTACAGTATAACTTATAGATACATTGTAGCGTAACACACTTTGAAACTGTTAATCTGTCAATGGACCATAGAATGCTATATAATATTTCTGCCCTAAATTCGAAAACCGGATGTTTCTATGAATTGAAGTCAAATTGTTAATGTAAAAATCGTTAAATTAAAATAACAATTTACTGATTTCTACCATTTTGCAAAATGTGTGTTCTATGAATAAACGGTAACGTTTATACTTATATAATATTATATAATATTGGTCGTCAATGCCGTATAAGTTATTTCATTGATGACGTACCATGACGTCACTTTTACTTTTCCTCCCGCTCCCTACAATGAGGCCAGGAAATGTATACTTTGGATAGAGGTTGGCGGAAAAAGTTTTTTTATCCTACACTATGAGAAAGTTGAATTTTACTAGCTTCGCGGGGGCGAGTAATTTACCTTTTCTACGGCTAGCCGAGAAAATAAATTTTACGCTTCCACGCTAGCTGGTGCCTCAATTGCTAATTTGATTGATATCCCACTTAAAAAAGAGATTTCAATCACATCATATTCAGAAAAAAGAAAAAAGAATCGCATAAAATAAACAACACCATTAAACGTCACAATTTTCACGGTCCTAATCTTAAAAAATAATAATTATACGGGATTAAATATTGGACATCAAACTAGAACTAAGCGACTTAAAATACATAAGAATATCTACTTCTTCAGCTTATTTATTTTGCATTGTAGCGTATTGTAAGAAAAATGGGAATTATTGGGAAAAACCGGCTAAAAATTGAATGGTCACCTTAGGAATTCAGAAATCAATACTTTTTCCACAACGGGCCAAAAAGGGGAATATTTTTTAAAACAATTAATTCTGCGAATTTTCAAAAATTCGCCGTTTTTTCATTAGGTAGGTGAGTGTCAAATAGGGCGGGAACTTATTGAGGATCAGAAGGGGTATATGTACCACATTTTGCAAAAGGATTTTTTTTTAAACACTCCATGCTAAATAGCAACTCTTTTTTGGTCTAAAATCAAAAAAATTGTTTATTTGTCCATATGTTGAAATGTTCTTATGGGTCTCAAATTGTTAGTAATTAGTGCCTACTCAATGTCCCTCATAATTTTTTTGTCACTTACTATTTTCCAGATATTTAAGATGCAATAGTCCTCTTCTACCACCTATTCAGTAAAATGCCTATTTTTGAATGGCCATATCTTCCTTTGGTTCAATCGTCCAAAAAACGAATTTGAATTGTCATTTCAACGGGCTTTTTTTAAGCAGAAACAAATTTTTCGCAACTCATGAAAAACTGAAAGAAAATTTTCCGTTTCAAAAACTGGCAATTTTTCCAATAGGTAAGTTTATTTTGGTATCTTTTTGCCCCGGCCCCTTTCAAGGCTGTAAGGTCCACACTTCCAAAGTTGTATTATCGAATTTGACACACCCTCCTTATCAAAATTCAATTCACATTAATTGGCTGCCATTATTTTCGAACTAATTACTTCACAAATTTCCTCCTTGACTAGGTTATTAAAGCTCTTTCCGAATTTTTACTTTGTCACCTCGTATCTTTGCCGTTAACGAAATAGCAGCGAGAAAGAGGAAGAAATTAAGACTGTTGTTGAGCGAACTAATGATGAAATCGATTTAGAAGAAGATAACAATAAAGATGATAATCCTATCGCAGATGATGTTTCGGCCGGTACTGGAGACAATAAACTAGTCAAATTAGCTATACAAGCGATTTTTTTCAGCTCTTTAAAAAATGATATTTATTCGGTTGACTTATGGTCAATTTTTTGCTAGCCACTGAAAAAATGTACCTTTACGAGGACCCGCATTATTATTTTTTACAGTAAATCCATTTGTCACAGTACATGCTACAACGAAACTTAAATTATTTTGTCACATTGTGGTTTATTTTGAGGGAAGTGATAGAATTAAGCAAAAAGGTGAAACGAAATGTGTGTCACGCACTGTACCGTACAAACAAAGTGCGTTCGTGCTCGAAATTCAAATGACTAATGCTCCAAAAGACCGCAAAATAAGCTTGAAAAAAATCACGACAAGATGTGACTGCTCTATAATACAGGTCCGACTTTAATGTATTCGAAAAATTGTAGAAAACAAATTTAGGGGTGAAAATAAAAAGTACGTTTGTTTTTGCTAGACTACAGACTTTTTTGTCTTCTGGTTTAAGTTTCACAAAACCAATTTTTCACCGGTATGCTTTTATATGCTGTAAGTTAACTCAAGCTGCCCGAATATTATTTTGCTTTGACGACCTAATGCCTCGTATTCTGCAAGTTGGTTTTTGCCCCTTTACCAAATAAAGTTTCCCGCTGTACAGCCTCATTTTATGCAGGCCTCAATTTGGACACGTTAACTTTTTCACTGAAATTACTGGTGAAAAATGTTATTGCAAACCATAGATTCGTATTGTTAATGCAAATCAACTGGGGAATATAAAGATTCAGAAGCTTGGTCGAAAACTGAAATTCCAAAATTGATTTACGAGTATAAGTCTTATACCGCCCAAAATACCATACATCATCCAAATACCATCTTAAGCATCTGGTTTAATACATCATCGCCAATATTGTGGTTTCCTATAATTTTCTCTAATTAATAATTCGATTTCAGTTCATAGAATATTGATTAGCACCGTTAAGATGCGGTTATACAAGCGCTAAACTATGCGAGGAACATATTTGGCCATTCGGAAAATCGTGTAGATATAAGGCAGCTCACTTTTTCTTGAAAGTATGTTAATTTATGAACCCGTTGCTTAAAATCGTCAAAAAAAAAACAAAAAATCAAAAGATCTAGAAGATACCAGAAATTAGTATTATAATTTTACATAAAAATATGATCATGGTATATTCTTTGATGCTGATTGATCTTTTATTCAATGTGGATGGCCAGATCTATATAGCAAGAGACTGGTTGTATATTTAGTATATTTTTTCGACCATTCAAAGAGATCTGAAAAATCTATTAATGTTTTTTGTACTCACCTCCAGATAATATAAGTTTATTTTTTGCAGGAGTTTTAGGATATCTTAAAGCTTCAGACTAGACAAGTATTCTTTTTCTATCTAGTAGTCTTCCAGGTGTTGTGCCCGCAAGTTTTGTCATTCATTCCACAAAATCTATAGTTTTCCTTCTTCACTGGTTAGAGTTTTTTGAAGTGCGTCAACTTCCTGTTGGGACACCTCTCAAAACTCTTAGTATGCTTTATGTACTCTTCTGTTTATTTCGGCTTCCTGAGTTTTGCCCTTATATAACTCTACTTCAAGATACTGAAATGATTCCACCTATTCTATACTTTGAACGTCGATACATATTTGTTATCTTTTCTTTTTTATCACCAATCACCATAGTCTTAGACTTATTCCAGGTTTTGTTGTAGTTCTCTTTCACTTTGTGCTAATATAATGATGTCGTCTGCATATGCTTCATTTGTTATTTCAACTTTCTACAAGTTCCTATGTCCTACCATATATTTTCTACATTTATGATTTGTTTTCTTTATTATTTCATCCATAAGCACAATGAAAAGAAATGGACTTAATCCTCCGCCTTGTCTAAGTCCACTTTGAGTTGTGAACGTTTCGAGGAGGGTCTAGCTTTACATTACTATATTTTATCCATATTGAACTTGGAACATTATCAATTACATAAGCTTGTTTAATCTCAAGTAAAAAATAAATCCGTTTTATTTAGAAATCTCCGGATTAAAAGTTTTTATTCTGCTAGTAAGCAATAGCTCGAGAAAAAAAATTATTCTCGATTTCGTTTTAATTACTGTTTAAAACGCTAAACTCATTTCCATGATAAGAACCGCTCCAAAATAAATGTGTTCAATATTTTATCAAAATAATCCCTAAACAATTAACACCGTCAGTATTCAGCCTTTTTTTGTTTCCGACTCTTTTTATATGCTAATGACCATTTTCATTGGTGTATAGGTACCTTTTCAGAAGGTTGATATATTGTTTCAATTCATGTAAATTCGGCAAAAAATTTTAAAAAAACATTGGAAAGTGAAAACATTTACAGAAAATGGACGATTACTCGCAAAATGGATATATATTCTCAAAATGTATCTCGCGGTTGAGCAAAAATAACTGTCTTTTCTACTTTTTTGGCTCGGGACTGCCTTGAAAGTCACGTGACCGTTCGACGTGATACGGATCTGGTTGCTTTCGACAGTTCTCCTGTTGTTTTATCACGATCGTTTCCAGATCTCGTAAACCTCCGCCTCAAATATAGAGATGTAATTTCTCATTACATAGCTGTCACACGGGTTTCGGAGTAAGCACCCGCTTCATTGCCATTTGCAGTCTTAGACCCCTTGTTGTACCATGACTGTTCCTATGGTACTGTGTTCTTTGTTTTAATTTCGACTTTTCGGATAGAGACTTGAGCCATCTCATCTTGTTTCCTAGACTATAGATACGTAGTTTTGCTTCCTCCTGTATTACAATGTGTAATGGATGTAGGTCTAATAGTACTTCCATTGCTGATGTAAAACTATTTCTGATGACCTCGTCATACCTGGATATACAATTATTTATACCTTGCTTAGTCTTATTATGGTCACTTCATATTGAGAATTAGCCAACCAAATTGAAGAAGCCTATGTTATGGTAGGCTTCACCACCTAGTATAAGGTGTTAGAACCGATTTCGTTCCACTTTCCACTGCTATTCTTACCTCCGCATTTTCCAAACGTTGGTTCCGTGTAAGTTTTGAGTCAATAAACATCTCCAAAATCTCGCCTTGAAATTTCATGGGTCGTAGTATTTTATTTCCTACGGATGAACGTCATTTTATATCTAGCTGTGATATTGTTCTTTATTTCCTTAGCCATGTTGGCATCAGTCACTGTTTCCGTGTTTCTTGAGAAGTTTTAATAGCTTATTCACCACTAGATTCCACAATAAAGAAGGCCTCTAGCTAGCTGAGCCACCAAATAGTCTCTGTTGGTGTCCTATATCATCCTTCCCCTGAACATAAAGTGATGTTTCATTGGCTCCACGTTCTCTCAGCGACTTGATGATATATTTTACAGTAGTGATAAGCACATCTAAACCAAGAGTCTTGGTCTTGGTTTTGTTTATTTTACCTGTTACTTATTATTTTTACTTTCAAAAATCATCATGGTTATAAATTATTAATAATCTATTAATAATCTTGAACCAATAATGCAAGACCAATTTTGCTCATCATTATTTTACAGAGGCGCTGTAGACCACTTCTTCAATGTCTATAAAGGTCCCTATCTTCATCTTACAGCGTATGAATTGATGTAACGGTATCCCGACATTTAGAGAAATTGCGAGAAAATATGAAATCAGAAAAAAAACACAAAGAGATAACAAGGAATATTTCAGACGCTTTGTCCAATCTTACTGATGTCGGCCCCTAACTATTGAAACCTAAGAAGCTTACAATGATGACTTACAAATATTTTCATACCTACCAATATTCGTACTGTTTCCAACAACGTGTTTCAATTAACAGAATTACCACAATATCTATATACAACGTCAACATGACCAGATTAAGAGTGACATCATTAACTTTATCAGCAACGTTATGTTGCATTTTGATGTCCGTTTTCGAACGATATGGGAATTGGCTCAAGGAAAGATGCATTCAGTCATGTAGAGGTGGAGTTTTACGTCAGTAACGAATACAGAGTCGATCTAGCGTTACTTTATGATTTAATAAGTCAATAGTTAGCCTATGAAATCGACCAAGCTGTAAAATTATCAATTTCACTACCAAAAACTGCTTACTCCATAATATTAAAATTTTATTGGTCACAAGGTTTCTTGGGATGTTATAATTTGCAGAATATCAAACATTTGCTTGAAGCTTATACAGATCAAACCGTTTGAAAATTTCATCCTCAAAAACCTGTAACTTGGGAACATTTCACTGAATTATAGTTTCCTGTAAAACATTGTTATTTCAGTAAAGCGTGTTATCAATAGATGTCAGAGAAAATAGTTATGTAAATATTATTCTAACGCCTTACAAAGTTTTTGAAAATTACTTAAAAATGTAATTCAATATCTGTCGTGGCACATAGAGAAGTATAGCTGTTGCTTCTTAGTGAACGGTCTGCTCTTTGAAAAATGATTATATGTATAGAAGTATTCAACTATTACCTTTGACATCTATTGGTAATCTTTATTTCAAATAACGCTACTAATGAATATTTAACCCAAACGTAGATTTCAATTAATCATCACCCACCTCTATTGTCTTTATATAACATGTCGAATAATGAGATACCTTCTGTTGTATGCCACGTCTAGAAAATATCATTTCAGTGAATTTATAACAATGACTGATAGAAATGGAGAGACATAAGTGAGGGAAACAAACTCTTCATTAGTGGAAATTGTCAAATGAAATAGGGATATTGTGGATTCTTTAAAAGCGTCTCTCGCTGGGTTAAACGACAGCACTAGACTAGCAAATTAACTAACAGGATGCTCACAAATATGATTTTTGTAAATTGGTGATTGCCGTGTGAAATTATGGTGGGTCTTTCCTATGACGAAATTCTCTAAAGGCGCGTTCTCGCTAGTCGATTTTAGTTGAACGATTTTTGACGAAATTCTATAAACTAGTCGATTTAAGTTGCACGATTTTCATTGATCAACTTAAATCGAATGGAAAGCCCTGTGTGAACCTACATTTCAATTTTTGTTGAACGATAAAAATCGTTTCAACAAAAGTTGAATCCATTTCTACTTTTGTCGTTCAAGTATGAGTCACCGTACGATTTTGATGCGCGATTCGACTTATTCAGTGTTCAGTTTGGCAGTCAAGGAATCAAATGTTTAGTGTTTATGTTTATTGTTTATAAATATCTGGAAACACGAGGATATATTGAAAAATTCTTAGCCTACTATATAGAACTAAACAAAATTTCAATGTCAAAATATTTTATTACCCAACACAGCGAACCTGCAACGTCTCTAGACCTTGAAAAAAAATGTTTCTTTTTGCTCTGCAAACCAGACCATCACAGCATTTATTACCTCCTCGTTGGAAGAAAATTCACGACCTTTTAAACTTTTTTTCAGTTGAGGGAAAAGATGATAGTCGGACGGAGCCAAATCTGGTTATTGTTCTACCCTCATCCAAAAAATCAATCATGATTAGTCCATGGCAATCCCAAAAAACTGAAACAAGAACTTTTCCAGCAGATTTTTGGACAGGAATCTTCTTAGGTCTTGGAGAACCAGAGTGTCGCCTTTCCATCGATTGTTGCTTTGTTTCTGGATCGTAGAAATGTGCCCAAGTCTCTTCCATAGTAACAATTCGGTTTAAGAAGTCTACATCGTTTTCAAATCGAGCACAGATCGAACGCGATGCTTCTACCCTTGCACGCTTTTGGTCAACATTCAAACATTTGGGGATCCATTTTGCAGCAATTTTTCTCATGTCCAAATTGACGTGAACTATATGATGAACGCGTTCGTATGAAATATTCAGTGCTTCTGATATCAATTTAGCCCAATTCGTCGGTCTGATAAAATCATGTCATGAACTGCATCGATATTTTCGGGGACTGACACAGAAACTGGCCTTCCCGATCGGTCATCATCTTCAATGGAAAATTTACCTCTTTTGAAGCTTGCAGTCCAATTTTTTACGGTCGCATACGAAGGACATTGATCAATAAGGGTATTAAGCATATCTTCGTGAATCTGCTTACCTCTTAACCTTTTTAAATACTGGTAGGTGATGGCTCGATACTCCAATTTTTCGATTTTAACAATTTCGGTGGATATCTTTTTTCTTTTAATTTATTGCGTAACTCTGGTTTACTTTTTTGACGTCAAACTGACACTTCTAATAAGTTATTGTTCGTTGCTATGGTAACGCAATATTTTGTTTATGCATGGAACTGGTCTAGGCTAACTAGATATCAATACATCCTCGTAGTTGAGGGCGTCTTTTATTGTATTACCTCTTTTCCTTTTTGTAAAATGTCGGGGAAGTGGTCTGAATCTGTTGTTTTTCGTTTTTTGGATCTATATCAAAAGCACGACTGCTTCATATATTGCTGCACTGGTTTAATGAAATTGGAAAAAGTGTTTTTTGGTACTCGATACATAAAAGCTAAAGTACTTTATGAATCCCCTGTTGTATCTCAATACAATTTGTAATTTTATAGTTGCTGGGAGTGTTTTACGCAAAATTGTATCTTTTTTAGAAATTTTCGAGTGTACTTTAGAAAGGAGTTCTTCAAATTTTTTATCCGATAGTTTTAAATGATTCCTGTATCCTTCTTTGTCTTCTGCGGCAATAAGTTCTCGTAAAAGTGTTCCTGAGACACTCAAAGTATTCCTTATCAAAATCCATTTTTGAACCCAAATACTACGTTTGGCTGGTTTCTTCTTACATTCTGCTAACATATTTCTCAGTTCTGTACTAATTAATTCGCAAATGAACCCCACACCCGCACGGACAACCTCGTTAGTCGCCATTTTGCTTTCAACTATCGGTTCCTTATTCGTTGAAACATGAGAACCAAAAATTGATTCGATTTTAGTTGATCAATAAAAATCTTTCAACTAAAATCCACCAGTGAGAACGCGCCTTAAGACCACCTCCTTCTGAGACATTACCTCTTAAAGGTACTAAGCAGAATTGAGTTCTTTTTTTTGTAGAAGGTAACTAAAGCTGGAAACCTGAAATTTGGTCATTTCCGTCATCTCGGAATGGCTTCGTTTTAAAGGGGTCACGTTTTTCCAGCTACCATGTATTTATATGGCCACTGAGCTACTTATTTCTATGCAGCATGTGGGATACACAAGATTCACGTGACAGTTAAAATGTTTCGTAAAAAATTCATTCCCTGACTATTATAGCTCATCCCCGTAGGAAAGTTTAAACCTTGTTATAACTAGTTACGAATTCATAATACTGCCCCAGTTTTTCGTACTAAAACAACATTTTCATGGAGTTTATTTTCCCAAGATTATATGAGCAGAATATAATTAACGGCAAACAATTACGAAAGAACACCGTAATTTTATCTCTTATACGTTTTACTCAATTTCCTCTTGTTTTATGGTCTACAAAGACCACAGACGCAGACCAAAACAGCTGGAAGCTATTACAATGGATATTGTGAAACAGAAAATCTAGGGGATAGGTAAGCACTAATGAATCATGAAGTTATTTCAAATATCCTTGAAACAATTGTAGATTGTTGTTAATTGAAAGGAAACAATTGTTTCAAAATAATCTAGATATTCTTCTCAAGCCCAAGCTATGATTTAAGTTGAAAAAAATCGTAATTCACTCATTGTATAATGTATATTCCATTTTGACAATCAGCGATTCTATTTTTCGATGAGTCGTAGAAATAAGAGTCGATTCACTCGATAGAAATGGACCAGTCGTATGCTTTTACTTATTTTGAAACTTGATATTTGGCAATTCCTGACGTATTCTAACCTGTGCATTCTAATAAAAATAATTAAAACGTTTTATGTATTATTTCTTTAAATCCCAAAGAATTTAGTTTGAGGGCAATAAATCCAGCCCATGAATTTTTAGGTTCATCCATTTCTGAATCTGCAATTTGAAAAATCTTTATTTTTCTCCATAAATTGGAGAATAATTTCCCAGTGGCAATCTCGTATCTTGAATGACGTTAATATAGTATTATAGCAAATGTATATTATAAATCAGTATAAGAGGAGTTTCTTTTTTCTGCCAAATATATATATAATATATTAAGTGAAATCTCTCGAAAACGTCAAAAACCGTCTCCGACTAACTTCACTTCGAAAGACTCGTATCAAAATTGCTGAATCCGAGAACACCCGATTGCAACTCGATCGTAAAAGAGAATGGGCGGATCCGATTCAATCGAATTGAAGATCGTATTCGACATCGAACAACTCGATAAAATAGTGTCGTGAAATAGACTCCCGCTGCAGAGAGATGGATCAAAGATTTTATAAGGTGGATAATATTCCACTGTGAGTGCTTAGGCTCTATTGTGGTCCTCTGAATGTAGACTACATTACATGTGTGTGTGTATGAATCTGTCAGGCATGTTTTATGCGAGTTCCCGGAGTTATGGTCAATAAGAGAGTGTGTGTTCGGTGAGTCTTGGCCGACACCTGCCGATATGAAGGAGATGTCTCCTAGTGACCTGTCCACCTTCCTGGAAAGGACAGGATGGACGATGACCTAGGAAGACAACTCCTCGGGAGAATGTACAATGGGTCACATGTGGCCTAAATGCTTTGGGCCCAACTCACTCTCCCTATTCTACAGATACAGATCCAGCCCGACTCTTTTTAAGTAAACTGTATCTTTCATGTAATTTCTCACTGTGGATTTTCATCGCCTAGTGGCAGAAACCGCACATGGCATAGGATGAGCTCTTTCCTTTTCTAGACTATGGAATCAGCACATGCCTTCGTTTGTCAACTCCACTAGCTTTGCGTACCTGTTAAGCTTACAGTGCCCTGTTAACATACCTACTATGGCTTAGACAGTTTTTCCTTTCTCTGCTTGTTATAGGTCTGCCGTGAAAGTTGGCAAATGTCCTCTGATAAACTATTTCGCTATTGTCCTAGTGAGATCACTTACCATTCTAGAGATATCTGCGCTACCCACTTCCATGTGGCTACATTTATTGTCGACTTTGCGACGCCGGAGAAGGGTTCCGGTCCAATGAATGGCATTGATGAGCCGTGTTTGGCAGCATCATCCACCAATTCGTTGCCCATATGACCTTCGTGCCTAGTATCCAGGCTGTCATGACTTTGCAATGGTCTCCAAGTGCGTTTAAGGCACCTATGCAATACCATACTAGCCTATAATTGGCGTCTATGGAATCAACTGTTCCGTTAATTACACTCCTGGACAGAGTTGTATTGCTGCAAACTGTGCCTAAAAACAAAAGAGCAGTATCGATGATATTCTTCGAAAGAAAAAACTTTTAGAGATGAAATAAACTCTCAAATGTTGAACAGAGCGTATATATATCAAAAGAAATTAATGTCATTTTGGAAATATATTTGCTCAGAAAGTAGTTAAAGCTACGGAATTTGGTTGTTTATTTTAAAGATTCACGAACCGCACCTCAAACTTCCAGAAATGCCGTTGCTCTTTGTACAACCCCCTAAAAATTATTTGTTTGTTGATTCTACTGACTAAACTGGCTGTAAATGCTCTGTTATCATTGGAGAACCTTTTCTCGAACGATCTCCATTCATCATTTCAATTTGCATATCCTCGCAATTACACAAACTAATTCCTGCGCCTCAAAGAGTCCTGGCTCCATCCCTCTACCTCACACAACACGAGACCGACGCGCATTGAAAATTATGTTTCAAGTGAGACTCAAGCTCTACTGTAATGCGCCCTTTATTGTGGCTTAATACAATAAAATTGAAGGGTGGGCTTCCGACGATTTGCATTTTCATCAGTAATTAATAAAAGATTTACCATCCCAAAGGCCAGCAGCCAGCGTGATATTCTTCTTTTGTTGTGTGTATTTTTCCACGAGATCGAACAACGGGGAGTATAACTACGATTCCTTTTTGAGAAAAAAAAACTGGAAGGTTTTCATAATTCTAGCATCGAACATATTTATTTACTTCTGAGACTATTTCTTAACATGCTAATGTAAATCTTTTGAAGCGTTTTGGAAAGTTAGATGAAGGGAAATAAGAAAATTGTCTCGTTTAAACACAATGTTGGAATTATTCCCTCGCTCATCTCCATTTAATGTCACGAATTTGATTAATTATGGCTCTAGTCGATGTGGAAAGACGTCTAAATAGAATTTTTGATGGTATATATGAAAATGTTGAGGGAGTGTCAAAAAGTTACATAAGTAATCTGTACATGACACAAAGTATATTTTAAATGTTTTAAGTTCGAAAAGTTCAATTTATACGGAGATTGAAAAATTAATTCTAACTGAAGAAATACCCCAAGTTATTCTTCAGGATCTTCTATATATATAAAATGCTTTGTCCTGAATGACTGACGCACAGCCTAAACCGCTGATCGTAGAGACCTGCACCGGGATTTTATTTCACGATACGATCTTATCGGCCGACCAAAATTAACAATCAGCGATTCTATTTTTCGATTAGTCGTAGAAATACGAGTCGATTCACTCGATAGGTATGGACGAGTCATATTCGTTCACTTATTTTGAAATTTATATGCCATTTGTCATTTCCTGAAATATCCTAATATGGAACTGTATAGATTAAATAAGAGGTAAGTTCAGAGTAGTTATCATAAAAATATTGATATTATCACTATCAACAATCTAAATTTTTTAGATCAACTGGAACTCTTGTAGATAGGCTGAGGCCTCTTTCACCAGAGCCCAGATCAATAAAAGGATTATCTTCCCGTTTAAAGTTATTAGAATTTCCCAATGGCAATCTCGTATTTTGAATGACATTAATAGTTATTTGTTTGACTAGGCATAAAAGCACAAGATTTAATGCCGCGGCTGGTGTTTCATAGCCGAGCGTAGCGAGGCTATGAAACCAGCCAAGGCATTAAATCTGCTTTTCTGCCGTGTGAAACATATAATTTTTTCTTTAAATTTGTTCCAATTCCACGCAAAATCGACTTTTTCATATTTAAATTGCGTTTCATTATCAATATCCAAATAACTAAATTATTTTATCAAAGGTAACTGGGCCCTGCGTTACTATGTTTTTCGCTGATGACGTTTGTTTACTGTTTACTTTGTCATTGCCAATTTTGAAAAGTTGTCATAGTAGAAATGGATTTACTGCAAAGTGAGGATGAATTGATGCAATTAACACCACCTGAGATAAGAGACCAGGCGCGAGATGTGGAAGTTAACCTTTTACCGGAAAAATCAAGAACTGTATATTATGATCTCACATACAGCAGATTCACGGAATATAGACAGAAGCAAAAAATATAGGATCTTTCTCTGAAAATGTGCTGATTGTCTATTTTTCCGATCTTTCAAAGAAAATGAAGCCTTCAACGTTATGATCTACCTATTCGATGTTGAAAGCTACCCTGAACATAAAAAATAACATTGGTTTGGCAAAATACCTGAAGTTACGGGCTTTTTTGAAACGCCAGTCAGACGGTTTCCATGCAAAAAAATCCCGAGGTAGGAATATATTGAAAATGATCTATTATGGATTAAAGAACTAATTTTCAATTTATATTTTAGGTTGTACTTATTGTTGCAGTCGCTGGTGCTTGTAGATGTGATGAGCTTTTGCAAATAGAAACAGATGATATAAATGATATGGGCGACAAATTGCTAATTATGCTACCAAATACTAAGACCAAAAGATCAAGATCTTTTGTAGTAACGGAATATTTCAGCGTTTACAGAAAATATGCAGCCTCCAGACCATCGAATTTAAATAATCGGCGTGTCTTCTATAAGTATGCGAACGGTAAAGCACATCATCAATTCATTGGCATTCACAAATTCGGTAAAATGCCAGAAGAAGTTGCTACTTTTCTGGGACTATCCCATGCGAAAGAGTATACCGGGCACTACTTTCGCAGAACTTCGACCACGTTGCTGGTGCATTCTGGTGGGGACATAACAATGTTGAAGCAACATGGAGGATGGAAGTCTTCCGCTGTCGCGGAGAACTATATTGAGGACTCGCTAGTCAATAAGTCGAACATTGGCAATAAAATATTTTCTGGATGGATGGATACTAAAGTTGTTTATTTTACTGTAAAGGAGGGAATTGGACAGAGTTCAATTGTATTAAATAATTGTTCACAATTCACCATAAATATATCTAATAAATAAAAATTTCGTGTTGTAGTTTGTAGTTTTAATGCAATAAAACCAGTTTATTATCATCAGCATCATTTTGAGTTTTCTTAATGTCATTGTCAATTTTAATAACCAGTTTGATTTAAATTATTACTTGGAAGGTTGCCTAGCAACGGACTTTTTCTGTCTAGGCAGTAAAAGTGGACTTTTTCTGCCTAGGCATTAAAACTACAACTTCTAAGCCTGCCAAGTGTCATTAAAAGGCCGCTTTTAATGTCATTTGGAGAAAAAAGTATTTTCGCAAATATAAATTTCAGAAATGTAAAAATAGTGTTTTATTGTACCTAATGTCAAATGAATTCTGTCGAGAATGTCAAAAAACATTTTCAAAACTGCTGTCCAAATCCGAGAACACCCGATTTCAATTAGATCGTAAAATAGAATGCGATGATCCGATAAGATCGAATTGAAGATCGTATTCGACATCGAACGACTCGATTAAATCGTGTCGTGAAATAGAATCCCGCTGCTGAAACTTGAAAGTTGTGTTCTTTGTATGACGTAGGCATCCGATAAGAAAGTATTTTTCTAAATTCCACCCTTAAGGGGGTGAAAAACGGGTGCAAAGTTTGTATGGGACAACATGATTTCTTGGTCCAATCTACTTCAAATTTTACATAAACATTTTTTAACGGAATTTAAGGAAATGGAGATTTTTCAGATAATGAAGACTATACATTCAACCATCTTTTATTTATAAAATAGTTTTTTGTAAGTTTCAAAGTTGACACTCTGTATACTTCTCCAGCTATACACTTTTGCGTACGCTAGTAACTTAACTCACTACCAGCAGTTGGATTATAATAAAAAAAAATCCAATTTTTCAGTGTTCTGTTCAAAAATCATCTCCGTCTAGAAGATAAGCCGTCGAAAAGAAATGGAAACTTTTCATATGGGACTCATAACGCAAGAGTGAATTTTCCTATTTCTGATTTACTTCAAGAGCTTTTCCGAATAATTTCGAAAGCTTTTAATTCAAATATCTTAGAAAGTGCTTTCTTGTTTTTACCACAGTTGGGAGATTCAGTGAGGTTAAGAAATACAACGAAAAATACTTTTTGTTTCCAATTAGGTATAAAAAGGAATAATGAAAAATTTCAGTCAAAAGTTTTTCTTTGTATAAAATAAATCAATGGAATACAAAGTTTTAAACTGTATGTCACTATCAAAATATGAAAACTATGTGGGTGACGTTACATAAGTTGATATTTGGTTGTTATAACAGAGAACTACAAACATAAACTGCCACCTTAATGTAAGTTTGTATATGTTCGCCTGAAACAAGCTATCAAATTCACACACAACCTCTTTGGACCATTACTTTAGTTTATAAGTTGGTTTTTTCGGAATATTTTCTAAAATAACTAATAGTCCAGTAAACGAAGGTGCCAACATGGGCAACTGGTCCAGCAAGAGCAATTTTTTTTTTATTTGCAGGTTATGGTAGGCACATTAAATTCCCAAAATGTCAGGTACCTGACCCCTGTGGAAGGGTGGGAAAATGGCCCTGAAATTCCAGAAAATCCGTTTTCCCGCGATATCTGCCGAGATTTGACCAATAGAGAATTTTTGTTTAGATGAAAAGTAAAGAGCAGATCCTTACCTACAAAAATGATCCCTAGCATTTTTTCGAAAAATTGGATAGTTTTCGAGATAAATGGCCCGAACGCCGACTCAAAATTGAGCTCCAGACCGGCTTATAGAGAGCACGCTCTGAGGGCATGACGTCCACAAGTGAATTACTAATTTTTTAATAACTCGCGTGAAAATCGATATTTTTCAATCAATCAAAGTGCGAGTGAAAGAGGAGATTTGTGGCTACTGAGGCATGTTTTCATCCACTCAATTCGTGCTCCCGTGTCATTGTAAAACTGGGCCAAAATTCGTCTTTTTCAGATTTTTCAATGCTTCCATGGATTTATTCATATTATTTTTATTAAGAGGTATTTCAGCCAATCCTATTAGATAATGGTTCTTTGGGAGGTACTTTATCTATTCCAAAACAATGCCACTAATAATTCGCCCGTATTTTTTTGAATAATGTGTTTTCCAAGAGACGATTTTTGTGGATTTTTGGAGTTTTCCCGAGCGCTCTGGTTTATTGAAAACTTCTCGATAATTAAATGTCAAACCCGCTTATAATTGATATTGGGACAAAAGTTAGAATATCCTCTTGCTGATGGTGTAATTTTTTTTGGCCCAGACCCCCGGGTTTTCAGGAAAATCGGGGAAATTTCCGATTTTCTGATGAAAAACAGCTATTCTTCTGATTTTTTTCGAGCAGTTTTTTCTCTTTCCAGTAAAATTCTTCCCGGTCAAACATCATACCCGATGAAAGGTCACATTCTGAACTTTCCTTTGATATGTGTACCAAGTATTCTATTTGATGTATTAAAAAGAAATTTGTCTCTAAATTTGTTGTAATGGATGCCTCATTTTATTCTCGGACGCCGCCACGCCACCCATCTATAGTTGGAGATCGGTGGCCAACGCTTTATAAAGGACATGTGGAAAATGTGGAAAATGAAGATATGATATGCGAACAAGAAGAGGTACAGGGAGACATAAGTTTGGGGGAAGGTCAAGAGGCAACAATTCCGGGAGAGGTAGATGTGGGAGGAACAGAGCTAGAGGACAGTGTTAACGAATTGGAGCAAGGCGCGAATAGTGTTTCCAGCTTACGATATGTAAACGAAGGTGAAGAAAACACGAGTGACTGGTAATAAACTGATAGATAATTGTTCATATCGTTGTTATACATGTTCAATTTTTCATATATTTTTCAAGAATAGAATGTATTTTCAAAAAAGTCCAATCATATTTTATTGCAAAAATTTGCGTTTTTTTTGCAAAATTCCAGAGATGGGCAATTTATTACCGAGCATCATGGCAGACGCATGAATCTCCCAAAAATATCTGATTCTTGCCCGGGAAACCCGCGGAACTTGGGGCTCCCGCTACATACGGAAAGTTATTTTCGCAATTTTAGCGTTTATGTTCAATCCTTTGCGCACACAATCATTCCTAGGATTGGTCTGTCCAATAAAAGCAGGCCGGGGTCTCAATTTTAATGACAGCAATAACTTTTGTGACGTCGAGAGTGGGTAAGAGATCGATCATTTTCAAGTTTCGTTTCATGGCCTTAATTATTTCGCGGTTGCGAAATCTCAAGGTGGCGCCCTCTACCATAGTTGCCTGGAAGCCTAAACATAGAAATTCGTGTATTTTCAGAGTCCCTGATCCCAGATTTCGGGCTAGAAGCATCAATTTTGGAGTTTTAGAAAACTGCGAACTTTTCAACCACCATTTTTGCAAAAAATATTGGTGTACCGAAAAAACTCGTAGGGACAACTCTTGTAGGTAATGAACTGCTCTTCATTTTTTGTCTGAACAAAAATTCTCCAGGGATCGTAGTTCGGGAGATATCGCGGGAAAATGGATTTTCTGGAATTTCAGGGTTATTTTCCGACCCTCCCACAACTTCCAGGCACCTGACATTTTGGGGGTTCAATGTACCTACTATTACCTGCAAATTAAAAAAAAAAAATTTCTTGCTGGACCAGATGCCCATGTTGACGGTATTTTCCGCCTTCATTTACTGGACTATAACCTCTTGGCTGGTACCGCAGGAGACTCTATTAAAAATGCTCTATTGTTAGTTTGTTTAAATTTAAAACCAATACAACATAGCCTTCAATACTCTAAGCATCATGAAACTGTAAATTACATACCAATACACTTTGCACCACATTTCGGTAACCTTTCAGACACTAACTTTATAAATAGCGAATTAGAATTTTCAAATAAAGGCTTGAAATACAGCACAACACCAAAATTTAAAAATAATATTTAACAAAAAATGTTATCCACAGAATCAGAAACAGCTTTAAAATCTAAGTCAAATAGTTTTCTTTACGAAAAATTACAAACTGCCATTTGATTGAAAATATGAAACCTTTAAAGCATGGAGACTAGATATAAGGACCACAAACTCTGTATATAAAAAATTGTGGTGGCGCTGGGGAGGCCAGCGATTAAAATCATGTTTGACGTGTTAAATTTTAGGTTATGTGAATGGAGGGTTTGTTTATTTTCATTCGGTTACCTTTTATGCTTGGTTTTAGGAAATTTCAAGGAAAAAATAAGTATTTCCCGTAGCTGGTGCTATGTTTGGTTGAAGGTAAGTTTCTTCAATATAATTATATAGGCAATTGTGTTGCAAAATAGTAATGAAAACAATAAACCTAACCCGAGAGTCCTACATCAACCACTTACTGTTGCTCGAAAATAAGACAGGGGCTGGGATGTGTAATTTTTTTTATTTTTAACTTTACTTCTAACTGGACAATTTTTCACGACACACGTTTTTCACATTGTAGATTTTTATAAAAACTTCTATAAAAATAAACACTATTTTCATTTTTTGTTAGGTTAATTTGTTCAGCAAACTTATTAATATTTTATTTCAAATTTCACCAGAGGCGTGATCTACTATGAATGGACCTTAATAAAATTTGACAACAAAGTTTTGTAGTCTTAAACTTCAAAATATTATTGATTGTCCAGTTGTCAAATTTTTTCGTTGTGTCAGATAGGTACCAAAAAATTATTTCTATACTAGTTAATCTTGACAACGGTAGCTGGAACGCTACCGAAACGTCGAAATAAATAATAAAAAACATTATTGTGGTTTGATTCCCAAAAAAATAAGAAAAAAGAATAAGTAATGCCACAAGGAACTTACAGAAGATACAATATTCTTTTTTACATTCCGATCATGGTCCAGCTGACGTTATTTACCTATCGCCTACCACTGCAACACTACTTATTATATCAACTAGACACGCTGAAGTTATTAAATAGTAACCCGAAACTGTACACCGCTCCAAACTTTATAACTCTGTTGATTTTCCCATACAAAACAGATACAATTGTAGTTTGGAGTTGTTGGAAGTGTCATTCCTATTGTCGTTCCATATGGAAACTGAATATATTTCAGTTTTGGTTATTATCAAAAAGACGTTTGTTCATCATTTATATTAACATTCGTTTTTGATGTAATATCTCGTTTCGGAGCGCAGAAGGGAGAGTATAACAAAAGAAAATATTAATTTTCAAACTACATAATACACCATTGAAGGAAGTAATCGTATTCAGAATTTCAATAATGCTACCTACAAGTTATATTTTACACGCAGCAATAACATCTTTTCCCTTTTGAGCAGACACGCAACATGACAAACACCTACAGAGGGCAAGGGAATGTGAAAGAAATATTAAACTTTGTTACAGAAGAGACCTGAATGGGTGATGTATAGCGGATGCGAATGAAAATTTACTCGAATATTATTTAGAAAATAGACCTAAGCTAATGGTACTTTCATCTTGTATATTTTTTGTTGGGAATGACAAAACCGCCTGGTCCATGTAGACTAGATACAAGGAGAGCAGACCCTCTTCTTGCTAGTTCATCTGCCTATTTCATTTTCTTCTATTTCAGTGAGACCAGTGCTTTAATGACTGCTTGACTTTCCGATATAATAATAATAATCCTTTGCATTATATATTTATTATGGCGTGAATTCCAGCCTGAACGATACTTGGGGTCTTTCCCAAGCTTTCGTAGTGTTTGGTTTCTGGTCCGTACACTCATATCCCAGTCATTTCTATTGCTTTTGAGCATTCCTCAGGGCACTGAATTCAATGACCGGTCGGTAGCCGGTGACTACCTTGTTCAGTGAACTCTTTGTATGAAAGTGACCATCTGACAACCTTTATTTCAATTTGTCTACCGAGATTCAGATTTCCTCTTATGCAAACTCTTGTGATTCCACAGAACGGTCTAGGACCCTCCTAGAGTCTTCTTTAGATAACTATTTATATAGATGTTGTCCATCTTCAGAAAATTCTCCATTCTGTCTCTTCAAAATATTGGCAGAATGAAAGTATTTTTAATGAAATTCATTGTATCGATTATAAAACATAATTCTCTATTTCACTGTAATCACTGACTGTCGAATGTTAGTCCGCTATCCATTGACTGCATTTATATATTTTATTATGAGAAATGGTACAAACTTTAAAATGTTCTCCATTTTTAGCGACTCAAACGTAGGTAGTGCTCAAACTGAAGTTTTTAAATACTTCGTGTCGTCGTTAGACTGATAGCTAGTCGGCCATAGACGCATTTTCTAAAGATAAAGCAGAAAACAGTAGTCACATAATCAATGTATGCGAAACAAATCACCTGACATATATTTAAGACCCAAACTTGAAACGGAAATCTTGATAACTTCTCTCTAATTTATTGAAATCCTATCACACAGCTACAAAATTTTCAAAAGCTTTGCAAAAGTTTCTAAAGACAAAGAACCTGTAAAATAAAATTATTAGTTAGGTTATAAAATCTGACACTTGTAGAAATAGAAAAAGTACACTTATGAACATATTTAACAAGGTGTGATCCTAGATTTGTCAACTCGAACGGAAGAAAGAACATAGTAACAGAAATAAAAAACAAATGTCAAATAATTTTAAAAATTCTTCAACTAAAAGATGAAAACAATAATAACTTATTTGTAGACATTAAAAATAAACTTTCATATCAGAAAAAGATCCAATTATAAAATAATCAAGTCAAATAACAAATATCAAAAATTTTTAAATAAATTTTATTGGTCAGCAAATATAGAATAAACTAAAAAATAAAGAGACATATGGTTGTTGATAAAATAAAAATTGAAATACGTTGCTATTGATAACAACCAGAAAAAAAATACAGAATTGAAAAGTATAAGCTTTTTCATTTTGAAATAATAATTTAAAATTAATCTACATGAAGTTAAAAAGAGAAATTATACAGTAAATTTGTTGTACCAACCTTCGTAAAAAGTTCCTGTTAAAAACAAATGTTAAATAACCACCGTAAATATAAAATTCCTCAAATAAACCATAAGTGAAAACTCGAAGAGGTGAGCTGAACTGAAAATTTTCCCAAGCCGACACCGAAATTATATCGAAGCCATT
Source organism: Lochmaea capreae (assembly GCA_949126875.1). NCBI lineage: Eukaryota > Metazoa > Arthropoda > Insecta > Coleoptera > Chrysomelidae > Lochmaea > Lochmaea capreae. The sequence continues at coordinate 16,683,362 of OX421409.1, forward strand.
TTTACGAGGGACTTCAGGGCCCAGAGCGGTCTAAAACATAGAAAAGAAGTAATTATCCAATATTCAAAAAGTAGTAGAAGACAAAAGGTATTTCATAAACTATAAATTTAATCATCAAACTTACGTGTGTGTGAATAAATCCAAAATTTGATATTTATTTCTCTCCGTTACGATCATAATCTCGTCCATTTTGTATATGAAACCCGTTAGGTGTTCTAACATATAAGTATTTCAACGGTATTTGTAAAAAGAGTTGCATAATTTTATGTATTTATTAGATATAAAATCTCATTAGAATGAATGTTTTGAGTGAAAGATCATTTAGATAAGTGTTTTAAATTGTTCCTTGCGTACTTATCAAATTTGTATCAATACGCTGCACATTATTAAATAAATTACATTTCTTAAATTTCAAATCTAAAGAGTTTTTCTTCCAGTAAAGTTGGAAAAACTGTTTCACAGTTGGATAGTTTCTATTATTCAAGGGCAAGGACACAGGACCGGCCTGAGGGTATTTTGAATAATAAAGGTGATTTGAATTTAAAAAAAAATAAAACGCTAGTTTCCAATCGATTCTCGTACCATTTGAACTTATTGAAAAAACTTACTAACTATTATTTAAATTCTTAAAATATCCACCTAAAAAAACTAAAACTTTCTTATCGAAAAATTATAAGTATTTAAAATGAAGACTTTTTGTGAATATACGGAAATCCCATTTTGTAGAAGTCATGTGAAAAGTTCTGTTTTTTTTAAGTGTGGGGAATACATAAATATAGTGGTTTGGATTTGTTTGCCAATACTCCGAAAGCATAACAAAACATAAGAAGCTTAGGTACATCTCAAGTCGGGAGTGAAAGTTTTGCAGAGTTTGTCGATTATAAATAATTGAAAACTTCTCATGAATATTTATATTTGAAAATGAAAATCAAACGACTCTCTCGCGGTAAATAAAATTCAACAATTATAATTGAATTTGTGTGATATAAATCGTTTTCGTATATTTCTCCAAATACCACAAAGAATAAAATGTTTTTCAGTAGATCAAAAGATTAACGTCACTTCATCCGTGAAATCAAAGGATTAAAATGTTGTGTGCTTTCGGTGAATATTTCTTGTGATCTCTAAATTGTACCCTCACGTATTTACTTTTTGTTTTTTGTTGTTACATGTATGAATGTTAAAATATACACTATACGTTGGTGGCTGGTTTAAAATACATTTAATTTACAAATAAATTCGTTTACGAATATTTTGATTACACTGGAAAAAAATCGTTTTTAAATTTACTTAATTTGCAGTAGATGACAGTTACTTACTTGGTCGTACTATCTGTATCTGTAGAGTAGGGAGGGTGAGTTAGGCCCTCAGCACTTAGGCCACATGTGACCCATTGTACATCCTCCCGAGGAGTTGACTTCCTAGGACATCGTCCATCCTGTCCTTTCCAGAAAGGTGGACAGGTCACTAGCAGACATCTCCTTTATATCTGCAGGTGTAGGCCAAGACTCACCGAACACACACTCTCTTATTGACGATAACTCCGGGCACTCGCATAAGACATTCCTGACAGATTCATCTTCCTGTCCACACATCCTGCATAGAGGTGTGTCCACTAGCCCCATTGTATGGAAGTGTTTCCATAATTGACAGTGGCCAGTCAGAAATCCTACCGTTAAGCGTAGGTTATTCCTGGTCATCGCCAAATATTTTTTCGATTCCAGCTTCCCAGGGTCGCCCAGGGTGATGCAGCCAAGACTGCATCTCTTGATTTCATCCCATCTCTCTAGATATTGAGCATGGGTGTAACGTTTAGCTAGTTCCGCAATTGTCGAATTCGTCAGGCCGTAGGTAAAGCAAGAATTCTTAGTCCAGCCGCTTTCCTTGCTAAGAAATCAGCAATGCGGTTACCTTTGCGTCTGTCCAACCACTTAACCCACCTCAGGATAATATTGTTATCTACCGAGGCGTTAGCTAAATCTCGATGGCACTCTAATACTAGCCCTGATGTGACACGTTATCTGTTCAAGGCCAGTAGAGCTTGTCTGCTATCAGTGCAGATTATTATGTTTTTGCCAGAAATTCCTTTTCTGGTTAGTTCCTTTGTGGCAATTGACATACCAGCCAGCTCTGTTTGAACCACGCTGGTTCCCCACTTCATCCTTAGGCTTTGTGATCTGTATTGATGTATGTATTTTGGGGTAACATTCACTGAGCCCTAAAAGATCTATTGTGCCCACTTAGTTCCTGAGGAAAGTCTCAGAGACTAGTAGCTCCTTTAGTCCTATTTCCCCGAGGAATTTTAGGATATCTGCAGGCTTCAACTTAGGTAACTGTCCCTCTTCTATCCAGTAGTCTCCCAGGTGCTGTGCCCTAGGATTCTGAATTGCTGTGCAGTTAGCAAGTATGTGGATGGAGGATTCTTCTTCCATTCCACAAAACCTACAATCTTCTTCCTCCACTATTTTGAGCTTTTTAAGGTGCCCATTCAGGAGACAATGTCCCGTTAGGATTCCAGTTAAATCTCTTAGTGCAGTTTTGCTTTGACTTATGCATTCATTTGATCTCAACAGGTTGTAGTCACCCAGAAGAATCTTTGATTGCCTAAGCCCTACTAGATCTTTCCAATTGTCAGATCTTCTCTTTTCTTCGGCTTTACCTATTTCTTCCAATACTACATTGAAGCTGATTCCGCAAAAAGGTTCCGGCCCCCAAAAGGGTATTTCAGTCCCCCTCTTTGCTAGTTCATCTGCTATTTCGTTTCCTTCTATTCCAGTGTGTCCTGTAATACCCAGTAAGGTGACTATATTGTTCTCGCCTAGTTCATTAAGTTTGCCTAGGCATTCCCACACCATTCTGGAACTGATTACACAAGAACTTAGCGCTTTAATGGCTGCTTGACTATCAGAAATTATGATAATCCTTTGCCTTCTATATCATTTGTCAATATTGAACTAGGCACACTTTCTTATTGCGTGAATTTCCGCTTGAAAGATACTTGTGATTTTTCCCAAGCTTTCAGAGTGTTTGGTGCCGGGCCCGTACACTCCTATCCCAGTTCCTTCTATTGCTTTTGAGCCGTCTGTGTACCATTAAATGGCATTCTTTCCAAGTCTGGTAATGGTATTTGGATCCCATTCCCTCTTGTTGCTCAATTCCGTAACGAATTTCTTTGAAAAGTTATACTTTTTCATCATACCATAATATAATCCATAATTCTAAGTGGAAAATGGTCGCCGAATGTAATGGTTGCTGTTGACAAGAATGTCAAGCTATTAATTTTGCATTTGTCGCAGTTATAGCTGCAGCTATGAAAGTCACAATTCTACAAGCAATCAAAAGTCACTGAAAAGAGTGATGAAATATTCAAAAATAAGTCAAATTATTGCAAAGTTCTTAGAAAATCTTATATAGCCAGTTGAATTTCCCGACTAGAAATTCTGAATTACAAAAAACGTACACTTTAAAGATTCTAGAAGTAAAATAAAACACAGTTTAAGCAAAAATTTAATTTAATTCTTCCACGGATCCTGTCCATCACTAGAGATAAAATAAAATGTGCATTGTACGTAGATTGTTTCATTTCTTCTTTATTACGCCATTTGAAATAAACTTTTCATTCCCATTGCCAACACTAATACCATTCATATCCCAGCAATTAAGATAAAACTATTTTATTAATACCAAATATGATATCCACTGCCGAGTTATCATCCAATCCAGAATATCCAGTGTCCTTTAACAAAGTTATTTTAACCTGAAATCCCTAAAAACCTCCTCGTTGTCCCTTTAATTGAGAAATCCCCATGTACAGCTAATATCATTCCCAACTTATCCCTTATAATCCTTACAAATAAGCTGGAAAATTGAGGTCATTGGCGAATTGATGTCTCTGTCTATGCAGAGTTGTTGTGTATTTGTTTAGTATAATTTTTAGATACGGAATTTTAGAATAAAACTTTTGTTTTACTTATAAATGTGTCACTATAAAAAAATAAATAAATAAATGAGAATTAATTGTTATAAATTATTTAAAAAGTCAGAAAAATTTAAAATAAAAGTAAAAATCGAAAAAATAAATAGAAGAAATAATTAGATGGAATTGATGCAGAACAGAAAATGTTAGAGTCGCAGTTGAATTTATAAATTTTCAACAGAATGAAAATGATATCATAATTGATAAAGAGCTTCATGGTATGAAGAGTTAGAATTGTAGCGAGAGAAAGAAGTTGTCAAGGGAAGTAACTTAAAAATTTATCAAAACATTGAACAATTTTAAAGCTGTTTAAATCCAAAATAAAAATTAAATTACAATAGTGCAAAATTATACATTGAAAAGTAAAATTTGTGTACTAATATATTTAAATGAAACACCAAAAACCGGATATCGGTTCAAAATAGACTTTTTCTTCTCAGAGAAAGACATGTAATGTAATGTTCTGAATGTATGTATGATGGGGTGACATTCACTGAGACCTAAGAGATCTATTGTGCCCCCTTACTTCTACTGAGTTCCTGAATGTAACAATATAATTAAATTTTTTTGGAAATTTTTATTGAAACACGACCTGATAAGAGTATTGGTTGGGACATCTCTTGCCAATAATTATAATAATTGAATTGATAATATTTTTTTGGTGGATTTTCTAAGTAGCTTTAAATTTTTTCAAGTTTGTTAAATGTTTTTTGGTAAAAAAAATGGAGACTAGAGGGTATCAAAAGTGGTGTGGAAAGTTGCTGCTATGTCTGGAGTCTTTAAACTAAACAATATTTTGATAAAGAGATAAAAGTGAAAGTGAACCACTCATTACTCCCAATGTCTTCGGGAAATAAAAAAATCTGGGCAATCAGATAGCCAATATCAGTAAACATACGTGGAACAATTTCGAAAAGAAGATTATATACAAAGCAAAAAATGGCTCTAATGGTTTGCAAGAACCTGGCAGGGAAAAAAATTTTGCTGTAGCTCAAAAATCTTGAGCTGGATGTAGTAAGTGATAGTGAGATCAATTGATCACTTATGGAGCCATTGTGTGGAGAAGTAGAACTAGGTTAATTGATGACAGAAGAAAATTGTAATCCTCAACCTCACACCACTGTATATTGGTGGAAAGAGCAAGATATAGACTAAGTGTGGACGTTGGCCCAGCACTGTAGTGGAACGCCTCTGATGCGATAATTACAGTGAAGCAGTGTCGAGCGCGGTTAGTACTTGGATGGGTGTCCATACTGGGGAAGACCGTCGTATAAATAGCCCATACAGCCTGCAGCGGAGTAGCATATCACAGCTCGCAGGCATTATACCAATGAGAACGAGGTATAATGTAGGTATGCCGTCTTTCGGAGGAGACGTAAAACCGAGGTCCCGAGTCCATGGATGTTGGGCTCGTTAAAGAACCCTACCACTGGTTGGAACACCAGTGGGTTCGGCAAAATTTCCGGTTAGGGGTAGAGTGCTCCCGGCATCGGTGATTAGCCTCAGTTGCAGAAATAGACCGACGTTAAATAACCAATTAAAAAAAAATAGACTAAGTGGGGAAATTATTGAAAAAAATTACCTCGTCACTTCTTAGAAATCAAAAAATTTTGGACATGCCACAGATGGTACGCAGCTTTTGTCCCATCCGACTGTGTATGTTTTACGGTTCTGAAGATTCCTGTAGTGGTAATGAAAATCAGGATCACTATATATTGGTGGAGAATCTTGTGTTGATTTCAACAATTTTCTGCTAAATACTTTATCTACAAATATACTTTTCCGCACGCATTTCTAGGTTTGGAAAGTACTACTTTTCAGCGCGCCTCTATTTTACTGCACGCTGAATTCTGCTTTACCGCACGAAAGGCATTTACTATTGCATTCTATTATTATTTTTTCCATTTTATTGAAATTTGCTGAATATTGAGTTGATAACTATGAATGATTACATCAATAACCAGACATTAACTAATATAGTATATTTCCTAACTAGTGCGGGAAGTTCCACTTTTTCTACGAGCGTGCGGAACATGTGAAAATAAAGAAACAATATATTGAAATTTTATTAATTTTTATTAAAGCATAAAGAGAAACTACTCTGTTCTACTACTTATGATTAATATGAATAATAAATTGGCAATTTGATGCATTCTGTAAGTTGACCGCTGATGCTATTAGTTTTTTTGGTTCAATAAGATCGGTTGCTGAATCTATTGCTGCTTGGATGTGTGAATGTGTATACTTTGTTGATATTTTTACTTTTCTGCACTAGTGCGGAAAAGTGGCACTTTCTAAACTATTCATTCATTTATTCATTCGGTTGGGTTGTGCTCATCAGCCCAGGCACTTGAACTTAATCTTTGTACCATTTCCCATGTTATCTACTTCCATTCCAGAAGCTTTGTGTCTTCTATGTAGGCCACTAGTTTGACTGGAGGGATTTTCAGTAGTTGTAATGGTTGTATAGTTTCCTCTACAAAGTGCTTCCGTCTGAGTCCATGTGAGTTCTCGCAGAAGCAGAGCATGTAAGTAGGTAGGTGTTTCATCATGAAGATCACATTTCCTGCACAAAGGTTCACTAACTTTGCCCATTTTGTGCAGATGTCTCCTCAAGGTGCAGTGTCCAGTCACCAGGTCGGTAACTGACTTCAAAAGTCTCCTACCCAGTTTCAATAGCCTGGTTGAGAGTTCCTTGTCTACCTTGTTCAGTAAACTCTTTGTATGGAGGTGCCCTTGTGTCGACCTCCATTTGAGTTGGTGTTCCCAAGTAACAATTTGAGTTTTAACTTGGTATACAGGATACCTATAAAGCTTATTTTATTCCATTTTCTTAAAACTTTTTTCTCTACAGGATACTTATAAAGCTGTCACAAGTAGGCTTTAAGAAAAAAGGGAGAATCCTGAGAGGGTTTTCAGGAGTAATTTGAAAGATCTTTTTAAAACCTACTAGCTGAATTTTGAAGCCTTGCATAACGTTTTTAGAATAACCATAAAACTTATTATTAAAACTTTTATAAGAGTAACAAATACCAGAACTGCTTTAGGAGTATGATAAAGCTGAACGATAAGAGCATCATAAGACTAAATTTATAAATTATAAATGTGTTTGCTCTTAAAATAGTTTAAAAAAATCTTTCATAATGTTATTCGGTTTTATGGTACTCTTATCTCCAGTTCATTTCCAAAGATGTCCTAAGCATAAACAAATTATTTGAAGAATGTATTCGATAACATAAATGGCTGCTAAAATTATTTCCAAAAGCTTACTGGTTCCATAAATTTTTAAACGAACACTACTTTTCTGTTAAAACTTAGTATGATGGGACATATATTTTGACGCGCCCGGTGAAATATTGATTTTTATAAAATTTAAAAAAAAAGTTTCCACATTAACATTTTTTTACTGCTATTTTTGTAGGTATTTCTGTTTATTTATTTATGTTATATTATATTATATGTATGTTTACAACTAATTTACGTTGCAACACTATTTTTGTTGTTTTCTTTAATCAAAATTGATAAAAAGTTGAAATATTTTTTACTGAAGAAATTATTAGTAGTGGCTAGTAAATCATCAGAAATCTGACGGAACTATAAATATTTGTCAATGGTCGTTGAAACTGAGAGGAGGAAGGTAATTTAATCGGAAGTGTTTGTTATTAAAAAAAAATGTCGAAAAATATATTCGGTCATTTCCACATTCCGACACCCCTAAAAGCCGCCCCCCATCCAAAAATTTTCTCGTAGTACAATTCGACTCGACATAAAAAAAACACATATACCGAAGTTTCAACAGTAGGTAATACAAATATTCTTACAAGGCATGGGCCAGAGGACTATTATCTTATTATAAAAATAAGCAGAAAAATTTATTAAGATTAACTTTTGTCATAAAATCGTACAGAAAATAAATAGTCTTCTGCGTGCATAGAATAATATTCATAATAGTTATTCTCTTTGAGTAATATGTATAACTCTTATGAACGATTTTAAATTTGTGATTTTATAACGGTAAATTAAAATAACTCTAAAATACAATAGTTGGGAGCAATAGTCACTACCACAAAAAATGTCGACTCCCAACCTTCTAACGCCAGAACGAGTAAAAACCATTTGGCATAAATTTAAACCTTCTTTAAACTATTTACTCTAAGAATGTATTTATTTTATGCAATTTTAAGGTAATTTTGACTAAGAAAAGAATGTATTAAATCAAGAGAACAACCAGTTTTTTCTTTCACAATTCGAAATTGCATTATTTACAATCAGTGGTTCAAAATCGTTATTCAAATTATCAGTAGACATCAGATCACAAATTGTATTTACAAACGTTTTTACGACTTGTTTAGGTTTAAAACTGTTTTTTAATTTCTTTCCACTTACGGTGAAAGTTACCACTTTTTTTAATGCCATTTATCTAAAAACGTTGCCATTTTGTGATATGGTATAAAAACATATTCACTTATTCTATTACTTAAAAAGTTGGGTTTCCTATTGAAGAGTACTTTTTAAAACCATACTGCCGTATTCACCTCTTATAATTTACTTATTTATACCAGTTTTAAGATTACAACTCTTAAGTGTTGATTATCTAGAAAACTAAGCATATTGCACTTTTTAAAACTAGCTTTTAAAACTTTCATAAGGGAACTACAATGAATCTAACGTTATTAAAACAAAATGATCTCTAGGAGTATTATAAGAGTAAACTGCCCTATCACTATAAGTTGTAAGATACTAATAGGAGAGTAATAAGAATACAATATTTTTGAGATCATTTGGATTTAAGACTGTACTTTAAAGTTCTTCTTAAAGCTATACTATAAAACAATATTGCCTTTAAGTCATAAAAGTATATATCATAATCTTTTTAAAACAAGAGTATATAATTCTGCTTTTATAAAACTCTAATAAAACATAAATAAAACTTGCTTGACTTAAAAATGTTACTTGGGTTCCCTATCTAGCCAGTTCCCGATTTCCCCTCTTATGCAATCTTTTGTGATTCCACAAAACGGTTCCGGACCTATGGAGTCTCGCTTAGAGCCGTCGTTAGCTAACAGGTCAGCCATTTGATCACCTACAATCCCCTCATTTGCTGGCACCCATATTAGAGACACTTTTTTGTCTCTTTCCAGCCTAAATTGAGTGTAGTGGAAGTAGAAAAGTAGAAAAAACTTATTAATTTGTTTCTAGTTATTTAATTTTTTATTAAATAATATTTTTTTCATTTCCCAACCGCTCGTAGAAAAAGTGTTATTCCTAACAGATGTGGAAAGTGTCTGTACTAGCTAGAAAAATAATAACTATGGTATTTTACAATGTCTTCTAGAGCTAGGCTTAACAGTTTCCTAGATAAAAATTGAAAATAATTTGAAAAGAAATATGATCGGACGGAAACAAAAAGCAACGAAATGGAGATAAAAATTAATGGGAGAAACAGGAAATTATGAATTCAATTCTAAACGAGAAATACATCCATATATGTATACCAACTCAAAACTGTATTCGTACAAAGCTTCATTGTAAATTAAATTAATTTAAAATCTGTTTCAGTTCCTTTGTATACTTTCCATTAGATGTGAATTGCCCTGTTTGTACAACTCCGCATACGATTCATTCCAACAGAGCATCAGTAGCGAATGTGCTACTTTACGTTATTGTTTGTTTTTGTTCTAATTTCTGTTGTTCGATCTTCACTAGCGTACGGCTGAATAGTCAGAATAAAAGTACCTAATGGTTTTCAATTAATGGACAAGAATGCGTTCGATTTATTTGGTTTGTTAAAGCCCATGCGAAGATAGAAATAAACACGAAGGATTGTTCATTTTGCACACAATTAAATACGGACTAGAAAATTAGGATACCTGAAAATGGGGAGCTGTATGTAACAACCACAATTTCAGTTCTCGACTCCCTGTAGATGATTACATGGAATAAAAACAATATCGCTTTTTTAGTTATAATAATCGTAACTACTTTTCTGATATTGACTTAAATTCCTGTGATACTCAGGCATGTTTACTTACCCAATTTTTTTATACAGAAAATTTCAGTTCAGTTTTCTCACTTTGTTATTATTTTTGTTGAATTATGCTGATTTGTTTCAAATCTTTAGAAATGTCAATTATTGAAATGGAATATTTCCTAAAGAGGATGAGCTTGTAATCAAAATTTTCAGGAAATTCAATCACGACTTTAGAAGTCTTTGAGACTGTGAAAAACTTTTTTGACCGGCAAAGTTAGTGAGTATCCAAAGTTTTCTATTAAAGCAGTCATATTTCTTGGGTATTATCAGATAATGGACTCAAACTAAAATTATACGTCGCTTAGCCTTCAATGAAAATTCAAGGAGAATCCAACTTTCATAGATATATACCGGGACTATAATAAAGTTTTTCGTCTACCTTACTGCGAACCCAATCATATGAATACCAAAATTAGGTCGGAAAGTATTGTTTAGTAGCCCAAGGGCAGAAAATTCTTAACGCAACGATTTTTCACCATCTGTCACTTGAGTACTTTTTTATCTTTTTTCTACTTTTTGGTTTAGTCGGTAGGCGAAAAATAGTTGTGTGTCACAAGTACAGAAAACGCTTTAGCAGCCATTAACTATCAACTACTCTCGCTCGTGCATCCAATAATATCGGGCTGCTAAAGCTTAATTTCTGCACTTGTGACACAATATACTATAAAAGACTTTTGAATTGCTTTTTTAATTTAAAGGTCTGTCTACTCTACTCCTTATTTTCGCTTTAATCTTAAGGATTTTGGACACAAAATAAACAAACGTGTGAAAATAACAGTTTGATGGAATCACAATAAAAGGAAAGAAAAAAACATGTTGGTGAATGTAAAAATACACAGTAACAGTTGAGAAATTCTTGTAAAAGAATGAAAAAAATTTAAATGGAGTGACCGGAGGTACGCTTTAATTGAAAAGAAGGTATAAAAAATACCAAAACAAAGACCTTGAAGTTATAAAGTGAAAAATGGACGATAAAAGTGACTGCAAAAGGTGAACTGATATATTTAAATGACAACTGTAGCAGGTTCAGCTTTATGTCATAAACAATGTTACATTCACGGTGTCTTGTCTATTCCCGGTAGTAACCAAAACATATATTCTGACTTGGCGGATATAGAGGACCTTTTTAGTTATTCTTTCAACATTTGTCGTTCTACTTCCCAAGGTTTTGAAACTTTAAAAGTGTCCCGTTACTTTAATAAAGACGAAAACACGAAAAAAGTACAGATAAAGGTTGGAACAGAATGTAGAAAATACCGACTACAACAACTTTTATTATGTCGACAGACATTACCCTTATCTAAATTCGTACTGAAAGAATTATGTTCACTTTATACTAAACATAGCCCAGCAATAAAGTAAGTAAAGTTTTTAACGATTTAGAACTTTTAATAGTATTACAAGTTGAAAGGAAATATTTATACAGTGCATCCAAGAGGTAACACATAACCAGTAGATAATATTAAAGAATCCAAAAAAGGACAATATTTTTTTGAAAAATAATAATTTTGAGTAATGACATTTTTTTATTTATACACCACCCCCTCTTTCTTAATTTGCGGAAAACTCTTGCTGGGTTCATTCCGAAAATGTACCACAAATTGGTAAAGGGTGGACGCCATGGATGTTTTTCTGATAGTCGATGGACTCTTTCTCCAGTACCAATACCCAGAAATATAAGAGCAGTGCAGGAAGTTCATCCGTTCAGAGGTGGTTCAGTTGCTGTTTGGGAAGGCATTTGGTTTGATTTTATCAGACCGTCGAATTGGGCTGAAACGGATATCTGAAGCACTGAATATTTTATACAAACGCGTTCATCATATAGTTTACGTCAATTTGGACATGAGAAAAATTGATGTAAAATGAATCCCCAAATGTTTGAATGGTGACCAAAAGCGTGCAAGGGTAGAAGCATCGTGTTCGATCTGTGCTCGATTTGAAAACGATGTAGACTTCTTAAACTGAATTGTTACTATGGATGAGACTTGGGTACATTTCTACGATCCAGAAACAAAGCAACAATCGATGGAATGGCGACACTCTGGTTCTCCAAGACCTAAGAAGTTTCGTGTCCAAAAATCTGCTGGAAAAGTTCTTGCCTCAGTTTTTTGGGATTGTCATGGAGTAATCTCGATTGATATTTTGGATAAGGGTAGAACAATAACTGGAGTTTACCATTCGACATTACTGACCACTTTACGGGAAAAATTTTAAGAGAAAAGACGCGGAAAGCTGTCCAAAGATGTTTTGTTTTTGCAGGACAATGTTGCCATGCAAAAAATTCATGATTTAGGATTTGAATTACTAGAACACCCCCCTTATTCACCAGATTTGGCTCCGTCCGACTATCATCTTTTTCCTCGACTGAAAAAAAGTTTAAAAGGTCGTGAATTTTTTTCCAACTAGGAGGTAATAAAAGCTGTGGAGGTCTGGTTTGCGGAGCAAGAAAAAACATTTTTTTTTTGAAAGGTCTAGAGACGTTGCAGGTTCGCTGTAATAAATGTATCCAATTAAGAGAAGAATATGTTGGGTTATAAAATATTTTGACATTGAAATTTTGTTTGGTTATGTAGTAGGCTAAGAATTTTTCAATATATCCTCGTATATCTATTATTAAGTAGCATAATCTGAATTTACTCTGACATTACTAGAGGCAGACATATAATTTCGAGTTAGTTTATTTATATCTAAATATATATCCTCGAGTAGAAAAAGCTCTTATATGCTAATTGTTCCTCATCATTCTTTATTCAGTAGGGGTTTACTATGTACGACGTTGTCTAAAATGCGTAAAGAAACATATTTGAAGTAAAGCAGAAGATAAAGCTAATGAACACCATCAGAATTTCAATCATTCGAGCGTGAAATTTTCATGAAGCTGCTTTTTATTATCACTTATCCCAGAAACTCGGAAATAATATCAGATACCTACGAACCTCGTTCATCTGCTACGCATTCCTGCTGTAGGCCAATCATTAAATTCCACACACATAGAGTTTTTATGAATTTAAATGCTAAAAATATTTTTGGTAATTTTAAATTACAAATTAATTTCATACAATTGGTGTTTCTCCATGTCAGAGAAGGGCAATCAAATTTTTATCATTTTCATTCACACTATGTCCCACTATATAGCTAACTATTATTTTGTTAATTGGCCACTTAACCTCAAACATGAAATATGCATTTACAGAGAATACAATACTACTTTTTTCAAATTATATTTATATACACATTTACGATGTTTTTAAGAAGAATTTAAGATGTGAGAATCAGACATCTTTAAACAGTCTTAAGAAAAACATCTTTAAGAGGTCTTGTGCTACCTGGTAGGTTAAAGACCTACCGAAATATTATAAGTAGGTTTAATGCCCGATTTTACCAACCATTTCGTTAAGTTGGATAATGCCTTCATCGAAATTAGCAATTTCTAAATGCATTTTTCGTTTCACCACGCACTAAGTAATATCTAAGAGTGATAGGAAATACCTAATATTATTATCAAGATTTCCTAAATCTGACTTAGGTATTAGGTTAGGTTGAGTTTATGGTGAGTGGGTCTATAAGGCCCTCCACTGCGACTCGCAAGAGTCTATTGTGGCTCACACCTATTATTTCACCAAACAAATTCAGCTTCTTAACAGAGCCGATTAGTTCATTTGGTGAATGATATTTCAGGTCCGAGGGCGAGAGAGCATTCCTGCCAAACATCAGATACCTGATTCGAGCCGCGGCGGGGCAGGCACAAATTATATGCTCTGCTGTTTCATCATCTTGCAGACAAAGACGGCAGGTCGGATCTTCCAACAGTCCAAGTTTTAGCATAATATGATGATTCAGATGACAGTGGCCTGTTAAAAGGCCTGTTAGACAACGTAGATCATGCCTGCTATACTCTAACATTTGTTTGGAGACATTCTTCGAAGGATGTATGAAAGTCTTTGAATGAACCAATCCTGGTAAATTATGCCAGAAGTCTAAAGCTCTTCTTGCCGTCCAGGTATTCAGTGTTTGTTTGGCAAAACTTATTGCGATGTCAATTGTAGGTTCTGGTCCGATAGAAACACGTGCGGCACCCTCCCTTGCAAGAGAGTCTGCCTTCTCGTTTCCTTCCATGCCAGATTGGCCAGGGATCCAGACCAGCAATACTTTATTGAGTTCTCCTATTGAGGAGAGTTTTTTTTTGGCAGTCTACAACCAATTTCGACTTTACACGGTGAGAGCTAAGTGCTTTCAAAGCCGCTTGGCTGTCCGAGAAATTTTTTATTGTTCTATGTATGAGATTGGCCTGCTCCAATCTCTTCACACATGAAACAATGGCGTGAATTTCCGCCTGAAATACGGTTGCTTAGGATCCTAGAGAGGTTGAAATCTCTGTCCTAGCTCTGCGCCCGTTTACACCTGCACCAGAGCCTGAGGGTGTTTTTGAACCGTCTGTGTAACAACAGCTGTCTGCTCTTAATAGTTCATCCTCACGGAGGACCCATTCATTTTTATTTGGAATTAGGACGGTATAAGGCAGGTCGTAGTTTACTGCTGGATGCATTATGTCAGAGGTCACTCCCAGAATACTGTGTCCACTAGCATTCTGCGTCGTTTTGTATAAGCCTGATTTGTGCATTTAGAATAATGCACAATTCTGTATGCTGTCCATCTAGCCTCTCTTTCCAAAAATATATGGAGGGGAGGTAGGTCCAGAAGGATTTCCATGGCTGACGGTGTGGAGCTGATAGCACCAGTAATTGCCAGGCAAGCCTGTCTCTGTAAGCCAGAGAGCTTTGCGTGGGCCATTCGCTGTAAAGCTTTTGGCCACCAGTCAATAGCTCCATATGTGATCATTGGTCTTACTTACTTAGGTATTAGTCAACTTTAGGAAATGGTTGGTGGAATTGGGCATAAATCAATTAATTGATTCTCTCAATTTTAACATACAATGTGGCATTTATACAGAAAAAATCTCATATTGTATGTCAAAAGAAGGGCCAAAAATTTATTGTCTCCAATAAAAATGAACTTCCAAATAAAACATCGCTTTTTTCATTTCAATTTGGTGAATATTAATAAAAAAAATGTAATTTGACATTTCAACTGACACATCGTATACAATAATTGATTAGTTGATCAGGGAGTGTCAACGCCTGGCCTGTGAGTTACCTCCACTTGTCTGATGTTATCTCTTAAACATTCCTCTTAAATATTCTTGACGTATTACGAAGATTAAACTGGAAAGGCCAATCGTATCACCTAACGAATCACGAAACTTATGAAGCATAAATCCAAATTATGGGCCGCAAATTTTCAAGGAATGGGCAAAGAGAGGGAGAGAGAAAAGGGGGTCTGCACAAGGACCCAGCTCATGATTTCAGGCGCATCGAACTTTCATGTAAATTTTGCCGAACTTTCTGGAAAATACATTTTCATTGAATTATGTTACCGTATATTACACGCCGAAGCTTATTTCAAAGAAAATGTAATTTAATGGTAGTGGTTAAAGAGCTGGCCTAGATTTGGGCACATGGAAATAATCGGTAAAGAGTTATGAATCCATCGAAAGTAGTGGTTTTATTTAATCAAACCTCATTTTTTCATCCTCCTATTTATTATACAACTTAATAAATGTTAGAAATTTTCTTAGACCTCTACTCCATTGGTTAAGTGCTTTCAAAACTTTTACCATTCGCTAAACTTGAAAAATCAACGTAGCGATCGCTATAATCGAACAGAGTGCCAATTCCTGAAAATGCTTGAATTAATTCGTTAGTGATACGATTCACTTTTATAAAATTTACACGTTAACCAAATTAGCTATTTTTGAGTAGGTTGTGAATTTTCGATTAACCGATTTCACATGTGAACAATAATATTATTCCAACAAATCAGAAGAGAGCGATTTATGTTGGCTCTGCTCAACAGTCTCCATTTCTTGACAGTTTTCCTTCAAAAATAATAAGAGTCAAAACTTCATTGATGTTTCTGCTAACACTGGCCTTGCTGTCTCTCGCATTTCGAACATTGCCACCAATACTAGTTTGATAACTTCCAGTGGAAAAAAGTTTAAAGAAATTAATACCTAATGGAAGAATATATTATAATGGTACACAAAAAGGGATGCTAATATGAATTTACTTTTGTTTCTTTACATAGCGCTGAAGTTCTTGACGGGGCAACTAAAAAATTATCCAGCATGTGAATTAATTGTCTTGCTAGTTATTTTGTCGAACTAAGGTTATTAAAATGGTCTTCTACCTCTCATAAAATGTTCAACGGCTTTTTCTGCTTCTTCTAAATTTTCTAATACTTGATCTTGCAGTATTCTATACATATTGTTCCAACGTTCTACAAATTTATTACTAATATTTTCTTAATGATTTGTGGTTGTACTTTCCAATATGACTTATACCAATCTAGGGTTTATAAAAATAACCTAGAATACAAGAAAATATTCACATGTGAAAGGAGAATTCTCGTGATACATACCACGTGAATTAATTCGTCTCCAAAACCTGTGAAACAGTTCGTAAGTGAAAGTTCAAGATTACAAAAATGGTGAAACACATGAAAATCCTCTTATTTTCACATGCAAATTAATTCACACGAATTTAAGAATTGGCCCCGCAGCACCACAAAAACAATATTTCGGAACAATACTGGTATAACTGTCAGCTGCCCGCTGCTGTGGTTGAGTTACGTTACTCAAGCATAGTCATTAAGTAGTTTAGTCTGTTTCTAGAACAAATATTCCGATTTCCATATGTTGTTACTTGATGGTTTGCAGTAGCAATCTTACCAATTCAACCCTATGATAAATAGCGAGTTACCTAAAATTGACCCTGTAAAGTTAAATTTGTTTGTCTTCGTATTATATTACAGTTTTCTGTCGTTATACTGAAATACCACTCTATAACTTAATCTTGTCAACTGGTTGGGCATTATATTGGCAATTACAACAGGATCTCTACTAGACGTAATTCAATAACAGTATAACCCATAGTTATGACCCTCGATAAGGGTACCGTTTAGTTTCTGCAATAATGATTTGATACCCGACTTGCTTTAGGTCTATTAAGTCACTAGCCGTCATTATATCAAATAGCAAAGGGACATTCGGACGTAATTAGAATAGACTTTGATCGAAACTATAAGGTTTCTGATAATTATCTTCCCATTACCATAATACGGGGGTATTCAAAGCACGATCTGTTCAAAAAGCTTTCTACACATTTTTTTCCAGTCATAAGTATTATGCTACAACAAGGTTTGTGTACCCATCCATATACGACTACTTATTTAGTCAGGCGAACCTTGGCCAACACAAACTCAAGCCAAGGTTCCGGCACTGGGGCCACTAGCGGGCCCATTGTGCCGTTCCTGCTACTTATGCATTCATGAAGCCGAGTCCCTCAATGAAGGACTCAATCCTCTTCAGTGAATGCCTGCTTATGTCCCCAGAGGCAATAACAAGGACTCCGAAGATTCGCCATATACTTTTAAAATAGTCTCACTAGGCATAAACTAGAATTTTCAACAACTAGTTTCATTTCGTCGTCTTCAATTTCACCCTGATGACCCTGGTCAGCTAATGGTGAAAACTAGCACTTTTATAAAATACTGAAATAGTATATTGTATAATTAGTGGGAAAAGCATAATATTCCCAAACGACTGTGATAATTACCAGACGAGGAGCGTAGCGACGAGTCTGGTTGCACAGGAGTTTGGGAATATGCTTTTCCCACGAATTGTACATTCTATTTTTTTTTCGATCGTTGATTTACATTTAAAAATTAATGTTATTTTCTAATTGGTTAGCAACTACCCACTATTCTGGAATGTTGCGCATAGAAAACAGGTCAAAATAGTGTCACTTTTCCCACGATCGGAGAAAAATTGTATTATTTCGTACGTGTGTTAGTTGAAGTATGGATGTAGTGTAGTGTAGCTTGTTTTCAGTAAATGTGATGGTGGAATTATTACGGTTAGAGCACAAATGAAATGATAAATTTAAAAAAAGAGGAACGGAAATTATAGAAGCGAAACATCAAATATTAAAATGACATTTATTAAAAATTTAAATGAAAATTTCATTTCGTTAATTTCGTTTGAACTATTTGAAACGTGAGTAGAATTTGAAATATTTAATAATTTGTTTAATAGATTTTCACATACTGACTGTGTTGAAAGTTAACAAAATTTGTTGTTAAAATATACTCATTATTCTACTTTGCTTTGTACATTGAAAGGGATCAGTTCAAAATTTGAAATTATAATTTTTCAATTCCAGTGTATAATTTGAATGTTTGGAAAAAGTTATTGGATAAATATTTAAAATTATTGAATATACTTTAATGTGCTGAAAAGGGTAGCAAAAACACAAGGGTGTTAGCAAATGATTTAAATTAAGCTGACATGTAAATTTCTGGAATTTTGAGAGTATTATAACGGTCGTGAGATATTGATTGGTGTTAACAGTTAAAAAACAAAATTAAATCACGGAAATATACGAAATATAAAGCGGAAATTATATAAAGTGAAAAGAGCTAAATGACTTGGAAGGTTATAAAAAGTACATACAAAATGTGGCCTAGTAAAAAAATTAGAGCCGGCGGAAATAGTATAGTACATATTATCACAAATTAATATTTTTTCGACAAAGAACTTCATGAATCTGTTGCTAGGCAGTATTACTAATTTATTGGTTTTGACAATTATGTCATAAATTATTCTTTCTGTCACGAAATTTAAATTTTTTGCACAAACAAGTACATAATGTCTTATTTTCAATTAACCTGTACCATTAACCAAACTCTAGGAAAACTGAGCTATTTAAAAAAGAACTTAAAAATATCCCAGAAACAACAACATAATGGGGAGGTATGACTAATACCGCAAGTTGACTACTATACTTTATCTACGACTATAAGTACCCCTGAGTAACAGTAGTAGATCGCCATAGCGTTTTAGTGTTTAATCAATGCCCTGTATATAAATTATTATCTGATTATTTCAAAAATGTGGCAATGTTTTCCCCTTTGTTCCATACTTGTTAATGCCAATCCTTTGTGAGTTATAAGATACCTGTCTTAATTCTGGAGGTATACATAATAATTCATTTTCACCGTAGGAATTAATGTTGTTTTTTGGCACAATTATTATTAAATAAGAAACGGAAACGTTAAAATTTACTTATTAAAAATGTCAAGTGTTATTACTCCCCACAATTACAATAGAATCGGAGAATCGGCTTGTACAGAGCCACCTATGATTAGTAGTATTTAGTGGGAGCCCAGAGAAATATAATAACTCTCTAGTGAGAGAATACCCACCTTCACATATGTAAATAGTATATGGGCTCTGTGATATTTAGAACAAGTTGAAAAAACACTAAATCATTTTTGGAAAAATCCTTTATTTATGCTGAAGTCAACAGCCGCACATATCTATAATTAAAATAAAAACAGGAATTTTTAAGATGGGATACCACATATTGAAGCAAGTCTTGGAATTAATAATAAGAATTAAAAGCAAAAACTCTAATCGATATGTCCATCGGACAAGGCAACTGGGAAAGTCAGCTTACTGACAGCCTACTTTTGGAGAAGATTTAAACATAATACTACTCGGTACACGTCACCCAGCTTAAAAATACCTATTGCAAGATTATCATCCTGAAGATAATTAGAACCTCTTGGGGTTTTAGCGCAACTACGCACTTCAAACTCGTAAAGGTTCTACAATATAAAGATTGCGATAAAATGTATTAGGTCATACGATCCACACAAGTACAACAATGATCACACGAACAGTACTACTTGAAAGAGAGAGACCGAAAGATCCTTTTTGGTAAATGGGACTGATCTAATGGACTGCCTAAGCTCTGACGTCACAACAGAAGGCTCCTCCTATTAACTTTTCCAAACAAATCGATAATATGGTTATAAATAAGAGTGATCGTTGTTAGAAATAAGTAAAAAGAGATCAGTTTGAGATTTTTTCACAGGAAAATTTGAAGTTTTGTAAATTTTATTCAAAAAATTATGGAAATCCATTTCAAGATTTACACTTAATTTCAAAAACTTCTTTAATTAGTCACTTTTTATATATTTCTAATACCGATCAATCTTATTTAGAACTAAATCAACAGCAAATTAAAAATTTCTTGATAATTTACACGAGCTTTCCGTTTGAATGGAAAAGTTTTTATGACCACGCCTCTTATGGCGTCAGAATTAGGCAGTCCATTGTATAACAATTCTTGTCTCTCTCCTTCAAATAGTGTTGTTCATATTATCCTTATCGTACTTGTGTAAATCGTATTACCTATTAAAGTTTTTCGCAATCTTATATAAATAATAATTCGTATAGAATATAAATCGATACCTCTTTGTACCGGAAAATCTTGAACACATACTGCTAGTCTGCTTGTTGTGTAAAAGTTTTCGAAATACGTTTATAAAACCTCGAGGACTCTCGGAATACTTGGACGTGATTTTATCTTGTACAGATCCCATGGTTCTTTCTAAATTTTATGAGCATTGGAATGGAATTTGATAATTTGTGATATTGTTCATTTGCTTGTAACTTTTTTTTCTTTTATTATATGTATACTCATTTTTTCATAGCTCGTTGTATAGTAGCCACTATTTACTAAACCTAATTTTTGAATGTTAACATTTCCCAGAGCCATCAATCATTAAACTTACTCTTAATTAATAGAAAAACTTCAGACAACTGTATTCAAACCTCTCAATTGGATTTAAAGTTTCTCCAAAGAAACTTTCCACTTTCTTGTTACCCCATAACGTTGACATCTATTTGCACAACAACTTTCCGGTATACCGTTAAGCGAAATGTTTCCTCGAAACGTACCTATAAAGTTCCAATTGCATTGTCATCACATTCTGTTCTCACCATTATTAAGGCTACATTTCAGTTTAAGTTATGCACGCATATTTCCTTAACAAAGCCAGATTTCCGCAACGAAAACTCCGTTTGCCTTGTGACACTGTACGGCTTCCGTTACGGATATTGTTTGTTGGAACGAACATTCAACAGAGGAGAATTCGCCTATTGACCAATAATAATCGATTTTACTTTGAAGTATACATTTTAGAGAGCGACGATACACATGCTACAATCTACATTTATCTGAATACATTTAAAATTATTTCTCCATCCAAAACAGCTCTTGGAACAGGCGAAGAAAACAATAAGTAACATCTTAATTATCTACTGACGTCCTGAGAACTTGAAAGCTACTTTCCACTTCTAATTATCTTATGAATACATCCTTTATATTTTTTATTAAAAGTTTCAAAATCAGTAAGGTAGTTAATTGTTTTATTTTGAATCTTAATTGTTAAATACATCCCTGGAGTTATAATCTATGGTAACAACCAACTAACTATTCGAAGACCGTTTCTGAATTAGCTCAATTTCATGTTCTTTGTGAAGTAGATTCCGAGGCGTGAATATAATACAGTGCCTAATTTATATAATATGCACGATTCGGATTGTTTTGACGGAAAATGTGTTCTGTGTTTGCTGTTGCTCGTGTCCGTTCATCGAGTCTAGTGGATTTCTCTGTATTACAAATTAAACAACAACAATCTAAGATACACCAAGATTGTTGTTTATTGTTTCATCACTTTGTATAAACATGAACAAGGTGGGGGTCTAAAATGTCTAAGGTCAAAGAAGGAAATAGTAATTTCTAGACGAGTACTTTTTTGACAGTTCACGGTCGAGTATCGTACACCTCGACCAAACTCATTTCAACTCTGAGATACGCAAACAAAGAAGCGAGAAGGATGAGAGATGTCAGTCCCGCGGAATAAACGCATGTACACTCGGCGGAAAAAGTTTACTTAGTTAAATATTTCCTAAATAAAATCCTGAGAATTTGGTTGTGCCTCCAATGCCATAAATTTGAAAACATTATGCACTATTTCAAGACTTTGTGCACTCAGAATCTTGTGTTTTACAAGCGCCTTAAATTACGTATTAAAATTCTTACGCGGACTGTACCACTATCAGTTCAAATGGATCTTTACAGTGCAACGTTCTGCCTAGGACTGGTAGCTGACGACATTGTCGTACGCGTGATCTACGCGCATCCGAATCTCACGGTTGAACTGAATTTGGTCGAGTTGTACAACGTTTTATTCCATACTGTGTTGTATTCTAAATGAAATTTTAGTATTTTATTTTAGATTACCTACCTGTATGTAGGTGTTAGCGTCGTTTAGATTCGTATTTTATCGCATAGCTTTTGATTTATTTAGGTACTTAATGATGCGAAAACGTGGTTTAAAAACAAAAATAACAAATTTGACAATTTGTCATCCCGTGCGTATTTTCGTAAAAAATTGAAGAAGTCAATCCAAAATGTGCTGAAGCAACCAGAAAATTGGTGCCTACGAAGTCTTCTGCTCGATAAGTATGAGAAGGAATATCAGCTCTTCAACGAGTGGAGAAAAGCTATAAGGTGGAAAACGACGTACTTGTTTATGTTACCTACTGTTTTTGTTGTCTTCAATGTGTATTTCATAAGTTACATAAAGATTTGAAACCTATTGGACCTCTAGTTTCTTATATAAATGTACCAATAAATTATAAACTATCAAGAGCATTGAATTCAATATTCAAAACTTATGATTTTTCACCAAAAACTACCATTCAGAATTCATTAGATCTAATTAAAAAATTATAATATTCCTAATATGTTCTCAAATATTCCTCCTAGAGAATATTCACAACTTATGAATGAATTCCTGATAAATAAAAATGTACACCACTGTAAAGTAACAGATATTTTAAATTTGTTTCAGTTGTGTATAGAACAGAATTATTTCTATTTTGATAACAAATTCTTATTACAAAATAATGGACTACCAATGGGCAGCCCTATATCTCCTTTGCTAGCAGATATTTTCATGGACAATAAATTTTAAATTCCCAATTTTCAAGAAATATTATCTTATGGTATAGATATGTTGACGATGTAATTGCTAACTAATTGCTAAATCGAACAAAACTCTTACATAAACGTTTTAGACTTAACCATAAAACGTGTAAATAACAAACTAAATTATAACATATTATTCAGAAAAAAA
This sequence comes from Lochmaea capreae, assembly GCA_949126875.1. Taxonomy (NCBI): domain Eukaryota; kingdom Metazoa; phylum Arthropoda; class Insecta; order Coleoptera; family Chrysomelidae; genus Lochmaea; species Lochmaea capreae. Next base: position 16,706,479 of record OX421409.1, read on the forward strand.
ACACATACTGATATGACTATACCATCAAGCTCCCATCACCCTTTTCCACATAAAATTTCAGCTTATAACTCTATGGTACACAGAGCTCTTTCGGTTCCAATGCATCAAGCAGACTTCATGCAAGAAATAAATATTATTAAACAAATAGCAATATCTAATGGATATACATACCAAATGATAGATTTAATAATAAAAAGAAAACGTTACAAAGTGGCAATAGATTTGATCTATCCAAAACAACTCGCAGACAATTCAAATTATTTCTGTTTAACTTATTTAGGAGAAATTTCAAATAAAATTTCAGAAATTGTTTCAAATGCTATTCCAAGATCTAATGCAGCGTTTAAAACATATAAGAACGTTGGTTCAATTTTAAGTAATGTTAAAGAGAAGACCACTTGAGAAATCTGGTGTCTATAAAATCAACTGCTCTGAGTGTGAAGCAGTATATATTGGTCAAACAAGAAGAAATCTTAATATAAGGTATGGTGAGCATCTTGGAGCCTACAGAAACAAGCACCCTGGCAGATCAAATTACGCAAAACATTTGTTAGAACAAAACCACAAACCAAATTTGAACAATCAAATACAGTTACTACATGACTGTCAGAATTATACTAAACTTGACTGTTTACAGTCTTTAGAGATAAGAAGGTACTCTAGTGATCCTCAGTATACTCTTATAAATCAGCAAATAGATACTTTACAATCTCCTTTGTTAGACTGTTTGACCGTTATATTTTAATGTGTTTCCACCTATCTTTACTAAATTCTGCTCTCCACGAAAATATTTACATATATACACCTTTTAACTTAGCTAATAATACACTTGTTTACTTTATTTAACTTCACTTTCTATATAATACCTATTACTATCCTACCCTAAAAGTCTTCCTTTCATTTTCTTAGTTTAACTGTAATGTGTAATACATAGTAAACAATGTTTTCATTCCATCCCTTGAAAATGATGTATAAACATTTTTTGTTAAACTTAAATTATAAAATATTGTGAAATAAAAATAATGAGTATTTTTAAACATTGACATCTTAAAAACCGTCTGTTGCCTTTAAATTATTTTTTCTTTGATTTGTATATGAACATAAAAAATAGCCTGTCTTGGTTTTGTGAGACACGAATACTGTTAGTTAAACTAATTAGCAGAAACGTCGTGAAACAGTCCCCAGTTACAAATAATAACTTCAGGTATAGAAGTAGATCCTCTCTCACTATTACGATTGTCCATTAACTATAAGCATCTACGTCAACATTCGCAATATCAACAACAAAATAACGCCTAAGGGAATGAATTTACGTGCAAGAAAGTTTCTGGGAAAGTTCCGTGTGGAACTAAACAATGGTTAGTTCTACCAGAGATCTTTCATTATTCATGTAGCATTGAAAATAGCGCTAAAACTTATAATAATTAATAATGGATGTTTCTAGTTAACATTCGTATTTAAAGCAAAGTATTAAAATAATCTAATAGACACCTACAATTTTCACGTGAAAATAAGGTCTTATTAAACCTGGGTATATCCAACACTTTATAAATATTTTTATTGTTTCTGCTAATGCTTTTAAGGGTTTAATTTAGCGAAAAATAAATAAATCTGACTTAAAAGATATAAACATACTGAAAACCCCTTTCATACTTTATACTGCTGTTATAAATTTTCGTACCCTAATACAAAAATAAGCCTTAAAGACTATGTAAGTGACAAGTTTTTAAATTTGCGTTTATACCATTTTGTTTTGAAACATTTCTCACTCCTATATTCGCTTGTTTTGAATATTTCGCCCACCTGCGGTTTATTTTATTTAACTTAAAGAGACAATTTCAACACCGCAACAGAATCGCAATTTAGCAATTTTATTCACTCAAGCTCATTTCAGCATTCTCCTGTATAAATATTGTGGTTGGGAAGTGAGTTGTTGACATTCATTTTGCCACCATTTCAGATTTGTTCTGGAGAAATTGCCTTCTTGATGTCTCGTCGGAAATTCCATCCCATTGTCATGTAAAGTTAACCTCATAAAAGTGTTGTTTGTTCTTTATTGGATGAAAAACTTGAGAAATAATTATATTAGATGCTAAAATATTTTTATTCTTCAAAATTGGAAATTTGAATAATAGGCCAGGTACAAGGTATTCCAAATTGGAAGGTTATGAGAGGTTTGTCAATAATTCAAGGATAGGAAAAATACTTATTTGTTTAACAGATGCAATGAAACTAACCAAAGCTGCAAACCTGATTCTCTGCCGTATGAAACTTATAATTTTTTCTCCGATTGTTTGTACAGTGTGTTTAGAAAAATTAAATTAAAATGAAAACGCATTTTTTAATTGTTACTGTCGATTAGTCCTTAAATTGTATACATAATAAAGATAATAAATATAAAAGTGATTGTTTGCTTCCATGGGCCTGCTTAAATTATATTATTATTACTCAGAGCTACATTTTAAAAAAAAGTTGAAAAAATTATTTTTCAATGGCTAGGTATTAAAAATCATTTTCACTGTCTAGGTAGTAAAAGTGTTACTTCTATGATCGATAATTGCCACTAAAACTGACGTTTAACGTTAATTGAAGCAAAAGTAGTCTATTTCTTTGTTAAGCAAGCCATGATCCAACCAGATCTTCAGTTGAGTTGTTTCATTTCCGAGTTATAGGGTAATTTTTCAAAATAGACCAAAACTGCTATCTAAAATATCTTCCTTATCTCACTAAATATGAAAAAAGTGCGAAAAACCTCATAGCAAGCCATGATCCAACCAGATCTTCAGTTAAGTTGTTTCATTTCCGAGTTATAAGGTAATTTTCCAAAATAGACCAAAACTGCTATCTAAAATATCTTCCTTATCTCACTTAATATGAAAAGAGTGCGAAAAACCTCTTTTTAGAATAACCAAAGGAGAGCTCAGTATACAATTTATTTTTAGGGGGCTCAGTTTAAGGTCTATTCCAACCGTAATCAGAAACTGTAAAGATCAGCAGATAGAGTTTTCCTTGGCTTCTTATATAATTACACAGTTATACTGATCTTAAATGGAAAAAGAAAAAGATATCCAGGATATCCCCGTAGTGCCAATAATACCCAAGCTTTATTATTTGTAATATCATATTGTGCCCAACTTCTAAACTGACCACGTGAAAGAGCACATAATTTCCATCTCCCATTCCCCCGTAAATAGTCACCATCAAAACAATCCCCAAATCTTCGTTAACTTTGGAATTGAGTCTAGCACACCCCGATTTTTTTACAAAGCTCTTGGACTATAAAAGATATATCAGCACTAGACGAGAACCTGATTGGTGGCTTGTATTAAGGAAATTTATGGCTATATTTTTATTCTGATTCAATGTTACTATTGCCTAACAATTTGAAGACAATATTTGATCGAACTAAATCTGCAAACGCAAATCTAAAGTAGTACCATCTGTGATTCCACTTTTGAGTTTACAAAGGTGTCGTTGAGAAGCGCTTACAATTTCCATTTTTATCTTTGAATGCGAAATTCAGTGCATCCCGAATACTCGCAAATCCTCTTCTGTTGGTTTCAAGTATACTGAAAGAAATCGATTGATGCCTTCACACATTTTTGTCGGTAGTTTTAAAGATTAAAGCTTGAACATCATCATATATACAAAACTAAATTTAAAACTCAACATTCACATTTCGAATGTCATGCCCGAATTTTTTTTATTTGCCTATAAACAGTTTTAAATCATAGTACTTTAAGATAATAATAAAAAGTTTATCTCTAATTATAAGAGCAAGTAGCTATGACTGGTACAACAAAAATCCAAATGTATGTCATTGCAAATGGAAACAGTGACGTCAGCACAGTTGCTCGTTTGCCTTAGATCGTGAGTTTGCTGCTTCATTCCACAGACAATCGGTATACTCTGTCGCTAATAAACTATCAATTGTATACACACATTTTGACAATTTCCAAATCTTGTTATTTTTTTCCAGGATAATCGCTATTTTGTCATACCATTTCCTTCTAAACCTGGCCTTAGATCTTTCATGTATTTATTGCGATATAGACTTGACTTATCTTGAGTTGTCCAATCGCACCAAATGTCCAAACCACTTCAATTGTTGACATTCTATACTGTCTATGATCTCTACTTCCTTTCTAACTACGTAATTTCTCAGTCTATCTTTTTTTGTGATCCCCCCGTATCATTTTCATTTCGATATCTTGTATTTTGCTATTTTGCTGTTCTTTGAGTATACTCAACGTTTACAACCGTAGATTAAGATCGTCCTCGTTGACACTTCTTTCTTTCTTACAAGGGCGTTACTTTATAAATAGTACACTTTGGTTGCGCTTTATATTTTGTTGTTAATTTTCGCTTCGTTTTTCTTTGTTTGTTAATACACATTTGAAGTTATCCGATTCTTCTATTTCTTTATCACTCAGACCAACAACAGTTTAAACTTCGTTTTGATTCTTGGCACATATGAATAAATCGTTTAGGAAGGCACATTCAGTTATATAGGTTAGTTCCTGATTTTTGTCACCCACCAGAAGTTCCTTGGTTTCCACTTTGACTTTCTTCATTGCATCATCTAGTATTGGGTTAAATGAAGCACCTTCTTGTCTAAATGGTCACCCCTCCCATTGCTTTCCAAAAAATGATACAATCGAGCCTCAAATGAGTTTCGGACATTATGTAATATTTCTAGGATTAGTGTGTATTTATGCAGACACATTTAACAATTATCAATTAGCATTTAACAATTAACATTTATCAATTAACAATTAGTAAAACTGCCATCGTTTATGCAGACACAATTATAAATTAGGAGAAAATAGTAAGCATGCGCACGAGCCCGAGATTCTAGTTATTAACAATAACCATTAACCCTACATTTTCATGTCGATAAGAGAGTCATGTCGATAAGAGTAGCATCTTCCATTTTTACAACTTGAAAATTAAAAATAAACAAAACAAACAAACACACAATATAACCTGTCAACCACTTTTCTATGAAAAAAGTGAGGTTAACTTCAGGATCTGCGTACTAGTTGCGCACTAGATGAAAATTCGGTACAATTAATTTAAGAAGTTAAAAGTTGGCCAACTTCGCAATTGTTAAATGATAATTGTTAATTGTGTGCATAAATGGAGTCATAGTGAAATGAGTAGTTCAACTTATAATTGATAAATGTTAATTGTTAAATGCTAATTGATAATTGTTAACTGTGTCTGCATAAATCCACACTTATTTTGTCGATATTCTTGAATAATTGGTACGACCTCACTTATAGTAAGCCTCTGTAGTGTGGTCTCCTTATTATAAATGTGGCATTGTGAAAATTTAAAATGTTGAAATCAGATTTCTGAAATATATTTCATTCAAAATGGGTACGTATCTACAATTTAATTACCATAATATTTTAAACAATCTAAACCTAACTGATATCACAACACGTCGTTTTCACTCTGATTTGATATTAGTTTATAAAATCTTATCTGGTGGAGCTGATTGTCCATTTCCTTTGAATCAAATTAACATTCTTGTTACTTCTCATAGAAACTAGAAACCCTCCATTATTTTCAATAAAAAATCATAACACAAATTACGGTTACAACTCACCTGTTTCTAGAGGTTCAAAATGGTTCAATAAATATAATATTGATCCATTTCTTAACTGTTTTGGTATGTTTAAGAACTCAATTAGAAATGTATGCTTAGATTCTTAGATTAGTTCACTGTAATATTATAATTATTGTAATTACTTGTAATTGGTGAATCCGTTGAATAAATAAATAAATAAAATGACGTAAATCATCTATAGTGGCTGAGTGGCATTAATTTTGGTTTCTAGATATCCCCTTAAAAAAAATTTAGTGGGGTTAAATCGGGTTACCTTTGTGGCCATTCCAAGATTGGGCCTCATCTACCTATCCACTAAGCATGAAATTATTCGTTCTGAAACTGTCTTATATCGAGAGCGTAATGTGGAAATGCTCTCCATCTTGTTGAGACTCTAACAAAGCTTCTGACATGGTATCACCATTATCTAGTATTCGTATTATAAGTCTCAACATTTAATTTTGTCTCGATTAAATATGGTCCAGCAATGGTCACCAAAAATGCCACACCAGACGCTCAATTTTTGTGGCGTTTGACTATGAAACTCCCGCATTACGTGTGGGTCATTTTCTGCCAATACCAACATTCGTCGGAAAAAGATATTTTACAATAAAGCTGGAGTGTCGTGCAGTCGTTCACTCATCAATTTAGAAAACTGCAGACGCCGGTTAAAATCGTCTTCATGTAGTTATTGGACTAATTTAATTTTGTAAGGATAGAATTTGTGTTCAATGTGAAATTCCGAAAATACTGCTACGAGAAATACCCACTGCACTAGAAATTTGTGATGTTGAATATTGTTCTTCTAGCGTGAGTTGTGCGGAAACAGCAACCTTCCATAGCCTCGTTGTTAACTTCTGGTTGTGGTGTTTTTTATTGGCAAATGATCTTGTTCCAAAAATGTTTTATCATCAATTCAGTTACGTATTTACATGTGGCACTTCTTTCGAGATGAGCAGCACTAAACTGTTTACCTGTGGCTCTGGCAGATTTATTGTTTTCGTAGTATAATCCCACAATTTCAATTCTTGCAGACTATACATCATTTTTACGGTAGATAGATACTTGTAAATGTTGATATTCTATTGAAAACTAAGCTGCCGACTTGACACTTTATTTAAAAAACGTCAAACACCAGTCGTTCACTTGATTGAGTAGAGTTAGTGCCGCAGTAAAGGCATAGTTTACATTGTAATTATCCGTAACTCCCAACAGATTGACTTTTCACTTTAGCGTAGTCAAAGTACACAAAATATCCGTAAAATGCCGCAAAAAACACAAAAAACTTGAAAATTCAAAATTGAGTATTTAAAAGGGTTGTGATTAACATGAGAAAAACTTTACAATGCTAGGCATGCGATTTCCCGGAAAATCGTCAAGTGAAAATTTTTGTTTTTGTTTTTTTCGCTCTAATTGTCTAAATAATGAAAACACAGAAAAATGTTCAAATAAAAAATTGTAGCTAATACATTTATCTGAACATTTTTTTTGTATCTGCATTAGTTTTGCAATTATATACGAAAAATCCATATTAGAATTTTATCAATTTTCATATTTTTAATTTTACGATAGTAAATAAACAATGACATTTAGAAAAAAATGTTTCATATGAAATGTGTTCTAAAATGGAGTATCTACAAATACATTGAAAAAAAATTTTGTTTTTAATTTTTTAAAGTATTATCATCGATTTTCCACGCTATCTCGCCTGCTTTTTCACCTTTATTTGTGCTCCCTTCTCTTTCTTATCTGAGCCATAGTTGTATTCTTTTGTATCGCGATGACTTCTTAATAGGTTCATTATAAAGTTCACAAATTTTTAGATAATATCATAAACGGTATAAAAAGTTATAGAAGGTTTGCTGACAGACCTCTGATTTAAGTATTTATTTTAAATAATTGTCTATTATTTAAAAAAATTGATATTTATAGAAAAACTGGATAGTAGTTTCGAAAGTAGATGCTTCAAAGTGTTTAGTAGTAAAGTTTCATTGAATTATATTAATTTCGAAATAAGATATAATTGAATGAAGTCTAAAAAAAAACCAGTAAAATTAAGCATACAAAAAAAAACAGATTTTTAAGAAGCATTCGTTTAAAATTCTAAATATTGATGGCTTTGCTTTTATAATACTAAACAATGTTTTATGCTCATTTGCAATGCTGAATCCAAAAGGAATTTTCGCTGGGATAAGTATTAATTAAATAGGAATTATAATAAACTGATATTACAGTCAGAAAATCTACTTTTTCAAATTTGAAAGTATTTCTATATAAAAGTTGAGATCTTTCTTTACATTTTACATGAGTTTATTTATTTTTTCAGAATGTTATAAGCCCAGAATTATTAACTTTTAAGTCGAGCGGTTAATAAATTTGGCTCACGGGCCGTTCGCGCGTAACCACGAATTGAATACCACTGAAATTAATTTTATCTCGTAAATTTTTTAATTTACAAAAAAACTTTTTAGACAAAATTTGTAGATACATGCATCAGCTACAAATTTTGATTTGGAAGTTTTTCTGTATATTTATTATTTAAACAATTAGAGCGAAAAAACAAAAACAAAAATTTTCACTCGACGATTTTCCGGAAAATTGCATGCCTAACGTCGTAAAGTTTTTCTCATGTTAAACACCACCCTTTTAAATACCCAATTTTGAATTTTCATTTTTTTTGTATTTTTTGTGAGGGTTTATGTGTACTTTGATTAGGCTACTTATGTATTATACATTTTTGTAATCCTCTTGTACAGCAGAATCCAACAATGCAATAATTTATAGGGTGTTCCATTTAAAAAATTGGGAGGGTTAACCATAGGGGAGGGATTTAAAGTTATAACGTCCCCCTTTAAACGATTTTTGACGTGTTTTTATATTTTTTTCATAAGAGTGACGCCTTCAGAATTATGTGGTGTTGATAGTTTTCATTGAAATGCTGTATAGGAAAAAGTAATAACTGTATGTGTATACTGGTATTGCATTTGACAACCTTCATTTTTTTAAATGAAATTCGAATCAGCCACGGGTTCGTATCCCATACAAAAAAAGGACTTCTAATTTACATGATACTCCAGCATCGGACGTACTTTGGTATTTGGAAAAAAAATGAAAATATTTTGAGAGTCATGAATGAATTATTCAAACTGGTTTTGAATAAAAATTTGCGGTGGATGCCTACTGAGAAGAATATGAAACAACCCCACAATACTGATACGCTGAAAAATGTACATGGTACGGCGAATACACAGGAAATTATCTAAAAAGAGTTTAACGCATTAACATATTTTTTTGGTGTAGAAATATTCTAGTCTGACTCCGAAAAATAATTGTTTGAAAATGGATTTTTTTATATCTTTTATAAAATCAGAAAAACATCACAATATGTTTACTCTATTTACAAGAAACTAGGTCTTGAGTTGAATATCAATTGCAAATAAACCTGTCAAAGTTTGGGCCATTCAAATATTGTATTGCCTTCTCGTTGATATATAAACTTTAGATTTGCTGACCTAACTTCAGGTAACTTCAACTCATGACAAAGTTACTTTTACTAAAGGAAAGTAGGACACTTGAAAAGTCAAGAGTTCCTGTCGGCAAGAGGTAAATTGGCAACTGCTTCCTTCATTTTATGCTGTTCAACGAGTTTTCCTTTTACTTATTTTTATCGTTACTATACAGGGTGGTCATAGTATAGCTTAATCTCAAGATTTATTACTAAACACAAAATAATTCACTAATCACTCCTAATGAAGAACGATTTTTTTAACGATGTAGACAACCAAATATACAATAATATTAAGAAGTAGCCGGAGACTTATTTATCTATAACTAGGATACTTTCAATTTACCCATCGTGTTTTTCACTCTATTTTACAAAACTATGATAATTATTAGTGTTAGAGCATCTATAAGAAATTTGAGAAAAATAAACAAAAACATTGACATCTATGAGATTTTTGAACCGACTACCTTCACTGTTGCAGGCAAGTGAGCTTCTATTACACCAGCAAACCCAACGCTTTTATATTTTACCACATGATTCACTTCACTTCACAAATAATAATTCCTACTTAATGAAAATTTTTCAAAAATATACACCTTGTTAGTTCTAGACACTTTTATGGACCCAAAACAAATTGAGCTCCTGAAACAATTTGCAGGAGAATAGGTCCACAGATTTCATTTGACAAAACAAAATATATAACCAGTTTAGCTCCAAAATTCTTGACCACTAAATATGGAATAGTAAAAAGAGTTTGCCATTTTCAATACCTCTATGAAATTATAAGAGAATCTTTAAATGAAGCCTGTTGTCAATAGATGACAACCGATTCCAGATTAAATCTACAGCCAAACTAGTAACCTGCACCCCAAATTTTAATCGTTCGCACTCAAGTTTATTTGATCCCCAACGAATTCTTTGGAACATTAAGCCAGTCCCGTACACCCCCACAAATCTAGCACTTCCAAGTAGCACATCCTCGTGAGCTGCATGCTCCTTCCTGAGTAGTTTTTTCTTTGTAAAAAAGATCAAACAAATAATATCAGTGGTCTTCATCGCATCTTTCACCGTACACATTACGTAGAGGTGTACATCTAGTTTTTATTTCAGTAACTTTTTCAGAGAAAATTTGGATCCTTTATCATTAAGAGTCTTAATTTTTATTGTTCTCCATACTGTTGCAATTGTTCGGTCTCTGACTCATTTAAACTCTCCAATAGGTCAATAGATTTCTCGAAAAATATTGTTGACTTTCAGTATGAACATGTTTTCTCCGTCGGTAATAGGCATGATGACAGTCACTAAGAATCACTAAAATATTGATTTGATATAATTATTACCTATTTTTATTTTACATGTGTGATGACCAATATTTTAGTAAAAATATGAGCACAAAATTTAACAATCCGCCATCTTAGCTCAAACGCCAATCAGAAGAGAGTGAAGTGAAGTTTGACGATTTTACCAATGACATTAAACAGTCTGTTTTATGTTCTAGGAAAGACACAGATCACCTATAAATGGCATTTACAAAATGGTGATGTCACAGACAGACGCCATTACTATTCTTGCGTTTTGGCACATAATTTAAAATGCATTTTTAAAAGATAAATTTCTCGTTTAAAAACTTTTTTCTCAGAGAAATAACATTTATTGTAGATAAAGTATATATGGGAAAACATCGTGGATCAGTTTTTCAAAATCAGTCATCATGCCTATTCTTTTGACCATATGTTTTGTAACCGGATTGCAACGGCAATCTAGAGACAGTTTTTCTTATAATATATTTTGTCTTCTTTGATTGCTGCGAACGATGCAAATTTGCAAACTATAGATGTGCTCTTTTTGACTGAGAGAGAGTGATGTGAGTAAGCACCAAAAAGAACAACACACTTAATTGAAACTCGCGATTTGCCGACTTATCAAAATTCAATTCATAAAAAGATTTTAAATATAAGACAGATTGGTAGCAGCATAATAAATTCGGTGTAGTTATCACATAGATAACATTACCGATGTGAGCTGAGATTAACTGAGTTCTCAGCCTAGAACGCACCATATTATATTAACATATATTCGGATTTCAAGTGTGAGACAGCTTAGAACTATTGTGCCAATTCAAGTTTGAATGTCAATTAATATTAATTTGCCTACTGTTAATTTGTAATGTCAATCAAAACGATACTGATATGAGTTTTGTAATGAGGCTTATTACGACACTGGAACTTCATTACGACACTGTTACTTTATTACGACACTGGAACATAAACATGATCAAAGTTTATGATGGATTTATTGAAATTGACGTAAAGTCGAATTTGTATTTTTTAAAATCGAATGGGGAATTAATATTCATCTTCATATCTCTGGTGGGACTTGGCAGGTATTAATGTTTGTATTGCAGCATTTGCTAATAATTGTCCTATATCTGAATCGATACTTTCAGGATCTGAACTAATGTCGATAGCAGTCATGATGAAGTAACTAACTGATATTGGTAGCGTTCATCTCAACGTAGCGCTACCGGAGCGATAATCAATTCCCTGCTGAACGCGTGTTTTGTCAGCTGATTGATGTGAGCGCTGTGGTAGAAGTCGCCATTTCTCCCATCAGAATTGAAATATGCTACGCTACCGATCAATGATGCATTAACTGTCATTTATGACAAATATCATGTGTATAAACATAAAAAATGACGTGACATATTTTTGTTTGAAGATATTTTAGACCTTTGTAACTTGAAAATGAATAAACACCACTGGGAACTATTAAACTAAATTGAAATAACAGATGAATGAATAATTATTGCATTCATATGTCAAATAAAATTAGGTTATGGTGTTATATCAAGATTAGAACGTTCAGCAGTATTAAAAAATGATGGATTACTCTAAAAATTGCTACCTGATCAACTTTGTTGGGATGAACGCAACCAATTGTCGCGTTCTATGTCGACAATTCGCATGATAACAACAATAAACCCATGGTTGTTGCGTGTGTCTAGTAGAAGAACTATCTTTGAGAAGATATTTAGAATTGTTGATGATAGGTAAAATATTGTAGAATATTTGTATCGTGAATTAATATTACGATAATCGATTGGTTATCAAACTCAGCCTAAAGGCAGCTTTTGACAAATGTTCCATCTATTAGGACGTGCCAAAGTGTAGTAATTTCTTGCTTCATATATTTTATATGTAAATAAAAAAAGACTTGGGGTATTTTACCGACTATATTTGTATTTCCTCAAAAACATCAAAATATACAAGAGAAGCATAAAATTTCCTACCAGACCTCTGTGATTACAACAAAACCGTTTCTTGCCGATAAATTATTCAGCTTTCTATCCCTTCTTTTGAGGTTATATTTTTCTTGTAGCCATAATTCTGTTAGGAAGCCACCCCCGTTTACTTATTTAAGATATTCGTCAAAAGGAGTATGTGTGGTGACTAATAATGACCGTTTTCTTTTCTGTCGCTTGTAAGACGAATTGAATTTTCAACGAATGCGTGTACGGAAACCAAAAGTTTTCACTTCTGAAAAATTAAATGAAGTGCTTACTTTGTAAAATTAGATAAATGTCTCGATCCGGAAAGTTTTAATATTGATCCGCCTTCGACAACATCATTAAGCTTCAAGAGTTTGATTCGGGTCATCCAATAAACCATTATTTTCGTGCAATGGCTTCATAGTGGCCATAATACGCCATTTAAGTGTTTGATACTTAATAATTAATTCTCAATAATTCTCCAACCGAGCAACTAACCATTTAAACGACAAAATGGTGAGCATTAGCCGAGATTAATTCGTTATATCGATCATATTCCTAGGTACGTATATCTACTAACCAATTTTACGTTCGGATGGAGTCAAATGGCAGATTCGCAATTTATACAAATGTATACTACTGTTATTGACGACCAAGTCATTAAAAGTCCCATTTATACACATGAATGCCATAAAAGATAATTGAAGTTATCCAATGCAAGGGATATCTAAGAAATTTTAATGACCAACACTTAAAACTATCATTGTCATGGCAATTTTAGTGTTGATAAACTATAGGATTTATCATTTTTAAGTTACTACTTCAACACTACTACAATAATTGTGACCAGCTCAATATTGATGGAGGAAATGAAGTATTTTATTATTTTGTAGCTGTTGTCAATGCTGCCTGCATAAGCTCAAACTAGTGGAGTGAGAATAATTTATATTCTGTGGAATGGAAGAATAAACCTCTATTGACGCATTTGCAGAGTGTTTGGAAACAATCGTAGGAGTCTACACTACTTAAGTCTACGGATATCATAAGATTCCTTGAAGAAAAAGGACTGGAGGAGCTGCTAGACTTTTATCAGGAGTAGAATATAAGCTGAAGCATGATACATTTTCTACACCTGAGGTTAAAAATATACAAATAATAAGTCAGGATCCGATGTCCATACGGGATAGATAATAGGGGATAATAACTAATACTGCTGCCAAAACAACAACAAATGAAAAGAAGGAAAAGCGAAGAAAAAGATTTGAAAAAATGGAAGTATGGATATGTGTGGTGGAGTAGAAGACAGCGAATACGATGATAACTTGGAACGCGTGGATTATGGGAATACTGATAATTCCACCAAAAACTACTGGGTTCAGTTTGTAGAGTGAATGCCATTCAGTTGCCATCTTCACAGACGTCTTAAGCTAGTATGACCATTCTCCAGCGATGGGGCGGGGGCTGGAATTTACTCCAAGAACCCAAGGACACAAGTCTGTGTTCCATTCGGTGAGGGTGTGTCTGCATATCAGGCTGAGGTATACGCTATCTTGGAATGTGCGCAGATAAACCTAGACAGAGGTTATACGGATCGACGCATAACCATATACACCGACAGTCAGGTGGCAATTAAGGCACTGGGTGGATATACCATCAATTCAGGGCTTGCTGCTAAATATCGAAACACAGTGTGGCTAGAAAAGATTCCGGTCCACTCTGGTTTTGAAGGTAACGAAGGGGCGGACGCCCTGGCTGTGGAAGGGACAGCTACTTCCTTTAACGGCCCGGGCCCGACCTTGGGCCTCACAAAACAAACAATCCGTAAGGTTGAGAAACCAGCACCTTGCTCACTGGAGGGCTCTACAGGGTCTCAGGCAGTCCAAGCTCCTATTGAGGGGATGGACTGATGGACATGCTAGAGGTGCTCTAGAACTACCAAGGAGTAGGTTAAAAAAGATAGCAGGACTCCTAACAGGGCACTGCTGTCTGAGGAAACACCTCTGTAACCTAGGTTTAGAGGAAAGCCCTCTATGCAGCGGTGCGGCATGGCTAACGAAACGTCGGACCATGTTCTCCTCGTATGTCCACATTGGGCTGTGCTACGCAGGCGAATCTTCGGAGTCCCTGTTATGGCCTCTGGGGACAGACATCCACTGAAAAGGATTGAGTCCTTCATCGAGGGACTCGGCTTCATGGATGTATAAGCGGCAGGAATGGCACAATGGGCCCGCCCGTGGCCTCAGTGCCGGAACCTTGGCTTGAGTTTGTCTTGGCCAAGGTTCGCCTGACTAAGTAGTAGTAGTAGTAGTATGACCTTTCCAGGTTCACAGGTACCATGGGACGAGGGTTATAAGAATAAGAAAGAGGCGAGTAGAACGGCAAGATTCATAACAAAATCTACAATAAACAGACAAAAGAGAATCTGTGACACAGAAACCTTAAAATGGTGGTCAACCAAACCAGGACAAAGACAGGTGACACAGCTCATCAGACGACAAACACATTCACGACACACCCAATGTGCAAAGATGGGAAAACTGACAAGACCATGGTGGCAGAAGAGGAAACTGCAGAGCATATCCTATACCAGTACCGTTTGCTACAATAGGTGATGAGAAGTCACTGACAAGAATCTACAAGAGAGGTTTCGTCTCGAGGCTGATTAACTATATAAAAAGAGTTAAGCTGTAGAATAGGATCTAGATGCGAAGGATTACAGTAGATATAGAAAGGTGGACAAGGAATGGATTAGTGAGCCACCTTATCAAATATAATTCAATCTAATATCCGAATATAACACTTCCTTAAAAGTTCTGAAAAACTTCCAGATTACAGAGACACGGTGGTAAAATCTTGCACTGGCACTGTACGGTATTTTCAACGTAACACTCCCATTATTTGAGTAATGGTTTTTAATATTTATTTTCATTATATACCGAACAGTTGATTTCAGTTTGTTGCTACAAGGAGGAAGAATTTAGTAAATCCATTTTTGAATTTTTGAAGTTCCCAATTCAAAATTAAAAATTATCTTTTGCATATAGTAAATTACAATAGTTAATATTATCTGGATTGAAGGAAGCTCTGATATCACACCAGTTATATCGATAGCTACTTTATCAAACAACTCGAAGGCAAATTTAATCTTTCCCTTTAAACCTAATGATACCTACATTACAAGCAGACAAGATCGCAGTCTCACTAATAATCTCATTATCCATATCGATCCCGAAGATGGCTGCATAAACTTTTCCTTTTGAAAGTTAATCTTCCTTTCACCCAGAACGAGGACATCTTACGATGAACATTTCCATTAATCTGTTTGTTTCAGCACTTAATTACATTTTTTGTCGTATCTTGATGTCGGCCGCACGCAAAATTTCATTTTCCCGTCTGTCGTTAAAAGATGGAAAGGATAACGGAAGGACGTTAAGATAATTTAGAAGCTCGGATAAGATACCTAGTAATTGGTCGTTAAGCGATTGATCCGTTTTGCTATAATAGCAGATAATACAGAATCAGTTTAGAGATAATCACTAGTTTTACGGGAAAAAAAATTAAATTCTAGCAAAATATAAAAAATACCTCGTCAGGCACTTTAACAAATTTTATAGTGAACGAGACCCAGTTAATTGCTTATGCTGACGACCTCACCATCGTGGCTAAAACTAAGAAAAGTCTAATAAAAGTAGTATAGAAGCTAGAAGCAGAGGCACAAATATTCGGGCTACGAATAAATGAAGATAAAACAAAATATATGCGAGTGGGGAAAGAAAAACAAAATGATACTCACTTAAGAACAAAAAATTACAAGTTTGGAATTGTATCAAGCTTCAATTATTCAGGTCATCCATAGGACAACCTAATAAAGACAAGATAAAAGAAAGAATATTGAAAGGAAACCAAATTCTTGGCATAAATAAGAAAATATTAAAATCTAAATCGATCAGCACAAAAAACAAACATAAAAATCTATAAGACTATGATCAGACCAGTAATTACTTACGCAACGACTATAAACAAAAAAGAAGAAGTGGATCTAAAAATATTGAGAATAATACCTGGGCCAGGCATAACAAGAGATGGAGAGAGAAGATTAAAAAGAACATAGGAATAGAACGGAAAACAGGTGGAGAAAATATAGTCTGATATATAGAAGCAAGGAGACTGGAATGGATGGGACAATTATGAGAAGAGCACCATCAGAAATATTGAAGATAGTAACAGCATGGGCTCCATTAAGGACGAGAACAGGAGGAAGACCACGAAGCAGATGGTGGGATCAAGTAGAAGAAGAAATAAAATCATTGAAAATTATAGACTGGGAAACAACATGCAGAGACAGAAGAAAATGGAAAACTGTAACAAAAGAGGCCAGGACAGATAAGAGATTATAGTCGCACTGTTATAAAAGGAGTAGTCTACCTCGTCAATAGGATTACGACTAAATTTTCACCAGACAGTTTATTGTCAATAAATTTTCTTCTACCAAACAAATTGAAATATACGAAGAGTACTATAAGTTATTTTTCAATTATAATAATTGATATAACTTTGTTATTTTCCATTCAAATTCTAAACTAAAAATTGCAATCATGAAAATTGCATGCCACCCATTTGCAAAATTAACCTTTTTATGGGATTTTTATTTTATTTGCCAGCCCTTTCACTTGATGAAGACGAAATTCTAAGTAGGCGGAAGGTCAACGAGAAACACTGGTATAAAACATAAAAAAAGTTTGTTCTGAACGTTAACAGTTTTCGCTTTTGCGATTTTGGACCGTTTTCTCTTCGACTGTGAATAATGGTGAGAGCTACAGTCTTTTGTGTTTTTTTTTATAGTGGCTTATGATTGATATGATTTAGTTTCACTGACAGAATGGTTTGACTGCTGAATTCACAAAAATATATTATTGAACGATCTTTGGGTGGTTTCTGTGGTTCGAATAAACAGCTTAAACAGTGTCGGACTTAGGTCATTCATTGTCTTAGACTCATTTCAGGTAGAAGGGACGTCGGACGTGTATGTGGCGTTGACGCATGACGACGTGGCGCGAGCGACCGGCATTCCATCCAGCCTAAAGCTGCGTCCTCACCGAGTCGATCGACAAGTCGACAAAACTGCATCCGTCCACACCAGAGTTGACAGAAATGTTGTTGATCAGTCTAATCAACATGTCTGACGAAGATTCATTAGCAATTTCCATAAGGGCAACGTGTTTTTATTTTTATTAGTTTTGGAATCCCATAGATTTGATTTTAATTTGTATGCCTCAATAAAAGCTATGACTTTGTCTTGTTCTGATTCCATTTCCAATGAGAATACACGACTACGATGTCAACGTCAATGTCAAGACGTCACTGTACTCAATTTGTCGAATGTCGAACGTCGAAAACACGTCCACACACTAAAGTCGATCGACTGCTCTTTCATGTTTACCGACAGTAGATGGAAAACAATTCGACATGTACGACCGTCGAATGCAACGTACACACCAAGTCGACACTTTCGATCGACAATGTCGACTTGGTGAGGACGCAGCTTAAAGGCACAATTCAGATAGAACGAACGTCAGTTGGGGACGTGGCACTTACGGCCTCTCTCTATTTCTCGTCTTTTCTATGGTCCAATTATATAGAGGCGACGCGACGTGGCGCTGAATATCAACAATCTGCCCTTGCCACATCTCTTACACAAGTGTCTATTGGCATACAGAAAGAAACACGTCCGTTTCATGTGAATTGCCACTACACAATTTTCAGGTGTCTAAAACGACTGACATTTTCTAGGCCTTTTTGGGTACGATTCAAAGTCGAGGCAGAACTAATTTTTGATTTAAATGATTTCTAGATGTTCCCGAATATCTGAATCAGGCTATTAATGTTGTTATTGAAAAAATAAAATATCCTAGGGGACTTGAATATTTACGTGTTTGCTTGTAACGTGCTCTTTTTATTCTTTTATAGTTCCATTATAATTATACGTCTGATAATATTCTATTTCTCAAGTACTCGTAAATAGTGTTGCATACCTCAAGTTCCAAGTCTATTGGTTGCTGTAAATAGTGTCGCATACCTTATTTTGGCAAGATTCGTTCGTTATTGTCTAAGGCATTTTTATTGATGACTGGAGATTGAGTAAGGTGAGGCTAACTATCAACACGGACGAACGCGATTTTTAGTGTTGAATGTAGACTCGCGAATATTCTTGTGGGAAGTCAGTTCGGTGTCATTTTGTGATTTCCGGCATGGGAAGAGGTTGTTGGTTTTTGGGAGGTGATGTTAACAAGTGAGCTGAACTCCACGGTTTTACTATCATATCTGGCTGTATTTGGGCCATCTTAATTGGATTTTGAAGCAAAACCATTTTATTTTTAACTTGACCATTCTGTCTTACCTCAGTGGTTGATATTTTTGGATTTTGGTGTCAAGTTAGAATTACCGCTTGCGGGATTTATTTGAGGGAAGCCATTGTCAATTAGCAGGTGCCGTTCCATAACCGAACAGTGTTTGACTTAAAACCCTATAACATCTAGGTGAGTCGATTATTTTGTCTATATTTCATGTGTACTATCAACGTAATTGCTGTGAATCAATTAATTTCGATCATTTTAAACTATAAATTCGTGTCTACTATAACTCTCTTTAAATTTTCATTTTTTTTAAGTAAAACGTTTAGTATATTTTATTCTATCAATTTTCACTGTAACTCACTCTTACTTACTTTGAATGGGAGATGTAAGTATTTACTAGTAACTTCCGTAAGCTCTTCAGTTTATAAGTAAAACTTAAGGTACTTTATTTTATTGGAAATTTGCAACGTTATTCGCTTTGAACACTGTTATATTACTTTACTGTGATTTGATCTGTATGTAATTTTAGTAGTAACTTCTACTTTGGTATATTATTTTGGTAACTGAATTTTAATTCAATTTTGACTTTTGATTGTTGTTAAAGCCACTTTAAAAATAGACTTTTTGTAATTTTCCTTTCTAATCAAATTGTGAATTTTAATTTAACTTTGGCTCTTAAGTGTTGTTGAAGTTACTTTCTTATTGATTTTTTTTTTGTAATTTTCTCTTCTAATTAAATTGAATTATCTAGGGTTTTTTTTTATCCTGGAGGATCCATCCCTGTATTCATCAGGAAGATCTACCTTTTCCTAGTTATTGGAGGATCCCAACTTCAGCAGTTCATCTGAAAGTTCAACCATACCACCATACTGAGCATCTAGAACGCGCTCAAAAGAAAAGGAAGAAAAGGTCCACACTCCGAAGTGACTTCAGAATCAGATAAGCTTATCTAACTATAGTTTTATTTATTTGGTAAACTAAATTTAGTGTGATCACACGTACCCTATATACGAATTATTTTTTTCTTCTATCCTATAGTATTATCTCTTTGTGCGTAATATTGTATTTATGTTGACATAATTTTGTTCTAAATTTGTTAGACCAGTTCAACTTCACTTGATCAATTTGTTTTGTTAAGTAAAGTAATTTAACGTATTTCAATCCTAGTTTTATTTATTTGGTTCACCATATATTTTTATATTTTTTTTTGGGTAACTTATCTTGTGGCTCTGCTAGTGCCTACAAGACCTAGGGGTTTCCGGCTTGAACCGTCTAAGCCGGTGGCGCGGCTCACTTTTCTTTCTACCCTCTACGGCTGAGCTCGGGCATAATTTGCCAGTAGAGAGACCGCTAGTGGGGTCTAAATAGGTAACTACAAAAAAAACGTGGCAAATTTTTGGCGCCCAACGTGGGGCGGGGTATTTTTTTTCGCGGGTTTAAGTAGATTTCATTTTATTATCATTTATGGTGAACTAAGTAAATTTTATAAAGATCTATCAATTTAGTAGCGCATTTATTCATATATAATATTATTTTTCGGATCACATTTGATAACTTATTTACTTATTGCTAACTTATTGTCGATTTATATATTTACCTTTTGCGTTGGGCTTAGTACATTCTCTTTCCTTATATAAATATTTTTTTTTCTCTTCGTAGTAGGGTTATTCGTACTGGTTTTGCTTTGTTTGAATTTTTGTTTTGTCGTAATTTTGAACAGTTCTTCTTTGCACATCGAGATGGATTACAAGATGGACGTTAGTTATTTGAAAAAGGAAATGCTCATCTATGAACTTGTTGTCCGAGGTATTGCAGCTGATTCCAATCTAACAGTTGATCGGTTGAGAGCAGCTCTGAGACCCGTCTTACAGATGGAGAAGAGGGGATCCTTCACTCCACCCCCGTATTCTTTAAAATTTAGCGATGAAAAAGATCAAATTAAGTCTCTTTTAGATCAGGTTAGGGAAACTATTTCCACCATTGATGCTGGCAATTCGCAGCAAAAATATCATTCTTCTCTCTCTAAGTTGGTACATCTTAATCACCGTGTCCAACGGATTCCTGAATCGGGGTTGACCCCTCAAGAGATTTCGGAGAGAGCTAATCTGCAGATGGACGTGCTGAGTACATTGGATTCTTTAGAAACCGCCGCTAGAGGTAATCCCGAACTTAGTGTAATCCTTCATGAATCTGATGAGGAGCTCCATTCCTCACCCAATGTTTCGCGATGTAACCCTCGTCCTCAGGCTACGTCGTTACAGTCCAGTTATAAACCACCAAACCTGGAGAAGTGGAATCTCAAATTTACGGGAGATGCTAAATCGTCTGTACATAATTTTCTTGAGAGAGTTAGAGAACTGAGTAGGGCTCGTAATATTTCGGAAAGTCAGTTATTCGATAGCGCGATAGATTTATTTACTGGTAAGGCTTTGAATTGGTATCGAGCCAATATCGATAGGTTTAACGATTGGCCTAGTTTGTCTGATTTACTTCGTCGTCATTTTGAACCTCCTGATTATAGATCTCGTCTTTTTAAAGAAATCATTGAACGAACTCAAGACACTTCGGAAGGCATAATTGAATATCTTTCTTGTATGCAGGCAATGTTTAGACGCCATGGTGGTCTCACTGGAGAAGTCCAATTAGATCTTTTGATTCGTAATTTGTCACCTTTTTATACCACGCAACTTCCTGTCGTTCAAACCATTGAGGAGCTTGAAGCAGAATGTCTTAAGTTAGAGACTAAAAAGTATCGTGTCGAGAACTATGTTCCCCCTCCGCGTAGGAAAAATCAGTTTGTGGAACCTGACTTCGCTTTCGTAGACGTATTACCCACGGCAGCAGATCCGCAACACCTTTCAAATCTTGACAATAGCTCTGTCGGCGTTAATAGGATCGATACACCTGATAGTAGTCGTCCGAACAGGAATATCGTTTGTTGGAATTGTCAGAATACGGGACACATAAACCGGAACTGTCCAAATCCCCGGAAAATACATTGTTTTCGTTGTGGAACGCCTAATGTTACAGTCAGGGCTTGTCCGAAATGTAGTAATTCGGGAAACGGAACAAGGGAGAATCGTTAGGTCGTGACTTTCTTTCCCTAACAACATCAACGACCGACTATGTTTTTCCTAATAAAGTACTTTTAGTGGTGTAACGTGCTCTTTTTATTCTTTTATAGTTCCATTATAATTATACGTCTGATAATATTCTATTTCTCAAGTACTCGTAAATAGTGTTGCATACCTCAAGTTCCAAGTCTATTGGTTGCTGTAAATAGTGTCGCATACCTTATTTTGGCAAGATTCGTTCGTTATTGTCTAAGGCATTTTTATTGATGACTGGAGATTGAGTAAGGTGAGGCTAACTATCAACACGGACGAACGCGATTTTTAGTGTTGAATGTAGACTCGCGAATATTCTTGTGGGAAGTCAGTTCGGTGTCATTTTGTGATTTCCGGCATGGGAAGAGGTTGTTGGTTTTTGGGAGGTGATGTTAACAAGTGAGCTGAACTCCACGGTTTTACTATCATATCTGGCTGTATTTGGGCCATCTTAATTGGATTTTGAAGCAAAACCATTTTATTTTTAACTTGACCATTCTGTCTTACCTCAGTGGTTGATATTTTTGGATTTTGGTGTCAAGTTAGAATTACCGCTTGCGGGATTTATTTGAGGGAAGCCATTGTCAATTAGCAGGTGCCGTTCCATAACCGAACAGTGTTTGACTTAAAACCCTATAACATCTAGGTGAGTCGATTATTTTGTCTATATTTCATGTGTACTATCAACGTAATTGCTGTGAATCAATTAATTTCGATCATTTTAAACTATAAATTCGTGTCTACTATAACTCTCTTTAAATTTTCATTTTTTTTAAGTAAAACGTTTAGTATATTTTATTCTATCAATTTTCACTGTAACTCACTCTTACTTACTTTGAATGGGAGATGTAAGTATTTACTAGTAACTTCCGTAAGCTCTTCAGTTTATAAGTAAAACTTAAGGTACTTTATTTTATTGGAAATTTGCAACGTTATTCGCTTTGAACACTGTTATATTACTTTACTGTGATTTGATCTGTATGTAATTTTAGTAGTAACTTCTACTTTGGTATATTATTTTGGTAACTGAATTTTAATTCAATTTTGACTTTTGATTGTTGTTAAAGCCACTTTAAAAATAGACTTTTTGTAATTTTCCTTTCTAATCAAATTGTGAATTTTAATTTAACTTTGGCTCTTAAGTGTTGTTGAAGTTACTTTCTTATTGATTTTTTTTTTGTAATTTTCTCTTCTAATTAAATTGAATTATCTAGGGTTTTTTTTTATCCTGGAGGATCCATCCCTGTATTCATCAGGAAGATCTACCTTTTCCTAGTTATTGGAGGATCCCAACTTCAGCAGTTCATCTGAAAGTTCAACCATACCACCATACTGAGCATCTAGAACGCGCTCAAAAGAAAAGGAAGAAAAGGTCCACACTCCGAAGTGACTTCAGAATCAGATAAGCTTATCTAACTATAGTTTTATTTATTTGGTAAACTAAATTTAGTGTGATCACACGTACCCTATATACGAATTATTTTTTTCTTCTATCCTATAGTATTATCTCTTTGTGCGTAATATTGTATTTATGTTGACATAATTTTGTTCTAAATTTGTTAGACCAGTTCAACTTCACTTGATCAATTTGTTTTGTTAAGTAAAGTAATTTAACGTATTTCAATCCTAGTTTTATTTATTTGGTTCACCATATATTTTTATATTTTTTTTTGGGTAACTTATCTTGTGGCTCTGCTAGTGCCTACAAGACCTAGGGGTTTCCGGCTTGAACCGTCTAAGCCGGTGGCGCGGCTCACTTTTCTTTCTACCCTCTACGGCTGAGCTCGGGCATAATTTGCCAGTAGAGAGACCGCTAGTGGGGTCTAAATAGGTAACTACAAAAAAAACGTGGCATGCTGCATGGACGAAACCTGTCAATTCAATGTCACATGTCATGTTTTTGACATTTGAAAACAATGTAAAACATAAGACAACAATTAGGCACAAAATATACTAGATCAGATCACACATTTCTTTGAATTACTCACTCAGATTAGATACACGTTCGAGAAAAAACCAAGCCGAAGTTAATTTCAAATGTCAAAAACAAGACATGTGACATTAAATTGACAGCTTTCGTTCATGCAGCAAACGTAAACATTCAAGTCCCCTAGGTTATTCAATTTGTTTCAATAACAACATTATTCGGGAACATCTAGAAACCTTCGAAATCAAAAATTATTTCTGTCTCGACTTTGAATCGTATCCAGAAAGGCCTAAAAAATGTCAGTCGTTTCAGACCTGAAAATTGTGTAGTCGCAATACTGAATGGACTACTGGAATCATCCATTATAGATACTTTCACAATATTTAAAGAATTTCACAAAAAATTGCAGCACTTGAAAAAATATTGAATATAAAACCATTAGCAACATAAATTATAAAATTTCCATTCAGATATATAATTTATTTTATAAATAGGCACCGATACATAAAATGTATTACAAAAAGGGTAGTTTATATTGAAATGATGATAAAAAACCACTAGTGTCATTTATTGATAAAGTAAATGGTCGATTCAGGTCCAACAAAATAAATATTATGTTGTTCGACTAGTATTACATTTAGATGCATTATTGAACAATAAAATAATGATGGTTGGTCAAATTAATATTGACTAAACTAAAGCGTTAAATAAATCGCTGTGTGTGTTCAAATAAAACCTACACCAAGAAAACATGGGCCATGAAATAGTTATTTGTGTACCAAACTAATGCAGGAAGTTTAGGGTCGAAGTATCGTAAAAAGAATATATTTCGTCGCTATCGAGTTGTAGCTCAGTCTTTTTTGTTTCAGGGATAAACAGTAGCAAAAGTTTGAAAGGAATGCGGTTGAACGTACCTCGTGCGGTACGAGTAGGTCATTCGGTGACTCTCGGTTGTGAATACGACTTAGAAGGCTCTCCACTTTATTCCGTGAAGTGGTACCGAAATAATGGAGAATTTTATAGATACGTGCCGAAAGAAGAACCCCCTACTAGGATATTTCCTTTACCAGGACTACATGTGGACGTAAGTAGAACTCTTTTTACTTTTGAAAACTTTTTCTCTAACGCTTCTTTATGTACATTTGCATTTGCTGTTTCGAAGTGAATTTTATTTACAACAGGGCCGCTATTCTTGAATTTGTGGCAATAGAAATTCAGAGGGGAATAATAATAATAATAAATTTGGTAAAAAACAAATAAATAATCTCAACATAAAAACAAATACAATGGTCGCATTCAGAAAAGCTCATCGATGACTAATTTCCCAAAAAAATCAAGAAAAATCAATTTTAATTTCGTTTCA
This sequence comes from Lochmaea capreae, assembly GCA_949126875.1. Lineage (NCBI taxonomy): Eukaryota > Metazoa > Arthropoda > Insecta > Coleoptera > Chrysomelidae > Lochmaea > Lochmaea capreae. The sequence continues at coordinate 16,731,616 of OX421409.1, forward strand.
GAGACATATTACTATGTTTACTATGTTATTCACGAGTACAATGTGTCATTTGTGTAGTTTTAATTTTTTGAAAAAATGAATATATCACATTGACATTACTCTACAGTCTCTCTCACAACCAACTGACTTACACCACATGTCAAAACACACAAACTTCAACTACAGCTGATCGGCCAGATGACTGACAGTTCATCTGACTCATATGACATAATTTCCCACTTTAGTGGTATATTGTCAACAACTAATGTCATGTCAAACATATTAAAATGATAGAATGATATCAATAAATTCGTCCTTTATTGAGTGAGAGTACGAAGAAATGTTACTTTTTTTTGAATTCTGCAAAATTTATTGGAAATCCCTGGTAACCTTAATTTGGCCCATAGTAATAATACCGATATTTATTTTTAATAATACCCCCGCCTACAGATGCATCTATGTCGTTGTAATTATGTGCGGATATTGGATAACCGAATGTATTCCCCCTCCAGTTGCCTCCCTAGTACCGATGATAATGTTTCCAATGATGGGAATTTTGAGCTCTGATAGAGTTGCTGCTAACTATATGAACGATACCAATATGATGTTGATAGGAAGCATCGTTATAGCTATTGCCATGGAGCAAACCAATCTTCACATCAGGATCGCGTTGAACATAATAAATATTGTCGGCTGTAGTATAAAAAGGCTTCATATAGGACTCTCTTTCGTGACTATGTTTATTTCCATGTGGATAGCAAATACGGCAGCGACTGCTTTGATGTTACCCGTAGTAGATGGTACTTTACAAGCCTTACAAGATCAAGGTTTAATAACGGTGTGGGTAACAAAAGATGAAGAACTTCCTCCTCCATCCAAATCAAAAGCAGCACCAACGACAACTACTCCAGAAGAAAATGAAGATCGAAGACCAACGAATATAACGATGTGTTATTATGTAACTATTGCTTATGCTTCACTTATAGGAGGTACTGGCTCCATTATAGGATCCGGTGCTAATTTGGCTTTTAAAGGGCTATACGAAACGAGATTCCCGGATAGTCCTGGAGTTGAATTTGCTAAGTGGATGATGCTTAATGTTCCTCTCATGTTTTTAACCAATATTATTTCCACAATATGGATACAATGCTGGTATTTGGGTTTATTCAGACCTTCTTCGAAGGCAGCTAAGGATATTGCATTGGGTCCAGAATCTGAATCAACGGCGAGAGAGATAATACACAACCAATTGAGCGATTTGGGTTCGATAAAATTCAATGAACTCGTCGTAGCTTTTTGCTTTGTTTTAGCGGTATTTTTGTGGTTTTTTAGAAGACCAGGCTTCATGCCGGGATGGCCCCAATTATTTACAGACGTAAAATGTGGCGATGCCGTTGTAGCTATTTTTGTCTTATTTATATTTATTATTGTACCAAATTTTCCTAATTTCATTTACCTTAAAAGCTCTGACGAAGCTAAAAGACCAACAACGAATTCTCCAGGTATCGTTTCCTGGAAAGTTATCGAAAATAAGATGCATTGGGGATTGTTGTTTGTACTGGGTGGTGGTTTTGCTATGGCGGAAGGTGCGAAAACAAGCGGAATGACCAAACTGATTGCCGAATCTTTAAAATCCTTCCTGGAAAATGACAAACTTTATGTTATGATAGTTTGTTGCGGAATGGCATCGGTTATTACGCAATTTTTGTCGAGCAACGTCGCCTGCGTTACCATAGTTACCCCAGTTGTATTAGATATGTCCGTAGTAGCCGGACTACATCCCATGTACTTAGGTATGAGTGTCGCTCTTGCCAGCTGCTTTGCCTTCTTGTTACCAGTATCAACGCCACCTAATGCTTTGATTGCTGGACCTTCGAGAATAAGAGGGATCGATATGGCCAAAGTGGGATTGGGACAATTGTTCATAAGCTTAGGAGTACTTCTGACTGTTTACCCATTTTATGCACCCATTATTTGGAATATGGAAACTTTGCCCGAGTGGGCTGAAGCAACAGAAAAACCGAAATAATTACTATTATCAAAATGTTTGTAAATTAAATGTCGCTTGCGGATAGAAATCGAGATAAATGATTGTTTTATATTATAAAAGTGTTTTTATACCTAAAAGTTCAATCCATCAATGGAAAATTTCATTAGTCACTCACCCAAAATAATGGTAAACAGATGATCAGCAACATCAACAAGCGAAGTAACTACTCGGGCATTTTCAAGAAATTTCCAATTTTGCAAAAACTTAATTAAAATTAAAATTGTTTTTACACATCGACGTTCTAGGGAAACTGTTTGACATTTCATCTGAGTATTCACAATAAATATCGTGTCTTTGTTGTTCTTCTTTGATATTGCTTATTATTAATTTACCAGAAATTTCAAAAATAATATACAGCATGAAATTTTGAGGTACAGCGAGTTGAAAATAAATTGTTAGACAACCTAGAAGGTAGATAAATTATGATTATGAATTTCCGTTCCACGTCAAGATTTTAACTTGTAGAAGTGAATAAGTCTTTTCTCTGAAGCAACTCAATCAACTTCTACTTATTATTGGGTGAGCACAAAGAAGAGAAAGCTAGTGGTATTCGCAAGAAAATATAAAACCTCACCAATAATGGAAAAACAGGGAAAAAAAGTAGTTCATTCTCCACCCTTAAGAGCAGCGGGCCGATGAAGACGAGCCTCTTCAGCAAACATTGGAAGGAACTAAGATTTTTCGATTTAAGGGATGGGAGTGGAAGAAACAGTGATGATTGCCTGTGAGGTATGTACCCACTGACCCATAATTCGCCTATTGCTACTAGAACCTCCAAGCCGAGAGCGTTACCACTTTACCACCTGCTCTGTGGAAAAACAAGACCAAAATATCTGTATAGCATATTGGACCCCAAACTTGCTTGGAAGAGAAATAATTCTCTACAATGAAACCGTATCAAACTTATCTTTTGAATTCTTTGAAAATATACTGAACTAGGGTGTTATTTTCTTATATTTGGGACTTTCGGACACCTTGAAGCTTGGAATATAATTTGGGAGATCCGGTTCTGCTGTTTTTGTAATTCCGGCCCATACAGTAACGACTGTTCAGTTTTTATGTTCATGCATACAAATTTCAACTTCAACCCAATATTGACAGTTCTACTCGAACAGAAATTAATCATTTAATCTCATTCTCTTCTTTATTGTCGCAAAGGTGTTCTCGAAAGAGAAAACAAAAGAAAATTAAAGCAAAAAGACGACGCAGATTCAGCTCCTTTGGAAAATTAATTATTAATCACGATTCTCTCTACCACTGTTACTGAATCAGGGGTTTCCAATGGGATTTCATTTACTTTTTCTTCTAATTAAAATTTAATTTTTTCATTCGTCCGCGAGGTTTTGGCCTGGAAACCCAATTAATTTGGAACAAAAAACCAGTTATATTTATATTGGAATATCTCATAAAATGATACTGAGATACTTGCAAATATTGTTTTGCAGAAACTAATTCTTTATTCATTAGGTAGAATCCAATATACAATTTTTCGTCGCATCAGACCCAGAAGTATCTTTGATTGTCTTAACCCTACTAGATCTTTCCAATGGTCAGATCTTCTCTTCTCTTCGGCGTTGTCTCTTTCTTCCAATATTACATTGGAGTTGATACCGCAAATTGGCTCTGAAACAACAACAACACAATGGTTTGTTGACTTCAAACGTGGTCGTAGAGACACCGATGATGCGGAACGCAGTGGACGTCCAAATGAGGCGGTAACACCAGAAAACATCAAAAAAATCCACAAAATCGTTTTAAATGATCGAAAATTGGAGTTGCGTAAGCTAGCTGACATTGGTAAAGATATCAAAAGAACGTGTCGGCTTTATATTGCATGAGCAATTGACTATTAGAAAGCTCTGTTCAAAGTGGGTGACGCGTTTGCTCACTATTGACCAAAAACAAGAACGTGTTGATGCTTCTGAGCAGTGTTTGACCATGTTTAAACGTAACAATCCGGAGTTTTTGCGTCGACATGTGAGAGTGGATGAAACGTGGATCCATCACTTCACTCTGGAATCAAAACGATCGTCATTTGAGTGGACAGCAACTGGAGAGAATCGTCCAAAGCGCCCGAAAGCACAACGATCAGCTGGAAAGGCAAGGAAAAAAAATTGGTTTCATCAAGACAATCAAAGTCAATCAAAGCAATGGCAAAACTACATGAATTGAACTTCGAATTGCTCCCACATCCACCGTATTCTCCTGATTTGGCTCCCAGCAACTACTGGCTGCCGATAAGAAATTTCGCTGTATTGAAGAGGTTAACGCTGACACTGAGGCCTATTTTGAGGCAAAAGATAAATAGTTCTACAAAAGTGCTATTGAAATGTTAGAGCGGTGCTGGAATGATTGCGTTGTTCTAAATGGAAATTACGTTGATGAATAAAACTAATTTTAAACAAAAAAAACATGTTTCCATTGTTAGGCCCGGGACTTTTCAGCCCATGTGTTACTTAATAAACAAATGAGTATGAGAAAACCTCGTTTATCGAAAAAAGTTGGGGATACTTTTTTTGATATCTTTTATAATAACGACGGCAAATTTAAAAAACGAAAAGGACCATTACCATTTTCGGATTTTGTCAAATATCTCCGGAACTAGTGGAGATATTTTAAATTTTTTTTAACTATCTAATTTCCCATTACTATACCAAACTTTTTCTCCATTTAATCAATATTGTATTTATTGTGGTTTACGAGATCTCTGTATACGTCAATTAAATCCGGTCCACCCTGTATAGAACATTTATTTCTTGCTTTTTAGTTATTTTTTAATGGAGCAGGCTATTTCAGGAAAAAATTAAACAAGGAAAATTTTGCGGCACTGATTAATTTTTCTACCAAAAATATTAGATATCCATGCAAATTTCTGTATTCCACAAATACCCAACCACAATTTCTATAAAAATTAAAAACTCCTCTCTGTTCCACCGTATTTTTTCAACACATTCAATAAACCCCGAGTATTAATCATTTTCGAGTTAATTTTTACCCGTGGTTCTTTATCGGGCTCATGTTATTTTCGAAGAAATTCGCTCTATCATCCGGCATTGTGTTGTTTTTGCTGTATTGGTTATTAGTGCATTGTGAATTCGGAAGTTATAGAGAGAAAGATGACAAATTGAAGCGCTGGCTGACAATACAGCAGTTAGTTAAGAAAACAAAAGGCTCCCAGTCCTTCCTGACAAAAAAAATAAACAGCAGAAAACGTTCAAGGGTCGATGGAAACGTTTATAAATTGAAATTTAGAATAAAATGGACTTTTATATAATGAATTAGGGTTTTAATTTTCTATAGTGCTTAAATAAAAAAACCGATGGTCTAAATAAATAGAGATGAGGAGAAATAGGAAGATGGAAGTCCCAGAATCCTAATTTCTCATTTACTTTTTTTACCAGAATAAGATAAATAAATTGAGAGCGTTACTGTACTATTCTGTCAGTGCAGCAGCAAAAACTTTCTCGAAGTTGATCTGGCGGAGCATACGTTTTGCAGCAGGGGCTCTGACCCGATATTGTCAATTAAACAGACATGTTCATAAAATAAGACACTTTCTTATATCGAGGCTTGGGTCCTCCGTAAGGATGAACTATTAATAGCAGACAGCTGTTGGTATACAGACGGTTCAAAAACACCATCAGGCTCTGGTGCAGGTGTATACGGGCGCAAACCTAGTACAGAAATCTCAACCTCTCTGGGATCCTATGCAACCGTATTTCGGGCGGAAATTTACGCCATTGTTTCATGTGTGGAGAGATTGGAGCAAGCCAATCTCATATATAGAACAATAAAAATTTTCTCGGACAGCCAAGCGGCTTTGAAAGCACTTAGCTCTAACCGTGTAACGTCGAAATTGGTATTAGATTGCCAAAAAAGACAATCCTCAATAGAAGAACTCAATAAAGTATTGCTGGTCTGGATCCCTGGTCATTCTGGCATGGAAGGAAACGAGAAGGCAGACTCTCTTCCAAGGGAGGGTGCCGCACGGGTTTCTATCGGACCAGAACCTACAATTGGCATCGCAATAAGTTTTGCCAGACAAACACTGAATACGTGGACGGCAAGAAGAGCATTAGACTTCTGGCATAATTTACTAGGATTGGTACATTTAAAGGCTTTCATACATCCTTCGAAGAATGTCTCCAAACAAATGTTAGACTATAGCAGGCATGACCTACGCTGTCTAACAGGCCTTTTAACAGGCCACTCTCATCTGAATCATCATATCATCGAATCAGGTATCTGATGTTTGGCAGGAATGCTCTCTCGCTCTCGAACCTGAAATATCATTCACCAAATAAGCTAATTGGCTTTGTTAAGAAGCTGAATTTGTTTGGTGAAATCTGAATAGGTGTGAGCCACAATAGACTCTTGCGAGTCGCAGTGGAGGGCCTTATAGACCCACTCACCATAAACCTAATTTAACCTAACCTATATCGAGGCTTTGAACAGGATTATAAGACAGCACATTATTCATATTGATCGGCTCAATAATCCATTCGTAATTGTATGTTCAGCAAGTTTTGGCTGAACTGAGAGAGGTATGTCTTGGGGACGTTATCAACTATGATAAAACCATAGGCTGAGATACTGAGTGGGATTTCCAGGAGGATGTTAAAAATTAAAATCATCATTTTTCGAAAATAAACGTTTTAACAAGAAATTTATATAATTTAGAATTGTTCCGCCTTTGAAAATCCGCAGGAGGTAACCAAAAAATAAATTCCCCAATTAAAAGGTGAAAAGAACCAGCTGGGAGGATAAAGAAAATTAATTTCTTTTTAGCATGGCTTTTTAGGTGTGATTAAACACCGAAAGAGCTTTAATTAATAATCATTATTATTCAGGACCTGAAATTTTCTTCTGTCTCCGCTTAAATGCGATCAACTTTGTTACCGCAAAACGTGCCTACGCCTAAAACTAGTCCTTGTCTTTCTTTGGACCTAATCGTGAAACCCTTTTTATGTTATAGTGCTTAGAAAATAAAGAGCAATTAGTAATTTTTTTTATTTATTGTACAGTGTTGCTCACTATTCAATGTGAAAGAGATACAGAAATTAGTTCTTCTCGGTTTCTGTATATTATGTATCTGTAGAGTAGGGAGGGTGCGTTTAGGCTCACAGCACCTAGGCCTCTCGAGTAGTTGTCCTCCTCATCGTCCATCCTGTCCTTTACAGGAAGGTGGACAGGTCACTAGGAAACTTCTCCTTTATATCGGCAGGTATAGGCCAAGACTTTCCAAACACACACTCTCATTGACGATACCCGGAGTTATCTCATAGGACATGACTGACAGTTTTGTCTTCCTGTTCACACATCCTGCATAGAGGTGTGTCCACTAGCCCCACTGTACAGAGGCGTTTCCTTAGTTGACAGTGGCCAGAAATCGTACTGTTTAGCGTAGTTTTTCCCTGGTCATCATCAAGTATTTCTTCGACACCAGCTTCCCAGGGTCGCCCAGGGTGATCCTCGCAAAACTGTATCCCTTGATTGAAGTCGCAGGCCGTAGGTATCAGTGGGTCCTAAAGTTTATTTCACGAATTTACACCTGTTTTTGATTATCGGCAAAAACTCGACGAGCAGTGTTTAGCTTATTCAATTCAGTAAAAAATACGAAAGTAAATTGCCCTAGTACCACTTCTAGACACGAATGTAAAACAATTTTTATTTTTCCCATTATTGTATTCGTATAAATAAGAGATCTGACTGTAATGTGTAATGTAATGAGGATACTGGGTGTAGTAGGATAGTAGAAGGGCCTCTGACTAGGTGGTGCTGCTGGTCACTTGGTGGGTCATCCCCCAGGAATAAAACAACTACCTGTTTCACTGGGACATGTTCTATTTAATATTTACTATACATTAACCACTAACACTAATTGACTACTCTTAGATTACTACTTAGAATGAATGATACTGACTGTAATCATCCTTTCATGAATGACCATCATAATGACTTAATAATAATAATGAATCAATAATGAGTTGATAATCAATTAATAATGAATGCTTAAAATACTATTGTTACCTATATATACAAAGAGTCAAGTTCACTATAAGTAAACATACATGATACTAGATAATGTTTATTTGCTTTGACATTGACTCGTACGTGTAACCTTTATATTTATTATTTATAAAACAATTCGTGGTTTATTGGAATTAGCTGAAGGGAATTTATTCGATAATATTTTAAATAATTAATGACTTAATGTTTAGGCCAAAAGGCATCACACCTTCCCCTTTTACAAAAAGAATAAATTCCGTTGAGCTTCCTTTCCCCCTAATGAAATGAATTTACAATTATCCTAAAAATAAATGGTAGATGGTTATTAAATAATGTCACTAACCTACGATTACATAATATATTCATAAATAAATGAATGTTCATTGCCTTTAAAAATTGTTTACGATCACTTAGTTGTTTATTTATTTTCACTTCAATGTTTTGAATGTTTGTTATAACACTTTTGTTTATTATTCGGAAATGTTTATAAACTCACTCGCACTTCCAATTTTACAATATTTTAATTCATTTTACAATAAGGATGGATTCTGTTTTTGTGTATTTCTTTTATCACACCTGATTCTAATTTAATTTTACAGTTAACATCACTCACCTCTGTGACTGTAAATGGACCTATATATTGAGATTCGAATTTGGTTCTATTTTCCCTCTTTACTAAAACTGAATCCCCTATTTTAAAATCAACTGGATTAGCTACCTTACTATTTTGACTTTGTCTACTCAGTTTATGTTTGGTTAAATATTTCTCTGCTCTCTGATGAGCTACCTGCAGTTTATATTTTAACTCATTCTGATATTCATCAATATTATAGCATGGCTCAATCTCGTTTGTTAGATTCTCGGGTAAGTTAGCACGTCTACCGAACAATAATTCAAATGGCGTATAACCATGATACGAGCTTGGAGTCGTATTATAACAATAAGCAAATAGTTTACACCATTCATCCCAATCATCCTTACTTTCATTTATAAAGTGTCTCACATACTCATTAAGCGTTCTATGTAATTTCTCACAACCTCCTATAGATTGATGATGATATGCTGTTGAGTAATTATGCCTAATATTTAACATTTTAGTTAAAGCGTTGAATATTTCATTTTTATATTCTGTGCCTAAATCTGTCCTAATTTGTTTCATTAGACCGTAATTTGGTATGAAATTTTCAAAAATTCCACGAGCTATCGTGTTTGCTTCTTTGTTTTTAACTGGAATTATTACTGCATATTTTGTTAATTCACATAACATTGTGATGCAATAACGGTTACCATTTTCACTTTGTGGAAAAGGACCGACCGTATCTATATATGTTATATCCCATGGTTTTTCTGCTGTATCCGTTAATACAAATTCTTCTTTGTGATTATTCTTTGCTTTATTGACTTGACACTTGTGACATTGCTTAATATATTTTCTTACATCTTTTTCCATGTTTTTCCATCTAAAATTCGCTCTTAATTTTTTCAATAGCCTGTTATTTCCTACATGACCTCCAAATAAAGGATCATTATGATAAGTTTCTAAAATCTGTTGCTTTTCTTTTTCTTTTTCCACCATCTTAGGTATATCGCAAATACATATTTGTACGTTTTTTAACGTATTGTTTCCTTTTTCCATAAACTCTTTTATAGTGCACTGTGTGAAAATAATATCATTCATATAAATTTTCATCCTTTTTATACCATTATTTACCGCTAGCTTATCAAGCTGAACTAACGTTTGACCTAAATCAAAGTTAACTATATCGGTATTTAATAAGGCTTGGCTAAATCTCATCCTGTTTTTGATCCGTATGTTCATCCTTAACGAAACACGGTTATTTTCAAATTGCAGAATTGGTAATTTATGCGCCTCTAAATTATTCAGTACTTTATATACTGCTGGCTTGCGAATATCTTCCTTTATTTCTGTGGAAACTATTTTATCTTCTCCTATAGGCTGAGCTTTATTATGACGAGTTTTTGACCTCGTTATTGCTAAAATGTGAGCATTGTCAATGTACAAGTCTTTTAATTCATTTATGGATATCCTTGAAATACTGTCCGCATAATTTGAATTTCCTTTCAAATATTGTATTTCGAAGTTGTATTCTTCTAGGTCTAGTCTAATTCTCGTAAGTTTCGAAGTTGGGTCTGTCATCGAAAAAAGATGTGTTAACGGCTTGTGATCCGTTTTCACAATAAAATGTGGAGAACCATATAAATAACACTTAAAATGATTAATTCCCCAATGGATAGCTAACAGTTCTTTCATGATTATAGGTTTATTTAATTCACTTTTCTTAAAACCTCGCGATGCATAAGCTATAGGTAGATCTATACCTTCGTATTCCTGGCTAAGTATTGCAGAACACGCAATATTTGAAGCATCTGTTGTCAATATAAATTTTTTATTGAAATCTGGATATTTTAAAATAGGCGGCTGAATTAATGCCGATTTTAGTATTTGGAATGATTTCCCGCAGTCTTCCGACCACTCGAATTTTACATTTTTCCTAGATAATTTATTGAGAGGTATGCATATTTCAGCGAAATTTGGAATGAAACGTCTGTAATAGTTACAGAATGCTACGAACCTTTTAGATTCTTCTGAATTTTTGGGCACTGGATACTTCTCAATGACTGAATATTTTGCCTTATCGGGTAGAACCCCTTCACTGGACAAATTGTGTCCTAAATACGTTACTTCTCGCCTGAAGAATTGACATTTTTGTGGATTTAATTTAAGGTTGAATTTCCGACATGTGTCAAACACCCTTTCGAGATTACTTAAATGATGATTTTCTGACATCCCTATTACGACTATATCATCCATATAAAGAAATGCTTTTTCTGGAGTTAATCCTGAGAATGCTATGGACATCATTCTTGAAAAACTATTTGGACTTATATTTAAACCAAATGGTAATCTTGTATACTGAAAAGAACCTTTTTCTGTACTAAAAGATGTATATTTCCTTGAAGATTGTTCTAAGGGAATTTGATGAAAACCTGACATAAGATCTATGACTGAAAACCATTTCGACCTCCCTAACTGATCTAAGATCGAATCTATTCTGGGTAATGGAAATTTATCTGTGACTATTTTCTTGTTCAATTGCCTGAAATCTATACAAAGTCTCCAAGACTTCTCTCCATTGATTGCCTTTTTGGGAACAAGTAAAACTGGACTGTTATAATCTGAGATTGAAGATTCGATTATACCTTGTTCTAATAACTTTTGGACCTGATTATTAAGTTCTGAAGATTGAGAATGTGGCGTGCGATAATTTTTAATATATACTGGAGTATCATCTTTTACCAATAGCTTTTGCTCATAAAAATTATTATGCGTTAAAATGTCGTTCTTTAAAGCAAAAATATCTGAAAAATTCTCACAAAGATTTATTAGCTTATCCCTCACGTATTCTGGTACCTCTAAATTTAATGTTTTTCTTAATTCTTTCAACCTATTCTTACTTTCATTCTTCACAGCATATACATGAAATAAATTTAAATCCAATATTTTAATATTGTTTGTATTTATCGACTTGCTTTCATAATTTGTGTTTAAAATTCTGACATAAGGATTAGTTTTTGATATAATAGATCTTGCTATAAATATTCCTGGTAATAGTTCTTGTTGCTCAACAACTTTATCTTGTCTTAAGTTTTTGAAACTTTCTACCAACCGATAGACTTCACATCTAGGCGGTATTGCCAAAGTATCATATTCAGGATTGTCAAGAATTTCTAATGTTACTGTATTCCTAGATTTACAATCTATGTATAATTTTAATTCTGAATAATCTAAAATACAATTATAATTTCTTATGAAATCCCTACCTAGAATTCCATTCGTAGGTATAGGAAATTCTTCCTCTACTACATGAAAACAATGTTGAAATGCTACACCCTTAATAAAAAGAAAAGTTTCTATTGTACCCAAAGTTTTAATTTCTCCCTGAGTTATTCCTTTAATATTTAAGATTTGTGTTGTCTTTATTAAGTGATGTGGAAAATTATCTGAAATTTTTAATAACGATATATCTGCACCTGTATCTAATATAAAAGTATCTATATTATCCGATATGTCAGTTTTAATTTGCACAAAGTTTGAAAGAGTTAAATCAAAGTTATAAATATAATGATTATTATTATGCAAGTTATTTAAAATTTTGGATTTTTCACCTTTCTTTTTCAAAACCCCAATTCTTTCTGTTCATCTTCCACTCTCGTCTCTCCACTCTCACACATTCTTACATTTCTATATTTATTATCATTGTTAAACCTATTGTTAGGCTTGTTTCTATATTCTTCTGGTTTCTCCCTGTAACCAGTAAATCTCCTATTGCCTTGATTGGCGTGAAATTTCCTACTGTTATCGTAGTTATTTTTCCTATGGAAATTATTTTCTCCATTATGATTTACATAAGAGTGTCTTCGCTGAGGAAAATAGGTATTTCGCTGTGGAAAATAGGTATTTCCTGACACAAACTTATTTCTATCTGCCTTATAATGCAGAACACTTCCTGTTGACTGATTGTTTCCCACATTGATGGAAACCAATTTAGTCATCACCTCTTGCGGTGTCGTAAAATTCCCAGCTGCTATAACGGTTTTTATCCGCTCTGATGCTGAGTTGTCGATCAGTGATTTTACTGCTGCTTCTGTTGTATACTTAGTTGCTAAATGTACTGGCATTCCTTCTGCCAAATACGCGGCTTGTAACTGATCTGTTAATTTCTCCATCTCTGAAGCATACTCAACTATATCCTTATTGTTTTGTCTTAATTTGCTTAATTTAGCTCCTACTAAACTAGCACTATCTCCCTTTAGTCCCTTTTTTAGGGTTCCTATAATTTCTACCAACGATTTTTCGGTGGTGATTAGACTCCTGGCCTTTCCAGTTAGCCTAGTTTTCACAAATAGTACAGCATTCTCCTCATGCTCTGCTGCACCAACCTGTAGCAAACTTATAGCATCTACAAAAGATTGCAATTTGCTTATATCCCCATTAAATTCATTTGGTAATATCTTACCAGCTAAATTGAAAAAGTCATTCATACTTAATGCCATTTTCTCCTTTTTATCTTTGCTCATTGCTTCTAATACTATTAAATTATTAATTAAATTATTACGCGTAATTAATTGAGACGGAACTTCATACTGACAATCTAACACTTGAAATGCTTTCTCTACCTTTTCTCTAATTTTGTTAAAATATAAAATACATGTACTCTGCTGATTCTCCTCTAACTTATACCAATTCTTATTTATTAACTTAGAGAAACTATTAAATGAATCACACAACTTATTTATTATATCTATATGACTATCTGAGCTTTTTGGAACCTCCTTTTTTAACACACGCTTACTATTCCTACGTATATCTTCTAAAATTAAATTCAATCTAATCTCAAATTCATCCCACGTTACTGCATTTCCATCACTCGAGGACATTTAAAATTCATTGTCAATAGAAATAAAAATATGAAATATCAATTATCAAAAAAAATTTTAGCCACAAAACAGAATATACCCTTAAAGTTTACAAAAAAAAATAATATTCTCACCATCCTACAGATTTAGCGTGCTTTGCTGTAGATTTCTTCTTATCTCCCTCTTCATTTGTCTTCTATGATTCTTATATATAGACCATCCAAATTGTAGTACCAAAACAACCACAATAATGTAGATAAGAATCTTCACCTCCAGATCTGCTTTGAGTTCCTCTTCTTGTACTATAAAATTACTGTTGACCACGCCATTTTCTTGGACCGCTTGTTTCGTTGCTTTACCACCCATTGTTACAGAACTCCAATTGTTTGCAGGATCGCCATGTAATGTGTAATGTAATGAGGATACTGGGTGTAGTAGGATAGTAGAAGGGCCTCTGACTAGGTGGTGCTGCTGGTCACTTGGTGGGTCATCCCCCAGGAATAAAACAACTACCTGTTTCACTGGGACATGTTCTATTTAATATTTACTATACATTAACCACTAACACTAATTGACTACTCTTAGATTACTACTTAGAATGAATGATACTGACTGTAATCATCCTTTCATGAATGACCATCATAATGACTTAATAATAATAATGAATCAATAATGAGTTGATAATCAATTAATAATGAATGCTTAAAATACTATTGTTACCTATATATACAAAGAGTCAAGTTCACTATAAGTAAACATACATGATACTAGATAATGTTTATTTGCTTTGACATTGACTCGTACGTGTAACCTTTATATTTATTATTTATAAAACAATTCGTGGTTTATTGGAATTAGCTGAAGGGAATTTATTCGATAATATTTTAAATAATTAATGACTTAATGTTTAGGCCAAAAGGCATCACATGACTACCAAAAATTATTTAAAAAAAAGAAAAAAAGGGAAAACATAATTAAAAAGAATAAAATGCCGGGTTTCTAACAAATCAAATATTGGGAGAATTTACTATTGAACCTTTCAGTACAGTTTACCATTTCATTCGATGCTTTTATAACTAATCCGAAACAGGCGTAAATTCGTGAAATAAACTTTAAAAGTCTTAGTACAGCCGCTTCCCTGGCTAAAGAATCGGCAATGCGGTTACCTTTCCTCCCGTCGTGCCCTTTAGCCCACCTCAAGTTAATATTGTTATCTACCGAGGCGTCTAATACTAGCCCTGATGCAACACGTTGTCTGTTCAGTGCTAATAGAGATTGTCTGCTGTCAGTGCAGATTATTATTAACAGATTATTATGTTTTTGCCAGAAAATCCTAGTTCTTTTGTGGCAACTGAAATACCGGCCAGTTATGTTTGAACCACGCTGGTATTTTCACTATTCTCCATCCAATTCTTAGGCTTAGAGATCTGGAGTAGACTCCACTTCCTGAGCCTTCTTTGGTTTTCGAACTGTTTGTGTATATGCGTATTGCATTTGCAGCATCCGACTCAGTGTTCTGTTTTATCTGTATTTTGTAGGTTTAGTTAAACACAAACTTGGGTTAAATCGCATCACCGACCGCCTGCAGCAGAGGAAGTGCAGAAAGCGTTCGGAGAATCCCGAAGCATGTCACATTTAAATTATGATCCCGAGAGTAAGTAGGTACTTTTTTTGGTACTTGAAATTTCCTTCATCCATGCCATTGGTTGTCGTTAATGACAGAAAACTAATTCTTCACACAACTAACTTACGAGCATACGTAATGTCAACACCCCCTTTATATCTGGTATATTTAATTTTCCACCAGGTTATGATTTATTATTTGATACTTTTTTTCCGATTTTGCGACGAAAATGCCTCAGGTTTAAAAATGAAAAATGGAACGTTTCTGCAGTAAATAACAATCAATAAATCAAGCCAACGTTGAAATGTATTGGGATGCATGCACAAATCGCGAAGGGTCATGAAAAGACACTTGATAGCTATGTATAGGAAATTGAAATGAAGTTCTTTCGATTTGATTGTTTTTTAACCAAATTTGGAAAATACGATTGTGGAAGAAATTAATCAGAATCGTCCTACTTTGAAAAACTGCATAAAATTATTCCAAAATTGTGGTTTTTAATCAGTGA
Organism: Lochmaea capreae; assembly: GCA_949126875.1. Taxonomy (NCBI): domain Eukaryota; kingdom Metazoa; phylum Arthropoda; class Insecta; order Coleoptera; family Chrysomelidae; genus Lochmaea; species Lochmaea capreae. The sequence continues at coordinate 16,747,225 of OX421409.1, forward strand.
ACTCGCAAACTCTCATCAATCCCTTCAAGGGTTTATTCAATGTGAAATTTCTTTGTTTTCATAATCAGTTTAATTTTGTTGATCAAAACAGGTGAAGGGTTAAATAGCTATTTTCTAGATTAACTTAAACACCGTGTGCCCTAAACTAAGAGCCATATGTTATGTTTCTGTACACCCTAACGAGCTAACCTACTCCGCATACAAATAACTTTAACGTGGTGAAGCATCATGTCACTTTACCTACGTTAATTGTGTATTTGTAGAAATTGTTTCACGTATACCCACTGTTATAGGTAAAACATATTTCAACCATGCTATATAAAAGTATGCCCAGTTCAGTATGGATAGAATATATAGGGGTAGGTTTTCCACGTGTTGTTAGAAATAACAAGAACAGAATGGATAGGTAAAGGAGGCTCATATAATTGGCTAGCTAGGTCACCATGATGTATTCCTTCGTTTGGGGTTATATTAAAAATATTGATTATGCTTAGAACTTTTACCACTTCGTTCCGTTGGTCGTGTTTATACACTGCTTTTCAAAAGTCACCTCCCCACCTCTTTTCTTTTGAACGGTGACACCTAGTCTGATGAAATTTGGAGGGTGAAAATTAACTTTTGTAAGCTTCTCTACTAGTGGTAACAAGTGACGTAATAGGTATTGGCACCTATTCAGTCATCATCATCATCATTATCAAGCCTTTAAATCTAATAGATTGTGGCTAACGCTAATGCGCTTTTAAATCCATTTATTAGAGTGGATTACTCCCTTTTCACTCCTTATTATTACAATTTCTTGTTTGTCCTGGCTTCAAAAGTTATTTTCTTCCATTCTGCTTTATTTCTGCATTTTTCTCTCCACTCTTTGATTCCCATCCTTTTTGTATCATCCCTCTTCTATCTGATTCCTCCAACTTTCTCTGGGTCTTCCACTCGCTTTCTATTTCTTTGTTAGTTTTAAGTCTCCTTTCCCCAGTTCTTGTTATGTTCGGCCCCAGTATCGTTCTAAGATATTCTATACTATATTTTTTTTGTTTACGATGTTTTTGATGGTTAAAATAAATAAACACTGAAATTTAAGTTTCGCTTCTAATTAATAAGTAATTAAAAACAAGTTCTTATAATAACTGTTCAAATGTGCTCCATCTACTTCCTTGCAGTAAAATATCCTATTATTAAACTCTTGTCGGACTCGATAAAATAAATCAGGGGAAATTGCCCTACATTCCTAAACAATTCGTTGTTTTAAAACGTCAATACTGTCAGGAGCTGTAGCGTTAACTTATCCCCACAGAAAAAAATCTAAAGGTGAGCTAGCCATTCTATTGGACCGCGTCGTCCAATCCATCTACCAGGATATTTTCATCTGGATTATTTTCCAGAACAGAACAGACATTTATTTTTAATGGGAACTGTGTATGTTTTCCACGAAACATGTGAGGATTTATGTCAATCAAATACCTCACATTTTGAGTATTAACATTTCCATTAAGGAAGAACATACTTTCGTCACTAAAACAAATTGTCTTTACATAGTCTGGTTGTTGGAGAATTTTAGTGGACATATTTTCACAGCCTTCGGTCGAGGTCGGGGTCGTGATCTGAAAGTTGATGCGCCATTTTTAAATTTGTATGGGTGAAATTTGTTTTTGGTCAACACCCTGTGTACTGCACTATGACTGACTCCACTTGGGATGTGGAAGAAGAAGGGTTTACTACAATTTCTGCAACTACGGGGTTGGGATAAATTATGGAACCAAGTAAATATCTTTTAAACGCAAAGAACGATATTTACGAAAATTTGCAGGTAAGTGCAATGGAACAAAATGCATCTGATGTACTTTTTTTTTGTTAATAATATACTTCCGTTTTAACCGGAAATGCCATCAACTTCTTTAATTTAAATGGGACACCCACCCTATATATTTTTACAGATTTTGAAAGAGCTTGTTATTTTGAATTCATACATACTGAGTTCAGTGTAAAAAAAATTGGAGAAACGAGGAATATAGCACTTTAATCAACCTCCTTTGAGTTTTTTGCATTGGAGCAAAAAACTATTTAGATAAACTAATTGATGTTGTTTGTATGCATAGTAATAAATAAACGAGTACTGTTTAGTACGTCTTTTGTTCTCCAAGTGTCAAATTCTAATTGACGGAGATAAATTTTAAAATTTAGTATGGTTCAATTAAGTGAAAAAGAGCGTATTGAAATTTTAATGATGATCGGTTATGGTGATCGTGTTAGAACTCATGAAGAAGTGTGTCATATTTTCAATCATTTGCATCCGGACAGAAATCCTATATCACGCTCAACAGTAACTAGAACATTACAACGTTTTAATGGGATGGTAAAAAATTTGCTAAAACCTGGAAGACCGCAGACTGCAACGAACAAAATATTGCAATCGATTTAGAAGAATCATCTCAAACTTCCACCATAAATTTGGCACTAAACCATGGTATCAGTCGACGTTATGTAGGAAAGATTAAAAAGTGAAAAGTATCATCCGTATAAGTTACAGTTGGTTCAAGAATTGTCAGACGGTGATTCTTCTAACATAATATTTTCCGATGAGGCAACTTTTTGTTTAAATAGAATACTTAATCGCCATAACTCAAGGTATTGGTCTAATAAGAATCCTCATTGGATTCATGAAGCACATACCCAGCTTCCACAGAAGTTAAATGTTTGGATGGGAATTGTCGAAAATAGGCTTATAGGCCCATTTTTTATCGACGGAAACTTGAATGGTGACAAGTATTTGGATCTACGAAATGTTTGGTTTCAACAAGATGGAGCACCTCCCTACTATGATAGACGGGTTAAAGATTTTCTGGATGCGAATTTTCCAAAACGATGGATTGGACGTAGAGGATAGAGTGGCCTGCTCGTTCTCCGGATCTTAGCCCGTTAGATATTTTTCTTTGAGGTTACGTGTTTACTTTAGATGACCAACAAACTTACAGGAATTGAGACAAAGAATTATTGATGAATGTGAACTAATATGTGGAGAAGTCTTGGAAAGAGTGACTCAAGAATTTGTGAATAGGATGGCATATTGTCAGCAAGTAAACGGCGAGCATTTGAAACATTTGAAGTAATTTTGTTTCTCATTATTCTAAAATAATGAAATGTACACCTATTGTACAACTAACAGTGAGTTATTCCTCGTTTTTGCAATTTTTTTTACACTAAACTCAATATGTATGAATTTAAAATAACAAGCTCTTTCAAAATCTATAAAAATATATAGGGTGTCCCATTTAAATTAAAGAAGTTGATGGCATTTCCGGTTAAACCGAAAGTATATTGTTAACAAAAAAATGTACATCAGATGCATTTTGTTCCATTGCACTTACCTGCAAATTTTCATGAATATCGTTGTTTTCGTTTAAAAGATATTTACTTGGTTCCATACTTTATCCCAATCCTTTATATCAATTTATTCATCAATACCAATACTTAAACGTCTCGTTAAGCAATAATTAAACTAAAAATTCAAGATATTAATGCAAGTAAAAACGTCAATTAAAAAACTTCAACTTCTTTGACAATTAACCATAGGCGCACTTTTGAATCTTTATCAATTATTAAAAGCGAAACTCAAATTTTAGTGCTTATTTATTTTAACCATCAAAAACATCGTAAATCCAAAAAAATTAGTATTATTGAATAGGTATTCTAAATACCTCTCAAAGAAAGTGTCACTTGTCATAAGTTCCCATTTAATATTATTGGTTTCAGTTGCGTGGAGACGTCACGAATGCCTATTACGTCACCTGTTACCACTAGTAGAGAAGCTTACACAAGTTCATTTTCACCCTCCAAATTTCATCTGTCTAAGTATCAACGTTCAAAAGAAAAGAGGGGGGGGGACTTTTGAGAAGCACTGTATATACATGTGTGAAGCAAAGTGAAGAAAGGTAGTGAGAAGTTTATTTGGAAAAGCTCGTTAAATATCCCTTTATAGTTAATTCCCACTCGTACCAAATGATATTACACTTAACAATACACTATTCTAGAACTTCTTTTTTATTTTTCCATCCAATGATGACAAGAAAAATCGATTAATTATCGTTAAACTCGTAGTACAAAAATTTCCATTGTGTAAAATAGAACAAAGTGGCAGAAAATAGTAGTGTATAACATTAATTTCACGTTTTACACACTCGCTTCCGCACCTTCTATTGAATCTTCTTATCGTGACAAAAGACGTTTCCAAATTGAATTCCTGCTAGACGTCAATTAAAGCTATTCCCTGGTGTTGCTTTCAACTGATGTTTCCGACATTTCTTGTTATGTCAAGGAAGAGGCTGGAGGATAAATAAACCACAAAACAACATTGTGCTTTGTGATTGTTCGAAACAATATAAGATGATTATTTTCATGATATTATCGAAATTCTATAATAATTAATCTGCTCTTAAGTTAGTTTTTTAAACATATTCTAAAAAAACCGCTTCCGAGAAATGTCAAACTTGGTACGTAGTATGACCCTGCGTTATATTCAGAGGGCGCTAGCTCCCTTAGGAGGAGGTAGGTTAGGTGAGACGGACATAAAATTACCGGCCAGTTGCACCACCCCATCCTAGAATGCATTTTACCCAAGTCTGACCTAGGACCTAACGTAGAAATCCGTTGCACCAACATCTTCAGGCAGCGCTCTAGCTAAAAGCGGTTTTAACCTTGAGAGTATAGGTGGCAACATAGTAACAAGTGTCAGAACTATGAAATAAAAAAATCAATAGGTACGATGTTACTGAATAACTTAAGAATCTGGGACACAATGCATTACATTCTTAAATTTCAATCATAACCAAAAAAATCATTTTGTTTTTATGTTTTCACACACTATATACCCAAAGTCTCTAATTTATTATCTTGTTCTTATCAATTAGCTATTCTTAAATTATTATTTAGTTAGTGGTCTAGTTAGTTCACTCCTTAATCGAATTTTTCGATTATTTTTTGTTAGTTAAGTTAGTACCTAGTGGTTTTTTTTATTTCGAATTAGTTTATTGTTATATTTGTTAAATTTCCGGGCATCTTGATATATTTTCTTGATAAATGAGCTATTGCTCTAAATACTTTAGCTACAATACGTGATATAGTGGCTTTGTCAGCATGTAAAAAATCTCCAATTGACAAGAAATGTACGCGGAATATCCTGCCAAGGATATGCCGATGATATTGTTATAACAGCCAGGGGAAAGTTTGAAAACACCATTTGTGACATCGTACAAAAGGGTCTGAACTGTACAAATAGCTGGTGTAGGCAAGTGGGACTCAGCATCAACCCCACCAAAACCATCTTGATAGCCTTCACTAAGAAAAGAAAACTCAACCTTAAAACCATTAAACTTAATGGGAACGACGTTGAATGGAGACAAGAAGTCAAGTATCTAGGTTTGACTCTAGACAGCAAACTCCTGTGGAACAAACACGAGAAGGAGATTACATACAAAGCAAAAATGGCTCTAATGGTGTGCAGGAATCTGGCAGGAGAAACTGGGGTTGTGACCCAAAAATCCTGAGCTGGATGTAGCCAATGCGAGAAGTAGTGGAACTAGCCTCTTGACGACGAGAGAAAACCTCTCCAAAATTCAAAGACTAGCTTGCATAACAGGAGCAATGAGTACATGCCCAACGGCAGCAATGGAAGTGATTCTCAACCTCACACATATGGTGGTGGGGAGTGTTGCAGAAAGAACAAGATACAGACTAAGTAGAGAGGTAATCATTTAAAAAAAAACACCTCTTCACTTCTTAGAAATCGGACAACCTGGGACATGCCACAAGATGGTATGATGAAAAAGTATAATTTTTCAAGGAAATTAGTTACGGAATTAAGCAACAAGAAGTAATGGGATCCCAATACCATTTCCAGACTTGGAAAGAATGCCATTCAATGGTACACAGACGGCTCAAAAGCAATAGAAGGAATTGGGGTAGGAGTGTACGGGCCAGGAACCAAACACTCTGAAAGCTTGGGAAAAACTCCAAGTATCTTTCAAGCGGAAATTCACGCAATAAGAAAGTGTGCCCAGTTCAATATTGACAAAGGATATAGAAGGCAAAGGATTATCATAATGTCTGATAGTCAAGCAGCCATTAAAGCGCTGAGTTCCTGTGTAATCAGTTCCAAAATGGTGTGGGAATGCCTAGGCAAACTTAATGAACTAGGCGAGAACAATATAGTCACCTTACTGTGGATTCCAGGACACACTGGAATAGAAGGAAACGAAATGGCAGATGAACTAGCAGAGGGGGAGTGAAATACCCTTTTGGGGGCCGGAACCTTTTTGCGGAATCAGCTCCAATGTAATATTGGAAGAAATAGGTAAAGCCGAAGAAAAAAGAAGATCTGACAATTGGAAAGATCTAGTAGGGCTTAGGCAATCAAAGATTCTTCTGGGTGACTACAACCTGTTGAGATCAAATGAATGCATAAGTCAAAGCAAAACTGCACTAAGAGTTTCAACAGGAATCCTAACGGGACATTGTCGCCTGAATGGACACCTTAAAAAGCTCAAAATAGTGGAGGAAGAAGATTGTAGATTTTGTGGAATGGAAGAAGAAACCTCCATCCACATACTTGCGAACTGCACAGTATTTCAGAATCCTAGGGCACAGTACCTGGGAGACTACTGGATAGAAGAGGGACAGTTACCTAAGTTGAGGCCTGCAGATATCCTAAAATTCCTCCGGGAAATAGGACTAAAGGAGCTACTAGTATCTGAGACTCTCCTCAGAAACTAAGTAGAAGAAAGGGGGCACAATAGATCTTTTAGGTCTCAGTGAATGTTACCCCAAAATACATACATACAAAGCCGAAGAAAAAAGAAGATCTGACAATTGGAAAGATCTAGTAGGGCTTAGGCAACCAAAGATTCTTCTGGGTGACTACAACCTGTTGAGATCAAATGAATGCATAAGTCAAAGCAAAACTGCACTAAGAGTTTTAACAGGAATCCTAACGGGACATTGTCGCCTGAATGGGCACCTTAAAAAGCTCACAATAGTGGAGGATGAAGGTTGTAGATTTTGTGTAATGGAAGAACAAACCTCCATCCACTTACTTGCGAACTGCACAGTATTTCAGAATCCTAGGGCACTGTACCTGGGAGACTACTGGATAGAAAAGGGACAGTTACCTAAGTTGAGGCCTGCAGATATCCTAAAATTCCTCCGGGAATGTGTGGATATGATTCTTCTCTTTGATCAGAATATTTATCCTTTGGCTAGTTAAAGAAAACAGCTTATTTTAATAGCTTTTTCTATTGATTTTATTTTCGTGACATTACAAAATTAGTGGACTGTATATTATTGACAGCTATGTCATAACAAACTAAAAACCATGGTGATAGCACCTTAGGCTGGTGGCTATATTAAAACAGGAACTAGATAAAAAAGATTGTTCATACCGCCGCCCTTGAAAGTACTGCGGTATCTTTCAATAATTTAAATGCTGGGTGCATAATGTAAATTTTTATCACTGACACAAGTAAGTCCATTTTTGACTGCGAATGTCCGTGATATAGGTGGGTCTATGGAAGTCCTTGATCTTCATCAGATATGGGGAGAGGGCACACCTTGACAACACTTCGTTTTAAAATATTGCCGTTCGAGGTACGTACACTAACAACACGTGTGATACCGTTCTTGCCTGGGTGTAGACTCACTATCCTTCCGGTTGTCCATTTGGATGGTGGATTGTTGTCATCCTTCAAAAGAACCAAGGATCCTTGAAGCTTTTCCATATCGGTTTTGAAACGCCATTTTGAACGCTCGTGGAGTGTATGTAGATACTGGGTAGACCATCTGCGCCAAAAGTGTTGAACCATGGATTGTAACATCTGGTATCTCGTGAAGTGGTTCATAGGTGTTGTTTGAATGTCAATGTCAGGTATGAGGTTAAGAGGATGGCCAACAAGAAAGTGTCCAGGAGTGAGGGTTTCGAGGTCGTTAGGGTCATTAGTTATTGGTAAGAGAGGTCGAGAATTTAACACTGCTTCCACCTGAACCATAAAGGTATAAAATTCCTCATAAGTAAGGGGGTTTTCGTCAGATACTATACGACGTAAATGATGTTTAAAGGATTTTACCGCACTTTCCCACAAACCTCCAAAATGCGGAGAGCCAGGGGGATTAAAATGAAACTGAATCATATTATTTTTGGCATAGGTTTCAAATTCAGTTGATTGACAAAGTTTATAAATTTCACGTAGCTCGCTATTTGCCCCAATAAAGTTAGTGCCATTATCGGAATATAAGTGCTGACATAAACCGCGGCGAGAGACAAATCTTTTAAGCATGGCCAGGAAACCTTGAGAAGTCAAATCGGTAACCAGTTCCAAATGCACTGCTCTAGTAGCCAAACACACAAATATGCATAGATAGGCTTTGATGAATTTCCGGTTACGCAATTTCGAATCTTTTATCATAAAAAATCCAGCATAGTCCATGCCGGTGTGAAGAAATGGTCTTGATGGGTTAATTCTTGGTTCAGGTAAATTTCCCATAAGAGTATGTAAAGGTTTAGGGTTTTGTTTATAGCAAGTTATGCATCTATGAATAACATATTTTACAGCTGATTTTCCCTGTATGGGCCAAAATTTTTGTCTCACAAAAGAGAGAGTAGATTGTGTACCGGGGTGGAAGTTTATTTTGTGTATGTGAGTTATGATTAAATGAGTGAAAATGTGACTCTTTGGTAAAAGTATAGGATGTTTGGCTTGATAGTCAAGATTGGAATGTTGGAGTCTACCACCGACTCGCAAAACTCCAGTTTTGTCAATGAATGGGTTCAAGGATTTCAATTTACTTTGAGGCTTTAAGTAATTTTTGTTTTTCAATTGTACTAAATCTTTAGAAAATGTTTCACCTTGAATTATGGTAATTAGGGTAGTTAATGCGTGTTCACGTTAAAAAGGTGTTAATTGTCCTATTTGACGGGTATGTTTTGATAATTTCAAATTTTGAATAAATCGTAGGCAGTAAGCAGTCACATTAATCAGTTTATTGTAGTCAGAAAATTTTTCAAATAATGAAAAATACGATCTTGAAGAAATGAGCAAAATAGATTTAGGGTTCAATTCTAGGGTTTCAGAATCGAGTTTTTTACGTTTGTAATTAGAGATATGAGTATTATTGGGCCAAAATTCCTTTGGCTTGGATAAAAAGGCTGGACCATGCCACCACATAGAGCAGGTTTTGAGGTCCTGAGGACTCATGCCCCGAGATATAATATCCGCTGGATTTTCAGCAAACGAAATGTGATACCATGTATTCGGATCAGTAATTTGCTGGATTTCTGAAATTCTATTACAGACGTATGATTTCAATTGTCTAGGCTCTAAAGAAAGCCAACAGAGAACAATAGTAGAATCAGTGTAATAGTACACCTTGTTTGGTTGACAATTTGAAGCTTTTATGACTTTATTCATCAATCGAGATAGGACTAGGGCACCACATAGTTCAAGACGTGGTAAGCTTACGGCTCTTAAAGGAGCTACGCGGCTCTTAGCAGTTAGTAGATGAACAGAAATATTGCCAAAAGAATCTATAGAACGTGAATATATGCAGGCTCCAAAAGCATTAATGGAAGAGTCACTGAATCCGTGAAGTTCAAAAGCAACAAATGTTTTGATTGTGACTTGGCGGGGAATTTTGAAATAATCAACTAAGGATAAGTGATAGGTAAAGTTTTTCCATACTCGGAAAATGTCTGTGGGTACAGGATCATCCCAAGCGATTTTAAGTAACCATAATTTCTGTAAAAGGATTTTGACTTGTAAAACCATAGGTCCTAAAAGGCCAAGAGGGTCGAAAATCTGTGAAATAAGTGATAATATGACACGTTTAGTTACAGGTGTAGAGTTAAGATCGATGTTAGAGTTATAGATGAAAATATCTTGTTCGGAATTCCAAGATATGCCTAGGGTTTTATGGTGATGAGATTCATCAAGTGTTAAGGATTTAGATTGAGTAAAGGGCTCGGTTATGTCAGATATTACAGATTGGCTATTGGAAGAAAATTTTCTTAATTCAAGTCCGTATGTTTCAAATATCTTTATAAGATTTTTGCGAATATTTAAAAGAGCTTCTTCAGTAGATGCACCGGTGATGACGTCATCAACATAGACATCATTTCTTATGATTTCACTTTCTGTGGGATAAGAGTCCAAGGTGTCTTCTGAGATTTGGTTCAGACAACGCGTGGCTAAAAAAGCACTGCTTGCCATTCCATAAGTGACTGTGTTCAATTCAAAATGTCCAATATTGTCTTGAAAGTTGTCACGCCACAGAATTCGTTGGAGGCAACGTTGCTGAGGTTCGATCAAAAATTGGCGATACATTTTTGCAATGTCCCCTGTTAATACAAAATTATGCTGTCGAAAACGCAATATTACGGTAAATAAATCGTTTTGGACAGTAGGTCCGACTTTTAGGCAGTCATTGATAGATACTCCTGAAGACGACGTAGCAGATCCGTCGAAAACGACTCTGAGGCGAGTAGTTAGGCTATCACTCTTTTCCACACAATGGTGTGGAAGATAATAAGAGGGATATATAGAGTTATGGCTGGAGATATCTGGGTTTATTTCAGACATATGTCCAAGGCTTTTATATTCTGAGATAAAGTCGCAGTAGGATTTTTTTATATTAAGATTCTTATTCAGTTTTTGCTCAATTGCAAGAAAACGTTTCAAGGCGGTTTGAAAAGAGTCTCCAAGCTGAGAAACATTGGGCCTGAGAGGAAAGCTTACAATAAATCTTCCAGAGGAATCTCGATGTGTAGAGGCTTTAAAATGGTTTTCACAGTCGATTTCTTCTTGGGAATATTTATTTTTAGATATTTGTTCGGTGGTTTCTTCGCAGTTCCAAAAAAGCTGCAAACTATTTTGAAGATCGTTGTTTGTACATTTTAAGGAGTTTGTGTGTTGATTATTTTTTGTCAGTAAATCAACTGGGCCACTTACTACCCACCCTAGTTTGGTGTCTTGTAAGATAGGATTATTTTTGCCCAATTTAATTTGGTTAGCATTGAGGAGGTTGTAAAAAACGCCTGCGCCTAGAAGTATATCTATATCGGCAGGTTTGAGAAACTCAGGGTCGGCTAGGTGAATATTTGTTGGTATATTTAAATTTGTGAAGTTTATAGAGAAGGGAGGTATTTTTTCGGTTATTTTAGGTATCACCAAGGCTGGTATTTTGATAGAAAAATTATCATGAATTGATTTTATTTTGAGTTGAGTTCGTTTAGAAATATTGGTGCACTTTTCGCTAATTCCTGAAACGGACATTTTAATAGGCTCAAAAGGTAAGTTTAACCTTTCAAATAAATTCTGAGTGATAAAATTGGATTGACTTCCATTGTCAAGTATGGCCTTACATACTATAGGCTGATGGTTTTTGTCAAATAGCTCAATAAATGCGGTGGAGAGTAAGACAAATGAGTTTTGGTTTGCATTAGAACAATATAAATTTTGAGAGTGGTTATCTTCAATATTTACATTGTTTACATTGGGTAGAATTCGAAGATTCTCGTGTGATTGAGAGGTAGTTGGATTGTTTGAAATGGATAATCGTGAATGAGTGGTGCTATTAGTATGAGCGTTAGTTTGGGTGTTATCATGGCATGGTCGATTGAGAGGTTTCATATGATTTGGTTGCATGTGTAGCAATGAATGATGCTTGTTTTGACAGGTCTTGCAAGTATAAGTAGACTTGCAATCACTTTGGCGGTGTCCTGGACGCAGACAATTGGTGCATAAGTTCGCACGTTTTGCCTCCGAAAACCTATTACTTATAGGTAAGTCAATAATTTTCGGCATGAATATATAAAATGACTGTCTTTGCAAAGTGGGCATGAAATAGTGTTGTTATTATGGGAAATTAATGTTTTACGTTCGTATGTTTGAGGTTTATCAGATACAAAAGGTTTTTTAGTATTCAATTTGAAGTCAAGAGATTCCAAAAAACGACAACGTTGAGATAAAAAAGTTATAAAATCTTGAGTTGAAGGATTATCAATATTTCTTGAGAAATGTTCCCATTCTTTACGACTATTATAGTCCAATTTTGAGGTAAGTAAATAAATTAAAATGCTGCTCCATTGGTCTACAGGTTCATTTAAGTTCTGTAAAGATTTAAAATGATTTTGAAAACTGTCCAGAAGTTTTCTTAAACTGAGATGAGAATCATCTTTCACTTGGTTGAGTTCAAAAATACATTTGATGTGCGAGTGCACGATTGCCTTTTTGTTTTCGTATCTTTCCTGCAGAAGGGACCAAGCAGTAGCATAGTTATTCTCGGTTATGGCTAAAGAGTTGATTATTTGAACAGCTTCTCCCTGTAAGCTGGATCGTAGATAATAGAATTTTTCAATTCTATTGAGCTGAGCGTTTTTCTCAATGAGCGTGATAAAAGTATCTTTAAAATTGGTCCAAGTATCATAGGATCCGCTGAAATTAGGTAGTGGTATAGGGGGGAGACGTGAACCGTACTGACCATGTGCCGATGGCAGTGCTACTTGCACTGAAGAGCCAGTAGAGAGAGCACTTGGGGCAGCCTGAGCGGCATTAATTTTGTTTATAATCAATTTTGCATTTGAAATATTCGTGAAATATAAATTTTCAAATGATTCGTATTCTCTATCCTGATCCTTTATTTCTTCATATTCATTATCTAAACAGAGTTTCTCAATTTGAATTTGGACATGCTTGAATTCATCAATCAAAGGTTCAATCCTATTTAATCGAGTGGTCAGGTCTATCAACAAAATAGGATTATTTAAATCATCGCATTTCAATTCCAAAAAGGTTTGAAATCTATTTATTTCGTTAGTGACAGCGTCGCGACGAGCTACGAGATCATTATAAATGTCAATTTTTTGACAACTGTCATCTTGATGGTTACCCCTTTTTGATTTAGGCATCTTGAGGGATAGCAATACGGATTAGTTGAGAAATAAAAGTGTTACACCCACGGTAGAACAAATTGCTACACTTATAGCGTATCAGAAGGATCGATATAGCGGTTAAAATCACTTAAACACGTTAAAAAATGGCTTGATTAGCCGTTTCGCGGAAATGACCAGAAAACAGCTCGAAATGGTTCAGATGGATGCGATACTAATTGAAAGTTAGGTTAAGTTAGATTAGGTTAGGTACCTTGTCTTTGTCAATTTGTCCTTCAGATTTCATATAACGATTGCTGCACAATGCTTCTTGGAATATGGATTCAACTGGGTAAACTGGAAGGCTTGACATCCGTCACGGTCCTCAAATTGATTATGGAATGGATATCCGGCTCGAATCGATCAAAAAATGTGTGGATATGATTCTTCTCTTTGATCAGAATATTTATCCTTTGGCTAGTTAAAGAAAACAGCTTATTTTAATAGCTTTTTCTATTGATTTTATTTTCGTGACATTACAAAATTAGTGGACTGTATATTATTGACAGCTATGTCATAACAAACTAAAAACCATGGTGATAGCACCTTAGGCTGGTGGCTATATTAAAACAGGAACTAGATAAAAAAGATTGTTCAGGGAAATAGGACTAAAGGAGCTACTAGTGTCTGAGACTCTCCTCAGAAACTAAGTAGAAGTAAGGGGCACAATAGATCTTTTAGGTCTCAGTGAATGTTACCCCTAAATACATACATACAATGTCAAAAGTAATTGTTTCATAGGATTCAAAGAATTATTTCTAGGAAAAAATATGAGTATTAACTTATTTCACAATAATGTTATAAATTCGCAGTAAACTACCTGTCATCTGGATACTCAAGCTGATCCTCAATTTGATCTAACATCATAAAAGCCTTTCGTTTTTGCATCCTGAATTTTTGAAAAAATTCGTCATCAGAATATGACTCAAAATAGTTCGTTCTTTCGAACACTCGACGAGGTGTTGGGAAATTGTCCACTATATCTACGTTATCCACTAAATCTACGTTGTTATCTACACCTACATTCATATTGAATAAAATATAAAAGAATAAAACCACTTCGAAAGAAAATGGGGAAAAACTTAAAATAAAGGAAATGACTCAAAGTATAAAACAAACACCTACTGATTACTGACTACGATTAAAATTATAAAAAATATCAAAAAATAAAATACAATAAACTGTTTGAAAATAGTTCAGAAAACAAATGACACAATGTTTAAGGCTAGAATACCCATCCTAGGTCACGAAAATCGACGATCTAGAATGTGGAACATCGATCCATCCTAGAACGCGGATTTTTGGTTGGTGCAACGGTTTACGACGCATTCGTATTCGTATTCGTAAGTCGGACCTACGTTTGGGATGCGTTCTAAGTAGAGTTGGTGCAACAGGCCGTACATCTACTATCAGTAATTTGCGTTTGGCAAGAGGGTTTCTGGACACTATATATTTCAGGTGGTTCAGAAGTATAGATTGATCCATATTTTTGAAGTAACTCACCCCATTCTCTATGAATATAAACTAGGATAGGAAGGTGATAGTTAATCTTTCTCTTTAGTGATGAAATTTATTATCCATTTTGTTATAACATTTCCCAAATGTTATCTAGTACTTTCTAGTTATATTCATAGAACAAAATTTCATGAAGGAAAATTAAACTAAACTCAATTGATATTATTATTCACGAAAATGTGTTATACATTTTCGATGCGTAAATTGATTTGTTTCGCAATAAATAATGTATAACCAAAGAGCCCTCAACATTTTAATTAAGACCTGTCGCGACAAAACAAAAGAGCTTTCCAATTACCAAATTCGTTATCAGCTCCAAGCCAATTAGGTGACTTTATTGTTCCAGGTGACTGTGTCTGACGCCCATAACGTGACTCTGATGTCGGTAGGACGAAACATCTCGGGTCTATTTCAGTGCGAAGTGTCAGCTGACGCGCCGCTTTTTCACACACAAATGATGTCAGCTCCTATGACAGTCGCAGGTAAGTTGAACATTATCGCTTATTAGATAGGTACATTCTCTATTTTGAAAAGTGTCACATAAATGTTTTCTTCTTTTCACACAAAACGGAAAAAATGTGAAGAATGTCTCAATTATAAGCAATTGTTAATATATACACTTTTTAAAATACAACGTCAAAAACCGGCTGCAATTCACAATTGGCTTTATAGCGTCTTTCCTGAGAATAGAAATGCCCACACGACATATAGCTTTTTATTATCTTCCTGTTTACCTCCATCAAAGAGTTATTCCATAAAGAGGTTCACCATAAAAACTCTTACTTTGTCAGTAGTATCAAGACAGTCCTGTAGTCCTTTGTATCATCTTCCTTTTTATAAACTTTTCTCCTGACAGAAACATGAAAAGTTCCTATTTGGAATATTCTAGGCTCTTTCTATCTCATGACCTCAGGACGATTTGGTAGTGATCCCATAGATTGACTGATTGATTGAATAGAGGCTCTGAGTCATCAGCACCTCATCCTTCAGACTTTTTGTGCTCTTGGTCTTACCGTTTACGTGAAGAGACTGGTTGTCCTTATCAGGCTTAAAAGTTTTTTTATTACATCCTCCATTGGTCGCTCTAGTCCTAGGAGTTTATATCTCCAATAAGGCTTCATACTTGAAGTTAATGTGTGAGGCTATTTCCTCCTCTTCCAGCCACAGGTTCATCCCAGATATGAAAATTGTATACATGTTCTTGGGATACAGTGACCAGTGAGTAATCCAGTCAATTTCATGATTCGGCCTCGTCTTAGGTTTGATTTTTCGTTAGTCAGCGACTTCGAGGGCTTTGGGCCTGGAATTTCGATATCCCAAAAACTAGTATGCAGTGTATGCAGTTTGCTTTGCTAAGGTATCTGCCTTTCATTGTCTACAATACCCTTGTGCTCCTATTGTGGTTTTCCAGGGTTAACAGTTATATCCTCTGTACCTACCACCTTTCAATGTAGTGGATTTCCGCCTGGATTACGGATGCAAAATTCCCCAATGATGCGTAGACATTGCACCTGAGCTAAACTTCATGGACTCCGCCTCCTGCTCCTCTACCAATCCTAGATCCTTCAGTTTACCGCACTAATATTCCATCCTGACTAAATGCTTCCAGTCCGTTCCATTTTAGCTGAATATTGTATGGTCAAATATCTTCACTTCCCATGTCAAGAAGCGAATGACTGTAACTGCTGGTTCTATCGGGACAGTTTCCATTGCACTCCAGTCGATATGCAAACATGTAGAGTGATAGGCGGAAAATGGAGTATGACTTCCTCATGCTGCTACTCAATTGGTAATGGATGTTTGTGTGTGAGTAAAGAAAAAGGCTTGTGAGCAGGCCCATTAACCACAGAATCAGCTCATAATCTCACATTAATATAAATTTTCAGATCAATCTTATAACAGTTTCCTGTAATATTGTCGTATTTAATAGAGTGAATGTATCAACAGATGTCGAAAGAATAATTAAAATATTCAACACTTTATGAATTTTTTGAAAAATGATATTTTTCAAAAACAGTGGTCGTTCAACTAAGGAGCAACAACTACTTCCCGTGCAATATGCACCGCCGGATATTGAATTACACCCCAAAGTCAAACGGGGTTGGTATATCTACAAGATATTTTAAAACCAACCTTTCAGGTTTGCAATTAGAAGGGACAACACAACTTGTAGACCGGTTTCGGCGTATTTGCGCCTCATCAGTACAAGGTATGTGGTGTCCATCCGAAAATCTCTAATCCCGGACTGAAGAGTACACTTCAATCACAATCAATACATGTCTTCCAGTAACGGAAATGTAAAGATTGTGACGGTAGCGACCTCTTCACTTCCAATCGCAAACCAAAAACCTTAAATTTTTGACAACAAGCCACGTAGGCTCGAAACAATAAATCTTATTACAGTTTCCTTTAATATTGTCGTATTTAATAGAGTGAATGTATCAACAGATGTCGAAAGAATAATTAAAATATTCAACACTCTATGAATTTTTTGAAAAATATTATTTTTCAAAGGGACAACACATGTATTGGTTGTGATTGAAGTGTACTCTTCAGTCCGGGATTAGAGATTTACGGACGGACACCACATACCTTGTACTGATGAGGTGCAAATACGCCGAAACCGGTCTACAAAATGTGTTGTCCCTTCTAATTGCAAACCAGAAAGGTTGGTTTTAAAATATCTTGTAGATATACCAACCCCGTTTGACTTTGGGGTGTAATTCAATATCCGGCGGTGCATATTGCACGGGAAGTAGTTATTGCTCCTTAGTTGAACGGCCACTGTTTTTGAAAAATATTATTTTTTAAAAAATTTATAAAGTGTTGAATATTTTAATTATTCTTTCGACATCTGTTGAATTTTCAGATCTTTGATGAAATTTAAGAATATGTTAAAAGTGAACGGGCTAACTCTGCTTTCAATATGAGTGATATATGAAGGTAGGAGGAAATTTTGTTAACAGAGTGACTAAACTAAACTGTGATTTTGCAGTGTAGGTAATTGCTGCATACAAAAAATGTGATTAAGATCGGCAAGTGCATTCTCATTGCAACTACAGAATGAATATCGTTTTATGCTAAGCTATATTGATCTCTATATTAATTGGAAATATAGTTTGGAGGAAAGGATAAACTAGAATTAAAGTTATATAACGATATCCTAGCAAGAGAACGACAACAATGTGCACACACACTTCGACATCTGTATTGTCGTTATTTTATCTATTGAGTTTGCAGACATCACCGATGTGATGAATGTATAACTTTGAGATAAATGCCTGCAGTAGAGTGCTCTTCACTTTAATGTTCGTCACCCATACACACTCGAATGTAAATAGATTTCACTTCAAGTGATATTTGTAGCTACTCTTCCATAATGGGTTGAAATTAATTACTAAACTCTGATATACACGATGGCTTAACATTCAACTATAAAGTAGTACTGTAGCAAACATTAGTGTAGTTTTTTGTTGATTTGAATGAATGCTCATACTTCACCAAAATAATACGAAAAAATGCCGTGATGGAAAATACAATGAAGAAGCTTGAGGTGTTTAGTGCAGAGCTGGATGGCAGTAATATTGGAGACAGGTTTCCAAACAACTTCATTCCGTCAAATTTTGTTTCTATATTCATTAAAGATATTATTTATCATCCCTTAGTTATCTAGTGAGTATTTTTTACGTTCTTTGATAAGGAGAAAATTATTTGATTAAAGTGGCATCCTATTCTCCCAGAATTGATTCAGGATTACATTTCTATCAATTTTACTTTACTTTAGTATATCATCCAACATACTAAAAGGATAAAAAATTGTGAAAATTTTGTCCGCTATTTCCTTTTTTCACTTTCTATGACCATAATGATCAGCCTTGTATAGTTTTGCGTACATTGTCACAAATAAATGTAGTGGAACATAATGATGTATACATAACCTTGTGAATTGAGGGGAATAATCGGATGGAATCGGATGGATGTTATTCTGATAACTTGTTATGTGCCTCTAAATTGAATAGAAGGGGTGCTAATGGAGAAATGGGGGAATATATATTAGAAATTAGTGACATTACTTTGAAGCATTTCAGATCGTCGACAATTGTATAATGGAACTAACAGTAATTGGTGTTGGGGAGTATTCAAATGAGCTTATTTTCCTGTCTGCTTAAGAGATTGTAGATGTTGAAGAATTCAATTTTTTATACAGTCTTAGAAGATGTTATAATTTGTCTTTGCGATAATTGTATCGATGCGTTGCTCTGGCCAGAAATCAGCCTCAGGTAGTTGAATTCGGTATCAATTGAACGATGCTGTCCACTATTACTGGGGTACTATTGTTTTTAAATGAAAACACCTTGTAAAAATTACCCCAAGCATGGGATGAGCACTAGGTATTAAATAATCCTTAATATCATTATAGAATGGGGGAGGAAATATTTTAACGGTTAAACTTAGATAGTCTGTACCGTTACGACTGTTAGGAGATCGAGCCATGACTGTCGAAGTGTCGTTGTTCATGTATGGCGGTCTATGACCATGGGAAGGTCGTTGCCAAATTCAACTTATGAAAAACTAGAACAGGCACGACCAACTTGCGGCCCCTCAGCTAGTTTAGAATGTCTAAAATATAAAAGGAAATAGGTTTGAAAAATGTTTTATTTCTAAAAATACATTATTATAATACGGTAAAATTAATCCGAAGCTTTAGTTTTTTTCTTTGTAGGGCCAGCTTCATGATGCTAGATTCAAATTTTGTAGTAGGGGCCCTCAGTAGGTAATGATGATGATTGTCTGTAAGGCGAGACCTTTCTTTGCTCTTGATGCACTTAATTTTTGAAAATGTTTGCTCGCACAAAAAGGTTGACCCAAACATTGAAAAAACTTGTTTTGCCAGTTTTTTGGGGAAAACTCTTTTTTTATAACAGTGTTGCAGGTTTTTTCGGTTTTCTCCTTACAAGGCTTTAAGATAAGTTGAATAAATGAGGCTTTTACTTGTTTAAATCTTCATTATATATTTGAACGGAGTTTAATATACATTCGTGACGTGTTTAGCTAACACAGTAGCTTTCTCAAACGAGTGGAGTTATAATGAAAATTTTTTAATTTATACAGTGCATTAATACGGAATTTTAAAAAGCAAGAAGTGTCTAAATGTGGGATTAACTAAAGTATTGAACAAGTATACCTGGAAATTCATTCACAACAATCTTACCGGAACCTTTTTAGGTAAAAAGGTTTAATAAAGGAGAATTGTTGATATCTATTTGGTCGTTAAGAAGATTATCTGAATATTTGTTTTTATTTATCTCAAGAGCTTCTAAAAGATTTAATTTGAAGAATTTGGGTTCTATACGCAAAATTTAAATCGAAAGTGTGTTGGTTTGCTAATAAATGATTTGAGTAGTTGGAATCTAATATTTGGTTGTCATAGCTACGTTTGTGTTCTGAAATTCTAGTTTTAAAATCCATAAAAGTTCTACCTATATAAATTTTATCACAGTTGTCATTACCACATTTTAATTTATAAACTCAAGATTTGTTTAATTTCGAAGATTTAGATTTGTTGTTTTTAATGAATTTGGATAAATTGTAATCGGCTTCAAAGCAAATATTCAATTCTAAAGTTTCCAAAAATGATTTGAGAGGAAGAACAATGTAGATTCTGTGGCATGAAAGAAGAAACCTACATCCACATACTTGCACAGCAATTCAGAATCCTAGGGCACAATACCTAGGAGATTATTGGATGGAAGAGGGACATTTACCTTAGTTAAAGCCTGCAGATATCTTAAAATTCCTCCCGGAAATAGGACAAAAGGAGCTACTAGAGACGTTCCTCAGGAACTAAGTAGAAGTAAGGGGTCACAACAAATCTTTTAGGTCTCAGTGAATGTCATCTCATCACACATAAATACAATACAAAATAACTATTGGTTTTTAATTCTATAATTTCCATTTGAAAATATTCCCGACTTGTGGTTCCATCAAACGAAGCCACACTTTGCTCTTCAAGGTTCTGAAAACTCGTTTGGAACTCAGTTTTCAGTTTTTCCAACAAGTTGAAAAAATTTACTGTTGAGAATTCGGTAGGATGATTTTCTTCCATTTTTTACAGCAACTGAAGTCAACCAAATTTTTATGTTCGATTTGTTTGGTAAATAGATTTAATTTCAGCTCAAACGCAGACAATGTGATTTAAAAGTTCAAATATGAATTTGATTTCAGTCTGCAATTTCAAATTCAAATCATTGAATTGTGGAAATGTTAGGGTTTTGCTTAAATCAAAAATGCCATGCAATCTTGAAAAGGTTGGTCATGTCTGCACTAAAATCTCTGGAAACAATAATGTTGCAGTTGATCTATTGTATCTTCGTGATCAAAATGTATGTTTTTCCGACTCTGAAGAACTGTATTAATTCGGCTTAATAGCAAGTACAGGACTTCGTGATAACGTCATCTATTAACCGCATCCCATAAATACTTCTTTTTATCTTTGGCATTTCTAAAACGACTCGCGTCCACTGAATTATGTGTGTCGCCTTTTTGTGTTATATTTTTCGTACCCAACCGGAAACACAAAGAAACGCGTCCACCTAATTATAAAATAAACTGCTTGCAGTTCAATTCCGACTTTCAATTCACAAAAATGTTCATCCTTTCGTCCTCAAAGAGGGTTTTTATTTATTGCACAACACCAATAGCAGCTACGGTCTTTTGTGTGTATGGAATTTACGTTTTTAATGGGGCTAGCGTCGGAGGGTTTCTGCATGTCACTTAAACTATAGTCGCTCAATACTCTTTACTCGATACCTTTTCTCGATAGTCTAGTTCAAATATAGTAAGGTCCATTGCATTGGAGATGGTGCAATGAAAACAATCCAAATGAACAAAAATTTCAGATAAATTTGAAACAGGCTCAGTGCTCAGTGCTATTCCTGAATGACATTAGCCAGCTTGTAATTTTTATCCGAACTATTCAAAAAGTGGCAGAGGAGTTGCTTGGACTTAATTCAATTCATGGCACAGCCAAGAGTAAATATATTTTTGAAGCTGTGAATGGGCTGGTGTTAGGCTAGTAGTAATTTGATCACAGTTCCTGTATTGCCACCAATAAAGCCAGGAGCTGAGAATGGATTTGTATAAATCACTTTTGTATGCTTCTGGTTTCAATTGAAGATTACACGAGGTTAACTTACGTTCATGGCGACTTTTGAGAAAAGTTCCATCAACAACAAATTCATATGCACGCTCGATTGACATGAGCTAATGAACATACGATTTGCAATGCTGAATGGAGGTTCGCATTATTCATAGATGAGCCGAGGTATGAACTCGTGTATGGATTTTTCCTCTAGTGCCAAGAAATCGGAGTTCATCCGTTCAGTTACTCTTTGGACATGCGTTTGTTTGTACAAAATGGTCTGAAATATTGAATGGAAAAAGGATACTAAGAAGTAATGTTAGACAACGATTCGATAGAAAGGTTTCCTGATAGTTTTGTCTTTTTGAATCCTGCCTTGTGTCCTTAAAGTATCCGATTTTAAATAAGTATTTCATCTGATGATTGAAATTACAACTTTGTCAAGGCATTTTTCACATCCCTAATGCTTCACCCTGACTAAAGTTAGAAAATTGCTAGAGTTTGAATCGAATTAAGTTACACATTTCTTTT
Organism: Lochmaea capreae; assembly: GCA_949126875.1. Classification (NCBI taxonomy): domain Eukaryota; kingdom Metazoa; phylum Arthropoda; class Insecta; order Coleoptera; family Chrysomelidae; genus Lochmaea; species Lochmaea capreae. The sequence goes on from OX421409.1 coordinate 16,769,379, forward strand.
TTCTCGTTTTTGGTGACCGATTTTTAGCCGTTCTATAACTAAAACGCAAATTTTACATCTCAAAAGGAAGACGTGGAGACTATTACGACCTAATAACCAGACCAGCTTTGTCCGATCAAAGAAAAACGGACGAAGACTCTAGATAAAAATTCTAATTGAATAAAATGTTACATTGTACAAAAGAGCTCAACTAATGTTCTTTGGGTGTGATTTCATCGGCGACCAAACTAATGCGGTTTTAAATATCAAATAAATAAAATTCTTGAAATATACTTCAAAATAATAGTGTAAAACTATTAAAACGCTTTACAAATTGAAGAATTAATTTCCAAAGGATAGACCGTTCACCAGGAAGCAGCATCTACTTCTCGGGTAATATGCCCCGCTAGACAATAAATTACACTTCCAAGATATATGAAAATATAGAATCAACCATTCTGGTTTATAATTAGAAGGAATAATATCACTTGCAGACCGGTTTCGGCGTATTTGCGCCTTATCAGTACAAGGTATATATTATTCGTCCATAAGCTCTACGAGCATAATCCTGGACTTAAGACAACGCTGAAATCACATTAATACATTAATCCCAGTGAAGGGAATGCCAAGAATGTGATAATAGCGACATCTCCACATATAAATATAAACCAAAATTCTATATTGACAATTGTCATAGTAAAGCGTGTTATGTTTATACGTCAAAATAATAGTCTGAAACTATTAAAACGCTTTACAAATCAGAAAATAAATTTCCAAAGGATAGATCGTTCACCAGGAAACAACATCTACTTCTCGGGCAATAATTTTTTAATTTGTAAAACGTTTTAATAGTTTTACACTATTATTTTGACGTATATTCATAACACGCTTTACTATGACAATTGATACAGGAAACTGTAATCAAGTAAAAAAATTTCAGAATTATAAATCTGTCACCAAGCTATTAACACCAAACTATTTGAAAACGATTATCTATAAATGTACCTGTCACAGCCAATTAGCTTAATTAGCTGTTCAATCAACTAACTAGCTCCTTTACTAAACAGCGCCGTTCAACTATCGGCCTAAATGATATCCAGCCATTTGATCAAACAGCTAGGCAAATGACTTGGATCGATGATGTTTCATCACTTGCCTAGCCTGATCATTTCAATTTAGTTCCACTTGCGCCGAAACTCTCCAAACTGTCAATAAGGAATCGGCAAACAACAAATTTGATGAGGAATGTATAAATGTAGCTGTCTTTATCATTAATTAATTTATCGAGAAGGACAAGGAAGATAATTGAAGAAGCTATACAGAAGGGGAATGAAAAATAACCAATCCATTCACCCTTGAGTTTGACAACTTTATTCCAAATAATTTTCAAAATGTGACAATGCAAATGTCCAAAGTGTAAATGCGCTAGTCAAAGAAACAATTCCCAGAAATATAACTCACAGTCACAAATGAATTTGGGGAATATTCATGTAATTTTAATGTGAACAAGAATAAAAATTATATGGGTATAGAAGCTTAGAAGAATTGGTGTTGATACTAAAAGATTGGAGGGTCAATATAACAAAGAAAGACGTTTCGTGCAAACTTTTAAAAGAAAAATACTATAGTGACTATAATATTATGATTGACCCGTTCAACAATATAGTATTTAAACCAGTCCTAGATGCCCGCAGTGTAATCAGGAAGAAACTACAAGCAGATCCATGTAAACGTCCAGTTCAGTCTCGTTAAATTTGTCTGGAGTTAAAAAAATAATATTGTTGTGGGATGAAAATACTCCTGAAAGTCTTATGCGTAAATTTTACCTTATTCCAGCTGTAGAATTAACATAGCGAGAATGAGAGCAACTGCTTGTCTGGTGGATTTAAAAGCAAGGTGGTTCTAAAAGCTGTACAAGTAGTGAATAGTTGGTTTCCAATAGTAATAGAGCACTGTAGACATAGGTATTCTCGTCCGCCATTTTGGTGCCTTGTTGTACGTTGACGTTGTTGTTGAGTTGGTCAAGTATTTGGCATGAGATTCGGCCAGCATCCATTCGTTGCATTTTCTCAATTTTCTGTTGTTAATAGCCTGAAGGAAAGTTGGTAAAATAAAATGTTCTGTTCAATATCAAAAAATTTTCAGCACAATATGTCAACTCGACACATCACAAAACAATAAAATTCAGGCACCAAAATGGCGGACGACAATACTCATCTTTTTAGTGCCTTAATAGTGAAAGATAAAGCTGCCCTGTACGTCTTTTTCATAAACTAATAATAAAGAGTTGAAGTGATGTCACGAACGTTAACGTAAACATGTTAGTTGACAGCTGCTCATGCGCAGTAAATAAATATTCACGTTAAGGTTTACGGACCTCCGTTAAGTCACGTGCTCCCACGTAAACGTCTAGCGTTAATCGATGCTGTCCGAAGCCCTACCGGAGATTACCGATTCCCATTTTTTTGTTATTAAGAGAGTATATCTATGATTTTTGTTCTGTGATGTGATGGTTATGTATGTTTGTAGCAACCAAAAGAATGATCAATTATCGAAAAGTATAAGTTTATTAATATTTTTTGTTTGAATATTCATTTATGAGTGAAAACGAACACCACCTATTCAAGAATCGTTTTCGGTTTTCCGAAAATCACGATTTCCAACAATTACGAGAGGTTTATGGACAAAACCCCTATGAAGACACTAAGGTCTCTTATTCAGGCAAATATGCTCCAGATTACTGGTACAGTTTCAAGTCCTTGTTCCCTTCGAGAACGAGTTCAGAACTTGGAAAAAAAAAACGAAAAGTAAGGTTAGTTAATGTGTGTAAACAAAACTTTTCGTTAACGTTCGTGACATCACTTAAACTCTCTAAAACCAAACCAACGCGATAATGTACCTGTTGGAAGAAATACAATAAATGGATGGACTAAATCTACAGCTGAGGCAATTGGCTTGAATGTAAAGGACAAAAAGATAACAAACCACTCGAATAGATCAACTGCTGTTAATGAATTAGCAAAAAGTGGGGTAGAAGAACAACAATTGCTGAAAATGACTGGTAATAGCAATCAAAATTCCATAAAAGCATACTTAAATCTGGAGGTTGTGAATAAATTTGTTCTCATTTTTTTCCATATTTAAGATTATCCTGTGACTATATTTAAAAAAGCTAAGCGGGATATGGGAATCCTCGAGATTAACCGTGATGGGGTTTAGCTACGTAAAATTTTTCTGACGACGCTTCTTCGTGAAATAAATACCTAGTCCTAAATGTAAAGGAGCGTTGTGATATTTGAATTGTAAATACAGGATAAACAGATTGCAAAGTAAATGATATTCTAGAAAATATTCCTCTCCGGGCTGGAAATCAAATTAGGCCACATTATTCAACGGTGTCGTCGGTAGCATTTTAAAATTAATGTACATTTTTGCATTCTAATATTACACCATCTTGAGGAGAAAAAAAGAGGCTAGGAACTAAGAGACGTCTGTCCGTAATGAGGATTGTAAGTTGACATTTTGAAGAAATTAAATGGCAAATATCTTGTCTAGGCATATATAAAAATAAAGAATGCACTTTTTTTACATCCACATTGTATAATATTCGTAATAAATTGGCGTGAAATGACTAGGTATCAATACAAAAATAATATTCGAAGCAAAAGCAGAAATGCAAGCGAAATTTTAAAGACAGAAGTTGTACGATTCACAAAAAAGGTTTTTTCCTGCTGTGACTTATTCTGTAACTGTCGTTATTTTTTACAAAAAAGTTTTCGTTCACAGCCATAGCGCACATTCCCCCACTACATCTACAAGTACGGAGAATTCCTCTGGAAAATGCACTCAGGATGAATATTCGGAGCCCGGTGACCTAACGGGACATCTTGAAATACTGAGATTTGAAACAACTGCTCGCAGATTTTGTCTGCGAAACAGGATTTCGAACTCACGTTAGACGTTGTTATCAACGAGCGTGAGTTGATAAAAAGCGAAATCGCTCCAATTACGAGAGAGTTCTCCTAATACTGCTCTGGAAATCCCTCCAACAATATTCCGAACGGAAATATTATCAATCGACGTTTGCCTTAACTTAGCCATAATATTAATTGCGTTTGATAGTTGCTTTGAAGGCTCTAAGTTCACTTATGGAGTCTAAAACCGTCTGGAACTGCAAACACTCCCTCAAGCCGCTGGCTAGACACAACAATTGTTGGCATAAAGGAATAGTAGGAAATGTGCCCGAGAGAAAGCTTGTACTCCTTCCATCGTACCCAAACCATTTTGTGATATTCTAAAAAGTCACATAGTGGAAGGAGTCCGAAAATGAGTAATGGAACTAGTTTGAGATATTCGAATGCCTAGAGCAAGACTAGAATATTTCCTCTGTATCAGTTGGACGAATTATCCTCTGAAATATTAACCAATACAAGAAAACTACTTTTGTAGGTGATGACAGAACTAAACATCTGTGATTGTCGGTGACAGGTAAGTTATATTGCAGACCGGAAAATTTTAGAACATACTATGTGATAGAGCGCAGGATGGGCTTAAATTAATAGAAACATGGTGCAAGGGACACTTATTGTCTATCAATCCCAAGAAGACTGCGATGGTCCTTTTCACCAGGAAAAGAAGATTATCGGGCTTAAAACAACCCGAAATTTTCAAAATCAAATTAAACTTCTCTGAAGAGGTGAAATACCTTTGTGTTACCCTAAACAGGAAGCTAACATGGAAGTCTCACCTACAAAGCAGAGCAAAAAGAGCATATTATGTGGCTTATAAGCAATCTCAGAGGACAGTGGGACGCACATGGGGACTTTCACCCCGGGTGGTCACCTCGATCTACACTGCAATCATTAGGCCAAATGTTAGCGTATGAAGCCATTGCATGGGGACCGAAGGCTGTACAAGCAACGGTCATTCAAAAATTATGTCAAATACAATGGATTGTTTGAACGTTACAGGAGCTATGAGAGCAACACCAACCGCGGCAATGGAATTAATTACTGGTCTAACCCCTCTGGACTTGTACGTTAAAGAGATTGTGTTAATGGCCATGTTACGATTGCGCACGGCTGGTGTAAACCCCGAAGCAGGAATGGACCAATTAAGACTGCGACTGTGGCGGGAAGCGCTTACTGCTCTACCTCTGCTGCAGGCGGCCAGTGATGCAATTGAACTCAGGTTTGTGTTCAATAAGATGCTGCAAATGCAATACGTATATATACAGACGGCTCAACAACCAAAGACGGCTCAGGATGTGGAATTTACTCCATATCACTAAGGATTAAGTGGGGAATGGGAAAAAACACCAACGTGGTTCAAACAGAACTGGCTGGTATCGCAATTGCCACAAAGGAACTCACCAGAAAAGGAATTTCTGGCAAAAACATAATAATCTGCACTGATAGCAGAAACGCTCTACTTGAACAGACAACGTGTTACATCAGGGCTAGTATTAGAGTGCCATCTAGATTTAGCTAATGCCTCGGTAGATAACAATATTATCCTGAGGTGGGATAACGGGCACGACAGGAGCGTAGAGCGTAGAGGTAACCGCATTGCTGACTCTTCAGCCAGGGAAGCGGCTGGACTAAGAATTCTTGGACCCGGCGATACCTACGGCCTGACGAATTCGACAATTGCGGAACTAGCTAAACGTTACACCCATGCTCAATCTCTAAAGAGATGGGATGAAAGAAAGGGATGCAGTATTGCTAGGATCACCCTGGGCGACCCTGGTAACGCGAGAACTGTAACAGGTGATAGTGACATCGACTGGACCAGCTCTCTACCAAAAAGTGATCAACGTGGTTAAAAAAGTGTTTGCTTCAAAAAACAGGTATACTAGAGTTTATTTATTATGGATAATTCTGTAAAATGTGTGGTTTTTTTCTAAACGAAACTTGGGACCACAAAAATTCCTAATAACCATCAATTATTTCACAGCGTGATATATAACTATACCACATTTTACTAACAACACACAAATTCTGATTCCGTATTCCATCTCGTATCTAAGCATGGGAACTAACAAACAGCCAGTGACACAAGGTGTTATTTACGACTTAGTAGTTAGTGACCAGTTAGCGGTTGCGATTTTGCCGAACGGCGGTTATTAAGATGGACGCGGTAGCAGATGGGGAAGGCAAAACCGAATGAAATTGATCACTTTGCTTGGATGTCACGATCTGTAGAGTATTATCGGGAGATAACGAACATATACTTCTTCGAAGCAACCAATTTTTTGTTGGTTTTTCTTTTAGTAGGCGTGCCGCATGGACCCTCGTCTCATAAATTTTGATGATGGAAAATATGACAGAAAAAAAAAGTTTGCTAATATTTATTCATGGATTTATGTTAAGATTTTACGGGGTGTGTTTTAATAAAATTGCACCAGTGTTTCATCACCAAATTCCACACGTATTGATTGATTTGCTCCGCCTCCACTTATCAGTTTTGAACAACTGCTTTCCTATCAGTTTTGAACAACTGTTTTCCTTCATTTATCACTACTTCTCAGAATTATTGACTTGATACTGATAAAACACAGTTGAGTTAACTATACTTCCATTGACTTTACTTTATGACCTTTTTTCGTCGAGATACCTCTAACAACGGATGAATTCAGCCGCTATTCAATACGCTCTTGGGGGCATAACATATTTAAAATCCCGCGTCTCTTCCTACTTTTGTATCTAACAGCCCTTTTTTCAAATTTAATCTAGTTGTAACCTTCTGTAAGGGTAGTTACGTATTGCCGTGTAGGGTCGTACCGTCAGTCAGGATTCCAATATTAATTAGAAGTTTATAGAGTGTCTAATAGTTCGTACAGTAAACGCAAGGTATTGACTTAGGGACGGGGCATTCAGGAGAGTACGGATGTCAATACCTTCTGCACACTAACGGGTTCTGGATTTTCACTGAAGTCAATACCTTCAGCGCGGACAGGTTTATACAAACAGGTCAATACCCTGCTGAACGTGGAGAGGGATAGTCGACAAGTCAGTACCTTGCCAACTGGAGAAGGAAGCAGACCGAGTCAATACCTCCCTAGACATTATTTTTGTTGTTCATATGATTGGTTTTCCGGTAAAGTAGGCAAAAAAAGACAAACACACGGTAATTCGTAATAAACTCTATTTCGGGTGCGGCGCCTGGTAGCAATCAACCGACAGACACAGAAACAGGAGGTGGATTGGTAAAAATTACAACTTTTTTAGTCATAAATTTTACTTGGTAGGAAAAATGTTGCCAGGATAAAAAAAATATAGCATGAAAATAAAAGTCTCAACGAGTAATTTGAGACCCGCAAAGTTCAAAAAGTCTTGGTAGAAGCAGAGAAATTTTTTTTTGGAAAATTATGATTTTTATTTATTTTTCCACCTTAAATCGCCCGTAACTCGATAAGGAAATATTTTTCGAAAAAGTGTTCAATTTTACCTCATTATATGAAATAGTATATTATACTATAAGGGAGAGAAATGCGTTATTTTGGCAGAGGTGCAATTTTAAGTCCGAGTGCTACAATGCACCGAGGACAAAATAGCATCTCTCCCGAATGATATATACTAATTTTTCTACGGTCGGGAGTAGAAATCAGTTTCTATGACATCAAAATTAAAACAGAAGTACTCGATTAACTTTTGTTTTAATTTTGATGTCATAGAAACTGATTTCTACTCCCGACCGTGGAAAAAATGTATTCTTAGTATTTATTTGTTAGCTCCTCTGCGATTTTGTAATTTATTTGTTAATAACAAATTACTGACCACTCGTAAGCAAAAAAGTCACCAAGGTTTTTTTGTTTGCAATAACTTAATGCACCTGCTGCAATACGTTCCATCCTGGCATCTTTTCATGGTCGGTTACCTCGATTTTCTATGCGTTATTTTAGGGATGGACCGCTGACCTATAACGACAATAAAATGATTTTTTTTCCGTATAATTTTCAACCAATTAGAACGATAAATGTAGTCAAGTTACCTTGTGTAATTTCCATAGTAACTACATCGACATCAATATTCTACAACACACAAACCAACAGGACCGTCAAATTTTGACGTTAATCATAAATGAGTCGATTCGGAGATTTATCATTAAATTCAATACATGAAAGTATACGAAATACTGAGCCTCATAATACAGTGAAAACAAAAAAGTACGTATGGAAACAAACTCAGTTAAAAAAAACGTAGTATTGTAATTTCCATTGTACCAATTTGTATTTAAATTAATAAATTGTTCATATTTACTCAATTTACTCAATAAATAATCGTATCAAATACAATACAGACTTCCTGCATAATTACAAATCGTGTCAGTTTGAGAGAATAATCCTCCCGCTTCGCGGTCGGATTATTTAATTTGTCAAACTGACACTTTGTAATTATGCAACAAGTTATCGATGTATAACCTGATTATTTTGAAGTACTACTGATAATAGTATACAATATTCCTAAAGACCTATTAAATTATACCCAAACTTGGACACTTTAAGAAAAATATCGCATGTTAAAGAATCGAAGGTTATCTTAATACCTCGGAGAGCGATCATCTGACGTAAGGGTCAAGAAGTTGATAAATCGTAGGTACTTCGAGAAACGAGAACACGAATGGGCAGTAGTAGCGCGCGACACCCATGAAAAATGAATAACATCAAACGGAATGCTTGACCACAGAGAGAAGACGAGACCACAAGATGACATGGAATCCTGAGCTTCGTGTAACTATATCAATCATATTCGCACTTAAGTTGTTTCTTCGAGTCCGAGATGTGATTTATGGTACGTATTGCGGTCGATTTGTGCCATGGCAAGCTTTGATTTGGCGTAATTTGTTATGTACCGGGTGTATACGGTTAATGTGAATGTTCAGAAAATAAGTTTCAATAATTTTTAAAGACTTTGACGTCTCAAACTAAACTATTCCTATTGAAAATTTGGAAGTATGTGAAGTGAATAATTTTCAAAAATGCAACGGGGCCGCTTCTACTGAAGATTACTCGCAGTATCGACATTTCAAACGGAACAAGCTCAATGTTGAAACAAGAAAAAAGGATCTAGAGAAATGGTTACCTATATAAAATCCGTCGTTCATTTCAGACGGGTCAGTATTTCAGGAGACGCACATTCTACTCTAACAAAAACTCAATTGTTGTCAAAACCACTCATATGAAATGAATTGTTGCTATAAACTTGGAAATTTGTCTCTAACATTTTAAACAGGGCAAATTCGCTTCCAACTCTCCACGTAGTTGTCGTCGTCGACTTTTGTGATGAATTGTACTTTTAAATTAATTGTTTTTGTGAAGTTTTTTATTTGGTACAAACTTTTTGTTACACACGACGAACAGCTCCGTTCAGTTTTATTATTCATCTGTTTAGTTTTCCTTCGGAGAAATACGAAAAATTATAAATCAATTCATCAATAATTACCTCAATTAAGTAACAAATAAGTAATTATAACACATACTACCATGAAACAATTAATCAATGACACACTGGAATAGCAAAGAGTGGGATTGAAACACCCTTATTTGGGTGCCTGAACCCTTTTGTGAATCAGCTATAATGTAATATTGGAAGAAATAGTCAAAGCCGAAGAAAAGAGAAGATCTGTCCATTGGAAAGATCTAGTAGGGCTTAGACAATCAAAGAATCTGATGGGTGACTACAACCCGTTAAGATAAAAAGAATGCATAAGTCCAAGTAAAACTATACTAGTCTTAACAGGGATCTTAACATTGTTGCTCAAAATAGTGGAGGCAGAAGAATGTAGATTCTGTGGCATGGGAGAAGTAGCCTCCTTCCACATACTTACGAATTCCACAACAATTCAGAATTCTAGAGCACAGCACCTAGGGGATAATTAGATAGAAGAGGGACATTTACCTAAGTAAGATGTTGTTTTGATTCCTTTGTTGAGTCTACAGTTTATTGTTAGGAGCTCAACCAAGATCCTGGTTCATTATTATAATCGGGGTTAACTATAGTATTACGATTATTATCGATGATAGGCCGAGTTAGAGCCGATGAATCTTCTGATGGCTCTAGTGAGTAGTATCTACGATAATTAATCATTGCACGAGTTATATTTGGGGAGAGAATATAATGAATGCCATCAGATGGAAAAAAAATTAAAACCTAAAAAGAACGGCTAGAATCATTTAATTCACAACATAATTTTAAATTACTTATTACTACAATAACTACATAATGATTTCATCCAATAACGCACAATTTCACTCTCAAATTTATTAATTGTCGTATGTTGACTTCAGTCTCGTTACTCCAGCTACTGCAGCCTAGTTCTTGATGTATTCTCGTTGAATTGTATGCAGCAATATTTTGAATATCAAAACTGACGGTATTCAGTTTTTTCATTAGTCTCACTACTCTATTTCAGCCAATTCAAATCTTAGACAAAGGGTAAGGTGACACATAAATTGTATTCTCATTAAAATATAATTTTATCTTGCGTTAAAGATAACGTTTTTTTTTGTTCACAATATTTCTCCTTCCTAAGTAATATTCAACTTTCTAAATGTTTTATGTTGTTGGATAATTCCCGGATAGCTTTTAGAGGATTTACAGGATAGCCATTTTTACTGAGATGTAAATTCAAACAATTTATATAATGCTGACCTATTTCAAGATTTTAACCTAAAAAGTATGGTTTTAAAAGTGATTTTGCGTACCACCACTACATTTTTGTGACAAATACACGCACAGCAAATTAATAGACCCACTTCTCTCTCTCGTGTTTTTCAGTTCAAGTGGATGTGCCTTTTTTCCCAATAATAAAAGGATACATCAAAGATTAGACCAGTAACAGTGTTGGCAGGATTACCCTGTTTTGTTGTTTTTGGTATTGGCACTTCAAACACATTGATGTAATCAAAATTATCTGAATAAGAGGTGAATTGATATTTGCTGGGTTTTCGTTATACACGTGGTACTAAAGACAGTCGTCGTAACCTAGTGTGCTATCGGGCAAATCCCGACAAAAGAATTTGTTCGGTTGTCGATGTAGATCAGCGGTTGGGGAACCGGGGTAAATGAAATTTTTGGGGGTAAAAATGAAACTTTTGTGAGAAGTATATCGTCGTCTTTTTCGATGTCAAAAGCTGCAAAGGCGTTCAAAATTGCACATGAAGAGGCGGTTAAAAAATTGCTGCCATTTGGAACAACATATTTGTGCGAACAAGGCTTTTCCACTCTAATGAACATAAAATCGAAGAGCAGAAATCGATTAAACGCCGAAGACTGTATTCAAATCGCTCTTACATCAAAAAGTACCAATTTTGAAGCCATTGTATCGAACATGAAACAATATCATTTCTCCAAAACGTGAAGGAAAAATGTTTTCAATTATTCTTTTTTTCTAATTTTTTCAATTCTACTTTTTGTTTTTACCACCATTATTATTATTATAATTTGTTACAGTACCCCCAATTGTCAACCCTCAATTGTACCCCAATGGGTTTCAATTTGTTGTATATATTACTATTATTACCGTTAAGTAATACTAGGTATTACATTGGTAAATTAAATAAATGATGTTTAAATTAACTTGCTTTCTTTTCAAAATTATCTTGGGGGGCTATAATATGAAGGATGCTAAAAACAGACGATTTCGTTTTTTTTGCTTTTTGCCATAGGGTAATATCAACTTACACAAAAATATTTTGGGGTAATGATTAAAAAAGTTCCCCGACCGCTGATGTAGATATTTCATTATATTTGGAATAACGATTATCAACAAAATTCCACCAAAATGGATCGTCGGGTTTTAGCTGTATAATTAGTGATACAATTCCTTCTCAAAGTAATTTGTTGGGTAGATATTGCCTGTAAAGAGTTTGTACAAACTGCAATAGTTGAAAAATAAATTTTATCATTACCTTGGTAACAAATTGTGTTGCAGTTGGTGGGTTTTGTCAGAAGGAAAAGAGTAGAAAAGTGCTTATCTATATATATCTACTAACACTTAACTTCATTTTGATTTTCATGTCGGTTGTTGGGTTTTCGCTAAGGATGAGCAAAATTGGTCTTGGTCTTGCTGTCTTGGTCTTGGTCTTGTGAAAAAACAAGACCAAGACTGAGACCAAAACCATTCTTCTACTCGCAAGACCAAGACCAAGACAGTATGAACAAGAACAAGACTAATACCAAGACCGACTATGCAAGACCAAGACTAAATACGCAACAGCAAATCCAGGATATTCTCCCTACAAACCCATTATATTATATTACAAAGTCTCATAAGTTTTAAATTCTTAAATCGGGTGATCAATACCGTAAAAATATCCATTTAATACATTTACAATACATTACCAATACAGCAAGACCAAGACCAAGACGAGGTAAGCAAGACCAAGACCGAGACCAGACAGATTTGAGCAAGACCAAGACCAAGACTGAAAAAGCAAGACCAAGACCAAGACCAAGACTGTTCGAGTCTTGGTCTTGGTCTTGCTTTGCTCATCACTAGTTTTGGCAGTAAGCCGACGATATATTTTCCTAAACTTAAAAGGTATTACAAGCAATAATGACATAAAATTGACATTGATAATTCCCACAATTAATCCTATACTATAAATTATTTATGTAAAATTTCTATGGATAGCTAATCATTAGTGACGAATGATCTAAATTTCATTGCCCCACTGATAAAAGTGTGCAATTGCTTCAATAGTGAAAAATCATTTGAACTGAGCAGGCAATGTAGATCGTCTGAATGCCATCGTGTTCCTATGACTGCTGTTCTTCATCCGGCATACATTGAGCAGTCGAATATAATATGTTCTAGACTTTCATTGGTCTGCTGGCTGCATACGTCGTTTTATTCTTCATAGTACTCAGAAAATTAATTATTTCCTTCTCTGATTCTAGAATATTATATTTTAATTATTTCTTAACACATGAGGAAACGAAAGAAATATATAGAAAATTGACTTACAAAATAGAACCACTCTGTGCCAACAACAGAAAAAGATTTAACAGTATGGAAGTCATAAATAAATCAAATACCGGTGTTCGTTCTTAGCTCCAGAATAGACCATTAGCGAAGACTGTTGCAGCGCTCCTTACATTATTATCCAGCTTCCGCTGTGATAAACTATATATCATAACCTAAGGTTGAGCTTGTGCATTGTGTATATATTGCATCATGCTCAACCCCCCTGAGCTGCATTTTACGTATACACTTAATAAAGACCGGATCGAATGAGTTTGTTAGTGGAAAATTTTTAAGTTTTGATGCTTTGTATGGTGGTTAAACGAGCTGAATTTTCAAAATTAGTTTCAATCAACATATATACATGTGCACACAATATAATAAATACGATGATTTGTCGAGATAATGTTGAAGATAGAGTTAATTGAGTTTGGTTTATTTGAGTGTTTCATGCAATAGGACAATTCTGTATATTTTGCCCCAATCCAAGTCAAATTACTCTTTCAAGTCTAATTTTGTTGATAATATTCTAATTCTAAAGTAAAATGCAAAATTTTGACAAGGAAAATGGTTAACGTTAAAACTCCTTCCAAAAATTTTATCTATTTCCATCCAGCTCCAATGATATAGAATTACTTACAAAATGAATTAATTCGTTCAACAAATTTTACCGTACGCCCATGGTAGATTGACATTTGGGCTGAAATATAAAAAAATTGTGTTGTACGTCCATGGAAGATGGAAACTTTGGCTAATACATTGATACATTTTGATAGCTTCACTCTACGCCCATGATATAATATATACAATAATTCTTATTTGATTTTTGTTTCTTGGGTATATGGTTATATGATAAAAATTAATCAAAAAACTCTTTGACGTTTCGCTCTAGTTTGAGAGCTTTTTCAAAATATTTATTTAAAAAATGTCATTATGAAGTAATAGAATATTTTTAATTGTTACTATAGAATTTGGTGATTTAGTTTAAACATTGGGAAGTTGAAAAGTTAAATTAAGATGATATAAGTAGATACTTACCTTAGAATTAAATCTACGATATTTGAATAATAGATTAAAAATGTGTAGTTATTGATTGCAACTGGCTATTTTATTCAATTATGATAAATTTGACTCAAGTTTTTGATATCTTGTTTATCGTTCACTGTATTTTTTTCTTTTTTTATATGTATCATCTCTTTAATTGTTAGTTTTTGATAATTAGTGTTAGTATTTTCGTGTTTTTGAAATCAAATTCATGTTTTTCAGTCGTTTCGTGTTTATGTAGGGCTGTAGAAGCATTCTTTGTATATATTTGTGACCGTTGAGACGATTTTCTAGATGTTGACTAAACTTTTTGCGTTAATAAAAAGGCGACCTTACATTATGCTATTTAGATGCAATGCAAGTTTCATGCTATAACAAAATAAACAAAGCGCATGTGCGTGTGCTAGTTTGTGGCGATTTTTAAGCAAGAAAAATAATTAGAACAGTTTCTATTTTCATGAAATTTGTAGGCTATTTTAGTTATTTTTTTAGTAATAATTCTGCTACCAACCCTAAAAATATTAGAGCAGAAACTCAAACCTCGAATCGTGTTTATATAGAAAAACAAAATGGGGAAAAGTAAGTTTTCTTGTTTTATCTGGTATAAAATAGATGTAATAATTAATTTTTATTTTAGCAAACATGTTTGGAGTATCGATATGGCTACACACTTAATTTTATTATATGAAAGCAAGCCCTGTCTTTACGACGTGAGATCAAAAGATTATCACAGTAGAAATACAAGAAATAAGGCACATGAAATATGTGCTAGTCTCTCAGAAATGTACCCAAACTCCGATTTATCTGAAAGTATTGTTAAATACCAGAAAATTGTGGAAAAATTTATTTTTATAATTATTTAACATCACCTAAAAATATTTTTAAGTTTGCCACACTGAATTGCATTATACAAAATAAACCAAACTATCTCGAAAATAGCTTAGTGTAAAACGAAGCCATAAATTGATTCAAAATAGCGTGGCTTTAAAATTGCACCTAAATAGCATAATGTAAGGTCGCCTTTTGATATATTTCATCCGGGGCTTCTGCGAGAAATTTGTCGATTTGTTCCCTTGTCAATACTTTTGACTTTTTCGGTCGATATCATTCACCCTTTCGCTTCAAAAAAGCTTCAAAAAGCTTGTAATATCTGCTTATGTCGACTTTAAGATAGAGTAATTCGACCAAAGCGTAGACGATTTCCATATTTTGCACTTTTCTTCAAAGTATGCAAGAAGCACTTGTTCACTGGCATTTTTCTGATCACACCATTTCAAGAAACGATCGTATGAAGTCGTACTGTCGCTTTGGCTTACTAGGCAATAATTTAGAAGCAGCTTTATTGGCAGCTTCTTCAATTTCCGACGGTAGAAATTAATTTTCTTGATCACTTTCCATCGAAAAACGAAGAAAGGAGAAAGAATAACTCGTAATTTATTGACGTTAGTTGTCAACAAAGGCAAATCAACGAATTCGGTTTTTGTTTACCTTGTTTCATGAATACCTAAATTAGATGAAATTGTATTCAAAACTGATTATCTCGAAGCTATCATTTTATTAATTAATGAATGTGAAATAGGTATGCGTTAATTTGGACTAATAATGGTGTTTTTAGAAAAAATAGTGTATGATATACCTGCTAAAAGTGATTTTATTTTGTATCGTGTCACAAACTTTCCTTCCCACAAAATAAAATATCACTTTTAGCACTTATATCATATACGGGGTTGGTATAAAGTATGGAACCAAGTAAATATCTTTTAAACGAAAAGAATGATATTTATGAAATTTTTCAGGTAAGTGCTATGGAACAAAATGCATCTGATATAAATTTTTTTGTTAATAATATACTTCCGGTTTAACCGGAAATTCCATCAACTTCTTTAATTTAAATGGGACACCCTATATATTTTCACAGATTTTGAAAGAGCTTGTTATTTTGAATTCAAGCATACTGAGTTTAGTGTAAAAAATTTTTTTAAAACGAGGAATAACTCACTGTTAGTTGTACAATAGGTGTACATTTCATTATGGGAAACAAAATTACTTCAAATGTTCAAAATGCTCGCCGTTTACTTGCCGACAATATGCCATCCTATTAACAAATTCTTGAGTCACTCTTTCCAAGACTTCGCGTATTAGTTCACATTCATCAATAATTCTTTGTTTCAATTCCTGTAAGTTTGTTGATCGTCTAACGTAAACACGTGATTTTAGATAGCCCCCAGAAAAAAATCTAACTGGCCAAGATCCGGAGAACGAGCATGCCACTCTATGAATCCTCTACGTCCAATCCATCGATTTGGAAAATTCGCATCCAGAAAATCCCTAGCCCGTATATTATAGTGGGCAGGTGCTCCATCTTGTTGAAACCAAACATTTCGTGGTAATTGCTCATTCTGTTGAAGTGCAGGAATAATTTCGTTATTTAGTAGATCCAAATACTTGTCACCATTCAAGTTTCCGTCGATAAAAAATGGGCCTATAAGCCTATTTTCGACAATTCCCATCCAAATATTTAACTTCTGTGGATGCTGGGTATGTGCTTCATGAATCCAATAAGGATTCTCATTTGACCAATACCTTGAGTTATTTTTTAAATCAGTGATTGAAAGATATATAATTCAGTAAAGTACATAACTAATAATTATTACTAAATAATTATTGGGTACTGGAAAATAACAGAATAGGGTGCATAGGTAGGTATGTACCTTTAAGTTGGCAGTGAGTGACTGATATTTCTTCGTGCATTGAATCTGACATTTGAATTTTAAATTGAGATCTTCCGACTATACCTTGGGTAAGCAAAAGTATGTTATTAGGAATCAATAAAAGCGTTATAGTTTCTTCTAAAGAAAATTAATTAAACTTCTTTATTTTGATAAATTTTGATAAATATTGTATGCAAATTCGTCCATTTTTTGACTCATGTGATCGTCGCATTCGCCTCGGCCTTCGGCAGTATTCACATTTGTCAAAAAAGAGTTACTTTACACACTTGTTGCATAAATAACTATTTTGCTACCTATTTTGAGAAATCGACTTAGTATTCCTTGTATTTAACAAATCGAGTGAATATTTATACGTGAAGGTTTCGTGTAATTACAGCGCTGCTAAATTTTGATAGCTCAACAAACAACACTCACATTCTATAAAATCAACTCTTTTTTCCGAACGTTATTTGTTTGTTGTATCCCGAAGCCATATCGATATACATGAAACAAGGCCAGTAATAATTGAATTGACTAAAAAGTAAAAATGATGATCGGTATTCGTTCTGTGGATAAAATAATCCAATTTACGTTTACGCGCTATGTAATAAAATCATACCAATCGCAATAACATCATTATATTTTACATACAAATTGGAAGCAATTCTTTCCGTTGGTGAATTTCAATTCAAAATTATTTTGATTTCGATTAAATTTTATTATAACAGATTATGATAAAACATGATCAGCAGTACCAGCTTCTTCCGAAAATACTCCTATGATTCAAGCGACTGTGATATTCAAACAATTTTTGCGCCTAAGCTCTGTTCATAATGTGGAATCAAAAAATGGTGTTAGGAGTATTGTTACTATGGAAGCCGGACTTGAAGTATTCTTACTATGGAATCATACAACGATTTTTCAAAATAAGTCAAAACAAGTCAGAAGTAATTACTTGGAATGTCTTCAGATAGCGAATCAGACATTCCATTTGATGTAAGAGAGTCTGCAAATGCTGCAGTGGGTAGTTTAATACCTGAAAAATCAAAAAGAAGATACGCCCTGGCCTACCAAAAATTTGAAAAATGATGCTATTTGAAAAATATAAAGAACATCAACGAAAACGTACTACCTGCTTATTTTAAGAATTTAAAAACATTAAGAGCCCTTTCAGACTAGGATACTGTATCTGGGATACGCGTATCCAAGATACAGAAAATACATGTGTTTAAATGTAGGTATTCACACTGCATTCATCACGGCATACAGTATCGCGATACTAAATTTCTGAATCTCGCCCCTTCAGCCGCCGGCGACAGTATCCGAATCCGGGATACCGAATTATCATTGTGGCTTATGTACCTGTTCAGACTTGCATACTTTTACGATTCAAAAAGCACCATAGCATAGGTGTACACAATTTTTATTATTCATTAGTAGAAGTGAATTGGGATGGAATGATTGAAAAAATTTTGTTCGATCTTGTAGTAAATCTTGGTGAAGTAAGTTAAAGGTTCCTTCAATTTCCCTTAATTCTAATATAGGATGAACCCACATAGCTCGTCTCCTTTTAACTTTTTTCTTTTTGTATAAAATATGCCACAGCATAATGCACTCTTCAATGTCCATTTTATAAAAAGCACCGTACAACACTAATATTGTCTTTGTACTGGAAAAATTTGCTTACAAAACTATAATCCGACAAAAGTATCTTGACTGTATCTGGCTTAAATGCTGTACCACGCATACAGTATCTCAGATACAGTACCCTAGTCTGAAAGGGCTCTAAAGGCGTCGACTTTGTGGAATACATATTCAATGTTGAGATCTGAACTCACCGTGCGCAAAAATGTCGATATCAAGAAGTACACTACGCTTTTGGCTTGGCTGAGGAGACGGTCAGCAGGATACCATGCAAAAAAATCGGGGATTTTGATGGAGAATGTAGAAAGATTTATAAAAGGGGCTGAAGACGAAATATTTCTATTTGCAAAAGTACGACTTAATTTCAGAAAACATTCTGGGACAAGCCACTGGCACACATGTAGATATCACAGCTTCAAATGAAATTAACATTAGACAAGAAGTTCAAGAGAATATTCACCCAGAAAATGGACTCACTTTAAATAACTGTGTCTTCAATAATGTTGTTTTCAATGTTTATAAATCTTAAAATACTATTGAATTAAAATAATGAGTTAATTGTCAGTTTGTTAGTTATTCTTTGAAACTTAAACAGTTACGTAAAGTGTTTACATAACTACTTTTTATAACTGATATATATAAAGGTTATGAAAAATGTGAGGTTTCCTGATGTCAAGGAGTGACTTAAGTGTCACAATACAACCACTATGCAAAACACGCTTTTCTACACAAATTTTTATACGCAAAGCAGGCCTTTTCTTAATTCTTTTGATAAACGTTGGAAAAGTAAGGCGAAAAGTACACGCTATGGCACTTTTCCGCACCGAAATGCCAAACAAAGCTACCTATGACCTGTCAACTTTTTTTGACAATTCAACCTAATAGTACTTGTACGCAAATCACTTTTCCCACTCGCTAGATTTGCGCAAACTACTGCGCTCGTGGGAAAAGTGACGCTTTGCGCACTAGTTGTACAATAGTAGTTTCTACAACTAGTGCGCAAAGATAGATTTGCGGCACCCGTCTTACGGCTCGTGCCACAAACTTCTGCGCTCGTGATAAAAGTGATTTGCGTACAAGTTGTACACAATATTTTTTCTACAACCACAAAATTTATATAGGTATTTTATTGAAACTTTGAACAGAAAGAACATAAAAAATGAAAATTTAATATAGAAAAATCAGTTGAGTGTATGTTTAATAGTGAACAATGAATAAATAAATAATCAAATAAATAGTTTACTTATTTTTGGTTTAAATTTAAAATTTTTACACTCAGAAATTCACTAAGTCTAATAAATATGTTGAAATGTCAAAAAAAAATTACAGGTCATAGGTAGCTTTGTTTAACATTTCGGTGCGGAAAAGTGCCATAGCGTGTACTTTCCGCATTACTTTTCCAACAGTTATCAAAAGAATTAAGAAAAGGCCTGCATTGCATATAAAAATTTGTGTAGAAAAGCGTGTTTTGCATAGTGGTTGTAGGAAAACTACTATTTAAGTGGCTGTGGCTCCGTAAACATATAATTTTCTATTAATTCAAATCCTTTTTCCAATAAGGTGTACCCAAAAATAATTGGAGTTACATGTATGTTTCGTGTGTAGACACTTTAAAGTGGAGTATTATACAAAATTCAAAACTTCTAAAAATTATGATTTCATGGACTTTTTTATTGTGCTATATTGTTCTCTACAAGATTTAAATACTATCAAACTGTAATTGTAACATTATTTATTATAGCACCATCTTTTATTGCCAAAGCTTTTTTAAATAATTTATCTTGAACCCCTTTTTTACGACCTTATTGACCAAAATTCCTGATTACCTATTTGCACGCTCCTCCGTATTCATAATAATCTATGTACCTTCTGCACACGACCCAAAAATATTTCTTTTCCAAAAATTCCATGAAATTAAAAATTAAAAGAATTGTTTGTCAGTATTTTTTGATCGCTCATAATAAACAACTTTTTCTTTTTGTAGCGCCGGCATAATAAATTTCGTATTTTGGCATCACCGGCATAATAACTTTTTTTAACGCATTTTTTTCGTTTATAATTTGACATTCGATTTCAATTTTAAACTAAATAGGTTCAAGATGACGTAAGTGCTCAGTCTTTCATATTATTAATCGAATTTCTCCAGCATAGATCATATAACCGTTTTAATAAATAATTATGCTAAATTTTCTTCGTTGAAACATAAATTTTCTGAAACACCATCTGAACATTTAAATTCATTCAGGCAAAATCGATAATCTATCATATTTTCTTTTGAAGGATTAGTGTTCTGTACTCCATATCTAATCGGTATCTCCTGTTCCAACTTCATCGAAAACTCCCAACCACTAATCTCATTATGTTGCCAACAGGAAACCTAATTTATTTGATAGATAACTCGCTGCTTACTTAATATATGTATAGGTCCCTTGTTTGAACAGGGTCGTGTCAGAAATCAGTATGAAGACGAAAAGGTGCTCTTCAAAATATATTTTCTATTACAATTGTTACCTGTTATTGGCTTTATTATTATTATAAACGTTTCGACACTCGAAACATTTTTACACACCTTCTTCGTGGAAAAAAAAAAGTTTAAAAATATTTCTAAATCCTAACCAAACGCGGATTCGTGTTTTGAACCTCACCACAAACACGTTCGTCGTGTAAAAAATGTTTTTATGTTTTCAAATGCCGCAAACACTTTTGTGTGAATTTTTCGAAACAAAAAAAACATTTTTATTTAACCTTAACGATTGGGCTTTAAATGTTCTCTATTTTATTTCAACGTCAAGTAGGTATGAATATTTCTCGATGAAAAATAAGAATTTCAGGTAAAAGTAGACAGCGTTATCCTGACTTATATCTAGACATAAACAAAAGTGGATCTATTCCCAAACTAAAGCTAAAATCCCTTTTTTCTACATTCAGATTTAGATGACTGATAACTTTGCTGAATAGAAGAGTAGTCAGCTTTACTAATGAGCAAAGGAAGAACCAAAACCAAGACCAATACCATGACAGTCTTGGTAACGGTCTCGGTCTTGGTCTTGAACAAATACTTGTAGTCTTGGTCTTGGTCTTGCTCTGGCTTGTAATATTGGTCTTGCGTACTCAGTCTTGGTCTTAGTCTTGGTCATGCTCAAATAATTTGTTACTCACTACTTACATCGTTTTGGAATATTTTCGAGTTTTTTGGTGTACATTTTACACGATCAACAGCGTATACTGAAGTTGAAACAAATAATCTCATATTAGACCAGGGTAGAAGCCTTTCAAAATAATAAAAAGTGGAAAAACTAATAGTAGGATGAAACTCATTGGAAAAGGAGGAGAATATTATAAAAATGAAAGGAAAAATAATTTACGGGCAATCTGAGGTCGGGGACGGAAAGGGTGTGAGTTTTTAATGGTAAAAAACGGTTTATCTCGATTTCCAGCATACTACTATTATTTTTTTTGGATTCTAAAACTATCGACCCGAAATTTGTGATTTTTAGCTCAGTCTGGCACTTTGGTCTTCGTCTTGCATTCGTGGTCTTGGTTTTGCTCTTATTCTTCATTCTTCATTCGGTCTTGGTCTTGCTAGTATATGTATGATCTTGTTCTGAGTCTTGGCCTAGCAAAATCGCAAGGTGAAGATAGATTCTGCTCGTCACTAGTCAGCACAGATCTAACTGACAACTGAAATCTCCAGGACATCCCGGAGGGAAGGATCATATATTCGCTTCTATGGTTAATTATAATCAACAAAATCCTCTTTAACTCTGGATGTTGTAATACTAATAAGATAGATCTCACATCTTGCAATGTGCATTGAAAAAACTCATAAAATGGGCAAATAAGTGAACCCGATGAAGATAAAGTTTTAAAGGAAGCAAAATACCTTGGGATCCTATTGGTTTTCAAACTTTCTTGAGAAAGGAACTACAAGCATGAGAGATATGTGTATATGGGAGGAGAATATTGGTAAGTTCAAAGCAAAACGACTAGTACTGGAGATTATTTGATTGAAACTTTGGGAATAACACAATTATATCTACAGTCTTGTAACTGCGGACTGGTATCAAATATACGAGGATATATTGAAAAATTCTTAGCCTACTGAAGAACCAAACAAAATTCCAATGTCAAAATATTTTATCACTAAACAAATTCTCCTGTTAACTGGATACATTTATTACAGCGAACCTGCAACGTCTCTAGACCTTTCAAAAAAAATGTTTCTTCTTGCTCTGCAAACCAGACCTCCACAGCTTTTATTACCATTTCGTTGGAAGAAAATTTACGACCTTTTTAACTTTTTTTCAGTAAAAGAAAGAGATGATAGTCGGACGGAGCCAAATCTGGTGAATAAGGGGGGTGTTCTAGTAATTCAAACCCTAAATCACGAATTTGTGTGCAGGGGCGTTGTCCTGCAAAAACAAAACACCTTTGGATAGCTTTCCGCGTCTTTTCTCTTTAATTTTTTCCCGTAGAGTGGTCAGTAATGTCGAATAGTAATCTCCAGTTATTGTTCTACCCTCATCCAAAAAATCAATCATGATTACTCCATGGCAATCCCAAAAAACTGAAGCAAGAACTTTTCCAGCAGATTTTTGGACACGAAACTTCTTAGGTCTTGGAGAACCAGAGTGTCGCCATTCCATCGATTGTTGCTTTGTTTCTAGATGGTGGAAATGTACCCAAGTCCCATCCATAGTAACAATTCGGTTTAAGAAGTCTACATCGTTTTCAAATCGAGCACAAATCGAACGCGATGCTTGTACCCTTGCTCGCTTTTGGTCAACATTCAAACATTTGGGGATCCATTTTGCAGCAATTTTTCTTATGTCCAAATTGACGTGAACTAATGATGAACGCGTTCGTATGAAATATGCAGTGCTTCAGATATCCGTTTTAACCCAATTTAGCAGTTCTGATAAAATCATGTCATGAACTGCATCGATATTTTTGGGGACTAACACAGAAACTGGCTTTCCCGATCGGTCATAATCTTCAATGGAAAATTTACCTCTTTTGAAGCTTGCAGTCCAATTTTTCACGGTCGCATACGAAGGACATTGATCACCAAGGGTATTAAGCATATCTTCGTAAATCTGCTTACCTCTTAACCCTTTCAAATACAGTTACTTGATACTCCAATTCTTCGATTTTCACAATTTCGGTGGACATCTTTTTTCTTTTAATTTGTTGCTTAACTCTGGTATATGGCAATTTGAACACATATTTACATTCAATACTTTTATGAATATTTGTATTAAGCATTCAAATGTTCATTTCCCTTTACGGAGAAGAAAACGGGGTGAAAAAAGGTGGGTGGATAAATACGGATGCTCAAGGACTCACCCTCAACTGAGAGAATTTCATAAACAACAAAAAAGAACCTAAAATTCTTACAATTTACCAGAACAAAAGGGTGTTCAAAATTTAATTTCAGCTTCAGAAAATCCCACAAAAGCGGATCGAAACTTGTTGCAGATTGTAATAAAAATATTGGTAGTGGTAGAGTACCGCGTGTCGCAATATTGGATGATCAAAGTAACTTGATTAAAAATCCTTCAGAGATCACAAATAATATGTTTAATGTATTTTTGAAAAATGCTCCAAATGACATAATTTTAAATATGCCGTGTGATCCCAAACGCGTAGATTTAGAGTATACTGAGTTAAAGAGACTTTTCTTTTGTGTTCATAAAATAAAAATGAATTATGTACTTAAACTACTAATTAAGTTAAAAAATAGATCTCATGGTTTTGATTTTTGTTAAGAAAGATCTGCCATTTATAATATCTCCTCTAACATATTTATCCAATCTTTCCTTTTCAAATGGTGATTTTCCGGATTACTTTAAAACTGGAAAGATTGCTCCAATATATAAAAAAGGTGAAAGGAACTGTACTTTAAGCTATTGACCAATTACTGTTCCTTCAATATTTTCAAAAATATTTGAGTTTAGCTACCTGAAGAGTCTTAATACCTACTCGCAGTGTCGTAATATTATTGTAAGAAGCCAGCATGCTTTTCAAGAATGTAAGTCAACTAGTGACGCTATTCATTTATTTTATAAATGTTTAACTTTAACTGATCTACTGGACGTAGGCGAGTGTCCTGTTTGTATATTTTGTGATCTAAGTAGACCAGTATTTTTCAACCTGTGGGTCGCGACCCCCTGGGGCTTCGCGAAGCCTCTGTAGGAGGGTCGCGAGAGGTCGGTTTTTTATACAACATTATAATTTGTGAGATTTACATAAAAAGTCAATAAGAGTTAAAATTATTATAATTAACAAAATTTCCATATAATCAATCATACAAGTCAGAAAAATGCTAGTTTAAAACATGTTATTACAAAAAACATAAATATTAAAAATGTGTTTAACTAGAAAATGATTACATCTGAGCTTGCTTATCTTCGTTCATTTTAATGTGAAGGTTGCGTTTGAGTTTGTTTAATTAATTTCTCCCATTGTGGATCCGTTTTTGCCACATTAAGTATTAAATCGTTTTCCAAAATTAAGCGATTTCTTAGTTTACATTTTATTCGCGCCTCGTTTATAGCTGCATTTAAAAACGGATTTAAGATCCATCTTTGCCCAGTGTTATCGATACCTTTTGCAGTGAGAAGTAATGACACAATTCTTCCTTCAAATTATGTAACACCATTTTTGATACCAAATATATATGAGTTGATGTTGATCTCGCTTCCGACTTCTTCAATGAAAGACTGTGTGGACGAAAATTAATCAAAGTTGTTTTGATTTATAGATGATGACCACCATTCAATTTTTTTTATAAAGCCATGGAGTTTGTATTTTGCTGTAATGACATTTTCATCACGCCTCACGCCCTTGAAGACTTTTATTCAAGTTATTTAAATGTTCAAATAAGTCAGAGTAGTGTGACTTGGCTTGCTGTAAATATACTAATAGTTCAGCGCGAAGTTCCATAGCTCTGGTCAGTACTTTACCTTTTGATAACCACCTAACCTTTGTATGGTAAAGCAAATTGCGGTGTAGTGTCTTCACAAATGATTCGAAACAATCGAGTCTGCAACGCTTTTCCTTTAATAGAATTTACAAGGTTAATAGTAATACTAAGAACTTGACTGTATTCTTGCGGTAAGGATTTGGCTGCAAGAGCTTGGTGATGGAGAAAGCAATGCATCCAACAAGCGTTTGGCATCTGTTCTTCCAGTCTAGCAATAAATCCACTCTTCGCACCAATCATGGCTTTTGCTCCGTCACTACAAATAGCAATGCATTAAAATTATATGTCTTACGTACTTAATACTTAATTATATGTTTATATCAGATTGCAAATAACGCAAACGCCTGAAATTTTTATAAGTATTACATTTTTAACATACATGGAAAAAAGGGTTGGGTGGTCGCGAAATATTTTTTGATAATAGAGGGGTCGTGTCATTAAAAAGGTTCAAAAACACTGAAGTAGACCATTCGATTCTGTTGATCATAGCAATTGGATTGGAAGTGGATCGAGTCTTATTTATATAACCGCATAAAATATGTTAGTCTCCCTAATTTAACGGATAATTGCATTGGTGAGAGTGAATCAAGTTATGTGTAGAATAATATTGGTGTTCCGCAGGGGTCTGTTTTAGGACCAATCTTGTTTTTTCTTCATATAAATTATATTGTGAATATAAGATCGATCACTCGCTTTATAAATCCATTGTCGTGTTTGTTGAATATTTTTGAGTTGTGAGTGTTTGATTATACCAAAATAAGATATCTCAAGAGTTATGAACAAGTCCATAGATTTAATACAAGACATTGTCATGATTTACATGTTCCTTTATATGAGGGAAATATTAATTTTGAATCTCCGGCTATACAAAGGCAACAGTTTTATAATATGCTCTTAACGTTCTCAAAATCAGACAAAACCATATAATAATGACCCTTATTAGAAAAAAGAGAGAAAAGAAACTAAGGTGAAAAAGGTAGAAACACCTTGTAGAGTTTGATTAAAGTTAATAATAAAAAAAGTTACAAACTTACATAGACCCGGACACGATCCCCTACAGCTTTTACAGCCGGGTATATAAGAAATTAAAAAGAAATTTAAAATATCAAATTTATTTTGCCTAAGGAGAGTAACAAAGGAAAGAGTGAAAAAAACCTGTACTTCTGGAAAGTACTTATCTTAATGGAAGTGGAAGTAAAGATGTCCTGAATTTGAAGTAGAGAGGTCCTGAAGTTGAAGTAAAGTTGTCGGAGTGGAAGTATAGCTGTCGGAGTGGAAGTACAGATGTCTTGGAGTTGGAGTATAGTGGAATGTAACGGTATCTTGTGATGTAACGGTATCTAGTAATATACGGTATCCTGGCTTATAAACGGTATCCTGGCAGTAACGGTATCTTTGCAGCGGTAACCTGGCTTGTAGCTTGGCAGGCTAACCTGGCATGTAAACGGTATCCTGGCGGTATCCTTGAATGTAGCTTGGCAGGGGTATCCTGGCATGTAAACGGTATCCTGGCGGTATCCTTGAATGTAGCTTGGCAGGGGTATCCTGGCATGTAAACGGTATCCTGGCGGGGGTAACCTGGCAGCTGTGCTTACCTAGAAGTTCATCAGGTGGATTAGGGATATGTAGGAACTTGAATGTAATGGGGCACATAATGTTGGTTTAGCTTTTCAGCTAAAAAAGGAAGGCATTTGTTTGAAACAATGAAATTTAAATTAACTGAAAGCTTTCCAACATATATGTCCCATTTAAAACAGTAAAAATTATCAGCCAAATTAAAAAAGTACTAATGACCTTTAAGTATTAATTATAGTAAAAAGTTATGAATAAACCATTTCTGAAAGAATAAAATGTTTAATGAAATGTGAAGCCGGCACTGGCAGGAATATTTGAAAAGGTTAAAATGCAAATGTTATCTATCTTTGAAAATAATTAGGTATTCTACAACACAGAATCTAGCAAATGTTTGTATTAAAAAAGGTAACTGTGATTTATGATAAAAGATTTAGTTTAAAAGTAATGTACAGGTATAAAAGAAATGTAGTTGACCACGTGGTACGTGTATATTCGTCTATCTCTGTAAAAAAATTAGAAATGCACAAAAAAATTATATCAGCCACTACTTTAGAAAAAGCATAATAAATATAAATTATAATTTTGGACTTACCACAGCAATTTAAGGTAAAACAATTAAATTTAAGAGACGGTACAAAGATACGTCCTTGCTATTCAAGGGTCGGTAACGGAAAGGGATGAAACCACCCCATGAAATCGAGCGTTGACATCATATGTAAATTGTCGTGAGTAGGAGAAATTTAGATCACAGAACTATATTGGAAGTGGTTACTATGACGGCGCGCAGTAAAATCGAAATTATTTCGTCAAATCGAAACAGGTCGATAGACATGTTACACATTTTTAATAATAAATTACTGTCTTTTCATTATTAGGCTCAAAATATAAATAGCAACCTATGTACACTAGTTGGTTAAATAACTATTTAGAGTTTTTAAACTTGTGAATGTTGTATAAGTAATTATTTATTTGAACATCTACTATTTCATTGTCGGGCAATGAGAGAAATTCGTTACAAATTTCTGGGACAAGATTTCATAGAAAAAGTAGCACATTCAGAGATCGATAAAATAAGGAGACGATGAGGAGAGGTATGTGGTGTCTGAGCAAACAACAGGGCTTCCCATAGAGCTGAGTATAATTCTTTTAATTTCATTCTAGTCGCTGAAATTTCACATTTATCCAATGAAAAGTGAATAATATTCAATCCTATGACCTGCAGTCAGATTTCGATGTGCTTCGAATTCGTATAAAAATATTTTATGCTTGAATTATGTTTATGAATCCCTTATTAGAATATTCAACATTTAGAAAGTTAGCAAAATACTTCCTTTATGATGTACGTGTTGTTAAAAAAGTACCGGTAACTGTCCTTTATACTAATGGAGAGTTTGTCAAACAACTAAAGACTCGTTTTCACTTTTTCACGCATTGGCATTTATAAATCTTCTACCACATCAGTTCCATTAAACTTTTCTGCCAATTTACTCAAAGTAATATCTTGTTATGGAATTTCTTAAATTATTGAAAATTATTCAAATTGAACAAGTTTATTCCATCATAGTCAGTTCGATGTATTAATTCAACTTTGGCGGATGTAGGTAACGTATAAATATAACTCTGAAATTGTGGCATTTATGTATATAGAACATTAAAAGAAAAATATTCAGGGGTTTTTAAGAATGTGTGATCTATTTGAGATAAACTTGTTCGTTATATATTATATTTCCAGAAAAATAGAAGGTCTGACAATTATGTTAAACCTTAAAGCTGGTCATATCACAATCTCATAATCAATTATGAGATATCTACTGATTTATCAGTAGATTTATTGATTTCAAGTTCTATCTACTAATTTTTACATGCAATCTACTAATTTAACAGTAATTAATGTTTCTATCGTGTACTACAAACATACTAATAAATCTGTACCATAAGTATATTTTAATCTCTGAAGAGATTGGATGAAATCAAGAGATGCAGTCTCGCCAGGATCACCCTGGGTGACCCTGGGAAGCTGGAGTCGAAAACATATTTGGCGATGACCAGGAAAAACCTACGTTTAACAGTAGGATTTCTTACTGGCCACTATCAATTAAGGAAACACCTCCATACAATGGGGCTAGTGGACACACTTCTATGCAGGATGTGTGAACAGGAAGATGAATCTGTCAGGCATGTCTTATGCGAGTGCTCAGAGTTATCGTCAATAAGAGAGTGTGTGTTCGGTGAGTTTTGGCATACACCTGTCGATATAAAGGAGATGTCTCCTAGTGACCTTCCTGGAAAGGACAGGATGGACGATGACCTAGGAAGACAACTCCTAGGAAGGCTGTACAATGGGTCACATGTGGCCTAAGTGCTGTGTGCCTCGTTTCGGTTCTTCTCGGCTCTTCGTTCGTTCATATATGTAGCATGGTTGCCAGTTGTAATCGGTTACGTAAGAATCATGACATTCCTCATCAAGTTATTCAAGAAGGGAAAGGGAATATAATAATTCGATTCACCCTTTTCCTTCTTGAATCTTCATATGCGCGTTACAAAGTATTGGATATTTTTCAAGGAAGGGAAGGGGAATGCGTGGTAACCGATTACAACTGGTAACCATGCTACATATACGAACGAACGAACGAACGAAGTGTACCGAGAAGAACCTGTATATTTTCCCGATTTTAAAAATAGAAAATTTTCTTATCTTATCTGTGCGAACATTACATATTTATTAGAGTTAGGAGTTCGCTTAAGATTAGAAGTTCGTTTTACAATTTCCAAACTCGACTCCGTTTATCCGTAAAAAAGAATTAGTACGTTTCTAGTTAAAACTGACAAACTGCTACTGTCGAACAAAGTGATCCGGTTATCTACAATTTAATCAAGACGTTCCATAAAAGAAATAGGACACGTTTTGTATTCATAGGATATCATTGTTCTACAATTGAATCAATGCTTTGCTATCACCCTCACCGACTTTATTGTCACCGTTTTTCATTGGCGTTTCATTCACTTGAGATATTAAAAAAATAATAATAATTGGATTGCAGGTACTTCTTTTTTAAATGTTAAATAAATAGTACACGCCATAATGCGCGTGTTGGATACTATACTTCATCCATAACTACATGCCAGACACTCGTAAAAAACGGTAACTATTTGGCTAACCGCAAGGAGATGCTGAACTATATAGCTAACACCCAGCTAGAAAAGGTGCTATGAGAGAACATGAGAAAGAAACAAGATTCAGTGTTATTGGGAACTTTACAGACAGACAAGTGTTACGATTATTATCGATGATAGGCCGAGCTACAGCGCAAAATGTTTTGTAACTGATGATCAGATCAAAAGATTAAGCCTAATTCACCAACAACTCACAAACCAACTGACATTACAGATACTTACATAAAACATTTTTTGACAGTTGTAACAACAAATTTTTTCAGAGGCAATTTCTTCGTTAAATTGCCAGGCAACAATAGTTATTTATGTACCAAGGACGAAAAACTGTCTATTATAGTCGAGTCTGCAAGTTGATAGCCGAGGCTAGCAAGCAGGCGAGACAATAGACAGTTCTTCGCCGCGGTGCATATTAAATTTTTTCGTCGACCTTGAACGTGTTGTATTGTTTTTCATATATAAAGCGTGATTTCTGGGGGAATAAATCCAACGTGGCCGTAGCTGCCAATTCCCGCAGCTCCGGAGGACTGTTACTGATATCCATATCGCTATTACTATCCATTCTCTATTATAATGAACACTAATATTCACTCCACGAAGTTATTAACAGGAAAAATTTAGCAAATTTTTTTTAAATAATTAATTTGACAACACAATAAGACAGTTATTATCACAGGTAACCATAGTAACCACAGCGGACGAAAAGTAAAGTGTTGGCGGACTAAAAGTAAATGACGTCAAAAATAGACCATTTTGCATCCGGAAATAAGTACGTAAAATGTAATTTTTTTGTAGGTCGACAAAAAATTCTTATTGATACATGTCAAGTTTACTTCGACAAAATAAAGCTCTCGTGTAATTATAAGTGAGAATTATCCAATATACTCGTACAATGTTTTTATTGAATGACAACCACCAGAGCAATTAAAATTTTATAAAACCGTACTTAAATCTCGATCAAGAACACCACAACAAGATGATAAATATTATATATGTTATGGACCAGGTGATTAATGCGGGCATTATTTATAATGCACTAGCATTATATATAATGTTCAGCTTTATCGGGCTAAGTGATTAATTACTATCTCAACTTCATTATTTATCACATTGCATGGTCATTATTATATTGCTTGATATTAATTCAGAAGAAGACTTGGAGAAACTATTATCTACTGAGAGCACTATTACCGAAAGGAATCTAGTGGTTGTCACCGAAAATTATCAAGAAGAGTCCGCCAAAAAGAATCAAGTAGAGTTTGCCAAAAATGATCAAGTAGAGTCTGCCGAAAATGATCAAGTAGAGTCCGCCGAAAATGATCAACTCGAGCCCATGGAAACTGACCAAGTGGAATCTACCGTAGATGAGGAGTCTGAAAAAACTTCAGATACAGATTCAAACCCAATACCCACAAACGAAAACGAAAACCTAGAGCGCAAGAAAGAAAATGTTATGGCAGTTAGGAAACTAGCTTTAAGAAATTTGCAGAAACAAGCAAATAAAATGTTGGATATATCAAGCGCTAAATATCCCATGGCTGCAATTGGTGACACTGTAAGAGTCCGAGTTCCCGATGTTGATCGCGCTCGTAGCGATGGAAGAAATATGCTTGCTACAGTTATTGAATTAACAGCCAATAACCTTTATAAACTGGGAACAAAACAAGGTGTTTTAAATCAACTATATTCAAGAAACCAATTTACTGTCTGCAAGGAAAGATTTATTTCGCCTGAAGATGTTCACCGACATACTTTAAACTACTACGGTGCTCTTTAAACAACTAGGGTGAGTAGCATAGCACAGCTCGCATGCATTATATCAATAAACACGAGGTCCCGAGTCCGTGGATAAAAATCACCACTGGTTGGAGCACAGAAATATTTAGGAGTAGACACTATTGCGACATGGAAACGGCATATTTACAGATATTGGAAAAACATGAAGGAGTGACTAATGAACCATTAGAATAAGCGAAATGTAATTTGTATTGAGTCGGAAAGGCAGGAATAATCGAAATTTTGCATAATCCACTTCCGTTTTATACATAATTTACCATAACAGTAAAGAACAGCGGTAGGTATGAGGTAGCGAATAAAACCACATTTGCTAAGATGTATGTCCAAGTAAGTCGGTGCATCGCGTCTGTTTTCTTAAATTGGACGTCGAGACGGTACAAGTGAATGTCCATAAATCTTTCCAGAGAGAATGTGCACGGAAAGATAATTGGATGGAAGCGACGTGAATTTATTTCCGTATTTAACGCTATCAGAAGAGATTTGTTGAATTTGTTTGTCTGGATTTAAGGTTCTCGACGGGCGATTTCGTTGATTGTCATTGAACATTGTGACGGCGCCGAAGCAAAGAATAATAAATTTTAACAAGTGAGATGCTGTTTTTTTTTTTATTTCTCGCGGTTGGCTTAAGAGAAATTAATTTATTTGCTTTTGCCGGAAAATGTTATAAGTAGTCAATTCAGTAAATTGTTCTTTAAACTGTCTTTTTTTCCTCTTAATTTTCAACAGCTAAAACTTGTTTTTGTTTTCAGTGGTACCTGTGGGAGTCCCAACCGTTAGTGTAGATAAAACTGGTCTAGAACATGGAAGACCGTTAATAGCAGATTGCCACGCTCCTCCATCATACCCTGCCACAAATATTACTCTCTACGTCAATGACGAAAGGGTGAGTGTTAACATAACTAATTATAATTCAATACTATCCATATCATTTTTGTTCTATAATATTAAATGCTAAAAACGGAATTTCAAACCATAAAGTTGAAAAGTTTTAATGATCAGTTTACAATTTTGTATTGGAATCATGTTAACGATAACAATAGATGAAAAATGTGACATTTACCGTTGCGGAAATATTTTAAATAATTGGATGAGAAGTGATTTCAAATAAATGTACAAATCATTAAAAGTTTTGGCATTGACTTCCACACAACTCGTTTGAATTGGAAATAAAGTGGATATAATAGAGAATTACTTGAAACCAACATTGTTGACTTGAAATCTGGAAAATGTTTCTATCAATGTCGAAGTATAAGTTTTTGCTGTACTTGGAAATATTTTTAATAATATTTAAGCACGAATAAGTGATAGGATGAAAACATTCTGTGGAGGCTGAAAAATGCTCAGATTAAGATCCATTTGCAAGTTTGGGTTTTTGAGCTGCCCGATCCGGACCCGATTAAATCAAATCTTACTGTCGACTAGATATTCATTTGCTTTCGCCTGGTTATAGTTACCCAAAAACGTCTTTAATTGTCTTAGTCCTACTAGATCTTTCCAATGGTCAGTTCTCTTTTTTCGGCGTGATCTATATCCTCCAACATTACACTCGTGCTGGGCATACTTTCCTGTGAAAGTCGTGAAAATTCGCTTCAAAGATACTGGAGTTCGTCTACTTTCCCACTCCACATTGACGGAGACGTCCAACAGGAATTTAAATCTTGTACTGTACTAGAGATGTTATGAATATTCGGCAACTATTCGGTATTCGGCCAGATTTTTCAACTATTCGGTTTCCGGCCTTATTGTTTCACTATTCGATGTTCGTCCGGATATTGCAAACAATTCGGCCGAATGCCAAATAGCAAATCATGAAAAAAAATAACTCAAAATATTACTCTCAAAGATGTTTATTTAACTTATAAATTAACATATTATAATGAATGAAAACAATTTTTTCAACATTTGTCGATAAAAATCCTAGCCAAATTGTGAAAGAGTTGGATATTGTCTTGAGTTTGCTGACCACTACTTGTAAAGGTCTTGTAAGGATCTAGGAGAGCAGATACCACGTAAAAATCAAGTTAATTTGCAACTGAACTTTTCTGTTCCACACCTTCAAGTGAACATAATTTCTCTGCAACGACTTCCTCGAAATGATACCAGAATTTATCGTGTATCTCAATGGTTTTGTTATTTTCAATATTTTCATTGACATTCCTAGACTAGATTCAAATAACTATTATATATATAATATCTGTTTTAAGGCGTGAAATGCATTCATTTGTTTGGTCGACTGTGGTCTGGGCCAAAATTCCTTGAACCGAAAAATAAAAGGAGGAAAAGACAGTATTCATATAAGGGTCATGTGTTTAACATCCTTTTGTAAAACTGGATAATATTAATTATAAATTTGAATGTGAAAATCCTACAAAGTTTGTTAAAGTTAAATATATTTTAAGTGACTATTATATGTTCTTTTGAGTATCAAGTGGTGTCTTGTGTTCTGAAAAGCTAATTATTTATCAAAAGTTTCTTGGTTGTCTAAAGCACTTCTGCTTGTCCGATGGGTAGTTGATGGTAAAACACAAAAATAGACATAAACTGAAATAAATCATCAACTCCTGGACATTAGCATATCAAATATGTAACTATTTTACAAAACTAATGACATGCATAGACGTCAGAATGTACATTGGGCAAAAAGGCAAAACTTTTTGCGAATATATTATGTTATATATTTTGGATTTGTTCACAGGGGGCACCACGTAAATGATTCCTGATCATGAAAACAACAAGTAACTTTTTTGAACCAAACTTTTGTAGTGTTTTTTAATACCAATACATATTTTCTAATCAAAATCCCTAATTTCTTCATTAGAAATCATTCACGTGTGGCCCCCTCGTCTAAAGTTATATCCCCACTCCGATTTTGATAACACACTATTTTTTAGCACAATATTTTATCAAGGCATATCTGCTCCCATCGTCATATTTTGGTCCAAATAGCCCTCAGCCTATGTCCCAATAGATATGATTGAATATGAAACTGTTTATATCACATGCGACCGACAAAGACGTTTTTTCGTCTATATTACCAGAAAACAAATAATAAGAACACCAAAAATAGGGTGGAAAGTATTGTTGATCAGCACAAGGGCGGAAAAATTCTTGACGCCACGGTTTTTGAAGTTTTTCACCATCTATCACTTGTAATTTTGACGTTTCACATACATTTTTTAATTAAACGTTAGTGAATGTCAAAGTTTTTTGTCATATTTTTCTATTTTTTCAAATATAACGGCGTGCCGTTAATTTTAAACCACTTCTTATAGAATTGACGCTTATGAGAATTTAAAATGTGATAGCTTTAAGTCAACGAGAACTAAAAAATGTTCTGTTGGTAAAAAAAGGTTTTAATACCGATATAAATTTTAAAAACGATGTACGACGTTTCCCAAAGCGACAAAGTGGATGTTTTTTATTTGTTACGCACTCTTTTTATAGCTTGGTGGTCAAATATAACTGAACAGTATTGGACTGAACAAATTGTATTCCCAAATTGGAAATATAGATAACCTCTTATCTATTTAGAGCCATATCGAAATAATGTTTTATACAAATTCTGAATATACATTTACTGTTGTTTGGTCCGGTAGGTAGGGCTCCATACATTGTCTTTAAACGAAGAAAAGCAATTTGAGCTTATGTTGGCATTTAACGACATCTATCAGTTTCGTATATAAAAATAGTCATTAGTTCAATATTTATTACCACTTAACTGCTGTTTTTATTATTTATTCCGTTTGTCCATGCTTGGTTT
This sequence comes from Lochmaea capreae, assembly GCA_949126875.1. Taxonomy (NCBI): domain Eukaryota; kingdom Metazoa; phylum Arthropoda; class Insecta; order Coleoptera; family Chrysomelidae; genus Lochmaea; species Lochmaea capreae. Next base: position 16,805,011 of record OX421409.1, read on the forward strand.
TTCTTGTTCATAATATCTATTTGTTTCCCAGTGAAATCTTATTTTTGCAAATATTTCAACATCAAGTTTTGCATACATTACAGTATACTATTATGGTATTTTTCTACATCAAAACTTCTGTTTACTTTTAGTTTCTGCTCTACCCAAGCCTCAAATGTTATTAAAGAATAATTTAAACATACATTTACATTTCCTACATATTTATTTATTTTCAAATTACTAACAAATTTTATATAAACTGCTTATTATAACCAGTGGCGGCTCGTGAACTTTTTAAGAGAGGAGGCTGGACATAAAACGCTTTTATTAATTTAACCTTTGCGCAGCGACCGTACCTATACTTCAGTGACAAAATTAATTGTTGCCCAGCAAGAACCAACGTGGAGGTACAGAGTTTCTCTTGCCCAAAAATTGTTTTTGTTCGTTTTTTGTTTTTGGATTTTTAATTTTGGAATTTTTCATATTTTGTTTTTTTTTAATTAATTTTATCAATTTTTTTTATATATTAACGGAATCATACGGCTTTAGTTTAAAAACGATCAATAATATCATCAAAAAATGTACCTATCATTTTGTCTTAAGCGTTTTACTAAATCTTTGAATATATATCAAACTAACATTGCATAAACGATTTTGGCCCATTGATTGTATTTAGCAGGTGAGTTTTAATTCGTTTGAGAGTAGAAAATGATCTCTTCACCGATGCCGAAGTGACTGTCAAACAAAGTAGTTTATAAAACTGAGGTAAAACTTGTTGCAAATCATTTATCGTAAATTTTATCATATCGGCGTGACTGTCGTAGGTACTGGCCTAAAATATCTATCCGAGTATACAACGTGTAATTCATTGTGCAGTGCAATTTTATCAGAAAATTTATATTTTAGTACTAAGTTATCTAAAAGGGTATTGGGAAACTGTTTTGAAAAACATTCGAATAAGCTTTCATTCGTCAAGTCGAAAACGCACGCAACACGATGTATCTTCGTGTGTCATCGCGACCGCTAGAGGCAAGCCTCCTAATAGTGTTGCCATTTCCATTATTCTTTACGCTATTAGCAATTGGACTGGCCGAAAAAACGACAACTCTGTTGAGCAACACCTATTTCGGTATTGAGATGTTTGTAGAATCTAGCCTCGGGGCACTGTTGTCAGATTCAAAAATAACTAGTGAAAACGGGGAAATAATTGTAAAATTTGAAAATTATTAGATAAACAGGAAATAAAATGAAGAATAATCAACAAAATATATCTGGTGCTATTTGCTGGATAAATTGTTGAGGAGGCTGAGCCTCCTTCTAGGAGCCGCCACTAATTATAACTATACATTTTTTCACAATACTGGGTCATTTGGTTACTACGTTCGCTATACATGTTGCGAATCAATTTGATATTTGTACATGCCTGTCCCTGGAGGAAATGGAAGTTCCACCCTCCTTAATAAATATAATTAAAAGTGTATACAAGACAGTTAGAGCCAAGGTACAAATTGCAGGCCAAAGGTCAGGAGAATTCAAAATGTTTAAGGGAATAAAACAAGGTGACAGTTTAAGCCTATTATTATTTATAATGATCATGGATAAGATTGGGAAACGAATTAAAGAAAAATATGAGCAGCTGAATACTATAATGGGACACAGAAATTTAGAACCGATAAAAATGAGAGATTATGTGGTCTTAGTAGCGAATACAAAAAACAAAATGCAAAAAAGATATAGATTTAGAAGTAAAAATGAAAATTCATAATATGATTACAGTTCCTACATATATGCAAGTGAAAATTTGGCTATGCGAAAAAAGGACGAAACTAAAATAAACGCCATAGAAATGAAACATCTAAGAAGAATTGCAGGGAAAACTAAATGGGATAAGATTAGAAATGACGTCATTAAAGAGACAACTAAACAGGAACCGATAACTAGTAAAATAAAAAAGAGACAAATTAGCTGGTATAGTCATATGGTAAGAATGGAACCAAATTAATTGACTAGGAAAATAATGGAGATTGGAAAATACAAGAGATAGGTTTAGAAAGAGGAAAGACCACAGCAGAAATGGAAAACCTAGCAAGAGACAGAAAGGCATGGAAGAAATGGGTTCGGGTCATGGAATCCACATCCGACGCCTGAAAGGGCAAAAGGGACCAGAAAAGAAGAAGAAGTACCTGCCTGCACAGTTGACCAAATAAAGTGGAAAAAACTTAAGAAAACTTATCAACTTAGAGACGTAAACTAGTCAGATAAGCAAGTGAGCATTCAATATATCACAGACAAGACCTGGTTGAATAAAACAATTAACAATTCTCAATATAAATCCTAGCAGTTTCTTTCATCATACATTGTATACTTGCACTCAGAAAAGGTAACATTATATTTAAAAACCTTATTAATCATCACAAAAATAAGGAGCAATCAATCTATTCTTAAAAATTAAATCACTGGAAGTATAAAAATGATGTTTATCTTCGCAATTGAAATTCCGATCACAGTGCAGCCTGAAACAAAATACTTCAATCCATCACTGATAGCATAATCATCTCATCGGTTTTTTATGAAAAAAAAGGATTCAATGTGTCACAATCGATAGTCACGTATTTTGGAATGTTCTGTAGAAAGTTAAGCCATTTTTTGGTGAGGTAAGATCATTGAATGTTGATATTTCAATTTTTCACATTTTGCGTTGAATTTCTTTTAACTCTAATACGATACTGGAAGAAAACGCTTGTGGAAAAGTAATAACGGGCAACCTTTAGATAAATCATCTTTATTGAATGGGCTCTTTGATTGTATGTTATCGAAGCTACTTGATATATGGTAGTAGTCGATAAGTGTAATCCAAGTATTACATGGTATCACTTGTAACTACACTCATAAAAAGGTGTGTCAGCAAAGGCAAACGCGTACTTTAACAAGTTATTTATGTAAAAAGGATCTTAAAGATGATCATTATGGTACAAGACGTAAATGTTATTTGGCGAGGCGTACCCCAGTCCGGTAGCACGACGTGTGCCATGATGATTACATACAAAATTTTATCTGATGGCATTTATATTAATACATTTTCGAAAAATTAATTTTTGACATGTCACAATGACAACTATTTTTTAAGCAGTAAGTATATATGTGTAATTTTAAATAGTAGTAGGAGTTGTGCTTTGCTATTTCCTTGACAACGTCAGTCTGTAACAGCAATATTTATTTGTCCAGGGCCACTTAATAATAAGTCAATATTTTACCCCCTAACAAAAGGTATATGGTACTTATATATCTACTAGAGTGAATTATGGTTCATAATACACGCTTCTGCATTTAAATAACATGCCATGACAACTCAACACTCATGCTCAATATCTAAAGAGATGGGATGAAATCAAGGGATGCAGTCTTGCCAGAATCACCCAGGGCGACCCTGGGAAGCTAGAATCGAAAAAATATCTGGCGATGACCAGGAAAAACCTACGTTTACGTTCTTATGGCATATTTGTTCTTTCTTCTCATCGGATGCATATTCTGGATGGTAACTGATGGTTTGCATAGCACGTTAGCTTTTGTTACGTATCCAGATTATGTTTTATGAGATTCTTTCAGAGCTAAGGCGATTACAGGCATCCAGAATCCCCTGTAATAATAAGTGTAATATATTCTTTTCCTAAACCTGTCTATGTTTAAATAAATGCTTCATAAACTCTTAATTATTGAGTGCTTCTCAAATTCCTGAACATAAATTCCATAAAAAAAACTTATTTCGCGAGTATTTCACTACGTTTACCCGCCGATTTATCACTGAAGTGTTCATAACTCCTCTTTGAAGTGGTTGATTTTCGATATTGGAATTCTTCGAAGCGATGTTTCCACCGCCCTCTACGTTCGTAGGCAGGTAATTGCACTGCGGAAAAACGGTTCGAGCAGTATTTTTCAATTAATATTCATTCGATAACTACAAAGTGGATATTGAATAATATTCTATCATATTTTTGTCAACCGAAATTGTATAATAGCACATTTAATTCATTAATGAATGCATCTTCTGTGAAATTGTTAAATTATATTAGATCACACGGTATGACATTGTTGATTATCACGGTCTATAATTTCTTGTTTTCGAGATTTGGCGGTGTGCCATGCTAACCGCAACGTACAACTTGGGCTTGGATGTTTGTTCGTACACATTAACAGTTTCAGGTCGTTATACTTATTTGTATATTGTATATTACATACCTCACACGGAATGTGGTCTTTTTGTTGTGGGTTCGTTTAGTTGTTGGTGATTCGCAGATGTTTGGTTCAAATGTTTTTAACAAGTTGTTTTGAAACACTACGACATGATTAAGTTTGAAACTGTAATAGTTTGCAGATAACCATATTTCTTCTAGTTGTGGAATAAAATATGTAGGGTAAATTGGGATTTCATTGAAATCTAGCCCCTGTATATCCAAACAATAATTTTTTTTAATAACATTAAAACGTCTTTTCGGATCTGTTGTAGGTATATCCGGGAATAAACACGTAAGGCATGAAGAGTACAATTATGCCGCGGGTTAGTGTTGGTGGTAACTTGAAGTAATTAGTCGAGGGTTGGTGGAGTTGAGGTGATTAAAGGACGAAATAATTGCGTAGTTCCAACCGTCGTATGAGGACAGTTAATTGTTAATTAGCCAATCGGTGCGCTGTCGGTACGTGTATTCAAAATTTATAATGGACTAACTAAAACTAACACAAGTAATGGACTGCGTCCTCTACTAATAACAGTGGAAAGGACTTTTCTGCTAGATAGGTCAGTTTGTATTCCGCAATGTTATGTTAAGGACATGAAGTCGGTATAGTTTACTGTGAATAACCATAGGAAGAAGATTGACATTTGCTTTTTCTAATGCTCACTACCAAATAATTTCATTATTCCGGTATTCATGACTTTGATATCAACTCCTCCCGTTCTTTTCCCTCTATCATTTTTTTACCTTTTTATTTCTTGTCTGTATTCAGTAGAAGTGTGCGTTTTTCACCATCTAGAGGATTGTCTTCAGGTGGTCTTGGGGTCCATGGGTGTGGAGATCGTCGTCCTATGCAACGGTATGGAAAATAGTCATTTGAAAATTCCCGTAAGATTACTGCAAAAGCTTTCATGAACCACGCACGTCTTCTAACTATGAGAGGTTCATCTTCCGAAATAAGTGGAAGTTCCTTTTCTAGAAAATGAATTCAATCGTTGAGGAAAGAAACATTTTTCTAATAAAAACCGTCAATAATACCAATACATTAACCGGAAAGGAATGCTGGAATCGTGCTGCAACTGTGGCATGGGGATTTGGATCAGACCGTGTGTGGTTGCTATGAAAATCTATAATGCCATGTCTTCAGAAACGGGCTTATTCTGTAAACAAAGTTGTGGTAGGAAAAAATGGGATAGTTACGTCTTAAGCTCCGTACTGAATATTACGAAGAACAAACAGAACGGCGAACGGATCGTTTGTGCTGTTTCCATAATTGTTCTTAGTAGCTCAAGATGGAAAAAAGTGTAGCAGCATATATTACCATTATTCGTTAATTGCAAAAAAAACAAGAAAATGGTGGCAAACCCATTTTTTGCAAAAAAATTCAATCTAGTAAGTGAATTAAGGCTGTAAGTACGACTTTAAGTATTTATTGGAGAAAATAGGACCGAATATTAAACACTAGGAGACTGTACTCAGAAAAGCAGTATCAATGCAAGATAGATTAGCAGTAACAATCCGTTTACTAATAACAGGAGATTCCTACAGCAACCTTCCATATTTATTTGGTATTTCAAAATATTCAAAATTTGGGAAATTTCTGCCCAGGTGTCTTGCTTTTTAATATTATTATAATGATGCGGATGTTTGGCGTTCCACAATAACAAATCTTTTTTAATAAGTTCCATGCATTTTTTTTTGTCCACACCTTTGTAAAAATAACATACAGCACTCAAAATGGAGAAAAACTGAAAAATTCACTTCACTGAGGCTCATTAAGTAATTTCGGTTAGCCGCTCTATATAAACCCGTCCGAATCTGCAAACACACTAGCGCGCATTTCCTTTGTTGTCGGATAAAAAACCGATAAGTGATGGGAGTACTGCAAACCATTTGCGAATGGTCAGGTTTTGCGAACATGTTTGAAAACGCGTTCGTTGCTCTATCCAAACTAGCGTTCTGATTTCTGTTCGGTTCGTGGCTCTGCTCGTTGTTCGGTGTAATAAACAGGTCTGTACGAAGCTTTAACTCAACGTCAATGGTCGGAGCTAAGTAATTTTCAAATTGATCCAAAAATGTTTTGAGACTTTGCCATACTTTGAAATGTAAATTGTCCTCTCTTCGCTTAGTATAAATTATATTTTATACGGCTGGAAAATTTCGGCTATAAAAGTTTTCTTAGCGTGAAAATACCATAATATCTTGTCGAAAATGGTTGATAGTTTTTGTTTGGTCAAATTGTACATGTATTTCAACACAGTTTAATATGTCTTTTGGAGTTTTCAGCACAGTACTAAACACAACCGCTTATCAATCTTCTACTCGAGACAGAAACAATTCGAGGTTTTCCTAGTGGACACATGAATAATTCTCACCTATTTGAACAAAGTGAAAATTGCAGAGTTTGACCAATGAATTTCCTCAACCGTCCGATAGATCCGCTTTAAACTTAAATAGGGTAAATTGCAATTAGTCCAAGTTTAATCACTATCCGCGACTCAAAAATTTCGGGATTAAACCACACATTTTCAACCTAAATGGAATGTAGAATGGGCATTTTCAGTAAATTTGTTTCATTGCTTAATTTGACAGTTTTTCATGGAAAAATGTATCGAATTTCGCTTTTTAAAAAAACTCACGCCCCACTATGGTTTATTTAGGATAAATTAACTCCAATGTTTTAATGTCAAATACCTGGAAATTTTATTGTTACTTTGACATCGATAAAAAAGGTGCATCCTTTTTTATCGGATAAAAACTTCTCTTCCTCAATATCTAGTAAGGGAACGTCACTTTAACACAGTGACAATGAGTCGCAAGTTTGGTTACTTATAATTTCACAGCAATTAAGTGTTGGCAAAACTGCAAAAATATTGTTGTTGTTCATCGATATATTCTGTCGTTAATTTATCTTGCCAAAAAACACTCGAGCTTTTCTTTTATCAGATAAATTTCTCTTTAACTCAAAGTTTTGCCAATCACTAAATTTGCTCGAAAAACAGACATGATAAAATTAGTGATTTAAAATTTATCCCATAAAAAAAAAGCTCTTGTGTTTTAACTGTCGATAAAAAGACGATGACGTTACAAAACAAAATTCTGTGACATTTCCAAGCTGTAGTTTTCTTCTTTCACTGTAACAAAACTAGAAATATCAATGTGGCAATCTTCTTTTTTATCGGCCTGCCTATGACCTTGAAAACGATAGACCAGTGTTGCAAGTAGTATTTTGCAAAGCTGCTTCCCTGGTTTTTGACCGCAAACCTTGAAATTGATTTTGACAATAGACGAGTTCTGTTTAAGATCAGTGTGGCCATGAAAAAGTGGTTTTTATGACGAGAATGACACTGACATCTACATTGCTTTATTAAAACCATGGAGAATATAGTCAAATTTTAAATGACGTTTTTGCTGAATACTCAGTTCATGGAGACTGTATATAGTCTCCATGACTCAGTTGTTGCCAATAATTCTAGGAACTTTTGGTTACCATTTCATTTGTGTCATTCTGTCACTAGTTATGTCAGATGTCAGTTTAATTCATTTTTCTTTTATATTTGTTTAATCGTTTATACATACTTTTCATTAGCCTTTTGTAGTAGCTCTAGTTAGTTGTATCTCTTTATTTTTATGATTCCTTTTTCCACTAACATCTCACATAATGACAGAAGTAAAGTAGTGACTTGCCAAACGTTTCTAGAATTATTGGCACCGATGCGTGGAGTATTCAGCAAAAACTTCACTTTAAATTTTAAGATTTACGCTTCGGGGATATATTCTTTGTTTTAATGAAGCAATGTAGATATTCGCAATGATGAAAAAACCAATAAAATCTTATGTTTTGGATGATAGATATTAACTGTCATTCTTGTCATAAAAACCAGTTTTGTTGGCCACACTGACCTTAAACTGAACTCCTATTGGAATATTATTCGTTAATGCTGTTATTTGAAGTATTATCTGTTTTTGTTCGGCTTTTGAAAATCCTAACTCCATTTTCTCACGATAATATTCACAATCAAAGCACAAGAACAAAAAATCAATCTCACTACAAAAAAAAACTATCAACTGAAGTTCGCTTCGATGCATTTCAGGCGAATACTGCCAACCTAATTCCCAGCTAGGTGACATCACTCTTTCAAGGTCAAATGAGTATTGAAATTACTATAATACTATACTATATTCGAAATTTTTATTATATTCTTTAAATTTGAAACAACGTTGTACTTACAAGATGAAAAAATATCAGTGAGCTGTCGAATAAACATATTTGAATTGAGATTTAAGCAAGAAGGCTCATTGGTTGCAAAAGTCTATTAGACCGAATTTTTTTTCTGTACCAGTTGAAAATGTTGACTGAATAAAAGTGCGTGAATGACGAGAACATACTACTTAGTGTGTGAAATCGGTAGATATGTAAACACGAATTTGGAAGTTTTATTTAAAAAGCCGTCCAGCGTGAATGAAGTGTCATCGGGAAGCTTTCAGAATGTAGATTCAGAAAACAAAGTTCGAATTTTAAAAATAGTGGGGTGTTGAATGGAGGGTTTTCGAAAATACACTTATTTCTGCCAGAAGCAGATTTGCTAAAAAATTAAAAAGGGATGAAGATTTGAAGTTTAATTTTTATCAGACCAGCATGTAAACTAATTGAGCCCAGATTTTTTGCCTATGTCTGAAATATGAAAAAACTGAATAGGTACAGTGTGTTCACAGATGGGTGAAAAATGTTTAAATATTAGTTTTAGTGAAAAATGTCATTCTTGATGAAAAGTTTTGCTTGTTGTGAAACCCCATCAAATGAAATCAAATTCAAGTTTTCCAAAATCCGCCCCATTTTATAGCTCATTTTAAGTAAATGTCAACAAATATTTGAAAACAATGTTAACTATTTAAGAATTATAATTACTATCAAAAATAACAATACAAAATAATAATGTAAGAAACACTAAGTAAACAAAAAACATCTATTCAATATATCCTCCCCCAGCTTTTAATTCTCTTTCTAAATTCTTTGTAAGTAGTTCGCAGCATTTCTGGGGTAATTTCGTTAACGGCATCAATGATAGCAAGTCTTCAATATTATGGTTTAAATTATTTGCGTGAACTTTTTGTTTTAAATAGCCCGTGGCTGAAAAAATATTAGTCCAATACGTCCCATCCATCGCCCAGGAAAATATTCATCTATCATGTTGAAAGTACATTTTACGCCTTTGCTCCAAGGGAATATTTTCTAATTCAGGTAATAAGGAGTTGTCCAGCAAATACAAATATACCTCCTGATTTAATGTATCTTTCAGAAAATACGGTCCGATTATTCGATCCGGTAAAACCGCACACCAAACATCAACTTTTTTAGCGATTTGACTATTACAGTTAATCCTGTAGCTCGGGTTTTCCCTAGCCCAATATCTTCAATTTTGGGAAGAAACGACTTCGTTTGTTGTAAACGTTGCTTCATCAGAAAACAAAATATTATTGTGAAAGAATCGGTCATGGTTTTTCACCAATCATCTCACAAAAGTCTAACCTCGTGTCATAATCATAATCTTGTAAGATATGAATAAACTTCGGTTTGAATGGATGAATTTTGTTTTGCTTAAATATTTTCTGTAAGTGACTCTTGCAAAAACCAACCTCCACTGCTCTTTTTCGTAAACTCAACTTGGGATTTTCCCCTAACGAATGAATACCTAGTGCACTAGCTGCACCATCCTCCTGAACGTACGCCTCTTTCAATTTCTTTTTGTCTTGAACAGATCCTATCTCATCAAACTTCTTCATTAATTTTTTTAAATCCACACCGCGTAATCGGTACATATGGATATTTTTCGTGAAATTTTGCAATTGCATACTGGTACGAAACTTCCCCAAAACCATAATACTTAATAAGATATGCTCTTTGTTGTATAGTTAACATAAGTAGTATTCTTTTAACCCAAATTAACTGAGAATAAGTAAGAATCTTAGTTAGTTAGTTGCTCAGTTTAAAATGACCATTCTTTTTACCTTCAGCAACTAAGTTTGAACTGAAATTTCAGTGAGATACTTACTTCAGCTGAGCTTGTATTTTATGAAGCTTTCAACTGAGAAAGAGCTTTTTGAGGTTAAGGTGTTTTGTTTTTAAATTAATCTCAAGAATCTATGGTCATGTCAGAAAACATCTGGCCGTGGTTTGTGGTTTGGCGAATTTGGGCTGAAGTCCATCATGTCATCAAAATATATTATTTCTACCCACGCATACAATATTGTGTTTGACGAAAATAACAAGTACATAAGAAATGATGAAAAGTCAATTCTTTTGCAACGCATTGTAGGTTAGTAACTAGAGTACCTATTTTATCTGAGGAATCCTCGTTAAAAATGTTGCTCTAAAACAGTTTTACTCAATTATTTTGCATAGAAGAATTAATAACAGTGATCTACATGGCAATAAAATTCACCAATATCAGCTTACTTACCACAAGTACATTTGTGAAATCTATCTGTTCATTCATTTTAATCAGAGGTTTGAAAAATAAGTGTAATTTCAGCAATGAGAAAATGTAAACACTTGAGTTTATGAGGTTATGTATTTGAGTCAGAATGTTCTTTTGAGCCAGAAAATTATGCCGAATTTATCTTAGATCTTAGAAGAATCTAAGCTCGGTTCGACTCAGTTGTGGCATCTTTTAGCGGTAAAAAGAATACTACTATTGTAGTCAAATATTTATCAAAGAATGAAAATTTGAAAATTACTTATAAAAGTTGACAGTTACTTGGTACATCGTAAACGTCACTCACTACACTTAGTGCAAAAATTCATACGGTTTTCATAAAACTGGCTATAAAATGAGACAGGTTTTGAAAAACTTAAATTTTATTTTATTTTATGGGGTTTTAGAACAAGCAAAACTTTTTATCAAGAATGATATTTTTCACTAAAACTAATATGTTTTAAACATTTTTCACCCCATAACAAACACCTTCTTTTTGATCGAAACCCGTAGGTTGACAAAAAACATGGATTTGTTTGTCCATTTGTGTCGCACATATTTTCCTTTTTCCACTTAAGCCGTTTGGCTCCTTAAAAAATATATATATATATCTTTAAGCGAAAATATTGGCACTGGCACGTACATCCTTACAAACTCCTACCCGAAAATCGAAGGATATTGCATACAAAAATGAGATTTAAATGTTCCATTCAGAAAAATCATATCTTATTCGATAAAGGCTTTCATGGAAAGTACTCGGGATATTCATACACTTTTTCCAAAGAATGAAAGTAGAATACGACGTTTTTAATAAAAAAAAGAGGAATTTTTTCATTCGAAAATTATGTTTGGAATTAATCCGTAAATACGCTGAATTTTGAAAAAAAAGTTTATCACCTATATCGGATGCAATTATTGTTCATTTAACAACACGTAATGTAGGCAAGTCGGATTTGCCTAATTAATTGAATAATTTGATCCCGTGTTAATTATCGACGGTCTGTAATTACAAACACATTATCAGCTACTCGAATGTAATTTTGTTTCGACAGAGAACGGCAGTCACTAACCAACCGAATATACACGTTACTGTAAAATTCTATAAAACTGAACCTGTAAATGATATTTGTGGAGAATTTGAACATTTGTTAACTTATTTTGAGATTTCAAAGATTTATCATATAAGTTTTTCTGGAAATCTAGTTAGTTGGAATACTATTTTATCCTTCATTTCCCTCTCAAAAAGTTAGCCACGCAGCTTTGTTGACGTCTTCAAAAAAAAAAGGAGCCGGCACCACCTCAGCCTCTTGGGCTCTTCCCAATGTTCCGACTACAGCCTATTCAGCCAATCCGTTCCCTGTATTAGCTCATATAGGTTCTTTACTGGTTGGTTGTAGAAGTCTTCTGGAGTCATTTGGGGTCTTCCATACAGTTTTTGCCTTCTGTGGTCCAGCGTCTCACAGTTGCATAATATGTGCAGAGCTGTTTCGGTGTCCTTTTTTTGCATCTTCTGCATGTAAGGTCTCCGTTATACAGCCCTATTTTCTTCAGTTGCTCCTTTGGGGGAAAGTGTCCCCGTTAAGGTGAGTAGTTTGTTCCTGCTCATTGAGAGCAGTTCTTTCGCTACTTTTTCTGATGGTTCTTTCATAAATTTCTTCCCATGTTTTTGCCTGGTAGTATTCTTCCAGTTTTTTTTGTATTGTTCTTTTACCCACCCTTTTAACCATGACCTAGTGGAGCATCTGGGAATGCCCACAGATGGTTCGGGTCCGTTCATCGGGGTTAACGATCCTGCTCTTGCAAGTTCGTCAGCTTTTTCATTGCCAGCGATTCCGTTGTGACCTGGGAACCACTCCCAGTGTTACACTGTTCCGAGTCACCAGTCTTCCAAGTTCTTCGTCGCATTCCCATACCAGCCGAGATGTTACCTTAAAGCTCTGAAGTGCTTTTAGGGCATCTTGACTGTCACTGTAGATCCTGATCTGCCTGTTGTTGTAAACTTTGATGCTATTTGCTGTATATACCCGCTCCGGTGCCGAGCTCATTCCTTGATCCGTCTGTATACCAGATCAGTTCATTCGCTCTGCTGAGTAGTGGTGCGTTCCTCTTCCTCAAGCTCCTTTTGATCTTTGATGACAATCTCGAAGTTATTGCCAAAGATATATCTGGCGGTCATGTGGTCTGTTGGCATTTTAAAAATGTCGTCATACACGTGCCTTATATCTGTGTGTCCTCTCCCACGTCATGGTCTGATGCTTTTTCCAGTCGGGTTAGAGCTGCCCTTGCTTCGCACATTATGACACAATGTAGCGGAGGAAGGTCTAGCATTGTTTCCAGCGCCGCTGTAGGAGTAGTCCTGATTGACCCTGTAATGCCTGGTGGATTTTTCTCTCTTAGCTACTCGTGGGATTTGTATAAATGTAGTAACTACAGAAAAGCCAGATATTTATCGACTCAAACTGACCTCCATGTAAGATCAGATCCGGCTTTTTAATTCTACAACCCCTGTGTACAGTGCCCTGCTAACAGACTACTAGGGTGAGTAGCATATCATAGCTCGCAGGTATTATACCAAAGAGTACGAGATATTAATGCAGATATGCCGTCTTCCGGATGAGACGTAAAACCGATGTCCCGAACTCGAGTTCATTGATAAAGTTCTCTACCACTGTCTGGAACACTAGTGGGTTCGGCACTCTAACCTAACCTAACCTAACTACTGTATAAACTAGAAAATCACGATGTTAACTAGATTCAGCACAGACTGAAACGATCCTCACTTTTACCACGCTTAGCCAAGAATTGTGTTTTCATTATCCAAATCTACAACAACTTACGGGAAAATTCAAAACATTCCAAGCGATATGTAGACGATACTTTCGGTGTACCAACATTGTTTCTTCTGGAATGATATATTGCTTTTTTTAGTTTGGATGTCATCAATACGATTTTCAATCCTTAATACACGTGAGAGGATTTCACGTTCCAATTACGAAACCGCATAGCTGCAATTTAGGAATTTCTCACTATTTCTGTATCAAACGAAGGTTCGTTATTTTGCAATTTGGAAGTGCCATCATAACTGCTCTAACATTACATTACACAGTGTTCGTTCGTTTGATTACATCGTGTTGTCAATTTAGACCGGTCGATAACAATTTTTGTTAATACAAGACAGAGTTTCCTCATTAATAAAAAAAAACATTGTTTACTTTTATTGAATACAAGGTGAGTCATGTGTGTATACATGATATTGACACTTTTATAAAGAACGATTCACCCTAACTCAAGGTGTCAACCATTGAACTACAAGTCAACACTCTATCTTACACTTCAACGACCTAAGCAAGGCGTAGCTTGGGAAAGTCATACAGCGCTTAGGTTCAACAAACTGGCGAGGTGAGACTCCTTTAAAAATCCGACCATGCATCCGACTGTGGTAACCATATGGCGACCAATGGTGCAAAATCACCAAAAATAGCTGGTCAAAACGTGGCAACTCATTGAGGACCACTTCTCATCGAGCCGGATTGCTGATACAATCGATGTCTCAAAGAAATATCATCACCCGTGATACTTTCATTGAGCCATAAAGTCCTTCGAACCGTGTAGTCCTTGATAGAAGTCGCTTACTAACGATTTATTAAACCCCAACAAGGTCAAATAAGTAGAGTGACGGGATTACCCACTGGTCTCTGTATACACTGCATACAATCGGCAGATACAGAGATGAACGTATCTGTCGGTTGTGCATGAAAGAGGGGGAAATAGCCTTATACAGTATCTTAAAATGTGAAGCACTGACTCATTGAAGATATAAACTTCTAGTTCTAGAGCGCCCTAGAGAGTATATTCCAATGAAGAATTCAGTGAAAAGGATAACTAGGCTCCTCATCCTTTATATTTTTTTATTGTCCATTTTCTGTAGAGACTAGTTATCCTTTTCACTGGAGTAATCGAAGTCTGTGACTGGTGGTCATATATAGGTAAAATTTTCTCCTGAATTAAAGTATTTCTGTATCACATTGCGTGTCGAAATAATTTTAGAATTAAAGATTGTAGTTATGCAGTTACCTGATAATATTTAAACCGAAGACTGTACTAAAGCGACTAGAAGACATTCGAAAAAGTTGGCAACTCATTTGAAAGTCAAAGGCAAAGAGAAACTCACAAAGGTCAAATGCGTTGAAGCTGTTTCAATTAAATCAAATCCACGAAGCGGAAAATGTTGTCGAAATTGGATATTCGGCTTGTAAACATGCCCATTCGAAATTAATTCTAAGAGCTTAAAAACAAAACGTACACGGGGCAAACCATTAATCAACGACAAGTCACTACCAGCCGCAGTTCTTCTGTTGTTACTCCTCAAGAACCAAAGTCGGTAACTTATTGCTGGAGTTTAGTTGAGGTACTTTCAATAGACCTGGAAAACTTTCCGAAGCACGCAAGATTGTATAATGAATTGTAGATGGAATTCATTTACGAAATTTCCGTTGCTGGTGCTTGAACATAATTTGATATTTGATTGACACATATATTATACTTTGAATCAAAAAGTAATCTTCCAAATGGGATTTTACTCAATTTAATTACAGACTTAATTATGATACACTCCACAGCAAACTAATTTTAAAGAAAATGAACAGCATGTGATGTATTGCTGATAGCATTTTTTTTCAGGTCTGCGAACAGCCAGTAGTCGCTGTGAGCCAAATCTAGCGAATACGGTGCATGTGGGAGCAATTTGAAGTTCAATTCATGTAGTTTTGCTATAGTTTTGATTGACTTGTGACATGGGGCGTTGTCTTGATGAAACAAATTTTTTTCTTCGCCATATGCGGACGTTTGCAATTTCGGCCTTCAAACGATCCAATAACGCTATATAATATTCACTGTTGATGGTATTTTCCTTTTCAAGATAGTCGATGAATATTACACCACGTACATCCCAAATTACCGAGGCCATAACCTTTCCAGCTGATTGTTTTGCTTTCGGGCGCTATGGACGAGGTTCTCCAGTTGCTGTCCACGCAGATGACGATCGTTTTGACTCCGGAGTGAAGTGATGGATCCGTGTTTCATCGATTGCCACATATCGACGGAAAAATTCCGGTTTGTTATGTGTAAACATGGTCAAACACTGCTCAGAAGCATCAACACGTTCTTGTTTTTGGTCAACAGAGACCAACCAATGCGGCACCTACTTTGAACGGAGCTTTCTCATAGTCAATTGCTCATGCAATATAAAGCCAAGACGTTCTTTTGATATATTCACGATGTCAACTAACTCACGCAACTTCACTTTTCGATCATTCAAAACGATTTTGTGGGTTTTTTTATTTTTTCTGGTGTTACCGCCTCATTTGGATGGACGTGATGCAGTTCCTCGCATCTACCTGCGTTAATCCCTTTTCGAACGGAGGGTAGGATTAAGACAGGTCTGCAGTTCCTCACACTATTGTTTTATTTATTTATATATTTCTTCCGCTATGTTCCTAACATTAGGGAAAATGTATCTATGCATTCGTGAGTTTTCAATAATAACCCAACCAAAACCACCCTACCTTACCCCCTACCCTAATCCGAATCGAAAAATTGAATTGTGTAATTGACAGATTATTATAATAATTTTCAATAATAACCCAACCAAAACCACCCTACCTTACCCCCTACCCTAATCCGAATCGAAAAATTGAATTGTGTAATTGACAGATTATTATAATAATTTTCAATGGACGTGATGCAGTATTGAAACATTTACTAGCAATATGTAAATATTACCTAATCAAAATCCCTCGCACTGTCATTGTGGACCTTGCTACCTGATACCTA
Organism: Lochmaea capreae; assembly: GCA_949126875.1. Classification (NCBI taxonomy): domain Eukaryota; kingdom Metazoa; phylum Arthropoda; class Insecta; order Coleoptera; family Chrysomelidae; genus Lochmaea; species Lochmaea capreae. The sequence goes on from OX421409.1 coordinate 16,821,527, forward strand.
ATCCCTTACCCTTCGTATGCTGCGAGGAACTGAACACAAATTTTGTACCTACCTGTTAATGTGCGAGGAACTAGACGACTCCGATTTGGATGTCCACTGCGTTCCGCATCATCGGTGTTTCCACTACCACGTTTGAAGTCAGGAAACCATAGTTTTATTATTGTTTCTGATGGAGTGGAGTCCCCATAACACTTTTCAAGTCACTCTTAGCACAATAACTCACGAACTAATGAATACAATATCATGTTATTTTGACAGCTGTCTTTTTAAGGTTGGTTCTAATTAGGAAAGATATCATGCTGGTAACCTAACCTAAGAAAACACCTCCAAGAAGAACTTATATGTAGATTATGTGGTGAGGAGGACGAAACAGGCACTACTCTGGAGGAGGTATAGACAGATTGGGCCGGACGACCCTGTATCCAGCCTCATCAAAAGAGATACTGTGATGAGATTTCTAGATCTCATCACGGACTAACAGACAAACAGGACAATGCCAACCAACCAACTGAAAAACAGTCGATTGTAATAAAAGTAGCGCCATCTATGTATCAGGCCCTTGCAATATTTTCTGGTTCTTAAATCCAGTATCAAGTTCATATTATTATTTACTATTGAATGTTATATAATTAAATATAATAAAAATACGTGATGAACTTGACTCTTGGTTGCTCTTGGCATCGGGGGTTTAATTATTATGCATTCATTTACGTTTAATGATTTATTGATATTAATTTCAAGGAATTTATTTCTTATTTTATTTTATGACAAAAGGCTTCACAAGCAACAGAACCAAACTGTCTTACGAAAACTTAAAAAGCTGGAAAAGATTCAGAAAATATTGAAACAACAAAACTGACCTATTTATTTTAAAAAGTGATATCACTATTTATAGTAAAAGTATTCGGTTATGGATTCGATAAAATGATAATACTGAGGGATGTTTTAGTATCACAAGACAGTCAGAAAATAAGAATTTCTCGACCACTGCATTAAAGGCAGATTGGCTACATAAAGAGAGCCGGGCTAGATAATGTAATTTAGCTACAGAGAGAACCGCAATCGGGAAAGGTAATACTTTCTGTAATATTGCCAGAACTAGAGAGGATTAAATCTTAAGTCAGTCAATACAAATTTTGTTAAAATTGTTTTAACACATAAACAACAAACTTCACATAAAACATACGATTCCTTGGGAACCCGAAATGATCATCAAAATGCAAAAAGCCGAATTCCGAATAATATATTTATTCAAATAGAATGACATAAGAGCCACAAAAGTGCCAGAAACTAAACTCTCCATAAACAAACCCCAACAGATATGGTATCTAAGAACCATTATAGGATTTTCCACCCTTCGATATCGTTATCCTTTATCAAGATTGATCCTTTTCCTTTAGAAGCGATCCGTATTTAGATAGGAAATTTGAATTGAACAATAAAACGGATGGATTAAACAAGAAGGAAAATTAGGATAATATTGATAATTACTCTGTTCACCTTGTTTAAATTTAAAATAATTATTTGAAATCATCTTAGACAATATACAAGGCGATCTTCATTATTGAAGGTTAGGTACCGTGGAGTGAAAAATATAAAAAAATCCAACTTTTTCCACTCCCTATAAAATAATTTATACTTGTCGAAGTTCAACAAGCTATAAATATACAGTATTGGAAAAATCATGATGATTGGGACGGTTGGCATCGTTGCTCCTAATGACTTCCGGTTTCTTTTTCGTTAGACTTTTCTTTATTTAACTCATAATGGTAGCAGCGATCAAACGGCGCACATGAACAATAGTCCTCCTTAGGGAGAAAAAGGATATATAAAATCGTTTGAAAGCCTATGGGAATTCTCTTCCACTCTCAGTCAAATATAAAACATACCACGTTGCAATTGGCGAAGAAAATGTCATTTTGGTCAAAACTTCCAGCGAAAAATTTAAAGTTACATACTTATTGTTATTTTAATTTTTTAATTCAATTTTAACAGCTTAAAGAAACATTGAATTTCATTTACTGTTGAAATGGTTGACCATTCCACTCACAGACTCACCATAGTTATAGTGGTTCCAAATTAAGGAAATCTACACAGAATACGGTAACAAGGAGAAATGGGATCCCAATACCATTACCCGACTTGAAAATAATGCCATTCAACACTGGAATAGAGGAAAATGGAATGGCAGATGTGCTAGCAAAGAGAGGGGATGAAAAACTCTTTTGGGGCTCGGAACCTTTTTGCAGTATCAGCATCAATGTAAAGTTGGAAAAACTGGGAAAGGTCTAGTAGGGCTGAGACAATCGAAGAATGCATAAGGCTGCACTAAAAATTTTGACAGGTTTCCCAAAAGGACACTGCCACCTGGATGGAAACAGGTTTATACTGGTGGAGAAGGAAGAATTTAGATTCTGTGGAATGGAAGAAAAACATTTATTCATATATCTGCGAAATGCAGGCAGTGTAGAGTTTCTAGGAGAATACTGGATAGAAGACTTGCCGAAGCTGAAGCCTGTGGCTATTCCAAAAAAAAAATGCCGTCAAAGAATAGAATTGGAAGAGCGAGTTACAGGGATTAGTAACTATCCTACTGAGTTGGAGAAGGAGAAATAATAGATTTTTCAGGCTTTAGTAAATGATTTCTCAAAAAGAAAATCATACCGTAGTTGTAGTAATTTTATGAGACTACTCTTAGTGGTTTTGTGGAATAAAGTGAAGAGTGTATATGTGTACGTAGCAGAGCAGTATACGTGTGAATTCAAGCAACTCGGAATTGTGTTAACGAACGTTCTTGCTACCAGAAGTGATTCCCATAAATTTCAAGACCGCCGAAAAGAATGTTTTTAAAAATAGACAATATTTTACACATGAGAATCTGGGCTATCGATCGTTGACGGCAATTTTCAATCCCATTCTCTCCGTATTCTTTGAACACATTTTTTGAGAGTCAAGAAAGGTATAACAATAAAATTTACTGTTATTGCTCCGCGAAATGGACTTTTTCTATTTTTATGAAAGGAACGTGAAATATTCGAAGTGACTTCGGAGACGTAAGGTCGTTAAAGCTTGATAGAATAATCAAATATTTTTGGTAGGAAACTTTATATACTTTTACGCTGAGCAAGCTAAAAAATTTTACTATTGAAATTATGCAATCGACCGCTGCACTTTAAACATCAAAAGTAACCCTTAGAGATCGTGATATATGACCAAAGTTGAGATCTCCTCCAACGGAGATTTTATTAAAAAAAGATTGAATATCGAAAAATAGTGTTAATATTACGAAATATACTCCATTCTACCCATTTTAGCATGTGAGCCGTCTGTGAATTGATTTCATCATGTCAAACATGGAGACTATATAAGGAGAACTAACTCACACGGAAAAATTGACAAAACCTGTCCTCAAAATTGTCTATCTAGTCAGTTTGTTTTTTTACCGCGGCGTCGCGCATTGCGAATACGATTCCATCCAAATAAGTAACCTTAGTTTTTACAGTAGCCAAATTGTAAACAATACCTGACATTACTGAGGGTGTGTTGTAACTGGTCACAAGACCAGCGGTTAAACTATGTTTAACCACTATACAGTAGTTAAGCCTTTTTCCGTTGTAACACTAATTGTTGATCAAGGGTCACGTAACCAATGGATTTCAGTTGACATTTCAACCTTTCGTTTTCGTTGTTGTCATTCATATTCACTAATTTAGTTTCAAGCTGGATGTTTTAAAGTGTTCTTGATTGTATTTGGTATGGGAAATAAGCGTTGTGTAATAGATATTTACGATATTATTATCGTAAAGATTCATATAACGAAATGTTATGTGTTTGACCATGGGTTAACTCTCCGAGATCTGATGGTAAACTTTTCGAAGGTTGACCAGATGGTGAACGTCTAAAATTTCGTGTTACAACAACCTTTTGTAGTTAACCAATGGTTAACTATAACAATGGTTTAACCTACCGAGCTACAACACTCCCTTAGTGTCAATGAATAGTTCTCCAAATTTCTCTTTTAATCACTTATTATATTCATTTCAACTATGTTGTGCCTCTAAATGTCTTAAAAAATTGCACACAGAAGAGAAGATACGACAATAGATATTCGTATTTTTCAACACGTAAAAGCAGCACAGAATGGAACCAATTATTTTATCACCAAACGATCACAGTTTTCGATATCTCTTACTCATAAAATTTTTCATTTCTGTTCCCTAAACTCACCCACCTAACATACTGTCAAATGAGCTAGCAACCAATAAAATACCATGAACTGAAAGTGTATGCATGGCTCATGATTGTTCTTGGTATTGTTTTGACACTGGCGCCCTCTACCATTACCAAAATCTCTATATCTCTGTAGCTCACTTTGACTTTGACATATCGACCATATTGATCTGTAGAACAACCGATCAGTTGTGGTCGTGTGTTTTTGGCATGTGCTGTAAGACAGTAGATTGTCAGACAGACTTTGTAGAACAATGTCAATGTTATATATATTTTATTTAAATAATAAAAACTTTACACACACAGTCAATAAACTGTGACTAAATTGAATTAAATAATTATTAAATTATCAGACTACGAAAAAAGGAATCATCAGAGAAGTAATGTGATTCAATAATAGCATATACAAGTGCACAGAGAGATCAATTAAATACTCATCTCGCTTTGTTAGAAGCCGGAAATCCAACAAAGATACCTTATCTCTTGCTACCCGCATTTCACACTTACTTAACAACACTAGAAAACGATGGCATTTGTTGTTGTTTAACAGTAAACAATAAAAACTAAATAGACAACAGTATGGCCGACCTGTCAGTGTCCTGTCATTCTGGAAATCATTTCTATCCTTTTTATTTCGGAGAAGAATCGATGAGAAGAAAATGTAGATCGATGGATTGAAAATGCAGTCAATTTGCTTACGCTGTTCGCGGCGTACGAGATTTGATAACTGATGTTTCCATGTCGACGCTGTCGTTATTTTACTTACATCAAAAATTGTCAAAATGGTAGTGGTACTAAATTGTGGTTCAGAAAAATTCGGCATTAAATCAAAAAATGCCAGCAAACCTTCGACTTTTGGTTCGACAATGAAAATTTTAAGTACGAATTTAAGAAGATCCAAAAGAATACGAAGATCACCCAAAAATTATTATGACACTCAAACGCTAATCTTGTCAAAAAGCGTGAAGGATTATTTGTTCTGGTCGAAAGGATTCACCGACAACAATTTAAAACATTTGTGCAATGATGTAAAAGCAAAATTACAGAAAAATAAATGTATTAGGAAATATTAAATTTTTTATTTGATTCATTTGACATATCGAAACAGCAATTAAAAATTATTGTTTGTCCAAACGCAATCTGGAAAATGGTAGATATTGACAATAAAACGTAAGATTTATGACACTTTACCCTCGTCCATCTCGAATAAAAATTTTAACTTGACAGTGTAGGAATTAGATTTTGTTGCAAACGGTATTAAAATTGACATACACCACTAGACATACCATTGTAAACCGAGAAATTTAATGTCCAATCAATTTTATAATATAGAAAAGACTTTAATACCATTTTCCAATCTCAAAAATGTGTCACGATACTACTATGTTAATAGATCAATCAGATTTTTTATTTTCCAGCAGTTATTAGATTTAAAATAAACTCCAATGGGATTTAAAACAATGTATATACGAGTATATTTACAATTACTGAAGAAGGATATTACAAGAGGTAATAGAATGATTAGAAAAATTTATGAACCAGTGAAACTGGGGTATAACGAGTACCGAAGACCTATGATTTATGAAATTAGAAATATATTAGAAAATGAGGATATAGTGAACTTTATTAAATCGAAACGGACATGTTGAAAGAATGGAGTAATGACAGGAGGTAAGGAGAATTACAGAATGGAGACCTAATGAGGAAAGATTACTAGAAGACCAAAAACTAGATGGGAAGATCAGGTCGTGGAAGATATAAAAATTTTGGGAGTACAAGGCGAGATGAGGCAGATGCAGAATAGTAGGGTGTGGAGAGCAATTGTCGAAACTGCAAAAGCCTCTAGTAAATTGTAGATAAGCTGCAAGAAAACGTGAGCTGACCTGCCACAAGATACAGGGACATAAGAGCTCAAATTAAGCGGCTACAACTCCAACTGGAGTGTATAGCCTTGTATACATATATAATACGACAATCTACCATTTGTCGATATGTTAAAGTAGCAAATTCCATAATAAATAGCAAAAATTGTTCACTTGGAGAAGTTCGTGGTGTTAAAGCAAATAAGTGATCAAAAAATCTGTTATGCACTTTGAATTTTCAACAATATATCAATGTCCAAAATTCTTGATATTATGAAGTTTTTGGAAATATATAATGGGTTTCACTAAAAAATGTTCAACAATTTCAAAATAGAGTTAAATTGAATACAAAACAAAAACACAGCAGCACAAAATATGATCTATGTGTCTCGCAAACGATAGGCTTAGCAGGGAAAAATCATACTTCATGAAGTCCGCTGGTTTGGCGCCCTTTGGGGGTCGTTTGAAATTATTTTAAATAATGCGGTGCTTTTGTTAACCAAGTTTTAATCAATTTTAGACGAAACTTAATAATATTGATTAAATAAAAAATGCACAGTAGTTTTCCAAAAATCATACCTACCTCAAAATATTTCCTACAATGTTAGGTTTATGGTGAGTAGGTCTATAAGGCACTCCACTGCGACTCGCAAGAGTCTATTGTGGATCACACCTATTTAGATTTCACTAAACAAATTCAGCTTCTTAACAAAGTCGATTAGTTTATTTGGTGAATGATATTTCAGGTCCAAGGGCGAAAGAGAGACCCTGCTATACATCAGATACCTGATTCGAGCCGCGGCGGGGCAGACACAAATTATATGCTCTGCTGTTTCATCATCTTCCAGACAAAGACGGCAAGTCGGATCTTCCGACAGTCCAAGTTTTAGCATATGATAATTCAGATGACAGTGGCCTCTTAAAAGGCATGTTAGACAGCGTATGCCATGCCTGCTATAGTCTAACATTTGTTTGGAGACATTCTTCGAAGGATGTATAAAACCCTTTGCATGAACCAATCCTGGTAAACTATGCCAGAAGTCAAAAGCTCTTCTTGCCGTCCAGGTATTTAGTGTTTGTATGGCAAAGCTTATTGCGATGCCAATTGTAGGTTCTGGTCTGATAGAAACACGTGCGGCAACCTCCCTTGCAAGAGAGTCTGCCTTCTCGTTTCCTTTCATGCCAGAATGGCCAGGGATCCAGACCAGCAATACTACTTTATTGAGGAGAGTCTTTTTTGGCAGTCTAAAACCAATTTCGACGTTACACGGTGACAGCCAAGTGCTTTCAGCACCGTTTGGCTGTCCGAGAAAATTTGTATTGTTCTATGTATGAGATTGGCTCGCTCCAATCTCTCCAATCTTCTTATAAACTAATGTCATGCAAAATAGCTGATCCTTATAAAACATCCTGTTCAAGATGTGAAAATGTGAATATTTTAAATTTAATAAAAATGCCGCGATTACAACACACCCGAGTAATCGCTATCACGTTCGAATATACACGGTAACAATTATTGAAGCAGAAGAAACGCCAAATGATTTGTTTACCGAAATTGTGGGTAGAATCAGCACTTCACAGGCAGTTTATCATGTTTTCGAATTCTCTCTTTTGCATTTTGCAGTTAGATCGATCCGTTGGAATTTTATCGAAAAATAAATTTGGTCCATATTGAATATTTTACAGTTGTTCAAAATTGTTTCCAATTAAATCAAAAAGTGTGAGAAAATAGTAAAAATTAAATTATATTGAAGTTGGCCTTAGAGGCATCCATTAAAAATCCACCAATCCAACTTAATCATATTGAATGTAAAGGATCCTCAACTAAGTGTTTGCTCCAGGCGTCCAAATATCTGGGGGCGTGCCTGTGATCAATTCCTGGAAATTATTTACAGACTTGTAGGTCGACCGATAGAGGGCTAAATTTAATTTACCCAATCAAAGAGCATTTTGGAAACAATATGCCACTAAATCTGCACAAATTTATTAAACAGGCCTTTCTCCAAAATAAGTCTCCCACATCTCTCAATTAAAATGACAGACTAAAACTTGTGAGATACGCAAAAGTGACAATTTCTGCATTTCTATTGTTAGTACCTATTGAAGTATGCCCTCTAGTGATGAATCTATTAGTCTGTAATTAATTTGTAGGTATAAACGATTCCTGAGATAAGATCGGAAGCTATTTTTATTGGGACACCCGTTACATGATGTAAAAACAACCTAATTTACTGCATAATCATACACACACACAACTATTTATTAAAAATACATCAGATTTGTTCTCTACAGATTTGTTTGTGTTCCCAATAACAGAAAGAAACTATCTTCCAGTCTAAACTGGAAAATTAAGTGTTTTATTTGGTAACTAATTACACGGCTTTTTGTTTTTGTCAGTTACAACTTACTCTTAATGTTATCCTTCTATTTCCTTGCAGTTCACCAGTTCACAATATCATGGATTGTTTCACATGTCAGCAACAAGATCCGATCACTTTTAATAATTATTGTTCCCGTTTATTGAGATTAACTATAAATAGATATCATATTTTTCGAATATGTGTATTTTTGAATTAGCAAACATTTAATTATGCTAACTGGTATATTTGAAACAAATGCGTACAAATAACTTTAGGAAAAATGTTATAGTTTGGGTGTCACAGCAATAATTTATTGCTTGGCAAATATTTAGATTTGGACATAAAACAAGAATAATTAAACGTACTTTGGTCAAGTTAACATGTAGCTTTAATATCATTATATGAGGGGAGAACTGACATGGAACTCTTAACACACATATGCAACAGGGCCTGGCAAGATGGGACAATACCCAAGGATTGGGAGGTGGGAGACTGCAAAAACTATCGGGGAATAATTCTACTAAGCTTGCCCTCAAAGGTATATGAAAAAATCCTACAATAACGACTAACAAAAGAAATAGAAGAGCAGCTAGAAGAAAAGCAAAGTGGGTTCTGGAAAGGACGAAACGTTAACGATCACATTTTTTTACAATAAAACAAGCCATCGGAAAACTCAAGGAATCAAATTCTGAGTTGTATCAGATCTTCATAGACCTCGAGAAAGCTGTTGATAGTGTACCAAGGAGAACAGTACTGGAAATTCTGGAAAAAAGAGGTGTAACAGAATCCCTAACAAGGATAGGATGTATGTAAGGAACGACAACATGGAATTAGAAGAATTCACAGTAGATGCTGGACTGATCAAGGAGGGGTACTAAACCCGACATCATTTAACCTGAACGATGCTACAAAGTAAACGGGAAATCAAAAGAACAAACTCTACATTGATCATATAGAATTAAAACCGATATATCTACAATAGTGCATATTCGCCGATGATCTAATCATAGGTGCAAAGTACAAAACAGAAATAAGAAAGAATTTGCAGATATGGGAAGAAAAACTAAAATCCAGAAACTTTAAATTTAATAAGGAGAAAACAAAAATAATGATCAGCAGCAAAGATGAAAAGCAGTAGATATAAAAATAGATAATAAAAAAATAGAAAGAGTGGAGAATTTTAAATATATTACAATGGAACACAGGAAATAGAAATCAACAAACGAATTGGAAACAGCTCAAAATTGCACCACTCTATTGAAAATAGTTTCATCGGGAGAAAAAAAATATCACGGACGACAAAAATAACTTATGGATCAGAGAGCTGGGTACTGAAAAAAAAGCTAGAATCAAGAATACAAACCATGGAAATGGAGTACCTGAGAAGAATTTTAGGAGGGGCGAGGAAAGACACAATAAGGAACGACTATATCAGAGAAAAATTAGGTGTAAAACCAATTTCAAAGACTAACGAAACCAATCATTTAAGACGGTTTGGACACAGGCAAAACGACCAACTTAAAGGAAAAGGGACAGACCAGTTACAACATGGGATGACATAATCAATAAAATATTAGAAAGAAGGGAGATCGATAGAAGAGAAACATACACATTGACAAAAAAAAAGGAAATGGAGGAAGTTGGCCCACGAGGAAGAATAATGGAAACCTCACGTCCTACACCTATCTTAGGTGGAAGGGTATATGGATTATATATATTAGAGGTGGCATGGGCACCAGAGTTAGAGAAATCAAATGGATTTTTCTGGAGTCTGATTACACAGACTCATACTTCACCTCTTTGCTTTGCATGTCAAGGCAGAAGAGAGAATAGCTGCATTTAAGATACAAGGTAATTAAAACTGCCAAGATTCTTAGAAACCTTTCTTGAGTTAATAATATGGAAACCATAATATTTTATGGCTTACTGGGATATTTTTCACGTTACGAGATCAGGTCGTCATATTTTTGTATAGGTATTTCAAATGGTTTTAAATGAAATTTCATTTTGAATGTGAAACTGCGACTCCTGATTGGCCTACATTTAAAGTGCTGACCCGGATAAATTCCGAATAGGTGTAAATAGGGTTGAAACTACTGAATTGGTAACCTATCGCACACAACCTTTTTTTCCAAGTAAATATCCGTCGAAAGATTAATCATTATTGTTTGTTACCGAGAAACTAAGCAACCTCATATAAAAATCGATACAAACCAATAAATTCTTGAGCAAAACTGAATGATATTTTTTTATATCAGCTTTGAAGAGTGCAGCACAAGTGGTATATTTTCTCCAAGGCTCCTGTACAAGTTAGAACATTTCGGTATTAGAGGAAACTTAAAACTATGGATTGAAAACTTTTTGACGGATCGTTTCTACAAGGTTCGAGTTGGTGACTCCTTTTCTCATGAAAGACCAGTTAAAAGTGGAGTTCCGCAGGGTGCAGTTTTGGGCCCACTTTTGTTTACAGTGTTTCACGTTTTCAGCAAAATATCACAATATGCCGACGACTCAAAAATATATGACAATCCCATCACAAATCATCAATCTATCCAAATTGACCTAATGTCAATACATCAATGGTCCTCGGAATGGTTACTTCCATTAAACACTGAAAAATGTGTAGTGCTTCACGTCGGTAAAAATAACCCACATTTTGAATATTTTATTGATGGTCAAATTTTAATCACAGTGCCCTCTCATAATGATCTTGGTGTTATCGTGAATAGTGAATAGTGACTAGTGGTCCGATCATGTGCTCTCAGTATCCAAACGTGCAAATACTAGACTTTATCTTATTAGTAGATGCTTCTCAAAAGTATCCTTTCAGAGTTTCTGCAAATTGTATGCTACTTACGTGAGATCTATCCTTAAATACGCCGGTCCAGTCTGGTATCCGAACTTAATTCGTGATAGAACGTTACTGGAAAGTGTACAACGGAAAGCTACCAGAGTTGCTTTAGGACCTGTAAGACCTTCATAGGAAGAAAGATTATGCATGGCAAATCTTACCACGTTTGAGCTACGTCGGTTACGAGGCGATCTTATTGTAGCCTTTAGAATTCTTAGTAGGTATTTCTTTTGAAATGTATTTTTTTTTCTGCCCTCATCAATATGTAATAATAATAATAATAATATATTTTTTTGGTAATTAATTGAATCTTACTCGTAAAAAAAATCTATTTATTTACTGTTATTCGAATAATGTGCAAAACACAAAGAAACAGTCCCCGTGTCGTGTCAGACGTGACATGAAAAACGACGCTTTACATTTTCCAAAATAAATAGGAAACCGCGCCGGATATAATGACCACAACGACACACCGGGCACTCTATCATCAAGTACATTGTACTAATTGAATTGATACACGAAGAGTGGCTGCCAACATTCAAAATCAACCCTTTTGAGCGACATATGGCGGCAGCATTGTCCATGTTCATGCAAAATAGACTAGATTTAGTCCGCATATATTTGTCGAAACTCCTGTGCTAGATTAGCGTCCCGCATACAAAAACACGACCTCATATTTTTTACGAATTCAATAAATATGTCTGTTGACAAATTAGGAAAACTGTAATGTGAGGTAGTATAGTTTTTATATAATGCGTCGTAAAAAGGAAGGGATAAAAGTTTTAGGGATGAAGATATCTATTCATTTCAAGACACAAGAAGGAATAGGAATAGTCCTGATACTAGGATATCATTGCTGTGAGAAACTTTTTACGGCTTACCCTAAAATACCAAAAACTGATTAAGAACTGTGGTTTGGATGCATAACAGATTTATTTGGTGCTTAAAAAATGTATACAGTGCTATTCAAAAGTCCCCTCCCATCTTTTGAACGGCTACACTCACATTAATAAAATTTGGAGTGTGAAAATAAAGTTTTGTAAACTTCTCTACGAATGGTAACAGGTGACGTAATAGTAATAGATGACGTCACAGTGCCACTCTGGTCAATAATTTTAAATAGGACCTTATGGCAAGTGATATCTCGTTTGAAAGGCATTGACATTGGCTACATAGCCATATCAGCTTTGCTTGGGTTTAAACTAATTTTAACGGATAAATTAAATAAATACCAAAATTATTATTTCACATTTAAATATTGAAGATTTTTCAGTCCGCCTATGGTTAGTTGTCAAAAAAATTGCATTTTTAATTTAATAGTGTTTGTTGCTTTGCAAAGTTTTTCTAAATAGCTTAAATATTTGATTTTATCATTGTTTAACGAGACGTTTAAGAGTTTACATAGGCAGAATGGTACGTAGTCAAGCCGACAAAGTAGCAGCTATCTTAATAATTGGTGAATCTGGAAAGAATCTCCATGAAGCGGAACGTTTATTTAATGAGAGATACCCAGATCGCGTATCTCGAGAACTTATTTGAGGGAGCTTCTTCACAAGTTTGAAGCAACAGGGAGTGTTCAAGATGCCAAACGATCTGGTCGACCAGCATTTAGTGATGATAAAAAAATTGATATAGTTGCTGAAATGGTAGTAAACTCTACTTCCTCTTCAACTAAACTTGCGTCTATCTGTGAAGTAAGTAAAACTACAGTACAGAGAGTGTTGGCTAAAAATAAATTTCATCCATACAAGTTGAAAATGGTGCACCACCTTTCGGATGACGACCCCGACAGAAGACTCGAATTCTGTGAATGTATGACAAATAAAATTAGTCACAACCCACATTACACAAAAACAATTTGTTTTAGTGACGAAAGTACTTTTTGTCTCAATGGAAATGTGAATACACAAAATGTGAGGTATTGGAGTGACACAAATCCTCACACCTTTCGTGAACTACATACCCAATTTCCAGAAAAAGTCAATGTTTGGGCAGGTATTTTGGGAAACCACATAGTTGATCCTGTTTTCCCAAATTCAAATTTAAGCGATGAAGTGTATCTGGAGATGTTACAAAATGCAATTGAGCAGTTAATTCTTGAAATTCTGGACGATAATCCAGTTGAATTCGGCCATCTGGAAATAATATTTCAACAAGATGGTGCTCTTGCACATTATTATGGTGCAGTAAGACGTTACCTGGATGAAGAATATCGAGGTAGATGGATCGGCCGGTGAGGTCCTATAGAATGGCCACCTCGGTCACCAGATCTGACACCATTAGATTTTTTTCTATGGGGGTACTTGAAATCCAAGGTTTATACTACGGCACCAGATAGCATTGGCGTTTTGAAAGAAAGAATCATTGAAGAATGCAATGCAATTTCAGCTGACACATTCGAACGAGTACGACAAGAGTTTACTAATAGGGTGTATTACTGTCGGGAAGTAGACGGAGCACATTTCGAACACTTGCTATAGGTAAGAATCCATTGTTGATATTTGATTAATTAAATTTTAAAAAATAATTTCAATAATTTTGGTATTTATTTAATTTATCCGTCAAAATTAGTTTAAACCACAACAAAATTAATATGGCTATGTAGCCAATGTCAATGCCTTTCAAACGAGATATCACTTGCCATAAGGTCCTATTTAAAATTATTGTTCAGAGTGGCACCGTAACGACATCTATTACTATTACGTCACCTGTTACCATTCGTAGAGAAGATTACAACACTTTATTTTCACACTCCAAATTTTATTAATGTAAGTGTAACCGTTCAAAAGATACGAGGGGGAAAGGGGACTTTTGAATAGCATTGTATAGTATTTTTATTGAACGTGTACATTGTGAATAGTTTTATTGAAATGGAAGAAACAAATAATTATTTGTTGACATTAATAACAAGTTCATAGTTAACCTTGGTGATTGTCTTCAACAAAGACAAAGATGTATTGATTCTGCAAGTGTTCATTAAGCCATTGAAAAGGGAGGAGACCTCTTTTGACCCTTCAAAGCCAGTGACATAGACCACTGGTTTTAAACTCCACAATTTTTGTATAGTACTTTTCCCAAATCCACATGGTTGGTCAACCTTCGTTTTGCTACGGTTCTGCGAATTGGGAAAATTAACAATCGGGGAGTGTCTATACAAAGAGTTGTAAAAGGTGCATGATTGCATGTATATAGTTCCTGATTTTACAGAAAATAAAACGCCTAAAGGTCACCTATCATCTAGGGTTATTAATCTACTTGATATCTACTGGGGCTCAATCACCAACATCGTTTCTTATTCATATTTTCTTTTCAGACTTTTCTTTCTTACTTTTTGGTTCTTCTTCATTTCTTTTGGTTCTTCAACTACATCTCTATACTAAATTAGAACGGATCTATTTAACTTTATACATCATATCAGAGGCTATTCCCAGAACATTGTGACATTCAGTGTCCACCAGCAAACTGCTAGGCTCTGTATAATCATGTTTTGTGGATTTAGAAATATATGTTATTCTATATAATATATTATTTATCTATTCTCTCTATTCAGACATATATGGAAAGTAGGTAGGGGTAGAAGGATTTCAATTGCCACTGACGCTAACGACATCAGTAATTGCTAAGGTATAGTTAATAGATCCTTAATATGGGAGTTCTTTCTGAGGGCATCAAATAAAAAAATGTTCTACAACCTTTCTACCAAATGGCATATTAAATTAAATAGGTGATCGGCTCACCCGTAATAAAACAAATGGTTGCAAGTAAAAAACAATTTCCAATTTCTAGCTTTAGAGGTCTGAAGTTCGTTAACAAAAGGAATACAGCATCAAATATAATTTATTTATTATTTTGAACTGAAGTACGTAACAAATTGTTTTGCTTTTGTAGTTTTCACGAAATTTATTAAACTTAATATGTACTCCAGGATTGTTGTATTGAATTTACTCAGAAAATCTGGCTTGTTGTTCGTTGTATTTACGTCAGTTTGGACCCTTTAGGCAAAAATTAATTCCGCAATACGCCATTCAACATGCATGTGGAATAAGAAGACAATCCACTCTAATTAATTCTGGGTAACTCAACGAACTCGAAGCATCCACACAACGCACATGCATACAATGCATGTAGTACATATCTGACCTGGAGTTAGAACTATAGTTAAAATTACAACATCCCACACTATATAATCTATTATACTATCAAACTAGAATACGTTACGAAGCGCTTTGGTACAATGTTTAGCTGGTGAACAATAGACTGAAGAATAAGTTTCAACTTATATACAAGGCGTCCCATGAAGAATGGGAAAAAAGGCAAAATAATGTTCGAACTTTCTTAATTCAGTTCTAAGCCTCCAAAAACCACTTCTAGAAGCATCAAATTGGAGTTTTTCAATCTCTTCGTCACTGACATCAATTTTCTTCATATGCTTTTTTATTTTCGTATTTTTACTGAGTTATTATAGCTTAAATTTCGTTCTTAACGACATAGCAAATTTTATTTCGATTGCTTTCCTTTTCTTGATGAAGCCTTTAATAATGGTCTAAAGTGTAGTACTAACATTACTTTTGGTTAACCTATACACTAGTGACTTTTTTCTCATTAGTCATGTCCCTGTATATCAAACGTTACAATAAAATTAGTGAAAAATACAGAAAAAGTAGATGTATGCAATGGGATTAAATATTTTTACAATCTTGGGGTAATATTAAATCAGGAAATTTTTCAAACTAGAATATTATGGAAATTATCGGGATACGTTACACTGGTTTGAATACGTAAATAGTTGGGAGACAGAGAATCTAGCTAATTAAATATTTGCTTAATATTAAGTAAAGAGATCTAGAACACGAAGAGCATAATGGAGTAAGAACAAAGAGTCTGTACTTTTTCATTCCACATCATCCATATTATTAAATTTTTTATATTAGAATTGTAAATTCACGTCTGCAAAATATCGTAACACTAACTCATTTTTATATATTTTTTTTCTAAAGTTGAACGTCCAATCCACTTTGCAGTTGAAATAGAATTTCTGCAATTCTATAAACCTGCAAAGTTTGCTATAATTTTTGAATAAATGCCTTCCTCTATAGTGGATATTTAAAATGTGACGAGAAAATTCGTTTTGTACGGATATTTATCCCACTTACCTAATGTTTGTAGCATATATTTTCACTTTATTAATATACGTCAGTATCATTTGGACTTTTGGAAATTTTAATTGTGTCCCCAACGCTTCTATACAAACCCATGGACTAGACTCCTTCAATTATATCCATCGTTTCTTTTTGAAAATCAATATTCCGTGTAAACTAGTTACTCATACAACTGTTTAAATGTTTTTTCTTTGTATTTCAGGTACCAGCATATACCTCAGAATGGATAACTTCGGTAGAAGATCAATTAGAAAAGAAAACGGGAAGGTTGGAACTTTCTGGAGTCGGCGGGAGCTGGGGTACATTAAGGCTTCGATGCGAAGCAACTCTTTTTAGGTTATACCGTGCCAACAGCCTGGAGGTGGAAGTTCGACCGGATACGCCACAGCCGGCTTCAGTACTCCTTATGGGACCAAGTAATAATGGTAAGTTTCAGTCGTAGACTGGTTAATTAAAAGACCAAATGGTTTACCCTACATCGCCCCATATTTTTCTCGTGTGATAGAGGTCACTTTCCACATAGTCATGTAATAGATATTTACGATATAAGTGTCGTAAAGATTCATATTACGAAATGAGATGGGAAATTTATCAAACCAGGCCGCCAGCCCGAGTTTGATAACCCATTGAATATCGTAATATGAATTTACGATACGAATATAGTACATTATTTTACCTACTACTAATAATGTTGATTATTTACTCAAAATTAGTCGATATTCCTGAAATTATTGATATTAGAATCATGTAACAAGCAAGCGTTGCGCTCATTGTTGATTTATTTTGCGAACTGTCAATTTCGCGTTCACTTCAGTTTGGTATAATTGTATCGACATGAGTTCCGACTATGAAAGTGTGGATTCTGATATAGAAGTTGCTGCAAATAACGCAATACAAACCCTAGTACCCGCTAAATCCCGCAATAGATACGAAAAATAATATAAGCAATTCGAAGACTGGTGCAGTTCAAAAAAAGTCCGTGATATATCGGAGAAAATCTTATTAGCTTATTTTGCTGGGAAAGCTGAAGAAGAAATTGCATCATCATTATGGACACATTATAGTATGCTGAATTGTCACTCATTCTGCAAACTGTCAACTTTGACACGTTCATTCCAATTAATTTTACTTTACCGCACTAGTGCGGTAAAGTATCTCATTACGAGACTCATATCAGTATCGTAATGTTTGATATTACATATTGGTAGTAGATAATAGTATATTACGTAACGTGTGTGGTAAGAAACACGTA
Organism: Lochmaea capreae; assembly: GCA_949126875.1. Classification (NCBI taxonomy): domain Eukaryota; kingdom Metazoa; phylum Arthropoda; class Insecta; order Coleoptera; family Chrysomelidae; genus Lochmaea; species Lochmaea capreae. The sequence continues at coordinate 16,839,241 of OX421409.1, forward strand.
ATTCCGTGAGTGCGTAAAATGCTTTACAACAGTAGTTACGTACTATACTTTACCTACGACCTACTTGTACTTGTATTTATAATCTTATTATTAATAATACTTGAACAACATCAACAATAGATATTTTTAATAATTTTATTGTATAACATTTAATACCATAATATTAGTTATAATAATAATTGTTTATAGTAGGTAACAGTACAGTTATTAAACACAGATCATAGATCGCTTCCTTTGCTTGTTGAAGCATAAGACACAACAGTTACATTATTAGAGGTGCTTGTTAAACTTTCATCTCCATCTCTATTACCAATGAAAGAAGCACATCAAAGAACTAACGTTTAATTAACATATTGTTGATAATCAAAAGTCCATTTTTCAATTATAATCAATACATACTTAGCCCTTTGGGCTTTTCATAGTTAAACGTGGCAATATCGAATGTTTTCAAATAGTAAATTTTGAATAAAATGGCAACGTCTATTGACAGTTGCTAAGATGTTGCTAGGGAAGCCGTGGGATTTACTTTACAGCTGTGCGTTTTTTTTACCGTGCATAATAGACGTCATTACATTGATGCCGACTGTGTGTTATTGACTGATTACAGGGGGGGTCGTAGGTAAAATATTTTTTATCAACTTTTACCTTGGCTTCTCTATTATATAGAAATCGATTTTTGCAGTTAATTACTGCTTCAAATCGTACAAATACTTGTTGATCGTTTGATTATACAAACATGTGATTTATGGCAAACAATTAAGCCTTTGATTATCATATTTCTCGAAAACGCATTAGAAATTCTGTGAAAATGACATCAGCATATATCTCGGTCTTAATAGCTTTCATAAGGACATACGAAGCAGTTAAATTCAATTAAGAAGAACAATTTGGGGTGAAGTTGGATTGCGTAAATAGAAAATATCGCTCAGTTGTGTGTATACCTTCTAAAAATCTAATTATAAAATGTTTCAGTAAAATTGTAGCTGAAATGTGTAATTGATGGTTATACATGCCTCCATGTTGCGGTGGATCGTATTGCGGTGCGATGTAGCGGCGCGTGTCAAAAGTAAATATGCGGTGTGGACCATGGCAACATTGGTCGCGTTCATCTCAACGTAGCGCAATCGGAGCGATAATCAATTTCCTGCTAAACGCGTGTTTTATCAACTGAATGATGTGAGCGCTGTGGTAGCAGTCGTCATTTTTCCCATCAGAATTGAAATACGCTACACTACCGATCAGTGATGCATTAACTGTCATTTATGACAAGTATCATGTGAATAAACATATAAAATGATATAGCATAATTTTTTTTGAAGATATTTTAAACCTTTGTATCTTGAAAATGAATGAACACCACAACTATTAAACTAAATTGAAATCGCAGATGAATGAATAACTATTGCAGTCATATGTTAAATAAAATTTGGTTATGTTGTTGTATCAAGATTAGAACGTTCAGCAGAGTTAAGAAATGATGGATTACTCTAAAAATCACTACCTGATCAACTTTGTTGGGATGAACGCGACCATTAGTCGCGTTCATCCCGACGTAGCGCTACCAAAGCGATTAATGATTTCCTGCTGAACACGTTTTTTGTCAACGATAAGATGTGAGCGCTGTGGCAGCAGTCGCCATTTTTTTCATCAGAATTGAAATCCGCATCAACTGTGATTGATGTCAAATATTATGTTAATAAACATGAAATGACATAATATATTTTTATTTGAAGATATTTCAGGCATTTTTGTTCTGAAATAGGATGAAAAGCAGCAGGAACTGTTAAACTTGATTGAAATCAAAAATAATATATCGAATAAAATTAGGTTATGTTGTCATAAAATGATAAGACGTTCAGTGGGATTAAGAATCAATTATATCACTCCAAAAACCGCTACCTGATCAACTGTGTTGGGATGAACGCGACCATTGACATTATTGAGTGAGTGAAATGTAGATGGCGAAACTCTAATTATACTTATGGTTACCTATTTTCCCATTTCAGAGTTAGTTTCTACACGCACTACAATTGATTAATTGATTGGTCGGCACCATCAGTCAGTTGTGTCGTTTATGTAAAGAGACCAATAGCACTAATCAGGCTCAACAGCCTTTTCACGTTGTCCTTCTTCGAGAAATCCTCCCTTCGGTGCTTGACATTCGAAGATAATGTGAGAGGCTGTTTCCTCCTCTTCCATGCACAAGTGACAGATAGGTTCCTCCCTATATATGCAAATTATATGCATGTGTAGGTCGCACTACGATAGGATCCAACGCAACATGGAGATATGTGAAGCTACCAATCTGTACAGATAGTGTAAGCTCTTTGTAAAATTCCCTGTAAATCCATACGTTCAATAAACGTTTCTTATTTTATTATTGTATTTCTATTCACATTTCCGTTTGCACTCGATTGATGGAAATCGGAAAATCTGTGCATGCATTTTCTTTGACGAAACTAGTTGAAACAGACTAATTTATATTGAAAGATTAGTTCGCGAATTTTTTGATAGATGGCGCCACTTTTGCGTGAATCCAGAAAAAACAGCGCCATCTATGAGAAATCACGTGAACTGAAAAAAAATTAGTTCGCAGGTTTTTTCATAGATGGCGCCACTTTCATGTGAATCCCAGAAAAACCAGCGCCATCAATGAGAAAACACGTGAACTAAAAAAAATAGTTTATAGGTTTTTTGATAGTTGGCGCCACTTTCATGTGAATCCCAGAAAAAACAGCGCCATCTATGAAAAAACCCGTGAACTAAAAAAAATTAGTTCGCGAATTTTTTGATAGATGGCGCCACTTTTGCGTGAATCCAGAAAAAACAGCGCCATCTATGAGAAATCACGTGAACTGAAAAAAAATTAGTTCGCAGGTTTATTGATAGATGGCGCCACTTTCGTGTGAATCCCAGAAAAATACAGCGCCATCTATTAGAAAACACGTAAACTAAAAAAATTACTTCGCAGGTTTTTTTATAGATGGCGCCACTTTCGTGTGAATCCCGGAAACAGCAGGGCCATCTATGAAAAAACCCGTGAACTAAAAAAAATTAGTTCGTGGATTTTTTGATAGATGGCGCCACTTTTGCGTGAATCCAGAAAAAACAGCGCCATCTATGAGAAAACACGTGAACTAAAAAAATTACGTCGCAGGTTTTTTGATAGATGGCGCCACTTTCATGTGAATCCCAGAAAAAACAGCGCCATCTATGACAAAACACGTTAACTAAAAAAATTACTTCGCAGGTTTTTTTATAGATGGCGCCACTTTCATGTGAATCAAAAATCAGTTATCAGGTTTATTGATAGATGGCGCCACTTTCGTGTGAATCCCCGAAAAATACAGCGCCATCTATGAGAAAACACGTGAACTAAAAAAATTACTTCGCAGGTTTTTTTATAGATGGCGCCACTTTCGTGTGAATCCCGGAAACAGCAGGGCCATCTATGAAAAAACCCGTGAACTAAAAAAAATTAGTTCGTGGATTTTTTGATAGATGGCGCCACTTTTGCGTGAATCCAGAAAAAACAGCGCCATCTATGAGAAAACACGTGAACTAAAAAAATTACGTCGCAGGTTTTTTGATAGATGGCGCCACTTTCATGTGAATCCCAGAAAAAACAGCGCCATCTATGACAAAACACGTTAACTAAAAAAATTACTTCGCAGGTTTTTTTATAGATGGCGCCACTTTCATGTGAATCAAAAATCAGTTATCAGGTTTATTGATAGATGGCGCCACTTTCGTGTGAATCCCCGAAAAATACAGCGCCATCTATGAGAAAACACGTGAACTAAAAAAATTACTTCGCAGGTTTTTTTATAGATGGCGCCACTTTCGTGTGAATCCCGGAAACAGCAGGGCCATCTATGAAAAAACCCGTGAACTAAAAAAAATTAGTTCGTGGATTTTTTGATAGATGGCGCCACTTTTGCGTGAATCCAGAAAAAACAGCGCCATCTATGAGAAAACACGTGAACTAAAAAAATTACTTCGCAGGTTTTTTGATAGATGGCGCCACTTTCGTGTGAATCCCAGAAACAGCAGCGCCATCTATGAGAAAACACGTGAACTGAAAAAAATTTGTCCGCAGGTTTTTTGATAACCACTTTCATGTGAATCCCAGAAACAGCAGCGCCATCTATGAGAAAACACGTGAACTGAAAAAAATTTGTCCGCAGGTTTTTTGATAGATGGCGCCACTTTCATGTGAATCCCGGAAAAACCAGCGCCATCTATGAGAAAACACGTGAACTGTAAAAAAAAGTAGTTCACGGGTTTTTTGATAGATGGCGCCACTTTCGTGTGATTCCCAGAAAAATATAGCCCCATCTATGGGAAAACACGAGAACTAAAAAAAAATTATTTCACAGGTTTTTTGATAGATAGCGCCACTTTTGTGTGAATCCCAGAAAATACAGCGTCATCTATCAAAAAACCTGCGAATTAATTTTTTGTTGGAAATTCAATGAACGCTTAGCAGTACCAATCTGAATTAGTACCGTTTATTGAGGAAAGTGCTAAAGAGAGGAAAGGGTTGAGGGAAAATAATAAAACAAACCAATTTTCCTTTCGAATTATATTTAATCGAAAAAAGCACAAACTAATTTATAGAGATAAATGCAGTTTTGAGTTTCGTACGCGACTCCATTAACAATATCAGTTTATAATTGAAACATGGCAGCATTGACATTGTTGAGTGAGTGCAATGGTCGCGTTCAGCCACCCTAGCACTAGGCAAGAGCTGAGTAATCAGTGCGCGAATTCGACCGTTAAGTGACAGCGCTAGCTGTAACGGTCGCCATTTTTTCCAGCGAATTTATTTTCCGCTAAGTTAGTCAGCGGTTCGTTATGTCAACCGATGATATCAACAAAAACAAACAACAGAGCAGAGCATCAAAGCATAGACGTTCAGCCACCTTCAAGCGCTTTCACGGAGTGCCGTTACAGTCCGCAGAAGCAAACATGAGCCCTGGTGGGCGTGTTCATGTCGCTGTAGTTGTATTTTTGTAGTAACAATCGATATTTTAAATCGATAACCAAAGATCGATACCATAAGTGTCAACTGTTAAGAGATATGTAAACAAAGTCAAACTTGCTAAAAATTTAACTCTAAATTTTAATAAAAACATTTATATTGGACCAAAAATAAAACTACCTCCTCGCATTGACAACACTGATACAGACACTAAAAATGAATAAAATGATGTATGTGGATGAAATCACTCGGTCATATATTATTTCGATTATGTTAACAAATTACTAATGTACGTTCGTTAACATTAGCTCCTGATTGGCTCGTTGCGATGACCTTTCTTTTAGTTCGCATATTTTCCGGGGCTCATGTTTGCTTCTGTTAACTGTACTAGCGCTAACTTTGCGTTAGTGTGGCTGAACGCGCCCAATGTAGATAGCGGCACAAACACTTTCTCGGTACCTACTTTCGACACGCGTATACTGTCAATTTAACTCTCATTTTCTCCTTGTCTTCCGTTGGTCTCTGTCACTCTGTCATTCTATGTCGGTCTTCTTCTGCCTTCTTTTAATCTCTCACAAGTACGAAAAAATGGAGTGAATAATAGTATATTATTAAACGAGCAATTTATGATAGCCATTATTCACGCAGGGAGACGTAGAAGTCACCCGAGAGAATAATGGCCACAAATTGCGAGTTCAATACTATACTTTGTCCATGACCCTTGATACCTTTATTAAATAAAAGTTAAGTAAATAATGCGAGTGTAGAACGGAAAGTAATAATTTGGTATTTGGTATTAATGACAATTCTAACGTCAAAATTAATAAATTTCTGGAGTACGTCAAATAATGTGACATATAGGGATGGGCGATACTGTGTAAAATATCGATACACCGTACCGTTATAAATACAGTGCTATTCAAAAGTCCCCTCCCCCCCTCGTATCTTTTGAACGGCTACACAAATTTGGAGCGTGAAAATAAAGTGTTGTAAACTTCTCTACGAATGGTAACAGGTGACGTAATAGTAATAGATGACGTCACAGTGCCACTCTGGCCAATCATTTTAAATAGGACCTTATGGAAAGTGATATCTCGTTTGAAAGGCATTGACATTGGCTACATAGCCATATTAATTTTGTTTGGGTTTATACTTATTTTGACGGATAAATTGAATAAATACCAAAATTATTATTTCACAGTTAAATATTGAAGATTTTTCAGTCTGCCTATGGTTAGTTGTCAAAAAAATTGACGTTTTTAATTTAATAGTGTTTGTTGCTTTGCAAAGTTTTTCTAAATAGCTTAAATATTTAATTTTATTATTGTTTAACGAGAAGTTTAAGAGTTTACATAGGCAAGATGGTACGTACTCAAGCTGACAAAGTAGCAGCTATCTTAATAATTGGTAAATCTGGAAATAATCTCCATGAAGCGGAACGTTTATTTAATGAGAGATACCCAGATCGCCATATCTCGAGAACTTATTTGAGGGAGCTTCTTCACAAGTTTGAAGCAACAGGTAGTGTTCAAGATACCAACATTTAGTGATCATAAAAAAAATTGATATAGTTGCTGAAATGGTAGTAAACCCTACTTCCTCTTCAACTAAAGTTGCGTCTATCTGAAGTAAGTAAAACTACAGTACAGAGAGTGTTGGCTAAAAATAAATTTCATCCCTACAAGTTAAAAATGGTGCACCACCTTTCGGATGATGACCCCGACAGAAGACTCGAATTCTGTGAATGTATGACAAATAAAATTAGTCAAAACCCACATTACACAAAAACAATTTGTTTTAGTGACGAAAGTAATTTTTGCCTCAATGGAAATGTGAATACACAAAATGTAAGGTAATTGGAGTGATACAAATTCTCACACCTTTCGTGAACTACATACCAAATTTCCAGAAAAAGTCAATGATTGGGCAGGTATTTTGGGAAACCACATAGTTGATCCTGTTTTCCCAAATTCAAATTTAAGCGATGAAGTGTATCTGGAGATGCTACAAAATGCAATTGAGCAGTTAATTCTTGAAATTCTGGACGATAATCCAGTTGAATTCGGCCATCTGGAAATAATATTTCAACAAGATGGTGCTCTTGCACATTATTATGGTGCAGTAAGACGTTACCTGGATGAAGAATATCGAGGTAGATGGATCGGCCGGTGAGGTCCTATAGAATGGCCACCTCGGTCACCAGATCTGACACCATTAGATTTTTTTCTATGGGGGTACTTGAAATCCAAGGTTTATACTACGGCACCAGATAGCATTGGCGTTTTGAAATAAAGAATCATTGAAGAATGCAATGCAATTTCAGCTGACACATTCGAACGAGTTCGACAAGAGTTTACTAATAGGATGTATTACTGTCAGGAAGTAGACGGAGCACATTTCGAACACTTGCTATAAGAATCCATTGTTGATATTTGATTAATTAAATTAAAAAAAATAATTTCAATAATTTTGGTATTTATTTAATTTATCCGTCAAAATTAGTTTAAACCCAAACAAAATTAATATGGCTATGTAGCCAATGTCAATGCCTTTCAAACGAGATATCACTTGCCATAAGGTCCTATTTAAAATTATTGGCCAGAGTGGCACTGTGACGTCATCTATTAATATTACGTCACCTGTTACCATTCGTACAAAAGTTTACAATACTTTATTATCACCCTCCAAATTTTATCAATGTAAGTGTAGCCGTTCAAAAGATACGAGGGGGGGAGGGGACTTTTGAATAGCACTGTATATTGTTTTAAATATTTCAAACTTAGAAAATATTGTGATGAAAAGTATCAATACAAAAAATTTCGATATTTTATCGATACGATATATTTCAGAAACACAAATACGGAGATTTCATAGTTTATTTCATATTGTACCCCCATCTCTAGTCACCTAAGCCGGAATGTTGTGTTGTCATAGCAAATTTACGGTATTCAAATGCAAAAGCGTGAATTATAAACCATAATTCACTCTAGTATATATATGGATACCATATTCCCTTTGTTAAATAGTAAAATAATGACTTATTATTAAGTGGTCGTGGACAAAGAAATTAATGGAATAATTTTATTCACAGGTGATAAAAGGACGATGTCAACGTTGGAGCTGTTTGTCACCCTTCCGTTGCTAATAACGGTAAGAAGTTGGAGATGCTAGTGGATCATGATAGTTCAATCGAAATAATATTTTATTGAATCCAAATTTTTAATTAAACTTTCTGGAAAATGTCACTTTTTGTATTGTGAATTTTCTCGCATCTCTCGGGTTTATCCTTCTTGCTGCGAGTCTTAAAATACGAAAAATGTAATTTTTCAAAAATTAGAAGAAATCGAAAATGTAACATTGTTGGACTATTTGAAAATTCATGTTATTACTTAATTTTTAGTATCCATTCAAAGACAATTCATAAACGAATACAAAAATTACTTAGGAAAGTGAAAGAGGGTGCGAAAACGGATTTCGTGATTCACGACCAACAGTCGCAGTACATCGCGAGATGTCCTCGTTTTATTGTTCAACTCCTAGGCCAATCAAAAGACGATGTTCATATCTGAAAAACAACAACTCTTTAAGTATAAAAAAAATTCAATTTCCAAGAATGTATAAAACTCCGGTACAAAACAGAATTAATCAAATTTTCAGCAAGTAATTTATTTAGTTTACAGAACGATTTATATAAACGGCTTCATATTCGTTGAAGTAACAAAAAAAATTTCATTCAAGCATGAAATTCTGAAAAATATCACCAATATGTGTCAGTTTTACGAGTTCCTAGGTTTAAACACGTTAGCTGATTGGCCTATGGAAGACTTTTTTCCTTTTATTGTTTCACTTAGATCATAGGTAGGAAAATAAACAATTCTGCGGGTGAAAGTCAAAACACTTCTGTACTTAATGTCCCCATTGCCGAAAAGTGGTGAACATGTCAAAAAAATATTATAAAAAAAGACACTAAGCCGTTGAGGTCGGGATTCTTTGGTAATTTACTTGTTGTGGCAAACACAAGTTTATGAAATGGCAAATATTTTGATGGTCAATAAATATTATTTCATTAAAAATAGAAAACTCCATAGAAAATCGAATGTACCTACAACTATGATACTAGAAGTTACCTACAGAAAATAATCCAAAAAAGTAGAATAGCACTCAACCAGTGCAAAAACTGGGGGCTAGCATATGGGTCGGTAGTATGGTGGCAAGACTCTACAGGTTGGGGTGATCCAAAAGCTAAGTGGCATCCTAAGGCAAGCTTTCTTGGTAGCCATGAATGACATGAGAAGTGTTGATGAAAATATCACAATTTCAGGTCTACATACAAGGCGAAACCTCGACAGCCAGCTATAAAGCAATCAGCCTCAAGTTTCTTAGGACTGTTTGGAAATCTTACAAGAATTGGGCAGTCAAAATATGAACTGTCCTTAACCTGGGTGTCTAACCACTCAAATCGCAAGGGCAATTGGGAGGTACACTCACTAGCCCGAGAAGTGCCACGATGTGCTTGGTCCAAAACCATTCTGTGGTTTAGCGAAAAAGTTACAAAAAAACAAATAGTAATTATTGAGTTTAGTCCGATCTATTTAGACATTCAAAGCTACATAAATTTACAACAAGCTGGAAATTGTTGAAATCGTTCAAAATATAATTATAAATAAAATTTAAAAGTTTTCCATCTTTCCCCTGTATGGACAAAATTTTATTCGAGGTCAAAGGTCAAAAAAGTGAGATTTTCGCGATTTTCAGCAAAACGGTGAGCTTTATCATAAAAATACCTCAGACAAATTGTGGATCATAAAATCATCTATAAAAAATGTAAAAATATTTTATTTTTTTTCCTACGAGCCTCCGTTTCTGAAATATAACGATTAAAAAAATTTGCAAAAGTTGTAATTGTCATAATATGCACACGTTTCCACGCCACCTATGAGGTAGTGTACTTAACGCGTTTTTTTAACGCGGTTTTCCCAGTGGGCCTATTCCACGGGTCAGTTATGATCCTGTTTAATTTGAAACTATTGCAAAATATCGAAAATTAACAACCACTGTTGGTGATTCAAAGTTAGAGCATGACCGGCCTTGACAATTTGTACAAGCCAGAGAACAAAACAGTCCAGCTTTTTTACAACCACATTTAGCACTGCATCCCGTTTTGCGGTTACAAAAAACTGTGTTCAGCAGTTTTTCCGGCGCAGGTAGAAGTAAATTTTGAACTGGTTCTAATGTATTGTTGACCAACTTCCAACCCCAGTCTGTAGGATCTAGCTGATACCCAAGCCACACTTGAACTTGATAATAAACCCGAAAAATATGTTGATGAGCAGCAACTGAGGTTGGAGGAAGACAAGCTAATTGAATTTGCTTTTTACTTCTAGAATTTTTAACAAAACACGCATAATCTGAACTTATCTAAGCAGGTAGGTTTTTTAGGAGCTCCGTACATAGAAAGAAGAAAACGAATGCCGTTGGTGAGAACTTCTTGTCGAGTTGAATTACTGTACATGATTTTCACACATTTTAAGTGTAAGTTATAAGGATCGATAAAAAAATATTTAAACATATATTACAACTCTGGAGATGTATGTACGATTATGCATATTATGACAACTTTTACAAATTTTTGAATCGTTATATCTCAGAAACGGTGGCTCGTAGGAAAAAAAGTATTTTCACATTTTTTATATATAATTTTATTCTCTACAATTTTTGTTTGAAACAATTTTATGATAACACTCACCGTTTTCCTGAAAATTGCGAAAACCTCATTTTTTGTACCTTTGACCTTGAATAAAAATTTTTCCATACAGGGGAAAGATGGGGAACTTTCAAATTTTAGTTATAAGTATATTTTGAACAATTTCACCAATTTTCAGCTTGTTGTAAATTTATGTCGCTTCACTCTTATTTTTTGGTTTAATTTGACCGGAGTAGTTCCTTATTGCTATATATGTTTTCTCGGGCAATTCTACTTCATCAGTAAAGAATGAGACAGGTCAAAGATTTCAAAGTTCAAATTTATCCAGAATAGGCGAACAACCAGAATCCGGGTTGAGCTCCTGACAAGGTACTGTAGACCCAACAAATATATGAGCAGCATCGGATTGGCAGACACAACCATATTGCAGGCTTTGCCAAGATGAGTCTTCTCATCGCATATACTGTGCTACTGCGGAGGCCTGACTAGGCGACTCGACGATGGTTAAAAATTCCCAACACTCTCAATATATGGAGTACCTGATGATTAGCATACGGAATCTATTAGTAAGGACCGGTCTAGACAAACAACTCTAGCATAACATGAAGGTTTACACAATAGATTTGTAAAGCTTAAAACCAATCTTTCTTGTGAACGTGTTGGGGCGATACCTCTAATAAGTAAGATTTAGATATTATCAGTGGGAACGTTCCAAGTGAAAATCAGGTTGTATGTAATCTGCTTAAAGTATTGAGAAAATCGTTGAAGTTTTAATTGGATCAATTTTGTGAATTCGAGAAATTTCCTCATGATTAATTCAATAAATACATTATGGAAAAAAATATGTAAACATAACGTCATGATAAACTAATAATACCAAATATATTAAAAGCCTATCAACTACATTACATTTTCAATTCGTATAAAGCTCATTAATTGGTGAATTAATTAGATTAATATACTGGAAACATTCGAACAAAATGACTGAAACGGCTGGATTCAAATTATTTGATATAAATATTATTTTACGATGTATAAAAAAAGTTACACAGGATCTAAAAGCCAATATGCAGTCAACAGGTATCGAAATTTACTAGTCACATACGAGGTGTATCACAATATACTATTTGTAACGAAGAGTTCTATATAATGCAAGCAACTATAATAAAATAGGGGTATCGAAAAGAGAGGACCTTGATTTTTCTTTCTAAAATTATAAACAGTGCCAAATGTCTGACGAATCCCGCCTCTACGATGAAAGTGTACAATTTTCGTAGGTACAATTTTATACTTATTGTATTTCAACAGTAAATCTATTTCTTTCACAATCAGTTCATTGAAAGGATCTAAATTGAAAAGTATGTAGACCCCAAGAAGATCCTTACACTTTAGTGAATATCTTACCACTGCTCCTAGTTTATCGTGTATATTTTCTACCTTATCAACAGAGATCTTCAAGTGTAATTTAACAGTGGAAAAATCTTTTAGAAGCTGTAAAGCGAGACACTCGGGTATACAGCCTTTTTAGTTTTTCCCACTTGACCCAGTATCTTGTTGGATCATTTCCTTTTTAGCAACATTCTCCACTACTATTCCACCCAATTTCTTCTCGGCCTTACTCTCATTATCTTTCCTGATACTATTTTCCAAGCTACCACCTCCTCCATTCGTTCCACGCTGTTTAGCAACTGCAATCTTTTTAAAAATATTATATCAATATTATTTAACAGCTCATAAATTTCATTTTTGTGCGCCGTCTTTATCTTTCTTCTGTTTTTCTCCACCATAGATTCTTCATAATACTCTTCTACCAGACAACAAGTGTATTGTTTCTTGATCATGCCCTTACGTTACTGTAGGTTTTTTTATTGTTTGGTGCACACTTTCCTCCATTGCTCTTATGACTTGTTTTGATTTCAAAATATTTGAAAACTCTCTGGAACACATGTTGTCCTTGGTCAGTTCAAAATTAATGTATGCCTCTTCATTGCATTTATCAATAATAAGAACTACTACGTATATAAAGTTGTTCTTTATAAGTACTTTATAAGCATTCTGCACATCAAGCTTGATTTATGATTGAGATCATTTTCTGCTATCATTTGATTGGTTCAGCACCACCAGTCAGAGGCTTAGAGTCCTCGGTACCTCAGCCTTTAGGCTTTTTGTGTTCTTGGATGTGGCGTTTATGTGAAGAGACCAGTGGCCCTTATCAGGCTCAACAGTCTTTTCACTAGGTCCTTGTTAGAGAAATCCTCCCTTGGATGTTCTACTCCTAGGAGTCTATATCTCCAATGAGATAATGCTTCACAATCGAAGATCATGTGAGAGGCTGTTTTCTCCTCTTCCATGCTCAACCGACAGATAGGTTCCTCCCTTTATATGCCGATTGTGTGCATGAGCTTCCTCAGGGTACAGTGACCAGTGATTAAACTCGTCACTATCCTTATCTTTCCCCTGCTAAGGTTTAGTATTTCGTTAGTCAGCGTCTCCGAGGGTTTTCTGACCAGGAGTTTGCTGTGTTCCTGTTTTGGCACGTGTTTAGTTTGAGTCCTCCAAGATGTACAACCACGTGCAGCAGTTTTGGATATCCCAAATACTGGTTCAGGACCAGTGAATGCGGTCTCAGACCCTAGCTTTGCTAGAATGTCTGCCTTTTCATTTCCTACAATGCCATTGCGCTCCGGGACCCACTTAAGAGTAACTCTATTATGGTTAGCCAGGTTGTAGACAGATCTGATCTGGGGACATGCTAAAGATTTTAGTGCTGCCTGACTATCAGAGTGTATACAAATTTTGTGGCCTCTATACCCCCTGACGTTGTTTAAGTATTATATAGGTGTGTTGCTATTTTTTCCATCTCTGGTGACACTGGTGCCAGAATATAATTTAAAAATGTTTAGTAAAAGGAAATGTCTGATTTTTAAAATTGTACTTACCAAGAAGAAACGTATACTTCCAGTGAAGATCTTTGCACTGCATCTTAACCTATTCCCTTCCAATCTTCCATCCGCTAACCTCAGGAGACTGTACACATCCATCAACGTAAAGTATTGTATAATTTCATAGAATCAACCCAAATATTTCCAGCAATGAACTGATTGACAGGCACTGTAAATAATATTGAAGCTAATGTACGATAATTACACAGCCTGCATACATAATCGATTTTATATTTTGTCTTTCCCGAATGTATTTGACAATCTGACATTTTTTCAACCTCATTTTCCGTCATACAAAAATAATGATGGGGAAAGAACCATGCTAAGTGAGCTGCACGCTATGAATGTCTTGGTCATTCCTTAAATCAAATATAGACTACACCCAAACTAACTGGGTGCAATCAATAACATTTTCCGGATCACTCCAGAATCCTGTACAACAAAGTAATGGAGCATCAACTTCCTTGAGAAGATTGAACTTTAAGGAGTATTCTAATTTGGGTGGAGCATAATAGAGAGTATGCTACTTCTACTTGCATTTGGATAGCCATGGGCTCGCTCCCATGGTCTGCTGTGAGCCAGTATGACCCAGCTCCACCACCACCACCTCACCTATCATCTGAACCCGATGTCCTAATTCGTTACAGGATATGTAACGAGTTGGAAGGCCAGAAAAATGAAGTAACCTTTCATTAACCTCCACTCAATTCTGTTCACAGCTGAACATTTGTGAATTATACAAACGAGTGCTAAATCGTGAAAAAAGATTTGTTAAAATGAATGATATGAATATTTATTAGAACTAAATGTTTTTTATTGATTGTTATAAAATATAGCCGTTTAGAGAGAAAATATAAATGTATGATATAATGTAAAAATAAAGTAAGACTGATAAAAAATTAAACATTTGATTGTTTTGAAATGGAGTGCTAACCAAAAGATAAATATTAATCGAATGTGCGGGCTGGTGTAATTATCCGAATAATCCAAATGTATGATTGTTATGTAAATACAATGTGAAGATAATATAGAATGTACAGTTATGGAATAAATTTTGTTTGTAAATATTGTTTATCATTTCATTCACGCAAACTACAAATATATTATACAAATTTAATTGACACTAGTAGAGTGAGAAAGCGTTCGGTGTTGGAATATTGGAAAGTGGTAAGTAATTTGTTAATTTTAGTAGATGGTGAGCGTTATTCAACAACAAACCTTCAAGCTGGTAGAAAAAGAGACGCAGTGACAGAATTGCACGAATTCTCAAAAATGAGCTAATAATGTCAAATTATTCCTAAAGCCAGAGACAAGTCTCTGCTAAAGCTCAACTATATTATCCAGTACAACAAAGACGAAGAATATGCGCTAGTTGGCGGATATATCTTATGGGATGGTCGCTTACAGCTGATATTTACCGTTACAAAACTAGTTATGGTGGCGAATGGATGCCAGTAAAAATAAAAATTGGTCAATACGGAAAAAAAGGCGTACGCATTCAAATTTTCTTTTTTTGGGAGAAGAAAAGACACCTACTACCTAAGATAATTAGCACCAATATTATACCCTTTTATAATACTTTGTTTATAAATTTTAGATTACTATAAATTTGTTTATAATTTATTTTCCATGACGTACAAATTCAGTCATACATGTTTCCTTCTAATGCACTTCTATTTTATCGTAATTCATAAAAATGTTATAGAAACAATGACACAATTGTAACTTTTTTCAAAATTTCATGGATTTAAAGGCGGTTATTTTGAAAAAAAAAATGGAAATATTAATTTTCAGTATAATATACATATCAACTAATAATATGCATAATTTCTAACCTAGCTCCTCATAACTGGTTTTGTATTTATTGCCCAAAACCAAAAATAACTTTAGTAAACTTCAAATGGGTTTACTGAACAATTAATGAATTTGCATTTGTGTCAGTGTTTCTCCAAAGGTGCGATATACTGTTATAATGCTAATAGAAAAAATATTCATAAAGCCTTAATACGTACCACTTTTCAATAATATGTTCTTTAGATCCTTTTTTGTTCGCAGGTAGTAGCAAATCATACGAGCCGCATTTGCCAAATTTCACTTGAAAAGTTTTGTTATATTTGTAGAAAATTTAAGGTGAAGTCACAAGCCAGATCATTTCCTGAAAATGTGAAAAAAGCTCATTTCATATATTTTGGTGCTCTAATCAGAGATCAAGGCAAACAGTGAGATCCCCGTGTGTACTGTGTCAGCTGTAGCGTGTCATTGGTTCAGTGTATGGAAGGGAAGAGAAGAAGTATGCCCCATGCAGTTCGAATGGTATCATTGGTTCAGTGTATGAGAGGGAGAAAAAGAAGTATGCCCTATGCAGTTCGAATGGTATGATTTGTATGGCGAGAACTCACCAACTGTTTTGATGATTGCTATTTTTGTATGACAAAGACTGACCAGTACCGACGGCGGCTTTGTATTAGCAAGATATTGTTTTGGGAAATAATGGAGATAATAAAGGTTCTTCTGAAAGCTCCGAGGAATAGTGTACCGACCCCACATTCACGATTGGTTGCAGTTCCGGCGAGACACGTGTGATTGTTTAAAAAGAGTTAAATGATTTAGTACGTGATTTGGGATTGTCATAAAAACAGTCAGAACTTTTGGTATGGCGAGAACCCACCAACTATTTTTATGATTGCTATTTTTGTATGACAAAGACTGAAGGTTATTCCAAATAGAAAAGCGTATGATCGAATATCCAAATTTGCAGTCTGCCATAAGACCTATTCCTCACAATGCAGACTTACCAGTACCGAAGGCGCCTTTGGATTGGCAAGATATTGTTTTGGGAAATAATTTACATAATAATGGTTTTTCAGGAAGTTTCGAGGAACAGTTTACCGACCCCACATTCACGATTGGTTGCAGTTCCGGCGAGCCACATGTGATTGTTTAAAAAGACTTAAATCATTTAGTACTTGATTTGGTGTTGTCATAAAAACGGTCAGAACTTTTGGTATGGCGAGAACCTACCAACTATTTTGATAATTGCTTTTTTTGTATGACAAAGACTGAAGGTTATTCCAAATAGAAAAGCGTATGATTGAATATCCAAATTTGCAGTCTGCCACAAGACTTGTTCCTCACAATGCGGACTTAGCAGTACCGACGGCGCCTTTGGATTGGCAAGATATTGTTTTGGGAAATAATGGAGATAATAACGGTTCTTCAGGAAGATCCGAGGAACAGTGTACCGACCCTACATTCACGCTTGGTTGCAGTTCCGGCGAGCCACATGTGATTATTTAAAAAGAGTTAAATGATTTAGTACGTGATTTGGGGTTGTCATAGCAACAGTCAGAACTTCTTGGATTCCGTCTTCAGGAGTGGAGCTTACTTGCCAAAGAAACGTTAATTACAACTTTTAGGAAAAGAAATGCTGCGTTTTCCATATTTTACAATATGGAAGATTCGTTGTGGCTGTACTGATATCAATGGCTTAATGCAAGAACTCGATATTCTTGTTCATAGACTCATCGAAATATAGTTTAAGAGCTGTGTTATTATATAATGGAAAATTAAAACCATCTCTACCAGCTGCCCATTCAGTGACAATGCAAGAAACCTACGAAAATATGTACTTTTGCCTCGGCTTCACATTAAACTTGGACTAGTGAAAAGCTTGTGAAGGCTTTGAATAAAGATGGTGAAGGATTTCAATACAAGTCTTTTCCCAGTTAAGTGACGCCAAGTTAAAGGAATGTATTTTTATTGGGCAACAAAATAATTATAAAGTTGCTGTACGATATTAATTTTATATAAAAGCTTACCACCCAAGAACTTAGAGATTGGAACTCGTTCGTAAGTGTCGTGAGGGGATTTTTGGGCAACAATACGCCAAACTGAGAACAGCTAGTTAATAAACCTTTAGATTCCTATAAATCGCTTGGCTGTCGAATGTCAAATTCACTTCCTCCATTCGCATTTATCATTTTTTCCTGGGAATTTGGGAGCTGGGAGAAAGGTTCCAGCAAGATATCGGAACAATGGAAATCCGGTACCAAGGGCGATGGGATCCAGCCATGATGGGTGATTCTGCTGGTTTTTGAAGAGGGAAGATACGACCTCCTATAAAAATAAAAAATAAAATGTGTTACAAATAAATATTTTTGGTTAATTTATATTTATTAATTAATATTAATTATACAAATATATTCGACACACAATGTTAAAAAACCTATAAAAACATTTTTTAAATAAATATTAAACGTAACTGTTTCCTATTGGGTTTTTTCAATGTTACAAAAAGTGTTATAGCTTTTTTTGGCAATTTTTGTTTGTAGATAGGTTCATTCTACAATAGTATGCTTTATGTTACAGCAAAAAAAGGTGTGTATGGTTTATTTACGATAAAAAGACGATGACGTTACAAAACAAAATTTTGTGATGTTGCCAGCATGTAGATTTTTTTCTTTATTCAAAGGAAGCTGGAACAGTCAATGTGACATTTCTTGTTTTTTATTCACCTGTACCTAGTAAAGCATACATTGAAGGTATTTATTTATAAATAAATGGCTTGTATGATATTCTCAGGTTTATTTAATATAAGGATATATGTATGTGGAAGTTGTGGATAAAATACAAAATACAGTAACCAATCATCCTATATCTCAATTACCATTTGATATTTATTATTTTTCATTGAGAATAGACTAACAAACACTGGAAGAAATAAATCAAAGCGTCAATCATCTTGAGGAATTTGAAATATAAATATAATTCAATTTAAAGTTTTACTAATCTAACCTATCATTAAAAACATTCAACTGAACGAATTTAAATATAATTTATAATTTGTATTGATAATAATTAAAGGAAATGGTGATTAAGGCGTTTAACTACACACTGCAGATTTGCCTAATTAATTAGTAACGAAAATAACGATTTTCCCAACATTGGAGAAAAAATGAATTCAGAAGTACTAGAAAAACTTGAAAAGACGGTGATCGATGTCAATAAACAATAAATGCATACTAAACCTAACCTTAATTGTGTCAAAACTGCTGAATGTTTCCAATTGATCTGACAACGTGTTGAAGTTTTGCCAACCCGTAAGCTGAAAATTGCCCTGGCCATTAAGTACAAACTGTATTTACGGCTGGTAAATTTATGTTTACTCTGATATGCAGGAAAGTAACTAAAAATGACATCATCGTCTTTTTATCGTAAATAAACCTTACCAGTGAATCTTAGATTTGAACATAGCAGTAACGCCCCCTAATGGTGGAATTTACAGATAGAAAATAATTTCCAGCAATTACGCTTGGCCAATATTTTTCTCCACAACCTGCGATAAATACTTTCCGAGATACAGCCGGTTACCTCGCTTAATGGACCACCCTGTACATGCCAGATTTATTTGGCTATAAAAAAAAATTAAACACAAAAAAAGCGATTAATTGATTTTCCAGAAAAACCAAGACATGATTAATTTATAAAGTAAGTAGTATGTAGGTGTAATTTGCAATAAAAAAAGTAGAAGTAATTTATTAAGCGTCCATCGGATGGACAAGGACAGGAGGAGGATGGCCGACAAATGGCGCCGGCAAGTGACGTTTCTCACGATAAAGTCCCGGCATTCTTGCAATCTGTCACTTTAGGAGTTATGTTGGCCATTTAGAACGGCCGTCATGACACCCAAAGACAGTCGTATTATCATTTACAGACTCCAAGCTTTCTACAACGTTGTATATTAAACAAAGCAAATAAGGATTGGAGAAGTGAACATGGACAGTTGAAAATCGGTGCATTCAGCTGTTACACAAAAAATTTCACAAAAAAGAAGTAATAAATAGGATCTGCGATGACAGGGTTAAAGAAAATCAAAGGATAATACTACATTACTATTTATTTAAATCCTCTAAATCACTAGGGATAATTTGAGTTGAAATTATTTTTTTATTACATCGAATCCCTTTGTCTCCGGATCATTAACTTAATTTTATTAATCTCTGCGAGTTTTAATCGATTAGATGAACCGGAGATAATAATCTGGGGTTTTCGTAGTCACGGTGTCATTTTAAAAACGCAGATGTACCTAGTAATTTACTAAAAGTTTTGTCTTTTTCACTTTTAATTTTAAAGCGTTTCTTGATATACATGATTAAACTTTCCATGTTTAGGAAGTTGCCCAACTAATAGTTTCAAGTACACTGCACCGAGCAGATAATGTTGCTGAATATTAATTTTAAAAATATCTTAGTTAATAACACCAAGGAGCGATTTAGGGGTGTATCAGAGTTCTAGACATTCCATGATATAAGAGAAATTTAGTTTAGCTAACGGGAAATTCGGGGTACTCAAGATTTAATGGAATTATCTCGTATGTTCAAAATTTGTAATTTATACTCAGCCAGCAAGATGTTGATTATGATAAGATCAATGCAGAAATTCAATTTAAAAAAATGTAGCTGTATACGAGTTAAAACTATCTGTATATGGCAAAATACTCATAGTAAAATCATGAAAATTTCTAAGCTTGTGTTTTCGGATACGATCTTTTTAACTAAAATATTTTCAAAGATGGCCGACTTTCGGTTCTACCGGAAGTCGACTGTATCTTTGTTATTTTGAAAGGAACAGCCTGTATATTAATACATTTTTAAAATATACGTGAAATTTTAGTATACTCTTGTCTGAAAACTTTTTCCGAAAAATGCATACTTTTTAAGTTATTAATTTTTTTGTAAAAAATTTGACCGTTGTAGACCCTTATAAATTATTTTTTTACGAGGATACCCTTGAAGATATGAAAATTGTTTCTGTTCGGTTGCTTCAAGCAAGGTCAGACGTATTTCAATCTATGTTGAAAAATTTTTCATTTTATACAGGGTGTGTATAAAAACTGTTCAAAGTTTAACTTCATAAATATCAAATTTCTTTATTTTTTTAAATAGAACCACCTGGTTTTTTCTATTTTATTGCACTCAGGGGTAAAAAATAAGGCAAACTCATGTATACCTTCCTATACCTAAACCTTACCGTTATCCAGATATTAAATGTTTTCTGTAAATTTTTAGAGATTCAGGTGTGGTCTAAATTTTATTTTGACCCGTTGATACAAGCACTAAGAAATAATAAATTTGCTTTTACTACATGGTAAATATGGCAAAGTTGTTACAAAAACATGTGCTTTATTTGCAGTAAGATATCCAGATATACCACGATCGAAATCGCACATTATTAAAACCACCAGACGAATTAAACAAACTTTTTTTATTCATGACAGTGCTCCAATCGTCATAAATAC
Source organism: Lochmaea capreae (assembly GCA_949126875.1). Lineage (NCBI taxonomy): Eukaryota > Metazoa > Arthropoda > Insecta > Coleoptera > Chrysomelidae > Lochmaea > Lochmaea capreae. The sequence goes on from OX421409.1 coordinate 16,860,168, forward strand.
ATTTTTAGAAGAGCAATTTGAAGACAGGTGGTTAGCAAATAATAGTCTTTTTCGGTGGCCACCTCGTTCTCCCGATATGATGCCTTTAGATTTTTTCATTTGGGGTCACATAAAACGAGAGGTTTACTCACAAGCCTTAACAACTAAAGAAGATTGTGAGCTAAGAGTTCGAAATTCCTTCAATTCCCTCTCTGACATAATGATAAGATGTGCGACGAATGAAGGAGTACTGAGAAGGGTTGAAAAATGCATTGAAGTTCAAGGGAGCAATTTTGAACATTTACTTTAAAACATCAGACTATTTTCCTTTGGCTTTTAATTTTCCATAAAATTTTGTAGCATATATTAGGGTGTGTTGTAACTCGGTAAGTTAACCCACTGGTCACAAGACCAAATTGTAAACAATACCTGACATTACTGAGGATGTGTTGTAACTGGTCACAAGACCAGCGGTTAAACTATGTTTAACCACTATTCAAAAGTTAAGCCTTTTCCGTTGTAACATGAATTGTTGATCAAGGGTCACGTAACCAATGGATTTCATTTGACATTTCAACCTTTCGTTTCCGTTGTTGTCATTAATATTCACTAATTTAGTTTCAAGCTGGATGTTTTAAAGTATTCTTGATTGTATTTGGTATGGAAATAAGCGTTGTGTGAAATAGTTTGACTTATTTTTTTATAATAAATATGGCTATTTTGGTACAGTTTATTAGTTTCAATTTCCTCTATATAATGGGTAAGTTTCTAGAGGCTCTAGGAATCATTTTCGGCTCGAACAACTCATCATCTGTGAGTTCTTGTAAATCAGCTCATGCTTCTTCCAATTCCCCCATTTTGTTTATAACAATTCGTACTTAATGTTGAACGGGGTAAATATATCTTTATATAAATTATTTTTTTACTTATTAACAAAAATAACTATAAAACGCCAATTGCAAATATAAATTGTCAAATGAAAACAGACAATCAGATAGAACTAGTAAAATTGCATTGTTCCGTGTTTGACCAAAGGTTAACTCTCCGAGATCTGATGGTAAACTTTTCGAAGGTTAACCAGTTGGTAAACGTCTAAAATTTCATGTTACAACAACCTTTTGAAGTTAACCAATGGTTAACTATAACAATGGTTTAACCTACCGAGTTACGACACACCCTTATGGTGTGTTATATCTCACACGTAAACTCGGTTTAATTATAACTGATGTTTAGACTGTGACGTATTGATTTATTTATTATCATTAATTACATCAGTCTAAACATCAGTTATAATTAAACCGAGTTTAGGTGTGAGATACAACGCGCCCTTAGTATTCTTTTAGAAATGTGCGATTTCGATCGTGGTCTATCTGGATATCTTACTGCAAATAAAGCACATGTTCTTGCAACAACTTTGCCATATTTACCATGTATTAAAAGCAAATTTACATAGGTAATCTTCTTTATTTCTTAGTGCTTGTATCAACGGATCAAAATAAAATTTAGACCACACCTGCATCTCTAAAAATGTACAGAAAACATTTATTACCTGGATAACGGTAAGGTTTAGGTATAGGAAAGTATACATGAATTTGCCTTAATGCATTAAAATAGAAAAAACCGGGTGGTTCTATTTAAAAAAATTAAGAAATTTGATATTTATAGAGTTAAACACTTTTTATACACTTAAGCATAATTTTTTATTTACACGATTCATCAGATACAATATATTATTTCGGTTTGTACAAGGAGTTTTGCAATATCGCAAAACTATAAGTTAAATTATTTGCAAAGGAATTCTGTTGAACAAGGAGATTTTCCGGAGCAGGAACAAAAATACTTTTGTTAAAGCTCCGTATCTGTGATACCTTCATAATAATTCGTAAGTATAAAACTATTCTTAATGAGCAATACATAATTTGTTACGTCTTCTGATTTTATTACTGGATTTATCGCTTGGTCTCACTCATTTATTTCCCACAATGCTCTTAATATATGCTGCTCTAAAGTGGGCTGTAACGGAGGTGGCTTATCGATCGAAACGGTTTTTTCGATTGCAACATGGTATCTCAAAGAAATACTTGAATTCCGCGTGGCTTCTGATTTTTTTGATGGATCATACAACAGTTAAAAAGTTACTTACAGCTTCTAAGGCAAACTTAAGATCAAGCTTTGTCAAATTAGCCAAAAAATATAATTTTTCACCTGGCATTTTTTTAATGAAGCGTAAAAAGTTTTTTTTCCACTTATAATTGCACAAGTGGTTTGTATTTTATCGGGTAAATTTGGGTTGTTTAATGAGAAACTGTTTCCTAGCAATTTGACGAGAATAACTGTCAACTATTAAAAACACGACACCGAAGGTGGAGTGTTTTTAGGTTGACAGTTATTCGAGTCAAATTGCTAAAGGAAACAGTTTAGAATTTATTTTGAATAACACAAATTTACCCAATATCAATACAAACCTCGAGTGTAATTCGGCAGGACAATTTGATGAATGAGAAATTTCGAAACATATCAATGCAAACTAGAGGATTATACTCGATACGTCCAGTTTTTTTTCCATTATTTTCGATTTCAGATACGAAATAAGTGAAATTGCAGTAAGCTGCTTCTCCTCCGCGCCAAGCTAGTTCAAACGCCAGAATGTGATATAATTTATTTTGAAGTCCTTCCGGTTCATTTTCGTTATGTAATCTGGCCATTGCAAATACTTCAGATTTATTAAGAGCTGATGCACTACATTTTCTCTTTTCGGGTTGTGCTTGTAGGATTTTACGTTTAGCATTACGTGCAGCTCGTGATGAATTAAACTGAACATCGGTGAAAGGGTTGAATACAATATTAAATTCGTTATAATATTTACTATGTAACATTTTAGCGGTGGTGTTCCAAATTGTTTTAACTACCGCTTCTTTGTAGTCTTCTCCGTTACTTTTTCGCATATTAAATGCCCAATCTTGCAATATTACATTCAATTTCTCGATGGAAGTATCTGGCTCAAATGTGTATCTTTTTGCATCGCAAAACGTAGAAAATTGTCGCCAGATTGATGATTGCGTCGCAACTGTAGTAGTAGACACACAGGTATTAACAATTTGACTAATTTCGGCGTCCGTAGACACACCGAATCGACTCATTGTTAGTTCTTGAAAATTCAATAAGTTGTTGACAAACATGCCAAACTATTTATTCTGGTAACCAACACCGCGATAATTGATGAAAAAATGAATAAGTGAAAAAACCACTAGTGTATTTGTCGCTGTAAAAGTTAAAGCTAACTTTTGCCGCTGTCAAAGTGACAATTGCACTGTGGCATATGCGATTTTTTATACATGAATTAAATTGTCAATATAATATAACGCCGGCGTAATATCGCGCTGTATGTTTTTTTTAGTAGATATTTAATGAATAGTTGAGAAAATTATACATTTTGAATAGATGTCAAAAAAAATTCTAAAATGTGAATAATTTGTAAACAAAAAATATCAAAGGAGTCCGAGCGACGAGTGCTCTTATCTTAAAATCGCTCTATCTTTTTTTCTATTGCATATTAATAGCTCAAACTTTCCCAAACATTTCTTAGTTTTCTAAATTTTGATACTACGTATTCAGAAAAAAACAACTAAAAACTTCCTCACTCAATTAATTTTATCGTACGTAAAAAGTCAGAATTTGGAGAAAACAAATTCTTCAATTTATTGGTCGTATGTAAAATGCTTTGGGGATTTCGGACCAGTTTCATTGTCTCTAGAATTGGTTGGAGGATACGTCATTAAATTTTTGTGACAAAATATCAATTATTCGCCGAGGAACCGCGAGCTGAGTCGTAAAATCGTTTTTTTCGCATTTTCAGTTAAAAAGTTATTATTGACCACCAATTTTAGGAAAAAATAAATGTCATATTCGTATTCGGCACCCTCGAAAATATAAAAATAGACTGATTTTAGCGATTAGAACGAGGTTAGTCGGCATGTGAAAAAAAAGGGGGAGTTCCTCTCCTCTACATATACAGGTGTTGTGCCCCGAGCTCCTACAGGGCAGAGAGATTTTTGAAGTAGCAGCTTTCCTTGTTACCTCGTTTTTTCGTTTCTGCATATTTTTTCAATGGCTGTTTGTTTATCCGACATGACAATAACTCTACAGCTGAAATTCCCGTTATGCAGCCCCATTTTATGATGGTGTTTTTTTACCGAGACATAACCAGTTAGGTAAATATTTTTAGCCGACTTCCACTGATATTTAGTAGTTTTTAGACCCCCCATATAGATCCTGTTTCGGAGTGCTCCTCCACTGTAGTCTATGCTGGTTTTAAGCTCCTTAAACCGGAGGTGGGCGTAAAATAAAAAAAGGAAATTTTTAAATCTTCCAACTCATTTCATCCTTTTACATTAAAATGAAACTCCATATTTTGGTCAATTCACTTTGCAAGCGTTATTTTTCACAAACTTGATTATTTTCACGGTAAATAAAACAACAGAGTGTAGAACCATTATCGTTTTGAGAAAAAAAATTAATTTGAGTATGCCTGCCGTTCACCGGACGGCGGGAATTTAATCTGTGTTTTAATTTGATTAATCGAAGTTTTAATTTAATTTCCCGCAACCTTTAAGTCGATAGAGATTTTCGGCCATTACTTAAATTAAAAAGATTCAATTTGCATCTCAAAATTTATAAATAGAACCAATTCATTTCGCTGGAGGAGCCCAGTAAGGGTTATAAGAAAGCAGGATTAAGTTTTTAATAAAGTTATTTCAGTTATAGTGATTTATCAAGTGATTATTTTTCCGACCCAAATATCGACCAATAGAATTGCACCATTCGACGTCACGTGGTACAACCTACATGGTATTATACTGATAATTTTTTGAAAATTTTCTCTGGTAGTTGCTATATATAAAAATAAAACATGATCCAGTCAAATTAACCACACGTCAAACTGACAGGTTGAATTCAATTGTGAAAATTGGAGATTTTCCATGAAAATGAGTCGATTTGGAGTTTGTTCTCTGTCCACCATCGATAAAAAAGTCAAAGGAAATGTTCCCATTAATACGGAGAAGGCAAAAAAACAATTCTATTGGCCGACATTTGGGACGGAAAAATAATCCTCCGAATACCACACGAGCTTCAAAATTATCTGGCATTTCCCTCAAGGTTCCCTGCAAACAAATAAACAAACCTATCGGGAAATACCCGATAATTTTGAAGTTCTTGTGGTATTATATATGAAAATTTATTAAAACTTATCTTGAAAGTGCGATTTGTTAATAGTTATTTGTGATATGCAGGTCGAATTTCAGGAGCGGTAATGTTTTTCAATGCATGATTAATCCGACGTGTAAAAATATCAATATTAAAATTGCTTCATGAAATGTATATCTTTTGTTTGTTCCTTGTGGTGTATTTAATATTGTTTTTAATAATACTATTATAACGTTTTAAAATTTTGAAAATTACTTTTGAACGAGCAGACCGTTCACTAAGAAGCAATAACTACTCCCCTGGCTATGCCAGGTATTGAATTACGCTTGCAAGATCTAATAATTATACTCTAACTAAAGTCAGTGTGATGACCATAAAATAAAGCAATGTTGTCAGATATATTTTCTAAAATTGTTAAACTCGCTACACAAATGTTCCTCTTACTTTAGTAAACTGTTAGTTCGTGATGTTATAAGAAAGCTAGTTTGGAAATATTTTTAAAAAAATACATAATGTAAATTTATTAGTAAACATCAAAATAAGTCGCACGAAATTACTGAAAAAAGAAAAATTAATTAAAACCACTTTTTATAAGTTCCTATATTTAAGAAAATGTTGAAGAGTTGGCAACGTATTGCACGTGCAGTCAAGACTTCGAAACAACCAATCATCAACTGCAGTATTCATCGCAATATAACGAAATAACCGAAGTATACTCCGTTTGACGTTTTTGGCAGTAAAAATTCTACGGTCTTGAGGTTGTTTTGTGGTTCGGCTTATAATCCATTAGTATCATTCAGTGTCGGGTGTAAATTTTGTTTTAAAGAAATTTTTAATATAATATCTATTTCTTGGTTGTTTGTGTTTAGTGAATTGTTATAGGTATTTATAGGTGATCTAGTGTAGAAGGGTATCATTAATATAATACCTTTCTGATGGTGTAGTGGTTAGGTCGAGTCAGTGAATTGATATTAATATAATATTCATTTGTTCGTAGACGTTAGGGTAAGTTTTATAATATAATTAATTAGAATGGCATTTTGGAGACCATTTGAAACAACAGTCCAAGATGATGCGCGGGATTATTGAATTGTGGATTTAAATATAAGAAGTTAGATAATCGAATGGTAATAATGGAGTCTCGGCGTATCGCTGAACTTAGACAGGAGTATTTGCGCAAAATAAAAGGGTACCGTGATTCAAATAGAACTATAATTTATTTAGACGAAACTTGGTTTGATACACATGATGTTGTCAAGTGTTTATTCATTTATTTGTTAGTCAAACAATCCTTACGGTTTTATTACATGAATAAATATATAAAATAAAATACATTTCAACTTAATATGTAAGAAAATAGCAGTAATGGTAATTATATTATAATTAAAACTGTATGAGGATATACACCCACCTTTAAAATATGGTTGGGCTGACGATACAAAAAACTGTTCTTTAGATACTCCGTGTTCCAGAGGAAAGCGCTTCATTATTGTATTGCAAATTTTATGAATTTTGTATGCAGGTTAATTTTTTTCATTCAAATTGATATAGTAGATTAAAATTATTTCACAATATTCGAATTTATAAAAAATATATGCACGCCATTGGGCGGCTTTTTCCTTCAAAGGGATTAAAAATATGGGTCATCACATTAACTTTGGAAGAACTTTACTACTTTTCCTTCCAACTCTGAAATTTTGGGAAAAACCCCAAGTATCTTCCAAGCGGAAATTCACGCCATAAAAAAGTGTGCCCAATTCAATATTGACAAAGGATACACAGGGCGAAAGATTATTATAATGTCGAACAATCAAGCAGCCATTAAAGCACTGTGGGAATGCCTAGGCATACTCAATTAACTAGGCGAGAATAATATAGTAATCTTACTGGGGATTCCAGCGTTATTATTCTACTAAAAAGCTATAACATGGGCTATAACTGCAGGGCGCTACAGTCATAAGCCAATATTTATAGTCCATCAATATTCTACTAACGTTAGAAATGAACCGACTATAATGAAAGCCGGCTACTAGGAGACGACTAGAAAATATATTGGCAATACCGCTTTTCCGTGTAACAGAAGAAGAATTATAACCTATAATCAAGCATTTTTGAATAAAACCAACCATTTCTGGAATGGACGATAAAAAGAAAAAAACACGTTGCTCCGAAAAACAATTGGACCATTTAATTGACTTCATGCTTAGTCATCCAAAATTTGGGAGAGGAATTTCCAAGGAATTTAATGAGGACCTCAAAAGACAACAGAACAGTGGAAACGAGTATGTTTGTAATCATTCTCTTGATATGATATGAATACTCGAATAAACTCGAATTTGTTAAATTAAATGGATAAGAATTGTCTCCTTTCTCCTTTCTACGATAAAATTTCGTCGGCGTATTCTTTCGATTTGACGTAAATGTAGAAGTACACTTAACCCTTGTTGTAGCATAGCAATTCAATAGATCATACCAATTTTGAAAAAAACGACAGACTACAAAAGCTTTTAACCACCACTCTCGTAGGTTATAAAGCGGTCTACAATTTCATCCCCACTTATAGTAGCAAAAACGACTACAAAATTTAAGAGAATACCGAATTTGCAAAACGGGCTAGAAGAAAACTGTGACATTAGCCACGTTGCCGATATAGTCCAATCTTACGGCTTATAGCCTGGCTACATAATTAGTAGAATAATCCAGCAGGACACACTGGAATAGAAAGAAATATAATAGCAGATGGACTAGCAAAGAGGAGACCCTTTGGAGGCCGGAACGCTTTTGCAGTATCAGCAACTAAAGTAATATTGGAAGAAATAGGCAAAACCGAAGAAAAGAGAAGATCTGACCATTGGAAATATCTGGTAGTGCCTAGACAATTAAAGATTCTGATGGGTGGCTACAAACCGTTGAGATCAAATGGATGCTGCACTAAGAATTTGAACAGGGATCCTAACGGAATATTGCCGCCTGAACGGGCACCTGAAAAAGCTCAAAATAGTGGAGGAAGAAGAATGTAGATTCTGTGGCATGGAAGAAGAAACCTCCATCCACACACTTGCCAATTGCACCGCAATTCAGAATCCTACGGCACACGACCTAGGAGATTATTGGATAGAAGAGAGACATTTACCTAAGTTGAAGCCTGCAGATATCCTAAAATTCCTCAGGGAAATAGGACTAAAGGAGCTACTAGTCTCTGAGATGTTCCTCAGAAACTAAGTAGAAGTAAGGAGGCACAATAGATATTTTAGGTCTTAGATCTGAATGTCATCCCATCATACATACATACATTCCTTCCAAGAAGCCGGATATATAAAGTATATAAAGACAGTTAAAATATTTGAATAATTAAATTTAGAATAGGATATTAGTGAAATATTTATCAAGGTACTGATAAACTGTATTTATAATCACTGTCAGTAATATTTTTTTTCAAAACAATGATAAATGATTTGATTCAACCATTAATCGACTTTACATACCATATTAATCAAATAATGAACAATCAAATGTTAAGTGGTTAGATTATTTCATCACTCGTTGTAACACCTCGAGTGGGTCTGTCTGATTTTCTACTAAATTTTAATAAAATGCAGTGGGTTATTATATTTTGTACTACTTTTGTTTCTGGTAAGTAGAAACATTTTCTATTTTTAATATCAACTACCAAACAGATCTAGTCCTAGGTAGAGATGGATTTGGTCCAACCGACCAAGAATGGGGTTTCGTCACGGTTAGAGAAAAAGCTCACATCTTCTGGTGGTTACACTACACCACAGCTCAAATCACAAACATCGAAGATAAACCACTAATTATTTGGCTACAAGGAGGTCCAGGTTCTTCCTCAACAGGATACGGAAATTTTGCTGAATTAGGTATATTGGACACGGATCTAAACATTAGAAATTCCTCTTGGGTTCAATATGCACACGTTCTTTTTGTTGATAACCCAGTTGGAACGGGGTTTAGTTATGTAGAAGATAAGTCCTTACTGGTTACCAATAACACTCAAATTGCTGTGGACTTCATGGTTTTTCTTAAGGCATTTTTAGAACAAAATCCTGTATTTGAAAAGGTTCCTCTTTATATATTTACCGAGTCTTATGGCGGGAAGATGACAGTCGAGATCACATCACACCTTATTCAAGTGAGAAGTATTAGTTTTTGCCTTATTTATAATAAGAATATTTATAGAGAAAATTGCTCAATAACATATCTGGTATATGAACGTTTAGAGGTGTTGTTTGTTATTTTAATATTGTATCTTTTCATAACGCACTTAATCGCACTGTATTATGCCCAACCTTTATTCACTAGAAGAGAGCTACACAGCGCTCACATGTGATCAGTTGACAAATCACGCGTTCAGCAGAAAATTGCTGATTTCTCTGGTAGCGCTTTGTTGGGATGAACTCGACCATTGCCGTTCACAAAACCTCTTGCGATCACCAAGTTGTCAAAAATATTGAGCAGCGACTTTTGACAGTTAAGGCTAGCTCCTTGACATGTCATTCCCTCACCTAACAAATAAAATCGGTAAAATTATTGTTCAACTTTTTAGGCGGTGGAAAATAATACGTTTATTTGCAATCTTAAAGGAATAGCTCTAGGTGATTCCTGGATTTCGCCAGTGGATTCTGTGATAAACTACGCCCCATTCCTCTTAAACATGGTAAGCAACCATCAAATTTTGTAATAAGTGTTATCTAGATCAATGGTATTCAGATTATTCCAAAACAATATAAAGGACTGGAATACTTTGAATGTTTAGGGAAAAAATCTCAATCATCTTGATTTTAAGGGTATAATAGAACAGCAAGGATATGAAAAGATCAACAGAATAGCTCTGCAGTTACAAAAAGTGATTGAGGAGGGTAAATGGGCGGAAGCTTTTGGATTGTGGAGAGGAGTAGAGTATGAAATCAAAGTTAGAACTTATGGAGTGGATATGTATAATGTTCTTACCAAAAAAACAGGATTTTCTACTTCAGAAAACGGTATAATATATATCCGACCGGAAGCATAAAACCTCTGTACCGTAATGTTTTAGATTTACGCCTAACTGATGTAGATCCAAACGCTGAATCAAAAATCAATAAAATTATGAACGAATTAGTGAAAGAAGCATTGGGCATTGATAGACCCTGGGGAGCTCAAAATGAAGAAGTATTTGATGCTTTGTCTGAAGATTTCATGACTCCTGTTGTCCATATAGTTGAAGAACTTTTAAATAATACTGATATAAAAATAGCTGCGTACACTGGTCAATTGGATTTAATTGTAGACACCCCTGGTGAGTTCATAATATAATCTGTAGAATATTGGGATTAGGTGCTATGACCGATCTTTTAGGTACTGTAAGTTGGATATACAAAATGAATTGGAAAGATAAAGAAGAATGGGAAGCTGCTGAAAGGAAAGGATACGCTGAAGATGGCTATTATCAAGGATACATTAAGAAAGCTAAGAATTTTGCTTTGTACTGGGTTGATCGATCAGGACATATGGTTAGTGTTGTATTTAAATTCTTTTATGTTTACTGACTAAAAATCATCTCACTGCTCCACGAAAGTAAAGAAAGTTCATAAACTCTGAGATTACAAATTACCGGGTGTTCCAAAAGTTTCTAACCCATTTTAACTGCAAAAAATTCGGAACTCATAAACGATAGGAAAGTGCTTTTCGATGAACAATTTCTTTTTATGCACTCGATATATTATAGGCAAAACAATTTATTATTTTCAACATAAATTCAATATTTGTGAACTCCCCCAACTTTTGTGAAGCTGCTTATAATAACATATATATCACTTTACCGGTTTCACAAATAACATTTGCATCGTTAACTACACTAAAGTTGAAACTGTATATTTTTTCTAGGTACCTGCTGATAACCCTTCTGCAATGACGTATATCTTACAGGACGTTATTAATTCTTAAGTACACTATTTACATTAATAGTATTACTTGTATAATGTTTTTAATAAAAAATTCAACCAAAATTTTAGTGATTTCATTTATCAACTAAAAGTTTCACCAATTTTCTAAGCTCACGTGTAGATTTATGTATAAGGAATCTAAATACAACTTAGTTTCTAATTTCGTTTCGACTTCATCAATTTTCGACCGCGCCAAAGCGAAATTCATCAGATAAACCTAGTCTTGACTTTATACTAGTCTAAAACTTCATCTGCAACTTCATTGCGGAGTATGAAGGACCACAAATCAGACTCAATTGCTGCGAATTTCGAAATTAGAACACCTCAATAAGACGAGGTGTGTATTAATCTTACAAAGACGTAGATAAAGTTTGTTCTGAAGGGAAAAATAGCTCCCCGTGAAAATGTTTTTCTTTGATACATTGTTCAACACAGACTTATAAAGTGGAGTTTGTGGTATTTTACTCTCATGCCTCATGAAAATACAAACAAAATTTATATGGATTATGCCTTTGATAATACTGCCGCCGTTGTGGCGTTGCATCAAGGTGTGCAGGGTCAGCTCTCTTTCACGTTACATGGCAAAATGGGTACAATTAACATGGTCGTGTCAAACAAACCCGAACAATCTCCCACTCGCGTTAATCGCTGCTACTTTAGTGTGTGATGGTTTTATTGGACTAGCGCCACATAGAAAAGTGTAATTGATGTATTGAGAATAGATTGTGTTTGGTAAGCGTTTCGGTAGATGCACATTCAGATTATAGTCGAGGTACTACTACGTCAAAAATATCGAGAATTGGTCACTGAAACAGAAAATATACAAAGTAGCCCAGGACTTTGTACCAAAATCCTGGGGAATGATAGAGAGATTAAAAATAGTTAACGAGTTATAAGGATCTAAAGTTGGGTATTGAAAAATGTTTTTCATTATTTATAATAATTATTAAATGGCTTATTGGAAATTAGTAAAATTTCAACCGTTTATAAACAATGTTGGTTCGCAATACATTAAGTAACACGTAGGTCGTAGACTGATGGTTTAATTGGGATGTGGCTAAAATGACGGTGGACGTTATTTATTATTGTATTGAAGCTGGTGTAATAGATATTTGTTAATATTTTACAGTCATTCAGCAATGTGCTACCTACACCTTTAGTTTGAAAAACTGTTAGTATTCCAGAGTTTTATGGGGCTAGTATGCAAACTTGCTATTAATAAAATTTACTTGCATAAGAGTTAGTGCTAATAACAACTTCCTCAGTAGAATCAGAATTGCCCTGTTAGGGTTATGACTGGCGTGATTGCGAATTCAACATTTTTCCAGGCATATTCTAAAAATAAAAACCATTCATAAATAGTTCTGGTCTTTCAGAAATTTAGGTCAATATTTTCTACATTGGTGGAAGCCAAATATGTTTCATATAATTCTGTTTTGCTGCTCAGGTTATTTTGCAGCCTAAATAACCCCATTCTTGCTTTTCCCATTATCACGATGTGCAATGGAGGAAGGCCAAATAAGGCCTCTAGTGCTGCCGTTGGCGTGCCTCTCATGCACCCTGCAATACTGAGACAAGCAAGTCTTTGCACCTTACCTAGTCAAGTCATTGCATTCTTTTGTATTGTCTTTGTCCACCAAAGACGCATATGTTATTATGGGTTTAACCACTACATTGTATATTCAGTGTATCATGCGCGTACTTAACCCCCATGTTTTCCACAAGTACACCTTGCCATCATTAATGTGGTCTCCGATCTTGTGGCTACTTTTGCCAGTTGTTTGGACCATGTTAATCTCGAGTCAATAATTACCCCGAGCTATTTAACATCCATCACAATTGGAATCTCCGTAACTTGAAGGGATAGTGGTCCCAATCCCACCAGGTCCTTTCTTTTGGTATAAGACACTATGTTTGATTTGGTGGGACTTATATTTAAACCCACCTCTTGAATTTGCCTTGTGATATGATGACCAGATCATCCGCATATCTTGAGACAGTATGGTGTTCCTTTTTGAGTATCCTTATCAGTCCGTCCATTACAAGGTTCCATATTAGAGGAGACAGTACTCCTCCTTGAGGACACCCCCTTGAAACTCGGGCTGATAATGTTTCACCCATCAAGGTTGAAAAAATCACTCGGTCTTTCAGCATGCATTCTATCCATCTGCAGCCTGTTTCGTCAATTTGTTTTTCTACACCTACTCACATACTCTGCTTCTGCGAAAACTTACATGGACTCAGACGGAAGCACTTTGGAGAGGAAATAATACAACCATTACAACTACTGAAAATCCCTCCAGTCAAACTACTGGCCTACATAGAAGACACAAAGCTTCTTGAATGGAAGTAGAGAACATGGGAAATGTTACAAAGGCCTACTTCAAGTGCCTGGGCTGTTGAGCACAACCCAATCGAATGAATGAAAATGTGCCTTTACTGTATGCGCATTTCCTAATGAATCACCCTGTATAGCAAGAGCCTGATAATAAGTATTTCAAAAATAAACATGTCCCCAAACTTTGACAATGTTTTCTAATGGCCACACCCCAAATTTTCACCAGTGAAATAACTTGAATTGTTTACAGACCTTTTGGTATTCTAATTTTAAATATTACCAAAGATTTTTTTTTAATCTTCGGTATTGCACCAATAAAATTGGTTTCAATTCATGATGAAAAAACAATTCGAGGGATTGGAACCAGCTTATTCTATCTACTTTCACCTACACATTTATTTTGTTTTTTTAGTGGAGTTTATACAGAGAAAACACTTTTTCCTTTCTTTTTTTTTTTCTAAAATGACAAGACACTCTGGAGTGTTTCAATTCGATTGAGAGAAATAGAAAATTTTAAAGAAATCTTGGATTACACCAGAGACCCGAGTCGTTATACCGATTTCTAGGTCGAATGTTAAAGCCGGTAGGAATGTTGATAGTACATTTTCCCTGAAGGATTTCCACCCGACAAATAGGTATGTGGTTTTGAGTCTCTGAGGAGACTTAGATATAATAAACGTGTCAACAAAGTTCCGCTATATTTTCATATGTATTAGATACATGAATTTTACATTATTTCTGTAACTTATTTTATTGTATTGTGTTGGAATGTTATCTATGGTTGGAATTACCTTTAAATGGGATTCAAAAACTTCGTCTCGTAAAAGCAGCTTATTTGATGACTCGATAAGTTTATATAAAATTCGGGCGATTTTAACTTTTCAAATTCAACAGACATAACAATTTTGAGTGGTTAATTGTCGTAAAATGAGCCAGTAGAGAAACATATTCAATAAATATTCTGGAAAATATTAGAAATTTCAAAAAACCAAACATTTTGTAACAAAAAAAATTGGAATACTGCAACATCACACAATTATATACTGTTAGTAATCGATTTTTGTGTTCAAGAGTGTCTTAAACTTTCACATACGCACTGTTTTGGAGACGAATTAATTCAATTGTTATAGTGGCGAGAATTGTTCTTTCACATGTGAATATTTTCTTTCATGTTATGTGTATCTATTGTTTAGGAACCTCTTATAATGACATTTTTTTATTAGTATAAGTATATATTGGGAAGTACAACCACAAATCATTAAGAAAGTATTATAGTTTATTTCAGAAAGGCATAGGGTAATAAAACCTCATTAGGTATGCAAAGGGTTGGGGTGAATATATGGGTTTAGCCTATTGTTATCCATTCACAAACACTGAAAATAGTGTGCCAAAGGCGTGCCGGTAGGATACTCGTAAAAAAGAAAGAATTTTGTTTTAACAGAATAAAAATTGGGCATTATGTACATAGTATTGGGTACACTTATTTTTTATTGAACATTATACAAAAAATACATTATACAGAAATTAAATTATGAAAAATCATAATATTCTTCGTCATCTGAGGAACTGTCATCTCCTCTTGACGTTATAATTAACGGGTCGACGGTCCGATCGATCAAGTAGTCAAGATCCCACACTTTCTCCTCTTCTTTAATGACATGCTTGACTGCTTTTCGCCAGTTCTCTGGTGTCACCTCCTTAATGGCTTGATGAAACAGTAGCTTAACGTCTTTCATTTTGAATGTCGTGTTGTGTCTTGCTACAAATCCTTCCACTTGCGCCCATATAAGTTCTATAGGATTTAGTTCGCAATGATATGGTGGTGTGCGCAGCACAGTTACACTATGTTTTTCTGCTATATCTTCCACGGCGTATTTCATAAAATGATGTTTATGTAAATTTGCTATAGCTAATAGTTCTTTTTTATCAAATTATCTTCAAATTCAATACTTTCTTGTTTTCTCCAAGATGAAGTTGTAGTCTTCTCTATGCGTCGAGAATGATAACTTGCGTTATCCATAACTACTACTGAATCAGCCGGAAGATATTTTATCATTTCACCAAAATAGTCTTCAAAAACATCCGAATCCATGTCCTTGTGATAATCTCCCGTATTGCACGACTGAAAGGTTAGGCACCTTAATACCCGTTGACAGGCAAAGTTACCTTGTTGGGGGTGCCAGCTACAGGCGATGGAAGCCTGAGTCTTGGTCAGTTATTTTCCTCTATTCTCTTTTATTTTTTGCCTTCTCTTCTCATCTGCCCCAGGTCCTTTTCTACTACCTCCATCCACTTCTTTTTTGGCCATCTTCTCTTTCTTCCACATCCAGCCCCTCTTCTAAGTACTTCTCTTGTAGCTCTGTAATTTGCAAGTCTGTCTACGTGCCCTAAGTATCTTTTATACGTTGCGACCTTACTATCGTCGATATCGGAGGACTTTCATATAATTCAATGAGCTCCTGATTTTTTCTTCTGATCCAAATATCCTCTACTTTTCTCCCCCATATACCTATCTAGTTAGTTTCTCTTCTCCTTTTTATTCATAATCCACAGTTCTGCTCCATATAAGAATGGCGGTCTTATGACTAAAACTATGATAAAAAAACATTATCTAGTGGATAATTATTGGAGTACGAATACTTTTGCTCCAGCAATCTGAAGCAGAGTATGCGGCTACATCTTGAAGGACCTTCACCAACTTAAAAATCTTCATTTGAAAATTCAAAAAAAATGTATACTGTGGCTTTTATGACTGTGAGCAGTTGCAAAATATGACACATCTCTTTGAGTGGTCCGTTCATAGCTGTCTTACACCTCCTAGGATCTATAGTCTGACTTGTTCAGCAGCTACTCACTAGCAAGGCATGTGTTCCGCCCATGCCTCTTCATCTAGGCAGAAACGAAACCAGGTTTTTTTTCGTCCAATCCAGATGATAGATTAGCCTGTAGTATCAAGAGAGGATTCCGGTTATATACCTCGTACAAAGACGGCTCAAAAGCAATAGAAGGAACTGGAATAGGAGTGTACGGGCCAAGAACCAAACACTCTAAAAGCTTGTGATAAACCCCAAGTATCGTTAAAGCGGAAATTCACGCAATAAGAAAGTGTGCCCAGTTCAATATTGACAAAGGATATAGAAGGCAAATGATTATCATAATGTCTGATAGTCAAGCAGCCATTAAAGCGCTGAGTTCTTGTGTAATCAGTTCCAAAATGGTTGTGGGAATGCCTAGGCATACTCAATGAACCCTTCTGCGGTATCAGCCCCAATGTAATATTGGAAGAAATAGGCAAAGCCGAAGAAAAGAGAAGATTTGACCATTGGAAAGATCTAGTAGGGCTTAGACAATAAAAGATTCCAAGGGGTGACTACAACTCGTTGAGATCAAATGAACGCATGTCAAAGTAAAACTGCACAAGAGTTTTAACAAGAATCCTAACGGGACATTGCCACTGAACGGGCACTTGAAAAAGCTCAAAATAGTGGAGGAAGAAGAATATAGATTCTGTAGCATTGAAGAAAAAACCTCCATTTACATACTAGCGAATTGCACCGCAATTCAGAATCCTAGGTCACAGCACTTGTAGATAACCTAAAATTCCTCTGGAACTAGGACTAAGGCAGCTACTAGTCTTTGAGACGTTCCTCAGGAACTAAGAGAAGAAAGGGGGCACAATAGATCTTACAGGTCTCAGTGAATGTAACCCTGTCATACATATATACCTATTGTTTAGCAAGGTTTCTGCTCTCAGTTTGAAGCTTCAGCTTGCCTTCAGCCTGATATCTCACTCGAGTAGAAATAAGCTTTGCAGTCCATCTAATCTTAGATAGTTTGCAGATTTAAACAGATTGCCAGTCATGGTTCCGGCTCTATAACCCTAGCAAATTGATACATCTCTTAGGTTGCACTCATTCAAGACTTTACGAATGGATACATTGTGTTAAGTATAAAATTTTGTTGTTAACTAATGTAGGAGAATGTAAAATATTAATCAGTCTGCGCATTTATATTTATAATAAAATAGAATTGAGCAGCAGCGGATAATATTGAATTTGTATTTCAATGGCGGCACTGTGATTAGTAATTATGAAATACGGTTTCCTATTCAAATGAGATGGTGCCCATTAATGTGCACGCCACTCTTCGCATAATTTGCACATAAACTAAAATCCAATGTAGTTGTTGCCCGCCTAATATTTCACTGCAGTCTCTCAACAGGCAGGCAACTGTAAAATATGGCGTAGTCATTAACTTTTGGGATGATATCAACTATCAAGTATGATTTACAGTCGCCGGTTTATCTTATTTCAGTCTTATTTCATTTTTTTCTACATATATTTTATTCAAACTATTCTAATTATCTAATATTGGAAGTGAAGCTGAAGGCATTGGTCATTTTCACGTTATAATTATCTTCAATCAACTTGAAACATAAACTATATCTCAAAAGTCTCTACCTACATTTTTTATCGTCGATAAACTTTGAAGAAAATAGGCCTATCTATTGAACTTTATTGCTCTGTTCCTGACGGAAGTCTCAAAGATGGGAAATCTAAACTCGATAGGAAAACGTGGGTGATACCTGTGAATGTTTATAGTATGTTTTATGTATTATATACTTTAATTAATATAAATGTACTTGCACGTCATCTAAGTGAAGAAATCACGCTGTTCGTTTGACTAAGTTCATTCGTTTGCTGCTGTCAATCAGTACGTTTTGTCACTGTAAACTTGGTAAATATTGAAATATGTAGGTCGCATGTTATTGAAAAATATAAATATATATCCAAAGAAATGTTTTGTATTTGAGTTTATACCAAATGCATCTCGTTGAATAATTGAATATCAAATGCGCGCTGTTGCCGCGATAAAATTAGTTTATCAGGGTTACTTTCACGTCTACTCTTGATTTGAGGTTACGTTTTGAAAATTTCAATTTGTTCTAAGTAATCACCTGATTGTAATGGTTGTGTAGGTGTACTACTGTCGCTATCAAGATCTGAAAAACTTTCATAAGAAGAGCCAGTATTAACTTTAAAACATAAATGATCCAACGTATTATCGAGGATGTACTCTCGTTGTATTTGTGAGTTTTCATATTCTTTGACGTGTCGACAAATATTCGTCCATTTACTAAATAGCAACTCGTCGAATATTTTTCGGGATAATGCTTCAACATCCTTTAAAAAAAATGTAGTATTATGAGCTGCCTGCTACCCAATTTTTTACTGATGCCCATATTTTTTCAATAGGGCTCACTTCAGGATGATATGGCGGTAATCTCAAAACTTTGTGTACATGATTTCCCAACAACTGATCCAATAAATAAGTGAGCATAAATGCAGCAACCCGATCTATAATTTCCTTTGTTTGACTATGCAAAGGTTTTCCTTGTTTCACTCTCTTGCACGAGACACGAAAAATTCCTAATTCGCAACAAGAAAATCACACAAGAAGACTCCTGCCAACACTGAAATGAAAACGATGAAGCTATCTTAAGAGAGTCATAGTTACGACCGCACCGGGGGGGTCTGGGGGGGACGGTTAGCCCCCACCAGCTGGCCCTCGTATGATCCGAGGACACCTCTCCAACTCCGCCCGTCAACTAAGCTCGGATACTAGTGTCTCCATTGCTGGAGGTCCGACACCTCAAACGCTTGCTGACGAGCATCATATGTCGGCAAACCACCCCGTGGTATGGGGCAGTCGTAGATTCCAGTACTCAAACTAGACTAGATTAAAAATCCAACGCTAGCACCTCAACCATTGCCACACCGTCAATTTCAATGATTACAGCGGCATCTCACTTAAACAATTTAAACGGCGTGAGATGTTTTATAGACCCGTGAGTTTTACCTCAGGGTCCATCCACCCGGTGAAGTGGCTAACTTTCGAGGTTTTTCGGTTCTTTCCCGGACTACTATGAACTCGCATTACACATGAATACCCCATGTGGCAGTGACAACCATGCCCTGGACTACAGATAGACCATTAGGGGCACGGCTGCTGGAATCGGTTTCCCTCGTCCGTACACCAACTAAGCTCGGATACTAGTGCCTACAGGTAACGACTCTGTAGGTCCGACACCTCAAACGCTTGCTGGCATACTAAGGTCGCTAAGTTCGGATACTAGTAGCTTTCAGCTTTTGACGGCATACTAACTCCCGACACCTCAGGCACTTGCGACCAAGGCTACTCCCTTACCTCTAAGGACATCATGCCACATGAACCGATTAGCACGAGATCCCAGATGTATCGCACACATGGCAGCGAAACCAAAACCACCTGAGAGTCCATCACCCTCTGATGAGACACATGTGTAGCCGTCCACATGTTGGGCTGCCTCATCCCCTCAGTACCAGTATTAGGGTTTGGTGAGCACCCACCTGAGACTGGTCGCAGGTCGTGAATTGTGTAGGCAATCCACTACCAGGTGATACCGTACCAAGGGCTTCTTCCCGTTCAACCAGATACCTGGAATTGGTTGTCCACCCAAGGACGCCATCCGCCAACCCACCTGGTGGGACGATCAGCGGTAGACCAGGTTGCAGCCACCCCCCTTAAGAGATGACTACTTAATGCCTATCCTGGCCAGGCCCGTTCAGCGAACCGAACTACCTCCTACAGTGCATCATGGCTGGAAGCTTTCAACCTAACCTTGGGAGACTAGGAGTGGCTAGAACCATGACACACGCCGGTAAACGCCGGAGGTCCTACGTTTACCCGCAAAGAACGGCTCAAAGAACGGCATCGCACTCGAGGCGGCCCTACGTTGAATCACGTGGTGTCCCAAAGTTATTGTGGTCGGACTTTACAATAGTTTATTTGGTCCCATTACTTGGAGGAATTCAAGGGTATCCGCAGGCTTCAGTTATCGCTGATACCTCGAAGGAGTTCCAGTCTCCAAAAGATTTTTCATTCTATTCAAAGTGGGTCCTAGATCCCACAATAGAGTAACGATTATACAGCGTTGCTGAAAATTTTCGCACCAAGAGATTATATTTGAAGAGGATAAAGGGAAAGTTATGAAATTTTAGGACGATGACTTTAATCTCAAATATTTTTCACGTTATTGTTTAGTGCCTTTATCCGTTTCAAATATAAGTATATTTTTAAGCTAGTGTCTTATATAAAATATAGTAACCAAGGTTCAAATTCGATGGAAATCTTTCCTATTACCTGGCCTAGTATTTTGCTGACAAACTCTCACAAATAAACTCTGGAGTTGCCGCATTTTCTACTAAAACAAATATAACAAAGATTCGTAAAGACTAAAAGGATTTTTGCGGCAGTGAAAAGTTTTAACAAGTACACTCAAAGCAATATCCACACCTAACCTACTCTTATGTGTTTCGTTGCACTAACTTTAGACTTTTTGAAAACTCCACAAAATCTAAAATCAAACGAGCATATTCAAATCAACCATAAAACTTTTAATGCAACTTCTGCTAAAAATAAATAAAAATCGACGACGGTTATTCTTGTATTTTACGTCATTTGTACCGATACATTTTGGTTATGGAATAAAGTTTCAAACACATATTTTTCATGTATTTTCTATCAATATAAGGTACGTATACGCTCACTGTATACAACTTCATTTTTAGCTAAACAGAACATTTTAAGAAATAATCCTGAAACACGTCGATTTTTGATTTTAATTTACCGTATTTTAAAATAATAATCTAATATACGGGGTGAATTACTTTCGAGTAAGGACGTCACCGTCATTTTTTTAAATGGAACACACCCATTTTGTCTTAATTTTCGGATTACTCTAGCTCAGCTGATTCCAAAAATGTATCACAATATGTTGATTCCAATTGGTACAGGGTGGACGAAAATACAATAGTTTTGTTTATGCTCATAAAGTAACGCATAACATTCTTTATTAGTTAAATTAACAATATTATCAAAAATACTTATTGTCTAGCGGACAGAATATGATGAAATACATGACTTTATAAATGTTCGAACTGCAGCCCTTGCTGTATTTGACAGTAACCCAAACGGTGTACAAATTCTTGTTGAACATTGTTTATTGTGTCTTGAGAAATATTGTTTATTGCTGTCCGAATTCTCTCTTTTAATTCTTGAATATTTGCTGTTTTCGTTTGATAGACAACATTCTTCAGAAGGCCCCACATAAAATAATCCAAAAGATTGAAATCTGGTGACCTCGCTGGCCATTCAATAGGTCCACGTCTACCAATCCACCTGTTCGGAAAAATTTCATCTAGGTACCTTCTAACATCTACAGCATAATGTGGAGGGGCACCATAAACTTTCATCAAAACCTCCTGGATTACGTCTACTGGGAAACAAATTACGTAAAGTAGGTATACGAGATACCCCCTTAAAAACTCAAGGTTCGTTGCCCCGTTTAAATTACCTTCGATAAAGTAGGGTCCGATGATTCGATTTCTTACAATTCCAGCCCATAAATTTACCTTTTGCGAATATTGTGTATAATGCTCACGCATCCAGTGGGGGTTGTCTTTTGCCCAGTATCTACAATTCTGACGGTTAACCTCGCCATTTAACGTGAAAGTGGCCTCATCAGAAAAAATAATGTTTTGTATCAAGACAGGGTCTTGGTCACATTTATCCATCATTTTTTCGCAAAATTGGATTCTTCTATCGGGATCATCTTCGTTTAATTCCTGCACAAGTTTGATTTTATAAGGATGCCATTTTTCAAGTTATAATAGTTTTTGCACCGTTGTTTTGCTAACACCGATATCGCGACTAACTTTACGCACAGAAGTGTGCGCATCTTCTTCAAAACTAAGTAAAACATCTAATGCTGTATCAGCATTTGCAGAGGGACGACTTGATTTGCGTGCATTTCCAACCGTACCAGTATCTCAAAATTTCTTTTCAATCTTACTGACTGTTGAACGCGTTGTAGGTCTTTCTGGATATTTATCATTAAACAAATTGCACACTTCCATCTGAGTTCGCGATCTGTCTCCATACCCAATCATCATAAGTATTTCCATTTTTTGTTTTACACTTAACTCCATTTCTACTTCAAATTAAATCTAAGCAATAATTAAACATTGTAGTACTAAACTGTCACAAATAATGACATTTCACAAAAAACTAGACGACTATGTTTTTTTTAAATTGATAAGAAATAATTTCTTTCCTATTCTGTCTGCTAGACCTCAAGTACCAAACATGTTTGGAAACAGCTCATTTTTATTATTCTAAAAATATAACAAACTACAGGGTTTTACATTTAAACCAATTGCCGCTACCCAATAAGTATTTTTGATAATATTGTCAATTTAACTAATAAAGAATGTTACGCGTTACTTTATGAGCACACACAAAATTATTGTATTTTGTCCACCCTGTACCAATTGGAATCAACATGTGATACATTTTTGGAATAAGCTCAGCTAGAGTAATCCGAAAATTGAGACAAAATGGGGGTTATTTCAAAATACGGTAAATTAAAATCAAAGATCGATGGGTTTCAGGATTATTTCTTGAAATGGTCTGTTTAGTTAAAAATGAATTTGTTCCATACTTTACGGAGACAGTGTATACGAAACTATACGAAAGGAAAATCAGAGGTTTATTCTTCTAACTCGCTGTGGACCAAGATTTCAATGTTAAAACTTGCTTTGAAAGTGTATGACAACATTGACAATTCAAGGTTAGTTATTTCAAATCTTATACCATATTAGAGTATTACCTACAGAAATAGGATTTGGAAAAATATTTTTGTTCTTGATACTCGCCAAAGGAAGCAAAAATTTTGTCCTAAGAAGAAGTAACTAAGTTTTTGTTGGAGGCAGATGATCATACATGGTTGCTTGAAAAGGTTGTATTAACGTAGACGCGACGAACTTGTTAAGCTGACTGTGGATGATTTTGAAAGCAGAAGTACCAGAGTTTTGGTTACATTGAGGTATACTAAAAACAAAAAGAACAGGGTACTATACTTGTAGAAAATGGTAAAAGAACTTGGAGGTTGAAAAAATCAAAATAACAGTATGGGATTACGAAAAGGTCGTAGTCGAATACGCCTCATAAAGTGTGATCTAAACTTCTCTATTATTAGATTAGATTCGAAATGGAGTGGCTCTTTGTCCTATCCCACTGCGACCTATTGTGGTCCTCTAATATTCTAAGAGCTCGATATCTAGCTTTATTCTTTTTATTAGACCTATTAGCCTGAATACCGCCACCCTTCCGTAGCTCTCTGACCTCGGATTTTCTTCTCCGAATAGGTAAAACCGCACCCTTACTAGGCATTCGCACTCACAGAGTATGTGCTTTGCGGTTTCGTCTTCTTCCTGGCAAAACCTACATACTAGGCTGTCATCTGCTAGGCCAATTGTGTGCATATGCTTCCTCAGCCTACAATGCCCGGTCAGCGTTTCTACCATCATCCTCGTCGTTTCTCGACTTTGACATAGTAGGTCGCGTGACAGTTTGGTTGAAGGGCTTTTAAGGAATAGTTTAGCGTGACTTTGTCCTGGGGTTGTATGCCACCAGCGCAACGCCTGGTTGTTTATCCATTGGTGGATGATCTCCTTAGTGAGGTTTTTTGCACACACAGGAAGGTTCTGGCCCTATCATGACCTCAGTCGCTCCCTGCTTGGCTAATTCATTGTCTTTTATTCCTTGGTGACCTGGAACCAAGGCTAGGGTCACTCTATTATGACTACCTAGTCTGTTGAGTGCCTTGCGACACTCCCACACCAGATTTTACGTTGTCTGATATGAGCTTATCGCCTTTAGGGCAGCTTGGCTGTTAAACAAATCTGTTTTCATGTATAATTAGTATTCTTTCACAAATATTATCCCAATTAAGGTGATGAACTCACTCTGGGAAATTTGGAAGTAATGTTTTAATTTTGTGAATAATATCAAGAAAAAAGGGCGCCAAGTCACAATATCAAGAGAAGCAGTTTGTATCCAGAATTTGAAAAGATTCACAAAGAGCAACTGAGGGAGTGTTGTTTGTAGGATAATATATTAATTGCAATTAAAATAATAATAAGATTAACGAATTTATTTGACCAAATTCACCAGTTTTCATTAGATAATTTACTTTTCAAGTATTTGCCTTTAAAATGCCATTTAAAAGTCAAATGACATAAATTAACTTTGTAATAACGACCGTTAAATTCAAGAGTAGTTAGTGCCATATTAGGAAGATTAACTTGCAACTTTCTTTCATTGCCAAAGATTAAAACTTTCAAAATAGGGAAAGTTCGTTGCCAGATTTTCACGCATTTAATTGATTAAAATTTGGAGAGTCGCAGTTAAAATAAAAAAGATCATTTTAATGGTGCGAATATTACAAATTAGAATCTCTTAATATCGTTGAATTTAGGATAATGAAGCAAATATAAAGGAGAATTATAATTCAAGTTTGTAATAATTGCAGAGACCCAAGGATGAATCATGATTGAATTTCGTCCATTCCAATAGCTGAACGTGAACGATTATATCAGATGTCAAAATTAACTATATTCTTAGCGACAATCCAAGAATAGGTCCACCTACTACGGCAATCGCGAAGGAGAATGTCAATGCTGAACGTATAGTTGTGGCAAGGTCTCTTTGAGGATTAAAAAGCCGAAAAGATAAAGAATCCATAAATCATTTCAATGTAACTTCCGATTGGTCTGTGAAAAATACAGATTGCGAAAAGTCTATTCGAGTCATATGATTTACACAAGTAAGACAAGGAAAATAAGAACAGAACCACTTGAAAGAGAGAGAGGAATATTTGGGCGCTCAGCGATGGGCGTGTGTTTAGTTCCAGCTACCAAAAACAGTTCGGTGTGTGTTCAGTGACTCCCTATTTTAACCGCTGTTGCCAGAAGCGCAGATTAATTTGTACAAATGATATTTGTTATCGTTAACTTTAATCCGGCAACAGTGTCACATTTAAACTTTTACACGCCCATCGCTGAGCGCAAAATTATTCTTCTCTCTCTTTCAAGTTGTTTCGCTCATGTTTTCCTTGTCGTACTTGTGTAAATCGTATGGCTCGAATAGACTTTTCTCAATCTGTATACTCGAACTGTTAGTCCACATGGGGTGTTAACGTCCCAGGGTGGGTTTAGTTAATTTTAGTTATTTACGAGATATTATGTTCTTGGATGTTGCTGTGATTGAGATTTTGTTTTATTGACTTAAACTATTCTGTTGGTAATAATTAAAATTATGGCTTTTTGGTGACCATTCGAAGAGAAAGATATATTGTTATAGGCTTCGAACAATGAATATACTAGAAGAGTAAACAATGTCAAAGTTTAGTTATTTATTCTGCCTGATTCCATGTCACAGTGAATATAATAAGTTGTTTGATTGTTGTATGTATAAAGTGTTGAGATTTCTGAAAGTGGACGGTAGGGATTTGAGACAGAAAGAAATTTGGTATGTTCTTATCGCTATCTATGCAAAAAGTGATACACAATATGTACAGGCAACTGAAACAAGAAAATAATGGGTCAAAGCGTGGGGCTGCTGAAAAAAAACATAATTGACAAAAATTTCAAAAAAACCATTATTAAAGTTATCGGTAAAACTGCTATTGATCGGAAAAAGAGAGTACATAAATCGATAGTGCGTAGGGATCCTGCAATAATGAAAAATTTGTCTGAAACCGGTTCTGCTTCTGCTTACAGATTTCTTTATCTCGCCGACAAACTGTGAAACGGTGCAAACTAATTTTACTCACAACTATAAGCTGATTCAATAAGATCGACATGTGACAAATCGTGAAATTGAAGCATCATTGGGCATTCCAAAGATCAGAATTCAAAAAACTGTTCAACTGTAAAAAAATTAGTTTCTCGTCTCGTCTTTAGTAACGTTATGTTTTATACATTTTATATGTAAATAAAACAAAAGGAAAAAAAGACTTGGGGTATGTCTCCTACTATAGTTTCAAGTTAATTTATTTCTGTTTTCGGCTCTTCCACATGTTCATTATCGAACTGTTACTTCATCTGTTAGCGGTGGATTTAAATATAACTGATCTAGATACATTTCATAATGAAAACAAAGCATGCAAAACTTCGATTTCCACAATAGATAATAAAAGAAATAAATTTATGAGAACCCAAAAATATATTATTTGCCCTGCAGAAAAAGCATGAAAACACAAATGTTGAGGTATATAATTTTAACTGAGTTAGCAACGATAAAACTCCAAGTAGAATCATCCAACATTCATTTAAGAAATAACCAGTTGGTTGTAAAATAATAGTCAATAGGACGAATAGTAGAAAATTATGAGATTTAGTGGATATAAAAAAATATACTAAATATAAACGATCTCATTTCTTCCGATTTAAAAAGTCGAATGGGTATCTCAAACAATACTAACTGGTATCTCGTGATAAGGTGGAGCTTCCAGTACGTAGAGAGAGAACGTATTCGGCCAGACTGGGATGGAATTTACCCGCACATTACATATTAAAATGTTGGGTATTTTTTAGTATGATATTTAGAGAAATGAGTTTCAAATAATTGACACAACAATTTAATTACTAAAAGGATGAGGGAATGATTTTTGGTTAGGTATGATATACAGTGTGTCCCAAAAAGTTTTATACAAATGGAGAGAAAGTTTATCTCACATTTCACAAAAAAAATTGTTCTCGATAAAAAGCTCTGCATGACTTATAGATCCGTAATCAGGTTAAAAATTTTAAAACTTCGTGTAGAATAGAAGGAAAACAAAAATAATGATTTGATTAAAATATAATATTTACCAAACAATACATAATAAAATTATGATGTCATTACAATACAATTATATAAGGGACTTTCATTTTAAAAGATCCTACTTGGAAAACTAAATTACTGGTAAGTATTTAACGTTTCAAAATACATATTTAAATAAGGCAATAATTAGATGATTCTTACTATCATTTTAATATTTTTAATTAATTTTTAATATAACACATTCGACAAAAATTATTTATTCTGTTTAATTTAAAAAGTATAATATTATTTAGAAAATTACTGAAAATTCTGAAACAATAATAGCATTAATGAGTACTTAGTAGATATTATTAAATAAATGGGGTTTAAACAAATCAGATTTTTTTGTACCCATGGGGGTTTAGAGATCCTCGGTATCTGATTCTTCATCATCAGAAGAATCCCATTCCGAATCACTGTCTCTTAATGTGATGAGAAATGTTTCCATATTGTTTTCGATTGTTGCTTCTTGAACCAAAAATTGTTGCTCCCATTTTTTTGCATGGTTGCATCGGCTTTGCCACTCAGTAGGAGAGAAAGTGGCAAAGAATTGTTCACATAACGCTTTTACATTATTTATATTGGATGTAATCTTTTTTGATGCTACATACGATTTTAAGCTGGCCCAGACCAGCTCAATTGGATTAAGATCTGGGTGATATGGAGGTAATCTTAAAATTTTATGTCCATATTTAATTTTAAAATATCGAGCTGCCCATTGCATAACGTATACCGCACGATTGGCTTTACTGAATCCCCACTTTCAAATTTGTTACGGCGCATCGTCACCTCATTTCACGAGATACCGGTTGGAGTGTATTCTTTCCATTGTCATCTACGAGGAATGTCTGTGTTACATATGGAACAACATAACACATGGGCTGAAAATTTTTATTGCAATCGCCTGTTTTTCAGTTAGTACTAGCCTTAAAAAAAACAGCTGTCAAATTTTCATGATAATTTATTCATTAGTTCGTGAGTTATTGTGCTAAGAGTGACGCTACTTTTAATATTTTCAAAACAATTTAGTGTTATAATTTTACACTGCTTCTTAAAGGTAAAAAATACCGTTCAAGCGAACCAATGGCTTGAAAAGTGTTATGGGGATTCCGCTTCATCAGAAACAACAAAAAAAACGATGGTTTGCTGACTTAAAACGTGGTCGAAGAGACACCGATGATGCGGAACACAGTGGACGTCCAAATGAGGCGGTAACTCCAGAAAACATCAAAAAAAAAATCCACAAAATCGTTTTGACTGATCGAAAAGTAAAGTTGCGTGGGCTAGCTGACATCGTGAAGATATAAAGATCCCGTTGGCTTTATATTGCATGAGCAATTGACTATCAAAAAGCTCTGTTCAAAGTGGGTGCCACGTTTTCTCACTGTTGACCAAAAACATGAACGAGTTGACGCTTATGACCATGTTTAAACGTAACAAACCGGAGTTTTTGCGTCGATATGTGGCAATCGATGAAACACGGATCCATCACTTCACTCCGGAATCAAAACGATCAGCGAAACAATCAGCTGGAAAGGTTATGGCCTCGGTATTTTGAGATGTCCGAGGTGTAATATTCATCGACTATCTTGAAAAGGGAAATACCATGAACAGTGAATATTATATAGCCTTATTGGAGCGCTTGAAGGCCAAAATTGCAATGAAACGTCCGCATATGGCAAAGAAAAAAATGTTTTTCCATCAAGACAACGCACCGTGTCCTCAAGTCAATCAAAACAATGGCAAAACTACATGAATCGAACTTCGAATTGCTCCCACACTCACCGTATTAGCCAGAGTTCGATTATTGATAAAATTATTTGCTTAAATTTGCTAAATTCAACATTCAACTTTAGCATATTATTTTCGCATTAGAACATGGCAATCAAAATAAGTATGTACCTTTGTACTTTGAATATAAAACAAAACTTTCAAACCTTCACTTATATGAAAATGACAAAGTTTAAAGTAAAGTAATTTTCTTGGAAAATTTAACCAGCGCGCCAGAATAAAAGGAAAAAAAAATATGTTGACGTTAGTAAATATATAAATAAGAAAATTAGATTTCCACTTTATAATTTATTTTGCAAACTGACTTATACCATCAGCATTTAAGGGAACATGTATACAGGCAGATTATAGAACATTTGGTTTGATTGAAAGCTAGATAATTTGAAATGGGGAACTAAACTACACTGCAAAATGAACATAGCAACAACAAAAATTAAAATGAGCAACAAGAGTATTAGGATTTTTCTTATAAAAATCGAAGTATCATCTGCGTTTCTCACTGCCTGTGTTAACGCAGTCAAAGTCGGAAACTCTCCGTTGTTCTGTCTTGCTCGATTTCCTAATGTATCTCACATATGCTTAAGGAGGGTTGACGAACAGTCCAATATTTGAACGTCAACATCGTTCAAATACCGCCTCGTCATTTGTGCTATGTGCGGTCGTGCATTAAGAGAATTTTTTTTTATTTGTTAATCTCTGCAACTGAGGCTAATCACCGACGCCGGGAGCACTCTACCCCTAACCGAAAATTTTGCAGAACCCACTGGTGTTCCAACCAGTGGTAGGGTTCTTCATCGAGCCCAACATCCATGGACCCGGGACCTCGGTTTTACGTCTCCTCCGAAAGACGGCATATCTACATTATACCTCGTGCTCATTGGTATTATACCTGCGAGCTGTGATATGCTACTCCGCTGCAGGCTGTACGGGCTATTCCCACGACGGTCCTCCCCAGAAGATTGCCAAATCACGTTATACACTCTTTGAAAAAAACTAAATACCTTGGAATTTATATTGATTGTCATTTGAGATGGGATTACCACATACACTATGTCGTTAAAAAACTTCAAAGTATCTTATATACATTTAGGTATTTAAAAAAATGTTTACCATTCCAAACTCTCAAACAGTTATATTATTCGTTAGTTGAAAGACATTTAAGATATGGAATAGTGGCATGGGGTAGTTCTGCTGATACGAGAATTAACCAGGTAGAAGTTCTTCAAAGGCAATTCCTAAAACTAATACATTCAAGAAGCAGATTATACAGCTCAAATCTATTATACCGGGAATGTAATGTTTTGGATGTGAGACAACTTTATATCTTATGCTCGAGTGTGAAGTACTTCAATAAAACTCACAAATTAACAAGTCCGTAAAGAGGTGTTATAGATTACTTTCATATAATAGAGGACCTATAACAGATAAACAAGACGTTAGATTTTGCTCTTTCAACCTTTTGTGTACGATATCAGGTGAAACTGGGATACCATGAACATCTGCCAATCTAACTGAAAGCGAAGTAGAGACTGTTCGCTCTCGAAGAGCCAGAAGACCAAGAAAGCGATCTTCATCAGTCCCTGGGGCTCTTCGTCTTCCTTGTCCAGGCCTTTTTGAATAAGAACCAGTTTCTAAAAATATTTGTCGGATACGTTCTGCGAATTGTACCTGAACGGGCACCTGAAAAAGCTCAAAATAGTGGAGGAAGAAGAATTTAGATTCTATGGCCACATACGTGTGAA
Organism: Lochmaea capreae; assembly: GCA_949126875.1. Classification (NCBI taxonomy): domain Eukaryota; kingdom Metazoa; phylum Arthropoda; class Insecta; order Coleoptera; family Chrysomelidae; genus Lochmaea; species Lochmaea capreae. The sequence goes on from OX421409.1 coordinate 16,890,911, forward strand.
TTGCACAGCCATTCAGAATCCTAGGGCACAACCCCTAGGAGATTATTGGATAGAAGAGGAACATTTACCTAAGCTGAAGCCTGCAGATATCCTAAAATTCCTCATGGAAATATATAGGACTCAAGGAGCTACTAGTCTCTGAGACGTTCCTCAGGAACTAAGTAGAAGTAAGGGGGCACAATAGATAGATTTTTTAGGTCTCAGAGAATGTCACCCCATCATACATACTTACATACATGCATACCGAATTGGACGACCAGCTGTTAAGAAAAGATGAAGCTTAAAAACTTCGTACAAATAAAGATTCGGAAATTAGGCGTAAAATGAAATTTTATGTTCTACCCTTCATATCACTATTGTATTCATTTGAACTTTTCACAGAATATATAGAGGATAGTTATACATCAGGACCTAATTATTATTATCGATGCCGATCAAGGTAAGTTTATATAATCGAAAATTTCACATCTGAAATTTTTAATCAATCAAAACGTGTTATTTTGACAGATCAACTTGGCAGCGGATAAATTTTATAAATGTTTTTCTCTTGGGTGTATAATGACAGAATATTTTTTGACAGTCAGTTTTTTTACTTGTTTACACGATAATTTTGATACATTTCAATATTCTTTTTCTATATTCTTTCGACACATCCTTTCCTCTTAATGGCCAAAATTCAGAACTTGGAATGGAATTAATTAGATGTCTATGTGTAATAAAATATTTATAATATTTAGACACTATTTTAAACATCTTTTTTCCATCGAGCACTTTGAATTTTGAGTAGTTTAGATGCAAATATTCGTTAAAAATTCGAAACAAATTTTCTTTCTTCAAGTAGGAGCCACAAACCTCTATTAATGTGGGTATTATTGATAAATGAATAAATTTTAATTATATAATTTTCAAACACAATTTGGGGTGGAATTTTCTTACCGAATACCCACGAGGTCAAATTAAATCAGGAAATTTTCGACTCGGGATAATTTTCAAAATATTCATAAGCTCAAAATAATTTGACCAATAGTGGTTTTACTGGTGAAACTTTTTAGAGCAAGCAATATATGTTCAATCCAACCTCAATAATATGGTATACTTGCATCAAAGGATTATATTTGAAGAGGATAAAGGGAAAGTTATGAAATTCCAGGACGATGGATGAGACTTTATTTTGCATATTTCAGAACAAATATCAAATATTCCTGTGTCAGCGTTTAGCGTACCATATTGAATTATTTGAAACGGCAATCTGTCGAATGACATCTCTTTCCAAAAATAATATTAGGTAATGTATCACTTCAATACAAAATATTTTATAAAATATCAGTTTCATGTCTCTACATTAAATTGTAGGTACTGTACTAACGATATGACCTTTAAAATTAAACAAAAAACAATAGTATCGAGGGCAATGAAAAACCTGACGAAGAGGGTCAGAGGATACGCAGCCTGAACCAGGACAGATTCTCGGTATGCCGAAAACTATAGTACGAGGATCTGTAAAGACCTGGATCAGAGAACAACATAAAGATTCCTGGGTAAACGTCTCAAGGCAAATGCATGGGAAAACCTTTATAAAATCATGCTTGAAACGTTCAGCGGAACTGCTAATACTGTGCAGAAATCAGCTGAGAATCATCCTCCTACGGATTTAGTAAGTTAGATTAGGTTTGTTGTGAGTAGTCCTATTGGACCCTTCACTGTGAAATTATCAGATATCTGATTCGATATGATAGAAAGTATATATTCTTGTGATTCATTCATTATCAGACAAAGCCAGCACGTTGGAACTTCCAACAATCTAAGTCTAACCATGGGATTGCATCGAAGAACTGAAGACGTTAGCCGAACGGACTAACGTCAAGCTGACCTGGGTACCAGGTCACCAGGGTATCGAGAGCAATAAAAAAGCTGACGAACTTGCAAGAAGGGGGTCAGAGGAAACGCAGCCTGAACCAGGACAGATTCTCGGCATACCGAAAACTGTAGTACGAGGATCTGTAAAGACCTGGATCAGAGGATCAGAGAAAAACACAAAACCTTCTGGGTAAACGTCCCAAGGCAAATGTATGGGAAAACTTTTTTAAAATAACCCTGCCTGAAACGTACAGCGGAGTGGAGTTGCTAACAATGTGCAGAAATCAGCTGAGAATCATAACAGGTTTCATGACTGGTCATTTACCAGTAAGACCTTACATGCAGATTATGCGGTAGGAAACGGAGTGAAACATAACTATTTACATGCGAGACTCTTGATCGCAATAGACAGTTATTACTTGGCCAACCGCAAGGAAACGGTGAGCTATATAGCAAACACCCAGCTAAGAACTTGTACAAACTGGTGCAGGGGCCAAAGGGGCTGGACTGGGTGCTATGAGAAAGCCCGAGCAAAAATACAATAAGCCATTAGGCTGCAGTGTTATCGGAGACTTGTCAGACGGGCTCGGGAAAAAAAATGGTGATTGCGTTCCCATTACGTAGCAACTCATCTATATCCTCAATGCTCTCCTATAAGTAGATCTACAGTGACGAGATTGATAAACTTTATTGAAACTGGTAGTGTAAATGATATTCCAAGGTCTGGTAGACCGAAAAGTGCAGCTAATGAAGACATAATTGCCGGTAGGTATTGTTCAAATTGTAATCAGCACTGGTTTGAGGAGGTTTGTACACAGCGTTAATGTTTGGGCGGATTTGGTGAAAAACCTTTTTTTTATTGGAGGTACGCTTATTATCAGTGCTACATGTCTTGATTTACTTCAAAATGAAATTATACCTGAAATAAATGTATCATTTCCAATATGAGTGTATACTTTCAAGAAGATGTCACACCTCCACATTATCAAAGAGAGTTAGGGAATATTTGAATACAATTTTCTCTCAAAGATGGATTAGTCGAAGAGATGCAATTGAGAAGTAAGTCTCTTTCCCTTTACCTTTCCGTTTCAATGGTGCGAAATTTGTCATAGACGCTTTATACAACTGAGCCAACGTGTCTCCTATAGGTTTAGCTAGTGGTTTATAAATATCATGCAGTTTAATGGATTGATCTATTTTTTACAAATAATCAAAGGAGTGTTCTGTTAAATATAAAGAAGGATAACATAAACAAGCAATTTAATCCTTATCTAAAATCTGATTAATGTTCCCTTTTCTGGAACATTCATTACATTATCACACTCCCCGCATATCGTTTATATATGTTACAAAATAACTCAATTATTAAGATTACCATGAAATTGCTACGAGCTTAGTATTATTCAGACGCTCGGAAAATAAGTAAAGGTCGCGTTACAAATAACCTAGCTCTCTATTATTATTTGCCAACTAAAGATTCAGCAATTATTCTTAGGAATATTTTTTAATTTAAAAGTGCTGGATATTACTTTCCTGGAAAATTACCTCGTAATAATCGCCAAGAATATTAAGCAAACGGTTTTTTTTGCCTCATTTCAGATCGTTTCGGGATATTTTTATAGGTTCGAAAGGAAAGCTATATACGGGTCTATGAAAACTAAGAGTAGGACTGGGTAAACGGCCCCGAAAGAAAAAAATTCCTACAATGTCTCCTCCTTAACTAAATTTCGCAAGTACCAGTATCCGGCTACTAATGTAAATTTTAATTATGCCATCATTAATTTGCAGGCCATCATACATACGCTGGGAGCATATTCCTGTGTCCTCCTATGTACCGGCTTGTAGTACTTTTACTTAGTCTTAAATTGTTACTAGGATTTTTGTCATGTTTATTTAGTTGTCATGTTCAATTTTGTTTTAAGGTTTCTTAATTCTATTTCACGAAAGAATGTTCACCCATCCGAGACGCTCAATGAACGGAACCTCTCTTCCGACTTGGGTGAGTACCTACTGGTCCCGTTTTAATGAGAAATTTTAATCGGACAAGCAACAATGATCCCTTAGTTAAAAAAGTAGAGCTTGTTCATTTATCTGACGGAAGAGAAACCACCGTATCTTTGAGACATCTAGCCCCTCTTCAAGAGTACGACACTCTACAAGTTTCAGAAGAAGATTCTCCTCCGGCCGCTCAAGATGACCAAAAATTTGCTGAGAATGAACCACTCCCAAAAAGATCCACTGTTATTCAAGATCCTCGGACTAGTGTTGACGATGCTGTAACACCTCCTAATCGTTTAATTGACCATCAAATACCCGAAACGGATACTATACCTTCCGTGCAGGATTAGGATAACATTAGACCTACTAGAGCAAGAAGACCTCCTGAATTCCTGGAGGATTACATTCATTAACTCAGGCGGGAAGAATGTAGTATATACTTTTACTTAGTCTTAAATTGTTACTAGGATTTTTGTCATGTTTATTCAGTTGTCATGTTCAATTTTGTTCATTAAAACCTATCTTGAGGTTTCTTAATTTTATTTCACGGCGACACAGCTCTTTCATCATATAATACTTATGACCGAAAGTGCTCGATGAAGCTTCTGCAGAAAAAGTATTTTCAAGATTTTAATCGGAAAATAGACCCACTTAACACATTCGCGGAAACCAACGATTATGATGAAAACTCACCGGATGGCTTACAAAAAAAGTTCTATCAAATATCTGCCGTCGACCTCGCGTGGTGTGGTAACAAGGCAACCTTATGCCTAGTAGAATTTTTCAACAACAAAGTCGTTATTTATGGTGAATTTACAGCCAAAACTGGAAAGGGCAGAGAAAAACCTACCGCTGCATCTAAATGGTTAACATCGAACAAAGAACGTCAAGACAAGTGCGTCTAGGTACTACAGAAGATGTTACAAAAATTATCCAAAAGGTATTAACCAACTCAGTAAATGGACACGTCTAGGCACTCAGAGTATTGGGATTGCTATCAAGAAGGTGAAACTATAACCAATCATTCCAATCTCTATTCCGCTGTAGCCAATCTGGCTAAATCTGGAGCTAATTTACAAGAAGTTATTCAAATTACTGGTCATTCTTCAACTTTCTCGAGCCATACTTAAAGCTAAGCAATGAATATCATCTTAACATAGTTGAAAAGATGAGAGAAAACGGTACCAGTTTTACAAATTACAATAATAAGTACGATCAATATTAATACAAAATACACTCGTAACTCGACGTAATCCTTAAAAAAACCACTCGAGATTTGTGATACTATAACTGATTAAACCATTTAACTGAGTTAGTTTCACACTCAGACTCAGGTTCAGTCGGATTTTGGATAGTTAAGATGGAATTAGCGAAATACATCAAGACCTTGGCTGGTATAACAGACTGACCAGTATGGAAACGAAAAATAAAAGATCTTTTGAATCAACATGAAGGAGCGTTAGACGTTGTTAAAGACTTATTGAAAAAACCTGAACCCTCAGATATGGGTGAAAATGAAGCTGACATTAAGAAGCATAAACAGTTACAGATAAAGCTTATCAGAAGAGAATGGACAAAGAAACAGCTCGTGAAGTTTTGGAATCGTTGAAATTTTGAGGCTACGTCCAAAAAACATTTGTTCAAAATTTGTACAGAATTCTTTGCTTTGAATTGGACTCCAAGTGATGACGTTCCAACTCTCATTGCTATGGAAGTTGAAAACGGAGAATTTTATCGGGACGATAGTGGAAAAGAAGGAAAACTGGTACATTGTGTCAAAATATGTAAGGGTAGTGATGGGGAAGAAGAAAAAGGAAGAGAGAGAACACCAACGAACGGCAGGATATAAGAAGATAAGGAGATAATACTATTTTCCAAGTAGATTTGAAACATTTCGTTCAGGTTGGATGCTGTTAGAAAAGAAAAACTTTTGATGAATTAACTGTGCAACTCTGTTAATTGACATGAGAGAAACTTCAAAGTTCAAATAGTCAGAAACCAGTAGAAGAAGCAGATACAAGAATGCAAGAAGAAAAAAGAAGAGTCAGCAAAAACACAAATAGGAGAAGCGACTTTTGCAATTATTATAAATTAAGAGGCCATTGTAAAAAAGATGATAGACAAAGCAAAACACTAATGACATTCTGATTGGTGCAATAAACTAATTAAAATCTACTCGTTTAGAGTAGCCATGATGGTCACTTTTTTACAGTTCCTTGATAAAGGAGTATTTTATAGTTTTCCAGGAAACCCAGTTTCCTCGAACGCTACTGCACATAATTAACAAATTTGCCAAAGTTATAAAGTTCGTCAATAATGAACTCATTAGAAAACAGGTTACCGAATCGCCTCCGGTTATAGGCAATTTTTAGAAAATATGTACAAAGGAGTTTTAAAATAACGTCGGTCACTATGAAAATTTTCCTGTTCATTTTTCCTTGTTTTGCTTGGAAAACATCACAAACGATTCACACAGCAGTTGCATTTGTAAATAATTCAGAGGGTAGCTGAATACGTTTCTGTTCTGGAAAAATTCAGTCATTTCGATAAAATTGAAATATTCCTCCTTATAGTCGTTTGTCGCCTGTCTTTCTTAAATAATCAGCACCGATTGATTTGTTAAATTTCTTACAAAATGGAACTTTATATGCTATTTCAGTTTAATTACATAGCGATCGGATTCTTTTTTCAAATAAGGAGAGGAAGAAAAAGATTGTTTTTGTTTTAAAATGGCTACGAGGACTAGCTTTTATCTCATTTTCAAGTAGTGGTTAGTACTGTTGACCAGCAGATATATTTGAACATTCCCCTTCGACATTATTCAGCCCGACTCTTTTCATGTAGCCAATCAACCCAAGTATGAACCTTTCATGTAATTTCTTGCCGGTGGCTCCTCATCGCTCAGAAACCGCACCTCTTTCGTAAACGTCCGCTGATGAGTTGGTTCGCTTTTCTTTGATCTGATGTGATTACCTATCACTTTAGAGATATGTGTCCAGTCACTTTCTTGTGACCAAAGGAGTTCCGTTCCAATTAATGGTATTGATAAGTCTAATCTCATGATCTCTGGTAACCAAACTACCATGACCTTGCAACGATATCAGAGTGCGCTTAAGGCACCTACGAAATCCCGTACTAGCTTAAAATTCACCTCTATGGAATCCAGTGTCTTCAGTGCAGGTAAACATTGAAGCCAAGCTGTAACCAAAACCTTTGGAAGTAAAGTCCAGAGAAGACGGCATAACAGCCCGGTAAATAACACTATTTTTATTATATCAGCATTCAAAACTGGCAAATTGTTTTGTTTTGTTTACCAATTATCTTCCAAACATTTTAAATGCTAACCTAATCCCGGTGTGGGTTTATCAAATTGATAACTTTCTCGTTCGTCGACTCCATTTGAAAGAACGTGCTGACTGACAGACAGTCTGAATCACAACTAAAGCCGCGAGTAGCCACGTTCTCACTCTCCGTTCTCATTGGCTTTCTTTGAAGAAAACCGACACTTCAGCGATTTTCATTGGCACATGGCTGGCATATTGGCACGTGCCAGTGGACGCGTCAACATCGAATCGGCTTTGCGAATTGTCCATGCCACGCCTGGTTACGGACGGCTCCAAAGTAGAAGTAGGTGCATTAGCCGCAATTGTAGGGATAAAACAAAGTATAGCTATTCCAATAAACCTACCCTGAGGAAACATCTGCAGAAAATGGGAGAACTTAGTGAACCTACCTGCAGGAAATGTGAACTCTATGATGAAACACCTACTCACATACTTTGGAGAGGTAATAATACAACCATTACAACTCCTGAAAACCCTCCAGTCAAACTAGTGGACTATATAGAAGATACAAAGCTTCTGCACTGATAAAAATGGGTGTCTTGAACCAAAGTAGTCAACTCTCTTGTCAAGAAATTATTAGCGACAAGAGAAATTATTTCAGCATAAAAGAATATCTCTTGCCTATAGAAAAAAGTTCTTAGCTAAAGTAAGATGGTTCTCTTGATGAAATGTCTTGAATCTCTTGAATATTTTTCCCTTCAACCAAGTATAGTTTGTTTTGCTTCAAGAGCTACGAAAATTATAAATATCACGGCATCCATTCAAGAGACATTTCAATTCTCCCAAGTACCTGGTGGAAATCCTCTCAATGTCTATGTCTATGTCTAATGTATTTGCTCTTGGACCAAGAAAGATTTCCTTTCAAAGCAAGTTCTAAGGTTCTCATGTCGAGTTGTTTTTTTTTGTTAAAAATCTAGGCCTTGCCCCTAGAAAGATTTGCTTTCAAAGCAAGTTCTAAGGTTCTTATGTCAAGAGAGTTGTTTTTTGTTATAGTTCTACGGCATTGTCCCAAGAAGTGGATTCCTTGAAACAATATATTTAAGTTTTGTATCAAGAAATATCTTACATACTAGTTTGAAGCTAAGACTGTAAGGACTTTGAAAAAATAGATTAAGTTCTTATGAAAAGACAATTAATCCTTTGGCTGAAGAAACCTCGCTCTTGGACCTATTCAAAAGCGCCAATTCTTTGGGACAAAGGTATAATCTTTTCCTCCAAGAGTTTCTTTTTTTCAGTGTGGAATGGAAGTAGATAACATGGGAAATGGTACAAAGTGCCTGGGCTGTTAAGCACAACCCAATCGAATAAATGAATGAAGCCTATCTAGAGACGTCACAACTTTCCAAGCGAAAGTGACGGAGAGTTACCACTGCGTTGAAGAAATTAGAAAGCATGAAAAGACATACCGCTCAGCTGCCAAGCCAGGGCCTCCTATAGCTAACGGGCCTACAACTTCAATTGTGACGTCACATTAGCAGCCGAACAAAACGAGGATCGACACAGTCTTGTAACAGACAACAAAATCTTACATGGAATCTTTGTAATAATCGTATCTTCATTACTGTTAATCCAATTTTTAAACTTTTGGGTTCGTTACAATCCTAAGAAATTCCTTTATCATTCACATAAAAAACAAATTTGATTTAGTTTCTTACAAGGGAGAATTAGTGATGAACAATCATCCGTTTTTATATTGTGCAGTATCTTTCCAATTGTAAAATTATGGTAACTTTTTTTTATAATCGCAAATACTCACAACCTAATAACATTATCAAAAATATTTTTGAATAATAATGTAGAATGCTCTTTCTAGGTTGTAATGAGTTTAAAAAATTCAAGATATGTTACGTATTAAAGTAGATACAATTGATTTAAGATCGTTAATACATTTAAATTAACTCATAACACACGGAGTAGAAATGTTAATTTGAAATATTTGCATGTATTTGCATACGCTGCTTTGAGTAAGGTACGGCGACTAGTGTGACGTCACTAAGTAAGAGGGGATGATGTTATAGGCCCGTTAGCTATAGGAGGCCCTGGCCAAGCTGTACTGAAGGCACTCGATTCCATAAAGGTCAACTCTAAGCTAATATGGGATTGCGTACGTACCATAAGCGCACTTACGCAAGGTCATGGCCACCTGGGTAATAGACTGGCGGATGAAACTCGAGGACCACAATCAATTTATTTAATTAGCCACCCCATCAAATCTATACGAATCTGAAATATTTAGATATGTTTGTATTGACAGGGGTAAAAAAATTATTTCTTCATTTATGTCGTAAACATAATCAAAAATGGAACTCAAATGCATGAAATTTTAAATTATTCCAGATATACAACAACAAATAATAATTTATAAAATTAACCTAAATACGTACGTAGAAATCTACGAACGAAACAAACCATGTTTCATTCCGTGCAGTTGTATACAATATGTGGTCAAACATTTTATGACATATCAAAAAACCTATGAATATATTTATACAAACATGCTATCTCCTCCAAAGAATAGTATGTACTAAATCACATCGAAAAGTCGGGTAAAACTTCCCGGCTTTTTTGTATTGTACGTCTACGGTGTTTGTTAGATATACAATTTTATTTATTTTTTTTCATGACCGTTTCCTTCACAAGATTTTATCGATAATATTGGTGGATATTATAATAGTTAATTATTGCAGACGACGATAAAATTGTACTTTATCTTTGAGAGTGTCAAGACGCTAATTACGCTCGAGAAGATAATGCGATTTTATCGTCGTCTGCAATACAACATTTTTTTCTATAGCAAGACTTCAAATTCAGGAACAGAATTTAAAAAAAAATTGTTTGCACAAAAAACGCAACTACCAACTAGGTATTTTACTACCAAACGATCACAATTTAAGATATTTTCAAAGACAAGGACGAAAACGGATTTCTTACTCATAAAATTTTTCATTTCTGTTCCCTAACCTCACTTACCTACTGGCAAATGAGCTAGCAACCAATAAAATACCATGTACTGAAACTGTATGCATGGCTCATGATTGTTTTTGGTATGGTATTGACACTGGCGCCCTCTACCATTACCAAAAATTGAAATACATGGGGTTCGATCTCCTTATATAGTCTCCATGATGCAATACTTGAAAGACACCTCAAATGTAAATATTTTAATCAGATTTAATTGGTTTTGGATTTATATGAACAAATAGAAAAATTTTCACTAGTAATACCACTAGAGGTCAAATTATATCCGGAAATTTTTCATCATGAATATTTTGAAAAAATTTCCGGATTTAATTTGACCTCGTGTGGTATTCGGTAAGAAAATTCCACACCGAATGTGTTTATTTCCAACTACATCAATTTTCGTCTTCATCAAGTACTTGCAAAACATAGAAGGTTTTGTAGTTACTCTATAAAACCATATCTGCAAATTGACTCGGGCCATCATCAGGATATAATTGACGCAATGAAGTCTGCTTCAACTTCTGCAAAGACAATCCAAGAATCTCTAAATCAAGAACAAGCAACTTCCAATCAACCTGCCATAGTACCTATATAATAATTGCGTTTTTAATATAAACATTAATCATAATGGTCCAAAGAATTTAGAAAACATCTAAGCTTGTAGTTGAAATGAATCAAAATTATCATGTGAACAAATAAAAATTAGATTGTCAAAAAATATATTCTGTCATTGTAAACGTCAAAAAAAATTCCAGTATAATTCGCTGTTGGGTACCCACTAGAAAAAAATGTCCACTAAAATTCATCCGTTGCGATGGTGATCTGTCAGAAATACACGTTCTGATTGGTTAAAAATCACATGTGTGGAATTTTCACGAAAATTTGTTTTTAAAGTCCCATAATTGCCTTTTTTGATAAACAACAAACGGTTTTTTACATAATAACGGGGTTTTAAGCTAAATTATTTGAAAACTCAAATAAAATTGATCCCAATACATTCTGCAAACTTCCAATTTAATGAAAAGAACCATTAAACTCGAATTTTGATGACATAATCCTTTTATTACTATAGTTAGCATTAAATTACTATTATCTTAACTCCATTAAACTTTGGGAGATCGTTTCCATCGTGATAACCATCGAGTTTTAGGTAAACATTCCAACAAATGTATAATCGTCGTAGATATTTTATACCAGACATAACATTAAGATTAAGAATACTATTACACGAGAATAAGTACGGGCTCACATTTTTAAAATATTTTTAAAAATAAATCATATTACCCTTTCAGGAGAAAATTCGTTAAGTAGAGAGAGGAAGCTACTGGGTAAACAAGGTCAGAGCTCCATGTACGTCTAGTTTCAACAGGATTTAGAAAATCTTGAAGCCCGAGAGATCGCAAAAGATCTTCTATTGTCGAAAGGCTTTCGAATAAACACAAAGAGCTGCACGACTTTTTAGACCAAGCAAAAAGTGTACGAAAATCGATGGTGAATTTTCTAAATCAAACTTGTGGAAATTGAATACAGGATGAAACAGACTTAACGGTAGAATTAAAACTATTGAAACCATGATAGACATAACTGAAATAACCGTTTAAAATAATTGTATAGATCAGGGGTCTCTAAACTACAGCACGCGGGCCATATACGGTCACCCAAAGGTTTTGGACCGACCCAGTCTTGATGTTGTAAAAAAAGAAAATTTCTAATTTTGTTTAAGTAAAATTTCATTTTGCTATATTTGAATAAATACATTTTTTTCACAATGCTTGTTCCATATAAATTTTTAACAGTGACAATTTAATTCATGTATAAAAAATCGCATATGCCACAGTGCAATTGTCACTTTGACAGCGGCAAAACTTAGCTTTAACTTTTACAGCGACAAATACACTGGTGGTTTTTTCACTTATTCACTTGTTCATCAATTATCGCGGTGTTGGTTACCAGAATAAATAGTTTGGCATGTTTGTCAACAACTTATTGAATTTTCAAGAACTAACAATGAGTCGATTCGGTGTGTCTACGAACGCCGAAATTAGTCAAATTGTTAATACCTGTGTGCCTACTAATACAGTTGCGACGCAATCATCAATCTGGAGACAATTTTCTACGTTTTGCGATGCAAAAAGATACACATTTGAGCCAGATACTTCCATCGAGAAATTGAATGTAATATTGCGAGATTGGGCATTTAATATGCGAAAAAGTAACGGAGAAGACTACAAAGAAGCGGTAGTTAAAACAATTTGGAACACCACCGCTAAAATGCTACAAAGTAAATATTATAACGAATTTAATATTGTATTCAACCATTTCACCGATGTTCAGTTTAATTCATCACGAGCTGCACGTTAGGTCTAAACGTAAAATCCTACAAGCACAACCCGAAAAGAGAAAATGTAGTGCATCAGCTCTTAATAAATCTGAAGTATTTGCAATGGCCAGATTATATAACGAAAATGAACCGGAAGGACTTCAAAAGAAATTATATCACATTTTGGAGTTTGAACTAGCTTGGCGCGGAGGAGAAGCAGCTTACTGCAAAACCACTTATTTCGTATCTGAAATTGAAAATAATGGAAAAGAAACTGGACGTATCGAGTATAATCCTCTATTTTCGAAAACGAGACAAGGCGGCAACAATAAATTATGTGACAGCAAATGGATCACGCCTAATATTTTCGACGAAGATATTTGCCCAATACGTTTATTCAAAAAGTTAATGGAAAAACGAAACACTTTTATAACTTCGGACAGAGTGTTTCTTACACCAAATCCCTTTTGGAAAAAGAAAAATTCTAAAGGTTGGTACAAGAATTTGCCGATTGGAATTAATGAAATTTCCAAATGGACTAAACGCATTGGTTTAGATGTCAAACGTGTCAAAATTACAAATCACTCAAATCGAGCGGCAGCAGTTAGCGAATTAAGTAAAAGCGGAATTGAAGAACAAGCTCTAATAAAAATAACAGGACACAGCAATTCATCATCAATAAAACCATACTTACAAGTTGACAAAGAGTATCATTCAAGCATTATTCAATCAATTCGTTTGGAAAATGAAAAAACTTCAACATCTACTACAGAAACGATTAGCTGTGGCACCCGCAGCGATATCACTGTTCCTAGTATGAATTTCAATAACTGCGTTTTTAATAATAATTGTACATTAAAATAAAAATGTGTTTATTTTCAATGTTTCATAAATAAAGTTTGCATTGATATGTTTCCAATTTTCTCATTCATTAAATTGTCCTGCCGAATTACACTCGAGGTTTGTATTGAGATTGGGTGAATTTGTTTTGTTCAAATTCTAAACTGTTTCCTTTAGCAATTTGACTCGAATAACTGTCAACCTAAAAACACTTCACCTTCGGTGTCGTGTTTTTAATAGTTGACAGTTATTCTCGTCAAATTGCTAGGAAACAGTTTCTTATTAAACAACCCAAATTTACCCGATAAAATACAAACCACTTGTGCAATTATAAGTGAAAAAATTGATAACAATAAAAAATATGAAGATAAAAAATAAAGATAGACAAAATTTAAATTTGAATTTTACTAAAACTGAATATTTTGCACCTCCATTAAAAAAATCCAAAAGGGAACCCCGTCTTTCTCACGGAAGGGGCGGTATTTTCAGTAGTTTGTTGGCCCGATTGGTATTCAGATATTTACTACCCGACCCTTAGGGGAAATAGTTTGGAGACCCCTGGTATAGATTTCTAAGAGTCTTAATCAATCACTTATTGTCACAATACAATTGTGATTATATTTATCTCAATAAAAATATAAATACAAAATATGACAATCCGCCATCTTAGCTAAAACACCGATCACAAACCAGTGACGTCAACCTTTTGTATTTCGTTCGAATTTTTATCGTATTTTCTGGTTTACATCGTTTAAAAGACTATCACACAAAATAATTCAAATTAGTGATCAAAATAAATTTTTAACTTGCATAATGTGAAATATTAGAAGTACAGTAAAAGTCACGAATCTTTCCCGTTACGTCATACTTCCCTGAATATATCAAAGACATTCTAATTTTACGTGGATATCACTGACCGCGTATGTCCAATTAAAACAAATGGAACGGTACATCATAATATGTCTTTTGTGCCATTACGTATTTATCGGTTTGTCACTCTGTCTTGTGTTAGATATACACCAATATTTAATATAAAAAAGCGTTGAATAAACAAATATATAGAAGTTTTGATTAGGTCAAATAAGTGGGCTACGATTCATTATAAAACTCATCTTGTAACTGACTAGTTTTTGATTGTGGAAACAATCAATTACCTATTTGTGAAACGAGAGTGATTATTCCCAATACCTTACATGGTCCTTACATGCGATCCTGCCAGGATAGAGAGTTTTTATCAAATACAGTACATGGCGATCCTTGGGATTTGAACTGGAGCAAATAAATGTATGGACCTTACAACTTTATACGGAAATCATTCTGTCACCATTGAAGTTCGTCGTCATTGTCATTACTTTAAACGAGTGAAGTTCATTTACATTTACTGTGATATGTTTCGACAAAATTCCTAGTAAACATTTGGACGAAAGTAATCGTGAGTGTATTAGAAAAATACATGAATATTTCCAAAAGGAATTAACTAATGGCGGACCACTTCTGCCGTTAATTTTCAATCAAGAGGTAAGTTTTGCAACAATTTATTTGTAGAATTTCAAATTGTAGTTTATCTATGATATGTTAAATTTGGTTTTCATTTATTTCCTGTCATAATTAGATCACCAGAAATACATGCTAAACCCTCTAACAATGATGCGCCGCTGGTGAAAACTGTCTTATTGATTTGATTTGGATGTTTACGAGTTATGACGTAACGAGAAACATTCGTGACTTTTACTGTATTCACAGATGTGTGATGTCATAGAGACGCCATTACTATTCTACCGTTTTGGTGCGAAATTTGAATTGAATTTTCAAAACGTAAGCAATATTTTGGATAAAGCTTCTTTTTCATAATCAGTCATCATACTAATTCAAAAGTAAAATGACCTCGGTACCACAAATTAAACTATTTACGCTTGTAGATTGCCTGGTCTATAAAAATTAAAAGAATTAAACGACCCCGGTGAATCCTGTGGCTCACATCATTCAATAGAACCTCGAGATTTGAGCTGGGAAATATTACAACGACAAAGAAAATTTTTAAAGTTGCGCTTGAAGTATTAAGGTCGTAGAGTTAACACTGTTTATTAGTTTTTCAAGCGCATCCATTTAAGTTGAGAGTATTTATTGTGAACGCTTCAGGTGAAGCATCAGAAGAATTCGTTACTTACACTGAAAATAAGGATTTTTTAAAGGACTTTTGTTTCAAGAAAATATTCGAGATAATATCCATAATGAGGTGTTTCATTGAATTATTTTTCCGTCGACCGTGTATTAACATAAATATGCTATTAACGTTCTCAAAATCATACATTAATGACCCCTCTATTAATTGATCAATTAATCAACGATTTTCTTCAGGCAACCCAACGCACATCTTATACATTATATTGACAGTTACCTGTGGTGTAGGCAACCAAATATACAATAATGATTATTAGTATGGAATACTTGGAGTTTTTGACTAACCTATCGTTTTATTTTATTATTCTACAAAATTATAATAATTATTAGTGTTAAGAAATACAAAAAAAAAATTAAGAAAAACGAAAACAGTGACATTTGAACCTCAGATATTTGAACCAGCGACGATCACTGTGACATTTCAATGTCATTATTTATCTATGAAATAAAACAATAAATTTTTTTTTTGTTTAAACCTTCATTACAATTGAACTATGTTCAAATACAACTTGTGACGCGTTTCGCTACACAGTAGCTTTCTCAAACGAATGGAGGTATCATGAAAACGATTGTTGCGAATGAATTTCCAGGTAAACCTGTTTAATACTTTAGTTAATCCCATATTTTTTGCCTTTTATTTCCAAGTAAATAGATTATAATACTTTTACCCGTAAAATTCCTTATCAATGCACTGTATATAAATTAAAAACTTTTCATGATACCTCCATTCGTTTGAGAAAGCTACTGTGTAGCGAAACGCGTCACAAGTTGTATTTGAACATAGTTCAATTGTAATGAAGGTTTAAACAAAAAAAACAAAAAATTTTATTGTTTTATTTCATAGTTAAGTATGAATCTTCATCAAGTAAAAGCCTCATCTATTCAGTCATTATTTATTTTTGACAGTACTTACCTATGAAACAATAGTTATTTGTTTTACTAGGCATAAAAGCACATTTGTTCAAATTCCACGCAAAATCGACTTTTTCATATTTAAATTGCGTTTCATTATCAATATCCAAATAATTAATGACACTTGGCAGGCTTAGAAGTTGTACTTTTTCTGCCTAGGCATTAAAGGTACAACTTCTAAGCCTGCCAAGTGTCATTAAAATGCCGCTTTTAATGTCATTTGGAGAAAAATAAATATTTTTAGTTTTTAAATATTGAGAAAAACGAATACAACTTGTTCAGTCGACGGAAAAGCTTTGTAACAAACACAAGTATTAAAAGGGGCAATTAACAATCTCGAACATTAGCTCTCGATTGTTAATGGCCCTCATTAATACTATTGTTGGTTAAATAACTATAATAGTCAGTCTATAAAGTAGGAGTTTTATATTATTCCTTATTTTAATATATTTCTTATTATCGTTATGTCCGATAGTCAAACAGCCATTAAAGCTCAACGAAATAAGCGTCGTCATCTTACTGTAGATTCCAGGACACACTGGAATAGAAGGAAATGTTAGTGTTGTATGTAGCTAATGTTAATAAAGCCATATCTTGTAAAAATCCTGACGTTTTGAAAGATTAACTTTCTGTGGGTTATTTACGGCACGTAGGTATATCATTTTAAAAAGGGTTTATTTGTGTACATTTATTCAAAGGTAACCCGAAATTGATACATTACACTTTAATTATTCATTTATTTGCATTTACTTTTATCAAGTCATTATTAATATTATTTATAGGAAAAAAGGAACCAAAATTACAGTCTATAAAAGAGTTTACTGGCCAATCCTTACTTATGGAAGTAAAAGCTGGCTACTGTCACAGAAATCCAAAGAAAGGAACTGGAAGTAGAACCAATACTCAAATTATTAGATAACCAAAAGCTTAAGTGGTTCGGACATTTAACAAGAATGAGCAACATACCTACCAGTCAGGGATGTGTGAGAAGCCCGGGTTAATACAAAAACGAAGAAAACTTAAGAAAACTTGGAGCCAAGACGTTGCAGAAATAGTGGAAAGAAGGCATATAAAATGGGAAGAAGCAAAAAAGATGGCAAAAAATAAAAAGGAATGGACCAATTCATCTACGAACAAAATATTTAAATATACCCTTACTCCTTCGGGTATGTACCTACATACAGATTGCGAAAAAGTTTATTAGGTCATACGATTCACACAAGTACGACAAGGATCATATGAACAGTACCACTTGAAAGATAGAGACAAGAACACAAGGGTTAAAAGTTAAAGGGGCAATAAACACACACGCCCATCCTTTTTGGTAGAGGGGACTGATCTAGTGGCTCCTTCTATTAACTTTTCCAAACAAATCGATAACGAGTGTAAAACGTGCGTCATAAGAGATTTTTAATTTGCGGTTTGCTATTAATAGAGTTATGAAAATAAGAGTGATCGTTGTTAGAAATACGTAAAAAGAGATCAGTTGGAGACTTTTTTACACAAAAATCTGAAAGGTAAGGCTATCAAAGTGTTTTTAAAACAATGTAAACATAGTTGAGGTTATGTGTGCTTATACTCTGCGTTTTTGTATTTAAAGTTTTGTAAATTTTATTGACAAAATAATGGAAATCCTTTCCCAGATTTACACTTAGTTTCAAAAACCTTTTCAATTAATCACTTTTTATATATTTCTAGGTAATCCCGATCAATCTTATTTATAACTAAATCAACGGCAAATTAAAAATTTCTCGATAATTTACACGAGCTTTCGGTAGATATGTTTGCAAAAATTTTTATGACCACGCCTCTTATGACGTCAGACTTAGACAGTCCATTGTGTCTCTTTCCTTTAAATAGTGTTGTTCATATTATCCTTGTCGTACTTGTGTAAGTCGTATGACCTATTAAAGTTTTCCGCAATCTGCATATAACTTTTATCAAAAGAAAAACAGATACCGTGCAGTATCTTGCAAACGAATCTTAGATTATTTAACACAGCTAGGAGTTTAAACGGAATACACTTAATTTTAAAACCATTTAAATGACGTATACTCGTATATACAGGGTGCGCCAATTATTTCCACTCGATCTCTAGCACCGAAACTAAAAGAGGTATCAACAAGATTTCTTGTAGGTTTATACGATGTCACTCGGACTACAATTGTAAAATATTTTGATGTATACAAGGTGGCTAATTTTTGTGGAATGAAAATTAATTTGGTTTTTTTTAATTGAACACCCTGTATACGATTATGTCTTCTGATTCTACTTAATATTAGCTTTACGGTAGTTTTTTGAATTTGTAAATCCGACGCGGCGTTGACAAGTTATTCCTGTTATAAGCAGATTTAATGAAAAAACAGCACTTCAGAAATATTAGCACAATAAACACATTTTTTCAAAAATTCCTCCAAAAGGCTACTATGATGTAAATGAAACATACACCTACCACAATAATTACCCAACATCTTCACCTGTTGCACAGGGTGTTTGCCGATGGCGTGCAAATAGTCTAGTTTTCAAATTGCAATAACTTAATTTTTTCAAATGGGACACCCTGTATATTTTTCTTCAGTTAGAAGCTCTCCTTAATACACATTAAAAAAATATAGGGTTTTGGACATCTAACTTTACTATTTACTTTAATAATTGACGTTAAATGAGAAATAACATATTTTACACAATTTTTAATAAGAAAACAAGTTATCTATGAAAATGACAGTAGGTATATTTTGTTGTAGCATTAATTGTCAACATAAAATTTTGTATTATATCACGTCTACTATATTTAATCGGTATTAGGTATAAAAAATGGATTATAATAAGAATTATAGTGTTCAAGAAAATATTGATATGATATGGATACTGGGTGAATGTCAAAAAATGCGTTTCTTGCTAGTAGGGTCTATCGTCAAAGATACCCAGAGAGACGTCATCCACAAAAGGATACTTTTGAGAATTTAAAGAATAGATTTGATAGAACGGGAACCGTCAAGTATGAAAAACATTCACGTGATGCTACAGCTGTTACTGTTGACAACGAATATAAAGTAATGATCAGTATAGTTGAAGATCCCAATGAAAGCACAAGGCAATTAAGCAATCAGTTAGATATTTCCAATACCACAATTAGACGCATAATAAAGAAGAATAAATATCACCCTTACCATATCCAGCTTCACCAAGAATTGTTACCGCGTGATTTCGCGCGTAGAGAAGAATACTGTAGATGGTTAATAAACAAGATAAATACAGAGCGTAACTTTTTAAACAAAGTCTTATTCTCCGACGAAGCCACATTTCATAAGAACGGTTGTGTAAATAGACACAACTTCCATTATTATTCGGACCACAATGAACATTTATTTAGAACCACATCACAGTATCGATGGTCTTTGAATGTGTGGGCGGGAATAATAGGTGATTATGTAATTGGTCCCTATTTCTTTGATCGGAATGTAAATGGAGCTGCTTTTTTAAATTTTTTAGAACTTGATTTTAGAAACCTTTTGCAAAATGTGCCTCAAAATTATCGCAACGGAATGTGGTTTCAATTAGATGGTGCCACACCACACTACCAATTAAATGTTCGCAATTGGTTAAATAGGGAATTTCAGGATCGTTGGATAGGAAGGGCAGGACCTACAAATTGGCCTGCTAGATCGCCGGGCCTTACACCTTGCGATTTTTCCTTGTAGGGTTTTATTAAAAATATTGTTTACAAAGAAGAGGTTACCACAAAACAAAATATGAAAGACAGAATTACTGCAGCATTTAGACAGGTGACCCCTGCAATGCTAAGAGATGTGCGTAAATCAATGAAAGAAAGGGCAAGAAAATGTATAAATGAAAATGGAAGACATTTTGAACACCTATTATAAATTTTAACTTTCACTATTGTAGTTTTCTTACGATTAAACTTTGTAAAATTTTGTACTTATTAAAAATTGTGTAAAATATGTTATTTCTCATTTAACGTCAATTATTAAAGTAAATAGTAAAGTTAGATGTCCAAAACCCTATATTTTTTTAATGTGTATTAAGGAGAGCTTCTAACTGAAGAAAAATATACAGGGTGTCCCATTTGAAAAAATTAAGTTATTGCAATTTGAAAACTAGACTATTTGCACGCCATCGGCAAACACCCTGTGCAACAGGTGAAGATGTTGAGTAATTGTTGTGGTAGGTGTATGTTTCATTTACATCATAGTAGCCTTTTGGAGGAATTTTTGAAAAAATGTGTTTATTGTGCTAATATTTCTGAAGTGCTGTTTTTTCATTAAATCTGCTTATAATAGGAATAACTTGTCAACGCCGCGTCGGATTTACAAATTCAAAAAACTATCGTAAAGCTAATATTAAGTAGAATCAGAAGACATAATCGTATACAGGGTGTTCAATTTAAAAAAACCAAATTAATTTTCATTCCACAAAAATTAGCCACCCTGTATACATCAAAATATTTTACAATTGTAGTCCGAGTGACACCGTATAAACCTACAAGAAATCTTGTTGATACCTCTTTTAGTTTCGGTGCTAGAGATCGAGTGGAAATAATTGGCGCACCCTGTATATACTGCGGTTCCTTTTAGAAGGCTCTTGTTTATGTTTATCCTGATCCGTCATTTTAAAAACACATTTGTCATTATCAGTCACACGAAAAGTGACAAAGAATGTTCTCAATTTTTTGTATTTTCAGATAAATTTTCAATTCACGCTTTTCTATTTGCTTAACACCACACCATACGGTCCCCTCTCACGTTGAACGTTTTGTTGTGGCATTAAAAAACGTGGGTTTGTAGAGAACAATTTATCTCTGTAAGTACCTAGCAGTTTGTTTCAAATATATATTTTTTTCTTGCTACATTATTTTACAATTTTTTCCACGCCCATGTCCGTAAACGTCAAAATTGCACTGTAGACATTCCTTGTAAGTGACATTTAACAATAACATGCACGTAATGAAAATCTCATAACATACAGGTGCGTTTAGATAAAAAAACTTTGTTGAATCAAATTACAATCAAATTTTTATTTACGTACTACTTTATTTGGTTTATTTAAGCTCTTAGCATTAGTGAAATACATTTTAGATTAAAACAGTGATGCCCCTAAATGTCGGCAACACATTTTACAATTTCAAAAAAAAATAACTCGGTTTTCCTTGATATGGGAATAAACGTCATCTCATTTATGCCGTCAATTTTTGTAACAAATAGTATCCGAACATTTTCTCAACTTTACCTACGAAGAAAAAGTATAGTACGTTACACGAGTTGTAATCCCATTACGCACTAGTGAAATATATATATATATATTTAATGGGTTACTTACAACTCTTGTTAGGTGATATGTTGTTAAGTGTTAACTCTTTTGTTCATAAAATCACAAGTTTGGAAAAGTATTTTAAACAATCTCTTATCAATGTTTTAGATGCATTGCTGTTTCACAAATTAGTTCCCGTTACATATTCTAACCATTAATAGTTTGGTAGTTATTAATAAAATTTCAAGAACAATATTTTTTCTACGACAACCTCGAAAAATGTTCATTTTATAACCGTAACTTCAATCATAAACAAGCACGTTTTGTACAGAATTTCATTTTTGCATCGGTTGCTAGGCAAGTTGCCAAGCAACAAATGCGAAATGCAATATTTCGAGTTAGGTCTAGGTTCACTCTAAAATCACGACGACTACGGCTTGTCAAATTATGACGTCCAGCGACATTTTGATAAAATGTCAGCAGATCGTTTCTGTCAAAGTTTCAGTAGGTAACGAGTAATTTCATCATCCATTTTCAAGTTATCAAACTAAAACATTTAATTTTTCATAACTTCAACACCCTGTATTTCGAAAAGTAAATTAGGCTGGACCCCTCAATCCTTATATAATTTTACGAGAGGTGTCTACATGCAAACGTTGTAAGTGGCATTTGAAAACTCCCTGTATATCCGGTATCTATGGTCACTATAGTAAACAAGATGCTAAAAAACACTCACCACTTCTTAAACTGGGCATGTTCACAATTTTGAATGAGAATTATAACCTTCAAGAATGGGAAGGGTGAATGGAATGGATTTTTCAAAAAGGGGAAGAAAAAATAACGTTCAAATACCCTTTCGCATGCCGCCCAGGGCCATGGTCCTTCCACGCTACGCCACTGACCTATCCAATCTTAGATATTAAACGAAAAGAAGTCTGAATTAAAAAAAATTGAGACACTCTGTACCTATATTAATTTTTATATAGAGTGAGGTGACAAGATATTTAAATTTTTCTCGATTTTCAACCAGACGGTCAAAAAAGAGTCTCGTTTATTAAAAAATAACAGTTGAAACAATCTTTTCATAAAATAATTTCCATCTAGCATTGAATATTACACAGCACAATTTAAAAACGAAATTCTCCACTTCAACGAACGTTATCGGCCTATTACTTTTGTTTTCTCTTCGACGTCTTGGTCTTATTAGCAGGAAATGAGACTTTTAATAAATTGAATATCATTCACGAGCGTTTTTATTTCCGTTGCAGCAGTTGAAAATAAAATATCAACCGTAAAAGTCTCACAAATGAAGAGACCTTTTAAAAAAAAAAGTTTTAATTTTCTTTAATTTACCTCAAATAGAAAATTCTGTATTATAAAGCTTTTTTAATGGTGTATGAATATTCCAAAAGTGCGTCGCACTTTGTATAATCAATTATGCAAACTAATTAAATTTTTCTTTACAATTCACTTTGTGTAAATGTACCTTACAGAAGAAAATATAAAATTATAGGTCAGTATCGCCATCTATTAGCCAAATGATTAAATACCGCATCCGTTTTAGAAGACATCGAGATGTACATATATACCAGTTGAATGATTTTGCAAAAAATCTTTAGTACTTATCTATTTTGAAGATTATCTGTCGGAAAATTTGTGGTAAATTCAGAATTTTCAGAGAAAAATAAAAAAAATTCAACATCTCAACAACCACTTTTTGGTCCGATATTTTATACAAAAAAAACAGTTTCAATGTGTCGCTCTCTATGGGAAACATTCAAAAACATGTTTTCTCTTAAATTATAACAAAAAATTCAATTATTTACCTCACAATATCTTTAAAAGTACCACTTTTCCTAGAACATATTTACAATTTTTTGAACTTTGTGTATCTATATAACCAACGCCAGGAAAATAATAAAGGTAAGCTCATTTTAAATTCCGTTATTTTAAATATTTTTCTGTCGACCGTGCGTTTTTGAGCTAGGTTTATTAATGTACACAAAATCATTCATCATTATTATTAACTCCTATTATATTATATAATAAACGATTGTAATATAGGCAACCAAACATACTATATTTTTCAAAAAAACCTAAGACGGACTTCTGGTATAGATTATTACTCCTAGTTTTCTACTTACTTAATGTTTTCATCATATTATATTCAACAAAACTTTAATAATTATTAGTGTTAAAGCATATAAAAAAGAATTTAAAAAACGAAAACACTGACATTTGCACCGGCGACCTTTTCTGTGACATTTCAGTCATGATTTATTTTTGACAGTACTTACCTATGAAAGAAATAAATATTTTAAATATTGAAAAAAATAATTCAAGTTTTATAGTCGACGAATTAGGGGTTTTAACACGTAGTATTAAAAGGGTAATAAAATATCTCAAACAATACCGTTAAAATATCTCGATTGTTAATAACCCTTATTAATATACCTACTGTTGTTGGTTGAATCACTATTAATTTATATTAAATATAATTCTGGAAAACTAACGTGAATACGATTTTAAGTTTTATATTTTCTATATTCCTTTCTTATAGGGCTATAGGTATGTAGAACTCTATGTCGCTATATATACTAAGTAATTCCTCCACTTTTAATCACGGAATAACAATTTCAACATTTCGGCTTCACTCGTTAGTTATGGTTTAAAAAATATATTTTTCTACGCCCATGTCTGTAAACGTCAAAAATCGCACTGACAACTTTCCTTGTAAGTGACATTTAACAATAACATGCACGTAATGAGAATCTCATAACATACATGTGCGTTTAGATAGAAAACCTTAAATTTCTTTGTTAAATCAAATTGCAATCAAATTTTTGTTTACGTAATATTTTATTTGGTTTATTTACATACTTTTAATCAATTGAAAAACATAAAAGCTCTTAGTATTAGTGAAATACATTTTAGATTAAAAGAGTTATGCCCCTAAATGTCGGCAACACATTTTACAATCTCAAAAAAAGTAATTCATATTTTTGGGATAGGGGAATAAACGTTATCTCATTTATGCTGTCAATTTTGGTAACAAACTATAGTATACGAACATTTTCTCAACTTTAACTACGAATATGTCTGTTAGTAGTGAAAAAGATGAAATTATGAGCACTCAGAAGAAAATAGGTGGGCGTAGAAAAAGTATAGTACGTTACACGAGTTGTAATCCCATTACGCACTCGTGAAATTTACGCACTCGCCGCTGTGCGGCTTCGTGCGTAAACTTTTTCACTTCGTGCGTAATGGGTTACTTACAACTCTTGTTACGTAATATACTATTTTTCTACGCCCATGTCTGTAAACGTCAAAAATCGCACTGACAACTTTTCTTGTAAGTGACATTTAACAATAACATGCACGTAATGAGAATCTCATAACATACATGTGCGTTTAGATAGAAAACCTTAAATTTCTTTGTTAAATCAAATTGCAATCAAATTTTTATTTACGTAATACTTTATTTGGTTTATTTACATACTTTGCATCAATTGAAAAACATAAAAGCTCTTAGCATTAGTGAAATACATTTTAGATTAAAAGATTGATGCCCCTAAATGTCGGCAACACATTTTACAATCTCAAAAAAAGTAATTCATATTTTTGGGATAGGGGAATAAACGTTATCTCATTTATGCTGTCAATTTTGGTAACAAATTATAGTATACGAACATTTTCTCAACTTTAACTACGAATATGCCTGTTAGTAGTGAAAAAGATGAAATTATGAGCACTCAGAAGAAAATAGATGGGCGTAGAAAAAGTATAGTACGTTACACGAGTTGTAATTCCATTACGCACTCGTGAAATTTACGCACTCGCCGCTGTGCGGCTTCGTGCGTAAACTTTTTCACTTCGTGCGTAATGGGTTACTTACAACTCTTGTTACGTAATATACTATTAATCTTAAAAATCACTCCAGTGTTGTGAATGCAATTGAAAAACTATTATTTAATTCGACTATATTTCGGTATGGATCATTTTAAACAGCAGTTAATAATTTACCCAAACCATTTGATTGTACGTAAAAACTATACATGCAAAAAATTGAATTCGTATACAAAATAACCATATCTAAAAAGTAAAATACACTCACCTTTTCTTGTAGTAGTTTCTGTCTATCTGCACAATTACGGCACAAAATACACAAAGTTCTAATTTAACTTCATTGAAACAAAGACAAAAATCGCTATAATCATACCACGTACCTTCAATTAAATACATACTCATGATAGACGCCACATAGAAATGGTGGAATGACATATAGTATGATGACCAATTGTACGACAAAGCCTACTTCACAAATATTCCTACTCCAACAAAAATGTTTATTAACTTCTAAAAAAAAGTGGTTCTGAAATCGAAGTGTACGTTTTTTATTCCTAATATGCTCGGAAATATCTTTCTTTGTTTATGAACCGATTTCTATGATTATTTTTGCATGGAGAGATACGTTTTATTGTCATGAAATTTTTTTAATTTTAAGCGAAAATATTTGAAATACCTATGATTGAATCATTTTTTGGGCGTTGAATAAATAAATATCAGTTTTCCTTCCTTTAGGGTAACTATTGAATTGTAAGTGTTTTTTTCCAAAATAAATAGAGGGGGAAGTCTTAATTTTGTATTTTTTAAAATAAAATTCGCAATGTGCGTTGTACTACTACTTAAACAATTATATTCAGTATAGCTCCAATGTGGTCCCATTTTAATTTTATTTTATTGGTGACCTAGGTATCGTTAGGTTTATAAAAATTCCAAAACAAAAACAGTACTGTACTAATATTTTATTTATGTAAACCGATGAGTAACATAACCATTTTTCAACTACTGCCTACGTGCTAGGCAACTAGCTATACATAATGCAAGATGCCTATTACGTAGACCATAAATTAAATTTTTACTTATATAACTATTATTGTCAAAGAAATTAAGAATAAAATAATAACTTCAATTTGATTCAAACATAATATATTTAATTATTGTAAATACAAAAATATGAGAATGAAATTAAAAATTCAATCATTGAATAGAAAAAAATTAATTGTTCCAGACTGGCAACAAATGATATTAAAAAAATCCCTCATCTTCACCATCCTGTAAATCAGAAGATTCAATGACACTTAAAAGCATATGTTTTGGAACTTCACTGCCTCTTATTTGTATATTATAACAAACCAGTTCCATTTTCCCCAAACTCTGACGCAAAACATACCCTTTTTTTGACAGTTCTTTTTGTCCCGGAGCCATCATGCCTAAAATTTATGTAAAACTATAACTGTTAGAATTTGAGCATATTTTATACATAAACAATATTTAAAAATGTAAATATTTACCTAAAAATCCTGTATTGATGTGCCTTACAAAGTTACACAGCTTAAAACATTCTCCAACATTACCTACACCTAAAGTATTTAAACATCTTCTCATAAGTTCGCCAGTAAAATCTGCTAGTCCTAAGATGTAGTCTGTTTGTGGAAATAATAAACTAATCTCATCACCTTCATCAGTTTTATACTTTAGCATATTATTCATAGTATTCCAGTCTTTAACAGTTTCATCTTTGATGTAACTGCAAAATGCACAAGCTTCTATAAATTCTTGCATTCCACTGGTGTACGCTCTATGGTATTGATAACTGTCTCTGCCTGCTAACTCTATTGCTAGAGATTTGAATGCTGTGTCAATTAAGACTGTTAATCGTTTTTCTGCTTCTTCAATCACTTGCTTCCGTTTAGATTCTCTGAGGAAAACATCAAATAGAATGTAGAAAAAATTAATATTGTAATATATTTACATGTCTGCATTAGTGCTGTGAAGTAGAAAAATTATTCTTTTTGATTCAATAGTAATATCTCTGCTAAATTTAACTATCCTTTCGTATCTATCATGTTTATCATCTAATTGCCTACTATATTCTTTGAACATTACTAATATGGGATCATTATCATCTAGGTTTTCCAAAGTTTCTCTAGCTTTGTCACCAACTGAAAATTTGTTTTTTCTACCTTTACCTGAAAATGTATATTATATTATAGTAACACATGAAAATTATTGTGAATAATTTACCTCCCATTTTCGACATCTTAACAGTAAAAAGTTTTTGTTTATTGTTTATAATGAATTTTCTTCAAAACAAACAGAATACAGACAAGCCCTCTAGTGTGCTTTCCGAAAACCTGAATATGTAGGAGATTTTTCACCAAAACATTTCTTCGAAAACAAAATTTGTGATAGATTGTTTATTTATTACTAATGAAATGTTTAGTATGGTCTACGTCTACGTTAATTTGTGCTTCTTCATGTTTTCTCACGTTTATGTTTCTTTAATTCATTATGTAAGCGAAGATCTCTTCCATAATTTGATTACTACTAAAATATGCCTTGAGAGCTGGCTTGTCAAATGAGATGGTTGTCATTTGCCGTAACTGACAGTGACAGTGAGGTGACATTACCATCTGTCAGTTCAGTATAAAGTAGAACAAATAGTAATTTTTTTGTAATAAATTGTAAAAACACTTGGATTCCTGATATTTTATCCCTTAAGTGATAGTCACAATGGTAATGTACAAACAAATAACTTCTGATTTTTATTGTGGAGTGGTTATTTTAAGTAATGTTATTCATATTTCTTATCAAATTTGTCAGGAAAACGCCTCCTACTATGTAGACGTATCCT
Organism: Lochmaea capreae; assembly: GCA_949126875.1. NCBI lineage: Eukaryota > Metazoa > Arthropoda > Insecta > Coleoptera > Chrysomelidae > Lochmaea > Lochmaea capreae. The sequence goes on from OX421409.1 coordinate 16,919,289, forward strand.
AATCAGTACATTTTATTACAGATTCGGTTCATCCTCATTCAGAATAGAGCTGGTAAAACACGATTAGCCAAATGGTATATGAATTTTGATGATGACGAAAAACAAAAATTAATTGAAGAAGTTCATGCCGTGGTAACTGTAAGAGATGCCAAACATACAAATTTTGTAGAGGTAATACAATATCTATCAGTACTTTAAGTTATGCATGAAATGTTAATATTAACTCAGTTGATATATGGTCAGTTACTTCTGTACTGTTGTTTTTCAGTATTTTGTGTGGTAAAACTTTTATTTGTTATTTCAGTTTCGTAACTTCAAGATTGTGTACAGACGTTATGCTGGACTTTATTTCTGCATATGTGTGGATGTAAATGACAATAACCTAAGTTATCTAGAAGCAATACACAACTTTGTAGAAGTTCTAAATGAATATTTCCACAATGTATGTGAATTAGACCTAGTATTTAACTTCTACAAAGTATACACTGTGGTCGATGAAATGTTTTTAGCTGGAGAAATAAGAGAGACTTCACAAACAAAAGTTTTAAAACAACTATTAATGCTAAATTCCCTAGAATAACTATATAAGTTGAAAATGTTACTGATTTGGAGCAGATCCTGGTAAAATAACTATCTAGGTACTTTAAGTTACACTGTAATTTTGCTGGATAATGTTTTAAATATCTGTGTATAAAAAGATCTGGTTGATATTTTTAAAGAAGATAAAACTCTGGTATTACATATAAGAAAATAATGATTTTTAAATGTGATATATCCAGTATTTCATTGCTCCATTCTAATATTACTGAAGCCAGGATGTTCATCAGGGACGGGTAAACAAAATCATGTAAAAAAGTCAAGCTTTAGACTGTTACTAATAGGCGTTAATGTAATATGAGTGGCAAACAATTATTTCATTGCTATAATTACAAATTGTTTGCTGCCTTACTTATACATTATAGTTATTGAAATATTTTAATATATTTGATGGAAAAGAAACTTTTAAATAATGTCTGTTGCAACATTAACGAGTTTTAATAAGTTATAAGGAAGATATTTTGTTTTCATTACAAAAACTGCAAAAGCACAATATAAACACAAATTAAAATTATATTCATAATATTTGTTTAAATTTCTCTTGGATAAAGTAAATAGATCTTCCTTGATTCCCAAAAAGATTGTATTAGTTTTCAAATTAGTATAGTTATGTTTAAAATATACCATTGGCTTTTAACTGCGATAAAACCCCAATTAATAATTGGGTTATAAAATATCTTATATTTACCATATTTTAAAACAGGGTCGCTGTTAATAATTTTTAATATCCATAAATTGTATACCTGTTAAATAGGTATAACTTTTGTAATGTTAGTTAGTCAATTTCAAAAAATCCATTAACTCATAAATAAAAATACATTTTTTAAACATTATTCATTTGAACCCTTTTTAATATGACCTTTAACCAATTATTGCTTTTTAAAGATTATTGTGCCTACAAAATAAGGTTTAAGTGGATAGGTTATTCATGTCAATAGAATCCAACAGTATATTTTGAACTAAACTATACTTATGCTCATTTTTATTTCCAAAAAACTGATGTTGATGCTCATATTATTAAGAGACTATTCACATACTTTTACTTCAATGCCAAGATACCATTAAGGAAATTTAATATGGTATTTTCCATTTAAATTTAATTTTTAATGTAACATTATACTTATTTCAATAATTTTTGCACAGGTAAGTCCACAAACTGTTTCATTTCCTTTTAATGTGTTTTAATTGAATCTCCCAAGTGGCAGTGTACATCAACAAAAACTTGATCTCCCACAAACCAAAAGCAAGGTTTCGATTAAGTATTTGCAAGTTTCCTTTGCACTCTGTAGAGAATATTTTTGATCACGCTATTTGAGACAGATTCGTTTTTAGCAATATGCATGTTGTTTATTTCAATATACAGCATTGAAGGACCAGTTACAGGGAAACCTTTTTACAGGTTAATTAATTGAAAACGTTCAGAGATTGGACATTCTAAGTAATTATATACAGGATGTCCACTATTTCAATATTATTTATTGGTATCTCCTAAGCCATCAGTATTTTCAGGAATAATTTAGTAATTTAAAATTTTCATCAATACAGTACCAGAAATATTTCCAAAAATGTAGGGGATTTAGCTTACTTTCAATGTAATCTTAATATTGATAGGTTTTTTGAAATTTCAGGTTGGTATTTATCATATAAAAGTGGATAATTTTTACTATTACACCTGTAAGTATACTGGGAGTAGCAGAAAATTGGAACAAGTGAGTATATACTACACCATAAAATTTTCTTTAGTTTCATATGTGTAGTTAGAAATACTTATTCCTATAATAGTGTCAAATCCTCAATAAAGAAGGTGTACTCTGTATCTACAAACAATCTAATTTGAAGGCCCCTTAAAATATACAGGGTACACCAATGTAGTTGATCTTACATTATATTTATGGTCTTATAAAACACTTTTATATGCTTAAAAATATACCAAACTTCAAAAAAAGGTTGCTGGCTCTTAATATATTGGCAAATATTTCAGGAACCGTCTTTGTTATTGAATTTACTTCAGGGGATACGAATGAGGAACGCTGGGTGGACACTAACCCTGTATAAACTGGTCAAAATAAACTTTATAATAAATATCACCCCTATAATAATATCATATCTAGGAATATATTATCATTGTTATAAAATACCAATACTAAGATAAGATATAGATATTTTATTTACGTTTTTTTTTATTTTAATGCACAATATACCTTCAAGTCGCTTTGTTTTTGGATTCCAGTTCGACTGTAAATATTTTCATTTGCAAAAGTTGCGCTATTTTAATTGTTTCTTAGACAACAGTGTACAGAGAGTGTAGAAATAAATGAACAAACGGCGGATTCAACACATATCTCTGATCGGATCAAAAAAAAGTCCTAGGATCGAAAAACAATGTGAGCGAGATATAATAAGAGTTTTATTTATATAATAATAATAATAATATAGTCGGTAACACACAAGAGTATTTGTTAAATAATGTATATTGTACAGTACGTTATTATATTTACTTTGTAGAAAAGTTGAAAATTTTATAATTTATTTTTTATAAATCTTGTGTGTAACGTGACTTATATTAAGTCGTAAGCTAAATTCCATCTGTTTTATGTAATATATTGAATTTTTTTTTGTTTTAGCTATAATACTCAATTGACTTTAAATGTATAGTATTAGATGCTCGAATTCTGAACAAAAAAAATGTATCACAGTTGTCAAAGATTTAAAATAGGTAAATGTGTAGATAAATAAAGTCATTTCAAAAATAATTTTGTAAAAAAGTATAATTTAGGTGCTACCTCAAATACATAACTCAAGCTAGCCCAACTCAATGAACCCACTAGTATTGTTTTGTGCGAATTATGTACTTCATGTAACTTCATCCAAAATAGACGTTATTTCTACAAAAATACATCTTAAATTTCGCGCCAAGTGCTCAAATAGTGAAGACAAGATATTAATTGGATAACGTTCCGATGAAAATAACCAATATAAAAATGTGTACCTAAATCTTGCAAGAAGAAACTATCTTAAGTTTTTCAAGAAGGAGAAGGAAAAAGAACTTCATTCGGGAAGGGGAAGGGTGAATGTAATGATTATTCCCATATACGGTAGTGAAATTTGACTTTTTTGTACAAACTGGATAGTTCCTACCAATGATGTGCAGCTACGAGTCTTATTCAGAAAAAACTCTCAACTAAAAGATATCAACAGTCACTTTACATGGCAACTACCCAAATGACCATTATTTCACTGTCATAGGGTTTTTTATGATTTTAATTTAAATTTTTGCAAATAGTTTTCGTATAAAATACCATTGAGTATACAATTCCAACGTTTGTCTTCCCTTAACCACCCGTATTATCAATTAATGATCAAATTTACCTGTAAATCTTTGAACACTGTTAAAAGATGAGCAATGTATGACATTCCAAAAAATATTTATTGATTGCATTCACTTCAGTGTCTCGATTGCGTATATAAATGAATCTTCGGATTTGAGATACTGAGGTGAAAGAATGTCTCAAATTATTTTGTTGCAGTATAGGTATCAAATAAATGTAGGTTTGTTTAAAAAAATTGTTTTTTTTAATCTGTTCATTTGACTAACAATTTCCTCTGACGCCATAGGAAAATGTGCCAGATGGAAAGACCCTACAGCACTTCAGTCTAAAAATGTTGCTCAACTAACAATTTTAAGATATCAGATATCTACATAGATAATACCACAAGATGAACGATATATCTCGATGTGGTAGAGGATAGAAAACACAGTCTAAGGTGATACACGAACATTCCTACCCCAATTTTGGTGTATGAAGTGATAAGCTTGCCACCCCCGTTTTTCCCCTTTACAGGAATTGTGGTGACAAAGGGGGTTTCCTGAATCAGAGAGCTTTTTAAAGTTGTACGTGCCCGATTCCTCAACGGAGAGGGGTCGAGGTAAATTAAATGAGCAATTATTTCCGGTTTCAATTAATCTTTAATATTAACTTAAAGGATAGTCACACAGTTTTAACGACTTACACCAGTTTGGGTGTAGAGTGGGCCTGATGGTAGGTGGTTCGCACAGTAGGTCTACTGCTAGCTGTCGATGTCAAATGACAATCGAGAGCACGTTGTTAAACTTAAGACTAACCTAGTAAAATATCAACTAAATAAAATGGGTGAGACTAAAAAGCCCAAATGGACTTTTGCTATGGTTTAAGATTCTCTACAATACTAAAAAGGTAACTAGACTAATTTATAGAATCGATTCCAAGAGTATACTTTTGGATTACACTGAGAGATTAGTATTAAGAGGTATTTTCTAAAAAAGTTTACAAACGCTGTAGTCACAAAAGGTTACATTAATTTTAGTGGTGTATGGGAAGTATTCAACTCCCTACCGAATTGGGCGATATAACCAATAATCTCTGCAAATGTTGTTTTCAATCTATCTGAGACACCTACGCTGTACCAATGAGCAGCAAGCACAGGACAGTGAGTGGAAAACAGGAATAATCTTACTTGCAAGGCTCCAGATGATGTGTAGTCGATGGGTAGAAGGAACTAGACGAAGGGGCTGACCCTCTAATGGTAAGTTCTCTGCTACTCGTAGTTTTGTCTGCTAATTATTCCTATTGCGTTAATAAGATGTCTGTGAAGATGATGAATGGTGATGATGAGGACAACTGTGATTCAGACTATGAATAGGTCTATGAAGAAGACCGTGAATAAGACCATGAATAGGACCAGGAATAAGACCCGGAATAAGAGATCTGAAATACGAGACTCCCATGATGACTAGGTCAGTAAGATAGAAGAGCGGGTACTTACCAGGGATGGAGTGTGACCTCAATGTTTTATTCCTTTTTCTGTTAGAAGGAAATCCGCTAGCTGCGATTGAATAGCCACTTAAGGTATTACTTAATCTATCTAACAGGTTTTATTTGTAGCTGGGCTAGATCCGAATTTATTTCGAAAGAGCACAAAGAGAGTGACCACTTTAAAGCACCAGAACACAAAAAAAAAGGATTATGGACCAGTCCAAACCTCACAAGGTCAAGGTCAGTCTTCTTCTACCTCATGCCCCTTAGCATCAGGTGAGAGGTCAAAGGTTAAATTAATAGGTAGCTGGACAGTTCATTGAACTTAACTTAATAGGTCAGAGGCCTCTTGAAGATTCCTAAGAAATTTGTTACTTGTCAGAAAATGTAAACACAATCAAATAAAGTATGGTAATAATGAATTATTCTTAAATTTTTCCGAAGTAGTGGATGGTATCAGAGCAATATAAACAAGGTGAGTGGTGGATCTCTTTCACATTCTTAAAAACTATTTATCTTGATAAAATTAAATGGTTAACGTTAAAAACTGTCTCCAATAATAAATGTTGAATTGAAACCGTTACAACTCTCCCCTTACCAGAAAAAGGTTTTTTTTTCCCAAAAAAAACCGTTATCTACTTCCAAAACTAACTAACTAACTAGCTTAACTTAACAACAACATGAACATAAGTATATACAACCAACAATAATAGTCAAGGGATAGTCTTCCTTAATTTTCCACCTCTGAATCAGAATCATCTTTGTCTGGTGGATGACTTTTCAGGTCCTTGGCGTGCCACACTCCTCTAATACGACCATTCAGGTCTATTAGCTCATATGACCATGGAGAGAGAACTCTATTAATAATAAGTGTCCCGTCAAACTTGTGGGCTAATTTAGCTGTAACACCTTTTGCCTTGTCGGACAGAATGTACGCACGTTTCCAGACTCGCTGATTGAGGGAGAATTTCTCATCTCGCCTTCTCAGGTTGTAGCGGTTACGATTTGTGTTAAAAGCTTTCTTAATTCTAGCTGCTACATCTTTGAATACCTCGTGCAGGGCCTGGTTACGCGTCAAGGGATCATACACTTCGTCGAAGGTTTCGGGTAGGTCTCTCTCACGACCTCGAAAATCTAATTCTCGGGAGAAAACAATAAAGTTTGGAGATAGTTTAGTAACTTCGTGCCGGCCAGATCTCATAGCGCAAGCTACTTTTTGAAGATAACTGTCCCACAGACGATGGTTATCCGCAACATAAGAGCTTAGAGTAGTCTTCAGGACTCGATGATACCTCTCGACAGCATTGGCTTGCGGATGAAAATTTGACAAGTAAGTTACCTCAACTCCGTATTTGTCTAGTAGAGACGTTACGTGAGTGCTCTTAAATTGTTTTCCGTTATCCATGATGATTTTATCAGGTATACCAAACATGAGAAGGACGTGATCCTCCAAAATTTCCGCGATCTTGGGGCCCGTAGCGGTCCGAAGGGGAAAGAATAGAACGAATTTACTAAATAAGTCACTCACCGACAGTATATACGAGTATCCCGAGGAAGACCTAGGAAGGGGACCTACCAAGTCTGTACATAGTACTTGAAACGGTCGGGTGGTAGTTGGGGCGATGCTAAGCATCTGACCTCGAGGAGCTTGTTGTTCTGGCTTCGTTTGTAGACAGGTAGTGCATCGTCTGATACAACGAGCTACATCAGATCTCATCTTCGGCCAGTAATAGTGAAGATTGAGTCGCCCTAATGTCTTAAAAACACCTAAATGGCCGCAGGTTGGAGGTTCATGATGTGCTCTAATTAGAATACTTCTGTCTTCCTTGGGAACGACTTTCAACCAGTGTGCGTCGGCTAGAGAGAGATCAGGATAATTTGGTCTCGCTAGTTTGTAGAGTTTGTGGTTTTCTACTCTCCAATCTGGATATTTGTCTGGATCTTTGGTGACTTTCTGCAATTGGCGCTTATACCAAGGATCTTTAATTGGCGTAGCTACTGGAGTAGTCTGTACTGCATCCACGCTGGTAACAAACCGCGACAATGCGTCGGGTACGACATGTTCAACACCCTTACGGTGCACAATATCAAAGTCGTACTGTTGCAGTCGTACTGCCCATCTAGCCACGCGACCGGCCTGATCCTTGAAGTTATATAGCCACTTGAGGCTGTAGTGATCCGTTATCACTTGGAAGTGGGTACCTTCTATATAGGGCCTGAATTTTTCCACCGCATGTAGAACCGCCAAGCATTCTTTTTCGGTCGTGCTAAATTTGCGCTCAGCCCTGGTTAGTGACCGACTCAAGTAAGCAACAACTCGCTCACCGTCATCATGCATTTGAGACAGGGTGGCACCAATGCCGTAATCACTAGCATCAGCCTGGATAGTGAATGGCAGATCAAAATTTGGGCAAGTAAGGATTGGAGCAGTTATAAGGTTTTCCTTGATCTTTCTCAACGCGGCTGCGCAAGATTCATCCCACACAAACTTAGCGTTTTTGCGCAACAAGGCCGTTAACGGGGCTGTTAAAGTAGAAAAATTTGGGACAAATCGCCGATACCACGAAGCTAGACCTATTAGTCGCCGAACCTCAGATACCGATTTGGGATCGGGAATGTTAAGTATAGCTTCCACCTTACCAGGGTCCATGAGTAAACCAGAAGAATTCACAAGGTAACCGAGATATTTGAGTTCCGGTTTGCAGAAGTGACACTTGTCACGATTTAGGGTTAACCCAGCTTCTTTTAATTTGCCTAGCACAGTCGCCAACACCTCTAGGTGTTTTTCAAATGTTGGAGTACAGATAATTATGTCGTCCAGGTACACAAAGACGAATTGTTCTAATTCGTATCCAACGACACGATCGATAAACCTTTGCCAGGTGCTAGGGGCTGTATGTAAACCAAAGGGCATTCTTTTGAACTGAAACAACCCTCTTGTGGGAACAACAAACGCAGTGAGTGGTCTGGACTTCTCAGCAACCGGAATCTGCCAATACGCAGATTTAATATCTAACGTAGTCAGATATCTTGCATCCCTGAGCTTATCTAGTGTCGTTGCCACGAACGGGATTGGGTAAGCGTCTTTTTCGCTGACCTGATTGAGCTTCTTATAGTTCACGCAGAAGCGGTAGGTACCGTCAGTCTTCCTAACTAAAACTAAAGGGGATGCCCATGGAGAAGTTGAGGGTTCCACTATATCCTCGGCCAGCATTTTGTCCAATTCCGCATTCACTTGACGTTGCAGGGCAGGGGAAAGGGGATAGTGTCTTTGTTTTATGGGCTCCGCAGTGGTACGAATCTCGTGTTCAACGAGATGAGTGCAGCCTAACTTGTTTCCCATGGCCTTGAAAGTAGACTCTATCAGTTCTTCCAATTTTGCCTTTTGGGCCACCGACAGGTGCTCTAAGGACTGTATAGCCGAAATATGGGTACAAGGTAGCTCACTCTTAGTCCTAAAGGACCATTGTCCCGAATACAAATCAGGTACAATTCCCATAGAGATCCAAAAGTCTATTCCTAATATAATGGAATGCGGAAGACTAGGCACTACCATCAACTCTAGCACCCTCACTCTGTCTTGAAGCTGTACAGGGACCATAATGGATCCCAGGATTTCACACGTACCACCATTTGCAACAACACATTCTCTTGACGATGGAGACGTATTGAGAGAACAAACTGACTTCAGTTGGTTCCAGCCAGACCCACCAACAACTGTCTTAGAACAGCCGCTATCCAAAAGAGCTAAGAATTGCTTTCCTAATATGTTAATCGTAAGATAGGGACGATTGTCTTCTTTTGAATGGGAAATTACGAAATCTAACAAAACTGATAGTGACAATGAAGATGAAAACCTTGATTGGGTCGGACGTTCGACAATGAGTCCCCACCGACCTATTGAGGACCCGTCTTCCTGTTTTTTGAACAGGTGGGACAGTTTCGAACCATTACTCCTCGATAACCACACTTAAAACAAAATTTTGCTTTAGGATCAGGGCAATCACGGAACTTGTGTGTTTCCTTCCCACAATTCCAGCATTTCGGTTGGGTCACAGATAATTGTGTTGCAGCCAGAGGGGTCGAGCTTACTTCTGTTCTACTTGTCTCTTTTGGTATTGGCCTTATAGATGAAATATTTGGGGATTGAGCGGCTCTACGATATGCCAGCTCTGGTTCCAATAGAGTCCGGTAAGAAGTTGGAGGGGGGACAAATTTCTTCACCCTCTCTTCGGTCTCCTCAATGGCTCGGCACAAACGCAACAGTTCTTGTACTGTATTCACCCGATGGAGAGACAATTGGGTTTGTATGTACGGAAGTAGGTTTCTGCGGATAATATTCACCCTATCCTCTTCTGACGGAGGCTGATCCAATCTTCTGAATAAATTCTCCAGAGCAGTGATAAAAATGAGAACTCTTTCTTGAGAACCTTGGGTCCGTCGACGTATCTCATCCCAGAGGCTGTACTCGTAATCGTACGGTCGAAATGCTTCCCTTAATTTGGAAACCAAGTCCTCCCACGATGTAAATGTACACGTTCTGTACCAGAAGAGAGCATCCTGGATAAACAGCTCTGGAGCCGATCGAAGAAGTTGTTGTGTACTAATCCCCCGGGACATCCGTAACTCTTCAATCCGTTCCAAGAAATCGTTCACGCTAGTACGTCCATTAAATTTTATGTTCCACCTGTGAATATCAGGGTAGAAGTGATCTCTGGTTTCCTGAGGTCTGTGAGTCGAAATCGGAGAGATGTGAAGGTCATCAATTTGATCAGGAAGTCGGTCCGACGCTGGTAAATTCTGATACGTCAGCCTACTGGATTCTCCATAAGTTGCTAGACGTGAGTCATTGGGCAGAAACCGTACCTGGGAATCGTTTCTACTGGGCTGTCTCACCATATCATAGTGTATATAGCTATTCTGATATTCACGGATTGGTGCTGAGGTGGGTAATGGCTCTGATGCATGTGTTACTGGAAGTTCATCTGGAACACCTATGAAATCTCCTAATAAAGGCAAACTTTTAGAAACCCTTTGCATTGGAGGATTTGGTTCGTCAAGTAAGGAGATAAGCGGTTCATCTACACTCCGAGGGCAGGATTTGTTTGGATACGCTCTTGTTTCAAAAATCCTATCAGCTCTCTCTTGACTGTGTATGGCTACTGATGTTAAGGGGGAGGCTACGCCTGCCCTAGCCAGGGGGACTACGTCCGCCTGGTGATCAAATGAGATGGCTACGTTCTCTCGAGTCGGTCGATAGCCTCGCGATGACCTAGCTGCTTCGTACGCTAAATTGAGTTTACCGAATAGTTGTCTCGTTTGATCAGCCAATTTCAATCGCCTCGTCTCTTCCTCTCGACTGGATCCCCTTATCCTATTCAACCGATTCGACAGATGTTCAAGACGCGTATAAATTCGACGGAAATCATTTTCTGAGTTTTCTGGATCGTACAACTCTATCTCTTGTAATAGGTCTTCGACTTTATTTCCACATACCTCGAGCTCCCTTAGACAGTCTAGCTCCAAATTTATTTCATCAGCCAACACACCTGTATCTTTTTCCCGTTTCAGAACTGGACGTAACGCAGCGCGTTTTTCTTCTACGGTCTGGTATCCGGGTAAGCCTCTTATGCGTAATTCATAAGTGAGTTCATCACTCTTAAGCCTATTGACTTCCATTTTTTTTTTTCAATATATCTCTAACCAAATATACTCAACACCCCCCCCTTACCAAGAAGAGAATGTCAAAGAGATCAGTACCAAGCAACGATACCTTACACTATTGAGAAAAGTTTTTATTTAACTTGTAAATATGTAAATAAATAGATATAGGTGGTATTCTGTAAGTTAACTTTAATTGTTAGAATAGGTAGTAATAGTTTTTAAGTTGTACATAATAAATAGTAATAGATTGTATCCAATAAGTGTGAAAATATATTCAAGCTATCTAATTTTTACTTTTTCTCCACCTTGCTAACACTTGCGCCAACCAATAAAGAGCGTTATATTATATCTATTTGTTAATCCTAGACTATATTATTGTACGCGTTTGATCAAAACTAAATTCTGAAATTTTAAGTGGTTACCAGTATTGTATCAAGTTAAACCAACAAATACTCCAATGATTGACAATTGTGTAACAAACTTCTACAATTCCCCAAAATACAAAAACATTTTTCCCTTACTATGAACTGTGAAAAGAAATATATTAATTTTCCCCAGAAAATTTCTCTACGGCCGCCTATGGTCGTAAAATTATCCAACTATCGCTAGCAAACAAGTAATTTAAAAGCTGAAGTTATCCTAATGAGATTCTTACAATCAAACCAAAATATAAATTTTATTATTTTGTTTAAATTCTCCCATCTAGGAAAGAAAAAAAATTCGAAATAAATATCTAGTCTAGTTTCGACCCAAAATAATAAAAATAATAAACCAGATATTCTAAAACAAGTTGATTCTAAATATAGAACCTCTGTCCGAAATCTACACCAATCGAGTGATTCGGTATCGATATCTACTCGATGCTTCCAAAATTTGTTTTTACTCGACTTATCGAAAACTAACTGATAGGCAGGTTTGGAATTTATAGGTGCCAGCCACAGGTAGTGGATGTATAACCCAAACGTAGATGACCATGAATTAGAATAACGTCATGAACAGGTAGAGATAATAGAAACGTAAAATTTTTGAACAAAAAACAAAAAAAATCCAAAACAAGGCAAACTACTTTATGAAAGTTACAACTTCAACCCTGTGAACAGTAGAACAAAAAAAACCTATGGAAGAGTAATCCGTTGTGCCTTCTGCTATTGTTACATTAGGTGTGAATAAAAAATTTATAAAATAAAAAAATTAGGTATCTATAGGGAACCCCTTACCCTAGCTGCTGCAAGACGCAAAAACGGTAACTATCTATGTAAAATGAAATACTGGAATTATTCACAAGTTGGGCGCCAAATTTGCCACCCCCGTTTTTCCCCTTTACAGGAATTGTGGTGACAAAGGGGGTTTCCTGAATCAGAGAGCTTTTTAAAGTTGTACGTGCCCGATTCCTCAACGGAGAGGGGTCGAGGTAAATTAAATGAGCAATTATTTCCGGTTTCAATTAATCTTTAATATTAACTTAAAGGATAGTCACACAGTTTTAACGACTTACACCAGTTTGGGTGTAGAGTGGGCCTGATGGTAGGTGGTTCGCACAGTAGGTCTACTGCTAGCTGTCGATGTCAAATGACAATCGAGAGCACGTTGTTAAACTTAAGACTAACCTAGTAAAATATCAACTAAATAAAATGGGTGAGACTAAAAAGCCCAAATGGACTTTTGCTATGGTTTAAGATTCTCTACAATACTAAAAAGGTAACTAGACTAATTTATAGAATCGATTCCAAGAGTATACTTTTGGATTACACTGAGAGATTAGTATTAAGAGGTATTTTCTAAAAAAGTTTACAAACGCTGTAGTCACAAAAGGTTACATTAATTTTAGTGGTGTATGGGAAGTATTCAACTCCCTACCGAATTGGGCGATATAACCAATAATCTCTGCAAATGTTGTTTTCAATCTATCTGAGACACCTACGCTGTACCAATGAGCAGCAAGCACAGGACAGTGAGTGGAAAACAGGAATAATCTTACTTGCAAGGCTCCAGATGATGTGTAGTCGATGGGTAGAAGGAACTAGACGAAGGGGCTGACCCTCTAATGGTAAGTTCTCTGCTACTCGTAGTTTTGTCTGCTAATTATTCCTATTGCGTTAATAAGATGTCTGTGAAGATGATGAATGGTGATGATGAGGACAACTGTGATTCAGACTATGAATAGGTCTATGAAGAAGACCGTGAATAAGACCATGAATAGGACCAGGAATAAGACCCGGAATAAGAGATCTGAAATACGAGACTCCCATGATGACTAGGTCAGTAAGATAGAAGAGCGGGTACTTACCAGGGATGGAGTGTGACCTCAATGTTTTATTCCTTTTTCTGTTAGAAGGAAATCCGCTAGCTGCGATTGAATAGCCACTTAAGGTATTACTTAATCTATCTAACAGGTTTTATTTGTAGCTGGGCTAGATCCGAATTTATTTCGAAAGAGCACAAAGAGAGTGACCACTTTAAAGCACCAGAACACAAAAAAAAAGGATTATGGACCAGTCCAAACCTCACAAGGTCAAGGTCAGTCTTCTTCTACCTCATGCCCCTTAGCATCAGGTGAGAGGTCAAAGGTTAAATTAATAGGTAGCTGGACAGTTCATTGAACTTAACTTAATAGGTCAGAGGCCTCTTGAAGATTCCTAAGAAATTTGTTACTTGTCAGAAAATGTAAACACAATCAAATAAAGTATGGTAATAATGAATTATTCTTAAATTTTTCCGAAGTAGTGGATGGTATCAGAGCAATATAAACAAGGTGAGTGGTGGATCTCTTTCACATTCTTAAAAACTATTTATCTTGATAAAATTAAATGGTTAACGTTAAAAACTGTCTCCAATAATAAATGTTGAATTGAAACCGTTACAAGCTGGAAAAAGAAAAAATCAGCGACCTAGAAACGAGTTGCTTACAATATTAACTGAAAGTAGAAATAAAAATATACAAAAACTCCACCTGACATGGCATTTTTCTATAAGAATAATAAGTACTATGGTAATTGTGATGAGTAAAGCTAGGTTTACACTATGTAGCACAACTATATATAGCTCTGCTACAAGATCCAAAAGTGACACTGGAGATCTGCTATATATCCCGGCTATATAGCAAATTTAAACCTATTTTCTCTGCTACCTATATAGCAGAAAACGTGCTATCCAAAAGTTTCGGTAAACATCAAAGGGAATCTGAGCTATATCTAGCTCTGCTACACGTGCATTTTGGTTTGTAGCAGAGCTAGATGTAGCCGCGGCACCTTTGATGTCGCATTTTATCCATTCTTTGTGCTTGTACGATTGTAAAATAATGGAGAATCTTTTGAGTGAATTCGACTGGAGTAAAGAACATTATAAAGTTGATAGAACTATTTAGGGACTACCCGGTGCTATAGGATGCTAAAAAGTACCAACTATAAAAATCGCAACAAGAAACACGACGTATGGAACGAAATTGCGTTACCTAGCTATGAAAGTGGAGAGATCTGAAGTAGAAAAGAAGATGAGATGCCTAATCGGCCAATATACCAACGCAACTCTAAGGCTAAAAGTGGTGCAGGAGCAGATGTGGTCCCTAAATGGCCGTATTTCAACATGTTCGCGTTTTTGAAAAAGAAAATTAAGCCAATTAAGGAGCTACTTCCATCACAACGAATTTCATAACTCAAGTCGTCTCTATCATCCACGTTAAGGTCTTTTAAAGGGTCGTTTCCTAGCTTGAAGTGAGGGCTTGCTCCAATATCCTCTTTGTCTTGAAAATCTCACAGTAGCTGCGGCGAAAGCAGCGCCTGCTGCTAGAACTACCTTCTTCTTCGGCATCTGGCGGGAAACTGAATACTTTTGTTTCTCTCAAGCTATATTTAGCTCTGCTACACGGAATGGCATCAAATTTACTTATAACAGAGCTATATGTAGCTGACGGAGCTATATAAGCTCATTTTTATATAGCTCTGCTATATTGCTAAGCTATATAGTGTAAAGCCAACTTAAGTTATGGAATTTGGTGCTTATTACTTCAAATATACCTCGTATTATTAAAATAAACGTTTTCTTTTGATGTAGTAGCGTTAAGGTATAAAATAAAAGTTTAAAACATGAGGCATTACTTATAACAGAGCTATATGTAGCTGACGGAGCTATATATATAAGCTCATTTTTATATAGCTCTGCTATATTGCTAAGCTATATAGTGTAACGCCAACTTAAGTTATGGAATTTGGTGCTTATTACTTCAAATATACCTCGTATTATTAAAATAAACGTTTTCTTTTGATGTAGTAGCGTTAAGGTATAAAATAAAAGTTTTAAACATGAGGCAGGCAGAGCCCGGGGCGTGTCAAATATCGCCTGTCACTAGTTTGATGAACAACCTACTAAGCTTCCTGTGACAAAATTAAAAAATGCCTGTGACAGTCGGCGTCTTTGTACACAAAAGATCTGAAGAGATACTGCTATTTGTTTCTTCATTAGCCGCTTTTTTAATTGAGAGAAAACGCCACCATTTCTTTTGAAGGTGCTGAAGTGTCTATGAAAGAAAAATAGAACTGTAAATATTTTATTATTAACACTCTAGTGTTTCGATGGGAATATGTTTGAACGTCAACAGAAATTTTAAATTATTTTAATTTAAATGTTTGTAGATCAACAAAAAATTGTTTTTTAACAGATTTTTCGGAAATGCGCGATCTAATTAGGTTATTCATTTGATACGGTCGGTTTTCAGAGATAAACAAAATTGCACCAGATGATGGACAAAAGGAAGTGGGCGTAACCAAGATGTGACAATGACATCGGTGGGTTCCAGAAAAGGTTTCAGTGAAATATTAAATAAAATTAAGCAATAAAGTTTTTTCTTTGAAATTACATATTCAGTTTGCATGTTAATTTCGCGTACCAAATGAATAAAAAATAGAAAAATATAATAATAAACTTCATCTTACACTGACGTTTAATGAAAATTTACGTAAAACGTCAATGTACTCAAGTGACAGATGGTGAAAAACTACAAAATCCTGGCGGTAAACCAATCATTAATACATAACGCCATGATTTTTGTTACCTACCATCTGTCACTTCATTTTGACGTTTCACGTGAACTTTTTAATAGAGGAGTGCAGTCTAAGGTCAGTGTGGCCAACAAAAACTGGTTTTTCTGACAATAATGACAGTTAATGTCTACCATTCAGGTTTTTTATTATTACGAACATCTAAATGGCTTTATTAAAACCATGGAGACTATATACAATGAATACACCCCCGAAGCGTGAATCTTAAAATTTAAAATGACATTTTAGCTGAATACTCAACGCATCGGTGGCCAATTTTTCTAGGAACTTCTAGAAATACTCCATTCCATTTCTGTTATTATGTCACTAGTTATGTCAGATGTCACTGGAAAAAGCAATCGGAAGAATTAAGAGATACAACTAACTAGAACTAGAAGTCTAATTGAAAATAAACATGAACGATTAAACGAATGTCAATAAAAACAAATAAAACTGACATCTGACATAACTAGTGACAGAATAACAGAAATGAAATGGTGACATACCAAAAGTTTCTGGAATTATTGGTCATTGATGCGTTGATTATCCAGCTAAAACGTCATTTTAAATTTTGAGATTCACGCTTCGGGGGTGTATTCATTGTTTTGATAAAGCAATATAGATGTTCAAAATGTTAAAAAACCTTATGTTTTGAATGGTAGACATTAACTGTCATTCTTGTCAGAAAAACCACTTTTTGTTGGCTACACTGACCTTAGACTGAACCCCTCTATTAAACGTCAGTGATGTCAAAGGTTTTCGTCATATTTTCCTATTTTTTGGATTATTCGGTAGCAAAAAACAGTTATGTGTCACACTTGTAGGAAACGCTTTAGTAGCCACTATCTATCAACTGCCCTCGCTTCGCTACACCGGAAAACCAATCATATGAACACCAGAAAATAGAGAAAGTGTTGTTTAGAGCAGCCCAAGGGTGGAAAACTCATAACGCCACGTTTTTTGAAGTTTTTCACCATCTGTCACTTGATTACTTGGACGTTTCACGTGAATTGTATACATTGACGTTTATAAACGTCAATGTACTTGTATCAAAGTTTTTCGTTATAATTTCCTATTTTTTTGGTTTATTCGACTGGTGAAAAACAGTTGTGGGTCACTCACGCAGGAAACGCTTTAGCAGCCCTTAACTATCTCTGCTAAAGCTCATTGTCTGTCCTTGTGTTACACTATATACTATTTTAGTACAATTTGACTGTAAATATGTGGATCTCGATAAAAACTAATTTTTATTTCATATCTTACTTAATACAAGTATTTTCCTAAACTGACAAAGTCTAAACATCTTTTCGCTTTCAAAACAAAAAATAATGACATTCCCACAACATATTTCGACCATTTCATGTCCCGTTTGTAATTTACAAGGCAGATCGTCCTCTATTTGCGATCGTAACCAGTAAGTGTGACGAATTCTCGGGCTTTTACAAGTACTTTGGAGTATATAGAGTTGGTGCACGTGGTTGCATCGGGGCGAAGCCTTTCAGCCAAGCGTTACAACTTGTCACGGTATGCCCAGACTGATAGACAAGGCGGGCAGAGATACGTACGCCACCTTTACGCACGTCATTCTGTCATCTTGTCTAGTTTATACTAATCAAGATCAGTTACCAGTTGAAGGATTTATTGGATCGGTTCGTGGTTAATAAAAAACAGAAATGTTTCGAGTAAATACGTGAGATATTTTAGGCCGGAACTTATGAATTTTATTCCAATTAATTTTGGCAAAGAAATATAATTCTATAATTAAAATATAGGTATGTTAAGTATTTACGATAATTTGAAAATTCAAAAGAAATCATTTATTTATCAATATAAGCTTTTTGATCGAGATAGTGATCAACTAGACTCCCAAAAATACTTTCGCTATGAAGACAAATTATTCCTATTCTGTAAATGCAATTTATATCGCAAATTCTTCTTTAATTTCCGCTCGACGTCTCATTAGCCACTTCCAATCCCCAATCCAGACATAAGACAATTGTCACCTGTCAACGGCCACCTCCATTTTGGCGACGCCAACGCCGATTTTCCTCTGGCCGCCACGAGCAAAGCTCTTATTACTGTAGTAAAACCAGTCGCTAGGATACCTCTCATGGATATCTCTGGGATACTTCAAGGACCCCTACCAAGAATACTTCAAAAGCATTTCACCTTCAATTGACTGATGACCCTCCTCTGGAATACCTCCAGGTCAAGTTTTCCATCCACTCTTCCTACAGGAAACAGTCAAAGCTATGTACCTAAAAAGTACAGGTCTCATTTTTTATTTTGTTCCTTTTCCGGCGAAAATAAAATTAATGTTTTAATTGTTTAAATTCATTTTTATTATTTCGTCTAAAACTTCTTCTAGTCTGACAATCCTCTGGCATACATAAAGCAATACAAACATGGAGTTGGACCACCCTGGAGAAGGATCTCATCCCAGCATCTTTTGCACCCAAGCAACAGCTAATTACCTACAAATTGGCGCCCAACGTGGGGTTACACTTTAGAAGTGTTTCTTGCCGGCATTTTTGGAGTGGCATTGAACTACAGTTACAAAGTTTTTTAATCATTTTGGTGTGTAACAACTAACAAATAGAACTAGCTTATTGCGAAGTGCAGCTGGAATACGTTCCATCCTAATGATATTCGTTGGATATAGACGTTCCCAAAAATAACTACTGAATAAATTAACTGACTTTGTTTCACAACAGATATGACAACTTTTTGCAGTAAACTGCATTGTTTCACATAAATAGAGTTGCAAAATAATTCATTCTCATTATTATGTGAATACAATAAAGTTTGTTACTGACGAAAAACCGCTTATGGCTGGCCTAAAACTAAAAAGACAAATGTACCAAGTGAATGTATATATTGGGTTGTTATACGATCACAAACATTTGGGTTTGCCATAAGGCATATTCATTTGACAGTATTTGAAACTATTAATATCATTTGGTTTTATGACTTAAATAATAAGTTTCAAATAACTATACTAGGTAGAGAAGAGAGTGGAATAAAAATGTACCCATACAGGCTTAGACAGCCTGGTATCATACAGCTCCAAAAGTAGGTGTCGCAATGCAAGAGCTAAAACAAAGGATAGCTACTCCAAGAAGCCCATCTAAGTAGGTCACAACTTTCCAAGAGGTAGTGGCAGTAATTCATTACTGTATGGAAGAAATTAAAACCCAGGAGAGGTTACTGGATTCCATAGATGATAATTTTAGGGTAGTATGGTATTGCGTACGTATGTCACATACTTGGAGAAAGTTACAAGGCACTGTTGCCTATAGTGGTAACGAGAAGACGAATGATATGGCTAGACAATACTGGTAATTGATTGGACCAGAATCTTCTGCGCCATCGTAAAATCAACAATAATCAAGGTCACAAGACAAAATCAAAAAGGCGAACATTTACGGCAGACCTGATAAGCAAAGATAGGAAGACTGTCAAAACCGTAATGGATCTGCAGTGTCTTGTACTAGAGGCGATGGTGCATATAAAGAGACCCTAGGAAATGTTAGCTTCATTCAGAGGACCACAATAGATATGGAAAGGTTGGAATAGAGAAGGGCAATACTCGCCTCTTCAAATTCAATCTAATCAATTTGTTTTAATATTGTGCTTAAAAGGTTAGTTTTTCTTCAGTTTAGTGATGAGCAAAGCAAGACCAAGACCAAGACTCGGATAGTACGGTCTTGATCTAGGTCTAGGACTTTTACACTAATTCATCTCTCTTATATAATCTCCCTGTGCTAAAAAGCATCAACGAAACGATTTAACTCCTAGTAAAGTGCGGGATCTTTTACCCTCCATCATTTCTCCCAACCTTTCTTCGAAACCCTGGCTTCATAATTAATCTTTCTTATTATACAGTCGCCATATTTTTTTCAAATACCAAAAAACCGCAACTCTACTCCAATGATAGGTATACTTTCCCCTTCATCATGAAATCTCAAGTATACCAATCATTGGAGTAGATACCTGCGTTCCAAAGAAAGCAATCTCTTTTTAGAACAGCTCCTGGAGCTCAAATTCGTCCAGTCAGATCCTTCCATGTACACCTAATCTGCTACAAAAGATTTCTTTATTAACTTTAAAGCAGCTGCATCGTTTTCTTAACAAAGTCTATATATAGTTATGGTTTCTAGCTTTCTCTATTTTTTCTGATATAGGTAACTATTCCTTTTCAGGCTGTCTTACAATTTCAGTATAAGCCTGATATTCACTCTTCGCGAAAACCTGCAAAGGGTGCCACACCTACCGCCGCACGTGGATAATGAGCAAAGTATTTATTATCGTTTTTTTTTTATTTCTAGAAGAGTTTGGTGAAGTTTCTTGTCTCAGCTGCAATGTAATCAGTATAAAGATGAAAATGTATCAATACATAGCTTCCCAACAGATCCAAAATTATGCAAAGTGTGGCAAACTATTTTAAAAATTGGGAAACTTATTTCCAAATACATGTCAGTGTGTAACAGACACTGCTTAGCAACATATTGTAAAGGTAATTTCACTCATTTCAATAAAATATTTTGATGTTCAGTTTTATTTAATGCTTTGAATACCTGCAGTTCACCTTCCACCATCGCTGACAGCTTTGACATATACTGCAGCGCCCACTATCGGAAAAATTTCAGCGAATACGAAGGATAACGTGTATATATGTATTCCAAGTATAAAGTGGTTCTGGGACTCTGCACTATATAATTCTACCGGTCGCTTTCTACAGTATTATTCCAGTCGACAGCAGTCGAAAGTCTCACTCTGTATACTGTCGACAAGTCTTTTTTTATTCCTGACTTATTATTATGAAAAATATTGACATTTTTCTGAAGAAATCGTCGACAATAGACGTGTGAATACTGTGAATAGAGAAGCATCAAACGTCAAAACTACCATCGAGATATTCTCTGATTAATTCTACCTGTCATAAAAATGCATTGTACAACCAACAACCAATTATTATTCTTGGTATAAATCTAGGTATAAAATATCGAAGGAATAATAACTTTATTCACAATCGGTTAGTAATATAGACATTTCTTACCTTTAAAACTGTTGGGAAGGGACTCATTACTTACTTTCACTTCCACGCTATAGCCGGAAAAGTACTTTTCCTACAACCACTATGCAAAACACGCTTTTCTACACAAATTTCTATACGCAAAGCAGGCCTTTTCTTAATTCTTTTGATAACTGTTGGAAAAGTAATGCGAAAAGTACACGCTATGGCACATTTCCGCACCGAAATGTCAAACAAAGCTACCTATGACCTGTCAACTTTTTTTGACAATTCAACATATTTATTATACTTAGTGAATTTCTGGGTGTAAAAATTTTAAATTCGAACCATAAATAAGTAAACTATTCATTTGATTATTTATTTATTCATTGTTCACTATTAAACATACAGTCAACTTATTTTTCTATATTAAATTTTCATTTTGTATGTTCTTTCTGTTCAAAGTTTTAATAAAATACCTAAGTATATACATTTCTGTTTTTATTTCATTAATAAATGTGGTTGTAGAAAAAATATTGTGTACAACTTGTACGCAAATCACTTTTCCCGCTCGCTAGATTTGCAGCACTCGCCTTACGGCTCGTGCCACAAACTTCTGCGCTCGTGGGAAAAGTGACGCTTTGCGCACTAGTTGTACAAACTACTATTATAACATAATTGTCAAAACCAATAAATTAGTAATATTGCCTAGCAACAGATTCATGAAGTTCTTTGTCGAAAAAATTATTAAATTGTGATAACAAATTTTCTTAAAAATAATTTTTTTAAATCTTGTAACTAAGCGATTGTAAATAAAATAGTATACATACGTCCATGCGGGAAGGATCATTTCATCCACGGCTTTTAGCGACAAAGCCTGGGCTGTAATGATCTACTTCCCCGCTGGGTATGTAATATACTATTACTAACTTTTATACTGGAATTGTAGAATTTGTGCATCAAAGGTTGGTGTAGTGTATCGAATTACGCCAGGACACCGGAATCCCCAATTTAAATTAGTTTAGTTTTATTTTATTATTTAGTTGACCCAGAAATCATAGGATATTATCAAAATATAAACAAAAAACACTTTTAATATAAACTTTATTGATAACTATTCAATTGCACTTGTGAATACAATAATATTTGTATATATGTTTCGTTGAAGAAAATATACAGAGTGACTAGACGAAAATGCACAATTTATTTATCTGAAATCGCATTGCATCCCGAAAATTTTAATAATTTTATTGAAGTTGAGATCCCCTCAATCCTCCAGCTATAATCGGTAAAATAACTCCTTTTATTTCATTAACTAACATTATTTGTCTATGTATTTTTTTGTCCAGTCAACCTGTATACAGCTGTTAATATAAAAATTTTAACAATATCGATCTATTCATATTTCAGTATTTTTCAATCACCTCTATGAAATTTTTCAGCACAATATTTTTCGCTTAAAACTATTTAACCTTATAATTATGTACAAATAATTAATAATAATTTAAAGCTTTTAAAGCAAACATTCAAATGAACACCATGTACAATAAATAAAAGATAATTACTACCAGTTTTAAACTTGTTAAATAGTTTCTGTACAAATCGTAACTAAAAAGGTCTACTCCATTTTCATAACTCAATTTTTGTTCCTATATTTAGTTTTGGAGATTTTGATTCAGGAATTTTACTATGGAAGAATTCTCTGGAATTAGTTCGTAAGTCGTCCGACGTATCGTACTGTCATTTGTCAATGTGTTGTTACTAGTAAAACAAAAATATGTAAACGCTCATATCCAATTTAAATAGAATAAAGATGGATTCATGCAACGTTCATTATAATTACTTTTTCATTATATCATAACTACACTTAAATTACATTTACACTGCCTAATGAAACCAGTTCATGGAACGAGTGAATTATGGATTTGCAAATGCGCATGAACTGGGAAGAGTGACATGTCATATTTGAATCATTTGTTGTTGTGTTGGAAAGTCGATTATTTGCAATTATTTGGAAATTATGGGGTTCTCACGGCAAAAGCTTCACTATTTTTGAAACTATCAGTGGTTGTTCGAAATAGAAGGTATTAGTAGGGGAGCGACGGGTAATACGACATAGTCGGGCAAAATGGGTTTGGTTTCCTACAGAAAATATAACCGGCTTCAAGTTCTCTAATACTTACCATTTTGCGTAAATATTGGCAACACTGTTCTGAGTGTAGTCTGATTTGCATAGATGCACGTTTGACGTAGTTAGTGCGTTATCTGTGTTGAGGGTGTTTGTAATTCAAATGTAAGTAATAGTTCAAATTACTATTTTACCAATAAATATTGCTTTTTACACTACTTTGAATAGGCTGGAGTAATAGTACGGATGTTCACGACATACAACGTAAATTGTTTTTTGCTTTTATTTATTGTTTAATTGTTACGAGTATTAGTAGTAAGAAACAACAAGGCGGGTAAAACGACATAGCAAGATGGCGGGTAAAATGAATTACTATGTCATCTTGCCCGCCCTTTTCTTTATATCTAATTGAGAATTCTTTCAGATGGTTTACTCCTATAAACGAAAGACGACTAGGGGTATTTGGAATGTTGCGGACATGGAGCGAGCTTTAGAAGCTGTTCGTAATGGAGAAATGGGCTGGTTGAAAGCAAATAAACATTTCAACGTACCAACTGCCACCCTCCGCCGTCGAGGTCTTAACAAAAACAAAATTGCAACAAATGCTACAAAACATTTGGGCTCCTTACAATCAGTACTCAATGGAGAGGTGGAAGCTGCAATAGTTAACCATATTCTGGACTTCGAATCCCGTTTTTTTGGATTGACAACAACAGACATAAGAAAGCTTGCATACGAGGTTGCAGACAAAAAGAAGATAAAACGTTCTTTTAATAAAGAGAATAAGATGGCTGGGAAAGGGTGGTTACGTGGTTTTCGGCAACGTAACGCTGAATTCACCAGTCACCAGCTCCTCAGAGTATTAAAAGAAAAGCTGTTAAGCTCAAAACTGGTGGCTATCAGGATGTATTAACCGAAAGTCTCTACCTCAAAACCCTTCTCGAAAAAGAAATTGAGAAGAAACAAAAGCAACAGAAATGTAGTAAGAAAAAAACTAATGAAAGAAGAATTAAGTGGCGAAGAAGATCCCTTCATTGGTAGCGACGAAGAAGATGACTGTGCATGTATCTATTGTAATTACCTCTTCAGTAGGTCAAAATCTAAGGAATCGTGGTTACGGTGCCAGTTTTGTAAAAAATGAGCACATGCAGAGTGCGCAGGTGTGTCGCCAAAATAAAAAATCTTAGTTTTACATTGTATTTCATATTGCCCGCCCAGGGTGGGCAAGATGATTTTTTAACAACATTTTTATTTTTTGTATTTGCAATAAACCGCTTTATATCACTAGTAATCTTAATGCCTAACGTCATGGAAAATACTATCAGTTACCACTTTACAATAAAATTTTGTATTTATCTTTTCATAGACGTAGTTTTTGTGGAAACAAACACTAAGTATGTCATCTTACCCGCCTTTCTCCTAATAAGAAATAATAGATAATTTTCATTAGTTGAACAGTCTATTACTCTGGCAATTGTTGACCAAGCATTTTGCTTTGCTTGCTTGTTAATGAACCCTCGATGTTTTTTGTCATAAAGAGGAGTATATTGACGTACTACGTCATCCATTATTATTTTGGAAAATTAGCAACAAAAATCCCTTCAGGCAATTTTATTATTATTGATAACGCTGAAAACTGCCTAAACATAAATCAAAACAAACCTAGGAATGATAGCTGAAACATTTTTGGCGTATGCGATTTCATGGTTTTCACTAAAAATATAATGTAATTATAATTTACAGTTAAACGTAGACCAACTTCTTAATGCTATAGTAATTAACTTTTTCTAATGTAAATGTAATTATAATACAATGAAAATGTAATGATAATGAACGTTGCATGAACCCGCCTTTAATAATATTAATGGCATAAAAATCTTATACATTCAATTAACAATAAAAGACAATCTTGTAAGTAAATTTTCAAGTAGATCAATTTAGTACGAAACCCTGTACATTCAAATTCACATCTGTGACCCCGTTAAAGGAATCGGTCCCATACCACCATTTATACCATTAACCATATGCATAGCCGCGGAATTACCCGATTGAAAATACATATAATAATTATAATTTTGCGAAAAATGATCAACCCCTGTAGGAGAGGTCCCAGGCTGTAAGACATCAGGTAGTGGAGGTGCTGGAGGGTTACCATGAGACCCCCTGTAGCCAGCGGTTTGAACGCCCGCTAGTAAATCAGGTAGAGGTGGTGCTTGGTGATTCCCATGAGATCTTCTATAGCTAGCAGCTTGAACTCCGGCTAAAATATCAGTCACAGAATGCGAACTAGGCCAGCAATGAGTAGTACCGTGCCTTTGAGACGGTGGTGGCGAGAGTTTTTGTTGGGGATATGAATAAGTAGGATATATACTGCTGTAGGAAGGATGGGTGTATGGTTGGGTGTGTACTAATGATCCTATTTTATTTCTGAGAATTCTGCTGATAGAACTGACTGATGGAACGTTGTACTTGTCACATACGCCGTCCGACAGGAGTCTGTCTCTGATTTCCCAGGCGAAAATCCCCGGGTCTTTTTGCTTCAATTTCTTTATGTAAGCTACCACCTGGAACAAAAAAAAATTGTTTATATTTCACGACTTATATTTCCGTTTCGTTTTTTTACCTTTGGTGTGGTTACCCGAGGTTTTGATCCGCCTATTGCTCCGGGTAATATGGAACCAGTTTCGTGATACCTTGCCAATATTTTTGATACGCAGCCATGTGATACTCTAAGTTGTCTAGAAATGTCGCAAGGTCTTATACCAACTTGGGACAATTCCACTATCCGCAGTCGCACCGCATTTGGAAGAGGTCTGCCGTTCACGAAAACTCCTCCGAGCTGATTAACTTCTCCGTATTGCTGGACTTGATTTTCTGAAACAAGATTGATGATCATTAAAATATTCCATAAAAAAGAAGAGTCAAAAATCTTAGACAGCGTTTTAACTTATATCTAAATCAGGAATTACAGGAATAGTGTACCTAGTTTGCTATTGTTTATACCTAATTACCAAACTAAAATGTATTTGCATGTCTAGGAACAACGGGTAAAATACTTGCAGGTAAATTTGGTATAAGTTCTCCTTCGACCGATTTACTCTCGTGCTACAAAAAATTTGGCCTACGGATATTTATACTTAAATAATACGAACATTCAAATGACATATTCATTCTCCAATTTGCCGTCTCCAGTAGTAGAAAAATATGAAAAATTTTTGGGTTGGTAACTTGGAACGAAGCACCCCATTGAAGAAAAGAGAGAAAGGAATTATTGGAAGAGAGGGGATTGAGGTGGACAAAGACTGAGGCAGAGAGTATGAGGAAGAAGCTAAGAGAGGAGATAGAAAGGGGACTTAGGCATAATATGGAGAAATTGTACGATGTGATACAGAGCTGTAAAAGAAAGGAGAAAAGGGGCAATAGGCGAGAGCGGAGGGCAAATTACTGGTGGAGTAAGGAGATACAGAAGTTGTGGAGGGAGTGTAAGCAAGAACGGAGATGGATGCTGAGGGGAAGGATAAAGGGAAAAGGGAGATACAAGGAGAAGAAGAAGGAACTGGAGCGTAGGGTGGAGAGGGAAAAAAGAGGGAAGTGGGAGGAGTTACTGGGGGAATTGGAAAACAATCCATGGGGAAAGGCATATGAGATAGTGGTGAAAAGGATGGGCGGTAAGAGGAACGAGGTGCTTGAGGAGGATTGGGAGAAGAAGATTATATGAAAATTGTTCAATGTGGGAGAAGGAGGAGTGAAGGGTAGGTTTCGGGAAGTCCAAGATACTAGAGGGGTGGAGAAAAAGTGTGGGATAAGATCGGTAGAGAAGTGTAAAGTACAGGAGGGAGGGAGGAACATTAAAGTGAGGAAAGCTCCAGGGATAGATGGCCTGAGAGGTGATATGGTGAAGAGGTTGTTGAAAGACAATGAGGAATACTTTTGAGAACTATTTAACAGGGTGCTGAGGGAGGAAGAGTTTCCGGAAGCATGGAAGGTGGCCAAGGTGATACTGCTGAAAAAGGCGGGTAGAGAGGGGAATCGGCCAGGTGACTACAGGCCTATCAGTCTGCTGTGTGGTATGGGTAAATAGATGGAGGGGATAATGAAGAATAGGATTGAGGAGGAAGTTGGTAGAAATGGGGGTTTTAGGGAAAACCAGTACGGGGTTGCAAGGGGAAAATTATATATTTCGGCTCTGGGCAGGGTGATGGGCTTGGTGGAAAAGGCTAGGGAGGGCAATTGGAGGAACAAGAAATTGGCACTTCTCGTATTCTTTGACGTTGGGAACGCGTTCAACAGTGTCAGCAAACGGGCGGTGCTGAGTGCGTTGCTGAGGCTTGGAGTAGGGGAAGGGCTAGTTAACTCAGTGGAGGACTACCTGACAGGGCGGGTGATAGTGGACTCTAGAGGGAGGAGATATGAGACGGGAGCTGGAGTGCCACAGGGCTCGGTTCTGGGACCGACGCTTTGGAAATGTGTGTTTGATGAAGTTTGTGGGATAGTATGTGAAGAGAGATGTGAGATTACGGTGTATGCGGATGATGTATGTCTGGTATGCACGGCAAAGGGAGAGGTGGAGATAGGAAGAAAGGCGGGGAGGATGTGCAGGAAGATTGTGGAGAAGATAAAGCGGTGCGGACTGGAAGTGGCGGAAGATAAGACGGTGGGGCTGCTAATGAAGGGACGGAGCAAGGCGAGGGAAGTTGCGGTGACGGTGAAGGGAAGGAAAATTCGGATGAAGGAGATACTTAGGAGTGTGGTTGGATAGCCAATTATCCTTCAAAACACACATGGCAAAGGCGGCACAGAAAGCAAAAGTAAGAGCAGCAAGGCTGGGGAGATTGTTGTGCAATGTGAAAGGGCCGGGAGAGTGGAAGAGGAGGGTAATTGGTAGGACAATAGAGCAGAGTATGCTGTACGGTGCGGAAGTGTGGGGTGAAAGAGCGGGGGTGAATGCGAGGGTTAGGCCACTCCTGCGGGTGCAGAGAGGGATACTCCTGAGGGTGGTACAGGGATACAGGACAGTGGGTGGACTGGCGGCAGTGGTGCTGTCAAGATCCTACTCATTGGGCTTAGAGGCTAGAGCCAGGAACAAACGCTGGAGGGGTGCGACTGTAAAGGAAATGCAGGAATGGATAGAGGAGGAAATGGAGAGAAGATGGAAGAAGTATGTGGGCGCGCTAAAAGGAGCGATTGGGAGTAGGAAAGAATGGATGAACCGGAAATTTGGGGAGGTGAACTACTTCTTGACACAAGTGCTCACTGGGCATGGGTCGAGAGTAGGGTACCTCCACAAGATTGGGAAAAGAGAGACTGGATTGTGCGAGAGATGTGAAGTGGAGGATGATGTGGAGCATGTGTTCAGATGCTGGAAGAACGTGGAGGAGCTGGCCTAGGCCTAAATCAATCACTGGTTATACACTCGATATAAAAGTTCAGAACTATTTTATGAGTTATGTTTGTGAAAAACAATAAAATAAAACTCTTTCCAATTACGGAACATTTACAAGCTAATTCTTTTAATTTTCCACAGAACTAGATGTGAATAATCGATTCATTTATCATAAACACTTTAATAACATCTATTCAACGAAAGTGATTGCCCATAACCTCCTAAATAAAACATTAAAACTAAATTAAATTCTAATTTTAAGTAGAACATTATTCTCCATTTGCAAATTATGACATCACGAGCGATAAATTACATTATTTGTAAACGCAGATGAAATAAATGTTTACTATTAATAAATTCCGAGAGTTGCTCATAAATATCTGGTCTACCAAAATAAAAGGAATGGCGGTTTTAATATGTGCAAACGACATCGCTGAGCACAGCTGAGTACCGAAATGAACATAATCACTTTTACTAGTTAGTGTTCTGGAACGAAGCGACAGACCGACTCGAATATTACGGCTACCGAGGAGTTCCTTCGCTTAACAAATTACCGAAAATAAAAAACCCATCGACTGAATACTTCTAGAAGAAGTTGATTTAATAGAAAAGTATTTTTGGATCGCTGAAATGGTATAAAATTGAGATACAAGCAATTGTTACATTTGTTTGTTCATTGTAGGGATGTACCGGATTGAGTATTTAGCCGGACCGGCCGAAACCGAAAAAAAATTTAAATGTCATTGGTCATTGTTTTGTGTGGCCATCTATTATTCTAATTTCTAATAAATCACACTGACTTCCAGTGAATAGAGGAATCCCAAAATCGCGAGTCGTTGTTCCTATCTATCTCTTGAAAAGCCTTACTCACACCACTAAAAGTTACCAGATTAGTTACTAAAGGGTGTGTTCCGAGGAAGTCAACAATGTTCCAAATCTATTAAATATGCCTTGATGGACGAAGAATACAGCCACTCCACCAACTGTTTGAGACATTTTGGATTTAACATGAATATTTTTGGTTTTTCATCCAATATATTATATTTGTTTACACACATTTATTGTACATTAAATAACCTATGTTCAGCGTTTACATTGTTTTGCTGGCCTAATAAACGAAGAGCTGTACTCGAAGTAGAAGGATCCATATTTGCAGATATTCAAAATAATTGCTTACTGAAGGTTTTAAAGGAACAGTTTTAACGAAATAGAGTGGAAACTAAGTGAAAATAATAAAATAACAACAGCCGATGCGATGACAAAAATAAGCATATTCATCTGTCAGAATTGTCAAGAATGGTTTATAAACTATATATCTGCTGATGTCAATGCTATGAAGTGTTGTGTGCATGGAGACTAGATATAAGGAGCACAAACTCTGTATATAAAAAGTTTCTGTCGAAATTACGAAAATTGTGGTGGCCCTGGGGAGGCTAGCGATTAAAATCATGTTTGACGTGTTAAATTTTAGGTTATGTAAATGGATGGTTTGTTTATTTTAATTCGGTTACCTTTTATGCTTGGTTTTAGCAAATTTCAAGGAAAATATAAGTATTTCCCGTAGCTGGTATGCTATGTTTGGTTAAAGGTAAGTTTCTTCAATATCATTATATAGGTAATTGTGTTGCAAAATAGTAATGAAAACAATAAACCTAACCCGAGAGTCCTACATCAACCACTTACTGTTGCTCGAAAATAAGACAGGGGCTGGGGTGTGTAATTTTTTTTATTTTTAACTTTACTTCTAGTTGGACAACTTTTCACGACACACGTTTTTCACATTGTAAATTTTTATAAAAACTTCTATAAAAATAAACACTATTTTCATTTTTTGTTAGATTAACTTGTTCAGTAAACTTCACTCTGTAATTTTAATCGCTAGCTACTCTCGCGCCATCTACTATTTGTACCTTACCGCTGGACACTTTTTCGAGATTTTTCCTATACAAGTTTGTGCTCCTTATATCTAGTCTCCATGGTTGTGTGGAACTGGGCGGAATCTGACCAATCATAGGTCTACAGAATTGCCAACTTAAATTCAAATTACTCCTCCTGGTTTTTAAATGAGGTATAGCCTAATTCAGTATATTTTCAGTTATAACATAACACGGCTTTCAGTCAGTGTAGTGTAGTTGTATGGGGTAAATTGTAATAATTTATGACTTCCAGTTTATTAAAGTTCAAAATATTTTGATTTTTTCATATATTTAACCTTAAAAACAATAAAACAATACATTGTCCATGAGCAAGTACTATCGAAGACAAAACGTTTCACCAATATACAAGGGAGTCAGGAAAGGCTGTATCATAACGGGTTATAAGAAAAAAGTAAAACGTAAATAATTTGTGGCTTCCTCTGATCCTAAACAGTTGAGAATCAGCAGAACGACAGCATCCCGCATGAACGCACTCGTAAGTCAGCAGCTCACCCGTTGTCAAAAAAGAGCCTACGTGAATGAGTTTCATTTTTGACTACTTATGACATTTCATAACCTCAAACTCAAGCCGGTTTAACGCAAAATAACTGATAAAGTTGCAATCGAAGTCTTTTATAATGCGGCTCTTTTGTAAAACAACCCTTGGGGGAGCTTTCAATTGGACAGTCCTGATTTAAAAGGTCAAAAAATAATATTTTGCTCATTATATAATATAGTGGAAATCCACGTTACGTCATCTGACAGTCGTCCTGAGATAAACAAGAGTTTTTTTATAGGTAACAAGCGGTTTTTAATCGTTATTTTTATCGTATTTATTGTGATTTCGAGCATTTTTCGACGTTGTTTTAATTGTTTAGTTGTTTTAAAAGCTATATCTGATTGTTTAGAATAAAAGGATCATTAAAACAGTATAAGGCAACCAAATTTCAAATACCAGGGCAACTGTCATTAGTGTCAACTTGTCAGTTGGTGGAGATGCCCTATTGCCACTAAAAAATTATCGGGTCTAAAAAAACTGACGTTCGTCCTATGGATTAGAATCTTATAAAATTGTAGCATGACATATATGAGATCGAATAACCGCGACAGCTGATGGCTTTAAACCAAGTCAACTTTTACATTTACATTTTGCATTCAAAAAATAATCGGCATACTCTTAGTAAATATTTCACAAGACAAACAAATCAAGTTTAATAATCTTGTTTCTTAGAAACCATTTGACTAATAAATATCTACTGCCTCTGGACATACGCGTTTTTGCCCTAAACCAATAATCTGTTAAAAAAGACAATATTTACCGAGTAAATTTGTTCACTAAATGGATTTGAACGCCGGAGGTGTCTACTGTTCCGCCTCCGGTCGGCTAGCAGCTGCCTCTACAACCAGCCTGGTAAACAATTCAAAATACTAATAAGGCATTAGGATAATGTTTATGCAGATAAGCTACTTTCCGAAACTACTGTTTTATGTATGTTTGTTTTGAAATTGTCGCTTGTTTGCGTTTCTATAGAAGCTAGAGCTATGTTACGGGTTATTTTTAGAATGTTCTTTATTTATTTATACAGTATGTCCACAATAAATTTAAACCATAAACTACAAAGCTTCATTCCACTTTATTATTTTGCAACTCAGTAGGCAGTATTAGAGAGATAAAAATCGCATTGAGACACATACTACGCATCCCACGCAGGGCAGCACAGGCATGTTAGAGTTATTCAAACTTTTATAAGGCAAGCAGAAATAGTGCTGTCCTTATTGTGACATATGCATGAGCAGTTTGGAGAAACATTATTAAGGTTATTGCCTATCGCTCTTTATGCACTATCCCTTATTATATAACATAACCACACTTTTTCCGGATTATAAAACTAAATTATATGGAGATTATATAAGGAGATCGAAATCCATGTATTTCAATTTTTGATAATGGTAGAGGGTGCCGGTGTCAATACCATACCAAAAACATCTGACTGAAGAACAATAACAGCCAATCATGAGCCTTGTATACACTCTCAATTCATGGTATTTCATTGGTTGCTAGCTCATTTATCAGTATGATGGTAAGTGAGGTTAGGGAACAGAAATGAACAGTTTTATGAGTAAAAAATCCGTCTTAAAAAATATCGAAAACTGTGAGCGTTAGGCGGTGGAATAATCAGTTCCATTCTGTGCTGCTGAATGTGTTTATGCTTTTATGTTATGAAAAATACGAATATCTATTGTCGTATCTTCTCTTCTGTGTGGAATTTTTTAAGACATTTAAGGCACATCACAGTTATAATGAGTATAATAAGTGATTAGAAGAAAAATTTGGAGAATTAAAAAGACACAGTTTGTGAAAGTAAGTATATTCTAAATCTGATTATAAAATAAATTCAATAAATGACAGAAATATGCAATTTTTAACGATACACACCTTGCCCATTTTTAATTTTTAACAATTTTGGTTCGTAGTTTTAGTTTTTATTATTCGCTAACACTAATAAGTAATGTCAGGTATTGTTTACAACTTGGCTACTGTCATTTATAAAAACTAAGGTTACCTATTTGGATGGTATCGTTAAGGCACTATGATGAGTATATTCTCATCCACCATTTTGGTGCCTGAATTCTATTGTTTTGTGATGTGCCGAGTTGACATATTGTGTTGAAAATTTTTTGATATTGAACAGAAGATTTTATTTCACCAACTTTCCTTCAGACTATTAACACCAGAAAATTGAGAAAGTGCAAAGAATGGATGCTGGCCACGTCTCTGAGTAGAAATACCGAATCTCATGCCAAATACTTGACCAACACAACAACAACGTCAACGTACAACCAAAGAATACACCAGCAACCAAGAGGCGAAGCTGCCTTTCCTTTTTTTGTATGCGCATGTTTGAAAGGAGCCATTTTTATAATGAGATACTTGTCATACTTCACTTTGTCGACCAATTATATCGCCGATATTTAAAAATTTGATCATTTTCTCAGTGTATTTAGTAAGTTATCTGTCAACGTCGGTCTCTCAAGGTCATAAATTTTTCTTACCAAAATATCAAAGAGATTGCGTCGGGCTTCGCTTCTTGTTAGTTGGTGTATTCTTTGGTACAACAAGGCACCAAAATGGCGGACGAGAATACCTATGTCTACAGTGATCTAGTATAGTATTTGCAATGCGCGACTCCGCGGTGAAAAAACAAACTGCGTAGACAGACGATTTTGAGAGCGGATTTTGTTAATTTTTCCGTATGAGTGAATTCTCCTTATATAGCTAATTTACATGATACTGAGATGCAAAAAGCAGAGTTGGAATTAACTGATAATTATGGTATTTGTAATAAAAGTGTCAATTTAACACTTCCCTATTATTCTTATTACAGCACACACATCGATATGTCACATCTCTATATTATTATTATTTCAGTATTTTTTCTAGTGTATATTTTCGCAAGCTTGGTAAGTGAAAAAAATTAATTACTTGACTCTTTCCTGAAAATACCATGGCGTAACATAAAACGTTCGAAAGTCAGTTATGTAGTCGGCATTCGGCTTTTTGTAATATGAGAACGCTACCATAACTGGCCTAAACTTCGTCGGAAATGAGAAGTGTAGTTCTTTGAAATTCGGCACTTTTATTTTCTTTTTTTTGTGTGTTTGATTATTTTACAAATTAGCCCGTATGCTGTCTCTAGAGTTAATTAGTAACAGATGGGTTAATCGTACCTATTATATCTCAAATATTTAAATATTTAGAAGTATAGAGATTAGAGTTGTAAAGATTCCTAAATATAATTACCATGGAGACTATACCTATATGATTGAGAGCGTGTTGTATCGAGCACCTAAACTCGGTTTAATGATTACTGATGTAATTATAGATCATAAATAAACAAATACGTCACAGTCTAAACAACAGTTATAATTAAATTGAGTTTAGGTGTTCAATACAACGCGCCCTAAGGGCCGCTTTTATAGGTTGCAGTTATCTGTGACTTTGACATAACTTCTACTTTGACCTACGGATGCGTTGTATGGGTGGAGGTTAACCCGAAAATGTATACGTTAACTTACTAGGTGGATGAGGTGCCAGATAACTTGAAGATTTGACTTTATATATTATTATTGTGGGTTTATAATTTTTCAACCTTTCATTTCTGTCTACGGTTTTGATAAAATGTATGAGGACATTCAAGATATATATCAGGAGATGGTTACAGATGACGAGGATGATATTACTGAAATTGTTGAGGCACCCCGTCGAAATAAGATATTCAGAGAAAGGCCTGAACATATATGTACACTTATGGTCAGATGATGAATTCTTGAACAGATTTCGTATTAGTAAATATTCTGTCAGACAACTACTAGATAATCTTAGAGCACCATTTAGTGATGCCATGTCTACTTTTAAAATCATGCTCTGACTCCGTTAACACAGTTACTAGTGGCATTGAGGTTTTATGCCACAGGCAATTTTCTGGTCACTGCAGGTGACTTTGGGGGAATCCATCAATCCACAACCTGTAAAGTAGTACAAGAAGTTACAAGGGCAATTGTATCATTAGCTTCCATTTACATTCCCAATGTGACTATCCTCATCAATTAATAGCTTACATCAAGATGACATGGACTTATAAAATCAACAGTTTTTGCAGGTAGAGTTAACGGTATGGTTAACCAATGTGAGTTAACTCGAAGATTTAACAGTAACCTATAAAAGCGGCCCTAAGGGCCGCTTTTATAGGTTGCAGTTATCTGTGACCTTGACATAACTTCTACTTTGACCTACGGATGCGTTGTATAGGTGGAGGTTAACCCGAAAATGTATACCTACGTTAACTTACTAGGTGGATGAGGTGCCAGATAACTTGAAGATTTGACATTTGAAAGCATTATATATTATTATTGGGGGTTTATAATTCTCCATCCTTTCATTTCTGTCTACGATTTTGATAAAATGTAAGAGGATATTCAAGATATATTTGAGGAGATGATTACAGACAACGAGGATGATATTATTGAAATGGTTGAGGCACAAGAAGTTGCAGTCGTAAGTCGTATGCGCGAACTTGTCAAAAACAGCGCCATATTGTAAAATTGTCATTCGACTTCAAATCAGTAGCGTAACGTTTTCACATTTTGTAGGTTAACACAAAATTAGAAATTTGTGGATTACTTTTCCTTTAGCACCAAGTTTTTTAAGAGGCATGGTTTTAGATCAAATAAAACCCACAAAACACTCACAGATAAACTAGCTAAACGTCTTAAAATATTCGACAGTAAACGATTGCTTCAAACACAACCTCAAATGTCAATAATAAAATTGCTGTCAGCATGAAACATCGTTTGTAAGAATGGCATGAAATGGTCGACATAGAGATACAGATTGCGAAAAGTCTATTCGCGCCATACGATTTACACAAGTACGACAAGGAAAATATGAGCAAAACTACTTGAAAGAGAAGAATAATTATGCGCTCAGCGATGGGCGTGTAAAAGTTTAAACGTGAATTATATCTGTAAAGGGCATTGTTGCCGGATGAAAGTGTTTAGTTTTACCTAATAGTGCATGAGCTCGAAAAAAAGTTAACGATAACGAGACAAAAATATCATTTGTACAAATTAATCTGGGCTTCTGGCAACAGCGGTTAAAATAGGGGGGCACTGAACACACCCCCAACTGTTTTTGGTAGCTGGAACTGAGCACACGCCCATCGATGAGCGCACAATTATTCTTCTCTCTCTTTCAAGTAGTTTTGCTCATATTTTCCTTGTCGTACTTGTGTAAATCGTATGACGCGAATAGACTTTTCGCAATCTGTAGATACACAAGACCGATTTTGGTTTCTGCGCAAGTCAGTTGCAAACTTCACGTGCTTTCTTCTCATGAGAAAAGGGGTTTAGTAGAGAAAGGGAGAATTATCAATTGTCCTTGTTTTCAAGTGTCGCATACGCACTAAACTGGCTTTGCCTGTATAAATCGATATTTTATTTGAAATAAAAAATCTATTAAATGTGTCTAAGTACGTGATTTATTACAAAATCTCTCGGCTCGGCATTGTTTTATCAATATTTTCTCATAGCATAAAGGTGTAGAATAAAACGGTCGTAAAAATATATACGAGGCGAAACTGAAGCACGTTCCAATGTACATAAAAGTACAATAAACTAATATGGGAACAGTTCCGAAAAGCAGTAAACTTTTTAGAAGGTTCTTAAACTGATTATTTCTGAGGTTCGGTTACAGATGATTACCTTATTTTGTGTATAGGAGTCGTACGTAAAATGAAACTCACTTATTAAATTTTAATGAAATTTTAAACAAAGAAGTAGTTGAGATTTCCAGGTGGCAATATAACAATAACACATTTGATTCTTTCCCCTTCGAACTAACAGTTTACAATAACGTTCATTACTATTAAATAATGTGTACAGTGTAATCCCACCGTGTCTCACAAAATGCTTTTCGCCCAGAGCCTTTGTATGTTTAGGAAATTTTCAAATTTATAAATTTTTTTAAAACCGGCCGGAAATTAGTACTTTCCGGTTTATTTTTAGGTCAGAAAATCTCATTTTGTCGGACCAAGCCAGAAAATTATTGTGATAGTCCGGTAAAAGTTTTTTTTTTAATGCCGACCAGAAAATATACACATTCTGGACGTTTTTCCGATCAAGACCGGAAAATAGACGTGAGGGGCCGGCAAAAGCTTTTTCCGGTCCCTGATTTTTCATTTATCCAATCGCTCTTTTATAATACAATCTATACCTTGATTTCGTTACTATGACAACAACGTTTCGATATATTGTCGAGTGATGACAGTTCGTTGATTTTTAATTTGTCGTTTATGTCAAACTTATTTCGCGAGTGCGCAAATTTAACAATAATTTGAATTCAGATTTTGGATTATCCGATAAATAATTAAATGTATATCGAAGTGCCTGTCTTAAAAAAAATATTGTACGTCACGCAACCGGAAATTAGTGTTTTTCAGGTCTCCAGGTTTCCAGGGACCGGAAAAAGCTTTTGCCGGTCTCTCACGTCCATTTTCCGGTCTTGATCGGCAAAATGTTATTTTCTGGACGAAAAATTGTCCAAAATGTGTATATTTTCTGGTCAGTCTTAAAAAAACTACTATTAACGGACTCATTTTTATTTACTTTCTGGCCTATCTTTAATGAAAAAAATAATAAAATAGTTAGTCTAAGATAGCGGTCTAGACGTTAAGGCCTTTCAAACGATATATCGTTTGCTATGATTGGATGACTTTTAGTACGAGGGGTGTTGTGTGGGGGATGAAGGGGGGTATCTAGAATTTTATCAGTATTTTTCTCGTCGATCCTATGACGTTAACTATCCAATAACGTGCGCATGCGTAAGTCGATGATAATATACCCCCACCACTTTTCGAGTCAATTTCGCTATTTTCGAGTGGCTCGATTTTAACGATTTTCTTATGGAGATTCCCATGTTAGCGCCTCCGCCATGAGGCAGAATCGGTGCTGCTCATTTACTTTTATAGTGCCAGTTTTGTATTATTTAAAACTATGAAATAACTTGACATATTTTGCCGTTTAGTTGAAAACGGGAATAAATCACTAATATATTAATTGACGACATAGAAGACAAACAAACTATGCTTTTGGTTAAAATTCCAAACAACATACAAACAAATCAAGATCATTTATTATTAATGGGGAAAAAGAGCTAAATTTGTATAGGAAGTGTTTGGCGCTATGCCCAACCAATAACGTTCCTCATCGACGTCTCTTTATTAATTACAATAAAGGAAAATGTAATAAACAGCCTGTAGGCATACATACTGTAGGTAATGCTCCCTCCAAAATAGCTACATTTTTGAGATTGCCAAACCCAAAGGAATACACAGGGCATTGCTTTAGGCGTAGTTCGGCGACTTTGCTAGCTAACGGAGGTGCTGACATCATAAACTTAAAACGTCATGGTGGTTGGAGTTCATCCGAAGGCTACATTTAGGATTCAGGTCAGAATAAGATTGATATAGCTAACAAAATTCAAAAAGCAGGTAACTCAAATACAGAAATAGTCTCAGAAACTCATTATAATGTAAGCAGTTCAAAAAATCTCACGTCAACGAATAATTTTGAAATACCGTGCTTACAGATAAGTAATGCTAATAATTGTACGTTTAATTTAACTATTCAAAAATAATGTTTATATTTGTAAACCAAATGTGCAAAACTTGAAAATGTTGGTAATTTAATAAAACAATGTTGGGTTCCCACATTATTGGCTGTGAAAATTTCATTTTAGAAATTACTCTCTTCAAAAGTGTGACGTTCTGACATAAATATAAAGCTTTGTACTGAAATTTTATTAGATTTCTAAAAATTTAAAATCTAAAAGAGTTTTGATAGTTACTGCACTGATATGTAAGTCTATTTGATTTAATTGATTATTAGATATGGTCATATTGCGCATAAATAAAAGATACATTAATAAAATTTAAAACATTTTATTTAATTTATATGTGGTACAAACAACAGAAAACTTAAATTGGAGTTTACATTTTATATCTATTTTTGATTAATTAGGTCTTTAAAAAATTTGTGGTGAACGGGTTTGATTAAATTTTTATTGCAGAGTTCCAAGAGGTGTTGCTTAGTTTTGTCCGAAATCGAAGGTGGTTTTATGTAAGCTTTTTTCAGAACCAGGGCCGTTTCTGAAAAAGCTGTGCATTGTCTTGTGGTTCCTTTAATACAAACTTCTTCAAACTCATCATTAAAGTCAGTTTTGTAAAAAAAATGATCAAGGCTATTTTTATCAACTTTAATAGCTTGGATGTCATTCCAAATAACCTTTTTATCTGTTGTAGTTTTTGTAAAGTTTTTTCCCATTTTTGAGCTGAGGTCTTTGAAATCATAAAACTCTTCCGTAGACATTTCCCTCACATTGTAAGGCTTTCCTTCTTTTCTGGCACATCTTATTATTACAGGCTGGTACGTAGATAGGGCCCGTTCTAAGAACTTTCTTTTTTTGTCGCTCAATGGTTGAGTGCATCGCATCTCCTTCATTCTGAGTATGACCCACAGTAAGAAATTTATGTGTGATGGATTTTATATTGACTTTTGCAATTGCGTAGAGGTACATGGTTACGATAAATTTATTTTTATTCTGACCAACACAGTTGTCGCTATAAAATATAACATCCTTGTTAACACAAAATTATGAGAGATAATCCAATAAACAAGTAGCTATTTCATTGGCGCTACGGTTTGCGATGGCTTCATGCCAAAAATAGCAGTAACCATTCTTTGAAACCATTTCAAAGATCGTAAAATTGAAGCAGTTAAGGTGGCATTTGTAATAAAAAGTGGAGATATCACCACATGGTGTGGGAAGAACTGCCTGCAAGTCAAAGCAAGCTACAGTGGCCTCATAGAACTAATTTGTCATGGATTGTTTTGGTGACATATCGCCGTTGGGGCTGTATTGCACCAAAAAACTTCATTATTGCAATAGGGATGTATCTCACTTAAAGGCCAAACTAATGCAATATTCAGTTATGGCTGTATTGCATCCCATTCAGTTAAATTTAGAAAATTTTATATCGCCATAACTCCAAAAAAGGAAAATTTGCAGTTGTGGCCCTATTGAACTAGATGTGCGATTAGTTAATAAAGAGTTCTTGTTATAATATAAAGTTTATGGTACAACAATGCACGTTTTAAAAAAAAATATTGTACGTAATACGTCCCAAAAGTGCTTTTACTGAAATACCACTTTCGGGACTTGTTACGTAAACTACTATTAATTGCAGTTGATTAATAACTTTGACATTTTTGGACGTTTTTCAATAACAAGATATAGATTGTTTTATATACAAGATCAGACATCTAAATCGAGTAGAAATGGCAACCGAACAAAAAATAGCGTGGAGTTAAAAATTTTTGCAATTTAATTGTAGTAAGTACATTCTATTTTTGAATTGATTGGGATTTCTAAGAATGAATGAAAGCGAAAACGGAGTAAATGTTTCAGCAGACCGTAAAAACTTCTATAACACCAGTTGACACTTTAAAATCGTTAGTTGTGGTTGTCACATTAACAATTTTAACGAGTTGCTACAAGTAGGTATCTTTAAACTCCACATCTGTATCTTCTTATTAAACCGTTGAATTTTAGGAGCATTACTTCTAAATGGTATACAAGGCGCTTTTATGATACGTATTTTGTTGAATTGCTCTCTAAATTCATTATAGACTTCAAGTACGTGATGTTTGTAAAATAGTTTGCATAAAAACCGACATCTATAACTTTGAACAATGAACATATATTATACTAGAAAAGTAACCACCTCCTTACATCTTAGACATCAAAAAATCTGGGACATATCGCAAGATGGTATGACTTTTCGAAGAAATTCGTTACGGAATTAAGCAACAAGAAGGAATGGTGTCCAAATACCATTAACAGACTTGGAAAGAATGCCGTTCAATGGTACACAGACGGCTCAGAAGCAATAGAAGGAGCTGGGATAGGAGTGTACGGGCCCGGAACCAAACACTCTAAAA
This sequence comes from Lochmaea capreae, assembly GCA_949126875.1. Classification (NCBI taxonomy): domain Eukaryota; kingdom Metazoa; phylum Arthropoda; class Insecta; order Coleoptera; family Chrysomelidae; genus Lochmaea; species Lochmaea capreae. The sequence continues at coordinate 16,960,374 of OX421409.1, forward strand.
GCTTGGGAAAAATCCCAAGTATATATCCAGCGGAAACACTAGTGTTTAAAGTGACGGTTTGCGAATGTCTAACCAGTGTTTTTAGAAGTGACGTTTTAGTGACGGAAGTAGAAAAAAAAATGTTTTAGATCATGATCAAAGAGTTTGTATCCAATCTGGTCGACGGCAACTGAAATTCATGATAAGTATTTTTATTATCACTCGGAAATTTTATATGATTACCTACTCAGTCAATTTTTAAAACCTTCCTCACACAGCACAGTGACGTTTGCAGTGTTTATTACTATCCTTGTTTTGGAATGAAAGAATCGATTCAGATGTTGGTTACAAACAAATCATGTTGTCAGTATAGCTGATTATTCATTTATGCTGCAATTCTGTGTACGCAAATAGTAAAATCGTTAAACCTTAAAACGTGTAAGTATATACCAAACTTGTAATCGTTCCGATATTACGAGTCATATAGATCGTTACGATCGCTAAGATTTTTACACAGAATTGCAGCAATAGTCTAGTATAATGATCGAAGATCTATAAGATTGACTCAACTGAAATGCAAAAAGAAATCATATGTGGAAATACTAAATCTTCCAGGAAAATATAAACAATATTTTATAATAGAAACAATTTATTTTGTAGCTACCGTGTTTTAATTATGAAAAACTTCTCCTTTCACAAAGATCGCTGCTTATTATATTTTCAACATGACCGTCGGATGAAGCATTAAAAATTCTTTTATACCTATTCACGTGCCTTATATTGACGCATTTGGGTGTCAACGGAAAGCACGCGGTCAAAATGCTAGTTAATTTAACTTGAAGGACATTTTCACAAAAACCATGTGTGTTGTATCTTCCTGCTCTTGTCAAGAATGTAACTAATGTCTTCGAAATAAGGGTCGCAACCTTATGTAAAACTCGCAAATTGTTTTAGATAATATTTCGAGAATTTTAGGGGACGTTAAGTTAATTTATTTCCCAAGTATACGATTTGACGTGTATAGAAAAATAGGACTTTTCGTTATTATACAATACCTCATGGTATACACTCCCTTAGAAGCCAAATTTACTGACAAAGTTAAAATTATTCAAAATTTCGTTAAAAAGTAGTTAAACGTATTGATATGTGATTTGTCATTGTATTTTCTGAAGGCAGTTGACAGTTGACAGTTATATGGTAAATATGTATTGCAAATTGTGTCAGATATAGAAAAAAACACAGGAATTCTATGAAAATTCAACAAAGACCAGGAAGAATTGGATCTTTGAAATATTTGTTTAAATCTTGAGGTACAATTTTTCCTAGTTTTGTATGTGCATCATTACTTAGTAGCTGTGAGCTGTCTATGCTAAATATTAGCGAACTATCGCCGCGTGTGAACCAAACGGTACACACGCTCAATGGTTGTTGCCTACAAAGCGTAAACTCCGAGTATTTGATCCATGGAGACTATATAAGGAAACCAGATTCCACCTATTCCAATTTCTTGACAATTTGGGAGGGCACGAGTAATCCATAGATACCGAACATCTGATGGCAGAGCAATAACAGTCAATCATCAAATACACTTTGAGTTCATAATGTTTTATTGGTTGGCTACGAGGTGTGACTATAGGTATAGACCATTCCAGAATGACGTCAGTGACAGGCCGGCCATATTGCTGTGAGCTCTCATGACATATTCCATTTATAATAGTTTTCATTGTTTACTGGTAAACAACGGATGACTGTTAGACTTTAATTGGTAAAAAGTTCTTGAAATTTGTAATGTTATTAAATGTGGAATGCGGGGAGTAAGAGATAAGATTTTTTTATTTCCGGCTGCCTTAACCAAGCGACTATTAAATTAATCTTTCTGTGCACCTCAATATGTTGCTCTTGCATCAAGTTTCTCATTTGTCGATTGCTTTTTTCATCGTCTGACATTTTAATTATTATTTAATTCAATTCAGAGACAGTTATAATTAATTCAAATATAATATATTACATTGACATTGTTCTCCAAGGTCTGTCTGACAACCAACTAACTCACACCACACCACTTGCCGACTTGTCAAAATCAGGTGTTCTGGAATAGTCTATTCGCGCTTCGTGTGGGAAGAAATTATGGTTAGGCCGTAGAAACGGAAAATTTTATGGTTTTTTTCGTCGTCTTCAAAATTATTTCAAGTCACACATTTTCGTTGTTTCATAATATTATGGAAAGTAAATTTCCCTCGCGTTAATGTACACCAGCACTTACTTTTCTAGGTTAATTTACACGTATTCTTGAATCGAAATAAGACCGAGTGACACAAAAAACTGAATAACACATATGTGTAGCGTACAAAACAAAATATTCGTTGTCTCATAATTAAAATTTATAACAAAACTGTTGAGCGTTGAAATGCGCCTCTTTAAGCATTCAACTGGGCATCACTTTATAAGATCAAGATATGTAATTTACTGGCGATGAACGTAAACAAGTCTCCGACATTGTCATTTAGGCGTGCAGTAAAAATGGCCGACAACATAGTCATTATTATTGCTGGATCTTTACCAGCGAATGATTCGGACCATGGCAAGCAGCTGCGGGACCTCTCCACGCTTGCTGGACGTCAAATTACCCAAACGCCCATTTTAATCGAAACTACTTGGAAATTTCAGCGATTATATTATGTCTGCTTCTTACTTGGATTTATTTACTTTGGCTATTAAGTTTGGTACATTATAATATGCGCCAGTCTAATTAATCTTTAATCTTCTTAAAGTATTTTTGCCGTCGGATGTTGTTTTTTGGGCTAAATGAGTTTCTAGTACAGGTAACCAAACAGTGATTGATTTAGGCTTAGGCACGTGAGGCCCGGCCCTAGGGCGGCATTTTAAAAATTGGTTCAGATTTTTTTTCCCGAGCCAGTCTGGCAAGTCTCCGATAACACTGCAGCCTAATGGCTTGTTGTATTTTTTCTTGTGCTATCTCATAGCACCCAGTCCAACACCTTTGTTGCCAGCACCAGTTTGTACAGGTTCTTAGCTGGGTGTTTGCTATATTATTCAGCATTTCCTTGCGGTTGGCCAAATAATAACTGTCTTCGTTTCCCTACAGCATAAACTGCATGTAGGGTCTCCGTTGTATAGTTTTAATTTGTACAGGTGCTCCTTTACTGGTGCATGACCAGTTATGAAACCTGTTATAATTCTCAGCTGTTTCTGCTCAGTGTTAGCAAATCCGCTGTACATTTCAGGCATGGTTCTTTTATACAAGTTTTCCCATGCATTTGCCTTGGGACGTTTACCCAGAAGTTTTTATGTTGTTCTCTGATCCAGGTCTTTACAGATCCTCGTACTGCAGTTTTCGGTATACTGAGAATCTGTCCTGGATCAGGCTGCGTTTCCTCTGACCCTCTTTTTGCAAGTTCGTCAGCTTTTTAATTGCCCTCGATACCCAGGTGACCTGAGTCGACAAACTGAGGGTTAGAAAACAGTATATAAAAAGACTATAATAAAGTTTAAGGCTCTTTAGAAAACGTTTAATTATCTATATACGGTGAACGGCTTTCTCATACCCGATTGATTAAAATTGAGCTTATAGCTCTAACCATAGTTCTGAACTGATTTTTGTGATAAAACTCGTGTTTTATGAAGTTAATTTGGTGTAGATTGAATTGTTTCGAAACCTAATGCTGTAAAAGATCGCATTTTTCATTACACCGGTCGTTTTAGAGGGTATAAATTGGTTTTTTATCAAATCAAATTTACCCTGGAACAAAAAAGTGCTCATAACTGAAAAAGTTTAATAGTTACAACGGTTTTCAGAAGAGAATTTCACATAGTCAAGTTTTAAGAATTTTGATGAATTATTATGACCATAACGTAGATTTTTGTACAAGGATCAAATATTTTAGAAATTTGAATTGAGTGGAAAATTCTTGTCTGAGGAAAATTCAAAAATTAGGAGAATAGGGTTTTTATGGATTAAAAATCGATTGGAATCATCAGTTTTTCTAACAAAATATTAAATTAGAATCTCAAATGAAGCAGTGGACTTTTTAAGAAAACAACTCCTTGAAAAATTATACAGACCACAAAATATCAATATATCAATTTGAGATTTTAGCCAAATTGAATGTAGAAAAACAGTTTCCAAAAAAAATATAGTCTAGTTAAGGCTTTATCTACCATTAGGTATCTCAAAAATATTACAATAAAAAATGTACCAAAATATGTAATAAATTTCCTTTGTTCCTGTACTGTAAACTTTAAATAGATTTTATAAAACAAGGTATCATTCTAAAATTTTGATTTAACGCCTACACTTTTTCAAAATTGTAGAACTAATGAAAATATAAATGATTTAATTTGTTAGCAAATCGGGTGTAGAAATAAGAATTAATCTTCACAAATTGCAACTTTATCATAATATTTATTAATATTTGGGTGCGATTTCTAATTTTAACGGTTAGTTTTCAAGTTTTTTAAAATCTATCTATACCTACTGTTATTATTATGTAATGACATTTAACCAGTGGTTTTGAGAAAGTATGAAATTTTTTTAAAACGATATGTACTGAAGTACCTAATGAACTTTATTTTGAGCAAACTACAATACACCAGTGGCGGAGATACAAGTTTTAACACATACAATGTAAAAAAAAAGAAGTTTTTACCACGCGTACACAAATCTTGGTAATAATATATTTTCAGAATAGGTACTCGTAAAATGTAACTGAAAACATAAAATCCTTCAAATTAACCGTGAAAATATAATAATCATTCGTACCAATAAATATAATGTGACTAAATTCTCTAACAAATAATAAAATCATACAAACAACCAGTGGCGGCTTTAGACTTACTGCCGCCATAGGTCCAGTTTGATGCGCCGCCCTTTTAGTGGAAGCTTCTTACTAGCAGTATCAAAACGATCTAAAATTATAGTTGAGAGTAGAATTAGTTTGCACGGTTTCACGTTATAATAACAGTATGCGGCAAAGGTCCCTTTGTGGATTAAAAAGCCGAAAAGATAAACAAGCCATAAATCACTTCGACCCACAAGCGAACAATTAATTCTCATTGATGCAATGTAGCTTCCGATTGGTCTATGCAAAATTTACAAGAAGGGTTAGTCCACGTGGACTTTAAATTTCACAGATTTCGCTTCTACTTTTAGATTTCTTTATCTCGCCGACAAATTGTGAAACGGTGAAAATTAATTCCACTCTCAACAATACATTCCAAACAATTACTAGAATTGCTGTTGCTAAGTGCAGTAATTTTCGCTGCAATCCTGTAGCTTCAGATGGAGTAGTCGGTTTCTCATTTCTGCTCTCGGCAATAAATTCCAGTGCATAACTTATTCCAGCCCAAACAAGCACAAAGATATCGTAAAGACGTCTATAAGATGTCGTATTTCGATATACAGGACGTCTTAGGAATGTCTGTTTTCGCCAGAAAGGCATCTTAAAGACATCGGATGTTACAAAAGGTAACGTCTTTAAGACATCTTTGGAAAGACGTCTTACCGATGTCGCTGTCTGACCATTTTAGACATTTGCCACCTCCTCTGCCCTTAACAGTGTAATGTATTTATTGATTGTTAAAATTAAAGCCGTATCTAAAGAACTCAACAAATGAAAAATAACACAAATTTTAAAAATACGGGGTGACCCGACAATCTTTAAGGGGTTATAGGGGATATCAAAACAAGCATTTTTGTTTAATGAGCCGTTTGGGCTGTAAAGCAAAAAAACTGTTTGTACTTATTATACTACGCAATAATTAAATACCAGCCCTCATGTTTACAGAAAAAATTGTTGTTATGTCTTCGAGGGGCTGTTAATCCTAATAAAATAACCATCGTGCGTAAAACATGCCTAATCCTAAAACAATATTCATGAAAAATCAGGTTCGTTGTGATCCAAAAACCATTGGCAGAGAGCCAATCGGTATGGATAATCTTCAGGATTGAATGCTTGTACGTATTGAACATGAAAAGGGTAGAGAAGTTGTTCCTGAAGGACTGTGTGTACTGTCTTCCTGCTTGTTTTGATCAAGAAAATTATTAGACGTCTCATGTCAAATACACATGTATGAAAATTCTTTACATTTCAGCTTTTATTGTTATTGGTTTGAGAAACGCAAATCATTAAAATCACCAAGGATTTTAGACATATTTTTTTCTTATTATTTATTTTTCATAATTTTCTGTTTGAAACATCCTGCCATGGCATTTGAAAGACATTCTGAAGACGTCATGAAATGGACATCTTATAGACATCTTTGAAAAGACATATTTAGCATGTTTGTTTTAAGTCTTTAGGCGTCCAGACTTACAATGAACGTCTTTAAGACGATCTGTCCTGTCTGGAGACTACTACTTTTCTAATGCGTAACATACATCATGTCGAGCAGACCAACGAGTTTGAGAAACTCTCAAATTTGTACGCTGCTCCGATAACTCCCAACGATATGAGAAGAAATTAAGTGCTTGCAAAGTACAAAGTAGCCGACTGCTTCTGTTACAGATTCAATTGCACGTTATTTTACTAAATTTAAACAATGGGCATTGAATTATAAACAATTTATTCTATAGAAATTTGTTTTTATATAAAAACTAATCTGAACCAATTTTTAAAATACCCGTGCCTCATGGACCTAGGCCTAAATTCATCACTGAGTGTTACAGCTTTCTCGTATTGGAAATTGAAACTCTTTTCCCCCTTTCAACTAAAAATATATATCATAAGACAAAAAAAAAACGTTCGAGAACGATTTATAAATGTTTTACCAGAACGCGACACATAACGATGTAAACTAATTATCCAAAATTAAAGGTTTTACTCGACCATAAATTTCCTTTACAAATCTATTCGACTTCTAAAGTAGACTAACGAAACAGACCAACACTGGCGACGAAAATAAATTTAAACAGGGGTTTTTTTTTCTCATCACAACACAAACTTTGTGCTTAGACAAATTTTTATTCTATAAAATGGATTAATCAATAGAAAAAGTGTGGTTATGTTCTTTTTCTCTCACTATATTAGAAAATGTCCACCAACTGAAAGTTGACAATAGTCATTAGGAAAAACAATCATTTTCGATTTGTAATTTGGTTGTTTTGTATTAATTTAATAATCGTTTTTATTATAAACAGTTATATATAGCTTTTAAAATACCCAAGCAATTAAAAACAACGTTTAAAAAAGTACCTACTAAATCAAAATCAAATAATTATTAGGAACCAGGGCTGGCACTCTGTAATTTGTATTTTAAGGAAAAAGATAAAGAATAAGCAAACGAAAAGAATCGTTTTACTTGGTTAGTGGTACTCTATAAGCGAATCTCTATCGCCTCGGCTATAGTTCGACAAGATTCGCGATCGTCAATCGGATAGAGAATAATCTACTAATAATTCAGAAAACATTATGCAAATTTGACTATTTCAGGATAAAAATAAAAAAGAACAAGAAATTTGACATTTATCTGTTAGCTGTTAGCTTTGGTAACCTCACATTTTCATTTATGACACTTCTTAAAGTATGTACCTATTTGCTTGGTGCATAATTAATAATATTGTTTAGTGATTTTTTTTAATAGCTGTGGCAAAGAGTAGACATTCTGTTTTATTAATTTATCGGGGTTTGTTAAAAATCTTGCCAGTATAATGATTTCTTGTGAATGAAATAAAGAACATTGCTGGAATGATAGTTTTTTTCAGGTAGGTTTAATATTATTCCACAAACACAACCTTTGACACAACGAACCCTAGAAAATTGAAATTAATTACACCAACAACAACATAACCTCTTTTCTTTTTTCATCGAACAGAGATGAAAAATCTTACACATTGAGTAGAATAAGACAGAATGATATGTCCCTTAAATAGAAAGACCCTTGGAGTTGTCGCTATCATTCGCTTCGCTATCGCATCTTCGGTCATGTTCAGCTAGGATCGGAAACGTCCGAACTCAATTACAGAGTACGAAATAGCAAAGAGAAGAGAATCTTTATCGCTGTTTTGTTACAGAGTGCCAATCCAGGTATTCTGCAAAGAAAGCTTGCTTATCATCAGATTCCACAGGGCTTGACGTCACGTGAACTATCATCCAGATACTTGCGGAATGATGGAACTACAGTGGAAGACGTAGATTGGCCTAAGCTAAAGCATTGATATATCCTAAAATAGGATAGAACGAACTAGTATGTCTGGATAATTTTCTCGAAAACTAGGTACCTACATATCATCCATATTTAAATATTAAACGATATGAAAAAAAACCTCAGCGCAAGTAGACCTTCCACTGCACTCTCAAGAGACTATACCGTGCTACAACAATTCCTATTTCACCGAGTAGATTCAGCTGGCTTCGATTTTTTATTGACTGATCTTTCAGGTCCACGGTCAATAGAGAAGCCCTAACCGATCTTTCATTGATTTGGGTTGTACTCAACATCCCAGACACTTGAATAATTGAATCTTTGTAGCATTTCCAATATTTTTACTTTAATTCCAGAAGCTTCGTGTCCTTTATACAGGCCACTAGTTTAAATGGGATGATTTTAAGTAGTTCTTGTAGTTCTATTATTTCTATTTCTATCTGTTCTCACAGAGGCAGATTATGGGTGTAGGTGTTTCATCCCTAGGTTCACTGCCTTTCTCCCAATTTCTGAAGATGTATCATAATGATACAATGTCCAGTGACCAGTTCATTGACTGTCTTCTCAGTTTCAATAACCTGGTAGATAGTTCCTTGTCCACATGGTTCAGTAAATCCTTTGTCATCTTCTGTCATCCTCCATTTGAATTGGTCTTCTTTGTGTAGCTAGTTCCAGAATTTCCTTCTCAGTTGATATATTCATTGCAGAAGACGCTTCTTTCCTCCTCCACCTAACTATCGTTCCATAGGTGATCGTTGGCCTTTTCACAGTTGTGTAAAGCCAGTGAACCACTTAGGGTGGTGTTCTCCACGTTTTTCCGACAATATCCATTCCTTTTCGGAATAACACAACAAAAATTTGTATTGGCCAAAAAATAATCATTGACGCTTCTAAATAAGAATGATGTTTGACATAGAAGACATGCTAGACTAAAAATTTGGTGATGCAATGCAGTGAAAAAAGAGAGCACTGCATGAGAAGTATAAATATGAAGGAATTGTGCAGGGCATGGATAAAAAAATCCACAGAAAGCCAGGCATCGCTGAGGGCTCTTATGAACTCAGCAGTGACATCAAAATTGGAATGGAAATGCCAAGAATAGCTTTGTTCTTTGATATGGCTTCCAGAACACTGTGGCATCGAAAGATCTAGAAAAAGCTCTTGAACTAGTCGTGATTTGACATCTTAGGACACTTACAGGACTGAGTCAAACGAAAACAAAGAAAGTGAAATGTAGACAATGTGTTTAAGGGACAGAAATGGCAAAACATAATACTTTCAGAATGCGAGCCAAAAGACAGGCAACATTTGAGAATTATAAAAGCCAACTGGTGAAGAACCTGTACTGACTGGTACAAGAGTTACAAAAGTTACGAAGTGAAATTAAACCGGAAGACACTAATAATCCAAAAGGTTGAGGAATAACTGGCGATATGACCATCATCCAAACAAAAAATAAATAAATAAAAAACAGAGATGGACCAAAAATCGTTAAGTTGATGATTTTCAATTTTTATATCAAATCCAGGGTTGAAATTGGATCTAGCCAGCTTGTTGAATAGGGAGCATTTAGAGGAGTTGAATTACTTTGCGTTTTAAGAGACTATCAGGTAAAATAGAGATAGATAGACGTGAAGAAAAAACCGAACTAAGTGAGAAGATTTTTTGAAATAGGAGGATTTATTTATACTTTAGGTGAAAAAATATTGAAAGCTAAGGTTTTTTTGTAAATATTTTGGCTGGTCTTGGTAGTGACTGCATCAAACAAAATATAGTCGCGAAAAAAATGTGCACGACTGATATTTAATATCCATCAGTGTCTCCTTTAGCTCCCCCATTGTGTAAGCCATTGCCGTAATCCTTACCAAGACTTGCTTGATGCATTATCTAACATGTGTTGACAGCGTCGGGACAACGAACAACCAGTCTACAGCAAAATAAACGTTCTCAGCCACCTTTGATCTGAAGCATCTCTCGTATTTAATTTATGGCTTTTTTTCAACTTTGGCAATATGTACCTACCAGCAAGTTGACAATTCCAAGACATTTGGCGCTTTTAAATTGAATTAATTACTATGAAATGGTGGTAAATTTAATGTCCTAAGTCATGAAAGTATTTAGATTTTTTTATATTTCCAGAAGCTCTATTTAAATGTGAGTAAAGTCGGGTGCATAGGAAGTTTATTCAAAATTTGTTAAAAAAAAGCCACTCTCGCGTTAAATGCTTGTGATTGCAATAAAAAACTCAGATTTATAGTATTACAATGTATTACTGCAGGGTTATACAGGGCCTTCGCTACCATATGTGCAAAACCGTTGCAAAAAAAATTGTAAAGAAAAAACAAAAATTAACTTTAAAATAAAAGTTAGGAAGTTAAATAGGATTAAATAAACACGAAATTTTATTAGTATATCTTCGAATTAGTGCCGATTCCTTTGTTGCGAGAGCATGTCAGCCGGTAGTTTCTTGGTGTTTCCTGTTCAGACATGAATAATGTCTGGACCGCTATAAAAGCGATGCATCGCATTGCCTGTATCTGTAGCATCTGGCGAGCGATCGTTTTCAAAGTTAAAACTCATTCAAAATTATTTAAGATCGACGATCCTTCGAGAAAGATTGTCAGGCGCCAGCAGCCCTTACGGGGGTTAGATTGGATTAGATTAGAAATGGAGTGGCTCTTTGTCCTAACCCACTGCGACCTTTGCAGATCTATTGTGGTCCTCCCTATCCTTGGAGCTCGATATCTAGCTTTATTCTTTTTGTTAGACCTATTAGCCTGGATACCGCCTCCCGTGCGTAGCTCTCTGCCCTCGGTTCTTCTTCTCCGAATATGTGAAACCGCACCCTTACTAGGCCTTCGCACTCACAAAGTATGTGCTCCGCGGGTTCGTCTTCTTCCTGGCAAAACCTACATAGGCTGTCATCTGCTAGGCTAATTATGTGCATACGCTTCCTCAGCCTACAATGTCCGGTCAGCATTCCCACCATTATCCTCGTCGTTTCTCGACTTTGACATAGTGTGTCACGTGACAGTTTGGCCGAAGGGCTTTTAAGGAATAGTTTAGCGTGCCTTTGTCCTGGAGTTTTATGCCACCAGCACAGCGCCTGTTTGTTTATCCATTGGTGGATACTCTCCTTAGTGAGGATTTTTGCAATTCCACAGGAAGGTTCTGGCCCTATCATGACCTCAGTCGCTCCCTGCTTCATCGGCCTTTTCATTGCCTTTTATTCCTTGATGACCTGGCACTCAGGCTAGGGTCACTCTATTATGACTATCTAGTCTGTTGAGTGCCTTGCGACACTCCCACACCAGATTTGACGTTGTCCGATGTGAGCTTATCACCTTTAGTGCAGCTTGGCTGTCAGAGTAGATGACGATTCTTTGGTTATCCAGCTCTCGTCTCATCAACTCTTCTGCACAGCATTACACCGCCATTACCTCTGCCTGAAAGACAGTGGCATGTTTCCCTAGGCTTAGAGAGATCGTGATCTTCTCTTGTACCCCATATATTCGGTCTCCTACTCCAGAGTATTTTTTAGAGCCATCAATGTACCAGTTGAGATTCGCTATTATAGGAGGACTTGCCTCCCAGTCCTTTCTCTCTGGAATGACTACTATGTATTCATTTTTGAAGCTATATTGTGGGGCAATCTGATCCGTTGGCATTCCCAGTATTGGATCTGCCTTTATTTCTTCGTATAGCTTTTTATAGGGATTGCCGTGTCCTTGACTTATCGGAGGAGGCCCCTGTAATAATCTGTGACTAACAGGTCTTGCATTTCCCTGAACGGGAGGTTATACAATGTACCAGGTTTGAAAGTTTCTGTATACCCCGTATATTAGAATGAGTAAAACATATTTACTGTTCTAAGTGTGAAACAACTTCAAACTAAAAACATAACAGCATAAATGAACCATTTCTAATTCAAAGGCAGTTTCCGCCACAAAAAAAAATTAAAATAAATGAAAATAAATCACGAAATCGAAAAATGTCGTTTTTTTTTCATCAATTCCAACTCTACTTTCGCTATAGAGTTTGTTGAATGGAGATTTTTGTTTCGAGTCGGGAACCATGGATAATTTGCTGCTCACAATTTTAGGCTTTGTGGTTAAGAAAATTCATATATAGACGTCGGCATCTTTGAAGTCCGACGCTTTGATTTACGATTATCAGATGTTGTGTTTAAATTAAAATTGTCATTCTAAGTGAGATAAGTGTAAGCGACCGAAAGCAATCAACAAGGTAAATATTGTGCCAAAGTGTTTTAAAAAAATGTCGTTTTGAGTAGAGTATATTTTTTTTAATTATTAACAGGGTGTTCTTTATCAATATTATTGGTACTCGTAGTATTAGAAATTATCTTTTTTGTTCGAAATATAATATAGTCGAGTTGTCTCCTTAAAAGGGTTTAGTGCCTATTGCACTGACTATTTTAAGTGAAGCTTAGGGTTAAGGGCCATTTGCACTACCTTCAGTTGAAACTTAAGTGACACTTAAATCGCTAAAGGGAAACTTAACTCTTTGCACCAAACGATAAGTGTCACTTATCTGCCAGTAAGTTCACCTTAATTTAAGCGGTAGTTAGACCGGCCCTCAAAGGCATTTAAGTGACACTTAACATTTTTGGATAATGCAAGCGAAGAGCTGAGTTAAAGAAAGAGGTAATAATGCGAAGTCTGTGTAGGTGTGTCAGTATGGGATTATTACGATTAATACGTGACTTTGACGCCGTTGATGACGATATTGATTTCTTAGAAATAATTGCATAATGGACTACTTCGTCAAATTCGTACACATCCTGATCATTTTCATGATTTTGACGATCTGTGGTTTTATAGAAGATTCCGTCTTACGAAACCTACTGTTTTACATTTATTAATATGGATTGAAGACCATATGATCGGTAAGTTGGGAGAATCGACTTATAATTTATAATAATAAAAAAATACGGAAAACCATAAAGTAACCTAACTTTAAATTTAGATTAACAAATTCTACATGCGACAAGCGACACTAATAAAAAAACAAGGCGAGTGCCAATACAAGAATGGAAAAATAGCTATAAAATTCCAACGATGCCACATCTTCATGGTTTTAAGTGTTACTCAGTTAAACCAGGTCAAAATCTGAATGGTGCAAAAGAACATCAATATAAGTGACCCTTATAGTGATACTTTACTAAGTATCAGTTTTAGGGATAGATGGTGCAAATGGGCCTTAAAGTTAATATTTTTGTTGCACCGTATGCAAACTGAATTTAAACTTCCCTTAACCTTAGGCTACGGTTACTATGGATGCGAATTCTGACGAAATTTTGTTCTGACGAGTACGTCCGAAAACCTCGTCCGAACAATGTGGTTACACTGCGAGCGTATTCTGATCTTCTAGCAGTCAGTACGTGTCAAAGTTGCCCAGTGAAATGGATGAACTCGATGAAGAATATTTACTTGAAAGCCTGTTATTAAAGATATTGCTATTGAATAGTGGAAAAACAGAACATGTTAACAAGATATTTGTTAGTAGAGACGAGAAAGGAGAGTTTAAAATGTTGTTTAAAGATTTGTGCGACGAACCAGAAAGGTTTTTTGAATATTTTAGGATGAGACCATCAACATTTGAATACATCCTGAGGGGGGTAGAAGACAAAATAACAAAGTTCTCAAATTTTCGGAAATGTATTTCAGCACAACAAAGACTGGCTGTTACTTTAAGGTGAGTTTTAACAAAATATTTAATTTCTTATTACAATAGAAATGAAATTATAAAAGTGAAAAAACAAGTAAGGATAAGTAATTAAGTAAGTTAGCCGTACAATTGGAAAATGTTACTTGCACTTTCAGTTCAAATCGTTTGGCAATACATTAGAAAAGAACGAAGCAAGGTCTTCATGTTGAGCTGTACTCTGAGGCGTTTGTGCTTGAGAACTTCCCCAACTATCACTCGTTGATGAACCACATGTGGCAGTGTGGATGCTACGCGGTGAATGGTGGATTGGCTGTAGTTGACGTTGCTCTCCTAGTCTCAACAAAAACTCCTCCTCATCGCAAAACACTTTTTGAAGTTTGGTCCTCACAATCATTTTTCTTTCTTCCGGTACTTTTTTTAAAAATGGGAGTAGGCTTACGAGGAAATGATAATCTGGATCTTCGTATCGGGAAGCAGAATTTCTCTCCTTGTACATCTGGATTTTCTGCTCTTCCAGCATAACCAATTTTTTAACTGCTGTGGCATTACTTATCTTAGAAACTTTTTTAGGAGGGGCCTTAAAGCTTCGTGGTGGCGTAGTTTCTTTCGTTGTGACCGGATGTGAATCAAGAAATTCTGGTTATGGTTCGTTTTCAGGGGGATCAACGGGATCAGGGGAAAGAGCAGGAGTTGTATTCTGGGTGTCGTCATCAAAAAATGTTGTCTCGTTCATGACATTACCTTGCAATTTTCTTTTGTTCATTGTGTCCTTCAAAAATTCCAGGCTTTTGAAATAGGCCCATTTAGGCTCTTTCGTTATTCCTCCTTCATCTCCACTCCGTTTTTTAGGAATCTTGCCACATTCCTTACGAAAAGTGTCCCTCAAACCTCGCCATTTTGTTTTGACTGCTTCACCTACAATTACGGTAAATTGTACAATACTTGTTTATTGTTTCAGATTTCTATCAACTGGCATGTCATTTCGAGCACTAAGCTTCTCCTACAGAATTTCACACTGTGCTATCCGTAGCATAGTTTACGAAACATGTCTAGCTATATGGGAGTGCTTCAGCGATACTCATTTGTCTTTGCCTGCTGAAGAGGAGTGGAAAACCATTGCGAGTGACTTTTACAACAAATGGAATTTTCCTAACTGCATCGGATGTATAGACGGGAAACATATTCGCATCAAATGTCCCAAAGAAACAGGGACGATGTATTACAATTATAAGGGCTATTTTTCTGTTGTATTGCAGGGAATAGCAGATGCAAATTACAGGTTCATTGCTATTGAAGTTGGGGCTTACGGTAAGCAATGTGATGGCGGAACCTTTTCAGATTCAAATATTTATCAGCGGCTTGAAGCAAACACGTTGAACATACCTGAGAATGGACATATTCCGTCAACCGACATTTTAGCACCCTTTGCTCTATTGGGTGATGATGCCTATCCTTTGAAAAGGTATTTACTAAAACCATACTCAAGACAAAGACTTACTGTTGAAGAACAGATTTTTAATTACAGACTATCAAGGGCCAGACGGTGCGTGGAATGTGCCTTTGGCATTGTGGTAGGCAAGTGGAGATGTTTAAAAACAGAACTCCAAATCGATCCAGACAAAGTAGACATCATAGTTAAATGCGTGTGTCTATTGCATAACTTAATCATCGACAAGGAAGGACTTGATATTCTTGAGATGGACTCACGTAGATATAATCACTACGGAAGAAGCGCTAGTGAGGCAAGAGAAACTTTGAAAAACTATTTTGTTAGTCCTGCTGGTGAAATCCCGTTTCAGTATGACCTAATATAATAATCAGGTTTTAACAATTTCATGTTTTAATCAAAACCATTAATGTATAATTGATATGCAGTTAATGTACAAGTCTACTGTCCGGTTGCAAGAACGCTAATCAAATCTCTCATCATATGATGGTTAATTAAAAAATTATGAACATCAATGGGAACCCGATTTCAGGAAAAAAATAATGGTCGATTAATTGTTCATCATTGCAGGTACCTATCCGTTGAATTTTGATTGTGTAAATGATGGTAGATTTGAAGAATTAACGAGTTATTATTTCATTGATTAGCCGTTAATCATTCATCATTTTTAATAAGCGTTCTTGCAACCGGGCATACATCACAGTAAAATATTTCACTTACAGCTAGTATTGAGATCTGCTGCCACCTTCTCCCAGGTTTTTCGAGCAATACCTCTGTTGTGGTAATTCTTGTCTTTCATGTCCCACAAACACCTGTTCTCGTACACAATACTAATTAATTTCTCAATATCCATGGTGAAATTAGCTATAACTTGCAATTCAACGCACCAAACAGTCGCTGGTCGCACGAAAAAATCAAACTTGTTTGAACGCTCAAATCGTTCTGACGATATCGTGTCCATTCTGACGTCTAATCCGCTTCCACTGTAAACAAACTCATTAGACAGGGGGCGTTTGTTCGTTTGGACGACTTCGTACGAACTGATCAGAAGTAGTCAGAACAAAATTTCGTCAGAATTCGCATCCATAGTAACCGTAGCCTAAGCCGTCAATTTCGGAGGCTTGCAAGAAAACTTAAATTCGGTTAACCCAAAAGTTGCTAAAAGTTGGTTTGTTGTGTTTTAATAAGAAAATGGATATTTTCAACGATGATTTAAATGTGTTAGAAATAATAGAATATGGTTTTCCGAGACGGACTCTTTTTAAAACATTTAGATTTTACAAAGAAACTGTTTTGTTTATTTTAAGTTTAATAGAAGATAGTTTGGAGTTTCCTGATAACAGATAATAAATCCAAATATATATGTCTATTATAACTATGTAGTTACTCACTTAATACTTTGTCAAACTAAGTTTACAGACCTTGTGTTTAACACATCTGTCGCTAAAGTATAAAATACCAAGATTACAATATAGGTACCTACGTTCTTGTCAAATTCTTTTAGGAACAACAGCCTTAGTCCAATCAAACAGTTGCTAACTTGTCTGAGATATTTTGCGAGCTCAGGTTTTTTGATGACTGTTGCACGTTTTATGCAAATTGATGTAGCTACAGCTAGCATAACCATAGCAAAAAGGGAGTTAGCGACATTGTATCCCAGATTTATCATAATGCCAACAACCCAAAGAGAGATCCTGACACACCAAGAAAAATTTTGAGAGACATTTTGCATATAGTATGAAATAATTTACCAAATAAATAAAGAAATCACAAACACACCCAAACCAAATAAAAATGTCATAAGCAAATAATGACAATAATGGCATATAAAGTCGAAAGATTGTTACCAATCACTTAAATTAAACTAAAAATTTCCTAGAATGTGCATTGATGCCAAACTGCATGGCTACTTAGCTAAGCTGACCTTTAGTCTTATATTTTAAATTTTAAGCAACAGCGAGTCGGGCGTCGGCCCAGCACTATAGTGGAAAGCATCTGATGCGATAATTAAAGTAAAGCAGTGTCGATCGCGGTTAGTACTTGGATGGGAGACCGTCCCACTGGGGAAGACCGTCGTGTAAATAGCCCGTACAGCCTGCAGCGGAGTGGCATATCACAGCTCGCAGGCATTATACCAATGAGCACGAGGTATAATTTAGGTATGCCGTCTTTCGAAGGAGACGTAAAACCGAGGTCCCGAGTCCATGGATGTTGGGCTCGATAAAGAGCCCTACAACTGGTTGGTACACCAGTGGGTTCGGCAAAATTTCCGGTTATGGGTAGAGTGCTCTCGGCATCGGTGATTAGCCTCAGTCGCAGAAATAGGCCGACGTTGAATAACCAATTAAAAAAAAAAGCAACAGCGAGTCGGTGCAAACGGCCCTTAGATGTGTAGATGTCTCCTGTTATTGACAGGTACCTACAGTAAAAGTCACGAATGTTTCTTGTTACGTCATAACTCATAAATCCGAATCAAATCAAAAAGACAGTTTTCATCAGCAGTGCATCATTGCAATTATGAGAGGAAATAAATAAAAACCAAATTTAACATATCATAATTAGACCATACCAACTACAGGCCAGCTATCTTGGCATTGAATGCAAATTTCAAAAATAGCCGATAAATATATTTAATTGTTTTTTCAATGTTCTTTTGTGTTTTTTAGCAGTATCTTTTACGTTACTAGTCCGGTAAGTACCTACACTTTTACAGTACGAGAGAGAGATAATTTCGAAACGAGTACTGTAAAAGTTTACTGGACGTGTGATGTACAACATTTTATTTCATACTGCTAAAAAACACAAAAGAACGGTGAAAAAATAAAATATTAATATATTTATCGGCGTTCCCTATTTTTGAAATTGCATACCGCATACGACTGCAACTTCAGGTGGGTTCTTCTAACGTTTACCTATAATATATTTCCAAATTAAAAAGATCTTTTAACTAAAATACGTTCCTAACGGATTCTCCCAATTTTACAAACTGTATTAAATATATCTATACTTCTTGGCCGTCAAGAGATAAATTTGTATAAAACCATAGTAGAAACTCGATATTCTTTTTCGTATTTACTCAAGCTACCGGTATCTTTGAACACGATGTAGACAGCCTTTTAAGCAGCTTTTTCTCAATCACGTTATTCAAACACTTCCGAAAACCTTCGGTAAACAGTCGAAAATGTGTGTTTGTATATTTGGGTACCTACTCAAAATTTACCAGAGACAATTAGGTTTTAGTTTACCCTCTCATTACCCTTTATTTTTCGAATATGTATTGCTTAAAAGTATTTCTTTGTCAAAGATGCCCGACTTTTTTCGAGTAGTTCTAGGTAATTACCTACGAAAGAGGTCAGAATGTTCATTGAACCATTTTAAAAGTAATAGGAGTTGAAATTTAGATGCCTCGTAGCTTATACTTAGTTAAAGTGACAGCTGTCAAATATACTTCAAGAAATCAATCATGTCAATTGTCAGATTACATGTTTTTGAACACCAGTAAGGCACTAAAGAGATTTTATTGTTTTGTGATGTGTCGAGTTGACAAATTGTGTTGAAATATTGAACAGAACATTTTATTTTACCAACTTTCCTTGAGACTATTAACATAAGAAAATTGAGAAAGTGCAACAAATGGATAATGGCCACGTCTCTGAGTAGAAATACCGAATCTCATGTCAAATACTTGACCAACACAACAACAACGTCAACAAGACACCAAAATGGTGGACGAGAATACCTATGTCTACAGTGCTCTAACCCCAGTTCTTCAGTACCAAATTTGACATAATTATTCCTAAATGGGAAATCAAGGCTCTAATAAAAGCGCACAAAATTAGGTATATCAAATTCAATACTGTTTTAAATTGAAAACAATTTCGACTATAAAGCTAATCTAAATAAAAAAAGATTATGCTTTAACCGAAATACTTTTACACGTTAAACACAATATTATATCTTACGCTCGATATCGTTTCCAGTGAACCCGACTCGAAAAGGTCATCACTAATGTCAAAGATAAAGCCAATATCTCTGATATTCTTCAAGGCTCACTTAATTCAAATGATGTGTGGCACATCACAACTTTTCTTATGTAGTGTATGAATCAAATATTATTACAATATTATAAATATTACTTAGCAGGTGTTGGAACAATGTGCGAAAAGGCTAAACCGCCGATATTAATGATGTAGAACCAACGTAGATGCTGGCGAATTTTTAAATAGAAAAAAAGATTTATTTTTATTTTTCTGGCTGGCTAATAACGTTGATGCGTAGGGGAATGTTTTAGTGGATCATTTAAAAGAAATTTCAAAGTAAACATTAGATAAATTGATACCTATATGAAGTAGAAAAGGTGCTATTTTGGACCGAAAATGATATGTTCTAATAAGTACTTGACGTCGTTAATAACATTTGAAATCCGTTGTAAAATTTTTTTCGCGTTCGCCGAAAATTTGATACAGTCTGTTTCAAGATATTTGATTTTCGTTTTTTTGAGCTACATTGAAATCGTGGCATGCATATATTATGAATGATATTTTATGCAATTTAACTTACTAAATTCAAAAATTTCTATCAAGAAATATAAGACTTCCTACCAAAGACTTGGGATCAAGAGAATAAAAATAATTTTTCGTCTACCTTACCGGAAAACCAAATGAACACCAAAAATAGGGCTGAAAGTATTGTTTAGTAGCCCAAGGGCGGAAAATTCATAACGCCACGATATTAGAAGTTTCACCTAAACTTTTCAATTAAAGGTCAGTGAAGGTCGAGGTTTTTTGTTATATTTTTCTATTTTTTGGTTTATTCGGTAGGCGAAAAACAGTTGTGTGTCATACATGCAGGAAACGCTTTAGCAGCCCTTAACCAGCAGTTGCCATAGCTTCGCTATGCTCGCTCGTGCATCTAATAGTCTTGGGCTGCTACAGCTCATTTTCTGCCCTTGTGACACAATAAACCTTAGAGTAATACTACAAATAGAGTCCGCAAGTCATTCATAAAAGTATATCCGAAAAGACGGCTAACATTCTATCGCCATACATAGGTTTTCATCAATGACTTTCAAGGAGTGGGGGGAAACTGTCGGACTAGTCGGACAGTGCCAGTGGCCAATAGAACTATTTACTTACAGGTGAGAAGAGAGGTTAGGAAAATTCCGACTGTTTTTTAGCACTGATGATCCATGATTTTCACAAAAAAATATTGTTTTTAATTATATCTGTACGCACACACACAAATATCAGTTGAAAAGACGAAAACAAGAGCTTCCATAAACTAGGAACGTTGAAACTTCGTAGTAAAATCAGGTAAAATTGATAGTAAAATGGTTTTCGTCCTTTTCTCGGTGTTGCCATTTTCAGACATACAAAATTATTAACACGCATTTGTTTCGTTTAAACCTCAAAAGTTTCAAACAAAAACATATTTTTATTACATAAACTACTTAAGATACGTTTCTATCGTGTCCTATAATTCAGTTGTCGCAAATTCAAAGGAAAAGTAAGACATCTGGCAAAGGGTCGGCAAGTTACCTTAGAATGTGATGTAATGTTGGGTTCACTTTTAAATATAAACAAAATGTATCTTTTTAATGTATTAATCTGAGCAATATACTACATTATAGCACATCACACAAAGTTTTTCTTTACGCCGTTCGTTAAAAAACTGTAGGGTTCTAAAGTTGGGAATTAAAAATGTTTTTTTACCGTTTTCGAACACTATTATTGCACACTTTTTGGAGTCATACACTTGTGAACTCAGGTACTGACTGCAATGATTGATTCGGCAATTTTGTGTTACATTAACAGTTCAAGAGATAGAGGCAATTTTGTGTCGCACTGTACACCTAGTGATCTATATTGAACATTTTTTCAATATTTTCACTTACCTGCTCGTTTTTTTTAATCTGCTAATGGTATCTAGTGATTAGTTTTGTTATTATTTTTACATTTGATAAATTAATGTTCAATTCATTAAACTTTTTTATACATGAACAATGTAAACTAACAATTGGATAATATTGTAAGTATTTTTAAATACAAAATTTTATTGGAAGTAAAAAATAGCAGTCAAATGAGCTTAAAAAGAACGTGGATCCAAATTATGAATATCGAAATGTATAACAATGTTTTGAATAGGTATAGAAAACAAGAAAAGATGGTTCTTGAGATCAGCTCAGAAAGCAAGAAAATGGAGGTAGGTACAACAAAATAAGAACAGAAAGTGAGTGAAAGAAGTGTACCTATATGAGTATAAAAAGCCAGTTAATAAGGAGAAGTGAAGTGATAAAACAGAGCCTTTGACTTTAAAATCTATGTACTTATTAAGCCTTCATGGGCCCCGGGGCAGAATACATAATAGGCCCACTCCCTTACCCCCCCCCCAATTTTTCTACCAAAATGTATCAAAAAATATGCACATTTTTCAAAATTTTAATTTTTTTATATTTCAAACATTTGCAAAAAAATAACAATATCCACTTTAAATATTTACTTTTTGTGTTTCGGCTACTGCAAATTCGTCTATCAATTATCAATATCTAAATTATCCAATAAATCATTATTTATAAAAAATGAAGCGTAGTTCGTCTCCAAGTGCATTTCTTTTTGTATGCGTCTTAGAACAGAAAATGAACGTTCACCAGATGCATTAGACACAAAAAGTCATAAATATGTTCTTAAAATTATATCCATATTGGGAAAGGTAGAAGAACGATTACTGATTAATTTCAAATATTCTCTGGGACGGTTATTCTCTAGTTTGAGAGCTTTTACAAAATGTAGAATCTCTTCAACAAAATCACTGTCCAAATCATCAGGAAAAATTAAAATTATATTTATGTATTTTTTCTTGGGCCCCGGGGCATTGGCCCATTTGGCCATGTGGTTAATCCGGCGCTGCTTTTAAGACGTTTTTCATACTCAGAAGATATTTCAAACTTACCAGTATCCATAATATGAAAACTAAAAATTCAAAAACAGTCCATCAACACAAAAATTAAAATCCTTTCTAAATCGAAAACTGCACCGCATGAAAAACCACTACTAAAAAACACTAAATCCTATATATAAGTACAATAATTACAAAGACTAAAATGTTGTAAAGTAACAGCTGCGCGTAGCGTTACAAAAAAAAACCGGGTGCTCTAAATTCACATACGATTAGAGACACAGCTGCGCGATTGACAAATCTCAGTGACCATTTGAGTGTGACTTTACGGTCTCACGACGATATTGATGCTGTGGGCATGATGACTCCTCCTCTTAAGTTATAAAATGGCTGATTAGAGCCAACGGAGTGATGCCCGAATGGATATCAGGCGGGGTTTTGTTATTGTTGATGCGCATCAAGGCATGGACCATATGAAAATCGAATGCTGTGTGTAATTGGGATTTGCTCGGTGAGATTTAACGCTTTGCTCATTATTTTAATTAGATTTGTAGGGCCTAATTAGCGGAAAAAAATGCATGCTCGTGGAAATTTGACTGATAGATTTGTAAATTTGGTGTGCGGTGATTTTATAAACATAATTTCTTGTCTAATTTATCAATTTACGTTATTATATGCGCCAAAGTTATAGTTACCTTGACATAATAAGTAATATAACTTTGCGTGCTGCCAAAAACAAAACTGTTAACTCCTCTAAAAAAAAGAATACCTAGTTAAATTGACTTTAGATCGCTAACAGTCACGCACGTTACGATTTCTTCTTATATTGCAAAGATGGCGATCTCTTCTTCTCACAGTTTGTTCATGTATCCTTTTTTTCTTTTTTTTGAGAGAAAGTGTGGTCTTGTTTTTTTTTAGTTCTTAGTGTTAGAAGATATTGTTTAGGTATAGACTCCGAACACGGCGAACACTATAGAACTCTACCGGTCGTTTTCTACAGTACTATTACTTCTATTATTTCAGTCGACAGCTGTCGAAAGTCTCACTCTGTATACTGTCGACAAGTCTTCTTTTATTCCTGACTTATTACTATGAAATATATTGAAGTTTTTATGAAGAAATCATCGACAAAAGATGTGTGAATATACTCGATAGTAGAATTCTATAGTGTGCAGAGTCCCAGTACAGTACAGACCGTCTCATCACCGAAAACATATCCGATTGCTTGGCAACTGATCACATATTTTAGTCTCAGAGGCGTCCAGTAAATATCGGTTCTAGACGAAAGCTTATTATTCTGGTTTCTTTTGTTGTTGAGTGTTTCTATGTGAATGAAGAGCAATTATGTAGGTAGGTTTAATAATTTTATGATAAGATAGTTATAGTTCAACTTTTAGGTGAATATTTTAAGAATTTAAATAGTAGTTAGGTACCTACCTATATCTATAGTAGGTAACCTAACCCCTAAATTGAAGTTTTGCACACATTCTGACATGGAAAAAAATAAATATAAGATAGGTAGTAGTCACCAAATTTGAAGATGACAAGAGCCATTTTTCTTTGAACTTAACCACGCAAACCGGCGGGTTAACAATACCATGTCGTCACGGTTAACTTTCATGACGTAACGGTTTATGGAAACCCTGAAATAAACAAACACCTAACCTCAAATAAGATAACTACTCTGTCAAACTATCTCAGTGAGCTGGTTTGTGTGGTTGGTTAACTGTTACGTCATGGTTTGGAATACAAGTCGAGGAATATTGAATGGTTAACTTATAGTTTGTGTGGTCAAGTTCAAAAAAAAATTGCTACAGTATTCTCCATAGTCTCCATGGTGTAATCCCAAACAAGCTAAAACCTAGAACAACAAACTAAAGGCCGTATGACATTATGTAGTTTTCGATATCGTTTTCTGTACATTTGTCAATGTCGATAAAAACTGTACAGCTGTCTGTACAGGAAACTTTACGCTCATTAAATTGTGTAAGACACTTATGTAGTTTTCGATATTGAAATTTTCAAAAACAACGCCTCTGATTGGTGGTATAGAGCTGCCAAAAGTCCTTGTCAATTGACATATAACGACTACATTTCATCCTGATTTCATTGTAATATTATAGAGAGGTTATTTTCCATTGAGTATCTATTGTTAATCTTTTTAATTGATTTCGTTTCCATTTTCAAACAAAAAATCCATAATAACAGGAAACCGAATAAAATTATTTCAACTAAACAAGGAAAGTTATTATCTTGGTTTGGCTTAACATAAATAACACATATCTGTATCTGACACCGACTCGATATTTGACTTATTGCGCAGAAACTGTACAGAAATATGATGGGGAATGGTATTTCTGTACAGTATTCGATGTCGAAAACTACATGCTTGTATGACACTATACAGTTGTTGTCAACATTGAAAACTATACAGAAAACGATATCGAAAACTACATAATGTCAAAGTGCCTTAGACTATCGACAACTTCACATTTACACTAGTGACGTATATGCATTATAAGTTGCATAATATCAGTAAATTTTAATTTTTATTAGAAGACAAAATTTAAATTAATTTAATCATTGTATCACCCATTGGCAATTTATTCATATTAAGTACCTAAAAAATATGGGGTCAAGTTTTAACGTGAACACCCTACTTGTTCATTCACCAATGGAGAATAAAAAGGACTTGAAATGTTCTTATTGCATATTCAATAGCTTAAAATGCTTTTCCTACAACCACTATGCAAAAGACGCTTTTCTACACAAATTTTTATACGCAAAGCAGGCCTTTTCTTAATTCTGTTGATAACTGTTGGAAAAGTAATGCGAAAAGTACACGCTATAGCACTTTTCCGCACCGAAATGTCAAACAAAGCTACCTATGACCTGTCAATTTTTTTTGACAATTCAACATATTTATTATACTTAGTGAATTTCTGGGTGTAAAAGTTTTAAATTTAAACCAAAAATAAGTCAACTATTTATTTGATTATTTATTTATTCATTATTCATTGTTCACTATTAAAAATACACTCAACTGATTTTTCTATATTAAATTTTCATTTTGTATTTTCTTTCTGTTCAAAGTTTTAATAAAATACCTATAAGTATATAAATTTCTGTTTTTATTTCATTAATAAATGTGGTTGTAGAAAAAATAGTGTGTACAACTTGTACGCAAATCACTTTTCCCACTCGCTAGATTTGCGCTCGTGGGAAAAGTAGCGCTTTGCACACTAGTTGTACAAACTACTATTTATTAACAGTGAAAACGACAAGTCAACATCATCTTGTTCATTTCCAGAAGTATCATTGCGACCCGGCACCCACACCAATCTTACTTTAATGTGGTTTGCAACTTCCATTAGTTCTTTTTGGTATACTTACCTCTTCTAGTCAGGATGTTACCTTGCCGCAAGAGTTGCCTGGCTGTCAGTTTATATGTTCATTCTATAAGTATCAGTACCTACTGTATTTGTTAAATCTGGTACATTGTAGGATATCATAAATCGTCGCCTGATACAGAGGTAGGTTTTCCCAGAGAAAAGAAACAGTTTGTGTTTGTCATTTCACTATACACCCCTGCTCGTGACACGAAGCTTCTAGAATGGAAGTAGATAGCATAGCAAAGATTTCAAAAATGTAGAAAAACTTTTTTCTCGTAAAAAACGACACATGGTTGTTTTCAGTATTTTTTTTTAATATTGCTTAAACATAGCCTTACTGTGGATTCTAGGACACACTGGAATATAAGTAAATGAAATGTAATATTGGAAGATATATAGGCAAAGCGGAAGAAAAGAGGAGATCTGACCAATGGAAAGATCTAGTAGGGCTCAAAGATTCTGATGGGTGGCTACAACCCGTTGAGATCAAATGAATGCATAGGTTAGTCAAAGTAAGACTGCACTAAGAATCAGGGATCCTAACGGGACATTGCCGCCTGAACGGGCACCTGAAAAAGCTCAAAATAGTGGAGAAAGAAGAATGTAGATTCTGTAGCATGGAAAAAGAAACCTACATCCACATACTTGGGAATTGCACGTACCGCAATTCAAAATCCTAGGGCACTTCACTTAGGAGATTATTGGATAGAGGAGGGACATTTATATACCTACGAGGATATATTGAAAAATTAATAATTTCAATGTCAAAATATTTTATTACCTAACATATTCTCCTTTTAATTGGATACATTTATTACAGCGAACCTGCAAGGTCTCTAGACCTTTCAAAAAAATGATTCTTCTTGCTCCGCAAACCAGACCTCCACAGCTTTTATTACCTCCTCGTTGGAAGAAAATTTACGACCTTTTAAACTTTTTTTCAGTTGAGGAAAGAGATGATAGTCGGACGGAGCCAAATCTGGGGAATAAGGGGGGGGGTTCTAGTAATTCAAACCCTAAATCACCAATTTTTTGTATGGTAACATGAGATTTGTGCGCAGGAGCGTTGTCCTGCAAAAAACCAAGACACCTTTGGATAGCTTTCCGCGTCTTTTCTCTTTAATTTTTTCCCCTAGAGTGGTCAGTAATGTCGAATAGTAATCTCCAGTTATTGTTCTACCCTTATCCAAAAAATCAATCATGATTACTCCATGGCAATCCCAAAAAACTGAAGGATCATAGAAATGTATCCAAGCCTCATCCATAGTAACAATTCGGTTTAAGAAGTCTACATCGTTTTCAAATCGAGCACCGATCGAACGCGATGCTTCTATCCTTGCACGCTTTTGGTCAACATTCAAACATTCTCATGTCCAAATTGACGTCCCGATCGGTCATCATCTTCAATGGAAAATTTACCTCTTTTGAAGCTTACAGTCCAATTTTTCACGGTCGCATACGAAGGACATTGATCACCAAGGGTATTAAGCATTTCTTCGTAAATCTGCTTACCTCTTAACCCTTTTAAATACAGGTACTTGATGATGGCTCGATACCCCATACTTTTTCTTTTAATTTATTGCGTAACTCTGGTTTACTTTTTTGACGTCAAACTTCACACTGACACTTCTAATAAGCTATTGTTCATTGATATGGTAACGCAATATTTTGTTTATGCATGGAACTGGTCTAGGCTAACTAGATATCAATACATCCTCGTAAGCTGAAGCCTGCAGATATCCTGAAATTCCTGAGGGAGCTTCTAGTCTCTGAGGCGTTCCTCAGGAACTAAGTAGAAGTAAGGGGGTACAATAGATATTTTAGGTCTCAGTGAATGTCACCCCATCATACATACATACATACAAACATACCAAAAGTAAATAAACAGAATGTTAGGTAGGTACAGTTCTGGGAGTTTTTCGGATTTTTGCAAAAAACCTAGCCATATATTTTTTTCACTCGATTGTTTATTACTTTTGCAATTTTTGTCGGCTTTCGTTATAGGTATTTTGGTCCAATTAATCATCTCAGAGCCTACATCAGCCTATAGGTCTCAGTGAGAAAATCGTGTGAACGTCTCACGATTCCGTATATACATCCAATATAGGAAGGTAGGTACCTATGGTCTGATTCTAATAGTCTCCATTCCTTACAGAACAATTTCTCACATTTCAAAAAACGCAGTTATTCCTTTGTTCGCTTGTGTCATCACGTTCTTCTTTGTAGGTAAAAAGTTGGGAAACCAATATTGAGCTCCTCTCCTGCTATTTTTTGTAGATTAATTTTCGGTGTTTTATATTTTATAATGAATAGCTCTGTCTTCTTCGTATTTCCCCAAAATCATTCTGTTTCATAACAAAAAACGCTTTTTGTTAATGTGATTTTTAATACAGACAGTCAATCAAGATCACGAATTATCTCACAACAAACTGAGTTTCTTTTAAATATCTAATTTGATGAAAGTTAGTGAGTTTCCGGTCGACTGGAAGATAGATGGCATTCATTTAATGGCTGCAAACTAGAAACAACATTAAAAATCAAACGAATAAAAATGGCGTATAGAGAGACGAGCAGTCTACATCATTAACGAGTGTAATGGTGCGATACGATTCACTAAAGAAGCCGACATAAGGCCTAGCGCCGTTTTCAGATGACAATCCATTCTGGAACTTGCTACGTGAATTATGGGACTCCCGTCATTTACCATCAATCAACGACAGCCGCATCCGTGCATGAATACAGCGATTATACATTTTTTTATTCCATTTTCATAAAAAAAAGTATTAAATCTATATTGAAGAAGCTTCAACTATACACTTTTTTCCTCGGGTACCTCTTTTAGCCAGGGTTGGATACTGGAGAGTGCTTTAAAATCAGGGAATTAGACTAGTTTGTGTAAATCATGTTTTGTATACAGGCAACATCTAATACACTGAAGCATAGAAATTAACTTGGATGAAAACCGATCATAAGCAGAAGATGAAAAAGAAATGTATGACGTCTACTTTGTTGACGTTTCAAATTTGTAGGCTTTTTAGGTTAAATTTGAATAAAAGTTTTAACTAAAATGGCTAAAACACACAGTAATTTCTTAGAATTAGACATAGAAAAGTTGTTTGAAGAACGCAGTATTGATGAAATTATAGAAATTGAAAAAGTTTTAGATGCAGAAATAGAAAGGAAACGTAAAGATTTAAGATCCATGGTTGGGTATGTTTACATAATTCCTACTTAATCTATGAATGGATGTATTTAGAATTAATAATACATTTTAGAGACCGCTACAAAGATGTGTTAGCTGCCTCTGATTCAATCAAGTCTATGAAAACTATATCGCAGGACATTGTAAACAGTATAGAACAAATTACAACCACAACTAGTGAACAGCTTATTCAAAACGTTTCAAGCTTCGACACTAAACTAAATGTTACAGTAGATAGGTAAATTTAAAGTTACGTACTTTCAAACTATTTGTTTCTTTTAATTACTTATTATTTTAGTTTGAAGATTGAAGAACGTATCGTGATTAGTCGAATTAAATTAGCAATATTCATAAACGAAGAAATTTGGATTTCTCTAGATGGTGAAAATAATTTAGATGCAGTACAATACTATTTATTAGCACAGCATATCCATACAGGTTTAATACTTTTATAGACCTTAACACATTAATATATACAAATACTTTTAGGAATTAGCCTTTCAAAGAAAGAATATATTGATAGAGTACCACTTCTGCAACACATAAAGACAAGTTTGCTTGTATTAAGGTCAAAAATTTTTCAAAAGATTACTGATAAGCTAGAATCTGTAGAAACATCAGCAAAAGTAAGTAGAGTTTAAAAAAATTCGATTAAACTTATTTAATGGAACTATTTTCAGGAAACCAGCCAAAACTTAAATGCTTTGTTATTATTAGAGAATCAGAGTAGTGATGATTTAGTAAACATATTTATTGAACATCGTAAAACTGCTTTGAATACAGTTATCAATACTCCACATTTAAGTGTTAGAGCACAAATCTGCTCAATGGTAAAGTGTCTTATGACAACTATTCGTCTTTTACATGATTGCTTTATTAGTAAGTATGTTTAATTATTATTTTTAGTAATACTAACAAAGCTATTTAAAATGGTTGTACATAATAATACTGCTTACTTTTAGGTGTTCAAAATGGATTCAAAGGTTTGATTTGGCAACAACTGCAAGAAATTGTAGGTAGTACAGCACCCCCAACATTGTCAAAACTAGAGCTTCCTGTTTCACCTTTAAATGCTTATATACCAGTTATAATTACACAATTTAGGTAGGTCAAGTTTTTTATTTAAAATGCATGATTATTTTGTGATGCAATTTTTAGGCCAAAATGTAAATTTTCAAATCCTACTGAAACTTCGTTAAAAAATGCAGAAACTATTCTTAATAATTGGTTGGAGTCTACTAAAAAAATGATAAAAGATGGATTAGACAAGTCTCTAGAATTAATACCAAACATTAGAGGACTACATTTAACAAGAGAAGAATCTTTAAAAATTGGTAAATCTACTTTTTGTTCTGTAAACTTATAACTTTAAATTTCATCACCTATTTTTAGAACCACCTGATAATTGGAATGAAATCTGCAAAGACTCACACTTACCAGACAATTTTGATATCTGGTACTACTTTTTCCAAAAATTAATAACTCAAAGATGCAAAAATTTGATTACCAAAAAAATGTCTTCCAATATTTTGGAAATTCAAAAAGATATACAACAGATTTTAGACACATCTGCAAAATCAGAAAAATCAGAAACTGATTTGCGTTGGTATACTTGGTCAGAGGATATGGAGGATGTTAGCAAAATGGAAAATGCACATCTTGGTAATAAATTTACTTATTGTTTATTTGAAAAAATATTTGATATCTAATATTTTTAGGTCTTTCGATGAAAACCAAGGGCCATTCTCAAAATATAGTAGGTCTTTGTGACAGACTAGATAAAAAATATTTAGAATTACTGGAAGATGCTTCTCAGTATCTTTACGGAAAAGAATATGGTACCAACACTAATTTTACAGTAATTGTAAAAGATTTTAAGTTCAAAAGGAAATACATGGATAATGCTGATATTGAAAAACATTTGCAGCTAGAAAGCAGCAAAGCTTGTTTCCAGTAAGTACTTGATATCTTCTAAATACGAGTAATATACATTGTGCTCAATTTCAGGTTATCAAATTATTCTTTAAACCTTTTAAATGCAGAAAAGTCCGATCTTGTTACGAAATCTATAATATTAGCAAGGTTTGTACAAGCCATAACACAGTTGTGTCCTAATTTCTACAGGTGCTGTACATTTAGTAATAGTGAAGATTGGTTGAAAATCTGTGATACTTTTAATACTACAAATCAAAAACTATGGACAAATTGGATAAACGATGTAATAAAAGCAACTGAAGAGCATTGTGTTGAGTTGAACGATATATCTCCGAAAAGAATGCTCAAAATACTTAGTGTAAGTATCATCTTCTGTCTATAAAAAATGCAAAGTTAATTATCTTTTTCGCAAATATAACTATAAGAGTTTCGTTAAATACTGGTTGAATTTGTATTTATTTTTCCAGAGATGGGATGAAATTGAGATTCAAGAACAGACCGATGAGAAAATTTTCAAATCTCACATACATGTACCGTTAAAACCAAGTTTGATTTTAAACGAAATTCTGGAAAATTTAAATGACACAATGGGTCTCAAAATCCCTCATACTATACCAAAATCAATACATTTACTGTACGTACAAAAAAACACAATGGTTATCCTCAAACATTGTAAAAATTTGTCAGAACAAGAATTGAACCAAAAACAAGCTTTGCAGTTTTTATTTGATGTCAAATTTTTAACCACTCTTTGCATTCCAAGGG
The DNA here is from genome assembly GCA_949126875.1 of Lochmaea capreae. Taxonomy (NCBI): domain Eukaryota; kingdom Metazoa; phylum Arthropoda; class Insecta; order Coleoptera; family Chrysomelidae; genus Lochmaea; species Lochmaea capreae. The sequence continues at coordinate 16,991,836 of OX421409.1, forward strand.
AAAACGTCGAGCTAGTCGGTTATTCCCAAGAAATCTGTGATAAACTTAGAAGTAGGATAGATCCTTTCGATTTAGATGTGTTTTATTCTTATTTGCAGAATAATGTAAAGAAAGCCGTAGTTCAATCGCAGGTAAATATGAAATTTTAAAACTTAGTTTATTTTATTTTATTTGTTTATTTTTGTGGTGTAGATAATATTAGGATGTCTTTTACCGTCTCCGAATCAGTTAGCTAGTTTAGGAATGTCTGAAAAATCAAAAGAATTGGATCAAAATCCTAATTTACTAGCTTTGAGTGTTCCATCTATGTCAACGTGGTTTCCACTTTTACCTGTATCGGCTCCTTTGCAGAGGCTACCAGGAAGTTCAAACAAGAATAAAGTAAGTTTCCTTTATTTGTTGCTACACATTTTGTTAATCGACAGAATTTATAAAAATAATAAAATATTTGTGTAGGTCCAATGTATCCTATTCCTGATTGAGATACTTTGAAAATTTATAGGAAACTGTAGGTTTATTTCGATAACTTGGACTTTGTTGTTTCTTACACAACTGTAGTTTATTTCGTTTTCAGAAAAAAGGAGAACTGTATTCGGTATAAGGTAATACCAACAAATAGCTAAAATTAAATATTTGCCTAATTTTTTGGTTGAATTTAAAATTTTTTATTTTGCTCTAACACTTCCTATACATAACATTATTAACGTAATACAGAGTGTTCCCTTGTTAATCCAGACACCTTAACAACTCGAAGAATATGTTGAGCATTGATTCTTAAGAATAATTTCGAATCCATTTTTTTAAGCCGATAAATCATCTTTTCCATAAACTGTATAGTTGTATCTTTTGTTTCCCTCCACCTCTCCTCTGAACGTGCTCCCATTTCTTTCCCTATTTCTCCTTCCATTACCATATTTTTTTCTACGTCTTCTCATCACCGCGGTTCCTCATTCTTTATCTTTCCTTCACTCTCTTCAACGCTTCCTCTTACCTCTTTCCTCCGCCACCTCTTTCTCACTATATTTCTCCTCCTCTGCACTCGGTCCACTTTTCTTTCGATACCATCCCACTTTCTCTCTATATATCTCTTCCTCTGCACTCGCACCTCTTTCTCACTATCTTTCTCTTCCTCCGCACTGGTACCTCTACCTCTTTCTCCCTGTCTCTACCTCTGCTCACATTCCAATTTTTCTCTCTTCATTTTCATTCGTTCCTATCTTTTCGCTATATCTCTTTCCGCTCTCTCACTCTACCACTTCCTCCGCACTCATTTATCTTTCTTTGACATATCTCTTCCTTCACTCCCAATCGTCTTACTCTGCACTAGTTCCTCTTTGATTCGCTATAGGTTTGTTTCAGCAAAAAGTTGTAGAATAGTTTTAACACAAAGTCGAACTAGTTTGGAGTTTGTCGGTGCTGGAACACAGTTATTAATAATTAATAGATTTAAAAGCTGCTCATCATCGTCAGATGACAGTTCACTACAGCTTGAGCCTGATATTGAAATATCAGACATGCTAAGATTATTGTAAGGACAACTAAACACAAATTCTAATATTAAGAAATTACTGAAGCTTTTTATAATTGATTATATTTGAAGTAAATATACAGAAGTGAAAAAAAACTTCCTCCCTCACCTTATATTTACATATAATCGCAGAGTATTTCTAAAAGATCGTATGCGTTCGTAAGAAAGTTTGTTGTAATTGTAATGATTTTGATTTATTATAAAATTAACCTCAAAACAAAACTAAAACATGCGCTGCGCTGGCATGAAATATGAGAGAATTTGAAATATCTTCCCAAGAAGAACTGTATTGTATGTCTATTGTATGATGATAAATTGCTGGAACGTCGAATTAAGGCGGATTCTCATGCATCCGATATCCGACGATACGATAATACGAAAATCATTCTATTGGTTGAAGTTATGGATTGTGATTGGTGGAAGAAATCATACATCCGATATCGGAAGCTACGACGATCCGAAAGAATATTTGTCTGGATCCGATAATCTCATCTCCTTTAACAAATTGTGATAGACCCCTTGTTTTATTCGGTGTTTATAAACATCCCAGACCCAAAATTTGTCTTGTTCGTTATCTCTGTCTGAGCAGTAAAATGGTTAAAAGTAATAAGTATATTATTTAGCTTTCTCCGTTGTTGGAGCTGATAAACGTTCATTTTCATGTAATAACACAGAAATGGCAAACGACCTTTTACACAAAAAACGAACAGTGAGGTTAGGAGACATACGATATCTGACAAAAGTTGAAATAATTTTAGCAATCCTCCGACGTCGTGCGAACAATAACATTTTCGGATGAAAAAAGACGCCAAATCATTCTGACCAATAGCAAGTACGTCGGATCATCGTATCGTCCGATATTGGATGCATGTGAATCCGCTTTTAGTATTAACTACTATAGGTGCGTTCTAGTTGACGATCGGCGGAGCTAGTAGAGTAGTGAACCGAGTATGAAAGAGGAGCTCCGAGCACATTTGTGAAATCGAACGTGATGGAGTTTGAATCCAGACGACATCACCAGCTTTCTTACCTAACCTAAGAATTGTTTTGTATTCGTGATAGATTTGAATTTGTTTTTGAGTATGTGAGTAACATAACATCATAATTTAATAATAATTACCATTAAACCCCATATAATTCTTACTATAAAATATGAACAATTTGGAAATTCGTCTTATAGCCGAATTATTTTTATTTGATTCCGATGATGAAGATGAAAATAAAGAGAAAATACAGAGATTGGAAAAGATACAATTTTTCGTGTCCAGTATCTTCTTCCGCTGTCGCATAGTGCTGCAAAAAATGCTTTTGAACCCAATCCAGAGTTCCTTCGATGCCACACTCACCACAGGTCGCTAGTTCCGCCCCCGTAAATTTGTTTGCCATATTCGGTTCGGTTTCGGTAATTTTGAAAATAAAAACAACCAAAATGTAGTTATGACAGGTGACAGTTGGGACAAAACTCGCCGTGTACCACCTTCAAACTAGGGGCACATCGAGCGAGCTCGAACTACTCTCTTTGTTTCAAAACGAATGCTATCGAGCACGCTCCATGCATAAAAAAAACGCAAAAGTAGACGCGGAGCGCGCTCGGAGCATCTTGACCGTCAACTCGAACGCACCTTATAATAGTTCTGAAAAATAGGCGCTGCAACAGTAAATTGCCATGGCGCGTACGCAGTACAATTCCGAATTAGTTTGATCGCGTGCTGGAAGAAACCTTAATTTCCTTCCGCTACTATCTTTATTTCTCCTTAATACTCCTTTCTCTATCTCTCCTGCCGCTCTCTTCCTTATTTTTCTTCCTCCTTACTCGTTCCTCTTTCTTTCCCTATTTATCCTCCCGCTCTCATCCCCCTTTCTCTTCTTCCTGTCTAATGATTTTTTTTTTAATTTATAGGAATCGACCCAAAAATCCAAAACTCCCAAGAAATCGCAAGATCCAACAAGTATAATGAAGCAAAGCGCAGCTTCTTTATTCGGTGGATTGACAAGTGACTGGTTTTCATAACACTTAAACTCAAGTCTCCGTATTTGTATATATAGAAAAAATGTTATTCTATCTGGTTTTATGTAAAAGTATATATTTATTCTAAGGATATTATTTTCAAATAAACGATACATTATAAATAAATCTTTTTTATTTTATTTTATCACAGGCTAGTCATATAAATATTAAAATAGTAATTTACAAAGTGATAATCACAAGAAAAGCTACTTTTTTTTAGTTTTAAACGACGACACCGATAAACCAAAGAAATGGTGCTGGAGGGAAGGGTTCCGATGGACTTTTGTCATTTTTTGACAGATAACATAATAATAGAATGAAAGTTATGAATTATATTTGAATGATCGGTGTCGTCGTTTTTTAGACTCAATTGTATCCAATATTCATTGTTGTCGTCAATTTAAAATTCAGTGCATTTAATACTGTAACATTTAAAAAATAATAATTAATTTTAAAACGAATATGAGATGAATTTTTAATTTTTATAAAAAAATATATTTGACGCACTGCATTTTTAAATTCAACGTTCAAGTTGGTTGAGAAATAGTAATTTTTTGAACATTGGTATTATTGGCTACATTAGATCATGTGCAGTTTTTTTTAAACGGATTTTTATCATTATTGCACTTTCTTTCGTACAAGTTTTAATTTGGTAGTTTTTCATTATTTATTATGCAAAACATCTCGAAAAACGAAATAAAATCTAGAAATGTTTACTCTCAATTTGTTTAATAATATATGAAAAACTGTACACGCGTCGCTGTCTCAAAATTTTGAAATTCCTCACAAAATATCAAATTTCTCATTTGTTTTGTCACTTCCGTTAAAAACTGCACCTAACCGAAAATTACACAGTAATCGATAATAATTGACCTCCTTGAATGAATTGATACATTCCCTACGAATAGTGCTAAAATTTTTAAAAAATATTCTAAAAATACTAAAACAAAAAAATTCATTCAAGGATTATTATTAAAAAAAAATATATTTATTTATATTATAAAATCTAATATTTCACAACCTAAATTTTATGGGTAATTCCAAAAACTACAAGTCACATCATAATAATTTTCATGCTGCTCAAAATAGTTAGAAAACCAAAAAATATGTCTTTTATTCAATCTTTTTTTTACACATAGGACTAAATATTTTGTTTGAAAAGGAAGCTGGAATATGAAATCCTATTTTTAGGATGCTCTCCAGGAGTAACACTATTGGAACAGTCATAATTATACAGGGTGAATCAGTAATAAGTGTAAATATTTTACACATAAATGCAGGAAAGACTAAATCTTTTCATATATAATACCACGAGAGTGAAAATTTTGTCGGCAACATTTTTCGATTGTCATGAAAGTTTGTTGCTTGGCAAATTTTGAGAATGACATTTTTAACAAAACCACGAGCCGTCAGGCGAGTGGTTTTGGATTAAATGTCATTAGCAAAATTACCTAAAAGCAACAAACTTGAATACGACAAGAGAAAAATTTTACCTTACAAAATTTTTAATTGAGTGGTATTCGACATGACTATTTCACGAGAGAAAAACTAAGAATTTTATACACATAGATTTTATAAATTAAACGTCAAAAAATTGCCAGTTCAAAACCTTCAAATTTTGTCAGTTATCAATTTACTCTAGTGAAATAGTCTTAGAAAAATATATGTCATGAAGTAACGACAAAAAAGATTTTCAGATTTTGACATAAAATAGCCATTTTTATTTAATTTTAGATATTCTTTGTAAAATATTGAAGTTAACTTATTGTTCAAAATCTATCGTTAGTTTTTACTATCACAAATAACCTATCTACTTAAGCATCATTGTGTATGAAGTCAAAAGTCAACGGAAAATTTTGAACATAACTACTGCAAGCGCCAAACGTGATTGCGAGCCCGCCCCCATGCGCACAAACTCATTTTCAATGTTACCTCACACTACAGCTCTTGCAAGACATAAATGCTCTGTACAGAGGCGTATCAATATGAATGAATTCTGAAAATTATGGTAAATGGTTACAAGAAAAGTTAATTTACCTGTGAATTCGATAGTCGTGCTCCATACCATAATATTCAAATTAATCCAGCTCCCAACACAAATTCTAGGAAGGCTGACATGGTGAAATGGCTGCTCGAAAAAATGTTGTTCACCCCTGACATGCTCAAACCCGAATTATACGAGTTGATCAAGAGAAATAAAAAGGATCATATTAGATACAAATTTGATGAGGTTATGCTTGAACACGGACACAACGTTTTGCGACTTCCACCCTACCATCCGGATTTGAATCCCATTGAACTCATTTGGACTGTCAAAAACAATGTGTCCCACAAAAAAAAAATGAAACTTTCAAGTTGAAATATGTGAGGAAACTGGCGGAGCACGAGTTTGATCAAATCACTTCCGAGGAATGGCAACAGCGTTGCCGACATGTAGTAGATATAGAGCGGAAATATTGTGAAAATGAAACATTCACAGATGTTCAAACAGAGATAAATCCAGTGATTATAATTAAAATGACGATAGCAGCACAAGCAGCAGTGAAGATGAAGAATATTGTATTTATTATTATTATTTATTTTTTAATAAGTGTATCATTTTAATGAACTGTACTACTACCTATAATACTGAATAAAATATGAAAAGAAATTACAAAGAAATCATATAATTATAGGTACGACACTGACCGGCAAGTTGGGAGAGTCTAGACCTGCGCGATAGCTCGCCATCACGTTTGGTGCTTCCTGTATACGAAGTGATGTCATCATTATAAAGGTAGGGTGCCATTTTTTGGAATCACGGATGGCTTGAGGACGATGTTCTTTGTGATTAGAAGAAAAAAAGACATATTTTCCCCCAATAAATATTCATTAAAAGTGTAAAATGTCAATAATTTTTTTGAAATTATTTAAAATATAAAATAATGAATGTGATGTAACGTTTAAATTTAATAGAAAAATATATTTGAAAAATTAGAATATATCTAAATATAAATATATTTATGGCAAACTATGGGAAACCTAAGAAAATATTCTATCAAAAATCAAAAACTTTCCCACTCGCACCAGAAAATAAATAAAAGATTTCCACTTCATATCCAAAATAAATATTTGGTACACGCCGCTGCCAATTGTGTCGTTGTCGACTCGAAAAAGGCATACGGCGGCGTACAATAGTCGATGAGCGATTTAATTTTCGGATATGTAATGTGAATCACTCCCCCCGAAAGTTACATTTTGTTACTTCACTCAATTCGTTATCGTTGAAAACCTAAAAAATCCGTGAGACGATCGTCCCAGTGGTGTAACCAATTATATAAAGGCCCGTGGGAATCTTGAGTTTTCGAATTCGTCGTAATAGGCATGTATTCTTCGCCTCTGATACAGAAGTAACTTTTAATAGGTCCTCGGCATAAAGGACACCTATCCAGTTTGTCGAAACAACTGGCGCATATACAGGTGTGCCTGAAAAAACAAAAATCAACGTGTACCCAACTTTATTTTAGGCGATGGAATAATTGCCCCTTTTGTAGAGTCCGTTTCAATAAGAAGCCACCTGAAGTTACAGTCGATGCGCGACCTTGATGTCAAAACCAGCGCCATATTTAAAAATTGATATTTTAATCTAAATCAGTAGCGTAACGTTTTCACATTTTGTAGGGTAACACAAAATTAGGAGTATTAGAACCATATAAATAACTGCTAAGTGGAGCAGACTATATGAATTATTAGCAGAATTCAATTATTTTTGAAGTAATGTATACTCTTCCATATATTTTACAACAATCTGAATGCCATGAGTAATATATTGGATTATTATACTTTCTTATTTGACTTACCGATGATTTTTTAAAGGAATTTGGATTCCATGTTCAGCTTCAGACTCCATAAAAGTTGCAACGTTTTTAAGAATCTGTCGGCCTTCACTGTGGATAACTTTTCTTTTAACACCAACCAGTTTTGTGGGAGGCATGGTTTTAGATCAAATAAAACACACAGCACTCACAAATAAACTAGCAGAACGTCTTAAAATATTCAAAAATGAAAAATATTCGACAGTAAATGGTTGTTTCAAACACAACCTCAAATGTCAACAATTTAATTGCTGTCGGCATGAAACATCGCTTGTAACGCCAATGGCATGGAACGATCGCTCGACAGATTTTGACTTATACGCAGGTCGGTACGCCAACTTCAGGTGGTTTCTTCCTTATTGAAACGGACTCTACACATGCAATTTTACAACAAAAATGAATTAAATTACACGAACTTAAAATTCCTCATCTAGCAAACTTTAACTTTCGTTTTTTCGACGTCTAATGATCGTATTAAACCTTTTTTTAAATGTGTGGTTTTATAATTCGAAGCGGCAGTTGAATTTAATTTTTTAACAATAAATATCGAAAGAATGTAAAAAAAAATAAGTATTTTTGGTTTAATCGGTAAAAAATATGTAAATAAATTTTTGAAAATTTTGCTCATATGTTTTATACAACTCTTACGATTGCAACAAACCGCATCTCGAAATTTTTAATATTCAGAAAATGAGATACATGCATGTGGATACCTCTCGTAAAATTGGAGAAAATGATATAAGGATTGAGGGGTCCAGCCTATTTACTTTTCGAAATACAGGGTGTTAAAATTATGAAAAATTAAATGGTTTAATTTGATAACTTTAAAATGGATTGATTTGACATTTGGCAGGTTGTTTTTAAATGTAAGAGGACATATTTTAATGGAAAAACATGTTTCAATTCTTGATCCAGTAGTGTACATTTGGAAGAATATGTCACCTTTCCTCTCCCATTTTTTACGCCACTGGCATTTGAAGCTATTTTCATTTTATTTTGTATTCCTCAATGGTTTTCACGTGAAAAACGCATAATCTTTACATATCAAAAAATTTCAAATTGTTCAACAGTTTTTGAAAATTAAGAGTTGAAAAAAATGTTTTTGCTAATTACAGTTTCCTGTAAAAAATTGTCATTTTAGTAAAGCATGTTATCAATAGTTGTTAAAGATAATAATTAAATACTATTACAACGCCTCACAAAGTTTTGAAAATTACTTTTCAAAGAGTAGACCGTTCGCTAAGAAGCAATAACTACTTCTCTGGCTATATACCACGAAAGACATTTAATAACACTTAGTTAAACGGGATCGGGATATCTGCTCTATAAAATGTCTTTACGTCTACTTTCATCAAGTTATAGGTGATAAGACTTATCACACTTTTGTACAAGCAAAACTAAAAGAGATCGTAGATCATCGCATCATCTACATTGTACTTGCAAGGTGCGTCGCAAGCTCCAGCGGAATATATTCGAGAATTTAGGATGTGTGTATGTATGTGTGTATTTTGGGGTAACATTCACTGAGACTTAAAAGATCTATTGTGTCCCCTTACTTCTACTTAGTTCCCGAGGAAAATCTCAGAGACTAGTAGCTCCTTTAGTCCTATTTCCCCGAGGAATTTTAGGATATCTGCAGGCTTCAACTCAGGTAACTGTCCCTCTTCTATCCAGTAGTCTCCCAGGTGCTGTGCCCTAGGATTCTGAATTGCTGTGCAGTTCGCAAGTATGTGGATGGAGGATTCTTCTTCCATTCCACAAAACCTACAATCTTCTTTCTCCACTATTTTGAGCTTTTTAAGGTGCCCATTCAGGCGACAATGTCCCGTTAGGATTCCTGTTAAAACTCTTAGTGCAGTTTTGCTTTGACTTATGCATTCATTTGATCTCAACAGGTTGTAGTCACCCAGAAGAATCTTTGATTGCCTAAGCCCTACTAGATCTTTCCAATTGTCAGATCTTCTCTTTTCTTCGGCTTTACCTATTTCTTCCAATATTACATTGGAGCTGATTCCGCAAAAAGGTTCCGGCCCCCAAAAGGGTATTTCAGTCCCCCTCTTCGCTAGTTCATCTGCTATTTCGTTTCCTTCTATTCCAGTGTGTCCTGGAATCCACAGTAAGGTGACTATATTGTTCTCGCCTAGTTCATTAAGTTTGCCTAGGCATTCCCACACCATTTTGGAACTGATTACACAAGAACTCAGCGCTTTAATGGCTGCTTGACTATCAAACATTATGATAATCCTTTGCCTTCTATATCCTTTGTTAATATTGAACTGGGCACACTTTCTTATTGCGTGAATTTCCGCTTGAAAGATACTTGGGGTTTTCCCAAGCTTTCAGAGTGTTTGGTGCCGGGCCCGTACACTCCTATCCCAGTTCCTTCTATTGCTTTTGAGCCGTCTGTGTACCATTGAATGGCATTCTTTCCAAGTATGGTAATGGTATTTGGATCCCATTCCTTCTTGTTGCTCAATTCCTCAACGAATTTCTTCGAAAAGTTATGCCTTCTCATCATAGCATCTTGTGGCATGTCCCAGGTAGTCTGATTTCTAAGAAGTGAAGAGGTGAGAGAGAGAATTTAGGATTGTAGTGAACTTAGCAATTTTAGAAAATATATCTAACCTTTCTTTTTTCTCATGTCTTCACATTGACTTTTGAAAGAGTATAACAATTCATTAAAAGTATTGTTTTCCGGTTTTTATTAATTGTCCACAAGTTAAACAAAACATTATAGTATGAAAAAGCCTAACTATTCATTAACTATAATTATGGTCGACCATAACATTTCAATTGTAAAATATAATGATATCGTTAAACAATTACATCATTTACAAAACATGAATATTTGTTTAAAAGTATAATATAATGTTATGTCATTTCGACGTTTAATTTTGCTATTCCTAAGTAAAATCACGCATTATTCAATAAACCAAAGCTTAAAATCTAGTTGGGACCGATATGGACATCAACTTTCTATTAAAATGATAAATTTAATTAATTAAAATAAGTAAAGAAAATCTAAGCGTTTTTATATTAGAAATACGTTTCAGGCAAACCGAATACAAGAGACCTCCACGAGTAACATGAACTAAATTAGAATAATTTGTTATCATACCAACGCAACGTATATTATACAGGGTGTTTTCAAATGACACTTACAACGTTTGCATGTAGATACCTCTCATAAAACTGAACAAAATGATATAAGGAATGAGGGGTCCAGCTCATTTACTTTTCGAGATACGGGGTGTTGAAGTTATGAAAAATTAAATGTTTTCGTTTGATAACTTTAAAATGGATCGATAAATTGATTTGACATTTGGCAGGTTGTTTTAAAATGTAAAAGGGCATATTTTGATGGAAAAACAATTTTCAATTCTTGATCCAGTGGTGTACATTTAGAAAAATATGTCACCTTTCCCCTCCCATTTTTTACGCCACTGGTATTTGAAGCAATTTTTATTCAAATTTGTATTCCTCAATGGTTTTCACGTGAAAAACGCATAACCTTTACATATCAAAATATGTATAGTTTTCAAGATATTAAATTTAATGTTTTCATGAAGTCTGCAAGATCACTATTTAATAATGAAATCAAAAAATATTTTTCTTGTATTTTTTTAATGACTACCAAACTAGTTATGGGAAGAATATGTAACAAAAACTATTCTGTGAAACAGCAATGCATCTAAAACATTGAGAAAAGAAGATTGTTGAAAATACTTTTCCAAACTTGTGATTTTATTAACATAAGAATTGATGACAATAAAAAATAAGATAGGTAGTTACAAATTTAAACAATATACATAATTTTTCACTAAGCAGCCAACAAATCACAAGAAATGTTCAAAATTTTGTCCATTTAAATCTAAACATAAACATAACAACGTTTTCTCATTGAAAATCGTATATTTTGGAAAGACTGGGTGATTACCCAAGTTCAGGCCCTGAAACCAACAGATTTTCTTCAAAGAGTTGAGTTTGCCAATTGGTACACCCAAAAATGTTTAGAAAATATCAACTTCACCGAATGTGTTTTATTTACTGATGAAGAAAAATTTACACGTGAAGTAATTTTCAATTCAAGGAATAGCCACGTGTTATTCGACAACGTGGATTTCAGGAGAAATTCTCGCTTAACGTATGGGCAGGCATTCTTGGAGATTGTATAGTGGATCCATATTTGTTACCTAATAAAATGAATGGTGATATTTATTGTAACTTTTTGAGAGAAACCCTGCCTGATTTATTGAACGACGTTGTACCATTAAATATTAGGGCAAATATGGATAATGTATGGTTTCAGCACGATGGGGCATCCGTTCATTATTCTTTAGCGGCCAGACAACTTATAACCCAACAATACGGAAACAACTGGATAGGCCGAGGTGGACCCAATATGTGGCCTGCGAGGTCACCGGATTTAAATCCTAACGACTTCTTTCTGTGGGGTTACATGAAGTCCCTTGTCTACGATACAATAGTAGAAACAGAGGAGGAGCTGATAGTAAGAATCCATGCAGCTACAGAAATGATTTCCGGTAGTCACCAGTCTTTCCAGCATATGCGATTTTCAATGAGAAAACGTTGCGGATTATGTTTAAATACAAATGGACAAAATTTTGAACATTTCTTGTGATTTGTTGGCTGCTTAGTGAAAAATTATGTATATTGTTTAAATTTGTAACTACCTATCTTATTTTTTATTGTCATCAATTCTTGTTAATAAAATCACAAGTTTTGAAAAAGTATTTTCAACAATCTTTTTTCAACGCATTGTTGTTTCACAGAATAGTTTTTGTTACATATTCTAACCATAACTAGTTTGGTATTTAGTATTTCTCCTTAAAACTTGACGAGGTTGTTATCAAAAAATATAAGGTTTGTTCCAACTGGCATTTATAAACCGTTCTGGAATCGTTTCAATACTGTATAGTGCGCAAACTCGAATTTGGGATGCTTAACCAATAGCCGTCGATATAAAACAATCGCTATCTCACTTGTCTTGTACATCCAAGTACTATGCTTTAAAAAAAAACCACCAAGAAACCTTACCTGCATGGTAGCAAAGCTCTGGACAAAGGAAAATATTGACAAACAACACACAATTGCTCCCCACTGCTGTTCCACAACGTTGATTCTTCATTGGTAGGACAAACTAGAGTTTGTTCCATCGAATCTGGACCTCCTTCGACGGGTTCTGCTACAGCGAAAGGAATTTGTCCTTCCTCGTATCCCCCGGGATTTCCAGTAGCGAGATATAATTGCTTTAAAAAAAAAATAACATGTTATGAAACGACTGTGTCGATGGCAATTTTTTTTACTTACTTTTAGGCAAGACAGCTGTCCGTTGGCTTGTTTTAAATATTGCGCTAAAATACTAGTGGGTAATGTACAAACGGAGTCTTTGATGTGGATGACGTTGATGAGAGCCACCTAAAAATCGATTATTATTATTTCGATTATTATTATTCAAAATGTTAGTGATGGCGGATAAAGCAACTCACCGTTTCGTCGGGGAGTATGGTTTTATTTACGTCATTTCTAAATAATATTACAACTAAAGGGTAGCATAATCTAGGTGGCGAACCTAGCTCTAGAGGTTGTTCTAGTTTTAATGTCATATTTTGATCCGAGTGAGGGTTTTTCCTGAAAAAAATAATTAAAATTATTAAAACCGGCTCTGTAACGTTCTAATTTTGTAACAAACATTTTTTTTGTTGATCTATGGGTAATATCTGTGTACAGTTACAAAACGACCTTCGCAATCGAGATTGAATAACGATTAATATTTGGAAAGTGTTTCACGATGATTATTTAGACATTTTAAAAAGAAGAATAGCTATTTGTTTGACTTACTCTAACTGAGGACCTTTGTACTGATAATATCTATTTAAGAAGTCACCGCTGAGACAAGCATCTCTGAGATCCGCCCAAGGCCGCCACAAGAAAATGTGTAATTCCCTTATGTTCACACCCCAATATACCCTGATGCCATACTTTCCTTGACTCGAAGTACAACATTGCAATTCTGAAAAAAAAATAAACACAGTTCATCAAATATAAAATGGGGATTGAAATAAATTTATTTTCGGTATTATTTGTATTCATGTAACTTTAAAAATTGATATTTATAATAAACATATTCGATACAGATTAAATTCTAGACGACCGGTTTTTGTCTAGACTTATAAATGTATTTAAAAATTTAATCGTTATGGAAATTTAAGAAACAACTAACGAAAGTATTATAGAGTTTGTAGTACATGACCTAAACGGTGTGTTAACAAACCTGTTACTAATTATTATATTTTAACTGTTTTTTGATTCCGACACAGTTAGAAAAAAAGAAAATTGTAAAATAAGTGAACTTGATGGTTTTTGATGTTTTAAATTTCAATGGGATATGAAAGGATGGATGTTGTTATACCATTTTTTAAATATTAATGTTAGTGAACGTTTTTTCTTTCCAAAACCCAAATTATCACTTCGAGGTTTAGAGTAATACTACAAATAGAGTCCGCATAAAACTATCCGAAAAGACGGCTAAGATTCTATCGCAATACATATTTTTTCTTCAATGACTTTCAAGGAGTGGGGAGAAATTTACTGTACAAGTAACTGTCGACCGATGTTCCCTAATGACTGGAGTTGGAAAGTCCACCGTTTTTAAATTATTGCGGGGGAGAAAGATAGCAGGCCAAGTGGAGCCTCCCAAGAAAAGTCTAAGCAGACCAGTTTGAGGACTATTTTGGTGAAATGATAAAATATTTCCGGCCGATTCAGTAGTAGTTATGGATAACGCATGTTATCATTCTCGACGCATAGAAAAGACTCCAACTTCATCTTGGAGAAAACAAGAAATTATTGACTGGTTAACCACCAAAAGTATTGAATTTGAAGATACTTTTATAAAAAAAGAACTATTAGCTATAGTAAATTTACACAAACATCGTTTTATGAAATACGCTGTGGAAGATATAGCAGAAAAACATAGTGTAACTGTGCTGCTGTGCGAACTAAATCCTATAGAACTTACATGGGCGCAAGTGAAAGAATTTGTAACAAGACACAACACAACATTCAAAATGAAAGACGTTAAGCTACCGTTTCATCAAGCCATTAAGGAGGTGACACAAGAGAACTGGCGAAAAGCAGTCCAGCATGTCATTAAAGAAGAGGAGAAAATGTGGGATCTTGACTACTTGATCGATCGGATCGTCGACCCGTTAATTATAACGTCAAGAGGAGATGACAGTTCCTCAGATGACGAAGAATATTATGATTTTTCATAATTTAATTTCTGTATAATGTATTTTTTGTATAATATTCAATAAAAAATAAGTGTACCTAATACTATGTACATAATGCCTAATTTTTATTCTGTTAAAATAAAATTCTTTCCTTTTTACGAGTATCCTACCGGCACGCGTTTGGCACACTTTTTTCAGTGTTTGTGAATGGATAACAATATGCTAAACCCATATATTCACCCCAACCCGGGTGGTACTACCTGCACTTTATAAAAAGAAAGAATTTTACAATGAAATCAAAGCCAAACTATGAAAGGGGCTTAAATATTCGTTGGGTCACTCTGTGCTCCCTTTGCATACCTAATGAGGTTTTATTACCCTATACCTTTCTGAAATAAACTATAATACGAGTATCAGGTGTTGGATGAAAAGATCAAATGTCTTAATTAAGTCTGCAAATATAAATTCGAAAATTATTGTAATTATACGTTAGAGAGAAGTTTTATAAAATAGTTTTTTTCAAGTGACCTTCGAAATTTTTGGACCGACTGTAAATTTACATAATTTATTTAGATGTGTCAAAGAAACATTTAAATTTATAATCAGTTTGAAAAAAAAGAATTTATCGTTTTTATAAAAAGTTCAACAATATCCAGAACGTAAAACGCAAATATCATATGTCAAACTGTTGTCATTCGCATACAAATTATATAAAAATTATGCATTTGGTAAGAGTAAAGTTCCTTCATTTGTAAGGGGCTATCCATAAATTACGTCACACGAATTCTCTTTTTAACCCCTCCCTCCGTCCTTGTCACATTTTTAGAATCCCCTAACCCCTGATGTGATGTTGACATTTTTCAATTTTATACTTGTATTTAAAAATAAACAAAACGAAAACTTTTATATGTGTTTGTCTTCTTGAATCCAGTCTCTCACAGTCAGATAATATTGTGGGTTTCGGTCTGCAGCTGAGATACCCGCGAGGGGTGAACAGCTGATGGTATTTTAGCGTAAACTAGGTATGGTATTTTTGGAAATATTTTGGTATTTTTTTAAAAAACTTGGTATTATTTGGAAATATTTGGTGTTTTGTTTCGGATTATTGGTATTCTTATAGGAATTTTTTAGTATTATCGTAAAATTTTTAGGATAATGATTTAATATGCGCGTGCGCACTAACATCTATAATTAAAAAAGAAACTTGCATTGAAATTAACGGACATATTGTTAAAATTAATAGAAATATTAACCTTTTTATACCTTGGCTTTTTAGCAGCCAACCCTGCGAGTCTTTCTTTAGAGCTGCTAGATCAATGACGTCTACATTTTCAACTAAAATAAATTTTTCTATTAGAAATTTCATATCACGCATTGATAGAATTGATTGATTGATTGGATCAGCACACCAGTCAAAAGATTGATGTCCTCGGCACCTCAGCCTTAAGACTTTTTGTGCTCCTGGTTGTGCCGTTTATGTGAAGAGACCAGTAGCCCTTATCAGACTCAGCAGATTTTCACTAGGTTCTTCTTGGAGAAATCCTTCCTTGGATATTCTAGTATTGATAGAATTCCTTATGTACTTACTTAAATAGTGTCCTAACTGATCTCAAAGAAACATTTGTATTTCCCAGGAAAACAAAAAAACCTGAACAAAAGTTATTGGTGTCAAAAGGGGAACTTGAGGAAGAACTGCTAAATTTTGACCTTGATTTTTATTATTGCAAAAAGCGATAAATTACGCTTATGGGGGACTCAGCTTCGTTGCATATACACAATAAATATCAAACTTCCAGCTGAAAATCCGCTTTAGACAATAAGCAATTTTAAAGATGAGCTAGACGATAAGTTTGAAGCTGATTAGGCTAAGGTACAACCGAGCGTACAACTCAATGTTTCTAACAATGACACTGTGGTCCATGCTGAAAGCTCTGTCGATCCATGTTTATCTGCAATCAACGTAAATTAAACATTAAACATTTCAATGTCTATATCAAATTTTGACAGTGTCGATCTACGAGTCGGTAGCCAGCGCCCTAATATTTCAAGATGATTTCTCTCTAGGCGTTTGACTGACACGTACACTGTCTGTTTTCGCTCCTCACCTAACCCATAGATTACGAACGCATTCATTATGTCCTCAGTCATTTTTAATTGAGCGCGAATTTTAAACTAATGGCATTTTTATTCAAATAATTTTGTCTTGTTAGGTAATTTCATAGCAAAATCAAAAAATAAAATGCAGAAACTAATTAACTTATTGGCAAGAGAAATAAAAAAACATGAAAATGACAATAAATACAGAAAAAACCAAAGTAATGATAGTAAACGGAAAACAGCGAGAGGGGAGTAATGACATTGAATTGAAATGTAATCACAAAACATTAGAAAGAGTAACAACCTATAACTACCTAGGAAGTATCATAACAGAAGATGGGAAAATAGATGCAGAACTCAATAACAGAGCAAATAAATCGACAAGATTATATTATTCCTTAAATCGAACACTATTAAGCCATAAACACATTGATATGGACACAAAGTTGGAAATATATAACAAAATTACAGTACCAACTATTACTTATGCTAGTGAGAACTAGGTACTGCAGAAAAAGCAGGAAACAAAAATAAATGCAATGGAAATGAAACATTTAAGGAAAATAGCAGGTAAAACGAAATGGGACAAAGTAAGGAACAAAGAAATCAGAAGCATAACAAATCAAGATCCAATAATATTAAAGATTCAAAAGAAACAATCAAACTGGTTTTGGAAATGGGAATATCAAGAAAAAGACAAAGAGAAAGACCCAGGAGGAAATGGATAGACCAGATTGAAGAAATTGGAAAGAACAAAGAAAAAACTTTAGGAGAGATGAAGGCATTGGCCAGGGACAGAAGAGAATGGAAAAAATGGGTTCAGGAAGAACTCCAATCCGACGCCTGAAAAGGCATAAGGATAAGAGAAGGAAAGAAAGGTAATTTCAAGAAGCAAATATGTTAAAGACAGTCTCTTGGGTATTCAACATGATGTTACAGAAGTTTTTGTTATACTACTATCCCTGGATTCTCAAAAAACTTGAATTTGTCCATTATTGACCTAGGTTAATATTGAAAACATTATTAACCACTATTAGAGTTGGCTAGAATACTCGATAATTGTAAACCTCACAGCTGGTAGTGGAAAAACAATTATTATTTTGTTATTATCGGGATATTATTAATATCGAGGACGTTGCGTAATGGCGACCATTTATACTGTTCAATTAATTCGTTTCCATTGTCTATAATTATCTTAAAAGCTATTAAAAAAATATATCATTAAGAATAAATGTATTAGGAAATCATTAAAAACTAATTAAAGATAAAATATTACATTTGTTGTAAGATATAAACGAAAAATAGTAAATTGTATACTTAGTAGAGGAATTTTCGTAAAGATAGTTACAGAGCTTGAATACTATTAGGTATACTCTTTCTAAAGTTAATGCAAAGAAATATATTTTTAATCCCATTAATGGCATGTAAGGTTCCAGCGAAAGATCATCTCAAACTGTCTCAAAAATGATGTAATTAAGTCACTTTAGTTCTTCTTTTGAAGAACATATTATTCATTCTAAATGTAGAAGACCTACAATCTAATTAGCATACTTGACTTAAAAAAGAACAAATCAAAATCATTTGTTGTTAATTGTTAAAAACAGAAAACAAACGTTTTTTCTTTCAATATCGGAACGGAAAAATTTGTGAGCAGGTACTAGATACACACACATCAAAAATGTCTAAGGAACACAAAGATCTTAATTTCAGTGAAATTAATTTTCTCTTTGATGAAATAATTTAACAAAAGTTAAAAGGTGCACTAATTTAATTGAAATTCTTAACACAACCATGAATGTAAAACATAAAAATCTAAACAAAAAATGTTTTTAATAATCTGTATTTCCTCCAAAAGCATTAATTACAGCTTGACACCGTCTTGGCATACTTAAAATTAAATTATTAAGTTTGTTTTGTGTTAATAATGTTCATTCTTGGATCTTGGAGACCTTGACGAGTATTAACATTATGCAAATGAGGAGCGATCCGTCTCTGGCGTATATCCCATACATGCTCGATGGGACTAAGGTCTGGTGACTGTGCTGGCCACGGTAAAAGGGTAATTTCCTCAGTACCAAACCACTCCTCTTACTGTTGCTGCAGTATGTGGTCTTGCATTGTCCTGCATGTAAAGCAAATCAGGGCCTGCAGCAGTGGCAAATGGATGGACAACAGGTTCTAAGATACGGTCAATATATTGAAACTGATTCAAAGTGCCTTCCGCAAAAACGGAAACAGTTCGAGATGAAATATTATTCCAGCCCACATCATAACTTGTAAACCACCATACGGACAAACACACCCTGTACATGTCTGAGTCTTTCTTGTCGACCAGGTCCTCTCCAGACTCTCACTCTTCTTTAGTCAGGATAGAGACAAAACCTAGATTCATGAACATGTTTTTGTGCCCACATTAACCTTAGCCCACGATTTCCATGACGTAACATGGGAACCCTTAATGGACGTCTGGCGTGTAGGCCAGCATCATGTAGTCTATTCCTCAGAGTTTGGCCACACGCATTAATGTTGTTGGCATTTGCTTAGTCCCCACAAAGTTCATGTGCAGTGGCATTCACATTTCGGCACGCTAATCATACCACATATGGATCCTGTCGAGGGGTAATTGCACGTTGACGACCTCCATGTCTTTCAGAGACATCACTAAATTGTTCATATCGATGCCATAATCGCGAAATCAAGCCCCGAGAGACGTCAAAATGACGTGCAACATCAGCTTGCGAAACACCAACCTCAATCATATTCACAGCACTTACCATTTGAACACGTCATAAATGCCTACGCTCCATGACCACCGTTGCTCTTAACAATCTTATTTAAGCCTATCTTTAAAATTGGAAGAAATTTGTCTATACAACAAGAAACAATAAACCTTGTTAGATGAAGCGCTGTCACTTCTGGCTTAATAAAACAATACAATTGACTGAATAATTGTCACCGCCTATCTTGATTTGTAGATAACAAATTTACGAATCGATTAGTATGTATTTACAAAAACTTGTCAAAGTGCATGAAATTGTATCAACATTTTCAAATTTGCCATATTTATAGGGGATGACATCCATTAAATTGCAACAGAGTACAATTCAATACTTTTTATAATAAAAGTTTTAATTTTGACGATCTAGGTCGAAAACAAGTGAGTAAACGATTTTCGAATTAGCTATTTATGATATTAGTGTTAAAAGTAACATTTTATTTTGTGAGTGAAAAAGTTTGTGACACGAGAGAAGCGAGTGGTGTTTTGAATAAGACTCTAGGGTGTTAAGTTTTACCACTGGTGTTATTGGCACTAAAGTCCGATTCACACTCCTAAGAATAAATTACATAACAAGTGGAGCAATTTCACGAGCAAAATAAAATTTACTTTTAACACAAACATCATACATAGTTTTTTGTACAACTCCTATTTTGATAATAAAATAAAGGTATTTCAAAGAAAATCACATTTTAACGTCTAATGTCAGTTAATTATTTTTTTGACGTTTTAATAATAATTCTCATTTCCTGGGAACTGACCATGTTAGATGACGCTGAATCACTTAGTTACCAACAAACAATATTGTTTACAGTTCACGCTTTTTATTAAAAGTTCTTGCTGGTGTTTAATATTCATCTCGCATAATGAGGGATAGTATTGATGAATCGTGTATTCCAGATGATATTGAAGAGGCTGCAAAAAGAACGACATTTGAATTATTACCGAAAAAATCGGCTAAGCAGTATGATATTGCATGTTCTAATTTTCTCAAATGGTGTAAAATGAAAAAAAAGTTGAAGGAAACTTCAGTGAATCCGTCTTTTTGGCATATCTAGAAGAGAAATCAAAAATATGGAGAAAGTTTTCTATGATAAAATAGAGTGCGCTGGTTAAAAATGGGGTTGATGTAGGCAAATATTTCATTCTTAAAGAGGAAAAATGATGGTTATAGTCACAAAAAATCAAAAACACTTTCGTTTGAACAAGTTCAGAAGTTTATAAATGGAGCTTGCCGGCGTGAACAGTTGTGCCATTTATTAATAGATGATATTAAATTGATTGTTCAAATTTCAAATACTAAAACGAAAAAAAAAAGTCGTTCTTTTTGCATTACTAGAAAATATATTGACTATTTTAATAAATACGCTGCATTACGCCCTTCTGCTACTATTCTTGGACGTTTTTTCTGAAGTTGGTATAAATACGTTTGAGAAAATACCCTTATTGGTTGCCGAGTTTTTGAACCTACCGGATCCAAAGGAATATACAGGTCACTGTTATAGAAGGACTTCTGCTTCTTTGCTGGCACACTCAGGAGCAAATATAACAGAAATAAAAAAGCACGGAGGATGGAAGTCTACAACAGTAGCTGAGGGTTACATCGATCAATCTATTATTCATAAAAAGGCAATTGCTGAAAGAAGAAGAATGTTTCTTCTTGCTCTGCAAACCAGACCTCAACAGCTTTTATTATCTCCTCGTTGGAAAGAAATTTACGACCCTTTAAACTTTTTTTCAGTTGAGGAAAAAGATGATAGTCGGAAGGAGCCAAATCTGGTGAATAAGGGGGGTGTTCTAGTAATTCAAACCCTAAATTACGAATTTTTTGCATGGCAACATGAAATTTGTGTGCAGTGGCGTTGTCCTGCAAAAACAAAACACCTTTGGATAGCTCTCCGCGTCTTTTCTCTTTAATTTTTTCCCGTAGAGTGGTGAGTAATGTCGAATAGTAATCTCCAGTTATTGTTCTACCCTTATCCAAAAAATCAATCATGATTACTCCATGGCAATCCCAAAAAACAGAAGCAAGAACCATCCATAGTAACAATTCGGTTTAAGAAGTCTACATCGTTTTCAAATCGAGCACAGATCGAACGCGATGTTTCTACCCTTGCACGCGGAAATATCCGTTTAACCCAATTCGACGGTCTGATAAAATCATGTCATGAACTGCATCGATATTTTCGGGGACTGACACAGAAACTGGCCTTCCCGATCGGTCATCATCTTCAATGGAAAATTTACCTCTTTTGAAGCTTGCAGTCCAATTTTTCACGGTCGCATACGAAGGACATTGATCACCAAGGGTACCTATTAAGCATATCTTCGTAAATCTGCTTACCTCTTAACCCTTTTAAATACAGGTATTTGATGATGGCTCGATACTCCAATTTTTCGATTTTCACAATTTCGGTAGACATCTTTTTTCTTTTTCTGGTTTACTTTTTTGACGTCAAACTTCATACTGACACATCTAATGAGTTATTGTTCGTTGCTATGGTAACGCAATATTTTGCTTATGCATGGAACTGGTCTATGCTAACTAGATATCAAGACATCCTCGTACTTCAAAAATGCAAGGTATTAATATCAGCAGTGGTTCGAATTGTACTATTAATGTTAATACATTATATTATAATACTATAATATTGAAAGTTCCATTAAAAATTGAATCATTATGTCTCGTTTACTTCTATTTGGTTGAAAAAAAATTTAATGATTTTGTCTCTTTTAACACTAGTGTTAAAAGTATTTTATTTTAACATAAACTTCTTCTTTTAACACGTTTGACAGTCATTAAAAATGTCACTTTTAATGGCAATTGTACAAAAAATCACCTTTGTCAATATTTTTAATCGTCATTTATGATTTACAGCACCGTCTCTAAGGCAAAGCGGCAATTCTTCATTTTGAAACCATCAATTAATAAAAAATATATAATTTCTCTATTATTTCAAGTTCTATTTTAATAAGTTGTTTACTATTTGCGATTTTTATGAGTTTCTTATAAAATCCAATCGGTAAATGTACAAAAAAAAAACTCCATCTTAATTGCTTTTCGAATTGCCGTTCTGAATATTTATCAAAAAATTATCAAAATATATGGGAAAAAAAACGCCAGCTACGCATACAAATTGTTATAAATCCTATTGCATCCGATAATATTTAAAACAAATCACGAACAATAGAACAATCAAGAATCAATATCAAGGTGATTAGAAAAGTATTTATGGGACTTATTATATAGGAGAGGTTAAAATATTAAACCTACCAAAACCTTTAATACCGTCTGTATATTACTTAATTTGAACCACAAAGATTACATTTTTATTTTGTAATCTTTGCTATTTCAATACAATCTAACTATGCACTTTAATATACCCATTGATTGTCCAAGGTTACTATGGTAGTATCCGTTGACGTAGGTGAAGAATGTTCCTAAGAGGAGGGGCAAGCTGGGTGTCCCAAATAAGAGTGACTGATTTTAAACATAAATGCCCAGCTTATTAATTGCTCCAAAGAGATGGGGTTTTCACTAGTTTCGCTAGTTTATCAAAGAGATTTTTTTAGGCTTGGCTGGCATTTCATCTCATCAACACAGGGTGTTTTACTAATGTTGGTCAAATTCAAAAGGGAAAATATGTATTATTTTAAATGGAACACCCTATAATTTTTGATCTCATTCGAAAGAGCAATCATTCTCCTTTCCAAAAATGTATAGTTTTCTATCTTTTGATGCCTAAAATCAACTCATGCTGTGACCGTTTGACGCATAACAACATAACAACAAAATCAGAAATGTTGACAATAGTAATTTTGTTAAGTCATATAAGTCGGTTTCAAAATGATCTATACAGTGAGTGAAAAAGCTCAAACTGTAATAATTTATGCAGAAACGAAATCAATAATTCAAACACGGAGGATATTCAGAAGGAAATTTGTGAATATAATTAAAAGATGGTATGTACAATTTATCGAAACTGGTTGCACTGCACACTTAAAAAAACCAAGAAATAATGATGCGTCTTTTAAACAAGTTGACAAGTTTTAAACAAGTCGAAGTGCTACATCGAATCCAAACGATGATAACTGATAACAATAACAGAGTTGCTGAGGTTTATTTTTAATACGAGGGGAATGTTAAAAGTTTGCTGACATAAAGATGAATATAGGGGGCTAAAAACTCTCCTGTCAAACGCGTTTAAATGTTTCCAAAAGTTTCTCTTAACCCCTAAACCGGAAAGAGAACATAAACTGTATTATGCAGTAATAGTTTAGGCATTGAAATTTTAAGTGGTAACATTGCAACAAATACATTCAAAACCATCGATTTTAAGTGAAAAAATAGAACATACATAAAAAATAAAACTCGCAGCAAGTTCTAAACTATCCAGCTAACATTTTCTTCAAAATGGAGTTGGTAATTTAACAATATTTGGCAGCAGAAGTACATAGATCTCTTTCATATTCTCAGGGAGTGAGTGCAGAAATGATCTATGTATTGTAATGAACTTGGAACACTTTTGATACATATGTGCATACTTGATCAAACTGAATTTACTGTTCCATGGATCCATTTTACTCTGGATATTAAGAATAATTATTATTATTAATCACATTCAGCATAATCTGTACTTATTTCGGAACATTAGGGTATGCCAAAAGTATGGTAAAAATCCGGCCAAAAGAAGTTTTTATGTGTCAGTTTTTCGCACACACAATTTACACTAAGGGCATAAGAAAGATATTACAGTATGTGCCACCTATTTATCACAAAATGTATTTAAACTTGCCACACTTTTCTAGTAGAGGTCAAAAAGAAGATCATACCTGTCTACCTAATCTTATGGGAGATGAAGATGATGAAAATACTTCAGATTAAGGCAAAGTTTAACATTACAAAGATGTTTTTTCTATTTTGTATGCTTACATTAGGATTTAAAGTTTAGGTATGTTTGAAAACATATTCCTTTGTATTAAAATTTAATAAAAACCATTGATTATTAAAGGAACATCTTTTCGTTGGTGTAAATGTCGCCATTTTATTACTAATCTTATAATACTGTGAACACTATTTACGGCTTAACAGCAAATACTGATACGTTACACTAAACAAATATACTTATAAAGGTCTACAAATTTTGGGTAAGGCACCTTGCGGCGCATGGTTAAGCCGAATCTGAAATAGGGTTGGAATTAGGCAGAGGCACTATTACAACGTTAAACGGTATCTGTTAAACGCAAAACGTAACTGTATAATCTACTACCTAAGTAATCCCTACACAATATTTCGATATTGACACTTCAGGCCAGAAAACATACTTTTCCTAATTATCTTACGCAATTACTTAAAATTTTAATATTACAAACAATACTATTTCAAGACCTACGCCTATGGCCGACACCGAAATTGAGCCGAACTGAACGGAATTCCCCATTTTATCACCCTATACCTTTCCGAAATAGACTATAGAAGATTCAGGGGTGTCACAAAAATAGACAAGATGAGAAGTATAAAAATAAGAGAAGACCTGGAAATAGAAGCAATGCTGGAATTCATTTAAAAACGACAACTTAGCTAGTGGGGGCATCTTCAAAGAATGAATGACAAGAGGCCTGACAAGAAAGTGTGGGAATCCAAGGTACAAAGAGCTAGAAAAAGAGGAAGACCGAGGCAAACATGGAATTTGGAGAAATAATGAAGAACCGAGAGACAACATGGTTAGCGGCCAAGCCGCTAGCAAATAATAAAAAAGGATGGACAAAATTCCTGTACAGGCATTAAAATATATTGTTAAGAATACAGACATTAACGTATAACCTAGATACACAATTTAATTCATCGAGGTAGATAATTGACCGATTTTCACTTCTATATTTTTTAATATCTTGTAAGCAAAAATACCTTGCCGCAGACTGTTGCAAACTAATTTTACTCACAACTATACAAGCCCAAAAAGTCCAGAATTTTGGCTAAAGAAAATATTGCGATAATAATAAAAAGTTTGTCTTAGCAAATATTTTCAAGTCTGTGCTGTAATTTAGTGTATTAAATTTGAAATACCTACTAGTAATGAAGGTGTTGCAAAATAAATAACGTGGTCGATTGCACTACTTTCATTTTATAATATTACAAACTAACACAGACATTTCCCGTCTTTACTTCAATTGCAAAACATTCAAAAAAATCGCAGGACTCGGTTTTTTTACCCAAAAGGTTTCCTCTATCATATTACCCGTTTTTATTTTAACCCATTTCCACACTCCCTATGGGATGAATTTATTACGACGATTTGAATGAAAATACGTTAAGGAAATTATTAATTCATTTTTTCAAAAAGGTCTAGAAGAAATACGTTAAAAATCACCTTCAGCCTTCAATTAGAATGTTTCTAAGAGGTAGGTTCATGCATTATTAATATTTATTAATGGTCAAATGCATTGTATAATTAATGTCCAAATTCATAAAATCAAGTAGCTCCTTTTTTTTAACCACCCTTCCCCCCCATGTAGCTTACCGTACCTTTCGGGTCAAACCCAACCCCACCACCACCCCCCCCCCACCCAAAAAAACTACGTAGCACTTCAAAATCAAATTTATTATATTACATTGTAGACTTTCAATATCATTTTTATTGCTCGAAGATATCGTTCAGTACAAATGGTGAAACAAGCCCCCCAACGTGACGGCGTAGTTTTAGATCGAACCCCCTCCCGCTCAAAATTAGCTACGTGATTTATGGACAACCCCTTATCACTAAAAACAAAAAGTTAACATTTTCGGGAAAATTAGAAATATTTCTAAGAATAGATTAATATTACGACGTTAATAATTTAGCAATAAGAAATGAAACTCATTTGAATTTAAGCACATTGAAAAGATCAATAAAAACCATCAAAATACTGTTTCTTGCGGTCAAGGTTAAAACAGTATTCATCGGTTTAACCTTCGCGTCACTTATAAAAGGTACTTCAGATTTGCCATTCGCCCTTATTCAAACATTTATAAGGTCGTTTCGTGTTAATAAGAAAAATCATCTTGAAATTTATTACAAGGTATTTTTGCCATACACGGTGAGACAATAACAAAATCACATCATTTTTTTGTTAGTGAATAAAAATATTTTTTTAAATATTATTTATGTAAACCAGCGTTGCCAGACGTCCCGAATTTTAAATCAAAATTAATTGTTGCGAGCGAGACAAGTGTAGACTGGCACGTAATGACTAATGAGCGTGAGCCTTAAGCACCATTCACATCTACCAGCACGTGGCGTGTCCAGCACGTACCAGCAAAAAAATATTGTTAAAGTTCTTCCAAAGTTAATGTGATGACCCATATTTTTAATCCCTTTGAAGGAAAAAGCCGCCCAATGGCGTGCATATAAATTTTTTATAAATTCGAATATTGTGAAATAATGTTAATCTACTATATCAATTTGAATGAAAAAATTAACCTGCATACAAAATTCATAAAATTTGTAATACAATAATAACGCGTTTACCTCTAGAATACGGAGTATCTAAAGAACAGTTGTTTGTATCGTCAACCCAACCATATTTTAAAGGTGGGTGTATATCCTCATACAGTTTTAATTATAATATAATTACCATTACTACTATTTTCTTACATATTAAGTTAAAATGTATTTTATTTTATATATTTATTCATGTAATAAAACCGTAAGGATTGTTTGAATAACAAATAAATGAATAAACACTTGACAACATCATGCGTATCAAACCAAGTTTCGTCTAAATAAATTAGTTCTATTTGAATCACGGTACCCTTTTATTTTGCGCAAATACTCCTGTCTAAGTTCAGCGATACGCCGAGATTCCTTTATTACAATTCGATTATCTAACTTCTTATATTTAAATCCACAATTCAATAATCCCGCGCATCATCTTGGACTGTTGTGTCAAATGGTCTCCAAAATGCCATTCTAATTAATTATATTATAAAACTTACCCTAACGTCTACGAACAAATGAATATTATATTAATATCAACTCACTGACGCGACCTAACCACTACACCATCAAAAAGGTATTATATTAATGATACCTTTCTACACTAGATCACCTACACTTTCCTATAAATACCTATAACAATTCACTAAACTCACTCAACCTAGTAATAGATATTATATTAAATATTTCTTCAAAACATAATTCACACCCGACACTGAATGATACTAATGGATTATAAGCCGAACCACAACACAACCCCCCCGAACACCCTCAAGACCGTAGAATTTTTTCTGCGAAATTCGTCGAACGGAATATACTTCGGTTATTACGTTATATTACGATGAATACTGCAGTTGATGATTGGTTGTTTCGAAGCCTTTACTGCACGTGCTACTACGTTGCCAACTCTCCAAAATTTTCTTAAATATAGTAACATATAAAAAGTGGTTTCAATGAATTTTTATTTTCAGTAATTTCAAGCGACTTATTTTAATGTTTACTAATAAATTTACATTATGTATTTTTTTTTAAATATTTCCAAACTAGCTTTCTTATAACCGCACGAACTAACAGTTTACTGAAGTAAGAGGAACATTTGTGTAGCGAGCCTAACAATTTTAGAAAATATATCTGACAACATTGCTTTATTTTATGGTCATCACACTGACTTTAGTTAGAGTATACATGTAGAATATATATGAAAATTCACAACTACAGACATTGAGCGTAACGTGTACGTACAGACACGTACCAGCAACGGCCAGTATTGTCGTACATAATATTTTGTCTGTGCTGGCGCGTGTCTGTGCATGTCTGTTCGTGTCTGTAGCTCTGGCACGCTTCGGCGTCGGCGTCTGTAAGTGAGTTGTCTGTATAGTGTGTCTGTGCCGTGTCTGCGACGTTACGTGCTGGTAGATGTGAACGGTGCTTTATAAGTGCACAGGACTCGAGAGAGAGAAAGTGCGTCACGAAATTGTACGTATAAAACATGAATATTTTATTGTTAAAATTTTTTATCAAATGTTTTGAAATCTCTGAAAGTGGAGAGTAAGGATTTGAGACAATAGACAGAAGGAACGCAAAAAACGATACAAAATATGTACAGGCAACTAAAACAAAAAAATAATGGGTCAAAGCATGGAGCTGCTGAAAGAATACGTATTTGACAAAAGTTTCAAAAAAATCCATTATTACAGTTATCGGTAAAACTGCTATTCATCGGAGAAAGAGAGTACAGAAATCGCTAGTGCGTCGGGATCCTGCAATAATGAAAAATTTGTCTGAAACCGGCTCTGCTTACAGATTTCTTTATCTCGCCGACAAATTGTAAAATGGTGCAAATTAACTTTACTCACAACTATACAGCTATCCTGTACAGAGTTCTTCATATTTATTAAAAGGAAACTTTAAAAGGAGTATTATCTTCACAGAAATATCATGAATAAGTATCTAATTCTTATAAATAATTATTCTCTTCAGACTATTTGACGAATAAAACTTTTTTTATTATGATTTCTGTTTTTTTTTATTTATTTTTTATTCAGAAAAAGTCTCAAATATTTAACAATAGGGTAAATCTGATTCAAAATATCATATTTTTATTAAAATACATTTTCTATGGCTATTTTTGATATTTATTGTCAAGTAAACGTAATTTGAGCTCAAATAAAAAGATAAACATTTGAAAGCTTCTGATTGTATACGTTTTTTTTTAATACGCCCCGAAAGAATCCCGCTTTTTACTCAAAAAGTTCGAAAATCCCACCTTTGCAAAAAAAATTTGGCATAGCTGATTTGAACGCTTTATAAATCGACCCTGTAACCAAGATTATCCGGTTTACAAAAACAAAATAAGGTTATTTATGGCGGTATAAGCCAACGCTATTGCTTATCAATGTAACAAAAAACTAATGTTTACAGTTGGGACGATGCACCCATAAGGAAAAACCACCAACCTTTTTAGTCTTTTTTATGGTCTTTTGTTTAAATGCTGTTAATGCCATAATGAATAAAACAATCGGTTATTTAAATAAATAAACATTGAATTTAACGATATAACACGGGTATATTTTTAAATGTGTATTCTTTATTTACGACAAATGATCCACCACCAACAAAATACAAGTTCCTACACAGGTCGAAAAAGAATAGAGTTTTTAAAGCAAGAAAATATCTAATTGTTGGACCATCCTCAATAAAGTCTCGACCTTAAGTCCTAACGATTTTTTTACTTTTCCAAAAATTAAGGAAGAACGTGGTCCAATGTGGTTTCAGTTCCCTGAATGCAAAGTAACCTGCTGTTTTTTTCTAGCTCTATATGTGTAACTTAAAAGGCCCAACGTTGGGCGCCAATTTGTAACTTAAGAGGCACAGTCCAGTCTAGAGCACTCCACCTCAGGGAGTGGAATTCGGCACAAATTAAACTATTTTATGCGCTATCACTGCGATGGGGTGTACATGGATGCCACCAGCTTTTTACATCGAACGAAAGTGATGAAAAACGAAAGCAAAAGGTAGAAAGCTGGAAACAACTTGTAAAAATTAAGAAAAGATAAATAAAATGAAACTACTTATTCCCGAACACGTGTATCCAATTTAATAAATATTGAATAAACGAAACTGTTTAAAGCACGAACGAGCGATAGCGAGTGAGTGCCTTCAATAGTTTGACTGAACTATAACTATTTTTGAGGGATTGTTGCAGGTGTTCTCTTTAGTCGGTGGTCTGACATCAAGAAAGTGTGTTTTTGTGTGGAAATTGTAAGTAAGTATACATATATTTATTAGCAATTATCTATTTGGACGAAACTCGGTATGATACACACGATACGGTTAAGAAAGGATGGACTAGTAGGTCAAAATACAAATAAAATATAGAATTTTGTTTGGTAAGTAGACGAAAATAATATGTATACCTTTTAGAGTTTAGCTCCGCAAAATAACTTAAAGGGGATATACGATTAGATAGCTGGCACTATATTTTTTACGTCAACTATACCGATTGTAATATAACACGCCAAATACAAATCTTACACACGCTAAAGAT
This sequence comes from Lochmaea capreae, assembly GCA_949126875.1. NCBI lineage: Eukaryota > Metazoa > Arthropoda > Insecta > Coleoptera > Chrysomelidae > Lochmaea > Lochmaea capreae. Next base: position 17,022,377 of record OX421409.1, read on the forward strand.
AAGACGAAGGAACTTATCTTAGAGGGCTGGAGATGTTTTGCAGCTCTTAGCGCGATAGCGGTGATGACTCCACTCGTGCAAGGAACGGGAGCAGGAAAGAGGACTGAGGTTGGCTGAATCTTGCCTATCCTTAAACTTTTGGTCAACTTGAGGAAAGAAAGAGTTCCAATCGAAATCTAAAGACAAAAATGGAAGGGGAATTTGATAAAAATTAATGTTTTATTTTGGAGTGACTAATGAGTCAAGGAAACGGCATGTTTAGAAATTTGGGAGGATGTGACTAATTAGCCACAATAATTAACTGAATAAAATAGTTTTTAAAACGAAAAACGTAACAGGCTTAACTGCATGTTACATATGAAAAATATAAATACTCATAGTTGGGAAATTTCATACTTGCCGTGTGAACAATTTTCGAGATATAGGACTGTTGAAACGTAGTGGGACACCCTGTTTAAAAGTGTAAAAAAAAATCAATTTATTTATTCATAAGCCCTTAAAATATGCCTGGGTCACATTATAAACACCACACAGCTATAGACATTATTTTCCATTTCAACGCATTCCCTTGTAAAACATTTATATTATATTTACATCCGGTATTTACAATTGATTTACAAATACAGCTTTTGTCTAATTAACCGTCGATATACCTACATATAAGTATAAAAATAAATCGTGACAAAAGCAAAATGATTCAGTTAGATTCAAGGTATTCATACTAAAATGGTTTTCCTATTCAATAACAATATCAGGAAAACGAAAAAAATGACCGTGATTTCAAGAAATTAAGAATAAACATTTATGTTTTCTTCAAAACTGTTTATTCACGACTGAACCAGATTCATAAACAGGAAAAACACGATTTATAATAAAATATATAGTTTAAGTCAATCTTTATTGCCTCTGGTAATTAATTTGGAGGCGTTGAACTATCAATGAAAGAACAAGAAAACTGGATTCAAACGAACAAGAAAAAATTCCATGCAAAATAGGTACTTGATAAATTAATTCATATTACTCCTGACGAAACAAATGTAATTTGTGATATCTTCTATAAGTTTCTTGTGGCATTACTTATTCTTTTTTCTTATTTTTTTGGAAATCAAACCACAATAATGTTTTTTATTTTTTATTTCGACGTTTCGGTAGCGTTCCAGCTACCGTTGTCAAGATTAACTATTTATAGTATAGAAATAATATTTTGGTCCCTATGTGACACAACGAAAAAATTTGACAACTAGACAATCAATAATATTTTGAAGTTTAAGACTACAAAACTTTGTTGTCAAATTTTATTAAGGTCTATTCATAGTAGATCACACCTCTGGTAAAATGAGAAATAAAATATTCTATTTTATGACATTCTAACGATATTAGTCCACTAGAAATGGAATCCAGTGAAGTGCACGTTCCAGGAACGGTTTTTATTGAGATAGCGCTGAAAAATGTTTTAAATGCCAATAATTACCCGGCAGAATTTGTAAATAAAGAAATTAAGAATGTAGAGAAGGGCTCATTGTTAATACCCCATAACAATAACAATAATATTAATAATTCAGCTAACATAATTTTTAAAAACTTGAGAATACCGTATGTTAAGGGTTTATCAGAAAGAATTAAGAAAATTGGTAATCAATTCAATATTCGAACTAGCTTCAAATCTAACAATACGTTGAGATCTATTCTAACAAAAACGAAGCCAAAAAATGAAGAACAATCTTCAAAAAACTGCATATATCAGATATCTTGTGAATGCGACAAATTCTATTTAGGTGAAACATCTAGACCATTGAAAGTCCGAATAAATGAACATAAAAAGTATATCAAAGATAAGGAGCTCTTTAAGTCAAGTAATTGCAAACATGCTTGGGAAGAGGGGCATAAAATTCAATGGGATTCGACAAAAATAATATTGAAAGAGCCCAATAATAAAAGACGAAAAATCAAAGAAAGTGCTTTAATACAACTAAATTCAGATAAATGTGTAGCTAGTATTTCAGCCGAATGTAGTCAAATTTGGTTACCAATGTTAAAAAGAGAAATTTCCAATAATCAATTACCTGCGTTATCAGGATAGCATCATAAGTTTTTATCCAGGTTTTCTTACGATTTATCTTTGGAATGGTTGTTAATTGATACACACTTCAATACACAAAATCACCAAACTGAGTTATACATATTTTGAAAACAAAAATAATCATACACAAAAAAGTAAGAACAAACGCGTTTTTATTAACAAAATTTCCAAAATAAGCGAGAAAAAAAGCGCTATCCCAATAAAAACCGTTCACTGGATTCCATTTCTAGCAAGTGTATGGAAGCAGTTTATAAACTTTAGCGTAGAAAAAGCGTATGATTTCGACAGAGCGGATATACCTACCTGTGGAAGAACTGGTGCTTATTCTTGAAGAAAATGCCTTCATTATGCTAAAAAAGATCTCCGAAGACTACAAGGAGAGTGTTATCAAAGTTCTATGGAACTCTACAGCTAACCAGTTGCAGGAATATTTTTTCGAAAGGTATAATCGCGAATTTAATCTGTTTTCTGACATAGAATTGGTCAACGCAAGAGCTGCAAAAAATACTAAGCGTCGGAAGCTACAAATAGATCCAACCAAGATAAAGGCAAGTTCATCCGTACTATCAGCAGACGAATTGAGAAAGATTATTGAGCTTTGAGACGAGAACACTCCGGAAGGATTGCAAAGAAAGTTCTTTCACATTGCTGCTCATGAATTGGCCTGGAGAGGAAATGAAGGAGCGGCAGCAGCAATAGAATATTTTGTGGAGGAAATTGACAATCAAGGGGAACCAACAGGACGCATTGAGTTTGAGAATAACCCGGTTTTCTCCAAGACCACCCAAGGCGGTTCAAAAAGAATGGCCGACAGTATGTGGCTAGTACCGAATACAGTCAATGAATAATTTATTATGCACAGTAAGACTGTTTAAAAAACTAATAAGCAAGCGAGACTAACTCATCAAAACGAATCGTTTATTTTCAACTCCAAATCCAAACTGGCAGCACCCCAATTCCAAAGGCTGGTACAAGAACAGCCCGGTTGGACAAAATACAATATATTCCTGGTTCAAATCGGCGGCATCAGTGATTGGAATCGATGTCAACAAGATCAAGATAACAAATCATTGCTGTTTCAACTTTAGTCAAAACGGGAATTGGAGAACAGCAATTAATTAAAATAACAGGGCATGGTAGCAGTAACTCCATAAAACCAAATCTGCAAATTGACTCGGGCCATCATCAGGATATAATTTACGCAATGAGGTCTGCTTCAACTTCTCCAAAGACAATCCAAGAATCTCTAAATCAAGAACAAGCAACTTCCAATCAACCTGCCATAGTATATGATAATTGCGTTTTTAATATAAACATTAATCATAATGGTCCAAAGAATTTAGAAAACATCTAAGCTTGTAGTTGAAATGAATAAAAATTACCATGTGAAGAAATAAAAATTAGATTGTCAAAAAAAATATTCTGTCATTATAAACGTCAAAAAAATTTCCAGTATAATTCGCTGTTGGATACCCACGAGGAAAAAATTTCCACTAAAATGGGGTGTTAAACCGATATCCGGCTTTTGGTATTTTATTAAAGTATGTTGGTACTACTTTGCAAAAATTAATTTACAAATTTTTTAAACCGAATATTTTAGGAGAAAACTGGAAATTAAGAATTCCTAAATGTTTGCAACTTTCACTACAGATACGTCACTTCACTAAATATTTCTGATTTAGATGTTTTATGAACTAATAACCAGTAACAAAAAGGCCATTCGAATTTGAAGATTGAAGAACTGTCAAAGTCTATAATATATTTGAATGTTTTGGTTTTGTTTACATTTTATTTAAGCTTGACGTTTCAGTATTATAAAAAAATTGTGTCAATACTTTTTTGGTCGAGTTTAGTTAGTTTTTCTCCACAATTTTTTATGTTGGAATAATGTCAATATCGTATAAATCTTGTTTTGTATCATACTGCACGAGCACAACAGTTACAACGCCTGATAAAAAGTTTGTAACTATGCCTGCAGTAACAGTTAAAAGAAAATTTGGTTTGAGGCTGCTAGAAGCAAATATAAACAGACCAAAACTAATTACTATTTCTGTGAAGATCATTTTTATGTGAGTAATTGTATACGTGTGTGTATGTTTGATTTTTAGTTTGAAAGTGACATGGACAAATTATACCCAACACTCGATGATGGGAGGAAAAAAAAACAATTCCTAAGTCACTATAACAGCAATATGACATAAGTATAACCTATAAGTACTTCATCACATCAGAATTGTGGTCCTATGTCAACCCTTATGTAGCTAACTTCTGTTCTAGTGAGCACGTCACATTATGAATGGCGGATTATTTAAATCGTCCAAAAGTTGAATTTTCAAATCGGCATAAAAACCTTGTGAGAATGAAAATATTAAAAATAATCGATTCCCATTATGATTTTGTCCACCACTAACTATTAACGTAGAGAAAACATCATATTTTTGTTAAGTTTAACACCCCGTTCATCCGTTGCGATGGTGATCTGTCAGAAATACACGTTCTGATTGGTTAAAAATAATATATGTGATATTTTCAAATTAATTGATTTTTTTGTCTCTCAAGACGAAGGAGTTAAGAAGCTACGGAGTATAAGTTGATCACCCTGTATGTTGTATTTCTGTTGTGGAATTTGTTATTAATTGATTCAATTTGATAAATATTGAAACAAACTATTTGTTTAATGTATAATACTTTTTTGTCTCTCTGTGTAAATCATCAAATAAATAACTGAAAGTACACAAGGTTATTGTTAATTTTAGTATTTCTTCAAATCTAATAAAACCATTACTCAATGTTTGGCAATTTGAATAAAATCGCGCAATGAAGTAAAGAAACAATAATCCCCGTTAGTTCCAGTAAAACTTGTAACAAATAAAAAAATAATGATTACACTAACTACTCTTTCAAAATTGGTGCATTGAGAGTCATTTTATCATAGTTAAAATGCGGTCAGCTGGCGGCAATACCACTTACATAATCCTACTGTAACTTAGTAGCTATAACAGTGGCAGCAATTTAAAAAAAAAACCTAATTATTAGGTTTTTTTACCTTCAAAAAACATTTTATAATAATAAATCTACGAATATTATTCCTACACAGTTAAAAAAAAGATTTCTATCCAGTTTACAAGTGTTAATAGATTGGATTCGGAATGACGCCTGGAAAATGCGGCCAAAAAATTGTAAAACTTATAAACAAAAGATGAAAAAAAAGCATTGAATAGGATAACTCAAGAGATAATCGAAAAACGCTACTTAAAGAGGAAGTAATTTCTAATAAAAAATTCAAGACACCCGGACCTCTATCTCTATTCCTAATAATTTTGAATGATTAAAAATAAAATAGCTTTAGTTTTACGACCTCTTTAAAATCCCAACGTACGTCTCTGTAATAATTTCAACGAGTCAAAAGGTGAAAGCAAAATTGAATCTAGCACGAAGTTATCTCAAAATTATCTAATACGAGGGGAGAATAAAAGTATTGGGCTAGTGAACATTTAGAGATGTTCAATGTTATCAATTTCTAACAGTATTTTCCACTTACCTTTAAATGGAACACCCTGTAATTTTATACAACACCGATGAGGTAATTTATTGAACTATATTAATTTTTTGTAATATTTCTCTTTATTAAAAAACTTTTCCATCCGCCCTTGAACATAAAAGGCATATTTTTATAATTTTTTCCAAAAACCCGAATAGAAAAAATAATACATTCAAATAATTTCAACTGGCAAATTCTATAGCCTTGGCCTGCTTCAGTGGCTTGAACATTTCGAAAGAAGTCAGATACCTTAAAAATACAGTACAATTACTTTATATCTTCTATTAGTTAATAGTAAAAGACTTTTATATTCCTTAAAATACCATCTACGATGTTGAGTCATTAATTTTACTATTAGTAAATGTGAACATGATAATTTTTATTTTGTTTCAAAACCATTTAGGTCAGTTCTCATTTATATATTTATTTTTACACAATTAATGGTATTTGATAGTTTAAATTAAAACTTACCTGAGTATGAAGATGTTGATGTTTCTAATAACTTGAATGTGAAAGGTATATGAACCTTCATCATGTTCATTTGAGGTATTCTAGGTGGTACTTGATGTAAAGGTGTAGGAAATACAAAATCTTCTCCATGTACTCGAAGTATCATCATGTTCCTATGAATAATTTCATTATTATACTTGTGAAATGGATCAAAGAAAAATTAAAACATTACATTGTTATTATTATTATTGTTTTAGAAAAGTTCAAATTGATATTCAAAATGTTAAGCAGTAAAAACAAACACTTATTCAATCCAGCTAGATTCTCATTTATCATTCATTCAATTTAGTATAATTTTGATTTACAAACAGTGTTTTAATAATTATAAGTGAAGCAATGACTAACAAACATAACATGTTGACTCATATAACTTTTTTTAAATGACCATTAACATTCAACAGTCTTTTTAAATAGTTTGTTGATAACATGGTTAAGCTGAATTTAAAAAATTGGAGGGTATTTAACTGAAATTTAAATACAAAAAAATGTATTGAATAGTAAAATAATATTAGAGCCATGATAAATACATAACAATAATACTAAGATTAATGGCACATACACATCTGCAGAATTTAATTTGTAAATTCATGTAATAGGAATTAGTATACCTATTAAATTATTATATAGATTTAAAAAGTAGGTACCTAGTAACATTATTTACTTAGGTCTTGATCTACCTAGAACCTAGATCATTATAAGCATAATTTCTAAAACAGTTTCCTGGATTTTTCTAAAATACTCCAAATATATAAAAATTAAGAAATCATTGCCCCATTTTTATTAATAAATGTAAACTAAAATAGTACTTGAAATATTAGAAAGTCTTAACAAACTGCCAGTACTAAATTCATTAAAATTAAACAAGTATTTTGCACAATTTATGATAGGCAAATATTTGTTCTTGTTAAAAAAGTTACTATGTAGTTTTTTTGTCAGTGATTCAACTCAAAATAAATTAGCTGAGAAGCTTAACAGGGGAAAAAGGCAACCAAAAATAAATAATCACATGATGTTGTCGTAGGTAAGCTAGTTTATTTTTATACTATGTTTTGTTTAAGTGTAAGTTACCTGGTAATGAATAAAAACATTGCACAAAAACATAATAGCACCGCAAGTACCGAAATAATGTTCGACAATTCAGCTGCCGACACAAGTAACGTGGTCATTGTCTTTGTCACCATTTACAATAAACACTAAACATTTCGCGTAACAAATCCTGCAGACACAAGGTAAACTGTTTACAAGAAATGAACTATTGTTTGCTCACACATTCCCCTTTTAATATTTTGATTTGGCATTGACTAAAAAGTCAACTCCTGACGTTGGCGTCCTTGAAGTAATTTCTTCTCTTTTATACTACACTACTGAGAAGATTTACTATTACAAATCACAGATATTCCTTCGATAATTTTTTATTGATATTCATTCAAAAAATTACACAGTAAAAATATAAAATATTGTCATCTGCAATACGCTTCAAATGTCAAAACAAAAAAACCTATATACGAGGTACACTAAAAAGATTACCATATTCGATAATTTCAGTTTCCTATAATCTTTTCAGAACTTTGTTTTTAAAGTTTTGTTCATGAAATGTGGTAATATTAATATATATTATAATGTACAAGGAACTGAAAAGGTTTGGTACAACACAAAATTCTAATTGTAAGAAGTAATGAACTAACTGAAAACATAAAGTACAAATTCAACAACACATATTCCAACCACACAGATTGATACAAAAATTTATCCTTTAACAAACACTTTTGGTCTATCAAAAACTTTAATTGCTTCATCTACATCTCTCAATTCTTCTTCCAATTGCATTCTCCTTTTCTTTATTCGTAATGTATCACAAGTGATAGACAAACTATTTAAACTGTAAATTAGTTTTTCATAGTTTTGTTTAAGTGTATTCAATGTTTCAACTCTTTCTTTTTCAGGTAATAGAACATGCCCGGTAGGGCAGTTGGGTTCAAGAACAGCATCTGCTTTTTTTTGTTTTGTATCACTTTTAATTGGATGGAATCCTCCTTCTAAACTTTGCTGTTGCTGTGTTTTGATATTAGTTTCTTTAATGTGTAGTTCTACATCACTACAGCTACCACCAAAGTCCGATTCAGTTTGTACTGACCTATCTGAACATTGAGGTTTATTCCGATTTGAAACAGTACTTCTCCTAGATTTATAATTTTTTAATTTAGACTGGTTTTGCGATCTGCCAATTGCTTGTAATGTTTTTTCTATTGATTTGTTAGACACTTGGATTTGTTCATTTTCTTTTTGACCTAATGATAGATCTGATTTAGAACTTGATTTTCTACTTCCCAATGAATACAATTTCTCTCTAGATTTTTTATTCGTGTTTCGTTCTATAGAAGTTTTAGAGTTTTCTGTGGATCTTTGAGCTTCCTGTAAAATATCTTGTAACTGTTTGATAGACTTAATATTTTCCCTTATAAAATTTTTTTTCGTGGTTTTAATAGGTTCGTCAAATATCCCACACAAAGTTTTCAAAGGCATTTTGAATTTGCTCTATTTGATAATTACATTAGCAATTTCGAACTACAAAATAATTCTGTATATTGTCCATACAATTTAACAATTTCCCATTATCCCTTTTTACTTTGAATGTTTTTATAAATAAACTATCAAATATGACAGATGACAGTTGTTATGTGTTTGTTGTCATATACAATAAAAAGAATGGCCTGGAGCTTCGCTACTAGCAGCTAGAGATTTCAATGAATATTATGGAAACGTCCATTCCGTATGTACAGATTAATAAAAAAGAGGAAATAAATAATATGATATGATGGAGGACCGGTTAATTGAGGATCGTCTAAATGTAGCTCTGCACCAACGTTGCCAAGTGTAGTCCTAAACTAAAACGTTTGTGTTTTGGAAAGTAAAAATATTTTAATAATGATATTTATCACAGTTGATTAAAAAGCAATGTGTTAAGAAATCAATATTTGTCATTTTTAAAATTATGTTTAGCAAAACGTACTGAAAATTGTTCGAGTTTACAATACAGAATTATCATACAAAAAGGAAAACTCACGAATGCATAGATACATTTTCCCTAATCGAAAAATTGAATTGTGTAATTGACAGATTATTATAATAATTTTCAATAATAACCTAACCAAAACCACCCTACCTTACCCCCTACCCTAATCCGAATCGAAAAATTGAATTGTGTAATTGACAGATTATTATAATAATTTTCAATAATAACCTAACCAAAACCACCCTACCTTACCCCCTACCCTAATCCGAATCGAAAAATTCTTCGTATTTTTAGTCAATTTTTGAAAAAAACAATAAGAAAATAAAAATAAAAATATCTTGACTCGGACACGACTCGAACCTGGTACCTCTGTGTTAGGAGCCCAGCACACTTACGCTGGGCTAATCTCTGCACACATTAATGATATCGTATAGAAGGTTAAAAGCTTTAGAACCGTCGCATAAAAGCCGAGCGCCACCGGAGATACTCGATGGCGCCCTTTCAGTTTAGGACTACACAGGGCAACGTTGGTGCAGAGCTACATTTAGACGCTCCTGTTAATTGTAGCTCAAATGAGTACAGTGTTGCCAGGTTCTTCTGATCTGATACATGAACCGGTTTGGCGGGACATTTAAAATTATATTTTATTTGAATATTAATACTAAAATTACTGCACAAATTTATTGCGAGCGTGTATGAAAAAATACTAGAGACAAGACTTTAAATGGTGCATGGTTCTAATAATACTACATGTTTGGCGGGACATTCAAAATTATATTTTATTTGAATAATAATACTAAAATTCGTAAACAAATTTATTCTAGGGTCAAGACTTTAATTGGCACGTTGGTAAATTACATTAACACTTCCATTTTCACAAATAGAAAAAAAGACTTAAACTTACTGGAGCCAAAAGAATTTTGATGGTACAGGATGATTTACCATTTTTATCATTGAAGATAGAAAAAAGACATAAATATAAATGTTGTTGGGCTCATAGCGATTTTTTTATTGTAGACTTTTCTTATACAGTGTCATAGTTTTGCACCACCACTATCAACTTATTATATATCCTGCACTTTTTGCATTTTTTAAATACCTACCTCATAAAAATGGACAAAACAATTGCTCTATTGTAACCACTAATGAGTTTTATTGTCACTACGTTAGGTCAAGCATATTGAGTATCAAACAGTTTAATTTCATGAAATAAGAACACAGGTTACTAACTTTTTTGAAATCCTTTATTTTTATTAGGTATACCTAGCCTTCGATAAATAATAAATATTTAAATATTACATACTTATATGCAGCAGCTTTAAAAACTAAAATACTACAGGTGGGCTAGCTGATATGAAAAACACTCAAACGTGGAATAGAAAAATTTGTATTATGTAACAAAAGATACACCACCAACCATGCACAAACTTATAAAATATATTAAGAAATTAAACAAAATTCCCACTACAGCCATTTAAATACATAATATACAAGATACAAAAAAAAATACAAAAAAAACAGAAGGAGTTTAAATAAATAGCTTGATTTATTGTAAAGTCGCAGTCTATTAAGCAAGAGTAATAAGAAAATTTCCCACCAGCACCCATTTAAATACATATATACATATATAAAACCTAAAAAGCATTTTTATTAACAACAAAAAAACACTAAGCATTTAAATGATTATCTTTATTTCTGAAGTCACAGTCTATTAAACAAGCAGTAACGACAAAATTCAAATACCCCATTTACCTATCTACCCCTATAATACACATATAGCAATATTTACACATTATTTCCAACCATACTTTGCAACCACATTACAGACAAAATAAAAATAGCACATGAGAACCCAAATGACCACTCCAATATTTAGTTATATAAGTGATCATTTTTTGAATTATCTGAAATGTAAATATTTTGAGATAAAGTATTTTTTATTATTTGTATTTAGATGAAAAAACTTTTGCACAAAATTCACAGGCAAAAATTTTACTTGCAGCACTTTCCATTCTTTCTATTTCACAATAAAAATTAAAACTAATCAAAATCGTCAAAACCAAGTATCAAAACAAGAAAAAATTATATAATAAACAAAATCAAAAATCTATGAACCTGTGTATGCACGATGGCATATGAGATGACCTTGGTAAATGCTTAAAGAAATGCGGCAACGCTGTCCTCATCTGCGCTTCATTTAACCGGTCCGATATGATGGTATCCAAGGAAAATGTTTAGTATTTGTTGTATTTATAACAAATTTTCATATTTGATATTATTAATTTATTGTAATAAACTATTGCATAACGGCAAGAAATATGTCTTCTACTGAAAAATTAGTGTCTGTAGATTTTGAGGTTTTTGGCAGAGTGCAAGGTAACAATTGCAAACAAAGATAATTATTTATTAACTAATTGAATCTTATTTATTTTAGGAGTATTTTTCCGAAAGGTAATGAATACATATTCGATAAATATTTGTCAAATATTTACATTTATAATTCGTAGTATACCGAAAAAGAAGCAAACCGTTTGGATTTAAAAGGTTGGTGTATGAATACAGACCAGAATACTGTAAAAGGAGTTATTGAAGGACCTAGTTCTAATATCGAAAAAATGTGAGTATAGTTAGTTTTTATAAATATTTTCCTAATTGAGATGATACATTCAGTTAGAAAAATGTGTATGTTAATTTATTTGTTAAATATTTGACTTTTCAGGAAGTGGTGGTTGCAAAAAACTGGAAGTCCATCATCAAGAATTGATAGAGCAGTTTTCACTAATGAAAAGGATATAAACCGGAATACATTTGATACATTTAAAATCAAACGATAAAAACTGTTCTTTAAATAACTTTGCAAAAAATTATTAGTTAATTTATTTATGTATCACTACCATAACTCAGTATTTTCAAGATTTTGTAACTATTTAAGTTTCTAGAAAGAACTCATTATATAGAAATTAGCAAGTTTGTATCTCTGACTGTTTTAAGAAGCTTCATGGGAATAAATTATGATGTGTTAAATAAAATATGGGAAAAACATCTACTTGAGTTTTTGTTTAACAGATCTATTATATAAAAAAAACTTCATAATAAAAAATTGTATAGACTATTGAAAAAAATATAACATTACATAATATTAAAACTATAATTTAAAATATTCATGAAAAAAAATATATAATTTCAAAGGGAACATTAAAATCACACTAAATCGAGCGCACTAACAATACTATAAATAATTATCCAAAGGAAAAACACGCATATAGTTCCAATGAACAGATAAGTCTTTTTTTTATTCCACGGCGCGTCACCAGACAAATCCGGAGGTGTGTACCTTTGTCGTGCATTTCGACAGACTTCAGGAGTACAAGTTAAATGCGGTTTATTTGCGCCAGAGGTGTGAGCTCCATTTACCGTAATTTTTGTTAGTTCTGTTCCTTTTTCCCTAGAAGCCATCTGTAAAAAAATAATAAAGGTTAAAATTCTCTTATACATGTCGACTTTTCCATTGTGTGTCCAATAATGGACAAAAAAAATTCTATTGTTAAATAAAGCAGATATACCTTTTTTATACAAAGTGCAGCCTCTTATAAATAACTACCATAAATCAGAGGAATGTGAAATACCTTTATAAAATTTGTCTCAAATCTTTTTAGTTTATAAGATACAGGCTTGAGACTTATAGAGGCTTCGTCGATAGTATATGTAGAATTTTTTGCAAAGGAAAACTACTCAATAAAGTTGAGTTTTTCGGAGTTGTTTTCAGTGACATAGCTTAATTATTCTTATTGGCTTAATAGAAAATGGTTTTTGTTACTGCTTTTTCGTCCTCAATGGGGATTCCCCACGAGTCGCACTAGAGCGCAAACCCAAAGAGTCGCGGCAACAAAATATATTCTTAGTGCAATGACTTATTCTAAAACTGAGCGCTATTTTAACCGAATTTTATCATAAACGTTAGGTTCCTCTTGTCCTTTCGGTCAGGAGACCTACAGCCCACATATTGTTACGCTATTGCATTGGACAGAATTCTTTAATAAGACTAGAAAAATGTTTCGAAAAGTTGCAGCTTAGCCAAAGAATACACCAACTAACAAGAAGCGAAGCCCGACGCAATCTCTTTGATGTTTTGGTAACAAAAATTTATGCCCTTGAGAGACTGACGTTGACAGATAACTTATTAAATAGGTACACTGAGAAAATGATCAAGTTTTTAAATATCGGCGATATAATTGGTCGACAAAGTGAAGTATGACAAGTATCTCATTATAAAAATGGCTCCTTTCAGACATGCGCATACAAAAAAAGGAAAGGCAGCTTCGCTTCTTGGTTGCTGGTGTATTCTTTTGGCTTAGCCTCTAATTAAACTAACAAATCTTATCCTTATTGTTTTAAAAATCGTTTATAATACTTTATTTAAACCAAATTCTAATAAAATAAAGAGGGTTCACCACTGAAAACATTCCAAACTATTCGATGGTTCACTCATTTACAGAGTTAGGAAGAAATATATGGAACAAACTGAAGAAACTATTAATAGATAATTGAATTTACTGTTTGGACCCTTAGGTACTTTGTGGAAACTACTCATATTACTTTTTAAATGAAATTAATAACTGTTTCAAATTAATTCCAGCTTAATGAAAAAATATATGAAAATTCTAAATTATTGATAATTATTTCGATATGTAACTTCTGTCATTCTGACGATGATTCTTGCAAAAATATTCGTGTTGTGACTATATATATAACGTTTTAAAAAATAATCTATTATAGGTATCCAATTATTCACACGAATATTAATTAAAAAAATATATAAACTATAATACATACTTAGGTACTCTATTTATAATTTTTCGTGTATCAATGTACTTAGTGTGGGATGATTTGACTTTAAAAACTTCTCAAGTGATATTAACCAAACATTTATTCCAGGTTGCATATACTTTCTGACAACTGACTAAGTATAAACTTTTACGACATATAAACCAATACCGTTTCTGTAAATATTTTGATTTAAATTATCTCTTGACCTGCTATTAAGAACATTAACACTTTAATAACTGGAACTTTTACACATTCGATAATAATTGTAGTGTAAAATGGATCTGAGACATTAGACATATCTTTTATAAATCGGTAGGTGTGAAAACAGTTAAGTACATTTCGTTTAAGTATAAACCGGAAGATGTTCAAATGATGTTTTACCACACAGAAATTCGTTAGAGTTTATGAAGACCTCGTTTTAACAGCGAATATTCTTACTAATTACATACTATTAGGAACTGACCAATTGAGTCACACCGCCTGATTGTAAAAAATAAAATTAGTAGGGTACCTAATACCTTTACAATGGTTGAGTGAGCTGTTCACGTTAATCATCAAGTTTATAAAAAGATTTATCAGTAAATATATCAATTATTAAACATATCTCATTCTAACATATTCCGGTGTTTTTCTTAAAAACCGCCGGCTCCTGCTTCTTTTATAAAAGTAGAAAAACTTATGACAACTGTTACAGTAGACTAGACATCGCTATTATACTCCCAACTAGCAAAATATACACATAAAAAATGTTTAAGGAATACAAAGATTTTTTCTCGTATATACATGAATTTTAATCGTATTTTTAAAAGTGACATATCGTTATGATGACTGATTAGTCAGTAATGAATTCCTCTTAATTTCAAATTAATTTTCTCTTTGATGGAATAATTTAACAAAAGTTAAAAGGTGCACTAATTTAATTGAAATTCTTAACACATCCATGAATGTAAAACATAAAAATCTAAACAAAAAATGTTTTTAATAATCTGTATTTCCTCGAAAAGCATTAATTACAGCTTGACACCGTCTTGGCATACTTAAAATTATAATATGGTTGCATAGCTATTGTATTACTTATAATAGCGACGTTAATAGTATATTGTATCCTAGGCGGTAAAGTGGCATTTTTCAGGACGAAAAAAGATATGGACAGGCGAGGCACAGCCGAGCCTGGTCACTTCTTGAGGCACTTTACTGCCGGGGCTTACACATAATTTTTTATCCTACACAATAATTATTGGTAATATTATTTCTATAAACTTTTTATTTTATAATATGAAATTCATTACCGTTTTTATCCTACACAATAATTGTTACATTATTTTATCTGATTCAGGTTCCATAACTGACAAGTTAAACTTCAAACAATACGTTGAGATCTATTCTAACAAAAACGAAGCCAAAAATGAAGAACAATCTTCAAAAAACTGCATATATCAGATATCTTGTGAATGCGACAAATTCTATTTAGGTGAAACATCTAGACCATTGAAAGTCCGAATAAATGAACATAAAAAGTATATCAAAGATAGGGAGTTCTTTAAGTCAGGTATTTGCAAACATGCTTGGGAAGAGGGGCATCAAATTCAATGGGATTCGACAAAAATAATATTGAAAGAGCCCAATAATAAAAGACGAAAAATCAAAGAAAGTGCTTTAATACAACTAAATTCAGATAAATGTGTAGCTAGTATTTCAGCCGAATGTAGTCAAATTTGGTTACCAATGTTAGAAAGAGAAATTTCCAATAATCAATTACCGGCGTTATCAGGATAGCATCATAAGTTTTTATCCAGGTTTTCTTATGATTTATCTTTGGAATGGTTGTTAATCGATACACACTTCAATACACAAAATCACCAAACTGAGTTATACATATTTTGAAAACAAAATAATCATACACAAAAAAGTAACAACAAACGCGTTTATATTAACAAAATTTCCAAAATAAGCAAGAAAAAAGCGCTATCCCAATAAAAACCGTTCCTGGAACGTGCACTTTACTGGATTCCATTTCTAGTGGACTACATATCGTTAGAATGTCATGAAATAAAATATTTTATTTCTCATTTTACCAGAGGTGTGATCTACTATGAATGGACCTTAATAAAATTTGACAACAAAGTTTTGTAGTCTTAAACTTCAAAATATGATTGATTGTCTAGTTGTCAAATTTTTTCGTTGTGTCAGATAGGGACCAAAAATTTTTCATTCATTCATTATTAGTTAATCTTGACAACGGTAGCTGGAACGCTACCGAAACGTTGAAATAAAAAAATAAAAAAACATTATTGTGGTTTGATTCCCAAGAAAATAGGAAAAAATAACAAGTAATGCCACAAGGAACTTATAGAAGAAACTTATGATTATATTTGCATCAGACATTGACAACTAACTATTTATTTTTATACTGACGTTTAATGGTGTTGTTTATTTTAAGCGATTCGTTTTTGTTTTTTCTGAATATGATGTGATTGAAATGGCTTATGCTATTTTAAGTGGGATATCAATCAAATTGACAATTTTTATTTAATTTGTCAATCGGGGCGCTAACTAGCGTGTAAACGTAAAATTTATTTTCTCGCCTAGGCATAGAAAGCTGGTAAAATTCAACTTTCTCATAGTGTAGGAGAAAAAATTTATTTGTAAAGGAAGCTGTATTTGTATTAGAGTTCCTTAAGATTATTGTTGCTCTGCGCAGAAGTAAAACATTACACAATAAATGTATAAGTATTTTATAATCATCTTACTCAGGGAAATAGGACTAAAGGAGCTACTATAGTCTCTGAGACGTTCCTCAGGAACTAAGTAGAAGTGAGAGGGCACAATAGATCTTTTAGGTCTCCAGTGAATATTACCCCATCATACATACATACAAATTATCCTATACCTTTGTGCTGCCATCTGAATTCCACTGTAGACAAAAGTCAACCATGCGCAATGATATCAAACTTATAATTATGTATGTGAAATTGGGCTTTCTGCAGATAAAATAAAAAAGGCTGCAGAAGGATTATAAAATGGAAGTTATAAGAATAAATATAAACTAGACTTATAGGTATATACGACGATGATATGAATCCAAAAAGTGACAGCTAATTGAGGTATACTTTGTTGTCTATTTTAGAATAACATCAACCGATTAGTTATTAGTAAAAAGCATACGCGTTATTTACTAGATTGAAAATAGCTGAAGTTTAGTTTGCTGACTTTGTAAGAACAAAAACAAATTATGTAAATACTAAGCAATATGTTAGAAAGAAGCTTTTAAATTTTGATAAATTTAATATTAAATATTCTGATTTCTTCAGGAATCCGTTAGGTTTATGCACGTATTTTCCAAATATATTCTAAGAATTACTCACTATAATCACATGGTATTATTTGTTTTCATACCACAGATGAATATACCATGACTATTACATTACATACACAATAACAATTAACCAACAAACTATAATACGTATTGGTAAATATTTCAAACATTAACATTGTTCATTGATAACCTTAATATATACCCGATAGTACTTTATTTGCTACTATTCAAAAAAAAATCATGTTAAAATTATAAAAAATAAAACTATATTACGGGTGGATAAAAATAAATGAAATGAAGTTAAAACATTTCAAACATTAACATCGTTTATTGATAACCTTAATATACACGCCATAGTACCTACTTTAATTGCTATTATTCAAAAAAAATCATGTTAAAATTATAAAAAATAGAACTATATTACGGGTGGATAAAAATAAATGAAATAAAGTTAAACATTTTGAATATTGCGTTGAAAAATTAATATTTACATTTTCAAAGTATGTATTTCAAGTGTGATTTTCCGAAACACGGCCAACAAATCGATATATACCAATCTGCAGTAGGTACTTAACAGCTCTTTGATCTTGCAGAGTAATTAATATATTGTTGCTACCTGATCCGCTTTTGAGACAAATGTCGACACCATCTTTTTGGAAACATTTCGAGAACAGATAACTTTCGTCGGTTTTGGACATAACTGTAAATATGTTCTAAATTTTCTGCGCAAAACCGGTTTAGAGTTTTTGACTCCAATTGCATCTAAAACCACAGAAATATAGCCCATACTTCTGGTGCGGTTTCGCAAGTTGAAACCCACAAGCACTTTTACCAGGTATACCTACCGTAGTATAATGTGGTATACCAAGAAAAAATCGCCCATTGTAGCAAGACAACTATTCATTCATTCATTCGTTTGGGTTGTCCTCAACAGCCTAGGCACTTGAACTGAGTCTTTGTACCATTTCCCATGTTATCTACTTCCATTCCAGAAGCTTTGTGTCTTCTATGTAGGCCACCAGTTTGACTAGAGGGATTTTCAGTATTTGTAATGGTTGTATTATTTCCTCTCCAAAGTGCTTCCGTCTGAGTCCATGTAAGTTCTCGCAGAAGCAGAGTATGTGAGTAGATGTTTCATCATAGAGTTCATATTTCCTGCATATAGGCTCATTAACTTTGCCCATTTTGTGCAGAAGTCTCCTCAGGGTGCAGTGTCCAGGCACCAGGTCGGTAACTGTTTTCAAATGTCTCTTACGCAGTTTCAATAGCCTGGGTGAGCGTTCCTTGTCTACCTTGTTCAGTATATGTAGGTGTCCTTGTGTCGACCTCCATTTGAGTTGGTGTTCCCTATCTAGCCAGTTTCCGATTTCCCCTCTTATGCAATCTCCATTAGAACCTTCTTTAACTAACTGGTCAGCCATTTCATTACCTGCAATCCCCTCAAGTGCCGGGACCCATATTAGAGACACTTTGTTGTCTCTTGCCAGCACTGGCGGATCTGAGGGGGGGGGCATGGCCCCCCCTTGATATTGGTTCAACAACCAGAGCCTGGATATGCAACTAAACCTTTGATTGGTTTTCAACAATAAAAATAAAGAAGTTTTTCTTCGTTGAGGCGAATAAAAAGTTGGCTCCGATCTACTATTTCAGAAGATAGGCTATCTGGCTTAGCCATTATTAACGCCCATCCGGACATTGAGATCAATGAACAATTAGTTATTAACAGATTTGCCAACAGTGGCCCAAGGCATATGGATTTTGTTTTATAAATAATGATTTGATAAGTTTTTGTTTTAGGTGTTTTATTTTTGGAAGTTTATTATTAGAATTGTGGATTTGTGTTTTTGTTTGCTTAGTTACATTTTTATCCATCTTATTTATGTTATTGTTTACTAGTTTCAGTTGTTTTCAGTATATTTTCAAACAGTGACCAAAGACATATCTTTCTGAACAATAATTTTATCAAGTTTTTGTTCCAGTTGTTTTATTTTGAGAATTTATTATTTATTAGAATTGTGGAATTTTGTTTTTGCTTGTTTCGCCATATTTTGTTCAATCTTCAATCTTATTTATATTATTGTTCACTGGTTTCAGTTGTTTCAAATAAAGAAAATATTTATTTTTATATAATTCATTTCTATGGATTTTATTACTTTGGTTACAAATTTCCATTAACTCATGGCCCCCCCCTAAAAAACTCCCTAGATCCGCCAGTGCTTGCCAGCTTGTTGAGGGATTCTTTACAGTTTTTTCACCAGTCTAGACCTAGTTGTTGGAATACTGATAGTTTTAAGCAGAGCCTGGCTGCCAGAGTGAATATTTTTATTTTTTGTCCGGTATATCCTCTTCTGATGTTTTCATCAATACAAGCTATACAACTATTACCTTATCTTCTTTTTTCAATATATTCCAATAAAAAACTTTTGTCTATTACTAATCTATGTTATTTCATCCAACACAAAATAAATAAATAAATAAATACTGAATCATTTTATAAATTCAAAATATACAACACTTTTGCTCATGCGAGTGTATATTTGAGTTTAAGATGTGTTAATTGTATTTTTGTTTTTATTATTACAATTTTAAACTACACATATTATCACCATATTGTTTTGTAAATGTGAAACGATTATATTTATATTTATATAGTGGCTTAACACTCCCGTAGGAGTAGCGCCGCTCTTACGAGCTTTCAGATCCTTTTGTAATGGTGGATCACGCCATATTTACTTTTTTATATTTTTTCTACTATTTGTAGCCATTGCTTCCTGTCCTGAGTTTTCTCTTCCCAGTTTTCAATTCCTATTATCTTGAGATCACCTACTACCTCGTGCAACCAATTTATCCTGGGTCTTCCCCTTCTTCTCTTATTACAAGGCTTCCACTCTAACATTGAGTATATTATTGATCTCTTACCTGCTCTCCGTATGTGTCCCAACCATTTTAATCTTTGCTCTTTAATTTTTCTTACTTTTTTATCTCTTGATATAGTTCCATATTCGTTCTTAGTATTTTTCGTTCTTGGTATTCTCATATCCTATCTTGTTATTGTTTTTTATTCATAGTTAATGTTTCTGCCCCATACATCATCACCGGTCTGATTATTGTATTATATATTCTTATTTTTGTGCGCTTGCTAATTATTTTATTTTTTAATAATTATTTGTTTGCCTGAAATGCTTTGTTTGTTGCAACGATTCTTTCGCCCTTATCTCAGTCTCTCTGTCTCCGTCACTACTTATTGTTATCCCCAGATATTTAACTCTATCCACTTCTTCAAATTCATAATTTGGTTTTATATATGTGAAACAATTGGGCAATAAATAATTGTATTGTTTAGAAACTTTCCGTACCCCCTCGTATTTACCCCGTCGATATTGTATCTAAAGCAATAATTTTTTTAAACAAACGTGAAATATACAATATATATACTTCCTACACTCACTTTATTGCCCGAAATATTCGTAATATATCATTTCTGATTAGATGCAGTTATATGCTAATTTTTTTATGATTATATTTTCTAAGAATTGAGATTTGAAACAATGTACTTATTGTGATTGCATGAACATGTATTCGAATACAAGTTGTCCTTGCTTTTATTGCTTCCAATAAATTGCCAGTAGATATAAATAAAAAAACTATAGGTAATTTATACAACATTGTGGGTGAAAAAAATTAAAATCGTTACCTGTTCCAATGTTAAAAATCACTATTATAGTATTCACACCAACACCCAAAATATGTCTCTTTCATTAAACTATTTTGAAACATTTTTGGCAAATAAAATTAATAGACTTACATTATTATTTTCGTTATCATATTGTTGACAAATTTCCATCGATAACAAACGAACCACAAACCAAAATTCTTGTTTGCTAAACGAAGTTAACAATCAAAATATTTTGGAATTATTTACACTGTTGTTCAATGCACTTATTATTGGTAGTTGTGATGACATAATTTACGGTCAACAACAATATACTGCTCGGTTCTGCCGACATACATTTATGGGTCACTTACTTTCACTGTTAAAACTGATTTTACGTGTACAGAGTGAATCAATATTTACAAAAATTTATCGATATAGTACGGCCGCTCTTATCAATTTCGGTTTAGAAACTTATAGCGATAAGGTGTTCAGATAAAGTGCAAAAACTAAGTTAAACGGGGTGAGAATAAATTCCACAGAACCGTGGGTTTTATATTACCCAAAAATATCCGTGATCAAGTGCTTCTAACTAGACTACGTTTAGGCCACTATTAAGCTTCTAATCCGAAACTGACAAACTAGGAGCGGCCGTACTATTTTTATTTTATGTAGGAAAAATCAAAAATTTATAAATACCTTAAAGTACTTCAGTTAAAATATCATTTGGAAATGCAAAGTTATATCAAAAGAATGAGTAGGTACCTATTTATGAAAATTTTACAATATTTATATCAAAACCTAAGTCTAAAGGCTGGTTTAGCCAACGAATAGTGCGTACCACACAATTCTTAGTACGTAATGGATAATTGTTATATCTTAAAATTTATATGTAACCGTTTACCCAACGTACAGTGAACAGTTCATTATTTAGGGCCGGTTGTACAATTGTAGCTTAGTGAAGGCTCAAGTGTGAACTCAGGTTTAGCGTCAGATTGCTCTTGTACAAAGTAAGCTTACGCTTGAGCTTGATTTAAACCTTAATAAGGCCCATATTCTCCGTTTTCTCTTTTAAGCGAAGCTTCCGTAAGCCCGCTTAAAACTCAAGCCTAGCTTAAATTTTTGCGTTATGCACCACAGAAGAATAAAGCTGGATTTATAGATTGACGGACTGTAAACATATATACCACACGTAGACGCACTGGAGATGTAACGAACGGTATGTAAAAATTGTTGCAGTTATAAATAAACGGAACGGAAATTTTGCGCATGGGCAGAGGTAACGTACTCGCGACATTCAAATTAACCTAGAAATTATACAAATCATCTACAGCTTGTGTCCTATGTTGTTTTGAGCATTAAATTTTGTATTATAATCTAAATATTTATATAGTTTGAATTACAAATGGATTACGAAATACATGAAGATATTAGGCTTCTTGGAGCCGTGGGACTACTATTGTGTGCAGTAGCATTGGAAAAGTGTCGACAAGCACAAACTCGAAAAACGACTCTAAACTAAACAGTAAACAAAGGATATTTATGCCAATCTATGAAACATTCAAAAACACAACATCAAATGACAGCTGATAGCCACGCTATTCTTTCCTTTGATTGGCCGGACGTAAGAACGCACTGTGAAAAGATAAAAGTTGGCCAACTCTTCCGTTCCCCTTACGTTACGTCATGCACTTACGTTCCTTTATAAACAAGGTACGTAAATTCTATAGTTGATCTTTTCACAATGCGTCTACGTTTACAGTCAGTCAAACTATAAATCCTGATTAAGTGTGGCTCAACTAAGCGTTGAAAAAACTTGGCAACGTTGTATTTTTTAGGGTATTTGAATATTTTATGTTGAGTATCAACTGTCAAAGTATGTGTGAACTGTAACTGTGAACCGAATGTTTGGTTTTATTTAGTATTCACGATATTTACTGTGTATTTTGATATTTATTGAGAAGTGGGAGGAAAAGTAAGAGTTCCAAACTTTACTACTACGGAGAAGTTCCACTTGTTAAGAATTATAGCTAATAAATATGCACCCATAATAGAAGAAAAAAAAAACCAATATAGATCTAAATATATTATAATCATAGTATTTTCTTCCCTTAGATATCCAACCACCTACAAATTAGATAGAGTACTAACTATAAATATGTTTAAATTGTATTAAAAAAAGGTGTTTACAAGTCGTTTTCGAATTCTAAAGCATCTTCTATGAGCTCCAGCACATATAGTGTTGTAGGCTTAGTCAGTCTGAATCTTCTATAGAAGAGGCCATATCATCCATATCATCATCCATCCATATCATCATCCATCCATATCATCTAGTTGAACGTCAAAACGTCTTCGTGGAAATCCAAAATCAATAATATATCATTATCGTCTTCCAGCATGATTTCAACTTCAATTTCCATCATTATTCATCAAATTCACATTCCTTCTATGGAATGCGAAACGACACAAATTATTCACAAACCTTCACATTTATAACACAATATTGTATCTGGACAAAACAAATAATAAAATGTGATTGTTATTATGTCTAAATCTAATCTAACAACGTTTGTGGATGTGGTGCATACAAAACTGAAGTGTTAAGCGAGCTACACCCTTAAGCTTCGCTTATTGGTATACGGCGAATATGGGCATAAACTTAGTAAAGCCTTAAAGAGGGCAGGTTAAATGTAAGCTTAAGCACGGAACATAAATTGTTGTCATGTTCCTGGCTTAAATGTAAATAAATTGTATGCAAACATAACCTGTACTTGATTTATTTTCAAATTAAAAGTTTATCAAAGTTGAATATGGATATTTCAACCGATGATGGGGATTTTTTGAAATCGTATAACACCCGAGAAGACCTCGGGTGTATAGAGAGCGTATAAATCACTTTGAATGTTGGAGGGATCATGAGTTTATTCAAAGATTTCGTCTATCTAAAGAAACCGTTCGCTTTGTGACAGATTGTATATCAGAGGAAATTTCTTGCAAAACTAATAGTTACGAACAATCCCCCCAAATGCCGAATTAGTTAGGTGACATCTTCATTTGACAAACATATTTTGACCAATTTACTTCATACGCATGCGTTAGTTCTAAATAAGGTATACCAACACTTGCAAATATAGGTTTAGTAGAGCTGCTACTGGACCATGTTTGTACAACAGGTTTAGGGTTGATCTAAGCTTATATTTTAAGCCCAGCTCAGTTGAGCTGAATTTTAAGCTTCAAATGTACAACCGGACCTTCGTGTTTAAAATACACTTCATCCACAAAGTTCGCAGCTTTCAACTTTATGTATTAGGAATTACGTTAATAACGCATGTGCGTGCGTGGCCATTTTCTTCTTATTTTCCATGGTTAAGATCAGCATACCCTCAAAATTTTTAAGTTTCACGATAATTTTAAAGGTAAACCAAAATTTCAGTTTTTATATTTAAAAATAAATACAAAAATGAGGTTTTACCTACTCAAGTGTAGTGTCAACATGTCAACTGACAGTTTTTAAAGCATAAAAATTACGCATTGTATAAACACCATTTTTCTGTTCTGCTCTAGGCGTTATAATGAAGTACTCATTACACTTTAGGCACAAAAATTATAAATTGCACACTATCCGTTGGATAAACCATCCCTAAGAGGTTAAAAATTGAAGAATTACAATATATACGTTTGAATTTTCAGCTTAAAATACATTGCCGTCACTGACAGGTGTCATTTGATGTAAAAATATGAAAAAATTACCTTTAAAACCACGTTTTGGAAAATAATTTCAATCTACATTGTTATCTTTTCAGTATGCATCGACCTCTAACATTTCACACATATTTTATATTAGATAACTTTAATATACTTAATTAAATCATGGTATTCCATATTTTACGGACTGTGACTACACAAAATTACTGATAAGTAATGACAGAATGGTTTCACACTAACAAAACATCATTATCTGCTTCTGTTGCTGTCACAAGCTATAGCCCAGATTAATTAGTCTCTGCGCATTCTTACCGGACACAATCCGCCATCTTAGCTAAAACACCAATCACAAAAGTGTGACGTCAACCTTTTGTATATCGTTCGTGGTGTCTGATTTTGTTTGCCCTTAATGATATTTACTCTTTATAGAATTCATTACCTACTATCACACAAAATAATTCAAATTAGTAATCAAAATAAATTTATAATCTGCAAACTGTGAATTATTTTTGAAGTATTTATTGATGTCGTAGAGACGCCATAACTAGTCTAACGTTTTGGTGCAAAATTTAAATTGTATTTTAAAAACGTAAATTTTTTTGAAGAAACAACATTTTTTTTACAGATACATTTCGAGCTACGAAAAAATGAACTAAATTTGTGTTTTTGCACAATGGGGTGTTAAACTAGTATCCGGCATTTGGTATACTATTACTATACTTGGCAAAAATAAATTTTTTTAAACCGTATATTTTAGGAAAAAACTGGAAATTAAGAATTGCTAAATGTTTGCAACTCTCACTACAGATACGTCACATATCTAAAGTTAGCCACTTTCTGATTAGATGTTGTGTGAACTAATAGCCAGTTATAAAAAGGGAATTCGAATTTGAAGATTGAAGAATTGTCAAAGTCTATAATACACATGTTTGGTTCACAGTTTATACTAGCTTGACATTCCAATATTATAAAAATTGAAAGCATTATTGTGTTAATATTTGTTTAATTCTGAGTTAGTTTTACATCTTTTTAAGTTAAAATAATGTAAACACCATATAGATCTTGTTTTGTATCATACTGCACGAATACAACAGTAACAATGCGTCGTAAAAAGTTTGTAACTGTGCCTACAGAATAAATTAGACGGAAATTGTGGTTTGTGGCTGCTAGAAGAAAATATAAACAGACTACAAGTAGATATTATTGCTGCAAAAATCATTTTGATGTGAGTCATTAACTATAAGAGAAATAAAACATAAGTGTAACATAGTTTTTTTAATTTTAAAAAAGAAGACGACATAATTGGGATCCTATGTCAACTCTTTTGCACCTAACTTCTTTTTTAGGTAATTTACGTCACAGCATAAATGACGAGTTATTTAAATCATCTAATAGTTTGTGACCAAGCAAGAAAGAAAATATTGAAAATAAATGATTCCCCATTATGATTTTCTCCACCATTAATAAGCATTGATGAAATATAATATTTTTGTAAGTTTAATACCTCACTTAGTACATATTATAATTTCACTTTTGAATGACGCGAGCCCATCTTTATTCTCGCTTGAATATAATTTCAAAGTTGATTATTTATGATTATGTAATTTCAAGGATTTCTACATAATATTTTTATCCTCACGTATATCTTTCACTTTCGGATGTATCTTCTAGTGGTGATGATTACGAGAGAAATGAAAATTAAAAATACAACTTAAAAACCGAATCAGTGATAACGTTATTTTCATTTGTGTGATTGGACGATAAGAAAATTTCATGAATAATTATTATTATAGTTAACAATTTGCTATAGATAATGTGCTCTTCTGGTGGGATCGTCTAGAGAATCAGTAAAAAAATTCTACGAGTCATATATACATTGAGTTTGTTTTTGTTCCAACATGAATCGAAGTAATGAGGTATTAACCACAGCTGGGAATGTTGAGGTAAGTGGAGTAAATCATATAAATATTTTTAGATGACGAACTATAGGATAAAGAAATTGACGGAAGTAAATATCCAGTATTTATATCTACCTTTTGCTTAAAAGCCCACTTCGATTAACGCGAATTTTCGATATGTTATTTTCGAATATATAAGCTATCTTTTCGGCTAAACCACAATATGCCAACTTTTTTCTTTCCAGGGATACAACCTTGCAAACTCAAAATGTCATTTTATCATTTTTTTCACGTAGTTTTCGGCTTCTAGCGCTTTTCAGGTACGCCCTATGATAAATTCAATATCGCCATTGTATTCTACTAAAAAAAATACCTATCACATGTTGGAAAAATTTATTTATTAGTTGATCTTGAAAATTGACAATTATATACAAAAATTTCGCATACTCACGATGTATTAACGCAAATTTGTACTACTTTCGAAATGGAGATGGACTCAGTAACTACTGCTGAACATTTGATAGGTACTTATTTTTCCACACAAAATACGATAGCGCTATTGAATTTATCATAGGGCGTACCTGAAAAGCCCTGGAAGACTATTGAATTTTGTTTATCAAAAATTACAAATGTATTTTTTCTAATATAGACATTCAATACAATTCTATTATTTAAAAAAAATGCATACAGAAATATCCTTTTATCACCAAAGTTTACACATCTTGAGAGGGTTTCTATTGTTTTCTAATCTGCTGATAATGAATTTATTTTGTTATTTTACAAAGTCTAAAAGTAGGATATTGATAATACCCAGCTCTCGTCCATATCTCAACAACAGAACTGTTTATCATTTTGAAATAAAAAATGATACGTTGTATGTACAGGGTGATTCATTAAGAGTGGCGTTACCGGCCGTATCTCGAAAACTGTATGAATTTGGACTAGTTTTTCGCTAGGTGGCGCAATCTATCACTCAGCAATTACTTCATGTAAACACACTAACTGCTAGAGATGTAAAAGTGTATAATACAATTGTATAATACATTTTTAAAATATGTATTTTTTGTATTGTATAAAACTATTATACCGGTATTATACTCAGACAAATGTCAAATACAAAGTTTTGTGGTTTTGTCACTTCTCACAATAGATATTTTTTGCTTCTCACCATCTCAGTTTTGAAATTTATTCAATCTCCAGCAAATGTATGTTTTTTGTTTTGAAATTTATTCAATCTCCAGCAAATGTATATTTTTTCAACCTTATTTAATTCTAACTTAGTAACTTGTCATATATAGTTGGGTTAAGTTTTTCAATGTCCTATAATTTCCTGACCATGAATTGGTATAATACCGTATTATACGGGGTACAATACAGTGTAAAATTCAGGTAATATGAAATACCGTGTTTTCACATCTCTACTAACAGCCAGTTTCACAATCGGTGGTAAACTCTTATGGTTAAGTGACCTTAACCGAGACGCTACTCAATGGAACTTGTTTCACAATCATCATTTAATTAATGGTCAGTTAACTTATGAAATTGTATTTACTTTTGTTACGTTGGTATGAAAACCATCGATAGTATGGTGTTCTATGTCAAATGAAAGGAAAAAGAAGACCTTAGGAGGTTATGTTTTACAGTTTTTATACTGAAACTACCAACTGGGAAATAACCTCCTCAGTTTCTTCCAACAGACTTTCTACTGTCCAAACGAAATCTGCAGACAAAATTGTGATTGTCGAAGTATTCGAAATAATCACGTCTTGGACGTATAATTTTTGGCCGTCTGGCTTCATCGTCACAGCTATAGGCATTAACATTGGCCGCATTCAGAAAGCAAAAACGATGAGTTAACGATGAGAAAGAGGTCACGTGACGATAACTAATCTGGATAACTTTTTCTGAATATTTCCCTCATGTGTGAAAAATCCCATGAGAGGTGTGCAATTATCGATAACGATACATAGGCAATACAAAACATGTGTAGCTATATGGCCGGGACACACTAAACATATTGTCAATATAGTACCTAGTCTTGCTGTTATTGCTGGCAATGTTGCCAGCCACTCTGTTGCAGCTACATATTGCACTAAAAATATTGCCCGTCTAGAAGCACATTTTTACAACTTACTGGGTGAGCCAACAGTCAACACTGACCAAAAATGCCAATATCTTTGGAATGACTAGAGATATCAGTTCGCGGTTTTGACAGGTTAATAAGTCATCTTATTCGCCTTTTTGTAAGCTCGTTAGAGTTATAAGCATTTCATTTTAAATGTCTCAGAAAAAATCATAAATAGAGCTAGGTGTGTTATATGAAGCTCTCTAGTTGCCGATTGAAAAATTAAAAGTGTTATTGTTATTCGTTTCTGGAATCTACGTGTATGTAGTATATATTTTTGAATATCGGTTCAGGCATAATATGGAAGATAGTATTTTTTATGTCAACGAAATAACACTTCCCCTCCACTTCAGAATACAGAAAAAAGATCAAATTTCAAATATTATTTTTTGTATTTGGGTTTATGTAATTGAAAACAAGATTTTTGTTTTTATTTTTTTCTGGAGCCATTTAAAAAGATATGAAAAAACAGTGAGACACTTATTTTTTATTCTCTTTAACATCATGTCATCCTTATATCAATTTCACGTTTTGAATTCCCGTACAATCATCTTCAATATAATTTTTTTAAATATTGCTTTTCTTACCTGTCACTAGATTTTATCTGTTAATGAAGCTATGTTGGCTTTAATATTTGGAAATTAAAAATCACTTCAATCGCTCTCATTTTCTCAAACATTTATTCTAATTTAATAATCGTTTCACAGTCGGTCACAGTGGTACCAAAGAATACACCAGCAACCAAGAAGTGCAGCTGCCTTTACTTTTTTTGTATGCGCATGTCTGAAAGGAGCCATTTTTATAATGAGACACTTGTCATACTTCACTTTGTCGACCAATTATATCGCCGATATTTAAAAATTTGATCATTTTCTCAGTGTATTTAGTAAGTTATCTGTCAACGTCAGTCTCTCAAGGTCATAAATTTTTGTTACCAAAACATCAAAGAGATTGCGTCGGGCTTCGCTTCTTGTTAGTTGGTGTATTCTTTGGTGGTACTCCCGGCACAAAAGCTGTCACAAAAGAGTGTTTCAGACTCGAAAAACATTATTTTAATTATTGTTTATATATTTTTAGCGAGGAAGAAGTAATAGTGGACCGTCAAGTGGACACCAAAATGTGATATCGCCATGGGACAAACAAAAATCCATTAGTTTTATCACTTTAATCATTTGTTTCGTCATATGGGCGGCTATATTTTTCCCAATATTGAAAAAAGACAACCAAAACGATGGTGATATGCATATGTAAATATTTTAAGCTTTTATTGTGATTATATAAGGTTATTTATAACCAATAAATATTTCATAGTTTTATTATTATTAGAGCATAGGGTGACTAAAAAAAACATAAAAATTGATTTGAAATTTTTATTACAAACTTTTTACATCAAAAATGGTTTTGTAATAACATTTTCGGCTTGTTCTTTATGTAGTTTTCCAATTCCAACAGCTGGTGTCGGAAGAACGTCTCTCCCACTGTATATTAACTGCAAACAAAATTTTTTTACATTAATTACAAACAAAATAACAGTAAGTACGTTTTTCAAGTGCCAGATAATACAGATTTAAAAACTAGTCAGTCTGTATACATCAGATAATAATGATTGAATCGTATATATAGCTATGAATGAATCGTACCTTTCTTCCAATAAGATTTTCGAATCTTGGTTTTACAAAACTCCAAGCGCCCATATTTTGAGGTTCTTCTTGAGACCACACTATCACTAAAATATTAAATATATAAAATAGTCTTTTACAAATGCAAATATCGTCAAGTTTTTTAAGAGACAACCTATATATTTCAATCCTATACAAAAGCGCTTGACTCTTCCTTTTTTTTAAATACAGTGAGTCTATTATAAAAATATACCCAGTGAATTGGATTCCAGGACACACTGGAATGGAAGGAAATGAAATACTAGATGGACTAGCGAAGAGGGGGACGGAACCCTTTTGCGGTATCACCCGTAATTATTCTTCTCTCTCTTTCAAATAGTTTTGCTCATATTTTCCTTGTACTTGTGTAAATCGTATGTCGCGAATAGAGTTTTCGCAATCTGTATATCAAAAACCGTTTATAGTACAGATGCGGGAAGTTTTATTTATAATAGCACGTCTTCTAGCGATAAACATACAAACTTAAAAATATTTCCAGGTTTTTCTCTACGAGTTTTTTGTTATAAAATTTTTGTTCCGCAGCTGAACTGCACTGTTTCTGATAATATATTGCCTTATAGGTAAAATTTGTTACTGAAATTTTATTGAAAATTAGGCAGTTACAATTATTCTAATGTCAATGTAATGACCCATATTTTTAATCCCATTGATGAGAAATGCTGCCCTATGGCGTGCATATAAATTTTGTTTTACAAATTCGAATATCGTGAAATAATGTTTTTCATTGAATTTAATATAGTAGATTAAAATTAACCTGCATACAAAACCCCTAAAATTTGTAATATGATATAACTAAACTCACTCAACCAATAAATAGATATTATATTAATAATATTTCTCTACAACACAATTCGCACTCGCCCCTGGATGAAATTAATGCTAAGTAACCCCAACTCCTTAAGGTGGTTAAAATTTTTTATGAAACAGTGGACCGCGTTAATAACTGATCAGTTACTTCGTTATATTATACCAATTACTGGAGTTGGACTATTCGATTTCAAATCCACTTGATGCTACGCTGGCAGCTATTCAAAATTTTTTTAAAAATAGTAGCTTACATAAAGTGGTTTTAATTAATTTTTCTTTTTCCAGCAATTTCAAGCG
This sequence comes from Lochmaea capreae, assembly GCA_949126875.1. Classification (NCBI taxonomy): domain Eukaryota; kingdom Metazoa; phylum Arthropoda; class Insecta; order Coleoptera; family Chrysomelidae; genus Lochmaea; species Lochmaea capreae. The sequence continues at coordinate 17,053,827 of OX421409.1, forward strand.
GCTTATTTTAATGCTTCCTGATAAATTCATATTAGGTATTTTTTTTTCAATATTTCCAAACTAGCTTTCTAAGAACATCACGAACTAACGGTTTACTGAAGTAAGGGGAACATTTGTATAGTGATCCTGATGATCTTAGAAAATAAATCTGACTACATTGGTTTATTTTATTGTCGTTACATTCACATTAGGAACACTATATACGACTCTCAAATACACTGTTGTTTATTTTACTGGGATTAAACGAAAACTATACTTTACAATATTGTGAACTGTCCTAACGGAATGTCAAAATACAAAAATTTTACCTCGAGCTTTAGGATACTTAGCAATTTCTTCTCTCAGTTCTAAAGCTGGAAACGGGCAGAAAGATTCAATTGTTATAATGGCAGTGTCTTTAACGCCCAATGATCCTCGTTTTTCTAATAACGAATAATAATGTTTCCCAGAAGATATTATAATTTTTCTAACATTAGAAGGTACAACCATTGAATCTCCTAAAAAATAATTATTTTTTCTATTTCCGAAATATAAATATCAAAAAAGTACCTAAAACAGTCTTAAAAAAAGTTCCTGGAACCATATCTATGAAACTAGAAACACACGCTGGATGTCTAAGAAGAGTTTTCGGTGTTGCTATAATTAAAGGTTTTCTAAAATTGCGGACCATCTAAAAAAATATATCAATAGTGATAAAACATCGCATAATCAAGTAGAGTTTACGCAGATAAAGAACGTTACAGACGCTATAGTTTCCAACCGATGGTTACCAACCATCATTGTCTAAAAAAACTAGTATCTACTATTTAAATTTTGAAAATATCCACCTAAAAGTCTAAGTTGAACTATAACTATCTCATCACAAAATTATTAATCAGAATAATATATAAAACCTCTTCATTCACACAGCAACAGCCTGTTATTGGACGCCTCTGATACTTGAGGTATGTTATCTCTGACTTGAGCATGTAATCAGTTGCCAAGCAACCGGACGCTTTCGGTGACGACGATCTGTACTGTTCTCTATTTGTGTTAACTCTACTATATACCAAAGAATATACCAGCAAACAAGAAGCGAAGCTGCCTAACCTTTTTTGTAAGCGCATGTCTGAAAGGAGCCATTTTTAGAATAAGATACTTATCATACTTCACTTTGTCAACCAATTATATAGCCGATATTTAAAAACTTGAACATTTTCTCAGTCTATTTTTTATCCCGAGCCCTTCTGACAATTCTCCGATAACACTGCAGCCTATGGCTTATTGTATTTCTGCTTGTGCTTTCTTATAGCACCCAGTCCAGCACCTTTGTCCCCTGCACCGTAATAACTGTCTTTTGCGATCAAGAGTCTCGCATCATGTTCACTGTCTCCGTTTCCCTACCGCATAATCTGCATGTAAGGTCTCCTTCTACTTTTAATTTGTACAGGCGTTCCTTTACTGGTGCATGACTAGTCATGAAACCTGTTATGATTCTCAGCTGCTTTGTACACAGTATTAGCAGTTCCGCTGAACGTTTCAGGCATGGTTCTTTTATAAAAGTTTTCCAATTCCATTTGCCTTGGGACGTTTACCCAGAAGTTGTTATGTTGTTCTCTGATCCAGGTCTTTCCAGATCCTCGTACTATATAGTTTTCGGTATACCGAGAATTTGTCCTGTTCCAGGCTGCGTATCCTCTGACCCTCTTTTTGCAAACTCGTCAGCCTTTTCATTGCCCTTGATACCCTGGTGATCTGGTACCCAAGTCAGCAAACGTTATTCCGTTTGGCTAACGTCTTCAGTTCTTCAATACTAGTCTAGAGGTCACTTTCTGGCTTGAGATTGCCTTAAGTGCCGCCTGACTATCTGACATGATATGGATCTGCTTGCCTACGGCAGCACTCCTGCTGTTTTCTCTCGCGCATTGCAAGATTGCATATACCTGTGCCTGAAATACAGAGGTGTAGTTTCCCAGTGCTGTCTCCTGGTTTTTTTGGAGTACTCAGTGTATTTACTAAGTTAATGTCAACGTTGATATCTCAAGGTTATACATTTTTGTTACCAAATCTTCAAAGAGATTGTGTCGGGCTTCGTTTCTTGTTAGTTGGTGTATTATTTGCTACTACGTCTTACCTGTCGTCTTAAAAGATGAAAATATTGAGCGGGTGTACTGGCCTGACACACTTGCATATTTATATTGTCACCGTCAACTTTATTTTCGTTAGAATCGGTCATTTGCAGGAATCTTTCCAGTCTACAAGAACTATGTTCCGGTCCAGCTCCGTCATATCCATGAGGTAAAAGTACAGTTAACCCACTTTGCCATAACCATTTAGCTAAGAATATCATTAACAGTTATTTAACAATCAAGGGTAGTAATAAGGGCCATTAACCATCGCCCTTTCAATACTTTTGTTAGTTACAAAACTTTTCCGTCGACTGTTCATGGTGAATATTTTTTTGTCAATCTTTGAAAACTAAGAATTTACACGTTATTTTATACAAATTTTCCGAAAACATATTTTACGTGAAATTTATCTGCGCTGCAAAGGTATTTTATCGAAAATTATGTACAAAACTACAACGAACAAATTTTATATAGGATTTGTTGCAAATTCGACGCGAAAATCAGCGCAGATTCTATAAACACGTTGAACGGTCTGCGGTCTGTCTAGTATAAAATAACCAACGCGAACATTGTTAGTGATTTTGGAATTTAGATGTTTCTTAACACCCTCACAAAAAAACAATAGAAAAACCATGTCTTTGTCAAAATAGCAAATAGAGGTATTCATATCGTAGAAAATTAGGTTTTAAATTGTCATTTTAGTGCTTATTGGTGTAATGGAATACGCATGTAGATACTACAGTCTCACGGTTTTTTTTTAATTCTATTTTGGATGTTTTAAAACTAATAATTATAATAGTATTATGGAATAATAGAGAAAAACCTATGTATCAGTCATAAACTAGAAGTACCTATTCTATTAGAGAAGTCAGAATAAGGCCACCAACTGACAAGTTGACACTAATGACAGTCGCCCTGAGGATAAACAATCATTTGGATAGATTTTAGATTTGTAATTTGATTGTTTTGTATTGATTCAATGATACTTTTTATTTTAAAATATCAGATATAGCTTTAAAATACCTAAACAATTATTTCAGTGTCGAAAAAAGAACCAAATCAAAATTAAATGAACTCAAACACGATCAAAGAACCACGTGCTGCGTAAAGAACGCTTGCTTACCATCGGATTTATCAGGGCGACCGTCACATGACATCAGATGGACTTGTCCTATTACACAAAACAGCTTTTCATACATATGACTGTATGTTTGGTTGCCTGTACCAAAATCGTTTAATAATAGAAAATCACTAATGAAAAGGAATAATTAATGAATTATTTTTTGTACATTAATTAATATATAGCTCAAAAACGCACGATCGACGGAAAAATGATTTGAAAATAGAGATAAATGTTAAGGATCCATTCTTACCTTCGCCAGAACTTATGAAAGTATCAAAAATTATTTGAGCTCCGTTAAAGAAGTCTCCAAACTGTGCCTCCCAAATAATCATGTTTCTAGGGTCTTCTAAGCTCATACCATATTCAAAACCCAGCACAGCTTCTTCAGATAAAATACTGTTGGCTACTTCTAGGAATCCTTTTTGATCCGGATGAATATGGTTGAGTGGAATGTAGGTTTTGTTTTTTTGCTGGTCGACCAACATGGCGTGTCGGTGGGAGAAAGTTCCACGACCGACATCTTGTCCACTAATTCTTACATAATTACCTTAAAGTTTACATACTGGAAAATTGTTGTTTCTACTTTTCAATCTTACCTTGGAATAGTAAAGATCCTATAGCTAAAGTTTCTGCAGTTGGCCAGTCAATATTGATTCCTTCGTTAATTTTATTTGTTCTATTTTTCACGTGAGTTTTTAGCAAAGTTGGATGGATTGACTGAAGCAAAAACAAAGTTTTATTTACATCATTAATTCCAATGCAAATGGAAAGCTGAGAAAATTCCAACACATTATATACCAGCCCCTTCGGTCATTCCATCGGTTAGGAAATGTATGTACTAGAAGGCAAAGAAGTGGTGTAATTTAACCAGAATAAAGGATAATAATTATCCAAAAAGAATTAGAGAATTCATAACAGAAAAAAAGAAACTAAGACGTAAATCGCATCACCCTTTAGATAAAACAAAACGATGCTACACAGTACTTGAAATTCAATAAATTAAGGATGAGGCAATAATTAAATATAGCCACCCTCAATGAGTTAACAAATGATAATAGCACATGGAGTACCTATTACTGCGATTATGTCATCTGTCTAAACAGTACTCGAAACTTCTTAATTTCTGCATAACTACAAGAGTATTTAGAATAAAACCAGCAGGAGCATACTCGGAACTAAAAGATATCAAAAGTAATGACATTCCGAATCTAATTGATAATAATACTTGATTTGAGATGATTGCAGAAAGGTGTATTGGTGGTTTTCTACATCCGAGTTGACAAAAACGCTTAGAACTATTATAGACTTACAAAATCTCTTGGAAATTCAACAGATTTATTCCCGATAAGCGTCATTAAATTTGTATCGATTCCTGTATCCCATGTAGTAATAACCTCTTTAGGTTGAACCATATCTTTCCAATTATTTTTAAAATAGTTATCCTAAAAAAAAAAACTAAAATAAAAAGATGGAATTTCATATTATTTTCGAATATATACTGTAGGTTTATAGTTTTCAGCTGCTTTTAATTCTCTATTCAACCAAGTTTCATGTTTTCCTACCACTTCTTTAAGCCTTTCATCTGTCACAATATTAGTTTCTATCAGCGATTGCGCATAAGAGTCTGGAACGGTCCTAGAAAGTATTTTAGATAATTTGAATTAATTTCGCCGATAGCCCAAATCAATATTAATAAACGATACCAAAGACGATTGACTATCATCATTAAAGCACTGATGAGTTCTTATGTAATCAGTTCTAAAATGGCAATGCAAATGGAAAGAACGTCGTCACCTTATACTGTGAGTTCCAGAACACACTGTGTTTCCCCCAAAAAACATACATAGTAGATGAAAGTTTACCGTTTATTTTTTATAATACTGTACAAAATGGGATTGGTAAAGCTTGGATCATCCAATTCATTATGACCTCGTTTTCTATAACAGTTTAGATCGACAAATATGGTCTTACGAAATTTTCTTTGATACGCAAAGGCTAACCGCGCCACTTTCAGTACATCCTAAAAAAATATGTCTACAACTCCAAACTAATAAGTTAATGTATTCGTTTTACCTCAGGATAATCACCATTAACATGAATGACAGGAGCTGAAATCATCTTACCAACGTCTGTACAATATCTTGAAGACCTTCCTCTATCAGCAGGAGTAGTGAAGCCTACTTGGTTATTAACGACCAAATGAATACATCCTCCTGTTTCAAAATGAGGAGCCTCAGCCAAACCTAGACACTCCTGGTTAATACCTTGACCGCTTATAGCTGCATCACCATGTACTTGTACGTTAAGAATTTTTTGCGACCATCTAAAATCGCCGTAGTCACCATCTTTCGAAATCATTTGCTTAGCTCTGGTTTTTCCCATTGAAACAGAATTGTGAACTTCCAAATGCGAAGGATTATAAACCATAGCTACGTGTACTGAGTTGTTATCATACACGATATCAGTTGAAGAAACTAGAATTTATTAAAATTGTCGCAATATATACATTTGAAAAGTATTTAAAAACTTACTAGAATGGCTTATAACATCTCCGGTTGCTTGGAAATGCGATGGAAAATGCGGATTACCTTTTAGTTTACTAAACAACTCAACTGGAGGATAATTCAACAGTCCAGTAAGAAGATTCAAACGACCTCTGTGATTCATTGCTAGTACTATTTGTTCAATAGTGTCTGAAACAATTTTTTTTAAGTGTAAACTTCTCCAGCTGCAAAAGCTATGGTATGGGATAGATTAGGTTCTATGTGAGTGGGGCCTTCTCGCCACCTCCCCCCCCCCCGTTGGGTCTATAGAGACTCGTTGCCCTCCACTCCTCGATGCCTGGGCACCCAGGTCAAAATGACTCTGTTCTCCTTTGCTAGTATTTCAAGGGATTTTAGACAGTTAAGTACCAGCTTAGATTTTATCCTGTTCGAGCTCAGTGCTTGGCTATCTGACAGGATGTGTATGTTCTTTTTTACAACAGGTTGATTCATCAGCTCTCTTGCATCCAGTTCAATGGCGTATACTTCAGCCTGAAAGACGGTAGCGTACCTACCCAGGCTGGCTCTGATTTCAACTCTGGATTTCCTGCTGAAGACTGCCGCTCCAGCTCCGTTTCCGGATCCAGTCAGTGTAAATCACGTAGTCCGTTGGTAGGAATAATATTTCTTCGCTATTCCATTGTTCTCCCGTGGGAATGAGGACCTTAAAGGGCTTGTCCACGTGAAGTTTTGTGACAGAGAGATCCAAGGGCATCCCAAGAATGTGGTGATTATGTATTTCCCTCAGTATTCCCGAGTGATACCTCAAAAACTATTCATTTATTTGACTATCCACTGATAGCATTCTATGAGCTTCTCTCCTGGCTTCCTTCTCGAACTGAATGTGGAGAGGAGTTAGTTGTAGGAGGGCTTCCATGCGCATAGCTGCCGTTGGTGTGGATGACATAATGGCCAGGCATGCTGTTCGATGCAATCCTTGCAGCTTTGCTCTAGCTGTCTTTTGCAGACTTTTGGTCCACCAGACAGCTGAGCCATACGTAAATCTGTTTGGGGTTCATACCCCAAGATTTTCCACCGTCACCGACATGCTACTACATGTTACACCTCAATTGTGTGTTGGGTGATTTATTTTAGATGGGTATTTTTATATGGTGTTCATTTATGAGTCAAAATTTTCTATCAAGGGAGTACGATTTTTTTTAAATGGGGATAATTTTTTTGTAATATGTCCGGTTACCATGGGCGTACAATAAAAATTTTAAAAGGGGTCAATGTTTTGTGTCCCCACGATTTCCATTCTAAACACCAGTTATCATTAAACTGAGTTTAGGTGTTCGATACAACGCGCCCTAAGTGCTTAAATATAAGTACATAAAGTTAGTTTTACCTTGTGCAGATAATTTTAGTAGTTCGGCAAAGAAAACCATAAGACTTTCAGCACCTTCTCCTCCATATCTTTTGACACTAGCGAATTTTTTCGCCATGAAATAATCGAAGTTTTGCGATGTAAGTAGGTCGGAGGCGATTGCTATTTTTTCCTCGATATTTAAATTCGTTTGTGGTAGTTTTTCTAATTCTTCATTTAACCATTCGATTTCTTCTACATTCTAGTATGACAAAAGAATATAAGTATAGCAACCGACGTAATAACTATATCATACATACTTCCAAATAAACGTACTCCGCTGCAATAGTGTTACAGTAAACATTGTTTAAAAATGTTACAGCATCTTTTACGCTTCCTTGGTTTAAAGAATGATTGATAATACCTTTGAATTGAACTGTATCATTCTCTCGATAACCAAATTTCTGAATATCTAGCTCTGGAAATTCTCTGGAAATCAAAAAATACTGTTACCGGAATGCGAAGCCTTTTCGGCGGATGCAAATAATTTGTTAGACGGACTCGAAAAAAAATCGGATCTTACCCACTATTTTTTTGTAACGCCACTGGATTAATATGAGAATATTTATGTCCGTGCTGTCTATAGGCTGATACTAATCTATAAAAATTGCTTTCTTTACATCGCATATCCTGTATTTCTTTGGATACTGCAAAATAAATTTAAATGGAATATTAAAAATAGTTAGAAGTAGGTATTTATTTGACCTTTCAACAATATAAGGATCATTATATTATCTTCAATTTATTATATTAAATGCTTTCAACTGGATTACGATTATTTATATAACCATGCAGTCTAAGTTTACACTTTCATTACCTACATTTAAAATGTTTCTCACCTTCATACTTTTTCTCATGTTTCCTCTTAAATCCGAACACATTATCACTGTGATATTTTCTAAAAAAGTTAGTTTGAACACTTGACACAAATTTCACTTTTAAATTATTACAAAATTTAGAAGAATTTCCATACATTTTCAACCGAATAGACTTCTTTATCAACAGCATATTTCCTTCTCGATGATAAATAATAAAAGTAAGATCAGTTAGCAACCAATCTCGTCAAATTTCTAATATTAATTGTGCAATGTAATACTATCTAAAGTTAAATAAAATATAACTATACTGTTTTTATCATTAATAATATTAAACAAACAGATTTCTGTATTTTAAACGCTTAGCATAGTGATTTCAAAAGTTCAAAACATGCAGTTACTTCATCGGTCAAACCATTTGCATAATGTAGATTGTAGCCGAACATAATATACGAGGGCCGCTCAATAAACTTACATTCTTTATATGCATAAATTAATATAAAATCACTTGTACCGTTGGAAAGCATTTTTTTCTTGCCTTCCAACAAGTATGTTATCTGTGCTTCCAACAACGTAACAAGTCGTAATAAGGGGATTCCATTTAAATTTTTTGTAAGTGAAGCGTAGAGGTTGATGATATAGTGTATCATTATCTCTTGTCATCTTAGCTCCTCTCTCTACCCTAGAAACGGTTTTGAAATCAAATACGAGTTTTTACAGTAATACCTAACCGAAAAACTAATAAGAGAATACGAGGAGCGCTTAAAGTCCTTTATTATATTGGGTGTGAATATACTGCCATTGCTATCTGAAAAGTAGGCAACTCACACCACATGCACCTCGTACCAATTTTGCATAGCTATATTGCCATGTGGTTTTCACTCTTAATCCTGTTTATTAGCAATAAAACAGTTTTCTCAGTGTGTGATAGGTGCCGATACTATCTTATCAATGTTAAATAAAACCATATTTTCTTATGGAATTGTCAAAATGACGCTTTTGTAGTGATAACAAAAGATATGGGTTCGCGTCACAGACATGCTACACCTCGACTGTATAGTGTACGTGTTTGGACTATTTTTGGATGGATAACGATAAATTAATTTATTTATTTATAAAAATTCTATATTATCATCTTATGGAATTATTACATACACTTAATTTATTTGTAAAAATTTACATGGGTGTAGGATAAGATTTAATTTAATTTGAGTTTTTAGTTCTATCCATGACTTCTTTATTCTTTAAAATCAATAAAAACACATCATTAGCAAACATTTTTTCATTAAATTCACTTAACATACTAAAGTTGCAACTTTATATTCTTGAAATTAAAAAAAAAACACTATATATCTGGAAAAGCACTGCCGATCATATTCTTTCCTCTGTATCTATAGGTATAAGTTCTAATTATAAACCTGTTTCCATTCATTTTTAACGGGCAAATTTTATCCGGTCTCAAAATGAAGCAGACCGAGTACAAAGCCATTTCTAATTCGGGGCTTGTACCAATAAACATTGAACCTACTGGTTTGTCAACTCCTTGAAAGGTGAAGTGGAATTTTAGTATAGCTCCCTTCTGAAAACGAAAAAAAAAAACTTAATACATAAGAATAGTATTTGAAGTTGAAATCTTACACCACCCAAATCAATTTTTTTCATGTACCCCAAATAGTTAGCATTGTTCTTTTGTTCTTCTTCATTGAAATAGATCCAATTGTGTAAGCCAGACACTTGATTATTTTTCAATTCTGCTAAAAAAACATGTTCAAAACCACTAGAACCAATCCTCCCACCTTGTCTAGAGTACATATTAAACCAAATTAGACGCAGCAAATCTTTAAATTCTTTTGGATCACTTCCGATTTTACCTTAAAAACAAATTACACTGTCGTTTTTATAGCTCGACCCAAAAAGGTTTTTGTTTACCTTTATTAACCAAGAAATTTTTGGTGTATTGCATCACAGGTGTTTGTAGGACTGTATCTAAAAGATCATTCTCTTCATTTTTTTCTTGAGCAGTATACACTTCATTCTGATTAGCTTCTACGATGTAATTATTATACAAAAGGACAATTTTAGAAATGGAAGGTATAGAATAAGCCGCTTGGTTTATATCAAGAAGCCTATAAATACAAAAATTAAACCAATTACCCTAAAACTATAAGAATAACTGCTACCTATGAGGTAGGCAACCAACATTACAGTTAGAAACAAGTAATAAAACTTACGGTAAAGCTGCTTGGTCAACAGTAGATCTAGAAGTAGTCATGCCTTGCAGATTAACATTGACATATTGAGCAGCATTATTAGAATCTTTACTTAACAAATCTTCTGAGAATTGCCATATGTCATTATCATCAACATCTCCAGTTTGACTGGAATCTGTTCCTTGGTTTTTGCTTTTACTACCTTCTGTATCAGTTATTGCAGACCCTGAAGAAATTACACTATTTATTCCACCAGAATTTCTATTTGTTCCTCTTTCATTCTGATTAGGAACAATAGCATTGTTAACATTATTAGGCCTTGGATAATTTGCAGATTGAGAATTTATTGGGCCTTGATTAAATCCACTATTCGGATTTCTTTCATTATTTAAAAACAGACTATTGTGGTCTTGAGATCTTATGTTGTTTAAAGTTTGTTGAGGTTTGACATTGGGATTTTGTACAGGAGTGTTTGAATACCTTGTTGGAATATTTGAGTTTTGAGGCGAGTTATTAACATTAAGTGATTGTGGGGTGTTTCTCACCCAGTTTGGTCCATTATTTGGTCGAACCCACTGAGGAGTACTAGTTGAAGATTGTACATTATTCTGTTGATTTCTTCTACTCCCTAATGCTGGCCAGGGGGTAGTTTTTCCTTGAGTGTTATAATCATAACTTGAGTTATTTACTCTTTGCCATGGATTCTGCTGAGTATCACCTGTTTGACATTATTTAATCACATTTAGTTCAATGTATGATTAAAAATTAGATGTTTTGTTAGTGCCTGGTGTATATTAATACATGATATGATTATGCCTTAACATGCTTATTGCAAAGATTTGAGAGGAAATTCACAGGTTATAAAATAAAATGGAATATTGTTAGACATAATTTGCTTAGTGAAAACAGGACGGTGAATCCAAAGCTTGAATGGAGAGTACTGAATTTATAAATATTTAGAGTGTTTCATATTATATTTAAATTAACTTACACAAAAAATTTCCTAATATCACAGAAAAAATAACTGTGATTACAGCAATAGTCGAAGACATCTTATTTTATAAATGGCACAAAGGTTAATATTTCAATAAAAAGATTAAGGAGTCGGGTGAAGAGGTCATACAACTCATTATTTTTTCATTGCAAATTTAAGAACGAAAATAAAAATTATACCAGCAGACAAACAAACTAATAGTTTGTTTGTCTGCTGAAAGTTTGAAACTATCAATTGAAATCATTCCATAGATAACATATTGACAGTGATTGACAGAGTTCCTTCCTTTCTGCTTTGCATAGTTTTGCACATAGAGAAATATAATATATGGTTTGGCAAAAAGAATACACCAAACTTGGTGTATTCTTTGGTTTTGCTGAAATTTCAGATTTGCTGCTTTTGAAAATATTTACCCAGGTGATGTATACACCATAGATAACGTATACACTTCGCTAAAGCTGTCTCTGACTATGCTGATTATAAGAAGACTTCTTCGAAATAAAAAAGAAGAATACCTACGTTTACACATATTGTGATTCATTTGACTACTTCCCCAAGCTCTATAGCAATATCTGTATTTTAAGTTAGGGTGTAAACGTTTTTGAAAGAAATGAATCATCTGTCTGGATCTGGAATCATCTTAATCACTTAATCTTACATGATCGACTGACCCAAATAACTAAATTGTTTTTATTATTGTAAACTAGTGATTACAAGAATGAAGACAAAGGATAAACTGAACACTTATTTTAAACATAGAATTTTGTAATTATATTATCGAAAAGTATTAATAAGGAATGTAATTTTTTAAATACCATTTAAAGTAAGTAAAACCGAAATTATGATTTTAACTATTTCCTATATTGCTATTGTAGCATAAGTGACTATCAGGTATTCGCTGGGTGTAGTAAGACAAAAAGCATTGTTTATGTAAATTTACAAACCTTTTTAGGATGGAGGAGATTTTAAAAATGGTTGAAAAGGTATCTAAACATGACAGTGAACATAGCAAACAAGTTAGTCTACTTTATAAACGAATTAGTGAATTCAAAATCACTGAAAGCAATGAATATGGTTATATCAGAGAATATATACTACCTAAAATAAATGATCTGTGCAAGAGAAACGTTATTAAAAAAGATATTTTATATTTATCATTGATTGGGAATCAAAATTTTAAACTTTTAGAAAAATTTCTCAAGTATACTGAGAATTCTTTGGAGGTCAGCATAGATAATCCAACAAAACTATATGACTATTGTGTATTTAAGAAGAGTCATTGGTTTTTAGAGCTACTATCATCTGACAGCATTTGTATACCAAACAGAAAAATATTAAATAAAATCCTCACACTGCAGCTCATTAATTTAACAAATTTCCATGACTTTGATGTTGATCATATCAAGAATTTATTAACAGATATAGATAAAGAAGATATGCAACCATTTTGGATCAACTTCTTCAAAGTAATTGAGTATTCGGTTGAAATTATTGAATATATAAAACAAAATGTGTCTTCGCTTAATGTTCAAGAAGTATTCAGCTTTTTTCAAGAGCACTCTGCCCTAGAAACTTGTTCAAATTATTTAGATCTAAAAAATACAGCTTTACCAGAAATTTATAATTTAATAAAAGAAGAGGAGGAAATATTTCAAATATTTAATGTGCAATGTTCGCAATTTGAAGCTTTTGCAATATTAAAAAATCTATTTGATTGCATTACAAAAGCACCAAACTTAAATATAAGTGAAACAGTGAAAAGTATTAAAGACAAATTGTTAAATATCCCAGATTCTGCTTTGCAATTAGAACTGTTAGAAAATATTTTCTCAACACTGTTTATGGAAACATCCCATCTACCTTCAAACAAAGATGAATGTACATTTATTTGTGAAGAAAAAGAAATCAGACTGATTGTGTATTTGGTTAAAGAAATTTTGGAAGAAATTAAAATGAAAAATGTGCTTTCAAAGCAATCTCCCGAGTATCTTAAATTTAATCAGTTGCATAAAGTCATAGCTGATGCAATATGGAGAATGGAATTAATAAGAAATGTAAAGAATAATGTAAAATGTGAAAAATACCTCTTAAAGTACATGCTTTCAACACCAGAGTCACTTATACAAATGTGTGTGAAGAAAAATGATTTTGAAAGGGCTTTTCAGGTTATAAAGGTAAGTTTTTCATGTTTAGATAAATCAAAATATTTAATTAACAATCAACTACAAATATTTTTAAATAAAGCTAGTTCTATAAATTTCTCAATTGATCTTCTAGTCTTTTTTGAGCATATTTTTCATATTTTGTTGGTGTGTATTTAATGACATTCCCATCTTTATCGTGATAAGTTCCTGGAGGATTTTGTGCAAAAAATTGTTTGACTTCTTCAATGCCTTCATGTGGCTTACAAAATTTGCAGGTAAAACAGCAACAACACCATCCTAAAATAGTTACTTATATGTCAGCATTTAACAACCTAATTAATAATATTTACCATATTGACACCAACAAGGAATTGCAATGATTATATAGACACATATCCATATCAAGACTATTCTTAATATTCGTTCTAATACATGACTTTTTAACTTCGGTTTCTGCAAATCAGACCACAAGCATTCTACAGCTGCCAGACCTAAAATTTATTCAAACTTGAAACTAAATGAGACACTTATGCTTATATGTACTAAGTACCTATTCCTTTTCTTTCTTCTTCAGTACAATTTCTAGGTTTTTTAATTTCTAACAGTACTTTAAAACTATCTTTAACAGTTTCGTCTTCCTTAACTTCAGTGTAATTTAATGTATCATTAGATTTAATAGCATCTTTGATTTGCTTATCAAATTCTGCTTGTAGTTTAACGTAATCATAGTTTTCTTCTGAATTATTTTTAGAATCGCTTCGTTTTATTTTCAAATTTCCATTTTTTACAGCATCTACATCAAAATAGATAACATCATTGCTCTAAAAAATAAGTTTAGGTAGTTGTTAAAATTGGTATGAAAGGCACTAGTGAAATAAAGTACAATTAAAACAGCCTACATTCAAAAACTCTCCTTTAAAAGGTTCTTCGTACTCTTTATCAGCATTAAATTCTTCATAAACTTTTTTTTTTCTAGTTATAAAGTGTTTTTTTTGCTGGTTTTTATTCTTAAAATTCCTGTGTAATCTATAATATTTATCATCATGTGATTGTACATTTAACTGTTTTATTTCCTCTTTTTTAATCATTTCTTCTTCATCATAAACATCTTCAAATTCGCTTCTTTCTAAAGGGTCAGCAATTATGAATTCCTCTTCGTTAGATAAGTGCACACTGAAATCTGGTGGCCATATACTGAGTATTTCTGTTATTTTCAAGATAGACAAGAATATTATGTAAATTTTGAAACTTGTCATAGTGAAATAATTCAAAATACAGTTCTAAATTAAACAGACTAGATGAGTAATACATAATATTATAGTGGAATTCATATTTAAATACATAAAATTCAATATCCTCTAATGTAATGTGAATAAAAGTTTAAATTCCTTAGGAACTATCTAGTACCTACCGCTTTATCATTTAAACTGTGAAGTTACTTTTTTTATGATACAGGGTACTGTAAAAATTGGAATAAAAACGGCATATGGTGATACATTATTTTAGAAGAATACGTTACCCACTATATTTCTGTATTAGTATTCCCCATACCTATTCCTTCGCCATTTTGAAATAAATCAACTTAACACATTTTTGTCACAAAAAATTTATTTATCATGTCGCCTATACAATATTCAATTACCAAGAAATAAATATTTTTGACTTATATACTGTTGATTATTGAAGGTACAATTATGAATATATAATAATATGTATAAAGTGTTGCCTATATTTAGGTGCTGTCAGTCGAAACAATGTGATTTTATTCACGAAGGAGGGGAATAAATTTTGACAGATGAGGGAAATAATCTGTGACAAATATGTTAATGTTTGGTAGTAACCTTGTTATATGCCGGTAGGTGTCAGGTCTAATTATACCGGGTGTCCCAGAAGTTTCTGACCCATTTTAACTGTAAAAATTTCGGAACTCAGAAACGATAGGAAGGTGCGGTTTTCGAGGAACAATTTCTTTTTATATAAAGTTTTTTCAGTATAAATGTGTAATTAGTGAAATCGTATATAGGGTGTTTTCAAAAAAATGGTAACTTAAATGCAAATATCGTCTATTTTTTTAATGAAACACCCTATATATTTTTATTCTATCTGAAAGCTGAACTCCCCCCCTTTTGGAAAATGTATATTTTGTTGAAAAATGAGTAATTAAGTCCGATTTGAATAGATCTAAAACGGCTAGTTGTTGTTAATTTATTTTCAATAATAGTCCGATTTAGTTTACCTGAAAAATGAAATATGTATGCTAAGTATGAATCGATTGTTAATACCCAAAGAACATTTCGAGGGATATTTAGGAAAAATCAACCTTCAAAAAACAGTATAAAAAAGTGGTACGTTGCATTTCTGCAAAGTGGATTATTGGAAAGGAAGAAATATCAAACACATGATGCTGATAATTTTTTGAATAGACTCCTATGCATTCAGGAAACATTAGAAGAACATAATAATCGAATATCGGTCCGCAAAATATCATACACAACAGGAATTTCAAAATCCGAAGTTCAGAGATGTATGAAGATATTAAGGTTAACTAATCATAAAATTCAGATACACCAAAAAATGTATGCAAGATATTATCAAACCAGAATTCTTTTTTCGAAGACATTACTAGATTTATTTAGAGATGTTCTCAATGTTCTACTTATAATGTCAGATGAGGCTGGTTTTCATTTAAACGGCAATGTAATAAACATTATTGTTGCATATGGTCTGAAAATCCAAGGGTAATAGCAGAGTATGAAAGAGATTCACCAAAGTTGAATGTTTGGTGTGGTGTTTCAAAAGAAAAAATATACGGACCGTTATTTTTTGGAGAAACTACAATTAATGGTAATGTCTACACAGATATGTTTCAAAATTACTTATATCCACAACTTGAACAAGATGGCATGATAAATTCAGTTTACTTTCAGCAAGATTGTAGGTGGGTTGGGAGAGTCGGACCAATTGAGTGGCCTGCCCACTCACCAGACTTGAGGATTCCAGACTTTTTATATAGGCTTTTATCATAGATAGATGTTATAATCCTATTCCAGAGACTCTGGAACAACTGCGAGGCAACATGGTCCGAACATTTCAAGAAATTACCCCGGAAATGTTACGCAACTCTTTTGATCACTTTTTGTTCAGTTTGCAAAAATGTACAGATCAAAATGGACAACACCAGGAACATCTTGAAGATTTTTATTAAATTAGATAATTTATAATGTTCATTTTTGTTGAAATTTCATTCACCTTTCAAGTGTGTTTAATTGTTTTAGATATTTCTAATAAGTCGTGCTTCTTTCAAAAACATTCAGTATAATTTTTTTTAAACGTAGGTATTAGTTAGCAGGCAAATTTTGTAATAGTTTTTTATTTAAAACGTATGAGTCAGACATATATTTATCTAACAAACAATCATCATTAAAAAACAAATAACTTACTCATTTTTCATCTAAACTTCAACAAATTATACATTTTCAGAAAGGAGAAGAGTTCAGTTTTCAGATAGAATAAAAATATATAGGGTGTTTCATTAAAAAAATAGACGATATTTGCATTCAAAAATACCATTTTTTTCAAAACACCCTGTATAAGATTTCACTAATTAAACATTTATACTGAACAAACTTTATATAAAAAGAAATTGTTCCTCGAAAACCGCACCTCCCTATCGTTTCTGAGTTCCGAGATTTTTACAGTTAAAATGGGTCAGAAACTTCTGGGACACCCGGTAGTTTGCCTTATATTTTCTTGATAAAAATGACAAATGATTTTTTCAAATTTAATTATAATCAACGGTTTAATATTTTCTAGATTTTTTCAATAGAAGATCCTCATTTAGTTAGCGAACTGCAGTTTACCGAAGACTTGATAAACCTACGAGAAAATTTGAAGAAAACTTTTAAAATTAAAGCCATCCAAAAAATAAATAAAAAAATGTCCGTCTCAAATTTCGACCTAGCCGTTGATAAAACTGTAGAACAATTTTTCAAAAGAAACATCATCGAAGCGGACCCTGAAATTACCGCTAGACTGAACAAATTATCGGAAAAATACAATTTTTTTAAACACTTCTTGCCAGAAAATGAAATATTCATGAATATGCTCGACTTGGCAATAACTCTACCACAAAATTTTGAAGATTCTGAAATTATAATACAACTAGCTGGTGAAAATAATTCTCTAGACACTAATATATCGTCTAATTATGCTAAATTCTGCAAAAAATTGACTGATCTGTACAAAGAAATAGGCAAAGAAAAAAATTTAAGCGTAGGTGATATGTTGACATCACCACAACACCAAACAGATTTAAAAAAACATATTAAACAGGAAGAATTTTACCACTCCCTCTCTCTAACTTTTAACGAAGCTATGACAGATCTAAACATCTCAGAATCGGGTATTTTAATTAACACACATCCCAGTCATAAGACTATTTTAAAAATCAATAATTTAATAGTGAAAAACTCGGAATCAAATTCCCAAATTAAATACATATCAAAATTATATAATTATTTAAAGGCTTTTTCTCACATCCTGTATATAGAACAAAATACGTCAGATTTAGTTTCAAATGGTAAAACAACTTCCTACTTTGATTTACTTACTTACAATAGATCAGAGTTAATGGGAAAATTATTGTTCGAAAGACACTTGGATCCCAGTGAGTTCGAAAAGTATTTCGGAAAGTTAAAACTTGACTATCTATACCACGTAGTCGGTAACTGTTTTCCCACAATTAATATACACACACAAGAAAACGTGACCAAAGACGAATTGTATCCTGAAAATAACCTGTACGTCCCAAATAAAAGCGTTATAACTTATATACAAAAAAGAAACTGGCTGCTGGCTTATATTTTAAATAAAATGTATACTGTGGAAGACGTACGTATAGAAATAAGCGAAATAAGAATAAGAGCGTTTACTAATTACTTAGCGCTGAAAAAAATAGAACGTTTGAAGATAATTTACGACGACAACATCATAGTAACGGCGTTACAGAACGAAATTAACTTTCAAAAAATATACGATCTGATAAATGCCAGCGTTTTAAAACACGAAAAACTACTCAGTTCCCATTTGAGTCAAACGTCTAATGATAGTTTGGAAACCGGGCAAGAGCCTTTAGAAGACAGTCTGTATATTAACTGGAAAGAGTTGTTGGATTTAGTGAGATGCATACCTGAAGAGCAGGTCAGGGAAAATCGCGCTTGTTTAAATATGATCGACATGGTTTTAGTTAGTCTAATTACTGATGGGATGGAGTCGGAATATTACCGATATGTTTTGTTCATAGACGATAGAGGGATGAGGATAAATGTAATTTTGAATCATATGAAAGTGTGGCCGGGTGATTTTTGTTTGGACGTTATCAAGTCGGAGTTGACGAGGTTCGATGGTGTACAGGATGGAACGCTGGCTGAGTTGAAGATGTGGTTGTCGCAAATAGCTCTTTGTGAAAAGGTAAGTTTTAATTTTTTTGTATACAGTGTTATTAAAAAGTACACACTTTATGGTACAATTCTTTTTGGTAGGTTTTAAAAAGTTAATTCGTTGATAGAAGTTTTTTATTTCTCAAAAACAAACAAGCGCCAATAGAATTTAAAAAAATACACTCAGTATTTTTGGGTATGCATGTATTATGGAGTGACATTCACTTAGACCTAAAAGATCTATTGTGTCCCCTTACTTCTATTTAGTTCCTGAGGAACGTCTCAGACACTCATAGCTCCTTTAGTCCTATTTTCCTGAGGAATTTTAGGATATCTGCAGACTTCAGCTTGGGTAAATGTCTCTATTCTATCCAATGATCTCCTAGGTGCTGTGCCCTAGGAATCTGTGGATGGAGGTTTCTTCTTCCATGCCACAGAATCTATATTCTTCTTCCTCCACTATTTTGAGCTTTTTCAGGTGCCCATTTAGGATTCCTGTTAAAACTCTTAGCACAGTTTTACTTTGACTTATGCATTCATTTGATCTCAATGGGTTCTAGCCACTCAACAGAATCTTTGATTGTCTAAGCCCTACTAGATCTTTCCAATGGTCAGATCTTCTCTTTTTTCAGCTTTGCCTATTTCTTCCAATATTACTTTGAGACTGATGCCACAAAAGGGCTCCGGCTACCAAGAGGGTCTTTCAGTCCCTCTCTTTGCTAGTCATCTGCTATTTCATTCTTCTATTCCAGTGTGTCCTGGAATCCACAGTAAGGTTACTATATTGTTGTCGCCTAGATCATTGAGTTTGCCTAAGCATTTCCACACCATTTTGGAACTGATTACACAAGAGCTCAGTTCTTTAATGGCTGCTTTACTATCCGACATCATGATAATATTTTGCCTTCTATATCCTTTGTCATTCTAGGCACACTTTCTTATGGCGTGAATTACTGCTTGAAATATACTTGGGGTTTCCCAAGCTTTCAGAGTGTTTGGTTCCTGGCCCATACTTATGCCACAGTAGTTCTGCTAATCCAGGTAATGGCTCCATAAGTGATAATTGGTCTCACTATGGCAGTGTACATCCTGCTCAGGATTTTTGGGCTACAGCCCCAATTTTTCCCTGCCAGATTATTGCACACCATTAGAGCCATTTTTACTTTGTATATAATCTCCTTTTCGAGTTTGCTCCACAGGAGTTTACTATCTAGATACTTCACTTCTTGTCTCCATTCAACCTCACTTCCATCAAGTTTAATGGATTTGAGGTTGTTTTCTTTTCTTAGTGACGGCTATTAAGATGGTTTTGGTGGGGTTGACAGTATACTGGGGTACATAGGAAAAATTAATCTTGAATCAACCGTAATTTTGAAAAATATAGAAAAGTGTTTGGAAGTTTGTTTTAGTTTTAAATTTCATTAGAAAGGTCAATAGTTGAATGTATAGGATGTTTTTAATACTCGAGAAGTAGGAATTGAGGAAATTTTTATTAAAAAGTACACATTCTATTGAATACCTACTTCTTTTTGAGAGATTTTAAAAAGTTACTTTGTTAAAAGTTTTTGCATCTTTTAAAAACAAACATGCGCTAATAAATTTCAGAAAAAACGTTAAATATACGGGATACATAAGAAAAATTAGTTTTTATTCGAAAATAAAAACATTGGAGGTATTTAACTAAAATTTTCATAACACATTTAAATATTTTGATTCTATTGGATTGGTTTTAAATATTTTCAGCTGAAATTTACTATGGATGTTACGTCATGGTATGCAGCATATAAAATGTGCGAAGGTGATAAGGAACATGTTATTTCCAAACTTGTAGAAAGTGCTGATGTAAGTATCAAATATTTTGAATTAAATAGAATGTGTTCTGCAGATTCCTCCTCTAGTTGATAGAATCTGCACATGGCTTCGTCTGTGAACCTCATTAGCTTTGCTTATTAAGTTTAAACTGCTCAATTAATGTTCCTACTACAGCTTTGACAGGTTTTCCTATCTTTGCTTATTAGGTAATGATAGGTCTCAAAAAAAAAGGAAGAAGCAATCAATTAATTGCTTTCTGCGCTTGTTTTTATTTGTTAGGGTGGTTGCATAACACATATTTATAAATCATATGTTTTGTGTTTACAGCTGGGACTAAATAATAATACTTATTGTATTTTTTATTTTTTATTTAACGATTGCTTTGTAAATCACTGGAATTAAGTGGGGGTAATCAATACTAATAAATTTTTGGGGTTAACTTTATTCTTTTCTTTTACTTTTTTTGCACTACTATCAAATCGATAACAAATATTAATATTGTCTAATCACTTTAAACATACTGTAATGTTTTTCTTATTTATTTAAATAGTTTTCTTACAGTGGGATAAAATTATACACACACTATGGATAATTACTACTAATTTATTGAAGTAACACACACTATAATAAACTTAATTTATATACACACTACTTAATGTCTACTAATTTTTCTACACTTGGTATAATTATTGTCCCAATTTATCTTTAACACTTAACTATTGCACTATTTAGGTTCACTATTCGATTCACTGTAGTTCACCGATTCACTGTTTACTGAGAACTTTCTAAAAACTGTCCGACTCACTAAAAACTCGCGTATATATAGTCATTCGCAACTCTAGAACCTTCTGGAATCTTACGGCCTTTACGTATGCGGGGCTTCGAGAATAGTCAGGAATAAACCATCGCATTCGCCAAAATTCGTAGTTCACGACAGGACCGGCTTCTGAATTACTGAGTTCGTACTTTAATCTTTGAGCGAAAACGAAGAATATAAAATGTAAAATGTTAAAAAAAACTCCTTAGTTTATGTTGACCTTTTTGTTTCATGGTTTTTAAATAAGTTTTTAGTTTTTCTGTCCAGTAGTTTTTTTCTTTCTATACACTTCTATGGTTATTTATCGTCTTATCCCAAGGATCAGAAACAGTATTTTTGACAACGGTACATTTGAACTACTTATCTCTTTAAACACCACGCTTATTAAAATTCTCGCATTTATCTATTTCAGATCAATTTAATGTTGGATTTCATCGATTTGCACACCCCGAACGAAACTTTACTGGAAATGATAGACGAAAACTTCTTCTTTCGAATATTCGAATTTCCCGCTCTCTTCAATAAAATCAAACTTTTGTTGGACACACTACCTTTCAAGCATGGCATTCGTATATGTTATCGCTTAATAAAACTGCTGAAAAGATTGGAAGATTTAAAATTCGTCGTGGAATATTTACTTAACAACGTAAACGATGACGCAGTAAAAAACGTCGAGATAAGTTTGAAGATGCTGTCGGTTTTTCCTCAAAACGAACAAGATCAACTACTTTGTTTGCTTTACGATCCAATTTGCATCATAGAAATATTAATAATGAATATGAAACTCGATAAATTGTCGTCGGTATTGGAAGTTTTAAAAGTGGAATTATCCCAAGCGGAATACAGCGAAGACGTAATATCATTGGAAAAAATCGATGATGTTTTAAGAAAGTACGCTGAAAAGAGTTTGGATTTTCGTATCATTACCCAACCGATTCCGAGGCTTTTAACAACGCCGGATATCAAGTTGATGCAATCTTTGGACACCCTCAATTTACCCTCGGACGGTAAATATTTCGTTATGCCAGTGAAAGTTCCTGCTAGAGACGATTGGGTACCTAATAATGAAGTTTTAGAATGTATGTGTTGTCAAACAAGCGTTTTTTCTATGTTCAATCGTCGACATCATTGTAGAAGGTGTGGACGAGTCGTTTGTTATAGTTGTTCGCAAAATAGGATGTTGGTAAGTTTTATTAATTTAATAATTGTACTGTATATTACAAACACCTCGAAGGATATAAAAAAAAGGTCAAAAGAAACTTGAAACTAATTACTTGTACTACATAAGTACGTTTTTGTGACAATTTTCTTAACACGTTGGCTGACGTAGCAGGTAGTACTACTCTCTATGACTCTTCCTCTGCGCTGAAAGCAGACAAGCTCTACTAGCCTTGAACAGACAACGTGTTACATCAGATCTAGTATTAGAGTGCCATCGAGATTTAGCTAACGCCCCGGTAGATAACAATATTATCCTGAGGTGGGTTAAAGGTAACCACATTGCTGATTCTTTAGCCAGGGAAGCGGCTGTACTAAGAATTCTTGGACCCGGCGACACCTACGGCCTGACGAATTCGACAATTACGGAACTTGCTAAATGTTACACCCATGCTCAATCTCCAAAGAGATGGGATGAAATCAAGGGATGCAGTCTTGCCAGGATCACCCTGGGAAGCTGGAGTCGAAAAAATATTTGGCGTTGACCAGGAAAAAACCTACGTTTAACGGTAGGATTTCTGACTGGCCACTGTCAATTAAGGAAACACCTCCATACAATGGGGCTAGTGGACACACCTCTATGCAAGATGTGTGTACATGCACATCTCATGCGAGAGCCCGGAGTTATCGTAAATAAGAGAGTGTGTGTTCGGTATGTATGTATGTATGTTTTTTGGGGTACCATTCACTGAGACCTAAAAGATCTATTGTGTCCCTTACCTCTACTTAGTTCCAGAGGAACGTCTCAGAGACTCGTTGCTCCTTTAGTCCTATTTCCCTGAGGAATTTCAGGATATCTGCAGGCTTCAGACAACTCCTTGGAAGGATGTACATGTGGCATAAGTGCTGTGAGCCTAACTCACCCTCTCTACTCTACAGAACAGAACTCTTCCTCTTTCTTACTACATCCCCTGCTTCTATTTCTATTCCGATCCTGAAGATCTCACTGTTTAATAAGCTTCATTCATTTTAATTACAGGTACATACTTATGACGACATTTTAGTAAGAGTATGTAAAAGTTGTTACGTCCAAACAATGGGAGAAAGTGAAACTCCCGAATTCAACGATACGATATCGACGAATACGGCCGTTTACGATTATTGGTATCTGACCGACGATCCTGTCCGAAATAAAATCGTAAGAGAGGATTTTTCCTACGAGCATGCGCCGAGCGTATCTCTTTGTTTGTCTCTTATAAAATTCCATTCTAAAACCGTAGAATACCCCAAGTAAGTAATTTTTTTTTTAAATAATCTTTGAATTTCTATTCATCTCTTTTTTTTCAGATTTTTACTTGAACAATGTAATTTGATGTTGAAACTAATCCAACCTAATCAAGAACCAATTCAGGAAATTGACTATATGCTTGTCATAAAAATGTTGAAGTAATAATAAATACAGTTATCAAAAATACTACATTTCGTTCAGAAGGACAATTTGATCGAAACGGCAAAAATACCGAACTGTATTCATACCGCAAGGTCGTATACCGTGCGACAAGGTCTTATACCGTGCGACAAGGTCTTATACCGTGCGACAAAGTCTTATACCGTGCGACAAGATCGTATACCGTGCGACAAGGTCTTATACCGTGCGACAAGGTCTTATACCGTGCGACAAGATCGTAAACCGTGCGACAAAGTCTTATACCGTGCGACAAGGTCTTATACCGTGCGACAAGGTCTTATACCGTGCGACAAGATCGTATACCGTGCGACCTTGTCGTCTAAATGTTATATGAAACTATGCGCCACGACACCGTTCGGTATTTTCGTTTCGATCAAATTGTCGAAGCAGTGTCTATCTGAAAGGGGCCGCTAATATCTTATTATTTTCCAGAACTTTGGCAATGGCAGCGAAAATGTCTTCGATCGAATGTTATTTGCAATACGGCACTTCATTGGCGGACAGGATTTTATCCCAAACGGATTTACTCAGCTTATTAGCCGAAAGGGGTTGTTTAAATTTATTACCGAACTCTTGTACTTATTCGCAAGGACCTTATATAGACGCGTCGGTTTTAAGAAGGTTACGGGATAGATTATTGGAAAGGGAACAATGGAATTTAGCTTTGGAAGTTTCCACTAAGGCCGGACTTGACAATACAGGTAAATATTTCTTTATTTATCAATAGAAGAAGGCGCACGGAGGCCAGGGAGACGTTTCATTCGACGTGGTTGCAAAAGCATCCTAATTAAGACATGAATCAATCCCTGGGTGTTTTCTGTGGACTATGCCAATAGTTTTCAATTTTATCCTTTCTTTTTTAGGCGTTTTTGCAATTTGGGGTAAAAGTTGTTTGAAAGCGGGAAATTTGACAGTTGCCAGAGAAAAATTTCAACGCTGCCTTGACAAAACAGCTCATTACGAAAATCTTTCTGAATTTAGCATACTAAGTGACAGTAGCGAAAACCTGTCTAGATCGCGTAAAGTTTCCAGAACATCGAATCTAAGCAATTTATCAGAAACGAAACCTACTAAGAATCCACCGTTATTAATCGACATAATCCATATTTTAGAAGCCAATACCAGAGAAATAGATCCGAGCATAATAAAACTAAAAGAAAACGAACCAGTATCCTCATTTAACACAAACCAAAGCCTGACAAATACTCAACCGGATTCCGCCATTTGTATAATGAATAAATTAAAAAATCTAAAAAATATCTCTTCGAAAATTTACTACCAATCCGTACAAACCGAAACGAAACCTTATTCTGCTAGACCGCCCATGTGCAGTATCTTCTACAACGAATGCATTTATTACTTAACCCGTTACGGAACACACGTGAGCCTGTTGGAGTTTTACGTTAAACACGGCGATATCAATTTAACCTTGAACTATATCATCGATAATCGCTTAGCAACCGATATATTTATCGAAATTTATATGAAATGTCTTAAAGATGGCCTCGTTGGAATTCTTCAAGAGGAAATGTCTTCAATAGATTCTACTCTGGACATTTGGAAAGTAAGTACAATGAAAATTATTTATCAAAATCCGTAGGTATATTTAAAAATATGTATCGCCCGTCGTATATTGAAAATGATTCATCGCTGTTCGTGTATTGAGTATTATTTATCGCTCTTCGTAAATCGAAAATTATTTATCGCATCTCCTCCATTGAGTATTATTTATCGCCCTTCGTATATTGAACATTATTTATCACATCTCCTATGTTGAGAACTATTTATCGCCCTTCGTATATTGAACATTATTTATCACATCTCCTATGTTGAGAACTATTTATCGTTCTTCGTATATTGAGTATTATGTATCGCTTTTCATATATTGAAAATTGTTCATCGCTGTTCGTATATTGAGTATTATTTATCGCTTTTCGTATATTGAAAGTTATTCATCGCTGTTCGTATATTGAGTATTATTTATCGCTTTTCGTATATTGAAAGTTATTCATCGCTGTTCGTATATTGAGTATTATTTATCGCTTTTCGTATATTGAAAATTATTCATCACTGTTCGTATATTGAGTATTATTCATCGCTGTTCGTATATTGAGTATTATGTATCGCTTTTCATATATTGAAAATTGTTCATCGCTGTTCGTATATTGAGTATTATTCATCGCTGTTCGTATATTGAGTATTATGTATCGCTTTTCATATATTGAAAATTGTTCATCGCTGTTCGTATATTGAGTATTATTTATCGCTTTTCGTATATTGAAAATTATTCATCGCTGTTCGTATATTGAGTATTATTCATCGCTGTTCGTATATTGAGTATTATTTATCGCTTTTCGTATATTGAAAATTATTCATCGCTGTTCGTATATTGAGTACTATTTATCGCTTTTCATATATTGAAAATTCTCATCGCTGTTCGTATATTGAGTATTATTTATCGCTTTTCGTATATTGAAAGTTATTCATCGCTGTTCGTATATTGAGTATTATTTATCGCTCTTCGTATATTGAGTATTATTTATCGCTCTTCGTATATTGAAAATTATTCATCGCTGTTCGTATATTGAGTATTATTTATCGCTTTTCGTATATTGAATATTATTCATCGCTGTTCGTAAATTTTTTAGGATTATTTATGTTTCATCTGCAGACATTTGGAACAGCATAATATGTTACATTCCCTTTACCAATTGCAACAATTTATGGGTGATTTTATTAGAGCGGCTATGACTTGTATACGTTTTTATCAAGAAAACGTGTTGAATTTTAAGGATTTATCGAATAACGCCCAATTTTTATTCAAGGCCGAAGAGCACTTGAGATACGTCGATGAGCAGAAAGAGTGGGTTGAAGTGGCACCAGGTAAACTTTTTTTGTCAATTTTATACTACGGTTTTTTTTCAATGAAAACTTTTGTCACGTTGAGCGATAAGTGGTCAATTTATTTGTTGAAATTTCCATTTGCCGTTGACACGCCAAAACTTTTAGAAGAAAGGGGTTCATTTATTGGCAATTATTACTATCCCCTATGGGCGTACGAAAATGTTTTTATAAGGGAATCATTTTTTTTCGAAAAATTCCATCTTCACACCATAAAATATACAAATTGGGTAAATTTATTAATAAAAATGTCCATTTGCCATGGACGTCCGAAAAAATGTTTTAAAGGGGCTCATATTTATTTGAGCTTTCACTTCTGTCGGCAGGTCCTATGACTGCCAGTTTTTTAAATTTTGTTTTAAATTGATTTTTAGTTAGTAGTTCAGCTTCTCAAACCAGTTTCGAAGAAAAAGGTATTACGAATCCCTCGTTGGTGATGAAAATAAGTTCGAAAGATGTAAATAAACATATCAAAACTATCGGAACACAAATGGAAATCACCGAATTTTTGACAAAGTGCGAAGAAGAATTAAAACGGAAACCAGTGGAAATTTATATTGATTTGGAAAAACCTCCAGAGGGTGAGCGTAAAAATGTTCAAAAAAAAAATAGTTGTAGTAATCCTCAGAATGCTTTCTTTTTCCCTCTTCCATGATACTTTCACAAACTAAAATATTCTGTTAAGAAAATAACATTCTTCATTTAACAAAAAAACGAAAAAGTACTTGGTAAATATACGAGGATCATAGTGCCACTTCCAGTGGTTGAACAAGTGAAATATCTGGAAGTGATCCTGGATAAGACGCTGACATGGAAGGCTCATCTTGATAGTCGCCCGGGCAAGGTGACTAACACGTACTGGGCTTGTAGGAGAGCCATTGGTCCGAAATGGGGACTAACCCCCAAGACGATCTTGTGGTTCTATAAAGTGATCAAGCTGCCGATGCTCACATATGCAGCTCTGGTCTGGTGGCTAAGGGTAATCCTGGCCACGGCTAGGTCGCAACTGGCACGCCTCCAAAGGGTGGTCGGTTTGGGGGCAACTGACTGCATGAAAACTACACCAACTGCTACGTTGGAGGTGATTCTTGGACTTCGGCCTCGTCACCATGTGATCGAGGCTGAGGCTGGGAGGGCACTCCTACGCTTGAAAAGTTTGGGATATGTGCGAAACGAGGAAAGGTGCAGGCACGTCAATAAGCTCAGGCTTCTGGGAGATGTCCCAGTTCTGGCTCGAGCGGCTGATGTCTGCCTGCGTAGGTACTCATTCGTAACCCCCTATAGGGTGAAGATCCGGAATAAAGAATTCTGGGAAAGGGAGGGAAATTCACAGCCTCATGGGATCTTCTGGTACACAGATGGTTCATGCTCTAGCGATGGGGCGGGGGCTGGAATTTACTCCAGGAACCCAAGGACACAAGTCTGTGTTCCATTCGGTGAGGGTGTGTCTGCATATCAGGCTGAGGTATACGCTATCTTGGAATGTGCGCAGATAAACCTAAACAGAGGTTATACGGATCGATGCATAACCATATACACCGACAGTCAGGCGGCAATTAAAGCACTGAGTGGATATGTTACGTCCCAAGCCCGATCTTGTACGGAGTCGAGCTTCGTACAATGAATTTGTACGAAGTCCGATCTGTACAAGCCATTTTGTACGAAGCCGAGATTGGCGGACTTCGGACAGAGATGATTGTACGAAGTCGACTCTGTCGGAGCATCGATACTCTTTTCATCGTGTCCAAATTCATTTTCAATCTCAATCCGTTTTCAATCTACACTCGACAATAGATGGTAGCCAACTAGCCGGAGAACATACTTTCAATCACAATAACTACGTTTGTGTTTACTAACATCTTAATAGCACTCTTATCTGTAGCCCGTGTGATGTGGTGCCGACTTCGGGCGCCATCGAGTATCTCCGGTGGCGCTCGGCTTTCTCGCGGGGCTGGTCGTCTGGTGCCAGGCGCGCGAGGGATGTGGTTTGGTAGGGGTAGGTTTGGTTGGATTATTATTGAAAATTATTATAATTTATTCTACAAAAATTGACTAAAAATACGAAGGTAGTTTGGTAGGGGTAGGTTTGATTGGGTTATTATTGAAAATTATTATAATTAGAAACGAAGGAAATCCAACCCAACCTACCCTACCCTACCCTCCTCCGCGGCTTCGAGTCGTCGGCGAGAGCGACACGGGGTGTTTGAACCGTGCGCGCCCCGCATGAAAGCCGAGCGCCACCGGAGATACTCGATGGCGCCCGAGGTCGGCACCACATCACACGGGCTACAGACGAGAGTCTTAATAGCGCGCTCATTACCGAGTGAGTATCGATGCTCCGACTCCGTACAACCAGCGTTGTACAGAGTGGACTTCGTACAATCATCTCTGTCCGAAGTCCGCCAATCTCGGCTTCGTACAAAATGGCTTGTACAGATCGGACTTCGTACAAATTCATTGTACGAAGCTCGACTCCGTACAAGATCGGGCTTGGGACGTAACAGATATACCATCAACTCGGGACTTGCTGCTGAATGGCGTGAACGCCTTGCTTGCCTAGCAAACACTGTCTTGCTATAATGGATTCCGGTCCACTCTGGTTTTGAAGGCAACGAAGGGGTGGACGCCCTGGCTGTGGAAGGGGCGGCTACTCCCTTTAACGGCCCGGGCGCGACCTAGGCCCTCACAAAACAAACAATCCGTAAGGAGACGAGGAACTGGTAAAGAAACCAGCACCTTGCTCACTGGAGGGCTCTATAGGGTCTCAGGCAGTCCAAGGTCCTATTGAGGGGATGGACTTATGGACATGCTAGAGCTGCTCTAGAACTACCAAGGAGTAGGTTTAAAAAGATAGCAGGACTCCTAACAGGGCACTGCTGTCTGAGGAAACACCTCTGTATACTAGGTTTAGAGGAAAGCCCCCTATGCAGGGGTTGCGGCATGGCTGACGAAACGTCGGACCATGTTCCCCTCGTATGTCCACATTGGGCCGCGCTACGCAGGTGAATCTTCGGAGTCCCTGTTATGGCCTCTGGGGACATAAGCAGGTATCCACTGAAGAGGATTGAGTCCTTCATCAAGGGCCTCGGCTTCATGGATGCATGAGTAGCAGGAATGGCACAATGGGCCCGCCAGTGGCCTCAGTGCCGGAACCTTGGCCAAGGTTAGCCTGACTAAATTAGTAGTAGTAGTTGTAGTAATACGAGGATCATCCCAAAAGAAAAACTTTCACCTATTTCAACTTGTAATATTTTTAGACGGCACAAGTAAAGGAATCATAATCAAACCAAAGATTCCCACTCTGTTTGGTTCGACCTGGGATAAAATAGATTTGGCAGTTTTGGCAATAGTTTGTGGAAAAGATGTCGAAGACGGATTCACTATCGCCATTAAGTAAGTCGAATGATTTTAATTGCATTATCATTTGTTGATTAAATTTTAGAATAATCCAGGACTTTACTTTGAAACCTGTAAAAATATTTTGCGCCGCTGGTAAACAATTAGCCAAAGAAGAAAGATACAGTGGTATCGCTCAATTGGTCAACTGTATCAAACAGAGCGGCACCAACGATAACGCTGTCATTGATATGTGCGATGAAATGTTAAATCTTGCAGTGGCTACTTTCACCAAAGCTAACGTTACCGGTACAAAAGTAGAAGATTTGATCAAGTTGATATCCAATAAGACAATCAAGGTTTGTATTTTTGGTATACAATTTTTGGTTATAAAAAAAGTTGGTTTTTTTTTTCCAGATATCTGCGTACATCGAAGCTAAGCAATTGAAAACAGCGTACTTTTTAGCTGTCAAATATAAACGTATGTCAGATATACGAAGGATACTCAGAGAAGCCGAGCTACTCAATCAACCGAGTATAAAAGCTCTTTGCCTAAAAGTTTTACAAAGTCATTCTCACGTCCTCGCTCATGTTACAAATGAATCTTAAAGACTTGTTATACCTCATTTAAAAACCAGGAGGAGTAATTTGAATTTAAGTTGGCAATTCTGTAGACCTCTGATTGGTCAGATTCCGCCCAGTTTCACACAACACTTCGTAGCATTGAAATCAGCTGATAATTTATTAATTTCCATTTTTGACAATTCTGACAGATGAATATGCTTATTTTTGTCATTTCATCATCCGATGTTGTTATTTTATTATTTTTACTTAGTTTTCACTCTATTTCGTTAAAACTGTTTCTTTAAAAAGTTCAGTAAGCAATTGTATTGAATATCAGCAATTATGGATCCTTCTACTTCGAGTACAGCTCTTCTCTTATTGGGCCGGCAAAACAATGTAAACGCTGAACTTAGGTT
Source organism: Lochmaea capreae (assembly GCA_949126875.1). Classification (NCBI taxonomy): domain Eukaryota; kingdom Metazoa; phylum Arthropoda; class Insecta; order Coleoptera; family Chrysomelidae; genus Lochmaea; species Lochmaea capreae. The sequence goes on from OX421409.1 coordinate 17,085,040, forward strand.
ATTTAGGACTCTCAGAAAAACAATGTACGATAAATATGTGTTAACAAATATAATATATTGGATAAATAACCAAAAATATTCATGTTAAATCCAAACAGTTGATTTATTTGTCCATCAAGGCATATTTAATAGATTTGGAACACGACTGTTGACTACTTTCTCGGAACACACCCTTTAGTAACTAATCTGATAACTTTTAGTGGTGTGAGTAAAGCTTTTCAAATTACTCCTCCTGATTTTTAAATGAACTATAGGGTAATGATATATTAGGCGGGAAAACACAAAAAAAGTAAAGAAGCAAAAACCGCTTTTATGTCGGATGACATAATATAAATACATTTTAATAAAAGGGCTTCAACGATGTGGTTCAAAGGATCCTCCAAGACCGAGATAGCACAAATGACTTCCATGCTGCAAAGTTGAACCAGAATTAATGACAACAGAAGAAATAGAGCGTTTTGCGGTTTCCCGTCTAGTATCTCATTTCACTTATTGATTTTTATCATTTATGTTATTATTTCGAAGACTTTAAGCCACGAGTCTCCAACCTACAAGCAGATTTTTACCGGCCCTCGGAAAAATTACAAACTGAAAAAACATTTTTTTATTTGAAAATATATATTTCCCTTAAAACACTTTCAGCGATGGTCAGTGTTTTGCACGGACTGTACAGTGCTGTGGTATATTATTGGCACCCCTTGCCTCAAATATTTTATAATATGGCCCTTCAGTAAAAAAGGTTGGAGAACCTTGTTTTAAGCCAATAAGTTTGAATTCGAATGTTATTTTATTAGGCGAGTTAAACCTTTACTTTTATTATTTTGTATTAAATTGTTACCATTTTTCCGTTAAATTGAATGTATATTTTTTATGCGTTAATTTCAAAATTAGAAATTGAATATACCATGGTAGAGTTAACGCAGAGTGAGAACAGTATGCGATAGTTTCCAACCGAATCTCGTTCCAGTGTCGCACCCCATTTAAAATTTTTGATAATACCTACTACCTACTTATTTAAATTAATAAAATATCCACCTCAAAGTCAAAGTCGAACTATGACTATTATCCTAGTCAAAGTAACATAAAACCTCACAAAAAATACAAAATTGGATATTTAAAAGGGTTGTGTTTAACATGAGAAAAACTTTACGATGCTAGTCATGCGATTTTCCGGAAAATCGTCGAGTGAAAATTTTTGTTTTTTCGCTCTAATTGTTTAAATAATAAATATACAGAAAAACTTCCAAATCAAAATTTTTAGCTGATACATTTATCTACAAATTTTGTCTAAAAAGTTTTTCTGTAAATTAAAAAGTTTACGAGATAAAATTAATTTCAGTAGTATTCAATTCGTGGTTACGCGCGTGAGCCAAATTTATTAACCGCTCGACTTGAAAGTTGATAATTTTGGGCTTTAAACATTCTGAAAAAATAAATAAACTCACGTAAAATGTAAAGAAAGATCTCAACTTTTAGATAGAAATACTTTCACATTTGAAAAAGTAGATTTTATCACTGTAATATCGGTTTATTATAATTCCTATTTAATTAATACTCATCCCAGCGAAAATTCCTTTTCGATTCAGCATTGCAAATGAGCATAAAACATTATTATTATAAAAGCAAAACCATCAATATTTAGAATTTTAAACGAATGCTTCTTAAAAATCTGGTTTTTTGCATGCTTAATATTACTTGTTTTTTTTAGACTTCATTCAATTATATCTTTTTTCGAAATTAATATAATTCAATTAAACTTTACTACTAATCACTTTGAAGCATCTACTTTCGAAACTACTATACAGTTTATCTATAAATATCAATTTTTTTAAATAATAGACAATTATTTAAAATAAATACTTAAAATCAGAGGTCTGTCAGCAAACCTTCTATAACTTTTTATACCGTTTATGTTATTATCTAAAAATTTGTGAACTTTATAATGAACCTATTTAGAAGTGATCGCGATACAAAAGAACACACCTATGGCTCAGGTAAGAAAGCGAAGGGAGAACAAATAAAAGTAAAAAGCAGGTGAGAGAGCGTCTTTTAAAAAATAATAATAACAACAACAATAATAATAATAAAATATTAACAACAAAAACATTTAACAAATTTCATTAAAAATAGAGGCTGTTATTGGGGTCAAAAAAATGAAGGTTCACGTAGAAAATCGTATGTATCTTTGTGAAAAATGCAGATACAAAAAAAAGTTTCAAATAAAGTTTGAAGATTAAACCATAATCTTTGAAGTACGCTATTTTATATAATTTAATTTATTAATGTTAATTGGAGGAGGTAAAAAAAACGACTTTTTAGTAGAGATTTACGTGGAAAATCGAAGATAATACTTAAAAAATGGAAAAAAATAAATTTTTTTTCAATGTATTTGTAGATAGCCCATTTTAGAACACATTTCATATGAAAATGTTTTTTCTAAATGTCATTGTTTATTTACTATCGTAAAATTAAATGAAAATTGATGATGTTCAAAAATACTACTATGGAAATTTCGTATATATTTTAAAAACTAATGCAGATACAAAAAAACTGTTCAGACAAATTTTGTAGATAAATGTATTGGCTGTAATTTTTGATTTGAACATTTTTCTGTGTTTTCATTATTTAAACAATTAGAGTGAAAAAACAAAAACAAAAATTTTTACTCGACGATTTTCCGGAAAATCGCATGTCTAACATCGTAAAGTTTTTCTCATGTTAATCACAACCCTTTTAAATACTCAATTTAGAATTTTCAAGTTTTTTGCGGCATTTTACGGATATTTTGTGTACTTTGACTAAAAGCTCTTCATTCACATATAGCAACAATCCGTCACTCAACAACCAACAAAACAAGAATAACGTTTCGTCTTCAATTTGTAGGCATTTGAGACTTGAACATGGGATCAGTTGCTAAGCAACCGGCACTTTCGATGAAGACGGCCTGTACTGTTCTACTTTTGCGATAACTCCATATTATCCGGGGATAAATTTATCGTTACTATCAATTTTATCTTCCCCACTATCCCTCCGATACACCCTACTCCACTTTCCAGTAACTTTTTATGCAAATTTGCATCACCATATCTTGTTCATTAACAATATTTTTCCTCCTAAATCAACATCATCATCAAGTTCTAATTTTGAAATTACCGCAAAGTATTCCGTTAACAAAATGTTGATTCCCATTTATTTTGTTAACTATAAAACAGTATAAAATATAGCTGTGACTTAGGCTGTGATAATCTGTCTCCAAATAAAACGAAAAATATTTTTAATTATGTAATTTTATCTATTGATTTTGTACGAAAATATATAATATTAAGTCTGTGTATCTATTTCTCTATTTAAAATAAATTTTTCACAGAAACAATTATTTTATTTTTCACTGAATACTACGAATGAATGACTGCCGAAATAGGTGTATTGTGCCTCCTTCACTAAGGCATTAAGATTAAGACCAATACCCCAGGAACCCGATTCTATACTGAGGAATTGGAGCTTCCCAAGAGAACACAAATTTTGTTTTCGTCACTGTATTGACGAAATAGACAAGAAATAATAGAGACTAAATATATGTTAGATCATCTCCCTCAGTAAAGAAACCAATCCCTGAATTGTTTAGGTCCTACAAAGGGAGTGGACACTGCCTTAGTAGCTAGCAACTAATTTATTTCCTCGCTCACCAGCAAGTTGACCATGTTATTTCCTCCTTGTTCATTAACTTTGCTTGGGCAGTTCCAAACCATCTTCAAGCTGATACAACATGAACTCAGCACTTTAATGACTGCTCAACTGCTTGAGAATATCGCGCCTACCATAGTTTCTCCTTCAAAAATGATGTTGCACTATTGATAACGCTTTGTTTACCTGGTAAATATTACCATGTTTATTTTGTTTGGGATAACTTTTAGTCACACTGTTGTATAAGTTTGAGTCTGTCCACACATTGTAATCTAACCTATCCAAATATAATAAGGAAAAGAGAAAAAATTCAACAAACACTATTTATATAACAAAAAACTTTTATTTATCATACTTTGTCAAAACAGAATGAAAAATAGTTCTCATTAAGCTACACGGGTTTGAATGTGACTTGAAAAATGTAAGATTATAAATAACATTATACCTCCATATGAAATATCATAAATATTTAAAATTATACCTAATATAAATATCATCTACAAAAATATCACATTAAATACTATTCGCTTATCATGAGACAACTTGTTCAAGAAGATTCTGTATTAAAAGTATCACGAAAAAGAAAAATTAGGTTTAACACTGGGATTTGATACTCTGATACAAAATCTAGTAAAAACATACTAACCTTGATGAATCCTTATACAAATGAAACCATATTAACCCTAAAGACAATGAAGTCAGTGCAAAATAGATATAAATTCGAATCCAATTTATAAAGTTAATAAAAAATTATTTTTGAAAAAGATTTAGTCTTCCAAAATATCCTCTCCATTCAGTTCATGGTTAGACCCATGTACTACTCCGTTTTGAATTTCTTCATTCAATTTTTCAGCAAAAACTGTATCTATGTCTGATAATTGTGTGATAAAATTGTGCTTCTGATCAGCAGTCCAATGTATAAACCATTCTTTAAACAATTTCACCTGAAATATAAAAACTTTAATTAATTATTCACATTTATCCTCCTAAGAAGTACTTACCCTGCATTCAAACAAAGACATAGGTTTATCTCTACAATCAACATTGGAAATGCTGTTAATAATTCCATTTACATATGCCTTGTTTGCATATTTTTCTGCCAAAATCGGTAAAAAATCAGATCTTTGCAGTTCACTCCATTCTTGAAACCACTGCAACAAATATCGGATCTGGGCATCTGCACTCAACATGGTCATTTTGATAACTAATAATTTCAAGTCTCAGTGTTGCAAGTTACTAAAATAGAAATATTTGAGTTAAAAAAAGCGTTTGGTGCAAAAGAGAAAGGACTTTACATGACTGGCAAAGTCATTGTTGAGTTATTCCAGACCAAACAAGTGACGTGTTTTATTACAAGTTGTAAAAATACTAAAATAACGACTTACGTTGCTTAGGCTTTATATTATTGGATATGCAACATTTACTGGTTGTTTATACCATAGCTTAATTCAAAGACAAAACGGTTAAATATAATTTGTACCAATAAATTTAATTAGAACTTGCTTCCTACCTACTGCTGAACCGTAATGACCTCTTGTTAGTGTTTTGAAATGGCGACCTTGACCTCTTGAAATTGACGTATTTCACCGTTATAATAGACGACTTAAATAAATATATATTTAGTGGAGTGCAGAAGCTTGAAAACGCATTTTTAATATATATAATAATAAATTATATGTTTCTTCAAAAGATTGCCTTTAATTAAAAACTTTTTTTGACATTCGGAACGTAATGAAACGGAGCATAGAAATATATTGTTCATAACATCATAACAGTATCTGGATTACTAGCGAAACGTTGAATTAAGAAATAGAAATACTTATTTGCACAATTTACATCTGCAGGTTCTTCCAAGTAATAGGGCATGTCCACGTGACGTCATGCCCTGAGGAATCTGACATGGAACATACAACAACTGATATAAACAAGCGTTCTTTGCTCAACACGTGGTTCTTAATAGTTATTTGATATTGATTTAGTGCTCTTTTCGACGTTGTTTTAGTTGCTTAGGTATTTTAAATGTTATATATAACTGTTTATAATAAAAAGGATCATTGAATCAATACAAAACAACCAAATTACAAATCTGAAATCTAACCAAATAATTGTTTTTCCTCAGGGGTATTGTCATCTGTCAGTTGATGGACATGCCCTATTTACGTATATATTTTATATTATCTCTGGATAAAATTTAAAGGTTATCTGTTTGTCACAGATCTTCAAAGACTCAAAGTTCATAGCATAGACGTTCAGCCTTGTGTATATTATCTCTGCGTTCAGCCACCTTCAAGCGCTTTCACAGTGCACCGCTGGCGCTAGCTTTATTCTATCCTGGCTGAACGCGAAGCGGGCCCAATATCTGTCAACTGACGTAACTGTCACCTGACATTACAATTTTTTGGTTTTTTAAAATAATATTTACAAGAATAAGTTAATTATTGAAATAGAAATACACATTTCCACAACACAGAAGGTATTATTTTTGCTCTTGCCATAAATTTTAAATGGTTATATATATAAATTATAGTTTACATTTATGGTGATATAACTAACCTGTCTTTTTGTTATATGTATAGAAACAATGTCCTTGTCACCCTGGCTGAAATCTCCTTTCACGGATTTAACAGGATCTCTAGTAAATCACCAGTGGTATGGAGAATGTGCTGACCTCGAATTGAAAGTTTTGGATTGTTTGGAAGCTTATGGTCTAGAAAGAGGATTAAAGAAGTGTGATGTACTTGTTGAAGACTTTAGGGAATGTTCTTTGAGAACCAAGCAATTTAAGAGAATGCACGCTATGAGAAATGAAAGGCATCGTCAACATTTTGCAGGTGAAAGATCCAAAGAGGAGAAGTATGCCAAAGGTCCAGCTTATGATAGTTATTAAACATTTAATTTCATAAGTGAGGATGCTGGTAGATGTAGATTAGTTATATTTGAATAAATGTTATTAAAATGTCCTACAGATTGATTAGTTTGTTTTTTCGTAAGTACGTTCATAAAAAATGCACTAAGTAAAGGTTTCATAAAAAATACAAACTTATTCAGATGGAATAATATATTTTAATTTATTTTGTACAAAATTTTAAATACAATTATTAAAAAGTCACACCAATATTAGTATTTTGGTTAGCTGTGCAGAATATATTCATGCATATAATTATTCTGATTAACAATAAAAAATGGACAAGGTACAAAATCTTAATATCTCTAAGTAAATCCACTTTATAACTATGTAATTTTGAGTAGAAGGCAATTATTCTGTCTTACTGTGATGTAATAAAATGTGCTTCAAATAGGTTCATAAGTTGATTTGCAATTCTACATAAATTAAATAGTTGATTTTTTAGGTGAAACTTATAATTTCATATGCAGTTTGTTTCCTAATCTGATCTATATCTAGGTACTCTCAAAGGCTTTTATACATTTTTCAACATCACAGTAATTTGTAGTAGGGATGGGATGCATACAGTAATTGGTAAATATAGTATATGCTTTTTAACTTTTATAATATAAGATTTTCTTAAATACAAATAATGGTCCATTTTCAGTTTGAGATAGGAGTAATACAAAATCAAGGGGAAATTTATTTTCATAAAAATGTAAAACAGCAGCTTCTATTTTTTTAATAAGCCAGTAGCTTTAACTCCAAAATTCAATGTACAACTGAAGTTTTAAAGTTATAATCAAATTTTTAATTTAAAAGTAAATTAAAGGATCATCAGTAATGGTTCCATTATGCCTATTTTATGTAGATAGTCGTTCAAATTCATGATATATTTTCTTTCAAATGCTCCACTACTGCTTTAGTAAATAAAAATTTCTTTTAACAATATAAATGTATGCTGATACCTTCAAAAATTTATAAACTTTTAAATTTCCAACAAAATGATAGATCATTCAATTGTATTTAAAAGGTGTACAGTAAATATGTGTAACATCCAACACTTATGAAGGTACAACAAATTTTTGTAGATACTATCTCTTGAAAACTTTGGGAGTATACACTTACATTAGGATAAATATAAGCTCTATACAGATTTATATAACAATTATCATAAGATAGAAACCTTTCTTGTAGGTTCCTCATAATCACATTAGACAAACGGGGCTCCTAGGTAACAAACAGCTTAAAAAAAAAACTAAATTTATTTATATTTTTGTTATTTGATAAAAATAACTATTATAAATCACTTTCCAAATCAGCTAGAATTGTTTGAATATATTTTATGGAAAAGACATAATATATATGTAGAATATCTAGGAAGGGCCAAATATTTGTGACATGGCTGAGCAAAGTTTGTTTTTAATTTAAAATTTGTAGTGGAAATAAGTGTTACCTAGGTTTCCAGATGTTACAAAGTTACAACACAGTAAACTGTAATATACTGGAAATATGAAAAATATTACTTACAATAAGAAAAATATCTTCAATTTTTATGTAGGTACACTTTTCTTGATGTAAGAGATATTTTGAAAAACTCAGAATATCAATATATTACGATCTACTGCAAAAAGTGTAGAGAATATTCATGAACACATTAAATTGACAAAATTTTAACAAGTACAAATCTTCGAATACACTGAGTGTAATCTTTTAAAGATCCCATTTTTTTTCAATATATAAGAAAATATTTTTTTCTGGTCGATTGTGATATGCTTTTAATTCATAATATCAATTATATTCTTGGGTTTTAAGGTTAAAACTATTTAATTTTTATGTTGTAAAACTCGGCACACACGTTACAATAAAATTTGTAAGGTAAAACGGATAGGTGTACTGCACATGTGCAAGAGATCTCACGATACGGTAAAATGGATGATTGTAACTTCGGTTGAAGCGGCAAGTAAAATGAATTTAATTTCGATTTTTCTCCGGTTGACCTAAACAGGTAAACCTCACCAGTATACCGGAACTTGTGTGCCGGTCCTACGAGTAAACACCTTTTTTCTCTTATTTGGATCAGTGATCTCTGAGTGACATATTTTTTTTAAGTCATCGATTTCGCTTACAGTGTATTAACCCTTTAAAATCCAAGTAAATATTGTTCATTTTTACCACGTAACTATAACACTCCGAGGGCTGGTAACTTTTAGATAATCGATTTTAGTATAGTTTTTTGATACGCTTCTCTTAATTGCCTCAGTGCCTACCTAAGTTAGGTAGAGTGTAGAGACACTGTGAATCTGGCACCTGGGATCCGTTGCGTTTACCTGTAGGTACCCATCGCCGTCCGGTTTATACTTTAAAAGTTGAGGATTTTAAACATTTTTATACAACTTCCCCTGAAAAGGCATGTTTGGATGCGCACGTCAAGTCAATGCTGTAATTGGGAAAATGGGAAATATATTTCATCATGGTTTTGGAATCAACCAGTAGATGGAACTAGTACCGTTGATCCCAGAGGGAGAATATAGCTTTAATAGCTGCTTTTTATAGGTTTTAATTCCTTTTATACGAAGTGCTGAAAGGCACGCGCGGCTCAAATTGCACATGTTCAAAATTTTGAATGATAATTTTTCCAAGAAGGGGGAGGAAAAATAATCTTCAAGAAGGGGAAGGGGAAGGGTGAATGGGATTGTTGGTTTTCCTTCCCCTTCTCGAAATAATTTTCATATGAACTATAAAATGACACGTCGAGGACAAGAGTAGTTGATAAAAAAAGAAGAAACATATCAATATATAGATACAAACTGGATGCGCACAGGTGAACGTAACGTAACCCAGGTGCCAGATGCACGGTGCCTATCTAACTTGGGTAAAAAACAGCATATCGAAAAACTAGCCAAACAAAAAATATTTTTTTCCTGATGCTACACCTCTCGAACTATAACTCATTTATCTATCAGAATATGGTGTGTAGTCCCCGTTTCACATAAGAAGCCACGTGAAGTTCGCCAATACTGTCTTGCGCAGAAATCAAAATCGGTCTTGTTTATCTATGTTGTCTCGTAACGACAGTTTCATGTCATTGGCGTTACAAATGAACAAATGAACAAGTATTTTCATATACCAGTGTCTATTGTATGTGAAACTATCTCGAAAAGCTTCAAATACTTCCCAAATATGTTTTATTTAAACTATACATACGATAAATAAATTTTTAATATTTCTATTTTGTGTTAACCTACAAGATGTGAAAACGTTACGCTACTGATTTGAAGTAGAATGTCAATTTTACAATATGGCGCTGGTTTTGACATCAAGTTCACGCATACGACTGCAAGTTCAAGTGGCTTCTCCTTACGTGACACGGAGTCTATAATAGAGGATGACTAATCTCGACAGAGTGTGAAAACCAGCGCTCACGTTAATTAAGCATGGTTTCCTAATTGTTGTGTGTACGACAGTCAATCAAATACAATTATTTAAAATTCCGCCCGATAGCTGTAGAGATGTAAAAGTGTACAATACAATTATATAATACATTTTTAAAATACGTATTTTTTGTATTGTATAAAACTATTATACCGGTATTATACTCAGACAAATGTCAAATACAAAGTTTTGTGGTTTTGTCACTTCTCACAATAGATATTTTGTGCTTCTCACCTTCTCAGTTTTGAAATTTATTCAATCTCCAGCAAATGTATGTTTTTTCAACCTTATTTAATTCTAACTTGTCATATATAGTTGGGTTAAGTTTTTCAATGTCCTATAATTTCCTGACCTTGAATTGGTATAATACCGTATTATACGGGGTAAAATACAGTGTAAAATACAGGTAATATAAAATACTGTACGTATTTTTACATCTCTAGATAGCTCCCATCACGATGCAGGTGCAGCTTAACCTGTTTTTCTTCGAACAAATGATAAAATTGCTAAAAAATCGAGCAATGGAGATCTCTCTTCTTATTATCATTCCCTAAAGCTGATCATTTAGCTCCTCAGCGCCCCACAAATAGTTATTTAGCACTATAGATGCTAAGGGCCGTTCATAAAATACGACACGCTAAAATTAGCTTTTTTAAGCCTCCTACCCCCTATTGACGCATAGGTGCGTTCTTTTTGACCGAGATCTCAGCTCACTTCAGTTAATGTGATCTGAGATAAAGTGATGTGAGTAAGCATATAAAGTGGGTCCCAGTGCATAAGGGCATTGTAGGAAATGAAAAGGCGGACAACCTAGCAAAGCTGGGGTCCGAGACAGCATTCACTGGTCCTGAACCAGTATTTGGGATATCCAAAACTGCTGCACGTGGTTGTATATCTCGGTGGACTCAAACTAAACACCAGTCGTACTGGAGACACGTGCCAAAACAGGAACACAGCAAACACCTGGTTAAAAAACCCTCGGAGAAGCTGACCAATGAAATACTAAACCTTAGCAGGGCCCAAATAAGGATAGTGACGGGTTTACTCACCGGTCACTGTACTCTAAGGAAGCACATGCATACAATCGGCATATATAGGGAGGAACCTATCTGTCGGTTGTGCATGGAAGAGGAGGAAACAGCCTCTCACATTATCTTTGATTGTGAAGCACTATCTCACTGGAGATATAGACTCCTAGGACTAGAATTTCCAAGAGAGGATTTCTCCAAGAAGAACCTAGTGAAAAGTCTGCTGAGCCTGATAAGGGCTGCTGGTCTCTTCACATAAACGGCACAACCAAGAGCACAAAAAGCCTTAAGGCTGAGGTGCCGAGGACATCAATCCTTTGACTGGTGTGCTGATCCAATCAATCAATCAAGCATATAAAAGAAAGACATACTCGTCCACAGATTCCTTATTTACCCAAACGATCATAGAGCGCTTAGAGCATTTTTTATAAATATTAGCACTCTTAAAAAATGTTGACATTATTTGAAATTAGCGGGGCGCCTTAGGTCTGTGTGATTTACTTAGCCGTAATCACCATTTTTCAGTTCATCAGGACCCGTATCTTTGAACGTTCGACTATTCACGAGAACGTCGAATGGATTCTGTTCAGTCGAATGAATTCACACGAATCGAACATATCCAAACACAGTGGCGAACAGCTTTGTAGATCTTATGTGTCATTTTTTAGGTAAAGTGTAGTGTAGAGTAATGTAAAAAGCACATGACCGGAAGAAGATTATAGGTATGTATATAGTTTGTGTTTATTTCCATTTTGTGTATCAGAAAACCTTCTTGTCGTATCTTCCGCCATTTCCTCAGCATCTTGCAAATAATCAATTATTTGATGCATAAAAGCTTCATCTGCGTTCATTTTTGTTCAGTAGTCAAAAAAGTATAATGATCGCTATGATTTCTCTATATCCACAGGATATGTTTGATGCTTACTTGTTTTTCTGTGAGACTGATAAATTCATTCGTTTGCAAGTCGAACATTCGAAATTTCGAAGATACTGCTCGAACATAACAAATCCACTCCCATCACATAAAATACGTGGGAGCATTTGGTCGAATGTTCAAAGATACGGCTCCAGTTAATTTTGAGCAATAGAAGAACCTCCACAATCGTTGATAATTCCTTAATTTGCACGAGCCCTAACATATGCGCATACTTGCTTTACGCCCACCACATCGCGAGGAGGAGTGCGTAGAGTTAACTCTATTTACGCCACTGTGTAGAGAGTCGAACGATAGAGTGTACAGCCAAAGGAGTGACCAACCCAACTCACCTAGGGTATGTCTACCAACTGACAAGTTGACACTGATGACAGTCTGATGATAAACAATTTGGATAGATTTTAGATTTGTAATTTGGTTGTTTTGTATTGATTTAATGATCTTTTTTATTATAAACAGTCAGATATATAGCTTTTAAAATACCTAAGCAATTAAAACAACGTCGAAAAAAGCACTAAATCAAAATTAAAAAATAACCATTAAGAAACAAGTGCTGGTTTATCTTAGGACAACTGTCAGATGACGTAACATGGACTTGCCCTATTTGGATGAATATTTTAAGTCGATCAGTAAAGAAGATGCTTGTCAAAATTCAAAGAGGTAGTTTCTAGTTACGTGGCTTCAATAGTTTTAGTGATAAAGTTATTCTTCCACTAATTTTTGGGAAATTTATTAGGTATTTCTTGATTACATCATAGGAATACAATTTTTTTCAATCACAATATTTTAAATATGATAATATCAATATCTTCAAAAATCTTTTCCAATTCTCTATATAAACGAGAATAATTTATCAAGCAAGTGTATATGCAAACATTTAAAAAAACCAGCTCAAATATTGACCCACAAAAAAAATAAGACAAAAATACAAATGCGCATGTCTTATTTTGATCAATTTTTGAACTTTTATCGAACACTTTTTCTCACAGTAGCTAAACGTATCAGTCACTTTTTTTTTCATTTTTAAAACAATGTTTTCGTACCGTTCATTAGTTAATGTACAATGTTTAAATGTTTTTTACGGCAAATATATATAATTTCATACCTTAAATACTACAAAGAGGACCCATCCCTACCTACAGTAAAAGTTAATATTAAATCAGCTTATATATCTAATTTGTGCTTGGCATAAATTTTTAAATTTGGCAAAACTCTTGTTTTAAATGATTCCGTTTTAAATAGTTTTGTTCCATTTACAGCTAAGAAGTGTAAAAACAGGGTGTAATAGTCCGATTCTGTCAAATCTACATAAAAAAACTAAAAGATTCTATATTCCCCCATCAATATATTTCAAAACGCTTCCCCGAATCTTCAGAGTTAGGAAGCCTTGTTTTCTTGGCTTACCTAGTAATTGTTTCACCCTATTTAGACACTTAAGCAGGACTCAGCTCGTTTATTGATTCCTACACCGCGTGTCCTAAAAGGTGCTGATAATAGGGCTTTTCGGAAACCGTAATCCTGGATCAGATAGATCACCTATCAGCTGATTGCGGATCCTAACCATCATGAACTACGCAGCTTACATGACTTTTAGGTTAGAGGTTAAAGAAAACGATTAAAACGGAATTACACATCAACTGATCGCATTTACCCACCGCTATACTTGGGTAGAAAGGATCCAATCATATGACTATGATCCACTCAATTCGTTCAGTTTCCGAACGTAAGTGATCGTGATCCGGATTACTTTCCGAACATTCAGATCATGATCGGGCTAACCCGATCATAGTTTCCGAAAAGCCCTAATAGCGTGTCATACATAAGTAGATAGTCAAAGAGAGTACCACTACCAGAATAGGGAAATCAATGTGTTAGAGAGAGATACAGAATATGATACAGCATACGATGTTGAAGTATTTTGAGGTGTTTTGAAGTGTTTTGAAGACTTTTGAAGAATGCCACTGTCACGTTTTGAAGACTTTTGTCAAACGTCACGTCTCTCTCTAGCACATTGATTTCTCCATACTGGTAGTGGTACTCTCTTTGACCATCTACTTACAGAGCCAAGTCAATTCAGTGCGTGTCCTGCTTTTTTAGTACAAACTTTCTTTACTTTATCAAATATGAATGCAGACTAGTAAAAATAATATACTCTACATACATTTTAATCATTTTAATATAGAGGAAACTAGAACTCCCCATTAGTAACCCTGCACAGTACACCGGATCGTCCCCGAGTCGGGAATGTTTCGCAAAGTGGTCTTCTGTATATGCAACACCGAGTTGACAACAAGAATCGCGTCGGTGCCGAATATATTCCAAAATACCAGGAAGTTTTTAATATGAACAGTGTCAGTACCTACCGCAGTCGTCGGAGCTTCGGGTGAGCACGTTAATGTGGAAATAGCACCTGACCATGGCTGGATGTGCCTCCAGTAAGGCACGGTCGGGCCCGTCACGGTATACCGTGAATTATCCTTTTAGAATTAAGGTACGCTTAATTCAAATTTGGCCCAGCAGCTTGGCGAGATCCATGAAAAATTCGGTTATTTATAAATTTTAAGTTTATCTTCACGGTCTGCAGTGTGTTGTCTCCAGTGTCGCACATTGCCCTAGTGTGCTTATGTTTAATTGGAATATCCTATACGTAATTGTGCTGGACGTTGCTGAAGTTGGAACATAATTAAATGTTGAGCCACAGAGTACACCATCTAGATGGTGTTAAGTTTATGGTGGGTGGGTCTATAAGGTGTACTCTGTGGTTGAACGTCATGCATCCGATATCCGACGGATACGATGATACGAAAATCATTCTATTGGTTGAAGTTATGGATTTGTGATTAGTTGAAGAATTCAAATGCTGGCATTTCTCATACATCCGATATCCGAAGCTACGACGATCCGAAAGAATATTTGTCCGGATGCGATAATCTCATCTCCTTTAACAAATTGTGATAGACCCCTTGTTTTATTCGGTTTTTATAAATATCCCGGACCCAAATTTTTCTTGTTCGTTGTTTCTGTCTCCTTCTGAGCAGTAAAATGGTTAAAAGCAATATATTATTTAGCTTTCTCCGTTGATAAACATTCATTTTCATAGTCTGTAATAACACAGAAATGACAAACGACCTTTTACACAAAAAATGAACAGTGAAGTTAGGAGACATACGATATCGGACAAAAGTTGAAATAATTTTAACAATCATCCGACGTCGTACGAACAATAACATTTTCGGATGAAAAAAGGTGCCAAATCATTCTGATCAATAGCAAGTTCGTCGGATATCGAATACATGCATGGGAATCCGCCTTTATGCGATCTTGCGCTATTGTTGGAAAACAGCCGTAAATAGGTTGGTTCTGATCACTGAGTTAGTGTTTAGTTCGGTGGCTCTAGTAAAACTAAGACACTAAAGAGATGAATATTCTCTTCCGCCATTTTGGTGCTTGAATTTTATTGTTTTGTGATGTGTCGAGTTGACATATTGTGTTGAAAAATTTTTGACATTGAACAGAACATTTTATTTTACTAAATTTCCTTCAGACTATTAACACCAGAAAATTGAGAAAGTGCAAAGAATGGATGCTGGCCTAACTCATGCCAAACACTTGACCAACACAACAACGTCAACGTACAACAAGGCACCAGAATGGCGGACGAGAATACCTATGTCTATAGCGCTCTAGTAAAACCAAGCATCATTGACTTGACAGGACAACAAAACATTAGGATTTATATCAAGTTTTTAAAAATAAATGTATTGAAATTTCAAATATCTTAATGAAAACGCAAAAAATCCGAAACCGACAATTTTTAAAAATTCATTTATGAATATAGAATATATTAATTTATCTTTGATAGTTTTTACAGTAATATTTAAATTAAACCATTAAAGTCATTTTATTATCTAACATTTAGAAGTTGTGAATCATTTTTTTTTTGTTCAAAAGTCTATCGAGTTTTTTTTATTACAAAGCCTTTGTTGGCCACAATTTTTTTTATTTGATTATATTAAATTGAAATTCACGAACCACATTCTTCAAAGACGTCATTTTTATTTAAAAATTTTATTTATAGACATTGCCATAACGTCTTCATGTGCTCTAGTGACATTCTTCTTTTTTCATAACCGGAAATGAAGTATTTTTGTGCATTTTTGATCATTTCAATTTCGATCTACTATCACAAACAATTTTCAAATTGAATCAGTTTCAAGGCTCTAAAAAAACATTAAAAATATCACCAAATAACCTTATCGATATTAACTAATCATTATGTATTCGCATAATTGAGAAAAAAGAAGAATTAAGGAATACAATTACGAGATCAACAGTACACTCTACTTACAATAAAAATAAGCAAGTGAAATGACACGTGAACCAAATCGTTTATATTCTAGTGTTCTGAGTGCCTACGTTTACGATATTCGTAGCAACACGCACGTAAACATGTTAAACGTATCTAAATACATACGTCCGAGAAGTACTTACTGCGCCTGCGTACCTGTCAAAAGCTACGTTTACGTATTAGTCATTGCCTTAAGTGTCTAATAAATTCATTGTTCTTAACTATACAAGATGGATGTAAACTACATTTGATAGAGAAAAATGAAATGAAGTTTCCTGTCTCTAGTTTATAGTTACATTATTTTTAATTATGCTGGATATTGTTCTTGTGTGTTTAGAGCTTTGAAACTTTATATTAAATAAACCTATTCACTAGCCATATACTAACCATACTTTTTTTTAATTGTGATGCTTTTATGACATCTAGCACAGAGTACACCATCTTAGATGGTGTACTCTGTGCATTTAGTTCGTCATCCAAAGTTTCTACCAATAAGGCCCGGTTGTACATTTGAAGCTTAAAAATGTGCTCAACTGAGCTGGGCTTAAAATATAAGCTTAGCTCAACCCTAAACCTGTTGTACAAGCATGGTTCAGTAGCAGCTCTACTAAACCTATATTTGCAAGTGTTGGTAGAACTTATTTAGAACTGACGCATGCATATGAAGTAAATTGGTCAAAATATGTTTGTCAAATGAAGATGTCACCTAACTAGTTTGGCATTTGGGGGGATTGTTCGTAACTATTAGTTTTGCAAGAAATTTCCCCCGATATACAATCTGTCACAAAGCGAACGGTTTCTTTAGAAAGACGAAATTTTTGAAGAAACTCATGATCCCTCCAACATTCAAAGTGATTTATACGATCTCTATACACCCGAGATCTTTTCGGGTGCTATACGATTTCAATAAGTTCCAAAAAATCCTCATCATGGGTTAAAATATCCAAATTTAACTTTGATAAAATTTTAATTTGAAAATAAATTAAGTACAGGTTATGTTTGCATACAATTTATTTACATTTAAACCACGGAACAATTTATGTTCCGTGCTTAGGTTTACATTATACCTGCCCTCTTGAAGGCTTTACTAAGCATAAGGTTTAAATCAAGCTCAACCGTAAGCTTACTTTGTACAACAGCAATCTGACGCTGAACCTGAGTTCACACTTGAGCCTTAACTAATCTACAATTGTACAATCGGGCCTAATATAATAATATAAACTTACATATTAAAATAAATTAGCGTATACTTAAAATCAAGTACCACATTGTTTTTTTGTTAGGAAAAACTTTATTTCTGCCATTTAAAACCACATTCTGTGCGGATGTAAACTTTTCTCATCATCCTTATTATTTACACATCCTATATATTATGTCACCAATTTAAAAATGAAATTTTTATATTTTTTTGTTAATTTTTGTTCACTTTCTTTATAAATATTGTCTCCTTAACGATTTAACTCGGCAACTTATCAAACACTACTAATTATTCAGAATCACCACCAAGCAACAACGTACCTAATGATTTGGATTTTTTGATCATCTATTCACTGAAAAGCAATAAAGAACTCATAGCTCTAATGTTTTGATAGTTGTATTGGACCATTCGATTAAGGAGAAAATTTTATACCAGTTAATATTAGCCAATCAAATGCCTGCATTTTGACATGTTGCTATGACAATAACCTAATTTCTTCGGAAATGTCCCTGCGTAGAGGGAAATGAATAAGTGGAAATTTCCCTCTGGCTTGACAGCTGTCATAAACACATAAAATTATCATTTATTTTTTATGCGTTATTATTTTTAATTATTTAAATACTTTTCCTTGTTTCTAGTAGTATAAAATTAGGAAAAGTATTGTCATAATATTACATTTTTGACTAGATTCATGACATTGTCACTTACGTTATAAAGTTGTCCATAATTTTATGTTAGTTGTTTTCTGTAGAATGAAGCCTTATTCTAGAGAATATCCTTCGTATTCATTACAATTTATTCTACAGAATTCTATAAAATGGATAAGCTACTTCGCCCTGATCGTTTAGATATAGATGTTACACTTGGAAACGCAGGTCAACTTTGGAATCATTGGTACAGATCGTTCGTGAACTTTCTGGAAGCGGCAGATACGTATGACAGCAAGAAAAAGCTGAAACTACGTGAGTCCTGTCGTTTTCGAGGCCATTAGTGAGTGTACAACGTATGAAGATGCCATAAAAATCCTTGAAAGCCTCTACGTAAAGCCCAAAAATGAAATATTTTTTCGACATTCTCTCTCATCAAGAAGACAGCTAGCAGGTGAGTCAATTGACCAATATTTACAAATTTTGAAGCAGATGAGCAAAGACTGCAACTTTAAAGCTGTTACAGCCGAACAGAATAGAGATGATTTCATTCGAGACTCGTTTATCAGTGGTTTAAGTTCACCACAAATTAGACAGCGGCTTCTAGAGCACTCTTCTTTGAGCTTAATTCAAGCGTTTGATACTGCGAGAGCGTTAGAAATAGCCCAGCAACATGCTGAATCATATTCATCAACTTTTGATTCAAGTGTTGCCATTTACAAAACGCAGAACAGTCACAAGATTCTGAAAAGTCATCAACCAGGCAGTTAGCGGCTGCTGCATCTTTTAAAAAATGCTTCTTTTGTGGCAGAGATAGGCATCTGCGCGAACACTGTCCTGCTAAAAATGCAATTTGCAGTTCTTGCAATAAAAGAGGTCATTTTTCAACTGTGTAACACCAGAAGAACTCAGAAAACATCTGCTGCTATTCTGTCTACGATTTCTGCTGTTTCTCCTAGTTGTTTATCCAAATCTATTATTCAAATTAAAATAAACAACATAATAACAGATGTACTAGTCGATACAGGAAGTTCTGATAGCTATATTTCAAGTGAAATTGTTGCCAGTAGAAATATTTGTGTCATTCCATCAAGAATTAATGTTAAAATGGCTTCCACATCGCTCACGTCGCAAGTTCTTGGATATTGTATTGTACGCCTACAAATTTTGGATAACATTTATTCAATTTAGTCCTTGAAGAACTCTGAACTGAAGCAATCATTGGTCATGATATTCTGAAGCAGCATTCCCGACTCGAAATTCTCTTTGGAGGTGACAAATCTACCCTATCAATATGCAATTTAGCAGTAGCAAATGTTGAACCATTCAGTTTATTTTCAAATTTGTCGTTTAATTGCAAGGAATCAAACATCATAATATGTCACCAATTTAATTTCTATTTTAAAAAAGTTTTGGTATAAAATTTTCTTACCGAATCTCCCTAGAGCATGAATTAATATTCCGGAAATTTTCCTCAGTTGCGAATTTTTTAAAAAAAATTCCGGAAATAATTCGTGCTCTAGGGAGATTATGAGTGAAAATTTCCCAGAGAAACTAGAGGCTACCAAAAACAGATCTAACCATAGAGATACTACAGATAGAGGCATCAAGCCATAGGCCGCTGTGAAAGAGGGAATGTCCGTATGAAGTCCGGTGAAAGAGAAAGAGTCAGACGATCAGAGGTTTTTCTGTCTTTGTTTGTGTCTACAGTATACACGCGATTAAAGAAAGACAGCTTGAATCTCTATCTCTCTCTTACATGCTGACAGGCTTCGAGCTGGCTTGGTGTCTCTATCTGTAGCATCTCTATGGATCTAACTCGAGATCGTTTTAGATATATTCCAGTTTGTTCTATCAGTTGTCGAGTGAAATTGACTGGAGTGTTAAAAATTTTAATTAACTTAGCTTAAAGGTGGAGTAAAATCGTTAAAAAATATTTAGAGAAACATATATAAGAACAACTCATTTCAAATAAACTTTTATAACAACATTGAAATCGAAACACAGATAGAATTTAAAATAAATTTGAATCATTTGTAAAAGTAGAATCAAAGCCCTTGCAGCAATTATATGTTTAGATAATTGATAAACTTTAAATGATAAATGTAACAGCTATGATTGAACAAGTACATGCCATCTTGATATCTGTTCCTGTTGGAACTCTTTCATATCCATCCAGTGAGCCAATTCTTCAGCACCACTGGAATTTAAACCCAAACTAAACCATCCCACCATTTCTTTTTTCTTAGTTACACCTTTTCTGTTATACACAGAAACCATCAAAGTTACATCGGCTAGCTGGAAAAGCGCCACCTATACATAAATACATTTATTAATGAAGAATAGTTAAAACGTCTGGTACAGGTCGTAAATTTTTTTTATATTTTTAAATTGAAGTACTCATTTTATAAAAAAAAGTCTGTATTTTTTTGAGCTGGATTCCTATCTTAAAAAAAATTATAAAAAGTGCGGAAAGCAATCGCGACCTGTGAAAGTGATGTCACTATTCTCTTGTTCGTGACGTCAAATAGCCTACGACCTTGAAAACGAAAGACCGTTATTTCCGTAGGATTTGTATGGTTTGCTTCCCTGGTTTTTTCTCATCTAACCTCGAAATCGATATTGATATTCTCTTTGCTACTGCTGTTGTTTGGATTATTTGTTTTTGTTTCGCGTTTGCGTTTCCAAAATGTTCAAAGAGTGCTTCGTACCA
Organism: Lochmaea capreae; assembly: GCA_949126875.1. Lineage (NCBI taxonomy): Eukaryota > Metazoa > Arthropoda > Insecta > Coleoptera > Chrysomelidae > Lochmaea > Lochmaea capreae. The sequence goes on from OX421409.1 coordinate 17,105,911, forward strand.
ACTTGCACAAATAACATGGTTCGAAAAAGCAAAGGTTCAATAAAGTTGACCAAAACCAGAAACAATAAGTTATTATTTATCACCAATCGTGTTGTTTTAATATTCCTGACTTCTGCTTATAAATAATCTAAATTTGACATATAAAACTCGTTCACTATGCTAAAATTAACTTTTGGCAGATTTTCTGCACTATCCTTTGAAAATCTTGGCTACATTTTTTCCAATAATATACAAAAGCAACTCAAAAGTACAACAATCTTCGAAAAGTAAATCAAATTAACTAACACAATACGCAACCACAAAAACAAAAATTGTCAGCTGACGTTCTTCTTCGTTGTATGCTCAGCCGCAATTGGCCAGCCACTCTGACAAATACTGCCAACATAATTCCAGACCTCATAACGTCACTTGCCCCAAGGTCAAACGAGTGTTCAAACTACCATTTTTTATTAAATTTTGTGACATTTATATTCGAAACGAAGCTGCACATGGTAAAAAATTATCAGTAAGCTTACAAATACACATATTTGTATTGAGATTTAAGCATCTACTGAAAAGACCCATTTTGATGGTCTAAATACCATAAAACACTGAGGGGTAAGTTACCAAGATAGAAATTGTTGGCACTAGTTTCTACCAGGATCAATTGTAACTTTTCTAATAGAAAAATATTCCCGAAATTGTTTTAAAAAGTGTATAAAGGACTCCAGACTATCCAGGAAACTACTGCACCATCTAAGACTTCCCAAAAATGTAAATAAAAACTTACCTGGAATACGAATGTTTCTTTGAAAAGTGGATTTGGTTGCCCTCGACGAATGCTAGTTTTGCTTTGTGCTAATTCTTGACCAGTACTACTAACTAGATGCAATTTTACGTAGGTATCTGGAGGTCTGTTGATGGCCAAGTTTCTCAAAAGATAACTGCAACAAGTTACAATTTTCGATATAATTTTTTTTGCAGTATTCTCTATAAAAAGCCATTTTAAAACGTATCGTTTCACTAGTTTTTTAACATTTACTGTTTGAGGTGTTGAAAATCATATGTGAAATGTGTGTAACGAATTTTTCAACTGAACAAGGTAAATGCGCCTGTCTTTAACCGATGAAGAGTTTTCCGCATGCGAACTGCTGCTTAATTAAGTGAATCCTTTAACTTGGTAATCGAAACGCGCGTGAAATAGTTTTTTGTGTTAGTGTTGATGTGGTGGTAGTGTAGCTTGTGCTCGGTGTCGCTGATTTTGTTGGAACCATAAAACTAACCACCATCTCTGTGGCTGGAACCATAGAAATAGATCAATATAATCGCGAAAATCTGGTTTGACATTGGAAACACGGCGTATAGGCCAAGTCCTCGCGACGTCATGTGACAGTCGCCCTAATGAATCTGATGATAAACAAGCGTTCTTTGCCCAACACGTGGTTCTTAATAGTTATTTTAATCCTGTTTGAGTCCATTTAATTGTGATTTAGTGCTTTCTTCGACATTGTTTTAATTGAAATTGAAAATTTCCAAGCAACGGAAAATTACATTTTCATTCATCCTATACGACGTAATACGAATAACAAATCGGACACCGGATTACGGATCTGTGGAAATTCACTTTTATATTTAGAGAAAACGAATGTTATCGATACATGGCTACCAACTTAGTTTAAGAAGTTTTCTTTTCAAGATAACTCACCTAAAATGTGATCCTTTGATTACTTCTGCACTTAATCTTCCCGTAGTTGCATTGTAACACAAACCGAGTAGTAATTCTGGAACTCCTCCATGCTGCATGGAATGTGCTGAGCCTGTACTGTCTGATCTTGCTAAACTTAGTAAATCAGCTGTACATCCGCCCAGCTAAATGTTGAAAAAGTAAGGTTAAGCATTATAGACCATTCCAGGACACCTGACTTTGACAGGTCGGCCATATTGTGCTATACCTTGTTTTTAAACTAGGAGGAGCATTTTAGGAAACCTCATCCACACCACTAAAAGTTACTAGATTGGGAGTGTGTTCCGAAAGGGTCGTGTTCAGACTTTTTGAACTAAATGAAAATTACGTGAAATATGTATTGTACTGATTGCTGTTGTCGTGGCCAATAAGGGATCAAGGCATGTCTAAATATCGAATGATGATTGGCCACAGGTCATTGCGAAAGTAGTAACCAAATGTCACATTATTGTGAAAAGATGTAAGGTTATAATAAGTAGTTTATGTAAAATGTTTTAAGTATTTGAGGATTAATGAGAATATAGAAATGCAATTGTATGATTAAATTTTTTTTTAACATTTGAGGCTTTGGTGTAGTAAAACTAAAAGTGAACAGAAGTTTTGTTATCGAAAAATACCATAATATAGTACTGCAATGTATGTAAAACTTGAAAAGAAGCATGGAATTTTTTCATGAAAGGGAATAGATAATAAAAATAGCAAATACCTTGGGTAAAATATAATACTTTGTTAAAAATAAACAATAAACAACAAACGTAGTAGTAATGATTGAACTAGTGACTATTTTTATATAAATAAACACAAAACTGACAAATGTCAGTGTCAGTGGTATCAAAAGAGCTGTGTGAAACTGGTGGCAATCTGACCAATCACTAGGCAGCAAAAATGCCAACTCAAATTCAAATCGCTCCTCTTAGTTTAAAAACAAGGTATAGGTCCAACGTTCAGTTGGAGTTTGCATGTTTTAACATGTGGTGTAAGTGAGTAAAGTGTCTCTGAATTGAATTGAATATTGAATATATAAAAGCAATCAACAGAGGAGTTATGTGATTCAAGAGCACAGGAAGATTAATTAAATAGTCACTCCGCTTGGTTAAAACAGCTGGAAATCGGAAAAAATATACTTCATCTCTTTCTCTCCGCACTGCACACTTATCAACACTACAATTCTATGGCATTTTAGATAATTTTAAGAAGTTATTTGTTAATTAAAATCTAACTATCACCCGTTGTATACCAGTAAACAATGGAAACTAAATGGAATACCTATGACATGAGGTCCCAGAACAATATGGTCATACTGTCATTGACGTCATTCTGGAATGGTCTTTATTTGATAGTTATCGATAAAATGGATAAAAAAGGAAATGAAAATATAAATTTTCTAACTAGTACTACTACAAAGTTGAAATAACCTCAAAAAATTTATAAAAAAATGGAGAAAAAACGAAAATAAAAGTAAAAAACCAATTCTCTATCATACTTACCATCGCTGTATTCGCTCTAGGTTCTAAATTTAACCAGAAATTGTTTTCCAGTTCCAAGTTAATGTTGGCAAAACTGACTACAGATTCACCGATTAATCTTTCTCGGCGCATTCGTTCACAACCATATAATCGCAGTCTTACGCCCATTGAGTTTACATCCTCTAAAAAAATAAAATTTGTATTAAAAGAAGAATTTTTTTCGTGTGGAAATCAAAAATAATATTTTACCTGGATTTACGCGATGCAACACAAAATTTTCCATATACTGTGGATTTTCACCTTGCCGAATTTTAGTCTTGTGCTTTTGTTTCTTACTAGGGAGTAAAATCAATCTCACCTGAAAGAAAATAACTTTTTATTTATGTAGAGGAAAATAAACTGATAATTTTTGTTTTTCTACTTCAAACGATAAAAATTCTTCCATAAAATTGAATTTACCTGCGTGTGTGTGAGTTGACCACGATCCCTACTCGGAAAATCTCTGGCTTGGAGGACGTGGACCGTCATCTTCCGCATGGGCGCGTCGTACAGAAGAGCAATTTCCAAATGACCACATTTACTTTGGGTAACTTGACATTCTGGCTCTGAACCGGAACCTCCACCGCAGGATAAAACTTCCCCTCTCTCTTCTACCTCCGGGCTCATCACGACAATACACTGTAACAAAAATTATCATATATAATACTACGAGAGTGAAAATTTTGTCGGCAAAATTTTTCGATTGTTATGAAAGTTTGTTGCTTGGCAATTTGGCGAGTGGTTTTGGATTAAATGTCATGAGCAAAATGACCTAAAAGCAACAAACTTGAATACGACAAGAGACAAATTTTACTTTACAAAATTTTTAATTGAGTGGTATTCGACATGACTATTTCACGAGAGAAAAACTAAAAAATCAAATGTTTAAACGTTTTATTTATTGCAAACTTCAATTATACAAAGCCAAAAAAATAATAACATTATGAAAAAAAATTACTTATTTATGTAAAAAGTACAATTATTATAATTGTACGTTGTAGCATTATTTTGGGGATTGTTTTGCATCATAACCTGTGATGAATTTAAGTTAGAAACTGAGGATTCCTTTTCTTTATTTTTATTTTCTCGAAGGTTCTCTATAAGTTGGAAATGGTGTTCCTTCATTTAATTGTAAATATGGTTTCAAAGAATGGGCAAAAGAACGTCCTGTAAGCTTAATTACTTCTTGTTCACCAACTCCTTCTTTTGCTAATGCAGATATTGCAGAAGCTCTATGTGAATGATTGGTTATTTTTATTTTTTTTATGTCTATATTATGTCGTCCACTTTGAAATTGTATTAATTCCCAATGGTGAATTTTTGTACCATATTCCTTTCTCCCAATTTGGATGTACTGTTAAAAATAATCTTGTTGTTGTTAGATAAGGATTGGATTCTCTTTTTTCAATAATTTTTAAAAATAAACGAAGGGGACACAAACTGTTATTAGCATTATTTCTTACCAGCCACTTACTGCCAGATAAAGCTTTTGATCCTCCTTGTGTCGTTTTGGAAAATATTGGATTATATTCTACCCTGCCAGTAAAATTACCTTTATTATCATATTCTTTCTTAAAGTAATTAATATCACAATTAGCAGCTTCATTTCCACGCCATGCTAATTCGAACGAACATAAATGAAAAAACTTTTTTTGTAACCCATCAGGATTATCTTAAGAATAGCTTTCTACCATTTCCATTAATTCTTCTTTGGTAAACGCGTTAGAACTTCTTTTTCTGGTTTCAGGTTCAGCCTGAAGCTTTTTACGTTTTGTATCCCTGGCCAATCTAGCAAATTTATAGGTAATATCTTTAAATGGATCAATTTTGATGTTAAATTCTAGAAAATATTTTTCCTGAACCATTTGAGCAGTCGTATTCCAAAGTGTTTTCACACTAGCTTCAGTACCTATAATCAGTTCCATCTCTTTTTTTCATGTTAAAACCATAATCTTCAAGAATTTTTACTATAACTTGTTCAGAAGTATCCTTTTCTAACGTATAATTACGTGCGTCTAGAAACATTCTAAACTGTTCCCACGCAGACTTTTTTGTCTTCATTGTATTTCGCGGTATACTTTGCTTAATTGTACTCTCTATTTCATTTATTGAATTATTTCCAAATCTTGTATTATTCATGTTAATAATACTTATTTAAAAAATTTTGAAACAGTTTCAATAATTTTTAGAATGTTAAATTAATAAATAAACAACTTAGTTTCCTTAGAAACCACTAACAAAGATTTTATATTGAATTTTATCACAGAGTGATAGAATTTTATACACATAGATTTGATATATTAAACGTCAAAAAATTGCCGCGATAAGTCAAAAAATTGCCAGTTCAAAATTCAAAACCTTCAAATTTTGTCAGTTATCAATTTACTCTAGTGAAATAGTCATATTAATACTACAGCTTACTCGATTTATACTCAAACTTACGTCTCTATTGGTGTTATTGTCAGTAACATCCATTCGTGTTGGAGAATCTACCATTTGATTGTCTATTTTGGTTTCTCTCAAATTTATAGGTGTTCTGAAAAAAAAATATAAATAACCCCTTAAATAAATAATAAATAATTCATTAACCAACTTACTTTTGAATCGAATCGTTTATTTCCGCTGTAACTTTCGTCGCTATTGTTGTCAACGCCATGTGTTTCTCTCCAACGGAACTGGTGGTGGAGCTGCAACAGGAACTGTTGCTGCTAACCCCAAGCCTACCTTTTTCCACCAAGGATATCAGATCTTGGTTTACTCTAGCTGGATAATATGAGCCGGAAGGTACTACTACAGGTAGCGACACTGGACCGAGGCGATTCTTATTCGCGTGACCTATTTCGGATTCGGAACTAGACTCACCACCGTCGAAAGAATAGGTCTTTGCTGAAATAGTGAATTTCCATTAAGGATATGCGATACTCGCTAAATATCGATACTAGGTATCGAAAGATATTGAATGTGAAGTATCGATACCAGTATCGTATCGATACCTAGTGGTATCAAATCGAAACGGATACGGAAGGAGTAATAATTGATAAACGAAAAAAAAAAATTCTTTTAAAAATATTACACGTCAACATCAAATAAAACTTTTTTTCCAAATGTTCCACTCTAATTTGGAGCGGCTTCCTAAGAAAATAAGTTTGGAGACCCTGTTTCCAGAAATTTATTTCTGTCCCTGCAATAAGTGGCTCCAGCTTTAGAAAATAAACGTTCTGCTGGAACCGATGTAGCAGCAATACATAGATATATTCTTGAAACAGGTGCTTAGATGGGTGTCTACGTATAGGAGACATACAAATGATTTTATTTTGATTCGATACGATACCACTACTTGAGTACTAATATTAGTGAAGTATCGAAAACCTGGTATCGATATGAAAGTATTCGGTATCGGAATAGAAATATCGATACTAGTATTGTATCGGTAGTACCGGATCATCCCTAATTTCCATATATTTAATACATTTTCTATTCCATTTCTACTTTAGGGTTGGTTGGTTGCGGGCCGGTTGATAGTAATAATGGAATAGATATTAATTAAACATTGCAACAGCTACACCATTCTGGCGAAGCGATCTATAAAAACCCTCCACATTGATTTTATTTAGAAAATGTATTTCAAAGCTTTCGACGTAATTATGTTTCAAGGTTAACATTAGAGGTAAATATTTTAATAAAACAATCCAAAGGTTAGGTTTCTTTTACTTTCAAGGACTTTAAGGACATTATTATTATACAAAAAGTGAGGTAATGAAGATTATAATAATCAGTTTACGAAGCTCAAGAGTGTGTAGGTAACTCACCTAATTTGTGTTTAGGGGTAACATGTGACATAGAATTAGGCACTGAAGGTGTTGGTACAGGTCGTGATGATACAGGAGGGCAAGCTTCCTCGCAGCACGACATTCCTCGTACGGGTGTCCACCATAATAATCCTTTGTTTTTTATGTACAACAGAAAGACGAGTAGAATGGCTCCGAGGCCTGCCATGGCACCCAGCAAGGTGCCTCCATCTAAACAAAATGTAAATATTTAAAATTTCTATTCGTTGTTCCTAAAGGAAATAATTTTTTTTTAAGATTTTAAAAATTTTGAAGCGTTCACCACATTTTTAAATTATTGTACAGAAACAGTTGACATATAGTATTTTGGAATAGCAGTTTATGTTTTGGAAATTTTTTGTTGACGGCAGCTCAAAATGTTATATCATATTATAAGACAATAAAAACTTTGCTTGCACGTAATAAAAACACCGAAAACTTTTTAAAAAGTGAAGAATAATATGGAACATTTATTATAAAAATGACACACACACAACAAAACATAGTGAATTGCACTCTGGGACCTGTCATTACCCTCTGCATAGTTCCCCAAATTAAACAAATGTTGATATACAAAAATTTTGTACGTTTTTTTATTCGATTTTTTGGCGAATGCGCATAAAGCACATTCGCCATATTTTGAAATTAGTGAACAGAAAGAGTTAACAGTTGTGTGATTCTATTTTTGGACATTTTCAACTTTAATTCATGTCTTGGAAAGTTATTTTTTTAAATTAAAATCTGTCAGTGGGTGCTAGTCAAATAATGTTTAATATTTCTACATTTTACAATTCGGAAACGAGGCAAAATTTGCAATAATCTCGATTTAATAATTTCAATACAAATCTATCGTCAAATTTGTTCAATTCACTGTCAAATTTCGTTCACAAATTTGCGTATGCGTTATAAATTCGGCCGATCCAGAATTTAGTTTTACCGATTCATGCGAAAATGACAATTTTCCTATTCGAAATCAAAGTCACATGTATCATGAATTGTATCTCAGCCCGGGATATAATATTTGACATTGTTTTCAGTGAAGTAACCGATATTGTTAGTGACAATTCAACAATTTTATTAAAATGTCACTCTTAATCGAAGAAAAAAAAGTATTCGTCGTCATCAGCTTGGATTACAAAGCAGTTTATGCTCTATAATTTAGTGAGTCTGTATACATCAATATTTATTTCTATAATTTTATTGACTCCGATTGTTTCTTTAGCAACAGTAAAGACCTATTTTTGTCCTTGACAGAAAACTACACGTGAATACAAGGATTGTGTGTCTGTTTTCGAGTTATCAATTTTCCACACCATATAAACGCTAATGTATAATGCACACTTTTCTATAAATAGCAACGAAAAGCAGATACTGATCTATGAATACGTGTTGACAACGTTTAGCTTAAAAAACTAGGGCTGTAATTAAGCCGATAATGTTCAAAGACTGCAGGAAATTTTACATAAAATTGATGTAGGATCAAATTTCCACAAAAAAGTGTGTCTGAACAAGTTAAATCTTTATAATAATAATAAGATTTATTGCACAAAAAATGTGTTACAAGATAAATACATGAACCAACCTAAAACATGTACAATAAAATGAGAAATTTAATTCTTGAATAGGTTGAAAAGATAGAGGTTAATAAATATAAATACTATACGTAATTAATCTAAAGTGAAAGGTACATAATAATTATTAAGAATTAGTGGTAGTTATAAAAAGTGAAAGGTAAAAGAACATGGGGAGAGCACAAATTTCTTGAAATATCATTATCACTTATAGTAAGAAATAAACACACACACACACAGACATCCAAAGGAACAACACATCCACACAAAAACATACAAACCAATATACCTCAGAAAATAATAAGTCTAACACTTCTCTTTAACTGAAGTAGTTACTATATCAAGAAGGGTCATTCGATTTGTTCATGTATGTCATATCGCGAAGTTGATTTGATATATTTTTTTAACTTATTTTTGAATTGGTTGATATTATTCAATTCTGAGATGTGTTGGGGAAGGCTGCCGTAAAGTTTCGGGCCTAAAAATTCAAAATTCTTCTGCCCAATACATTTCGAAGCTGGTGGATGTAAGTATAAGTGGTATGTTTCAGTCTGGTATCATATTGGTGTTCATTTATTATCAAAGTGGATTTAGTTTTATGCTATTATGACTCCTTCAGGCGTTGATAAACGCTTCGAAAGTGAGAAAAAAGGTAACTTGAAGCTAAACGATTAAAGATTTAATATAGTGAGAAGAAACTGTCATGGAAAAATTACGTTAAACTGAAAAATGGAAGACAAAATACTGAATAAACCGATGAAACTAAGAGAGGTTAAAAAAGCCAAAAAGAAAAGCTGGAGAGAGCTGTAGATGAATTGGATATGCCCTTTTCTCTGCTCAGTTGAAGCACAGATCCCAATCTTGTACCTTCTATGAACTACAGGACCAGTTGGTGGTTTAAAGAGGGGACTTCTTCTTGGGGTTTCCCCAGCAGAAAGACTGTGTACCTCTGAGAACTTATCGGATCATACATACACTAAGTAAACTCTCGTTCTCGATGACTTTTCATAAGAGTTGCATTAACAAAAATGCATATGCATGCTCGATTGGCATGGCATCGCATGTTCATGTCCAGCTGCTGTTTGGGGAGGCATTATTGCTTGATAGGTACTTGACTGCGCAGATTTACATACAACAAATTATTAACAATGTTCAGTGATGGATTTAGCCCTAGGCCCGTGAGGTAATTTTAGGTCGTTTCGATACTGCTAGTAAGAAGCTTCCACTAAAAGGGCGGCGCGTCAAACCGAGCCTAGGGCGGCAGTAAACCTAAATCCGCCACTGACAATGTTATATGTTAGTTTTATCTTTTTATACTATAATGTTCGACCACATAGTGCTAGAGTAGAAAACGTTTTGGACTTCTTTGGTATCCCGTATTTGGCTCTGCCCTTTCGATCTCCCTTGAATTTCCTTAAATCACTCCCACAGACACTCCAAGAACTTAAGACAGCTTTTACTTTGAAGATAAATCGATCAAGACCATTTCAACGACATTATTGAAAGTATATCCAGAGGGGTTGTTTGACTGTAACGGATATTTGAGGTGACCACAGCAAAAGGTCATACCTATAAACACTTACATAAAAGAAAAATAAAGGCAGATCCAATACTGGGAATGCCAATGGATCAGATTGACCCACAATATAGCTTCAAAAATGAATCCATATAGTAGTAGCTCATATCGGACGTCAAATCTGGTGTGGGAGTGTCGCAAGGCCCTCAACAGACTAGGTAGTCATAATAGAGTGACCGTAGCCTGGGTGCAAGGTCACCAAGGAATAAAAGGCAATGAAAAGGCCGATGAATTAGCCAAGCAGGGAGAGACTGAGGTCATGATAGGGCCAGAACCTTCCTGTGGTATTGCAAAAAACCTCACTAAGGAGAGCCTCCACCAATCGATAAACGACCAGGCGTTGCGCTAGTGGCATAAAACCCCAGAACAAAGGCACGCTAAACTATTCCTTAAAAGCCCTTCGGTCAAACTGTCACGCGACCTATGTCAAAGTCAAGAAACGACGAGGATGATGGTGGGAATGCTGACCGGATATTGTAAGCTGAGGAAGCATATGCACACAATTGGCCTAGCAGATGACAGCCTATGTAGCTTTTGCCAGGAAGAAGACGAAACCGCGGAGCACATACTCTGTGAGTGCGAAGGCTTAGGAAGGGTGCGGTTTCACCTATTCGGAGAAGAAAAACCGAGGGTAGAGAGCTACGTAAGAGAGGCGGTATCCAGGCTAATAGGTCTAACAAAAAGAATAAAGCTAGATATCGAGCTCTAAGGATAGGGAGGAGCAAAATAGATCTGCAAAGGTCGCAGTTGGATAGGACAAAAAGCCACTCCATTTCTAATCTAATCTAAGACAGCTTTTACTCAAACTTTGAAGACAAATCGATCAAGACCACTTCAACGATCTTATTGAAAGGATCCAGAGGGGTTGTTTGACTGTAACTGATATTTGAGGTAACCATAGCAAAAGGTCGTACCTCTAAACCCTTACATGAAAGAAAAAACATTAAATTTATTACATATAAATACTTGGAGACAAAAAATTCTAATTTTATCCAACACAATCTCCGAACTTATGGAATTCCTTAAATTTTGTGGAGCAGTATATATAAAAATAGACAAGGATTACTTTTGATCATCCTGTATTTTGCTTAATAGGTGTATTTAAGGTTAAAGTCGCAGGAGATTTCTGCAAGTTGAAATCGATCAAGTCTATACAACAACAGACAGAACACCACCTTAAGAAGGGTAAAGGACCTCATCAAGGATATACGTGGGCGCGACCACTTGTTGTCTTTTTTACTTTCTCGTGTCTTTTAGAATGCGTCTCAGCTTTTCCTGAAAATTTCCGCGTTTTAAAAAAGTTATCTCACTTTACTATTGAAGTTTGGGAAGTTGTTTCTTATAGTTGCTGATAATTATCAATTTTATTTCCTCTTTCAACTGATATGTTTACCGCAAAAAATATATAGGGTTTTTCAAAATAAAGTGTATATGTCCGTATTTATAAACAACTCAAGGCTAAAAACGTCCTTGATCATTATTTTTTGACACTTCCTTGTAAAATATGTCAAAAACGAATTCTGAAACTTTGGATCTTATGGCAAATTCGACTGGCAGCACTAGTGCGCACTAAGCGGCACTAAAAGCACTCTCTCTTGGTGCGGGCTGTTCGACTGATAAAGTTCTACACTGGTTTTGAAAATACGTATGTTCGTCTTGGACATGCACCACCACTCGGTGCGGTTTTTCAACAAAATTTTAGAACTGTGCTGCTAGTACAGTTCTAGAGGAACAATTCCAGTCGAATCAACGTCGGTTTAAGAACAACACTGGTGTGGCTCGCATTTCTTTAGTGCCGCTTGGTAACTCCACCGGATCCGAGCTGGAGCAACTTTTACATGGCACTGAGAAAATGCGAATGGAATTGGGGTAGGCCGTGTACACCCCAGTCGAATTCGCCATTATTTATAAATTAGGCAATCCAGATCACGTGCCCCAATATGGCCGTCTAGGTCTTACAATTTGGACAGCTGGTCAGTTTTGTATTGCCCATTCAATGGTAAACAGTGTCCAATAATTTTTTCGTCGATTTTATTCCATATGTATACGGTGTGGTTTGACATTGTGTTTGATGCAAACGTGCTCTCATCTCATGCATCAAGTTTGACGAGCTAGAAAAGGTCTTTTTTGTAATGTTGACCAATGATATTGTGTGAACAAATAAATTGTAAGAAAATAATTTCGGAACATATGGTATTGCCGTGTATTCGAAAGAAGTTTTATCATTCTTTAAATCCTAATAAAATCACCTTTCTCCAAAATAAACACTCGTATACCAAAATCTTATTTTTGTTTGCCCTGGGACGCCATATTGAATTTTATTTGACAGGTCCCTGGATCGCCTAATACGAACATTAAGCTCATGAGGATTTAAGTCGACAGAGAAGTTGAAAGAGGAGCTAAGGACAGATTATTATTATTATTATTATTACATATAAACAAAAGGGCAGAGGGACACGTCCCTATATTACCCAAAAACTGAAGATAATATACAAACGAATTACCTACTAGCAAATTAATACATAAATTGAAATGAACAAAAGTAAAAATAGAGGATCATAAAACAAAAGTACAATTTTTTGGTATTAAGAAAAGTATAAAATTAAAGATTATTGGTATGTAAGGCGGTCCAGTCTATTTTTATATATGTTGGTGGAAGAAGCAGAAATAATGTTATCATCGAAATTTTTCCAGGCGTCAAAAACTCTATTAGTCAGAAAATTCCACACCAATGTGTTTATTTCCAACAACATCAATTTTCGTCTTCATCAAGTACTTGCAAAACATAGAAGGTTTTGTCGACTTGATTATTTAGTTACCATGGCAACTCAGTGAAACTCTAAGCTAGAAATTATTTCTGTTTTGAATTTGTCAAAAACAGCACGACGTAGAATAATGTCTCGCTTCGGTCAAGAAAGTAAAGAAAATATTCGCCAGAATATTAAGCAGTTGACACTCGCGAATACTAGGAAATCGAAGACAAGTGTATGGAAGCAGTTTATAAACTTTAGCGTAGAAAAAGCGTATGATTTCGACAGAGCGGATATACCTGTGGAAGGACTAGCGCTTATTCTTGAAGACTATGCCTTCAACATGCGAAAAAAGTACTCCGAAAACTACAAGGAGAGTGTTATCAAAGTTCTATGGAACTCTACAGCTAAGCAGTTGCAGGAATATTTTTTCGAAAGGTATAATCGCAAATTTAATCCATTCTCTAACATAGAATTTGTCAACGCAAGAGTTGTAAAAAATGCTAAGCGTCGGAAGTTACAAATAGATCCAACCAAGAGAAAGGCAAGTTCATCCGTACTATCAGCAGACGAATTGGGAAAGATTATTGAGCTTTGGGACGAAAACACTCCGGAAGGATTGCAAAGAAAGTTCTTTCACATTGCTGCTCATGAATTGGCCTGGAGAGGAAATGAAGGAGCGGCAGCAACAATAGAATATTTTGTGGAGGAAATTGACAATCAAGGGGAATCAACAGGACGCATTGAGTTTGAGAATAACCCGGTTTTCTCCAAGACCACCCAAGGCGGTTCAAAAAGAATGGCCAACAGTGAGTGGCTAGTACCGAATACAGTCAATGAATAATTATGCCCAGTAAGACTGTTTAAAAAACTAATAAGCAAGCGAGACCAACTCATCAAAACGAATCGTTTATTTTTAACTCCAAATCCAAACTGGCAGCACCCCAATTCCAAAGGCTGGTACAAGAACAGCCCGGTTGGACAAAATACAATATCTTCCTGGTTCAAATCGGCGGCAACAGTGATTGGAATCGATGTCAACAAGATCAAGATAACAAATCATTCTGCGAGTGCCACTGCTGTTTCAACTTTAACCAAAACGAGAATTGGAGATGAGCAACTAATTAAAATAACAGGGCATGGTAGCAGTCACTCCATAAAACCATATCTGAAAATTGACTCGGGCCATCATCAGGATATAATTGATGCAATGAGGTCCGCTTCAACTTCTGCAAAGACAATCCAAGAATTTCTAAATCAAGAACAAGCAACTTCCAATCTTCCTGCCATAGTATATAATAATTGCGTTTTTAATATAAACAGTAATTATAATGGTCCAAAGAATTTAGTGACCTCTAGTGGTATTACTAGTGAAAATTTTGTCTTGGTCTGATCACAAAGTTTTCTTTTTTAAGTTTTAATTCGTGTCCTCTCGAACCGGTGGTCTTGGTTTAATGGAAATATCACGGAAAGGTTTACGAAGTTGAATTTCAATATTTTGAATGTTGTGATAGGATGATAAGTTTGCCAGAGACTGGCATCGTAATTTGATCCTTCTCCTATGAGTAATATAAGTTTTTCTTAAGCAATTATTGATTGTATCAAAACTGACAAACGTCAAATTAAATTCCTATTAAAATGACAGTTCTGTCGGCTACGAATTTTCATCTGTTTTCAATTGGACTTTGCCATCACTGACCTCAACCACTTGCTGCACGTGACCTATACCTTCTTCCCACTAGACATTCACTCACGTTAAAGTGAGCCCTTCCTTCCCTTACCATACGGATCGATTATCGTCCCTCTCGCTCTGCCACACCTCCCGAATGCTTCATTGAATATCTGCATCGCAAAATAATTAGAAAGACAATAGAAAGCTGTGAAAACACATTTTTTGTCCTGTTTTCAAAAAGAAAGAACCGAAAATTGATTAGAATCGCCAGAAATGATGAAGCATACAAAAGAATGAATGAATTAGTGACGTGGTGCGTTAGAATTGAAATACGAGGTGTGTAATATATACTACATATGGGAACAAAATAGAAAATATTTGGCGCGATTTCAAAAAATTAAACTTTTTAGACTGTACCTATATTGAGCTTTAGTAGCCAGAGACTATTAGCTGCCCGAGCAATCGTAGCGAATCGATGTCAGCTGATATGTAAGTGCTGCTAAAGGGATTCCTATATGTGTGACACACAACTGTTTTTGACCTACCAAATAAACAGAAAAAGGAGAATATAACAAAAAACTTTGATTTACACTGAGGTTCAATGAAAATTTACGTATAACGTCCCAGTACTCAAAGTTTTATGGAATTCGTTTAAGTATTACTTTGCACTGTCTATTGTATCTCAAGTTAAACCACCCCACTAAGTTCAAACTTCGCAAGGAAATTGTTAATATATAATGGAGTAAGGATATCTATATCTTCAGGGCACCCAAACGCAGTTCCTTAGATCTGCAGCAGAACCGTTGCACAGAATGTGTTAAACCGATTAATTTTTTTCTATACAGAACGACTCTAGGTGTTTTTCACCACCTCTTTCCTGCCCAGTTAAGTCCAAATTTAGCAAGACTTCTGCTTTGAGTTTTGAAGGTCATTTTGATGAAGTCCTTTGCCTGCCTTTATCTTATTCTAGTAGGATCTGGTTTTGGGGTCTATCCGGTCTTTTCCAAATTTAATATTATTCCCGGTCGGAGCTTCAGGCTACGAAGTGGGATTGATCTCCTTTCCTGACAAGTTCGTCCACTACTTCATTACCCAGGATTTTGGTGCAGCAGTACAGAGTCGTTATTGCAGCCTGACTGTCAGAAAATATTTTTATTGACCTGATAGAGTATCCGTTCTTCATTATCTACCCAACCAACTCACAAATCAATGGTGGAAACTGTTGCAAGCAGTTCAAGACTCCCAGCAATTTCAGGGTTTAGTCTGCTGCTGCAGGCGGTGGCCCTGACTTGGATCCGTCTGTGAAAAGATATTCCAGGTGATTTAGAGTTTAGCGCGATAACCGCTGGTATCAGCTTGAAACTTTGTATATAGTTAGTATTGATACTTTTCATAACGGTATTTTTTAATATTGATATTTTTAAAACAATAATTATGTATAACGGTACGGTGTATCGATACTTTCCACAGTATCGCCCATCTCTATATGTTACATTTGACGTACTCCTGAAATTTTTTAATTTTGACGTTGGCACTCGCCTTATTTAATAAAGAAATCAAGGGTCGTGGACAAGGTATAGTATTCTACTCGCAACGGCTCGGGACGCAGGTCACCCGAGTGAATAATGGCCATAAATTGCTCGTTTAATAATATACTATTATAGTTAACTTCCACTCCTCTTTTTTCTCTTTTTCAAAACTTTCCCGAATATCTATTCAATATCCATGATATTAATAATTTATTTAATGACATTTAGAGTGATCGAGTGGGTGGGGTTAACAAGCAAATTGCGTGGAAGATTTTGTTATAAAAATGGATTGTTTTGAAAAGTTTTCCATTAATAATATTGTTCATGAAGCTATTATTAACGTAACCCTGAACGTGTAGTTATTACTTGATGAACTTGGTTTTATTTTTATCTACCTTGGATGAATCGCACCGTTTTAGGGAATTTTGTATACGAAAATGGTTAAGTACCTACTAAAGATGAGGTAAGCAGTTTTTCTTCACAAACAAAAAGATATTTTTGAAAACCGTACAAAAATAATGTCTAGCTTGTTTTAAAATAATAATTTTAAAATGAAAAACGAAAAAATCCAATAAAAAAACTTATATAAACAGAAAAAACCACATAAGATTGAAAAATTAAAGAAAGTACCTAAGTGTTTTAGTGAATATTTGAAAGACTAAACCATTTTTAAAGTCGTAAATCCTTAACTGCGTATACAGTAAGTATAAAGGATCAAAAATGGATGAAAATATAGATTTAAAAAGCAGATGGAATATCTAACAGAAGTTATACTATAAAACATGTTCTATTTTGAATAGTATTACAAGTTTAGATGGAAGTAAACACAAACCCACGCATAGTAGAGAACATACTTAGAATACTGTCAAAACTAAATGTAGGTCAGCATGAATGAACGATTGTAAACGTATCAAAATCATTTTAACTACAAAAACTACCATGAACAATCAATTTTTTCCCGATATACCAAATAAGTAACGAATTTTAGATCGACTTACCTCCAATATAACTCTGATCTGTTATAACCACCATTGTTGTGAATTACAAGGACTTGGTGAGTATTTTTTACATTAAATTTCACATCATTTAATCCCATTTATCAACATTTTTTATTTATTTTATTGTTTAATGTTAACGAATGAAATTACAAGCAAAACGCGCATCGCTGAAATCGCCTTCATTGCGTTGGCTTTCGAAGTGTACTGATGGTGTTGAGGGTTATCCTTGGTCCTGTGGCGCATGGATTGTCCTGTTGCCCTTCCGACAGCGACGGGAAATAGCGGAGAATGTGCGAGAGCTTCAGGGATATATTTTCAGTAACCAAAACAATATGCAGTTTATACAGAAAGTAAGTTATATTAATTCCTTTGTTTATTTAAAAAATAAAACATTTTAGATCAATTTAGAATGTTTGTTTGCTATCACCATTAGTGACAAAAGTAATTTTAAGGTTAAAAAAGGGATAAAAATATATAATGCCAGTCTCTTCGTTAATTTCGGAAGAAAGTCTCAAAGACTTGAAGAAATTTCAGGATGTTCGCAGGTTTCAATTTAGATAAGTCTTCCTCATCTATGGAATAGCCAACTAGGACTGGCTGTCTGTGATTCATTCTTACCAAGATAATGAAACGAGGGGGAAAAAATAGAAGAAAAATGTTTCTTTTCCTTTGCATTTATTTGTTGGTACTTTACGAACACTTAGATCCTCCTATTTTTTTTAGGAAAATATGAATAAATAAGGACAACAAAATTTGTGGAATCAAAGTATCAATATTTTTTTAACCCAAAATGGTACGCCAATGATTCGACGCTTGCGTATAAGTTGAATATTCCTTGAGGTAGATTTACTTTAATAATACTGAAAAAATGAATGCTCACTTTGAATCAGTCGACAATATAAACACGATGGAATATTTTTTAAATGTTTTATTAAATGTGTTGTGTAGCGAAAACACGTATATTTTTTGGGGGGACTTATTTTTCGTGTTTTGAGTCTGCTCCAACCTGTTGCTACAGCCTAGATTTGACCTCCTTTGCTTAGAGATTTGTCGAAAGGACTGAAATAAACTTTCTACGAAATTAAAGTCATTTTTTAGCGGAAAAATATTAACTCCATACCGAGGAAAATAATAAAAGCTCCATTTCTATGAATCTGTTGTGCAAACAGGGAAAATTTATACTTTATCTAATTCCGCTATCAAATGTGACACTTTAAGTCACTCTTTGACATTAGGAAACGTCACATTTTTCATAACCTTCATATTATATCAGTTATAAAAAGTATATAAAAACTATACGTAACTGTTTCAAAGAATAATTTATTAATTACTGTAAAAACTGACACTTATTTCATTATTTAAACTGACAATTAACTCATTATTTTAATTCGATAGTATTTTAAGATTTATAAACATTTAAAACAACATTATTGAAGACACAGTTATTTAAAATGAGTCCATTTTCTGGGTGAATATTCTCTTGAACTTCTTGTCTAATGTTAATTTCATTTGAAGCTGTGATATCTACATGTATTGTGTGCCAAAGGCTTGGCCCAGAATGTTTTCTGAAATTCTTCTCTTATTTTCTAATGAACTCGTCAATAACGTGTTTTGCTTTCTGAAATTGTAATTTTAAAAAAGGTGCCTTCATCAAATACGTGAACGTTACTTCAGCCTTCCCGCAGGCTCCCGCAATCCCTATTATCATTGCGACCTAAGGAACAGATTTTTTTAATAATAAATTATAAACATATCGTAAATTAAGTCGTACTTTTGCAAATAGAAATATTTCGACTTTAGCCATTTTTATAAATCCTTCTACATTCCCTTCGTCAAAACCTCCGATTTTTTTTAATGGTATCCTGCTGGCCGCCTCTTCAGCCAAGCCAAAACCATAGTGTATTTCTTGATATCGACATTTTGGCGCACGGTGAGTTCAGATCTCAACGTTGAATACGTAGTCCATAAATTAGACGCCTTTAATGTTTTTAAATACTTAAAATAAGCAAGTAGTACGTTTTCGTAGATGTTCTTCATATTTTTCAAATCGCACCACTTTTCAAATTTTTGGTAGGCCAGGGCGTATCTACTTCTAGATTTTTCAGGTATTATTTTGACTTATTTTGAAAAACCGTTGTTTGCTTCCATAGTAACAATACTTCAAGACCTGCTTCCATAGTAACAATACTTCTAACACCATTTGATTCCACATTTTAAAATAGAATACCTTACAATTTTCTGCTTCTCCACCTCTCCAAGCCAATTCATACGCAGCAATGTGATAAAATTTTCTTTGGAGGCCTACAGGTTCTTCTTCATTCCAGGACAGTGCCATTTCAAAAATTTCTCGTTTTGTGAGAACATTAGAACTCACCTTCCTTTTTTCTGGGATTACTTATAAAATTTTGCGTTTGATGTCGCGTGCATTTCTCGCTTTCTTAAACTGTATGTCCGTGAACGGATTAAAAATTCTTTTATCTACGACCACCTTTAAAATTAGGCATTTATGAACCAAAAAAATGTGTGAAATCATACATTATACATACGTTTAAATTCGTGCGTAAATGAACAATGCTTTTTATATGGGATTTTCATTATAACACCCAAAAGCGTGCGTAAATGACCAATGCTTTTTAAAAGGGGTTTTCATTTTGACACTCTTTTTTAGCTACGTAATTATCTAGTTGCTTTGAATTTAGTCGTTTGTTGTATAAACTTTTGTGCTGTCAGTAAATTTGACAGAAGTGACAGTGAAAAATATTAATAGAAAATTCTTCAATCTCACAGCCCAAATCGAACGATTTCATCGATATTGATACACCTTCAACATCAAATTTAACATCCCAATTATTGTCTTGTAACCAAGTTACTTTAAAAAAAGACAAACTACCCAATGTTATAATTAGTAATTTAAATAATTGTCCTCATTTTACTGTGAATATTAATTTAAATAATTAGAATTCGTTGTGTATATATTTGTTTATAGAAAATCCATTTTTATGCTTCAGAGCACATTTTTTTATTATTTCATGTGGTTAGATAAAGTTTTGTATGACACTTGTGCGCAAAAGTATAACTTCACGCACTTGTATCATAAATAACTATTATAATCATTAAAGTACTTCTCGTGTAACATTTTTGCTGAAGTGTTCCAAATCGTCTTGACTGCACTCTCTTTATAATCTTCTCCATTGTTCTTCTGTTCTGATAACATATGTGATAATATCAGATAATTTAAAATGTAGGTATTATGTAAAATTATATGTAGTCTTAATATTCATAATCATAATTAAATATATATATCCTTAAAATAAATACGTACAAGCTTCTAAAGCTCATCGTATGCTGCTCGACAAGTTTATATATTTTTGTAAATTATGTACTTTTGAAATAAACTGAATTTGAATGTTGAATGTCCAGTCACATAAACTAGAAGCTAACTCTTCAGTGGAAGTTTCTGCAATGAGCTCATTTTTATTTTGCAAATAAAACATCGCATATTGTCGCCAAATTGATGTACTTAGTTGAATTCATAGTATTGCGAGGCACATTATCATTGATGGCTTTTCCAATTTCCCCACTCGAAGTCTCTCCAAATCGCGACATTTCCACAAATAAAAACTTTTCTGACAACGCAAGTTTGAGAAAAATTGACATAACGTCATCAAAGATTTGTTTACTATGCTGATTTTCATGCTTTCAGAAGTTAGGTTCCGTTATTGTCACTGGAAAAGTTAGGTCAAACTTTTTTCGCTATCATAATGACAAAATCACACGGCTTATGGGATTTTTTATACATGAATTAAATTGTCACTTATAATTGCACAAGTGGTTTGTATTTTATCGGGTAAATTTGGGTGTGTTTAATGAGAAACTTTTGTTTTTAATAGTTGACAGTTATTCTCGTCAAATTGCTAGAGGAAACAGTTTAGAATTTGAACAACACAAATTTACCCAATATCAATATACAAACCTCGAGTGTAATTCGGCAGGACAATTTAATGAATGAGAAATTTGGAAACATATCAATGCAAACTTTATTTATGAAACATTAAAAATAAACACATTTTTATTTTAATGTACAATTATTAAAAACGCAGTTATTGAAATTCCGCTTTTACTTAATTCGCTAACTGCTGCCGCTCGATTTGAGTGATTTGTAATTTTGACACGTTTGACATCTAAACCAATGCGTTGTGCTGAGCGTTTAGTCCATTTGAAAATTTCATTAATTCCAATCGGCAAATTCTTGTACCAACCATTAGAATTTTTCTTTTTCCAAAAGGGATTTGGTGTAAGAAATACTCTGTCTGAAGTTATAAAAGTGTTTCGTTTTTCCATTAACTTTTTGAATAAACGTATATTGGGCAAATATCTTCGTCGAAAATATTAGGCGTGATCCATTTGCTGTCACATAATTTATTGTTGCCGCCTTGTCTCGTTTTCGAAAATATAGAGGATTATACTCGATACGTCCAGTTTCTTTTCCATTATTTTCAATTTCAGATACGAAATAAGTGGTTTTGCAGTAAGCTGCTTCTCCTCCGCGCCAACCTAGTTCAAACGCCAAAATGTGATATAATTTCTTTTGAAGTCCTTCCGGTTCATTTTCGTTATATAATCTGGCCATTGCAAATACTTCAGATTTATTAAGAGCTGATGCACTACATTTTCTCTTTTCGGGTTGTGCTTGTAGGATTTTACGTTTAGCATTACGTGCAGCTCGTGATGAATTAAACTGAACATCGGTGAAAGGCTTGAATACAATATTAAATTCGTTATAATATTTACTTTGTAGCATTTTAGCGGTGGTGTTCCAAATTGTTTCAACTACCGCTTCTTTGTAGTCTTCTCCGTTACTTTTTCGCATATTAAATGCCCAATCTTGCAATATTACATTCATTATCTCGATGGAAGTATATGGCTCAAATGTGTATCTTTTTGCATCGCAAAACGTAGAAAATTGTCGCCAGATTGATGATTGCGTCGCAACTGTAGTAGTAGACACACAGGTATTAACAATTTGACTAATTTCGGCGTTCGTAGACACACCGAATTGACTCATTGTTAGTTCTTGAAAATTCAATTAAGTTGTTGACAAACATGCCAAACTATTTATTCTGGTAACCAACACCGCGATAATTGATAAACAAATGAATAAGTGAAAAAATCACTAGTGTATTTGTCAACAGTAAAAACACAAGAGCTTTTTTTTTATCGGATAAATTTCTATTTGCAACGAAACAGTTTTGCCAATCACTAATTTTACGAGAAAAACTGACATGATAAAATCGCGACACCGAAGGTGGAGCGATTTTATCTAATGTCAGTTTTTCGAGCAAATTTAGTGATTGGCAAAACTTTGAGTTAAAGAGAAATTTATCCGATTAAAGAAAAGCTCGAGTGTTTTTTGGCAAGATAAATTAACGACAGAATATATGGATGAACAACAACAATAATTATCTTTATTAATACAACAAAGTTAAATAACTTCCACACTGATTCAAAATAAAAGCACTATATGTTTAAAATTCAAAAATCTGAGAGACTAATTGACAGTTTTTGCAGTTTTGCCAACACTTAATTGCTGTGAAATTATAAGTAACCAAACTTGCGACTCATTGTCATTTTGTAAAAGTGACGTCCGCTTACTAGATATTGAGGAAGAGAAGTTTTTATCCGATAAAAAAGGATGCACCTTTTTTATCGATGTCAAAGTGACAATAACATTTCCAGGTATATGACATTTTAGCATTGGAGTTAATTTATCAACAGTAAAAACACAAGAGCTTTTTTTTATCTGATAAATTTCTCTTTGCAACGAAACAGTTTTACCAATCACTAATTTTACGAGAAAAACTGACATGATAAAATCGCGACACCGAAGGTGGAGCGATTTTATCTAATGTCAATTTTTCAAGCAAAGTTAGTGATTGGCAAAACTATGAGTTAAAGAGAAATTTATCTGATAAAAGATAAGCTCGAGTGTTTTTTGGCAAGATAAATTAACGACAGAATATATGGATGAACAGCATAATAATTACCACACCGATTCAAAATAAAAGCACTATATGTTTAAAATTCAAATATCTGACAGACTAATTGACAGTTTTTGCAGTTTTGCCAACACTTAATTGCTGTGAAATTATAAGTAACCAAACTTGCGACTCATTGTCATTGTGTAAAAGTGAAATCCGCTTACTAGATATTGAGGAAGAGAAGTTTTTATCCGATAAAAAAGGATGCACCTTTTTTATCGATGTCAAAGTGACAACAACATTTCCAGGTATATGACATTTTAACATTGGAGTTTATTTATCAACAGTAAAAACACAAGAGCTTTTTTTTTATCGGATAAATTTCTCTTTGCAACAAAACAGTTTTGCCAATCACTAATTTTACGAGAAAAACTGACATGATAAAATCGCGACACCGAAGGTGGAGCGATTTTATCTAATGTCAGTTTTTCGAGCAAATTTAGTGATTGGCAAGACTTTGAGTTAAAGAGAAATTTATCTGATAAAAGAAAAGTTCGAGTGTTTTTTGGCAAGATAAATTAACGACAGAATATATGGATGAACAACAACAATAATTATCTTTATTAATACAACAAAGTTAAATAATTACCACACCGATTCAAAATAAAAGCACTATATGTTTAAAATTCAAAAATCTGACAGACTAATTGACAGTTTTTGCAGTTTTGCCAACACTTAATTGCTGTGAAACTATAAGTAACCAAACTTGCGACTCATTGTCATTGTGTAAAAGTGACGTCCGCTTACTAGATATTGAGGAAGAGAAGTTTTTATCCGATAAAAAAGGATGCACATTTTTTATCGATGTCAAAGTGACAATAACATTTCCAGGTATATGACATTTTAACATTGGAGTTTATTTATCGATGTAAAAGTTAAAGCTAACTTTTGCCGCTGTCAAAGTGACAATTGCACTATGGCATATGCGATTTTTTATACATGAATTAAATTGTCATTGTAATTGAAAGTTCTATTAAATATTATAAAAGTGCGGAATTAGATAAAACGTTGTACGTAAACACGTTATGAAAATAACTATTATATATACATTTTTAAGTTTAAAAATATAATAAATGTCCTTCCAAAGCAACATGGCATTTCTTAGTCTCATTTCATATCTGTTTATTCGATTAAATAGTTGATGGTAGAGTTACATATATTTCGACTTGATATATTTGACAGACAAGAAATTATTCTCTCTTTGTTAATCGTATGACTAGAGCTCATTAATTATAGAATATATTCTCGAGAGCTTTAATTAAACACATAGGCGTACTTTTGTCGTTTAAAAAAAATTAGTGAAAATAAAATTTCGTCTGTAAAAGCTTTCCAGGACAACAACAACAACCAAAAATATCCGAAAAAATTTGACACTGAATTATTAATATCACTAGTTTTTTCGGATTTGAAGAAAACAGTTTTTATTTTTATTCTCTGTCTATTGAAGCCATTAATGGTAGTGGAAATTTATTGTGTGTGATATTTATTCACATGGGAAGAGAAAAATGTTCATAAAAGCAATTAACTTAATTAAATGATAAATATATTGGACATTTCATCACCTCGGGATCCAGGGCTGTAACGAAAATGTTTGTAGGAAAATAAGATGGCTCTAGCTGTCAATGTCAACTGTAGATGATATTTTGAGAAACTGCTCTACTACATTTGTACGCATTTCTTTATAGACCGGTGGCCCATGTCACAATTAGGATTCGTTATTTTGAATGGTTTTCACCATCGAGTTCCATGAGAAAGACAAGTAAAATAAGGGTTTTCCTCAAGACCCAAACTGGATAATCGAGGCTTCAGTGGACTTTGGAAATCTTATAACATTCACATCTTATTTGGAAAATTATTAACAAATGAAGTATCTATGCCGCTAATGTTTTTACCTACGACCCCCCCTGTAATCAGTCAATAACACACAGTCGACATCAATGTAATGACGTCTATTACGCACGGTAAAAAAAACGCACAGCTGTAAAGTAAATCACACGGCTTCCCTAGCAACATCTTAGCAACTGTCAATAGACGTCGCCATTTTATTCAAAATTTACTATTTGAAAACATTCGATATTGCCACGTTTAACTATGAAAAGCCCAAAGGGCTAAGTATGTATTGATTGTAATTGAAAAATGGACTTTTGATTATCAACAATGTATTAATTAAACGTTAGTTCTTTAATGTGCTTCTTTCATTGGTAATAGAGATGGAGATGAAAGTTTACCAAGCACCTCTAATAATGTAACTGTTGTTTCTTATGCTTCAACAAGCAAAGGAAGCGATCTATGACCTGTGTTTAATAACTGTACTGTTACTATAAACAATTATTATAATAACTAATATTATGGTATTAAATGTTATAGAATAAAATTATTAAAAATATCAATTGTTCAAGTAGTTCAAGTATTAATAATAATAAGATTATAAATACAAGTACAAGTAGGTCGTAGGTAAAGTATAGTATGTAACTACTGTTGTAAAGCATTTTACGCACTCACGGAATTACGCACTCGCCGCTACGCGGCATCGTGCGTAACTTTTCCATTCGTGCGTAAAATGCTTCTTACCACACACGTTACGTAATATACTATTAACATCTACTAAGATAACAAAATCTCTTCAGTATACATAAGTTAATTGTATTTTTACGGTGTGGCTAGAGTCCTACCGGCGGAATTATCAATTTAAGATTGGAATTTTATGTAGGTTCATATAACATATATTTAGAAATCCGCCGAAAATGTCATAATTTACGCAATTACGGTGAAGTTATTCACTAATAATATATGCTTTTCGCCGCCCAACGGCGGAAAACTCATGTAAATGGGTACGCGGCCAGAAATGTAAAATGAAGAAAAAATGAATATAATACCTATATACTTATAGCATAAAATTAATTGTGTCAATAAGTAAGCACCTACTTACACAATAAAAACCAATGTCCATTATTTTAACGTGTACTTACGCCACAACACAAAATAGTTCCAGTCGAAATTGAATCACGTGAACTCATTTGACGCTTGAAGCCATCAGCGTCGAGCGTCACCATGAAAACGCACCTTCAAGGATGACTTATTTAAACCTGCACTTAAGGCCGTTTGACATAATGCAATACAACCTGCAGTGCAATGCACGACGCAAGATTTTTTGATCGAAAGCATGAGCAGCTGAGACCCAGCTCATCAATTTCTGCAATTCGATGCAGTTTTATCGGTTTGGTGCCATTCCTATTGCATGCAAGGCTCTAAGTAGAAATCTATTTTTGTTTGTGTTACCAACCAACTATTTTCAATTAGTTGAACGTTTCGTCATTTGTGATTTGATAATCGACCAGCGATTCTTATTAGTGTTTTCCCTGAGCCTTTCTCACTTTCATTCTAAATAATAATAAAATCTCATGTTTGAATAAATTTAATTAATGTCTACTTTTTTCTTTCTGTTGGTGGGGTGGCAGCAATGCTGCAATGACAGGAGAATTGCATGATGTCAAACAGCATTCACGATTCATCATTTGCAATATACTTGCTGACCTTGCAAGATCTTGCCGCAATTTATATTGCTCCCTTTCATGCGGTGGAATTGTACAACCAGCCCTTAAAAATACAATTTAAATTTTGCGCTAAAACACTAAAATGATAATGGCGCCGCTCTATAGTCGCAAAAATGCCTCTTCATGCCTATTTCTCCTTCAAGAAAACATTTTTTATCATTTAAAATTGCGTGAAATCACTGTTAGTTCCAAAAAAACAACCTAATACAACCGGTATATATACTTATATATAAAAAAGCTATTTTTAATTGCAGCTTTTTGCGCTCCCTCTAGATCCAGCCCTGACGCAACTCCCGAAAGGAACCTCCACACAAATAATCCCCTCGGCAACTGAGAATACAAATAATACGTTTACCGGATCTTTTCAGATCTAGTTAGTTTTCTGTTCGAACCTCGCGTAAAATTGGTTGCCTATGGATATATGGGTGTGACGCGCGATCCTGAAGGCCGATTAACAAATCTAGATGTCGATGCCTCAAATACTAATAATGCTGTAATATTTATTTTTGTGATTTTGTAATCCTTTCAGTAGCGCGGTAAACGTAAATGAATTAATATCTGTTGTTTGTTTGTACATGAGTGGTCCGTCCGGAAGTTGAAAAATGAGACCGCGCAAGTATTATCAGCATGTGGAAAGAGACCCCGATAAAATCAAGTCGATTTGGAAAGGTAATGTTTTTAGACGAACATATAAACAATAAATAAAATAAGTATTACCCGTATTAAAGCATTTGGTACAGTACGTATGATACTCACATCTAGGGGTGATAATTAAACGTTTTTTCTTTTATATTATTTGATTTATTCTCACATATAAATACCAAATAGCAATACTTTTATTTATTAAACATGTTTTTTAGATAAAAGTGAACAATATCATTATTTTCGTTAATTCTAAATATTTTTTGATATGATTGTTGTTCGGCGCTTTTACACATAATCATCTTTTTATTTAGATGTTATGATACAATCTCCGATTCAATAATAAAAAGAGAGATTGTTGCGATGACACAGAAACTAAGAACCAAGGTTGCCGTAGTTTCAAACTTGTCTAATATTTTCTATACAATAATTCACTTCTATTATTTAAAACTGCTTACAGAAATAAATAAAAACGTTGAAAAAGAAAAAGAAATTTTAAACGATGTTTAAAAAATACATAGCGATGAAACAATTATGATAAAAGTATTAGTCATAGCAAGCTGCCTCCACAAAAATAGGGGGAGTTCATAAATAATGGACTTTTGTTAAAAATTATTAACTGTTTTATTCACCAACGTATGTATGTATGTATGTATGATGGATCTATATATGCCCCCTTACTTCTACTTAGTTCCTGAGGAACGTCTCAGAGACTAGTAGCTCCTTTAGTACTATTTCCCGGAGGAATTTTAGGATATCTGCAGGCTTCAACTCAGTGCTTTAATGGCTGCTTGACTATCCGACATTATGATAATCATTTGCCTTCTATATCCTTTGTCAATATTGAACTAGGCACACTTTCTTATGGCGTGAATTCCCGCTTGAAAGATACTTGGGATTTTCCCAAGCTTTCAGAGTGTTTGGTTCCTGGCTCGTACACTCCTATCCCAGTTCCTTCTATTGCTTTTGACCCGTCTATGTATCATTGAATGGCATTCTTTCTAAGGCTGGTAAAAGATCAACAGAATAAAATGGAAATAAAAATATACTGTAATTATGCAACTTATAATGCAGCTACGTCACTAGTGTAAATCTGAAGTTGCCGATAGTTTTAGTTTGTTGTTCTATGTTTCAGCTCGATCAGGACAAAAATATAATTATATAGGTGAACATTATTTTGGCATATATCACCGTGGTTCATTTGATAAATTTGATGCTTTATTGTGTCAGAATATTTTAAATTATAATAGATTTAGTATTTTGATCGTTTTTTATACCATATTGTACTAATACATGAAGAATATCATATACAAAGTTCGCTATTTTGTGGAACATAGATGAAAGAAGAAAAAATTGGTTTGGAGCTGTTAGAGTCTTTTGTAAAAACAAATCATTTTTATTGTCGAAATAATTTTAATATAAGTAAAATACATTTAGGAAAAATAACTCATTATACAAAGCATATACAAGCAAATAACTAGCTGCCACTCTATCCTAAACTTTTTTTCCTATGAAGTCTCCTTTAGAGCATTCTTTAGCTAACTGATCAGCCACTTCATTACCTGCAATCCCCTCGTGCCGATAATTGAACTTTGCTGGAAACTGTAGGGCGAATGAGGAGTCCCAAACTGACGAAATTGTACATTTGGGTTCAACGAAACCGAGTCCATTTCAGTAACTCCATGATCTGCCATTTTGTGATGGTGCCAACCTAGTATTTGGTTGTTCTGTATTGTACTAGTCAAGCCCTTTCATCTGGTATCCATCCGCTACTTATCTAGCCAGTTCCCGATTTCCCCTCTTATGAAATCTTTTGTGATTCCAAAGCCTTTTTTAGCTTTAGCTAACTGGTCAGCCATAGCATTACCTACAATCCCCTCATGTGCTGGCACCCATATTAGAGACACTATGTTGTCTCTTTCCAGCCTGTTGAGGGATTCTGTTATGCACTAACAAGAATCTATTTTTAGTAACACCCTAACACATTAAATCGAAAATAGTATATTATGCAATGAGCACAAAATGGCCATTTTGTTGCGAGTTGCATACTATACTTTTTCTATGACAACATATCGTTCACGTTTAATACAACATGCATACATTGCAAAAACTTTGAAAGAAATTAACTGATAATATTTCATTACACCGAATTCGCCGCTAATGGGCTTTCTATCAGAATTAAAATATAAATTGTAGAAATATGTGAATATTTTCTTTATTGATATTTCTAATAGGTACACAGAAATAGAAGCCTATAAATGTTTTTATAGAAAACAACTATGAAATTACTCGTTACCTACTAAAACTTTGACAGATACGATCTGCTGACATTTCATCACTAGAGGAGTTCAGTCTAAGGTCAGTGTGGCCAACAAAAAGTTGTTTTTCTGACAATAATGACAGTTAATGTCTACCTTTCAAAACATAACATTTTTGCAGGTTTTTTATTATTATGAATATCTAAATTGCTTTATTAAGACAATGAATATACCCCCAAAGCGTGAATCTTAAAATTTAAAATGACGTTTTTGCTGAATACGCATCGGTTGCCAATATTTCTAGGAACTTTTGGAAATTCACCATTTCATTTCTGTTATTGTGTCACTAGTTATGTCAGATGTCACTGGAAAAAGCAATCGGAAGAATTGAGAGATACAACTAACTAGAACTAGAAAAGTCTAATTGAAAATAAACATGAACGATTAAACGAATATCAGTAAAAACAAATAAAACTGCCATATGACATATCTAGTGACAGAATAACAGAAATGAAATGGTGACATGCCAAAAGTTTCTGGAATTATTGGTCATTGATGGATTGATTATTCAGCTAAAACGTCATTTTAAATTTTAAGATATATGCTTCGGGGTGTATTCATTGTTTTGATAAAGCAATATAGATGTTCGCAATGATAAAAAACCTGCAAAAACCTTATGTTTTGAATGGTAGACATTAACTGTCATTCTTGTCAGAAAAACCACTTTTTGTTGGCTACACTGACCTATACTGAACTCCTCTATTTGTCGCTGGAAGTCATGATTTGACAAGCCGTAGTCGTTGTGATTTTAGAGTGAACCTAGACCTAACACGAAATATTCCATTTTGCATTTGTTGCATAGCAACTTGCCTAGCAACCGATGCAAAAATGAAATTATGTACAAAATGTCCTCGTTTATTATTGAAGTTACGGTTATAAAATGAACATTCATCGAGGTTGCCTTAGAAAACTTTATTTTAGATTAAACTTTATTTTTATTTAGATAGCTGTGTTTGTTAAAAGTTATTTATTATATTTAAAGTCAGAAATTTCCTTTGTACATTATTCCATTCGATATTATAGAATATCTAAGTATTAATAAATTTAAAAAATTGATTATATTGGTACCTATTATATATTGCACACTGAAATCTGGTGAGATTAATTTTACGATATCTATACTCAATTCCCACTCACTGATTTCCGGATAAAAACCTACTACATGTCCAGTATTGATTAGCTATAATATTGCAGAAATAACAAATATTATACCGTATGTCCCAGAAATATTGTCTCAATTATTTTAACTACAAATATTTTGGGATAGAAGAGTGTTGCTTTCACTACCTATACAATTTCTTCTAACAATGAGTCGATTCGGTGTGTCTACGAACGCCGAAATTAGTCAAATTGTTAATACCTGTGTGCCTACTAATACAGTTGCGACGCAATCATCAATCTGGCTACAGTTTTCTACGTTTTGCGATGCAAAAAGATACACATTTGAGCCAGATACTTCCATCGAGAAATTGAATGTAATATTGCAAGATTGGGCATTTAATATGCGAAAAAGTAACGGAGAAGACTACAAAGAAGCGGTAGTTAAAACAATTTGGAACACCACCGCTAAAATGTTACAAAGTAAATATTATAACGAATTTAATATTGTATTCAACCCTTTCACCGATGTTCAGTTTAATTCATCACGAGCTGCACGTAATGCTAAACGTAAAATCCTACAAGCACAACCCAAAAATAGAAAATGTAGTGCATCAGCTCTTAATAAATCTGAAGTATTTGCAATGGCCAGATTATATAACGAAAATGAGCCGGAAGGACTTCAAAAGAAATTATATCACATTTTGGCGTTTGAACTAGCTTGGCGCGGAGGAGAAGCAGCTTACTGCAAAACCAAAATAACGGAAAAATAATGGAAAAGAAACTGGACGTATCGAGTACCCGATATTTACCCGATAAAATACAAACCACTTGTGCAATTATAAGTGAAAAAATATATTCATTTAGAAGTAATAAATGCTGTTTTATTTGTTGAACGGAAATCTCACAACACAAGTAAGGGGAATGCAGCGATGTTTAATTTTGAAATAATTTGTTATTGTTTTGACATTTGGTTGATCGTGTATATAATCTGATTATCATCTTTGGTTTTGTGCGAGTATTACCATCCCAGAAATCTTTTAGCAGTATTCAGGTATTTAAAAAAAAAGCAGTCTACTCTATTATCATAAATGTCGAGATCAAATCCCTTAACTTCTTCAAAATCAGGAAGATTTTCGAATATATTTTGGAGAATAATTCCACGAATCATGAAATGGTTGTGTCCATCTCCATTACGATTTAATACAATATTCAGGGCTTCCTCCATCACTACCACGATTACAGTGAATTATAATAAAAAATCCAACTCGCTATATAGCAAACCACGAACGTCTAAAAAGTAAGGTTATTACCAACAAACACCAAAGATTTGAAATATTTGACATTAATTGAATTCACGTTAATTTTAAGTGTTTCAAAAACTGTTTATAAAAGGTTTGTTCCAACACACAAATTGTAATCGTTATCGGTATCGTTCTTAGGAATTTGTTACGCAGTCGCCAAGTGTTTACAGTTCTAATAACGATTCCAAAATAAATCATGGTTGGAACGGTTTGGTTACTGACTCAACATAAATCACTGGAACGTATCAAACGTAACCCTACTTTTATGTTTATATGGTACATGTTGTTAAGTA
The DNA here is from genome assembly GCA_949126875.1 of Lochmaea capreae. Lineage (NCBI taxonomy): Eukaryota > Metazoa > Arthropoda > Insecta > Coleoptera > Chrysomelidae > Lochmaea > Lochmaea capreae. The sequence continues at coordinate 17,138,309 of OX421409.1, forward strand.
AAAAACTGTTTATTTATAACAGATAGCGCAAACAAAATAATATAAATAAGTTCGCTCCCACAAAATTCAACAAATACAAAAACAACAAATCAAGGCAACTAATCCTAACTATGTAGATATGGATATATGGTACTGCGCAAGTCAGTTCCCTTGATACCTGCTTTCAGTGAAGTATCGAAATCATCGTTCTTGAACCGGTTCCATAACGATACCAAATCGGGTTGGAACAAAACAAATTATCGTTCGCTAAACGGTTCTCTCGTGGTTGGAACGCATTTTTGCTATTTGTATCGAAAAAGAGAAGAGATTTTCGATAATCATTAATTACACGAGTTGTATTTGTCAAGATTATTTCACGAAAACAATTAAAATTGTGTTTAAACTATTAGGATAATTATAATTCCATGAATTGTTTCCACAGGTACTTTTTAGATCACACGGTATTTTGCGGCATTTGTTCTTTTACTTTCTTTTGAATCTCTTTTAGACCAAACAGACCAAAACTGTTTTTAGAATTCATTATTGATACAATGATTCTGACGTTTCTTTAATAATTTGACATTTTCTGTCAGTTTCTAGATTTTTAATATCGAATAAAACAACTAATGACAACGCGAAACACACAGATAGGAAAATTGCTTGTATCCAATCAGGTGCCGAAATACAAAATCGAAAACATGGTGTTTTCAGATATCAATCCTCATATTTAAACCAATGGAAAGCGTATTGAGTGAAATAATCTTCCAAATAATTATATTTGTCTTCAAATTCAAGCATCTAAATTTGTTAAAACGATTCAATTTTTTTCTATTTTCAGTATTACACACAGTAATTTTCCTAATAATCATCTTCAACTCCCTGGTATCAGCCTATTTATTCGGAGACATTCTAAAAATGTTCAACTACAGATGCATACTACACGGACAACCCATATTTGACGTAATAGAAGCAAGATACTTGAACGAAACTCAAAACGAAATTATAGAATTAAAACCTATCATGAAAACTATCGAAAATAACGAAACAAAATCATCTAACGAAGATGCTGAAGTAAATATTACCGTTAAAGAAGAACACAACGAAACTCGTATAAACAAAGGTCCTAGACTTTTACGTTTGTCTATTTTTAACAGCACTGGAGAATTGGCGAATGTTTCGAAAACCGTTCCTGATACATTAAAACATTCTTATTATTATAACGATAGTATTTGGTACAAAAATGACACGATGTATGGTAAAATAGATGTTAGAGTAAGAGGAAGTGATTATGGATCTACTACTTCCTGTGATTTAGTTTTGTTCGTGCCTTTAGTATCTTTAATAGCCGCTGCTGCCTTTGGTGCTCTTATTGTATTATTCGGAAGAGGTCAAGTATCTGAAAGGTGAGCTATATTTGAATTATTAACAGTCTAGGCTATCTACGACAGTTTTGCTCTTCTTTTTGACCATTTATTTCTAGTAACTTTTGTTTCTTAGGTCGTGGTTTATGGTTTATCCTGTGTTGATAGCATCAGTTATAATGGTAATTTTATATATAATTGCTACAATATCAATGAAGCATGGTCTGGAAAATTTTTGTTCAAAATTTCAGCATTTTACTGGATATATTACGTAAGAAACTAATTATTCACTTTAATATAGCAAAAATCACTCGCTAAATGAGAAATTAAGCATTCATCTATACTAAAAATTGAGACTGCAGCTCTTGAATATTTACCGGCCGTCCTATTAGTGAATATAAACATACATTATTTTAAATAATGTTTTTTTAATTTTCTTTATTAAATTTTCGAGTAATGTGTAAAGGATCATTAAAAGGATCCGAAAAAGATACGTACTATACATTTTCAAGAAAATAGTTATAATATATTTCATTTAGTTTATTTAAATCAGAAAATATTCAACTGTTGGCAAAGAACAGCCATCTGCATCTATATTCCAGGCAGAAATCTACGCTATCGACATGTGTTTGCAATTGAATATCGAAAGGGGATATAGAGGTCAAAATATCATGATAGTGAGGCAGCAGTAAAAGCTTTAGCATTTCCCCAGATCAGATCTATACTAGTCTGGGACTGCCTACAAAAGCTATTAACCCTGGCTAACCATAATAGAGTTACTCTTAAGTGGGTCCCGGGGCACAAGGGCATTGTAGGAAATGAAAAGGCAGGCATCCTAGCAAAGGGTCTGAGAACGCATTCATTGGTTCTGAACCAGTATTTGGGATATCTAAAACTGCTGCACGTGGTTGTACATCTCGGTGGACTCAAACTATAGACATCAGTCGTACTGGAGACACGTGCCAAAACAGGAACACAGCAAACTCTTGGTCAAAAAACCCTCGGAGACGCTGACTATCGAAATACTAACCTGAGCAGGGGCAAGATAAGGATAGTGACAGGTTTAATCACCAGTCACTGTACCTTAAGGAAGCACATGCATACAACTGGCATAAATAGGCAGGAACCTATCTGTCGGTTGTGCATGGAAAAGGAGGAAACAGCCTCTCACATTATCGCATTGGAGATATAGACTCCTAGGACTAGAAAATCCAAGGGAGGATTTCTCCAAGAAGGACCTAGTGAAAAGACTGTTGAGCTTGATAATGGCTACTGGTCTGTTCACATAAACGGTACAACCTAGACCACAAAAAGCCTAGAGGCTGAGGTGCCGAGGACTCTAAGCCTCCAACTGGTGGTGCTTAACCAATCAATCAATCACACACTGTACAAAATATTACAATGTTGCCAGATTGTACAAATTTTAAGAAAGTGTTTGTAAATTTCAAATTTGAATTTACCCTTACCCTTACCCTTACCCTTACCCTTACCCTTACCCTTACCCTTACCCTTACCCTTACCCTTACCCTTACCCTTACCCTTACCCTTACCCTTACCCTTACCCTTACCCTTACCCTTACCCTTACCCTTACCCTTACCCTTACCCTTACCCTTACCCTTACCCTTACCCTTACCCTTACCCTTACCCTTACCCTTACCCTTACCCTTACCCTTACCCCTACCCTTTCCCTTTCCCTTTCCCTTACCCTTACCCTTACCCTTACCCTTACCCTTACCCTTACCATTACCCTTACCCTTACCCTTACCCTTACCCTTACCCTTACCCTTACCTTTTACATTTAATGTTGCATTACATGTTTTTCAGCTGTTCTCAATACATGGGCTACTTCTCGTTTCATAATATATCGAGTCTACAAGACTTTTGGTCGAATTATATAGTATGTTACTATTCTTATTTGGCAGCAATATTTTTCTGGATAATTCAACTGGTTATAACAATTTTAAGGTTAGCTACAATGGCTGATTTTCAATTTGTCACTGTATCAGTTGAAGCAACAGAAATTAATAGCAATAATGGACACACAGAAGTGAGTGAATATTTTTTTTACGATAAATTGATTTTGACGATACGTTTTGTTTTAGAAACTTCAAAAAGCGCTTAACAATTCTGGCTTGAGACCAGCTTCGGATCTCTTTCCAAGCGAAGAAGATGGATTTGTCGATGAAGAAGTCGTAGCATCCACAAACGTTTGAATGAGTTTTCAAAATATTTTTTGAATGTACAGCTTTAAGATGTAGAATTGGATCAATGTGGACAATAAGTACAAAAGCTATTTGCAATTTCGAGAGTCTTAGGGATGTTTAATATTTGTTTTAAAATAATTATGATAGTACTTAAGCTTGGTCGGCGACTTTTTTTGCCAATTTGAATCTCAGGAAGACAGAAAATTAGGCCAAGAAGATTTTATTGTGTTCAAGGCTTAATTTGAGTCAAGAAAACTTCCAACTTAGATAAACCGTTAACGTAAAAAGCACACTCTCGACAACATTTAATTTACTTCCAACGCACCGTTGAGACAAATTTGTGATAAAGTGAATATTTGCAATAAAAAATGTTTTGTAATTTACTGCAAACACTTAAAAGTGCACTTATACCAATGTTTGCTTAAAAAAAGTTTCTAAATAAAATGCTACTTGTTTAAATAAAAAAATATATATTTCATTAGGTACTCACTTAGAATATAACACAAAATTTTATTAGATAAATACACTGACCGTCAAAAAAATCGATCTACCAAAAATTTGACACATTTTCCAAAGTGGTTAACAACCCCTTTGATTTTTATTATTTTCAAATTCAACTTTAACACTTTTGATAGTGTGTAAAATTTTTTTGACGTCAGTCTATGAAAAAATGTGAAATTATTTTGTAACCAAAAAAATACCTACTCCCACCCTATATCTCCACCCAAAATATAAGTAAATATGCAGAGGACTTTGCTATACGACTATGAAATCTTTGACTATTATATTCTCACAGAATTGCATCTCAGTTGCATGTCAATTAGTTTTATCATGTTTAACATGCTGAACTGGTAATAAACAAAGTTGGTACGATGATTTGTGTCAAATTAACTTGTCAAAAGGCGATTTTTAACGAGTAGCTGGTTAAAGCCTAGCGGTTAATTGCTGTAACTAACGATTTTTCACTCGCTAAAATGAAGAGGTTACGATAATCGAAAATGTCAGAGAATCAAATGGTAATTCATGACGACTGTACTCAAATCAACTTCACAACTAAGAAAAAGACCGTTGAAACGTTGAAATTTCGAAATAAGACTGGGGATTATAACCACTGCTAGTTACCCATCTCTTGATTAGGGTAACAGAACTTTTTACCGTGGTAACTGCTTTGTTATTTTAGTAGTTAGATTAGATCAGAAATGGAGTGGCTCTCTGTCCTTTCCCACTGCGACCTTTGCAGATCTATTGTGGTCCTCCCTATCCTTAGAACTCGATATCTAGCTTTATTCTTTTTGTTAGACCTATTAGCCTGGATACCGCCTCCCGTGCATAGCTCTCTGCCCTCGGTTTTTCTTCTCCGAATAGGTGAAACCGCACCCTTACTAGGCCTTCGCACTCACATAGTATGACTTCCGCGGTTTCGTCTTCTTCCTGGCAAAACCTAGATAGGCTGTCATCTGCTAGGCCAATTGTGCATTCCCACCATCATCCTCGTCGTTTCTCGACTTTGACATAGTAGGTCGCGTGACAGTTTTGGCCGAAGGGCTTTTCAGGAATAGTTTAGCGTGCCTTTGTCCTGGGGTTTCATGCCACCAGCACAGCGCCTGATTGTTTATCCATTGGTGGATGCTCTCCTTAGTGAGGTTTTTTTGCAATTCCACAGGAAGGTTCTGGCCCTATCATTACCTCAGTTGCTCCCTGCTTGGAAAATTGATCGGCCTTTCCATTGCCTTTTATTCCTTGTTAACCTGGTACCTAGGATAGGTTCACTCTATTATGACTACCCAATCTGTTGAGGGCCTTGCGACACTGCCACACTAGATTTAACGTTGTCCGATATGAGCTTATCGCGCCGCCTGGCTGTCGGAGTAGATGACGATTCTTTGGTTACCTACCTCTCGTCTCATCAACTCTTCTGCACATCATTGCACCGCCATTACCACTGCCTGAAAGACAGGGTCATGTTTCCCTAGGCTTAAAGAGATCTTGATCTTCTCTTGTACCCCATATATTCCGGCTCCTACTCCAGAGTCCTACTCCCTGCCTCCCAGTCCTTTCTATCTGGAATAACTACTATGTATTCATTTTTGAAGCTGAATTGTGGGGCAGTCTGATCCATTGGCATTCCCAGTATTGGATCTGCCTTTATTCCTTCATATAGCTTTTTATAGGCCTTACCGTGTCCTTGACTTAACGGAGGAGGCCCCTGTAATAATCTGTGACTAACAGATTTTAGTAGTTACCACTTGGGGCGAAAATATAAACGGTTTCTACTTCTTATAACAAGAACTTGCTAGAAATCGCCTAATATCTTAGATATTGTCGATTTTTTGACAACTAGGAGATCTATTGTACCCCCTTTCTTCTACGTAATTCCCGATAAGTCCATGAGTCTATTTTCTGGAGGAATTGTGTCCCTCTTATTTCTGTATTCCGTATGTGAATAAAGGTTCCTTCTTCCATTGCTAAGAATGACAACCAACTGAGTTGCCAAAACAAACAAACTTCAACACCAGTTGAACGGGGGACCAGGCCAAATATGGCCGACTTGTCAAAATCATGCGTTCAAGAATCATAGAGATAATAAATATAGAGTAGGCAACCTATAATCGGAAGCGTCCACGCAATAAAAAGAGATGGCGAATGAAATTGGTGATGCTGTCTCTCTCTCTAGCATCGCGTGATGCACATGCGCGAAGATTGTAACACTACTAACCTTTTAAGAATGTATGCGCTATTAGAATGAGAAAGCAATACCAAACTGGTTATCCATAATATTATCTTTCTAACGGGAGGACGAATACGCTTACACGAGCACCTATGGTATGCCTACTCTATGTCTGGAATGCGTTTTTATATTCATTGGTGGATTTTAGATTGAAGAAATGATGCGTTCATTTATTACTGTTGCTAAGGCACTAAAGAGATGAGTGTTTTCATCCGCCATTAAGTTGACATATTGTGTTGAAAAATTTTTGATATTGAACCAACGTCAACGTACAACAATGCACCAAAATGGCGGACGAGAATACCTATGTCTACAGCGCTCTACTGTTGCATCAACCAAAATTGCAAACCATTCTACCGCTTTTTAGAGGTGGTGGATAAATTTGGTGGCTTACAAAATGAAAAAAAAATTTGATGCGGTTATAGCGAGTTAAATAAAGACATGGACGAATAAACAGAAATCAATTTAGAAGTGATGATAAAGTATATTGACTGCACTATTAACAGCGTCAGAAATTGGAAAAATTACTAGTGGTATCGATTGTCAGTTGTCAGATATAATGATGAATGATGTAAACTGCGTTTTTTTTTGTGCCACTGATGACTCTAACATGTCGTTGCAGCGAATACTGACGTCAGTCAACCAATGGTGAATAAATGATGTAAAAAAAAGTGCCTTATACAACGTCATATCTTTTATGCAACTAATGTCAGATAACTGACCTCTATTTTATTATAACTGACATTTATTTAATTTTATATAATATTTTTTTAATGTTTTTGCTTTAATGAGATCAAGGCGGTATTATCAGTATATAGAAAAAGATGAACATGTAGTGAGTAAAAAATGGAGAGGTATGTATTAAAATAAATCAAATTTGAATGTAGCGATTCCCATTTAGGCTTTTTTTTTAAAGTAACTGTCCGACTTGACTCGACTCGATCCACCTTACCTTCAATCCTCAACAAATAGTCTGTTAAACGTTTACAATAACATTTTTTCGTTTTTTTTTTCAGTGTTACATATAATTTTCTTCGTCGCTATTTTCTTTTCATCAGTGGTAGGTGCCGATGAGTTTTGTGAAATATTCGACATATTCAATTACCGATGTATTTTATACGCAAAGGCGTCTACCAAATTCCTGGATGTCATTTACAAAAACCAAAGTGAATCTTTCGAAAATAATAATGAAACTGAATTGAACTACTTTCGATTGAATTTGGACATAGACGAACAAGATTATGAAATGGAAATGTATAGTAGCGGTAGAAAGTTTGATATCAGCAAAGCCGAAAAAGTACCAGGGGTAATTATATATTTTTTAAAATAACAAGACGTATTCAGTCCTATTTGGAAGGTTCGATATCTATTGCGTCTCTTCGTATGCAAAATCGGAATTCTTCAAACCAAGTGGACTTAAAGGTCCTTAAAGGTATCTTCTTGGGAAAATTGGTCCATTTTCCAATGTAGGTCAATCGCAGCTCTTGATGTGCTCACGAGCAGAAGCAAGTCTGCGTCTTTTATGAGTGGCCGTTAGTAATGGCCCTTTAGGTATCAAACCAATATTATCCAGCCCTTGTCAGAAAGTAGAAGGTCTAATTGTTGTTTCTTGAGCATTCTAGCGACAATGCATCACTCATGACTAAACAGATCTTCGATATTTTTTCCTCCATTTAAATTATCATACTCTAATCTACAAAGGACACAGTAATACAAAGATAAGTACACCTATAACTCTAATAGTGGACTGTATGATTGTCGTTCACTGCTACATAAAGGAATGATGTGTTTTTTCTACTACATAGGTTAGAATGAAGGGCCAGTCGTAATTTTAAATAACGTTTTTAATAAACACTTAAAACACGACAAATATAACACATACATCAGCTTACAAAAAATTTCTCTTAAGTAGAACAACAAATTGACTTCAGCGAGGTAATAGTTAAACGTTAGTTATTTACAGTTTCTAAAATGCTCGCAAAAAAATGTACGAGGATATATTGCTTACTACAGAACCAACTTAAATTTCAATGTCAAAATATTTTATTACCCAACATATTCTCCTCTTAATTGGATACATTTACAAAACACCTTTGGATAGCTTTCCGCGCCTTTTCTCTTTAATTGTTTCCCGTAGAGTGGCCAGTAATGTCGAATAGTAATCTCCAGTTATCCAAAAAATCAATCATAATTACTCCATGGCAATCCCAAAAAACTGAAGCAAGAACTTTTCCATCAGATTTTTGGACACGAAACTTCTTAGCTCTTGGAGAACCAGAGTGTCGCCATTCCATCGATTGTTGCTTTGTTTCTGGATCGTAGAAATGTACCCAAGTCTCATCAATAGTAACAATTCGGTTTAAGAAGTCTACATCGTTTTCAAATCGAGCACAGATCGAACGCGATGCTTCTACCCTTGCACGCTTTTGGTCAACATTCTGCAAACATTTGGGGATCCATTTTGCAGCAATTTTTCTCATGTCCAAATTGACGTGAACTATATGATGAACGCGTTCGTATGAAATATTCAGTGCTTCAGATATCCGTTTTAGACCAATTCGACGGTCTGATAAAATCATGTCATGAACTGCATCGATATTTTCGGGGACTGACACAGAAACTGGCCTTCCCGATCGATCGTCATTTTCAATGGAAAATTTACTTCTTTTGAAGCTTGCAGTCCAATTTTTCACGGTCGCATACGAAGGACATTGATCACCAAGGGTATTAAGCATATCATCGTAAATCTGCTTACCTCTTAACCCTTTTAAATAGAGGTACTTGATGATGGCTCGATACTCTAATTTTTCGATTTTCACAATTTCGGTGGACATCTTTTTTCTTTTAATTTATTGCGTAGCTCTGGTTTACTTTTTTGACGTCAAACTTCACACTGACACTTCTAATAAGTTATTGTTCGTTGCTATGGTAACGCAATATTTTGTTTACGCATGGAACTGGTCTGGGCTAACTAGATATCAATACATACTCGTATATCTCTCCAGTTTTTATTGAAAAGCTACTCGTTTTAGTTAGCACTTTTAGTTCGCGTCGTAACACGATAGATATATGATAATAAGTATTTAGGTGAAAATCGTAATTTTCCCTATTTAAGATTAAGTTAAACAAATTGACCTAATGTCGATCAGTTTGGTTTGTTGATTGATCTGTTCTTTTCGAACGATGGATGGTAACTGCTTTTTGAACGAAATATTTTCGCTCTTTTTTCTTTATAAGCTTTCTCTTTTAGAAAGTCGGTGTGGTCCTTTGTAAATACTAGTTTCCTAGAAGCACGCGTGTAATTGGGGTTCCTTCACGGTGACAAGTATTTTACGGTCCGACTCAATAAAAGATTTTGTCTCTTAGGCTCGGTTGTACAAACATGGTTCAGTAGCAGCTCTACTAAATCTATATTTGCAGGTGTTGGTAGAGCTTATTTCGAACTGACGCATGCGTATGAAGTAAATTGGTCAAAATATGTTTGTCAAATGAAGATGTCACCATAAATTGGCATTTGGGGGGATTGTTCGTGTTTTAAATAATTATATAGCGTCATTGTGTGCCTATTAAAAAAGTTTATATAATATATTTGTATTAAGAATTGTACCTTGATAATGCTTTCAAATTAAAAGGGCGAGGAACTTGATTGTGAATAGATGATTTAAAATGAATAAGTATCCATTGCTAAGGGTTTTTTAGAAATCGCCACTTACAATGGCTTTTTGACACTTTCTCTTACAATATACAGAAATAAATGTGTTTCATTGTTTTAACTTTCGCAATCTTGGCACGCGCAGTTGCCAGATTGCAGCAAGAACAATACAAGTCCACTACTTTCATTTTCTCGACACGTATTTGACCAGTAAACAAAGTTATTTTGAATATTTCATGTTTCCTGTATGATATTGTACCTACACGATCTATATTTCACTTGGTTTCGGAAATATATAAAAAATTCAAATTTGAAATATAATGTAAATTTTTTGGTTTGCCCGTTCACTCTGACGCGCAGTGTAATCTCTTCGGTCGAAACGTCCTTACTCCAGCTGAATGATTTTTACAGACAAAAGATATATACATGATGAACGAAGAGCTTTGGATTGATAACGAAACTGTGACCGGAAGGGCTCATGTTGGAATGACAACCACAATTTTCGAATCTGTACTTTTATGTGATTTTGTGGGTTTTGTCCCATTAACATCTGCCATAACATCAGTATTTTTTACTCTGTTAGTTGTACTGTTTTCTAGAACAGGAAGAGGATCATTGGAATCGTAAGTGAAAGATTAGATTTTTTTAGTCCATGCGTGACTATTAGACATTTAATTGTTTTATATTGGATAGTTTACTTGGCGCTTAAGGCTACATTTACATTCAATTTCAAACGCGCTTACTCCCGCTCGATATATGACTTCTGCCAATACTATTTACTTTGAGAATTTGCCAATTTGATTAGACAACTTCTTGTGCAATATTTAGTTCAAGTTTTGGAACAATTCAAATTGTTTAGTCTAAAATTAAAAATTGTATTAAATATTGTCTATCCTGTCAAATTGTAAAAAGAAATAGAACAGGTTCTATTTTCTTAACAAATTGATTGTATTGTTTGTGTTTCATGATGAAAATGTCATTAATCTGGATAATTTGTGGTTATGTATTAAAATGGTTGAAGAATATTATTATGATTCTGAGAAGAATCTAAACTAATTATTGGAACTGAATTGTTTCCATATTTTAGAAAATAGACATTACTACTTTTTATATTTATTGACATATATTATGATTAATATCAACAATTCTCCCCTCCTTATTACAAACTATTTTACAATATAAAGAGACAATCAGCGGTCAGTGGGGTACCTGAGCTTTCTATTCCCATAATCATAGGTTTATAGCTTTCGGGTAGGCCTGCCAACAATATGGTACCTATCCATTCGTCGCTTACTTTTAGACCAATGTTTGATAGCTTGTAAGCAATGGTAATAATCGTGTTAACGTAATCTTCTACCGAATCACTGTTCTCTAGCGAAGTTGTGATTAAGATACGCAAAAGTCCGACACGTCTGGTTAAACCACTGTCCTAGAAAGCACTAGCAAGGTTTTCCCATGCTTCCTTTGCAGTTTTGGTAGACTGAACATGAACGTAGTTCAATGGATCAACCAAAAGAATAACTTTGGATCGTACCTTTATGTCTTTCTTTACATCTACTTACTACAGTACCTGTTACCGAATCCCATAACTCTTGATGCTCCAGGTATGTTTGAACTGCGAACTTCCAAGTATCCTAGTTTTCTCTTCCTCGAAGCTTTTCTATCGGTGGCAGCTGATATAATGACATCGTGCAGTGAAGAAAAAATTAAAGTTCGTTCAAACCGGTATCTCTGGCACTACTTACAATACCCAAAATGATTCTCAGACTTCAGAAGCGTTTGGAACGTCTGGGCCCAAAACCTATTAAAGACGAAAGTTAAGGCAAAAAACTGTGTCATTTATTATCCAATAATGACACTTGCACACACTAACTTAACTTCTATCAACTAACTCATTGGGTCAAAGCTAATCAAATTATTTCAAATTAATTTCAACAATGTCAGGTTATGTTTATTTTATCATCAGATCAAATCACTGCGCAGAAGCTTGAACTGAATATTGTTCAATAAATCGGTATAGTGTAAAATAGCTTAAAACTTAAAAATATTGTTCCAAAACTTGAGCTGAATATTGCACAAGAAATTGTCTAATCTAAAATGACCTTTATTTCTTCGACTTTAACTTTTACACATTAGCCATTTTTCTTTGAACTTGACCACACAAACCGGGTACACTATAAGTTAACCAGTCAATACTCCTCGACTCGTATTCCAAACCATGACGTAACAGTTAACCAACCACACATACCAGCTCACTGAGATAGTTTGACAGAGTAGTTAAGAAAAATGGCTATTTTATACACGTCTTACTTTTATAGCGCAGAACTGAATTCTCTAATACTTCAAAAACTAACTAACTAACGTCAACTATCCCGCTTTTTCCAGATGTTTGTCTTCTTCTTTTCTTTTATGGACTTTACAGATCCACAATACAGGTACGACGTAACATTAGTTTTACTTTCAAATTCATTTTTAATGTTTGCTTGCATGAGCCCACTTTTAATTAGGAGTTCTGTGAAGCCAAATCGGAATTAACACTATTAATTGTAATCCGCTAATGAACAGTATTAAATTATTGACATTTTTTAGAATTCCCCCAGCCTTTTTGTACGTATATCCATTGGTGATCGTCGCAAGTATCATGACCGTTATGTCGATAATCGCCTGCAATCTCCTTCACAGTGGTTTTGACGTATTTTGTAAACATTTCGCCCATTTAACGGGACATGTCAAGTAAGCATTCTGACTTTATAACGTGATAATCTTTTAATAAGCAACCAATACGTTTTAGATGTTCACCCTTGATGGATTACTTTACAATAGAACAAAGAAGAGGATATAGACATCTTTATGGTCACATATACGTCAGCAAAAATGCATACCTTCTAGCCGCGCTGTTTTGGATAGGTCAACTTGTTGTGGGACTTCTTAGGCTTCTCTCTGCTGCCGATTATACCCTTACCACTGTACTGATCAAATCTAAAAATAAATTGCACGATGAGGATGCTGAAGATATATTTCTCGTAATGAAGTTTCCTTGCACTATTCTACGTTTACATCCAGCCACTTCATTTTCAGTCAATTTATCTCAGCTGCGATCAGGACCCCAATACTTGACCGTACGCAACACTCAAGGTTACTCGCTTATATAAAACCTAACCATAAAATTGGAATAATTTGACAGCGTCAAGATGAGCGAACGCTTTATTTACAGTATTGCCAAATTTCTCAGGACGCCCTTTAACGAATCACCTCAAGAATTACATAGTAGTAAAGTCTTCGCTAACTACTGCTTGTTATGCCGCTAATTCACTCGATAGCGAGTGCTGTCAAGAATTGGGCTCCAGGAGCCTAATTCGTGAAAGAATACTATCTAGCGAATGTGCAAAGCAGAGAGCGCTCAAGAATAGTATTTTAACGAATTCGCTAGGAAGCGAGTAACCTTGAGTGTTGCGAGCGGTCAAGAATTGGGGTCCAGGAATTTTGACACGCTTGCAGGTGCTTTGACTTTTGTCCGAGACACCGCCACCGAGTAAAGCATTGGTAGCGCGTGTGACGTGTTTACCTACTCCTGCCGCCCACTTTCATGCTCACTTCCACAGTAGTGAGTCGAATGTAAACGGGGCAGTAGCAATATGTTCAGGGTAGCAAATAGTTATATTACTTTTAACCATGTTAACAAGGGGGCGTTTGCATTGTTTCATAAGTTCTGTTATTTTTTAGATGCATTGGAATACAGCGCCTGTACCTCAACTGGCTATTGTTGTAGAAACATTAAAAAGAGAATACAAAGATGCTCAAGATATTTAATAATGGTAGCTGTTGAATGAGATAATAAATATTTCAGCAACAATATGGTTTTAATTTTATATTTGAATAAGTCGTAGCTTTTCATTTTGAACACAGATGGTGTAGCCTGAGGTCAAACCAGAAGAATCTTTCTTCGATAAGAAAGTGTCACTGGTCAAACTGGTTTGGATGTCATCGAAATGACAGTCTCCTTAGTAAGGGAGGATGCTGCAGATATTTGTATCGGTCCAGAACTTGATATTGGCATCTCATTAAGTTTTTCCAAACAAAAACTCTATCCCTGGATTGCAAGAAGAATTCAAGACTCTGGTACACTTTACCAGGATTGGTTAACTCGAAGGCTTTTATATATTCTTAGAATAATGTCATCGAACAAGTGTTAGCAGCAGGTTTAACCTACGTTGTCAAACAGGCTTTTTAACTGTCCCCTTGTTTGAATCATTAAATAGTAAGACTTTGGATGGCGAAAGTTCCAACGTTTTGTCTGGAAGAGTAGAGTATATACCTACTTTGTGCCCATCCCGAATCTTGTTTCTGATCTTTGGCAGGGTCTTTCTATCGTCCTCAAACCACCAAATAAATTAATCTGCTTTGTTAAGAAGCGGAATTTGTTTGGTGAAATTTAACTATATAGTCGCGATTCACAATAGACACTAGCGAGTCACAGTGGAGGACCTAATAGACCCATTCACCACAAATCTAACTTGTATCGTCGTCATAATTATTAATCTCAAACTTAGCACTGCTAGATCAGCCATAGATACCAGGGCGGATAGGAAAATCTTCACGTACTGGGGCCTATTCTCAAACAGTAACATTTTTTGTCGCATGCGAGATTATACTTTTGTCAATCAAGAATGTATACAAAAAAAGTACAATCTCGTATGCGACAAAAAATGTCACTGTTTGAGAATAGAGCCCCTGGAGCGAATTCGACATCGGGGGTCGCTGTGGAGGTGACAAAAAGGCCCCACTCACGTAGAACCTAACCTAACTTCAAACTTTATGTGTTCAAGATTCAAGCTCAAGTTAAAATAGGAACAAAAAAAATACATCTGTTTAATACTGTTTTAATCCCCTTTTAATAAAATATATAAAAAAAAGCGATAACATTTGATTACTTTTCTGTAAAATACTCCCCACAACAAATTCGACACTTGGTAGACTCCCGTTTCGTCGATTCCGCTGATCTCTTACGATTCTCTTCTTCGTTTATTCCATTATCATAATAAGTAGAGAACAGCCAACTTTCTACGTATTTTATGATATCGATCATCTCGTATTCAGATATGGTACCACCGTTAGCAATTAACTTCACTATTTTCGAAAAAATCCAAATATATCTATCCGTTTTGTTAACGGGTACGTTCACATAATCATCTTCGTAGTAATGGGGGTTGCCAGTTTGACGCCACAAGTTGTAATTTTTGGCGTAGTTCGCTGCTTTGCCGCCGCAATACTCCATAACGATTTTGATCAAATGAACTTGAGCACCGTTATTGGGAAAAAGATCCTCCAGGAGGTCGTTAAAGAATCTCTTCGCCGCTTCTATGACGGCTCCAACTATATGCATTATCATACCTTGGATATCAGTTCCGAAAGCACCGATAAGACGTAGAGCGTATACAGCAAATTCTTCGACGTTAGGCACATGTAGACGGTTCAAAGAAAAAGCTTTTATGAAACTTGATGTCTGACTACTGGATATGGCATTTTCAGTGGGTAAATTCGACAAAAAGGCACGAGCTTGTTGCTTATTTAAGGCACTAAATTCGTTCATGTTGATTGATTTTCCGTTAAAACTTATTTCTCCATTTGACGCGGAGAATTTGATTCCTTTTGTATTCATCAATTTGTTGTTTCTGGTTAAAGCGGCAAATACTTCATCTTTGTTGGGAATATTGCGGATACTCTTGATAACTTCCGCTCTACCTCGTATGTGATTACCATCGTTCTGCCTTATGGTTTCTTTTGTTAATTTGTCGAACGTTTTTCTGAAATTAAAATATTGATTTAATTCAACGAAACGCACAGTACACTTTCAATTTTCAATTTAATTTAAAATATTAATTCTTCTTTTCCTTTAATAGCCCACTCCGAGTAAGTAATGACCTACGCCAATTCGGAAGGAAAGTTTGCAGATTGTTCGACAATTCGCTAGCCTTTTACCACGCAGTGTCGGTAAATTTGCATGCGTTCATCTCGATGTTGTTCTTCCAGTCATCCACGTTCAGACGTTTGTAGTTCGCCTTTAACATCTGGAGATAGTGAAAGTGAAGTTTAGTATTCGTCGTTTCCAACTTTTCCAATCACAATGCCTGCATGTTTGAATGAAAAAGTAGTTGGCGAATATTTGCATTGCAGTACGTTGACTGCCGCATGTGTGGACCCAGCTATATGTAGGCACAAATTTCCTAACCACACTCAACACTTTCCATGTATCATGTCGATAGAGGAGTTCAGTGTGGCCAACAAAAAGTGGTTTTTCCGACAAGAATGACAGTTAATATCTACCATTCAAAACATAAGATCTTTGCAGGATTTTAATAATTGTGAACAACTACGTATAATGCTTTATTAAAACAATTAATACACTCCCGAAGCGTGAATCTTAAAATTTAAAATGACGTTTTAGCTGAATAATCAACGCATCGATGGCCAATAATTCTAGAAACTTTTGGCATGTCACTATTTCATTTCTGTTATTCTGTCACTAGTTATGTCATATGTCAGTTTTATTTGTTTTTGTGGATATTCGTTTAATCGTCCAATTAAACTTATGTAGTAGTTCTATATAGTTGTACCTCTTTATTCTTTTGATCGCTTTTACCTCTGACATAACTATAATAGTGACATAATGACAGAAATGAAATGGTGCCGATGGGGGTGTATTAATTGTTCTAATAAAGCAATATAGATGTTCGCAATGGGAAAAATCATGCAAAAATCTTATGTTTTGAATGGTAGACATTAATGGTCATTCTTGTCAGAAAAACCACTTTTTGTTGGCCACACTGACCCTAGACTGAACTCGTCTATTATCATTTTTTTTGTTGAACCCTAGCGCCAGTTCTGTGGTTAAGACCAGCGAACTAAACAGTTTTAGGATTACTACCAACGAACTAAACAGTAATTCTGTGGTTAGAACTAAACAGTCGTTCTAAGATTAGAAATAAACAGTAGTTCAATTATTAGAAAGAAGCAGTAGTTCTACGGTTAGAATTAAACAGTAATTATGTGATTAGAACTAAACAATAGTTACATGAATAAAACTAAACAGTAGTTCTATGGATAGAGTCAAATAAATGAGCAGTCCGATTGACATAAAATGTACAATTTACGCAAATTAGATTGACGTTAAAAACAAATTAAATTTATAAACCTCTTTAAATCGTTTCTATCCTTACCTATGTCTGTTGCTTCTCATCGATTCTTGATATTCTTGTAGAACTTGAGTTTGTGATTCTTCGACAATTGTTTGACAAGATTTAAAGTTGTACACTGCATTTCCAAAGAATAGTATCGAAGAACTCAATTGTACGATTGTCAATAGAGATGGAGTTTGATTACGATTTACCCATTGATCGAATACGTCGTAACTTGAATTAATTATACTAGCACCGCTAACTCCTATGTTAGTTACACCGAGAACGTTTACGGCCGCTCCTACTCCCTGAAGATTAGACAAAAATAATAACTAACATCTGGTTAAATTATATATATACAATTACTTGTCCTATGTTAACTCCTCTTGTCGCTAATTGTGCTACAGCCATGTTTGCGCCTGCTCCTACAAAACCGAAAGCTCCAGCTACAAGATTAAAATAAATACCTCTTGCTTCGGAATTTGTTATACTAAGATCCTACAAAAACGAAAATCGGATATCTATGAAGGTCTATAACTAAGAACTAACCTCGTCATGTTTCACACGATCTGCAAGGTGAAATGCACTCCTGACCATGCCATATATCCCAGCGGAAGCTCCAACTACACCTGCACCAACTGCAACGATTGGAGCTGCAGGTATAGCTACAAGTCCAGCTGTTAATAAAAGTGCACCCGATCCAACGCCGCCGATAGTACTCAGGATATCTCCACCTTTTAGTATTGTTTTGCTTATATCACATGCGGGTGATTCGTATTTTTCCAATAATACATTATTATTTTGTACTTCGTATCTGTAATTATTGGTAAAAATTAAGTCTTTTTTTTTTGTTTATTCCGATAAACAAATAATAGGTTATCGCCTCCAGACATTTGGGAGCTTGTGGCAGTTTTACATTTACTACTTATGGCCCCCCATCCAAAAGAATGTCTTAATTATCAACTAAAATGGATTGATGGCAGAAATGTAACATGCAGGGGGGGTCGGAATCGATTGGTGATCATTACAACGTTTTAACTGTTGAATTGTGGGAGTGACGCGTTGCTTTCTATTTGAGAGTTTTTTTTTGTGATTTCAACAATTTTACTTCGATAAAATACCTAGAAACCCCTCAAGTTATGCACTTGTAAACTTTTTTCACAGTAGACAAGTCTTTTGAGAATACTGTCCTAAAATTTCAGTTTAATATTCATAGTTTTGTGGTATTTACGTCACTAGTATGAAGATTATTACGGTTTCCTGTAATATTGTCGTATTTAATAAAGCATTTTATCAACAAATGTCGAAGAATAATTATATATTATGTAAGAAAATACCTCATATTTTCTAAACCTTGTTTTTAATGATTTTAATCCACCCGCTCTATCATGGCGAGTGTTGATGGAAATGACTAAAGTATAACTAAAGTCAGTGTGATGGCCATAAAATAAAGCAATGTTGTCAGATATATTTTCTAAAATTGTTGGGCTCACTATACAAATGTTTTCCATTACTTCAGTAAACTGTTAGCTCGTGATGTTCTCAGAAAGCTAGTTTGGAAATATTTAAAAAAAATACATAAGATAAATTTATTAGTAAGCATTAAAAAAAGTCGCTCGAAATTGCTGTAAAAAGAGAAATTAACTAAAACAACTTTTTGTATGCCTACTATATTTAAGAAAATTTTGTATATCTGGCAACGCATTGCACGTGCTGACGAACCTCAAAGACAATACAATCAAGTACATTATTGTTTATATTATAACGGAGTAACGGATCGCTTACAGGCGGACCACTGTATCTAGAAAAAATGCGATCCGCAGGTGGCCTGCGATATTAGAGAGATATTAGTATTGTGTGTCGATTCAGGGGCGTGTGTGAATTTTGTTTTAAAGAAATATTTAAAATAATACTAGTAAATATCTAGTACATATTTATTTCTTGGTCGAGTGTTTAGTGAATTGATATCAATATAATATTTATTTGTTCGTGGACTTGAGTGAATTGATATCAATATAATATTTATTTGTTCGTAGACGTTAGGGTGAGTTTTATGATTATAATTTATTTGTAATTAATTAGAATAGCATTTTAGAGAAACGAACAGTCCAAGATGATGCGCGGGAATCGAATAATTTGGCGCCACAAACAAATGCAAAATGTAATTGAAAATAAACTTGAACGATTAAACGAATATCAATAAAAACAAATAAAACTGACATCTGACATAACTAGTGACATAATGACAGAAATGAAATAGTGGATTTCCAAAAGTTCCTAGAAATATTGGCCACGGATGCGTTGAGTATTCCGCTAAAACGTCATTTTAAATATCAAGGTCTACGCTTCGGGGGTGTATTCATTGTTTTAATAAAGCAATTTAGATGTTCGTAATGATAAAAAACATGCAAAAACCTTATGTTTTGAATGGCAGACATTAACTGTCATTCTTGTCAGAAAAACCACTTTTTGTTGGCTACACTGACCATAGACTGAACTCCGCTATTATTCTTCGACATCTGTCACTAGTATAAGTAGAAGTTAGTCACATATATTGACATGGAACAAAATAATCGTAAGTGGAATTAAAGAAGAAAAGAAAATGTTTAGGTTAGAGTGATAGTCATCTTGGTTTAAATTTTTTTATTAGTTTGAGTTTAAGATTTATGCCTTTTATTAATAAAATGATTCAAATTCAAATTGAACAAGTTAAATAACAGAGTTATAGAAGTCAGATGTCAAAATTTTTGTCCTAAGCAAGCTCAAACATCCCAATGAATGAGAAAAAAGAAAAAGCTGAAACATGGAACAGCAAAGGAAGACTATCGACAACTTTACACTTACACTAGTGACGTAACTGCATTGTAAGTTGCATAATTTTAGTAAATTTAAATTTTTGAATATCCCAGTTTGTCACTTATTAATATTACCTAATAAAATTTGAAGTCGAACACTCTATTGGAATTTTTTATTTATCGATTTTATTGAATAATTATGGAAATATTTAATTTTTTGTTACTATAACAAAATCTAGTTTACCTCCCATTTTTCGGCAAAACCATTACACATTCCGGAAGTTTGTTATCTTCGATATATGAATTCCATGTTTCGTACTTTCTACCAATATCATCGAAAAATATTCTACACGGACTATTATTTTTGGCGTTTTCGCATTTTCTCAAGACGAAAATTGGTATTGGAGTGATATCAGTATTTGGATTATAATTTGTATTTTTGTTGGCTCTGGATATTTTTTCTTTTGGAAGCGGTTCCATTACGTTGTAAATAAAGGAAATTTTAACTTGATCTTTGTATTCGGCAAAAGTATCTAAAGCAAAGCAAATTTTATAATAAAATCACCGGAACTAAGAAGGAACAGTACTTACTGTTGTGTTTCATAATAGCATCAAAAATTTTCTTAATCTGTTCTTTCTGGTTTTCGGAATAACCTTCTTTTTCAATCGGTTGACCAAATAATGCATATCCAATTTTATCTTCCAATAACGAGAGTTGATCAGAAGCAAAACAATCATAATCACGATCCCCAAGCATATCAGCCATTAATTTTTGGAATTTATCAGAACTTAAATCATTAATCTCTGAGGGAGCATCAGCCTCTACATCTCTCTTATCAACAGTCAAAAAATCATGGCTATTTTTCAAGCAGGTCAAAAATGTATCTTCCTCTTCATCAAGATTGCCTTCCATTAAAAACGATAGAACTCTTATACATCCATTAATATTTTGTAATATGACAGCAGCGCAAGTTTTAGTCTCTACCAATGATGTTAAGTGCTCTAATTTTGCTTCATTTAGGGATTTGTTAAGTGCTGCATGGTACTCTTTGCTATCTAGATCCCATCCCATTACACAGAAACTCTTGCACAGTATATCGGATATTTGAAGAGTTTTTACTTTCCTTAAAAATATATTTGAAAATTTTTCTTCTGAATTGTGCATATACAACAAAAGAACTTTTCTCTAGAAACAAAATACAGGATCATTGAAAATATCTAGGAAGTACAATAAAAAAAATCCAATTTAATGACTCACCTGATCTCTATTACAAAAAAGGAAATTTTCTATGGCATACTTCAAAGTGATTAAATTAAATTTAACATGGGATGTTGCAATGTGACCACATATTTTTTTGAAACAACTCTTTACAGCTTTCAGTTCAAGTGAATCTATAAACAGATGCTTTTGAGAAAATAGTAGGATAATATATTAATAATAATAACCTCCAGAATCACCATCATCAAGTTGTTCTTTGGCAGTAGTTTCTTGATCAAAATGCTTCACTGTTAAATAATTGATACGATTCAAATCACAACAAAACTGCAGAATCATTTGATCATTAACAGGAGTTTCTTTCCATCCATCTATAATTTGTTTATGTAGTGGTATATCAAAAGCTCTGTGGATTTCTACTTTCAGATTTTCTGTAAAATAATAGCAACACTGATTGATACTGCATCAACCTTCTTCATTCAATAATTGTTAATACAAACCTACAGTGTCATATTCTAAAAGTTCAATTTTTAGGGACTGAAATCCTGTTGATGAGTATCCAATTGCAAAATGTATTTTTGATTCTTCCATTTTAATTTATTAAAAGTATAAAAACAAACTAAAAAGAAATATTAGTATCATTAGTAGACTCTTTAATAGTACCTATATCATATATCTCTGTACTTCACATATTTAGCAGATATATAGGTACTTTTTAATCCACAAAATTAAAATGGTGTATGATGTGTATTAAATAGTAAATATAATACTGAGTACTTCCCATATTTAGCAAACATATTTTATAATTCATCAAATTAAAATGATTTATAAAGCAATACGAAAATTATATTGGCTTCTCAATTAAATTAAAAGTACTCAATGTATTATCTATTGATAATCCATATGCTGAACACTTTAGATAAATAAGATTATTATAGCTATTTTTAACAATATTTGGTGATACCTATAGGTTGTATTTTCATTATTTAGAACAAAATCTTCCTTTTAACCCATGAATGGTTGAGAACAATGCAATTTTTGACATTATTAGCCTTTGCTTATAGGTTCTCAAGTTCATGGTAATTTTCCTATAAAATATACAAACTAATGAAATGTTCAACAATCCATATAATTAAATATTTAGATTTATCAGCAATTACTCATATATATACTTACAGATTTACTAGTGAACAGGAATAATATCCAGATTGATAAAATCCAAAGTATCCTATTTACTTTATAATAAATAATGAAAAGATATGGGATTTACACAACCTAAATAGAAATTCAATACGATATATTATTTATAATCCTTAAGCACACACAACAATAAATAGGTTTTTGAAATGCATTATTATAGTTAAGAGTATAAAACATTGGACTTTTTACTCACCAAAACAGATAAGGATTGATTTTACATAAATTTCTCATTCGGTAACAAACTAGTAATCTCAATCAATAACATTATAAATAAATGTAAGGATAATATTCACTTAAATATCACAAGTACAAGTACAACTAATAATCACAAATTAATCATCGATTATTGGTTAACCTTCATATGGCAGCAAACCATTAAATAACTGGTTAACTATATTGGTATTCGGCGATCGCAGCAACATTACATTTTGCAAAGTTAAATATCTATAAATATTAACAGGAAATGGTATCACCAAATAAAGCATCATTGTTATGACGTTTTAATATACACTATCAATGTGACCAATCAGAAAGTACATTACCAACAAAGTCCAGCGTTGCCAGCTGTATTAAAATGTGTACAAATGGTTTAAATCTCTGTTTAAATGTGAAAATCGTTTTCTCCTGTAATTTCCTGATGTCAAATTAAGAGGTGCTTTATGAACCTTTCTAACCTTCCAGCCAGCAATTAATGCAAGTTTTATCGCATCCAGATTTAGATACTACACAGCAGCGCATAAAATACGAACTAATAAATAAAAATTCATTTTGATTATAAGATTCAACAGCAAAATCATTTAGACTTACTTTTAAAACAATAAGAGAAAACTTATTTATGAAATAATATATTATAACTTCACTAATCACCTTACAAGCGTCTGTAATAAAATGTTACGGTTCTCAGCTTCCCGTAATGGATAATATAGTAGATAATAAATCGGTAGATCCCCCAACGAATTAAAACTTCCCCGCTGATAATACGGAATGAGTAGATTCTTTACAGATGTACGAACCGCTTCGACTATTGAATACTAGGTGGCGCTGTAGGCAATTTCTTAAATTACTATAGGAACTTAACTGAAATTATGCGTGGGATATTCTGTGGTGCAAGATTACCTTTGAAATTTTGGAGATTACGGTAAGTAGATTGGCCACTGTGTAGAAAAAAATGGCCACGCCATCAAAACTAGTGACATCTGTATTTGCAGCCGAGTAATACTAATATTAATTTCGCTAAAGCATGGAGACTAGATACGTTGAATATATTATTCTCAATCAACGCTAGATATAAGGAGCACAAACTTGTATAGGAAAAATGTCGAAAAAGTGTCCAGCGGTAAGGTACAAATAGTAGATGGCGCGAGAGTAGCTAGCGATTAAAATTACAGAGTGATGTTTGCTCAACAAGTACCTAACAAAAAATGTAAATAGTGTTTATTTTTATAGACGTTTTTATAAAAATTTACAATGGGAAAAACGTGCGTCGTGAAAAGTTGTCCAACTAGAAGTAAAGTTAAAAATAAAAAAATTACACACCTCAGCCCCTGTCTTATTTTCGACCAACAGGAATTATTAGATCAGAGTCATCAGAAAACAGCAACTACACAATCCCTGGAGAGTTTTAGGGATGATTTTCTTAAATTTTCACTGCTGCCACCATTCTGGCTGAATGTAGACAAACCAAATGAACTAGAATTTATTCGAATGGATCCTGCAACTAAGCAGATCAAAAACCATATACCTACGTTTAAATGAGAATTTATCAATTACTGTAAGTATATTCATGAATATATGGGTGAATAGGTATATTTGGTTATCTTTTTATATTTACATAAATAATTAATTGTAATCTAATTGCAGGTTATTTTCCCTAATAATGAAGAATTGGACATCATTATATGTAGATACAGGAGAGAAAATGAAGTAAAGTATATTTTTTAAGAAAACTGATTTTTATTTTTTTTCTCACCCTTGGAACGTTTGTCAGTAATTTTTGAATATGTCACAGTAAAGACTATTGGTTTATCAATCTATTTCTGATTTTTTTTCCATGTACATCGTTATATGTAGATACAGGAGAGAAAATAAAGTAAAGTATATTATTAAAAAAAACTGATTGAAATTTTTAACTTTTATCTTTCGGCTCCAAATATAGATGTCACTGAAAATCGTAACAATTTTGAATTAATTTCGCCCACCCGAATGCCCGCGCCCTGGCGGTTACAAAGCGTTTCTTTTTATTGGTCATTCTATCTCACGTGGGATACGCTGACAGAGGTTGAAATGATTGCCCCTAGAGCAATCAGAAATTTGTTTTTGGCGCCGTATGATCCTCAATAATCATACAACTATTTCTACTCAACGGTAGATGGCACTTATAAAGTGAAACTTGTATTTTTATGTTGCAGCAAGAATTTTGTGCTCAAAATGTTTCTATTATATCTATGCTTTATTATTTTGCCAGTTCAAAAATGTTTACTTTCCTTTTCTTGAATAACTAGATGTGGAAATCCATACTATTGTCAAATAGTATGTCCAAAACCTTGATGCTTATTTAATAGCTACCATAAAAATTTGCCTAAAAAAAAGTTGGATGACATTTGAAATATGAAATGTCATAAGAAATGTCAAAAACAAGATCTTGTGATCTTGTCAAATAAACAAGAAAAATGGACACAGCAATAGCTACAGTAGTTCCCGATAATGTTTTAGAAGTTATATTTTCGTTTTTAACTTTACATGATCTCAGAAGTTGTTCCCTTGTATGTAAACGGTGGTATAGTTTTCTAAACGATGAAAATAATGACGTGTGGCGGTTACATTGTGTTAGAAAACTTGCAGAAGAAGCACTTAAATCGGACCTTTTAAGTTCTGTTCCCACATATAAAGCCAAATTGAGAGCTTTTCATCATGCATGGAACCCTAACGATTGTTCTAGAAATATTTATATAAAGCCTAATGGTTTTACGTTACATCGAAATCCTGTAGCTCAAAGTACTGATGCCTCTAGGTAAATCAACTTACTCTACTAATGCAGGTCACAAATATTCGTAGTTACAATCCCACAAACTGACTAAAACGTGTTATGAGAATTTAGGAATTCTTAGGTGACTAGATTTATGCACTATTGTTGATTTTCTTTGTTTACTTTTCTCAGACACAACTATGTAATTTATTGTTAATAATAAAGTATATATATTCATCAACAGTTCTAATAATGAACATTGCCTACAATTCTTGCTAACAGCTTGTTACCTAGAACTAATAATTAGTAAAATTTATTTATATTCACTAAAAGAGTAGTGCCTGCTACTGCTTTAATAGAAATTCTATATATATGTAAATATAACTTATAGAGTTTTCCTTTCATGTTAGCCCATGTCCATGTGCTGTAAAGGATAATTAAATGCATATTAAATACTTAATTTGAAAATTGTAGAGGTAAAATAGGATTCAGACATGGTCGACATGCTTGGGAAGTGATTTGGGAAGGACCTTTAGGAACAGTAGCAGTTATAGGAATTGCTACAAAAGATGCCACTCTTCAGTGTCATGGTTATGTGGCTTTATTAGGTTCAGATGATCAAAGTTGGGGTTGGAATTTAGTAGATAATCATTTGTTACATAATGGAGATGCACAAGGAAATTATCCTATGTTAAACAATGCTCCAAAATATCAGGTAATAAATAAACTTTCTGAGTGTTTTATCAAGTTTTTTGAATTGACACTAGATTAAAATGAAATTTTGCAGGTTGGAGAAAGGATCAGAGTAATACTAGATTGTGATGATAATACTTTATCCTTTGAAAAGAATTATGAATTTTTAGGTGTTGCTTTTAGGGGTATGTATATTTTTATTTCTGCTTTTTGTATATATCATTTTAAATGTTTTGTTAGGGCTTCCTGATAAAAAACTATACCCAACAGTATCTGCTGTATACGGCAATACAGAAGTTTCAATGGTCTACCTCGGTCCACCTCTGGATGGCTAACATATTCTCAGATAAAAAAACTAGTTGAATCAATTCAAAAACCAAAGAAACTGGAGAGAGAATTTTAAACGTCTGTTATAAAGATGGTTCAATTCAGGTCAGTCTGGTATGCCCAATGTGATAATGATAAACCACATTTATTGCTATTGTTTATTATTTTGTACATAATGTTCACATATTTTAATTTTTGATTTTTATGTTCTGTCAGACGTACACTATTTTATGGGTCAAAACATCAGAAACCATAATGTATAATAATGACTATATTATACAACCTATTATTTTACTTGTACAACAATAACAACAAACAATAGCAACTCCTTATTATGTTTTAATTGATAGGTATATTTAAAATAGCTTACGTACATAAATTCTTAAACATTTTCAAGTTGAAAGGATAACTAGAATAAAACAAAAGTCAAAAAGTTTATTCAATATACAATAAACTAAATGATCTAAAGCCCACAAGTGCTCCTCTCCCACTCTTTGTCTTATTAGATATATCAGTTGCATTTGCCTCTGTACTAATCATCGTGGTACCAAAAAAATGATATCTAATGAAAAAATAGTAATATGGACAAAAACTATGAATTACTATTGAAACTATTGATTAGTGTGATAAAGTTCAGTTCCTCCTTTGTCCTTTGAGATATCAATTTGAAAATTTGAGGGTTTATAGCAACCATCAGTCTCCACATTTTAAAATTATTTACAATCTCACAGGGTGTTCCAGAATGCTGTGCCATATCAAAGTTACATTTTTTTAAATGAAACACCTTATATTTTATTGATTATTTGGAATCAGCTTGTCCTCCCCATTACAGTAATGTAGGGTTGTGATTTGTTCCTCAGAGTATTTAAAAAGTTAACCAATTTTCCATAAAAATCGTAACAAGTTCAATACCCTGTACAATGTAAGAGAAATTCAAGAAAAAAAATCTGTTGTGGCCAAAGCATTCGAATAGTAGTAAAAAGCCTGGAAAATTATTTATTTCGTTAATATTCATTGAATCTGATACAGGGTGAATCAAAATAGGAATACATTATTTTCTCGGTTTTTTTCAAATGGATCACCCTGTATTTTATGTGAGAATCGAGAAGTACTACCAACATACTTCTTTTTTTATAAAGCATTCTCTATACCTAAAATTATTAGTTCTTGAGATATTTTGATTTTTCCATGCAAAACATTGATTATATCAAAATAATATGGTCCTACTACATATTCACCAACAATACCACCCCACACATTCAACGACCATCTAGTTTGTCTGTGTGTCACTATGTGATATGGATTAGTTTATGAATAATAGTGAAAGTTATGCCTATTAATACAACCATTTTTATGAAACGTGGCTTCTTACACTTGTGTGTGGGTTTTCAGTAACTGCCAGCAAAACATTAATTTCATTTTCTTCTGTCACAGTTGTTTTTGTTTTGTAGGTTGCTGCCTTTCAGGAAAACGTTCATGGTTTACTCTTGCTGATAGTAAGGCGTTTTTATTGCATTCTCCCAATATCCAGATCATATCAATCATTTCATCACTAGTGAAATTCATTTTTGCCCTAGTTCAAATTCTTCAAAACACCAAAAAATGTAACAAACCGCTAAATAAAAAAAAACAATAATGTACCTACTCTGTCATGTCATGTTATTGTCCAATATCAGTTTTTGACAAACCAATCACACCCAACTCACAATTAATTGTTAAATAATTAGATATAATCAATGTTTTGCATAGAAGAATCAAAATATCTCAAGAACTAACAATTTAAAGTATAGGGAATGCTTTATAAAAAAAGAAGTATGTTGGTAGTACCTTTCGATACTCTCATAAAATACAGGGTGATCCATTTGAAAAACGGAGAAAACAATGTATTCGTATTTTGATTCACCCTGTATTGGATTCAATGAATATTAACGAAATAAATAATTTTCCAGAATTTTTTCTACTATTCGAATACTTTGGCCGCAACAGATTTTCATTCTTGAATTTCTCTTACATTGTACAGGGTATTGAACTTGTTACAATTTTTATGGAAAATTGGTTATAACTTTTTAAATATTCCGTAGAACACATCACAACCCTATATTATTGTAATGGGGAGGTCAAGCTGATTCCAAATATGCGATAAAATATAGAGTGTTTAATTTAAAAAAATGTACCTTTGTTATGGCACAGCATTCTGGAACACCCTGTAAGATTGTAAATAATTTAAAAATGTGAAGACTGATTATGGCCATAAACCCTCAAATTTTCAAATTGATATCTCAAAAGACAAAGGAGGCACTGAACTTTATCACACTAATCAATCACCCTGTATAGTTCTCGAGATACCAAAATTGAATTGGAAAACCTAGTGGAAAACAAACACTGGTGCATGGGATTGTTCTTTGTCAAATTGTATTATTAAGTGTCGGCTATGCAAATAATCAAAATCTTCAACTTTATTGCTGAAGTTTGAAATAAAATGTAACGTCGTCTGAAGAACATAGACAATCAAAATGGATCACATTTTATTCAAAGATACCATGAGTCTAAATATACAAAGATGTTACCTTGTTTGAATGAAATTTGATTCCGAAAACTTCCAATCCTCTTGCGGATAGTGTTGTATTTATTGCAATATTAAGTAAAGATAATATTGAAAACTATTTTGTAGTGATGATAACAATAACAAACTTGGATATAATTTTATATTACAGTGTTTATTCACAAAACTGTCTAATTTGAACTTTGCCAACATATACTCGGCATATGTTAAGTTTTACCTTAGAGACATGGTAAAAGTTGAAGAATTAAGCAAAATCTGAATGTGTCCAGGCAATGATCATCCAACACAGAATTTTTAACATAAAGGTCAACACCTGTCAATTTTTTATTAAAATAATCAATATTTCGAAAAGTATTAACATTAAACATAGAATCTAAAGCTTAAATACAGGTCATTCTATCCTATGACTAGTTTCCAATATATAGATGTATGTATATTGGGGTGACATTTGCTAAAACCTAAAAGAAAATTTAGATAGCTTATTAACTTGTATATGTTTTGTTGATTTTAAATATAATTGAAATTACTTTAAGTATATTATATTTTATTTATTTTTATTTATGTATCCCATCTAAAATTCTTTAGGTTCTAGATTCAGTATTCTTATTTTTTAATTGTCTTAAAAACATTTTATATTATATATTTTAAATTGGTAATATAAAATTTTAACCAAAAAATTATAATAATTTAGTTTGAAGAATTATTTGATTGTTTGGTTTATTTTATACCACCGATTATTTATGTTGGAATTAAAAGAATTTACCACAATGCAGATATTTTCATTGTTTGACTTTTCAAATCGAGACATTGAGAAAAAGAAAATGCCTGTTTTCAATTATCTGTGTAGTAGAGAAAGATTAGAATTCGAGTTCCTGTTCCTGCAACCGTAAGTTGGGTACGGGAAACTATGGAACCACGAAATTTTTAAATGATTTTACAAAAAGTCGATAGTACTCACCTATTTTGAATATGAAACATTTGCGGGTTCAGAATTTCTAGAGAAAAATGGAAAAAGAAAAAAATTTTTTTTTAATATTCATTTCAATGATCCGATATTTTCAATACAACACAGTTTAAATGTGTCACACTATATGGGAAATTATTCGAAATAATATTTACTTTTTTCTTCAAAAATTCCGCTATATTCACTCTAATATTGATCTAAATATATTTAATAAAGTATATGTTTTTTATTAATAATTGACATGATATAATGTTTGCTTGTCAAGTGTCAAATAGTACTTATCAAAATATAGAATTAATAAAACATTTCAGTATGTAATTGATGTGAGACTCTTCTCACGTTGGGATAAAATACAAGAAATTTTGGGAGACACAAAACATACTAAATTTTATTAGAACCTCTCAGTTTTCAAATTCAAGTGGGATTGAAACGAAAACGTCACAACTTAAAAACGAACTACAAACATAGTTTTTATATTACTTGAACTTACAATAAATTGGATTTGTATGTCACAAGCTTATTAACGAGTTTTTATAAGACACAGTTGAAGGGAATACAACTTTTTAAATCTTCTTTTTAATGCTGCATACGATTATCTTCAAAAGCAATTCCATGAAATGTAAAGTGTATATTTCAAACGCTAGTGGAATAATTTATAGTGCTCTTTATTTATGAATTTCTTCAACTGTGTCATAATTTTGCCATATGTACAGTTTCCTATAGTTGGTGCATGTATTGCATATTTTATATTTTCTTAATTTTAAGTTTTAAAGATATCGGTCATTATCTAGAACAGGACCATCTCGATTTTTACGAAACATTTTATACCAACCACTGTATGCTGTCAGTATAACCGAATAGGTTTTTTCCATTAGAAGGTACGCAAGCATTTTTTTATATAAATATATTCCATTTTTTTTTGGCCCCATCCCTTATTTACTCCAAATCCCGTTAAATTCGTATTTGCGCCACATTTTATTGTACATACGAGGATATATTGAAAAATTCTTAGCCTACCATAGAACCAAACAAAATTTCAATGTCAAAATATTTTATTACTCAACATATTCTCCTCTTAATTGGATACATTTATTACAGCGAACCTGCAACGTCTCTAGAATTTTAAAAAAATGTTTCTTTTTGCTCTGCAAACCAGACCTCCACAGCTTTTATTACCTCCTCGTTGGAAGACATTTTAAACTTTTTTTCAGTTGAGGAAAGAGATGATAGTCGGACGGAGCCAAATCTGGTGAATAAGGGGGGTGTTCTAGTAATTCAAACCCTAAATCACGAATTTTTTGCATGGCAACATGAGATTTGTGAGTAAGGGCGTTGTACTGCAAAAACAAAACACCTTTGGATAGCTTTCCGCATGTTTTCTCTTTAATTTTTTCCCGTAGAGTGGTCAGTAATGTCGAATAGTAATCTCCAGTTATTTTCCAAAAAATCAATCATGATTACTCCATGGCAATCCCAAAAAACTGAAGCAAGAACTTTTCCAGCAGATTTTTGGTCACGAAACTTCTTAGGTCTTGGAGAAACAGAGTGTCGCCATTCCATCGATTGTTGCTTTGTTTCTGGATCATAGAAATGTACCCAAGCCTCATCCATAGTAACAATTCGGTTTAAGAAGTCTACATCGTTTTCAAATCAAGCACAGATCAAACGCGATGCTTCTACCCTTGCACGCTTTTGGTCAACATTCAAACATTTGGAGATCCATTTTGCAGCAATTTTTCTCATGTCCAAATTTACGTGAACGCGTTCGTATGAAATATTCAGTGCTTCAGATATCCGTTTTAGCCCAATTCGACGGTCTGATAAAATCATGTCATGAACTGCATCGATATTTTCGGGGACTGACACAGAAACTGGCCTTCCCGATCGGTCATCATCTTCAATGGAAAATTTACCTCTTTTGTAGCTTGCAGTCCAATTTTTTACGGTCGCATACGAAGGACATTGATCACCAAGGGTATTAAGCATATCTTCGTAAATCTGCTTACCTCTTAACCCTTTTAAATACAGGTACTTGATGATGGCTCGATACTCCAATTTTTCGATTTTCACAATTTCGGTGGACATCTTTTTTCTTTTAATTTATTGCGTAACTCTGGTTTACTTTTTTGATGTCAAACTTCACACTGACACTTCTAATAAGTTATTGTTCGTTGCAATACAATATTTTGTTTATGCATGGAACTGGTCTAGACTAACTAGATATCAATACATCCTCGTATATTAATTCTAAAGACGCTTCCTATAGATTAGTGAAGACATTTTGGTAGAATTCGAGAGTGTCCTGTTTTAGAGAATTACCTCGTTATTAAGTCCTTTCCCAATGTTTTTAGCTTTTTGTTATCTTGATTAATCCTCAAAAATATGCAATAAATAATATTTATGTCTAGTCTTGTAAATTTGTAAAAAGTCTGAAAGTTTTAGAACTTTTGTAAACATTTTGAGTATAGCACCCTTAAAACAGTTAGGTAACACACACATAACTATTTTGGTTTTTAGGAAATGGTTTAAAAATTTTTAAAACGTTTTCGATATCCTGGTATGCTCTAATACTTTTAAAAAATTTGTAGCGTTCCACTAGGTGTTTATTAAATAATGATCTGTTTGTGTTAAAACAAACATGTAATTTTTTTAGTTTTGTTACTCTTGTCAAAGGACAGGGCAGAACAGATGTCCAAAATTTAAAGAATTTTCAATTAGGATCATTATCATCGGCCTGCCCAGGATCTACGATTTTTTCCTACCCTTAATACTGGCGCCTCTTCCATCCACTGTTAAAACTGACAAATCAGTAGCATTTTTTGTGACCATTTGTGAAAATAATAATCCTTTAATGAATTTAAACTCTTTATTATCTATTAGCTAATAACTTTCATTTGTGACATGAAACAGAAATAATATGTAATCAGTAACTACACCTTTACACGGCGCCTCAGTTTGCCCCTCCTTTAGATCCGCGACTGGTCATGGTATTAAAAATACGTAACTACAGGTAAACTGGTATCTCGTGACAAGGCGGAGCTTCCAGTACGCAGAGAGACAATGTGTTCGGCCAGACTGCGATGGAATTTACCCGAACATTAGATAAAATTTATACAATGTTGTCAATATGTGGATGATCACAGTAATGTTCGGTATTTTTTAGTTTGATATTTAAAGAAATAAGTTTCAAATAATTGACACAACAATTACTAATGGATGAGAGAATGACAGTGTGTCCCAAAAAGTTTTATACAAAGGGAAAGAAAGTTTATCTCACATTTCACAAAAAAAATATTCTCGATAAAAAGCTCTGCATGACTTGTAGATCCATAATCTGGTCAAAAATTTTAAAACTTCGTGTAGAACAGAAGGAAAACAAAAATAATGATTTGATTAAAATATAATATTTACCAAACAATACATAATAAAATTATGATGTCGTTACAATACAATTATATAAGGGACTTTCATTTTAAAAGATCCTACTTGGAAAACTTAATTACTGGCAAGTATTTAGCGTTTCAAAATACATATTTAAATAATAATTATTACTATCATTTTAATATTTTTAATAAATTTTTAATATAACACATTCGACAAAAAATATTTATTCTGTTTAATTTAAAAAGTATAACATTATTTAAAAAATTACTGAAAATTCTGAAGCTATAAAAGCATTAATGAGTACTTAGTAGATATTATTAAATAAATGGGGTTTAAATAAATCAGATTTTTTTGTACCCATGGTAGTTTAGAGAGAGATCAGAAGAATCCCATTCCGAATCACTGTCTCTTAAAGTGATGACAAATTTTTCCATATTATTTTCGATTGTTGCTTCTTGAACCAAAAATTGTTGCTTCCATTTTTTTGCATGGTTGCATCGGCTTTGCCACTCAGTAGGAGGGGAGAATACACAAATACAAAACGTAAGATCACAACAAAATCAACTTTAAATAACGCTAGTAAATGAAACAATGCAACAGTGTAAAAATATCGAGCTGCCCACTGCATAACGTCTACCGCACGATTGGCTTTGCTGGATCCCCACTTTCAAATTTGTTACGGCGCATCGTCACATCATTTCACGAGATACCGGTTGGAATGTACTTAGGTATTAAGTTTCTGCAATAATCTGTTTTGCCGCTATTCATACTTTTGCATCTATGCATTTATATAATACTAATTGGATCGAACAAGACGTGTCAGTTCTATATGTATATTATGCCTAATACACCTTTTAATTGTTCTTCTTATACCAAGAGTTGCCTTTATCGGTAGATACATATTTGTCCACTTATTTTATTATTTATATTTTCTGTGATAATTTTCATTAAAAAAATATAAACATCGTTTTAGTTGTATAAAAATAATGTCTTTACTTTGTTATATTTATTTTTTTATATTAATAATCAAGATTTATTGTATATTTTTAAATTTTGTTTATAGATAAATTGTTAATTTGTATTAATTTAAAATGTTTACCATCTACTATAGTCCGTAAGAGTACTCTTAAAACGAACTTCTAGTCCCTTTTATACCTACAATAAGATTGTTAATATTTTGAAAGTTCTAGTTTTATAGAACTTACATTATTTGTAGTATTTTTGTTTCAAATATTTTTTATTTTTACCGTGTTTTCTGAAATATGTACAGTAAGAATTGAGTATAAAGATGTATCTTAATAATGATGAATATAATTGTTCATTCTTTTCAACAGTTGTTTTTTTTAAAACCACTTATAAAAATTGTATGCTGGATTGAAATTTTGCTAATAAATGAAACCATTCCATCGTACGCCCTTCATATAGACATTTTTCCAAAGAAAAATTTAACAGCACAAAAATGGTAGATTTAATTTCTGCAATTAACTAAACTCCTCTTAAAAATTTTAAAGTAGAGTAAAATAACTACCTTCAAAAATTAAATTGTAGGCCTATGATACTGGGCTGACCCCAGATCAGATCTAGACTGGTCTGGAACTGTCTACAAAAACTATTAACCCTGGCTAACTATAATAGAGTTACTCTTAAGTGGGTTCCGGGGCACAAGGGCATTGTAAGAAATAAAAAGTCAGACATCCTAGCAAAGCTAGGTCCTGAACCAGTATTTGGGATATCTAAAACTGGTGCACGTAGTTGTACATCTCAGTGGGCTCAAACGAAACATCAGTCGTACTGGACACACGTGCCAAAACAGGAACACACCAAACTCCTGGTTAAAAAATCCTCGGAGACGCTGACTAATGAAATACTAAACCTTAGCAGGGGCCAGATAAGGATAGTGACGGGTTTACTCACCGGTCACTGTACTCTAAGGAAGCACATGCATACAATCGGCATATATAGGGAGGAACCTATCTGTCGGTTGTGCATGGAAGAGGAGGAAACAGCCTCGCACATTATCTTTGATTGTGAAGCATTATCTCATTGGAGATATAGACTCCTAGGACTAAAACATCCAAGGGAGGATTTCTCCAAGAAGGACCCAGTGAAAAGAATGTTGAGCCTGATAAGGGCTACTGGTATCTTTACAAAAAACGGCACAACCAAGAGCACAAAAATCCTAAAGGCTCTGACTGGTGGTGCTGAACCAATCAATGATACTAGGTGACGGTCAGTGTTGCCACATGCCTATTTTTTTTCGAGCCAGATGATGTGGCAGAAACAATCCAAATTCATACTAGAACGAGCTTTTTCAAAAATGTTATTTACTAGTGAATGTTTCTTGGAAATATATACCTATTTTTAAAGATTAGTCGTGTATTCGAAATACATAATTCGTTCGAGTTTTCTCGCGTTCGGCGGTGGTGCCTTCACGAATTACACTTGCTCGACCCGTCTAGTTCAAATAATCCAATACTCAACACCGTTCAGTTCAATTCACGAAACTTTGACAAAAATTTAGCAGAATTTAAAAAACAGCTAATTTGAATAAAGATCGAGGAGTCGACGAGGAACTTTTAATTCAAACGAGCCAGATCTGGCAACACTGGTGACGGTTAAGCGGTTACCAACCTTCCACTGGACTGAAAAAGTTTTTATTTTAAAAAATCAACATGTTATACTTTATTGTCTGTTATATCACTTTAAAAAGTGGCAGACTAAGTGAAGTGAAAATAAAACTGGGTTTTAAAATGTATTTTTATTAAATTTCAATATTTCAACAACAGGCGGCTTACTAAGAAATATAAATTCACTAGATTAATGAAAGGAGTACCTATATCATTTTGCTCATATAGGAATTGATAATGAATACGATTCATTGATTGCATTAGTTTTGGTTTAAGAATGAATTGAAAAAATATTTGCCTAGCAAGAAGAATAAGGTAAGCTTATTTATAAGTTAGCCCTTTTTAAAGTTTTAGTCACTGTAAACTTAACAGTTTAATCGAAACGACTGTACCAAATAATATAGTTTTATTTACTGTAGGTATGTAAGTATGCACTTGGTGGATCGGGCCGGGTTAGAACGCATCACAAAAATTGAATCAATTAGACACTTTTAGCTTGTCATAAGTTTTTACACGTAACTATGAAATAAAACAATAAAAAAAATTTTGTTTAAACCTTCATTACAATTGAACTATGTTCAAATACAACTTGTGACGCGTTTCGCGTTTCAACAATTCTCCCTTATTAAACCTTTTTACTTAGAAACTTCCTGTACGATTGTTGTGAATGAATTTCGTGAATGAATTTCCAGGTAAACTTGTTTAATACTTTAGTTAATCCCATATTTTTTGCTTTTTATTTCCAAGTAAATAGATTATAATACTTTTATCCGTAAAATTCCTTATCAATGCACTGTATATAAATTAAAAACTTTTCATGATACCTCCATTCGTTTGAGAAAGCTACTGTGTAGCGAAACGCGTCACAAGTTGTATTTGAACATAGTTCAATTGTAATGAAGGTTTAAACAAAAAGTTTTTTATTGTTTTATTTCATAGTTAAGTATGAATCTTTATCAAGTAAAAGCCTCATCTATTCAATTTTTACACGTATCCGTATCCGTATTGGAGTTACGTTGACGTAAAGAAATTGTCAAGAAAACCTTTTTAGCAGAAAACGTATCGTTTCGTTCTGTTTTTAATTGTATAACCTGAAAGTTTTTTTATTTTACCTTTTTATATTTTTGTAAAACGTAAAATGGGGGCGATATTAAATAATCCATTGCTGCTAGTCGAGGACGATGATGATTTGGACGACCTATTTTTGATGCATATTTTGCATGATCAAAATATGTTGGGTAACAGGGCAGACTTGTAAGGGGTCTTTGATTTGGACCTATACAATGACACGTTATGTCTGTCTTTATTTAGATTCAGAAAGGATGATCTGCGAAGGCTAGCAAGAGCATTACAGTTGCACAAGTGACAACAAATAGGATTACGGTCTCAGGTAATGTAGACAACTGATATTTTTTAGTTCTATTACTTAATTTCTTAGTTGCAGCAAATTACAGAAAGCTCACTTGTATTGGTCCTTGTTTGCTTTTTTTCATATTTGGGAACAAGCAGGTTCACCCTCTCTCGTAGGCTTCTGGTACTAAATTCCTTCCCAGTTGCATTTGCTAGGTTTTCAGAAATTTAAGACCATCGAGACGGGTCTTCGAAGGGGTTTTGGCCATCAACCTCCCTCAGGAGGTGGAAGTCCGTAAAAAAGACGTTTTCGTTTAACATAACTTAAACACAATTCTTTGGTAAGAGTAAAAATAAAATTAAAAATATTGTGGTTATAATTAAACCAAACCAATATCAAAGAAGAAGACCTGTAAAATAGCACGGAATACTGACTTTGGTCGGTATACGGATACGTTTAAGTATACGGAGTAGGGTACGTAACAATACGTTCAACGCATCGTATCGGCTGAGACGTAACGGGTCTACACTTGCGCAGTTCGTTACGGATACGGATACGTGAGAAATTTAAGACAAGCTAAAAGTCTCTATTAACGATACAACTATGGTTTTATATATTAAAAAGCCATCAAATAACATCTATCGGTACAAACAATTTACTTTTATTGCTTTGAAAAATATTACTATTGTAATCTATTACTCAGTGCTTAATAGTAATGGAGGAAATGTTTTTGGGAAGTATAGATTGAAACAAAGAAACAATGGGTAGTTCAAGTTAGACACATTTTTGTTATCGCCCCTCCGTTGGGCGCCAATTAAACAAACACTAGAAACAATATGCTTGCAGCATAGAAGAAAACTACGAATCGATATACTTTTTGTTTAAAAGGCAAGGTGTAGAATTTCATGTTAAGGACCTTCTCAAGTGGTTTATCCATCTTGAACAAGTGTTTTCTACAA
The DNA here is from genome assembly GCA_949126875.1 of Lochmaea capreae. Classification (NCBI taxonomy): domain Eukaryota; kingdom Metazoa; phylum Arthropoda; class Insecta; order Coleoptera; family Chrysomelidae; genus Lochmaea; species Lochmaea capreae. Next base: position 17,176,453 of record OX421409.1, read on the forward strand.
TTCCAATCAATATACAAACCGATTTTGTTTTTTGTAATAGGAAAAGAATAAAGTATCCAAGGTTTAATAAAACGGGTTCGTTGAGTAGGTATTTTGTGTTCACTATTATGCTCTCGTTAACTATCATGTTGGTGTAAAACCTCACAAGTTTCTCCATTAACGCTGGGAAACGAGTCAACTTCACAACATAATGTAGTTTTGACTTTTGTGAGGGAGAATTTGGTTAGAAAAAATGCTGAAACAATGCAAAATGATTTACACATCAATGGACACAAGATTGCTTGATGGCCAACGGCAGCGATCCTGTATAATTGACCTTCAAAGGGATCTAAGATGGCTGGACATATCATGTGATTTAAGTTCACTTCAGTTGGCTAGAAACATACAATAATTATGATTATTACAATAATATTTATGAATATACTCACTATTGCCACAAATTGTAGAATAACAAAATGATATAGTAAATTAATACCATAACTCATTACATTCCATGTCATGTCTTCCATTTTTTCAACATTATATACACCTAAAAAACAAATTTATTTGTTAAATCTAAAATCTAGTAATTTATGTAGTTGTTCAAAAAATAAAGTGATGAAAAATTGATGGTGATTATTGAAAGCTTCATACTTTCATTTATTTTTTCTACGGTCGGGAGTAGAAATCAGTTTCTATGGCATCAAAATTAAAACAGAGGTTTCCGATTATTCCCAAGGGATTATAATGCTCCCAAGGGAGTTTACATTATGGAGAACGTTTTTCATTATACTCCCTTGGGAATAATCGACTACTTCTGTTTTAATTTTGATGTCATAGAAACTGATTTCTACTAACGACCGTAGAAAAAATAGTATATACCATTCGGGAGAGATGCTATTTTGTCCTCGGTGCATTGTAGCCCTCGGGCTTCAAATTGCACCTCTGCTAAAATAGCGCATTCCTCTCCCTTATAGTATAATGTACTATTATTGATGTTATGCTTAAAACTTCTTCAGTTCAATTATATTAATTGTATATGTTTTTACCTCCTAATCGTAAAAGGTAATAAGGCACAACAAACATCATTCCATGTTGTATCCAATATATTGCGGCTTCTAGTGGTAACTAAAAAAATAATAATAGAAAAAAACGAAGTAACGCTAATAAAACCAAATGCAAAAGGGTATAATCCGTAGAACGATATTATAGGCACGTTTTTTACATCTTTTATTCACCATTGGTTGAATGACGTCAGTCTCCGCTGCAACGAATCAGTGGCACATAAAAAAACGCAGTTATCATTATATCTGACAACTGACAATTGAAACCACAAGAAATTTTTTGAATTTCTAGCTCCGTTAATAGTTCAGTCAATACTTAATCATCACATTCTAAATTGATTTCTATTTATTCGTCCATGTCTTTAATAATTCGCAGTAACCGCTTCAAATCTTTACTTTTTTGAGGTTAGGCTACCATTTTGTAAGCCACCTTTATCCACCACCTCGAAACAGCGGTGGAATTGGTTGATGCAACAGTAATAAATGAACGCGTCATTTCTTCAATCTAAAATCCACCAATGAATATAAAAACGCAGTTGGTGGATCTACCGGCGAATAAAAAAACATGCCTTTATGTCAATACCAAAAACACATGATACCAACTCTATATTGTATTAAAAAGCGGTTAATAAAAGAAGAAAGGTGACATTTTTTAATCTCTATTTACTGCCAGCTTTTTTGTTTTATTTACAGTTGGAGTTCAATTACCACTTTGGTCTTTTTCGATTTTATTGCATTTCCATATTAGTTATTATTTAAGAAATGTAACTTTGATACAATCCACTGTTTTGCAGATGGCCTGTGTAGTACAAAATGTTTTTAAAAGGTGGCATTGGAATATTGAAACATTATTAAAAATAACAATACCGTTCAATTCTAATCAAACTTTACGTACAAGTGAAAACTATAATTCTCAACATTCAAGCTTTATTCATTGAACAAAAAGAGAAGATTCTGCTTCTAATAAGGCACTAAAGAGATGAGTATTCTCATCCGCCATTTTGGTTCCTGAATTTTATTGTTTTGACATGTGTCGAGTTGACATATTGTGCTGGAAAATTTTTGATAATGAACAGAATATTTTATTTTACCAACTAGTATCACCAGAAAATTGAGAAAGTGCAACGAATGGATGCTGGCCACGTCTCTGAGTAGAAATACCGAATCTCATGCCAAATACTTGACCAATACCACAACAACGTCAACGTACAACAAGGAACCAAAATGGCGGACGAAAATACCTATGTCTACAGCGCTCTATTTCTAAATAACACTTATATCACACAACAACCCGCAACGTTAAAAAAAAACCAGCAGTTAGCTGCCATCTTGTAAAGAAAACTAAACTAACGCCTCGGTGGCGGAGAAATATACTAATATTTAATGTTAGGGAGCCTTTCAAGTCAGTTATTAATTGGTAATGAAACTGTATAAGTATAGATAAAAAAATACTCAAATGCCAAATATTCCTTCTACATATTTTTAATGATTAACAAACTAGAAGTAAACGGTAAACGAGTCGTAGATCCTCAATTGCACTTGGAGATGTACTGGAATATACCTACTCAACTGTAGCGACAAAAGTGACGGCAGAGGGCAGAGAGTTATTTTCTGACAACAATATACGCGTCATGAATTGTCATATGTCAAGTTTATGGATGCAAACAATCAATTTTGGCTATTCTATTTACAAGTGTTTTATAAATATATTTACTGTATAATTGTATTAACAATATATAACGATTGAAAAGGTAAAGTTTGTTTGCATCCAAAAACTTGACATATGGCAGTCGTGACGTTTTCACTAAATGCGCATATAGCAGCCTTCTATCACGGTGGTCATTTCACAGGGTGTTTAAAATAAAAATGATTCAAACTTATTACCAGCCTAGTATCCGTTTCTGGAAAAAGAAATGCTAAAAATGGTCCATTTAATAAATTTAGGTGAAACCTGAAAACTGCAGTTACAATTTTCGTAGGCGCTGCTGCTAAAAGGTAGATCTGAAAACAAAAAATAGAAAGTCGTGTATAAATTTGAATAATTAATTGATTTCTTTTATTTCGTTTAATTTGTCTCGTCTATTATGGTAATTCTTTAGGCGCTATAGGTTCTATGTAACAGACGCTGTCATAATCACGACTCAAATCAGCAAAATGTTTTCTTACCTGTATTGCTGTAGTAATGTGGCAAGGATTCAACAGATATATCACAGTTCTAGATGAAAATTTATATCCAATTTCCATTCCCCATATAATACACATCATAACTAATAACGTTCTTCTACCACATCTATCTTTTCTGACGTATGTTGAAGCAGGCAGTGTAAGCTTTGGATAACTCCATTTCATTATCCAGTAAACAAATGCTAGGACTAGACTGGTATCCACGCAGCGCCAATAGGGATTAAGGAATTTCGCACATTCTGGACCTGCGTTTCGTGGTACTGTTTTATTTACACCACTAAGGATCCAGTCCCAGTCCATATTGCTTTCTGAAAAAAAGGTAAGTTTTAAATATGGTACTTGTCGCTTGGGTACACAATTTATGCTTAACAGTTTTATCTAAAACTACCTGCGGAACAAGATTAGAAAGTTATTCTAGACATAATAATCTAATATTTGTCAACCCCTATGTGGCTAACTTCTCTTTTAGGTAATGTACGTCACAGTATAAATGGCGAACTATTTAAACCATGGGAGATAATACCAAGCAAGTGCTCCAGTCTAGTATTGCAATAAAAAAGGAATACTACATGTACTAAACACTGAAGCATGTTCTTACTGGATAAAACACAATCTACCAGACACTTTGAAATGATAAAATCTATAGATGAGAAATTAAATTTGAGTCAAACATATTGAAAATATTCTTCTCTCTTACCCTTATTATTTGGAGAGAAATCATGCTCATATATTATGGTTTATTTAAAAACAAATATGTATAATAATAATAATAATGTGTTTGGATATCATGAGTTGTTGACAGCGATCTTAGAGCATAGTTACGATAAAGGTTATCATCGACTTATGACTATGAGCGGTTTAAAACCTATAATCTGCTACTCAATTTTTCAATTACATCGAAATATTTCCATTTACACTAATGTGAAGCTGATTACCTGAATTATATCGGGAAAATACCACTAACCGGAACTCTTACAACATTTCACGAAAACTATATCTTAACAATTGACCTAATAACCTAACAAATGACTTACTTACCTACTTGATCACATTTCTGCAACCTACACTAATGGTAAAACAATCTTTGATGCCGTATGACATCTTTAAAATAGTTTTCATAAGGTTTTGAGAGTCATGGGATTATTGCATTTTTATTAATTTCGATAGGCGCGTAGAATTGCAGGTTTTCCGAAACTGCTGGTAAATATTCTCTGCATACAATTTTCATTATGGAATTGTAACCAGCGCCATCTATTGAGCAGTGCAAGTGGTCTTCAAAGATTTGTAGAACGGGGTATGAGTATTGATTTCAAAAAGATGCTTTTGTGAAATTAAAATTCCCGAAATTTACAGCTTGTCACTTAAACTTCCGTTTCCCAAATTTAACGATCGTTGAATTTCAAGTTTGACTTTACAGTAAATTGCAGTTTGGTATTTAAATAGTTATTTTCCTACCGACTTCGTTCCAGCACGGAAAATATTCTTTCTGCAAGCGTTAGGAACAGGTTTTTGTGCGATAATGTAACCACTAGACTTTTCGTAGAGACAGATTTTTTTAGAAGCAGGTCTAGTATGAAATCATCTTGCTGTGGTGACTTTAAAAAATTACAAGTTTTCCCCACTTTTCCAGCACGACAACTTTATATTACACAGTTTAATCGATAGCGAAATGTGACCTTTAATTTCATCTGAGTAATACTAAAACTTTCTCACAGATGGCAATTGCTGTAACGGACAAAAATATTACAATTAAATGCGTTTATTATATTTCTGGTAATAAATCTTAAAATCTCCCTTTTATAATGAAGAAACCTACGCAAAATGTCATCGTGTTGGTTTAGATTAAATTAGAAATTGTTACTACACTATATACTGCGGTTATAAATGAGTTTATTCTGAAGCTGCTTTATTTATCTGATTTACAACAGACCGTCTGTTACAGACGGAATCTGTAAAATAAGAAGCTTAAAATCACTGATCCCTAGATATCCCATGCAGGTTACCGTGAGTCAAACGAAATAATGATCCAGAAAGAGAATGATCTTTAGCCTTGGCCGATATACGACTGAATTTCAAGCAGAGGCGATTGCCGCTATAGCTTGTATTGATGAAAACATCAGAAGATATACCGGACAAAAAATAAAAATATTCACTGACAGCCAGGCACTGCTTAAAGCTATCAGTAATCCAATAACAGGCTGGCAAGAGACAATAAAGTGTGTCTAATATGGGTGCCTGCACATGAGGGGATTGCAGGTCAATGAAATGGCTGACCAGTTAGCTAAGATGACGTTATCGCCTCCTTCTAGTACTTGTACCCTTTTATTTTGAATACACTTTGACTAAGGGCATGTCCAGACGAACGACTTCGTGCCACTCAACACAGCTACCGCTATGATCTCAAGAATAGAACATTATAAAAATCAAAATATAAAAATGTGTGGAAGGGTATTGAAGGCATTTAGTTTTGTAAAAGATCTCTCCGAATCAACATATTAAGAAGGGTGTTCTTTAAAGACTCCGCAAGAAATATAACAATTATTTACTTCATTACAGTTTGCTGTAACAATTGTCATAGTATCAATCAAATCAGTCAAAATAATAGCATAAAGCTATTAAAACACCTTACAAATTTGAAAATTACTTTCCAAACGGTTAGTTGTGGAGATGTCGCTATTATCGGATTTTTGGCATTCCCTTTGCAGGGTTTAATGTATTAATGTGATTTCAGCGTTGTCATTAGTCCAGGATTATGCTCTTAGAGCTTCTGGACGGATAATATCTACCTTGTACTGATGAGGCGCAAATACGCCGAAACCGGTCTACAAGTGATATTGTCCCTTCTAATTATAAACCAGAATGGTTGGTTCTATATTTTCATATATACCAACCCCGTTTAACTTGGAAGTGTAGTTCATTGTCTGCGGGGCATATAGCCCGAGAAGTAGATGTTGCTTCCTGGTGAACGGTCTACCCTTTGGAAAGTAATTTTCTAATTTGTAAGGCGTTTTAATAGTTTTATACTATTATTTTGACTTCTATTGATAACAATCATTATTACTCTTCTCTTTCTTAATTTTCCAAATAGCACAAATAAATAAACTGCTTACTTCATAAAATATTGCAAACAAACAAAAACTTTTTTTACTAAAACAGACCTGTGTGCATCATACAAATAATGTCTGTAGATCAAACTCACAAATGTATATATCTGTCGCTTGCATCGACATTTCAACAGCTTGTAACTTCACTTATCATGTATATCGAACTATATAAATTGTTTATTTGTACCGGATAGGTGGATGTGGTTATATACGTGAAGAGATCAACATATATATACCTCTTGCCGCCACCAGACAAATAGTTGAATTGGATTTTCCAGCGTTTTCGGAATAAAATATGATTTATATCGCGTGACGGAATAAATACAAAGAACAAATAATTCGCACGACATCGTTCTGTGAAAAATCTAAATATTTTCCAGGGTTTTCTTTAAAAAATTCCATTGTAGGTTTCTATTGTTGGAAATATTTCAAAATGTATTCAATTGACGTTATATAAATAATATTATAGTATCCTGATAACGAAGATTTCTTCATAGTGCAATCACAAACCGTACCACAATAACTTTTCATATTCTTTGTCGTGTCGACAAATATTCGTCCATTCACTAAGTGGCAACTCGTCGAATCTTTTTCGGGATAATGCTTCAACATCCTTTAAAACAAATGTAGTATAATGAGCTGCTACCCAATTTTTAACTGATGCCATTATTTTTGAATAAGGTTCAATTCAGGATGATATGGCGGCAACTTTGTGTCCATGATTTTCCAACAACTGATCCAATACATAAGTGCAGCAACTGTTCCAAGACATGAAAAATTCACTATTCGCAACAACAAAATCGCACAAGAAGACCGAAAACAAAGTACTGTCTGGTCTGCTGGCAACACTGAAGTGAAAACGAAGAAGCTACATAAAATAAAGCGCCCGTTGCTCCGTCGCTGGCTCGAAGCCGCAGCCAATCAAAGATCGGCATCGCATTCGAGGCGGCCTTACGTTGAATCACGAGGTGTCCCAAAGTTATTGTGGTCGGACTCTACTATATACTAGATACTAACTGGGAATTATTTTCAAACACTGCGCATGAGTCATCCAGTTTTCAACCAAATTTGACTACTTTACGTTTAAATCTTAGCTACAAATTTCTCTGCAATATAAATAAATACAATTCCTCATGTCATTTTATGTAAAATACCAAATTTAAGTTTAGCTAAGACCCTAAAGTGTAGTCGACTAAGTAAACACGCAATCAATACTCTTAATTTGTCAAGTTATTAAACTTTCGCTCTGTTGGTGACTATTCGAGATTCCATTTGAGAATTGATGTTGAATAGACTTGTAAAGTTCACTGAATAGAATAATCACAAATATCAGTTTTCAGTTTCATGTATATTCAAAAACATGATCAAAAGAGATCGCTCCTTTCTCCCGACTCAGAATATGTTTTCTATATAGCGAACTTACCTGTCACTATATTTTATGTTAAAAGGGTTCACTTAAAACGGAGTTCGTCAGCAAAATTGTAACGGTCGAAGTGAGATAAATGTAATGGCGTACTTTTGGGTAGGTAGGTACTTGGTTCAACCCCCCAATCTATTTGAAAGCCACAATAATCTCCAGGATTTTTTATTTTTTCCATAAATTGGGATTAGAAATAGGATTCCTGTAGATCTATTTTACCTATCTCTAACTTCTGTTGATTTTAAAGAGCTCTTAGTGCTGTTACTTCTCCTATAGATCATTCCAGAATAACGTCACTGACAGGCGGCCATATTATTCTGGGTCCTCATGTCATATTCTTTTCAGTTTTCATTTTTTACCAGTAAACAACGGATGACAGATAGACTTTGATTAGCAAAAAGTTCTCGAAAATGCCATCGTTTTGTGGTGTTGTTAAGTGAGGAATGCTGGGAGCAAGAGATAAAGTCAGTATAAGTATAAGTGAGGTGATTATTTAATTGATCTTTCTATTGTTCTTGAATCACATATCTCCTCTATTGACTGCTTTTATGGTCGTCCAACATTTTAATTATTATTCAATTCAATTCTGGGAAAGTTTACTGACTGCGCCATGTATTATTTGTGAATTTTTATTTATTTAAATAAAACATAAATGACATAGACATTGTTCTATAAAGTCTATCTGACAACCAACTGACTCACACCACATGTCAAAACACACAAACTTCAACTCCAACTGATCGGGTGACCCAGCACAATACGGCCGACCTGTCAAAGTCAGGTGTTCTGGAATGGTCTATGAGAAAGTTTAAGGTTAGAATTTGTACTGGTTGACCCCATCACATACTTTGGTTAGAATATGATTTTAGTATGAATTTAGTGGTTGTAATGGAAATTATGATGGGAGTGCTTTTCGTCCGCCTCTGGTAGACGTAGCGAAAGGAGGCGGTTTTATTTTAAAATTACAGGTCCGTATATATGCAAATTTTGAGTGAACAGGTCAACAGCTTTTCGTATTCTATACTCTTTGAATTTAGGGAAATTCATAGTGAAAGCGAGGCTCAGGGTATTTTACGAAGAATATATTGTATATACATAGTAGAGACATAGCAGTATCTTTTGAATGTTCGAAGTTCTTACTTCTTCAATAAAAAGTATATCCTTAAACAATTTTGATAATTCTTTTTGGTATTTTTTTGGGAAATGTTTCAATAATCTATCACAACTGAGTCAGTGATATGTAGATGGCGGCACACTATCTACACTTTCGAGCTACGCGCCACCAGATCGCACCCACATTAGGTTTGTTCCAACAAGATTGAGAATCAGTTCGGAATTTTACTCTAGCTTGTTGGAGCAAACCTAATAGAATACGATCAGCATCAACATGGAGATAGTAGGTCTGTTCCAACCATAGAGGTAATACCCTTAGAGTAGGAATACCATACCATAGGGGCTCGTGTAAGCGTACTAGTCCACCCATTAGAAAAAGATGGACAACCAGGTTGGTATTGCTTTCTCTTTCTAATAGCGCATACATTCTTAAAAGGTTAGTAGTGTTACAGTCTTCGCTCATGTGCATCATACGATGTTAGAGAGAGACAGCATCACCAATTTTATTCGCTGTCTCTTTTTATTGCGTGGACGTTTCCGACAATAGGTTGCCTACTCTGTTTATTATCTCTATGGTTCCAACAGCAATCAGAAGCTCTCAGAAACGATCAGAGAACAACTGGTCATAGCAACCAACGAGATTACTTTCGCCTAATTCCTATCATTGATTGCGGTGGTCGACTATTGTCTGATCGTTTCTGACAGTTTCTGATTGCTGTTGGAACAGACCTAATTAAAACCATAAATTGTTTGAAGATTACGATGTTTTTTTCATTAAAATAAGTATAAAGTACTTAGTAGCACAGATGTGGAAAATTTATAACCTTCAATTCATAACAACTTAAATGAAACATATATTTACAATATGCAATATTTTAACGTGGAAAGCAGCCTTTCACAAACTATCGTTGTAATATTAATAGTGTTTAGAGTGTTGCATACAACTTTGACATATCGGAAAAATTAGAGTAACTGGATTATTGGAATTGCTTACATATTTCATTTGTATATTTTTCATTTTGCAATGGATAACAAGAAAGTTTAATAAAAGCAAGGGAAAACTAGGAAAGATGAAAAGTCGAATCACAACTATATGCGATTTAAAATTTTCCCCGTTAAGGGCAGATTCTACAATGCCAGTATATAAGTCAGTATAGTTATTTCTTCGATACTCTATACCCATAGTCCAAGATCCCAGAGCGATCTGACATAACTTATTTTCACATAGATGAAACCCTAGGTTCTCAGTAGCGCCTCATGAGCTTTGAATACATTCGTGCTTGTGGAGCTCGCCTTGTGACACCTGAGCAGGTACCGGGTGAGAAAGGTAACTAAAAATAAGAGTGAAATTTATATGGCTGGTCTTTATATATGTTTTGTAGAATATTTTTCTGTAGTATCCATAAGTGTCAGACACTTTCCATTGATTAGAACTTTTGTCAGAAGCTTTAAAGATCTACAAAAAATATATTAACTTTACTTATCTTTATATGTTATTAAGGTAACTATTACAAGGTTATATTTCATCAGTCAGATAAATAGTAGTGACCAAACATCCACTAAACAAAAAAATGTTTCAGCCGGGAAAATCCTTTGATGTTAGAAGGACAAAAATAGATAACCTTGAAGGTGGCAACTCTGGCATACACTGAGAACCATAATAAATGCTTAGAACTTTACGAATCACATTGAGAAAAAAAAAATTTAGCATAAGCAACTATTTCTGCATACAACCATACATTTAAGTCAAGTCAATCTATTTTTAGTTACCTTTCTCACCTGGTACCAGCCCAGGTGTCACTAGGCTAGCTCCTCAAGTACGCAGGTGATGTCAGATCGGTGTGGGATGTTACTCTACCAGATTTATACCCAGAATAACTGGCTGTCGGTTCTACAATTTATTTCTATGACAGTTACAGTTATTCGCTGGTAGTTACAATGAATCAACGTTTTGACGTTTGACGCTTTGAAAAGCGGGAAATTCTGACACTAATCAACTTAAATTTCTGGGTTTGTTTTGATAAATTAACGAGTGGAAGAGATTTGTGGTCATTACTGTTGAATTATAGAAGTTTTACTTTGGTGTTTGTGTTCCAGAATTTCGTTTTTTTGGGAGTTTTTAATCATTTTACGTTGGCGATTTTTAAAATGGAAACTCTACAGGTTAGGGTCTTGTACATATTTTTCTCAGTATATCGGTTTTTTGGAAGTGAGAGTACAATATTCCTAGTTTTGGGGTATTTACAAGACTTTTTATGTCGATAATTAGTTTTTTTTAATATTATAATGAATTTGACCAATTTTAGGCATTTTTCAGGTCACAAATTTTTTTTTCTATTAAGCTCAGGCTTCTGGGAGATGTCCCAGTTCTGGCTGATGTCTGTCTGCGCAGGTACTCATTCGTTACCCCCTATAGGGTGAAGATCCGGAATAGAGAATTCTGGGAAAGGGAGGGAAATTCACAGCCTCATGGGATCGTCTGGTACACAGATGGTTCATGCTCCAGTGATGGGGCGGGGGCTGGAATTTACTCCAGGAACCCAAGGACACAAGTCTGTGTTTCATTGGGTAAGGGTGTGCCTGTATATCAGGCTGAGGTATACGCTATCTTGGAATGTGCGCAGATAAACCTAGACAGAGGTTAAACGGATCGACGCATAACTATATACACCGACAGTCAGGCGGCAATTAAGGCACTGAGTGGATATACTCAACTAAGGGCTTGCTGATGAATGTCGTGATCGCCTTGCTGACCTAGAATGGCTAGAATGGATTCCGGCCCACTCTGGTTTTGAAGGCAACGAAGGGGCGGATGCCCTGGCTGTGGAAGGGGCGGCTACTCCCTTTAATGGCCCGGGCCCAACAAAACAAACAATTTGCAAGAAGAAAAGAAACTGGTTAAGAAACCAGCACCTTGCTCACTGGAGGGCTCTACAGGGTCTTAGGCAGTCCAAGCTCCTATTGAGAGGATGGATTGATGGACATGCTAGAGCTGCTTTAGAACTACCAAGAAGTAGGTTAAAAAAGATAGCAGGTCTCCTAACTGGGCACTGCTGTCTGAGGAAACACCTACGTTTAGAGAAAAGCCCCCTATGCAAGGGCTGCGGCATGGCTGACGAAACGTCGGACCATTATCTCCTCGTATATCCTCACTGGACTGTGCTACGCAGGCGAATCTTCGGAGTCCCTGTTATGACCTCTAGGGACATAAGCAGGCATCCACTGAAGAGAATTGAGTCCTTCATCGAGGGACTCGGCTTCATGGATGCATAAAAGTAGCAGGAATGGCACAATGGGCCCGCCAGTGGCCTCAGTGCCGGAACCTTGGCTTGAGTTTGTCTTGGCTAAGGTTCGCCTGACTAAATTAGTAGTAGTAAATCTGATAATACTTGGAAATAATGATCGATAATTAACTGATCTACGTAAAATCTTCCCTTGAATCGGTTGGTAGTTACAACGTTCTAACTGTTAAATTGTAGAAGTTACGGTTTGTTTATAGCCAAATATTGCAGTAAAAATATTGCCCATTTAGAAGCCCCTTTAGTAGTCACATTAACATACACAACCGTGACGTAATCTACGACAAAAACTTCACCTATAAAGGAAAAAATATACTAAAAAAATAAAATGGAAAAACTTTACTTGTTACAAGAATTGCGTTACCGCTAGCTGCCATCAAGCAAAAATACATTGCACAATATTCAACGCAATAATCATATTTCTTTAAAGCGTTGTATGAATATGAAAGACACAAAGACGTTATTTTTTCTGGGAAAATATATTATGCACTTTTACGCTTTCAGAGAATAATTATATCAACATATTTTATAGAAAAATTTTCGCCTTTTGCTCAGTTTGCTGTGAAACTACCAACGACCGGTGTTCAGTTGAAATATTTTATCAAATAAAAGCTTCATTTCCTCTGGAATTGAATTTTTCACACGGAAAAGGAGGTTAAGGATACCCAAACGGAAAACAAATGCTTATTTTACCTACCGAAGTAAAAACAAAATGAGGTTACTTATTAATTTATACTGGACAACAACATAATTACATACATAATATATACGAAGTAATTCCTGGCTAACTATTATTAATTGGAAATTTAAAAAAAATTGAACCTACCGATTAGTATGACATCAAGTTGTACAAATATATTTGCAAAAAGGAGTGGTTGAGAGCATCCCTCTACACAGACTATAATTGGCAGCAGACAAGCAGGGAAGTCAGGAGAAGCTGCCCTACATAAATTGGTCTCACAAACACCTGGAGAAAATTATTAACTAGGCTTCATTCATTCATTCATTCATTCGGTTGGGTTCTGCTCATCAGCCCAGGCACTTGAACTGCATCTTTGTACAATTTCCCATGTTATTTACTTCCATTTCAGAAGCTTTGTGTCTTCTATGTAGGCCACTAGTTTGACTGGAGGGATTTTCAGTAGTTGTAAAGGTTGTATAGTTTCCTCTCCAAAGTGCTTCCGTCCATGTAAGTTCTCGCAGAATCAGATTATGTGAGTAGGTGTTTCATCATGAAGATCACATTTCCTGCACAAAGGTTCACTAACTTTGCCCATTTTGTGCAGATGTTTCCTCAGCCTGCAGTGTCCAGTAACCAGGTTGGTAACTGTCTTCAAATGTCTCTTACCCAGTTTCAATAGCCTGGTGGAGAGTTCCTTGTCTACCTTGTTTAGTAAACTCTTTGTATGGAGGTGCCCTTGCGTCGACCTACCTTTTGAGTTGGTGTTCCCTATCTAGCCAGTTCCCGATTTCCCCTCTTATGCAATCTTTTGTGATTCTACAAAACGTTTCCGGACCTATGAAGTCTCGTTTAGATAACTAGGCTTTTCTGGTAATAAATTGATAGTTTCAACCCTTACACTGTGAAATTCATACATATCAATGTTTGAAAAGACTCATTATTTTTATTTCACAATATTTTTAATAAGTTTTACAAAAAACTTAAGCGGGATTTATAGTTTGACGGACTGTAAACGTAGACGCACTGTGAAAAGATCAACTATAGAATTTACGTACCTTGTTTATAAAGGAACGTAAGTGCATGACGTAACGTAAGGGGAACGGACTGGAACGGAAGAGTTGGCCAACTTTTAACTTTTTACAGTGCGTTCTTACGTCCGGCCAATCAAAAGAAAGAATAGCATGGCTATCAGCTCTCATTTAATTTTGTTTTTTTCAATGTTTCATAGATTGGCATAGATATCCTTTGTTTACTGTTTAGTTTAGCGTCGTTTTTTGAGTTTGTGCTTGTCGACACTTTTCCAATGCTACTGCACACAATAGTAGTCCCACGGCTCCAAGAAGCATATCTTCATGTACTTCGTAATCCATTGTGATTCAAACTATATAAATATTTAGATTATAATACAAAATTTAAAGCTCAAAATAACATAGGACACAGGCTGTAGATGATTTGTATAATTTATAGGTTAATTTGAATGTCGCGAGTACGTTACCTCTGCCCATGCGCAAAATTTCCGTTCCGTTTTTTTATAACTGCAACAATTTTTACATACCGCCCGTTACATATCCAGTGCGTCTACGTGTGGTATACGTTTACAGTCCATCAATCTATAAATCCAGCTTTAGACCCGACCGGTTTCGATGTTTATACATCATTTTCAAGGGGTGGAATGAAAACATTGTTTATTATGTAACTAAGAAAATGGAAGGAATACTTTTAGGGTAGGATAGTAATAGGTATCGTATAGATAGTGAAATTAAATAAAATAAACAAGTGTATTATTAGCTAAGTTAAAAGGTGTATATATGTACATATTTTCGCGATGAGCAGAATTTAGAAAAGATAGGTGGAAACATATATTAAAATAAATCGGTCAAACAGTCTAACAAAGGAGATTGTGAAGTATCTATTTGCTCATTTACAAGAGTATAGTGAGGATCATTTGAGTACCTTCTTATTTCTAAAGACTCTACAAAGTTGAATTTAGTATAATTCTGACAGTCATGTAGTAACTGTATTTGATTGTTCAAATTTGGTTTGTGGTTTTGTTCTAACAAATGTTTTGCGTAATTTGATCTGTCTAGGTGCTTGTTTCTGTAGGCTCCAAGATGCTCACTATACCTTATATTAAGATTTCTTCTTGTTTGACCAATATATACTGCATCACATTCAGAGCAGTTGATTTTATAGACACCAGATTTCTCAAGTGAGGGCGTATTCTCTTTAACATTACTTAAAATTGAACCAACGTTCTTATATGTTTTAAACGCTGCATTAGATGTTGAAATAGCATTTGAAATAATTTCTGGAATTTTATTTGAAATTTCTCCTAAATAAGTTAAACAGAAATAATTTGAATTGTCTGCGAGTTGTTTTGGATAGATCAAATCTATTGCCATTTTGTAACGTTTTCTTTTTATTATTGAATCTATCATTTGGTATGTATATCTATTAGATATTGCTATTTGTTTAATAATATTTATTTCTTGTATGAAGTCTGCTTGATGCATTGGAACCGAAAGAGCTCTGTGTACCATAGAGTTATAAGCTGAAATTTTATGTGAAAAAGGGTGATGCGAGTTTGATGGTATAGTCATATCAGTATGTGTTGGTTTTCTGTACATGTTATAATTTAGTTTGTTATTTACACGTTTTATTGTTAGATCTAAAAAGTTAATGCAAGAGTTTTGTTCGATTTCAAGTGTAAATTTAATTTTAGGATGAATACTATTAATAAATGTAAGCAGCATATCTAGTTGTCTGTTGGTTCCTGAGAAGTTAGTAATTACATCGTCAACATATCTATACCAAAAGATGATATTTCTTGAAAATTGGGAATTTAAAATTTTTTGTTTAATATTGTCCATGAAAATATCTGCTAGCGAAGGAGATATAGGGCTGCCCATTATTTTGTAAAAAGAATTTGTTATCAAAATAGAAATAATTCTGTTCTATGCACAACTGAAACAAATTTAAAATATCTGTTATTTTACAGTGGTGCACATTTTTATTTATTAGGAATTCATTCATAAGTTGTGAAATAAAAATAATGACTATTTTTAAACATTGATATTTTCTGGTGATGTTCTAGAGTCATAGGCAAAGCCTAAGTATCTTCTGCAGTGTATATGTTAAGGAAACTTAAGTTTTAAATTTTTGCCAGTATATCAAGAAGCTTCGAACGCTAAACGAACGCTTTCGAGACAAAACCGGTGAAATATCACAAAACCAAGTAAATAAAATGTGCCAGAACATATCCTCAACCATCCCAGGCGCCTGGATTCGGACAGCAAATATAGCTGCACCAGGTAGGAACCTTTTATAGTTTTTCTTTCCTCTTTATACTTTTTGCGTTGATGATGTGTTACATTTTAGTATATTTATGAAACCAATATAGATACAGTCCACTAACATTTTTCATATTTCCTGCTTTAACAGTATATATTAACTGCAATTCAAAGACAAGCTCTTCTTGTAGCAATGTATGTGTAAATTTGATTGGTAAATATGATAAAATATATCGGCAATAAAATGAAATACTAACATTATTTTTATTTAAATTAGATTCGTTCATCCAAATTTCAAATACTAAATTATTACAATTTTTGTTGTAATATATAAACTCCGTAAGTTATACTCCAGAATTTCGGAGAGTATCCTTTGAAATACGTTACACAAACAACAAGAAACGGTTTTATTTATATTCTGAATTAACTTGTTTGCCAAGGAAGCGTTTTAGTATCGACTTGTCAAAATTCAAATAAACCTTGCTTAGTAGTAATATGTGGTTTGGTAAAACAAATATTATGGTCTGTCAAAGCTTCTTATGCTTGTTATATTTGTTTTGTAGTTCTAGCCAAGGAGGGTAAATAATGATATAAAGTCGTTATAAATATGACCAAATCAACGGATAAGTTTACAAAGAGAAAAAAATGATAAATACGTTTAAGAGTATTGCGGATGTTTGATTGGTTCGGCACCACCAGTCAGAGGCTTCGAGACCTCGACACCTCAGCCTTTAAGGTTTTTGTGCTCTTGTTTGTATCGTTTATGTAAAGTTTTATCTCTAAGTCTTTCTTGGACAAATCCTCCCTTGGGTTCTATATCTCCAATGGGACAGTGCTTCAGATTCGAAGATTGTCGATTTCAAAAGATTCTTTCTAAGTGTAAAAGTCTCTAAAGACAAAAATAACTATTTTCGTTAATATTTAAAGCAACACAGAATTGAAACAAATAAAATCTTAATTATATATAATGAAATATAAAAAATTACCCCAAATTAGCCGAAGAAAAATAAACTTGTAAATTTGATGACGTTCTCAAATCACCTACTAAAAACGGAGTTTAAACTTCTTTGAAATAAAGTTTTGCAACTATCATTGTTCTCTAAGTTAAAGTTGTTATCAAGTCCATGAAAACTTCGGATGAACGATTTCAGCTTCGTAATGAATTTCCACATTGAGACATTATACGACAAACAAAGTGTTTTTGCTTTCATTTCTAAACATTTATTGATCAAAAGCTAATACGCAAAACTAACAATAAAGATAAAAAATATACTATTTCAGTCTAGAAATACAATATTTACAACTAATTAAGAAAAGTGGTATATTAGTAGGTACTTACAGGGAATGAAGCTCAAAAAAAGGTAAAACCTCGCAATTTTTTCGTCCAGCATGGATTGACTTGAAATTTTAACAGGAGGTAGGTGATAGCCGAAGGTTCAAAATCTATATCGAACCGAAGGGCGCTAAACGGTTTTTAGGGGTGAAAACTACCCTTATTTGTAAAAATCATAAAATAACATTTTAAACTTGAAAATGGGTAAGATTTGGTTTGGATAAGTTGAATAATGATTGTTTTGAGCTTTGGAATACAATTTCATCATATTTCAACCCTTAAAAAGCAGCCCCTGTTACAGCTTAATGTAAAAAAAATCACGAATCCTTAAAAAATGATTTCGCCTCTGATTGATCTGCATAAAAATTTGGGATTAGGCTCAACTCACCCTCTGCTTTATATATCATGTCATACCGACGAACCCTGATTGTTTCTTAGGGGTAAAAACTACCCCTAAATGTCAAAAATTAAAAAATAGCATTATAAATCTTAAGATAGGTGAAAGTGGGTTTAAATTAGTAAAATGATGAATTTGTTACATTTCAAAATACAATTTTATACTTTTTCGACCCTTAAAAATCAACTGTTATTAGTGTTATATAAAAAAAAATTATGCTTCCAAGTGTACTATTGGTTTTTTTAACGCATTTCCTTCATTTTTGATGATAAAAAGTTTATTCAAAAACGATTTTGTAGGGTTTTTCAAGAACTACAAGGATCTGTAAGTTAAATCTCTTTAGACCCTTTCGTTTTTAAATGGGGTGAGTTTAAAGGGCTAAAAAAAGGTGGTGCTCGTGCGTAAATAGACGTTTTAAACGGCTATATCTCGTCAAATATTAACTGTACAAAAAATCTACTCACAGGAAAATTTTTGTCATAAAAAAAGCTACAATTTCGTTCGTTAACTTTGCTTGTACCTCTAATATTTTCGGAGTTATTTTGAAAGAAAGGGTAAAAAATACAAAATTATGAAAAATAACTTTTTACTTTAAGCCATTATTTTTCGAAAACTATGAATTTTAAATTGGTCAAACTTCTTGGACATATTAACCATACATGTACAAAGAGAATTGCACAAGGGTAAAGATCAATTTTAATTAGGGGGGTAGCTAGGGGGTTGTTTTCACCGATTTTTTTGTATAAAAAATTCAGTACTGACATTGTTTTTGTCATAATTCACTCAATTTTGATGCTACAGACCTTCTTTTTCTTTTTTTTAAGGAAAGGACTAATTATGCTCTTTGAAAAAGATTCTATGAGTTTTCTACGAAAAATGCATCATTTTTCCGGTATTTGACTTTGAATCTATCACATTTTGCATTTGAGAGAAAAAGCTAATCATTGATGGGTCATATATCGCTTCCCATTGGTTTTAGAAAAATTATAAAAAAAGGGTTTTGCTTGTTTTCCTAGAAGCTACAATTTTGCTCTCTACAGTTTTTTTGATAAAATACATAATTTTCGAGTTATCCGCGAAAAACGTCGATTTTTTCCTCTAAAAAGCGTTACTTTCAATTGCGAATAACTTAGAGAATATTGATTTTACAAAAAAAGGTATAAAACATTTTTTGCTAAGAATCACTTTTTCAATCGATTTCTGTGATTAAATTGTAATAAAAAATTTTCACCCCCGAGATGGGGTGGCAACCACCCCCAAGGCTTTAGCGCACTTCGGTTCGATATAGATTTTGATCCTTGGGCTATCACCTACCTTCTGTTGAAATTTCAAGTCAATCCATGCTGGAGGAAAAAATTGCCAGGTGAAATGCTTCATTCCCTGTACTATATATGTCTCAATTATTAACCACATTTTATAGCCCAATTTTATACAGGTGTTTATTTTTAACCAGGACATTCTGGCATACAGTAGGACAGCATCTTTGACCGTCCGTGTACCACTGGTTCCTACTTTTTGTATACTATACTCGATTTAAACCCACCTGACTACTGTCCCAAGACAGTGTAAACATCATCATTGAGTCTCCTTATCCGTCCGTCCATACTAAGGACTCCTCCCTGAGGAGGATCTGCAGCTGCAGTTACTTTTAACAAATCGTGAGATATGTTGTCCAAAGCACTTTCTATAACAATGAAAGCTGCAGCCATAACAACTCGTGAAATTAATAGTTTTGGCGAACTATAAAGCATTTTTTTTAGCTAGTTATAGAGTATTTTAATTAAACTTGATTAAATTACATAAATGTAATTAAAAAACATGCTGAAATTGCATTTTAATTAATTAGTTGGTGAATCGATGATTTTATAATTTCAAGATTGTTCTATCAAAAATTAAAATGAAATATTAACGTTTCAGCTGGCTGTTTCCATTTTATTTGAGATTATAGAAACGTAAAAGCCAATATAAAAGTTCATTTTCCAAATACACTGTATACACAATGTATTCTTTCTTTTTTGAAAGAAATAAAGGATCAATAGAGATGAGCAGTGATTTGAAAAAAAAATTTAAATAAATTGTAGTGGATTTGTAGTGAATATTTCGTTTGAATATAAATTAGAATTACAAATATGGTAGATGAGGAAGTAGCGTAGTATTAGGGGCAGTTTTCAGCACCGGGATTCTATTTTACGATACGATCGTTTCGGCCGACCAAAATTGACAATCAGCGATTCTATTTTTCGATTAGTCGTAGAAATACGAGTCGATTCACTCGATAGGTATGGACGAGTGATTTCCTGACATATCCTAACCTGCGCATTCTAATTAAAAAAAAAATTAAAAACGTTTTATGTGTTTTTTGCAAATATTTGGAAAAAAAAAAACATCAAGAGAAATAATTTTTCATGCAATGTTGCCTATTGTGAGGGAGGGCCTTTTAATGGCAGAGCAAGCTCAAAGAAACTTATTCCTTTGTCGACAACGACAAGAACTGAGAAATAGTGACTCCTTTGAATTATCTGATCTGCGATTCATGGAACTGTATATGTAGATTAAATAAGAGGTAAGTTCAGAGTAGTCATCATAAAAATATTTATATTATTACTATCAATAATCTATATTTTTTAGATCAACTAGAACTTGTATAGATAGGCTGAGGCGCAGATCAATAAAAGGATTATCTTCCCGTTTAAAGTCATTAGAATTTCCCAATGGCAATCTCGTATTTTGAATGACATTAAAAGTATTTTCGCAAATATAAAAATCTAAATTTCAAAAATGTAAAAATAGTTTTTTTATTCTACCAAATGTCAAATGAATTCTGTCGACAATAGCTACGTTCGGTATTTCCATCGCAGAGGTGACGGATTTTCGGTCACGTGGGCACAGATTAATCTGAGCAAACTGCTATTCATGGAGACTATATATCTCCAAGCTGCTATTACTGAATGGGCCGACCACCAGCCTTAGATATAAACTAACTTCCAAGTTAATATTGAGTTAATATTGGTCATTTTTGCAAAAGACATGTAGAATGGATAAATAACAATTAACTGTTTGTATAAAAACACAAGAGGTAATCAAGATAAACAGTACTTGATTTATCTAATGACTGCAACATAACCTCACAACATGACAGATAAACAGATTAATCTTTCTCGCCGGTCAAAATATTCCGAGCAAAAAGATTTACATCGGACCGATCTGAGGGGAATTACCGAACAGTTCGGACTTACCTCCCCTACCTCTATATCTTGTTTTTAAACTAAGAGGAGCGATTTGAATTTAAGTTGGCATTTCTGCTGCCTAGTGATTGGTCAGATTGCCACCAGTTTCACACAGCTCTTTTGATATCACTGACACTGACATTTGTCAGTTTTGTGTTTATTTATATAAAAATAGTCATTAGTTCAATCATTACTACCACGTTTGTTGTTTATTGTTTATTTTTAACAAAGTATTATATTTTACCCAAGGTATTTGCTATTTTTATTATTTATTCCCTTTCATGAAAAAAATCCATGCTTCTTTTTTCTTGTTAATAATATAAGTTTCACATCAAGTTTTACATACATTGCAGTACTATATTATGGCATTTTTCGATAACAAAACTTCTGTTCACTTTTAGTTTTACTACACCAAAGTCTCAAATGTTGAAAACCATTTTGATCATACAATTGCATTATTAAAACATTTTACATAAACTACTTATTATAACCTTACATCTTTTCACAATAATGTGACATTTGGTTACTACTCTCGCAATGACCTGTGGCCAATCATCATTCGATATTTAGACATGCCTTGATCCCTCATTGGCCACGACAACAGCGATCAGTATGATACATATTTCACGTAATTTTCATTTAGTTCAAAAAGTCTGAACACGACCCTTTCGGAACACACTCCCAATCTAGTAACTTTTAGTGGAGTGGTTGAGGTTTCCTAAAATGCTCCTCCTAGTTTAAAAACAAGGTAAAGATGTAATAAGGCAACGATTCAGACTAAAAAGATTGATCGGACGCAAATAACGAACGCAGCTAATGTCAAAAAAACATTTTAGACCAGCTTCACTTTGAAAGACTCGTCTCAATCCAAGTGCTGTCCAAACCCGAGAACACCCGATTTCAATTCGATCGTAAAATAGAATGCGACGATCCGATAAGACCGAATTCAAGATCGTATTCGACATCGAACGACTCGATAAAATCGTGTCGTGAAATAGAATCCCGCTGCAGGTGTTTTTTGAATGAAAGAATGATTTTATCAAAAAATTGAGTCAATATTCATAGAGTGTTGAATATTTATAATTATTCCTTTCGACATCTGTCAATATTTTACTAATTTTTAGCCATGTTCATGCCGCAAAAGTTTTTTTTTGGTTATTTTGAACAAAGGGTATGGAAATAGTTTGTTATATAAGTTGCTCTTTGCTAACTCCCTTAAGGTTAGGAAATATCGATTGATGGTCAATAGAACGTTCTAGCTGTTGAATTGTCGGAGTTATGGATTTTTGGGTGATTTCAATTATTTTACTTCGACTCTCAAACTCTTCAGATATTTCAATACAACGTTCATAGTTTTGTAGTATTTACAAAACCTTTTATGTAGAAATTTTCTCATGGCACTATTTAAAGGTGAAAGAATAATTTCATCAAAAAAACTGACATATTCATCAGTCGATTTCTCGTCACAAAAAACCCCTTTAAAAGATTCTTCAACATTCTAAAAAATATCAGCTCTTTATACAAGCTCACTTTACTTTTCAGTTGTAAACATATTTTTGTAGCAGCCCTTTTCAATTCTGTCACAAAATACGACGCTGGACGAAGTTTTTATCCATACCGACTCGGTTGCCCTTAAAATCGAATTATGTAGAAGTTTATTTAATGAACACCTGCCTCTATTTTGTTTTTCATATTTTCTGTTCGTGAACCGAGTCCATTTTAAATGTGCTGCAAAACAGAAAATCTAATTTTTGGAATTTATGAATATGGTAGGTAAAATTTGAGGAATTTAAAAACAGGGTTTTAATTCATTGTTTGCCGAACAGTTTAAAACGCGTTTTGTTTAAACATCTGGAATGAAATGCAGAGATTAAAAAATGTACGACTTAATTACACAAATTTACAGAAAAATGTTAAATCCAGGATTGTTGAAATTATTGATGTGAGGTGAAATTTGATCGATCATTGCATGCCGTTCTAGTGAATTATTTGCAATTAAAATGTGTACTTAGGGCATGGAATCTTAATTGTTGATATTCCTGATATGGCTCGTGAATTTACAGTGACTAAAAGTGACGATGAGAAGGTTTATTTAAAAATAGTTGGAAATTACATTGTTATAATAAGATACATGACAAATTTTAATCCTCGCTTCTTCAATCCCAATCAAAATTGCTAAATTTCTGAACTTCAAGGAGTATTATACTGGACCCACCCTTAGAAGGACGTCAGTCTTTTTATTAGCGAATACTGGAGTTGATGTCTTAGCTCTCAAGCGACATTGCGGATGGAAATCTGCAGCTATTGCGGAGATTTATGTAACGGAGAGGTTCAACAATAAAAAGGAAGTTGCAAATAAAATTTTATACAATACAACGAAGTCAGAAGTCTCCTGCAGTACTTCAAGAGTAACCGAAAACTTGGTTAGTGATGGAAAAATTATGAAGTCAGAACATTTTATACAAATTGAGAGAAAACATTTATCCAAATTTTGTAATTAATGTTCATAATTGTACTATTAATATTCATAATATGCATGATACAATCTACACCGTTAGGACAACTAAAAGATGTCCTCAAGGCCCTTATTGGACTTCCTCCTTTGGAACTTTTTACAAGGGCGGAGGCAATGATGGTCACAGAACAGTGTTCAAGAAGGACACACTGATACAACTGGGACAATACTAGATGAACCCATATTTCACATGAGTTTTGATAGCATGACACTGGAGAATATATTCACTGAACGAGTGAACATCATCATACCATCTAGGGAACAGGTGATGCACCCAGACCCAGGTAATTCTGGAGAAATCATGATGAAACATCTACTCATATACTCTCCTTCTGCGAGAACTTACCTGGACTCAGACGGAAGCACTTTGGAGAGGAAATAATACAACCATTGCTACTACTGAAAATACCTCCAGTCAAACTAGTGACCTACATAGAAGCCACAAAGCTTCTGAAATAGAAGTAAACATGGGAAATGGTACAAATATTCAGTTCAAGTGCCTGGGCTGTTGAGAACAACCCAATCGAACAAATGAAAAAAGCAGGACATAAAAATACAAAGATTATAACGATACAAGAAATGATCTAAAACAGTAACAATCGATTTCCAATTTTTTACTCTGCTATAAATCGAAACTAAAAAGATTACTTTCGCCAGTGTTTTCGTATAACGCAAAAATAACCAGCCAATAAAAAGGTTATTCGTCAAAGCATTGTGTTGTTCCAATATCTATTTGATATGCATTGAAGTGTTCGACTGTAAACCCCTAGTATTTTGTTTTGGTAGTTTTCAGAAGATTTACAACCTCTCTCGGACTGTTCAGGGTTATGGAATGTATTCATTTTGAAAATAGACGGCTTGCATCATTATATTCCACCATTTTGTATGTTTATCTATACGATCAAGCCGTAAATTTTTCTATATCTTATATTCGATATAAAGTTACTCAATTTTCAATTTGACTTATTTATATTCATTCACAAATAAATGTTTTACATCAGGTTGATTTATTTAAGTGACGAGTTTAATATGTCAATAAAAGCTGTTTTCAAAAACAAACATGTAAGGGTTGATGTCTTAAATCCACATGTCACAGTAGCACTCCTTTTCGTTCAATGTTTGGATTGGTATTATCGACGATTACTAATTAAGATCTAGAGGTTAGTGGCCTGTGGAAACCACACAACACATCCTAAACCATGTGTGGTTTCTTGTTGTAGGTGATGAGAAAGCCCTGTGTAGTGAATGGTTATGGAGATGATTAATTAATTGGTTCAGGTATAATAAAACATCAGTCTATTTTAACAATCCTACAGTCGACTAGCAACGCTACATCATACTTAATAATTATTGTATTCAACGTAAGATGTTCTATATTGTTTTATAGATCATTCTCGATGACATCAATGACAGGTCGGCCATATTGTTCTGGGTCCTCATATCATATTCTATTTTGTTTCCATCGCTTATTGGTAAACTAGGAATGATGGTTAGACTTTAATTTACAATTATTAGTTCTTGAAATTATCTGAAATACCATTGATTTGTAGTGTTGTTAAGTGTGGAATGCTGGGAGCAAAATAAAAAGTATATTTTTTTCGATTTCCGGCTGTTTAACCAAGTGAGGTGACTATTTAATTTATCTCTCTGATCACCTGAATCTGTTGCTGTTGAATCACATCAGTCCTCTGTTCATTGCTTTCTAATCAGGGGACCCAGCCGACCTGTCAAAGTCAGGTGTTTTGACTTTTCAACTGTCAAGATGGCGCCTGGTTGGCAAACAAAGCTTTTAAGCCGTAGCAAGGTAGCTATATACAGCAAGTTTTAATGGTGTTTATTTTGCATTTTGATTATTATCGAAGTAATCGTTAGTTGTTTCAAGGAGTTTCAAGTGTTAGATCTTCCCTCTTGATGGCTGCTAACCACATATCCCTCCTTTTCCTTGATAAATCGTTTATATGTGGGCAATGTACAAAGTTTTTCAATGTGGGAAGGCGAAAAAAACTAAGCAAATGGTCCCGATCTGCACGGCTTCCACAACCCACCACAATACACGTTACTGGCATTTTTTTTTCAAAACTGAACTTAGGTCTCACTATTTTCTATAAATCTGAATAAAACCAAAGGTAATTATACCCAAATACTTCAAAAAAGCTTCAACAATTAACAAAACTGAACAAGTAAACAAACGTATTAAACAATTGTTTGCCAACCAGGCGCCATATTGAATTTATTTGACAGGTCGTTGGATTGCCTAATTGTCCTCTTTATTTATAAATTGAGGTTATTGCTGTTCATGACATTAAGTTTGCTAACTAACATTTGTCATGTGAATAATTGTGGTCAAATATTACTAACTGTTTTAGTATTGAAGAGAGTTGTACAAGTTATTAAATTGAGTTTGATTATTAACGTTTTTTTGGCTATTACAACCGCACCGGCAATAAACTCAAGAGGCGGGAAAGAGATTCAGAAGACCACATCGAATCTAATATAATATCTGACATTTTTGACATTGGTGGATCTATTTCAGGTGTTACTAAAAATATACCATATGTTCTACTGATTTTCAATAATTAATACATTCAAAAGCAATTAACTTTATAAACTTCACAATTATTCTATCTCAAACTAACATCATAGTAAAATAATTCCCTAAATATAAACATCTCTACCAACTACTTGAAGTATAAAACTTTTCACTTCACTCATGTTCCTACCCACTGCCTTCACTCTCAAGTTGACTTAAAAGCCGTAATTCTTGCTTTCTTCTAGCAATCGCTAACTTATTTTCGAATTCTTTATGCTGTGAAGTTGACTCGGGAGGAAATATTTCCCTTTTTGTGTTCACCACCCAGTCTTCAAAATACTGAGGCTGGTTGAAGTAACTAAACATTATTATTGGAAATGAAACATAAACTGCCATTCTTGCAATTTCCAGTTGCCAGTTTCCCATACTCAGCTTATGTAGGTAAATTTGACAGTTATTGTCAAGCTGTTATATTTTTCTTCTCTGCATTGTAAACAACGCATTTTGACACTGACGTAAGTAACAATAATTGCCAAAAAGTTATCGATTGCCCGACGACGGTTTGTAAGTCAACTTACCACCCTTTGGTGGTCATAATTTATTTTTTGCAATTCACTTACGAAATGTCATCATTTTGACACTCATTTTAGTTGCAAAACGTGGTTCATTTTGTCACTCAGGGACAACAAATCCATTTATTTTTACTAAGAATACCTAGTTTTATTATGAAATTAATTAGACAACTACATATTATAATATTTTTATTGAGAAATCACTGTAATTTATTATAAATATTAAACGTACAGTTTTGAAACGTATTGCCACGGAATACTGCTGCCTTTTGTTCATTACTTGTAGACATAGATGAAACCCCAAATGATACATCATTGTTTTGCTGGACCAATCCTCACATCTAGTGCAAAAACACGTTCATTTTGCAACTAGTTGTATAAATAGCTATTATGCCATATAAAACGTGTATCTTATTTATTTATGAGCTATTATATGTCCTGCTTATTCCCGTGTGCTTTTCAAATATTCTATGAATTTAATATTCTTCAATCATAATAATGTTTGTCTAGTTGCATGTAGAATAGTATTTTCTCCCAAACGTGGCTGCCATTTATTTTTAAATAAAATGTTACATATTGTACAAAATAAATCGTATTTATCCTTCCAAGTCACATATCTCTCACTGTGAAATGTTGTATTTCTCTCACTGCACTCTTCTACACCGCGCTTTTAGTAGTGTGAATTTCCAACCCATCCAATTATTTCTCAAAGATATTATAAAAAGATCCGCCTTTATGTTTTACTATATTTTTCATTTTCTTTTAGTTGCTGTAACGGTCAGAGATGTTTGAATCATTTTCTGAGCACGTCTGCTTGATTCTGTAGTTTCTTTTAGAGAATATTCTTTTCAGCAGAAACTTTATACATAACTCTGACATCTTCCTTATTATTATTGTGACGGGCTTAAAAATAAAATAATGAAATCGTCTCAATGTTTACAGCCCCTGGTTACAGTATTGGTGTCCAAAGAGTAACAAAAATCGAGACCAGTGATCATGTAAAATGTTGATCAGATTTTCAAGTTTGCTTTCAATAAATTGAGAAATTGATTGGCTTAGCACCACCAGTCAGAGGCTTAGAGTCCTCGGCACCTCAGCCTTTAGGCCTTTTGTGCTCTTGGTTGTGATGTTTATGTAAAGGGACCAGAAGCCCCTATCAGACTCAATAGTCTTTTCACTAGGTCCTTCTTGGAGAAATCCTCCCATGGATGTTCTAGTCCTAGGAGTCTATATCTCCAATGAGAGAATGCTTCACAATCGAAGATAATGTGAGAGGATGTTTCCTCCTCCTATATATGCCGATTGTATGCATGTGCTTCCTTAGGGTATAGTGGCCGGTGAGTAAACCCATCACTATCCTTATCCGGCCACTGCTAAGGTTTAGTATTTCGTTAGTCAGCGTCTCCGACCAGAAGTTTGGTGTATTCCTGTTTTGGAATGTGTCTCCAGTATGACTGATGTTTATTTTGAGTCCACGTGCAGCAGTTTTAGATATCCCAAATACTGGTTCAGGACCAGTGAATGCAGTCTCATACCCTAGCTTTGCTAGGATGTCTGCCTTTTCATTTCCTACAATGCCCTTGTGCCCGGGACCCACTTAAGAGTACCTCTATTATAGTTAGCCAGGATTAATAGTTTTTGAAGACAGTCCCAGACCAGTTTGGATCTGCTCTGGGGACATGCTAAAGATTTTAGTAGAATATAAGTATCTTTTGGCCTTTATACCCCCTTTCGATATTCAATTGCAAACACATATCGATAGCGTAGATTTCTGCCTCGGAGACAAATGTATTGAGTACATAAATAATGCAGCTAAATCTTATGGTGAGACACTAGATAACAAGGAAGTCGATTGACTAGAGCAATAAGATCTTTTGTGTATTCCTACATCTATATTTTGAGTCCAGGAAATCTAGGCTTCTGGGAAAGTATATAATCCGTTTTGGAGCTAGATCTGTAGCCTGATCATGCTCTAAGTAGACCTGTTCCAGGTAATTAAAGAGTTGGCTGTTCCGCCGTCTCATCTGCGTGTTCCATTGTCCACTTTGCAGTTCTAGGCCCATAAGCTGTAGACTTCAAAACCTTTGAATTAGCCTGGCTATCAGTCGCAATAATTATTTGACGATTTTCGAGGAAATCTTGAGCACAAAAATGTTATGTTTGGAATATTCAGAACATTATCATTATCCAAAATCTACGGCGCTCTAGAAATCTCTTAATTCATCCCCCTCCCAATGGTTACGTTACGTTGATGATCCATTCGTTCCCTGGCCAGATGGGAGGGGAACTTTGATTCCTTCCTAATCCATCTGCTTGATAAACATCCTAGCTTGGTTGAGAAAGTTAAAATGTATTCTATAATTCATCCTACTATTAATATTAACCATACTTCAAATAAGTGAACTGACTTTTCTTGTATCTTTCAAATTAGGTAAAGTTGCAGTGGCTCCTTCTGAGTTCGCTTTTCTTCCAGAGAAAGGGGGGTTATTAATAAACTTGAAGGAAGTTAATTAAAATTGACAAAGGCTTGGTTTAGATAAGGCGGCGATGTCAAGAAAGTTTGTGTGAAGTGACAAATACAAAGACAAAAACAATGAACTTGGGAAAGAATTGTTGAAAGTATATTGACGCTTTATAGACCAGTAACAATATCAAAATATTGGGTTTGTTTCATAAGTTAAATACAAATATCGAATTAGAAGTTGTCACATATTTGAGTGGTAGCAAAGGCACGCTAAACTATTCCTTAAAAACCGGCCAGCCAGCAAGCGAGAAACGACGAGGATGATGGTGGGAATGCTGACGACATTCTAGGCTGAGGAAGCATATGCACACAATTGGCCTAGCAGATGACAGCCTATGTAGGCTTTGCCAGGAAGAAGACGAAACCGCGGAGCACATACTATGTGAGTGTGAAGGCCTAGTAAGGGTGCGGTTTCACCTATTCGGAGAAGAAAAACCGAGTGCAGAGAGCTACGCAGGGAAGGCGGTATCCAGGCTAATACGTCAACGAAAAGAATAAAGCTAGATATCGAGCTCTAAATATAGGGAGGACCACAATAGATCTGCAAAGGTTGCAGTGGGATAATCTACTCTATATATGGAGTAACGGGGTTGGCAGCCATCTGCAGATTTTGTCATCTAGAGCAGGGGTGTCAAACTCAATTTACAAGAGTGCCATTTTTTCTTCGAGACATGCCTGGGGGGCCGGCTTAAAAAAAGTTTGTTTTTATATATTAACGGAAATCTTTATTCAACGAAATATATAAAATAACATCAAAGAAAAAAAGTTATATCTATATAATAGATAAATAAAAGTTTGGTATAGTAACTATTTCGATCACCCAGATACTTGACATCGTTTCAGCTTCATTATGTCGTCGATGTTTGGTGTCAAATCAGATGTACTAATTTTCAGAATAGCTTGAAGATGGTCATCTATCAGTCTCGAACGATGTTTGACTTGTTGATTTTTATTATTGAAAACATCTGTTCACATATAGTATATGAACTTCCAAACATACATAAAATACGAGCAGCGTGTTTGCTCATGTTGGGATAGTTGTCATGACTTTTAAAATATTTTGAGTAGAATGTCAAAATATCAACTTCCTTGAACTTGTCTTTTAAAACAGTGTCACATTGCAAGTCTATTAGTTCCATTTGCATTGCAAATCCGTTATAAGATCAAGTAGAAGAGTAGCAAAATCTGTTAGTTTCTCTGCACTGTACGTACCACATGCTCGAATACTAGGAAAGTGGTGAAGTACTTGATCTCGCAATTGGGTCTCCAACAACTTTAATTTTATTTCAAACGCCTGTATATTTGAGTACATTTGCGTGACAATCATGTTTTTGCCTTGAAGCTTAACGTTCAAGTAATTGAAATGCTCCGTCATATCCACCAGAAATGCACAATCAAGCCACCATAGAATTAACAATATGTTCACGCAATTCGAAAAATCGCGAATATAGTAAAATGCTTGGGTTGGCCATGATTAGTTAGAAACGTTTGGTTAATATACCCGTGGAGGATGTTCAATTATATCAATTAATTATAATATTTATAAGATATAAATATAAAATTACAAGATTTTAAAACATAATAACATTAATTTCTAACTATTGTTGGCATATTTTCAACCAATCACAGCAGGCGGATGTGATTGGTTGACCCCAGCAAAGCGGGCCGAATTCGAATGTCTTGAGGGCCGGTCGTGGCCCGCGGGCCGTATCTTTGACACCCCTGATCTAGAGGCAGAACAACTGCCTTGGTGAAAAACTAAATGAAAGATCAATGTCGAGGTTGTTTAGGTAATCCAGATTCAGAGGACCCTAATAGATCTGGAATTTGAAATTGGACTCGTATTTGGTCGCTGTCAAATTATATCGAAAGTATTTTGATAGTACTAAACAAATTTGATTAACATCTTTCACAAAGTAAAGTAAAAGCCTGCATATCTGCGTATTCCCTTACGTATCATAGACATGTGGGATAATGGAGAAGTTGAACGCCAAAATGTGTTCTTACAACTCAATTTGCATATCATGTATACTATAACAATTCCGGAGTATCTCTGGGTGTGAACCGGAGAGCATGTCGATACAATTTTTTGAATAAGTAAACTGCCATTATACAGGGTGGGTTATAGTGTTTCATTATTAGGGCTACATTCAACCAATATTACTTTTTACGTATTTTTTGTTGAGCATCTAAGCGAGTTTATAGATTTTTTCCAACAACCATCAGAAACTGTCAGACGATTAGAAAATAACTGATTATTTAACTGTACATTGGTCTCAATTTAACAACGGGTGGTGGTGCAACGCAGAGTGGTACACTTAGTACCGTTACGGAGTCTTTCGGACAGGCCCTTGATGTACTGTGATTGGTTGTCATTAAACTGCTAGACTCTTCTATCATATCAGTTTATTTTGGATTTCCATCAAAGTTTAACTGTTGTTTTATTTATTAATCACATGGTACCTATATAATAAAATTTATGTGGAAACGATTGCAGGCCGTCCCAAATAAAAAAAATGTTTAATTAACGGTATGTACCTAAATTATTTCAGAAATCGATTAACTTTGAGCTTAATAAAAAAAATTCTTCGAATAAAATTGGCAAGAAGAAATCGGCAAAACAGATTATCTGTGAATTTTCATTTAATATCGTATTTATTACAGGCTGTAATTGGATTTTTTACAAAATATTTGAGAATCATGGTAAACTTAATTTGAGGAACTTTACTCCCACGTATTTAGTCCTGATCGCTCGCTGGTAAATTGCAACAGTTAGACAAATATCCTCGCGGAACTCTTGTGGGTTTTGCCGAAATAATAAAACTGGCAAAACGAGTTTTTTCAATCTTTGGGTCAACATATTTGTGCGAGCGAACATTTTCAAGATTGAAGTGCATCTATAACAAATAAAGGTCTCGCCTTACAGACAATCATCTTTATTAAGGCCGGGCCACACCGGCTTCCATCCGTCCGATGGATGAACGTCCATAGAGCGCTCCGATTCACACTGAGAGCATCCATGCAGTGGACGGATGTTTTCATGAATCTCTTCATCAACGAATATTTTGTTACTTGTGTCAGTAGCAGTGCATAAATAATGTCGTTTAATGTGCCTTGGTTGGTTGGTAAACAGACGGGTTAGTGGGCCCCAACACTGCAGCCATTGGCTTATTGTATTGTCCTGTCTGTCTGCTAGTCCGTGAGAAGATTTGTGACCTTGATGAGATCTAAAAGTCTCTTCACAGTATCTCTTTTGGTGAGGTTGGATATAGGGTCATCCGGCCCTATCTGTCTATACCTCCTCCAACGTAGAGTCTCACATTCGAAAATTATATGGGTGGCTGTTTCGTCCTCCTCACCACATATCTACTTATAGGTTCTTCTTGGAAGATCCCCATTGTGTGAAGGTGTTTTCTCAGGCCGCAGTGTCCGGTTATAAGGCCGGTTACCAGCCTGATATCTCTCCTATTTAACTTTAGGATTTCTTCAGTAAGTTTTGTTATGGGTTGTTTAACCATCAGTTTACTGTGTTTGAGCTTCGGAATTGTTTGCCAGTATTTGAGATGTTGTTTGTGCACCCACTGATTTAATGTGGTTCTTACCGAAGCCTTTGTTACACCGGTTGCCGGCTCAGGGCCGATGTAGCCGGTTGCCGATCCTTCTCGTGCTAGGGCGTCTGCTTTTTTATTTCCTTCAGTACCCTTGTGACCTGGCACCCATTTCAGGGTTACCTTATTTGTGGCTTTGAGTTTTTTGAGGTTTTCTAAGCACTCCCAGACAAGTTTGGATTTTATTGCACTACTATTAAGTGCTTTGATTGACGCTTGACTGTCTGAGCAGATAAGAATGTTTTTACCGCTGTGTTTTCTATGTTTCTCTCAGACATGAGTCAATTGCGTAGGTTTCTGCTTGGAATACAGTGGTATTTACTCCCAGTGAATGACTAATGTCACCTCTGGGGGATTGACCGTGTATACCAGCGCCAGTACCAGTGTCTGTTTTGGAACCGTCAGTGAACCAAACTATTTCTTGTTTGGGTGTTTCCTTGAATTCTCCTTTCCAATCTATGTCGATGTTAGAGAGTTTTTCTAGTGATGTGGTCGGCGTCATATAATCAGTACCCATAGTTAGTATGGGATTTGTGATTATATTGATAATTATCGCATGCCCATTAGGGTGAGGGCTCCAGTTATTGTTTAACTGGAGATGATATGCCCCAATTCTAGCCTCTGCTTTGACGATTAGATCAATTGATGGGAGGTTTAGCCTTGTTTCCATGGTTGCTGTCGGAGTACTTCTTTGTGCTCCAGTGATGCACTGACGTGATGTGCCTTGGTGTGAAAGTGATTTGTCAAAAAGTATCCCGTGGCTTGATGACTGCTGCTCTAGTGACGATGATGAACTTATTCTATTGTATTGTGTAAATAACAATCGTTCTCATTGAGTGCACGCAATCAACAAGAGGAGGAGAAATTTCGGGGAGTTTCATCATTTGATGACCGATTTGGAACTAGACGAAGAAAAATTTAAAGGATATTTCAGACTTAATAGAGAACAATTTGATGAGGTTTTGTCGTTCGTTGATGAGGAAATTCGAAAGCAAGATACAAACTCCAGGAAAGCTATAAGTAGCAGAGAACGGCTAGCTGTTTGCTTAAGGTAAGCCCTTTTAAACTTAATTCGAAAGGAGAATAGTATATTTCATCACTAGGTGCCTAAGTAAGGCTTTTTGATACGAGCTCAAGTGTAACGTCCGAGGATTACCTAAGACGTTAAATGAGCGAGGATCAAAAAGATACCTCATGTGGACTAGGGTAGTTTTATCTGATACCGAGTGGAGTGCGTGTGACCGGGCCCAGAGCTCATGTGCAGGAGAAACGTCCATGCGGATGCGAAGGAAAAATCGCTCCCCCGGCGATTCCAAAACATCCATCCATTGGACGTTTTAAACGGTCTGCACTACGCTATTTGCCGAGCTGGCGAGCGATCTTTTTTGAATATCCAGCCCGTCCATCCGAAGGATGGATGGATGTTTGGTGTGGCTTGGCAAAAATTTGAACCTGACATCAAGAAACTGGCCCTACAAAAATAACTCAAGTTTCGCATTAATTATGTATTTTTTAAAAATAAAAAAAATGGTATCTCAGTTGAAATTAATGGTTTTATAATTATAACTGTTGGAGTTGTTTCGAAAACAAATTGTTTGGACTCTTGATCCTCAAAGTATAGTCTGTAGACTTTAAATCCGTTGATTATTTGAACAATGCAAATTTCCGTTATATCCTAGATTCCAATTAACAGTTGCTTAAATTATTTCCTTCGAACATAATGTCCTTATAATAATAAACACTTACAAAGTTTTCGTGCCCAGCAGCAATTTGCTCAATGCAAATGATATTCAAATTCGCTGAGAACCTCTAAAACGAATTTTTTTTAGTGGTAACATAGTAGTGGATATTCTAATAAGTGGAAACAATTTGGTGAATGCACTTAACCTTTCAATTACGAGGGTTAATGACCAGTAATGGCCAACTTCCTGCAATTTCTCTAGAGTTGGAGATAACAACGAATGCATTTTGACTATGAATTATAAATAAAGAAATTATAGGAATGAACTAGTTTATAAAGAGATGAACTTTTAGAATAAAACTTTCTTAGAATGATCATCTATTTTATTAGTTTTAATAATTGAAGTATTGAGTACAACCGCTTTTTAACGAAGCTCAAAAGAGAAGGATTTCGTGCTCTCTACTAGGCTGAAGATCAAGTTTTATTTCCCGCTCATCTTACTAAGCTTGGTATAATACGATCATCAACCTGTAGCTGCAATAAGAATGCATGTGCCGATCTCAATCACATCTTTTTTGGATGCAGCAAGTACACTAAAAAATCAAACAGTTTAGTTCAGTCACTGTGTGAACAAAACTTCTACTTACCTTTTAATATCACTCATATTCTAAGCAGAGATAGTTGGTCCACTTTTAACATACTCTTAAATTTCATTAAAGATCTGAAAAAGTTGATATTTAAGTGAGATTACAACAAAATTCTGTGGCTAATGCACCAGCCATTTTCTTTCCACACACACATTAAGTTCTAGTGGCTATAGCCACTCGGTGCTCGAAGAAAGGACTATCAGAAAATCATAATAATCCACTAACAGGAGGAAAATACACTCTCTTTGCATAAATGAAATGACCGTCTCCTTCTCAGAAGTACCTACACTTTGCTTATATTACCTCCTGATGCTTTTAAAAAATCAGTAGTCATACCTTTACACAAAAAGGGTGATAAGATGAATCCTGGCAATTATCGTGGTGTTTCCTTATTATCATCTATTTCAAAATTATTAGAATGGTGTTTAAACAAGCAATTAATTTCTTATTTAAATAAATACAAAATACTCAATACTCAATGTCGATTTGGCTTTAGAGAGAATCTTAGTACCACTGATGCAACGTTTGCTCTAATTGAGAAGTTACATGAAATCTTAGAACTTAAACAATATCCGTTAGGTATATTTTGTGACTTGTCAAAAGCCTTTGATTGCGTTGACCATAAATTGTTATTAGAAAAGTTGTATTATTATGGTATTCGAGGTGTACCACATGATTGGTTCGAGTCTTACTTATCGAACCGTAAAATGTGCGTCCGAATTAATCATACCGTCGATAAAAGGTGCGATCAATACTACTCTAGTTGCGTCGATGTTCAATGCGGAGCTCCTCAGGGGTCTATCTTGGGACCAACATTATTTCTTATATATATCAATGATTTGGTTGTAAATTTTCCCAATGCTTATTTTTATCTTTTTGCCGACGATACCAGTATAATTGTCAGCGGAACAAACAGAGATTCTCTATTACTTTCTTCTACTACCGTCATGCAAGGCATATCGGACTAGCATTGAACATCGGCAAAACTCAAAATATATCCTTCAACCTATATCGAGACTCTGATGAAGTTGCTTATAAATATAGGTCAACAAACTATCACCTCTTCTCACAACATAAAATTCTTAGGCATACACATTGATAACAAGCTTGACTGCAACTTTCATATAAATCAACTAAATAAATCTCTTAGCAAATACGTATTTGCATTGCGAGCAATAAAACAACATACTAACATATTTGTAGCAAAAACGGTGTATTTCGTTTAATTTCATAGTATAATGCAATATGGTATTGAATTTTGGGGGACTGCTGTATCCGCAGGCTCCGTATTCATGGCTCAAAAAAGAGCAATTAGAGTGCTTTTCAACTTAAAATCTAGTACTTCTTGTAGACCATTCTTTAAAGTTAATAGAATAATGACCATGACAAACACTTATATTTACAAAACTTCTTTATTAATTCACAAGCATCAAAATGAACTTCTTACCCCAAATTACAGACATAAATATCCTACTCGGAAACAAGACATAATACCTCGAAACTATAAATATAGTCGCACTCGAAATGGCCCTTTATATTCAGGTATTAAAGTATATAACCATTTACCTTCAGATTTGAAAAATCTTACAAACAAAAAATTTAAAAGAAAAATTAAACAACTACTACATCAGTATGTTTTTTATAATATCTCAGAAGACAAATTTTAACCAAAAACTTTTTTTTCTCTTTTTGTTTGTTATTTCCAACGCTTAGGCTAAAATCACTGTGTATTTTATTAAATTTCTATATGCTTTGTACTTTATATTGTGATTTTGTGCGGAATAAATATCTATCTATCTATCTATAAAAGCAGCAAGGGCACTCTGGAGGTGCCGCATGCTTTTGGGACAATTATCCAATTACCTTTACTGAGTTGGTTTGGTGGTATAAAGCAACGCAAAGAAGGAAAAACATAGTAGCAAAAAGTGCAACCACCCGCATTCATAGGATTCACGGGTGCAATCAAATTTTGCCCCAGCGCAGCCTTAGATGATTACATTTGCCAAGAGAATTATATTAAAATGTATGAAGAACAGATCAACCCCTTCTGAATTCTCTGTGGATTTCATTTTCACTCATCATCTCTCTACATATTTGTGCAATTATTCACATAATAATGTAGAAGTATGAATTTTTTTGATTGTTTTCTGCAACACAATTATAAGTATACTGATATCGAAGAAACTTACCTCTTAAACATAGCACCGGCTACGCGAAATTCTTATTTTTTTCTTGAAATTTGCTGAAACCAAGCATAAAAGGTAACCTATAGCCGGTCCCAGACTCTACGTGTATTTGGCGAATAGGCCAATATTTATCATTTGTACGAATGTTTGCTTGATCTCCCACTCGGTGCCGTAGTAAAGCAAAGGTACACGTAGTTTACTTCGAAACACTACGGCATCCTTTACTTTGTGCTAGTTTCCGACCAGCGCCGGGAACATGACGAAGGACGAATATATAGCTTTGCCTCTGATATGCGCAAACGGTAAACATAGAGGGTTAGTGTGCAACAAAGACCGACTTCGCCCTTTCACCGGGAAGTACAATCGAGAGAAGAATTTTAGTCAAAACCGTTGATTGAATGCAGTACCTGAATCAACGTCGAAACAAATTCGGTATCGGTTCTCACGCATACACCTGTAGCCTCTGCTACTCGTTCTTGAACCTTCGATGATAAAAAATAATTATTAGTACATTTTGACTTATTTCTACCATTACTTCTTCCCTTCGCCGTTGCTTCTGCCTGCATAAATCTTGAAACATTGTTGACAATTTCTCTGCTTTGTCCACTCAGAACCTTGTTTTTCACTTTACTGTTCAAAGGCATTTTCAAAGTAACATAACACAGAATTATCACAACAGTTCACTAAATAGTTTCTGCACTGACTGTACTAACCGATGTTGACTGCACGAGATCCTCGACATTAATGAGCTCTCGCCCCACTCCGTCGAGTTGTCTACTGCGCATCCAATTCTCATAGGCAAAGCTATGTTGGTCGATCTGTACATAACCTTAAATAATTTACCACGTCGTCCCTACTCTAAAAACTTTTGGCTCTTCAGTTATACTAGCGCCACCAATTTTCCTTTTAACGGACACGGAGTTTGTGCTCCTTATATTTATTCTCCATGGGTAGGACGTTTATCCTTGAATATTATTTTAGATCTATTGTAGTTTTACCAAAACATGCAGACTGAATGTACTAATGGCGTCAAACATCGTTGCTCAAGCAAGTCATTTATAAAGTTCGAGAGCTAGGGTTAAAATCAGAGCTATACGGTGGATGATCTTTCAATTCCAAGTCGATAAGGACTACTCCTACAGCGGCGCTGGAAACAATGCTAGACCTTCCTCCGCCACATTGTGTCATGATGTGCGAAGCAAGGGCAGCTCTAACCCGACTGGAAAAAGCATCAGACCATGACGTGGCACATGGGAGAGGACACACAGAAATAAGGCAGGTGGATGACGACATTTTTAAAATGCCAACAGACCACTTGACCGCCAGATATATCTTTCGCAAGAACTTCGAAATTGTCATCGAAGATCGAAAGGAGCTTGAGGAAGAGGACGCACCACCACTCAGCAGAGCGAATGAACTGATCTGGTATACAGATCAAGGAATGAGCTCGGCACCGAAGCGGGTATATACAGCAAGTTCAGCAAATATGAAGGAATCGTCTCGCTTGGTAAATATGCCTCGGTATTTCAAGCAGAGGTTTATGCAATACTTGCATGTGCAAGGGCAAATAACATGAGAGCCTACAACAACAGGCAGATCAGGACCTACAGTGACAGTCAAGCTGCCCTTAAAGCACTTCAGAGCTCTAAGGTAACATCTCGGCTGGTATGGGAATGCGACGAAGAACTTAGAAGACTGGCGTCTCGGAACAGTGTAACACTGGAGTGGGTCCCAGGTCACAAAGGAATCGCAGGCAATGAAAAAGCTGACGAACTTGCAAGAGCAGGATCGTCAACACTGATGAACGGACCCGAACCATCTGTGGGCATTCCCAGATGCTCCACTAGGTCATGGTTAAAAGGGTGAATAAAAGAACAACACAAAAAACACTGGAAGAATACGCCCAGGCAAACGCATGGGAAGAAATTTATAGAAGAACCATTAGAAAAAGTAGCGAAAGAACTGCTCTCAATGAGCAGGAACAAACTACGCACCATAACGGAGCTTCTTACGGGACACTTTCCCACAAAGGAGCACTTGAACAAAATAGGGATAACGGAGACCTTATATGCAACTGTGAGACGCTGGACCACAGGAGGCATTTGGTATTTGGCATTTGGTAGACCCCAAATGACTCCAGAAGACTTCTACAACCATCCAGTAAAGAACCTGTATGAGCTAATAAAGGGAACGGATTGGCTGAATAGGCTGTAGTCAGAGCATTAGGAGAATCCACAATAAGCCCAAGGAGCTGAGGTGGTGACGGCGAAGAGACGGCTCCTTTAAAATTAAAGTCGATAATTTAGAGCTTGACATGTCGGTGAGCCGCTAACGTAGCGTCTTAAATAGCAGCAAAACAATATAAAACATTTCACTTACATTTTGTTAAAAATGCTGTTAGCCGTGTGATGATGAAAATGCTTTTTTTATTTTAATATTATACCAATATTTCTAATTCCATTGTTCTCGTTATTAATTACTTGGGTCTCCAATTTCGCACGTGGCAGCTTTAAATGTAAGTAACACAATCTAATTCGTTTCTCTGGAGTCTATAAAAATAGGAAAAATCAACAAAATGAGCTAAAACGTAGTCAGATAATTAGAAATAAATTAATTTTGTTAGCGAAGGAAGGAACACATTAAGTTATCTGAAATTACTTTCCCTATGGTGTAGAGACAGTCAAGAGGAAAATAGCCCAAAATAGCCAACTTATTTAATTAGAATTTCCCACAGGGTTTCGATTATGTGGCTGGAAATCAACGTAGATTAATTAAAAAAGGTCAGATAGTATCTCTGTACTGGTTGAATAGAATATTGTCACGTTTGGCTTGGAACATAACAATTTTGGAATACAGCAGCGAGATTAACTCTACAGAAGACAATCGGGGATAGCTTTTCCGAAAACTGTTTTTAATTACACTAACTGTGCAGTCAGTCAAGTTTTCGGGGTACATGTAATTTGATTCCCGACATTTTCAGTTTACCTGGTCTTTATTAGTAATTTTGTTCTCGGTTACCAAGGAGACCCAAATTAATTTTTATAATTTTTATTATAGACAAAGTATTTACAACAAAAAGTTTCTACAAAACAATATTAACTAAAACAAAGAACGAAACATATATGTCGGCACATTCTCATTTAGGTCCTCTACAGCTTTACGTTTACAGGTAGAATTTTGTACATCGTCTCTCACCACTTTTCAGGATCTTTTGAAGACAAAATTACTTGTTATTAATAATTAATAATTAATAATTGTGTTTCTCGTCCACTGAAAATTATTTAGGTATTTATGGGCCAATTCAACACAAATTTAAAGAAAAATAAATGAGGAAGCATAATACAAAACAAAACTAAACATCACAGTTGAATTGATATCTAACCTGCTACCTGGCGGGAGCCAAATTACCAATATACAGTCCTCGGCACCTCCAAGTGACTCCTTTAGGCTTCTCGTGCTCTTGGTTGTACAGTTTATGCGCTTCTTCCTATCTTCTTCTTGGAGAAATCCTACCTTAACTCCTCTATTCCAAGAAGTTAATATCTTCAACAAGTTAGAGCTTTGCATTCGAAGATAATGTGTGAGGCTGTTTCTTCCTCTTTCATGAACGACTGACAGATTCTTTCCTCCCTCCCATGGTATGCATGAGAAGTGACCTGCTGGTAATCCTCAGTTTATTAATTCATCTTTACTGATGGTTGGTATTTCGTTGGTCAGTAACTCCGAAGATTTTTTGACCAGGAGTTTGCTTAGGCATGTAGGTCTAGTACTTCCTGCAATTTTTGATATACACAATAATGGTTCAACAAGAGTGAATACTATTTCCGATCCTTTCTTTGCAAGGGTAGCTACCATTTTATTGCCTACTGTACTTTGCATTTTTTAAGTCGTCGATTTTAAAATTTAAAGAACCTTTAAACCTCACTGCAGGACTTGTCTACATTAGTAGCTATTTTTGTGATAGATCTACGAGGATATATTGAAAAATTCTTAGCCTAATATAGAACCAAACAAAATTTCAATGTCAAAATATTTCATTACTCAACATATTCTCCTCTTAATTGAATACATTTATTAAAGCGAACCTGCAATGTCTCTAGACCTTTAAAAAAAGTGTTTCTTCTTGCTCTGCAAACCAGACCTCCACAGCTTTTATTACCTCCTCGTTGGAAGAAAAGTTACGACCTTTTAAACTTTTTTTCAGTTGAGGAAAGAGATGATAGTCGGATGGAGCCAAATCTGGTGAATAAGGGGGGGTGTTATAGTAATTCAACCCTAAATCACGAATTTTTTGCATGGCAACATGAGATTTGTGTGCAGGGGCGTTGTCCTGCAAAAACAAAACACCTTTGGATAGCTTTCCGCGTCTTTTCTCTTTAATTTTTTCCCGTAGAGTGGTCAGTAATGTAGAAATAGTAATCTCCAGTTATTGTTTTACCCTTATACAAAAAATCAGTCATGATTACTCCATGGCAATCCCAAAACACTGAAGCAAGAACTTTATCAGCAGATTTTTGGACACGAAACTTCTTAGGTTTTGGAGAACCAGAGTGTCGCCATTCCATCGATTGTTGCTTTGTTTCTGGATCGTAGAAATGTACCCAAGACTTATCCATAGTAACAATTCGGTTTAAGAAGTCTACATCGTTTTCAAATCGAGCACAGATCGAACGCGATGCTTCTACCCTTGCACGCTTTTGGTCAACATTCAAACTTTTGGGATCCATTTTGCAGCAATTTTTCTCATGTACAAATTGACGTGAACTATATATGATGAACGCGTTCGTACGAAATATTCAGAGCTTCAGATATCCGTTTTAGCCCAATTAGACGATCTGATAAAATCATGTCATGAACTGCATCGATATTTTCGGGGACTGACACAGAAACTGGCCTTCCCGATCGGTCATCATCTTCAATGGAAAATTTACCTCTTTTGAAGCTTGCAGTCCAATTTTTCACGTTCGCATACGAAGGGCATTGATCACCAAGGGTATTAAGCATATCTTCGTAAATCTGCTTACGTCTTAACTCTTTTAAATACAGGTACTTGATGATGGCTCGATACTCCAATTTTACGATTTTCACAATTTTGGTGGACATCTTTTTTCTTTGAATTTAATGCGTAACTTAGTTTACTTTTTTGACGTCAAACTTCACACTGACACTTTTAATAAGTTATTGTTCGTTGGTATGGTAACGCAATATTTTGTTTATGCATGGAACTGGTCTAGGCCAACTAGATATCAACACATCGCAATGCTACCATTTTCCGTTAAAGTGTCGGTTAATTGCAATAGACGATTTAGAAAAGTAGGGTTTTGTTGAATTCTCGTCCTCTTTTTTCTCTGTATAGAGCCATTGTCCTTAAACTATTTATTCAAATTCAAAATTGAATTTCTGCATGGAGATGCTTTTTTAAATAGAAAACGAATTCTTCTTACGGTTGTTGCAATTGAATCTGTTTAGTTAATTGGGCGACAATAACTGTCAGTTTGAATTTTAGTCTACTTAGCTGTAGTTTTTTCCGTGGAAACATGTTAACGAAAAAATTTATGTCCATCTGCTATTTTTCATTAGAACTATAACAAATCGAAAAATGCGAGAAAACCTCTTTCGAATAATATAAAACATACTGGTAGCTCCATTTAAAAATCAATCGTAATTATTAATTGAAAATATTTTTCTCAAGTCCCAATTTATTTTTATCTTATTCATAAGCATTTTTAAAAATGTGTCATATTATTTTGGGACATTCTGTATATAATGGATTTATAAATTTTGTAACACACAATTAAATATCGAACGATAATAATGTGCTAAAGAGAAAATATAAACACCTCCAAGTTCAAGTTTTTCTTAAATAATATTTGGTACAAAAATAAAAATAAAATAGCATTAATTTTGTGTTTCTTATTTTATTTTATTTACTCGGATTTTTTTCTTAGGAATATATATTTACTATTGTTTAAATTGAAGTATAGTTATTGAATTATCAGGACAACTTATTATTATAAAAAATATCTACGAAGTTAAGCATATCGAGATAAACACATTTTTTCGAGTAATAACAATCACACTTGCTGAATCATAAATTCTACAACGTGTCGTTTGTACACGAAAATTAATTAGTCTTCAAAATGTATCACTAAAAAGGTATTTTGAATTTATAAACTTCCCCTACATTCTTTGATTGGAATGTGCTACCACTTTCTGAAATATTGATTCATAGTTTATGTTGATTTTTGTTAAAACATGGGTGGAACATCGTATGGTTTATTTTCAAACAATTGTCAATAAAGAACAAAAATTTTATGTTATATCTGTGAAAACATAAACAGCTCTTCACTGGCCAATTCAATATTTATTTATTTACTAAATTATGTTCAATAGTTGTTAGACGAGTGGAAATTAAACATAGATATAGAATAATCGTTTTATACTATTAACCAATTACAAAGTTTTTAGTCTGGGATTAGGCTCACAGAGCTCTACGACGGAGAATATTTACCTTGTACTGATGAGGCGTAACTACGCCGAAACCAGTCTACAAGTGATGTGGTCCCTACTAATTGCAAACCAGAATGGTTGGTTAAATCTTGTAGATCATATCGACCCCTTTTAAAATAGAACTGCGATTCAATGTCTGTCAGGGCATATAGCCCGAGAAGTAGTTGTTTCTTTTAAGTGAACGTTCACGTTTTAGAAAATACTTTCAAAATTTTGTGAGGCGTTAATAGTATAAAACTAGTATTAGTAACGCGCTTAACTAAATGCGAAAATTAAACCTTAAGTGCTTGAGTAGATTTCCAGAAACTTCACCATTTGAATCTACCAAAATTAAAGCTTAAAGATTTAAACTATTTTTGTAGCATTTTTAATAAATTTAAGTTTGTAAAGATTGAATTAAATGTATGCAAGCCTCTGAATGTTATCGTGACAAATTTACACGTCAGTGAAACATTTTCATCCCTACTGTTCCTCCTACTGATAGGAATACCTTTATAAACAATTAGCATCTACTTTTTGCAATAATTTCATTACACTTTTTGAAGTGTTTGATTGATAGAAAAATTTGCGAAATAATGTGTTTTTACAGAGCTTTAGTGTTCTCCATTTTGGTGCAATCTTTGTAAGTATGACTGTGTTAATTGAACTATTATCTCTTTGTGTTTTAAATTGTAATGTATGTTTCGTCAAATATTTTTGATAGGTAATAGGTTTAATTGAAAATTAGAATTTTTTTTACTATATTCCCAAATATTTTTGATTATATAATTGCGTTCAAGATTCTCTTTACTGTATGTTTTCAGACCTGAAAAATTATTTTCAAACTTAGAAATTGAATGCTTTGATTGTTCCACA
Organism: Lochmaea capreae; assembly: GCA_949126875.1. NCBI lineage: Eukaryota > Metazoa > Arthropoda > Insecta > Coleoptera > Chrysomelidae > Lochmaea > Lochmaea capreae. The sequence goes on from OX421409.1 coordinate 17,221,173, forward strand.
GCAGCTCATCATTTCTCTATTAGGCGCATCTTTGAAATAATATAACGGAATTCAAACAATTTTTCTTCAACATTTTCCACTAAATTCGAAAGGTTCTTAAAGAACTTCAGTGAGTTACATAAAAATTATTCTAGCAACCAATGTAAATAGTAGAAATTTTGCCAATTTTTAATAGCTTATTTATCCATTCATTTCCAATGTGTGAAGTGTTCCTCGCCTTGTTCATTCAGTGTGGAATTGAGTCTATTCATTCCATACTATATGAATTATCTGTTGCTTACACTCACTTTTCCCTGAAGGAATCACTGTCTTTGTTATGTATTATGCATACAATTTGCTGACAATCGATCTTAGAAAGATGGACCGCTACTTTTTCTATATTTTAGTGATTTAATTATTTTTTTAAATCTAGGATTGTGAGTAAGCCCATCATCCGTTTTAGAGCTAGGTCTGTATCTGATCATGCTTTAGGTAGACCTGTTCCAGATATTTGACGCGTCAGTCTCAACTGCATAATTGCAAAATCTGCATGTTTTCACTGTCCTCTATCCATCTCGAGAAGGTTTCTAAGAGCAGTGAATTAGAATAAAGCCAGTAAGAACTCCTTCCTTCCCTTTATCAGCAAAATTACTTTGTTGTATCTAAGTGATCGTTTACAGTTCCATACTGTTATGGACTCTGTTGTGGAATTCAGAACCTTCAAAGCAGCATTTTTGAAGCATTCTTGGGCACATAAATTCATTGCTCAAAGAAAAAATAAATCATATAAAACGTCAAATTGGCAAAACTTTTTTTTGTCTACCGTTACGTCTCTATAATTCAAACTATAACATTGCAACTGTGGGTTCTAATTGAGTAGAGGAGACCAGCTCAAAAATATTTTTATAAAAAATTGTATTTAACGATATTTATTATTTTTGTTTTAGAGTTACTTTGAGTAGAGCTCATCCAGGGATCAACCAGTCCGTATCAAATTCCACTTGCAATGGACCCAAAACTCACGCGATTTTATCGGGAGTACATCGTGGTTTCTCCTTGCCAGTAGATATATTGTCCAATACAATTAGTCCATTGAACTATTCAGGCTTAAATGACAGCTGCTCGCATTGCTTCATGGGACATCGTGAAAATTTGAAATCATCTGTCTACAATATGCTGATTAACGAAGGATTTAACAACTATTCAAAATCTAATGAGAATTGTTCGCAATGTTTTAAAGGATTAGATAATGAAGTTCACAAAGACACCAATAAAACAAAACGTGAGTCAATTAATAATCAAACAAATTACTTCCAATAATCTATCACAATCATAATCTTTTTCAAACATACCTGATATATTATTTCAATTTTTTAGTGGTAGGCTGCATGTGTGGGCTTTTCACAACTCAAAGTCCAGCTCTGGGTGATATTCCTTTAAGAACAAAAGCTTTCCACAACGTAACGTGCCATGAAGTAGTTCCAGATGAAGATGCTTGTAAGAAAGTTTGTATGTTTGTTGCTTTAACTCATAATGAATTGCAACCAGCTAATATTTGCTCACATTTGAGCAAGGCTACAAATATAACGGTAAGTTCCTATTATATTACACATTATACTAGTACAAAATAAAAGAATTTTAGATTAATACAAGCACTAATTTGGGAAATTGCCAGATACATGATAAATAAACTTCATACCATACTTGTATAAGTTTGTTACTAGTTCCAGTTCAATGTGAATTTGTTTATTTTCACTCTACATCATATTACAATGTATATAAGGTTGGGTATGTTTGTGTTGTGCAATATAAACACTTGTTCGTTTGTTATTTAGATATTCTTCTTATTATATTAATTACAAACTAGTCCTTAACTAATTAACTACGATGTTTCTTAGTAGTAACTACATTAAGCTGCTATCACAAGTTGTCTTTGTTTTTTCTGCTTGATGTTGATCGTTATATACCAAACTAAAATGTACTTAATTATTTTCACCATTATTTGCTAAGTGTAACCAGGAGTAGTTCAGATATTATAGCTTTGTACTATACCATATACTATTAATTATTGGTTTGTCTGTACACTGAGAAAACTATAGATTCATGTTACAGAACTTGCAGCCTCTTACTGAACAACTAAATCTATAACAGCTTTCGGCAGTAATAGATCAGTGATTTAGATTTATGAATTTTTCTTACAGGCGTACGTGGAATCAAAGATTTGTCAAGAGAATACTGTATGGGTTTTTACAGGACTTGCATCACCCTCTCCAGTTTGCTGCAACCAAGGAGTGTCAATCAATTGTCAAGCCTAAATTTAATTTGATATAATTGCTCAGATTTTTCAAATCAGTTAATTCAGTGTTTTTTTTTTCTTTGTAGATTTAGTGGTATATTTTAATCATTGTAAGACATTTCTCTGTTTAATAAAACTTTAATTACGAATTTTAATTTTGTTTCCTAATTAGTGTCTTAACACCCTACTGGAATTGATATTTAAAAAGTACAAATACCATGATTGGCTTTTTTAACATCAAACAATAAGATATGTCTTTAGTGTCAAAAATTAGATTTGCCTATTTGTAAGCACTTGTAAAGAAAATGCCTGCATGCATTGCAACTAAAATTTCCATTTTGTTTTCGGGAAACACATATTTTAACGTTAAATTCAGAAGTTGTCAAAGTTATACCCTGTATAAAAGATTGTATGATTTGAACACAATGAAAACTTCAGTATTCACTTGTAGATTTTTGTTTTATTTAATCCACAATAAAATCATTTCGAAACGATATCTTTTTAAACACCTTATGGTTTTGTCAACGTAGCTCTTTCAATATTCAATTTCTTACAACAAATCCCGTAGATGGCGCCATTTCCCTTGGCACAGCAAATTAGATTGAATATGTCGGCACCAGTGTGAAAGGTTTTAACATTTTTGAAATGCTTTCAAGTATATTTAGTGTCTGTATGTGCCCGCTAGACTCTCGGATATTGCTATTTACAAAGTGAATATAATTTCGAATTTTTGTCTGTAGTTATACTAATAATTCCAAATCTAAACACTTTATTTCTTATAAATTAATTTCGAAAATTTCAACATGTTATTCATAATTAAATTACACAAAAAGACCCAAGGCTTAGATTAGATTAGAAATGGAGTGGCTCTCTGTCCTATCCCACTGCGACCTTTGCAGATCTGTTGTGGTCCTCCTTATCCTTAGAGCTCGATATCTAGCTTTATTCTTTTTGTTAGACTTATTAGCCTGGATACCGCCTCCCGTGCATAGCTCTCTGCCCTCGGTTTTTCTTCTCCGAATAGGTGAAACCGCACCCTTACTAGGCCTTCGCACTCACAAAGTATGTGCTCCGCGGTTTCGCCTTCTTCCTGGCAAAACCTACTTAGGTTGTCATCTGCTAGGCCGATTGTGTGCATATGGTTCCCCAGCCTACACTGTCCGGTCAGCATTCCCACCATCATCCTCGTCGTTTCTCGACTTTGACATAGTAGGTCGCGTGACAGTTTGTCCGAATTGCTTTTAATGAATAGTTTGGCGTGCCTTTGTCCTGGGGTTTTATGCCACCAGCGCAACTCCTGGTTGTTTACCCATTGGTGGATGCTCTCTTTATTGAGGTTTTTTACAAATCCCAAGGCTTAATCTCATGGATGAAATTTATTTCACAAAATAGAATATGTAGCGGTCATATAATTAGTCAAGTTTACAACCAGTATTGATGTCTCCTAACTATGCCCTTAGATGGCGCTCTATAAGACTGAGAGCTTATTATATTTATACTGTGATATTTTTTAGGTTTTATTGTAATTTGTTAAATATTTTCATTAAAAAAATTTGTAAACCGTTACAAAATTAGCGCCCAACGTGGGACAATCATTTTACCGCCCATGTTAGCTTCACCATCAATCATTTTGCTAACGCCTACTCTGTGTAAGAGAAGCGGGAAAAGTTATTGGCACCTACGGTTTTCTCATACATGATTAAGTTCACTGAAATATGAGAAAAATCGTTACCAACATTTATGCTGGATTTTTCATCCTTAAATAATTTACAAAGCTAAAGTGGTGTTTTACAATTTTAATTGAATATATATAAACGCCGCATTGAATTATATGCAGTGCAATTTCCATACTAAATACCTTGATTGAAACATTACTTAACAATACCCTAGCGTTATTTAAATTTTTGCGATCAATAAATCACTGTTAACAAAGGTAAACGTAATATTGGTCAACAAATTATGTATCCAGTTGGACCGCATTAATGTTGTTTGCAGTTGTTGTAGATGCAAATTTGGGTAAATAGTTGATTAGAATAAACGTCAATTCATTTACGGTCTATGAACAACAGTTTCACAATTGATATAAGAGGAAATCTAGTAGAAATACTAAACATCAGCACAGGAAAAGTGGAAAATAGTGGTTTGGTGATCTATAATTGATACTAGTGGTAATATTTTATAAGTAGCGACTAAATTACAGCTTTTTGGATATAATAACCTAAAATTTGAACAAGTCACATGGACGATAATGATCCGCCGCCCGATCCGGGCGGGGAGGTCACAATACAAAACACGAATGAAAATAATGCGGTAAATACTATTGGACCAAAACCCCAAGAAATCGAAAAAAAGTCAATATACGAGAATCTGGTATATTCAGTGTACGATTCTGGACCCTTCAACGTAATGGTAGAACATATAGAAAAAAATGTAGGGAATCTCCATCCGGTGGAGTTTGGAAAAATCATGCACATCTTAAGAATAAAAGGCATTAAAAACATAACAAAAAAAGGAAGAAATAGAATATGTGTCACATTCCGGCTACCTACGGACGCAAATAACTTTAAAAAGAATGAGGAGGTGAGAAAGAAGGGATTCTATACATTTATACCAGCATCCTTGCTTACAAGCAAAGGAGTGGTGAAAGGAGTGGGAAGCAGACTGGACGAAAAAGAGGTATTGGATAGAGCAAATGAGGAAGCAGGAGGTATGTACAAGATTCTAGAAGCTCGTAGATTGAACAGAAGGGTACAAGACAAGGTTACCCAAGAAATAGCATATGTCCCCACAGGTTCATATATCTTTACATTTGTAGGAAAAAATTTCCCACGGGATATAAGTATTTATAACAATAAACTAAAGGTAACATCATATATTAGACCCATTACACTCTGCTTTAAATGCTTCAGATTTAATCATACAGCAAAACAATGTAATAGTAAAGAAAGATGCGAAAAATGCGGGAAAGAGGACCATAACAAGGAGAACTGCACAGAATTTAAAGCAAAAAGATGTATTTACTGCTGTGAAAATCATTTAATTACAGAACAACTGAAAAATATAGAGGGATGTGAAGAGCTAACAAGACAGAAGAAAATAAATGAAATCATGAGTTTCGAGAATATGGCATACTATGACGCGGCTAAACAAGTACCAAAGAGAAAAGAGGATAACACTTATGAAGACAACATCCCAGATAGGAGCAGTAGAAATTACCCAGAGCTACCTAATAAAACTCCAGAAAATGAAATAATAACCATTAGCCAGAGGAGAACAACAATACAAAGTAGTAGCAGAACACCAAATAGAACATATAATGAAGTGATAAAAAGTAAAAGAAGATGCCCGAACAGCCCAGGTTTTGATAAAGATGCACAACAGGGATGCTACGTGAGCAGTCCACTGTACCCAAGTAGTCCAATCACAGGTAGGCCTAATTATAATAAAAATATTACAAATAATTCCCCATCTAAAAGTGAATTCAGCACAAACGTCATTGATTTTGATGAATATTTGGCAGATCAGAATGTCCCAGTAGAAATCCTAATAAATATGTCCAAAATAATATATGAAAACTTGCAAAAAAGGGGAGTCTCCCCATCACAAAATATGAATACTAATATAGATAATTTAAAACAAGACACAAATAATTTTAAGGGAGGAAAAGAGGATAATGGGAAGTCCATATCTGTTTTAGATATGGAGGAAGATGAGTGGTAAGAGATAAAGTACACTAAATAGGGAGGGTGGCATAATAATGTATTCTTTTAGTATATAAAATTCAGAGTAATACAATGGAATTTAAGAAGCGTGAGATCTAACAATATAAATCTTGAATATCTGATTAATAGGGATGAGCCAAATGTAATTATGCTACAAGAAACATTCTTAAAAAACAGTATGAAATGGATAGTAAAAGGCTTTAATATATATCGAATAGACAAATCAGAAGGGCACAACGGTATTGCAACCTTAATAAGTAATAAATTCTCATCATATTCATATCAGCTAAATTTAAGAAATAAACCTTGTGGTATAATTATACAGGCAATAGTAGTAAAAAGAATGCTGATCATAAATACTTACTTCCCTGTAGACACTAAAATCAACAGAAATTTCTTGAAAGATATATGTCAAGAATTGAATAATTTTGATTATATTATATTCGCTGGGGATTTTAATTCTAAAAACTTGGTGTTTGGTAATCATATTAATAACAGAAATGGCAACATTTTAGTAGAGGTACTTTTAGATTCAGGGTTTATGGTAATGAATGATGGTAGAGCAACAAGAATAGGACTGCCGGGACAGAATAAAAGTGTCACAGACCTGTCATTTTGCACCAGTAATCTAGGTACAGTAGGAACATGGGAGTTATATCCTCAAGATAAGGGAGACAGTGATCACTTTCCAATTAGACTTGATTTTGACATAGGGGGAGAAAATGCTCATAATTTTAACCAAGAAAAAAATGAATTTAGAATGAAAAAATATAATACTAAGAACATGGATTGGGAGGAATATCATCTTAAATGTATGCAATTAGGAAATCAAATGGAAAGTAAGGGATATAGGGATATAGTAGAATTAATTGAACAAGGATACAGTATGACCAAACCCAAGAAAATAAGCATGGGTAATAATAGGAGGAAAGAAAAAAATAATAGGACAATTAATAAATGGTGGGATAGGGAGTGTGATATAATGTTAGGAGAAAGAAGGAAGGCAATCCTTTTATACTTAGAGGATAGTAGTACAGGTAATTATATAGCAATGAAAAAGAAGGTAGCGGAGACCAAAAAATATTTTAAAAAGAAAAAGAAAAACAGCTTCATAGATTTTTGCTCTACGCTTAATAGGGATTGCAACATGTCTTATATATGGAAAGTGGTTAAGGGTTTTAGCAGAGGCAATAGGTATAATAGGAAAACAGAGTTTATAAGAAATAATTTAGATAATTTCTTGGAATTAGTAACTACCCCGGAAGTCTGGGATGATGGAGAGGAGATCATATATAATATCAAAACATGGGAGGAGTTTAGTATGAATGAGTTAAATGTAGTGTTAAGTGCAAGGAAAAAAGATAAGATGCCAGGTGTGGATGATTTGGTGTACTCGTTGTTTAGAGAATTACCGTATAGTATAAAAGTGGATTTGATTAGAGCTTTGAATGGAATCATCTTAGAGGGTAACGTACCGGAGGAATGGAAAATACAGATAATTTGCCCGATTCTGAAACCCCTAAAAGACCCCATGTTAGTGGAGAGTTATAGGTTTATAGCTTTACAATCGTGCGCATTGAAGATCGTAGAAAATTTGATCAAAAATAGAATAGAATATAAGTTGGAGGCAGAGCAATTAATTAATAAGAGACAATCAGGTTTTAGGAAGGGAAGGGGAATTATGGATAACTTGGTGTATTTGCAGACAAAGGTGGTGGATGCCTTTATAAATAATAAAAAGGTAATTGCGGTTTTTCTGGATATTAAAGCAGCATATGATAATGTTAGGATTAAATTATTAATGAATAAATTAGCTAAATTAAATATCCCACAGTCATATATAGAATTTTTAACAGCGGTATATAGTAATAGAAAGGTACTAGTTAAGGAAAATCTCACAGGTGCTACTTCAAGAATAGGCAGTGTAAATAAAGGCATCCCACAAGGGTCAGTGCTCAGTCCGCTACTATTTGCGGTATACACAAATGATATTTATGATCAAATGGAGGAGGGAGTGGATTTGTTAGGCTTGGCGGACGACATGATGATCATTGCGAGTGGGAAAGATATGGAAACAATATGCAGGAGAATAAACGACTCACTGGAAAATATTAGCGAATGGATAGGGAAACATGGGTTTGAAATGTCAACACAAAAATCTAAAGCGATAATTTTTCAAAAAAGGAAAGGTAGAGGAAATATACCTAGCATAGTATTTAAATATGAAGTAATACCATATGTCAAAGAGGTTAAATACTTAGGAGTAGTATTGGATGAGAAATGGAAGCTAAGCGCTCACATTGATAGGGTGGTGGCAAAAGCGCAAAAGGGAATTGATGTTATGAAAGCGGTTACTAGCTACTGGTGGGGGGCGGACTCAAAAATAATAGATATGATATACAAAGGTATTGTTAGATCTCATTTAGACTTCGGTTCATTCCTAATATTTAATACATCAAAGCAGCAACTAAATAACCTAGACAAGGTACAATTTAAAGCGTTAAGAGTTATCTTGGGGGCTATGAGAAGCACTCCGACAGCTTCACTGTGGGCAGAAGCGGGGGAACTTCCACTACATTGGAGACGTATATGGTTGGCACAAAAATTCATTTTGAAACACTTGGCGTTAAATAATAGTATAGTCACAAATAAGTTGGTGGACTTATATAGATTCCAACAGGAAATAGCAGACAATACCAACTTCCCCTTATTAGAAGGGTTGGATAGAGCTTTAAGTTATCATAATTTAATTAGAAAATATAATGTGTTACCATGTTTTTCAGTTGGGTACAGTGCACTGCTCATGGATATTCCCTGGGAAGATATGGGGTTAAAGAAAAACAACTCATTCAATCAAATTGAATTGGATGGGATCATTAAAGAGAGATGGAGCGATTATGAAATAATCTATACAGATGGATCTAAAGACAGACAAGAAAATCGAACTGGTATGGGGATATATATGAAAAATAGGAAGTGTAAAATAAGTATCAGAGTCGCGGATGAAGCTACTATATGTACAGCAGAGCTGCTAGCTATTCATGAGGCAATCAAAAGAATAAGGGAAGTAGGAAATAAGAATTCATTGGTGGTATCAGATTCCAAGAGTGCTTTGCAAAGAATTGCTAAAAAAGGAATTTGCGGGAAAGCAGAATACCCAGAGTTGAATATAAGGGATATGCTATGGGAAGCGAAGAAAAATAATCAAAGTATCAAGCTGAGCTGGATACCTAGTCATTCAGGTATTAGTGGGAATGAAGAAGCAGATAAGCTGGCTAAGAATAGCTTAAAAAAAAGGGAGAAGCATTACAACAAAGTAGATTACAAAGATATTATGGTTAAAGTAAAAGAGAAAATTAGAAAAGATTGGGAAGAAGAATGGATGGAACTATGTAAGATTAAAGGAAAGAAGTACTATAAAATAGTAGGGAAACTACCAAATAAGCCGTGGTTCCATGAAGTAATGGTCAATAGACAGGCTGCAACAACAATGAATAGACTTAGGTTGGGACATTGTGCATGCCCAGAACATCTCCACCGGATAGGTGTAGTTAACTCCCCCAATTGTGAATGTGGACAATTAGGTAGTATAAGACATATGTTGTTGGAGTGTCCTATAAATAAAAGTAACTGTGACAATCTATACAAACTAATGCTTAAAAACTGCATGGGTTATGAAGCTGCTTTATGTGTAGAAGATATGCTTAGAAATCCTTCAGTGCGTAGTGCTTCGCTTTTGTGCAAATTTTTCAAAAATTGTAACAGAACTATATAAATTTATTTTAGATACAGGAAGAAGCGGTGTCTCCGAGGCAGATGCACGGAAGTGCAGCTTCATCCTAGAAAACTAATAGTAATAAATAGTACTGGGTAGATAATTCGAACGAGTTGAGCCCACAGAAAAGGAAAAGAAGAAGAAGAATAGTTGATTAGTGAAAAACTATACAGTCAACATTGCAATACCGATAGGAATTATCAGATACGGTTAGTAGAATAGAAACGATGAATATCTGGATTCCAAAATATTCGATTTTACCGTTATTAAAATCTACATCTAAATTCAATTGTTCAATGTGTAAAATATGTATTTATGGAAGCCATATAGTTCAATTGACAATTGGATTTAATGTTTACGTACGTTTAATTCGTGTCAATTATAACATTCGGTTGGTGTACACAAATTTATAATTTGCCTAAATACATTTTTTAATTGTTCTTTATTACCACTGGGATATTTTTTAAATTTCACGGTGCATTAGATGCATCATAGTTAAACTTACTAATAAACTGGTAGCACATGACACATGCATTCATTCGATTGGGTTGTGCTCAACAACCCAGGCACTTGGACTGAATGTTTGTACCATTTCCCATGTTATCTACTTCCATTCCAGAAGGGCACTAGTTTGACTGGAGGGATTTTCAGTAGTTGTAATGGTTGTATTGTTTCCTCTCCAAAGTGCTTCCGTCTGAGTCCATATAAGTACTCGCAGAAGCAGAGTATGTGAGTAGGTGTTTCATCATAGAGTTCACATTTCCTGCAGATGTTTCCTCTGGCTGCAGTGTCCACTCACCAGGTCGGTAACTGTCTTCAAATGTCTCTTACTCAGTTTCAATAGCCATTCCTTGGGTGCTAATTTATCATCAAAAACAGCATGTCATACAAATCCAAGTGATACTACCCGACCGGTTCTACAATTTGAGTATTAACCTTGCATACGCTATACGTAGGATAACGGGTCACTATTGCGTTCTACAATAGAGGTATATCTGTATTCCAAGTATAAACCAGAGTATAAGTTATCTATACCAGTTTGAGGGTATAATAGAGGGATAAACTTATTCTGCATTTCTAATGGTTGGTTTTGACATTTTTGTCCACTCTAGCTCTTTTCTATTATTATTAACAGTATCGGTTCTTTTACATTCTGAAATAAATTTAATGGCATGCATGTCTGCAATAAAAATAAAATCAATATGATGTACTTACTTACAATCTCTTTAACCTCTTCCACTAAACTCAATAACACATCAACTTCATTGGATGTGAAATTATTACAACGTTTTTAATCCCATGATTGAAAATACTACAATGCTAATAATTTGCAAAACCAAACTATCAAGCAATCATCAAATTCATAAATTGGGTTACGGTTATGATGAAGAAATGTCAGAAATTTCCACTTTTCAAAGCGTCAAATCTCAAAACGTTGGTTGATTGGAACTACTAGCGAGATATTCTCGGAATAACTGTGCCTCTCATAGAAATCGATTGTAGAACCGACAACAAGTTATTCTCGGTATAAATCTAGGTATAAAATATCGAAGGAATAACTATACCGACTTTTATACTCCCATTGTAGAATCGGCCCTTAGTAGATGCAAAAAACATTAGTGGCATTAGTTTTAAACTATCAGTGGTTGTCAAACTTATGACTTTAAAGGATCAAATAATCGGATTTGACACTAGGCATGTTTTTTTTACATCATTTATTCACCATTGGTTGAGTGACGTCATTCTCCGCTGCAACAAAATGTTAGAGTCATCAATGGACATAAAAAACGCAGTTGTTTACATCATTCAAAATTATATCTGACAATCGATACCACTATAAATTTTTTGAATTTCTAACACTGTTAATAGTGCAGTCAATACTTAATCATCACATTCTGAATTGATTTTTATTTATTCGTCCATGTCTTTAATAATCCGCATCAAATCTTTACTCTTTTGAGGTTAAGCTGTCATTTTGTAGACCTCCAAATTCATCCACCACCTCGAAATACCGGTGGAATGGTTTGCAATTTTGGTTGATGCAACAGTAATAAATGAACGCGTCATGTCTTCAATCTACAATCCACCAATGAATATTAAAACGTGCCTACTTTAAAGAACCATTTGGTTCACCAATGCTCACTGGCTGGATGTGAGCAAAAGCTAACTTAAACATGGAATTGGTGCCACCAATCATGAAGGTCAGCTGGTACTATCCATGATAATTGGACTGGGTTCTTCTAGGGTAGATATAAATTTCGTTTTGAACCATTTTTCGCAGTACATATTATCATGGTAGTCGCAAGGACTTCGGCTACTTGTAAAATCTATACCTGCATCTTCAACAAAACCATTCTCTCCTCCTACATACAGGATTATATACAGTATGGTGCAAATGAAAGGAATAAATTCGTTATTTCGTAAGCCGGTGACTTTAAGGAAAAATCCCGAAACCTGTCGGCTATTCGTAAGGATACCTTTTTAATTTTGACATCATCTATATGAGCGTAGTGACCTATTCAGCCGTATCAATATGTACAGTAATTGATTTGCGTATTGTGTTAATATTATTGATGAAATTTCAACAGATCTCTTAATAAAATGTATTAAGTATTGGTATGGTGTATTTATTGACACCCAAAAATAAATTTTGTGAAGGCAGTCAATGGTTGTGAAATGTCTTATCTACCTACTTTTTACCTTTTTAAAAAATCTAGTTACCTTATCAACATCAACATTGATACTTGGACATAATTAACTTTCTGTCAAGTGATTGATAGTATTATTGTATTAGACGAATTCAAAAAGTCTTTGTACCTATCAACATGAAGCTAACTGAAACGCAAAGAATTGACATTCTAATAATGATTGGTTGTGGAGATAAAGCACGTACGCATAAAGAAGTATGTACGTTATTTGATAATAAATACCCCAACCGAGAACCAATTTCACAATCCAATATTGAGAAGAAATTCAGAGAAACGGGTCATGTCAAAGACCTCCAAAAGGTAGTAGAAAACCAATATCAGAAAACAAACAACTAGAAGTTCTGTTAGCCTTTCAAGATAATCCCCATACCAGTTCACGGCAAGTAGCATTAGATAACGACATGGACCATTCAACAGTTCTTAGAAAGCTAAAGAAGGAAAAGTGGCATCCCTACAAAGTAAGTTTGGTACAAGAGCTTATGGAAGATGATTTTGATAGACGATTTGAGTTTTGTGAAATTTTGATGGAACAAAATAACAGAGATCCGATGTTTTTAAAAAAGGTTCTTTTCTCGGATGAAGCTACATTTCTACTAAACGGTCATGTCAATTGTCAAACTTATCGGTACTGGGCTACGGCAAATCCACACTGGATGCAAGAGTACCGTACTCAATACCCAAAGTTAATGTTTGGGCGGGAATAATAGATAATAGGATTATTGGACCATACTTTTTCGAAGAAACCTTAACAGGTCCTCGATATTAAGAATTTCTTGAAAACTTCTTGCTACCGGAATTGAACCGGCTGTTTCCAAACAGAAATGATTTATGGCTGCAGCAAGGTGGTGCGCCTCCATACTATGCTGTCTTGGTGCGCAACTATTTGAACAACGTCTTTCCAAATCAGTGGATAGGTCGAAGAGGAACAATAGAATGGCCGCCTAGGTCACCTGCTTCGACTCCACTTGATTTATTTTTATGGGGATACTTGAAAATTAAAGTGTACCAAAATAGACCACAAAATATCAATGAACTAAAAGAAAGGATAGGCATTGAGGTTGCACAAATAACTCCCGAAGTTATAGAGAAGGTTCGAGAAGAGTTTGTATTTTGTATTTGTATTTTAGCTGAAGGTAAACAATTTGAGCACTTAATTTAGGTTTCGTTGTATTGAATGAGTAATACATATTAAATATTTATTGTAATAATAAAATTTTATTAATTTTTCAAACAAATACAAAAATCAATTACTCGGACATATTAATATGGCTGAATAAGTATATGAGGTCAAAAATAAAAAGGTATCCTTACGAATAGCCCGTTTTAAAATAAAAATCGACGGGTTTCAGGATTTTTCCAAAGTCGCCGGTTTACGAAATATCTAATTTATTCCTTTCATTTGCACCATACTGTATATTGATCCCAGCGTGTTTTCTTACAATGATTTAATACAGTAGGTATTATTTTGCCATTTTTTCCTAATTTGACCTGTGCTGAAAATCCACGCCTCATTCAAAACCTTTGGTTTATATAAGTTGGAAGCTTTTTCTTCGGAATATTTTCTATGAAACTGCAACTTCTTCTATCGTACAGCAGCAATCTCCACTGAAAATGTTCTATTACACTATATTCTATTACACTCTCCTGTTGAGGTAACTGAATTTTTTTTGGCCTGACTAAGTTTTCCTAAAATTTCTGTTTCCTCTGACAAATTTCTACTATATGTATAAATTATCTTGATCGGCACTGATGATAATAATTCTATACTTTTTTTAAAACCATTACCTTCATGTTTATATATACTTTTGTCGTTAGTATGGTTAGAAAAAAAAGTGTTTCTTGTTATACCTACCAGATATAATGAAAACATATTTAATAATATAAGTCCATTGAGAAAGGAAAAAAAGTAAGCGGTATGCTACAAATTTCTTCCCGTCACAAATAAATTAAACAACTCTTTTCAGTGAATTAGCGTACCGGCGAAATTAGAAAATGGTTATTAAAACTTCAAAACTCGAGAAGTTATGAGAGTCTTTGTCTGAATTACATCAGTGTAAGAGTTTTGGGGAGAAAATAAGTTTTTGGGTACATATCTTTATTAAGAACTAATTTCTACAGTTCTTTGCGGTAATTGGATTATTCATTTCTTTCGACAGTAAATCAAGGACTTTATTTTGTCTTTTAATTTTTGCATAATTTATTGTCAAAGATCGGGTCAGTACTCATTATTATTATTTTACATGCGATTTCTAGTTTTTAGTCTGAAAATGTGAATAAATAATGACGAAATCATAATCTGATGTTAGTCTGCTTAAAAATACTTTATAGAGGTACCTATTCTTTTCATCAAGCTTGATTGTTTGCATTTCAAAAGCACTTACCGTTCTTGGAATTTGATTTAATTATTTTTGTGAGGCTTTGCCTCACACGGGAAAAGCATTTATGGATGTTCAATGAACATGGTTAAGAATTAACCACCGGTTACGACAAAATTCGGGTTTTACAATATGTGGTCAAGGGTATAAGTGTAGGTTAACTATTAAAATATTTAACTGCATCCCAAATTACGGGTAACTGTGCCAACCAAGGAAATCTAACCTAATTTATGATTGTCAACTGCATCAACTGTCAAATTTTAAAACTATATTATTGTTATTTTCAATTACAAACAATTAGAAAAAGAACGATTACGATGTTGATGTCTATAGCAGCGACGATGAAGCCAGACGGCCAAAAATTATTCGTCCATTCGACAACCACGATTTTTTCTGCAGATTTCGTTTGTCCAGGAGGACAGAAATTCTGTTGAAAGAAATTGACGAAGCTATATCCCATCCAACATTAAGGTAAGTTTTATCAATTTATCAAGAGTTAAAAAAATATGTTTTTATTGAAATTCTCCTTGATTACAGAAATGATGCTCTTTCTGCATGTTGGTAGTTTCTGTATAAAAACTGTAAAACATAACCACTGAATATAAAGGAATCGGAAGGGTCTCTTGCCATAGAACAATAAGTACACGCACCTTTTGTGCGCAGTGACAGCCTGTCGAAAATAGGATCACATTTCGAGGTTGCTAGATTGTTGTTTGTATTCATGCCGTTAGGGAGCTGTTGCCAGATATCCGCCATTATTACTGTTTGTTAGATTGTTAGTTGTTTATTTTTCATTGTTTTCTCTTATTTCATCATTATCATTTTACTATAATTGTTTAATAGTGTGTAAGTTAATAGACATAATGTTTTGTTCTGCAAAAAATTGTAATTTTAATAGCAGAAACTTCAATTGCAGTTTTTTTCGTTGGTAGCACTATCAAAAAATCTGAAAATATAAATTGATCGTATTTATAAATCATGAAATAAACAATCAAATACAAATATTTAACTTGCAGTCTAAAAATTTTTCATAATAGTAATTTGCTGTTTGAAAATTTGCGATATACCTATTAAAATAAGTTGCTTTCACTGTCCTTTATGCCGCATGTTAAAATCCGATTTTCTTACACTCATAACTTCGAAAATAACCTTGATAAAATCCTACAAGCACATAGCGAGTTTCAAGATCTGAAACCATACCTATTGAATCTATTAAGGCCGGCTCTGATTGCAAAAATGCAGGCGGTAAAAAGAAAGTTGAATTCACAGAAGAAACTAAAAACGAAATATGTAAGAAGCGAAGTGCACGAATTTTATTTTAGGAAAGAAATCCCAACACTTGCTAAAATTTCAGATGAAACGAATAAAGATCCCTGAAATGGGCCGAACGAATCTACGGGAAACGCTACAGGAATTAACATTTAAATGGACAGAAATGGATAGAAAAGCTATTCTAATTGATACTGACGAAATTATTTATTGGAGACGGAGATATCTAAGAAATTTTTTTTCTAAATTACGTGCAGAAGGCAAACCAATATTTTACTTGGATGAATGAAGGCTGAGGCAAGATTTTGGGGAAGGATTATCTACAGGATTGATGAGTTCATAAAAGAAATATTTATACTACAATTTGAGTTGTTAAAAATATACACTTCTTTGGTTAGTACTTCGTTTTGTAAAATTGTTGTTGAGGTGAGCTTTGTACTATTGGATGATCAAACAATTTACGGGAAATTTCAATTTTCCGTTTACCGATTCTTCGATAAAACCCTGTATATTTTTGGGAGATTTATAAGTTGGTGAGAGCTACAACTTTAAATAGAGTTGGTTACTTTATACAGTCAGTTAACTCTTGTTTTTTTATTTCACCACCAGAAGTCAATTCTAAAAAAAACCTTGATACAAAAAAATACGACGTCTCCAGTTGTTAGCTAGTAAAGTGGCCTTAACAGCCAGGAAAAGAAGGAAAATAGGATTCTTGGTAAAGTACGGCATTTCCTGTTTCTATTTTATTTCTCTTGTTTTCCTAAGGAAGGTTTTTTGGTGTTTTAGTCCTTTTATCAAGGGATTGCATAAATCTGCCGGAAGAAGGTAATTTAGGTACACGCTTCTAAGAGATATTTATCCAAATTCAAACTCAAAATGTTTTATACTACTGAAAAATAAATCTGTGTCTTGTATATCACAGCAGGTTGAGCTTAAGATTCTCCTCTGTAGTTGACAATTTTAAAAAGCAACAGTTCTATCATAATTTCTAAAGTATATTTTCCACGTTGCGACAAATCGCAGCGATTTGTTGCTGGGACAAAACGCTGCGAGAAAAAGTACAATCAGCACATCGATAGTTTGTTGCTGCAACTCATCCAGGCATACGGAAAACGTTGCGTGTTGCCAACTTCGTTAAAAAATTGGCAGTTCTGGTTTCATAACCTCAAAAAATTAGCAGGTGAAAATAAAGCAAATAGGAGTAGTTTCTCTAGAATCAAGTCTTGAAGTTAACAGAATGGATAAGGAAAACATTGAGGGCATTGTTTTAGTAACAGTAATTAGTAATATGGCCTGTGCTGCTCTACTAGAAGAAAAGGTAGAAAAAATCCTGTGACAGCAATGTCAGAGCGTAGCAGCCAATATAAATTTTGGGTTGGTGCGACAAAATCCACCAGAAAAGTTACCAAGTTTCAGCGACTTCTCGCTCGTACATAGAGCAAGTTCTAATTCATGCGACCTACGCGCCCAACGAACAAAAACGCCAATTTGCATGCAACTTTTTCGAGTTCCAGCGTCAACTCGCACCGTGGAAAATGGACTTAACACAAACTCTCTGACAAACAAAAAACACAAAGTGAGACTGCTATCAGAGTTTTGACAGCTCAAAATATTGAAGCAAAATGATTCTGTGGAATGAAAGCGAAAACCTCCATAGAGGATTGGGGCACAATAGATCTTTTAGGTCTGAGTGAATGTCACTTTTTGGAGCCAAAGCGTGATAAAGACATCTTGTTTACTCCCAAGCGATGGAATTTGTATTTTTAACGTACTGCAATACTCTGTAAGCTAGTAAGGTTATATTCGATCCCAAAACCACTTTTTGAACACGACAAAACTTCGACAGAGTCTGTTCCAATGAATACACTAGTACACCAAAGCAGAGGAGGCCAATGTTTCAACTTGTTTTCAAAGTATACATCAATACCTAATAAATTTTGTCAAAGAAAGTAATGATATTTTTGATAGTATTGAAAGGGTTTACTTTTTTTATCAATAAACTCTTTCGCACAGTGTTTTATATGCTTCAAGTAGCCAAAAAGCAGCTCATGGAAATGTTTTACGTTCTATGATAGCAATCCACCGTTCCAATTTTCATTCGTCAAGAGGGTATTCGAGCCTTGAAGATCTTTCGCTTTCGAGTATAACTGCTTTCAGTGAATTTCACCAGACATAGATATTTATTCATGAGTATATTCTCCTCGAAATATAATTTCATTTATGACATTACTTATTCAAAATCTCCATTCCTCTGTTTGAAAATGTAATTACACATGGTCACAGACGACTAGGTCATAAATGGAGTAGAATATGATGTACAATCTAAAATGTGAAACAACTTTGTACACAGTAAAACTTCGTGAAAATAATCAAACTAAAAGTTTTTCTACAGCTGTACTAAAATATAACATTTTCCAGACATTGTGGTGGAGAAATCAAGGATCAAGGTCATATACGAGGATTGGCTTTTAATTGTTGCATATAATAACATTGTTGGGGCCTGTCAACAAATATCAAATGTCAATATTAACTGTTATGTTTATAGTTTGGCAAGTTTATCTGAAGCCGTTCAACTATGAAAAAGATAAAGTGCTAAGTTTGTAGTGATAATAATTAAAAAATGGACTTTTTATAATTAACAATTTGATTGAACGTTAATTCTTTAATGTGCTTGTTTCCTTGGATGTTGTCTTTTAACATTATTTTTTCAATTTATGAATATGAAAAGATGAACACTTTTACAAATTTGTTATGGGCTTCTTCAAGCTCTGGCAGCGTTGTGCGAAAACCGTCATTTTCGCGCCCTCCGAAAGGCCTTCGTTGCTTAGCGACCAGCTGACTTCTTATTGGCAAGCGCGTGCGTGTGTTCTTCCCTCTCACTTTGTCAATTGACTGACATTGATTACCCAGTGGCGTTGGTATTGTCAGTGTCAGATTTTTAACTATTTCGTATCCAAATTGAATTCAAGTACAATTCTTAACATTATTTGTTTTTAACAAATACCGTGTTTTAAAAAATACCTTACCTTTAAAGCAAAGCAAAAATCACTTTCTATATATAATTATTATATAATAATTGTTATTATTTTTAATACTTTTATAAAAATAGGTACCGGACGTCATTGGTACGTTTTTGACAGATATTCGCCATGTTTCCTCGCCCCTTACCGATGCCGCGTAGCTTCAGATAAATTTGCCAAACTATAGTTAACGCCAACAATTTTAGACAGCTTCGCCTAAAGCTGTAATTAATAATTTCTTTACAGCAAAATCAAAAATCTGTTACTGCTGGTTGGTACATATCAACTTGTTTGCCGGAAGCAATTTCTGAGTTTCGAAAAACCAACCCCAAACGACAAATTATCCTCCACCAAGACAATGCAAATTCCCACTCTGCTCGAATAAGAATTTAGACATCGGTTTGTTGGACCATTCTCTATATAGTCCTAATGACTTTTTGACTTTTCCAAAAATCAAAAATGAACTGCGCGATCAAGGCCCAGTCACCAGAAGATGCAGTCAACTCGTTCAAAAACTCTATTTTTAATGAACCAACAAGCGTGTGGAATAACTGGTTCCAAAGGATGCAAAAATGAATTTCTGTTCGTGGAGAACTTTAAATAACTATAGCGTATAAAAGTTATCTACTGTTCTTTTCTAACTATACGAGGATATATTGAAAAATTCTTAGCCTACTATAGAACCAAACAAAATTTCAATGTCAAAATATTTTATAACCCAACATACTCTCCTCTTAATTGGATACATTTATTACAGCGAACCTGCAACGTCTCTAGACCTTTCAAAAAAAATGTTTCTTCTTGCTCTGCAAACCAGACCTCCACAGCAATTATTACCTCCTCGTTGGAAGAAAATTTACGACCTTTTAAACTTTTTTTCAGTTAAGGAAAGAGATGATAGTGGGACGGAGCCAAATCTGGTGAATAAGGAGGGTATTCTAGTAATTCAAACCCTAAATCACGAATTTTTTGCATGGCAACATGAGATTTGTATTTGTATTTGTATCAATGATGATTACTCCATGGCAATCCCAAAAAACTGAAGCAAGAACTTTTCCAGCATATTTTTGGACACGAAACTTCTTAGGTCTTGGAGAACCAGAGTGTCGCCATTCCATCGATTGTTGCTTTGTTTCTGGATCGTAGAAATGTACCCAAGTCTCATCAATAGTAACAATTCGGTTTAAGAAGTCTACATCGTTTTCAAATCGAGCACAGATCGAACGCGAAGCTTCTACCATTTTGCAGCAATTTTTCTCATGTCCAAATTGACGTGAACTATATGATGAACGCGGTCGTATGAAATATTCAGTGCTTCAGATATCCGTTTTAGCCCAATTCGGCGGTCTGATAAAATCATGTCATGATTTGCTTCGATATTTTCGGGGACTGACACAGAAACTGGCCTTCCCAATCGGTCATCATCTTCAATGGAAAATTTACCTCTTTTGAAGCTTGCAGTTCAATTTTTCACGGTCGCATACAAAGGACATTGATCACCAAGGGTATTAGGCATATCTTCGTAAATCTGCTTACCTCTTAACCCTTTCAAATACAGGTACCTACTTGATGATGGCTCAATACTCCAATTTTTCGATTTTCACAATTTCAGTGGACATCTTTTTTCTTTTAATTTATTGTGTAACTCTGGTTCACTGTTTTGACGTCAAACTTCACACTGACACTTCTAATAAGTTATTGTTCGTTGCTATGGTAACGCAGTATTTTGTTTATGCATGGAACTGGTCTAGGCTAACTAGATATCAATACATCCTCGTATATATAAAAGACAACCCTAGCTTAATCGTGTAGGTTGAAGATGCAGGTATAGTTTTTGAAAGTAATTTATAGACAATTTAAAAAAATATCCCTCGTAGATGGCTTGAGATTCAGAAGAAAATAATTTACCCCAAAAAATGTTTTTGTGAAGTGAAAAACGATTTTTGACATCCTCGGATACCGTCCAAGGAGACAAGATAATTCCTCAGCTATCAGTGGTTTTGACAGCACAAGAGCTATTTCAATCAACTCATCCTTGAATTGAAGTGTTTCATAAATCGAAAATTTAATATAGAACCAGCTTTTTATAATATAATTTGATATAAGATTGACTTTAATCTAAATAAATTTGTTCATACAATGATTAACGTGTTTTTTCATAGTACAGGATAATTATTAATTGTTGTACTTACTTAGCTTAATAATATAGGACATGTTCTGTCAAAATTGTAAAATTTTGTCCACTTGTTTATATTTATACTGCTTCAAAGAAGACCTATTCGAATGACCACTCTACGTCTGTACCAGACAATCTCCGTATTTCTGCGACGTATGCTACGTTGTGAACTCTCTCGGGGGGCATGTGTGCTGTTACAATCAGAGCCAACTGCATCTCAGAGTCTAATTGAACGAAATTACTATGTGGATTGAACAAAGCTTCAAGGTAAGGTCTTGCTGAGCTCAATTAAACTTTTCTGTTTTTGCAGGTAAAAGATTATTAGGTTAATAAATGTAACGACTTTTGTTTTAAATGAAATGAACTTTTGCCTCAGTAAATGCACGTGGCCCGTTTATGGTTTCATTGTTTCCATTTTATATACTCTGTCTCGATTAATTAACTGCGCAACTTATTAAGGTAAGTTTTAATTGATTTCTGTGTTTAAATTTTTTTGGAAAATTTCAAACTAACTGTAAAGTATATTAGCCATTCCAAATTATTGTAATTATAGCTAAATTGGAGCCTGTAGTTTTCTCTAAAAATGCTTCTTTTATTCTTTGGTTTATCTCTGTTACTTCAGCTGATAAATTTATCGATAAATTTCTTTAGAATTTTGATTTTTGGCGGAATTTTCGCCGAAAATTTTTCAATCGAAAAATTCATAAATTATTATTAAAATTTTGAGATTTCTTTAAATAAGAATGGAGAAAGTACCGGCAGGTCTTCTCTTATCGTCTGTCGTCGAGTCAACAAGTGTGGAACTGTGCAGTAATCCATGAATTATATTTATTTTGAAATTGAGAACTAAAATTTGCAGAGGTTTTATCTTAAAAGAATCTGGATTACTGCACAGTTTCCCGAAGCACATGTTCTGGGAATACAGTTTATTGAAGTAGTTTCCGGGATACAGTTTCCTGAAGCACAGTTTCTGGGAATACAGTTTCTTGGTGTAGTTTCCGGGATACAGTTTCCCGAAGCACAGTTTCTGGGAATAAAGTTTCTTGGAGTAGTTTCCGGGATACAGTTTCCCGATGCACAGTTTCTGGGAATACAGTTTCTTGGAGTAGTTTCCGGGATACAGTTTCCCGAAGCAGTTTCTGGGAATACAGTTTCTTGGAGTAGTTTCCGTGATACAGTTTCCTGAAGCACAGTTTCTGGGAATACAGTTTCTTGGAGTAGTTTCCGGGATACAGTTTCTTGGAGTAGTTTCCGGGATACAGTTTCCTGAAGCACAGTTTCTGGGAATACAGTTTCTTGGAGTAGTTTCCGGGATACAGTTTCCCGAAGCACAGTTTCTGGGAATACAGTTTCTTGGAGTAGTTTCCTGTAGTACAAGTTTCCTGGAATACAATTTCCCGGAGCATGGTTTCCTAGAGTACCTATCGTTTCCTGTAGTACAGTTTACAGGAGGACTGTTCCTGTACATAGTAAAATTTCCTTGGATCATAGCAGCGCAGCGGCGCATCAGTCTCTTTCAGAAAAGGGTGTGCTTCTTTAAAGATAGTACCTATACACAATTTGTTTTCAAGTCAGAAGGTGGAAAAACCAGTTCTATCTGTTCATCGCATCAAGACCAGGATAATTTTGTTATTATTGTTTCACTGATGTCCATTTTGTATTTAATTGTTCGTTACTAACCTTGCTAGTTATAGTTATTTTTTTTTGTACACAGTAAATATTTTAAATTTTTGTCAATATATTTACCTATAATAATTTTTTTTAAGTGGAAGTTTTATTTACTAAAACACCTCCTACGGTTTTCATCTTTATTTTAAATTAACTTAATTAATTTCGAGTAGATTGCAACAGTTGAAAGCTGGCTGATTTTTGTATTTGATTTTTTTTCTAATTTTGTTTTAGGAAACAAAATTAGTGGCGCCCTCAATTTTTTTTTATTTTCTTAACTATTCTCGTTTCTTTATTTTCGGTTAGATAACAAAGCCCTGAGAACTGGTTTTGTTATCTCCAAATATAAAATCAGTTAGGTAAGAACCTGTCCCATTAATTTTTCAATTTTTTTTACAACTATCAACGCTAGGAACCTACAAATGTTTCAAATACACTGTTTTGAAACACCGACTGTTATTATTACCTGAAATGAATTTATCGGAAACATCTATAAAGCTGGTAATTTTGGAACCATTGGTGATACTCGACTCTGAACACAATTTACACTAACACTTTCATGTGAAAAAGAAGCAAAGCCCCAAGGCACTAACTGGATAATCGACGCTACAGTGGGCATTGACAATCTTACAATTCTCTCGAAACTAGAACAATTAACTTGATCTATTTGTGTTGGATCCAAAAAGTTTAATTGAGCCGTGTGATTCATTCATTGCCCAGGCCCAGGCACTTGAACTGAATCTTTGTACCATTTCCCATTTTATTTACTTCCATTCCAGATGCTTTGTGTCTTCTATGTAGGCCACTGGTTTGACTGGAGGGATTTTCGGTAGTTGTAATGGTTGTATTATTTTCACTCCAAAGTGCTTCCGTCTGAGTCCATGTAAGCTCTTGTAGAACCAGTGTATGTGAGTAGGTGTTTCATCATAGAGTTCATATTTCCTGCACATATGTTCACCAACTTTGCCCATTTTGTGCAGATGTTTCCTCATGGTGCAATGTCCAGTCACCAGGTCGGTAATTCCTTACTCAGTTTCAATAGCCTAGTTGAGAGTTTTTTGTCTGCCTTGTTCAGTAAACTCTTTGTATGGAAGTGCCCTTGTGTCGACCTCCATTTGAGCTGGTGTTCCCTATCTAGCCGTGTCGTACTGAGCCAAGTCAATTCAGTGTGCGTCTTGCTTAAGGTTCGACTTAAGTCGTTGACTTTTTATGTCATAAAGGCCGCATTCAGCAGACACTATCGATTACTAATCGCTGAGGATTCGTCTGCTGAATGCGCAATAAAAGTGATGAGTTGTAAAGATATATTGCTAATCGGATGCCATTTTTTCGATCGTTTTAAATTAGCGATTTACGATTACGATTAGTGATTCTTTAATTGTCAATACTGTCAATAGTGCCATTTTGAGAGTTGATGGTCGAATTCGTTTGAATTTTGAATATATTTGTGTAGTTTCTTTATTTTCTTGGTGGGATTTTGACCGATATGGAAGAGGTGGAAATTTGTTATGAGTATAAAGACATGTTATACAGAATAATAGGAATACCTGTGTATTGTGGGACTACTCGTTCACAATAGTATTTATTTCTAGCATGTGTTTCCCTTTCCTCTATAGCTAGTAAAAATAATGGTATAGCTAAATTAATTGCAGCCTGTTCCACTACATTAAGATCTATTAAATCGTCCACAAAAAAACCCAAAATATTGTTGTTCATTTTGAACCGATGGTACACACAAATATCATGTCCATGTCATTATTGTCAATGTAAATAAATCAACTACTGTAAAAAAGTGCATTCAGAAGAATTGCTCATCATCACGTGACCAATGACTTATCGATAACTAATCGGGTTTTTCTTCTGAATGCGGCTATTAGATTTTATATAATTTTTTTGTGTTTCTATGAAATACAATGTCACGTAAAAACCTACCTTAAGACACAACCAAACGGTCAAATTTGATCTAATAGTAACCACAGTGTATACAAAATATACAATTTTCTTACCACTTGTCCCCTATATATTTAGCAAACTAATATCCTTGAAGTTATCTTCTGTCCTGGATAAGATTATCCAGAAATTAATGTTTAGTTATTGTTTTAACAGTGTCAAGTCATAGCGCAAATATTTGCTCATCCGATGACCGGCAACAAGGCTGTAATAACGTCTTACTTTCTCTAATAAATAATGCCTAATAGAGGTTTGTTTACTTTGCAGTTCAGAGTCTTAAGCTAACAACAAACATGCAAAATGCAGATGCCATACGGCAAAGTTTCTGAGTATACATTGTTGCATAACTATGGTGAGAATTTCTATGTAGTCGATAAGTTTTTTTAATGAACAAATGTTTCAGTGGTAAATAAGTTTTTTTTCTATCATGGAAAAGTGTTAGCGACTGAAAAGTGAAGGATTTTTAGACGAAATAATAATAATAAATGCCAATAAAGAATCCAGGAAAATGGACGTAGGATCCAACAAATTACAAAACATTGTGATAAGCGAATATATATTTTTTGCTGATAACAGCAAATAGTTAGGAAAACTCGCAACACAATATAGAAGTTTGGTCAAAACATCTGAAAGGAAAAGGAGAGAAACACAAACAAAACTGAAGTACCTAATAGTAATATCGAGCCAGAAGTATATAGAAAAACCCCAATTAAGATAGTGGGGGCACTTAAACAGGATCAATCAAAATAGACTAGTTAAAAGAATATGGACTGCAACAAAAACAGGCAAAAAGAGGAGAGGTAAACCTAGGTGCTAAATGTAAGGAACAAAAAAGGATATTTGATGCAATTAGGTGATAATGAAATACAGTACACCTTTACCAATATGTATTTTTATTTTGTCATAACCTATTATATCAAGAATTTTTTATAATCTTACGTTTCTTCTTGGCCATCTTCAAATTGCCCTTGACCATCATCATAATCTTCAGATGGAGAGCTTGGAAACTGTCTAATAACACTTGGATCTAACCAAAAACTTGACCCTTCCGAACATTCGAATGTATTGCCAAAAAAAACTGAATTACTTATAATATTCCTTATTTTTATCTGTAGGGGCAATAATTGGGTTTCATACAGGTCTTTCATGAAAGATACTTCAGATTGGTCGTCGCAAAATTCTGAAATTGCAAATTTTAAACTATGACATGTTTGGTAACCCAGTCTAGAGATGGTCGTTTTTTTAATAACAATTTCATAAAAAACGACCATCTGTACGCCGTAAATTATTAAGTTTAAGACTTAAGGTATGCCGACTAAGCTGGATGTCCGTATGCTGACGCAATGCTGATTATTAGGTTATATATCTTTCAGTTTTCATTATTTTCAAATACTTTACCAACCTTGAGCAAAGGCTATGAAAAAGCTATGATTATAGGAAATGTTTCCACTTGATATCCATGGTAAATCTTTGGGTTTAATTTTAATTTTATGTAGATAATCTGTTATCAATTTAAATGCAGCATTATCAGATATGATTTCATCAACGTAAACATGACCATCGACTGGCTAAAAAACAAAATTAATAAGAAGTAATTATTGACAAAAACGAAAATAAAATGCCATGACTTTTAAATATTCCAATAGTTTCTGGATACCAAATAGTGTATGTATGTTTGATGAGGTGACATTCACTGAGACCTAAAAGATCTACTGTGCCCCTTTACTTCTACTTAGTTCCTGGAGAATGTCTCATACTGTAGTAGCTCCTTCAGTCCTATTTCCATGAGGAATTTTAGAATATATCTGCAGGAACAGCTTAGGTAACTGTCCCTCTTCTATCCAATAGTCTCCCAGGTACTGTACCCTAGGATTCTGAATTGCTGTGCAGTTCGCAAGTATGTGGATGAAGGTTTCTTCTTTCATTCCACAAATCCATTTCAACTCAATGGGTTGTAGCCACCCATTAGAATCTTTGATTGTCTAAGCCCTACTAGATCTTTCCAATGGTCAGATCTTCTCTTTTCTTCGGCTTTGCCTACTTCCAATATTACATTCGGGTTGATACCGCAAAAGGGTTCCGGACCCCCAAATGGGAATAATACTTTTCTTATTAAATAAAATTCTCACCTTAAACTTGAGAAGACTTTTGTGAAATGACAGAGGAGAATTGGCGTAATATTTATCAAATATTTCATTTGTGTGTTTCACTAAGTTATTGTAATAAGCATCGTTTGTAGTTATGTTATCTGTCATAAATCGACGACCGACTGAATCAAAATGTTTAGCAATATTTTGTGCAATAGAAAATCCTATTTTTGCTAAACGAATATGTTCTGGCAATCCACTTGGTACTTTATTAAAAACTTCGGGGTGCATTACTGGAATCAAGAAAATATAAATTGAGTATAAAACAAGTGAGAAATAAGCTCCATGTATATCTTAATTGGAAATTTAGCAAATGATCAATCTAAGATGCGACAGGTTGAAAATTATTTCAGACGAAGGAAAACGATGTTTATAAAGTTTTAAGAAGAAGAAGAAGATGCAATACTAAGTTGGGATAACAAAAGTGGATCAGTTGCTGTAAAGTATATTGAGAAAACAATAAATAAATACCTATTGAATCGCTCGTGTAGAATGTTAATGGTTTTGTACTGAATGGACTCACAAAAAAGTTTAACCTAAAAAATAAGTTTGACATTCAGTTTTGCCTACTACAAACTCATAAGCACTTTACGATCAATAATGAAACTTATCAAAAATGATAAAACTAATTCCTTGATATATCAACTGTACATTTTTACTTTGTATTTAGTAAACTCCTCTACAAACTTCACAAATATTGAATGTATGTTAAAAATTAAACGTTTAAAGTTTTCTGATAGTCAGCGCTCAAGAATTGAAGAGGAGCGCAGAAAGTTCATCCGTTCAGAGGTGGTACAGCTGCTATTGGTAGGGAATTTGTTTTAATGGGCGTACAGAATTGTTAGTGTTTGATGGAAACATAACTGCGCAGATTTACGTACAAATTATTAACAATATTTTACGTTTATTTCATGCTGGTATTGGACTAATTTTCCTCTTTTTGGACCAGCTACAAATGGTGATGAGCAAAATTGGACTAGCGAGAACAAAACCAAGACTCCTAGTCTTGGTCTTGCTTTGTTCATCACTAGGATACAGTAGTCGTCAGTTACAATAATTTTGCTAGTTGATTGTAAATTATTAATAAATTATAACCATGATGATCTTTAAGAGTAACAGGTAAAATGAACAAGACCAAAACATTATACGCAGGGCCAAGACCAAGACCAAGACGATTTGAGCAATACAAGGATCAAGACCGACTAAGTGAGACCAAAACTAGCCGAGCCTTGGTATTGGTCTTGCTTTGCTCATCACTAGCTACAAATTCCCATGAACCCCCTCCCACAGACACTTTAAGAACAGCTTTTATCCCAACTTTGGAGATGATGAAGGCTACTCCAAAGGACCCCGCGCTTTTCTTATGACAAAGTGGCGTTCCGTCAAATGTTATAAATTTTGGATATGATGTTGGACTCGACTTCTTGACCACAAGTGTCCATGAGACCAATTCAAAACTATGACCAGTTTACGATATACAGGGTATTAAAGTTGAAAAATCCTTGTTTTTCGTGACCACGTAATTTTATTATTAACAAATAAATATGCATTTTTAGTTGATAGTACCATTGATATGTTCTAGTTTATTGTAAACTTACATATAAGTAGTTCAAAATGTCAACATATACAGAGTGGGACTCAATTATATAAGGACGAATTTTTGGAATTTCAGGATATTCTTATATTGAATGAAAACAAGTTCAGAAATAAAAAGTTACTTCATATTTAATGTTTTGGAATCGAATATAATAATTCTAGAGGTATTCCATACGGGGTGATTCTTAATGCAACCTGAAATTAGTTTTTTTATATATGAAATAAATAAGTTACAGCATGTATTTCAAAAATAGTTTTTGATATTTAAAACGTATTGGTTACCTAGATATTAGTACTTTTCTTATAATACAGGGTGATTAGCACATACATCTTGTTATTAAACCGACAAAAATTAGAGAAAGTATACTTTTTCTGAATCACCCTGCATTTTATAATTCGATACGTCAAAATGATTAGTTTATTTTGCTTTGTAATAAGCTTAAAACAGTAAATGAACTGAAAAAATTTTATAATCTTACTATGTCCCATGGACACTTTTGGTCAAGAAGTCGAGTACAACATCATATCCAAAATTTATAACATTTGACGGAGCGCCACTTTGTCATAAGAAAAGCGCGGGGTCCAATTTATGAACTTTCTCAACTTTTGTAGAGCAATTTTTCAATATAAAAACCTACACTGGTTTATAATTCACGATACTTACAATGTTGCTGGCGAAGATTTCGACTCAACAACTCCAAAAATGAATTTTCTATAATTCTTTAGCAACATTACAACATTTTCTGGAAAATAAAGCCTAATCTTCAGATCCTTGTAATTATCCCTGGTGGCGTTTGTATCACCTGCAGTTATCAATCCCAAACTCAATTGTTTCAACTTTTTCACGAATTTTTCTTTTGACAGCTCGTCTAATTTAGATTCTCCTATGGACTCGGCAAGTGAATTTTTCAAATCGGCAAACATTTTATTTGTTTGGTATGTCGGCATGAATATTTTTTTACTTGGATTTAGTTCGTAAAGGATTGTTGATGCTACATCTGGCATCAGTTCGTGAACCAAGTTCATACAATAAATATTTTTATTAGCCATATGTCTTGGGTGTGCCAAGTTACGATATAATTGGAAATGTATGAACTCTTGAATCATACTGACTAGTTTACTATAAAAAATCAGTTTAAAGTTGACAGTTTACAATTATAGTTTATTTCAGAAAGGTATAGGTAATAAAACCTCATTAGGTATGCAAATGGAGCACAGAGTGACCCAACGAATATGTAAGCCACTTTCATAGTTTGGCATTGATTTCATTGTAAAATTCTTTCTTTTTATCAAGTGCAGGTAGTACCACCCGGGTTGTGGTCAATATATGGGTATAGCCTATTGTTATCCATTCACAAACACTGAAAATAGTGTGCCGGTAGGATACTCGTAAAAAGGAAAGAATTTTATTTTAACAGAATAAAAATTAGGCATTATTTATTTATTCATTAGAGTTCAAACAGGTTTTACAACCTAATTACATGAACTTAATATATATACAATTTCAAAATTAATAAAGATAAAATATAAAAATATATGTACAATCCTCCTATAAACATAAACATTTCTATTAAACAGAAGTAAAATATTCAATTAACGAAAAGATGACAAAATTCCACATACGTGCTTAGTTACACTTCATAGCCTTTTAGGTGGTTATGTATCTCTTTTTTAAACATACAAAGGGATATTTCCCAATTTATATTTATCATTCCATCAATATTATTTGCTAGTCGAAGCATGGCATCTAAAGAAGAAGATACATTTAGCCTTCCAAATAAAAGGGTATGCCTTGTCAGCTTTTGGGGAACTTTAAATGGTATTATCGACAATAGTCCGCTAGAAGTGCAAATGCCCTTAATAATTTTATACAATAAGATCATCATTATTAGTTTACGCCTGTTACTCAAAGATAAAATGTTAAATTCTTCTCGCAGTCTGGATGTCCGCACTGTTGTATAATCTGGCCAAAGGTTGTATTTTTTATAATACAAATACCTCAAAAATCTATTTTGCACTTTTTCTACCATTTCTAAATGTACTTGTGCTTGTTCTCCCCAAATTATTGCAGCAAACTCTAGAATTGGCCTCACTAACGTATTGTATAAAAGAATTATTGTTTTTGTATCTGAAAAGAAGTAAGTATGCCTCCAAATGTATCCTAACATTCTATAGGCTTTTGATACGCATTTATTGATATGCGACGTAAGAGAAAAGTTACTGGTGTACAACACTCCCAAATCCTTAACTTAATTTACTCGGCTCAATGTATCTAAGCCCATCATGTAGTCAAATATTACATTAATATTATATTATACATAGTACATAGTATTAGGTACACTTATTTTTTATTGAACATTATACAAAAAATACATTTTACAGAAATTAAATTATAAAAAATGATAATATTCTTCGTCATCTGAGGAAATGTCATCTCCTCTTAACGTTATAATTAACGGGTCGACGGTCCGATCGATCAAGTAGTCAAGATCCCACATTTTCTCCTCTTCTTTAATGACATGCTGGACTGCTTTTAGCCAGTTCTCTGGTGTCACCTCCTTAATGGCTTGATGAAACAGTAGCTTAACGTCTTTCATTTTGAATGCCGTGTTGTGTCTTGCCACAAAACCTTTCACTTGCGCCCATATAAGTTCTATAGGATTTAGTTCGCAATGATATGGCGGTGTGCGCAGCACAGTTACACTATGTTTTTCTGCTATATCTTCCATGGCGTATTTTATAAAACGATGTTTGTGTAAATTTGCTATAGCTAATAGTTCTTTTTTTTATCAAATTATCTTCAAATTCAATACTTTTGGTGGTTAACCAGTCAATAATCTCTTGTTTTCTCCGAGATGAAGTTGGAGTCTTCTCTATGCGTCGAGAATGATAACTTACGTTATCCATAACTTCTTCTGAATCAGCCGGAAGATATTTTATCATTTCACCATAATAGTCTTTAAAAACATCCAAATCTATGTCCTCGTGGTAATCTCCCGTATGGCACGACTGAAAGGTTAGCAATCCTTCTTTTAAAAATCCCTCTTCGTTTTCAATATGGACGATTATTAGTCTTTTCCCTTTACCTGAAGGCACCTTGATACTAGTTGACAGGCTTTCCATGAAAGCTTGGCGAGCACTGGTTATATAATTGTCTTGCCACATTTTTGGTACTGTATAACCTTCATTAATCCACGTCTCATTAAGATAAAAGATTTTCTTCTGCTCTGTTCTGTACTGTTTTATACTTCTTAAGTACTTTCGTCGCCAGCAAACAATTTTATCGTTTTCCATATTTCTCAAAGTGGTCCATACTGATGCGTTAAACTAAACGAATATACTTATAAAGGTCTAAAAATTTTGGGTAAGGCACCTTGCGGCGCATGGTTAAGCCGAATCTGAAATAGGGTTGGAATTAGGCAGAGGCACTAAACGGTAGGTACCTGTTAAACGCAAAACGTAACTGTATAATCTACTACCTAAGTAATCCCTACACAATATTTCGATATTGACACTTCAGGCCACAAAACATACTTTTCCTAATTCTTTTACGCAATTACTTGAAATTTTAAGCAAGGGAAATGCAATTATTTCGCGATTTAAATTGCTGTCTGTTATCTCCCTCAATAATAAGAGAAATAATTCCGAAATTCACTCCTATATGTAAAATGTTCCCCAGAATCGACTGGTCAAGACTAGAACGTTCTATCTCTTCAATTAGTCGAGATATGAATACATGAAATTTCAGAAAGTGGATTTTCGAATATTTTCACGATTTAATTTGCTATCTGCTATCTTCCTTAATGCTTGGAAATATGAACTCAAAATTTGGGTATATATGTAAAATGTTCCCCTGAATCGAATGGTGTAGACTAGAACGTTCCATCCCCCCAATCAGTCGAGTTATGAGTAGTTTTAGTTTTAGAAAGTGGATTTTCGAAAATTGCACTACGTTATTTGAAGGAGAAAGAATGATTTTATCAAAAAACAGACTGTGCCAGTCGACTTTTCGTCCCAAAACACTCCTGCTCACCAATTCATAGCCAATTTCATGTCTTAAAAAAATTTTTTTGTTGAAAATTTTTAATATTACAAACAATACTATTTCAAGACCCACGCCTATGGTCGACACCGAAATTGAGCCGAATTGGACGGAATTCCCCATTTTATTACACTATACCTTTCCGAAATAGACTATAACAACTATACTCACCCTTTCTCGATTTTGCCCAGCTGTTCAAAAACGAAACTATGATGATCAGGGTAGGTTAGTAAAATATTTTCATCACCAGTAAATGTTTTGTTGGGTGTTATTTTTCCAAAAAATACTTTCCAGTCTATTATTCCAAATTTAGAATTAAAGTCAATAATTTCCATATCTTTGAATATATTTGTAGTGTTATTTTTTTGGGCAATAACTGCAGATTCTATGAATTTCTAAAAACGAATATTCCAAGAGGATTTCTACTAATAATGTGATTATAATTACCTGATTTAACTCCAATAAATCAGTTAAATACGTCTAAAAAATAAATATCGAAGAGATTAGACGGATTGGATATAATATTAATAATTATCAGTTCAATAGATTTCTCTTACTTTATGAAGATCCATACTGAACGATGGAATAAAACAATTTAATTTGTTGAAAACTTCATTATACGTTCAATTTAAACGCTTTACACAGTAGCTTTATCTAATAAGCGAAGGTACACACGCCCTCCCAGGATGCATCTCTCTAACCGAGATACACCCCTCCTCTTATTCGATGGATCTTATCGTCTCCAGCAAAATGGCTGATGGCTATGGTCGAGCCGTCTTCTCCTTGGCCGTGTAACCGGGGTGGTTATTTCTTCGGCGGTCTTCCATCTTCTTCTTGTCTCCTGTTGTGTGTTTTTTGCGCTGCCTCTACAAAATGCGTTCTTAGCCGACAGACAGAGACTAAAGACGACCTTATAGAGTGTGTCTTCTTTTCTTGAGATGTCTTACAGGTGACTTTAGGCCATTAGCTGAGCTAATAGACTTGTCACCTGATTGAGAATCTGTGATATCGTCGTTTTCTTATTTGTTACAGCTTGGGCGTTCTCGGATTGTTATAAACCTTGTCTTAACTCCCATCCTGTGGATGTCTTTCCTCATGGAGCTCCAGTGGTGGATACTCGTGAGGATATTAACTGCTATTTGTTTTATGATATGTGTTGTGATTATGAGACTGTAACAGTTCCATTAAATACCAACCATTCTTCCTTATTAAACCTATTTACTTAGAAGATAGTTTAGGAGTGATTTTGTGAATGAATTTCCAGGTAAACCTTTTCTAATATTTTGTCAATTTCCTTATAACTCCGTATTAATGCACTGTATAAATTGAAAAATTTTCATCACTCGTTTGATAGAGCTACCCGGTTAGCGAAACGCGTCACAAATTTAAATTATTAGTTCAAATATAATGAAGACTTAAACAAATTAAATTGATTTATTTCATAGTTTATTATCAGTACCTCATTTTCCGATATTTTATTTGTTAGTTTCATGACTTGTTCAAAATCTTCAGCATACAGCTTAACCATTTGTTTCTTACAATTATTATATTTCTTGAACATCTCATCTAGATCAATTGTTTTTGTGTCTATAGAATTTTGTACAATTTCCGAACATTCCTCTGCACTTTCATCAAAAATAGACCATCCTGTCGTCCTGGTTCTAAGATAACTAATTCCAGGTATAGTTATCTGAAAATTATTATTATTATTGTAGATAAATACAATATGTTCTTGCTTGTAGGTTCTCCGGAAGCTAAGAATAATATTGTAACCTCTGTACCATCACCAGTCGGACTCTAAATTTTCATCATTTGAATAATTTAAAATTACTTACAGCGAATTGATATTTTTCGCCAGAGCTAGATATAACTAGTCCAATATCAAAAAATGGCATGGCTTGAAGTAAAACAGCTTCAGCAAACAGATCTGTGATATCACTGGGTACTGGAGCTTTGACTGGAAAAATATAGAAGTTTTTTTATCGTGTTTCAATATTCAAACGTATGAAGTGTAATTTTGCTACCAATGAAGGTGATCCATTATCGGATGAAGATACAAGTAATAGTTTTTTTCTCAACTACGGCGGAGATGGAGCTTCTACGAGATCATCCAGGGATGTCTGCCTTTGTAGTGATGCTTTTCTGGCAATTAATAATATTAATAACCCCGTGAAAAGAGAAATTAATTTTTAAATTATACTTCACCTTTAAAATATTGACCGAGCATGAACAAGCTTATTGTTTAGGTCGCAAAGTATGTTCATGATATTTGTATCCCATCAAAAACATAAAATATGAAATAAGAGCTAAGTTGAATATTATGATGATGCCTTGGTTGTTGACTTCAACGACAAAAGAAATGGGATCTAAATGCGTGCCAAGTTTAATAGTCAGTCCAGAAATTTATTTTTTATGCTGCCAGAAAATGCGTTTTCCTGATCATTTTTTAACTCGTGATAGTCAAGCTGCCCTTAAAGCACTTCAGAGCTCTAAGGTAACATCTCGGCTGGTATGGGATTGCGACGAAGAACTTAGAAGACTGGTGACTCGGAACAGTGTAACACTGGAGTGGGTCCCAGGTCACAAAGGAATCGTTGGCAATGAAAAAGCTGACGAACTTACAAGAGCAGGATCAACGGACCCGAACCATCTGTGGGCATCCCCAGATGCTCCACTAGGTCATGGATAAAAGGGTGGGTAAAAGAACAACACAAAAAACACATGGGAAAAAATTTATAAAAGAACCATTAGAAAAAGTAGCGAAAGAACTGCTCTCAATGAGCAGGAACAAACTACGCACCATAACGGGGCTTCTTACGGGACACTTTCCCACAAAGGAGCACCTGAACAAAATAGGGCTGTATAACGGAGACCTTACATGCAGAAGATGCAAAAAGGACACCAAAACAGCTCTGCACATATTATGCAACTGTGAGACGCTGGATCGCAGGAGGCAAAAACTATATGGAAGACTCAAATGACTCCAGAAGACTTCTACAACCAACCAGTAAAGAACCTGTATGAGTTAATATAGGGAACGGATTAGCTGAATAGGCTGTAGTCAGAACATTAGGAGAATCAACAATAAGCCCAAGAGGCTGAGGTGGTGCCGGCGAAGGGACGGCTCCTTAAAAAAAAAAAAACTCGGAAAATGAGTCGTTTCCGGAAAATTGACTTAACTGCTCGGTAAAGTTACAGAACTGCTCGGGAAAGTACCTACTTTCCTACTCTTATGTCAAAATTTTAGGCATCTCGCCAGAAAGAATTTTCGAAGGATATGTTAAATATCCCAGTTGCCATGACAATACCGTAGTAATCTGTCAGTAGAATACTTTGAAGTCTTATTGAAAGTTAATTTTAATAAAGAAATACAGACGATGAACTTACTAAAATCTAATATCGATAAATATTTAAAATCCAGCGAATATGTAGCACAACTATCATAAAATCTCTTGAAATCTTGCAAGTATTTTTCGGACGTGTATGAAATTTTCGTCTTTAAATAATACTCCAACACATCAAAGTTATCGCGAGAAAATCCATATTCTTGTTTATGTCTTCCACAAACTAGGTGATGGAATTCTTCACAAGGATCAGCAACGTGTTCCATATACACCAGCATTTTGGAAGTTGATCTTTTACAAATGGAAGTGCTACATTCATTGGGGTTGTCACCTTTCAGCATCAAAGGTGCACGTTTGATTCGTTTTTCTAAAAATATAGCAATAATAATGTTTATTTGTACTGTAGCTCCATTAAAAGTTATTATAGAGGGTGGCTGGACGAAAACGAACAGCCATTATAGGAAACTGTGTCAACGTTTTAAAAAGACGCAGACACCTTTTAAAACATTTACTTATAAAAGGACAAAACCAGATTAATAATTACCCAAATAATTTGGTCCAGGTCTTGAGAAATCAGCGTCTATCTAAAACGTATTAAAAAAAATATAAACATTTCGGTTTGAACCATTTGGATATTTGAAAGTCCAAGGAAGCCTCTCTATGATTTCATTGGTATTGAGACATGGAGAATAAAAAGACAGCAAGAAAACTTTCAAACTAAAATAGGAAATGTATCGTAATTGAGGTATTGTTAGGTTTATGACAATTTAAGTTAGATAGGCAATTAACCATGACTAAGGATGTACTAGAATAGCTTCAAGGTGGTCCCAATGAAATGTCATAGTTATTTCACCTTGGACTTCAAAGGTATACCAAACAACAACAAAAACAGTCAAAAGGACATGAGCAAGAAAGAAATTTCTACTTACAATTTTTGAGCTCCGATATAAGAGATTTTGCTCAACTAATGTGCAGTAGCAAATTGAAAAAATAGAAACTTGTTAACAAATTACTTACAAAGAATTCTGATGTCACAATGTGTATTAAAGGTGAAAATAATAATAGAATTTTTAACTTAATCATGTTAAATTATATTTTCCAGAGTTGAAATTTCGCCCTGAAACTGGCACAACAGACACACGTTCAAAGTATTTGGGTTGGTGATACCAGAACGTTTGTGCAGGATGTTATTGAAATTAAATTAAGTTTCTCATTATCAGAATACGTTTGGAAGTTAATCGCCTTTCCTTTTCCTAAGATACTCCTTATTAATTGACGCGTATTAAGATAATAAGTTAGGAAGAATGAAATTCCGGATATTGTCTACTTCCTACGTGTTATACGTATACAGAATGATATGAAATACCTAAAACTGAATTGCCCTCGAAAAAATTCTGATTGTGTTGACAAAATAATAGCAAATATAAATCCAAATTGATATGGGGTATAAAAAAACCATTTCTTCTTCGAGCTAGCTCCCTTTGTAAGCCCCATTTCCTGTAAGTTAGACAAGTGAAAGTACTCAGATGATTAGAATAGACTAAATTTGATGATGTATCAGCCTCGAGACTGAATCTTTCATGTAATTTCTTGCCGGTGACTTCTGCCGCACATTTGCCAGGCAGTCGCACTGACATAGGATGTGCTCGACAGTTTCCTCCTCTAGGTGATAGAATCTGCACATGGCTTCGTCTGTCAACCCAATTAGCTTTGCGTGTCTGTTAAGCTTACAGTGCCCTGTTAACAAAACTACTACGTCTTTGATAGTTTTCCTATTTTTGCTTGTCTTTAATAAACGACTTTGCGATGCCGCAGAAGGGTTCCGATCCGATGAATGGCTTTGATGAGTCTTCTCTGTAAGTCATGTATTAAATCCACGAGAGGATGATCACCCCGTGTCTTTTCTTCTATTGAAAACTTTTTTGCTCACACTTTTTCATTTAAAATGAGGTGTTTGGTGCAAACTCTTTCAGTGGTTAAACTATCGACTGAAGCTACACGACATAAAAAAAACCTGCTTTAGGCCGATATAATTTTTTTTACATAATACAGTTTTAAATGCCGAAATTTAGTCAATAATTTTAAGCTTGATGGCACTAACTTTGACTTTAATAGCAGAAGGCCGGAGTTTTATTGTCATTAATTCCAATATTATCTCTTCAATGCATTTAAAGTCCGCGAAATTTTATAAAAATGTGTGAACCAAACTCGAGAGTAGGTTTAAAGAAACTTAAGGTTTTAAATGGTTCATTTAGATCTACGATTAAATAGTAAGTTATGTGATTAATAAAGCAATTTAGACAGAAAGATAATGAAACAAAGGAAAATCGTGAGGGCCCGTGACCATATTGAAGTTGAATAAAAAGTATATGTTCTGCTGTTTCATCATCTTTAATACAAAAACGGCAAGTCCGATCTTCCGATAGCTCTGGGCAGTAATGGGGACCATCCCTTCCAATTTATTTCACTTGTTAATTCATTAGCACTCCGTAAATTTTCCCGGAAAACTTTGCCCAGGACATTTTTTTTCCTGGAGACCTGCTCCAGGACATTTACTATCTTGGACACATGAGAGAAAACCTCTCCAAAATTCAAAGACTAGCCTGTATATGCATAACAGGAGCAATGAGTTCATGCTCAACGGCAGCAATGGAAGTGACTCTCAACCTCACACCATTACATAAGGTGGTGGAGAGTGTTGCAGAAAGAACAAGATACAGACTAAGTAGAGAGGGAATCTTTAAAAAAAACCACCTCTTCACTTCTTAGAAATCAGACAACCTTGGACATGCCACAAGATGGTATGATGAAAAAGTATAACTTTTCAAAGAAAATCGTTACGGAATTGAGCAGCAAGAAGGAATGGGACCCAAATACCACTACCAGACTTGGGAAGAATGCCATTCAATGGTACACAGATTGCTCAAAAGCAATAGAGGGAACTGGGATAGGAGTGTACGGGCCAGGAACCAAACACTCTGAAAGCTTGGGACAAACCCCAAGTATCTTACAAGCGGAAATTCACGCAATAAGAAAGTGTGCCCAGTTCAATATTGACAAAGGATATAGAAGGCAAAGGATTATCATAATATTTGATAGTCAAGCAGCCATTAAAGCGCTGAGTTCTTGTGTAATCAGTTCCAAAATGGTGTGGGAATGCCTAGGCAAACTTAATGAACTAGGCGAGAACAATATAGTCACCTTACTGTGGATTCCAGGACACACTGGAATAGGAGGAAACGAAATAGCAGATGAACTAGCGAAGAGGGGGACCGAAATACCCTTTTGGGGGCCGCAACCCTTTTACGGAATCAGCTCCAATGAAGAAATAGGTAAAGCCGAAGAAAAGAGAAGATCTGACCATTGGAAAGATATAGTAGGGCTTAGGCAATCTAAGATTCTTCTGGGTGACTACAACCTGTTGAGATCAAATGAATGCATAAGTCAAAGTAAAACTTCATTAAGAGTTTTAACAGGAATCCTAACGGGACATTGTCGCCTGAATGGGCATCTTAAAAAGCTCAAAATAGTGGAGGAAGAAGATTGTAGATTTTGTGGAATGGAAGAAGAAACCTCCATCCACATACTTGCGAACTGCACAGCAATTCAGAATCCTAGGGCACAGTACCTGGGAGTCTACTGAATAGAAGAGGGACAGTTACCTAAGTTGAAGCCTACAGATATCCTAAAATTCCTCCGGGAAATAGGACTAAAGGAGCTACGAGTCTCTGAGACTCTTTTCAGAAACTAAGTAGAAGTAAGGGAGCACAATAGATCTTTTAGGTCTCAGTGAATGTTACCCTAAAATACATACATACATACATCTTGGACACATAAGCTTAGATACACTAATCCTCTTTGTGGAGAATCTGGATTCGTTAGGTGAAATATTAATAGGTGTGAAACCCAATAGGCTTTTGCCAGTCCCAGTGAAGGGACTAATAAACTGACCTAACCTATAATATTCCTACAAAAGAGTACTGAACAGACAACAGATTTGACACTTCAAGGAGGAGCTGGACAGCCTTGACATTGATGTAGTGTTTGTGTTTGCGGCCTTAATGAATTTGAAATAATCGGATTGTGATAAAGATATCCTAGACTCGAACGGATAACACATACCTTGTACTGATGAGGCTTAAATACGCCGAAACCGGTCTAAAAGTTGTATTGTCCCTTCTAATCGCAAACCAGAATGGTTGGTTTTAAAATATCTTGTAGATATACCAACCCCGTTTGACTTTGGGGTGTAATTCAATATCCAGCGGAGCATATTGCACGGGAAGTAGTTGTTGCTCCTTTGTTAAACGGTCACTGTTTTTATTTTTCAAAAATGCATTAAGTGTGAATATAAATAATGATTCTTCGACATCTGTTGATAAATCACTTTATTAAATACGACAATATTACAGGAAACTGTAATAAGCTTTAAAGATATCTTACTTGAGCTTGAATGAAAAGACACGGCTGAGTAACGATGTAGGCAGTCATTTAATAAGTCCGCGCGCAAATAGGAAAAAAACAGGTAAGCCCGCTGTGTCGTTCAATACAAAGCATTTTTTACCGTTATTGTTTTCGAACGCAGCAGTACTGCGATATCATTCAGCTATTGCCGTTTGTAATAATAAACCATTATTTTCATTATTTCATGGTTGAAACAGGAAAAGAAACAGCTAAGTCCTGTTTTTTTTGCCTTTCAATTGTGTTGTTTGCATAGAAAACTGTGTCCTGTATAAAGTAAAGGCAGCATTGTACTCAGAACTACACTAGAAATATCTAACAAACATTAAAAGAATATATCAAAGTCGATTTCTATTTTATATTAAAAGTTTTTATACTTTAAAACCTTTAAATCGGGTTTTTTTCGGTCTTAAAAAATTGTACCCTCTTCCTGTACCCTTCATATGGTTGAAAATAGCATTGTTTATCCGAAACTCCATAATGTTTAAGTACTTTTCTCGATTAATAATAAAATGTCTTCAGCAACTTAAACCTACTTCCAAGCGGTTAAACAATCTCGTAAATGACTTAATTATAAATAATTCCATGATAATTCAATTTAATAATATGACCTGCATCAAACAACTGTAGATAATAATTATAGTTAGGTATGTGTATTAAATCTCTAGTGAGGAATTTCATCTGAGAATATTAGATAATGGAACTCGAATCGTGAAATTAAATTGAATAGGTTGTCACATACCAGTCAACAAATACATTGGGTTTAATTAAGTAGATTACACGGTATCTTGCGGAGTAAATTTTATACTGGTCTTGCGAAATTTAACGAGATAAATATTGTAGTAAGACAGCTTTTAAGCTTAGATACCAAACGAAATAAACTCAAAAACAGATTAATTAACAAAAAAGTTTCAACCTCTTTTAATCCTGTAACCATTTATGGCTTTTCAAGGTTATTGGTCCTTCACAATGAGACTTAAGTAGATAGATCATTTATGGTAGTAGAAGTTAAAGGTATATTTTGAGCAAAACTATTGATTGGTTCGGCACCACCAGTCAGAGGCTTCAAAAAATCCTCTTATAATGTGTGAGGTTGTTTTCTCCTTCCATGTACAACCGGCAGATAGGTTTCTCCCTGTATAAGACAATTGTATGAATGTGCTTCCTTAGAGTACAGTGACCGGTGAGTAATCCCAATACCCTTGTGACTCGGGATGCATTTATGGGCTACTCCATTATGGTTTGTCAGGGTTAAAAGTTTTCGTAGGCAGTCAGAGACCGGTCTAAATCTGATCTGCCTGAGAGTATAAAGATCTTTTGGCCTCTATTACGTTCATTTGCGTAGATTTCCGGGTCTATCACAATGGACTCCAGCTCCCGTTCCTATAACAGTTTTAGATCTGTTTGTAAACCACCCCAACGTTCCTTCTTGACTATACGCTTATTGCCCATCCCAGTTTAGCTGGATCTAGTATGGTTGGTAGTCGTTAATTGCGACCAGCATGTTATCACTTCTCATTTCAAGAAGAGAGTTTGTGATATCATCTGTGATTCTAGAATGAGTATGGATATTGCTTCCTTCTTATCGATTCTCATTGCATTCCGAGAGAAAAACTATACCAGTACTACTAAAAATATCATTTTAACATACACATTTTCACCAA
This sequence comes from Lochmaea capreae, assembly GCA_949126875.1. Classification (NCBI taxonomy): domain Eukaryota; kingdom Metazoa; phylum Arthropoda; class Insecta; order Coleoptera; family Chrysomelidae; genus Lochmaea; species Lochmaea capreae. The sequence goes on from OX421409.1 coordinate 17,263,365, forward strand.
AGTCTTCAACATTTACAATTTGTCATCTTTAATATCTGAACAATACTTATCACAAAACAATTGTAGATGAATCATCACGAAATTTTGTAAGATTTTTCAATATAAAACTGAATTAACTCGTTTATAAATGAACCTGTACCTACTGAAGATTAAGCTTTCTAATTTTATCATTATTGTATCATTTTGTATGTAAATTTTGGGAGTACATTGCCTTACTAACTGCGGTAGACTGAACAGTTCCTGCACATTCATGTAAATATCTGGAATTGCTAACAATTAATGAGATTATTCGCCAATTTATCAGAGATAATTTAACTAAAATGTGAGAACTCAAGTTGAATAGGGACTGAGAACGAAATATTATGCTTTTGTGACCCATTTAATATTCCGTAGGATACGGAAAATCACTTCTTAGAGAAAAAAAATGTTTTTTAATTTATTGACTATTGAAAAAATTGATAAAACTATCGTTAATGTTGATAATAATAATTATTAATTCATTTGTGTGAGTTGTACTTTTTACCATATTTTCTACTACCATTTCAGAAGCTTTGTGTCTTGTATAAAGGGTACTACTTACAGGTAAACTGGTATCTCGTGACAAGGAGCTTCCAGTACGCAGAGAGAGAACGTATTCGGCCAGACTGGGATAGAATTTACCCGAACAGTCGGCGGGTGTAATTTAGGCGCTAACCATCCTTCTTTACTTGTCTGACCAAGAAGGGTAGATAATCCGACATGTATTTTCGAAGCTAAAAAGTGCAGGTAGGTCGAGTCATAAAATAACTCTTATTTTAATAAAATACGAAGGTGGTTTGGTAGGGGTAGGTTAGGTTGGGTTATTATTGAAAATTATTATAATTTACTTTACAAAAATATATCTTATTATAAATGTCGGTGATTTAATAAATAACTGTATTTCATAAATCACGTACTTCAGTCGGTTAGCGCCCAAAATACACATAGGATTAAAATGACTCATCTTTCTTAAAATCCGATAATAATTCCTGTCCACCATATTCTTCCCTTTTTTTCAAACTTGGACGGACCCAACATTTACGCTTCCGTTTTCGTGAATCGCCACACAAAACTAGAAAGCACGCGGTAGCAGTTAATAAGTCTTCCTCCATCATGTCACAAAACTACAGCAGTGTGGACAGAATGTTGTGCTCAAGTGAATTTGAGATTCGACAAGTGCAAACATTCATTAAAATTGTTGCACTAGTGAGGACAGTTTGTTTTATGTCAATGTTTAATGAATTTAAACATTTAGCAACTTGTTGCAACATAAAATTGCTACAAGTTGCCACATGTTGCTTCAGTGTGGACGTACCTTAAGATCACAACAAAATCAACTCTTGAAGGTCTCGTTTCGCACGTGCGATGAATACATGCGTCCGACGCTTGCAGCCGCTGCATGCGTTCATCGCAGGAACGGCTCATATGGTACCACGTGCTTGTGGTTTTACTAGTGCGTCGATATCTAGCGCCTGCGTCTAAATGCAACGTCAAAACGCAACGACTGCTAAAATGGAGCCGGGATGACGAGATGTAATTAATTGAATTAGTATCCTTTCACAAATGCCTTTATGATGCCTCAAGTGAAAAATATAAAGATCTAGTTGCCAAAAATAATGTCTGGAAACAGATAGCGGAAAAAATTGAAGGAGAACAGGCGTGAAATTTGGTTTCATTATCTACGAGATACCTTGAAATTAAATTGTTGAATGTCCCTTTTGCATTTCTGTGCTTGTACATGTTATGATGGGGCTTTCTTTGAATTAACAACGGAATGATTGCTTCATCATCTTCTTCTTCAAACAGAAGGGCTAACACAAACTCCATGATGATTTCACGAACTGAACTGCGAAGTGCTGACTGTTACATCTAGACGCACAAGCAAAACCACTCAAACGCATGAGATAGAGGCTTCAGCGGCTGCAAGCGTTGGACGCATGCATTCATCGCACGTGCGAAAACAGGCCCTAACGATTGTCTTTGCTGCATCCCCACTTTCAAATTTGTTACGGCGCATCGTCACATCATTTCACGAGATACCGGTTGAAGTGTAAACTGGGGGGATTTTGAGTAGTTCTATGACAGTGATCCCCAAGTCTTCTGTATTGTCAGAAAATACTAGTTGTCCTGGTAGTATATTTTTACAAAAAATGCTTTTATTACTGTAATTTTCTATTTATTTAATAAATTTAATATAGTTTGATGAACGTTACTGACTTATTTTGTAGCATAAGTTTTAAAAATTAAATAAATAAAAACCGTGAGTCGAAATATGCTTGACCCAAATTTTCTCAAGTGAATTGCGAATTGAATATGGGAGGATCTTAGCGGTTATAGATTTTCACAGGAACATGATTTCTAATCTGAGAAATTGTAAGGAAACGTATTAATTTTATCCGACGCTTTCTGTTTGAGACAACCAACAAATTTTCCATTCAAGCTTGATTGTGGATCGAAGATTTCTTCTTCTTGTTAAGGAAATGACGTGGATTTAAGAGCCAACAGCGAATGAGAGGTTGTATAGGCCTCATGAATAATTAATATATTGATTTTCTTCAAATTATAGTATAATAATGATAAATCGAGTATATTTCTTATAAATATTTTTATGTTAAGACTATCCTGAATTAATTAAGTTCATGCATCGTCCAGTCCTTCGTTAATTTATTTTGCTTCTTAGTGGCATTTCGAAAATGATCTGCACTATTGAATTATTTAGAATTGTGGGAGCTGCTAAAATTTGATTAAAATAAGCGGCAAAAGATGCACCCAGTTTTGAATAATGAAAGCAATTTTGAGTATCCTCTATGCATATAAAATACGCAAACCTATTTCAGAATTTGCAGTATACATTAAATTTTATTTTGTATGCAAGTAAAGCAATTTCATGGTCAAATAATATTGCTTTGTGATTTTCCTTCAGTAATAACAATGATACATTTTCCAATCAGTTTTTAATTAGGTAATATTATTATTTACTTGGTCACGAGAATCTTTATATACTGTGGTTTGAAATTGTGTCAGCCCTCAAAATTGAAAGGTATTGCAAAAAGCATAAGTAAAAATATCAAGATGAAAATAGACAAAGCCTCTATTAAATCAAAAGTTATATACAGAAAGACAACGGGTTTTTTGGAAAAAAGATTACAAAGTTCATAAAATCACAAAATAAAACGATAGTATGGACATGTGAACAAAAGAGAACCGGATGCAGCAAATAGAAGGGTGAACAACTGGAGTCCTTTGGACTCACACTAAATATCATTCGTGCTGGAACACCTGCCAAAACAGGAACACAGCAAACTCCTGGTCAAAAAAACCCTCGGGGACGCTGACTAACGAAATACTAAACCTTAGCAGGGGCAAGATAAGGATAGTGACGGGTTTACTCACCAGTCACTGTACCCTAAGGAAGCACATGCATACAATCGCTATATATAGGGAGGAACCTATCTGTCGGTTGTGCATGGGAGAGGAGGAAACAGCCTCTCACATTATCTTTGATTGTGAAGCACTATCTCACTGGAGATATAGACTCCTAGGACTTGAATTTCCAAGGGAGGATTTCTCCAAGAAGAACCTAGTGAAAAGTCTGCTGAGCCTTATAAGGGCTACTGGTCTCTTCACATAAACGGCACAACCAAGAGCACAAAAAGCATTAAGGCTGAGGTGCCGTGGACATCAATCCTTTGACTGGTGTGCTGATCCAATCAATCAATCAATCACCCTACATCTATATATATATCTATATATAGGGAGAAACCTATCTGTCGGTTGTGCATGGAAGAGGAGGAAACAACCTCTCACATTATTTTTGATTGTGAAGCATTATCTTATTGGAGATTTCTGTATCTGTAGAGTAGGGAGGGAGTTGTCCTCCTAGGTCATCGTCCATCCTGTCCTTCCCAGGAAGGTGGACAGGTCACTAGGAGACATCTCCTTTATATCGGCAGGTGTAGACCAAGACTCACCGAACACACACTCTCTTATTGACGATAACTCCGGACACTCGCATAGGACATGCCTGACAGTTTCATCTTTCTGTTCACACATCCTGCATAGAGGTGTGTCCACTAGCCCCATAGTATGGAGGTGTTTCCTTAGTTGACAGTGGCCAGTCAAGAATCCTACTGTTAAACGTAGTTTTTTCCTGGTCATCGCCAAATATTTCTTCGGCGCCAGCTTCCCAGGGTCGCCTAGGGTGATCCTGGCAACTGCATCCTTTGATTACATCCCATCTCTTAAGGGATTGGGCATGGGTGTAACGTTTGGCTAGTTCCGCAATTGTCGAAGTCGTTAGGCCGTAGGTGTCACTGGGTCCTAAAATGTTTAGTCCAGGCGCTTCCCTGGCTAAATAATCGGCAATGCGATTTCCTTTACTCCTGTCGTGCCCTTTAACCCACCTCAGGATATTATATTGTTATCTAACGAGGCGTTAGCTAAATCTTGGTGGCATTCCAGTACTAGCCCCGATATAACACGTTGTCTGTTCAAGGCTAATAGGGCTTATCTACTATCAGATTGTTATGTTTTTGCCAGAAATTCCTTTTCTGGTTAGTTCTTTTGTGGCAATTGAGATACCAGCCAGTTCTGTTTGAACCACGCTGGTATTGTTTCCCATTCCCCACTTAATCCTTAGGTTTAGTGCTCTGGAGTAAACTCGACATCCTGAGCCTTCTTTCATTTTTGAGCCATCTGTATATCATCATTGGAGATATATACTCCTGGGAATAAAACATCCAAGGGAGGATTTTTCCAGGAAGGACCTAGTGAAAAGACTGTTGAACCTGATAAGGGCTCTTCACATAAACGGCACAACCAAGAGCACAAAAAGCCTGAAAGCTGAGGTGCCAAGGACTCTAAGCCTCTGACTGGTGGTGCTAAACCAATCAATCAAACTACTGGAGACCAGCAGAAAGCTGACTTAGGGGTAGACCGAAAATAAGATGGGAAGACCAAATTATTACTGTTTCACGAGGGAGAATAGGAGAATACAAAACAATGGAAAATAAAGTCGGTGTGATTTACCGTACCATATAATTCCATTGGAACAGTTACAATTTCCTTGGGAATCATTAATATTGAGAATAATCCATAAAATGCATTAAAACTAGTAACAACCTTAGAAATGGCGTCTACACGAGGTAAGCTTAATGTCATGACGACTTTTGAGAAGAGTTCCAACACAACTTCATGTGCATGCTCGATTGGCAGTCGAGGACCGTTTTCTGATAGACGGCTTGTTCGTGTATGGACTCTAGTATCCAGAAATTGGAAAGAAGTGAAGGAAGTTTATCCGTTCAGAGGTGGTCAGTGGTACAAAACCTCAAAATGTTGTTTAAAACTGCAAAAGGACAAACAAACGATCTGACAAAAGAAAAAACATCAATTTATAACATTTAAACACTTAGTAACCAAAAATCGTAGTTTCACAATCTTCAAATTTTTAAACTTTCGTGAAGCAGTTTATATTACATCTTATTTCGAATGTCACTATCTTCATACATCTGAGTTGCTGAATAATATTCGTCATTAAAGGCTCATTGAATGATTTACTTTGTGATATTTTATAAATTACAATTTTGTGCTGTTTGTTACGGATTGCAGTAACTTATAATATAAATGATTTTATTAGAAAATCCACCACTGTAATGGAATTTTCTGGTATTTGATATCTTTAAAAACAATGCTTTTGTTAGGATGAGAAGCAAAAGGATATCTATTCACATTCCACTCGCTAAGAAAACATAATGAAATAATACAATACGCATACACTCCACTTGTACCAAATTAAATTTGAACGATAAAAAGGGAAGATGTACTACAATAAGATGAAGGGAAAAGTTCTGGATAAAAATTCCAAAGACATATATTCAACTGAAATGGATTAGATATAGGAAATTATTTTAAATGTCGATCGTATATTGCTGAATATGGTCGCGTCAAACTGAAATTAAAAAAAAATATTAGGAAAAAACTTGAACTAATAATGGTTAGTGAGTATAGAAACAAACAGCTTAAAGCAGTGTTAGAGCTATTACAACGAACATAAAAAAAGCTCCTAGTCGTAAAGTTTTATCAAGAATGGCAAGGAAGGATAAAATAAATGACCATCTAATCTCAGTATTTAACTAGAACTGTAATTTTGTAAGAAACATAAAAATGATAGTTAAAAGAAGGTTTCACATTAAAACATTGTCAGAGTTGAGAAAATGAGGTTATTAATTTAACTCTTTGAAATAAAATAACTTTAAATGAGGTTTGGATAGTAGCTACACTCGTAATCCGAATCTGGCGCATATTCGTGAAATAGCCTATAGCTTATACACAATTTAAATGATTCTGCATAACTTGTTAGTACCTCCAATTCAACTGGAAAAAAAAGATTTATCCGTGATCTTTTTATTGTTTGAAGTTGACTGAAATTCATTTTAAATTTAAATAGTTTATGTACCTATTGAACCGAATTTTCTTATATATTTTCCGAACAAAAAATGATTGAATCTATTTTTCCTTACCAAAAGCAGGCTTTCCCAATTCGCTCCAGAGAATCCAGAGACTACAAAGTATATTCCATATCTCATCGATTTTCTATCCAGATGTAAAATAGGACTCTTGAGGATAACCTCGATATTGAAGATTATCCTGTTAGAATTTCCTTACCGTTTTCATGATTTTATAGCGTTTCGCTCAAATGTTTTGCAGATGTGAACTAAAATGTTGTTTCTAACAAGAGACAAGTGCTTTCAATGTTTTTTCAACTAGTTTCATTGAACAATGTTTTCCTTGAAGAACAACAATTGTAATAGTGTTTTCATTTTTCCAGATATCCATACCATTGTATTCAAAAGAAAACTACCCTTAGGATGTGATATTTCCATTAAATTTGATCTGTAATTTTAAACAAGCTTAGCAGGAAAAATTCACATTCTTTACGGCTCAATTATAAATGATATAAATAGTTACTTTAAAGACATCTGAAAGTGGATTAGGATTATAGTCCAAAAGTTGTCACAGTCACAGTTGAGTCAAGCTGAAAACCTGTACTATACTTCTCGTATTACACCACAAAACGGAATAGTGGACCTGGCTGGGCCAAATCAACTCCTTAATTTTTAAAAAATTTTTTTTTTGCCAAAAATAATTTGAGTCAATTTCAAATTTTTAAATGCAATCATTTGTTAAGATTTATGAATGGTGACCAAGTGAATATGAAGAGATGCTATTGTTTGTCGGCTGCACATGGAAATGGAAACTACAGCCTAACGTATTATCTTCGAATGCAAAAGCACTGACCCATTGGAGACATAAATTCTTGTGACTAGAGCGTTCAAGTAAGGAAAGACAAGTCTTTTCACAGTCCAACCAAATACACAAAACGCTCAAAGGCTCAGTGCGAAGGTGATACTTTTCAGCACGATCGTAAAAAATAATATTATTTAAATGTCGAACAATCTTGCATCTGTATTCCAGATAAAAATCTACGCTATCAAGATGTGTTTTCAATTGAATATCGAAAGGGGGTATATATGCCAAAAGATCCTCATACTCTCTGATAGTCAGGCAGAACTAAAATCTTTAGGATGTCCCCAGATCAAATCTAGACTCTGGGACTGTCAACAAAAACTATTAACCCTGGCTAACCATGATAGAGTTACTCTTAAGTGGGTCCAGGGCACAAGGGCATTGTGGCAAATGAAAAGGCAGACATCATAGCAAAGATAGAGTCTGAGACTGCATTTACTGGTCCTGAACCAGTATTTGGGATATCTTAAACAGCTGGACGTGGTTGTACATATCGGTGGATTCAAACTTAACATCAGTCGTATTGGAGACACGTACCAAAACAAGAACACAGCTAGCTCCTGGTCAAAAAACCCTCGGAGACGCTGACTAACGAAATAGTGAACCTTAGCAGGGGCAAGATAAGGATAGTGACGGATTTACTCACCGGTCACTGTACCCTAAGGAAGCACATGCTTACAATCGGCGTATATAGGGAAGGAACCTATCTGTCGGTTGTGCATGGAAGACCAGGAAACAGCCTCTCACATTATCTTAGATTATTAAGAATTATCTCATTGGAGATATAGGACTAGAAGATCCAAGGGAGAATTTCTCCAAGAAGGATCTAGTGAAAAGACTGTTGAGCCTGGTAAGGGCCACTGGTATCTTCACATAAACGGTACAACCAAGTGCACAAAAGCATGAATAGCGAGGTCAAAAAAAAGGAGAATAGTCGTAAGAAAATAACAAAACTTAGTAGCTTGATGTTACATATAGTCACTTACAATCTCTAGCACATTTTCCACTCTCTTCTCACTTTAATATGCTAACGGTTATTTCTATTAAGTTTCCAATAATGTTAAACTTCAACAATTCAAATACCTATCGATATCATTTCTATTCTAATTCAATCGTTAACTTGAATCAACTAGTCCGTATTGTGCTAAATTGTTAAGATCATTCGTGCTGCTACTAATCAATGGACGTTCATTGGTACGTTAAATTTCATTAGAGAGACTATGATCGATATTAAATAACAGCCTATGGGCAATTGCTCAATCACTTATGGGGTGATAAAATAGAATTGATGTGCAATGGGATCAATCCGCCGGATGAAATAATTATCAGAAGTTACGTTGGTTCTAATGTCAGTTACATTATATTAATCGTATACCTATAAGGAAATCGATTGGGCGGAGATTCATAACTTGACAATGACAGTAGTGATTGAGACATTTAGACAACTATCATGAATAACTTCCGATATTTTATCAACATTTGTGTTACTTTATGGGAAGGTGAAATTACAAACCCCGACTGTAATTTGTAGAAACAGCCTGCTACACAGATGACTGGAAAACCGGAATATATATAGCCAAATATAAGAGTACTGTACAATATATGTGCAGGCAAGAGTTTGCTTTATACTCAGAATGGGTACCAGGTCACTCAGATCACAAGGGAAATGAAGAGGCAGACTCTTTAGCTTGAGAACAATCTTGATACTGGTTGGGCACCTGACGGGGCATTGTAGACATCAAACACATGAATAACATCATTGATTGGCAGACACAACCATATCCAGGTTTTGCTACTGCAAAGGCCTGACTAGTCTGAGGTCTTCGACGATAGAAGAGGAAAAACCATTGTACGAATTTCCTAATAAATTTGTACAATAGTGGGCCCTGTCAATTTAAGATTTCCCTCGTCATGAGACTCATATTGCGAGCTCGACCGAATGCTCTCGATGCGTTCCCGCAAAAATCAAGAGTCAGTTACAATCTGAACTCTGGGTTGTAAACTCATAGAACCACAAGCGTATGCTCCATGTCCTAATTTTGTATAACAGGTGTTCTTTATAAGTGTTAAGTTCTTGCCCTTACAAAATGGGGCATAATCTGTGTGACCCTAATCATATATTAGGTATTGTGCGTTTTTTGTAATCTACATAAACTGTAAGTAGCATTTTCTTTGTAATTGGGATATGCCGGTTCCCGCCTACCGGTATCCTTACATGGTTGCCATAAGCTAGTGACTGTTCTTTAATTATACGGTATAAAAACTTTACTTTATACTTTCACTTGTCTACACCGGATGAATTGCCGGGTATTTCTTCATAAATAATGTAAATTGCTTTGCACTGTTATGTTTCATGTTTTGTTGTGAACAATAAAATACTTATTGTCATTGTTACCTAAATTCAAGATACTATTTATTTTCCTGCTTTTTTGCTCCTCCTAACGAGGTCCGATACTGCAATATCGGTGGTCCTTCGTTACATCTGAAGATTCCGCTAAAATCTGTGAAGGTGAGTATCATTCAGCGACGCATCAATTTTCCTTCAACCATAACTATATGGAGGACCTGAGGTTTGGCATTCGAAGTCTGGTAATAAGAACGTTTCTAGAGAAAGACACAGATAATATAGATGTAGTGGAGAGGCTCCTAGAATCACATAAGCCCTTATATTATCTTATAATTGATATCAAATATTTTCCTCGATATGGATTCTTAACTTTTAAGTAAATTAAAATAGAAACTAACGTCACAATATTATCCAGCAACTAAATTATTTATTCTTACGTCGTTTTTCTCATAGTTTGATTAACCAAAGTAGCAATGTATTATGTTATTAAAATAATAATAATAAAGCATGTTATTTTTATAGGAGCAGATCTTTTTATATTTTGATTAACATTTTTGTAGCTCTCGCTGAAAGAAAATTAAAAGGTAACGTTGGCCGGTTTATATGACGCTTTCTGCGCTGTCATAAATTTCCCTTTGGGCTTCTTCATGTAATTTCATTTTCTCAGGTCTTATTTCCAAAGCCTGATGACTCTAAAGTGACATGACAAAGTGAGCAAAGCAACCAAAGCATCGACGTGTTGTAATAATAATTAAAATTTAATAATTAATATGATAATAAGAGTCCGGAATAGGGTGCTTAAATTATAAATTAAAGGTATCTGTTAATTTTTTTTCAATATTTGTAAGTAATTGACAAAAATTCTTCCTTTAAAACATATTTATCGATACTCTTATGAAAGGCAACCTAAGAAATTTTTAAGCACACGTGTTCGACTGTTTATCTTAATTGTCACGTACCCCAGATGATTTCATACTTCTCACCAAGAAATAGCGTTGATTTATGATTACTATCTACTTATGAATTTTGGGCTTTCGAGTTTATTAAAAACTATTCAATGCATTCTGTTATTGACTGTGTTTTAAAACCATTTTTCTTCGAACTTGACCACACAAACCGGGTTAACTATAAGTTAACCATTCAATATTCCTCGACTTGTATTCCAAACCATGACGTAACAGTTAACCAACCACACAAACCAGCTCACTGAGATAGTTTGACAGAGTAGTTATCTTATTAGAGGTTAAGTGTTTGTTTATTTCAGGGTTTCCACTAACCGCTACGTCATAAAAGTTAACCGTGACGTCACGGTATTGTTAACCCGGTTTGTGTGGTTATGTTCAAAGAAAAATGGTTTAAATTGTGGTTCAATTTAGTGTTCCGAGAAATTATTGTTTAGTGTTAGAGATTTTGAATTGGTGGGTGATTGAACTGCAAGATATTCAGGTGAGCTTCTTCACTGAGTGTTCTTTCTTTATTGTTTTATTTCTCTATATTAATGCTGTTATTATTGAGTGTTATTTACCTGTTGAATTTATTGAATATAAAATATCACTGTGTTTTGATAATGATTGAATAATAATTCGCTCTCACATGACAAATATATCTGGAGCGGGCAAATGCGTGTTTAATCTCTTGCACAACAATCTAATTGCACATTTCAGATTCGGCCATAGGTCAAGCTCTAGTAGCTGGAGCGAACATGTCGCGAGTCAGCCATTCATTTTCATTGCACAACTCAGTACTAGTAAATGTGAAGCGTAATGCGAGTTTAATCCCTTTACGCTTGAGGGTAGTCTTAAGTGGGGTCTTGGTGGCGCGTTGAATCACCCCATGTACCATAAAGTAAAACTCCCAGGAGCTAAGCCTCGTTGGTAGATTAATTAGTGATATAACACAATGCGAGTTAAAGCCCTTTGTGTTCGGTGATGTGAAGCGTAATGCGAGTTTAATCCCTTTACGCTTGAGGGTAGTCTTAAGAGGGGTCTTGGTGGCGCATTGAATTCCCCCATGTACCATAAAGTAAAACTCCTAGGAGCTAGGCCTCGTTGGTAGATTAATTAGTGATAGAACACAATGCGAGCTAAAGCCATTTGTGTTTGGTGATTGATCGAATAATTATTTAACTAATCAGTAGAGTTAATGAAGACGGACACTCACGCATATTTTCTTTGTTATAGGTAAGCCCGACTATGCGCACATGGTAGAGCCTCGACCAATCCACTTTGCTCATTCCTATTAAGTAGAAGTTTTGTTCCAATTAAGTATTTTATTTTAATTATTATTATTATATCATTTGGTTCTTATATGTATTTCTTTATTTCATCAATTGCCCCCCTTTCTTTTAAAATCTACGTTACATATTTAATATTTTTGGAACATAGGAAGACATAAGGAGCAGTTCTGTAGGCACCTGTTGGATTTTAAAGCATGGTTGAAAATTATGTAAATACTACTACTAATACTACTAAAGAATTGCTCATTCCGTTGCGGTTGAAAAATAGGATGTTTATGTCGGTATAAACAAGCCTACATCCATCGTTCGTATCGTGTTACTATACCCTATTGATTTCCATTGCGGTATGGTCACTTGTAAAGCAACGTACACTGGGATCCGCTATAAATCAAATTGGATATGCCAACATCGTTGACAGACGGAAACACATTGATGTTCGAATATACTCAGTGTCGCCTATCGTACAAAACTATATTGATGACTGGTTATAAGATGTAAGCTATATTGGTTAATATCAATAAAAACAGTTGATCCTGTATACAGTGGCGTAACTAGAGTTGACCCATGGGGGTCAACCACACTATAATCATGTATAGTTATTCTAATGTTAATGTAATTACCCATGTTTTTAATCCCATTGATGAGAAATGCCGCCCTATGGCGTGCATATAAATTTTGTTTTACTAATACGAATATTGTGAAATAATGTTTTTCATTGAATTTTATATAGTAGATTAAAATTAATCTGCATACAAAACTCATAAAATTTGTAATATAATATAACTAAACTTACTCAACCAACAAATAGATATTATATTAATAATATTTCTCTAAAACACAATTCGCACTCGCCTCTGGATGAAATTAATGCTAAGCAATCCCAACTTCTTTAAGTCGTTAAAATTTTTTTTCTACTCCTGTTTTATAATATACTTATTAGAAGACTAAAATCTGTATCATAATGATATTCATTATGATACAAATTTTCATTATGATACAGATTTTTAAGCCAATAGGAATGCGACATTCGCACAATATTTAATATAGCCATGGATACCTGGTTGACATTGACATTGGAATAAACAAATTTGGAAACTTGGGCAAGCAAATTGCCACCTTTTTAGGGCTTCCCAATCCCAATTTATATACGGGACACTGCTTTCGTAGAACATCTGGTAGATGGCGGCGGTGATATTACCACCTTAAAAAGACACGGTGCGGTGGTTGGAAATCCACTACGGTTGCAGAAAGTTATATTGAAGAAAGTATCCAAAATAAAATAAATGTATCGAATAAAATTTTCAATTCAATGGAAAATAGGAGCCCCCCAAATAAATTTCACAAATTGTACAATAAATAATTTATACATGCACAAAGAAGATTAAAGAATTAATATTATTATGTTCAAAAGTTTTAAATTTATTTATTGTACAATTTGTAAAATTTATTATTTGTTGAAGTTCCTTTCATTGTTCTTGTTTTTTATAATAAATGATCATTATTAATTAAATAATTCTTATTAATCGGAGTAGAAAAAATATTGTATGCAACTTTCATGTAATGGCCATTAATACACTCGCATATTATATACGAAACTCGCCTGCGGCTCGTTTCGTATCCTACAACATGCTCGTGTCTTAATGGCTATCATTACATGATCGTTGCATAAAATACTATTATGAAACAGTGGACCGCGTTAATTACTGACCAGTTAGTTCGTTAAATTATGCCAATTACTGGTGTTGGACTATTCGATTTCCAATCCACCTGCTGCTACGTTGCCAGCTTTTCAAAATTTTCTTAAAAACAATAGCATACATAAGCAAGGTTTTAATTAATTTTTCTTTTTCCAGCAATTTCAAGCGGCTTATTTTAATGCTTACTGATAAATTCATATTAGGTATTTTTTTTCAATATTGCCAAACTAGCTTTCTAAGAACATCACGAACTAACGGTTTACTGAAGTAAGGGGAACATTTGTATAGTGATCCTGATGATCTTAGAAAATAAATCTGACTACATTGCTTTATTTTATTGTCGTTACATTCACATTAGGAACACTATAGCTTCAGATCAAATAAGTAGATTACAATTTTTTATAACGGTTATTTCAGAACTTATAAATGTTATTTTTGGAATGGCAATCGAGAAATAGCTTTTAAATACAATTAATACTATTTATTGATTACAATAACTTACTACATTTCAATAAACAATAAATTAATGCTAAGAATTCATCAAAAAAATAAAGGGAAATTGCATTATCAAACAAGATGAAAAATATTCTGAAATATAAAATATATAATTATAAAATTGCGACCGTTCCCTACTTTAAAGAAGTTTATATACAATCACTCAAGACAATCTAAATTCGGCGAGGTGTTTTTGCTAATTCGTCCAATAGCTGCCCATAGACGAAACGATCTAGTCGGCCGACGGTGTCAACCGACCAGATCTGATATACCAAGACCGCCGACTTGGTCTATAAGCGATCTGATTTGTCGTGTCTACACACGACTATACTTAGTCCGCGAGTTGTCAAAGGATCGGTTCCTGTACCTACGCTGCCTTCAAATTAGTTGGTGGATATTTGAAAGTTCGACATACTGGGTAGTGCGACTCCGTATTTTAAGCTGGTCTAAAATACCTCGTCAGTCGGTGTAATCTATGTTAGTACAACATGGACAAAAACATTGCTCTCATGGGTTTATGTATTTTAAAAATCTGTCAAAAGGATGATAGAAGAAAGAAAAGAACAAAATGGGCCAAGAAATGGCTTTGCTTTTTAAAAATTGTATCAAATCTTCGTATGCTTCTCTTTTTAAATTCTTATTTATATAATCTGGGTCTTTAATTTCCCACAAACATGGCCGTTCCCTATATAATTCTATAAACTCTGTTACTAGGTCTTTTGTCCACTCCATTGCACCCCAAAATTCAAACCAACAGACGCGCTCAACGACTAGCTCCTTTTGTTAGTTGCAAGTACAAAATTTGACTTGTAGCGACCTGTTCCTTCGCCGATGACGTATTTTACCGACCAGATCCGTCGTTCAGCACTAACGTGCGTTCCCAATATGCCAAATTAAACAGACACTGTCTGTCACATACCACGTCGCGCAAAATATCGCTTCGTGTGTGGGAGCCTATTACTTCACTAGCAGTGATATCTATCTATCTGTGCTAGCTTTCAGTCTTCGTAGAGACAAAAAGGACCTTTCACTAGTGCTTGTGGACAATGGAAGAGTGGCAAGAATTTTCAGAAGGGTGATAATAGTGGGGTGGCAGGTAGTGTAGTCATTAATTACCTTTCTTGACCTGTTTTTCAAATCTTTTACCCTCTTGTACCACATATGAACTTCTCCAATGGCAGCAGCATCACCATTTCGTATATCTTCCTGATAGAAATTCAGAAGTTTCTTTAAACTTTGTTTCCTTGTTTTGGTGGTGTCAGCATAGCTGGTAGGTATTAGACAATCAAACCTTTCCAGTATTTCTTCATGTTTTAGAAACTAAAAATGGCAAAAATATGGAAATCCTAAAATATGATTCAGAATTGTGGGTTTCAATATTGCACCTCTGTGCTGTTTTCGTTGTTCTTGGCGTTTTTATTGCGGAACTGAGTAATTCAAAAACGTTGGAACAAGGTAGCACCAGTATAGCGATCAAAACTGACTGACTCTGGAGTGGGAGTCGCAATAACATACTTCAGAACCAGACGGGTCACGTGAGTTACAGTTGGCGAAAAGACAATTCCACTCGCAAAAGTAGGAAAGATCGCTGGTAGGAGAGGGAATTTAGTATCTTGCTTGGGAGTTTTTAATTTTGGAAAAGCAAAATCTTTCAGTTTTTTATTTCTTTAAAATTGTTAAAACAAATTTTTTTAATTTCGTTTTAACAATGGGAGAGGGGGTTATGTCTCCAATAACCCCCCCCCCCTCGTTAAGCCTATGTAGGGGAAAGCTATCAAAAACGTGTTAAAAGTCAACTTGAATCCTTTAAAAGATTTGTAGGATTCAAAAAGTATTATATTAAATAAAACTCGATAATATTATAACTATCTAAATTTACTCTTTCACTTCCACGGTTATACATAGAGTAAACATTCCAAATCATCCCATTTCCAAAAAGACCAGTTTACTTTTCAACACCCTCAATTTGTCTCCTTCAATCCTGACCACTAGCATGTGTTAAACAAACTCTGCTCACGAGCAAAGTGATTTGTTAATGTATATGAAGGATAACATTCGGCCTTCTTGAAATTTGTTCTGTCCCTAAATACATACTTCTCAAAAAAACTCATAATTTCATTGAAAAATAATATTAACTTGGGTGTGCTGTAACTGTATAACAACAAAAAACTCTTTTTTGTTAATTGATTATTTAACGTCGGTCTATTTCTGCAACTAAGGCTAATCACCGACACCGGGACCACTCTACCCATAACCGGAAATTTTACCGAACCTACTGGTGCTCCAACCAGTGGTAGGGTTCTTTATCGAGCCCAACATCCAAGGACTCGGGACCTCGGCTTTACGTCTACTCGTGCTCATTGGTATAATGCCTGCGAGCTGTGATATGCTACTCTGCTGCAGGCTGTACGGGCTATTTACACGACGGTCTTCTCCAGAAGGTCACCCATCCAAGTACTAACTGCGCTCGACACTGCTTCACTGTAATTATCGCATCAGAGGCGTTCCACTACAGTGCTGGGCCGACGCCCTAACAAAAAAACTTCAAAAGACGATCTTGGATTGAAGATTTTTCATTATATTACTATGATGGCTATACTAATGCGTTGTCTACAGCAGTCCATAAATTATTCAGAACGGTCAGCTAATTATAATTTCATAAGGTTTATTCCTTTGGACCCTTCTCAGTGAGATTTCACGAATTTTAGAATGTCCTGAAATATCCAAAAAGGGTTGGTCACGGTTACCCTCACGTAGATTCGTAGCAATTTTATGATGTATCTGCATTCAAAAAGCTCTAATTTGAGCTCCAGATGGTTTTATCCCATTATAATCCAACTACTAGATGAAGCTTAAGAATTGTACAATTGATAGAAGCCGTTCTTTATACAAAAAGGGTTAAAAAAAAATTATATTATGTTTAAATGTCAATTTCAAAATATTGAATTATCAAACTCTGCTGTAGGTACTTTCATACGTATAAAAAACAACCTTAATAGGAATATTAAGAGTATGCATTACATTGGATTTTCATTATCTTGTTTATTATTACAAATTGTAATGTAATAATAAAGTTGTCTGTAACTTTGTTTGTGTGCACTTTTGTATATAGGGACACCATTATAACTATATAAATGACAAGCAATTTATTAAAAATGTAATAATAGGAAGACTGTGCTATAAAATTTCCACATTTGAAAACATTTTCTCTGCTACACAGAAAACAAAAGCAAAGTTTCTCAGCTCCAGTATTTGCCGGTGGTTATTCCTGATATAAAACCAGGACAGGAGTGGTCGATGTATCCCTGGCGTGCCACATCCCTTGCGGGTGCCTACACCAATATAAGGAAAATGTTGTCTTTGACATTCAGGATATGTTGCCATAATACCGCACAGAGAACACTCCAAGATTTGGAGTTTGAGGCTGAAGTAAGTGGATCTTGGTTAGGTCTATAGTTATTTAGAATTTGAGCTTAATGAGATCTTATCATTTTGCACCACTGGTAAACATTGTTTGTACCGTAGATAGTGTAGTAAATCTTTGCACCACTGAAGAATCAACAAACTCAATTATTAATCTTTGTTTATGCAACTATTTGTTTATTCAGCAAATTGCAATTTTCAACAAATAAAACTGTTCCTAAAAAATAACAATGTTCTTGTAGCAGTAAGTCTTCTGAGATTTGAACTTCGTGAAATTTAAGAAGACGATTAATTAATGCAGAAAGTTGTTTACTGAAAACCGACAACGCAATTAATATTTTTTAATTTCCGTCTCGTTCAGTAAACTATTCATTCGTTATTAAAGCAAATTATAGTCTTACGTAACAAGAGAGCGGACGTAACTCGAACCATTATTTGTCAGAGGGTAACTGTAATTATTGCAATAGCCCAAGTATCCAACAGTCTATACACGAATTAATTGTCAGCCATTGTATTATTGATTTGTCTACAACACAACACAAATTGCCACAAATCCATTGAGATGACAACCATAGTTTGATGGGTATTTACGTGCGACCATTGTTGGGCTATCAACACGGTGTTAATTTTGATCAGGGCAAATGATATACAAGATTGGAGAAAAATAGCCTGCATATGTACCGGGTAGCCATATAAGAATGCAAAGCTATTCGGTAAAAAAATGTTGTACTACTATTACTAATTTAGACAGGCGAACCTTGGCCAAGACAAACTCAAGCCAAGGTTCCGGCACTGAGGCCACTGGCGGGCCCATTGTGCTATTCCTGCTACTTATGCATCCATGAAGCCGAGTCCCTCGATGAAGGACTCAATCCTCTTCAGTGGATGCCTGACTATGCCCCCAGAGGCCGTAACAGGGACTCCGAAGATTCGCCTGCGTAGTACAGCCCAATGTGGACATACGAGGAGAACATGGTCTGACGTTTCGTCAGCCAAACCTTGCGTAGGGGACTTTCCTCTAAACCTTACTTTACAGAGGTGTTTCCTCAGACAGCAGTGCCCTGTTAGGATTCCTGCTACGTTTTTTAACCTACTTCTTGGTAGTTCTAGAGCAGCTCTAGCATGTCTATCCTCAATAGGAGCTTGGACTGTCTCAGACCCTGTAGAGCACTCCAGTGAGCAAGGTGCTGGTTTCTCAACCAGTTCCTCGTCTCCTTACGGATTGTTTGTTTAAAAAGGTTACAAGGAAAATCCTTGAAATTGTATTCAGGTTCCCAAGATGGCCGAAAGATTTTTCACTGTAAAATTTACCAAAAAACTATGTTTCGAAGCAGACATTCAAGCTGCTGTAATGTTTACGCATGAGCGGCTCCAACAATGCATTGAGTGTGATGTAGGACAGTTCCAGCATTAGTTGTTTTCAAAATCGGCTTTTTATTCAAAACGTTATAAAATCATGAAATTTCATCATTGGTTTTGGAAAAAAATATGAATAAGAATAAATAGCATCTTTTTAAAATCTTATAATAACTAAATTCTTCTTCTCCGCTATTTTAGGCTGGGAATAAGATATCAAGTTAAGGTTTCACTAGCCTATTCAGGTATCATTTCACTACATTTTCATGGAAAAAAGTCATATTATTGCATTTCATTTTTGAGCGATTTTTACAATTTTCTGTTATAATACCAAAAAACGCGCTCTAGCGGCATTACTGAGAATCAAAAATATCACAAGTAAGCTGGGTTTCATGGAGAAATGAATGCTTTTTCCAGCGGGACCAAGTTGTTTATTTAAAAGAACATTAAATCACCCCCAGCACTTGATTTTAATTATACATCATGAAGTTCCCATCAAAAAATACTCAAATGAAGGTTAGTGTTAAAAAGCATATGTTTTTTGGTAAATTTACTAGGTTTATTTCAGTGAAAAATCACTTTAAAAGTCTTAGATGGCGATTATGCGGCACTTATGCCACAACATTTCTTACTGCAATGAATAGTTTCCGAGATACACCACTTTGCATTCGTATTTGGCCAGCTGGTACAAACCAGCCGATGCACTATACAGTAAAAGTCACGAATGTTTCTCGTTACGTCATACTTCCTTGAATGTATCGAAGACACTCTAATTTTATGTGGATTTCTTTGACCGCGTATGTCCAATTTAAACAAAAAGAAAGGTACATATATGTATTTTGTACCTGAATCAAGCTCCGCCATTACGTCTTTATCGGTTAGTCACTCTGTCTTGTGTTGTGACAACGATTGTACTTAAAAAGCGGAGCGGAAATCATTCTGTCACCATTGAAGTTCGTCGTCATTGCCATTACTTTAAACAGGTAAAGTTCATTTACATTTATTGTGACATTTTTCGATAAAATGCCTGGTAAACGTCTGGACAAAAGTAAACGTCAAACAAGACATTATCAAATATTTATTGTAAGATATGCTTGAGAATATAGAGTATTCACCTCCACTTCATGTATTCTAAATCATTGACATAAGAAACAGGAAGAACATTAGTTTTATACAATTGTTAATCTCCATAAAGTACTTTGAATAAAAGAAGAGGCAACTGCAAATCTGCCTTCAGACGATCTTCACGATTTTCACTTTACGTTATGGAAGAGGAATCGATCCCGGTGTGCGCTGCTCCACAGCTGAAAATCCGACGTTTTCGCGAAAATGATACGTTTCGGTGCTTCAGTCTGCGTTCGCATGCGGTTCTTGATGTAACGGCACAACGTAATTTCCGAAACGTGCATGTTTTTTCGTGTAAAGCCGCTGCGGTGTTTGCTAAGAGATAAGTGACAACTGCTTTTTTTGCAGTTTCAATTCGGTAACACGGTCCACTGTTAGTTCTGACTTGTTCGTGGAGTGTATTTGATAAGACTGGATTTGGTAGTAGAGGATAAGAGCATAATTTAGGTGGAATAGGTGAGTTTGCTACATAATTTTATTAGTTGGTCTTAGAAAAGTTTGGGAAAAAATATCTTGTCCTATAAAAATTGTTTTAATCTTCTTTTTGCTTAAATAAGGTTAGGTTGGATATATCATTATTATTTATAATACTTCCCTTTCAAAATAATAATAGTTAAAAATAAAATACTTGCCTCGATGTGAATAATGGTTTCTTATGGTTTATAAATTGATTTGTGGATCAAATAATATTTCTCCAAACAAAGTTTTATGAAATTGTTGACTTACTTTCGACCCGGGCGGACAGGTCGTACTTTCGATCAATGTCAATGGTCAGTTGATTATTGCGTTTGATATTTTATACGCCTTACATAGTCTAGAAGCTCGCGAAGTGTAGAAATATATTCAAAATCCATTTAGTCATCGCTGGTTGACCTGTTTATTTAAAAACATCATAATTTAGTGATGACAAATTTGAAAAGATATGTTTGTGTCAAACTATTGGTTTATGAGTTTAGCTCACTTTGTATAAAGGAGCTATTTTCATCTGGGTTTGTAATTTCATCAATTACCTATAAGATAAGATAACTTTATTGAAAAATAGGTACATCCTAAGATACAGCAAAGATAATGTTAAACATTAATATAAACACAATTCAAAAAAAATATCTACCAACCACTTTACCTAACAATTTGGTTTTATCATCCTAATGGTCTTATATAATGGATTAATAAATTCTTTTTAAACAGAATAAGACTTTTAGAAGACTTTACATTTTCAGGTACACTGTTGTAAGTAATAAATCCTCTAAAAGTTAATGTTTTAGTATTAAATAATTTTGTTCGATTATTTACGTACAAATTATTTCTTATTCTAGTATTATACTGGTGAATTTGATTAGTAAAAACTATAAATCTGTCAAAATATTAAGGTAGGAGATTATGTTACATTTTGTAAATATATATCATCGTTAAACATGTAAGCCTGCTTTCTATAGATAACCATTCTAGAGTATCCAGCATTAAAGATATCGGGGTACTCCTGTCACATCTCAAAATAATCCTCATTGCTCGATTCTGTAATTTCTGTAGTGTTCTCATTTTATTTAAATCAGATGTGTACAAAAGCGTAGGACAATATTCGAAATGTGGTTGTATAATAGTCTTATATACTGTTATTCGTGACTGCATAGTTAAGTGCTGAGACACTCTTGTAAAAAAATACAATTTCTTCAAATTTTTTTTCTGTATGTAATAAAAATGGCCATTCAGTGATAAATGATGGTCTAACATAAATCCTAAATATTTAAATTCAGTAACAAACTCAATTTTGTCATTATCAATTTTTATTTCAATTTGCTTTAAATCTAATTCACTGTATTTTAAAGGTGAAGTAAGTATTATAGCCTTTGTTTTGTTAACATTTAGTTTATATTAGTTTTTAAATATGTAGAAATTTTGTTTAAGGCTTTATTCATTTTTTGGATAGCTTTATTCAGATCTCCATCACTCACCGATACTAGAGCATCATCAGCAAAATAATGTGCATAATCACATTCACTACATTTGTTGATATCATTAATGTAGACTAAGAATAACAATGGCCCTAGAATGCTTCCCTGGGGAACGCCATGTTCTACACCGATTGCTGTTGAAACATTTCGGTTACCTGTTTCCTACCTGTGAGGTACTTAATCACTGATCCATTCAAGTACTTCTCCTTTTATGCCATATTTTTTTTAATTTCAATATTTCACGATTAACAGTTTCAAACGCACGTTTCAGATCTAAAAATACTGCTACAGTGTACATGCCTTTACTCATTTTATCTTTTTATTCTGTGACAGTAAGCTGAAGTGCGGATTCGCATGGATGGTTGAATCTAAAACCTATAGTAGAAATCAGGAAAATCTTGGGTTAATTAATAAAAAATATACTTATATACCTACAGAGCATTTCAATGAAAAATATACACCCCACATTGAAGGCGTCACTTTTATGAAAAACCACGTCAAAAATCATATAAACGGTCTTTTTGCTCATACGTAGACGTTATAACTTTAACACCTCCCCCCTCTGGTCGCCACTCCAAATTTTTTAATTGGAACACTCTATACATTATTGCTTTAAATATCTTCTGTAAGTTCCTTGTGGCATTACTTATTCTTTTTTTGGAAATCAAACCACAATAATGTTTTTTATTTTTTTATTTCGACGTTTTGGTAGCGTTCCAGCTACCGTTGTTAAGATTAACTAGTTATGAAATAATTTTTGGTCCCAATCTGACACAACGGAAAAATTTGACAACTAGACAATCAATAATATTTTGAAGTTTAAGACTACAAAACTTTGTTGTCAAATTTTATTAAGGTCCATTCATAATAGATCACACCTCTGGTAAAATGTGAAATAAAATATTTTATTTTATGATATTCTAACGATAGAAATGGAATCCAGCTGGACTCTCCTCTACAAAAGAAAAGTCTATCAGTTGGGAGTTACAAATAATTCCAATTTACTTATACTAACATTTTAATTCGTAACAAATCAGCAAAACAATAAGGTGCTCAAATTGGTTTCCATGCAATGATACAATCGAGCCTTGAATGGGTTTCGAGCATTATCTAACATTTCTGTGGTTATTTGTCGACGCTTGTTGAGTGGCATAAATTTTAGTGTTCAGGTTCATGTGTTATATACTTTTGTAATCATTTTATTAATGACAGGTATTTTTTGAAATAATTTTTAAACATACAGTACACTTTTTACTATTAATTTCACAAATTAATAAACCCTCATTAAAAATTTTATCGTACGCCAATAGGAATTTCTGCAAATATGCAAATAAATGAACCTCTTCTCAAAGTTTCTTCACACACCAATAATACTTGGAAATGTACACAAACAAATAAGCCCCTTATAAATATTGATCGTACGCTTATGGCAAACAAAATTTCTGCAAACTTAGTAACCCTTGTTAATAATTTCATCATACGCCCATATCACATGGAAATTTTCAAAAATAAAGATCCTCTTAGGAATTTTTTCGCACGCCTATAGCAAATAGAGATTCTTCAAACAGATTAATCCGTATTACAAGGATTTTTTTACAAATAAATAAACCCTTCTTAAACATTTTATCGTACGCCTATGGCACACGGCAATTTTGAAAACAGATTAACCCCTCTTCAAAACATATGCATATGCATATTTATATACTTTTCAGTTATGCAAAATATCCACTAGTATATTACCTGATATAGGAAAAAAGAAGAAACCAACCTACCCTCACTCGCGTTAAGCAGTGACAGGTGTCAGTTACGCCACAAAGTAGATCACATTTTCCATTTCACCCATGTCTTTTAGGAAACTACTTAAATTCATTTAAGGTCTATTAGGGTCAATTCTATAAGAAGTGGTTAAAAATTAACTGCAAGCCGTTATATTTTACGAAGTTTACGCTATTAGAAATGTTTTAACCTATACATAGTCAAGATTAGGATTTGAATTTTAACAGATTTGGTGTCCAATTGAGAGTTTTCCGTTCATATTTTAAAGATTACTATGCGTACAGAATAGTAAAATGGAGTTAGAAGATTGTCTAATTTTTAACCGTACGTTAAAATTTAACATTTGCTCACAGAATTGCACTGCTAAATGCTAACCCACCGATATTTAAAAAAAAATTTCCACGGTCGGGAGTAGAAATCAGTTTCTATGACATTAAAATTAAAACAGAAGTAGTCGATTATTCCCATGGGAGTATAATGAAAAACGTTCTCCATAATGTAAACTCCCTCGGAAATAATCGACTACTTCTGTTTTAATTTTGATGTCATAGAAACTGATTTCTACTCCCGACCGTGGAAAAAATAGTATATACCATTCGGGAGAAATGCGTTATTTTGTCCTCGGTGCATTGTAGCTCTCGGGCTTCAAATTGCACCTCTGCCAAAATAACGCATTTCTCTCCCTTATAGTATAATGTACTATATCATTTTCCCAGTGTAGTTTCTAAGTTATCTGTCAATGTTAGTCTTTCAAGGTCATACATTTTTGTTACCAAAACATCATGCATCGGGCGTCGGTGTTCATATAACTAAATACGTTGATAAATTAACAAGTATAAAGTTTAATCTTTGCTCCATTACTCAAATGATAAGTAAAGTTTCAAATTTAGTGCCTGTATAAACGATTTCCATGAAAATGTATTATAATATCTCCTTATTCATAGCTAGCTATATCAATAAATTATTCAAAATAAAAACAAGTTTTATATAATGAGGCTGAATCACGCAGCTACATACATTTCCTTTGTTTACTTTTGCCTATTTTCTCTACAATAAGTCGATATACTAGGAAGATTAATATAATGATTGTATTAGATATACCAACAAAATGTTGGAGATATAGTAATAGTACAAATAGAGCACTCCATTCATGTAATTTATATGGTATCAATATTTTGCGATTACCTGGCCATGTTTATTTTAGATATTCTTGAGAAAACTTTGTATGGAGTGAAAATAGTGTGTTAATATAATTATTATATGTATGTTTATTAGAACACTATGAAGTCTCCTTTCAAGCCTTGAAGCTAACTGGTTCGCTGATTCATTAGGGGACTCTGCATACTATAGAATTCTATTATCCACTCTATTCACACGTCTTTTGTCGACAATTTCTTCATAATACTCAATATATTTCAAGCGGATAGTAGTGTCAGGAATAAAAAAAGAATTGTCGATAGTATACTGAGTGAGACTTTCGACTACTGTCGTAGTAATAGTACTGTAGAAAAGCGACCGGTAGAATTATACATTGTGTACAGGTCGCGGCACCTAAACTAGAGACACTGTGTTGTCACTTGTCAGCCTAGTAAGGGACCCTTCACAGTCTTTCACCAATTGCTGTAGTTTCTAGCGCAGTCTGGCTGTTAGTAAATATTTTAGTGGTTTGTCCAGTTTATCTGGAACCCTTTTGCGGTATCAGCCGCAACGTGATATTGGGAGCAATAGGCAGAGCCCGAAAAAGCAGAAGATATGACCATTGGCAAGATCTGAAAATGATGGCAAGGTGAGCTTGTGGGAAAACATGGTGGTTAAGTCCGCGCATGATACACTGGATATACAGTGCAGTGGTTAAACCCATAATAACATATTCGTCTTTGGTCTGGTGGACAAAGACAATACAAAAGAATGCAATGACGAGACTAGGTAAGGTGCAAAGACTTGCTTGTCTCAGTATTGCAGGGTGCATGAGAAGCACGCCAACGGCAGTCTAGTGCCTCATTTGGCCTTCCTCCATTGCACATCGTGATAATGGGAGAAGCAAGAATGGGGTTATATAGGCTGCAAAATAACCTGAGCAGCAAAACAGTTAGATCAGGACACACATCCATTGAGGACATCGTAAGTGAAGCCATTTTAGATATAAAAACAGACTATATGGCCACTAAACTTCTCCCCAGCCCTAAATATGAGGTAGAGATACCCCACAGAAAGAACTGGCAAGACCCAAGCAGACTGAAGCTTCTCCGAGGAGAGACCTGGTATACAGACGGGTCAAAGACTGGGGAAGGGACAGGAGCAGGGGCAGGGGTGTATAGTGAGACGAGGAACACAAGGTGTTCCTTCTCACTAGGAGTACATGCCTCTGTATTTGAGGCGGAGATTTATGCCATCCTAGAATGTGTCAGAATTAACAAACATAGGACTGACACTCATAGGATAAACATATTAACTGACAGCCAGGCAGCCGTTGCAGCTCTAAATAGCCGCAAGGTAACATCCAGAGTGGTAGAAGAATGCCAGAAAGAATTGAATGAACTGGCAGTAAGACTAGTGTGGGTGCCGGGACATAATGATATTTCTGGAAATGAACAAGCCGATGAACTCGCGAGAAGAGGTTCAGCAACAACATATGTTGGACCAGAACCAGTTCTTGGGACCACAAAGAAGGTGGTCCGAGAACAAATACTAAAATGGGTACAACGCCAACATAGACTACAGTGGAGAAACACTCAAACGCAGGTAAACAGTAAGACCTTCATCAGGTTATCTAACGGGTCATGCCCCGGTGAAGGATCATCTGCATAAAATGGGGATATATAACGGGGAACTCAGCTGCAGACTTTGTGGCATGGATACCGAGACCGTAACCCATATTTTGTCCGACTGTGAGGCATTGGACTCAAGGAGACAGACAATCTTCGGAGAGGCCTACGTGCTGCCTGAAGCATATGGCATGCATCCAGTTGACCTATATCATCTACTCGGGGGTACGGGAATGGCTGGGAGGGTGGAATAAAGGTGGGAGGAGAGTACAATAAGCCAACAGGCTGCAGTGCTTCCGGCACTAGGACGGCTCCCTAAGAAAAAAAAATTGGAAAGATCTAGTAGGGCTTAGAGAATCAAAGATTCTGATGGGTGAATATAACCCGTTGAGATCATATGAATGCATAAGTCTAAGTAAAAATGCACTAACAGGGATCCTAACGGGACATTACCACCTGAACGGGCACCTGAAAAAGCTCAAAATAGGGGAGGAAAAAGAATGTAGATTCTGTGGCATGGTAGAAAAAACCTCCATCCACATACTTGCGAATTGCACAGCAATTCAGAATCCTAGAGCACAGCACCTAGGGGATTATTAGATAGAAGAGGAACATTTACCTAAGTTGAAGCCTGGAGATATCCTAAAAATCCTCAGGGAAATAGGACTAAAGGAGCAACTATAGTCCCTGAGACGTTCCTTAGGAACTAAGTAGAAGTAAGGGTACACAATAGATCTTTTAGATCTCAGCGAATGTCACCCCATCATACATACATACATACAACCAGAATCCTGGGACTGATTCTCCGGTTTCCATTTCCTATTTCAAATAACCCTTTAAAAATACCCTTTTATGCTTATATGGAAGCATGGATGTATATAAACCAAATATTATTTATTATGAAAAGTATAACGTTAATAAATTTTAACATGTCTAGAAAGGAAATCACAAAAGTTCAAAAATCTCACAAAAGCTACCCGATATATTTCACACAAAACATGTACATTTATTCCAAGTCAACAACTCCTTTGTACTGACAAAAGATAATGTTCTTTAAAGAAATAAACCCCTGTTGCTATCTAAATTTGTCTACACTTCCTGAACAAGTACAAAATCTACAGACCATTGGTTTAGGACTAAGGAAGATTCAAGTCCGGACGAATTTTTTTTCACAGAGTCGTCTCAAGGGAAAAACATCAAGTTACATTATTATCTTTAAAAACAACTTTGAATAGTGATCGTGAAAAATACTGTGTTTGTTAATAAGTATAAAACAATACAATAAAAATACATGAATAATGATTTCAATAATTCTCAGTTCCGTCCCTGTATTTATAGATATGATTCCTGCATTTTCATCGAGAGAAAGGTGCCCATTGTTTCTTTTATTAAAGCCTGGAACGGGCTTGTTCAGGAGTCACGATTCGTTAAACAAAAAGCTTTTGTTAAAGGGCGCTGTGATTTTATAGTCGCCTTCAAGGAAATGCACCCTTTTAGAATTCCTAACTCTTGGTATGCTGGTTTGCTGTTATGTTTACGCGATTTCATGTAAATATTATTTTGTCTTGTTAAGTTTTCTTCCATAAATTTTTGAAAAATTACTCATTGGATTTCTTCTGAACATCTGTCTTCTTTTAAACGTTTATAAGCAAACAGAAAGCACATCTACAGTGAAAACAAGCTCTGAAACTCCAGTTTAAACTTTTATCAAGGGGAGAAATCAACCCATATATTTTGAATAGTTCTTCCGAAACTAAAATTGGCCTGTAAAGGATCTATATACAGGGCACTCTTTCTCTACGTATTAGTTCACATTTATCAATAATTCTTTTTCTCAATTCCTGTAAGTTTGTTGGTCGTCTAACGTAAACACGTTATTTTAGATAACCCCAAAGAAAAATATCTAACGGGCTAAGATCCTGAGAACGAGCAGGCCACTCTATGAATCCTCTACGTCCAATCCATCGATTTGGCAAATTTGCATCCAGAAAATCCCTAACCCGTCTATTATAGTGGGGAGGTGCTCCATCTTGTTGAAACCAAACATTTTGTGGTAATTGCCCATTCTGTTGAAGTGCAGGAATAATTTCGTTATTTAGTAGATCTAAAGACTTGTCACCATTCAAGTTTCCGTCGATAAAAATGGGCCTACAAGCCTATTTTCGACAATTCCCATCCAAACATTTAATTTCTGTGGATGCTGGGTATGTGCTTCATGAATCCAATGAGGATTCTCATTTGACCAATACCTTGAGTTATGGCGATTAATGTTCCATTTAAACAAAAAGTTGCCTCATCGGAAAAAAACTATGTTAGAAGCAAAATTGTCGTCGACAGATGTCCATTAGCCGTTCGCAAAATTCCAGCCATCGGTCAAAATCATCGTCTGACAATTCTTGAACCAACTGTACCTTATACGGATGATACTTTTCACTTTTCAATGTCCTTCCTACAAAACGTCGACTGATACCATGGTTTAGTGCCAAATTTGTGGTGGAAGTTTGAGGTCATTCTTCTAAATCGATTGCAATATTTTGTTTAACAGTTTCGTTCGTTGCAGTCCGCGTTCTTCCAGGTTTTAGCAAATTTGTTACCATCCCAGTTGTAATAAAACGTTGTAGTGTTTTAGTTACTGTTGAGCGTGATATAGGATTTCTCCCCGGATGCAAATTATTGAAAATATTACACACTTCTTCATGAGGTTTAACACGATCACCATAATCGATCATCATTAAAATTTCAATACGTTTTTTTTCACTTAATTGAACCATTCTAAATTGTAAAATTTATTTCCGTCAATTAGAATTTGGGGCTATAATGGGCCAAATATCTTACAGTTTTTTTTTCAATAAAGATTTACTTAATTACAGTTTCCTGTATAAAATGTCATATTTTAGTGAATTGTGTTATCAGTAGACGTCAAACATAATAGTATTATAACGAATTACAAAGAACAAAGACCGTTCTCTAAGAAGCAACACCTACTTCTTGGGCTATATGGCCCGACAGACATTTAATTACATTTCTATTTGAAAAGTAGTTTTCAAAAACTTGTAAGGGGTTATAATAGTATTCAACTATTATCTTTGAAGTCTTTTAATTAAGTTATTTTGGCAACTTAATCTTGTGATTTCAAAAAATTTAAAATATTCAACAAAGAAAGACGACAAAGCAAAAATGCTGAAAGGTGACACAAGAAATGTTCTAAACGCAAAAATAATGGCGAAATCTTATTTTCAATCAAATTATCTTGTCATCTAAAAACATCGTGAAGTCCTGAAGAATTTTATATTTAAATTAAAGTCCTTTTTCGTGAAAAATGTCATATTATTGAGCTGCGTGAATTCCTTTAAACTTATTTTCGAAACATTTCTTCATGTCCCTGCTCTTCCGACAGTAAGCAAAAGAAGGCAACACGAATGTTTTAATTATATTATCACTGAAGCTGACTGTTTTATTGCGTTTTTCCATTACGTTGTCTCGAGACTCATGCAAATCGCCATACTTATAGCTGAATATATTAAGCCGGTAGTCGGGATCACAGCCAGAATTGTCGACAGATATCTCTTAACCGTTTGAATAGGATAAAAACAATTATTTTTTATTTTATCTTCGATGTTCTTACGTTCATTATAAGTTTTAAGCATAATTACCAATAAAGGAAAGTACCACCGGGCCAAGCTTGGCTGTTAAGTCCCGCCGCAAAATAAGACGCAGCTTGGTGAGGTGACGCAGCGTGACGACAAGTTTATGGCGGGAGAAAACTACTAGCACGTTTTCGGCGCAAAATAAAGACGCAGCAGGAGGTAGTAGTTTTCACGTTGAAGCTTGGACAGTTCTGAAAAATGACAACTACTATTTGTACTGATTGATTCTCTAATTAGTTCTGAATCTGATTCAGAAGACGAGTTCAAGTTCGAAATGATATCCTTTATCTCCCAGAGGGCTAATAAAAAGTCAAAGAGAAGCTTGTACATAGCTTCGATTAAGTTTTCTTCCATGGTTTTCAAAACACATTCTGTGAGCCTTGATCTTCTAAGAAAAACTGCGACAACTGCACTGCGTCCGCAGGGTCACTTTGCACCAATACTACGTCACGTCACGATGCGAAGAAATATGCGCATGTTATATTCTTTATTAGGTTCACAAAAACTCGCCGTGACTAGCGCTGCGTCTCCATTAAACGGCCACGGTTGGGTTTCCTACATGGGTAAGGAGAATGCAGAACGACAAGAAACAGAACATTTATGAAACTCTCAAATTCCTATTAAATGAATCATATATTATCTATTATAAAAGGGACTAAATATGAGTGGAAGTGAAAATATGTGAAGGTAGAGGATTTTGGAAAAAGAGGCTTGATCGAAAACATATGGAATTGCGCACAAACAAGTAGGCTATTCACAAAGTTGTTAATTTAACAACTGGTCTACTATTTCGTGTAATATTTTGAGGAATCAGAGTGTGAACAATCATAACCCTAGTTACATACGTTCCACGTTTTGCAACAGACTGTACTCCGTAAGAGGCGAGAACACCTTACAATGTTCTCCATTGCAATAAAAGGAAATGGAATATCTCTGGAGAGACTGTAACACTTTTGGGGGTCTGAACCTTGACGGGATACTGACGTCTGAATGGGCACATCGAAAATCTCCAAATAGTGGAACAATAAGAATGCAGATTCTGTGAAAGTTAGCATTACAAAGTCCTAGGAATCCACGGGATAGGTAGAGGTACAAAACTAACGGTCGTTAAGATTCAATAAAAATTTCATATTTCTCCTCAATAACGTATAAAGTTAAAATTTAGAAGCGCTTAGTTCATTTTTGTTTTTGTTTTCTCATAATCAGTTTTTTAATAAGAGTATATGAGTAAATTAAAAATGTCCTATACAGTAGACCAAAGTTCAAAGAGTAATAATAGTTTTTTAGATCCGTTTTTGTTAGCTTTTAATAAGCAATAAGCTGCGACTCATAATACTTTAAAGCTTCTAATTAATTTTCAAGTACACTAAGTAACGCTTTTGCCTACTTTGATTAGAGAGTTAAAGAACAAATGACCTGCTTTCTTATATCCTTTATGTTGAAACACGCCAGGAAGTCGAGAGAGTCGGTATTTTTTATTAGCCGTTCTTCCATTGTAGCAACAAGGATCTGGGGATTTTTTAATTTTCATACAACTTTTTTAAAATTAACGCGGCTGTCGTGAATACGGTGATGGAAAAATGTTAAAATTAAAAAGCCATTCATTTTTTAATTATATAGTCAAAATACACTCACCGGCACGAAAACCGGAGCAGTTGAATATTTTTAAACAAACTTCAAATTTCAATGCTTTGTGATGTTTTATTATTATAATATCTCACACACAAACAAAACAACATGTTTTACGTATTTTCTAACAACAATTAAAGCTTTAATTGAAGAAAAAAAGTGTTTTGTAACAATTTTAAAAACTGGGACGAAAACGCACAAAATTACCTTAAATTAATCAAAACTGGAACGACTAGCTAGCAAAAACTGGGGAGCCGCATTCTTAATAACGGGTGTTAACCCCCTCGTGCTCGAATTACTGCCTGTATCCTCCTTGACATGTCCACTTGTGGAGTAAGTTCCCATTTCTCTAAAAGAGCTTGTCGCAACTTATTTAAAGTTAAAGGAGAGGGAACACAACTTCGGATCCTTCGCCATCATGTCCCAAACATGTTCAATGTGGTTAACATCCAGACTTACCGCTGGCCACTCCATAACAGCAATATTTACCTCGTTTAAGTACTGTTGAGCGATTCTCGCGGGCATTATCATGCATCAGAAGAAAGTCATTCACAGTAAAGCCAACATAAGCGACAACAAATTCTTGAAGAAGGTTCTCAATGTACCTGGCAGCAGTTGAGAATCCTCTCGGAAGGATGTACAATTCTGTGTGCGCCTTCAGAGATATTCTAGCCCACACCATAACTGAGCCCACCTCGAACTGAAGGTACATTCTGCAAAATGCTCGTGTGGCCTTCATCATACTCTCACGACCATCTGGAGACCGCAGGCTAAATCTTGACTCATCGGTGAACAAAACGCGCCCCCATTCAGTTTCACCCCAGTGCTGATGATTTCTGGCAAATTCAAGTTGCGCAACACGTAAGACGTTCTGGGCCTGTGGTAAGAATGGCTTCTCCGAGTCTTCGTCTAACTGTCCGTTCGCTTACGTTGGTTTGTCGGACGTGCTGAAGTCGATTCCTGATTTCAACAGCTGTAGCATGACGATTTCGCAGACTTTGTTAGATGATAAAACGATAATAAGATCGCTAGTTCTGCGTTGAGGACTAGTTTCAGGTCGTCTAGTGGAACCTTCAGTTTCCAAAAAACGTGTAAAAAATACGGTGCATATTGTTATTCGAGACATTATCCTGTCGGGCAACATATCGCTCACTTCCTCCGTCTTGAAGCAACGCAACAGTAGCAGCCGCTGTGTCCGGGAATAACATATTTTTTAGATTGATAAACGTAGAACAACTTTCAAACGTTCTTGGGTCTGTCAGATATCTCACAACAATGACAACAACAGCATTGTTGACATGGGTTCTTGGCCAACTAAGCGCTGTGCAGTAATAAGATCTAGAATTTAGAATTTTTACTCAAAAACACTTTTTTTCTTTAATTAAAGATTCAATAATTGTTAGAAAATATGTAAAACATGTTGTTTTGTTTGTGCGTAAGATATTATAATAATAAAACATTACAAAGCATTAAAATTTGTTTAACTGCTCCGTTTTTGTGCCGGTGAGTGTAGTACGGAAACGCCATTACCTTAAAACAGTCTTTCCAAATGAGTATTCGTAGCTCAAATGAACTCATTCATAAAGCAATTTGTTGAAATCATTTTCAGGAATAACTAAGATATTTGATAATTTCGTATAACGTTGTTTCCTATGTTCAAAGTAACATAATACACAAACGTCAAAGTCTGGCAGAGGATAATTTGAGCCAGTAACTACCATTACGGATAGTCAATAAAGGTTACTTTGTGGTTATACTTCTTTGATGTAAATATTATTTAATATAGTAGCAACTAATTTACACTGCTATACAAGGTTTGCATACCAACATGATATGCTGAATATTTTGATGGGCTTAATATAAGTTCAAGTTCATTAACTCCGACAAGTCTGTGATGGTTACCTTCACCAGAAAAAGGAAATCGGTGGAACTTCTTTCATTTGCAGTAGTGGAAACCTGGAAGAACTTATCCACAGGGCCAGACTATCCTTGTCGACATTTCGTAGGATCTCTGGGAAATCACAAATTGATGACTATGATCTTTGCAACAAATTACGCTATCAATTGTACTGATTGTTTTTCGTTAGCACCCTGTCTCATATTTAGACTGACAAATGTCATTTGAAACTTTATCATTATTTCTTCTTAATATTGGTCCATACCTCTTTCTGTCGCTATAATCTTTTCAGGACGAGTAACACTTTATCTTGTTGGAAGTTTCGCTGGCATTATTTTTACCCCAATACCATTTTCCGGCAACGTTTTTTATCACGTTCATCAACCTTGTTTGCTATTGTACTCATGTGTTCATTTTTCAACGTTATATTTAGACCGAATTTCTTTTCATATAATATACCAAACAATACCATAACCCCTTCTATTAGATCAAGAAATTATCACATTATTTCAAGGATGATAAATATATTGTATTATATTTATTGAGGATGAAACATAGAGATACTACAGATAGAGGCAATAAACCATAGGCCGCTGTGTAAGTGGGGATGTCCCACCGAACTCCGGGGAGAGAAAAAAAGATAGACGATCAGAGGTTTTTCTGTCTTTGCTTTTGTATATAGCATGCGCGCTATTAGAGAAAGACAGCCTAAACCTCCGACTTTCTATATCTCTCTTACTTGCTGACGGGTTCCGAGCTGGATTGTTGCCTCTATTTGTAGTATCTCTATGGGATGAAATGGTTTTGTAGAACTATTTTTATTTCATAGAAACAGCTATAGTCGAGATAGATTTATGTCAAAGTAATACAATTAAAAAAAAATGTATGTGTTGATCAAGGCATTAACTTTGTCAAAGTTTATTTATTTATTTTGCTGGATTCCACAGCTGCTGCCATGTAATAATCATCCTCAACGACTTAAATTTTTTTGTAGTCCCCCAATACATCCTTTAATACTTATTTTATAATTAAGATGAATGTATGGATAGCGATTTATTTGATCTTGGACTGTGTACAAAATTTCATTAATACGTGAGTTTATAAACAGAATGTCAATTTCAAGGTTTTCGTAATTCTGCATTCTTAGTGAATGTGACAAAACAAACCACATCTGTCATACCAAAATATCATCATCTTTGGAATACTTTTAAGATATAGTTTAGTTCAAATATATCAATGGTTTCTACTTCCATAAATAACCTTTCCACTTAAACCTAACCGAAAATCTTTAAAAAGCAATAAATGTTTACTGGGTCGAATTAAAAAGAGCTTAATCGATAATGGATATGGTGGGGGTGCTTACTATAAATTATATATTTCTGTTAATGTGTAGGATAACTATTTCTCTGTTGAGTTATCAACATTTGTCCAATCGTAGAGAAATTGCCAGTGGTGTTGTGAAACTAGCTTAATAATTAGGACTCCGTACAATATTATCTGTAATGTCATTATGTTGCCATTAACAATCCCGAACCACAAAAACACACTCGTTAATGGATTTCATGAATTAATTAGTTAAAACTAAATGTACACCCATGTTTAACAAAATTAACAAAACATATTAAATGGTGGGTATTATACAGATGGATAGAGGTTAGTTAATGAATATTTCTCAAACAATGATATACGGGGTACGAAAAGTCAAGTTCACCATGAGAAAATATTAAATAATATATGTTTATTTCACGCTCTGAACCTGACTTCTTACTCATATTTATGTAGCTAATATTTCGACGTTCTAAAGATTTATTGAAATTAGTTTCAAGAGAATTTATTTCTTATTTAAATATTATTGTTATCTTATTATATTAGGACAAAAGGAATTACAGTAACTGAAATACTATGTTTTATATGTATTGGAGTCTTCGCTGCTTCTTGAAAAATAAACAGATTCTGGGGTTGGCTTCGATGTTTTCCTTGTCGTAATGCATTTGGGCATCCTTTGTAGTCCGCTAGGTGTTTTTCCTGACACTTCGCGTAGGAGTCTGGTTTGTCTTGGACACTTGTCGGAACGTTGTGGTCCTCCGCACGTGCTTACACGTAGAATCCCTGGCAGTTGTAGCACTGTGTCCGTCCATTTCTTTTTCGTTGCTCTTCTCATCTGATCCTCACGTGTTGAATGTGTGAATCTTCACTTTCCTACGTCTAACTCCACAATGTAGATGAGCAGTGCTTTTCTTTCCCCGTACTTTGTGGATTTGTCTGATTTTGTTCATCCTGAGTTCGTTGATATCCTCGCTGTTTGTTGGTCCACACAATATTTTATAAATTTGCTTGGTCAAAATAAATAAAAATAATACAAATTTAAAAAGCTGAAACAGAATTGAATTGACATTGAAGCCATGCTTCTAATGATATTCCATTTAAAAAAAGGTTGCCGCTGACTTCTAACAGTCAAAGAGGAAATGATGTGAAATTTTCGTCCACTTAACAAGTGCTCTATTTAAACAGGCGTGAGAGTTGGCCTCAAGTGTTTATTTTTGTGATGGGCGAGGAAATTAATCGTTAAGCAGAGCCAAATTGCGACGAAAACTGTTTAAAGAGTTTTCATAAAATATTACTTTTCTTTTTAATGAACCCAATTCCGAGCTATATCGATTGTACCGTAACATAGAACGCTTTAAAACCAATAAATTAATTTTCCCGATAATAGATTCAACACACTGCTCGTAATAATATCCAATTATGCATGTTTGAAGTAATTGGTGAATTCTTCATGTTCTGTATATTCATTTGAACGTCTCTTTCAAGAAATTTGAATGCTCTCAACGTAAAATATAGAATTTAATAATAGTATTGTACATAAAACTCAATAATGAAGCTGAAACTGAAACAAATCATAATAAAAACTTTCATTTAAAAAAAAAATGGAGATGAAGTATGATTTACGATTAGAATATTGGAAGTTCAACACAATTGAATGGAATGAACTCCATTATTGCAGTACTGAACAAACACTGTTAAAATGAAGCATTGTTTTAAAAAAACTAACAGCAATGTATATTTAGTCCTCGTTTAAATTTAATGTTATATTTTCTTTAATTTTAATAACCAATATCAATTATTTTTTGTATCTAAAAATTATTGTATTGTTTTTATATTATAAATAGATAAATGGAACCACTAATAAAAGCTTTTGCTGAAAAGCGAATTGAAATAATTTGATTACATTTTTCCGGCTATCA
Organism: Lochmaea capreae; assembly: GCA_949126875.1. NCBI lineage: Eukaryota > Metazoa > Arthropoda > Insecta > Coleoptera > Chrysomelidae > Lochmaea > Lochmaea capreae. Next base: position 17,300,278 of record OX421409.1, read on the forward strand.
TTTTTTAGCAAATTAAGTTTCATTTCCAAATCCGACAAAAGCTGTGGTTAGAGCAGCAGTTAGCAATTGTTTTTAGCACAGATACATACCGGATTATTTCATTTTTCGTTCTTTTATCCAATTTATGTGGACCAGATGCTTTAAATTGGCGATAAAAAACAATAACTGAATATATTAATGATTTGTATGATACCTAACCTCACTTTCAGTTGATCTAAGAACAAGTTGGAAGAGTGAAAAGCGTTTAATAAGCACACTGATTATAGTTTATGTTTTTTTCTTTTAGACTTTTTTCCTAAATGACTTTTAGAATATCCGCAGGTTTCAGTTTTGGTTAGTGTCCCTCTTTTATCAGCAAGAATGTGATTGGAGGTTTCTGCTTGCATTCCACAAAATCTACATTCTTCTCAATCCACTATCTTAAGCTTTTTAAAGCAACAATGTCCTGCTGAAGCATTTGTCTTACTCTGGCCTAGATAATTGATCGTATTCGTCCTACTGGATCTTCTGTTCTGTAGAGTAGCAGTTCTGTAGCAGCACTTAGGCCACATGTTACCCATTGTACATCCTCCCGAAGATCTTCCTAGGTCATCTCCTTTATATCGGCAGGTGTGGGCCAAGACTCACCGAACACACACTCTCTTATTGACGATTAACTCCGGGCACTCGCATAAGGTATGCCTGACAGATACATCTTCCTGTTCACACATCCTGCGTAGAGGTGTGTCCACCAGCCCCATTGTATGGAGGTGTTTCCTTAATTGACAGTGGCCGGTCAGAAATCCTACCGTTAAACGTAGGTTTTTACTGGTCATCGCCAAATATTTTTTCGACTCCAGCTTCCCAGTGTCGCCCAGGGTGATCCTGGCAAAAATTCAATCCTTTGATCTCATCCCATCTGGGTGTAACGTTTAGCTAGTTCCTCAATTGTCGAATTCGTCAGGCCGTAGGTGTCGCCGGGTCCAAGAATTCTTAGTCCAGCCGCTTCCCTGGCTAAAGAATCAACAATGCGGTTACCTTTGCTCCTCTCGTGCCCCTTAACCCACCTACTGGATCTTTTTAATGGTCAAAATTATTCCAAAAATATCCCTTTACAGTTATGAACTTGATACTTCTCGTGGCTGACCAAGGTCGACCAAATAAAAAAAAAATCATAATCGAGGGTGTGTTGTAGCTCGGTAACCAGTGGTTAAACTATGTTTAACCACTATTCAGTAGTTATGCCTTTTTCCGTTGTAACACGATTTGTCGATGAAGGGTCACGTAACCAATGGATTTCAGTTGGCATCAGTGGGTGAAACAAAAAGTTTCCGTTATTGTGTGTTTTAGAGTATTCTTGATTGTATTTGTTCTGTGAAATAAGCGTTGTGTGAAATGATTTTTATTTTATTTTTGTACAATAAACACCTGAAGTTATTTTGGTTCAGTTTATTAGTTTTAATTTACTCTGTATAATGGGTAAGTTTGTTTCTAGGGGCCCTGGGAATCATTTCTAGCTCGTACAATTCTTGAAAGTCTTTATCATCTGTGAGTTCCCACATTTTGCTTATAACAATTCGTACTAAGTGCTGAATGGGATAAATATATCTTTATATAAGTAATTTTTTTGCCTACTTATTAACGGCAATTAAAAATAACTATAAAACGTAAATTGCGAATATAAATTGTCAAATTCAAACGGTCAATCAGATAGAACAAGTAAAATTGCATTGTTCCATGTTTGACCGTAGGTTAACTCTCTGAGATCTGATGGTAAACTTTTCGCATGGTTAACCAGTTGGTGAACGTCTAAAATTTCGTGTTACACAACCTTTTGAAGTTAACCAATGATTAACTATAACAATGGTTTAACCTACCGAGTTACAACACACCCTTATATATTATAAAACAAAACTTTCATCCTAAAATTTCATATCTACATATACAGTACATCTAATATACCTACTATCCTATTTAATTTATATTGTTTTTAAGAGCTAGTCACACACTAACCCCTTAAAAACATAAAGACCGGACCATCCGTTGTTTTTTGAATCCTCTTATGTATCAAATTTGTAACGAGAGTTGCCAGCATTGTCAGAAACATTGAAATTTCATGGTAGAAAGTCTTTGGCTAATGACCGTCGTCTCACTGTCGACCGTTCACAAGGACCACTCCAACGAAATTTTAATGATGTTCCAGCGTCCAGTCTTTAAAGAAAAACTGATCGTTTATTCTCGCATCTACTAAAATTACCCTTTAAAAGCGATTTACGGTATTTGGTCCAGACGGACAAAAAATGTATAATCTTCAACGATATCTATGTATATGGATTAAGTTCTGTAGTGGAATGTGATTGAATCAAACTAAGCTAGTATAAAATATATTTGGTTTTTTATTACAGAATATGCATTAAATGCATTTTAATTGCTTTAACACGCGTTCTGTCTTACAATAGGGAAATCTATGCAGAAAATGTTTTGTTACTATAAATGGATTGATTGAATCGTCGAAATTATTCAGATAAGCAGTGCAGCATTAACTTCGCGAGCGATATGTGGTCGAAGTTGACTGAGTTTACTTGTATCTGATGTGCGATAATGATTTACTCGTTAAGAAACTTCACGTCAGCGTCTTGGCAACACTTCGCAGTAGTGGCTGCCTTAATTGGTACAGTTCAAGTGTATCAAGGATTAAGGGAAGTGTTTCGAGATATACTCCCAATTGCCTAGAGCTAGTGTATCCAGTGCACTTGAACTTTTTGAAGTTTCTTAATAAAAGATGTAACGAACAGATATTTAAGATTAAAAAATACACCTTCACTTATGCTGAGAAAGGGATAATCTTTGACCCGAAGCTTACATGGAATTCTCACATCGAAAAAACCACACACAAGGCCAGAATCGCTCTGGGAAGGTGCAGGCAAATGTGTGGAAAGAATTGGGGATTAAATCCCAACATGACCAAATGGTTGTATACACAGGTCGTGAGGCCCCAGGACACTGCATATTGGAGCGCAGATGCAGCTAAGTGGTATCCAAAGGCAAGCTTGCTTGAGTATCACAGGGGCCATGAGAACAACGCCGACTGCAGCCCTGGAGGTAATACTAAACCTACCACCACTGCATGTCTTCATTCAGGGAAATGCAAGATCTGTTAGTCACAGATTATTGCAGGGGCAGATCCTATATCTGGAAAATGAATACATAGTAGTCATTCCAGAGAGAAAGGGCTGGGAGGCAGGGCCTCCTATAACAGGGATTCTCAACAGGTACACTGATGGCTCTAAAACAGACTCTGGAGTAGGAGCCGGAATATATGGGGTACAAGAGAAGATCACATCTATCTAAGCCTAGGGAAACATGCCACTGTCTTTCAGGCAGAGGTAATGGTGGTGCAAAGCTGTGCAGAAGAGCTGATGAGACGGGAGGTGGATAACCAAAGCTAGATATCGAGCTCTAAGAATAGGGAGAACCACAATAGATCTGCAAAGGTCGCAGTGGGATAGGACAAAGAGCCACTCCATTTCTAATCTAATCTAATCTATGCTGAAAAAAGTTCCTCTTTGGGACTATGTTAAAACCATAAGCTCGTTGATTTTGAAAAGAGCTTACAGAAGGAAGCACAAAGGCCTGGGGTGCCTACCTTCCCGACTTATCAGTCACTTCCACTTGCACAAGCTTTTATTCAGACTAAAGACATTGATAAGGTCTTGCCAATAGTTAAAACTCCTCTAGAATCTATAACAAAATCACAACTTTCAACTATACCGATGTTATTAAATATGTAGATATTTAGAAATATTTGAACCAGTGGGAAATGAGCTTCCATCCTTAAAAAGTTAAAAAAACAGTTAATACAAAAATGTAGTATTAATATCCATATCTCACAATTTGTTGATGTGTTTCAGAGTTTGTAGGTCACACATTATCAAAAAAAATATATTCAGTAGATTCTTAAGCGATGCCTTGAAAAAAATATAATATCTTTTATAATTAATCATTAGTTTTCTACTAATTTCACACAAGAATCCGAATCTTTTTCTTCCTCTTCTAGGGTATTTTTTACGCCCGGTCAAATCTTTAACATGTTTCCGTTAACGACAAAAAAGTGCTGACGTCATCTTATTTTATCGGTTTCCCAAAATCAAAGGGAATTAGAAGCATGACAAGGCTAATATTGATTTGAGTGCTAAAAGTATTGGAAAAAATTGATGATGGAAAATTACGGTTATCATAATTGATTTTCGATCTAAACAACTTTTGGTAAAATAAGATCTCTACTTGGACGAATAGTACCTATACAGTTCGAGGAAGACATAGGTGACAATGAATTATTAATAAGATCGTCTATTTGGTAGGGATATTTTAGTCTACCAATGCGTGGTTTAACAGGAAAACATAACATACGAAAGACGTTATACGATTTTGATACTTAATTAATCTACTCATTGTAAGACACATAATCACTGTGTTTGACAGACATACTGAAAGTTTGATGTAGTTTTACGTACCAAATACTTCAATGATAATAAAACGTGACAACCACCTCTATCGTTTATTTCAAAATTCATTCTCATTCTCATTCTCACTCTACTAAGCCTCATATTATGTTCTCCTGTTAAACCAAGAAGCATGTGGCTGTACCAAACTAAAGTTCTCTGATCTAATTTCTTCAATACCTTAGATTACAAACTATTATGTAAATAATATTATTATTCTCATGGTACGAAAAAGGCATTATAACAAAAATTTTATAGTTCTTTAAATTTTGTTGCCAAAATAAAATATTTTGATTCAGAATTCAAAGTTATACATTTCCGTTTCTTGGATTTAAATGATAAGATAATAACTCTAGACGGAGTAATTAGAAACACGACACAGCTTCGGCTTTGCTAACTTTCAAATAATAAATATGTAAACAAAGCAATAACACAATTCATGAGCGAACTTCTTCATTAAGAACTATGAATTTTAAATCTTACAGTGATTATTGTTTGAAATTTTTGACGCTAGGAATAATTTTTGTCTTGATCCTCATTTTTAAATTCAAAAAGGGCGTCGGCCCAGCACTGTAGAGGAACGCCTCTGATGCGATAATTACAGTGAAGCAGTGTCGAGCGCGGTTAGTACTTGGATGGGTGACCCACTGATAAAGACCGTTGTGTAAATAGCCCATACAGCCTGCAGCGGAGTAGCATATCACAGCTCGCAGGCATTATACCAATGAGCACGAGGTATAATGTAGGTATGCCGTCTTTCGGAGGAGACGTAAAACCGAGGCCCCGAGTCCATGGATGTTGGGCTCGATAAAGAACCCTACCACTGGTTGGAACACCAGTGGGTTCGGCAAAATTTGCGGTTAGGGGTAGAGTGCTCCCGGCGTCGGTGATTAGCCTCAGTTGCAGAAATAGACCGACGTTAAATAACCAATAAAAAAAATATCATAAACCCATTCGTATAATACAGGGTGTCCCACGACGTTTTGACAGTCCAAGTTCTCAAAAACTGTTCATATGACATGTACGAAATTTGGCAGATATAAACAGTCGAAACTGATGCTTATATTTATTATAAAATAACTCCCGTTTTCCTGTCATTTCGGGTTACGTGACCCCAACATAATTTTTGTATCTTCTGTAAGTTCCTTGTGGCATTACTTATTCTTTTTTCTTATTTTTTTTTTGGGAATCAAACCACAATAATGTTTTTTTTATTATTGTGGTTTGATTCCCAAAAAAAAAATAATTTTTTTAAATGGAACAACCGGTATAATATTACAATTTTTGATATATGATTCAAAAACAAATTCAACGATACCACACTTGTCATTACTGTATTGTGCAGTAATGATAATAGGGGCAATTAAATGAACATTTGTATAAATTATTTATTTAAAAAACCTAATATAAGGAATTAAAAAGTACAAGTGATTAAAGAAATTGTTCAAATTGATGACCATGTACATTGACACAATGTTCAAACCTTGTTAAAATATTTCTTGTTAGTGATGCTGTAGTCATTGCGGGTGTTACGGTCCGACATGTCTGTCTTATTTTATCCTTTAAATCATCTAAATCAATCGGGGGTGTGACATAAACTCGACCTTTTAAGTAACCCCAGAGAATGAAATCTAAGGGTGTAATATCCGGAGAACGGGGTGGCCACAGAATCGCACCATTTTGGTCAATCCATTTTTCAGGAAATGTGTTGTCAAGATATTCTCTAACCGGCCCAAAAAAGTGGGAAGATGCTCCATCTTGCTGCCACCACATTGTTTGTCTTTCATGCATGTCATATGAACAGTTTTCGAGAACTTGGACTGTCAAAACGTCGTGGGACACCCTGTATACATGAGAATATTAATAGCAGTCGACGATTTATATAAATCGTTCCATACTAATCTAAAAGTATAAAGTTTATTATTTACTACAATTATTTCAACTAGCCGTTCTGACCAAACTCGAATTAAACAGGATATCGATCTTAGCCGGTCAGAAAGGAGAGAATGTGTCATCCCCAGAAGAGTCAGAACAATGCAAGAGCTAATCAAGTATCTCTGGCTCACCACAAAGGAAGCGGAGTGTTCTAGAGGGATACTTCTAACTAAACAATGACCACGAATATGCTAGATACACTCCTCTTGAACTGAAGTAAGAAGTTTCGAGGATAATGTCGTCACAGGATGCAACACGAAATAAGAGGGCGATGTAGTTGAACTTACGAACATGAATACTGTAAAATCAAATCTAAAATTACTTTCATCTAAATTTTATGAAATTGAAAATACTCAGAAAGGTCTAGTGTACATTTAAAACTGATAACAATAAAAAATGCTTAATCTAGTTGTGTTTTTTGAATTGTTATGACTTATTGCTCCACTGCCTGTCTCTCTTAATTGTTTGTACATTCTGGAAGTTTTGAATGTATAATAATCCCCACATCCGTACTCAGCTGAATTGTTCTAGTTCCTTCAGTTTGTCTTGCATCTGTCAAACTTTCTAGAACATTATTCCTGCTGAATAATATTTCGAACCTACAAGTATATGTGAGAAATTCAGGGCAGAGATCATGCTTGGAATTATGTATAATTTGATGTAAAAGATAATATTATAACGCCTTCTAAATTTGAAAATTACTTTTCAAAGAGCAGACTGTTGAATTACTCTTTCAAGTAAAACATGGCTGGTATATCGCATTCTTAACATTTCCTTTCCTGAGAACAATGTAGTGGTGTGATTTTAGCAATGTCTCCAGACCAAAATTATGCTCTCAGAGCTTCTGGACGGATGATATCTACCTTATACTGATGAGGTGCAAATACGCCGAAACAGGTCCACAAGCGATATTGTCCCTTTTAATTACAAACCAGAATGGCTGGTTATATCTTGTTTCGTAGAATCTGGCAGAGAGAATTTGGAGCTGTAACCCAAAAATCCTGAGCTGGATGTACACTGCCATAGTGAGACCATTTATCACTTATGGAGCCATTGCGTGGAGTAGCAGCACCAGTCTATGGACGACGAGAGAAAACCTCTCCAAAATTCAAAGACTAGCCTGTACATGCATTACAGGAACAATGAGAACATGCCCAACGGCAGCCATGGAAGTGATTCTTAACCTCACACCACTATATATGGTGGTGGAAAGTGTTGCAGAAAGAACGAGATACAGACTAAGTAGAGAGGGAAAACCCCCAAAGATCTTTCAAGCGGAAATTCACGCCATAAGAAATTTTGCCAGCTCAATATTGACAAAGGATATAGAAGGCAAAAGATTAACGTAATGTCGGATAGTCAAGCAGCCATTAAAGCACTGAGCTCTTGTATAATTAGTTCCAAAATGTTGTGGGATTGCCTAGGCATACTCAAAGAACTAGACGAGAACAATATAGTAACCTTACTGTGGATTCCAGGACACACTGGAATAGAAGGAAATGAAATAGCAGATGGACTAGCAAAGAGGGGGACTGAAAGACCCATTTGGGGGCCAAAACCCTTTTGCGGTATTAGCCCCAATGTAATGTTAGAAGAAATAGGCAAAGCCGAAAAAAGAGAAGATCTGACCATTGGAAAGATCTAGTAAGGCTTAGGCAATAAAAATATTCTTATGGGTGTCTACAACCCGATGAGATCAAATGAATGCATAAGTCAAAGTGAAACTGCTCTAAGCGTTTTAACATGGATCCTAATGGGAGATTGCCACCTGAACGGGCACCTGAAAAAGCTCCAAACAGTGGAGGAGGAAGAATGTAGATTCTGTGGCATAAAAGAAAAAACCTGTGGCATGGAAGCAGGAACATCCGTCCACATATCTGCGAGTTGCACAGCAATTCAGAATCCTAGGGCATAGCAGCTAGGAGATTACTGGATAAAAGAGGGACATTTACCTAAGTTAAAGCCTGTAGATATCCTAAAATTCCTCAGGGGAATAGGACTAAAGGAGCTACTAGTCTCTGAGACGTTCCTCAGGAACTAAGTAGAAGTAGATAGATCTTTTAGGTCTCAGTGAATGTCACCCCATCATACATACATTTATACATACATACATCTTGCTTCGTGGCATATAGACAGGGGAGTAGTTGCTGCTTCTTAGAGAACGGTCTGATCCAGTCCTGGATTTATAAATAGGCCGTATAGGCCGCGGCCTAGGGGCGGCAGATTTCAGAGGAGGGTCACTTGAGCTCAGAGAATAAAAGTCAAACACATCCACTGGTTTTTCACCGGGCCTAGTGCGGTAGGAAACCTAAATCCGCCACTGGTCTGATCTTTGAAAAATAATTTTCAAATTTGTAAGACGTATTATCTTTGACTATCTGTTGAATCTGTTTTTGTTATTTTGAAACCCCAGTATGAACATGCATTGTTAAAAATTTGAAAACTCCAAAATATGTTTGAAAGCACATCATTTTCTACAAAACTGGATTAAATAAAGTAATAAGAAGTTCTCGCGAGTGAAATTCAAAAACAGAGGGAAACTTTCTGTCTTATAAAAGTTACCCGACTCTTGAAAATTTTAAGCTTCTTATTTCTAAGTTGAAATATACCTTGGTTCGCTGAATTTTATTAAATAACCTTTTGGAACTAAATTTCACAGGAAAAAGCGTACTAAAGCTTTAAAGAATCAAATATTTCTGTAAAGGATCGGGTTGTTGTTAATAGAAACTCATAACTAGTATATTTTATCGATTATAATCTCACATACGATACACATTTATAGTTAATCTCCGGCTAACGATCTGACCTTATTGTAGATCAATCAATGATTAATTCTACATTCTAATAATAGCATGTAATGTAATATCATCAATATCTAAACTGAAAATACTTTTAACAAGTTTTCGAATGGTTTTTTGTAAAGTGGTGTTCGGATTTCGAACATTTGCGTTTTAAATTTTATTTTATTTCTGTCAGTGGTGAGTTGACATTATCGACCGTGAGCCGCGATCGGTGCGCTTCCCATCAACATCTGACACTGACAGAAGATTGAAAAATGATGTCCACGTCGTGTAAGTCGGTCTCATAATAGCTATTTATGTAACCAGTTATGAAATGCATCATTTTGTGTAACGAATGACATTTTTGCGAGACGAGCCAGCTCCGCGTAGCGGTGCGAGCGAGGTCCCGTAAAATGACACGAGTTACACAAAAAGCATTTCATAACGTGTTTCATATATATTATATATATATATGCTCTACAGGCCTTGTAGACCCAGGGCAGTTATTTTTCTCCACTCCTCTCTATTCTTAGCTTTCTGTTTCCAGTTTCGTATTTTCAGTTTATTCATATCAGACATCACACTTTCAAACCATCTTTTTCTAGGCCGCCCTCTTCTTCTTTTGCCAATAAGAGTCCTGTAAAGAGCCATTTTTGTCATTCGCTCTTTGTTTAATCTTTCTACGTGTCCCAACCACCTTAACCTGTATGTTTTTATTCTTGATGTTATCTTTGGTTCTCCATATAACACGTCTATTTCTTCATTCGTTCTCCTTCTCCAGCCTTCAGGTGTTTTTATTCCACCGAAGATTGCTCTAAGAATTTTACGCTCCCAGCGCTCCAGCTTTTCTTCCTGTTTTTTTGTTAGAATCCATGTTTCACTTTCGTATGTTACAGTGGGTTTTATAATGGTATTATATATTCTTATCTTCATGTTTCTTGAACAGTATTTTGATTTCATCAGTGACTGGAGCATTCCAAATTTTCTGTTACCTTTCGTGATTCTTGACTGTATCTCTTGTTCTTCGTGTGCATTGCTAGATATTAGTACTCCCAAATAAATAAATTCATGTACCCTTTGGAAATTGTAGTCCATTTCCCTACTCGTTTTTACTATCAGATTTTCGCCAATACTTCCAGTATTTCCAAGGACCATATATTTTGTTTTTTCTTGATTAATTTGCAGTCCTAACATGTTTGCTTGTTCTGCAATATTTCTTGTAATTTTAGTGAGCTCTTTCTTTGATTTTGCCAATACTGTCAAGTCGTCTGCATACGCAATGCACTGATGTTCGTTATTATAGATTGTACCATCTGTTTTTACTTTAGATCTTCTGATAATGGCTTCGAGTGCTAAGTTAAATAAAACAGTTGATAGCGGATCCCCTTGCCTTACACCATTTCCGACCCTGAAGACCGTTGATTTGTACCCATTCCAAGTTATTTTGTTACCTGTGTTCAAAAGAGTCATTTTTGTTAACCTGATCAATTTGCCTGGTACTCCTAACCATTTCATAGCTTCGAAAAGTTGGTCTCTGCTAACTGTATCGTACGCCTGCTTAAAATCTATAAATAGAGCATGTAATTCCGTTTTATACTCATAGCAGGTCATTTGAATTTCCTTTAAAGTGAAAACCTGGTCTGTTACCGACCTGTTGCTCCTAAACGCTGCTTGGTACTCCCCTAGTATATTCTCAGCGTATTTATTCAATCGAGCTCTCATTAGTCTTGCCAGGATTTTATACACTGAATCTAATAAAGCAATACCTCTGTAGTTGTCACAGTTTGTTCTATCTCCTTTTTTGTACATAGGGCTTATCAGAGCTATATTCCACTCCTCTGGTATTTTTTCAGAGTGCCAAATATGTTTTATAAGCTCGTAAATTTCACTTATAAGTTTTGCGCCTCCTCCTTTAATCATTTCTGCTGTTATTTCATTTTCTCCTGGGGCTTTGTTATCTTTTAGATACTTTACAACTTCTTCTACTTCTTGCCTTGTAGGCTCTTCTACTTCCTCATCGGAATCTTGATATCTTTCATCGTTGTTCGGATACTGAACGCACTCTTCTTTATTGAGTAACTCATTAAAATGTTCCTTCCATCTTTGTACAACTTCTGTAGGTTCTGAGATTAGCTGTCCTCCCTTAGTTTTGTAATAAATATTTTTTCCTTGATATCCAGATCTTATTCTCCTAGTTTCCTGATAAAAATTTTTAAAGTCTCTATTTTTGAAATTTTCTTCTACATTTCTGAGTTTTTTCTCCACCGCTTCCCTTTTTTTCCGTCTACATACTGCTTTTAAATCTTTCCTCAATTTTTTGTATTTGTTTTTAACATCATCGTCGTGATTTCTTAATAACAGTTGTCTTGTTTTACTTTTCTGTTCCTCTAATTTTTTACACTCTTCGTCAAACCAGTGTTTGGTTTTGTTCTTTGCCTCCTTCTTCGGTAAGATATTTTCATTCGCTTCTTTTATTGCTCGTTTTATCTTATCCCATTTTTCCCCTGACTCTGTTAGTTGCGATATATCTGTGAGTCCTTTATTGATCTCTACTTCGTATTTTCTTCTTACCATTTCGTTTTCCAAACCGTTTGTGTCGTACTTCCTTCCTTTAGCTCTATTTTTATTATTTTTCACAATTTCCGTAACATCCATTTTGCAACTTACTTTTAGCAAGAAATGATCAGTGTCCGCATCTGCTCCTCTCATACTTCTTATATTTGTTATGAACTTCATATGTCGTTTTCCTATTAAAACATGATCTATTTGGTTAATTGTTTGCTGATCAGGAGATATCCACGTCCCTTTGTATATTTCTTTATGTTGAAACTGTGTACTTCTTACTACCATATCTCTTTCTGCAGCAAAACTTATTGTTCTTTGTCCGTTATCGTTTGTTACATTGTGTTTGCTAAATAGACCTATTGTCGGAATGTACATAGCTTCCTTCCCTATTTTTGCATTGTAGTCCCCTAAAACAATTTTAATATCATAATTGGGTAATTTATTATATTCATTTTCTACTAATTCATAAAACAGATCTTTTTCAATATCTTCTTTTTCTTCAGATGGGGCATGTAGGTTTATTATGCTGATATTTCGGTTTCTTCCTTTTAAACGTAATACGCACATTCGTTCTGATACTGGCTTGAAGGCCATAACTTGATTTCTAATTTTTTTTTGTACCATAAACCCGGTTCCTAGCATTCTGTTAATTCCACCACTTTTGAAAAAAGTTACTTCGCCGACTTCTGTTATTTCTGTTCCCAACTGTTTAGTTTCTTGTAACGCCAACACATCTATGCTATAATTAAGAAAGACATTTACAAGGTTTATAAGGCTTCCTGGCGAGAAAGTCCCTCTTACATTCCAACTTCCCATAACTAAATCTTTACTTTTTTTTTTATATTTTGTGTTTCTTACTGTTGCTTTCGTTATTTTTTGTTCATTACCATGTCCATCGCCGTTTCCGTCGTTGTTGTATCTTATCTTTATTTATTCGTTTTTTCCATTGGTTCGTACTATTTTCCTCACTTGTTCCTCGAATCTGTTTTGTTCCGGTGATCTTTCATTTATTGTCCTTTTTTGACTGCTGGTTCCTTCTCTTCCATCGTATTTTTCTTCCTCGCATTGAGCGGTGCCTTTTGCCCTGTACAATTCGTTATTTATTGTGTTTCATACAGGATTTTATCTAATTTTGACAAAAAGAAAATTTTATTTATTTTATGTGTTTTTTAACAATTTTTAATTCATTTTTCTGATTTGAAAATAGCACTTTTTGATTCCTACACGTTATGCAACCAATATTACACAAGACAATCCCTTTATTTCATACATTAATTTCAGACTTTCCTTTATTATTTTACCATTAATATTAAATTAAAATCGAAAATAGCTAATAATGCATAAAGTAAAAAGTAAATTGTTCTAGTTGTTCTTATTGTTAGTAGCTCTCTTCAGTTCTAGAAGTTGTTATTTTTCTATAATATGACATTAAACTTTCTTCTTTTCTCTCTTGTTTTTATTAACTGGTGATATAATTAATTTTTCATCACCAGTTACATAATATTTTTCATTATGTAACTGGTTACGAAAAATGTGACATTTGCTAACGGAAGTCAGTTTTGAAAAATGTTACTTTATATGTCAAAATTAGATAAAATATTGTATTGCATTGTATTTTTGACAATTAATGCCAAGAAATTGTGTATTTGTGTAATAAATGTTACTTGTGTTGTTTACCATATTTATTAATGGAATCCCAAGAAAAGATTGTAAGAAAATTTAATTGTCAAAATTTGGAAAGAAATCGCGTCGATGGAGACGATCCTTGGTTAAAGGGCAACGCTCTCCAAGTGGTGATTTTTATATTTTCCAAACAATTAATAAACTGACCTGCTAACCTCAAAAAAAAGATTGATTTTCATATTACGTGACAGCATTTTAAATTGATTACTAATTTTTTTTTATTCGACGTGTTAATAGAGATATAGAATTTCAACACTTTATCATATGCCCTAAAAAAACACGTATCACCTTTGGGTGAAACCCCTGGAAGCATTCCCGATTTTCTGAAAGGGAATAAATGACTCGTAACGATCCCGACAATTTCCATGATACCTCTGATGCGGGACACAGAGCTGGATTTTCGAATCATTAAATATCAACAGAACAAATAGTCTTAGATCCGAACTAGAACCGACCTTCTTCATCTGATGAAAAGTATTTTATATCAAACTAGCAGACTATTTTTATTTTGAATGAAAAATATCACATTGTTACTTTTTTTGGATGGCAAAATCAGATAGTATTGTTAGTTTTTTGATAAAAGGAACATATTTCTTGGAAATTAGACTTTCCTGAATTTTCTTACAATTTTTCGGACAAACCAATTTTTTAAAAAAACTATACTAAATGCCATCAAAATCGGCCCATTCGTTTGGGAATTGTTCAGTATGAATCCGATTGCAGCGCCACCTACCGTGACTAATTATGAATCTAAACTGGAGATTGAAATAAAAGTGTATTATATTCGATTGCCATGCAACCCTTTTGCTCATGTGTGGATGAGAAGAAAAAATATTAAAATCGCCATTAAAAAATAGGGGTTGATCGTAGAGGGGCGAAAATTTAGGGTTGTATGTATTTTTGTATGCTGCATCATAAAAAAATTAAAACAAAAAATTTTGTCCAAAAAAATAAAATTAAAATTTAGGGGTGGACCCTTAACATTTAGGGGGGTGAAAAATAGATGTCCGATTCTCAGACCTACCCGATATGCACACAAAATTTCACGAAAATCGGTCGAGCCGTTTCGGAGGAGTTCAACTTCCAACTCCGTGACACGAGAATTTTATATATTAGATTTAATATATTAGAAGTGGGTTGTCTAAAAAATTCCTATGATTAACCCTTTCAGTCAACACTTTTTATTGCGGATTATTTTGAATTATAGAGAAGTAGGTAACCAGGCAGCGTTATTACTTTGCCGACATTTTTTTCACTAAGAGGTCTATTTATATACTTCGTCGTTTCCAGACGATATCGTTTCGCAGACGACTTATTTGTTAACGGCAATTTCTCTTAACATTATCGTCCAGTGTCTATTTTAGTGATCAAAGTTAACGGCAAATTTTAAGGTTGGAATTATTAAATTGACAGAAAACGTACGTCGAATATTATTTTTCTAGATGTTTTATGTTTCCAATGTCACTTCTAAAGTCCATTTTAATAATTTGGAACTGTTTCTGGGTTCTATTGAGGATAATGATTCAATTAAAAAAACGTAAGTAGATAGATGAGGTGAAATTTCCTCAAATAAATATTTTGCTGATACAACATCCAGTCTATATAACTGCCTAAAAAGTTCCTCTGGGAGCTCAAGTGGATTACCGGTATCTCTCAGTGTACGTAATCTTTCTGAGGTTTCTTCTCTAAATGTAGATACCAAGTTATTAACAATAAACATTTTAAATAGATATTTATGTAGACCATCCAATTCATCACCACCTTTGTAACTCATCTATCTGTATCTGTATCTGTAGAGTAGGGAGGGTGAGTGTAGGCTCACAGCACTTAGGCCACATGTGACCCATTGTACATCCTCCCGAGGAGTTGTCTTCCTAGGTCATTGTCCATCCTGTCCTTCTCAGGAAGGTGGACAGGTCACTAGGAGACATCTCCTTTATATCGGCAGGTGTAGGCCAAGACTCACCGAACACACACTCTCTTATTGACGATAACTCCGGACACTCGCATAAGACATGCCTGACAGTTTCATCTTCCTGTTCACACATCCTGCATAGAGGTGTGTCCACTAGCCCCATAGTATGGAGGTGTTTCCCTAGTTGACAGTGACCAGTCAGAAATCCTACTGTTAAACGTAGGTTTCTCCTGGTCATCGCCAAATATTTCTTCGGCTCCAGCTTCCCAGGGTCGCCCAGGGTGATCCTGGCAAGACTGCATCCTTTGATTCCATCCCATCTCTTAAGGGATTGAGTATGGGTGTAGCGTTTGGCTAGTTCCGCAATTGTCGAAGTCGTTAGGCCGTAGGTGTCACTGGGTCCTAGAATTTTTAGTCCAGCGGCTTCCCTGGCTAAAGAATCAGCAATGCGATTTCCTTTACTCCTGTCGTGCCCTTTAACCCACCTCAGGATAATATTGTTATCTGCCGAGGCGTCAGCTAAATCTTGGTGGCACTCTAGTACTAGCCTCGATATAACACGTTGTCTGTTTAAGGCTAATAGGGCTTGTCTACTATCAGTGCAGATTATTATGTTTTTGCCAGAAATTCCTCTTCTGGTTAGTTCTTTTGTGGCAATTGAGATACCAGCCAGTTCTGTTTGAACTACGCTGGTATTGTTTCCCATTCCCCACTTCATCTTTAGGCTTAGTGCTCTTGAGTAAACTCCACATCCTGAGCCTTCTTTCATTTTTGAACCATCTGTATATATGCGTATTGCATTTGCAGCACCTGGCTCTGTGTTCTGTTTTATTTGAATTTTGTAGGGTTTGTTAAACAAAAACCTGGGTTCAATTGCATCATTGGTTGCCTGCAGCAGAGGTAGCGCAGTGAGCGCTTCCTGTCACAGGCTCAACCTCAATTGGCCCACTCCTACTTCGGGGTTTACACCAGCCGTGCGCAATCGTACCATGGCCATTAACGCAACCTCCTTGACGTACAGGTCCAGAGGGGTCAGACCAGTAATTAGTTCCATTGCTGCGGTTGGTGTTGTTCTCATGGCTCCTGTGATGTTTAAGCAAGCCATTCGCTGTATTTGATATAATTTTTGGATGGCCGTTGCTTGTAGAACCTTCGGTCCCCATGCAATTGCTCCATACGTTAACATGGGTCTTATTATTGCAGTGTAGATCCAGGTAACCACACGGGGTGACAAACCCCATGTGCGTCCCACTGTCCTCCGACACTGCTCATAAGCCACATATGCTCTTTTTGCTTTGTTGTGTAGATGAGAGTTCCATGTTAGTTTCCTGTCGAGGGTAATACCAAGGTATTTCACCTCTTCCGAAAAGTTTAGTTTGCTTTTGAAGATTTCAGGAGGTTTGAAACCCGATAAACTTCTTTTCCTGGTGAAAAGGACCATCTCAGTCTTTCTCAGATGTAACTCATCTAAAACCAAATTATATATTTCACCTGCTATAATTTTTATTAATACGAACACTTCAGATAAATAAAGGCGAGCACAATGACCTTCACTTTATTTTAGGTTAGTTAACGACTTTTTACTTTCTCAACGAGAGCTGTCAAGGTATCGTCGGTGGACGACAGCTTGGTAGCCATTTTTGTCGTCCAACAACGACTACCGTTGACTATAAAATAGAGAAAGTCGTTCATAAACGATAATCGCACACGAACGACGTTGTTATGTGCTACAAAATAGACCTCTCAAAATTAAATATTTATTTTACTGCTTCATTTTAAAATATACACCAAACTTCACAAACTTGTGTGTCATTGTAAACTGCCATGTGTACCGTTGGTTGCCGATCCCTGGTATAGAACTTCAGAATGATACTTGCGTTTGTCTTTCAGGTAAGAAAAATGTCGAGTATATTATTAATTGTTCATTAAAAGCAAATTGCTTTAATTTTTTTAAAAATAAAATGGATCCCAAAAAGACATAAGACGATGAATAACGTTATTTCATTGCCACAAGTGTCCTAAAAATTTAAAAAATACATAGCCCCGTGTTTTTTTTCGCGAATGGAGAAATAATATTTATTCTCTTAATGGAAATGCCTGGTAATGTTCCAGGAATTTTGAAGCGTAGAAAGCTATTCTGTTTAATCACACAAAGAAGCAAAAATCCAACAATGAAATGCGCTTCGGAATGGACAACTTTTTATATAGTATTGATTAGAATTTTTCAAATATCGAAATATGATGAATAATTTCCATTATTAGGAAATGAAATCGTTTATGTTACAAAATAAAATATATATTCAGTTAATCAGAAAATAATAGCGCACAAAAATCTTTATTCCTTTCAATGTTGGCTGAATAAGCTCCGGAAAGCCTAGAGCAGCCCGCTTTCTTTAAAGAGACAGAATTAAATATTATAATTTTCCTCTACGATCATCTTCAAATAAACAAATCTTCGTAGTAAACACGTTCCAAGCGTCCAGTTGTCTTCAAGGAATGAAGACAGATCAAGGGAAAAAGTTGACAAAGCTTCCAAGCAAGCACTTCGAGCTCCTTCCGACTCCTTCCTCCAGAAGACGTAAATTTCTGAACGATTTCACAGGTTCAATGAACTTTTTGACTTTCCATACTCTATTGCACTAAAAATACTTTGATTTTCATCAAAATTGGACCAACGACCACATAATATTTTATGCACGGCTATGGCCGAATGCATTTCAATTTAATTACAAAAGTACAGGTTGTCAAATTAATTGTTGACTATGCGCGAGGAAGCCATACAACTTGAAACGCATTTACCGTAGTACATTCCGCATGCAAAGTTTTAAAGGTTGTGAGGCTTACGAATTCTGCCAGCGAAGTGAGCTCTTGCAATCAGCATACGTCTTTGCTACGGCGCATCGGACGCTGCCAAACTTCCTACTGCCAAAATTAATTTGCCACCCTGTATACCTTATTCAAAAGATCACAGAACTTGTTATTCAATACACGTTGAAATGCCTTTTGATTAGCTCATTCAAAAGCTTATCTATTTTTCGTTTACAGTATTCTAGAGATAATAATATTCACTGGATACTTCATAAAGAATAATGATTTGTCTATATGCAAAAACTATACGTGTTCCGAATAACAGGCATTAATCAAAATGAACAGAAATACAATTAAATATTTGTTCCAGCATGTGTGGAGAGTTCGTGTTTGATTTACGTAGTGGTTACTATTATATTTTTCTATATTATTATAACAAAAGTAATACCAGTTCTGGCAAGGTTGTTTTATCCCATTTGCGTAGCTTTTTTTTGAGCGGCGAGAAAACAATTACTACATGGCGCACAAAGAAAGTTTGATATGTTCTATACAACCACTCATTTTTGGTTTACAATAAATAGAACTTGCAACATTCGCTGCGGTTTCGGTGTTGTGGTAGAAGAAAATACAATATTTTCTATACTGTCAAGGTGATCAAAGAAATGTATTTTCACTTGAACATTTTGTTCCGTGGTCAATTATTGTTCTTGCGCTTTCGTTTAATATTATACATTTTATATCTTATTTGCTATATTTATATTCTGTGAAATATGTTTCGCTAATATACAGTAGTTGTTTGGTATAAATGACTATCGTCTTCTCCATAAATTCTTACTTCTGTCAGGAATATCATCACATACTTGTCTAAGAACAGGGAGACACTTGTCTTTGGCTTTTTGTAAAGTTATGGAATTGTATCGAGCCGATTATGAACAGTTTCCATAATTTTCGTTATTAACTTCGCCAGTTCGTTAATAATCCACTTATTCAATAATCATAGCTGCACAACTCTCAAAGAATACCTCTGGGAATCGACATATTTTCCAGAATTCGTGACTTATTCAGAAACAGTCTAGAACCATCGGGAATAGTGAGGGAGATATCGAAAGAGTCGAAGGGGCTTAGCGGACGTAATTAGTATCTGGAGACGAGTGAATACACAGTTAGAAACTGTATATTTTTTACTTTTCGTCTCATTACGAATGTAAAACTTCATTTAATAGACTAGTACTTTTATATAAACTACCAAAATAGCCAAGACCACTCCTGACTTTTTCACGACGAGCTTACACTACCAATGTATTTTGAAGACTTTTCTCATGATTTCTATAAAAATTGGTATAGATGGAGAACAAGATATGGAGAATATATGAAAAATATGTCACCTCTTAACTTTTGCTAGAAAACTGTTAAATTGTTTAAAATTCGCTTCACTGTGTGACGTCTGGGTCGGGGTCGATCTGGATATTCTTGTAGCAAATAAAACACAATATGTTCTAGTAACAACTCTGTATATATTTTTGTAGATCCTCTTCAACCTTCGTTATCCATCTTGTTCTGGGTCTACCTCTTCTTCGCCTTTTTCCCATTAAGCTATATATCAATACTTTCGGTAGCCTTGCTGTTCCCATTCTTTCTAACCATCTTAGTCTTTGAGATTGTATCATTCCAATAATACTCGGATCTTCATGTACTCTTTGTTTCTCCCTCTCATTCAAATTCCAGTTAGTAATTTTCCCCCAAATATTCTCCTCAGTACATTTCTTTCCCATACTTGTAGCATTTCTTGTTCTTTTTCGTTTAGTGTCTATGTTTCTGAGGCATAGTGACTATAGGCCTAATCACAGTTTTGTGAATCTTTATTTTCGCGTTCCTTGATATATTTTTGCTTTTTAAATAATCTATACATACAATTATTGCCATACATTATTTTTTTTAGGGATTTCTTCCCCTATATTGGGTTTTCTTGTAATTATTGTTCCAAGGTACTCGAATCTCTCTATTTCTTCAAATTTATATTTATTTCATTCGGCTGTTTCAACTGTTTGGTAGTTACCTTTTATAAAATCCCGATCTGTCCATTCCATGTATTTTGTTTTCAGTTCATTGATATAGAGGCCTTTTTTCCTCGCTTTTTTTTCAATATTTTTTACTACTTTTCTTGTCTTCTGTATTTCTCGCTCATATTGCTATGTCATCTGCAAATGCTAGACATTGATGTCTCTTATGATATATAATTCCAGACCTATTTATACCTGCTTCCGAATTACTTTTTCCAACACTAGACTAAAGAGAAGGGATGACAGTGGATATCCTTGTCTTACGCCTTAAGTTATGGTGAATTCCTCTGACATATAGTTATTTGTTCTTACTTGAGTATTTTGTAGTGTTAATCGAATCGTTCTGATCAGTTTTCTACTTATTCCTAGGTTTTCCAGAGCTTTGTACAGTTCGGTTCTTTTTACCTTATCAAATGCTTGTTTAAAGTCGACGAATATCAGCATCGTCTGCTTCCCAAACTGATAACTTTCAGCCTGTATTTCCTGTAGCATAAATATTTGCTCCACTGTGCTCCTTTCTCATCTGAATCAATATTGGTATTCTCCGATTATATTTTCCATCTTTTCCTTTAGGCTGTGCGGACAGATGCATGAACTGCGGACAAGTGCCGTAGGGGTCCGTTAATCACTCCACGAATTGCGGACAACGGTCGTTCAGGTAAAATGAACAGGTAAAGGGTTAGGGGGTTAGGTTAGGTTAGTTGAATATTATTATTCATATTTCTATGGAATCGAAATTTATAGCCATCAATAACCAATAGTTTTTTTCCCCTTTCACTCAACATTATTTCCATTTTACCGATTTGTTAGGAGAAAAAAATCTAATTGGGAAATAAAAAAAAGAGATGTTTTTCTAAACGATGCAATTCAATTACATTTCTGAGAAGAAGGGTTGCGGCGGTTAAGCGGACTAGATATGGCCTGTCCGCAATTCGTGCGCTACCTGCTCTCAACCCATCGGTTGTCCGCAGTTCATGATCACCCTCCTTTAGGATGTCCTTGATATAGGTGGCAAATATCTTGTAAGCCACATATAGAGTGTAACACTCCAAATAACAAAGGTGTCGGTATAACCAGAAGTGACATATGTGTCCAAATATTTTCCATAAACTCGCCATAACTTGTTCTCTATCTATACCAAATTTATTCATTCACATGAATTTAATGTTACCTATACCTGGTAATTTCAATTTGTAGATAAATTACTGAATACAATTACGAAAGTGCAAGCAACCAATAATTAAAATGTGGCCAATACCAGCAAGCTGTAACTTTCACCAGGGACTCCCTAACTACGCCATTGGATAGTCCCTTGATAAGAGAAGCTGGAAGAGTTATGGGAATGGTCAATCCGTTTTATTGTCAAGAGTAATTGGTTTATTAGTTTCTGTAAATCCTAGAGGACTGTATTGGGAGAAAGAAGAGAACGAAATTAAAGTAGAAAGAGTTAAGACACATTGATGTTCTAATAAAAATTTGTTTCTGAGCAAATATTGTCGAACAAAACAATGATAAATAAATGGATTTCGAGTGAATTGAATTTTGAGCTTCAGCACTCCAAATAATCCCCACTTCCCCGTTGATAAAAATATGTATCTTACTCTGGAGACGAATAAAATTTTTGAAAATAAATCTCAAATGTTTTCTGTAGAAAAAGCATTACCCCTTAGGCATTAAAATACACTCAAACGGAAAATGTGACGAAAATTTCCAATTGCGAATTCTTTTTTTATTTCCAATTTCTTGGGAATGATCATTCCAGTAAAATAAATTACTACATCGTGTTATGGAAACCTCGTCCGTCAACAATATTTAGTTGTCGAAAGCGCTGTTTAGTTTCCACTCCATTCGGATATCATCTTTATATTTCTTTCTCACTGGAAAAGCTAATAACTGGAATATAATGTCATAACAAATAGTTTTTTGTAATCTATTTTTTTCTGATATCTTGAGAAGACAATTCTAATTAGATTCCAGCCTTAGTGGTAGTACCAAAATGTTACTATTCCTTGGATCATGTATCCAGTATGAAGATAGTCCTGATTCTTCCATTTGACTATCGGGATATTCCTTCTTTCAAGACCGTTTCAACCTTTTTATTTATTATGTGGATGAGCTGGGCTTTCGCCTATGTGGGTCTACTTCTTTTCTTGATACTTTCTACCTGGTGACTTGAGGCGATTAGCTTTCTTCTCTTATTTTGGTGTTTATGTGTACCATCCCACTTATTTTCTTTCTTCATTCCAGTGTATGGATAGGTTTCTGTAGTCCTTGGATCTTTCGCAGAGTATCTTCACTCTTAGCCTGTCTCAGATGGTGATAAATCCTGCCAGTATTAATAGCCTTCCAGACAGAGCTTCATTAGTGGACACTCCGGAAGATTACTTGCCTTTTGTCTCTCTTCCATAATTATTTCCTCGTTGGCGTTCGTTTACTTCGTCTGTTCTTTCTGGATCGACACCACTTTTGTAAAGTCCATCTCCTCGTCGTCTTCGTCTCGGAAGGATTCTTCTTCCATTTTCGATTACAGTTCATTAACGTTTTATTCCTATTCGTCTATTCTTCGTTCTAATTTACTGTTAGGTAACTAAATTATTTCCTTGTTAATAAGTTTTGCCTCTACATATTATAACACCCTAACTTCAAATTCCTCCAGGCTTTGAGGTATTGGTGGCAGTTTTAATAAGATTATATATTTGCATATGGGCCTCCAAAATAACATTGGAACAGGATTTCCTACAGGATTGAGATAAATTCAGTGTATGAATGATTCATTTGGTCCTTTCATTAAAATTTTGTTACTTTTGAATGTCACAACTTTCAAGTTGAAAACATAGTTTGTGAAAAAAGTGAAAAATTACAATAATTTTTTTCAATCAACTTCAGAAAATAGAGAAAGAGTCCAAATGTAATCGTTTTTTATTTCCACACGATGAGAGTGTGGATGAGGCATTCATTGAACATTTTAACAACAACCCATATAGGTGAACTAATGACTGTTGAACTGTTGGAAAATGTTATTGGTTTATGTGGTGTATCGGTTTCTTAAAGCTATTTCGCCCTCATATCAATATTGTACCACCTGTGTATGCGTACAAATGTCTTGAATATTCTATATCTCCTATCTCCACACTCTTCTATAATGAAAATCTGGATAATAAAGCTGCATTTGCATATTAATTCTACGAGTAATATTGCTGACACCAACCCCATTTGCGACTCGATTGCCTCTCGACATAAGTAGACATTTGAGTGATCGTCGTAAATAAATTGGTTTCGAGCTGTATCTTGGCTAATGCATAATTTTAAACCTTCTTACTCAGGACCATAATAAGAAACCAACAACACTCATCCATTTATCAAACTAATCCATCGCTCAGTTGTCACTATTAATATAAGATGCTCGACAACTAGTTCATAACCTAAAAACCATATTGTTTGAAAAACAATGGCTTGATTATATATACCATACTACAAATCCTTAGAATTACTTAAATTGAAAACAAATATTTGATTTACCTACATTGAATAATAAGCAACAGCTTTTAAAAGTGGAAATGTAAAGGTTATTTTGGATCTAATGTTCATTCCAATACGATCCAGATGTATTATGATCCTGTGAATCCATATTATACTCACCAGCCTTTCTGGGTAAACGTCCCAAGGAAATGTCTTGAAATCAGCTTAGAATCATAACAGGTTTCATGACTGGTACATGCGAGACTCTTGATCGCAAAAGAGAGTTATTATTTGGCCAACCGCAAAGGAAACGCTGAGATGTATAGCAAACACCCAGCCAAGAACTTGTACATACTGGTGCAGGGGACCAAGGTGCTGGAATGGGTACTATGAGAAAGCACGAGCAAAAATACAATAAGTCATTAGGCGCTACAGTGTTATCGACGACTTGTCAAATGGGCTCGGGGAAGAAAAATACAGGAGACACCTTTTATCCTAGTCTCTATATAAATTGCGCTTTCAATGCGTATACCCCTCATATCAACTGAGACCGTACATGGTACAGTACAGTACAGTCCGTAGGCGCGCAAACACCAGACTGTATCTCATTCGCAAGTGCTTTTCGAGTGTTTCGTTTCAGTCGTTCTATAAACTGTATACTATCTATGGCCGACCAATTCTCGAGTACGCCGGTCCAACTTGGTACCCTGACCTAGTTCATGATAAAAAATCTTTTGGAAAATGTTCAAAGAAAAGCCACTCGACTGTCCCTAGGACAGCGAAGACCTTCCTACGAAGAAAGACTCTCCATGGCCAACCTAACTTCCTTTGAAATTCGCAGACACCGCGGAGACCTCATTACCACTTTTAAAATATTAAAATTTAATTTTGGTAATCTTGATATGATGTTCACCTTAAATCCAGATGACCTCCTAAGAGGACATCTTTTTAAACTAAGAAGAGAAAATTTTACCGTCAGATCAAGACAAAACTTCTTACCAAACAGGGTATTCGACAGCTGGAATAATGATGATGTATCCACAGTTTCTGAACCATCTACTAACTCTTTTAAAAATAGACTTGATCGTACGCTTTAAGAGCACCTATAGTTTTTATTTTCATTTTATATTTTATTTTTTTGTTTGGTATATTGTATATGTTGTAGTCATTTTTCTTTTTTTCACCCACTAGTAGGTTACTTATGTAATGATCTTTTTTTTGGGCACAATAGGGACTTGTCCCTCTGCCCTTGTCTAAATATAATAATAATAATGGCAGTCTAAGAATCTTAATCTGATGACCAAACTTAACCTCTCATTTGTGAACATGGAGAAAACCACCAGAACCTGTGAATCTAGCAATAATAATAATTAATAACCATATTTCTAAACATTATGTAAATTATTTTAATCAGCCTCAGTACGTAGTATATACTCTTAAATAGAAAATGAAGTAACATCTTGCTGGCGTCCTGAATATACAACGAAGCAATAAAAATATCGATAGAAATATAACAGGAATCTTCAGGATAAACTCGAATACTAATGCTCCTACTTGACTCTGGCCGTATGATATCCCAAACTGTCTAAAAGGATTTTTCTTAATGGCACCATAGCCTGCCTTTTCATCCTCGTATAATGTCATATAAAGACTGTATTCTAAATCCTGATACATTATTTTTTTCATGGCTACAATTTTATTTGGATCAAACTCGTGCTTTTCGCAATTTCAACGCTCTTTGAATAACAATGACAACCAAATTACGTGATAATACCATCACAAGATGACGCTATAATTGGGATGTTGAGTTGGTCACAAAATATTTATTTGAAAGACAAACAGCCTTATTAATAATAAAGACGATAACACCATACTAACTAATGGTTACTAAGAGCGTACTTATAGCATGTTAAAATAATGTTAAATGTATTTATTAATATGTTTTTTCACAAGTTTGATTTTAAAGTCATGTTAGAATAATCTAAATTTATTATTAATAAGGCTGATGATCTATAACGTAATTTTTTTTTGTTATTAAATGTTTGATGAATAAGTTTAGATTACCATCACTCAGAGGCTTGAAGTTCTACACTACAACCTTTAGATCCTTCTTGGAAAAATCCTCACTTGTGCATTCTATTCCTTTGAGTTTATAACTCCAATGAGTCAGTGTATTCTTGGGAACTAACTTAATAGTATAACACTTATGATCAGTTTGAATTTGATCTGGAGGCAAAACTTAGATTCGTGGACTTGGCACCTGGGCTTAGCGCCGTGGACTCCAGCCCTTGTTCCTTTATCAGTTTTAGATCTGTAGTGTCCCCCACTGACTGACAGCCTTCCAACCCGATCCACGCACCTTTTATGCCTAGATTGGATTAGAAATGGAGTAGCTCTTTGTCCTATCCCACTGCGACCTTTGCAGATCTATTGTGGTCCTCCCTATCCTTAGAGCTCGATATCTAGCTTTATTCTTTTTGTTAGACCTATTAGCCTAGATACCGCCCCCCTTGCGTAGCTCTCTGCATTCGATTTTTCTTCACCGAATCGGTGAAACCACACCCTTACTAGGCCTTCACACTCACAGAGTATGTGCTCCGCGGTTTTGTCTTCTCCCTGGCAAAACTTATATAGGCTGTCATCTGCTAGGCCAATTGTGTGCATATGCTTCCTCAGCCTACAATGTCCGATCAGCATTCCCACCATCATCCTCCTCGTTTCTCGAGTTTGACATAGTAGGTCGCGTGACAGTTTGGCCGAAGGGCTTTTAAGGAATAGTTTTAGGTGCCGTTGTCCTGGGGTTTTATGCCACCAGCGCAACGCCTGCTTGTTTATCCATTGGAGGATGCTCTTCTTAGTGAGGTTTTTTGCAATTTAACAGGAAGGTTCTGAAGTCTTGATAGCTACAGTTCAGCTTTACTTTTATCTGTATTTGGTCACCATAAATTATATAACCATGGGTCTGACCTTAGCAGTGTGCAGCCCTGGATTCAGTCCCCATGCTTTTACTTTCATTTGTCAGCGATTGGAGCCATTTTGCCTTTATATATTTTATCGAGCAGGTGTATATTCCAGGTTAGTTTTGTGTCCAGAAATATACCCAGATTCTTGACCTCCTGGCTTAGACACAGCTGCACGTTGAAGAGGTTTTACAGTTTTTAGCTTCCCTTTTTTGGAATTTACGCAGGATTAATCCTTAGGCATCCATTCCAAGACCGTTTCCAGAGTTGTTGCATTTGATACGATATAAAGAAATAAATTAAGTTGTTGTTGCCATTCTGTAATTGGTATGTAAAAAGTTGAGACATATATGTCGAAAGAAATAATTTTTACTTTCCTTTTCCTGTTAACGTTCTTGAACCTTCCTCCTAACTTTTCATATTTCAATCTACACCACTATCAATTTTATCTTTTTAATCAAAATATCACCTTTCACCAAAATTACCGACTAACGAAACCCGGACAGATTCGGCCGATGCTTATGTGTTTACGCCCTCCCTGTATGTAACATCTGTGCTTTACTGCATTTTACCCTTATCCCAGCGCGGAAAACCCTTTTCATATCATATTTAGATTCGAAACATGAGTAGGACATTCACCAAACATATAACGCTTGTCACATGTTCGGGCTCCTCTCATTGTCTACAAAGTATTCCAAATATTAAAGGGCGAGAGGAAAAGTATGTGGGGAATTTTAGTCTGTTATTAGATGAATGTGAAATTTCGGTTCCGTTCACAGCGACAACGTTTATGATGTTTTTGAAATTCTACAATTCAAGAATGTAGGTCAAAAGTCTGCTACTCCAGAACTCGGTCATTTATCTTAATTTAAAATAAAGTACAGTGCACCAGCCAATATGAAGCTTTTGTTCAGGATTTCAGAATTCGTATAATAAATATACAGCAGTCTAAAGATATTTAAGCGTGACGTTC
Source organism: Lochmaea capreae (assembly GCA_949126875.1). NCBI lineage: Eukaryota > Metazoa > Arthropoda > Insecta > Coleoptera > Chrysomelidae > Lochmaea > Lochmaea capreae. The sequence continues at coordinate 17,327,897 of OX421409.1, forward strand.
AATTTTCAATGTGTTCTGTATAATACATATATTTATCCTCAATTTCTAAATGTTAAATGTGGAATGACCTGCCATTTTGTGATGGTGCCAACCTAGTATTTGGTTGTTCTCTATGTACTAGTCAAGCCCTTTCATCTGGTATCCATCCGCTACTTACCTACTCATGATATAGTAGTTTGTTTATTAAGGGTTTCTCCGTGAAATTTATCAAGCAAGAGGTAGGTATACATGGCAATAGATCATTTCAAGTGAAAAATTGAATCAGGACCTGGAAGTGATGATCAATTAATTTCTGAATGTTTTTGACAAGAAAGTTTTCAATGGGACATTTTCCGAAGGGTTACAAATTGAGCCAGATTTATTATCCGCTCCCTAAAATGCTCCAATTACATCTGTCGATATGTAACGTTTAATTATTTACAAATGTTTTAAAACAGAGAATATGGAAATGGACTTACTTGAAGCTATTAATGATGGTTACGATGATCAATTAAAACCAATAGTGAATGATTTAAAAAAATTCTCTATAAGCAAGAGTGGATTAAAAAATGGGCCTCAGATTGGAAGCAGAAGCCTTCAAAATTAAAAGAAATCAAACCAAATTATGCACCATGGAATAACAGCCCGTCTAGTCGCTTCTCTCAATTGATCATAACAAGAATTAGACTAGGCCACACTAGACTTACTCACGGACATCCAAGGATCCACCACCAGAATGTGACTTATGTGAGGTAACCGTTAAGCACATATTAGTGGAATGTATAGTCAAGAGCGAACATTGTTCAACATACCGAATAATATAAATGAAGTGTTTAAAATTTCTGCATCAATTATAATCTGTAAATGTTAAACATGGCTGATGCGGTTTCTCTTTAGATGAAAAAAAATTATTTAGTTATTGAGTAGTTAACATTTTCATTAATTCATATTGTTCAGCATGTAGCAAGTAACATTATGAGGTGAGTTAATAGTTTGTTTTGGCATGCATAGAAAGTTGTAGCTTTCGGATTTTCCATTACCTACATTTCAGATTATTTCCAAAACTTACAACGATCACTAAACTGCATTTATTCTGTAATTAGAGCAATTACCCAAACAAAATCGCTATATAACTAATTTGTAGCGTTGTTTAGTTTGGGAATAACTCGTCCAGCTACGACGGAATTAATTTCCGCTAAAAAGGACCATTAATGTGATGAATATAGGACCTACTTTCATATAATAACACTAAGCATTATCTTCTATTTCTCTTTGCCACTTTCTAGAGTGCAAAAAATGAATAAAATGCTCCATTTCATATCGTTCTTCTTCCTAATGGTTAATTATTTTCCGTTTTGGACCATTAGTTTATACTAATGATGGATGAATACTCTATTTATTTTATATTTATTGAAAACACCGAAGTGATCATTCTTGGGACTCTGCACCCAATAGATTTCTAGAGGTCCTTTTCTACAGTATTATTACTACTTTTATTCCAAGCGACAGCAGTCGAAAGTCTCACTCTGTATACCATCTGCATACTGTCGACAAGTTTTTTTTTTAATTCTGACTTATTACTATGAAATAATATATATTGAAGTTTTTATTAAGAAATCGTCTACAACAGACGTGTGAATAGAGTCGATAGTCCCAGTACCGGATTGCTTTCTCCTCTATTCATTCTTTTGAAGATCTGTTCAGTTTAAGGTCCTGTAACTTAAAAGGCCTCAGGATAGAGCACTCCACCTCAGGGAGTGGAATTCGGCACCAATCAAACTACTTTATGCGCTATCACTGGGATGTGGTGTACAATTAATATTAAATTGGACGCCACCAGCTTTTTAATCGAACGAAAGTAATGAAAAACAGAAGCAAAAGGTGGAAAAACCTAGTAAAAATAAACGTTAAGTTACTTAAAAAAAATAAATGATGAAACTGCTTATTCCCGAACACGTGTATCCAATTTAATAAATATTGAATACATATCAATCCAAAAATTATTATGATTATTACAATAAATTATGAGCTGAGAACCGAAGTTCTATAAAGCTCATATAACAAAAAGAGATAAAAAACAAAAAAAATAAAAGTAAAAATTATCGCTATCGGTAGCACATGCTATAAATAGGCGATTGCTCATTATAAATTGTTAAATGGAAAGAAACCGAAAATAAATAAAAACAAAAAATAAAGATACATGTACAAAGTTAAGAATGCTGAACAAATTGGTCTAACTGGTTTTTAAAAGCATTCAGTCGATGCACAGACCACACTGCTAGGTAAATTATTCCAGTATGGAAATATTCTGGTGGAGAGAAAATTCTGTCTATTTCTAGTTTTAAACATTTCCTTCTTCAACTTATATGGATGCCCCCTTAATCGAGTATCAGGATTTAAAGTAAAAATGGGTGACATATTAGCAACCAAACATGTTATATGGCTCTAAATAAAACTATCAAGTCGCCACGTTGTCTGCGTTCACTAAAATACGTTAGTTCGGCTGAATCAAGACGCTGCTCATAACTAGGTCGTATTCGGCCGTAAGGAAATCTTGTGGCTAGCCTTTGCTCATTTTCAAGTCTATTTTGATCAGATGTTAAAACAGGACACCATTCAAGTCCGCAGTATTCCATAAGAGGACGAACGTAGGTCGTGTATAACTTGATAAATGTTGACGGTGACACTTTACCAAAAGATCTTTATATTAAAAATATTTGTGAGTTACTCTTCTTGCACACTGAGAAAATATGCTCGGACCAGGACAAGTCTTTGTTTATAATAACACCGAGGTCACATTGCGATGATACGTCTTTAGCACGTGATTGTTCTTGTGGTAAGACAGATTCGGATTGTTTTACCTATACCTGTAATAACCAATCGGAACACCATTTATACACTGCACTTAAGTCCGATTGAAGAGACAGGTGATTTGTTGTAGGGTTTGCATATATTTTTTCTTCATACCTCGGTCGAAAGTACGCACTTTCGTCCCTCATAGCAGGGACGAAAGTTCAACATTTACTCCCTGTGAAAAGTACACGCGTTTCCTCTATAACAGCGGGAGGAAAGAGTTTCTCATGCGTATTTATACTCGTAACTACGACCAGCGGCACTCGCTTCCGACCGGCTATGAAGAAAAATAGTATACACTCCACGGGCCGAAGGTTGAAATCTCGGTCCTGCGCGTCATGATGCCGCTTCGGCTTCGCCTCGGAGCATCATGACGCGCAGGGCCGAAATTCGCTTCGGAGCATCATGACGCGCAGGGCCGAAAATTCAACTTTCGGCCCTTGGAGTGTAATATACTATAGTATCATCTGCGTAAAAAGAACCGTTATTTGTTATATGCTCAGGAAGATCAGCTGTATATAACAGAAATAGCAATGGTCCCAGAACAGATCCTTACGGAACTCTGCTTAAACCAGGTTTCAGCGGAGAAAATGATGTATTGACTCGCACACAAAATTGTCTTGAGGTGAGAAAGTCAGCCATCTCCAATTGAAGATATTAAATATTTATTGAATTATCCAAAAATTGACATAAATTGAATACTAAAAAAAACAAACGAATAGGATACCAAATTATAATCTAACACGCCAAATACAAATCTTACACATGCTAAAGATAAGACGAAGGAAGTTATCTTAGAGGGCTGGAGATGTTTTGCGACTCTTAGCGCGATGGCGGTGATGACTCCACTCGTGCATGGAACGGGAACAGGAACGAGAACTCAGGTTGGCTGAATCTTGGCTAAAACTTGTGGTCGTAAACTTGCTGGCTGCAGAGCTGTGGAAAAAAGAGAAAAACGGGGATAAGGAACTAGAAAAAAACATTAGGGAAGGAACGAGTAAATAAAACAGATCAGGTTTAAAAAGGAGCTTATGCTATAACTCATACAAAACCCGAATTCCACGTGTTAAAATACAACTTAACAGTTATCTGTTTTATTCTATTCGTTTTGTTCCTTAAATATACAAAAAAATGCAAATTAATAAATAAGCAATAAACATAAATAAGCAGTAAGCACTACACTAGAAAATAACCTAAGGGAAAATCAGGATCTACCATTTTGGCGCCCCTAGGCCCAATAATGTTTTCCGCACTTCATCAGGCCTGAGGGGTGGCAGAATTGAAATAGCGTTCTGGAGAGCATTGAATTTTCCTAAACCCTATTGCAAACTTTGATTAATAAATTGTTTCATTATTTTTAAAAACGAAATCATCGTTCTCAAACATGTAATAACACAACCTATTATATATTTTAACTCGATACTGCAGAGGATTGGTTAATAACTTTGGTTCAGTGCAATTTAGTCATTTGGGCAAATAAACAAAAACTGTGCAATACATTATGATATAGGTTTAATCTCAGAAACACAGCTTGCATAACATATATTGGTAACATGACACAAAAAATTTTTTTCAAATTAAAACTAGATATTTTGTAGGTACAAATAGTAAATTGTACTAGAAGTACTACTTTACCGAGCAGTAGCGAGAGCGTCGAGACAGGCTAGTCTAGTGGCAATACGATGCGTGCTAGTCGACGACGTACCTACAGCCAACTCACCCGTGATTGAGATCAATGTTGTAACGAAGATGATGCGAATGTTGAGAGGTAGCTAATCTTTGTCAACAATTATTTGTACCAATTAACGTATAAATCAGAATTCTTTATTTGCATAATTAAATTTATTATTTTTCAAAATAAAATAATGTTTTATAGTTATTTTTTTATTTTTTAATATTTTCCCATTTTTCCCTCTGGGAACTTGCGCCCCTAGGCCTGGGCCTACTGGGCCTATTGGGAAATCCAGCCCTGTCGAAAATTAAATACTTAACTTACCAACCAGACGATATTTAGTTAAGAAAAGTAGAAATTTTGGAGGAAGTGACAGATGAGACACAAAGATTAATTAAATAGAATAGTTTTTCTACGCCCATGTCCGTAAACGTCAAAAATCGCACTGCAGACATTCCTCGTAAGTTACATTTAACAATAACATGCACGTAATGAAAATCTCATGATATACACGTACGTTTAGATAGGGAAACTTAAATTCCTTTGTTGAATCAAATTGCAATCAAACTTTTATTCACGTAGTACTTTATTCTTCTCAACTTTACCTACGAATATGTCTGTTAGTAGTGAAAAATATTATGAGCACTCAGAAGAAAATAGATGGGCGTAGAAAAAGTATAGTACGTTACACGAGTTGTAATCCCATTACACACTCGTGAAATTTACGCACTGTAAACTTTTTCACTTCGTGCGTAATGGGTTACTTACAACTCTTGTTACGTAATATAATATTTTACATCCAAAAACGTAACAGCATGCTACATTCCTTACTGAAACGATTGGATTTATGTTTAGTTTCTGGACAGCTTGTATAAAGCACATACACAATTCAAAGGCTTCCTTCCATCAAAATTAGCCTGGAGAAATTTATAATCGACCGGATTCGATTGAGTATAGCTTTTCCAATATTCATAGTATTAAGAGTGCATAACAAACTTTCCTTATTGTTATATCATTTCTGGATCGGTTCAAACTTCGAGAATTACTCCGATTTTGTGTTAGCTATATTGTATTATGCACAATGGCAGAAAAGTCGAAGTTAATAAAACTACTATTATTAATCATTGAGTTTATGAGTGAATCATGAACAGTATTCAATTGCAGCTTAGTAGAACGAATCAATAATTCGAGCTGTCACAGAATTTTCATTGAAAACCTATTCATAGAGATGGAAATTTGGTTTCATTAAATAAATTTATATATACATGGAAAAGGTACAACTTTATTGGTATGTAATTAATAACCGAATACCTATAAAATAGTTTCAGGTCGAGACAGTGATGGATAATTTGAAGGGCGGCATTTTAAAAATTGGTTCAGATTAGTAAAAATTTGTATAGAATAAATTATTCATAATTCAATGCCCATTCTTTAAATTTAGTAAAATCCCGTGCAGTTGAGTCTGTAACAAAAGCAGTCGACTATCTTCTACTTTGCAAGTACTAATTTCTTCTCACATCGCTGGGAGTTATTGGTGCAGCGTACAAATTTGAGAGTTACGATTCTTTCTCAAACTCGTTAGTCTGCTCGACATAATGCAAGTTACGCATTAGAAAAGTAGAAGTCTGTAATAATGGAACTCACTGTCGAGAGCAAAAATGAGAAACCGACTACGCGATCTGAAGCTACAAGATTGCAGCGAGAATTACAGCGTTTAGAAACAGCAATTCTTTGGAATGTAATTTTAGATCGTTTCGATACTGCTAGTAAGAAGCTTTAACTAAAAGGGCGGCGCATCAAACCGGGCCTATGGAGGCAGGAAGCCTAAATCCGCCACTGTGTCGAGACAAGGAAAGCTTATTGAATACTTGTCGTAGTTTAGTTCCAAATATTCCGTTGGCTTTAACCGCCATCAATAACTTATCCACTTAAGCTTCATTGTGTAGACCCGATTATCTTTAAAAAGCAATAAATAGTTACAGATTTTCAACTTAAGTTTAGCATTAAATAAATAGATATTCAAGTATAATATATTTAATATTATGATAACGTTTTGTTATTTTAATCTTTTGCCTTTTGAAATCTTTGAAAATACTGATTATTTTTCATGAGACGTTCTCTACAGATTTTTGATAATTTTTTTGGGGCCGATTTTCTCATAAGTTTTTTTTTTCCCAAACTACAGGGACATAATATGGTACCTCGTTACCCTTATTGAATCATCCGTTACATTAAATACTAAAATATAATAAATATGAACGGAAACAACAAAAAATAATAATTATCACTCCCTACACCACCACGATCACTATCTTTTTCAGAGTTTGAAGGTGAGCTGCAGTTTCAAATTAACTTCACAACTTAAACTCTCTAAAAATTACAAAAAAAAAAGGATTTATTCAAGCCATTCAATTAACACAACACGCTCAAAATTTTTAAAGCGTTAATTAACTACAGCGCTAGCCATTTTGGTTTACGGTTAATTTCCTGTGAAATTTTTAATTTGCTCTTGCCACCTTGGCTTTGTGTATTACTGCCCATCTTCCAATTAACCCTAATTCAGAGTTAAATATTCAGGAAAACATAACTCTTCAGTACACCCAGGTCAGGCTGTGGAGTGTTTTAGGAAAAATTAGCTACGATTTGTAGTTGGAGAAATTTCTGCGAGAAATCCGCTGGTTTTGTAGAGGACTGATTGTAATTTTATAGACTCTAAAGTAATTTTGCAAGTGTATCTGCTTGGAGATAGTAAGATCTCAAGTTGTACCTGTAATATTATTAGATTATTTCAAATATTGCGGTAATAGATAAAGAAGTTACATATTTGGAATCATTTACCAATGACCTTGACTCTTTATTAACTTTGGACGGTTGTATGTATATAATCAAATACAGATATACCACATAGTGGTGTTTGGTGAAGTACTTTATACATTGTAAACAATTTTAGTCCATTCCTATTTATTTATTACTGTTCTTTTTGCTTCTCTCCATGTGGTGTCTCTTGTCTTTAATATATTTCCAATACCTTTATTCCACGATGTTTCAGGTCTTCTTCTTTTTTTTACCTATATTATCATCCCAAACTTTCTTAACTGGTCTTGACTCTTCCATCTTTTGTAAATAACCGCACTAACTCAATTATTGTCTTCAATCAATGAACTCCATTAGTGACATTTCAATATTTTGTCGTTTTTTTACATTTGTCATCTTATTCATCTTCGTGATACCTTTTACCCGTCCCAGATATTTCATCTCTGCAGCTTGCAATGTACTTTTTTGTTTATCTGTAAGGGTCCATGTCTCACAACCGTACGTCAATATTGGTCTGTAAATTGCTTTCTAAACATTCAGTTTTGTCTTCCCTGAGACAACTTTTTCATTGATAAAACTACGACCCATACTGTAGTATGTTTTTAAAACATCATTAATTCTTCTGTTTATCTCTGCATCTTCATTACCTGTGTTTTCGATTTATGCTCCAAGATATTTGAATGTATTAATTTTTAAATCTTCAATTTCTGTTCATTGTTTGTTGTTCTACTGCCATAACGGCAGACTTTTCCAAATTGATTTTCATGCCGTATTCTTTTAGAGTAATATTCCAGATGTCCAAATGTTTCTGTACATTTTGAGGGTGATTTGCCATAAAAACTACATCATCTCAGATATTCTAACTGCTATATCCATGAATATATTGAATAGCAAAGGACTCAATCTAGCTCCTTGTCTTACTACCTCTGTAGTTATGAAAGGCTCCTTCCTTAAGTTCTCACTAATTACGTAGATGACATTACGTTTATACAAGCACTTAATTGCATATCTCAATTTCAAATCTATTGCCCTTTTTTCCAAGCGTCGTCCCTTGAAACTTTGTCAAGCTCTTTTTCTATGTCGATAAAAATTGAAATAGAACTTTTGAGTCTTGACGAATAGTTTTATCTATTAGTTATTTAATGGTGAATATATGATCTTGCACTTTCCCTTACGAAATCCACTTTGAGCTTCGTTTAGTGTTTTTTTACTTTGGGTCGAAGTCTGTTATCCAGGATTTTTTCATATATACTTTAATCGATGCATACATTAAACTTATTCTTCTATTTTACATTGCTTGGTATCCCCTGATTTAAAAATAGGTATAAGCATCGCAACTTCCCAATTTGTGGTAATTTTAAACGAATTCCAAGAATCTCTATAATGTCTATAATAACTTTTGATGTTGAAAGGCTGTTACATTGATAGTTTATAAAAATGTTGGCACTTTGTTTAATTTTTATGTGGTGTCAGTCTAATAAAATCGATTCCTTCGTCACATTACTTTTCTGTGGGAGAGAATAAACCCTTATTTATCAGCAATAAAAAGTATTTTATTACCCTGGACAGACCTTGCTTCTTATTGGGGGTTTCAATCTGAACATAAATTCCGTTTTTATTTGCTTTGGAATTATCCCTATTTCTTGAAGTGGTTGTTCAACATTCACTCAACGAAGTTCCGTTGATCTAAATCTTCCGGTTTGTTAAACAATTACTAATTTATCGACTTAGTTGTTTAGTTACATATATGTATTAGGAAGTAGAATATATCAACCCGTACTTTTTTTAAAGCCAATGTTAAGACATAACATTGAAGTAGAAAAAGGTCTAATACTGGAAATCGTGTTAAGAGAAAGATCCATTAGGATAAATGGACTAATCACAACAATAAACACTCATGTCTGGCATTTGCTGATCATCTAGTTCTAATGACGAGAACATGAAATGAACTAGAGAGAATATTTAAATTACTGGAGAAAAAACCACAGAAATATGGATAAGAAAACTGAGTACATGGTTATGAGAGATAAAAATATGGACCTAAATATAAAATATGATGGTCGCACCTATGCATTTAGGAAAGTGGAATAGTTAACAGCAGGAGGAAATGAAGAAAAAGAAATAGAGGAGAGGTAGTAAGGGGCAGCAGGAATATTTTCAAACATATTAAAAGCCCAGAAGGGCTAAGATCAGAATATATCAAACAATATTAAAACTAGAAATATGGGAAAGGAAAATGTTGAGAAAAATATTTGGAGGAGTAACAATAGAGGAGAACGAATGGCGAAGACGAAAGAATAAAGAATTGCTATTGTTACAAAACACCAACGATAACAAATATAATGAGAGCTCATAGAGATAGATGGTTGGGTCATATTATCAGATGGAGTTGAATCTTGTGTGTTTTGGCATGGTGTACTACTACTACTACTTAATCAGGTGAACCTTGGCCAAGACAAACTTAAGCCAAGGTTCCGGCACTGATGCCAATGGCGGACCCATTGTGCCATTCTTGCCACTTATACATCCATGAAGCCGAGTCCCTCGATGAAGGACTCAATCCTCTTCAGTGGATGCCTGCTTATGTCCCCAAAGGCCATAACAGGGACTCCGAAGATTCGCCTGCGTAGCACAGCCCAATGTGGACATACGAGGAGAACATGGACGTTTCGTCAGCCATGCCGCAACCCCTGCATAGGGGGCTTTCCTCTAAACCTAGGTTACAGAGGTGTTTTCTCAGACAGCTGTGCCCTGTTAGGAGTCCTGCTATCTTCTTTAACCTACTCCTTGGTAGTTCTAGAGCAGCTCTAGCATGTCCATCAGTCCATCCCCTCAATAGGAGCTTGGACTGCCTGAGACCCGGTAGAGCCCTCCAGTGAGCAAGGTGCTGGTTTCTCAACCAGTTCCTCGTCTCCTTAAGGATTGTTTGTTTTGTGAGGCGCAAGGTCGGGCACTGTTTCTGAATCGAATTAAATAATAATTATAATGTCAGACGACGAAAAAAGTAATCAACAGAGGAGTTATTTGATTCAAGAGTAGCAGGATTGAGGCGCACAGAAAGATCAATTAAATAGTCACCTCGCTTGGTTACATGAGGGCTCACAGCAATATGGCCGACCTGTCAGTAACGTCATTCTGGAATGGTGGTCTATTGTCAATATAAATAACAAAGTGGGGTTATGAACCGATGCTCAAGGTAGGCCGAGACTAACCTTGAGATCTCAAGCAAGGATTAATACTCAATGTTTGTTGATAAAAGAGAGATGTGGCTATGACCTCAGACATCGAAAGCGACTTGATAAATAAGGACATTAAAGTAAGATTGTCGAAAACTAAATACAGCAGAAAAATTGTTGGTTCGTTTTAAATTTTTATACTCAGTGTAAGCTAGGTAAAGTATTCCAACACACTTTAAGGTATCATAGAACTATAAATATTTTCATCTGTTACAGTTATTGACGCTATCACATTCTATTGCGATCTTAACGATAAGATTTTACGATAACGCTAGCTGTTGGCACGTACGGTTACAAAAAACAAACATTAATGTTACGAAGTATGAGAATAGAGAAAATGTAAGTGGTGCTACTTGAGATGTTGATGAACGATACTGATTTCGAGATTTTCTAAAATAACCTCAATTATACTGAAATATAACACTACGATTTTTATTACTTCATTTGGAATCGCATTTATTCTAGTTTTTTTATTTTTCTATTGTGTTATTACTGTTAAGCATGAAGTTTTTAGTGCTCTCGATTGGTCTTACCAAGCATACAAGACTTTTTGTGTACCCTACATCTAAATCCAGCTAAACTGGGACGGGTTGGAAGCATGCAGTCAGGAAGGAACGTTGATGTGGTACACTGACGGATAAAGTTGAAAAGTTCTATTTTAAAAATTTCTTAAAATCCGCACTTTTTAGTAAAATCAAACAGAATAATTATAAATAAGTGTAGTCTCCCATATTATAGATGAAGAGAAGAAGTTTAAGTTAAAGTGACAGTGAGATGTTTGCATTCGCATGTGGTTTCAGCTTGATTTAAGTTTTTGGTTAGTTCAAGTTTGAGCTTTATACTTTTTATTGACAAAATGCTTCAAATTCAAATTAAGCAAGGTCAACAATTGGGTGATATACTTCAGATGTCAACATTTTTATCCTGAACAAGTTCAAATATCGAATCAAGGAGAGAGAATGGAGAGAAGAAAGATTATCGACAACTTCACATTTAAACTAGTGACGTGTCTGCATTTCAAGTTGCATAATAACAATAAATTTTTTTCTGTTAACCTGAAGATCAAATTTGAAATAATTTTATTTTTGAATATCCTATTTGTCACTTGATAATATTACCTAATAAAACATGGGGTTGGACACCCTATTGCGGATAATAAGTTCCGCTGTCTCGTCTGCATCATAGGAGAATCTATTCCCCTGACCGCTTTGCCCATCTTACACAGCAATGTCCAGTGAACATTCCTGTGATTACTTTGAGATCAGATTTCTGAAGCACCAATAAAAATTTAGCGTAGAGAGCTTTTTCAGGACTTTTAGAGTAACTGGACTAATGAACGGATTATGGAAAAATTTGAATAGCAAAACATGCCATTTTAATCCCATTTTAATTGAGTTTTTATTTTATTTTGTATATAGATTTATAGAACACCAAATAAATTTTGGATCATGTTTCACTTAGGTATCTGCCTATTTAATAATCCCACTAACTAACAATAAATATTGAAGTGAAATATACTTCATTGCGTTCATTCAGTCCAGTATTGTGCCAAAACAGTATAAATTTCACGCTCAGAAGCATCCGGCGGACGCTGCACAAATTTTATTCCGGTGAATTTATAATAAAATTACATCGAAATAGCATCGAACCAATTTTTTATTAATACAACCAATAAATACGTTACCTTTAATTTGATACGTGGAATAATACACCAGGGCAAGTCCACGTGACGTCATTAGACAGTCGCCCTGAGGTACAAAAATGTTTTCACCACAACACACCGCTTTTATTATTTTTTATCGTGTCTATTTTAGTTTTGATTCAGTGTTTTTTACGAAGTCGTTTTAATTTCAAAAATAGTGCCAACGTACTTTCCGGCCTCAGCCAAAAAGAAAACTTGTATATTTTATACTGCTGCCAAGACATGATTTTTTCGCTCCTGCAAATTGATGTTCCGTTCTCACTTCTGCCAAAATATCAACCCTACCCTCTCATTGTTGTGAAATATTAATGAAAATTTTATACCAGTCATCATTATAACAATCAGATGATTTATTTCGATATTGTTGCTACGGTAACCAGCAAATTATCTGAAAATTATTCACCCACATGAGCATGTAGACGTAAAATTAATGAGTGGAAATTTCCCAGCACATGACAGATATCATCTCCCGCAATACGAATAAATCCACTTCAATTTCTAGTCAATATTAACATTTCCCTTAGACCTAGGAAGAAAACTAGACTTTTTGGTATTTGATAGCTTCTAATAGTTGCAGGGTACTGATAGGAGTTTATGGAATCCAGTAGGACATATATCCCCAGAGGGTCGAAAGGGTTAAATGAGCAATTGAAAAAGCAGGGTTTTTTGGGTCGATTTTCGGGTAGTTTTTTTCAATTATGTCTGGAAAACCCTCGGGAATGACGTTCAGGGCAAGGTTAGGACGCACAAGGTGTTCGGGTGGTCGTTTTCAACATAAAATTCGGATTCAGCGCACACAAAAAGCCCCCATAACGATTTTCGGTTCGTTATTGTCGATATTTCCAGAAAAATTCTCGAAGATGACGTCCGCGTCCAGGTTGGAGCCCACCAGGTGTCCGAGGGGTGTTCGCCGATGGTATATTCGAATTCAGCGACCCAAAACACCCCCAGTTTCTCTCCTCTCTCCAATAAACTTCGGGATAGTCCCCGGAGATGACGCTCGTCAGTGTTCCTGAGCTCCATGTGTTCGGGGGGTAAATTTGAACATCATAATCGTGATCAGCGACCTCTAAAACCCCCGGATACCCGACTTGAGCCAAATCTGACTATTATTTACGAAGTTATTAAATTTGCCGAAAGGCCTCTCAAAAGATGCATTTTTTGCATGCATTTTTGACTGCAGCAATGCAACTTCCGGTTTGTAATAAGTACAAAGTAGGTACGAATGATATAAATAATTTTTGCAAGCGAATGAAAAAACCGCATTCCGATATGTCCTATCCTAAAAGATTTCCTATCTTTGGCCTTTTTAGTGCTTCATTGCCTCGACTAATAGTAATAGAATCTTCTACTACACTGCTGGTTAAATTTTGAAGAAACTTTTAGTGTTTGCTTTAGTGTCAGGATGGTTATGATTCGCAATTAGTCCCGGTAGGTAGCGTTGCAATCGTGTTCACACTAAACTTCGTCTAAGCGACCAGATCGATTTTGATTTTGATTAGTTTTTTGCGTATGTTTGAGTAGGTCCTGGATAATTAGGATGCACAATTGGTCCGGTTAGGTAGTGTCAATATTGTGATCACCCCAAACGGCTTGAGCTATTATTAGGAAAGCCAAGAGTCGGTCAGAGCCACGTCTGTCGGGTATAATTTTATGCAGTAGAACAAGTTATAGTTTGAAATATACATAAAAACCTATGGCACCCGTTTAATTTGGGTATTTAAATATTACAAATACATTGAACAATCAATCATGATTTTCCCCTGGGTTCGTGAAGACCTACCTTTTCATTATCTTTCCTGAGAAAATAAGAACGAATGGAATTAATAAATCAATTTGACTTCTCTTTATTTTCTTTATTTCCAAGTATTTTCACGAGCTTCACTGAAAGATATTGTGATATTATGTTTAATTCATAACTGGAAATATGAAAGTCGGGGCAGATCATGGGCGGACGAGGATTTTCTGGAACAATTGTGAATATATAGCTGCTGAATCGAAGAACAGCTGAAAAGTTATGGGAACCATCAATTTGTGAATGTTGGATTTTTTTTTAAATTTTTCAAATCACATATGTACATAATTGTATTTTATAATCTTTTCAAATAAATGCTACTGTGAGTGACAGTTTTTTATCATCATCTAGCGTGTCCACGGATGGGGTATCCTATAGGTGAAAATTGTTTAATTATTGGTTTTAGTGAAAAATGTCATTCTTGACAAAACGTTTCGCTTGTTCTGAAACTCCATAAACTGAAATAAAATTCAATTTTTTCAAAACCCGTCTCATTTTATAGCCAGTTTTATGAAAACCGTAAATAATTTTCAAATTATCATTAATTAATAAATATTTGACAACAATGTTAACTATTCAACAAAAAGTATATATTATTAAGTGTTATGGTATTGGGGAAGTTTCGTACCAGTGTGCAATTGCAAAATTTCAAGAAAAATAGCCAGACGCGGTGTGGATTAAAAAAATTAATAAAGAAGCTTGATGAGACAGGATCTGTTCAAGACAAAAGAAAATTGAAAAAGGCGTACGTTAAGGAGGATGATGCAGCTAGTGCAATAGCTATGCATTCGTTAAAGGAAAATCCCAAGTTGAGTCTACGAATAAGAGTGGAGGTTGGTTTTTGCAAGAGTCACTTTCAGAAAATATTTAAGCAAAACAAAATTCATCCATTCAAACCGAAATTTATTCATACAAGCAAAACTTTTTATCAAAAATGACATTTTTCACTAAAACTAATATTTAAACCCGCTGTATGTGTGAAAATGCTTATGCTGAAAATTTGCACAGAAGGGATCAATAAAACTTCGATCGTTTTTATTAATTAAACATTTCTAAATTTACTGTAAAGAACATTTGAATATTTCAATTTTGACGTGTATCTCAAAAATCAATGACTGTAAAGGTTTACATTACCAAACCGATTTAAGGAGTTTTGGATAACTTTCATTTGCAAGGCACTAATAGAACTTCCTTTATTTTGTTTGGATGTTAAACCTCTCAATGACGGACAAAATAAAATCCCCTTAGCTGTCAGCTATTAAGAGGTTTTACTGTATTTGTCCACGACCACTTAATAATAAGTCAATATTTTACCTTCTAACAAAAGGTATATGGTACCCTTATATCTACTAAACTGAATTATGGTTCATAATTCAGGCTTTTGCATTTAAATAACATGCTATGACAACTCAACACTCACAACATTTCGGTACATAGGTGACTAGAGATAGGGGTACAAAATGAAATAAACTATTGAATCATCTGCGTATTTTGTTTAGGAAATTTGTTTGTGACATAAATATCGTATCGATAAAATATCAAAATTTTTAGTATTGATACTTTTCATAACAATATATTCTAATATTGATATTTTTGAAACACTATATTTATAACGGTACGGTGTATCGATACTTTACACAGTATCGCCCATCTCTATATGTCACATTATTTGACGTACTCCAGAAATTTATTAATTTTGACGTTAGAATTGTCAATAATACCACATTATTACTTTCCGTTCTACACTCGCCTTATTTAATAAATAAATCAAGGGTCGTGGACAAAGTATAGTATTCTACTCGCAATTTATGACCATTATTCACTCGGGTGACTTGCGCCCCTCGCCTACGTCACCCTGCGTGAATAATGGCTATCATAAATTGCCCGTTTAATAATATACTTTTTTAAACCGAATCAATGTGAAATAACATTTATTCATGTCAAACTTTTATAAATATTATATAAAAACAAAACATTATTCTCGCCATTATCATTAAATATTAGAGGATCATATTATCCGCTCCACCTGGGAGCTAAATACCGTAATGTATTTTATGTATGTTATTCAAGGCTTACAAAAATTCACAAAGGAATTAACCTGTCAGATAAAACCGTTCAATCTTGCTTCCCTTAAATCCTCTTATCGCTTTAAATAAATGTTCAATTTAAATTTGTGATTTTCGTCAAGGTACGAAGTTCTGCGTCGTGGGATCTATACATCTTGAAACGATTTCCGTGTGTTTTTTTGCTTACAGCTTCTCAAATTAGGTAAGATATATATTTCTAGAAAAAGGAAATGTGTCAAGTGTTTTTATGCTAACGCCAAAAGGAATCAGCTATAGCCATCATTTTATCCAGAAACTTTCAGCGTAATCTCTTCATCCATGATAAGGTGTCAAATATCTACGCAGGCAACTCACGTTTTGAGATTGTCACACATATTATATTGATTATTATTGAAATAAAAGAGTTAGGATGCAGAAACAATCAAATATGTCTGACATTTGATTTATAATAGTAATTAATATGTGACAGAAATGACCTGAAAAAAGGTCTAATGATATGGTTACCAGCAATCCCTGCCTAAACATGAACCTTTTTAGGGAATTGAGTATATTCACTTATGCAGTGAGGTTTTTCTATTGACCAGTAGCGACCATTTTATCGATGTTGATTTCCTCTAAAATCAGAGTGGTAAAATAAACCATTTAATATTTTATTAGTTAATTTTTATTAGTAAAGTGGATGTAAACGTTGAGGTTTTAATTTCAAAGTAAAACTCAAGGAAATAACTCTATATTTGTACATGTTCTAATATATAGTTTCTAATATTGACATATTTACATGTAGTAAAGTTTCTTTTTTTTTTGTTCGGTTGCTATGAAAAACCATACCTGATAATAGCCAGAGGTTCCCTGGCTTGGACTTGTGGATTTATAAGCCAGTGGCGCCCATTAAATGAAAATTTTACTCGTACCTACTCACGAACTGAGTTAGGCCGAGCATTTTGCTCGTGCTCCACTTCTGGTTTTCTTCTGTCAATCAAATAAAGCACGTATCAGTATCTTTTTTATTTATTCTATTCCAACGGTTTGTATTAATACCTTCTATAGGATGTTTTCAAATTTAAGAAACAGCACTGTTTGGTTGCTATAATAATATAAAAGGTTGAGATATGAGCTTATAAGTTTATACAGTGTGGAACAGCTAACCCAAACAGCACAAAGATATCGTAAAGACGTGCTTAAGATGTCGTATTTCGACATACATTACGTCTTAGGAATGTCTGTTTTCGCCAGAAAGGCATCTTAAAGACATCGGATGTTACAAAAGGTAACGTCTTTAAGATATCTTTGGAAATACGTCTTACTGATGTCGCTGTCTGACCATTTTAAGACATTTGCCTCCTACTCCGCCCTTCAGTGTAATGTATTTATTGGTTGTTAAAATTAAAGCCGTATCTAAGGAACTCAACATATATATTCTTTGTAAAAAAATATGAAAAATAACATTAAAAATATCGACAATCTTTAAGGGGTTATAGGTGACATCAAAACAAGTATTTTAGTTTAATGTGCCGTTTGGGCTGTAGAGCAAAAAAGTTTGTACTTATGATACTGCGCAATAATTAAATCTTTGAAAATACATCTTTAGCATCTCTGTTTTAAGTCTTTAGGCGTCCAGACTTACAATGGACATAAATAAGACGTCTTTTAGACGACGTGTGCTGTCTGGGAAGTGGAATAAAAATAAATAACGAATAAATGAGGGTGTGCTAGGAAAAACGCTTGGACACGTCGATTTGTATTTTTTAATACGCTTTATATAGACAGATGCCAATAACTACTTTTTTATTTTAAATCCAACCCCCTCCATAGAGGTGACAAATTATCGATAGCATTATCGATATGATATTTACACTATCGATATTTTTCGATAGTGAGAAAACTAGACTTGACAGGTCCTAGCCCTACCAGTCTGGGTGGATTTGGACTGTTTAAGAGTGTCTAATCATTAGAAACAAACTGAAAAATATACTATTTATACTTTTGATCTCTTTTTCTTGAAAAACAACCGCTCCACATAATAGAAAAAGAAAAAGAAGAAGATATAACCTAACAACCTACCTATTTATTTATGTTATGAATTTTGATGATCCTACGTCTTAATATGAATATCTCAAATTGCTCCAGTCAGAATAGTTTGGTCAATGAGCCAGTCTCTGAACTTTGATTGTAGATGTGCAGATGATTCTGTGCTGGGTTAACTTTTGGAATTATGGATAAGTTTATTTTTCGGACTATCGACAACTATCGATAGTGACGGTACCAGCTATCGATAAATAATATCGATGGTTTGTCACCTCTACCACTGTATATTTATTTATTTTTTTGGATTTATTCGTTATCGAATTTATTCCATTTGGCTGTTCCACACTGTATGCTTATACTTATATATAACCAATCTTCGCTCATAGAATATTCAACAGTATATAATATATTAGCTTCGTGGCTTATCGATGTATATTAGTTAATATAGAACTACTACTGGTAGTTAAGTTACCTAATTACTTGATACTTTACTGTGATGGAGCACGAAAGTTTGAATTTTCCCATCCAAATTCTGTTTCATGCGAAATCAATATTTTAATAATAATATTTGTGTATTTTATATGATCTCAAAGAGTAGCGGTACTCAAAAGTTTTTTTGTATAGTTTGGAAGCATAGGCGCAACTAGGTGGGTGGCTGGGAAGTGCTAAGCCCCTCCAAAGAGCCGCAAAGCCCCCAACCGGCCAACCCCCAAAAGTACCTAAATAAGAAATTAAAAATACATTATGCAAAACTTTCAAAAATTACAATTAATAAAGGCAAAACAAAATACAACAAAAATTCAAACCGTTCATCGGTCGGGATAATCATATATCCGGCTCGTTAAAAAAAACCTATACCAGTGATACCGGTTGCCTCTTGAATAACCTTGAGAATAAAAAAAGCTCAATAGCGACTCCCAATCCCAACGCAACGTCTGGCAACATCGCACACACACATGCTGGTATGGGCATAGTATTTACTATAAATTAATGTAATATTTTGACAAAAGTTGGGCGTGGTCCAGAATTTCTTTCTTTGCAGGTCAGAGCAGCCGCTCGCAGGGGTAACCAAAAGTTTTTCCGGCGGTGTACCTTCAGCGGGGCACCTGCGATGACCTCCCTTCTAGTTGGGGCTTCAGCCCCCCAAAAAATCTTATGCTAATTGCGCCTATGTTTGGAAGCAAATTCATGAAAAAATTGATTGCACCCAATTTCTCGAATCTAGAATAGACCATTTTATCGATGTTGATTTCCTCTAAAATCAGAGTGGTAAAATAAACGATTTAACACGTTCGCTGCCACCCTCAAATCTTGAATACAGTTGTATTATTTTATCCTTCCAACTTATTTGTTCAATGTAATAGTCGTCAAAATCTTTATACAATATTTAGACTGTCATAGGAAGAAAACCACTCAGTCTTTTTACTGTGGAATGTAGTCCATGTTGGTTAATCAATAAGGAAATGAAATTGCTAATGAGGCATACAGCTTTGGCATCGTTAGATAAAATTTGTTGACCGATAGATATCCCCGGGGAGCAAACTTCCAGCAATATTTCGATTGAATTTAAATTGAAAGGAAATTCTGAATTTTAGATTACTATAGATCTGTTCAAACTAGTCAACTGTGTATCGCAACACCGGGATTTAAGTTTATATTGAGTTCTGTGTTAAATAAGTGAAAAAATAACTTGTTACGGTTGTTCAGCAAGTTTAGCAATTTGAGTGTGAAGTTCTGACAAGAAAATGAATTAATTTTGCTAACTCGGTTCTTTAGTTATAAGTTGATAATTCTTTAAAGGGTTTTAATAATAGTGGGTAATGGAATTTTGAATAGAGCGTTCGAGTTTTAACAAGATTTTCCTATCATAAAGTCTGGTAATAATAAAAAGCAGCGTGAGTTCGCTATTCACTCAGCTAATTATGCTTTATAATATTTCCGCCGGTTTCTAAGCATATCATGCCCTACTCATCGTATTCCGAGGTGCTCAAGTTTATCCAGTAGGAGACGGAGACATACCGTGTCAAACGCTTTTGTCAACAGCTTGATAGACAGTATTAGTTACTTCAGATATAGCATCTTGGGTTGACAAGTCTTCACGAAAGCCAAATTGAGCGGATGACAGTATATGTATATGTTAAAGAGATTGGTCAATACTTATTTATTTTTTTTTATTACGTGGGCATGGATTACACCTGTTTTGAAAGACATGTTAATGATGTATGACAATAGTGCGGAAATATATTATACAACTAGAAGTCTTAAAATTTCATCGGTTATTTGATCATCACCAGGAGATTTCAAATTTTGTGCAAAACTTCTTCACACTTTCTCTCGTGTTTGTGGAGGTTTTGGGATCTTGTCTGGATTTTAGAAGCCATGGTTTTGCGTCAATGTGGGCAAAATAATTGTTAGGCTCATTAGCTATTTCTAGTTTGTTGGTTAAGGTTTTGCCATCTTCTAGTACAATTTCATTTAAAGGGGTATCATTTTTATTTTTGCCATTAAACTTTTTCACGAAATTCCACAGGGCTCATGTTTGCTTCTGCCGACTGTACATACATACAAGTAATTCGGTTTCTATCATTGAAACTATTTTAGTATTATCAAAGCTAATATATTTTTAATATGAACGAAATGAAATATGAATAGTGGTAATTTGTGCAATTATTCTTTTGCTAATCCAACTGTTTCATTTCCACGTCTTTAGCAGCTTCAGTTCATTAACTAGCTTGTTACAAAAAATATGGAAAACTTTTTATAAATCCAAAGAGGGAGGAAAAAACGCATTTTCCACCACATCCAATACGAATTCAATTTCTTGTCTAAACTTTTACAATCGAAGAAAAGAGAAAAGACGAAACATAAAAGTCGTCTTATACCTTCCATTCTACGGTGGAAGTATTTGATGCTTAAACGGATCTTTTACTCTTTTTATTTCAAATCTAAAAGAAAAAAACCCAATATTAACTGCTTTTTTATCGGAAATAACTGCATTCGTTTATTCGTATTTTGAATAAGGTCTACCGAGCTCTCGCTACGGGTATTTGAATTATTATTACGTGCTTTAGATCGTTGGATTGGGAATAGGCTGCTTGGCTTTTTTTATTTCCCATACGATTCGAAACTTTATTTTTTTTTAAAGTACATTTATTAAAATATATCGATAGAAGGAATAAAGCTTTCTCATTCGCTATTAACTGGAGCATTGAAATGATTCTTTACGGAATAAACTATGAATTGGATATATATTCTCCGAATGGGGAAGTGGCTGGACTAGGAATTCTTGGACCTGGCGACACCTACGGCCTGACGAATTCAATAATTGCGGAACTAGCTAAACGTTACACCCATGGTCAACCTTCAAAGAGATGGGATGAAATTAAGGGATGCAGTCTTGCCAGGATCAATTTAGCAATGACCAGGAAAAACCTACGTTTAACGGTAGGATTTCTGACTGGCCACTAGGGTAGGCCAGAAATGATTTTTAATTTTTTTTTTCTTAGTTACCATGAAAATCTCATCCGACATGACAAAAAAAAAGCTCTGGTAAGACCTGAGCTCTTAATATTAATATTAAGAGGTGCCTCACTGCTATTTTTGATTTCCCATTTAAATAACACAGGAAATTTTGTTTTTTTTGTTTGAATTTTTACTGGACACAAACAAATAATTGTTTAGCGTGAATCAACACATATTCTTATAGGAAATTTACCGATCTACAAAAAAGGTTTAGAACATTTTTTGGCTGAGTCAACTCATTTAAAGTTATTTGTAGTTAAAGTCCAACAGAAAATTATAAAAAATGATTTCCACAATTTTTCATCCTATATTACAAATTAATGGCTAACAAACATAACAAATCATATTTTTCGTAAAACTTATCGAGTGTTTAGAGACTCAACCATAAAATTTTCACAAAATATCGATAATCGTTTAATCAAATCAATTTTTCAAGTACTTAACTTAAACAAAAACTTAGAACTCTACTCTGTGTAAGTGATGACTTAGAAACATTAATCGTTTCCTGAAAAAATAATGTGTCCTATTTGCTTTTGACTCTCAGGAAATGTAAATTAATAAGGGTTGGGAGCACCAATTAAGTAAATCGGTTTGCAGCTC
This sequence comes from Lochmaea capreae, assembly GCA_949126875.1. Lineage (NCBI taxonomy): Eukaryota > Metazoa > Arthropoda > Insecta > Coleoptera > Chrysomelidae > Lochmaea > Lochmaea capreae. The sequence continues at coordinate 17,350,161 of OX421409.1, forward strand.
ATTTTTAGAAAACAGCAAAAAATTGCAATATTAAAACATTTCACTTTTCTGTTACTAAAGACAATAATCAACTACGAATCAAAACGACACAAAATATCAGACAGTAAACAAAGTTGGAGAGATTGACGTAACTTTGAATAATATTTATTTACTTATATTGCCACATAGGTGTCGCTAATATCGATAATTACAATGACTTAAGCGGTAAAATACAAACATAGTAATGAAAATTAACAATTAAGTTCAGCATGATAAGATTGCATAAATTTTTTTTATGAATTAATTAAATAAAAAGAAGATAAATCGAAAAAATATGATTTGTTATGTTTGTTAGCCATTAATTTGTAATATAGGATGAAAAATTGTGGAAATCATTTTTTATAATTTTCTGTTGGACTTTAACAACAAATAACTTTAAATGAGTTGACTCAGCCAAAAAATGTTCTAAACCTTTTTTGTAGATCGGTAAATTTCCTATAAGAATATGTGTTGATTCACGCTAAACAATTATTTGTTTGTGTCCAGTAAAAATTCAAACAAAAAAAACAAAATTTCCTGTGTTATTTAAATGGGAAATCAAAAATAGCAGTGAGGCACCTCTTAATATTAATATTAAGAGCTCAGGTCTTACCAGAGCTTTTTTTTTGTCATGTCGGATGAGATTTTCATGGTAACTAAGAAAAAAAAAATTAAAAATCATTTCTGGCCTACCCTACTGGCCACTGTCAATTAAGGAAACACCTCTATACAATGGGGCTAGTGGACATACCTCTATGCAGGATGTGTGAACAGGGAGATGAATCTGCCAGGAATGTCTTATGCGAGTGCCCGGAGTAATCGTCAATAAGAGAGTGTGTGTTCGGTGAGTCTTGGCCTACACCTGCTAATCTAAAGGAGATGTCTCCTAGTGACCTGTCCACCTTCCTGGAAAGGACAGGAAGGACGATGACCTAGGAAGACAACTCCTCGGGAGGATGTACAATGGGTCACATGTGGGCCTAACTCACCCTCCTTACTCTACAGATATAGATTCTCAGAATGGTCTAACTCAGCAGTCACTACAGCAATGACAAGCGAAAATGAACAGAAGCTGGAAATATTTAAAAAAAAAATCATTGGGAAAATCTATGGACCGAAGAAAGTGAATAAGTGACAGTATGAAAGATTGACGAGTCTGGAAATAGGAAGAAATACTAGAAAGTTGGGAATATAGGAAGAATAAAATGGTTTGGACATATCAAGAGGATGAAATAAGGCAGTAATGTAGGGGGAATAACAGAGAGGACATCAGTTACAATCTAGGACAAAAACTAGCTGGTAGGAGCGAATAGAGAGAGATCCAAATAAAATGGGGATTAAAGACTGAAGAAAAAAGAACCAGAGCAAAAATAAGATATTCTTCATGAAATATCTACTTACCTGTCCATTTTATTTTCACTGATAATGATCACTGATCAGATAGCCTCAAGGCACTGTTGTCAGATTCAAAAATAACTAGTGAAAACTGGGAATTAATTGTAAAATTTGAAAATTATTAGATAACCAGGAAATAAAATGAAGAATAATCAACAAAATATTTCTGGTGCTATTCGCTGGATAAATTGTTGAGGAGGCTGAGCCGCCACTGCTGGCTATACGCTCTTAAAAAAACGACACAGTTACAGGTGTTTTCTGCTACAAGAAAAGTAAAGTTTGACCACTGCTGTTTGACGAACTGAACACCTTATCGCTATAACTTTCTAATCCGAAAGTGGTAAATTAAAACCGACCCTACTATATTACACCAGTGCATCGCTGCCTCTGGTGACTTGGAGATTGGCGATGTAATACAGTCCTTCCTTGTAATAATTTTGCATAATATACGGGTAGTCATCCGCCGATCACTGTTATTTCAGAATTGTTTTTAATTCGTTGTTAGCCATGAAAATATCACGCAACTGTTTTGTACTGACCAGACGTTTCGCCAGAATTCAACACTGGAATATTCTGAAACTGCTTTGCTTTATAACATTATTTCCAGCATTTGTGAAAGGACTACTTCATCATCAAGTCCTTTTTTTTAACTGATTCTTTCTCTTCAAATGTTCTTTTTCACTGTGCGACCTTCATATTCTGCGTAAGTGAACTAAATTGAAATTTCCACCCTCTTTTTGTATGTAATTTATTTCGGGTCGCTTGAATTTTATAATTCCTGAAACGTGAGCAGTCTCCAGACAGTAAAAATTTATATATAGATGGGACGTACAGAAATACTGAATTTTCAGGAATATGTAAATGTTGGATTAAGCTGAAATCTAGCAAGATTTACGACGTGCCTGTAAGAGAATCTAACTTTGAAATATTATGGACGTCTAAACGGAATAACGGAGTATAGAGTATTTCAAGTGTGTTTCAATTGTAACTAAATTGAATTATGAGGATAAAGGTCTAGGAAAACCGTCTTATTAACGTTCACGTGTCTGTAAATAAAGAGATTATGTTTTATTGTAAACATTGACACTGACCAAATGTTTAGGTATTTGAAAATGTAGAATCAACGGCTGAATTTCATATTTTCCATTTATTTTGATTGCAGTGAATGTATTTAATATACAGGCGGACTTTATACTACTCATACTACTCCCAAACAGTTATGAATTAAGAAATGGAGCATATTTTAAGTAAAATGTACTCACCGTTATAGACTGATTCCATCTCAAACACAAATCGAAGGCGATGGGAAAGCAATTCATTCAATTTTCAACCTTACTATTTATACTACCCTCTTAATTCACTTAATAGATGTTACAATTACCAGTAAAGACCAAATTTATAATCCCTGACAACCTGCGAGAGTCGAAGCTAAGAGCTCAAGTGAGGTTTAGGTTACCTTTTCCACTGGGAAGAGAAAACCATGTTTTTATTATCCGCCTCCGTGTCGCTCATAAAGCCACCAAGATGTACACCTCGACCAAATTCATTTCAACTCAAACAAAGAAGAGAGAGGGAGATATCTGAGTCCCGCGGAATAAACGCATATACACTCGGCGGAAAAAGTTTACTTAGTTAAATATTTCCTAAATAAAATCCTGAGAATCTGCTAATAAATTCCATTTTAGTTATTAACTGTGTGAAAAATGTGAATTTCAATTTACATTTCTGAATCGAGGAAAATCAACACCTAAATAAAAATCGATTTTTAATAAACTTAATTTCTACTGTAATACTAACAATTATTGTTACAATTACAATTGTTTCGCAACACAGTGTTGTCAAAGAATCGATTAACTTCAATTACAAACTAAATATTGAATATTGTATATATTTAAAGTGGCACTGGGTACACATAAAAACTAAATTTATTCCACATAAGTACACATTTTTACCTGATCAAATTGTTTACCCGACCAAATCCTATTAGTAAATTCTCGGCTATTGAAGTTGTATACAAAAATATGTCTAAATTTTCAAAATACACTAAGGAAAGCAGCCTATAGTCAACCTTTTTTTGTATTTTCGCTGAAGGAACTAATAACTCACCCCGTTGTGCCTCCAATGTCATAAATTTAAAAACATTAAGCACTATTTCACGACTTTGTGTTTTACAATCGACTTAAATTTCATATTAAAATTCCTACGCGGACTGTACCACTATCGGTTCAAATGGATCTTTACAGTGCAACATTCTGCCTAGGACTGGTAGCTGCAGACATTGTCGTACGCGTGATCTACGCGCATCCGAGTCACACGGTTGAAATGAATTTGGTCGAGTTGTACTGAAGTATTGACGTCAATCAACGCCGTTGGAATAAAAATGATCTAATTCCTCTAAGAAATGATCTGATTGTGCTTCTCCTTTCAGACTCCATTATGTAGATTTTTGCCAAACAGGTATTTAGTATCATGATAACTTTTCTCCAATAGCTGATTCATCTGAAAAGGCAAATATAGACAAAATAATTATATTTTCTATTCTAAAACTGAAGTACACAAAGCTTTATATAAACAAATTTAAGTAAAATTGTGGCTAGAGCTGCTCCTAGTAGATGGATGCTTGTTTTCCTTGGTTGGAAGATGACCCGAGCCAGTAGAAAATATAATCAATCGGTCAAAAAATTTACAACCGACGGAAAATATTCCCCACCGGTTTACAGGATGTTTTCTACCGGCTGCACCCTGCCAGAAGATTGTCTTTACTAGCAAAGTGCAGAAATTAAAATATACAATCAAGAACAAATAAATTCAAATTCGACAATAATTATAAAAAATATATCATATATCAACAAAATCTTAATATCTAGCTACATTTATTACAATATTTTAAACAAAAATATCAAACACGAATTACACAGCATAAAGATATTTTAAAATTAACATATATTAATACTTCAACTACTTCACCAACCCCTACCACACTCAAGCTTGAGCATGCAAATATAAAACCCATGCAGTTAAGAAAATAAACATGCAAAGAATAATTTACCAAATAATATAATGAATCAGAATAGAAATTTTGATTTATTAATAGTACTGGAAAAAAATCTGTAGCTCCAAATTGAAAAAGTCAAAGATAAGTATCGACTTTTTTAACGTAAAAAATCCTTTCCTGAAATAAATTCTGGAACAAAAAATTAAATTATAAAAAAAAAATTATCTAACATTTTTTATTATTTGTGAGATAGGCCTATCAGTAAGTTTAAATATATCGATATATTCCAAATAAATTCTGAAGAGCATATCCATCGCTGGTGAAATTTCTGGAACAGAAAATCAAACAATAATTAGAAAATTCAACAAAAATTCGATTAAATCTATGAAGCCTGTAAGAGAGTGTTAGTGTGCTGAAAAGAAAGTGCTGAAAAAAAATTAAATTAAATTATATTAGTGAAAAAGAAATATCTAAAATTTTTATTATTTTTGAGATAGGCCTATCAGCAAGTTTAAATATCGATATATTCCAAATAAATTCTGAAGAGCATATCCATCGGTGGTAAAATTTCTAGAACAGAAAATCAAACAAAATTAAAAAATTCAACAAAAATCCGTTGGAATCTTGAAGCCTGTAAGAGAGTGTTAGTGTGCTGAAAAGGAAGCGCTGAAAAAAATTGTTAGTAGTTAGTCGGAACCTGCCAAGTAGCCATTTTACATGTAACTGCTTTGGCTTCTACGATATTTTGATAGCCCATACTGGGCAACAATTTCCCCAACTTGTTAACCCATACCCATTCAACAAACGGAAAACACTTAAGCGCACTCGCCCCATCTGGATGACTGCCCGCTTTGCAGACGAGACTGACCGACAACCTAGTGAACGAGCACTTTCCCACAGTGTGGTACTACGTGCATCCGTGAAGGAAAAAGTCAATCGTAAGCAACCAAGTGGTTACATGTGGTGTCCTTGACAAGTAAAATAAAAAGCTTACCATTATCTGTTAAAAAAATAACCAACATGTGAAAGAAAGGCAGGACAATATTTAGAAAAATGAGGAATGACATAGCTTACCTATGTCTTTTGAAAAAATAACCAGCTTGTGAAAGAAAGGGAGGAAAAAACTTATAAAAATAAGGAACACGACATAGCTTACCTATGTCTTTTGAGAAAATAAGCAATTCCTAAGAGAGAGAGAGAGGACAATATTTAGAAAAATGAGGAACGACATAGCTTACCTATGTCTTTTGAAAAAATAACCAGCTTGTGAAAGAACGGGAGGAAAAAACTTATAAAAATGAGGAACACGACATAGCTTACCTATGTCTATTGAGAAAATTAGCAATTCCTAAGAGAAAGGGAGGAAAATATTTGGAAAGATAAGGAACGACATAGCATGTAACAGTTTTGGCTTCTACGATATTTTGATAGCCCATACTGGGCAACAATTTCCCCAACTTGTTAATCCATACCCATTCAACAAACGGAAAACACTCAAGCGCACTCGCTCCATCTGGATGACTGCCCGCTTTGCAAACGAGACTGACCGACAACCTAGGAACGAGCACTTTCCCACAGTGTGGTACTACGTGCCTCCGTGAAGGAAAAAGTCAATCGTAATCAACCAACTGTTTACATGTGGCGTCCTTGACAAGTAAAATAAAAAGCTTAACAATGTCTGTTGAAAAAATAACCAACTTGTGAAAGAAAGGCAGGACAATATTTAGAAAAATGAGGAACGACATAGCTTACCTACGTCTTTTGAAAAATAACCACCTCGTAAAAGATATGGGGGACAATATTTGGAAAAATGAGGAACGACATAGCTTACCTATGTCTTTTGAAATAATAACCAGCTTGTAGAAGAAAGGGAGGAAAATAGTTAGGAAAATGAGGAACGACATAGCTTACCTATGTCTTTTGTAATAATAACCACCTCGTAAAAGAAATGGAGGACAATATTCAGAAAAATGAGGAACGACATCGCTTACTTAGCTATGTCTTTTGAAAAGTTAAACAATTAAGGCTGGAAGTTACCTTGCGTAGATGGAAGTTTGTCCCCCATGGCTGGAAGAAGACCCCAGCCAGTAGAAAATATAATCAATCGGTCAAAAAGTCTACAACCGACGGAAAATATTCCCCACCGGCTCATGGGATGTTTTCTATCGGCTGCACCCTACCAGAAGTTTGTCTTTACTAGCAAAGTGTAGGAATGAAAATGTACAAACGTGAACAAATGAATTCAAAGTAAGGAATTATAAAAACGGTATGTCAAATATCAACAAAATATTTACATGTAAGTAGGTAGGACCTACATTTTCAATAATATTTTCACCAAAAGGCATAAACAGTTTCAAATTCTAATACATAATTTGTAACAATATTCCAAATTCATATATGTTAATAATCAGCAGTAGGCAATTGTTTATATGCGGTATATAATTTACTCTGAGTGTTGTAAACTATTGCAAAATTCAATAAGTACTCATATGAGTTTGTTGATAAATTCAATCATTCATTCGATTGGGTTGTGCTATAAAATAAGTAACCAACTGTACAATAACTAAAAAGATTCGAAAAGTATATAACTTACTGTATCAAAGAGTATTCTAACCTATTTCAAATAACAAAGTACTCAGTTTGTTAATGAATTTTTTATCAGTTATACATTTTGTATAAAAATTATTTGTAAAAGATCCAAAATATTTTAAATACAGTGAATTTATTTATTGCTAGTAGTGAGAAATAAAGAGAGGATAATATTTTGAGAAAATATAGCAAAAATTCATACAGTGCTTTAATACAGAATTTTACGGATATGGACAAAAGTATTGTAATGTATTTACCTACATGGAAATAAAAAGTGTCTAAATATGGGATTAACTAAGGTATTGAACAAGTTTACCTGGAAATTCATTCACAACAATCTCACCGGAACCTTTCTAGGTAAAAAGGTTTAATAAGGGAGAATTGTTGATACAGGGTGTTTCATTGGGAAAGGGCTTAACTTTAACTGTAGATGGGGATCACTTTGGTGCTTCCAAAAACCTATATTTAATGTGTATAACCGAGATACAGCGTGTTTTATGAATTTATCCTATTTCCTTCGAACCTCATAACTTCCGAGTTACCCTGTATATTATTCTGAAATTTGGTACACGTAATAACCATTACCTAGAAACTCCATCAAAAGCATCTCCAAAAAGATAATGCAGGTCCGGCTTAACAAAAAATTTCAAAACTCGTCTTTCCTAAAAACAACACCCTGTATATAGATTTTTTTTAAATTGCACTTTTTAATTGGAAAGAGTATAAAAAATCGAATCTACTTATTTGCTTTTTATTTTTCCGCAGACAATTTTACTACCAAAAATTGATCGTCAAAGTTATAATTTATACACTTTTTGGGGGTTAACAATGGTATCGTGGAGGTTTTTTTTTTATTTTTTAGCTTGAAATGAAATCTATTTAATGCATCTAGAAAAGCATCCTAGAAATTCAATTGAGTTTGTATGTTTACGAGTACAAACCACTAAAAAATGTGATTATAGGGCCGTACTTAGGACATACTCATTCAATATGTTTCGAATATTTACAAAAAGGGCAAGAAAGTGCATAGAGCAGAATAGAGGTTAGACTTGCTTCGTTTGGACAATGTTGTTAGAATTTCTTGTTTTCTTATCATGCCAGTTAATAAAATTTTTTGAAGTATAAATTTATTTCTCGTATTTTACTCTTGTTATTCTAAATGTAGAAGTGCATAGATTCCAGATACATATCCTTATACAGGGTGTTCGAAATATGCATTAAATAGATTTAATTTCAAGCTAAAAAATAAAATAAAAACCTTTCCGATACCATTGTTAACCCCCAAAAAGTGTATAAATTATAACTTTGACGGTAAATTTTTGGTAGTAAAATTGTCAGCGGAAAAATAAAAAGGAAATAAGTAGATTCGATTTTTTATACTCTTTCCAATTATAAAGAGCAATTTTAAAAAAATCTATAAACAGGGTGTTGTTTTTTTTTTTTGAAAAGACGAGTTTTGAAATTTTTTAAGCCGGACCTGCATTATCTTTTTGGAGATGCTTTCGATGGTGTTTCTAGGTAATGTGTGTTACGTGTACCAAATTTCAAAATAATATACAGGGTAACTCGGAAGTTATGAAGAAATATGCTTATTGTATATCAAGCGCCCCACGCTTTTCCCTCAAATAAACTAGTATTGTTTATGTACTATTGTCATAATTTAATTTTTAAAATTATTTTTAACTTTTTAGTCCAACATTCTTTGAAAGCGTGTTTTTTTTAGTTTTTTTAAACTATAGGTATTTATTATTTATGATATTGTCTATTAAATTTGGATCGTGATTATTATTAACTGCTATTTGATATTTAGTTTTTTGTTGTAATTGTCAAGCATTCAATGCAACTGTTAAGAGTTTGAAAGCTGCTATTTTATGACTGAATGACTATTATGAATTGTAATGTCTGTACGTGATGGTTTGTGAAATATTGAAAATCATGTTTATTATTATAATACGAAATTGTAAGGTCTAGAAAGTTTATACTTAATTTGTTCAATTTACCGTAAAAATAGCATCATAAAATAGCAGCTTTCAATAGTATGATACATAGACTTTGAATAGTTCCATTAAATACTGACAATTACAACAAAAAACTAAGCATTATAAAAGAAATAGCAGTTAATAATAATTAGGATCCAAATTTAATAGACAATATAAATAAAAAGATATTAACATACTTTAGAATACCATCCTTAAAAGTCAAATCATTTTTAGAAACTTTAGACTTGAATATTTGCTTAAAAACCGATTACAATTTATCCAAATTCATTAAAAACAACAAATCTAAATATTCAAAATTAAACACATCAGGAGTTTATAAATTAAAAGGTGGTTATGACAACTGTGACACAGATTAGGTAATCTGTGACTGTGATAAAATTTACATACGTAGAACTTTTAGACATTTTAAAACTAGAATTTCAGAACACACCAAAAATTAGATTCCAATAACTCAAAATCATTTATTAGCAAACCAACACACTTTCGATTAAAACTTTGAAATTATGCATATATAAACTAAATCCCTCAAATTAAATCTTTTAGAAGCTCTCGAGATAAATAAAAACAAATATTCAGATAATCTTCTAGATTGTTGTGAATGAATTTCCACTTAAACTTGTTCAATACTTTAGTTAATCCCATATTTAGACACTTTTAGCTTTTTACTTCCATGTAAATAGATTATAATAATTTTATATTATATCCATAAAATACTGTATGAATTAAAAAATTTTCATTATACCTCCATTCGTTTGAGAAAGCTACTGTGTTAGAGAAACGCGTCACGTATCTATATTAAACCTAGTTCAAATATACAGGGTGTACCAACCTTACGACAAACTTCGGTATATGGGTTATTTTAAGATATATCAAAAAATGTTATCAACAAAAATTGTAGATGTGTTGAAGGTCCATATTTTGAAATTATATCGAACTATACAAATTTCTCCGTTACAAACCAAACATATGATTTTTTAAATGGGAACCCCTGTATATTATACCGAATTCGGATTGCTCACATTTTTTCGAAGCTTTTCATATAAGGTTTTGCTTCGTTATACAGAGTCCTTCAAAAGATATAGACACGTTTATGTGAAAATCGTAGGTAAAGCAAAGCTCTGTAGCTTGTTGAACGTTGAAGAAAAAAAATGTATTTTGCCAAACAAAGTTTCGTAATATGATGCAATATCTCTGTATTCTATTAAATTTTAATTATTTTCTTTCTTGTATACAGGGTGGACGGAAACTCGAACCTGTCATTTTCTTTCTTGTTTCAAATGAAATTGTCTTAGTTGAAATAATTGACTAACATTTCTCAGCATATCAACGTTAGCAGATCGAAATGCCGCACTGATTCTCTCTTTCATGTCATCTCTAATAGCCGGGGGATTTTATGAACTTATTTTTTACAAGACCCCAAAAAAATAAATATACTTTTGTTAAATCGGGAGACAGCATTGCATTGATGTTAACGGTAAACACTTTGAACCTTTAGTTTAATATTACGGTTAGGATTATACTTTTAGTAGCTAGTTTTGTTTAGAATTAATTGTCTATTAAAATTTATTATTAACTATGATTTGTTGTTAGATGCAACGTTTATTGCTTTCACATAATAGGTCAATAATTATAGTTTACAATAAATATTACAAAATAACTCTGTTTTTATAAACTTGCTTGACAAAAATTAAAATTACATAATCGAAGATTCTATTTTTGCTATAAAATACAGGGTGTTTCATTTGAAAGAAGAAGACAGGTTCGAGTTTCCGTCCACCCTGTATACAAAAAATAAAATAATGCAAATTTAATAGAATATGGAGATATTGCATCATATTACGGATCTCTGATAGGCAAAATAAAATTTTTTTCTCCAACGTACCATAGACTACAGAGCATTGATTTACCTACGATTTTCACATAAACGTGTCCATACCTTTTGAAGGACTCTGTATAACGTAGCAAAATCTTATATCAAAAGCTTAAAAAAAATGAGAGCAACCCGAATTCGGTATAATACACAGGGGCTCTCATTTAAAAAATCATATGTTTGGTTTGTAACGGAGTTATGCAGCACTCTGTATAGTTCGATATAATTTCAACCTTAAAGACATCTACTATTTTTGTTAGTAACATTTTTTGATATCTCTCAAAATAAGGCATATACCGAAGTTTGTCGTAAGATTGGTACACCCTGTATAATGAAGATTTAAATAAATTAAATGGTTTTATTTCATCGTATAATAAATAAATACAGAATAAATTATATAAAATAAGTAACCGACTGTACAATAACTAAAAATATTCGAAAAGTATAGATAAATAATTAATTGGTTCAAATTTTTTTATGAAAATTATTTGTAAAAGATCCAAAATCTTATAAAAACCTTTTTAAATACACTGAATTAATATATTGCTGGCAAAGCAAGTAAAAAAAGGATAATATACGGGTAAATATAGAAACCAAAATAGTTTACCTGTCTTTTGAAAAAAAATATATGGAAAATGAAAAATTATAGCATATATATTTAGTACTAGTAACTACCAAATAATAAAATATAGACTTACCTTTATATAAAATTATAATCCTTGTAAATCAAGACCAAAAATTCGAACTACATTTTGGTACACTATCGAAAATTTCGAAGACACACACACTTTCACTACCGAAAATAATTTCGAACAAACTTTCACTCCCGAAAATTCGAAAACACACACTTATATTCCCGTAAATTAAGAATATACACTCCCGACACGACCGTCCGATTTAAAAATTCATTCGTTACTGAAAGCAAGATATTAATTCATTAGTCACGCCATTTGTCATAAACAAGTGTTTGTCATCGATGAGAATTCAATATACACTGTCCGCCCTATTTAAAAATATAAAGATATATTATTTTGAAAAACGTTTTTCTATTCTTTTTTACATTTTTAGTATACAGGGAAAGTAGAAAAGTTCCAAAATACTACATAAATAAAAATTTTTAGCATATTCTAAGAATTTACAAGAAAATAGTTATTGTTAATTCTATTTTCAGTATTATTTTGGCGAGCAGTGTATATATCGTCACAATTAACATGTATTAGAAGGGATATTTTACCTTCATATGTTTCTGCGATTCACGGAAAGAAGAAGAGACGAAGGAATATCTGTTAATTTCTTCTTTTTCTGTAACGGGGGATAATTTACCTGGTTTATGCAGGAGAAATATTTTATTTATGCGTTCAAGGGGATATTTTACTTTAATTTGTTTCCCTGATTCACAAAATGAAGAAGAACTAAGGTATTTTGTTTAATTTTTTTTTTCCTTTAAAGGGAAGTCAGGCTCTGATATGCAATAAAAATTGTCCATTATTTATCAATATCTTTTTATTACACCATTCATAATTTGTATGCTGCCATTACTTTGTGTTAACATTTATGTTTTGTAGTTTTGTGGTCTGGCTCAACTTCATTAGGTTAAACCACAAACTATCACGATTAAAGCTTACTTCAATACGTCTAGTTATGTTTGTTTGTTTCATTATTTGGCTAAACATCTGACAACACATAGATTGCGTCTTAACATTGAGATTATTTAAATAGCCATCCCTATTAGAGTGACTTAAATCTACACTAAGCTTCGGTCATTTTCTGTTAGCCATGATATAATTTCCTGAATAATGTTAACATTCACTTTGCAAATCTTCTTGTAAATAATTTCAGTGTTCGTGTTCTAGTATATTATAATATCAAATAAATTATCGGTTATTTAGGGCATACATAGGCTTGAAATATGTTTTCCTCTCGTACTCCTTACACAAGAATATTTTTCGCTGGTAGTATCGGATTTCGTGATTTGGGGTCTTTTTGGGTCTTGTTGAGCACATTGCAAGGGTTTTTGTGCAGATTAAGGGATTTAGGAGTACACGTAAAGTGACAAAGGAAGTAACTCTGACACGATTTTAATGAAAAACGTAAAAAAGAACTGGAAGTGTACTGAAAAGTTGCCCACAAGATTTTATTGCCATATAAATAATTGCGATTCAAACTAAAAATTGACAATTGTGAACAAATTGTGGAATATTTCTTGTATGTTGTTTATTTTAACAACAAAAAACTTCTTATCGGTGATTTTTATTTTTAGCTAATGAATTTTCATCTTTGACGGTTAGGATTATTAAGATTCATAGCGAATCCAGAAATTTTAACCCTTTTAAATGTGCTCAACTCAAGATGTTGTATTGCACCGAATAGCTGACAGATTCAGTGTATCCCATACATCAGTATCACGCATGGTTCAACAAGATGGAGAAACTGGTGAGCATATCGGAAGAGGCTGAACAAGAGAAATCTTCTAACTGCATATAACCAATTTACTACACTGTACCAATGATTGCTCCAAAGAACTCGATGACAGACATCCTTTAGACATAATTTACCTTGATTTTTCTAAAGCCTTTGACATAGTGCCAAAACGTAGACTTCTACTAAAACTCAATCATATTGGCATAAGAGGTACTCTCAACAAATGGTTTTCAGACTCCCTAACAAACCGGTTATTCAAAGTCAGAGTTGGACAAAAATTCTCCGACGAAAGAGCGGTATTCCACAAGGTTCCGATCTTGGACCCTTACTTTTCATCGCATATTCCAGTGATCTTCGATACTGTCTGTCAAGCTCAATTTCGGCTTATGCTGACGACATGAAACTTCACGGAAATCCCGGTATGCGGTGAATTTATCGAAAACAATTTATCGAAAACAATTTATCGAATGACAATTGACCGAATGCAATTTATCGAAAAACAATTTATCGAATAAATAATTTATCGAATAGGTGAATTTATCGAATAGGTGAATTTATCGAATGACAATTTGACCGTTTGACCGAACGCTAACCCTAATTACGGCAGGTACCTAATGGTGATAAAATACGAAGGTGGTTTGGCAGGGGTAGGTTTGGTTGGGTTATTATTGGAAATTATTATAATTTATTCTTCAAAAATTGACTAAAAATACGAAGGTGGTTTGGTAGGGGTAGGTTTGGTTGGGTTATTATTGAAAATTATTATAATTTACTTTACAAAAATTGTCATTCGATAAATTTACCTATTCGTGCAACAAAAAAATCCAACCCTTTTTCCTATAGCTCAATTTCATTTATTAATTACTTTAACTGAAGTAAAACGTATCTTATTGCACCATCTCCTTCGAAGATCAAAGGTTTTTATCAAAAATAAATGCCACGTTTACCTCTGCCACTCATTGTTTCTTTTGAAAATATTCTTAGTTGAAACTGTATATATTCCACTCATCTTCAACAAAGTATAAGGTTTTCTTTTGTAATAAAGAAATAACCTTTAGAGTAACGAAAGCTTTCTGATGAAATCTAACCCCAATAAATCAGTAAACAACAGTTTACCTTGGAGAACTTAACAGGCGCCTGTGTTCATTTGTCAAACGACATTGTAATAAAGGGTGCATTATGCTTTAATTTGTGAACTGAAGTATTCGCTCAGTATAAAGCTTTCCTTTATACCACTGAAGCGTAGCCAAATTTCTTTTTATTAGATGGAAATGTACTATTTGATAATTAAAGTAACAGAATTAAGCATGTAATTTCTATATCGTTTGTCAATTTTTTCACATTATTCAAGGCAGTGGCGTAGCCTGTGCTTTCACCAACCGAAAATTCGAATCATTAGTTTGAAGCTTAAATATTTCATTCAACGGACATAATGTTATTGAAAATCAAGAAAAACTACCGCTGCTTTGGAAATAAAGTACAGGAAGTTAAAAAGATAAATAGTGTGATTGTTTTGTTGGATAGAATAACTGAGTACGAGCTGTCGCTTGCGGGTGCGGTTTGGAGATGTTTTTTTTTTATTTCCAATTGCAAAAATCATGGCACTTGCCGCCCTAGGTCATAGCCCCTGCTGTCCCCTCCACGGTACGCCACTAATTCAAATACTATGTTATTGAATATTATCAATGACTTATAATTTAAAAAATCAAACTGCCCTTAGTATTTTCCGCTTCGATTTAAACAATCTATATATGCATTTAAATGAAAAATTTAGCATCTTTGTTTCTTCTTCGCCATGCTACCCATGTGAGGAATAGTATATTCTTCAACGAGTGTAGAGTGATGGCTATTATTCACGCGGATGAAGTGAATAATAGCCATCATTCTACTAAAAGTATACTTTCTCCACGACTATACATACAAAAAATTTCCATCGAAAATCGAATCTCGAATCGCCCGCGAAAGAGTCAAGTATTTCTACCACCGAGCTATCGACCACATTTATATAATTGAAATATAAAGAACGTAGATATAGGTAACTCATATTTTTAAATGAAATTATCACATTATTAAGAATAATAATTGAGATAACATAAATATATGTAATTAAAAATATTAAATCTTCACTATCGCTAGTGTTGTCAATTTTGTTCTCTATATTTACGTAAAATTATGATTATTTTCACTAATTCACATTAATTGAATCTGCGCCTGTCGTCGCTTCGTCACTGAATGAGGAGGTGCTTGACAGTTAGCGTTGCATTACAATGGTCACACTTCGGTTTAGGATCGTTGCTGAAAAGATGACTGTGTGTTAGCCAAGTGTGGCCTAACCGTAGTCTAGATAGAAGCACTTGATCGCGGCGATTTTTGGGTAATAGAGGCCATGGTTTTGTGGACTTTTTCACTTCGCTTAACTTAGTTTTTGCACTTTTCCACCGGTCCTCCCACGCACTGTGTATTTGAGCCTTAACTGCGCTTTTTACATCCGCACTCACCGATAAACTGGTTGTCTCCGTATTGCCATTTTCTGACGTGCTGTCAGAAGCGATTTGCGTTGTTAGGTATTTGACTTTTTAAAAGAGACGATTTGATTGATCCATTTTAGCCTGAATTCTGATAATAATAGAATGTGATTGGCTAACGAGACTGAATTATTTTTCATTCTTCACTGGTGTGTAGAAATTATATCATTATTCAGCTAAATATGTAAAAATAATTTGTAATATATAGTCGTGGAGAAAGAATATTCCCTATTTCTTATCCACAGTACAATGATTCCTACCCCCATCCATTTCATTTTAAGTGTATACGCAAGATGAACTATAACTGTACTTGACAGATCCATTACGAATAGAATTTTGTCCACTGCAGGATTGTGTGCAACATTTTTGTAACATATTTTGAGTACGAAGACAATAACTAAAATGGGGTTTTAATTAAAAACTAGATAATAATGTCATAATTTTGACATATATTTTGGTTATAAGCAAATCCATTTATTTTCATATACCACGAGAGTGAAAATTTTGTCGGCAAAATTATTCGATTGTCATGAAAGTTTGTTGCTTGGAAATTTTGCGAATGACATTTTTTTGGATTAAATGTCATAAGCAGAATCACCTTAAAGCAACAAACTTGAATACGACAAGAGAAAAATTTTACCTTACAAAATTTTTAATTGAGTGGTATTCGACATGACTATTTCACGAGAGAAAAACTAAATAATCAGAGTTTCACACATAGATTTGATATATTAAACGTCAAAAAATTGCCGCGACAAGACAAAAAATTGCCAGTTCAAAACCTTCAAATTTTGTCAGTTATCAATTTACTCTAGTGAAATAGTCACTCAGAATACATCGAATCAATAAGAATTGAACATTAATTTTTATTTAAAAATTTTATTTTCCTTCAGGTATTTCTGCAGTAGCTAGTAAATTAGTTCTGTGCTACGGAAGTAGAAGCTGCTTTTCACAGTACATTTGATGTTGAGGGAGCGAGAAATTTCGGCAAATTTCATACAAATGAATATTAAGACCCGCTCAGAATACCGGGTTACTTTAAAATTAAATTCCATCATGCGTATTATTAATTTGTACTACATTCATGAACATATTTGTTATGGTAATAAGTCGAAAGGTCAAAGCTTGAATGTGGATGTGGATGTGAATATCTCTTGGGAAAGGGGACGGTTATAGTTGAAAGAACACATTTGCAGTGGACTATAGAATTCAAACTGAAGATGAATTCAAACAATATTCAGTGATTGGGACGTTTAACAACTCTTGATGTACAATTTGACATCGACAACTTCATTAAGAAATTTAAATAAAATATTTATATATAAAGAATACATTAAAATTTTAAAAAGTACGTAAATATTAACGGTCATTAGAACGTTATAATTATTCAATTAGTAGAGTTATGAGTAACTTTTGGTTTCAATGGATTTTACTTTTATATTTATTATTCATAAAACGGAAACCCTTTTTGGCTCTTGTGATTCCAGGACACACTGGAGTAAAAGGAAATGAAATAGCAGATGGACTAGCAAAGAGAGGGACTCAAACAGCGTTTGGGGGCCTGTACCTTTTTGCGGAATTAGCTTCAATGTAAGATTGGAAAGATCTAGTACGGTTTAGACAATCAAAGATTCTTCTGGGTGATTACAACCTGTTGAGATCAAATAAATGCATAAATTAATTTAAAACTGCACTAAGAGTTTTAACAGGAACCCTAAGGGGATATTGTCGGCTGAATGGGCACCTGAAAAAGCTCAAAATAGTGGAGGAAGAAGAGTGTAGATTCTGCGGCATGGAAGCAGAAACCTCCATCCTCTATCTGCAGTTATCCTGAAATTCCTTCGGGAAATAGGACTAAAGGAGCTAATAGTCTCTGAAACTTTCCTCAGGGATTAAGTAGAAGTGGGGTGGCACAATAGATCTTCGAGGGTTGCTATTTATATTTTGAGCCTTGGCTTACCAAGTGTTTACAGGCGCCATCTGATGTTTCCAATTGAAAGTTTGATCTTTTTAACCATAACCTTCTTCAGAACTTTTTGTCATTTAAGTATAACTTGTGTTATCTGCAGCGACTTGAAAATTTGGTCTCAGCGGAAAAATGGAATTAACTCGTGAACATTTTCGTGCGATGATTTTTTACGACTTTCGACGTGGCTTATCAAGACAAGAGTGCATCGATCAACTCACTTCGACTTTTGGCGATGAAACCCCATCCTCGGCCACTGTTAAACGCTGGTATAACGAATTTAATCGTGGCCCCAGTTCACTCGGGGACCAAAGTCGTGAAGGTCGTCCAAAATCAGTTGTTCTGCCACAAAACATCGATGCTGTGCACGAACTGATAAAGCAAGATCGACATGTGACATATCCCGAGATAGATGCATCTTTGGGCATTAGTATGACAAGCATCAATAAGATATTGCATGAACATTCAGCTGTTAAAAAGATTTGTTCGCGTTGGATCACGCATAATTTGACAAAGGTCAAAAGGATGCTCGTGTCAATTGGTGCAAAGAAATGCTCAAGAAATACAATCGCGGTGCATCAAAAGCTGTGTATAACATCTACACAGGTGACGAATCTTGGATCTATGCATATGAGCCCGAAACAAAACAGCAATCCACTGTATGGGTCTTCCAAGACGAACCCAATCCGACAAAAGTGGTTCGTTCGCGAAGCACCTCGAAGCAAATGATCGCCTGTTTCTTCGGAATAACTGGACATGTGGCAGTCGTGCCGTTAGAGCAACGTAGAACGGTGAATTCTGAATGGTACACATCCATTTGTTTGCCAGAAGTGCTTCGTGAAATACGAAAAAACAACCGGCAACGAAGGATCATTCTTCATCATGACAATGCCAGTTCTCACACATCGGCTAAAACAACCACCTATTTGACTGACCAAAACGTCGAATTGATGGGTCATCCTCCGTACAGCCCTGATTTGGCACCAAATGACTTATTTTCATTTCCGCATATCAAGAATAAATTACGTGGCCAACGTTTTACGGCGCCTGAAGAAGCTGTTGATGCATTCAAAAACCATGTTTTGGAGGTACCTCAATTAGAATGGAAAAAGTGTTGCGTAAATTGGTTCAAGCGCATGCAAAAGTGTATTGATCATCATGGAGAATACTTCGAAAAACAATAAAGCCATTTTTAATAATAAATTACTGTCCCTTCATTATTAGGCTCAAAATATAAATAGCAGCCTATGTAGGTATCAGTGAATGTAATTTTTTTCCAAGTAGGCTAATCTTTTGAAAATACTCTCCTGAAATTTCAATCCAAAATTCATAGTTTTTTGATATTTACCAGACTTTTCATGCAGAAAATGCGTTTTTACGAAAATTTCATGATACTATTTGAAGGTAAACTGATGATTTGATCAAAAACCTGACTTCGCAGGTCGATTTCTTGTTCCATGTTACGAATTTTAGGCATTTTTTATAAAGCAAAAACTTTTTGTTGTTGTAAATTTTGAACAATGGGGTAATGTGTCAATTCCTTTAATTCTAGGGAATATCGATTCAAAATCCACTTATACACGTAAAATTTCCCCCTGAATCGATTGGGGGTCATTGGAAAGCTCTAACTGTTCAATTAGTCAAGTCATGAGTACCAGAAATTCGAATATTTCCATTGATTGCATAGAAATATTTATTGAACAATTGTTTTCATGTGATTATGGAGTTAACTTTCTATCAAAATACGAAATCCTCACACCAAGTTTACTTTTTCGCTACTTCAACATCCCATGCCCTCAAAACTTCTGTGCTTAAATGTGGAACATTCTGCAAATGTGTTCTACATACAAAGTATCGAACCAGCGAAATAAATCTCCAATTCCTCTAAGTGCTGTTCGAGCGATAGATAAGAACCGATTTGCGGAATAGTTTTATATATATACTGATGTGTTCCCAACTTAGTGTAAATCAACGGTACCTATGCACAAGTTGAAAGAGATGGGACTGTAGTGATAAATGTTGATTTATTCTAACAACTTTATTTTACGACTTTTTGTTTTTGGATCTTTTTAAAAACTTGGCGAAGTTGTTCATGAAATGACCGTCCTAGATATTAATTACTTGGTAGTGAAAAAGCGTTATTGTACTTTGTGGACAACTAATAACGATCGACGTTCATGTCTTAGGGATGGTTTACGTCCATTTAAACCTGGAAATTATTTACAGAATTGTGTACCTGTACATATCTTGCGTGCGTAATTAGATACCAAATGAGTACTTTCAAATATTGGGGAGAAGTTATTATTGTGGCCCATTCATCAGTATATTATTTTGCTTTGTATGAATTAGCCGCAATAAATATAGAATACCTAATTTATTACACAAATGTTAATTTTAGCAACTAATTTATATTCAATGGGTCGTTTACAAATTATCAACAAATTGCGGCTGTATATCAATATAATTTTTTACGCAATTAATATTGATAGAAATCATTTTGAATTATATGGACCAAAATGCAGCCTGAAAAAATGTGAATCATGTTATTATGCCGGATTTTTTTAATCATGATAAAATCCGATACATGCCAAAAAGGTTTTTGAAAAAAGTCACGGAAACCCTTTAAGTTAGGCTCTGGTATATTTTTTTCCAGGTAGACTAGTTAAAATTTCAATTCAAAATTCATAGTTTTGTGTATTCACAAGATTTTTTATGTTGAAAATACGTTTTTACGAGAAAATCATGACACTATTTGGAGGCAGAACAATAATTATTGTGTGTGTCCTCCTATTATTCTAGAGCTCCCTGTCTAGACCCATCTTTATTACTAAACTTCGAATGCCAAACCTCAGGTCCTCCATATATTGGGAGAGTTGTGGTTTTTTCTCCACAATCGTCGAAAACTTCAGCCTAGTCAAGCCTTCGCAGTATTACAGTACGTGCGTTGAGGTTTCCTCATCTTCTTGGAAATACCTGCATAAGGTTGTGTTTGCCAATCCTATGTTATTCACGTGTTAGTTAAGTCTGCAATGCCAAAATCGTGATTTTTCTCCTATTCTGGCTCAGTAGGCACTTGTCGAGTGTTCTTTGATGAACTCTTCAGCCTTCCTCATTCTTTGCGCCTTGTTCCACCATTCTCGAGACTGCTTTTTTATCCAATTACTTCTACTTGTTTTTTGCATCGCCTTCGTTATGCCACAGGAAGGTTTAAAGTAAAAATAAATTATGAAAACGATAAATGAGCCCCCCTTAAAAAAATTAATCGTACACCTGTTAGCGTTTAAATCACGTACCGGCACCGCTGTGTGAGACGCATGCGTCATAACAGAGTATGCGCAAGCAGTACGGTGAAGAGAAGGAGAAGCCACGTAACACGTTTTACAAGCTCACGTTGTTTTAATGTTGCTTTTGTTAAATTATAGATATTTGTTTTACTAGGCACAAAAGCACAAGATTTACTGCCGCGGTGTTTCATAGCCGAGCGTAGCGAGGCTATGAAACCAGCCAAGGCATTAAATCTGCTTTTCTGCCGTGTGAAACATATAATTTTTTCTTCAAATTTGTTCCAATTCCACGCAAAATCGACTTTTTCATATTTAAATTTATTATCATCAGCATCATTTTGAGTTTTCTTAATGTCATTGTCAATTTTAATAACCAGTTTGATTTAAATTATTACTTGTTAGTTTGCCTAGCAACGAACTTTTTCTGCCTAGGCAGTAAAAGTGGACTTTTTCTGCCTAGGCATTAAAAGTACAACTTCTAAGCCTGCCAAGTGTCATTAAAAGGCCGCTTTTAATGTCATTTGGAGAAAAAAGTATTTTGTTAAGTAAATAATGAATTATTTACTTTGGTCCTTTGAACAAGTGAAGTCACGAAACACGAACAGATTTTGGTCCTTCCAACCTCTAAGCATCTTGCCTTGGCTGGCTGAATATAAAAATTATACGTATTCTTCATGGTTCAGTAGTACTATTTCACAAAATCATGTTAACCAAAACTCCTCGTTACCTATCGAATAAAATTAAATATAGATCAGAAGTACACAATATAAATGTGAGATTTAAAAATATAATTAGTATGCCGAAACATAAACCCACGTTATTTCGATCTAGCTTCTCATATATTATTGCTAATCTGTACAATATGATCCCCGAAGTCTACAAAATGTTACCCATTTCTCGATTTAAACTTAATCTTAATAAGTCTCTTGTTAATAACAGCATAACATTGAAATTCTAAGTCTAACCAGATACAACTGGCCTTATTCATTTCAATATTCACAAAATTAGGTTTCTTAACTTTTGTTATTTGACATTGTAAGATATTACTGTAGGAATAGAATATTTATTCTTTAGTTTTGTGGCTGCGTGGAAGAGCGCTACTTAGCTGGTGCTTATCGTATGAGAACATCACCTAAGAGCGAACGTCGCCTTTGCTTGTATTGTATTTTTATAACACAGCAATAAATTAATTTAGTATTATTATTGATACATTTTTAGAATCCCGCGTGTCTTGACTAGAAGTTTAGATTCCACTTTCCTACTGTTACTAATTTATTACCGATGCAGGCAGAAATATTGTAAATAAAAATACCGTGGCATAAACCATTTTATATCACTTTTGTCGAATAAAATACGGACCTATTTGCGAATATGCGGCTCATATTTTACGGTTTCAAGGAAAAATGCGACAGAATTTTTGATTTAGTGTCGGGTCGAGCGAGTTATACCAATGACTGAGATTAATCGCAAATTGGCGACGAAATAATATTTCATTACCATTCCTTTTATGTTGGCGAAGTTATTGTTATAAGGGTTCTCGCTAGTTTCGCTAAAATTATCAATTTTTTTCCACAAATACGTTGTTCATGATCAACGAATGAATAGCTGACACTGGTTGTTCACGAATATAAGTTTTGTTTCAAAAATTGTAAAATATTTACTTTTCTATCATTCAAATTACTTATATGACTTTCTTTCAACAAGATATCTCACTTGAAACACTTTTCCGGAAAACTTTTATTAAATTTTCAACCTCTAACCAAATCTACTATCATTTTTTATTCCGACTGAACACCTCTTTAACCCTGAGTTGTTGGCTTATCTCACTGCTTCTGCCGCGGGACGTGAGTCAAATTCAAAACTACCTATTCAAACTACGTATCAATACTACAGCTTTCGTATTCAATACACCTTGTAATGTATAAAAAGGATCTTACTACTCTCCGAGGTATTTATGAAAATTCTACCAAAACCTATTTCTGGTATTAGCCTTTATTTGTAACTAGTTCTTGTGGGTTACAAATTTTTTTTTCTGCCTAATGGAGATTTATTTCAAAAATTCAACTAGTGCAAATGATGAAAAGAGAAAGATAGAATTGCCAAGCATGTTAATTAGTATTAAATGTACTGTATAAAACAATCTAGTAGGGAAAAAACAACGATATTTTAACGTATTGGCCCTTTTATTCATTCTTTTGGTATTTACTGCTATCGCACTCATTGGAAGACTGATGAGAAAAGGGAAAAAGCTTTTCATTATATTTAATCATCGCCTAAAAGAACCGTTGCGGGATTCTATGGAGTTAAATGAATGTGATACATTTTTCAAAGCATTCTTTCTCCCTAAAAGCTGGTTATTTTTGTTTGTGTCATGTCGGGTTATCTTCGACACGAAATTTTTTTTTTTGGTTTTCTTTTATAGACAAAAGAGATTTGTTTTTGTGATCTAGAGAACACATTCCACGAAGTTATCAAAAAACCCTTCGGAATAAACTGGATAAGTAGTTCTTTTGTTAAGGAGTTTATGGAATAATTAAACGTGAATGGGGAGGTCGGCTACAGATGGTTTCGTTGAATAGCTCTTAATTTACGTGAAAGCGAATATTTAGTCGTTGACGCGGTTGTATTTGATGACTAATTAATAAACATATTTTGCAAAACGTTCCTTATTACAGTCTCGATTCGGCACTACCAGTCAGGGGCTTCGAGAACTCGGGACCTCAGCTTGTAAGCTTTTTGTGCTATTGGTTTGCCATTCGAAGTCTAGTAATAAGGACGGGACTAAACAAGCAACTCTAGAATAACAGGAGGGCACACACAATAGATCTGTAAGGGTCGTAGTGGAGAGGCTCCTAAAAGCACATATTTATCTAGCTATCTATCAGTCTCCTCGTTATCGTTGACGTTAATTAACATTTGCATTGTCTTCATTGACATCTGATTGATATGATGATGCATTGTGGCATGCATATCCATTGCATATTTAGTTATTCCTATTTTTTGCGACCATTGACCTTGAATTAGGTCAATTATACAAAAAAGTGCAACATGTGTAGATTATATTAGACTAGAAATGGAGTGGCTCTTTGTCCTATCCCACTGCGACCTTTGCAGATCTATTGTGGTCATCCCTATTTATAGAGCTCGATATCTAGCTTTATTCTTTTTGTTAGATCTATTAGCCTGGATACCGCCTCCCTTGCGCCTTGGTTTTTCTTCTCCGAATAGGTGAAACCGCACCCTTCCTAGGCATTCGCACTCACAGAGTATGTGCTCAGCGTATTCCTGGCAAAACCTACATAGGCTGTAATTTGCTAGGCCAATTGTGTGCATATGCTTCCTCAGCCTACAACGTCCGGTCAGCATTCCCACCATCTTCCCCGTCGTTTCTTGACTTTGACATAGTAGGTCGCGTGACAGTTTGTCCGAATTGCTTTTAAGGAGTAGTTTAGCGTGCCTTTGCCCTGGGGTTTTATGCCACCAGCGCAACGCCTGATTGTTTACCCATTGGTGGATGCTCTCCTTAGTGAGGTTTTCTGCAAATTCACAGGAAGGTTCTGGCCCTATCATGACCTCAGTCGCTCCCTGCTTGGCTAATTCATCGGCTTTTTATTCCTTAGTGACCTGGCACCCAGGATAGGGTCACTCTATTATGACCACCTAGTCTGTTGAGAGCATTGCCGCACTCCCATACCAGATTTGACGTTGTCCGATATGAGCTTATCACCTTTAGTGCTGCTCGGCTATCGGAGTAGATGACGATTCTTTGGTTATCCACCTCCCGTCTCATCAATTCTTCTGCACAACATTGCACCACCATTACCTCTGCCTGAAAGACAGTGGCATGTTTCACTAGGCTTAGAGAGATCGTGATCTTCTCTTGTATCCCATATAGTCTAGCTCCTACTCCAGAGTCTGTTTTAGAGCCATCAGTGTAACAGTTGAGATTGGCAGTTATAGGAGGCCCTGCTTCCCAGTCCTTTCTCGCTGGAATGACTACTGTGTATTCATTTTTAAAGCAACATGTTCCATTGGCTTTCCCAGTATTGGATCTACCTTTATTTCTTCATATAGCTTTTAATAGGTATTGCCGTGTCCTTCACTTATCGGAGGAAGCCGCTGTAATAATCTGTGACTAACAAATCTTGCAACATGTGTAGCTTTCTCGTTAAATATCTGGTCATGTGTTTATTTTTGCACATGTTCATTTATAATTTTCAATCACTAATGAATATGGACCCATGTGCTTAGCTCGTGAAATTACTTCTACATTTCAAAATATAGATTAAATAACTAGGAATTTCCCTTATTAGACACGGGTAAGGGATTTATCTGGAATTTGAATTGAAAACTTTCTCGGTGTTCGAATAACTCCACGTAATACCAAGTTGATTACTTCTGCCTCAGTAAGTGTTCGAATCTACAACTACAATGAGATTGTTGGGATAGTTTTTGATTTTGTGATGTGGTTCTGTCACGATCGGCAAGCGCTGCACACTTTTGTTTGTTCAACTACTTTTTTAGTTTTCAATAACCTGAGATTACGGATGAAATTCTAGCAAGATAATTTTCAATGTGATGGATCGTGTATCACGAAATTCACCTGTTAAAGTTTAACTTTTGATATGGAAGGAATTGGTTAGATGTTTTCGTTCATCATAAAACAAAGAAAAAAAAAATAGAAGTTTTAGCTCGATTCCACATATTAAAAACTGAAAACCATGCGGTAATTACCGTTTTCATTCATTCATTCGATTGGGTTGTGATCAACAGCCCAGGCGCCTCAACTGAATCTTTGTACCATTTCCATGTTATCTACTTCCATTCCAGAAGCTTTGTGTCTTCTATGTATGCTACTAGTTTGACTGGAGGGATTTTCAGTAGTTGTAATGGTTGTACTATTTTCTCTTTAAAGTGCTTCCGTCTGAGTCCATGTAAATTCTCGCAGAAGCAGAGTATGTGTTTCATCATAACTGGTCAGCCATTTCGTTACCTGCAATCCCCTCATGTGCCAGTAACCATATTGGAAACACTTTGTTGCCAGACTGTTGAGGGATTCTTTACAGTTTTTCACCAGTCCAGACCTAGTTGTTGGATTACTGGATGACAGTGAATATTTTTATTTTCTGTCCGGTATATCCTCTTCTGATGTTTTCGTCGATACAAGCTATAGCAGCAATCGTCTCTGTTTGAAACACAGTCGTATATCGGCCAAGGCTGAAGATCATTCTCTTACTAGGTCCTTTTGTACCAGCCCCAGTACTATGGTTTGTTTTGGAACCATCGGTGAACCAGAGGACTTCTCCAGAATTACCTAGGTGCATCACCTGTTCCCTAGATGGGATGATGATGTTCACTCGCTCAGTGAATATATTCTCCGGTCCGGTGTCATGCTATCAAAACTCTTGTGAATAATAATTACCGTTTTCCAGCACTAACTGATAGTATGCAATTGAAATTGACAGAAGACGTTTAGTTCCATAAGCAGCTTTAAGCACAAACATATTTTGTACCGATCTGATTACTTCGTTATAATCAATACACTATAGTACAAGTATTTTTTCACTTTTTCATTTCTCCACTTGTAAAAAATGTAAATGTATCTGTTCCTATACATGACCAGTAAAATCGAACTTATAGGTACACAATTACAATGCGCCACTGAACATCGAAATATTCAACATTCATCTCGGTTTTCTGAGTCTACTTCGTCTGTACGAACAGAAAATTATACATCGATGAATAATTGATGAGCCTATTGATCAATTCTTGCATTCTCTGTCTTTCCATAATGTGTATTTCAACGTCGAAATTATTAAACATAGTCTCACCGGTTTCTTCCATTTATGCTTTTTTTGTACAGAAAAGTTTTGTATGTTTAGTAGCCATACTGTTTGTCCTAGAAATTAGATTTCTACCCGACTCTCCGCTATTTCCATAGAGAGAAAATATTTAAGAATCAAATGATTTTTTTTATTGAAATTATCGTATCTCGACTGCGTAGGTCAATGACAACAGTATGGTTTCATGTAATTATCATAGACTAAGTAATAACTGGTAGCAGTTACTTTGATTAGTTCAGCACCACCGGTCAGAGGCTTTTTATGGTCTTGGTTGTGCCATTTATGTGAAGAGACCAGTGACCCTTATCAGGCTCAATAGTCTTTTCACTAGGTCCTTCTTGGAGAAATCCTCCCTTGGATGTTCTAGTCCTAGGAGTCTATATCTCCAATGAGATAAAACTTCACAATCAAAGATAATGTGAGTGGCTGTTTCCTCCTCTTCCATGTACAACCGACA
Organism: Lochmaea capreae; assembly: GCA_949126875.1. Taxonomy (NCBI): domain Eukaryota; kingdom Metazoa; phylum Arthropoda; class Insecta; order Coleoptera; family Chrysomelidae; genus Lochmaea; species Lochmaea capreae. The sequence continues at coordinate 17,377,524 of OX421409.1, forward strand.
GATAGATTCCTCCATAAATATGCCGATCGTATGCATGTGCTTCCTTAGGGTACCGTGACCGGTGAGTAAACCCGTCACTCTCCTTATCTTGCCCCTGCTAAGGTTTAGTATTTGGTTAGTCAGTGTCTCCGAGGGTTTTTTTCGCCAGGATACTGTGTTCCTGTTTTGGCACGTGTCTCCAGTACGACTGATGTTTAATTTGAGTCCACCGAGATGTACAACCACGTGTAGCAGTTCTAGATATCCCAAGTACTGGTTCAGGACCAGTGAATGCAGTCTCAGATTACAGCTTTGCTAGGATGTCTGCATTTTCATTTCCTACAATGCCCCTCTGCCCCGGGACCCACTTAAGAGTAACTCTATCATGGTTATCCAGGGAAAATAGTTTTTGTAGACAGTCCCAGTAGTATAGTTGAACTTCTCTCGAGGGAAACATTAAAAGTAGTTCAAGTGTCAGGTGAAAATGAAATTTTCCACTTATCAACGATGTATTGAATTAATCCGTCAATAGAGGGTTTTCAAATGACGTCATCCCTCGCCAAGCTGTCAACTGATCACGGACAACCTTCAGAAGGATGAATGGAAATAGCATTTTTTACTGATTCAAATATAAATCCAGAACAAAAGTTGACTGGTTTTGGTATATTTGTGTACTGAGTGTGTTAGTTGGATACTAGAATAATATAAAAATGTAAAAAAGCAATTGTTGAGAATGTTATCGTGTTGTATTATTCGTTTTGAGGTTATATTTGAATTTAGTGTGAAGGTTGTTCGGTGACAGAAATGCGTCACAATGACGTACTTGGAAAAGGTTGATTGGGTATATCGACAGCTGTCTGCGTGCAAACATTTTACAAATATAAAAAGCGTCGAGTAGATACTCTTTTCAAGAATACACCTTGGAATAATTATAATTTCCAATAATCAATTTCTATGGAAGTTACACATCCAGCTTTGAGTCATTGTTTTTCGTTTTGAATCGAAGTTGAGAAAGTTCTAAAATTAATCACAAGCAATTATGTACGGAAGTCTCAATATTCCAAGGAAAAATCAGTCAATCAAAACGTTGGAACGTGTAGCCCCATCATAAAACGGGCCAAACTTATTAAAGAGCAAACATAAACTTCGTGCTAAAAACGTTGACGTTAAAAGACGTGGAAATGCCAGGGCTGTACTTAATTAAATCTTTCGATAATTTATCCAAGTTAATTACAACAAGAAATTACTTCTAACGGTGCATTTTTGAACTGGATAATTAAGACGTAAAAAGAATACAGTACAGCAGTGACAGATAGATGACAGATACTATTAAATCGGTGACAACAAGGATGCGAGAAGAAGTTGTGGAAATTGAGAGAGAGGTATTAATTTACTAACTAACATTTGTAGAAGATTATAAGGAAAGCAGAGACCATAATATTATTTGCCTTTAGGAATAAATGGGAGCTAAAACCTAGCATATGCCTCTTCGCTATGGAGAATGAAGAATCAGCAGGAACACTTTAAAGAAGTATCACTACAGCAGTAATGAAAATACTCTTAGACCTCCTTCATTATCCATTCTCCCCGAGGGGGTCTGCGAGGGTGGACCGTTTGCTCCCTTGCTATTCGCGGGATCTATATGGAATACAGCAGCAAAAAGGAAGCAGCCCAATGCCAAGAGGCCAGGAGACACATAGGCTAAAAATAAAGTTCTAAAGCCATAGTACAGGGAGCATCTGGAGAAAACCCAGACGCCGTTATGCCCAGGAATTCGAAAGATACATCCCAACCTGAAAGGCTGGTAACCGAACAAGGATGAATGCGTCAGAAGATGTAGATCTTATGACAGACAAGAAGATTAGGGTTGTAAAAATATCCGCAGTCTTCAAGTCCAAAGTAAGCAGAATGGTGGAGCTATGTTAAGGTTTCTTCAAGCAAAAAAACCGTCTTCAAAGCCATCTTCACCAAAATTGCGAAAAGGGCAAAGGAGGAACTATCAAAGCCTGCGAAGTCCGAGATAAAAATGTAGAGATGCAAAATGTGATGTTATCCAACTCGCTGAGCAGCATAAGCGATAGATCGGGGAATATGATTTCAAAATTAATTTCGTGAGGCCGGGCGAACGTTGAGTCTAAAAACGGCAAATGACAATGAAGCGGTGGTATAACACACTAGATTGGTCAGCGGCAGTATCACCATCAAGCAGCGGCTGGCAATACGGTAACGTTTTCGGCAACTTCTTGACTGCTTATACCAGCAACCTGGTCATGTTGTGGCGGCTGGCTACTCACCACATGTTGGTGAAAAATCCACCCCTGTTGAGTTTGAAAGTGTTTAAAATTGTAAAGAAGAAAATATCGCAATAGGGATTGAAAAGTTTTATGAGACGTGTAAGGAAGTCGGTTCAAGTAGATTTTTGCCGAATGAATTGTTAGAATTTGAGGCTGCTTTTGTTCATTCCAAACAAATAAATTAATCCGATTAAATAGTTTTCCTCGTTTAAAACATGACATCAAGGATTACAATACCCATTAAAGCGCAGTTCAACTCGCAATAAAACTTTATTTATTTTCAGTGGGAGATTAAAAATAAAGTAAAAACTATAAGAGTTCCTATCAAGCTTTGAACACACTTTTCTTCAGCTAACAATATATTTAATTTGTGAACTTTCGAAAATATTCATAACAGCGACACTAATACCAAGAGAAGGACTGTTGTCAGATTTCATTCATGAATCGAAACGTTTTCCTGCCAATTTACATCTTTAAACTCTTCAGTCCTTCTCATCGGTTTCCTTTCTATCTTTTCTGACACTTTATGTACGTGTTGGGACCTACATTTCAAAGGGACAAGGTTCAAATTTGATATTTAGGCACCCTACATGAGAATTTCAGTATTGCTAAAAATGAGATAAGCACTTTTGAAAACGTGTCATATTTTTGGGATGCTGTTAATATTTCTCACGTTTTTTCTTCAAGCTTTATATAAAATGTACCTGCATTTTCCACTAAATATTAAAATTTTACGACTTACTGGTTGTCACATATACTTCCAGTTTATTAAGGAACTGAAAATCTTTCAGACGACTGGGAACAGCATTCAATGGAATTTTCATACAATTTTCTCCAACTGATAAAATTTTTATTTGCTTAGCATTTTACATGCTACAAAACAAATTCATTCTGAAAGTTTAAAATGCAGCTCCACGGAAAACTGAATAAGTAGGTATATATATACTAGCATATATATCCAGTAATATTTGATTTTCCTGGAAATTTTACACGCTTTTACTATTTCAATGATAAATACCTTTGTAAACTGACATTCGGTTCTCCAATTTTGTCTGGCTCTAGCTTCAGCTATCGTACAAGTATATTACCCCCTTAGGGTACGGCACGATCTAATATGATGTCCGCGTATGCTTCTCACGTCTAATTCACGGAAAAGACGGGCATGTAGGAATTCTACCAAGGATCCAATTAAGTGTTCTCTCTTCGAATCCTTAAATAATTTCACGAAATCCTTGCAATACAAGAATAAAACTACTTCGAGCTAATCTGGCATTTATAGAGTTACCTATAAGATTTATTGTTCATACTTTTAACCACATTATTTATATTCCATGCTTTTACTGTGAATAAGGATGTATATATTTTTCTCTAAAACCTCTTCTGGGGTTAGTCTAAATTATTAGATTAACAATAGCCTTATCGGCAGTGTCCATGTATCAGCTCCGGTTTATTATCACACACGAAAATACATGTTTTGGTTGTAATACCCTCATGCCATAACAAAATTACGGAGGAACATATTCACATTCGACTCGTGGTATATTTACTTTAAAGGAAGCTTGTCTGGTTAATCTGCTTAGTTTATGTTTAATTTTGTATTATTTCTTGTTATTATTATCATATTAAGGAGAAAAACATTATTTCATTACTATATAGAACTTTCAAACACAAAAATTATACATTATACTTCTAGCTGATAAAATCTGACTCTTCCAGCACTTGGTGTTTATTTCGACCGACTAACTTACATATTTCATAGTAATATATTAGTAAATGAATAAATTGTCTACAGATGATGCAATTATGGAGGTTCTACCTTTTAAAGGGGCAAAAAAGGATTTCCCGATGAAAGGTACAAGCATTTTTTAAAGGTAAACAGTTTGGAGAAAGAAATATGTGAATGTTCACAATCATATAATGTGTGTTTGAGCTATATAATTAAAAATATCCAAATGTAGCTACATAATAAATAATATATTAGTAATGATAGTCATAATCTTGTGAACTAAGTTTTTTAAATAGTGTGCACATTTTAGTTAGCTGTGTTATTAGAAAACATCTGCAAACTGTGTTTCATGTTTTTTTTTAAAAAACATCTGCCCACAGAAACGGTTGCTGATAGACAAAAATTATTTATTGATTTGTATGAAAAAATGATATTCTTTATATAAATATTTTTGAAATGGGTACATTTGTCAGTTTACTCATATTACTTTCTTTCTTTATTTATTGTTTTTCATTAAAAGATGTAAAAAACGTTTTATTTATTGTGTACTTTTTAGATTAAATAAAATATATAAAATTGATGATGTTTGCCTTATTTTTCCCACTTCAGGCATTATATGGTCAATTTTTTGATATTTCATTTGAAGTAACTCAACCATTTGCTTGTAATTATTGTAATATCAACCAAATGTTGAGTAACTTCAAATTAAATATCAAAAAATGGACCATGAATGCCATATTTCAATAAAAGTAAAATTACAGTAAATTTGAATGTGCCGCCCAAAACTGTAGAATTACAGGAATCTTTTTTATCAGCGGTTAGCGAAGTTCACAACCATGTCAAAGGTGTTAAAAGTACTGATGGGACTCTCAAGGTGACGCCACCCGAAAAAATTAATTAGCCGTAGAGAGTACCACGGTCAGGGGTGACATTCCGTTCATATAAGCTAGCGACCGCTTTTTAAGCGACGTCGCTTGCGACTTTATAGCCAAATGCGATTCCATTCAGCGATCGAAATTAAGTTCGGAAACATTCGTTAAAGAAGTCGATATTCTGTCAAAATATAGGGATATTAAGAGTTATTTTAGGGTTTTTTTTATTCCGTATGGCGACACTAAAAGATAATTAAATAAGTGTTTAATTCGATCTGTTTTTTTTCGGTTTTGTTTGTTTTTTAAACATTAAAATAAAATAAAATAAGGATAATGCGTTTGGCTGCTGAATACCACGAGACCATCGTAACATTTGCAGAAAAGCACCCTGAAATAATCACATATAAGTTTAGTGGGCAACAGCAATGAATTGGCAACATTTTACAGTAATAATTTTACTATTTTTTAATTTAGACAAAGAACGTTAGGATAAAACTCGCTTTTGTCTTTAAGAATATAAATATAATTAACATAAAAGTCAAATTAATAATGCAAAATTGCGAAAAAAGAAAGCACATAACCTAGCTAAACATTAATATTTTCACAAGGAAAGGAGAATAGAGATGCCACATAAAAAAAACATTTCCTCATCGTTTTACACACGTAGGCGACACCTCATAGGTATCAGAAATTTGGCGATCGCTTTAGAACTCTTTGTCGCGCCAAAACGACCAAATTTGGTGAACGGAATGTGTTTATCGACAAGAACGATTCAAGACTAGTCGCTAGTGTGAACAGAATGCCACCCCAGATACCCATCTATCTGTATGTTATCTATGTTTTCGACCAGCCTTATTCTGCCAAGAAAATAGTCCTTTGTTAGAAAACAGTCTCCATCGCGGAGATCAATGGCGAAAACTTTCTCTTAAAAGACTGTTGCATGCTGTCCAAATTCAGTTTTTGGTTTTCATCTTCTAGTGTAAGTTACAATTACAGTTTTGTTTGTATTGACAGAGAGTGTTACACGATTTTTACACAATGTTTGGAGCTTTCTTAGTTACTGTTACTGAAATAGGCTTGAGTCTATTCCAGTGAGTTTGTTTAGCAGTTGGCACTGAAAATACGAAACGAAATAATAAGTATTCAAACTTCATAAAACTATAACTATGAAAGGTATTTTCTTGTTCCATATTATAATACAATATACGTGCATTGCTTAGGTATATCATAGACACTGTGCATCATCCAAGGCATTAAGTGATTATTGTATGTATAAATGTTCTCAATAATACGATTTTGAATTACTGAATGTCCGGTACCTGGAAGCCAAATACATCAATGATACATACGTGTATCGATTGTTAAACTGATTAGTGGTATTTGAACAATGAAATTATTTGTTCCGGTTCTATATAGAATCGGGAAAGTTGGAATTAAAACATCCCTTCACTAAAGGCTTTTCGCTTAAACTGTGATAATAGGATTCATATTACGGAACGTAGGTATCAAAGTTCGGACACAAATCCGATTAGTGCATTAAATTATTGTTTCATAAGCACATCAACAAAGCGTCTTAACAAAGATTATAAGTGCAGTGGCAGTATATGTTTCGCCTTTGTCGTTAAAAAAAAACAAATTTGGTGAAGAAGCTTAAATCTAAAAGCAAAATATAGTTTTTGAAATTGCTAAATCGGAATTGAGGTTCAAATTTTCATGTTCTGTATTTTATTTCTATTGTACGAATGATTTCCATTTTCTCCTTATTTTTATAATTTCCTTAGAGTAATACTACAAATAGAGTCCGCAAGTCATTAATAAAACTATCTGAAAAGGTGGCTAACATTCGATCGCAATACGTATGTTTCAGCAATGACTTTCAAGGAGTGGGGAGAAACTGTCGGACTAGTCGGACAATGCCACTGGCATATAAAGCTATTCACTTACAGGTTAAAAGAGAGGTTAGAAAAATTCCGACTGCTTTTTTTTGCAAATTTGGCACTGACGAACCATGATTTTCGCAAAAAATATTGTTTTTAATTGTCTGTAAACACACACACAAATATCAGTTGAAAAGACGAAAACAAGAGCTTCAATAAACTAGAAACGTTGAAACTTCTTAGTAAAATCAGGTAAAATTGATAGTAAAATGGTTTCCGCCCTTTTCAGACAGACAAAATTATTAACACGCATTTGTTTCGTTTAAACCTCAAAAGTTCCAAACAAAAACATATTTTTATTACATAAACTACTAGGATAATTATTTTAGTCGTTTTAATGTAATTTCTATCGTGACCTATAATTCAGTTGTCGCAATTCAAAGGAAAAATAAGACATCTGGCAAAGGGTTGACAAGTCACCTTAGAATGTGATGTAATGTTGGGTTCACTTTTAAATGTAAGCAAATGTAATAATCTGAGGTAATTTCCATTGTTGTTCGATTCACTTGATGCCATGAACATTTATTTGTTATGATTTTGGGTTTTTGAGACCTAATTCTCATAATTTTTTGCAATATTTCGGTTCAACCTTAAAATCCTCACCAAACTAAAAAAAAAACTACGCCTCATACTGTGCCTTTTTGTTTTGTCATTAAAATACATGAAAAAAACGATTTATGTATTGTGCTATTTTTAATAATGAATAAAAATGTATAAACTGGTTGATTATTGTTTAATTTTTCCCATTTCAGTTATTATTTGCTGAATTTTTTGACTTTTCATTTAATTTAACTTGACTATTTCATTATTATTAATATAATATCAATCAAATGTTAAGTGACCTTGAATGAGATGTTGGGGAATTGACCATAAATGCCATTTAGCAATCGACCCCCTTGTAATCTACAAACATTTAGCATATTTTCAAAAGAAAACTCAAACATATTCGAGATTTGAACAAATTAAATTGTTTTATTTACTTGATTACAGTTTCCTGTATCAATTGTCATAGTGAAGCGTGTTATTGTTTTATTTCATTGAACAGTTTACCCTCAAAACTTACTGAACCAATTTTCACTTTACAGACTGTTTATCTGCCGCTTCCGGTAACTTTCTAGTATCAGGAACTTCTTTGAAGAGTGGAGTATGTAATACATAGTTCTGTTATATGCCGATGCAGAATTGCTTTCATTCACGTCCTCTTTCGAATCACAAAGAAATTTCAAAGAGCTCGCATCTTACATCAGATACAAAATTTCTCCATCTATTCTGTATTAACCTGAGAGTGACGTGTTCAGTATATTGCAGTGATATTGACGGAACTTTTTTGTAGAATTATCAAGAGTCTTCTAATAACCACGCCAGTTGTGAAAATATTACCATGGCTAGTCGGAATATTAATTTTTTCAATTTGGAGCTTTTTCCAATTAAATCCTATCCACCTTGTATATATTATTGGGAGGTGAACTTCGGGAATGTGTATTCTACAGGACTTATCTTCAAGATCCCATCAATATTGCTTTGTAGCAGGATCATTGGAGACGGAATTATACTCAAAATATAAATTGCTCAATGTTTTGAAATCCATTAAGATACTACGGTTGTCGTATAACATAAACATATATTTCAGTGAAGTCTCCTATAAGGAACGACAGTGTCGAGTTTAAATTCGGATCTCCTCTTCCACGAAAACGGAAATGGAAGAATAAAGAGATTGATTTTCCGAAAGTGATATCTGTCACGAAAGGGCTTTAATTCAATTATTTTCCTCCATCGATTTAAATCGGTAATTGATTGTTATATTCGTTTGTATTCGATTGTTCATGAAATCTTGTATCGATTTACACAAGACTGCAACTAACTTAAGGTCAATGATAAATAACTTACCTGATTTTTCAAATTGTTATGATGATATTCACTGATACCTGAAAGATCTACTATGCCCCTTTTCTTCTACTTAGTTCGTAAGAAAGGTTTCAGAGACAGGTAGATTAGTATTTGGTCGTTTACCTCGAAGGTCAGATGCTGTGAATTTTTAGTCATCTGATCCAAAGGCACGGTCAAGAGCTCTGTGGCGTTCAGCTCACATAGCATGACCTTTTCTCCAGCACAATCTACAAACTAGCCCCCAAGATCAATTTTCATATTCTGTAGCCTACTTCACAAAGAGATGTTTCGTTTACAATGGTTTCCATCGCCGCCATGGGAGTGATAGATATTTCACCAGTAATCGCTAGTCAGGCTTGTCTTCACAGTCTGGTGGGTTCAACAACCAGCAGGTTTTGCTGGCACTTGATTGATTGATTGGATCAGCACACCAGTCAAAGGATTGATGTCCTCGGCACCTCAGCCTTAAGGCTTATTGTGCTCTTGGTTGTGCCGTTTATGTGAAGAGACCAGTAGCCCTTATCAGGCTCAGCAGACTTTTCACTAGGTTCTTCTTGGAGAAATCCTCCCTTGGATGTTCTAGTCCTAGGAGTCTTAATCTCCAGTGAGATAATGCTTCACAATAAAAGATAATGTGAGAGGCTGTTTCCTCCTGTTCCATGCACAACCGACAGATAGGTTCCTCCCTATATATGCCGATGGTATCCATGTGCTTCTTTAGAGTACAGTGACCGGTGAGTAAACCCGTCACTATCCTTATTTGGGCCCTGCTAAGGTTTAGTATTTCATTGGTCAGCTTCTCCGAGGGTTTTTTGACCAGGAGTTTGCTGTGTTCCTGTTTTGGCACGTGTCTCCAGTACGACTGGTGTTTAGTTTGAGTCCACCGAGATATACAACCACGTGCAGCAGTTTTGGATATCCCAAATACTGGTTCAGGACCAGTAAATGCAGTGCTGGCACTTGCTTCAACAGAGAATATGTGACCATATACCAATAAGTATTTTGCAAGTCCAAAGTGGTATACTGATCTTGCGGATAACTTTTCCAAGTTGGAATTCCATTAAGGTTTTCTGTATTCTTGACTTGTTTTGATCAATTTTTCATGAACATTTTACACTTGGTAACGGTTGAAACAATCACTGTATTGGCTACTTTCTAAAGTGAAGTATTATAGTTTCCGCTAAACTAAATAAATTTTGCTCCAGATGGATTTGGCAAAGAAACATTAACTGGATGTTTCACAAGCAATTCTCTCACTGTCTCGCAATAAATAAACTGTTTGAAACCATAATATTCAAACAAACAGCATTCACAAATTTATTGTTTGAAAATATTTTCAAAAGTCATGTTTTTATAGATCATAACAGATGATTTTGTTGGACCATGACTTTTGTAGGAGATATAACATGCATAAAGACAAAAGTTCAAATTGCTTTTTATTTTTCCAGCTACAAAGTTGTTGACGTCTTTCTTGTTCCGTTAATGTGCCAAGTGTTAACGAATTAAGTTTAAATAACTGTGATGTGCGTTAGGTAGAAAATAATGAGTAGTGAAGTCGGTTTAACGCAATACAGAGATTAACTATGAATAATAGTTTAATTTTAAGTAATACTTTTGTTCATATTTGGGCAGAGAAGTTTGATTTTTAGCATCGTCGTTTTCCCGGAGATGAAAGGTAACAGTCCCTTCATCGTGCACATCTTCCCTTATTTACCTTTTTAGCTCTTCTCTTCTAAGAAGTTTGCAATATTTTCTTTATTTAAAACTCTGGACTTTTTGGGTTTGTAATAATATTTCTATCTTCACTCTAGCGAATAAAATCTCCAAATATCACACTGTTAAACTTCTGTCGATTTTGAGATGGTTAGCAGTGGCACTTTTGAATTATTTATCCCAGCTTCCCCTAATCATGCCAAGGGGTAATAAAGGTCGGATCTAAAGTTCCACAGTTTCTAGTGGGTACTTACCATTATGGGAGGCTGTTAGCCACGCTCGGTTTCTAACGTACTCCACATAAATATGGAGAATGTTTCTGTTAGATTAGATTTGATGACGGAATTATCTTTTAGAAAAACAGAGGCGTATGATGGTGACGTTTTTAAGAAAAATTACCTTCAACGTAAATTAAAGTGGTTTGGATTGTGGTTGAATATAAAGTTACTTGATACATTTGAAATTAATAGCTTCGAGATGCTTTGACGAATGTACGAAGATGTATTGATATCTAGTTAGCCTAGACCAGTTCCATGCATAAACAAAATATTGCGTTACGCAACGAACAATCACTTATTAGAAGTGTCAGTGTGAAGTTTGATGTCAAAAAAGTAAACCAGAGTTAAGCAATAAATTAAAAGAAAAAAGATGTCCACCGAAATTGTGAAAATCGAAAAATTGGAGTATCGCGCGAGCCATCATCAAGTACCTGTATTTAAAAGGGTTAAGAGGTGAGCAGATTTACGAAGATATGCTTAATACCCTTGGTGGTCAATGTCCTTTGTATGCGACCGTGAAAAATTGGACTGCAAGCTTCAAAAGATGTAAATTTTCCATTGAACATGATGACCGATCGGGAAGGCCAGTTTCTGTGTCAGTCCCCGAAAATATCGATGCAGTTCATGACATGATTTTATCAGACTGTCGAATTGGGCTGAAGCACTGAATATTTCATATGAACGCGTTCATCATATAGTTCACGTCAATTTGGACATGAGAAACATTGCTGTAAAATAGATCCCCAAATGTTTGAATGTTGACCAAAATGGTGCAAGGGTAGAAGCATCGCGTTCGATCTGTGCTCGTTTTGAAAACGATGTAGACTTCTTAAACCGAATTGTTACTATGGATGGGACTTGGGTACATTTCTACGATCCAGTAACAAAGCAACAATCGATGGAATGGCGACACTCTGGTTCTCCAAGACCTAAGAAATTTCGTGTCCAAAAATCAGCTGGAAAAGTTCTTGCTTCAGTTTTTTGGGATTGCCATGGAGTAATAATGATTGATTTTTTGGATAAGGGTAGAACAATAACTGGAGATTACTATTCGACATTAATGACCACTCTACGGGAAAAAATTGAAGAGAAACGACGCGGAAAGCTATCCAAAGGTGTTTTGTTTTGGCAGGACAACGCCCCTGCACACAAATCTCAAGTTGCCATGCGAAAAATTCATGATTTAGGGTTTCAGTTATTAGAACACCCCCCTTATTCACTAGATTTGGCTCCGTCCAACTATCATCTCTTTCCTCAACAGAAAAAAAGTTTAAGAGGTCGTAAATTTTCTTCCAACGAGGAGGTAATAAAAGCTGTGGAGATCTGGTTGGCAGAGCAAGAAGAAACATTTTTTTTGAAAGGTCTAGAGAATAAAGATAATAAGTTGAATAAAGAGTCATGCAAAAATACAGAGTCCGACAAACTCTGTGAGACGATTTACTTGATAGACATCTTCCATTTGCATTAAACTGTATTACATATCTATGAATTTTCTCAACAGGTTTATTCTTGAGGAAATATCCCATGTCATTTATAATTGTTTGATGATTTGAATGAATTTTCTTTCGTTTTTTTTGATATTTTGTTAACAATTTTATATGTACTACCTCCATTTAATACATTTAGCAATATTTAGGTTGCCTTCTCACGCTTTCCTGGAAAAAATGTACGATTAGTATTCAAGTAAATTGAAGTTTCACCATTTGCTCGCATTAAATATAAAATGCGTTTACAAAATCTGCTAAAACAAATCAATACTTAATTAACATTCAAAAACAATGACATGGTGTCTCTGTCTTTATTTTTTTCCATTAAATCCCTGAAGAAAATTAATTATTACCCAACCAAGTTGGCTTCATTAAATATAAAAGAGTATTCAAAATTGTTAAGAGATTTTAAATTTTAGCTAACAAGCTGCTCCAAGGTGAAATCAAAGTAGAGCTGACAGCTTGATGTTTAAACCAACTTTTTTGTTGTACTTTAGGAGAAATGGCAGAAAAAAATTCACCGGCTCTTATCCTGGATTTTAAATAAATTGAGAATGCTGAGCTTATTTATAGGCCCAGATTATTTCTATGGAATACGGAAGTTCCAAATTAAAAGGGATTAACGTGGGAAAAAGGTCAGAAGCATACCCCTGGAGAAATACCTCAGGCTAGTTAATCACAGATGATCAAATGGGTCGGAAAAATAAAAAGCGACCCTTATCATTTCAAAAGAAGTGAATTATCTATGAGCTTTCAGATTAGGATAAAATGTAAATCAAAATTTTCACATTGGGGAGAAAATATACGTTATTAAAAAAAAAACTCATTTTGCATTCACAGTAAGATAATACGTAAGGTCGATTCAAATACATCAGTCACGCCACAGTTTCGACGCCGAACCGGTACCGTTCCGTCACAGAATGTTTTTGACTGATTCGTTTCGTTTGTCTCACACACCCGGAATGTATCAGTCTTCGGCGATCAATCTGTAGAAAAGATGGCAAGTTTTTCCGATGAAGAATTAGCAATAATTGCTATATGTTTGGACGAAGAGAAAGAAGCGGAAGCAAGCCAAACAAAAAGACGGAAATGGATCCATGATGCATGGAAGAAAAGAGATACCGAAGGAGAATACGTTCATTACCTTGTGTTTTCATTCCTTTTCCGATTTCCTTCCAAATATTATTTTTAAAATTAATGTCAATGTATTTTGCATGCGACAAATCATATAAAACATAGCTTGACTGCTTGGAAACTGTTCGGCAACGGATAAATGTGAACGCCACCGTATATTTCTATTAAAGAATATTTTTTAAGTCGGATTGTTCGGTTCGGCGCCGGAACTGTGACGTGACGGGACTGATGTGTTTGAATCGACCTTTAGCTGGAAGAAAATTTCACTCGCGGGTGGACAGGAGACCATTGGAATTTTTTTTTGCCGGTTATTTAACATCGGTTTAAGACGGTGTTTCCCAGAGGTCACCCATCCAATTACTAACCGTGCTCAACACTGCTTCACTGTAATTATCTCATTATTTTATTCAAGACATACATACATTTTTTCTTTTCACGTTATGAATGATAGACAAGTATTGCTGATGGTGGAAATTACTAAGTAAAGAGCTCCGTGATTAGAAATCAGTCTGAAGGAAATGATGAATTATTATTATCATTAGTCTCATATACACAAACTTGTAGCATTCAAACATATTCTGATTGTATAAGTAATTTCGTTACGCAGTACATAAAATCTCTTCCGAAAGATAAATACGAAGGTTTACTCATAGTTAGATAATAGTAAGTGTTCTTACCAAATTGTAGCCTTACTTCCATTGTTGGGAATTCGAATTCCACCGTCACACTTGTGCAAAATACGATTGATATTAGGGTATGGAAACATCGCGATTTAATTTTTTTTTCACTTAATCCTTGAGAATATCGACTAAAAGTTCACTTTTATGTGTAACATTTTCCCCTGAATCGATTGGTGGTCATTAGAACTTATTAATTGTTAAATTGGTAGAGTTATGAGTACGTTTTGGTTTCATATTGTGGAGTTTCGAGTATTTTCACTACTTTTACATTGATGATCCTTAAAACGGGAACCGTCCAAGTTAACGTAATTTTTTTTCCCAAGTTATGCTCTGGTAGTTGCGTTTTTTCCTTGTAGGCTGGTATCCTAAGAGTATTCTTCTTTCGGCTCAATATTCACAGTTTTGTGGTATTGGCTGACTATCTCTTGTTTTTATTTTCTTTTTCAAGTTTCTCCTCAACAGGTATTATTATTGTTGATTTGAGAGTTAGCTATTGAATTTTAACATTGGCGGCTCGTGAACTTTTTAAGAAAGGAGGCTGGACATAAAACGTTTTTGTAAAAATATACTCTATTCATCCAATTGATTTAACCTTTGCCCAGCAAGAACCAATGTGGAGGTAGAGTTTCTCTTGCAAACACATTTTTTTTTGTTCGTTTTTTGTTTTTGGGTTTTTAATTTTCATATTTTGTTTTTTTTATTAAGTTTATTAACTTTTTTTTATATATTAACGGAATTCTACGGTCTTTAGTTTGCGAAAAATTATCAATAATGTTATCATAAAATGTATAATTTTGTTTTAAGCGTTTTATAAATCTTTTCCAATAGATATTAAACTAACATTGTATAAACGATTTTGGCCCATTTTATTTCGCAGGTTATGTTTTAATTCGTTTGAGAGTAAAAAATGATCTCTCTACCGATGGCGACGTGACAGGAATGGTGACTGTCAAATGAAAAAACTAAACTAATCTAGCCTTAGGACACTGTTGCCAGATTCAAAAATAACTAGTGAAAACGGGGAATTAATTGTAAAATTTGAGAATTATTAAATAAACAGGAAATAAAATGAAGAATAATCAAAAAAATATTTCTGGTGCTATTTGCTGGATAGATTGTGTAGGAGGCTGAGCCTCCTTCGAGGAGTCGCCACTGAATTTTAATAAATAAATTCATCATATTCACTAAAATGAACCTATACGGTATTAAACTGGAATGCATAGAGAATCAGCTGAAGAGGGAGTAATAATTACACTTCGCAAATGTTCCCATTTTAGCGGACACAATATTCTTGTTTAAATCCCAGGATTTATTAGTTCGGCGTAATACTCCTGCGGTAGAGAACGACCACAGCAACGGAAAATTGTTTCTGTTAATATCCACGTGTGAGATAGAAATTAGAAAATGTACACCCTAATTGCAAATACGTTACTTGAATAGACTTCATTTATTTTTATTCAGCATGCCGTCTTACAACTTAAATTTTACAATATCCTTATTTTTATACTATCGCTTGGCTCCAAAATGATGCTTCCAACAGTGCAAAGCGATTTTAGCTCTTGATTTAGTATCCAGATACGTTTTTACGTACATTCTAGACGACAAACGTATGTGTCGACTCTCAACGTCTTCCGCCACCACAGAACCCCAATAAATCTGACTTAAGAAACGACCCACTACACAATACACCTCTATGCAGAAATTCCACGGAAATTTATGACTACTGAAATGCCGTATAATAGGCAAGGTCTTGTGCCTTTGGCATTTCACGCCCGTACCTTAAATTTTACCGCCATACCTGTCAAAAACCACGACGGTTACTCCTTTGTATGTTTCCTGATGCTAGTAGCAACAAAGTATCCAAGTATTCAAAGAAGAGTTCTTTGTCCGTCAGATCGATCCTTTCAATATTGAAACTGTTATTCCTAACCAAGATATATAGTTTCTACTACGAATATTCAATCGATAAAATACAGACGCTAACTTTTTGCTTAGGAAAACTTAAAATAAAATGAACCGAAAATTGAGCAGTCGAGTGCAAACAAAATGATTGAAAATTCGTTGAAAACAAAAAGTAATATTTTTACAATTTTCGATAATAAGAAAAGCTTAAATTTAATAGTAAAGGAACTAAACAACCCCAAGTTTATTTCAAGCGGAAATTCACGCCATAAGAAAGTGTGTCCAGTTCAATACTAATAAATTATATAAACAGGATTATCTTCATGAAACAAATAGTCAAGCAGTCACTAAAGCACCGAGTTCTTGCGTATTCAGTTCTAAAATGGTATGGGAATACCGAGGGAAATTCAATAAACTAGGCGAAAACAATATCTTTACCTTATTCCAGAAAATACATAAAAATGTCTTCCATACATATTCTCCAGTTGACAACAGTGGTTTCGGTAGACCGTCTATAGAAACGCCTCTGTATATGTGTCACAGTCGTTACAATTTGTCCGGTGCTGTCACGAGTAAACAATTACGACTAAATTTATAGCATTGTTTGTGACGACATCTCAACAGTTCGAATATTCTCTAAAATAATTGTATGGCTTTAACTGGAATCAATGAAATGTGGATGGGTTTGAAAATGATTGCATTGGCGTCAATTAAAAATGTCCCATAATTAATATTGACAAAATTATAGCGAACAATTGAATTGAGCGTTTAAGTATTGGTTTTGATGAAAGCCACTCTCATGATAAAATTGAATGTATCGTTAAAACTATTTATAAATAATTATTTATTGGTTATTAACAATATGTGATAATTGAAGCAGATACATTTATAGTCCATTAATCCATAAAAGTATCATTAACCTTCAAAATTTTAGCAGGAGTCTCGGCAGCTTGGAGCAAAGATAGAACGTTACCTTCTTAATTTTAGTAGATAAATTTATGTGTATTAGGGTGGTCAAGAATTCCCACAGCGCCATTTTTTGAACCTGCATGAATTATTGTTATCCCTTTGTGTAACAATTGGTTGGTGTTATTCTCTACATTGAGATTTCATTATGATTTGACATTTACCTATTGATTGTTCGACATTGGTTGATTGGTTCAGCACCACCAGTCAGAGGCTAAGAGCCCTCGGCACCTCAGCCTTTTTGTGCTTTTGGTTGTGCCGTTTATGTGACGAGACCAGTAGTCCTTATCAGGCTCAACAGTCTTTTTACTAGGTCCTTCTTAGCCGATTGTATGCATGTGCTTCCTTTGGGTACAGTGACCTGTGACTGAATCCGCCACTATCCTTATCTGGCCCCTGCTAAGGTTTAGTATTTGGTAAGTCAGCGTCTCCGAGGGTTTTTTTGACCAGGAGTTTGCTGTTTTCCTGTTTTGGCACGTGTATTCAGTACGACTGATGTTAAGTTTGAGTCCACCGAGATGTACAACCACGTGCAGCAGTTTTAGATATCCCAAATACTGGTTCAGAACCAGTGATTGCAGTCTCAGACCCTAGCTTCGCTAAGATGTCTGCCTTTTCGTTTCCTACAATGCACTTGTGCCCCGGGACCCACTTAAGAGTAACTCTATTATAGTTAGCCAGGGTTATTAGTTTTTGTAGATAGTCCCAGACTAGTCTAGATCTGATCTGAGGACATGCTAAAGATTTTAGTGCTGCCTGACTATCCAATGAGCAGACGTCCCTGTAAGCTCGTTTTGTTTCCCAGTGGAATAACATGGAATTTCCAGGATAATTCATTCATTGTTTTTTGGATCTGCTCATAAGCAATTAAAATAAATATTATTCATGTAAATCTATTCTAAATTGGTATATCTACGAGTAAATTTTTTACAAGGCACTATCACATCCCTTACGGCGGGTATCCTCTTTATATTATACAGGACGTCAAATTGATCAACTTGACTACCTGTTTTTAGAGATTTGGTGCTTTAGAGTATTTCACTCAGTAAAAGTAATAATTGTACATGCATGAAAAAATGTTATTTCAATTAGCGTATTTCAAAACATTACGATTACACCTGCTACTTTTTTTTAAAACATAAATGTTTTCATCACCGTCTGTTTTTTTGGATCGGTAAGCTTTTACGATATTCCGAGACTATCTGAAGAATATACTGCTTCTGATCTTCGTTCCGTGAAATAATATTGTTATATTCTTCCATGAACTGCTCCCTCAGCTGTATCATTTCTGACCTTCAAATGTTTGACGACATTTAGACCTTTGTTGAAACTTTTAACGTTCTTAGGAATGACGAAAAAATAGTAGATCTAAAAATCCCATGTTATTTTCATGGGAAACAGAACAAGCTTACATGCACGTCTTCTCCTTGGAGGACAGTGGTGGAGTTTTGCACACTTTTATTTATTCCAAACGTATCTGGGGGGCGCAGTTATCGAAATTTGTCAATAACCTCATTGAGGACCACCCTAATGTGTATATTAATTTTAAAAGTGGAAGTGCAAGTCTCTGCAAACTGCTTGGGTCTTATCATCGAATAATTTTCTGTCAACTTTGTTCACCATACCAAATATGTATATCCAGTGTACCATGCGTGGGCTTATCCACCAAGTTTTGCTACAAACTAACCCTGCCATCATAGATGAAGTCTCTGATTTAGTCGCTACTTTTTCTAATTGTTTGGTCCATGTTATTTTCGAATCAATAATTACCCCAAGATATAACACGTCCATTACCTTATAACTCTGGTACCTTGAAAAGTACCAATCCCGTATGAACACAAATGGAATAAATATTGGAAAACATCCACGCTATATTGATTTTAAATTGGCACTGGAATTTGACAGAATAAATCTGTACAACTTAAAGCTGACGATTTTCTAAAAATATGTTTCATGGTAAGGGTTTTTTTACCGTTCTTCTTAACTAAGAGCCCTGATAAATCAAACTCCAAAACGTTGAATTATTTGAAGGGAAATATTAGTTGGATTAAAGTTAAATACAGCAATTCGCTTTAAACTTAATTTTGGTTACCAAGCAAACGTTTAAGTACATGCCTATAAGTTTAAGCTCCCCTTCATATGAACTTTTGTTCGTTAAATCCAAAAGCTCCAATCAGTGAAGGGTCCGAGAGATTCCCTGATCAATAACCCTTGTTTGATGGTTGTCTAGTATGCACCATTTAGCCGCCATTCACCGTGTAGAAGTCAGTTAGAAAGGATGGAGTAGTTGTTAACAGAAGCGGCCACAAGAAAATTTGTATTTATATATACAGGGTTTGGTAAAATGCGTGTAACACCTTTATTTATCGCTTGATTACGATTCTGTAAAAATTGTCTTAGCTACTCCTGTTATTTGGACCAATCTAACCACAAAACTAAACTGTCAGCGGAAGTTCGCTTTGATTCATTTCTGGCAAATACAGTGACGTTTTTAAGATGAAATGAGATCAAATAATATTTATGTGACTTGGAAATATCTTGGAATGGAGCATAGCAGTTGTTATCTGAAAAAGAAAGGCAAGCAAAAATTATACACTTAAAGTACAAGATCCTGTTTAAGTGAGTAAAGTTTTTGTGAATATCTATAAACCATCTTACATAGCTTATATGTTAAAAAGCAACGCTTAACATAATACAGATATTACATGCTGTGAGAGTTTCAATACATTATTTTGTTATACAAAACAGACTTCTTGTAATATGTATAATCGTTGCTACTCGCATTATTAAGACAAATTCTAACTAACACGTTGCACAAAAACGACATTTGAGTTAACTGAATTGAAATGTTGGAATACAATATTACTAACAAAGAAGAGAACTAAAAAAATCGAAGATACGGAAGTTCATTGAAACGTTGGGAGCTAACTGAAGAAAACTCAGACTACTCCTGAACCAACTGAGTTCAATCAATAAAGTTGTCCTGGTATGAACTTCAGGTCACACCGGAATCATGGGTGATGAAGTAGTGCACCAACTTGCCAGGAAATGAGGTCAGTTTCAGTTCAATTAGGTCAACCAACTAAGAATCCTTTTAAATCTGACAAAAAGAACTATCTCCGACTAGCTAGACCTCAACGCGAGCCTATTGGAATGAGATACCACGCTTAAGACAAGCCAAAGGACATTCCAAACTCAAATCAGAAGCCTTGCTAAATAAGCATGGTCAGGGAAGAGATTAACAAGGCAACATCTGAACAGAATAAAGCTGGTCGAAATTATCAAGAGACGTCTCTGCCTAAAAGATATATCGGCGGAACAAATTCTGTGGTACTGTTTGGTCAAATTACAGACCCTAAGAGGATTTACGGTTTAAGAAGATCACGTACTGAAAACAAACCAAAGTAACAAGTATAATAGAGAAGTAAATTAATTATTCAATCAGTGGTTATTAACTATTTTCTCTACAAGCTTCAATGCACTTCTGGGTATCATATCATTTTACTTTCATCATAGTTCAAATAGAAATCAAAGTTTAATCATGTTCACTTGACTGTCTTTGATCAAGAAGCTAATGGAAAATGTGACGAAGGAGATGACTGTTTTGGATGTGCATGTTAATAATCTTCGCCCTATGTTTGTTGGTTAATCAAGAAAGTAGTTGATAATTAAGATCCAATTTCGTCGAGCTAGAACAAACAAAAAGTTTATTGGAAACGCAGCTGCCTATGAGTCCTTTTCAAAGGAACTGTTGCGTCACACAAATATACAGGTTGAATTAAAATGAATTACACTTTTGTTTGAAGTGTGTTTACAGTGCATGGCTAAATTGTGGAATAGATTGATCATTTTACAAACTTTTGGAAAAAATATATTAGGAAAAATTTCAAGATTCAAAAGTATTGACACATTTTTTTTTAATCTAGAAACTAGAATAACTTTAAAATGTATATTTTCACTTCGGAGTGAATAATTGTATTTTATTTTGTAACTTTTTCTTTGTCAATGTATACTAGCATCAATGGATTGCTTACCTCTTAAACTGTCCCACTATATATTCCATTGTGTTGAGCTTATCGCTGGACTTTTCCGGTTTAAAGTCCGGGTTATTAATTCATACTGTCTCCAGGCTTACAACGCACATATGCACCGATTCACAGATAGCAATCTCGAATTGGAACCATGGAAATTCTGCGGAAACTGCAATTTCCGGCTTTCTGTATCACCTATTACATATGGTCCCAGTTCTTTAGAATAACCATTAACAATAAAAGAACAAAAAATCACATTTAATACAAAAATAATTATCATATCACTCCAATAATTTTTTTTTAATTAGAGCTAAATTGTAAAAATAAATTTTCACTTCTCTTAGAAGTGAGACATAGAAAGGATGATCTCATGATGCTTTGGGTGTTTCCTTTCTGGTTTTAATACATATTTACACTATATATATACAGGTTGTGTCACGACAAGCTTACACTATATATTGGAAACTCCCCACAAGCGTGCAGCAGCTTTGTTATTTTTAGTAGAAGACCAAGTATACCTACTATTAACTTTTTGGATTCTACGTTGAATTTTACTGCCACTTTGTGTGAAATATCCTACGGGTTAATTAGTAGGAAGTTCAAGGTAATCGGTGACATGACAAAAACTGCTTTATTGCAACAGGGTTCGTGAAAAAGTGATGAAAAGTATGTACATCATCACACGATATTGACCGGAAATACGTCGAGGCATTGGTCGCGTTCATATCAACAAAGTTGATCAGGTAGCGATTTTCAGAGTAACCCATCATTTCTTAATTCTGCTGAACGTCCTAATCGTATTATAACAATTATTCATTCATCTGCGATTTCAATTTAGTTTAATAGCTCCCAGTGATGTTCATTCATTTTCAAGATACAAAGGTCTAAAATATGTTCAAACAAAAATATGCTACGTCATTTTATATGTTTATTCACATAATATTTGTCATAAATGACAGTTAATGCATCACTGATCGATAGCGTAGCGTATTTCAATAATTCTGATGAGCAAAATGGCGACTGCTACCACAGCACTCACATCAATTAGTTGACAAAACACGCGTTCAGCAGGAAATTGATTATCGTTCCGATAGCGCTACGTTGAGATGAACGCGACCAATGAAACATAAACTACCTGATACACTGATAAAAATAACACAAGTGTTGATTCGAAGTAAACCCATAACTACACTAAGAAAAATAGTAGTGTTGATGAACATCATTCCCAGTTAGGACTATAGAATATAGAAAACCATTGGGAAGATTCGAGTGAAGAGCTATATTACTCTTCTGATAATGAACCTGACGAACATAACACAGAGAGAGAGAGGTACATTTAGAAGAATACTATGCAGTATTTTATGATGACAAGTGGTATATAGGGAGTGTAATTCAGAACACGAGTGCCGATGAATTTAATATGAAATTTCTTAAACAGGAGCTTAGTAATTTTATTTGGCCCAGAAATCCTGATACCGCTAATATTGAAAAATAATTTATATCTATTCTACGGGCCAATAGAGCTAGTTGGCAGTGGCCCATTTGAACTGAAGAGATATGGTATTTTAAATATATCAAAAAAGTACAAACTTGCGTAAAAACTCATTTTTAACTAGTTAGTAGTAGTAAAGTTGTAATCGATTTACACTTACTTACGTTATTCTTTTCAAATGTAGAGTTTAATTTGTGTTTATTTTTAATAGGTTCATTTAAAGGTTACTTTTGTATTATCCCAACTTCTTTGTTGTGTATAGATTATAAGATTTTTATATTGTGTAGTATTTTAAAAATAAATATCTGTTTTCTACATAAACAGTATATTGTATACCTAGGCAGTAAAGTGGCATTTTTCAGGCCGAAAGAAGATATGGATATGACCACTTCCTGATGCCTGAAAAAAGCACTTTACTGCCGTGGTTTACATATAATTTTTTATCCTACACAATAATTGTTTGTAATATTTTTTTATAATAATATTTCGCTTTCGATTTTTCCGGTGATAAGTCAAGCGTGACCTGGTTAGCTTTATCTTTTATTTCAGGCGGAGTCAGATAAACTATTTCATCTGATTCCGGCTCCATAACTGACAAGTTAACTTCAAATAAACATCAAAATACGACAACTTATGATTGAATTTAAGAACTGCATTGACATTGACAACTGATAACAATTTATTTTCATACTGACGTTTAATGGTGGTGTATATTTGTCAATTAGGGCGCCAGCTAGCGAGGAAACGTAAAATTTATTTAGGCTAGCCGTAGAAAAGGTAACTTTCTCGTCTCCGTAAAGCTGGTAAAATTCAACTTTCTCATAGTGTAGGATAAAAAGGTTTTTTTAATAAGGAAAGCACAAAACGTTGACATTTCCAAAATATCCTATATTTCAATAGTTACTTATTTCATCTGGATATAAATTAAATATATTATTAAAATATAGTGACGAAATGCAATCAGGTGAGTTAATATGAGTGGTAATTTCACTGAATGATATCAAGATTCTTAACATTTATAGATAAAATACCAAATCAGAGATCAAGTAATTGAAGAGTATCAACACATGTTACTACAAATAGGCAAGGAATTACTATTTATTATTGTGTATTTCTAGGTATTACAATGGAATTATGGGTACTACAAGGGAATTAGTGGTATTACAGGGGAATTAGTGGTATTACAGGGGAATTAGTGGTATTACAGGGGAATTACTAGGTATTACTAAGGAATTACCTGTATTACACAGGTATTACTGTGTATTACTCCATGAAAGTGGAATTAGTGTACAAAATTTTACCAGCGGTTTACCCCTCGCAAATGTCAAATATCTCAATCGCGACATTCAAATCACTTGTTTTCAAACCAAATTCTCAGTAGGACTTGATTTAAATTGAATTAAATTTAAATAGTAAAATTAAGCTCGAACATAAAAAATTCCTTATACTAAACAACAAAATGGTAGAAATATTGTATAAAATTTGACAATTACAGTCGCAGAATATAAAATAAGTTCGAAATTTTATTTTAAAGTTAAGTGAAGCTATAACATATGAATTTATATTTCACGAATTCCAATTTGGTAAACTTTCAATGAAAATAACTATGAAGCTGAATTGTTTTATAAATAAAGTCTGTACCCGTTATTTTGAATTGCTGAATACATTTACCCATTCATTTTTACAAAATCAACAAAGGAACGAAACATATCTATATCTAGCATACATCATTTTAAAAAAATACAATCACTACTTTAACAGCAGTCTTGGTAAAACAAGGTTATTGTTAATAATTTCCCGAAAAAAAAACAACATTGATATGTGTCTATTTTCAGGTACAAAAGATTTATTTTTTCAATAATAGCTTATAGGTAGATGCTTATTTTTCATCAGATTTGATGACAAAGCAATAAGAACTTGAGTAATTATTGGATATAATTATAAATTACCACTAAGAAGCAAAGAAATAAGAGTGTATTGATGAATTAAAAATCACAGAAGTCGTGCTGAAAAAAAGCAGACGATAGACTTCCAAAATCATAAAATTTTCACAAATCTATATACCTCTACTACTGAATGTTTAAAAAGCCTGCTGTTGCAAATTAAGGCTATCTTGAATCCCTAATTATTCAATTTACTGTTTGGACCCTCACTTTGTGGAATATACTCATATTTCTAAGACTTTTTTCTTGACGAAACTGTTTCGAAAAACATTTTGAAACAATTTCGTCGTGACGTATTGATCAGTGGCGATCGCAAAAATGAGCCGTTATAAAACGTCACGTGATTAGTATCTATCTGTCATCTGTCCTGCCAGTTTCGCTTTGTTTACTTTTGTCTCCCACTAAACATGATACATAACAAAAACATTTTCCAGAGATAACTTTTGCAATATTTGCAAACTTACATTGCATTAATGTTGTCATGAAGTTTCCAACACAATGTTTTCCAGTCACATTTAAATTACATCGAAACAGCATAACCAATAATATTCATTAAATAATATATAAAATGTTGATTTTATGTTGCCCAGATATGTCTCATACATAGTGGTTATGTTATATATCCGATGTTTGTATTTAACCAACTCAAAACGTTACCCACATGTGTACAAGAAACTTGGAATTAATATTATCTTAAAATGTTCCTTAAATGTATTTCCGTTAATCTTTTTTCCTTGAGTAGATAGAAGAGTGAACAGGAAATATACGATTAGCATGTGATAAAGTGAGATAGAAAATCAGGTGGTAGTTTGCGGAACGGGCATTACTTATTGATTACATATATTATTTTGTTTGTTGAGGTTAGTCAAAGATTATATTGAGGTTATAGTTGTATCGTCGTTCTGTTTAACCGCGTGTTCCTCTTCCATCTTTTTACAATATATAATACCAATACGTTTGAATTGATTTATTTAGCGTAATATTGAGTTATTTAACTGAACAAAAAATAAATAACTAAGTACTATCCTCACTTCAATATGAGTAAAAGTGTAGTGGCGGTTAACGTGTGTGAACAATATCTGAAGAGGGCAGCGACAGGGTGAGTTTCTATAAATTCTTCATATTTTAGAACTTTAAATTTGTTTCAAAATGAAGTCAAGTCTGGAAGCATATTATGCGAACTCCGAACATGATGAGATATACCATAATCGAAACACTGTCTATTAACAAAGCATTATTTTCTATCGCATATAATTTACTTAGAGGTATAAGTATAGGATATAATTTATAAATCTCAGATAGCTCCACTGTCTTCATTTTTTGAAAAGCTATAATTCTCCATTCCTCCTAGCTGTGCTTCTTTGTATGAAATATGGTGTACTGTTTGTAGAAGTTATAGTCTTGATCAAACATTATGTTCAATGGGATGCGAACTTTCAATTTTAGTCAACAACTATTATTGTTCAGTTGAATCTACCAGGAGTGTGTGAAGATATTGGTTGTATGTATACTGAAATTATGCTTCACTTTTTTTATCAAAAAAAATTTACCCTACTCAAAATGACAGTCATTTCAGTTTGTTTGTGTTTTGGGATTTTCTTTTATATTTTTATTATTCTATAGGAACAAACTAGTACTGGTCGAGGGATCTGATTATCAAAATTTGATTAGGTGGTGCCTCCAGCAGATTATAGAGGATGAGCTTGCCCAGTATTGCTCGTGGACTGGACAAAAACAAAATTTTGAAATGTCGGATTTAGAATTTTGGATGAGACTGAACAGGAAAGATTTGTAATAGAGATAAAAGTTATTTTTTGTTCAACACTACATGTTTTATATATCTTTATGTTTACTTTTTTTAAATACTATTTTTTGTTTTCTTCATTTCAATATATTCTATATTTATTTATGGAAATTTTAAAGTTACATTATATATTTTATGCAGATAAAGTTTTTTATTCAATATCCCAGTAGCATTTAAATTTTTGACATCATCATTCAACTAGTTCGATAATTTTTTTTCTGTGGCAGAGGGTAAGTATCTCATGGTATACCTTCTCTTTCTACACTTCCAAAAAATAGGATTGAAATTCCAGAATTGTGTAAATATAAAAAAAATGAAGGTATACCATGCTGCTCCACCCTGTATACCGCGAAATAAAATTGAAATATAAAAGGGTACCAATATGTAACATTATAGGAATGTTATTGAATAAATGTTTTGGAGCCACATTAAATATATGTAATGAAATTACATTGAAGTTTCGTTAAATATGTTACATTTATGTAATGTTTATCATTAAACATTACATTGTAATATTTATAAGAGGCACAAAGTGCTATATATGCAATGTATCTGTAATATCAAGCATATCTCTGTATAACATCACAAAGTAACAATGTGACATAACATTTATATTTTAGTTATGTTTTTATGTTTAGTGGGCTGTGACTTTGAGCATAGCATAGCAGAAATCTCTTGTCGTTTCGATATCACAATGTTATTATTTTCCAGAACTTGTTGAAGTTGAGCCTAATCAGGATCTAAAATCGGGTATAATATTTAATTTAATAATAAAAAATTCAAAGTGTCCCTTTCAATCTTGCCATTCTCTAAAAGTCTAAATGAACAGCGTTGGATATATCCACTGTTATTTCATATTCACCCAATGTGACTTTCACCATTTATTCCATTGCAAAACACAAAAAATTAAACAAACCGGTACTATAAAAATGAATAAATTAAAAACGGAAATTCCATTTGTTTTGTATAAAAACATGAAAATTTCAAAAATTACAGCAATGACCCTGCTGACAGATTAAAACGGTCTTGGAGAACGTTTTGAAACGTTGACAAACAGTTTTATTCCTGACGTCATTAACCGATCAAGAAAATAGACCGTTTTAAAACAGTTTCAGAACAGTTTTTCAAGAAAAAATGCCTCTATTTTAGATGAAACTGTTTCTAATCAATTTCACCATTTAATGGAAACATTAATATATAGTTTGGTATAAGCTGGTCCTTAGTTCTTCGTTGACTCCTCTGTTTCTTAAACTGTTCCATATTGTCTCCCTTGAAATACTGTCGAAAGCTTTTACCAAATCTATGATTGCTACATACAGCAGTTTATATTTAAAATGCCTCGTGTCGACGGCAGCTTCAAACTTGAATATTATAAAACAATTAATTATTTATGGTAGTATCCTTAGATAATCAGACAGCACTTGAATCTTTAGCATGTCTCCAGATCAGATGTAGACTGGTATGGGACTGCCTACAAAAACTCTTAACCATGGCAAGCCAAAATAAAGTAACTTTTAAATGGGTCTCTGGGCAAAAGGGTATTGTTAGCAGACACCCCAACAAAGCTAGGGTCTGGAACTGCCTTCATTGTACCCGAACCAGTATTTGGTATATTAAAAACTGCTGCACGTAGTTGTACATCTCGGTGGACTCAATCTAAGCGTAAGAAGTAATGAGGCCTCGTGCCAAAGCAGGAACAGTAAACTCCTGGTCAAAAAACCTTCGGAGCTGCTGACTAACGAAAAATTATACCCTAGCAGGGGCCAAATAAGGAAAGTGGCGGGATTAATCACCGGTCACTGTACCCTAAAGAAGCACATGCATACAATCAGCATATATAGGGAGGATGGAGGAACCTATCTGTCGGTTGTGCTTGGAAGATGATTAAACAGCCAGGACATAGACTCCTAGGACTAATGCATACAATTAGCATATATATAAAGGAGTCTATCTGTCGGTTGTGCTTGGAAGATGAGTAAACAGTCAGGACATAGACTCCTAGGACTAGAGTACCTAAGGGGGGATTACCCCAAGGACCTAGTGAAAAGACTGTTGAGACTGCTCTTTTCACATAAACGGCACAACCAAGACCACAAAAAGCATCAGCTGCGGTGCCAAGATCTGGAAGCATCTGATTGGTGGTGCCGAACCAATCAATCAATCTAAGGTATTGTATAGAACACTTTATTTTTGTTTTTCGTTTATTTCGTGGAAAGAAAATAAAAATAATTACTATCCAATCTCCGCCTTGCTCTTTGCATGTTATCTTTTGTACAAAAATAGGGCATCTCTAACGTAAATCTGCATTGTTTCGATTTAGAAATGTAAAAACCCGAGATCGATTAATCTTCATAACTTCGGGTCAGAATTCTTTACGATTTCCTATTAAAGCGTCTCTGAAGTGTACATTAATTGTAGCTGAAAGGCTTCGTTTTCCCACAGACAAACGTGCAGATAGCGACGTGACGACAAATCGATAATTCACGGCTCGACAGGGCTGGATACGTGTAACACTATTTTACGAACGAAAGGAGAGGTAAAGTCAAGCCTATAGCTCGTATTGATGCTTTTTCTTTAACGATACACCAATAATAATGCAATATTTGTTAAAAAAATTAATCGAAAAAGTCAATTTACAAACCCACTTTTCTTCTTCTTCCACCTGTTCAACTTTTAGAATTTGGATACGTGATTGAGATGAGTAGGGAGATATATTTGATTACCACGCAAAATCTTGAATTCATGTTATAACAGATTAAACGAGTAAATGAGTTTGTGAAGCGTCAAACCGATAAAATTATATTTCCTTTTATAATGAGTGACTGATTCGAGGAAAACCCTATTACTTAACATTCACTTGTTAATTTAACAATGCTCTGTCGAACAATTTATCATTTATAGGAATAAAAGCATGCAAAATCTGCTAAGGGCTTTTTGTTGATTCGCAAAATTTTAATCACCATCGTAACATAATCAACACAAATTATAATAGTACGTACATAATTGACAAAGTACACATAAAACCTCACAAAGAATACAAAAAAACTTGAAAATTCAAAATTGGGTATTTAAAAGGGTGGTGTTTAACATGAGAAAAAGTTTACTTTGTTAGGCATGCAATTTTCCGGAAAATCGTCGAGTGAAAATTTTTGTTTTTGGTTTTCCTCTCTAATTGTTTAAATAGTGAATATACAGAAAAACTTCCGAATCAAAATTTGTAGCTGATGCATTTATCTACAAATTTTGTCTACGAAGTTTTTCTGTAAATTAAAAAGTTTACGAGATAAAATTAATTTCAGTAGTGAGCCAAATTTATTAACCGCTCGACTTAAAAGTTAATAATTTTGGACTTATAATATTCTGAAAAAATAAATAAACTCATGTAGAATGTAAAGAAAGATTACAACTTTTAAATAGAAATACTTTCGAATTTGAAAAAGTAGATTTTCTGACTGTAATATCAGTTTATTATAATTCCTTTTTAATTAATACTTATCCCAGCGAAAATTCCTTTTGGATTTAGCATTGCAAATGAGCATAAAACATTATTATTATAAAAGCAAAGCCATCAATATTTAGAATTTTAAACTAATGCTTCTTAAAAATCTGTTTTTTTGCATGCTTAATTTTACTTGTTTTTTAGACTTCATTCAATTATATCTATTTTCGAAATTAATATAATTCAATGAAACTTTACTACTAAACACTTTGAAGCATCTACTTTCGAAACTACTATACAGTTTTTCTATAAATATCAAATTTTTTAAATAATAGACAATTATTTAAAATAAATACTTAAATCAGAGGTCTGTCAGCAAACCTTCTATAACTTTTTATACCGTTTATGATATTATCTAAAAATTTGTGAACTTTATAATGAACCTATTAAGAAGTGATCGCGATACAAAAGAACACACCTATGGCTCAGGTAAGAAAGAGAAGAGAGCACAAATAAAGGTGAAAAAGCAGGTGAGAGAGCGTGGAAAATCGATGATAATAAATTAAAACATTTAAAAAAAAATTATTTTTTTCAATGTATTTGTAGATACTCCATTTTAGAACACATTTCACAGGAAATTTTTTTTTAAATGTCATTGTTTATTTACTATCATAAAATTAAAAACATGATGTCATGATGATGATGGAAATTTCGTATAAATTTTAAAAAGTAATGCAGATACAAAAACAATGTTCAGACAAATTTTGTAGATAAATGTATTAGCTACAATTTTTGATTTGAACATTTTTCTGTGTTTTCATTATTTAAACAGTTAGAGCGAAAAAACAAAAACTTTCACTCGACGATTTTCCGGAAAATCGCATGCCTAGCATTGTAAAGTTTTTCTCATGTTAATCACAACCTTTTTAAATAATCAATTTTGAATTTTCAAGTTTATTGTGTTTTTTGCGGCATTTTACGGATATTTTGTGTACTTTGACTACGCTAAGATGGAATTTTGATTAGTATCTCCTTTAAAGATAATTTATTTCTTTTTTTACTATTTCATATCCATCTTCATCAATTATTATTTACCATATTGTAAAGTATTGCATTAACCTATTAGGTAGACAACCGGCAATACAGAGATAGAACAGATAGAGAAGAGCAACAGCAACGTGGAAGTGATTAAATCATAACTTGCGAAAGTGTTGCCTCTTATTCCTAAATTACAGAACATTACACATATAACCTCTAGTTTTATTTAGACCTACCCCCGTTTAAAATCCTTTTCATTTTTCAAATACTAAAAATATCAGTGAACAAATTCCTTTTTTCATGATAGTTAATTTTTTTCAACTTCTAGTATCCTTTCTGTGATTGATACATAAATTATAATGATCTGTTCCCAACGAAATTTACTCCAATTGTCTTCTTTTCAAACCTTGTACCTCATTGTTGGTGATTGAGAGAAATCAAATACTCTATTCAATTTAAGAGCACTTTTAAGGTTATCAGTTCTTTCAAATAGCACAAGAGAGACTAAACACCAGAAATTAAATGCCTTTCTATACAATACCTCTTTAAAATGTAACGACAAACGAAAATTGAACAAAAAGTAAGGAAGCTAAGTCTATTCACGTTTAACAGTAAATACATGGGATGTCTCGAAGCTCAAAGAATCGAGTTGATGACACCATTAAAGGTTTATTTTGTGATAATAGAAAATGTTGCTTAAGCAGGTATATTTGTTGTAAAATGTTCATTGTGAGGCAACGTTTGTGAATTTTCACAGACACACTTTATATATTTGTTTTTTTTGTGTGTATGTATATTGGGGTGATACCTGAAAGATCTACTTTATGTCAGTTCTGCACAACACTGCTTAACATTCTTTGAACTGCCACCACTTTATCTCCTTTCTCAGATCCTTCTCCCTCATTTGGCTTCCACAATACAAAGGACAGAACTGGATAAGCATTTCCAGCTTCACAGAGCCTAGCCAACCTTGCAGCTCGAATCAACTGTGTTCAAAGCACAAGTGCTACATCCTGACTTTTTATATTTCTCATTAAATATTTCAGATGTGCTTGTCATTGTATTATCAGTCACACATGCTGTACATTCTCAGGGTGGGCCCTACACATTTTGCTCACCCTATTATTCATAAGTTGTGGTTACAATTTTTCATAAATAAGAAAAAAGTTAGCTTATGTAGGGCTAATTACAAGAAAAGAGCCAATGTGAGATCATTTTGCAACACAATGCAATACATTTTTTGTTCCAATCTCCATTTATTTCAAACATGTTTTGAAAAAGATGGTAGCCAAACAATATTATTTTATGTTTTAACAATCGTGATCCAATACAGGAAGCTCATTGATGTAAATAAAGACTGCTTGCATGTAGGTACCTAATACAGTGAAACCACAATGGTCAATAGTTTGCCTGATGATGGCAAACACTACCATCATGAGACTCTCTGACACTAATTACCCCTATTTGCTCGACATTTCACATATAGGTATATTTAGATGATATTATTATGTTCAATATGAAATGAAATTTCAAAATAATTATAAAACTAGAACGTTTCTCTAAATACAAATAAACATATAGCAAATGAGTTCAACCTTATAGAACCATTCAATCACTTGAATGAACAAGTAAACATAAGTTATCTATTATGTGAAACATTTAACATTAGTCATGACTTTGTTTAAAGATTTGTCTAGAAATTTCATATGTTGTTTTTTAACCTTTAAGAAAATATGTAAACCTTTAGTTAAAACATCTATCAAAATGTTTTATACAAAATTATTTGGTTTAACTTAGTTTCAATATGAATTTGTCCTCATGAAAATGTGACATTTCAATATTCGTATAATAGCAGAGACAACATTCAGTTCATAAGCAAATTTATAACTACAAGAGATCATTTATTACAAAAAATAAATAATAATGAAGGGAAGATAGTGTATAGAACAAAATTTTATAAATTATACAACTTGTAAACCAGTGTAGGAAGTGAAAAGTGAGTTTAAGTGTTGTTAAATAAGAAAAATTTAAATACTGAATTTATCATATACAATTCAAAGAACACATATTGAGACTTGGACAAAATGTGAAAATTAATATGGACAACAAGAATATTTATTAGTTTATATTCAAGAACAAACATTTTGAAAATTTCAAATGAAAAAGGTTACTTTTGACTCGACTCGTATAGCAAGAAAAGTCTAGATTTAATTAAAAATGAAATAACAAGAATGCTTTGGATGGTTTTCTATAAAACTATTTGCCGGATTTGACAGCTGGTAGTCAACAATTATACTTGTTAAGGGAAACTTCGTTCTCTTCATAATTACAAATTAAATAAAGTCTTCCTTGGAATTTGGTACAAATTTGAATGTTAAGACATACCTTAAGTGAGGTTAAGTGGTTCCAGAAAAAGAAATTTACCTACTTAATTATAATTCTAAACAAACAAATGGAAATAAGTAGAAGTTTCATCCAAACACTTAATCCTGAGAAGTAAACCGTAAGTTTTTAGTACATTCCAATAAATCGTTAAAACTAACACATCAAAAACACTAAACAAAAATTTCACAATTTGGAACCTGAAGAAACTAATTTAATTTTTTCGTGGCATGGTAGTGAACTTCTGAATAAACTTTGTGAAATCTGAAAAGAAAATTTTTAAATATTAGAATAGTTTAATTTGCAAAAATTTTCTTTACCATTATTTTTTTGGTTAACTAAACTTAATAATATCTATGGTCTATGGGTCTAACTTTCATATATTCAATCACCACAAAAGACTAATTCACAGAAATATACCCATTCAGAGAAATATTTTGATTTGTGTTTCTGATAATAATTATTATATATCTTTATGTTTTTAATACATCTTCCAGATTTAATTAAATGATTTTGTTGTTATTCTGCTTTGGAATTGCTTAATTTATTTTAAAAAAGGGTTAAGTTGACATTTATAAAATAAAAGTAAAATTGAGATTTATGCAACCAAAATTACTCACAAGTGTATAAATTTTATCTAACCAATACCGTTTTGAAACTAATCACCCTGATATAAAGTTCTTATGGATTTTATGAATATTGAGGAATAAAAATAAAATAATAAAAGTTAAATAAAAGGTAAGCAGCTGAAGCAATAATTTTTTTTTGTATGAAGAAATCATCTCATACTCAAAATAATAATAATAAAAATTATTATTAATAAAAAAAATTAAATAAATATAAAAGTGCATTAATAATAAAACTCTCAACATAACAATAGTTCAACGGTCTATACATTTGGGAGATTTAATTCTCCTGAACGTTTGGTGATCATTACATGGATTAACGAATATTACTAAGAAATTTCTCAAACAATCAGTAGTTTCTTGTGAAACGGATCTTTCTTATGCACATTAATGGAAAAATTAGTGGAATGGAAACAAGGGAGAAACTAACTAGTTTAATTATCAAGGTTCTCTTTTTGTAGTTTTAAAAATATTATAATGACATAATTTGCATTCAACTACACTGTGGGCCGAAATAAAGGAGTACAGTTTTTAATTGAAAATATTTTTTAAATTTTTTGGGCGATTTATTTTCTTTTTGCAGGGCTAATAACCTAACATGTCCTCAACATGACTGTAAATTTGAAAGCAAAAATAATGTACAGGGTCGGATTTATAAAAAAAATTATATAACAGTACCATTTGAACTAGTTGCAAATGAAAACTGTCTTAGCTAAAATTTTACTAATATGCTTTTCCAGAACACTTCAGTGAAAAGGAAATTTTCCGAAATTACCGGATTCGCGAAATACCATTTTTTTATTAAATAACATTTTAACAAATAACACATTTATGAAAACAGTAAAAAAATAATTTATAAGGGTCTGCAACGGTCAAATTTTTCACAAAAAAATTAATAACTCAAAAAGTATGCATTTTTCGAAAAAAGCCTTTAGACAAAAGTATACTAAAATTTCACGTAGATTTTAAAAATGTATTAATATACGGGGTGATCTATTCAACATAACAAAGTTACAGTCGACTTCCAGTAGAACCGGAAGTCGGCCATCTTTGAAAATATTTTAGTTAAAAAGATCGTATCCGAAAACCGAAACATAGAAATTTTCATGATTTTACTATAAGTATTTTGCCATATACTGATAGTTTTAATTCGTCGTGGGACTCTGTATAGCTTAATGTTTTTCTGTTTTTTCAAACCCATGCGAAAATGCTGGTTTAACGAATTCGGAAGGAAGAATTTCATTTCTTTTCAATTCATTAAAATGACATGTATGAGTATACTTGGAATTGTAGCGAGGAGGTGATTGTTAAACACTACGCTAATTTGAAGTTGGAAGCACAGATAACGTTGAGAGCACTATCATATTTAATTCAGGATCAATCAACAATATCATTAACAAATCTGTGCTAGCTTTGGCTGTAAACTTGAGAAAATAGCACATCTGTGTCGCATATACTTTGTGTATCTGGTTGGAAGATTAAACTGTATCCAAAATGATATTTGCCGTACATCTGACACCCCTCGACGTGTGGTAATTCACTCCATTTCACTCACAAATCACAGCAATATCAACTGAATCATGAGGTACCCTGATGGTTAACGTCGTTTTAGGAATGTAAATGCATCTGTCTCGGCGAAATGAGGACAGGCCAACGTAACATTCCAGCAGTTTATTGTAAGACAATTTTATCCTTAAATTCGAATGGTTTCGCAGAGTGACTTTATAAAAGTAAATTATTTTGTTGAACCATTTTAAAATAGGGAATCAAAAGATTTTAACTCATTCTAGATATCTAGCATGAGCAAGGGAATTACTTATACAGCGTGTCCACGGATGGGGTATCCTATAGGTGAATAATGATTAAATATTAGTTTTAGCTTGTTCTGAAACCCAAAAAAATAAAATAAAATTCCAGTTTTTCAAAACCCATCTCATTTTATAGCCAGTTTTATGAAATCCGTATGAATTTTTGCACGAAGTTCGAAAATAATGTATTAATCTAGTGAGTGACGTTCACGATGTACCAAGTAACTGTCAACTTTTATAAATAATTTTCAAATTGTCATTCTTTAATAAATATTTGACAACAATGTTAACCAACCAACAAAGAGTATATCTTATTAAGTGTTATGGTATTGGCAGTGGCGGCGCCAGGGGTGGGCGCGGTTGGGCGAGCGCCCAACCTAAATTGTTCTCGCCCAACCGTCTGCCCAGCCTGTTAAATGGAGAAAAATAATAGCAAGCCTCATGAATAGAATAAAAGAAAACTTAAACCATCGCTTTCAATATTGGACCGTACTATAAGAAATATTATTTTGTGCTATACAAAAACTGAATAAGTAAAATATCTATATTATTTTATTTTACTTGTTGCTGTCTATTTGATTTATTGCATTTACGGCATGCTTTGTCTGAAGACGCCCGCTTATCAGTCGGAAGCCTATTAATGTATCATACAATAAACACCCGCTTTGTCGGTCCGGTCGGTAGTCAGGGTAGTCTGTACTACATAGAACTTTTTTTGACACGTGCGGTCGCAATATTGTTGTTACAAATCTCTTGCAAGTAGAAGGGTGTCTAATAAAATAGATGTTATGTATTTCTTTACAATTCTAGCCTAACGTTTTGCAAATAATGTGTTCCTGTGTAAAATAAACTTTAAAATAGTGCCAGAGTGTTTTTTTATCCCATTTATTAATACTAGTTGAAATTATACAAATCTGAAATATTTAAATTAGGTACGCGGATATCTGTATAAACCGAAATAATCCAAATTTTTACTGCCCACCCTCCAAATTTTTTTGCCGGGTATCGCCCAACCGAAAAGAAAAAGCTGGCGCCGCCACTGGGTATTGGGGAAGTTTCGTACCAGTATGCAATTGCAAAATTTACGAAAAAGAGCAGTGGAGGTTGGTTTTTGCAAGAGTCACTTACAGAAAATATTTCAGCAAAACAAAATTCATCCATTCAAACCGAAATTTATTCATACCTTACAAAATTATTATTATGACACAAAGTTAGACTTTTGTGCGATGATTGGTGAAAAACTTATGCATTACCGATTCTTTCACAATAATATTTTGTTTTCTGATGAAGTAACGTTTACAACAAACGGAGTCGTTTCTTCCCAAAATTGTCAATATTGGGCTAGTGAAAAGCCGAGCTACAGGATTAACTGTAAAGGTCTGTTCATATTAACATGCACGTATCGTTTCCAGCACGTATCGTTTCAGTTCAGGAAAATATTGTAAATTTTTTTATATAAGGGTTTACATATGAATTGTACAAATGCATCCACATTATCGGGCACGTTACGCTTCCGTACAGTATTCTCTTGGAGAATATTTGCCGGATGTCGTACATACGGAGCTTGTCTGAACGCATAATATGAATTATCATCAGTTCTTTTCAATGTAATCAAACTGCATTCTATCCATTCTCGTAATATTTAGCATCATCATCAATTAATTCCTTGTATAAGGTCCAAAATTCTCTTTCATCTTTCCTTTTTTTTAACATGTATTGCAAATTTTTTTGATATTTTCTTGTTTTCATCTTCTTCATCCAATAATAGTGCAATTGCACACAATTTTTTATGGCTCAACATACTGAACCGAACTGAACTCAAACGTTTTGTGTCATATAATGTGTATGCTGGAGCCGAAACGATAGGTGCTGGAAACGATACGTGCATGATAATATGAACAGACCTTGGTAGTCAATTTGCTAAAAAAGTTAATGTTTGGTATGCGGTTTTACCGGATCGAATAATCGGACCGTATTGTCTGGAAGATACATTAAATCAGGAGGTATATTTGTATTTACTAGACATCTTCTTAATACCTGAATTAGAAAATATTCTCTTGGAGCAAAGGCGTAAAATGTATTTTCATCATGATGGATGTTCGTCACATTCGACTTTGCTAATTAGAGGCTGGCTGGATGAATATTTTCCTGGGCGATGGATCGGACGTTATGGACCAATACTTTTTCCACCCCGATCCCCCGATTTAACTATTTTAAATTTTTTTTATGGGGCTACTTAAAACAAAAAGTTTACGCAAAAAATTTAAGCTATAATATTGAAGACTTGAAACCATCTATCATGATGATGTTTTGAAGCTGAAAGAGGATATATTGAATATATAGTTTTCATAAAACTGGCAATAAAATGAGACGGGTTTTGAAAAACTTGAATTTTATTTCATTTTATGGGGTTTCAGAACAAGCAAAACTTCTATCAAGAATTACATTTTTCACTAAAACTAATATTTAAACATTTTTCACTTACAAGATACTCCATCCGTAGACACGCTGTAGTTTTATAACAATGAAATATAATATTATTTGAATGTATTTTTTCGCATAAATGTAAAAACACCCTGTATAAAAAATTTCGTGCTAATATTTTGAATACAGCTCTTTATATTTGGCGAAAGAATTGAAGAAAATGAATAAAATATTTTCTGTGTTCAAAATTTTCACCAAATTAATGAATTTAGCTAAGAATAAATGTAAAACTCTGAAAAATGTTACTACTACATAAAATCTTTAATAAAAAATGATAACCAAATTTCGATATCTTTCCCGTGAATTCAGCTTAAACAATGATATGGCATTCTTTTGAAGGTGACAAAACGAGATATAGGTATAAAGAGAACGTATAGATCAAAGTCTGAATCAAAAAGGAAGTGAAAACTCAATGTAGCCATTTATAAGTCTTGTCACGATCGGTTCACTTTATGTTGAAGCCACCTTGAGCCATTTTATTAAAGCTCATTTATTCTAAAGCTTCATCAAGGATGCTTCAGTCTTTTTAAAGCTCGCATTTTACAAGCTATTGCTTCGAGATCGAACCGCACTTCATTTACTTGGCAATGGATATTATGAGAACTGATGGAAGAAATAAAGTTGAACTTGAAATTTTTCTCTGCGCCTTTATGTGGGATTAGTTGTAAAAGATTCTAGTCAAAAACATCGGCTATTATTGAAAATTGTTTGGAATAGTTTATTAATTTTAATTCAACAACTCATTATTATAGATATGAAGTTTTATTCACAATGCTTTGAAACATGAATCGTATCACACGAGTATGCTGCTGTCGGCGTAAATAGGACAAAACTTCGCACCGCAGCTCGTACAACATTTTTTTTATGCATCGAAGTTCGACGCTTCAGAAATTAATGTGTACAAAACATCGTCATGTAACTTACATTCTGCAGTTTCATCTTTTTTTCGCGTAGATAGTTTATAAATTTCGCATTTTCTAATACATGAATAACTACAAGACAAAAAAAAGACGATGGTGACAAATAAATTGAATAAAAATTTACGATGTCTCATGTATAGTTTGGTAAGTTTATCTGAAGCCGTGAAAGGAATGTATCGAGAACATTCGATATTGCCACGTTTAACTATGAAAAAGATAAAGTGCTAAGTATGTAGTGATAATAATTACAAAATAGACTTCCTATTGTTAACAATATTAACAATCTGATTAAACGTTAATTCTTCAATGTGCTTGTTGCTTGGATTTTGTCTATTATCATTATTTTTTCAATTTATGAATATTAAAAGATGAACACTTTTCCAAATTTTTTATTGGCTTCTTCAAGCTCTGGTAGCGTTGTGCGAAAACCATAATTTTCACGCCCTCAGAACTAACTCAATTGGTGAAATTTATCGAAAGGCATCGTTGCTTAGCGACCAGCTGAGTTCCTATTGGCAAGCGCGTGCGTGTGTTCATCCCTCTCACTTCGTCAATTGACTGACATTGATTATCCAGTGGCGTTGGTATT
Organism: Lochmaea capreae; assembly: GCA_949126875.1. NCBI lineage: Eukaryota > Metazoa > Arthropoda > Insecta > Coleoptera > Chrysomelidae > Lochmaea > Lochmaea capreae. The sequence continues at coordinate 17,416,935 of OX421409.1, forward strand.
GTCAGTGTCAGATTTTGAACTATTTCGTATCCATATTGAATTCAAGTACGATTCTTAACATTATTTGTTTTTAACAAATACCGTGTTTTGTAAAATACATAACCTTTAAAGCAAAGCAAAAATCAATTTCTATATATAATTATTATATAATAATGATTATTATTTTTAATACTTTCATGAAAATAGGTACCGAACGCCATTGGTACGTTTTTGACAGATATCTGCTATGTTTCCTCGCCCCTTACCGATGCCGCGTAGCTTCAGATAAACATGTCAAACTATATGTATATAATATTGAGGAAACTCTCAGAGACTAGTAGCTCCTTTAAACCTCTTTTCCGGATGAATCTTGGTATATCTACAGGGTTTAACTTAGGTAAATGTCCCTCTCCTATTCAGTTATCTCCTAGGTGTTGAGCTATAGGGTCCTGAATTGCTGTGCGATTCGCAAGTATTGGAGGAAGGTTTCTTCTTCCATGCCACAGAATCTACATTCTTCTTCCTCCACTATTTTGAGCCTTTTCAGGTTCACATACAAGGGACAATGTCTTAGTGCCATTTTACTTTGACTTATGCATTCATTTGATCTGAAAATGTTGTAGTCACCCAAAAGAATCTTTGATTATCTAAGCCCTATTAGATCTTTCCAATGGTCTGATCTTCTTTTTTTTCGGCTTTGTCGATTTCTTCCAATATCACTTTGGAGCTGATACCGCAAAAGTGTTCCTGTCCCCAAAAGGGTGTTTATCTGCTATTTCATTTCCTTCTATTCCAGTGTGTCCTGGAATCCGTAGTAAGTATTGTTCTCGCCTAGTTCAATGAGTTTGCCTAGGCATTCTCACACCATTTTGGAACTGATTACACAAAAGCTCAGTGCTTTAATGGCTGCTTGACTATCCAACATTATGATAATCCTCCGCCGCCTTCTATATCCTTTGTTAATATTATAACGTGAATTTCCGCTTGGAATATACTTGGGGTTTTTCCCAAGCTTTCACATTGTTTGGTTCCTGGCTCCTACACTCCTATTCCAGTTCCTTCTATTGCTTTTGAGCCGTCTGAGTACCATTGAATTGCATTCTTTCCAAGTCTGGTAATGGTATTTGGATTCCATTCCTCCTTGTTGTTTAATTCCGTAAAGAACTTCTTTGATTTGATTTGATATACTTTTTCATCATACCATCTTGTGGCATGTCCCAGATTTTCTGATTTCTAAGAAGTAAAAGATGGTTTTTCTTAATGATTCCCTATCTCATGAAAACTGCAGACTTTTGAAGGAAAATCAGCTGCTTCCATTAAAATACGATTATGAATGATAATGATAGTGTAATAAATCTGAAGACTCACAGTCTCTGACTGGTGGTGCCGAACTCACCAATCAATCTTCATATCTGCACGAGTGCGTTCGACAACGGCAAATTGCAGAACAATATAACATTTTTATACCCTTTATCACTTCTAAACGGAAAGTCCGAAATAATTCAAAGATAAGTTAAAGTGCACAAAATCACTTAATATGAAAATATTCAACATTAAAAATGAACAAATTTCTAATAAATTCGTTAAACTTGAACATAAAAATCACAAAGGTTCGTTTCAAACAAAGAAAATGCGTTTTTCGTCAATTTCAGAGACTTAAATTTTTATCAAATTATAGACATCAACGACCCAACTTGTCACAGAAGTATCCAAAAATTGGATAGCGAATAATCCTTCCATAACAATATTTTGAATTACCTTAGACGCATTGTGTTTATATATTATATTTTGCTGTTCAATATTTATTTTTTAACATATATGTACGTTATTTTCAGGTGAGTCGCTATTTTTCAGAGCAAATATTATTCTTCGAAACGGTGAGTACACAAACGTATAGATTAATGCATGTGTAATTTAATAAACGAAAAATAGAGAATCGTATATTATGAATAAAATGTTCAAAGTTGACGCAAAACGTTTTCAACCGTATCCGTTGCTTGACCAAATAATTGATATTCGTGTGTCTATATAATGTTTTTAACTAATTTTTATACATAAATAAATCTGTATTTTAATTCATTTTCTATTGTGGATTTTTAATAAAAAGTGTAGCAGTGTGATATGGAATTTTCACCAAGTAAATATCAGCTTTTTATAAAGGGCGGATCTGACTCCACTTGCCTGACTTACTGACTATAATTAATAATAAGCGTCTCTTATTTCCAAAAATTGAAACTACAAATAAAAATAATTATAAATAACGGGCGAAGTTTATTTTTACAACCCGAGTAGAAACATGTATTTATATACAACTATTTCATAAAAAAAGATAATTAACATTTTGTTGAATATTAATTAAAATGCCTTTTGTATTAAAGAGGTCGTGTCCAATGACAGACATAAATTAATTTTATGAATCTTAGAATCCAATTTAAACATTTCAATGATAAAATGTACTTTCAAAAAGTAATGTATGTATGTAAGGAGAATGTAAATATTTAGAGAAACAAACTATAACCGTGACAAAAATCCAAAAACTGTCCAGTTAGTTTTGACTGTCTAAAATTTATTCTAATATATGCGAGATCTTATTCCGTCTTCGTATACAAAAAATCAAACGCGGACAAGATTTTTGAACCTTTTGAATTTTCTTTTTGTAAGTAATTGTTAGATTGGGACCTTTATATACCCCTATTGTTTATAGCAAGAGGTGTATGATTGAATCCCTCTTAGATTACTTTTTATGGAAATATTTGAAAAGTAAAATATACGCCAGCCACACAGCCTGGTTTATCGAGAGAATTACGTGCGTCGTTTTCGGTGAAGGCGAAGTAGAAGGTATGAAATCTGTATGCCTATAGTTTATTTCAGAAAGGCGAGAAAGGTATAAAACCTCATTAGGTATGCAAAGGGAACACAGAGTGACCCGCGTATTTCATAAATCGATGTTTGTGTAAATTTGCAATAGCCAATAGTTCTTTTTTTATCAAATTATCTTCAAATTCAATACTTTTGGTGGTTAACCAGTCAATAATTTCTTTTTTCTCCAAGATGAAGTTAAAGTCTTCTCTATGCGTCGACAATGATAACTTGCGTTATCCATAACTACTACTGAATCAGCCGGAAGATATTTTATCATTTCACCAAAATAGTCTTCAAAAACTTCCGAATCCATGTCCTCGTGGTAATCTCCCGTATGACTGAAAGGTTAGCAAACCTTTCCAATATGGACGATTATTAGTATTTTCCCTTCACCTGAAGGCACCTTAATACCCGTTGACAGGCTTTCCATGAAAGCTTGGCGAGCACTGGTTATATTTTTGTCTTGCCACATTTTTGGTACTGTATAACCTTCATTAATCCACGTCTTATCAAGATAAAAGATTTTCTTCTGCACTGTTCTGTACTGCTTTATACTTCTTATGCTTTTCCAAGGCAAAATCCGTATTTCTCAAAGTGGTCCATGAAAGTTTTTTAGTTATCAACGGAATACTGTCATCCTGGCCAAGCTCCATTAAAATCTTATCTAGGGTGGGTATTTCCTTTTTAAAATAAAAAGAGTGAACTTTTCTTCGAATTACACTTTTACACAGTTTTCATCAAGGACTTTTACTGGTCTGCCTGGACTTTTCTTGGGAGGCTCCACTTGGACTGCTATCTTTCTCTCCCGCAATAATTTAAAAACGGTGGACTTTCCAACTCCAGTCATTCGGGAACATCGGTCGACAGTTTCTTGTACAGTTAATTTCGGGTAATCGTATTTTATGCAATCGTGTACATTTAAAATAATAAGTTTTTCATTCACTGACAGTGGAGAATTATTGGAACATCTTTTCGTTGGTGTAAATGTCACCATTTTATTACTAATCTTATAATACTGTGAACACTATTTACGGCTTAACAGCAAATACTGATGCGTTAAACTAAACAAATATACTTATAAAGGTCTAAAAATTTTGGTTAAGCCGAATCTGAAATAGGGTTGGAATTAGGTAGAGGCACTAATAGAAGGTTAAACGGTACCTGTTAAACGCAAAACGTAACTGTATAATCTACTACCTAAGTAATCCCTATACAATATTTCGAACTTGATACTTCAGGCCAGAAAACATACTTTTCCTAATTCTCTTACGCAATTACTTGAAATTTTAATATTACAAACAATACTATTTCAAGACCTACGCCTATGGCCGACACCAAAATTCAGCCCCATTTTATTACCCTATACCTTTCCGAAATAGACAATAGTTTTTTTTAGGCAGGTAATATCTGAGTACATTTACTTTCTTCCTAGCGCTGAAATGAAACCATAACTAAAGTCAAAAATGAAATTATATTTACATCCTCGTTAATCTTGTTGAAAACCACTAAAGACCTGCCTAATCACCTCACCTTGTACAAATATCTTTGAAATCGTCTGTATCCGACCAAATATTCCAGAGGCCACCTTGAGAATATTGACCCGATTTTTAACCCTGCTTAGAGTCTCATGAAAGTCGGTTTCCCAGTTGGGACTGTGAGTAAATCTCACTCCCAGGTAGGTGACTTCCTTCCGTCTTTAACTCGAGAGCGAGATGCGGAAGTTGGGAGAGTTTTTCGTGGCATGTTGACGCCGAAGTCCAATATCGGGAGCTACAACAAGGATGAATTTTCGATTATTATTAACGTTACAAACAACCTTTTTTCAGTATTCAAATAAACAGTTAGTAAAGTAATTAGGAATTAAAATATCAACAGATGTCGAAAGGAATAATTATAAATATTCAACACTCTATGAATTTTTTGAAAAATAACATTTTTCAAAAACAGTGGCCGTTCAACTAAGGAGCAACAACTACTTCCCTTGCAATATGCACCGCCGGATATTGAATTACACCCCTAAGTCAAACGGGGTTGGTATATCTACAAGATATTTTAAAACCAACCTCTCTGGTTTGCAATTAGAAGGGACAACACAACTTGTAGACCGGTTTCGGCGTATTTGCGCCTCATCAGTACAAGGTATGTGGTGTCCGTCCGAGAATCTCTAATCCCGGACTGGAGAGTACACTTCAATCACAATCAATACATGTCTTCCAGTAACGGAAATGTAAAGATTGTGACGGTAGCGACCTCTTCACTTCCAATCGCAAACCAAAAACCTTGAATTTTTGACAACAAACCACGTAGGCTTGAAACAATAAATCTTATTACAGTTTCCTGTAATATTGTCGTATTTAATAGAGAAAGGAATAATTATAAATATTCAACACTCTATGCATATTGCACGGGAAGTAGTTGTTGCTCCTCAGTTGAACGGCCACTGTTTTTGAAAAATATTATTTTTCAAAAAATTCATAGAGTATTGAATATTTATAATTATTCCTTTCGACATCTGTTGATACATTCACTCTATTAAATACGACAATATTACAGGAAACTGTAATAAGATTAATTAAAATATCAATATATAATTATAATGAAAGTTAGAGTAATATATTATCACAATTATTGCCCTCATTGAAGTGGCAGATTTTAATTATCATCGATAAATCACTTTCTGTAATTTGCTGATTTTATCATAAATACTTTGACCATATGTATTAAATATCGGCAATCAATTGCAGAATTGTGCAATTATAAATTATCATTATTATTATACTACTATTATGCATATTACAGGAGTTTAATATACGATCGAATAAAATTGTAATGATTCACTGACAGGGTTATTATAAATTTAAAATAAACCAATCACGTAACTCCAAAATTAGTTCAACCTTACAAAATCGTACGACCAGATTTTTCGCTTCACTATTTCCAAGTCTCACCAAACTGACTGACGACATGTAGTATGATTTTGCCCAGAATTAGGATACGGTACCTATGGATCTTATTGTTTTTGTGTCTTCTGCTGTATTCTCGTTTTGCTGCCGATAGTTCTTTGTTAAATTTTGTATTTTCGAGCTACAAATGAAACCCAATTAACAGAATATTTACCGACCCCCTTTTCAAATTGATAACAATAACTAAGCTCGATGCTGCCTCAATTGGGTTACTGAACGAGTTCCTGGATTTCCCTTATTGGTGTTTACAAATTAGCACACAAATATTGAAATAATTTCATGATTTTCAAGCTGGTGAACATTATACATCTGTTCCGAATTCACCTTGATTTTATGTTAATACATATATGTATACTAAAATTGTTATACAGTGCTGGTTATGTGTTGATGAACAAAATTAGGACATGTGGTTACTGAGCACTAGCAACTGTTCCTTATTTACGAAAATTTATTGATATCTAGTTAGCCTAGACCAGTTCCATGCATAAACAAAATATTGCGATACCATAGCAACGAACAATAACTTATTAGAAGTGTCAATGTGAAGTTTGACGTCGAAAAAGTAAACCAGAGTTACGCAATATTGGAGTATCGAGCCATCATCAAGTACCTGTATTTAAAAGGGTTAAGAGGTAAGCAGATTTACGAAGATATGCTTAATACTCTTGGTGATCAATGTCCTTCGTATGCGACCGTGGAAAATTGGACTGCAAGCTTCAAAAGTGGTAAATTTTCCATTGAAGATGACGATCGATCGGGAAGGCCAGTTTCTGTGTCAGTCCCCGAAAATATCGATGCAGTTCATGACATGATTTTATCAGACCGTCGAATTGGGCTAAAACGGATATCTGAAGCACTGAATATTTCATACGAACGCGTTCATCATATAGTTCACGTCAATTTGGACATGAGAAAAATTGCTGCAAAATGGATCCCCAAATGTTTGAATGTCTTTATTGGATTAAGATCCGGGCTGCTAGCGGGATGTGACAAAACCTTAATGTCATGTTCTCCCATCCATTTTTGGTAGATTATGCCATAAATGACATGAGGCTCCGTTGAAAGATGAAATTTCCTGATCGATATATCTTTGCTGCACTTGGTTTACTGTGGCTTCAATAAATTGTAAAGTTCCGAACCCTCTGGCCGACATACAACCTCACACTATGATGTAACGAGGAAAATCTACAGTTCTTTAGGGTGTGTTGTAACTCGGTAGGTTAAACCATTGTTATAGTTAACCATTGGTTAACTTCAAAAGGTTGTTGTAACACGAAATTTTAGACGTTCACCAACTGGTTAACCTTCGAAAAGTTTACCATCTGATCTCGGAGAGTTAACCTATTTTCAAACACGGAACAATGCAATTTTACTTGCTCTATCTGATTGTCTGTTTTAATTTGACAATTTATATTTGCAATTGACGTTTCATAGTTATTTTGGTTAATAAGTAAAAAAATAATTTATATCAAGATATATTTATCCCGTTCAACATTAAGTACGAATTGTTATAAACAAAATGGGGGAATTGGAAGAAGCATGAGCTGATTTACAAGAACTCACAGATGATGAGTTGTTCGAGCCGAAAATGATTCCTAGAGCCTCTAGAAACTTACCCATTATATAGAGAAAATTAAAACTAATAAACTGAACCGAAATAGCTATATTTATTATAAAAAAAAATTAGTCAAATTATTTTACAAAACGCTTGTTTCCCATACCAAATACAATCGAGAACACTTTAAAATACCCAGCATGAAACTAAATTACTAAATATTAATGACAACAACGGAAACGGAAGGTTGAAATATCAACTGGAATCCATTGGTTACGTGATCCTTGATCAAAAACTCGTGTTACAACGGAAAAAGGCTTAACTACTGAATAGTGGTTAAACATAGTTTAACCACTGGTCTCGTGACCTGTGGGTTAACCTACCGAGTTACAACACACCCTTAGAGGCAATCCTTATAGAATCATTTTGTTTTTTTCCCGAACAGACATCACATACATAAAATTTACTTCGTCGCTATATAACTTTGTACCAGTCATGTTTGGTCCACGAAAACTTTGATTCGGCCCAAATGTGACGATTAAGTAACTCATGATGATTTCAGTACCTAGTGAATTACGACTCATAATTAATAATGTGAACTCCAAAAAAAAACACTAATCCAATATAGATATATTTATTAAAAAAAATTAATAACGGTCAGGTCACTATGATCCAATAGAACATCATCGTATATCTTGATCCTCAAATAACTTTTTGCTTCACGTCACTTGTATAAAAGTTTTCTGGGAAAGCTGATATCAACTTTAGCGATCGAGCGCGACCGCAACCTAAAAGAAACGTAACGGCAAATCGGGTTATAATGTCCGAAGGGTCGAATAAAACAAAAACATGCCGCCACCAAGTTCTCCATCTGTATTTGCAGATCCGGACTGTACGAGTACATGATGGTTAAACATCTACTTACTAAACGATAAGATTGTACATTATATTCATTGTAAATACATTGCTGTCTTTAATTTCCAAAATTTTTTGTCCCAATAACATTTACCATTTTAAAAATTCACATTTCCAAGTAGACTCAACTCATAAGGAGAGTGGAAATTGGCACAAAGATGCTTGGACTGGGTGCATTTCTATATTTAGACTTCACATCTCTAGATTCAACCTCAAGAACATCAAGACGAAAAGGCATGGATGAGACCTGTCGCAGGTGGATAGACTGCATGCAAAAATAAAGAAGAATCTACTCCTTTTTAGTTGGAGAAGCATTGGCAGTCAAATTCGCCAAGGGTTGTCCGCATAAGGTTGGTCTTGTCTCCCTTGTTGTGGTACCTAGTGACGAAGGACCTGTTTACCATACTGGAAAGTAGTGGACACAAAATGTTTGGATACGCATGCGTTATAGTCCAACGACAATTCAAACAACGGTTTGAGAAAGAATACAAATAGCTTTTAATCTGGTAAGCATATGAATAGAAGAGTCTCTCCAAATTAACTAATGTAGCTTTCACACGAAGAAGAAATAAGTTACAGAGCTCAGGATCTATGACCCTTTAAGTTACCTACATCCAGCTGTAGGGGAAAGTATATCTCGGCTTGATTTCATATTCTAAACTTACCTGGTCTGACAGAAAAATTTATAATATTAAACAAATAGCACATTTCACTTTATTCAGCCCAGTACTGACCGACCAAGTTTCTGTTCTGCCGTCCCTAGCCAATCCACCCTGTTTTTTTCCTATAGCTAGATGTCGCTCAGCATAAATTTTCCCTTGAGAATGTGAACAGGATCGGTTTACACATATACCACAGAGTAGGGACTGATTTATGAGGATTTATGAAGTCAGATTGTGTAGTTTTTCCTCGAAAGGAATAGACGGTTAGGAAATACAAGTTCGTTAGAAAAGTCGGGTTTTATTTCCTAACGGGATAGACGAGAAGGAAAGTTTTCTGTAATGGACAGATATTTCGCAATTCTTCGTTGACAATACAATATAGTAATAAAATATAGGTTGTTTTGAACTTATTGTATAAAAAAATTCAATAGGTATATTATCGTTTTTGCTTGAAACTTTCTACTAGAGCAAGTACACTAACTGGCGCCGTGGTTTAGTTGGTTAAAGCTCCAGTTTAGTACACAGGAGATCACGATTTCGAATCTCCGCGGCCACATGTTGTTTTTAAACTTGTTGCATTTATAACGCAACCTTTAAACTCGATTTTTATCCATTTTAATGGCTCACATTAATTCTACATTTTGCACACTCGTCGAGGACCGATGACAATACAATATAAGGTTTGTTCGTAGAAAGGAATTTCCAATCGATTGGAAATGTCTCAAACTCTTACATTTCGTTTGTGATTCGTTGTGAATTGATTGACCGAGTGGAAAATTTTAACAGTAGAGAGCATGACGCATGACATTTAATCATCAATATCTACTCCTATTCATCTGATTGAATAACTTTGAATTGAATTTTTGGTCGACATTCAAGATATGTTTGTACTTTTCAAACCTAAGCTATATTTTAGAAGGAAGTGGTTTGCTCAAATACCAAAAATGCGTCACTACACTTGTTTCTAACTGAAAATTTGATCCCGGTCAGCGAATTATTCTGATAGTTGGCAACTGGTCCGAAACTGCAAATTTATTTCTTCGAACAAAGTATTTTTAAATCACCAACTGCTAAATTGTTTCTACAAATGCTTTGTTTTAATGCGCTTGTATCTGACAAACCTATAATAGTAGAATATTTGAAAAAAGCATAACATTGATCTGGCATCGAGTTTGAAAAAAAAACACAAAATTAATAGTAATTTTTTATTGGACTTTTGAGAGGTATAAGTCGTCAAACATTTTTTTAATTTTCGTACTTGTATACACGTTAATTGACGTTTAATAAACTCCAAATTTTGGGGGTCAGTGAAAGACAATTATTAGCTGAGTGGTTGCCTTTATGAATATTGGGTTTGCGTCGCGTCGTGCCTAAATAAATATTTGCCAATGATTGGTATTACGATCATGCCTAATAATCGATATAACAAATGTATTCAAATTAATGGAAATTTGGTAGAAGCCACCGCTGCTTGCTTGAATTAGTATTTGTTCAATATCTGGTTATTTTTACATTGGTGTTTGAAATTTTATAAACATTTTTGTTTATTTTTTAATCCAAAATAAATTTTGTCAAACATCTACGGAAATATTGCAGTTACTATTTCGAAAATACGGATTTTTGAAGTTCCAGGGCAACCACTTAACTAATTGTTTTTTTGCTGACCCTCAAAATTTGAAGTTCATTAATCGTCAATTATACGGGGATGTTCAAAAATAAAAAAAAACAATTTTTGACGACGTGAATTTCAGATACCGGTAGAGTTACATTACTACAAATTTACCTTCATGTGATTCGAGAGATACTCTTTACAGTGTGGCAACGAAAAGTCCAAATAATTTTTTTAAGCCTCCTAAAAACGTAAGCTACTGATCTATATCAAATGTTAATGATGATATTTTTAAACTACTATAATTTGAAGTTCATCAAATTTCAATTAAAAACTATAACTAGATGTTGCGATCTTAAATGAGTCACACATTTTACAAAATCATTCCCATTAATTTCTTTCGCCGACGCGGTGGTGTCATCTGTTTGTTTTCTGCAATCAATAAATCGTTGGTTTATTGATCATAAATTAAATTTTGCGCCATCTCTGAACCCCAAGATTAAAGCCATTAAATAGATAAATCGTCGAAGGGGCTAATAAGCTGTCCATATAATGTGCATATTAAAAAGATGAGGATAGTAAATTACATGATACTATTCATCATTTTTACAATACCATTCATGTTCTATTGTGAGCAAGAAAAAAATCTGAAGAATAGTTTTTGTTCAGTTGAATACAGATCGGAAACATCAACTAAAAAAATATAAAGAATTGCAAATATATAGTGAACTCACTGATCATCGACAACCGGATTCAATTGATGCCAAATACTTCGAAAATAACGACCTACCACGGTGGATCTCTTAGCGAAGCTCAAAAGAGAAGGATTTCGAGCTCTAGGATAGGCAATAGGTTTTTCACATTGTTTTCTATTAAGAAATTTCAAATAATTCTTTTGAACCCTTTTTCTACGACCTTGCAGACCAGCATAATATCTTTAATACCCTTTTTCTACGTTCTACCGTCCTAAAAAAACTTAATTCATAATATTTATCCCATCTCCCACACATTTTGCACACGTCCTGACTGTACACCTTTTTTGTTTCTTTGCCGCTCCTAATTTTCAGTTGCAAAATATGTCTTTGCTTTGTGGTGCGGCATACTTATAATTTTCTCTAAAAGAAGGTCTTTATTAGTTCCTAATGCCTCTTTAATACATAATATTCATAATGAGGTATTTTACAAATGAGACTCTAGGGTGAGTTGAGACTAAATTGATAAAAAATCCAATTAAAAATCAGTCAAAAAAGTTTTTCAAAATAATGTCCATTCTGAGCAATACATACAGTTCGTAACTTATAAATATCAACCCACGTGATCAAAGTGCCAAAAAAGAGACGTTCGCTTGTATTATGTCATTCTTTTGCTGCTGTCAATCAGTATGTTTTACAGCCTCAATCCTAATAAATATTGAAATGTATAGGTCGCATGTTATCAAAAATTATGAATATATGCTTAAAGAAAGGTTTCGTAATAAATTTCATATGTAATACAACTCGTGGGTTACTTAATTATTAAACTCAAACTAACATTAGTCGTACTAAACACTTTATACGTTGGCAAAAATGCGCGCTATTGCCGCCATTAAAATGGTTTATCTGGTACAGTTGACGTCTTGACATTTTTAAGGTTATGTTGTGACAGTTTAATATTGATCAATCAACTTTTCGATTATTTCATCTCCTTGTTATAAAAAACTTCGAAAAACTGAGTAAATTTTCACAAGCAGTGATGAGTTGTCAAAGCTAACGTATAAATGAAACTTAATAACACTGCAATAGTTGATGTATTTACTATTCATCTATTCCTGACTATTTACAGCATGTATGAAGCAAGTAAGTATGAGTTTAATATTATACTCAATCAACTGTATTTATTGTATCATGTTACACTATTCATAATACTTAGCAATTATATTTGCACAATTTATTTACAAATAATCCATTTCATTTTAGAAATGTTACTGTTTCAATAGGAGGAAAAACAATTATTTTATTTTGAATGTTCCTAATCATAGTTTCCTAAAATATGACACACATCCACACAGTGGATTTCCAAGAAAAATAAACCACAATATAAATTTGTTTTTATTAAAATGAATCTTGAATTTTCCAACTATTTCATACATACCTTTTTAGGCTCAATAGGGTTTAAAATAATAATTTCTTACTTAGTGCTGTACTTTTAGCATACAAATAAAAGTTTTATACAGAAATAGGTTCAAGTTTGTTTATATACAGTAACTATCAAAAACTAAACCTAACTTATAGCCAAATAAGAGAAGAATATTTGATAACTTCATTTGACATTTACTAGATTCTCATACTATTTCAAGAGCTTGGCAACATAGTCCAGTTATGACAGAAGTCACGTGGGTTGATATTTATAAGTTACAAACTATAGTTAGATTCTCCTGACATTTATGAGATGTAGCTGCATCAACCATTACGGGTGTAATTTCTAGACACATGTTTAGTTCATTAATTTTCTTTAAAATTTCTTATTTAATTCCCAATATTCAAAATTCTTAATTTGACTCAAGTTAAATAGGGCGGACTCAAAAAAGATTATGATTTTTGACATCTTTTACAAAACCTAAAGAAGATTGCAATAAAAAATCATGGTCCGGATTCAAAAACTAAAGTTGATGGTGATCCTGTAAAGACGAAACGTCGTAATGAAATTTTTGGTATGGTAAATTATAGTTTATTAAAAACAGTTGGGGATAATTTTTTTGATATATTTTATAATAACTACGGCACATTTAAAAAACTAAAAGGACCATTTTCGGATTTTGTCTCCGGATTAAAATATTTTTGAACCTTATAATCTTTCGTCAATATACTAAACTTTTTCTACGTTTAATAACTGATATTGTATCTATTGCGGTTTGTGTACGACAATTCGGTTCACCCTGTATACAAGAAACTTGTGTATGTCATACTAATGTCTTTTCCTCAGATTAAAAGTATTCATTTATCATACCCTCTTGTTACCCTTTTGAAATATCATACGTCGAGTTGATGTAAAACTGGAATGCAATATTCTATTATGTAATGGCAGTTAATCCTTCATACAATGCGGTAGTTTTAGTTTGAAATTTTGGACACGTTTTTCACGGTGAAACGGCTTCCTGAATATAAAATACGATCTTACCGAAAACACTTTTAGAGAAGCGATACATGTCCACTTGACCCGAAGTCTTTTGCATGAAACTATTAGTCGAGGCAATGAAGCACTAAAAAGGCCAAAGATAAGAAATCTTTTAGAGGTCGCTGATCACGATTATGATGTTCAAATTGACCTCCCAAACACCTGGAGCTCAGGAACGCTGACGAACGTCATCTCCGGGGACTATCCCGAACTTTATGAGAGAGGTTGGAGAAACTGGGCACTCGGGGGTTTTTTGGGTCGCTGAATTCGAATATACCATCGGTGAACACCCTACGGACACCTGGTGGACCCCAACCTGTACGCAGACGTCATCTTCGAGAATTTTTCTGGAAATGTCGACAATAACGAACCGAAAATCCTTTTTGTGTGCGCTGAATCCGAATTTTATGTTTCAAACGACCACCCGGACACCTTGTGCGCCCTAACCATGCCCTAAACGTCATCCCCGAGGGTTTTCCAGACACAATTGAAAAATACACCTGGTGCGCCCTACCCTGGCACTGAACGTCATCCCCGTGGGCGCGCCAGGTGTCTGTTGGGTGTGCGTCGGTGCTATATTTGAATTCAGCGACAGGAATAACCCCCAGTAACGATTTTTTTTTGGACTTTTCCGATTGTGTCTGGAAAACCCTCGGGGAAGACTTTCAAAGCCAGGGTAGGGAGCACCAGGTGTTCGGGTGGTCGTTTTCAACATGAAATTTGGATTCAGCGCACACAAAAAGCCCCCATAACGATTTTCGGTTCGTTATTGTCGATATTTCCAGAAAAATTCTCGAAGATGACGTCCGCGTCCAGGTTGGGGTCCACCAGGTGTCCGTGGGGTGTTCGCCGATGGTATATTTGAATTCAGCGACAACCCCCCCCCTGAAGGAGAAATTAATCGATCTACTAAGACTAATTGTCTTAATTTATCTTTCTCAACTCCTTCTAGTAAGCTTATTACAAACCCTCAATTTATCCCACTTCTAATCCATAAGAGGGTCCAGATATCATTTGGTCAGGATTATATCTCTTCTTGGTTAAGTTTTAAGTATACTACAGATAGAAATTATCCTCATAAAAGCGAAATGTTCCAACCAGAACACAACTGGTGTTAAATCTTTGCTGGAAACAGTCGATTCGTTCGATTTTACTAGCGTTGAGGGAGTTTTTTATGTCTTCGCGGTTGTTTTGCATTCTAAAGCTTTTATCTTCCTGTCGTTCCAATGGCAAGTCGTTTATTGTATTGTGGGGTAAGTTTAAGCTCCTTAATCTTGTCTGATTTTTTTTCTCTGACCTATTCGTTTGCTGTCAGCGATGAATTCATTTAGAATTGTTGGTGTCATTTATTTATTCTAATACCTTGTTATGTTGCGATTGATACATTTCATATAATTCCCAAAATAATTCTCCAGTTTGTAAGTAAGTACAGGGTCTTTTTTATATTTCGTCCAGTTCACTTACCACAATATTTTTTATACTGTACCCTTTACGTACTTGATTTCAATCCGGAAAATAGACTTTTACGGGATATACTATCCCGTAATGAAATTTTACAGGCTTTTACATATTAAAAACTAATAAAAACTCAGTTATGCTTCAAAAATATGAATTTTTATTTATTGAAACAGTAAAACAATGAACAGGAAGATTTGTTGGGTATGAGATTATTTCGTGAAAATCGGATGATGACAATCGCTGACAGTATCATATTATTTAAAAACAATATTATTTTTCTATGGGTACCAACTACAGGCCAGCTATCTTAGCAAATGCAAATTTCAGAAATAGCGAATAGCAGTATGAAATAAAATGTTGTACGTCACACGTTTCGAAATTCCTTACTTGGCTGTCGCCTCGTCCGTAAACATCTCACTCGTGCTGTAAAAGTGTACTTACCGGACTAGTAACGTGAATATCTATTACATGATTCTCTATAGCCTATATAACTGAACAATAACTTACTGGCTTCATCCTCTCTTCTTTCTTACCACTTTCTAGTAGCTCCTAGTGTTCTAAGCATGAGACCCAAAAGATCTATCATGTCCCCTTTCCTCTACTTACTTCCTGAAGAAAGTCTCAGAGACTAATAGCTTTTTTAAGCCTATTTCCCGGAGAAATTTTGGTCATTTTCTAAGATTGTTCTGATGTAACTGTGAGACGCTGGACCACAGTTGGCAAAAACTGTATAGAAGACCCCAAATGAGTCCAGAAGACTTCTACAACCAACCAGTAAAGAACCTGTATGAGCTAATAAAGGAATAGGCTGTAGAAAGAACATTAGGAGAATTCACAATAAGCCCAAGAGGCTGAGGTGCTGCCGGCGAAGGGACGGCTCCTGTTTTGCTGAACATAGGTATAACTGAAACTATTTTACCTTTTGTATGTTCCTTGCTCATTATTCTCTTTGTTATTTATTTTGGGATATCAAACTACAATCTTTTTCCTCCGAAGTAAACCTCGGGAACATTATTTGTATGAACGCGGAACCAGAAAACCTAGTAGTCATTATTTTGAGCACGGATGGATTTCCGAACATATTTATAAATGTGGGTTCAGGATTTGAAAAAAAAAAGTGGATATATTTGATTATATTATTTATTAAATAAGCTTAACTGTGAGTGAATATTGACAAAACATGTTCGTTTTCTTAGGGTCACTGCTTGTTCATTGTTTCAGTATAGCCGGCATAACCTAAAAAAGATTGACACAATATTTAATTAAATAGGTATAGTAACCATAATATTGAATTTTTGTTCGTATGGTCGTCCAATGAAGCTGCTGTGACTAGTTTCTTATAGGCAGAAGGTAATTGATGAGCTTTTATCCTGGTATAGCAAAAATTATACTAATTTTGAAGAGCTTGATTTGATAACTCAGCAATTTTGACCCATGAGTTCCCAATCAATAATATATTCTTTCAATCTCTTAATTTTCATCCAAACTGGTTGTTCACTATGTATTACAATCTTCTTCTTTTAATGGTCCAAAAAACGATGCAATTTCTTAAAGATTTCTAGCTCCAATCTCATCTTTCACGTATTTGTAAATTTTATAATCACTAGTATAATTTTTTTGGTTTCTAGATATAATACTTTCAAATAATCTAAGAGTACTTACTAGGTGGAGTGCTGACAACTAAAAAGGTGGAAGAAAAAAAATATTAAAAATACTTTGTATATTAAAATCTAAGCTGAAATTTTATGTTTCTGTACTCACCACAGTCAACATTCCATGACCAGTCACACATCTTAGCTTCGTTGTCCCAATATTGATTTTCTGGGCAGTTCAATAAATAGGCTTTATTATTGGAGCACTCATAATACTTAGAGCAGTCGTAAGGATATGGTAAATACTGATGCTCGCCATTACATTCAACTTTTGGAGTAGTAGAAGGTACTGTTGTGGAATGAGTGGAAGCTGTTGATGTTTCAATAGTAGCTGGAATAATGTAACATTTGGATATTTGTGGGGAGCTGACGGAGGATATCCGAATGGCTTTAGATAACAAATAAATTGTAGGACCCGCTTTTTAAGATTTGTGAAGGAGTTTTTGACAATATTTCGCATGAGGCACACCGGTGGATATGAAAATTGCTTAGTACTAGAATAGCAAACACAAACATACTATCCACATGTGGACAATCAAATGATGTACGCTGGAAGGAGTAAGATCTCCGTAGATGTGGAAGTTTGGCTAGCCTCGGTATATCTTGCCAATTCTCAACAGTACGAATAGCTGGTCTAAGGGCCGGTTCTACCACCTCTGGTTAAGAGTTCTAGTTATGGTTAACAAGATCTGACAATAGGTTTGCTATTTTATATCCGCTTGCTTCTTTGTAGCCATAGGCTAAAGTTATTTGACCATAGAATAAAGTAACAGGTGCTTTGAGAACCTGTTGAGAATGTAACCACTGGTTAACTTAATTTTGGTGACATTTGACTTTACAATCTTGACAAGGTAAATATCAATTTCGGGTTTTGAAAAAGTTTTTGCCCTACTTTTTTCTTTTCTTTTTTTTACTTTCTCTTCCTTTGTGAATAATAACAATCTGACAAAACAAGTTGCTTTGTGTATATAATATATAACCAAACTTTTATCTTCAATTTTTAGGCGGAAAAGTCAAATTTTGTACAATATCTTCATACATTTACGAAAAATATCGATGTTAAGTAACCACTAGTCAAAAGTAGCTGACACATGATGATAGAACACTTTTTTTCCTAACCTTAGAGTAAACACATGACCAGTGGTTGACAAATTCTCATTTTTGACCAGAGGTTATAGAACCAGACCTAAGAAAGTAATTCTTAACATATACAGACACACACACACATAAATCTATGTAATTTTGAATGTGCTTTTCTATTTTCACTTTACTCAATAAATCCTAATCAATGGAGTATGTCAATAAACAATAATAAAATTGATCTAATGAATTTTTAAAAAGCAGAATTCATAAATCTTATTACAGTTTCTTGTAATATTGTCGTATTTAATAGAGTGAATGTATCAACAGATATCGAAAGGAATAATTATAAATATTCAACACTCTATGAATTTTTTGAAAAATAATATTTTTTAAAAATAGTGGCCGTTCAACTAAGGAGCAACAACTACTTCCCGTGCATATGCACCGCCGGATATTGAATTACACCCCAAAGTCAAACGGGGTTGGTATATCTACAAGATATTTTAAAACCAACCTTTCTGGTTTGCAATTAGAAGGGAATACATGTATTGATTGTGATTGAAGTGTACTCTTCAGGCCGGGATTAGAGATTCTCGGACGGACACCACATATCTTGTACTGATGAGGCGCAAATACGCCGAAACCGGTCTACAAGTTGTGTTGTCCCTTCTAATTGCAAACCAGAAAGGTTGGTTTTAAAATATCTTGTAGATATACCAACCCCGTTTGACTTTGGGGTGTAATTCAATATCCGGCGGTGCATATGCACGGGAAGTAGTTGTTGCTCCTTAGTTGAACGGCCACTGGTAGAATATTTATAATTATTCCTTTCGACATCTGTTGAAGCAGAATTCAGTTTAATTCAGGATAGTTTTTATTAAAAACGTGATTATGGCAAAAATTTGTGATATACTCACGTGGTGGATTACTGGCAACTGAAACAAAAAGGTAGAAAGTGATTATTTCATTTTTGTTTAGTAGCACATACAGTAAATACCCAGAACTTTCAGATGAGAAATTGTCAATCCTGGTATTCATCATTTGATCCTAATGATTGCTTGATTAGAGCTTAAAATTCCGTATTTTCCATACTTACCGCAGTCAACATTCCATGACCAATCACACATCTTTGCTTCGTTATCCCAATATTCATCTTTCGGACAGTTCAATAAATACGCTTTATTATCAGAGCACTCATAATACTTAGAGCAATCGTAGGGGTACGGGAAATACTGATGTTCACCAGTGCATTCAACTTTTTGCGTCGTATGAGGTCCTTCAGTAGTAGTAGCAGCAGTACTAGTAGAAGAGGTTTCTTCATCTGTCGTAATTGTGCGAGCTAAAACCATATTGTATTAAAAGTTACTTAAATATTACTAAATCAAATATGGAATAAGGAACTGGTTTTGGGAGAAAAAGAAATAAAAAAGGAAGTAGATAGAGGTAGGAAACAAGCCTAGAGCTGTTGCTCGTGTTTCAAGCGAAGCGCTTTAAGGCCAAATATTTGGTCAGCTGGAAAGCAGCTTTGAATACTTACAACAATCAATATTATCTTTAAAATCGCAAGACTTTATATCATCATTCCAGTTCATATCCGAAGGGCACTCTTTGACTTCTAGCGTTCCGTTTTCACAAGAGTAATACTTTTGACAGTTGTATGGGTATTGGTGGTAGTGATGGTAGCCGTCTAGGCATTCTACTTCGAACACCTCTATTATTTCTGATTGTATCATCTCATTATCAGGGTTAATTAGAAAGCCATAACATGTTGCTGAAAAAATGTATCGTTCTAAGCGATTTTCCCAAAAATTTAAGAATGTTGAAATTTACTAAGTTGAGTGAATTGAAGATCAAGTAATAAAATCAAAGGCGTGGTGCCTGGGCTGTTGAGAAACGAATGAATAGACCTTTTCCCTTTGGACATTTGGAATAGGTAATCCAATTATTTAACAAGATTGGAAATCTCTGAACAAAATTGATAAAAGATGTTTTCACTCAATTATTACTAAAACATAATACAACTCCAGGAGTGCGTATTCAAGACTAGAGTTTAAAAACAGTGCCGTAGAAAAAATGTCCTGGATTATATTCTTTTGGTTTGTCTAATTATAAACTATGTCACTGTATAAATTACTCAGCTCACAGACTCAGAAGAATAGAAACATAATATTCTTGGAAGAGGGACTCTCCTGAGGCAGGCACTTGTGAAGAATTCACAAATAATTTCTTGTACAAAGTAGTCAAAGTACACAAAATATCCGTAAAATGCCGCAAAAAACACAAAAAACTTGAAAATTCAAAATAGAGTATTTAAAAGGGTTGTGATTAACATGAGAAAAACTTTACAATGCTAGGCATGCGATTTTCCGGAAAATCGTCGAGTGAAAATTTTTGTTTTTGTTTTTCCGCTCTAGTTGTTTAAATGATGAAAACACAGAGAAATGTTCAAATCAAAAATTGTAGCTAATACATTTATCTACAAAATTTGTCTGAACATTTTTTTTGTATCTGCATTAGTTTTTAAAATATATACGAAATTTCCATAGTAGTATTTTTGGACATCATGTTTTTAATTTTATGATAGTAAATAAACAATGACATTTAGAAAAAAAGTTTTCATATGAAATGTGTTCTAAAATGGGGTATCTACAAATACATTGAAAAAAATTTTAATGAAGTCTAAAAAAAACAAGTAAAAGTAACCATGCAAAAAAAAACAGATTTTTAAGAAGCATTCGTTTAAAATTCTAAATATTGATGGCTTTGCTTTTATAATGATAATGTTTTATGCTCATTTGCAATGCTAAATCCAAAAGAAATTTTAGCAGGGATAAGTATTAATTAAATAGGAATTATAATAAACTGATATTACAGTCAGAAAATCTACTTTTTCAAATTTGAAAGTATTTCTATCTAAGAGTTGAGAGCTTTCTTTACATTTTACATAAGTTTATTTATTTTTTCAGAATGTTATAAGCCCAAAATCATTAACTTTTAAGTCGATCGGTTAATAAAGGCTCATGGGCCGTTCGACGTAACCACGAATTGAATACCACTGAAATTAATTTTATCTCGTAAACTTTTTAATTTACAAAAAAACTTTTCAGACAAAATTTGTAGATAAATGCATCAGCTACAAATTTTGATTCGGAAGTTTTTCTGTATATTCATTATTCAAGCAATTAGAGCGAAAAAACAAAAATAAAAATTTTCACTCGACGATTTTCCGGAAAATTGCATGCCTAACATCGTAAACTTTTTCTCATGTTAAACACCACCTTTTTAAATACCCAATTTTGAATTTTCAAGTTTTTTGTATTTTTTTATGCGGTTTTATGTGTAGGTACTTTGATTAGGCTATTATTAAAATTTGCTTTTTGATACGACTGATTTCAATAGTTATTGAGAATTGAAAAATAATCACTTTAAGCTCACAGGATAGTTATTTTGTTAAATAAGATAAAGATAACTTACTGATTAAAATGCTACACGCACTAAAAAGTAGTTTCATTGTATTTTAGTACTTCAACAAGTAACAGATTGAGAAATGTACAAAATATCTATTTTAAATTATAAAAACATTAATCGAGTACGTTAATTGAAACAAAACTAGTGTTCTAGAGTTGTTGGACCAAACCTAGATGTTTATCAAACATTGATAAGTTGTTCATAGATAATTAGCAAGCCAATTAGAATTTTATTTGGTTCTACTGAAACTTTTTCCTTTTCATTCTTAAACAAGGGTATATTCACAAACTACAAGCGACCTTACATTGAAATCTACTTCAGATATCCAAAACATCAAAGCGGTTATTCATTATTTTCTCAAACTTATCTTGCATTTGTCGATAATGGACCTGCCTGTTATGTATAGCTCATCCATTATAAAAACCGTTTTCTATGTGACAAAGTGCCGTTACAGAGACGTATTACATCATTCGTGTCAATCCACTGTCAATCACTATGTTTTTTTTATACATCGCATGTTATTAAAAAATAATAATATAAATATATGCAATTTTTGTGGTTACCCTCCACGTTCTTCACTTCGTTCATTCATTTTTTTTAATTTTTGCATTATTAAATTACTGTATGTATAGAAATACATATTTTTTTAGCGTGTAGCAGCACTTTAATGTAGTAACTGTGAATAATATTCCACCATCCGTGAAGCGTCATCAACGTTTGTAAACAATAACTACAACCATTGTTAAACGATGCTAAAACTAACCTATAACGAAAAAAAAAAAAAAGAATATTAGATAAACTACATTTGACATTCACTAGGTACTTATACTATTTCAAGCACTTGGCAACATAGTCCAGTTATTACAGACGTCATGGAAAACGATTTTTATACTGTTTGAGCTATATATTATAGCTTAAAATGAGTTTAAAAAGCCAAGGACAATCCTGACAGTGCAATTGCAAGATTACTCGTGAGGATGACTTGGCGGAACCTATACGTTTTCCAACAGGGGCTCAGTAGCCGTATCTTTAAACGTTCGACCAAATGCTCCCACGTATTTCATGTGATGGAAGTGGATTTGTTATTTTCGAGCAGTATCTTCGAAATCTCGAATGTTCGACTCTCAAACGAATGAATTTATCAGTCGTATCAGTCCCCCATGGGAGTAAGCGAGTAGAGTCTTGCGCAGAACGTCAGAAAAACAAATAAACATCAAATATAATCTGTGGATATAGCGAGATAGAGAAATCATAGCGATCATTATACTTACTAACTTTTTTGATAAATAATACTAAACAAAAATGAACGCAGATGAAGCTTTTATGCATTAATTAATTGATGATTTGCAAGATGCTGAGGAAATGGCGGAAGATACGACAAGAAGGTTTTCTGATACACAAAATGGAAATAACCACAAACTACATGTAATCTTCTTCCTGTCACGTAGATACTTTTTACACTACTCTACACTACCCTTACCTAAAAAATCTACAAAGTAGTTCGCCACTGTGTTTGGACGATATTGCTATTTGAATTTTCGAGTACCGTTCGATTCGTGTGAATTGATTCGTACGAACAGAATCCATTCGACGTTCTCGCGAATAGTCGAACGTTCAAAGATACGAGTCCTGACCGAACACATCCATATGTCGAGGTTATCAACAGGAAGATGATAATATCAACGTCCTGACGGATTTTCATTTCCGTTCTTCATTAGAGTTACCTACGTTTCCTGGGTTCTTATAAAGCGATCTAGGTGGTTGTGGAGGTAGTGAACTTTTAAGCTCATGCTACAACCTTCAACTTTTACGTTTGAAAGTGTAGTCTTCTCCAGCTGTTTGTGAATTTTTGTTTCATGATTTCCAATAAAATTTTGTTCCACTTTTTATTTTGAGTGCCATCCAATAGGCCAGGTTATATTTCCCATTTTGGAATATTTGTCATGAATATTAAACTTGATACGTCATTGTTATCTAATAATTTTGTTTTTGTAGTATTGTTTTATTTTGGAGTACTTTGATTATATTATATTGTTCTTATCATATACATAATATTTTTATTTATAAAAAAAGTTTTATAGATCCTATTGATATGGATCTTCAATTGCATAGATAATACTAAATAATGATTATAAGTTAGTCGTCATGTATGAAAGATAATACTAAAGACGATTGTTTTCAGTCTCATCTAACTATTCAAAGATTCAGCTCTTTGCATTACTAACTGGTGCTGGATACACAAATATTCCAAAATTATACTAGTGAAGTTGCGGAAACAATACCAATGACGCACACTTTCAGCTTTGTCGTAATAATTTTGTTCTAATTTACAAAGAAATCAATAAAATGAGGTTTCTAACCATTGGTCTGCGACATCCTTAGTCGTCTCAAAAATATGCCAATTGGTTATTTTTCTAAGATGAATATTTAAAATTTTGTATCAGTTTTTATGCCGTATAGCCAGTTCTGACATGGGTTTTGTTATTAAATGAAGGTTGTATGTAAAGAGTAGTAGACATTAATGCACAATGGACCAAAATTTCAATAACATTCTAGTTCTCTTGTACTATGATGCTATCGGAGAATCGGGTCTTAATTATTTAAAAAAATCTTGATTGCCTACGGCTCTGGGTTCAAAATAAATAATAAAAACTACCAAAATGCTAATAATTTCTTCAAATATATTTTTTCTATTTCTATTTTACATTAATTTATAAAAATTCCTTCTTTTCCTCAGATTTACGGTGACTTATTTTTGGTGTGTTTGCATAGTCGCCTGTAAAAAATTAAAATAATTATTATTATTTACATTGTTATTATAATTTAGTATATTCTCAAGTGATCACAGGTACTTACTTGGTGTTGAGCTAGCAACTGAAAAAAATTAATAAAAATTAGTATTAGTATTACTGTTCTGCTTTGTTGGTTAATAAGTTTAGTAATAAAAGTTTATATTAATGGAGTATATAATATATTGTGAACAACGCATTTTGACACTGTTTTAAAGGACGTAAGTAACAATAACCAAAAAGGTATGGCTTGCCCTTGATGACGGGTTGTAAGTCAACTTGAGTGGTCATAATTTATGCCATATAAAACGTGTAGGTATTTTATTTATTTATATGAATATTAATAGTACTGTTATAAACATTATTCACAAAATTTGGATTAATGTTTTCTCGTGTCATTGTGAGAAACAATTTCGTAAGTATTCCTGAGAAATGGAAAAAAAACACATGTATGGGAGAAAACAGGCAATAAATAAATTTATTTCTGAAAAAACTCCCAATAAAACAGGAAAAAGAAACAAACAAACGGATAAGAAAGGTAAACTGAAATAGCATATGTAATGAAATAATATCTTAGCTTCATCACTGACAAAATCATCTTCATCATCATTGTGGAAGTCCGATTCATTCAGATCTATGATAACAGTACTGCATTTAACGGTAAAAGCGGCATTCCAGCAGATCTTTCTATTGAAAATTAATTAATCAACTTCAAAATTAAACTTTGCTCTTTCTCATTATACCGGGAAGGCATTTTGACAATGAAAAATTAATTGAGAAAGGCGAAAATGACCAAAAATACTGAACAAATCAAAATATGACAAGTAACAAATGAAATTTACATTAGTCAAGAAATACGTTAATGACGTCATAATTCCGTCTCATCTATTTCATGAATGAGAGATAAAGCTGAACAATGTATGACGTAACGGCAAAGGATGGTTAAACAAACTCTACTTGCATCCCTTATAATATAAATAATTATTTAATATATGTCACATGTCAATGTGAATGTTGAAGTACGTCCAATAATAATGATTGTAGTTTTGTTCGTATTTTTTCATAACACCCAGTGCAGCACCTTAGAGAGTTCTTAAATGCGTTTTACTGGAAACTATGAAGAAAGTCACTTTCTCGATTTTACAGGTCTACTTGACAAACGATAAAATTTGACTGTTTAACCGATGAAAGCTTTTATATTCCGTCTCCACTCAATTGATCTTTGGATATATTTGCAGCCGCCTATGTGACTTAATCACTAATTCAATTAAATAAACTATTCCCCTTTCTACTTTACAAAATCTTTAGACTGGCAAACGTAATGAAATTTGAGAGTGGAGAATATTAATTTATGTACTTACCGCAGTCAACATTCCATGGCCAGTCACAGGTCTCTTTCTGATCATTCCAATATTCACCATCTGGACAATCCATTAATGTCGCTTTATAGTCAGTACACTCATAATATTTTGAACAGTCGTAGGGATAAGGGAAATACTGATTCTCATAAGTGCATTCATGCGATGGAGTCGTGATAGGAGCTGGTGTCGTGGTTGTAGTAGCTTCAGTTGTCGTGGTTGTAGTAGCTTCAGTTGTCGTGGTAGTAGCTTCAGTTGTTGTTGTCGTAGAGGTACTAATAGTACTTACAATAGCTTTAATAATTATAATATTGGTGAGCACTTAGAAATATGCGACTCGAGTTAATCTAAAGGTGCGTCCTCACCAAGTCGACAAAACTGCATCCGTCCACACCAGAGTTGACAGAAATGTTGTCGATCAGTCTAATCAACATGTCTAACGAAGATGTCATAGTTGCTTGTGCCTCATGTTCCTGTTTTTGTAGTTTTTAGCTTTGGAATCCCATAGGTTTGACTTCAATGTGTATGCCTCAATAAAAGCTATGACTGTCTTGTTCTGATTCCATTTTCTAAGACGTCACTGTTGAACGTCGAAAACACGTCCACACACTAAAGTCGATCGACTGCTCTTTCATATTTACCGACAGTCGATGGAGAACAATTCGACATGTCGATCGATTTATTTTGTCGGTCGACACAGTGTCGACTTGGTGTGTACGTTGCAATCGACGGTGTCGATCGATATGTCGGTAAACATGAAAGACCAGTCGATCGACTTTAGTGTGTGGGCGTGTTTTCGACGTTCGACATTCGACAAATTGAGTACTGTTTTGAAATTTTGAAAAGATACATAAGCGAGTGGTACGAATCTCCAGTTGATAAAAATCGCAAGACGCTCCGTTATGGGAATGGCAAGTCTATAATTGGTGTCTTCTTTATAAGTTTTTGGTCCGATTTTTTGTGATAAATATTCAAATTCAGTTTCCGACATTCGAAAAAAATTTCTAAATCCACCGTTACACCTGTATTCAAGGCTCAATATGTTGACGTTATCTTGTTTTAAATCTTCTATCAAATTACTGGCGTTGTATCTAGTTCTACTTTGAAGACTTGGTCGAACCCAAAATCTTCTTTTGGGAACAGCTTTTCTTTTTTTAGTAGCGATAATAATATATGCACAAGCAACTATGGCATCTTCGTCAGACATGTTGATTAGACTGATCGACAACATTTCTGTCAACTCTGGTGTGGACGGATGCAGTTTTGTCGACTTGGTGAGGACGCAGCTTCATACTTCACTTTCAAAGAGAATAAGATTTCGCTATTATTTGCCATTTGGCATAATAGTCAATTATCACATATCTACTGATATTATAAGGCCACTAAGCTTGGCTCATAGCCATCTTCAGGCCTGTAAGTATTGTGACCAAATTTTTTGAAAATACACACTTATACTAAATATAAGTAAATATACACAAAATAATAACTTACTAGGTGCTCTGGTCCATGCTAAAAAATAAATGGAATATATCATTCAAATTATATGGATACTGAATTAAGTTGTTTATAAAAACATTGTGAGAGAAGTAATAAAATTTTGTCCAACGTTTTGTACCTAATATTATTAAGTAATAATAAAACTTACAGCAGTCAACATTCGTCGGCAAATCACAAGTCTCTTTATCGGGACTCCACACAGTTCCTGGTGCACACTCCCTCATATTTTTCTCACCCGCAGAATCGCATTCATAAAATCTTGAGCAATTATAAATATCCGGCCAGTATTGTTGAATTTCGCAATCTGGGTCCGTATTTATATTCAACGTACGCGATTGTACTTGAGCTGAAATGTTTAAATACATGAGATTCCATCGTTCCACTGATTTGGGATGTACGTATGGGGTGACATTCACTGAGACTTAAAAGATCTATTGTGTCCCCTCACTTCTAATTAGTTCTTGAGAAACGTCTCAGAGACTAGTAGTCCCATATCCCTGAGTAATTTTAGGATATCTGCAGGCTCCAACTTAGGTAAATGTCCCTTTTCTACTCAATAATCTCTTAGGTGCTGTGCCCTAGGATTCTGAATTGCTGTACAATTCGCAAGTATGTGGATGGAGGTTTCTTCTTCCATGCCACAGAATCTACATTCTTCCTCCTCCACTATTTTGAGCTTTTTCAGGTGCCTGTTCAGGCGGCAATGTCCTGTTAGGATCCCTGTTAAAACTCTTGGTACAGTTTTACTTTGACTTATGCATTCATTTGATCTCAACGGGCTGTAGTCACCAATCAGAATATTTAATTGTCTAAGCCCTACTAGATCTTTCCAATGGTCAGATCTTCTCTTTTCTTCGGCTTTGCCTATTTCTTCCAATATTACATTGGGGCTGATACAGCAAAAGGGTTCCAGCCCCCAAAAGGGTCTTTCGGTCCCCCTCTTTGCTAGTCCATCTGCTATTCCATTCCCTTCTATTCCAGTGTATCCTGGAATTCAACAGATTTGGAGTTTGTCTCAATATTTTTAATTATATTGTCACGTCGTACCTGTACTGAGGGTATGTAGAGGTCCATAAAGAAAAAGAAGAAGAAATACACATTGACTCATCTAGAACTGTCATCGGAAAGTCTAGAAATGTCATCGGAAAGTCTAGAAATGTCATCGAAAAGTTGGGACAGGTGTAAAGTATGAAAAGGGGAACAATTGTCATTAGCTGCTAAGTTTTTGAAGTATAAGAGATTGAAGTTTCGTGAGACGTTATTAGTATTGTGTTAAAGTAGTAGAAATGAAGAAAGTTGAAAAAGTAAAAGTAGTAACAAGATAATTCACCAAAATATTATAAGCTAGTTCTTGTCGCACTTACCAGTACTTAAAAATAAGAGTGCAAGCACTGTAGCTGAAAAAAAATTGACCAATTTTATTTTGATTGACAATGCAGTTAAATATATACTTACAGTACATTTTAATTGTATTGTCTGGCTGAAAAACACAATTGAAACGGGAAAAATCCTGGAATCAAAAATCACTGGTAGGTATTGTTTTTTTAAACGATGAAATAAAACAGTTTAATTTGTTTAAATCTTCATTATATTTGAACTAAGTTCACTATACAATTCGTGACGCGTTTCGCTAACACCGTAGGTTTCTCAAACCAATTAAATTGTTTTATTTCATCGTTTAGTATGGATCTGCATCAAGTAAAAGCCTCAACTATTGTTTTATCACTATACAGAGTTTGTCTGAAAGTTACAAATTTTCCAATCAAATTGTGCATCTTATGTTGTTTAGAATGGCAGTTTTTATGAATTTTACATTTTAAAGTAGCATTTTTTATAAATTTTCTGTTCTAAAATAGCAGTTTTTATGAACTTTACATTGAAAAATGGCATTTTTCATCAATTTTTTATAGTTTATTTATAAAGGTATAGGGTAATAATACCACATTAGGTATGCAAAGGGAGCACAGAGTGACCCAACGAATATTTAAGCCACTTTAATAGTTGGGCATTGATTTCAGTGAAACATTATTTCTTTTTATCAAGTGCAGGTAATACCACCCGGGTTGGGGTCAATATATGGGTTTAGCCTATTGTTATCCATTCACAAACACTGAAAATAGTGTGCCAAAGGCGTGCCGATAGGTTACTCGTAAAAAGGAAAGAATTTTATTTTAATAGAATAAAAATTAGGCATTATGTACATAGTATCAGGTACACTTATTTTTTATTGAACATTATACAAAAAAATTATACAGAAATTAAATTATAAAAATCATAATATTCTTCGTCATCTGAGGAACTGTCATCTCCTCTTGACGTTATAATTAACGGGTCGACGGTTCGATCGATTAGGTATTCAAGATCCCACATTTTCTCCTCTTCTTTAATGACATGCTGGACTGCTTTTCGCCAGTTCTCTGTAGTCACCTCCTTAATGGCTTGATTAAACAGTCGCTTAACGTCTTTCATTTTGAATGTCGTGTTGTGTCTTGCCACGAATCCTTTCACTTGCGCTCATATAAGTTCTATAGAATTTAGTTCGCAATGATAATATGGCGGTGTGCGCAGCACAGTTACACTGTTTTTCTGCTATATCTTCCACGGCGTATTTCATAAAACGATGTTTGTGTAAATTTGCTATAGCTAATAGTTATTTTTTATCAAATTATCTTAAAATTCAATACTTTTGGTGGTTAACCAGTCAATAGTTTCTTGTTTTCTCCAAGATGAAGTTGGAGCCTTCTCTATGCGTCGAGAATGATAACTTGCGTTATCCATAACTACTACTGAATCAGCCGGAAGATATTTTATCATTTCACCAAAATAGTCTTCAAGAACATCCGAATCCATGTCCTCGTGGTAATCTCCCGTATGGCACAACTGAAAGGTTAGCAAACCTTTTAAAAATCCCTCTTCGCTTCCAATATGGACATTTAATATTACAAGCGATACTATTTCAAGACCTACGCCTATGGCCGACACCGAAATTGAGGCGAACTGGACGGAATTCACCATTTTATTACCCTATACCTTTCCGAAATAGACTATAGCTTAAAATAGCAGTTTTCATGAATTTTACATTGAAAATACCATTTTTCTTCGATTATGTTGTTTTGTTCAAAAGTGCTCCACTTTAATGTGCCTACACATTTTGTTTGTTGATATGAAGGCTGCATAATTTAGATAGTTTTACTTTGTCAACAAAATTAAATTGAAATGAGAATTTCAGTATATTTACAATCAAAACGGACAGGGAAAAGCTAATGCAGAATTTAATTTTCATTTTAATTATACTCATTAATATTAGTTCTGCTTTATAAATAATAAACAAATATCGAGCAATATTTAGCAAGAATTAATTCTAAATATAATAAAAAAGCATCAAATGACACTCCTATCCAATACATGTATTTGTTTGCAATAATTTTAATCTTGACGACAAAACATTTTATTGATTGACTATTTCACTAGAGTAAATTGATAACTGACAAAATTTGAACTGGCAATTTTTTGTCTTGTCGCGGCAATTTTTTGACGTTTAATGTATCAAATCTATGTGTATAAAATTCTGATTTTTTAGTTTTTCTCTCGTGAAATAGTCAACTCGAATACCACTCAATTAAAAATTTTGTAAGGTAAAATTTTTCTCTCGTCGTATTCAAGTTTGTTTTTGCTTTTAGGTAATTTTGCTCATGGCATTTAATCCAAAACCACTCGGCTAACGGCTCGTGGTTTTGTTAAAAATGTCATTCGCAAAATTGCCAAGCAACAAACTTTCATGACAATCGAAAAATTTTGCCGACAAAATTTTCACTCTCGTGGTATTATATATGACAATTTTTATTGAACATATAAGCCATTTTTCTTTAAACGTAACTACGCAAACTGGGTTCACAATACCATGACGTTACGGTGAACTTTTATGACGTAACGGTTTGTGAAAACTAAAAAATAAACAAACACCTAATCTTCAATAAGATAACTACTCTGTAAACTATCTCAGTGAGATGATTTGTGTGGTTGGTTAACTGTTACGTCATGGTTTGGAATACAAGTCGAGGAATATCGACCCGGTTTGAGTAGGAAAGTTCAAAGAAAAATGGCTATAATTTCCACCAAAATTACAATGTATTCTTTGGATAGATTTTGTTTTAAAAAACAAGAAATATACATACGTGTTAAGTCTGGAGAAAAATAAAAATGGGTTTGATAAAGCACTTGAAGTACCAAGTCGTTCAAAACAAGTGACTAACAATAACCTGATTTTATTTTTATATATTATCTATTTTTAATTAATTAATAATATCTCAATGAAATTTTTCTTATCTTCTTTAACTTTAAGTATCCCATTTGTAGCAATAAGTACGTGATAGGAAAACTATAGTTAGAAGTCACGTTCACCGTGACAGAAAAAGAGGAGTTCAAATGAAAATTAACGGAAAACGACAATAAGACGTTTTCTACACTCTGTTATATAATTTATCTTTGGAGGGTAGTCAAATCCGTCTTAAGAATTAAGCAGCTTCGAGACCTGAGTTTTTCTATATTACACGTAATACAGTTAGGTTAGGTAGGATTGACTAATTTGGACCCGTAGATTCCAAAAATCCATATAAAAATTTTCATAAATCGCTAATAAGGAATTTAGAGAAGTTTAAAATTTTTGGAATAAATTGACTTTCCAGACTAGGATCCTGTATTCCTGTATCCACAATTTCATATATAGAAGTCTCCTGATTTTTTTTCACATTCTACCACTATCTGAGACTATTCATTTCAAATATCATTTAGGTGTTCTAGCTATTAAGGTCTCTACGATTTTTTGAGTGTAACGGTGCACAACTTCGGATATCAGATATTGACATGCTTCGATTATTTCGCTTATAACTTCAAAATCAGTCCTCGTATTATATTCTAGTCAACGCCATTCGATTGAGCATTAAATTTTCTATAATTACTGATATTTCTGTAGACAAAATTTTCGGCGTGTTTGAGAATTAGTATATACGAGGATATATTGAAAAATTCTCAGCATAGTATAGAACCAAACAAAATTTCAATGTCAAAATATTCCATTACCCAACATATTCTCCTCTTAATTGGATACATTTATTACAGCGAACCTGCAACGTCTCTAGACCTTTCAAAAAAAATGTTTCTTATTGGTCTGCAAACCAGACCTCCACAGCTTTTATTACCTTCTCGTTGGAAGAAAATTTACGACCTTCTCAACTTTTTTTCAGTTGAGGAAAGAGATGATAGTCTAGTGAATAAGGGGGGTGCTCTAGTAATTCGAACCCTAAATCACGAATTTTTTTAACATTAGATTTGTGTGCAGGGGCGTTGTCCTGCAAAAACAAAACACCTTTGGATAGCTTTCTCTTTAATTTTTTCCCGTAAAGTGGTCAGTAATGTCGAATAGTAATTTCCAGTTATTCTTCTACCCTTATCCAAAAAATCAATCATGATTACTCCATGACAATCCCAAAAAACTGAAGCAAGAACTTTTCCAGCAGATTTTTGGACACGAAACTTCTTAGGCCTTGGAGAACCAGAGTGTCGCCATTCCATCGATTGTTGCTTTGTTTCTGGATCGTAGAAATGTACCCAAGTCTCATCCATAGTAACAATTCGGTTTAAGAAGTCTACATCGTTTTCAAATCGAGCACAGATCGAACGCGATGCTTCTACCCTTGCACGCTTTTGGTCAACATTCAAACATTTGGGGATCCATTTTGCAGCAATTTTTCTCATGCCCAAATTGACTATGTGATGAACGCGTTCGTATGAAATATTCAGTGCTTCAGATATCCGTTTTAGCCCAATTCGACATTCTGATAAAATCATGTCATGAACTGCATCAATATTTTCGGGGACTGACACAGAAACTGGCCTTCCCGATCGGTCATCATCTTCAATGGAAAATTTACCCCTTTTGAAGCTTGCAGTCCAATTTTTCACGGTCGCATACGAAGGACATTGATCACCAATGGTATTAGGTATATATTCGTGAATCTGCTTACCTCTTAACCCTTTCAAATACAGGTACTTGATGATGGCTCGATACTCCAATTTTTCGATTTCCACAAGTTCGGTGGACATCTTTTTTCTTTTAAGTTAGACTAGATATCAATACATCCTAGTATGTGGTCAAAACTTTGAATTATTTTTTGGAAATTTTAAACTTTCACAATCCAAACCCACACTTTTGATCACGGATATTCACTAATTTGACCCCGTATAAACAGAAAATCAGCATAAAAATGCGATCAAAGCTGTAGATTGGAAGTTGAAGTTGAATGAAAAATACTATATTTTCACACTTTTTCTTATTTTTCACTATAGTTGTGTGACTCTGTGATTTTACACATATTTGATCATGGAAATCTCTTAATATGACCCCGTAGGTTCCGAAAATGAATATGCAAATGTTGTAAGGTGAATATTTAAAAATTGTGTTTTCTTCGGTCGAAAAGTTTGCATGTGTATACCATATTCAGGCCAAGCTTCTTCCATTTCAGTTTGGGTAACCCTGTATATATAATATATAACTTGTATAATTTGGCAAGTTTATCTGAAGCCGTGAAAGGAATGCAGTCGAAAACATTCGATATTGCCACGTTTAACTATGTAAAAGATAAAGTGCTAAGTATGTAGTGATAATAATTAGAAAATGGACTTTTTATTATTAACAATATGATGAAATGTTAATTCTTCAAAGTGCTTGTTTTCTTGGATTTCAACTATTAATATTATTTTTTCTATTTGTTAATATTAAAAGATGAACACCTTTCCAAATTTGTCATGGGCCTCTTCAAGCTCTGGCAGCGTTGTGCGAAAATCAAAATTTTCACGCCCTCCGAACTAACTCAATTGGTGAAATTTATCGAAAGGCATTCGTTGCTTAGCGACCAGCTGACTTCCTATTGGCAAGCACGTGCGTGTGCTCTTCCCTCTCACTTTGTCAATTGACTGACATTGATTATCCAGTGGCGTTGGTATTGTCAGTGTTAGATCTTGTATCCATATTGAATTCAAGTACGATTCTTAACATTATTTGTTTTTAACAAATACCGTGTTTTGAAAAATACCTAACCTTCAAAGCAAAGCAAAAATCAGTTTTTATCTATAAATAATATATAATAATGATTATTATTTTTAATACTTCTATAAAAATGGGTACCGTACCTCATTGGTACGTTTTTGACAGATATCCGCCATGTTTCCTCGCCCCTCACCGATGCCCTGTAGCTTGAGATAAACTTGCCAAACTATACATTTCTTATCCTATCGAGATTTTCATATCAGGAATTTCCATACGTTTTGCAACTCTGTTACTGAGGAGCTCAAGTGTCGATGAATAAAAATGGAATTTTTTTTACTTTATCTGTGAAAGATAAACTACTGATCATTTTAGTCCTGAGGAATGTGTACCATACGGGATGTCCCTTCGGACGAATATTATATGACCATTTAGGGCCACTTGTATATGCTGCAGTGAACATCAGATCTAATTTGACGGATTGGTATTGTCTTAAAAAAGGTTATTACAATGGGCTAGCTGGCGATATTCGAATCTTCGTTATGTATTTGTATGTGGGAGTAAAAATATTTTAAAAGAATCCTTTTTTGGCATGTCAACATTTTACAATTTTGTTTGGCATAATTTCATTTGTTTTACGACACCCCGAGGCGTGCTTTCAACCAGATTGGTGTATAAATAATGTTAAATGTTAAACACTAGGTTGGCATTTTAGTGTGACAGCAAGGATGTTTTGTAATTCGAATGGAGAACGGATAATTTACTGTTATTAAAAATATGGTGAAAATATGAAATTCTGTTCTGATACCTTGAGAATCTTCTCAGATGCGACCAGTTAGTGTGAAATAAATGCATTACCAAATAAACATTATTAGCAATTCTTATTTTTATCATGAAAGTTAAAAGTCATATTTTGCTGGCCTTTAATCCCACAAGACAATCAATTCCACTCGCTCGTTATATACACCTCTTCAATAGGTTGCTAATTTTCTAGGCTTCAATATATTCAATGGTTTCGTAGATTTATTATTCTTCTTACAGTATTGTGTCATGCATCTCGGTTCTAGGAACATGTCGCGGTACCGGTGCGATTGTTCTGTTTCTCCGTGCAGGGGAATGCAGTTTGCAGAAGTCTTTAAGGTTTCATAGTATTTGTTTATTTTAATTTATTATATTGTGATCTATGTTTTATTTATCTTGAAGATGGACGATAGAGCTGCTTTAGTAGGGTTTCTGGTGATAGCAGGAGCATATCACGAACTATTGGAAAAAGGAGGAAAAGACCTAGATGGTGGATCAGCAGTTTTTTGGCAAAGAGACCATAATGATAGACTTGCGTCTATAGAGTGGATACAGTAACTTTGTTGGAATTACTGCTGCGGATTTTGAACTTCTAGGACGAAGGATATGAATTTTGTGGGCTTAATGCTTGACTGCTGCAAGGAGATGTTTGATTGAAGTGATGCTGGTTGTAGGTAGGCTGATAGTGAAATGGGAAACGGTGATTCATTTGGGGGGAAGTGGTTGAACTTGAGGAGTTCCTCCAAATTCAGCTTGGAAATGGATGTTGGTTTTGTTGTGACGTATCCAAGACTGAAGACTACTGTGCATGCGCGTGCCGCGGGCACAAAATCGCAGACCGTTTCCATTATTTGCGGCACATATCGCGAGATATTGTCGCGCAGTCGTCGGGCACATGTCGCGGACTGTTTCCATTTATACAAATCCCGGGCACTTGTCTCAGAACTGGTTCCGGCACATGTCGTGATACAAAGTTATAGTAATGGAAACGAACCTTAAGCAGCACTGGAAGCACTATCTCTCGGTGCTGGCTGTTCGACTGACAAAGTTCTGCACTGGTTTTAAAAATATTTATATTCATCTCTGACATGCACCAATTTAGTGCGGTCCTGGTGAGAATTCGGCTGGCTCGTTTTTTTAGCAGTCAGTGAATAATTCTAGAACTGTGCTGCTAGTACTGTTCTATAGGAACAATCCCAGTCGAATTTACGTCAGTTTAAGAATTGCACTGGTGTGGCTGGCATTTCTTTAGTGCCGCTTGGTAACTCCACCAGATCGGAGTTGTAGCAACTTTTACATGGCACTAAGAAAATGCGAATGGAACTGAGGTAGGCCGTACACTCAGATCGTGCTTCCTCCCAGTCGAATTCAAAATTAATCTAATTTATAAGTGCATATTTTTATTAATAAATTGATGTTAATAACATATAAGGGACTTCTTCTGACTCGTTTTCATTTGGGTCTTCTATTGCTATAGTTTTAAGTTCTAATAATAAATTATAATATATCCAGTGATAAAATACAAAACTATTGATCTTTTTTTGTTAGTTTATTCATTTCATATTTTCTGTGTTGAGAACGCGTTGAGAACGCGAAATACTGACTTCGCGTCCGGTTGCACGAAAAGTATATTATTTATTAACATTATACAAAATTTTCAAGTGAAGGTTGAAATAAACAATAGTAACATTTTCTCATAGATGAATTTATTTTTTTTAAATACAAATCATTTAAATTCTAGTCATTTTATAAATATTTAATATATGCTTGCTAATTCATTATTTTCTTAGGCGACCTGAAAAAAATTGTGCACATTATTTGTCATTATTATGTCCACTAATACGACGAGAATGATTTACAACAATAATTATTACCACCAGTGGCGCCGTGGTTTATATTGTGTTTAGCTGTGTAGAGCAGTATTTTACTTAATTTAGGTCTGCTTCCGTAATAACTATTTTCTGAACGATTAGTGAGTTTCATAATAATTAGTAAATATATATTTATATGCATAATATACACCATTGGACGACGCTACGTTTGCCAACAATGGGATCAAAAATATCTCTCCTCTCGTCCACTTTGAAAAGAGGACAATATCAATGGGCATTTTTTTTTTGCAATGAACCAATCACTTCAAGATATTTTTGAGTCACAAAAGAAACGACTCGAACACGAACACGTCGTGATTTTATCCAATTGAGCAATAATTTGCCAGTGTCAGGTTAGTGAGTGACGTTCTTCAATAGTTATCCTTGTCATATACTTAATTACCTAATTTGTTATCTTTGTCCAAATTATAATTCCAAAAAATTCAGTTCCGGTCTAAATACTATAAGAATCTGTTAATACTTGAACAAATGGCAGTACTTACTTGCTGGAGTGCTGACCTCTGAAAAATAAAGATAAAGATATTTATTGTACCTATACTGATGATTATTTCGCTTAGTTTATTGGTGAAAGAAACAACATACAAAAGTGTCCAGAAATATTGATGACATCAACTCATTTGTTGGTTTGTTGGATAATGTAACTGAGATTTCTTTAGCACCATAATTAGGATTTCTGTACTCACCACACTCAACATTATATGACCAATCACATGTCTGAGCGTCATTATTCCAATATTCGCCTGTTGGACATTCCATTAATATCGCTTTATAGTTGGAGCACTCATAATACTTTGAACAATCATAAGGATATGGAAAATATTGATGATCATACGTGCACTCAATTTTTGGAGTGGTGAGAGGAGCTGCAGTTGTAGTAGTAGTAGGAGTAGTTGTTGCCTTAGTAGTTGTAATAGTCGTGGGAGAAGCTGAAATAATGTTAAATACATTTTTACTATCTTTTTCTAGTACAAAATTTGTTTTTAAATTCTTGTAATAGTTACAATTTGTTTAACACCACGAAGCTAACATTCTGACTCTCCTCTTATGAATTTTGTGTCTCACTTCAGATCTGTTCCAGTATTTTTATTGAGATGACTTAGATTTTGTGTCAGCTATCCAATAGAGTTTCAGACTCTTTCATTATATATTCAATCACCATACTACATTTTCTTCTTTTGAGCTAGCTCGCCCTTTTTAATTGTAGGGGAGCCTGCTTTAAGATGCCCTTACTTTTAAAATTGCTTGAAGATGCATTGGTCTTAAAGCCGTTGAAGCCTGTGGAGTTGTACGAGCTGATTTCAACTGATTGATGAGCCGAAACTATTTACTAATGTTTGTCTAGTTTATGACAATTTATAGATAAATAACATTAATTTGTAATTTATTTCAACGTTTTATTAGTGTAACTTTATACATACCTGTTGAAGTGGTAGTGTCAGGAGATGGGATTATGTGCGCTGAAATTATTTAAAAAAAAATTAGTTCATAATATTTATATATATTTCCAGATTTTTAAAGACGGCTCAAAAGTTGGATGCTCGTGCTCTCAGCTTGTGAGCCGAATTTTGGAGCTTTATTCGAAAATTTAGGAAAGCTTATCGCGAATAGAATAGTTAAGAACTAGATTTTGAACTTACAGCAATCGACTGATTCACTTTCGTCGCATTTCTTTTCATTATCATTCCAAAGTGAGTCATCAGGGCATGTCAGTATATAAAGTGTGCCCTTAAAACATTCGTAGAACTTCTGGCAATCATAAGGATACAAATAATAAGCGTTTTCACCATCGCTGCAATCTGGGTCTATGAAAAAAAAATGTTGATTTACATGTTTTATAACTTCATCAAAATATTAACATTCCTAGGAATTTTAATACACTAAGACAGTCAATCCACAGTAAACTCTGTAAAGCAGCAAAATCTAAAGCTGCGTCCTCACCGAGTCGACACTGTCGATCAACAAGTCGACAAAACTGCATCCGCCCACACCAGAAATGACAGAAAAGGTGTTGATCAGTCTAATCAACATGTCAAATGTATTTGTCAAACAAAATGTCATAGGATTTATAGGTTAGAATCAGTAAATTATCTCTTGAGACCTTCGAATTCTTGAGATTAGTGTTAAGCTAGGTTTATCGTATGAACCTTTATTGAAAAACTGGAACAAAGCTAAACTTGGTTCAATCGATGTAGCTGGATTTTCCCCGACTGGACAACTGACCCTTAATAATTTCCCCAAAAATAATGAATTTAGTTAAAATAATTCATCAAAAATAAAGAATATTCAATAATGGGATTTGTTCGACTTACCTGGGAATGGTATTATGTCCGCTAAAAAAATAAAAAATATTAATATATACTATAGTTGCATAAAATAGAACTATTTATTTCTTAAAACGCGTTTCTTTTGAATTCCTGTATCTTGCTCAACTTCTATAAACAATTGAAGTATTTTGACCTCTAAGACATATGACTCTAAAATATTTAGTCCTTAAAATATATTGAATACATAATGAAAAAAATTATAGATAATAACATGAAAATATAGAGCAACGTTCAATTTTATTTATTCGTCTTAATTTATAGCGAATGATTTGAATACTCACAGCAGTCGACATGATCTTTAACGTCACAAGCTTTTATAGCTTCGTTCCAGTACATATCAGCAGGACAATTTAGAACTTGTAGCGTCCCATCTACACAAGAGAAATACTTCTGGCAATCATATGGATACCGGTGGTAGTGATGCTGACTATCTTTACATTCTTCTTCATAAACCTCTACCATTTCTGAAAAGCTGTTATATACGTTCTCTGCCAGGCCATAACTTGTTACTACAACAAATTTAAAAAACTAATTGTCAGTTTTGAAAATAAGCGAATAAATGAACTGCTTATGGTACTAAAATGAATGAATATATAAAGTGGCTAGACACCACTTGAGGGGTTGCGCCGCATAAATGCTTTCTAGATCCGCTTTCTGGGATGGATCAATCCCCGTCGTTTCATTATTTTCTCGCTTATTTTTTCCCATAGCATCCTACCCCTTGTTTTTTCCTTCCATCTAACGATTCCTATCCTTCCCAAGTCCTCTTCCACTTCCTTCAGCCACTTGGGTCTTCCTTGCCTTCTCCTACCACCTGGCTCCCACTGTAACACTCTTCATATATTATGTCCGAGCCATTTTATTATTTGCCTTTTCATTCTCTTTACTATATCTTCCCCGTTCATTTCTCTCAGTATTTCATGATTCATACGTTGCCTGTATTGATTGTCGCTAACTTTTATTGGCCCTAGAGTTGTTCTCATTATTTTTCATTCTACTATCTTCATCTCTTCGTGTCATTGTCATCGTTTCTTCTCCATACATTATCACAGGTCTTATTATTGTGTTGTAAATGTTATGTTTAGTGTATGAAGGAATAAATTGTGAATATATTTATTAGAAAAGTACAACTGTCGAGAATGTACTGATGATTGGTTGACTTTCTCCTTCAACAGGCTGAGTTTCTATAGTTAGAACCGAAAGGAACCAATGTCACATTCAAGCCGCGTATCTCATTCCAGTATTCTTTTTGGTCTAACTGGACCAAGATAGTTCTCTGTGCCAGATTTAAAGGGATGCTGGGGATATGAACTGGCAAGTCGATCCACTACTTCACTACCAGAATTCCGAAGTAAGCACCCATACCAGGACGACGTTATTGAGTGGACCCAATTGGCTCAGGAATAGTGTAGTATCCCAAACCAGTTATGAATTGCAACTTAGACCAGTGCTGTTATTGCAGCTTGTATGTCATGAGATATTGCCTGCTGTTTTCCAGCATCACCCAACGCATTTATATTATGTTGAGAAGTATCGCTGGAAAAAATGTTGTATGCTATCCACGATTTTAAACAAGTTGAACTTTGGTCGGCAGCACCAGGTGGCGGATCCAGCTTAGACGTCCATTTTGGATTCGTCTGTAGGTCAGTTCATATCCGTCACAAGTAGTGATTTATCTTCCATTTTACCACTGTTGGGAGAATTTTTAGTGAGCATGCAATTCGAAGGAATGGTCAAGAGTTTCGTGACTATGGTCCTCAATTTATCCTTCCACTTTGTAGTTTGTTAGTTTTAAGGTAGGTATCTACTTATATCATTTTAATTTAACTTTCATCTCATTTTCCAAATGTTTAAACTAAATCACCAAATTCTATAGTAACAATTGTAAATATTACTTCATAATGACATTTTTTGAATAAATATTTTAAAAAAGTTCTCAAACGAGAGCGAAACGTCAAAAAGTATTTTAATTTAATTTTTATCATATAAATAACCATATACCCAAGAAACAAAAATAAAATAAGAATTAAAATCAATGGTTAAAGAAAATATATTAATATTAATAATTATTTTATTAACATTACTACAAGTATTATGAACGACTGACTTACTGGTTAAGAAACAACAAAAACTGAAAAGCACTTTCATTTTTTTTTTCGAACCTTAACAACTTTATGGACTGCTCATATAATTCACAGATGTACACTTTTTATATCAATCAGATCATTGAAAAATTATTGATAAGATCTATTCTAATCGCTTCAAACCTAAAATATTATCTAGTGTACAGAGATTTTTATGAAATAACCACAAGTTGTTTGGATTTAAAAGAGATCAATAGCAGGAAGATTAAAGTACAATTAAAACTTTAATGAAGAGGTCGAAAACTAAACTTTAAGATTGACTGAATATATTCTATCCAATGCGTTCATATTAACATTGTTTATATCTAAATTTCCATAACAATCAAATATCAGGGTTATTAACGATATAGTTGAAGGTAAACCTGAAATGATAAAACAATTAAACTTAACTATACAAGGTATCCGTTGTTCCATAATGTTCTAGGTTTGGAATTGTAATATGAGTTTTAAGATGATTAGTATCAATTTCGAAGTAAGTTACAGAGTTTTGATTAGTAAACATTTTGGATACGTAATCTACACTATATTAAAAAAAATGAGTGGAGGAAACTTAACAACAAAGGGTGGAAAGGAGAACAGAAGTCTCTCCTGTAGTGAATATATTGACTGCAACCCACAGACAAGCTCTTCTTGTTATCACTGAAAAATTAAGGAAACAGGTAATACCAGAGGTAATCTTAAAGACATCATCTGGTTCACAGAAGGTTTTAAAACAAACCATGGCAATGTGACTCATATAAAAAGACCTAGAATGGAAAAAATGTTCCTTAGCCTTTGTCGATTCTGTATTTAAAGCAGACTTCCACGGTTTTCTAAAATGGTCAGCCACTAGATTCATTGGTATTTCAACGATACAAAGATGATAACTTAGAGTTGCATAATAAAAAAGTAGTAATAAAATTACAACGAATCACTTATTTGGTCTCTTAGAACAAATAAAAATAACCTTAAACAATGGATGCATATTGTTTGTTAAAGATAAAACATACTTCAGAAAATCTATTTTTTTTAAATAGTAAGATAAACACCTTTCCACTCGCTTATCATTTTAAGATATAAAAACTGTTTAATCTTGTCTGAAAACAATTTTTTGTAATTTCTTCAAAA
The DNA here is from genome assembly GCA_949126875.1 of Lochmaea capreae. Classification (NCBI taxonomy): domain Eukaryota; kingdom Metazoa; phylum Arthropoda; class Insecta; order Coleoptera; family Chrysomelidae; genus Lochmaea; species Lochmaea capreae. The sequence continues at coordinate 17,459,248 of OX421409.1, forward strand.
CTGAGATAATGTTTTATCATACATGGTGAGTCATGGGGAACTGTACTTACTCCTACGTCCTATGCAGACCTCTATGGGGAATGTCAAATGGCCATCAAAAAGTGTCTGCTTCCATATTTGAATAATACAGAGTCGTGAATTTTGACTGATATTTATTTGAATGATTTGTCTCATATTTCGGTTGAACAAATGTAGTTCGAGTTCAATTGTAATAAATAAATCAGTTTTTTGACATTTTGATGAATTATAGGCAACCTGCTTCATATTATTGTAAAGACCACCTGCTAAAGCATACTTTTTTGTATGTATGTATGATGAGGTGACATTCACTGAGACCTAAAAGATCTATTGTGCCCCCTTACTTCTACTTAGTTCCTGAGAAACGTCTCAGAGACTAGTAGTTCCTTCAGTCAATTTCCCTGAGGAATTTCAGGATATCTGTAGGTTTCAACTTAGGTAAATGTCCCTCTTCTATTCAATAATCTCCTAGGTGCTGTGCCCTAGGATTATGAATTGCTGTGGAATTCGCAAGTATGTGGATGGAGGTTACTTCTTCCATGCCACAGAATCTACATTCTTCCTCCTCCACTATTTTGAACTTTTTCAGGTGCCTGTTCAGGCGGCAATGTCCCGTTAGAATCCCTGTTAAAATTCTTAATGCAGTTTTACTTTGATTTATGTATTCATTTGATCTCAACGGGTTGTAGTCACCAATCAGAATATTTGATTGTCTAAGCCCTACTAGATCTTTCCAATGGTCAGATCTTCTCTTTTCTTCGGCTTTGCCTATTTCTTCCAATATTACATTGGAGCTGATTCCGCAAAAGGGTTCCGACCCCCAAAAGGGTCTTTCAGTCCCCCTCTTTGCTAGTCCATCTGCTATTTCGTTTCCTTCTATTCCAGTGTGCCCTGGAATCCACAGTAAGGTTACTGTATTGTTCTCGCCTATTTCATTGAGTATGCCTAGACATTCCCACACCATTTTGGAACTGATTACACAAGAGCTCAGTGCTTTAATGGCTGCTTGACTTGTCAATATTGAATAATATACTTGGGGTTTTTTCCAAACTTTCAGAGTGTTTGGTTCCTGTCCCGTACACTCCTATTCCAGTTCTATCTATTGCCTTTGAGCCGTCTGTGTACCATTGAACGGCATTCTTTCCAAGTCTGGAGGTCCCATTCCTTCTTGTTTCTTCTTCCTTGATATATCTTTAGATAAATATTGTCTCATTATATAGACAGTGGCTGCTATGGTTAGCGCATTGCCCAATTTTTTTTTCAATTCATTGGTGTATTGGCAAACACCATCCTACATTGCAACTTGATAGCCTTTCCAGGAGAATGTGTAATTAACGAATGCTTATTCATAGAAAATGTCATTTTATTTTAATATCCATCACCTTCAATACTAACTTTGTCACCTTTTGCCTTAAAACTTCTAGAAACAAAAATTATCAAGCCGCAAATCCAAACTTCTTATAAAACAAAACATACTAAACTTCCAATCTCTTTGTTCCAGAATTTAAACCAAGGAACTGCTTTAGGCTATGTCAGCGCTTAAAATCCACATTATTCGCCTACTACAAGATGCAACTTTCAACTTTATATCGAAAGCAAACTCCAAACGCTAATCTGGAGGAACAAACTATTTGATATCGTTCGCTGAGAGACTGGAACATGTTAAATACGGCCCCTAAGAGAGCAAACTTTACAGTCACCACGGAACCAGTGTTGGCAAATGCATACTAAGACAATTCTATAATTTTATGGAGGGAATATCAATGACTGGAAGAAAAGTATTTTATAAAATGAGTAAGTATATTATTACAGTTTCCTGAAATATTGTCGTATTTAATAAAGCGTTAAATAATTATTTTTATTCCAACGCTTTATACAGTTTAGAAAAATATTTTTCAAAAACAGTGACCGTTCAACTAAGAAGCAACAACTACTTTTGCATGAAGGTTATTCTTCAGTCCGGGATTCGAGATTCTCGGACAGATAACATATACCTTGGACTGATGAGACGCAAATAGGCCGAAACCAGTCTACAAGTTGTGTTGTCCCTTCTAATTGCAAAAATTATCTTGTAGATATACCAACTCCGTTTGACTTTGAAGTGTAATTCAATATCCGTCGGTGCATATAGCAAGTGAAGTAGTTGTTGCTTCTCAGTTGAACGGTAACTGTTTTTGAAAAATATTTTTCAAAACTGTATGAATATAATTATTCTTCGACATCTGTAAGTATATTTTTGTTTGAACGAATATATATTTGAATCTATCCATTCTAAAACTTTAGCTCGGGCTAGGCACACTTCGTTACTTTAGAGAGACGAAATGTGTAACCTGAATAGCAGTTGTAGGTGTAGTGGTTCGAATCAGACGGAAAGTTTAACTTTTCTCCTTTTTGATGAATTTATTCAGTTAGACATATGTCGAATTTGTGACCTTTTTTTGGCATTTGAGCCGTAGCCTTTGTAGCCAGAAACTAAATTTGGTTATTTGTCCAGCAATTATTAGATATTTCTGAGTGACGGACAACCGCATTTGTTTAATAAAGTAAATAATGTCCCCTATATACACCATTCCTCAAGGATTACAGACAAAGGTTACACACTTCTCGCCCAGGGGTCTATCAGGGCATTCAGTATACACAATACAAGGTGGACCTCGGATTGATTGGATAAAAAATTAATATAAGGAAAAACACAAAGGTTACGACAATACTACTACAATTACCTATATATAAATTTTTGCATCCCCAACAAAGGCTAATAGACAATCGAAGATACTGTTTTTGTGCAAGGATAATTATAAGGAAGGTTTATTTTTAAGATGGTTAATTTATTTGTAAGTTCCCTGGATTCTTTATCGTATTTCTTGCAATTGAAGAAAATATGGTCCAGGTCGCTGATTTCTTGACATGTTGGGCAGAAATCGTTATCAAAGGTCGCGTTCATCTCAACGTAGCGCTACCGGAGCGATAATCAATTTCCTGCTGGGCAATGTGTTTTGTCAACTGATTTAAGTGAGCGCTGTGGTAGCAGTCGCCATTTTTCCCATCAGAATTGAAATACGCTACGCTACCGATCAGTGATGCATTAACTGTCATTTATGACAAATATTATGTGAATAATAAATAATAAATGACGTAGCATATTTTTGTTTGAAGATATTTTATCTTGAAAATGAATGAACATCACTGGGAGCTATTAAACTAATAGCGTTTTCCATTGACCGCACTGGTGCGAACTAGTGCGCACTGAATGCGAATTTTGCAAGCTCCGCGTGTTCCATTGTCTTCATGAACCGTCGTGGAGCAACGTTATTGTGTTCCATTGATGATTAACCAAGCGCTCTCAGCTCGAACTTTTCAGAACCGTCGATAGACTAGAGTGCAGGATACATAACCTATTTCTATTTATTATTAGCAAGTGTCATATGCTATATTTGTCAAAGAGGTGAATGGAACGTTTTTTGGCTTTGGACAGCTTGATCCATTCAGCCACGAATTTATTGTACTGTTGCACTGTTTGTTACAATAATCCGCATAGTAGGTTAGCTATGGTACTTAGATTGTACAAGACTAGTATATTCTAAACACTGCATTGACCAGGCAAGTATTCTCCATTCAAGGCACTAATCAACTTTAATGATGGTTACTTAGTTATGGAAACTAACAACAGGATTATACAGGGTTATTTTTCACGCTAAGGTGCCTTCATAGCGACTTTACAACACATAAAACGGGCAACGAAAAGAAGGTAAAATATATAACATAGGGGTAGACACGAGGAACAAGACTGAACAGATATACACATGATATACACTGACACAGACATCCGATACTAAATTCTTCTTTTATCCTTTTTAAAAACTCCCATATCATTTGGTTTAGCCTACGATTACGTCGAGAGAGATACAGAACGCTAGCTTGATTCTGAGGGAGCGGAATCCGTTCTTTTGCGAGGGATTCTGTCATATACTTAACTGCATTGTCATTATGTAAACAGCCAAACATCCAGTGATTGATGTCATCAATATTGCCGTCGCAGTCACATAATTCCGTTTCACTTAGTTTAAATCTGTATAGGTGCGCATTTACGGTGGCATGATTGAAAATACATCTGACGAACTTGGTGTAGATGTTTCTATTGGGGTGACTTCTAGCAGCAAAAGACTCAATTGGTAAAGTAGGATGGATTTTAGTATAAAGGTTATTGCTTCGATTACAGAAGGTATACCATTCAATATCCCAGTTTTGCTTTAGACACTGTCTGTGCTGCTGTAAGATCTGTTCTATATAACCAATTGGTTTCTGTACCTTTCAAGATCGCTTCTTTAGCGAAGTAATCTTCTCTAATGTTGCCAAAATTGCCAGTGTGCCCCTTCACCCAAATGAACCAAACAGAACTATGTATTTCATGTAATTTTAGTTGATTCTCTAAAATTCTTACAATGAGTCCATTCTTGTGAAGCTGATTATGTGAGTTTTTTAAAGCAGATAGTGCAGACTTTGAATCAGACATTATTACAATTTGCTGATTAGTGATTTGTCTTGTAACGGCCCATTATAGAGCTTGGTATATTGCAAATAGTTCTGCGGAGTATATGGAACAATGCTGATTCAACTTAAACATTAGCGATCTGATCAACTTTGTTGATATGAACGCGACCAAAGATTTTTATTTTATAAAGGTGAGCAGGATAACAAGCGTGGCCAAATTTCAATCTACCGATTGTTGTTACACTTTTTCTAGGGTAGTTGTAATGTTCATACCAAGGTTTGTGACCTTATCAAAATAATACGAATCCATAAGCTTGTCAAATTCGAATAAAGAGAACACACTGTAAATACAATTTGTGTATTTGTCTTCGAATTTTATGGTAAGTGCGTAAAAACATATTTTATGAGAATGGGCTTTCCAAGGATTTAATGTGGTCATTACTTTGTTTTCTTTATTTCGGCTTTAACAAGCGCAAATTTATTGCATTTCAGGTAGGTTTACACCTTTTTTTTTTTGTACGTGTTCTTTATACCTAGGACTATACGCGAAATAAGTAAAAAGAAAACTGAACTGGAGGTTTCACCAAATAAAGCCGGTTAATTATTTGTTGTGAAAATACGTTCTAGCATTACCAACTCGTAGTTTTTGAACAAAATATAAGATGAAAACGTAAATAACTGTTTTAGAGTTTCTAACTTATTCCACTTTTATTAAAAAAAGATAAAAATTCAAAACTGATTTAATTATTTCGATATTTAAAATCGAGGTGTGGGTGAACGGTATGTTTAAAAATGTTTAGTTACCATTTGTTTACATATTTCATCTTTATTTCTTCAACAGATATCTTCTAAAATTGAAGCTTATAAATATCGTTGACCCTTTTACAATAAATGTGCATGATAGAAACTCTTCGGCTCAAGCAGCTCCGCCAGTCACATACATGGATATAGCTACATACATATTTAGTTTTGACCCACAGTTTTTACAGAAAGGAGCAAATGAAATGAAATGAATGGAAAATAATGAAATATCACCTATAATTTAATGGCCACATGATACAACTTCTTTTAATTAACAATGAAAAATTCTTCTCAAGAATGGAGCTTATTTGAAGGCGTACCTGCAATACCTGCAGTACTTCTGGTTCTTCAGTTTAGACTCCATGAGAATCTTCTCGCTTACTTGCTGCTAACCAGATTGCTCTTCGTTCTCAGGATAATTCATTTTTTCCGGTAAGAAATTTAAAGATTAAAATTGTGGGCACTGAAGAAAACCTACACATCATCCCTGCTGGAACGACTTCCACAAGACACGTATGTGGCATTTTCAATTAAAAATAACACTTATAAAAAGTCAATAAAACAAAAAATAAATAGAGTTTAGTCACAAAACAATCAAAGCTTTAAATCCTATACTCTCAAACGAGATAATAACTTTGTTTGCCCCACGGACGCCATATTGAATAAATGTTGACAGGTTGTTAGAATGATTATAATTTTTTATTAAGAAATTTATTTGACTGAGATTTCAAAGCTATTTCTAATTCTGTAGCTAAAATTTGTTTAATATTATTAATGAGATATTAATATTTCTGATGATTATCATAACTGAAAGAATAATCCTGATTAATGTTATGTAAGTTAGTTGTCGTGCGATGGACCTATTGTCTAGTAATTTCAAATATTTTAAAGTGGATTTAGCGTCTCAAAAGCGATATAAAAGTAATTAAATGTCCATTAGCATGGAGAGCAACGAACAATCTTTTACCAAAAAACATAATTTTTATCAACCAGTGTCTAAAAGATAAATACTATTTTCTTTGGCAATATAAGGTTTGTTCTCACAAGCATCACAGACAGTCCTTGACAATCCGGATTCGGCGCAAAGCCTCGAAAGCGTTCCTGCAAAGATTTCTGATTGATTGGAAATCCGTGGTACTGTGTTCACACACGTTTTGTGGATAGTCTGCAAACTGTCAAAACAGTTTGCGGATCTTTTACAAGCAATATGTCCGGATCATGCGTAGTGTTTTTTTAACATCAAATAATTTTTGACATTTGACATATTTGTGTTGTGATTGTTTGTTGGAGTTTATTTTCTCGGCTTTCGTTATTTTAGAGAAGTTTATATTCAACAATGAGTGATTTTGAGACATCTGATGATTCAGAACTCGTACTTGAGGTTATATCCCAAAAACAGACATGCGTGTTAACATTAGTTTGAAAACTGTCTATTATTTGTCAGAGATTTTCTGTGAGAACAAACCTATAATGGTATAAAAATTATTAATCATAAGTTCCTGATAAAAGTATAACTATCCAGCTGTAATTTCACATCATGAAGTTTCGGGTTTAACTAGCTGAAGCTGATGTTTAAAACATATTATATATTATATAATTTTGTGTGATAAACTTTAAAACTAGTATAATTTGTTGGAAAGTTCATTCGAACAATTTTCGTGTTGGCTGGAACAGCTTGAATTGATTGCGTCATCACCATTCACTGAATTTGTCAGGCATAGATGAAAATGATCTATTTGCCCGTCAGTTTACTCTTTCGAGTTTGATTACCGAGCAAATTTGCTAGGCATTTATAATCTGCAAGTGAAAATACAACAATACTTTAGTTTTAAGGTCACAAGTTAAACTTGTTTGTTAACTGCTTCTGCTGTTTCAAAATTTGTAGCAATTAATGAGGAAATTCTTGACCCAATTTTGATAATTTTTCAAAGAAAATGGTACACAGACGGCTCAAGAGGTAAAGATGGAACTAGCAGCCCCATTATAATATTAGAAAAAATAGGCAAAATCGAAGAAAACAGATCTGACCATTGGAAAGATCTAGTAGGGCTTAGACACTCAAAGATTCTGACTACAACCCGATGAGATCAGGGATGCTAACGGGACATTGCCGCCTAGGGTTGGGCTACCAGCGGTTCTTACTGTTGTCCTTGCGTTAATCTAGAGTCGAACGACTAACAATATTCTAGGGTTGGATTAGGGATGTGTGGAATATCAAATTGTCATATTGTTAGTTGAGTTTTTGAGGGCAAAAGAAAAGCAGTTATGGTGTCCAAATCTAGTAAATTTTTGTACTATTTATATGTGAATAGTCAAAAAGTAATGATATTTTATGCTTATTGTGTCCAGTTAACCGATTGCTTGCGTTGCAATAGCTATTTGTGTATCAAAAGCAGAAAGTAGTACTTTGGTAGTTGAGACAGAAAGTTGCCGCGCGACGCGTCAGCGGAGCGCGGTTATCTGTAGAAACTACCAAAATACTTTCCGCTCTAAATACACACAATATTTTGTCTACTATCACACCAAAATTAACTACTATCTTTCTTTTATCTATAAATAAAATTAGGCGTGCGCCAAAGTTACTTTCTGCTCAAGAGCACCAATAATGTCAAATTATGACAGCTCTCAGAAAACATCAACTTTGCAGTTGCTTTTCAAGGCACAAAAGACGACTTTCGATAGTGATAGTAGAAAAATAACATTTCCAATATCATAGTCCTTTATTCCAATATAAATTGTTCGCAGAACTTCACAATTCAAAATCTCGTTTTTGACAAAACTTTCATTACGTATCTCGGCTCTGTAAAGCTCATTTGGTTAGCAATTGGTTTAAATTAGAAAAAAAAACTGATATTGAAAAACTTGTTCCACCAACGGGCTTAACATTAACAATGTTCAATATGTGTACAATAGAAATTCCCCAAATAATTGCATATTCGTTAGCGCTTTTATATCAGAATTTCCGGAAATACTGTTTTTTTTCACGCAAATTATTGCGTAATCAATCACACGGAATTAAGTTCGAGTGTAAAAGTTCCCAATTATTTACAAATATTTTGCCGATTTCCAATTACAAGTGACATGTTTGTCAACTACTCAGTCGAAAACTCGACTATAATTAAAAAATTTCAATAGTTTTTCAATAAATAATCATACAAGAAGCATTTCGAAATAGTTATTTGTATGCTTAGGCCGCGAAATACCTTTTTAACGTACCGAAAGAACAGTTATTGCGGCCGAGGCAAGATAATCTTAAGGTCGTTAAAAAGTTTCGCGGTCATGGCATACACACTATTTTTCGTGCAATATTTAAAATTACTAAACTAGATAATTGTAAATAAATATATTATTGCTCTAAAATCAACAGCAGTTCCATTTTATTTAACAATTTCACCGTGTGCTATGGAAATGATATGTTTCAATATATACAAAATATTTTGACAATTCTTGCTTCAACTTCTGGAGTAAATATAAGTAATAATACAAACTGTACAATTAATGTTAATATTCATCCTAAATAATAAAAGTAGGTACTTATGTATTTGTTGGTATTCAATAAAAAATAATCCTTGTCTTTGTAGTATTTTAGAAATGTCCAATTTGGAGGTGATATTCAAATTTGGAAGTGACGTTTGGTTTCGCAGCCGTTGCTATGGGTAACGGCCGCGAAATTGAATTTCGCGGACTGTATTGAGAACGCGAAATACTGACTTCGCGTCCGGTTGCACGAAAAATATATTTTAGTTCTCACAGTACAAATGCCTTAATAATGTTCATATACATTAATTAAGTTATCAATGATATTAATAATTAATATTTTAATTCACTCAACATAAATGTGTAACCAAAGTTTAATAACTTCATTAATATTCCAATTGTATTTGATTAATTCTATTATCAAGCTGATCGACAATAACTTTTTTATGTACTAAAAGCCTGAACTTTTAATAAGAAATTGTCAGCTTTTTCGTTGTTGAAACACTGTTCTTAAGCAATGGGAACTTTCCAAAGTTTTCCGTTCCGTAGGCCCATCTTCATTCATTCATTCAATCGATTGGCTTGTGCTAAACAGCCCAGGTACTTGAACTGAATCTTTGTGCCCTTTCCCTTGTTATCTACTTCCATTCCAGAAACTTTGTGTCTTCTGTGTATGCCACTAGTTTGACTGAAGGGATTTTCAGTAGTTGTAATAGTTGTATTATTTCGTCTCCAAAGTGCTTCCGTCTGAGATCATGTAAGTTTTCGCAAAAGCAGAGTATGTGAGTAGCTGTTTTATCATAGAGTTTACATTTCCTGCATATAGGTTCACTAACTTTGCCCATTTTGTGCAGATGTTTCCTAAGAGTGCAGTGTTCAGTCTCCAGGTCGGAAACTGTCTCCAAATGCCTTTTACTCAGTTTCAATAACCTCGCCATTTAACGTGAAAGTGGCCTCATCAGAAAAAATAATGTTTTGTATCAAGAGAGGGTCTCGGTGACGTTTATCCATCATTTTTTCGCAAAATTGGATTCTGCTATCGGGATCATCTTCGTCTAATTCCTGTACAAGTTTGATTTTATAAGGATGCCATTTTTCAAGCTTCAACAGTTTTTGTACCGTTGTTTTGCTAACACCGATATCGCGACTAACTTTACGCACAGAAGTGTGCGCATCTTCTTCAAAACTAAGTAAAACATCTAATGCTGTATCAGCATTTGCAGAGGGACGACCTGATTTGAGTGCATTTCCAACCGTACCAGTTTCTCGAAATTTCTTTTCAATCTTATTGACTGTTGAACGCGTTATAGGTCTTTCTGGATATTCATCATTAAACAAATTGCACACTTCCATAAGAGTTCGCGTTCTGTCTCCATACCCAATCATCATAAGTATTTCAATTTTTTGTTTTACACTAAACTCCATTTCTACTTCAAATTAAATCTAAGCAATAATTAAAACATTCACGAATACCAAAAATATTGTAGTACTAAATTGTCACTGAACATCAATAAATTACTAAACAAATAATGACATTTCACAAAAAACTAGACGACTATGTTTTTTTTGAATCGATAAGAAATAATTTCTTCCATATTCTGTCTGCTACATCACAAGTACTAAACATGTTTGGAAACAGCTCACTTTTATTAATCTAAAAATGTTATAAACTACAGGTTGTTACATTTAAACCAATTGCCGCTAGACAATAAGTATATTCTACTTCCATTCCAGAAGCTTCTATGTAGGCTACTAGTTTGTCTGGAGGGATTTTCAGTAGTTGTAATGGTTGCATTATTTCCTTTCCAAAGTGCTTCCATCCTTGAAAGTTTCCACTGAAGCAGAGTATGTGAGTAGGTGTTTCATCATAGAGTTCACATTTCCTGCACATAGGTTCAATAACTTTGCCCATTTTGTGCAGATGTTTCCTCAGAGTGCAGTGTCCAGTCACTAGGTCGGTAACTGTCTTCAAATGTCTTACTCAGTTTCAATAGCCTGGTTGAGAGTTCCTTGTCTACCTTGTTCAGTAAACTCTTTGTATGGACGTACCCTTGTGTCGACCTCCATTTGAGTCGGTGTTCCCTATCTAGCCAATTCCCAATTTCCCCTCTTATGCAATCTTTTTGATTCCACAAAACAGTTCCGGACCTATGAAGTCTTCTTTAGAGCCTCCTTTAGCTAACTGGTCAGTCATTTTATTACCTGCTTTGTTGAGGAACTCCGCTACGCTCCGACATACGTTACGATATACTTGTCAGGTAACTCGCACCTGTGTAAGCTAGAGTTAACACGGTAAACTGGAACAGCTCACTCCGGAGAGATAGCGAGCTTACAAGAAATCGACATAACTATCCTAAAAGCTGTACATTCGTGCCTAAGTGACACACACTTTCTCAGATCTACAAGCCTAAGCAGATAAAAATAATTGAACTTCAATTCTTCTCTGACAGTTTGCGGCTCAGTCTCCGGTTTTCCTGTTCAAGTAAACCTTTGTACTGAACCTTCAGTAATACATATTAAGGGTGATAAATTTGGTGTGCCATATTATCAGTACATAATTCATTTGTCCATTAATTTTGGAAATAGTGGAAGTAAATGGAATGATGAACAGTGAAACAAATCGGTCTCTATGACCTATGATTATTAATTTTTAGCAGTAATTATAGATAGCGGTAATTAATTATTTATTGTTCAGAACGGGTGGATATTATTATTGATCATTATTTACCGTCATAAGTATAATGAAATAATAGAAATACGAGGCATGTTTTTTAAGTAAGTACCGATTGGCGATTCCGCTGCCGCAGCGCTACGGTCGGCGTTTCGCGCATGTGCGCTGGTTACCTACATCTCTTGTCTATGCACTGACGCCATTACAGTCTGATTCTTCATTGTATACGTTGTTTACTGAGTGTTTAAGATGCCTCCGACAATCGTGAGTCCCACCGATTGTGAAGTACGGGCTGTTATACGATTTCTTAGTGCTAAAGGCGTGAAACCGATTATGAGTGATGGAATGGTAAGGAAATGGGTGAGAGCATTTAAAGATGGCCGCACAAATGTGCATGATGAAGAACGGAGTGGGCGTCCTTCGGTCGTTAATGAAGATTTGGTGCAGAAAGTGGACAAAAAGGTGAGAGAAAACTGACGCTTTACAATTTCATCTTTGTGCGACTGCTTTCCTCAACATTCTCGTAGTTTTTTGTACTCGTATCGAATTGTGACCGAGAACTTGAATTACCGGAAATTGTGTTCACGTTGGGCTCCAAAAATGTTGACGGATTTGCACAAAACCCAACGTTTAGGCAGTGCATTGACTTTCCTTAAGCGGTACCACAATGAAGGTGGAGATTTTTTAGACCAAATTATTACTGGTGACGAAACATGGGTGGCCTACGTCACACCAGAATCGGAACAACAATCCATGGAATGGCGACATTCATCATCACCTAAAAAAGTGAAGTTTAAGCAAACAATTTCTGACCGGAAAATCATGTGCACAGTTTTTTGGGACAAAAAAGGAGTATTGCCAGTGGAGTTTCTGCCTCGTAATGAGACAATCAATGCAGCGTCTTATTGTGAGACATTGAATAATCTGCGTCGTGCAATCCAGAACAAAAGACGTGGCAAGTTAAGTAAGGGTATCGTTTTGCTGCATGACAATGCCCGTCCACATGTGGCTAACCGGACCAAAGATCTTATCGAATCTTTTCAATGGGAAACTCTAGATCATCCTCCATACAGCCCTGATCTGGCGCCCAGCGACTACCATTTGTTCCTGCACTTGAAGAAACGCCTGGGCGGTCAGCGTCTTCAAGACAATAACGAAGTCAAAACATTTGTGATACAGTGGTTAACAAGTCAGGCGGCAGAATTTTATGAGGAGGGTATTCAAAAACTGTTGCCACGTTATGACAAGTGCCTCAATATTCACGGAAATTATGTTGAAAAGTAGATTAAGGTACAGGCTTTCATGTAAAAATAAAATTATTGCTTTGCACGTCTTTTTTTAATTACAAAACGGTACTTACTTAAAAAACATGCCTCGTATCAAAGGTAAGTACATCTATAGGTCTGACTCATTACCTTCGGACTCTATGGAAACGTTAAGTATCGCTATATAAATAAATCAATACCAGTGAGTACATAAATATTTCCATCATAAAAAGTGATAGGTTGTGAAAAAATCGTTTTTAATTGCCACTTTCCCAATATGCTGACGCAAGCGACAAAGATAGACTCTGTTTCGAATAAGAAGAAGCCACGTGAAGGTGTAGTCGCATGCGCGAACTTGCTGTCAAAATTGGCGCCATATTGTAAAATTGACATTCGACTTCAAATCAGTAGCGAAACGTTTTCACATTTTATAGGTTAACACAAAATTAGAATTTTTCCTTTAACACCAACAAGTTTTTTAGGAGGCATGTTGAGATAAACGTCTTAAAAAATTCAAAAATATGCGACAGTAAATAATTGCTTCAAACTCAACCTCGAATGTCAATAATAAAATTGCTGTCGGCACGAAACATTTTTTGTAACGCCAATGACAGAAACGGTCACGAGGTGACATAGACAAACAAGACCGATTTTGGTTTCTGCGCAAGTCAGTTGGCAAACTTCACGTTGCTTCTTTTTATGTGAAACGGAGTCTACGAGGTGACAAAATAGTAGAGAGCATATTAGAAATTACTGTTTCTGTTTCTCAACTTCTTAAATTGTTGCTTGGACTTGGAAATAATTCGTGAATGTCTTGAAAATTTCCAATTATTAACGTTTCTTAAGCTTCTACATACTCTGTAGAATGTTCACAGTAAATTTCTAACCATCCAAACAAACAGCCCTTTTGAAGGATAACGTTTAAAGCGAGTATATTTCTTACTTATATTTTATAATGATATTAAAACTGACTATTTAGGCGTAACCTTTAATATTATTTAAGGCATACCGTACGCTTAATATTTTAACCTCCACTAAATTATCCATTAGCGTTAATTTGCGGTCTAGTTAACTACTACATACAGTATTACGTCGACTCATTGACGCTTTGAGATAAAATTTGAAGCGGAATATTCCATGAGTGGAATGTTCGAAATAGATAATCTTCCAAGCATTAAGTTATAAGATATAATATTTTATGTTCAATCTAAATAAAATAAAGTTGAGTTAGTTACACCGATTTGGGTCCCTTAATTGCTGGATGCACCTCTACCATGAATATTGGAACAATTCACGGGAAAAATATTTTTTTTAAATTCACGTTCGACAAAAAATCGCTAAAAATTAATATCTCAAATCTCAGTGGGTATAGACCATTCTAGAATGACGTTACTGACAAATCGGCCATATTGCTATTGTATTTAGTATTTGGTTAGACTTTAATTATTAATACCTAAGTTCTTAAAATCATCTAAAATGCCATCGTTTTGTAGTGTTCTTAAGTGTGGACTGCTGGAAGCAAGATATAATGTTTCTTTTTTTTTTATTTTCGGCTGATTCAACCAAGCATTGTGATTATCCAGTTGATCTCTCTGTGCACCCAAATCTGTGGCTCTTGAGTCACATAACTCCTGTGTTGATTGCTTATTTCGTGGTCTGACATTTTAATTATTATTTTATTCAATAAAATAAAACAAAGTGAATTGAAATTTTGGAAATATGTCTCCATATTTAAAAAAAAAAACAGAAATCAAACTTTTGCGCAGACATCATTTAATAGATCAAATCTAAAACGCATTTTTCCCAAAAAATTTCACGCAAAAATGTACCTACAACTGAGACAAGTATTTTGTGTCTCAAATTTTCCCTTTTTCATAAATTCTTATATTTTTTCGTTTAATTAATATTAATATCAAAGCAAGGTCCACTTTCAGTGAATTAGTGGCCCTTATTCACCAAAATCTATTAAAAAAACTTACTCTGCATAGTTATACAGGACTGGAATGAAGAACCAAGAACAAAAAATTTTAAAAATATTTATGAAACTTTGCATATAAGTACAATAGGGTAATATTTTTGTAAATGATTTTCCTCTGGTATACTCCTTATAAAGTCATAGGAAAAAAAATGTCCACTGTATCGTTAGGATGATTTACAACATTATAATCCCCACTATATTGTGATGAACTATTAAGAGCAGACAGCTGTTGGTATACAGACGGTTCAAAAACACCCTCAGGCTCTGGTGCAGGTGTATACGGGCGCAGACCTAGGAACCTCTCTAGGATCCTATGCAACCGTATTTCAGGCGGAAATTTACGCCATTGTTTCATGTGTGGAGAGATTGGAGCAGGCTAATCTCATACATAGAACAATAAAAAATTTCTCGTACAGCCTTTGAAAGCACGTAGCTCTCACCGTGTAACGTCGAAATTGGTTTTAGACTGCCAAAAAAGACTCTCCTCAATAGGAGAACGCAATAAAGTATTGCTGGTCTGGATCTCTGGCCATTCTGGCATGGAGGGAAACGAGAAGGCAGACTCTCTTGCAAGGGGGGGTGCCGCACGTGTTTCTATCGGACCAGAACCTACAATTGGCATCGCAATAAGTTTTGCTAAACAAACACTGAATACCTGGACGGCAAGAAGAGCTTTGGACTTCTGGCATAATTTATCAGGATTGGTTCATTAAAAGGCTTCCATACATCCTTCGAAGAATGTCTCCAAACAAATGTTAGACTATAGCAGGCTTGACCTACGCTGTCTAACAGGCAACTGTCATCTGAATCATCATATGCTAAAACTTGGACTGTCTGAAGATCCGACCTGCCGTCTTTGTCTGGAAGATGATGAGACAGCAGAGCATATAATTTGTGACTGTCCCGCCGCGGCTCGAATCAGGTACCTGATGTTTGGCAGAGATTCTCTCTCGCCCTCGGACCTGAAATATCATTCACCAAATAAACTAATCGGCTTTGTTAAGAAGCTGAAATTGTTTGGTGAAATCTGAATAGGTGTGAACCACAATAGACTCTTGCGAGGCCTTATAGACCCACTCACCATAAACCTTACCTAACCTAACCCCACTATATTTATATATCTCCACTCTTTACAAACAGTCTATAACCCGAAATACCCTAAGCTGTTTTAATTTAAATGAGACACTCTGTATATTTTTGCAATTTTTGATAGATTTACTTATTTCAAATCTATAGAATCAAGCATTTACAAAAAAGAGCCCTTTATTAAAAATTTCCAGTTTTAGTTATTCTATTATATCGTTGTATATACATGTAGAACGTGGCTTAGCTTAGAGAATTCTCTGCCAACGTAAATGCAAGAAACTGAAACACTTAAAAGGGGTGTTACTAACGCCTCGAGAAACAAGTAAAACAATCCCCAAGAAAATTGTAGACTCTATCAAAAGCCTTGAATTATCTTGGGTGTAATAGATTGGAGTCACACACAAAAGGTCTTTAAGGTTGGGGTGTGGTGACGCTTAGATAGCCTATACGGCTCGGTAGCAATTTAATATGATCCTACTTAGGACTGGTGGGAAAAAATTAATTGTGTGGTTTTTTTTGGGTTTGGTTAATAAGTTGTATGATAAAATTAAATTAATTTTTTTTGTGTTTCTAAAGAATTTGTTTCAATTTAATTTATCCTCCATATGTTAAATTATTGGTTTTCCTATTACTTATACATAACCAAACAAATTGTATAGTAACAATCATAAATATCTCACTTCATGATGTCATTTGTTGAAATCAATATTTTAAATTAGATCCCAAGCGGGAACCGAAGTTTTTTTTAATTTCATTCCATCATACAACTTCCCAAACAAACAAACCCAAGAAAACGAATCAAATGAATATTATAATCAATGGTTGAATAAAAAAAAATTGTATAAATATATATTTTATTTAATATGTTTTATTATTTTGTAAATGCTTTTACCAATACTAAATATGTTCGCGAACCAGCCAGAGAAAACTACAATAAATGAATGGAAATAGTATTTTGTGTCACAAAGGCAGAATATGAGCTTAAGCAGCCCAAGACTATTAGACTATTCAATTTAAATATATGTCAATAATTTCGGGGAATTTTTGGGGTGGTCCAGATCCCACGGAACCTACCCCGGCTTCACCAATGGTGAATTGAAAGCGTCTTTTCTAGCGTTAAAGTTATTTTCATATAAAACATGCATGATTTTTTTAATTGCAGTTCGAACATGTGAGCCAATGACATCAGCCCCTAGATCTAGACTGAAGATGTTCTAGAAAGTCCAGTAGAAGCAAAGTGATGCTCTACCATCCGTCGTATATCATCAGATCATGCTTTCCATATGCCATACCAGGCATAGATCCATCACATTTTATTTAATAATTTCACTATTGGTAATACCCACTAATTGCGGACCTCGCTACAGTTCCAGAATAGTCGACATCCAAACTGGAGCCATCCGGGGAATTATTTTGGAACTGAACTCTAGGCACCTGGAACCTGTTGAAGTAAGTTTTGAATTCCAATAACTCGTATCTCTCTATACTTGAAATTAAACTACAAGATTATGCTTTTTACAGGTTTTTCGGGGCGTTCCATACGCAGCACCTCCAGTAGGTCCACTTAGATTTCGTCCACCTCAGGCACCTCTTACCTGGCCAGGAACAAGACTCGCGGATACTTTTGGAGCAGTGTGTCCGCAAAAATACCCCGATATTAGCAACCGGACTGCAGCATTGCATTTTATGCCCAAGGGACGTTATCAGTATCTCAAAAAATTGGTTCCTCTACTAGTCAACCAGTCTGAAGATTGCCTCTTTCTGAATATTTACGTCCCCGGAAGCGGTAAGTGTTTTAATATTTTCAGTAGATTCTAGAGAGTATAATTATTGAGATATAGTGTCCTTAGATCGTTGGAAACCATTTCCAACGACGTATCACAAGGGAAGGGTTGCCATTTAAATTTTTGTAGGTTTAGTTGATAGGGGTGCGTTCTCTCTCATGTCATTTTAGTTCCTCCTCTCTACCCTAGAAACGATTTTGACATTTTTTTGATATCCCTTTTCGTTCACGAGGTATAGTTGACGTAAAAGGTATAGTGCGAACTTAAAGTTGCCGGCTTTTTGTTTGACTCTAAGACTAAGAGTATACCAGTCAATATTATAATTATTTAAAATGTGTACTTAGTTGACGATAAATTCATTTAATGTTATAATTTCAACCAAAAATCGTTAATAGTTTGTTAATGAAGGCGATTAATAAGCGAAACTGTTTAAAGCACGAACGAGCGACAGCGAGTGAGTGCCTTTAATAGTTTGACAATGGTTTGACTGAACTATAACTATTTTTGAGAGAGGGTTAGTCGGTGGTCTGACATCAAGAAAGTGTGAGTGTTTTTGTGTGGAAATTGTAAGTAAGTATACATATATTTATTAGCAATTATCTATTTGGACAAAACTCGGTATGATACACACGATATGGTTAAGAAAGGATGGGCTGATGGGTCAAAATATAAATACAATATAGAATTATGTTTGGTAAGTAGACGAAAATAATATAAACACCTTTCAGAGGTTTAGCTCCACAACATAACTTAAAGGGGATATACGATTAGATAGCTGGCAATATATCTTTTACGTCAACTATACAACCTATTGTCAGTTTTAAAATTCAGACCTTTTATGAACCTATCTTTTTATCAAATACGATACATACATACAGATATTTTTATTTCAATGTTTCTGTAGCGTTTTCAATAATAAGAAACAAAATAATACACATGTCAAAAGGAATATTTCAATAAAATTAATTTGTGAACCAAGTCAACAAGAAAGCAACCAAACTAAGTAAAATTACAGTATGTATTTCAGACAAATTCTCCAAGCAAATATATTTGTTTTGTACACGAACAAACTCGCAGTTCTTTACAATCTGTTAACGAACTGCTTTCAAGGAAAGTTATAACTGTTATTTGAGCGAACACGTGATTATAAAAGCTTTTACTAGTGGTTTTAAAACATGTATTTAAATTCACCTATAAAGCCCACGGAGCCATTATGTATAACGTTTGCTTTGGCATCAGACTTTAGATAAAACAGGTTGATAAAAACTGTGTGAACCATTTATTATGTTTAATGTATTAGGTTATTTTCAGTTTAAATATTTTCATTATAATGTGTATACAATACTATTATCATATTTATTGAGGAACGTGTTGAAAAATAATTTGTTAAGTCATGAAATATTGTTTGTTTTAAACCATATTATTTTCCATCCTATTTGAATGTTCGAATAGTATAAAAGCAAGTCTTTTACTTATTTCAAATGATGACAAAAATGATGATTACTAACAGATCCTTACTAGGGGGTCGATTGCATGGCTTGATTTGCCTTACCACTTTGCGACATTAGATTAGAATAGAAATGGAGTGGGTCTCTGTCCTATCCCACTGCGACCTTTGCAGATCTATTGTGGTCCTTCTTATCCTTAGAGCTCGATATCTAGCTTTATTCTTTTTGTTAGACTTATTAGCCTGGATACCGCCTCACTTGCTTAGCTCTCTGTCCTCGGTTTTTCTTTTCCAAATAGGTGAAACAGCACCCTTACTAGACCTTCGCGCTCACAGAGTTGGTGCTCCGCGTTCGTCTTCTTCCTGTCTAAACCTACATGGGCTGTCATCTGCTAGGCCAATTGTGTGCATATGCTTCCTCAGCCTTCAATGTCCGGTCAGCATTCCCACCATCATCCTCGTCGTTTCTCGACTTTGACATAGCAGGTCACGTAACCGTTTGGCCGAATGGCTTTTAAGGAATAGTTTAGCCTTTGTCCTGGGGTTTTATGCCACCAGCGCAACGCCTGGCTGTGTATCCATTGGTGGATGCTCTCCTTGGTGAGGTTTTTTGCAATTCCACAGAAAGGTTCTGGCCCTATCATGACTTCAGTCACTCCCTGCTTGGCACTTTGCGACATATAAGATCTTTTGTTTATACCCTACATCGATATTTTAGTCAAAAAGATATGGGATTCTAAAAAAGCTTGATTAGGCTCTAAGTAGACCTGTTCCAGGTATTGACGTTGGCGTTGCATGTGTATCATCGGAAGTCTGCATGTCCACTTTACCAATTTTACAGAAATTAATCTAAGTGAGCACTGTCTAGTGAGAATTCCTGTGATTACTACGAGATCAGATTTTCTGAAGTTCCAAGAGCCATTTTAGTATTTAGTATTTTTGCCTGTTTTTGGCCTGGAGTATTTCTCCTGTAGACTCCTGTTCCCATTTTCGAACTTTTTCTACTATCTGGCTTTTTGGAACACCACGAAATGGTTCAGCTTCCTCAGCAAAATCATTTCCGTGAATTCCTCCATGGAATAACACCGCCAACAAAGTTTTTGTATATCCAGCTGCTGAACAAATTGTTGTTTACAGTTCCAGACTGTTTTATGCCCGTTTGCACCATTTGGGATTTAAGCACTTCTTTAGAAAGTTGCACTTAACTTTAAGAAGACCTTAGATTTCTCGCTTGTTGCACCGCTGCGTACTTGGCAACACTGAGAAAATCTAGTAACTTATTAGTAACTTTTTGGATTTGGCTTTGTATCGAGTGACAGTTAGCTTTCACCTGAGTCAAATGTGAACGGTTAACCTATAAATACAAAGAAAACAACAAACTTCAGAAATCAGCAAGCGCTAGAAAGAGCTGGAATTAAAAAAGATGCGGACTATATTACAATCGCAACTAGATAAGAAATCCTTGATATGAGATGCAATATTAATTTAATTTGGATACCAAGCCATACTGGCATCACCGGTAATGAGAAGGCTGATAAGCTAGCACTAGAAGAAAGACTTCAAAATAATATTACTCAAAAATAATCTAACCCACACTAACCGATTCTTGGGATTTACTAAAAACCGTCTGTGGGAAAAATGGAATAACATGTACAAAGAATGGCCTCAGGGACAATTCTACTCCTCAATTCAATCTACACCCCTGAAAAAAACCTGGTTCTCACAGATACGATACAAAGGCAGAGATAAAATTACTTGTGTTGGGAGAATGAGGACTAACCACTGTCTCGTTCCCGAACATCTATACAGAATTAAAATCACAGATAATCCAAACTGTATATGCGGTCAAAAAATCAACCTTAATCATATAATTTTTGACTGTCCAATGAATGAAATTTCCTGTAACAACAGATAGGTATATAAAAGCTTCCATATACCATAAAGGACCAGTTAACATCCAAACAATTCTTACTACTCCAGGATCCAAACTAATGCAGTTTCTTATTGAAGATCTCCTAAAAAATGGATTCAAACCTTGAAGAAAACTGGTTTAAGTTATTCTACGCAGTGAAGGGCACGGACTTGTCTCCGGACGTGTTCAAGACACACTTTTCATGAAGCACCTAATTGGACAGCCGTTTGAAAAGACGCGAGTCCACGAACAAAGAGAAGAAAAAGAAGCAACGGTTATCAAATGACCAGCGCGGACATAAAACCGAAGTGCTGCTAGCAGCTGATTCATGGGAGACACGCTTTTGTTTCTGTAATAACAGTTGATCATTTGGTGTTGTCGGTTTTACTTGAAAATAATTTCGAAATTTCAGAACTACCTCTATCAATCCTGAAACCCGTGAACACTACTTTATCACTTGAAATCTTTGATAAAATGCAAGTTCCTTTACTTATGTCGCTGAAGTGATCAGATCGAGTGGAAGAAGTCAAGTCTATTATTTCGACGATATCGAGGAATAAACTTCAAAAATGTCATCCATAAAGAAGAGTTTTTCAGATTTATTCAGCTGTCAACCACGATTTTAAACCAAGTCGAACTTAATATTAATTCCTCCTCAACTAGTTTAAGGAGTATTTATAGAGCGGTGGGTTAAGACTACCTCAAAGTAAACGGTGCAAACACTCATAATTTCAGAGCTTTGAAGTAATTGATTCCTAAATCTAAACATACTATTCACTCCTAAACATCTTGTAAATAAAGAAATTAAGAATATAGAGAAGGGCTCGTTGTTAATACCCCATAATAATAACAATAATATTAATAATTCAGCTAACATAATTTTTAAAAACTTGACAATACCGTATATTAAGGGTTTATCAGAAAGAATTGAGAAAATTGGTAATCAATTCAATATTAGAACTAGCTTTAAATCTAACAATACGTTGAGATCTATACTAAAAAATAACGAAACCAAAAAATGAAGAACAATCTTCAAAAAACTGCATATATCAGATATCTTGTGAATGCGACAAATTCTATTTAGGTGAAACATCTAGACCATTGAAAGTTCGAATAAATGAACATAAAAAGTATATCAAAGATAGGGAGTTCTTTAAGTCAGGTATTTGCAAACATGCTTGGGAAGAAGGGCATAAAATTCAATGGGATTCGACAAAAATAATATTGAAAGAGCCTAATAATAAAAGACGAAAAATCAAAGAAAGTGCTTTAATACAACTAAATGCAGATAAATGTGTAGCTAGTATTTCAGCCGAATGTAGTCAAATTTGGTTACCAATGTTAGAAAGAGAAATTTCCAATAATCAATTACCTGCGTTATCAGGATAGCATCATAAGTTTTTATCCAGGTTTTCTTATGATTTATCTTTGGAATGGTTGTTAATCGATACACACTTCAATACACAAAATCACCAAACTGAGTTATACATATTTTGAAAACAAAAATAATCATACACAAAAAAGTAACTACAAACGCGTTTTTATTAACAAAATTTCCAAAAAAGCGAAAAAAAGCGCTATCCCAATAAAAACCGTTCCTGGAACGTGCACTTCACTGGATTCCATTTCTAGTGGACTACATATCGTTAGAATGTCATAAAATGAAATATTTTATTTCACATTTTACCAGAGGTGTGATCTACTATGAATGGACCTTAATAAAATTTGACAACAAAGTTTTGTAGTGTTAAACTTCAAAATATTGTTGATTGTCTAGTTGTCAAATTTTTTCGTTGTGTCAGATAGGGACCAAAAATTATTTCTTTACTAGTTAATCTTGACAACAGTAGCTGGAACGCTATCGAAACGTCGAAATAAAAAAATAAAAACATTATTGTGGTTTGATTCCCAAGAAAATAAGATAAAAAAGAATAAGTAACGCCACAAGGAACTTACAGAAGATATCTTTCTCAATATTTAACTTGTGATTTTAAAACATTATGCACCCTGAACCTGATATATCCAAGTAGAGATCCGGATTCCCACTAAAATATATCTTCATTATTTCTCGATAGTTATCTACGAGCCTTATATGGGATTTAGAGACCCTTGTGCCTAATACTCCGTTCTCTGGATGGTAATAACTCATGAAAAGCACCACTGTCTCCATTTGATAATGTAATTTTTGACCCATATCATGTAATACATGTCAAGTGCTGTAAAATTGTTTTCAGCTTAAAGTGCCAAAACAATTATATAGGGCTCTGACATGGGTTTAGACACGATTCTAAGGGCAAAATATATTCAAGACAAAAGGGACTAATCGATATATTAATTTAGTTTTAATTTGGCTTGAATAGTGGAATTTTGTCAAGGGTAATTAATTATTCTTCACTTTTCATCTCATTAAAGCTCAATATTTGTTAATAAGGGCAATGTAGATGGGTAGATGTTTTAAAGCTCTCACCTGCTTTTAGGTAATTTTTAAGGAAAAATTAAAATATTAAATAAAGGAGCAGAAGAAAACAAATTAGATATGCCAATAAAATGAGAGAAAATTCTGATAAAATATATTAATAATTCTATTAATATCACGATAATGCCTATTAGAGCTAAACTTTTTGTACGCTCATCAGTTGAATGGTTCCTCAGATAAGTTTTCAGTCTCTCCAAAGTTGAAAAGCTTCTTTCCGCTGTAGATGTAGTCTCTGGAAGAACGAACAGAACTTGCAGAAACACGTGAAATTAGGGAAACAAATGGAATTGCACAAATAAAGAGTAAAACTTTTGTATCAATTCAAATTGGAAATTTTTTTTATCAATAAATTTTCCGACGACAGGCGCGGATCAGGGTATATTAACATTATTTACTGGTAGGCCCATGCAACTTCCAATTTTCGACTTACAGATCTTATAATGCGAAATAGCGAACTTGAATTCAGGCTGGACGCAACATCGATAACAGCAATGAGCTCTAAGCACTGAGTGAGAGTGGGACGTGTCTTTTATTTCAGTACGTTATGAACTAATAACGGTTGTCGCCACTGTTGCTAGCGTTGTATAAATTCCTCAATGTACGAGGATGTATTGATATCTGTTAGCCTAGACCAGTTCCATGCATAAACAAAATATTGCGTTACCATAGCAACGAACAATAGCTTATTAGAAGTGTCAGTGTGAAGTTTGAAGTCAAAAAAGTGAACAAGAGCTACGCAATAAATTAAAAGGAAAAAGATGTTAACCGAAATAGTGAAAATCGAAAAATTGGAGTATCGAGCCATCATCAAGTACCTGCATTTAAGAGGGTTAAGAGGTAAGCAGATTTATGAAGGTATGCTTAATACCCTTGGTAATCAATGTCCTTCGTATGCAACCGTGAAAAATTTGACTGCAAGCTTCAAAAGAGGTAAATTTTCCATTGAAGATGATGACCGATCGTGAATGCCATTTTCTGTGTCAGTCCCCGAAAATATCGATGCAGTTCATGACATGATTTTATCAGACCGTCGAATTGGGCTAAAACGGATATCTGAAGCACTGATTATTTCATACGAACGCGTTCATCATATAGTCAATTTGGACATGAGAAAAATTGCTGCAAAATGGATCCCCAATTGTTTGAATGTTGACCAGAAGCGTGCAAGGGTAGAAGCATCGCGTTCGATCTGTGCTCGATTTGAAAACGATGTAGACTTCTTAAACCGAATTGTTACTATGGATGGGACTTGGTACATTTCTACGATCCAGAAACAAAGCAACAATAAATGGAATGGCGGCACTCTGGTTCTCCTAGACCTAAGAAGTTTCGTGTCCAAAAATCA